>OX336394.1:116516138-121516138 GCA_946902985.2 Meconema thalassinum | reverse complement strand
AAACAAATGAACTACGACGCGCGAAGTGTTTCAACATAGTCCTGTATGCGTTCACATACCATTCGTCCGATAGCGATGAAACTTGGGTGAGAGGTTGTGTACACTTCAGGCAAAGTTTCTGGCTTTGCAAATCTACTTTACCATAGGTAGGGCACGAGTAGATTCAACAAATGAGCGACGAGTCGCGAAGCGTTTCAACATGTCCCGTATGCGTTCATATACTATTCGTCTGATAGCGATGAAACTTGGGTGAGATGTTATGTTCACTTCAGGGAAGGGTTCTGGGTTAGTAAATGCACTTTACAATAGGTATCGAACAAGTAGATTAAACAAATGAGCGACGACGCGTGAAGTGTTTCAACATAGTCCCGTATGCGTTCATATACCATTCGTCTGATAGCGACTAAACTTGGGTGAGTTGTTGTGTACACTCCAGGGAAAAATTCAGGGTTAGTAAGTACATTTTACAATAAGTAGCACACAAGTAGATTCAACAAATGAGCAACAACGCGCGAAGCGTTTCAACAAAGTCCTGTATGCGTTCATATACCATTCGTCCGATAGCGATGAACCTTGGGTGAGATGTTGTGTACACTTCAGGGAAGGTTTATGGCTTACTACATCCACTTTACAATAGGTATCCCACAGGTAGATTCAACAAATGCTCGACGGCACGCGAATGGCTTAAACATAGTCCCGTAGCGTTCAAATACCATTCATCCGATTGCTATGAATCTTTGGTTGAATTGTTGTGCACACTCCAGCAAAGGTTTCTGACTTAGTAAATCCTTTTTACAATAGGTAGCGCACGAGTAGATTTAAGAAATGAGTAAAGGAGCACGTAACGTTTTTTTAAAAATCGTATGCGTTCATATACCATTCATGCGATTGCAATTAAATTTAGAGAAATATTGTTTCCACTCCCGCAAAGATTTCTGATTTAGTAAATCCATTTTACAATTGGTAGCGCATGAGTAGATTCAACTAATGAGCGACCGCGTGAATCGTTTCAACAAAGTCCCGTATGAGTTCATATACCATTCATCCGATTGGGATAAAACGTTGGCGAGTTGAGTACAGTCCTGCGAAGGTGTATGCATTAGTAAATCCGTTTTTCAATGGGTGGCACACAAGAAGATTCAACAAATGAGTGAAGGCGCGTGAATCGTTTAAACAAAATCCTGTATGTGTTCATATGCCATTCATCCGATTGCGATGAAACGTTCATGAGTTGTTGTGTACACGCCAGGGAAGGTTTTCGACTTAGTAAATCCATTTGACAATAGGTAGCATATGAGTATATTCAACAAATGGGGGACGGTGCTCGAATTGTTTCAACAAAGTCCCGTATGCGTTCATATACCATTCATTTCATTGTGATGAAACTTTCGTGAGTTGTTGAGCACGCTCCCATGAATTTTTGAGATAGTAAATCAATTTTACAATAGATTAGAGGTAGTTAATGGAAAATAAATAACTATTGGGAATTCAAAAGCACTTCAACAAACAAAGTTATAACGCCAACACTTTCTTTGATTGGCATTGCAACGCATGCCGGGTACAGCTAGTATATATATATATATTTATTTATAATATTTTACATATATATTTGCGATAGAGAGGAGAAACGGCTTCTGAATAACAAATACACTCGACTAACATTCAAAATTTCACAGCGTAAGCAGTATGTTATATCAGAAGAAGAACGAGCTGCAAGATCTTCCAGACTGAAGAAGTATTGGGAAATGAAAAAATTATCAAGAATTAAGAACTGAACTTATTATTTGAAATATTGGAAGACTTTGTATATCAGGTTTGATTTTGGTGCTCCAATGTGGGCGTAAACAGTGTAAATAAATAAAATTTTACATATATATATATATATATATATATATATTTTTTTTTTTTTTGGTACGCATATATACAATATATATGAACTTAGTACAGCATATACAAATAAATAATCTCACTGTTACAATACTGGCAGCTAGATACAAGCCAAGTAAGCATGAAAAATAAACAGAAGCTTTGGTAAAATATCAATAATATTAAAAATCCATGAAGATTTTGTTTCTTCATCATGTACTATTTTCGGAAGTTTGCGATTTGTTCGTCACTCAATGCCGCCTCTCGGTTGGCTTCCGCCAACAACAGCATTCTCTTATCATTCAATTCTTTGGTTTCTTTGGCAACGCTCTTTTTCGTTCTTTCCATCTCATTCATGGCTAGGTTTTTCTTCTTTTCATTACCCAGGTATTCCACATACTTAGCATGAGAATTTCGAACAGCATGTATGACAGTCTTTGTTATCTCGAACTTTTGGATACCACCGACAGAAGATATCTTATCGTAGATTCGGCATTGGGCTACAAGGCTTTGCTCCGATTGGTTTTCAACCATGCATTCCCGATTAATGGAAGAGCCTCGTTCAAGAAAGGCGTTGCCGTGAGAAAGCATGCAAATCAATCGCACAAGGGTCTTGGCTACAATAAAATCTTCCTATTCAGCGTCAAGGAGATACTAAGAATTTGAACTCGTCGCAACACGTTTGTTCACAGTGACATCGTCACGTGAGGGCGCTACCGCGGCAGCAGTCACCTCGTGCAAATGCGGGGTGAGGGGTGGGGGGAGGGGGAAGGCGCGCATGGCAGCAGAGCAGGGTTTGCAGAGCGACCGCTAGATGGCTCTTGCTACCCCATCCGCGATATCATGACGTCGAGGACTAAGAGCGGACTGGGAATTTTAGCAGTGGATGGAAAGATTTTTATAATTAACAGTGACTATTTTCCAGGATTTTTCAAATTTTTCATAATTTTCCAGGAGTTTTCCAGACCTAATAAAAATCCAGGAGTTTTCCAGGATTTCCAGGTTTTCGAGGAGTAGTGGCCACCATGCATATATGAGCGGGTATTTTATGCATAGCAAAGCTACAACGGCACTTTTATTGAACTTCACTCCCATATCTCCTTGGAAACTATATTTTACACTTTTGTAACCTAAAGAATGCAATACATCCAAACCTTAAAGCTCGTTGACATTCACCTAGATTACTAATAATGACATGCCATCTATACTTCATTGATCTGATAAATACTTATGTATGCATTACATACGGTACTACGGGAGAATTTTTAACACGGTAAGATTACTTAATGGTATGACCAATACATTCAATACCTCCTGTTAAATCAAGACTGATTACTATATTTATTCATTTCTTTCTCAATAGACGGTTGCATTAATGCGGCAAATACATAACCTAACACTGTTTGGCAAATTTAAAGAGGAACTTCTGATACCGAATTCCATTTCAAGAATCCCGGTTTTTCTTCTAAACGTTCTATCCATTTATTACAATTGCCACATAACCATATTGGGCATTTCAACTCAAATTCTTGTACAAATTTCCGAATTTCTCCAACCCATACAACGAGGTAGGTGATAAAAAATCATTTAAAAGTAGATTTTTATCAGTTTCATATGCTGGGTAATTATGTTTCGTTTATTTATATACATTTTTATGACATGCTTTATTTTCCTATCTGTTAGGTTATTCCATGTCATCGTAATACTGGTTGGCACCTTTTCAAAATCGTTAATAATCTCCGTATTGAAGAGGATTCAACTTATTTAACTCAAGCGCCGAACTGAATTATTTTATTGATTTTCTAAATTATTTTGTGTATATTTTGATAAATTTTTTAAAGCTTAACATTTTTACACTCACCGTTAATAGTTCTTATTTTCTAACTACTTTTTTAAAATTATTGTCAAAAGACCAATCTTATATTTATTTAATTAATACTACATTTGTAAGGATATCCATTTTTATTACTATATTTTATTTATTACAATTATTATCATTAATTTTTCATTTTTATTTAGATTTAAGGCACATATGCCATTTTAGTTTTCAATTCTTAATTGATTTTCTTTTTAGGTTGAGGATGACCCCATTGTGGGTCGAAACATGTACTAATATATAAAATATATATTTGTTTATGTATTGATTTGGCGTATAATTTAAACGTTTAATTCTCCAACAAGCCTTTTGCCTCACGTGTCTCTCTAAATATTGAAAATTCCTGATTATTGTGCTTTCAGAGATTTTTGAAAGAGGTTGCCCTTGCACATGGTGTAGATGCATTGTCAAAGGAAAACATTTCATGTTACGAACATGAACCGTGTAACGTGTACCGAAAGCTTCTGAAGGTTTGACACCAGGCCAATTCTGAACAACAGTTCCTTGAACTCAGATTTGCCAATATTTTATTGTATCGTTCCATGTGTAATATCTCTACAGGGTAAATACCGTACGTTAAATTTGGTTCAGATCGGTGAAATGGTGTAGATTTGTGCCAAAGGGCCTAAATGTACGGAATGGAGAGGGCTGTCCGAAATTTCAAGTGAACAGTGTTACTCGCAGGAATCCACAGGGTAAGTACGTCAAATTTGGTTGAGATCGGTAAAACGATGTAGATTTGTGCCAAAGGGCCTATATGTAGGGAATGCTGCGGGCTGTCCGGAATTTCAAGTGCACAGTCTTACTCGTCGTTTCCCAAGTGTAAGTACGTAAATTTAGGTTCAGATTGGTGAAACGGTGTAGATTTGTGCCAAAGGGCCTAAATCCAGGGAATGGAGAGGCCTGCTTGAAATTTGAAGTGCACAGTGTTTCTTGTTGGGTTTCAGAGGGGAAGTATGTAAAATTTGGTCCAGATCTGTTAAACGGTGTAGATTTATGCCAAAGGGCCAACTACGAACATTGAGCTTTACATATATGGATGATATATGTTAATCTAGGGCAGAGGTTCCCAATAGGTGGTCCACGACGTTCGGCCAGGGGGTCCATGAAGAGTCAAGAAACAACACAATAATGAAAATGGAAAACTGAGAAATTACAGAGTTCCTTAAAATAATTATGCGTTGCCATTCACAGCATAAGTGGCGCAGCATAATTTGAGCCTAGTTTCCAGCTAGAGAGGGTTCTGCTCCTTTATCTCTGTGTTCTGCTCCGCAGCCATTTTGCATTTTGTGTGTGTACATATTTAAATAGTTTTGAAAGTTTAAACTTTTGATTGTTTTAATTGTTAAAACCCCTTTGAATATGGATCGTTGGTTGAAGAGTGGATCTTTAAAACGAAGTAGGCCCACTGCTACAGATAGTGACGGAGAGGAATCTGTGTTACTAAATGTAGAAGTGAATGGGCCGCCTGCTGCCTGTCTTGAGCCTAACCATTCAAAGTGTAAGCCTTCTGTGAAAAGTAGGAAATAGACATAAAATATTTGGAAATTAGCTTTACGTATTGTGGACCTGAAGATTTTGCTAAGCCTCAATGCGTGATATGCTTTGAAACCCTTGCCAACGAGAGCATGAAACCTGTAAACCTCCGGATGCATCGGAGCAGAAAGGTAAATCCATTGAATTTTTCAAAATAAAGTTAGCTGAATTGAAATCATGCCAGAAAGTAATTACCAAAAATTCTGGTGCAAATGTGAATAAAAATGAAACGCTTGCATCCTACGAAGTATCCTCAGCTTGTCACAAAACTTGCCAAAATCCATACCATTGCTCAAGAGCTCATTCTACCTACAGCAATTACTTTGTGCAACAGAATGCTGGGCGATGCTGCCACAAAGCTTAAAAGTACCGTCCCGTTGTCTAACAATACTGTGCAAAGGCGAATTACAGATAATGTCAAGCGATATTGAAGAGAGGTTGTTGGCAAGTCTCCAAATGTGTAACATGTTTGCTCTGCAGATGGATGAGAGTACCGACATAACAAAAAGAAGGTGATAATGTTGGTTTTTGTAAGTCTTTTCTGTCGTGACGAAATATACTGTGTAAAGATTTTCTTCTTTCCTGTGAGCTAGTACAGAGGTTCCCATTAGGAATTTAAATATTTTAAGCCTTGACCTAAAAGATTTTGGAGCAGAGGGTCCGTGCTTACATAACGATTGCTTTAGGGGGGTCCAAAAGAAATTCCTAATGGGAACCCCTGATCTAGGGTATAAGCTATCTCCATTTAAAATTTCATCCAAATCCGTCCAGCCGTTTTAGTGTGAAGAGGTGACAAACACACTCGCTCACACACACACACGCCCACAAACTTTCACAATTATAATATTTCAAATTTCATCCAAATCCATCCAGCCAAATCAGTGTGCAGAGGTAACAAACACACTCACAAACTTTCACAATTATAATATTTCAAATTTCATCCAAATCTGTCCAGCCGTCTTAGTGTGCAGAGGTAACAAACACACTCACTCCCAAACTTTCACAATACTAGCAGTAGTGCCTGGCTTTGCCAGGAGGATTTATTTGTTTTATGGCACATGATACTTAAACCGTAGCGTATAGAAGAGAAAGTGACGTGACTTGTAGATTTTGTATGGTCCAGCCGCTAGGCGGCTCTAGCGTCGGCTAGCGCTGAGTGCGGACGGTATCAATAGTCTACCAGCAGTTAAATATGGTTGAATGTTACGTTTCAGTTATCAGCTTCCACTATGATGTATTAGACAAGATGACCCAAATATAAAATTCTCCACACTGAGTACATAAAACGCTGACATCCTTTGAGTTAATTATGAAACATTATTTTACGTCATACAGTAGGTTCATATAATAAGGAAATAAAACAACCTTGCGGGGATCAAAATGTAACAATGTGTAACAAGAAGTTCCGTGACGAACTAAAGAGCCTACTTTTCTTAAAATTTAAGATTCGTGCCAATGATTAATCTATGTGGATCTATCTACAATAATGACGAAATTAAGTTGGTAATATCGACATTTCTAATTAGTTCGAAATACTGTATACCTGGCATAATGTAGCCCAATAGAGAACTACAGTTGGCAGCCCTGGTGACTGAATATATTCTTAGTTCCATCTCTTAAGGTACAGAATACAAAATTTGGTTGAAGTCCAATGGATAGCATGGACGTTACATGCAGTTAAACATTGGATCTAACAGCGCACGTAAAATCACGTTGGCAACAATGACATACATGTATTGGTCAGAAATAATCTGAAATAATATGATCTATTGTTGTGTCAATTTTGAATGAAATCCATTAGTTAGTATAGAAGTTACACGCATTTTAAAATTGGACCTATCAGCAGGCTTAGAATCATGTTGGCAGCACTGGCGTAGGCATATATTTGTTGCTCCAAATTAATCTAGAATGCCAGGTACTATACGTGTGCAAAGTTTAGAGCTATTGGCTTGCATACTTTCTGATTATGGTTATTTGGATTACAAAAATTGAGAGCATTTATTAACAGTTGACAGCCCTGGTGGCTCTTAAGAATACGCTCAGTCATATCTGTTTATGTACACATATCACATACGAAATTTGGTTGAAATCCAATTGATAGTGTAGAAGTTATATGCATTTAAAATTTGGACCTATCAGCAGGCTTATAATCATTTTGGCAACACTGCCATGTATGGCCTCCTGGAAATTAAACTGCAATATTATTATCTTATACGTGTGCCAATTTTGAAATAGCTCCCATTCATACCTTCCAAGATATCCAACAAGGAGCTCAAATTTCAATTGCGATTTTTCAGCAGTTGGTAGCACTGACATCATTTTCAAATATGGCCGTGAGATATTCAGGTATAGATCTTTACTCCTACCAAATTTTGTTTTGATTGCTGCAGCCGTTTAGGAGTTGATAGGGACACACACACACATAGCCAGACAGACAGACAGACAGACATTTGCCCGATCTCATAAGTCTACTTTTTCCTCATTTTTGCAAAATGTGAAAAGTAGGCTAAAAATCGTAAGCTACAGACCATTCACAACTAGTGATGTAAAATGTCTGGGCATTTATGTCAGGGCAAATGCCCAGGATAAATGCCCGGGCAAATGCCCAAAAGCCATAAATGCCCAGGCATTTTGGGCATTTACCTCTTTTAAAAACATATTTATAATGCAACCCTTATATAAATATTGTTTTAGCCATATATGTATCCACATATAATATGTACTCTATATATTTATCCATACTAACATATATATGTGTATACAGTATACATATTTAATATACAAAATTATTTAATTTATATTGATAAGTAGTTAAGTAGTCCTAATATTTTTCTATAGCCTCTCAACTCAAGTGGATTTTTATACATAATAATTATGCGTATGCCTATGAATGTTTATTGTGTAATTAGGGAAAAATAATTCACTTAACACATCAACACATCTTTATAATTCTTAAATGAGTTTGATATATTACATCAAATGACTAATACTGAATACATACTGTACTGTATGCTATGGGATCACCGACGGAATGGTCACGACAGAATAGAAACAGGCCGACTACGACCTTCGACACATGATGACAAGGTTCGCTGTTCATGGATTTCACTTCAATGCTGCAGCAACAAGAAGCACCATGACCCAGGAGAACAGTGTGTTTGTGAACTATGCAACATGCATTGTGATCGTTACCACATAAAGGTGTGTGGGAAAAGACAAGTATCCCTTAAAGAGTACTGTACCAGAGAGTAATTTGCTTGGTGGAGCAAGAAAATTGAATTATCTATGTACATTGTACGATCTTTTATTAAATAAATAATGGGGCCCTAGGAATCAGCCTGGGGAGGTCTATAAATATGTAGACCTGGACAAAGGGAGTGTGATGTGATGATACTAACCAACAAAATCAGTAATACAAGGATTCAGCAGAAGAGAATCCTCATAACCTCTCCACTCCATCTCCCAACACTGACCTGCACGTGGTGTCCCCTGCTAAGCTGAGCAACCCAGTGGAAGGTTGGGTAATCAATCCCAGCAGGAAACTGGGTCAGTGAACAGACTAGTGTTGGGGGAGACTGAGAATTCTTTTTTCAGTTCTTTCACCTTTCTGAATAACATTCAGGATTGTAATTCGAGGATTTATCCTCCCCTCAAGGTGAAACCTTAGATAGTCGACCATGAAAAGTCATTTGAAGAATAATTCCGCCGTCTGTAATGATAGATTACAGAAAAGACAGCATTCGGATACGGTGGGCTGTCATGCGGAAGATAATGACGAATCGGAGCGTCTGAAAACTCATCAAGTAGCAAACAAATACTACAGAAAATCAAACCTAAACAAGTCTCATTCTGTTCTACACATAATGTTAACTGTCTGGTTCAAACTGGAAAATTGAAGATCATCACGGATATCATGAGAAGTCATAAAATTCTAATTATGGCCCTTCAGGAAATTAGAAATAGTGATCAAGACCATCTGGAATCACAAGGACACAGACTATATAAAGGAATTCCAGGAAAACTAGTTATGAAAAATTGTCCACAATTTGGTAACGGATTCTTAATAGATCTCAGAATCATTGACTCGATAACAGAATTTAAATTTCAATCCTCCATACTTACGACTCTAACTTTGAAATCGGCAAATAAAACATATACAATTATTAATGCACATGCTCCTACTAATCAAAAAAACAACACCATTAAGGACAGAGAAGTAGTACAAAAATTCTGGGATCTTTTGGATCAAACTTTAATAAACATCCCTTCATCAAACATCAAAATTCTCTTTGGTGATTTCAATGCGCAACTTGGACAAGAAAGAAGATATAGAGATATCATTGGAAAATGGACAGCACATAAACGAACCAATAAAAATGGTCAAAGATTAGTCGAAATTTGTAGAAACCACAAATTAATCTCTAAATCAACATGTTTTAAAAGACAGCCCCATAAATTGAAAACTTGGAAACATCCTGACTTCAGAAGGGGTGAATGGCAGTTGGATCATGTCTGCATGGATAAATTTCACCATCGCGAAATTCACAATGTCAAGGTTCTAAGGGGAGTTGACTCAGGATCAGACCACTATGTGGTAAAGATAAAAATAAAATTAACTCCAATGGCCAAGAAAAAACCTAATAATAACAATAGGAGGAAATTTGATCCATCTACCTTAATAAAAAATATAGAGTACTGCGAAAGAACAGGAGAAGAATCTCTCAACACTAAAACATTGGACGAATTAATCACTAAATTAAAATCAATAGCAGAGGATTTAGCACCAATAAATTCAAGGAAAAAACATGAATGGTGGAATGTAGATTGTGATCAAGCAATAGAGAAAAGACACCAAGCATGGATAAAACATCAAGCTCTAAAGTCAGAAGAATCAAATTTAGAACTAACTATACAAAGAAAATTAACCCATAAAATCATCAGATAAAAATCTTAAAAATACACTGGAAAAGATAGAAGACGATTTCAAGAAAAAGCAATCTCGAGATTACAAAACATTTGGTAAATATCTAAAAAAAATTGAAGCTCCAACATTAATATTGAAAAATCAAACAGGAAAGTTAGCACATTCTAACCAAGAAAATACAGAGATCCTTGCAGAAGCATTCGAGAAACTGTTAAATTGTGATGATCCACTGGAAACCCTGCAAGTAAACACTGATACACCTATTTTAACTTCACCTAATTTAATAAATCCTCCAAACATTAATGAAGTAGAACTCGCAATTAAAGAACAAAAAAATTACAAAAATTGTGGCGAAGACTTAGTCTTTGCTGAAATCTGGAAAAATGCTGGTAAACCTGCGATTATAAATCTTCATCAACATCTAGTTAAAATGTGGATTACTGAAGAAATTTCTGCACACTGGACCATAGGAATAATCCACCCATTATTTAAGAAAGGAGACAAAACGAACCCAGATAACTACAGAGGAATTACCCTTCTGGACTGCACATATAAAATTTTCTCTCGCATAATTTACAACAGGATCAAAAACATTCTGGAACCACAACTTGGAGAATATCAAGGAGGATTTCGCCCTTACAGAAGTTGTCCAGACCAAATCCTTAGCCTGAAATTAATAATGGAATATTACAAAAACAGAAATAAGCAACTCTTTATCTCTTTTATAGATTTCAAGAAAGCCTATGATAGTATTCATAGACTGACACTGCTAAAAATCCTCAGATCATACGGTCTCCATCCTAAATTGATAAAAATCATTCAATTAACATTAACAAACACAAATTCGAAAGTTAAATTTAGGGGAGAAATATCAACAGCTTTCACAGTAAAAACTGGTCTCAGACAAGGTGATGGATTATCCCCTCTGCTTTTCAATGTGGCTCTTGATTAAATCATGAAGGTTTGGCAAAAGGAAAACCCTCCTAAGATCAAAATTGGAACAAAACCATCAATAAAAATAAACTGCTTAGGATTTGCAGATGACTTGGCTCTTTTAGCACTAGACAAGGAAGAGGTTTGTCCTCAGATCACTAGTCTCCAAGAAATTGCTCAAGGGATAGGATTAGAGATATCCTTTGAAAAAACTGAGATCATGCCTATGGAACCCTTAGATATAAATGAAGTCTATATAAATGATCATAAAATTAGCCTAGTTCCTCAATTTAAGTATCTTGGAGAAATTATAACACATAACTTAAACGAAAAAGTAACTTGGATAAATAGAACAAATAAAATGAAAAAGGCACAATCTCTAACCTGGTCAACATATAATAAAAAATGCCTATCAAGAGCTACTAAGATCCAACATTATACAACTGTAACTCTCCCAGAAGCCACTTATGCTTGTGAAACACTGTTCCAAATAAAAAATTAACAAAGAACTGATCAGCTCCTCAAAACGGAAAGAAGAATCATTAGAACGTGCATAAATAAAAAGTATCAGGTTGAGGGAGTCTGGAGGATTCTCCCAAATGAAACTGTCTATCGTGAGATTGATCCAATCACCAGCACAATGAAGAAGAAAAGAATTTCATATTTTGTTCACATCTTACGGCTTCCAGAAAACAGAATTGTACGCCAACTGGTGATGAGAAATCGAGGAAAGAAAACTGGAGGAAAATGGATCCAAGAAATCCAACAAGATCTCAAAGCAGTTGGACTCAAGATAACAGATGCCGAGGAGAAAAATAAAATTAACACCATTCTTAAAACTCACAAATTTTCTGCAGAAATGACACATAGAAAGCCTATGGAGATTTCAGATGAGTTGAGAAAATCCCGATCTGAAAGAATGAAAAAGTACTGGAAAGAGCGCAAGAACCAAGCAGTACTACCTTCAGAGAAGAAGTGATTGTGGAACGACTCAAGTGGTCCAATGTGACCAATCAAGATTAATAATAATAATAATAAATAAATAATGTATGCTATTACATTAACGGTATAAGTTAAAAATTAAACAAATGAGGACATGAGGTACATTTCATTAAATATGAAATTAATAATAAATGGATGTTTTGTGTTCTTGGTTATCTTAATCACTTTCTTCTGTTTCTGTATCCTCTTCATCACTTTTTTCTATTGAACTTTCAAGTAGTTCTGGCTCAGATTCTTCTGACAGTTCTGAGTCTGAATCTTCCTCTAGGACTATAATTCGTTCTTGACTGGGTGTTGGGGTTTCTTCTCCTTGTTCTGGATTACTCAAACGAGTGAAATGAAATTCCATAGCCCACTTTCAGTCGACCGACCAGGTCAGGGAATGGCATGAATGAAGCCCCCATCTAGCAGTGAGGATATGAACTGTGCCGGCTGCCGAAGCGTGTCGCACTCCCCTGGGGCAATGATTAAATGAAATGACATGAAATGATAGTGGAGAGTGTTGCTGGAATGAAATTGTGACAGGGAACTGGAGTACCCGCAGAAAAACCTGTCTGCCTCCGCTTTGTCCAGCACAAATCTCACATGGAGTGACCGAGATTTGAACCACGTACCCAGCGGTGAGAGGCCAGCGTGCTGCCGCCTAAGCCACGGAGGCTCTTACTCTGACGAGTCTCTTCAGTTATTTAGTCGGGCTTACGCTTAGATGTTCCATTCTCCCCATTCATCAGCTTCCAATTGTAGGCTAGATAAGTCAACTTGGCAACCCTCTCAGATGTAGGTCGGTTTCTTTTTTACTATGAATCCAACCACGAGTGCTAAAGGTCCGCTCTGTGGCAACAAATATAAGAGGTGCCCCTACATTTCCTACATTTAAATGAGTAGGCCTGCAGGCCTCAGTAATACAATGTTTTATTCAAACCAGATATACTTAATTCCCATTTAGATGTTATTGACAACATTGACACAGGATAATTAAATTATTATTAGCAATATTCGGGCATTACTAGTTTATCCATGATATGTAACTTTTGATTAATGGTTTTTATTATGTTTTAGAAGCTCTAGTAACAATCACAAGTAGTAAAAAGTAAATAAAAAAATGTTTCTTTCATGCCCAGATTTTGGGCGCTTAAAACTGCTTTGGGCAAATGCCCATTTATAGATGTCCTGCCCACTGGGCATTTGCCCGGCCCAAATCACTATTCACAACTGAAAAAAATACAGTACATACGGTATAATCTCTACTTAGTATAAAACAAAGTCCCCGATTCTTGGATGTTACGGGTAAACTCGAGAACCACTGGATGGATTTTGATGCGGTTGTAACCATTCTGTAAAGGATATCTCCAGGATGATTTCTGTAGAAAATAATTTATTTATAATCAAAGGAAGCCGAGCAGTAACGATTTCAGTGGAGAAGTCGAAGAAAAAAAAACTGGCGTTCGAGCGATTTGTAAGCTTACGCTGGGCAAACCGTTAAAAATATCTAAATACTATGAGTGTAAGAATTGTTCAGCATGAAAAGATCTACAAAAAAAGTCCACGAGAGCATATGTCTATCTTCAATACATCGCCCACTATAAGTGTTTTTATGTTTTATTTTCTTCCAACCATGTCCATTCAACTACTGAGGCGACTGTTTACGAGCTAGATAAGGGCGAGTCTATCATCCGTGTTACAGCCTAGCTAGCGGACGAACCTATTGCTCCAGATAAAGGAAGGAAACTTGTAGTTTAACGTGACCGTTAATCTCGAGATCATGAGCCACGGGACCTCCTTTTTACGTGGAATCCGAACCACAGGGCATGGCATTTCACTTCGAAAATCTCACATGCATTGACCGGAAATCGAACCCGGACCGCCTTGGTGAGAGGCATACAGCTAGACCGCTGAGCCACCACGCCCCCCGATTGCTCCAGATACAGCCAGCAGCAAACCGTCCAGTCGTGTTGTGTTAAGACTTCTGAGAAGGGTGGTTGTGTTTGGAGTTTCCCAGTCAAGTTAAGATTCGACGGAAAGGGGATTTGAGTTTCATTCACCTCGCCATTCCCTGGAAGTGCAACTCCTATTTCGCCTGTGAACTTTTCGTTCTGAAAAATTCACAGTCAATTTAAGATTGGAAGGAAGGGGGATTATATTACATTAAATTATACTGATTGGAGTATAATCTCTACTTAGTATAAAACCAAGTCCCCGATTCTTGGATATCACGGGTAATCTCGAGAACCACTGCATGGATTTTGATGAGGTTTTCACCCATCTGTAAAGGATACCTCGAGGAAGGTTTCTGTAGAAAATAATTTATTTATGATCAAAGGAAGCCAAGCAGTAGAAAAAGTCGAAAAAATCCTGGCGTCCGTGCGCTTTTTAAGCTTACGCTGGGCAAACCGTTAAAATATTAATATACAATGAGTGTAAGAATTGTTCAGCATGAAAAGTTCTACAATAAAGTACGGGAGAGCACATGTCTATATTCAATATCTCGTCCACTTTGAGGGTTTTGACGGAAGGGGGATTTGTGTTTCATGCACCTTGCCATTCTTAAATTACATCTGACAAGAATTTGTTGCACATGCATCTCCATGATAATATAGTTAACAGTGATTTTAACCCATCATGCCGAGACGTAAAACGGATATAGATCGTAGTTCATTGACATCGTAAAGAAGCGCTTATCACGTAATGCATTCACAACTGTTCCCGGGCGAAGCCGGGCCGGGTTGCTAGTGTAATATACTGTAATATAAAGTCACCCATGTAACTTATAGCTGTCAGTTGTTCGAAACTTTGCAAAGTTTACCGGCCGATTTTGCAGACTTAGCAAATTACTGTTCTTTCCTAATTTTGTACGAAAAATAAAGCGGCACTTCATGAAAAACGAGTTTTCCAATAAGGTCTAGTTTATGATCCATAATATATCCTAAATCACAGGGCCCTAAAACAATCTCATCAATGCTGTCCAAACACTCATAAAATATATCACCCTAATAGATTTTAATTACTACGGACAGGTTTATGCCATGGACACGTCCCCCGAGTTCGCAGTTCTTTTCAACGACTACTTCGACCTTTAAAAGAATGTTGAAGACAATGTCAGATGGGTGGGTTAGGTAAGTAAGGGTATTTATTGAGCCAAAGTACTTTATGTCAGTGAAAGTTGCAGCTGTTGTGTCTGATGGCCTTTCACTTTGAAAGGTTGTTGCACACTTCAAACAGCTGATTCCTTTTTTTAGTTGCTTGACAATGCACCCTACTAGATAGTAAACCAAGCGTTGTTTCGGAATGTTGTCTTCATAAGGAAGGGAAGATCATTCCCCCAGTCCGTTATCACCACTTTGTCTCTAATTTTGTCGTCCGCAGACAACTTAACAGATTTGTGTTGTTCCTCGGTTTGCTTCACACATAATCGCATTTGATTAACGAATGACGTGAGAGGTGGTTCTAATTTAGGTTCGCAGTTCCCAGACAGAGATACCGTATAGCCACATTAATTTGAACATACACACACTGTAACATATGCAAATGCAGAAAATCTATTGAATTTCCCTGTCAACCCATACCTAAAGCATTTGGACCATAAATATCGAGCGACTTCTAAGGTACTCTTTATCGTGACTCTAAGAGATTCCATTGTCTTATTTGAGGCAAAATTTCTGAGCTAATGGTTTCATTCTTCTTCTTTATGTGCCATCTCCTCTCATGAGGTTGGCAACCATCATAGAGACACTTGCTTTAGATGATGCAGCACGAAACAGCTCAATAGTGGAACAATTGAACCAAGTTTTCAGATTATCGATCCAAGAAATGTGTCTTCTTCCTGGTCTTCTTTTGCCTTGTAGCTTCCCTTGAATGACCAGCTGCAGCAGATGATATTTCTCTCCTCTCATCACATGACCCAGATACTGCAGTTTTCTAATTTTGATAGTATTTAATATTTCCTTTCTCTTTCCCATCCGCCTCATCACCTCATCGTTGGTGACCTTTTCTTTCCAACTCAGCCTCAGTATCCTTCTGTACGCCCATAGCTCAAATGCCTCCAATCTGTTCATTTCTCGTTTCTTTATGGTCCAGGTCTCAACTCCATACGACAAGGTGGAGAAGATATAACATCTCAGAAGTCTAATTTTTAGATGTAAATTAAGGTCTCTGCTACAGAACACTCTCCTCATTTCATTGAATGCATTTCTGGCTTGACTCTTCCTGGACTTTATCTCCTCAGTACAGTCAATGTAACAGTTCACATTTGTTCCTAAATACTTGTACTTGGTCACTTGCTGTACTGTCTCCCCACTGATTATCAAGCTCTCTTGATGTTGTGTTCGTGATACTACCATAAAACGTGTCTTACTGACATTAAGTGTTAATCCCTATGGTTCACTTGCCTCCACGACTTTGTTAGTCAGTCGCTGTAAATCTTGTAGACCTTCCGCGAATAATAAAGTCTAAATTAATGCCTTGTGCGAAGGGGCATCTTTGTAGAGTGTGTTTGTTGGTATTCTGGAGTTAAGCGCATCAGCTACATTGTTCATTTTTCTCGTGAATAAATCTGTATTCTAACTGCCGCTAAAAATGTCGGGGTAAGTTTGCAGGAAGAACTTAATGGCATTCGCGGTCGCATTGCTGAATAATTGGGAAGAGAGACTCACGTTCGGTCTTTGGAAAGACGTAAGGTTAATCTCTGTGGAAGTCATTTTGGACAAGCTTTAAGGCCTGTGAATTCGGGTAACATGTCTATGGCATAAACCTGTCCGTAGTAATTAAAATCTATTACTTGATTTTTGTACAGCAACTTACTTTTATCTTGGAAATCTCTTCTTGATATAATACACTTCTCAGCACCAAGAAATACGGACTAAATACGGCAGCATCTCTGTGTTTCAAACTCGCGAGCGCTTATTAGAAAGTGACTCCAGCCAGCAACAGAAAACCGCTGCGCAGTCTGTCGGCAGGTGCAGCAACTACCCATACTAAAGATAGGGTAGATTCGGGAGTCGGCACACTTTCTCTTCTATACGCTATGCTTAAACTAACAGAAACAAAAAAATAAATTAAATATAACTTTTTGAGGTGGTAGTGGTGGTGGTAGTGGGTGTGATAAGTAGTACAGTATAATGGACGTAACATCAAGGTCATTTTCCCGTAATGATAATAATAATAATAATGAATAGGGAAACTGCTATTTACTAACTACAGTACTGATGCATGTAATTTACAAATGAATTGAAAAATACGATTGGAAAGAGGAGTAAGTGAAATAAAAGACACTGCCTAGGGCCTGTATCTAATTAGCTGTCAGAAAAGTAGAGAACAATAGTGTTGTCTTTTGTCGCAGAGCGCCTTAGGAAAATAATCAAAACACTTTGGAAAACTTTGGCTGTCCCGAGCTCATGAGGTAGCATTAGTGTCATTTATCGCAACATAGTGCTCAAGGATAAGGATCGGAATAAATGAAAGTAAATTTGAAAGCACCAACGCTTATTACAGCTGATAACCTCAACGTACTGCACCAACACCATCGCACTTATACAGAGGCATAATATGTTCATGATGATAACGGTTTTAAGGGGCCTAAGAAATCTTTTTGCACTAATTACTCCCCGTGACTGCAATTTATAAGCAACGCAAGATGTAACCATTTTCACAATTCTGCACCAGAACACTGGTAGGGCGACGTGATGCAGCCCGCCAACAATAGACTTATTAAAATATTCTGACAGTTACACTACTATGGACATAAATGGTTCTAGGGCCTTAAAACATGGTTTTCAAGTTCTTTTTGTCTGTTATTCTAAACGTATGGAATGGAGAGGGTTGTCCAAAATAACAAGTGAACAGTGTTAAAGCAGGGTTTCAAAGGGTAAGCATGTAAAATTCTATGCAATTAGGTGAAACTGTGTAGATTTGTGCTTAAGGGCCTAAATGCAGGGAATGGAATGGTCTGTCCAAAATTTAAAGCGGACATTATTACCAGCAGGGTTTCAAAGAGTAAGTATGTAAAATTCGGTGCAATTAGGTGAAAAGGTGTGGATTTGTGCAGAGAATGGAGGGGTCTGTCCGAAATGTAAAGTGGACAGTGTTACCCACAGGGTTCCAAAGGGTAAGTACATATAGTTTGGTTCAGATCGGTGAAACAATGTAAATTTGTGCCAAAGGGCCTAAATGCAGGAAGTGGAGTGGTCTGTCCGAAATTTCATGTAGACAGTGTTAGTCCTCGGGTTCCAAAGGATAAGTATGTAAAATTTGGTTCAGATCGGTAACACGGTGTAGATTCGTGCCAAAGGGCCTAAATGCAGGGAATGGAGTGGTCTGTGCGGCTTCGGTGGCGTAGTTGGTAGCATGCTGAGCTTCTATACCCAAGGTCGCGGGTTGAAACCTGGCCGAAGTCGCCGGATTTTTTAAGAGCGTTAAAAATCCCTCAGTATGCCTTCCTTCGGAGGGGAAGTAAAGCCGGCAGTCCCATGGCATGAAAAAGAACCTTCCACTAACTACACTTGTGTGAAGCCAAAATTTGTAGGTTAGAATTGATAACGCTCTATTAGTTCCAACGGTAGCCGCCAGGTGATGACTGCGATGCCATCTAGTAGTCGAGTCCTCAAGCTAGGAACTACTTGAAATTACTGTCTGCAGTCCTTACTTGAATTAAAACAGATAACACACATTAATACAGCCATCACAATTAACACCGGTCATCAGACAGATTCTACGCACACCCAAAGAACACAGGCCACATGACTGCGTTGTCGCAGCCCCTAAATTAAGGAACCAGTGGTCTGTCCAAAATTTAAAATGGACAGTGTTACTCACAGGGTTCCAAAAGTAAGTAAGTTATACAAATTTCGGTTCAGATTGGTGAAATGGTATAGATCTGTGCCAAAGGGCCTAAATGCAGAGAATGGAGTGGTCTGTACAAAATTTAAAGTGGACAGTGTTACTTGCAGGGTTCCAAATGGTAAGTATACAAATTTTGGTTCAGATCAGTGAGACGGTGTAGAATTGGGCCAAAGAACCTAAATACGGGGAGTGGAGTGGTCTGTCCGAAATTTAAAGTGGGCAGTGTTACCTGCAGGATTCCAAAAAGTATGCATACAAATTTTGGTTCAGTTCGGTGAAACGGTGTAGATTTGTGCCAAAGGGGCTAAATGCAGGGAATGGAAGGGTCTGTCCAAAATTGAAAGTGGACAGGGTTACCCGCAGGGTTCCAAAGGGTAAGTATACAAATTTTGGTTCAGATCGGTGAAACTGTGTAGATTTGTATAAATAACAGACAAACCTTGAGCTTTTTGGCCACCTACCCAACAGACATCAGGATGAACTGATGAAGCATGGTAGTGTGAACTTCTGCTCTGCTCGGAAACAGGACATTATTGTGGGCCTAATTTTTTAGGTAGATTTCATTAGAAAGCTAACTATTGCAATGGGTCCCATGTTTCGACTTCCGGAAAATTTTGACATATCTTCGCGTTTCACATCCCCCAGACCCCAAAACCACCGTCAGTTCAAAAGTTTATATATAATTTATGTATGTATATATATGTATATATATATATGTATATCAGTTTCTTGTGGACACGATAACTGCCGTAATTTTGCACCAATCACTTTGATTTTTTTACCGAAAATGTATACCTATAAAATCTCGGTCGAGTTCGTTACTGGGCTAAATCGGTCAAAGGGGGTGAAAATGGGGGGCATTTTTCGAAAAAGTGAAATATTGCTATAACTCTCTTAATATGTAAAATATCGAATCCGTTCAACGTTCATACTATGTGTCGGATAAAGCCCAAAACTTTATGTTTGAAGAGTTTTTTTATAGCACCAACCATTGACCAAAGGGGTGGGAAAAAGTGGGTTTTTCGGGAAACATTAATCATATCTCTCTTAATAGGCACAATATCAAAACCGTACAAAATGGACAATATTCCCCTTATAATTACCTAAAACTTTTGTCTGAAAGAATTTTTGATATGACCCACCATTACGCCAAGGGATAAGAAAAATGATTTCGGAATTATAAGAAAATGCCAAGAGCTATCAGAGGTTGCCATGGCAACACTACTAAATTGATTAGGGATGAGCCATCAGACGTTGCCATGACAACGCACTTGCACGAGATCAGATTCAGTATTTCCATCTGACTAAGTGGGAAGCGGCTTCGGTGACGTAACTGGTAGCATGCTGAATGTCTATGCCCAAGGTCGCGGTTTCAAAGCCGGCCGAAGTCGTCGGATTTTCTAAGAGCGCTAAAATCCCTCAGTATGCTTTCCTTTGGAGGGGAAGTTCCAACGTTCGTTGCGAGTTGCTGGTTGCGGTGGCATCTAGTAGCCAAGTTCACAGCTAGGTGTCGTTGACGGTAGTACCTGGTAGCAACATTAGGAACTACTGCTTGAAATTGACCGTCTGCAGTCCTTTCCTGAATTACAGACCAATACAGCCATCCCTAAGTACACGGGGTTACATGACAGCGTTGTCGCAGCCCCTAAACTGAGGAACCAACCAAAATCTCTGCGGGAGATATAATTTTGCGTGAAGAAGTAACAGACCGTTACATAGTTACACATTAGTGTCGAATAAAATACCTTCTCGCAATAAATGAGGTCTGATCCTTCTACAAAAACCTGCATATTCTGCCTATTTTCGCCTATCCCCAAGTTTGTCCGGTGAAATCTACCTCCGCCTTCCGGCGTGCCGAGAGGACTTTTTTAAAGTATTTATCGTAACTTCTCTTCCATTTATTTATTCATTTCACCCTCTCCCTCCTCTCTTTGGGCATGTAGCATAGTGTGCAGTTGATTCTTAATGTGCTAATGTTATGTGGGATTATTATATTCGACTTCTGGTGCATCATGCTGTTTCTAAATGTGTTTGGAGAGGTCTCTGTGTATGTGATATGCAGCCCCCAGTCCAGTGTTTTCTTTTTTTTTTTAAATCTTGTAGGTATATCTGATATACAAGGTCTTTAGGTACATTTGGAATGCAAAATCTTCTCTTCCAAACCCATGGTGAGGCTGTAAGATACTTGGCATTTAAGCTCCCAGGTGATATTGAGCTGTGGCAATGAAATTCAGTGCAATTTTGATTGCTCTTTGCTGAATTTCACTATGGCATAGCTGTCGAATGGGATGCTGGATGCAATGGATTTTAATCTTTGTATGGCATTATTGGGACACCTCATGCAAGTTTGTGAATGAAATGAGTTTGTCCTGCGATGATTTGTTATTAATCTCTCAGTGTGGGAGGACTTAATGCCTGGGCAGCCGGAGTGTGGGCATTCATTTAATTAGGTATAACAGACAAACGTTTCAAAGGGTTTGGTCAAATTATTCACAGTTTAAGAACTCATAAACACTCAAATATAATAAACTACTGGAATCCACGAACCTACTACGTTGTCGTAGGAAGGCGGAGAGGTGATACTCCGACGTGGCGCGTCCCAGGTGGCGGATAGGGGGGTCCTCACCAGTTTTGCTGGCGGACTTGAGCGAAATAAAATAGCTCTCGCGGACCAAACAAACTCCCATTTCTCATCAATCATCCTATCATATTCCATTCATCACCTTTCCAGATCACATCTGGAATTGTAATCCCTGACTACGGTCAGATCATGGGTCCTAGACCAGACAATCAACTCAAGTATGAACAGTCTTCTAATGAACTCTTCCACCGCAAGGCACCATTCGGATACGGTGGGGTGCCGCGTAGAAGAGTCAGGTGAGTCGGAGCGCCTGGAAACCCGAAAGTCCAAATACAAACTCAAAATTAACAAACATAGGGAATTTTCATTCTTTGCAACATTAAACATAAATTCGTTAATTAAAATTGGAAAACTTAAGCATTTAACCGATATATTGGACCAACACAAGATCTTAATAACAGCACTTCAAGAACTTAGAAACACAGATCAAGACCCCATTGAATCTGGAGGATACCGTCTCTACAAGGGACCTCCAGGACCACGAGTTATGAAAAATGTCCCCCAATTTGGTATGGGATTTTTAGTACATACCAGTATTATTGATTCAGTGGAAGACTTTTCGTCGAACTCATCAAGGTTAGCAACTTTAACAATTAGGACAGGAAACAAAATATACTCTTTGATAAACGTTCATGCCCCAACTAATGACAAGAATGTCAAAAAATTTAGAGATGAAACGGACAATTTTTGGGAAGAACTTGCCTTACTAATATCAAACATTCCAGACACTCATGTTAAAATCTTGCTTGGGGATTTTAATGCAAAAATTGGTCAAGAAAGAAAATTTCGTCCAATAGTAGGTAAGTGGCCAGCTCACAAATTCACTAACAAGAATGGTCAAAGATTAATCACCCTTTGTGAAGAACATGGCCTACGTCTCGAAACTACTAGATTTAAGCGAAGACCACAGAAACTTATGACCTGGAAATGCCCTAATAGTGCACTAGGGGAATTCCAGATAGACCATGTTGCAATGGATAAAAAGTTCTACAAAGAAATATATAACGTGAAGGTACTACGTGGGGTCGATGTTGACTCTGATCATTATATATCCAAGATAAAGATCAAGTTAACTCCACGACGTAAACAAAAATCGTCAAACTCGACCACGCAAAGGCAATATGACCCTAGTTATTTAATAAATAATGTGTCCTATAAGGAAAAGTCTAAAACTCTCTTAAGTGACAAGCTAGAAACGATGGTTGACACACTGAAAACCGTTGCTGTTGAAATTGCCCCTATTAGGAAAACGAAAAAGCATGCATGGTGGAATGCGGAATGTGATGCTGCAATTCGGAAAAGACACACAGCATGGCTCAATGATCAGCAAAAGAGGACCACACAATCGCGAGAAGAATTAACCATTGTTCGAAGGGAAACTGCCAAAGAAATTAGGAGAATTAAAAGAGAAAATCAAAAAAAGTCCATACAAATTATTGATGATTCCTTTAAGCAACACAAAACAAGGGACTATTACAGGACATTTCGTCAATATCATTCTAAATACAGCCCTCCTACACTATTAATGAAAGATAAATCAGGTAAAATGATACTGATAATGCTAAAATTCTAGCAGATTATTTTAGAGAACTACTAAATGCTGATGAACCTAAGGAATATCTTGATTTTGAGCCTAATCCAAAAAATAAAACAAATTTACAGAACATTATTCCTCCTGACTTGACTGAAGTATGTGCAGCGATTAATTGGCTCAAAAATTATAGAGCACCAGGAGAGAATTCATTGGTAGCAGAACTATGGAAATATGCAAATGAACAAACCATCTCCAACCTCCATAAACGCCTCATCGATGTATGGAATTCGGAACAAATACCAGAGGAATGGAGAATGGCTGTAATCCACCCAATTCATAAAAAGGGCGATAGATCAGACCCGAACAACTGCCGTGGGATTTCTTTGCTTGATGTAACATACAAGATTCTATCTAGAATTATCTTGACAAGAATTCAACAACAACTCGACCAAGAACTAGGAGAATATCAAGGAGGGTTCCGACCAGGTCGCAGCTGTTCGGATCAGATCATCAGTCTGAAATGGATAATGAAATATCATAGAATGAGACAAAAGGATTAGGTCATTACTTTTGTGGATTTTAAGAAAGCTTATGACAGTATCCATCGAGGGTCATTACTTAACATCCTTAGGGAATTTGGGTTACATCAAAAGCTTATCAACCTCATCGGCGTTACTTTGAAAGATACTAAATCAAAGGTTAAATTTCGAGGCGCCTTGTCTGAACCATTTGATATCCGGACTGGACTTCGACAGGGAGATGGTCTATCACAGTTATTATTTAATTGTGTTCTTGAAAAGATCATGCGTGAGTGGAACAAAACTTGTCCTCCAAATGTAAAGATTGGTACTAATATAAAACTGAATTGCTTGGCCTTTGCGGATGACCTTGCACTGCTTGCAACCAGTATAGATGAGGCTAAACACCAAATTGAAGAACTTGGGTCTATTGCAGCAAAAGTAGGACTTCAAATTTCATTTGAAAAGACTGAAATCATGGCATCCTTTGATGTGGAAACACATGCTATTACATTGATCAACAATAAAGAAATTAAAGTTGTACATAAATTTAAATATTTAGGAGAGATTATAACATGGAATTTGAATGAGAAAGTGTCAATCGAAAATAGAACAACAAAGTTAAGACAAGCGCAATACATTACTTGGTCTAGTTACAAAAAAAAATCACTCTCCATAAATGCCAAATTACGACATTACGAATCAGTTATTAAACCGGAAGCAATATATGCTTGTGAAACACTTTTCAAGTTAAACACTCGATCAGTTACTGACACATTACAGAAGATTGATAGAAGAATTCTCAGAACTATAATTAATAAAAAACATCAGGTGGATGGTCAATGGCGTCTATTACCAAATGAAGTGGTTTATAAAGAAACTGAGTCTATAGTCGATACTACGCGAAAAAGGAGAATTGCTTTTTTTGTCATCTCTCACGCCTGCCGGATACCAGACAATTAAAAGTATTATTTAATTATTTTTTCAAAAGTAAAACAAAGAACTCTTGGTTTATGGAAATTCAAAATGATCTGGATGAACTCGGCTTGACAATGTCCCAAATTGCTAACAAAGATGAGAAGAATATCTTGAAAAACAAGAACATCCGACTTCCCTTAAAAACCTTTACCCGCAAAACTTACACCATAAGCGATGCAGAGAGAGCGGCAAGGTCGACTAGAATGAAAATGTTTTGGGAAAAGAAGAAAAATAAGAAGCTGAATCATTAATATTGTTTTTTGAGATATGTGTACACTTGTTTTGGTTAAGTGCTCCATGAGGGCATAACATATGTAAATAAATAAATAAAAAAACTACTGGAATTAAATGAGGCTCATATTTTGCTGTGTGCATTTTTTGTTTATCCCTCTGTAATTAGCCTTGTCTTCGTAAAAACTGCAATCTATAACATTACAGCTGATGTTTTGCCAGACGTCATTACTTTCAGTCTTAGATTCTAAATTCATGTCCTTGTTCACAAAGACACAACTTTCCATATCATCACCCGTTAAAACATTGCTAGGCTTATTTCTGAATGTGCAATCAAAACACACGGTTTGTCAGCCATGCCAAACCATCTCGCTCTTTCTGATAATATAATATCAAACGTAATCAATAGACACTCAATAGTTTTATACACCACATGACATGAAAGATCGAAGTTTTGTCTACAAATGATGGTTGGTTCCTTAGTTTAGGGGCTGTGACAACGCGGTCTTGTAGCCCCGTGTACTTTGTGTGTGTGTAGAATCTGTCTGATAACCGGTGTTAATTGTGATGGCTGTATTAGTGTGTTATATGTTTTAATTCAAGTAAGGTAATAATAATAATAATAATGTTATTGGTTTTACGTCCCTTTTAACTACACTGGCTTTTACAGACGCCGGGGTGCCGGAATTTTGCCCCGAAGGGGATCTTTAACGTGCCAGTAAATCTACTGACACGGCTCCCTCGCATTTGCGCACCCTCAAATGCCAGCTGACTGCGCCAGGTTTCGAACCTGCAACCTTGGGCTCAGCAAGCGAGAACGTTACCCCTGAGCCACGCAGCCAGACTAATTCAAGTAAGGAGTGCAGACAATAATTTCAAGTAGTTCCTACATTTGCTACCAAATGCTACCATCCACGACACCTAGCTTGCGGACTTGGCTACTAAATGGCATCGCAGTCAGCAACTGACGGCGAACCTTGGAACTAATAGAGCGTTATCAATTCTAACCAACAAATTTTGGCTTCACAAAAGTATAGTTAGTGGAAGGTTCTTTTTGATGCCATAAATCTAAGACATGGGGCCGCCGGCTTTACATCCCCTTCGAAGGAAGGCCTACTGAAGGATTTTGAACGCTCTTAAAAAATCCGATGACTTCTGCCGGGTTTGAACCTGCGACCTTGAACATAGAAGCTCAGTATGCTGCCAACTACGCCACCGAAGCCGCCATCTACAAATGTATGCCACTACTTTTGTAATAGTTCAAGAACTGGCCGCTAGGTAGAAGCGCAAAGGGGACAATGGTCTGCGAGTGTCACACTCGTCACTCCACAGCAGTCGATGGCCACTCCACGACGTGCACCACCATTGATACCCCATTTGTGTGTGGTTTGACAAGGATGTGCGTATCCAATATCGCCAGTTTCCATCTATGTTTAGGGACCTATCATCTAACTTACTGCTTGCCACGACGTTTATCATGAATTTATCATGTAATAGGGATTATTTTTCGGGGTTTTCACCTTGAGAATCACAAAGATCATGCTTCACACCATTCTTTTTACTGTACTTTGTTTTTGGGGTGCCCATCTTATTGCTCATCTCTCATGTCAGGATGATCCACTATTGAGGAACCATCTCTGTCTTGTCTGGATGGAGCATCTGTGCGTGAAATCCTTCTTTGGTGTGTGATCCATGTCTAGTTTGAATGCAGGTTTGATGTTTGGCCTTTTTAATTTACAGGCCCTTTTCCAATCAATTTATATTTTACTAGCTGAAACCGGCCATGCTTCGCTGTGGCTTAGTCTGATATCAAATGGGTAAGTAAATGTATTGTAGCAAACATAGATTCATCAAGAAAACACGTCATTCAATGCAATATCCTGCCTCGCGTGCTGTGTCTATGCTGTGGAATGAAAGGAAAGGAAGTAAACAATATTTTTCACATGAAATCATTTGTTATTGTAAAGCTAGTGGATTGACTACATTCTTTGTTTGTCCGCTTTCTGCATAAACATAGAGATTAGACGGTTTCCTACTCTGGAGCATGCGACGTATAATTGCCCATGAGAGAAACAATCTTTTGTTCTGGAAGGAGTTTCGGTGTATTTTCTCGGATGAACAGCTGTAAGTTATTTATGTTGTAGGATTGTTCTCTGTCGAATGTTGCAATGACGATTTGGAGCTGTGATTCCCAATTCCAAACTTGCCGCACATTGCAAGACAAAGATCCTCAATGGAGATAAGAGCTCCATTGTATATTTCTTCTGCGAAATCCAAGCCATAATTCTGTGTTTTCTTGACGCCTTCTAGGCAGAATATCTTCGGCCATGTAGTCTTTGTGTTTCTCCCACAATTGTGTTGGTTGTGAAGGGGAACACGTAGATAAAATAAATGCCAACAGTGTACGTATTTGAAATGGATTAGAAGTGGTCGCTGAATCCACGATGAAGATGTGCACTCTACATTCTATTCAAGGCGCTGCCCAAGTCAACCATCTTTAAGATTGGCAATGTCCTTTAGCAATTTTTACCGGGCTATCATGATACATAGTAAGTCGTCGCCCAGCAACAATCTTAGGACGGTCTATCTGTCCATAAAGTTAGATTCGGTATTGGTGTGGCGTTGACTATCATGATACAGAGTTAGTCGTCGCCTAGCAACAATCTGTCCATCAAGTTATTACAGTAGATTCAATACTGTTGTGGCTTTGGAATTTAAATTAATTACATGAAATTACTCATAAAAAACAAAAAGATATTGTCATCGCACCAAGAGATGGTAGTTCAATACGCTGCGACGGGGTGCAGGGGGTCTTGCAGTACGCATGCGTGGCCCACCTATTACAAACCTAAATATATCTGCTTCCCGCATGCCAATGGTTCCTATTGCAGCAGACGACACGCAGCCAGTGAAAGAAGGAATGTGCTGAGTGAGAGAAGCAAGTAGTGACCAACTTGATGTTTTTGGAATGAGCGATACGCATAGAGCAGGAAGACATCTGCAGTTCAAACCCAACTGCCATCTCATGGCGCGATATCAATACCAACCTATCCGATTTCATTCAAAACACTTTCTAAGCACTCTTCGCCGTAATGAGAACAAAATGTAAAATTTTCAGTGAAATCGGAGCAGTAGTTTTTGAGTTTTTTTGGCCACCTACATACGCATCTGATCTATAGATTTGATTAATTAATTAACTTTCTATGTCACATGGGTGGTGCCTCCTTTGTTAGCAAAACCTCTTCGATTAAAGATGAATAAATCGGACATACAACAAGTCAAATCCTTCATTTACCTAGGTCAAAAGATTACAGAGGACGGAAGGTGCACCACTGAAGTTAAGTGCCGCATTGCTCAGGCAAAACTAGCTTTTATACAGAAGAGGAGATGACTGTGTACCAGTCGGCTTAAGCTTTCCCTCCGAATGAGAATGCTACATGCTTTTGTATGAACAATTGCGTTGTATGCTTGTGAAACGTGGACACTAAATAAAAATGAAAAGAACTATCTTGAAGCCTTTGAGATGTGGTGCTATCATAAGATGATAAATGTGACATGGAGAGACAAGATATCAAACACCAGGCTTCTCGACACCGTGAACCAACGGTGATCAATCCTTCGCACAATCCGTCAACGCCGTCTTGCATGGTGGAGTCACACAATGCGCCACTCCAATTCAATGAGAACTGTGGCAGAAGGGTTCATTGAGGGAAAACATCCACGAGGAATACCTAGAAATACCTTCCTTAAACAAATCCTAAACAACATCCAAGCACAGAATTGTAATTCAATGAAGGAAGCGGCAAATGACAGGATGATCTGGACATGTTTTATGGCAACTGATCAGTCTTAGGACTGCAAACCGATGATGATGAAACCTTATACTTTTTACTCAAGACTTTTATTTAGCATTTAAGCTCTCTGTTCACTTCAATGTTCATGTTGGATTAAATCACGAGTAAGTTAATTGTCTTGCCTATCTTATTCTTGAAGGTACATTTCCCAGTATTTGAAAATGAAATCGGAGATGGCCCAGCTGACTTAGTCTTCCACGTACAGGTAAGTAAAATTGCTCACACGTTTCAACTCCAGAGGTGGCACAATAATTCTAACTGTACAATTGGTAGCAGTTTCAGTATGATTCCAACATCTCTAACAGCACATTTCAAACCCCAAAGCTGACATAAAATGTGGAGTACAGTATAGCATAGTATTGATGAGGCAACAACATGCAGATTCATGTCAATCCCCTTTTGTAGAAATTTCAAGTTTGGTATTCGAGATGACACGATATTTGAGAGAATGTGATGGTCATTTTCATGGATCTATTGCATCAAATCTTGAGAGTTGCATGATTTACTGAACCACCCTCATTGTGTATATCGTAAATATTATTACATACAGTGAAATCTCAATATATCATGCCTGCTTATTGCACTATGCTTTTTGCAAAGTCTCGAGGCATGTCATATATAAAGCCTTGATAAGATATCCCCAGTATAATGTGCATCGCTTCTGTCCGACATTTTTTTTTGAGGGAATACAATATTCTTCTTTTGTTATTTTTTAGCTAAGTTTCAACGAAACAGAAAAAATTTACTTCCTTGTTGCCTGTGTATCTACAGATCTAAAGAAACCCTCACAATCAGCTGATCTCAATGTCACCACGGGAAGTCTACAGGGTACACAGATGAACTAATACCCTGTAGAGGCAAGGTAAGCAAGGAAAGGCCAATTCAGGATTTCTAAGAAACAAGCTGTTTCTGTAGGTCACAAGAAATCCCTACTCCACATTCCAGATGGATTCTACCTGTCATTCATCTCTATCCTTATGGCTGGTGATTTTGGTGGCCAGTTTCCTGTTGTCTTGTGTTTTATATGGGAGGCTTTCTGATGTAACCGATGACAAAGAGGATTGAGCTTCAGAGGACGAAAAGCTGGGAGACGTTCACTTGGAGGATTTGTATCTGTAGATGATGAGTTAATGTGTCTTCAGAAGTTCCCTATCAAAAGACAAGTTGTGAATTTCATAATCGCCGTTTAGGCTTGATCTAAAGTTCTGCCCATTTGTTATGGTTTAAATGAAGTCGTAACCAGTTTATTGCCAACCTTCATTGCGAAAGAATGTCCACTAGGTAAAACAGCATTTATAATCTAAATGAAAGACACAGACGCAACAAGGGTACTCAAGAAGATGAGAGGGACAAGGCTGTGATCAGGGATACTTCAAAGTTTGTGCTCGAATCTAGTGCGTCATTGCTTCTAATGTGCACCCTAATTTTAAACACATAATTTGCCTGATAAAAGTATGCATTACATTTGAGTAAATAGATTCCCCCCCTTGTAACTGATGTAGTTCTGGGTGGATTAGGCTATGTTGTTCCTAGGACATTCCAAATCTATTTTCATCAGTTTCGTGCAGAGGTAACATTTTACAATTCAATTGCTGTGAAATAAGTACATTACAATTTATCAATAAGAGTTAACACACACTTGCTGACAAAAACTTCGAGTAACAAAAGCTCTAAAATACTACCTCAAGGTTGCCACTCAGCTCCAAGTCGGCACCATACCAAACTGAATCAGGATCCCCAACTGGTGTATAGTAAAGAGTTTCAGTTGTCAGAATATCCTTTTTGATAGGAACTAGAACAAAAAATTAATACATACCATTTCACATAATTTAAAATTATCCATATCATTTATCCATTTAAGATTTTAAAAAATAAAATTTTGTCGAACAGGAAGATGACCAGAAAAGTGAAGCAGAGGTAGACCTAGGAGGCAATGGTTCGATTCAGTGTAGAATGATTTCAAACTGAGAGGTGTACAAGCAGAGAAAGTCGCAGTACTAACCGCTAATAGGGGATCCAGTAGGCAACTTGTTCGCAAACAGAGGCTTACAGACTAGACTGGACTTTGAAAGGTAAAACAGTCTCAAATGAAAATGTATGTAATTTTTTTCAAAAACTAAGGTAAAGTTGAACTATTTCGTAGAGAACCTATCTCATAGTTGAAAATTGAGATATTGCCCAATTACTCGTATACTAAATTATAAAATATGCCAACTGCCATATCAAAATCTATGGGGTTTGCATATCGGGAACAGCTCCTCACACAAAGTTCATGTCTGCGACTTATTGGGTGTTGTGAATTGCATAACAGCTTAGTCTTTCACCGCCGGCGTTCATAACTATGCACAAGTTGTCTGGGCTCGTAGGCCGTGGTCCAGGCAGGATGTTTCACCAAAAACTATATTTGGAATAATCAAAGGTCCACTCCTTCCATTAGTTAGCAGTGGATGAGGATCAGCTCCACTGCTCGCCGTATATATACCCTGCGAGCCAAGTGTTCTCTGCGCTGTCCAACCTGATGTACAAGCTGCGCACTCCGACTGTGGCGGGCGACCTCGTGTGGGCCCGGTGTTCCCTGATGATGGATGATGATAATGATGATTGTTGTTTAGAGGGGCCTAACATGTAGGTTATCGGCCCCTAATAGTCTGGGTGATAGCGAAAATGACAATGAAATGGAAACCATAACGAAAATTAAGTTAGACTGAAAATACTTACAAAATGGAACTCAGATTGAAACGACCCACAAAATGTAGAGTGGAAATACTTACAAAATGCAATGTAGATTTGAAACACTCACAAAATGCAATTGAAATTATGTATAAAATGCAATATTGAAATTACACAATGCAATTTAGATTGAAAATGCCATACCGGTATCAGATTCAAAATACAGTACTCACAAAATGCAATTGAAATTGAAAATACTTACGAAATGCTATTGAAATTGAAAATACTTACAAAATGTAATTTACTGCAGATTCAAAATACTCATTTGGATTGACAATACTTACAAAATGCAATTTAGACTGAAAATACTTATAAAAGGTAATTTAGATTCAAAATACTCACAAAATGCAATTGAGAATCAAAATACATACAAAATGCCCATCCTATAAAATGCAATTTAGATTGAAAATACTAACAAAATCCAACTGAAATTCAGAAAACTTGCAAAAATGGTATCCCTACATTCAGAGACTTACTCAAAAGCAATTTAGATTGTCAATCCTTACAAAATGCAATTGAGGTTGAAAATACTTGCAAAAAGCAATTTAGATTGAAAATACTTACAAAATGCAACTTAGATTGAAAATACCTAAAAATGTAGTTAGAGTCAAAATATTCACAAAATGGAATTTAGATACGAGGGGAGCCAATTCACAAAAACAGTGCGGGAATCTTAAGGAGAAAGGGAAATATAATGAAAAGAAAAAGAAGGCTGACCCCTAGAAGAATGAGGGTGTTCCCTGGACGACTGCCCAGCTGCGGCGGGAGAGTCTTCAGGGTGATGTGAGCGTGACATCTTGGCTTATGTACCAGTTCGATTTCTTCTTTCCAATTGAAGTTGTCGGCATGTTTGACGTTTTCCATAGCTTCCCGTTGCAGCCTGGCATGATAGTGCGTGGTGGTGGCGAGTATCTCGGTGTCCCCGTACTATATGTTGTGGCCAGCCAAGAGACAGTGCTAAGTGACTGACTATTTCTCAGCTTGACCCAGGTGGCTGTGTCTGTTGTGTTCCTCGAGTCTGGAGGCCACGCTCCTATTTGTAGTTCCTATGTGCACCTGCAGTGGAGTGTGGATGACGCTTGCTCGTAGTGGATCGCAGCATATCCCGGATTTTAGCGGTGGGTTTATAAAGTCTTCACGTCAAGGGTCTTTAGTAGCTTGCCGATCCTATCCGTCACCTTCTTCACATACAGCAGGACCCACTGAATCTCCTAATTGCTGTACCCATCGGCGCATAGCGGCCTCTTCAGATAAAGAAGCTCTTCAGGCAGGACGGTTCATAGATCCTCCTAGCACGGTCTACTAATGTTCTAATGACTCTGTGTTTCTGTTGAGGGTGATGATCGGACGTCTTGAGCAGATTTCCGGATAGCCCACTAAGCCCTGTGATTGCAAACTTCTTTATGGAAAAGTTCAAACAGTTGGCTATCGAGACTGCACATCACAAATCAAAAGTATGGCTACGTTATGTGGACGATACCTTCGTAGTCTGGAGCTACGGAGAGGAAGAGCTGGAACCTTCCTGGACCACCTCAAATGCCTCAACATTAGCAACCACTGGGCAAAATAGGTTCAAATTTATATACAAATACTATCTGTGAGGTCCAATTATACTTAGTATAATGAGTCTAGTTTATGTTTATATTAGGATTCACAGTTTAAATCTCGTTATATAAGGTTAGTTTGCTTTATAAAGGTTTGTTAACTGTAACGAAAATGAGGTGAAGAACGCATACGGGTAGGATTGATTTAAGAAATATGTTAGAGGATGAGGATGCACCTTGTGCTAATTCTCAACAAATCTTGGCCTCAAAGCAGGCAGTACTGTAGGATCCTATCCTATCTTAAAGACTGGTAGCAAGCATATAAATGAACCATTGTCTAGGATGTGGCATATGGGTTAAATGGCCTGCAATAGTAATGAGAATAGTTCCAGAATCCATAACATACACCGGTTTTGTAAGACTTTCCAGCCTCAGTCCTTTTGAATAAGGTTAGTTACAACTTCTTCCAACACATGCCATGATCTGTAGCAAGTCAGGCACGCTTCAAGTACCTGTACAGCCAACGGCTGTGCTCAGATAAGTATCCATATACATGATACACTCTCCAGTCACATTAATGTGACTACCCGTCAATAGCTTGCATAACCACCTTTTGCAGCGCGGACCGCTACAAGACGTTCAGGAAGAGAGTCGATGAGGTTCTGGAAGATACAGACAGGGATATGAAGCCATAAAAACATTCCCCACACCATAATGCTCCCTCCTCTGGCCTGAACCCGTCCGGCGATTTTTAAAGGGTGGTTGCGCTCAGATCTTCCACGCCGTATACGCCAACGGCCATCTGTCGGATGGAGCATAAAACGTGATTCATTGGAAAAGGCCATCTGTCGCCACACAGTGGACGACCAGTTGCGGTATTGGCGTGCATATTCCAGCCTTCGTCGCCGATGAACAGCAGTCAGCATGGGTGCATGAACCAATCGCCTGCTGCGGAGTCTAATGCAGCAACATTCACTGAACGGTCATTGAGGAGATACGGTTGGTAGCCGCATGGTTCATCTGGGCAGTCAGCTGCTCTACAGTTGCACGTCTACTCGCCCGTACACAGCTCTACAGCTGTCATTCACCCCTCTCATCTAAGTCCCATGGTGCACCACAGTTGCCTCGGCACTGGTTTTGAATTTTGCCATGCACGGTACACTTTAACAACAGCGGCATGCGATCAGTTTACAAACGTACCCAATTCGCTCTGTGTCTGCATTGCGACAGCGACTGCACTGTTTTCCATTTCCATTCAACACGCTTTATATACCCTCCATTGCTAGTGCTGTCTTCTGCTGTCTGTGCGGGGTTTTTGCACGTTCATGTCGAACATTGGCGGTGGTCACATTAATGTGAGGGGCCGATAACCCAGATGTTAGGCCCCTTAAAACGACAATTATCATCATCATCATATTAATGTGAATAGACAGTGTAGAATTCAAGTTCTAATTTAATTTTTTTGTGTCGGTTAACTGTATACAATTGCATAATACTCAAACGTAGTTCACAAAACCCTTATAAACTAACCTTACATAATAAGATTCAAACTGTGAATTGTAATATAAACATTAACGAGACTCGTTAGCCTATGTATAATTAGGCCACACAATATTTGTGTATAAATTAAAATCTGAACTCCAGTGATCAGAATCTGATGATGACTGCTTGATGGTCAAAACGCGCAATCCTAAATTGGCCCATTATTAGTAATGATCACAACTTGAACTAATACATGCAATTTTTTCAAGGAGTGATTATTTACTTATTTATTATTTTATATTATATACATCCTACCCCCCCCACCCAGTCATCGGACAAATTCATGTTGACTGACTGAAGAGTTACAACTAGCAATGATGATCCACGACGCTAAAATTTTCTTCGTTGCTTGATCCTTCCCTCTCCAGCGATTGTGCAGATGTGTGACAAACACTCGGGCCAGATCAATCCCAGCAGTTGCTTTAAGGACATATTGATAGTGCGTCGGCCTGCACGAGTATGAAATATTGCACAGTCTAGTACTTTCTTAACTAGAGATGTGAGTAAATTAGCTCGTTGGTAGGAGTGTGCAAATTTGGTTTCTGCAGGCTGCACAATCATTTGTATACATTTACAACATACAGATCATACAAACCTACTATATTTCCAAAGCCTAATCTCACTATGGGGGTGGGGCCGATGACCTCACTGTTCCACCCCTTAAAACTATAATAGCTAACTTCATTATGGGAGCTTTCTATTAGCTTTGGCCTAATCACTCAACAACAGTAGACTACTATATAAATAAAAAATAAAAGAAAGAAAAAAACCTAACTTAACTGCCAATAATGGTGAACATTGTAATTCATGCATTAGCAATCATGGCATAGTATCAACGAGTTGATGACCAGCAAGCCTGCAGCTCATTTTAAGGAGTATTCATGCTACAAAATCACATCCTTACCCAAATCACTGCAACCATTCTCAGACGAATTAAGTTACACCCAACATAACAACCCACAAATTGAGCTCTAACAAGTATTGGTGTCTCAGCCCACTAATGTAGATTATCATCACACTAAGAGTCGTTTCTTATATACCCATCACAAATCTCCTTCAAGCTCTTTATATCAAGTGTACCAAAGAATTGAAATGTGTAAATCAGTGGCACAAACAGGCTAATTTAATGCAAACCAGACCCAAGGTGACAAAAACGAATGACAATGAAATAAAATACTAGCACACACTGTAGAGATGGCTATAGAATAGATTATCTCCCATTAATATCCATTGCTTAAAATCCTCCATCCGAATCCCTGGGTAAAAGTAAACAAGAATTCACCCACAAAATACATTTTTCAAAATCACTCAAAATTGCCAAAATTCTTTTGTAATAATGAATAATAAATTCTGGAAGTCATCAAGTAACAGATGCTTGCTCCTCGGCTGTCATTAACCCAACCACAATCCCCTTTTCAGAAATAGCATATTCATAATAAAATTAAAGCAGTATCTGCCATGCTTCTATAACTTAGCCCTTCCAGTTTCCTGGGTAGCGTGGTGTTGCACGAACTCTCGCCAGCATTGTCTGTCCATGTAGGTCTGTCTCCCCATTGTTTTCTTGGTTGCCCAACAGGTCTAATTCCACTGACTGTCTTTACCATGTTTACTAGTCTGCACTCTCGGGGGAGCCTGTAACCCCTAGAGGGCGCGTCCCCGGGTGGCGGATAGGGGGCCCCTACTTCTGTAGGGCTGGTTGAAATACCCAATACAACCCGCGGACCAAACAGGCAGCCCGGTTCCTGGGGGCTTTGATACTGGGACACCCTCTATCCAGGGGTCATAAATATGGAGGGCCCAAGCCCAGGGTTATGGGTGAAGCCCCAACGGTATCGGCGGTGGAGAGGATGGACTTCGGTACGGCGTCGATGGCGGAAGAGGGAATTCTGTAGCGTCTGTACTCCAGAGGAGCGGCTGCAAAAGGCGTCTGTTATCCAGTGGATCGGCCTAGAACAGTACCTGGCAGTAGGTCATAAAATGCCTTTGAGTGTGGCGAGCTCATCGTACTAATAGCCTATAGAATGAGTAAATGTGAATTGAGGCCTCGGAAAGGGCTAGGGCGTCCCCTGCAAGCGACGCGCAGTTCTCAGGGGTCTGGGGGAACTGTGAGAAGTGGGCTACCAGACACTACTAACATCGGATTCATAAATGTGATGAGCCTAAATGGCAAGACAGAAGAATTGGTGGACTACATGGAAAAGAAGGAAATAGCAATGATGGGAGTCAGTGAAGCGAAATGGAAGGGAAAAGGTGAGAAAGAAATCAAGAAAGGGAAGGGATATAGAATATATTGGAGTGGAGGAAAGAAGACAGTGAATGGTGTTGCAATAATATTGAGAGAAGACTTGGTACAGTATGTTGAGAAAGTAGAGCAAACTAGTGACAGAATACTGAAAATTAGATTAGGACTTGAGAGTGGAACAAAGGACCTCATACAGATTTATGCACCCCAGACAGGGAAGGTAGATGAATGTTTAGAGGAGTTCCTAGATGAACTGGAAAAGTGTATAGAAGACAAAGAGGTTATAATATTGGGAGATATGAATGCACATGTGGGAACAGATAGGCAGGGAAAAGAAGAGGTAATTGGCCCGTTTAGTTATGGAAATCAGGATGAAGAAGGGGATCTGTTAATAGATTTCTGTAGAAGGAATGGATTAATTGTTGGAAATACATGGTTTAGGAAAAAGAACTCTCAAAAAATAACTAGGTATGGTTGGGGAGACAGACAAAGACAATGATTGATCTTATCCTGGTGGAAAAGGACAAACGAAGACAACTGGTAGATGTGACGGCTATTCCAAGAGGAGATTTTGAAGGAGACCATTAAGTGGCGATAGCCAAATTAAGGCTGGGAAAAATTACAAACCTTTTGGAAAAGAGGGAAAGAAAAATAAAGGTGTGGAAGCTAAAAGGGTGGGAGACAATGGACAAGTTCCCAGAGGATTTAAAAAAGGAAGTTCCCAAAGATGAAGCAAAAAGTGTAGAAGAGGTATGGGCATGTTTTAGGAATGGTTTTGTGAAGTGTGCAGTAAACACCTGTGGAAGATTATCAGGGAAGAAAAAGGAAAGGGAGACTCCTTGGTGGAACGACAGGGTAAAGGAAGCTGTTAAAGAAAAGCAAATGGCATGGAGGAAGTGGATAGGCAGTAAAAATGCAGAGAAATTACAAAAATATAGAGAAGCAAAGAAGGCATGCCAAAAAATTGTACAAGAAGAAAAACGGAAAAGTTGGGAAAGATTCACAGAAACTTTGAAGGAGGATATCCAAGGAAGTAAGAAGGTGCTATATGGATTCGTTAAAAACAGTGTAAAAGGTAGGGAAAATACAAAATTTGTAAAAACTGAAGCAGGGCAGATAATGTATCAAAGAGATGATATATTAAATAGATGGGAAGAATACTTTTCAAAGCTACTAAATGTGAAATACATTGAACTGGAAGATGAAAGGGAACAAGAAGAAACAATGGAGGAAGGAGAAGAAGAAGAACAAGAAAAGGAGATAACTATGCTAGAAATAGAGGAAGCCATACAGAAGATGAAGAGTGGTAAAGCAGCAGGAGTGGATGAGGTGACCACGGAAATGATAAAAGCAGCGGGACCAATAGGGGTACAGTGGCTGTATAGATTATTTAGAATAATTTGGAAGAAGAAAGAAATTCCAGAAGAATGAGGAAAGGGTTTAATTATCCCGATTTTTAAGAAAGGAGACAAAAAGGAATGTAATAACTACAGAGGGATCACTCTTATTGCTCATGTAGCTAAGATCTTTGAGAGAGTATTGGAAGGCAGACTGAGGAGGAAGATAGAAGGAGAGTTGGAAGAAGAACAGTATGGTTTTAGGAAAGGCAGATCAACATTTGACCTAATCTTTACATTAAGGCAAATGATGGAGAAAAGATGGGAATTTGGAAAAGACATGGTGATGACATTTATTGATATTGAGAAAGCATATGACAGTGTGCCTAGACAGGTGGTTTGGGATGTATTAAGAAAAAGAAGAGTTATTAGAGCAGAAGTCCAAATGTTAAAAGCTATGTACAAAAATTGTGTCAGTAGCGTGAAGACCAGTATAGGAGAAACAGAATGGTTTAAAGTGGAAACGGGTCTCCGACAGGGAAGTGTATTGTCCCCATTACTATTCATCATAGTCATGGATGAAATCCACAAGAATGTCAAACAGAGATTGGGACAAGAAGCAACAAAGGCCATGCTGTTTGCAGATGATATAGTTATATGGGGTGAGGATGAAAAGGATGTACAAAAACAACTAGATGTATGGAACCGAGAGATAGAGAAATTTGGGATGAAAGTAAGCACAGAGAAGAGCAAGATAATGGTAATGTCAAGAGGAAGAAAGGAAGAGGAAAGATAGAATTGAATGGCAAAATTCTAGAAGTCGTTAAAAGTTTCAAGTATTTGGGAAGTGTGATCGCAGAAGATGGAAAGATAACTGAGGAAATTGGAAAGAGAATACAAAAAGCGAACAGTTTTTACCAGAGTGTAAGGGGTATTGTGTGGAACCGAGATGTCCCAAAGAAATGCAAAAAAGTATTATATTCAACCTACTACAGACCCATACTAACATACGCAGCTGGAGCGTGGACTACTACAAAAAGAGAGGAGAGTAGAATACAAGCCGCAGAGATGAAATTCCTAAGAGGTATAGAGGGCAAGACCAGAAGAGATAGAGTTAGAAATGAAGAGATTAGAGAAAGGACAGGAATATTGAAGCTGCAGGACAGGACAGAAACAACAAAGTTAAAGTGGTATGGACATATGATGAGAATGGGAGAGGAGAGAGTACCAAAGAAAACTTTCTGTGAAAAGATGACAGGGAAGAGACCACGAGGAAGGCCCCGGAAGAGATGGGCAGATACAGTGTGGGAGTGTGTAGAAAAGAAGGGAGGAAAACCCGAAGATGTACTAAAATCAGGAGAGGAGTGGTGGAGAGACAGGCAACGATGGAGGTCCTTAATTCACAACCCGACCCAGGAAGCTGGAAACGGGAAATGAAGATGATGATGACTAGTCTGCAATGTGCAGATTTCTAGACCATATGTGAATATGGGAAAAAATACAATGTATATGACGTATCTTGGTTCGTAGAGATACCGTCTTGTCCCACATCAGGGTAACACTGGAGGAGACCAAATCCTGGGACAAAATATTCTTCAACCATTGAATTAAACCAAAATATTTGTGGTAAAGATGGGGAAAAAATCTGCAGATGATATATGAATGATTGTTGTCGTTTTAAGGGGCGGAACAACAAAGTCAACTGCCCTAACAGATGATGTAGTAATAGATGTTTATTCCTCCGCTGTCTATTACCCACCCGCCATCCCTTTTTTAAGATCACGATTTAATGGATAAAATTACAGCAGAGTCCACCATTATACGCTTGATTTATGGACAAATACAAAATTGCCACCCCTATGCATACGATACTACTGTATAGCTGATAGGCGATTTTCAAACAAAACAGTGCAGAGTTCCATTCAGAGTTTTACATGGATTGTGCGAGATAAGTATTTCTAATTTCAATTGGATCTGATCTACTGTATATTCTCCCATCAGCAAAGATTGAAATTATGCAAAACCTCATCAATTTCATCCAGACCAATTGTTTTTGCCTCTGCCAATAATTGCTACATAATGGCTAATATACACACCTCTGGTTTTTGTCACTCACAGTAGGGATAGTCACATATCAATAATCTTTATCCAGGCCAATGGATTTTCATCCAGACCAATGTTGGCATGTCAATGTGTGCGCCTGAGTAACAGAACAGATCTCATACACCTCGGAAACATGGCTGCCGTCGTTGAATGAGCAAGAAATGAAAGCATTTAATTACTTAATATAACAAATATTTCCAGTGCAGCAGTGATAATTGACAGCAATTTCAATTGCCAATGACTCCCAGAAAGGTATGAAAATCAGGTAAAGGTAAAGTCAGGTAAAGGTGTAGAAGCCAGGATTTGATCACCTCCAGAATTAATGTAAATTTTATGTAATCACAAGCTGTACCTGGCATGCGTTGCAATGCCAATGAAAGAAAGTGTTGGCGTTATAATTTGAAACATACGTGGGAGCGTTCACAACAACTCACCATATTTTCATCGAAATCGGATGAATGGTATATGAACGAAGATGGAACTTTGTTGAAACGTTTCGTGCGTCGTCACTCATTTGTTGCATCTACTCGTGCGCTACCTATTGTAAAATGGATTTACTAAGTCGATAACCTTCCCAACTCACCCAAGTTTCATCGCAATCGGATGAATGGTATATGAAAGCATACAGGATTTTATTTATACGATTCGTGTGCCGCCATTCATTTGTTGAATCTACGTGTGCGCTACCTATTGTAAAATGGATCTACTAAGCCAGAAACCTTTCCTGGAGTGTACACAACAATTCAGCCAAGTTTCATCATAATTGGATGAATAGTATATGAACGCATATGGGACTTGGTTGAAATGATTTGCGTGCCTTTGCTCATTTGTTGAATCTACTCGTGCGCTACCTATTGTAGAATGGATTTACTAAGCCAGAATCCTTCCCTGGACTGCACACAACATCTCAGCTAAGATTCATCGCTATCTGACGAATGGTATATGAACGCGTACGGGACTTTGTTGAAACGATTCGCGTGTCGCCGCTGACTTGTTGAATCTACTCATGCGCTGCCTCTTGTAAAATGTATTTACTAAGCCAGAAACTTTCCTTGGAGTGTACTCAACATCTCACCCAATTATCATCACTATTTGACGAATGGTATATGAACGCACATGGGACTTTGTTGAAACGCTTCGTCGCTCATTTGTTGAACCTTCTCGTGCGCTACCTGTTGTAAAGTAGATTTACTAAGCCAGAATCCTTCCTTGGAGTGTACTCAATATCTCACCAAAGTTTCATCGCTATCGGACGAATGATATATGTACGCATACAGGACTTTGTTGAAACTATTCCTAAAACACAAGATATGCCGCAAAGTTGTCCTACAGTACACCAATTATAGACATCGACCGTCAACAAATGTGTCTGTCGTTATACAGTGTCAAATGACGTTTTACATAGAACAGAATAAGTGCAAAATGTGTACCTGAAATTTGTGAACCATGCATGCTATTTTTAGATTTTTAGATATTGTTTCAGTGTTTTTAACCATTTATTGTGTATGTGTGTTTTTATGTCATCGTAAAGATTTTCGATGTTCTTTGTGTTTAGATGGGTTCTAAATATAAGTTTGTGGGCTGAAGAAGGGTCCAAAAGCGGGACTCGAAACATGTACCCCTGAAATGTTGACACAAATTAAAGTATTGAATAAGCGGAAAGATTGAAAATTCTTATTCTTCATAATTACTGTCAATACGGAACCTGAAATGAATAATATTTCTAATAATTCCAAAGGGTAAGTACATAAAGTTTGGTTCAGATCGGTGAAACGGTGTAGATTTGTGCCAAAGGACCAAAATGCAGAGAAATTTAAAGTAGACAGTGTTACCCGCAGGGTTCCAAAGGGTAAGTATACAAATTTTTGTTCAGATCGGTGGAACGGTGTAGATTTGTATACATAACAGACAGACAAACTTTGTGCTTTATATCATCATCATCGGCTTTAACTCGAATCCGAGTATAAATATATATATATATATATATATAGAAGATTGGTATACAGAGAACTGGAGCCCATCACTGATACTATTCGGAAGAAACGGCTTTCTTTCTTTGGTCACATCATGAGGACACCAGAAACCAGGTTATCTAGAAAAATTGTAGTGAAACTTTGGAATATGAAACAACAAGTAGGATGGATTAAGGAAATTAGAGAAGATATGAAAGAATTGGAAATAACCTTGGATGACTTGCAAAACAAAACAACAAAATTAAAAAAACTGAGAGATATAAAAATAAGATTTCAGGCTAAAATAGACAAACGTAATACAGTAAAAAGGGTATTTACAGATGAGGAACGCCTGAGAAGATCAGAGCGAATGAAGAGCTACTGGGCGACTCGGAAAGGAAACTTACTGAAGAAGAGGACCAAGAAATGATTGACTGAAGTGGTCCAATGAGGTCGTAAAAGCAGAAGAAGAAGAAGAAGATATAGAAGATAGATAGAAGAAGAAGATATTATGTGAAGTTAAATGTTTTTATTTCTTGCTCATTCAACGACGGCAGTCATGTTCCCGAGGCGCATGAGGTTCTTCAACTGTTCTTCTGAGCCACACATTGACGACAGTTCATTGTTGCCAACATGTGGGATACAAAATACACCAAACGGGCCTCACATACGAATTAACTAGTTTTCTTCATTGAGGAATTACGATTCCACTCCCTATTACTAGTTACTCCTGCATATAAAGGCCTACTGGAAGTGCCCCGAAAAAGGAGTGATATATGGGCTGTGTTCTACACCACTGATGCTATGCTCAACATTGATGCTTTGAACCGAATGTGACACGATTCACAGTTCAAGGCTTTCATTAAAGCGTGTGCATGATCCCAATGCAGATTGTGTGTATTGTGTGTAGTGGAGGTTGTGATACCATGCAATGACCTGTGTTCCTCATTAGCTCGTCAATGAAAACATTTAAACAGAATGAGACATGACTCTTTTCTTTTCGATAATAATGATTTTCATACCATATTTCATCTTCTGGGGGGACATTATCAATTGTAATCAGGGCTTCCAGCGACTCACTATAATTCACTATTTTCAAAGCAGCCTCACTTTTCTCACTATTTGATAAAATTACTCACTATTCTCATTTATTTTTTACAAAACTGGTCACATTCTGCGTTAAAAATGGTTTCGTGCACAATCATATTGCTAGAAACGACCCAAAATATACCCATGAATGGGTAGTTCATTTTTCTGCCACCGGTGCCTGATCTTGCTGCAGGCAGTGAGCCAGGCGGCCAGAAAGCATGAAAAGCATCCATAGTGAAATACCACAGCCAAGGGCCGTGCAGTGATCACCGAAAATTTTAACAAAGCATTTTTTAACAAAAATTCACATTTATATTTTTGTTTTACGATTTAAATTTCTTGAGTGTTGCATTGATTTTCCTGTCAATCATTTCCAAATGTCCTCTAACTACATGAAAAATCACAAACAGTACTCAAGAGATTAACATAGGCGCAATTTGGTTGACATTTTTGGGGTGCTAATTTGTTTTTCAGATACACATTCTTTAAAATTTTCGTCTATTTCAATACAGTTTTGTCACATTTTTGGGGGGCTATGGTTGGTTTTGGGGAGCTTAGCCACCCAAGCCCCCCCCCCCCCCTAATTGCACCTACAGATATCAACAAAAGTTAAAATTATGAACCAGATATATGGCCATAAATGCAAATAATGCAATTTACTCACTTTTTTGAAGAAAGAAAAACACCCACTAAGTTATATCACTATTTTAGGACGAGTGAGTGGATGGAAGCCCTGATTGTAATTACTAACCTTGGCCTGCACCGGATAAGTTATATGTGCTAAATTACGTAAATAAGTTATATGTTTTTATTTATTGCTCATTTAACAACAGCAGCCATGTTCAACAGTGTATTTAGTAAGTCAAATTGCTGCCAAAGCGTGCACGAGGCGCACACATTCATGTTACTAGCCAACACGTGGGATACAAAATACACCACAATTAACCCACAGTGCGTGACTAAAACCATGGGTGTATACATGGCTAACGCGGCCCGCAGGCTAAAACCATTGGATTGGACAAAAGAAAGGTTAGAATGGTCAGGTTAAGGTGCGAGCATGGCCGCGGGAAGCTATACTCTGTATTTCCAGAGTAAGAACCTGGCATATTTGGTGGGAACGATCGTAAAATGGCCGCCGTGGGTTCCTATTGGATTTTGACAATTAGCAACACACTTTGCCAGCGCATTGCTCATGATTCAGTCGCTTGTTAACCGCTGTCTGTGTCTGAGTTAGTTTCATTGTCATCTTATCGTTTACTTTTAGCATAGAGTTCGCGGCAGTCGATAATAACTTATGAGTACAGTACATGTTATTTTGTCCCGTCATACCGTAGTGTTCAAATTACCGCGTGTCATTCAATAGCCTACAAATCCACAATGTAAAAACACGGCAATAATGTCGCCACAGAGCAGCTTGTTTGGGTGCTCAGCGCTAAATACTTCTTTACCTTAACAACACATTTGTGGAAACTCACAAGCTATTTTGTATTAACCGCACTGAGTCGTGATACAGTGAGTGAGTGAATGTGCTTGGTGTTATGATGTTGTTTCTGTGTGTTCAACTGCTTTAAACTGTGAATGACCTCCACCCAGAATGTTATTTCATCTTGAAGGATAATCATTGCATGGTGAGTGTTGATATATTCATCATCAGATAACTTTGTGTTTGTATTAAATTATATTTGTATAGCTGTCGAGTGTTTGGCCTCTCTCGTGTTTATTGTATAACGGTGATAAAGGTAGTATAGCTTCGGTGTGTTATTTATGTACAGTATTTCTCTATTTGAATGTCCTCGGCGTTGACTCATGATCGACATTTACATTATATTGCGCATAATAGTACCAACATAATGTCCGTAGTGTAGCCCCGTATATTATTCAAATCAGCTGATCTACATCTGCAATAAAAACTTGTCAACACAGCTCAGCTGTTCCAAGCTCCCGCGATTTACTTCACGTTCTCTCTTTTGAAATCCCGGTCAATGCATGTGAGTTTTTCGAAGTGAAATGCCATGTCCTGTGGTTCGGATTCCACGTAAAAAGGAGGTCCCGTGGCTCATGATCTCGCGATTAACGGTCACGTTAAACTACAAGCTTGCTTTGCTTTTTCTCTTTTGAAATACAGAGTATAACGGGGCACTGTTGATGACAAGTTAGGCTGGAAACATTGTCAAAAACTATTGAACTGCACGAGTTAGGCTGTAAACATTGTCAAAAACACTGTTTCTTTTATTTGTACACATCAGAGAATGCAGCCTAGACCACCTATACAAAGATTATTGGTGCGAGACAAAAACCAGGGGTGTATATATGGAGTGAAGTACGATTCCTTCTTGGCACTACTTTGTTTTTCAGTACCGCTTATATACACAGTAGTTATATGGTGTTTGAAGCCATTTTCAGTGTTGCCTTAGTAAACGAAAGTTTCCTGCTTTTCAGTCGGTCAACATGATTGTACCCAAATGAGATGGGTTATTCCCTAATCCTGAAAAAATTTACATGAGATTAATAAATGTACTTATTAATATCATGTAATTTTATTTCAGGATTAGGGAATGAGATGAGATTAATAAATACATTTATTAATATTTATTAATCTCATGTAAGTTACTTTTTTTTTTTAGGATTTGGGTACAATCGTGTTGACCGACTGAAAAGCATTAAACTTTTCATACACTGTAGTATCATAAGCGTGGGGTTGGCAATACTGTATTTTGGATTTACTGTTTCCCGAAGGGTACAGAAAATTTATTATTCAGAATGAGCGTGATAACACATTATCAAATTTCAAATAATTTGAAAAATTGATCCGGGCAGCTCATTCCAATTGCCATTGTACCAGTCAGTTGGTATGGTACACCTCACACGTATAATGGCGGACACAAATGGATTTTTACAATTTGAGTCGTGATCTAAATAAGGGATGGTGGGTGGGTTATGGACTATGGAGGAGTAAACATTTATTATTACATAATTCCCTAATTTCTTCATCATAATTAGAAAAGGTATTTCGACTAATTACAGTACTTAATTTTATCATACAAGTGATGTCTCATTCAATGTTACCATGAAAACTGTAATGACTTAGAAGATTAACATTATTAATATGTATGTATGACCATTGGTTGCATTAAAATATTTTACTTATAGTAATGATCCCCAGAATATGAAAAAGGTATGTATAGGCCTATGAGTATGGTCTCCTCTACTGTAAATGTTCCTAAGAGCTGTCATGTGTTGTTTGTTCTCTTTATTTTTGTTGGTGTAAAAAAGAAAATACAAGGGGAGTTAACTTTGCTTCAGATTGATGATTTTAGTTTTAAGGGGCAGATCATCGAGGTCATCTGCCCTTGCTTCACACTACAAGGAAGTTTGTTATTGATAGGCCTACTTCCATGTGAATACACTTCCCACACAAGACGTGCATCTCTTCTACATAAACCTAATCCATATGCATCCCATAAACAAATCACCTTAATTTCCACAACATATCTCTAGACCTATATACTGGTCACATGAACTAGGATAATAACCTTTAGTCCTGAAACTCTTCAGCTCTCTCCTATACTCTGAAGTATTTCCAATGGAGTTCCTTCCATCATGTGAAATATCACCACTGTTCGCAGATGAAGTCCATGATGAAAGTCTTTTTCTCCTTCCAACACGACCACTACTTGCACTTCCACTCTCTGGATCTCTTCTTCGACGTTTACTGATTTCCCAATCAGTTGGGACTACAGTTTGACATTCCGAAATATTTTCATTTCCCGGCACTACCGTTAAGTTATTTTGTGAACCATTATCAAACGAATCCAAAGGTACAGCAATAGTATCTGATTCTGCTTCTATTGCAGAGGAAATTGGGTCTAGTACTACAGATCCTGATGGAAACTGAGGGGTTACAGCTGGTGGATTTACACAGTCACTTAATGTAGGTATAAATATTTCTGGTGCTTCACGGTGTTTCTGAAGTGTCACTCTTCGATCCATCCGTTCAAGTCTCTGCCGTAACTGTGAACAGAAAAACATCAGCATATATATATATATTCCTTTTTTTTTTTAATTACTAATTTATACCAACTTACCGGTAACTTACGGTATAAGTTAAGGATACATTGAAGAAAAGTAAAATTATCAACTAGGTTAGTGTTCATGATTTCCCTCCTACTACTAGCCTACAGGTTAGTTATGTCAACATGTGTGCCTGACTATGTTAGAAGGGTATTAAAATAAACTACAAGTTGCAAATACGACAAGCAAGTCCATCCAAAATGAATATTTGTATCACACATGATTTTATAATTGGCGGGTATTAATTTTCTGACATGCATTCGCCTACTTCCATACAATACATTCTGCCACCTGGTGAGAAAATATGAAACTTTCAAACTGTCTCACAGATGCGAACTGTTATGTATTTACTAACATAAGATCCTGCAATAATAAATGGCATTCCATTCTAAATACTTGCCACATACCGTGTCATTTTCTTGTCGCAAAGACGATATTTGCTTATCCTTTGTTACGATTTGTTCCGATTGTTGCTGAATGAGATCCAAATGTAGTAGAAGTAACTCTTTCAAATGCTTTATTTCTGCACTTTCTGTTTGAACTGTAGTGCCATCAGTTAAACTCGCATACATATGGTCAAATTCATACGAATATGTCCTTTTTCCTCCTTTGATACCAGGTGAATGAAATGGTTCTACTGGGACTGGTTTGGCACAAGAAATATGATCATGTATTGCTGCTACCATGTTGACGGAAGCGTCCGTCGCAAAATCACCAACTCCACCTGTATTTTCACCATTCAAAACTGGAGAGGCGTTTGACATCTTCGAAAGAAAACAGTCCAAATGCCCACACGCTTCTTTTTAACACAATATTGTAAAAACTACAACAAAGTGAACGTATTACTCTCATCGATCACTCGAAAACATACAACCTCAAGCTAAATCTTAAAATTGATATTATAATATACCCATAGGTTGCAGCACTGCATTGAAGAAGGATTTTGAACTGCTGGTCTATCTTTTGACAGAAAACAAAACTACCTGAACAGCTAATGTACTTGAAGCGCTATCTAGGCGTAAAGATATGAAGCGTAAAGCCATAAGCCAATAATTTGGTGAGGAGGAATCCCGCGATCGCATTTGTCAAAAACTCGCCGTTTTAAGCTGTAAATCATTAAATAACCAAAAAAATATATAAAAATTATATTAATATTCTGTTATAAAGCATATTTTTGTATATACATTTATGGAGCTTGTTTATATTTTGCATACACTTGAAGTAAGGGATATTTTATGGCATTTTAACTAAATTTGAAGTGCATGACGTCAGGATACACTAAAATCACAAGTGAAGTGATAGACAGGTAGTTTTGAAACAAAGTGCTAAAATTACGAAATCCTGTGCACATGATTTGGATTGCGTTCTATCTATTTAATTTTGTGGAATATACGCCTCTGAAACAGCAGAGAAGCCTCACTGTATTGACTTACCACATGACATAACCATATGTTCAGGTTAGAAGGTGACCTTTTTCAGTCAGATTTTCATATGTTGTGAACTGTATCTCTCTTCCAATCAACAGAAATGCATGGATGATTTGGAAGAAAATCAAAACGGAATGGCAAATTGGAATAGTTCCTATTATGGACCTGGAGATAGTCAGAACTATGGATTCATACCACCTGCATTCCCTTCAGAATGTGGGGATTTGTATCAGAGTGGCACCGGAAACTGGCCATATTATCCTGTCGATCCTGTCAGTAGTGATATGACTTCATCTAGTATCTCTCCTCAGCAATTAGGAGCTGTTTATCAAAGTGCTCCATCATTTTATGGTGGAGTTATTCCTCAACAAGTTCCAGGAAATTTGCCTGTGTCTGATATACCTGCTGCATTCGAAGATCCACCACCTTACTACATGCATTCTCAAGAAGATAATCTTGCTCTTGCAGCAGCTTCATCATCACTTACTGCTACTGCTGGTGAATTTGTGCCACGTTCCAGAGCTCATTGTGCTGCTGAAAATGGAATTGTGCATCCGGAACAAAGTAAGGGAGGCTCTTGTGATGTTCGTTCAAACTTTTACAGCCGTAACAGAGGAGGTCCAAACTACAGGAGGTCAGGTAACGAGTCGAGGAATTTTCAGCCAAATCGTAATTTTTTTCCTGGTTCTGGTCGAGACTTTGGTAATAATAGAAGAGGTGGCAAAAGTTCAATGCAGTATGGTTCGAATAGTAGGTCATTCAACATGGATGATTCAAAATCTCAAGATCGACAAAGGCTTTTAGCAGAAGCTGCTGCTTTTTTAAACCCAGTGAATCAGGAATCTAGGAATCCACCTAACTGTGGTGATAGTGAAGAAAATGTAAATTCAGAGATACTTTCTAGAGAAGGTAATTTTGGAAATAATATTAAGGGTAGAGATACTCAGAGAATGGAAAATAATTACAGTCAGAATAGATGTGATATTACAAATAGTGTGTTCACTAATAGTAGGTATAACCAAGGAAATATCGATTCTGCATCGTGCAGTAGACATTATGATCCAACTTCTGGCAACAGAAATTACTTACAAGAGAACCAGAGTAAAAATATGAAATGGCGTGGCTATAATTCACAAGGAAATAATCAGAAAAGTGAAGCCTGTACTTCATTTGAAACTTTTGGTGGTGCCCAGTCATCTGTAAAAGGATATGTAGGAAGATCTGGGTCGGGCAGATTCTCCGAAAGTGGTAGTAATCGGTCCTCACCTCGCAAGGACACGTTCCAACCACAAACAGATGTGGGAAATACAGGTAGGTAATTTAATCATAATTAAGTTATACTGTATGTTATTCAGTTAAGTTAGGGCTGCCATAACTGTGGCACTATGCCACCACAGATCAACAATCAGATTTGATGTGTTACGCTTCTCATATCTAAATGTAAATGATTTTGCCATTTCACCAATTCTTATTGGTCATCACAAGTCAGTTAGATGGCATGTTATATCCAAGAAATATCTCAACTCAGCTGCAGGCTTTTACAGTAATGATTCTGTATGCAAACCACAAGACAAAAACTGTTACCTTGCAGCCAGAAGATTTAGCTTTCTTAGATTCCTTGAGGCCCACTACATTATTCTGTATGTATGAGTACACTAAAAAGTTAGGAATCAACTTACAGTAGGCCATAATTATGTAACCTAGCACAAATTCATTACTAGATAAAACTTAAGTTCAAGTACTGTATATACCACAATACGTATGTGTGTAGGGGATGACATGCAGACGTTAATGTTCGTTTGTTTAATGTTGTGGCTTGAATTGCTCAGCTGTATGGGGTGCGTTGTTACATGCCGATGCATCACATATGTTCAAGTGTGAGGATTGGTGGTGTTCATATACTACTTTTAGCTCAATTTAATTGAAAAGTTGCACTGTACTATTTTAAAGCCATTGCTCGCTACTTGGTTAGACGACGGTCTGGGCGATACCATTGGTCACTACTAGGTTAGACCACTGTCTGGATGAAACCCTTGGCCGTTAGTAGGTTAGACGACTGTGTGGATGAAAATTATTGTTGGTACAAGTATGTTTGTGTTTGTATGTATTAGTATTTAACATGAATGCATTGTTTAAATGTTTAGTGTCATGCAAGGATGCCGCCATTTTGTGTCTAAGGGAATTTTGCAGTCTAAGGTATCGCTATCTATACTACTTCCAAACTTACTTAATGGATCAGTGGTAGTGTGTTGGCCTTATGATTAATTCCTTTTCAGGGGCAGATGACCTCGTAGTTCTACCCCTTAAAACAATAACTAACTATTCCTTTTCAAGGATGGTAAAAATCCACAGAACCGTACTCTTTTGAGTCTTGCAATGTTCACTCGTACAAGATCTCTTGTATCACATTTGTGATTTGGCTGGCTGCGTGGCTCTGCAGTAACGTTCTTGCTTGCTGGGCCCAAGGTTGCAGGTTCGTATCCTGGCGCAGTCAACTGGAATTTGAGGGTGCTCAAATGTGAGGGAGCCGTGTCAGTTGATTTACTGGCACGTTAAAGATCCCCTTCGGGGCAAAATTTCAGCACCCCGGCGTCTCTAAAAGCCCGAGTAGTTAAAAGGGACGTAAAACCAATAACATCTTATTATATAATACACTAAGGTGTATGTTTCACAAAACTCAAGCTCCTAAACCAGAAGGAGTTAGAAGGTGTGGTTTGTACCAAAATCTTCCAAATCGTCTCAATAGTACAGGAAAAATCTCACATTTCTTGAGAAGTCAACGGGAATATATGTATTTGTTTATAAAGTGCTTTTAAACAAATAAACAAGAGAACTCTGTCGCCTACAGCCCGCATAGCACTAGAGCTGTGCTGGTAGTCTGTACACATGGGGTGCGCACACAACCCATTATGCGAGAGTTCTCACACGGGTCCGCTAGTTATTATTACATTTGTGATTACAACTCAAAATTAATTAAATCTCAACCATAGGTTGTCCAATTTTCTCCCGTGCAAAATGGAATGTCGAAATTGGAGAGTGCAGTAGATCACCTAAATAGCTCCAACACAAACTACGCCAGATAACCGAGGTCATATGAATGTTATTATTATCCAACCCGGGGTTTTTGCTGTATATGTTGCGGATTTTCATCCAGGGTAACAAATTATTATTATTACTAGAGAGTATGGGGTCGGCCTATAAAGATTGCCAATGGGACAGATGTAACACTAACGAAGGTAGCCTACAGGTAACTTCACTTTATTTGTTATAGGGTTTCATCCTGTAACTTACCTTTGTGAGTATTTTATCTGTCCCACTAGTGATGTTTGGGTAGCGGTTCACTTTAGACCATCCTTTGTATAAATATTTTTAAAAACTGAAATTACCTGATTTAACAGTCGGGAGGATATCAGGAGAGGATTGAGTATTAGATGTTCACTGCTCCGCTGTCACAGACCCACCATCCCGCCCAAATAGCGACACGACTTATATACTGTAGTTGAAATCGAAGTTCTTACCCCCATCTTTCTCACTGAGTCAGTATTGCCAACCCCACACGTTTGGTACTATTTCGCACGTGATGTATGAAATCACTAAGTGTTTATTTATGTATTTATAATGTTTTACATACAAAAACAGACCTAACCTGGGGCTTACGCCCCAGACCCCCTTGCTTGTGGTACTAGCATTAATTTTCGACCAGGCAGTACCTAACCTAGTAGCGGACATAAATTCTATCTTATTAATGTTTTACATACAAAAGCAAACCTAACCTGGGGCTTACGCCCCAGACCCCCTTGCTTGTGGTACTAGCAGTAATTTTCCACAAGACAGTGCCTAACTTAGTAGCGAAGGCGTGTGGTGAATTTCTTTATTCAAGTTGGTAACGTGTCACATGATCGTCTTTCGGGTGTCACATGACTGTCAAAGATGGCGTCCGTAAGTGAAGAAAGTGAAGAAAAATTGCATTACTTCCGTGAAATAACAATTATTGCGGTGCAGCAGTGGCTATTGAGTATGTAGAGATTGATGTTATGTGTTATTGCTGTATTCAGTAATTACAGTAAAATGGTAAATTACTCATTAAGTGGACTGATACATATGTGTACTGATTTTGGAGTTTCAGACCACAGGAAATTTAGGAATTTGTAATATTCTGGCAGCAAGGTAGGCTAAGAAGTTTTATCTTGTACAGTTCACTCCACTGTTTTCTAGTGGTGGGCCCTGGATGTGCATCGGTATACCATAGAGTCTGCAAGCCTCAAATTATTGGGCATACGTGTTGATACATAAATTGTCAGTCACAAAGGTGCTTGGCCGGGTCATAATCTTGGATAAATCTAGATCTGTGTACTCCGCAGTTGGCCAGCAGCGCCTCCAGTGGGCGGATGCTAGGCTACTAGAATCATTTCAATGTGAGAACTCTAAAGGACACTGGCAGAAATAAACCCACAAAATATGCATTTGCATATGCGCATATGTTTTTTCAAAAAATACGGTCCCTAGTGATAAGTCAGGGTACACACTTTGTGGTTATTTATTTAATCGTACCGGTATGGTAATTTTTACAATATACAATTATACATCATCATCATCATCTTGCACAGTTTCCAGCCACTGGCCGGGTCTGTTTGGAACACAAGCCTCTCCAACGTCTTCTGTCTTCCCACCATCTCTCAGCCTCCACCCTTGTCCAGTCTTCTCCTCTCTTCTTCACACTTTCTTCCACCCCCTTCAGCCACCTGTCTCTCGGTCTTCCCCTCGGTCTCTTTCCTTCCCACTTCGTCTCATGTACTCTCCTGGGTATCCTCTTCTCCTCCATTCGTTTTACATGTCCATACCATCTAAGTCTAGATTTCTCTATACCATCCTGTAATGGTTCCTCCTTCATTAATTCTCTGGTCCTCTCATTTCTTATTCTGTCCATCTTTGTAGCTCCAATACTGCTTCTCAAGAACCTCATCTCACTGGCCTGTATTTTGCTCTTCTCCCTTCCTTTCATAACCCAGGTCTCCGAGGCATACGTCAGGATAGGGACATAGTACGTCCGATATATGATCTTTTTGCTGTTCTGAGGGACATCCTTGCTCCATAACATGCTTCTCACACTCCTCCGAAATGCTTCTGCCTGCCTCCTCCGCTCATTTATTTCTCTATCTTTTCTTCCATTATCTTGTATCAGGCTTCCCAGATACTTGAAACTCTCCACTTTCTTCAGCTGTTCCCCACCAATTGTTATTCCCGTTGTGGTTCTTTCCTTCTTCCTTGTTGTGATTACCATCTCACTCTTATTTATGCTAAATTTCATCCCATATCCTTGTATTATTCCTTCCCACACGTCCAACTGTTCCTGTACCTCCTCCTCCTTGTTTCCCCAAATCATCAAATCATCTGCAAACACCATTGCTTTCATCTTTCCGTCCCCAATTACTTGTGCCACTCGGGTCATTATGTCATCCATCACCACAATGAAAAGTACCGGTGACAGTGCACTTCCTTGTTTCAGGCCGTTTCTCTGTTCCAACCAGTCTGATCTCTCTCCTCCCACTTTCACACAGCTCACGCTTCCCTTGTACATCTCCTTTATCCTCTTTATAGTCCATTTCTCTACTCCTCTATCCTCCAGGGACTTCCATACTTTGTTTCTGCATACACTGTCATATGCTTTCTCAATGTCCAGGAAGGCCATCAGTAGATCTGTTCCATACTCATAGTGCTGTTCTTGTAACTGCCTTACAGCAAAAATCAAATCCACTGTGGACCTTCCTGCTCTGAAGCCATGTTGTTCTTCCCTCATCCCTCCTTCTATCCTTGTCCTAATTCTCTTTTCCAAAACTTTCTCGAAGATCTTTGCACAATGACTCATCAGTGTTATTCCCCGATAGTTTCTGCAATCTGTTCTACTACCTTTCTTGAAGATCGGGACAATGATTCCTTTTTTCCAGTCCTCTGGGGTCTTCCTTTCCTTCCATGGGTCTTCCTTTCCTTCCATGCTGTCCTCATCACTCGGTACAGCCACTGTATCCCCACCTCTCCTGCTGCTCTCACCATCTCCACACTCAACTCATCCACACCCGGTGCCTTCCCTCCTTTCATCTTGTTCACTGCATCTTCCACTTCTTTCCATGTTAAGTCATTTTCTGTTTGCAGTTCATCTTCCTCTTCCCCGATTTCTTCCTCCTCACCATCTTTTCCATTTGGGTTCAGAAGTTCTTCAAAATATTCTTTCCACATTTTCTTCAGTTCTTCCCTATTTTCTATCTATTGTCCCCTTTTGTTCACCATTCTAACATAATCCGTAGGATCCTTCCGCCTCTTATTTTTTACCATCCCATACAGGACCTTTTTTGTACCTTCACTATCCTCCTCCATCATCTTTGTCCACTCTTCCATCCACTTCCTTCTCTCCTCAGCCACCACTCTCTTCGCCTCCTTCTTTCTTTCCTGGTACTCTTCCCTTGTCTCTACCGTCCTATTTTGATACCACCTCCTAAAGGCTCTATTCTTTTCCCTTACTGTATCTTTTGTCTTCTCATTCCACCATGGTGTTTCCTTCCACCTCTTCTTACTACTTGTCCTCCCACATACTGCTTCTGCTGCACCTACTAGTGTCTTCTTAAATCCAGCCCATTCCTCTTCCACCCCTCTTTCTTCATCTGTTGGAATTCCTTCCTTTACCATTTTGAGGTACTCGACCCTTCTATCTTCTTTCAGTTTCCATATCCTTATACGTCTTTCCTGGTTCTCAGTCCCTTTCTTCTCCTTACTCCCTCTCAGGTTCATTACCAGCAATCGATGGTCGCTATCCAGGTTCTCTGATGGTATAATCAAACGTTAAAGTCCATCCTTCTCAACCATTCACTTTGTGGTGATATCTGTGTACTCCCATGTAATTCACAAAATGGCAGAGTTTGTGGTTTGTACCAGTCCATGATCTGTCAAGCTTAGCTTTAGATGTGTAAAATTGAGGCCAGATATCCTTCCTTTTTTGTTCCCTGTCTTCCAGCAATGTTTCCCAGCAGTTTGCCATAGTTTAATGTGATGACCTGTTAAATGTATGACAAGTAAAAAATATAACATTGATTCAGAATGTCATATTTGAAATAGGTTATCAGCATGTAGCATCTTTTATGTATTTTAGCAAATCTTTTCTACTTTGAAATTTCAAAAAAGTGATGTCAGAAGGAGACTGACCGACATTTGACTTTGCTACAGAGGCCACCTCAATCCATTTGGAACCAGATTATAAAAAGCAGTTACACCCACATTCTCAGTTCGACTCATTTCTCACTTCTTTAAATGCAGTGAATAAAAAACGACAAATAGACCTTATTTAATAATTACAGTAGTTCTGTAAAAATGTACCATTTTAGAATTTCAGTACACTATTTCAGCCCACCTTATGATCTATTTCTTTCTTTTAGCTCATGCTTATTTAAGTTTTGCAACATAGCAGCGCAGCAATATATCCCTCAGCAATGAGTTACCTGGCTTAGCATGCATTTTGCCAGTGTGCTGCTATGTTGCTAGACTGATAAAAATGATCCTGTATAATTTAAGGATGCATATTGAGGCTATACAGTCAAATTAATGTATATGGGTCACAGCATTCATTTCAATTTCAATATTTACCATGAAATCTGTAGTATTGCAATACTGGAATTTCAAACATTTTTAGTCTATAGACACTGCTGTAACCTATCCTGCACACCAGAATGACAGGACAACATATTCTACCATCAACACAACTACAGATATCTCTACTTGTAAGTTACCAACTACAACATTGAACAAAGTGCATTAAATATTTATTTGTATGGATTTTATGCTCCAAGGCATACAAAGTCAGTTACTTGTATTTCAAATTTGAACAGAATCAGAGGCGACACGTACTGGCTTTCCTTGTTAGGGTTTCACACCCACCCTTATCAATTGCATTCCACATGTCAACTTCTCTTTTGTATTGTCAATTGACCTTCACATAGTCCGGTAGAGTGGCTAACTTGTTTGTACCCTAATCTTTGGTTCATTTCTCAAATCTCCTCCTTAGACATTCAGGGCAACATGCTGAATGGTCTGAGGTGCATTGGCACAGTCTTGGAACGGGCTTTCAGTTTTTCCCCACTTGTGCAGCCAGAAGTTGCATTGTCCGTGATTTGTGCAGACCCTGTTCAATGAAGGCCATATCTTTCTTGGCAAATTGGTGCCAGGTGATCAGTGATTAAACCCAGATGGTCTGGTTTTGATGCAGCCCATCTTCTGCTCGGTCAGCAGAGAAATGCGATGAAATGAGCTTTCTCCCCACCTTCCATGAAGGATTTCTGGATTTCAATCTCGCCTTTTTCTGAGAATTACAGTCCTGGTGTAGCGGCAGTTGGGAATTACTGCAACATTTCAGTCATACTTTTTGCAGAGCTGTTTTTCTTCGGACATGAAGTGGATGGATGTAGTGGCTGCTGGACCTAAAGCTCTGCTTCAGGATGCCCCAGCTATTAGAGGATCGTGGAGCATAATCCAAACAGTTCTTTTCATAACCAAGCATCAGCAAAGAATATAGTTCCTTATCTCAATATTATAATTATAATAATCATCATCATCATATGGCCTCTGCTACCTGTTGTAGATCATTTGAGATAAAGACTTTTTGGCAAGCTAACCTCCAATTTTGGTGTTCCGTTTGGACTTTCATTTAATGGTGGGTGATCCGTTGTTGAGATATAGTTTATTTTGTCCTGATATTAGAGGTCTTATACAGGCCAACGTTGTATGACTCACGAGTTCCTTGGATTTTTAACACCTTTACAAAAATCTGACTTCTTTTGCTGTGAATTAAACCAGGATCTTGGAATCATAAGTCAGTCACTCTTTCACTAATCTACTACAAAACTGTCAAGAGAGGTAATGACATCACTCCTAGGACTGCTCATGGTGTTTTGCCTTCGTAATCTATCAAGATACTGTACTACACGAAATTGGGTTATCAAAATCTTTTTAAGGCTTACAATTTGCTTTGCTTGCTTTTTTAACAGATCTAATGCATTATTCTTCCATTCAGATGATGACGTGAGCCAAAGAGAACGCTTAGCTGAACAGCTGTCGAGAGCATCATTGGAATGCCTAGTTTGCTGTGATCGAGTGCGGCAGCATGACCCTATTTGGAGTTGTACCAATTGTTATCATGTCCTGCATCTCAAGTGTATCAAGAAATGGGCCAAATCTTCTAAAGCAGGTATGCATATGTCAGGACATCAGAGCTCTTTTATGCAGGAGTGGTCATTTTAAAAAATTGTCTTTCCTCCTCCCCAAAAATATTGGCATAGCCTATGCTCAAAGCAATTTTGATAATATTTTTCCAGTTTCTTTATAATTATAATGCCGGCCCCGTGGTGTTGGGGTAGCGCACCTGCCTCTCACCCGGAGGCCCCGGGCTCGATCCCCGGCTCCGTCAGGGATTTTAAAACTGACGTGAGGGTTGGAACGGGGTGCACTCAGCCTCGTGAGGACAATTGAGCAGCTGTCTGACAGTGAGACAGTGCCCCGATCACGAATACCAAGATTAACGGCCGAGGGGACTCGACGCGCTGATCACGCGTCACCCCAATATCTGCAGGCCAAATGGCTGGGCAGCGGTCGCTTGGTCGGCCTTAGCCCGTCATGGGCTGGATAGTGCCAGGGGTTGTTTTCTTTTTTTTTATATATAATTATAATGAGGTTCATACCGAGACAGGGTGTCTACGACCCGGGAAAACCGGGAATTCTCAGGGAATTATGTATTTCTGGAATAATCAGTGAAAAATCAGGGAATTTCTTTGTTAATCAGGGATTTTTCTCAGTTTGGCTATATCCCGTAAAAGTGGAAGCAATACTTTCGAATTTCGCGGGAAGTTATCTTTCGCTACTGATAACAGTGCTCAGCCAATGAGCAGTGCCTTCTGAAGCTCAACTGAACACATGATGTGGCAACCATTCCGTTCGCCTTCTGCGCAGGAGCCAACTACGCCATTTTATTGGGCCTTGAGCATTTTGTTCGTTGCGATCAGTATTGCCAATTTAGCGATTTTGTCGGTAGATGTAGCAACTTTGGCGACAAAATATTTTAAATTTAGTATTGTTTATACTAGCTTCGCTCGGAAACAGTTATGAATGCATTTCGTGACAAGCGCTTTTTTTTTCCCCCGATGTCAATGAACTACGACCTAGGCCTATACCCGTTTTACGTCTCGGCATGATGGGTTAAAATCACTGAATGGACTATCCATTGTATTATCATGGAGATAGCATGAGCAACGAATTTTTGTCAGACGTAATTTAAGAATGGCGAAGTGCATGCAACACAAATCCCCCTCCCGTCCAATCTAAAAACACGTATAGTGGGCGATGTATTGAAGATAGAGGTATGCTCTCATGGACTTTTCTGTAGAACTTTTCATGCTGAACAATTCTTACCCTCATAGTATATTGATATTTATACCGGTTTGCCAAGCATAAGCTTAAAAAGCGCACGGACGCCTGTTTTTTTTTCGACTTTTTCACTGATATCGTTACTGCTTGGCTTCCTTTGAACATAAATAAATTATTTTCTTTTTATACTAAGTAGAGATTTAGGGACTATTCTAACTCCCGTTAGCGATCGAATTTTGACTACTGCTGGGTGATGACAGGCTACGTTAATTTACGTAGTTTTATATTGGTGCGCGGAAAACCGGCTACGTAAATTAACGTTTTCTTACAGTGCTTCATTCTTGTGTAAGTTTCTCCTCTCCGCCATTCATTAATCAAATACTACGTGTTATTTACTAATTAAGGCCTTTGTTCCACGAAATGCAGATGGGTATATTGTTGTCTTGATAATGCTATCGGTACTGGAAGTAAGGTTTTATAACACTCAATTACCGTGTGTATTGTCAAGTGTAGCATGGCGCGCGCGGAACTGACAGTGCGATAATCAGTTCAGACGAGTCTGTTGACAATAATACGAGTGAAATTGACAATGATAGCAGTGAAAGTAGTGACGATGAGGTTGATGGATGGACAAGTAAGTAAAATTACACGTATTTATGTTCCATCTTACTTCTCATGCTAGGTGAACTTCAGTTGCCCGGTCCGCAGTAAGGAATAGAGTAGCGCGCGCCCGGGCAACAATATGTTAGACCTGGGTTGACAATACTGTTTGCGCGGCTTTTCCATCCCGGTATTCTTTGATTATTGTCTGCTCCTACGTTCCTTAGTTAGGCTAGAAGTTATGTCCAATTTTGTTTTTAATTGTGCCCCGGAAATGTTTTTGCAATACTTTTCAAACTCTACCTTGTATTATCAAAAAAACTTGGTTAAATTATTTTTAGTGGCTTTGGTGGCATAGTTGCTAGCATGCTGAGCTTCTATGCCCAAGATCGCGGGTTCAAACCCGGCCGAAGTCGTCGGATTTTTTAAGAGCGTTAAAATCCCTCATTATGCCTACCTTCGGAGGGGAAGTAAAGCCGGCGGTCCCATGTCATAGATTTATGGCATGTTAAAGAACTTTCAACTAATTACACCTGTGTGAAGTTAAATTAGGTTAAAAATGTAAACAACGCTCAGGTTCTAAGTTCGTCGCCAAGAGCCGACTGCGGTGGCATCTAGTAGTCAAGTTCTGAACTAGTAGTTGTTGACGGTGGCGTTTGGCGGCAACAGTAGGAACTACTTGAAAAATTCAAAGTATGCAGTCCTTACTTGAATTAAGAAACAGAAACACACATTAATACAGTCATCACAATTAACACCGGTTATCAGACAGATTCTACACACACCCAAAGTACACGGGGCTACATGACCGCGTTGTCGCAGCCCCTAAACTGAGGAACCAACCAACCTAAATTATTTTAGACTGATAATAGTGTGTTCTGGCCTGTTGAAACATCATTCATAATGATTTCCTTCATTTAAATGTGTTAATAATTAATAAATTGATTAACTCAATTACTTCTGTCATGACGAGGTGGACCTAATTGAGAGTAAGAACTTTGGAATATGCCTCCCTTCGTCCCTTGGATATGTGTAAATTACTGTGTAGGCCTATATTCAGACTTATGCTACCGAATATCATCATTCCTGCGACGTAGGATCAGTGATTTCAATGGTAATGAATGGTTTTACAAATTAAATATTTGTCTAAGATGATCACACTTATATGATACACACCTTGATGTGTGTATTCAACCTCCCGTTGTCCCTTTTATTGGGGGGATTTACCGTAGTGAAAGCAGCATGACTTCATAAACCTTGCTTACTTTACTGGACAATAAGTTCACTTATAATATTCTATTGAAATAAATTTATTTTCACAACTGTTTCCCTTGTGGCGCCATTGCTCAAATCTGTTTGGCACCTGGAATTTCCGAGAACAGGAAACATAAAACTCAATCCTATTTTCCATTTGTTTGATCCTGGATTACATTTTGCTTCTTGTTCCTGGAGAGCGCTTAAAACGAACCCAAAAATAGCGTGCATTTCATCACACTTCCTGTTCCAGGGCGAATGTGTAGCAGTGTTTACTCAGGGAATTATCTCATTAATCCTGGAAAAATCAGGGAATATTCAGGGAATTCTTTTAAGATGAGTTGGTAGACACCCTGCGAGAGAAAATATGCAGTTATTTAGGATTGCCAGATAATTTTTGTGAATAAGAGGAATTCTATCATTAGAAGAAAAGTAGGGAAATCAACACTCAGCTAATGGTAAGGTCCAGTTTGATCGATTTTAACCATTTTCATTCTTGTAAGTGTTGCGATTTTTGCTGAGTGGAAAGATCTGTTCTGTCTGATAACCAAGATCTTATGTGCTGTAAAACAACAATAATCATCATGATTTAAAGAGCTGTTTAATTCTACATTCTCCAGCAATATCAACACTTTTACACTAGTGGACATAATTCTGGACACTATTTGTTATAGGTTGGATTCAACCATATAGCTCAGAATAAATACTTACTGAGAGCATATAGCTTATTTTCCTTAGTTGTTTATGACACAGTACAACACTGTTACTTGTTTATGACAACTTAGTAATGGGCATTGTTGGTTTTATTGCAATTTTGCTCTCATTCTATCTCTTCCATGGTGGCTTAACGCTCGGAGCATCAGTCCAGAAATTTTTTCATATAGAAGGTGTCAAATAAGTATTACGACGGTCTTGTGAGGTGCTATTGGATCACTGAAGTGAAGGTGATCTGTGAAAGTGTTAGTGAAGTGAGCGTGAGTGTAGTACGATATTTGTAGTCATATTGGAATTTGTAAATCGTCACTGAGGTTAGTCATGGCGGGAAACAAAGACAAAAGAAACGCAACTCGCTCTTCAAATGTCAGTGTACAAGGAAAGATTACAGCCAAGCGCGCAGCTAGCTCGTCAGCTGTTTCTGGTGAGGTCTCATCCCCTCAACAGGGAATTAGCAGCCAGCGCTCTCCCTTAGCGACCAACGGTACTACACACGGCCCCTCGGACAAAGCAGCTAATGACATCTTATCACATGATAACATCGGACACTTGGTGCAAGGTATCGTAAAGAACTTATTTCAAAACAATGACTTCCTTCAGCCCCTTGTGACAGTTCTCGCTCAAAAGGTATGCGAGGAACTAAGGGAATCACTGGCTTTCAGCAATGAGCTGATTGCAGAATTAAAACATGAACTCAAAGCTCGCGAAAATGAAATTCTTGAACTGAAGTCCTCACTTCACAACAAAATTGAGGAAACAGAACAATATTTAAGGAGGAACAATCTAAGAATCTTTGGTGTGCCTGAAGAGAGAAGTGAAAGTACAGACCAATTAGTGCTCAATGTTGCTGCAAAGCTTAACGTCCCGTTGACCGTGGATGACATTGACCGTTCGCATAGGTTTGGAGCCCCGGGGGTGGAAAGCCTAGAGCTATCCTGTGCAAGTTTGTTTCGTATGGGAAACGGTCGGCGATTTTTCGCGCAAAGAGGGCGTTGCGTGGAACCAAGGTGACAATTCGAGAGGATCTCGCCTCCACCAGACACCATCTACTGAAGCAAGCGGTCTCCATCTTCACGGAGAAGCAAGTGTGGACGTCAGATGGTACGTTGATTGTACTGCGAGGTGACATCAAACACCGTGTGTGAAACGCAGCCGAGCTTAAAAAGCTCACCCCCTGCTAAGTTCCAGGTACAATGAAGATAACTAGCGTACTCATATTACTCACTCTTTTTCCTTCTTTAATTTTTAAAATTTTATTTTTAATTTACTTCACATATTTAAATAATTATGCAACATTTCTTTTTAGGACCATCTTTTAATATTTAATATTTCTGGAAACTCTGTGTCTGTAGTTAGTAGGCATACAGCTGAATTCCACTCCCCTCCTTCCAGACATACTTTCCGCTATAAGCCTGAAAAACACCAACTGCATAAAAATTGCTCATATCAATGCTTAATCATTAGTTCACTCCTCTCACTATTCTGAATTTTGTCACGTCTTTGGTGGTTCGTCTTTTGACATAATTGCAGTAAGTGAGTCCTTTTGCAAGCCCTCAATTCCAGATGCTGCTGTCTCTCTCACTGGCTATAAAGTCATTAGAAATGACAGATTAACCGTCGGTGGAGGTGGTGTTGCAGTTTACCTTAGGGATAACATAAAGTATAGCGTGCTAAGTCAGTCTCCTGTTGAATATAATAAGAGGCCTGAATACATTATACTTGACATCTCTCTTACCGAAACTAAAATTCTCTTTGCTTGTGTGTACCGTCCACCGATAGCTGGCTACCTAGATATTTTTCTGAATGACATGTACAGGTTCATTCTTGTTTATAAATATGTTGTTATTGTTGGGGACGTTAATGCTCGGTTTGGTAGTGGAGCTTTTAAAACTGAACAGGTATGTGATGTGCTCTGTTCCTGTAATGTTGAATGTTTACCATTCGATACTACATTTCACACAGCTACTTGTGACAGCTCTCTCGATATTATCTCTTCAAACTGTAATGACCTCGTTGTTGACTACGGACAAGAACCAGCTGCTGGATTCTCAGCCCATGATCTTCTGTACGCAGTGTTTTCTCTATCTACCCCGAAACTTCGACCAAAATCAATCTTTGTACGTGACTTCAGTAAATTTAATTTAAATGATTTTAAAACGGATGCAGAATTACTCCCTTGCCAGAATTTCTACCAATCCACTGACATAGATGAGAAAGTGACTCTGTTTAATGATTGTGTAAATTAACTATATGATATGCATGCACCGCAAAAGAAAGTGGATATAAAACATAACTCTGCTCCGTGGATCAGTAAAGAAATCAAAACGCTTTTAAAGAAACGCGATAAAGCACGTAGAACATTTATTAAATCTAAACTTCCCATCGACTATGAAGAGTACAGAATTCTGCGTAATAAGACAAAACAAACTATCAGGAACACAAAAGTGAAATATATGTACAACCTCTTCAGTGACTGTAAAACCACCTCCGCCAGATGGCGTGCTGCAAAATCATTGGGAGTTGGTGCCAGTTCAGTCACTAATGTTGAGATGCCTGTCTCTGCATCACAATTAAATGAACATTACTCAAATGTTGCCTCAATTGGTGATGTATTAAGAGTATCAGAGACCGTCACGAAATACACATCCATCCCTCCCCCTGCCCATGAAAAATTTTTCTTTATGTATGTTTACCCACACCAGATTGTGAAAGCCATCAAATCAATTCGTACAAAAGCAAGAGGCCCTGATAGCATCCCAATTTCTCTTATTTCTAACTGTCTTGACGTATTTCTACCCCCAATTATCCATCTATTTAATTTCTCTCTACAAAGTGGAGTATACCCGTCTCTTTGGAAGTGTGCTAACATACGTCCAGTGCCAAAAAATAAAAACCCCACTAGCTGTAGTGACTTTAGACCAATAAATATCCTTTGTGCCCTTAGTAAAGCGCTTGAGAAAATAGTTCATGAACAAGTATGTGAATACCTAACTAAATTTAATATCTTCAATCCTTACCAATCTGGGTTTAAAAAGGGTCATAGTACCACCACTGCATTGTTAAAGGTCAGCGATGATATACGCTCAGCTATGGACAAGCGTCAGCTTACAATCCTATGTCTTTTCGATTTCAGTAAGGCTTTTGACTGTGTGAACCACAATATACTTCTTGCAAAGCTGAAATCTTTTGGCTTCTCTCAGAGTGCTCTTTCCTGGTTCAAATCCTACCTTTCCATGCGTACACAGAGAGTGGTCCTCGCGGATGGCTCCTCCTCAGACTGGAAATCGGTAGAAAGTGGAGTACCTCAGGGATCTGTCTTAGGTCCACTATGCTTCTCGCTATATATAAACGATGTTTATAATGAATTCCGAAATAGTTCTGTTCATATATACGCTGATGACCTCCAAGCCTATTTTCACCTCACGCCTAACACTGCATGTGATCGTATAAATCTGTTTAATGAAGACATTGACAGGCTTTGTGAATGGGCTCAAAATCATAATCTTAACTTGAACATATCTAAAACACAACTTATATCCATTGGATATACAAAACTTCTAAATTCAGTAGATTTTAATTCACTACCACCCATCAAGATACTAGATAATAATATTAAATATAGAAACACTGTCAATAATCTCGGAGTGATATTTGATAGAACACTGTCGTGGGCAGAGAATACGTCTAATGTGGTAAGGAAGGTTGTATCAACTATGCATCTCCTGAAAAGAACTGTTTCTTACACCCCACCTAACATACGTAAGGTCTTCGTCCAAACTCTCATCTTTCCAATCATTGATTATGGCTCTGCTGTATACAATGATTTACCAGAAACACAGAACATCAAATTACAAAGAGTCCAGAATGCATGTGTTCGGTACATTCTGGATGTAAGGCGAGATGAACATATCACACCTTACTACGTGCAGCTGAAATGGCTGAAACTCCACGAGCGCAGGCAGTTATCAGTTGCCATTCTGACACATAAAATATTACATACCAAGACCCCGTTATATCTCTACAATGCCTTTACACCAATGCATTCTGTTCATACTCGAGAAAATAGATACACAAAATTAACACTCCAGATTCCTATACACCGAACCATGAAGTTCAATAAATCTTTTGTTTGCACCGCCTCACGCCTCTTCAACACCTTCGATTTATATAAGTTCGTCAACATTGCAAGCACTGCAGCTTTCAAAAGACATCTTTCATCCTGCTTCTTGGAGCAGTATACCTCTCACATTTGATTACTGTATTATGTTAAAATACTTTTTTAAAGTTCAATTATAACACAAGGACAATAGCTGACAACCTGTCTACTTCAATAGCTCTTCTTGTACAGTATATGGTGTTTGTTTTTCGGGCTGATAGTCTGTATGCACTCTCACTCTTTTGTATATAATTTTTCCATTATCATTAGTAATATTATCATTATTATTGTATTGTTACTATATTTTTGTTACTATAATTGTTAGACTATGATTATTTATATTGTGAATGTAGGTGAAATGTTTTATTTTTATAAGCCCTAACCTTATTTTATGTAGGGCGCTACTGTAAAGGAGCTCTTAAGCTCTAAGTGTAGCAGTGAAAATAAATCAAATTGTTATGTACCAATGTTGATGAGAAAAGAGTGGGAAAAAGTTATTCATTTCTTGAGCTCAAGTTTCCTTCCCATACCCATTATTGTCATGTGGTATACTGTAGCTGATGTCATTGTTAATAAAATTCGCTAATTATAGAGTGACTGGTGTGCTTTAGTGTGCTTCTTGCTGTGATCTGAAGAAGTCTTTCATTTTGCTGGGTGAGTGAACATTTCTTCAACTTGTTAGCTGTCCTTTCAGTGAAGAATGAGACCTACGCCCAAGAAACGGATTGATTGGTCGCCATCTAAACACAGTAGGGCTGTAACTTTACGTGAGGAAGGCTATACCTTTGAAGAGATTGCAGCAAGGCTGGGTGGTGGAGCTACTACGTCAAGTGTAAGGAAGGTGTGGGAACGTTATAAGATAACTAGGAGTACTAATACTGCTCCTAGAACTGGAAGAAAACCTGTGCTTTCTGCTCAAGATGAAAGAAGAATTTGCCGCCTTGCGTTACAAGACCGTCGGCGTACTGCAAAACAGATTAAGGAAGTGCTGGAATCATCTGGAGTCACCATTACTGACAACTGTTCGAAGAAAATTGTGTGTGAATGGTTTTGCCAGCCAGGAGGCCAAGAAAAAAGCCTTATCTTAATCATGGTTTCCACAGGCAGGAAAAGTCAGGAATTTTGTTTTTGGTCAGGAAAAGTCAGAAAAAAGTGTGAAAAAATGGCGTGAGTCAGGAAAAATGGCGAATAGTATTAGAAAGTCAGGAATTTTGTATTAACCATACAGTATTTTGTGTTTTACAGTCATATTTTGATGTTACTAGTTCAACTAATCTCTAAAGATAAAAATCAATAACTCACTGGACATTATGGTAAGTTTCCATTTTTACAGTACTGTACATCTTAGTAAAAACCTCCTTTACCTATTTTTTGTACTCTTTTTTTTTTGGCTTTGGCGTAGGGATGTGGCGACCCCATCACGTTTTAAGGGGCGGAACTATGAAGTCATCTGTCCCCCATTAAGTACTTTGATTTATGTGTTATTGCATTATAATTTACCTTATTTTCTATTTTAAAAGAATAAAGAAGCGAGTGTTGGGCAAATTCTGCAAATGAAAAAAGATATACATATTTTTGCTCAATAAACCTTTTTTCGATGTTACGATGACTTCGCGAGTCAGGAATTTTGTTGAAAAATGGTCAGGAAAAGTCAGGAAAATTGACTTTGAAAATTCTGTGGACACCATGTTAATGCAAAACAAAGGGAAAAACGAGTAAAGTGGGCTCTGGAACACAGAGCATGGACTGATGTGGACTGGAGCAAGGTAATTTGGAGTGATGAGACACATATTTCCATATTTGGAAGTGATGGTATCAAATACGTGCGTCGTCGACCTGGTGAAGATTAATTACCAGAATGCACAACCTCTACTATGAAACATCCAGTCAGCGTAATGGTGTGGGGATGCATGACAAGTCATGGTGTTGGTAGACTTCAGGTGATAGATGGTACATTAAATGCCCAAAGATACCAGACTGAGATCTTGGAACCTAATCTGCTACCTTCAATTAACGATTTGTTTCCTTATCATCAGAGACAGTGCTTCTTTCAACAAGATGGTGCACCATGCCGCACTGCAAAATTGGGCATGAAATGGTTGGATGATCATCGTATTAATGTTTTGCCATGGCCAGGTAACAGCCCTGACCTAAACCCAATAGAAAACTTGTGGGCAAGACTGAAAGTACTCGTTTTCCATCAAAATCAAGGGAATAAAATGGAACTTGTTGAAACCATCATCCAGGCTTGGTCCAAGGTCATAACTACAGACGATCTTCAAAGGTTAGTTGGCTCCATGCCTCGAAGAATCGAAGCAGTAATAAAAGGCAAAGGATTCCCCACAAAATATTGATTAAAAGTCAATGGATTCCCCACAAAATGTTGTTACGTTGCAGAGACTGTTTTATACTGTGGAATTAATGCCGTCCTCACATAACGGCCGTGATGTTGTGTATTTCAAATTTCATCCTTAAATACAACCTCATGCCACAATATCACTTATGCATTACATTAATTTGCTTATAACCCCATCACCTACCAAGTAAATAGGATAACATAAAAATCCATTGCATTATGAAAAGTGTCCAGAATTATGTCCACTAGTGTAATGTCTCAGTGTTAGCAGGGCCAAACACATGTCCATTATGATAGCATTTCTCTGTCTTTCTGCTTACAAGATATAGCCTACTGTAGCTTAACCTTTTATATCCTTCATATATAAATAAGAGTCAATTAGGTCATGGATATGTGTAAATTCAAGGGGTCGTTCAGATAGAGCTCATTACAATTGCCTGTTGAGGTAGCGATAAAGATGTGATGAACGATGACAGGTTTATGAGTCACGCATGTTATTGTTCTCAAGGAATATTGGTCTTAATCTACAATGGTTCATTAAGAAATATTGGTCTGTATGTCCTAATTTGCACAATTATAGAACCTTATTATTTTAAGATTTAGGGTGTTGTTTATTCATAAAAAGAAATAGGTCAGGGAATAAAGATAAATGAATTTGATAAATGACCCGGTAAATTGTTGGTAGCACCGTATCCTACGTGTGTCAGTGCTACGATTACAAACGTGTGAGAAATCTGAATCTCAAGTGAAATCATGAAATTACTCAAATAATTAAGATCCCAATAAACTAATTAAATTCAAAGGGATGCCTAATAAGTGTATATTACTTCATGTTTGTTTAAATGTTTTTTTTTTTTAATTGTATTTTCACATGTGGGTTCATTAATCCATCCGTCATTGTATTATGTCTGGATTCATGAAGGGCGTATGTAATAGCCTGGATCTAATCATTATTTGTTTGAATTACCAAATTTATTAGTAATGTAAAAATATTAAATCATATAATTTTCATAAATCATTCGTATCATAAGATGGAAGTTACGTTTATGAAGAAATTGGGCAGGATGTTACATGTATACAGGTCTTATGTATGCATGCTGTTTTGTGGTATAAATATGTCTGTTTTCATCACGAAAGGCATTTATAGGGCACTTTGAAGCGCGTGTGGCGCTCCTCATTTACCCAATACATGATGGCTGATCCAATAGATCGCACTACTGGTGTGGAGAGGAAGGAGCACATTGCTACAGACGAAGTAAATGATAATCCTTAAATAATATGATAAGAAGGCGGTGGACTATATAAGAGGTTATCTGTAGAGGTTCGCCTATTGACACGTCTGCTATTTAAAAAAATGATTAAATAGCCTATATGACTACGAATTGTTTGGGATTGTCCTGTTATGTTTGGTTGAGTGACTGAAGGATGGTCAAATGGAGATCGACGTGGTCTGTGTGAGGAAGGAGGATGAATTGTGAGGCTACGAAGATGAAGGAAGATGTTTGAAGATAAGTTTCCACCTGTGATGATCATTATGTCAACTATGTCTCGGACAGTTTGGTGAGCTCCAATATAATTTGCTGGGTCATTTTGGTTTAATATAAATTAAAATTTTAACCTAACTTATGAAGTAGCTTCCATTTGTGATCGATTTATTCACGCGTAATTTTAATAAATTCAATTTTGATTTAACTTTTTCTTAATTATAATACAGTATAGAAATTCGTGCCTGGACAGAGATATTAGGCTATACAGTTGATGCTCTGTCACCGTACATCCCTGAATAAGAGATTCTCTGACAAGGAGAGGTCGCCATGTGGTTTACTAGAAAAGTGTTCAAATTTGGTGGGTGTGCTCTTCATAAAAACATATTGTTACGGCTGTGAGTTTGTTTTGTCGCCTCGCTGCGTTGAGTCACAGCTGCCTCCAGGCTGTGTGTGCTCTGCCTCAGTATATTACGTGCGCGTTACGCAACGGGCTGCGAAGTGAAAGGGACGGTCCAGAAAGTTCGTGACCCAGCCAGTGAAGGAAATCTCTGGAAGCCGTGTGTCCTGGACGATTTTAGAATTCATTGAGTCACCAGCCTGCTATATAAGCGGCTTCAAAGTGAGGGGACTGAGCTTTCTGTGGGTGTGTGTTTCTGAGCTAGTGCGTGTTTTCCTGAGCGACAGAAGTGTGGTGACGAAGTGCCGTGCGAGTTACGAAATCCAGTGACATTGTTTCTCCCAGCTTGTGAACAGCCTGCAGCAAGTGATCGTAAGTAACTTTAGTCGGTGTACAATAAGGGAGAGGAGCAGGTAGTTTCTGTCAAGGCCACCGTACTCATTAGGACGGATTAACTTCTGTGGTCTGTTGACAAGTGAAAGGGCCAAGAGCGCTCAAGGAAGAGACTTGAGGAAACTGGAGTAAGGTTCCAATTGCTTGTATTTGCTGATGAGTAGTGTAATTTTCTGGCCGCATAAAGTTAATTATTTCTTTAAAGAAACAATCTGTATTGTGCTTCAACCCACCGTAATCCAGTTAACAAAAGTGCCACTAGGGGGGTGGCACGTAACAATATTTTACCCTTGTTTGAGCGTGTTTGCCAATGGACTTTAGTGTGCTGAAAATTGCACGTTTAAAATCAATACTCAAACTTTTGTAGTCCTATTCCCACACAATTTCCCGGCTCGTCCTCGTGTAGTAGTCGCTAGCGTGTTGGCGTTGGAAAAGGGAGTTACCGTGATCGGAACCTACCTTGATTTTATTCGAAGAAGAATTCATTGTAGGTTCCGTGTTGACGTTTGTTATTGTCATACCTACCTTGATCTTTTTAAATTATTTTCTTTATCTTTCTTTGACATTTTTTAATTTTATTTTATGTTTGTGGTACAATATTTAAGTTGGCAGATTACATCAAGTACTTTGTGATTTGTTGTTGCATTTTCTATTTACAATATTAATAAATTAATATTTACATTATTGTTTACATACAGAAAGTTAACTTGATGGTGGAGCAGAGTGGAACAGAGGGAAGGGCTCTTGCGTTTCTGCATTAGACCCGGCGTAGTGCGAATGAACGTAGCGTCGCCCGCCACGCTGCATAAAATTCTAACGAATAAAACTTACAACACGTTCAAGCGTCACGGAAGAATAATGATGTTAAAATACTGTAAATAGCTCCAAAACCGAAGAGACCACACCAAATACATTATAGAAAACACAAAAGATAATAAGGGATGTATCAGTAAAAAAAACAAAAACCAAAGTGGTGACCAAGGTTTGACTCGAACTCGAAACCTTCAATTTCCCACGCCAATGCGCTAGTGACTACGCCACGGAGACGAACCGGGAACACCTGCGGGAATAGGACTACAAAAGTTTGAGGATTGATTTTAAACGTTCAATTTTGGACAACCTAAGGCCCTTTGGCAAAAACGCTCCAACAGGGGCAAAATATTTTTGTATGAAGAGCAAACCCTCCAAATGAGAACGCTTATCTAGTAAACCACATGGCGACCTCTCTTTGTGAGCTCATTAGATAATTGTTTCCAAGACTATTTGGAAGATAGATTATAGGAAAGCAGCGTTTTTGCTTACAAGATATACATAGCTTCACTTTTTATATCCTGATTTACAGGCATCATTTGTTTTATAAATTAAACCGAAATAATAATATTATCGTATGGCTTCGGGTGTCGGGTGCAAGCTTTGTTATTTGACACCCAAAGGGTAGCTTGCATGTCGAATTTCGTTGTTCCTTGAGGCACTATGAAAGTCAAGGAGGTTAGATATCTAAGCTCTTTGAACACTATAGCGCTTTCTAGTAGATAAATGAGAAACTTTGTGTTGGCGGAAACTCCCGAGATTAATTTTGACATTATGAACACGGCCTACTGAATTCAAATGGGTTCTTTGACATGCCAACATCGTATGACATGGTGTCGTAATTTTTGCCGCCTTTCAAAAAAAATCACTTACCACGGCCAGGAGCGAACCTGCAAGCTTGGGGTTAGTAGACCGACACGTTGACCACTCACCCACCGTGGCAGACCGAAATAATTAAGTGGCAGAAAGGTAAGATTTAGAAAACAAACCAGTATGATCATGCTGTAAATGTAACCTTGCCTCAAAATGCGGAACTTTTCATTGGCAACCACATGATATGACAACGGGCACACACTCTGAAAACTAAAACAGTCTGTTAAGTGCAAATTAATATGTTTTGTAGGTGTCCTTGCCTCTAGAGTTTATGGCCAACAAATGTAATAGCTTCATCATGCAAGCTCTAATTCAATATCTGGATTCTACATGGACAGATGTACTTCTAGCAAAATGGACATACATAGTTCGACCATAACACTAATATTTAGCAGCAGTTCACTGTGCCCATTTGCTGTCAGCTTTTTATTCAAAAGTCAGACTTAGACCAGTTTGTCTGGAACTGTGTTGTTCATTAGCGTGGCATGACTGTTGATTAAAATTACCATTAATGTTCTTGACTAATGGAAAGTTGTAGTGATGATTCTTATATTAGTGAGCCAAGTACACTGGCATATTCTGGGATAAATTATGATCCAGTTTTACAACACACCATGTCCAGTTACAAGAGGGAAAAGGGGACTTGTTGGGCTTGCTAGATTTCATACCACCGATTCACCATGGTGGGTGAGTGGTCAACATGTTGGTCTACTAAGCCCAAGCTTGCAGGTTAGCTCCTGGCCGTGGTAAGTGATTTTTGAAGGGCGGCAAAAATTACGACACCATGTCATACGATGTTGGCATGTCAATGGACCCATTTGAATTCAGTAGGCCATGTTCATAATAGCAAAATTAATCTCGGGAGTTTCCGCCAACACAAAGTTCCTCATTTCTCTATTGGAAAGCGCTTTAGCTTAGATATCTAACCTCCTTGACTTTCATAGTGCTTCAAGGAACAACAAAATTCGACATGCAAGCTACCCTATGGGTGTCAAATAACAAAGCTTGCACACGGCACTCGTGGCCATACGATATTATATTATTACCACAACTATTATTGTGGCCTAATTACTTGTGATACCATTGAGGTCATTCATTACCCACGTTGAAAGATGTACTGGTACCCAAAGAAGATAGACCTAATGATGCTTAATATTTTGCCAGTTATATGGCCTTTTTGAATCTATAATTAGTATGATATTTTGTTACTATTGTGTCATGTCACATTATATTTTTAGGTAAATAAATGTTTTGCTTGTAACAGAATGCACTATTTTATACCAGTTTTCCTAACAGGATAGAACAACAATAGTTAAAGCCTAAGTGGCCTAAGTCATTGCTTAAGGCAAAGTGATATAAGTCAGACTTAAGCCAGTTTTCTGCAATTGATTTCAACAGGCCAGATTTTGGACAGCGAAAGATACTCTTAATGTGGTCTAAGTTTTCCTTCTTTGTTCCAGAATTTAGTATAATTATTTTATAAGCTCAACTGAGGTATGAAAAATAAGGAAAACTGTTAGTAAAACAATACAATAAAAACAAGACACTTCTCAAATAGAAAATAAAATTTCATACTATAAATACCAAACATCATTTATCTCAAAAGTAGTTTTTTGACTTAGGCCACTTTGGGCCGATTGCAGAAACCATGACTAGTTTTAAGACTTAGACAATGTCTACCTAGACGACGTCTAAGTAATGATCGATGTTCCGTTGCTTAGACAGTGTTTAACCGGTGTCTAGCTAGACATCGTTTATGTTTCGATTTCAGTACGAAAACGGAAATAGAAGTGTCTTCCATGCTACTCCTTGCCGGCTGCGACCAATGAAAACTCATCGATGCTGGCACCATCATTAATCAGCTGATGATGAAAGAAATCCATTCCTAACAGCTGCGGGTTTAAGAATTACAGGAGAAGAAGGCTTTGTTGGACATATATTTAATCGAGAAAGAGAATATCAAGAAAGGGCATAACCTGCCGCAATGGCACGAATCAGTGAATTAAACAGTGAACAGAATAATGTAAGTTAAATAATAATTAATAAATATATTATTCTTTTACTTGAGGTGATCTTGTCTTGGCATAATTTCTAGCGGTTGAAGTAATTATCAATTACGAGCTGACGCCATCTGTTTTGTCATATCAGCTATCGGATCAACAGGCACTTCATCATCTGGTAAGTCTGCTTCCAGGTCAAGTTCACACCGGGGCGAAACACTGTCATTTTGTTGAGTTATGCCGGAACATTTAGCACAATTTATGTTTAAATATATAATGGCTCAACGGACAATACATATTTTTCTTTTGAAAATATATATTCAATGCCAAGGTAAGGTTATAATTGCTTTGGAGTGGAGTTTCGACTCCCATAGTGCACTGGCTTTGCTCGTGATGTGGATACACATGTGTCAGATGCGTCTTGCAATGGCCTTCCCAGTGTGTGCTAGACAGTGTCTTGGTGAGGTGTGCTTTAACACAACTGAAGAGCCCAATCGCACACCGGGGCGAAACACTGTCATTTTGTTGAGTTATGCCGGAACATTTAGCACAATTTGTGTTTAAGTACAGGAGGCCGTCTGACTAACAACTCTCTCCTGAACAGTCTCAACATAGCGATATAATTTACATGCTCCATAGAAAACAACCACCGGCTGAGATTCGCTCTTACATTTGGGGTTAAACAGTGTTCTCGGCAGTGTTTAAACATGGATCCTTAAACGCCGACTTTAGACGATGTCTAAGTGATAAATAACGTCTTCGCAATGCGGAAGCCATATTTAGACATTGTTTAACCTTAATCAGCGTCTAAATACCGTCTCTGCAATCGGCCCTTTGTCTTTCTCCTGCCCATATCATCAACATTCCAATAGCATTTAAGCTTGTAATAGTGAACAGGTAATCTGCAAAATTGACAAAAGTGGCCAAGATATATGCAAATGCCGGATAGTCAATGAATACTATTTTCAGTTTGGCACCTAATCTGAACCGATCTCCATCCCCTTTGTCTTGGCTGTTTTCCTCCATTCTCTAATAACCTTTTGCAAAATTAATTTAAAAAGAAGTGGGGAGAGTCGATTCCCTTGTCTGACCCCAGTTTTGATCTCAAACTGTTTCAAGACTCCACTTATGAATTTCACCTTCGACGCTGTGTTGGTAAGTGGCTGATTGATCAATTTTCTGGACATGTCATCCATCCCAAATCATTTTGAACATTCAGTTGTGACTCTTGGTCAATAGAGTTGTAAGCTTTTCTTAAATTCAATGAAAACAATCATGTAGTTGTACATTCCGATTGTTTTGTGCCTGATGTTCTTCAGGTTGAAAATTTATTTTTAGACAGGAATATCTTTTTCTGAAGCTTGTCTGGTACTAACTGATCTGTTTATTTAGATGACCTTCATTTCTGTTCTGGAATGGTTTGGAGAGGATCTTGCGAGGAACTGTCAATATTTACATACCCCTGTAATTGTAGACGTTTTCCTCGACTCCATTTTTATAGAGAGCGTGTATTAGTGGTGATAATCATTCACAAGGTATTCTACCTGTGCTCTAGATTTCGTAAAAGAGTTCAACTACACAGTATGTCCAGTTTATTCTTGTTTGCCATCTTCAACAGTGCTGCTATGAATGAATCCTCTCCTGCTGCTTTATTATTCTTCAGACTATCTATGATCTGTTTAATTTCCATCTTGCAGGTTGGGGGTGAATTTTGGTTCCTATCAATTGAGTAACTTGTTAAAATACTGTGCCAAAATTGCACAATTTTCTTTGTTGTTCAGGCCCAATTTTCCACTTTCAACTCTAAAACATAGGCTGGGGGATTGATGCTCTTTCAGGTTTGAGTCACATTGTTCTTTCGGAAATCCAGGTCAATCTGTTCCGTCTGCTATTTCTCGTGTTATCGCTTTGCATGTCGAAATACTTGTTGCATCTTTTCTAGACTTCCCTAACGAGCCAAAATTTCCTTGTTTTTTGCTGGAGATCCATTTCTTCCAAGCGTCCATTCTGTGTGCCAATGCACTGTTGTAGGTTCCATTCCACCACCTGTTCGTTTCGGAGCTAGATTGTAATATTAGCTGCTTGTTGGATCGTTGACACAATGTCCATCCAATTCTTTGATTCAGGGGTCAGATGCTTCTTAGTATATATGTATATATATATGCAGGGTGTATCTTAATTATACCGATTAAAAAATCAGGGTCGCTCTGTGTGTTATGTAAAAGACCATGCCAAAATCGGATTGGCGAAGAAAATTTTCTGCTTCGAGAAAATGAGGTTACTTTCTTACTTCCGGGCCAGCGATTCAAATTGACGAGCTCGCCATATTTGCTGAGCTAGAGTGCAAGCCGCTGGCCTCTGCTGTGCTTCAGGCAAGGGAAGGGATGATAGACGGAGATAGAGATATGCTGATGGGACTAACGCACTCGCTACTCGGCCCCAGTTGGCAGTGTACAGTTTGATTGAACATTGACTGTAATCAAACCATTGGGTGTATTGTTTCTTTCGTTCAGTATTTCATTCCATTTACAATGTTGTGAGTAAATGAATGCACGATCGTACAATGACATCTTTGCGTACGGTATGTGAAACAATAAAGAAAGTTATTGAGGCGAACAGACGAGAAGAGAAACTATCGGGTACATTTCAAGACTGACAAGTGTGTCTTTATTACTGTGTGTCCTTTTACTGTCTGTGCGATTACGGCTGCTTAGTAAACAAATTAGGATATCGCCTGAAAGGGACAAGGACAATTCGGCGCGAGGCGAACGAGGAAACTTGTGCATTACCGCCAGCATATCTCTGTCTTCTTCTATCACACTCCATTCCCTTGCCTGAAGCACAGCAGTGGCCAGCGGCTTGCGCTCTAGCTCAGCAAATACGGCGAGCTCGTCGATTTGAATCACGCGCCCGGAAGTAACAAAGTAACCTCATTTTCTCCGCCAATCCAATTGCGGCATCGTCTTTTACATAACACGCAGAGCATCCCTGATTTGTTTGTCTGTATAATTAAGATACACCCTGTATATAAAACATACCTATATGCATATGTTGTCACTTCTTTCTTTCCAAATATGAGGATATTTTGACTTATGTGGGGAAAAGAAACAGAGAGATTCCTCTCATTCTATATTATTTAATTATAGTATGGTGACTGTCCAGCTCCAGGCTAATTGGTTAGCATGCTTGGCTTTGGCCCAAAAGGTCCTGGGTTTGATTCCCGGCCAGTTCATTAGGGATTTTAATCTCCTGGGGTTCATTCCCATGGCCCGGGGACTGGGTGTATGTGATGTTTTCATCATCAATTCATCCTCATTACGACGCGCAGGTCGCCCACGTGCGTCAACTAGAAAGACCTGCACTTGGCCTCTCAGGAAGCCACATGAAAAAGGAAAAAAAAAGTAGGGTGACTAACTGTAATTCTTTTTAATGAATGATGATAATCCTTCTCTCTCAGAATCTGGGTGGCGCTGTCCTGCTTGCCAGAATGTGACTTCTAAAATCCCTCAGGAATATCGTTGCTTTTGTGGCAAGGCTCGAGATCCTGAATGGAACAGACAAGATACTGCACATACTTGTGGAGAAGTATGTGGGAGGTCCCGTACAGATAAACGACCTGACTGCGTACATCGCTGCACGCTGCTATGTCACCCAGGCCCGTGCCCACCTTGTGTGGCACAAGTTACCAGGTATTATATAATTAGTATTGTTTGAATATTAGTAGCTTATGTGCATTTCGGTCTTCCTTCATAAATCACAGTTTTTGTTGTTGAATTTGGCTGCATTTAGTGACTTAATTGATATTATTATTATTATTATATTTCAGTTGGTCGACACAATGTGCGGGAATCCCTATTACTGCAACATGCAAAAAATAACCTGAAAAAATTACAAGTGATTGAATTATATATATTTGTTTAATTATATGAGAGTCGCAGACAATGGCCATAGCTGGGTATTTTTGATTGAACGCACGAGGGCTCCCAACAAGTTAATTTTCAAGTAATTCCAACTTTGGTTACCAGATGCTACAGTCTCGTAACACCTAGCAGCAGACATTATAACTTGATAGAGCGTTTCTTACTAGCCAAATACAACCTACAAATTTTGCTACACACTACCAATTGCCGTGGTAGGTTCTTTTACATGCCATATTTGTTTTGGACAACAGAAGATGGTGAAAACTAAGGGATGACAACTCGTTAAGTGCAAAAATGCCTTCAAACCTATCTATATTTAGTGGCTTAGGTGTATGTTTTGAGACTGTGTTCAACTTTTGGTTCAGTCATGAAATTTAGTAATGGAATGGGATGCACTCAGCTTCATGAGGTTGACTGGAAAGAAGTGATTTATTATCTACGCTTTCAGGATGGAGCCACATTGTGTGTCGGTGATTGTTACTCGGCGTTTCGGCTGTGATTGCAGCAGCCTTAAACAAGGGTACGTGTTCGTGTCTGTACTCAAACTGACTGTTGGTTGTCAGTCGGACCTGCCTGCTTGCTTGCAATTGATATCACTCTGCTTTCTCATTGGTTTGAACCCTAGCCAGTCACGTGCTAAGAGAATTTTCCACATTTTGCTAAGCCTGAATCCGTATTTACGATTGAAATTATTGGGATGCTCCACGATCTCTATTGCCACTCTAATTATCCTGTTTTGATATCTAGGAAAGACTCATTTCCATTAGGATATCAGAGCACATTTACTTTACTAAGAGCATACAAATATACCGTATTTCCTCGCATAATCGTCGCCACCGCGTAATCGTCGCACCCCACTTTTCAAACATTAAAATAGGTTTTTAAAATTTCATCGCATAATCGTCGCATAGCATATTCGTATTTGTGCGCCAGCCAGTTGCACATGCTGCCGCGACTTTGTCAGAAGAAAAATATCTAGTCTTTATGCTTGCGGGCTATGAACTGTGACGCGAGCGGCAAGCTTCATCACTTAGCACATTCCGCGAGCGTATAATCTGGCGTGATCTTGTCAGCAGAAAGTAATCTCGTCTTTATGCCTGCGGGCTAAGAACTGTGACGCGAGTGGCCAGTGCACATTACGCGAGCTTATAGGCCTAATCTGGCATGATCTTCTCAGCAGAAAGTAATCTCGTCTTTATGCCTGCGGGCTAAGAACTGTGACGCGAGTGGCCAGCGCACATTCCGCTAACTTATAGGCCTAATCTGGCATGATCTTGTCAGCAGAAAGTAATCTAGTCTTTATGCCTGCGGGCTATGAACTGTTACGCGAGCGGCCAGCCCACATTCCGCAAGCTTATAGGCCAAATCTGGCGTGATCTTCTTAGGAGAAAGTAATCTCGTCTTTATGCCTGCGGGCTATGAATCGCGACGTGAACGGCCAGCTTCGTCAGCACATTCCGCGAGCTTGAACGTGTCGTGACCTTGTTAGAAGAAAGAAGCCTGTCTCTGACTTCAGGCTGTGACTCACGCTACGCGAATGACTGGCCCATGCAGCAAATAATGATGCAGTATATTCTTTGAACTTAAATATTCTTCTCATAATCGTCGCACCCTGCTTTTTTCCACAAATTTTAGGCTAAAAAAGTGCGACAATTATGCGAGGAAATACGGTACATGGAGATAAATAATTGAATTAGTCTGTACTGTAGTCCATCAAAGAGAAGTGATATCTGTCGCAGAATTGATCGCACAAACTACATAAACAGTCTTTGTTTGCATCATGATATTTCTTATGTTTGCAAATTCTATGGTTAAAACCATGTATTACTAGCCTTGTCAATGCAGATCTCATATCGTTATTTTCTTTAGCCCATCCTCTATCAATCATAGTGTCTGTAGCATAGACATTTTCTTCTATTTCCTTGCGCTTATCTTGTCGGAGGGCCAGAAGTTTAATCTCTTGATATGTAAATGATAGCACAAAATGACATCTAAAGTCCTCCATAAAGAATGTTTCTCTTGCAAGTTCGTAGACAAGTTGTGAAGGTGCAGTTTTTCCTATTCCCAGGACATTTGAGACCCAAAACAAATAAACATATCTGTAATACCTGAACATGCTGATGTCACAAACCACGCCATTGTATTCAATAAGGCCGAAACTGTTGCCAAAATTCCGTTGCTTTTCACTTCCTGTAGTACCCACAATAACCTCAATTCTGTACATGTTGAGCTTACTGGCACCTCTTGGCAATTCCTATAAGTGAACGCAAGTATTCTTTCGCTTTCCCCTTTTGAATTGCATACCGATGAAAGTTCATAGTTTTCTCTACATAGTCTAGGTATTTTTTTTTGCACAGAGATGTTCAGCATCTCAACGAAAGGTTCTTTTGCTTCATAAATGTGGTCATCCAGGCTCTGCTCACCTTAAAACCTGATCGATCAATGCCATGTTTTGTAGCTAGCCAAGTGCATCATTTCATGCGAAGTTGCATTTCCATCATTGGGCAGAGTTCAAATGTATTTTATAAGTTCCTCTTCAACTTTTGAAAACTTGCCAGTTTTTGTGCCATGGAAAGTTTTCTGTGACATTTGCATTTCCTTGAGACAGGATTTTTTCTTACGCCAATAACGCATGTTAAATTTGGACACTGTGAATTTATGACCTGGAGCTCTGTTTCCATGTTCCTCTGCGTATTTAATTAAGGCAAGTTTAAAACCTGCTGTATTACTGCAATACCGATGCTTTCCCATCATGCTCACCCTCACAGGTTACCACAGAGTGATTTGGTGCACGATTGGGTTCAGTGAGAAGGGAGGGAAGACACCTTTCCCAAATTCCTGGTTTTGTTTACCTTGAGTTAACTCATTATCGGTACCATATAAGGACAAAAATAAACAGCAGAGAGTATTTATTTATTTTAAAATAACCAGAATTGGTCAATATTGCTCACAAGAAGTATAAAACAATTTTCACTCGCCAAATCAATACTTTACTTTACTAAAAATACTATAGGTACATGTGTCGGACACTTGATATGTTGCCTTCTTCAGCCCATATGTTGGTGTGAAACATCATATGACATCGAAATCCTAACCAAAAATAAAAATACATTAGACATGTCTAACGACACAGGCTCAACAAAAGAAGAATAAGAGAAAAACTATGAACTGTATTTTTATTTTTGGTTAGGATTTCGATGTCATATGATGTTTCACACCAACATATGGGCTGAAGAAGGAAACATATCAAGTTTCCGAAACATGTACCTATAGTATTTTTAGTAAAGTATTGATTTGGCGAGTGAAAATTGTTTTATACTTCCTGTAAACATGGTCAATACGGAACCTGGAACGAGTGGGGTTTACAATATTGCTCATACGGTATTCTTCTTCTTCATCATTTCCCGGTTCCAGTAATCTGGGTCGGGGTGTGAATCAAGGACCTCCATACTTTTCTGTCCCTCCACCACTCTCGTCCTCCTTCCTGTATATCTACCACTTTCACTCCTCTTCTCAATGCTCTCCATTACTGTATCCATCCACCTCTTCCTTGGCCTTCCCCTTTGATGCATTCCAATGACTTTCTCAGTAGATACTCACTTCGAGACTCTGTCTTCTCCTATTCGCATCATATGTCCATACCATTTTAGTTTACTGATCTCGATCTTGTCTTTAACTTCGGGAATTCTGTTTTCTCCCTAATTTCTGTGTTTCTGAGTTTGTCTCTGCGAGTTTTTCCAATTATACGTCTTAGATTTATCCTACTTGGTGAGATTCTTATTTACAATTACAAGTGCACACACTACTACAAACATCACAATAAAACAGTTTTATCAGATAAAACCGACACACACACATGCTCACACATCCAATTACTTGAGCATTAAATGATCTCGATCTCATAAGCCTTTAAATGAATTAACAACACAAAGTATGGTTATTAGGTATTCTAGAATGCCCTGATCATTGAGGAAATATCATAATAATAACAGTAGTTCAACAATTTGATAGCCAAAAACTTGATCACAGATAAGTACATTTTGGGTGATTGATGACATATGTATCACCCCAAGCTGCATGTTAACTCCACACATGGCAGATGACTGCTACTTTTAAGCATAACTGAGATCAATATTATTAATATTGTAGTTTTCTGGTCAAAACAAAATAATTCCAATTACTGGAATATGTCAAAAGTAACCTGAAATAAATTACATGTGATTAAGATATATATTGTTACAGACTATTGAAGTTCTTGGGTATTAAATTATCTCGATACCGCAAGCCTTTAAATGAATTATCAACAAAGTATGGTTATCAGTAGGGCTTGTGAGGCAAATCAAGTGATTATCGTCACAATAAAGTGTTTTCATTTGTCATATAAATGCATATTTCGAACATTTTTTACCAATAGGTCGTATTTTGAGCATTTTTTTTGGTAATAAAGTCATATTTCGGTAGTTTGACGGCAGCTGTAGGTGTGCAATCATCCTCAACTTACCGAACGGGAACTAGTGTGTACAGAAATAGACTGTAAATAACCACTTAAACAAGAGTATTTAGAAAATTAATATGAAAATAGGAATTAAAAATTAAGTTAACTATTTAATCTCGAAGGGATTGTCGCTTGGATTTATAATTAAAGAAAACAGCCATATCTAAATCAGTCATTTTTAGATCATATTTTGTCATTTTTGAGTCATATTTAGTCATTTTTAAGGTCATATTTGCTTGCATATTCGGGCTATATTTAGGTCTTAAACGTCCGAGCGCTAGTCCAGCCAGTCCAGCCGCCGAGTGTCCGGCTCTGACATTTCGTGAAGGAAGGCTACAGCGTTGCCACTGTTGACCACTCCTGTTCAATATCTTTTGTTCAGACTGGGTTGCTTTTGAAGCGGGTCAAGATTGCATTCTGGAAGTTAGACGCAATAGCTGCATTTAAATGTTTGGAAGTTGCAAACCTGCGATGGGGTATGCTTGAACGTTGAGCGATTGATTTTCAGGGTGGCGATCGAAATGTGACACCATTTTGTGTCTGAATAAAAGCTTTACTGTTAAAACAAACTCAAATGAACATATACTACCATGGAGTACACCCTGTGGAGATTTATTCTAACTCAGCACATGCTCAATATGTCCACCATTTTGATTTCTAATTTCCTTCAAACGAACACTCATGTTAAAGATAACCCTGCGGCACACGTCTTCCGTAATTTCACTGCAAGCTTGAAGAATAAGGTGTCTGAGCTCCATTAAATCATGTGGATGCTTCGGGAAAATTGTTTCCTTTAGGTACCCCCAAGGAAAGAATTCACATGGGTTAATGTCTGGACTATTGGGGCGTCAAAATTGTCCGTCATTGAAACGATCCGCAAATCTGAGTGAAATGACCCGAATGTCAAAACGCTCGTGCATGAAATCCAACACAATGCTTGCAGTGTGTGGCTTTGCTCCATCTTGCATGAACCACTGTGTGCTGAGGGGCAACGCAGTAGTAAGAAGCTGTGGAACAAGGTTATTGCGGAGCATGCTCAAATAACGCTCACTGTTCGCAGTTTCTTCGAAGAACAAAGATCCAATAAGTCCGTGGCTGGAAATTGCGGCCCACTCTGTAATCCTCGGAGCATGATGTTGTCGTTCATGAAGGACTTGCGGATTTTCAGTAGCCCAAAAGCGTACATTTTGTTTGTTAACCACACCGTCCAAATGAAAATGCCCCTCGTCTGAAAACCAAACGTTGTTGAGAGTTTGTTACCTATCCTCCGCCCAGCGAGCAAACAGTAGTCTTTGCCGCTTGTGTTCTGCCGTGAGCTTTTGAGCAAGGGGCCCACCGTGTCGTAAACTGTTGTCGAAACCACCTCTGAGTCACAACTGGACTTTTCGTTTCATGAAAAAGTAGCACAACTGCTGATCGCTGCTGCATTGTTAGTCTTCCATTGTCGGCCATGTTAGAAACACTGGTCTCCTAGAAGCGGTGTCGTGAATTACGCGTCATTTCATAACTCATTTGTTTCTCCAAGCTCCACTGCTACTGCTGTTGAGATGCTCAACGGGTTATCTAGTGCGACTCATAAATTATGTACGAAACAAATGGTGACACATTTCGTGCGCCACTCTGTATGTCTGAAGGAAATTTTGAGGCAACAAGTCAGGAGTTTGTGGTCAGTCCAACAGTCGTCCACGTTCCTTGCAGTCTTTGTGACCGGAACATCCTTCTTGGCACACTGCCTGGTAATGACATAGTCAAGGATGTGCCAATGTTTAGAGCATGGATGCATCCATGTGGTCATATAGCGATTGGGTAGGCGAAACTGGGTATTAGCAGGTTGTCTACCAGTAACGAAAGTAACGAAAAAGTAACAAATTTTACAAATGGGTAACGAAAGTGACGAATTTTACATACGGGTAACGAAAATTTTCTGAAGGTGGATTGAATCATTTAAACTCGCGCCTCTAGGCTCAGATATTGCGATGAAGCGAGTTTCACGCAAGCGGCGCCGATTGCATAAGCTATATTTCCCCGTACCCGACCTCGAGGAAATACATACTGAGGATACCCTGACTGGTAGGCCTATACATCGTTCAGCGTTTATTTTCGGCATCAAGAAGACTTTTTAGTTTTGTGTGAAATATTTGTGTATGTTATTAGGAAACCTGACTTTTCGCGAGACGTTTATTCGCGAAAACTTGTAAACAAATCAGAAACCTTGGATTTCACGCATTTATTTGGAGACTGTGTCAAATTGAAGTCCAGAAATAACGCGAAATAATTTAATGTCGCAATCTTGCGAAATGTTACCGTCTCGAAAAAGAATTATGAAAAAGCTTCGAAATACGTAGGCTATAACTTATTTTAAAAATCTGTCTCGTAAATTTGCGACATCCAGTGTGGTTAATTCGAAATTCCGTTATATGTCGAATTTTCCTTCAAACTTTGGTTCCATCGGATATATTACAATCTAACCAGTTATTTCGAAAACTTGTATAATTCGTGATTCGCATTCGAAAGAAAACGTGTCCTCTTGTATTATTCGTGCAATCCTCTCAGAATAATTCTTAATATTTGATACCTACTTCGAATATTCATACTCAAGACGACCGACTGACCGCACGACTTGCCTGCGGGAATCTCGTCAAGTGGACTGAGATCGACGCCAGTTGCGTAAAATCATAAAACCCGTCCCCTATCGTGAACTTGTGACCACGAGGACTGCGGAAATCCCGTCAATGGTGATTGGGCACCAATCACGAAACATTCCGAAACCTACTCGCTACTTTTCCCATGACCGTATACTTAAAAGCGTAGACCTACGGGGAGCGAGAAGTGCATCAACCCACTTAGAAATGCCAGCCTACGTAGCATCGCGATACTAATTTCTCCTCGTGATCCACCCTGAACTGATGAACTCCCAACAACAGCATAGGGACAGCGGGAATCACGGCGCCGACCATACAACATGTCCATAACTACTCGTGAATTTTAACCATGCCCAACCTTGAGCTTGCCTCCACCATTCTGTCAGGACAGATAGACAATTGTTCAACGGCCGGGTGCGGCGCGGATTGCATAATATCGCAAGGACAACGTGAATCTTGTAAAACGGCAGTGAGCGGCAGCGATTGCAATACATCGCGATATTTCTCCGCATTCAATGACGAGGACAACTGGATTCTTGTCAAACGGACAGCAAGTGGCGCCGATTGCGTAATAATGCTATATTTTCTCGTGCCCGACCTCAAGGACAATGGAAAGCTCCTCGAACGACTAAAAGTGACCTGATTATCTAAATCGCGATATTTATCCGTGTTCTATCGTGAAAACTACGGGAATCTCGAAAAACGGGTGAGACCAGCACCGATCGTGTAACATCTCGATATTTCTCCGTACTTGACTGCGAAGACAGAATTCGGTTACAATCACGTAACGTGCCATAAATTTCTTCATGATCTACCGCGGGGACAAAGGAAATCTCGACAAACGGTCAAGAGCAGAGCAACCTCTTGGCAATTATAAATATGCCTTGTGCTCAAGACGACATATTAGCTGAAACAACTCATTTGATAATAAATATCTAGTATTTATTATTTTTAAAATTTTTATAACTCCATAAGTGAATTTTATTTACCACTTTAAACACAGTTCATTGTTGTTTTTCTTCACCGCGTGATGAGGCCCTTTGCTTGCAGACCGCAGACGTATCTTGAATTCAAAGGTAACTAAAATTAACTAAAAGGTAGCTAAAAAGTAACTAATTTTTACTTCATCCTTACAGTAGACACCCTGATTAGTGATGAATAATTCATGTTCAGCACATAATCCAAGAAGCAGCAGTCCATTGGCATTGCAGTTGCCCAGCCCTTGTTTGCCTAATACATTCTTCCACAACTGATAATCCCTGCCCACTTAAGCGTTAAAAGTCGCCAAGCAGCAACAGCTTGTTTGTGGGTGCTGTGTTAGTGATGCTGGAGTTAAGATGGTGGTAGTTTCTTCATCGACAATTAGAGTGGGAGTATATGCAGAGATTATGGTGATGAATTTACCTTCAGAGGTTGGTATTCTCAGACTCATAAGCCTTTCGCTGATTGCAATGGGAGTGAGTTGGTCGTCCTTTACCAGTTTCGTTTTCACAGCAAGGCCAATCCCATGAATGCGGCGCTCTCAATCCTCCTTCCCTTTCCAAAATATTGTATAACCTGATCCGGGTTCAACAATTTTCCCTTCACCTGACAGCCTAGTTTCGCTCAGAGCAGCAACCTCAATGTTCAGTCTAGCGAGCTAATGGGTGATGAAAGCTGTTCTTCTCTCAGGTCTGTCACTGCTGTCTTAATCAAGTAGTGTTCTTACATTCCAGGATTCTATAAGCACTCTTTGTTGATATCCATTATTTTGACCGCAATGGTGGTTGACCTGCTGAGTGTGGTTGCCCAGCCAGGCGTAATGATGCGACTACCGATGTTTAGCCCATATTTTCTAGGACCTTCCCCATTTGGGATGGGCAGCGGTAATCGTAAATAGGCCTGCCCAGACACAGATGCAGGACCGAATTCCTGAGTAGTCACTGGGTCTCAGAAAAAACTACCATCACACATCTGCCGCCAACGTGCAGGTGCAGACTAAAGGCTCTCAGTTTCTCCCGAAACCTGTCTCCACCGTAGCCAGAAAGTGGCACTGGCGTGGATTTGTTTAAGATGGATCCCAACTTGCCAGGAAGTGACCCACACACTATGGTCTCGGAGCCAGACCCTGAGGCACATATGATATGAGACATGCAGGATTAAACACCAAGATTGCAATGAACTGCCACGGATTCAAACTATAACTGAATGGTGCCTTTCTAGCCAGTTCATCTGGCATGTCCTCGTCCGCCTGTCCAGCCGTTGGGAACCAGAACAGAAGTAGTGGTTCCTCTTCCGCCTGTAAGCCGTTGGGTAGCAGGATTGATATACGACAACCGGATCTTTGCCCTATTAAACCTGAGCACTAGGCTGCCCCTTCTGCCATCCACACTGTTCCAGAGTCCACCTCTTCCACTGCAGATACCGTTGAGGACTTCACCGTAACCCTGGCAAGGGACCCTTACAAGGTACTACCAGCCGGGTCAGCTAGACCAAGGTTTTTTAAAGAGGTGTTACTCCTCTATCACTCCCTACTTTGTTCTGGCTTGTGACAGACAGAACCTGGCTTCCCAATAATGGTTCCAGAGTATATATATCTATCTTAATCATATGTACTTTATTTCAGGCCATATTTCACATATTCCAGTAACTGTTGTGTTGACCAACTGAAAGCTACAATATCAATTGTTATTTTTTCACTGAAAAATGGCTTCACAGCTATCTTAACTGAGTTCATTTAGGGGAATGTTAAATACATCCTTAACCAGATATGTTCTTCTGTGTTCTTTTTTGAAATATCTTTAGCTTATATTACAGTCCATCCGCCGAGTGTCCGGCTCTGACATTTCTCGTGAAGGAGACAGCGTTGCCAGTTCTGTACCGCGAAATATATAACAACGTGGACTACATAAAATATTTCACATGTTTTTAAATGAATTGTTGACCAGGCCTCCCACAAGGAGCTGTATCAAGCACAATTTTATTCAATATGTACATCAACGATCTTCCAAAAACAATAAAGGAAGTAGGTAATGTGAATATCAGCATGTTTGCAGACGATGTTATCATTTGGACCACAGCACGTAACAGCCCAAATCAGCAAATGCTTCTTGAACACAGAATGAACCAGGCACTTATAAAACTCAAAAACTGGACTGAAAACAATAATGTGGAGATCAATACTACCAAAACAGTATACCAGTTTTTCTCCCTGAGACACCACAATCCAACTTTCAGTCTCAAATATAGTAATCAAGACCTTCCAAAAAGTGAAAGTACATATTACCTAGGTATCATCATGGACAAAAAGCTGAACTGGACCAAACACATACAACATGTGGAGGATAAGGTAAGCAAACGGATGAAATTACTGAAGAGACTAGCAGGAGCTACTTGGGGGAGCACTCAAGACACACTCAACAAAACCTACAATACTTACATCAAACCTATCATAAAATATGGCAGTGAAGTACTCTCTACAGCACCCCAGTCAAACATTGATCGCCTCGAGAGGTGTCAGAATAATGCCCTATGAATCATAACAGGCTCAATTAAAACCTTGCAATTATATACCCACAACTTACCAATAGAAGAAAAGATGAAACATCAAACAGCCAATGCATATCTCAGTATACAAAGACTACCTCAAATGACATGGATCAAAAAACCAGTTTCTAGCCCCAATCTTAAAACACAAAAAGATCCCTTAAGTCTCGCCAAAGAATATATCAATAAGAGCAATCTGCAAATAAAACTTGAACCACTCTGTGTGCCAGTCAACCCCATTGAATATATACAAGTGACTACAGATCTTATTTTGCTAGAAGAGGTCTGCAAGAAAGACTCTTCACCACAAGATCTAAAACAACTGGTCCTCTGTACAATAGAAGAAAGATATCCATCTAATCATCATCATCATCTTGAGCAGTTTCCAACCGCTGGTCGGGTCTGCTTGGAACATAAGCCTCTCCATCGTTTCCTGTCCATCCACCATCTCTCGTCATTTACTGTGTCCCAGCACACTCCTCTTTCCTCCACACTCTTCTTAACTCCTTTTGTCCATCTGTCCCTTGGTCTTCCCCTTGGCCTCCTTCCCGTCATTTCCATTCCAAACATCTTCTTCGGTATCCTCTCCTCTTCCATCCTCCTCACATGTCCATACCATTGTAGCCTAGATCGCTCTATTCTATTTTGCAATGGTTCCTCTCTTACCATCTCCCTGACTCTCTCATTCCTTACTCTGTCCATTCTTGTCACTCCTACCCTACTCCTCTGGAACTTCATCTCCACTGCTCGTATTTTATTCTTGTCCCTTTCCTTCATCACCCATGTTTCTGAACCATATGTCAAAATTGGCACAAAGTAGGTCTTGTAGATGATTCCTTTACATTTTTGTGGTACATCTTTATTCCATATCATCCCCCTAACACTCTTGAAAAATCCATCTGCGCACCTTCCCCGCTCATTTATTTCCATCCTATTGCCTCCCTTTTCTTCAATTATGCTTCCCAAGTACTTGAAGCATTCTACTTTCTGCAACTGCTGTCCTCCAAGTGTTATGCCCATATCCAGTCTGTTCTTCTTCCTCGCGTAACATCAAGCTAAATTTAAAGACCCGCTACTGGGAATACCTTTGATTAGTACAGGTGACAAAATTCTTCATGGTAGTAAGCCATCTAATCAATGGCTAAAAATATTTACAGATGGCTCACAAGACAAAGAAAATAGAACTGGAGCAGGAATACATTCATCTCTCTTCTCACTCTACTTCTCAGTAGGCCAAAACAAAACAAACTTTGATGCTGAGATAAGAGCAATTTCACATGCACTCCATCAGTTATTAGGCAGAAACATTGATTATCAAAAATGTTTTATCATTACAGATTCAAAAGCAGCCATCCAAGCCATCTCATCAAATTATAAGCCCCAAAATAAAGAACTGAAAGAAATTTTTTGTATGATAACAACCCTTCAAAGACTCCACAAACAGATCTCATTTCAGTGGATCCCTTCTCACGTTGGAATAGCAGGAAATGAAGAGGCAGACAGATTAGCAAAAAAAAAGGTACCACACTACAACAACCTGTCAGTCAGACTGATTTTATGTCAGCAAAAAGGATCTTGAAAAATACTATCAAAAACAGGTATGAAGAAATGGCAAAGAAAACAGCAGAAACCAAATTATGGAAGGACATTGATGCTAAATGGGATCAATATAGATTAACACCAAGAAGAGAAGCTGTAGCCTTCTTCAGACTTAACACTGGCCATGACTGCCTTGCAGCTCATCTGAAACGAATCAACATCCTGAGATCTGAAGAATGCACACTTTGTCACGAACCTGGAAGTAAAATGGATAAGGGGCACCTGCTACATTGCAACAAACTTGATGTGACTGCTAGAACTTCTGGAAACCTCACATAACTCTATTGGAACGCAAGAAAGCTGATGGATTGGAATCCGGGCTAGCCATAGGAAACAACAACCATATTATTAAAGTAATATACTTGCACACACACACAGTTAACTGGTAAGTGTGCACACACAAGACACCTGCACTAACACACAGAGCTACTGGACTACAGAAGAGAGCCTCGGTAACATCAAGCTAAATTTAAAGACCCGCTACTGGGAATACCTTTGATTAGTACAGGTGACAAAATTCTTCTTGGTAGTAAGCGACTTTGCCAACATAATTCCATTGCGATCGAAGAATTTAGGTTTTGTAACCACAAAATGTCGGAATAACAAAATGATGCATAAAATTTCAAATGGGGTGTGGGACTTCCACGCTACATAGTGAAGACACTAGAGAAGAATTACATTGATGGCAAGTTTCGAGGTTCTGTTGACAGCTCACTGCCGTAAGTTGGCTATATTATTCTCTTTACCCCTCTTCTCCCACCATCGCCAAATGTCAGAACCGGACACTTAGCGGCTGGACTGTAGTCATACGACCAAACTAGCTGAGCATGGATTTCATTTTAAGCTATGCTCCACGAAGACTTACCACTCGTTAAATGAGGAAATGCGTGTGTGCTTTATGCGGGAAGCAATGTGATCGTTATCACCTACTAAGTTAAGTTGTGCAGGACGGACAGTTCCTTTAACTAGGTTCTGCACAGAATGACTGTGAAATAATCTTGCACATTGAGCATTTTAAATAAATTAATTATTTTTCCTTTAATACCAGAAAAAAATATTTTTTTATAAGGCTTCATAATCCTTGTGAAAATTAACTGCATAAATTGCTATAGGAATTTTGCATAGCGACTTATCACTATAGTGGTCAAGTTACAGTTGTTCTGCTCTTTAATGTTTCTATGTGTTTTGTTCTAGGAACTGTGGCTGTGGCAAGACGAGTCGAGTCGTGAAATGTGGCAGTGACCAGCCATTGGTATGTGGTGCCACATGTGACAAGCTCCTCAATTGCACTGTTCACAAATGTACAAAAACTTGTCATGTGGGTGAATGTGGAAACTGTGAGGAAAAAGTTCAGCAAGGTAAACCTCTTATATAACAATAACTTAAATAGTGCTGAGCTGAGTACTGTGTAATTAGTTCTTGTATCACTGGACCTAGTAGTCAAGAGTGTATAATGTGGAATTTTAAATGTTTTGTTATTCTTGTCAGAATTTACTGGTTTTGAAATTATATACAGTAGAACGTCGTTTATCCAGACGTCAAACAACCAGAACGTCAATTATCCGAACGAGCAAGAAAAAAAAAAAAAGATGGAGCAGCGTGTGCTTACTGTTAAGAGGAAGTGCGCGCTGCCTGCAGTAGTGAGTCGGTTCTCGTTTTCAATTATTGTTGTCTCCTACCGTTTGTTTACTCTCTGATGTCACAGTATGTGAGTGTATTACTGTATTACGTTGTGAAAATGGCTTCTACGAGTGGGAAAAAGGAAAAACGAAATCGCAATGTTCTGTCGATGGAGAAGAAGGTGGAGATCATTAATATAATAAATTGGATAAGGGTGAGAGTGTGCAGTGTCTGATGAAAACTTACAGTGTTGGAAAATCCACAATTTATGATTTGAAGAACCAAAAAGGTGAAATTCTGACTTATGCATCGAAGTTAGATAGTGAATAAGAGTCTAAAAAGAGAAAAACCTTGGGATCAGCAACGAATGAAAAATTGGAAGAAGCGGCATACTTATTATGGCTTATTCAGACAAGAAGTAAGGGAGGTTCCATTTCTGGATCTTTGTTATGAGAGAACGCGTTGCTACTAAATGAGAAGCTTGGTGGTTATCACCATAATGTACTCTGCATGTTTCTTCCTATTGAATAAACGCATGTTTGATTATTCGGAAAAATCGTTATCCGGAAGGCTTTCGGTCCCAATTAGTCTGGATAAACGACGTTCTACTGTACATTTTAATTCAGTTTTTTTAATTCAACCAGAGGGTTGTAAGTGACAATTTTGGTGATGGAGTTCATGTTACTATTACAATAATGTGAATTACTTATACTAGTAGGTAAAGTTTGCCTCAAAAAATACCATGATACGGAATAGATCAGTGAAATGAAGGGCTCTGCAGGAAATTGGCCATACTTCATAAAACATCTCAGATAGAATTAAACAAAAAAATTAAGAATGAACCTCTGCTTCACACTCGCTATAGAGAATATAACAACAGTTATATTTTCAACGCAAGAAAGGGTACGAAGATCCGAACATATGAGAAAGTATTGGGAAGACCACAAAGATCGAACAGTTCCTTTGAAGAGACTAACTAAATAATGGATTTACTTAAGTGATCCTATGTGGTCATAAACAGAATGATGCACTAAGAGGGGGATAGGTTCCGCCTGATCAATACAACGTAATTCACATTTAAAGGGTTGTATTAACACCCTTGTGGTACATGTTTCGGGTCCTTATTATGGCCCCTTCATCAGCCTCAAAACAACAATAGATATCAGTATCATATAGGATTCAATAAAGGTAAAATCTAACATGAAATGTATGATTGACATGAATGAAAATGAAACGTATTAAACAATTATGGGTAATGTGGTGAAACATATGAAAAAACATATCATAGATGGGGACATAAAACTATTACGTACAAGACAAAGATTAAAAGATTAAAAACACATTAAAATAGCAAGTTGCAATTACAAGCACTTCTAATGCATGTCGAATAATGTCTTGCAAAGTTCGTATTGGAGTCCCATATTATAACACAGTGCTTGATCCAATTCTGCTTCCGTGTCATAGAGTCCATTATTATTAAATGGTTGAAACTTGTAGAGAAAGCCTTATGGTATCTGTAATATCCTATTAGACTAGTAGTCAAATCATAATACATCACCATTGACGTTTAAAAACAGGCCAAGCATAAGAGACAATATCCTGATGGTAGAGGTAGTCCATTGGATACGAGATGTAGTAGACAGAACGGGCAAATCCCAAACAGAGAGAGGAGAGGGGACTCCTTCGTCTATGTGAACACGGGCCTTTAAGAATGTTAGAGCAGAGGAAAACACAAGATACCTCCGATGCGGGACTATGAATGTCCAATAGGTCAGATGGCGTTACCGTTACCCATTATTTCAAGCCTCTTCCTCATTCCACTGCTGACCAAGGAAAGGAGCGGAACCCTTGATAATGCCGGACGCAGTTTCCGGTGAAACATCGGGAGATATACTGTCTGGACCACGGCCTACAAGCCCGAAAAACTTGTACTTAATTATGAACGCCGGCCGTGAAAGCCTAAGCTGTTATATTTATCTTTACACCTAAATTCTGTTAAGGATGGAATCTAGAAAGGTCACCATCATTAATTTTTAACAGAATGGACCATTTTGATGGTCGATTATGACACTAAGGCTTTCTGGGGACAATATTATTACGGTATCTTCTCACGTGATGTAACATACACCATTGCCTATAATTATTACTCAAAGTAAAAGAAGTAAACTGGCTTATATTTTCAAGAACATGTTCTTTATTAGTTATTTATTGGTTATCTTTCTAATATTGTTCATAAAGTGTTCTCTTCCTAAAACTGTCCTTAAAATGTTGTGTCATTAGAAAGCTACCTATTGCAATGGGTACCATGCTGCAATATCTGGAAAATTTGCTCTCATAAATGTTGCATGTCCCAGAGGAGTGCGTCAGGCCTCGGCAGCCGGCACATTTCATATCCTCGCCGCTAGATGGGGGGGGGGCTTCATTCATTCCATTCCTGACCCGGTCGGAGACTGGAAGCAGGCTGTGAATTTTTTTTTTTTAAATGTTGCATGTATTTAGCCAAAAGTTTGTGACTGAAATGCAGGGTGCAACGCTTATGCAAAGAATATTAAAGTTCAAAGAAAAACAACACTTTCATTTTTAAACTTTTGAACTCCATTACCCTTAGCGTATGCTTCTTCTTCCACTCCTAATTAATTTCTGCACTAAGAACAGCAGTAGGAAGTGAACACTGCAAAACAATATAACACAATATATAATTATGTTATATGAAATATATTTACAGTTAGAACACAAACTACATTAATCCTTGTAGTTTTTGATAGTGTGGTACTTGTCGAAGATGAAGCAGACGCTGTGTTTACATTTAATCTATATCATCAGTAAAGATACGAGAAAATAGCATTTTCAAATTTATTTTGTAGCACTTTCATTTTGAAAAATAGCATTTTGAAATTAAAAATTAGCATTTTGTAGCATTTAAAAGTTCGTCACCAGGTACAATAAATAGGTTCAAAATAATATGCACGGAACTAATTCAAACATGTGCAGGATTGGAAATATGGGCGTTTCTGATAAACAGCATAAGCATTTAATATAAGTCTCCTGTTGTGTGTGTGGTTTTTATTTTTACTAAGGGAGTGTTAGAAGTATTAAAATCCTAATAGTATTACAGAAATGTAGAAACTTGACATCATACATTTTTCAGAAATGTGAGATCTCTGAAAATAAAGGCATCAGCCTGGCTAATTGGCAAGATTGAGTTCAAGTGCTGTCGGTTGGTTGTATGACGTGAGACGAGGGTACCTAAACTATGCTCAAAAGATCCAAAGGTCATGTTCTCATTATGCAATCAACAATATCAGGTGTTGTGCAGCAACTCAAATATTGAGGGCCGGCAGAGAGTTGTATTAGTTCACTGGTACCAAGGTGCCAATTGTTAGAATAAAGCGAGCTGTGGTCAGGCGACAATGCTTGTCTTATGAAGTTTACTGTGTGGCAGGTGGAATGACGACAATACCAGGCTGTCCTGGACTCGATGGACGAATTGGTTCAAATTCTGAGGATGTCTATGAAATCCTTTTGCGTGGTTTTCCTACTAACTCCTTGCCAAGTTCCATTCATTTCTTTTATCTTTTATCTTATGAGGTAGGATTCAAGAAGTGCCATTTGACCATTAAACCACCGGCAAATAGAAATTCAATGCCCATCACCCATGGCCCTCATTGAAAAGGAAATAATAATGTGAATCATACATTTACTTAACTTTGTGTAAATATCACACAATGGATAATTAACTAAATAATAAAATGTATGTTTACTCCCTCATTATTTCCTGACCACACTGCGACTCTTGACTGACACTCTGTAAAACAGTATCCGAATTCACGGAGAAATCGCCGGACGACATGTAACATAACCTATAACTCACACATGGTAGAGAATACTTTCATCATATTATACAACATTTCCCAATGCAAAGAGAACGCCTAGTTTTCATTTTCATTTCAATCAAATACAAGAAATGAGGGCCGGCGCGATATAAACCTATATAAGCATCACCTTATTGCTCTAATTTTTAAAAAGAATCGGCACAAACGATTGGAATATTCCTTTTATTAGCACAACCAACTGAAACTACGAAATAATTTCTCCAAAATCATCGTTTTACTGGCGATAAACAGTGGATATTATGCGGCAATAATAACAGCACCATTTTCAAATTAATTTTTACCTCAATCGATTGTTTTCACGACAATAATCGATGTTCGTACATATCGATTATTACTCGTAAATATCGATTATATAGCCGATATTTTCATTGCTGGAAACTCGCAAATTTCAAAGTTGCGGCGCGAAAATGTAATAAAACATAATGTTCAACATTAATCGGTAAATTCGGCACTTTTCGCATTTATGGGAATAATTCGCAAGAACCCTTAGTTATCGCACTTTGTCGCACATTCAGTTTCGCAAATTTTGGGTATACATAGTCATATTAGTTACCAGGTAGTTGAAAAAAGGAGAAAAAAGTAAAATTCGCATTTATCGCAATTGCGATTTTCCCGTATCTCTAATCATCAGTAAAACTCTCGTAAACATTCGAGAATAACGAAGGTTAAAAATTCGTTACAATTCCCGCAAACTATAGTAAAAAGGGAAAGGTGTTTTCTCGGAGACCACTAGATGGCTCCGCAATACTGGAATACAGCACAGAAGTCATATGAGCGCTGTAAGTACAAGCTATCATGTCGTGTGGGACTCTACGTCAGAGCGTAAGTTAAATATTTTAATGCTGAACGCCACTGGACATAGGAGTGCAAAAGGTTAAATATGGTTCTGTATCATTGACACTGATATTGAACAAGAATGTCTGGGACCCTATATACTTAGGGAGGAATTTGATAAAGCTTTGAAAGGTTTAAAACTAAGGAAAGCACCCGGAATAGACTCAATCCCAGGTGAAATCCTACAAACACTGGGTGATGGGCCAAAAACTTCTCTGTATCAACTTGTAAATGACATGTATACTACAGGAGAAATACCAGGAGATTTTGAGAAAACTGTAATGATACCTATTGCAAAAAGTAACCATGCACAGAAATGTCAAGATTACAGAACTATAAGCCTGACAACTCATGCCTCCAAAATACTCACAAGAATTGTTTACCACCGCATGGAGAAGAGAATTGAAGAAAATCTCTCAGAAGATCAATTCGGGTTCAGAAGAAATAGAGGAACGAGGGAGACAATCCTGAGTCTGAGAACAATTATTGAAAAGGCCATAAGAATCAATAAAAACATCCTCATTGCTTTCATTGACATAGAGAAAGCTTTTGATAATGTAAATTGAAACATTATGTTCAAAGCCCTTAAAGACTTGAACGTGGACTACAGAGATCGGAAATCATTTACCAGTTGTACAAGAACCAGACAGCACTTATAGGAAAGGAACAAATGGCCACAAAAATAGGAAAAGGAGTAAGACAAGGGTGCAGCCTTTCACCTCTGCTCTTCAATGTGTATGTAGAAGCAATAAAAGAATTTTCAGCAACATGCACACATGGAATAAAAATAAACGGTGAATTGTACCAAACAATACGTTTCGCAGATGATGTGAAAGAACTAGAAATTGCATTACATGAATTAAATGATCATCTAAGGGTAAAATGTAAAATGAAGATTAACAAAACAAAAGCCAAGATAATGAAATGTAGTCGAGATGGTAGTCAGAACTTTAATGTATGGTTGAAAGGAGAAAGATTGGCTCAAGTAAATCTTTTCAAGTACTAGGGAAGCATTATTATACTTCTGATGGGAGATGTGAAAAGGATATTCGCTCTCGAATAGCCCAGGCTAAAGAAGCGAAGTCTCCTGACATCCAAAGCCATATCCCTACAAATCAGAAAGCACTTCATTAAAAGCTACATTTGGAGCATTGCGACCTATGGTTGCGAAACCTGGACACTATTGAAGGCCGACAAGAAACGATTATGTGCATTTGAAATGTGGTGCTGGCGACGAATGCTACAGATACCTTGGACCCTAAGGCTAACTAATGAAGAGGTTCTAAGAAGAGCAGAAGAAACCATCAATCTGACAGAAACAATCAAAAAAAGAAGAAATAATTGGATAGGCCACCTACTCCGGCATTCACCATTGTGTATCACACTGCTTGAAAGGAAAATGTAAGGCAAGGCAGGAAGAGGACGACCAAGAGCAGAGTTCTTTGATGACATCGGAGGAAGATGTCCATACCACCTGATCAAACAGCGGGCTCAGGATAGAAGATCTTTGGACGAAGACATTCATGCTACCCACCAACCGCCAGGTTGAGGAGAGAAAGAAGAAGAAGATCATTATTTGCTGCATAGTTGTGCACTTTCTTAATATTATTTGCTTAGTATTTCACTTTCATCAAGATCACCACATAATTCTTGTATTTTCTCATTGTGAACACCACGTGTGTATCATTACGCATGGGTCTCTGCTGTGATGTTTCCATGGAAGTGACTGATACTAGACTGGCGCGTGTCCCATGCATATGTTTCCGCCAATAGCATGTCCAGCCTGTTTTCTCGTTGGCAAACTAGGGCTAGCAGCGCTTCGCACGGTGGCTTATTGAAGCTCTTCATTCCAAGGCCAACGCGTGGAAGCGATGGTTCCATACAAGTTTCACTTCCCTGGACTGGTGCTGAGCAGAGCATGACCGCTGTCAAGCGTGTTGTGCCGGCTGCTCACGTAGCGTGCAGAGAGACAGACTCCTTTCTTCTGACAAGGTCACACCAGATTATAAGCTCATGGCAGCATGTGCAACTGACCAGCACACAAATATGAATGTGCTAAGTGACAATGCTGGCTGCTCGCGTTGCGTGGTCCTGGCTCACAGGCTCAGAGACTAAACTATTCTGACGTCACTCCAGGTTATAAGCTCACCGGAGCATGTGCAACCGACCGGTGCATGAACATGAATGTGCTATTTGACGATTATGCAATGAAATTTTTAAACCAATTTCTTTGTGTTTTAAAAGTAGGGTGCAATTGTTATGTGACGGCAACGATTATATGTGGAAATATGGTACTGTATTTAGATGTATTGTAGGGGTTGATGCTTGTAGTACAAATTTCGAGAACATTTGCCTATAATCTTAGGTTTTATTTTTTCCTCAAAAAGAATTAGATAGTGACTATGATGTTAAGCCCTTCAAAATCGAGCAATTTGTAAGAGGTAGTTTCTGTCATATAATGTGTTTTTTTGTTTGTTTCAGTATGTTTCTGTGGGAAGGTGTCTCAAGAAGTCTGCTGCACAGCAGAGACCTGTGCCGTCACTCACTTTTCATGTGGTAGTGTGTGTGATCATGACTTGACATGTGGACACCATAAGTGTACCTTGTTGTGCCATGAAGGTTCTTGTGCAGAATGCATTTTGACTCCTGAGAAAGTGACTCGCTGTCCGTGTGGGAAGACGGAATTGACTTCAGAACAGTGTCGGAAATCCTGTCTTGATCCGATACCAACGTGTGAGAAGATCTGCAACAAAGAACTTTATTGTGGTCCGCCAGGTGAGTGTTTCCATATTTTATTTTCATTGAAATATTAGACAATAGCATTTGGGTTGTCAATTGTAGAGATTGTTGTGTTCCCTTCATGTCACTTGGTTGCTTTTTTAACTGATACGAAACCCTGTTGGAAAAGTTTATTCTCTGCCCGGAGGGGGTCTTTTCCTTGCTCAAACATCATAGTTGAACTTTTGGAGGCATATTTCTACAACATTAATTTTAATTTATGAGAGGAAATTTGAAAAAAATAAAATTGAGTTTTATTGAAAATGTTACTCATCACCAACACCTGAGAAATTGGAGCTGTTATTTGATGATGATGAATGACATTTCACTATTTAACACATTATCTAGTTCTATTCATCATCATTTTCATTAGTTCAAGACACCGAACGGTCATCACGATTGCCATCATTTTCAGTTCCTTCCAGTGCTTTTGAAATTCCACATTTCTTAACACTTTTTTTTTTTTTTCACCAATGGCATTTAAGTGTCCTATGCACCTTTGATCCACTTACAAACCCAGGTTATTTCGGGCTGCTTGATTTTCTATGGCCACCTCCTTGCCAATCGTCACATGAATTACAAATGCACACACCACAGTAAAACAGGTTATCAGACAAATTCTACACACACCCAAGGACACGGGGCTAAATGACCACGACGTCCAAGCCCCTCAAATTAAATAACGAGTCTGCCAACCACCCCCATAAAAGGAAACGAGATATCGGTCGACTGTTTGCAAATCTGCGATCTCGGTGAAACTAATCTGATAAAGATTAAAGTCTATCAATGCTTATGTGTTCACCATAACATGGGAAAACTGTTCTGAAGGATTAACTCTGTGTCTGTAGAACATGAATAATGCAGTTAAATGTTGTTGTTGTTGTTTTTTTTTTTTTTTTTTTTTTTTTGCACATGGCATGTTATTTATTCTTTATTAACTACCATCACTACTATCATTCCATAGGTTTTTTAAATTTTTACATTGTCAATTTTCTGATGTCTTTTGTTCACGCTGTACTATATCACGCACCTGCCATCACTATCATTCCATAGGTTTTTTAAGTGTTTACTTTGTCAATTGTCTGATGTCTTGTGTTCACGCTGTATTAGTGTCTAACTTATGTAATTGCTGAAGAAGGGTGCCAATAGTGATAGGCCCAGAAACTTGTACCAACAGACTATATAGTGATCTGTGATAATAAAAGTATTGATCATGCAGAATATTTATATTTGTCATACAAATTGAATCTTTTCCAAAATTAATTATTCTGTATTACTTTTTAATCTGATTTCAAGCATGGTAGATTATAGTTTTAATTGTACTGTTTTGGCTGTTATTTCCTTCATTTAGAGCATCATGCTCGATATACCAAAATTCATGCCCACTGCCTACACAGACTCTGAGTAGGCCTATACCACTCGCTCTTTTGGGGGCCAGTGAATGCTCTGAGTAATACAAGATTCTGCCAGCATATTAGACTCAAGACACATGAGAAATGGATTCTGATTTTTGTTTTAATGGGTGGAACAGCAATGATGATGATTCTGATATCATACAAACCTATATACACGTGACAGGATCCTCGTCAATACAGACTACCCTAACACTCCCTCTCATATATACCCAGGCACACTTATGACATACATTGATGAACCCTTGGAAGATGATGATGACTGGTACTTACAGATGCTGGTCTCGGATGTGAAGACTAACTCTACTGATTCTGGGGTTACTGCTCCCAGACAATCAGACCTAGTTACTTGTATCGCAGTTGCTAATTGTCTCACACCTATGATTTTCTATTGCAAATGTTAATTACTGTCGATTACTGATTTTCAGACTCCATCGATTTATACTGGTTCGTGGATCTGACTGAATAATAGTGCTCTGAATCCGTTTGGTGGATTATCGCAACTAATTCACACATGAATTGAACAATACTTGGCATTAACAAATGTATTGTTATGGCCCTCGAATTTCAGTAAACAGACTTAGGTTCTCAATACGTCATGCGTTTCTAGACAGGAAGTCTTGGCGACTTATCTGAAACTAGGCGGATTATTCCCGTGAGAATAATCCAACCTGCAACTCCATATAGAAACCTTCACACATTATCATTATTGTGTTCGTCCTGAATTACCTTCCTTCCCAAGATCAGCCAAGTATAGCCAAACTTGACCTCTTCATTTATCAGTCCAAACCCCTAACACCTGACTCGATGCCGACCCTGGGCCGAACCTACAACTACTCCACGCAAGGAGTCCCAAAATCGAAGTGTACTCCCTCAGGAGTTCTTAATAAGAATAATCTTCACTCCGCCGACAAGTATACATATCAGTCACATCCCCTCCAACCCCTGGTCTACACACCATACATCACAGGTACAGCCAATCAGAACAATACACACAATATCCGTTTTAGAAATGTAACATGCCTCTAATACATAGATGCCAAACCTACTCCTCTCAACTTGTAGCATGACTCATCTTTCAACACAGCCTGCTTGGAGAAAACCCGTCGCTCGCAAGATACACTTCCTGATAATGTGCATTTATCCAGGCCGTCACATAAATATTCATACAATGTTAGTAAAATATACACTTCTAAACTGACTTCGGATCCCGCTATAAACAATATCTTAAACCAAACAAATTATACGAGAATCAATCACATGACATAATACACTGTGATAAATAATCGTTCAACATATAAAAGCATCAAATAAAAATATATACACGATCATGGAAATCATGAGTCCCAAAAGTGAGGGTTCGATCCCTTGTAACTATGGGACGGTTTCAGGGCGTCCAGGGCGGGCTTCATTGGTGACGCCCTCTTGACCTCTGGAAAATTTGTGCCACTGTCCGAATGGAATTTGGACAAATAATCATTATTGAACGCCTCTTGAATCATCCGATAAGTCTCGCCTGGGCTCTTGCCAAGTTTGGTAAAGAATTTGATTGCGTATCGCTGCTCCAGTGATTTCTGCATCGCGACTTCAACACCACGTTTGAGCAGAGGTTTATTCTATTGTACATTCTGATGCTCATGGATCTCGGAGCCTACTGCTGTGCATGCACTGTGTTGCCTAATCCTACTCCCACCTGTCCCAACTGACAAGAACGGTCTGCGACGGATAATCATGTAGTAATAAATTATGAAGCATTAGTTTAGGGACAAACTCGGTACATTCCTATTTTGACTAAGGCATCATAAATGATGGAAAGGAGATTAAAAGTGCCTTACTCCCTTGTGAAACATTGTGCCTTTTTGTCTCCCTCCCATTACTGGCGATGATGTAGTTGAAATATTTATATTTTTTGTGATGTTCTCTTTTGTGTGTGCCTTGGTAGCCCAGTATGTTGCTCTACGTCTCTATTTTTTCCTGTACTTACAGATAAATGCAAGTAATCATGTGTGCTCATTTGGTGTTGGCAAAGTGTTACTGAACAAAATTTTGCCTCTAACACTTTCATACTATATTTCCATCCAGAAATCACATAAGGCAGACTGTGGGTATAAATTTTGGGAAATTGGTTGTCAGGAGCTGACTGCCAAAGGAGATTATGTGGAAGTCAAATCATCAGTCATGTGGAGTGTTGTGGCCTTATAGTTTACTCCTTGCAGGTAATTCACATCACTGCCAAGCGGTTTGCCATACTGGACACTGTCCACCTTGTCCATTGACAACCTTCGTGAAATGCCGCTGCGGTCACATTGATCGTGAAATAAGTTGTCAGGAGCTAGCTTCCAAAGGTCATGATGTTCGTTGCGAGAGGAAATGTTCTAAGGTACAGAAAATAAAAAGTTTTGATGATGACCTAAAGTTCCCTTCTTGTCTTTAGGTTAGATATCAGTTAATTCATCAACATTCTCAGAATTCATTGAAATTTTCAGTAAAAACTCTTTCCTCTGTATTATGAACCCATACCCATCATTTTTGTCTTGCTTGTAATGATTTCTTTTTTCTCCCTCTAACAGAAGCGGTCTTGTGGTAAACACAGATGTAATCAGATGTGCTGTATTGATATAGACCATGTGTGCCCATTGGTCTGCAACCACATGTTGAGCTGTGGCAAGCACCGTTGTGAAGAACTCTGCCACCGAGGTCATTGTCAGCCCTGTTGGAGAACTAGTGAGTGCATCTTAATGCATGGTGGTGATCATTGTTTTATTGGAGAGGCTAAACATCTAGGGGTTGATGTCTATTAAAATAAATAAATAAATCCAATTAGTAACATTGATGTGGTGTCTCCTAGGTTTTGAGGAGCTGTACTGTGAGTGCAGAGCCAGCGTGATGTATCCACCCGTTCCTTGTGGGACTCGCCCTCCTGCTTGCACCAAGCCATGTTCCAGGCAACATGAGTGTAACCACCCAGCTCTTCATAACTGCCATAGTGAGCCTACCTGCCCACCATGCACAGTTCTGGTGCAAAGATACTGCTATGGCAAACATGAGGTACAGTATCCGATGAGACAAGGTAGCAGTCAGGAATGGGAATTACCGTATGTCTGTTGCCTGCTAACTTGAATGAATAGTGATTGAGAATTATATTCATATGCATATTTGTATTGACTGAAGCATTGTAACTATAAACCTGCAATGATCCAAAGAACCTGCCCAAAGCTCACTTCCCCGCGCATTCACTCCGAGTGGATGTGCAACGTCTCAGAGGAGCGGTGGAGAGGGTCACATGCTATCTGGCCGCCGTACCGTGCACACTGTGGAGACGCGCTAACAAGAGCTTCGTTGGCAATCCATTTTCGCGCTCTTATTGTTTTGTCAGTTTTATATACGTTTTCTTTATTGTACTCCTATAATCCCTTGTCGTGTAGCGTGTACTTTATTGGTAGATGTGTTTGTGTATATAGTGTTGTGTACAATGCTATTCTAGTAATAGTATCATTTGAGTTTCCTTATGGCTTCTACTTCGAAGTCTGGTAGCAAGTCAGGACGACCATTAAGGGCACAAGCGAGAGAAATAGTCTATAACGTAACAGCTCACCTACAAGAAAGGAAAAACGTTCATAAACTCAATTATAATGTTGTGGCTTCAACAAGTGAAGCAAAGTCACTCGTGAAGCGTATAATAGCGGAAGGGAAGACGTCTATGGCCAAGGGTCGTCTGCAGTTTTCTACACCTGATTCATTATTTCGTGTTGTTGATATTATAGCCTCTGTGTGTGTACGCTTATTGGAACAGTATATGTGTTTAAAACAATTACAATTACAATTAGGGAATCATAAACACTCCATTTTCATTTAACTCCGTGCTTAATACTTGACATTTACTTTCGTTCTTTTAATTGCATTGTGTTTGCAGCATTAATGAAGAAATAATCTCAATCGAACAGCTGGCTGCAGGTACTTACAGTGCGGAATGTGACGGCAGCTTGACAGCCAGCCGCGCACTCCTTGATCCGGTATTGTCGGGGAAGATTGAGACGAGCCGAAGTGAGCTGCGCAAACCGAACTAGCCGAGGGTTCTTTTGTTTGTTGTACCTTTATAGTATGTTCACTTTTTATGTAAATTTTGGGGTCTTAATATAAGGGGGTGCAGCCAATATCCAGGGAAAAGATTGGATCTGTTTTGTGACCTGACGTGCAACACTTGTAATGGCGTAATATTACAATTAGCAAATATCAGTATATGTGCTATCAAACTGACTGCATTAAATATCGGGGTGAAATATGGTAATAACAGGTTGTAATTATTTTACAACTGTGTTAAAAATATTTTTCTTTTCTCCTCACTCATGTATTTATTCTTCCTTCTGTAATGCGACATCTGATGCAAAAGTCGCGTCTGGCTAATTTGCCAAACTATTTTGATAAAGCGGGTGAACTCTGAAAACCCCAATAACCACAGCCTGTTACGAAACCAACGAAAATGTAGCTAATTCTATAAACAGGTAACGAAAGTAACTAAAAGTAGCTAATTTTTATGTCTAGATATTTGGAGATAACGAAAATTCGCCGAGGTTGATTTAAATAATTTATACTCGCGCCGCTAGGATTACGATAGAGCGAGTTTTATGCAAGCAGCCGATTGTGTAATATTTTCCCGTGCCCAACCTCAAGGAAATACATTCTGAGGATGCATTGAGTGGTATACATCGGTTCAATGTATATTTTTACATCAGGAGTTTTTAGTTTCCTGTGAAATATATTTCTGTATTATTAGGGTCCCTGACTTTTTGTGAGACGTTTATCCGCAAAAACTTCCTAAACTCAACAGAAACGAGACAAACCTCTAGTTTCTGTTATTGACCTCTAAATTTGGGGCTATAATTGAAGCCCAGAAATAACGCAAAATAATTTAATGTCTCAATCTTGTGAAATGATACAGTTTCGGAAAAGGAATCGCGAAATTACATAGAAATTCATATAATTATTATAAAAAACTATCCATCTCGTAAGTTTGCGACATCCAGTATGGTTAATTTGAAATTCTGTTATGTCGATTTTTCTTTCGAACTTTGGTTCCATCGGATATACACTGACCGCCAAAAAAGTGGAACAGTTAAAAAAGTAATATAAACAGTATAAAATTACCCATCAAAAAGATGTAATCACATTTTAAAAGCTTTTCACGCATTAGAACACACATCTGAAACAGCCGTGAATGGAAATTTATAATATGACATTTCTTCGGGTGGTTTATTACCACCAATTACCCCCAATCTTCGATGAGCCTATCTTAATGGTTTTATGGTGGGCAGCGCACTGTAAGCGCTTAAGGTTTATGAGTGTTGCCGCTCGCTTATTGTTGTTCTTGGGATAACAACTGGCATTTGTTGAACACCTGTGAACCATTGTCATACATTTTAGTAAGTTATCCATGTGTAGTTCACACTAAAACATGCCTCTTAGCCGTGAAGGAGCTGAACAGGCAGTTGCTTTGGTGGAGGATGGCCGCAGCTTCCGTTATTTTGCTGAGGTCATTGGATCATCTCTCGGTAGCATTCACCGTGCAGTGCAACGTTACAGAGAACTCAAAACATACGACAGGAGACGAGGGTCAGGCCGTAGAAGAAGCACAAGAGTCCCAGGGATGACAGATTTCTCACCCTCCAAGTTCTGCGTGATCGCCATACTACAGCAGTCCAGGCACGAAATCAAGTGGAAAATGTCAGAAATGTGAGAGTGAGTGAGCGAACAGTATGAAGAAGGTTTGAAGAAGCTCATCTTTCATCCAGGAGACCTGCACGTGGACTCGCACTTGAACGACATCACAGTGAGGCGAGTCTTTGCTTCGCAAGGCAGCAACTGGGCTGGACCCACGAGCAGTGGGCCTCTGTTCTCTTCACTGACGAGAGTCGCTTTAATCTTAGATCTCCTGGTGGAAGAGAAAGAGTGTGGAGAAGGCGAGGGGAAAGGTACAGCCCTGTTGCTTTCTCCTCCAGGACTCCATTTGGAGGTGGCTCGGTTATGGTGTGGGGTGGCATCAACGTTATGGCCCGCACTGAGTTGGTGTGTATCGATCACGGGATGCTCAATTCCCTAAGGTACATCGAAGAGATCCTGATGAACCATGTTATGCCCTTTGCGCCTTTCATTGGTCAAAATTTCAAGCTGATGCAGGATAATGCCCCCCCCCCCCCTCATACAGCTCGCTGTGTTGTACAATATCTGCAGGAAGTGGGATTCAAAACCTGGACTGGCCAGCTCGTAGTCCTGACTTGAATCCCATCGAACATGTATGGGATATGCCTGGAAGGAACGTCAGACAGAGTGACCACACCACCTTGGCACAACTGAGAACATCGCTGCTGGAGGAACGGGATCGCATCCCGGCAGATGCCATTCGACGAGTTGTGAACAGTATGCCTGAGCGTTTACAAGCTGTCATGGACGCTAAGGGTGGAAACACTCGTTTTTAGTGACCAGTGTTCCCGTGCAGTGCAGTGCAGTGCAGTGCAAACATTAACACTGTTTTGTTTGGCAATATGTTTGGTATAAACCAGCCCAAAAGAACATTACTAAATAATAGAAAATTGTAAGATTTGTAAAATGTAACGAAATTTGTGAGTTAAAACGTGTTGTAAAACATGTTTCGGTATTTTCTGTAGCCAATCATCTAACATTTACATGAATAATGCAAATATTGGAAAACCGATACATTTTAGTGGAATAAATTAAGAAATTACATAAAAAAATTGAAGTGTTCCACTTTTTTTGCCGGTCAATGTATAATCTAACCGGTTATTTTGAAAACTTGTCTAATTCGTGATTCAAATTCGAAAGAAAATGTACCCTCTTGTCGTATTATTCGTGCAATCCTCTCAGAATAATTAGTAATATTCGATACCTACTTTGAACTTTCATCCTCCAAAATCACATCCTCAAGACAGCCGGCTGACCGCACTGCTTGCCTGTGGGAATCTCGTCCAACAGACCGAGATCGACGCCGGTTGCATAAATTCATAAAAGCCGCACCTGATCGCAAACGTGCGACAATGAGGACTGCGGGAATCCTGTCAAAGATGATTGTGCGCCCATCACGAAACATCCCGAAACCTACTCGCCATTTTTCCCATTACCGTATACATAAAAGCATACAGGGAGCAAGAAATGCATCAATTTGCCTGTGAGTATCTTTTCAAACAGACCGAGATCGACGCCGGTTGCATAAATTCATAAAACATGCGCCAGATCGCAAAATTGTGACAATGAGTACTGCGGAAATCCTGTCAAAGGTGATTGAGCGGCTATCATGAAACATGATTAATTGGAGGATTATCCATTTCACAAGGTCCGTATTGAGGTGTACAATAACGATTCTAATGGGGTGAGGGGGTCTCCGTCCAATCAATACAATTTATTACTGACAATTAACAATTTATTGCCTCTGGGGACATGTTTCGGGCCTCATGGGCCCTTCTTCAGCCGCATAGATTATGTACATATTCACATCATCATCATCATCTTGAGCAGTTTCCAACCGCTGGTAGGGTCTGCTTGGAACATAAGCCTCTCCATCGTTTCCTGTCCATCCACCATCTCTCGTCATTTACTGTGTCCCAGCACACTCCTCTTTCCTCCACACTCTTCTTAACTCCTTTTGTCCATCTGTCCCTTGGTCTTCCCCTTGGCCTCCTTCCCGTCATTTCCATTCCAAACATCTTCTTCGGTATCCTCTCCTCTTGCATCCTCCTCACATGTCCATACCATTGTAGCCTAGATCGCTCTATTCTATTTTGCAATGGTTCCTCTCTTACCATCTCCCTGACTCTCTCATTCCTTACTCTGTCCATTCTTGTCATTCCTACCCTACTCCTCTGGAACTTCATCTCCACTGCTCGTATTTTATTCTTGTCCCTTTTCTTCATCACCCATGTTTCTGAACCATATGTCAAAATTGGCACAAAGTAGGTCTTGTAGATGATTCCTTTACATTTTTGTGGTACATCTTTATTCCATATCATCCCCCTAACACTCTTGAAAAATCCATCTGCGCACCTTCCCCGCTCATTTATTTCCATCCTATTGCCTCCCTTTTCTTCAATTATGCTTCCCAAGTACTTGAAGCATTCTACTTTCTGCAACTGCTGTCCTCCAAGTGTTATGCCCATATCCAGTCTGTTCTTCTTCCTCGTTGTGATGACCACTTCACTTTTTTGTGCTGAGAACTTCATCCCATATGATAACACTACCTTCTCTCACTCATCTAATTGCTCTTGTACTTCTTCCTCATCCTCTCCCCATACCAGAAGGTCATCAGCAAACAACATTGCCTTCATTTTCCTTTCCCCAATGCTATTTACCACTCTTCGTATGATTTCATCCATCACCACTATAAATAACCGGGGTGAGAGGGCACTTCCCTGTTTCAGACCACTCTCCAGTTGAAACCATTCCGTTCTCTCTCTTCCCACCTTTACACAGCGTTTGCTTCCCTCGTACATTGCTTTCACTCTTGCCACTGTCTCCTTGTTCACTGCTTTTGCTCTCATTGCTTCCCATACCTTGTTTCTATTAATACTATCATATGCTTTCTCAATATCCAAGAAGGTCATCACCAGATCTTTCCCAAATTCATAATGGTGTTCTTGTAGCTGTCTTACTGCAAAGATGAGGTCAACTGTTGACCTTCCTGGCCTGAATCCATACTGTTCTTCCCTCAGCCCATCTTCAACTTCTGTCCGAATTCTTCTCTCCAGTACCTTCTCAAATATTTTGGCGCAGTGGCACATGAGTGTAATTCCTCTGTAGTTCTTGCATTCCTTCCTACTTCCCTTTTTAAATATGGGTATTATTATCCCTCTTTTCCAGTCCTCTGGTATTTTCTTCTCCCTCCATATCACTTTCATTACTCGAAAGAGCCACTGTGTTCCTATCACCCCTGCTGCTCTCACCATCTCCACACTCACTTCGTCTATTCCCGGTGCCTTTCCCCCTTTCATCTTCTTTAATGCTTCCTCCACTTCTTTCCATGTCAATTCCTTCTCTGAAATGTCTTGGTCACTGTCTGTTTCTTCCTCCACAATGTCCACTACGCTGGTTTTAGTTGGATTTAGGAGTTCCTTGAAGTATTCTCTCCAGATAACCTTTACTTCTTCCATATTTTCGACCTCCTTTCCATTCCTGTCCACCATTCTGACATTTTCCCCTGTATCTCTTCTCTTTGCCTTTATCATTCCATACAACACTTTCTTACTGCCATCACAGTCCTCCTCCATCATTTCTGTCCATTTCTCCAGCCATTTCTTTTTCTCTTCCTTCACTACTTCTCCTGCTTCTTTCTTCCGCTCTTGGTATTCTTCTCTTGTTCTGTCTGTCCTCTGTTGGAACCATTTCCTGAATGCTTCATTTTTCTTTTTCACTGCTTCCATCATATTAATAGACACAAATCATGCATATTTTGAGAAAAACATTAAAAGTAACACTCTAAAAGCTATTTCTAAAACATCATCTTAACCATATTATAAAAAACAAAAACAAGTACAACTAGAAGTGACACGTGTGGTCTTAGTGACCTTCTTAATGTTTTGATCTGGTATAATGTCCAATTCAAAGTGCTATTAAAATATTTATTTAAAATGTTTAAAAAATATTTGGAGATAATTAGAAGATGACCAATGGGCTTATTAGCTCTCCTTTGTAGTTCTGCGTCCCATTTTTCAGCCAATCTTCATGGTTTGGCTTGAGAGTATATTTTGAACAAAGCTGGACCGTTGCCTTTCCGGCCTTTTTCCTTAATGCTGGATTGGGTAGAGACATTACAACCTTGTGATGAAACGTCAATCGGAACCTATGAATGGGGTGAACCAGCCAAAGGGTATGTCTGCTGTCCAAACTATAAAGAGATAATAATGAGTCTTAGAAGGAACGAATGCGTCAGAAAAACGAGGGATAAAACGAAAATTTGTAGTGTTAACTTACTAAGCTCGAATTGAAGGTATAACTGACTGTCAGCCTTCCCACCTGGAGAAAAAGAAGTATCATTATAGTCGCCTACACGTATGAACATGTAGGAGGATGACTCAAGTGCCGGATTGCTTACCTTTACTTCAGCTGTTGAAGGTTCAGAGTGTGCTGTGTCTCACCTTGTAGCAAGTCAGGAACTGGAAGGAGGGGAGGGGGAGGGAGGAGATGTGTGTGGGGGTAATGATAGACTGTTGCAAAGCGGAGTATGTCTTAGGTTTGTGGCCTTAATTGGATATGGGGGGGGGGGGGGTGCCTTTATGTGGAGGAGGAGAGATAAACAAGGAGGCTGACGAACGGATCTGAGCTTCAATAATTATGTTTATGTTTTGACTACTATGATTGTTGTGGCGAAGAAAAAAATTTATAAATATTTTCAAAAATATACCCTTTGGCTGGTTCACCCCCTTCATAGGTTCCGATTGACGTTTCATCACAAGGTTGTAATGTCTCTACCCAATCCAGCATTAAGGAAAAAGGCCGGAAAGGCAACGGTCCAGCTTTGTTCAAAATATACTCTCAAGCCAAACCATGAAGATTGGCTGAAAAATGGGACGCAGAACTACAAAGGAGAGCCAATAAGCCCATTGGTCATCTTCTAATTATCTCCAAATATTTTTTAAACATTTTAAATAAATATTTTAATAGCACTTTGAATTGGGCATTATACCAGATCAAACCATTAAGAAGGTCACTAAGACCACACGTGTCACTTCTAGCTGTACTTGTTTTTGTTTTTTATAATATGGTTAAGATGATGTTTTAGAAATAGCTTTTAGAGTGTTACTTTTAATGTTTTTCTCAAAATATGCATGATTTGTGTCTAATTAATATGATGGATGTGAATGTGTACATAATCTATGCGGCTGAAGAAGGGCCCATGAGGCCCGAAACATGTCCTCAGAGGCAATAAATTGTTAATTGTCAGTAATAAATTGTATTGATTGGGCGGAGACCCCCTCACCCCATTAGAATCGTTATATCACGAAACATCCCGAAACCTACTCGCTGCTTTTCCCATGACCGTATACTTAACAGCATACAGGGAGCAAGAAATGCATCAACCCGCTTAGAAATGACATTGACTATGTAGCATCGCAATACTCATTTCTCCGTGTGATCCACCGCGAACTCCCATCCACAGTATAGGGACAGTGGGAATCACGGCACCCCACTTACGAGTGGCGCCAACCATACAATATGTCCATAACTGCTCGTGAATTTTAACCATGCCCAACCTCGAACTTGCCACCGCCACTCTGCTAGGACCGGCAGACAATCATTGATCGGCCAGGTGTGGCGCCGATTGCATATCATCATGTTCTCGTTGTCCAACCGCAAAGACAATGTGAATCTCGTAAAACAGCCACGAGCAGCAGCAATTGCGTAACTTCGCGATATTTCACCGCATGCGATGACGAGGACAACTGGGTTCTTGTCAAACGGACAGCAAGCAGCGCTGATTGCGTAATAAAGCTATAGTTTACCCGTGCCCAACCTCGTGGACAATTGAAACCTTGTTAAAACGGCCTAGTGACTCCAATTGGGCAAATCACGATGTTTCTCTGTGTTCTACCGTGAAGACTATGAGAATCTCAACAAACGGTTGAAGCAGCACCGATCGTGTAACATCTCGATAATTCTCCGTACATAGAATTTGGTGACGATCACGTAATGTCACATGTATTTCTTCGTGCTCTACTGCGGGGACAAAGGATATCTCATCAAACGGCTAAGAGTAGAGCAACCTCTTGGTAATCTTAACTTCTTGTACACAAGACGACGTATTAGCTGAAACTACTCGTTTGATATTAAATATCTATTATTTATTTATTAATTATTTAATTTTTATAACACCGCAAGTGAATTTTACTTACCGCTTTAAACACAGTTCATTGTTTTATTTCACTGTGTGATGAGCTTCTATGCTTGCAGGCCGCAGATGCATTTTGAATTAAAGGTAACTAAAAAGTAACTAAAAGGTAGATAAAAAGTAGCTAATTTTTATTTCATCCTTACAGTAGACACCCTGAAAGCACATCTACACTTGAATCGGTCATTTGAGAAACCCCACATCTGCAATTTGCAATTTGAAATTGCCTGTACCACCCGAGGAAGGAAATTCACTGAAAATGTCATTATCAAGTATCAGTAGGTACAGGTACCTTATTCGCTTGTAAAAACAAGTTCAGCTTGTGTTGAAAGTTAGTGCACATGCTAAGAAAATATTATTGTGAGCGTCTTTGCTGTGCATGAACGCATGTAAAAGATTTTGCCCTACTGAACACTCGAGATCTATCCGGTTTTAAAGACATCAAAGATATTTGCTTCAGAAGATTGTTTGCAATAATACTGGAATTGCTTAGTATCAGACAATAGATGAGCACAGTGACGCAACACGATACATACATTTTTTGAATGGTAAGTACGAGGGCAATTCAGAAACTAACCTCCGATTGGTCACAGTGCGGGTAGTGGGGGGAGTAGCGCGCCATCTGTGCATTCACGCGCTCAGCAGGTCAGTCGGCAGCAAGCCGTAGTCGAGTGAACATCGTACCTGCGCTAGTTTAGTTTTTGTGGCAGTTTGAAATGTGTGCTGCAATAGAAAATCCCGCCAAATGTGAAGTGCGTGCTGTTATACGTTTTTTTACAGCCAAAGGATACTCTGCAGCAGCTATTCATCGTGGGCACATTCAGATTCGCCTACCAAACCAAAAAAAGCCCGGCAAGATTTTTCTGCCAGAAAACTGATGGCAACGGTGTTTTGGGATGCCAAAGGGGTGTTGTTGGTTGAATTCATGGAACGTGGGACGACCATTAATCAAGACGTGTACTGTGAAACACTAAAAACATTACGACGGGCTATACAGAACAAACGCCGTGGTATGCTGACTTCCAGTATCGTTTTTTTGCAAGATAACGCCCGTCCGCACTCTGCTCGCAGAACAACAGCCCTTCTTGAGTCCTTCAAGTGGGACGTTTTCAACCATCCACCTTACAGCCCAGATCTGGCGCCAAGCGATTATCACCTCTTCATGCATATGAAGAAATGGCTCGGGTCCCAGCGGTTTGATGACGACGAAGAGCTCAAAGATGCGGTCACAGGCTGGCTCAAGGCACAAGCGGGTGATTTTTATGCAGAAGGAATTTCAAAGCTTGTGAAGAGATACAATAAGTGCCTCAATCGTTATGGAGACTATGTCGAAAAATAGTGCAAAGATGTAGTTGTAAGATGTATATATTAAAATATTTTTACTTAACTTGGTGTATTTTTTTCAATCAACCGGAGGTTAGTTTCTGAATTGCCCTCGTATATTGAACATGCGGTGATAATACTTGCAACAAATACCGCATTCAATTCGCAGCTACTGTGGATGCACTTCTTTACATCTGGCTTGCTTACCTTCCAACTCGCACCATTTGTTTATCTCTATCTTGCTCATGATCGCTGCCAGCCCCATCGCACACCACATTTGTTCCATGCGGCTTGCACACAGTGGATCAAATGTAATTTTAGATCTAGCAACTTATAAATCTGTAAGTGGCAGGATATTTTAACATTTCTATTATTTAAACATAGATTTAGCAACTTTTAAAATTCTTTGTAGCGATAGAAACAAGTTTTGCTGTATTGATGTACCCATTGATATTTGCAACTAACACAATTGTACAGAAAATTAAGTCGCCAACTTCACCAGCGAGAGGTGTTTAAGCAAAACTGAGAATTTTATAAAACCTAATAAAAGCTCAGTTTCTATAGAGAAAAAGCAGAAATATTATTTTATCTACTGTAAAGGCAAAAGTGCAATTCAAAAATGTATACAAATGTTTTGCAGCTGTTGTTGTGACACAGGCTGATATGCTAGTAAATGTGGTATCTGATAGTACATATTTAGTGTACTCCCAATAATTTGCGTGCAGATAATTTTTGCTCTGCGGTTAATTCGTGGGTCTCCAAGAGTTTTTTTTTTCTTTTCTTTTCTTTTTAATGTAGTAATTCTTACATCAACTAATCATTATAAGTGCAATAGCAATAGCACCTAGTGTAGTTTATACAGTGTTGGTATTACTACTAGTGGAGTGTTACAGTGTGGTGCAATAGCACCTAGTGTAGTGTTATACAGTGTAGGTATTACTACTAGTGGAGTGTTACAGTGTGGTGCAATAGCACCTAGTGTAGTGTTATACAGTGTTGGTATTACTACTAGTGGAGTGACACAGTGTGGTGCAATAGCACCTAGTGTAGTGTTATACAGTGTAGGTATTACTACTAGTGGAGTGTTACAGTGTGGTGCAATAGCACCTAGTGTAGTGTTATACAGTGTTGGTATTACTACTAGTGGAGTGTCACAGTGTGGTGCAATAGCACCTAGTGTAGTGTTATACAGTGTTGGTATTGCTACCAGGTGAGTGATGCAGTGTGGTGCAATAGCACATAGTGTGGTGTGATACAGTGTTACAGTATATATATATATATAGTATGATCAAGTAGGGAGTGATAGAGGAGTAACACCTCTTTAAAAAACCTTGGTCCAGCTGGCCCGGCTGGTAGTACCTTGTTAGGGTCCCTTGCCAGGGTTACGGTGAAGCCCTCAACGGTACCTGCAGTGAAAGAGGTGAACTCTGGCACAGTGTGGTTGGCGGAAGGGGCAGCCTATTGCTCAGGTTTAATAGGACAAACTATTGTCCATAGTTATGATGGGCAGGTTTTGGCCCAACGGCAAAATGAGCGGATGAGGAGCCAATCACTCTCATGGCTCCCAACGGTCATAGAGGCGGAAGAGGCCACGCCAGACGGACTGGCTGTAAAGGCGCACCTCAGTAGTACTTGAGTATGCGGAAGTTCGTTGCAGTCTCTGTGTTCGGTCCTGCATGTTTCATTCTTTGTGAGCCGCAGGATAAGGCTCAGAGATCATAGTGTGTGGGTCTCGTCCTGGCAAGCTGAGATCCACCCTAAACAAATTCACGCCAGTGGCACTTCTTCCGAACGTCACTTTTCAAAGTCCAACGGCGATGGGATATGGACGGTGGGGGCAGGTTATGGGTGTAACTGGAAGCCCCTAGTTCGGACCTGCACGTTGGCAGCAGATGTGTGATGGTCGTCTTCCGGAGACTCTGTGACTACTCAGGAATTCGGTCCTGCATCTGTGTTTGGGCAGGCCTATTTAGGATCACCGCTGCCCACCCCACATGGGGAAGGCCCTAGAAAAGGTGGGCTAAACATCGGAAGTCACAATCTTGGTCCGGCTGGGCAACCGCACTCAGCAGGTCACCCCTCATGCGGTCGAAACTCAAAAACAGTAAAGAATCACAATTTGATTATTGGATCATGGAACATCAGAACCTTGCTTGATTTTGACAATAACATTAGACCTGAGAGAAGGTCAGCTCTCGTAACCCATGAGTTATCAAGACTCAACGTTGACATTGCTGCTCTCAGTGAAACTAGGCTGTCTGCTGAAGGCAAGATTACTGAATCTGGAACAGGATATACCATCTTCTGGAAAGGAAAGGATGAGGGTGAATGTCGTATTCATGGTGTGGGCTTCGCTGTGAAGACCAAACTGGTAAATTATCACCAACTTACGCCCATTGCAATCAGCGAAAGGCTCATGACTCTCCGCATACCACTCTCAGGAGGTTCCTTTATGACACTCATCTCTGCCTATGCTCCTACCTTAGATTCTGATGATGAAGTAAAGGCTCAGTTCTATAATCAGCTAAGTGAAATCATCTCCAAGGTACCATCTGCAGATAAACTCTTGCTCCTCGGTGACTTCAATGCCAGAGTTGGGAAAGATCACAGGCTATGGAATAATGTGATGGGCAAACAGGGACTTGGAAAATGTAATTCCAATGGATTGTGGCTTCTTGGTCTTTGTGCAGAACACGAACCTTTCATTACCAACACGCAGTTCCGGCTACCTGACCGCTTCAAAACCACGTGGATGCATCCTCGTTCCAAACATTGGCACATTCTTGATTATATCATTACCCGGCAATGTGATAAGAAGGACACTCTTATTACCAGAACAGCAAGGAATATAGACGATTGTTGGACAGATCATAAACTTCTTATATGTAAGCTCAGGATATCCATCAGACCTAAACCACCTAGGAACATCAAAAATTTGCCAAGAAAGAAGTTTAATACATCCAAACTTCAGGATGAATCCATGTACAAACATTTTGGAAACAGGATCGTCACCCAGTTATCAGAAAACCCAGTAACAAATGATATTCAGCAAGAATGGGCCACATTACAGAAGATTATCACACAGTCAGCTGAGGAAACCATTGGTTTTATAGTGCGGAAAAGACAAGACTGGTTTGATGACAACAATGAGGAAATTCTGTCTCTCATCAATGCCAAAAGGAATGCCTATCTTGCCCATCTTCAAGACCCAATTTCCAACACAGAGATAAACTACTGGAACTCAAGGGTAAATGCCAGACGCAGATAAGGCAGATTAAAAATACTTGGTGGCAACAGAAGGCTCAGGAACTGCAGAGACTATCGGATGCTCGAGACTTGAGGAACTTCTATGCCGTACTCAAGGAAATATATGGACCATCTCACTCATCATCAGGTACACTGAAAAGCGCTGATAATTCTACTACCTTTACTGATAGTCAAGAAATCTTGGAACGCTGGAAGGAGCACTTCTCCAATCTCCTAAATCGTCCATCAGAAGCTGCTGAAGACTTCCTCTGTGATGTGCCGCAACAACCTGAACAACTGTGGTTGGCAGTACCTCCTACTTATCATGAATTCAGTGCAGCTCTCACCCAATTGAAACCCAGAAAAGCACCTGGCCCAGATAACATCCCTCTGGAACTAATTCAAGCCGGAGGTCATTCCCTCAAAACAAGAATTTTCATCCTTATCCTCAGAATATGGGAATCAAGAAAGGTACCTGGAGACCTAAAGAATGCCACTATCGTCACTATCTTTAAAAAGGGTGATCGCAGTGTTTGTGGCAACTACCGTGGTATATCACTGCTATCAATTGTGGGGAAGATTCTTGCAAGAATTCTACTTAACCGCCTCAAGGTTATCTCTGAGAGGATCCTCCCAGAGTCACAATGCGGATTTAGAACTTCCAGAAGCACAATTGACTTGATTTTCTGTGTGAGACAGCTACAAGAAAAATGTAGAGAACAACAGAATCCACTCTTCTTAGTCTTTTATGACTTGGAAAAGGCATTTGATTCGGTTTCAAGACCAGCCATGTGGGCAGTGCTGAAGCGGTTTGGTTGCCCTCAGCGTTTTGTAGATCTAATCAAAGCTCTCCATGATGGCATGACAGGTCAGGTTTGCCATCAGAATAAGATGTCCGATGAATTTCCCATTACCCATGGACTGAAACAAGGATGTGTACTGGCTCCAACGCTTTTTGCGCTGTACTTGGCTGCAATGCTTTATGATTCACCCACAAACATCCCAGGTGTGGAGATCAAGTATCGTTTTGATGGAGGGCTTTTCAACCTAACTCGTCTCCGCTCCTTGAGGAAAACTCAGGTTACTAAGGTTACTAACATGTTGTATGCAGATGATGCTGCGTCACCAACTCTCACACCAGAAGAGCTGCAAGAGTCAGTTAACTGTTACAAAAGTGCATGTGATCGCTTTGGTCTTACCATAAATGTCAATAAGACTAAAGTCTTGGCACAACCTTCACCAGGCACACCTCTTCCTCAGTTCAATATCTCCATTTCAAATTTGCCATTAGAACAGGTTGACCACTTCACGTACCTGGGCAGTACCATTTCTGTGAGCTGTACCTGTGAGCAGGATGTGGATAAGAGAATTGGCGCAGCCCATGCAGCATATGGACGATTAGCGCATCGAGTCTTCATGAATAAAGATCTATCCATGAGTACAAAGCTTATGGTGTACAAAGCAGTAGTCATTTCTACATTGTTGTATGGCTGTGAAACGTGGACCCTTTACCGACGTGATCTTAGGAAGCTTGAGCGTTTCCACCTACAAAAACTTCGATTAATCCTGAGGATTAAATGGGAAGACCGCATTACCAATATTGCTGTTCTGGAAAAGGCTCAAATCAACAGCATAGAATCATCCATAATAGGTCACCAATTTAGATGGATTGGTCATGTCCATCGGATGGATGATGTGAGATTACCTCGTCAAATGCTATATGGTGAGTTATGCTATGGCACCAGACCTCATGGTGGTCCTAAGAGGCGCTACAAGGACCAATTTAAGCAGACCCTGAAACTGACAGGTCTTGATTCACAAACCTGGGACATGCTGGCTGAAGACCGCTCAACTTGGCGCCGTACCATCTCGGATACTGTAAAGACGTTTGAAAGGGATCGACGCATACATGAAGAGGCCAAGCGTCAAGCTAGGAAACTTCGAGCAGCCCAACCACGTCCTCCTCCAGCAATACTCTGCGACTTGTGTGGTCGCTTGTTCCATGCCAGGATTGGACTCTTTAGTCACCGTAAACACATCCACAAACTGGACTGAAGGAAGAAGATTTATACTCGGATTCGAGTTAAAGCCGATGATGATGAAGTAAAATAATCTCTCCATCATTTAAAAGAATTTTAACGCGATACCATGCGTTGAGACCAAATCATTGAGATTCGAGAAGACTGAACTGTGTTTCTCTGTGATGTAACAGAGGTCTACATAGGCACTGCTACAAAAATGCTGCAATCTTGGATACGTACGAGCATGTTGCCTCAGGTGGTATAGCCCAGATTTCCTTTATCTTCGGAGATGAGACAATACAAGGAATGCACTTTCACTCAGAACCTACCCTTCCTTTCTCAACAGAGTCATGAAGGGTAGATGTGCAGACAGCATATCGTAAAGAGCGATTTTTGCCTGTTGGTGCAAACCTGCTTGATGTCGAGAGCGTGTTTGTTGGATGCTCTTTATGCAGTCGAAAAGTCGTGGCAGAAAATTACTGTTACTACGCTCGCACAAAAGCAAGTGTTTGCCATCTTCTGTGACAGTGTTTCGAACGGCAAGGTGGTCTCACTATGATGACATTACCGCAAAACCTGGATGAAGGCCAAGATGCAGAAGAAAGAGACATACCGGTAATTGAGTAGTTAGACATCGATAAAGACTATTATGATTTCAGACATAAAAGTGAGGAGGGTATTGTACAGAATTTGACTGTTGGTGAGGAAATCAGTGAAAAGAAGTTATTTTTTCGAGTACTTCAGGGATCTATAAAATCACTATGACAATATTGTAATTAGTCATTAGCTCATTACTGAGGGTTATTTTGTTCGAAATTTCTTCGTAAATCATAATTTTCCAGCATAGAATATAATATAAAAACCAAGTGCAGAAACAGGTAAACTGATGAAAATTTGGACTTCTGTATTTGACTTGCATTTGAGTTATTCACGAAATATTTTTTTAAAGAGTGACAACCAATCGTTCCACTGGAGAGTTTAAATATTACTATGTGTGTTTCTATTTTGTTTTGATTTAGTAATTTAGCTTCACTATCGAGTGTAACGAGTACTGTAGCACTGATACTTTCAACATGAAGAACATTTAAATAAGTACAGAATACAGTATATTGAATGATGAATATTTGAACTCCTCTGGTAGTGAATTTGTTGAGTGTGTTAATCTTAAACCTAAAAATCCTTCAGTATGCCTTCCTTCGGGGGGAAGATGTCATAGATTTATGACATGTAAAAGAACCGACTACTACAATTGGTAGTGTGTAGCCAAATTTGTAGGTTATTTGGTTAGAAACCTCTATCAAGTTCCATCATTCGCCTCTAGGTTTCAGTGACAGTGGCATCTGAAAATTAACTTGCTGGGAGCCCAGGGGCGTTCAATTAAAATTCCCTGCTATAGCCATTGGCTGCAATTCATAAATCTAAAATCCCATTGTAAAAGCTGGAAGGTTATCAAGCAATTTTCTATTGTTTCAATTTTACTACTAGGCCTATGTTTTTGTAAATATCATAGGAAACTATTGCCTTAAATATCATATTTGATTGATGCAAGTTATATACTTGCTCAGCGATCTCTCTTCCCAACACGTGGATTTAACCCCTCAAGCCGGTTCGCCCTACTCTGTACGTCCGCTAGACTCGACTCGTTCATCCAGTTCGACGTAACACAAACGGCCGATGCAGGCGGAAGTTAGAATGCCTATTACACGTGAAACACTGCTGCTTCACGGGATCATTATTCATGTTACGAACCGAGAAGTTTTGTACTTTCATGACATGTCTGTTTCATAATTAGAACTAATACGAAATTAATCGATATCCGTTGTTTTTGACAACTCATATCGATCCGGGAAAGAACATGAAACACGCTCTATTGAGTTTCAAGTTAGTTGCTTTAGAAGGTACCACTTTCTTTCCTGCCATCTCGAGAATGTTTGGTGAACTATATCTAACTTGAAAATTCTTGCTACTTATGAAGGGGAAGCATCAAAAGCAAATACTTCGCAGATAATTCTTTGCTTCGCAGGCTAGAGGCTACTCAGTCGCAAAGGAATTGCCGGGCCATCTCATTCTCTTACGGGTGCAGAGGTTATTGGTTTGATAGATCACAGTAGTGTAAGTGATAATATCGGGAAGCAATATTTTCGGTAGTGATACGGAAAGTGACTATGCACAGCATGATGTTATTGGAGAAGTGGCAGACAGTGCAGATGAAGAAGAAATACAGAAGCTTCAGCTCTAATAACATCGAGCTCTGTTCATTGGTTGTGGCGAGAGGTAGATTTCGTCAAGAGCTCACAAAAGATCCCCTTCACGGGTATGCCGGGTACAAGAAAGCATTTCACGTCTGATTTAGATGCTTATTTCGACGACAAAGTGATTGAACTAATTATTTGAGAAACAAATATGTACGCGGCAGAATGTATAGTTGGCGCGCCCTAGATACCAAGGTCGCGTACCAGGAAGTGGGAGCCAGTGATGGGGAAATCATTTATGTGTTCTTGGGACTTGTAATGTTGATGGGGATAATACAGAAACCTACCCTAAAGAGCTATTTCACCAGCGATGAATTTTTAGAAACCCCTATATTCCCTAAAACAATGCCAAGGGACAGGTTTGAACTAATAATGCAATATTTACATTTTGTTGACAATTCTACACAAGATACATATATGGGGCCTAAAAAGCTTTGCAAAATTCAGCTTTTCCTGGAAATTATACCCAAAAATTATGTAGATTGAGCATTATCATGTAAATATCTTGATTTCATTGTAAATATACCTGAAACAAAATAATACCAAAAGTGGAACTTATCAATTTATGATATTCTTATAAATATTGTGTGTGATCATGGACAACCCTGAAAAGCAGTCGTCACATATATTATTGAGAAACATTGGACATGATCATCATCTTTGCATTTTCCCATTTATGAGGGGCTGCCTGATAGAGGAGTAACTGTTGTTGTTTGAGTCTTCAGTCTTTTGACTGGTTTGATGCAGCTCTCCATGCCTCCCTGTCCTGAGCTAATCGTTTCATCTCTACATAGCTCCGACACCCTACATCCGAGGCAATCTGTTTAACATATTCCAACCTTGGTCTACCCCTACAGTTCTTGTCCTAGACCCTTCCTTCCATAACTAAGCTTGCTATTCCTGGGTGTCTTAGTATGTGTCCTACCAACCTATCTCTTCTCTTCATTAGCAGTCGCCAGAAACATCTCTCCTCTCCCACTTGTCTTAATACCTCTTCGTTTGTAACCCTATCTACCCATCTGATCTTCATCATTCTCCTGTAACACCACATTTCAAATGTTTCAATTCTCCTCTTTTCTGCTGCACCAATAGTCCAAGTTTCACTTCCATATAGCGCCATGCTCCAGACAAAGGCTTTCAAAAATGACTTCCTAATACCTAAATCTATATTCGATGTCAGCAGATTCCTTTTTTGTAGAAATGCTTTCTTTGCCTGAGCCAACCTACTTTTTATATCCTCTTTGCTTCGTCCATCACTGGTTATTCTGCTTCCTAAGTAACAGAAGTCTCCTACTTCCTTTAGCTTTTCATCTGCCAATTTGATCTCCATAGAGGTTTCTGATTTATTTCGGCTGCATTCCAGTATTTTTGTTTTACATTTATTAATTTTCATCATGAATTCTTTCCGTAAGACGGAGTCCATACCATTCAAAAACTCATTCAAATCCTCAGGCTTGTCGGCCAAGATGACGATGTCATCAGCAAATCTCAGAGTTGAAATTATTTCTCCTTGAATCTTCACTCCCACTTTAAATTTTTCTCTAATTTCCTTCATTGCTTGTTCAATGTAAAGATTGAAAAGTATGGGTGATAAGTTGCAGCCTTGCCTTACACCTTTCTGAATACCAGCTTCTCTCTCATGTCCTTCAACTCGAATGACTGCTGTCTGGTTTCTGTACAGATTGTATATCACCCTCCTATCCCTGAACTTTATTCCAATCGATTTCAAAATGTCAAACAATTTAGTCCAATCAACGTTATCAAAAGCCTTTTCTAAGTCTACAAAAGCCATGAACGTTCTCTTATCTTTCCTTATTCTACCTTCCAAAATCAGCCTAAGACTTAGTACAGCTTCCCTTGTTCCTACATTTCTCCTGAAACCAAACTGGTCTTCACCCAACTCCGTTTCTATCTGGCTTTCAATCCTCTTGTAAATTATTCTAGACAGGATCTTTGAAGCATGAGTAATCAAGCTGATTGTATGGTAATCTTCACATCTGTCAGCTCCCACTTTCTTTGGTATAGGGATGATTACATTCTTCTTGAAATCAGGGGGTACCTCACCTGCCTCATAAATCCTGCACACCAAGTGAAATAACCTGATCAGACCTTCATCTCCTATGCAGCATAGCAACTCAATCGGTATATCATCTATGCCTGGTGCTTTGTTCCTGCTTAAGTCTTCCAAAGCTCTATCAAATTCTGATCTCAATATTAAATCTCCTTTCGCATCCTCTTCAATTTCCTCCTCCCTTTCCATTACATGATTCTCAATCTCCTTTCCCTTATACAAACTCTCTATGTAAGCTTTCCATCTCTCAACCTTTTCTTCCCTATCTGTTAGAGGCTTTCCATTTGTGTCCTTAATATTACAGCACTTAGTCTTCTTTTCCCCAAAAGTATTCTTAATCCTTCGATAAGCTGTGTCTACTTTTCCTAATTTCAGACAATTTTCTATACCTGCACATTTCTCTTTCAACCATTCTTCTTTCGCTTCCTTGCACTTCTTGTTAACCTCATTTCTCAGACGTCTGTATTCTGCTTTCCCCTTTTCATCTCTTACATTCTTGTGTTTCCGCCTTTCATCCATCAATTCTAGTATATCCTGAGTGATACACGGTTTTCTACCTATTCTTTCTTTCCTACCAATGTTTTCTTTTGCGGATTTTGTTATTTCATTCTTCAAAAGTGCCCATTCGTCTGCAATTGAAGTTTGTTTAGGGTTTTTCATTAGTCCTTCCTTTATACTCTTCTTGAATCTTTCGTTTACATCCTTCTCTTTCAGTCTGTCTATTGCCCACCTTTTTGGCTTTTGACTTTTCTTCAGTTTCTTCAACTTTAATCTGCCTTTCATTACAACCAGATTGTGGTCAGAGTTTATGTCAGCACCAGGATATGTTTTACAATCCAAAATCTGGTTTCGAAACCTCTGCTTGACCATAATGAAGTCGATTTGGTAACGCCCTGTATCTCCTGGTCTCATCCATGTGTATATTCTTCTATTGTGGTTATTGAATAAGGTGTTAGCTATGACCAATTCATGCTCGGTGCAGAATTCTATCAGCCTGCTTCCTCGATCATTCCTTTCACCTAATCCGAAATCTCCTACTATCTTCCCTTCTCTCCCTTTTCCTACCACAGCATTCCAATCTCCCATTACTATAACATTTTCATCACCCTTGATATACCTCAGAATTTCGTCTATTTCTTCGTAGACCTTTTCAACATCCTCATCATCAGCTTGACTGGTAGGCATATAGACTTGTACCACTGTGGTGCAGGTAGGTTTAGTATTGATTTTTGCTACAATAATCCGTTCACTATATTGCTCATAATATTCCACCCGCTGTCCAAGTTTCCTACTCAATATGAGGCCAACCCCTGCTTGGCCATTGTTTGATTTAGTGCTAATGACCCTATAGTCTCCTGACCAAAAGTCCTGTTCTTCCTGCCAGCGCATTTCACTAATCCCAACCAAATCCAACCTCAACCTATCCATTTCCCTTTCTAAGTTTTCTAACCTTCCACTTCCTAGCAGACTTCTAACATTCCACGCTCCGATCCGTAGAATGTCAGATTTCCTCTTTGTCACTTCTGTGATGTTAACCCCCTCTCGAGTAGTCCCCACCCGGAGATCCAAACGGGGGACTAGTTTACCTCCGGATTGAAATTTTACAAGGGAGGAGGCTATCATCACATATAATTATGCATAGAGAGGTGCATATCCTCGGGAATAGCATACGGCTGTAGTTTCCCGTTGCTTTCAGCCGTGCAGCAGGACGCAGTGTAGCCATTATTTGGCTTATATTATCAATATCTAAAACAGTCTGTCACCAGGCACACTCACATGCACCCTCACACATCACAGTCTACTGAAACAATGAACTATAACTAATAAACAATGCAACTGCTACCAGACACACTCACACACCACAGTCTAATAGAACAATGACATATATCTAATAGACATCATCATCAAATCCTCTACACCTAAGGCATGTTTATATGTCTGTAATACAATTATTAAATTTTATTAAACCCGAAGTTATGTAATTACGTACAGTTAACTTTAATTAGTCGACTGTATTATACCGACAATGTAATGAAACCTATATAAGACGATGTGTAAGCTGTATATCAAAACTACGGAACGTTAGAGAAGGGTTATGTGAAAAACCTCTCAAAAAAAAAAACTTGGGCCAGCTGACCCGGCTGGTAGTACCTTGTAAGGGTCCCTTGCCAGGGTTACGGTGAAGACCTCAACGGCAGCTACAGTGGAGAAGATATTCTTCGGTACAGTGTAGATGGCGAAGAGGCATTCTAGTGTTCGGGATAATTGAGTAAAAGGTATATGCACAAATTGGGGCATATATCAGATGCAGCGTCTGTTTTCCATGTTAGGAACTGCTGCAAAGGGCGTCTGTTCTCCATGTTAGGGGCAACCTCACGAATACCTGGCAGTAGGTATAAAATGTCCTTGACGACAGGCGTAGTGACACGTCGGTTGAGGTATTTTTGTTGTATACAACATGCAACATTGGACATGATCTCGGTATGTAATCCTAAAATTCTCATTACGTTATGTTTCATAGATTTAATGTATTATTAATTTTTTAACTTGTTGGTGTCTAAACCTCTGCTGAGCTTCAATTTAAATACTGCCAGAGAAGTGAACTCCTCTGGATTAAATAGCCGGCCTGAGGGGTTTATCCTACAATCGTATGTACAGTGGTGGCTGGTAGATCTAGTTTTATTTTCCCAAAGTAGCTCCCGTATGCTCCTGGGTTGCTGACCCCTATGGTAGATAGTAAGCCCGAACACTTGTGTCTGTATTGCTACTGTTCTTTTATAATCTGTTCTACATTAATTATTTTTCTTTGTTTCTCAGCTGCGGAAAAGTGTGCCTTGTCATCAAACAGAAATTTCGTGTGGTATGCCCTGCAATGCTCCACTGCCTTGTGGAAGACATCGTTGCATTCTTCCTTGTCACAAAGGGCCTTGCACCAAGGATGGGCGACCCTGTGTTCAGCCGTGTACAACTCCTAGACTGTTGTGTGGGCATGCATGTGCCGCACCTTGTCACGAGGGACCTTGCCCAGACGTTCCATGCAAAGAAATGGTAAGAATGTACCCCTTATTATCACTTTTAACCTGCTATGTATTTCCAGATGTGCTGAGTTTTTTTCACTCTTCTTAGCCCCATTCTATCATTCTGTATCAAGGCCTTGGGGGCCGTGGAGGCGCAGCGGTCAAGCTGTTGGCCTCTTATGCATAAATACTGCATTAATCAAAGGATAACAACAATGAGAGTAAGATGTTAAATTAAATGTAATAAGCAAGTCAGTTTTATAAGCCTCCGTGGCTTAGGCGGCAGCACGCCGGCCTCTCACCGCTGGGTCCGTGGTTCAAATCCCGGTCACTCCATGTGAGATCTGTGCTGGACAGAACGGAGGCAGACAGGTTTTTCTCCGGGTACTCCGGTTTTCCCTGTCAAAATTTCATTCCAGTAACACTCTCCACTATCATTTCATTTCATCTGTCATTCATTTAATCATTGCCCCAGAGGAGTGCGTCAGGCCTCGGCAGCCGGCACAGTTCATATCCTCGCCGCTAGATGAGGGCTTCATTCATTCCGTTCCTGACCCTGTCGGAGACTGGAAGCAGGCTGTGGATTTTCATTTTCAAGCAAGTCAGTTTTATCTACCTGGCATGATGGTTTTTGCTATTATTCCCAGAGTTCAGTATGCGCTGCACCTCCTGAGGGCCAGCAGTTACCATGCATTTCCATGTAACTACAACGGTTATTATTTAACTTGTTACAATGATTCTTTCATTGTTCACTAGGCAGACAATGATAAAATAAAAAGAAGAAATGATAGGATACCCCTTTCATCTCAGATGTAAAAATGAAAACCTGCTTGGGAGGTGGGCAATTTCTTTTATATGAGCCATACTAGAGTCGAACATAAGTATAATAACATGGGCTTCTTTATATCAATCACTGTGCCTTTTTTTATTTTATTTTTATTTATTTATAGGCACTGAATTCTCCTTTTAGCTTTTGTAAGTTAACATTGCATCTGTGCTGCTAGGACCATAAAAAGCATACATTAAGTACAACATATTGTTAAATAATAAACATGGTGTTGGAGATTCACTTTGTATTTCATTTGTTTTTAATTGATTGGAATATAGGCTACTAGAGAAATTCCTAATATACAAGTGTGGATCAAATATAACCAGGAATTATTTTTTAAAATTTATTGCATCAACCAAAAAAATATACATATAGCGATCACTTTTCTAAGTAGTGTCCTACCTTCAATACAAATTTTCTCCATCGATTTTTTGATGCCGTCCTGATAGAAAAAAGAGCGACATGTGTGGAGCCAGTTGCACACGAACTCTTCTACACTTGCATCATCATCAAACCACTGTCCTCATAGATCTTGTTTGAGCGGTCCAATCAAATGGTAGTTGCAGGGCGATAAATCTGGACTGTACATTGGGTGTTCCAAAGGTGTCCAATGAATTTCCTCCAGTTTTTCCCGCGTTAAAGCGGCAGTATGCGGCCCTGCATTGTCGTGGAGAAGAATGATGTTTCTGCAATGGAGTTCATCTCGGTTGATGGTTTGTAAACTTCTGTAACTTTTATTCCTACGGCTAAAACAATTTCAGAAATTTTTATGCGCCGATCTTCTTCAATAATGTCACGAATGGCAACAATGTTGTCTGCAGTGATGCTTGTCCATGGCCCCCTTTCATGAGGTTCAGTTTCCACAACTTCTCTTCCTGTCACACATTTTTTCAGCCCACTCATACACTTCAGTCAGCAACAGTGTATCTTTCCCAAACTGTGTGCGGAGCCGTCTCAAAATTTCAGAAGGTTTGGTGCCCTCTTTTGTGAGAAATCTAATAATGATGCGTTGGGCAACAGACGTGTGCATCTGTTGCTCCCTCATAGCGTACTGAAGCAGCCCAGCTCCACGCCGTGCGTGCGCGCACGCAAACATCTCCTTCAGGCACTCCCACCAACATTTGGCAAAGCCCCGCCTCAGATTTATTACTAACAGCAAAGTTACATTCAAATTCCCGTTTATATTTGACCCACCCTCGTATATGTAATTCACTCTCTGTTTTAGGTGAAAGTGACCTGTGAATGTGGGCACCGATCGCTTAGCAAGGCTTGTTCCGATAATGCCAAGGAATATCAACGGATTGCCACTGCTCTACTTGCTTCCAAAATGGCAGACATGCAGATGGGCCATTCAGTGGATATTAGTGATCTTAAAGGAAATCAGAGTACCCGCTCGATGAGTCTAAAAACGTAAGTAGATTAATAGACAGATAAATAGGTAGATTTGTTTGCCGATGGGAACATAGTCCCTAATGGCAAAATTACAATAAAACTACAATCTTACCGTATATACACAAAGATAACAAAAACCAGTTCAGTTTTCTGTAGAAATGCATTTATCAGCCAAACTTTCACAGCCCAAATTCTGGGGGATGTGGTGATGCAGTGGTCAAGCTGTTTGCCTCTCACCAAGATGGACCGGGTTCGATTCCTGGTCAATGCATGTGAAATATTTGAAGTGAAATGCCATGTCCAGTGGTTACAATTCCACGTAAAAAGGAGGTCCCGTGGATCATGATTGCAAGATTAACGATCATGTACAGTTATAAGTAGTACAAGCTTCCTTCTTTTTACAACCCAAATTCTGTCACATTTCACTTACATTGTTTGTCCACCTGTGGTCCCCCATTACTTACCTGACAGCCTTCCTTGGAACCCCATCCAACTCATTTTTCAACTATGATTGATATGGATTCCACACGCCTGCAACATAGTCCAGCTGAGGTCTTACTATTACCTTACAGCAGAGGTCCTCAAAGTGGGGGGTGCAGCGAGTGATTAAGGGGGGCGCCAGCTTTGTTTGAAATATTTATACTGTCATCATCATCTTGCACAGTTTCCAGCCACTGGCCGGGTCTGTTTGGAACACAAGCCTCTCCAACGTCTTCTGTCTTCCCACCATCTCTCAGCCTCCACCCTTGTCCAGTCTTCTCCTCTCTTCTTCACGCTTTCTTCCACCCCCTTCAGCCACCTGTCTCTCGGTCTTCCCCTCGGTCTCTTTCCTTCCCACTTCGTCTCATGTACTCTCCTGGGTATCCTCTTCTCCTCCATACCATCTAAGTCTAGATTTCTCTATACCATCCTGTAATGGTTCCTCCTTCATTAATTCTCTGGTCCTCTCATTTCTTATTCTGTCCATCTTTGTAGCTCCAATACTGCTTCTCAAGAACCTCATCTCACTGGCCTGTATTTTGCTCTTCTCCCTTCCTTTCATAACCCAGGTCTCCGAGGCATACGTCAGGATAGGGACATAGTACGTCCGATATATGATCTTTTTGCTGTTCTGAGGGACATCCTTGCTCCATAACATGCTTCTCACACTCCTCCGAAATGCTTCTGCCTGCCTCCCCCGCTCATTTATTTCTCTATCGTTTCTTCCATTATCTTGTATCAGGCTTCCCAGATACTTGAAACTCACCACTTTCTTCAGCTGTTCCCCACCAATTGTTATTCCCGTTGTGGTTCTTTCCTTCTTCCTTGTTGTGATCACCATCTCACTCTTATTTATGCTAAATTTCATCCCATATCCTTGTATTATTCCTTCCCACACGTCCAACTGTTCCTGTACCTCCTCCTCCTTGTTTCCCCAAATCATCAAATCATCTGCAAACACCATTGCTTTCATCTTTCCGTCCCCAATTACTTGTGCCACTCGGGTCATTATGTCATCCATCACCACAATGAAAAGTAACGGTGACAGTGCACTTCCTTGTTTCAGGCCGTTGCTTTGTTCCAACCAGTCAGATCTCTCTCCTCCCACTTTCACACAGCTCACGCTTCCCTTGTACATCTCCTTTATCCTCTTTATAGTCCATTTCTCTACTCCTCTATCCTCCAGGGACTTCCATACTTTGTTTCTGCATACACTGTCATATGCTTTCTCAATGTCCAGGAAGGCCATCAGTAGATCTGTTCCATACTCATAGTGCTGTTCTTGTAACTGCCTTACAGCAAAAATCAAATCCACTGTGGACCTTCCTGCTCTGAAGCCATGTTGTTCTTCCCTCATCCCTCCTTCTATCCTTGTCCTAATTCTCTTTTCCAAAACTTTCTCGAAGATCTTTGCACAATGACTCATCAGTGTTATTCCCCGATAGTTTCTGCAATCTGTTCTACTACCTTTCTTGAAGATCGGGACAATGATTCCTTTTTTCCAGTCCTCTGGGGTCTTCCTTTCCTTCCATGCTGTCCTCATCACTCGGTACAGCCACTGTATCCCCACCTCTTCTGCTGCTCTCACCATCTCCACACTCAACTCGTCCACACCCGGTGCCTTCCCTCCTTTCATCTTGTTCACTGCATCTTCCACTTCTTTCCATGTTAAGTCCTTTTCTGTTTGCAGTTCATCTTCCTCTTCCCCGATTTCTTCCTCCTCACCATCTTTTCCATTTGGGTTCAGAAGTTCTTCAAAATATTCTTTCCACATTTTCTTCAGTTCTTCCCTATTTTCTATCTCTTGTCCCCTTTTGTTCACCATTCTAACATAATCCGTAGGATCCTTCCGCCTCTTATTTTTTACCATCCCATACAGGACCTTTTTTGTACCTTCACTATCCTCCTCCATCATCTTTGTCCACTCTTCCATCCACTTCCTTCTCTCCTCAGCCACCACTCTCTTCGCCTCCTTCTTTCTTTCCTGGTACTCTTCCCTTGTCTCTACCGTCCTATTTTGATACCACCTCCTAAAGGCTCTATTCTTTTCCCTTACTATATCTTTTGTCTTCTCATTCCACCATGGTGTTTCCTTCCACCTCTTCTTACTACTGTATATACTTGAATACCACCCGCCCCTGAATAAGTCTCGCACCCTTATTTTGAAGAACAAAATTTAATAAAAAGTTTACTCAAAATTATTTACAATCTTTACTAAATAAACAGAATAGCATTTCTCCAAAATAGTTTCCAACAGTTTTGAAGTCGTCCTAAAATACACACATCAAACGATTAAAAATACAAATAAAAGTAAACAAGCACTTCATTCATCATTATCATCAGAAGTATCAACTTTGGAACTTTTATCACCATCACTTTCCCACAAAATGTCATCATCGCTGCCATCCATAGTATTAGGAATACTACATTTCTTGAAGCTCTTCCGTATTGAGATCTCCAGAGATACGATTCCATGCCGTCAAAATCCACGAACAGAGAGCTGAACTTCTGGGCACTGAATGCGACCAGTTAGAGTCGGTGTGTAACTATCGGCCGCCATCCACTCGGTATACAGCTGTTTCAAGGCTGCTTTGAACATGACTCGTCAATATCATATTTCCTACCGGCGGCACGATTTCCAATAATTTAGCTTCACTCACAACTTTCAGTTTCACACTCACAGTAAACGACTGCAAACGCTTCGTAGAATTCATGTTTGCACTCAGAGAACGTGCGCGAGACTGTATGACGCCACGTGTTTACGGTAAAACAAAGTGATAGCCGAAAGAAGGCTAGCACCATTTAGCGGATACTCGCAACACCCTATATCGCGCTTGGAGGGCAATTTAAATCTTTAAAATAGATGGCTCAAATAAGACCCGCACCCCAATTTTTCATGTCCGAATTTGTTTAAAAATGTGCAGGTGGTATTAGAGTATATACAGTATTGCTATCCTTATATCCATGAACCTATCGGAAGGCAGGACGCTCCCACGACCATTTAAGACTAATAAACTCGTACTTTTGCTGTCTTATTTCACAAGAACTGACCAGTAGATCCTGCCAGCAGGAATTCTGAGAAAAGTAACATTTCCCACATAGCACCATTTCACCCGCAGGGATATCTCCTTACCTAAATTACCACTTATGATAATAAGCCGCTTGACAATGTGACCTTCACTTCCTTACAAGAATAGATTTGTCTATTTCTGCCATTGTCGACTCGAATTCAACCAGGTCTTTGCAGTCAGTTCAAAGGCAGTGAGTGAACAGGTGAATTCTAGTGCGTGTTCAGTGGAAATGGTTAGCCCGATTTTCAATAAACTGATGCAGTAACGCCATTACCCATTGATAGGTGACTTATTAACAGTGGCAAAAAGAGGCCCCATAAAAGTGATAGTGCTTGCCCTCCATTGGAAAGAAGAATAAGGGAGGGGGGGCTAGATATTTCATGTTTCAGAAGGGGGCCACGACAGAAAAAAATTGAGAACCACTGCCTTACAGTGCCACACTGTACAAGGAGGATACCATTACCACTCCCTGTAGTCCAAGAGACAGGTAAGCCCTCTCCCTCATCTCCTTATCAGCACCTTGAAAGAGCCACATTTATACTTTTAATAGAGCACACAGGATCACAGAGGAGTACAGAGGATCACAGTGTGATATCGAGAGGGTCGCTAAACACTCTTACAAACTGTCAAATTGACTTGGGTAGTTTTTTTCATTTGACGTGATAGAATAGCGTTCACGGAGATTATCACATAATTCACACACGCACTTGTCACTTCGATCTTGAAAGGATTTTAACTTTCAAGCCCTGTGGTGTACGGCCATTGAAGTCACGAAGTGTTGCATCTTCTGGTCTGTGTCTGCTCATGGCTTGTTTACCATAGCCTCTGTGGAGTAGAATTCAGTCCAAGTCTCAGCTTTCTTTGCTTCCCTTTCCTGCAGTAGCCTTTTCCAACTATCCTTGTGGCATTGAAGTTATAAAATAAACAAAAGTTTCTCTGTCCATCACTGTATGTTGTAAGGCAGTTAATGTGCCTTTATTTTAGTAATAAGAAAGTGTTGTAAAAATAGGGAGATAGTTTTAAAAGTGTAAGTTCTGAAAATTTTAGGGGGAGAGGGAAATGAGACTCCTCGAAGAAAAGGAAGGAAGATTGTAATTTTACATGACCGTGAATCTTATGATTATGAGTCACGAGACCTCCTTTTTACGTGGAATCCGAACCAAAGGACATGGCATTTCACTTCGAAAATCTCGCATGCTTTGACCAGGAATCGAACCCAGTCCACCCTGGTGAGAGGCCAACAGCTAGACAGCTGCGCCACCATGCCCCTACTCCTCGAAGAATGAGGCTCTCTAAAAAGGGTGGGAGGGGAGAATGAGCGTACATACAAACAGAGATATAAAAGACAGAACCTATTAAATGCCAATTTGTAAGTGCGTCGATACATTGCCTCTATCTTCCTGAGCGAAATAACAGATCAAACCTCCAATGGAGAACAACGGAAACAAATCCATGGCTATGGGGCCATAGAGGTAAGCTGATAGCTAGTGACCCTGTTACCGTATTTCCTCGCATAATCGTCGCACTTTTTTAGCCTAAAATTCGTGGGAAAAAGCAGGGTGCGACGATTATGCGAAGAATATTTAAGTTCAAAGAATTTACTGTATCATTATTTGCTGCACGGGCCAGTCATTCGTGTAGCGTGAGTCATTGCCTGCAGTCAGAGACAAGCTTCTTTCTCCTAACAAGGCCACAACAGGTTAACGCTCGCGGAATGTGCTGATTCGCGTCGCGGTTCACAGCCCGCAGGCATAAAGACAAGATTACTTTCTGCTGACCAGATCACGTCAGATTAGGCCTATAAGCTCGAGGAATGTGCGCTGGCCGTTCGCGTCGTGGTTCATAGCCGGCAGGCATAAAGATGAGATTACTTTCTCCTTACAAGATCACGCCAGATTAGGCCTATACGCTCACGGAATGTGCGCTGGCCGCTCGCGGTTCATAGCCGGCAGGCATAAAGATGAGATTACTTTCTCCTTACAAGATCACTCCAGATTAGGCCTTGCGGAATGTGCGCTGGCCGCTCGCGTCACAGTTCATAGCCCGCAGGCACAAAGACGAGATTACTTTCTGCTGACAAGATCACGCCAGATTAGGCCTATAAGCTCGCGGAATGTGCGCTGGCCGTTCGCGTCGCGGTTCATAGCCGGCAGGCATAAAGATGAGATTACTTTCTCCTTACAAGATCACGCCAGATTAGGCCTATACGCTCACGGAATGTGCGCTGGCCGCTCGCGGTTCATAGCCGGCAGGCATAAAGATGAGATTACTTTCTCCTTACAAGATCACTCCAGATTAGGCCTTGCGGAATGTGCGCTGGCCGCTCGCGTCACAGTTCATAGCCCGCAGGCACAAAGACGAGATTACTTTCTGCTGACAAGATCACGCCAGATTAGGCCTATAAGCTCGCGGAATGTGCGCTGGCTGTTCGCGTCGCGGTTCATAGCCTGCAGGCATAAAGACGAGATTACTTTTTTCCTGACAAGATCACGCCACATTATACGCTCGCGGAATGTGCTAAGTGACGTAGTTTGCCGCTCGCGTCACAGTTCATAGCCCGCAAGCATAAAGATGATATATTTTTCTCCTGACAAAGTCGCGCCAGGTTATAAATTCGCGGCAGCATGTGCAACTGACTGGCGCACAAATACGAATATGCTATGCGACGATTATGCGATGAAATTTTATAAACCTACTTTAGTGTTTGAAAAGTGGGGTGCGACGATTACGCGGTGGCGACGATTATGCGAGGAAATACGGTATTACGATTTTTATAGATTTCCTTCATTTGTTCTCTACAGGAGCTTTATCTGTTATTTCGCCGAGGCACGCATGAGGCAATGTACTGATGCACATTTTGGCATTTTAATAGATTCTGTCTCTTTTATATCCCTATTTTGATTTTCTCTCTCCCCTCTGAACATCCTCATTCTTCGAGGATTCTTTATCCCCACTCCCCCTCATTTTTTAGAGCTTATACCTTTTAAAATGATGTCGTTCCTTTCCTACACATTCCTCCCTCTTACTCAAAAGTGGCACAATGTACCATACATAGAGATACAGGAAAATCACAATTGCGATAAATGCGAATTTTACTCTTTTCTCCTTTTTTCAACTACCTGGTAACTAATGTGACTATGTATACCCAAAATTTGCGAAACTGAATGTGCGACAAAGTGCGATAACTAAGGGTTCTTGCGAATTATTCCCATAAATGCGAAAAGTGCCGAATTTACCGATTAATGTTGAATATTATGTTTTATTACATTTTCGCGCCGCAACTTTGAAATTTGCGAGTTCCCAGCAATGAAAATATCGGCTATATAATCGATATTTACGAGTAATAATCGATATGTACGAACATCGATTATTGTCGTGTAAACAATCGATTACGGTAAAAATTAATTTGGAAATGGTGCTGTTATTATTGCCGCATAATATCCACTGTTTATCGCCAGTAAAACGATGATTTTGGAGAAATTATTTCGTAGTTTCAGTTGGTTGTGGTAATAAAAGGAATATTCCAATCGTTTGTGCTGATTCTTTTTAAAAATTAGAGCAATAAGGTTATGCTTATATAGGTTTATATCGCGCCGGCCCTCATTTCTTGTATTTGAAATGAAAATGAAAACTCTCAAGTATGTATCGTGATATGAATAGACAATTTTTGTTAGGCGTTCTCTTTGCTTTGAGAAATGTTGTATAATATGATGGAAGTATTCTCTACCATGTGTGAGTTATAGGTTATGTTACATGTCTTCCGGCGATTTCTCCGTGAATTCGGATACTGTTTTACAGAGTGTCAGTCAAGAGTCGCAGTGTGGTCAGGAAATAATGAGGGAGTAAACATACATTTTATTATTTAGTTAATTATCCATTGTGTGATATTTACACAAAGTTAAGTAAATGTATGATTCACATTATTACTTCCTTTTCAATGAGGGCCATGGGTGATGGGCATTGAATTTCTATTTGCCGGTGGTTTAATGGTCAAATGGCACTTCTTGAATCCTACCTCATAAGATAAGTTATTAAAAGAAATGAATAGAACTTGGCAAGGAGTTAGTAGGAAAACCACGCAAAAGGATTTCACAGACATCCTCAGAATTTGAACCAATTCGTCCATTGAGTCCAGGACAGCCTGGTATTGTCGTCATTCCACCTGCCACACAGTAAACTTCGTAAGACAAGCATTGTTGCCTGACCACAGCTTGCTTTATTCTAACAATTGGCACCTTGGTACCAGTGAACTAATACAACTCTCCGCCGGCCCTCAATATTTGAGTTGCTGCACAACACCTGATATTGTTGATTGCATAATGAGAACATGACCTTTGGATCTTTTGAGCATAGCTTAGGTACCCTCGTCTCACGTCATACAACCAACCGACAGCGCTTGAACTCAATCTTGCCAATTAACCAGGCTGATGCCTTTATTTTCAGAGATCTCACATTTCTGAAAAATGTATGATGTCAAGTTTCTACATTTCTGTAATACTGATATTAGGATTTTAATACTTCTAACACTCCCTTAGTAAAAATAAAAACCACACACACAACAGGAGACTTATATTAAATGCTTATGCTGTTTATCAGAAACGCCCATATTTCCAATCCTGCACATGTTTGAATTAGTTTCCGTGAATATTATTTTGAACCTGTTTATTGTACCTGGTGACGAACTTTTAAATGCTACAAAATGCTAATTTTTAAATTTCAAAATGCTCCAAAATGCTATTTTTCACAATGAAAGTGCTACAAAATCAATTTCAAAATGCTATTTTCTCGTATCTTTAACCATACAGAATTAGGTACTGCAGCTCCAGTCAGCCATTTAGTGACAACAAGCTTTCCTATTTTTTATAACCCCATCGCCACACATTATTAGATCACTTTATTCTATTGACAATGCAGGCAAGTTTCCTAGTTAAATATCTAGTATATTTTAATTAGTTTCAATATGGCCAAAACCCTAAAAGAAGACAATGCATAGTGTTCTGGGTCGTGAACGCTTGTATCAATGTACAGTTGTATTTAACAGAGACATATTCGATGGTTAACCCTGTGGAACACTGGATCCTATAAGATCTCCAAAGTTAAGCAACTATGGACATGTTCAGAACTTGGATATGAAACTGGGGAAGGAAAGGAAATAAACTCCAGCTCAGAAATACTTTTTGAAAGTTTGTTAAACCCCTTTAAGAATTAACAAGATTTAACAACAAGTGTCAATACCAATCAATTTAACACTGGAAGACGAATTAAAATTACTTTACCATTTAATTTAAGAATAACATTACAAAAGAGGATGTGGTAATGGTGGACAAAAACGGAAATGAGGTACACAACAAAGAGACAACTCAAGACAGTCTGGAAAGAGTACTTTGAGGATTTGCTGAATCCAAATGGTCATAGGGAGGAAGACAACGTATTGGAAGTTGGAGAAGACAACACAGGAATGGAAAAGGACCTGACTTGGAGGGGACTGGAAATGGCTATAGACATGATGAAAGGAGGAAGGGCCCCAGGTGTGGACGAAGTGAGTGTTGAAATGGTGAAGGCAGCAGGGGAGGTTGAGAAACAGTGACTACCATCTGATGAGGGTGGTATGGAAGGAGAAAAAGACCCCAGAAGATGGGAAGAATGGATTAATTGTCCCAATATTTAAGAAAGGAAGCAATAAGGAGTGCAGAAATTACAGGGGAGTCACACTCATACCACACTGTGCCAAGATATTTGAAAAGATATTATAAAGTAGAATACGAGCCAAAGTGGAGAGAGAATTGAGAGAGGAGCAGTGTGGATTCAGACCTGGGAGATCAACAGTGGATCTCATATTTTCAGCGAGACAGCTCAAGGAACACCACTACGAATATGGAGAGGATCTGTTGATGGCCTTCCTGGACATCGAAAAGGCCTATGATAGTGTGTGTAGGGAGAAGGTTTGGGAAACAATGGAAAACATGGGAGTGGAAAAAGAGACTGTAGACAGATTAAAGGAGATGTATTGTGGAAGTGTGAGTTGTGTGAAAGTTGGAGGGGAAAGAATAGACTGGTTCAGACAAATGAGTGGCCTGAAACAGGATAGTGCACTGTCACCCCTTCTCTTTATTGTGTTTATGGACGAGGTAATGACACGGGTAGCAGGAAAGATAGGAGAAGGTAAGATGAAAGCAATGGTGTTTGCAGATGATCTCATGGTCTGGGGAAACAAGGAGGAGGAAATTCAGGAGCTACTGAAGGCTTGGGAAGAAACAGTGGGAGAGTACGGATGGAAGTTCAACATCAGTAAATGTGAGATCCTGATAACGACCAGGAAAAAGGACAGACCAATGAGTGGGATAACACTTGGAAGTGGACAGCTGAAGAAGGTGGAAAGTCTCAAGTACTTGGAAAGTATAGTGGAGGAAAATGGGAGAAATGACAAAGAGATTACGGAGCGTGGCAGACAGGCAGAAGCATTTCTGAGAAGCATTAGGAGCTTAGTGTGGAATAAAGATGTCCCACAAAAAAGCAAGGAAGTGTTATACAGAAGCTACTATATCCCGATACTGACCTATGTATCAGAAACGTGGATAATGAAGAAAAGGGACATAAGCAGAATACAGGCAAGTGAAATGAAATTCCTGCGAAGTAGGATAGGAGCAACAAGAAGAGACAGGGTGAGGAATGAAAAGGTCAGGGAAATAGTGAAAGAGGAGCCCTTGCAAGGTAGGATTGAGACATCAAGACTGAGGTGGTATGAACACTTAAAGAGAACGGAAGAGAAGAAGATTCCCAAGAGGATACATGAGATGCAGATGCAGAAGAAACGACCAAGGGGAAGACGAAGAGATAGATGGCTGAAAGGAGTGGAGGAATGTGTCAAAAAGAGAGGCGAGGACTGGACCAGAGTGACAGCGGAGAGGTGGTGGGAAGAAAGGACTAAGTGGCGAGGCTTATGCTCCAAACAGACCCAGCCTGGGGCTGGAAACTGTACAAGATGATGATGATGATGATGATTTACAAAAGACAAACTACACTTATAGAGTTCACAACAAGACTCAGCTAAATTTAACTTCGTGAATCAAGAACTAAATTTGAATTAAGTAACAAACAACAACTTCAAATCAATATAAGACTTTGATAGTAACAATTCCAACAGACTTTAAACCGGACCACTTACCGACTCTGTTCATTTAAGATTACTTGAAAATCAAGATACAAAATTTATATTGAACAATACTTCGATACTTTTGCTTTTTGGATTTGAGTACATGAAAATATTTCCTAATTTAAATTGTGACGAATTTAAATTGTGAGGACGTTCATTTCAAAATTTATGTTCACTTATATTGTAATTCTGTTCACCAAACACTTAATGTAGTGTTAAACTAATTAACCAAGCTGAGGAAGGCCCCACTGAAGGGCTGAAAACATGTTTCAATAAAGAAAAAAGCATATTAAGAATTAACAGGTGTTCAAAGTGAATTTAATTAGTTATTTAAGAATTTCACAAGCAGATGGCAGAGTAAGAGGAAGGAGTAGGAGGATGGTATATAGTTAGTACAGTTGTTAACATAATTCCTTCTAATTTTTATTTATTTTTCTTGTATGCTTTGCAGGTTGGATTGTAATGACGAATGCAAATTGATAGAGCGGAATCGGCGGATGGCAATTGGTCTTCAGATCCGTAACCCAGACCTTAGTGCAAAGCTAACACCTCGCTACTCTGAATACATGCGGCAATGGGCAAAGAAAGACCCTATTTTCTGCACCTTGGTACATGAGAAATTAACTGAACTAGTTCAGCTTGCCAAGCAGGTAAGTTGTATAATAACTTTCCCAATGTTTTATCTGACAGCATTATCATGTGGTTATAACTTATTTTCCTCATAAAAAATCTATATACTGTAGATGTTTTCATAATGTTCCTGACATAAGTAAATAGATAAAATTATGTGATCTGAATGCTGAAACGGGGTACACTCAGCCTTGTGAGGTGGGTTTGATTCCCACCTTCGCCATCCTAGATGTGGCTCTCTGTGGTTTTACATTTCTACTCTAGGCAAATGCCAGGATGGTTCCTCCATCTCCAACCAAATCCTAGCCTCAATTATAAATACACACACTACTACAGACACCACAGTAACACAGGTTATGAAACAAATTGATTGTTTGTTTATTTATATACAGGGTTTTGTTTATTTATTTACAGGGTGTCACAAAAATGTAGGCGAAGAAGTTATGTTATATGAACATGGGCCCGGAAACGCTTTGTTTCCATGTCACACCTCATTGTCTCCAACTCATTAATCATGGGAAACACACAAGAACAGAACATTCGAATCATGGGAAACATGCACTGTTGGTTTCGTCTACGTTGTCATGATCGAAGGTACACCGCCAGTGTTTTGTTTTACATAGCCCTGTTGAATGCGACTTACGGCATTGCTTGTTTACAGCTGTGCAACAAAACCTGTACAATGGAACACCTCCTCATTTTAGTGTTAATGTCCGTCGGCTTCTAAATAACAGATTCAGTGACAGATGGATAAGTAGAGGTGGACCCATTGCCTGGCGTCCACGCTCTCCGGACCTAAACCCACTAGACTTTTATTTGTGGGGTCATTTGAAAGCTCTTGTGTATCGAACCCCAGTACAAGATGTTCAGAGTCTTCGTGCCCGTATTATGGAAGGCTGAGAAACCATACGCAATACTCAAGGGATACATCAGCGCATCCGAGATTAACTACGACGGCAGGTTGTTGCATGTATCAATGTGCACGAAGGGAATATTGAACATCTCCTGTGAGCAAGTGTTGCATGTGATATGCTGGTGCGTGCAGTTCTTGTGTGTTTCCCATGATTAATGAGTTGGAGACAATGAGGTATAACATTGGAAACAAAGCGTTTCCGGGCCCATGTCCATATAATATAATTTCTTCGTCTATGTTTGAGGAATGTGTCCTGCAATTTGTGCCGTACATTTTTGTGACACCCTGTATATACACACCCAAGTATGCGGGGCTACAATGACAATATCCAAGTCCTTAAATGAAAGAACAACTAAATTATGTGACTGCATAAAATTCTTTTCTTGTTATTTCCAGTCCAAACAAAAGAGCCGCAGCTTTTCCTTTGATTCTATGAATCGAGAGAAGAGGCACTTTATCCACGAGTATTGTGAACACTTTGGGTGCGAGTCTCAAGCATATGATAAAGAACCAAAGCGCAATGTTGTTGCTACAGCTTCCAGGGATAAGGTAAGAAATTCCATTGAAATGAGAATCAATATCAATACTGACAAGATGACTTTTCAGCAAGGAATGTACTCTTCATCAATTCTTTCATCCATTCAGTGATAGAACTGAGATTTTGTTTTTTAACCTTAAGAATAGATGTTAAATTTATCCAAAATGCATCATTGATCTACTGTATGTATTCTATGATCTGCACGTGCATATTTTAATGGTTATAAATTAGTGATTAACTGATAAATTGGCTTAATTATCCACTCTTTTTCATTACATTACCACTATTTCTGTAATTTGGAAAACATATGACGTGTTAAAATGTAATACCATATATACAGTAACTGGTAGAATGGCTCCCCCCCCTCCCTCTCTCCTTCAAAGGGGTTCTACTGTAACTGGTAGAATGGCTCCCCCACCCTCCTTCCTACTAATGATCCTCTTTGACATCTTCAGTGGTGACCCTTCATGCTGCCCTGTCTTGAAAGTTTTTTGTATGCAATGATGACCACAGGTCCAGTGACTCTCTTAATTGGTTTCAGCATTGAAATGGTACTCTCCCATTTGGTCCCATTCGAAAATACCTGGCCAAGTATCACAACTTTCTCCAGATTTTCTTCTCCATCTCGTATGTGGTCAAAGGACCGCTCATTTTGTTAAAGGCAAACATATCAGATCTTTTTAAATTGAGGCATTAGTCCATGGAATTAGGAGTATTCTCCTCCAACACCACATTTCAAATAATCTAGTTTCATCCTTTATGATGCACTTCACTCTCTAAAGAAACATAGAAAAAGTAAGTGTTCAAACTGGCTGTATCTTTGGGGCAAATGACCTCGCTGTTCTCCCCCATAAAAACAACTATCAACATCAATGTGCTTAAAAAAAATGGATGTAATTTGCATAGTCATCTTAGCCGACACACCAGAGGATTTGAACGAGTTTTCAAATGGTATGGATTCTGTCTTGAGGAAGGAATTCATGCTGAAAATTAATAAATGTAAAGCAAAAATATTGGAATGCAGCCAAAAGAAATCAGAAAGCCATATGGACTTCAAGTTGGCAGGTGAAAGGCTAAAGGAAGTAGGAGAGTTACAAAATAACCAGTGATGGATGAAGCAGAGAGGATATAAAAAGTAGGTTGGCACAGGCAAGGAAATCATTTCTACAGAAAAGGAATCTGTTGACATCGAATATAGATTTAGGTATTTGGTAGTCATTTGTGAAACCCATTGACTGGAGCATGGTACTCTATGGAAGTGACACTTGGACTGTTTGAGTAGCAGAAAATAGGAGAATTAAGGCATTTGAAATGTGATGTTAAAGGAGAATGATGATCAGATTGGTAGATAGGGTTACAAACGAAGAGGTATTAAGACTGGTGGGAGAGGAGAGATGTTTCTGGCGACTGCTAACGAAGAGAAGAGATAGGTTGGTACGACACACTCTTAAGACACCCTGGAAGAGCAAAGTTAGTTTTGGAAGGAAGGGTCGAGGACAAAAATGGTAGGGGTAGACCAAGGTTAGAATATGTTAAACTGATTGCCTCGGATGTAGCTATGTAGAGCCATGTAAAGATAAAACGTTAGCTCAGGACAGGGAGGATCAAACCAGTCAAAAGACTGAAGACTCAAACAAAACAGTAATTTGCAATGTAGACTTCATTGTAGATGAAGGTTCTTATGGCTCAGGATACTAGTCTGAGTATATGCTTATACCTTGGTATTTTAAATTACAATAAACTGTGTTTAAATGGATTTAAGATGACCCCCTATTTTAAAAAGACTTTCTAAAGTACAGTTTGACAAATGGAAATCTCTTTTTTCTTTACGGAATAAATATTCGAATTCTTGGGCAACTACCCACACAAATTAACAGTTTAGTTCTTCAGTTGACTTACAAAAATAAAATAATATGACTCACAAAAATGAAATAATATGAAATATGATTAAAAAATAGCCCATCAACCACTATTATCATAGTCATCATTCTTCTTTCTTTTTGCGTTATGCCCATTCAAAGAGCGTGTTGGAACAAATTAGTTGACGATGACTTTTGCCTTCTTCGTCTCCCAAAATCTCTTATTGAACTCACTGTGTTGCCTCTTGCGTTCTTCTATCCATCTTGTACCAGTCCTGCTGCTAGGTTTCACCCTAAATGTGTGCTTATTTACTGAGGTTCCGAAGATTTCTCAATTTATCATTATATTCACTCCGATGTTCAACTCATTCAGGTCCACCCGTGTTTCCTCCAGCCAATTCAACCTTGCATTTTGTGTATTAATATTATATTGAATAATCTGTATGTTAGTCTATTGTCTATCCTAACTCACCATCATCATCATCATTTCCCCTTATCCAGCTCCTGCCGGGTCGGGGTATTTATGGCACTTCTCCACTTTCCTCTTTCCTTCCACGATCTTGTCCCAGTCCAGATTTCTTTTTCTCACGCTGTTCTTCACTGAATCGATCCACCTTGTTCTAGGTCTTCCCCTTGCTCTCTTACCCTTGCACTTGGCCTCCAGCATCTGTCTTGGTATTCTATTTTCCTCCATCCTCTTTACATGTCCAACCTGGTGCCGTCAGCTGGCATTTGAGGGTGCGCAAATGCGAGGGAGCCGTGTCAGTACATTTACTGGCACATTCAAGATCCCCTTAGGGGCAAAATTCCGGCACCCCGGCGTCTCTAAAAGCCAGGGTAGTTAAAAGGGACGTAAAACCAATAACATTATTATTATTATTATTATTATTTACATGTCCAAACCACCTTAGTTTATTCCTCTCAATTTTCTCATTTAGTTTTCCCATCCCAACTTCCTTCCTAACATCTTCATTCCTCACTCTGTCTTTCCTTGTCTTTCCTACATCGCCCACTATAAGTGTGTGTGCGTTCTCATTTCTTCCTACAATTTCCAATCAGTGGAAATTTAAATTACTAGCTTCGGAGCTAGCCTATCGCTAGCCTTTGTGCCCAAAAAATGTCAAACATCTCCTGTGTACAGTGTTTGTGAAATTGTCTATGAGACTATAGAGGTCTGAAGTTCGTCTCTTTATTCAAATCCCATTTTTTTTTGTGTAGGTCCTAATATTTTTCTAAGAATTTTGCGTTCTTGTTTTTTTTATTTCTGCAATGAATGGCCTCCTAAAGTTATGGTTTCTGATTCATGTAGAGCTTCTGAGAGGAAGACGGTTTTGTAATGTTTTAATTACGTGACATCACACTTTTATTGTTATTAATCCATGTCAGTCTGAATGTCCTTTGAAGTCTTGAGGCCCTTTCTGTGTTGGCCAAACTACCCAATCCTGAAGTTAGAATTATTTCTCCAAGGTATTTAAATGAGGATACCTGTGAGATTGTCCTATACGCTTAAAAGGCGTACGGACGGCAGGTCTCAGACGCAATTCAGAAAAGCCGAGGTGTACAGTGAAATCCTACACACATACTCTTCTCTGAAGTCTTAACTCGACAGTTTGATGTTGGCCAAACCTGGGGCGATAGGCTAGCTCCGAAGCTAGTAATTTAAATTTCCACTGATTGGAAATTGTTGGAAGAAATGAGAACGCAAACACACTTATAGTGGGCAATGTATTAAATATATAGATATGCTGTCCTGGACTTTTGTAGAACTTTTTATGCTAAACAATTCTTACACTCATAGTATATAGATATTTTTAATGGTTTACTCAGCGTAAGCTTAAAAGGCGCACGGACGGCAGGTTTTTCGACTCGATTCACTGAAATTGTTACTGCTCGGCTTCCTTTGGTTGTAATTGAATGTTTTTCTACAGAAACCTTCCTCGAGAAATCCTTCACAGAATGGTGAAAACCGCATCAAAATCCATTGAATGATTCTCGAGATTACCCGTTACATCCAAGAATCTGAGACTTTGTTTTTAACTATGTAGAGATTTCACCACATTAGTAGGTGCAAATTCACATATCGTTAGCTTGTTTCCAAGACAGTATGACAACTTCAATTAGGGTGGTACATTAAGAAATAATCGAACTATGGAATAGGTCTCCAAGATGACTGCTTTCTGCATAATAATGTGTAGACCAGGATGTATTCCCAATGTTCCCAGATTGCCAACCAATGATTTAGATATGACAGCAGTAGAAGAGATGACTATGGGTAGCACCACTACACTTTCCTGTTGCCGCATTATTATTATTATTATTATTATTATTATTATTATTATTATTATCCACTGAAAAAAGGATCTTGAAATCTGAGAGGATGAAAAAATATTGAAGCATAGAAAAGAAAAATTGTCTGTATAATTGATTTGAGTGGTCCTATGTTGGCCATAAAATCTGAAATATTTTATTATTACAGTATATATACTTAGGTATATATGATTCTCTAGGGCCATCTAGGATCACGCTAAGTCTTGCCACATTTGGCTTTCTTTTGTGCCCAGAATTCCTCATCCTTTGGAAATGAGCCTGATTGCATTGGTCTGTCCAAGGGGCACCATGTCTTCTTTTTGGAAGTAAGACTCAGTTAAGCCTGTTCGTCACTATCTTTGTGTGGAAGAGATCCCTGTCCAATGCATCGTCGTGATTGACTTGGAGTATTCGAAGGACTTCTTTGGGGTTTCTAAACCAGGGCGTCATGACTTTGTCGTTGGAATAAAAAAAGTGAAATGTTCTTTGTCAACCTGTTGCCGTCCATTGATCTGAGGTGGTCATAAAATCGTGCCCATCTTTTATGGATTGTCTGTAAGCTTCTCTATTTTACTAAAGACTTCCATGTTATATCTGTTTTGGTAGATGCCTTTCTTGTAATTGGATCCCATGTTTCCTCTAATGATTCTGCACTCTTATTTATCTTATTTGCTTTACCAAAGTACAGAAATAAACATCAATGAAACAGAAAGAGAAGCAAGAATAAGAAGAGGAGTGTGACAAGGCTGTCCCTTATCACCATATCTGTTTAATATCTTCATAGAATATGCAATTCAAACAGTAAAAGAAAAAGCCTAAGGAGTCAAATTTAATGGCAAACAAATTCGTAGTATTCGCTTTGCAGATGATATTGCTTTGGTAGCTGATTCAGAGCACATGACTAAGATGCTCGGTATGCTAAACAACACGTTAGAGAAGTTCAGGCAAAAATTAAATACGGTACAAAGAAAATAAAAATCATGGTTGTTCCAAAAAAGAAGAAGACTGAATTGAAAACAGATATTAAGGTAGGTTGTACGAAAATAGATCAGGTTACAGAATTGTGGTATCTGGGTAGTGTCATTACTAGAGACCGGATTTTAAAGGGAAAAATATTCATTAAAAAAGGACCAAAAAGGGGAAAAATATTCATTAAAAAGGGATTATTTAAGAAAAGGGAACTGGTCAATAGAATAAAGGAAATAAAAAGGTATGCATAATCAGTTAATCATTTCTAATTTAACTTTACTGCATTAAAGAAAGGTATCAATTACATGTCCAACTTTTGAGGATGTTAAGGATATAGGCCTATTCTCTTTTATGTAGTGTCCTTGTGTTACAGTGTTTATTGCATTAAGAACGAATTGAATCTGATGACATTTAACATTTCAATATGTTTGAAGGTCAAATTTTGTCTCTTTGAATTTAAAATATCTTTATACAAAGAAAATGAGCGCTCAACATCAACGGAAACCAGTGGGGAATACTTGGTTTTTACTCTAAACTCTAAATCAGTGCACTTCACTAGTTTTTCAATGTCTGGATTCTTTGCTAAGCTTGCCATAAGTTTTTCTTTTGCGAATCCCTCAAGCATGTTCTTAGTTCTTTCAACCACACTCCACTGCACCTCCTTGGATAAGCACTGTTCTTCCAGTTGCAAGATGGCGGCAGGAAGAAACTTGAACGTATGCACTGCGTACAGCTCTGTCTCCAAATTCGGATCACTCAGCAGGTCCTTCGCTCGACCCACAGCTGCAGATTCAACATCGTCCAAAGACAGTATAAATTCCTTTATCTTAGTGAAATGTTCACAAAGGAAAACAGCACATGAAATCCATGTCCCCCATCTAGTTATGATGGGAAACTTAGGTAGTGGTAGGCCTGTAACTTCCTTGTAAAGCTGTATTCTACTTGGAGCTTTAATCAATGGCTTCTTAAGTTCGGATATGAAGGCATTTGCAACAATATATTCAACCCTTATTGCTTCACATACCCTATGCAAAGCATGAGCAATACAAGTTGTATGGTGAAGATTAGAATACATAGGCTTCAACTGTGCAAATGCTGAGACCATGTATGATGCTTGGTCTGTAACAACTTGCCACACTTTGTTGTACTGTATTCCTGATGGCCAGAGTTTAAAACAACAGTCATTGAAACTCTGCATTATACTGTAGATGTAGAGTTTACTTTTTCCAATTCGTACATGGCAGCCAACATTGGTTTTGATGGGTCTCCTGTCAATGGCATCACAAGAATGATTAGAACAGCTCTTGAAAGTGAATCGGTTGCTTCATCCAAAATGAAGCAAACTGGATGGTCTCCAACAACCTCCTTAACTTTTTGTACATTAGCTTCATAAATTGGTTGTAGGTAACTCTTTCTAAGTGTACTTTCATCAGGGACAGTGCGTTGTGTGTATTTTTCCAAGAAACTCTTCATTGATGGGTTATTTACCTTATTTAAAGGAATTCCACACTGAACAAGGGTAACTGTGAGGTCACAAAAAAACGTTTCGTTCCCTGCTATTTTGTTCGGCCTTCTGAAAAGATTCCTGTAAAAATGACTGCTTGGAAACTTTCGCACGAATAGCTTTGTTTTTCTCATGTTTGGCATACTTGAGATGCTGAATTATTCTGTCCTTTATATGTTTTCCATCTACTTTAATATCAATATCACATAGAGAACATCGAATAACGGTACCATCCGTTTCGATTAAATCGTCCTTGAAACTGCTTACCGCTCTTCGCATTTTATTGCTAAAAGACGACTTCGCCATCACTATTACAAGCTACTGCTGCCACTTAACTGTGCGTGCTATTCTCTATGACATTGTTTCTGCTACTGAGGCGAGCAAGCTACTTTAACCAAAGAGAATAGGCTGTAACTGCTTCACACGTTCTGGAGGGGATGCGACGAGTCGTAACAACACCTGTGGGTGGGGTGAGGCGGTGCAGTGGGCGAGTTCAACTCTGGGGTGAGTTCGGTATAGAACCTGTGTTAATTCTTTCTTCCCTTACGCTATATCGGTATTTTATGCAGGTATTTTCCCTCAAAGTGAAATAAATTCTTGAGGTTTTGCCGTATATTCTCAAAAAAAAGGGAAAATAAGGGCAGATGTAGGAGAAAACGGAACAAGGGCTAAAAATAAGGGAAAAAAGGGAAGTTAAAACACGGCAATCTTGAGTTTTAAATACAGTTTTAACCCATAGTATCGATTATTTATTGTTTCCAATAAAATTTAAAAAAAAGGTAGTCCCTTTAAAATCCGGTCTGTAGTCATTACCAGTGACAATCATGCCTTACAAAAGTCAAAAGAAGAATTGCTATGGCAAAGCAAGCATTTCAGAGCAGGAAAAATCTATTGTTAAATAAGCACATAGGAATTGAATCCAGGAAGAAATTTGTTAAAACCTTTGTTTGGAGTGTGCTAGCTTACGGATGCTTATGGGAAAGCAAGCCCAATCAAGACTAGAAGCTACTGAAATATGGTTCTGGAGAAGACTGACAAGGACGAGTTGGAGGGAAAAGAAGACTAATGAACAAATCTTGGATGACGTTAAGGAGAAACGGACCTTACTTTATTCATTAGAGCAGAGAAAATCTAAATTTCTTGGACATGTCTTACGGCACGGCACCCTTCTTCAGATTGTCTTCGAAGGCAAGATCCTAAGGAAGAAATCAAGAGCAAGACCACGTCCCTCATTCCTTAGAAATACAATCACTCAGCTGGGTTTTGCTTCCTACGTCATGATGAAGAGAATTGCTGATAATTGTGGGCTGTGTCTGCAGCGACAAGGCTTATCCTTTAGATCAGTGGTTCTGAACGCATAGAAGTCTGCAAACCACTCGGCGTGAAATTGATTCATGTACGAACCACCTCTCCTCCCCTTCCCAACTCCCCCCTCCCCCACAATACACCTTATCAGTTGTAACCCTTCCTCAGTAACACTTATTTTAAAGATATTTCAATTCAAAACCTGATAGTTATCACCACGAATACATTCGGACGATTTTCATCCAACGCACATCGTTTTAGAAATCCCCCATATATTGGCCACTTTTTTCTACGTGCTGGTGAACCCTTTTCTCCCGCGGACCACTCCCGAGGCACTCGCGGACCACCGGTTAAGAACCACTGCTTTAGATAATGATGATGATTTCCCAGTTTGTGGAGGAGCCCTTTATCGGGATTTAGGTAAAGGATTTCGGCTGCATACATAGCTACTGGCTTCAGAACCGTTTTATAGTGACGTATCTTAGTGTTCTGGGAAAGGCACGTTTTGTTATAAATTGTGTGTGTTGTTTGGTATGCTATTGAAAGTTCGCGTATTTGTTCCCGAATCGCTTCCTTGTCCAGTCCATTTTTCATGATGACCTCACCTAGATACTTGAATTTCTCAACTTGGTGATATCCCCGTATTTTGTGCGGAGGTTTGGAGGGGCATCTTTGATGTTAGTCATCAATTCTGTTTTTTGAAAACTGGTGCATTTTTATTTCCATGCGGTGTATTGTGATATTCTCCTAACTAACCAACTACACCCAGGTAAAAACCGATGATGATCCTAGTGACTGATTTCAGGCATGGCTTCCAAGCATGAGTCTTCTTGAAGTACTTCAGAGAGAAAGTGGCCAAAGAAAGGTACCAAAGCCAGTCATCAACACAGCACGCACTCCTGTTCTAAGGTAAGATACCTGTATTGCAGTAAGAACTAATATTTGAATTCACTCATGGCAAATGAAAGAAATTCATTTAGGGTGGAATTTAAATTATTTGTTTAGGAATGTTACTAACTCAGGCAAGTGCTCTTTGGTGAGACCCACAGCAATAAAGATGGACACGGGAAAACAATGAAAGAGGGATTGTGTTCAAAATGCTTAAGGAAATCCTTTTTCTGGTAAATTATCGCTTTTAGGGGAAAAGAGTATAAGGCCCCAACCAAAACATTAAAATTTGAAGTGTTTTACACACCACTTTCTACAAATGACCCTTCAATTATCTTCGGAAATTTCCCATCGCTATTTAAATATCAAATTGTGTTTCTTTTAATGCAAGCTAAAGAAATCAATTAATTGATCAACATTGACCTATTATTCGATAGATTGCAAGAGCCCCTCCAATTCTCAATCATTGTGACTACGGAAAACAAGAGATGAGTTGAGAAGAATCATGATTGTGCCAAGTAACAATGAGCTGGATTCAAATAAACTAACTCATGCCTCGACTTGGAAATCAGCGTAATGGAGACTCAAGGACTAAAAAGTATGATTTTGCTACCAACTGCACTACCAACATGTACCAACAGCATACAATGCATTTGTATTGGAGCAGATTGTGCCATGCTCTTGAATACAATACAGTGGATCGGGGAATTCTCCTATTTTGTTATAGTTTCATAAGCTGTCAAGGGATCGCACCACTCGCTTTGCTGTGGTGCACTTCACGCCATTGCGTTGTATGGGTCGAGTCGGCTAGCGTGCATGTATGTTTTTGTTCGTTTAGGAATCTAAGAACTCAGGCAAGTGATCAAAAGTGAACCACAATCGTTTACAAAATGTATATTATTAAGTACATTGAGTTAAAAGTTCTGATAATAATAATTAGTGTATCGTATGAAGGATGTTTTGAAGTGCATGCTGTCGGGGACCACCACATTTGTTCAAACATCTAATGGAGACTAATTCAAGAAGACATCTCACCCCGATGCTTGGGGAAGATGCCACTGTTTTAACAGGGTAGGAGGCCGATTCTCATTTTAGTTGCTTATTCATAATTTTCTTGCAGAAAATGCTCAGAAACTATGTAATGACGTCTAACAGGGGTGATTGGATTCGGGAAAGGAAAAAAAATGGCTGCATGGAACTTGCACTCAGGAAGAAGATAGTTGAGAAAACTGTGTAGCATAAAGTGACTGACGATGAATTTAATACATTTTGTTATTAATTAAATTATTAATCTGCATATTGTTAATAGTAAGAAATGATTTTGGGCAGACAAATAATTTTTAATTGATATGACAAAAATCTTATATTTTTGGTATGCCTAAAATGCTGACTTGAAAGTACCGTATTTGCTCGCATATACCTTTCCCCCCCCCCCCCCCCGTATATCTCGCACCCCATTTTTAAATTGGAAATTGCAGGGAAAAGTATTCCTCGCATATATCTCGCATTAATTTTTAAAACACGTCTTGCCTGCGATGTTATTGTTCGTTTTTGCGACGGTGCTTTCCTCTCTTTCATGGTGTTTGTTGTCCATCTGTTGCATTGTCGACAAGTAGCATTTATCTTCACGTTCCATTTTTGTTTCTCAATTGTGATTGTTTTCTTGTGAAAATCGATCTTTTAGTTATGTAAAAACGCGGAAGTTATACGACTGGATTTAAACTCAAAGTGATCAAATACGCAGACGACGATGGTAATTAGGCTGCCGGTCGAGAATTCATTTTGAATGAATTTGATATTCGCTACTGGCATCAACAGAAAGACACGTTAGATACCAATAACCAAACACATACAGTGTTTTAAATGTGGCGATGCAGTAAAACAGCAATACGGGGTGTGATCGTCAGCTAATAATAAGTAATTGTTAGGTTAGAACCCGTCGAGATCTGGTATTTTTAGCCACGATAAGCTGACGACAGAAGACAAAGTAAAGGAGGCCGTCTGTTGAACTCTTGCATGATTAGATATAGGGGTATGGGTTATGGTGTTGACAGACGTTATTAAGAGCTTCTTGGAGACTTGCATCGCAAATGCATTGGACAGAAGTTAGGATGATGCAGTATGGGATGATGCACACGAGAGTAGCTCGGAGATTGGCAGCTGCGACGGCAGTTGACAATTCCAGTCATTTTGTTTCAATAATGCAAATTTTACGTTTTTTCGGGAATAAGGTAATTCCCTCACAATCCCCACATATATCTCGCACTGAAGATTTTCAAGCTTATTTTCGGTCAGAAAAGTGCGAGTTATATGCGAGCAAATACGGTAATTACAGTAGTGACTAATTCAAAAACATTTGGCTAATTTTGCTGTTAATTAAATTGTAGTATTAGAATATGATGTGGAATATTATCTCATGTACTGGTGAATAAATATATATAAGGTGCGTTCAAAAAGTAACGAGCCGGAGGCTAGAATGTGCAAATCAGTGACGACATCGGCTAATCGTGGCGTGTGTAACGAGGTGTGGTTCAGACCAGAGCGTGGAAGGTCACAGCCCGTCGCTAGAGGGCACGCGTGCACGTCACCTGACGATACAAAGCGAGCAGCAGCATGCAACAATCGTCCAATGCTGCCAGTCGCATTGCAAACGGTGACATGGAGGCATCAACCGAAGAGCAAAGAGGTGTTGTTCGGTTTCTGACAGAGGAAGGAGTAGGGGGAACGGACATTCATGGCCGAATGTCACAAGTTTACGGCGAACACTGCATGTCCCTTGCAAGGGTCAAGGCGTGGCACAAGCGCTTCAGGGAAGGATGGTGCACCCCCTGCATTACCGATGACAATTTCCAGCTGGTTGATGCACTCATTACCCAGGACCGCCGAGTGACAGTGAACGCCATAGACGCCGTGGTCGCTCCACGACAATGCACGACCTCATACGGCGAACACAGTCGCGGCACTCCTGCAGAAATTCAAATGGGAGGTTCTCGGCCACCCTCCATACAGTCCAGACCTCTCTCCCTGTAATTATGCCATGTTTGGTCCCCTGAAAAGGGCTCTGCGGGGCCAACGATTCGCCTCGGATGCCGACGTCCAGCTGTACGTGCGGAACTGGTTCACATCGCAGCCCAGAGAATTTTATGAGGCAGCCATTCACCACCTCGTGTCACAGTGGGACAAGTGCCTCAACTTCTAACATACAGGTACTGGTTTCTGTAATTATGCCTCCGACTCGTTACTTTTTGAACGCACCTTATATTTTTCAATCGTAAAAATATATTTTGAAGTAAAAAGTTAGGCATCTTCCCCTGATCCACTCTAGATGGAGAAAGTTGGTGCCGAAGGCGAACAGCTGAACAATGGTATTCACATGTTTACAATGGATGCACATTGCCAGTAAACTTTGTAGAGAGAAGTTATTCGCTCCTAAAAGCAAGAGGCTTGTGCTTGCGGTTGAAGTAAACTGCCACCGTATATGTACCACAAATAAACCTATATGCACAAAAGCTGCCTTTGGCAAATATTTTCCTTATTATTTGTCACTATTTGACACAATATTTCCTACGAGGCAGTACGACTGAATTAGAAGTAAACAAAAAAATCCTTATGCACATATTTCTCAGTAACTGCTGTATGTGCAATACCAAATCAGTTTTCAGTATCTAATTTAAATAAACACTCGACGACCTGAAGAATAAAACTGACAGAATCAAAATTTTACATATTAGACTGCCAATCAAAATTAATAAAAGAACTAAAGGAAGGGTGTTCAGTGCTGCAGACAAGAAGTTAACATGTGAGAGATTGAAAACCTATTGGCAAAATGGAAGAACCAAATTGGCTAAGGCTATGTATAAAATCTCTACTAAGTATAAAACTAAGTCCCTGATTCTTGGATGTCACGGGTAATCTCGAGAACCACTGGATGGACTTTGATGCGGTTTACACCATTCTGTTAAGGATATCTCGAGGAAGGTTTCTGTAGAAAATAATTTATTTATGATCAAAGGAACAAGCAGTAACGATTTCAGTGAAAACTTCGAAAAAAAAAGAACCTAGCGTCCGTGCACTTTTTAAGCTTCATCATCATCATCATCATCATTTCCCCTTTTCCAGTTGACACTGGTTCGTCTCCACTTTGTTCTGTCATTCCACCATTCCTCTTCTGACACAGTGTTCCAATCCAGGTTCCGTTTTCCAATACTATTCTCCACCGAGTCCATCCAACGCATTCTTGGTCTTCCTCCTCCTCTCTTCACTGTCATCCGTCGTTCCAGTGCTCGTCTTGGTAGCCTTACTTCATTCATCCGTTTGACATGCCCAAACCATCTCAATCTGTTTTGCTCCAGTTTGTCATTTAGTTTCTGTACTCCCAGTTCTTTCCGTATATCTTCATTTCTCACTCTGTCCCTCCTCGTTTTCTGGACCATACTTCTCAGGAATCTCATCTCAGCTGCTTGTACTCTGCTCTCATCCCTCTTAGTCATTGTCCAAGTTTCTGCTGCATATGTCATTATAGGAACATAATATGCTTTGTACATAACTTCTTTAACCTTAATTGGTATATCCTTGTTCCATACTAGTCCCCGTACCTGTTGGTAGAAAGCACTCCCGAGTTGTATTCTTCTGCTAATTTTCAAATCTAGTCTTCCATCTTCAGTCAGTTCACTTCCCAAGTATTTGAAGTGTCTCACCACTTCCAATTCCTTATCTCCTACTTTGATTACTCCTTTTCCTTCTTTCTTATCTCTACTCATCACCACTGTTTTACTCTTCTCCACATTTATCTTTAGTCCCCATTGCTCAATCGTTTCATATATTACATCTAAGCTTACGCTGGGTAAACCATTAAAAATATCAATATATTATGAGTGTAGGAATTGTTCAGCATGAAAAGTTCTACAAAAAGACCGTGAGAGCATATCTCTATCTCCAATGCATCGCCCACCATAAGTGTTTTTAGATTGGACGGATGGGGGATTTGTGTTTCATGCACCTCGCCATTCTTAAATTACGTCTGACAAGAATTCGTTGCACATTCATAACTATTCCTGGGGCGGGTTGCTAGTAAATAAATAAACAAAAGCTTAACTCACTCCACCATGCACGTGCACAACAGCACCTTTGGACAAGAAAAAGCTTGTAGGTAAACAAACACCTCTCATGTTTAATACAGGATGCTCTGAAAATATTTCACGTTGTGCATGAATTGATGTAGCATGAATTTTTGAGGCATACATTCTTGAAACAATTGATAGAGGATCATTGCCCCCCAGGGGCTCACATCTAGTGGGACGTAGTTTGGCGACCACGGGATCCCAGCTACGTCCGCCATTGCTTCCACTTACTTGTGCCGGGCTCCTCTCCGTCTTCTTTCCTGTCAACCTCTCTTGGTCAACTCTTGTTCTCTTCCGACCCCGATGGTATTAGGGTATCGGAGGCCTAGGGAGTCTCTTCCTTTCCCACCTTAATTGTCCCTTCTCTCGTCTTGCCTGATCCCTCATTCTTCTAGGGATCAGCCTTCTTTTTCTTTTCATTATATTTCCTTTTCTCTTTAGGATTCCTGTACTGATTTTGTGAATTGGCTCCCCATGTTTCTAAATTCCAATTTGTGAATATTTTGAATCTACACTACATTTTGTAGGTATTTTCAATCTAAGTTGCATTTTGTACGTATTTTCAATCTAAATTGCGTTTTGCAAGTATTTTCAACCTCAATTGCATTTTGTAAGGATTGACAATCTAAATTGCTTTTTAGTAAGTCTTTGAATGTAGGGGCGGCATTTGTGTGAGTATTTTGAATTTCAATTGCATTTTGTAAGTATTTTCAACCTAAACCACATTTTGCAAGTATTTTCAATCTACAGTAAATTGCATTTTGTAGGATGCACATTTTGTTCGTATTTTGATCCTCAATTGCATTTTGTGCGTATTTTCATTCTAAATTACTTTTGTGAGAATATCTTCCATCTAAATTCCATTTTGTCAGTTTTTCCACTGTAAATTACATTTTGTGTGTATTTTCAATCTTTTGTCAGTTTTTTCAATCTCTGTTAGTTTTCATTATGGTTTCCATCTCATTGTCAGTTTCTCTGTCACCCAGACCATTAGGGGCCACTAACCTAGATGTTAGGCCCCTTAAAACAACAATTATCATCATCATCAAAATGATCATTGTTTGCTGAGTTTACAATTTTTGGACAACGACACTTCAAGGAATGATGGATGCAGGTTTTGTTAACCCAGGTTGAATAGGAAGATTCTCGGGACCTCAAATTCTGGACAGTGTATCCGAGAAAACAATACTTCAATGAACGATGCTGAGAGGCTTCACTGTATTTCCAAATTCTAACAGCAAACATAATTACTGTTGTGCAGGTGCGGATCAAAGGGGGGACACGTGCCGCCCCCTGCCCCCCAAACGGCCGGTCTTGCTTATATTTTCTTGTTAACAGGGAAGCTTCTTGTTTCCTGAATATAGCGTTCTGCTTTATAAACTCCTTCGCACACTGTCTGCAGGTGATACATTCTCGTTCGAGTGTGTGTCGTTCGCCGCTATACTCCTTTGCACCTTTCTTACAGGAGAGCCTTTTTGTTCCTGAGTGAAACATCAGCGTGCGAGCATGTTCCCGCTGGTTTCTTTGTTTGAGTGTGTTTCATGCAATATGTCGGTCCTTACTTTGAGCTTTTGGCTATTCGAGGCCTTGTTTAAATAGACTTGTAGTATAACTTTGCTTGCTGTTTACACAACCAGTTCCGCACTTATTTCAACTCGTTACACCAGTACCGCTTCTCTTACCGTTACTTGAGCATATTATAGACTACTCCATTACAAAAACGGTCGATTTCGCGTCACATCCTTGTTAGTCTGCTAATAATATCGATTATTCTGCACATAATTTTATAATATTATGCTCTTGTACGATAATTTAGCTGGGACTGTACGATATTCGTATTTGAAAATGTGGCAACACTGAGGCAGTTTCGATAGTTTCATTGTTCTGTGCTGTGGTACGGTGTATGATTATAAGTTCCTGAGAGTTATTAATACAAGTATGAGCGGTGGCGAAGGAAAGAAAAGGCAACTTGGACTAGACTCGATTTTTACGAAAAGAAACAAGGTAAGATAAAAAATGCCCAGAGTGTACTCTGTTCTACAAGCTAGATGTGAAGGGTACCTAACCTAACATTGCAATGCTGTCCTAACCTAACTGCATTGTATATACAGATACTATGCTTATTTACAGTGTTTATTACGTACATAAATTGTGGTTCTTAAGTGGTGATTTTAAATTCAAAATTTAAAACTCTAGTATCAAAAATGCAATAGCATTGGCTCCACGCGATAGTTACTTAGTTTCCATTATTTACTGGTTAAGTCTGCAATTTCAGTTGGATGCAGTGACACGAACGTGATGATACTGAGGATATTGCTGAGTCAATGACAAATAAATAAGTGAATAATAGATTTCCAGTTCTGTAACCTTCTAGGTTAGATAACTTGAATAATATTTGTACGGTAAATGTTAAAACCTCCATAAATACCATCACCAAAGTTCAAGCTCCTTTGTGACACCCACCTTCCATTTTTAACATATTTTATTTTCAGGTAGAAGACAACAATGAACTGGAAGTGGTTGAGCGTTTTTCCGAAGATACAGCTTCTGATTTTCACAACAATGAGATTGACTGTAATAATACTACAACATCAGCTGCAACATGAAAATTAGATGTAGGCCTACTGTCCTCAGATAATTACTTTAAAGGTCGTGATTTGAGGAAGATTCTGTCAAATCAAGCTTCCATAGCATCACTGAAAAATGAAGAAAAGTACCAGTTGTTGAAACATTCATGAACACCCTCTGCAGACTACAAATTTCCTTTGGTTCCAGAAGGAAACAAAAATCGTTCTTTTCAACGCAGCTGGTTAAAAACCTATGAATGGCTAGCTTACAGTGAAGAAAAGAGCGGAGGTCTGTGCAAAATTTGTATCTTATTTGGCCGTTCTGAAGGAGGAGTAAACGATGTAAAACTTGGAAAATTGGTTTGCGAGCCAATGAAAACATACAAGAAAGCTGTGGAATTACTAAAGCGCCATTCAAACACAGAATACCACAAACGAAACATGGTTGCCTATCATAATTTCTTAATGATACATGAGAACAAGGCTAATGATGTATTGTCCAGCATGTGCAATGCAGAGAAACAAATCATTGAAGAGAACCGCAAAAGACTTACACCTATCATTAAAACAGTCATTTTATGTGGTACCCAGAACATACCATTGAGAGGGCATAGAGATGACGGGGCCTTAGACATTAATGGAAGTTTGGTCGGTGAAGGAAATTTCAGAGCATTATTGAAATTTAGGATGGATGCTGGTGATGACGTTTTGGCTTTCCACTTGAAAACTTGTGGAAATAACGCCAGTTACATTAGTAAAACAACTCAAAACGATATTATTGAGTGTTGCAGTGAAGTAATTACCGAAAAGATTGTGACAAAAATAAAAGATTCAAAGTTTTTCACTATTATGGCAGATGAGACTACTGATGTATCTGTCAAAGAACTGCTTACTTTTTGTGTAAGATACTTCAATACCAAGGAATTTAGGATTGAAGAAGACTTCATAAAGTTTGTTGATGTAGTGGATCTCTCGGCTCACACAATATTACAAGAGCTTGAAAAACTTGATCTGGACATAAATGATTGCCGAGGACAAGCTTTTGATGGTTCCTCAAATATGAGTGGAATATTTAAAGGTGTGAAAGCTCGAATTGCTCGGATCCAGCCATTAGCTACCTACAGTCACTGCCAACCATAGGCTTAACTTAGCGGTCAGCAAAGCGTGTACTGTGTCTAGCATTAGAAACGCAGTAGGTGTCATATCATCTTTGGCCAATTTTTTCCGAGACTCAGCTTCAAGATTTAAAAAGCTCGAAGACGAAATGCAGGAAAATCATAACCTCAAGCCAGGAAAACATGGGCTCAAAACGTTGTGTGAAACAAGGTGGTTGGAGAGACATGAGGCTGTACTGACGTTCAATGGAAAATCTTCCTGCTCTACCCACAGTTTTGGAAATTATTTACAACTCTCTTGATGGTAGGGGGAGCAAAGCCTTTCCACCCCTCATCTCTATCATGGCATCAGAGTTTTTGATAAGTGTAGTTGTGTTGGCTGATATTCTGGGAGTGACGTTACCTCTTGCAAGAAAACTACAAGCAGATTACATGGACGTCCTTAATGCAATGCAACTTGTTGAAGCTACAATAGCAAACATTCAAGAAAAAAGAGACTCGAGTGAAAAATCATTCAAAGCATTGTGTGAACAATCAACAAAGCTAGCAGAAGAGATGGGCACAGACATTCAAAAGCCTAGAATAACAAACCTTCAAAAGAACAGATCAAACCTACAGGTTGAATCAATTGAAGACTACTATCGTTAAACAGTCTTCATCGCCTTTTTGGACTTCATTTTAAATGAATTAACTACAAGATTTCCGAAGAATGAAATGCAGTGTGTGGGAAAATTGCAAATGCTTTTGTCAACAGATTTTGGAAAGGATTACCAGACTGAAATCCTTGAAGGAGCTTCCTTGTACAAAGATGACTTGCCCTGTTTTAATGCTTTAAGAGGAGAGCTGCAAATCTAGAAGAACTTATGGCAATCGCTTCCAGAAAACAAGAGGCCAAAACACCCAGCCAAAGCCTATAAATTGGCTGATTCTCTTCCAAATGTGAGAATATTACTCCAGCTTTTGTGTACACTGCCAGTTACAACAAGTACAGCTGAGCGTTCCTTCTCAGCATTGCGCCATCTGAAGATGTATATGCGGAGCACTATGTCGGAAGACAGACTTAATGGACTGGCTTTACTGCACATACATCAGGGCATGTCAAGTGAAATTAAGCCTGAAGAAGTGTTGGAAGTTTTTTCTAGAAAGCATAAGAGAAAACTGGCCCTAACACATCTGCCTAGGTATAAATGTTACGGAAGTAGACAAATTAAATTGTCTGTGCTTTTTTTGTTTTTGTTTTGCTTTACAAATAACACAGCTTTCATTTGAAATTTTTATTTCTTATTAACATCCTCCAGAAAATTAAGTAGGTCCCAAAAATCAAGTAGGGGTGCCCCTCCCAGAGAGAAATTCTGGATCTGCCCCTGCTGTTGTGTTGCAAGCAGCTTTAAATTTGTTTCAATTTATGATGTTTTGAAGTCTTCAAAAGTGAAAACATTTCCCAACTACCTCCCTTTCGTTAGGCGGATAGCAGCCACACTAGGGCCTATGATAATTTTAAGCAAGACAGTAAAGACAGGTAGGAACACTATTTGGGCCACTGATAATGTCAAGCAAAAACATTTGCTTATGTCTTTTCTCCATATAAGACTGGTTACAACAAAATTCATAAAGTAGCTAGAACCTCAGATTTTCGGTGAAAATAAATAAACTATTTTGTCGGTTTTCGGAAACTCATTTCATTAACAATTTGAAAAATAAATGGGAGCATTTTTTCATGTTTCCAAGTGCAGACACAACAGAAAAACAAAAGTTCCTACAAAGATACACAAAATACAAAAAATATCAGTAGTCGCAACACACCTTTAGTGTCAACTTACCTGTTTGAATTTGGTATCATTACAAGGCATTTGTCTTGGTTGATGTTTAGCTCCATTTTCTCCTTTGTCCTACTAAAATTATTTCTTGCCCCAATGGCCTTAGATGTCAATATTAATTTTCATGAAGTTATATGTAGTCGTTTGATTGTGATGCATGAACTTGCATCATATGCATTGCTCAATAACCTGGTGAGCACAATTTTGATTTAAGTTCACCTATGTGAATTTCAAAAACCTCTTAAGTACGAAACGAACAAGGCGGCCAAACGAAGTTGAAACATTTAAATAGACTTTCATCGCGATTTTACCATCCCAGCACAGTGAAACTTGGTACAGTAAATGTTTATACACATTGTAATGCACCGACATCTAATTTAGTTCAATTGTTTACATAACCTCAAGATGGTGGTTGTGCAAAATTTTAAAATTAAGATTTAATTTCTTGTCCTAATCATGCGATCGAAGTCAATGTTTTAATAATGAACCTACGCAATAATCGTCATCTAATAGTACATAACTCTATGGTCTACGTATATAAAAATCCAACATGGTGACCATCGATATTTTTAGACGGTTCTCAATATCTACTAATCTATGACAGCAATCAAACTGAAATTTTGTATGTTAAGAAAGGTTATAAACTTAAGTTTACCCATGGGACTTTCAATAACCTGGTGAGCAAAAATCCAACATGGCGGCGATGCAAAATTTAATTATTTAAATGGCCATTTCTCGCGATTTAACCACCCGAGCGTAATGAAACCTGGTTTGGTAAATGCTTGTACAAATTTTAATCCACTGACATCTAATTTATTTCAATTGTTTTCATAACCACAAGATGGCAGCTGTGCGAAATTTTAAAATCTCTTTTTTTTTTATTTCTTTTGTCCTAATCATGCGATTGAAGTTTAAATAATACACCTATGCAATAATCTTCATGATGGTTGGGTCCTCAGTTTAGGGGCTGTGACAACGCGGTTATGTAGCCCGTATACTTTGTGTGTGTGTAGAATCTGTCTGATATCTGGTGTTAATTATTGTGATGGCTGTATTAGTGTGCGTTACCTGTTTTTAATTCAAGTAAGGACTGTCTGTCTGTTAGGTAGTCAGCCCGGAGGCTGGTTCGATCCTCAAAAAGTGCACTATCGGTTATGTGAGCTGAAACCCCCAAAAACCAAAGGGAGCACTATAATGAGGCGTGCTAAGCAAGGTGAGGAGTGAAGTAGTTTGGCATTGCTTTCCTCACAGAGTTGATACAGCAGTACCAACCCTACGAGTAGAACCTTTCACAGCATCCACCGACACAAGTTGTGGCCTGGAGGTCATTTCTCAGCACCACTCATACCTCAGTAGCTTCCATATAATCACAGCCATGAATGAGACTGAGATATCGATGAAAAGCCACATTTTACTCTAGCCTGTGCCAACAGAAAAATGCAAAAATACTGCATCCATCAAGAGCTGGTAAACAGGCGGGTAAGGACTGCAGACATTGAATTTTCAAGTAGTTCCTACTTTTTCCGCCAAACGCCACCGTCAACGACTACTAGTTCTGAACTTGGTTACTAGATGCCAATTAGTCGGCTCCTGGTGAAGAACTTAGGAACCCAAGAGCGTTAGTCAAATTTAACCTATAATTTAGCTTCACACAAGTGTAATTAGTGGTAGGTTCTTTAACATGCCATAAATCTATGACATGGGACCGCCGGCTTTACTTCCCCTCCAAAGGAAGGCATACTGAGGGATTTTCAACGCTCTTAAAAAGTCCGACGACTTCGGCCGGGTTTGAACCCACGATCTTGGGCATAGAAGCTCAGCACGCTACCAACTACTACACCGAAGCTGCTAATCTTCCTGTAATAGTACATAACTCTATGGCCTACATACTGTATAAAATAATCCAACATAGCCACCATCCAAAATATTTAGACAGTTCTCAATATCTATGAATCTATTACAGCAATCAAACTGAAATTTTGTATGTTGATAGAGGAAATTAGCATAAGAAGGATATATGAAAATAGGCTATTTAGTCTTCATGGAACTACTTGTATTATTATACACTGACAAATCATAGAAAATGTTCATAGCATGGGTGAAATGTCTGACATTGTATATTTGGTTATTTTGGCACTGTTGAAAACAAAAGGAAAAAATGTGTATAGCAATGGCTAGGCATGCTTGCGGTGTTACATCGAATTTGATGTGGTTTTTTTTTTTCTTCTTTCAGGCCAGCGGAATCTGTCACAATGAAACCGCAGCCTCCGATTCTCAAACCCATTTGTGTAAGTACACCAAAAGAAGATCCAGTGGAAGAAATAGATTATTTTGAGTTAACCTCATAATGTTTGGGAAAGAATCTTGTATGTTTTTATGAGGGCATTTAATGAGACAAAGTTATTTTGCTGATTCTCTTGTGGTGGAGGTTGTATTTGTGATTCATTTGTTAATTGCGGTGGCAGAAAATAAAACTGAAACGGAAAGCAGCTTGGATCAACATTATTCATTAATATGTGGTTAGATTAGTTTTTGTACTAAAATTGGGGGGAGAATGTGGGTTAAATTAACCTTAAAGATTTGGCTATATTTAATCTGTGTTAGACAATACAAGAATACTTTTAAAACATTAAAGTTTTGTTTTTGTGGCATTATTTAGTCATTGAATGGTAATGTTGATGCTGGTTGTGATTCATGCTTTCTACTGTGCATGCTTGTTTAGGGAATTCAATTGAAAACAAACTTCTAAGACTCTTTTCATAAGTGTGTATTAAATTTGAATTAGTTAAAAACACGTGGAGAGACAGTTATGGAGTTATGATCCACCTTCAAGCCGTTAGAAAATCTTGTGATCTTATTCTGTATAAATATGTCATTGTCCTTTTTGAATTTTGCTGCTAAACAATAAAAGTGTAATTCCTAATTGTATCCAACCTTGACTTATAATACTACTTCACTCTTTTCTTCATTATATGCACTGGTAAACTCTTCAATGGAAAGATATTATAGGATCATTGATTAATGAAAGACCTGGCTTCCAAAAGAGAGCAACATCCTTAGGTATGTGCATGGTTCTTACACACAGAAGGCAAAAATACAGCATAGGTGCCAAATTCGTCTTTCTGTTGTGTTTATATGTATGGAAGTTATAGTTAATGTTAAATAATGAACTCTTTGAATTGTGTTGTAAATATTTGTGTCTACTTTGTATGTCTAATACTAAGCTGCTTACATTCAGTAAATGCGATATTTCTTAAAATGCTCTCCTCAAGGAAGAAAATATAGCTCTTTGTTCTGCCGATGGGGTTGAAGTGCAGTAGAAAAATGTGAGAGAATACCTGTAACAATGTTATTTCTAATTTGAATATTAAAATATTGCGTTTTGTAATTTGAGGTATTATCTAAAACCAGCCTCTTCATTCCTTTTAAAGCTACTCAGTGACTTTAAATATTTTGTTTCATCATAGATAAAATTCAGCATCTTAATACATCCATTTTCCCTTTATTTCCTTTTCCTATTAAATATTCCGCCGCCCCCCCCCCCCCCCCCCCCCTTTTTTATTTTTATAGATACTTCCATTGAAGCAGCTATATATTTGAAACAGTAAGAGTTCTATTTCTAACCATAGGGGGGCGTGGTGGCAAAGCGGTCAAGCTCTTTGCCTCTCACCAAGGCAAACCGGGTTCAATTCCCGGTCAATGCATGTGAGATTTTCGAAGTGAAATGCCATGTCCTGTGGTTCGGATTCCACATAAAAAGAAGGCCCGTGGCTCATGATCACAAGATTAATGATCACGTCAAACTACAAGCTTCCTTTTCCTTTTATTTCTGACTAGCCATGGCCATTGTAAAATAGAGGCCTTACACTGCAATCTGTGATGTCATAAGAAGTACGGTATGCTATCTTGTGCAGTTGTACTGGCACTTGCCAAGCCAAACATTCCAATACTAACATGATCATTCACACAATATGACAAGGAAATGCAACAGACCACCAAAAATTTAGAGGACTTCTTCAATGAATCCTTAAAGTCACAAAGCTCTCTGTACATGCCACACATATACCTGTAATCAAAATCAACACCCGTCTTCAATTTTTATTTCCAGAAGAATCATGCTTGGCAGGGTTTGGCTGTGACATTAAAGAGGGTTGCACAGCAACATCAGTTATTTTTTTACTCCGAGTACAATTGAGATATAATCATCTGGTCTAATGAATACTTGCTCAAATCATCACAAAGCGTGTTTAATATGTGATATAAATATTACCACATGTCCACATTTTACTCCTGGCAACAAAATTTTTGTGTTGTATCATCTAACCTGTTAATGATATCAAGCCAAAACTTTACAATAGCCACGTTCTAGCCAGCTAATTTAATTCTTTTTGTAACTATTGAATTATTTTGCAGAGTATTTTTGCAAATGCTGTTCTCCTTGCTGATTTTAATTTTGGAAACCAAAGTCCCCTCAAATTTCTGATGAATGTGATTGCTGAGTAAAAGAAAATATTTTTCTTAATTTTTAGTTGCATATAACAAAACTAACACTGCTGTTCCTCCTCATCAATACTATAATGTAGGATTAAAGGTAAGGTGGAACAGCAGTGTTTTTATTGTTATTTAGTATATATCAATATGGACCCTTTTAATTTGAATGATTATAGTTGTATGATACATTGGACAACTTGATAAGAAGTGTAAAGTACCATATTAAATCACCTATGAGAGAACCTAATTCAAAGATTTTTGTGTGACTCTCTAGTGGATGTAATAATAGGGTTTTGGAGGTTCAAATCTCTGCATAACCTAATTTTTATAATTTGGTCTTTCTACTCCTTACATTTCCACTAAGGGTGTTAGGAGAATTGTTTAATTTACCTTAATTTATGGTTTTGCATTGTATGAATGTCTGAGAGGACTGCATTATATATCCAGCATTTCAGAAGATGTGAACAATAGAGAAACATATTTATACAGTAACAGCATCTTTGTAAAAATTAATCTGTAAGAAATTGCTATTTCTATTTTTAGTTAGCTGATTTAAAAAATGCATGTGGTATTTGTATCCTTTTGTAGAGCATTCTTGTAAATTAGTGCTGGTGTTTTTGCTATTATTATAGCTAGTGACTGTGATGCTTTTCTGGAGGAGAAGATTGGATCTTCCACAACACAGCTTGTACCATGCAGACCACAATCTTAAGCATTCACTTCTTATTGTTATTAAGCTGGAAAAGGAAAAATAGATAGCTTAGGTACCTTACTTACTGGGGCGAGTACGCTATAGATTCACATCTTTGTCTTTTCTTCCTTCTTTTCTTAGCAAAGAAACAGTTTACTAAAATTTTACATTTAAAGGAATACATACTATAACATGAGTACAGTAGGTTCAAACAATAACATTAAACTTAAAATAATGCTATTCTTCATATGTGCGAGTTAGTGAGCGCGCGTACTAGTGTGTTGGTTGACGGAACAAAAGTCTATGGTACGTCTTAACGCATTGCCCTGTCCCAAGGACAACAGTCACCTTTATTGCCGTTTATAGCAATATGTAAGAAATGTTACATAGACATTGGTTCGCATTGGCTTCAATTGGCTCAAAATTAAAAACGTTTTCTTCTAAGTATCATAATCCTTTGTAAAAGTAAACATGCATTCATCTGTAAAAATCTCCCTACAAGACATTTTTTCTACAAAAAGACAAAAAAAGATTCTGTATTTTATTTCTATAGTACTGTAATTTATAAATTATACGACGACCCGTATTATTATGCGATTAAATTACATTATCTTAATTCCACGTGTTGAATGAATTAGCTACAATATACTAAAGCTGAAAAACTTCGATGTTATAAAATGCTACATTTGTCTTTTTAGACGACATCCTGCTATACGACATGTGTACATTTAGTGTACTTGCCCTTGTAAGTTGCTCTTTCCCCTCTTTTTTTCCTTTCAGGCTTAAAATTTTTTAAATTATGGTTATTTGAAACAAATTAATTGTTGTTAAATCACGACTTTTGAGGAAGACTTGAAAATGTGTACGCAGTCAGAATTTGAACCTATGTCTCAACAAGGGCACATTTCCAAGTACAGTATTACACAAAGATACTCCTTCCTGGCTACCATAGAATTGACTCTCTTCATCTTAGACTTGGAAATGTGGCCTGGTTAAGGCATTGGTGTATGTGGTGGATAAGTACGCACCAGCCCCATTAGGATATTCGGGTATGAATCGTGAATGCATTCACATTTTCAGGTCTTTCTTGAAAAATTCATTTTCTGAAGGGCTTGTAGATTTTTGCAATATTCATTCCAAATTTTTACTTTTCCATAAAGTAGTTATCCCAAAGATTCTTACTGTGAACTACCTACGGAAGATTCCTTTTTTTTTTTTCCTACATATCTTTTTATTAATTTTGTTTTCTTAACTGTGATTGTTTATGCAGTGGATTCACTTTGAAGGGTACTAAAATGATATCTTTGGCTCTGTCCCAGCTGTACATCCACCTTTCAAGATAATGTGATGGTTCATAATATATAAACATAATATTCATATGCTTGTGATTGTTGTGTTAGGTGTGCGAAGAGCCCAGTTGTGCCCACCATTTCTATGCTATATGCTCCTGTATCCTGTTGTTTTTTGGTATTTAAGATTGTTTATTATCTAGAAAAATGAACTTAGAAAATATGCCAGAGAAAATAAAATACCTTAATGTTGGCATTTGCCTTTAACCTTATTCACTCTATGTTTAGTTTTTTTTTTTTTTAGTTAGACGTATGCATGATGCATAGACTTAGAGAAGTGTCAGTTTCCAGTTTAAACTAAAAGCTGGGCACTGGTACCTTTTCATATACATGCACATGTATGTAAATCATTCCTGTGTGGAATTATGGCCGAGTGAGTTAGAAAAATCTTTTTTTATATAGATTAAGAGAAAATTTAATTTGAAGATTTCTCATGGATTGGGCTATTAGCAGTTCTTTGAACACTTCCAGAGTACTGTATGATTTCAAGTAACTGCACGATTAGTGTGTTAAGGTAGCAATCATATAATTGTTGATATCCTTATATCCTTTTATAATGTTTTAAAATTATCTTCTGGTCTTGAGAAGTTTCCACATTTTTATTTATATATACTGTCTAGCCTCATTTACACTTTATTCCTGTCCATTGATTGTATGTCCACTTTGTGTTTTCCCAAACAGATTAATATGTTTTCCACACTTTATACAATAATAGATTTCTGCATTTATATTTATGTTTCGTTTAAAGTTTTTTATTTTCCTGTTCCTAGGGTCTAAAATATTCTCATTTATATGTTGTCATACACAAAATTGTGTTATTGGCTTAGAGTGATGGTAACTGATAATAGGAATGCCATTTCATGGCGGTCAACAGGTCATCCATGGGAAAGGTAAAAAAATGGGCCAAGAACCACATTTCAGCTGGTAGTAGGTGTGCATGAAACAGTATTTCTACACGCATACTCCACATTCATGAAATGAGAAATAAAATTGGCCATTCTGTGAAGTGGATTCTTCTCTTATCCTGTTCATGAATTGGACCTTGCATTGTATTTTGGAATTATGGACAAAATAAAATTTAAGCCAACCCCATGCATGCACAACTATTGATGTACTTTCAGGGTTCACATTTACTGTATGGTTAATATAGGGCCCAACTTAAGGCATCCAACCCTTATGCTCACTTCACTTGCATATAATTTGTGAAAATACCAATGGTCTTACTCGATGCACCAATGGTTACATTATTGGTGGGGCATGAACATGTCCCCTCAAGTTTTACAAAAGTTTGTGTGATTTTTCTCTAAAATTTTCAGGGATACAGAAGTACACACGAATCGTAAAGTAAACCAATCCTTCTTTGTTTATTTCATTCTTTTCCTCTTTCTCTTTGGCCCAGTTGATTTTGTGAAGCAGGAGATTTAACTGTCCACAATGGCTTAAGATTTTTCTACGATATAGCGTACTCTGACACAAAAGAAATTAAAGAGACACCCTAGCAGATCAAAACATTGCTAGTACAGCATATTTCTTTTATCTAGGTCTGAAATTAAGTGCACAACATGTAATGCTATTTGATCATTGTAACTATTTTAACATTTGTCCGAAATATTATGCCAGTTTTCATTGTTTAAATATATAATGCAAGACTTGCACAAAGTCTATTAAGCTAAGTTATAATCCAAAACCATTCAAAGAAAAAACAGCAGTCATAAAAATGAACCATTTTTGTATTTTAAAATATTTGGAGCAAACTACACATTTGGTCCAGATGACTTCACATTACCTACATTCAAGCTAAGTAGAAAACACCTGAACTAGTAGTCGGTGGCGTTTGGCGTTTGGCGGCAAAAGTAGGAACTACTTGAAAAAAATGTAATTCCTGCAGTCCTCACTTGAATCGAAAACAGATAACACACACTAATACAGTCATCACAATTAACACCGGTTATCAGACAGATTCTACACACACCCAAAGTACACGGGGCTACATGACCACGTTGTCGCAGCCCATAAACTAAGGAACCAACCAACATGAAAAGCATACCGGTACAATAAAAGAAAATTCACATTTATTCTTCCCAGTTCGGGACAAGAGAGAGAGACACACACTCTTTCTCTCATATATATATTATACTGTATACACACACACACACATTTCATCTCCATCATGCACAGCATGAGAGTCATACTTTTTCAGATAATGTCACAGTAGAAAAGTAGGGTATCGTCAGGGTGACCGCTTTCTGGAAAACTCGGGGAACACAGAGAAAACGAAGGGAATTTAAATAGCATAGAATAAACAGGGAAAATACAGGGGAAAAATGTGGCACGATGAAAAAAGATGTCTTGACGTATAATTGCATACAATATTAATTACCATTAAGTTTAAAGATTAAGTACCGTAATTTGACCGTTCTGCCATTTCTTCTTTTCGGATGTTCGCCTTTCAGGGTATCCAAAGTCAGAAAAATAAGCTTCGCGAGAAAAAATAATGACTCGGGTGTTTATACCTTATTCCATATAAGTTGAGAGTAATTACAACACGCCAGAGCCGCGAAGAAGAGCTCTTACCTATACGAGCACACTACCTTTGTTTGAAATACAGTATTATAGACACCGTATTAATTTTGAACTAGCTTTAACTTGTCAGTAAGAGGTAAGAGCTCTTCTCCGCGGCTCTGGCAAGTTGTCATTTGACTCTCAACTTATATGGAATAAGGTATAGTTTGTTGTGGTGTAACATGATTCACTGAACAGATGGCGCAAAATCTGAATTGAGTTTACTCATGTCCCAGGCATCCTTCCTGTACTGTAGAGTTGTGTATGTAAATGATTTGCAGACTGTCAAAGCGTGTTTTTTTTTTGTGTAACATCTTTCCACTCGGTTGCTGGATATTTTTGTGGGAGTGATTTTGAAAATTGGGACGGAAGTGTGTAAGACGCACTGCCAGCTGGATCGCATCCCTCCTGGCTGCTAAAGGAGGAGGGATGCGATCCAGCTGGCAGTGGTACCATGTGGAATGTATACAACATACGGATTACTTCAAGGTTTGGAGGCGCCATTACAGATTTTTCTGCAATAAATCATCTTCAAGTTGTCATTTTTTGGTGTAAAAATATTCTTCTTCTTCTGCTTTTACGGCCTCATTGGACCATTTCAGTCAATCATTTCTTGGTCCTCTTCTTCAGTAAGTTTCCTTTCCGAGTCGCCCAGTAGCTTTTCAATCGCTCTGATCTTCTCAGGCGTTCCTCATCTGTAAATACCCTTTTTACTGTATTACGTTTGTCTATTTTAGCCTGAAATCTTATTTTTATATCTCTCAGTTTTTTTAATTTTTTTGTTTGTTTTGCAAGTCATCCAAGGTTATTTCTAATTCTTTCATATCGTCTCTAATTTCCTTAATCCATCGTACTTGTTGTTTCATATTCCAAAGTTTCACTACAATTTTTCTAGATAACCTGGTTTCTGGTGTCCTCATGATGTGACCAAAAAAAGAAATCCATTTCTTCCGAATAGTATCAGTGATGGGCTCCAGTTCTCTGTATACCACTTCCACTCGGGTCACAGAATTGCAATATGCAGATGACAATGCTTCTCCAGCCCACACACCAGAAGAGCTTCAGCAGTCTGCCAACTGTTTCAACAGAGCTTATGAACGTTTTGGCCTGACTGTCAACATTCAGAAAACCAAATTGCTAACTCAGCCTGCTCCTGGAACCATCCCCCCAGATTTTGATATCAACATATCTGGCTCAGCTCTGGAAAAGGTGGAACACTTCTCGTACCTTGGTAGTATTCTATCAGCGAACTGTACCTCTGAGAAGGATGTGGAAAATAGAATTCAGGCTGCCCGTGTGGCTTTTGGACGTCTCTCACATCGTGTATTTCTGAACAAAGATCTAAGTATCTGCACGAAAGTATTGGTGTACCAAGCTGTTGTTATTTCTACGCTACTCGAGGGATGTGAAACCTGGACCCTATATCGCCGGGACATCATGAAACTAGAACGCTTTCATCAACAAAAACTTAGATCAATCATGAACATCAAATGGGATGACTATGTAACTAATATAGCAGTCCTTGAGAAAGCAATGATAAACAGTATTGAAGCCTCTATTGTTGATCATCGGCTTAGATGGGCAGGCCATATCCATCGTATGAGTGACAGCCGATTACCTCGGCAAATCCTGTATAGTGAACTCAACACTGGCAAGAGGCCATGTGGTGCTCCTTTAAAACGATATAAAGACTAACTCAAGCAGACCATGAGGAGAGTAGAGATAAACCCAAATACTTGGCATACTCTTGCAATGGATCGCCCTCGCTGGCGTGCTACCATCTCAGCTGCAGTTGCACAGTTTGAGCAGGAACATCGTAGACAGGAAGAAGAAATTCGCCAGAGGAAGATGATACGTCAAATACTACCACGTCCTCCACCCTCCATCGGATGCAACATATGTGGTCGCATGTTTTATGCGAGAATTGACCTGATAAACCATCAGCGCTATCTTCATCATCTGGACTAAAGATTATGGAACTGCAGGCAAGAAGCGTGAACTCGGATACGAGTATCGGACGACGACGACTTCATTTGGTACTATCCGCCACTGTCCATCTTACTGATATTTTTTATTTATGCATGTTCTAGCTATTCTTCTTTCTACTTTTAAAATTTTGTCGATTCTGGTTTTTCTGAGTAACTTTAAAAAGAGTTTCACTTCCATATGTCACCTCTGGTTGAACCACCGTCTTGTAATGTTTTAATTTTGTTGCGATTGATAGACATTTTCTTTTATATGTAGACCATGTTAATTTTTGGGCTTTTATCAATTTATTAGTTCTTTCTTGCCATGCAGGTTTCTCATCCAAGTTGTAAGTTATAATTTCTCCTAAGTATTTAAATTGCTTCACTATTTTAACTTTCTTGTTATTTACTGTTATGTGATTGATTACAAGTGGATTTGCTACCATTATCTCTGTCTTTTCAAATGATATCTGAAGTCCAATTTTTTGTGCTATATTTTGTAGGCTTATTATTTGATTTCTGGCTTCTTGAATATTATTTGCCAGTAACGCTAAGTCATCTGCGAAACCCAAGCAATTTAAGTCTATTTGATCTTTCTTGGTTCCAATTCTTATGCTCCTAGGATTTTCCTTGTACCATTCCCTCATTACATATTCCAAAGCACAATTGAAAAGTAGAGGCGATAAACCATCTCCTTGTCTTAATCCTGTTTAAATCGTAAACAGTTCAGATATTTCTCCTCTGAATTTTACTTTAGATTTGGTGTTTGTTAGAGTTAGTTTTATAATTTTTGTTAATTTGGGATGAAGTCTGAAATTCCTTAGTATTTTCAGCAATGAAGATCTATGTATACAAGAAGTCTATGAAGGTTATGACTTGCTGTTTTTGTCTACGTTTGTAGTAGTCCATTACTAATTTTAAGGTGATTATCTGTTCAGGGCAGCTTTGCCATGGCCGAAATCCACCTTGATATTCTCCTATTTCCAGTTCTAATTGATCTTTACAACGATTATATAGAATTCGTGACATGATTTTATATGTGATATCCAAAAGGGAAATTCCTCGATAGTTGTCAGGATTTGATTTTTCTCCTTTCTTGTGTAATGGATGTATTATAGCTGTATTCATTATATCATATTTGCTGAAAGCAATTATGATTTATTAGTGGATAAGACTTTTGCTTTCAAGAAGGGAACAGGCCTCGGACAGGACGGATACAATGGACGACGACCTAGCTATGTTCATGGACTAAGATTTGGAACTTTAAACATAAGAATGCTGACGGGGAAGGTGGAGGAGATAGTGGATATGATGGAAAGAAGGAAGTTGGATTTATTGGGATTGGCAGAAACAAAGTGGATAGGGGAAAGAAGGAGAGAACTGAGAAAAGGCTATAGACTGTACTGGGGTGGGAATGAAGAGGGAAAGAGGAATGGAGTGGAAGTAGTAGTACGAGGTGGTTTAAAAGAAGAAGTGAGAGAATAAGTGATAGGATGATGAAAGTGAAAGTAGCACTGATGGGAGAGACCGTAGAATTAGTGCAATTGTATGCTCCACAAGTAGGCTGCGCCTCTGAAGAGGAGGAGGAGTTTGAAGAGGAATTGCAGAAGCAGCTGGGAGGAAGGAATATGATTGTTATGGAAGTTCTGAATGCCCATGTAGGAAGAGAAAGGCAAGGGTATGAGAGTGTGCTTGGACCAGAGGTTTGGGGCAGAAGAAATGAGGAAGGAAAGAGACTGTTGGACTTCTGTCAAAGGAACAGCCTGCTAGTTGGGAACTCCTGGTTCAAGAAAAGAGAGAGCCACACAATCACATGGTACCGTGATGACTTGACCAGGAAGTCGATGGTCGACTATATACAGGGTTATTCAAAATGATTGTCGGGGTTTCGTGAATTTTTTGTAGAAACAGTGGACAACATACCATTGTTATTGTTGCAGTAACTGTTACACTAACTCCCAAAGTTTTGTTCTACATCGATTTAGTACAATGTATAACCACCAGATGGCAGTAACAGCGGTATTTGACAAAATGGCGGTAAAGAGAAGGCGTTTTGTACTCTCGAATTTCATCAAACCGGTTCGTTACAAGAGTCCAGCGCCATTTTCCTACGACGTTCGGGAAACACCCTCCCTCCGACAACTCTATTCACAGATGGTATGCGCAATTCGTGAATACCGGTTGCTTGTGTAAAGGGAAAATCCTCGCCCATCCCCGCAGGTCGGAAGCAGACATGAATCGGATCAGGGATGTTTATCTCCGTAGTCCGAAGAAATCGGCTACAAGAGGCAGCAGGGAACTGCATGTTAGAGCATTTTAAATTCAATAACTTCCAAGACGATGGATTGGACATGGAATGGAACATGATCAGATGTTCTTATCCTGGCCACCAAGGTCAGCAGACTTAACACCGTGTGACTTCTTCCTGTGGGGGTATGTCAAAGCTCAGGTATTTGTTCCTCCTCTACCAGCGAATATTCTGCAACTGAAGCAGCGTATCTGAGCCGCCTTCAACACCATCACCACTGACATGTTGGGGCGTGTGTGGGAAGAGATGGACTTTCAAGTTTATGTGTGTAGGGTGACCAGAGCCTCACGTATCGAGCATTTGTAATGCATGTAAAAATAACTTTTTGAGTTACAGTACACAATAAAACACGTTTCATCTTCCTATGTCAATTGCACTGTATGTTATGAATTTTTGTAACCCCGACAATCATTTTGAATAACCCTGTACTGTATGAGAGAGAACTAAATACACTGACCGGCAAAAAAAGTGGAACAGTTAAAAAAAAGTAATATAAATAGTATAAATCTAGCCTTGAAAAATATTTAATCACATTTTAAAAGCTTTTCATGCATTAGAACAAACATCTGAAACATCCGTGAATAGAAATTGATAATATGACATTCCTTAGGGTGGTTTATTACCACCAATTACCCCCAATCCTCGATGAGCCTATCTTAATGGTTTTATGGCGGGAAGCGTTTAAGGTTTATGAGTGTTGCCGCTCGCTTATTGTTGTTCTAGGGATAACAACTGGCACTTGTTGAACACGTGTGAACCATTGTCACACATTTTAGCAAGTTATCCATTTGCAGTTCACACTAAAACATGCCTCTTAGCCGTGAAGAAGCTGCACAGGCAGTTGGATTGGTGGAGGATGGCCGCAGCTTCCGTTATGTTGCTGAGTTCATTGGATCATCTCTTGGTAGCATACATCGTGCAGTGCAACGTTACAGAGAGCTCCGAACATACGACAGGAGACGAGGGTCAGGCCGTAGAAGAAGCACAAGTGCCAGGGATGACAGATTTCTCACCCTCCAAGTTCTGCCTGATCGGCATACCACAGCAGTTCAGGCACGAAATCAACTGGAAAATGTCAGAAATGTGAGAGTGAGTGAGCGAACAGTAAGAAGAAGGTTTGAAGAAGCTCATCTTTCGTCCAGGAGACCTGCACGTGAACCCGCACTCGAACGGCATCACAGAGAGGCGCGTCTTCGCTTCGCAAGGCAGCATCTGGGATGGACCCACGAGCAGTGGGCCTTTGTTCTCTTCACTGACGAGAGTCGCTTTAACCTTAGATCTCCTGATGGAAGAGAAATAGTGTGGAGAAGGCGCGGGGAGAGGTACAGCCCTGTTGCTTTCTCCTCCAGGACTCCATTTGGAGGTGGCTCGGTTATGGTGTGGGGTGGCATCAACGTTATGGCCCACACTGAGTTGGTGTGCATCGATCACGGGACGCTCAATTCCCAAAGGTACATCGAAGAGATCCTGATGAACCATGTGAAGCCCTTTGCGCCTTTCATTGATCAGAATTTCATGCTGATGCAGGATAATGCCCGCCCTCATACTGCTCACTGTGTTGTACAATATCTGCAGGAAGTGGAGATTCAAACCCTGGACTGGCCAGCTCGTAGTCCTGACTTGACCCCCATCGAACATGTATGGGATATGCTTGGAAGGAACGTCAGACAGCATGACCACACCACCTTGGCACAACTGAGAACATCGCTGCTGGAGGAATGGGTTCGCATCCCGGCAGATGCCATTCGACTAGTTGTGAACAGTATGCCTGAGCGTTTACAAGCTGTCATAGACGCTAAAGGCGGAAACACCCGTTTTTAGTGACCTGTGTTCTCTTGCAGTGCAGTGCAAACATTAATACTGTTTTGTTTGACAATACGTTTGATAAACACCAGCCCAAAAGAGCATTACTAAAAAATAGAAAATTGTAAGATTTGCAAAATGTAACGAAATTTGTGAGTTAAAGCGTGTTGTAAAACATGATTCGGTATTTTCTGTTGCCAACCATCTAAATTTACATGAATAATGCAAATATTGGAAAACCGATACATTTTAGTGGAATAAATTAAGAAATTACATAAAAAATTAAAGTGTTCCACTTTTTTTGCTGGTCAGTGTAAGTACATCAAGGTTATACCATCGGAGAACTTGGATAGCGACCATCGATTGCTGGTAATGAACCTGAGAGGGACTAAGGAGAAGAAAGGGACTGATAACCAGGAAAGACGTATAAGGATATGGAAACTGAAAGAAGGGTCGAATACCTCAAAATGGTAAAGGAAGGAATTCCAACAGATGAAGGAAGAGGAATGGGCTGGATTTAAGAAGACACTAGTAGGTGCAGCAGAAGCAGTATGTGGGAGGACAAGTAGTAAGAAGAGGTGGAAGGAAACACCATGGTGGAATGAGAAGACAAAATATATAGTAAGGGAAAAGAATAGAGCCTTAGGAGGTGGTATCAAAATAGGTCGGTAGAGACAAGGGAAGAGTACCAGGAAAGAAAGCAGGAGGCAAATAGAGTAGTGGTTGAGGAGAGAAGAAAGTGGATGGAAGAGTGGACAAAGATGATGAAGGAGGATAGTGAAGGTACAAAAAAGGTCCTGTATGAGATGGTAAAAAATAAGAGGCAGAAGGATCCTACGGATTATGTTAGAATGGTGAACAAAAGGGGACAAGAGATGGAAAATAGGGAAGAACTGAAGAAAATGTGGAAAGAATATTTTGAAGAACTTCTGAACCCAAATGGAAACTATGGCAAGGAGGAAGAAATCGGGGAAGAGGAAGATGGACTGCAAACAGAAAAGGACTTGACATGGGAAGAAGTGGAGTGAGGAAGATGAAAGGAGGGAAGGCACCAGGTGCGGATGAGTTGAGTGTGGAGAAGGTGAGAGCAGCTGGAGAGGTGGGGATACAATGGTTGTACTGAGTGATGAAGGAAAGGAAGACCCCAGAGGACTGAAAAAGGGAATAATTGTCCCGATCTTCAAAAAAGGTAGTAGAACAGAATGCAGAAACTATTGGGAAATAACACTGATGAGTCATTGTGCAAAGATGTTTGAGAAAGTTTTGGAAAGGAAAATTAGGACAAGGATAGAAGGAGGGATGAGGGAAGAACAACATGGCTTCAGAGCAGGAAGGTCCACAGTGGAGTTGATTTTTGCTGTAAGGCAGTTACAAGAACAGCACTATGAGTATGGAACAGATCTACTGATGGCCTTCCTGGACATTGAGAAAGCATATGACAGTGGATGCAGAAACAAAGTATGGAAGTCCCTGGAGGATAGAGGAGTAGAAAAATGGACTATAAGGAGGATAAAGGAGATGTGCAAGGGAAGCGTGAGCTGTGTGAAAGTGGGAGGAGCGAGATCGGACTGGTTGGAACAAAGAAATGGCTTGAAACAAGGAAGTGCATTGTCACCGTTACTTTTCATTGTGGTGATGGATGACATAATGACCCGAGTGGCACAAGTAATTGGGGGAGGAAAGATGAAAGCAGTGGTGTTTGCAGATGATTTGGGGAAACAAGGAGGAGGTGGTACAGGAACAGTTGGACGTGTGGGAAGGAATAATACAAGGATATGGGATGAAATTTAGCATAAATAAGAGTGAGATGGTGATCACAACAAGGAAGAAGGAAAGAACCTTAATGGGAATAACAATTGGTGGGGAACAGCTGAAGAAAGTGGAGAGTTTCATGTATCTGGGAAGCCTGATACAAGATAATGGAAGAAACGATAGGGAAATAAATGAGCGGGGGAGACAGGCAGAAGCATTCCAGAGGAGTGTGAAAAGCATGTTATGGAGCAAGGATGTCCCTCAGAACAGCAGAAAGATCATATATCGGAAGTACTATGCCCCTATCCTGACGTATGCCTCGGAGACCTGGGTTATGAAAGGAAGGGAGAAGAGCAAAATACAGGCCAGTGAGATGAGGTTCTTGAGAAGCAGTATTGGAGCTACAAAGATAGACAGTGAGAAATGAGAGGACCAGAGAAATAATGAAGGAGAAACCATTACAGGATGATATAGAGAAATCTAGACTTAGATGGTATGGACATGTAAAACGAATGGAGGAGAATACACGAGACGAAGTAGGAAGGAAAGAGAGCGAGAGACATGTGGCTGAAGGGGGTGGAAGAAAGCGTGAAGAGGAGAGAAGACTGGACAAGGGTGGAGGCTGAGAGATGGTGGGAAGACGTTGGAGAGGCTTGTGTTCCAAACAAACCCGGCCAGTGGCTGGAAACTGTGCAAGATGATGATGATGAGACTGTTTTTCAATTTCTGGATAAAAGTGATGGGCATCCACTCCCCGAGTAACTTTGCTCAACACTTTCATACTGAACGGTAAACGCTCATGCGAACTCTGGTGTCAACTGATTGAAACACAAACCACATGTTAGAAGTCTTCATATCAGTATTTAAATGATGATATGCTTTAATTTGAAGCATTGTAACTAGTCGGCAAAGCCGGTATTATGTTTCTGCACAATGGCTATTCAGATATTTACCCACATTGCGGTAATGCAGTGATCAATGTAATATATAATAATAATATCGTATGGCCTCGGGTGCCTGGTGCAAGCTTTGTTAATTGACACCCAGAGGGTAGCTTGCATGTCGAATTTCGTCGTTCCTTTGAACGCTATGAAAGTCAAGGAGGTTAGATATCTAAACTCCTTGACACTACAGCGCTTTCAAGTAGAGAATGGAGGAACTTTGTGTTGGCGGAAAATCCCGAGATTAATTTTGCCATTGAACACGGCCTACTGAATTCAAATGGGTTCTTTAACATGCCAACAACGTATGACATGAGTATCGTGATTTTTGTCGCCTTCAAAAATCACTTACCATGGCCAGGGGCGAACCTGCATCTTGGGGTTGGTAGTCCGACACTATAACCACTCACCCACCGTGGCAAGCAATGTAATATATGAACCCGCGCAACGAATAAGGTACTCCGTGCCACCTTGGTTTGTTTTGAGATTATGATGGAAATAGGTACCTGGTCGCATGTAGCATGAAATGATGTGTTTAACGTACACACAAAGGCCTCCTATGGGTAGATATTTGCAATTGAAATGCCACGTGCGTAGAAGAAGGACCCTGGTATTCCAAGATGGAGGGCGTCAAGAAGTTGGAGATCTCTCCGTCAGCTAGCAAACGTGACAATATCGGCTGTAGACGTAAACAGAGCATACAAAAGTGGAAGGATTTCAATAGAAAGATGTTGGGGAAGCATGTGAAAATCGTCATGGACGTAAAATTCCAGAAAAAATACAACCAAAATAGGTGAGTAGAAAAAGGACCTCCGTGTTTCACCTGGGTGTCTGCATGCCAGAATTTGTTATTAATAAGTCTCAATTTGGGAATGAGACATTTGAATACAGTATATCCCTGTTGATAATGTAGAGAGAAAGTTGTTTTATTTAGCGACTTGGGGGTATCGTTGTCATCAGCCCCTTGTATTTGAGTGTGTGAGCTGTCTTATAACCTGCGTTATTGTGGTGATTGCTAGGGTGTGTACGTGTTGGCGGGGCTAGAATTTGTAGGAATGTGAATCTGGCATGTTAGGTAGGCTATCATCTCGATATTTGTTTGGAGCTGAAATGGGAAACTACGGAAGACCATTTGTAGGATAGACAAGGGAGGTACTTGGAATCTACTCCTCGGTTATCCTCACAATTTTAAGTGTAATTTGTTCCAACACCCATACCAGGATTTAAATTCTCCATAGCAAACCCGGGGATATAACCCGAGCCTTCTAAAAAAAGGGCAGTTACTACACTTACCCCTAAACCACTCACAGCTACTGTAGAGAATAAGTGTGTCGTAATGTATTGGCATGATAGATTCTATGATAATCTATGTCCTCTTAGGCATAAGGTTGAACCCGGAAAAACTAAACTTTTTAGGGGAAAGACACCATAGTACAACCTTGTCCCCTGAAGTCCTAATGTATATAAACAGGGTGTCTACCGGTAACGAAAGTAACGAATTTTACAAATGGGTAACGAAAGTAACGAATTTCACATACGGGTAACGAAAATTTTCCGAAGGCGGATTGAATCATTTAAACTCGCGCCTCTGCTCAGAGATTGCGATGGAGCGAGTTTCACGCAAGCGGCGGCGATTGCATAAGCTATATTTCCCCGTACCCGACCTCGAGGAAATGCATACTGAGGATACCCTGAGTGGTACACATCGTTCAGCGTATATTTTCGGCATCAAGATGACTTCTTAGTTTTGTGAAATATTTATCTGTGTTATTAGGAAACCTGACTTTCCGCGAGACGTTTACTCGCGAAAACTTCTGAAATTAATCAGAAACCTCGCATTTATTTGGAGACTATGTCAAATTGAAGTCCAGAAATAACGCGAAATAATTTAATGTCGCAATCTTGCGAAATGTTACCGTTTCGAAAAAGGATTTTGAAAAAGTTTCGAAATACGTACCGTAGCCTATAAGATAACTTATTTTAAAAATCTGTCTCGTAAATTTGCGACATCCAGTATGGTTAATTCGAAATTCCGTTATATGTCGATTTTTCCTTCGAACTTTGGTTCCATCGGATATATTATAATCCAACCGGTTATTTCGAAAACTTGTATAACTTGTATAATTCGTGATTCGAGTTCAAAAGAAAACGTGCCCTCTAGTCGTATTATTCGTGCAATCCTCTCAGAATAATTCTTAATATTTGATACCTACTTCGAACATTCATACTCAAGACGGCCGGCTGACCACACCGCACGACTTGCCCTTCGGGAATCTCGTCAAATGGACCGAGATCGACGTCAATAGCGTAAAATCATAAAACCCGTCCCCTATCGTGAACTTGTGACCACGATGATTGCGAGAATTCCGTCCAAGATGATTGGGCACCAATCACGAAACATTCCTACTCGCTACTTTTCCCATGGCCGTATACTTAAAAGCGTACGGGGAGCGAGAAGTGCATCAACCCAGTTAGAAATGACAGCCTACGTAGCGTCGCGATACTAATTTCTCCTCGTGATCCACCCTGAGCTGATGAGCTCCCAACCACAGCATAGGGACAGCGGGAATCACGGCGCCGGCCATACAACTTGTCCATAACTACTCGTGTGAATTTTAACCATGCCCAACCCTGAGCTTGCATCCACCATTCTATCAGGACGAAGAGACAATCGTTCAACGGCCGGGTGCGGCGCGGTATGCATAATATCGCAAGGACAACGTGAATCTCGTAAAACGGCCGAGAGCGGCAGCGATTGTGATACATCGCGATATTTCTCCGCATTCAATGACGAGGACAACTGGATTCTTGTAAAACGGACAGCAAGTGGCGCCGATTGTGTAATAATGCTATATTTTCTCGTGCCTGACCTCAAGGACAATGGAAATCTCGTCGAACGACTAAAAGTGACACAATTATCTAAATCGCGATATTTATCCGTGTTCTATCGCGAAAACTACGGGAATCTCGACAAACGGGTGAGACCAGCGCCGATCGTGTAACATCTCGAAATGTGTCCTTACTTGACTGCGAAGACAGAATTCGGTTACAATCACATAACGTCCCATAAATTTCTTCGTGATCTACCGCGGGGACTAAGGAAATCTCGCCAAACGGTCAAGAGCAGAGCAACCTCTTGGCAATTATAAAAAACGCCTTGTGCACAAGACGACATATTTGCTGAAACAACTCATTTGATAATAAATATCTAGTATTTATTTATTATTTTTAAAATTTTTATAACTCCCTAAGTGAATTGTATTTACCGCTTTAAACACAGTTCATTGCTGTTTTTCTTCACCGCTTGATGAGCCCCTTTGCTTGCAGACCGCAGACGTATCTTGAATTCAAAGGTAACTAAAATTAACTAAAAGGTAGCTAAAAAGTAACTAATTTTTACTTCATCCTTACAGTAGACACCATGATAAATTTAGTGTAATATCCTCATTTCTGTGAGACCTGCACCGTAGGTTCCAGGTTCGATCCCCAGCTCTACGATGGAGGATCTTTAATGCTGGTATGAGAGTTGGAGCGCATGAACGCAGGTAGCCAAGGGGTACTAAAAGGTGCTAGTGCACACGCATCCATCACCTTTCAGCTCACTCTCGGTGTTGTGGGGGAATAATCAAGAGAATGTTTTAAAATATTCAAAACACATGTTCTTTTAGAGATCCAAGTCTGTGTTTGCAGCCCAGTAACGTTCTGTGTGTAGACGTATGAATGAGACCCTCTGCAAGATGTGTCTTTTCACATAATTTTCATTATCGCCACGCTTATAAGGAAGACGTTATTTGAATGTGATAACCCGTTGAAATCCCCCCTAGCTCAATATCTGATGTACTAATGACTCACTGTTTCCAAATTAACTTTGTCAATCTCCACTCTTCCTAAATCTTGTCAGCAATATGATTGTGTTTTTTCCCACCCAAAAGAGAAGAGGGAAAACCCACTATAGGATTGTTACAATAGGTCTGGAAAATAAAGAGAACTACATTTTAGTTGTTCACCAAGAGTAACTTGAGTGTCCCCTCCGCACCCCTTGGTAGCATGCTGAGCTTCTATGCCCTTGATCGCGGGTTCAAACCAGGCCGAAGTCGTCGGATTTTTTAAGAGCGTTAAAATTCCCTCAGTATGGGGAAGATTTATGGCATGTAAAAGAACCTTCCACTAACTACAATTGTGTTAATTCAAATTTGTACGTTAGTTTTGATTAATGCTCTGTAGTTCCAACGTCCGTAGCCAGGTGCCGGTTGCAGTGGCATCTAATTGCCAAGTTCGTGGCCAGGAGTCGTTGACGGTAGCAAAAGTAGGAACTACTTGAAATTGATCGTCTGCAGTCCTTACTTGAATTAAAACAGATAACACACACTAATACAGCCATCACAATTAACACCGGTTATCAGACAGTCAATCATCACTTACTGCTGAATGAACTCTACTTGATGACAAAGGACTATAAATTAACTGAAATAGTCAGGTGTCTTCTTCAAAATCGTAGACTCTTTGTAGACTTTCAAGGGCAGCACAGCCGTTGGAGGAATCAAAGAAATGGACTGCCTCAAGGTATATAGTGTTCTGGCTCCTATCCTCTTTAACATATATACAAATGACCAGCCAATACCAGTAGGTACTCAAAGCTTTATTTATGCGGATGATTGTGCCATTACCGTCCAGGCGGATCAGTTTGAAATTGTTGTTGGACTTGGACTCAAAATGTCAACAGAACAGTGAAGTGAATTCAAATATCCTAAGTATTTATTCTTTGAAAATAGACAGGGCATTTTGCCAAATCCCTGTGGGCATCAGTTATGAAAATGGCTCGACCAGAAGCATGTTTTTTTTTTTTAGCGTATGGCTTTTAGTGCCGGGAGTGTCCGAGGACATGTTCGGCTCGCCAGTTTTGTAGCTGCTTCGAGACGGACACCCAATGGGTGAGCTACACGTACCGTTGGGGAGAAAAGTGGGAATGTAAGGACGAGGAGTTGGAAGGTAGCGGCTGTGGCCTATAGTTAGGGACCAACCCTGGCATTTGCCTGGAAGGAAGATGGGAAACCACAGAAGACCATCTTCAAGGTTGCCGGCGGGGGGATTCGAACCTCCTCGCCTCCCGGATGTGAGTGACAGCCAGCAGTCATGCCGTAACGACCATGGTTAACTCACCCGGTAGAAGCATGGTGTAATGTATTAAAAGTTAAAGAATAAATTATGTTTTGTAAGTGGAAAGAATAAGACGGGTAGTCCTATTTCAGTTCCTAAAATAGTGGTGACCCCGACGTGATTAATAACGCAGATATTGGTAAGTCTCGATCTGGTTATATTCATAAATTTTAACAATGGAAGTGTTTGTAAAGAGGCGAAAACCTGTGAGAACGAGATTCACTAAGAATTATGATAACCTGTTGCAAGTATTAAATGATGAAGAAAATTGTAAAGAAGAAATTGTAAGAAGCAAATTAACAACTCGGGAACGGTTAACTACCGACTTACATAACCTCAATGAACAGGTGGCAGCATTAATGTTAGAAGACAGTGATCAATCTGAAGGTGAATTTGAACGAGAATACGAGAGTGTAGAGAAGTTCAATGAGGACATGGATTGTGCATGTGTGAAAGTTGAACAATTTATTGTGAGGCAACATACCGGTGTCCAAATCACAAACAATGGGCAGTCTGTCATTTCTTTCCCAAACTCCAGCAGACGAAAACTTAGGTTACCCAAAATTGAATTAAAGAAGTTCAGTGGGGATATAAAAGACTATATTGGCTTTTGGAGCCAATTTAGGCGAATTCACGAGGACGGGGATTTGGAAAATGAGGACAAATTCCAGTACCTGATTCAGGCTACCACAGAAGGCTCAAGAGCTCGGGAGATTGTTGATAGGTTCCCTTCCATTGCGGAGAACTATAATAAGGCTATAGAGAGCCTGAAGAATAGATTTGGAAAAGAAGAGTTGCTTATCGAATATTATGTAAGAGAACTCCTGTCACTAGTGATAAAGAATGCCACTGAAGACAGAGGAAAGCGTGACACAGCTCGCCTCTATGATAACCTAGAATCTCACCAGCGTGCTTTAGAGTCAATTGGTATGACTTCAGACAAATATGCTGCCATGCTCTTTCCGCTCGTGGAGTCCTGCATCCCTGATGATATTTTTAGGGTGTGGCCGAGAAGTCCAATGACAATTGATAATGAAGAGGGCGGAAGCAAAATGTATGGAGACCGGTTGAAGCACTTAATGCTATTCTTCAGGAAGGAAGTTGAAGGCGAAGAAAGAATTTCTTTGGCGAAAGCGGGCTTCAGACTGAGTGAGGTTAGTCCACAAAGATATAAGAAGAAGCAGCAACCTGATAAAATTGTACCTACTGCAACAGACTTGTTCTCCGGTGAGCAGAAGAAGTATAAATTGACGTGTGTGTTCTGCGGAAAACCACACGAGAGTAAGGAGTGTTTTCAAGCACAGAGGTTGTCTCTAAGTGAGAAGCAGGACATGTTAAAGAGAAACAAGGGATGTTTCGTCTGTCTGAAGCCAGGACATCGTGCTAAAGATTGTAAAGGTAAAGTGAGCTGCATTGTCTGTTCTAAGAAGCATTGCACCATCATGTGTCCACAGCTGGAAGTCAAGCAAAAGGACCAAAAATGTGAGGAAAAGACAGAAGAAAACCAGAACACCTCTCTTTCAAGTCAGTGCTCCTCGGATGTAGTTCTTCAGACCCTGCTAGTGAATCTTGAGGCCTATGGGAGGAGACGGACCGTAAGAGCACTCATCGATACCGGTTCACAGCGGTCATACATATTGAAAAGCACTGCGCGGGAAATGGGTTATCAACCAGTCAAATCAGAAGTCGTGATACATGCCTTATTTGGAGGGGGTTCATCCAAGAAAATGGAGCACCAATGTTATGATGTTCTCTTGAAGAGTTTGGTAGATAACTATTCCTGCATAATTCAAGTTTTAGACCAACCAATAATATGTGGGTCAATCTCACGGCCATATTTAAGTACCTGTATGGGAGAATTGAGGAGGAAGGGGATTCACCTCACAGATGTCGGAGCTGGACAGCCACCAATTGAAATCCTGATAGGATCGGATGCACTAGGGAAGCTGTACACTGGAACTGTAAAAGAATTAGAGTGTGGACTCACTGCTGTGCAAACTAAACTAGGCTGGGTCGTAATGGGTAAAGTGATGGACAAGTCTGGGACAAATACCCATGCTGCCATGATAACTACCCTTTTGACTCACACTAGTCATCTGCCGGACCTATGGAAGTTGGGAATTTTGGATCCCTGTGAAAGCCAAACAAATGAGGAAATCGAAATAGCTGTGCGAGATCACTTCAAGAGAACTGTGAAGAGGGATGCTGAGGGAAGGTATGAGGTTATTTTTCCCTGGTTGGAAGGTCGGGAAGAGCTACCTGATAACAGAGTGGTAGCTGAGAAGAGGTTAATAGTTACAACCACGAAACTTGAAGTGGCAGAGAAGTTTGATGACTATGATGCAGTATTGAAAAACTGGTTGAATGAGGGCGTGGTAGAAGTGGTTCAAGATGACGAGCAACAGAAACGTGGGCACTATCTTCCGCATCGGGGAGTCTTCAAAGACAATTCAACGACGAGTGTGAGGCCAGTCTTTGATGCGTCCTGCAAGCAGAAAGGGGGCTGCTCTTTAAATGACTGTTTGGCAAAAGGACCGAACTTGCTGGATTTAATCCCCAAGATTTTGCTCAAGTTTCGACGAGGGAAAATTGGTGTCATTTCCGATATCAAGCAGGCCTTCCTACAAATCTCTGTGGACGAACAAGACCGTGACTGTCTGCGATTTCTCTGGTGGGAAAATGTCAAAGAGAAGAAGGTAAAAATAATGAGACATCGTAGAGTTGTTTTTGGAGTAAACTGCAGCCCATTCCTCCTGGGAGCAGTTATCCAGCATCACTTGAGTCAGTATGAACCGCCTTTAAAAGGAGTGGCTGAAACACTGAAGGACTCGTTTTATGTTGACAATTGTGTCACGTCTGTCAATTCAGAAGAGGAGCTGCATACATTTGTTGGACAAGCTACTGAAATAATGGCTGAAGAGAAGTTTGTCCCGAGAGGTTGGGAGCATACAGCCTTATGCACCGAAGGTATTGCCAAACCGCCACCAGTTCTTGGACTACTGTGGGATAAGGTAGAAGATAAGTTGTACTGCGATGTCAGTGGGATAAGCTACCCTCAAAGAGCAATTACAAGAAGAAATATCTTATCCACACCGCAGAGAGTCTTCGATCCAATAGGCTTCACCTCTCCTGTTACTCTTTGCCCTAAAATACTTCTCCAAGAAAGCTGGAAAAGCAAATTAGGCTGGGACGCTGAACTTCCAGAAGAGATGTCTCACAAATTTGTGAGATGGGTTGAGGACCTTCCAATTTTATCGGATGTAAGAATCCCAAGATGGACTTCAATGAAGGAGACAGACTCGTGTGCTCTACATGTCTTTTGCGATGCATCAAAGTCATCCTATGCAGCCGTGGTGTTCTTGAGATGTGAAGACAGCAGGAGAGTGTCGGTTCAGTTGTTGCAAGCTAAATCTAGGATTGCACCTTTGAAAAAGATCACAATTCCAAGGTTAGAACTACTCGCTTGTTGTATTGGGACTCGTTTAGCTACACATGTGAGGAAAGGTCTTGATACGAAGGACTTAAAGGAATATTACTGGACTGACTCTGCCACCGCATTACACTGGATTACCCAAGATGGACAGTGGGGAACATTTGTTAGAAATAGGGTGAAGGAAATTTGTAGTAGTTCCAATGTTCAAGACTGGAGGCACATTCCTGGCCATGAAAACCCTGCTGATCTACCATCAAGAGGCTGTAGGGCGAAAAAACTGTTAGAATCCCGATGGTGGGAGGGACCGAGCTGGCTTAAGCTCTCCGAAGAGAACTGTCCAAAGTCTGAATCAATGGCAAAGGAGGACGACATAGATCAGGAAAGGAAGAGAGATGCGATATCGTTAACTTTTGCTACACAAGAGGAGGCATGGTATTTGAAGTATTTCTCGTCTTATACGAAGATTGTACGAATGATGGCCTGGATGCTACGGTTCATTCATAATGTTCGGGTTAAAAAGGATAAGCATCTCGATTCTGAACTGTCCACCCACGAAGTAAAGAATGCAGAAAGAAGCCTTTTGAAGTTTGTACAAAATGACATGTTTATGAAGAAAGAGAAGATGGACTTCAAATCCTTGTGTACTCTAGAAGATGAGGACGGACTGCTGAGAATCAAGACAAAGATTGTGAGAAGAAAAGATGATGCAGATTTCAGATTCCCCATTCTGTTGCCATCAGATCATAAAGTAACACATCTGTTGGTAATGGAAGAACATATGAAAGCCTCTCATGCAGGAGTGCAAATTCTGCTATCTATCATAAGAGAACGATTCTGGATTGTCAAAGGGCGGAAGACTCGGCGCAGTATTCTTTCCAAATGTGTGAGATGTAAACGGTTTGAAGCAAAACGTATTGAATCAGTACCTGTGGAACTTCCTGAAAATCGGGTGAGAGAAGCCAGTGCATTTGAAGTAGTAGGAATCGATCTAGCGGGTCCATTGCACTTGAAGAATAGTACCAAGTCTTGGATAGTGATCTTCACCTGTGCAGTCTTCAGAGCGGTTCATTTTGAACTGGTTACTTCTCTTTCGGTATCCAGCTTCATTTGGGCACTGAGAAGATTTATTTCCAGACAGGGTAGACCACATGTCGTCTATAGTGACAACGGGACAAATTTTCATGGAACGGAGAACTTACTCAAAGCACTTGACTGGGATAAGATAGTAAAGGAAACTGCCATTTCAAGAATTGAATGGAGATTCAATCCACCCACAGCAGCTTGGTGGGGTGGGTGGTGGGAGCGATTGATTCAAACACTTAAGAAGTTGGTGCGGCGTGCATGTGTGGAATATGATGAAATGTTGACCGTTTTGATTGACTGTGAAGCTGTTGTTAATTCACGACCACTAACATATCTGTCTGAAGATCAGAATGACTTGGTGCCTTTGACGCCTGCAATGTTTATACAAGACATTCCGAGGGTGGAAGTACCTGATCTTGATCACATCAATAGTGTTAATCTGTCAAAGAGTTATAGGTACCAACAACGACTAAAGGAAGACCTGAGAAAAAGTTTCATAGTGGAATATCTTGGTCAGCTCATCCAAAGAAGGAACGAGCTGTTGAAGATGACGCAAGACCTTCAAGTAGGTGAAGTCGTGCTTATTGGTGGTGACGACAGGAAGAAGATGGACTGGCCGATGGGGAGAGTCGCAGCAGTATACCCAGGGAAGGACAACAAAATACGAGTGGTGAAGGTGAAAACTGCTACTGGTATGTTGATCCGGCCAGTTCAACGCATCTATCCTTTGGAGATTTGTTCCAAGACAACTAGTGTACCGATGGATGAGCCTGAGCCTGCCGTTACCTTGAGAGATGAGAAAGTGTACGTTACAAGGTCCGGTAGAAGAGTAAACATTCCATCACGCTTTCTTCAGTAATGTAATTGTGTATAGTGTCTTTCCTTTTTCTTATCACTCTTTATTGTGAAATTGTTTACTATTTTAGTGGTTTTGATTCAACATTGTTAATCAAAAGGTGGGAGTATGTTGGACTTGGACTCAAAATGTCAACAGAACAGTGAAGTGAATTCAAATATCCTAAGTATTTATTCTTTGAAAATAGACAGGGCATTTTGTCAAATCCCTGTGGGCATCAGTTATGAAAATGACTCGAGCAGAAGCATGGTGTAATGTATTAAAAGTTAAAGAATAAATTATGTTTTGTAAGTGGAAAGAATAAGTCCTATTTCAGTTCCTAAAAATTGTGGAAAGACGTCTATCTGAAGCTCTAGAGGAACTAAGTGATTATTATAGAGGAAACCAATTGAAACCAAACCCTTTGAAAACACAAGTCTGCGCTTTCCATCTCAAGAACAGACAGGCAAAGGGGAAACTGCATGTAATGTGGGAAGGCATGCTGTTGGATCACTGTGCGAATCCCAAATATTTAGGGATTACATTGGATCGTGCACTCACGTATGAAAGACATTGTCTAAACACCAGAAATAAGGTATCCGCAAGAAACTGCCTCCTTCGCAAATTATCTGGTACCAGCTGGGGGACTTAAGCTCAAACAATAAGAACCACTGCTTTAGCACTCTGTTACTCTGCAGCAGAATATGCATGTCCTGTGTGGTATAGGTCGTGTCATACCAAGCAGGTTGATACTGCATTAAATGAAACGTGTAGACTCATCACTGGCTGCCTGAGACCCACGCCATGTGATAAACTGTATTGTTTAGCAGGCATTGCACCCCCAGATATCAGAAGAGAGGTGTCCGCTAAATGTGAGAGATCTAGGGTTGATGTGTCTCAGGCACATCCATTGTATAGACTTCAACCAGCCCACTCTCGACTGAAGTCCAGAAGAAGCTTTCTTCACACAACTGAGTGTCTAACTGACAAACCTCAGGTTTAGATGATTACATGTTGGTTGACCAGAAGCCCCCAAATTACTCAGTGGATGGCTCCATCTGAAAGGCTCCCAGCAGGACATACAGAGGCTTGGACAACTTGGAAGTCTCTCAACAGATTGCGATCTGGGGTTGGCAGATCCAAGTCCAACATTCGTAAATGGGTTTTTTGCTGCGACTCGGTCCTATGTGAATGCGGTGAAGAACAGACTATGGGTCATCTGCTTCAGTGCAGTCTGTGTCCTATAGTGTGCACCATGGAGTATCTGGTGAAGGCTACACCAAATGGACGTGACATGGCAAAATATTGGTCATGCATTATTTAGAACCTTAAATGTTCAAGTTTTGTCATTTTTGTTGCCCATTTTGTACATAATTTCTTATGTAATATTTTTATTCCTGACACGAATAAATAAAATCAGACAGATTCTACACACACCCAAAGTACACGGGGCAACATGACCGCGTTGTCGCAGCCCCTAAACTGATGAACCATCCAAGCAGTGTTTTGTCCGCCTCGTTCCGTAATGGCTACCATTCTTGGCTGTCACCGTGGATGTCCGAGTTCGATTCCCGGCTCTGTCAAGGAATGTAATCCTGGTCTGAGGGCTGAAACGGAGTACACTCAACCTCTTGAGGCAGGATTGAGAAGAGATGAGTTCAATTCCCATCTCAGTCATCCTGGACGTGGTTTTCCGTGAGTTCCCTCTTCTACTCCAGGAAAATGCTAGGATGGTACGTAACTTAAGGCCACGGTCGCTTCCTATCCTCATCGTACCTCAGTTACAGAATATGCCTAGTGTGTGTCACTAGTACAGACATCACAGTGACACAGGCTATCAGATAAATTGTACACATACCCAAATACATGCGGCTACATGACCGCAATGTCGCAAAGCCTCTAAAAGAATCAACAACTACAACAACCAAGAACAGTGTGTGTAGGCCTAGTAATATAGCTATTACCATCCGTTCAGTGGAATAAGGACTCCATTCACAAGAAATGCATGCTGTTAAAGAGTGGGCTCTAAGACAACAAAACCTGTTGGGGGTCCTTCTTCCTAATTTGGTTGGTTGGTTCTTAAGTTTAGGGGCTGCGACAATGAGGTCATGTAGCCCCGTGTATTTTGGGTGTGTGTAGAATCTGTCTGATAACCGGTGTTAATTGTGATGACTGTATTAGTGTGTGTATCTATTTTAATTCAAGTAAGGACTGCAGACGATCAATTTTCAAGTAGTTCCTACTTTTGCCGCCAAACGCCACCGTCAACGACTACTAGTTCAGAACTTAGCTACCAGACGTCACCGCAGTCGGCTCTTGGCAACGAACGTAGAAACCTAAGAGCGTTGTTTACATTCTTATTAACCTATACAATTTAGCTTCTTCCTATTTTATAGACAAGAATATGCCTATATCTATGTTCAGTGATCACTGAAGCATCACACAAGTAAACTACAACGTTTATATGATAGTAGGGACCACTCATATAAAATTTGGACGAAATTCACGCAATAGCGCGCTTTCAAACAACAAAAACGTACTTAACACAAAACTACAAAAAATGGCGCGGAGTCCCTTATTCGTTGCGCGGGTTCATGTATCGATGTTTTTATACGGTAACTGAGCTAGCCTTTCATAGACCACTATAGGAATTCTCTTTACCGTCAAGTAGGCGTATTCATAACTAATTTAAAACTCGATTCCACGCAGGAACATTATCAAAAAAAAAAGCTAAATATTAACGGAGCATTAAAAAATACTTCCATATTATTACCGGCATGTGCAAATGAGTACCTGTCTTGTACTCTAAATTTCTGTGGTTGTAATGGCTGCGTGGATAGCATCTTGGTCTGCGAATCATGAGGTCTCAGGTTCGAACCCCAGTCCCGGCAATTATTTTTACTACCGGATTATCGATTTAAATGATATCTATCATAACATTATATGTCATTGCATCAGAGGATCAATTTAAGATCAAGAAAAGGCCTGCACACTATAGATTGATTAATTATTTTCAGGAGTGGATGATGAGGCCAAGTACAGCAAATCCGGGAAGTCTTTATACCTGTATATGTTTGTTGGTGTATTGTTTCTTGATGAATTTAATAAAAGTTAATTTAGTTATGAAACATTTTATCTAAGAGATCCATACATGCTCAGTTATGTTGGACACACAATCCTATGTGCTTCCATGTTCTTTGTGACAAATTTTTCCAAAACAGCAGGAGTGATTGTGCCGAAGACTGCTCAAGTTCAGCATTGGTTCTGTAGTGATGTGCGACAAGCAACATCTTGATTATACCCCACGAGTTATATGGGGTTGTCAACTGAAGTTCAGCATTGTTTCTGTAGTGACAATACCTCACAATGAGTTATCAGGTGTTGTCAAGTCAAGGCTACATGGAGCCATGGGAGTGTTCAGGATATTTCTCATTTAACAAATCACAAATGATAAGAATGGTGTGCTGGAGCTCTGTCTTGCTGAATCCACAACTCTTCCATTAGTCCTCTGTTTTCATTTGGGGGCTGATGCATCAGATTCACTAGCTGACACAGTCCAAAGAGATGCTGCGATGTACGGTATCTTAAACTATCTGGAACTAAAGTGGTCTATGGAACAAATAGAACAGAAAAGCAATAAAACAGGTTTTAATGAACTGTGCATTAATTATTCACATTTTATAGAACCTGTGACATAGTAAATAAAGAGATACTGAGCACTCGGTACTCCAAAATCACCATTATTTAAACCCCTTTCACAACCTTAATATACGGTAACTTCTAAACAAATTATTGCTACTTAGCACTGTACACAATCACACACACAAAGGTATTGATCATCTCCTCGATGGGCTGGCAGAACATCCTCCGCCTCGTTTACTGTAATACCCCTGCGGTTGTGATGTGGAAGGGACAGGTAAAAGGGGTGATGCACTGGAGATACAAATTTTAACATTTTCTTTAAATCCATCTTCTTATGAGTAAGTAAAATATTAATACTTACCATATCTGGGGTGGAGCTCTGCAAGGAGTCTATGAAGCTCTCTAGGCTTACAGATCATTGTTTTAGATCAACTGAATTGTAAATGTCTATGTAATCATCATTATAATGCATCACAGATTGTCCCTTGACAATTTTGCCTTTCGGATCTTTGAAACCATCACACCATCCCCCACCAAAGCGTAATTCTTGAAGATCTAGTTTAGTCGGTCGAATGACACAAACGTACCCACCATATTGTGAACAATATAAGGAGACTGTATCCTACAGTTTTTCACCAATTCCATTCAGTCGTTTGGGGTCAATATTTGACTTTGCTTATGTTGAGCTCTACTAACGAAGGAGAAGTCTCCATCATTGGGTAAATATGTATGACCAGTTACAAGACAGTGTAGCCTACACAAATTTAATTTGTGTGGTAAGTTATCCACCATGTACATGATAAAGAAACGCAATTCAACTTAGACCACTTAAGAATTGACGAACATTAAAAACATCTGCCAATTCCAAAGTGGTACTTTAAAATTTGTGGCACCTACAAAGACAAATGACACATAGACCACTGTAGAATGTGTAGACGCTCACCTGTTCAGATCTGGGTTTTGGCCAAAATGTTTCATAGACCACATTAGTTCCACGCTAGCCAATTGTGGTGGGTTACTTGTGTTCAACTTTGGAAGTGAAGTGAGGATTTTTTCTGAACCCAAAAATAAACATTTCTCTTTTGCATGCTGCGCTGTGTGGTACTGTGCCCGTTTAGACCGGAGTCCGCACGACCACATATGCATTTTACCAAGAATCAGTCAGCACGAGAGTCAAAATATCCCGGGGCGCCAGATGGGTTAAAGCTAATAGCAAAAACGACATCAAATGAAAAAAATGCTTTACTGATTTTTGGCTCAATGCAACAATAAGGATAGAAGGAGATTCAACTGGGCATAACACATCATGTAAAATTATCTCATTTTATTCTGAAGTTAAAATTGACTGCAAAATAAGATACTCCAAACGGCATCATTCACATGTGGCGACCCACATTACTATTTACACAATGTACAGAAATTTTCCAACACATTGGACAATTATCTTTGGAGACACAAGTCTGATTATCAGTCCTGTAGACTGTGTTCCAAAATTAAATCCATTAATTATGATTAAATCCAGTTCAAATTTAATTGTCTTTACTGGAAATACCGTAGTTCACTGGTTGAATTTTTACATAATATTAACACTCGTAGAATAATTGTTCATAGAATTTTCAACTTTCACTTATTTTTCCAGTTTCAAAAAAATATTGTCAAAAAATATTATTATCTTTGAATCAACACAAATTATGTACACATATTAATAACAACTTCTGAAAAGTATTTGACCATTGAGCATAGCATCGAAGAAATTGTGCGAAGCACAACAAAATTAATTGTTCTTCTCACATTAAACATTTTGAGAAGTGACTCGATTATGAACTTCAAGTTCCTAACAAAATATATGATTTCTGAATCATCAACTTGATCAATAAATTGTTGGACCATTCAACTATTCGATTCTCCACTTGGAATCATCATTAAGAAAAATATTTATATTTGTGGCCATTTTAGTAACTTTCACAACTTGCAATTCTTCGACAGAATGCGGAAATAAGAATTGTAGCTTCATAATAAATTCATTTAGTTCATGGCACTAGGATTGAAAATATCCTTCAAATTATTCGTGGTTATAGAATTATTTTTAATTGGCAGTGGCCCATTCTATTATTTGTGTAAGAACACAACATTCCAACAACAACGGCAAAGGTCTTCCTCTGAAGAAGAATAAAATACTATCATGACAAATCCGGGTTCTAGCAAAATCAAAGTCTTGAAAAGGAAAGGAAGGAAGCTTGTAGTTTAACGTGACCGTTAATCTGTAGATCATAAGCCACGGGACCTCCTTTTTACGTGGAATCCGAACCACAGGACATGGCATTTCACTTCGAAAATCTCACATGCATTGACCGGGAATCGAACCTGGACCGCCTTGGTGAGAGGCATACAGCTAGACCACTGAGCCACCACGCCCCCTGAAAATCAAAGTCTTAATGGAATCCGTAAACAAGGTTGAAATAAGAACTGATGGTTTTTAAGAAATAACCTTCGGGTCATTCATACGACACAATGTGTAGTTCCAATACTCCTTCTTTAACACTGAGTCATCGAACCTGCTATTTGATTGATGCTCAAATAAAAACCTCCTCATTCCTGCGACTTAAACATGCGCACCTGGGAATGGCATCTCAACTACTCCACACACATAAATTTTCTTCCCAAAATTTATACAATAAATCAAGCCTCTGCTTGTTATCAACACTGGAAGATTAATAAACTTACAAGTTTATTTTATTTTACCATTCAGTTCAACCCGTGAAGTTACCATACTTATGATAATCTTTATTTCACTTTCGAGTGTGTATTTACGTCATGATTTTATATAAATACAAAAATATCCTAATTGATACAATTATCATTTTCTTCCCGTTTCATGCCTCTCCGTGTTATCTGAAAAATATACTTTGCTCATTGCAAATATTAACTGTTCAACCAGAACTGTAATGTTGGTTGAATGCGGGCTTGCGCTAACCACTCTCCTTTGGAAAATCACCTGTTCCAAACTAGAAATGATTAAACTACTTCATAGGCTCTCTCTCAATAAATGTGATTATTAGAAAATATAAGATCCAAGAATTATTTAGAAAAATTATGAAAATCATTATTATTATTATTAGTGGATTATTATTATTATTATTATTTATATTAAATGTGTTTAATTATTATTTCATTATGTGAGAATCCACATGTTCGATTCTTCGAATATGGATAAAATATCCATCTCTCAACAAAAATAATTATTAACTTTTACAGTTACATCGGCTGATTTTCCGTGATTACCCAAAAATATGAAACATTCAAAGAAATGCTCGTTCTGCTCGGTCATCGATCCTAAACTGTTCTGAGTGCTGAAAATACTCAGAATAACTCTAATATGTCTTGCGTAAATCATTGCAAGATTTAAATACGAAGAAAAATAAATGTGTTGGTCATCTGCAGAAAAATAGTTTGTTCCAATTAGCTAGGCATAGTATAAAGTCAAAAGTGGCTTACATTTCTTGATGATCTTGAAGCGTAGTGAACCTGGTCTGTGCCAGATTTATCCAGATACATGCCCTATCGGACAAGCACGTATAATCCTTGTATCGGCCGCCATTATATACCCACAATCTGTCTAACACGACATAGTGGAGATATTTCTTGAAGTATGAAGTAACTGTTGATCCATTTTAATGTTGACTTCTGTTAAAACCATAGCATTTCGCTTAAATGGGGTCAGATCTAAGTGATCTGTTCTCAAATATGTCAGTTGTAACATAACTCACGGTAATCTTTTCAGTACAAGAAAACACTGACAGTCTAAACCAATCAACGGCTGTTCTGAAGATCGTTCCCTGGGCATGGCTTATCACCATCTATCATGCGCGAAGCAACATATAGTTTCCCTGCGTTGGCTAATGAACAACACCGTGATAGACTGGCCTTCAATATACTGAAAGATCGGAGTGGTTATCAAGTTACAATTATGAAACTGACTAAATTGGACTAAAATATCCAAGTATTGAATGATTATTACTGGACTGTGACAAAGTACTTTTCTAGACAAAGTCTAGCATATGTCCATGTAGAAATAAAATATTTCACCAGTGTCCGTAGAAAATTGACAATCACCTTAGTGATTCTCTCCCGCCGGAAACTTACTAAGTTCCACATGTAGCGCAGCACTTTTGTGACTGTCACAATTTGAAAATAACTTCTGCGTAGATCCGGCAACCATGTGCCTTGGCTCAGCGTAGTAGCACCTTGCTATGCAAGCGCTTGGTTCGAAGTGAGCTGAAGTTGCTTGGGCCGGCCGGCTTTTATTCAAAACGGTCAGGGTCACGCTGCATCACGCTGAAATCTAGAAATCCTCATATCTCTGTTATCCCTGGTCCGATTTACTTGATACTAAGTGCATTCTCTTTCATTTGGCCGTGCCAGTAATCTGATCAAAGTCTCAAGTCTCTACTCCATGGCTAACTATTTATTCAACAAATAGTCTCGACCTCTGCTATTACTCGCTACGTCACTTGACATGCTCTTGGCTGCATATTCTTTCCATTTCCTTCTGGAAGTAATGGAGCGCGATATTCAAATATCTCAACTTTCAAAAGCGGCTGTAGCCTTTCCCTTGATATCTAGGTGTCTGAATCTTGGAATACCCATTCCTAGAGTTGGGCACATCCACCCCACACCTAGCAAAAAATAAAAATTGAAAAATTTTTATTTTTCCTATCTACACATTAAATCATCTGGTTCTTGAATAGTAAATCTTCAAATTCGATGCATTATAAGTTCCCACGATGTTACCAGTTCGTGTATTGGCGATCTCATAGCTTCCATTGTTGTTTACTTCCACAATACGATATTCAAAATCTTTAATTTCACCAGGTTTAATATCAAAAATATCGTGATACTCTTCCAAAATTTTCCCTAGCTCTGGGGACGCCTTCTCAGTGTAGACTTCTCTTCCTTCAGCTTCATGAAAAATCAGAGACCATTGAGCATCTCCCTCGATGTCTTCCTCTTCTTTTCCCTCGAAGTTAATCTCTTCGGTATTCTTGAATCTGATCGTCTCTGTCTTCATGTCTATCACTGCTTGATATTTCTGAATGAAATCCGCTCCCAATATCATGTCAAAAGCCATGTCCTTCATTACTACAAACACATGTCGGAAATCATGTCCTCCAATAGTAATACATAAGTATAATTGTGTTTTACACAGAGATATTTTGTTGGGTAATATTCCTTGGATTTTAATTCCTGATACTGGAATCTCCTCTAAATTCTCTTTGAGCTTCCACAGAATATAAAGCTTCTCACTCACAAGACAAAGCATAGCCCCAGTATCAATTAAAGTATCGACAGGCATACCGAATACTTCGCATGATATGATTGGCATTTTAATTCTTGTACCCATTTCTTTCCGTTCGTCATTATGTTGAATTAAGTCATCATCCTCTGCTTGCCATTTAATAATCCTGGAAGTGAAAGTGTTTAAAATTCTATCTTCTACTGTGAATTCGAAGTTTTTTTTTTTCATTTCCATTCCCCCGGGATTGTTGTGTTCCCGATGGACCTGGTTCATTGGACCTCTGTTCCAAGAACTGCAAGTTTTCTTGGTGTCTTTCTTCCAAGTTCTTTCTCGTCTCCTTATTGAACTCTTCATTGGACTGACGAGTATTCACATTCCCTCTATTATTGTAGTTGTTTCTACCATAGTACCTTCTTTCCTGGTACCTTCCTTGATTATCCCTTGGCCTTCTCCATCGAGTATTATATCGATTTCCACCATCCGGTCTTGCGTAAGGTTTGTAACTGTATCGGTTATTGTACTGATTCCATCCTCTTTTATCGGGCTCTTCCCTCGGCGTTTTCTCTTCTCGCCCCTCTCGAATCTCTCGAGGTGTTTGGGAATAACTGTCGGCCATAACAGCGTACACAGCGTTGTTATTCTTTCCTCCCTTCTGATGGAAGAATTGAGCGTTCGTATGATCTAGTTTCTGCAATACCTCGTCAAATTGCTCCATATTATAGATGTCAGCAGCGATCAAAGTTCTTTGGACGTCTGCTGGAAACTGACGTATTAATGCTGTAATTAATTCATTATCTGGCATTGGCGGATCTAAATGTTGTAGTTTAGAAAGCTGTCCAGAAAAATACGTAGAGTATCGAGTAGGCTGTGACGTCGAGAATCTCTTTGAATATAATTCTGCTCTGACTTGCTGTTGGGTTTCCGGGGACCAAAACTTCTTTAATAACCCACGGGAAAACTCCTCAAAATTGGTTAGAGTGGACCTAAAAGCTCTAAACCAAAGAAGTGCAGGACCTTCCAAAAATTTCCCTATTACTCGGATCTGTCTTTCTTTAGGGATCTTGGAATCTTTCAGGTAATCACCTGCTTCTCTCAAAAATTCTACGGGTGTCACAGAATCTCGCCCTGAAAATTTAGAAGGCTTATCCTCTACATTCTTGAATACAGTTATGGGGTTGGATTGAAATACTGTCCTGACCTCCTCCTGTCTCTGACTATCAGTTTCTCTGGTTGCTCCTAGGTTTATCTGTATCTGTTCTTTTCCCCTTACACTTGATATTTTCAACAGATGGTCAGACTGTTTCTCGTCCTTGATTTGGGTTTTCATAGCCTCAATTTCCTTATGGTTTTCTTCTGCCATTTTCTTAATTGCTTCGGTTTCCTTACAGTTCTCCTTGACATCAGTGGATATCTGGTTCATAACAGCCTCGTGACTTTTCAACGACCCTGTCATATCTGATATGTCCTTCTGAGTTGCTTGGATATCTTTGGAAACTACTTGAATATGGGATGACAAAGATTCCCTAATTTCCTTGACTCCCTCTTGGTTCTCCAGCTTGAGTGTGTCTTTAATTTCATTGATAACTGTGGTTTTAATTTCAGTTTGTAATTCATTAATCACACCTTCTCTTATTTCTCCCATTACGAGTTCTTTGAATTGTTCTGTCAAACGTTGAACAACTAGAATTGCCATCTCATTGCTCTCTTTCTTCACTCTGACTTCTAGGTTGATCATGTCTTCACCAACTTTCCTAAGACCATGTTCTATCCTATCAGCTAAGCTTTGAGATCTTAGATCGGCATCGCGAAATTTATCGTCCATTAAACTTGCGTTAGTGGCTAATGAAGTTTCGAGCTCATGTGTTTTTTCGCATAATTTAGTCATTTTACCCTCAAGTGACATTTTCAAAATTTCGGAATTCTCTTTAAATTTATTTTCCATTGAATTAAATTTACTATTTAAATTTTCTTTCAAGTTATCTTTTAACCTGCTCTCTAACAAATCAGAATTTTCCTTGAGTTTATCCTCTAAACTTTCTTTCAAGTTACCTTTTAAAGAATCAGAATTTTCTTTAAGTTTATTTTCTAAAGAATCAGAATTTTCTTTAAGTTTATTTTCTAAAGAATCAGAATTTTCTTTAAGTTTATTTTCTAAAGAATCAGAATTTTCTTTAAGTTTCTCATTTAAACTTTCTTTAAGTTTATTTTCTAAAGAATCAGAATTTTCCTTAAGTTTATAATTTAAACTTTCTTTAAGTTTATCAGAATTTTCTTTAAGTTTCTTTTCCAAAGCCTCTGTATTTTCTTTCATAATGGCTGCTACATGCAGTCCAGCTTCTTTGGAACTCTCTTCCAAACTCATCATCCTCATCATCTCTTCCATAATTTTCAATTATTATTCAAAACTTAGGGGTATACAATATTGGCAGACACAAGCTTATAACTAGAACAAGAAATATGAATAGCTAATTGGAACACTCTAATAAAATGAGATTTGTCTTAATGTCGACGTGATGGAAAAACAAAATTCTCTACTTTTACGAATTACATTTACCACAATATCACAAGAAAAATATGAATGTTCTCAAATATCCTCCACCTGGATTCTAATAATGCGCATGTCCAGTCATCGAACGTTTACTACTGAATTTACTTGACGCCCTAATGGTTAAGCCATTATCAAAAATAATCAAACCCATTCTAATTATTAATCCAGTTAAATTTTTAATTTTCCCCACTAATTGGGTTTCCTACTAATTTATTCATCCAAACCAGACATCTCTCAACTCCCAAAATATTTATAGAAAAAAAATTATCACAATTTAAATCGGCATGCGATTGACCGTGTCTAACTCGAGCCCCACGTTCGAAGCCATTTCTCTCTCTATCTTATTTTATGTGCCCGTTTAGACCGGAGTCCGCACGACCACATATGCATTTTACCAAGAATCAGTCAGCACGAGAGTCAAAATATCCCGGGGCGCCAGATGGGTTAAAGCTAATCGCAAAAACGACATCAAATGAAAAAAATGCTTTACTGATTTTTGGCTCAATGCAACAATAAGGATAGAAGGAGATTCAACTGGGCATAACACATCATGTAAAATTATCTCATTTTATTCTGAAGTTAAAATTGACTGCAAAATAAGATACTCCAAACGGCATCATTCACATGTGGCGACCCACATTACTATTTACACAATGTACAGAAATTTTCCAACACATTGGACAATTATCTTTGGAGACACAAGTCTGATTATCAGTCCTGTAGACTGTGTTCCAAAATTAAATCCATTAATTATGATTAAATCCAGTTCAAATTTAATTGTCTTTACTGGAAATACCATAGTTCACTGGTTGAATTTTTACATAATATTAACACTCGTAGAATAATTGTTCATAGAATTTTCAACTTTCACTTATTTTTCCAGTTTCAAAAAACTATTGTCAAAAAATATTATTATCTTTGAATCAACACAAATTATGTACACATATTAATAACAACTTCTGAAAAGTATTTGACCATTGAGCATAGCATCGAAGAAATTGTGCGAAACACAACAAAATTAATTGTTCTTCTGACATTAAACATTTCGAGAAGTGACTCAATTATGAACTTCAAGTTCCTAACAAAATATATGATTTCTGAATCATCAACTTGATCAATAAATTGTTGGACCATTCAACTATTCGATTCTCCACTTGGAATCATCATTAAGAAAAATATTTATATTTGTGGCCATTTTAGTAACTTTCACAACTTGCAATTCTTCGACAGAATGCGGAAATAAGAATTGTAGCTTCATAATAAATTCATTTAGTTCATGGCACTAGGATTGAAAATATCCTTCAAATTATTCGTGGTTATAGAATTATTTTTAATTGGCAGTGGCCCATTCTATTATTTGTATAAGAACACAACATTCCAACAACAACGGCAAAGGTCTTCCTCTGAAGAAGAATAAAATACTATCATGACAAATCCGGGTTCTAGCAAAATCAAAGTCTTAATGGAATCCGTAAACAAGGTTGAAATAAGAACTGATGGTTTTTAAGAAATAACCTTCGGGTCATTCATACGACGAAATGTGTAGTTCCAATACTCCTACTATAAACCTGAGTCATCGAACCTGCTATTTGATTGATGCTCAAATAAAAACCTCCTCATTCCTGCGACTTAAACATGCGCACCTGGGAATGGCATCTCAACTACTCCACACACATAAATTTTCTTCCCAAAATTTATACAATAAATCAAGCCTCTGCTTGTTATCAACACTGGAAGATTAATAAACTTACAAGTTTATTTTATTTTACCATTCAGTTCAACCCGTGAAGTTACCATACTTATGATAATCTTTATTTCACTTTCGAGTGTGTATTTACGTCATGATTTTATATAAATACAAAAATATCCTAATTGATACAATTATCATTTGCTTCCCGTTTCATGCCTCTCCGTGTTATCTGAAAAATATACTTTGCTCATTGCAAATATTAACTGTTCAACCAGAACTGTAATGTTGGTTGAATGCGGGCTTGCGCTAACCACTCTCCTTTGGAAAATCACCTGTTCCAAACTAGAAATGATTAAACTACTTCATAGGCTCTCTCTCAATAAATGTGATTATTAGAAAATATAAGATCCAAGAATTATTTAGAAAAATTATGAAAATCATTATTATTATTATTAGTGGATTATTATTATTATTATTATTTATATTAAATGTGTTTAATTATTATTTCATTATGTGAGAATCCACATGTTCGATTCTTCGAATATGGATAAAATATCCATCTCTCAACAAAAATAATTATTAACTTTTACAGTTACATCGGCTGTTTTCCGTGATTACCCAAAAATATGAAACATTCAAAGAAATGCTCGTTCTGCTCGGTCATCGATCCTAAACTGTTCTGAGTGCTGAAAATACTCAGAATAACTCTAATATGTCTTGCGTAAATCATTGCAAGATTTAAATACGAAGAAAAATAAATGTGTTGGTCATCTGCAGAAAAATAGTTTGTTCCAATTAGCTAGGCGTAGTATAAAGTCAAAAGTGGCTTACCTTTCTTGATGGTCTTGAAGCGTAGTGAACCTGGTCTGTACCAGATTTATCCAGATACATGCCCTATCGGACAAGCACGTATAATCCTTGTATCGGCCGCCATTATATACCCACAATCTGTCTAACACGACATAGTGGAGATATTTCTTGAAGTATGAAGTAACTGTTGATTCATTTTAATGTTGACTTCTGTTAAAGCCATAGCATTTCGCTTAAATGGGGTCAGATCTAAGTGATCTGTTCTCAAATATGTCAGTTGTAACATAACTCACGGTAATCTTTTCAGTACAAGAAAACACTGACAGTCTAAACCAATCAACGGCTGTTCTGAAGATCGTTCCCTGGGCATGGCTTATCACCATCTATCATGCGCGAAGCAACATATAGTTTCCCTGCGTTGGCTAATGAACAACACCGTGATAGACTGGCCTTCAATATACTGAAAGATCGGAGTGGTTATCAAGTTACAATTATGAAACTGACTAAATTGGACTAAAATATCCAAGTATTGAATGATTATTACTGGACTGTGACAAAGTACTTTTCTAGACAAAGTCTAGCATATGTCCATGTAGAAATAAAATATTTCACCAGTGTCCGTAGAAAATTGACAATCACCTTAGTGATTCTCTCCCGCCGGAAACTTACTAAGTTCCACATGTAGCGCAGCACTTTTGTGACTATCACAATTTGAAAATAACTTCTGCGTAGATCCGGCAACCATGTGCCTTGGCTCAGCGTAGTAGCACCTTGCTATGCAAGCGCTTGGTTCAAAGTGAGCTGAAGTTGCTTGGGCCGGCCGGCTTTTATTCAAAACGGTCAGGGTCACGCTGCATCACGCTGAAATCTAGAAATCCTCATATCTCTGTTATCCCTGGTCCGATTTACTTGATACTAAGTGCATTCTCTTTCATTTGGCCGTGCCAGTAATCTGATCAAAGTCTCAAGTCTCTACTCCATGGCTAACTATTTAATCAACAAATAGTCTCGACCTCTGCTATTACTCGCTACGTCACTTGACATGCTCTTGGCTGCATATTCTTTCCATTTCCTTCTGGAAGTAATGGAGCGAGATATTCAAATATCTCAACTTTCAAAAGCGGCTGTAGCCTTTCCCTTGATATCTAGGTGTCTGAATCTTGGAATACCCATTCCTAGAGTTGGGCACAGTACATCATCTAACATTGGACTTTAGATGTAGGCTTGCCATATTTTTGGTGAGTGAAACCGGGACACATATGGGATGACCTTACCGGGGGGTTGCAGAAGCAAAATTGTGAGTTTTAAGCTCGCAAGTGACGGGAGAGGGGAATCTGGCGCCCTAAATTGTTAGTTCTACACACCTTTTAAAAATAAAAAAGGAATTTTTGCTACATAAAAATACACACATCAAAAAAAGTTTTGCATCACCTCGGTTCCAAGAGTTCCGGAACCGTTAAATACAAAGGGAATAGAGATCAACACAAACAACATTTCAGCTCGTTTTATTGCTCATGAGACCCACACATTGCATGTTGTACCATCATACAGCTAGACTTTCAGCATTTGTGGTCCAGATTGCAGTACACACCACTACCTCTAATACCCAGTAGCACGTCCTCTTGCATTGATGCATGCCTGTATTCGCCGTGGCATACTATCCACAAGTTCATCAAGACACTGTTGGTCCAAATTGTCCCACTCCTCAACGACAATTCGGCGTAAATCTCTCAGAGTGGTTGGTGGGTCAAGACGTCCATAAACAGCCCTTTTCAACATATCCCAGGCATGTTCGATAGGGTTCATGTCTGGCGAACATGCTGGCCACTGTAGTCGAGCGATGTCGTTATCTTGAAGGAACGCATTCACAAGATGTGCACGATGAGGTCGAGAATTGTCGTCCATGAAGACAAATGCCTCTCCAATATTCTGCCGATATGGTTGCACTATGGGTCGGAGGATGTCATTCAGGTATCGTAAAGCCGTTTCGGAGCCTTCCATGACCACCAGTGGCGTACGTCGGCCCCACATAATGCCACCCCAAAACATCAGGGAACCACCACCTTGCTGCACTCGCTGGACAGTGTGTCTAAGACGTTCAGCCTGACCAGGGTGCCTCCAAACACGTCTCCGACGATTGTCTGGTTGAAGGCATATGCGACACTCATCGGTGAAGAGAACGTGATGCCAATTCCGTGGGGTCCATTCAGCATGTTGTTGGGCCCATCTGTACCGCGCTGCATGGTGTCGGGGTTGCAAAGCTGGACCTCGCCATGGACGTCGGGAGTGAAGTTGCGCATCATGCAGCCTATTGCGCACAGTTTGAGTTGAAACACGACGTCCTGTGGCTGAACGAAACGCATTATTCAACATGGTGGCATTGCTGTCAGGGTTCCTCCGAGCGGCAATCCGTAAGTAGCGGTCATCCACTACAGTAGTAGCCCTTGGGCGGCCTGAGCGAGGCCTGTCATCGACAGTTCCTGTATCTCTGTACCTCCTCCATGTCCGAACAACATCGCTTTGGTTCACTCTGAGACGCCTGGAAACTTTCCTTGTTGAGAGCCCTTCTTGACACAAAGTAACAATGCGGACGCGATCGAACTGCGGTATTGACCTTCTAGGCATGGTAGAACTACAGACAACATGAGCAGCGTACCTTCGTCCTGGTGAAATGACTGGAACTGATCGGCTGTCGTACCCCCTCCGTCTAATAGGCCCTGCTCATGCATGGTTGTTTACATCTTTGAGCAGTTTTAGTGACATCTATGAACAGTCAAAGGGACTGTATCTTGGATACAATATACACAGTCAACGTCTATATGCCGGAGATCTGGGAACCGAGGTGATGCAAAACTTTTTTTGATGTGTGTATATAATTTTTCCTTTTTAATGATATTTTTTTCTGGTCTACCATCTAGAAAGAAGTGTTAATAAAATATTTCATAAAATTGTTTAATTGAACAATTACTAAATCTTATTATTTTTTTAAAAAGTACAACTTTTTGTCTAACTACAAAAACAATTACAAATAAACATTTTTGTCAAACTAAAAAAAACAATTAATTAATGGGTTAACAATGTTAATCTTTGCTTTCAAACCACTCATATTTTTGACTTGAATGTATTTTTTTTCAAAATGTCTTTCTTAAGCTTGACCTTTTCATAAAAAGCATCGCAAGAAAGGCCAAAGTTGATTTTACATACAATCAATGCTCTTGCAGTGGACTCTGTCATTAATGCTCTGTCATCCCCCCAGGCATTGTTCATTAGAGAAAACACCTAGATTCTTAAACATATAAATCCATTACTTTTTACATCTTACAGCCATTTTCCGGGACATCGATAAAACCGGGTGAGACACCGGGACAAGAGCAAAATACCGGGACGTATGGCAAGCCTATTTATATGTCAGTTTGGAATGTTGTGTACATCAAAAGCTTGTTTGAATCTGAGTCAGACCGTTACTTGGTGAGAGCCTTACGATATGGCCTCACCTTCAATTCCTTCTTCATGTAATCAACAAGAGATGATCGTGGGACATCAAGTTCAGCAGTCTGTTAGCGATTGGATTTTATTGGAGAGCACTGAACAGATACCTCAGCTTCAGAACTTGTCTCCTGGCATGTCTTCTTAGTGCCACATCTTTGTTGATGGAGGCTAGCCATATACTCGCGACCAACCTCTCTTCAATAGAAATCTAACTTATATCTGGCATTTCCACTCACAGAATGACCATTGAGTGAGGCTAAGGTCATGCCAACAATACACTAACAAAGGATACAGCACTAACAAGAACTTGTAAGATAAAGGGGTACATGGACTTCCCAGACACACTGTACAATTGAATGGCTTCCAAGATCGCCATACCTTGGGCCACAAACATGGCACGGGGTTGTATCTCGTGGTTGATCTTGCTCGTACTGCCATTTTATGTTTACTCCTGCCTGGTATCTTTTATACAAATGCAAAATTGTGTTAATGGGCAATATGCCATTTTTGATCCACCTCGCAATGACTATGACCTGTCGGTGATCCAATCATGCATTACCTTCAAATGTGTTTGCTGTGCCATCCTGCTTCCCTATAACTTAAATACCATTGGTCAAATGCCCACAACACACAATCGGAAACATTCAGGAACACAAATTGGTTCCCTACAGAGTGGCATGGTGCCAACCTGTCTTGACTCATAAGCCATGGGTTATGGTTTTTTCCTGTCACAGTTCAATATGCACCTGATTACTATGACCCGACGTTATCCATTACTTACGAGCATGAGTAGTAGCATTCTTTTTTCTTTTTTGGAGGAAACGAGATTAGAGTTTCTTTCAAAACCTGAAGAAGAGATTTTAACTGAAACTTCAGAGTTTTATGTGACATCTTTGTTAAGTAACAGCCAGCTCAGCTGATTTTTAACTTGGTGCAGATGGGAAATATCAGTTGAATGCTTTTCCAGTGTAGTCCTCAGCAGTTAGTAAGAAACAAGTGAATTATCGGCAAAATACAGAGAGAATAACAGAAGAACCTTGATTACCCACTGCAATGAAGAGATTGTGGCAAACAGTTTATCAAAACAGACAAGTAATTGCTGAAATGCTTTACTTATAGGTTTAATCCCCCTTCCCAAAGACTACCGGTACAGTAAAAGTGAGTGATTATGTGTATTTTATGTGACTTATATTTTGTTTTATAAACACCACCACTATCAGATGCAGTAAGTTGATGGAAGGATCGAATCTGACCTCGATGTTTCCCAATCCCGATATTTTTCTCGTTATGATTTACCAATTAAATTACTGCTGCCAAACTGCAATTTATAAAGCTTAAAAAATTTGCAAAGTTTCTTTATAATACCTGAAGAAAGATGATGGGTGTTCTGCCCAACAGATAATCAGTTTGATTGTTCATCTAGCTCCAGCACTATTTTCTATAAAACTTCTTGATAATAACAACATTTAATGATGGTTCTCCTGTATTTCCTTAGAAGAGACCATCAAACTTATTTATAAATGGTCAATTGACTATAAGATGTGTTCCAACTTATCTCTACTAATATAATAAAGCTGAAGAGTTTGTTTGTTTGTTTGTTTGTTTAAACGCACCTATCTCTGGAACTACCAGTCGGATTCGAAAAATTCTTTATGTATATGATAGCCAGATTTAGGAGGAATAGTTTAGGCTATGTAGTATTAGGCTACACCTCACAAGCGCTCCCGAATAGTGTCAATAATACCTAAGTCTATTGTTGCCTGGCAATACAGGCTGCACCACGTCGCCCCTACCAATGTTCTGGTGCAGAATTGAGAGCTGCTTATAAATTGCAGTCACGGGGAGTAATTAGTGCAAAAAGATTTCTTAGGCCCCTTAAAACAGTTATCACCATGACAATAGTATGCCTCTGTATAAGGGCGAAGGTGTTGGTGCAGTATACTGAGGTTATCAGCTGCAATAAGCGTTGGTGCTTTCAAATTTACTTTCATTTATTCTGATACTTATCCTTGAGCGCTCCAGTTCTGTAGTAGTATTCATTATCATCCATAAACAAATAAATCCACCGGGCGAAGCCGGGCAGTACTGCTAGTAACATATAATACTGGAAGGTCGGTCAGGAGGCATCAAAACAACTTTTGCAACTTACACATACACTCTCATCTGGGGTGGGCATTCAAGGCCTAGGGAGTCCTTAATTTTCTTGCCTTTCACAACTTTACTTTTCTGTAGCCGGGTTGTTTTTTTTTTTTTTTTAAGAGTCGAAATTCTTCCTTTTTGCCTTCTTCTGTAACATCGTCGTCGTCGTCGGCTGTAACTCGATTCCGAGTAAACATACTTCTTCCTGCATAGAGCTTTTCAGACCAGCTTGTGGATGTGCTTCTGATGACTGAACAGGCCAATCCTGGCATAAAACATGCGCCCACATAAATTGCACACAATGGTCGGGGGAGGGCGGGGTTGCAACTGACGAAGCTTTCTTGCTTGTCGCTTGGCCTCTTCATGTCTGCGACGTTCTTCCTCAAAGAAGTTGACAGCCGTCGATGTAGTGTACCGCCACAGTAAACGGTCCGCAGCAGATGTTTCTCATGAGTGGATGTCTATACCAGTCGTCGTCATGATGTGTTTTAACTGGTCTTTAAAACGCTTCAAAGGGGCTCCATGAGGTCTAATGCCGGAGCAAAGCTCACCATAAAGGAATTGACGTGGAAGCCTGGTATCACTCATACAGTGAATATGGCCTAACCATCTCAGTTGATGAGCGATGATAGTTGTCTCAATGCTATCGAGATGCGCTCTCTCGAGAACTGCAGTGTTGGTCACCTAGTCCTCCCACTTGATGTTCAAGATGTATCTCATCTTTTGTTGGTGGAAACGCTCAAGTTTCTTGATATCACGGCGATAGAGTGTCCAAGTTTCACAGCCATACAGTAGCGTTGAGATGACGACAGCTTTGTACACCATGAGTTTGGTATGCATCATGAAGACTCTGTGCATTAAACGGCCAAATGCTGCCTGGGCAGCCCCAATTCGTCAACATCCTGTTCGCAAGTGCACCGTTTAGACAAGAGGCTACCAAGATATGAAAAATGATCAACCTGCTCCAGTGTTGAGTTTAAGATGGAGATATTGAACTCAGGAAGAGGTAATCCTGGGGCAGGTTGTGCAAGCACCTTTGTTTTCTTTGCATTGATGGTGAGACCAAAGAGATCACACGCAGTGCTAAAGCGATTGTTGAAGCTCTGCAGCTGTCGGAGCAGGAGATGCGGTGTCATCGGCATACTGCAGTTCTGTCACCCGGGTAACTTGGGTACGTCTCTGTGAACGAAGTCTTGCCAGATTGAATAGACCTCCATCGAAGCGAAACTTAATCTCTATGCCTGGGTTGTTAGAAGATGATTCATACATGGCTGCCATAGCCATGTACAATGCAAAGAGTGTTGGAGCAAGCACACAGCCTTGTTTCAAACTGTGAGTGATTGGAAATGGATCGGATACAGAGTTACCGTGAAGAATCTTCCCAGACATTCCATCATGATGAGCTTTAACTAATTCCACATAGCGATCTGGACATCCAAAGTGTGTTAGTACTTTCCACATAGCAGGTCTTGTAACTGAATCAAAGGCTTTTTCCAGGTCATAGAAAACTAAATACAGGGGCTCCTGTTGCTCTCTGCACTTTTCCTGGAGTTGTCTGGCACAGAATATCATGTCTGTTGTGCCCCTGGAGGTTCGGAAACCACATTGAGACTCGGGCAAAATCCTCTCTGAGATACTTTGGAGCTGGTTTAGGAGAATTCTTGCGAGAACTTTACCTGCAATGGATAATAGCGATATACCACGGTAGTTCCCACACACGCTACGATCGCCTTTCTTGAAGATAGTTATGATGGCAGCATTCTTCAAGTCGTCCGGTACTTCTCGAGTTTCCCAAATTAACAGGATAAGTGTAAAAAGTCGAGTCTTCAAGGCCATACCTCCACTTTGTAACAACTCCAGAGGGATGTTATCAGGACCAGAGCCTTTCTCGGCTTTAGTTGATTGAGCGCTTTGGTGAAATCTCGGAATGTCGGCGGAACCGCCATCCATGGTTGTTGAGGCTGCTGAGGGATGTTTCGAAGAAAGTCCTCGGCAACATTGGAGGCACGATTTAGAAGTGCAGAGAAATGTTCCTTCCAACGCTCCAAAATTTGTCCTTGTTCAGTTAAAATGGCGAAATTGTCAGCAGTTTTCAATGTACCTGATGATGATCGGATTGGGCCGTATACCTCCTTTATGCCTGCATAGAAGTTTCGCAGGTCACGGGCATCAGATAGTCTTTGCAGTTCTTCAGCTTTTCGCTGCCACCAGTTCTTTATTTCCCTGATTTGTGCCTGACATTTCCCCTTAAGTTGCACGAATTGTGATTTTTTCACACTGGAAGATGGATCTTGAAGAAAGGATAGATGGGCTTCCCGTTTGGCATTGATGAGACACATAATTTCATCATTATTTTCATCAAACCAGTCTTGTCTTTTGTTCTTCACAAAACCAATTGTTTCCTCAGCTGACTGAGTAATGACCTTCTGAAGCGTTGTCCATTCCTGTACACCACTATTTGTGCTAACAGGGTGACTAGCCAGCTTATTTGCGATTTCATTTCTGTAATCTGTAGCAATTGATTTTACTTGGAGTTTAGAAGTGTCAAATTTCCGTCTCGACAGGTTGTGGATGGATCGTTTCGGTTTGCGGCAGATTGAGATCCTCTACCGGCAAAAAAGGAGCTTATGATCTGTCCTACAGTCATCGACACTTCTTGCGGTCCTGGTGACAAGGATGTCCTTTTTATCACATTGCCTGGTGATGATATAGTCAAGGATGTGCCAGTGCTTTAAGCGAGGATGCATCCAAGTGGTTTTGTAGCGATTCGGCAGGCGGAACTGAGTGTTGGTAATAAAGAGTTCATGTTCAGCACATAGACCAAGGATTAATAGGCCATTGGCATTGCAGTTGCCAATTCCTTGTTTTCCCATCACATCGTTCCATAATTGATGATCTTTACCAACTCTGGCGTTGAAATCGCCAAGCATTAAGAGTTTGTCTCTAGATGGTACTTTGGTGATGATTGTGCTCAGCTGGTTGTAGAATTGATCTTTAACTTCTATATCAGCATCCAAGGTGGGAGCATATGCAGAGATAAGAGTCATAAAGTGACCCCCGGAGAGTGGGATTCGAAGAGTCATAATTCTTTCACTGACAGCAGTTGGAGTTAGCTGGTGATCATTCACCAGTGTGGTCTTTATAGCGAAACCAACACCATGAATACGGCACTCTCCCTCATCTTTTCCCTTCCAGAATATGGTGTAACCTGAATTGAACTCTGTAATTTTACCTTCGTTGGACAATCTGGTTTCACTTAAGGCAGCAATATCTATGTTCATTCGACCAAGCTCATGGATAACGAGTGCTGTTCTTCGCTCAGGCCTGTTATTGTTCTTCAAATCGAGTAACGTTCGAACATTCCAGGATCCTATCATTAAAGTTTGGATATTCTTTGTTTTCGTTTTTCGACCGCAAAAGGGGTGACCCGCCGGGTGCGGCCTCCCAGCCGGCTGAAGGTGTGACTACCGATGTTTAGCCCACATTTTCTAGGGCCTTCCCCATTCGGGGTGGGCAGCGGTGATCCTAAATAGGCCTGCCCAAACACAGATGCAGGACCGAACTCCTGAGTAGTCACGAGGTCTCAGAAAGACGACCATCACACATCTGCTGCCAATGTGCAGGTCCGAACTAGAGGCTTCCAGTTTCAACCCGAAAACCTGCCTCCACCATCCTTATCCCATCGCCGCTGGATTTGTTGAAAGATGTGACAGCAGGAAAAAGGTGCCACAAGCGATATTTTGTTTAAGGTGGATCACAGCTTGCAAGGAAGTGACCCACACACTATAATCTCGGAACTATACCCTGCGGCACAAAAGAAATGAGACGTGCAGGTTCTAGCACTGTGACTGCAATGGACTGCCGCAGACTCTAAATATAATTGAGTTGCGCCTTCACAGCCAGTCCATCTGGCATGGCCTCATCCGCCTCCACGACCGTTGAGAACCACAAGGAAAGTTCCTCCTCCGTCCGTTTTGCCATTGGGCCAATATATACGTAATGGGTTTCAGTGTCATTTCCTACACTGAGGGGACCATCACCCCACCTAAAGGGGCTCATCCGCCAGAAGCCGTTGGCCCCTTCAGGGGGTCGAGTTATTTACCGCCGCCCAACATTCGGCGTTAGCTGTTTTTACAGCTGGTTGCCAAACCAGCTAACCCTCCTCCTTTCGCATTCCGGACTTGTAACATAATTATAAGATAACCTCAATGTTCTGCTCCTTAAAAAAACAATTAGTCACACTATTTAATTTGCAGCCAGTTCTCACTATTTAACGAATACTTCACCGATCAGCATAGCTCAATGAGTTGAGCTGCTGACTATGGTGGACATGGAAGAAAGATGAGTTTGAATTCCATTTCAAATCTTGGCAAAAGCTGGGATACTGTAGTGACTTTCTCATATACACACTTTCTTTCCAATCATAACAACAACAAACAAACTCTTGGCACTATAGCCCATGAAGGACCTAGGCATATCAAGTGACACTGTTCAGCCATTTGGCCTGCAGACTTTACAGCAATGTATAGTCAGCAGGTTAATTTTAGTATAATTGACCTGGATACTGCCTCTCTTATCAGACAATTGTTCTCACGAGGCTGAGTGCACCCCATTTCCTTTTCAATCCTAGTGTCAATTAATTACAAAGGTTATCAGTCATATCTCATCATCATCATCATTTCCCCTTATCCAGCTCCTGCCGGGTCGGGGTATTTATGGCACTTCTCCACTTTCCTCTTTCCTTCCACGATATTATCCCAGTCCAGATTTCTTTTTCTCACGCTGTTCTTCACTGAATCGATCCACCTTGTTCTAAGTCTTCCCCTTGCTCTCTTACCCTTGCACTTGGCCTCCAGCATCTGTCTTGGTATTCTATTTTCCTCCAACCTCTTTACATGTCCAAACCACCTTGGTTTATTCTTCTCAATTCTCTCATTTAGTTTTCCCATCCCAAATTCCTTCCTAACATCTTCATTCCTCACTCTGTCTTTCCTATCATACTTCTTAGGAATTTCATTTCACTGGCTTGGATTCTACTCTCTTGCCTGCTTGTCAGGGTCCAAGTCTCAGCTGCATAAGTTAATATGGGTACAGTGCACTCCCGATAATTCGCGTGCGGATAATTCGCTGGTCTCCATGAGTATTTTTAGCCTATTTTCAATTTTGAAAAAATACGCTTATGAGATCACCTTTTGTCCGTGTGTGTGATTCGTGTGTGTGTCCCCCCCTAATAAAATCTAAACGCCTGGAGCGATTTCAATGAAACTCGGAAAGTTCATAGCACTATTCCCGGCGACCTCGACCGTGCCCTTCAAATTTTGTTACGCCTCACCAATCCAACATGGCGGCTGTGCGAAATATTTCACCAGCATTCAATATCTCCGAAACTATTACCGATATTGCCCTGACATTTTCTATGGTGATAGAGGGAACTACTATAAGTTCACTTATGTGACTTTTGAAAATCTGGTAACTACAAATCCAACATGGCGGCCAAGCGAATTTGCGACTTTTAAATAGACGTTTCTCGCGATTTGACCAACCAAACGCAATGAAACTTGGTACAGTATATGTTTATATACATTGTAATGCACCGACATCTAACTTCGTTCAATTGTTTACATAATCACAAGATGGCGGATGTGCGAAATATTTCACCGGCATTCTATATCTCTGAAACTATTAGCGGTAAAACCCTGAAATTTTGTACGGAGATAAAGGCCGCTACTGGAAGTCCATCTATAAGACTTTCAAAAACCGGTTAACTACAAAACGAACATGGCGGCCAAGCGAATTTGAAAATTTTAAATAGACCTTTCTCGCGATTTAATGTTCCAAGCGCACTGAAACCTGGCACAGGAAATATTTATACACATTGTAATCCACTGGTATCTAATTTAGTTCAATTGTTTACATAACCTCAAGATGGCGGCAGTGCGAATTTTAAAATTAAGATTTTATTTATTGTGATGTAGTCATGCGATCGAAGTGAAAGTTTGAATAATGAACCTACGCAATAATTTTCCTTTAATGGTACATGACTCAATGGCCTATACATTTAACAATCGAACATGGCGACCATCCGAAATATTTAGACGATACTGAATATCTACGAATCTATTTTAGCAATCAAACTGCATTTTTTAATGTTCATAGGGGCTATGAACTTAAGTTCACCTATAGGACTTTAAATAACCTGGTGATCACAAATCCAACATGGAGGCGACGCGAAATAAAAAAATTCACATGGACGTTTCTCGCAATTTAACCATCCGCGTGCAGTGAAACTTGGTACAGTAAATCCTTATACGAATGTTAATCCACTGGCATCTAGTTTATTTCAATTGTTTCCATAACTTCAAGATGGCAGCTGTGAAAAATTTTAAAATCTCCTTGTTTTTTCTTGTGTCCTAATTATGCGATTGAAGTTTGAATACTACACGTTCACAATAATCTTCATGTAACAGTACATAACTCTAGGACCTACATATATAAAATCCAACATGGCAACCATCCGAAATATTTAATCGGTTCTCAATATCTAGGAATCTATTACAGCAATCAAACTGAAGTTGTGTATGTTGATAGTGGCAATTAACATAAGTAGGATATATGAAAATAGGCTGTATAGTTCTTCACGGAACTACTTGTTTAAATTGGGAATTCTCACAGCAACTAATCATCACGCCAAGTTAAGCAATCTTTCTGTCGTTTACAAGACTTTTGATGCGACGCAATGCGGAAAGACGAAATCATTGAGATTCGAGAAGACTGAACTGCGTTTCTCTGCGATGTAACAGTAGGCCTACTTGCGCAATCTTCAAAACTTACACGCATGTTGCCGCGAGTGGTATAGCACAGATTTCCTTTGTCCTTGAAGCCCAAACAATACAAGAGGAATGCACTTTCACTCGGAACCTACCCTCCCTTTCCCAACAGCCACGATCCAAGGTCGCTGATCTGTGAGTTGTGAAGGGTGGCTGCGCGGACAGCGTATTGTAAACAGCGATTATTGCGTAATGGCGCAAACGTGCACGACACCGAGAGCAAGTTTGTTCGATGCTCTTCATGCAGACAACAAATCGGGAGGAAAGTACCTCTACTCCGCTCGTACAAAAGCAAGCACTTGCTGACTTTTGTAACGACGATATTTCGAACGGGCAAGTTAGACGTCGATAAAGACGATTATGATTTACTACAGAAAAGCAAAGAAGAAATAGCATGGAATTTGACTGTTGGTGAGGAAAACTGAGATCCAGCAGATTTAGAGTGCGGGAGTGATGCAACGGTAATCCTGAAAGTTTCCCATAGTCAAGCTAGTCACACTTATCTCTTATATAGAAAAACGAGATGAATTTTCGTTCTAATAAAATATTTTCTTCGGAAATGTGCAATCGAAAATTAGAATAAACGATCTAAGAAACAAAAAGTGATGACGGCTTTTTTATATTAATGTAGCCATAATCCACATAGGCCTACCAGTAGCCTAGCATGTCTTGTAAGACACTACAATCAGGAGTTAAAATTATTATTTCGCGTGTTCAAGCCTATTTCAATATTTTAACCAATAGTTTTGTTTTTCCTAAGCTTAACAAAAATAACTGCGGATAATTCGCGATTTTCGATAATTCGCGGAAGTTCGTGCATTAATTACCGCGAATTAACGAGAGTGCACTGTATATAGTACACTTTATACATTACCTCCTTGCTTTTCTTTGGTACTTCCTTATCCCAAACAAGTTTTCTTACTCTTTGATAGAATGCATTGCTCTGCTGTACCCTCCTGCCAATCTCCATGTCCAACCTACCAGTTTGCATCAATTCACTTCCTAGGTATTTGAACGTGTCCAAAATTTCCAAACTCTGACTTCAAATTTTCACAGTGCCCGTTCCTTGTCTTTCCCCTCTTGTCATCACCATGGTCTTGCTTTTCTCTATACTGATTTTCAGGCCGTACTTCTGGATATTTTCGTTCAGTGCATCTAGTTGTTTTTGCACTTCTTCGGTGTTCCTTCCCCAGACCACAATGAAAATGAAAATCCACAGCCTGCTTCCAGTCTCCGACCGGGTCAGGAATGGAATGAATGAAGCCCCCCATCTAGCGGCGAGGATATGAACAGTGCCGGCTGCCGAGGCCTGACGCACTCCTCTGGGGCAATGATTAAATGAATGACAGATGAAATGAAATGATAGTGGAGAGTGTTGCTGGAATGAAATGTTGACAGGGAAAACCGGAGTCCCCGGAGGAAAACCTGTCTGCCTCCGTTTTGTCCAGCACTGATCTCACATGGAGTGACAGGGATTTGAACCACGGACCCAGCGGTGAGAGGCCGGCGTGCTGCCGCCTATGCCACGGAGGCTTTCCCCAGACCACAATATTGTCTGCAAATAATAGTAACTTCATTTCTTTATGTCCATATGCTTCCTTTGTTTCCTTTACAATTTCATCCATTACCATTATGAACAAAAGAGGTGACAGCACACTCCCCTGTCTTAGTCCAGTCTTGTTCCTAAACCAATCTGTCTTTCCAACTGGGGTCAGTACCCTGCTAACACAGTTGATGTACATTGCTTGCACTATTTCCAACATTTCTTTTCCCAGTCCCTTATTAACCATGGTTTCCCATAAGTTACCTTCTCTCTGGGGACACCATCATATGCCTTTTCTAGATCTATGAAAGTCATGACCAAATCCTCTCCATATTCCCAGTTCTTTTCCATCACCTGCCTCAAGCTAAAGATTGGGTCCACTGTGGATCTTCCACTCCTGAAGCCATACTGTTCCTCTTGCAACTCTCCTTCCACCTTTCTTCTCATTCTTCTTTCTAATATCCTTTCCAGTATTTTTACTATCTGTGATCCCTCTATAGTTATCACACACTTTCTTGTCCCCTTTCTTAAACACTGGTATTATTAGCCCTTTCTCCCAGTCTTCTGGTACACATTTCCGTTTCCACACACACTTTAGCAGTCGATACAACCATTGCATACCAACAGGTCCAGCAGCCTTTATCATTTCTACACTGTTGCTTTTCCCATCTTCATTTTCTGTACTGCTAATTCAACCTCCAGCATTGTTATATCATCTTCTGTTATAGAGTCGTCAGGCTGTGTCACTTCCATCTCACCTGTACAATTGTTCACATTCAATAACTTATCGAAATACTCCTTCCATCGTCCCTTTATCTCTTCTGGGTGTGTTAACAACTCTCCATCTTCCTTTCTCACTAGCTTTGTAGTAACTTTCTTTCCTCTTACTTCTTAGAAGTCCATACAGCATCCTTTTACTGCCACTTACATCTGTTTCCATTCTTCGTGTAAATTCTTCCCAACTTTTCTTCTCCTATCACTTTCTTACACCTCCGTTTGCTGTTGTGATACTTCCTTTTGCTTTCTTCTGTTTGATCCCGGTTCCATTCTTTCCATGCAGACTTCTTTTCTTTCACTGCTTTCCTCACTTCCTCATTCCACCACGGTGTCTCCTTCTCTTTCACTCTTGTTGATGTCTTACCACAAGCACTCTCTGCTGCTCCAGCAAATGTCTTTTTAAAGTGAGACCATTCCTCTTCTGCGTTTTCCACTTCAGTAACTGGGATTTGTTGCTTCAATCTCTCCTGAAAATCTTCCTGTACAGTTTTGTCTTTCAATTTCCATACTTTTATTTTACTTTCTCGGATCTCCTTTAGGTTTTCCAATTTTTCCCATCTAAATTTTGCCACCACAGCTCTATGAACCCCATCAAATGCTTCTCCTGGTAAAGCTGTCACATCTATCAGCTTTCTGCGATTTGTCCTTTCCACCAGAAAGTAGTCAATTACTGATTTTGTTCTTCTCCCCACCCATGTCTCGTAATTTTCCTGCTGTTTTTCTTCCGAAACCATGAATTACCCACTATCAGTCCATTCCTTTCACAAAAGTTTACAAGTTCCTCTCCTTCCCGGTTCTTTTTCCCATATCCATATGGTCCAATGACTTCTTCCTTTCCTTGTCTCTCGTTTCTGACTTGTGCATTCATATCTTCCATGATCACCACTTCTACATCTGAAATTACTCTTTCTACATCCTCCAGGAATACTTCAATATCTTCTTCTCTGTTTCCAGTCTGTGGTGCATACACTTGTATGAAGTCCATCATGTCATTCTTCATCTTCATTCTAATTTTCATTATTCTATCACTCACACACTCTACCACTTCAACATACTCCTCCAGTTGCTTCGAGGTTATCAGTCCCACACCATTTTTTGCTTCTTGGCCACCACTCCAGTATAATGTATATCCTTTCCTCAATTTCTTCCTTCCTTTACCTTTCCATTTCACTTCACTCAGCCCCATCATTCCAACCTTCTCCCTCTCCATGAAGTCTACCACCTCCTTCACCTTGCCTGTCAGGGTCATGACATTCATGATTCCCACTTTCATTTCGGTTACTGGTCGCCCATTTCTCACAGTTCCCCCAGTACCAAAGGAACTGCGCGTCGCCTGCAGGGTATGCCCTAAACTTTTCCGAATCATTGGAAGTGCCATTTCCATTTTAGGCTATTATTCCGATGGGGTCGCCACTCGCAAAGGTATTTTATGAAGCTACTGCCAGTCATATCTCATACAGTAAAGAAATGGAGCTGATAGCCTCCATGTCTCAAGTCCCTAAATGAAAACGGCTAAAACCCATATCCCTCTACAGTTGAGAATAATGTGGGTCTCCTATTGCTCTATCTCTCTTGGAGATAAGGTTAGAAAGTGCTCTTATCTCCTCAAAACTTAACCTTGGCAACACAATATAATTGCTTCCTAAAAAGAGCATGGTAACTTGTTAACATGATGTACAATAAATGACCATGACAGGACTTAGCAACAAAAGTTGACTGGTCTTACACCAGACTTGATGGCTTTTAATTGTCAGTTTTGGAATTATTTTTTGTCACTGAAGTCTAGTAAATGCTGAAATGATATCCTGAATGATTCCCTGCCTTACAATAATAATTAATTAAATTACTGAATAATATCAACTACAATAATTCAAGTTTAAAAAAGTTATTTCCAGATAATCAATAATTGCCTGGATCCATGCATATAAAATAAAGAATCTGTTGTTGTTGTTTCCTATGGCTAGCCCGGATTCCAATCCATCAGCTTTCTTGTGTTCCAATAGAGTTATGTGAGGTTTCCTGAAGTTTTAGCAGTCACATCAAGTTTGTTGCAATGTAGCAGGTGCCCCTTATCCATTTTACTTCCAGGTTCGTGACAAAGTGTGCATTCATCAGATCTCAGGATGTTGATTCGTTTCAGATGAGCTGCAAGGCAGTCATGGCCAGTGTTAAGTCTGAAGAAGGCTACAGCTTCTCTTCTTGGTGTTAATTTATATTGATCCCATTTAGCATCAATGTCCTTCCATAATTTGGTTTCTGCTGTTTTCTTTGCCATTTCTTCACACCTGTTTTGGATAGTATTTTTCAAAATCCTTTTTGCTGACATAAAATCAGTCTGACTGAAAGGTTGTTGTAGTGTGGTACCTTTTTTTGCTAATCTGTCTACCTCTTCATTACCTGCTATTCCAACACGAGAAGGGATCCACTGAAATGAGATCTGTTTGTGGAGTCTTTGAAGGGTTTTTATCATACAAAAAATTTCTTTCAGTTCTTTATTTTGAGGCTTATAATTTGACGAGATGGCTTAGATGGCTGCTTTTGAAGAATCTTTTGGTCAAAGAAAAGCTATCCTCTGTTGAAAAAGAAGATGTATTAATGTACTTTAAAAACACTTACTCAGAATTGTACTTTATCTCGGGGGCTAGGGACATGCGAAGTCATCAGCTCTTGAATAGGTCATGGGTATCTCTCCTTTTAATATACTGTGATGATGATGCACTTGAATCGCTCTTTTGTTTGCATTCAATGTTAATGTTCTAACTTTCATAGCTTCTAAACTATCACATGTTGAAACATTCCCACTATTAAGTGTTAATTTTCATCCATCTTATCAGACAATTCTTTATAAACATCTGTAGAAAACTCTGCTCCAGATGGCATTGAAAAGTTATTATGATCAAAGCACAAAACCTTGGCTTCAAATCTTCCATGATATGAACCCCACACTGGCACCACAGCGCATGAAAGGCCTACCAAACAACTGCTGCTCAGCCATTTGGCCTGCAGCGTGGTCAACGTATCGGGTCCCCTCAGCCGTTAATCTTGGTTTACGTGACCGGGGAGCTGCCTCATTGTCAGACAGCTACTCAATTGTCCTCAGGAGGCTAAGTGCACCCCATTCCAACCTTCGTGTCAAGTTTCTAAAATCCCTGACGGAGCCGAGAATCGAACCAATGGCCTCCGAGTTAGAGGCAGGCATGCTACTTCAACACCACAGGGCCTTCCATGATATGAGCTATCGCAAACTATATTCAGTAAGGTTTCTTTCAGAAGCTGTATCTAAATTTGATCCTGTAATAGTTGATTTTAAAATAAGCATACAGGGATCTAGAATGCTACATCATCATCATCATCATCATCAGGTCTTCGCTCCAGCAAGTCGGGTGCGGTAGTGCAAAAGCCTCTTCCAATTTGTTTTATCCATCCATAGCTGTTCTTTGGATATAGTTAAGCCCTGCGCGGATATCCGCAAAATTTATCGCGATGCGGATATAGTTTGCATGGCTGTGCGGATAACGCTTGGAGAAAATTTGCGGATAGTTTTTAGAAGAATACGAAGTTTTCAATTTCCGCCAGTGTTTTAATGTTTTGAATATATTGAGTGTACTTTGTGCTGTTATTGAGAGCTTCGATGTTACTTACGTTTGATGCGTCCAAAATATAGTATCATGGGCTGATGAAGGGACCAAACAGGCCCCGAAACATGTACCCATAAGAGTGTGGTAAAATTAAAGTTATTGAACAGGCGGAAATTGAAAAAGTCTTATTCTTCATATCAAACTGTCAATACAGAACCGAAATGAATATCATTGGAATCCAGGCTAGCCATAAGAAACAACAACAACAACAGTTTTTAGAATACAATCCGATCTTGTTATTAGGAACGGGATGTTTATTTTTCCGTTGTTTATTTCCATGACAAATGTAAAATGATGATTTAAGCTAATCTCATTCAAATTATGTCATTAAGCATAATCAACACTCTGAACAGAAAAGGGTTGCAATTCTGGCTGTATAACATTCATTTCAAACATAGCACATTTCATACAAAGCCTAAGAGAACGACTTTTTTCTCAAATGTCTAAATATGTTGCCTTAGTAATTTATGCTTTATCTACTATAATAAAAAATAGTAAATTAAAGCAAATAAAGTTCCAGGAAAAACCCCCAAGGAAGAAGACAGGTGCCCTCTGGACAAAGGAGAGAAAAGAACAACACAGCCAGAGGATGCGTGACTACTGGGCAAACATCAAGGCCCACTCCAAGCAAAATAGTTGAATATCGTAGTTCGTAGTTGGCCTATACGGAACAAGAAGAAGTATTGTAATGCCAGTAGATTCGGATAAGAAACATGCGAACGCAGATAACAGTAGTGCGGATGCGGATGTGGATAACGCTTTGTTTGTCCGCGCAGGGCTCTAGATATAGTATGGCAGTTAACACCTCCCTTCTCTACATGCTTTGAAACTTGTTTCACCCATGAGTCTCGAGGTCGTCCTCGGGGTCTTTTGCCAGGAACTACCCTTTCAAAATAAGCTCTAGGAGTTCTTTCTGGAACCATTCTTTTCATATGGCCATACCGCCATAGTCTGTAGAGTTCCATTAATTCCAAAAGGCTTCTTTCCAATCCAAGCTCTTCTCTGAAAATAACATTCCTTGTGTTTTGTAAGCAGGAACGGAGGAACTTCATTTCATCAGCCTGTAGACGGCTGTTTCCTGGTCCTGTGAAGTGTTGCTGCTTCAAGTCCGTATGTTAGAATTGGTACGAAGTAGGTTTTGTATACGGTAATCTTACAAGCTAGTGAGAATGTTGATCCCAAAGTAGTGAATGCACAGAGTGATAAAATTTTGAAGCTTCTTGTGTCTGTTGTTGATTTCTTGTCTTATGGTGTTGTCAGAAGAAACAAAACTGCCGAGATATTTAAAGTTGTCAACAATAGCCACTTGTTTATTTTTAATTTTAAGATTGACTCTTCCATCAATCCTACTAATTACCAAGCCAACTGACTTGGATTTGCTAATCTTTAGCCCCATTTTTTCAAGTACTTCCTGCCACAGATCTAATTTTGCTACATAATAATTTAAAAAAAAAAAATGGATAAATAACAAAGAACACTTGCACGAATTCACCAATATCTACTGTATATGTCGGCACCAGTTCTTTTGATCCTATACCTAGGTAGCGTGTTCTAAACTGTGTTGCCTGAAACCGAGTTATGAAATAAAACACACAAACTGCAAGTAGTATGAGAAGAGAGACATGTACAAATGGTGTGAGAAATGTGCTCTTATGATATAATGCCCCCCATTCTTTATCTAATTTTCTGCCAATTTTTCTCATAGATTATCCTTCATGTGAGGTATTATTTATGACAAGTCATGACGGTCTGGTATAGGCCTCATGCATTAATTTTGATGTAAACTGAATTATTCCTGATTCTATATAATTTGTACTGGTCACATAATGTGTACTTATACAAGTCATTAAGATATTCCAAGTGCAAGAAATAACACGTCTATGGTGTAACAGGCAAAGACATTCTTTTTACTTGGACTCCCGTTTCTTACACAGTATGATAAGTACCAACCCAAGGTTTTTCACTCTTATCTTACAATGCCTGATAAAAAGCTTTATGAATACGGTAGGAAAACAAAATGACTAATAAAGGCAGACGCTAGTAACCCTATATTGTGTTTATTTCATGAACTTGATGAGCATGTAACAACTATCACTATTATTAACTTTATTGGTCACACTGGACCACTTGAGTCATTATATGCACTTTTCTTAGAAGGTTGTACTGTTTGGTTATTGCGATCCACCCAATACGTCTTCATACAGTGCAATCACAATTTTCTCAATACAATTGAAAACTCTTCGTGTCTTCCATGTGCGTCATTTCCCCTGAATATTCGTCAGTCTGAAGAAGGGTGTTAATTTTATTTTTGTTCACTGTATCTGCTATCTCGAAGCCAACTGCTTTGAGGTTCTGTTGGATTTCGTGGATCCATTTTCCTCCTGCCTTCTTTTCAAGATTTCTCATTACTGTTGTAGTTGTTTGAGTCTTTAGTGTTTTGACTGGTTTGATGCAGCGCTCCATACTTCCCTTTCCTGAGCTAATTGTTTCATCTGTACATAGCTACCACACCCTACATCCGAGGCAATCTATACCGAGGAACCAACCAACACTTATTTCCTTTGTTAAAATATAACCTACTGAACATGTTAACAACCAAACATGAACACTTTTTAAGATTTTACCCCTACAGTTCTTATCCTCGACCCTTCCTCATCACTAGTTGTTCAAAAATCCTATCATCTGTCAACTGTAATGCACTAAAAGTTCGGCGTCAATCAGACTAATGTCCATAGATTGATATGGACCACAGTGATTCAAAAAAATATCGGAACACCCTGATATCTACCAGTCATACTGAGTTAGCATGATACTTTTTCCATTAAACTCATTAAACACACCTCAATGAACACCGACATGAAGTGCTCAAAACTAAAGCCTACTTGGAAGAGGACTTAGGAATCCTGGCTAACCGAGGTAACTGTGAAACATCTTTGAACTGGATCAAAATACGTATTAATACCTTGGTTAAATAGGACATCCACCCCACCCATCCCATTCTACACATTCTTATTTACATTGAGTAAAAATAATGGTACATTTACATGTTTTAAACCCAATACAAAGCTTAATTCATCAAAACAAGGTCAAAATATTATAATATAAAACATCATTAAAATCTTAAAAATTATTAAAGCATTATTCATGTTTGGTTGTTAGCATTTTCAGGAGGTTACATTTTAATAACGGAAATAAATGTATGTGTGATATAGAAGGAACCATTACACTGCTAAAGTACACTACAAGCATTGTTAATTAATCGTTTGTATAATCATAGTTAATGGCAAAAGTAAAGCAATGCCTACATCAGAAATTAAGAATTTTGGATATCTGATATACCAAGTTCAAGAATTCAGCCATTAACAGCAAATAGGAACCTACATTTGGACAAGAAATATCCAAGAGTAATTAACAATGCTTGTAGTGTACTTTAGCATTGTAATGGAGCTTCCTATAAGACAACTACATTTATTTCTCCTTCGGAGGGGAAGTAAGGCCGGTGGTCCCACGTAATAGATTTATGGCATGTAAAAGAACCTCCCACTAATTACACTTGTGTGAAGCTAAATTATAGGTTAGATTTGACTAACGCTCTTAGGCTCCAACGTTCGTTGCCAAGAGCCGACTGCAGTGGTATCTAGTAACCAAGTTCAGAACTATTCATAATGTTGAATTTTGGGCTTATGCCGTGTTTTATTATACTAATATTCGACGCGTTTCGAAAGAAACCATGTCTTTCATCGTCAGGAATAATCTGGAATACGACAATGTTGCTAAGAGAAAGCAACGAAGAACATATAGAAGGTGCCCAAAGATGGACGCCATTATAGCCCCATGTTAGGGACAACGGAAAGCAGCAGTGAATTACTTTCTCAGGGTTCTGATAATAGGTAGCCAGGATTCACTGAGATTGTAGCCGGTGTCGCGGTTGAAATTTTCTGGGTGTTTACGTATTTCAACCGCCTCCCTGATGATTCTGGGACGATATTGCTTAATCCGGGCAAGAACATCCACTCCTTGGAACATGACATCATGGCCAGGTGTTAAAGCATGATCGGCAACAGCTGATTTATCAGGTTGAATGAGCCTGATACATCTATTATGTTCCTTAATGCGAGTGCATATTGTTCTCGAAGTCTGCCCGATGTAAACCTTGCCACAAGTACAGGGAACTCTGTAGATACCCGGTTGTTGCAATTTAGGCAAACTGTCCTTAGTTGGTCGCAGGAGTTGCCTAATCTTAACAGAAGTTCCAAATACAGTCCGTATGTTGTACCGACGTAGGATTTTAGCAATACGATCCGTTGTGTTATGTATGTACGGAAGGTAAGCAGTTCCTCTTACATCTCTTTTCTCAACTGACGTCCTATTATTATTTGTTGGTTTCAAAACCGTAGAAACCAAAGCCTTGCTATAACCGTTGCTCTCAAAGGTGGTTCGCAGGGTGTTAATTTCTTCTTGTAAAGAAGACACTTCACAAATCCTCCTAGCCCTGGTAGTTAGAGTTGTAAGGATACCATGTTTCTGGGCAGGGTGATGGTGAGAACTTGCGTGGAGATATCTATTGGTGTGTGTTGGCTTACGAAAAACGCTGTGTCCTAAAGATCCATCCTCTTTCTTGGTGACGAGAACATCTAAAAAAGGTATTTTGCCGTCAGATTCCTTTTCCATGGTGAAACAAATAGAAGGGTGCTGGAGATTAAGGTGATCCAGGAAATGGCTAAGATTTTCCTCACCTTCCGTCCAAACAACGAACGTGTCATCCACATAACGCCACCAGATCTTCGGTTTGAAAGGAGCCGACGACAAAGCTTTCTCTTCAAAGTTCTCCATGAAGAAATTAGCCACAACAGGAGAGAGAGGACTACCCATGGCCACACCATCAGTCTGCTCATAAAAATTCCCATTCCATAGAAAGTAGGAGGAGGTCATGCAGTGATAAAAAAGTCTTGTGATGTCTTCAGGAAAAAAGCCATTAATGAGAGACATAACACCATCAATAGGTACTCTCGTAAACAGAGACACCACGTCGAGACTCACTAGAACATCACCCGGCTGAAGTGTTATAGCTTTTAACTTTTCCACGAAGTGTGTGGAATCCTTAATGTACGAAGGCGTGTTACCCAGAAGCGGCTGAAGTAGTCTACCTAAGTATTTGGAAAGGGCATATGTAGGAGAACCAATCGTACTAACAATAGGTCTAAGAGGAACATCTTCCTTATGTATTTTAGGAAGACCATAGAGTCTCGGAGGAATAGCATCCCCTGGAAGGAGAGTCTTCGCTGCATCCGCTGGAATAGATGATTGCTTGATCAATTTGACGGTGACATTTGAGCAGCGAGTAGTAGGATCACGACTATTAATACTATATACAGGATCTGATAACAAAGACGAGATCTTGGAATCATAATCAACCTTATCCAATACCACTGTCGCGTTACCCTTGTCAGCGGGGAGAACGATAATATCAGAATCGTCCCTTAGATCTTTAAGTGCCCGGCTTTCGCCTTGTTTTAAGTTGGTGTTAGGTGGCTTAGCGGTCTTGAGAACTCGGGAACATTCTTGCCTGGCTTCCTCGGCCTCAAGGTTGTCGTAAATTTGTCCAGCAAGCCCCTAAGTGATACCCAACAGGCAGTTCTCGCTAAAGGTCTCAATTTTGCTGTAGCGCCTAGAAGAATTCCTATTGAAGAACTTATTACATCCGTAGAATCCTCGGTACATCACCTCACACCTGAAGAGGCCGAGGAAGCCAGGCAAGAATGTTCCCGAGTTCTCAAGACCGCTAAGCCACCTAACACCAACTTAAAACAAGGCGAAAGCCGGGCACTTAAAGATCTAAGGGACGATTCTGATATTATCGTTCTCCCCGCTGACAAGGGTAACGCGACAGTGGTATTGGATAAGGTTGATTATGATTCCAAGATCTCGTCTTTGTTATCAGATCCTGTATATAGGATTAATAGTCGTGATCCTACTACTCGCTGCTCAAATGTCACCGTCAAATTGATCAAGCAATCATCTATTCCAGCGGATGCAGCGAAGACTCTCCTTCCAGGGGATGCTATTCCTCCGAGACTCTATGGTCTTCCTAAAATACATAAGGAAGATGTTCCTCTTAGACCTATTGTTAGTACGATTGGTTCTCCTACATATGCCCTTTCCAAATACTTAGGTAGACTACTTCAGCCGCTTCTGGGTAACACGCCTTCGTACATTAAGGATTCCACACACTTCGTGGAAAAGTTAAAAGCTATAACACTTCAGCCGGGTGATGTTCTAGTGAGTCTCGACGTGGTGTCTCTGTTTACGAGAGTACCTATTGATGGTGTTATGTCTCTCATTAATGGCTTTTTTCCTGAAGACATCACAAGACTTTTTTATCACTGCATGACCTCCTCCTACTTTCTATGGAATGGGAATTTTTATGAGCAGACTGATGGTGTGGCCATGGGTAGTCCTCTCTCTCCTGTTGTGGCTAATTTCTTCATGGAGAACTTTGAAGAGAAAGCTTTGTCGTCGGCTCCTTTCAAACCGAAGATCTGGTGGCGTTATGTGGATGACACGTTCGTTGTTTGGACGGAAGGTGAGGAAAATCTTAGCCATTTCCTGGATCACCTTAATCTCCAGCACCCTTCTATTTGTTTCACCATGGAAAAGGAATCTGACGGCAAAATACCTTTTTTAGATGTTCTCGTCACCAAGAAAGAGGATGGATCTTTAGGACACAGCGTTTTTCGTAAGCCAACACACACCAATAGATATCTCCACGCAAGTTCTCACCATCACCCTGCCCAGAAACATGGTATCCTTACAACTCTAACTACCAGGGCTAGGAGGATTTGTGAAGTGTCTTCTTTACAAGAAGAAATTAACACCCTGCGAACCACCTTTGAGAGCAACGGTTATAGCAAGGCTTTGGTTTCTACGGTTTTGAAACCAACAAATAATAATAGGACGTCAGTTGAGAAAAGAGATGTAAGAGGAACTGCTTACCTTCCGTACATACATAACACAACGGATCGTATTGCTAAAATCCTACGTCGGTACAACATACGGACTGTATTTGGAACTTCTGTTAAGATTAGGCAACTCCTGCGACCAACTAAGGACAGTTTGCCTAAATTGCAACAACCGGGTATCTACAGAGTTCCCTGTACTTGTGGCAAGGTTTACATCGGGCAGACTTCGAGAACAATATGCACTCGCATTAAGGAACATAATAGATGTATCAGGCTCATTCAACCTGATAAATCAGCTGTTGCCGATCATGCTTTAACACCTGGCCATGATGTCATGTTCCAAGGAGTGGATGTTCTTGCCCGGATTAAGCAATATCGTCCCAGAATCATCAGGGAGGCGGTTGAAATACGTAAACACCCAGAAAATTTCAACCGCGACACCGGCTACAATCTCAGTGAATCCTGGCTACCTATTATCAGAACCCTGAGAAAGTAATTCACTGCTGCTTTCCGTTGTCCCTAACATGGGGCTATAATGGCGTCCATCTTTGGGCACCTTCTATATGTTCTTCGTTGCTTTCTCTTAGCAACATTGTCGTATTCCAGATTATTCCTGACGATGAAAGACATGGTTTCTTTCGAAACGCGTCGAATATTAGTATAATAAAACACGGCATAAGCCCAAAATTCAACATTATGAATAATAACACGGGCCGTGAAAGTCTAAATGACAAGTTCAGAACTAGTTGTCGTTGACAGTGGCGTTTGGTAGTAAAAGTAGGAACTACTTGAAATTGATGTCTGCAATCCTTACTTGAATTAAAAACAGATAATACACACTAATACAGCCATCACAATTAACACCGGTTATCAGACAGATTTTACACACAACCGAAGTACACGGGGCTACATGACCGCATTGTAATGGTTTAACAATTTTTAAGATTTTAGATGATGTTTTATATTATAGGATTTTAACCTTGTTTTGATGAATTAAGTTGTGCTGTAGAAGAGCTATCTATCAAGTTTGACACATGTACATGTAATTTGTACTCAGTGTAAGTAAATGCTTTGACTAGGTGGAGTCAAATTTCTATATTTGAATAAATCATTGTGAGTCAATATGGAAGCATCAAATTAAACAACCATTATGGTTTCCTTTATAGCTAGCTACAGTAGCCTTAGTAATTCAAGGTGGACGGGAGCGAGACTACCTCGAATTATAGAAAAACTCGGATTTATGAAATTACACTTTAGTCAGTACTCTTAGTGAATAAAATCCAAACTACCACGTGTACAAACAATACGACCCATGATCAGACTGGTTTATTTTCATAACTATGTTCCTCATTAACGAATGGCTCGCTTTCGGAACCAAGCTGGGCGGCCATGTTTACATTAGATGTCTGCGTGGAACCAGAGCTTTCCCAGCTCGAGTTTTCAACTCTCCACCGTAGCCACTGAAAGCAAGCAGTGAGAATGGTCTGAATTACATGCAAATGTACAACACTGGATACCGAGAAGCAAGCCGGACTTTGAACTCAACACATCTGGTGATATAGGAAGCATACGGTACTATTGGTCAACAGCGAACAGTCATAAATATGGTACAGTCGGTGCGTGGTACTGTGCAACCTGTCGTTAACGAGGAATTTGATAGAACTATATTGTAGGTGAAAAGGAGAGGGGTAGGATCAAGAGAACTGCTTGACGTTCACAGTCAGTGTCCAGCCATCGCGCACTGAAACTGACAATATGTTATTTTTGTTAATTCAAATTTTTCAACTCGGATTTATGGGAATATTGAACTATCAAGACTCGAAATATCTAAACTGCTGTAATAAGATATGTATCGAGAAAAGAATAGTTGCCACTACTTAAAAATCAACCCATATATTTAAATCAATTCACAATGTATCTAGTAACTATAACACGTCGCCAGGGCTCTATTTTATCTGACTGATGTTCTACTGTTGATATTACATACATATATATCCAAATCCCATTCCAGCTATTGCCAGGTCTGGGTGTTTACGAGACCTCTCCATTTTCTTCTATCTTCCCTCCACTTGATGCCAGTTAACTCCTCTTCTCTCTATACAGACTCTCACTTCTGTACTCCAGCGCATTCTTGGACACCCTCGAGGTCTCCTTCCATCGATCTTAAGTTCTTCCATAATTTTTGGTAACCTTTACCCTCTCATCCTCTTAACATGTCCATACCAACGGTCTCTTTTTCTCAACCACCTCTCGCATACTTTCCTGATTTAGTTCTTTTCTAATTTCTTATTCTGTCCAATCGTGTTTTCCCTTTAACTGCTGTAAGAAACTTCATTTCACCTGCTTGCAATCCAGTAGAACCATGAATTAACCGCCCGTGAAATATCGGGACTAGGGGCAGATGACCTCGTAGTTCCGTCCCTTAAAACAACAATAACTAAATATCGGGACTGCATCGTAAGCACCCATAGCTGCTTAATAATTCATAGTCAAGTGGACACCAATGCTGAACCACAATGAATACTATTTCTCTACTCAGCATCCGCCTGTTGTGTAGTGGCTAGCACGCTTGACTGTCACTGCAGAGGCCCTGGTTCGATTCCCAGCCCTGCCAAGAAATTTAATTCTGCCTCGTGAGGCAAATCTGAGAAAAGGCAGGTTTGATTCCCTCCCCAGCCATCCCGGAAGTGGTTTTCCACTTCTACTCCAAGCGAATGCTGGGATGATTCCTAAATTAAGGCCACAGCCACCTTCCCAATCCTCGTCATAACTATACACACTAATACAGCCATCACAATAACACAGGTTATCAGACAAATTACACACACACACAAGCACACAGGGCCACATGTATCAAATAATATGATAAAATGGTCCGGTTAGCTCAAATTATAATTGTCAGCGTTTCACCCCATTGTACCGTTGGGCTCGTCAGTTGGTATGGTACAACTCACTGTTTTCCATTAACATCATATTTCCTTCAGGAATATTTGAAACCAAACAGGATTACATGACCACGATGTTGCAAAGCCCTTAAATGAACCAACAACAACTTCTCTACTCAGCCCTAGGGCCCGGATTTTGATGAAAAGTCATCTTTTCTCCGAGTACACGGAGACGATGCTTAGTGGTAATTAAGTGTATTCTACAATAAATATGTTAGATATATGGGGTTTATAAAAGTCATCAAAATGCATTTTTCCTACATTTTGCAGAATAAAGTCATTTTCTAACATTTAGGGGCATTTTAGATCATTTTTCAGGTGTTTTACGTTTATAGGTCATTTTTTTTATTGAATATGGTTAAATGCTCATTTTAAAGTTATGTTTTTAGTACCGGTATCTGTATTTCTAAACATGTCAGCGTTAACATTCTTGGACTAACATGACTACATACTGTAGTTCTGCCGTGCTCATCTGTTTTGATTTCTCGTTTCTTATCTACGCAGATGATTTAATTTTTCTCGACGAAGCATTTGTGTGTACGGTTTGCGTCACTGATTTCTCACGTGCACATGAGTATTGTGTCAGTATGAGAAAAGAAACGGGGTAATCCCCTCAGCGCCATGTGGTTTGTGTCGAGTTTATCTTTATTAGAAGTGTTGACAGCTCTGGCCGGCTCTGACGTCTGATCGTTCACTCAAACACCCTCCAACTATAGGACTTTTAAGGTGTGTTTGTGTTGTAGGTGTGTGACGTTTTGTTGTGCAGTGTAATTGAAATGCCAAAACAAAAGCAGTCAACTGCAAGTCGTTTAAAACAGTATGTGTCAGATTTCGGTGAAAACATATTCTCAACTGATGGAACTATTTTGTTCTGTAAAGTGTGCGAAATCAAAGTCTCTGCAGATAAACGATTCACTGTACAACAACACGTCGGGCGCGATATACACTTGTGAGGTCTTGAAAATGTGGAAAAAAGGAAAGTGTCTCAATTACTGTTAAAAGAAACTGCTTCGACATCAAATAACAAGTCATCTTCCTTTTATAAAGAATTATGTGGAGTGTTTGTTAGTGCTAATATTCCACTAGGAAAACTAAGCAATCCTAAATTAAGTGATTTCCTCGAACGCCACACTGGTCATACTATTCCAGACGAATCAACATTGCGTAAAAACTACCTATCAAAATGTTACGAAGACACATTAAACCGAATACGTGAATGTGTGAATGGGAAAAAAATTTACGTATCAATTGACGAGTACAGATTCAGAGGGACGTTATGTAGGAAATGTAGTGATAGGGACCCTAGAAACAAACAGTCCCGGGCAAACTTTTCTGCTGACCTCAGAGGTTTTGGAAGCGGTTAATCACACTCAGATATGCAAACTATTCGATAAATCCATGTGTTTAATATGGCCTATGGGAATACAACATGAGAATGTGCTCCTCTTCCTAACAGATGCAGCACCTTACATGGTAAAGGTAGCAAAATCTATCAAAGCATTTTACAATAAGATGGTGCATGTTACTTGTCTGGCCCATGCTTTTCATCGAATTGCAGAAGAGGTCCGATCAAAATTTTCAGAAGTAGATAGACTAGTTTCCACAGTAAAGAAAGTCTTTGTCAATGCACCATCCCGCACTAAATATTTCAAAGACAAGGCCCCTGATGTAGCTTTGCCCCCCGCACCAGTTTTAACACGCTGGGGTACCTGGTTGACTGCATGCATATACTATTGTGACAATTTTCACATAGTGAGAGAAGTAGTGAATGGCTTTGATAGGACAGATGCTAAGGCTATTGGGAGTGCACAGGACCTGTTGTCTGATCCTCAAATGGAAGGTAAATTGGCTTGCATAAAATCAAATTTTTCATTTTTGCCAGAAACCATAACCAGCCTAGAAGAAAGTGGCATGCTATTGGCCAAGTCAATAGAGTTAGTCAGGAATGCTGAAGGTTATATAAAACATCTAAAAGGTGAGATTGGGGACTCAGTCAAACAGAAAATAAAATTTGTATTGGACAAGAATAAAGGGTATCAGACAGTGTGTCAAATAGCTAGTATTTTGTCGGGAGAAGACTTCAGAATTGACATTTTTGAATAGGATTTAACAGCCAGTGACATAGTGTTTTTCAAATATGCTCCTATTACATCAGTGGAAGTGGAGAGAAGTTTCTCGAAATATAAAACAGTATTAGCTGACAACCGCCGTTCCTTCACCTTTGATAACTTGAGGATGACGATGGTGGTGTATTGCAACGCTAACTAAGGTATGTTTATTTAGTAACATATTTTTTCACTTTGTAGTAGAAATGAAAATGGCGTATTGTTATTCTATTGATTAATAGTTTACACTAATTATACTGAGAATGTTTGTTATTCGAACCATTATTTTTACAAGACAATCATGAAATTGATCATTTTTAGGTATTTTTTTTATGATAATTTTTAGGTCATTTAAAAAAAAAATGAGGTAATTTTAAGAGAATTTTAAGGGCATTTTATAGGTCATTTTTTGATAATTTTAAGGTCATCAACATCCGGGCCCTAGTTATAACTATACACACTAATACAACCATCACAATAACACAGGTTATCAGACAAATTACACACACACACAAGCACACAGGGCCACATGTATCAAATAATATGATAAAATGGTCCGGTTAGCTCAAATTATAATTGCCAGCGTTTCACCCCATTGTACCGTTGGGCTCGTCAGTTGGTATGGTACACCTCACTGTTTTCCACTAACATCATATTTCCTTCAGGAATATTTGAAACCAAACAGGATTACATGACCATGATGTTGCAAAGCCCTTAAATGAACCAACAACAACTTCTCTACTCAGCCACAACAAATAATATTTTCCACAGTAAAATTCCTACATTGTGTATAACCAGAATTCCAACAAGTCACAGTTCACTTATTTCCCTTCAAAATCAATCCACCATTTCTCCTGCTTCTGCCTTTTAATTGTAACGAGGAGTTTCTCTTCAGTAATCTCTTACTGTCCTTTTTCTTCATATGCAACCTATAAGATAACTTAATGAGAAATATTGTCTGTGATAAAGAAATAATTCAAACAAAAAATAAAGGCAGCATCTGTACATTAAAAAAAATTAAACACTATAGGCCTATCCATGGGCAATAAAGTACAATGCAACCAGGTTCAGGACAGAAAGTACATTTTGTAAATTACACTGAAGGTCCAGAGTGGGAAATTAATATATCTGTTCAGGATTAACAACAAGCATCCAAAAAGGACGATTATTGCAGCCGTGGTTAGTTGCATATTATTAACATAACTAAGATTACTTTGAAACACATACAGTGTTGTTAATTCATTTGAGAGGCTTCTGTCATCTTTGTCCTACATCACCCCCCGTGTAGTTGGGTGTGTGTTGAACATTTCTGATAACCTATTTTTCTGTGATGACACTAATAGTGTGTGTAGCTGTATTAGGGTCAGGGATGGGATAGTCACCCAGGACTTGAAGTACGGTCCTATCCGGGAGGCGTGGTGGCGCAGCGGTCAAGCCGTTGGCCTCTGACCACAACGGACTGGGTTCGATTCCCGGTCAATGCATGTGAGATTTTCAAAGTGAAATGCCAGGTCCTGTGGTTCGGATTCCATGTTAAAAGGAGGTCCCATGGTTCATGATCGCGAGATTAACGGTCATGTAAAACTACAAACTTCCTTCCTTTTTCCATGGTACTATCCTGGTATTTGCCAGGAGGGAGTGTGGAAAAACCTGGAGAAAAACCGATGTTAATGCTGGGATTCGAACCTGCAATGTCCAGACTGCAGCTGCCCTCGCACTGTGGTGCAAACATTTCAAAATAAACCCCAGTGAAGAATTTCTGCATCTGCCAATATCAACAGCCAATTCTGTGTCCGGTCCAGCGCCACTTATCATGGTTGCTAAAGTAGAAGTCACCATTCTTCTTCTCCAAGTGCCTCGTCCTCCAAGAACATATGCAATCAGTAGCATGATCTGCTGTTTGTCCATAGCTTTTCTAAACAGCGACACTATATTCAGTCCAAACCATTGGCTTAACCTCTTTAGTCAGGATATTCTTCTATGTCCTTAACCCCTAATGCCAAGCCCCTATTCCTCTGAATAATTAATTTCAGCAGGTTGTATTTGTTGTTGCACATGAAATGACCAAAATATTCTAGTTTTCTCCTTTTAATGACATTAAGAATTTCTGAATCATTGTTTATAAGCCACCACTGAGAAAATGATAAATGGAAATGCAACTGGACCAAATGGCCTTGTGTTGGACGTGTGGAAGATGCTTGGACTACAAGCTGCAATGTTCCTAGCAGATCTAATCAACAAGGTCATTGATGAAGCCCCTTTTCCTCCTAGTTGGCTTACCACTGTTATGATTTCTCTCTGGGAAGGGAAAGGAGAAGTTAGAGACTGCTCCAGCTATCGATCATTTGTTTGCTTTGCAATACAATGAAGATTTTTGACTGTGTTTTGAAGGACTGACATAGTTCATGTCACCCCAAGGAGGTCCCGAGTCTCATGATCGCGAGATTAACTGTCTTGTAAAACTACAAACTTCCTTCCTTTTTCCAAGGTACTATCCTGGTATTTGCCTGGAGGGAGTGTGGAAAAACCTGGAGAAAAACCTATGTTAATGCCGGGATTCAAACCTGCAATGTCCAGACTGCTTTCATGAAAGGAATAGGAACAATCGATGCCATACATCCTATATGTCTTTGGCTAGAATGATACAATGGAAAGAAGAAACTACTACACATAACTTTCTTGGATATAGAAAAGGTCTTTGTGATCTTATTGGGCATGCACTCAGACAGCATGGTATATTAACGTATCAGAATTCCACCATGAAAAAATGTGAGCAGTTTCATTCCCAAGTTGGCATTTATCGGGGATGGGCTTTCTATCTGCCCAAGTTCATCTTCTGTCTGGACACCATCAGTTCAGAAGTGTTATCATCCACACCCCTGGACTCAATGCTGATGATATTATTGTCTCCTGTGAATCCCATAAATATCTCAGCAGTAATAGCCAAACCTTCATGGATTAGTTGATAGAGGGTGACTGTTTTACGAGTGGCATTGTGATTTTTAACCTTGCAGATATTAATACCATAAATACACTTTAGTAGTTCAAAGCAATATAGGATTCCCAAGATGTTGATACTCAAATTACAGTGAGGACCATCTCTATAGAACGGGGCTTACCAATAGTCGTGCCACGGACACGTCGCAATGACTCACCATCACATTTATAGCATGTGCCGATTACAACAGCGCACCGTGAATCCCTGGAAGCTGTCATAGCATTTATTACATACGCAGCGGACAAGATACCTTAGTTGTGATAATTGAGACTTTATTGTCGTTTTAAGGGGCGGAACTACGAGGTCATCTGCCAATTAAGACTTTCTGTGAAATACTGTAGCATACCTCAAATCACGTGAACATGGTTATGTATAGAACAAAACATCGAAATTCCTAGTGGAAACTTTTCTCAGGAAGAAGTTTGCAGTAAATTTGTTCGCAAGTTTCAGCGCAATTTGAAGGCGAGTGTACCAAAACTTCTTACTTTGGTGCAATATACCTACATTTATAAAATGAAGGACAGCATTTCCAGCAACTACCCTGAAACTCATGAAAGTAATGATAATTATTAAGTACATTAAAAGTGTAAATGTGTTTAACTAGTTGGGCGCTATGCTGCTGCTAGCGCCTTGCTCGACACATGGCTAGCCACAGTGCCCCGGCCGCCACGCGGCCTATGTGAGTCTTGGTTCTATAGGGCGGCTCCTTACTGTATCTCTTAAAGACAACACATTACATGTGGTGTACGATACTCAATATTAAGTTTTGATAATGTTTAGTGGGTTCTTTTATCCTAAATCCATAAGTTGTATACATTCTACCCATTTTCTCCTGAATTTAATTCATCTATTACCTTTGGTGACCTGGTGGGCACCTCATTTTGATGCATTCACATTTCCATCTTGACATAACCTCAACTATCAGAATAGCAAGAGTTCATGGTTAGTCCACTGATTTTTTAAAATACGTATTAACGTATCATCAGCTAACATGTCAAAGGATATCATGTATTTAACTGAACCGACGTCTTCATTATTAAATGTTTTGTTGCAATTTTTAAAGTTATTTTAATGGGAGATTAATTTTCCAATCTTTAATTCTTTGATTTTGTAAGAACATCAACATATAAATTTATATAAATATTTTAAGAAACTAGATTTTTAGATTAGATTAATGTTAAGGTGTTATATGATAGTTACTTTGTTAAACTTGTGCTGATGATGGCTCCAATGAGGGTCGAAATATGTAATTTTCTGAATAGATGGGTTTCATCTAGTATTAAAGATAGATAGATATTTTATTCAATTAATTCCAAAGAGCCATAGGCTCGTACAGAGGAATTTTACAGTAATATGTGTGTTTACACACCAAGGAAAAAAATTCTGAAGGTAACACAAATTGATGAATAAGGGCATAGGCCTATTAGTAAAGTTGATACTATATCTAAGATTGTTTAGACCAAGGTCTCTTAAAATGATAAGCACTTAGGAATTTTAAGCTTATTTGATGTATTAAGATGCATAAAATTTTTCCCACAATACTTTCATAGTTTTCCTCTTAAATACTGACAAAGTTGGTGCACTTTTACTTCATCGGGAAGTTTATTATATGACTGTGATGCAGAGAACTTGAAACTATTTCTACCGTATTTAGAAAAGTGAATGATATATACGGCTACGTCCTTCGCATGCCTAGTTCCATAAGAATGATTGTCTAAGTTTAAGATGTAGGGAGAGCGATCGAGTATTGTGTTGTGTTTAATCTTGTATATTAGCATAGCGGCTCGGAGATCTGCACTTATGCTGAGGGGTAGAATTTTACTTCTGATGTACAGATCTTTTACTGGAGTGCAGTAAGGAAGGTTAAATATGTTTCTAATAGCCCTATTCTGAATAGTCATTAAATCATTCAGTGTGGATTTCCTGCAGTGAGCCCAAATAACATTTAAATATTGGAGCTTGCTATGTACAAGTGAATAGTAGATTTGTTGTACAAGGTTTAGGGGAATAAGATACCGAAGTTTCCTTAGGATCCCTACTATAGGTGAGAGTTTCTTGGCAATTCGTTCGTGTTCAATCCAGGTCAGGTGTTTGTCGATGATTAGACCTAAATACTTTGCCTGATTAACCTCTTTTATTTCAATATTATTTATATATATTTTGTCATGTGTGATTTCTTTCATGCTTTGTTTTGAAATTACCATGTAATTGGTCTTCTGTAGGTTCATTGTTAATTTATTGGCCTGGAACCATTGTGAGAGAGTATTTATATCTTGTTGCACATTTCGTATGATTTTAATTATGTCTTTCCCAGTGTAGAAGATATTTGTATCATCTGCATACAATTTGATATGCCCTCTCAAATTACATTCCACAATATCATTTATATAAATTAAGAATAATGTAGGTCCAAGTATAGATCCTGGCGGAACGCCATGAGTTATATATTTTCCTGAACTTATGTATTTATTCAAAGCTACATGCTGCTTTCTTCCAATAAGGTAGCTTTGGAACCATTTTAGTGCTATACCTCGGACACCAGCATTTTCTAATTTTGATAACAGTATTTTATGATCTACTGTATCAAAGGCTTTTATGAGATCAATAAATAACCCAACTGTCATATTATTTTTGTCAATAGTTTCTTGTAGCATTGTTATTAGGTCAATAGTTGCTGCCTCAGTACTAGAATTTTCCCTGAATCCATATTGCATATTATGAAAGAATGTATTCTTGTTCAGAAATGAAAGCAATCTTGTTTTTACCACTTCTTCCAGAATTTTTGAAACTACCGATAAAATAGAAACAGGTCTATAATTATTTGGATTCCTTTTGTCACCACCCTTAAATATAGGAACTACTTTGGCCACTTTCAAGTCATCTGGTATCATGCCAGTAACTAAGGACTCATTAATTATTTCAACCAAGATTTTAATAAATGATTGCATATTGTTTTTAATGAAATTTGTCTTGATCCTATCTAAACCACAGCTCTTTTTATTCTTTAAATTTGTGATGATGGACTTGACCTCTGCTTCATCTGTTGGATATAAGTAGAGGGAATTTGACTGATTGTGGTCCTTACTTGGGATTTCCTTCTGTTCAGGAATAGCTTTTGCTAGACTTCCAGCAATGTGTGTGAAGAACAAGTTAAATGATTCACATAGCTCTTGATTGTCTGTGATAATTTTGTTGTCTATTTCAAGTGAAGTGCATGTCTCAACTGTTGGTTTTTTGTTGTGTATGATTTCTTTGATAGTCTCCCAAGTTTTTTGGAATTGTTTCCATATGTTCTGAATTTTTCTGAGTAGTAATTTGACTTTAGTCTTCTTTTTAAGTTTGTTACACTATTCCTGCATCTACAGTATTCTTGGTTCATATCATTATTATTTTTGTGAAGGGGAATTTTTGAGCTTTGCATGCAGAGTGTCTCGTTGTTTTATAAGTGTAAGGAGTTCAGCTGTGACCCATGGTAAGTTAGTAGTCTGTCTTTTATTGTTAGTATTGTTTGTTATATTTCTTTGGCTATGCCTGTTCCTTAGATTCAATTGTTTGATGAAAGAGTTATATAGAGAGTTAACAGTACTGTCTGCATCATTATGGGAATCTGCGTTTATAGATATATTCGTTTCAGGAGTGTGTTTCTATCCCAAGAGTTCTCGTGTGTTGTTCATTTTGTCGAGTTATGTGACAGAGTGTACGTGGTATAATTGGTCTTGGAAATATCAAGAATTAATATACTGTGATCACTAATGTCATTGCTGACATTTGATATTTTATAACTTAATTCTGAATTGTTTAGTGGCACGTGATCTATTAAGGTAGCTGCAGTGTCACAAAGTCGTGTAGCATATTTAGTGTTGCACTGTTTAAAACCATAGCATGCTATTAGATTTAGATATTTCCTTCTTAATTGATCATCAGCTAGGATATCAATGTTGGTATCTCCGAGGAAAATGCATAATTTATTGTTTATCTGGCTAAGAAAGCTTTCAAATGAATTTAAGAAGGGTATGGCATTGCTTCTATTGGGGTTATATGCTGCAATAATATCAATGCTTTTATATGTTGGCCTATTACTTTTAAAATCATCTCTGAATACCTCTGTCTGTCTGAATACCTCAATCCACATCAAACTATGATTCATTTCACACTTTCTTTTAACATTCACTTTCCATTTGTGTGATACATAAATACCCAGACCCCCACCAACTTTGTCATCTCGATGAGCAAACACGCTTGTGAAATTGTTGAAGTTATAAAAATCTGCCTCATTACTTTTCACTCAGGTTTCCGTAACTACCAATACATCTATCTGACCTATCATCTGCACGAGAATTTCAATGTCATCAAGCTTATTCCGAATACTTCTGCTATTAATGTACAAACACCTAACCTCTCCACCTAATTCTAATGTGCTTATGCATGCACTTATATTAGAGTCCTATTGCATGAAATCATCCAAACAGTTGTACTTATGTTCACTGCACTGTACTTCACCTAGGTGTCCACATGTAGTCAGCGCTTTCTTCTCTCTAAACAATAAAATATCATTCGTTCTAGCAATTAGTTTTCCGAGAGTAAAAACTTGGCAACTCTGTTTAAAAGTTTTCCAAATTTCATTGTTCCTCTTCTATTGAGGTGGAGACCATCATAAGCAAGGTCCCTGTCTTGTAACCAAGAGTTCCCTTCAAAAAAAATAATGTTTTATTCACCACACAACCAATCCAGTGTTAAATTCACGGCATTAATGTATCGTGGGTCTATGTCACGTCTTTGCAATACACCACTAATACACACTTTTGAACTCGGAAAGGCACTTTTCACTTCGTCCACAAGCTTGTCCATGTCATTCATAATGTGAGTTGGTGTTGGAGAACTGTTCAAGCAATTGGTCCCTACATGAATCATTACCACCTCAGGGTCTTCACGAACCTCGTTTGCCCATACCTTTCTAGTTAATTGCTCAGTTCTTATTCCTGGATAGCAATAGACTGCGGCATCATCAACTACTGGGCCTACATTTCGCAGAATTGAGTCACCCATGACAAGTACACGGGGACGTCTTCTTTTCTTAGTAGGGTTATTGATAGGTTTGTCGTGTCTGGATGTCCCGTTTTCAATACCGGTATCTTGTCTTTCTTCTACTTGGGAATCGGAATGACTGAGGATTTCAAATGGATCCTGGGAAATAAAGTTGTTAGGAATATTCCCAGATTTCACCAAGGTAGGCCTACGTCTTGGAAAGCGTGCCTTCGTTTTAGACCTAACCTCTAAATAGTCTGCCTGAGTAGGCCTATCTTCTTCTGCTTGTAGTCTTTAAGGAGACTTATTTGAGATTGTGTTTTTTAAATCAACCACAAGCATTTTGATTATTTCCTCTTTGGAGGCCAATTCTAATTTGAGTTCAGATTCACTCGCCGCTCACGGCAACTCGTACTTATTTCCCAGTTGATTTCCTTCACATCTCACAATTTTTTCGCCAGTACATGCTTTGTCTTCACAATTAAGACACATCTCTTTAATAGATAAAGAATTGTTATCACATTGAACACTTACATCACCCGATTGGGAACAATTTTCAAGAGATAACCGTTCGTGACTTACGTTTAACATCGCCATCTTGATAGGCATATGTCTCATTTAAACAATTTCGGGATTTATTATATTTATGATTTGGTTTCTTGTTATAAGAAACTGCAATAAGTTTATTTTTCTATATTTTCCAAGAACTTAAATATGGGTTATTGCCACCCAATAATACTACTTTGTTTACTAACTACAAGAATAATTTGTTTTAATTTGCATTAAAATAGTTAAAATGAATCACAATTTTCCTTTGGGGTAAGTATATAGCTATCAATTATATCGAAGAACTGTTTTCTTTTTACTTGTAACCAGCGCTTTTTTTCAGGGGGAACGCGGGGGTACGTGTACCCCTTAAACATCTGAAAACTGTTTAAGAGAAAATATTGGTACATTTGTATCTAGTCCGGCAACTCTAACTTCTGACTTGAAAGTTCATCGATCAGCTGGCGTCAACGCACTGTTCACAACAGCTGGAGGAGATTTCGAGTAATCCTTGATTTAAATTGATCTATCGAATCAATTTCTTTTGATCGGCAACTCGGCACTCCGTTCTTATAGTGTTTGGAGGCCGGGTAGGTTGTTATTTTGTGTGTGTGATTAGTTTTGAAGAATGAAGAAAATAACGAACTATTTAACATCCACCCAGGCATCGAAAAAGCTGAAAGTTAATGATTCGAACACAAACAATGACCGGTCTGTGCAAATTGCCGAAAATTGCAAGATCGTGATTTTTTAATCGACTACAACTGAGAGTGCCCCTTAATTTTTATTTTTAGAAAAAAAGCACTACTTGTAACCAATGACAAGAAACAATAAATTGTGTTTAAATTCCTATTTTAATGGCCACCAATTGCAACAAATCACACATGACCATAAAAAACAGGTCAAAATGACTTGCAGTAACGCATTATTATCAGTACGTGTACTTACTCAGATTGTGTGTTGCTTTCGACCCGCCAGGTCTTGTCCATTGTTGTATAAAACATTAAAACATATAACATTAGCCTACATGATCAGTGCCAATACTTTAAGATTGCATAACTCTTATTACCCTATCATCACTGGACTCCACAAACAGTGACGAGTCCTGGGTGTACGGGTACGACCCGGAAACCAGTCCTTGCAATGAACAACCGACGAGAGCACTACTCACTCATCATCATCTTCCCATTTTCCCATTTATGTGGGGTCTGCCTTCCTGCAATGATTTCTCCACTTCAATCGATCCATAGCGTCCCGAGGGCGGAGTTTAGTGAGCCGCATGTCATCACTCACCCTATCCAGCCAGCGTGTTTGAGATCGCCCTCGAGGTTGACAACCCTCCACGTTCAGTTGATGGGCAGTCTTTGCAACTGAGGTTTCACTGCTACGGAGCACCACCGCAGACGTGATTCAAGCTTTTTCTCTGTGATTGGGGCAACCTTGAAATCTTTCCGCACAGCATTCTTCCTAATATGGTCCAGTCGAGTCAAGCCATTGGACCACCGCAACATCTTCATTTTCATTGCATGAGGCACCTGTTCATGCTTCGATGTTGTAGGCCAGCATTCAGATCCATAAAGGGCCACCGGTCAAATCACTCTGCGATATACTTTAGATGCAATGGCATTTTCTTATCGCATGGGACTCCAGTAACTTGGTGCCATTTCTTACTGTAACACGAGGGGATTTTATGCCACTGGCATAAGTCAGTAGGAAGCCATTCTATATTTATTTACGCGGCAAATTGTTCAGCCAAGAGAATTTTTCATGTTAATTTATTATTATCATTAATTTATTATAATTATTATTAAGATATTTTCGGAGCATTTTATAAAAATTATAAGCATACAGATAGGTTTTCTATGTCTTAGAAACGCTATCAAGCAAATTATTACGAACGACAATATCATAGAAAGTTATGTGATTACGGAATTTAACGGAGTTTCGTCAGTTAGGGTATATCGAGAGACGTGACTCACTGGGAATTCTAGTACACGCTTAATCTTGTCGGGAAGTATTACGCAAGCGGGGTTGCAGCGTCAAGAAAAGGCGGATAGTTGGAACGGAACCCTCCCGCCGAGTGTAATGAGCCAGAGGAGGGGAGTATAGCGCGTGGGGTGCAGCCAATCAGTGGAGACCACGTAAGCTAGAAGTCGGATGAAGATTGGGGAGCTGACGTGTGGATATATCGTTCGACCCACCGTGGAACGAGAACAATCTGGGTAGAACTTGCCGAGTATGGTTATACGCGGGAGTCGCTCCGATGTTCCGTGGAACGAAGACTATCTGTGTAGAACTTAACGAGTACCGTTGCACGCGGGAGTCGCTCCGATGTTCCGTGGAGTGGAGGACTAACTTTTGTAAAAGCTAACCAGTGTGGTTGTACGAGTGTTTGGGTCCGATGTACGGACCATAGAATTATCTAATCTACCAGAATATCATCAAATATCGACAAAGATGACGACATCCAGGAGACTGTGGGAAGCTCACAGCATCATCCAGTACGAGGGAAAGGCTTCGGCCATTTCCAGTGGTAAGCGCGAATGACGCAGAAATACGCAATCTCTCATTTCTCTTTGTTTTATATTTCATATTTCAGTAACTTCATAGCTTGGGAATAAGAGTAAAATCAATAATTTATCAGACTCCGTTTTCACGTAATTTTCTATCGGTAATATTAAAATCGCAAGGCTCCAATTTAAATTTTAAACTTATTATTATTAATTTTGCTATTCTTGTTTTATATAATAAATTCATTTCTTTTACAATGCAATCTTTCCTTTCAGTAGGTAGCATTAGATAAAGACCAATTCCTTCTCCTGATACAATTGTTTGTTGGGTTAATGATCAAATCATACCACGATCTGAGTGAATAGAGTCTTGAAGGTGTTCTGCCAGAGCTAGACGTTGTTAAATACAAATTTAGATTTCAACATTGCGCTGAGGTCTTGGCGCCCATTAAAACAACATAGCTTAGGCAAAGGTAAACAGTTACATTTATCTCCCAACAGTTAGGGGCAGTCAAACCGTTACATTTGTCGCTACCAACATGGGGCAATAAATAACGCTACACTTGGCGCCCAACGTGGGGCATTAAATAACAATTACAATTGTCGTTCAACTTGAGGGCCCAAAACGATTACACTTGCCGACAACGTGGGGCTGAAAACCTAATAACATTTGTGGAAGGAGAAGGGTATATATTTCTGTGCCTGTATTTTGGGGGTTATTTGTCTGTATCAGTGTATATCATTATGGGGGACGAGAAAGAAAGACAGATGAGGTTACGTAGTGGTCATCAACTGAAGAGTGATGATACGAGCAGTATGTCGAGTGATGGTAGTACCGGGGTAGCGGAGGTAAATCCCGATACTGAAACAGGGAGTGTAGGCGGCCAACCAGAATTAAAAACTTTACGTCTCGAGTTCATGTATCAGAACAAAGTTAGTAGTGATGCCTTAAATGCAAAATTAGAACAAAACAGTAGGGAAAATAAGAGAAAGTACAGACGCTTTAAATGCAAAACTAGAACAAAACAACGCTAAACTAGAACAAAACAGTAGGGAAAATAGAGAGAGTACTGAAACTTTAAATGCTAAGTTAGAACAAAACAGTAAGGAAATTAGTGTGAAAATGGAGCAGATTAGAGGGGAAATCAGAGGAGTAATGGAAGAGAAGGTTAAAGAGATCATTGCAGATGTAGACAAGAAATTACCAAAAGTACAGGAGGAGTTGGAAAGTAGAATCAGCACACAGGCTGAAAATTTAAAGGAATTAGTTAAATTAGAAACACTGCAGGTTAAAAAGAAATTGGGGGGAGAAATTGACAAGATTCAAGTATCAACTAAAGAGGTTAAGGAACAGCTGGGAGGTAGAATTGAGAAAGTCCACTCGCAAATAGTTGCAGAAGTAATGATTTAAGAGAGAGTAATAGAGAGAGCATTAGCAAGATTGAGGAGAAACAAGCAAAGCTATATGATAAAGTAGAAGAATCAGAAGGAAACATTAAATTAACAGTAAACAGTATTGAGAGGAAGGCTGAGGAGAAAATTGCAGAATTAGAATTAAAATTAAAAGCTAGGATCAGGCAAGAAAATAGTCAGAATAGGCCAGTTTTTGTGAATAGCACACACAGGGAGGTAGACTTGGGGAAGTTCAGCAATCGACAAGGGTGCCCAATGGAGTTCATGAATTCTATAGAAAATAAATTTGGGGAGAGGTTGGAAGATGGTAGTATTGAGTGGTGCCAGGTAGTTGAAATTTTAGAACAAGTGTTTGTGGGGTAAACGAGGAATTGGTTTGCTGTCTACAGAGACAAGTTTACTGATATCAATAATTTTAAAATGAAATTCTGTGAAAAGTTCTGGAATGAGGTTATTCAGTCGCAGCATCGTGAGGGAGTAGTGTGTGGTAAATATAACCCTAAAGGAAGCTCCACCATGACCGAATACTTTTTAGGACAGGTATTAGTGTGTAAATATCTGGATGGCTTGAAGGAGGAAAGTGATGTGGTGAGGTTGCTACTTAGGCACTTTCCCTATAGGATCAAGGAGGCTGCTTGTATCCAGAATGTAAAGACAATATCACAAGTAGAAAATTTGTTAAGCACATTTGATGCACTAGGGAGAGGGGGTTATGAGGACAATTTCAATCGGAACCAGGGTAATAATAATAATAATAGACCTAATGAGGCCAGGCATCAAGAAGTTCAAGGGAACGGTGGCGAAGGGGCCAACGCTCAAAATAGAAATAATAATAATCAGATAAATCAGAACAGAGGAAATGGCTATGGTAATCAGTATCAAGGGAGGAACAATGATTTCAGGAGAAATCAAGGGAGGAACAATGATTACAGGGGAAATCAAGGGAGAAACAATGATTTCAGGGGAAATCAAGGGAGAAATTATAATGACAATAATTACAACCAGAATAGGGGTCAAGGAAGAGGACAGCCTAGTGGTAGTAATATACAGCCAAACAATGACAACACAGCCCAGAACAACCAGACCAGTTCAGTAGTTAGTAGTACTACGGCCAGCTGTAGCGGTTCTTTAAACGCGAACCAGGCTGCGAAGTAAGGTCAGAATCTCAGTCTGTAGCATGCCCTGTCCATACAATTATACAGGAACCCTATGACCTAAATGTAAGAAATGAATTATTACATGAACTAAATGATGAAGGTATTATTCAGGAAGTGGTTAGTAAGAGCCCCATAGTTAAATTTAACGTGTCCGAGGCGTACACAGATGTTTTAATTGATAGTGGTTGTATGAAGAGTTGCATAAGTAGTGCATTTTATGATAAAATGAAAGGAACTGGAGTAAATTTTGAGGAGATGCCAATTAAAAGCACTTTTGTTATCACAGCTGTTGGGAAGAGGTCTAAAGTAATTTCTAAGCAAGTTTTAGTAGACATTAAAATTAATAATCATGTAGAGAAGCAGATTTGCCTTGTAATTCCAAATTTCGTATTCAGTGTTATCTTGGGTTCAGAGTGGCTAAGTAGAGTGTCTGGTAACTTATGTTATGATGTAGGGAGTTTGAAATTTAAATGGGGAGATTCTGAAGTAGAAGTAGCGTTCAATGACCATATTCAGAGGAGTAGTATTGTAGGTGTGATTTGTACTTTAAATGAGATATCGCCAGCCGTAGAGCGGGGTTCTCCATGTTTTGTGGGCAGTGTGATTACGAACGGTAGTCTAAAGGACTCGTTACGTGATGCTGCATTTCAGGGAAATATAGAGGATGAACAGTGTGTTCGGCTCTATGATGTGTTATTGTGTAATAGGAGAGTTTTTGAGGATCGCATTGGTATGGCCAATTGCTATACACATTCATTGAACGTTATTGATAGGTCAGTATTCACAGGACATAGATATCCTGTACCTTTCGCTTATCAGAGTGCAGTTGAGGCACAAATTTATCAGATGCTTGAAGATGGGATTATTGAGCACTCTAACAGTCCATATGTTAATTCTTTGATCACGGTACCCAAGACCGACGGCACAGTTCGTATTTGTTTAGACGCTCGTTTGGTTAACAGTAGAATTAGTTCAGATCAGCTGAAATCTATGTCAATAGAGGAATTAATGCAAACATTTGAGGGGAAGAAGTATTTCACTTGTGTAGATTTGAGTTCCAGTTTTTGGCAAGTGCCACTTATGTACGAAGATAGACCATTTACAGCTTTTAGTCATAAATATAACCTTTATCAATTTTGTAGAACACCTTATGGGTTAAAGAGTAGTTCAGCAGCTTTAATTGGGGCTTTAAACATCGCATTAGGGGATGACACAGGAGAGTTTGTAACCATTTACATAGATGATATGGTAATTAGTTCACGCAGTTTTGAGGAGCATCTACGTCATTTAGATATAGTTTTTCAGAAGTTAGATCAGGCAGGGTTCACTTTGAAGCTGTCTAAGTCGTCATTCTGTCAGTCAGAAGTGACATTTTTAGGTCATAGAGTGTCGAGTAGAGGTGTAACACCAGAAGAAAGTAGGGTTAATAAGATACTTAACGCAGAGGTGCCACAGAATGTTAAACAGTTAAAAACTTACCTGGGAATTTGCAACTTTTTCAGGAGGTTCGTTCTTAAATACTCAGGGTTGGTAGAACCATTCAGGGAATTGCTTAAAAGTGGGACTCGGTGGAGATGGGAGTCCAAGCATGATCAGGCTTTTAGAGCGCTGAAGGAAGGTTTTGAGAAAGCTGTAGTGCTGAAATATCCGTTAAAAGATAAGGAATATGTGGTTATGACAGATGCTTCACATATAGGCATTGCTGGAGTATTATGTCAGAAAGATGATGAGGGTAATGTGTGCATTGTATCTTTAGCCTCGCGAGGACTGACAGCAGCAGAGAAAAGATACACGATTACTGAGTTAGAGCTTTTAGGTATTGTTTTCAGTTTAGGGAAATTTAGAATGTATTTAGTAGGGGGGAAATTTGAGATCCACACAGATCACCATGCATTACTGTATATGAGAACTTGTAAACTCAGTTCTAACAGAGTTAGTAGGTGGATTCTTGCTCTGCAGGAATACGAATTCACAGTAAAATATATTAAAGGTAAAGATAACATTCTTGCAGACATGCTATCGAGGGACACTAATTTATGTAGCGATTATCCTGTGGTTAAAGCAGAGGACGGTATTTTAATATGTGCATGTGTGGACAGTAGCAACAGGGCATCGTTACAGACACTGAGAAATATGCTAGTAGAGCAACGTGAGGACGTTCATTTAAGGGAGCCACTTGCAAGGTTGGAAGCAGGTGACACAGGGCCCATTTATAGTTTCCAAACGTATTGGGAAGACAGCATATGTGCTGGAGAATAGTGAGGGAAACCGATTATACGGAACGTATAATATACATAGTCTACGAAAATATGTGTCATAAAGTGAGGATGTTTAGCTGGCGAGCCAGCCTATCAAATGAGTAAGTGTGGTATTTGGTGCGTGGGATGAGATGGTCTTCCAGGCAGGCGTATCAGAAGTCACACAGGGGGGTAGTATGTAAGTAAATGAGAGTTTTTAAGGAACAGGGAAATATGACGGGATTGTCGGATGCTCTTGAGCACTAAAATGTCTCGATACACCAAGGCCAGAATTTGGTAGCGCTGGTGAATTCCCATTTGCCTCGAAGAGATGGGTGAGCGCTTGAACAGGGTATTTTTGCTTAAGGCGTCCACGAGGCAAAAGATGGGCCATCAGAAGGCGAGACAGTCCTTCATGAAACTCATACATATCAGCACACGTGATTTCTGTTTACAGCCTCGCCATGTAAGATTTGTAAGTGAGTAATTTAAGGTAATTTGTACAATGGTATTATTTGTGTGAGGAGAACTGGTCTGTGTTGAGAACTAGTATTAAGTAGAATATGGTCTACGGGAACTTAACAAGACAGGGCGATTACGGCACAGAAATATTTGGTGTTATATGTAATGCGCATTTACTGTTTTTTTTTTCAGAAGTCAATATTAATTTAATCTACTTTAAAGAGAGATAAAGTATTATGGTCACGAGGCGCTGCCACAATAGTGTGATCGTGTGCTCAGTGATAAGTGAGATTAAATTTCACCATAAGGAAGGGACCTCCAGTGAAATTAGGAAGTTCTATGGAGATATAAATATATCAGAACACTTTCAATGCGTGTGATATGACATCATAAATACATAGTGCTCACACATTAATTATGTCTATTTCTCCAACATAGAGAAATTTGAGAGGCGGAAATATCCGTGGAACACTATTCTATATGTAAAACATTGGACTGGTTGCAAAGTGCAATCCATAGTGACAACAAACTTTGACGCAAAGTGCGTGAAGAAAAATTATGAGTGTATATATCTGTAATTTAGGGTGATCTCATTTACGTAATATGTATTTTGGATGGGGTTTATTAACGTGTCGGGGATAATCGGATAATGGACCGTCGTCACGGTAAATCATCCGAGGCGAATATGTAACGTGTTTTTCGAGGGGTTTTTATGCCACTGGCATAAGTCAGTAGAAAGCCATTCTATATTTATTTACATGGCAAATTGTTCAGCCAAGAGAATTTTTCATGTTAATTTATTATTATTATTAATTTATTATAATTATTATTAAGATATTTTCGGAGCATTTTATAAAAATTATAAGCATACAGATAGGTTTTCTATGTCTTAGAAAACGCTATCAAGCAAATTATTACGAACGACAATATCATAGAAAGTTATGTGATTACGGAATTTAACGGAGTTTCGTCAGTTAGGGTATATCGAGAGACGTGACTCACTGGGAATTCTAGTACACGCTTAATCTTGTCGGGAAGTATTACGCAAGCGGGGTTGCAGTGTCAAGAAAAGGCGGATAGTTGGAACGGAACCCTCCCGCCGAGTGTAATGAGCCAGAGGAGGGGAGTATAGCGCGTGGGGTGCAGCCAATCAGTGGAGACCACGTAAGCTAGAAGTCGGATGAAGATTGGGGAGCTGACGTGTGGATATATCGTTCGACGCGCCGTGGAACGAGAACAATCTGGGTAGAACTTGCCGAGTACGGTTGCACGCGGGAGTCGCTCCGATGTTCCGTGGAGTGGAGGACTAACTTTTGTAAAAGCTAACCAGTGTGGTTGTACGAGTGTTTGGGTCCGATGTACGGACCATAGAATTATCTAATCTACCAGAATATCATCAAATATCGACAAAGATGACGATGTCCAGGAGACTGTGGGAAGCTCACAGCATCATCCAGTACGAGGGAAAGGCTTCGGCCATTTCCAGTGGTAAGCGCGGATGACGCAGAAATACGCAATCTCTCATTTCTCTTTGTTTTATATTTCATATTTCAGTAACTTCATAGCTTGGGAATAAGAGTAAAATCAATAATTTATCAGACTCCGTTTTCACGTAATTTTCTATCGGTAATATTAAAATCGCAAGGCTCCAATTTAAATTTTAAACTTATTATTATTAATTTTGCTATTCTTGTTTTATATAATAAATTCATTTCTTTTACAATGCAATCTTTCCTTTCAGTAGGTAGCATTAGATATAGACCAATTCCTTCTCCTGATACAATTGTTTGTTGGGTTAATGATCAAATCATACCACGATCTGAGTGAATAGAGTCTTGAAGGTGTTCTGCCAGAGCTAGACGTTGTTAAATACAAATTTAGATTTCAACATTGCGTTGAGGTCTTGGCGCCCATTAAAACAACATAGCTTAGGCAAAGGTAAACAGTTACATTTATCTCCCAACAGTTAGGGGCAGTCAAACCGTTACATTTGTCGCTACCAACATGGGGCAATAAATAACGCTACATTACATACGGCAGTAATTCTTGTTTTGACATCAGGAATCGTGCTGCAGTCTGAGGTGATGCATGACCCAAGGTATTTGAACTGGGTCACTTTATTAAGTTGAACCTCACCCACAGTGATCGTGCCATCAGTTTGGTCACCGCATTCCAGGTACTCCGTCTTCTTCAGGTTTAATTTCATCCCAAATTCTTCAAGACGGATCTTCCACGCTTGTACTTGCTGTTCGAGGCACCCACGGGTCTCGTTAGCTAACATGACATCATCCGCATATAATAATGTCCATGGATGCCTGGTTTGGATGTCATTTGTGATGGCATTCAGGCAGAGTATGAAGAGCAAAGCTGATCCTTGATGGACACCAATAGTGATTTGGAAGGTTTCGGACATTCCTGCTGTGCACCGCACTGAGCTTCTTGTCTTTCGATACAGAAGTTTCTCCCAGTTTACATAGGCTTCAGGTACACTGAGTAGCCTTAGTGCCAGCCAGATGAGATAATGTGGTACTCTATTGAACACCTTTTCCAAATCAAGAAAGGCTAAGTGAACTGTCTTCGTTTACTCATGGTGTCGTTCCATCAATAGACGAATTGCTTGGAGAGAGTCAGTTGTTCTAACACTGGTTAGATGAAACAGTGATGACGTTTCGTAATCTCGCATCAAGAACACATTCAAAAATTTTAATAGTATGGCATAGGAGGCGGATTGGCCTATAATTGTAGCATTCCAGTATATTTCCTTTTCCTTTCCAAATAGGAATTGTGATACTGGTAATCCAGGCCTCTGATACTGTGTTTTCCATATTAATTTTGTTGAAGAAGTCAGTAAGCCATACTACACCTTGTTCTTCCAGGAGATTCCATACTTCGGCTGGTATATCATCTGCACCAGGCGCTTTCCCTGACTTCATTTTGTTGATGGCAGTGGACACTTCTTCTGTAGTGCACTACTCACTACCTCACTCAAATGCTGCTTTCCAGCAACAGACTATTGACAGGCGGGAAAAAAATTCACGCATGTGCACTAAGATTCAATGTCGGCTCATGCACTTGATTCAAATCCATCAGGCTTTCGCAAAAAAAAGAAGGTCAGATAATTTTCTAACAGACCTCATATTTTCTTTTAGACACTCTGCAGATCTACAGATTTGAGATCATTAAGCTGGTATAGGGGAGACTAGGGTAATGCTGAACACTGAGGTATTGGCAAACAGTGTATCTTGCGGGCAACGGTTGGCATGATGGTGTCTTAATTGGTGCTGCTACCGAATGCAAGAGCTCCTCAAACTCCCACATCAACCCAACTCCAGCTAGTGGCAAGGTTTCACTGTGAGAATGTCAAATGTGCTTCTACTGAACTATTTATAATACAGTACTGCTGTCAAGTGCAATTAAATTACACCAATACATATAATAATAAATAACCCCTGGCACTACAGCCCATGAAGGGCCTAGGCCTACCAAGCGACCGCTGCCTAGCCATTTGGCCTGCAGATATTGGGGTGATGCGTGGTCAGCGCATCGGGTCCCCTCAGCCGTTAACCCTGGTTTTCATGACCGGGGCGCTGCCTCACTGTCAGACAGCTACTCAATTGTCCTCACAAGGCTGAGTGCACCCCGTTCCGGTCCTCACATCAGTTTCTAAAATCCCTGACGGAGCCGGGAATAGAACCCGGGGCCTCAAGGTGAGAGACAGGCGCACTACCACAATACCACGGGGCTGGCCAACACCAATACATATACACATTCATTTATATGCTATATCAATCTTGTAGAACTCTTTTAGCCGCTTATTTCATAAGTTAATAAATAATTATCATAGCCTATAACGAACAACTTGTTCGACATTGCCCCTTACATTTTCAAACCAATAAAAATAATTTATTATTTTAAAAGCATTCAACTAAATATGCATTTGTGCATAATTTTGTCATGACAATATAAGATGATACAAATGCTCAAATACATGTTGTAGCAGTTTGGCTAGCCCACACTGTTGGGAGATAAATGTAACTGTTTACCTTTGCCTAAGCTATGTTGTTTTAATGGGCGCCAAGACCTCAACGCAATGTTGAAATCTAAATTTGTATTTAACAACGTCTAGCTCTGGCAGAACACATTCAAGACTCTATTCACTCAGATCGTGGTATGATTTGATCATTAACCCAACAAACAATTGTATCAGGAGAAGGAATTGGTCTATATCTAATGCTACCTACTGAAAGCAAAGATTGCATTGTAAAAGAAATGAATTTATTATATAAAACAAGTATAGCAAAATTAATAATAATAATAATAATAAGTATAACATTTAAATTGGAGCGTTGTGATTTGAAGATTACCGATAGAAAATTACGTGAAAACGGAGTCTGATAAATTGATTTTACTCTTATTTCCAAGCTATGAAGTTACTGAAATATGAAATATAAAACAAAGAGAAACGAGAGATTGCGTATTTCTGCGTCATTTGCGCTTACCACTGGAAATTGCTAAAGCATTTCCCTCGTACTGGATGATGCTGTGTGCTTCCCACAGTATCCTGGACGTCGCCATCTTCCTCGATGTTTGATGAGATTCTGGTAGATTAGATAATTCTATGGTCCGTACATCGGACCCAAACACTCGTATAACCACACTGGTTAAGTTTTACCAAAGTTCGTCCTCCACTCCATGGAACATCGGAGCGACTCCCGCGTGAACCATACTTGGCAAGTTCAACACAGATAGTCACTAACTCCCCTGAACATCGGAGCGACACGCACTTGCAACCACACTCCGCAAGTTCTACACAGATAGTTACTAACTCCACGGCGCGTCGAACGATATATTCAACTGTTGGCTCCCCCACCACGGTACCGGCTTCCAGCTTACGTCGTCTCCACTGATTGGCTGAGCACGCCGCTACTTCCCCTCCTCTGGTTCATTACACACGGCGCGCGAGTGGGAGAAGTCTTTTTCCGTTCCAACAATTCGCCTTTTCTTGACGATGCGACCCAAGATTGCGTAATACTTCTTGACAGGAATCAGCTTGTATTTGAATTCCCAGTGAGTCATGTCTCTCAATATATCCTAACTGACGAAAACTCCGTAAAATTCCGTAATCAGATAATTTTCTATGATATCGTCGTTCGTAATAATTTGCATGATAGCGTTTTCTAAGACATAGAAAACCTATCTGAATGCTAATAATTTTTATAAAATGCTCCGAAAATATCTAAATAATAATTATAATAAATTAATAATAATAATAAATTAACATGAAAAATTCTCTTGGCTGAACAATTTGCCGCGTAAATAAATATAGAATGGCTTCCTACTGACTTATGCCAGTTGCATAAAAACCCCTCGAAAAACACGTTACAATGTTGCAAAAACTTGACTCGCAAAAGGCTGCAATTCACGGGAAAAGAAATCTGAAAGTTATGTGGTTTTTGCGTTCAAAAGCTGCTAATAATAGTTTGAACTACAACATACTGTTCACAACAAAGTTATGCTTTAGTAGCCTAACACATCAGTTTGAACATGTTGTTTTTGGTTTTTGCGTAAGAGGTACCGTAATGGTGAACAAATTGTTCACTATTACCCCAGGATGTGGGGGTAATGCCAAACATTATAATAATATTTAAAACAAACATTTAAGATAATTTTATGTTGTTATGACAGGGTAAATACCATCGATTTTACAAATCCAGCTTATTTTTTCCGTCAGTCTTTATGAGTTTGAACAATCTGGTTTCAAAGCTTAGGTGTTTGCCACTAAGCCAAGTCTCTCCTAGCTGTTTCTTCAGACCGAAAAATAATAATTAGATGTATAAGGTGTGTTCAAAAAGTAACGAGCCTGAGGCATAGTTACAGAAACCACTACCTGTATGTTGGAAGTATTGGTTCTGGCTGTTGAGGCACTTGTCCCACTGTGACAAGAGGCGGTGAATGGCTGTCTCAGAAAATTCCCTGGGCTGTGATGTGAACCAGTTCCGCACGTACAGCTGAACGTCGGCGTCCGAGGTGAATTTTTGGCCCCGCAGAGCCCTTTTCAGGGGACCAAACATGGCGTAATCACTGGGAGAGAGGTCTGGACTGTATGGAGGGCGGCCGAGAACCTCCCATTTGAATTTCTGCAGGAGTGCCGTGACTGTGTTGGACGTATGAGGTCATGCATTGCCGTGGAGCGACCACGGCGTTATGGCGTTCACTGTCACTCGGCGGTCCTGGGTAATGAGTGCATCGACCAACTGGAAATTGTCATCGGTAATGCAGGGGGGTGCCCCAGACCGGGCATCATCGGCTAACGACACCCGTCCTTCCCTGAAGCGCTTGTGCCACGCCTTGACCTTTGCAAGGGACGTGCAGTGTTTACCGTACACTTGTGACATTCAGCGATGAATGTCCGTTCCCCCTACTCCTTCCGCTGTCAGAAACCGAACAACACCTCTTTGCTCTTCGGTTGACGCCTCCATGTTGCTGTTTGCAATGCGACTGGCAGCGTTGAACGATCGATGCATGCTGCTGCTCGCTTTGTTTTGTCACGTGACGTGCACGCGTGCCCTCTAGCGACGGGCTGTGACCTTCCACGCTCTGGTCGGAACCACACCTCGTTACACACGCCATGATTAGCCGATGTAGTCACCAGTTCGCGCATTCCAGCCTCCGGTTCGTTACTCTTTGAATGCACCTTATAAATAACCCTAGTATCTACAGAGCATAACATTTTCTGGGTTACCCCAACACTGTAAGAAAGAGGAACAATACCGTAGTTTTACAGGAACTGTTTAATGACAGAGAACAGAGAGGTTGAAAATAAAAGCTAAGCTGATGATTCTTTCTTACAGCAAGCAATTCCAGGGACGAATGGATTCAGAAATAAAATAATTAGAAAAACAACATTTAAAAATACAACATTTTAATGTTGATTTTATTTTGGTCTGATGACGCCACAGGATAGTATAACATATGGAACGATACACGCATCACGTAAAAAAAAATCTGGAGAAATAAAATATATCACTAAAATGACAGGTCTAAACCAGCAGACCACACAACTGAAGCACAAGAATCCAAGAAGTACACCAAAAAGTGTCTAAACTCAAGAAAGAATAGTATGTATATTCTTTAAATATTACACCTCTACTTTAACAACATATACTGTATGCTAACATTTAGCACCCATACGGATACAGTGCCTTACAGACCTCAATCTCTCTCAACAAATATACCCACCAATATGCTAAGTCATTAACCATTTAACAGTTATAATCACATCGTTTAATAAAAACATGTAGAGATACATATACATGTAATGAATACAATTCCGGTACATATATGTCACCAGAGCCTGGAATGCATATTATAAAATTCCAGTAATATTTCAAACACTTAAAAAATGCTTTATTAAGCAACAACAACAACCTGTAACATTCCAGCAAATAGATATTACCAAAAATGAAAATAAATTTAATAAATTTCACTTTTTTATTAAAACAGAACTTTTGAAAATATATTTAATTGCTCTGATATTTCTTTGCCTCAATTCAAACAAGATATTTAGATAATTTACCAATAAAGAACAAAATAAATGGTTACTACTTTAACATATCAGCATCTATACCTCAATGAAAATGAATATTATTCTACAAATTCATATTCCAAATACAGTATTCTTATTCTGGAACTGCATAAATTATTCACAGTGATATCACTTGTCAAAGTAATGGAAAAGGAAACGGAATATTTACGAAACAGTATTTTGAAAGGAACCTTGCACATTTACTTATGGGCTATATACCTTTGAATGTTCTTCAGATATTTCTGATACATCTACCAGCACAAAACAACACAACATTTTTCTTAGAGTATCACATACAACCATATGCACAGAACATACACTTATGGCACATACCTCTTTGGAATTTAAGCACTACCAACACTGAATACTTAACACATGTTTTGGGAAAAAGATAAGTCTCCATTTTCTGGAAAATAAGATCTGGGTGGGTACCTCGGATTTAATAATAAACATAAAAACCATGGTAAAAAGAAAACAACCTGGAACCACAACAGGATCACCCTCAATGTGTATAAACTCAATTCTCAAAAAGATATGTAAAAAAATATGTAATATTCTTACATACTGTATATATATTTAAAATAATCATTGTTTAAGAATTAGCAAGATCATGCAATTCTCAATATGCCAACATTTCAACCTTTTTTTTTTCCATGCCTGTTCCATAGAACAGACATCCAACAGATATTACTTAAATAGTTGGCCTACTCTCACATTATTCTCAAACATAAAACATCACTTTTACATCAACTTACACAAATCTTATCCGAAAGTACAGCATGAATTAGTTTTCCGAGCAGTTTTATAAAATGCTTTTGACTGAGAACTCAGTCCTTCAGATTTGGCCACAAGATCATCCAACTTCTCTCCTCTTTCTAATACTGCTTCTATAGTGTTGTGCTGAAATGAGACAAGAGAAATATTACAGTTATTTTAATATGTAGCAACATAATTTCGTAATGTGCTGCTTCTGTGACATAGTTGGTAGCATGCTGAGCTTCTAAGACAAAGATCCCAGGTTCAAACCCGGCCGAAGTCGTCGAAATTTTTATGAGCGTTAAAAATCCCTCAGTATGCCTTCCTATGGAGGGGAAGTAAAGCTGGTGGGCCCATGTCATAGATTTATAGCATGTAACAAAACCTTCCACTAACTAAGCTAAATTTGTAGGTCAGATTTGATTAATACTTATTTAGTCCCAACCTTCGCCACCAGGTGCCAGTTGCAGTGGCATCTAATAGCCAAGTACACAGCTAGGTATTTTTGATGGTGGCATTTGGTAGCAAAAGTAGGAACTACTTGAAACTGATTGTCTGCAGTCCTTACCTGAATTACAGATATCACACTAATACAGCCATCACAATTAACACTGATTATCAGACAGATTCTACACACACCCAAAGTACACGGGACGTCGTCGCAGCCCCTAAACTGAGCAACCAATCAAACAGCAAATTAGGAGCTAAAAAAGCATGCGCGTAGCGACAAATCATTTCGTCAATAGCACTCTAAAGGTTAACTGTTATTTTTAAAATTTCTTATTTACTAGATAAGCTTTTGTAGTTGGGTTAAAGGAAGTAAAAAAAACAATAGTTGTCTTGTTATTTACTTGATAAGCGTTAATAATTATAACATATTTGCAGTTCATCATCTTAGAAACAGCTCCAGTTTCCCGGGTGTTGGTGACGAGCCTCTTCCATCTTCCTCTATCCTTATACAGCTCCTCCTCTTGGATTCTATCCCAATGAAGACCACTTACGGAGATGTCCTTCTTAACCACATCGATCCATCTCCTCGTTGGTCTACCAACAGGTCTTTTCCCTATCACAACCATTTCAGTGTGCTTTATAGGAATTCTTGTTCTGTCCATCTGCTGTACATGACCATACTAACTTAGCCTACTTCACCGTAACTTTTCCAACACACTAAATTTCAAACCTGCTTCCATTCTATTTGTTTCATTCCTTATCTTGTTCGTCTTAGCATGGATCGAACAAACTTCATTTCAGCACCTTGAATCTGATTGTTTTCTCGTTCTATCAAGGCACACGTCTCTAATGGAATGTAGTATGTATTGAAGATGGTTAGTTTCGCCTGATGGGGTACTTGATTATCCCACAGGAGATATCTTATTTGGTTGTAGAATTGGGATGCTTTATGCGTACGGTTTAGGACTTCACATATTAAGAACAAAGTTCCAAATGGTTCCGCCTCATCAATACTATTTATTAAAATTTCGTGATACAATCACTTGTCTTAACACATGGTACATGTTTCGATGTCCAACACATATTGACGACTTCACCAGACTATTTTAATTGGGCACCACTTGAAACATTCACTTTATATACAGGATGTAGTTAAAAATCGTACATGAAAACACACACAGAGAGTATTTCAAATATTTTCAAAAAGTGTGGACTAAGAGTAGCATATAGAACTTCCAACACAAACAATAATATTTTATTCAATACTAATAAATTGAACCATACAAACAAATTCAGTAAATCAGGTGTATATATGTTGAAATGCACAAAAGCGACACTAACTATTGCGAACAAACAGGTAAAGCATTTATAACAAGATATGGTGAGCATTTTAATGCCATTAAATACAACAAATTTTTCTGCCATGGCAAATCATATGAAAGATACTAAACAAGGGTTCACAGACATTAACAACAATATGAGACTCTTACATCGCGCAAATAAAGGAACTACAATGAACATCTTAGAAGAAATTGAAATCGATTTAGCCCAAAGGACACCCCCCCCCCAACTAACCTTAATGAGATTAATTTCGAAAACAACAACGTACTCTACGAAACGTTAATCAATTACAGAACAAAATATAAACCACCTTAGAAATAAATCCACAACCGTTGATCCATGTCACCTTCCTCTAAACCTACTCCATACCCCCCCTCCCCACTCCTAACCAAAACACTCCTGAACCCTCACCCCTCTCCTCCTCCACCCCTACCGTCTTGCTTGTCGCTTCCATGTTGACACACCGTTTCAGTACAGCACAGTCTCCGTCTAACTCAGCATGGCTCTGTTAACTCATTGCCGCATTACATCGTAAGTTTTTACATAACATTTACGGGTATTTTCTAAAGTTTTATTTTATCTACCACTTCATTCTCTCATACATAGTTTTATTTATTTCCAGTTGGGAATGGTCACCCCTTGCGTGGGCTTTTGAAGCTAGCATTAGAAACAGGACATGAAATAAACCAAAAAAGACTGTCAAGCCCGGCTGAGGATTTTATTGAATTTTTAACATAAGAAAATGTTTTAACAACTTTTTAATGTGTTACAGTGTATACTTTTAGTGATCTATGTGTGTTTTCAAGTACGATTTTTAACTACATCCAGAATATAAAGTGAATGTTTTAAGTGCTGCCCAATTAAAATAGGCTGATGAAGACTTCAGTATGTGTTAGACATCGAAACATGTACCATGTGTTAAAAGACAAGTGATTGTATCACGAAATTTTAATCAATAGTATTGACAAGGCGAAATCATTTGGAACTTTGTTCTTAATATAATTTAGTCAATACGGGAAAAATGTGAGACTCTCAGAGTAAAAAAGATTAGGACTTCGCTTCAAGTTGAATTGTCGATCACACTGCCCAGATACTGGAATTGTGGAACATTTCCCAGAGATCTTCCATTCAGCTGTAAATCTGAATTCCCTCCATTTCTACTGACTTTCATAGCTAGTCTTAGATTTACCGATTTTGTGGCCAAACTCTTCAAAGCAGTGGTTCCATAATCAGTCATCAGCGAAGACCATTGCATTTAATTCTGGTCCATGTTGTTCCTTCAACTTTTTCAAGATGTCGTCCATCACGATGATGAAGAGCAATGGAGTCAAGGCACTCCCCAGTTGAACTCCTCGTTTGGTCTCGAACCATTCACTCTCTCCATTGTCTACGCGAACACAGCTGATATAACATCTGAACTTTCTCAATCAGGGTCCTGAGCACATTTCTCCTCTCAAGGCATTTCCAGATTTTTGCTCTTGGCAGGCTGTCATATTCTTTACATATGTCTAGAAAGGCGAGTGCGACATTTTTATCCTTCTCCAGATGTTTTTCAAGCAGAGCTCTCATTGCAAAGTTATGAGGGTTTATTATTTATGATTTGTTAAATGTGTTTTATTCTGATAGATGAGAAACCACGTTCTATCTTTTTGAATTGGTTGTCTCATTGGGGCAAATGATGATCAGTGTATAGCAGATTACAAAAATAATTTTTGCCACAATAATAATAATAATAATAATAATAATATCATATGGCCTCGGGTGCCGGGTGCAAGCTTTGTAATTTGACACCCGGAGGGTAGCTTGTGTGTCGAATTTCGTTGTTCCTTGAATCACTATGAAAGTCAAGGAGGTTAGATATCTAAGCTCCTTGAACACTATAGCGCTTTCTAGTAGAGAAATGAGGAACTTTGTGTTGGCGGAAACTCCCGAGATTAATTTTGCCATTATGAACACGGCCTACTGAATTCAAATGGGTTCTTTGACATGCCAACATCGTATGACATGCGTGTCGTATTTTTGCCGCCTTTCAAAAATCACTTACCACGGCCAGGAGCGAACCTGCAATCTTGGGGTAAGTAGACCGACATGCTATCCACTCACCAACCGTGGCAAGCTGCCACAATAATGACTACATGTGATTAAAAAAAGTATTTGTTACAGATTACCAGAATAGAGAAAAACTACAGGATAATATGTTTCACTCATCAAGTGAGCATTTTCAGATCCCAAAGTTCAAACCTACAAAAAAGCTCAACAAGGCACAACTAAATTTCACAATGTGAACCTTGAAACGGAAAAATGGTCCTTAAACACCAATCCTCATATGAATGGCAGAATCTTAATAAGTATAGCTACAGTAATAGAGCTGTCAAAAACTGAAATGTTAAGCCCCCTTAAAAAGAAAATTTATTAATATAATATACAAGGTTGCTAGGCAGAAAAAACACAAATCCACTCATAAACGATAAAGAATTGATTAATTCTGAAAGGCTGCCACTCCCTTTCAGAATGATGTACAGTAATAAAACTAACTCAAATGTCCACTACCAGCCCTCAGACCAAAATTAAATTTGTCAGAGCTGGGAATCGAACCCGAACCTCAGGGGTGATAGCTTAGCATGATTGCCATGGCACCACGAGGTGTTCTCGCCATGAAGCGAGACAACTATTAAACGGTGAGCTTTTCGACTTTCAGACATTTTATAAATACAATCTGGAAAAATAAGAGGTTTTATTGAATCAGATTGCACCAGGTTAGCTCAGCGCGATGGGCCAATGGCGGTGGAGGCCAGGTAACTGGATTAAAATCCCACCATGGCCATTCAGTTGTTTCCCATTCCCCATATGCCTTTATAATAGACCACGGCCACTTTGTTATCAATACATTGTCGGACTTGACAGAGCGTGGAGACTTAAATTATAGTGAGATATTCTCGGTTGGATGACTCATATAATGTTCTTGGTACAGAAATAGACTCTTCATAAATGATTGTTGATGAGGGTAACATGTGGAAGGATGAAGAGAAATTAAGTTTGCACTGGCAATTTTTGTACTAATAGACAGTAATGCAGCAAAGAACGATAAAGATGGATAGTAAAACATTACAACTGCTTAGTATATGTGGATTACAATGCACCCAAGAATGAATTTCTACAAAAATCCAGCTTTGAAATGTGAGCCTCTCACACACTTTTTTTTTCTTTTCCGTTTGTGTTGAAGGCAGTTTTTTAAAACATAAAATATGGATAGAAGGAATGTCTGACTAATACGTACTAAAATTTGTTTGATGTAGCAGAACTAAGTTAAGAGTTGCAAAAAGTTTTTAAACCGGAGTTTCCCTCGAAAACCACTAACACCCAAGACTATATTTTACATTATAAGTTACCTGTCACAAAATATAACAAAATGTATTTCTGAAAGTAAACTTTACCATCAATAGCGCAGAACTCAACAAGTAAAATTGTAATGTACAGTGCCGGCCAAAAAATCTTTACATTGATGTGGCAAGAAAAATCTTTACACGAGTACATTGCTTACTGATTTTATTTGCAGTTCCCGCCATAGAAATATGCACGGATCTTACTAAATCTACATCGGAACGAATTAAATGGTGGAAATTAAAACAACATCACATCCAGCTGAAAACATCTATAGGTTCTATAATTATGCCAGAACAAGGTCAACACGTTGATGAAATCTGAAGAAAGGCCTCGACACATATTAAGACTTTTGCTACTAACATCATGGGTAAATCAAAACCTGGACACAGTTTTATCAATAAAGAGATATGGTGGTGGAATTCTCATGCCCAAGTTGCTATCAGGATGAAGAAGTTAGCGTATAAGACGTGGCTCCAATCGGGACTGGATCTTGATCGTCAGCAATATAGAAGATTGAAGTCTGTGTCAAAACAGGAAGTGTCAAAGGTTAAAGCAGACCATTACAAGAACATGTACGAAGAGCTCAATACAGCAGAAGGAGCAAATAATATCTACAGACTAGCGAAGAAACGCCATCGTTCCACTCAAGATGTTGGACATGTTATGATCATTAAGAATGAAAAACAACAACCTCTACGGAAACCTAATGAGATCCTTAACCGATGGAAACAGCACTTTGAAAATATTAGCAACGAAGAATTTGCGCATCCGCCAGTACCAGCCATCATGGTTGCCGAAGTGGAGACCGCTAAGAAGAAAATGAAAAATGGAAAGGCAACTGGACTGGATGATCTTCCATCGGAGGTGTGGAAGATGCTTGGGCCACAAGCAGCTCAGTTTCTAGCAGATCTCTTCAACAAGATCATCAATGAAAACGAAGCTCCTCTTACTTGGCTCGGCAGTGTAACAATACCAATTTGGAAAGGTAAAGGAGATGTGCACAACTGCTCAAATTATCGTCCGATTTGCCTGCTTTGCCACATTATGAAGATATTTGAGTGTATCGTGGATACACACCTTCGTGACATAATCAAGATTGCCTCAAACCAATGTGGTTTTATGAAAGGTACAGGGACAATCGATGCTATTCACGCCACTCGTCTTTTGATGGAAAGGCACCTAGAAAAGAGGAAACCATTCCATATAGCCTTCTTGGATCTTGAAAAGGCCTTCGACAGGGTAACTCGTGATCTAATATGGTATGCACTACGACAGCATGGGGTACCAGAAGCATATGTTCAATGGGTTCAGCTTCTTTATCGGAATGTCACCAGCTATGTCCAATGTGCTCCAGGAAACTCCACAGCTTTTCCCATCAGAGTTGGTGTTCAACAGGGGTCAGCTTTGTCCCCGCTCCTGTTCATCATCTGTCTTGACACCATCGCAGCCGAACTACTGCAACCACATCCCTGGACCTTGCTCTATGCTGACGATATCATTGTAGCCTGCAAGTCTCGCCAAGAATTGGAACAACATGTTGAATGTTGGAAAACTGCACTCGACACCCATGTCCTAAGGCTTAACATTGGGAAGACAGAATATATGGAGTGTGGAGTACCAAGTGAAGGATCTATTCACATTGATGGCACTGAACTCCGAAAAATCATCTGTATTCAAATACTTGGGTACGCTAATCTGTTCAGATGGTCAAACACTCCCAGATGCCCGAAACTGAGTCAACGCTGCATGGCTGAAATGGCGCCAAGTCTCTGGGGTCCTTTTTGACCGGAATGTGCCACTATTAGAGATATTATTCATTTCAGGTTCCGTATTGACAGTAATCATTAAAATTAAAACTTACAATTTCCGCCTAGTATAGTATTGACTAGGCGGAAATTGTAAGTTTTAATTTTAATGTGCCACTATATCGGAAGTCGAAAATTTACAGAACCATCGTTCGACCAGTAGCACTGTATGGTACTGAATGCTGGCCAGTAACGAAGAAACATGAACAACAACTACATGTCATGGAGATGAAGATGATTCGCTGGACACAAGGACTTACTAGACTGGACCGCATTAGGAATGCCAATGTTCGAGCTACATTTGGTGTGGCTCCAATCCCTGAAAAAATGCGGGAGAGCCGTCTACGTTGGTATGGCCATGTACTACGTAGTAATCACTCTTCAGTCGCGAAAACTGCACTTGACATCAGTCCAGAACGACGACCATGAGGGCGACCGAGAAAGCGCTGGCTGGATACTATGCGGGAGGACATGCAACTAGTGAATGCCACAACTAGAGACGCTCAAAATCAATCAGTATGGAAGACAAAGTGCAGAGAAGCAGACCCTGCAATAAAGTGGGATTAATGCTAGGAAGACGATGATGATGAGGTTACTATTGGCAACAATTGCCCACACAGCCAACACTCCATGCACATAGTTGCAATCTTACAATGAGGTTGATAATCTACTGTTCTAGCAGGTCAGAAAGTTTCATACTTTGCTTCTTAGGTCTAATAACTTCATTCCCAATGCACGCAAGTGGTCGAAAAAAGCTGACTATGGAAGAGAAATCCCGTGCTTTAACTCTGCTAGAGAAGGGAGAGACTGTGATTGCTGAAGCTAGAGATATAGGGGTATCAAGAGAGGCGGTTTATCAACTAAATTGGTCGGCAGAGTCACTGCCAAATGGGACGGTACCGTTGAGGAAGTGAGGCTCTGGTGCACCTAGAAAGACTACACCAAGAACTGATCAGCTTCTGAAGCGTGAGGTTATGTCAGATCCAGGTATAACTGCTGTTGAACTAAGAAACAAGCACCCTGAGCTCCTCCAAAACATTGCAACCAGGAGAATACATCACTGTCTGCAGAAGGACCTGGGCCTACCAAGTCGCCGTGCTGCCAAGAAGCCCATGCTCCCAGCAGTAATGAAGAAGAAAAGGCTCGACTTCTGCAAGAAATATCAACATCGGACATCGGAACAGTGGAAGAAAGTGATGTTTAGCGATGAGAGCATTTTTAAGCTGGTCAGAGGAACCACAAAGTTTGTGCGTTGTCCAAGAACTGCATCACGGTATGACTCAAAATTTACTGTTAAGACAGCTTAACACCCTGACAGTGTGATGGTGTGGGGTGAATTCAGTGGAAATATGGGCTGGGCAGGTCTCTACTTCCTTCCCAAGAATGTAACCATGAAAGGAAGTAATTATATTCAGGTTTTGGAAGAAGATTCGCTGCTTTTTTGGGACATTCATCAGTGTGATTGGTTTATGCATGATGTGTCCCTGCCCACAAGGCCAAGGCTGTGAAAAAGTTCTTGAATGATCATAGTATTAGTGTTATAGAGTGGCATGGTAATTCCCCCGACCTGAACCCCATAGGAAATGAAAAATAAGGTTCAAGAGACGCGACCCAACAACATCAACGATCTAAAGGATGTGCTGAAGACACTGTGGGTAACGATGGACTCCACCTACTTCGTCAGTCTTGCTGAATCCATGCCCAAACGACTGGAGATGGTGATCAAGTGTAAGGGAGACATGACAAAATACTAATCATGATGTAATGTCCAAAATAAATATAGGATTGGTAAGATTTGGTAGTTTCATTGTCAATGTAAATATTTTTTTTGCCGGCACTGTATTTTGTTTTTATTTTGGCCTTTTGGTTATTATATTCTTCATCTCCGAACTCAAGTGCACATAATTTTTGCACTGACAGTAGTGTTTAAGGATTCCTAATGAAGATGGCTGGCAGCAGATGAAGTCCTGAGTTGTTGAGGGCTTGGAGATCATTGTCATGTAGCCCCATGTACTTTGGTGTGTGTACAATTTGTGTGTGTGTACCTGCGTTATTGTGGTGTATGTAGTAGTGTGTGTATTTATAGTTCAGGTGAATATTGGGATGGATTTGACCGTGACATTAAGTTAGAAACCATTCTGGCATTTGCCTGGCATAGAAGTGGGAAACCATGGATATCCACTTCCAAGATGGCTGAGGAGGGAATCGAACCCATCTCTCTTCAGTTTTGCCTCATGAAACTAAGTGTACCCCGCTCCAGCCGTCAGACTAGAATTTCAATAAGAAGAAATTTAAAAAAACTTAATATTAGCCCTTATTCATAAAATACCATCGGTACATATAATCAAACACACATGAGCAAAGGCAATAATAACTTACCAATATTATTTTGGTTTCATCAAGATCTTCCTGAATTTTTGTCATTGCATCTGCTTCCCTCGGATTCTGATATTTGGCAAGATAGAGATTTAGTTGAGGGAAAGCTATTGTTGCCTCTGTGCCAGTGGACCATGATGATGCTGGAACTTTCGTAGCAAATTCATCGAGAACCTTAAATAAAGAAAACACAAGCAAGAAGCCATTGTAAATTACCATTAGACTTTTCAATATCACAGCTCTATTCATCCATTTATTCATTATCATTTAAGACTTGTACCTCTCAATTTTTGGTCTAGAGGTCCCCGAGATCAAATTCCCATATCTCCCATTCACACCTCTTCCACCTATACTTACACCACATGCAACCAATGTCACCTCGTATATATTTACCCTAAGTTCTCTTCCTCTCTATAACTGGCTTGTGGTGTAGTGACATCCTATACTCTGAATTACCAATAATGGTCGCTGACAGCTGTCCAAGCTAGCACGTGGGGAAATGCTGCATTGCCACTGAGGCAGATTATGACTCATAACATTCCAAGAGGCTTGCAGGAAGACACATACTGGGGAAGTTAGCCCCCCCTGCCTGGTGGTCTAAAGACCATGACGAGTGAAGGAACAGTAGAACACTGAGTCAAACCATGTGCTCACTGCTGTGTCGGCATACATTGCAACATTGCTCGCTGTTGCTATGGAGACAGTAACCCCTCTCGTCTCTACTCTTCACCTCTCACCCTTCAAGCGAATGACAGCTTTCACCGATCATCTTTTGTAAATCAGAGTATAGTTCCATGAATCATGCACAATGACAGACAAGGAACACTCACCAACTTGACATCTCTCATCCTGACGAAACTTGGAGAAAGCCATAGATTCAGAAGATGACTTTATGCAGCTGTTCACATTTAACACCAATAGGTGTAAAAAAATAAACATTTAATTTTGGCATGCTGAAACAGGTTTCCTACTCACTGTTGCCCACAGCAAGCAATATGTGTATGCTTGGTGAGAGATGTTAAGGGGAACTCTGATCCTCACAATTAAATTCATGTAATTTCATATAAGGGGAAAGTCAATTAAGACTAGCAGCCTAAAAGCTAAACCAGAGGAAGATCCAAGGGAGGGGTGCATGTCCCCCACTGAGCTTCCCTTGAGATGTTTTGTCTTGAAACATGTTTCAAAATGTTTGTTCTGATATACGCTCAATGTTAATGTCAGTTTTTTAATAACTTTTAATTTTCTAAACTAATGAAATTAGCAGAAATACAGGGTCTTTATATTTGCTTGGCAAGGACATTCTCTCTCACGCGCTCCGCCAGTGATGGCTCAGTTACCGGCTGCCGGGCGCGCATATGTACGGCAGAATACCGTGCTTAAAATCAGTATCATGCATTTTTATTCACCATGTTTACAGTAGATGCTGAAAATGTTCCCCATCCGCTGCCAAACATAATCGGCATCTCTTTATGAAGTTTCTGGTTACTCCGGTTAATTTAGCTTCAGTAAGGAAATAATGACCTTTACGTCTATTTTTATTGTTTACTGAACCTGTACGTTTGAATCTCTTAGCCAGTTGTTTTATTGTGATTGTGTATAGTGCTGTAATGCCTGATGTGAAATATTCGTTACTTGAACGTGTATATCTGCACAATACGTACATAAAGTGCAGGAAATCGTGCGCTAGAACAAGACAAAGTTTCGAGTGAAATTTCCAGGGAGACCCATTATATAAATTGGACAATAAAACAACTGGTTAAGAGATTCAAACGTACAGGTTCAGTAAACAATAAAAATAGACGTAAAGGTCGTTAGGCCTATTTCCTTACTGAAGCTAAATTAACTGGAGTAACCAGAAACTTCATAAGGAGATGCCGATTATGTTTGGCAGTGGATGGGGAACATTTTCAGCATCTACTGTAAACAAGGTGAGTAAAAATGCATGATACTGATTTTAAGCACCGTATTCAGCCGTACATAATGCGCGCCCGGCTGCCGGCAACTGAGCCATCACTGGCAGAGCACGTGAGCGAGAATGTCCTTGCCAAGCAAATATAAAGATCCTGTACCTTTATTAATGATGGGAGAAAATCTGGAAATGATATAGTAATATGTTTACTCTTACGCCCTCTATTACCCGCTCGCCATCCCCTTTTTAGATCAAGATGTATATAGTAAAATTCCAACAGAGTCAGACATTATATGCGTGAATTATGGTCAAATACAGCATTGCCAACGCCTCAATAATCTGTATCCAGACCAATATTTACTACACCTCATCCATGGAATCTCTGAAGTAGGTTTGCGCATGACGTCACACAGAGGAAGTGAAAAGAGAATGAGATGGGTGGAGCTTGGCAGCCCAGCCACTTGGAATACTTGGGACACATGATGAGGAATCCAAAATACCGTCTGCTCCAAGTTATACTTCAGGGTAAAATTGAAGGACGGCGTGGACCAGGAAGGAGACGAATAACTTGGATGGATAATTTAAAAACGTGGTTTGGGCTGTCTTCCACGGAACTCTTCAGGATTGCACAGGATAAGAAGGTGTTAGCCATGGTGGTAGCCAACGTCCGTATCGGATAAGGTAGAAGAAGAAGAAGAAGTAACATTTTCATCCTATGGTCTAAATCATCGTAAATCTGAAGCCGTCAAAGGATGGCTAGAACCTACGTCTGGTCGACACTCATATGGTATGGAGGTTTGGGCTTTGAAGGCTAGCACCATGAAAATACTAGAGGCATTTGAAATGTGGATCCATCAAAGAATGCTAAAAATACCCTGGGCTAATAAAGTTACGAACAAAGATGTCCTCAGAAGAGCAAATAGTGATCTTCAACTTTTGTCTGTCGTTAAATGTTGAAAAACTGCCTATTTATGTCATGTGTTTCTGGAGCCAAAAATATCAGCAGCTTCAACTAATATTGCACGCCAAGATACTGGCAGACGAGGATGTGGCAGAAAACAAATGTCTTGGCTTCAGAGCATAGAAAAGGAAGCTTGTAGTTTAACGTGACCATTAATCTCGCAATCATAAGCCACGGGACCTCCATTTTACGTGGAATCCGAACCACAGGACATGGCATTTCACTTCGAAAATCTCACATGCATTGACCGGAAATCGAACCCGGTCCGCCTTGGTGAGAGGCATACAGCTTGACTGCTGCGCCACCATGCTCCATTCAGAACATAGAGAGTGGTCTGGTATTCAGTCTGCTGGAGAATTGTTCCGGCTTGCGGAAGACAGAAACGCCTTCGCCATGGCGATTGCCAGCGTTCGTGGGATCTTTTTGGAATCCTTTATAGGGAGGTGAAAGGCTGCTTGAGCTTTTAGCTCTCGCAGTAAAGAAGTGCAGGTGTGCTTCAAAGGAAGGGAGCTAGTGCGCAGTTCGCTACTCCTGTGGGGGTCTGGGCACGGACACCAATAGCCCGCTGATGAGCCAGCTTGGTGTTCCAAGGTGAAACCTCACACAAGACCATATTGATCGCCAAAGTTCGGGAAACTGGGCAGGGCATATAGAAGAAGAATATTTTTCCATGAAACAATTGATGCTGACTGATATACAGTATAGGCTTTGATGAGCTGACAAATGAAAGAAGGCATAAATATTACTTCATGCAAGATAATGAGACGGCACACACTGCTTATTTGGGGGTAACTTAATACGAGAAGTTTCCGAAGATCGAGTGGTTAATTTTTCCGCTAGATTTTTCGATTTAAATCCCTGAGTTTATTACCAGTGGGGTATGTGGAAGGGAAAAGTATATGTGAACAACCCTCATACTGTACAACAGAACATTGTACAAGTTATTTTCAAACATCACACAGACTGAGATTCACAGTGTCTGCAAACCTTTATAAGAGGTGCCAGGCATGCTTGACAGCTGAGGGACATTATTTTAAGCATCTCCTGTAATGACAGGTAGGTTTTACACTAATAGTTCACTAGATTTAGTTTTCTATAAATGTGTAATGTCGCAATGAAGGTGGGAAGAAAGGCGCTTTTTAGGTAGGAGTTTGGTATGCAATAAGTTCTCACAGAATTATAGGGTCTATGTTCAGTAATTAAACGGGAGTGATGAACCAGGATCCTACATTTGCACTTAGCTAATACAGGTGGCACCCTGGCGTCTCTAAAAGCCATAGTAGTTAAAAGGTACATGAAACCAAGAACATTATTATTATTATTTATTTATTTGATAGATTATTAACCAGAGAGTAATTTACTTAGAGTCTGTTTTTCAATATCTGGATAAAAGTGTTAGGCATCCACTCCTCGAGTAACTTTGCCCATCACATTTATTCCTTTGGCATTCAAAACAAGTTTTTCAATGCAAAGTTACTCTACAAGCTACTACTCAATGGAAGTATCAACGAACGGCTACAGTACGGGTTATGTGATTGGTCAAAATTGTATTCTGAACGGTAAATGCTCATGCGAACACTGGTGTCAACTCATTGAAACACAAACCACATGGTCTCAGTCTTCGTATCAGTAAGTTATTTAGATGATCATCATCATCTTTGCATTTTCCCATTTATGTGGGGTCTGCCTTCCTGCAATGATTCCTCCACTTCAATTGATCCATAGCGTCCCGAGGGCAGAGTTTAGTGAGCCGCATAACATCTCTCACCCTATCCAGCCAGCGTCTTTGAGGCCGTCCTCGAGGTCGATTACCCTCCACGTTCAGTTGAAGGGCAGTCTTTGCAACAGAGGTTTCACTGCTACGGAGCATATACCCATACCACCACAGATGTGAGTCACGCATTTTCTCTGTGATTGGGGCAACCTTGAATTCCTTCCGCACAGCATCATTCCTAATATGGTCCAGCCGAATCAAGCCATTGGACCACATCATCATCTTCATTTCCATTGCAAGAAGCGACTGTTCGTGCTTCGTTGTTGTAGGCCAGCATTCAGATCCATAAAGGGCCACCGGAATTTTCTTATTGCATAGGACTCCAGTAACTTGGCGCCATTTCATCCATGCGGCAGTGCCTCTTGTTTTGACATTAGGAATCGTGTTGCAGTCTGAGGTGATGCATGACCCCAGGTATTTGAATTGGGTCACTTTATTAAGTTGAACCTCACCCACAGTGATCGTGCCATCAGTTTGGGCACCGCATTCCAGGTACAGTGAAACCCCGTTATAACACCCCTGCTTATTATGCTATATAGTTTATTACGCTCATTAGTAAGGACCCTGGACAGTTTGTACATAAAACTGCATAATTTTACCCTATTATAACGTTTCCATATCCTGCTTTCATGTCGTAAAAAAAGAGGGAAAAATCCGTATAATGTAAAATAGCACAGTATTTGAGATGTAAAAGGCGTGGTGAAATACTTGTTGGAGGTCTCTTCCACTAATTACACCTTTGAGAAGCCAAATTATGTAGGTTAAGAAGGTTGAACTGTACATTGTGATACAGCGGCGTCTAGGGAGATTTCAGGGAGATCAGTGACGTCACCGTGATCTCACGGCTGATGTATTGCTATCGGTAACGCTATTGGTTACTTGTAGTTGGTTGTCAGCTGATTACTATGTCAGTTCCGTGGTCAGTTCGCCGCGGGAATTTGCTGGAGTCTGTTCGCCATTTTTGTATTGTCACTCGTTAGCGTTTTCTAAGCGTAATATTAAAATAAATATGATGATGATAATTGTTGTTTTAAGGGGCCTAACATCTAGGCTATCGGCTCCATTAAAATAAATATTCCCGTGTATAACCTATAGAACAAGATTTTGATATTAGCAGTGTTGTGTGCTCGATTGTGTTGATGATTTGTATTAAAATTGTTTAAATCCTGAAGTTGTTGCAATAAAATAAAATCCGTTACTTGTGGTGGAAAATTAGTGCTTCTAAAAATCAAATCAAATCAAAATCACTTTATTTGCAATGAGGTGTCAACCTCGGTGGCAAATGAGGTACATAATTTACAAACACTACACAATATTAAAAGAATACAGTAACTTAATGTACTATTCACACATTGATTGAACTCCCCTCTCACAACTGCTGTAGGAATTACATAGCACGTATAATGTTTCTAGGAATACAGCACTAAGTTATACCACTTCTTTCTTTTCCCTGGTTTTGTCTATTCTGCTCTTGAATAACTGGACTGATTTTGGAAAGGGATCAAACACCGCCCTTGGTAAACTGTTCCATTCCTTCACACCCTTCCCAATGAATGAAAATTTACCCCAATCGCTTCTGCTCAAGTGCCGTCCAATTTTGAATTTGTGGTCTGCCCTGCCAATATAATTACTTTCCAATTGGAGCCTCTCACGGATTTCCCCCCATGCTTCCTCTCCTGTATATGCTCTATATAACCCTACAAGTCTGTTTTTCTCCCTTCTCTTACTTAATGTTTCCCACCCAAGCTTCTCTAACACTGCTTCTTCTCCTAAAATCCCCTATCACAAATCTTGCTGCTTTCCTTTGAACACTCTCAATTTCTTTTATTAGGTATTCCTGGTGCGGATCCCATACACTGCTTGCATATTCCAATATTGGACGAACCAAACTTAGGTAACTTTTCTCTCTTATTTCTTTGTTGCATCCTCTAAGTAGTCGCATAATGACATGCAACGATCTGTATGCTTTCCCAACAATGTCTCCAACATGACCCTTCCAGTGCAATTTACTATCAAATCTCACACCTAAGTATTTGCACTTGTCATCTTTTGGTACGATTACCCCATCCAATGTATATTGAAATTCAGTTTTTAATCCCTTGTTTGTGAATATTGTGACAGTTGATTTACCTCCGTTAACCTTCATGTGGTTCTCTTCTCCTTGTACATGTGGAATAATACAGCATTTGGGATATATCGGTGAGTTTTTACATTGTTCATATATATATTTTGGTTGTTGCATTTAATAGGAAAGTTGTCTAAACGATAATATTACGTCAGGAACGGTGTTGGGGAATACGCCTGTTAAAATAGTAATGGATGGGTAAAATTTAGACAAATTGGCATTTACATGAACACCTGCAAAATAGATATGACAATGTTTTGTATTAGACCTATCGGCCTATAGGTCTTGTTTTTGACGTTTCATATAGTATGTCTGTGAGGCATTATTAAACAGAATTTGCAGCCAATATTGGAAAACATAAAAATACCAACCTATCGGAGGGGGTGGGGGGTGGCGCAGCCCCCCCAGCAAAAACAACATTATTGACCACAATGTTTTATAATGGCATTGTGTTTGTGTATTTGCAGCCAACTTTAAAAAAAAAAAAAAAAAAAAAAAAAACGAAACTACACAATAACATTATTGACCACAATGTTTTATAAGAATATTACAATGTGCAGCTAGGTTAATGTATTGGTGTCAACCGGCGATTATTACAGACCGCGATCGTTTGCGCATGAATATATTATAAAAACAAATTGGCTGCTTTTGTGATGTTATCAACCACTTGACGAAATGCTTCTCTGGCAAGATTATGGGAAAAGCCTTGGTTATAGGGTATTTTGGGTGGTGACAACTCAATAACAGAAATGAGCATTAAAAAACTTCGAAACGTATTGTGTTTCGTCACATGTAATTTATTTATCGGCCTACCTCACTTTGGCAGCCGTACATACGAACACATTTTAATTTAGGGTTACATTTATGACATATTTTTAAAATTCCGTTTCGGGATCTGTAATTCGCCTATATACTGTAGTTGAATTACAGATGACGTTAAGCGTAGTAATTAATTTAATTTTATATTTATAAGACATTGTATCGAAAGCTGTAATTGACAATTAAAGATTTCGATGCAATGTTTTATTAATATGAAATTATACTAATTACGATGTGTATCGTCATCTGTAATTGATCTACATAGGCCAATTATAGAATTCGATGCATAAAATTAAAAATATCAACTGAAATTACGATGTGTATCGGAATCTGTAATTGACATATATAGGCCAATTAAAGAATTAGATGCGGAAATTGTAGAGTATAACGTTAAATTGCGAAATTTTATTCAGCATCGGAATCGTTAATATAGGTAAATTATAGATTACGATGCAATGTTTTTTATTTACGAAAAGAAAATAATTATCATGTGTATCGGAATCTGTAAATGATCTACTTAGGCCTTCGATACGGAAATTTATAATATACAAGCTGTACCCGGCATGCGTTGCAATGCCAATCAAAGAAAGTGTTGGCGTTGAAATTCTGTTTCTTGAAGTGCTTTTGGATACACAACATGTTAACTGCCTCTAAGCTATCGTAAAATGGATTTTCTAATTTAGAACCATTCGTGGAAGCGTGCACAACAACTTTCAAAAGTTTCATCGCTGTCACTCATTTGTTGTATCTACTCGTACGCTACCTGTTGTGAAATGGATTTACTAAGTCGAAACCCTTCCCTGGCGTGTACACAATAACTCATCAATGATTCATCGCAATCGGATGAATTGTATATGCACGTATACGGGGTTTTGTTTAAACGATTCGTGCGCTGTCACTCATTTGTTGAATCTACTCGTGCGCTACCTATTGAGAAATGTATTACTAAGTCGAAGCCCTTCCCTGGCGTGTACACAATAACTCATCAAGGTTTCATCGCAATCGAAGAATGCAATAGGGGATTTTGTTGAAACCCTTCGCGCGTCGTCACCCATTTGTTGCATCTACTCTTGCGCTACTTATTGTGAAATGGATTTACTAAGTCCCCTTCCCTGGCGGGTACACAATAACTGATCAATGTTTCATCGCAATCGGATGAATAGTATATGAACGCATACCTGATTTTGTTTAAACGATTCGCGCTCCGTCACTCATTTGTTGAATCTACTCGTGCGCTACCTACTGTAAAATGTATTTACTAAGTTAGAAACAGTCACGTAAGTGTCCACAACATCTCACCCAAGTTTCATCGCTATCGGACTAATGGGATATGAAGACATAGGGGACTGTATTGAAACGCTCCGCATGTCGTCGTTCATTTGTCGAATCTACTCGTGTGCTACCTACTGTGAAATGTATTTACTAAGCCAGAAACCTTCCTTGGAGTGTCCACCATATTTCACCCAAGTTTCACCGCTAACGGCAGAATGGTATATGACCTTATACGGGACTTTGTTGAAACGCTTCGCGCGTCGTCCCTCATTTGTTGAATCAACTTGTGCGCTGCATATTGTATAGTGGATTTACTAAGCCAGAAATTTTCCATGACGTGTACACAACATCTCACCCAAGTTTCATAGCTACGGACGAATGGTACATGAATGCATACGGGACTTGGTTGAAACGCTTCGCGTGTCGTCGCTCATTTGTTGATTCTACTCTTGCGCTACATATTGTAATATGGATGTACTCAGCCAGAAACCTTCCCTGGAGTGTACACAACATCTCACCCAAGTTTCATCGCAATCGGATGAATGGTATGTGAACGTATACGGGACGTTGTCGAAACGCTTCGCGCGTAGTCACTCATTTGTTGAATATAAACGTGCGCTTCGTATTGTAAAATGGATTTACTTAGCCAGAAACCTTTCCTGGAGTATACACAACAATTCACCAAACATTTATCACTATCAGACGACTGGTATATGACTTTATACGGGACTTTGTTGAAACGCTTCGCGTGTCATCGCTCATTTGTTGAATCTACTGGTGCGATACCTATTGTAAAATGTATGTACTAAGCCAGAAACCTTCCCTGGAGTGTACACAACATCTCACCCAAGTTTCATCGCTATCGGATGAATGGTATATGAAATTATATGGGACTTTGTTGAAACGCTTCGCGCGCCGTTGCTCATTTGTTGATTCTACTCGTGCTCTACCTATTTTTAAAGGGATTTACTAAGCTAGAAACCTTCCCTGGAGTGCACACAAAATCTCAGCCTAGTTTCATCGCTATCGGACGAATGGAATATGAACGCAAACGTGACTTTGTTGAAATGCTTCGCGCGTCGTAGCTCATTTGTTGAATCTACTCGTGCGCTGCCTATTGTAAAGTGGATGTACTAAGCCAGAAAATTTCCCTGCAGTGTACACAACATTTTACGCAAGTTTCATAGCTATCGGACGAATGGTATTTGAATGCATACGGGACTTTGTTGAAACGCATTGCGTGTCGTCGCTCATTTGTTGAATCTACTTGTGCGCTATCTACTGTGAAATGTATTCACTAATTTTGAAACCTTCACGTAAGTGTACACAACATCTCACCCAAGTTTCATCGCTATCGGACGAATGGTATATGAACACATACGGGACTTTGTTGAAATGCTTCGCGCATCGTCGCTCATTTGTTGAATCTACGCGTGCGCTACCTATTGTAAAATGGATTTACTAAGTCAGAAACCTTCCTTGGAGTGTACTCAACATCTCACCCAAGTTTCATCGCAATCGGACGAATGGTATATGAACGCATAGGAGACATACATACTCACAGACAGACAAACTATCACGTTACATTGATTTTTATATATATAGATGACGTGAATTTGCGAATTATTTTTATGTATCGGAATCATTAATTGAACTATATAGCTCAATTATAGATTTCGATTCGAACCATTACAGGATGATATAGAGAAATCTAGACTTAGATGGTATGGACATGTAAAGCGAATGGAGCAGAAGAGGATACCCAGGAGAGTACACGAGACAAAGTGGGAAGGAAAGAAACCGAGAGGGAGACCAAGAGACAGGTGGCTGAAGGGGGTGGAAGAAAGCGTGAAGAAGAGAGGAGAAGACTGGACAAGGGTGGAAGCTGAGAGATGGTGGGAAGACAGAAGACGTTGGAGAGGCTTGTGTTCCAAACAGACCCGGCCAGTGGCTGGAAACTGTGCAAGATGATGATGATGATGATGGTCGATTTGACGGTTTTTGTGTTTGCCCACCCAAAAAAAACCTATTACCCAGGCCTTTCCCGGATATATATGAAGTGAATTTGCGATTTTTTTAATGTATCGGATTCTTTAATTGAACTATATAGCTCAATTATAGATTTCGATACATTAAAAAAATTGAAGGTTTTTGTGTTTCCCCGCCCAAAAATCCCCTATTACCCAGGCCTTTCCCGGATATATATAACGTGAATTTGCGATTTTTTTTAATGTATCGGAATCTTTAAGTTAATTGAACTATATAGCTCAATTATAGATTTCGATACATAAAAAAAATTGACGGTTTTTGTGTTTTCCCACCCAAAAACTCCTATTACGTAAATTTGCGATTTTTTTAATGTATCGGAATCTTTAATTGAACTAGGCCTATATAGCTCAATTATAGATTTCGATACATAAAAAAAATTGACGGTTTTTGTGTTTTCCCACCCAAAAAACTCCTATTACGTGAATTTGCGATTTTTTTAATGTATCGGAATCTTTAATTGAACTATATAGCTCAATTATAGATTTCAATACATAAAAAAATTGACGGTTTTGGTGTTTCCCCACCCAAGAAAACCCTATTACCCAGGCTTTTCCTGCAAGCTTGCCAGAGTAGTATTTAGTCACGGAAGCCACCATTTTGTTTTAGGGGAATTTCATACACGGCCGTATCGCAATGTATCGTAGTCCCGGTTAAGAATGTAAACAACGCTCGTAGGTTTCTATGTTCGTTGCCAGGAGCCGACTGTGGTGGTGTCTAGTAACTAAGTTCTGAACTAGTAGTCATTGACAGTGGCGTTTGGGGGAAAAAGTAGAAACTAATTGAAAAATTCAAAGTCTGCAGTCCTTACTTGAATTAAAAAACAGATAACACACACTAATACAGTCATCACAATTAACAACGGATGTCAGATAGATTCTACACACACCCAAAGTACACGGGACTACATGACCGTGTTGTTGCACCCCCTAAACTGAGGAACCAACCAACCAGGTCATTTACTTTGAGTAGATGAAAGGAATTCCCCACCCTAAGTGAAGAAACCCTCCGGCCAAGGGTATCAACATTTTAAGTAACGACTTGCCTTTCTTTGAAAGGGATGTAACACTGATTTGCCAATACAGCTCTTTTCTGTCCCTTCTTATTAGTCATTTTCTGAATTCGTGTCAGTGCAGTTGTGAATGTTGTAGTGCAAAATAGCAAAGTGTAAATCTTTTTCTATAAGTGAAAAATTACAAATTCTTAGTAAGTACGACGAAAATTCTACTCTGAATCAAAAGGATTTTTGTGAATCTGTGGGTATCCCTTCATCCACCTTGAGAACAATAATTAAAAAAATTACGAGCCTTACAGTAGTCGCATATGATGAGTAACATCTGACATAGAAGAAACCTCACGTGAAATTGTTGATACACCGGTATTTTATAGTATTATTGGCACAAATATTAATCTATTGTAAAAGGGAGTGTTTTACAGATATTATAGTTTATAATACGGAACTCAGTTTATTAGATGATTTGTAGCTTCCACCAGCACTAGCCTAAATAAAGAATACGATATGGATCAACTAGATTAATAGATGCGACACCGCTCATAACCTTAAATTCCTTATAAACAGGTCCTCTTGATTCACAGACTAACACGTAATTTCATATGGATTCTGTTAAAATGAGTCATATTGATATGATAAATATAGTTTAAAATGATAATCTGGTAGCAAAATTATCCACCCCGCCCAGGATTCGAACCAAAGATCTCTAGATTCACAGTCATACGCAATAACCCCACGGCTATTTCGACTACGCAAATATTGTGCACAAGATGGTGACTTATTTCCACGTTCCAATAATACTGCATTACGGAATTAAGTTTCATTTATATTTTGCTTGTTTCGATAATGTTCCTGAGTGACATTGAGTTTAAAATGCCTTATGCCAATGCAATGCCGACTACTTACAATGTTTGATATTAAGGCATTTTACCATTTAAAAATACTGATACGAAGACTTCGAACATGTACCATGTCATTTGTTTAAATCACTTGACACCAGAGTTCGCATGAGCATTTTCCGTTCAGTATGTCATATACATTCCACATGGCCAAGAGCGCGTCATGGTATCAATTTTCGACACCGTGCGCTGATTGTTTCTCTTAACAGTGCCAGCTGGATCGATCGAGTTGGCGGTGCGTCTTATACTTCCGTTCGATCCACCACTGCCAGCTAGGGCACACTTCCATTCGATCGATCGAGCGGGCAGTGCATACTTCCGTTGTCCACCACTGCCAGCTAGTACACTTCCGTTTGCTCGATCGAGTGTGCTGTGCATACTTCCGTTTGATCCACCACTGCCAGCTCGATCGTTCCGATCCACTTCCGTCCCAAATTTTCAAAATCACTCCCACAAAACTATCCAGCAACCGAGCGGAAAGATGTTACACATCAAAAATAGGCACACTATTACCGACGCAGCGAAGGGTGCTTGCTCACGAAAAAAGTGAGAGCTGGAAATTATGAAGACGTTGAGGAAATTCTTATTGAATGGATTCACCAATCCCGGGAGGGTACAATTCCTTTAAGCGGCCCAATCATACAAGAAAAAGCACAGGAAATAGCAGGCTTTAGGGGATAATTACAGATTGTGATGCAGCAGCGTATAAAATTCCCCTAAAAACAAAATGGCATCTTCCATGACGTCATCAACAACGTCACTTTTGTAAGTATCGCCGACGATAATTAAGCTGGACATCGAAAAGGCCTATGATAGTGTGTGTAGGGAGAAGGTTTGGAAAGCAATGGAAAACATGGGAGTGGAAAAAGGGACTGTAGACAGAGTGAAGGAGATGTATTGTGGAAGTGTGAGTTGTGTGAAAGTTGGAGGGAAAAGAACAGACTGGTTCAGACAAATGAGTGGCCTGAAACAGGGTAGTGCGCTGTCACCCCTTCTCTTTATTGTGGTTATGGACGAGGTAATGACACGGATAGCAGGAAAGATAGGAGAAGATAAGATGAAAGCAATGGTGTTTGCAGATGATCTCATGGTCTGGGGAAACAAGGAGGAGGATATTCAGGAGCAACTGAAGGCTTGGGAAGAAACAGTGGGAGAGTACGGATGGAAGTTCAACATCAGTAAATGTGAGATCCTGTTAACAACCAGGAAAAAGGACAGACCAATGAGTGGGATAACACTTGGAGGTGGACAGCTGAAGAAGGTGGAAAGTCTCAAGTACTTGGGAAGTATAGAGGAGGAAAATGGGAGAAATGACAAAGAGATTACGGAACGTGGCAGATAGGCAGAAGCATTTCTGAGAAGCATTAGGAGCTTAGTGTGGAATAAAGATGTCCCACAAAAAAGCAAGGAAGTGTTATACAGAAGCTCCTATATCCCGATACTGACCTATGCTTCACAAACGTGGACAATGAAGAAAAGAGACAAGCAGAATACAGGCAGGTGAAATGATGTTCCTGCGAAGTAGGATCGGAGTAACAAGAAGAGACAGAGTGAGGAATGAAAAGGTCAGGGAAATGGTGAAAGAGGAGCCCTTGCAAGGTAGGATTGAGACATCAAGACTGAGGTGGTATGGACACTTAAAGAGAATGGATGAGAAAAAGATTCCCAAGAGGATACATGAGATGCAGATACAGAAGAAACAACCAAGGGGAAGACCAAGAGATAGATGGCTGAAAGGAGTGGAGGAATGAGTCAAGAAGAGAGGCGAGGACTGGACCAGAGTGACAGCGGAGAGGTGGTGGGAAGAAAGGACTAAGGCGAGGCTTATGTTCCAAACAGACCCAGCCTGGGGCTGGAAACTGCACAAGATGATGATGAGGACAATTACCCATTCCGATACAATAATAATAATAATATCGTATGGCCTCGGGTGCCTGGTGCAAGCTTTGTTAATTGACACCCAGAGGGTAGCTTGCATGTCGAATTTCGTCATTCCTTTGAACGCTATGAAAGTCAAGGAGGTTAGATATCTAAACTCCTTGACACTACAGTGCTTTCAAGTAGAGAATGGAGGAACTTTGTGTTGGCGGAAAATCTCGAGATTAATTTTGCCATTGAACACGGCCTACTGAATTCAAATGGGTTCTTTAACATGCCAACAACGTATGACATGAGTGTCGCGATTTTTGTCGCCTTCAAAAATCACTTACCATGGCCAGGGGCGAACCTGCAATCTTGGGGTTGGTAGTCCGACACTATAACCACTCACCCACCGTGGCAAGCTATTCCGATACAAAATCTTATAAATATAACCCTATATTAAAACATTTTCGTACCGTATGTACAGCGTATGAAATTGAGGTAGGCTATATAAATCAGTTTATGGCGATACACAATGCGTTTCGAAGTTTTTTCTAATGCTCATTTCTGTTATTGAGTTGTCACCACTCAAAATAACCTATAACCAAGGATTTTCCCATAAGCTTGCCAGAAAAGCATTTCATAAAGTCGTTGATAACATCATAAAAGCCGCCAACTTGTTTTTACACAAATGTCATACACAAACGATCGCGGTCTGTAATAATCGCCGGTTGGCATCAATACATTAACACCCCCTTACTCTGACCACAAGCAGTAATGTAATTGTGAAACACATTTCCCACGCATACACAAACCTAACCTAAAAGTACACCGCAATAGTTGCTGACAGACACATTCATTTCCATCAAAACCACAAACACAAATACAATCTATCGCTAACACATTATAATATTCTCATAAAACATTCTGGTCAATAATGTTATTGTTTACTGGGAGGGGGGGGCACATTTCGTTTTTTCCCCCCTCAATGATGGCTGCAAATACGCCAACACAATGACATATGCAAAAACAACCAAAAACTAAAACATTACAATTTCATTATAAAACATTGTGATCAATCTGTTTTTGTATATATATGCCTGTATGTAACCTTGTCGTTCAGTTCGTATTAAACATGTATACTGCATATACGCCCAGGCGTCTTTCTCCTGCGATTTACTCCTACAATAATCGGCATTACACTCGTTACATTTAATCCTACAGACACCTGAATTGCTGTATTTGTTGGTTTTATTGAGACTATTTGAGTTGATTTTTTAAAATGATTTTTCAACAGCTGATAGATCATTTTCAATATCTCCTGTAATGCCAGGGTAGTACTGAATGAGATACGAACGAGCGATAAAATTTTCTACAGTACATGAATATAGCCAAAATACCTTATCAAACTATGAGAAATAAATAAGGGAATAATGTTGTAATAGATGTTTACTCCTCCGCCGTCTGTAACCCACCCTGCCATCCCAAATATGATCACGACTTATATAAGCAAAATTCCAGCTGTGTCCGCCTTTGTCCATGTGACTTATCGTCAAGTCAGTATTGCCAACCCCGCCCTTACGATACTACACTGCAAAACAAAGTAGTGCCAATCCAATGGTTTTTGACAACTGTTACAGCCTAAATCGCCCAGATCAATGGTTTTTGATAATGGTTACAGCCTAACACGTCCAGATGAATCTTTTTTTGTCAACCGTGACCCGCTAGCTGAGCGCGGCTAAGGCCACACCTCAACCCGACCATTCTAACAATCATTTTTTCTAATCCAATGGTTTTTGACAATGGTTACAGCCTAACACGTCCATATCAATGGTTTTTTCCAACCGCACCCCGCTAGCTGCGCACAGTCAAGATCCCACCTCAACCCTTCGTTTTGTCCAGATCAATGTTACTTGACAATGGTTACAGACTAACGCGTCCAGATAGTTCTCTTTGTCAACAGTGATTTTGTATCTCACATGTTGGCAACAATGTGTGCCGTTGAGTGCGCCTTGTTGACAGTTGAACGAGATTGAAGCGCTGTCGGGACATGGCTGCCGTTGTTAAAAGAGCAATAAATAAAAACACTTCTTTATGTAATTGAGCACATATTTCAGGTGCAGTAGTGACCAGGGTTACTAATTTCAAAAGGTAATATCGCCCAGAAGATGAAACAAGAAAACAAGGTATGTAAAAGCCACATTCATGTTAGATGCAAGTGTATTAAGCCGCGTTCTGGTCTCATTTAGAATTAATAAGGCACGCATCTTACTGACCAGTGACCGAGTGTCAATGCGCCAATGCTGCTGATGAGCTTGAAAAAAGAAACCCTGTACATTCAATGGGATACAAATTAAAAATGAAGTGGAATTCGAGTTTCCGTACAGTCAATTGAGAACAAGTAATAAAATGAGATCGTAGTTCTGGTTAGGTTTGTTGGACACTGAAACCACTGATCCACAAAGGTTCGACTATCTACTAACAACATATAAGAGAGCAAAGCCAGCATAATGAATTGCCTTATGTTCGATCCTCCAGTAACCTCATTTAATTCACCTCGGGCATTTAAGGGCACAAGTCAAGGTCTGCGGGCATGTGTAAGAAATAGGCATTAGCAATGTTAATAAAATACAATGAGAATATAGTAAAACAATCAGTTCCAGAAGAAAGTAAGGCAAATAACATAAAATTAAGAAATCCAATGTGTTACAACTTACCTTAGTTATTAAAGTGTGTGCAACCCTGTGAGGATATTCGTAGTCTGATATCACAACTCCGGCCAAATTGTCAGCTCTCACATATACGTGACTCATATATTCTAGAACAAAAAGCAGACGCTATTACTCCGTTCATATAGAGTATTACAAGTGAAATCAAACCCACTCTCTTTGGTAGCCTATAGGCTACCCATTCCCTAACCTTACCTCCTTCTTTCACAGACTGTCTTGCTGGAGTGTGAGTTCTTTCCACTATTGTTTTACTAACGAATGCCATAAATTCCTGCACACTACCCCTCTGAAAGAAACTAAAAGACTGAAGATCATACGCAGACTTCAGCCAAATGGCACTGTTTGGGCCTTTGTACAGCACATTTAACGCATATAATTTCATCACTGAAATTCAAATGTAACAAGTTGAGACCTTAACTTAACGAAATAACTTTTAATCTCGAGTCCCAAAATGTGAGGATTAGCAGAAACGATTTAATTTAATTTACAATTTTTTTAAATTTTCACACACAAGAAGAGACTGACTATAACACCCACGAGCACAAAATACGCCAGCTGGTGCAAATTATATTTTAACAAGAAGACTTTGATTGGCAAGACATTTCTTATTTCTTACTGACACATAACAAGATGAAAGCACACTTCAGCTGACATCTTTTAGAACCAAACAGTACAACAAACATCATTTTCAGAGTCTGAAATTGTTATCAATGTTTGGCATCGCTACATTGGCCACCCTGTGATAATATTTTCTTATCTATATCACTAATTTGGGCTTAGCGGAGCACCTTACCCATGTACAACGTTTTGAGAGACGATTTGTGTGGGAGTATTGGCAACTCAAACTAACACTTGGGGCGCTGCGGTCGGTCTGGATAAGTAGGGTAAAAATACTCAATAACACGCGTTTGATATGGAACACTTTTCATTTTTCGGTTTTAATCAGTAAATGTGGTCCCTAAAATAATGACAGTGTTGTTTTTAAATGTATATATGTATACCTGTGCGATACACGTGATCTAATTTGTGTGATCCACTGGATTTTATGTCTCAATTGCATATTATCAAGCATCGGTTGTCTGCTGGTATTTGGTTTTGAGCAGTTTGAGTCATGGCGTTATTACGTTTAAAAGCTACCGTATATTTGAGTTTGCTCACTGTACCATAGACTCGAAATTATTTGCTGCTTGGTTGGGCGAAGGGTTGAGTTTAACTTGTATTAAAACTCGGGGGAGACAGGAATTGCTTGATTTGATGGATGGTTAGCAGGTAGGTTTGGTGTTGAATATCGGACTGGTAGCAGGTTCTTGCAGAGTAGATATTTTCCCTGGAAGTCAAATTAGGCCTATATGACTTGTAGTGGAATGGCTCGGATATCGCAAAGCGAGGTGATGGTGGTTGGTAGGGTTATTGGAAATGAACTAGGGGGCGGGGAAGGATACCTGACTGATGAAGCTTGGCTGTCCTCGGCTGGTGTAGGCTTGGCTGTCTTGGTACGGCTTGGCTCGGTGAGACTGTGCTTGGCTGTCTAGGTGCGACTTGACTCAGCGTAACAGTGAACAACCTGTTAATATTTGAAAGAAAAATAGCACAGTAGCGCCACCTGGTGAAATAGACATGTACAATAAAGAAGAGAACAAAAGACGAGTCAGTGCAAAGTCTGTGCGTGTCGCGTGACATGTGGCAAGCATCTCAAAAGATGATTTGTATTTTGTATTGTATTTCTCACTTGATAAATAAAGATTTACATTAAAACTAACAGGTTATGGACCCAGGCCACGTGTAAATGGTATTATCTCGTGAGTGGATCCGAAGCTGAGCGCCTATGGAACACGTGCTGTATTTTTTTTTTTTGTGAGTAAGGATTACCTCATAATGGCAACCGGCAGTGACTACAAAGTTCAAGTGGATAAACTTGAAGGACCTGAAGACTGGCCAAAGTGGAAATGGCATGTGTTGATGGTTTTGCGGTCGTATGAACTGGAAAATATTGTTGATGGTTCGAAAAAGTGTCCTGTGTTGCCGGCAGGTGCAACTGCGCAACAAAAAGCGGCATATAAGCAGTGGTTGAAAGAAGACGCGAAAGCGGCCAGTTTGCTAGCAGGTGCGCTAGGAAAATCTGTTGCCGAGCTCGTGTTGACGTGCACCAATGCCAGTGAAATTTGGACAAAATTGAGCGCACGGTTCGAACGAAGCAGTACGCAGCGACTGAACATGTTGATCGAGTCATTCTTCCGAGTGACACGTGACGACAAGGAGGATATCAGCACCCATGTTGCGAAGTTACAGAAGCTTTATCAGGATCTGAACGACGAACTCCAAAAGCATAACGAAAACACGTTATCTGAAAGGATTTTGAACGGTCGGATTTTATCCACGCTGGGAAAAGAATATGATAATTTCAAGGATGTGTGGGACACGATTCCGACGGAAAATCAAACTGTGAACTCGTTGATTGAAAAATTGTGCACGATTGAACTGCGTGACCAAGGAAACGTGGAATCGACTGCGTTTGTGGTACGTTGTGCTCCCAAGAAGCATTCCCAGTATGGCAGTGGCAAAGGCAGCGAAGAAAAATGTTCAACGAGTAAAGCAGAAGTTTCCATGTTTCAAATGTAAGGAATTGGGTCATTGGGCAAGTGAATGTCCAGTGAAGAAGAAATATGGTGACACTAGAAACAAAAATAAGGAGAACAATGCTTCGTTTCTGACACATGCGATGAGTGCGTTAGACGGCGACTTTGTTCAAGCCGACGAGTGGTACTGCGACAGTGGCGCCACAAATCACATCACCGCGAACAAACAGTATTTTACAACATACGACAAGTTTGCTGCTCCAGAGAAGATTTTGCTAGGAAAACGAGGTGTGAGCATGCTAGCTCACGGCAAAGGAACTGTAAACATTCAAGTGCAGCTGAACAACGCTTGGTTGAGTGCTGAGATGACTGAAGTTTTGTATGTTCCCGATGCAATGGCTCATCTGTTTTCTGTGAAAGCTGCTGCAAGGAAAGGTTTTTGTGCAAGAGTTGACGACCTAAGTGTTAGAATTGAAGACAAGGTTACTGGAAAGGCGATGATGGCTGGACGTGTGAGTCATGGTCTGTATGTACTTGACACGCGCGTCGTGAAACCGGCGCAACCCATTCAAGTGAATTTAGCTACATCGTCGGACAAACTGCAGATCTACCATGAACGATTTGGTCATCAACACAAAGCGCATGTCAAGAATGTACTGAAGGAGATGAACATCAATGTAAACATGTGTAAAGAGGATTTCTGCGATGGATGTGCACTGGGAAAAATGCATCGACTGTCATTCAAGACACGAATGAATCGACCATCAGCCACCGGTGAACAAATCCACGCCGATGTGAATGGACCAATGTCTACTGAATCTCTTGGAAAGGCACGCTACTACGTATGTTTCAAGGATATTTTCAGCAAGTTTCGACGAGTTTTCTTTTTAAAGCACAAAAGTGAAGTGTACACCGTTCTGGAACAGTTCCTGAATGAAGCCAAAACAAATGGACACGTCGTGAAGCTGTTCAGGTGTGATGGAGGAAACGAATTTGATAACAAGAAGGTTTCTGAACTACTCGCAAGCAGAGGCATATAACACAGCATTACTACGCCGTACACACCACAACAAAACGGAGTTGCGGAACGTGAAAATCGGACGATTGTGGAGTGCGCAAAATCTATGCTGAATCCCAGCAAGTTAACGAAACAACTTTGGGCTGAAGCCTGCATCACTGCGGTGTACCTCCTGAACCGCACTGGGAAGTCATCCATTGAAAACAAATCTCCCTATGAATTGAAGTATGGACGACCAGTGGGAAGTCTCAGTCATCTGAAGATCTTCGGAACAGAATGCTACGTGCATATCGACAAGAATTTTCGCTCAAAGTTCGACGACAAAGCTGTTTTTGGACATCTGGTTGGGTACGTGAATGACAGGGATGGATTTCGAGTCTGGATTCCAACTCAGGGAAAGGTTGTTCTAAGCCATGATGTGAAATTCAAACCTGAAGTTGTCTGCAATCTGCGCGCCAACGCCGGAAAGGTTGAAGTCACGCTTGAAGAACGTGTGGAGAGGAATCAGTCTAATTCATCGTCTGATGTAGGCCTACAGAGGAGGTCAGAGTCAGATGAGAACTTAAGCGAAATTGAAGATTTTGCTTCGGCATTCAGTTCCGGAGGAAGCGAAGATGAGGAAGAACGAGAGACTGAAGAAAGAAGGAAAAGCAAACGTGAAAGTAAGAAGCCATCGTGGATGATCAGTGGAAATTACATGTACATGGCTGGACCATCTATCGTAGAAAAGAATCCTAACTCATACTCTGAAGCGCTGCAGTCTAGTGATAAAAATCAGTGGCTGAAAGCATTTAATGAAGAATTGGAATCCTTAAAGGAAAATGATACCTGGAAATTGGTTGAGCGTCCAAATGGTGCACGGGTCCTGAAAAATTGGTGGGTTCTTCGACAGAAAACAATGGACAGTGGAGATGTTCGCTTCAAGGCACGATTGGTAGCCAAAGGCTATGTGCAACAGCAAGGAATCGATTATGAAGAAACATTCAGCCCTGTTGCACGGTATGATACCATTCGAGCTCTGTTGGCAGTAGCTGTTGAAAAGGAGATGAAACTTGGCCAATTTGATGTCAAGACGGCCTTCTTGAACGGCGAGCTTGAAGAAGATGTGTTCATGGAACAGCCAGAAGGTCATCAGGACGGTACTGGCCGAGTGTGTCATCTAAAGAGAAGCTTATATGGTTTAAAACAGGCTCCACGCTGCTGGAACAAGCGTTTCAAGAAATTCATGGAGAAAGCTGGATTCAAAAACAGCAAAGCTGATCCTTGTCTCTTTTACAGCAACAAAAATGGAAAGTGGTTGGCTCTTGTAATCTTTGTGGATGATGGTCTGGTAATTGGCAACGAAGAATACATCGAGCAGTTCATGGAAAAACTTCAGCAGGAATTTCACACGACCAGAGGATCTCTCAACAATTTCCTGGGCATGAAGATACAACAAAACCATGATGGATCAATTGCAATCAGTCAAGAGGATTACACGAGGAAAATCCTAGAAAAATTTGGGATGGCCGAGTCAAATGGAGTGTCCACCCCAGTTGGACGCGAGGAAAGTGAAGACGGCGAAAAGGTTTCGGTCAGGGTTCGTTATCGTGAGGCGGTGGGATCCTTGATGTACCTGACTACAGCTACTCGTCCAGATATCGCATTCGCGATCAACAAAGCTGCTCGAGCCATGGAGAATCCTACAGTTCAAGACTGGAGTCAAGTGAAACGGATATTTCGATATTTAAAGAGCACAGTGAACCATGGAATCGTCTATAGGAAAGAGGACGTTTTGAAGGTCTACAGTGATGCTGACTACAATCATGGAGCTGTATCGTGGAGAAGTCAGTTACAGAAGTCTGTGTCAACATCGACAACTGAAGCTGAAATTGTGTCTGCAAGTGAAGGAGCAAAGGAGTTGATTTGGCTGAAAAGACTGTTTTCTGAATTACTGGGAACTGCTGACAAACCTCCTACGCTTTACATCGACAATGCTGGTGCAGTTAAATTGGCTAAAAATCCGGAGTACCATCGAAAATCCAAGCATATTGAGGTACGTCATTTCTATGTGAGGGAAAGATTTTTGGACGGAGACCTTGAGCTGGAACACATCGACGGGACCAATCAATTAGCTGATCTTTTAACTAAACCTCTGGAGAGGGTCAGATTCGAGATGCTGCGTGAGAGGATTGGCGTGCAGAAGATGACATCTTAGAGACTGAAAAGTGTTCAATAGTTCATCTTGTTTATTTTTTATTTGTATTTTATTTTTCTTTGGAGGAAGTGTTAATATTTGAAAGAAAAATAGCACAGTAGCGCCACCTGGTGAAATAGACATGTACAATAAAGAAGAGAACAAAAGACGAGTTAGTGCAAAGTCTGTACGTGTTCGCGTGACATGTGACATGCATCTCAAAAGATGATTTGTATTTTGTATTGTATTTCTCACTTGATAAATAAAGATTTACATTAAAACTAATACAACCCATCCTGTCGTCAGTGTGTGTAGTGGTGAGTGGTCCAACCCGCTCCTGTTGACCGTATTTATTTGGTATCGTCACCTTTCGGCTATTGCTATTTGCATCTTTTGGAAAGTGATGAAAACTTATAACCGCAGCCCTCTTATTCATCGACTTACAGCCGTAAACTGAGCAATATACTTTGCTTTTACTCATTTTGCACTCTATCAACGAGTAAAACTTATTACTTATGTATAAAGGACACGAAGAATTTACCACGATCTGCTTACCAATACAAGAAACCATATACAAACAGTCACCACGTGACAAATGTACCCTACTTGGTAAGTTTCTCATTTTTACCGCTAGATGTCATATCAGATAGCTGGAGTTACCAATTTAATTACAAACCTGAACTGGCGTCAAACATAGGGAGTGGGGGGGGGGGGGGGGGGGTGAAATACAGATAATAAACACTGCGACAGAAATGTACAACAATCATCACGCTGAAGCGACTCTCCTTAGCGACTTGTACTAAAACCATGACGAATAGAACAGTGTCATCACTCCGCTCCTTAAGTATTGTAGTTCATGGTCAAGCCAGTGTGTGGCGCGGAAGTCGCGTCGAACCATAAGCACGTGTGACAATTAGCCCACGAGGTTAAAGGTGTATTTTCCAGAGTTGGAATCTGACAGTTCGGCGGACAACCGTTGAACTAAAGGCAGCGTTGCCACGTATGCTACTCACCACCACGTGCGTACTTTCACCCTCCCGTTCTTTTCCTCATGCTCATAATATCATTAGCACCGTTATTACATTTATTAAAATTTTACTCAGATGGTTTTCAAAAATCTTAAACAAAGCAATGCTTAAAACTGTTCGGTTCACACTGTAAAATAAAATAATAGCACGTCAAATTGAGGAGAGCCCTAAAATATTGTAATGAATAGCAATAGCAATATTACGAATAGCCTACTATCATAGAGAAAAAATGTTCCAAGCAAAACGACAACACGTGATTGTTTCCGTGTTATTTAGCAATTTATATCTCCTGTAGAATAAGTTTCAAGGCACAAGAAACACACAAATGTATTACAAAATATAGGCCTACGTTCATTGTATAGGCTATTAACTCACCCTTTTGAAGACAGAAGCTAATTACTGGGAAGAGGCTCTATCCCATCCATGTCATCATCATCATCATCATCCCGGTCCTCTCCGTCACTATTCTTACTAATTCCAAGAGCAGAGGCAGTACGCTCCTGCGCGCGACTGAATGGAATTAATGGTTCGCCTGATGCTCGAATATTTTCTCCTTCCCTTTCAAAAAAAAATAATCCCGCGCGGCGATAATCATCTTCCTCCCATGGCATCGAATAGGTACACCTCGACCAGTTCTTGACGATTCCTGAACTGGATGTATCCTCGGTCTTCCTCTACGAGAAGTCATCCTTAAAAACGTCACCACTCGCAAACAAAAACAAAGCTAACCTTAATCTAATTCACACGAACCTAAGCTTAAACTGACACTAATGAATTATAAATATAAGTATAAAGTATAAATAAGTATAAATCCTTCACGAAAAAGTAATTAACTAATTAATTCTTTTTTTTTTAACGCAGCAAGGTCAATGTGTGCACTCTGGAAGCAACCAAACAAGCGACCACAGAACAATATAGCGACTGGTCAAACGAAAAGCACGTGGCCAAAGAGCGTCATTCAAATTGGCAGCGCTGTATGGTTTCCATGGCAACAAGCCTTGCGTGCGATCTAGCCGTCAACTGTTTTTGCATAGTGGCGCCGAAATGTCAGATTCCAACTCTGGATAATACAACTGTAGTACTGTAGACTAATATCCTGTGCACGAGAAGTCATATTAGGCAAGGGAATTTGTTTCTTTGTAATAGTTTATGAATGTCTGTGCAGTGCTTTGTGTGTGCAAACAACTACATTTTCTGCTGTTTCGGGAGAATGTCGTACTGTTTCGTTCATGGATGTAAATCGGGCTAGGAAGAAAATCTGATGGTAGACTTTTTTTTCACACCGCCAAAAGAAACAAATGAAATGAAAATCCCCAGCCTGCTTCCAGTCGACCGACCGGGTCAGGGAATGGAATGAATGAAGCCCCCGTCTTGCGGCGAGGATATGAACTGTGCCGGCTGCCGAAGCCTGTTGCACTCTCCTGGGGCAATGATTAATTGAATGACAGATTAAATTAAATGATAGGGGAGAATGTTGCTGGAATGAAATTTGTGACAGGGAAAACCGGAGTACCCGGAGAAAAATCTGTCTGCCTCCGCTTTGTCCAGCACAAATCTCACATGGAGTGACCGGGATTTGAACCATGGACCCAGCGGTGAGAGACCGGCGTGCGCCGCCTTAACCATGGAGGCTCCTGCCAAAAGAAACTAATCTGTTTTCAAAATGGGCGAGAGTTATTCTGCGGAAAGATAAGCAATTGTCGATCAAAAGTAGAATCTGTGGCGTGCGTTTTTCGGAAGATTTAATTATTATAAAGGCGGACTGTTTCGTAGTGAACTTTCCTCGCGTGAAGTGGAAATTAAAACCAGGATCAGTACCTCACATTTTTCAAAATTTACCGAAATATCTATCCACTGAGGTAAAATCACGAGAGGCGCCCAATAGGATACGGAATGAAGGCTGCCTTCCTTGGTTACTTGTTCAACTTCGTGCCATCCTTACCTAAAACGAAAAAATATACAATCCGTCTTAATAATAGGCCTAAAATAATAATAGTTGTTGATTCTTTAGGGACTTTACATTGTGGTCACGTAGACCCGTGTGCTTGGGTGTGTATAGAATGTGTCTGATAACCTGTGTCATTGTGATGTCTGCAGTGGTGTGTGTATTTGGAATTGAGGTAGGATTTAGGTAGGAAGCGGCCGTGGCATTCAGTTAGGTATCATCCCGGCATTTGCCTGGAGTAGAAGTGGGAAACCACGGAAAACCTCTCCCAGCATAACTGAGGTAGGAATCGAACACCTTTCCAGCCATCAAACCAGAATTAAATTTCTTGGCAGAGCTGGGAATCGAAGCCAGACCTCCACGGTGATAGCCAAGAATGAGACGGATATATAATAATGTTACGGCTGTGAGTTTGTGTCATCACTCGCCGCATGAGTCACAACTGCCCCAGGGCTGGGCTGTGGCCTGCCTCCTGTATTGCGCGCGCTTTATGCAACAGGGCTACTACAGACAAAGGGATAGTCCAGAAGATTCGTGACTGGACCAGCGATGGAAACCTCGAGAAGCCGTTGACCCTGGATGGATCTAGAACTATTTATTGAGTCACCGGCCTGCTATATAAGAGTGACCCGTGAAGCAGTTGTTGTTGTTGTGTTTTACGAGCTATTGCGAGCGATTATCTTGTGCGACAGAAGTGTGGTGACGAAGTGCTGTGCGAGTTACGAAATCCAGTGACATTGTTTCTCCAGCTTGTGGACAGCGAAATAGCCTGCAGCAAGTGATCGTAAGTAATTGCGGTCGGTGAACATAAAGGAGAGGAGCAGGTAGTTTCTGTCAAGGCCACCGCACTCATTAGGACTGATTAACTTCTGTGATCTGTTGAAAAGTGGAAGGGCCAAGAGCGCTCAAGGAAGAGACTTGAGGAAACTGGAGTAAGGCTCCTAATTGCTTGTATTTGCTGATTAGTGTAATTTTCTGGCCACAATAAAGTTAATTATTTCTTTAAGCAGTAATTGGTGTTGTGCTTTGTACCCCCCACCGTAATCCAGTTAACAAAAGTGCCACTAAGGGGTGGCACGTAACAACTGGTGTCAGAAGCCGGATTACGAACTCAAGCACAACACCTGACGGTCCTGGTTTCAAAACCCGAGCAGGTCATTTTCTCTAATTTTCCTGTGAGTGCATGCCCTTTACAAGGCAAACAACTAAAATGGAGGCGCAATTGGCAGCATTGCTAGAAAAGTTAAATGGCATAGAAGACGGCCAGAAGAATTTAACCAAGGACCTAACTGCCAAATTAGAAGACGGCCAGAAGAAGATGGAAGACAGCCAGAAAAGTTTAGCCGAGGACCTAACTTCCAAATTAGAAGAAGGTCAGAATAAGCTAGCAGAGGAACTGAAGGACGGCCAGAATAAGTTAGCAGAGGACCTAACCGCCAAATTTCTGGATGGCCAGAAAAATCTGGAAGAGTGCCTGCTGACGAAATTAGAGGAGAGCCAAAGGAAATTAGAACAGGGCCTACGTGAGGAAGTCGCAGCAGTGGAAAAGAAGTACGACGCCTTACAAGTGGAAGTTGCCGAGCTGCGTCAACGCCCGCTGATGGGGGTGGAGGAGAAGTTCAACGCCTTACAAGTGGAAGTTGCCGAGCTGCGCCAACGCCCACTGACGGGGGTGGAAGAGAAATTCAACGCTCTACGAGAGGAAGTTGCCGAGCTGCGCCAACGCCCGCCCACCGTTACACCGGGAATATCAGGAACGGGACATAGCAGAGTGACGCCCCCAACCTTCGACGGAAAGGTCCCGTGGAGCACCTACTTACGTCAGTTCGAGGCGGCCTGTTCCATAAATAACTGGAACAACACTGAAAAGGCTACAGCTGTCATTGTAGCGCTGAGAGGTGACGCCCTTAACGTCCTTCAGGCCATCCCGACTGGATCCCAGGACTACGCTTCACTGATCGCCCATATGGAGTCCCGATATGGAGATAGCCATCTTCAGCAGGCCTGCCAGATGCAGCTCCGGACCCGGGTACAAAAGAACGCGGAAACCCTGCGGGAGTTCGAGATGGACATCGCACGCCTCGTAAGGCTCGCCTACCCAACAGCGCCGGCCGACTTTCTGGAGCAGATAGCGACGCAGACTTTCACCGACGGGCTACGGGACTCGGACACTCAACAGGCGCTGCGACTCGCGCGCAATAAGACCCTGACAGATGCGCTGAGCCACGCACTTGAGTTCGAGACGGCAAAACAGGCATCCAGAATGCACGCGCGGGTGCGTCAGCTGGACGTCGACGAACCAGCCAAAGCCGACAAGACCAAGCCCCTGGCCGATGAACTGATGGAGGCGCTACACCGGTTCTTCAAGAGTCGCAGTACCACCAACAAAAACGCAGCCGAAGAACATCCGGAGAGGCGGCCCGGAAGAGGACTACCGACCTGCTGGACCTGCCGTAAGAGAGGCCACTTGAGCAAGGACTGCGGTGATCGCCGCCGCCAAGGGTTTCCGTCGGGACAGTCAGTCGTTGGGAAACCGCGCGGCCCAGGAAAGCAAGTATCAGCCAGCCTTGGGGGGCAGAGGTTGGCTTGTGACAGTCGTCAAGCCCCGGCAGTCCAGGTTCGTGTGACGAAGTTACGGAGGGACAATAGCAGCCTGATGGTCGACGGAGTCGTCAACGGAGAGAGCTGGCCCATGCTAATCGACACGGGAGCATCGAGGACCATCGTCAGTCCCACCGTGATCCCGAAGTGGAGAGTGCAACCCACACAAAGGAACCTCCAGCTAATAACCGCGACCGGAGACACCGCACCGGTACATGGCGAAGCATCACTGGAGTTCGTCATTGGTCGACGGGCGATAAAGCATCCAGTGCTTGTGGCTGACGTATCAAATGAAGTGATCATCGGACTGGACTTCCTGGACCAGAACAACATCATCTTGGATCTGAGTACCAACACTCTGCACTTCGGAGGTGAGGAACTTGCTTTGCAACCTGCGCACGAGTCCATCACCGCACGACGAGTAAGGCTGAGAGAAGACGTCATCGTTCCCGCCAGGACGGAGGTCAGTGCTGCCGTAATTATCGACGGAACTGCTGAGGGAGTGGCGGCTGTCATCGAGCCAAAATATGAGGACATCCAGACAAAAGGATTGCTAGTTGCCAAGACTCTCATCAACACGACGTCTCGGCCGTACGTCCGCCTGTCCAACCTGAACGACTACGACATTATGGTTCACCGGGACACCAACCTAGGAGTCTGCGAGCCCGTTACCTGGATTGCCCGCATCACAGATACGACAGACGGACACCTGCAGGCGGACAACCGAAGAAGACCTACACTGCCAGAAGAACTACAGAAGCTGTACCAAGGATCCCAGGACCATTTAGACGAGGAACAATCACGCCAACTTCAGGACCTGCTACGCGAATTCCAGGACGTCTTCTCCGTGGGGAGCAAAGACTTCGGCAGGACAAGCTTGGTTCAGCACAGAATCGACGTTGGGGACAGCGCACCGATTAGGGCCCCATTCCGACGTGTCCCGCTCGCCAAGCAAGCCGAAGTCGACCGGATGGTAGAAGAGATGAAGGAGCAAGGGGTGATCGAGCCATCACATAGTCCTTGGAGTTCTCCGGTCGTGCTAGTGAAGAAGAAGGATGGTTCCACCAGGTTCTGCGTGGATTACAGGCGGGTGAATGACATCACGAAGAAGGACAGCTACCCTCTACCTCGGATCGACGACACCCTGGACACCATATCAGGGTCGAGATGGTTCTCCACCTTGGATTTGAAGAGTGGCTACTGGCAGGTGGAGGTCCACCCTAAGGACCGCGAGAAAACTGCGTTCTCTGTGGGCAGCGGGCTCTGGCAGTTCACCGTCATGCCATTCGGTCTGTGCAACGCCCCTGCGACCTTCGAAAGGCTAATGGAGTCCATTCTGAGGGGACTACACTGGAAGACCTGCCTTGGTCTACCTAGACGACGTCATCGTTCTGGGGAGAAGCTTCGAGGAGCACTACAGCAACCTGAAGGAGATCTTGTTGAAGCTACGGGCTGCCCAGCTGAAGTTGAGCCCCAAGAAGTGTCAGCTCTTCCAGAAGCGGGTCCAGTACCTTGGGCATATCGTCTCCGAGGAAGGGGTGCGCACCGACCCAGAGAAGACCGCAGCTGTGAGGGAGTGGCCAGTTCCGAAGGACAAGTCCCAACTACGGAGCTTCCTGGGACTCTGCACTTATTACCGTCGCTTCGTGAAAGGATTCGCCGACATCGCCAAACCTTTACATCGACTGACTGAGAAGGACCAACTCTTCACGTGGACGGCAGAATGCCACAGTGCCTTCGAACAGCTCAAGCAGGCTCTGTGCACCGCGCCTATTCTGGCCTACCCCAGACCTGGAACAAGGTTCATCGTCGATACCGATGCCAGCGACTTTGGCATAGGGGGAATCCTGTCGCAAGTAGTGGACGGCGAAGAGAGAGTAGTGGCCTACTTCAGCAAGGCCTTGTCAAAGCCAGAAAGGAACTACTGCGTCACCAGGAAGGAGCTGCTCGCCATCGTGAAGACCATTGAACACTTCCACAAGTATCTGTACGGGCAAGAATTTCTCATCAGGACCGACCATGCATCCCTGCGGTGGCTCCTGAACTTCAAGCAGCCCGAGGGTCAACTCGCGCGGTGGTTAGAGAGGCTTCAACAGTACAACTTTGAGATTCAGCACAGGAAAGGCCAACTGCATTCTAACGCCGACGCCCTGTCACGAAGACCGTGCCCCGAAGACTGCACCTTCTGTGCCCGAAGGGAGGAGAACACCGGTATACAGTGCCGAAGGACTACCGTGGAACTTCAAGGGAGCTGGAGCCGCGAATCTTTCACGCGGGCGCAAGCAGAAGATGATGACCTGGGACTGATAGCCGAATGGAAGAGGGCCTGTGTCCCCAGACCCGGGTGGAACATTGTGAGTGACTGCAGCCCAAAGTTTAAGTCCTACTGGGCGCAGTGGGACTCGCTGATTGTAAGAGATGGCCTCATCTGCCGCGCCTGGGAGAGCACCGACGGGAAGACATCTCGGGAACAAGTCGTCGTTCCAAAGGCTATGACGGAGGAAGTCCTGAAGGAAGTCCATGGAGGATCATCTGGTGGACACCTAGGGATAAAGAAGACCCTGGAGAAGCTCAGAGAGCGGTTCTACTGGATCGGATGCCGAACAGACGTGGAGAACCACTGCGCGAGGTGCCACGATTGCGCAGCCAGCAAGGGCCCAGGACGAAGACGACGGGGTCCACTGAAGACCTACAACGTGGGCGGCCCCATGGAGAGAGTGGCCATCGATGTTGCTGGGCCATTCCCGTTAAGCGAGGCAGGGAACCGCTACATATTAGTCGTCAGCGACTACTTTACCAAATGGCCGGAGGCGTATGCGCTCCCTAACCAAGAAGCCGCGACGATCGCAGAGACCCTGGTGAAGGAATTCGTCAGCCGGTACGGAGTACCCCTGGAGCTGCACTCCGACCAAGGGAGGAACTTAGAGTCGCAGGTGTTCCAGAACCTATGCCAGCTGCTGGGAATCCGGAAGACAAGGACAACGCCGCTACACCCCCAGTCCGACGGGATGGTAGAGCGATTCAATCGCACCATCGAGAACCATCTCCGAATAGTTGTCAGCGAGCACCAGAGGGATTGGGACAAGCATCTTCCACTATTTCTCCTGGCCTACCGCGCCGCCGTGCATGAAGCCACCGGGTGCACAACAGCCCGGGCCATGTTTGGGAGGGAGCTCCGTCTACCCGTCGATCTTGCCTTCAGCCGACCTGGGAATGATCCGATCCCGGTAAGCCAGTATTGTCAAGAACTGGTCGACCAACTGGAGGACGTGCACGCGTTCACGAGGAGGAAACTGTGGATCGAGACCGACCAAATGAAGACCCGATACGACCAGCAGACGGATGCCGGAGGATTCCACGAGGACGACCTGGTCTGGCTCTTCAACCCATTACGGAAGAAAGGCCTGTCACCCAGACTGCAGAAGTCCTGGGAGGGCCCGTACCGAGTCGTGAAACGGATCAACGATGTCGTCTACAGGATCCAGCGGAGCCCGAGGGCGAAGATGAAGATCGTGCATCGAGATCGCCTGGCAGCCTACGGAGGGACACAGACGGACCAATGATTGATCGGGACGATCAGCCTTTTTAGGAAGGGGGTGGTGTTACGGCTGTGAGTTTGTGTCATCACTCGCCGCATGAGTCACAACTGCCCCAGGGCTGGGCTGTGGCCTGCCTCCTGTATTGCGCGCGCTTTATGCAACAGGGCTACTACAGACAAAGGGATAGTCCAGAAGATTCGTGACTGGACCAGCGATGAAAACCTCGAGAAGCCGTGGACCCTGGATGGATCTAGAACTATTTATTGAGTCACCGGCCTGCTATATAAGAGTGACCCGTGAAGCAGTTGTTGTTGTTGTGTTTTACGAGCTAGTGCGAGCGATTATCTTGTGCGACAGAAGTGTGGTGACGAAGTGCTGTGCGAGTTACGAAATCCAGTGACATTGTTTCTCCAGCTTGTGGACAGCGAAATAGCCTGCAGCAAGTGATCGTAAGTAATTGTGGTCGGTGAACATAAAGGAGAGGAGCAGGTAGTTTCTGTCAAGGCCACCGCACTCATTAGGACTGATTAACTTCTGTGATCTGTTGACAAGTGGAAGGGCCAAGAGCGCTCAAGGAAGAGACTTGAGGAAACTGGAGTAAGGCTCCTAATTGCTTGTATTTGCTGATTAGTGTAATTTTCTGGCCACAATAAAGTTAATTATTTCTTTAAGCAGTAATTGGTGTTGTGCTTTGTACCCCCCACCGTAATCCAGTTAACAAAAGTGCCACTAAGGGGTGGCACGTAACAATAATAATAATGGCCAACCTGACAATAAAATAATCGGCCATCCAATTTTACGCATCCGTTACCGTCCTCCTGATCAAATATCATGGTCACTATCCGAGTCTTCGAATCTTGTTTCAACTTTGTCTTCAGTATCAGAGTCACAAATGTCTTTGAAATTACTGAATCATGAACTAGTGATTCGTTATCTTTCAGCAGAAGGCGACACACTTCATCTGCATCCTTAGGTCTTCGTAAGGCGCAATCTCTTTACTGATATTCACTAAGGCACCATACCAAGCCAAATAATCGGTAAAAGAGCACACCTGCAACTAACTGACAGAATTTTACATAATTTGGTGCGCTGGAGCTGACAAAATGTTACACGTGTAGAGTCATTTTTAGGCTCGTCATTTCACAACTCCGGGAAAATGCTTACTAAGTAAGGTACGGTGTAAGATGTCCGGAGATGATAAGATCATAACTTGAACTGTTGTCTTGATATTAAAACTAAAACGAACCTTGGAGCTGTCTAACCAATGCGCGACTAACGGAAGGTTTTAAGAGATATTTCTACATGGAGATTGAGAATAATAATAACTTTTTCACAGTATTATCATAAGTCTAAATATGTTGTAATCAGCGTAACCGCAACCTTCGTAGAGAGGCTTACGTACCCCAGCGCGTATCCCATTTTTGAACGGCTGACTGCAGCTGACAGTGTAGCATTGGGGATCTGCGCCGCTAGCACTAGCCAACAGTTGGGCGCGCTTGAACTCGGTCAGTGATAACCGGCCGTGGTTCCCGGCCTTGACATTCCCATGCAGTTCCCATGCATAAACGTGTAATTGGAAAATTTCCTCTAGTTGTCGATAGAGCGCATCTCCATCCAATGTATAGGCCTGTGGTATAGGCGCGATTAGTAAACAGCTGTGCAGTGTGTTCCTCACTGTGATACGTTTAGAGCAACGAAGTTTTGTTTCAGTTTCAATTATTGTAGGTATTCGGTATTAATATGCTGAATTCCTACGTTGTTTGGAGAGTTTGCTGATGAAATTGTAAAATGGTGAGGTAATAAACTATGGTTTGAACGCCGCTTTTCAAATCCAGTATGTGAAGTATGACATATTGTTTTGTGCCATTTTGCACTTCGAATAGGAAGAAAATAGGAGGTGTGCTTTCATTTCACGAGTTTCCGTGTGGCAGAAATAGGTGTGATGATTGGCTTAGCGTAAATTCCCGCGATAACTTTGTTCCGGACACAAACTCTCCTTCGTCTGTTGTAGGTAGTCGTCATTTTAAGATTCCTGCGCCGTAGTTGTGATCGCAGTTATTTAGATATTGAGGTTTTAAGGGGCAGAACTACGAGGTCATCTGCCCCTGTAGTTGTGATCGTTTAAGTATCTAAATGTGATTTGGACTCAGTGTAAAAAGACAGTCCTGCATGAACTTATGGTAATACAAAATAGAGCGATAAAATATATATATATAACCTACCCTTTAATGCACACAGTCGAGATTTATATGCCAAGAGTAAAATAATGCCAATGTCAATGTGTGCAGAATTAAGGTCAGCAATACTAATACACAGAATTAAACAAAACAATATGCTGCATAACAGTGATTACACCCTAAATTCTGACATTCATTCTTATAACACGCGACAAGCAGATGACTTCGCTCTCTTTCAAATCCGCTCGTATAAATTTGGTAACTGTAGCTTTAAGTTCTCAGCCATTCAATCTTACAACCATCTTCCGAGCGATTTAAAATCAATTTCCAATCTGTCGACATTCAAATTTAAATTAAAGAGATTACTTTGGAATCGGTACCTAATAAAGTAGGTAGCCAAATTTAGTGAATCAGCATGTCTCATTTCACTCTGCATTGATAAAATTATTATTTTAATTATTATTTAACCTTTTATTTTTGTGTTATTTGCATTGTACATTTTCTTTTGGTAAGCTAATTACAGAGTTAGGTCTAGTATCATTGTCGAAAATTAACTTAATCCTGCAGCAAATGTGTATGTAAGGTATATATGTATATAAAATTGTAGTAGATGCCAATAAATTTGTATTGTACAATTCCTATGTAAGAGCCTCAGGATCGTTGGAATTAATTGTTCAATAAATGATGATTGTGAGAAATGGAATACTATGTTTTGAATAAAGCACAAAAAGTACACTTGGGACTTGTTGGGAAGATGTGTCCCTGACATCTCGTGGAACAGTTCTGTATTCCTCAACATGTCTGAATAAAAGAGGTCATCTCATTTAACCTTTTGTAACGGCTTCCCTGACGGGTGCTTACCTTTCACTACTATGTCTAAGGTAGATTGATTGAATGGGCGTCAAGGTGCCAACATCAAGTTGAAACCTAAATTTATATTTATCAACACCTAGCCTGCGTAGAACACATGTAAAACTCTTCACACTCTGTTGTGTATTTACATGAACATTCTAGTCAGTGTTGTGTATTGAACCCGCTGAGCTAAGGTTCATGTGATATTTTTTATAACAGAACATTTATGATGGGATGTAGTACCTTTGAACACACCCAGAAAGCCACGTGGAGCTGAGAGCTCACGCTATACTCTTTGAAGTAGCGGAGAATCGCACTTTTGACTTTGGTGAAGTCTGCTAATTATTTATCTGAGGTCTTATTAATTAATTTTATCTTTCCACAAGACTCAGAATATTCCATTTCGTCATCCAGCATTATTAAAACATTTTGGAGAATGTTATTTTCTCTTAAGGTAAGGTAATACCCTTGCAGATACGCAAACAGGAATGTAAGTAATCGCTCAACGACTTCGGTTTGACGACCTACTTCCTCGAGTAACCCTGTGCCTTGCACTACGTCTGGAGAATCCGCCCCGTGTAGGCGTGAAGTTACATCCGTCTTGTTAGACGTAGAAAATATCCGCTGTTTAGCGTGGAAATTGTTATCTGTTGCCATCGAGCACGAATACGTTACGATACGAGTGATAAGTAAGAATTGTATAGTGAATTATTTGCACTACATCTGGAAAATCCGCCCTGTGTTGGCGTGAAGTTATAGCCGTCGTGTCAGACGTAGGAAATATCCGCTGTTTCAGCGTAGAAGTTATCATCGGGTGCCATCGTGCACGAATATTCTATAAATCACTGTTATTTATGCACAGTGAACAACAGGAATCATATTGTGATATAATTGGCAAGTATAGTGAAAATTCTAACATTACCGTAACACCACATTTTCATACCCACGTGTTTGTGGAGGGCCGAGAGCCTGGTGAAAAATATAGAGGTAAACGTGTTATAACTACTTTAAATAAGTGTGATTATGAAAGCACTGTATATTTGAATTGCCACAGTGAATTTTTCAATTACAAAACGACGCACATATCACGGATGCCACGTGATGTAAAAGTGGCGTCAGCACACGTGAAGAACCACAGCACAGGGCTTGCTCACGTATTATTCGATATCTGCGAAGTAAAGGCTGTGTTATCAATTGCAATTAAAGCCTGTAACATTTTCAACGAACATTGTGATTTTTGAAGTGAAAGAATGAACTACTACACGATTTATTCCACCACCCACGTGATCAAATTATTCTACACCATGTTTGAGACTAACATCATGGGCTAATACCATCATGGTATGAGGGTGTTGTATCTATTGGAACCAGCATGATGGTGGAGCTTCCAGAACAGCGAACGAGGAGGAAGGAACCCAGGATGCCATTCCCAGGCATGTCCAGTACATCCACGAAGGTATCGACAGGGACAGATCGAACCCTGGTCTTTGGGAGGAGTCCAGATGGGAATCCTGATGAGGATGAAGCCGTTCCGGAGAGCCAGAGATGAATTTGTACAACCATTGTCGTTGAACAGAGGGCTGAGTGAGAGCTCCTCCATTTCGTGAGTTTTTGTACACCCTTTATCGTTCTAGTTTCTGGTGGTATAGTAGGTTTAATGTAGTTTGTGAACCAACCGAATTCAGTGACAGCCATTTTTATAGGTAGGGAATGTAACTAGTCTAATTAGATGTCATTTATTTCAGTTAGAGTGAGACACCCTTGGGTCAGACATTTTGGTCAACCCTGGTGCAGCTTGATGGACGTCGCAGAACGTCAATGCCTATCTTTTGCTAAACGTGACCGTAGTCATTTGAGACTACTTTGTTTAACCCTATTTGGGGTGATTTTTCAAGTCTTTGCTGACTTTAGTTATGCCAATCAGATGCCATGGTTATATTACTTTAACTGCATTTTTTGCATTCAGTCTTTGTTACACCCCTGACTTCGTTAGAACAGTCGTATCATTTAGGTAATCGACTGTAATTACCAGTTTTGTAACTGCATTATATTTCATTTGAGATGATGCTCAGAAGCCATCCGGTCAAGTGTGGACCTTATAAGTAAAAGGGATGTTTCGTTGTCTAGCATCGAACCCAGTTCCCAACGTATCATTAAGCAGATCCAGAGTGTGTAATCTGCGCCACGATTATTATTTTGTTAGTGTCATGTGAAGACACGTATTTATTTGATGTTGTACAAGCAACTACTGAAGTATTATATCTTTGAGAGCAAAGAGCTCCAGCAATGTGACATTGCTACCATTTAGATGTCTTTAGTTTGAAAGACGGAATTATATTATTGTATTCAGATTTATAGCGTGTTTTTATACACGTATTCTTCGAGGTTTATAACCTATGGTAAAGTTTTTATGATGAGGCCAGTTGTACAGTTTTTTATTTTGCTTAAATCGCCGGCCTTGATAGTTAGTGTGTGTTGTGTCAGACCGCGCAGGAATGTTGTAGCCTGCGGCGACACAAACTGGTTTGTGACCCAGTGCCCTTGAGAGCACGCTTGTATTATGAGACAGACAAAGTTTGACAGAGGACAGAATGCTTGTTGTATTCGCTCTTTCTTTCATTGCTACTTAGCTCATGGAACCCAGTGTCCAACCTTGTATCTGATCAGATGTTTTTATAGATTGTTTTTTGTTAGTTAAACGCTTTTTTGCGTGTACCGTCGTTTGACGTGTACAGTTATGTCAGGTTTTCTTTAGTACGTTGTAGGCCGCCCTGTTAAAGGAGATATTTATTGTATGAAGGTATTTGTCTGTACCTTGTCCGGGATTGTTCCCGTTGACCAGATGTTATTGGAGGGTGACTGAGTGTGCAGGCCCATCCCAGAGTTATTGAACGCGAGCTGTGCGCCGCTGGTAACTTGTGTTATTGTGTGTCCGAGTTGTTATTGCTCGTTGATTATATTCCGACTTTTGAGTCGAGGCTTTTGGTGGAGATTGATCTCAGTGGAGACACTCCATGCCCAGGCTATTGTCAGTATTATTCGCCATAAACCAACGATAAACCTAAACCGACATCTTAATAATAAAACGCATAATTTTGGTAAAACAAAAGCTAACTAAGGAATTCTTTCTATCTAACTTTGTTCTTTTGCATTTGGAACCTGCTGACATGGCCGTGCTAATGAAGGTATTTCCTTTTGAGGAAATGACTAGGACAGCTGACACTTTTGTAGCGAACTGAAGCTTGCTCGCAACTTGAGTTCGTAGCTTGTGGAGCGCAGGCCATGCGATGTTAGACGTAGTCTTTACTACGCAGTCGTCACCGTAACTACACACATTAGATGACTATGGCTTACAAAGAGTAAACCAAGGTGCAGGCAGGCATTTTAATAAAACTGTTGTCTCTTTCATTAATTATTTATGATGTACAAGTGTATGAATCCTACATGTTACCCTATAGTGTGCTGTTAGCACCTAGTTACTAAGAATAATTCAATGTTTTTTTATATGGCTGTTCACTTAGCTTTGAATGTAATTGTTTTCTTTTACGGACGTCATCGCCGTAAATTTTGTTATTAACTGATAGGACTTAGCTAGATGAATTAACGTTAAATGTAAATGTGGAGATGGTATCATCCTAACTTAGATTTGTTTTGCTACCCTGTTAAATGTAAATTCTGATATTAGCTTGATCTTGTAACTTGACCTAGGGACTTGCGTCGTACCATTTTCCTAGTGTTGCTGTTGTTGCTTTATTATTGTGAGATAGATCTTTCGCGAGGGTTTTCCGTAACTTCTCAGGTAGGGACCTGCTCTTTATTTTTGTTTGTTTATTAGCTTGCGGACTAGCCGATTGAAACCCTCCGAACTAGGCTAGGGGCTTGTGAATTTTAACAATAAATTTTCACGGTGTTTTACATAAGTCTGGATGTTTATTTTCTCAGTCTAGTTTTAAGGTGAACCTTTCCTTAGGCAGTCTATGACCATCGTCACCATGTACCACGATCCCTGTGGACTACAGATTCTCGTGCCGCTTTGGCCTATTAGGAAGTTCACCTGATCCTCACGGCAGTTATGTCCGACGGATGAGATGTTAGGGAAGTCATTGCGGTTGTTGGCTATCCTGACAGCTCCACCGACGGTCTCAGTATTTAGGCTACTTGAGTTAACACGAACATTCTAGTCACTATGCCCAGAACATTCCAATCTGGAACAATCGATTCTGGAACTTTCCAGCTACTATGTATATATGCACCCGCGGACTGTAGACGACAGTTCCGCTCAAGTTAGTTCACATTGTGTATCGTTGTGTATCGACTAGTGTTTAATAAACCGTTGTGTTATATTAACAAGTGTATGTTATTTATCTTGTATCTCCCACGATATAACAGTGGTGTCAGAAGTGGGATAAGATAAATAACGTTGTGAAACCGAGTGACTTTCTAACCTCAACGCAAGTGTTGCACCGAACGACGTTCATCGCAGTGCGTGTTGGAAACTAAACTGAGTGAACTTTCTAACCTCAACGCAAGTGTTTGCACCGAACTAAGTTCATCGCAATTGCGTGTTGGATATACTGTTCTCCACTCATCTTCACCATGCCGGACTTAACCTCTGAGCAACTCCAACAATTCTCGGCAATCATCGCCGACGCTATCCGACAGGCAAGTTCAACAACGTCATCATCACAGCCTCGACCGCCACAATTCACAATGCAACCGTATCGTACAACCGACGGGACGACTGTAGCCGACTATTTCACTCGCTTTACCTGGGCGCTCAACTTGAGCAAGGTACCCGTGGATCAACACGCACATTTTGCACGGGTTTACATAGGATCTGAACTCAATGATGCCCTGAAGATCCTGGTGAGTCCTAATGATCCGGAAACTCTGTCATACAACGAGATTCAATCTAAGCTGAAAGGCCACTTTGACGCCACACGCAACAAGTTTGCTGAGAGCATCAAATTTCGCAGTGTAATGCAGAAGCAAGGAGAAACCATCGCTAGCTTCACCTGAAGACTGCGGCAGGCTGCAACGTTTTGTGAGTATGGCACATTTCTTGATCGCATGTTAATTGAACAAATGCTCGCAGGTTTGGAATCACGAGAAATGTGCGACGAGATTATTGCAAAACAACCAGAGAACTTCACCGCAGCATATGAAATCGCGCACGCACTCGAAGCTACTCGCATTACCACCGACGAGGTCAGAACAGCTGCCGCTAAGTCTGAATCATCCAATTGGATTGGATACGAGAAGCCTCTGTCCAGGAAGAACATCAACCAGCAGCCGCCACGCAGCTCATCGAAGTCAAGGGTCTTACAACCTAACCAGGCAGCACCAATGGCCACACCAGACAAACCAGAGTGCATCCCAGGACAACCAATCAACATGTGCAGCGTGCGGTGAAGCTCACCCTCGTATTCAGTGTAGGTTCCTGAACGCAGAGTGCCTGAAGTGTGGCAAGAAAGGTCACATCAGAAAAGTTTGCCGATCGAAATCGAGGAAACATCGAACAAAAAACCATGTGACCGAAGAAGAGCTTCCAGCAGAAAACCTCGACGTTGTGGACTACCTCAGCAAAATCGAGGTCATCGGATCGGGCAACGCAGCACCTAAGCCACTGGTTGATGTCAACATAAAGGGAACCACCGTCAAAATGGAACTCGACACCGGTGCCCCCTGCTCAACCATGAGCAAATCAAAGCTAAGTATGATCAAACCAGGATTTGTGTTGCAGAGAAACGATCGTAACTTCGTCAGTTACACTGGCCATCCGATTAAATGCATTGGCAAAACGTCAGTGTGCACCACCATCGGAACCACAACCAGGAACCTGAATCTCTACGTGGTTGACGAAGAAGTTGAATCGCTCTTTGGCCGAGAGTGGATTTCAGAGTTTGTACGGGAGATCGACTTTGGTCACCTCTTCGCAAAACCCGACCCAATCCACAAGCTCTCAGACAAGCAGGCTCTGACCTTGGAACAACAGAAGCAGCTCGACAACATTCTATCTCGCTACCAGGATGTGTTCAGCGACACCCCCGTGAAGATCTCAGGTCCCCCAGCGAAGATGCACCTGAAGGCTGGAGCCACACCTGTTTTCGCCAGAGCTCGAGACGTACCAGTTGCCCTCCGCGATGCCTATGCCAAGGAAATCGACAAGAAAATTTCATCTGGCTTCTACAAAAGAGTGGACTACCCTGAGTGGGCATCGACAACGCACGTCGTCGCCAAGAAGAACGGCAAACTGAGGATCACAGGCAACTACAAACCTACTCTCAACCCGCGGATCATCATCGATTAACATCCGATTCCCAAGGTGGAACATCTGTTCAACCGAATGCGCGGCGCCACTCTCTTCTGCCATCTGGATATCTCCGACGCGTACACTCATCTCGAGGTCGACGATGAGTTCAGCCATGATCTCACGCTTAACATGCCAACTCACGGTCTGATCCGCCCAACGCGAGCAGTATATGGAGCAGCTAACATCCCCGCTATCTGGCAGCGGCGAATGGACACAGTCCTACATGGTCTCCCAAACGTCGTAAGTTTTTTCGATGACAATATAGTTTTTGCTGATAGCTTTGAAAATCTGAGGCAGGCCCTCAGCACCACTCTGGAACGGTTTCGGCAACACAACCTCAAGCTCAACCGAGCCAAATGCGTTTTCGCTCAAACTTCTCTGGAAGCCCTTGGCCACAAAATCGATGCGTCAGGCATCCACAAGTCGGATGCACACATCCGAGCTGTACGTGATGCACCGAAACCAACTTCACCAGAAGAACTCCAACTGTTTCTTGGTAAAGCAACCTACTACAGTTCGTTCATCCCCGATTTGTCCACCAGACAGACCACTCAGAGACATGCTGCTCAAGGACCCTCTCATCTGGACACCAGAAGGCGACAGGGCATACAAAGACATCAAGAACGCCCTAACCTCGCCCCAGGTACTCATGCAGTATGACCCAGCGTTACCACTCCTGTTGGCCACGGACGCCAGCAAGACCGGCCTGGGCGCAGTATTGTCACACCGGCTCAGCAACGGGCAAGAACGTCCAATCGCTTACGCCAGTCGAACGATAACAGGAACGGAGCAAAGGTACCCTCATCTCCGCAAGAGACTCAACTTGACCAGGCCACCGCGCAACCAACGAGGTCACCGCACAACCGACCAAGTCACCGCGCAACCGACCGAGCCACAGCGCAACCGACAAGGTCACCGTGCAACCAACCAAGTCACCGTGCAACCGACAAGGTCACCGCACAACCGACGAAGCCACCGCACAATTGACCAAGCCACCGAGCCTGAGACAAGTTCGCTTCATCGAGACACCAGCAACAGCCCAAACCACACCAGCTACACCTGTAGACAGGGCACCGCCTATTTCGCAAACCCCTTTTATTCCCCGCAGGAGTACTCGCCAGCGCCGACCACCGTTGAGATTCTCTCCTGATTCCTAAATCATCCATTTAAAAGAGGGAGGAAATGTTGTGTATTTACATGAACATTCTAGTCAGTGTTGTGTATTTAGGCTACTTGAGTTAACACGAACATTCTAGTCACTATGCCCAGAACATTCCAATCTGGAACATTCGATTCTGGAACTTTCCAGCTACTTTGTATATATGCACCCGCGGACTGTAGACGACAGTTCCGCTCAAGTTAGTTCACATTGTGTATCGTTGTGTATCGACTAGTGTTTAATAAACCGTTGTGTTATATTAACAAGTGTATGTTATTTATCTTGTATCTCCCACGATATAACACACTCAGACCGTGGTATGATGGAATCATTAACCCAGATAACATTTGCATTGGGAGAAGGATGTTGGTTTATATCTAATGCTACCTACTGGAATCAAAGATTGCATTTTATAGAAAATTAATTTAATACTCAAAAACAAGATAGTGGCAATAGCAACAGTTTAATAATAAAAGCTATGGAGCATAAAGAATTGATCATTACCACGCGCAAAGTATTTGAAATGGAGGTCGGATGAATTGATTGAATTTACGTTTATTTCCAAGCTTGAATTTACAGAATTTAAGGTGACAAACAAATTAAATAGAGAGAGTGCGTTTATGTCATTTCCACTCACCATTGGAGGAACTTTCTCCCACGTGCTAGATGTTCCCGTCGATAATGATGCACAATGCTGATCGTCGCCATCGTCTTCGTTTCTTCTGCGTTGATACTTAATTGAAGTTGAAAATATTGTTTTGTGGTGGAACTAATTCCGTGAGCCACAATACACGGTATGCCAAGACACAACAGCGCGTGCAATCCCCAGTGGAGTATATCAGTTCGTAGATGTTCACCATGGAACGTAAGTAAAATTGTATGTCCGTTTGGTACAAAATTGTAACAAGAATTGTCCCTCTCTTCACGGCGCGCTCTGACTATATCTCCGAGCCAAGCTACCCCATCCAGCGTACTACTTCCAGATTCCTGTCTGGTCGGCTGGACCAATCCACGTGCTTCTTCATAGAGTTGAATTCACTCGGCTATGGCCTGTTCTTCTCTTGATTGGCTGGGCGCCCCAAGCTCACGTTCCCGCCAACAAAGTTCATTGCACTCGACCTGAAGCTCCGTGCAGATTTCCGTTTTCTTCAAACTCGTAGTTCATACCACGTTTTCCTAGTTTTAAGTGTTCCATCGCCGATTTCGACATCACTTATTGTTCACAAGACTATTCCTGTAGCTGTAATTCCCGATGACGCACCGCTCTCATATGCCCTAAACTGAATAATAAAAGTTCTAACGCTCCGCAATCAAATAATTTGCCGTGTAATGGATATCGGATTAATCTGATTGATAGTGTTTTCTAAAATTAGAAAACCTATCTGTATTCGTAATAAATAAAAAAACTCCAAAATAATATACGACAATAATAATATTAATAATAATAAATATAAATATAAATTGAATTAAATAAATTAAATTAACTAGGCCAAATAATTGCCGCGTTCACACAAACATTAATGATTCCCATCTGACTTATGTCAGTGGAGTAAAACCCTACGAAAAACATGTTACATTTCGCCTCGGATCATCAGGTGATTTACCGTAAATACGGTACTTCACGTGATTATCCCAGACACGTTCTTAGAAAATCCCCAACCAAAATACAAATTACACATATGAAATCACCCTTAGTTACATTTATAAACACTCATAATTTTCATCATGCGCTTTGCGCCAATGTCAGATTCACTGTTGTATTGCTCTAGGCAATCCATGAAATGTTTGTCATTTTCTCAAATGTTTCTCGGATATCTCCGCCTCTCAATAACACTATGTGGGAAAGAAAAACATATACATGTGTCATCCCTGTGTATATTAACTTTTGCACATCACACGCATTGAAGGTGTTCAGATGTAAACCACCACAGAACTACTTCTTGATAAGTGGTTGTTCCTTTCTTCTTGTGCATCAATTACACGGTACACATGAGCACACGATCACAAAGTCGTGGTTACGCGTCGTAAACATAGTACTCTCTCTGTAAATTACATAAAATTTCTACACTTCTAAAAAAAAACAGTAAGCACACATTACATATAACACAAAATATTTCTGTGCCGTAAATGCCCTGATTTACTGAGTCCCCGTAGACCAATTTCCACCTAACACCAGTTCTCAACGCTCCATGTCTCTTTCATTCAGCAGTGCCCAACCCAGACCAGTCCTCCTCGCGATCCTGACCTAGTTGACAAAACTCTCCTTCAAGTTACCTACCTCATACTCATAATTCTTAAATTCACACTCACAGATCTTACATAGCGAATACCACACTTACTCAATTGATAGGCTGGCTCTCCAGCTACACTCACTTACTTCATGACACATACTTCCGAAGACTATGAATATTATACGTCCCGTATAATCTGTTTACCTTACCATTCTCTAGCACATATGCTGTTTTGCCAAAACGTCTGGAAACTATAAATGGGCCCTCGTAGAGACGGAAAAACTTGGACATAACCTTCTCTAGCTTATTCGACTGTTTCGGCACTCTAAGTAAGACTCTGACTCCCGGCTCGAGTAGGTCGAACTTTGATTCTTTTTGTTGGCGAATTCTCTTATGTGCTGACTTAGATTAATTCTGTTTCGCCAACTGGACAATGTAATCCATCCCCGGTTGCTTTCCCTCATTTAAACCCAATACTCTCGCTAGTTCATTTTGTGGTCTCTTTCCGATGTGAACTTCGTATGGCGTCAATTTCGTGCTCTCATGCTGGACAGAATTCAGCCAAGTCTCGACTTTGGTAAGATGTCCAACCCAGGCCGAATGCTTGTCATGCACTAGAGTCCGAAAAAGACGAGCCACTTCTCTTAATGGACGCTCTGCAGAATTACCCTGAGGGTACCTTACAGAGGAATGAACGTGTCTAATACCAGCTTCCTGCATGCTGGTTCTCCATTTCTTTGCAGTAAACTGTGGTCCACTGTCAGATAGTATCCTCAGAGGAACGCCAAACTCAGGTATATACTTTTTAACGATCAGACGGCTACACGCTAGTCCCGTGGCTTTCCTTAGCGGATATAGCTTGACATACTTACTAAAAACGTCAATAACTATAAAAATGTACCCGTAGCCGTACTGTCCTTTAACGATCGGGCCAAATAAATCCACACACAGTAATTCGCCGGGACTACTGGTGAGAACTGCAGATCTTTCCCCCACTAACTATTTAACTGGATACTTGCTCCTTTGACCGGTGTCACACTTAGCTAAAGTCCTCCTAACATCCCTTCCCATTTTATTCCAAATAAAGTTATGGGCAATTTCATAGAAGACTTTGGTAGCACCAAAGTGTCCTAGTTCCCTATGAATGAACCAAATTAGTTCCTCCCGTAAAGTGGCAGCGACACATATTGCCCACGGATTCTTCCTACATTTCCGTGCAAGAAGCCCATCCTGCATCTTGTACGTGAACCTTACTACTTTCACACACTCTTCTTCACCTGCTTCCAATATAGCCAGTGGCTCCCTTAAATGAACGTCATCACGTTGCTCTACTAACATGTTTCTCAGTGTCTGTAACGATGCCCTGTTGCTACTGTCCACACTTGCACATAATAAAATACCGTCCTCTGCTTTGACAACAGGATAATCCCTACATAAAATAGTGTCCCTAGATAGCATATCTGCAAGTATATTATCTTTACCTTTAATATATTTAACTGTGAATTCGTATTCCTGCAGTGCAAGAATCCCCCTACTAACTCTGTTAGAACCGAGTTTACAAGTTCTCATATACAGTAATGCATGGTGATCTGTATGGATCTCAAATTTCCCCCCTACTAAGTACATTCTAAATTTCCCTAAACTGAAAACAATACCTAAAACCTCTAACTCAGTAAAAGTGTATCTTTTCTCTGCTGCTGTAAGTCCTCGCGAGGCTAAAGATACAATGCACAGGTTACCCTCTTCATCTCTCTGACACAATACTCTAGCAATACCTATATGCGAAGCATCTGTCATAACCACATATTCCTTATCTTTCAAAGGATACTTCAGCACTACACCTTTCTCAAAACCTTCCTTCAGCGTTCGAAAAGCCTGATCATGCTTGGACTCCCATCTCCACCGATTACCACTTTTAAGCAATTCCCTGAATGGTTCTACTAACCCAGAGTATTTAAGAACGAATCTGCGAAAGGAGTTGCTAATTCCAAGGTATGTTTTCAACTGTTTAACATTCTGTGGCACCTCTGCATTAAGTATTTTACTAACCCTACTTTTCCCTGGTGTCACACCTCGTCCCGACACTCTATGACCTAAAATGTCACTTGTGACTGACAGAATGACGACTTAGACAGTTTCAAAGTGAACCCTGCCTGATCTAACTTCTGAAATACAATATCTAAATGACGTAGATGCTCCTCAAAACTGCGTGAACTACCATATCATCAATGTAAATGGTTACAAACTCTCCTGTGTCATCACCTAATGCGATGTTTAATGCTCTGATTAAAGCAGCTGAATACTCTTTAAACCATAAAGTGTTCTACAAAATTGATAAAGGTTATGTTTATGACTAAAAGCTGTGAATGGTCTATCTTCATACATAAGTGGCACTTGCCAGAAAATGGAACTCAAATCTACACAAGTGAAATACTTCTTACCCTCAAATGTCTGCATCAATTCCTCTATTGACATGGACTTCAGCTGGTCAGAACTGATTCTACTGTTAACTAAACGAGCTTCTAAACAAATACGGACTGTACCATCTATCTTCGGCACTGTAATTAAAGAATTAACATATGGACTGTTGGGAGTGCTCAATAATGCCATCTTCAAGCATCTGGTTAATTTGCGCCTCAACTGCACTCTGATAAGTGAAAGGCACAGGATATCTATGTCCTGTGAATACTGATCTATCAATAACGTTCAACGAATGTGTATAGCAATTGGCCATGCCAATACGATCCTCAAAAACTCTCCTATTACACAATAACACATCATAGAGCAGAACACACTGTTCTTCCTCTATATTTCCCTTAAATGCATCATCACGTAACGAGTCTAGACTACCGTTCGTAATCAGACTGCCCACAAAACTTGGAGAATCCCGCTCTATGGCTGGCGATATCTCATTCAAAGTACAAATCACACCTACAACACTACTTCTCTAAACATGGTCGTTGAACGCTACCTCTACTTCAGAATCATCCCATTTACATTTCAAACTTCTGAACCGTTTTATTTTCCACCTGTAGTCTTCCCTTTTTCTCTTTTCTTCGGCGTGTCAATTATCAGAATTGTTCTCTTTCCTTCTGGGTTATTACTGGCCAGGGTAACCGAGCAGATCAGTGGACTTTTCTATAATTGCTGATCAAGGTTCGTTATAGTGATTTCTTACTATGCCGAACCGTGATCAGTGACACCTCTTTCCTTTTACTTTCTCTTTTCCATCACCTGTAACAACCCTTTGTTACCCTCTCAATCAGTCTTCTTTTTTAATATCCTGGTAGGACCTTCTTGTTTGTGTTCCCGCTCTCGTATTCGAGATGCCTTTCTTTATTTCGGTTTTCTCCCCTTTTTATGTTTATTTAATTAAAGGTGCGCGTCGAGACGTGTGTTTAGTTTATTTTTGTTCTATTTCGTTATGTCGAATAAGCTGGATCCATCAAAGTGAGTCACGGATTAATTTTCCTTGTGTGTGAGTGTGGATATGTGGCTTTTGTATGGAATATTAGGGCATTTAGCCTTTTCAAGAATGTCCATTGTATGCCTCTATCGTTCCTTTATAGTTTGTCTCTTTATCGTCGTCCCCTTTTATGTTGGTTATGGCTCGGTTTACTGGATGGTACTGCGCCCGAATCTCACATTAGCCATCACCCATATCCGCTGAGATGGTAAGGATTGTAGGGACGTTGACACCCAGCTAGATACGTCAACGCATCCCCACTGGATAAATCACTAGGAAACCCTTGACGCATACGGACGTACAATAACACTACAATTAGTTACACATTTACTAGCAAATCTAATTCAAAAAATAACTTGGTAGTACGAGATTCTCGGATCTCGGACGTGAACGGTGAAGTTGAGACTAAGTGAGTTCTAGTAACTAACTGCTAGTATTATCGCACGGCGATTGCGAAAAGAAAAGATCATCAGTTTCTATAAAACAAAACAGGCAAACGACATGTGCCTGGGATTTATTCCCCAAAATAAATATATACAAGAAATATCCCTGTCATTCATAATAAAACATGAAACTTGCAAAACAAACAATTACTCTTGTAGAAGAAATATCTACCTCCTAAATCTTCGAATAAGATCGAATAGTGAAACTTGTTAGTCATCCTGTGACTGGTTAATCGTGAGCTTGATCTATGATCAGCTGTTCGACTCATAATAATAACAATCTTCAAATACCCTACGATATACAGCTATTTACAAACATGAGCAAATCTAAAATAATAATGGAATATATAACTAACAATTATATACAATGTTGAATTACACGCATCCAACGCGGTATCCTAATCTCGACTAGAATTGACGTGATATGTCAATCTAATGAGCTCTCCTGTTACACACTTCACTTCTAGACAAACACTTGCTCACAAAACGATAGCTTCTATAAACTTCTGGTTATAAGTCAAAAATAAATGAACTATATTAACGAACAATAAAGTTAGTTAATTACATAAGAATAATAATGACATTCAAGATCGAGACGGAACTACACTAACTTAATATGACGATGACGTGGCTATAGCATTGGCGCTAACTGACAAAACAATACAAACAAACACTCTTAAACGTCAGTGACTTTCTAAACACTCTGTAGTAGTAAATTGCTCTCAAGGCAATACTCAATTCGTTACCAAAACGTGAACTTCACATACTCATAGCGTCTCCTGCGCTTCCAAATACAACATAAATTCCCCCTACTCTTGTCACAATAACTCTCGTAAAATACTGCACGGAATACTTCAAAACAAACCCATCTGTCTACAAACCTGTAGCAGAATTAGTGATCCTACTATGCAACACTACTGTGTATACAGTTCATGAAACTGCTAACCTCCTCCTTCTCTAATTTTAAATTCATCGTGCTCATTACCTTCGACATACATTTGTCTACAACAATATCTCTCGTTTGACATTCCACGTAACTGATCATAATGCAATCTAATGATAAACCATTGCATTGTACAACAATACCACGTTTACTCAAATGTAAACTTTAAAATGGTTGTAGTCCGCTCGTCTAAAAGGTTAATAACAATAATAATAATTTCGTTTCTCTGTTACAAAGCAAGAATGAGCAAGATCTTCATTTACCAACTTGCTTAAACATGTCACTGACTTTCCATAGACATAGAAGCCTTCTTATCTTCATTTCGCATTGGCAATGTTATAACAAATAATTGTTGCCATTACTAGGCCTCACCTGACTTCAATTGTCACTGTAGTGATCCTTTGTTGACATAATAGTGGTTACATAAATTATCCGTGACTTACTTATCGTCACATAATAACGCATTCTTCAGTTATAATAATATTCTGTTAATGTTATTATTTATAATATTTTAAATTTGTTATTAATATTTATACATGTTAAACTTGTTATTTACAGTATCATAGTGCCTCCTCATAAGTCTTATCGTGAGTAATATTGTATTATAGCAATCTAACGCATATCATGGTTTGAAAACGTATGTGTTACAATCGAAGCATTTTCCTAACATAGAACAGTTTTCGTTAAAATGAGACGGTTAAAAACGACGCTGGATAGAACCTGACCAAAACGGTAATCTAACTTCCAAATGCTTATAAAATCACGTCTGAACGACTCACGGTGACGTGAAAAACTTAACTAACAATTTCTACATAGACATACAATAACATGAGTTATAAGAAATAATTTCTACATAATGAATAGGTCACCCTGCTACATCCTCAAGAAACTACAACAAACTACTGAGATCTTAGAGCTGTAAGTTCTGTACCTTTCAGACGGTCTGCGATGAAAATACCTCGAACGATGGCCTCAATGTTCCACTCCAAAGTTGGCGCGTGTCGGTCGCACTCCACGCGTGCCATTGGCCGGCCGCTCGCCTCACAGCTGATCTCCCCGAGCCTGCTTGACGGGTGCCCATCTGGCCTCAGTGAACTCGTGCTCTGCGGACAGCAATCTTCTGGCTTCACGACACTTGCAAGTCTAGATTCTCGTACCAGGAACATTCAACACCTCTTACCATCTTCTTCTCTCTTCTCCCCCGCGTCAGAATAGTAACTTTGAGAGTCCGTAGTTAACATCTCTCCAAGTTCTTTATGGACATTCGAACGTAGCTTTTGAAGTTCAGCAAACTGCATGGAGGAATCGCAGTGGTGGTGACGTCGATCTCAGGACTTCGGAATCCACTCTGAATCTTCCCGTGTCATAGTGTAGATTATCCTCCTACCATTTTTAGTGAATCATTCCAATCATCTTATAGGGTACAGAATGAGAATATACCCCTCGACTCGTAGACTTTAGCATGTTGAAAATGTAAGGTAACATGCTTCTCAAATACTGCAGTTATAATGCTGCGATGTGTAGATTCGTTTTAAAAACGAAATTGCTTGCTTCTGTTGAACGTTGTAGATTATATAGCAATCTTCGTCTCTGTTCGCGGTTTCATTAGCTTGCTTCTTGATATAATATGCTGCTTGTCGATACTCAATGTTAAATTTGCGGAGCGCTGCACAACAGTTCCGCTCTCCTCGACGGTATCAGAAAGAGTCTCTGCTGTGTGTCCGTGGTTCGCGCGCGTGCTCACAAACTAGCCTCGAACCGGTCCACTTATAATATAATTATGCTAATTACTCTTCTCTGGGACAAAATTATATACTTATCTCCTTCATAATCAATGTAACATATTCTTCTTGACCTCTGGGAATGCTAATCTCTCTTAATAAAGCAAATATGATTAAATAGCGTTTCCCACACAAATTATGTGCTGAATCCTCATTGGCTGCAGGTTTATTACCGAAACTCTACCTGTCCTAACCTCTTATCACAAAGTCGTGTGCAAAATTGGTTTGTGTCGATCTGGCTGACAAAAACCGGTCTTGAGAGTGCTAACTTGAAGCTTATGACAATTTCCAGCTTCCTCTGCTCAGACACTTCCTTGGTTAAATTTACATTCACCTCAAAACTTATAAATCCAAATAATCCAAAATCCTCCCAAATTCTTCAAAAATGTTTCTAAATGGTTCCAAACTCTTCCTAAAATATTTATTTCAATGAAATAAATTTTCATTTCCAATTTCCACATAATACTCGAAAAATTGTCAGGTCGGTTCGATCCTCGACTCTGTCCATAACTTAGGCTGGGGTGAATTAGGGCTCAGCTCCCCTCTTGACTCGTTAATTAAAGTTGAATATTGACTTTAATTACTCTTGCTTCCAAAATTGAGACCAATTCTTCCCTCAATGAATCCTGGGATAGAATCTTCTGAGTTTCGTGTGGTTGAACTTTCCAAGTCTGTCGTCCTCGATCCTTACTCCTGATTCTCAAGTCCTTATCTATGGCGATCTCATGCCTTTCGTTCGTGAACAGTGCTGTCTCTCCTTCTACTTTCTTCTTATCGTTGACGTCGATCTATTTGCTCCTTCATTCAGGTTTTGCCGTTGCTGTAAACCTGAAGTTGAGGGTTGGGGTTCGACTTCCTCGTTCCTCTGGTTATTCCTATTTCCATTCTCTCTCAAGCCATTCCTCTACTCTTGACTTTCTCTATCTCTTTCCTGATAATAACGCCTAACGTTATCGTTGTTGCGCCAGCCTCTATTCTGTGGTTGTTGTGGCTGTTGCTGCCTACGTTGTTGTTGTTGTGGTTGTCTCTGGGCATAATTATCATAATTCCAGTTACGATATCTGCGGTAACTTCCTCCTGAACCTCTGTTATTACTGTCGTAATAACTGTTCCTTCTGCGGTCACTACTACGATGGAAACCCGTTCTACGTTGACCTTCGTTCCAGTATCTTGTCTGATACGGTCGTCCTTCTCTTCCACGGCGATACGGTGGATCGTAGCGATTTCTCCCAAAGTCGTTGTTTCTAGTGGGTCCTGGGCTACTCCTGTTGTCGTCCGTTTGTTGAGTTTGATCGACTAACACAGTATGAACGTCTCTGTGTTCGTGCCTCGGTCTGGTGTTATTTTGTGATACAACATTGGGTGTGGAACTCGTATGATCTAATCTGCGCAGTGTTTCCGCCATATCTTCTAGCGTTTCTACCTTCGCTGCAATCAGATATCTTCTGACGTCATTGGGAAGCTGTCGGGATATCGCATGAATCAATTCGCTTTTTGCTAAAGGAGGATTAAGATATTGGAGCATGGCGAGCTGCGTTGTAAAGAAGGTGGCATACCTCCTAGGGGTTGAAAGCGCGTACCTCTTTGAATAGATCTCGGCTCTGATATCTTGCTGGAGTTCCTTGGACCAAGATCTCCTCTGCAAGGCATCTGCAAACTGTTCGAAGTTCGCATATGTGTAACGGAATGCGCGGTGCCATATCAGTGCTTCAGATTCAAAAATTTCTCTACCACTCTCATCTCCCTATCGAGTGGTATCCTGTTGTCATCCAAGTAACAACGCATACTTCTTAAGAACTCTACGGCAGTAAAATTGCCTACACAGCTAAAGCGAGACGGTTTATCGTCTATGTTCTTCAGTACAATTACGCTCTGATTAGTTTGGGGACCTCCCTGGTTATACAACCAATCTGAACCTCTGTATTTTCTGTGAATACGTTCAGTGTCCTGAGTGTGATGTGGTCTATCATGCGTATGGCTTAGTATGCTTTCCCTATCCTCTTCGATTCTTTCCTGGTGTGCTTCAGGTCTTTCTAGCTCCTCTTTAAGCCTTTCATCTCTCCTTTGATAAAATTCCGCTAAATCTCTTCTTATTCCAAGATGTATTTCTTCCTTAAGTCTGTCATGATCACATGGTTCATTAATGGATAGTTCTTTGGGTGATATGAAAAAAAACGGAGTATATGCTCATGCTCAACAATTTTGTAGTATATACTCAGAATGGTATGAATAAAAAGTTGAAGTTTAGACTCACTGAGAAGTTCATACTCAAGGGTGGGAGTAAATGCTCAGTTACTGAGTATATACTCCAATGTGGTATGAATAAAAGAAGTATATGCTACAAATCTGAAGTATATACTCATAATTTGTGAAGTCTGGCCATTACCATGCTCAGCTGTCTAATACCAAGATGGTTGAGGTTATGTTTGTAGATGTAAATAACTTGCGGGCTAGGAAAGTGTATAAATTACGAAGAACGGTTTCAGAGAGGGACTGTAGATCATTATACCGGTTTAAAATAGATAATATTCTATTGCTTTCTGATTACTTTTTGGGCAAATACACGGAAACAAGAGGAAAAGCTCTAAAAAGCAATTTATTTTCTTCAGTATTTGACTTTCTGTGATACATTTGCCCAAGTTTCCAGCGAAGCGAATCTTTCTAGCTTTTAGACATTCGCTTTTCCTTCCGCGAGTTATGCGTTTGAGACTTGTCAAATACAGAAGGATAATCACAGACAATCCTTACAAATGCCAAATCGGAAACATTTGATTTATGATCATATGAGTCGTCCAGTTGCAAAACTCGTTTAATCCACTTGCGATTAAAAATGATTTTCATGAGAAACGATTCTCTGGAATTCGCCTCCCGTACCTTTTGTGTTTTTTGTTTTCTACTTTTTTCTTTTTGCTCTTTGGTTTTGTGTTTGCTTTGTGCTTATGCTTTTGAATTTCACTTTTTGCTTTTCTTTCTTGGTTTTGTGTTTGTTTTCTGCGTTTGCTTTTATTTTAGAATTTTGCTTTTTGCTTTGTGGTTCTTGTTATTTGTTTTCTGCGTTTGCTTTTATTTGTGAATTTTGCTTTTGGCTTTGTGTTTCTTGTTTTTTTGCTTTTATTTTTGAACTTTGCTTTTTGTTTTGTGTTTCTTGTTTTCTGTTTTCTGCTTTTTGCTTTGTATTTCTTGTTTTCTGCTTTTGCTTTTGAATTTTGCTTTTTGTTTTGTGTTTCTTGTTTTTTGTTTTCTGCTTTTGCTTTTTGCTTTGTGTTACTTGTTTTTTGTTTGCTGCTTTTGCTTTTGTTTTTGATTTTGCCTTTCGCTTCGTGTGTTTTGCTTTTGTGTTTGTTTCCTGGAAAATTAAAATAAAACAAAACAAATTAAAGTAAGAAATAAACAAAACAAAATCAAAATAAAACAAAATAAACAAAGGAAAAGGAAAATAAAAAAAACAAAAAAATAACAATTTAAAACAAAACAAAACGAAATAAAATAAATCAAAACAAAATCAAAAAAATGAAGAAAATAAAAAAATAATAATTTTACGACATGATTCTTATTCACAAGTGGATTAAACGAGTTTTGCAACTGGACGACTCATATTCATCCCCACTAACAGACATTTAAATTAACCAGGAACGTTCAATTAATCAACAAGTCAAGTCTACAGCAGACGACTGGTTTGCATTAACAAATGGCATGTAAAACAGTTGACTGACCAAACGTGCGTCGACGAAACTAGAGTAACATCGTGGCGCAAGTGAAGTATATACTCCAAAAGGAGGGGAAATTGTAGTAGATACTCAAGATGTTTTATTCATAACAAACAGAGTATATACTCAAAACTGATGCTCATGCTCGAAGTATATACTTCGAAGTTTATACTCAGTTTTATTCATATCACCCTTTGATTCTACTTAGGTTATCAAGTACTTCCTCATCTTGGCTAGACTTACCCTTCGCTAATTCTAAATTTATTTCGTCAACAAAATTTTAAATTGCATTCAACTCCTCACTTTTACCGGAATCTGCTCTATTTACAATTCCATTAAGTTCGGTAATGCTCGATACTCTGGTTTCTTCAACATGTTTATATAACTCTAATTTACGGTTATCATTAAGTGTTTTCGCTTCATTTTCAACTCTTTTTACATCCCTTAAAATTCTATTATGTAGTTCATACATATATTCTTTGTTGGACTTAATTACATCTTCCTTCATATCGTTAACAGATTTACAAATACAAGCTTCAATGTCAACATTGATACCTTCAGAAATTAATTTCTGCTGGTCTTCTAATTTACCTTGTAAATTACTAACAATACTATTAAGATTGTCATGCTGATCAGTAAGTTGTTTCAGGGATTTTGTAATACTAACATTTTGGTTTCTCTGTTCAGTGGTGGCCTTATGTATACTTTCCTGAATTCTAGCTTCTAGCTGAATAATATTATCGCTACACTGTAGTTTAGCTTCTACTACTCTCTTAGTTACGTCTTCTCTCAGCGTGCTCATCTCTGATTTGGTAGAGGCCATATCTTCTTTCACTTGATTGAAAGCAGATTTGGTCTCTTTCAGAGCCTTCCTACTTTGTTCAACTGAGAATCTACTTTCTTCCTGAGCTAATCTACACTGTTCTTGGGCTAATCTCCCTTCATCTTGGGCCTTCTCCATAGCCTTGCTGATCTTATCCTAGGATTCTTTCGTCTCTTCTTGGACCTTCTTTGCCTCCTCTCGTTCCTTTCTTGCCTCCTCTTGGGGCTTTTTCTGGGCTATTCTAGCCTTTTCTTGGGTAGCTCTGTCCTCTTCACGTGCCTTTCTATTCTCTTCCTGTATTTTCTCCTGCGCATTTCTACATTTTTCCTGTACTAGTGTGACGTTGGCTTTGTTGGCAACCTGTGCTACAGCTAATTCCGCTTTCATTTCGGACTTAACTGTGGTAGATGACTGTTTGATTTCCCTTTCTAATTTGTTACTATTATCATGGACTACCTTATGGAGGGCATCAACATCTCCTGTTAATTGGGTTTGGTTTAGTCTAATCATTTCTAAGATTGACCGGATATGGGTCATATCTTCCGAAGACATAATGAAATACAATTGAGAAATGAGGAGGAATCCTCTACACTACTATACGGAAATATCAGAGTGACCATTTCATACTGTCTATATAGAAAAATGCTTCGATTATGCTAGTTTCGTAATAATAATAAACGGAAATCGTAATATCTACTTAACCGTGTTTTAGTAAACTGATCGTCCTTCATTCAACAATCCATAACTGAATTTAAAATATAACAACATGAATTTAACTAATTTTTAACTTAAATGACGAAAATATCATCATCAGGTATAACAAACATCCCTCAAACAATAGTACTCCTCAAATTTATCAATGTTCATACAATTAAACAATTTACAAAATTTTGGATCGGCATTCTTACTAATTTCAAAAATCCACCAGTATTCCACCTGGTTGTAATTGAACACGTTAGCGTCTCAACACAATCAAGGCTAAACACATTGGGCGCCAAATGAAAAGACCTATATGCGCCCGAATCTCACATTAGCCATCACCCATATCCGCTGAGATGGTAAGGATTGTAGGGACGTTGACACCCAGCTAGATACGTCAACGCATCCCCACTGGATAAATCGCTAGGAAACCCTTGACGCATACGGACGTACAATAACACAACAATTAGTTACAGATTTACTAGCAAATCTAATTCCAAAATAACTTGGTATTACGAGATTCTCGGATCTCGGACGTGAACGGTGAAGTTGAGACTAAGTGAGTTCTAGTAACTAACTGCTAGTATTATCGCTCGGCGATTGCGAAATGAAAAGATGATCAGTTTCTATAAAACAAAACAGGCAAACGACATGTGCCTGGGATTTATTCCCCAAAATAAATATATACAAGAAATATCCCTGTCATTCATAATAAAACATGAAACTTGCAAAACAAACAATTACTCTTGTAGATGAAATATCTACCTCCTAAATCTTCGAATAGGATCGAATAGTGAAACTTGTTAGTCATCCTGTGACTGGTTAATCGAGAGCTTGATCTATGATCAGCTGTTCGACTCATAATAATAACAATCTTGAAATACCCTACGATATACAGCTATTTACAAACATGAGCAAATCTAAAATAATAATGGAATATATAACTAACAATTATATACAATGTTGAATTACACGCGTCCAACGCGGTATTCGAATCTGGACTAGAATTGACGTGATATGTCAATCTAATGAGCTCTCCTGCTACAAACTTCACTTCTAGACAAACACTTGTTCACAAAACGATAGCTTCTATAAGCTTCTGGTTATAAGTCAAAAATAAATGAACTATATTAACGAACAATAAAGTTAGTTAAAGCTCTGTATAGACAAATCCATTACATAAGAATAATAATGACATTAAAGATCGAGACGGAACTACACCAACTTAATACGACGATGACGTGGCTATAGCATTGGCGCTAACTGACTAAACAATACAAACAAACACTCTTAAACGCCAGTGACTTTCTTAACACTCTGTAGTAGTAAATAGCTCTCAAGGCAATACTCAATTCGTTACCAAAACGTGAACTTCACATACTCATAGCGTCTCCTGCGCTTCCAAATACAACATAAATTCCCCTTACTCTTGTTACAATAACTCTCGTAAAATACTGCACGGAATACTTCAAAACAAACCCATCTGTCTACAAACCTGTAGCAGAATTAGTGATCCTACTATGCAACACTACTGTGTATACAGTTCATGAAACACTGCTAACCTCCTCCTCCTCTAATTTTAAATTCATCGTGCTCATTACCTTCGACATACATTTGCTTACAACAATATCTCTCGTTTGACATTCCACGTAACTGATCATAATACAATCTAATGATAAACCATTGCATTGTACAACAATACCACGTTTACTCAAATGTAAACTTTAAAATGGTTGCAGTCCGCTCGTCTAAAAGGTTAATAACAATAATAATAATAATTTCGTTTCTCTGTTACAAAACAAGAATGAGCAAGAACTTCATTTACCAACTTGCTTAAACATGTTACTGACTTTCCATAGACATAGAAGCCTTCTTATCTTCATTTCGCATTGGCAATGTTATAACAAATAATTGTTGCCATTACTAGGCCTCACCTGACTTCAATTGTCACTGTAGTGATCCTTTGTTGACATAATAGTGGTTACATAAATTATCCGTGACCTACTTATCGTCACATAATAACGCATTCTTCAATTAGAATAATATTCTGTTAATGTTATTATTTATAACATTTTAAATTTGTTATTAATATTTATACATGTTAAACTTGTTATTTACAGTATCATAGTGCCTCATCATAAATCTTATCGTGAGTAATATTGTATTATAGAAATCTAACGCATAACATGGTTTGAAAACGTATGTTTTACGATCGAAGCATTCTCCTAACATAGAACAGTTTTCGTTAAAATGAGAAGGTTAAAAACGACGCTGGATGAAACCTGACCAAAACGGTAATCTAACTTCCAAATGCTAATAAAATCACGTCTGAACGACTCACGGTGACGTGAAAAAAGTTAACTAACAATATCTAAATAGACATACAATAACATGAGTTAAAAGACATAATTTCTACATAATGAATAGGTCACCCTGCTACATCCTCAAGAAACTACAACAAACTACTGAGATCTTAGAGCTGTAAGTTCTGTACCTTTCAGACGGTCTGCGATGAAAATACCTCGAACGATGGCCTCAATGTTCCACTCCAAAGTTGGCGCGTGTAGTTCGCAGTCCATGCGTGCCCTTGGCCGGCTGCTCGCCTCACAGCTGATCTCCCCGAGCCTGCTTGACGGGTGCCCACCTGGCCTCAGTGAACTCGTGCTCTGCGGACAGCAATCTTCAGGCTTCACGACACTTGCAAGTCTAGATGCTCGTACCAGGAACATTGAACACCGCTTACCATCTTCTTCTCTCTTCTCCCCCGCGTCAGAATAGTAACTTTGAGAGTCCGTAGTTAACATCCCTCCAAGCTTTAGAAGTTCAGCAAACTGCATGGAGGAATCGCAGTGGTGGTGACGTCGATCTCAGGACTTCGGAATCCACTCCGAATCTTCCCGTGTCATAGTGTAGATTATCCTCCTACCTTTCTTTTAGTGAATCACTCCAATCATCTTAGAGGGTGCAGAATAAGAATATCCCCCTCGACTCGTAGATTTTAGCATGTTGAAAATGTTAGGTAATATGCTTCTCAAATACTGCAGTTATAATGCTGCGATGAGTAGATTCGTTTTAAAGACGAAGTTGCTTGGTTCTGTTGAATGTCATAGATTATGTAGCAATCTTCGTCTCTATTCGCTGTTTCACTAGCTTGCTTCTTGATATAATATGCTGCTTGTCGATACTCAATGTTAAATTTGCGGAGCGCTGCACAACAGGTCCGATCTCCTCGACGGTATCAGCAAGTGGCTCTGCTGTGTGTCCGTGGTTCGCGCGCGCGGACAATCTAGCCTCGCAATTGGTCCACTTATAATAGAATTATGCTAATTACTCTTCTCTGGGACAAAATTATATACTTATCTTCTTCATAATCAATGTAACATATTCTTCTTGACCTCTGGGAATGCTAATCTCTCTTAATAAAGCAAATATGATTAAATAGCGTTTCCCACACAAATTATGTGCTGAATCCTCATTGGCTGCAGGTTTATTACCAAATCTCTACCTGTCCTAGCCTCTTATCTCAAAGTCGTGTGCAAAATTGGTTTGTGTCGATCTGGCTGACAAAAACCGGTCTTGAGAGTGCTAACTTGAAGCTTATGACAATTTCCAGCTTCCTCTGCTCAGACACTTTCTTGGTTAAATTTACATTCACCTCAAAACTTATAAATCCAAATACTCCAAAATCCTCCCAAATTCTCCAAAAATGTTTCTAAATGGTTCCAAACTCTTCCTAAAATATTTATTTCAACGAAATAAATTTTCATTTCCAATTTCCACATAATACTCGAAAAATTGTCAGGTCGGTTCGATCCTCGACTCTGTCCATAACTTAGGCTGGGATGAATTAGGGCTCAGTACGTACATCACAGTAAGACCAGCACCTTACCTTTTTATCTTTATCGGTCTACCTTATCTTAGGATTGTGTTTTCATACGCAAGTCCATGAGTTTGATTTACCTTTTTACGGATCTTATCTTGATGGATAGCTTTGCAATGTGTAACGTTAACTTCCCTTTATATATTTCATTTCGGTTTCTTGCGCCTCAGTTTTGTGTTTGTTTTGTTCACGTCATGTCTACGCGTACTTTTATTTATTCACCGACCTTTCTTAGATTTCCTCACCTCTTGCTTTCTTCGGGGCTATCAGAGCTGCCGATCCCTCTTTGATGGCAGACTCACGTTTCCTGACTTCTTGTCTAGCCCTTATTATCTGTCTCCCTTCAGAATGCAATTTTACTCATTACGAGTATTTCTTCCCCATTTACTTTCCCTCCCCTTCCTTTACTGCATATTCCCACATAACCTTAATGTTATGGTTCCCCGTTCGGTTAGGTTATCTCTTGTGTTGTGTTAGACGAGTATATTACAATCATTACCTTACCATGTATACGTTTCCTCGTCATTTATCAAGACCTTTGACTTTGAGAATACATACATTATCGTTCCTCATTTTAAGTGTGGCATTTACGTACCTTATTTACTAGTTGTTTAGATCTTTATTTCTTAAGCAATTAGGCTAGGCTAAGCTAGGCCCATGATTCTTATGATTAGCGCATTCGAATAGAACTTGCATTCACATCGCAGTGAATGTACGTTCAATCCATCGCCTCTGATGCCTTCTTTACTTTAGTCCGGTTTCTTGGGTCCAGCGCCAGGCTAATAAGAACAGACTCTTCCACTGCGACAACATCTGCGAAAGGCCGGACGGCTCATTTCCTACCTCATAACATATGTTACCAGACACTCTACTTAGCCAATCTGAACCCAAAATAACACTGAATACTAAATTTGGAATAACAAGACAAATCTGCTTTTCTACATGATTATTAATTTTAATGTCCACTAAAACTTGCTTAGAAATTACTTTGGACCTCTTCCCAACAGCTGTAATAACAAAAGTGCTTTTAATTGGCATCTCCTCAAAATTTACTCCAGTTCTTTCATTTTATCGTAAAATGCACTACTTATGCAACCCTTCATGCAACCACTATCAATTAAAACATCCGTGTACGCCGTTTAATAACGGCCCTCTTACTAACCACCTCCTGAATAATACCTTCATCATTTAGTTTACGTAATAATTCACTTCTTACATTTAGGTCATAGGGTTCCTGTATAAGTGTAAGGACAAGGCACGATACAGACTGAGATTCTGACCTTACATCGCAGCCTGGTTCGCGTTTAAAGTACCGCTACTGCTTGGTGTAGTACTACTCACTATGGCATTGGTCTGGTTGTTCTGGGTTATATTATCGGTGTTTCTCTGTTCATTACTACCACTAGGCTGTCCTCTTCCTTGACCCTTATTCTGGTTGTAATTATTAATATTACCGCAATTCCTTCCTTGATTACCCCTAAAATCATTGTTCCTGCCTTGATTTCCCCTGAAATCATTATTCCTACCCTGGTATTGCGTACCATATCCATTTCCTCTGTTCTAATTCTGATTGTGATTATTATTATTCCCCCTATTTTGGACATTGGCCCCTTCGCCACTGTTCCCTTGAACTTCCTGATTTCTATTTTCATTAGGCCTATTATTAATATTACCCTGGTTCCTAGTAAAATTCTCCTCGTAACCACCTCGGCCTAGTGCATTGAATGTGCTTAACAAATTCTCAACTTGAGAAATAGCAGCCTCCTTGATCCTATATGGAAAGTTCCTAAGTAAAAGCCTGACCACATCACCTTCCTCCTTCAAGCCATCCAGATACTTACACGTTAATACCTGTCCTAAAAAGTACTCAGTCATTGTGTAGTTCCCTCTCGGGTTATATTTCCCACACACAACTCCCTCACGATGCTGAGACTGTATAACCTCATTCCATAACTTCTCACAAAATTTAACTTTATAATCTGAAATATCCTCGAAATTGTCTCTATAGACAGAAAACCAGTTTGGTTGGTTGGTTCTTAAGTTTAGGGGCTGCGACAACGCGGTCATGTAGCCCCGTGTACTTTGGGTGTGTGTAGAATCTGTCTGATAACCGGTGTTAATTGTGATGACTGTATTGGTGTGTGTATCTGTTTTTTAATTTAAGTACTGCAAATTAGAATTTTTCAAATAGTTCCTACTTTTGCCGCCAAGCGCCACCGTCAACGACTACTAGGCCAAGTTCAGAACTTAACTACTAGACGTCACCGCAGTCGGCTCTTGGCAACGAACGTAGAAACCTAAGAGCGTTGTTTACATTCTTAACCTATCCAATTTAGCTTCACACAGGTGCAATTAGTGGAAGGTTCTTTAACATGCCATAAATCTATGACATGGGACCGCCGGCATTACTTCCCCTCCGAAGGAAGGCATACTGAAAACCAGTTTCTTGTCTCCCCTACAAATGCTTGTTCCAAAATCTCAACTACCTGGCACCACTCAATACTACCATCTTCCAACCTGTCCTTAAAGTTATTCTCTATAGCATTCATGAATTCCATGGGACAACTCTGACGATTGCTGAACTTTCCCAACTCTATCTCCCTGTGTGTGCTATACCACATAAACTGGCCTACTCTGACTATTTTCCTGCCTAGTCCTAGCTTTCAACTTCTGTTCTAATTCAGCAATTTTCTCCTCAGCTTTTCTTTCAATACTAGTTACAGTTAACCTAATGCTCCCTTCCGATGCTTCAACTTTATCACTCTACTTAGCTTGTTTCTCCATTAATGTATTTAAAGGAAACAGTTTTTTGTTGGCTTTCTCAAATTGTTGTTGTTGTTTTCTGCCAACAGGTGCTTACTGCGTATGACAAGGCTGTACACTAGTGGGTTAGACAGCCTTTCTTGCTAAGGGTCTCCTATATACCCTAAACATGGCTATACATGTTAGTTCTGAACATTTAGTGGTTAATTGTATATTGAGTTTAAATAGAGAACTTATACAAGCACGTCTTGCATGCGGTTAAACTTCACAAGTGTCACATGCAACACGCAAAGTATCTTTCCACTACCTAGCGGTAAATATGAGCACTACCTGCAGCAGGCTACCTAGCGGAGGATATGAACACTTACTAGTAATATCCAAAGTGAGCTGTGGTTAGGTTAGGTTAGGTTAGGTAAATTTAGGTTAGCCACCAAAATAAGTTACCAATCTAAGCCATCAAACAATAATTGGTTTTTACCCCTGAGGTCTTGGGTTCCAACTCGACTATGCACAGAATTTAATTAACATCTGAGAGTTGAAAGGTTAGGTTAGGTTAGGTGAAGTTAGGTTAGGTTAGGTTAGTGAGCTGAGGTTAAGTAATTAAATATTCCCTCTCTTTCAACTACTTTTCAACACCAAGAAAAAAAATCCACTAAATACATTGACACAAATAACTTGTCAAATAAGCCAATACAAAAGCCAATACTAAAGCCAACACAAAGAGCCAACACAAAAAGCCAACACAAAAAGCCAACACGGAAAGCCAACACAAAAAGCCAACACGAAAAGCCAGCACGAAACGCCAACACAAAAAGCCAACACAAAAGCCAACACAAAAAGCAAACACGGAAAGCCAACACGGAAAGCCAACACAAAAAGCCAACGCGAAAAGCCAACACAAAAAACTAACACAAAATTCAACATAAAAAGCCAACACATAAGCCAATATTTAAGCTTATGGTAGGTCACTCCATCAGCAAAACAGTTGTAACTTTTGTAGTGTGAACATCGTACTGACAGGTCAGTTACTAGTATGGAACTTATTACAACCAACAAAGGTAGGCAACGTGTATTCTATCAAGGCTACTCTTATAACTATAATCGCCAGAATGTGAATGGAATAATATTCTGTTGATGCTCAAAAGAGAGGTCAACAAAATGTCGAGGCAATCTGAAAAGTAAAAATGGAAAGGTTTTAAGTGTGAGTGTTCATCAATGTAGTGCTCTAAACGAACCACGGTTGTTGTTTACAAACAATTTTCAAAATGCTATAAAGCAAGTTCAAGAAAACGATATTGCGGCTAAAGATAATGCAGTGTTTGTTCAAAAGGACTTATCATGTCCTCAAAAAGTCATGTTAGGACAGTTGTCAACGTACAAGAACCCTTCAACACTATCAAAGCCGACACAGACTATAAATAAAGTAGTATTGCAAGAGGATCGAAAAGGACTATATAGTAATAGTGATGATGGTCATTATGATAATGATAATAATGATCATGATGATGATAATGATGATAATGATGATGATGATAATGGTAATGCTTTATTTACATCTAAAAATTCATTTGTTAAATTTGTGTACTGGAACAAACCCAGTAAGCTAAATCAACAGCTTCGACACTTGCATGCTTTACAACAAGCTGGGCATACCGGTCACGATTGGGAAATCAAAGAAATTGAACAAGAACTTCAACGTGCTGAAATTATTGTGTAATGGGTCTACCACTTTGCAACCACTTTTACCCCCACTCTTGGTTCTTATATTTGCTTATTTGCTTCCACTTTTACCTGAACTCGTTGGATTCATATTTGCTCTCACATTAAACTATTATTCTTATTACCAAGTTGACTTTACTAGAGCTTAGTCTATGCTTGACAATTGACATGGAAGTATCAGTGACTAGGTATGGTAAGCCTTACGCATATTATAAAGGATATTCATATATTGTGAAACGAACCAATAAAAATGGAACTGTTATTTGGCGTTGTTCAAAGCAACGTTCCAAACATTGTCGTGGTGATCTAAAAAGTAACAAGTAGTTCCGTGAAGAACTATACAGCCTATTTTCATATATCCTACTCATGTTAATTGCCACTATCAACATACAAAATTTCAGTTTGATTGTTGTGACAGATTCGTAGATATTGAGAACCGTCTAAATATTTCAGATGGTCGCCAGTTTGGATTTTTATTTATGTACTATTACATGAAGATTATTGTGTACGTGTGGTATTCAAACTTCAATCGCATGGTTAGGACACAATAAATAAATACGAGATTTTAAAATTTCGCCCGGCTGCCATCTTGTGGTTATGAAAACAATTGAAATAAATTAGATACCAGTGGATAAACATTTGTATAAGCATTTAACGTGCAAAGTTTCACTGCACTCGGATAGTGAAATCGCGAGAAACATCCATTTAAATATTTATATTTCGCGTCGCCGCCATATTGGATTTATGCTCACCAGGTTACTGAAAGTCCTATAGGTGAACTTATGTTCATAGCCTCTATGAACATAAAATAATTCAGTTTGATTGCTGTAAAAGATTCGTAGATATTGAGATCTGTCAAAATATTTCGGATGCTCGCCATTTTGGATTGTTATATGTATAGGCCATAGAGTTATGTACCATTAAAGGAAATTATTTGCGTAGCTTCATTATTCAAACTTTCACTTCGATCGCATGAATACGACACCAGAATAAAAACTTAATTTTAAAATTTCGCACAGCCGCCATCTTCAGTTTATGTAAACAATTGAACTAAATTAGATGCCAGTGAATGACAATATATATAATTATTTACTGTACCACATTTCAATGCGCTCATATGATTAAATCACGAGAAAAATGTATTAGAATGTGTCAACTTCGCTTGGACGCCATGTTCGTTTCGTAGTTTACAGGTTTTTGAAAGTTACATAGATAAACTTGTGGAAGTGCTCTTTATCACCGTACAAAATTTCAGGTTGATATCATAAATAGTTTCGGAGATATTGAATGCCTGTGAAATATTTCGCACAGCCGCCATTTTGAGGTTATGCAAACAATTGAACGAAGTTAGATGTCGGTGCATTACAATGTATATAAACATATACTGTGCCAAGTGTCATTGCGTTTGGTTGGTTAAATCGCGAGAAACGTCCATTTAAAAGTCGCAAATTCGCTTGGCCGCCATGTTGGTTTTGTAGTTCCCAGGTTTTCAATGGTCACATAAATGAATTTCTAGTAGTTCCCTTTATCACCGTACAAAATTCTAGGGTGATATCTGTAATAGTTTCGGAGATATTGAATGCTGGTGAAATATTTCACACAGCCGCCATGTTGGATTGGTGAGGCGTAACAAAATTTGAAGGGCACATTCGGGGTCGCCCGAAATAGAGCTATGAACTTACAGAGTTTCATTGATATCTCTCCAGCCGTTTAGATTTCATTAGGGGGACACACACACACGAATCACACACACACACACACGGGCAAAAGGTGATCTCATAAGCCTATTTTTTCAAAATTGAAAATAGGCTAAAAATAGTGAGGTACTAATTGTCAGTGATCATCAATGTAGTGTACTGAATGAAACATAGTTGCCGTTGACCAAAAATCAAGAAAACCATATTGCTACTCAAAATAGTGGATTGTTGAATGAGCAACGTTTAACCCCTGTTCTAAAAGTTATGTTTAATCCATCTTCCACGTCGCAAGAGCCATCAACATCACAAACTATGCAAGAGGTAGTGTTGTTGTTGTCGTTTTAAATAGTGGAACAACTAGGTCATCTGCTCTTGATATGCAAGAGGATCAAAATGACTAAATAGTAATAACAATAAGGTTTTTATGCCTATATAACCATTGTGGCTTCCCCAGTTTTCGAAAACAACAGTGAATGGACATTGCTATAAAAATATCTACAACAATCCTTGTGTTTAAAACTATAACAGACTATTGTAGAGAGAGAAAGACTTGTATTCAGTGTGCATCTATTGTCATAATCATGTATACTCTGCAATGTTCAATATTCTAACTTTGTATAAAATAAAACAGTATTGTAACATCATTTTGCATTTATTTACAAACTTTATATACATTTCTTGTTTTTTGGTTTCATCATAATATTTTTAAAGACAACACTAAACACTAAAACATTACTATTCTATACACATATTTTCTTTCTTTTTCAGTCCATTGTCATTACTTATATTTTCCATTATTATTTCACATTTGTTTTTTATTTAATTAAAACGAACCATGCACCTATTGTTTTTAAAACCTTCATAAATTAAGTGTACAGGTTGCACAGCATTATTGACTTCATCAAAAACACTCTCCGACATATCATTAAACCGTATAGGTAGAAATGTCTCAAAGTTTTCACATACACAAAGTACACGATCACCATATGCTGATTTCAATTTCAGAATCTTGATAATGCGGAATTGAATATGCGTTGGCAATTCGCTGAGCTTCTTTGTCTCTAAGCCACATGATTGTCCCAAAGCATTCAAAACATTCATTGTAGTAGTCTATAAACAAAACAAAAGCATATCTATTACACTCTAAAACAGCTTTAATAATATTGTGCAATTAGGGATTTTGCACTATGCATGGCGAATAAATTATACTAGTTATTCAAGAAATGCCCTATGTAGCAGATACTACTTTTCTGCATATAGCACAAGTGTTAAGTTCTAATGCACACTTGACACATGCTATCATGTGTCCACAAGGCAAAAATACAACACCTAGTTCATCTTGATAAAAACATTTACATAATTGTTGGTCACACTTTTGTATCTGTTCGTAAGACAAGTCTTTTCTTTCAGCCTTATGTATTTGCTCCGCGTGTTCTAACTCTAAAGGCACTTTTATGTCTTGTGCTGCAATCACGTTTTCTTTACGAATAGTGTTCACAAATTCCTGACCTTAAAGCAACACCATGTATTTACAGTTAGGTAACCAACGAGCGTGTTGCACAAAAGGGTCATCAGTCATTTGCCAATCCTTTAAATCAAATCCACAATAAAAACATATTGTTTTATCCCCTTCACCAGTATAAAAAAATCCAGCTTCACTTAGCTGTTTGGTAAGGTGTTTTAATATTAATGGCCAAACATTTTTATAAGATTCTAAACGTTTTTCAACAGAGCTGTACTCTGGGTGTGCTAGTGCTTTAGCCTCGCAAACTCCCAATTTTTCAAAAGCACACGCCAATTCAACACTCTCTATGGCATATGGACCACATATATCGACACTACCGTTGGCTGGTAATACATCATTATTATTATTATTTATTTGTGATTCAGCAACGTAAATAGCGGCCAATGGCCTTGTGGTTCGGTAAAATGAATACACTGGTAGGTTACCCACTTGTTTTCCAAGCATGTAAGGACAATGTGGAGACCATCGCAAAAGGTCTCTAAAGGAATCATCCCCTTCTTCCCAGTATGAAAGTTCAATACGACAAAACACACAGCGCACCACATCTTCTCGGTTCAAGTAAAAAGAAACCGGCTTTTGCAAGTTTATGTGTTGACAAAAAGCCTACAGGCCAGGATTCAAATGTTAACCAACGATCATGTTCTGATTTTAAATTTAACCCAAGTGGTAAACCAACTTGCTCACTTGTTGTATTTGGTACTAACGCCATGTGTTATAATAAAACTTTTTCTTACTGTAAGTTATTAACGTTGCACAAGAGCACAGAGTACTTTAAAGCATATTGCATGCTTGTTCACTGTCTGTTCATTACGTTAATGGCACATGTCGACACCTAAAAGCAAACAAAATAACCCATCACTCACTCACTCAATCAATCAATCAATCAATACTTGTAAATAAAACGTTAACGTTAATTGGCATTAATATATCAAAACACCATTAAAAATAAACTGTATGTTGGCACTAACAGTAACCCATGTACTTATTTTCTTTTTATAAAGCTACAGTCATTTACACCCCCCCCCTTTAACCAATATATAAACAAAAATGAATGTCATGTCATTTTGTTCACATTATTATGTTCAAACCTGTGGATATTTGTTGAGTCCTTAGGGAACCACCCATAAATTAAATTTAAATTTTTGTTTTTAGAAAATCCAACATGGTCTTGTACTTTTCCCAGTCAACAACAACATAGCCATTAATCAAGAAATTAATCATTGTCCCAGTCATGTACAGGTAATGATTTTTTGTGTAAGAGTTTTTTTTTCAGTAGTGGTAAAATGCAATAGCATTTTATGTTAGGCTTACCTGAGTTTTCAATAGTTCACTGCCTGGAAACAATGGTTTCGCTCTACTGCGTCTCGGGTTTTCAGCAACTGCTACGGCGGTAAGGCTTTTCTTTCCAAGTTTCTAAAAATAAATAAATAAACCGCTATAAATACCTAAATTTAGGTTAATACATGCATTTCATAAAATAAAATATGAAACAAACAAAAACAAGTTAGTTTAAAAAAATAATCTCACCTTCACTTGCAGTGGCTTGTTGCTGTTTTCTTCTGGTGGGCTCAAAAGTGCAATGGTTTCTTCTCTCTCAGACATGTAAGGTATACCGGTTATCTGCAAACAAACAAATAAATAAAATCATTAATTACCTAATCAATAAATAATTGCTTGTAAATATATATAAATCAATAAATGTATAAATGAATGAATATATAAACACCTACCCCACAACAAGGTTAAGTATTTTCCACCAACACCAAAACTGTTAAACAAGACCAGGGGTTTCACGCAACGCAATGTGTTCAAAGGTAGTCACCTAAGTGAGAGTGGAAATGATAACGACATGTCTTTATATATGTTACGTTGCATGTATGATCATTTTCCCCCCGTTATCGTGCACGTGGACAGCTAACGCCCAAGGTGAACACATGTGCCAGGTCAAATTTCACATGAACCTGCATTTTGTCACGTACGAAGTAAATAGGATGTAACTTGTTTAGCGTACATGTGGTTTCACACGTGTTCACATGCATTTCGCTCTTCCCTGCCGCCACGATTGTCATATTATTTCACCTTCAAGCGTCCTCTGCGTCTTTGTCATTTTCCATTGCACCTGTTGTCAAGTCAGATCAGCGCATTCCAATAAGCTCAAATGACATTCACCTCCTGCTCGTCTGTCCCCCTCTTCAGCAAGTATGTTTTGTGTACTCGCTTCGACCAACATAGAACCAAGTTCTCATCACCGTTTACACGTTAAAGATCCCCTTGGGGGGTAAAAATCTTAGCATGCTTCACACATTTTTCAAATATTAACCTCCATCCATCTGCCATTGGAAAGATCAGAAAAACGAACCCTCGCTCTGTCATAAACCAACCCATCGATATAGCAATTGTTCTATTGAGCACAGCCACTGTGGTCAGTAACAGGTTTGTTGAAACACACACACACACCCAGCAGAATCGTCTCTCTCAACCACCACGCTTCATGGACATTTTTTTAATACATCGAGTTGAGCCTCTATGGACTGCGTGGTAACAACCAACTTCACTTTAGTGTCTAGGTCTTGCTCTTGTTCCGGCTTTGACTTCCTGCCAGTATCTTCTGACCCCAGCGACGAGTGCCTGTTTATGTTCCTCGGACAAAGGTCCTCTCCGTCTTCCGGAAGTTGATGCCATTTTAAAACCTTGGTAGTTGTTCACCAATCTTCTAAATGTGTTCCTGTCACGAATTTCTCGGTCTAGAATACCAATTTGCCTGAGATCTTTTTCGCATTCCTCGAACCATCTCGGCCTTGTTGCCTTAGACTTGATGAAACTCCATATTCTTTTGGTTAATCGATCATCATTCATCCTCAAAAGGTGACTGTAAAATAGTAGCCGTCTCCTCTTAATTGATGCTGTGATAGGATCTATGTTGTTGTACAAGTCCTCATTTGCTCTCATTCGCCACTGTCCATCAACCCATCTATTACCTAGAATTTTTCTTAATATCCTACGCTCTCTTTTTTCCAGTTGGTCGGCTTGACCTTTAGTGTTCATGGTTAATGTTTCGGACGCATATAATCCCTCAGGTTTTACAACTGTGGTATAGTGTCGGAACTTGGCCCCTATACTCATAGACTTTTTGTTATAGATATTTTTTGTAATGTGGTATGCCTGGCCTAACTTCCTCATCATGACATTAATTGCTTCCTCTTCTAATCCATTCTGCTGGATGACTTCACCGAGATAACGGAAATTTGTGACTCGACTGATTTTTCCAAGGTTAGTGATAATCCATTCAGGTCCATCGCAGATGTTTGTCATATATTTTGTCTTCTGAATAGAAATCTGGAGTCCTACCTTTTCAGCAATTTCTGACAGCCTATTGATCTTGTTGACTGCTGAATCTATGTCGTTAGCAAAAATGGCCAGGTCATCCGCAAAGGCCAGACAGTCAACGTATATCCCTTTGTGCTTAGGACCAAGTCGGAACCGATCTTCATTTCTTTCTTCTTGGTCTAACATCTTCCTCCATTCTCGAATGACTTTTTCCAAAACACAGTTGAAGAGGAGTGGAGATAGTCCGTCTCCCTGTCTGACGCCCGTTCTAATTGTAAACGGTTCTGATATCTCTCCCATAAATTTGACTTTCGACACTGTGTTGGTTAGAGTTTGTTTGATCAAATTTCTAGATGTATCATCCACTCCAAACTCTTCCAAAATATTCATTAATGACTCCCGGTCGATGGAGTCATACGCTTTCTGAAAGTCAACAAACACGACCTCGTAACTATATCCTCCTGTCTTCTTGTACCGGATGATGTTCTTCAGGTTAATGATCTGTTCCGGGCATGAACGACCCTTTCTGAAGCCAGCCTGGTATTCCCCGATCTGTTGGTCAAGATGCGCTTCTATTCTGTTCTGAACTGCTTTGGAGAAAATCTTATACGGAACAGATACTAATGAGATGCCTCTATAGTTGTTGACATTCTTTTTATCACCTTTTTTGTGTAGAGGATGGATTAGTGCTGACAGCCATTCAATTGGTAACATCCCAGTTCTCCATATCTCTTCAAAAAGTTTGACAAGTACATCTAGAGTTTCATCATTCGCCAGCTTCAGTAGTTCCGCCACTATTGAATCTTCACCAGCTGCTTTATTATTCTTTAAACTGTTGATAATTTGTTTGATCTCCTCTTTACACGGTGGGGATGAGTTGAGTAGTTTGTGTATCGGATCGCACACAGTGAATCGTTCTTTCGGTTCATCACAATTAAGCAATTTTTCAAAGTAACGAGGCATGATCGTACAGTTTTCTTTGTTGGTCAGGCCCAACTTCCCATTTTCATCTCTAAAACAGAGGCTGGGGGCTTGATACCCTTGCAAATTGGACTTGAACGTTTGATAGAAGTCTCTGGTATTGTTTTTCCGGAAATCCTGATCGATCTCTTCTAACTGCTGCTTCTCATATAATCGCTTGGCCCTTCGGAAAGTTCTGGCTGCTTCTTTTCGAGCTTCACGGAACACATCGAAATCTTCAGGTCTTCGGGTCGAGTTCCACTTTTTCCAGGCATTTGTTCTTTGAGTCAGCACTTCATCACAATCCTCATTCCACCATCTATGCTGTCTCTTCTTAGCTGTCAGGATTGTAGTACTAGCTGCTTGTTGGATCTTGGAGGCAATGTCCGTCCATTTATGAGATTCAAAAGTCAGTTGCTGGTGGTATTGATCTAATACATTTTGATCGATTTTCAACTTTTCAAGGTCATATTTACGAATCTTATTTCCTTGTTTCTGGGTCTTATTGAGAGGAATGAAATTTATTTTGATCTTAGAGAGGTAATGATCTGAATCGAACTGGACACCTCTCTGCACTTTAACATTCATTATTTCCTTAATCGCTCTCCTAGAGATTGCGACATGATCGATCTGTTTCTCTCCACACACATTGCCCGGTGATCGCCAAGTCTTTTGTTTGCTTGGTTTGTGTTTGTAGAACGTTGACATTATCTGAAGATTGAAGGTGCGACACAGATTGACGAGTCTTATACCATTTCTGTTCGTCATCTTGTGAGCAGGATAGGCTCCGATTGTTGATCTGAATTGCGGTTCTGTTCCCAGCTGAGCGTTAAAGTCACCTAGTAAGATCTTGATGTTCTTTGATGGTATTTTCTCCAACTGTTCTTCAAGGAGGTCCCAAAACTGTTCAACTTTCTCAGGATTACGTCTGTTGTCCTCATTGATCGGTGCATGAGCATTGATCAGCGTGTATCCTTTGTTACCGCAGCTGAGAGTAAGAATAGAAAGTCTCTCAGAAGGGCTAAGGAATTCCACTATTGAACTGACAACCTTTCTACGAACAACAAAAGCCGTGCCAAGTAAAGGCATGTTCTTACCTATTTTCACAGCCCTTTCTCCTTTATAAATCCTATACCCCTCAATATCCTTTATGTCCTCATCTAGGTATCTCGTTTCTTGGATGGCCAGGATGGTTATGTCATGTTTGTCCATCATCATTGTCAATTCTTTGTGTTTTCCAACTTTCAGTAGTGAATTGACGTTCAGCGTCCCAAAGTAGTATTTCTGTTTCGTCTTCAATTTTGTACTTGTAGTAATACCCACAAAGCATCTAGTTTCAGGCTCCCCAGAATCCACAGGCCTGATTGCGCTCCTAAGAACGGTAGATTACCCCAACGAGGTACTACCTGGGGTAGTGTCCTTTTTGTGACGACATTCCATGATGCTTGGTTGTTCAAACCAGTGTGGGTCAGAAAGCTCCTTCCCAGTAATAGAACCGAGGTTGTAAGCCCCGGAGCTCAATAACAGGCCTCTCCTCTGGAGACAGACGCCTTTCGCAGCCGCTTCACTGAAGAACAGACGCTGCTAAATGAAGATAGTTCTTCCGCTTTATCCACCGTTGAGACACGAAGCCTTCTTCCGCTTTCAAAACCGTTGACCATCTTCACCGTAACCCTGGTAAGGGGCCCTTACGAGGTACCACCAGCCGGGCCAGCTGGACCAAGGTTTTTTACAGAGGTGTTACTCCTCTATCACTCACCACTTTGCCCTGGCTTGTGACAGGCATTGCCTGGCTTCCCATATGATGGGCCCAGGTTGGCGGGTTTTTCATGGACATTATAAACAGGTAAAGAAAAAGTTTTTTCTACATGTATGGCGTTAGGCCCTTTGTCAGAATTTCAAAAATATTTTCAAAAAGGGGGCGTTAGCCCGAGTCCTAGGACACCTCGTACACGTCTCTAGCGTTATTGGTTTGCGAAATAGAGCAAAAAGTCTAAAATCACGGTTTTACCTCAACATGGTTTTTCATTCCTGCTCAACACGAACATCCTCGGCAAGAGGACAACGCGACGAAAAAAATTACACCTCGTATACGTCTCTAAGCTTATTGGTTCGTGAGTTATCAGCAAAAATCACAAAAAACACTTGTTTACCCCAAAAATCAAGTTTCCATTTTTTTAAATTATAACGAGTGGTTCATAGCAAAGATAACGTCACCCCGAGTCCTTGGACCCCTCGTACACGCCTCTAGCATGATTGGTTCGCGAGATATATCAAAAAGTCTAAAATCACGTTTCCCCCCCCAAAAAAAAAATCATGTTTCCAGATTTTCACCTTTTCGACACCTACATTCCCGTAAAGAGCACAACGAGACGAAAAAAAAACGAATCCAAGAACGCCCTCCTAGCATGGACTCCTTCCTTTTCAAGGTCGCCAGGGGCTCACAGCTTCCTAAGTGGAGGAGAACCCCTGTCATCCCACTACTTACAAAACACAAAATTTTGCCCTAGAGACTTGAAATTTATTTTAGGGGTAAAGGGGGGTAGGGAACTTTCATTTATGTAAAACAAACTTTTTTCTATAATTCCTAGTTTCCAAAATATAAAATATAAAAAAGTTTTATTATAGAAAATAAAGGTCATAAAGACCGTTCGTTTGAGCCATGGCACAACGTTCTATCATGTTTGGTTTTCAAACTATCACCTACTTTCAAAAACAAAAATTTCCATTTTTTTCTTCAAAAATATAACGAGTGGTCCATAGGAAAGAGGACGTTAGCCCGAGTCGAACGACACCTCATTTGCCAAAATCGGACCATGCGTTTGAGAGATATTCATTATTTTAACATGTACAGTCGGGTACAAATATAATGGGTGAGTTAGAACTCTCACTACACCCCTACTTTTAGTTCTTAACGGAACTACTTGTTTCATAAATGAAAATGGCTAAAATGCTATTAACTTGGGATTAGCTCTCAAAAAACGTTAATACTAGAAATTTAATGTTGTATAGCATGCTCAAATAATCCTTGCTAAGGTGTTAACCGGTGATATTTCGGAATTGGATTACTTATTATTGGTGTGTTTCGTAGTTGTATTCAGTACTACTTGTGGCACAGCACAGTAGCTCTTTCATCTGGAACTGGAATGCTGTGCTGGAAACTCTCTCGGGGTGGGGAAGGGTTTCTCCTCTTTGATCGAGTCACTGGTTTGGCCGGCCGGTGGGCTGGGAAGTTCACTTTAGGTACTGAGCTCATCGGGGCTATCAGGCCCTGATTGAAGAGTATTTTGGAGTTAAGAGACATAGCATGTTATTAACTAGGTGATCTTACTTTGAAGGGTGAGTGTCGGTCTGGCTGAATACTCGTTTCCACACCACCATGAGGTAGAGTACATGGCGCGTTTTTTTTAGCGTGGTTTCCCCTGTAGGCCTAGTCCACGATACTCCATTTGAAGAGTCGTTTGAAATGTTAATATCGAAGTCTCTGGTCCTCAGAAATTAGCAATACTACGTTACTTTTGCTATGCAGTTATTGTAACGTTTGACTGTTCTTCTAGTTCGTGGTGCCATCTCTCAAGCATGTACCAGCGATGTGGCATGATAGCCCACTGTATTCTAATAAGATGGCATTGAGTGAGGAAATGCAGAGACTTGCGGATGTCTTAATGGCTGATAGCAATAAAAAGTTGGAGGCCATAAACAATAAGTTGGACAGCCAACAGGGTGAAAATAAAAAAGAGTTCGAATCCATAAATCACAATTCAGGATCTTTAAAAACTAATAGTGATAACATGGGGACTAAATTAGAAGCTATCGAGACCGACTGTGTAAGAATGAACAGTGAATTGAAGGTTGAGATAGATAAAATGAATAACAAATTTCAAGGTTTTGACACTGAGTTTGGGAAGAAGTTAACTGAGTTCAAAGGGGAAATCGCAAGTGAAATTCAAAAGGAAAATAATGTACTTAAGTCAGAATTGCAAGGCCAAATAAAGACTTTAGAGGATAGTACGGTAAAATCCCTGACTGAATGTCAAGAAAATTTTGGAATGTTAAATAATAAATTTGGTTCTATGGAGATTAAATTAATTAACATGGAAGACACTGGGAAAAAGAATGTAGACGATTGTAAAAATGAACTTGTAAACCAGATCCAAGGTGTGCAGGAAAAGATAAAAGATAAGTTAGAATCAAGTAGGGAAATGTATCAGACATCCCGGGATGATATTAAAAGGGGTATTGAGGCATTAGGAAATAGGTTCATTCGATTCACGGAAAATAAAGATAGGGGAGATATCTTAGCACAGAACCATCGGTCCAATGAAACAGTTGTCCAGACTGAAAATCAGATAGAAATTGCAGAAGAAAAAGAGATAACGGTGCCGGAAGAGCCCGAAATTGAGATTCGAAAAGAAAAAGAAGAAAAAGAAGTAGAAATTATGGTAACTCCAGTGGAAGCTGAGAAAAACTTTGAGATGTTTCCAGAGAAAACAATGGAAATTCAGGAGGAAATAGTAATTCCAGACCAGGAGGACAGCCGAAATGAAAAGGAGCTGCAAAGTGAAGAAGAACATTTTTATGAAAAGGGTGAGCTTGAAGAACAAGGGAAACCCCAAAAACAGGAGATAACAAAATAAGTGGAAGTTGGAGAGATGGAAATAATAACTCCGATGAAGAAATCTAATGGAATCATAAGAGAGAATATTGTCAAGGCAAGAAAAGAAGCAGAGGTTCAAGATTCAACGGAAATTAAAAAGGAAAGCCCAGAAGAAATTAATGAGGATAAGGAAGATAAGATACAAGGGAAAGAAGAAAAAATTGAAAGCCCAGATCCTTAAATTAATAAGAAAATATCAGGGATGTCAAAGAAAGAAAAGAGAATTGGAAACAGATCCAAATGAGAGCAAAGACAACCTTCAAGGAAAAGATGAGACTAAGATAGTTATTGGAGAAAAGAGAAGAAGGGTCTTTGAAGAAAATCAGGAAAGAGGAAGACCGCAATTGGTAGTCGGTTTACAAGAGAATCGATACCCCATGGAAATTAGGAGAGGAGGAGAGACGAAGTACATTGCCTTGGAGAAAGAGGAAGCACAAGCGTATTTCAGTTGGAAACTTCGTAAAAAGAAATGGAATAATAGAAGGAAGAGACAGGAAGAAGACCTGAAGGATCTATGGAATTGGAAAAGTAGGAAGAAGAAATATTCTTTGAAAATGCCATCTCGATGCGAGATGAAGGAAAAGGATTACTCTAGCATAGCTAACGGGTTAAGCCGCATGCACCCGTTAAAGAGTAAGAGAATAAAAGAGATTTTTATGAAAAGGCCATCTCAAGAAGAGATGAGGAAAACGGAAGAAAACCAAGAAGAGTCGGGTGAGGATAGACCGAGCTCTTAAAAGACAAAATAAATTTTACAGATCTGGAGTCTGAAAGCTATAATGAAGAAGTAAAGAGTAAAGCCGTATGCACCCGTAAGGTATTTAAAGAAGGTCAATAGATTGACAGTACATAATGAGAAAAGAGAAACAGACCGGCAGAAAGTCCGTCTTATGAAACAAGAAAGGAAACAAAAATGTTTGACCCAAGTTGAGAGCACACGCCAGACTAGGGGAAGAATCATAAACACCCGAACGAGACGAGTAATTTATAGCCCTGAGTGTGGACGTCCGCTAAGGGAAAGAATGAATGGGGACTTGTAAAGACCCAAAATGAGCTAGAGGAAGAGGATGTTAAAGGAATAAAGAACAGAAGGTACGGATAAACGTTATGATGGCTTCGACAATGAAGAAGAATAAGATTTTATGAATAATTGAAATACATTTCCTCAAAATTTTTCGAAAATTTATTTACCCAAGGAAGGGAGAGATGAACCCATGTACCATGGGGTCAAAGGGGTCGAATCCATGTATTTTTGGTGAAAGGAAGGAAAGAAATATACAGTCTTCAGAAGAACATAGAAAGATTTTATACAAGAGAGCAGGCATAACGTTGTGAAATAAACAGAAGCCAGATGGCTAGGAGATGAGATCACGCCTGACGCATCGCTCGTAGCCTATCATAGCTATATTTAGAACGAGTGGAAGTTTCCGTCGGTTAGACAGAGACCTTGTTTCGGAAATTAAGCTTACGATTGCATTAAAATGGCAACCGCGCACCGATGCCAGAAGGAGAATTATTAGATTTAACCCATTTGCAAGAATAAAATTGATTAAATAAATACAGCATTGTGAATCATTTCGGAATAGAGATTTTTGTGTGGAGAAAAAGCTTTTAATAATTGCTTAGAAAAGAAGTGCAAATGCAGCATGACGTAATTAAAAGTTCCCCGAGACCCGAGGAGTGGGGAATTAAAAATCAACTGTAACACCCACACAGCTGAAGACTAAATTTTATTTAATATCTCAGAACTGCACGATCGATTTTCAGGTGCAGTGAGGTCATTTTACGTTTAGGAAACGAGCTTTCTAGAGATATAAGTATTATAAGTGTGCGACAATTACTTCAAAAGTTGGTCACGAAAAAGACTAGGATTTTATCTTTTTTTAACTAAAGAGTATAAAACTCCTGGCAGAACCAAGCCAATCATGCAGTATTAGTCCGTCCAGGGGGCGTGACGTTGAAGCATCACATCGAATGCAGTTATTCCGAGAGCCCTAGAGGGGGCGTCCGGCTGTATCAGTATATGCAGTATTAGTCCGTCCAGGGGGCGTGACGTTGACGCATCTCATCGAATGCAGTTATTCCGAGAGCCCGAGAGGGGGCGTCCGGCTGTATCAGTATATGCAGTCTACAAGCATTCCTTGAGGGGAGATGCTGTATCACATCGTAAAGACAGTATTCGACAGCCAGAGGGCGGCGCTGTATAGACAACCAACGTGCACCCGTAAGGAGTGGCCGATAAGTATTATTATAGTATCACCGTGTGGAGAATTAGGAAAATCCTAAATACAGGATCTAGTTCCGCCAGTATAAATTTTACAGTGAAAAGTTCAGTAATTACAGTCAGAGTAGGCTGCGAACTTAGAGAACAGGCGATAGGTCTTCAAAAATACAGTCCAAATAAACGACCGAAAATATCGTAACGTTTTGAAGTACCATAACAGCGAGATAAACATTCTATCAACGTATAAGAACCCGATCAGGGTCGGACAAATAAGGTTCGCATAGGGTTCTGAAAAAATAGGAATTCGAGGACAGAATAAGCGGAAAAGAGAAGTAAATTCTAGACATCGTTTCAAGGAAACAAACGAACTATAAAAAGCACTAAGTTACGAGGAGTATTAGATGCGAGAAATAATAGGTCACCGATAGATTATCTGGGAGACCGTGAATAAGACAGACTTTCACTAGACAACTAATAGGGTCTAGAAAGAAGCAGTTCGAGCTAAATAAAAATAATAGCCGATCGTCAGGAAACCGGATTCGAAGAAGTACCAGTCCAGGAGGAGGTAGATGGTTCGAGACTTTCATATTGGTTAGAGAGGAAGCCGACATTTACGAATTTCACCCTTGGAGACGGGAAGTAAAGAAATCACGTGTGGAAGACATAATAAAAGCCTTATTAGTGATTAGAATCTGTGTAGTGTAAATATATCAAATTTGTGTTAAATAGTAATGTTTTAGTGATTTTATTGTGTATCATAGAAGAATACACCAGTGTAATTTAAAATGTTACCAGTGTTTAATGTATATGAGTTATATGTGTGTCAAGATATGTCAGTATATGAAATGAATTTGTGCAAGAGGGTGTAATCACAAATAGTGGGAAAAAATGAAACATCGTTGGAAAGCACGGTATCAGACCGTCTGAGCATGTAAGTAACTATTTTCATTATGTTTTGTGTAGGGGAAGTGTTTGTGTACAATCCACCTGAGTTTGAGAAATAGGGATGTTTTTGAATAACAAATAACAGAATAAGAGCGCGGTCTGAACAAATAAAAATTGAGAAATTTTAAACTAATTATGAGAAATGAATAAATCCTTTAGAGGAAAAGTATGAAATAAAATATCAGTGTATTTGATAAATGTTATGAAAACAAGCGTAATAATAATAATAATGAAAAGTATATAAATGAAGATTAATTTGAATTATATGAAAGTAATAGCTTTTGAGCTTTAGTAAAAGTATAAAGACATGGTATGAATACATGTTCTTAAAGTTATGCGATTTTTGTCAGGGGAGAGGATTAATATAAACAATTGAGATATAGATCAATTGTTGATGTTGAATTTATCAGTTCTTTGGAAGACGTTTGGCCTTAAAGTAATGTATAGCGCCCTGTAGCGCATTAAAGTAAATTGTCACGCTAGGAAGGCGTTGAATCTAAATGCACTTGGTAAATTAATTGTGAGGGACAGTTGATTGCGGTAATTGAGCTATGATAAGTCCTCCATTTGTGATGTGGATCACGAGGCATTGTATAAAGGGCGTGGATTTATTGTATTGATGAGCGCAGGTAAGACCGAGGTCTCCCTAAGCCGCTAATTTGTTTTAAAGTCCTCCAGTATGGGATGTAGTTCCCGAGGCATTGGAAGAATCGAACCAAGGTTCGTTTGTGTGAAGCCCTAAATATTGTTGTTGTATTGAATTATTCTTACCCATCAATGATGACACTTCATAATTAATAAATGCCAAGGTTACGAAAGTGGTTTATGAACCTAAATAATGTTGTTAAAAATGAATGAAAGAAACGCCAGGTCTGTCCGGAGAACTGTGTGTAAGAAATAGCTGTTTAAAAGCATGAATGTAGCTGTCACGCGTTGGCAAGGCTGGAGACCTCCCCTCTAGGCAATAAATTGCTCCAAGTGGTTACGGTCCGACCCCTCGTCTTTGTAAGTGTGGTAGGTCGGAGAAGACCGTCTGAGAGAAGTAATAATACACCGTGAATGTTTAGAAGTTGTTAATGACCCGGGAGTTGAACCGAGGTCCTTGTAGATGAAAGTACCGCTTGCCAGTTCAGATCGCAGCTTTCTTATGTGATAATGGTCTTTTAAGACAAATAAATAAAAATCCCTAATGTAATGTTGTATGGATGTAGGATTTCACGAGTTCCATGAGGACAATTAGATTCCGGGAGTAATCATAATTTTTGACTTTGTTCAAGTATTCTTCGGTAACTCTGGAGTACACAAGTATTTTCCCAGTCATTGTAGTGAATTTGTTAACTTGAGAGAGATGGTAACGTTGAGAACATTGTGGAATGCCCAAAGATTTAAGTAAAGGAATAACATGCACTTTAAATACAATTATATATTGTTGATTATAAGAAACTCATAAAATAAATATTGAGGTGTGTAAAAGAATGACACCGTTCATATGGGAATGTATCGAGCCATTGGAGCTCGTGTGTATATTGAACTTTTAAAAGGGATACTTTATGGAAGTGAAAAGAATTATAAGTTTGTTGGTTTGAAGGAAACCATGTGTTTTAATATAATGTTTGTTTGATTTTAGATGTTCCTTGTTCACTTTGGACATGTTAGAAGGATTGGTCAGTAGTTGATTTCTTTAATTTGTTTGTAGCGCCATAATTTTGGTTAATTAAATGTTTTATAATAGGAGTTGATTTTGTTTTTATTTTTGGAAGTGTATCCTCTATTTAATCCAAAATGTGTAAGTCACAGAGTGGGAGAACGTACCAAAACCCCGAAAATCCCGATTTGAGCATTGCTGGCATACTGTGATTTGCATATTTCTTACTGAAAGGGCACAGTATTTTGTAAATATTGGTTTTTGCCATTGTAAATAGTAGATTTTGTAAATAGTGGCAACCCACTTGAACCTTTTGCTCTTAAAAAAGTTCTATGCAACCTTATTTTAATTTTAAATTTAACGGAGTTGGGAATTGGAAAATGATATATAGTGTGATTCTTTTCAAGCTGTACAAATTTGTAGTGTTTGTAAATATGAAATGAGTAATAGTATTTTTTTAGTAACTTTAATGACTAGTATTTATATTGTTTTTTTGTAATGTAAATCGTAAATGGAAAACTAAAAAAAGTTCTTTTGGGATAGTGTGCATGTGGAGAATGTGCTTTTGGGGTTAAATAAAGTGGTTGTGTTTGTTCCCAAAGACAGGTATGGTTGTGTGAGTAGAGAGAAAGCTGGTGTGTGTGTGTATGACCAGAGCAAACACGGTGAGGTAGGGTGGGTGGGGAAGGGGAAATTTTTACTTATATACTCATTTTGTTTTGTCGATAGTTTTTTCTTTGAAATGTAGCGGTGAATAGACATTATTTTTGTAAAAACAGTCTTACCTGCAGTGGTCGTAGCCCTCAATGTTTCTCAAAACACACATAAACACATTGCAGCATTATCGTGGTCAAGGACTCGCATCAACATCATTGACAAATCTCAACTTTCAACAGACACAAAATGGAAAAATGTGAAAACAGCAAAATGGGAAATCCATGTTTCAATAACACCAAAATTAAAAAAAAAAAAAAAAAGTAAAACAGTCATTTTAAAAACTGGAAATGGCCATGTGTGAAATATAAAAATTCAAAAACATAAAACGGACTTTTTTAAAAAGTGTCATCAACAAAATGGAAAATCCATATCATCAAAAACGCAAAACTTGAAACAGACATTTTTAAAAACTGTAAATTGCAAATTGGCAAATGACAATGTGTGAAAATGTGAAAATGAAAAATCAGCTCATCAACATCATGATTAAAAAAAATTAAAATGAAACATTGTGTTCTGGTGAACCTTTGTTTTTTATTTCATAACCATAGGGATTGACAAAAGAAAAAATAGAATACAAACACATCCCAATTCCTCACTCCTCAATTCCTTAATGTTCATGTCAATGCATCATCAACTTTCCTTTCATAGCACTCATCACAATCAGGGCTGCCATTCTTTCACCCACTGAGGCATCACAGGATGTGAAACGTTGTTTAGCTTTTTTCAATAACAATTTATCTGCCACATGTCTTAAACCAGGATGACTATGGCGATAAGATAGGTCATGTTCTTTGCATGCTTGATCCAAAAGATTAATGGGTACATCACCACGCTGCAAACGTTTTTCAAGATGAGTTCCAGGGCCACAAAAACGATAACCTGGAAGATGGATTTCGAAAGGTAAGTATTGAATCACTTTGTCAATGACGCCACTGCCAGTACAGGTCTGGCATATCCTTCTCCATTGATGGTGAAAAGGTTTGGTCTTCCTCTTCCTCTGTGGTCGATGTTTGTGTTTGTTGTTGTTGTTGCTTTTTCTCGCCATGACACCCGTGGAATGATTCAACAAAATCTTTACACGGACTTTTATGACCGTGATACAGTTTCACTAGCTGACAAGTCGCGCACTGACGCATAGAGGGTATTCTTGCCATGGCCACTTGCTTATGGTGATCGTAATCCGTACAGGGTTGCAATTCACTCAACACAGGGTCTTGAGTCCATGATTTTGGTACATGTTGCCAGATTTCTTTCACCGCGTTGGCGGCCACATAATAAATGAACGACTTGGACAGCGCTACGAGTTCCTCTTTGGTAAAACTGTCTAGTTTCTTTTTGCACACAAAGAACTTCCCGATGGCTTTGTCGGTAGCATTGCCTTTCTCCATGGTATCACGTGTTGTAGATGTTTACACGTCGCTTGTAGAAATCTCACTGGCGTCATTCACAGGTAAATCTTGAGTTATAATTTTGTTCAACAACTCCCAGCAGGCATGGGTGGTTAACCAATGAAAGAGATGCCACGCATGCGCTAGGGCTGTATGGGTAATGTTGCCACAGGAACAAGTATCCATTAGCGTTTGCAGGGAGGGGCAGCCCAACTCCATGAGGTCGGTCGATACATTGACAGTAAGACGCCAAAAATGGTTGCAACCATTCACGTTTTTTATTACCTTTCACAAATACCACATTGGCCGAGGACAAGTGTGCTTTCATGACCACGTCCAAATATTTATAGGAAATGGTTCCTTGATTCCAGTCTAGTTGCCTATGATTTTCAATCCACTGGGTTTGTTTGCGGTCTTTATCACACAACAAATCAAAAGCATGGGGCGGTTTAAATAGCAAATGCGTAGCTTGTGATATCCTAAACATGGTACAATCGATAATGGCCACTTGTTTAAATATAAATTTGTTGTCACCAATTTTAAACCTTTGGCAATCCACAATGAATGTGCGCGACATGTTGCCGCTTGCCTGGACCAAGTTCAATTGACGACTGACTGACAATCAATGACGAAGGTGTGGTCATGACATGGACTTACCAGCCATGCTAGTTTGAAAAAAAAAAAGGTTAGGGTAGGATAGGAGGACATTAAAAATAAGAATTTTAGAATTACATTATTTTATTATCATAACACGTCTTACAGGCTTTTGTCATTTTGGGATAAGGACGATACCAACTCATACAACAATATAGTCTCTTGTGTTTATAACGTCCGTAACACCGATGACGTCCCAATGTCTCTAAACTAGGCGTTTTCGATGGTGAGCTGCTTACTGAAGCACCATGGACACCATAAGGTCCACACGTATCGTAACTTGTTTTTTCATCACTCAGGGACACGAGTGAGGGATAGCTTGAATGACAGGGTAGATTTCCCACCTCCATTCTGCATAGGTAGGGGCAGGCAGGTGACCAGCGCTGATGTTCCTGCATGAGTTCATCGCCCTCCTGCCATTGGTCTATGATGATGGGACAAAAGGCACACTTAACTTCATCTCTTGTTTTTAAATTGTAGAATCCAGCGGCCTCCAAGGCTTGAGGGTTTATGAAAGGCACTGGCCATGTTGCAAAAGTCTTGAAACGTTGTTCCTCAGAGTTTAAATTCATCGATGTGACTTCTCTTGATGCTTTAAAGCAAGACATGGCTGAGCGGCTTGACGTGGGTTGACCTGTTATTTATACACTCGTCACTTGGTTGGACAGTGGATAATAGTTGACTTGTTTGTGATGAATAATCAAACAGTAGGCTGTCGTATTGGCTGGTACATTGTCATGCGTTTTAAAATCTAGTCGAATGTCAATATTGGATGGCTTGACAGACTCTTCCAGGTAAGAACAGTCAAAAACAATCAGTGGCGCCCTTGCCTTAAACGCTTGGGGTAGCAGCATGGGGCCGTTCTCTTTTTGATAATACGACCATCGAAATTTAGAAAACAAGTCGTACAGGAGGCCAAACTTATTTTTGAAAAATCCAAATCCAGTCCTTCATAGGGAAACACAGCTCCGTTGAGGAAAAGACGTGCATTTCTCAATTGCAGGTGATCAAATTGCGTGGCATCTTTGGTTTGTTGATACTTGCGATTCGTTTGAAAACCCACGATAATGTAGAGTGGTCTCTCTGTATAGCGAGCTGTTTTTACAGACCAACTGTGTGTGTTGGTGGTGGTCAATAGTGGGTACCTACTCATGGAGTGCCCAGCTTCTAAATACCATGGGCAGAGGCATATCTCTCTTTACCATCTTGAGTATGTCCAGTTTTTTGCTATCGTCAAGGGTCACATGGGGCACTTTCCATAGCAAGCGTTGTAGTTGAATTTTTGAATCTATGGGGGCATTGTCAGCTCCCTTGAGTGCATTATTATCACTCCTGTCTCTCACCAGATAAAGCACTTGCCTTGCGTTGACCACAATGCGCTGTTGGTCTTCGACAAAGCCTAAAATCAGTTTAAGAGGTAAATATCCAGTAAAGGTCCCATCGGTGTGTACCATCCAGTCATTGGTCGAGTCAGGACACCAACCTGCCATGCAAAGTGTTTTACCTTCTTCCTCACTATAAGAGGGGTATAGTTTCATGACACTGGAAATGCCCACATTTCGAGTGCTATCCACCACGATATCGTTAATGACATAGCGTACTTCAGAAAACAGGAAGGCCAAACCATGGTTGGCCAACTTGGATGTGGTGTGTGTAGAGCCATCGGCTTTGGTGAGCCGACCTTCGATCTGAATGTCACTTTCATGTGGTAGGGTGTAAATATCTTGGTTGTTGATAACAAATTGAATTTCATCATTGTTATTGAGTCCAGGTGTTTGAGCTTGATAGGAATGGAGATCAATTCTTACCACTCCTGGTTGCTCCTCGATGCGGTTCGCTATCTCTAGGATAGAATTCATTATAGAGTTTGACGTGGTAACCCAAATGCTGTAAAATCTGCTTGTTCTTAGATGTTAACGTGTATTCACGTGGCAAACAACTAACACCATTCCTAGACGGTGTTGTTGCTTTATACACAAACTTCATAGTGGCTTTAGCACCAACTTGTAAGTCACTGGTGTGGTAGAATCTAGATCAATGAGTTGTTGCTCTCTATTTATCAGTCTTAATGTTATATTACTAATACTATCGACAGCCACAGAACGAAAAAGCACCACTGGAGGGTTTTCACGAATAATATAGCCATTGGGCGATGTCACAATAAAGTCATAAAGCGAATGCGATGGTTCTTGATTGGTGTACACTTGGCTAATAATATTACACGTTACCGACACATGATGGTCCTCAATGAATTTCACTTCATGATCCGATTCATGTTTCTTGTTGGGCTCCAACACGCGTGGTTTAAATCCTAGTAATGGACCAATGGAATCGGGGCGTGTTTTAAAGTCAATTTTGAATGTGGAGAAAATACTGCAGCGATGAGTGTTGGTATATCCTACAAGTTCAAACTTGCGCGTTCCATCGATAATTGACTTTAAACCATATTCATTGATCAACACCACATAAATGTGTTCATAAATGTCATCGATCGTGTATCCACCAGAGTTCAGGGTGAGCTGAGAATCACCATAGTAAAACTTGTTGTTCACATTTTCACGTATGTTGTATATTCGATTGTACGTTTCAAGAGAAATAAGTCCCAAACCATAGGGTTTTTCACTCAATTCGATAGGCAGGTAAAAGTCTAGGCTGACTTCAGGTCCACGTCCATGCAGTGTAAACGTTTTACTTTCTGCCGACATACTGTTGACGTTTTTGCCTATGCTGCGTCTTATATAAAAAATAAACACAAACGTCCGCACTGTTGGCTGTTAAACGTTTGCTCACGTTTCACATTATAATATATCTTGATCCTGTTTCCAAAATAGGTCACTAGTTCCATGGGCGGGGGCAAATTCCCAAAACTGTCAAAGTACCATACGGTGGATCCCTCTTTGACATAAGCTACATAATGTGTTCCTCGTCCTCGGTGATCATCCAAATTGACAACAGCACATTCCTGTTTCCAGAGTCGTGGGGGTAATTGGTTTCGCATAAACACACCTCGAAAATGATAAAGCTTTATTTGTTTAGCATAGCTTTCCACTTGTTGATGCGTCAGGGCATGTCTTGCTATGGCTGAGGTTATTTTTTTTTAATATTTCGAAATGGTGAAATCCCAAATCCCTGTTGATAAAAGGCTGGCTTTAAATTGGCATTTCTAGCCCCCATTGCAATCGCTTCCATCTTTTCGTTGTGTCGCTGACTTTCTTTGAGTTGTTGCTTGCCCCACTGCGCGGCTTTAATGGTTTTCGCCACTGCACTGGCACCACCCAAAAGTGAACCCAGAGCAGCCAGATCGGCAGATAAGGCAGGTAAAAATCCAGCTCGTTTGGGGACGGGAATCACTCGTCCTTGTTTTGAACCCTGTCGCCGACGTTTTGGAATAACATGTCTCTGTGCTGCTCGAAGGGCTTTCCTTATGTTCAATACATTACTTTTTCTTTTTTTCTTTCGCAACAGCTTGTCCACGAATGTCGTAAGCCCAGGCTTTGCCAAGGACAAAGTACTTTTTTTAGTCTTTCTCACCACATACCTTTGTTTCACAACCTTTCACAAGAAAGGTTAAATCACAACTAACGTCAGATTGTTATTTCATGGCTGTATATTCCAATTCCACATATAGTGGGAAATCGTTTATGGTTTTTCCCGCTGGCTTTTCATCCCATGTCAACATGAGATGGAAGGATAATTCGTCACCTGCATTGACCATTTCATGGTTATGGACCAACATCCTATGATCGTTTATCTGTATTTGTAAATGGTTCTCATCAGGTATGGCGTATTTGATGTGAATGGTTCCATCATAGTGTAATCGATAGTGGCTTAAACCCGAAGCAAGCACATAGGTCAAGTGCTGATCATGGACTAGTGGTAAATGGTTTCTGTCATTCACAGGTTTTTCATTTGTCAGATACACTAAAAATACAGATGGGATAAATTTGTAAAGCCTTTTCATTTCATAGATCATGTAAAGCTTGGTACAAACATCGTATTCGTCTTGTGGGTCTTCCACGTGAATAATCCGATGGTGATTAGCGCTATAGCCATTCACCGTAAGCTGAGGCACTTTGTCATAAAACTCATACACTTTCTTATCCACATGCTTTTTTGTAGTAACGTCTGTAGACACTTGAGGATGTTTTACATGGGTTAACCGCTTTCCCTTAAAGTCATAATCTCCCTGTTTAGTGCGTGGCACTACTGACCTATCCACATAGTGTTTATTAGCAGGATCTGTTTCTTGTTTATGATCATGTATGGGGACAGTCCTAGCTTTGGCCATCAACGCACGTCCAAAGACATCCATCGCCAACCTGTAGTATGAGTCTGTAGGTGCAGGAGACATGATACAGGTAGCTGTGGACATGATATAGATAGCTGTGAGCTTAGACCATAAATTCAATGCTCTAAGGCTGTGAGTAAAGAAAGAAAACAAACAGTTGAAAAAGAAACAGAACAAATATATAGTAAGCAGTGCCTATAATGTAATCTATGGAGAAAGACTGATTGTTGTTGTTCTGTTAAAATAAGTGATTGGAAAATAAAAATAAATAGAGTATCTATAAATTGGTGACCCCGACGTGATTCGAGAAATTACTGAAAATAGTGATAATGAAGCGCGAACGCCTAATGGCACTACCAGCGAAGTTGAAGTTAGTAAAGTGTCTGTTAAAATTCCACCGTTCTGGGCCGATAAACCAGAAATTTGGTTTTACCAGATCGAAGCACAATTTGCGATTAACAGGATAACCTCTGAAGAGACTAAATTTAATTACTTGGTTTCGCAATTAGAACCAAAATATGTGGAAAACATATGGGATATCATTAGTTGTGATAACTCCTGTAAATATGCCGCGGCAAAAGAAAGATTCCTCAACATCTTCAAAGAAAGTGACGATAAGAAAATAAAGCGATTGCTGACAGGAATTGACTTAGGAGATCTCAAACCAAGTCAGCTTCTGCGGAAAATGCAATCCCTGGCAGGCGCAGATATTTCAAAGAGTCGTAAGGACACTATGGCTAGACAAACTTCCAAACTCAGTAAAAAATATATTGCTAGTTAGTGATGAGGAATTGGAGAAAATGGCAGTAATGGCAGATAAAATACTGGAAATGAATCCACGTACTGAACTGTATAGTGCCACAAAAACCCCAAGTCAGTGCTCTTCAAGTAGCAGTGCAACACTGGATGACATCGTAGCGAAAATTACCGCATTGAAACAACAAATAGCAGCAATCCCAATCGGAAGACATCACTCACGAGCAACACATCGTAGCCCCAGGCGAAGTAGCAGCCGCAGCCGCTCAACCAGAAAATTCAATCCTGATGGGAAATTGTGTTACTATCATTTTAAATTTGGCTCAAGATGCTACCCAGATAAATGTAAACAACCGTGCGGATGGAAGAATCCGGAAAACGAGAAACAGCAGTAGAATTGGCGGAAAGTTCCACTGCTGAAGGTCACGAGTTGTGCCGCAGATCCCGGTTATTTGTGAGAGATAAAGAAACGGGAGTGCAGTTCCTTGTAGACAGTGGAGCGGATGTTTCAATTTGGCCAGCAACAAAGCATGACAAAGTAGATAGTTCCTATAAACTGTATGCAGCCAACAATACAGAAATACCAACCTATGGTATCAAAATATTGACTGTGAACTTGGGACTAAGGCGAAAATTCCAGTGGCCATTTGTGGTAGCTAAAATAAACAAAGGTAAAATTGGAGCAGATTTTCTTAAACAGTTCCATTTACTTGTGGACCTGCATAATAAACAATTAATTGACGGTGTAACTCAGCTTGGTGTTAAGGGCGAAGTTACAGTCATTCCAGAATGCGATGTTATTAGCTCTATGAATAAAAATTTCAAATACAGTGACATTCTTGCACAATATCCAAGATTAACAACACCAAACTTAACCCCTACCCTGATAACACATGATATTAAACATCAAATAGTTACCAACGGTCAACCGGTATTCTCAAAAGCCAGACAGTTAGATCCGAAGAGGCTCCAGATTGCCAAACAAGAATTTCAGTTCCTGGTGGATAACGGAATAGTTCGACCATCAAACTCTCAATGGGCGAGTCCACTGCACATGGCTAGCAAGAAGGATGGGTCGTTACGACCTTGTGGTGACTATAGAAGGTTGAACGAGAGGACAATTCCAGACCGCTACCCAGTACCAAGCTAAGAGGATTTTCAACATATCTTGAAAGGAAAAACTGTTTTCTCAAAAATCGACTTATTTAAAGCATATTATCAAATCCCAATCGCCGAAGAGGATAAGTGCAAAACTGCAATAATAACTCCTTTCGGATTATATGAGTTCAATGTCATGAGTTTTGGGTTAAGAAATGCTCCATCCACCTTCCAGAGATTCATAAATGAAGTTTTCAGAGGCTTGGATTTCACATTTCCTTACTTGGACGACATTCTGGTAGCCTCCGCATCATTCGAGGAGCATAAGAACCATCTTAAGTTGGTTATGGACAGGCTAAACAAGTATGGCCTTCGAATAAATACCTCCAAATCAGTGATGGGCGTAGACAGAATAGAGTTTCTAGGTTACCTCATTACAGCTGAGGGTACTAGACCTCTTCCTGAAAAGGTTCAAACAATCTTGAATTATAAACTGCCAGAAACAGTGCATGAACTCCGCACGTTTCTCGGCATGGTTAACTTTTACCGCCGCTACCTCAAAGATGCTGCCAAAACACAAGCAGTGCTCCATGAATACCTAAAAGGAGCAAGAAAGAGAGATCGCAGAAAAATTCAATGGACTGAAGAAGCGAAACAGATGTTTGAAAAATGTAAACAAGAGTTATCAAATACAACACTCTTAACTATTCCTAACCCAGACAATCTATTAGGCCTGTTTACAGACGCATCTGACATTGCCATTGGATCTGTGTTGCAACAATATGAAAATGATAGTTGGAGACCCATTGCCTTCTACTCAAAGAAACTGAACGAAACACAGAAATCTTACAGCACATATGACAGAGAGCTTTTAGGCATTTACCTATCAGTGAAACAGTTCAAACATTTTTTGGAGGGAAGAGATGTCACCATCTTCACGGATCACAAGCCGCTAACCTATGCATTTGTACAAAAGAACGAGAAAGCATCACCAAGACAATTGCGACACCTCCATTATATTTCTCAATTTACTACCAATATTCAACATATTAGTGGTAAACACAACATTGTAGCCGACACTCTATCTCGAACGGAAGAAATCTCTGTGATTGATTACGATCAAATTGCAAGAGAGCAACTGCAAGATGAAGAATTAAAACGGCTGATGGAAGAGAGTAAATCACTGACATTCAAGAAGTGCGCATTAACAGCGGGCAAGGCATTGTGGTGCGACATCTCAACGAATAATGCAAGACCATTTATCCCAGAGTCATTACGCAAACAAATGTTTCAACAGATCCATAACTTATCACACTCAGGTGTAAAATCGTCAGTGAAGCAGATGACAACTAGGTTCAATTGGCCGAATATAATATCTGATGTTCGAAAATGGGCCCAAGCTTGCATCCACTGCCAGAAAAACAAAGTAACAAGACACACACCGTCTAAATTAATTTCATTTCCAGAACCTGATGAAAGGTTTAGTGTCGTACATATGGACTTAGTTGGCCCACTGCCACCATCAGATGGGAACATTTATTGTTTAACATGCATCGACCGCTATACCTCTTGGATGGAAGTCATCCCAATGCAAAATATCACAGCAGACACAGTTGCTAAATCATTCTACTCCAACTGGATTGCTAGATTTGGAGTCCTGAGTGTAATTATCACAGACCGTGGACCACAATTTGAATCCGAACTTTTCAAGACATTAGCAGTGTTGTGTGTTGTTAAACTGAAGCACACTACAGCCTACCACCCACAATGTAATGGAAAGATTGAACGACTACACCGCACCTTAAAAACTGCCATCAGAGCACATAATTCCCATAAATGGACAGAGGTTTTGCCTACAGTGCTTCTTGGGTTGCATGCAGCCATAAAGAGCAATTCTGACTATTCTATTGCACAGATGGTCTATGGTAAGACTATTAAGTTACCTGGAGATTTTTTTGAAATGCCATCAACAACAACTGACCCAGACACCTTCGTCTCCCAATTACAAAGCAGATGACAGCACTTAAGCCTATTCCAACTTATCATAAAAATACCAGAAGTGTATTCGTACATAGAGACCTCAAGTCATGTACTCATGTCTTCTTGAGGAATGACAAAGTAAAGAAGCCATTGACACCACCTTATGATGGTCCTTTTCCTGTTGAGAAGAGATATGAGAAATTCTTCACACTACTAATTAAAGGCAAACAGGTAAATGTATCGATAGACAGAATAAAACCAGCTTACATCTTGGCACCAGATGAAGAGACCCCAGATCCTTCTCCTGTTTCAAGCCCAGCCAACCATCAACAAGACACTGCAGTACCACCTCATGCCATAGCGAATAAAAAGGACACTACCATCATCAAGGCATCACACTCTGGACGTACTGTGAGATTGCCAGTTCGTTTTCAGTAGTGCTTACATTTATTTAAATGTATTGTTAGTGTATGGTAAAAGTTTTACTCCTTCTTGAACAAGCGTAACTATGTTACTGGTGGGGGAGTGGTGTAGGTGCAGGAGACATGATACAGGTAGCTGTGGACATGATATAGATAGCTGTGAGTAAAGAAAGAAAACAAACAGTTGAAAAAGAAACAGAACAAATATATAGTAGGCAGTGCCTATAATGTAATCTATGGAGAAAGACTGATTGTTGTTGTTCTGTTAAAATAAGTGATTGGAAAATAAAAATAGAGTATCTATAAGTCTACTGTTTCTATGACAAGGCTCGGTGTCCTGTATATAGACAGCCTGCTAGCCTGTCTAAGCCTTAGTTGATATGAAGATTATTACGTAGCAAGAGTCATTCCCCGTGGGGGACATGGTTTCCCATATCTGTCCCACATCACGTCAACAACGCCATGGTTCACTCTTTCCATCTTCCTTTCGCTGCATCATTGTGGGACCTTCCGGCTGTGGAAAGACCAATCTTTTGCTAACGCTCATCACAGCGCCCAATGGTCTGCGTTTTCAAAATATTTATATTTTTGCAAAATCTCTCTACCAACCCCTCTACGTGTTTCTGGATCAAGTCATGTCTGGATTACAAAAAGAGAATATGGGTTATTTTACATTTTCCATGCAAGAAAATGTTATTTCACCGGATGAGGTAAAGCCCGATTCACTCATGATTTTCGATGATGTATCCACTGAACGTCAAGGCATCATTCAAAGCTATTTCAGCATGGGTCGACACAAACATATCGATTGATTTTATCTTGGACAAACGTATTCTAAAATGTCCAAACAGTTGATTCGTGACAATGCCAATGTCATAGTTTTATTTCGCCAGGACGAGAGGAACAGTCGTCACATTTATAATGAACATGTGAATCCGGATCTGACCTTTCAAATGTTTACTGAATTGTGTGGCAAGTGCGGGAACACTCAACGTCATGCCTGTTTAGTGATTGACAAACAAAGTGAACTCAACCAAGGATGATATCGCTTAGGGTTTGATCATTTTATTGCTATTTAAGTCACTGACTCATTCCCTTGTGGAGGACTGAGAAGATGGACATCTTTGGCTTATTTCATGTATTTCTTCTTTGTTTATTTCATGTATTTATTCTTCATGTTTGAGGCTCTTTGATATAAGTTAGTGTAATAAAATATGGCTGCTAAGTAAGACGTCCGTGTTTTCACGATCACTATTTATCCATTATACGAATCCCAACATTGGTGCCGAAAACTTTAGATTACGTAGAAATGTGCAATACGGGTTCAAACCCGGCCGAAGCCGTCGGATTTTTTAAGAGCGTTAAAAATCCCTCAGTATGCCTTCCTTCGGAGGGGAAGTAAAGCCGGCGGTCCCATGTCATAGATTTATGGCATGTTAAAGAACCTTCCACTAATTGCACCTGTGTGAAGCTAAATTGGATAGGTTAATGTAAACAACGCTCTTAGGTTTCTAAGTTCGTTGCCAAGAGCCGACTGCGGTGGCGTCTAGTAGCTGAGTTGTGAACTTGGCCTAGTAGTCGTTGACGGTGGCGCTTGGCGGCAAAAATAGGAACTATTTGAAAAATTCTAAGTTGCAGTACTTAAATTTAAAAAAACAGATAACACACACTAATACAGTCATCACAATTAACACCGGTAATCAGACAGATTCTACACACATCCAAAGTACACGGGGCTACATGACCGCGTTGTCGCAGCCCCTAAACTTAAGAACCAACCAACCAACCAACCAACCAACCAAATGTGCATTAGATTACGGGCAATTGTGTTTTACTTGTGTACAAAGTAAACTGGTGATGCTATCACTACAAACAGCAACCACGTTTTGTACAAGCAGCCACGCCACGCCGGATTACGAGGTAAGAAGATACTGGAACTTCTACACGCGCCACATACTAACGTGATATTTCAGTTTTAATATTATTGCAAAAGTTACTACTACGACTAAACAGTGCACGAATTGTAATATAATTACTTTGCACCACGTAACGGAATTCACGAATGATAGACGAGCAAGTGCTGCCATCTTGCGGTAGATCCTAAACTAAATACCTTGCAGCCATCACGGACACTACAAGACGATCTCACGAGTATTACGCATGCGCTGACATCAGACAATCACTTTCACTTGTCGCAGCACGGTAATATTTATTTATTTATTTATTTCGTCACCCATTCTTCAAGATGCAAGACGAGAGTGTTAAGAGTAAACTAGCGTTTTTGAAAAGAAAGCGGAAGACGGAACGAGCAAATATAACTAAATTCAGTACGATAATAAATAGTGCTATGGTCGGCGACATCTCAGAATACGAATATAATCGCATTAGACTCCAAGAAGCTTAAGATCATCTCACAGTTCTGGACGATAGTATACAGGAATGTTTGACCGACGCAGAATACGAGGCCGATGTCGAGAAATGTGAAGAATACATCGACATCGCGAAGAGAGCGATTCTAAAAGCATCACACGCCGAGAATAAATCTAAGTCACTCTCCAGTTTGACAACATCGGTCGCCGGAATGAGTATGCAACCAACGCCAGGATCTCCAATCCCAACACCCGTCACGCTCACAGTGAAGCTACCTGCCGTAAAATTAGACAAATTCGCAGGTGACATTGAGAATTGGGTACGTTTTTGGGAGCAATTCCAGTCTTCTGTTGACAACAATCAATCTCTCACTCACATTGACAAGCACGTCTATCTCCGTGGATATCTGGAGGGTGAGCTGAAGAATCTAGTTGATGGAATACCGATAACGGCTGATGCTTATGAAGAAACAAAACGGATATTAATATCTCGCTACGGAAACACTGACGGCATAATTCAGGCCCATCTTGACTATCTCGAAGCCTGACAACCAATTTCAGACGATACTCCTTCTAATCTAAATGCCATGTACATAGAATGCAATAGACGCGTACAAGCCTTACGGGCCTTAGGGGAAAATGTAGATAATTACGGGCGGATGTTATGCCCTAAAATTCTCCGAGCATTCCCTCAAGGTATTGTCTGGATAATTTATTCCAAACGAGAGAGCATTCCCGAGAGTCACATTACCTAGTTGATGGAGTTCCTGAACGAGGAGGTAGAGGGCGCTGTGATCACACAGAAGATCAGAGGAGATATCACTTCACTCGAATCCTCCTCAGGCACTGCCGCGACACTCCATGTGAACACAAAGTCAAAACGGACGGGCATGAACACAAAGAAAGTGTATTCCGAATTCTGTGTGTTCTGTGAGACTCAAGGCCACTGGGCCCAGAACTGTGTGGAGATCCGCAATGTAGCTGAGCGGATTGAAAAGTTAAAAACTGCCAACCGATGCTTCTTGTGCCTCAATAAAGGTCACAGTGTGAAGGCCTGCATGAAGAAGAGTAAGGTATCATGCACAAAGTGCAAAAAGAATCATCACATTTCCATCTGCACCGGAGAACAGCCCGCATCAATATCCGTGGGGAAGATTGACGTTACTATGCCGCAGTTCACTTATCTTCAAACGGCGAATATTTGGATCACAGGGCCCACCGGACTGAGAAAACGTACACGATGCATATTGGATGCTGGCAGTCAATCAACCTTCGTAAGCCGAAGTCTGGTAGATCATCTTCAACTGAATATCGTGGGACACAAGGATTTGACAGTTGCCGGATTCGAGTCATCTCGTCACACATCTTCAGCTCGCAGACTCCTTGACCTCAACATCAGTGGACTATGCACGGAGGCTGCTCTGCGTATTTCTGCATTTGAGAGTGACAACGTTTACTCGCCACATCCGACTGTTCCACTCGACGTCCAGTCCCTGTCACACTTACGAAAATTGAGACATGCTGATCCCAAGGATGACAACAATGAACTTCCTATATAACTTCTAATAGGTGGAGACCATTATTGGAAGGTGATACTTGACGACAAGCCGATACGCCTCTCAGACACGTTAGTACTGCTTCCTTCTAGATTTGGATGGATTCTGAGTGGAAATAGGTCAGGAATTACTGTCCACAGCGTCAACGTGCACCACATTCATACTGCTAATGACCCATCTGTCGAGGACGATGATATGCGACGATTTTGGGATCTAGAGTCCCTAGGAATAAAGGAAGATCAGAAAAGGACCCTCACAACGAAAGATGCCACTATTCTTCAAGAATTCCATGATTCGTTTCACTTACAAGACGGGCGGAGGGTAGTATCCCTACCGAAGAAAGAAGATCTGGTCTTACCCTCAAACCGTAAGAACGCTCTAAATCGTTTTCACACATTGCAGGGAAAACTTGCCGTTAATGCCCAGTACAAAGAAATGTACCACGCGCAGATGATGGACTACGTAAACATGGGACATGTTCAGCTGATCGCTACAGAGGAAACCACAAATGATGTATACTACCTGCCTTATCACGCCATCAAGAAAGAGAGAAATGGCGCAGAGAAATGGAGGATCGTCTTTGACGCATCATCCCACGAGAGAGATGCACTGTCCCTCAATGATGTTCTGGAAACAGGCCCTAATCTGTTACCAGAGATACTGTCCACGTTGATCCGCTTCCGGACTTACCGCAAAGCCATAGTATGAGATGGAACTCAAGCTTTCCTTCAATTATGCCTGGATACTGAAGACAGAGATTTAACAAGATTCTTCTGGTTCAATGTGGAGAAGTACGAACTTGGAAAATGGCAAGCAAGAGATGATACAGCCGTCTATAGATTCACTCGTCTACCATTCGGCCTTGCAAGCAGTCCATTTCTTCTGTCTGCAACTTTCCGTGAACTAGCAACGAGATTCAATGATCAGTTCCCGTCAGCAGCAGCACTTATGGATCAAAGCACTTTCATGGATGACTTTGTTGTGGGAGCTGAAGATGACAACAGAGTTATCACCTTATATTATGAGGTGACAGGTCTACTACGACAGATACGGATGCCGATGGCAAAATGGGCAACAAATTCTGGACCATTGGAAGGTATATGGAGAGCCGAAGGATGTGAAACGAAAAGGGAAACCGGAGTACTAGGTGTACGATGGGACACAGAATCAGATTCACTACTCTTTGACAATACAGATATCACCGACAATCTTTCGCAGGATCCAGGAACCAAACAAAAGCTATTGAAAACGACCGCAAAGTTCTACGACCCTCTTGGATTACTTTCACCGGTGTCCATAGTTGGAAAAGTTCTCTTCCAAGACACCTGGTGTAGGGGCATAGCATGGGACGAAATACTTCCACATGACATTGCATTGCGATGGCAGCTGAGGATAACCAGCCTCACGGATCTGGCAAGTGTGGTCATTCCAAGATGGATTGGTTTATCAAGGACAACATCGGAGACTTCACATGTCCACGTGTTCTGCGACGCTTCGGAGCGGGCCTACGGAGCTGCACTGTATGTTCGAACGTCTACCGACGTAAACACTTATATACACCTGGTCTGCACTAAGAATAGACTGTCTCCAGTCAAGAAGGTTACACTCCCACGACTAGAACTACTGGCCATCTTAGTGGGTTGCTGTCTTCTGAGGTATTTCTGCCAAGCAACAGACTTTAATATCACCACATCTACTCTGTGGAGTGACTCCATGGTCGCTCTAGGTTGGATTAAAAGCGATGCAAACCGTTGGAAGACATTCATCTACAACCGAGTGACGGAAATTCAAGGCATCCTGAGTCCAGCTCAGTGCCGGTACTGCCCGAGCCAGGATAATCCAGCCGACCTCTTGTCACGAGGAATATCCTCAAAAGCACTACAGTCTTCTTCACTTTGGTGGCACGGGCCTGTATGGCTAGCCGATCATCCTAGCTCTTGGCCCCACAGCAGTGTGCCTAACGCCTCACCTCCAGAGACTCGCAAGACGCATCAGCAAACACTTAACGTCGTTACAACGGAACCTCTCATCATTGCTTCCAGATTCAGCAGTTATTGGAAAATACTGCACATCATGGGTTGGATTTTACGCTTCTTGAACAACAGTCGGAGAAAAATTCTGGGAATCTCACTGCACGTGAATTAGAGGCTTCCCGATTGTGCTGGATACGTACAGTCCAACGTGAGTGCTTTTCCGAAGAGTACGACGCTCTGACAAAAGAGAGAAACTTGTCTGGGAAATCCAGGATTGCCCGCTACAACCCCTTCTTACAGGACGGCCTTATTCGACTGGGAGGGCGCCTCCACCATGCAGACCTGCCAATAGAGCAGAAACATCCTCTAGACTCGATGGTGCACACCACTTCACCAAGTTGTTGATCCTCCAGACTCGCATACGGCTACACCACCTTGGAGTACGAATCGTTCTCTCTGTACTACGCGAAGAATTTTGGATCCTCAAGGCACGCCAGGCTGTCAAGAAGGTCATCCACACGTGCTTACCGTGTAAGATCGCCAGAAGCCAACAAGGTAACGAGATCGAAACCCCGTTGCCTCCAGAACGTGTGCGACATACTACGCCATTTGCAGTTACGGGTGTGGATTTTGCAGGGCCACTACTCGTTAAGGTGGGGAATCTCGTACATAAATCATATATTGTGCTTTTCACATGTGCGACTACAAGGACCCTTCAACTTGAGCTGGCTTTGGACATGACTACGGAGACGTTTCTGATGGCTCTCAGACGATTTGCGGGACGAAGAGGACTTCCAAACACCATTTACTCAGACAACGCTAGAACGTTCCAGGCAGCACACAAAGAAATGACACAACTCAGCCAAGTCCTCACTGACCCACGAACGAGTCAGCACTTCGCCCACAACGGAGTCCAGTGGAAATTTATAGCCCCACGGCCGGCTTGGTGGGGAGGCTGGTGGGAAAGAATGGTGGGTACGACTAAAAGATGCCTTAGAAAGGTATTGGGGAAGGCTCTGATTAGTGAGGACACACTCCGAACTCTATTGGTAGAAGTAGAAGCCGCCATTAACTCCCGATCCATAATCCAAGAAGGCTCGGAGACACGGACTCCAAGTCATTTCCAGACTGGCGCATGGCTGACTACCCTGCCCAACGTCTCCGAACCCACGACCCGAATAGACCTGAGGAAAGAGAGGAGACTTAGAGAGAAAATGCAGGAGGACTTCCTCAAGAGATGGAGGAATGAGTATCTTCTTGATCTGAGAAGCTACCACGAAGTACGCCGCCCAAATGGACAGACGAAGGAGTGCCGAGTAGGAGATATAGTACTACTACAGGATGACCTGCGACCTAGACACATGTGGCAGAAGGCGCGAATAACTGAAAGGCGACCAGGCAGGGACAACAAGGTGCGAACCCTCATCCTTCAGATGGCCAACGGGACCAATATTAGTCGGCCTGTACAGCTGGTCTTCCCTCTCGAGATAGACCAGGGTGGGGAGGATGTGGAGGACTGAGAAGATGGACATCTTTGGCTTATTTCATGTATTTCTTCTTTGTTTATTTCATGTATTTATTCTTCATGTTTGAGGCTCTTTGATATAAGTTAGTGTAATAAAAGATGGCTGCTAAGTAAGACGTCCGTGTTTTCACGATCACTATTTATCCATTATACGAATCCCAACATCCCTGTCAAGTCATTTGTCAAGACACCATGGCGTTAGCAGAGAGTCAATTGAAAAAGCATATTATTAGAGCAAAAAATACTATTCGCCAAAAGTTTCGTCAATTGAAACGATCACGTGCAGATCATGCTTTGTTTATTCAACATAATTTAGCACCTCCGCTAAAAGCCATGTTGAAACCCTCTTTCAAGCCATCTGAAACGCTACCCACCGTTTCACAATCCACGCAGACGCTGCACGAGGACCCTGAGGAAGAGGATGAGGAACATGAACAGGAAGATTTGACTAGTGTTAGCGAAGTTGAGGATGACGAAGAACAAGTGTTTACGCCTCAAAGAAAGACCGCACCCCTTGCAGAGTTTTTGAGAAAAAAGAAATCCTTGGCCATGGTCGAAACACCTTGCCCTTCCAGATCGTCTCCGTTTTCACAAGTCTTGGCCACTCCTCAAAATAAAACTCAACTGAAAAACATTTTAATAAAATATTATGGATCAACACTAGAACCCTATCTCACTGATCTATTTATTGGAAACACAGATACCACGTATGGTGTTCGCTATGAGGATGATAGTTTTAAAATTGGGAATTCATCCATTAAATTTGCTCGTACTAAAGCTGTCATTAAGAACATCAACTATAAATTGACGCCAGGACTATTAAAGCTGCTCTTTTCTCGGACACCCTCATTCCATGATTATACGTCAGAGGACCTTGGCAAATATAAATCCATTTTATTGGAAACCCATGCCCACAAAAGACAGTATGATCCAGCTCAACAAGTGAATGCCAATATATCTCAAAATATAAAACCATCATTGCAAAAATGTTTCCCACCAGTCAAAGTACTCGTCGTAAAGTGTCCGCTTCGGGAGTGACATTTAAACCATTAAAACCCCTTGTGGATGTTACCTACTGGCACAATCCCAATAAGCTCGTCCAGCGGCTACAGTTGTTGCATGCTTCACGTCAAGCCGGCCATACCGGTCACGATTGGGAAATTCAAGAAATTGAACAAGAACTTCGAAATGCCAAAATTATTGTTTAAGCCCTCACCCATTAAAATGGGTATTGCTCACGAGTTGCATCGCCCAGCTAGGCGTCACTATCCGCGACTCAAGGTGATTTCACGGGGTGTGAGTGAACTTTGGCAGGCTGACTTGGTTGAAATGATACCCTATGCTGGCGTTAACGACGGTGTACGCTATATGTTCACCGTCATTGATGTCTATTCCAAAATGGCCTTTGTTAAACTCGTGCGTCGCAAGTCTGGTCCACTGGTCACCAAAGCCTTTCAACATATTATTCAACACTCCAAACGTCAACCTCAGTTGCTACAAACCGACCAGGGGAAATAATTTTTCAACAAGGATTTCTCCAGTTTTCTCAAATCTAAGGATATTCACCATTACATCACATACAGCAATCTCAAAGCCAGCGTGGTCGAACGGTTTAACCGAACATTGAAAACCCATATGTGGAAAGCGTTTACCGCTCAGGGCACTTATCGCTGGTTGGACATGTTACCTGAGCTAGTGTCATGTTACAATGACAGCAAACAGAACCATTGGGACCAAGCCACGTCTCGTAACCAAAAATATTCAGCGCCTGGATAAACTGTTTAACCCCATAAAAACAGCAGATCCTAAACGTCACCGACTGAAAATTGGGGATTTTGTTCGTGTGAGCAAATTTAAGTCTGTCTTCAATAAGGGCTACACGCCTCAGTGGGGGACTGAACTATTCCGAATTCGTCAAGTCAACTTGGACAGTCCAGTCACCTATTTACTCCAAGACCTCAACCATCAACCCATAAAAGGTAGATTTTATCTCCAAGAACTTCAAAAAACAGCATTTCCGAAACATTACCTCGTGGAAAAAGTGTTGAAACAAAAAGGAAATAAACTATATGTCAAATGGTTAGGATTTAATCAACGTTTAATTCTTGGATCAATAAATTACATGTTGTATGAACCTGTGCACGTTTTTTTATTGAATCGCGTTGTACGAGAGCTCTGTGTACGGCGCTCCACGCTTCATGCATGTCCATACATGTTTCTCTTTCTCTCTCCACACCCGCGTCTCACTCATTTACTCCATGATGACATACAACTCGTTCAACTATTGGCTGTCATGGGTTCTCCCACTCCTCCCCTCACCTCTCCTCCGGCTCTCTGGCCCCGCCCCCTCACCACTCTGCAGTGGTCACGTGATTTCCTGTTCTCTCTTTGTGTTCACCCTTCCCTCTTTCCCCTCTCCTCTCTGCGGGGCCCCTGCCTGCCTGCTGCTGCTGCTCGCCTGGGTAGCCGTTATCACCTTGTTACAGAGTTGTCAAATGACTGCAACCTGTTATCATCTTACAGCAATGTTGTCAGCTCTCGCCCACATCCCATTCTCTTAGCTGGCTAGCCAGGCACCAAGCGGGTCTCTCGAGCAGATATTCTGTTTTCTCATTCTGGCTGCCAGTTAGACATACATAGAAAAACAAGTTCTGTTGTTAACAACTTCTCCTCATACCATTATGAATTTTGTCTGGTTACTGGTCAGTGTTTAACAACATGTTTAAAGATCGTCATGAGGAATTTTCGAAATATTCGCCTTCATTCGTTCGTCATATGAAAAAAAATAGCGAAAAGCGACCCCTCGTTTTGCCATACATCGCCCCCGTCGAAATAGCCATTTCCAGTATCCACCATGGCCAATCATAGCCTCGTTGTAACATACGTCAAGCGCTACCGGCTCTCTGTCTACAAACACGCTTTTATTAAAAAAAAATCTGTGGCTTCCAAGCCACATGGGAATTACGGGAAATGAGTTAGCAGATCAAGCTGCAAAAGATGCGGTATCACTACCACCTCGACCAATGGAGGTACCCGCTAGAGATATTCGCTCTCAGTTACGCCTACAAGTTCTGGCTTTTGGGAGAGACAGTGGCTAGCTGACCCACTGCCCAGTAAACTGAGAGCGATCAAGGGAACTACTCGCGTGTGGCGGAGCTCCTTCCGGGCCTGGAGAGTCCGTCATTTTGTGTAGGCTAAGGATAGGTCATACAAGATCCACCCACTCGTACCTAATGAGAAGGGAAGACCCCCCACTTTGTACCTGTGGAGCCGTATTCACCATGGCCCACATTTTACCGAGTGTGTGGATCTTGCTGACTTACGAAGAAACCTTGGTTTGCAGACGACACTCAAACTTATATTAGCCGATGACGCGGTGGCTGCTGATCGCGTTATCCGCTTTATAAGTGAGAGTGTGTTAGGGCCAGCAATCTAAATTTTCCAGTGAACATTGACTCAACGACTTGTTCGTTTTTGAATGATGTTTTGTTTTTCCTTAAGTTTTGTTTATTTTTATAATTTTTATTTTTATTTAATTGTTTTTTTTAAATTAATTTTTGGTCTTTTTAAATTTAGATGTCCACCTCAAAATTTTAAATTCAATTCAAAATTTGTATTCTTTAATCTGTGTTAAGAGGGGCAGATGACCTCGTAGTTCCGCCCCTTAAAACAACAATAACTAACTAAAAATAAATGAATTAAAATGCATAGTTGTTTTTTTTGTCCTAGAGACTTGACATTTATTTTCATGGTAGAGGGGATAGTGATCTTTCATTTATGTTAAACAATTTTTTTTGTCAACGTGCTAGTTTCCAAAATAGTAAAAATTCAAAATTTAAGGGTTTTCAAAAAATCTCAAAATATAAAAAAGTTTTATTATAAAAAATACAGGTCATAGGGACCATTGGTTTGAACTATGGCACAACATTCTATCATGTTTGGTTTTCAAACTATCGCCTACTTTTAAAAACAAAATTTTTCAAAAAATTTTTCAAAAATATAACGAGTCATCTATAGGAAAGAGGACGTCAGCTCGAGTCCAACGACTCATCATTTGTTAAAATTCGACCATCCGTTCGCCAATGATCACCAATGTTCGCGAGAAAGTAGGCTATCATTTTGTTTTTCCTCCTACACCCTTGAAACTTGCTGTCCGCCTAGAGGGCATGCCCATCTTTCATTAACGCCAAACAAACTTTTTTCCGATTCACCGTTTCCAAAATAGTGCCAATCCAAAAAAACAAGAATTTTCAATTTAAAAAATAATACCAACACACTTGCTTAGCCAAGAGAACGTCATCCCAACGCCAACAATACCTCGTTCGTTTAAATCCGACCACGCTTTCGGGAGATATCGGCAAAGTTTATATGAAAGTAGGGGGCGACTCAGAACCCCCATTCTAGCACAATGCACAGTTTGAGTCCTAGAGGCTTGAAATTTATTTTGCGGGTAGAGGGGATCAGGGCCATTCATTTATGTCAAACAAAATCTTTTGTAAACTCTTTAGTTTCCAAAATATAAAAATTTCAAAATTGAACTAAAAAAATGTAAAAAATAAAAACGTTTTATTATACAAAAATAAAGGACATAGATACCGTTCGTTTAAGCTATTGCACAGCATTCTATCATGTTTGGTTTTCAAACTATCACCTACTTTCGAAAACAAAAATTTTCAATTAAAAAAAAATATAATGAGTGGTTCATAGGAAAGCCCCCGTCATCTCGAGTCCAACGACACCTCATTCGTGAATCTCCGACCACGGGTTCGGGAGTTATCGGCTCGCATTGGGAGTAGAGGTTGTGGTGGGGAGGGGGGGGGGGGAGCAGAACCCCTCGCTCTCCCCTACTGATTTGTATTACTTGAAATTATGTTTTCTATAATGTTTTTAGATTTTAGATTTTAGAATTTAGATATTGGATTTTAGATTTTAGGTAAAGACCAAACAAATTTTGACTATTTATTAGACACTGGTATGTAGATAGAAATATTATTAGACTATATATTAAGATAAATTTTTAGGTCTTGACTTGCCTTGCAATAAGAATTGACTAACCAGACATGAGTTAGCTAACAACGAAACACTTTGGCGACCATGATTGTTATTGACCAGTGAGGAGGGTTTTAGAAAACTGCTTGCTATTTTGGGTCATATGCAACAAATGCTTAGACCTACTGAGCGACTATGTTTGCTAAACAAGGCATTATACCACAGACGATTAAGATACTTATGTAGCTCAGGCAAGGAAAGCATTTCTGTAGAAAAGGAATCTGTTGACATTGAATACAGATTTAGGTATTAGAAAGTCATTTTAGAAGGCATTTGTCTGGAGCGTGGCACTTTATGAAAGTGAAACTTGGACTATTGGTGTAGTAGAAAAGTGGAGAATTGAAGTGTTTGAAATATGGTGTTACAAGAGAATGATGAAGATTAGATGGGTAAATAGGGTTAAAAACAATGAGATATTAAGACTAGTGGAAGAGGAGAGATGTTTCTGGTGACTGCTAATAAAGACAAGAGATAGGTTGGTAAGACACATACTAAGACACCCAGGAATAGCAAGCTTAGTTATGGAAGGAAGGGTTGAAGACAAGAACTGTAGGAGAGACCAAGGTTAGAATATTTGGATGTAGGGTATGGTAGCTATGTAGAGATGAAATGATTAGCTCAGGACAGGGAGGTTTGGAGCGCTGCATCAAACCAGTCAAAATACTGAAGACTCAAACAACAACATGTAGAGCTTTCAAAAATAATGTTGTGCAACGGTAAATGCTAGTCAACGAACAGTGATGCAATGTATACTGGGAAATTTTGTAAACTCTTACGTGCACAGACCATTGGTAACTGTCAGGTTGGCCGAGTGGTTAAGGCGTTTGACTTAAGTTCAAATTTTCAGTACAAGAAAGCAAGGGTTCGAACCCCTTACCTGACATAACTATTGCCTGAACATGGCTTGGTGACACTATTATTATATGATACTCGGTACACAAACCATAGATAGAGAGTATTGTTTAAGACCACTCTTTTTCTGAACATAGTTAGAGACTGTCGATGGTTAACAATGGCATTAATAGTAGGACGTTGGCGACAGCAATAAAAAAACAGACATTACCCATACACTATTTTTTATTTATTTAATGTAAGTACTTTTACAATAGTTATATACAAAATACAACTTTCTTTTCTGTATTACTATCTAGTCCTTTTTTAATCCTCTTGCAATACTACCTCTTGCATACCAAGGGCAGATGACCTTGTAGTTTAACCCCTTAAAACAACAACAACACCTCCACCTTTTGCATAGTCTGTGATGTTGATGACATGATGACTCTTGAGACGTGGAAGATGGATTAAATGTAACTTTTACAACAGGGGTTAAACGTTGCTCAATAAACAATGCACTATTTTGAGGAGCAACATTCTTTTCTTGTACTAGCTTTTTAGCATTGTCATGATTTTTTGTTGACACTAAGAGTGTTTCATCTGGAACACCCCATTGAAGATCACTCACACTTAAAACCTCACCATTTATTTTTTAGATTGGCTCGACATCTTTTTGACCTCTCTTTTGAGCATCGCCATTATTTTTCCTTTTACATTTTGACGATTTTAGTTATAAGAGGAGCCTTTATAGAGTAGACGTTGTTTACCTTTGTGAGTTGTAGTAAGTTCCATAGTAGCAATTAACTTGTTAGTATGATTTGCTCACTACAAAGGTTATAACTGTTCTGATAATAGAATCATTTAGCGTTAGCTTTTATATTTAACTAGCAGTAGTACCCGGCTTCGCCCGGTGGAATGATGGTAATGTCTCAAAGTCTCCTTAGAAATATAATGCACTTAAAATCTAGGTCATTTGCCACCAAAGACAATGAGGGCGTAACTTCTAGGTAATTTGCCCTACTGATTACGATTACATTGAAAGTTACTACAGAACTGACATGTGAAAGTTAGAATATAATAGAAAAAAGTTATTGCTAGGAATCACAAAGAGCTTCCACTTAGATCGCTATCTGGTTAAAATTTTCGTCTTTTTATGGTTTTACCTGTGCGATAAATGTCCGAAGCTATTCCTCCAAGAGAATCTTCCAGATTTCGCAGTCGATATAATAACGTTCCTGTGCATCCAGACGACGACTGACCGGGTATATCAAACTTACAAACTATTAAAAAAATATATAAAATCGCAGGCGAGGAAGACTATGTGGTGTTGCTTAGTAGTATAATGGACGTAACATCTAGGTCATTTGCCCCTTTGATAAGGATGATAATGAAGACGACGACTGAACGGGTATATCAAACTTACAAACTATTAAAAAAACATATTTAAAAATCACAGGCGAGGGAATCGGTGGTGTTGCTTAGTAGTATAATGGGCGTAACATCCAGGTCGCTTGCCCTTTTGATAAGGATGATAATGAAGACGACGACTGAACGGGTATATCAAACTTACAAACTAATAAAAACATATTTATAAAATCACAGGCGAGGAAGACTATGTGGTGTTGCTTAGTAGTATAATGGGCGTAACATCTAGATCATTTGCCCTTTTGATAATGATGATAATGAAGACGACGACTGAACGGGTATATCAAACTTACAAACTAATAAAAACATATTTATAAAATCACAGGCGAGGAAGACTATGTGGTGTTGCTTAGTAGTATAATGGGCGTAACATCTAGATCATTTGCCCTTTTGATAATGATGATAATGAAGACGACGACTGAACGGGTATATCAAACTTACAAACTAATAAAAACATATTTATAAAATCACAGGCGAGGAAGACTATGTGGTGTTGCTTAGTAGTATAATGGGCGTAACATCTAGGTCATTTGCCCTTTTGATAAGGATGATAATGAAAACTACTGTTGAAGTGACACATCAAACTTACAAACTAGCCTTATAGAAATACGTATTTCAACATTCACAGGCGAGGAAGACTTATTGTGTTTGGTGATTAATGGTGTAATGGGCGTAACATCTAGGTCATTTGCCCTTATGATAAGGATGATACCGGTAGGGAAACTACTACCGGTATTGAATTGACACTTCAACTTACAATGTACACAATGTACTGTAATAAAAATAAATATTTTAAAAATCACAGTCGAGAAAGACTTTATGCGGTGGTGATTAGTGGTATGATGCGCGTAACTTCTAGGTTATTTGCACTTATGATAATAATAAGGTAATGAAAAAATGACTACTAAACGAGCATGGTGTAATTTTAAGACTGATGTAGGTAATTCAGATGTCTTAGCTTCGGTGTCTTCCAAAGTCTCAACCTTACTTTCTGGCTTAGGCCTGTTAGTACTCGATGCGTCTAGTGAAAGAGCTTATGGCGTACTGCTCGGGTCCAAGCTGCACGAACCTGAGATGATCGCAGATGATGACGAAATATAATGACACACGTTCGGCGTACCCCGTCCTATTTAGGTTGGACGGGGAGTCACTCACTCTTTCGCAATACCACAGTGGCTTGAGTAACGGACATGTGCTGGCATTAGCATAGACAGCAGATAACACGGCGGGCTCTGGACAGTTCTCTCATGTCACCTCACGACGAATCAGTAAGCTATTCTCACAACTGCCCCCCAGGGTCTCGCAACTTGTGGGACTTGGGTTGGCGACCACGGGATCCCAGCTGAGTCTGGCATCACTTCCTAGTACCGGGCTCCTTTCAGTTCTCTTTCCTGTCGGCCTCCCTTGGTCAACTCTTGTTCTCTTACGACCCCGACTGTATTAGGGTATCCGAGGGCTAGGGAGTCTTTCACTTTCCCGCCTCAAGTGGCCGTTGTCTCATCTTTCCTGATACCCTCATTCTTGGAGGGGTCAGCCTTCTTTTCCTTTTCATAATATCTCCTGTCTTCTGCTCAAGGCCCTCAAGGAGGCAGGATGTGTGTAGCCCCACCACTTCTGGTACACCCTCAAGGGCTCATGGCTGATGACTTAGGAAGCTGGCAACCCCGAGAGATTCCTGAGCTGGGTCCGGTTTTACCCCTTTTTTCCATTGCCTTTGGGACGGACCCCTCTCCTCTTTCCCCTTCCTATCTGCCTTTCGTGGCTCTCCTTCCTTCCAAGTCCCTCAATTCGCATTTATCCAGGGTTGAGGGCATTTCCCTTCCTCCTGTCTTTAATTTCCCTTATTACTTTCTTTTGTCCTTATCTTCTTCTAGCCCGTAAGTTTTGTAGTTAGTTTTAGTTGCAGTTTCATTTTCACGATCCCCCAAACCATTAGGGGCCGATAACGTCGTTGTTAGGCGCCTTAAAACAACAAATATAATCATCATCATCATCATAACAACTAGCATTGTGCAATTGGGCTACTGTGGTATTTTAAACTTCTTCTTAAGTCCCTCACCTTTTTGTGTTACATAAATAATTTGTAGCTAGAAACCTTCCCTAGAATCCACACAACTTACCCAAGTTTCATCGCAATCGGATGAATGGTACATAAAAGCATAGGGGTCATACATACACTATCAATATTAATAATAATAATAATAATAATAATAATAATAATATCGTATGGCCTCGGGTGCCTGGTGCAAGCTTTGTAATTTGACACCCAGAGGGTAGCTTGCATGTCGAATTTCGTTGTTCCTTGAATCACTATGAAAGACAAGGAGGTTAGATAATAGATATCTAAGCTCCTTGAACATTATAGCGCATTCTAGTAGAGAAATGAGGAACTTTGTGTTGGCGGAAACTCCCGAGATTAATTCAGCCATTATGAACTCGGCCTACTGAATTCAAATGGGTTCTTTGACATGCCAAGATCGTATGACATGCGTATCGTATTTTTGCCACCTTTCAAAAATCACTTACCATGGACAGGGGCGAACCTGCAATCTTGGGGTTAGTAGACAGACACGCTATCCACTCACCCACCGTGGCAAGCACTATTGAATTGACACATCAAACTTACAAACTAACGTAATAGAAAGAAACATTTTATGAATCACAGTCGAGCAAGACTTTATGTGGTGGTGATTAGTGGTATTAAGGATGATAATTAAGACGACTACTACTTACGTGGTACATCAAACTTACAAACCAATAGAAAAACATATTTTAAATCATCACAGGCTGGGAAGACTGTGGTGTTGCTTAACTTCCGACACGATTGGCTCAAGGGCCTTAAAACGTATTTGTGGTCCCGCACAGTTTTACCGAAGTGAACCACATTAAACGTGGTTTTCGGGCACTGAGGTGCGGGTAGATTTTTGCCAAAGGGCTTAAATGCAGGAAATGTAGTGGTCTGTCCGAAGTTTCAAGTAGACAGTGTTACTCGTCGGGTTCCAAAGGGTAAGTATGCAAAATTTTGAGAAGCGTGAAACGGTATAGATGTTTGCCAAAGGGCCTAAATGCAGGGAAGGGAGTGGTCTGCCCGAAATTTCAAGTAGACAGAGTTACTTGTCGGGTTCCAAGGGTGAGTATCTAAAATTTGGTTGAGATGGAGGGGGTTCCAAAGGGTAAGTATACAAAATTTGTTTGAGATGGGTGAAACGGTGTAGATGTTTGCGAAAGGGCCTAAATGCAGGGAAGGGAGTGGTCTGCCCGAAATTTCAAGTAGACAGAGTTACTCGTCGGGTCCCAAAGGGTAAGTATCTAATATTTGGTTGAGATGGAGGGGGTTCCAAAGGGTAAGTATAAAAATTTTGTTTCAGTTCGGTGAAACGATGTAGATTTGTGCCAAAGGGTCTAAATGCGGGGAATGGAGCGGTCTGTCTGCAATTTCAAGCAGACAGTGTTACCAAAGGGTAAGTATACGAATTTTGGTTCTGATCGGTGAAACGGTGTAGAATTGTGACAAAGGGACAAAAAGCAGGGAATAGTGTGGTCAGTCCGAAATTTAAAGTGAACAGTGTTACTTGGCGGGTTCCAAAGTGTAAGTATGTAAAATTTGGGTCAGATCGGTGAAACGGAATAGATTTGTGTCAAAGGGCCTAAATGCAGGGAATGGATTGGTCTGCCCGCAATTTCAAGCAGACAGTGTTACTCGCAGGGTACCAAAGTGTAAGTATACGAATTTTGGTTCTGATCGGTGAAACGGTGTAGATTTGTTCTAAAGGGCTTAAATGCAGGGAAGGGGGTGGTCTGTCCGAAATTTTAAGTGGACAGTCTTACTCGCATGGTTGCAAATGGTCAGTATACAAATTTTTGTTCAGATCGGTTAAACGGTGTAGATATGAGCCAAAGTGTCTAAATGCAGGGAATGGGGTGGTCTGTGCGAAATTTCAAGTGGACAGGGTTACCCGCAGGGTTCCAAAGGGTAAGTACTGAACCCTTGCAAAGAAGCTTATGAGACTCAGTTTCGGGGGGTGTAACAGTCCATTTCGTAAGTTGTTGTTAAAGCGCTTCATTAACATGCAGGGTAACACATAACAAAATAACATGCAGGAAGAAGTGAATACCAGGGTTATAACAAATGAATTTAATAACAGATCAACTATTTACAAGAAAATAAACAAAACAAAACTCCCAAATGACTCCCAACTGAATAAATTACTTGCCATAACTAGGCTTAATCTCAGGAGAGATTATAAATTGGACCAAATGTCCCAAATGACTTCAATGACATTGTGTATGTGTGCGGCTGTTCTACATGCTTAACGATGAGTACAAATAAATGCGAGATTCGTCATCATCCGGTAAACCTTCAGAGGACGAATCTGCATTGTTTATAGCTAGACAGACGCGGGGAACCAACTATACACTACTTAAATTAATCAGACACTTCCTACACTAAATAAACAACAAATAATTTCCGCTTGAAATTGGAATCAAGAACTGCCGTAGCAAAAACATGAATGCCTAAAATTAGGACTTTTCAAAATCAACACAAGTAAATTAACACGTGACCAGCAAAAGAAATACACACATGACCGCCTGTCATTTTTACAAGTAAATACAACTACACCACGCGGGTGTCACAACAGACAAACTAACATGACCTGAGTCATAGAAAATCACTAGGCTCAAAGCCAACATTTACATCATTAAAACAATATTCCATTCATACGATATGCGATAATTCGTAACAGACATGGCGAACTCTCCAATTAATTCCGGTCCAAATGACCATCACAAAAGAACAAGTTTGCTAATGATAGCTTATAGGGGTCAGTCGGTCAGCAGGACTGCCTAACAATAAGTCACCGTACCTAGACAGGCGCTAAGTGGAAATCTGCACATCTGTCAACCCACGTGTCAATAACCTCGACCACCCGTGGCACGGGATCGAGTCTCGAAGAAGCGTGCTCCCAAAGCACACTATACGTGTGTGTGTCAGAATAAAATATCTCAGCATTTCCCCTAGGAAATCCAAGAAAATCAACACTGGACAAGGTACAGTAGCCTCCAAGGAGCGCCCTCCCTCTCCATCAAAAAGAAATACCACAACAACAACAATATGAGGGCGGTAGCACCACCTACCCCTTATCACGAAGAATCAATACACACACCTGACACATGAACACACACAGAATCACACGTATGGGTTTGACAGAAACCTGAAATAAATGACATAGATATTTTTCCACCAGCTTGCGCTTCCGTTCTAGTCCGTGACTAACAAACCTGAAAAGGACTCAAAAAAATGCTAAAAAATTAGAACTAAAGTGTTCTACAGTTACATCTTAATTTGTTGGGCTCGGCAACCCTAGTATGAGTAATAACCTGTTCATTAAAACATCTTACAATAATTACCTCCCTTTCCTATAACAAAAATGAACTTTAATAAAGCGCCACTTATCGAATGTAACGAGTTTCGCATTCGCATGGATAAAATCAAATACACGATCCGTGTACACTAAATATGACTCCAAAGAAAAATATACAACAAACAAATTTGGCCACGCGCCAACGTACATTTAAAGATGATAGTGTCAGCACAAAAAAAGATCTAAACACAAGAAAAAGAATGACCGAACTATTTACAATGTTCCCGCGCCTTATCTAACTACATATTGAGTAAATCAATTTTTGTACATCACCGTCTCAGCTTGCAGAACATTAACCTCCGTCCCGGTGCATTTCCCTACGGGAAATTTAGCTCTCCATCGTCGACGTCGTTGTAGAAGCGATGCACATCAATCCATCACATGACCAAACGTCGGACATCTTGGCGAAGTTTCTTGGACAGAAATGTTCAATGTTAATAATATTGCCTATCTATAATCGCTGTGAGCTACTACTTTCACTCACGAATATGTCCTAATGCGATTACTGATCGTAGACTTGCCCTATCTTAGCATTTGCTTAACACACGCACAAATATCACTCACTAATATAATACACAAATTTACATAAAATTACACACTTCAAACTCATCGCCACTGGCTTGAAAACAAGTCTTAAATATGTCTATCTTGAAGTCCTTATCTCGCCTAGAGATCTCCACTGCTATATGTGAACCTTGCTCACCTGAGCACAAAGTAAAATGTTAGTAAAGTACGCTCATTAGCGTTTGAAAATCATGACGCAGAGTGACGTGAACCTTGCTCACCAGAGCTCAATAAAGTTGGCCTCGAAACAGCTTCTCACCGATCAATTTATTGGAAACTGACAGAATGAGGTAGAGTGGGGAGAATTTTTAAAAATAATCTGGAGTTTTCATCACACAAACTTGGGACTAGTATCAATCTTCATCATTTTATCCAAACGTCTCAGTGCACTATTGCGGAATTTATTCGGATCGGCAGTTCTTTAGATACACGTTTTCGCGCGTTTTTCCAGGGTACGCAACTTGCCGCGTAGCTTTTGGCGTGGTCTCTTCTGATTGGGTGATTCAATCCTGGGTCGGTTGAAACTTTACTAATGACACTCCCTCAAAGACTCTAATTTAGGTGCGCGCTGTTACAAAATTTGTCCTTGAACTCGGCTTAACCGGTCGTCTTCAGGAATAACTACCAAGCTTGCTTCTGTTGTAATCATTGCAACACACTACCTTGGCTCCCCCTTTGTCAATTTCAACATGTACTGCCTGGGCATCAGTAATAATAATAATAAAATCATGAATACTTATTCATCGATAGATTTATAAGGGTTCAGTACAGTATACGAATTTTGGATCAGATCGGTGAAACGGTGTAGATTTGTATACATAACAGACAGACAAACAAACAGACAGACATTGTGCTTTATATATATAGATTCGGTACACTTACCACAGATAATGTGTATTGTTTAAGACCACTCTCTTTCTGAACATAGCTAGAGACTGTTGATGGTTAACAATTGCATTACTAGTAGGACGTGGGGACAGTAATTAAGAAAAACAGACAATACCCTTACAATATTTTTATTTTTTTAATGTAAGTACTTGTACAATATTTACATATAAAATACAACTCTCTTTTCTCTATTACTATCTAGTCCTTTTTTGATCCTCTTGCAATACTACCTCTTGCATATCAAGGGCAGATGGCCTTGTAGTTCAGCCCCTTAAAACAACAACAACACCACCACCACCTTTTGCATAGTCTGTGATGTTGATGACTCTTGAGACGTGGAAGATGGATTAAATATAACTTTTACATCAGAGATTAAACGTTGCTTAATAAACAATGCACCATTTTGAGTAGCAACATTTTTTTTCTTGTACTAGCTTTTTAGCATTGTTATGATTTTTTGTTGACACCAACAGTGTTTCAATTGGAGCACTACATTGATGATCACTCATACTTAAAACCTCACCATTTCTAGATTTAGATTGGCTGGACATTTTTTGACCTCTGTTTTGAGCATTGCCAGAATATTATTCCTTTTACATTTTGTCGTTTATAGTTATAAGAGTTGCCATTATAGAGTACACGTTGTTTACCTTGGTTAGTTGTAGTAATTTCCATGGTAGCAACTAACGTGTTAGTATGATTTGCACACTACAAAGGTTATAACTGTTCTGATAATAGAATGATTTAGCGTTGGCTTTTATGTTTAATAATATGTACAGTTTAAAGTGACAGCAAAAGTGAGTGCAAAGTGGTAGAAAAGTGGTAGCAAAGTGAAATAAAATATTACATGTATTGTTAAGAAATAGTTTAAGCGGTAACGTGGATCCATTTCATAATACTTTTGGCACGACGAAGCTCATTTTCTATATCCAATAGTTCGTCCTCATATTCAGTATAACCAGCCTGTTTACAGGCATGCAAGTGCTGAAGACGCTGGACTAGCATACTGGGATTGTTCCAGTAAATAAATTTAACAAATGATTTTTAGGGGTAAACAGAGCATTACCATCTTCATCATCATCATCATCATCATCATCATCATCTTTATCACTATTAATATAATCACCATTATTGTAATCAACATCATCCTCAACATCGCTAAAACTATCGAATTCCTATTTTTCCTTTTCCGCAGAGACCTCTTTATAGTCTGTGTTGACTTTGGTTTTGTTGAGGGTTTCTTAGACGTTGACAACTGTCCTAACATGACTTTTTGAGGACATGATAAGTGCTTTTAAACAAACTCTGCACTATCTTGAGCAGCAATATTGTTTTCTTGAACTTGCTTTTTAGCATTTTGATGATTTTTTGTAAACAGCAACTGAGTTTCGTTTGGAGCACTACATTGATGAACACTCACACTTAAAACCTTTCCATTTTTAATTTTCAGATTGCCTCGACAGTTTGTTGGCCTCTCTTTTGAGCATCGCCAGAATATTATTCAATTCACATTCTGATGATTATAGTTATAAGAGCAGCCTTGATCGAGTGCTACCTTTGTTGGTTGTAGTAAGTTCCATAGTAGTAACTGGTCTGTCAGTATGATGTTCACACTACAAAGGTTACAACTGTTTTGGTGATGGAGTGACTTATATATTGGCATATGTGCTGGCTTTTGTGTTGGCTTATGTGTTGGCTTTTGTGTTGGATTTTGTGTTGGCTTATGTATGGGATTTTGTGTTGGCTTTTAAGTTGGCTTTTTATGTTGGCTTATGTACTGGTTTATGTATTTGTTTTTGTGTTGGCTTTTGTGTTGGTTTATATGTTGACTTTTGTGTTGGCTTATTTGACAAGATATTTTTGTCAATGTATTTAGTGGATTTTTCACTTGGTCTTGGAAAGTATATCAGTCATTTTTATGACAGCACAATGCTTACTGCCATGTTTGTGAGCGACAACAACAACACACTAAAATTAAAAAAACAAAGTTCTCTAAGGTTAATCATTGACTCTAAACTCTTACTCTTACCTCTATTCCAACGCCTAGTTAAAAACATTATATTTTTAAAATTGTTCAAAAAAGTTGAATTGGTAAAGTATGCTATATGTTTAAACAAAAAATCATATAAATTCATATGTTAACTCTTACACCTACCTCTATCCCACTCTCTGTCAAAAATATTATTGTATTTTCAATTTATTTCTATGGTTAATGATTGACTAAGAGTGAGATAGTGGTAGCTATCTAACTTTATCTAACCTTAGCTACGCTAACCTAACTTGACCGAACCTAACCTAATATATTGTTGTTGTTTGAGTCTTCAGTCTTTTGACTGGTTTGATGCAGCCCTCCCTGCCTCCCTGTCCTGAGCTAATCGTTTCATCTCTACATAGCTACCACACCCTACATCCGAGGCAATCTATTTAACATATTCTAACCTTGGTCTACCCCTACAGTCCTTGTCCTCGACCCTTCCTTCCATAACTAAGCTTGCTATTCCTGGGTGTCTTAGTATGTGTCCTACTAACCTATTTCTTCTCTTCATCAGCAGTCGCAAGAAACATCTCTCCTCTCCCACTCGTCTTAATACCTCTTCCACCCATCTGATCTTCATCATTCTCCTGTAACACCACATTTCAAATGCTTCAATTCTCCTCTTTTCAGCTGCACCAATAGTCCAAGTTTCACTTCCATAGAGCGCCACCCTCCAGACAAAGGCTTTCAAAAATGACTTCCTAATACCTAAATCCATGTTCGATGTCAACAGATTCCTTTCTTTTTGTAGAAATGCTTTCTTTGCCTCAGCCAACCTACTTTTTATATCCTCCTTGCTTCGTCCATCACTGGTTATTATGCTTCCTAAGTAACAGAAGTCTCCTACTTGCTTCAGCTTTTCACCTGACAATTTGATCTCCATAGAGGTTTCTGGTTTATTTCGGCTGCATTCCAGTATTTTTTTTACATTTATTAATTTTCATCATGAATTCTTTCCGTAAGATGGAGTCCATACCATTCAAAAACTCTTTCAAATCCTCAGGCATGTCGGCCAAGATGACGATGTCATCAGCAAATCTCAGAGTTGAAATTATTTCTCCTTGAATCTTCACTCCCACTTTAAATTTTTCTCTAATTTCCTTCATTGCTTGTTCAATGTAAGGATTGAAAAGTATGGGTGATAAGTTGCAGCCTTGCCTAACACCTTTATGAATATCATCTTCTCTCTCATGTCCTTCAGCTCGAATGACTGCTGTCTGGTTTCTGAATAGATTGTAGCATTACCCTCCTATCCCTGCACTTTATTCCAATAGATTTCAAAATGTCAAACAATTTAGTCCAATCAACGTTATCAAAAGCCTTTTCTAAGTCTACAAATGCCATGAACGTTCTCTTATCTTTCCTTATTCTACCTTCCAAAATCAGCCTAAGACTTAGTACAGCTTCCCTTGTTCCTACATTTCTCCTGAAACCAAACTGGTCTTCACCCAACTCCGTTTCTATCTGGCTTTCAATCCTCTTGTAAATTATTCTAGACAGGATCTTTGAAGCATGAATAATCAAGATGATTGTATGGTAATCTTCACATCTGTCAGCTCCCACTTTCTTTGGTATGGGGATGATTACATTCTTCTTGAAACCAGGGGGTACCTCACCTGTTTCATAAATCCTACACACCGAGTGAAATAACCTGATCAGACCTTCATATCCTATGCAGCGTAGCAACTCAATCGGTATATCATCTATGCCTGGTGCTTTGTTCCTGCGTAAGTCTTCCAAAGCTCTATCAAATTCTGATCTCAATATTAAATCTCCTTTCCCATCCTCATCAATATCCTACTCCCTTTCCATTACATGATTCTCTACCTCCTTTCTCTTATACAAACTCTCTATGTAAGCTTTCCATCTCTCAACCTTTTCTTCCCTATCTGTTAGATGTTTTCCATTTATGTCCTTAATATTACAGCAATTAGTCTTCTTTTCCCCAAAAGTATTCTTAATCCTTCGATAAGCTGTGTCTACTTTTCCTAATTTCAGACAGTTTTCTATACCTGCACATTTCTCTTTCAACCATTCTTCTTTCGCTTCCTTGCACTTCTTGTTAACCTCATTCCTCAGACGTTTGTATTCTGCTTTCCCCTTTTCATTTCTTACATTCTTGTGTTTCCGCCTTTCATCCATCAATTCTAGTATATCCTGAGTTATCCACGGTTTTCTACCTATTCTTTCTTTCCTACCAATCTTTTCTTCTGCGGATTTTGTTATTTCATTCTTCAAAAGTGCCCATTCGTCTGCAATTGAAGTTTGTTTAGGGTTTTTCATTAGTCCTTCCTTTATACTCTTCTTGAATCTTTCGTTTACATCCTTTACATTCAGTCTCTCTATTGCCCACCTTTTTGGCTTTTGACTTTTCTTCAGTTTCTTCAACTTTAATCTGCATGTCATTACAACCAGATTGTGGTCAGAGTTTATGTCAGCACCAGGATATGTTTTACAAACTAAAATCTGGTTTCGAAACCTCTGCTTGACCATAATGAAGTCGATTTGGTAACGCTCTGTGTCTCCTGGTCTCATCCATGTGTATATTCTTCTGTTGTGGTTATTGAATAAGGTGTTAGCTATGACCAACTAATGCTCGGTGCAGAATTCCATCAGCCTGATTCCTCGATCATTCCTTTCACCTAATCCGAAATCTAGTACTATCTTCCTTTCTCTCCCTTTTCCTAACACAGCATTCCAATCTCCCATTACTTTAACATTTTCATCACCCTTGATATAACTCAGAATTTCGTCTATTTCTTCGTAGACCTTTTCAACATCCTCATCATCAGCTTGACTGGTAGGCATATAGACTTGTACCACTGTGGTGCAGGTAGGTTTAGTATAGATTTTTGCTACAATAATCCGTTCACTATATTGCTCATAATATTCCTCCCGCTGTCCAAGTTTCCTACTCAATATGAGACCAACCCCTGTTTGGCCATTGTTTGATTTAGTGCTAATGACCCTATAGTCTCCTGACCAAAAGTCCTGTTCTTCCTGCCAGCGCATTTCACTAATCCCAACCAAATCCAACCTCAACCTATCCATTTCCCTTTCTAAGTTTTCTAACCTTCCACTTCCTAGCAGACTTCTAATATTCCACGCTCCGATCCGTAGAATGTGAGATTTCCTTTTTGTCACTTCTGTGATGTGTACCCCCTCTCGAGTAGTCCCCACCCGGAGATCCGAACGGGGGACTAGTTTACCTCCGGATTGAAATTTTACAAGGGAGGAGGCCATCATCACATGTAATTATGCATAGAGAGACAACGACAACAACGAAGAGCCACAGAACGTCGCCTAGATATGACAAAATTAACAACAGGAACTGAGGAAATACATAAGATAAAAGAACACATTAAAGAAGGGATGATAGATAAAGCATCAATATGCATAGAGAAGATAATAAAATCCGCACAAATGCAAAACATTCGAGGCGAAAGAAGAGCGAAACCCTGGTTCGATGTGGAATGCTATAAAGAAAAGCAACGGGTTCTAAACCATCTTCATAAACTAAGGTCCACAAAAACACTCTTGGACACTGAAGCATACGCTTAAGCAAGACGAGACTACAAAGTGATCTTGAAGAAAAAGCAAGAGAATTTCACAGAACAAGAGGGACAGAAAATTATTGAACTAGCTGAAGCCAATCCATTCACAGCCCTACAACCTAGGAAACAGAAATTTACGCAAGCCATACAAATGAAGGAGTGGGAAACGCATATCAAAGCCACATTAAACCCAGAAAACTCCTTCCAAGCATATGACCACACCGACATCAAAAATGAAGGCTTCGTACGAGTCACGAAGGATGAGATAATAAAAACACTACAAGATTTAAAAACTGGGAAAGCCGCAGGACCAGACGAAATCTATAACGAACACCTAATAGACTCCATACAACTACTAGCAGACATATGGGTAGACCTTCCCAACAAATGCATAGAGACCAATCAAATTCCTACGAGCTGGAGAGACTCCATCATTAAACTGATCTACAAAGGGAAAGGAGATGTACAATGCCCAGACTCATATCGAGGCATAGCTCTGGGAAACGCCACAGCCAAACTATTCACAAAAATAATCAATAATAGAATGACAGAAGAAACAAACCACCTTATTCCAGAGGAACAGTTCGGATTTCGGAAAGGTAGATCAACCCTTCAAGCAATAGCAAACCTCCTCGAAGACATACAAGATGCAATAAGGCGGAAAAATGGAAAACTATACACAGCTTTCATCGATTTTAGTAAGGCATTTGACTCCTTACTACGAATAAACATAAAAGAAAAACTGGAAGATATGCTTGGCAAAGACAACAACCTGACAACCACCACAGCAAATATTCTAAAATATAACATCCTCAACATAGACAACAACATAGAGAGATCCAGCCCAATAGTACAGACAAATGGTATCCTTCAAGGTGATCCTTTGAGCCCACTACTGTTCAATATTGCCACTGCTGATGTAATAAAAATGACAGCAACTAAAAATACCAGAGTCTACCTCTATGCTGATGACATGGCTCTCGCCTCCACAAATGCCGAAGATCTGCAAAACAGCCTTAACAACCTGACCATCTGGGCTGAGGAGAACGCATTGAAAATCAACACACAGAAGAGCTCCTTAATGGTGTTTAGAAAAGGGGGAAGGATTGCAGAAAAAGACAAGCTAAGCCTTGGAGAAAAGAAAATAGAAATAGTAAACGAATACAAATATTTAGGAATCACCTTCCAAACATCAGGAAACTCCTTCAACAAACACATAAAACAAAAGACAATAACCGCCATCGCTGCAATGAGGTATATCAGAAAAATTCAATCACTATCATTCGACACCGCAAAGAAGATTTTCAGAGTCAAAATAGTACCAATCCTGACATATGGACTTCAAATAATATGGGACTACTTGAAAACAAGAGATCTAAGAACAATAGAGAATGCAAAAGCACTGTATCTAAAGAAAGCATTAGGCATCTCAAAATATACACCCTCCAGGTATACATATTTACTGGCAAGAGAATCTTTCCTGATAGAGGAACTGAAATATACACTACTACTACCAACCACGAAAGCTTACAACAATCTCATAACAGAAAGGCAGCAAAATAGGAAAACGTAGAAGAAGAATTCTACGGCATGAGCGCCATGATCGACCGAAGCTGGGCAAAAGCTAACCAGCAGATGAGAAGCGCAGTCAACAGGCTGGCGGTCCATGGCTTCCATCACAACACATGCCGCATAACAGCATACCACAGTATCTCTGAGAAATGCGTGTGCATACAGTGCAACGAAAAGTGCGACAAATACCACATCCTATTATGCAAGAACAATACAAGATCACTAATGGAACTTAGAGTAAAGACATACATCTCAAACAATCAAATGTAAAAAAAATGTATGGCCACTTGGCTGCAATAACTCTTTAATTAATTATGCATAGAGAGGTGCATATCCTCGGGAATAGCATTACGGCTGTAGTTTCCCGTTGCTTTCAGCCGTGCAGCAGGACGCAATGTAGCCATTATTTGGATTATATTATCAATATCTTAACCGTCTATAAGACTAGTAAAGAATTGATTTATTCTGAAAGGCTGCTACTCCCTTTCAGAATAAGTAAAGAGCAATTTTACTAACAACAAGAAGTTCCGTGACGAACTAAAGAGCCTACTTTTCTTAAAATTTAAGATTTATGCCAATGATTAATCTATATGGATCTATCTAGAATAATGAAGAAATTAAGTTGGTAATATCGAAATTTCTAATTAGTTCGAAATACTGTATACCTGGCATAATGTAGCCTAATAGAGAACTACAGTTGGCAGGCCTGGTGACTAAATACATTCTTAGTTCCATCTCTTAAGGTACAGACAACAAAATTTGGTTGAAGTCCAATGGATAGCATGGACGTTACATGCAGTTAAACATTGGATCTAACAGCACGCGTAAAATCATGTTGGCAACAATGACATACCTGTATTGGTCAGAAATAATCTGAAATAATATGATCTATTGTTGTGTCAATTTTGAATGAAATCCATTAGTTAGTGTAGAAGTTACATGCATTTTAAAATTGGACCTATCAGCAGGCTTAGAATCATGTTGGCAGCACTGGCGTAGGCCTATATTAGTTACTCCAAATTAATCTAGAATGCCAGGTACTATACGTGTGCAAAGTTTAGAGCTGTTGATATTAGGGTAACAAAAAGAGAGACAGCGTTTATTAACAGTTGGCAGCCCTGGTTGCTCTTAAGAATATGCATAGTCATATCTGTTATGGTACACATAGCGCACACGTAATTTGGTTGTAATCCAAATGATAGTATAGAAGTTACATGTATTTAAATTTGGACCTCTCAGCAGGCTTAGAATCATGTTGGTAGCACTGAAGTATATAAGTTACTCCAAATTAATATAGAATGTCAGGTACTATACGTGTGCATAGTTTAAAGCTGTCGGCTTGCATACTTTCTGATATATGGGTATTTGAATAAAAAATATTGAGAGCATTAATTAACAGTTGGCAGCCCTGGTGGCTCTTAAGAATACGCTCAGTCATATCTGTTTATGTACACATAGCACATACGAAATTTGGTTGAAATCCAATTGATAGTGTAGAAGTTATATGCATTTCAAATTTGGACCTATCAGCAGGCTTATAATTATTTTGGCAACACTGCCATGGAAATTAAACTGCAATATTATTATCTATACGTGTACCAATTTTGAAATAGCTCCCATTCATACCTTCCAAGATATCCAACATGGAGCTCAAATTTCAATTGCGATTTTTCAGCAGTTGATAGCACTGACATCATTTTCAAATATGGCCGTGAGATATTCAGGTATAGATATTTACTCCTACCAATTTTTGTTTCGATTGCTTCAGCCGTTTAGGAGTTGTTAGGGGGGGGGGGGGGCACACACACACACACACAGCCAGACAGACAGACAGTTGGAAGGACAGACGGACAGACAGACAGACACACTTTTGGCCGATCTCATAAGTCAACTTTTTCCTCATTTTTGCAAAATGTGAAAAGTAGGCTAAAAATACTAACCTTCTACTGACAATTAAATACCAAAATTCTACTAACGAAAAAAAAAAAAAAAAAAAAAAACACTTAAGTTCCACCAACAACCTAATATACCTTTACCTAACCGAAATTTTGATATCACAAAGTTACAGTGTTCACGTTTACACCAAGTACAAGACATATTTCCTAACACTGGTTTGATCGCTAACATTCAACTCACACGATAACATTTAACTCTGAGGGAACATGGGGAAACATGTGTGGAATATAGTGTTATTGATGTGTAATATCTTTCCACTCGGTTGCTGGATATTTTTGTGGGAGTGATTTTGAAAAATGGCACGGAAGTGTGTAAGACGCACTGTTAAAGCAGCCAGGAGGGAAGCGATCCAGCTGGCAGTGATAAGGGGAAACAATGAGCGCGCGTTGTCGGAGATTGGTAACATGACGCACTGTCGGCCATGTGAAATGTATATCACATACGGATTACTTCAAGGTTTGGAGGTGCCATTAAATATATTTCTACAATTAATCATCTTCAAGTTGTCGTTCTTTGGTGTAAAAATATTAATTACCGTATATCATATTTGCTGAAAACAATTATGATTTATTAAGAGTCCGTGTTTCAATCTCTGGATAAAAGTGATGGCATCCACTCCCCAAGTAACTTTGCTCAACACTTTCATACTAAACGGTAAACGCTCATGCGAACTCTGGTGTCAACTGATTGAAACACAAACCACATGTTAAAAGTCTTCGTATCAGTATTTAGTTGATGATATGCTTTAATTATGAAACATTGTAACTAGTCGGCTAAGCTGGTATTATATTTCTGCACAATGGCTATTCAGATATTAACCCACATTGCGGTAATGCAGTATAATAATAATAATAATAATAATATCGTATGGCCTCGGGTGCCAGGTGCAAGCTTTTGTTATTTGACACCCAAAGGGTAGCTTGCATGTCGATTTCGTTGTTCCTTTAAGCACTATGAAAGTCAAGGAGGTTAAGCTCCTTGAACACTATAGCACTTTCTAGTAGAGAAATGAGGAACTTTGTGTTGGCGGTAAATCCCAAGATTAATTTTGCCATTATGAACACGGCCTACTGAATTCAAATGGGTTCTTTGACATGCCAACATCGTATGACATGGTGTCGTAATTTTTGCTGCCTATCAAAAATCACTCATCACGGCCAGGAGCGAACCTGCAAGCTTGGGGGGTTAGTAGACCGACAAGTTGACCACTCGCCCACCGTGGCAAGCTGGTAATTCAGTGATCAATGTAATATGCATCGATATTTTATATGGGAACTGGGCTAGCCTTTTATGAACCACTATAGGAATTTCCTGTTCGTAACTAATTTAAAACTCAATTCCACGCAGGAACATTATCGAAAAAAAAAGCAAAATATTAATGGAGCACAAAGAATACTTCCAAATTATTAGCGGCACGTGAAAATAAGTAACTGTCTTGCACTCGAAATTTCTTTGGTTGTAATGTCTGCGTGGATATCATCCTGGTCTGCGAATCATGAGGTCTCAGGTTCAAAACCCAGTCCCAGCAATTATTTTTGCTACCGGATTATCGATTTAAGCGATATCTATCATAACATTATGCGTCATTTTTACAGAATCTACATGATTTATCTAATTGTAATAACAATAGTTTGCACCAAGCTGGAGTTGGGAAATTTGAGTGTAGTGAACATTATTTCTAGTAGTCTATAGATAGGCTAGAGACTATAGTTTCTTTCCTCCTCTTAATTTACAACATAATACGTGATGTTTGTTCAAACAAGTGTGACAGTAGCATATCTCCAGTTCAATCTATACATTCATCATAGTACCAGTATGAAAACGGAGCGTAAATTAACCTTTTTTTGAATGTCCAAGCTGTGTAGTATACGAGTAGGATAACATGTTAGATGACTTCACATACATTTCATCTCAATTTCACAGTAGGATAACACGTCAAATGTTACACATCATATGCGACTACTGTAAGTAATAGCGGCTTCGGTGGCGTAGTCGGTAGCATGCTGAACTGCTGTGCCCAAGATAGCGGGTTCAAACCCGGCCGAAGTCGTCGGATTTTTTAAGAGCGTTAAAATCCTTCAGTATGCCTTCCTTCGGAGGGGAAGTAAAGCCGGCGGTCCCATGTCATAGATTTATGGCATGTAAAAGATCCTTTCACAGACTAAACTTGTGTAAAGCAAAATTTGTTAGGTTAGATTTCGTCAGAACGCTCTATCAAAGTTTCAACGTTCACCACTAGGTATCATTGATATCTGGTGGCGAAAGTTGGAACTACTTGAAATTGAACGGAACTTGTAGCTCGCCCTTTAGGGTGTCCGCTGGAAGCAGCTACAGACTCAGGCGAGCCGAACATGTCCTCGGACACTCCCGGCACTAAAAGCCATACGATAAATACGATAAATAAATAAACTGTAAGTAATGTAAAAAATCCGGCAAAATTTCCTAAAATGTTGATAGAATCATTCAAAATTTTGCTAAAACGTGTCATATAGGTAAGGAAAGGGGTCATACTATACGCTCAACTACCCTAGTTTCAACTACTTTTCAAGGTCACTCTTTTGAACATTGCCAAAGAATACCGATAAACACCTATGTTCCCACGCCATACACCTACGACGCGATCTAACCGGAATTGAACTGAACTGAACCGTAACCGAACCGAACCAGAACCGAACTAAACCGAACCGGAACCGAACTAAACCAGAACCAAACGGGTGAGTAAATGTGTTCTAGTTTCAACTACTTTTCAAGGTCACTCCCCCGAACATTGCCGGAGACTGCCGATTAACACATAAGTTCCCACGCACGCACACACCTACGACGCGCGCGTAGTTGTAGTTTTTGGACAGTTCTACAGCCTACAGGACTATTAGGTAATGGTATACAGGACATGGAGAACTATACACTTTTTAAGAGTGGTAAAGAAAATCGACCCCATGAATTTGAACTGCATTCTGTGTTCAAAATTCGTATCGTCAGTGCTGTCCTTTGAACATGTGAAGAAAGACTATGCTATTTGAGGGTACATTCTAAATGGTTTAACATATCACTAGTTGGTGGAGTTTGCCCCAAAAACTCCGACTCATAGAGGGAGAACTGCATCAAGCATTAGCTTGGATTTAATAGCATTGTGGGTAAGCATTAGACTGAATAATATTAATATTAGGGCTGAATGGATTTCACACTTGAACATATGCTGTAACAATATATAGAATTTATTTCAATAACCAATCAAAATATGGTGCAATAAACAATCTGAATGAATAACAACAATAAATTATATTAACAACCACCAGAAACACTTTAGATTTTTGTTAAAAGAGTTCTTTAAACGTATCCATTTTGGATCTATAATTAAAATGTATTAAAAATGGATAATAAAACACTTAAACTTATCTTGGTATAGATTTGTTGAAAGTATGTCCGTAGAGGATCCTTCCTCATAAGAAGGAATGCGGTGGAAACGAAGTAATGTGTTTACAAAGCGCAGCCTCCATGGGCAACCCACTCAACACACTTGAAGATGAAATCACTTTGCCGTGAACTTTAAACAGCTGGAGCTTGTTGACAAACAAGGTATGTGGTGACTGACAGCGGTGCGTAGTAGCCTTTGTTGACATACTTTTCCTTAGGGTTTATCTGTGGCGAAGTATTTCTGAGGTTAATTTTTCTAATTGCACTTGATGGCATGCACGATGTTTCTTGCGGAGATTTGTGGAAGAAGTTAAATACTGTAGTAGTAGCCTCGGGATATCTGCAGAGCGGTGGCTTAGACATCTTGGCCGAAGTGTAGACGCAGAGCGGCCATGAGAAGAGAAATCTGCCCTTCGGAGGATATTCCAAGTATTATAGGCCCAGCGCGGGCGTACAGTCGTGGCAACAGACTGTACGAAGAATGGACTGGAATGGACATCACCAAGAAGATGAGTCGGGGTTATACAGGGCAGAATCCCGCTGGGCAGACAGGTGACCAGGAACACCGCTGTTATTGGCTGTCCAAGAAAAGTGACGTCACGAGCTCGAGGTGACGGCAAGCACGGAGCAGTCATAGCTCAGTGAAGTTGATGCAGTGATGTGGTGCGGTACCTATAACACTAGGTGAGTAACTTTAATATCTTAAAAGGGTGCTTAATAACAAGGTTATGCATATCGATTAAACAATTAATACACTTCCAAAGAAATAATTATCATTCGAGGATCTCGGTAACAAGAAACAAATTTGACCGACAAATGGGCCAAGCTAAACATTGAAAGTATCACGAAAAGTGATCACTGGTGAACTGCCGTGCCCCCACAAACGACAAGGATGACCATGTTAAAGAAAATTTTTATGAGGATTAGTTAAAACTGTGGAATAACTTACCAAAACATTTATTTGGGTGATGCAAAAGTCGCAAAGGAATACATTTTTGTGTCAACAATAAGAAGGGAAAGTCTGCATGATGAAAGCAATGATAATGCAATTAGGCTAATCAATTCTGCTGCATCCACAAGCATGAATGTGCGGAGTACCACCTTTCCACATAAACAGACACATATGGAAACATGGTATTCGTGTGACGGTAAGACTGCCAATCAGGTAGATCATGTACTGATTGATAACAGGCATAGAAGATCCATAACTGATATCATAGCTTACAGAGGAGCTGAGGATGATGATAATTGTTGTTTTAAGGGACCTTACATCTCAGAGGAGCTGAGATGGAATCTAATCATAATATGATAATTGTTTCTGTTAAAATTAAATTGAAAACTTCATGTAAGTCACGGACTGGGGAAAGATACAAAATTTGACACTGAGAAACTGAAGCAGGAGGATGAGTATAATGCGGAAATTACAAACAGATTTGATATTCTGGCGGAAGATCCTATAGAAGACACTAATGAAACAAATGATGAAGTTTTTGAACGAATGTGGAATAATGCGAAACAAATCATGACAACAGCAGCCATGAAAATGATGCCAAAAGTGTTAATAAGAAACAGAAATGGTTCGATGAGGTATGGCAAGATGCAGTTAATGAAGTGGCAATTTCGCCTCGTAAGTGGCTGCAGTATAATAAGAATACAGCTGTTGAGGAACGCTACAGAGAAAAACAGAAATAATGTAGTAAAATAATTCGTAGAAAGAAAAAAGGCCACCTGAGACAACAAATAGAATCAATCCAAGATGATTACAGAAACAGGATCATCCGCAAGATGTATGGAACTGTCAACACAATTAAAAGGGGATTTCAACCAAGGTCGAGTATTACGAAAGATAAATCTGGGAATTTAATTGCTGATCAGGATAAATTATTAAATTTCTGTAAGGAATACATCGATTCCTTGCTGAATTGTGCAGATCCAGAAATTTGTATTGGTAAACCATCTAGTTCCCCATCAGAAGAACAATTACCAAAGTCATCATATCAAGAGGTATTACAAAGTATTACACGTTTAAAAAACAATAAAGCTTCAGGTAGTGACAGCATTCCTGCTGAGCTTATTATTATTTAGCGTATGGTTTTTAGTGCCGGGAGTGCCCGAGGACATGTTCGGCTCATCAGAGGCTGTAACTTCTCACCCCATGGTGGTGTATTCTTTGAATACACGGTACCTGAGATATAATTTTTATTGCTCTTTGCATGTTCATTTCTTCCTTCCTCTTTGTCAACCACCAACAGTGATCATCTGTTTTCTCCTTGTTGGGCATATCTCTTATGTCTTCATAAGTATGTTTCAGATATATAACTTCTGTGACCCACCTAGCGTCATCTAGTAGCGAACCTCTGAAGCTACTCAATTCCTCATCGTGCAAGAGGACTTACATATCCATCTGGCCACCAGATCTCGTTACTATCGTCAGCTATTTTCTCCTTGAGCAAGAGGACTACGTCTACTGTTTCACTCACCATGCTGCGCTAATATCGCCTACTATCAACTCTTAGAAGACCATCCATCAAGAAGAAAATTATTTTTTGCTAAGTTGGTTATGCTGATATGTATACCTTTTGTTTCCTACCCCCACTCTTTCCCCTTCCGTGGTCTCTCCGTGCTCCGTTGAGCTGCTCTCACTTCTCCGCCTGCAGTTGACTCGTTCAGTCAAAGCTCCGCTCGAGCTTGCCTCCTCAAACCAAGAGGCTCACCCTCTTTTACGCCATGTTGGAACTCTAAGCATCAGTGAGGAATTCCGACTTCAACATGAAATCGAGATAAGTACCATTTTTAAAAAGTTTTAACCTCATCTTCATGGTTTTAACTTCCAAGTGCTTTTAATTATAGGCAGTGTGAAATTATTTACTTTGGGGCAATAATCATTCTTCGTGGGTTTTGCCATGTTGAGCTTTTGCTTGTATAAGCCAACCTTACTATAAAAGAGCTTTTCTTAAGCGATTCAAACGAGAAATCCTCTCGCTACGTGGGATATTATCTAATACCCGCTGCCTATAATTATAAAACTATTTCCTCCGTTGGATTTTCTCAACCCCATTTTCTGCTAAGGTCGTTCTGGAACCTTCTAGACCTTGTTCTCTATCTGCGAGTCTTGTCGTCAAGTATTATTCACGCACTGTGAAAATGCTAGTTAAAATGAGGAATCTTCCTTATAAATTTTTGCAATAGCTAACTTTCTTCCACCGCTGGAACCTCTGGAAAATTCTATGGCGCATTTAATTGTAAATTACAACTTTTTCAAGAAATAGACTCTCATCTATATAGTGCAATCAGTTCTTTCCATAATTGCAATAACTTTCTTTTTCATGAACTTTAGTGTTTCTATAGTGAACTTTGAATCCATCTTCATAGACTACAGTGATAAACAGTGCTTTCTCCACGTTTCTACCGCGTCGCGATCGTCCGGTTATATTAAATAAGGCCATGAACATTTTCCTTAATTCCCATTTCTCTTTCCTAAACCTTTCACTAACAATCTGCAATAAACTTTTAATCTAGGTCTGTTTCAATAAGGTGTCATTCTAAGAAGTGCCCTTCCATTTTTGTTGGTTTATCATTAAGTATCTCTGTATAATCTTTGTGATACGTGTCTAGCACACGTTTCAAACTTACATTGTTCCTCCCTTCAAAATCAGGGAAAACAATTCTCTAAACTCTTGAGCGAGTCATGTTCAGGTTTCACGAAATGGAAACTGCCCCATTTTTCTCGTGATTCCTAATTAAACACAGGAAGTCTAGAAACTTCCTTTTCACTTTCTTCAGGTTTCACAATAAGTGACCTGCCCTCTTTGTATAATTCTCATATATTAACTCTGTATAAATATAAGAAGTTGTAGGAACTTCTATCTTATTTTCACGTTGTTATTATCGTCATTTTCAAAGTTGTCATTTTCTCTAGAACATTCTCTCAAGAATTTCTTAAGGTACACTTTTTGTACTCCAATTCACGTTCAAGCTTTAATTATTTCATTGTTTATTGGTTTAACTCTTATAAAGATTTTAGAAACATGTAAGGTTTGAAACCTTGTAAATTGTCAATTGCCTGGAGCAACCGTTTAATGTTGAGAGGTCTGCGACCCTATTTGTTAAAAAGTTCAAATGAACTATGTTTATTAAAATTATATTGCATAATTGTTAATTTCATCAAACTTTTTCTAATTGTAAAATAAACAAATCTTTTCCCTTCGCTTTTTCATTTGCGAATATAAAGTTTAGGCAAAATCCTGTCTTCCTTGACTCTCCTCACTCAATGACATTAAAATCTTTAATAGGGCTTTCACCATTTGTTGCATTTGAGCAAGAACTCTTAATTTTCACCTTACTAAAGTCCTTCTTAGCGTTAATAGCTAATTCTAATTGGCCAGTAAGGCAAGTAAAGTTCGCTAAGCCAACTACCTGCTTGTGGAGACCCTCTCCGAAAACTTATGGTCAGTTTTCTAAAAAATAAGTGTTTCTTTTTGTCTAAACTTTTAGCCGGCTCCTCGCTGAGTAAAAGCTTAGCCATTGTCCAATGCAACCATTGGTTCATTTACCAAGATTACCCAATAAGGCATAATCCTTTATCATATTCCTTCATAGAGACACTTGGTCGCCTTTACAGGAACTCCATAATTTTGGAAATTGAAAATACCAAGCTTGAGTTAAATCATTGGCATTCTTCGAATCACTTTGTAAAACCTAATTTCTTTGAGAAAACATACAGTAAATTTGTTCCTCTAAGTCTTGCCAGACCATCACCCTTCCCCATAGTACTTTTATACATGCTCGGGAGGAAATGTACTAAAGCCTCTCTCTTGCAAACCGCCCAAGTCCTAGCTGCGGTTCCCGTTAGCCTCGACCAAGCTCGTACCTACTTTAGGTATCCGAGAGTTAATTTCCATTGGCAACTGCTTCTAAGCGTATTTAAACCTCAACTTATTAATTTTGTGGGACTCTCCTCCTATTTTTCTATCCTTCTTTTCCAAATCCCAAATCTACTTCCTTCTCTTAATCATCTTCCCTTGGTGGGTGGGTTATTCCCTAGCCTATAATCTACCCAAAATTTGGTCCCAGAAACCCGGGAGAGCCCATTTTTTCTTTTTTCTTAAAAAAAAAAAGTGTCATTTGACAATATTTTGCATATTTCTAATATCTGTGTTGAATATTTCAGCTATAACCACATCGTGCAAAGCCTGTGAACGGGAAAGAGGCCGCTCCTGTCTCCTATGGTGTGTCCCATTCTTTCTACTCATTCGCTGCTGCCAGCTTGACAGCATTTCCAAGGTTCCACAGTTTCGTGAGTTACATTTTCATTTATCTTCTTTAATATGGCTCCCACTGATAAGGATAAGGATGAAAAACTTACTTCTAAACGAGCATCCTATAAAGGGCAAATTACCCGATTCAGAAGGTACATAAAAGAATTAGATCCCTCAGACGCGCAATTAGATTTGTTGAAACATCGTGTAAAGGATTTTGAACGTTCTTATGAAAACTACTGTAACATTCAAACTGAAATTGAAACTTGCATGCTCAATCAAACAGAAGATCGTGTCGAAGTAGAGAACTTATATTACGAAGGCATAGGTTCTGCTTTCAGAATAATACGCCAACTCGAAGAGGAGCAGAAAAAGGACGCTTCTGTTCTTGGTTCCCTTCACGAACCCCAAACTTCTTTCCGTGAGAGCACTCACAAGCCCAAACCTACTTTACCGAAAATTGATTTACCCCATTTTTCTGGAGATGAATCCACTTGGGATTCTTTCTATGAATTATTTTGCTCCCTTGTTCATGACAATGAAGACATTCAAGTCATTTACAAGTTTCATTACTTGAGATCTATCCTTCGAGGTCAAGCTTTGCAGTTAGTTGAAGCACTTCCTCTGCGTGCCGAAAATTACCCCATTGCCTTTAACTTATTAAAAGAAAGATATGGAAATTCACGTTTACGTATTCAACGCCATATTAAGGCTCTATTTAACCTACCTGCGTCACAGCACAATGACGTCACTAGTTTGCGTACTTTAATTGACACTACCCAACTCCACGTTAAAGCTTTGTCCCAATTAGAGCAGCCTACTGAACATTGGGATACTTTCCTAATACATTTAGTAGTTTCTAAAGTTGATGCTGCTACCCTCAAAGCTTGGGAAATTGAACTTTCTAAGGAAGACGACTACTCTTACGAGCATTTAGTCACTTTCATAAACGCTAGATGCCAACTTTTAACCGCGCTAGCTAATCAGAGCGAACCTTCATCTCCTAGTTCCAAATTCGAATTAATGTCCATCAAACCCAAAAGCGAACGCTCAGCGTCTAATACCCAAAAACCAGGGTCCAGCTCATCCAAATTCAAATCAAACACTACTGGTTACCCAACTAGGTCTAGTGAACGTCGTGTTGCTAGCTCTATTGTTTTAAACACGCAAGGTGAACCTCGCAAAAGTTTAAACGAACCGGTAAAGTGCATACTTTGTAAAGATCCCCATGCCCTATACCTCTGCAAATCCTTTAAAGAAATGTCAGTCGATGACAGACGAAAATTAGTCGCTCAAAACAAACATTGTTTCAACTGCCTAGCGCCCACGCATTCTGCTTCTAACTGTAAGTCCACAAGACTTTGCTACCATTGTGAAAAGGCTCATCATACTCTTCCACATCGTCATGATCAGGCAAGGTCATCGACAGCATCTACTTCGCCGAAAAATGATAGTGTTAACAGTTCTAATGCTTCATCATACATTCAAAATGCTAAGTCCATTCGCAGTTCTCAAGTATTGTTGTCTACTGTTCAAATTGACGTTCAGGATAACTTTGGCAACTGGGTCCGTGCACGCGGTCTTCTAGACTCAGCGGCAACTCATGATTTTGTATCTAATTCCCTGATTAGAAAACTAGGCCTACCCGTAAACCCCACTTCTATCAATGTGTCAGGCATCAACAGCTCAAAATCGCAAGCTTTACAATTTTCAAAACTAACCATAAGAGATATTTGTCATAGAAACAACTTTTTTAAACTTAATTGTCTAATTCTCAATAGCATTGGAGAAGACACTCCTAGTCACTCGGTTGATATTTCGGGGTTAAACATTCCTTCGCATTTAAGGTTAGCCGATCCTTCGTTTAACACACAAAATCCCATTGACATACTCTTTAGTGCCAATGTCTTTTGGAACTGCCTTCGGAAACAGGTTCGCAAGCTATCCTCAAACGTGGTCGCTAGAGACACTAATTTTGGATGGATTATCACAGGGCAACTTCCCCATTATTCACCCCAACCTGCATCGCAATGTTACTTCTCCAATACTGATCTGGAACAGTTTTGGAGGCTTGAAAATGTTGATTCTCCTAATGTAACTTCTTCAGAAAATGAATTCTGTGAGCAACTTTTTTTGAACACGACCACTCGTTCTTCTGATGGCCGGTTCATTGTTCAAATGCCAAGATTACACAATCCCCCCAAACTTATTAACTCTCAGCCTAAAGCTCGAAAAGCTCTCTTTGCTATCGAGAGCAAATTCAAAAAGGAACCCCTCGTCAAAAAGCAGTACACTGAGTTCATGGATGAGTATGAAAGCTTAGATCATATGGAGGTTGTTAACAAATCCGATGATGAATTGCACCCCCCAATCGAAACGGTTTATTTAAATCATCATCCTGTGTGGAAAAACCCCTTTGTAAAAGATAAAGTTCGAGTTGTTTTCAATGGTTCATCACCCGACGTTAATGGCAACAGCCTTAATGACACTCTTTATTCTGGTCCTGCTATTCAATCAGATTTATCTGCTATACTCTTAAATTTTCGATTATTTCCCATAGCTGTCATAGCCGACATAAAACAGATGTACCGTCAAGTGTTAATTCAACCAGAACAACGAGATCTTCAAAGAATCTTGTGGCGTGATGAAATCAATAAGCCCATTAAGGTATTTCGCTTGAAAACGGTTACTTATGGCTTAAAACCCTCTGCTTTCCTTGCTATCCGATCCCTACACTTGCTTGCCTCTCAAGATGGTCATTTATTTAACCCCAAAGCCTCTGAAGCACTAACTACGTCATTCTATGTTGACGATTATTTGCAATCCTTCCCCTCTTTGGAGGAAGCTTCTTTTGTATCTTTAGAACTTCAAGCATTACTAAGGAATGGAGGTTTCCCACTTCATAAGTGGAACTCCAACTCCCCTGAGTTTCTCGCTCAGTTTCCCATTGAAGACGTAGATCCTTCCTCTGTCGAAATTTGTGGAAACTCCGAATCTATAAAAACTCTAGGAGTTCACTGGTGCACTAGCACTGACACTTATCTATAAAGTTATGCTCGCAGAAGAGCTTCCTAATACAAAAAGACAAATCCTCTCTGAAATTGCAAAAATTTTTGATCCGCTTCAATTCCTTGCCCCAGTTATCGTTATAGCCAAACTCTTCATGCAAGAGCTGTGGTCGCTTAAATGTGAATGGGATGACGCTGTCCCTCTTTCTTTTTTGAATCGTTGGCTCTCGTTTCGCAGCAATTTGCTGGATCTTTCCCTCATTGAAATTCCCAGGAATTTAATTAGCTCTCATTCTAATGCATCTTTTTTCCTTCATGTGTTCGCGGACAGTTCCGAAAAAGCTTATGGTTGCTGTGCATATTTAGTTTATCACGATTCACTCTATGGATCTCCAGTTTCTAACCTTGTTTGTGCCAAATCGAAGGTTGCTCCTCTTAAAACTATCACTTTACCTAGGCTCGAACTGTGCGCTGCACTAATGGCTGCAGAACTTGTCAAGAAATTACGGGAAGTATTAAAGGTCGAATTCTCGCAAATCTATCTCTGGAGCGATTCTATGATCGCCCTTTCTTGGATCGCCAAAAACCCCTCTCACTGGCAAACTTTCGTTGCAAACAGGGTTTCCAAAATTCAAACTCTTTCTTCTGGATGTCAATGGAGGCATGTTCCCAGTACGGATAATCCAGCTGATATCATCTCTCGTGGTTGTTTACCCTCTCAATTGGCAGCTTCCCAATTGTACTGGCATGGGCCCTCGTGGCTAATCGACGAATCTTCCTCATGGCCTTCTAAACCCCCAGCTACAAACTCCAACTTGCCTGACGCTAAAGTACCTCTACCCATTGCTTCGTGTCTTGTTTCCAACGCATCTCATCCTTTGTTGTCACGCTATTCTTCCTTCCATAAATTACTACGGATTGTTGCCTATCTCCTTAGATGGAAATATCTTGTGGTTGACCAACCTCTTCTCCCTAAACCACACCTTACCAATCATGAATTGAATCTCGCTACCATTAAGATTTTACAACTGACACAGCAAGAAGCCTTTTCTTCTGAATTGTCATTGCTTTCTTCTAGAAAAGATCTTCCCAAATCCAGCCGTCTTCGTGCTTTATCCCCGTTCCTTGATGACCATGGATTACTTAGGGTAGGTGGAAGGCTCTCGCAATCTTTACTCTCTGAGGACAAAAAGCATCCCGTTATTTTGCCTTCCAAACATCACGTTACTTCTTTAATTATACGTGACTTTCATTACCGTAATCTTCATGTTGGTACACGTACTCTGCTCTGCCTCTTAAGAGAAAAGTACTGGATTATAAATGGAATTCATGAAGTTTCTTCTGCAATTCATAAGTGCATTCCTTGTTTCAAAGCGAAACCTAAAATCAACACTCAATTAATGAGCGATCTGCCCTCTTTTCGTTCTTCTCCTATACGCCCATTTGCTTTAACTGGCGTGGACTATATGGGTCCGTTTCAATATCAACGAAACTCTCCTGAAGCCAAACGCAAATTGTTTGGTAAGCTTTATGTTTCTCTCTTTGTTTGCATGGTTACCGGCGCAATCCACTTGGAACTAGTAACGAATGCTTCTACTTCTTATTTTTTATCAGCTGTCTCTCGTTTCACCGCTAGGCGTGGTGTTCCTGCTGAGATGTTCTCTGATAACGCTTCCACCTTTCAGGGCGCAGCTTCCCTGTGGAAGAAAGCTCTTACTTCCTCTCCTGCCATGGAACAAATCTCTAATTTTTCTTATTCAAAAGGTTTCAAATGGCGCTTCATACCTCCTTACGCTCCGCATCATGGTGGTAGGTGGGAATCTTGCGTAAAGCTCACTAAACGTCATTTAAGAAAAGTCTTAGGTAATCGAATTCTGACTTACGAAGAATTCAATTCTCTGTCTGTTCTGATTGAAGGTGTTGTTAACTCTCGCCCTTTAACTCCGCTTTCCAATGATCCTGATGACCTACTTCCACTCACCCCTGGTCACTTCCTTATCGGCACTTCTCTTTCTGCCCCTCCTCCTCTTCCTAATTCGTACAGGGATTTTAATTTACCTATTGTTTGGCGTAAACTTGAAGCCCTCCGTAATTCTTTTTGGAAGAGATGGAACTTGGAATATTTAACTTCCTTGCAACGGAGGCAGAAGTGGTTTCTTTCCAGTCCCGACATTAAAGTGGGGGACTTGGTCTTGGTTAGGGATGTTTCACCCCCCCCCTAGTATGGATTTCTGGTAGGGTGACCGAATGTTACCCTGGAAGAGATGGGAGAGTCAGGGTGGCCAGAATCTTGACCACAAATGGACCGATCACAAGACCACTGTCTTTGATCGCTCCGCTTCCAATAAATGTGTAACTGTTTATTTGCTCTCTGTTGGTGTTTTTTTCCCCCCAGTATGGTGTATTCTTTGAATACACGGTACCTGAGATATAATTTTTATTGCTCTTTGCATGTTCATTTCTTCCTTCCTCTTTGTCAACCACCAACAGTGATCATCTGTTTTCTCCTTGTTGGGCATATCTCTTATGTCTTCATAAGTATGTTTCAGATATATAACTTCTGTGACCCACCTAGCGTCATCTAGTAGCGAACCTCTGAAGCTACTCAATTCCTCATCGTGCAAGAGGACTTACATATCCATCTGGCCACCAGATCTCGTTACTATCGTCAGCTATTTTCTCCTTGAGCAAGAGGACTACGTCTACTGTTTCACTCACCATGCTGCGCTAATATCGCCTACTATCAACTCTTAGAAGACCATCCATCAAGAAGAAAATTATTTTTTGCTAAGTTGGTTATGCTGATATGTATACCTTTTGTTTCCTACCCCCACTCTTTCCCCTTCCGTGGTCTCTCCGTGCTCCGTTGAGCTGCTCTCACTTCTCCGCCTGCAGTTGACTCGTTCAGTCAAAGCTCCGCTCGAGCTTGCCTCCTCAAACCAAGAGGCTCACCCTCTTTTACGCCATGTTGGAACTCTAAGCATCAGTGAGGAATTCCGACTTCAACATGAAATCGAGATAAGTACCATTTTTAAAAAGTTTTAACCTCATCTTCATGGTTTTAACTTCCAAGTGCTTTTAATTATAGGCAGTGTGAAATTATTTACTTTGGGGCAATAATCATTCTTCGTGGGTTTTGCCATGTTGAGCTTTTGCTTGTATAAGCCAACCTTACTATAAAAGAGCTTTTCTTAAGCGATTCAAACGAGAAATCCTCTCGCTACGTGGGATATTATCTAATACCCGCTGCCTATAATTATAAAACTATTTCCTCCGTTGGATTTTCTCAACCCCATTTTCTGCTAAGGTCGTTCTGGAACCTTCTAGACCTTGTTCTCTATCTGCGAGTCTTGTCGTCAAGTATTATTCACGCACTGTGAAAATGCTAGTTAAAATGAGGAATCTTCCTTATAAATTTTTGCAATAGCTAACTTTCTTCCACCGCTGGAACCTCTGGAAAATTCTATGGCGCATTTAATTGTAAATTACAACTTTTTCAAGAAATAGACTCTCATCTATATAGTGCAATCAGTTCTTTCCATAATTGCAATAACTTTCTTTTTCATGAACTTTAGTGTTTCTATAGTGAACTTTGAATCCATCTTCATAGACTACAGTGATAAACAGTGCTTTCTCCACGTTTCTACCGCGTCGCGATCGTCCGGTTATATTAAATAAGGCCATGAACATTTTCCTTAATTCCCATTTCTCTTTCCTAAACCTTTCACTAACAATCTGCAATAAACTTTTAATCTAGGTCTGTTTCAATAAGGTGTCATTCTAAGAAGTGCCCTTCCATTTTTGTTGGTTTATCATTAAGTATCTCTGTATAATCTTTGTGATACGTGTCTAGCACACGTTTCAAACTTACATTGTTCCTCCCTTCAAAATCAGGGAAAACAATTCTCTAAACTCTTGAGCGAGTCATGTTCAGGTTTCACGAAATGGAAACTGCCCCATTTTTCTCGTGATTCCTAATTAAACACAGGAAGTCTAGAAACTTCCTTTTCACTTTCTTCAGGTTTCACAATAAGTGACCTGCCCTCTTTGTATAATTCTCATATATTAACTCTGTATAAATATAAGAAGTTGTAGGAACTTCTATCTTATTTTCACGTTGTTATTATCGTCATTTTCAAAGTTGTCATTTTCTCTAGAACATTCTCTCAAGAATTTCTTAAGGTACACTTTTTGTACTCCAATTCACGTTCAAGCTTTAATTATTTCATTGTTTATTGGTTTAACTCTTATAAAGATTTTAGAAACATGTAAGGTTTGAAACCTTGTAAATTGTCAATTGCCTGGAGCAACCGTTTAATGTTGAGAGGTCTGCGACCCTATTTGTTAAAAAGTTCAAATGAACTATGTTTATTAAAATTATATTGCATAATTGTTAATTTCATCAAACTTTTTCTAATTGTAAAATAAACAAATCTTTTCCCTTCGCTTTTTCATTTGCGAATATAAAGTTTAGGCAAAATCCTGTCTTCCTTGACTCTCCTCACTCAATGACATTAAAATCTTTAATAGGGCTTTCACCATTTGTTGCATTTGAGCAAGAACTCTTAATTTTCACCTTACTAAAGTCCTTCTTAGCGTTAATAGCTAATTCTAATTGGCCAGTAAGGCAAGTAAAGTTCGCTAAGCCAACTACCTGCTTGTGGAGACCCTCTCCGAAAACTTATGGTCAGTTTTCTAAAAAATAAGTGTTTCTTTTTGTCTAAACTTTTAGCCGGCTCCTCGCTGAGTAAAAGCTTAGCCATTGTCCAATGCAACCATTGGTTCATTTACCAAGATTACCCAATAAGGCATAATCCTTTATCATATTCCTTCATAGAGACACTTGGTCGCCTTTACAGGAACTCCATAATTTTGGAAATTGAAAATACCAAGCTTGAGTTAAATCATTGGCATTCTTCGAATCACTTTGTAAAACCTAATTTCTTTGAGAAAACATACAGTAAATTTGTTCCTCTAAGTCTTGCCAGACCATCACCCTTCCCCATAGTACTTTTATACATGCTCGGGAGGAAATGTACTAAAGCCTCTCTCTTGCAAACCGCCCAAGTCCTAGCTGCGGTTCCCGTTAGCCTCGACCAAGCTCGTACCTACTTTAGGTATCCGAGAGTTAATTTCCATTGGCAACTGCTTCTAAGCGTATTTAAACCTCAACTTATTAATTTTGTGGGACTCTCCTCCTATTTTTCTATCCTTCTTTTCCAAATCCCAAATCTACTTCCTTCTCTTAATCATCTTCCCTTGGTGGGTGGGTTATTCCCTAGCCTATAATCTACCCACATGGGGTTAGCTACAAGTTCCGTTCAATTTTAAGTAGTTCCAACTTCCACTACCAGATATCACTGACACCTAGAGGTGAACGTTGGAACTTTGATAGGGCGTTTAAACGAAATATAAACCAGAAATTTAGCTTCACACAAGTTTAGTTTGTGGTAGGATCTTTCACATGCCATAAATCTATGACATGGGACCGCCGGCTTTACTTCCCCTCCGAAGGAAGACATACTGAAGGATTTTAATGCTCTTACGAAATCCTACGACTTCGGACAAGTTTGAACCCGAGATCTTGGGCACAGCAGTTCAGCATGCTACTAACTACGCCACCGAAGCCGCTGCTCAGCTTATTAAATATGGTGGAGAAAGATTACATAAATACCATACATAAAGTATAAGGATATGGCACGATGAAATTATTCCAAAAGAATGGCAGGAATCACTTATTGTCCCAATTCATAAAGGAGGGGATAAGGAAGAAATTCAAAATTACCGTGGTATATCTCTTTTAAACACGGCCCACAAAATTCTGTCCTTTATTCTTTTACGGGGCTTAAAACCATTTGCTGAAAATGATAATGGGGACTATCAGAACGGTTTTCGTAGTAACAGATCCTTTACAGACAACACACTGTATTTGCAATGAAGACCATTAATGATAAGGTGTTGGAACACAAGGAGTCGGTTCATTATCTCATTATAGATTTCTTCAAGGTATCTGATTCAATTCATAGAGAAGGGCTGTGGAGCATCATGATGGAGTTTGGCTTTCTCATTAAAATAATTAACATGTACAAACTTTGTATGGATGGTAATGCCAGCTCTGTTTTACTCAAGGGTAGAAAATCAAGTTCCTTCCAGAATTAAACTGAATGAGAGAACGGGATGCACTATCTCCTCTTCTGTTCAATATTGCACTGGAGAAGATTATCAGGAAACTAGCTCTTGTACCTGCTGGTATCATATTGGGGAGACAACACAAAGTCTTTGCATATGCGGATGATGTTGTTATTATTGGACGCAATGAATTAGAAATTAAGCAGTTATTTGTGAAACGAGAGGAAATTGCAGAAAATATTGGCTTACGGGTGAATGATAAAAAAGACATGGTCGTACAGAGACCGAATCATGAGGAGGTTGACAGATTGCCTTTGAGGATTGTGAAATATATATTTACAAGCGTAGAGTAGTTTAAATTTCCTTGGTGTATTTATCGATGATCATAACCGCATGAAACAGGACACCAAGCTAGAATTAAGAATGCAAATAAGGCATTTCACTCTATGAGCCCTATATTAAGCTCCAAGTTTTTAACAAGGAATGCAAAATTGATTATCTACAATACAATCATTCGACCAGTACATCTGTATGGTTCTGAGACATGGAATATAACCAAGTAAGATCGGCAGAGTTACAAGTCTTTAAGAATAAAGTTTATAGAAAAATATTTGGCCCATGGTTCGATCCTATCTCCCAAAGGTGGCAGAAGAGATCTAATTATGAGATTTACACCCTCTCCCAACAACACGCTATAATGGGTGTGATAGAATCCAACAGACTGCGCTGGGCTGGACATGTACTGAGGATGCAGCACCAGTAGATCTAAATAAGGGATCCCTTAATGGGAAAAGACCTTCAGAAAGACCCCGAAGCACTTGGAAGAAGGAGATCAACAAGGTATGCCGGACCCTACAAATTGTTAACTTGAAAGAGTGGGCTCAAAATCGAAAAGGATGGAAGAGGATTGTGTGATCGGCATGGGAACTTCACGTCCCTCAGAAGCCTACGGAGTGAGTGATTGTATTATTTTCGATTTAATGGTGCTCGGGTACTTCGTATGGCATAAGGGAGGAGCTCACAGTCTCAGAAAGGTTGAGAATGCCTGGCCTACATTAGATAAGACAAATTGCTCTTTTCAGGTCTTGTAGGCCTATTGCCTAGCTATGTAGTGAGGAGAGACTCTATTACGAGCTATAGAACGCGGGCTTATCTGACGTGAACAAGGTCCTGGCTCTCAAATTCCCTATATAAACCTAGACCAGGCTAATCTGAGCCGGTTGGGACGGATGAACTGGATGCTATGAGCAGATATGCTGACTGGATCGCTGGACCTGGACTGCTGTGATTGAGCCTCTCTCGGGGTCACAGGTGGGGCAGGGGTTCTCCTCGTTGATCGAGTCACTGGTTTGGCCGGCCGGTGGGCAGGGCAGTTCACTTTAGAGACTGAGCTCATCTAGGCTATCAGGCCCTGATTCAAGAGTATTTTGGAGTTTAGACATATAACGTGTTATTAACTAGATGATCTTACTTTGAAGTGTGAGTGCCGGTCTGGCTGAATACTCGTTTCCACACCACCATGAGGTAGAGTACATGGCGCGGTTTTTTTTAGCGTGGTTTCCCCTGTAGGCCTAGTCCACGATAGTCCAGTTGAGGTGTCGTTTGAATGTTAATATCGAAGGGTCTGGTCCTCAGAAATCTTTAGCAATACTACTTTGCTTTTGCTATGCACTTATTGTGACGTTTGACTGTTTTCCAAGTTGGCGAGGAACGTTGCAACTGGTGCCACGTCATCCGTTGACTTTGTCAGGTGAATATTAACATGTTCTCCAGTTATAGAAATTAATGATCACTAAACATTGTATCTGTTGTGATACCAGGTACCAATTGGTCTCTATTGCGGTCTTTAACTAAATATCAAGAGCTGGAGGTGCCTTAAATCATTTGTGTTATTTTTTGTATATTTGTGTTTGAGTCTTCAGTCTTGTTTGATTCATCTCTCAATGCCTCCCATCTTTAAATAGATGCCACACCCTATATCCGAGGCAATCTGTGTAGCATAATTTAATCTTGCTCGACCCCTACAGTTCTTATCCTCAATCCTTCCTTCCATAACAAAGCATACTAATCCTGGGTGCCCTAGTATGTGTCCCTGCAAACATTTCTTGTTTTTCGGGGAGGTCCCGAAAGAGTACCCGCACAAAAATACAAAAAGAAAGTTTGAGGACGCGTTCTAAGGCACACAGGAATGATGATAATAATAATAATAATAATAATAATAATAATAACGTTATTGATTTTACGTCCCTTTTGAACTACTGCGGCGTTTAGAGACGCCGGAGTGCAGGAATTTCGTCCTGAAGGGGATCTTTAACGTGCCAGTAAATCTACTGACACGACTCCCTTGCATTTGCGCACCCTCAAATGCCAGCTGACTGCGCCGGGATTCGATCCTGCAACCTTGGAAACAGCAAACGAGAACTTAAAAACTCTAACAAATTGTATGTTAGGCCTAGAAAGAGGTTTACAGAATACCACTAAACACTGAAACAGAATTACAAGTGTATGGAAGATTACAAAAAATGGGGAGGATTTCCGAAGAAAAACTTCAATTTTACCATAAAATAAATGCATTGGTTATTTAAGATTAAGTTGTTATCCGGATAAAGGGGCAGAAATGGGAGGAAGGAAATTGGGGATTATTCGCTGCAAGAGTCCGTTCGTTTTGAAGGGTACGTCGCACTTGAAAGTTTTGGCACTGAATGTCACTATTAAATATGATGGCTCTTCTACACAATCCTAGGGTGATTATGTTTAAATGTTAATTTAATCTTGATACACTAGCAAAATTGCTTGTTGAATTTGTACAAAGTTTCTAGCCCAGTTGAATGGGGCGAAGTATGGGCCGCACGAAGGAGTTGAATTTATTTACCCAGCAAAAGGTTGAATGACGCATTTAAAATGATCCCACGTTGAGCCAAATGAATGACTTTTAAAATAGCGAAGTTGGACAAAATCAAATCCCACGTTGAGTTAATTAACATGAAGAATAGGGTTTCCCACGTTGAGAGCCACGTTGACTAGAAACCACTAAAAACTGCATTCCCAAACAGCGTGATAAAAATATGGCTATTTTAATAAGAATTCCAGAAGTGATTAAAGTGCCCCATCAGACAGAGATTAAATACTCATGAGAGTTACACGTATCTTGGCATGGCAGAAGGTGAAGATGCTTGTAGATAGCCGTTACCAAGTCACCATGACATGGCTAGAGGAGAATGGTGTTATACCATTATAAAATGTCTGCTGGATGCTCGGATTCCTCGTGAGAGAGAGAGACGAGTTAAGCGTAGACTGCACTGAATAGAACTGACGAGCGAGTAATTGCAGGCGGCCCTTGAAGAAATTCACGAAATAGCGTAAGTTGTCCCTTATAAGAGGCGCGCCAGTTGACGAGTTTGTCATCGAAGGGTGGCATGGTAAAGGATGGAAGCCGGAGTCCAACTTGCGCTTCTTGAAGAAAATAGAATTGACCAGGCCGTCAGTTCCGCTGCAAGATAAGTCGCTAACGTAGACGGCAGGAAATGGCCTCTCTTGTCACCGTCTTCGTACTGGATACATCCCAAATGAAGATTAATATTTTGTAAGTTATTGACAAATTTGGTAAAACGGGTTTCGGTGCCAAAATTGGAGCAATCGGGAGGGCCCGATCACTACCAGAGAGAAGATGAGGTAGGAAAAATGAAATTGGTGGGAGAGAGAAAGTAGAAAAATTTGGTTATGAGCGATGGACTCAAAAACATTTATTTGATAAACACATCAGCATAAAAAGCTGTCAATTATAAATAAGGATATTTTACCTCATGTAGAAGTAATTTAATAAAGAAAATGAGAATGCTCAAAAAAATGTGCGAGTACCCGCTAATAAAAGAATTAGGGAGACTTAACACAGTCTTGATAACAGTAGAGAAACAATCAAGAGAGATAGATTGAAAATGACAACAGGTAGGAAGCTTGCTGAGCTAGCTGTATCTGCAATAGACAATCTAAAGAGAAATTTGAAAAGATCCACAAACTTGACTACAAGGATCGAAATTGAACAAGTTTCTGGTTAGAGCACAACGATATGTGAAGATACAAGTGTACGGGGAAAATCCCAAAAAATGTTTGAACAACTTGCCTAAAATGAAGCTTGCCTATAAGTAGTCTAATCATGTTGAGCAAGAATCAGTAAAAATAATTTGCCTAGCAAAAATTAGGGAATATAACCCAGTGAGAAAAATAATTACCATTAGAGCTCACAAATTTGGGTCCAGTAACAATTAGTATACTAACGATTAGGACCGGGATGATCCTGATATTAGGGTTCAGCAGTAATCCAATACAATTTAAAATGTGTCTGTCTGTTAGGTAGTCAGCCCGAAGGCTGGTTGGATCCTCAAAAAGCACCGCCGTTACGTTATGTGAGTAGATACCCACAAAAACCCAAGGCAGCGCTATTTTGAGGCGTTCTAGGCAAGAAGAGGAGTGAGGTAGTTTGCCATTGCTTTCCTCACTTAAAATGTGTACGAAGTATAATTAAGAAAATCCTTAGGATTGGGTTCAGCAGTATTCCAATACAATTTAAATTGAGTACGAAGTAAAATTTAGAAAATCCTCAGGAATTTAAACTGAGATGTTTGGCTTCATGAAATTAAGAATACCTAAAAGCCCTAAAAGCTCTAACAATATGTATGTTATGCGTAGAAAAGAGGTTTACAGAATACCGTTTAACATTGAAACAGAATTACACGTAGGCCTACATGGAACTTCACGAAAATGGGGAAGATTTTCCGAAGAAAAAATTCAATTTTGCAACACAAAACAAAAACAAAAAACAACAAAATGATTACATAGGTTATTTAAAATTAAGTTGTTTTCCAGATAACGGGGCAGAAATGTGAAGAAGGAAAATGGGGATTATTCGCATAGTCTGTTCGCGAGTCGCACGTTAAATGTTTGGCACTGAATGTCACGATTAACGCAACATGAACACAAGCAGAGGGACGAAATGAGATAGTGTATTGTATCGTAACACCGACACGTACAATACAGCTCTCTTCTGGTAGTGTATTGTATCGTAACACGAACACGAGTACAGCGCCACTATCAGGTAGTGTATTTTAACGTAACACGAACACGATCAGAGTGATACTATCAGGTAGTGTATTGTAACGCAACACGAACATGAGCAGAGCAACATTATTAGGTAGAGTATTTTAACGTAGCACGAACACGATCACAGTGACACTATCAGGTAGTGTATTGTAACGCAACACGAACACGAGCAGAGAACCGCTATTAGGTAGTGTATTGTATCGTAACACGGACACGAGCAGAGCCACACTATCAGGTAATGTATTGTAACGCAACACGAACACGAGCAGAGCGACACTGTCAGAAAGTGTATTGTAACGCAACACGAACATGAGTAGAGCGACACTATCAGTTAGTGTATTGTAACGCAACACAAACACGAGCAGAGCGACACTATCAGAAAGTGTATTGTATCGTAACACGGACACGTATTATACAACTCTCCTCAGGTAGTGTATGGTATCGAAACACGAACAAGTACAATGCAACTGTCCTCACGTAGTCTACTGTATCGTAACACGAACATGAGCAGAGCGACACAATGAAATAGTGTATTATAATGCAGCACGAACACAAGCAGAAGGAAACTATAAGATAAAGTATTGTAACTCAACACGTTTAGGAGCAGTGGAACACTATGAGGTAGTGTAATGTAACGCCACACGAACAGGAGCATGGCGTCACTATCGAGTAGTGTATTGTAACACTACACGTACACACCGACACAAAGGGATAGTGTATTGTCAAGCGACACGAACACGAGAACAGCGACACTATCAGGTAGTGTATTTTAACGTAACACGAACACGATCATAGCGACAATATCAAGTAGTGTATTGTAACGCAACAGGAACACGAGTAGAGCGATATTATAAGTTAGTGTAATGTAACTCAACACGAATACGAGCAGAGCGACCCTATTAGGTAGTGTATTGTAAAGGAACACGAAAACGAGCAGAGCAACGCTATTAGGTAGTGTATCGTAACGTAACGCGGACAAGTACAATACAACTCTCCACAGGTAATGTATTGTATTGTAACACGGGCACGTACAATACAACTCTCCTGAAGTGGTGTATTGTATCGTAACACGAACACGAGTAGAGCGACACTATCAAGTAGTGTATTATAACGAAACACGGACACATACAATACAACTCTCCGCAGGTAGTGTATTGTATCGTAACACGGACACATACAATGCAAGCGTCGTAAGGTAGTGTATTGTATCGTAACACGGATACGTACAATACAACTCTCCTCAGGTAGTGTACTGTATCGTAACACGAACACGACTAGAGCGACAATATAAAGTAGTGTATTGTAACGCAACACGAACATGAGTAGAGCGACACTATCAGTTAGTGTATTGTAACGCAACACAAACACGAGCTGAGCGACACTATCAGAAAGTGTATTGTATCGTAACACGGACACGTATTATACAACTCTCCTCAGGTAGTGTATGGTATCGAAACACGAACAAGTACAATGCAACTGTCCTCACGTAGTCTACTGTATCGTAACACGAACATGAGCAGAGCGACACAATGAAATAGTGTATTATGATGCAGCACGAACACAAGCAGAAGGAAACTATAAGATAAAGTATTGTAACTCAACACGTTTAGGAGCAGTGGAACACTATGAGGTAGTGTAATGTAACGCCACACGAACAGGAGCATGGCGTCACTATCGAGTAGTATATTGTAACACTACACGTACACACCGACACAAAGGGATAGTGTATTGTCACGCGACACGAACACGAGAACAGCGACACTATCAGGTAGTGTATTTTAACGTAACACGAACACGATCATAGTGACAATATCAAGTAGTGTATTGTAACGCAACAGCAACACGAGTAGAGCGATATTATAAGTTAGTGTAATGTAACTCAACACGAATACGAGCAGAGCGACCCTATTAGGTAGTGTATTGTAAAGGAACACGAAAACGAGCAGAGCAACGCTATCAGGTAGTGTATTGTAACGTAACGCGGACAAGTACAATACAACTCTCCACAGGTTGTTTATTGTATCGTAACACGAACACGAGCATAGCGACACAATGAGATAGTGTATTATAACGGAACACAAACACGAGCAGAGTGACACAATGAGATAGTGTATTGTAGCGGATCAGCAACATGAGCAGATGGAAACTATCAGGTAGTGTATCGTAACGTTACACGGACAAGGGCAGAGGGACACTATCAGATAATGTATTGTAACGCAACACAAACAAGAGCAGATGGAAACTATTAACAAATATATTGTAACTCAACACGTACCGGAGCAGTGGAACACGATGCGCTAGTGTAATGTAACGCCACACGAACAGGTGAAGGGCGTCACTAACAAGTAGTGTATTGTAACACTACACGTACACGAGCAGAGCGACACAAGAAGGTAGTGTATTGTCACCCGACACGAACAATGCATCAGAGACACTATCAGGTAGTGTATTTTAACGCAACACGAACACGACCACGAGCAGAGCAACGCTATTAGGTAGTGTATTGTATCGTAACGAACACGTACAAAAAACTCTGCTCAGGTAATGTATTGTATCGTAACACGGACATGTACAATACAACTCTCCTCACGTAGTGTATTGTATCGTAACACCGGCACGTACAATACAACTGTCCTCAGGTATTGTATTGTATCGTAACACGGTCAAAGACAATATATTTTCCTCAGGTAGTGTATTGTATTGGATCACCGACACGTACTATACAACTGTCCTTTTGTAGTGTAATGTATCGTAACACAAACACGTACAATACAACAGTCCTCAGGTAGTGTATTGTATCGTAACACGGACACGTACAATAATACTATCCTCAGGTAGTGTATGGGATAGTGTATTGTAACGGAACACGAACACGAGCAGAGCAACACAATGAGATAGTGTATGATAATGCAGCACGAACACAAGCAGAAGGAGACTATCATGTAGAGTAATGTAACGGAACACGAACACGAGCATAGCGACACAATGGAATAGTATATTATAACGCAGCACGAACACAAGCAGAAGGAGACTATCATGTAAAGTAATGTAACGCAACATGAACTCGAGCTTAGCTAAACCAAAATGTATTGTATTGTAACGCAACACGAACACGAGCAGGGCGACACAATCAGATAATGTATTCTAACGCAACAGCAACACGAGTAGATGGGATTATCTGGTAATTAATTGTAGCGCCACACGAACACGACCAGAGCGACACTATCAGGTAGGGTATTGTAACGCAATAGGAACACGAGCTGGTGGAAACTATCAGATAGTGTATTTTAACGCTGGAAACTATCAGGAAATGTATTGTAACGCAACACGAATACGAACAGTAGGATATAAATGGCGGTTCTGGGGCAGGGGCTAATGCGCAAGATGGCAGCCACGCGCAACACGAGTAGATGGGATTATCTGGTAATTAATTGTAGCGCCACACGAACACGACCAGAGCGACACTATCAGGTAGGGTATTGTAACGCAATAGGAACACGAGCTGGTGGAAACTATCAGATATGCTATTCTTATGGGAGAGAGAGTCATTGCTGGGGCAGAAGCTAATGCGCAAAATGGCCGCCACGACCTGAGACCATGAATGACAGGGAGAGGTCGGCTGTGTAGTTGCTAAATGGATTTTATTATTATTATTATTATTATTATTAGGTAATTATTGCTTGATCGTGTACAATCAAGACCAGCCTTATATTGTCCACCTCTTGGTGTAGTGGCTAGCATTCTTGGCGGTCATTCCTGAGGTTTGAATTCCGGCTCTGCCAAGAAATTTAATTTCTGGTCTCAGGAGTGGAACGGGGTACACTCAGCCTTGTGAGGCAAAACTGACAGGAGCTGGCTTTTGATTCATACCTCAGCCATTCTGCCTAACCCAACTTCACCTAACCTAACCTATCCTAACCTAACCTAACCTAATCTAACCTAACCTAACCACAAAGTCAGAGCAAATATGAGAGCAAATGTGAGAGCACACATAATAAACTAAGTTATAACCTAACCTAACCTTACTTAACCTAACCTAACCTAACCTAACTTAAAAGTGCGAGAAAAAAGAGAACAAAATGTGTGAGCAAAAAAGTGAGAGCAAATGTGAGAGCACAAATAATAAACTTAGTTATAACCTAACCTAACCCACAGAAACCTCATTTAAAGATTTTAGATTTTACATTTTAAGATTTTACATTTTAACATTTTAGATTTTTGATTATTTCATTTTAAAATTTTTAGATTTTATATTTTACATTTTTGATATTTTTGTATTTTAGATTTTAGTTTTTTTTTAGATTTTACATTTTAAATTTAAGATTTTTTTGATTTTATATTTTATATTTTACATTTTCCGAAAAGAGTAAACTACAAGGTCACATATCTAACCTCGCCGAACCTAACTTTACCAACCTAACTTAAGCTAATCCAAAGGCTAATGCACATACACAAAGTATATAAGGGCACATGCAACTATCCTTATGCTAGTCATATAGGCTACTGTACAGTACAACATGATCACTACCCCAACCGGGGTATTTTTTTCATTTTGTTGTTTACACATTTTGTCAATTTTCCAATTTCCCATTTTCAGTTTTTTTTAAATGTCAGTTTTAAGTTTTTCAATTTCATAATATGGAAACATGGATTTTGCATTTTGTTGTTTACACATTTATCAATTTCACAATTTTCCATTTTCAGTTTTTAAAATGTCAGTTTAAAGTTTTTCAATTTCATGATATAGAAACATGGTTTTGCCAATTTGTTGTTTACGCATTTGTCAATTTCACAGTTTCCCATTTGCAGTTTTTAAAATGTCAGTTTAAAGTTTTTCAATTTAATGATATAGAAACATGGATTTTCCAATTCTTTTACGCATTTGTCAATTTCACAATTTCCCATTTACAGTTTTTAAAATTTCAGTTTAACGTTTTCAATTTTTGTCAATATGGAAACATGTATTTCCAATTTTGTTGTTTACATGTTTTTGATTTAGTCCATGTAGCCTACAAAGTACATTTTGCATTAGGAGTGGAGAGAGGTGGGTAGTAATTAAAAATGTACAAGCAGTGTCCATACAATATTTTGTATTTTAAATACATATAGTATATTTACACATAATACATTGTTTTTGTTATAAATTGTATAGTTGGTTTTATTTGTTTTCTATTTTTATTTATTTTTGAGTATGAATACCATTTTTTTGTTTTTTCTGTTTTTGTAGTGCTATTGTTTTATTTCCTAAATTATTTTGTTTTATGTGTTTGCTACATGCAAACAGAGAATTTTGATATTCATAACTTAACTCTTTAATCATGGTCAATGATTGAGTAATGACCATAGGCATGTGTACCTATACCATCCGTATCAATTACTCTTTTATCATTTCCAGGAGACAAAGCAATTTTGTTTAGTCTTATAGATGATATGTCATGTTGCTTAGAAGCAATAATGTTAATTGGTATTCTTTTTACCTCGTTTTTTCATAATACAATCCTTATAATCTTGAAAGCTTATACAATTTTTGACAACACCTTTACTAATACCTTTAATCTTTTTGATTTCTTTACCATTTATGTCTAAAGCATACATTTTAGCTCCAAGTCCAACAAAGGCATTAATAATTTGTCCACAAGCCTCGTCTTTAAATTTCCCCAACCTTTTCTTGTTTGATGTAGAGTAACATATGTGATTAGTAGGATAATCTGATGTGTCCAGGTGTTCTAGGAAATCCAACTTGTCTTGATATACATCTTGGGTGTTAACCAAATAAATGAACGAGTCGGTATCCATATACATGAGTTTAAGATTGTTCATTCCATAATAGAGTAGCAGGACATCATAGTGGTGGGAATACATGAGGGTTTTTGAAATATCCAGTCTACACATTCCAAAATATATAGGCTTATTGAATACAATGTTACGTTTAGCCATGTGGAAAGCAGCTATGTTAGGACCATAAATTGTTCTGTCGATAAATGTTGGCTTTGCTATTAGCTTTTCTGCCTTTTTGCTGTCAGCCACAAGACGTATTGTACCCGATATCCGGATAGTAGGCTGTCAGATATCCGCCCCCTCAATCGGATTGCCAATAATCAATCGCACCGGCACAGCTACATCAATGAAAATGGCACTGACAGATACTATCGAGATTAGAGCACAATAGTTAACAAGAAAATTATTGTGGAACACACCAAAATATACGGGGGTTCATACTTACCTTTACTTACCTCTTAAATTTATCTCGGGGACTGGGTTGTCAACTGGATCACTTAAAGTATGCCCACACAATAACCTCCACCATGATATTTAAAATGAACCAGAACGAAGACGAGAAACTTTAAACTGCACAATAATTTATTTCACATAAAGAATGATTTTAACAAAAATGAAACAACAAAATCCACGTGGCAATCAGAAGCCATCGACCACATAACCATGTCCTCCTGTAGGACCTGTATTCTCTACATATAATGTTTCAGCTTTCTCAAGCTCATAGCAACGTAAAAATAATAATGCACTTGGAATGGAAACGGGATTTGGGATGAGACACATATATCAATTGTTTTGCGTGTTTATATACTTCACATTTTATTTATAGCCACAAGGCTATTATGGAACGTCCTTGGCCTCTGTAACACAGTTGTCCGGGCCAGCTGCAATGCACCTGTATTGTCAAAGCGGATTCCCGTTCGTTCAACCCTAGCATAAGCGTGTTACCTCAGAGCTTGGCTCTCCTTTTCAAATACGTAAATGTTCACATCTCAACTGAAATATTATCACGCAAATGTCTTACATGCTTCATTCAAACACCAGTGGATTACTCCAACAATCCCAAATCATGATTATTTGTTCAAACCACTTGCTTAACTTGCGTTGTTTAGAGTATATAAAAAAACTCTAAATGTTAATAACAAAAGTTCATTAATTATTTATAACAATAATAAATTGTTTATAACAATGTCAAATGACAATTGAAAATTTTATACACGCCTCTATTAATCACTATCATTTCAAATTATTTAACAAAGATATTTACAAAATTATTTTACAATATTATATTGTTTATATTATTTATACAAGAAATACATTAAACCACACGTTTATCCGGTTGATAATTACTTAAATCGTGATGATATAATCGACCAATGAAGGTTAGTTATATTTAACTGTCAAATTCAGGTTTAATAAGGTTTAATAATAATTATGAATATTTGTGACGGTAACCTCCATTCAAAATCTTTATCTCAAATAATTTAACACTCTTGTTAATTTTAACAGTATCTTCAAATGAATAATCTTTCAAAGAACAAGAACAATACATTTAGCGGGAAAATACTTCGCTTATAACGCACAAAATTGCACAACAATTGGCCCAAAATTCATCATATATCTTCATATATATGGCATAAAAATCTTCCAAACTACACACAAAAATCCTCCACTTATAAATTCATCAACTTCATTAATTATTGTGGGAACCTCCTTCATTATTCAAGGGCATTACTCAACAGCGACTTTTACACGTCCACTGAACTAACGATTATACATCCATTGTTCCTCTTTAAAAATTCTTATATTCATCAATTGTAATAATGACTGTTATTATTTAACCTTCGTGGGTTTCATTCATGAATCGATATGAAGTAAAAATTTGCCAATCACAAATAAATTTAATAGCGAATACGATTAGACACTCCTGCCTGGTCTATCAAAATTGAGATTAACATCTTCAAAATAACGCAGTATAAAAAACTATCTTCAATCAAAAATCAACTAAACTGCAAAATAGTCGAATAGAATACAATGAGACTGTGGAATGCAAACATTATTGTTCCAATCTATAATTGAGAAAAGCTCCTATCAAATGTTCATTACTATAGTGTATTCAATAAATTGTAATCAACGTTCATATTTCATAAAATTGTCTATAATGCAATGATAAATGTCTATGTTGCAATCATGTTCGTAAGACGACTAGTATTTCAAAGATCGTCGATATCGTAATAGATTTTAACGCTCTAAAATCATTTAATTATTCTTCTTTCTTGAGGATGACAGAAAATTGGTCAAAGTAATTTACTGAATAGAATTACTTTAATAAAATGACACGCTGTCTGAATTCAAATCTGCCATAGCAAATCGTTAACTTTACAGTCAAATCGTGACTACAAAAATATGCAAATTACTGAAAGAATCTAAATCATCAGTCTCAACTGATCCAAAATTATTAAGTATGCCAATGACATAGCAATGTCTCAAAAATCGAAGAAAAAGGCATAAATCATCGAAGTGTACTGAGTACAGAAATATCAATCAAGAAAATGGGGCAAAATATAGGACAGAAAATATGGGAAGAATGGTTGCTCAGATATCGCTACAAGACTCAAATAATACAAGAAACGTTCACGACTACCTTATCTGTTGATTGAAGATCTAGAGGAAAGTTTTCAAAGAAAACTGCTGTTGGTTCCATTTCACCAGCGTAAAGATGTGCTCCGTCCTCGAACCTGGAATCAGCGTCCTCGGAGAATCGAACTGCTTCCTCCTCCGAAATTGCACTGCTCCGTGGATACGAAAAACATCCTTCTGGCAAAACTCTTCTTTGTGCGCCGGGACAACCCTGGCCTCTCTTGAAAGTTCCCTGAAGTTCTTGCAGGAATTCGCCATGCAGTTTATTGTAGTTATTTCCGCAGAAATATTCATAGTTGTGGAGTATGAAAATATTTCCACTGTCATCTGGTATAATTCAGCGATGGATTCACGATGCATGAGTGTAGTTGGATGTTCACTACATGCTCGCTTTTGTAGAAAGACGATTAACGAAGTTCCATGCTGCTATTTCACTCCAATCAATATATGTCCCAATTGCATTAAAGCCTTAGCCTTCCATCTCAACTACTGTTATAATCATTGAAAGCACTGCAAGATTATAATGTTCCATAGTCGAATGTATCGTTGTAATACCAAACGTATTCTCCAATATCACTGTTGCACTCCACGTGTCAGCCGTAGTGTATAATGTGGAATTTTAAAAGTGTTTCTCATGTGGCGAGAAAATCACTTTTGTTGGCAGCCTTAAAGTTCCAATACCTTTCGAAGAATAACTGTGAAATTGTTCAAATCTTGTACACACCTCAATGTTGTACTGCCCAATAGAACTATAATACAGGCTGAAGTTAGCGCTTGATATCTTAACTGGTGGAAACGTTAATGTGAGCGTTTCAACTTCACCTAGTTTCGAGCAGCGTAAAATGGAACTGCTCCGAGTTCGTTCGATGCGCCGGGCTTTAACCACGCTAAAGACAACTTACTTCACTGAATCACTTGAAAATGACTTTATATCACCAGAAATATATATGCGATCTGACATATGAGATCTGAGAGCTCCTCTCTCCTGTGCACGACCTTTTATCAACTTCTTAAGGGGCGTATCCATCCCTTCCATAGCCTGTTGCTGCGTCATTGCTGGAAGTTTTAACTTTGGCTATACTTGCCGGATTTTCAAATTTCAAAAACTCAAAATTAATTTCTTCAAAATTCCAAATCAATGCCATAACTGAAAATAGATTTCCACAAATCTGCATGCCAAAAGTAATCAAATATCGTAGTTTCAGCAATCTCCGTCTTCCTTCCAAACTATCGTTCATTGGTTCGAGTCTCTCCTCCAATAGCGTAGCTTCTTCCTTAGCACAATACCTTGTTTCCTGCGACTGCGTCGTAAATCTAAGATAACCCAGATGTTAGGCCCCTTAAAACAACAATTATCATCATCATCATCGAACAAAATCATGACGTCACCAAGAATCTCAGCACAATCAGCCTGCTTGCCTCAAGTCTGCGTCATCCGTGCCTACGTCATGAATATCCACGTCATAACTATGACATCCGTACCTTTACTCATATTTGCCAATACAGCCATCGTGGTCTCAATATAATTCAATTTCCGGGGGCATTCTCCCTTCACCACGTTTTAAAAACAGTTGCAAATTGTTTTTAAACTCTGTGTTATAAATATCTCAATTCACTTGAACACGAAATTGAATTATTATTGGCTTACTCTTGGATAATATTTCTTCAAGTTCCCAGCATTGAACTTGCCATAAACGACATTATTCTCATCATCGTATAGTTCATAACAGTTGTTTCCATAAGCATTCGTAATTCTGAACGGACCCATGAATACTATTCCAAACTTGGGTTAGATTTTCTTACCTACGTCAGCCTTGACAGGTCTGCGTAATAATACCAGATTACCAATTTCTAAGGGAGCACCAAAACGTTTTCCAGCTACTCTTTTCAGTCGTTTTTGTGCTGCTTTCTGGAGTTGTTCCTTCGCTCTGTCTATTCTCTGCTGCCTTCCTAAGTCGGGATCTCTAGGAACGTGGTTAAAAAGATTATCCCACGGCCTTTCTGGGTTTCTTCCATAGATGAAGTCTCATTGGCACCTCTCCTGTGCTCTCCTGCACTGTAGAATTTAGACATTCCTCAATAAGGGGTACAAATCTCACCCAACCAGAATGATCATTCGGACAGAAAATTCGACAGAATTTCGAAAATTCAGCCATATATCTTTCCGAAGAATTCGATTCCGGATATCGCACGCTTGGAAATATGTGCTTAATACCAAGCCTTTCCATATCTGCAGCAAATTCTAAGGATGTAAACTGAGCTCCATGATCCGAAAGTAGATATTCTGGTTTACCAGCTTTTGGAAATACAGCATGTTCCAGTCTGCTTACAACGTTCCTCGTGTTAGCTTTTTGCATGGGACTCATTGTTACAAATTTTGAGAAGACATCCACGGTAACCAACATATACTGATTACCCTGATATCCCTTCGGACAAGGACCAAATATGTCTGTCGCCATGAGTTCATTCGGTTTAGAGGGAATCATCGCCTTAGGTTTTCCTTTTAATAGAGCGGAAGCATACTTTGGTCTTTGACATTTATCACATGAACGAATGACATTAGCAATGCTGGAACGCATGTTAGTCCATATAAACCTCTCTTTAAGGGTATCAAGAGTTTTATCTAAACCCGCATGTCCAGTTGCGTGATGAGCTACCCACACTAAATTGACAACAAGTTTAGGTGGCACGACTATTCGAAGCTTTGTATGCGCAGAGTCAGCATACTTACATACGATGTCTCCACTCAAGACAAAGTGTCGTGAATCTCTCTGTGTAGCTGCATAGTCAACATCAGTATTGTCCATGTAACCCTTAAGAAACCTGTACATTTTCCTGATTGGAGCGTGTCTCTTCTGTGACACACCGATTCGGGCTAACCTCCTAACGGTCTCTTGATCTTGCTGCTCCAATTGTACATGGTGTATCTGCACATTTTTGATAGGGTTACGTGATAAAGCATCAGCCAGTACGTTATCTTTCCCAGGCTGATGGATGATAGTGGCATTAAACTGTTGGGTGAACAAAGCCCAACGTGTCAATCTATCACTAGACATGTCAGTTTGCAGCATAAACTGAAGTGCTTTGTGATCTGTAATAATGATAACCTTATGTCCCAGCAACATTTTTTTCCAAGCTTGCAAAGCTGTTACAAAAGCTAACGCTTCTAGTTCTGTCGTAAAGTAATTTTCCTCGTGTTTCTTTAACTTCCGACTAGTGAACGCAATGTAGTGCTTGTTGCCTGCCTCGTCTTTTTGGTATAAGACTGCACTAATGCCTATTCTTGATGCATCAGACTCTATATAGAACACCTTCTCAAAGTCAGGGTACTCCAGTTTGACGTTGTTTCTGAGCATCTCCTTTGCTTTCTCAAAAGCCTCAAAAGCCTCGTCTATTATTTTTCTTGAGTAAATCATACAGAGGAGCCATAATTTCAGAGTATCTCGGACAGTGGCTGCTAATGAATTGGCATGCGCCTACAAATTCTCTGACTTGTTTCACCTTAGTTGGCTTTGGGAATCTAGTGATTGCATCTACTTTCTGCATGTTTGGATGATATCCATCTTTATCAATGGTATGCCCCAAGTAATTGATCTCCTTCTTCAAGAATTGACATTTTCCAAAATTGACCTTGATATTGGCCTCCCTTAAATTTTCAAACAACTTTCTCAAGTGCACTAAATGTTCTGCGGCGTTGGGTGAAGATACAATTAAATCGTCAATGTAGCAGATTACATTCTCCTTTACTTCGTCAGTGAGCTTGCTATCAAGTGCTCGAATGAGTGCTGGTCCACTGTTGACCATTCCAAAAGGCATTCTCACAAAGACCCATGACGTCTGGTCAAATAGGAATCCAGTGTACTGCATACTTTCTTCCTCCAGTTGAACTTGGTAAAACGAAGATGTCAAGTCAAGAACACTGAAACATGCTCTCCCTTTGAACTTTCTAAGCAGATCTCTGATCTTAGGTGGTCGGTCATTTTCTGGAAGAATCTTCAAGTTGATGGTCCGAGCATCGAGACAAAGACGTATCTGACCATTACTTTTCTTCACTACAGTGATGGGGTTTATGTAAGACGACGCCTGTTTTTTAATAATCCCGTCTACCTCCATTTTTCTGATCAACCCTCGTACTTCTTGATAGTATTTCTCAGGTATGGGGTATATTCTCTTCTGGTAAGGGGTTTCATCGGTCAGCCTTATCTTATACTTATAGTCTTTAATCAATCCAGGCTTTTCATCGAAAATATCTTGGAATTCCTTTATCAAATCTTCAAATTCCCCCTGAATTTCTTCAAATCCTTCAGTTTTTCTACTGGGTATTTCTGTTATATTCTCTACGTCGTTAATAATGGTATTTAAAATTTCTTCCCTAAGGTCTATCTCCAGACTGTTTTTCACGTCCTGTTCTTCGATCTCTTCTGTGATCATGTACCCATCATTAAAGCTAATACTTCTATTCTTCATATCAATAATGGCTCCAACTTTCGATATAAAATCGATTCCTAGCACAATATCGAAATGGATCTTGTTAACCACAATAAAGATCTGTTCATAATTCCTTCCATTAATTTCAAAGTTCAACAGCACTTGGATCTTGCATTTCACTGCCTTGTCTTGGAAAATTCCTCTCACTTTGACGGTAGAAACTGGTAAAACTGTCATGTTTTCTCCTTTTAACAGACTTTGATAGCATTCATCAGAAATGATAGAAATAATTGCGCCAGTATCCATAAGAGCTTTATACTGTTGGCCATCTATCAGTACAGAAATAATAGGTAATGCACATGGTCTTTCCTCTTTGACGATTCCCCTCTCTTCTAATAAATCCTCATCAGTTACTTCGTAAATTTCGTTAATGGTAATCAGGTGTGGTGTGGCAATGTATTCATAGTTTCTCACTGTCGTTGAGAAATCGGCGTTTTTTTTTGTGTTACCAATCTCAAAGTTCCCCTGCTGACTTGTAGAAGGACCAGGATCGATCACTACATCCTGTCTTTTCTTTTGATTTTCAGCTTCCTTTTCTCGTAATTCCTTCAGATACTGCTGACTTTCTTTCTCTCTTTCTTGATACTTGTCGGGTGTCATAACCTGACCTTGAGAATTCTGATTCTGATTCTGGTACTGGTTATTTCTGTTATAATTTCTATTATAACCATTGTTGTAGTATCTACCTCTTCCGTTGTTGTAATTCCCTCTATTATTATTCCAGCCTCGTCTTTGCTGATATGGACGGTAACCTTGGGATCTGTGGTTGCGGAAATAATTATTCCTGTGAGGACCTACATTTTCAGTTTTTCCTTCCTCAGGCTTATCAGTTTGCTGCACTTGATCCATGTAGACCGTATTAACGTCTTTGAATTCTTGCCTCTGACCTTTTTGTACCAAATTTGGCATTGGACTCGTGTAGTCAAGCCTTCTCAACAATTCGTCCATACTTGTCAAATCTCTAATATTTGACGATATGATCAGTCTTCTTACCTCCACTGGCAGCATACGTGAAATCGCATCTATCAACTGCTCTCTTGACAATGGGGGTTGCAAAAATCTCAAGCGTGATAGTTGACTCGTGAAGAAATCAGCGTACCGTGTTGGAAGAGTACCTGAATACTTCCTCGAGTATACTTCAGCTCTTAGCGAATTCTGAGCTTCTATTGACCAGAATCGTTTAATCAGTGCCTCTGCAAATTCGTCAAAATTGCTGAAAGTGTACCGGAATGCTCTAAACCATTCAAGGGGTCCTCCAGCTAGAAATCTTTCTACGATTCTCATCTCTCTCTCTCTAGGAATGTGGGCTTCTATGAAATAGTCTTTAAGATTCCTGATATATTCGATCGGTGTGAGACTATCAGTGTTGCTAAATTTTTGAGGTTTGTCTTCAAAATTCCGGATGACTGTCACATTTCTCGGATATGAATCCATATAATTCCTCCCACTATCACGATACTTCCATTCGGGTTCAATATTCCGATCCTCTTCTTCTTCTCTGAATCTGGATATACGTTCCTCAGGACTAATATCTCTCTCTTCTGTAGTAAGGTTACCTCTTCTCACGTAATTTCTCTCCTCTTCACCAGTCAATCCTTCGGTATCCTTGTCTGTGATTTCCGTGATGACTTTCCTAATCAACTCTTCCTTATAGGTTTCCATCATGCTAGCTTCTCCTAGTTTCAAATTCTGCAGCTTGCTCGTAGTTTCATTAACCTCAGAGACAACCTTATGAATTTGTTCCTTTAATGTTTGCACGTCCTGACCTATCTGTGTTCTATCCTCTACCTGCTTTTCGGATAGCGAATCCATCCTTACATTCAAGTCTTTCCTAATCTGAACTACTTCGTTATTAATGTCTACTTGTGTACTGGCAAGTTTTCTTTCAATTCGTTCCTGAATCTGATCTACATGTTCCCCACTTGACCTGTTCCATTCATCTTTCCACACTGTTACATTTGCAGTTAACATTTCTGCAATATCTACTTCGATGTCCTCCTTAAGTAAACGATTGTGATCTAATACTTGGGTTCTCATGACCTCTACATCGTATTTTAAACCAGCTAAAGAAGCCGTTGTCCTAACAGACTCGTCAACTAATCGAGTTGTTAATGCACTAATGTTACGAGTACAAAGTGTTTTTGAAGTTTCAATTTCCTCCCTAACTTTGTTGACATCAGTCTGAACTTTAGCAATGTCTACAAAAACAGTATTGACTTCTACTTGTATTTTATTGATATCGCTTTGCATATCGTTAACATCTGAATGAATATTATTGATGTCAACTTGAACATTTGATACATCAGTTCGAACATTACTAACCTCTCTTTGAACTTCTTCTACTTTGTCCTGTACAGTAGCAACGTCATTCCTAACAACAATTACTTCAGCTCTAGCACATGAAATATCACCCCGGACATTAGCAACATCAAGATTCAACATAGTAAGATCTTTTTGTACCTTAGACACATCAATTTTAACATCAGAAACATCTTTGTGAATGTCACTTACAGCATTCTCGATTCCCTGGGTACTGATCTGTAAACGCGACATATCATTTTCTAGGTTTGCAGAACTGGTCTGAAGAACTTTCAGATTTTCATCCAGCATCTGCTTTACACTTTCATTCATGCTAGCTTTCATTTCTCTTGCACTTTCATCCAGCCTAATAGACATATTACTAGAATTCTCCTCCATCATCTGCTTCATACTGCTATTCATGCTAGCTTTCATCTCCTCCAACATAATTCTCAGACTTTCATCTGCCATTTCAATAATATTTCAATAATAAACTGCTTTAGGGACATACATCAAACAGAGCAAAATAACAACATCTGAGCAACATTCTTCACCATAAATAAATTTTGAGCAATTTCCTGTCTTAAATCTAACTTATAATTACCTTATAATTAACCTTCGTAGACACTTCATGTTGAAATAAACTTAAGCACATGTTCAAGTTTCTTTGGTTCATTTTAAAATATCCTAACACAAATAATTTACATTTATAATCCAAATAGTTTAATTTTATCTTTAATATGACTAAACACGTCATAAGCCGGTCAAATAAAATAAGATTCCAGATCATAGGCGATTTTTCTAAGTTTCCAGCCTATTTAACCTCTTTCAAGTCGTATAAGATCTGATCTTTTCTGAGTGTAATTTTCCTAATACAACACAACATTTACTTCCTATATAATCACACTCTCAAATTCTACAATTGACCAAGACATCTAACAAAGAATCAACCTCTTTATTTGAGTCTTCACAATCCCTTTGACATCGATAACTTGGTAATCCAATGTTATTCGAACACTCCACAAAAATTGCGGTGTCAATTTTACTGCAATAACTTGGTAATCCAATGTTTTGCTGATCGTGCCAATCGAGACAATCGAGCCCCCCACGTTGATTGCGCCAATCCTACTGTACCCGATATCCGGATAGTAGGCTGTCAGATATCCGCCCCCTCAATCGGATTGCCAATAATCAATCGCACCGGCACAGCTACATCAATGAAAATGGCACTGACAGATACTATCGAGATTAGAGCACAATAGTTAACAAGAAAATTATTGTGGAACACACCAAAATATACGGGGGTTCATACTTACCTTTACTTACCTCTTAAATTTATCTCGGGGACTGGGTTGTCAACTGGATCACTTAAAGTATGCCCACACAATAACCTCCACCATGATATTTAAAATGAACCAGAACGAAGACGAGAAACTTTAAACTGCACAATAATTTATTTCACATAAAGAATGATTTTAACAAAAATGAAACAACAAAATCCACGTGGCAATCAGAAGCCATCGACCACATAACCATGTCCTCCTGTAGGACCTGTATTCTCTACATATAATGTTTCAGCTTTCTCAAGCTCATAGCAACGTAAAAATAATAATGCACTTGGAATGGAAACGGGATTTGGGATGAGACACATATATCAATTGTTTTGCGTGTTTATATACTTCACATTTTATTTATAGCCACAAGGCTATTATGGAACGTCCTTGGCCTCTGTAACACAGTTGTCCGGGCCAGCTGCAATGCACCTGTATTGTCAAAGCGGACTCCCGTTCGTTCAACCCTAGCATAAGCGTGTTACCTCAGAGCTTGGCTCTCCTTTTCAAATACGTAAATGTTCACATCTCAACTGAAATATTATCACGCAAATGTCTTACATGCTTCATTCAAACACCAGTGGATTACTCCAACAATCCCAAATCATGATTATTTGTTCAAACCACTTGCTTAACTTGCGTTGTTTAGAGTATATAAAAAAAACTCTAAATGTTAATAACAAAAGTTCATTAATTATTTATAACAATAATAAATTGTTTATAACAATGTCAAATGACAATTGAAAATTTTATACACGCCTCTATTAATCACTATCATTTCAAATTATTTAACAAAGATATTTACAAAATTATTTTACAATATTATATTGTTTATATTATTTATACAAGAAATACATTAAACCACACGTTTATCCGGTTGATAATTACTTAAATCGTGATGATATAATCGACCAATGAAGGTTAGTTATATTTAACTGTCAAATTCAGGTTTAATAAGGTTTAATAATAATTATTAATATTTGTGACGGTAACCTCCATTCAAAATCTTTATCTCAAATAATTAAACACTCTTGTTAATTTTAACAGTATCTTCATATGAATAATCTTTCAAAGAACAAGAACAATACGTTTAGCGGGAAAATACTTCGCTTATAACGCACAAAATTGCACAACAATTGGCCCAAAATTCATCATATATCTTCATATACACACATCAAAAAAAGATTTGCATCACCTCGGCTCCCAGATCTCCGGCATATAGACGTTGACTGTGTATATTGTATCCAAGATACAGTCCCTTTGACTGTTCATAGATGTCACTAAAACTGCCCAAAGATGTAAACAACCATGCATGAGCAGGGCCTATTAGACGGAGGGGGTACGACAGCCGATCAGTTCCAGTCATTCCACCAGGACGAAGGTACGCTGCTCATGTTGTCTGTAGTTCTACCATGCCTAGAAGGTCAATACCGCAGTTCGATCGCGTCCGCATTGTTACTTTGTGTCAAGAAGGGCTCTCAACAAGGGAAGTTTCCAGGCGTCTCAGAGTGAACCAAAGCGATGTTGTTCGGACATGGAGGAGGTACAGAGATACAGGAACTGTCGATGACAGGCCTCGCTCAGGCCGCCCAAGGGCTACTACTGTAGTGGATGACCGCTACTTACGGATTGCCGCTCGGAGGAACCCTGACATCAATGCCACCATGTTGAATAATGCGTTTCGTTCAGCCACAGGACGTCGTGTTTCAACTCAAACTGTGCGCAATAGGCTGCATGATGCGCAACTTCACTCCCGACGTCCATGGCGAGGTCCAGCTTTGCAACCCCGACACCATGCAGCGCGGTACAGATGGGCCCAACAACATGCTGAATGGACCCCACGGAATTGGCATCACGTTCTCTTCACCGATGAGTGTCGCATATGCCTTCAACCAGACAATCGTCGGAGACGTGTTTGGAGGCACCCTGGTCAGGCTGAACGTCTTAGACACACTGTCCAGCGAGTGCAGCAAGGTGGTGGTTCCCTGATGTTTTGGGGTGGCATTATGTGGGGCCGACGTACGCCACTGGTGGTCATGGAAGGCTCCGAAACGGCTTTACGATACCTGAATGACATCCTCCGACCCATAGTGCAACCATATCGGCAGAATATTGGAGAGGCATTTGTCTTCATGGACGACAATTCTCGACCTCATCGTGCACATCTTGTGAATGCGTTCCTTCAAGATAACGACATCGCTCGACTACAGTGGCCAGCATGTTCGCCAGACATGAACCCTATCGAACATGCCTGGGATATGTTGAAAAGGGCTGTTTATGGACGTCTTGACCCACCAACCACTCTGAGAGATTTACGCCGAATTGTCGTTGAGGAGTGGGACAATTTGGACCAACAGTGTCTTGATGAACTTGTGGATAGTATGCCACGGCGAATACAGGCATGCATCAATGCAAGAGGACGTGCTACTGGGTATTAGAGGTAGTGGTGTGTACTGCAATCTGGACCACAAATGCTGAAAGTCTAGCTGTATGATGGTACAACATGCAATGTGTGGGTCTCATGAGCAATAAAACGAGCTGAAATGTTGTTTGTGTTGATCTCTATTCCCTTTGTATTTAACGGTTCCGGAACTCTTGGAACCGAGGTGATGCAAAACTTTTTTTGATGTGTGTATATGGCATAAAAATCTTCCAAACTACACACAAAAATCCTCCACTTATAAATTCATCAACTTCATTAATTATTGTGGGAACCTCCTTCATTATTCAAGGGCATTACTCAACAGCGACTTTTACACGTCCACTGAACTAACGATTATACATCCATTGTTCCTCTTTAAAAATTCTTATATTCATCAATTGTAATAATGACTGTTATTATTTAACCTTCGTGGGTTTCATTCATGAATCGATATGAAGTAAAAATTTGCCAATCACAAATAAATTTAATAGCGAATACGATTAGACACTCCTGCCTGGTCTATCAAAATTGAGATTAACATCTTCAAAGTAACGCAGTATAAAAATCTATCTTCAATCAAAGATCAACTAAACTGCAAAATAGTCGAATAGAATACAATGAGACTGTGGAATGCAAACATTATTGTTCCAATCTATAATTGAGAAAAACTCCTATCAAATGTTCATTACTATAGTGTATTCAATAAATTGTAATCAACGTTCATATTTCATAAAATTGTCTATAATGCAATGATAAATGTCTATGTTGCAATCATGTTCGTAAGACGACTAGTATTTCAAAGATCGTCGATATCGTAATAGATTTTAACGCTCTAAAATCATTTAATTATTCTTCTTTCTTGAGGATGACAGAAAATTGGTCAAAGTAATTTACTGAATAGAATTACTTTAATAAAATGACACGCTGTCTGAATTCAAATCTGCCATAGCAAATCGTAAACTTTACAGTCAAATCGTGACTACAAAAATATGCAAATTACTGAAAGAATCTAAATCATCAGTCTCAACTGATCCAAAATTATTAAGTATGCCAATGACATAGCAATGTCTCAAAAATCGAAGAAAAAGGCATAAATCATCGAAGTGTACTGAGTACAGAAATATCAATCAAGAAAATGGGGCAAAATATAGGACAGAAAATATGGGAAGAATGGTTGCTCAGATATCGCTACAAGACTCAAATAATACAAGAAACGTTCACGACTACCTTATCTGTTGATTGAAGATCTAGAGGAAAGTTTTCAAAGAAAACTGCTGTTGGTTCCATTTCACCAGCGTAAAGATGTGCTCCGTCCTCGAACCTGGAATCAGCGTCCTCGGAGAATCGAACTGCTTCCTCCTCCGAAATTGCACTGCTCCGTGGATACGAAAAACATCCTTCTGGCAAAACTCTTCTTTGTGCGCCGGGACAACCCTGGCCTCTCTTGAAAGTTCCCTGAAGTTCTTGCAGGAATTCTCCATGAAGTTTATTGTAGTTATTTCCGCAGAAATATTCATAGTTGTGGAGTATGAAAATATTTCCACTGTCATCTGGTATAATTCAGCGATGGATTCACGATGCATGAGTGTAGTTGGATGTTCACTACATGCTCGCTTTTGTAGAAAGACGATTAACGAAGTTCCATGCTGCTATTTCACTCCAATCAATATATGTCCCAATTGCATTAAAGCCTTAGCCTTCCATCTCAACTACTGTTATAATCATTGAATGCATTGCAAGATTATAATGTTCCATAGTCGAATGTATCGTTGTAATACCAAACGTATTCTCCAATATCACTGTTGCACTCCACGTGTCAGCCGTAGTGTATAATGTGGAATTTTAAAAGTGTTTCTCATGTGGCGAGAAAATCACTTTTGTTGGCAGCCTTAAAGTTCCAATATCTTTCGAAGCATAACTGTGAAATTGTTCAAATCTTGTACACACCTCAATGTTGTACTGCCCAATAGAACTATAATACAGGCTGAAGTTAGCGCTTGATATCTTAACTGGTGGAAACGTTAATGTGAGCGTTTCAACTTCACCTAGTTTCGAGCAGCGTAAAATGGAACTGCTCCGAGTTCGTTCGATGCGCCGGGCTTTAACCACGCTAAAGACAACTTACTTCACTGAATCACTTGAAAATGACTATATATCACCAGAAATATATATGCGATCTGACATATGAGATCTGAGAGCTCCTCTCTCCTGTGCACGACCTTTTATCAACTTCTTAAGGGGCGTATCCATCCCTTCCATAGCCTGTTGCTGCGTCATTGCTGGAAGTTTTAACTTTGGCTATACTTGCCGGATTTTCAAATTTCAAAAACTCAAAATTAATTTCTTCAAAATTCCAAATCAATGCCATAACTGAAAATAGATTTCCACAAATCTGCATGCCAAAAGTAATCAAATATCGTAGTTTCAGCAATCTCCGTCTTCCTTCCAAACTATCGTTCATTGGTTCGAGTCTCTCCTCCAATAGCGTAGCTTCTTCCTTAGCACAATACCTTGTTTCCTGCGACTGCGTCGTAAATCTAAGATCTTTCTCGAACAAAATCATGACGTCACCAAGAATCTCAGCTCAATCAGCCTGCTTGCCTCAAGTCTGCGTCATCCGTGCCTACGTCATGAATATCCACGTCATAACTATGACATCCGTAACTTTACTCATATTTGCCAATACAGCCATCGTGGTCTCAATATAATTCAATTTCCGGGGGCAGTATGTCTATTCTTTTACGGATATTTTCCATTGTTTTTCCGAAAATGTCATTGTTGAATCACTTGTACAGATTTTTCTCAAAATCATTTTTGGCTTGTTTTCGAAGGTTGTTATTAAAATCAACGTATGCCTTTAACCAAGGTCTTTGCTTAAACGTTAACACACGATGAATTTTTATCAATTTTATTCCATGATCTAAAGCCTGTTTAATGCCATGTAGTGAACAACATATCGCCTTCGATTTCCAAGATGAGGAATTAGTTCTTTCAGAGACGAATCCTTAGGTTGTGTACACGCTGGTAGGAAAGGTAAATCGTTGTGTAGATTATGAAGGTCGGATGGGTAATCAACATCAACGTCTAGAATGTATCCCACATTATCGTATTTCTTTAGTTTTTCTAGATAAACAGTATCTGGAGAAACCCACCTGAAATCCACTATAAGGAAGGGAGTGGCACATAGCCCACCCGTATTGGTTGTTGGCATCATCATAGGTAATAAACTGCGATGGTTTCTCAGAATCATAGGTTTCCATGTATTTATTGTTAGCTTCAGCATACCGATGAGACTCCTGGCATATGCCTCCACGTATTCCAGACTCGATTAGAAGAATCTGATCGTAATCCTGTAGCAATTCCAGTTCAATTCCTGTGTAAAGGAGCATTGCCTCGGAACTTAAACCAGGCGAAGTAAAAAAGTGTGCAGCATCCACTCGGTGTGTTTCTAGTGTTTTGTTTCTAAACGTTTCAAAGCTGTCTGCAAGAAGGAGTACATCTGAAGTTAGGTAGAGGTCACTATATTCCCCTAGAGTTTTAATGTTGAACTGTTTCCAGACATTTCTGGCATGTTCATAGTCTTCTTGACTAACATTTTCTTGACTAATTTGTTAAAGAATGCCTCTTTTGGAGGTAAACACGTTTCACTTAACTTTTCCCATGAGTCAATGTAATCATAACAAAATACCCCTTTACGAGTCATGAGCATTGCATTTTCTTTTCCAAAGTACTTGTCTGTTTCAGGGTATAATGTTAAGTTGGAAACTAAGTTTTCAAAACTACTCGGCATTAACCGAAATGTGTCCAAAATCAAAGCTTAACATTTCCTACACATTTGGTAAAGGAAATGTACTTTTCTTTGGAGTTAGCGATAACATCCACTCTCTCAGTAGTACATCCTAATTGCTTTACAATGCAATTTGCGTCGTAGCCACTCATATTATGTAGAAACACAGGAACGGGGTTATGTGTTTCACACCTCAAATTACAGTTATTGTGAGCACTTCCACGGTATTCCCCTGTAATATGGCAATGGTCTCAAACTTTCCAGTCCTCTTTGGTAAATGGTTTTTGACACAAATAACAGATTTCAGAACATTGGAACTCTGCTTCTTGATCATCAGTTAAGGCCTTTGGAACATTTAAGCTGTAATGGCGATCGATTTCATTAGCTATTGAGATCAAACAGTCCATAAACTTTTCTGCAGCGTCAGGTCCACGATAAATAACAGGTAGGCTTGGAAGGTTTGTCTTTATGTGTTCCACAGCAGGTGAGGGTTTAACGTATACACCAAAGCTCATAGGAACATGACTCTGGTATGGCACTGTAAAACTTGCTTCAGGATTGGGTAAACATGTTTGATATGTTAAGAGTATACTTTCGAAATCTGCATAGATAACGTAAGGTATTCTCAGCATTTTTTCAACATTTAAGAATTTCACAATTGAGTTTTTAATAGGCATTTGAACCCTAGCAATGTCATGCTGGACACACAAAGCTCTATGTTCTTTTTATTTTTCCATTCCTTGTTGTCCATATCGATTATCGAAGTGAGTAAAACACCGTTTACACGTATATATCTTATGTTCATGGTGGGTAATCTGATGTCTTACTTGTTTATCAAAATCTTTGATAAAGACGTAGTGGTTCTGGCCGGATGAAGAACTTAGCAGAAGGAGGTCGCGATGGTCTTGCAGCTCTTGATCCACAACCTTTAGAGGGAACAATTTGTTGTCTTGTTCCAATCCAAATACATTAATGGATATATCGTTGGCTTTTTCAAATTAGGCAATGTCAGCTTGCGATGTAGGAAATGATATTACTGAAAAATCATGCTTGTTGTCCAGATCCTTGTATTTACTAATGCGTTTAGCATCAGTTTTAACCAGTTTTGCTAAAATGGCATACATAAAACACCTCTCGTCCTTCAAGTTTTGAGGATTAATGCAGGCTTTTCTTGCTTGTATAGCTGCTGGTAATGGAATATATGTACTTCCACGCAAGGGATTGTACTTATTTATTTTCAATCGTACTCCTTCCACTGCTAGTTGGGGCTTATTTGGTCTTGGAAAGTATGTCAGTCCTTTTTTATGGCTGCATAATGCTTACAGCCATGTATGTAAGCAGCAGCAACAACAACAACAACAACACAAAAAATTCAAAATAAATAAATCCAAAGTACTCTAAGGTTTATCAATCACTCTCAACTCTTACACTTACCTCTATCCCATGCCTAGTCAAAAAAATAGTGTATTTTTCAAATTTTTCAAAAAAGATTTGTTAAGTAGGCTATATCATTGAACAAAAAATCCTAAAAAGACATATGTTAACTCCAACCCTACCTCTATACCACTTTCAGTCCAAAAATAGTGTACATTTCAAATTTTCCAAAACATATTTCCAAAATGGGGTATATTTCCAAAATTCAAAAGTTTACAAAAATGTTTTTTGATATAAATGAATGGCCTTTGCCCCTCTACCGCCGTACCAAATCCCAGGTCTCTAGTACAACAAAAATAAAATTTTGAAAAAGGGTTATATTTCCAAAATTGGGAATTTTACAAAAACGTTTATCTGACGTAAATCAATGGTCATTACCCCCTCTACCCCTACACTAAGTCTCAGGTCTCGAGGACAACACAAATAAAATTTTGAAAATGGGCTATATTTCAAAAATTAGGAATTCTACAAAAACGTTTGTTTGACATAAATCAATGGTCTTTACCTCCTCTAGTTCCATACCAAATTTCAAGCTTCTAGGACAAAAGAAAAATAATTTTGAAAAATGGTCACTATTTGGAAACTAGGAATTCTACAAAAAAGTTTGTATAACATAAATGAAAGGTCTCTATCCCCTCTACCGGTAAACCAAGTCCCAGATCTGTAGGACAAAAATAAAAAGTTCAATTGGGAAATAAGGCGATTTTTCATAAAACCAAACATTCTAAAAAGTGTTCTATGGGCTTAAAAGAATGGTCTCTATGTCCTTTATTTTTTTAAATAAAACTTTGTTATTTTTTACAATTTTTTTTGAAAAAAGTTCAATAATGAAATTTTTGTATTTTGGAAACTAAGAAGTTTACAAAAAACTTTGTTTGACATAAATCAATGGTCCCTACCCCCTCTACACCCAAGATAAATTTCAAGCCTCTAGGACTAAAACTGTGCAGTAGTGGAGTAGTGCCGATTCTAGCCCCGCCCCGAAACGTGACGTCAGAGAGAGAGGAAACAGACTTAAATAGTTTCTTGGAAACACAATTTACTAAGTTAACTACGGAAATGGAGGAATCTGAGCTAAAAGGCAGTAATTGGGCTTTGTTAGCAGTGGAAGGAGTACGATTGAAAATAAATAAGTACAATCCCTTGCGTGGAAGCACATATATTTCATTACCAGCAGCGATACAAGCAAGAAAAGCCTGCATTAATCCTCAAAACTTTAAGGACGAGAGGTGTTTTATGTATGCCATTTTAGCAAAACTGGTTAAAACTGATGCTAAACGCATTAGTAAAAACAAGGATCTGAACAACAAGTATGATTTTTCAGTAATATCATTTCCTACATCGCAAGCGGACATTCCCAAATTTGAAAAAGCCAACGATATATCCATTAATGTATTTGGATTGGAACAAGACAACAAATTGTTCCCTCTAAAGGTTGTGGATCAAGAGCTGCAAGACCATCGCGACCTCCTTCTGCTAAGTTCTTCATCCGGCCAGAACCACTACGTCTTTATGAAAGATTTTGATAAACTAGTAAGACATCAGATTACCCACCATGAACATAAGATATATACGTGTAAACGGTGTTTTACTCACTTCGATAATCGATATGGACAACAAGGAATGGAAAAATAAAAAGAACATAGAGCTTTGTGTGTCCAGCATGACATTGCTAGGGTTGAAATGCCTATTAAAAACTCAATTGTGAAATTCTTAAATGTTGAAAAAATGCTGAGAATACCTTACGTTATCTATGCAGATTTCGAAAGTATACTCTTACCATATCAAACATTTTTACCCAATCCTGAAGCAAGTTATACAGTGCCATACCAGAGTCATGTTCCTATGAGCTTTGGTATATACGTTAAACCCTCACCTGCTGTGGAACCAGGCCCCGGGCTAAGGTGATAGACGCCCTGGGCAAATGGTCTACTGGCGCCCTTTTTCTCATTTATGTGTTATAAAAATAGCATAATATGTCTTATTTTACAAACAACTACGTTACCAATATTGTATCACAGGAAATAATAAGAAAAGTAAGTTGATCATACAATGTTGTAGCCATTTATTGATACATTAATCACACCAAAAACCAAGATTAAAAATTCAAAAGTTAAATCTCAAAAGTACAATACACAGAAACATTTCAAATCAAAGGTTTTTCTGGCTTTTAACTTTGCAAATTTATTTATGATGTCAGAAAAGTCTGTGCTAAGGGTTACGTCTTTTTCACAACACAATAACAATAGAGAATTTAGTTTGCTGTCTGAAAGACATTCTTTAGCCAAGTCAAAACAGAAAATCCTCTTTCTGCGGGGCAGTTCGTGACTGGTAAAGTTAGAAGTATTCTAGGGAAAGTAGTTTTCAAATCATTTTTATGACGTATTCATATATGTCAAGAATGCTAGTGAATTCTTCCTGTTCCACATACATTTTGAAGTGCTGACATTAAAATTTACTTCCGATGTCATTAGAGTAGAACTCATAGAAATGTAGACTTTCACGACCGGCGTTGAAATAGGAATCTCTGTTTCGCGGGCTTATAGGTCGTGTTCCAAGGACATTTTGTCGTCCTGACGTTTCGCTGAATACTGCGTTCAGCATGTTCACAGGTTACATAAAGCGAGGTAAAACAAGTTAACAGAAGATATATAAATAGTCAACAACCCACACATAGAGGCTACCATAGCAACGGCGTACCACATAAAAGTAATGCATCAAGGACAGGGCTGCTCGTCTGTTGCATCTTCTCGTCTACGACGGTCAATAAGGGCAGGCTTGAGGGGATTAAGGACTGGAAGCCAAGCTCTGTTCACACGTTCTGCTTCCTCCTTAAGATTGAAGCTGTTAGTATGCTTCAGGATTTCAATGCCTCCCTTTGTAGCCTGGCCTTATTGACCGTCGTAGACGAGAAGATGCAACAGACGAGCAGCCCTGTCCTTGATGCATTACTTTTATGTGGTACGCCGTTGCTATGGTAGCCTCTATGTGTGGGTTGTTGACTATTTATATATCTTCTGTTTACTTGTTTTACCTCGCTTTATGTAACCTGTGAACATGCTGAACGCAGCATTCAGCGAAACGTCAGGACGACAAAATGTCCTTGGAACACGACCTATAAGCCCGCGAAACAGAGATTCCTATTAGAACTCATAGAGTTTATTTGCAGCCTGTGATATGATCTTTTTCTGCGATCCCTTTTGTACAAGAATAGAAAGTATTTCAAATTTGTCAGATGTATTTTCATAAGCGTTTTTCGCCTTGACAGGTTACTTATCAAATATTCAAAGATTTTAATGTAAATTTGAGATTTGAAAAGCGACCGTTCATCAAGAATAGCTTCATCGCCTAGGCTCTCATCCGCAAAAGTTTTTCTGATTCTTATTCTTTTGTAGTTGGTGTTGGGTGATTCAACTTGTAACAACTCCATGGCTGTTTGTTCATACTTGTCAAACGCATTTCTTTTTTCATTTAAATAGCTCTCCAAAGTTTGAAGCTGCTTTGTACCTACTACGAGATTAACGGTTTCACTTTGTAGATTGTTGCTAACTTTATCAAATCTTTCCAAAATATCACTCCACAAAATAGTGAGGAACGCTATTTAAAATTTGTCAAACTTCTTTTCTAGTCCTGAAGCTTCAACTTGGACTGCAGGCTTCTGAGTAGGGTCTAGAGATATTTCCTTTAGTGATTTATGTACCGCCTTGTAGCCTTTGACCAGGGACTTTACAGCATCGGCTCTCGCTGACCATCTTGTTTGAGGTAGGGATTTCAACACTGGAATTTTTCCGTTTTCAAAATACCCCATCTATGGGTTGAATTGGAAAAGAGGTGTAAAGGTATGGTAGAATCCAAAAAACACAATAGCTTCAGTGCAGCACTCTGCAGCAGAAGAACCAACAAGGTAGCGAGAATGCGCTGCACACGGGACAAACTCAGCAAAAGGGCAGTGTTGTTTAATTCTAGCATGTAGGCATGAGTAAGCTCCAGACATACTTGCCGCGTTATCATAGCTTTGTCCTCGGTATAACTCAATATTTAGGCCTAATTCCGAGATTGAACTTAAAACTGCCTCTTTTAAACTACCGGTACTTGAAGTATGGCCTATTCCAGGGAGAAGCTTGAAGACACGTTCCTTTGGCTTTGGCTTAGCATCTTTGAAGCAAACGTAACGTAGAAGCAATGCTAATTGATCGGTGTGCAAACAATCGGGAGTAGAATCCACGATGAGGGCATAGTAGCGAGAATGTTTGACATCCTTTGTCATTGTTTGCAGCACTAGGTCCGCTATACCATTGATGAACTCGTCACACGTTTGAGCAGATAGGCATGACACTCGTCCTAGCCCTTTGTTCCCATACTGAGCAAGGTGCTGGAAAAAATGGGTCGAAATCGCTTATCAACTCAAGGCATCCTAGATACAGACCATTAGAGGTAGATCCTAAACGTTCATTGTCACCTTGAAATGGTAACCCTCTAACTGAGAGAAATTTCACAACAGACACAATTCTGAGTAATACACTTCGCCAATATATGACCTCCTGCTCATATTGGGTTGAAAAAAGAGTATTTATTTCCTCTTTGTGTTTTCGTCTATTAATGTAAGTTAGCATGTTGGAACGGTGGTCTGCTGATTTATTGTTCACTTTAGACCATCCTCCCTTTTCATCACTTTTAACAACTTTTAACACCTTAGCTTATTGAAAATATATCATTTATGATATGCATACCTTTCGGGGAGTTGTTGGGAGTCTTTTCACAATCTCTTCATACTCAATAGCCACTGCTGCACCGCAATAATTGTTATTTCACGGAAAGAATGCAATTTTTCTTCACTTACGGACGCCATCTTTGACAGTCATGTGACACCCGAAAGTCGATCATGTGACTACGTTACCAACTTTAATAAAGAAATTCACCACACACCTTCGCTACTAAGTTAGGCACTGTCTTGTGGAAAATTACTGTTAGTACTACAAGCAAGGGGGTCTGGGGCGTAAGTCCCAGGTTAGGTCTGTTTTTGTATGTAAAACATTAATAACATACAATTTATGTCCGATACTAGGTTAGGTACTGCCTGGTCGAAAATTAATGCTAGTACCACAAGCAAGGGGGTCTGGGGCGTAAGCCCCAGGTTAGGTCTGTTTTTGTATGTAAAACATTACAAATACATAAATAAACACTGTAATTGAGTTCACTTAGTGATTTCATACATCACGTGCGAAATAGTACCAAACGCGTGGGGTTGGCAATACAGACTCAGTGAGAAAGATGGGGGTGAGAACTTCGATTTCAACTACAGTATATAAGTCGTGTCGCTATTTGGGCGGGTTGGTGGGTCTATGACAGCGGAGCAGTGAACATCTAATACTCAATCCTCTCCTGATATTCTCCCGACTATTAAATCAGGTAATTTCAGTTTTTAAAAATATTTATACAAAGGATGGTCTAAAGTGAACCGCTACCGTCTGCTGTTTGTTCATGTTGTTTAATCAACTCATTTCAATGTTTCCAATCATTGAACCCGGATGAAAATCCCGTTTTCTTGTCCAAAGGCTGAAACAAGCAGCACGGAACAGAAAAGACTTTTCCAGATGATTGTGAGTAGATCCGCCAAAACATAAGATTCACCATTGGAAAGTGTACATTTAAAGAGTTTTACAGTAAGTGTACGCTTAGTTCTTTCATTTTAAATACGCTCAGATCTTGAAAAATCCGCTTGAAAGTTTTGTTTTGGGGGATGGTTCGCAATAGATTCTATAGTTGAAGGCAAAGTGACGTCCCATGTTGCAGGGTCATTGATGTTACAAGTATCAGATTTTGATTCAGAAACAATCTGGTCATCTGAATTTTCATAATTACGGTACTGGAAATAATTGTGTCTGAATTAGCTTCATAATTGGGAAAAGCCAAAGTAAGCGTACCTTGAGAGAGATCGTTTAGGACTAGAGTTTCCTTGCTTGAAGCGGCAGAAGGCGTGATAGTTGTAGATCTATGTGTAAAGAACGATGCAATTTTATGCACTTTATTTAAAAGTTCTTGTTCGTCACTTTCCTTCTTGGCAGCTCGTTTCCTGAATTCTGACCCAATTAATTTTTTGTTCATTTTAAAATAACTAAAGTAGACACATTTTCACAAATCACAGTTGACACGCAATACAAGCAATACAAACAAACAACCTTTGAGGTTAGGAAGTTGACAAGATCACGCGGCGAATGCGCCAGTTGTAAATCCATGAGTATTGCCAACAGCGTCAACCGTGCATCACTGCCTTCATTGTTGCCAACACTAGTATTCTATACAGATAATAACGATTATATTATAATACTGTATTATAATATAATAATGATTAAACATACTACGAATATATGTGATATTTAATATTACTTTTATTTTATATTCACGTAAACAATACTTATTTTATCCTACTTTTTAAAGATTTCCATGTCATAGGCCTACTTATTTTTAATGTTGGGATTGTTGGGTCAACCTTTCTCTGCGTTCAGCGTCACCTAAATTTCGGCGCCCCCCAAACTTTGGCGCCCTGGGCAAATGCCCAGTATGCCCGTTTATAGCCCGGGGCCTGTGTGGAACACATAAAGACAAACCTTCCAAGCCAACCTGTTATTTATCGTGGACCTGACGCTGCAGAAAAGTTTACCAAAGAGGACTAGAAAGTTCGAGACCATTGCCATATTACAGGGGAATACCGTGCAAGTGCTCACAATAACTGTAATTTGAGGTGTAAAACACATACCCCGTTCCTGTGTTTCTGCATAATATGAGTGGCTACGACGCAAATTTCATTGTAAAGCAATCAGAATGTACTACTGAGAGAGTGGATGTTATCGCTAACTCCAAAGAAAAGTACATTTCCTTTACCAAATATGTAGGAAATGTTAAGCTTAGATTTTTGGACACGTTTCGGTTAATGCCGAGTAGTTTGGAAAACTTAGTTTCCAACTTAACATTATACCCTGAAACAGACAAGTACTTTGGAAAAGAAAATTCAATGCTCATGACCCGTAAAGGGTTATTTTGTTATGACTACATTGAATCATGGGAAAAGTTAAGTGAAAGAAAGAAAGAAAGAAAGAAAGAAAGAAAGAAAGAAAGAATAGGTAGAAAACCGTGGATCACTCAGGATATACTAGAATTGATGGATGAAAGGCGGAAACACAAGAATGTAAGAAATGGAAAGGGGAAAGCAGAATACAAACGTCTGAGAAATGAGGTTAACAAGAAGTGCAAGGAAGCGAAAGAAGAATGGTTGAAAGAGAAATGTGCAGGTATAGAAAATTGTCTGAAATTAGGAAAAGTAGACACAGCTTATCGAAGGATTAAGAATACTTTTGGGGAAAAGAAGACTAAGTACTGTAATATTAAGGACACAAATGGAAAGCCTCTAACAGATAGGGAAGAAAAGGTTGAGAGATGGAAAGCTTACATAGAGAGTTTGTATAAGGGAAAGGGGATTGAGAATGATGCAATGGAAAGGGAGGAGGAAATTGATGTGGATGCGAAAGGAGATTTAATATTGAGATCAGAATTTGATAAAGCTTTGGAAGACTTAAGCAGGAACAAAGCACCAGGCATAGATGATATACCGATTGAGTTGCTAAGCTGCATAGGAGATGAAGGTCTGATCAGGATATTTCACTTGGTGTGTAGGATTTATGAGACAGGTGAGGTATCCCCTGATTTCAAGAAGAATGTAATCATCCCTATACCAAAGAAAGTGGGAGTTGACAGATGTGAAGATTACCGTACAATCAGCTTGATTATTCATGCTTCAAAGATCCTGTCTAGAATAATTTACAAGAGGATTGAAAGCCAGATAGAAACGGAGTTGGGTGAAGACCAGTTTGGTTTCAGGAGAAATGTAGGAACAAGGGAAGCTGTACTAAGTCTTAGGCTGATTTTGGAAGGTAGAATAAGGAAAGATAAGAGAACGTTCATGGCTTTTGTAGACTTAGAAAAGGCTTTTGATAACGTTGATTGGACTAAATTGTTTGAATTTTGAAATCGATTGCAATAAAGTACGGGGATAGGAGGGTGATATACAATCTATACAGAAACCAGACAGCAGTCATTCGAGTTGAAGGACATGAGAGAGAAGCTGGTATTCAGAAAGGTGTAAGGCAAGGCTGCAACTTATCACCCATACTTTTCAATCTTTACATTGAACAAGCAATGAAGGAAATTTGAGAAAAATTTAAAGTGGGAGTGAAGATTCAAGGAGAAATAATTTCAACTCTGCGATTTGCTGATGACATCGTCATCTTGGCCGACAAGCCTGAGGATTTGAATGAGTTTTTGAATGGTATGGACTCCGTCTTACGGAAAGAATTCATGATGAAAATTAATAAATGTAAGACAAAAATACTGGAATGCAGCCGAAATAAATCAGAAACCTCTATGGAGATCAAATTGGCAGGTGAAAAGCTGAAGGAAGTAGGAGACTTCTGTTACTTAGGAAGCAGAATAACCAGTGATGGACGAAGCAAAGAGGATATAAAAAGTAAGTTGGCTCAGGCAAAGAAAGCATTTCTACAAAAAAGGAATCTGCTGACATTGAATATAGATTTAGGTATTAGGAAGTCATTTTTGAAAGCCTTTGTCTGGAGCGTGGCGCTCTATGGACGTGAAACTTGGACTATTGGTGCAGCAGAAAAGAGGAGAATTGAAGCATTTGAAATGTGGTGTTACAGGAGAATGATGAAGATCAGATGGGTAGATAGAGTTACAAACGAAGAGGTATTAAGACGAGTGGGAGAGGAGAGATGTTTCAACGACTGCTAATGAAGAGAAGAGATAGGTTGGTAGGACACATACGAAGACACCCAGGAATAGCAAGCTTAGTTATGGAGGGAAGGGTCGAGGACAAGGACTGTAGGGGTAGACCAAGGTTAGAATATGTTAAACAGATTGCCTCGGATGTAGGGTGTGGAAGCTATGTAGAAATGAAACGATTAGCTCAGGACAGGGAGACATGCAGAGCTGCATCAAACCAGTCAAGAAACTGAAGACTCAAACAACAACGTGTTTACCTCCAGAAGAGGCATTCTTTAACAAATTAAGTCAAAAAAATGTTAGTCAAGAAGACTATGAACATGCCAAAAATGTCTGGAAACAGTTCAACATTAAAACTCTAGGGGAATATAGTGACCTCTACCTAACTTCAGATGTACTCCTTCTTGCAGACAGCTTTGAAACGTTTAGAAACAAAACACTAGAAACACACCGAGTGGATGCTGCACACTTTTTTACTTCGCCTGGTTTAAGTTTCGAGGCAATGCTCCTTTACACAGGAATTGAACTGGAATTGCAACAGGATTACGATCAGATTCTTCTAATCGAGTCTGGAATACGTGGAGGCATATGCCAGGTGTCTCATCGGTATGCTGAAGCTAACAATAAATACATGGAAACCTATGATTCTGAGAAACCATCGCAGTTTATTACCTATTATGATGCCAACAACCAATACGGGTGGGCTATGTGCCACTACCTTCCTTATGGTGGAATTCAGTGGGTTTCTCCAGATACTGTTGATCTAGAAAACTAAAGAGAGACGATCCTGTGGGATACATTCTAGACCTTGATGTTGATTACCCATCGGACCTTCATGATCTACACAATGATTTACCTTTCCTACCAGAGTGTACACAACCTAAGCGTTCGTCTCTGAAAAAACTAATTCATCTTGGAAATCGAAGGCGATATGTTGTTCACTATATGGCATTAAAACAGGCTTTAGATCATGGAATAAAATTGATAAAAATTCATCGTGTGTTAAAGTTTAAGCAAAGACCTTGGTTAAAGGCATACGTTGATTTTAATAACAACCTTCGAAAACAAGCCAAAAATGATTTTGAGAAAAATCTGTACAAATTATTCAACAATGCCCTTTTCGGAAAAACAATGGAAAATATCCGTAAAAGAATAGACATACGTCTTGTGGCTGACAGCAAAAAGGCAGAAAAGCTAATAGCAAAGCCAACATTTATCGACAGAACAATTTATGGTCCTAACCTAGCTGCTTTCCACAAGGCTAAACGTAACATTGTATTCAATAAGCCTATATATATTGGAATGTGTATACTGGATATTTCAAAAACTCTCATGTATTCCCACCACTATGATGTACTGCTACCCTATTATGGCATGGACAATCTTAAACTCATGTATATGGATACTGACTCGTTCATTTATTTGGTTAACACCCAAGATGTATATCAAGACAAGTTGGATTTCCTAGAACACTTAGACACATCTGATTATCCTACTAATCACATATGTTACACTACATCAAAAAAGAAAACGCTGGGGAAATTTAAAGACGAGGTTTGTGGACAAATTATTAATGCCTTTGCTGGACTGGTCTGGGATCTGTTTCAGGCTTTTGACTCTCTTTCTCTGCTGCCACCCTACGTCGAATAACTAGAGGTGCAATGCCTGCGAGAGGGTAGATCATCAGCACTGGAGTAGGTCTCAGGCATCCAGTGACCATACGTGTAGACTCGTTAAGAGCTATGTCCACTTGCTTGGTATGGGCAGATGCTCCCCACACTGATGATCCGTAGTCTCCTGCTGCGATGCAAAGTCCCAATGCTGTTGAACGTGGAACCTGAAGGTTCGCTCCCCATGTTGAACCTATCAACTTCCACATCATGCTATTTCTTGAGCTGATCTTGCACTTCAATTCTCTACACAGGTAATTTATTTTATCGTAACACCGACAAGTACAATACAACTGTCCTTAGGTAGTGCATTGTATCGTAACACGTACACGTAGAATACGAATCTTCTCAGGTAGTGTATTGCATCGTAACACCGACACGTACAATACAACTGTCCTTAGGTAGTGCATTGTATCGTAACACGTACACGTAGAATACGGATCTTCTCAGGTAGTGTATTTTATCGTAACACCGACAAGTACAATACAACTGTCCTTAGGTAGTGCATTGTATCGTAACACGTACACGTAGAATACGAATCTTCTCAGGTAATGTATTGCATCGTAACACCGACACGTACAATACAACTGTCCTCAGGTAGTGCATTGAATCGTAACACGGACAAAGGCAATATATTCTCCTCAGGTAGTGTATTGTATCGAGACACCGACACGTACAATACGGCTGTCCTCTTGTAGTGTAATATATCATAACACGGACACGCACAATACAACCGTCCTCAGATAGTGTATTGTATCGTAACACGAACACGTACAATAGAACAGTCTTCAGGTTGTATATTGTATCGTAACACGGACACGTACAATACAACTATCCTCAGGTAGAGTATGGGATAGTGTATTATAATGGAATACGAACACGAGCAGAGCGACACAATGAGATAGTGTATGATAACGGAACACGAACACGAGCAGAGCGACACAATCAGATAATGTATTCTAACGCAACAGCAACACCAGCAGATGTGAATTACCTGGTAATTAATTGTAACGCAAAACGAAAACGAGCCGAGCGACAATATCAGGTAGTGTATTGTAACGCACAGGAACACGAGAAGATGTAAAGTACTTTAACGAAACACGAACACGAGCAGATGGAAACTATAAGATAATGTATTGTAACGCAACACGTACACGAGGAGATGGAAACTATCAGATAGTGTAATTTAACACAACACGAACACGAGCAGATGGAAACTATCAGGTAATGTATTGTAACGCAACACGTACACGAGCAGCGGAACAAGATGTGGAAGTGTATTGTAACACAACACGAACACGAGCAGATGGAAACTATCAGATAATGTATTGAAACGCAACACGTACACGAGCAGCGGAACACGATGAGGTAGTGTATTTTAGCGCAACACAAACACGAGCAGTGCGACATTATCAGATAATGTATGGTAACGCAACAAAAACACGAGCAGATGGATACTATCAGATATTATATTGTAACTCAACACGTAGAGGAGCAGTGGAATACTATGTGGTAGTGTATTGTAACGTAACATGGACACATTAAATACAATAGTCCTCAGATATTGTATTGTATCGTAACACGAACACGTACAATAAAACAGTCCTCAGGTAGTGTATTGTATCGTAACACGGACACGTACAATACTACTATCCTCAGGTAGTGTATGGGATAGTGAATTATAGCGCAACACGAACACGAGCAGAGCAACATAATGAGATATTGTATGATAACGGAACACGGGCACGAGCTGAGAGACACAATGAGATAGTATATTATAACGCAGCACGAACACAAGCAGAAGGAGACTATCAAGTAGAGTAATATAACGCAACACGAACACGAGCATAGCGAAACCAACAGATATTGTATTGTAACGCAACACGAACACGAGCAGAGCGATACAATCTCATAATGTATTCTAACGCAACAGTAACACGAGCAGATGGGAATTATATGGTAATTAATTTTAACGCAACACGAACAGACCAGAGCGACACTATCAGGTAGTTTATTGTAACGCAACAGGAACACGAGCAGGTGAAAACTATCAGATAATGTATTGTAACGCAACACGAATACGAACAGATGGAAACTATCAGATAATGTATTGTAACGCAACACGAACATTAGCAGATGGAAACTATCAGAGAGTGTATTTTACTGCAACACGAACACGAGCAGATGGAAACTATCAGATAATGTATTGTAACTAAACACGTATAGGAGCAGTGGAACACGATGAGCTAGTGTAATGTAACGCCACACTAACATGAGAAGGGCGTCACTAACAAGTACTGTATTGTAACACTAAACGTAAACGAGCAGAGCGACACAAACAGGTAGTGTATAGTCCCGCGACACGAACACGTCTACAGCGACACTATCAGGTAGTGTATTTTAACGTAACACGAACACGATCAGAGGGACACTATCAGGTAGTGTATTGTAACGCAACACGAACACGAGCAGAGCAACACTATTAGGTAGTGTATTGTATCGTAACACGAACGCGTACAATACAACTCTCCCCAGGTAGTGTATTGTATCGAAACACGGACACAAACAATACAGCTCTCCTCAGGTAATGTATTGTATTGTAACATGAACACGTACAATACAACTCTCCTCAGGTAATGTATTGTATCGTAATACGGAAAAAGACAATACAACTATCCTCATGTAATATATTGTATCGTAACACGGACACGTACAATACAACTCTCCTGAGGTAGTGTATTGTATCGTAACACGGACACGTACAATACTACTCTCCCCAGGTAGTGTATTGTAACGTAACACGGACAAGTACAATACAACTATCCTCAGGTAATGTATTGTATCGTAACACGGACACATACAATGCACTTTCCTCAGGTAATGTATCGTATCGTAACACGGACACATACAATACTACTCTCGTCAGGTATATTGTATTGTAACATGAACAGGTACAATACAACTATCCTCAGGTAATGTATTGTATCGTAACACGGACACGTACATTGCAACTCTCCCCTGGTAGTGTATTGTAACGTAACACGGACAAGTAGAATACAACTATCATCAGGTAACGTATTGTAACGTAACACGGACACATACAATACAACTTTCCTCAGGTAGTGCATTGTATCATAACACGAACACGTAAAAAACAACTCTCCTCAGGTAGTGTATTGTGTTGTAACATCAACACGTAGAATACAACTCTCCTCAGGTAGTGTATTGTATCTTAACACGGACACATACAATACAACTCTCCTCAGTTAGTGTATTGTATCATAATACGAACACGTACAAAATAACTCTCGTCAGGTAGTGTATTGTATTGTAACACGGAAAAAGACAATACAACTCTCCTCAGGCAGTGCATTGTATCTTTACGCGGGCACGTACAATACAACTCTCCTCAGGTAGTGTATTGTATCGTAACACGAACACATACTGTACGCGTTTGGGGAGACGAGACAGAAAATTATCCAAGTAGTGGAAAGTTTTCTAAATTAGCCCATGTTAAAATTAATCGATGCTGGAAGCGAACACAAAACTGGTTTGGTTAGAGAGTGAATTAACTGAGTTAATTTGGCCGGCCAATAGCAAATTAGTAGTCGCAAGGGGACTCGGAACAAGCTTCGCTAGGATGACAAAGAACCCGAGCAGTCACGAGGACGCCCGAGTGAAAAAGAATGGGGAGAGGAACTAAGCGTGTGGCAAGAGAAAGAAGAGGGAGCCGACGCGAGGCCGACACGCGACCATGACCAATGGGAAGCCGCCTATTAAAATTAACACCAACGGAGTAATTAACATATATACTTACTAGGACAAAATTATTACATTAAACCATCATGAAGAGTGTTAAATGATAATTAAGGACGATTGAATATAATTACAGCCGAGTTCTTAAGTTATTAATGAAGAGTGTGATCAATTAATATAAGCAACCAATCAGAGCCATGGATTGAAAAGGATACGGTTTTTGGAAAAGAGACGCGGAGAAAAGACGAGAGGATGCGAGGCTCTTATCAACCACGACTTCGAAGTAGATGGGCGTTACAACGAACTAGTCTCCAAGTTGAACTAATGGGATAGAATTATTCATCGAAGGCACTCAGTAATGTGCATGTAATATTAACATAGATATTCAGCGAGGAAACAATATTAAATTTATACGACAAAGCTACAGCTTCAAGATGATAAAAATTCAAAAGTTGAGGGAGGAATTTCATGAGGATTCTACAGGCGTCGTGATGAACGCTTAAACAATTATGGGAACAACGCTATGATGGCATCAAGAACATCCGAAATGACTTAACATCAACATCTCGGGGGAGATTAACATCTCATCTCTCCCGTAATAGAAAGTCTACAATCATCAGTCATTTTACCATCTCAAATGACGATCTACAGGGAAATATGGGGGAAGAAAACTGCAAGTTATTCATGTACGAGGGCGACCAGTGAATTATCCTGTGCCGAAGAGAGAAAGGGCTATCCCATCTCAATCAGAAGAGTCATTGGCGGAAGGAGGAGACAGCACGATGATGATCAAGTTCGAATCCCAGTCCCTGACCGCACGAGATATTCGGAGGGAGATTTGGACAAGAATGCTGACCACCACGCAGTCTTAAGCCGCTAGAAACATTCCGTTTCTAAAGGGTAACCAAAGGGAGTCCACTTCATGTCAACTCCAACCCAGCACAAGGTAGTCCAAGGACCAACGCTAAATATCCCACTATGTAGAATTGTAGATCTTGAATATCCGACAACTATTGTTGAATGCCATTTTTCTATATTGTTTATTAGTTTATTGCAGTTTTCATTGTTTTATTTGTAAAAACATCATGCGGATGTTTGATAGTATTTTTCGACGACTTCGGAATTTTAGGGATTTTTCGTTTCGATTTTTCGATTTTTGCGATATTCGAAATTTGAAGGGAGATTTTATAGTTTAATTCAGATTTTATACTTTAGCTCAGGATTTTATAGTTTGTTCAGAATTGTTATTGTAATGTTCAAACGTGTATTAAATCGAACGATATTTATGTTTTATTAACAAATGCAATAATGGAAATGTTTTCCAAGTATGTGAAAGGAAGTATATGTCAAAGAATGTAATTACGAAAGATCTATTGTAGAGATCTAGAGAAAGTCACGAACTGAGAAATAATGAAACGAATTTAGTGAAGAAAGTTTGTAAATAATGTTTTTTTTAAACATTAGAATTTGTTGAACAGACGGTAAAGAAAGAATTTGTGAAGTATTATAATGTGGAATTAACAGATGCGAACGAGAGTATATTTTGAAGTAAGAAATAACGTAATGATGAAATGGAAGAAATGTTACAGTTTGTTGAAAGAATTTTGAGAAATGTGAGTGAAGTAAAGAAATAAGATTTTATTTAATGATTATCATTTTATCACATTACCTATTAAATTGAGGCAGGGAGAGAACCAGTATTTTTATTATATGTTCATTAAGATTGTGATGACTGAATGAAGAGTTTATTATTGGATAGTGTAAAGAAATGTTATGGATGTTTGCGAAGTATCTCGATGGATGAGCTTTATTATTCCCGTTGTAGACGGAGGTATTTGTTGTGAGACAATGAGCCAGTGTGTAGCCATTGATCAATTTTTGAGGAAATGTCTGTAGTGACAGACGCATGTATTTCATGAAAGTAAGAAGTTATAAGAGAATTGTTACGGAAGTTTATTAATGGTGGATGTTATTGAAATAGTCTCAATAGAGTTGAAACTCCTTGAAATTCACAGGACAGCGGATCCTGGATGAAGTTAAATCTGATAGAAATTATAGGGTTTAATGGATCTTGGTTGAAGCTGAGAGTAAACTGAGATCTATTAAATGGTTCTTATCCTAATGTTTGTCATTTATGGTAATTATTCAACGAGTGGAAATGTGTATTTTTATTAAGAATTTTTATTACATGAACAGATAAGTTGTAGAAGGTTTTTGAACTAGTCTCTACTTAATTGTATGGATTATGGAATCCCAGATGTTAACGTAAAACACGGACAAGACTAAGTAGATTGAAGTAATATTTTTCTGAAGCCCGTTCAGATTTAGAAGTAATGTGGAAGGACAGTTACATGTTGTATTGTCGGGAGAAAGGAACGAACGTGTTGTAAAATATTTTATTTCTAAGTAAGTAATTGACGAACTACGATGTGATTATTTTCATTGTATAGAATGTTATATTAAACGTATTTCAGATAAATTCATAAATAGATTTAGGAGTGTTTTATATTTTAAATTTAAACCTTAAAACGTTGTGTAGAGATTTTGCGCCTCTTAGAGGAAGAAATATTAATGTTAGGGTGCGGGAGACGAATTGTATAGAGTAATGATTAGTATTTGTAATGACGGAGATCTACGTCATGGGTAACGAAATTTATTTTTGGGATTATTTACATTTTTAACTTATAACATTTTTCTTGTTATAAACTCCCGTCACCTAGGGCACAGCAGTTGTTCGCTGTATAGAAGCTTATTTAAACTTACACGTAACAATTTTTACGGTTTCTTAGCGAAACAATTTGTACTTGTATATGGATTAATGACACTTAGTCATATATTTTATTTCATGGTTTATTTTCGAGAGCATTTAATCATAGCTCGGTGACACGAGATGTGTATTGTCTTTTTTAAAATAAATAGACGGATTCGTGTTGACGATTTCCTGATTGTTTTATAGGAAACTGGCATTATAATTGTAGTTAGATGGCAGAGGAATGTGCTGTAGGGTGGAAGTTCCCGAGAGACCTAATCCGTATCCTTACGCCCGAGATTTTTATAGTTATTTTTCTTTATCCTAAGTAGTTAGATGACCCTAATGTTCTGTAGTTAGATACTGCAGCACATTCCGTTTGAGAAAATACCTGTCCCTTATTCTGAGTGTTTTCGCCAAGAGGCACCATGTCGTTTTTAGCCGGGGCGTCAAGATGCTACAATCCCAGATTATTTCCAGCCGGAGGATATTGGTGGATCATCCAGATATAAGGGTACAGTACATTGCAATATTCCTCAGGTAATGTATCGTGGGACGGACACGTACAATTCAGTATTCCTCAGGTAATGTATCTTAACACGGACACGTACAATACAATTCTCCTCAGGTAGTATATTGTATCGTATCAAGACCACGTACAATACCACTCTCCTGAGGTGGTGTATTGTATCGTAACACGAACACGAGCAGATGGAAACTATCAGATAATGTATCGTAACGTAACACGTACGCGAGCAGTGGAACACGATGAGATACTGTATTGTAACACAATAGGAACAAGAGCAAATGGAAACTATCCAGAAATGTATTTTAACGCAACATGAACACGAGCAGAGCGACATTATCAGATAATGTATTTTAACGCAACACGAACTCGAGCTGATGGAAACTAACAGGTAATGTATTGTAACTCAACACGTACAGGAGCAGTTGAACACTATGAGGTAGTGTAATGTAACGCCACACGAACAGGAGCAGGGCGTCACTATCAAGTAGTGTATTGTAACACTACACGTACACGAGAGAACCGACACAGAGCGGTAGTGTACTCTTACGCGACACTAACACGAGTACAGCTACACTATCATGTAGTGTATTTTAACGTAACACGAACACGATCAGAGTGACACTATCAGGTAGTTTATTGTAAAGTAACACGAACATTAGCAGAGCGACATTATCGGATAGTATATTGTAACCCAACACGAACACGAGCAGAGCGACACCACCAGGTAGATTATTGTAACGCAACATGAGCAGAGCGACACTATCTGGTGGTGTATTTTAGCCCAACATGAACACGAGCAGAGCGACATATCAGGTATTGTGTTGTAACGCAACACGAACACGAGAAGAGCAACATTATTAGGTAGAGTATTTTAACGTAACACTAACACGATCAGAGTAGTTTATTGTATCGTCACAAGAAACTTACAATACAACTCACCTCAGGTAGTGTATTGTATCGAAACACGAACACGTACAATACAACTCCCCTCAGGTAGTGTATTGTATCGTAACACGAACACGTAAAATACAATTCTCCTCAGTTAGTGTATTGTATCGTAGCACGAACACGTAAAGTACAACTCCCCTCAGGTAGTGCATTGTATCGTAAGACGGACACGTACAATAAAACTCTCGTCAGGTTGTGTATTGTATCGTAACACGAACACGTACAATACAACTCTCCTCTGATAGTGTATTGTATCGTAACACGAACAAGTACACGACAACTCTGCTCTGGTACTTACTTTACTTTCCGTGTCCGGGAGACACACTAAATTCTTCCTTCTCAGAACTCTGCGGCTCTTATCCCTCGGTCTGTGGCCAACATAAGGTTTTCCTGGCTGCAGGTTTTATTAAGATCTTTGCACGTGAGCAGGTGTTGTGGAGTCTGGATTTCTCCACAGTCATATCGTGGATCTTCTGCATAACCACACTTCACAAGGTTGCTGCGACACTTAGGCAATCCTGTTCTCAACCGGTTTAAGGACCTCCAGTTGGATAAGGCTAATGACTACCACTGCTCAGTTCTTCTTTAGGGGTAAACCCCTCTGGTACTATTTGCTTCCAGAGTGACACACGCCGGACGTCTAGCTTGGTATGGAGGGGTACTGTTCTCTTAATAAAACACTACCTGGATCTTAGGCGAGGAGTGGTCACCTTGTGGTTGAACATAAAATGTCTGGGATCTGTTTCAAACCTTTGTCTCTCTTTCTCTGCAGCCACCCTGCGACGAATAACTGGAGGTGCAATGCCAGCGGGATGGTAGATCTTCTGCACTGGAGTAGGTCTCAGACATCCAGTGACAATACGTGTAGACTCGTTAAGAGCTATGTCCACTTGCTTGGTATGTCAGATGCTCCACACACTGATGATCCGTACTCACCTGCTGCGACGCAAAGTCCCAATGCTGTTGAACGTAGAACCTGAGGGTTCGCTCCCCATGTTGAACCTATCATCTTCCACATCATGCTATTTCTTGAGTTGATCTTGCACTTCAATCGTCTACTCAGGTAATTTATTGTATCGTAACACCGACACGTACAATACAACTGTCCTTAGGTAGTGTATTGTATCGTAGAATACGACTCTCCTCAGGTAGTGTTTTGTTTCGTAACATGGACAAGGACAATACATTCTCCTCAGGTAGTGTATGGGATAGTGTGTTGTAGCGGAACACGAACACGAGCAGAGCGACACAATGAGATAATATATGATAACGGAACACGAACACGAGCAGAGCGATACGATGAGATATTATATTAAAACGCTGCTCGACCACAAGCAGGAGACTATCATGTAGAGTAATGTAACGCAACACGAACACGAGCATACCTAATCCAACAGGTATTGTATTGTAACGCAACACGAACACGAGCAGTGCGACACAATCAGATAAAGTATTCTAACTCAACGGCAGGACGAGCAGATGGGAATTATCTGGTAATTAATTGTAACGCAAAACGAACACGAGCAGAGCGACATTATCAGGTCGTGTATTGTAACGCACAGGAACACGTGCAGATGGAAAAAATCAGGTAGTGAATTTTAACGCAACACGAACTCGAACAGATGGAAACTATAAGATAATGTATTGTAACTCAACACTTATAGGAGCAGGGCGTCACTATCAAGTAGTGTATTGTAACACTAAACGTACACGAGAGGACCGACACAAAGAGGTAGTGTATTGTCACGCGACACGAACACAAGTTCAGCAGCACTATCATGTAGTGTATTTTAAGGTAACACGAACACGATCACAGTTACACTAACAGGTAGTGTATCGTAACCCAACACGAATAGAGCGACACTATCATTTTGTGTATTGTAACGCAATACGAACACGAGTACAGGAAAACTATCAGGTAGTGTATTTTAACGTAACACGAACACGATCAGAGGGAGACTATCAGGTAGTGTATTGTAACGCAACACGAACACGAGCAGGGCAACACTATTAGGTAGGGTAATAATATCGTATGGCCTCGGGTGCCTGGTGAAAGGTCTGTTAATTGACACCCAGAGGGTAGCTTGCATGTCGAATTTCGTCGTTCCATTGAACGCTATGAAAGTCAAGGAGGTTAGATATCTGAACTCCTTGACACTAAAGCGCTTTCAAGTAGAGAATGGAGGAACTTTTTGTTGGCGGAAAGTTCCGAGATTAATTTTGTCATTGAGCACGGCCTACTGAATTCAAATGGGTTTATTTATTTATTTATTTATTTATTTATTTGTTGATGGTACACAACAGGGCTCAGTGTGCGCCCCAATAATAGTGCACCTACACAGTAAGATACATTTCCTGATATGTCTGCATTAAGTATTAATATCTTAATGTAATTCTTAAAACTAGGAAGTTCACACAGATCAAAATGCATAGTAGTAAAAAGATAATGTAAAAACTAAATCTAAATTTGATCTAATGCCAAATATAAAAACAGGGTTTGAAATTATTACATAATAAACTAAAATGTAACATTAATAACTAGGGAACAGGCCTATCCACATATATACATTGTTGATTCTGTTATGTGTGATAATTTTATTTGAAGTATGAATTAGAGTGACTGGATTATAATTTCCAAGAACGGTCCGATTGAGAGACAGAAATCTAGTTTCCAGTTTACACGAACCACATCGTTGTAAATACTGCAAAGCCTCCATACAGGTGAATTGTTATGTGAAGTGGTATTGGTTATATCATTTTTGAATGTTATGGTTGATCTTGTAGTTAAGCGAGGGATGTTGAAATTTAGGAGCGATAGGAAAAATGAGTTATCAATTTGACCGTTAATGACTTTATAAAGGAATTTCATATCATTCACTTGCCTTCGAGACTCCAAACTAGTCATGCCGAAATTCAACAAATGTTCACCGTAGGGTACCATGTGTGGGTAATTGCCCGTTATTTTGAGGTGTAAATATCTGAGGATTTTTTTTTTGAACTTGCTCAATGGACTTAATGCATGTTTTCTGCCAGGGACTCCATACTTGGCTGGCGTACTCGAGCTTGGATCTCACCATGGCAGTATAAAGGTTTATGCAGGTACTGGTCCTAATGAATGGCTTAGTGTTTCGTATTATAAACCCTAACATGCGGTAAGCATCCCCGACCGTCTTTTGCACATGTTAAGTGAAAGCAAGCTCTCGGTCAAACAGAATCCCTAGATCTTTCTTCTCGCTTACTGTTTTGAATAACTTAAATCTAATTCTATAAACAAATGTGATTGGGTTCTTCTTACGTGTAAAGGTCATAACAACACACTTCGGTACGTTTAAGTATAATTTGTTTTCCATACTCCATTTGTGTATATTATTTAGGTCATTTTGTAGTAGAGTGCAGTCATTAGTGGAAGATATTGATTTAAAATTTTTGAAGTCATCTGCATATAAAAGATTATTTGAGTGCACTATACATCGTGGCAAATCATTGGTCATTGCTAGAAAAATCAAAGGTCTAAGGTTCAAGCCTTGGGGTATTCCGGAATGAACTATGTATTCCTTTGAGACAATTTTCTGGAACAAAACAAATTGTTTCCTGTCTCTGAGGTAGGAGATGAATAACTTGAGTAATGGGTGGGAGAATCCCAAAATACATATTTTTTTAAAAGAAGGATATCGTGATTTATTGTCTCGAAAGCTATCTCGAAATCTGTAAATATGACATCCATTTGCCCTCCTTTATTTAACTCTTTAGATATAATTGGAGTAAAATTAATGTGAGTAAAATTAATTGCATTCGTCACTGTAGATTTCCTGGATAGGAAACCATGTTGGTTATCTGTTACGAGTGGTCTGAGAAATACTGATATTCTTCCGTGCAATATGAATTCAAATACCTTGGCTACTGCAGATAAAATAGATATAGGACGGTAGTTATTAATTAGTGATGGATCTCCCGATTTTAGTATAGGGCAGACATGAGTGATTTTCCAGGCGTCAGGGAACGTACAAGTTTGTATGGCTAAGTTAAATATAAAGTGTAACGGGTCCCTGAGACTTTCAGCACATCCCTTAACTACATACGGTGGAATATTATCAGGACCAGCCGACGACTTAGGTTTTAATTTTGTAAATGCCATTTCTACCTCTTCCTTTGAGACAAGTTTTATGTGAAGGGTGTTGGGAGTGTTCGAATTGCAGGCTGGGACTTTGTATTGGGCTGACTGAGAGTCATACACTGATTTGAAATATGACGCGAAACCTTCAACAATGGAATCACCCCTGTCCAATTCTTCATTATTATATTTAAAAGTGTCGCATGTGTTCCTATTTTTTTCTTGTTTTAATAAACGTCCAAAATTTCTTTGAGTCCCTGCTAATGTTTTGTTCAATATTATGGATATATTTCTTATAAGATAATTTAATGTCCTTCTAATTTCTGACCTTAATGCTTCAAAACGTACTCTATGATGATCTGAGTAATATTTTCTCTTCCTATGGTGTTACTTCTCCTTCAATTTACTCTTTGTTTCCTTAGAGAACCAGACAGGATATTTTCTTCCCGTTTGTCGTTTACATATAGGAACGGTTTCGCCAAGTACTGTGTTAAAAATCTGATAAAACAGGTCTATTGCAGTATTTACATCAGTGCACTCGTATATTTGACCCCAGGCACTATCCCTCAACCGAGTGTACATTTGCTCAAAATCGGCTTCCCGGAAGTTATAGGTATCATTAGGCTGGATAATTACTTGGTTTCGACATATAGTTAGAGATATTTCCACATCCAGAGCTGGGTGGTGGCGATCCAGCGGTAAGAGTGGGTCTGTGTTTTCCGTTACATTTATGTTGGGTTTGTTGGATAGAACTAAGTCCAGCGTCCTCCCGTTACGGTTTAACACTGAATTATAAGATTTTAGCTGAAGATAATTAATACAATTTACGAGTTCTCTTGTGTGAATATTGTCATCTTTAATTATTGTACTTTGTATTGTTGAGATATTGAAGTCACCAAAGATTAATACATTTTTATCATATATTTCTGTGCTGGATTCCAACCACCGGTATAGTTGCCTGTATGTTTCTACTTTTGTAAACATTACAGACGTACCAAATATTTCCTCCAATAACCAGTTTCACTAATAGACATTCCAAGCTGCCAGTCATTCTTTCGACCTTGAGTACTGTTAATCCGCTCCGGACCAAGACAGCCACTCCACCCCCTGCTCTGGCAAGCCTCTCAGCACTGTATACTCTGTACATATCAGAACAGACCTCACTGTCAGCGATTTTACTAGATAACCAAGTTTCTGTAATTAGAACTAAGTCATGCTTTTTGGTGATCAGGTTTTCATTGAATAAATCTAATTTTGTATTCATTCCTCCGACATTTTGATAATAAATGGATAATCTAGGTTTTGATACCATTAGAGAGTGTTCAGATCATCCTCATTTCGAATTACGATGACTCGAGAACCTTCAGATTTGCGTATTTTAATGTGTCCATTTCTTACCCACAAGAAAGAATACTCCTACTCTCTCCTGATGTTCCGAGCTTGTGACAGTAATTTCCTCTTCTCTGGTGATAAACTCTCGTTCACATAAATTACACTGTCGTCAGGAAGACCAACGTGACGAGTGGAGAGATTCCGTTTCACCCGGCGACGCTCCATGAAATGCTCCTTGTCGTCCCGCCGAACGAATTTTAAGATGATGCCACTGTGTTGATGATTAGGTGACTTAGGCAGTCGATGAGAGGCATCTACCATTGTTTCAGTGATGACCACATCCAGAGCTTGACCTACTTTCTTCACAGTTTCAATAATGTTTTCGTTAGGAACTTCCGGGACGCCGTGTATTTCCACCGTATTCCTACGTGTGTACTGCTCAGATTCTCCCAGGCGGTATTCTAGGGATTTTAGCTTCGCCTTGAGATTGACATTTTGCTGGGTTAATGTGTCAATCTGTCCTTTACATTTCTTAATTTCTATCTGCTGGTTAGAAATTAATATTACACAATCGTCTAGTTTCTTATGGCACAATTCCAATGAGTTACCTAGATCAGTCTCTCTCTCCCTTTGTTCGTCTTTTATGATTTTAAGTTGTTCTTTTAAGTCTTTCAGCATTCCATAAATATTCTCCATTGATGGAGTGACTTTGTCACTTACACTGTCACTTATAGTTGCACTATAGTCCACACATTGCACACACTGCCACTCGGTGAATCTGTTCAATGTATTCACGCACTTCTTGTGGAACCACTTTTTACATGAACCACACTGTACCTTCCCCAAGCTACCACCACACTCTCCACAGTCGCCCATGTTGCCGGTGCAGGTGAAAACTCCTATTTAACCAATTTACGAGGAAGTTAGTAATTCTAATTGATGTTCTTATTAGTTACTGGGCAACGTATGCACTTATATTGTCGGGTGACAAATATGGTTTAGGTCCTTCCTCGAATACACTCTTAAATACACAATGTTTTCGGAGCTACTCACTGCCCTGTTGTTCACTCAGCCACCATGTTTCATAGTTCTTTAACATGCCTTACAAAATCACTTACCATGGCCAGGAGCGAACCTGAAATCTTGGGGTTGGTAGTCCGACACTATAACCAATCACCCACCGTGGCAAGTATTAGGTAGGGTATTGTATCGTAACACGGACTCGTACAATACAACTCTCCCCAGGTAGTGTATTGTAACGTAACACGGACAAGTACAATACAACTATCCCCAGGTAATGTATTGTATCGTAACACGGACACATACAATTCAACTCTCCTCAGGTAGTGTAATGTAAAGCAACACGAGCAGAGCGATATATCAAGTATTGTGTTGTAACGCAACACGAACACGAGCAGAGCAACACTATCAGGTAGTGTACTGTATCGTAAGACGGACCTGCACAATACAGCTCTCCTCAGGTAGTGTATTGTATAGTAACAAGTACCCGTACAATGCAACTCTCCTCAGGTAGTGTATTGTATCGTAACACAGACACATACAACACAACTGTCCTCAGGTAGTGTATTGTATAGTAACACGGACCTGCACAATATAACTCTCCTCAGGTAGTGTATTGTATCGTAAAAAGTACCCGTACAATGCAACTCTCCTCAGGTAGTGTATTGTAACGTAACACGGACACGTACAATTGAACAGTCCTCAGGTAGTATATTGTATCGTAACACGAACACGAGCAGAGTGACATAATTAGATAGCGTATGATAACGGAACACGGACACGAGCAGAGCGACACAATGAGATAGTATAATGTAAGGCAGCACGAACACAAGCAGAAGGAGACTAGCATGTAGAGTAATGTAACGCAACACGAACACGAGCATAGAGAAACCAACAGGTATTGTAACGCAACACGAACACGAGCAGAGCGACACAATCTGATAATGTATTCTAACGCAACAGCAACACGAGTAGATGGCAATTATCTGGTAATTAATTGTAACGCCACAAGAACACGACCAGAGCGACACTATCAGGTAGTGTATTGCAACGCAACAGGAACACAAACAGATTGAAAACAGGTGGAAACTATCAGACAGTGTATTTTAACGCTGGAAACTATCAGAGAGTGTATTGAACACAACACGAACAAATGGAAACTATCAGATAATGTATTGTAACGCAATACGAACACGAGCGATGGAAACTATCAGATAATGCATTGTAACGCACCACGTACACGAGCAGATGGATATTATCAGATAATGTATTCTAACGCAACACAAACAAGAGCAGATGGAAACTATCAGATAATATATTGTAACTCAACACGTACAGGGGCAGTGGAACACGATGAGCTAGTGTAATGTAACGCCACACGAAAATGAGAAGGGCGTCACTAACAAGTACTGTATTGTAACACTACACATAAACGAGTAGAGCGACACAAACAGGTGGTGTATTGTCACGCGACACGAACACAACAGCGACACTATCAGACAGTGTATTTTAACGTAACACGAACACGATCAGAGGGACACTATCAGGTAGTATATTGTAACCCAGGACGAACACGAGCAGAGCGACACTATCAGATAGTGTATTTTATCGTAACACGGACACGTACAATACAACTCTCCCCAGGTAGTGTATTGTAACGCAACACGAACATTAGCAGAGCGACATTATCGGCTAGTATATTGAAACCCAACACGACCACGAGTAGAGCGTCACCACCAGGTAGTGTATTGTAACGCAACACGATCAGAGTGACATTATCTGGTGGTGTATTTTAGCGCAACATAAACACGAGCTCAGCTACATATCAGGTATTGTGTTGTAGCGCAACACGAACACGAGCAGAGCAACATTATTAGGTAGAGTATTTTAAGGTAACACGAACACGATCAGAGTGACACAATCAGGTAGTTTATTTCATTGTAACACGAACATGTACAATGCAACTGTCCTCAGTTAGTGTATTGTATCGTAACTCGGACTCGTACATTACAACAGTCCTCAAGTAGTGTATTGTATCGTAACACGAACATGTACAATGCAACTGTCCTGATTTAGTGTATAGTATCGTAACACGGACACGTAGAATACAACTCTCTCGATGTAGTGTATTGTATCGTCACACGAACACGTACAATACAACTCTCCTCATGTAGTGCATTGTATCGAAACACGAACACGTACAATACAACACTCCTCAGGTAGTGTATTGTATCGTAACACGAACACGTACAATAGGCCTACAACTCCCCTCAGGTAGTGTATTGTATCGTAGCACGAACACGTACAATACAACTCCCCTGAGGTAGTGTATTGTATCGTAACACGAACACGTAAATACAAATCTCCTCTGGTAGTGTATTGTATTGTAACACACACACGTACAAAACAACTCTTCTCAGGTACTCACTTACTTACTTACTTACTTACTTACTTACTTTATTTTTCGTGTCTGAGAGACACACTAAATTCTTCCTTTCCAGAAATCTGCAGCTCTTATCCCTCGGTCTGTGGCCAACATAAGGTGTTCCTGGCTGCAGGTTTCTTTAAGATCTTTGCACGTGAGAAGGTGTTGTGGAGTCTGGATTTCTCCACAGGATCGTCGTGGATCTTCTGCTTAACCCCACTTCACAAGGTTGTTGAAACCCATAGGCACTCCTGTTCTCATCCAGTTTAAGGACCTCCGGGTAGTATAAGGCAAATGACTACCACTGCTCAGTTCTTCTTTAATGGTAAATCCCTCTGGTACTATTTGTTTCCAGAGTGACACACGCCGGACGTCTGGCTTGGTATGGAGGGGTACTGTTCTCTTAATAAAACTCTTCCTGGATCTTAGGCGAGGAGTGGTCACCTTGTGGTTGAACATAGAATGCCTGGGATCTATTTCAAGCTTTTGTCTCTCATTTTCTGCTGCCACCCTGCGTCGAATAACTGGAGGTGCAATGCCAGCGAGAGGGTAGATCCTCTGCACTTGAGTAGGTTTCAGACATCCATTGACAATACGTGTTGACTCGTTAGGAGCTATGTCCACTTACTTGGTATGGGCAGATACTCCCCACACAGTGATCCGTATTCTCCTGCTGCGTAAGCAAGTACCAATGCTGTTGAACGTAGAACCTGAGGGTTCGCTCCCCACGTTGAACCTATCAACTTCCACATCATGCCATTTCTTGAGCTGATCTTGCACTTCAATTCTCTACTAATGTAATGTATTGTATCGTAACACGTACTCGTCGAATAAGACTCTCCTCAGGTAGTGTATGGTATCGTAACACAGACACGTACAATACAACTGTCCTCAGGTAGTGTAATGTACCGTAACACGGACAAAGACAATACATTATTCTCAGGTAGTGTATTGTATCGTAACAGGAACACGTACAATACAACAGTCCTGAAGTTGTGTATTGTATCGTAACACGAACACGTACAATACAACAGTCCTGAGGTTGTGTATTGTATCGTAACAAGGACACGTACAATACAACTATCCTCAGGTAGTGTACGGGATAGTGTATTATAACGGAACACAAGCAGAGCGCCACAATGAGATAGTATATTATAACGCAGCACAAACACAAGCCGAAGGAGACCATCATGTAGTGTATTGTAGAGCAACACGAACACGAGCATAGCGAAACCAACAGGTACTGTACTGTGACGCAACACGAACACGAGCAGTGCGACACAATCAGATATTGTATTCTAACGCAACAGCGACACGTCCAGATGGGAATTATATGGTAATTAATAGTAACGCTAAACGACCACATACAATAAACTCTCCTCATGTAGTGTATTTTATCGTAACACCGCCAACTACAAGGCAACTCTCCTCAGGCAGTGTATTGTATCGTAACACGAACACGTACAATACAACTCCCCTCAGGTAGTGTATTGTATCGAAACACGAACACGTACAAAACTACTCCCCTCAGGTAGTGTATTGTATCGAAACACGAACACGTACAATACAGCTCCCCTCAGGTACTTACTTACTTAGTTTACTTTCCGTGTCCGGGAGACACACTAAATTCTCCTTTTCCAGAACTGCACTTCTTATCCCTCGGTCTGTGGCCAACATAAGGTCTTCCTGGCTGCAGGTTTCATTAAGATCATTGCACGTGAGCAAGTGCTGTGGAGTCTGGATTTCTCCACAGGCATATCATGGGTCTCCTGCATAACCCCACTTCACAAGGTTGCTGCGACACTTAGGCACTCCTGTTCTCATCCAATTTAAGGACCTCCAAATGGTATGAGGCAAATGACTACCTCTGGTCAGTTCTTCTTTAGGGGTAAACCCCTCTAGTACTATTTGTTTCCAAAGTGACACATGCCGGACGTCTGGCTTGGTATGGAGGGGTACTGTTCTCTTAATAAAAACCCTTCCTGGATCTTAGGCGAGGAGTGGTCACCTTGAGGTTGAACTTAGAATGTCAGGGATCTGTTTAAAGCTTTTGTCCCTCTTTCTCTGCTGCCACCCTGTGTCGAATAACTGGAGGTGCAAAGCTAGCGAGAGGTTAGATCTTCTGCACTGGAGTAGGTCTCAGACATCCAGTTACAATACGTGTGGACTCGTTAAGAGCTATGTCCAATTGCTTGGTGTGAGTTGATTCTACCCACACTGATGACCCGTACTCTTCTGCTGCGTAGCTAAGTCCCAATGCTGTTGAGTTAGAACCCGAGGGTTCGCTCCCCATGTTGAACCTATCAACTTCCTCATCGTGCTATTTCTTGAGCTGATCTTGCACTCAATTCCATACTCAGGTAATGTATTGTATCGTAAAACCGACACGTACAATACAACTGTCCTCAGGTAGTGTATTGTATCGTAACAAGTACACGTAGAATACGACTCTCCTCAGGTAGTGTATTGTATCGTAACACGAACACGTACAATACAACTCTCCTGAGGTAGTGTGTCGTATCTTAACACGAACACGTACAATACAACTCTCCTCAGGTAGTGTATTTTATTGTAACATGAACACGTACAATACAACTATCGTCAGGTAGTGTATTGCATTGTAACACGGAAAAAGACAATACAACTCTCCTCAGGTAGTGTATTTTATCGTAACACGAACACCTATAATGCAACTTTCCTCAGGTAGTGTATTGTATAGTAACAAGGACACGTAAATTGCAACATTCCTCAGGTAATGTATCGGAACACCGATACGTACAATGCAGTATTTCTCAGGAAATGTATCCTAACACGGACACGTACAATACAATTCACCTCAGGTAGTATATTGTATCGTAACACGAACACTTACAATGCCACTCTCCTCAGGTAGTGTATTATATCGTAACACGGGCACGTGAAATACAACTCCCCTGAGGTGGTGTATTGTATCGTAACACGAATACGATCAGATGGAAACTATCAGATAATGTATTATAACGTAACACGTACGCGAGCAATGGATCACGATGAGCTACTGAACTGTAACGCAACAGGAATAATAACAGATGGAAATTATCCAGAAATGTATTTTAACGCAACACGAACACGAGCAGAGCGACATTATCACATAATGTATTTTAACCCAACTCGAACACGAGCTGATGGAAACTATCAGATAATGTATTGTAACGCAACGCGAACACGAGCAGAATGAAACTATCAGATAATGTATTGTAACTCAACACGTACAGGAGGAGTGGAAGACTATGAGGTAGTGTAATGTAAGCCACACGAAAAGGAGGAGTGCGTCACTAGCAAGTTGTGTATTGTAACACTCCACTTACACGAGAGGACCGACTCAGAGCTGTAGTGTACTGTCAAGCGACACTAAAACGAGTACAGCGACACTATCATGTATTGTATTTTAACGTAACACGAACACGATCAGAGTGACACTATCAGGTAGTGTATTGTAACGGAACACAAACATTAGCAGAGCGACATTATCGGATAGTATATTGTAAATCAACACGAACACGAATAGAGCGACAACACCATGTAGTGTATTGTAACGAAACACGGGCAGAGCGACACTATCTGGAGGTGTATTGTAGCGGAACAAGAACACGAGCAGAGCTACATGTAAGGTATTGAGTTGTAACGCTACACGAACACGAGCGGAGCAACATTATTAGGTAGAGTATTTTAACGTAACACGAACACGATCAGAGTGACACTATCAGGTAGTGTATTGTAACGTAACACGAACATGTACAATGCAACTGTCCTCAGTTAGTGTATTGTATCGTAACACGAACACGTACAACACAACTCTCCTCAGGTAGTGTATTGTATCGTAACACGAACACGTACAATACAACTCTCCTCAGGTAGTATATCGTATCGTAACACAAACACGTACAATGCTACTCTCCTCAGGTAGTGTATTGTATCGTAACACCAACACGTACAATACAACTCTCCTGACGTAGTGTATTGTATCGTAACACGAACATGTACAATACAACTCTGCTCAGGTACTTACTTTACTTTCCGTGTCCGAGAGACACACTAAATTCTTCCTTTCCAGAACTCTGAAGCTCTTATCCCTCGGTCTGTGGCCAACATAAAGTCTTCCTGGCTGCAGGTTTCATTAAGATCTGTATACGTGAGCTGGCGTTGTGGAGTCTGGATTTCTCCACAGGCATATCGTGGATCTTCTGCATAACCCCACTTCACAAGGTTGTTGCGACACTTAGGCACTCCTGTTCTCATCCGGTTTAAGGACCTCCAGGTGGTATAAGGCAAATGACTACCTCTGCTCAGTTCCTCTTTAGGGGTAAATCCCTCTGGTACTATTTGTTTCCAGAGTGACACACGCCGGACATCTGGCTTGGTATGGAGGGTACTGGACTCTTAATAAAATTCTTCCTGGACCTTAGGCGAGGAGTGGACACCTTGTGGTTGAACATAGAATGTCTGGGATGTGTATTAAGCTTTTGTCTCTCTTTCTCTGCTGCCACCCTGCATCGAATAACTGGAGGTGCAATGCCAGCGAGAGGGTGGACCTTCTCCACTGGAGTAGGTCTCAGACATCCAGTGACAATATTTGTGGAGTCGTTAAGAGCTATGTCCACATGCTTGGTATGGGCAGATGCTCCCCACACTGATGAACCGTACTCTCCTGCTGCGAAGCAAAGTCCCAATGCTGTTGATCGTAGAACCTAAGGGATCGCTACCCCATGTTGAACCTATCAACTTCCACATCATGCTATTTCTTGAGATGATCTTGGACTTCAATTCTCTACTCAGGTAATGCATTGTATCGTAACACCGACACGTACAATACAACTTTCCTCAGGTAGTGTATTGTATCGTAACACGTACACGTCGAATACGACTCTCCTCAGTTAGTGTATTGTATCGTTGCACCGACACGTATAATACAACTGTCCTCAGGTAGTGTATTGCATCGTAACACGTACACGTAGAATATGACTCTCCTCAGGTAGTGTATTGTATCGTAACACCGACACGTACAATACAACTCTCCTCATGAAGTGCATTGTATTGAAACACGAACACGTACAATACAACACTCCTCAGGTAGTGTATTGTATCGAAACACGAACACGTACAATACAACACTCCTCAGGTAGTGTATTGTATCGAAACACGAACACGTACAATACAACACTCCTCAGGTAGTGCATTGTATCGAAACACGAACACGTACAATACAACACTCCTCAGGTAGTGTATTGTATCGTAACACGAACACGTACAATAGGCCTACAACTCCCCTCAGGTAGTGTATTGTATCGTAGCACGAACACGTACAATACAACTCCCCTGAGGTAGTGTATTGTATCGTAGCACGAACACGTACAATACAACTCCCCTGAGGTAGTGTATTGTATCGTAACACGAACACGTAAATACAACTCTCCTCTGGTAGTGTATTGTATTGTAACACAAACACGTACAAAACAACTCTGCTCAGGTACTTACTTACTTACTTACTTTATTTTTCGTGTCTGAGAGACACACTAAATTCTTCCTTTCCAGAAATCTGCAGCTCTTATCCCTCGGTCTGTGGCCAACATAAGGTGTTCCTGGCTGCAGGTTTCTTTAAGATCTTTGCACGTGAGAAGGTGTTGTGGAGTCTGGATTTCTCCACAGGATCGTCGTGGATCTTCTGCTTAACCCCACTTCACAAGGTTGTTGAAACCCATAGGCACTCCTGTTCTCATCCAGTTTAAGGACCTCCGGGTAGTATAAGGCAAATGACTACCACTGCTCAGTTCTTCTTTAATGGTAAACCCCTCTGGTACTATTTGTTTCCAGAGTGACACACGCCGGACGTCTGGCTTGGTATGGAGGGGTACTGTTCTCTTAATAAAACCCTTCCTGGATCTTAGGCGAGGAGTGGTCACTTTGTGGTTGAACATAGAATGCCTGGGATCTATTTCAAGCTTTTGTCTCTCATTTTCTGCTGCCACCCTGCGTCGAATAACTGGAGGTGCAATGCCAGCGAGAGGGTAGATCCTCTGCACTTGAGTAGGTCTCAGACATCCATTGACAATACGTGTTGACTCGTTAGGAGCTATGTCCCCTTGCTTGGTATGGGCAGATACTCCCCACACAGTAATCCGTATTCTCCTGCTGCGTAGCCAAGTACCAATGCTGTTGAGCGTAGAACTTGAGGGTTCGCTCCCCACGTTGAACCTATCAACTTCCACATCATGCCATTTTTTGAAATGATCTTGCACTTCAATTCTCTACTAATGTAATGTATTGTATCGTAACACGTACTCGTAGAATAAGACTCTCCTCAGGTAGTGTATTGTATCGTAACACGAACACGTACAATACAACAGTCCTGAGGTAGTGTATTGTATCGTAACAGGAACACGTACAATACAACAGTCCTGAGGTTGTGTATTGTATCGTAACACGAACACGTACAATACAACAGTCCTGAGGTTGTGTATTGTATCGTAACAAGGACACGTACAATACAACTAGCCTCAGGTAGTGTACGGGATAGTGTATTATAACGGAACACGAGCAGAGCGCCACAATGAGATAGTATATTATAACGCAGCACAAACACAAGCAGAAGGAGACCATCATGTAGTGTATTGTAAAGCAACACGAACACGAGCATAGCGAAACCAACAGGTACTGTACTGTGACGCAACACGAACACGAGCAGTGCGACACAATCAGATATTGTATTCTAACTCAACAGCGACACGTCCAGATGGGAATTATATGGTAATTAATTGTAACGCTAAACGACCACGGGCTGAGCGACACTCTCAGGTAGTGTATTGTAACGCAGAGAAAAACGAGCAGATGAAAAAAATCAGGTAGTGTTTTTTAACGCAACACGAACAGGAGCAGGTGGAAATTATAAGATATTGTATTGTTACTTGCCACCCCCTAGTGACACCTTTGTTAACTGGATTACAGTGGGTTGAAGCACAACACAGATTGTTCCTTTAAAGAAATAATTAACTTTATTGCGGCCAGAAAGATACACTACTCATCAGCAAATACAAGCAATTAGAACCTTACTCCAGTTTCCTCAAGTCTGTTCCTTATGGAGAGCTCTTGCCCCCTTTCACTTGTCAACAAACCACAGAAGTTAATCCGTGCTAATTAGTCCGGTGGCCTTGACAGAAACTACCCGCACCTCTCCCTTATGTACACAAACTACAGTTACTTACGATAACCTGCTACACGCTGCTTCGCTGCCCACGAGCTGGGAAACAATGTCACTGGATTTCGTAACTCGCACGGCACTCCGCCACAATACCTCTGTCGCTCAGTGAAATCACACTCGCTCAAAACACAGGCAGTCCCCTGTATGCTTCTCACTCCCTCGCTGTCAAGAGAATCGGCTTCACTAGGGGTTTCGCAAGTCACCACACTTCTGTCGCTCAGGATAAACACTCGCACTAGCTCGTAAAACACACACACACTCACTGCTCGACAGGTCGCTCTGATATAGCAGGCCGGTGACTCAATAAATGCTTCTAGACCCATCCAGGGTTTACGGCTTCTCGAGGTTTCAATCACTGGCTGGGTCACGAATATTCTGGACCATCCCTTTGTCCTAGTAGTCCTGTTGCGTAAGGCGTACGCAATACACTGAGGCAGAGCACAGCCCAGCCCGGGGGCAGTTGTGACTCATGCGGCGAGCGACGAAACAAACTCACAGCCGTAACACCACCAGTTGTTACGTGCCACCCCCCTAGTGGCACTTTTGTTAACTGGATTACGGTGGGTTGAAGCACAACACAGATTGTTCCTCGTCTAAATGGTCCTGGGATCCTTGGTACAGCTTTTGTAGTTCTTCTGGCAGGGCGCGTCTTCTTCGGTTGTCCATCTGCAGGTGTCCGTCCGTCGTGTCTGTGATGCGGGCAATCCAGGTAACGGGCTCGCAGACTCCTAGGTTGGTGTCCCGGTGAACCGTAATATCGTAGTCGTTCAGGTTGGACAGGCGGACGTACGGCCGAGACGTCGTGTTAATGAGAGTCTTGGTAACTAGCAATCCTTTTGTCTGGATGTCCTCATATTTTGGCTCGATGACAGCCGCCACTCCCACAGCTGTTCCGTCGACAATTACGGCAGCGCTGACTTCCGTCCTGGCGGGAACGGTGACGTCCTCTCTCAGCCTTACTCGTCGTGCGGTGATGGCCTCGTGTGCTGGTTGCAAAGCAAGTTCCTCATCTCCGAAGTGCAGAGTGTTGGTACTCAGATCCAAGATGATGTTGTTCTGGTCCAGGAAGTCCAGTCCGATGATCACTTCGTTTGATACGTCAGCCACAAGCACTGGATGCTTCACCGCCCGTCGACCAATGACGAACTCCAGTGATGCTTCGCCATGTACCGGTGCGGTCTCTCCGGTCGCGGTTATTAGCTAGAGGTTCCTTTGTGTGGGTTGCACTCTCCACTTCGGGATCACGTTGGGATTGACGATGGTCCTCGACGCTCCCGTGTCGATCAGCATGGGCCATCTCACTCCGTTGACGACTCCGTCGACCATCAGGCTGCTATTGTCCCTCCGTAACTTCGTCACACGTACTTGGACTGCCGGGGCTTGACGACTGTCACAAGCCAACCTTTGCCCCCCAAGGCTGGCTAATACTCATTTCCCTGGGCCACGCGGTTTTCAGACGACTGATTTCCCATCGGATACCCTCGGCGGCGGCGATCACCGCAGTCCTTGCTCAGGTGGCCTTTCTTACCGCAGGCCCAGCAGGTCGGTAGTCCTCTTCCGGGCCGCCTCTCCGGTTGTCTTCCGGCTGTGTCGTTGCTGGTAGTGCCGCGACTATCGAAGAAACGGCTTAGCGCCTCCATCAATTCGTCGGTCAGGGGCTTGGTCTCGTTGGTTTTTGCTGGCTCGTCGACGTCCACTTGACGCACCCGCGCGTGCATTCTAGATGCCTGTTTTGCTGTCTCGAACTCAAGTGCGTGGCTCAGCGCATCTGCCAGGGTCTTATTGCGCGCGAGTTGAGTGTCCGAGTTCCGTAGCCCGTCGGTGAAGGTCTGCGTCGCAATCTGTTCCAGAAAGTCGGCCAGCGCTGTTGGATAGGCGAGCCTTACGAGACGTGCGATGTCCATCTCGAACTCCTGCAGGGTTTCCGCGTTCTTCTGTACCCGGGTCCGGAGCTGCATCTGGTAGTCCTGCTGAAGATGGCTATCTCCATATCGGGACTCCATATGGGCGATCAGTGAAGCGTAGTCTTGGGATCCAGTCGGGATGGCCTGAAGGACGTTAAGGGCGTCACCTCTCAGCGCTACAATGAGAGCTGTAGCCTTTTCCGTGCCGTTCCAGTTGTTTATGCAAGAGGCCGCCTCGAACTGACGTAAGTAGGTGTTCCACGGGACCTTTCCGTCGAAGGTTGGGGGCGTTACTCTGCTATGTCCCGTTCCTGATATTCCCGGTGTAACGGTGGGCGGGCGTTGGCGCAGCTCGGCAACTTCCACTTGTAAGGCGTCGAACTTCTTTTCCACTACCGTGATTTCCTTACGCAGACACCAGTTCTAATTTCTTCAGGTCCTGTGTCAACTTATTCTGACCGTCTTCCATCTTCTTCTGGCCGTCCTCTATCCTCTTCAGGGCCTCCGCTAGCTTATTTTGACCGTCTTCCATCTTCTTCTGGCCGTCTTCTAGTTTGGAAGTTAGGTCCTCGGCTAACTTCTTCTGGCCGTCTTCTAGTTTGGCAGTTAGGTCCTCGGCTAACTTCTCCTGGCCGTCCTCCATCTTCTTCTGGCCATCCTCCATCTTCTTCTGGCCGTCTTCCATCTTCTTCAGGTCATCCTTCAGGTCCTTGGCTAATTTTTTCTGACCGTCTTCCATCTTGGCTTCCATGCCACTTAACTTTTCTAGCAATGCTGAAAATTGCGCTTCCATTTTGGTTGTTTGTCTTGTAAAGGGCATGCACTCACAGGGAAATTAGAGAGAAATTACCTGCTCGGGTTTTGAAACCAGGACCGTCAGGTGTTGTGCTTGTGTTTGAGTTCGTAATCCGGCTTCTGACACCAGTTGTTACGTGCCACCCCCCTAGTGACACTTTTGTTAACTGGATTACGGTGGGTTGAATCACAACCCAGATTGTTCCTTTAAAGAAATAATTAACTTTATTGCGGCCAGAAAGATACACTACTCATCAGCAAATACAAGCAATTAGAACCTTACTCCAGTTTCCTCAAGTCTCTTCCTTATGGAGAGCTCTTGCCCCCTTTCACTTGTCAACAAACCACAGAAGTTAATCCATGCTAATGAGTCCGGTGGCCTTGACAGAAACTACCTGCACCTCTTCCTTATGTACACAAACTACAGTTACTTACGATAACCTGCTACACGCTGCTTCGCTGCCCACGAGCTGGGAAACAATGTCACTGGATTTCGTAACTCGCACGACACTCCGCCACAATACCTCTGTCGCTCAGTGAAATCACACTCGCTCAAAACACAGGCAGTCCCCTGTATGCTTCTCACTCCCTCACTGTCAAGAGAATCGGCTTCACTAGGGGTTTCGCAAGTCACCACACTTCTGTCGCTCAGGATAAACGCTCGCAATAGCTCGTTAAACACACACACACTGCTCGACAGGTCACTCTGAAATAGCAGGCCGGTGACTCAATAAATGCTTCTAGACCCATCCAGGGTTTACGGCTTCTCGAGGTTTCAATCACTGGCTGGGTCACGAATATTCTGGATCATCCCTTTGTCCTAGTAGTCCTGTTGCATAAGGCGTACGCAATACATTGAGGCAGAGCACAACCCAGCTCGGGGGCAGTTGTGACTCATGCGGCGAGTGACGAAACAAACTCACAGCCGTAACAGTATTGTAACGCAACACGTACAAGAGAAGATGGAAATTTGCAGATAGTGTAATTTAACACAACACTAACACGAGCAGATGGAAACTATCAGGTAATGTATTGTAACGCAACACGTAAACGAGAAGATGGAAACTATCAGCTAGTGTAACTTAACACACCACGAAAACGAGCAGATGGAAACTATCAGATAATGTATTGTAACGCAACACGTACACGAGCAGCGGAACACCATAGGTAGTGAATTTTAGCGCAACATGAACACGAGCAGAGCGACATTATCAGATAATGTATTGAAACGCAACAAGAACAAGAGCAGATGGAAACTATCAGATATTCAATTGTAACTCAACACGTACAGGAGCAGTGGAACATTATGGGGTAGTGTAAAGTAACGCCACACGAACAGGAGCGGGGCGTCACTATCAAGTAGTGTATTGTAACACTACACATACTCGAGCATAACGACACAAAGAAGTAGTGTATTGCCACGCGACACGAACTTGAGTACAGCAACACGACTAGGTAATGTATATAACGTATCACGACCACGAACAGAGTGACAATATCAGGCAGTGTATTGTATCGTAACACGAACACGTACAATACAACTATCCTCAGGTAGTGTGTGGGATAGTGTTGTAACGGAACATGAACCGAGCAGAGCGATACAATGAGTTAGTGTATGATAACGGAACACGAACACGAGCAGAGAGACACAATAAGATAGTATATTATAACGCAGCACGAACACAAGCAGAAGGATGCCATCATGTAGAATAATGTAACGCAACATGAACACCAGCATAGCGAAACCGACAGGTATTGTATTGTAACGCAACACGAACAAGAGCAGAGCGACACAATAAGATAGTGTATTATAATACAGCACGGACACGAGCAGAGGGACACAATGAGATAGTGTACTATATCACAGCTCGAACACAATCAGAAGGAAACTATCAGGTAGTGTTCTGTAACGCAACACGGACATGAGCAGAGCGAAACTAACAGGTAGCGTATTTTAGCGAACACCAACAGAGCGACACAATCAGATAATGTATTGTAACGCAACAGCAACACGAGCAGATGGAAACTATCAGGTAATGTATTGTAACGCAACACGTATACGAGCAGCGGAACACGATGAGGTAATGTATTGTAACGCAACAGGAACGAGAGCAGATGGAAACTATCCGACAGTGTATTTTAACGCAACACGAACACGAGCAGAAATACACTATCAGGTAGTGTATTGTAATGTAACACGGTTAAGTACAATACAACTATCTTCAGGTATTGTATTGTATCGTAACACGAACACATACAATAAAACTCTCCTCATGTAGTGTATTGTATTGTATTGTTACACGTACACGTACAATGCAACTGTCATCAGGTAATGTATTGTATCGTATGCCGAACACATACAATAAACTCTCCTCATGTAGTGTATTGTATCGTAACACCGCCAACTACGAGGCAACTCTCCTCAGGCAGTGTATTGTATCGTAATACGAACACGTACAATACAACTCCCCTCAGGTAGTGTATTGTATCGAAACACGAACACGTACAAAACTACTCCCCTCAGGTAGTGTATTGTATCGAAACACGAACACGTACAATACAGCTCCCCTCAGGTACTTACTTACTTAGTTTACTTTCCGTGTCCGGGAGACACACTAAATTCTCCTTTTCCAGAACTGCACTTCTTATCCCTCGGTCTGTGGCCAACATAAGGTCTTCCTGGCTGCAGGTTTCATTAAGATCATTGCACGTGAGCAAGTGCTGTGGAGTCTGGATTTCTCCACAGGCATATCATGGAACTCCTGCATAACCCCACTTCACAAGGTTGCTGCGACACTTAGGCACTCCTGTTCTCATCCAATTTAAGGACCTCCAGATGGTATGAGGCAAATGACTACCTCTGGTCAGTTCTTCTTTAGGGGTAAACCCCTCTAGTACTATTTGTTTCCAAAGTTACACATGCCGGACGTCTGGCTTGGTATGGAGGGGTACTGTTCTCTTAATAAAACCCTTCCTGGATCTTAGGCGAGGAGTGGTCACCTTGAGGTTGAACTTAGAATGTCAGGGATCTGTTTAAAGCTTTTGTCCCTCTTTCTCTGCTGCCACCCTGTGTCGAATAACTGGAGGTGCAAAGCTAGCGAGAGGTTAGATCTTCTGCACTGGAGTAGGTCTCAGACATCCAGTTACAATATGTGTGGACTCGTTAAGAGCTATGTCCAATTTCTTGGTGTGAGTGGATTCTACCCACACTGATGACCCGTACTCTTCTGCTGCGTAGCTACGTCCCAATGCTGTTGAGTTAGAACCCGAGGGTTCGCTCCCCATGTTGAACCTATCAACTTCCTCATCGTGCTATTTCTTGAGCTGATCTTGCACTCAATTCCATACTCAGGTAATGTATTGTATCGTAAAACCGACACGTACAATACAACTGTCCTCAGGTAGTGTATTGTATCGTAACAAGTACACGTAGAATACGACTCTCCTCAGCTAGTGTATTGTATCGTAACACGAACACGTACAATACAACTCTCCTGAGGTAGTGTGTCGTATCTTAACACGAACACGTACAATGCAACTCTCCTCAGGTAGTGTATTTTATTGTAACATGAACACGTACAATACAACTATCGTCAGGTAGTGTATTGCATTGTAACACGGAAAAAGACAATACAACTCTCCTCAGGTAGTGTATTTTATCGTAACACGAACACCTATAATGCAACTTTCCTCAGGTAGTGTATTGTATAGTAACACAGACACGTATATTGCAATATTCCTCAGGTAATGTATCGTAACACGGAAACGTACAATGCAGTATTTCTCAGGAAATGTATCCTAACACGGACACGTACAATACAATTCACCTCAGGTAGTATATTGTATCGTAACACGAACTCTTACAATGCCACTCTCCTCAGGTAGTGTATTATATCGTAACACGGGCACGTGAAATACAACTCCCCTGTGGTGGTGTATTGTATCGTAACACGAATACGATCAGATGGAAACTATCAGATAATGTATTGTAACGTAACACGTACGCGAGCAATGGATCACGATGAGCTACTGAACTGTAACGCAACAGGAATAATAACAGATGGAAACTATCCAGAAATGTATTTTAACACAACACGAACACGAGCAGGGCGACATTATCACATAATGTATTTTAACCCAACTCGAACACGAGCTGATGGAAACTATCAGATAATGTATTATAACGCAACGCGAACACGAGCAGAATGAAACTATCAGATAATGTATTGTAACTCAACACGTACAGGAGCAGTGGAAGACTATGAGGTAGTGTAATGTAAGCCACACGAAAAGGAGGAGTGCGTCACTAGCAAGTAGTGTATTGTAACACTCCACTTACACGAGAGGACCGACTCAGAGCTGTAGTGTACTGTCAAGCGATACTAAAACGAGTACAGCGACACTATCATGTATTGTATTTTAACGTAACACGAACACGATCAGAGTGACACTATCAGGTAGTGTATTGTAACGGAACACGAACATTAGCAGAGCGACATTATCGGATAGTATATTGTAAATCAACACGAACACGAGTAGAGCGACACCACCATGTAGTGTATTGTAACGAAACACGGGCAGAGCGACACTATCTGGAGGTGTATTTTAGCGCAACAAGAACACGAGCAGAGCGACATGTAAGGTATTGAGTTGTAACGCTACACGAACACGAGCGGAGCAACATTATTAGGTAGAGTATTTTAACGTAACACGAAAACGATCAGAGTGACACTATCAGGTAGTGTATTGTAACGTAACACGAACATGTACAATGCAACTGTCCTCAGTTAGTGTATTGTATCGTAAAACGAACACGTACAACACAACTCTCCTCAGGTAGTGTATTGTATCGTAACACGAACACGTACAATACAACTCTCCTCAGGTAGTATATCGTATCGTAACACAAACACGTACAATGCTACTGTCCTCAGGTAGTGTATTGTATCGTAACACCAACACGTACAATACAACTCTCTTCAGGTAGTGTATTGTATCGTAACACGAACACGTACAACACAACTCTCCTCAGGTAGTGTATTGTATCGTAACACGAACACGTACAATACAACTCTCCTCAGGTAGTGTATCGTATCGTAACACGAATACGTACAATACAACTCTCCTCAGGTAATGTCTTGTATCGTACTTCAGACACTTACAATACAACTCTCGTCAGGTAGTGTATTGTATCGTAACACGGACACGTAAAATACAACATTACTCAGGTAGTGTATTGTATCGTAACACGAACACGTACAATACAACTCTCCTGAGGTAGTGTATTGTATCGTAACACGAACATGTACAATACAACTCTGCTCAGGTACTTACTTTACTTTCCGTGTCCGGGAGACACACTACATTCTTCCTTTCCAGAACTCTGAAACTCTTATCCCTCGGTCTGTGGCCAACATAAGGTCTTCCTGGCTGCAGGTTTCATTAAGATCTGTGTACGTGAGCCGGCGTTGTGAAGTCTGGATTTCTCCACAGGCATATCGTGGATCTTCTGCATAACCCCACTTCACAAGGTTGTTGCGACACTTAGGCACTCCTGTTTTCATCCGGTTTAAGGACCTCCAGGTGGTATAAGGCTAATGACTACCTCTGCTCAGTTCCTCTTTAGGGGTAAATCCCTCTGGTACTATTTGTTTCCAGAGTGACACACGCCGGACATCTGGCTTGGTATGGAGGGTACTGGACTCTTAATAAAATTCTTCCTGGACCTTAGGCGAGGAGTGGACACCTTGTGGTTGAACATAGAATGTCTGGGATGTGTTTTAAGCTTTTGTCTCTCTTTCTATGCTGCCACCCTGCATCGAATAACTGGAGGTGCAATGCCAGCGAGAGGGTGGACCTTCTCCACTGGAGTAGGTCTCAGATATCCAGTGACAATATTTGTGGAGTCGTTAAGAGCTATGTCCACTTGCTTGGTATGGGCAGATGCTCCCCACACTGATGATCCGTACTCTCCTGCTGCGAAGCAAAGTCCCAATGCTGTTGATCGTAGAACCTAAGGGATCGCTACCCCATGTTGAACCTATCAACTTCCACATCATGCTATTTCTTGTGCTGATCTTGGACTTCAATTCTATACTCAGGTAATGCACCGACACGTACAATACAACTGTCCTTAGGTAGTGTATTGTATCGTAACACGTACACGTCGAATACGACTCTCCTCAGGTAGTGTATTGTATCGTTGCACCGACACGTTTAATACAACTGTCCTCAGGTAGTGTATTGTATCGTAACAGGTACACGTAGAATATGACTCTTCTCAGGTAGTGTATTGTATCGTAACACCGACACGTACAATAAAACAGTCCTCAGGTAGTGTAATGTATCGGAACACCGACACGTACAATACAGCTTTACTCTTGTATTGTAATGCATCGTAACACGGACACGCACAATGCAACTGTCCTTAGATAGTGTATTGTAACGTAACACGAACACGTACAATACAACAGTCCTGAGGTAAAGTATTGTATCGTAACACGGTCACGTACAATACAACTATCCTCAGGTAGTGTAAGGGATAGTGTATTATAAAGGAACACGAAAACGAGCAGAGCGACACAATGAGATAGTATATTATAATGCAGCACAAACACAAACAGAAGGGGCCATCATGTAGTGTAATGTAACGCAACACGAACACGAGTATAGCGAAACCAACAGATATTGTATTGTGACGCAACACGAATTCGAGCAGAGTGACACTATCAAGTAATGTATTGTAACGCACAGGAACACGAGCAGATAGAAAATATCAGGTAGTTTATTTTAACGCAACACGAACACGAGCAGGTGGAAACCATAAGATAATGTATTGTAACGCAACACGTACACGAGAAGATGGAAACTATCAGATAGTGTAATTTACCACAACACGAACAAGAGCTGATGGAAACTATCAGATAATGTTCGAAACGCAACACGTACACGAGCAGCGGGAAACGATGAGATAGTGTATTGTAACACAACACGAACACGACCAGATGGAAACTATCAGATAATGTATTGTAACGCAACACGTACACTAGCAGCGGAACTCGATGAGGTAGTGTATTTTAGCGCAACACGAAAACGAGCAGAGTGACATTATCAGATAATGTATTGAAACGCAACAAGAACACGAGCAGATGGAAACTATCAGATATTGAATTGTAACTCAACACGTACAGGAGCAGAGGAACATTATGAGGTAGTGCAATGTAACGCCACACGAATAGGAGCGGGGCGTCACTATCAAGTAGTGTATTATAACACAACACGTACACGAGCAGACCCCAATGAGGTAGTGTATTGGACCACTACACGTACACGAGCAGTGTACACAAAGGGGTAGTGTATTGTGACGGGACACGAACACAAGTACAGCAACACTATTAGCTAGTGTATTTTAACGTAACACGAGCACGTTCACAGTGACACTATCAGGTAGTGTATTGGAACCCAACACGAACACGAGCAGAGAACCGCTATTAGGTAGTGTATTGTAACGTAACGCGGACAAGTACAATACAACTATACTCAGGTAATGCATCGTATCGTAACACGGACACATACAATACAACTCACCTCGGGTAGTGTATTGAATCGTAACACGGACACATACAGTGCAAGCGTCCTCAGGTAGTGTAGTGTATCGTAACACGGACACTTACTATTCAACTCACCTCAGTTAGGGTATGTATCGTAACACGAACACGAGCACAGCGAAACAATGAGATAGTGTATTATAACGGAACAGAGAAACCTTGCAGAGTGACACAATGAGATAGTGTATTACAACGCAGCACGAACACGAGCAGAGTGACAAAATGAGATAGTGTACTATAACGCAGCACGAACACAATCAGAAGGAAACCATCTGTTAGTGTATTGTAACGCAACACGGACACGTGCAGAGCGAAACTAACAGGTAGTGAATTATATTGAACACGCACACGAGCAGAGCGACACAATCGGATAATGTATTTTAAAGCAACAGCAACACGAGCAGATGGAAACTATCAGGTAATGTATTGTAACGCAACACGTACATGAGCAGAGCGACATTATCGGATAGTATATTGTAACCCAACACGAACACGAGTAGCGCGACACCACCAGGTAGTGTATTGTAACGTAACACGAACATGTGCCATGCAACTGTCCTCAGGTAGTGTATTGCATCGTAACATGGACACGTACATTACAACAGTCCTCAGGTAATGTATTGTATCGTAACATGAACACATACATTACAACATTACTCAGGTAGTTTATTGTATCGTAACACGAACACGTACAATACAACTCTCCTCAGGTAGTGTATTGTATCTTAATACAAACACGTATAATACAACTCTCCGCAGGTAGTGTATTGTATCGTAACACGAACACGTACAATACAACTCCCCTCAGGTAGTGTATTGTATCATAACACGAACACGTATAATACAACTCTCCTCAGGTATTTTATTGTATAATAACACGAACACGTACAATACAACTCTCCTGTGGTAGTGTATTGTATCGTAACATGGACACGTACATTACAACATTACTCAGGTAGTTTATTGTATCATAACACGAACATGTACAATACAACTCTCCTGTGGTAGTGTATTGTGTCGTAACATGGACACGTACATTACAACATTACTCAGGTAGTGTATTGTATCATAACACGAACACGTACAATACAACTCTCCTGTGGTAGTGTATTGTATCGTAACACGGACACGTATATTACAACATTACTCAGGTAGTTTATTGTATCGTAACACGAACACGTACAACACAACTCTCCTCAGGTAGTGTATTGTTTCGTAACACGAACACGTAAAATACAACTCTCCTCAGGTAGTGTATTGTATCGTAACACGAACACGTACAACACAACTCTCCTCAGGTAGTGTAATCTATCGTAACACGCACACGTACAATACAACAGTCCTCAGGTAGTGTATTGTATCGTAACATGGACACGTACAATACAACTATCCTCAGGTAGTGTATGGGATAATGTATTATAACGGAACATGAACACGAGCAGAGCGACACAATGGGATAGTGTATGATAACGGAACACGAACACGAGCATAGCGACACAATGAGATAGTATATTATAATGCAGCACGAACACAAGCAGAAGGAGAATATCATGTCGAGTAATGTAACGCAACACGAACACGAGCAGGTGGAAAATATCAGGTAGTGTATTTTGACGCAACACGAATACGACCAGATGGAAACTATAAGATAGTGTATTTTAACTCTGGAAACTTTCAGATAATGTATTGTAACATAACACGAATACGAACAGATGGAAACTATCGGAGAGTGAATTTGAACACAACACGAACACGAGCAGATGGAAACTATCAGATAATGTATTGTATCGCAACACGTACACGAGCAGCCGAACACGATGAGGTAGTGTATTGTCATGCGACACGAACAAGAACAGATGGAAACTATCAGACAGTGTATTTTAACGCAACACGAACACGAGCAGAAATACTCTTATCAGATAATGTATTTTAACGCAATACGAACAAGAGTAGATGTAAACTATCAGATAATGTATTGTAACTCAACACGTTCAGGAGCAGTGGAAACTATGAGGTAGTGTAATGTAACGCAGCACGAACACGAGCAGAGCGAAACTATCCGGTTGTATATTGTAACCGAACACGAACACGAGTAGAGCGACACCACCAGGTAGTGTATTCTAACGCAACACGAGCAGAGCGACATATCAGGTATTGTGTTGTAACGCAACACGATCACGAGCAGAGCAACATTATTAGGTAGAGTATTTTAACGTAACACGAACACGATCAGAGTGACACTATCAGGTAGTTTGTTGTATCGTAACTCGAACATGTACAATACAACTCCCCTCAGGTAGAGTATTGTACCGTAAGATGGACACGTATAATTCAACTCTCGTCAGGTAGTGTATTGTATCGTAACATGGACACGTACAATACAACGCCCCTCAGGTAGTGTATTGTACCGTAAGACGGACACGTATAATACAACTCTCGTCAGGTAGTGTATTGTATCGTATCACGGACACATTCAACTGTCCTCAGGTAGTGTAATGTATCGTAACACGAACACGTACAATACAACTCTCGCCAGGTAGTGTATTGTATCGTAACACGGACACGTAAAATACAACAGTCCTCAGGTAGTGCATTGTATCGTAACAGGAACACGTACAAAACAACTCTGCTCAGGTACTTACTTACTTCACTTTCCGTGTCCGGGAGAAACACTAAATTCTTCTTTTCCAGAACTGTGCAGCTCTTATCTCTCGGTCTGTGGCCAACATAAGGTCTTCCTGGCTTCAGGTTTCATTAAGATCTTTGCACGTGGGCAGGTGTTGTGGAGTCTGGATTTCTCCACAGGCAAATCGTGGATCTTCTGCATATCCCCACTTCACAAGGTTGCTGCGATACTTAGGCACTCCTGTTCTCATCCGGTTTAAGGACCTCCAGGTGGTATCAGGCAAATGACTACCTCTGCTCAGTTCTTCTTTAGGGGTAAACCCCTCTAGTACTATTTGTTCCCAGAGTGACACACGCCGGACGTCTGGGTTGGTATGGAGGGGTACTGTGCTCTTAATAAAACTCTTCCTGGATCTTAGGCGAGGAGTGGTCACCTTGTGGTTGAACATAGAATGTCTGGGATGTGTTTCAAGCTTCTGTCTCTCTTTCTCTGCTGCCACCCTGCGTTGAATAACTGGAGGTGCAATGCCAGCGAGAGGTTAGATCTTCTGAACTGGAGTAGGTCTCAGTTATCCAGTTACAATACGTCTGGACTCGTTAAGAGCTATGTCCACTTGCTTGGTATGGGCAGATGCTCCCCACACTGATGATCCGTACTCTCCTGCTGCGTAGCAAAGTCCCAATGCTGTTGAACGTAGAGTGTTCGCTCCCCATTTTGAACCTATCAACTTCCACATCATGCTATTTCTTGAGCTGATCTGGCAGTTCAATTCCCTACTGAGGTATTGTATCATAACCGGACTCGTATAATACAACTCTACTCAGGTAGTGTAATGTATGGTAACACGAACACTTACAATACAACTGTCCTCAGGTAGTGTATTGTATAGTAACACGGACACTTACAATACAACTCTCCTCAGGAAGTGCATTGTATCGTAACACGGACACGTACAATACAATTCTCCTCAGGTATTGTATTGTATCGTAACACGGACACTTACAATACAACTCTCCTCAGGTAGTGCATTGTACCGTAACTCGGACACGTACAATAAAACTGTCCTCAGGTAGTGTATTGTTTCGTAACACGGACACGTACAATGCAACATTCCTCAGGTAATGTATCGTAACACGGACATGTAGAATTCAATTCTCCTCACGTAGTATATTGTATCGTAACACGGATACGTACAATACAACTGTCCTCAGGTAGTGTATGCTTTCGTATCACGGACACGTACAATACAGCTCTCCTCAGGTAGTGTATTGAATCGTAACACGTACACCTACAATACAAGTCCCCTCCTGTAGTATATTGTATCTTAACAAGGACACTTACAATACAACTCCCCTCAGGTGGTGTATTGTAACGCAACACGAACACGAGCAGAGCAAAACTAACAGGTAGTGTGTTGTAATGCAACACGAACACGAGCAGAGCGACACAATCAGAAAATTTATCGTAACGCAACAGCAACACGAGCAGATGGAAACTATCCAGTACTGTATTGTTACGCAACACGAACACTAGCAGAGTGACACTATCAAGTAGTGTTATTTTATTTATTTATTTATTTATTTATTTATTTATCGTATGGCTTTTAGTGCCGGGAGTGTTCGAGTACATGTTCGGCTCGCCTGAGTCTCTAGTTGCTTCCAGCGGACACCCGAAAGGGTGAGCTACTAGTTCCGTTCAATTTAAAGTAGTTCCAACTTTCACCACCAGATATCAATGATACCTAGGTGTGAACGTTGGAACTTTGATAGAGCGTTTTGACTAAATCTAACCTAACAATTTTGCTTTACACAAGTTTAGTCTGTGAAAGGATCTTTTAGATGCCATGAATCTATGACATGGGGCCGCCGGCTTTACTTCCTCTCCGAAGGAAGGGGTACTGAAGGATTTTAACGCTCTCAAAAATCCGACGACTTCGGCCGGGTAGTGTATTGTAACGCAACAGGAACACGAGCTGATGGAAACTAACCGATAGCGTATTTTATCGCAAAACCAACACGAGCAGAGCGACACTATCAGATAATGTATTGTAACGCAACACGAACACGAGCATATGGAAAGTACCAGATAATGTATTGAAACGCAACACGATCACGAGTAGATGGAAACTATCAGATAATGTTTGTAACTCAACACGTTCAGGAGCAGTGGAACACTATGAGGTAGTGTACTGTAACGCCACACGAACAGGAGTGGGGCGACACTATCAAGTAGTGTATTGTACCACTACACGTACACGAGCAGAGCGACACAAAGGGGTAGTGTATTTTCACGCGACAAGAACACGACTACAGCAACACTATCAGATAGTGTATTTTACCGTAATACGAAAACGATCAGAGTGACACTATCAGGTATTGTGTTGTAACGCAACATGTACACGAGCAGAGGGACACAATGAGGTATTGTATTGTGATACAACACGAATACGATTAGAGGGACACAATGAGATAGTGAGAGAGTATATTATAACGTATCACGGAGACGTACAATGCAACATTCCTCAAGTAGTGTATTGTATCGTAACACGGACGTGAGCAGGTTGGCACTATCAGATAGTGTATTATAACGCAAAACGGACACGGGCAGATCGACACTATCAGGTAGTGGATTATAACGCAACACGAACACGAGTAGAGCGACACTATCAGTTTGTGTATTGTAATGCAACACGAACACGAGCAGAGCGACAATATCAGTTAGTGTGTTGTTAAGCGACTCGAACACGAGCAGAGCGACACTATCAGTTAGTGTATTGTAATGCAACACGAACACGAGCAGACCGACACAAACAGGCATTGTATTGTAACGCAACATGAACACGAGTAGAGGGATACTATTAGGTAGTATATTGTAACGTAACACGGACAAGTACAATATAACTCTCCTGAAGCAGTGTATTGTATCGTAAAACGAACACGTAGATTGCAACTGTCCTCAGGTAGTATATTGTAACGTAACACGGGCATGTACAACTCAACAGTCCTCAGGTAGTGTATTTATCCTAACACCAACATGTATAATACAACTCTCCTAAGGTATTGTCACGCGACACGAACACGAGTACAGCGACAATATCAGGTAGTGTATTGTAAAGCATCACGAACATGGACACGTTCAATCCAACTCCCTTCAGGTAGTTTATTGTATAGTTCTAGGGACACCTACAATACAACTCTCCTCAGATAGTGTATTGTATCGTAACAGGAACACGTACAATACAACTCCCCTCAAATACTGAATTGTATCGTAACACGAACACGTACAATACAAATCTCCTCAGGTGGTGTATTGTATCGAAGCACGAACACATAAAATACAACTCTCCTCAGGTAGTGTATTGTATCGTAACACGAACACGTACAATACAACAGTCCTCAGGTGGTGTATTGTATCGTAGCACGCACACGAACGATAAAACTCTCGTCATGTAGTGTATTGTATCGTAACACGGACACGTACAATACAACTCTCCTCAGGTAGTGTATTGTATCGTAACACGGACAAGTAGAACACAACATTCCTCAGAAAATGTATCTTTACACGGACACGTACAATACAACTCACCACAGGTAGTGTATTGTATCGTAACACCGCCACCTTCAAGGCAACTCTCTTCAGGTTGTGTATTGTATCGTAACACGAACACGTACAATACAACTCTCCTCAGGTAGTGTATTGTATCGTAACACGAACACGTAGATTGCAACTGTCCTCAGGTAGTATATTGTAACGTAACACGGGCATGTACAACTCAACAGTCCTCAGGCAGTGTATTTATCCTAACACCAACATGTATAATACAACTCTCCTAAGGTATTGTCACGCGAAACGAACTCGAGTACAGCGACAATATCTGGTAGTGTATTGTAAAGCATCACGAACATGGACACGTTCAATCCAACTCTCTTCAGGTAGTTTATTGTATAGTTCTAGGGACACCTACAATACAACTCTCCTCAGATAGTGTATTGTATCGTAACAGGAACACGTACAATACAACTCCCCTCAAATACTGAATTGTATCGTAACACGAACACGTACAATACAAATCTCCTCAGGTGGTGTATTGTATCGAAGCACGAACACATAAAATACAACTCTCCTCAGGTAGTGTATTGTATCGTAACACGAACACGTACAATACAACAGTCCTCAGGAGGTGTATTGTATCGTAGCACGCACACGAACGATAAAACTCTCGTCATGTAGTGTATTGTATCGTAACACGGACACGTACAATACAACTCTCCTCAGGTGGTGTATTGTATCGTAACACGGACAAGTAGAATACAACATTCCTCAGAAAATGTATCTTTACACGGACACGTACAATACAACTCACCACAGGTAGTGTATTGTATCGTAACACCGCCACCTACAAGGCAACTCTCTTCAGGTTGTGTATTGTATCGTAACACGAACACGTACAATACAACTCTCCTCAGGTAGTGTATTGTATCGTAACACGAACACGTGCAATACAACAGTCCTCAGGTGGTGTATTGTATCGTAGCACGCACACGAACTATAAAACTCTCGTCATGCAGTGTATTGTATCGTAACACGGACACGTACAATACAACTCTCCTCAGGTAGTGTATTGTATCGTAACACGGACAAGTAGAATACAACATTCCTCAGAAAATGTATCTTTACACGGACACGTACAATACAACGCACCACAGGTAGTGTATTGTATCGTAACACGAACACGTACAATACAACTCTCCTCAGGTAGTGTATTGTATCGTAACACGAACACGTACAATACAACTCTCCTCAGGTAGTGTATTGTATCGTAACACGAACACGTACAATACAACTCTCCTGAGGTAGTGTATTGTATCGTAACACGAACACGTACAATACAACTCTCCTCAGGTAGTGTATTGTATCGTAACACGAACACGTACAATACAACAGTCATCAGGTAGTGTATTGTATCGTAACACGAACACGTACAATACAACAGTCCTCAGGTAGTGTATTGTATCGTAACACGAACACGCACAATACAACTCTCCTCAGGTGGTGTATTGTATCGTAACACGAACACGTACAATACAACTCTCCTCAGGTTGTGTATTGTATCGTAACACGAACACGTACAATACAACTCTCCTCAGGTAGTGTATTGTATCGTAACACCGACACGTACAATACAACAGTCCTCAGGTGGTGTATTGTATCGTTACACGAACACGTACAATACAACTCTCCTCAGGTTGTGTATTCTATCGTAACACCGACACGTACAATGCAACTGTCCTCAGGTAGTGTATTGTATCGTAACACGGACAAAGGCAGTATATTCTCCTCAGGTAGTGTATTGTATCGTAACACGAACACGTACAATGCAACTGTCCTCAGGTAGTGTATTGTATCGGAACACCGTAGCTAAGTCCCAATGCTGTTGAGTTAGAACCCGAGGGTTCGCTCCCCATGTTGAACCTATCAACTTCCACATCGTGCTATTTCTTGAGCTGATCTTGCACTCAATTCCATACTCAGGTAATGTATTGAATCGTAAAACCGACACGTACAATACAACTGTCCTCAGGTAGTTTATTGTATCGTAACAAGTACACGAAGAATACGACTCTCCTCAGGTAGTGTATTGTATCGTAACACGAACACGTACAATACAACTCTCCTGAGGTAGTGTGTCGTATCTTAACACGAACACGTACAATGCAACTCTCCTCAGGTAGTGTATTTTATTGTAACATGAACACGTACAATACAACTATCGTCAGGTAGTGTATTGCATTGTAACACGGAAAAAGACAATACAACTCTCCTCAGGTAGTGTATTTTATCGTAACACGAACACCTATAATGCAACTTTCCTCAGGTAGTGTATTGTATAGTAACACGGACACGTATATTGCAATATTCCTCAGGTAATGTATCGTAACACGGAAACGGACAATGCAGTATTTCTCAGGAAATGTATCCTAACACGGACACGTACAATACAATTCACCTCAGGTAGTATATTGTATCGTAACACGAACTCTTACAATGCCACTCTCCTCAGGTAGTGTATTATATCGTAACATGGGCACGTGAAATACAACTCCCCTGAGGTGGTGTATTGTATCGTAACACGAATACGATCAGATGGAAACTATCAGATAATGTATTGTAACGTAACACGTACGCGAGCAATGGATCACGATAAGCTACTGAACTGTAACGCAACAGGAATAATAACAGATGGAAACTATCCAGAAATGTATTTTAACGCAACACGAACACGAGCAGAGCGACATTATCACATAATGTATTTTAACCCAACTCGAACACGAGCTGATGGAAACTATCAGATAATGTATTGTAACGCAACGCGAACACGAGCAGAATGAAACTATCAGATAATGTATTGTAACTCAACACGTACAGGAGCAGTGGAAGACTATGAGGTAGTGTAATGTAAGCCACACGAAAAGGAGGAGTGCGTCACTAGCAAGTAGTGTATTGTAACACTCCACTTACACGAGAGGACCGACTCAGAGCTGTAGTGTACTGTCAAGCGACTCTAAAACGAGTACAGCGACACTATCATGTATTGTATTTTAACGTAACACGAACACGATCAGAGTGACACTATCAGGTAGTGTATTATAACGGAACACGAACATTAGCAGAGCGACATTATCGGATAGTATATTGTAAATCAACACGAACACGAGTAGAGCGACACCACCATGTAGTGTATTGTAACGAAACACGGGCAGAGCGACACTATCTGGAGGTGTATTTTAGCGCAACAAGAACACGAGCAGAGCGACATGTAAGGTATTGAGTTGTAACGCTACACGAACACGAGCGGAGCAACATTATTAGGTAGAGTATTTTAACTTAACACGAAAACGATCAGAGTGACACTATCAGGTAGTGTATTGTACGTAACACGAACATGTACAATGCAACTGTCCTCAGTTAGTGTATTGTATCGTAAAACGAACACGTACGACACAACTCTCCTCAGGTAGTGTATTGTATCGTAACACGAACACGTATAATACAACTCTCCTCAGGTAGTATATCGTATCGTAACACAAACACGTACAATGCTACTCTCCTCAGGTAGTGTATTGTATCGTAACACCAACACGTACAATACAATTCTCTTCAGGTAGTGTATTGTATCGTAACACGAACACGTACAACACAACTCTCCTCAGGTAGTGTATTGTATCGTAACACGAACACGTACAATACAACTCTCCTCAGGTAATGTCTTGTATCGTACTTCAGACACTTACAATACAACTCTCGTCAGGTAGTGTATTGTATCGTAACACGGACACGTAAAATACAACATTACTCAGGTAGTTTATTGTATCGTAACACGAACACGTACAATACAACTCTCCTGAGGTAGTGTATTGTATCGTAACACGAACATGTACAATTCAACTCTGCTCAGGTACTTACTTTACTTTCCGTGTCCGGGAGACACACTACATTCTTCCTTTCCAGAACTCTGAAGCTCTTATCCCTCGGTCTGTGGCCAACATAAGGTCTTCCTGGCTGCAGGTTTCATTAAGATCTGTGTACGTGAGCCGGCGTTGTGGAGTCTGGATTTCTCCACAGGCATATCGTGGATCTTCTGCATAACCCCACTTCACAAGGTTGTTGCGACACTTAGGCACTCCTGTTCTCATCCGGTTTAAGGACCTCCAGGTGGTATAAGGCAAATGACTACCTCTGCTCAGTTCCTCTTTAGGGGTAAATCCCTCTGGTACTATTTGATTCCAGAGTGACACACGCCGGACATCTGGCTTGGTATGGAGGGTACTGGACTCTTAATAAAATTCTTCCTGGACCTTAGGCGAGGAGTGGACACCTTGTGGTTGAACATAGAATGTCTGGGATGTGTTTTAAGCTTTTGTCTCTCTTTCTCTGCTGCCACCCTGCATGGAATAACTGGAGGTGCAATGCCAGCGAGAGGGTGGACCTTCTCCACTGGAGTAGGTCTCAGACATCCAGTGACAATATTTGTGGAGTCGTTAAGAGCTATGTCCACTTGCTTGGTATGGGCAGATGCTCCCCACACTGATGATCCGTACTCTCGTGCTGCGAAGCAAAGTCCCAATGCTGTTGATCGTAGAACCTAAGGGATCGCTACCCCATGTTGAACCTATCAACTTCCACATCATGCTATTTCTTGAGCTGATCTTGGACTTCAATTCTCTACTCAGGTAATGCATTGTATCGTAACACCGACACGTAGAATACAACTGTCCTTAGGTAGTGTATTGTATCGTAACACGTACACGTCGAATACGACTCTCCTCAGGTAGTGTATTGTATCGGTGCACCGACACGTATAATACAACTGTCCTCAGGTAGTGTATTGTATCGTAACACGTACACGTAGAATATGACTCTCCTCAGGTAGTGTATTGTATCGTAACACCGACACGTACAATACAACTCTCCTCATGTAGTGCATTGTATCGAAACACGAACACGTACAATACAACACTCCTCAGGTAGTGTATTGTATCGTAACACGAACACGTACAATAGGCCTACAACTCCCCTCAGGTAGTGTATTGTATCGTAGCACGAACACGTACAATACAACTCCCCTGAGGTAGTGTATTGTATCGTAACACGAACACGTAAATACAACTCTCCTCTGGTAGTGTATTGTATTGTAACACAAACACGTACAAAACAACTCTGCTCAGGTACTCACTCACTTACTTACTTACTTACTTACTTACTTTATTTTTCGTGTCTGAGAGACACACTAAATTCTTCCTTTCCAGAAATCTGCAGCTCTTATCCCTCGGTCTGTGGCCAACATAAGGTGTTCCTGGCTGCAGGTTTCTTTAAGATCTTTGCACGTGAGAAGGTGTTGTGGAGTCGGGATTTCTCCACAGGTTCGTCGTGGATCTTCTGCTTAGCCCCAATTCACAAGGTTGTTGCGACCCATAGGCACTCCTGTTCTCATCCAGTTTAAGGACCTCCGGGTAGTATAAGGCAAATGACTACCACTGCTCAGTTCTTCTTTAATGGTAAACCCCTCTGGTAATATTTGTTTCCAGAGTGACACACGCCGGACGTCTGGCTTGGTATGGAGGGGTACTGTTCTCTTAATAAAACCCTTCCTGGATCTTAGGCGAGGAGTGGTCACCTTGTGGTTGAACATAGAATGCCTGGGATCTATTTCAAGCTTTTGTCTCTCATTTTCTGCTGCCACCCTGCGTCGAATAACTGGAGGTGCAATGCCAGCGAGAGGGTAGATCCTCTGCACTTGAGTAGGTCTCAGACATCCATTGACAATACGTGTTGACTCGTTAGGAGCTATGTCCCCTTGCTTGGTATGGGCAGATACTCCCCACACAGTAATCCGTATTCTCCTGCTGCGTAGCCAAGTACCAATGCTGTTGAGCGTAGAACCTGAGGGTTCGCTCCCCACGTTGAACCTATCAACTTCCACATCATGCCATTTCTTGAGCTGATCTTGCACTTCAATTCTCTACTAATGTAATGTATTGCATCGTAACACGTAGTCGTAGAATAAGACTCTCCTCAGGTAGTGTATGGTATCGTAACACAGACACGTACAATACAACTGTCCTCAGGTAGTGTAATGTACCGTAACACGGACAAAGACAATACATTATCCTCAGGTAGTGTATTGTATCGTAACAGGAACACGTACAATACAACAGTCCTGAGGTAGTGTATTGTATCGTAACACGAACACGTACAATACAACAGTCCTGAGGTTGTGTATTGTATCGTAACACGAACACGTACAATACAACAGTCCTGAGGTAGTGTATTGTATCGTAACACGAACACGTACAATACAACAGTCCTGAGGTAGTGTATTGTATCGTAACACGAACACGTACAATACAACAGTCCTGAGGTAGTGTATTGTATCGTAACACGAACACGTACAATACAACAGTCCTTAGGTTGTGTATTGTATCGTAACACGAACACGTACAATACAACAGTCCGGAGGTTGTGTATTGTATCGTAACACGAACACGTACAATACAACAGTCCTGAGGTTGTGTATTGTATCGTAATACGAACACGTATAATACAACAGTCCTGAGGTTGTGTATTGTATCGTAACAAGGACACGTGCAATACAACAGTCCTGAGGTAGTGTATTGTATCGTAACAAGGACACGTGCAATACAACAGTCCTGAGGTTGTGTATTGTATCGTAACACGAACACGTACAATACAACAGTCCTGAGGTTGTGTATTGTATCGTAACACGAACACGTGCAATACAACAGTCCTGAGGTAGTGTATTGTATCGTAACAAGGACACGTACAATACAACAGTCCTGAGGTTGTGTATTGTATCGTAACACGAACACGTACAATACAACAGTCCTGAGGTTGTGTATTGTATCGTAACACGAACACGTACAATACAACAGTCCTGAGGTAGTGTATTGTATCGTAACACGAACACGTACAATACAACAGTCCTGAGGTTGTGTATTGTATCGTAACACGAACACGTACAATACAACAGTCCTGAGGTTGTGTAATGTATCGTAACACGAACACGTACAATACAACAGTCCTGAGGTTGTGTATTGTATCGTAACACGAACACGTACAATACAACAGTCCTGAGGTTGTGTATTGTATCGTAACACGAACACGTACAATACAACAGTCCTGAGGTTGTGTATTGTATCGTAACACGAACACGTACAATACAACAGTCCTGAGGTTGTGTATTGTACCGTAACACGAACACGTACAATACAACAGTCCTGAGGTTGTGTATTGTATCGTAACACGAACACGTACAATACAACAGTCCTGAGGTAGTGTATTGTATCGTAACAGGAACACGTACAATACAACAGTCCTGAGGTTGTGTATTGTATCGTAACACGAACACGTACAAAACAACAGTCCTGAGGTGGTGTATTGTATCTTAACAAGGACACGTGCAATACAACTATCCTCAGGTAGTGTACGGGATAGTGTATTATAACGGAACACGAGCAGAGCGCCACATTGAGATAGTTTATTATAACGCAGCACAAACACAAGCAGAAGGAGACCATCATGTAGTGTATTGTAAAGCAACACGAACACGAGCATAGCGAAACCAACAGGTACTGTACTGTGACGCAACACGAACACGAGCAGTGCGACACAATCAGATATTGTATTCTAATGCAACAGCGACACGTCCAGATGGGAATTATATGGTAATTAATTGTAACGCTAAACGACCACGGGCTGAGCGACACTCTCAGGTAGTGTATTGTAACGCAGAGGAAAACGAGCAGATGAAAAAAATCAGGTAGTGTATTTTAACGCAACACGAACAGGAGCAGGTGGAAATTATAAGATATTGTATTGTTACTTGCCACCCCCTAGTGACACCTTTGTTAACTGGATTACAGTGGGTTGAAGCACAACACAGATTGTTCCTTTAAAGAAATAATTAACTTTATTGCGGCCAGAAAGATACACTACTCATCAGCAAATACAAGCAATTAGAACCTTACTCCAGTTTCCTCAAGTCTCTTCCTTATGGAGAGCTCTTGCCCCCTTTCACTTGTCAACAAACCACAGAAGTTAATCCGTGCTAATTAGTCCGGTGGCCTTGACAGAAACTACCCGCACATCTCCCTTATGTACACAAACTACAGTTACTTACGATAACCTGCTACACGCTGCTTCGCTGCCCACGAGCTGGGAAACAATGTCACTGGATTTCGTAACTCGCACGGCACTCCGCCACAATACCTCTGTCGCTCAGTGAAATCACACTCGCTCAAAACACAGGCAGTCCCCTGTATGCTTCTCACTCCCTCGCTGTCAAGAGAATCGGCTTCACTAGGGGTTTCGCAAGTCACCACACTTCTGTCGCTCAGGATAAACGCTCGCACTAGCTCGTAAAACACACACACACTCACTGCTCGACAGGTCGCTCTGATATAGCAGGCCGGTGACTCAATAAATGCTTCTAGACCCATCCAGGGTTTACGGCTTCTCGAGGTTTCAATCACTGGCTGGGTCACGAATATTCTGGACCATCCCTTTGTCCTAGTAGTCCTGTTGCGTAAGGCGTACGCAATACACTGAGGCAGAGCACAGCCCAGCCCGGGAGCAGTTGTGACTCATGCGGCGAGCGACGAAACAAACTCACAGCCGTAACACCACCAGTTGTTACGTGCCACCCCCCTAGTGGCACTTTTGTTAACTGGATTACGGTGGGTTGAAGCACAACACAGATTGTTCCTCGTCTAAATGGTCCTGGGATCCTTGGTACAGCTTTTGTAGTTCTTCTGGCAGGGCGCGTCTTCTTCGGTTGTCCATCTGCAGGTGTCCGTCCGTCGTGTCTGTGATGCGGGCAATCCAGGTAACGGGCTCGCAGACTCCTAGGTTGGTGTCCCGGTGAACCGTAATATCGTAGTCGTTCAGGTTGGACAGGCGGACGTACGGCCGAGACGTCGTGTTGATGAGAGTCTTGGTAACTAGCAATCCTTTTGTCTGGATGTCCTCATATTTTGGCTCGATGACAGCCGCCACTCCCACAGCTGTTCCGTCGACAATTACGGCAGCGCTGACTTCCGTCCTGGCGGGAACGGTGACGTCCTCTCTCAGCCTTACTCGTCGTGCGGTGATGGCCTCGTGTGCTGGTTGCAAAGCAAGTTCCTCATCTCCGAAGTGCAGAGTGTTGGTACTCAGATCCAAGATGATGTTGTTCTGGTCCAGGAAGTCCAGTCCGATGATCACTTCGTTTGATACGTCAGCCACAAGCACTGGATGCTTCACCGCCCGTCGACCAATGACGAACTCCAGTGATGCTTCGCCATGTACCGGTGCGGTCTCTCCGGTCGCGGTTATTAGCTAGAGGTTCCTTTGTGTGGGTTGCACTCTCCACTTCGGGATCACGGTGGGATTGACGATGGTCCTCGACGCTCCCGTGTCGATCAGCATGGGCCATCTCACTCCGTTGACGACTCCGTCGACCATCAGGCTGCTATTGTCCCTCCGTAACTTCGTCACACGCACTTGGACTGCCGGGGCTTGACGACTGTCACAAGCCAACCTTTGCCCCCCAAGGCTGGCTAATACTCATTTCCCTGGGCCACGCGGTTTTCAGACGACTGATTTCCCGTCGGATACCCTCGGCGGCGGCGATCACCGCAGTCCTTGCTCAGGTGGCCTTTCTTACCGCAGGCCCAGCAGGTCGGTAGTCCTCTTCCGGGCCGCCTCTCCGGTTGTCTTCCGGCTGTGTCGTTGCTGGTAGTGCCGCGACTATCGAAGAAACGGCTTAGCGCCTCCATCAATTCGTCGGTCAGGGGCTTGGTCTCGTTGGTTTTTGCTGGCTCGTCGACGTCCACTTGACGCACCCGCGCGTGCATTCTAGATGCCTGTTTTGCTGTCTCGAACCCAAGTGCGTGGCTCAGCGCATCTGCCAGGGTCTTATTGCGCGCGAGTTGAGTGTCCGAGTTCCGTAGCCCGTCGGTGAAGGTCTGCGACGCAATCTGTTCCAGAAAGTCGGCCAGCGCTGTTGGATAGGCGAGCCTTACGAGACGTGCGATGTCCATCTCGAACTCCTGCAGGGTTTCCGCGTTCTTCTGTACCCGGGTCCGGAGCTGCATCTGGTAGTCCTGCTGAAGATGGCTATCTCCATATCGGGACTCCATATGGGCGATCAGTGAAGCGTAGTCTTGGGATCCAGTCGGGATGGCCTGAAGGACGTTAAGGGCGTCACCTCTCAGCGCTACAATGAGAGCTGTAGCCTTTTCCGTGCCGTTCCAGTTGTTTATGCAAGAGGCTGCCTCGAACTGACGTAAGTAGGTGTTCCACGGGACCTTTCCGTCGAAGGTTGGGGGCGTTACTCTGCTATGTCCCGTTCCTGATATTCCCGGTGTAACGGTGGGCGGGCGTTGGCGCAGCTCGGCAACTTCCACTTGTAAGGCGTCGAACTTCTTTTCCACTACCGTGATTTCCTTACGCAGACACCAGTTCTAATTTCTTCAGGTCCTGTGTCAACTTATTCTGACCGTCTTCCATCTTCTTCTGGCCGTCCTCTATCCTCTTCAGGTCCTCCGCTAGCTTATTTTGACCGTCTTCCATCTTCTTCTGGCCGTCTTCTAGTTTGGAAGTTAGGTCCTCGGCTAACTTCTTCTGGCCGTCTTCTAGTTTGGCAGTTAGGTCCTCGGCTAACTTCTTCTGGCCGTCCTCCATCTTCTTCTGGCCATCCTCCATCTTCTTCTGGCCGTCTTCCATCTTCTTCAGGTCATCCTTCAGGTCCTTGGCTAATTTTTTCTGACCGTCTTCCATCTTGGCTTCCATGCCACTTAACTTTTCTAGCAATGCTGAAAATTGCGCTTCCATTTTGGTTGTTTGTCTTGTAAAGGGCATGCACTCACAGGAAAATTAGAGAGAAATTACCTGCTCGGGTTTTGAAACCAGGACCGTCAGGTGTTGTGCTTGTGTTTGAGTTCGTAATCCGGCTTCTGACACCAGTTGTTACGTGCCACCCCCCTAGTGACACTTTTGTTAACTGGATTACGGTGGGTTGAATCACAACCCAGATTGTTCCTTTAAAGAAAGATGGAAACTATCAGGTAATGTATTGTAACGCAACACGTAAACGAGAAGATGGAAACTATCAGATAGTGTAACTTAACACACCACGAAAACGAGCAGATGGAAACTATCAGATAATGTATTGTAACGCAACACGTACACGAGCAGCGGAACACGATGAGGTAGTGCATTGGAACATAACACGAACAAGAGCAGATGGAAACTATCAGATAATGTATTGTAACGCAACACGTACACGAGCAGCGGAACACCATAGGTAGTGAATTTTAGCGCAACATGAACACGAGCAGAGCGACATTATCAGATAATGTATTGAAACGCAACAAGAACAAGAGCAGATGGAAACTATCAGATATTCAATTATAACTCAACACGTACAGGAGCAGTGGAACATTATGGGGTAGTGTAAAGTAACGCCACACGAACAGGAGCGGGGCGTCACTATCAAGTAGTGTATTGTAACACTACACATACTCGAGCATAACGACACAAAGAAGTAGTGTATTGCCACGCGACACGAACTTGAGTACAGCAACACGACTAGGTAATGTATATAACGTATCACGACCACGAACAGAGTGACAATATCAGGCAGTGTATTGTATCGTAACACGAACACGTACAATACAACTATCCTCAGGTAGTGTGTGGGATAGTGTTGTAACGGAACATGAACCGAGCAGAGCGATACAATGAGATAGTGTATGATAACGGAACACGAACACGAGCAGAGCGACACAATGAGATAGTATATTATAACGCAGCACGAACACAAGCAGAAGGATGCCATCATGTAGAATAATGTAACGCAACATGAACACCAGCATAGCGAAACCGACAGGTATTGTATTGTAACGCAACACGAACAAGAGCAGAGCGACACAATAAGATAGTGTATTATAATACAGCACGGACACGAGCAGAGGGACACAATGAGATAGTGTACTATATCACAGCTCAAACACAATCAGAAGGAAACTATCAGGTAGTGTTCTGTAACGCAACACGGACATGAGCAGAGCGAAACTAACAGGTAGCGTATTTTAGCGAACACCAACAGAGCGACACAATCAGATAATGTATTGTAACGCAACAGCAACACGAGCAGATGGAAACTATCAGGTAATGTATTGTAACGCAACACGTATACGAGCAGCGGAACACGATGAGGTAATGTATTGTAACGCAACAGGAACGAGAGCAGATGGAAACTATCCGACAGTGTATTTTAACGCAACACGAACACGAGCAGAAATACACTATCAGGTAGTGTATTGTAATGTAACACGGTTAAGTACAATACAACTATCTTCAGGTATTGTATTGTATCGTAACACGAACACATACAATAAAACTCTCCTCATGTAGTGTATTGTATTGTATTGTTACACGGACACGTACAATGCAACTGTCATCAGGTAATGTATTGTATCGTATGCCGAACACATACAATAAACTCTCCTCATGTAGTGTATTGTATCGTAACACCGCCAACTACGAGGCAACTCTCCTCAGGCAGTGTATTGTATCGTAACACGAACACGTACAATACAACTCCCCTCAGGTAGTGTATTGTATCGAAACACGAACACGTACAAAACTACTCCCCTCAGGTAGTGTATTGTATCGAAACACGAACACGTACAAAACTACTCCCCTCAGGTAGTGTATTGTATCGAAACACGAACACGTACAATACAGCTCCCCTCAGGTACTTACTTACTTAGTTTACTTTCCGTGTCCGGGAGACACACTAAATTCTCCTTTTCCAGAACTGCACTTCTTATCCCTCGGTCTGTGGCCTTCCTGGCTGCAGGTTTCATTAAGATCATTGCACGTGAGCAAGTGCTGTGGAGTCTGGATTTCTCCACAGGCATATCATGGAACTCCTGCATAACCCCACTTCACAAGGTTGCTGCGACACTTAGGCACTCCTGTTCTCATCCAATTTAAGGACCTCCAGATGGTATGAGGCAAATGACTACCTCTGCTCAGTTCCTCTTTAGGGGTAAATCCCTCTGGTACTATTTGTTTCCAGAGTGACACACGCCGGACATCTGGCTTGGTATGGAGGGTACTGGACTCTTAATAAAATTCTTCCTGGACCTTAGGCGAGGAGTGGACACCTTGTGGTTGAACATAGAATGTCTGGGATGTGTTTTAAGCTTTTGTCTCTCTTTCTCTGCTGCCACCCTGCATCGAATAACTGGAGGTGCAATGCCAGCGAGAGGGTGGACCTTCTCCACTGGAGTAGGTCTCAGACATCCAGTGACAATATTTGTGGAGTCGTTAAGAGCTATGTCCACTTTCTTGGTATGGGCAGATGCTCCCCACACTGATGATCCGTACTCTCCTGCTGCGAAGCAAAGTCCCAATGCTGTTGATCGTAGAACCTAAGGGATCGCTACCCCATGTTGAACCTATCAACTTCCACATCATGCTATTTCTTGAGCTGATCTTGGACTTCAATTCTCTACTCAGGTAATGCATTGTATCGTAACACCGACACGTACAATACAACTGTCCTTAGGTAGTGTATTGTATCGTAACACGTACACGTCGAATACGACTCTCCTCAGGTAGTGTATTGTATCGTTGCACCGACACGTATAATACAACTGTCCTCAGGTAGTGTATTGTATCGTAACACGTACACGTAGAATATGACTCTCCTCAGGTAGTGTATTGTATCGTAACACCGACACGTACAATACAACAGTCCTCAGGTAGTGTAATGTATCGGAACACCGACACGTACAATACAGCTTTACTCTTGTATTGTAATGTATCGTAACACGGACACGCACAATGCAACTGTCCTTAGATAGTGTATTGTAACGTAACACGAACACGTACAATACAACAGTCCTGAGGTAAAGTATTGTATCGTAACACGGTCACGTACAATACAACTATCCTCAGGTAGTGTAAGGGATAGTGTATTATAAAGGAACACGAAAACGAGCAGAGCGACACAATGAGATAGTATATTATAATGCAGCACAAACACAAACACAAGGGGCCATCATGTAGTGTAATGTAACGCAAAACGAACACGAGTATAGCGAAACCAACAGATATTGTATTGTGACGCAACACGAATTCGAGCAGAGTGACACTATCAAGTAATGTATTGTAACGCACAGGAACACGAGCAGATAGAAAATATCAGGTAGTTTATTTTAACGCAACACGAACACGAGCAGGTGGAAAGTATAAGATAATGTATTGTAACGCAACACGTACACGAGAAGATGGAAACTATCAGATAGTGTAATTTACCACAACACGAACACGAGCAGATGGAAACTATCAGATAATGTTCGAAACGCAACACGTACACGAGCAGCGGGAAACGATGAGATAGTGTATTGTAACACAACACGAACACGACCAGATGGAAACTATCAGATAATGTATTGTAAGCAACACGTACACTAGCAGCGGAACACGATGAGGTAGTGTATTTTAGCACAACACGAAAACGAGCAGAGTGACATTATCAGATAATGTATTGAAACGCAACAAGAACACGAGCAGATGGAAACTATCAGATATTGAATTGTAACTCAAAACGTACAGGAGCAGAGGAACATTATGAGGTAGTGCAATGTAACGTCACACGAATAGGAGCGGGGCGTCACTATCAAGTAGTGTATTATAACACAACACGTACACGAGCAGACCCCAATGAGGTAGTGTATTGGACCACTACACGTACACGAGCAGAGTACACAAAGGGGTAGTGTATTGTGACGGGACACGAACACAAGTACAGCAACACTATTAGCTAGTGTATTTTAACGTAACACGAGCACGATCACAGTGACACTATCAGGTAGTGTATTGGAACCCAACACGAACACGAGCAGAGAACCGCTATTAGGTAGTGTATTGTAACGTAACGCGGACAAGTACAATACAACTATACTCAGGTAATGCATCGTATCGTAACACGGACACATACAATACAATTCACCTCGGGTAGTGTACTGAATCGTAACACGGACACATACAGTGCAAGCGTCCTCAGGTAGTGTAGTGTATCGTAACACGGACACTTACTATTCAACTCACCTCAGTTAGGGTATGTATCGTAACACGAACACGAGCACAGCGAAACAATGAGATAGTGTATTATAACGGAACAGAGAAACCTTGCAGAGTGACACAATGAGATAGTGTATTACAACGCAGCACGAACACGAGCAGAGTGACAAAATGAGATAGTGTACTATAACGCAGCACGAATACAATCGGAAGGAAACCATCTGTTAGTGTAATGTAACGCAACACGGACACGTGCAGAGCGAAACTAACAGGTAGTGAATTATATTGAACACGCACACGAGCAGAGCGACACAATCGGATAATGTATTTTAAAGCAACAGCAACACGAGCAGATGGAAACTATCAGGTAATGTATTGTAACGCAACACGTACATGAGCAGAGCGACATTATCGGATAGTATATTGTAACCCAACACGAACACGAGTAGCGCGACACCACCAGGTAGTGTATTGTAACGTAACACGAACATGTGCCATGCAACTGTCCTCAGGTAGTGTATTGCATCGTAACATGGACACGTACATTACAACAGTCCTCAGGTAATGTATTGTATCGTAACATGAACACGTACATTACAACATTACTCAGGTAGTTTATTGTATCGTAACACGAACACGTACAATACAACTCTCCTCAGGTAGTGTATTGTATCTTAATACAAACACGTATAATACAACTCTCCGCAGGTAGTGTATTGTATCGTAACACGAACACGTACAATACAACTCCCCTCAGGTAGTGTATTGTATCATAACACGAACACGTATAATACAACTCTCCTCAGGTATTTTATTGTATAATAACACGAACACGTACAATACAACTCTCCTGTGGTAGTGTATTGTATCGTAACATGGACACGTACATTACAACATTACTCAGGTAGTTTATTGTATCATAACACGAACATGTACAATACAACTCTCCTGTGGTAGTGTATTGTGTCGTAACATGGACACGTACATTACAACATTACTCAGGTAGTGTATTGTATCACAACACGAACACGTACAATACAACTCTCCTGTGGTAGTGTATTGTATCGTAACATGGACACGTATATTACAACATTACTCAGGTAGTTTATTGTATCGTAACACGAACACGTACAACTCAACTCTCCTCAGGTAGTGTATTGTTTCGTAACACGAACACGTAAAATACAACTATCCTCAGGTAGTGTATTGTATCGTAACACGAACACGTACAACACAACTCTCCTCAGGTAGTGTAATCTATCGTAACACGCACACGTACAATACAACAGTCCTCAGGTAGTGTATTGTATCGTAACATGGACACGTACAATACAACTATCCTCAGGTAGTGTATGGGATAATGTATTATAACGGAACATGAACACGAGCAGAGCGACACAATGGGATAGTGTATGATAACGGAACACGAACACGAGCATAGCGACACAATGAGATAGTATATTATAATGCAGCACGAACACAAGCAGAAGGAGAATATCATGTCGAGTAATGTAACGCAACACGAACACGAGCAGGTGGAAAATATCAGATAGTGTATTTTGACGCAACACGAACACGACCAGATGGAAACTATAAGATAGTGTATTTTAACTCTGGAAACTTTCAGATAATGTATTGTAACATAACACGAATACGAACAGATGGAAACTATCGGAGAGTGAATTTGAACACAACACGAACACTACCAGATGGAAACTATCAGATAATGTATTGTATCGCAACACGTACACGAGCAGCGGAACACGATGAGGTAGTGTATTGTCATGCGACACGAACAAGAACAGATGGAAACTATCAGACAGTGTATTTTAACGCAACACGAACACGAGCAGAAATACTCTTATCAGATAATGTATTTTAACGCAATACGAACAAGAGTAGATGGAAACTATCAGATAATGTATTGTAACTCAACACGTTCAGGAGCAGTGGAAACTATGAGGTAGTGTAATGTAACGCAGCACGAACACGAGCAGAGCGAAACTATCCAGTGGTATATTGTAACCGAACACGAACACGAGTAGAGCCACACCACCAGGTAGTGTATTCTAACGCAACACGAGCAGAGCGACATATCAGGTATTGTGTTGTAACGCAACACGATCACGAGCAGAGCAACATTATTAGGTAGAGTATTTTAACGTAACACGAACACGATCAGAGTGACACTATCAGGTAGTTTGTTGTATCGTAACTCGAACATGTACAATACAACTCCCCTCAGGTAGTGTATTGTACCGTAAGATGGACACGTATAATTCAACTCTCGTCAGGTAGTGTATTGTATCGTAACATGGACACGTACAATACAACGCCCCTCAGGTAGTGTATTGTACCGTAAGACGGACACGTATAATACAACTCTCGTCAGGTAGTGTATTGTATCGTAACACGGACACATACAACTGTCCTCAGGTAGTGTAATGTATCGTAACACGAACACGTACAATACAACTCTCGCCAGGTAGTGTATTGTATCGTAACACGGACACGTAAAATACAACAGTCCTCAGGTAGTGCATTGTATCGTAACAGGAACACGTACAAAACAACTCTGCTCAGGTACTTACTTACTTCACTTTCCGTGTCCGAGAGACACACTAAATTCTTCTTTTCCAGAACTGTGCAGCTCTTATCTCTCGGTCTGTGGCCAACATAAGGTCTTCCTGGCTGCAGGTTTCATTAAGATCTTTGCACGTGAGCAGGTGTTGTGGAGGCTGGATTTCTCCACAGGCAAATCGTGGATCTTCTGCATATCCCCACTTCACAAGGTTGCTGCGATACTTAGGCACTTCTGTTCTCATCCGGTTTAAGGACCTCCAGGTGGTATCAGGCAAATGACTACCTCTGCTCAGTTCTTCTTTAGGGGTAAACCCCTCTAGTACTATTTGTTTCCAGATTGACACACGCCGGACATCTGGCTTGGTATAGAGGGGTACTGTGCTCTTAATAAAACTCTTCCTGGATCTTAGGCGAGGAGTGGTCACCTTGTGGTTGAACATAGAATGTCTGGGATGTGTTTCAAGCTTCTGTCTCTCTTTCTCTGCTGCCACCCTGCGTTGAATAACTGGAGGTGCAATGCCAGCGAGAGGTTAGATCTTCTGAACTGGAGTAGGTCTCAGTTATCCAGTTACAATACGTCTGGACTCGTTAAGAGCTATGTCCACTTGCTTGGTATGGGCAGATGCTCCCCACACTGATGATCCGTACTCTCCTGCTGCGTAGCAAAGTCCCAATGCTGTTGAACGTAGAGTGTTCGCTCCCCATTTTGAACCTATCAACTTCCACATCATGCTATTTCTTGAGCTGATCTGGCAGTTCAATTCCCTACTGAGGTATTGTATCATAACCGGACTCGTATAATACAACTCTACTCAGGTAGTGTAATGTATGGTAACACGAACACATACAATACAACTGTCCTCAGGTAGTGTATTGTATCGTAACACGGACACTTACAATACAACTCTCCTCAGGTAGTGCATTGTATCGTAACACGGACACGTACAATACAACTGTCCTCAGGTATTGTATTGTATCGTAACACGGACACTTACAATACAACTCTCCTCAGGTAGTGCATTGTACCGTAACTCGGACACGTACAATACAACTGTCCTCAGGTAGTGTATTGTTTCGTAACACGGACACGTACAATGCAACATTCCTCAGGTAATGTATCGTAACACGGACATGTAGAATTCAATTCTCCTCACGTAGTATATTGTATCGTAACACGGATACGTACAATACAACTGTCCTCAGGTAGTGTATGCTTTCGTATCACGGACACGTACAATACAGCTCTCCTCAGGTAGTATATTGAATCGTAACACGTACACCTACAATACAAGTCCCCTCCTGTAGTATATTGTATCGTAACAAGGACACTTACAATACAACTCCCCTCAGGTGGTGTATTGTAACGCAACACGAACACGAGCAGAGCAAAACTAACAGGTAGTGTGTTGTAATGCAACACGAACACGAGCAGAGCGACACAATCAGAAAATTTATCGTAACGCAACAGCAACACGAGCAGATGGAAACTATCCAGTACTGTATTGTTACGCAACACGAACACGAGCAGAGTGACACTATCAAGTAGTGTTATTTTATTTATTTATTTATTATTTATTTATTTATTTATCGTATGGCTTTTAGTGCCGGGAGTGTTCGAGTACATGTTCGACTCGCCTGAGTCTCTAGTTGCTTCCAGCGGACACCCGAAAGGGTGAGCTACTAGTTCCGTTCAATTTCAAGTAGTTCCAACTTTCACCACCAGATATCAATGATACCTAGGTGTGAACGTTGGAACTTTGATAGAGCGTTGTGACTAAATCTAACCTAACAATTTTGCTTTACACAAGTTTAGTCTGTGAAAGGATCTTTTAGATGCCATGAATCTATGACATGGGGCCGCCGGCTTTACTTCCTCTCCGAAGGAAGTGGTACTGAAGGATTTTAACGCTCTCAAAAATCCGACGACTTCGGCCGGGTAGTGTATTGTAACGCAACAGGAACACGAGCTGATGGAAACTAACCGATAGCGTATTTTATCGCAAAACCAACACGAGCAGAGCGACACTATCAGATAATGTATTGTAACGCAACACGAACACGAGCATATGGAAAGTACCAGATAATGTATTGAAACGCAACACGATCACGAGTAGATGGAAACTATCAGATAATGTTTGTAACTCAACACGTTCAGGAGCAGTGGAACACTATGAGGTAGTGTACTGTAACGCCACACGAACAGGAGTGGGGCGACACTATCAAGTAGTGTATTGTACCACTACACGTACACGAGCAGAGCGACACAAAGGGGTAGTGTATTTTCACGCGACAAGAACACGACTACAGCAACACTATCAGATAGTGTATTTTAACGTAATACGAAAACGATCAGAGTGACACTATCAGGTATTGTGTTGTAACGCAACATGTACACGAGCAGAGGGACACAATGAGGTATTGTATTGTGATACAACACGAATACGATTAGAGGGACACAATGAGATAGTGAGAGAGTATATTATAACGTATCACGGAGACGTACAATGCAACATTCCTCAAGTAGTGTATTGTATCGTAACACGGACGTGAGCAGGTTGGCACTATCAGATAGTGTATTATAACGCAAAACGGACACGGGCAGATCGACACTATCAGGTAGTGGATTATAACGCAACACGAACACGAGTAGAGCGATACTATCAGTTTGTGTATTGTAATGCAACACGAACACGAGCAGAGCGACAATATCAGTTAGTGTATTGTTAAGCGACTCGAACACGAGCAGAGCGACACTATCAGTTAGTGTATTGTAATGCAACACGAACACGAGCAGACCGACACAATCAGGCATTGTATTGTAACGCAACATGAACACGAGTAGAGGAATACTATTAGGTAGTATATTGTAACGTAACACGGACAAGTACAATATAACTCTCCTGAAGTAGTGTATTGTATCGTAAAACGAACACGTAGATTGCAACTGTCCTCAGGTAGTATATTGTAACGTAACACGGGCATGTACAACTCAACAGTCCTCAGGTAGTGTATTTATCCTAACACCAACATGTATAATACAACTCTCCTAAGGTATTGTCACGCGACACGAACACGAGTACAGCGACAATATCAGGTAGTGTATTGTAAAGCATCACGAACATGGACACGTTCAATCCAACTCTCTTCAGGTAGTTTATTGTATAGTTCTAGGGACACCTACAATACAACTCTCCTCAGATAGTGTATTGTATCGTAACAGGAACACGTACAATACAACTCCCCTCAAATACTGAATTGTATCGTAACACGAACACGTACAATACAAATCTCCTCAGGTGGTGTATTGTATCGAAGCACGAACACATAAAATACAACTCTCCTCAGGTAGTGTATTGTATCGTAACACGAACACGTACAATACAACAGTCCTCAGGTGGTGTATTGTAACGTAGCACGCACACGAACGATAAAACTCTCGTCATGTAGTGTATTGTATCGTAACACGGACACGTACAATACAACTGTCCTCAGGTAGTGTATTGTATCGTAACACGGACAAAGGCAGTATATTCTCCTCAGGTAGTGTATTGTATCGGAACACCGATACGTACAATACAGCTGTTCTCTTGTAGTGTAATGTATCGTAACACGCACACGCACAATACAACTAACCTTAGGTAGTGTATGGGATAGTGTATGATAACGGAACACGAACACGAGCAGAGCGACACAATGAGCTATTATAGTATAACGCTGCACGAACACAAGCAGAAGGAGACTATCATGTAACGTAACGCAACACGAACACGAGCATAGCGAAACCAACAGGTATTGTATTGTAACGCATTACGAACACGAGCAGTGCGACACAATCAGATAATGCATTCTAACGCAACAGCAACACTACCAGATGGGAATTATGTGGTAACTAAACGTAACGCAAAACGAACACGAGCAGAGTTACACTATTAGGTAGTTTATTTTAACGCACAGGAACACGAGCAGATGAAAATATCAGGTAGTGTATTTTAACGCAACACGAACACGAGCAGGTGGAAACTATAAGATAATGTGTTGTAACGCAACACGTACACGAGAAGATGGAAAATATCAGATAGTGTAATTTAACCCAACACGAACACGAGCAGATGGAAAAGTTAGTTAGTTATTGTTGTTTTAAGGGGCGGAACTACGAGGTCATCTGCCCCTCTTAACACAGATTAAAGAATACAAATTTTGAATTGAATTTAAAATTTTGAGGTGGTCATCTAAATTTAAAAAAAAGACCAAACAATTTATAAAACAAAAACAAAAAATTAAATAAAAATAAAAATTATAAAGTAAACAAAAATTACGGAAAAACAAAAAATATCATTCAAAAACGAACAAGTCGTTGAGTCAATGTTCACTGGAAAATTTAGATTGCTGGCCCTAACCCACTCTCACTTATAAAGCGGATAACGCGATCAGCAGCCACCGCGTCATCGGCTAATATAAGTTTGAGTGTCGTCTGCAAACCAAGGTTTCATCGTAAGTCAGCAAGATCCACACACTCGGTGAAAATGTGGGCTACGGTGAAAACGGCTCCACAGGTACAAAGTGGGGGGTCTTCCCTTCTCATTAGGTAAGAGTGGGTGGATCTTGTATGACCTATCCTTAAACTACACAAAATGACGGAATCTCTCCGGGCACGGAAGGAGCTCCGCCACACGCGAGTAGTTCCCTTGATCGCTCTCAGTTTACTGGGCAGTGGGTCAGCTAGCCACTGACTCTCCCAAAAAGCCAGAACTTGTAGGCGTAACTGAGAGCGAATATCTCTAGCGGGTACCTCCATTGGTTGAGGTGGTAGTGATACCGCCTCTTTTGCAGCTTGATCTGCTAACTCGTTTCCCGCAATTCCCATGTGGCTTGGAAGCCACTGAAAGGTGATTCGAGTGTCAGCGTGGCACATCCCGGCTAGTAGGTCGTGGATTCGCTGCACTAGGGGGTGTTGCGGGAAACATGTAGAATTGACTGCAACGAACTCAAAGAGTCGGTACACACGAGAAAGTGGATTCGTGCATCCTGTAGTGCAAACTGCAGAGCTTCATAGATGGCAACGAGCTCCGCAGTAAACACACTACAGGCCTCAGGCAAAGAGATCTTGGTATTTGCACCATCAATAACGTAAGCACAACCCACTTTCTCGTCCACCTTCGAACCATCCGTGTATAGAATGCCAGCGTCCGGAAATTGGTGAACTATGCTGAGGAACTGCCTCCGATAAACGGACGCATGCATGTTCACCTTAGGACCTTGGTGAAGATCTAACCGAATTTCCGGACGCGGGACTTGCCACGGAGGCACCTCGCTAGATGTCTGGATCATACAGGGACCTACAGCCACTCCTATTTCAGTACACGGGCTATCAAGTCTAATACCAACCGGCCGAGTGGCATGAGGCCGGTTGGCGTACCCCTGGTGGTTTTGGGTACCGAAGAGAGCTTGATAGGTCGGGTGTTGCGGCATTTGACGCACATTGGCAGCATATGCTAAAAGCATATGTTGGCGTCTATAATTTAAAGGTGGAACACCCGATTCGGCGAGTAGGCTGGGTATCGGGCTGGTCCGGAAGGCACCGGTAGCCAGCCTAACGCCACTATGGTGGATACCGTCCAGCATTTTCAAGGTTGCCGGCATTGCTGAACCGTATGCTGCAGAACCATAGTCTAGCCGGGACAGGACGAGGGCCTGGTAGAACCGTAGCAGCACCGCACGGTCAGCCTCCCACGTAGTGCCACTAAGAAACCTGTGCATGTTCAGTTTCCTGAGACATGTCATTTTCAATTGCCGTATATGGTGCTGCCACGTTAACTTGCTGTCAAAATGGAGCCCCAGGAAGCGATAAGTGTCAACCAACGGCAACGCAGCATCCCTGAGATGTAGTTCAGGGTGTAAGTGTAGCCTCCGTAGCCGACAAAAATGGACGACGGAGGTTTTCGCTGCTGAAAAACGAAAACCCCGGTCGTGAGCCCACCCGTCGACCCGGTTGATAGCTAGCTGCAATTGCCGTTCCACGACTGCCATACTTCCAGAGCTGTAATGCAGAGCTAAATCGTCTACATACAGCGATGGAACTACCGCGGACCCGGCGGCGGCAATAATGCCATTAATGGCAATCGCGAACAAGGTGACACTCAGCACTGAACCCTGAGGAACTCCATTTTCTTGGGTATAGTATTGCGATAATGTCCTACCGACCCTTACACGGAAGAGTCGGACGGACATGAAATTCGCAATGAAAGTCGGTAGGTTACCACGGAGTCCCCACTTGTGAAGGGTGGAAAGGATCCCGTAGCGCCATATGGTTTCGTAGGCTTTCTCGAGGTCAAAGAAAGCCGTGACTAGGTGCTGCTTTCGGAAAAAAAAAGCCGCCTGTATGGCGCTCTCAAGTCGCACCAGATGGTCAGTGGTGGAACTATGAGAGCGAAATCCACATTGGTACTCAGACAGGAGACCTTTATCCTCCAAGAACCACACCAGTCGACGGTTCACCATCTTTTCGAGCAGCTTACATACGCCATTTGTCAAACAAATGGGCCTCTAGCTGCTTACAAACTTGGGATCCTTTCCAGCCTTAGGAATCGGTATCACGATCCCCTCTCGCCATTGAGATGGAAACTCCCCTTCAATCCATATACGATTGAAGAGGATCAACAGTTTTTTTATACTGGATTCGCACAGATGTTTTAACATTTGATTATGTTTGTTATCCGGTCCAGGAGCCGTATCCCTGCACAGTGCAAGCGCACTGCGCAGTTCCCATTCAGAGAATGGTACATTATAGGACTCCGAAGCAGCAGTGGCAAAGGACAAGGGGTGAGTCTCTGCCTCCCGCTTCAGAGTCAGAAATGTAGGATCGTAACTCCCGGAGCAGGATACATCGGAGAAGTGCGAGCCAATGCTGTTGGTAATGGCGAGATGGTCCGTCATGATGTCTCCATTGTTGGACACTCCGGGTATCGACAGTGATGTCGGGAGTCCGGAGATCCGACGAAGCTTAGTCCACACTTGAGATGAAGGAGTATGCGCCGTCATAGACGACACATACTTTTCCCACGTCGTTTTCTTACTCTCCCGAATCAGATATCGGGCTCTAGCACGCATCCTTCTGAAGGTGATAAGATTGGCCATAGAGTTTTGCCTCCGATAGCATTTGAAAGCACGTTGACGATATTTAATGGCTGCTGCAATCTCGGTTGTCCACCAAGGGACAAGCTTCCGGCGTGAGTTGCCGGATGAGGAAGGTATTGTTTCCTCAGCAGCAGCCAAAATACCATTCGTTATGTGAATGGTATGATCGTCGACACTCTCAAAGGTATCTTCGGCAAACACCGCACGTGCCGTGAAAGTTGGCCAATCAGCCCGACGGAGAAGCCATCGACTTGGTAACTCGATGGCTCTCTGGTTCGGAAGAGTAACGATAATTGGAAAATGGTCACTATTACAAAGGTCATCGTGTACACCCCACTGTAGCAGGGGAACCAGCGCACGACTGCACAAGGTAATATCGATACTTGAATAAGTACCGTGTGCAAAAGAGAAGTGCGTAGGTTCCCCTGTGTTCAACAGACACAGGTCCAGCCGCCCGATCAGCCTCTCAAAATCTCTCCCTTTACCGCTAGTGGTAGCGGAGCCCCAGATGGTGTTGTGGGCATTAACATCTCCCAGAAGGAGAAAAGGAGGGGGGAGCTGAGAGACTAGATCCACCAGCCGGTCGTAATCCGGCTGAGAATCAGGCGGGATGTACACGTAACATACTGTTGCCATTACTGGCAACGAAGTACGAACTGCAACTGCCTCTAGCTGAGTACGCAACGGCACCTATTCACTAAAGAGGCTAGAGTGGACGAGAGTGCAGACGCCACCAGCGGCCACAGCTCCATCCACCCGGTCTTTAGAGAAGAGTTTGAAGTGACGCATTGTTGTCTCATGTCCAGGACGAAACCTGGATTCCTGAAGACTGACAATGGTTGCCGAAAATGAAGATATTAATTGTCGTAACACAGCGAGATGAACAGAATAGCTATTACAGTTCCATTGTAATAGTGCCATGGTGTGGACTTAAGTAGAAGTGGGTCTTCTACTTATGCTTGACCGTTTGCCACCCTTCCCCATCTCTAGTTGGAGATGATGGGGCAGGAGAGCACACCTCAATCTCCACATCTCCTTCCGAAGACGAAGAAAATGGAGCGGGCGCTCTCTTGGGTTGCGCGCAGTCGTCATCGGACCTCACGAGTCTCGCTGTTGGGGAAGAGCGAGAGCGGTGTCGAGGGACTTTCTCCCGGTCCGAAGAAGGGTGTCTGTCCCCGACACGCCCCGAAGAGATTTCTTTCTGGATCGGCGCCGACGTGTGTTTGGGGAAGTAGATGGTCCCTTCCAAACGGACGCCGGGTCCTTATAAAACAAGGTCCTTCCTGCTGGCACCGCTCCGTTGTGGTGGGAGCGGGATGGCCAGCAGATACGTGAGCAGCCCTGCCTTTAGGAGAGGAAGAGAAACGGCGCTGAACCGTTCCCCTCTCCTCCGCCGATCTATTTTCTTTTCTATAGGGGAGTTCCTCCATACGGACGGGCTTGGCTTCAGCAGGCTTCGCTCCCTTGGTGGTCGTGGGAGCGGAAAGGCCAGCAGAGACAGTAGCCACCCCGTCAGCGGCAGGCGAGAGAGACGGCGACGAACCGTCCCCCTCTTCTCCCCTATATTTTTCGTATTAGGTGGGCTGGAAAAAGGACCTGCCCTGGTCGGCAAAGTCTTCTTTCCCCCTTTAGCTGGGGAAGACTTGTTCGCCGACCGTTTCGGAGAAAAAGAGGACTTCTTCTCCGAATTCGCCGGTTTAGGTGTTAAAACCGGCGCCTTCTTAACCGTGGCCGATGAAGGTTTTGGGACCTCCTTCGGGCTGACAGTGCTCGCTGGTACAGCGAGGGAAGATTTCAAACTCGTACTAAAAGAGGACATCGAGGGTACTGCACTGGAAACTTTAACGGCAGGGGTGATTGAGGGCGTCGCTGCAGCTGCAAACGATACCCGAAATTCGGGGGCATTCATATCACGGTACCTCTTGCGAGCGTCGTGATATGAAAGCCTGTCAAGAGTCCTGATTTCCTGGATCTTGGCTTCCATAATGAATTCAGGGCACTGTTTTGATCGTGGAGAGTGACTTCCTTGGCAGTTGGGACATATTGGGGGAGGGGTACACCTCTCGTCACCCTCATGTGTCCCCTTGCCACACTCTCTACATACGGCCTTCGCAGTACACCTGGCGGAAACATGCCCGAATCTCTGGCACTGGTAGTAGTGCATAGGTGGAGGGATGTACGGTCGCACATCGCAGTGGTACGATGTGACCATCACTTGCTTAGGTACAACATCACCCTCAAAATGGAGAATAAAAGCGCCGGTATCGACGCTCCTTTCCCCAATCTTTCGAGTGATGCGCCTAATCTTTGTAACGCCTCTCTTCCCCAGATCCCGCAACAGTTCAACATCGCTATTCAAAATGAGGTCACGATGGAAAATAACTCCACGGACCTCATTCAGCGTTTCGTGCTTTGTGATCTTAACGGGGAATTCGCCGAATTGCGTGCATTCCAGCAACGCTTCGGTTTGCTGCCTGCTAACAGTATGCAACAAGAGCTGCCCGTTCCGGAGCTCGGAAATCCCGTTAAGATCACCAAATTTCCCCTCGATTTCCTCAGCGAAAACTATCAGATAATGTATTGTAACGCAACACGTACACGAGAAGATGGAAACTATCAGATAGTGTAATTTAACACAACACGAACACGAGCAGATGGAAACTATCAAATAATGTATTGTAACGCAACACGTACACGAGCAGCGGAACACGATGGGGTAGTGTATTGTAACACAACACGAACACGAGCAGATGGAAACTATCAAATAATGTATTGTAACGCAACACGTATTCGAGCAGCGGAACAGGATTAGGTACTGTATTTTAGCGCAACACGAACACGAGCAGAGCGACATTATCATATAATGTATTGAAACGCAACAAGAACACGAGCAGATGGAAACTATCAGATAATGTATTGTAACGCAAAACGTACACGAGCAAATGGAAACTATCAGATAATGTATTGTAAAACAACACGAACACGAGCATATGGAAAACATCAGATTATGTATTGTAACGCAACACGTATAGGAGCAGTGGAACACTATGAGGTAGTGTAATGTAACGCCACACGAACAGGAGCAGGGCGTCACTATCAAGTAGTATATTGTAACACAACACGTACACGGACACGCGACACGAACTAGACTACAGAGACACAATGAGATAGTGTATTTTAACTTAACACGAACACGATCAGAGGGACATTATCAGGTAGTGTATTGTAACGCAACACGATCACGAATAGAGTGACACTATCAGTTATTGTATTTTAACGTAACACGAACACGATCAGAGGGACACTATAAGGTAGTGTATTCTAACGCAACACGAACACGAGCAGAGCAACACTATTAGGTAGTGTATTGTATCGTAACACGGACACGTACAATACAACTCTCCCCAGGCAGTGTATTGTAACGCAACACGAACATTAGCATAGCGAAATTATCACATAGTAAATTGTAACCCAACACGAACACGAGTAGATCGACACCCCCAAGTAGAGTATTGTAACGCAACACGAGCAGAGCGACACTATCTGGTGGTGTATTTTAGCGCGACATGAACACGAGCTGAACGACATATAAGGTATTGTGTTGTAGCGAAACACGAACACGAGCAGAGTAACATTATTAGGTGGAGTATTTTAACGTAACAGGAACACGATCAGATTGACACTATCAGGTAGTTTATTGTATCGTAACACGAACATGAACAATGCAACTGTCATCAGTTACTGTATTGTATCGTAACACCGACACGTACAATACAACTGTCCCCAGGTAGTGTATTGTATCGTAACACGAACACGTAGAATAAGACTCTCCTCAGGTAGTGTATGGTATCGTAACACCGACACGTACAATACAACTGTCCTTAGGCAGTGTATTGTATCGTAACTCGTACACGTAGAATAAGACTCTCCTCAGATAGTATATGGGATCGTAACACCTACACGTACAATACAACTGTCCTCAGGTAGTGTATTGTATCGTAACACGGACAAAGACAATACATTATCCTCAGGTAGTATATTGTATCGGAACACCAACATGTACAATACAGCTGTCCTCTTGTAGTGTAATGTATCGTAACACGGACACGCAAAATACAACTGTCCTCAGATAGTATATTGTATCGTAACACGAACACGTACAATACAACAGTCCTCATGTAGTGTATTGTATCGTAACAAGGACACGTACAATACAGCTATCCTCAGGTAGTGTAAGGGATAGTGTATCATAACGGAACACGAACACGAGCAGAGCGACACAATGAGATAGTATATTATAACGCAGCACGAACACAAGCAGAAGGAGACTATCATGTATAGTAAAGTAACGCAACACGAACACGAGCATAGCGAAACCAACAGGTATTGTATTGTAACGCAACATGATCACGAGCATAGCGAAACCAACAGGTATTGTATTGTAACGCAACAGCAACACGAGCAGATGGGAATAATCTGGTAATTAATTGCAACGCAAAACGAACACGAGCAGTGCGACACAATCAGATAATGTATTCTAACGCACAGGAACGGGAGCATATGGAAAATATCAGGTATTGTATTTTAAAGCAACACGAACACGAGCAGGTGGAAACTATACGATAGTGTATTGTAACTCAACCCGTACAGGAGCAGTGGAACACTATGAGGTAGTGTAATGTAACGCCACAAGAACAGGAGCGGGGCGTCATAATCAAGTAGTGTATTGTAACACTACACGTACACGAGAGGACCGACGCAATGCGGTACTGTATTGTCACGCGACACTAACACGAGTACAGAAACACTATCAGGTAGTGTGTTTTAAAGTAACACGAACACGATCAGAGTGACACTATCAGGTAGTGTATTGTAACGCAGCACGAACACGAGTAGAGCGACACTATCAAAAAGTGTATTGTAACGCAGCACGAACACGAGTAGAGCGACACTATCAGTTAGTGTATTGAAACGCAACACGAACACGAGCAGAGCGACACTATCTGGTGGTGTATTGTATCATAACACCGACACGTACAATACAACTGACCTTAGGTAGTGTATTGTATCGTAAAACGTACACGTAGGATACGTCTATCCTCAGGTAGTGTAATGTATCGTAACAAGGACACGAACAATGCAACTTTCCGCAGGTAGTGTATTGTATCGTAACACGAACAGGTACAATAAAACTCTCCTCATATAGTGTATTGTATCATAACACGAACACGTACAAAACAAATCTCCTCAGGTAGTGTATTGTATTGTAACATGAACACCTACAATACAACTCACCTCAGGTAATGTATTGTATCGTAACACGGACACGTACAATACATCTGTCCTCAGGTAGTGTATTGTAGTGTAACACGGACAATTACAATGCATCATTCCTCAGGTAATGTATCATAACACCGACACGTACATTGCAACATTCCTCAGGTAATGTAGCGTAACACGGTTACGTACATTACTATTCTCCTCAGTATATTGTATCGTAACACGAACACGTACAATACAACTATCCTCAGGTAGCGTATTGTATCGTAACACGGACACGTACAATAAAACTATCCTCAGGTAGTGTATTGTTTCGTAACACGGACACGGACAATACAACTATCCTCAGGTAGTGTATGGGATAGTGTTATAACGGAACATGAACACGAGCAGAGCGATACAATGAGATAGTGTATTTTGCCCAAATCCAGTTGCCTAGATTGAAGGGTACAAGCCGTGGGCCTAGATTTGAGGGAACAGGCCATGATTCTAAGTTCGGATATGGATGTTTGAATATCGCGCGCCAAACCTTCTTAGAAGCTTTTCGAAGGAATTTACAGCCAAGAAGTGGGTAAGTGACGTAGGAGGAGAGCGTCATAGTCGAGGCTATATGTCACTGAATATTTCTCGTTGAAATGGAAACATGAAACCTATATCAGATTACTGGCAAGAACAAGAGAAGAAGAATGAGCTTTGTTTCAAAGAAATTGATCGAACAGAAGTCGAGTTATGAGCTGTTTTAGTTCCAGCGTCTTCGCCGCAGTGACCTCGAGCCAGCAAGCGGATGGGTATATAAGGCGAGCCTCACTGGCAGAGGTAGGTTCACTTCATCACAAGCACTCCGTTGACTTGGTCGTGCTACGCTACGTAAGCGCTCTAGCCGCTTGACTATCACCGAACTTCGAACATCGTTATTATCGCCGAGCCCATGGTTGCATTTAAACTTCAACTTACAGCACAAGCTGTGGACTTAGAATTTTCGACAGTACATGGTTACTAAAAGTGTTAAACTCTTTCGAGTGAGTTTAGAACTTTTCTTGGATTTCACAGAAGTGAAATAAGTCTGTGGCACTTGGTAATTCTTACCGCTACAACTTGGACATATGGTGGACTATGTCTACAACTTTTTCTTCAGTCCACATTCACTTAGAGCTGGATTATTTATATCCAATAGTTGGACCAGCCAAGATAAGTCAGTAACTTCAAAACCAGTCTTGCATATTACAATTCGAAAGCCGAATGGGAATACAGGTTTAGCCTTGTGCGATCTGAAAAGTGAGAAGCTTTGCCCAGCCAACTCGACAGAATTTGTAATTGTGCTGAAAAGATTGTAAGAGTATTGGAATACTGATTGTATCACAGTGGGTCTTGGTAATTATTTCATCATGGATCGCTTAGATCAGACCCCTGTCAACTACACTTCAGGTCTTCAAGTTGCCAAAATTTTCTGCAAGACATTATAATCGCCACTATGTCTGCGTAAACAGCTTGTGGGTATAACATGGAAGCTGATACGAGAGTATAAGTACGCGTCCTAATGGGGCAGACAACAGGAAGACTGAGTAGTCTGGTTCAGTCCAGAATTATACCATCAAGACCTACAAGAATGTAAGCTGAAATTTACATTATTTCTATGCCTAGTTAGTTGGATTTTCTCGTATTTTCTACAGTCTTGCCAACACATATTTTTTTCTCTATAGTCATCGATATGTTTATTTGCTTTTGCAAATATTTTCTTTCGAAACCTGACCTAGGACCTGAGTTGATTTTTACTCAGACTTATACGATTCGATATTTATGGACGAGCAGAACGAGCATTTATTTTAGTTCAATCTTTTTTTTCTTATTGCTGTCATTAGCCGTCATAATTTGAGATTTATGAATTAATCTAAGTTGAGGAATGGATAGTTATCCATCATTATGAAGTCGAGGGTGATATTCCCCGAACAGTTTGATAACTTTAAACCTAGTTTTGATAATGGGATTTAATAATAATTATTATTTTTCTATTTTTCTGAAATAATAATAATTAACATTTGTGGTTTATAATAATCATTTTCTGATTGTATGATTAATACAGTTGACATTTGAAGTCATACTCTAAATCGGATACTTGTTAATTCCGAAGGTTAGTGGTTAACACATGCCCACTTATAATGAACAGTTTAAATTCAGTGAAATTGTTTCACGTTTGCATTTCATATTTAAAGCTTTGATAAAGACACGGAAATAAGTGAAATGGGAAGCTAAGCATGTATAAAGCAGTTTTTTTTGCTAGAGTTTATATAAAATAAAATCATTATGACGCAGCGTCTTTCACAACGTTTGCTAATATTAACACTGTGTGGAATTTCTGATGGTGAAATTATATTGGATATTGTCGTAAACTCATTGGTGAGGTTTACTGATTTTTGAATCTTCCATTTGTCATAACAAGCAAAGGCTTGATTATTTTGTATAATTTGGGAAGATGTCATTGTGTGTGTGCAGATAATTATATGCCATTATGAGTGCGCAATTTAAGTCGCAGGATTGAGGTTGTGTAAAATGGAGCACCAATCAAATTGTAGGTTGGATGTTTTTGATGTAGTAGGAGAGTCGTTTTTCGCCACACTTTCGTCGTAATATAACCACAGGTTATTTTGTGAACCATCATTATTAAATTACTGTTGATCCACGTGTTTGAAAATATTTCTAGTAATTGCTTACCCGGAAAATTATTATTCTACTAGTTCCTTTCATTCAGGAAAGCTTTACCGTTGTCTAAATGCTGATTTATAATTCTGTGATTTTTATCACGTGTCAATCATATGGGCCAATGCTGTTGTTTGAAATTGTTACTTACTAACAACCACTATAAGCTGAAAGGATTTTCGGATCCTATAAAAATAAATACACATTTTCTTTAATAAGTTGATGCTGAACATATTTGATATTTTTTTCAAAATCACTTTGATGATGATAATAATAATAATAATTTGTTTCATTATAAAACATGCTAAATGACAATTCAAATTTCCTAATTAATGTTTTCAAGGAATAATTAATTAATTTGTTGACTGAATCCATATGGAATGGAAGTTATATTTGAGATAATTATATTTTTGATTAAGTCAAAATTATTTTTGACAGACTTTGGATTGAGATCTATGTTTCAATAGATATTTTCTGTTTTTTTTTGAATCCACAAAAATGCTCAAGGTAAATCATAGTGTATTTCACTTATTATGAACAACTTTGTATTTGACAAATCCTAATATTACTATTGCCTAAGGAGTGTTAGTCGAAATGCTACGATAATAGTTTTGAGAAATGAAACAGTGAAAGTGATTTTCCAACCAGTGATATATTTTCTTATTGATCTTCAACGTGTGAATGCTAAATAATTTAGGGATCAGTATGGACGATTGACTTTGCGCTGATAAAACCCTACCCCTGTACATAATTATGTTGAACGAAGTCAACAGGACTGATATTCTGACCTCTCGTTTCAACTTTGTTAGTGTTCATGTGTTGGCGATATTGTATATTGTGTAAATAATTTATTTTTTTCCAGTCATCTTTTATGCCATTTTGGGCATATTTTCTTCATGTCATTTTAAAGTTTTAATAAAATGAGATAATTTTATGGTATGCAATCACCGTTTTCATGAATCTCATTCTATCCTTATTGTTGCGACGAGCCGAAAATCAGTTAAGCATTTTTTGTTGGGTCTTTGCATTCGACTTTAACCCATCTGGCGCCCCGGGATATTTTGATTCTCGTGCTGACTGATTTTTGGTGAAATGCATATGTGGTCGTCCGGACTTCGGTCCAAACGCGCACAGTATAAGAACGGAACACGAACACGAGCTGAGCGACACTGAGATAGTATATTATAACGCAGCACGAATACAAGCAGAAGGAGACTATCATGTAGAGTAATGTAACACAACACGAACACGAGCATTGTGAAACCAACATGTATTGTATTGTAACGCAACACGAACACCAGCGGGTGGAAATTATCAGATAGTGTATTTTAACGCTGGAAACCATCAGATAATGTATTGTAACGCAACACGAATACGAACAGATGGAAACTATCAGAGAGTGTATTGAACACAACACGAACCGATGGAAACAATCATATAATGTATTGTAAAGCAACACGAACACGAGCAGATGGAAACTATAAGATAGTGTATATTAATGCATCTCGAACACGAGCGATGGAAACTATCAGATAATGTATTGTAACGCAACACGTACACGAGCAGATGGAAATTATCAGATAATGTATTGCAACGCAACACAAAGAAGAGCAGATGGAAACTATCAGATAATATATTGTAACTCAACACGTACAGGAGCAGTGGAACACGATGAGCTAGTGTAATGTAACGCCACACGAACATGAGAAGGGCGTCACTAACAAGTACTGTATTGTAAAACTACAAATAAACGAGCAGAGCGACACAAAAAGGTAGTGTATTGTCACGTGACACGAACACGACAACAACGACACTATCACACAGTGTATTTTAACGTAACACGAACACGATCAGAGGGACACTATCAGGTAGTGTTTTGTAACACAACGCGAACACGAGCAGAGCGACACTACCAGATAGTGTATTTTATCGTAACACGGACACGTACAATACAACTCTCCCCACGTAGTGTATTGTAACACAACACGTACATTAGCAGAGCGGCATTATCGGATAATATATTGAAACCCAACACGACCACGAGTAGAGCGACACTACCAGGTAGTGCATTGTAACGCAACACGAGCAGAGCGACACTATCTGGTGGTCTATTTTAGCGCAACATGAACACGAACTCAGCTACATATCAGGTATTGTGTTGTAGCGCAACACGAACACGAGCAGAGCAACATTATTAGGTAGAATATTTTAAGGTAACACGAACACCATCAGAGTGACACTCTCAGGTAGTTGATTGTATCGTAGCACGCACACGTACAATACAACTCCTCTCAGGTAGTGTATTGTATCGTAACACGAACACGTATAATACAACTCTCCTCTGGTAGTGTATTGTATTGTAACACGAACACGTACAAAACAACTCTGCTCAGGTACTTACTTAATTTATTTTCCGTGTCCGGGAGACACACTAAACTCTTCCTTTCCAGAACTCTGCAGCTCTTATCCCTCGGTCTGTGGCCAACATAAGGTCTTCCTGGCTGCAGGTTTCTTTAATATCTTTGCACGTGAGCAGGTGTTGTGGAGTCTGGATTTCTCCACAGGCTAATCGTGGATCTTATTCTTAACCCCACTTCACAAGGTTGTTGCGACCCTTAGGCACTCCTGTTCTCATCCGGTTTAAGGACCTCCGGGTGGTATAAGGCAAATGACTACCACTGCTCAGTTCTTCTTTAATGGTAAACCCCTCTGGTACTATTTGTTTCCAGAATGACAAACGCCGGACGTCTGGCTTGGTATGGAGGGGTACTGTTCTCTTAATAAAATTCTTCCTGGATCTTAGGCGAGGAGTGGTCACCTTGTGGTTGAACATAGAATGTCTGGGATCTGTTTCAAGCTTTTGTCTCTCTTTCTCTGCTGCCACCCTGCGTCGAATAACTGGAGGTGCAATGCCAGCGAGAGGGTGGATCCTCTGCACTGGAGTAGGCCTCAGACATCCATTGACAATACGTGTGGACTCGTTAGGAGCTATGTCCACTTGCTTGGTATGGGCAGATGCTCTCCATACTGTGATCCGTATTCTCCTGCTGCGTAGCCAAGTCCCAATGCTGTTGAACGTAGAACCTGAGGGTTGGCTCCCCACGTTGAACTATCAACATCCACATCATGCCATTTCTTGACCTGATCTTGCACTTCAATTCTCTACTAAGGTAATATATTGTATCGTAACACTGACACATACAATACAACTGTCCTTAGGTAGAGTATTGTATCGTAACACGAACACGTAGAATAAGGCTCTCCTCAGGTAGTGTATGGTATCGTAACACAGACACGTACAATACAACTGTCCTCAGGTAGTGTATTGTATCGTAACACGGACAAATACAATACATTATCCTCAGGTAGTGTATTGTATCCTAACACGAACTCGTACAATACCACAGTCCTGAGGTAGAGTATTGTATCGTAACACGAACACGTACAATACAACAGTCCTGAGGTTGTGTATTGTATCGTAGCAAGGACACGTACAATACAACTATCCTCAGGTAGTGTACGGGATAGTGTATTATAACGGAACACGAGCAGAGCGACACAATGAGATAGTATATTATAACGCAGCACAAACACAAGCAGAAGGAGACCATCATGTAGTGTATTGTAACGCAACACGAACACGAGCACATCAAAACCAACAGGTATTTTACTGTGACGCAACACGAACACGAGCAGTGCGACACAATCAGATAATGTATTCTAACGCAACAGCAACACGACCAGATGGGAATTATATGGTAATTAATTGTAACGCAAAACGAACACGAGCTGAGCGACACTCTCAACTAGTGTATTGTAATGCACAGGAAAACGAGCAGATGGAAAATATCAGGTAGTGTATTTGAACGCAACACGAACACGAGCAGGTGGAAGCTATAAGATAATGTATTATAACGCAACGCGTACACGAGAAGATGGAAATTATCAGATAGTGTAATTTAACACAACACAAACACGAGCAGATGAAAAATATGAGATAATGTGTTGTAACGCCACACGTACACGAGAAGATGGAAAATATCAGATAGTGTAATTTAACACAACACGAACACGAGCAGATGGAAACTATCACATAATGTATTGTAACGCAACACGTTCACGAGAAGATGGAAACTATCAGATATTGAATTGTAACTCAACACGTACAGGAGCAGTGAAACATTATAAGGTAGTGTAATGTAACACCACACGAATTGGAGCAGGGCGTCACTATCAAGTAGTGTATTGTACCACTACACGTACACGAGCAGAGTACACAAAGGGGTAGTGTATTGTCACGCGACACGAACACAAGTAAAGCAACACTATACGCTAGTGTATTTTAGAGTAACACGAACACGATCACAGTGACACTATCAGGTAGTGTATTGGAACGGAACACGAACACGAGCAGAGAACCGCTATTAGGTAGTGTATTGTAACGTAACGCGGACAAGTACAATACAACTATCGTAACATTGACATATACAATACTACTCTCCTCAGGTAGTGTATTGAATCGTAACACGGACACATACAATGCAAGCGTCCTCAGGTAGTGTAGTGTATCGTAACACGGACACTTACTATTCAACTCACCTCATGTTGGTTATGTATCGTAACACGAACACGAGCACAGCGAAACAATGAGATAGTGTATTATAACGGAACAGAAACACCTTGCAGAGCGACACAATGAGATAGTGTATTATAACTCAGCACGAACACTATCAGAAGGAAACTATCTAGTAGTTTAATGTAACGCAACACGAACAAAGGCAGCGCGAAGCTATGAGGTAATGTATTGTAACGCAAGACGAACACGAGCAGATGGAAACTATCAGAAAAATTATTGTAACTCAACACGTAGAGGAGCAGTGGAACATTATGAGGTAGTGCAATGTAACGCCACACGAACAGGAGCTGGGCGACACTTGAAGTAATGTATTGTAACACTACTCGTACACGAGAAGAGTACACAAAGGGGTAGTGTATTGTCACGCGACACTAACACGAGTATATCAACACTATCAGGTAGTGTATTTTAAAGTAACGCGAACACGATCAGTGGGACACTATCAGATAGAGTATTGTAACGCAACGCAAGCACGACCAGAGCGACACTATCAGTTAGTGTATTGTAACGAAACACGAACACGAATAGGGCGACACTATCAGTTAGTGTATTTTAACGTAACACGAACACGATCAGAGGGACACTATAAGGTAGTGTATTGTAGCGCAACACGAACACGAGCAGAGCAACACTATTAGGTAATGTATTGTATCGTAACACGGACACGTACAATACAACTCTCCCCAGGTAGTGTATTGTAACGCAACACGAGCAGAGCGACACTATCTGGGGGTGTATTTTAGCGCAACATGAACACGAGCTCAGCTACATATCAGTTATTGTGTTGTAGCGCAACACGAACACGAGCAGAGCAATATTATTAGGTAGAGTATTTTAACGTAACACGAACACGATCAGCGTGACACTATCAGGTAGTTTATTGTATCGTAACACGAACATGTACAATGCAACTGTCCTCAGTTAGTGTATTGTATCGTCACACGAACACGTACAATACAACTCTCCTCAGGAAGTGGATTGTATCGTCACACGAACACGTACAATACAACTCTCCTCAGGAAGTGGATTGTATCGTAACACGAACACGTACAATAGGCCTACAACTCCCCTCATGTAGTGTATTGTATCGTAGCACGAACACGTAAAATACAACTCCCCTGAGGTAGTGTATTGTATCGTAGCACGAACACGTAAAATACAACTCCCCTGAGGTAGTGTATTGTATTGTAACACGAACACGTACAAAACAACTCTGCTCATGTACTTACCTACTTACTTACTTACTTACTTACTTACTTACTTACTTTATTTTCCGTGTCCGGGACACACACTAAATTCTTCCTTTTCAGAACTCTGCAGCTCTTATCCCTCGGTCTGTGGCCAACCTAAGGTCTTCCTGGCTGCAGGTTTCTTTAAGATCATTGCACGTGAGCACGTGTTGTGGAGTCTGGATTTCTCCACAGGCATATCGTGGATCTTCTGCCTAACCCCATTTCACAAGGTTGTTGCGACCCTTAGGCACTCCTGTTCTCATCCGGTTTAAGGACCTCCAGGTGGTATAAGGCAAATGACTACCACTGCTCAGTTCTTCTTTAATGGTAAACCCCTCTGGTACTATTTGTTTCCAGAGTGACACACGCCGGACGTCTGGCTTGGTATGGAGGGGTACTGTTTTCTTAATAAAACTCTTCCTGGATCTTAGGCGAGGAGTGGTCACCTTGTGGTTGAAGATAAAATGTCTGGGATCCGTTTCAAGCTTTTGTCTCTCTTTCTCTGCGGCCACCCTGCTTCGAATAACTGGAGGTGCAATGCCAGCGAGAGGGTAGATCTTCTGCGCTGGAGTAGGTCTCAGACATCCATTGACAATACGTGTGGACCCGTTAGGAGCTATGTCCACTTGTTTGGTATGGGCAGATGCTCCCCACACTATGATCCGTACTCTCCTGCTGCGTAGCAAAGTCCTAATGCTGTTGAACGTAGAACCTGAGGGTTCACTCCCCACGTTGAACCTATCAACTTCCTCACCATGCCATTTCTTGAGCTGGTCTTACACTTCAATTCTCTACTCAGGTAATGTATTGCATCGTAATACCGACACGTACAATACAACTGTCCTTAGGTAGTGTATTCTATCGTAACACGTACACGTAGAATAAGACTCTCCTCAGGTAGTGTATGGTATCGTAACACCGACACGTACAATACAACTGTCCTCAGGTAGTGTATTGTATCGTAACACGGACAAAGACAATATATTATCGTCAGGTTGTGTATTTTAACGGAATATCGACATGTACGGGGGCGTGGTGGCTCAGCGGTCTAGCTGTATGCCTCTCACCAAGGCGGTCCGGGTTCGATTCCCGGCCAATGCATGTGAGATTTTCGAAGTGAAATGCCATGTCCTGTGGTTCGGATTCCACGTAAAAAGGAGGTCCCGTGGCTTATAATCACAAGATTCACGGTCACGTAAAACTACAATCTTTTTCTTGTAGTGTAATGTATCGTAACATGGACACGCAAAACACAACTGTCCTCAGATAGTGTATTGTAGCGTAACACGAACACGTACAACAGTCCTCAGGTAGTTTATTGTATCGTATCACGGACCTGCACAATACAACTCTCCTCAGGTAGTGTAATGTATCATAACACGAACACGTTCAATACAACTCTCCTCAGGTAGTGTATTGAATCGTAACACGAACACGTGCAATAAAACTCCACTCCGGTAGTGTATTGTATCGTAACACGAACACGTACAACACAACTCTCCTCAGGTAGTGTATTGTATCGTAACACGAACACGTGCAATACAACTCTCCTCAGGTAGTGTATTGTATCGTAAAACGGACACGCACAACACAACTCTCGTCGGGTAGTGTATTGTATCGTAACACGAACACGTACAATACATCCCTCCTCGAGTAGTGTATTGTATCGTAACATGAACACGTACAATACATCTCTCCTCGGGTAGTGTATTGTAACGTAACACGAACACGTACAATACATCCCTCCTCGAGTAGTGTATTGTATCGTAACATGAACACGTACAATACATTTCTCCTCGGGTAATGTATTGTATCGTAACACGAACACGTACAATACATCCCTCCTCGAGTAGTGTATTGTATCGTAACACGAACACGTACAATACATCTCTCCTCGGGTAGTGTATTGTAACGTAACATGAACACGTACAATACATCCCTCCTCGAGTAGTGTATTGTATCGTAACATGAACACGTACAATACATCTCTCCTCGGGTAATGTATTGTATCGTAACACGAACACGTACAATGCAATTCTCCTCAGGTAGTGTATTGTAACGTAACACGGACACGTAAAATACAACTCCCCTCAGGTAGTGTATTGTATCGTAACACGGACACGTACAATACAACTCTCCTCGGGAAGTGTCTTCTATCGTAACACGAACACGTACAATACATCTCTCCTCGGGTAATGTATTGTATCGTAACACGAACACGTACAATGCAATTCTCCTCAGGTAGTGTATTGTATCGTAACACGGACACGTAAAATACAACTCCCCTCAGGAAGTGTATTGTATCGTAACACGGACACGTACAATACAACTCTCCTCGGGAAGTGTCTTCTATCGTAACACGGACACGTACAATACAACTGTCCTCGGGTAATGTATTGTATCGTAACACGAACACGTACAATGCAATTCTCCTCAGGTAGTGTATTGTATCGTAACACGGACACGTAAAATACAACTCCCCTCACCTAGTGTATTTTATCGTAACAGGGACATGTACAATACAACTGTCCTCAGGTAGTGTATTGTATCGTAACACGAACACGTACAAAACAACTATCCTCAGGTAGTGTGTGGGATAATGTATTATAACGGAACATGAACATGAGCAGAGCGACACAATTGGATAGTGTATGATAACGGAACACGAACACGAGCAGAGCGACACAATGAGATAGTGTATTATAACGCAGCACGAACACAAGCAGAGGGAGACTATCATGTAGACTATTGTATCGTAACAGGAACACGTACAATACAACTCTCCTCAGGTAGTGTATTTTATCGTAACAGGGACATGTACAATACAACAATCTTCAGGAAGTGTATTGTATTGTTACACGGACACGTACAATACAATTGTCCTCAGGTAGTGTATTGTTTCGGAACACAAACACGTAAACTACAACTCCCCTCATGAAGTATATTGTATCGAAGAACGGACACGTACATTACAACAGTTCTCAGGTAGTGTATTGTATCGTAACACGGACACGTACAATTCAGCAGTCCTCAGGTAGTGTATTGTATCGTAACACGAACACGTACAATACAACTCTCCTCAGGTAGTGTATTGTATCGTAACACGGACACGTACAATTCAACAGTCCTCAGGTAGTGTATTGTATCGGACCAGGAAAACGTACAATAAAACTCTCCTCAGGTAGTGCATTGTATCATAACACGAAAACGTACAATACCACTCTCCTCAGGTAGAGTATTGTATCGTAACACGGACTCGAGCAGATGGAAACTATCAGTTAGTGCATTTTAACGCTGGAAACTATCAGATAATATATTGTAACCCAACACGTTCAGGAGCAGTGGATCACAATGAGGTAGTGTAATGTAACGCAAGACGAACAGGAGCAGGGCGTCACTATCAAGTAGTATATTGTAACACTACACGTACACGAGCATACCGACACAAAGTGATAGTGTATTTAACGTAACACGAACACGAACAGAGTGTCAATATCAGGTAGTGTATTGTATCGTAACACGGACACGTACAATACAACTATCCTCAGGTAGTGTCTGGGATAGTGTATTATAACGGAACAAGAACACGAGCATAGCGACACAATGAGATCGTGTACTATAACACAGCACGAACACAATCAGAAGGATACTATCAGGTAGAGTAATGTAACGCAACACCTACACGAGCAGAAAGACGCTATCGGAAAATGTATTTTAACGCAATACGAACAAGAGCAGAAAGACACTATCAGAAAATGTATTTTAACGCAATACGAACAAGAGCAGATGGAAACTATCTAATAACGTAAGTGTAACGCAACACGAAAACGAGCAGATGGAAACTATCAGATAATGTATTGTAACACTACACGTACACGAGCAGAGCGACACAAAGGGGTGGTGTATTGTAACGGGACACAAACATGACTGCAGCGACACTATCAGGTAGTGTATTTTAACGTAACACGGACACGATCAGAGTGACAATATCAGGTAGTAATTTGTAACGCAACACGAACAAGAGCAGTGCGACACTATCTGGTGGTGTATTCTAACGCAACACGAACACGAGCAGAGCCACACAATCTGGGGGTGTATTTTTATGCAACACGAACATGAGCAGAACGACACTATCAGGTAGTGTATTGTAACGCAACATGGATACGAGCAGAGTAACACTATTAGGTAGTATATTGTAATGTAACACGGTCAAGTACAATACAAATATCTTCAGGTATTGTATCGTATCGTAACACGGACACATACAATAAAACTCTCCTCAGGTAGTGTATTGTATCGTAACACGGACACGTAAAATACAACAGTCCTCAGGTAGTGTATTGTATCGTAACACGGACACGTAAAATACATCAGTCCTCAGGTAGTGTATTGTATCGTAACACGAACACGTACAAAGCAACTCTGCTCAGGTACTTACTTTACTTTCCGTGTCCGGGAGACACACTAAATTCTTCTTTTCCAGAACTCTGCAGCTCTTATCCCTCGGTCTGTGGCCAAATAAGTTCTTCCTGGCTGCAGGTTTCATTAAGATCTATGCACGTGAGCAGGTGTTGTGGAATCTGGATTTCGCCACAGGCACATCATGGATCTTCTGCATAACCCCACTTCATAAGGTTGCTGCGACACTTAGGCACTCCTGTTCTTATCCGGTTTAAGTACCTCCAGGTGGTATCATGCAAATGACTACCTCTGCTCAATTCTTCTTTAGGGGTAAACCCCTCTAGTACTATTTGTTTCCAGAGTGACACACGCCGGACTTCTGGCTTGGTATTGAACCCGCTGAGCTAACGTTCATGTGATATTTTTCATGACACCACATTTATGATGGGATGTACTACCTTTGAACACACCCAGAAAGCTACGAGAAGCTGAGAGCTTATACTATTCTCTTTGATGTAGCGGAGAATCGCACTTTTGACTTTGGTGAAGTCTGCTAATTATTTATCTGAGGTCTTATTAATCAATTTTATCTTTCCACGAGACTCAGAATATTCCATTTCGTCATTCAGTATTATTGAAACATTTTGGAGAATGTTTTTTCACTTTAAGGTATGGTAATATCATTGCAGATACGCTAATAGGAATGTAAGTAGTCGCTCAACGACTTGCTTCCACGAGGAACGCAATTCCTGGCACTACGTCTGGAGAATCCGCCCTGTGTAGGCGTGTAATTATATCCGTCGCATTAGACGTGGCAAACAGTCCGCTTTTCAGCGAGGAATCATTATCGAGTGCCATCGAGCACAATTGAGCTACGAATCACTGTTGTTGATGTGCAGTGATCAACACGAATTGTATAGTGAATTATTAGGCAAGTATTGTGAAATTTACACCATTACTGTAGCACCACATTTTTACACCCACGTGTTTGTGGAGGGCCGAGAGCCTGGTGCGAAATATACAGGTAAATGTACACTTTAAACAAGTGTTATAATAAAAGTACATTATATAGTAATTGCTACGGTGAATTTATTCGTAATAAAACGACGCCCATTTCACGGATGCCACGTGATAGAAAAAGTAGCGTCTGTATACGTGTGGAACCGCAGAACAGTGCATGGCCATTTATCATTTACATCTGAAAAGTGTAGAGGCTGTGTTACCAGTTATATTTAAAGCCTGTGATATCTACGACGAATACTGTGATTTTCAAGAGAAAATAATGAACTACTACAAGTCTTATTCTACCGCCCATGTGGTCAACTTTTTCAACACCATGTTCGAGGCCGAGACCATGGGCTAATACCATTATGGTATGAGGGAGATGTCTCGGATGGCACCAGCTTGATTATGGAACTTCTAGAACATCGAACGAGAAGGAAGGAACCGAGGATGCCTTTCCTAGGCATGTCCAGTCCATTCACGAGGTCAACTACAGGGACAGACCGAACCCTGGCCTTTGGGAGAACCAAGATGGAAGTTCTGATGAGGACGATGCCAATCCTGGAAGCCAGAGGAGCTTTTGTTCAACCCTTGTCGTTAGACAGAGAGCTAAGTGTGGGCTCCTTCATATCGTGAGTTTTGTACACCCTTCCTTGTTCTAGTTTCTGGTGGTATAGTTAGATTAGTGTAGTTTGTGAACCAACCGAACATAGTGACAGCGATTTCATAGGTGGGGAATGTAATTAGTCTAATTAGATGTCATTTATTTGCAGTGATTGTGAGCCACCCTTGGGTCTGACATTTTGGTCAACCCTGGTGCAGCTTGATGGACGTCGTAGGACGTCAATTTCTATCTATTGCTAAACGTGACTGTAGTCATTTTTAGGCTACTTTGTTTAACCCTATCTGGGGTGATTTTTCAAGTCTTTGCAGACTCTAGTTATGGCAATCTGATGCCATAGTCATGTTTCTTTAACTGCATTTTTTTGCAGCCAGTCTATGTTACACCCCTGACTTCGTTAGAGTAGTTGTATCATTTGGGTAATCGACTGTAATTACCAGTTTTGTAACTGCATTACATTTCATTTGAGATGAGCTCAGAAGCCATCCAGGTCAAGTGTTGACCTTATAAGTAACAGGGATGTTTCGTTGCCCAGCATCGAACCCAGTCCCCAACGTATCATTAAGCAGATCCAGCAGAGAGTGGAGTTTGCGCCACAATTATTATTTTTGTTAGTGTCATGTGTGTTGACACGTGTTTATTTGATGTTTGATACAAGTCAGAAATAGAGTATTTTATCTTTGAGAGCAGAGAGCTCCTGCAATGAGTGACATTGCTACCTTTTAAACGTCTTTGATGTGAAAGACAGAGTTATATGATTGTATTCAGATTTATAGCGTGCTTGTTATGCACATATTCTTCGAGGTTTATAACCTATGGTAAATGTATTATTATGAGGCCAGTTGTACAGTTATTATCTTGCTTAAATTGCCGGCCTAGTTAGTGTGCTGTGTCATTCAGCGCAGGAATCTTGTAGCCTGCGGCGACACAAACAGGTTTTGTGTATATCTACCCAGCGCCCGTGTGAGAGCGCATGCTTCTAAGTGAGACAGACTCATGTTAACATAGGACAGAATGCTTTTAGCATTCACTTTCCCTTTCATTGCGATTATAGCTTATGGAACCCAGTGTCCAATCTTGTATCTGATCATATGTTCTGTAGATTGTCATTTGTTAGTTAAACGCTGTTGCGTGTACCGTTGTTTTGATGAGTACAGTTATGTCAGGTTTCTATAGTACGTTGTAGGCTAGCCCCGCTAGGGAGGTTCTTCATGTATGATGGTCTTGTGTGTACCATGTCCGGGATTGTTCCCGTTGACCAGATATTTAGGGAGGGTAACTAATTGTGTCCAGGCCCGTCCCAGAGTTATTGAACGCGAGCTGTGCGCCGCTGGTAACTTGTGTTATTGTGTGTCCGAGTTGATATTGCTCGTTGATTGTATTCCGACTTTTGAGTCGAGGCTTTTTGGCAGATGTGATCTCAGGGGAGACGCTCCGTGCCCAGGCTTGTCAGTATTATTCGCCATAAACCAACGATAACCTAAACCGACATCTTAATAATAAAACGCATAATTTTGATAAACAAAAGCTAACTAACGAATTCTTTCTATTTAACCTTGTTGATTTGCATTTGGAACCTGCTGACATAGCCGTGCTAATGAAGGTATTTCCTGGAGGAAATGACTTGAGGACAGCTGACACTTTTGTTGCGACTGAAGCTTGCTCGAACCTTGAGTTCGTAGCTGGTGGAGCGCAGGCCATACGATGTTAGACGTAGTCTTCACTACGCAGTCGTCACCGTAATTACACACATTAGATGACTATGGCTTACAAACAGTAAACCAAGGTGTAGGCAGGCATTTGAATAAAACTGTGGTCTCTTATTTATTTATTTAATTATGTAAAAGTGAATGAATCCTCTATGTTACCCTTTTGTGTGCTGATTAGCACTTAGTTCCTAAGAATGACTTAGATGTTTTTATATGGCTTGTCACATAGCTTTGATTGTAACTGTTTGATATTACGGACGTCACCGCCGTAAATTTTGTTATTAATTGATAGGACTTAGCTAGATGAATTAACGTTAAATGTAAATGTGGAGATGGTATCATCCTAACTTAGATTTGTTTTGCTACCCTGTTAAATGTAAATTCTGATATTAGCTTGATCTTGTAACTTGACCTAGGGATTTGCGTCGTACCATTTTCCTAGTGTTGCTGTTGTTGCTTTATTATTGTGAGACAGGTCTTTCGCGAGGGTTTACTGTAACTTCTCAAGTTGGGACCTGCTCTTTATTTTTGATTATTCACTAGCTTGCGGATTAGCCAATAGAAACCCTCCGAACTAGGCTAGGGGTTTGTAAAGTTTATAATAAATTTTCACGGTGTTTTACATAAGTCTGGATGTTTCTTTACTCAGTCTAGCTTTTAAGGTGAACCTTTCCTTAGGCAGTCTATGTCCTTCGTCACCATGTACCACGATCCCCGTGGACTACAGTTTCTCGTGCCGCTTTGGCCTATTTGGAAGTTCACCTGATCCTCACGGCAGTTAGGTCCGTCGGATGAGATGTTAGGGAAGTCATTGCGGTTGTTGGCTATCCTGTAAGCTCCTCTGACGGGCTCATACACATATCTTATTTTAAATGGCGCCCAACTCATGTGCCGACGTTAACGTGGTGACCGTCAGTTCCATGTTATTTAAGAGGATCTTAATGTTGATTAATGGTAAATTGACCGGACTGGGACGAACTTAGAAAGTCGTACTGCAGATCAATTAACCGCATGGCATTCATGTTTGATACAAGTCCATGGGGTGAGGCTTTTGGGTTAGATAAATGGTGGATAGGATTTTCTTTGATGATGCCTCATCCTGAATAAATGTAATACTTTGCTTTGCTCGCCGTTGTCTTTGTAAATGTAGAAGCACTTAGTTTGCATACTCCACCTGTACTCGTGATGTTTATTGAAATGAAACAAGCTTTATACCACCAAGTAACTAATCATAGCTGTAAGTTCCATTAGAGATTGATCCCCCTCTTCCTCAAATAATTTCTTGTCATGGATGAGGAAACAATTCGTCGTGTGTTTGGGGAGATGATGGCAGGTGTGAATGCCAATCTCCAGCAGATTACTGCTGACTTGGGTGAGAATACCCAAGCTGTTAATAATGTGAGACAGGACTTAGAAGTTAATACCCAGTCAATTAACAATGTGAGTGGTCAGGTGGACCAAGTTAGACAGGATTTAGAAGCCATCACAGAGTCAATCAATAATGTTAGGGCTGATCTAACGCAGGTCAGGGCCGACATGGACGCTCATAGAATAGAGGCTAGGAATGATCTTACGGCAGGTTTAGCAGCTGTTAGAGTTGATGTTATACGACACCATCAGGAGGCTAACCAGCGTATCGATAGTTTAACTGATCAGATGAATAGAGCTAGGGAGGACGTGCAAACCCGATTAGAGGAGCACACCGCTCAGATCCAGACAACGATTAACAGAGTCCAGATTGATATGAGGGCCGACTTGGAGCATACTCGAGAAGAATTCGGAACTCGGTTAACTCACGTCGAGGGATTCATGGACACCGTCAAGAAGGACATGGACACCATGAATATAGGTCTCATACTGATTAGAGGTGTAGCGAACGCAGTCAACAACAACGTCAAGACGATCGTCGATGGTATGATCGAGGTCAAGGACGAGTTGAACACAAACAGAAAGAATATTACGGAATTAACTGCGACAGTAACAGGGCTACGTGAAACGATTGATGTTCATCGAGAGGAGAATAAGATCGATGTCCTGATGTTGAGGGGTGACCTCAATGAACATAAGACCACTGTGGAGGCAAAGGTAGCCGAGGTCAAGGATGACGTTGGTAGGATCCAGGACAACATGTCAAAAGTCGAGGAAGAAATCGACTCCCTACAGAAACGATTCGAGGAAGTCGCGATAACCGAGAGGTTAGACCTCAGCTACAACTTGAGGACAGCTATTCGCGAAGTCGACACAAACCTCAAAGGCAAAGTTGAAAGGATAGAATTGCAGCTCAACGATCTGGGAAATAAGGTCGCAGCTAAGACTATCCCAGGGCTCGAAGTTATCGAGAGACGTCTCGACCGACTGGAGACGCATCCAAGAGAGACACATTTACCTTCACAGATGGGAGAATCTCAGGCAACACCAGGATCGCAATCCGCAGGGATAATGCCTGCACATTTTCAACCGAGCGCACCCATGGAACCGCAACCATCTGAATTTACCGGTTCAGCGCAGAGTCAAGCGTTAAACTTTGACGCACATCCTTTCCAACCCGTACCTAATCGACATAGTCGAGAGACGAGTACGCCAACGCATAACAATATGCCGAATTCGTTCAGACCCGCGCACACGCAGGGGAATGTGACTATCATCCGTTCACGAGAAGAGCAACCAGCTCGATTCTCAGGCACTGGAAGTGGTATCACTCCAGTAGAGTTTTTGGCAAATGTGGAGAGCTACTTAAGAGACACAATGGTAACTCCGGAGAGAGAACTCCGAGTCATTGAGCGTTTGCTTGAGGGGCAAGCCAGCACTTGGTTTAGAGCCTTCCGTTACTCATTTGTAGGCTACCAAGATTTCAGAGAAACCTTGCTGAGGACTTACTGGTCAAGCGACATCCAGCAGAGTATCAGAGCTGAGATGTACACTCGCCGATACAGCTCAAACACTCCGACGCGCTATGCGAACTACTTCGCAACCCAGCTTGCGAAACTCCGTTGTTTACAACCCCCACTGTCAGAGCAAGACCTGGTAAACACCATCGTTTGGCAATACCCTGCAAACGTGCAACGTGTACTGATCGCTGCAGGAGCATCTACTTTTCAGCAGTGCGATCAAATCTTGCGACGACTGGACGCCAACACCGAACAGTTTCCGACACACCGTCAGCAGAAGGCTGACAGGCGTGAAGAGCGACATGTCAACTTGACGACTGTGGACAAAGTGTGCCAGACGCCACAGCAGACACAGACTCAAGAGAGCTCTGGACAGCGCAATAACTATAATCGTGGTCAGAGAGAATGGAACAACACTCCATATGCTAGAGACCAGAGAGATGACCGTCGTAGTCACTGGAACCGGCGCTTCGATCGAGGGACGAACGACGACCGTCGTCACGATAACGACCGCCGAGGGAATAATAGCCGGAACCCACAACACGGAAGTATCCGTAGGGATTACCGCTGTAGCAGAGGTTACAATAGAGATCGAGACCCTAGATACCAGACCGATCGAGACTGGAGAGGAAGAGCACGGGAGAGTCGTGAATACCTTCAGCAACTCCGAGAACTCCAAGAAATACAAGAAGGGGGAGATCAGAACCCGACTTCGAGGGAAACACGGAATGTTTCGGCGGAAGAAACGGAGCGAAACCAGCCCGGTACTTCCCGCCAAGAAAGAAAAAAAAACCGCCGAAAATCCAGTAGATTCTTACCCGATTGAGCACAGAGTAACTGCCACCATCTTACTCTGGGAGCCAATTCAGGAAGATCTATTAGACTAACGACGAACGACGAACCACAACTACGAATTGACGCGTCTACCGAAGATTGTAGCTACCCTGAATGGATGTGACGTAGTCATTCTCATCGATACTGGGGCGATGATAAGTGTCATTTCCGCCGATTGCCATGCCAGACTGAAAGCAAACTCTGAGGTGACAGAGCTGCCAGTTTCTGCAGTAAGAGTCAGAGGAGTCATACCTGACCGTGTTGTAACGTGCAAAATCCAGATTCTATGCACTTTAGAAATTTCGAGCCACGTGTACTTGCACGAATTTCTTGTGATGAAATGATGCCATATTGGGTGCAGACTTCATTCGGAAGTATGATGGAATCATTGATATGGGACGTAATACGGTCGAGTTTAAGCCGAACGAACCCATTCAAATGAATTTAGTAGAGGAAGAACCGGAATATGAATCCGAAGTCAACGTTGTTGAGAATTTAAATGGCAAGGAAATTGAGGAGACACAAGATGCCGACGAAGAGGCATAACAATTATCAGCACCCATATGAGAGAAACTAGATGCAATATTAAGCGAATACGAGGATATATTCGACACCACACCTGGTGAGATATTGGACTACGAGTACGATCTTGTACTACTGGATGATTCCCCATTCCAGAAAAAGATTTATCCTATCACAGAGAAACACCGCGAGGAAGCTGCTAAGAAGATTCATGAGATGGAAGCAGCAGGCACAATCAAGAAGTCACCAACTCCTTTCTTCAATCCTATAACACCTGTGGTTAAGGTGGATGGAAGCTTGAGACTTTGTCTCGATGCAAGGGCCTTAAATGAACGCTTAGCTCCTGAGCATGCCAGACTGCCGAAGATTAGGGACATCCTCAGGAAGTTTAAGGGAAAGAAGATATTTTCGTCATTGGACTTGGTACAATCCTACTACCATATAAGATTATCTGAGCATACTCAGAAGTATACAGGGTTTCTGTTCGATCAGACCACCTATGTCTTTCGAAAACTACCCTTTGGAGTGAAAAATGCCGGAGCTGCATTAATTAGAGCACTTGATGCGAAGCTGACGTGAAACAGAAGGTGATATGTTACGTGGATGACATCATCATAGCTTCGGAAACAGAGGAAGAACATTTAACAACTTTACACCTTGTTTTTGAGAATCTTCGACAGGCTAATTTTAAAGTGAAGTTCGACAAGTGTCGATTCTTCCAGAGAGAAGTCAAATTTGTGGGACACATAATTAATGGAGATGGATACAGGCCGAATCCGGCAAAGATCAGAACCGTTGCCGCATTTCCAACACCAACCCGTGTGAAACACGTGAGACAATTCCTGGGAATTCTCCAATTCTTTGCTGCTCATTGTGAGAAGTATTCTGAGACTGTCGCACCACTGCAAGGTTTGCTATAGAAGAATTGCAGATGGGCTTGGAACGACGAGTGCGAGACAGCTTTCAGAAAAGCTAAACAGATGCTGGTTGATTCGATTCAGTTAGAATATCCAGACTACTCCCGGAATTTTATTCTAGAGACTGATGCATCTGCGATTGGAATAGGTGCCATCCTATTGCAGGTGGATGATGAGAAGAAACGTCATTACATCGCTTTCGTAAGTCGACGTTTGAGAGCGCATGAATCTCATTATTTCACCACTGAGATTGAAGCACTTGCGATTGTCTACGCGCTTGAGTACTGGCAGAAACTTTTGTTAGGCCAGAGGATTATTGTGAGGACCGATCACCATGCGCTGACCTTCATCTTACGAACAAGACTGGCAAGCGACAGGATCACGCGTTGGACGCTGTTTCTCCAACAGTTTGACTTGGAAATTGTTTACCGACCAGGCAGAGAGAATGTGTTGGCCGACATTCTCAGCCGGAATCCTGAAGCCACTGTGAATGCCATTGACATCGAGGGAGAATGCGAGGAACACCTTCGCCGACTTCGTCATCTACATGAAGGACAACGACGTGAGGAGGAACTCAGGCATATTATCCGTTTCCTGGAACGACGAATGGATCCACAGGATGCTCACTATGCGAGGACTGCTGCTGTTGCAGATGACTATTTGATCTATCATCGTGTCATGTATAAGTTTGTGGACGAGGACCACACTCAACTGCGTGCAGTTATTCCTAGGAGATATCAAGAATCTGTCATTCTTATGGTTCATCTATCCATTGGACATGGTGGGACTGACAAGACCATTGCAACCATCAAGGAGTTTTTTACTAGGAAAAGGCTAGGAACCACCATTAGACAGTGTTTACGTGCTTGCGACGCATGCCAGCGGAACAAGTACACGTCACACTTGTTGAAGGAACCTCCTAGACCAATACTCCCAACTCAACCTAGAGAGTTATAAGCACAGGACCTTTATGGCCCAATACCAAAGGCCCGCCGTGGGAATCGCTTCATTGTTGTAACCATTGATGTGTTCACGAAATGTGCGATGCTTCGTCCGATTCAGAAAGCCACCGCACACCAGATTATTCAGAGAATTAGACGACAAGTGATACCGGAGGCAGGAAAGCCACAATTCCTGTTGACTGATCATGGATCACAGTACACCTCCGCAGAATTTGCCAATGCTATGAACGAGTTGGAGATAGGTCATGTTTTATCGTCTATTCGCCATCCAGAGAGCAACCCAGCAGAATGCGTAATGTCTACTATCGCAAAATTCTGTCGATTGTATTGTCAGGAAGAACACTGGCGATGGACCGAAGTCCTAGTTATCATGGCGAAATGTATTAACTCAACAGTCCATGAGAGCACTGGTCAAATACCGATGGTTTTGCATTTGAACCAGATGCCAATGAGAATATGGAATCGTGTGATTGTAAATCCACCTTGTTTACAACCATCACACGCCAGCAGACTTTTAGCTGCAAGGGACACCTTGGACAGGAAAGCTGCCAAAAGCTTGAGAAGAACTAGACGCCAGAGATTCAGAGAACCACTAGTTGCGGGAGACCTTGTCCTTATAAAGAGACCCGGAATTTCAAGTCCTATAGACCGCATATATGGGAAATTTCTGTCTTTATATTATGGCCCCAGTCGTATCCGACAAGCTCTGAACAATGGAAGTTATGTGATTGAAGACATTCGGACAGGAGAGCGCATTGGAACCTTCAACGCAGCTAATCTAAAAAAATATCACTTATGAATGAACTTTGAGTCAAATAAAAATGTCGTCCCTACATTTTATTTGAAACGACGGAGAGGCAGATGAACCCGCTGAGCTAAGGTTCATGTGATATTTTTCATGACACCACATTTATGATGGGATGTACTACCTTTGAACACACCCAGAAAGCTACGAGAAGCTGAGAGCTTATACTATTCTCTTTGAAGTAGCGGAGAATCGCACTTTTGACTTTGGTGAAGTCTGCTAATTATTTATCTGAGGTCTTATTAATCAATTTTATCTTTCCGCGAGACTCAGAATATTCCATTTCGTCATTCAGTATTATTGAAACATTTTGGAGAATGTTTTTTCACTTTAAGGTATGGTAATATCATTGCAGATACGCTAATAGGAATGTAAGTAGTCGCTCAACGACTTGCTTCCACGAGGAACGCAATTCCTGGCACTACGTCTGGAGAATCCGCCCTGTGTAGGCGTGTAATTATATCCGTCGCATTAGACGTGGCAAACAGTCCGCTTTTCAGCGAGGAATCATTATCGAGTGCCATCGAGCACAATTGAGCTACGAATCACTGTTGTTGATGTGCAGTGATCAACACGAATTGTATAGTGAATTATTTGGCAAGTATTGTGAAATTTACAACATTACTGTAGCACCACATTTTTACACCCACGTGTTTGTGGAGGGCCGAGAGCCTGGTGCGAAATATACAGGTAAATGTACACTTTAAACAAGTGTTATAATAACAGTACATTATATAGTAATTGCTACGGTGAATTTATCCGTAATAAAACGACGCCCATTTCACGGATGCCACGTGATAGAAAAAGTAGCGTCTGTACACGTGTGGAACCGCAGAACAGTGCATGGCCATTTATCATTTACATCTGCAAAGTGTAGAGGCTGTGTTACCAGTTATATTTAAAGCCTGTGATATCTACGGCGAATACTGTGATTTTCTAGTGAAAATAATGAACTACTACAAGTCTTATTCTACCGCCCATTTGGTCAACTTTTTCAACACCATGTTCGAGGCCGAGACCATGGGCTAATACCATTATGGTATGAGGGAGATGTCTCGGATGGCACCAGCTTGATTATGGAACTTCTAGAACATCGAACGAGAAGGAAGGAACCGAGGATGCCTTTCCTAGGCATGTCCAGTCCATTCACGAGGTCAACTACAGGGACAGACCGAACCCTGGTCTTTGGGAGAACCAAGATGGAAGTTCTGATGAGGACGATGCCAATCCTGGAAGCCAGAGGTGCTTTTGTTCAACCCTTGTCGTTAGACAGAGAGCTAAGTGTGGGCTCCTTCATATCGTGAGTTTTGTACACCCTTCCTTGTTCTAGTTTCTGGTGGTATAGTTAGATTAGTGTAGTTTGTGAACCAACCGAACATAGTGACAGCGATTTCATAGGTGGGGAATGTAATTAGTCTAATTAGATGTCATTTATTTGCAGTGATTGTGAGTCACCCTTGGGTCTGACATTTTGGTCAACCATGGTGCAGCTTGATGGACGTCGTAGGACGTCAATTTCTATCTATTGCTAAACGTGACTGTAGTCATTTTTAGGCTACTTTGTTTAACCCTATCTGGGGTGATTTTTCAAGTCTTTGCAGACTCTAGTTATGGCAATCTGATGCCATAGTCAAGTTTCTTTAACTGCATTTTTTTGCAGCCAGTCTATGTTACACCCCTGACTTCGTTAGAGTAGTTGTATCATTTGGGTAATCGACTGTAATTACCAGTTTTGTAACTGCATTACATTTCATTTGAGATGAGCTCAGAAGCCATCCAGGTCAAGTGTAGACCTTATAAGTAACAGGGATGTTTCGTCGCCCAGCATCGAACCCAGTCCCCAACGTATCATTAAGCAGATCCAGCAGAGAGTGGAGTTTGCGCCACAATTATTATTTTTGTTAGTGTCATGTGTGTTGACACGTGTTTATTTGATGTTTGATACAAGTCAGAAATAGAGTATTTTATCTTTGAGAGCAGAGAGCTCCAGCAATGAGTGACATTGCTACCTTTTAAACGTCTTTGATGTGAAAGACAGAGTTATATGATTGTATTCAGATTTATAGCGTGCTTGTTATGCACATATTCTTCGAGGTTTATAACCTATGGTAAATGTATTATTATGAGGCCAGTTGTACAGTTATTATCTTGCTTAAATTGCCGGCCTAGTTAGTGTGCTGTGTCATTCAGCGCAGGAATCTTGTACCCTGCGGCGACACGAACAGGTTTTGTGTATATCTACCCAGCGCCCGTGTGAGAGCGCATGCTTCTAAGTGAGACAGAATCATGTTAACATAGGACAGAATGCTTTTAGCATTCACTTTCCCTTTCATTGCAATTATAGCTTATGGAACCCAGTGTCCATTCTTGTATCTGATCATATGTTCTGTAGAATGTCATTTGTTAGTTAAACGCTGTTGCGTGTACCGTTGTTTTGATGAGTACAGTTATGTCAGGTTTCTATAGTACGTTGTAGGCTAGCCCCGCTAGGGAGGTTCTTCATGTATGATGGTATTGTGTGTACCATGTCCGGGATTGTTCCCGTTGACCAGATATTTAGGGAGGGTAACTGATTGTGTCCAGGCCCGTCCCAGAGTTATTGAACGCAAGCTGTGCGCCATTGGTAACTTGGAGGAAATGACTTGAGGACAGCTGACACTTTTGTTGCGACTGAAGCTTGCTCGAACCTTGAGTTCGTAGCTGGTGGAGCGCAGGCCATACGATGTTAGACGTAGTCTTCACTACGCAGTCGTAACCGTAATTACACACATTAGATGACTATGGCTTACAAACAGTAAACCAAGGTGTAGGCAGGCATTTGAATAAAACTGTGGTCTCTTATTTATTTATTTATTTAATTATGTAAAAGTGAATGAATCCTCTATGTTACCCTTTTGTGTGCTGATTAGCACTTAGTTCCTAAGAATGACTTAGATGTTTTTTTATATGGCTTGTCTCATAGCTTTGATTGTAACTGTTTGATATTACGGACGTCACCGCCGTAAATTTTGTTATTAATTGATAGGACTTAGCTAGATGAATTAACGTTAAATGTAAATGTGGAGATGGTATCATCCTAACTTAGATTTGTTTTGCTACCCTGTTAAATGTAAATTCTGATATTAGCTTGATCTTGTAACTTGACCTAGGGATTTGCGTCGTACCATTTTCCTAGTGTTGCTGTTGTTGCTTTATTATTGTGAGACAGGTCTTTCGCGAGGGTTTACTGTAACTTCTCAAGTTGGGACCTGCTCTTTATTTTTGATTATTCACTAGCTTGCGGATTAGCCAATAGAAACCCTCCGAACTAGGCTAGGGGTTTGTAAAGTTTATAATAAATTTTCACGGTGTTTTACATAAGTCTGGATGTTTCTTTTCTCAGTCTAGCTTTTAAGGTGAACCTTTCCTTAGGCAGTCTATGACCTTCGTCACCATGTACCACGATCCCCGTGGACTACAGTTTCTCGTGCCGCTTTGGCCTATTTGGAAGTTCACCTGATCCTCACGGCAGTTAGGTCCGTCGGATGAGATGTTAGGGAAGTCATTGCGGTTGTTGGCTATCCTGGCAGCTCCTCTGACGGGCTCAGTATGGAGGGTATTGTTCTCTTAATAAAACTCTTCCTGGATCTTAGTCGAGGAGTGGTCACCTTGTGGTTGAACATAGAATGTTTGGGATGTGTGTCAAGCGTTGGCCCCTTTTTCTCTGCTGCCACCCTGCGTCGAATAACTGTAGTTGCAATGCCAGCGACAGGTTAGATCTTCTGCACTGGAGTAGGTCTCATACATCCAGTTACGATACGTGTGGACTCGTTAAGAGCTGTGTCCACTTGCTTGGTATGGGCAGATGTTCCCCACACTGATTATCCGTACTCTCCTGCTGCGTAGCAAAGTCCCAATTCTGTTGAACGTAGAACCTGAGGGTTCGCTCCCCCGCTCCCCATGTTGAACCTATCAACTTCCACATCATGTTATTTCTTGGGCTGATCTTGCACTTCAATTCCCTACTCAGGTAATGTATTGTATCGTAACACCGATACGTACAATACAACTGTCCTTAGGTAGTGTATTGTATCGTTACACGTACACGTAGAATACGACTCTCCTCAGGTAGTGTATTGTATCGGAACACCGACACGTACAATACAGCTGTCCTCTTGTAGTGTATTGTATCGTAACACGGACACGCACAATACAACTGTTCTCAGGTACCGGTAGTGTATTATATCGTAACACGGACAAGTACAATACAACAGTCCTTAGGTAGTGTATTTTATCGTAACATGGACACGTAGAATACAACTATCCTCAGGTAGTGTATGGGATAATGTATTATAACGGAACACGAACACGAGCAGAGCGACATAAAGAGATAGTGTATATTAACTCAGCATGAACACAAGCAGAAGGAGACTGTCATGTAGAGTATTGTAACGCAACACGAACACAAGCAGAGCGACACAATCAGATAATGTATTATAACGCAAGAGAAACACGAGCAGATAGGAATTATCAGGTAATTAATTGAAACGCAAAACGTACACGAGGAGAGCGACACTCTCAGGTAGTGTCTTGTAACGCATCACGAACACGAGCAGGTGGAAAATATCACGTAGTGTATTGTAACGCAACATGAACACGAGCTGAGTAACACTATTAGGTAGTGTATTATAATGTAACACGGACAAGTACAATACAACTACCTTCAGGTATTGTATTTTATCGTAACGCGGACACATACAATAAAACTCTCCTCAGTTAGACGATTGTATTGTTACACGGAAAAGTACAATGCAATTGTCGTCAGGTATGTTATCGTGACACGAACACGTACAATACAACTCTCCTCAAGTAATGTATTGTATCGTAACACGAACACGTACAATACAACTCTCCTCAGGTAGTGTGTTGTATCGTATTACGAACACGTACAATACAACTCTCCTCATGTATTATATTGTATTGTATCGTAACACGAACACGTAAAATACAATTCACCTCAGTTAGTGTATTTGATCGTAACAGGGACATGTACAATACAACTATCTTCAGGTAGTGTATTGTTTCGTAACAGGGACACATACAATACAACTGTCCTCAGGTAGTGTATTGTGTCGTAACACAAACACGTAAAATACAACTCCCCTCATGTAGTATATTGTATCGAAGTACGGAAACGTACAATACAACTGTCCTCAGGTAGTGTATTGTATCGTAACACGGACACGTAAAATACAACTGTCCTCAGGTAGTGTATTGTATCGTAACACGGACACGTACAATACAACTGTTGTCCAGTAGTGTATTGTTTCGTAACAGGGACACATACAATACAACTGTCCTCAGGTAGTGTATTGTGTCGTAACACAAACACGTAAAATACAACTCCCCTCATGTAGTATATTGTATCGAAGTACGGAAACGTACAATACAACTGTCCTCAGGTAGTGTATTGCATCGTAACACCAACACGTACAATACAACTGTCCTCAGGTAGTGTTTTGTATCGTAACCCGGACACATACAATACAATTGTCCTCAGGTAGTGTATTGTTTCGTAACACGAACACGTACAATACAACTGTCCTCAGGTAGTGTATTGTATCGTAACACGGACACGTACAATACAACTGTCCTCAGGTAGTGTATTGTATCGTAACACGAACACGTACAATAAAACTCTCCTCACGTAGTGTATTGTATCGTAATACGGACACGTACAATACAACTCCCCTCAGGTAGTGTATTGCATCGTAACACGAACACGTACAATACAACTCTCCTCACGTAGTGTATTGTATCGTAACACGAACACGTACAATACAACTCTCCTCACGTAGTGTATTGAATCGTAACACGAACACGTACAATACAACTCTCCTCTCGTAGTGTATTGTATCGTAACACGAACACGTACAATACAACTCTCCTCACGTAATGTATTGTATCGTAACACGAACACGTACAATACAACTCTCCTCAGGTAGTGTATTGTATCCTAACACCGACACGTACAATACAACTCTCCTCAGGTAGTGTATTGTATCGTAACGCGAACACGTACAATACAACTCTCCTCACGTAGTGTATTGTATCCTAACACCGACACGTACAATACAACTCTCCTCAGGTAATGTATTGCATCGTAACACGAACACGTACAATACAACTCTCCTCACGTAGTGTATTGTATCGTAACACGAACACGTACAATGCAACACTCCTCAGGTAGTGTATTGTATCGTAATACGGACACGTACAATACAACTCCCCTCAGGTAGTGTATTGCATCGTAACACGAACACGTACAATACAACTCTCCTCAGGTAGTGTATTGTTTCGTAACACGAACACGTACAATACAACTCCCCTCAGGTAGTGTATTGCATCGTAACACGAACACGTACAATACAACTCTCCTCAGGTAGTGTATTGTTTCGTAACACGAACACGTACAATACAACTCCCCTCAGGTAGTGTATTGTATCGTAATACGGACACGTACAATACAACTCTCCTCAGGTAGTGTATTGTATCGTAACACGGGCACGTACAATACAATTCCCCTCAGCTAGTGTATTGTATCGTAACACGAACATGTACATTACAACTCTCCTCATGTAATGTATTGTATCGTAACACGGGCACGTACAATACAATTCCCCTCAGCTAGTGTATTGTATCGTAACACGAACATGTACATTACAACTCTCCTCATGTAGTGTATTGTATCGTTGCACCGACACGTACAATACAACTCTCCTCAGGTAGTGTATTGTATCGTAACACGAACACTTACAATACTACTCTCGTCAAGTAGTGTATTGTATCGTAATACGGACTCGTAAAATACAACAGTCCTCAGGTAGTGTATTGTATCATAACACGAACACGTACAAAACTACTCTGCTCAGGTACTTACTTTACTTTCCGTGTTCGGGAGACACACTAAATTCTTCTTTTCCAGAACTCTGCAGCTCTTATCCCTCGGTCTGTGGCCAACATGTCTTCCTTGCTGCAGGTTTCATTAAGATCTTTACACGTGAGCAAGTGTTGTGGAGTCTGGATTTCTCCACAGGCACATCATGGATCTTCTGCATAACCCCACTTCATAGGGTTGCTGCGACACATAGACACTCCTGTTCTCATCCGGTTTAAGGACCTCTAGGTGGTATCAGGCAAATGACTACCTCTGCTCAGTTCTTCTTTAGGGGTAAACCCCTTTAGTACTATTTGTTTCCAGAGTGACACACGCCGGACGTCTGGCTTGGTATGGAGGGGTACTGTTCTCTTAATAAAATTCTTCCTGGATCTAAGGCGAGGAGTGGTCACCTTGTGGTTGAACATAGAATGTCTGGGATGTGTGTCAAGCCTTTGTCACTCTTTCTCTGCTGCCACCCTGCGTGGAATAACTGGAGTTGCAATGCCAGCGACAGGTTAGATCTTCTGCACTGGAGTAGGTCTCAGACATCCAGTTACAATACGTGTGGACTCGTTAAGAGCTATGTCCACTTGCTTGGTATGGACAGATGCTCCCCACACTGATAATCCGTACTCTCCTGCTGCGTAGCAAATTCCCAATGCTGTTGAACGTAGAACCTGAGGGTTCGCTCCCCATGTTGAACCTATCAACTTCCACATCATGTTATTTCTTGAGCTGATCTTGCACTTCAATTCCCTACTCAGGTAATGTATTGTATCGTAACACGGACACGTATAATACAACTCTACTCAGATAGTGTTGGGCTTATCGAATTGTTGGTTTTAACACACTTATATACCGTAGTATTTATAACAACATTGAACAACCTTTGTTGGGCTTAATTAAAATGTTGGGTTTACTCAACTTGTATACCGTAGTGGACTGTTTTCCATTGCGATCTTCATACAACAATCAATCTTGTTGCCAACCCATCAACTCAAAAACTACCAACCAAAGCCGTAAGGTTACGATCACAAACATATTCCCCTCCCTTGAATCTACTGAAATTAAACAAATATACAAACAATGAATTATATGAGTAACACAGTTAAAATACAGAAGGTCAATTATACAAAACACTAGACAAACATCTTCTTAACCCATGCTTTCAAGTTTCTAGGTTCAAATGTCATAAACTTCCTATTGCGTAGGTAGTACCGCCAACTTCTGGATGGGCCACATGATTGTGCCTCCCTTGGTTCGCAAAGTTACTATTCTCACTACTCCATCCTTTCCTGGGTGAACTTCAGTGATGACTCCCATCCGCCACTGCAAGGGAGGTAAATTGTCCTCACGAACAAGGACCACTGCTCCAGCTAGCAGGTTGTCCTTGGAAATTGTCCACTTCCTCCTCTGCTGCAACGAATTCAGGTAGTCGGATGACCACCTCCTCCACAGCTGCTGTTGCATGGCCTGCACTCGCTGCCATCTGGACAACTTACTCAAGGGCAGATCAGTTAAATCAGGCTCGGGTAGGCAGGTGAGAGGTGCACCGATTAAAAAGTGACCAGGAGATAAATAACTTGGGGCCATGGGATCATCTGACAGGACCGTTAATGGACGGGAGTTAAGGCAAGCTTCTATCGAGTAGTTAATGTATTTAATTCTTCATACGTCAGCATATTATTGCCTACTACACGTTTAAAATGATACTTCATTGATTTCACCGCTGCTTCCCATAGACCGCCGAAGTGAGGTGAACTGGGGGTTATGAAATGCCAGCTTAGCTGCTCAGCTGCTGCATGCTCATGAAGCCGCAAATTGAATTGTTCTGACAGGAACATTTTCCTCAGCTCCTGCAGTTCCCGGTTTTCTCCGTCAAAATTGGTCCCATTGTCGCTATATAAATGGGCACTCTTCCCTCTTCTTGCTGTAAGCCTTTTGATGGCAGCTATAAAGGCCTCTGAAGAGAGATTGCTAACCACTTCCACATGAATTGCCCTTGTAGAAAGGCAGATGAAAATTGCAATATAGCATTTCAGTGTTGTTTTGCTCCGCGTATTTCCAACCTTGATGAAGATTGGGCCTGCATAGTCCACCCCAGCATTGAGGAATGGTCGAGATGGTTGGACTCGAGGTGATGGTAAATTTACCATTAGTTGTTGGGAAGCTCTAGCCTTCAGTCTAAAACATTTAAGGCATTTATGCAAAACAGATCTGATCATTGACTTGGCTGCAGGGATCGAGTAACGTTCTCGAAGTGCTGCCAGTAAAAGTTGTGGCCCAGCATGTAATAACCGCCGATGTTCTGACAATACTATGAGTTTTGTCAGGTGATGCCTTGGAGGAAGAATCAGTTGATGCTTGGCATCATATTTTAAGTTTGAGTTGTCGAGTCTCCCACCAACCCGCACCATTCCCTGACCATCCATGAATGGATGTAGATCCATCAACTTGCTTTGCTTCTGCACTTGTTTGCCTCTTTTGAGTTCGTGTATTTCCTGGGCGTAGACCACATGTTGTGTAATCCTGATGCAATTGTGTAGAGCTACATGCAATTCGTCACTTGTCAACACCCCTGCTGTTTTACATTATTGATTTCTTGCGTTGAGAATGAATCTGATGCAGTATGCTGTCACTCTCACTAAGCGTGACAGCGTAGAATAGCGCTCCATGAATTCTCCTGTAGTGTTTGGCACTGCCAAAGTTACTTGGATTCTTCTCTGTTCTTCAGTAACTTCTAAAGTCGATGGCCAGGAGTTGATGTCTCTTTGTAACCACTCTGGACCAATCCACCAAATTGGTGAACTCATTAGTTTCCCTCGATACGAGATCCGCTGGATTCTGACTGGACGAAACATGGTTCCATGTGGCATTATGCGCAGCCTCTTGAATTGTTGCAACCCTATTAGCAACAAATGTCTTCCATCTGGTTGCAGGTGATGCTATCCAGGACAATACTATCGATGAGTCTGTCCATAAATAGACGTTGCTAATATCCAGTTTTAAATTGGCAAGGCTTTATGCATCAATTGTGCGAGCAGGACCGCTCCGCACAATTCTAATCGAGGTAAGGTTACCCTTTTCACTGGAGTTACTCTTGACTTTGAACACAGGAGACGTACCATGGTTTCTCCTTGTTTGTTTATAGATCTCATGTACAGACATGCGCCGTATGCCTTCTCTGAAGCATCGCAAAACCCATGCACCTGAATGTCTACCGGCTCACCCTGACATAATACCAATCTATCAATCTTTAGGGAGTTTACTGTAGGCAAGTGATTGCATATGATTTGCCATTCCTTCGTTAAATCTGCTGGAAGATGTTCATCCTATGACAACTTGTGAAGCCACATCTGCTGAAAAAATATTTTGTAAACAATCACAACAGGGCTGATAAGACCCAGTGGATCCAAAATTGATGCAACAATGGAAGATACAATGCGCTGAGATATGTTGTCCTTCATCGTTGATGACTCGTTTATATTTACCTTGGTTGTTACAAGAAATTTATCTGTAGCTGGGTGCCAAAGAAGCCCTAAGGTTTTAACACCACCATCATTGTCAAGTTGTAATGGTAACTGGGTCTCACGGTGTTCGACAGGAATTGCTTCTAGTAAGCCACCGTGATTTGCACACCATTTGTGTAATGGAAATCCACCACAGTTTAGCAACTGGATCAACTCTGTTTGAAGCTTTAGCGCTTCCTCAACTGTAGCGCATCCAGACAGAACATCGTCGACATAGAAATCTCTTCGAAGGACCGTTGCTGCGAGTGGATATCTAAACCCTTCGTCCTCGACGAGCTGTTGAAGACATTTAGTGGCTAGAAATGGTGCAGCTGCTGTCCCATAAGTACTGTTTGAAGCTCATAAATCTTTATTGCCTCATCGGGTGACTTACGCCAGAGTATCCGCTGAAGTCCCGTGTCACATGACTGAACTCTTATTTGCCTGTACATTTTTGCTATATCAGCAGTGAATGCGACAGGATGTGTTCTGAATCTGAAAACGATTGAATATAGATCCTGCTGTACTGTAGGGCCTACCATCAACCCATCATTCAGTGAAATACCGCTAGTGGTCTTTGCCGAAGCATCAAAAACTACTCGCGTTCTTGTAGATGTACTCGATTCCTTTATAACCGGGTGATGAGGGAGATAATACGTGCCTTCACGATCGCCCTCTTCATCATGGACAAGTTTCATGTGTCCTAATCCTTCATATTCTTCCATGAACTTGCTGTATTCCGATCGAAGCTGTGGCTGGCGTTGTAGTCGGCGTTCCAATTGTAGTAACCGTGTGGTAGCTTGACTATACGAGCTTCCCAGGGACTCACAATCTTCCTTCATTGGCAGTCGAACAACGTATCTTCCTTGTTCATCTCTGGTGGTATGTTCCATGAAGTGTTGTTCGCATTCTATTTCTTCCCGCGTCCTGGGAGGAGTGGTCACGTCTTCCAATTCCCAGAACTTCTGTGACTGCTTATCCAGTCCATCTTCATATTTCGTGAAACAAGGCATTTATTTCTAGTGTGTCATTCTCTGTTGCTTGTTGGACCTGTCCTGACAAGGTCCACCCTAGTTCTGTTTCTTGCAGTATTGGGTAGTTTCCTGGACGAGTCATTCTCCCATTCCGCAAAAGCTTGAAGAACAACCCTGCTCCCACCAGCATGTCCAAGTGTCCAGGCTGATGAAATGTAGGATCTGCTAAATCAATATTGTTATTGAGTTGGAGTTGATTTTGGTGATGTAATGAATTTTTGTTCTCTTTTATGAATATGACCTTTATTTATTGTTTATTACCTTGTATGGTCTTGTATCTTCTCAATGCTATGGTTGCTTTATTACAATAATTGACTGCCGACAGCGCAGCGCTATGGCCTATCTAAAACCACGGCCCACTGGATGCTGCTCTCCAAGGAGCTTACAAAAGTAGTCCATACATAGAGGGCGCTTTTAGCAGCATATTAGCAGCTAACATTTCTGGCTCTCCTTGAAAGATGCGATTTCAACAAGAAAACCATGTACTATACGTACGGTATGTTAAACACCATACGTAAACAACATTTGAACATAAATGTCAAAAACTACATCTAATGAGAACATATAATCTAACATAAACTAAAGCAAGTGAACACTGCTATGTATGCTTTAGAAATTCGTAATCTGCCTCTCCGTTGACTTTCTCGAAGATGGAAAGTACCCGCATAGCCCACACCAGTTAAGGTGAAGGGCATAGTGACTTTCGAACCCCTCTCTTTGGGTAAATCTCCAATGCGGACTTCTGGAACTGTTGGATTGAATCGAAAACACTGGACGCATTTTCGAACGATCTTTTGTGCTTCTCTTCGACCACTTATCGGCCAATATTTTTGTCGAGTTGAATGTAATAGTTGCTCCGGTGGACAATGATGAAGTCTCACATGCTCGTGTCTCATAATAGCAGTTGTTATGTGATGATTTGCCGGGAGGAGAATGGGATGCTTTTGCTCTTCAGAGAGAGCAGAATGTCTCAATCTTCCACCAACTCGTATTAACCCATCTTCATCAATGAATGGATCAAGGCATCTCAAAGGACTTCCACGAGGTGGTGTTTCCTTTTTGGATAAACATTTGTGTGATGATGAAAAAGCTTCTATTTGCAACCACTTTAATACAGTAGTTTCTGCTCGTTTTATTTCTTCAGGAGTGATGTGGTTTGTATTTAGGTCTTTGGATCCTTTTCCCCATTTCTTGCGCTGTACTTTGTTTAAGGTATTATTGACAAATCTATGACAATAAGCAATGACTCGACGTAACTTCGAAAATGACGAAAATTTGTGCAATATTTTGGAAGTACTTGCGATGGTCAACATAACCTTTGAACTCTTCATCTCTGGCAGACTGATGTCAGGTTGCAATGTAGAAGGAGGTAGTGAATTTTCCTTGACTAACCAATTAGGCCCAAACCACCAAAGATGATGGTTAATAATATCTATGGTTGGAATCCCACGCGATATGAGGTCAGCAGGGTTTTCCTGAGAGGGTACGTGACCCCACTTTGCATTCTCAGCTGCATCTTGTATTTTTGTGACTCTGTTAGCCACAAATGTTTTCAGCAATCGCGATTCTGTGTTTATCCATCCTAAAACAATGGTGCTGTCACTCCAAAGATAAACATTTCTTATCTTGTCTGCTGCAGCAGCCTTCGTTTCTCGCACTAAACTTGTGAGTAAAAGTGCTGCTTCTAACTCTAGTCTTGGCATGGATATGGTTTTTAGAGGAGCCACTTTAGATTTTGCGCTGATTAGATGAGATGTGAACATTCCATCTTGATTTCTGTTTACTGCGTATATACAGGCTCCATATGCTTTTTCGGAGGCGTCACTGAATCCGAAAAGATCAAATTTTGAATTGTAATTTTCAGGATTGACGTTCCTTATGATTCTGAGCTGGTTTAGCTGTGGCAATGAAGAATAATATTGGTTCCAAATGGACAGCTTATCTGTGGTAACAGGTTGGTCCCAGTCGAACCCGTCCGTCCATAGTTGTTGCATTATGATTTTTCCTCTTATTAAAACAGGACTTACTAGCCCAAGAGGATCAAAGACTTGCGAGATTTTTGATAAAATCTCACGCTTTGTATACACTACTTCAGATGAGAGGTTAGCCTGATACTGCAATGTATCTTTTGTCGAATCCCAGACAATTCCTAACGTCTTACTGGCTTCTTCTTTGTCTAGGACCATCAAGTCTCGTGCATTCGATTGGATATTCAAGTGTTTTATGATTTCCTTATGGTTGGACCTCCACTTGCGCAACAACATTTGCCCCTTTTGCAATAGATCCATAAGCTGACGATGAATTTGTATTACTGCATCTACAGTATCGCCACCGGTGATACAATCATCCATGTAAAAGTCTTGTCTCATAATTTTGGCTGCTACTGGATATTGAGGGTCATAGATATTAGCAAGTTCGCGAAGACATCTCATCGCGTGGTAAGGTGCTGACGCTGTTCCGTAAGTGACAGTGTTTAGCTGATATGTTTTTATTGGTAACAGTGTATCCCTTCTCCATAAAATGTGTTGCAATGGTCGATCTTCATAGTGTATCATTATCTGCCTAAACATTTTCTCAATGTCAGCCGTTATTACATACTGGTGCATGCGAAATCTGAGAATGATGTGAAATAAATCTGCTTGTAAATTGGGACCTTGAAACAATTTGTCATTTAGTGATGTTCCTCGTGTAGTTTTGGCGGAAGCATCAAACACCACTCTCAATTTCGTGCTTGAGCTCTCTGGACGTAAAACCGCATGATGTGGTATAAAATAACATTTGTCTGATTCGTCCTCAGCTGTTTTTTCAATGTGTGACATATGTCCAAGTGCTTCGTACTCGTCCATAAAGTCACAATATGCCTGCTTCAAATTTTGTTGTTTGTTGAATTTTCTTTCCAAAGCGGCAAGTCTTCTCTTCGCTTGTTCTTTGGACTCGCCGAGAGTAACTCCTGGCCGTATGGGCAATCTAACCACAAATCTTCCAGATGAGTCCCGCGTGGTTGTTTCAGCGAATAGTTCTTCGCAAAATTGCTCTTCTTTTGTATAGTGCTGCGTTTCTGGGATTTTTTCTTGTAGCCAAAACCTTTCGAGCTGTTGTGATAATGTATCATTAGTCATTGTGAGACACGTAGACATTCCTTCAGCTTTATTTTCTTGTATTTCTCCACCGAGAATCCAGCCCAATTTTGTATCCTGCAAAGCAGGTTGACCAGCTATGTTGTTTTTTGGTCTTCCAACGACGATTTTCCAGTAAATGCTTGCTCCAAGCAGCAGGTCAACATCTCCTGGCTCGTTGAATGAAGGGTCTGCAAGTTGAATATTTTTTGGCATGACTATCTCATTGATGTTAACCTTATATTGGGGTAGTCGTCCTGTGATGGAAGGAACAACGTAGCATTCCAAATCAATGCTGTATTGACTATCCATGGAATAAAGTTGTATACGATTGATTCCCTTTGCTTCAACCTGGGCACCACTAACACCGCTGAATTGTTGATTCTGGCGAAACCACTGTAAATTAAGCCTTTTGCTAAAAGTCGTTGTTACCAAATTTAACTGTGCACCAGGGTCTAATAATGCTCGGCAGGTGATTCTCTTTCCTTTATTGTCCACTACATTCACAAGCGCAGTTGACAGAAGAACTTGTGATGTTCGAACTCTTGTTAAATTGACGCTTGGCCCTTGGCCTAATGTAGATTCTTGCAACTGAATTAAGCGATTTGCTTCTGAAGTTGTGGCCTTTTCTTGGCTTTCTGAACTGGCACTGTCTTTGTGCAGTAATGTGTTATGCAGTGAGTTGCATTTCTTGCATCTTGTTCCACGGCAATCTCTTGCTAGATGTCCAAATTTTAGGCAATTTAGACAATGTTTCTTTTTAATTAATAACTGTCTTCTCTCATCAGGCGTTTGCTTCAGCAACGTTTCACACTGAAAAATGAAGTGGTTTCCTTCACATATGTTGCATTTGAATGAAGGTGTGTTGATCATTAAAACCTTCTTATCCTGTTTATTTTCCTTCTGTGTATACTTGTTTCCCGGACTCTGTTTGTTTAATGTCTTTGATTTGAGGGTTTGTTTCAACAACATCAGTGATTGACATCGTTCGGCTAAAAACTTTGTGAATTCTTGTAGAGTTGGCATATTTTCTGGTGTGCGATTCTTGATTCTTTCTTGCCAGTCACGCTGTTCAAGATAATCTAGTTTCTGCTTAACTAAATGGATTATTAAGGTATCCCAATGATCTACAGGCTGATTAAGTGATTTTAACGCTGATATATTCGTTTGGATGTGCCAATTCAATTTTCGCATCGAGTCGGCTTTGTTTTCCTTCTCGATTTCTGGAAATTTGAAAAGTTCATCCAGGTGGGTCTGTATTATCATCATTTGGTTGTCGTATGTAGCGTTTAATAGATCCCAAGCGTTGGTATAGGTCTCTTCGCCTATGGTGAATCCTTCGATGACACTTTGAGCCTCTCCCTTCAGTACTCCGACAAGATACTGGTGCCTCTGTACATTTGATAGGTTTGAATTGTTGTGAATTGTGGATTCAAAGCTATTTTTGAAAAACCGCCACTTTTTGTAATCACCGTCGAATTCTGGGAGTTTTATTTCTGGCAATTTTGACACATTAGAATGAGTTGTTTGAGGAAGTTCTTGTACTTGAAGGTTCTGGGTATTTGGGGATATTTGTTGTTGTGATGTCTCGACGATAGCGTGTAGTTGACTGACTGTGTTGAAATATTGTGTTTCAAATACAGCGCGTTCACCCTCACATTCTGCCAGAAATACGTCCGCTTCAGTTTCATCTTCCGGTATATGGTCTTCGATAGCCTGTTGAATGTCGTCAAACTCTTTCCAAATGCCCTCTATTTTTTCTAATTTTACCGTTGCTTCAATTGGTGTGGTGTGTTCTGAGATCGAGTTGGCTGTTCTAGTCACGAATCCTTTTACTCGTGCGCGACTTTGTTTTAGCTTTGTGAATTGCGACATCCTGAATTGCGATTAAATATAAAGTTGCGTAGGTCTGTGCAGTGACCAATGCAATGAAGAAATGCCTATTGTATTCAATGAATTATATGAATTTGCACAATGGGATTTGAAGTACGGTAGACCTAGCTCAATGTTTTATTTGTTTTGGTAGTATGACTCTTGAATTATATATGACACTGCTTTGGCTATTGCGTTTACGTTTCAGCTGTCGATTGCGACGTATATTTGTAACCTATGAATGTCTCTCCAATTATGATTTATTTGATACTCACAGGAGTCGAGAGCCCCACGTTGGGCGCCAATGTTATTGAGTTGGAGTTGATTTTGGTGATGTAATGAATTTTTGTTCTCTTTTATGAATATGACCTTTATTTATTGTTTATTACCTTGTATGGTCTTGTATCTTCTCAATGCTATGGTTGCTTTATTACAATAATTGACTGCCGACAGCGCAGCGCTATGGCCTATCTAAAACCACGGCCCACTGGATGCTGCTCTCCAAGGAGCTTACAAAAGTAGTCCATACATAGAGGGCGCTTTTAGCAGCATATTAGCAGCTAACAAATATCATGGGGCAAGTTCCAATGTTTATGCTCAATGTAACAATGAGGAATGGTGCCTGTTATGCGTGGTAAAACTAATCATTTAATTTCATCTTGTAAATTACCGGTAACCGCTTGTATATGTGCAGTGACATTGTGGCTAGCCTGAGCGGCTGCATTATTGATCCCCTGAATAGGTACCGCATGCCTATGTCTTTTAAGCTTGAGCGTCTGAGCCAGTTGTTCCGTGACAAAGTTAGCTTCACTTCCGCTATCTAGTAAGGCGCGACAGGGGTGCTGTCTGCCGACGACATCCTTGACCCTTAACAGTGTGGTATGACAGTGTGACAGTTTCATCAGATCAACCCCGTGTAGTTTTTTGCTGTTCATTGGTAGTCGTGTAAGATTCCCTGTGAAGCAGTGAATGATGTTTCCCTCCACACTTCTTACAAAAACTTGATGTACAATTAGGAGCTAGATGTGAACCCTGTAAACAATTGTAACAGTGCTTGTTTGTTGTCACCAGCTGTTTCCGTTCTTCTACGCTTAGCCTTGCGAACTGTGGATATTCGAATAGGAAGTGATTTTCCTTACAGCATGCACAAGTGATCTTCTGTGTTGTAACATACGAATTATGTTTAGGTTTAGTCGCCTTATGTTGACTATCCCTCCCCTCTGTAGAAAACGCTTGTTTGCTACCCGTTTGACCGACAGATTTTATATTTTCCAATGCCTGACGTCTATGTTCCACAAAATGAAGCAGTTCATCTAATGTTGCCAGTTCCTGGCTATTGAGCTTTAATTCCCATTCCTTTCTAGTGTTCACATCAAGACCTTGTAAATACACATGCATCAATAATACCTCATGCAATGGGGTTGAAAGGTTCAATGCCTTTAATGCATTTAAATTACTGGATAATGAATTGGAATGTCTCACAAGTTCTGGTGCACATTCCCTTTGTACAGGCTTCAATGACATTAATTCCTGCACATGAGTAGACGCAATAAGGTGCTTATTCACATATCTGTCTACTAATAGTTTCCATGCTACAAGGTAATTGCCTTCCGTGATTGGAATACTCTGAATTAGTTGACTAGCAGCCGCCTTACAAGAAGATACTAAATACTGAAATGTTTGTATTGTTGGTACATCTTCATTCTCATGCACCATCACTCTGAAGGAGTCTGAAAATGATAACCATTTCTCGAATTCACCATTAAAACTAGGCAGGGTAATTGGTAGAAGTTTCACTTGCCTACGCCTTGTTGAATTACACGAGCCATGTGCACTGCCAACTTGCGAACCACATGACTGATATTCCGGATTCTGTTCAGCTAGTATTTTCATCATTTCGTACTTTAACCTATAATAGCTTGCTTCAAATTGTTCCCTATCTTCATCATGACTCTGATCCTCAGGTTCCTTTACTTCTAAATTCGACTGAATTTCACCGTAATTACTTCTAATAACTACCATGTCGTCAAATCGCAGTTGAATTTCATTTAAACCGTGAGTTTCGTCGTCAAATTCACTAACAAATTTCGCCATTCTCGTCAGCTGACCCTTTACTACTGCTCTTTTCCGTATTAACTTTAGCCTTTCCGCGGGATCCATGATTTATGGGTTAATGTTTAGGAAAGCCTGAGTAAAATAATACTTGTAATTACCTGCCCTGAGTAGTTGTGACGATAACGAAGCCGCCGTTTCACAGTTTCGACCAGGGACTCACTAACTGGTGTAGTTAGTCCACCTTTGTAAATATCCACACTATTGTGAATATTATTGCCGTAGCCGTTACTCTACCGTATATCACTTGCTGAATGTTAATCGTGTATTCATAACCTTGTGATCTGTCCGTTTGATAACCATAGATCTGGCCCCATAGGACTAAAATGTTGGGCTTATCGAATTGTTGGTTTTAATTCACTTATATACCGTAGTATTTATAACAACATTGAACAACCTTTGTTGGGCTTAATTAAAATGTTGGGTTTAATCAACTTATATACCGTAGTAGACTGTATTCCATTGCGATCTTGATACAACAATCTTGTTGCCAACCCATCAACTCAAAAACTACCAACCAAAGCCGTAAGGTTCCGATCACAAACAGATAGTGTATTGTATCGTAACACCGACACGAACAATACAACTGTCCTCAGGTAGTGTATTGTATCGAAACACCGACACGTACAATACAACTGTCCTTAGATAGTGTATTGCATCGTAACAAGTACACGTAGAATACGACTCTCCTCGGGTAGTACATTGTATCGTAACACCGACACGTACAATAAAATAGTCCTCAGGTAGTGTTTTGTATCGTAACACGGACAAAGACAATACATTCTCCTCAGGTAGTGTATTGTATCGGAACACCGCCACGTACAATACAACTCTCCTCTTGTAGTGTAATGCATCGTAACACGGACACGCACAATACAACTGTCCTCAGGTAGTGTATTGTATCGTAACACGAACACGTACAATACAACAGTCCTCAGGTAGTGTATTGTATCGTAACACGTACACGTACAATACAAGCCCACTCCTGTAGTATATTGTATCGTAACACGGACACGTACAATACAACTCCCCTCAGGTAGTGTATTGTAACGCAACACGAACACGAGCAGAGCGACACTAACAGGCATTGTATTGTAACGCAACATGAACACGAGTAGAGGGATACTATTAGGTAGTATATTGTAACGTAACACGGACACATACAATTCAACTCTCCTCAAGTAGTGTATTGTATCGTAAAACGGACACGTACAATGCAACTCTCCTCAGGTTGTGTATTATATCGTAACACGAACACGTAGATTACAACTGTCCACAGGTAGTATATTGTAACGTAACACGGGCACGTACAATTCAACAGTCCTCAGGTAGTGTATTTATCGTAACACCAACACGTATAATACAACTCTCCTCAGGCAGTGTATTGTCTCATAACACGAACACGTACAATACAATTCTCCTCAGGTAGTGTATTGTATCGTAACACGAACACGTACAATACAGCTCTCCTCAGATAGTGTATCGTAACACGAACACGTACAATACAAATCTCCTCAGGTAGTGTATTGTATCGTAACACGGGCATTTACAATAAAATAGTCCAAAGGTAGTGTATTGTATCGTAACACGTACACGTACAATGGAACATTCCTCATGCAATGTATCGTAACTCGGACACGTAGAATTCAATTCTCCTCAGGTAGTATATTGTATCGTAACACGGACACGTACAATACACCTGTCCTCAGGTAGTGTACGGTTTCGTAACATGGACACATACAATACAACTCTCCTCAGGTAGTGTATTGTATCGTAACACGGACACGTACAATACAAGTCCCCTCCTGTAGTATATTGTATCGTTACACGAACACGTACAATACAACTCCCATCAGGTGGTGAAATGTATCGTAACACGAACACGAGCAGAGGGAAACAATGAGATAGTGTATTATAACGGAACTCGAACACGAGCTGAGCGACACAGTGATATAATGTACTATAACACAGCATGAACACAAGCAGAAGGAGACTCTCAGTTAGTGTAATGTTTCGCAACACGAACAAGAGCAGAGCGACACAATCAGAAAATGTATCGTAACGCAACAGCAACACGAGCAGATGGAAACTATCAAGTACTCTATCGTTACGCAACACGAAGACAAGCAGAGTGACACTATCGGGTAGTGTATAAACGCAACAGGAACACGAGCTGATGGAAACTATCCGATAGTGTATTTTATCACAAAACCAAAACGAGCAGACCGACACTATCAGATAACGTATTGTAACGCAACGCGAACACGAGCATAAGGAAAGTACCAGATAATGTATTGTAACGCAACACGTCCACGAGTAGAAGGAAACTATCAGATAATATATTGTAACTCAACACGTACAGGAGCAGTGGAACACAACGAGGTAGTGTAATGTAATGCCGCACGAACAGGAGCGGGGCGTCACTATCAAGTAGTGTATTGTAACACTATACCTACACGTACACGAGCAGAGCGACACAAAGGGCTAGTGTATTTTCACGCGACAAGAACACGACTACAGCGACACTATCAGATAGTGTATTTTAACGTAACAGGAAAACGATAAGAGTGGCACTATCAGGTATTGTATTTTAACGAAACATGAACACGAGCAGAGGGACACAATGAGGTTTTGTATTGTGATACAACACGGATTCGAGCAGAGGGACACAATGAGATAATGAGAGAGTGTATTATAAACGTATCACGGAGACGTACAATGCAACTGTCCTTAGGTAGTGTATTGTATCGTAACACGGACAAGAGCAGGGTGGCACCATCAGATAGTGTATTGTAACGCAAAACGTAACGGGCAGATCGACACTATCAGGTAGTGTATTGTAACGCAACACGAACACGAGTAGAGCGACACAATGAGGTAGTGTATTTAAATGCAACAATAACACAAGCAGGGGGACTCTATCAGATAGTGTATTTTAACGCAACACGAACACAAGCAGAGCGACTCTATCAGGTAATGTATTGTAACGCAACACGAACACGAGCTGATGGACACAATGAATTAGTGTATTTAAATGCAACAATAACACAAGCAGGGGGACTCTATCAGGTAGTGTATTTTAACGCAACACGAACACAAGCAGAGCGACACAATCAGGTAGTGTATTGTAACGCAACACGAACACGGACAGAGTGTCACTTATCAGGTAGCGAATTGCAACGCAACACGAACACGAGCAGACGGACATTATCAAGTACCGGTAGTGTATTGTACCACAACACGAACACAAGAAGAGAACTATGATGTTTATCGTAACGCAACACGAACACGAGCAGAGCGACACTATCAGGTACTGTATTGTAACGCAACAGGAACATAAGCAGAGCGACACTATCAGGTATTGTATTGCAACGCAACACGAACACAACGAGGATGTTACTGGTTACTGCTGAGGCACGCAGCCAGTCTTTTGGATATTCACCATGTGGGTGGTGAGTGGTGTGGCTACTGTGTGGGGTTGGTAGTAGTGGTGGTGAGGGCCGTTGTTTCCGCACCGGTCCTTGCCAGCCAGACTGGTCGGGTCACAGAAAGTGGATAAACAAGAGTACATCATAAACTAATAGGACTTGTACTGTCCCCGATAATCCGGATAGTAGGCTGTCAGATATCCGCCCCCTCAATCGGATTGCCAATAATCAATCGCACCGGCACAGCTACATCAATGAAAATGGCACTGACAGATACTACCGAGATTAGAGCACAGTAGTTAACATGAAATTATTGTGGAACACACCAAAATATACGGGGGTTCATACTTACCTTTACTTACCTATTCAATTTAATCTCGGGTCTGGGTTTTCAACTGGATCACTTAATAGTATGCCCTCACAATAACCTCCACCACGATATTTAAAATGAACCAAGTCGGAAACAAGAAAATTTAAACTGCACAATAATTTATTTCACATAAAATAAAATAATTTAACAAAATTTAACAACAAAATATACGTGGCAATCAGAAGCCATTGCCAATGCAACCATGTCCTCCTGTAGGACTTGTAGACTTCACATACAAAATTTCAGCTTTCTCTAGCTCAAAGAACGTAATAATAACAACAATGCACATTGGAATGGATAAGGGATCTGGGACGAGACATAAAGCATTTGTTTCCTTGTTCATGAACTTCACATTTTATTTATAACCGCAAGGCTGCTATGTAGATGACCTTGCCCTCTACCATTCAGTTATCTGGCCACCTGCAATACACCCTGCACCGTGTCGCATGCTTGCTTCGTCAAATGGACACACCTGTCCACCCAATGTTAGCATATGCTAGTTACCTCAGAGCCTAGCTCCTTTTCAAAACACTTTAAATGTTCACATCTCAACTCAATTATTATCACGCAAATCTTTTAAATGCTCCGTTCAAATATCAATGCATTACTCTAATAATCCCAAATCTTGTTTAATTGTATATTCCAATTGTTGAACTAGCGTTGTTTAGAGTATAATAACGAAAACGTTTAATGTTTATAACAAAAAGTTCATTAATTATTTATAACATTTTAAATTGTTTATAACATTGTCAAATGACAATTGAAAAATTTATACACGCCTCTATTAATCCCGTTCGTTTCAAATTATTATTAAAGATATTTTCATAGTTATTTACATTATTTATATTATTTATATTAGAAATACATTAAACCACACATTTATCCGGTTGATAATTACTTAAATCGTGGTGATATAATCGACCAATAAAGGTTAGTTATATTTAAATTTTAGATTCAGGTTTAATAAGATTTAATAATAATTATTTGTGACGGTAACCTCCATTCAAAATCTTTATCTCAAATTATTTAAACACTCTTGATAATTTTAACAGTAACTTCACATGAATAATTTTCAATGGACCTGAACAATACACTCAGCAGAAAAATACCTCGCTCAAAACGCACAAAATTGCACCAAAATTGGCCCATAATTCATCATATATCTCATTATATATGGCATCAAAATCTTCCACAATACACACAAAAAAAAACCTCCACTTATAAATTCATCATCATCATCAATATTACTGTGGGAACCTCCTTCACTTATTAAAGGGCATTATTCATCAGCGACTTTTACACGTCCACTGAACTAACGATTATACATCCATAGTTCCTCTTTAAACATTCTTATATTCATCAATTGTATCGAAAACTGTTATTATATTTAACCTTCGTGGGTTTCATTCATGAATCGATATGAAGTAAAAATTTGCCAATCACAAATAAATTTAATAGCAAATACGATTAGACACGCCTCCCTGGTCTATCAAAATTGAGATTAATATCATCAAAGTATCGCAATATAAAAATACTATCTTCAATCAAAGTTCATCTAAACTGCATAAATAGTCGAATAGAATACAATTAGACTGTGGACTGCAAACATTATTGTTCCAATCTAGAATTGAGAAAAACTCCTATCAAATGTTCATTACTATAGTGTACTCAATAAATCGTAATCAAAGTTCATATTTCATAAAACTGTCTATAATGCAATGGTATTTCAGAATTGACGATAAATGTCTATGTTGCAATCATGTTCATAAAACGACTAGTATTTCTAAGATCGTCGATAAAGTAGTAGATTTTAACGCTCTAAAATCTTTTAATCATTCTTCTTTCTTGAGGATGACAGAAAATTGGTCAAAGTAATTTACTGAATAGAATTACTTTAATAACATGACACGCTGTCTGAATTCAAACTTGTCATAGAGAATCGTTAACTTTACAGTCAAATCGTGAGTACAAAAATATGCAAATTACTGAAAGAATATATATAATATCAGTCTCAACTGATCCAAAATTATTTAAATATACCAATGATATAATAATGTCTCGATAAATCGTAGAAAAAGGCATAAATCAAAAAAGTGTACAGAGTACAGAAATATCAAGCAAGAATATGGGGCAAAATATATGAGACAGAAAATATGGGAAAAATGGTTGCTCAGATATCGCTAAATGGCTCAAATAAATCAAGAAACGTTCACGACTACCTTATCTGTTGATTGAAGTTCTAGAGGAAAATTTCCAAAGAAGACTGCTGTTGGTTCCATTTCACCACCGTAAAGATGTGCTCCGACCTCGAACCTGGAACCTGCGCCCTCGGAGAATAGAACAGTTTCCTCCTCCGGAAAACGCACTGCTCCGTGTAGACGATAGACATCCTTCTGGCAAAACTCTTCTGTGTGAGCCGGGTCCACCCTGGCCTCTCTTGAAAGTTCCCTGAAGTTCTGGTAGAAATTCGCCATGAAGTTTATTGCAATTATTTCCGCAGAAATGTTCATAATTGTGGAGTATGAAGATATTTCCACTGCCATTTGATGTAATTCAGCGATGGATTACGATGCATGAGTGTAGTTGGATGTTCACTACATGCTCGCTTTTTGTAGAATGACGATTAACGAAGCTCCATGTTGCTATTTCACTCCATTGATATATGTCCCAATTGCATTAAAGTTTTAGTCTTCCATCTCCACTTCCGTTATAATAATAGTCGAAAGTACTGCCAGATTATATAGTTCCATTGTAGAATGTAGCGTTGTATCACCAAATGTAATCTTCAGTATCACGGTTGCAATACATGTGTCAGCCGTAGCGTAGAATGTGGTATTATAAAAGTGCTTCTCAGGTGTCGAGAAAATCACTTTTGTCTGCAGTCTTAAAATGCGAATATCTTCCAAAGTATAATAGTGAAAATGTTCAACTTTCGCACACGCCTCAATATTGTAATGCACAATTGAATTAGCATAAATGCAGTAGCTAACTCTTGATAGATAATCTTGTAGACTCGTTTATGTGTGCGCTCCAACTTCGCCTAGTTTTAGTAACCGTAAAATTGCACTGCTGCACGCTCAATGCTTGTTCGATGCTGTGGGCTCTACCACACTTGCTAATGACGACTTGCTTCACTGAATAATATATACTTGTTCTATCGGAATTAAGAACTCGAAGTCTGACAATATGAGAATGAGAAAATGAGCCATGAGCCCTGAGACATGAGACATGAGAACTTCCTCTCTGCTGTGCAAGGCCTTTTATCAACTTCTTAAGGGGCGTATCCATCCCTACCATAGCTTGTTCCTCCGTCATTGCTAGAAGTTCTAACTTTGGCTATACTTGACGGATTTTCAAATTTCAAAAACTCATAATTAATTTCTCCAAAATTCCAAATCAATGCCATAACTGAAAATAGATTTCCACAATTCTGCATGCCAAAAGTAATTAAATATGGTAGTTTCAGTAATCTCCGTCTCCCTCCAAACTATCATTCATTGGTTCGAGCCTCTCCTCCAATAGCGTAACTTCTTCCTCAGCACAATTCCTTGCTTCCCTGCGACTGCGTCGTAAATCTCAGATCCTTCTCGAACAAAATCATGACGTCACCAAGAATCTCAGCTCATCCAGCCTACTTGCATGAAGTCTGCGTCATCCGTGCCTACGTCATGAATATACACGTCACAACTATGACGGCCATAACTTTATTCATATATGCCAATACAGCCACCGTGGTCTCAGTTTAATTCAATTTACGGGGGCATTCTCCCTTCACCACGTTTTAAAAACAGTTGCAAATTGTTTTTAAACTCTGATATAAATATCTGAATTCACTTGAACACGAAATTGAATTATTATTGGCTTACTCTTGGATAATATTTCCTCTATGTTCCTTAATCATAAGTCTCTTCTTCTCTGGGTTGTGTGTGGCTAATGCATTCTTTCCTCTCTACTTTCTCTTCTGTCCTGTATTCCTGTTTTCCAAATTCTGCTGGCTTGTAGAAGGACCAGGATCGATCACTACATCCTGTCTTTTCTTCTGGTTTTCAGCTTCCTTCTCTCGTAATTCCTTCAAATACTGCTGACTTTCTTTCTCTCTCTCTCTTGATACTTGTCCGGTGTCATAACCTGACCTTGAGAATTCTGATTCCGATTCTGGTACTGGTTATTTCTGTTGTAGTTCCTATTGTACCCATTGTTATTATAATATCTACCTCTTCCGTTATTATAGTTCCCTCTATTGTTATTCCAGCCTCGTCTTTGCTGATATGGACGGTAACCTTGTGATCTGTTGTCGCGAAAATAATTGTTCCTGTGAGGACCTACATTTTCAGTTTTCTCTTCAGCAGGCGTATCAGTTTGCTGAACTTGATCCATGTAGACTGTATTAATGTCTTTGAATTCGTGCCTCTGACCTTTTTGAACCAAATTTGGCATCGGACTCGTGTAATCAAGCCTTCTCAATAGTTCGTCCATACTGGTCAAATCCCTGATATTTGACGATATAATAAGCCTTCTCACCTCCACAGGTAACATACGAGAAATAGCATCTATCAACTGCTCTGTCGACAATGGGGGTTGTAAAAATCTCAAGCGCGATAACTGGCTCGTGAAGAAATCAGCGTACCGTTTTGGAAGAGTACCCGAATACTTCCTCGAGTATACCTCAGCTCTTAATGAATTTTGTGCTTCTATTGACCAGAATCGTTTTATCAGTGCCTCTGCAAATTCATCGAAATTACTAAAAGTGTACCGAAATGATCTGAACCACTCAAGCGGTCCTCCAGCTAGAAATCTTTCTACGATTCTCATCTCTCTTTCTCTAGGAATATGGGCTTCAATAAAATAGTCTTTCAGGTTTCTGATATACTCTATCGGTGTTAGACTATCTGTATTACTAAAATTCTGAGGCTTGTCCTCAATGTTTCGGATGACTGTCACATTTCTTGGATATGAATCCATGTAATTCTTCCCACTATCACGATATTTCCATTCAGGTTCAATATTCCTATCCTCTTCTTCTTCCCGGAATCTGAATATAGGACTAATATATCTCTCTTCAGTAGCGAGGTTACATCTTCTCACGTAATTCCTATTATCTTCACAAGTCAATCCTTCTGGATCCTTATCTGTGATTTCCGTGATGACTTTCCTAATCAACTCTTCTTTATACGTTTCCATCATACTAGCTTCTCCTAGTTTCAAATTCTGAAGTTTGCTCGTAGTTTCATTGACATCAGAGACAACCTTATGAATTTGTTCCTCTAACGCGGTTTTTAATGCTTGCACGTCCTGGCCTATTTGAGTTCTATCCTCTACCTGCTTTTCGGATAGCGAATCCATCCTTATATTCAAGTCCTTTCTAATTTTAACTACTTCATTATTTATATCTACCTGTGTACTGGCAACTTTTCGTTCAATTCGCTCCTGAATCTGATTGACATGTTCCCCACTTGACTTGTTCCATTCATCTTTCCAAACCGTTACATTTGCAGTTAACATTTCAGCAATATCTACTTCAATGTCTTCCTTAAGTAAACGATTATGATCTAAGACTTGGGTCCTCATGACCTCTACATCATGTTTTAATCCAGCTAGTGAAGCTGTTGTCCTAACAGACTCGTCAACCAATCTAGTTGTTAAAGCACTAATGTTACGAGTACAAAGCGTTTTTGAAGTTTCAATTTCTTCTCTAACCTTATTAACATCAGTTTGAACTTTGGCAATGTCTACAAAAACTGTATTAACTTCTATTTGCATCTTATTGATATCGCTTTGCATATCATTAACATCAGAATGAATATTATTTATGTCTACTTGAACGTTTGACACATCGGTTCGAACATTTCTAATCTCTCTTTGAACTTCTTCTACCTTGTCTTGTACAGTAGCAACATCATTCCTAACAACGATTACTTCTGCTCTAGCACATGAAATATCACTCCGGACATTAGCAACATCAAGTTTCAACATATTAAGGTCCTTATGTACATTGGAAACATCTTTATGGACATTGGATAAATCTACTTTAACATCCGAGACATCCTTGTGAATGTCAGTCACGGCATTCTGGATTCCCTGGGTACTGGTCTGTAAACGCGACACATTATTTTCCAAGTTTGCAGAACTGGTCTGAAGAACTTTCAAACTTTCATCCAGCTTCTGCTTCATTCGACTAGCATTCCTAGCTTCCATCTCCTCCAACATCTTTCTCATACTCTCATCTGCCATCTCAATAATATTTCAATAATAGACTGCGCTAGGGACATACATCAAACAGAGCAAGATAACAACATCTGAGCAACATCTTTCACCATATATAAAGTTTGAGCAATTTTCTGTCATAAGTCTAACTTATAATTAGCTTATCACTAACTTCATAAACACCCTATGTTGAAATAAACTCAAGCACATGTTCAAATTTCTTTGGTTCATTTTAAATATCCTAACACAAATAATTTACATTTACAATCCAAATAGTTTAATTTTATCTTTAATATGACTAAACATGTCATAAGCCGGTCAAATAAAATAAGACTCCAGATCATAGGCGATTTTTCTAAGTTTCCAGCCTATTTAACCTCTCTCAGGTTGTATAAGATCTGATCTTTTCTGAGTGTAATTTTCCTAATACAACACAACATTTAAACCCTATATAATCACACTCTCAAATTCTACAATTGGCCAAGACATCTAACAAAGCATCAACCTCTTTATTTGAGTCTTCACAATCCCATTGACATCGATAACTTGGTAATCCAATGTTATTCGAACACTCCACACGTTGATTGCACCAATTCAACTGGCGTTCAACCTGGTAATCCAGTTTTGTCGATCCCCACGAAATTGCGGTGCCAATCCTACTGTCCCCGATAATCCGGATAGTAGGCTGTCAGATATCCGCCCCCTCAATCGGATTGCCAATAATCAATCGCACCGGCACAGCTACATCAATGAAAATGGCACTGACAGAAACTACCGAGATTAGAGCACAGTAGTTAACATGAAATTATTGTGGAACACACCAAAATATACGGGGGTTCATACTTACCTTTTACTTACCTATTCAATTTAATCTCGGGTCTGGGTTTTCAACTGGATCACTTAATAGTATGCCCTCACAATAACCTCCACCACGATATTTAAAATGAACCAAGTCGGAAACAAGAAAATTTAAACTGCACAATAATTTATTTCACATAAAATAAAATAATTTAACAAAATTTAACAACAAAATATACGTGGCAATCAGAAGCCATTGCCAATGCAACCATGTCCTCCTGTAGGACTTGTAGACTTCACATACAAAATTTCAGCTTTCTCTAGCTCAAAGAACGTAATAATAACAACAATGCACATTGGAATGGATAAGGGATCTGGGACGAGACATAAAGCTTTTGTTTCCTTGTTCATGAACTTCACATTTTATTTATAACCGCAAGGCTGCTATGTAGATGACCTTGGCCTCTACCATTCAGTTATCTGGCCACCTGCAATACAGCCTGCACCGTGTCGCATGCTTGCTTCGTCAAATGGACACACCTGTCCACCCAATGTTAGCATATGCTAGTTACCTCAGAGCCTAGCTCCTTTTCAAAACACTTTAAATGTTCACATCTCAACTCAAATATTATCACGCAAATCTTTTAAATGCTCCGTTCAAATATCAATGGATTACTCTAATAATCCCAAATCTTGTTTAATTGTATATTCCAATTGTTGAACTAGCGTTGTTTAGAGTATAATAACGAAAACGTTTAATGTTTATAACAAAAAGTTCATTAATTATTTATAACATTTTAAATTGTTTATAACATTGTCAAATGACAATTGAAAAATTTATACACGCCTCTATTAATCCCGTTCGTTTCAAATTATTATTAAAGATATTTTCATAGTTATTTACATTATTTATATTATTTATATTAGAAATACATTAAACCACACGTTTATCCGGTTGATAATTACTTAAATCGTGGTGATATAATCGACCAATAAAGGTTAGTTATATTTAAATTTTAGATTCAGGTTTAATAAGATTTAATAATAATTATTTGTGACGGTAACCTCCATTCAAAATCTTTATCTCAAATTATTTAAACACTCTTGTTAATTTTAACAGTAACTTCACATGAATAATTTTCAATGGACCTGAACAATACACTCAGCAGAAAAATACCTCGCTCAAAACGCACAAAATTGCACCAAAATTGGCCCATAATTCATCATATATCTCATTATATATGGCATCAAAATCTTCCACAATACACACAAAAAAATCCTCCACTTATAAATTCATCATCATCATCAATATTACTGTGGGAACCTCCTTCACTTATTAAAGGGCATTATTCATCTGCGACTTTTACACGTCCACTGAACTAACGATTATACATCCATAGTTCCTCTTTAAAAATTCTTATATTCATCAATTGTATCGAAAACTGTTATTATATTTAACCTTCGTGGGTTTCATTCATGAATCGATATGAAGTAAAAATTTGCCAATCACAAATAAATTTAATAGCAAATACGATTAGACACGCCTCCCTGGTCTATCAAAATTGAGAATAATATCATCAAAGTATCGCAGTATAAAAATACTATCTTCAATCAAAGTTCATCTAAACTGCATAAATAGTCGAATAGAATACAATTAGACTGTGGACTGCAAACATTATTGTTCCAATCTAGAATTGAGAAAAACTCCTATCAAATGTCCATTACTATAGTGTACTCAATAAATCGTAATCAAAGTTCATATTTCATAAAACTGTCTATAATGCAATGGTATTTCAGAATTGACGATAAATGTCTATGTTGCAATCATGTTCATAAAACGACTAGTATTTCTAAGATCGTCGATAAAGTAGTAGATTTTAACGCTCTAAAATCTTTTAATCATTCTTCTTTCTTGAGGATGACAGAAAATTGGTCAAAGTAATTTACTGAATAGAATTACTTTAATAACATGACACGCTGTCTGAATTCAAACTTGTCATAGAGATTCGTTAACTTTACAGTCAAATCGTGACTACAAAAATATGCAAATTACTGAAAGAATATATATAATATCAGTCTCAACTGATCCAAAATTATTTAAATATGCCAATGCTATAATAATGTCTCGATAAATCGTAGAAAAAGGCATAAATCAGAAAAGTGTACAGAGTACAGAAATATCAAGCAAAGAATATCGGGCAAAATATATGAGACAGAAAATATGGGAAAAATGGTTGCTCAGATATCGCTAAATGGCTCAAATAAATCAAGAAACGTTCACGACTACCTTATCTGTTGATTGAAGTTCTAGAGGAAAATTTCCAAAGAAGACTGCTGTTGGTTCCATTTCACCACCGTAAAGATGTGCTCCGACCTCGAACCTGGAACCTGCGCCCTCGGAGAATAGAACAGTTTCCTCCTCCGGAAAACGCACTGCTCCGTGTAGACGATAGACATCCTTCTGGCAAAATTCTTCTGTGTGAGCCGGGTCCAGCCTGGCCTCTCTTGAAAGTTCCCTGAAGTTCTGGTAGAAATTCGCCATGAAGTTTATTGCAATTATTTCCGCAGAAATGTTCATAATTGTGGAGTATGAAGATATTTACACTGCCATTTGATGTAATTCAGCGATGGATTACGATGCATGAGTGTAGTTGGATGTTCACTACATGCTCGCTTTTTGTAGAATGACGATTAACGAAGCTCCATGTTGCTATTTCACTCCATTGATATATGTCCCAATTGCATTAAAGTTTTAATCTTCCATCTCCACTTCCGTTATAATAATAGTCGAAAGTACTGCCAGATTATATAGTTCCATTGTAGAATGTAGCGTTGTATCACCAAATGTAATCTTCAGTATCACGGTTGCAATACATGTGTCAGCCGTAGCGTAGAATGTGGTATTATAAAAGTGCTTCTCAGGTGTCGAGAAAATCACTTTTGTCTGCAGTCTTAAAATGCGAATATCTTCCAAAGTATAATAGTGAAAATGTTCAACTTTCGCACACGCCTCAATATTGTAATGCACAATTGAATTAGCATAAATGCAGTAGCTAACTCTTGATAGATAATCTTGTAGACTCGTTTATGTGTGCGCTCCAACTTCGCCTAGTTTTAGTAACCGTAAAATTGCACTGCTGCACGCTCAATGCTTGTTCGATGCTGTGGGCTCTACCACACTTGCTAATGACGACTTGCTTCACTGAATAATATATACTTGTTCTATCGGAATTAAGAACTCGAAGTCTGACAATATGAGAATGAGAAAATGAGCCATGAGCCCAGAGACATGAGACATGAGAACTTCCTCTCTGCTGTGCAAGGCCTTTTATCAACTTCTTAAGGGGCGTATCCATCCCTACCATAGCTTGTTCCTCCGTCATTGCCAGAAGTTCTAACTTTGGCTATACTTGACGGATTTTCAAATTTCAAAAACTCATAATTAATTTCTCCAAAATTCCAAATCAATGCCATAACTGAAAATAGATTTCCACAATTCTGCATGCCAAAAGTAATTAAATATGGTAGTTTCAGTAATCTCCGTCTCCCTCCAAACTATCATTCATTGGTTCGAGCCTCTCCTCCAACAGCGTAACTTCTTCCTCAGCACAATTCCTTGCTTCCCTGCTACTGCGTCGTAAATCTCAGATCCTTCTCGAACAAAATCATGACGTCACCAAGAATCTCAGCTCATCCAGCCTACTTGCATGAAGTCTGCGTCATCCGTGCCTACGTCATGAATATACACGTCACAACTATGACGGCCATAACTTTATTCATATATGCCAATACAGCCACCGTGGTCTCAGTATAATTCAATTTACGGGGGCAGTACCAGTGCCTAGATAGACATTGCTCTTTTCAGAGTGCAAAACAAATTGTTATTTTCAGAGTTACGCGAGGTACTGCCTGTGTATATGAGGGGAGCTTCTATTGCGAGCTAGAAAACGCAGGCTTATCTAACGGAGGCAAGGCCCTGAATCTTATATTCCCTATCTAATCCTAGGCCAGGCTAGTCCTTTGCTGGTAGTATTCGCCAGAAATATCTCTCTTCGCACCCTCTTCTTAATACCCCTTCATTTGTTACACTATCCAACCAACTGATCATAATTTCCCTGTAACACCACATTTCAAATGCTTCTATTCTCTTCCTTACTGCTGCACCAACAGTCTTAAGTTTCACTTCCATAGAGCGACACGCTTCAGACAAAAACCTTCAAAATTATTATTTAATTCCTAAATCTATATTTTGTGATATTTTGTTTCAAGGGACGAAATAGCGACGTCATATACTCTTTAAATCTATATCTTATGGCTCCATACTTCTTATCTGTAGACATGCTGCGTTTTAGATATAATAATAATAATCGTATTTTTCTGCCCAATCTATTTGGGTACTCTTGTGTTGACCGACTGAAGAACAATTTTATTGATTGGCGGTGGCAGCATAACCTCTTTGTTTCGACCATCATTGCTTATTTTGCTTCCCAAGTAGCAGAATTCTCCTACTTCCCTTAGCTTTTTATGATGTCAATATACGTTTCTGTTTTCTTCCTGTTGGATTCCATTTTGCCATTTTTATTCATTTAGCCTATTCATTTCCATAACGATTTCTTTCCTCAGGACTGATTGTGAGTCCATACCGTCCAGAAACTCATTCAAATTCTCTGGTGATTCGACCAAGATGACAAAGTCACCAAAAAATCTCAGAGTTGGAATTATTTCACTTTGAAACGTTACTTGATCTTTAAATTTCTTCATTGCTTGTTCAATGTAGCCTATAGATTGAAAAGTATGGGTGGAAAGTAGCAGCCTTGCCTTACATCTTTCTGAATACCGGCCTCTCTCTCAAATCATTTTCTTATTTTCTCATTTATGTCTTAAAATACTGTAATTCAACCAAGTGAATGTAATAATTCTTGGTTCTATAGCGTGACATCCGCACTACGAAAATTGTTTGCTGTTTCTTCATCTCGGCAAAAGTATTCTCTTATTCCTCGATTACCGACCGTGTTAGTATTCAGATATTTATTTTATTTCTCTGTTATTTAGCTGTGTCTCCGAGTTGATATTTAAGCTGGCCGAGTTTACTGAAACATGTGAGAATCCTCCGCTTTATTCAATCAGTAGGCCTACGGTTTAAACAACAGTTAATTATAATTCAATATTAACATACACGTGATAGGGAGTGTATTGGAGGTTACAGCAGTCTCACAGCCAATGGGAGACCAGTTATGGGAACGTAACGTCCTCACTGACATGGCTGTGCTCCTGATACCAGTGACCGAGACTCCTGATGACACACATGAGTACACATACAGACACATACATGATAGGGAGGGCTTCGTAAAGTACTGTAATCTCACAACCAACGGGGTACGAGTTTTGGGAAATTAACCTTCTCACTGACATGGCTGTGCTCCTGATACCAGTGACCGAGATTCCTGTGATGACACACATAGGTACACATGTAGACACATGATAGGGAGGGCTTCGGAGAGTACTGCAATCTCACGACCTACGGGGGCCCATTTATGGGAACGTAACCTCCTCACTGACATGGCTCTGTATAGCAAGATACTGATACTGCACACACACACGACATCAATAAATAAACGTAACACTTACCGATTTAGAAACCAATGCTGGAACTTTGTTGAATACTACAGTGAGATTATTTTGCTGGAGCGTGGCCAACATCCACCCACCAGGCGCGCACATCATCCGCCAGCCAACCAAACTCGTGCCGCAGATTGCGCGGAGGCGAGCTAACCATGGTCATTTAAGTCATTAAGTCACTAAACTTTCATCAACGAGGGTGTAAAAGTGTGAAATGTCAGCGCACAGATAAGAAGGTAACATAAACAACAGCTTCCTGCAAGATTTAATTATAGAAGCACATATGTTTTCTTTATTTCTTGTGAATCTGGATGATCTCACGTCACCAGTTAAATATTAGAATTTACCTTTTTACAGAAGACATTGAAAATGTTCTACCTCAGTTGACAAACAGTAACCTTCGAAGTTACATCCTTACATTATGTAGCTACTCCTGTACCCCCCTGCGTGTTAACTGTAATTAATCGAAGCACCGACCTAAGCCCGTTTGATGTTTAAATGTGGGGTAGTTTAAAATACAACGTGTACAGATCAATTACCCGTACTCTATTGGAGGTGGAGAACAATATACGGCAGCAGGTATCCGTCACAACTTAACGGAATTACAAGGTGTAAACGCTATTTTATTTACACGGTACAACGTCTATCTGTAAGCTGAAAGAGAACACCCTCAGCATCCTCTGCGAAAAGGTAAGTTCTTTAATGATGATTTTCTGGTGAATTTACTATTAATTAATGTGCTTTTTCACGGTTTCTTCCTGCTCGCAATCCGCGGCCCGAGCTCGGCCGCCTGGCGGAAGACGTGCGCCCCTGGCAGCAGGCCGCCGGCCCCACTCCAGCAAAAGAATCTCCCTGTACCTCATGACTATTCATGATCCTCCATCTTTGCAGTTGGCGATGCAGTCCGCTGAAATGTTCAATCTAAGAGGCACAGAAGATTCGATATGGCGCGAGGGGAATGTGTGGGATGACTTCCATGATCTTGTTATTCGGATCTGCAATTCAATGAATGACACTGGCATTAGTCAGATCGCATCCCAAAGCTCAAGTTAATAATTATTAACTGGTTGCTAACAACTAGGTTACTCACTACACAGCTTTGGAACACGTGTGCTTCAAGTATGGCCTCCTCCATACACTTCTGTTCTGAAACACACTAGTCTAACATGCCGGTGCCAAAGCGACGCACAAGAAGGCTGTGTTTAGCACCATCTCTCTGTTGTTGTTCGAGTCTTAAGTCTTTCGACTGGTTTGATGCAGCTTTTCATGCTTCTCTGTCCTGAGCTAATCGTTTCATCTCTAGGCTATATAGATACCACACCCTACACTCGAGGCAATCTGATTAACATATTCTAACCTTGGTTATGATCCTCGACCCTTCCTTCTATAACTAAGTTTGCTATTCCTGAGTGTCTTAGAAGTGTCCTACCAACCTATCTCTTCTCTTCATTAGCAGTTGCCATAAACATCTCTCCTCTACTACTCGCCTTAATACCTCTTCATTCTTAATCCTATCTACCCATCCGATATTCATATTTCTCCTGTAACACCACATTCAAACGCTTCAATTCTCCTCTTTGCTGTTGCTCCAACAGTCCAAGTTTCACTTCCACAGATCTCCACGATTCAGACAAAAGCTTTCAAAAATGACTTCCTAATACCTAAATCTATATTCGATGTCAACAGATTCCTTTTCTGTAGAAATGCTTCTCTTATCTCTGCTAACCTACTTTTTGCATCCTGTTTGCTTCGTCCATCACAGGTCATTGTGCTTCCTAAGTAACAGAAGTCACCTACTTCCTTTAGCTTTTCACCTGCCAATTCGACATCCATAGGGTTTCCCCATTTCTTTCGACTGCATTCCAATATTTTTGTTTTACATTTATTAATTTTTATCAGGAATTCTTTCCTCAAGACAGAATCCATACCATTACTCCAATTACTCCATTACTCCAATCAACGTTAACAAAAGCCTTTTCTAAGTCTACAAATGCCATGAACATTCTCTTAACCTTCCTTATTCTGGCTTCCAAAATCAGCGTAAGACTTAATAGGGCCTACAGCTTCCCTTGTTCCTACGTTTATCCTGAAGCCCAACTGGTCTTCATCCAACTCTCTTTCTGTCTTTCCATCCTCTTGTAAATTATTCTAGCAGCAGCATGCATCAATCGTCCAACCAAGACCAAGACAGTAGGCCATTCGGCATGCTTCCTGGTGTGGTTGAAGACTGTGGGGCACCCATTGGGCACATACTTTCCGCAAGTGCAGTCGTTCCTTCATGATGGAGTGCACACTTCCGGCGCTCAATCCGACCACGGCGGCTATGGCATTCACTGTCACTCGGCGGTCCTGGGTAATGAGTGCATCAACCAGCTGGACATTGTCATCGGTAATGCAGGGGGTGCCCCAGACCGGGCATCATCGGCTAACGACACCCGTCCTTCCCTGAAGCGCTTGTGCCACGCCTTGACCCTTGCAAGGGACAAGTAGTGTTCGCCGTACACTTGTGACATTCGGCGATGAATGTCCGTTCCCCATACTCCTTTCGCTGTCAGAAACCGACCAACACCTCTTTGCTCTTCGTTTGACGCCTCCGTGCAATGCGACTGGCAGCGTTGGACAATTGATGCATGCTGCTGCTCGCTTTGTATCGTCACGTGACGTGCACGCGTGCCCTCTAGCGACGGGCTGTAACCTTCCACGCTCTGGTCGGAATCACACCTCGTTACACACGCCACGATTAGCCGATGTCGTCACCGATTTGCGCATTACAGCCTCCGGCTCGTTACTTTTTGAACGCACCTTATACATGATTCTCAATCTCTTTTCCCTTATACAAACACTGTATGTAAGCTTTCCATCTCTCAACCTTTTCTTCCCTATCTGTTAGAGGTTTTCCATCTAAGTACTTCCTTTCCCCAAAAGTACTCTCAATCCTTCGATAAGCTGTATCTACCTTTCCTAATTTCAGACAATTTTCTATACCTGCACATTTCTCTTTCAGCCATTCTTCTTTTGCTTCCTTGCACTTCTTGTTAACCTCATTTCTCAGATTTCTGTATTCTGTTTTCCCCTTTAATTTTTTTTTCATTCTTGTGCTTCCGCCGTTCGTCCATTAATTCTGGTATATCCTGCGTGATCCACGATTTTCTACCCATTCTTTCCTTCCTACCAATGTTCTCTTCTGCGGATTTTGTTATTTGATTCTTCAACAGTGCCCATTACTTTGCAATTGTAGCTTGTTCAGGGGTTTTCATTAGTCCTTCCTTTATGCTCGTCTTGTATCGTTTGTTGACGTCCTTTTCTTTTAGTCTGTCTATTGCCCACCTTTCTTGCTTTCGACTTTTCTTCAAATTCTTCAATTTAATATGCATTTCATAACAACCATATTATGGTCAGAGTTTGTATCCGCACCGAGATATGTTTTGCAATCCAAAATCTGGTTTCGAAATCTCTGCTTGACCAACATGAAGTCGATTTGGTTACGCCCTGTATCTTTTGGTCTCATCCATGTGTATATTCTTCTATTCTGGTTTTTGAATAAGGTGTTAGCTATGACCAACTCATGTTCGCTGCAGAATTCCATCAGCCTGCTTCCTCGATCATTCCTTTCACCTCCTACTATTTTACCTTCTCTTCCTTTTCCTACCATAGCATTCCAATCTCCCATTACTATAACATTTTCATCACCCTTGACGTCCTTAGAACTTCATCTATTTCTTCGTAGACCTTTTCAACATCTTCATCATCAGCTTGATTGGTTGGCATATAGACTTGTAACAGAGTGGTGCACTTAGGTTTTGTGTTGATTTTTGCTACAATAATCTGTTCACTATATTACTCGTAATATTCTACCCGCTGTCCAAGTTTCCTAGTCAATATGAGACCAACCCCTGCTTGGCCATCTTTTGATTTAGTGCTAATGATCCTATAGTCTCCTGACCAAACGTCCTTACCTTCCTGCCAGCGCATTTCACTAATCGGAACCAAATCCAGCCTCAGCCTATCCAATTCCCTTTCTAAGTTTTCTAACCTTCCACTGCCTATCAGACTTCTAACATTCCACGCTCCGATCCGTAGAATATCAGATTTCCTCTTTGTCACTTCTGTGATGTTAACCCCCTCTCGAGTATCCCCCACCCGGAGATACGAACGGGGGACTAGTTTACCTCCGGATTGAAATTTACAAGAGAGGTGCATATCCTCGGGAAGAGCAATACGGCTGTAGTTTCCCGTTGCTTTCAGACATGCAGAAGAACGCAGTGTAGCCACTAGTTGGCTAATATTATCAATATCTTAAGCGTCTATAAGACAAGTAAACAAGTAGTTCCGTGAAGAACTATACAGCCTATTTTCATATATCCTACTCATATTAATTGCTTCTATCTACATAAAAAAAATCAGTTTGATTGCTATGTTAGATTCGTAGATACTGAGAACCGACTAAATATTTAAGATGGTAGCCAGGTTGGATTTTTATTTATGTACTATTACATGAAGATTATTGTGTACGTAGGGTTTTCAGACTTCAATCGCATGATTAGGACACAAGAAGTACAAACGAGATTTTAAAATTTCGCACAGCTGCCATCTTGTGGTTATGAAAACAATTGAAATAAATTAGATATCAGTGGATTAACATTTGTATAAGCATTAACGTGCAAAGTTTCACTGCACTCAGATGGTTAAATCGCGAGAAACGTCCATTTAAATATTTTTACTTCGCGTCGCCACTATGTTGGATTTGTGGTCACCAGGTTACAGAAAGTCATATAGGTGAACTTATATTCATAGCCTCTATGAACACAGGGGGCGTGGTGGCTCAGCGGTCTAGCTGAATGCCTCTCACCAAGGCGGTCCGGGTTCGATTCCCGGTCAATGCATGTGAGATTTTCGATGTGAAATGCCATGTCCTGTGGTTCGGATTCCACGTAAAAAGGAGGTCCCGTGGCTCATGATCTCGAGATTAACGGTCACGTTAAACTACAAGCTTTTCCCTCTATGAACATTAAAAAAATCAGTTTGATTGCTGTAAAAGATTCTTAGATATTGAGAACCGTCAAAATATTTGGGATGCTCGCCATTATGGATTGTTATATATATAGGCCATAGAGTTATGTACCATTAAAGAAAATTATTGCGTAGCTTCATTATTCAAACTTTCACTTCGATCGCATGATTACGACACAAGAATAAAAACTTAATTTTAAAATTTCGCACAGCCGCCATCTTCAGTTTATGTAAACAATTGAACTAAATTAGATGCCAGTGAATGACAATATGTATAATCATTTACTACACCACATTTCAATGCGCTCATATGATTAAATCACGAGAAAAATGTATTAGAATGTGTGAACTTCGCTTGGCCGCCATGTTCGTTTCGTAGTTTACAGGTTTTTGAAAAATACATAGATATACTTGTAGCAGTGCTCTTTATCACCGTACATAATTTCAGGTTGATATCATAAATAGTTTCGGAGATATTGAATGCCTGTGAAATATTTCGCACAGCCACCATTTTGAGGTTATGTAAACAATTGAACGAAGTTAGATGTTGGTGCATTACAATGTATATAAACATATACTGTGCCAAGTTTCATTGCGTTTGGTTGGTTAAATCGCGAGAAACGTCCATTTAAAAGTCGCAATTTCGCTTGGCCGCCATGTTGGTTTTGTAGTTACCAGGTTTTCAAAGGTCACATAAGTGAATTTCTAGTTGTTCCCTTTATCACCATACAAAATTCCAGGGTGATATCGGTAATAGTTTGGGAGATACTGAATGCTGGTGAAATATTTCGCACAGCCGCCATGTTGCATTGGTGAGACGTAACAAAATTTGAAGGGCACGGTCGGGGTCGCCCGGAATAGAGCTATGAACTTACCGAGTTTCAATGAAATCTCTCCAGCCGTTTAGATTTTATTAGGGAAGGGGGGGACACACACACACACGAATCACACACGCGCACACACACGGACAAAAGGTGATCTCATAAGCCTTTTTTTTTTTTTCAAAATTGAAAATAGGCTAAAAATTGATTTATTCTGAAAGGCTGCTACTCCTACTCAGAATAAAGTAATAAAGTAATTCTACAAACAAAAATACTACCATTCTGTATTAACTGCAAAAAGGTGTTAACGTTTCCTGATAAGTAGACATCGAAGTTCTGGCAAATGCCTTTTCCTTACTTTATAAGCCTCAGCTATTGAATTTACGTGTTTCTTGAACGTTTAGATCTAAACAAAGGAGTTTTATTGCCTAAAATGCCTATTTGACGTTAGCGTTTATTTTCCAATCTAAGTCTATTTTTAGTGTCTATTTTCCAGTTAACTTATTTTCCTGTATGAGATTTGTATTTCCGTTTTATTATTAAACCTTATACTGTTCATAATAATGATAGACTATAGGCCACTATGATTCTTAACTCCTAAAAAACCTGTAGTCTAACTTAGAGGTCTACTATGATTCTTGTTGTTGTTGTTGATGATTCATTTGAGGGGCTTGGACATCGTGCTCATTAAACCCCATGTACAGTACTGTTTGTAGAAAGTGAAACACCCAGAAGAAATGGTCGAAGAAACTCCCAGAACAGGGGTCGTGTAGGCCTGCGGTACCATACTAAGTGATTGAAATGGCAGAGAGATGGCGTTCATATTGGCCCACCAGTACCCTCTGTCGTGGGACTGGACAGGTCAGTGTTACACACAGCTCTGTCGGCATAGGGCTGTCAAACCAAGTGGAAACTTGTAAGCAAGTGCAACGATGCCTCGCCGACATCACAGGGTGCGGTTGAACGGGGCAGAATGCTATGGCTCCGGGAGGCAGGTCTGTCGTTCCGGGACATTGCGGCTCGTTCAGGGCACGCTGCGTCTACCGTAAGGCGTATGTGGATCCAGTGGAGAGAGGAGGGCCGTACACAGCGACGACAGGGTACAGGACGACGCAATGTGACCACAACGTGAGGCGACCGGCATCTTCTTCGCATGGCCGTATCGGACAGAACAGCGTCGTCCTCGGTGTTGGCTCGACGCTGGAGCACTGCAACGGGGGTGGACATGTCTGCGTTGACGGTGCTGCGCCGTCTTTTGTGGGCTGGACTGTTAGCACGCATGCCACTTCGTCGGCTTCCATTGACTGGGAACCATTGGCGCCTCCGACTACAATGGGCACTTGCACGCCGACACTGGCAGGCTGAGTGGCTTCAACCTGTCCTACAGTGATGGGCGCATACTCGTTCGACGCCGCCGTGGAGAACGCAATCAGGCAGACTGTATTGTGAGCGGCATAGGGGACAAACACCAGGTGTAATGGTTTGGGGCGCAATTGCCTATAACAGGCGATCGCGCCTCGTACGTCTTGCGGGCAATCTGAACAGTGACCGCTACATCAGGGAAGTTCTACAGCCCGTGGCACTGCCCCTCATGCAGGCCGTTCCACAGGCCATATTTTAGCAGGTCAATGCCCGCCCGCATGTGGTGAGGAATGTGAAAGCCTTCTTCGCAGAACAACGGATACCTCTGCTTCTCTGGCCTGCCCGTTCGCCTGACATGTCACCATTCAAACATGTCTGGGATATGGTTGGTCGGCAACTTGTTCGTTCAGGTCCACCTGCTGCCACTGTTGATGCTTTGTGCACGCGCCTACAAACCGCGTGGGACGGTATTCCCCAGCAGCGTATTCAAGCGCTGTATGATTCCATGCCACGACGTCTAGCGGCTCTGAGTGCAGCACGTGGTGGCGCGACGTCATACTGAAGATCGACCATCAACGTGCATGAAACGGACTGTCCTTCCAATCAGTAATGTATTGTCATGTCCCTCATCTGTGGTATAAATTGCAATGTGGTCACATCTCTTGTTTTTGGTGTTTCACTTTATAACAACAGTAGTGTACTTGGGCGTTAGTTAGTCAGTTATTGTTGTTTTAAGGGGCGGAACTATGAGGTCATCTGACCCTGTACTTGGGTGTGTATGGATTATTGCAGGATAACCTGTGTTGACGTGATAGCTGTATTAGTGTGTGCATTTGTAATTCAGGTGAGGACTTCCGCTGTCTGCTGATGAGATTTTTACTTCGAATAAAAGTCAAAGACAAAATACTACTTCTATAAATTCTTTGCACAAGTCGACAATTAAGCACTTTTCTTCACTAGCTCCTACATAGTTGATTGCAATGTGCTATGTAGCTTTGGATTATGACTTGTGACGTCATATCCGGAATATTAGTAAACATTATCCAGTTCTCTACGGCTGAAAATGTAGCTGTGTAGAGACTTTAGCACGAACTCTTTCACGTGGAGCAGATCAAACAGATTAGAAGTATTGTGCCCGTCAGACGGGATTGTCAGGGTACCAAAAACCGTAGAGGAGGAAGTCATAGGCATGACGAAGGAAACACACCCCAAAACACAAAGCTAGCACTGGCACGTTAAAGATCCCCTTCGGGGCAAAATTCCGGCACCCTGGCGTCTCTTAGAGCCACAATAGTTAAAAGGGACGTAAAACCAATAACATTATTATTAATAATAAAAAGATTCAGGCAGTAAAATTCATAAAAAATATTCAATAAAGGCACAAACCACTATCCTGCTTCGGAGGGTTGAAAATCAGCTAGTCGGCAAAGCTAATAAAAATAAATAACTCATCCCTATATTGACGTTAAGTTGTACCCTCTCGCATGCCCTTCTTACAAAAATCAAACAGAGAGCAAGCTTGGAATGTGGCACGAAAATAAAATCCCTATGCAAATACAATAAGTCGTTAAGAATACGAATAATCACATCATTGAATACTAATCGTCCACATGCCACAAGGGTAAATTTACATTTAATAGCACCAATAAGAAATAGGCTGAGTTACGATGGTGCCACTTCCAAAATTTATCTTTACGTTAACTATTTAGCTAATCCCTAATTTACGTTAACGTACGGTGAGAAGCATCCGTAGCAAAGAAATAGCAAAGCTAAAATAGCAACCATGCCCTAGCATGACAAACAAAAGCAACAATTACGTGTGATTAGGTTGGCAATAGCGCAGTAAGAACTGCGTCTAACATTGCATTAGTCACAACGGCCCACAAGTTACGAACTATAGTGGCGCCAGTGACTTTCATCGTCTCAAAATAGTATCAGCTGGTCCTAAGTAATGCCAGTTCCACCAAGGAAAGAGCGGCTCAATGCGTTGGTCAACAACAAAAATATTAGATCAAATTTAGAATGAGTTCAAATTAGTTAATAGTTTCTTTAACTCGTTGGTTTAAAATAATTAGGTTCCATGATTAAGTTCTTTTAGTTCGTCGTTTTAGATCCTCACTGTGTAGTTTAGATTCCTTGTGACCATGAAGACACATGCCGAAAACAGGCAAACATTTCTAAAGTGTTGTGTCTAGCAATAGCTCATCTGACTACCACCTCACGGGTAGCGCAATAACACAGGCTATAAACAGCTAAATACGCGGCTCTCAGACACGCAACACCTCGGCTAATGTGATTAAAAACACAATCATCATCACCGGAAAAGTTCCATACAATAATGTGGGTGCATAAATTCTACCCATCATTAGCCTCCAATAAGCACAACAATAACCCAAGTTGCTACTTTTATACATGGTCTGGTCAGGTTCTAAAACTCAGGGATTAACTTCCTTTCATAGATTACCAATTCATGAAAACAATATTTATAAACTGTCGTAAGCATAAACGACTTTCAAACATGTGACGTAACAGTCTTACAACGGATTCCAGTGATCAGCTGTGACCTAATTCTGTACCATAACTTAGCGTTGAATCTAATATTTCCTGAGGAACAATCTGTCGTGTGTCTCGCTAAAGAATCACTTTTGAATGCTGGGTAACATCAGCTACTAACTGGCAGCACGGCCTTAAGTCAACAGGTCCACACACCTTGACTCACTACTGTGACAATATTTATAATGCAGTCTTGCCTTCACAAAAATCAGAATGCAATGTACTGTAGTATAATTGTGGAGCTAACAAACGACAGTCCTATCTGTGGCTCACATGTCTCAAATACGCACACTTATTTACATGTTCATTAATGCTATTCCGAATATCGAAAGTTGAAATCCAAGAGAAAAAAAACCCACAGATATTCCTACACACTCCAAACGCTTTGAATTCTAAAGACACTGCTATCATCCTCGTGGTATATTCTGAAGGTAACACACACCATCTCCACTATCAATACACCTCATAGTAGGTTTTGAAAACGTTTGGTGTCCTCCTCGACACGAAAATAAACATAATCAACAACACCTATACTTCCTCGTGTTGTGAAATGATACGGTGACATTAATGAAGAATAATACATGGTTTCTGAAACCTTATCCGCCAATCCTGCTGATTCCAAACTCTGGAATGATGTGGCTTCTGAGCTTCACAAAAATCAAAATTAACCATTTATAAGGCGACGGGTGAACCTTTTCTCCGTCAAATGATACACCATAAATTAGGGGTGTATAAAACACATCAGTGGGTGCCTCTGTATTCAACAAAAATCAAAGACTATCAACATCATAGGCTGAAAATATAGCTCGTGAGGGCTGTGAGTATTCATGTGTGTCTCACCAAGTTACAATAGTGCATAGCATGTTGCACATGGCATAGATATGCCACAGGGTGTCTCAAGAAGTAATGAATAAGACAAGGGCTGTCTGCAAGGCTAGAAATCATCAAATGTAATATTAAGAATAGGTCTTATCTAAATGGTTGCTATTGAGTGTGGTTCTACAACTACGGTACTCAACGGAAGGATAGACCTGAACAGACAGAAATTACTGGACTCACATGGTCGACGAGCTGGATCTCATGTTATGTTGGGATTATAGGGTCAACTCCAAGTCCTGGCTTTGATCCTTTTGCGTTCATCTTTTCTTCTTCCTCCTCAGCACTGGATATCTGCTCCAAGCATCCCCCTCACAGGGCAATTTACTCCATCACGGACGTCATGTTAAAGCTGATGCAAGTCTCGTCCACGTGGTGATTAAAGCATTTCATACGGGCATCTCGTAGAATAATCGTGACACAGAATTTACCATAAATTTTACTGAACTTTATCCAAGCACTGGCTCTACACTGTTGCTGAGTATTAAATAGGCTCTGTGTCTGCCACTGGCTGTAACGAACACGCGGGTGGTGTTCAACTCACTGACGCTGTTACTGCGATCAATATCGTTGCAAATAGTTGCAATCGCGCACAATTTTAATTTCATAGAAATTGTGTCGGCACAGTTTTCAGTTCAACATTATTACAAATCGTTTTAGGATACTCACACAGTTCCTGTAATACATTTCTGGTACCTCGTGGCTTAACCACGCTAAAGAAATCGTACCATGCGTTCGCACAAAATGCAATGTACTAGACAAAAATACTTTTTCACGTTTCCAGCGTGCTTCTTTCGCACAACAAACGGACGGTACGTCGTTGCCCTACAATATTAGCGATATTATTAAATGTAACTCACAAATTCATAAGGAAATTCTCCCGACAGTGCGTCTGCACAACAGTCAAGCAGACTCGGTTGTGACGTCAGTTTAGACGAGGTTCGGGGCTCATGAAGAAACTTAATAAGTCGTGTAGTGTCTAATCAACCCTCGTTCACATATCTGCGAGAAAACTGTGATCCAACGTCTCCATACATCTATATACCCATCATGACGTGGAAAAATATGCAGAATTGTAGGATATCATAGTTGAAAATACGAATTACTTCCTCTCAGTTAGAAGATTGGAATGCAATACCAGAGTCAAAATAAGGGTAGGAGCTAGCTCAAAGCTCCCACGGTGCGTTCTATCCATAGGTGCATGTATTACCAACTCATACTCCTTGAAGTTATCACCAACATGAGCCATACGGGCTCAGTATAATCTAATAATCAACACGAGGACGGGGTATTGGCTGGAAATTAACCGTAACATTGCCCGATGTGAGTTCTCTCTTAACCATGCGACCACACATGCAGGACATTTGTAGCCTATTTTACTTGAGAAGTGGTTGGACTAGCAGTTTACACCGCCCGGATGTCGTTTATAAATAGCGAGGTTTCAATTATGACTTATGACTTGTGACGCCTAAGCAAGAACTCTTCGACGTGGAGCAATTGAATCTCCCGCAATTGAACTAATAAATAATTCATAATCACTATGGTTACGCACTCGTTGTTAGACGCCCGGTTTGTTAATAATAATAAAGACTAAACTATTATTGTTACACAGGAAACATTCAATGCACGGTATTACAGGCAGATAAAAGTGGCACCAGAACTTTCAAGTAGGCAGTTTTTCCACTCATCAACTGATTGGAATAAAACATCGCTATCACAGGGGTGAGGTTGAGATAAGAGGTGAGTACAACAAACTATTACAAAACATACCTGTGCGCCAAGTCACTCGGAGGGCAGTGTATAGAGAATACTATTTTGTTGGAATCAATTTCGATGATGATGATGATGAATGTAACACAGTTGAATAAACAAATTTGTACTCGTTTAACATTTTGAGGTGGATACCTAATACGATGGTTGGTTGGTTCATCAGTTTAGGGGCTGTGAAAACGCGATCATGTAGCCCCGTATACTTTGGGTGTGTGTATAATCTGTTTGATAACCGGTGCTAATTGTGACGACTGTATTAGTGTGTGTTATCTGTAATTCAGGTAAGGACCTCAGACGATCTATTTCAAGTAATTTCTACTTTTGCCGCCAAATGCTACCGTCAACGACACCTAGCTGTGAACTTGGTTCCTTGATGCCACCTGGCGGTGAACGTTGGAACTAATAGAGCGTTAATCAAATCTAACTCACAAATGTAGCTTCGCCTATTTGAACCTAATAAGATATCAGCTTAATATTAATAAAATGAAAAAATCCACAGCCTGCTTCCAGTCTCCGACCGGGTCAGGAATGGAATGAATGAAGCCCCCATCTAGCGGCGAGGATATGAACTGTGCCGGCTGCCGAGGCCTGACGCACTCCTCTGGGGCAATGATTAAATGAATGACAGATGAAATGAAATGATAGGGGAGAGTGTTGCTGGAATGAAATTTTGACAGGGAAAACCGGAGCACCCGGAGAAAAACCTGTCTGCCTCCGTTTTGTCCAGCACAGATCTCACATGGAGTGACCGGGATTTGAACCACGGACCCAGTGGTGAGAGGCCGGCGTGCTGCCGCCTAAGCCACGGAGGCTTCACAATATTAATAAAATAAAGAATAAAATAAAACTAATAATTATAATCTAGAAGCCTCCGTGGCTTAGGCGGCAGCACGCCGGCCTCTCACCGCTGGGTCCGTGGTTCAAATCCCGGTCACTCCATGTGAGATCTGTGCTGGACAAAACGGAGGCAGACAGGTTTTTCTCCGGGTACTCCGGTTTTCCCTGTCAAAATTTCATTCCAGCAACACTCTCCACTATCATTTCATTTCCTCTGTCATTCAGTTAGTTAGTTAGTTATTGTTGTTTTAAGGGGCGGAACTACGAGGTCATCTGCCCCTCTTAACACAGATTAAAGAATACAAATTTTGAATTGAATTTAAAATTTTGAGGTGGACATCTAAATTTAAAAAGACCAAAAATTATTTAAAAAAAACAATTAAATAAAAAATAAAAATAAAATTATAAAAATAAACAAAAATTACGGAAAAAACAAAACATTATCATTCAAAAACGAACAAGTCGTTGAGTCAAAGTTCACTGGAAAATTTAGATTGCTGGCCCCAGAGGAGTGCGTCAGGCCTCGGCAGCCGGCACAGTTCATATCCTCGCCGCTAGATGGGGGCTTCATTCATGCCATTCCTGACCCGGTCGGAGACTGGAAGCAGGCTGTGGATTTTCAATTATAATCTAATGACAAACAAAAATACACGTCACAGAAAACAACAAGTTCTTTGAGTGAAGTAAGGCTTGGGCATTTAGATTGTTTGCCCACGCCCACTCACTTCTATAAAGCGGATGACGCGATCAGCAGCCACAACCTCGTCGGCTGAGACAGCGTATTCTGCAGGCCAAGGTTTCTCCGTAGATCAGCAAGATCCACACACTCGCTTAAAATGGGGCCATGGTGAATACGTCTCCATTGTTTCTTCAGTGTGACGCAATTCCTAGCAGAAAAAGAACAACACACGTATGACACCATCAATTTGACACATGGCTCAATCCACGTTTCTGCGTTTTACTGAGATGTGATATTTCTGTAATTCTCGATGGAGGCTCCAACAACAACCGCCATCACATGCGTACTCATCGTTCACAGTACTGTTCTACCACGATCCTAATTTCTAAATTACTGTAATAAATTATTACAAAATCAACAATATCATTAAAAACCTAGAGCTGCTAGAGCAAAAAGGAGCAGTTTTGGAATCAGCAAAGCAAATATACCCAGAATCTGTTCCAAAATTCCAGACACCACAATCATTTTTTTAAATTCTCCAATGATACATTATATCTTCTTCTTCTATAACGTTTCTGCTTTCGCAGGTCGTTCACATAGCCTCCTCCAATCTTCTCTGTTCTTTGTTGTTTTAAGGGGCGGAACTACAAGGTCATATTCCCCTTCATTTATCCCACAATCTATCGTTCAGTATTTCCGTCCACTGTATTCCTCTTCAGGTCACATCATCCTTCACATAGTCTCCTGATCTTCCAATTGGTCTTCTTCCAACTTCTGTCCATTCCAGAGCTCTTCTTGGTAATCTCAACATTCCTATTCTTTTTAATTGACCAAACCATTTAAGCCTATTTTTCCATAGCTTCTTTTAAGGTCTTGACCTGAAGCGTGTGTCGTATTGTCTCATTTCCTATCCTGTTTCTTCTCGTTTTACCCAGGATCCCTCGCAGAAAACGCATCTCGTTAAAATTGTAATCTACTTAGATCTGTCTTTGTCCATGTCCAACATTCTGATCCGTAGGCCAAAATTGCTAAATAATATTACTTGTTTATCATTATCTTTTTCTTTTAGGTATTTCCCAATTTCGAACTCTATATATATATCTGACACACAATAATACAATTTTGAGCAATGTTTTATCATCTTTGAAATTTCTTTCATGCCTCTTTCTCTCGTAAGTTTATTTCTGAGATATTAAAAAGCTTCTACTTGTGTAATAATTTCTCCATTACACCTTACATCTTTCATTTCACGATTCAAAAAAATTACCCGCGTCCATGCACGTAATTTTACCATTGGGCGATTGGACCCATCCTCCCAAGTTTTACTATAGGCTATTTTATGCTCTCCAATCCCATCAGGGGTCATTATTAGTTCTTTTAGCTTGCCACGGTGGGTGAGTGGATAGCGTGTCGGTCTACTAACTCCAAGATTGCAGGTTCGCCCCTGACCGTGGTAAGTGATTTTTGAAAGGCGACAAAAATACGATACGCATGTCATACGATGTTGGCATGTCAAATAACCCATTTGAATTCAGTAGGCCGAGTTCATAATGGCAAAATTAATCTCGGGAGTTTTCGCCAGCACAAAGTTCCTCATTTCTCTACTAGAAAGCGCTATTGTGTTCAAGGTGATTAGATATCTAACATCTAACCTCCTTGACTTTCATAGTCAAGGAACTACGAAATTCGACATGCAAGCTACCCTCTGGGTGTCAAATAGCAAAGCTTGCACCAGGCACCCGAGGCCATACGATATTATTATTATTATTATTATTATTATTATAGTTCTTTTTTGTTTTAGTAATTATAAATGGCAAGTTTACATATAAGGTTTATATCATCTTCAGAACAGGAAAGATGGTTGGTTCCTTAGTTTAGGGGCTGCGACAACGCGGTCATTTAGCCCCGTGTACTTTGGGAGTGTAAGGAATGTGTCTGATAACCGGTGTTGACTGTGATGGCTGTATTAGTGTGTGTTATCTCTTTTAATTCAGGTAAGGACTGCATAGATCAATTTTCAAGTAGTTCCTACTTTTGCTACCAAATGCTACCATTCACGACACCTAGTTGCGGACTAGTCTACTAGATGCCATCGCAGCCAGCACCTTGCGGCGAACGTTGGAACTAATATAGCGTTTTCAATTCGAACCTAGATTGCCACGGTGGGTGAGTGGATAGCGTGTCGGTCTACTAACCCCAAGATTGCAGGTTCGTTCCTGGCCGTGGTAAGTGATTTTTGAAAGGCTGCAAAAGTACGACACGCATGTCATACGATGTTGGCATGTCAAAGAACCCATTTGAATTCAGTAGGCCGTGTTCATAATAGCAAAATTAATCTCGGGAGTTTCCGCCAACACAAAGTTCCTCATTTCTCTACTAGAAAGCGCTATGGTGTTCAAGGAGCTTAGATATCTAACCTCCTTGACTTTCATGGTGATTCAAGGAACAACGAAATTCGACATGGAAGCTACCCTCTGGGTGTCAAATTACAAAGCTTGCACCCGGCACCCGAGGCCATACGATATTATTATTATTAATTCGAACCTACAAATTTTGGCTTCACACACGTGTAGTTAGAGGAAGGTTCTTTCTCACCTTCTTAAAAAATCTTATGACTTCGGCCGGGTTTGAACCCGTGATCTTGTGACACCACCCCAAATTTGTGTCCAGTCAACTGATAAATACGCAGGCCAAAGGTCAATGTGGCACTGACTTCCTACTAGCCAGATAAACAAAGGCAGGAGAAATAAAATAAATCAATGCTACCATCTTCAAAAGATCCCAGAATAAAAATACTCTGGGGTGAGCCTGCACCCTACCTTACTCATCCAGGGTTAATGTATGTGATAATTTTTAAAGCTCTCCAAGTGTCGTCCTGAGGTTTTAATTTCACGTACAAAAGGAGGACCCGAGGATTATGATCACAAAGTAAAGAGTCATGTACAACTATAAGCTTACCTTAATAAAACAGTTGATAATGACAATTGTTGTTTTGAGGGGCCTAACATCTCGGTCATCGGCCCATAATGAAATGAATGAGTACGGAAATGAATATGAAAAAGAAAACTCCCTACTACAACAATTAACTACTCTCTTTGAGGGGCAGATGACCTCACTGTTCCGCCCCCTTAAAACAATAACTAACTACTGTTTCTAGGCTAGTAGAATAAAAATAGAAAAAACAGAAACAAGAGCTCAGGAAGCTCTCGGGGTCTCCAAATTCCGTACTCATCAGCCGTGAGCCCTTAGGGTGTAGAACTATCCAGGGTGCACCATAAGAGAGGGCCTTGAGCAGAAGGCAGGATATAACGTGAAAAGAAAAGATGACGTTTGACCACACGTAGAATGAGGGTATCAGGAAAGATGAGACAAGGGCCAATTAAGGCGGAGAAGTAAAAGGCACCTTAGGTTTCGGATACCCTAATACAGTCGGAGGTCGGAAAGAAAAGTTGATGATGATAATTGTTGTTTTAAGGGGCCTAACATCTAGGTTATCGGCCCCTAATGATCTTGGTGAAAGCGAAAATGACAATGAAATGGAAACCAGAACGAAAATTAAGTGAGACGGAAAATACTTACAAAAAGGAACTCAGATTGAAACAACTCACAAAATGTTCTTACAAAAGGGAATTTAGAATGAAAAGATTCACAAAAGGAATAGATTGAAAAATACTCACGAAATGTAGGCTAGGTTCAAAATACGTACAAAATGCAATGTAGAGTCGAAATACTTACAAAATGCAATTGAAATTCAAAATACTTACAAAATGCAAATGAAATTGAAATTGCTTACAAAATGTAGGCTACGGTAGATTCAAACAACCCATTTGGATTGACAATATTTACAAAATGCAATTTAGATTGAAAATACTTGACAAAATGTAATTTAGATTCAAAATGCCCACAACATGCAATTGAGAATGAAAATACTTGCAAAATGCCCACCACACAAACTGCAATTTAGATTTAAAATTCTTGCGAAATGCTGTTTTGGTTGAAAATACTTACAAAATGCAATTGAAATTCAAAATTATCACTAAAATGCCCGGCTCCTACATTGAAATGCAATTGAGGTTGAAAACAATCGCGAAATGCAATTTAGATCGAAAAAACTTACTAAATGCAACGTAGATTAAAAATACCTACAAAATGGAGTGTAGATGAAAAAAAATCGCTAAAGGGAATTTAGATACACGGGGAGCCAAGTAACAACAAGTAGTTCCGTGAAGAACTATACAGCCTATTTTCATATATCCTACTTATGTTAATTGCCACTATCAACATACAAAAATTCAGTTTGATTGCTGTAATAGATTCGTAGATATTGAGAACCGACTAAATATTTCGGTTGGTCGCCATGTTGGATTTTATATATGTAGGTCCTAGAGTTATGTACTGTTACATGAAGATTATTGTGTACGTGTAGCATTCAAACTTAAATCGCATGATTAGGATACAAGAAGTAACAAGGAGATTTTAAAATTTCGCACAGCTGCCATCTTGTGGTTATGGAAACAATTGAAATAAATTAGATGCCAGTGGATTAACATTCGTATAAGTATTTACTGTACCAAGTTTCACTGCACTCGGATGGTTGAATTGCGAGAAACGTCCATGTGAATATTTATAATTCGCGTCGCCGCCATGTTGGATTTGAGATCACCAGGTTATTCAAAGTCCTACAGGTGAACTTAAGTTCATAGCCCCCAAGAACATTAAAAAAATCAGTTTGATTGCTATAATAGATTCGTAGATATTCAGAGCCGTCTAAATATTTCGGATGGTCGCCATGTTGGATTGTTAAATGTATAGTTCATAGAGTCATGTACCATTATGGGAAAATTATTGCGTAGGTTCATTATTCAAACTTTCACATCGATCGCATGATTACGACACAAGAAATAAAAACTTAATTTTAAAACTCGCAAAGCCGCCATCTTGTGGTTATGGAAACAATTGAAATAAATTAGATGCCAGTGGATTAACACTTGTATATGGATTTACTGTACCAAGTTTCACTGCACTCGGATGGTTAAATTGTGAGATACGTCCATGTGAATATTTATAATTCGCCTCGCCGCCATGTTGTATTTGTGATCACCAGGTTATTTAAAGTCCTATAGGTGAACTTAAGTTCATAGACCCTATGGACATAAAAAATTCAGTTTGATTGCTACAATAGATTCGTAGATATTCAGAGCCGTCTAAATATTTCGGATGATCGCCATGTTGGATTGTTAAATGTATAGGCCATAGAGTCATGTAGGCCTACCATTAAAGGAAAATTATTGTGTGGGTTCTTTATTCAAACTTTCACATCGATCGCATGATTACGACACAAGTAATAAAAACTTAATTTTAAAATTCGCAAAGCCGCCATCTTGAGGTTATGTGTACAATTGAAATAAATTAGATACCAGTGTATTACAATGTGTATGAACATTTCCTGTACCTGGTTTCATTGCGGTTGGAACATTAAATCGCGAGAAAGGTCTATTTAAAATTTTCAAATTCCCTTGGTCGCCATGTTCGTTTTGTAGTTAACCGGTTTTTGAAAGTCTTGTAGATGAACTGCCCGTAGTGCCCTTTATCTCCGTATAAAAATTCAGGGTGATACCGCTAATAGTTTCAGAGATAAGTTATAGAATGCCGGTGAAATATTTCGCACATCCGCCATCTTGTGGTTATGTAAACAATTGAACCAAGTTAGATGTCAGTGCATTACAATGTTTATAAACATATCCTGTACAAAGTTTTATTGCGTTTGGTTGGTTAAATCGCGAGGAACGTCTATTTAAAAGTTGCAAATTCGCGTGGCTGCCATGTTGGTTATGTAGTTACCAGTTCTTCAAACGTCTCATAGGTGAACTTCTAGTAGTTTCCTTTACCATCGTAAAAAATCCAGGGTGATATCGGGAATCGTTTCGGGGATATTGAATGCTGGTGAAATATTTCGCACAGCCGCCATGTTGGATTGGTGAGACGGAACAAAATTTGAAGGGCACGGTCGGGGTCGCCCGGAATAGTGCTATTAACCTACCGAGTTTGATTGAAATCGCTCCAGCCGTTTAGATTTTATTAGGGGGGGGGGGGCACACACACACACTCCTCACACACACACACACGTGGACAAAAGGTGATCTCATAAGCCTATTTTTTCAAAATTGAAAATAGGCTAAAATAGTGCGGGAATCTTAAGAAGAAATGGAAATACAATGAAAAGAAGACAAGAGGTCTGACCCCTCGAATAAGGAGGATCAGGAAAGAGGAGACAAGGGCCAATTATGGCGGGAAAGTGAAAGCCTCCCTAGGCCTCGGATACCCTAATACCGTCGGGGTCGGAAAAGAACAAGAGTTGACCAAGGGAGGTCGACATGAAAGAAGACGGAGAGGAGCCCGGCACAAGTAAGTGGAAGCAATGCCGGACTTAGCTGGGGTCTCGTGGTCGCCCGCCCACGTCCCACAAGATGTGAGCCCCAGGGAAAGAAAGGAAAGAAGCTTGTAATTATGCATGACCGTGAATCTCGCGATTATGAGACATGGGACCTCCATTCTTTTTACGTGGAATCCGAATCTCAGGACGTGATATTTCACTTCGAAAATCTCACATGCACTTGGCGAGAGGCAAGCAGCTTGACCACTGCACCATCATGCACTCTCGGAGTCGGAAGAGAACACGAGTTGACTAGGGGTGGCCGACAGGAAGGCGATAGAGAGGAGCCCGGCACAAGTGGAAGAAGTGCCGGACTCACGTCAGCTGGGATCTCGTGATCGTTAACACGTGCCCCATGAGTTGTGAACCCCTGGGGTATTTAATATAACACTTACCGAGTTATGCTGTGTGTATTTAAACGATGTTCTGTTCGAGGCTTTGCTGAACACGTTGACGTGAAGCACGGGTTTGTATACTAATAAATAACTATACTGAAGTATCCATGGCTACCCGCAACAATCCCAGATACGTTAGTTATTGTTGAGAGATAATTGTTTAATGAACTGCGCTCAAATGTGCATAAAGCAAAAGCATACGGTGCAGGTGCAGATTCTACGGGGGAGGAGCTCTGAACTGAGTAAGGGCTTTTCTGTACTATGTGGAAGACGGATCTGGGTGGGGAAGTCCTCAACCCCGACACGGCGCGTCCCAATGGCTGATAGGGGCTCTTGTTGCGAGTGGTGCTTGCACCCGCGGATCAACTGAGGACATGATGTATTGGCAGCAGCTATATCATTATTGTTGATACAAGACCGATTTGTCGACCTTGTATCAGCAAACAGCTGCATCATATCATGGCATCCTTGGATGTTTGGATGTGATGTGGTTACTGCGCATTGAAGAAGGCAACGGGAAACCACCTCAATTATTTTTCCCCAGGATAATCTTCATGGCTGAAAACCCAATTACATTGGCCCTTAGTTCCGGGCAGACCTTAAGTGGTCAGAGGGTGCGAAGAATCTTCTGGTCTGCTCTGAAGATAGGAACGTGGAATGTACGGAGTATGTTTGAAGCAGGAAATATTCATAATACAATTCATGAGATGAAGAGGATGAATGTGTCCATAATGGGTATAAGTGAGATGAGATGGCCGGGGACAGGAGATTGTAATGTGGAGGATTGCAAGGTATATTACAGTGGTAATAATGATGCCAGGCATTTGCATGGAGTGGGTTTTATAGTTGACAAAAGTTTGCAGTCTGCTGTTATCAGTTGTATACCATTCTCCAGTAGAATAATGATGTTAAAGTTACGTGGTAAACCTTTCCACATTAACCTCCTCATTCAAGTGTATTCCCCTACTAGTGACAAAATCGATGAAGATGTTGAGGAGTTCTATGCCCAAATTCAGACCGTCCTCAAAGACACCAAAGAACATGATGTAACTCTTGTTATAGGAGATTTTAATGCAAAGGTTGCTAAAACCTATCCAGGAGCAGATGTTCCTTCTGACCACAATCCGCTCATTAGCCAAGTCTATGTCCAAGTATCTGTGGGGGTATGGTACGTCTTGTTGGTGCAAAGATGGTGGTGGAAGCCATGTACCACTGCCATCGTAATGTAGGCTACATTACTGACAGTCTCGTCAATACATGCCTCAGTTCAAAGTTTGCCGACGTCCATGTTCTATCAATCATGGCCCCTGTGCCATAGAATTCCGTGCAGATATCAGATCGCTTAATTTTTAGATTTTGTAATTCTTGTTCCACGGCTAAAATTGATGGGATGACGAACGAGAATCTCTGATCTTCCAAAAGGAAAGACTCGCTAGCTAGCACATAAACAAGACGAGATCTAGTTGTTTTAGATACCCTCAATTCTCTTTTTTTTTTTAATATGCTTTAACTTTCTCCAGTGCATATAGATTTTTTCTGGTAAGGTCAGGCCAGATAATTTAAGTTAGTACTGGTAGTATTTTCACTTTGAATAGTTTCATAGCCGTTTCAAGGCTTAATGTTTGTAAGTTTCTTATATCTTTAATTGCAAGTATTGCTTTGGCAGCACTTTATGTTATATGTTTGGTGAAGCACTTGCCACTAGGTTGCAATGTGACACATAAATATTTAAATTTATTTACTATTTTAAGTGTAGAGTTATGGATAGTGATTTGTGCTCCGGAGGGTATCTTGCCACCATTTCTAAAGACCATCATTTCAGTTTTTGTCTGATTTATGTAGAAACTGTTTTCCTGACACCATTTAACCATAGGCCTAACATCAATCGCTTCTTGCAATTTGTACGGGTTACTAGAGCTAACTGCTATGTCGTCAGCGAAAGCATAAATGTTGAGAGATAATGATGTTGTTGTTGTTTGAGTCTTCAGTATTTTGACTGGTGCGATGCAGCTCTCCATGCTTCCTTATCCTGAGACAATCGTTTCATCTCTGCATAGCTACCACACCCTACATCCGAGGCACTGTTTAACATATTCTAACCTTGGTCTACCCCTACAGTTCTTATACTCGACCCATCCTTCCATAAGTAAGTTTGGTATTCCTGGGTGTCTTAGCATGTGTCCTACCAACCTATCTCTTCTATTCATTAGCAGTGGCCACAAACATCTCTCCTGTCTCAGTCGTCTTAATACCTCTTCATTTGTAACCCTATCTACCCATCCGATCTTCATCATTCTCCTTTAACACCACATTTAACACGCATCAATTCTCCTCTTTTTTGTTGCTCCAACAGTCCAAGGTCCGGGTTCGATTCCCGGTCAATGCATGTGAGATTTTCGAAGTGAAATGCCATGTCCTGTGGTTCGGATTCCACGTAAAAAGGAGGTCCCGTGGCTCATAATTACAAGATTCACGGTCACGTAAAACTACAATCTTCCTTTTTTCACTTACATAGAGTGCCACGTTCCAGAAAAATGCTTTCAAAACTGACTTCTTAATACCTAAATCTATATTCGAAGTCAACAGATTCCTTTTCTATGGAAATGCTTTCTTTACCTATCCTAAACTACTTTTTATATCCTCTATGCTTCGTCCATCACTGGTTATTTTGCTTCCTAAGTAACTGAAGTCTCCTATTTCCTTTAGCTTGCCACCTGCCAATTCGACGTCCATAGAGGTTTCTGATTTCTTTCGACTGCATTCCAATATTTTTGTTTTACATTTATTAATTTGCATCATGAATTCTTTCCTCAAGACAGAATCCATACCATTTAAAAACTCATTCTGATGTGTCGGCTAAGATGACGATATCATCAGCAAATCTCAGAGTTGAAATCATTTCTCCTTGAATCTTTACTCCTGCATTGAGTTTTTCTCCAATTTCCTTCATTGCTTGTTCAACGTATAGATTGAAAAGTATGGGTGATACGTTGCAGCCTTGTCTTATACCTTTCTGAATACCAGCTTGTCTCTCATGTCCTTCGGCTCGAATAACTGCTGTCTGGTTTCTGTACGGATTGTAGAGCATCCTACTGTCCCTGTACTTTATTCCAATCGTTTTCAAACTGTCAATCAACTTACTCCAATCAACGTTATCAAAAGCCTTTTCTAAGTCTACAAATGCCATGAACGTTTTCTTATCCTTCCTTATTCTAGCTTCCAAAATCAGCCTAAGACATAGTACAGCTTCCCTTGTTCCTACGTTTCTCTTGAAGCCAAACTGGTCTTCACACAACTCTCTTTCTGTCTTCCCATCTTTTTGTAATTTGCTCTAGTCAGGATCTTTGAAGTGATCAAGCTGATTATACGGTAATCTTCACATCTGTCAGCTCCTGTTTTCTTCGATATAGGGATGATAACATTTTTCTTGAAATCAGAGGGTACCTCACCTGTCTCAGAAATCCTACACACCAAGTGAAATAACCTGATCAGCAACTCAATCGGTACCGTACCTTATATCATCTATGCCCGGTGCTGTGTTTCTTCTTGAGTCTTCCAATGCACTGTCAAATTCTGATCTCAATATTAAATCTCCTTTCTCAACCTTATCGTCCGGCTCCGTGACTAACTGGTTAGCGCGCTAGGCTTTGGCCCGAAGTGCACCGGGTTCGATTCCCGGCCGAGCCATCGGGGATTTTAATCGCCAGGGATTAATTCCCGTGGCTCGGGGACTGGGTGTACGTGACGTCTTAATCATCACTTCATCCTCATCACGACACGCAGGTCATCCTCAGGCGTCAACTATAAAAACCTACACTCGTCCTCTCCGGAGGCCACACGATCATTATCATCCTCATTAATTTCCTCTTCCCTTTCCATTACATGATTCTCAATCTCCTTTCCCTTATACAAACACTCTATGTAATCTTTCCATTTCTCAATCTTTTCTTCCCTATCTGTTAGAGGTTTTCCTTAAGATACCTTAAGTCAAAAGATAGCTTTGATGCTGTTTTTCAGTGTTGTCTTATTAACAACCATGTCCACATCCATCTGGCGGCTTCGGTGGCTTAGTTGGTAGCATGCTAAGCTTCTAAGTCCAAGGTCACGGGTTCAAACCCGTCCGAAGTCGTCAGATATTTTAAGAGTGTTAAAAATCCCTCATTATGCCTTCCTCCGGAGGGGAAGTAAAGCCGGCGGACCCATGTCATAGATTTATTACATGAAAAAGAACCTTCCACTAACTACAACTGTGTGAAGCCAAAATTTGTAGGTTAGAATTGATAACGCTATATTAGTTCCTACGTTAGCCACCAGGCGCTAACTGCGATGGCATCTAGTAGCCATGTCCGCAAGCTAGGTGTCGTGGACGGTAGAATTTGGCAGCAAAAGTAGGAACTACTTGAAATTATCGTCTGCAGTCCTTACTTGAATTAAAACAGATAACACACATTAATACAGCAATCACAATTAACACCGGTTATCGGACAGATTCTACACACACCCAAAGTACACGGGGCTACATGACCGCGTTGTCGCAACCCCTAAACTAAGGAACCAATCAATCACCCACATCCGTCTCTGAACATGAAGATATAGAAATATTAATGTTGAAGTGAGTAATTGCACCGTGTCTTCTGTCTATAAACCACCCAGTGCTGAGATTTCCATTGTAACCCCTGATAGCTTTTATAAAAATGTTGTCAACTCCGTAGTTGGTGACTTTAATAGTTACAGTATGGGCATGGTATGGGTTTATGCACAAGACGATAATGGAGAAGAGGTGCTAAAATGCAGTGCCGTAACTATAAACTTGGGGGCCCCGGGGCAACACTTCATAGCGGGGCCCTCAACATTACCATTACCGTACTAATAGATTTTATGATGCACGTTTTACAAGTTAAATATTCAGTGATATGGTCGGAAAATAAATAAGGTGAATAATCGAAAATATTGCATAATTTTCAAAAAACTGTATTCTATATGCTTATTAAATATTAAGTAGTTTTGAATTGCTGCTTAAACATTTGTTTCCTAACTTTCACAGAAGCGAATTCATCAATTACTTTGTCAAAGGTGATTTGTTGAGCTCGATCATTCTCAATTGAAAGTAACACTAAGCTGCTAAGTCCTTCTTGAGCCATTGTAGGCTACTTCTCAAATAGTTTTTGATGAGTTTAAGTTTAGAGAAGGATCGTTCAGCCTTAGATACAGTCACAGTAACGGTCAAATACATGATGCACGCTGTGCAAACGTCTGGACAGCTACATGAAAGCGAACTATGCTCGACTATTATGGAATCAGCAAATTCCTTAACACTTTTCATTTTCTCCAGTTTCTTTTGAAACGAATGTTTTACTGAACATAACTGTGAAGGAAAGGCTGGAGTTACATCATCTATAACCTTGTTAATAAAAGCAACTGCATTTTTGAGAATATCTCTTTCACTTGCACTGGCCAAAAATCAGGTTGTATTACTTGATAAGTGTCAAGAACAGCTTTCATTCCTTCAAAGCGGTGATCAAGTTGAGTACAAATGTGAGTCTACCATTGGATAGAACACAGTAACTCGGAAACAAGATTTTGGGTCTGCTAAAAATAATAATATCGTATGGCCTCGGGTGCCTGGTGCAAGCTTTGTTAATTGACACCCAGAGGGTAGCTTGCATGTCGAATTTCGTCTAAACTCCTTTACACTACAGCGCTTTCAAGTAGAGAATGGAGGAACTTTGTGATGGCGGAAAATCCCGAGATTAATTTTGCCATTGAACAGGGCCTACTGAATTCAAATGGGTTCTTTAACATGCCAACAACGTATGACATGAGTGTCGTGATTTTTGTCGCCTTTCAAAAATCACTTACCATGGCCAGGAGCGAACCTGCAATCTTGGGGTTGGTAGTCCGACACTATAACCACTCACCCACCGTGGCAAGTGTTTCTTCACTGTCTTTACTATTTTCTGGTGAAATACTTGTTTTATTCCCCATCGACTATAAACATCTAATGCTTCAGAAATAAGTGCTTCAAACGCAGAGAGAAGGTCCATGGCAGGGGCGTATATAGAGTTTTATTTCGGGGGGTGCCCAACCGGGGCATAGGGGGCATGGTATAGACCCAAAGAATAGGGGGTCCGGGGTTCTCCCCGGGAAGCCTTTGTATAATTTAGTGCAAAATGATGAGTTTTGAGGCTATCTGGCATCACTTTTTCAAACAAACTTGTTGTGATGTTTTATGTTTGGTTAATGTTAAACACAACTAAGACCATTTTATGATAATTTTTATTAATACAATCAACTGGCTCACTTGATAGTATTTACATGGAAAGAATTGATGTTACTGTTTTGATTTACAACTCACACTAGAATATAAAGTCAAGGTTTCTTGAAGCATTGCCAAATCGGTTCATAACTTCATCGTCAGCGAGATGTATGTTTGTGTGAATAGATGACAATACTAGACCGTTCAGTCTGTTTTCAGAAGTAGAATTTCTTAAGTATGTTTTCAACCAACTCAAACTCCGTTCGGCAGTACCAGTAGCTACAGAGAGAGGCAAATTTTCCAAACGTTTGATAAGGGTATAAAAGTTGGGGAAAAACTTTGGTCACACGCTTCAAGGGCACTTGTTGCTGCTCTTGGTTCGTTCATAAGAGCGAGGGCATTGGAGAGTAATAAGAGGTTATGTTGTTACACATAAGATCAGAGCATACTGATTGTCACACTGTTTACATCGCTCTACCTTCGCCTTGCTTAGCAACGTTGCCATACGTCACTTAGTAACAATAGTACATGATTATATTGGTTTCTAATGTTTTAATTTATAAACAAATAATATATGTGACAACAATTTGGGGGGGGGGGGGGGGGGGGAGAGAATCTAAGACTTCAGACTGCACAACCAAAAGCAATACAAAGTCAAAACTTCAAGTTTGTTCTTTAGCTGCTATGCTTCATTTATTTCCTTTTTCCTTGCTTTTTTTTTTTTGGAAGTCAAATTTATGCGGATAAGACTTTTCAGGACGTCACAAAAGCTGTGTTTCAGTGCATATAGTGCATCATGTCCGCCAAATCAACGAGTTGGATTAATAGTTTTCAGTGTTACTTTCGATTACGAATTCAGTGAATCGGGCAGAGCCTCGATGCCGTACACTGATTTCAAATCTTGCCAGCGAACAATACTGTTACCAAAAAAGCAATACACACTTTGAATTGTTTCAAAAAAACTGGCTCACCACTAGGTTTTCTTCCACAGCATACTTCAACACTAAATTAAGGTTATGAGCAGCGCAGTGCACAAAGTATGCATGTGGGACTTTTTCTTTAATACGCTGCTGCACTCCATCGTATACCCCACTCATGACTGCAGCCCCAGTCCACGACATTGGGTCAAATCCAAGTTTTTTTTCTTCCAATGAAGTTATTACTTCCTCTGCAACGCTTTGCGCGGACTGATATTTTGCCTCTCTAAAGGATACAAAAGTTTCACATACTTTGATTTCAATAGGTTTCCCCTCTTCATCATATTTTGACATACCGGTAAACTTCACTTATCTGATCAACTTTAGCAACGTCCTGGGTGGTATCTAGAATCAGTGAAAAAAAAAAACAACAAGGAATTTTGAAGCTCAACGGCAACTCCATCTTTGTTTTGTAAGGCTAATACGTTAATAAGCTCATTCTCAATTTTAGGACTGAGGTATTTCACAGTCCCTTGTGGACGCTGAAGCAATTCTTGCAGTACTAGTCATATTTTGACAAGAACTCAACTATCGAGAAAAAGTTTCCTTTGTTGCTGTATTCTACCTTTTCACAAGATCCACGAAACGCAAGATTACATGTTGTTGCAAGTGTTAATGTCACATTCAGGATTCTTTCAATGCCTTTACGCCTAAAGCTTCTTTCACTCTTCAAATTTTTATCGAAAACGTCTTCTAAAGTACCATGTTCGCGCCATTGGTCATAAACTACACAAGCTTGTGTATGGCTTTTGGATGCTTCATGAACTGAAATACGTTCTGAAATATGCTTCCGGTCTCGAACTCCGGTTGTTGAAAACGGTAATATACGATTGCTGTGTTCAAGTGCTTCCGATTGCGACTCAGGGAACAGCCAACAAGGCAAGCAGTACACACAGTCTCTTTTCGATGTGGAACATCTTTCCGCTCGGTTGCTGGATAGTTTTGTGGGAGTGATTTTGAAAATTGGGGACGGAAGTGGATCGGAACGATCGAGCTGGCAGTGGTGGATCAAACAGAAGTATGCACTGCCCGCTCGATCGATCAAACGGAAGTGTACTAGCTGGCAGTGGTAGACAACGGAAGTATGCACTGCCCGCTCGAACGATCAAACGGAAGTGTACTAGCTGGCAGTGGTGGACAACGGAAGTATGCACTGCCCGCTCGATCGATCGAATGGAAGTGTGCCCTAGCTGGCAGTGGTGGATCGAACGGAAGTATAAGACGCACTGCCAACTCGATCGATCGATCCAGCTGGCACTGGTAAGAGAAACAATCAGCGCGCGATGTCGTAAATTGATACCATGACGCACTCTCGGCCATGTGAAATGTATATGACATACTGAAGGGAAAACGCTCATGCGAACTCTGGTGTCAAGTGATTTAAACAAATGACATGGTACATGTTCGAAGTCTTCGTATCAGTATTTAAATGGTAAAATGCCTTAATATCAAACATTGTAAGTAGTCGGCATTGCATTGGCATAAGGCATTTTAAACTCAATGTCACTCAGGAACATTATCGAAACAAGCAAAATATAAATGAAACTTAATTCCGTAATGCAGTATTATTGGAACGTGGAAGTAAGTCACCATCTTGTGTGCAATATTTGCGTAGTCGAAATATTGCGTATGACTGTGAATCTAGAGATCTTGGTTTCGAATCCTGGCCGGGGTAGATATTTTTGCTACCAGATTATCATTTTAAACGATATTTATCATATCAATATGACTCATTTTAACAGAATCCATATTAAATTACGTGTTGATCTGTGAATCAAGAGGACCTGTTTATAAGGAATTTAAGGTTATGAGCGGTGTCGCGTCTATTAATCTAGTTGATCCATATCGTATTCTTTATTTAGGCTAGTGCTGGTGGAAGCTACAAATCATCTAATAAAATGAGTTCCGTATTATAAACTACAATATCTGTAAAACATTCCCTTTTTCAATAGATTAATATTTGTGCCAATAATACTATACAATATCGGTGTATCAACAATTTCACGTGAGGTTTCTTCTATGTCAGATGTTACACGTCATCATATGCGACTACTGTAAGGCTCGTAATTTTTTTTTGTAACATAACCAACTTCTTTTAAGCTTCAACCCTGACTTTGTGTTGGTACAATAATAGCTACTTGAAAAAGATCGACCTTGTTGATTAATATACTTTGTAAATGGTCCGTAAGGTTGTATTGGACCAGCCGCTACAAGCCTGCGTTTCTTATCTTGATTTTCTATGAAAGCAGAAAAGGCGTCGAAGTACGTAGAATCTTCATCTTCCAAACAACTTGGTGTATCATTGGTTGGGTCTGTTTTATCTTCTTCACCTATAATTTTTCGCTTATTCGATTTGTTGTCATTATTAAGGTTATCTTGTTCCGACGTATCGACACTTAGTTTTGTGAGATTTCGATTTCAATATCAGAAGAATCCCTTTCCTTTTCATTTTCCTCCGAAGTGTCTTTCAGAGCTTGGGTCTTTGATTTGTTGGGACCTAATAAGGAAATATGCGTCACAAGTACAGTAGTATTGTAGTTGGTTTTGATTTATTGTAGTTGGTCTTGAATAAATTATGTAGATAGGTGAAATATTTTGATCGAAGAAGCAAAATACGCTCTCGACCACATTATTAACAATCGATTTGTCAGAAAGATGAGTATCGATTTTGTAAGATTTATTTTTCTAGGAGATAAATATTGGGAGTGGGGATAACATTAGCCGTGTGGGTTGCCTACTTTTACTCCTGCTAAGCTAACGCCATATATGCGCCATACTCAGAAACAGCCTGTCCGCCAACTTGTTGTAAAGGCCAGTTGGTCAACATTAGGGAGGTACATGCATTTTGGGTGATAAAACGTAGATATTAGCTCTTTTCATCGTTGAATTCGAGATGGTATGCTGTACAATTGTTGCTTGTCACACGAGGACCAACAAGGATAGAGCTGATCACAAGGAGGGTGTACGTTTCTTCAGCATACCGTCAGTGATGAAGAGCCAATGCGAACTCACGAAGAAACGAGGCGAGAGACGCCAAGCACTGTGGCTTTCTCGCATAAATCGGTAAGACCTGAGAGATCGTGGTCATCAGCCCCATGTATTTGGGTGTATGTTGAATTTGTATGATAAAATGTGTCACTGTGGTAACTGCAGTAATGCGCAGTTAGATTCCCTCCTCAGCATTCCTGGAAGTGGTTTTCCGTGGTTTCCTCACTTCTACTCCAGGAAAATGCTGGGATGATTCCTAACATAAGGCCACGCCCACCTCCTTCCTGATCCTATTCCCAATTTACAAATACAGCCATCACAATAACACAGGTTATCACACAAATTCCACAAGCACACACCCAAATGACCACGATGTCACAGCCCTTATGCAACAACAGCAAAGAAGCGAGAAGCCGCAACGCTCCAGCTTTTAAACTTGCCACCGAGGGATGTTGACCAACCCAGAACAAGGTCAAACATATTGGCCTGGGTATGACTCATGTGGTATTTTTGAGTCAGGTTTGACAAATACTTCTCCACAAAAGGTTGATGCTCCTACGCTTCTCACCTCACGTATTTACTCCGGCTTTTACAACAATATGGATGACGCTTTGTGTTTCGGGAGAGGCAATAGATGTTATCCCCCTTCCCCCTGCCCCTCCATCTTCATTTGTGGTGGCTAGGGACTTCCGGGTCATCAGCCCCATGAACTTGAGTTTGTGTTGAACTTATCTGATACCGTAACATATTTCTGTGATGACTGCAGTAGTGTGTGTAGCTGTATTGGTTGTTAATTCATTTAATTTGAGAAATCTTGGTCATCAGCCCCATGTAGTTGGGTGTGTGTTTAACTTGTCTGATAACCTGTTTTGATTTGATGACTGTGGTAATGTGTGTAGCTTTATTATGGACAGAGATGATGAAGGTGCCCCTGGACTTCAACTAAGGTGCTATCCTGGCATTTTCCTGGAGGGAGGATAGCCGCTATCAGCGCCGGGATTCGAACCTGCGATCTCCGAGCGTGGTGCACGATTTAACGAGCATGGCTACGTCGCTGGGTGCCAACTGTATTGGGGAAATACTGTAGATTTAATCAAGTCAGTGTACTTTAGGTCCTATGACCTGTGAAAGGATACCCTGCTCCCTTTTTCAAACTTTTGACTACAATTGTAAGCATTTTTGCTATAATTCTTCACATTCAGCTTCTTGCATTCAGGAAAATACATATTTTATAATATTTGTAATATATTATTCTACAAAAATTATCTCGCTGACAGCTCGGGCTTAGGCGCCATTTTATACCAACATCAGCTGATTTTATTCTGGCCCCATATCCCGCTGGCAGCGCCCTCTCGAAGTTGAAAACCACTAAAAAGGGAATGACGATAAGAAAGGCATGTATGATTTGGTTACATTTGCATGATGTTTGTAGTTTGTTTACATTACGTCCTCTACGCCGTCTTTATTCATTGTGTTAATCATTGTGTTAATCAATTTGTACCCAAATCAAAAATTGATTCTAATGTAATCCGTAGTAATCATTTTTTAAACGTCAAATCATGGATTAACGTAAATTATATCCGAGTCAACAGCTTGCTTTCCGTTTTTACAAGTGCTTCCGATTGCGACTCAGGAAAAACCAACAAGGCAAGCAGTACACACAATCTATTTTTTTGAGTAACATAACCAACTTCCTTTAAGCTTTGTGACGAATCCAGCTGTTTGATAATAAAGAAAAATAGCTTAAGCAAACACGATGTTCAGTGATGAACAAAATTAAAGATTTAATACTCTATCCTCTAATCCCTCAGTATGCCTTCCTTCGGAGGGGAAGTAAAGCCGGCGGTCCCATGTCATAGATTTATGGCATGTTAAAGAACCTTCCACTAATTACACCTGTGTGAAGCTAAACTAGATAGGTTAAGAATGTAAACAACGCTCTTAGGTTTCTATGTACTTTTTTTTAGCGTATGGCTTTTAGTGCCGGGAGTGTCCGAGGACATGTTCGGCTCGCCAGTTTTGTAGCTACTTCGTGACGGACACCCAATAGATGAGCTACACGTACCGTTGGGGAGGAAAGTTGGAATGTAAGGACGAGGAGTTGGAGGGTAACGGCTGTGGCCTAAGTTAGGGACCAACCCCGGCATTTGCCTGGAAGGAAGATGGGAAACCACAGAAGACCATCTTCAAGGTTGCCGGCGGGGGGATTCGAACTTCCTCGCCTCCCAGATGTGAGCGACTGCCAGCAGTCATGCCGTAACGACCACGGCTAACTCACCCGGTTCTACGTTCGTTGCCAAGAGCCGACTTCAGTGGCGTCTAGTAGCTAAGTTCTGAACTTGGCCTAGTAGTCGTTGACGGTGGCGCTTGGCGGCAAAAGTAGGAACTATTTGAAAAATTATAAGTTGCAGTCTGTACTTAAATTAAAAAAACAGATAACACACACTAATACAGTCATCACAATTAATACCGGTAATCAGACAGATTGTACACACACCCAAAGTACACGGGGCTACATGACCGCGTTGTCGCAGCCCCTAAACATAAGAACCAACCAACCAAAACCAAAGTAAATTACAGTAATAATCAGTTGGGCAAGCTAAATTCCATGGATGATCTCTTTTTTTTTCTAGCGTATGGCTTTTAGTGCCGGGAGTGTCCGAGGACATGTTCGGCTGGCCAGTTTTTGTAGCTGCTTCGAGACGGACACCCAATGGGTGAGCTACAAGTACCGTTGGGGAGAAAAGTTGGAATGTAAGGACGAGGAGTTGGAAGGTAGCGGCTGTGGCCTATAGTTAGGGACCAACCCCGGCATTTGCCTGGAAGGAAGATGGGAAATCACAGACGACCATCTTCAAGGTTGCTGGCGGGGGGGATTCGAACCACCTCGCCTCCCGGATGTGAGCGACTGCCAGCAGTCATGCCGTAACGACCACGGCTAACTCACCCGGTCATGGATGATGATAATTGAAGTTTTAAGGGCGAAACAGAGAGAAGCTTTCTTTTTGACGAGGGGGGTTAAAATTTGCAACCTTAATACCGTAAATCAAAATTTATGTCACAGGTTGAATAAAAAGGAAGGAGCCCAGAGGACATTGTCCTAGGGCCCGTGATCGCTCTCTACGGCCCTGATCGATATATAGAATTATTTTTTGCTGGTAGGGTTAAATACAGTAGTAGTAAGGTGATTGGGTTTTATATTTTGCGCAGGCGATCTATCGTTGCCTTTCCTGCGCCCCGTCATGTGACAGCGCCCAATGCGGTCGCACCGTTCACACCTCCCTAGGGCCGCCCCTGATCTTAATGGCTTTATCTGCATACAATCCTTACAATTAACTAAATAAATGTTACACAACAAACAAAGTAGGCTCCTTCTGAGAAAAGAATCCTCACTGTTGGTAGTGTAAAGCATTTAACAGGTGATAGATGGGACAATATAAAGGATTCAGGTAAACAAATGTTATGGAGGGGGAGGTTAAATCCTAAAATCCCCCTGTCGGTACTCCACCGAACCTTTGGTACCGTATGTATCATTGATACCAAAGAATATGGACTGATACATGTGACCTCATTACCGCTCAATTATGTTAGTTTAGATTACTGTAGAGCAAGGGAATGTGTAGTTTGTCTGTTGGTAGGTAAAGAACATTGCGTGTTATTGTTTGATTGTGGGTCCAGAGATGCTGGAGACATGGTGGCCACTATTCCTGGAAAACCTGGAAATCCTGGAAAACTCCTGGTTTTAATAGGTCTGGAAAATAGCCACTGTTAATTAATTATAAGAATCTTTCCATCCACTGCTAAAATTCCCAGTCCGCTCTTAGTCCTCGATGTCATGATATCGCAGATGGGGTAGCAAGGGCCATCTGGCGGTCGCTCTGCAAACCCTGCTTATTTTTAACAGGAAATTTACGCGCCGTGTTTTATCTTAAATCATACTCCCACTGCGGTTTTGGGTGAGCACTCTATCGTTAACGAAATAAATTTCCTCAGGCTACCTGTTTCTGTGTGGGAGAACACGCGATAGAATTTTTGTAAAACATATTGAGTATAAACAACTTGGCCGCAATAAAATTTTAGGCGGCATTCTTTTCTCTTTTTTTTAAAGCGGATATTTGAGTCACAAAGGCATTTTTTTAAACAACAATTAAATCATTAGTGTGCAGGCTTGCGTATCAATAACGCAATCACCACCACTACTTTTTTTCAACATCTGTATAAGTAGACCAAACACAACTGCTTTACTTTGGTCTTTAAGTAGGCAACCGATAAAGCCCCCCCTCGCCGTCTTCCCCGCCCGGGATTCGCCTTAAGTCTGAAAAAATGAGAATTACTTCGAGGTGGAAGAAAGCGTGAAGAAGAGAGGAGAAGACTGGACAAGGGTGAAGGGGGAAGACAGAAGATGTTGGAGAGGCTTGTGTTCCAAACAGACCCGGCCAGTGGCTGGAAACTGTGCAAGATGATGATGATGACTTCTGGAAAATTCCCGGAAAACTCCTGGAAAATCGTTGACCGATTTGAGTGGCCACCATGTGGAGAGAAGAATGCTAGCATTAATTTTGCTCACAGGAAATTATACATTCTTGACGAGCAATGAGTAGGCTACAGTACGGTATCATTAGTCCTTACTATGCATTGCAGGTAGTATCCCCTGCCTCTGCACTTTGAACCAAGTATGCACAAACTCCCGGTCTGTGCCCCTACCTGACAGCATATCTGAATAGAAAATAAAATACTTACCGTATTTACTCGACTATAGGACCCTCTATTTTCTCTAAATTTTTAGTCCCGAAATTGCGAACTTCGCAAAAATCCATTATTTTGGGAAAAGGAGAGAGTAAAATTAAGCTATTTCATTTAAATGCTACATAGTACGATATATTCAATCAAAATAAACGATATATTTAATCAAAATAAACGAAGTTTACACTTTAATCAACCCATTATGAGACTGCCATAACCTCAATTATCCACCACTATTCCCGGCTGCCCCCCAATGACTTTCACTACTATTGCTAAGCAAAAATCTTAAATTAGTATCAAAGAAATAGAATGGAATGGACAAAGTATCAGGCATATAGGGAGAGAGAATGCATCAATTAGGGAATGACTGATGATGCTGAACGATCACATCTCACTATCATTTGTAAACACAACCGAATACGTATTATTCACGTATTTCACATTAAAATAGGTACCAATAACGTGTCACACAAACGCCGACGGTTCTTGCAACAAATGAAATGTGTTTAAAATAAAACTGAGAAGTAGGCTACCGCAAACACTACTTCGTATATTTTGATTAAATATATATTGTACTATGTAGAGCTAAAGGTTTGTCTCATAATCTGTGTGGAGGTACAGTAGAGTACTTGAACAATTAACCATCAGCTATAAAATCAGCTGATTCAGTCTCAAATTCGTAACTTCATTGGATATAAATATGTATGAAGTGTTAACTTAAATAAGGTCTCAGGCAAAAGTAAACTAAGTGGAGGGCTAGGAAAATGGATATGGCATTCAGACTTTGCATCAACACATATAAGTCCAAATCCCTCTCATATCAGACCAAGTACAGGCATTATTGCACAGTTATTGCTCTATGCAGCAGAAACCTTATCAAGCATAAAGAATGTTGAAATTGAGAAAAAGGAAAGGAAGATCTTCCGGAAAATTCTAGATCCCAAGAAGCTACCTGGAGATGGATACAAATTTCAACTGAGGTCAAACCAAGAACTCTATGACAAGTTTGAAGGGATTTCTGTCAGCATGAGAAAGAGGAGGTTGATGTTCTGAGAACATATTGAACGATTGAGGACCGAGAGATTGGCTAACAAAATTCTCAACCTTCAGGAGAAATGGAAGGTGCAATCTTCATTGCTTCAGGAAGTCCATCAGGACTTAAACAGGGCAAACATTGGACCGGCCGAAGTGTGGGACAGGACAGGATTTAGAACCAAAATTGCAGCTGTAAAGGATCCCCCCAAAGAAAGACCCACGTTTTCAGCCGGAGAACGATTGAGAAGGAGCCAGAGGTTGAAAGATCTTTGGCGGCAGTGGCAGATCCAGGCCTTGCGGGGCCCTGAGCGATATAAGGTGGGGCCCACAACAATAGAAAATTTTAAAAATATCAAATCAAATGGAAAATAGTTTGGTGATAATAATAATAAAATAAAGAATAGTTACAATATTTTGAATACACTACAGTACATTATTTTAATAATATGAAAGAAACCTTTTAAGTCCCCTTGAAGAAGATTATGCAAACTATGAAATATTAAAATATTACTTTGTGACTTTTTTCCCGGCTAAAGTCTTCTATTGTTTCACTGACATCTAAACTTGCAAAACGTTCACGGGAGGTCATAGCTGCACTGAAAAAAGGAATATGAATTATAAATTAATTTGAAAAGTATAATTAATTAATAAAGTAATTAAATTTTCACAAATCCATGGTGCGGGGCCCCCCAGACCGCGGGGCCCTGGGCAGTCGTCCACCTCGCCCTCCCCTAGATCCGCCCCTGTTTGGCAGGAAGCTAAACGACAAGGAAGAAACACCTTAAAGAAGAAAACCTGAACGGTTGATGTGTAATTGTAGTCCATCGGTGGCTGTATCAAATAATGATAATAATAATAAACTAAGAGGAAGAAATTTCAATCATCTATAGCGCTTCAAAATATTAAAGGAGTGGTGTTTAGAGATAAGCGCGCTGGAAAACCATGGGGAATACAGCATGACCGGTAAACACTTGCACGAGTTGGACTTGGAACACATCTTCAACCTCAAGTCTTTAGAAGTCTTGTCAGTCTTGGCACTAGAAGCTTGTGTACTATCCAACTCTGTATAAGGGGCAATGGAGAGGAGAAAGGATGAATAAAGCAAGCAGCACTCTGGGCTAGTATGTACAGTAAAAGAGAGCTGTTGCACACCATGAAATTGGCTGTCTACTGAATCCTTGTGTTGCAGTGAAGTGAACAATCTTGGTACCATGATAATCTAGAGAATGGTAACTTGAGTACCAGTCTCTGTTAGTAAAGCTCATATTATTAAATGAAAATAATAATAATAATAATAATAATAATAATAATCTACTGTTAATAGTTACTGTGATTTAGGTGGAATTATATAATAATTAAATTCGAATTTTGTTCATTAAAATCTCCAATAGGTGCTGAGCACCAATAAAATATTGCAAACAGATACTTGAACCTCAGAGAGGTTGCATAGTCAATACTAGGGCTCGGATCGATATGCTCGATAAAATCTCCAGATATGCTCGAAAATCATGTGTTTTATGCTCGATAGATATGCTCGAAAAACCCATTCTATGCTCGATAGATATGCTCCAAAAAACATTATATGCAGTTAAATATGCAGAATATTCTCGAAAAATACAGTTAAAAACTCTAGAAAGGAAAGTGAAACGAAAAAACCAATAACATGCCTTTATATACGAGCTTTATTTTCTAATTGTATGTATGATACACTGCAATATACTCGCATTCAAATTTTTCAAGTATATACTGTATAAGAGAAGTTTTCTTATAAAAGTTACAGTTTGAAAGTTCATTTACAAAATGTTCAGAATTAGGCGAGTCAATGAAGTAGATCTGCATTGGTCTGTACGACAAGAATTTTTTCTATGTTTTCAGTTGTGAATGAATTTCTTAAATCAGTCAATAAAAGTTTCAATGACGAGAACGACCTCACTAAAGGTTGAAAACCTGCGGTTCTATTATCCGCACCAGATAGGCTTTTGAATAATTATTTCTGTTTTCGAACCTAGGATGGTCAGGGCCCAAATTCTGGGGCGGAATTCGAAGAAAAACAAACTATTTAGACGAAAACCACAAGAATATGCATTTATATGCTTCTATTCTGAAAAACGCGGTTTTATGCATTTAGGCCTATATGCTCGATAAATTTCAATTCTGTTGGTCCCAGAGAGGTGAAAATACCACCGAAAGGCTTCTTTCAATGTGTACTATTCAGGAAAAAAATATGCAAATATGCTCGAATCCGAGCCCTAGTCATTACATTCATTACCAATTACAGCTAGTAGGCCCTACCTAACTTGTTTCTGGTGGCTGTACAAAATATGATGCAATGTTAACCAAGGGTACTGTCCGCACATTATATCTCTGCCTCTGATGACCGTTGTATATCTAAGAATATGAAGTGTCATCGACTTGTCAATTTCTCTACTCCTATTTACGTGACATTACCCCTCACGTTGGGGCTCGGGAGTTTTGACGATACGGTATACTCGGCCGACTTACCCTGATGCAGTCAGCACATTTCATTAGTACAGTATTCGCATTATATCTCTGTCGGTGAGGAACGTTGCATTTCTGAGAATTCAAGCCGTCAACTCAATTGTTTGTGTGCCAATTTGAGAAATGTCTTTGGTGAGGCTGTACAATCGGTATACCTTTCCTGGAAATAATGACGTAGCTGACCGGCAGAGATATAACGTGAGCACAGTACTAGGTAATATACTCCGAGATATTAATCTGTGAAGACGTTTATTAATGAATGTCTTTTTATCTCGTTAAAACATACATTATCAGATAATGTACTAGAATCATTTCAATGTTACACAACTGAATTGCACAGCTAGTATCTATTTTATTTCTAAATCTAAATCAAATAAACTTATACTGTACAGTACCATATGTCTAACATAAATACAATCGTTATACAGACATAATATTTACACATATACTGAACTTACACAATTTATTCAAATATGATGCTGTAGGCCGTTTTGAAGTTGTAGCAAAATAGTATATAAAGATGGGCATTCAATATTACAGCTTAAAAAAATCCACATTGAAAGGCGACTAATGTAAGTACAATCTACACACGAGTTCTCTGATGACATTTATTTAATCTACTTTTAAAAAAATACTTACTTCATTTCAGAAGAAATCGTAAGTTTGTTAAGACGTACTCCCCTTATGAATGTGATCATTGTTTATAATGTATATTACAAAGAATGTATTTTTTGTTTTAAAATTATTACTATTCCATTATGTAAAAATGAACTCTGTTTGGCAAGAAAAGCTGGAGAATATTGCAGGGTGATCTGCTTTATCTTAATAATGTTATTTCCTACTGTTCAACTTCTTAAATTGTCTTCAAGTACTGGTAATTTGATTCTAATTTTACTACAAACATGTATTTCTGTGCTTTGGGAAACACACAAATCGGAAACTACCGCACAATTCCTCATCTGAAAATTGCTTTTTGAAAAAATACCAGAACTTGGTATATTGACTTTCAAGGCCCGTGAATTAAAACTCAGTCATTTTTCTGGGTTTATGCCGTGTCTTATGTGGGGTTTCGCCTAAGAACACCAAGCTGGCTCATCAGCGGGCTCTTAGTGTCCGCGCCCGGACCATCATTTTGGATGCCTTTATAAGGAGGTGAAAGGTTGCTTGAGATTTTAGCTCTCGCAGCTAAAAAAACACACGCACATTTCATAAGAAGGAAGGTAGTGCACAGTTCGCTACTCCTGTGGGGGTCCGAGCATGGACACCAAGAGCCCGCTGAAGAGCCAACTTGGTGTTCCTAGGTAAAACCCCACACAAGACATGGCACAAACCTTGAAAAATTGCTGAGTTTTATAACAGAACTTGTTAACTATGGAGCACGTACTATGTTGTACGTGTTGCAACTTAGAAGAAAGTAAGTACCAGAGTCCAGATATCAAGCAAAATGCATCTCACTGTCTTTATACTCAAAATATTTATTTGATGGTAATTGTTTCGGCTCATTTGGGAAATGATATGGCAACATTTCAGTTGGTCTACACAATATTATTCCAATTAATGGGGCATGCGAAGAAACCAACCTGAAATAAATTACATGTGAATATATATTTGTTATGGACTACAGAAGAGAGAGAAAACCAAGGGATGACTTGGGTGTGGTGGGATCAATTTTTTTTCTTTATTCACCAATTATAGCTCCCGTTACCTTCATAAAAGTTTTATACCATATTTGGAGATGTTCACATTGTTATGAGTTCAATGTGTTATTACTTGCATAGTAAATGAATGCAATAAATCAGCTCAAAGAAAAAGAAAATGATTTTCAATAAACTGCATTGAAAAATGAAAAGGAGATTTTTTCAAAATGTGAACATCTGCTGTCTCACTTCCCATATTAAAGCTCTGATTGTTACTTTTCTCAATCCCACAATAATTATTGATCCAAAGAGAAATAATCTGGGAACTACTACTTTCATGCCTTTCCTTATTCTTTTCAGGCAGATGCAGGGTTAGTACTTCCCTTTTTTTTTTTTTTAAGTCCTGAAGTACCTAGAGTCATCTGATTATCAATCCAATTTGTATACATACCACTATGTACCGTATGACTACCCGTTACATTTTCAATGGGATTGGGAATGACATATGATGAAAGGCTATGAGGTGGATGGATTTTATGGTCGAATGCCTTTCCTGACACCAACCTCACGAGAGGAGTTAATGAGAGATGAAATGAATGAAACTGGGCAAGGATGTGGAAGGAAGTGGTCGTGGCCTATTAGAAGGTACCACCCCATCAATTGCCGGGAGTTTGAAAATGGGAAACCTCGGAAAACCATTTCAAGGACGGCTGACATTGGGGTTTGAACCCACGTCTACCGAGTCCGCAGATAGCTTGGCCCCATGACATAGCAAAGCACAGCTATTGCTGTTGGTATCTTTCAACCTATGTGCATGTTAAAAATATTCTGCCCTTTTGCAGTTGCAATATACATTTACAATTTTGGTAAAATGTCATATACTGCATTGCAGAAACTTGCGCGCTGCACACAGTATGTGTCAGCTTGGTGCAGGCTACTTATCTGTGTGAGTTGAGAAAAAACATGACATATACCACTATAACCAAGATTATTAAACAAATTTCACACAGTAGGCTATGTGCATAGGTCTGATGACCATGAAGTTCCTAGCTCCAAAATGAAACATCAAAATCTCTATATGAATATATTGCACAATCTGTGTCTATAATAATAATAATAATATCAAATGGCCTCGGGTGCCGGGTGCAAGCTTTGTTATTTGACACCCAGAGGGCAGCTTACATGTTGAATTTCGTTGTTCCTTGAAGCACTATGAAAGTCAAGAAGGTTGACACTATAGCGCTTTCTGGTAGAGAAATGAGGAACTTTGTGTTGGCGGAAAATCCCGAGATTAATTTTGCCCTTATGAACACGGCCTACTGAATTCAAATGGGTTCTTTAACATGCCAACAACGTATGACATGCGTGTCGTGATTTTTGCCGCCTTTCGAAAATCACTTACCTCGGCCAGGAGCGAACCTGCAAGCTTGGGGTTAGTAATCCGACATGATAACCACTCACCAACCATGGCAAGCTATTCTGTGTCTATGAGAGAGATTTATAGATATTATGTTAAACTCGCAGCAGTACTTGGGATTTACCAACAGTTGGATGACCAACTTGAATAGACGAGTCAAAATTCAGTTATCAGTATGTGATTATTCGTACGTTCCTCCACATAAACCTAAAGATTGCAGCTCCTACATTTTCTTGATGGAATCTATAATAGTTTGAATTCACTTGGTCAGAAATGGGCCAGCGGTTTATTTGAAGACCTTCATCTTATTTAATTGTCTTTTTCTCTCTCTCCCTTCCTTTCATCTTTCCTTAAGTTGTGTAATAATGTAGACAAAGAAGTAGTATCGGTACTACTTGCCCTATTGGCATTATTTAATATATAGTTTTATTCTCATTCAGATACAATACTTTCCTCGTCTTAGGAACATTATTTTAAAGAGATAGTGCATATCCTCCCTATCATCACTCAGCTCTTCTGCCAAACAGATTTAGTTTCATTTTTAATTCATTAGGAATTGTGCAAATACTGGAAATATAATTATGTTATCACACATAAAACACTTCACACTATAAATTAACTAATTTATTATTTAACATATGTACATTATTTGTTTGTGGCAATGGGACATTTCCCCTTACCCTACTTGTCTAACTTTCACTGACTATGTAGCTAATATTACAGTTCCAACTCGTAAAGCCACTGTGTCATTTTACATTAAACGCTGAAATGTCTTGTCGTAGTTGTTAGTTTCTATAAAATGAGAGGTGGCTGCTATATAGGCAAATATACAGTAGATGGGCTTGCTTAGGGGGAGGACAAAGTAAGACGAATATTTGGTTTAAAGGGATTAACATCAAGGTCATCAACACAAAAATATGATATTGAGGGTCTTTCTCCTCAGAGGCTACCTTTTGATGATGCATGGATGGCACCTATAGGATCTCTAGCTGAATTTGACATTGCTTCCACTTATTTGGTTCATGTTTATCATTCACCTTACATATCAGACCTCCCTTGGCTAAGGGGCAGATGACCTCGTAGTTCCAACCCTTAAATCCTCATAACTATCTAACTAATTCCCTTGGCTAACTGTTTCTACTCACAATGGTAATGTGCTCATTTTCCAGCTTTCTTCTTCCAGGTCAAGCCAAGTCTCTAGTTAGCCCTCACCCCTAACATTAGAAATGTTTTGGCCTGGAGTATCCACTGCATCTAAATCTTAGTTAGCTTTATTAAAATGCTTGCCAAAAGGAAGTATAAAATTTGTGGTTAAAAGAACAAGATCAAAAAAGGTATCAAACAAAAAGTTAAAAAAAAAGAAAAAAAAAAAAAACAGTTCCAAAAGTCAAAATATGACAAATATAAGAAATGTAAAAATGAAAATCTTTTAAAAATAACAAAATTACGGTAGTTTCCATTTTGGGATCGAGTCCCAGAGGATGAGAGTTTTCTTCAATAACCATTACAAAATTCAGCCATTTTATAATTTTACTTACCTGTGTAGGAACACATATACAAATCAGCTACCAGAAACTTTTCAAACATTAAAAAATCCCTGATCAGTCTTGTGCCCTATTTCTTCATCAGTCAAGTTTTCTTATTCCTCACTCTTCTCTTTGCTGTTCCTACCGTTGGCTAGAAGCAGGCCTGCATTTATAAATGGGTAAACTGGGTGTTTAGTTTTGGTGTTTGATCTTGAAGGCACCAAATTTTGGCTCCCTAGAAATCATATTTGTTAAGACACACTTCACTGGCTTCAATTTTGACATCAAATTTGCCGCTATCAAATTTCGAAGCTCTATTGAATTTACTGGATGAAAATTATACGAATTGTACCAATAAAGTATTTTAAGGATCTGATAAGAGGAGTTAGCACATTTCAAGTTACCATAACTTACTAAAGAAACCAATAAATGCAAATGTGATGAGTCTTGTGCCCTTGGCCAACTGCTTCTACTCACAATGGTAATGTGCTCATTTTCCAGCTTTCTTCTTCCTGGTCAAGCAAAGTCTCTAGTTAGCATTAGTTAGTTTTACCATACTCTATTTACTGAATTATCAATTCAATTGTAGAATTTATAAATAATGACTTATGATCTTTAAAAGTGCAGGGTAATTCTGTCACTAACCACAATTGAATAACAATATCTAACAATCATGAGATAGGAAAAGAGAGTTATAGTTATTGTTGTTTTAAGTGGTGGAACTACGAGGCCATCTGCCCCTCAGGAAAAGAGAAGAAATAAAACACAATGAGAGGCAGGTGAGAACTGAGGGAGAAACAATGAGGTCAAACTCCACATACAGTACATTCTCGATTATCCGACCTATACTGGACCTGGAGTATGTCGGATAATACAGAATGACTTTGAAAATGAACTAAAACAAATAGGTAGGCTATACTGTATTACCGGTACTGAAACAATGACATGTTTTACCATACTCTATTTACCGAATTATCAATTCAATTGTACATGCAGTATTGAACAAAAACGTTCAAATTGCCTTAAGAAAAGAAACAATGACTGCTTGCCTGCTGATTCACGTTTTCATGCTGCGAGATCTCGCCACGAAAAATCAACACCTCCGTTGTGCTTGCTCCGGCTGTCGCTTCGCGTAATGTACGTAATGCCCTTAATCCTTCACTGTTTTATCCTTTTGTTCAGCAGTATCTCGTTCTTCTTCAACATCCTCATTTTCGTTAGCATTCCCAAAATCAATAATATCAGGGTAAATTCAAACAGATGATCTTGTACATACCACTTACTCACATCTTGAGTCGTAGCATTCTCACAACCAGGAATGCAATTCAGTAGGTGAACAATGGCGTCCATGTCTTCTTGTACCACCTCCTTTTGATGTTCAGCCTCACTCAACAATATGTTCTAAGACTTTTCTAATGTCGTCGTTTCAATTTCTTCCCAAGCAGCCTCCACACCAGGTGTCCCAGAATTTAGTGTACAGCAAATGTTCAAATTAAGTCTACCAGTGTCGGTAACACGGAATGTCAAATAACCGAAGGTTGGTTGAGCGGTACTCTACTGTAGTTGTCTTTGTATGCTTTCACATCTTCAAAACTGTAGCTCTTGTGTGTTATTGACTCTGATGAGCTTGTTTTAACCACATGCTCGTATTGGAAGGTTGCGCAGCAACCAGTTCTTCTGTCACTCCATATTGGTCTGTTTATAACCAGTTATTCCTGTTTGTGATAATTGTGTGTTATCTGCATTTATGTATTTATTTATTTATTTATTTATTTACATATGTTACGCCCTCATTGAAGCACTTAACCAAAACAAGTATATACATGTCTCAAAAACAATATTAAAGATTCAGCTTCTTCTTTTTCTTCTTTTCCCAAAACATTTTCATTCTAGTCGACCTTGCCGCTCTCTCTGCATCGCTTATGGTGTAAGTTTTGCGAGTAAAGGTTTTTAAGGGAAGTCGGATGTTCTTGTTTTTCAAGATATTCTTCTCATCTTTGTTAGCAATTTGGGACATTGTCAAGCCGAGATCATCCAGATCATTTTCAATTTCCATAAACCAAGAGTTCTTTGTTTTACTTTTGAAAAAATAATTAAATAATACTTTTAATTGTCTGGTATCCGGCAGGCGTGAGATATGACCAAAACAAAGCAATTCGCCTTTTTCGCGTAGTATCGACTATAGACTCAGTTTCTTTATGAAAATGAAAATCCACAGCCTGCTTCCAGTCTCCGACCGGGTCAGGAATGGAATGAATGAAGCCCCCATCTAGCGGCGAGGATATGAACTGTGCCGGCTGCCAAGGCCTGACGCACTCCTCTGGGGCAATGATTACATGAATGACAGATGAAATGATAGTGGAGAGTGTTGCTGGAATGAAATTTTGACAGGGAAAACCGGAGTACCCGGAGAAAAACCTGTCTGCCTCCGTTTTGTCCAGCACAGATCTCACATGGAGTGACCGGGATTTCTCAGTTTCTTTATAAACCACTTCATTTGGTAATAGACGCCATTGACCATCCACCTGATGTTTTTTATTAATTATAGTTCTGAGAATTCTTCCATCAGTCTTCTGTAATGTGTCAGTAACCGATCGAGTGTTTAACTTGAAAAGTGTTTCACAAGCATAGCCTATATTGCTTCCGGTTTAATAACTGATTCGTAATGTCGTAATTTAGTATTTATGGAGAGTGATTTCTTTTGTAACTAGACCAAGTAATATATTGCGCTTGTCTTAACTTTGTTGATCTATTTTCGATTGACGCTTTCTCATTCAAATTCCATGTTATAATCTCCCCTAAATATTTAAATTTATGTACAACTGTAATTTCTTTATTGTTAATCAATGTAATAGCTTGTGTTTCCACATCTGTGCACTGCATACTAACAGTAGAGCATCTAGGTCTATTCAAGGTTCTTCAGTTCATTTTTGTTTGTTTGATCAGGCCATATTAATCAGCAATAAGAAGCAAAGTGAACATTATATAACTTGAGCACAATTACTAGTCCTGACGAAAGTTACTTGGATTCTAATGAGGCCCGACTTAAAACATTGATCAACTGGAATCATGTTCTCCTGTTGAGTTACTGTTCATCCCAGTCAAAACCAAAACCAAAACATTGAATTAAGACTTGATGATTTCAACAGCACATTTGTGCTTTTGTCAAAACAAGTCTTCAAGTGTAGTTAGATGAAAATTACAAATATGTATTGCAATTTGTGGCTTTGGTATTCAATTGAATATATATAGAATATGATATTAAATACATTACTGAATGTCTTAACAGTATGTAATTACATTGCAGTCTTGAACATATTTTTAATATATAGTCTAATTTCTTGAAAGAAATGTATAAATATATTTTGTGACTTAATTCCAGGATAATTCAAATATAAGAAACTCTTTTGTCCGTAACTCTTTCTTTGTAGCAATGTCCCCCCCCCCCCCCTTACAGATCCTGTAGATATATATCTAACTGTTGAGTAGTTAATAAGTAGGCCTATATTATCATATACATGTGTTGATGATTGCTTCAACCCAAAACATTGCCTCACTTTCCCGTAACATTTAATTCTCACTAAATGTTCAGTAATGAAAATTCTCTGAGCTACTTTATTTTTCAAATAAGTCAAATTCACAGACTAAGTTGCTCATTGCTGGCAGTTCTATGAGCACAGCTCTGAACATCACCATTAGTTTCATCACAAACTTCAAACAATGTTCAGTACTTAAGGATTCTTGTCTGCCACAAGGCTATTTGTAAAGCTTTTCTATTGTACAAAAAGAAGAATGATATATTCAATACAGTATTGACTAGATATTGGCCTTGTCAATACAATCAACTTAATTGTTTAAAATATTGGTACATGAAACTCAACATCTTTTCAACCCATGTGAGAGGTTCTTTGCCAGGTAAATTATATAAAAACATGACAAGGATGGATGGTAATTTCATAACAATACCGGACCAAATGGAAGCGCTGTTATCCAGGACATTATCATGAATACAAAAGAAAATCTCGCCCAGTATTAAAATTCTACTGAATTTTGAAATAAGCAATAATTTTTAACTTCTGTTGTGGTAAATATTAAACAGGCAAAGTGAGTTAACTTAAAAGTAATACTTTTATAAGCTATGGTAGTTTTAATAGAGCCATTATAGAACAGGGAACACTTGGCACCATAGTACCAGATCTGGGGGGGGGACAAACAGCGTGAAGGTGGATAGAGAGAGCGAAAACGGAGTCAGTACACTGTGCTATAAATGTTAACTTGCATTATGCAGCATGAAGTCGGTTGTTCAGTGACTGTCTACTCACGAACATCTATCAACCAAAGAATACGAAGGAACAAATAATTAGTATGTTATGGTAACCATTTACTATTGGTTGATGGTGCTCTTGATTGTTGTTTTAAGGGGCAGAACGTCAAGTTCATCCTCCAGTATATCTTCATGACTGAAAGCACTTCAATTAAGGTACGGTACCGGTAGTCTTTTACCAAATGTGAAGATAGCTTACCTGAAACGTTTTTTCTTATAAGTTGCTAAGTTTTTATTTTCCAATGTTATCTAACAAATATAGTTTGTGGCCTATAGCATTTGTGATAGTTGCAAAATATGTCGAAAACTCATCACATCATTTGCTATAACATCCATAAAAAGACTTTAGTAATATTAAATTCACAATAAAATTCTTAATGATTTGTTCTGCAAAATAAATGCAATATTGTTGATTTTCTATAAAATTAACACATTTCAAGAGCAGTTAAGTCTTTTGAAATATTTATTAGTTTGCTAAAACTAGTTTTATTTTTGGTAGACTGTGTTTGGGATTTTTCAAGGTAAGAGATTTCTCTCACGGTAAGCGACCATATTGTAAAATTTGATCAAACTAAATATCTGTGTGTAGAATTATGGTGTAAATCAGCATATTTTTATAAGTTCTCTGCAGTGTTTTGTAAATAATATGATGAGCAGGGTATTTTAGTCTTAATTGCTACATACAATATTGCACAACATTCTCATTTGTAACAATTTCCTACAAAATATTATATCTGAAAATCACAGATGCACTAAATTTGGAATTCAAAATGTGAAATTTTGGTATTTTACAGTAGGTCTAGATGTTAAAAATAACAAACTCTACTAATAATGGATGAGATGGATAAATTTTGCTTAAAAAATTAAAAATAGATGCTGAGATGTATGCACCTTAGAAATTTGCCTCGAGCTGACATTAGATACAGGGTTACTGGCCAGCTGCTGCCTTTATGAAATGTTATCATTGGCTGTTAATATTTGCCTGACACAGTGGCATCAATCAAAATGCTGCTAAGTTCTTAATTACCGGTAATCTTCAAAACTTATTTAGAAAGAGAAATAATTTTCTAATGACTTGGATTATTTGTGACTCTTTAGGAGTTCTCCTATTTTTCTAAAATTCCTCTCATAAATGGTTACATCAATTTCTTAGTCAACTGTTCTGGAAATATTCATCTATTACATGAAACTTGGTGTTCTTAGGTGAAAGTCCTTAATATATTCTTTAATGATATTACAGTACATAAATACAGCTGACAGGAACAGTGGACCATAAAAACACAGAATTTAACTTAGTACAGTCATTCTTGTGAAAGTAAATTCTAGTCATTTGCACTCATACTAATAAGCATCGAATTATGTTAGATCTAATCATATTTGCATCAGTTTTATGTTCTTAGTTTCCTGTAAACAATGGTAATTGAGTGCTTAGCTTTCGTTTGTTACTCACAACTCAGTGCTTCAAAAGAATTTCAGATAACTTCTTGAAAGCAGCATACACATTATATACTTACTGTAAAGAAAGTACAGTGAGATTCTTTTGCTGGAGCGGGGCCGAGGGCCGGCTGCTGGGGGCTCGCGCCTTCCTCAAGCCAACCGAGCTTGGGCCGCAAGGTTGCGTGGAGGCCAGCTAACCAGGGTCATTAAAGTCATTAAGTCACTAAACTTTCATCAACGAGGGTGTGAAGTGTCAGCGCACAGATAAGAACGTAACATAAACACCAGCTTCTTGCAAGATTTAATTAACCCTGCATATGGCGCGGTCAAGGATTCTCAACATCGGGGCGCTGTGAGCCTGACAGGCACACTCGGCTAAACAAAACATTAAGTCCCTAAAACGCCGTATTAAATTAAACCAAAATTTACCAATCATCTTTAGGATGTTGACAATATGGGAAAAATATAAAATCAATTTAAAAAAAATTCTTAGTATTTATTTAGGTACAAAAACCAAAACAAGTCAAAATGCAGAATTCGCATATCATGGATATTAATATAAATAAAAATGCGACCTTTTAACCTTAAAAAAAGTTCCAAAAATGGATCAGGCATGAAGTTGAGATGTGTGGGGACAAAAATCAGTCAGAGTCGTCAACCATAAAAGCCGCTGTGGGATCGCAAGGGTAGCCTGAAAAGCATGTTGCGCAGAATGGTTTCGCATGCGAAAGGCATATTCCTCGGTTGCATTTCTCACAGGAATAGTTCGTGAGCCGTCGTATTCCTGTCTCCACGGTGCAATCACAGCATCTGGACCTCTTGTGGGGGGCTGGGGAGGGCTGGGGGTGATGTTGGACGATCATCAGCTATCAAATTTGGTATCAAAAGTGAAAAAATACAGACCTTGGATTTGCGACGTAATTGGGCGCGGTGAGCCTGTCAGATCAAAACATGTGTGACGCACTTCCTTGACGCCTGGATACAAACTGACCATACGGGTTGGAACCAGCCACCAAAGTTAGGAAACTACTGGGAGGGAAGGGCCCCGCTCGGCGCACTGCGTGAAGGCACACTCAAAAAAAAAAAAAAAAAACAATCCTGTGCCTGACAGATCAGCCGCGCCCTACGCAGGGTTAAAGAAGCACAGATGTTCTTTTTTTTATTTCTTGGGAATCTGGATGACTTCACGTCACCAGTTAAAGGTTAGAACTTACCTTTTCGCAGAAGATGCTGAAAATGTTCTACCTCAGTTGACAGACATTAATTTTGGAACCTACATCGTTACATTATGTAGCTAATCCTGTACCCCACTGCATGTTTACTGTAATTAATCGAAGCACGGACCTAAGCCCGTTTGATGTTTAATTGTGGGGTAATTTAAAATACAAAGTGTACAGATCAAGTACCCGTACTCTGGTGGAGCTGGAGAACAATATACGGCAGCAGCTATCCCTCACAACAGAAGGGAATAACAATGTGTAAACGCTAATTTATTTACACGGTACAACGCTTGTCTGTATGTCTGAAGGAAAACACTCTCAGCCTCTTCTGTGAAAAGGTAAATCTTTTAATCATGATTTGCTGGTGAATTTACCATTAATTAATGTACTTTGTTACGGTTTCCACCTGCATGCAATCCACGGAACGAGCTCGATTGGCTGGCGGAAGGCGCGCGCGTCCGCCAGCCGGCCGCCAGCCCCACCCCAGTAAAGGAATCTCCCTGTAGGACACTTACAAACTCGAATAAATTTTACCAAATGTTAAAAATGAACTCATACCTTTCCAGCTCAACTGCCCTTAGGGTGGCTTGGAGATGCTACACCTCTGTGAGGGAGCCAAGTGACTGTCCGATATGAGAGAGAAATATCGAAGTGGGAAGCTGAGACAAGCTAATTTCAATGCCAACCAGTCACGAGAATACATTTTCCCACTTGGTGAGACTTGGCACTTGGTAGTGGGGACAGAAAAAAAAATGGGTTTGGAATCAGGTTTGAACTCAAGCTTTATCTTTCTGAAGCAACTGGAAAATAGCTCAAGATATCAAGTCATTACTTTCTCTTACGCTGTGTGTGAAAATTATATTTCCGAGCCAGTATCAACGACTCAAAAGTCCAACTGATTGAACCAAGTACTTCCAGGTAATACTGAGCTCTCACTAGGCAATCTTCCCCATGAGCATAAGCTGGAAAGCCACGATTTAACTGATATCATCTTATTTTTTTTACAATTAGTTTTCCTTATATTACTATTTTAAAGTAATAAAGCACCCATTCACACCAATAGGGATACATTTTCCAAAAATGTTTTCTTGAAAGAAAATATCTTGTATTGATAGTTTCAGCTCCTGATTAGCAAGAATTAAATTAAGTAAACAAACAGATCATTCCACTTAATTTGCCTGTATGTGTAGAGTCATAATAATATCCTTTTTAACAAAGCAATCTTTACTATTTTCAATAAGTTGATTCCAGCTATCTTCATAAAACTGAGCAGATTTACAGGACACTATTCATGCAATGTAAGAAAGATAAATCTTTTCTTAATTCCTTTTAATTTCTAGATATCTTTTTATTTTTATATTGTGAATGTTATTTTTCATCTGTCATAGTTATTTCATTATTTTGAATGTGAAAGTGAATTTTGCTGTGAGACTTGGATTGAATTTTGTTGAAGTGGCAAAATGGTTCTAATATATCAGTTTGGGCCATTCAATTAAATGTTATATCATTAACATTCCTTCTAACTATTGAGGTTTTGGAGATGCATTAAGGGAACTTTTAATGTGCCAGTTGTACACTGATGTGGGCCCTTCTCAAATCCCTCAATCGTGAGCTCTGTAAACAGAAACCTTACAAAATTGACATGATAACTTGTTAAAATAATTTTTGTATGTATTTCTTAGACTGAACCAAACAGTGCTGCCATCTTTTAGAGACACATATGTATGTTCAAATGTTTCTCCAACAGTGTTTAATCTACTGTTACATTGCTAAGTACACTATGTCTGTGCCCAATGTGTGATTCATAAACCTCTTGTAACTGTGTCATGTTATTACTTTAGCACTTCTATTAAACATAACAGGCATAATGCTTTTCTTGATCTGCATTCACTAATTACATTGTCTATTTATTTCTTAAAATAGAATACACCACCTCGATGTAGCATTTAACATTCTTGGCTGTTGCCCCAGAAATCTGGGTTTGATCCCGGCTCTGCCAAGAAATTTAATTCAATTTGTATATACATACACACCCAAGTACATGGGTGCTGATTGACCACGAGGTTCTAGTCCCTTAAAAAAACAAAGCCCAACTCAAATACAGTAGAATAATTTGAAAAGCTTTCCACTTTGTCAATACAATGGTTTTTTTTCCCCCCAACAAATATTCTAGTCAGGCTTTTCAGCTAACTACACCATATCTTCGTAGGTGTAAGGAAGGAAGCTTGTAGTTTAACGTGACCGTTAATCTCGAGATCATGAGCCACATCTTCAGTATCAAGTTAGGTTAAAATTCAAAATAACTGAATGTCTTATAAGAATAAAATATTGTTCTGAATGAAATGATTTCAATCACTTTTCAGGGTGGCTGCCAGATTAATTATCTCTCAGGTACAAAGCACACACAACTTGGTCCGGACCTGACCAGAGTAATTTAAGTTTGGTTATGTGTTTGGAAATAATCTGAATATTTGAATTGAAATGTTAAATATCTTTTATTGTTAATGTTTTTCACAGAATACACACAAACAGGATAATATTTAGCAAAGCCCAAAATTGTTCTATAGAGTCATGGTCATTTTACCGTACTATTCCTTATTTCCTATACAGTAACTTGATACGGTACCTAATCAAAAAATTGAAATCATAAATATCTATGAGAATACTCTTGGTTATCGATTGGCTGCATGGCTCAGTGGTAACGATCTCGCCTACTGAGCCCAAGATAGTGGGAATGAATCCCGGAGCTGTATCAGTAAATTTACTGGCACATTTAAGATCCCCTTCGAACAAAATTTCAGCACCCTGTTGTCTCTAAAAGCTGGAGTAGTTAAAAGGGACATAAAACCCATAACATTATTATTATCTTTGTTATCGGTCAGTTCACATAAGTCACATGTTTGCCGTGTGTAGTTGACCAATCACTGCAGGTGAACCACAGGTGAGCCCTAGTGCTTTTGTTTTGATTTGACCAGCCACAACGGCTGAGAGTGCTAATGTGCTAACTTGTGCCTCGCTAGCATCGGGAGAGAATGGGTTTGATTTCCACCTCGGCCGTCCTGAAAATGGTTTCCATGGTTTCTCATTTTCACCACCAGGCAAATGCCGGGACGGTTCCTCCAATGGGTCCACAGCTCATTTTACTACCAAAATCCCTTCCCTGACTCACCCGGAAAATAAGATAAATGGTCATTGGCTGCATTAATTAAATTAATTGTTTTAATTGGACATGAAATTAGAAGGAACAATCAGTAAATTCCACCAACACTACAGGTATGTATAGTTCTAACGGGGGGCAATGATCTTACTCTTCCTTCCTTCCCTGTGGCTCTAAGTCTATTGACCTGTGACTCATGTTTGCAAGATTAATGGTCATGTAAATCTAAAAGCTTGCTTGTCTACAGTTTATTGAGGGTCTTGGGTGTTGCCTGCTGTGCCCAAGGTTGCAGGTGCAGCCAGTTGGCATTTAAGGGTGAGCAAATGCGAGGGAGCCATGTCAGAAGATTTACTGGCACGCTAAAGATCCCCTTTGGGGCGAAATTCCAGCACCCCGGCGTCTCTACAAGCCGGTGTTGTTAAAAGGGACATACAACTAATAACATTACTGAGGTTCTTGGCCTACTCAGCTGTATGATCTGCAGATCGCAGGGTGATGCGTTAGTGAGCAAGATGGGTCCCTTGTATAAATAAATACCTTAATATGGTTAATGCATTTTGAAAAATACAATTAACACAATTTCGCAAACAAATTGTAACTTCTATGGAGGTGACAAGTGGTTCTATGTGCTTCCAGTACATTTCTATTATTCCAGCTTACTTACATTGGGGATAGGTGATGGGTGGTATATGAATTATGTGAACAATGATGTACGGTATCATTAATAAGTTACAAAAGCAATGGGAGGAGGTCTATGCTAATTTGTCCTAAATTTATTTATGTTCGACATGAATTGGTAATGGTAGTGGGAATTGTAATAGTAGGCTACCAGTAGAAACTTTTTAGTTGGTCAACAAAAGTGTGCCCAATTACTTAGGCAACGATAAAAAATGGCTTCTAATATTAAAATAGTGAGAATTGTTGTTTTAAGGGGAAGAATTTCAAAGTCATTTGAATTATTGTGATATCATTTTATCCCAGGCCCAGCAATTAATGAGATGGTCCTGGCTCATTGTATTTCCAAGTCTCAAGAAAATTGCCCAAATAGGTTTCAGAATCTTCCAAAACAATTCACACTTCAGTGATGATCAAGCATTGCCTGCTATGTTGACGATTAGAAAACTTATCCTTATGTCAGTATATTTTCTTTGAAGTAGTTTAAGATTATCCTATTAAGGATATCTAGAACAAGAAATAGAGCTGGTTTCTTATAGCCATTTTAAAATTTAATGAATCAAATTATTGTACAACTGTGGAGTCTATTGTATACTACTGGACTATTTTTCTATTAGTGTACCATAAAATATTTGTAAGATATATGCTGCTGTCATGTGATGAAGCAGGTTGAGGAAATATATTAATGCAGTTATACACTGTAAGAGAAGCGTTCTTATTCTAAAGACGTTTATTTACAATATGTACATAAAAATATTACCTTCTTTGTTATCAAAATGGGAGACACATTCTGGCAAGGCATTTTGACATAACCAAACTTTTCTCTCTTGTCTTTCATATAATACAGTAAATAACTTTATTTACAATATTTATTGTTACATACCCATGTAATGGTTCTTTTAATGCCAAAATGCCTCCTTGTTCCTAGTTGATAATACTTCAACAGTGTGAAGAGATCTGGCCCCATAAAAGTTCACTTTATTGTTGTAAAATTCAATGCACTTATATATTGAAATATATAAACACTGAAATATATATTGTTTTAAATGTTGATATGGTTATAGGTACTGTACAGATATTGTGGCAGGTTTGATACACCTTGAAAATGGTCTCAATTTTATTTTTGATCCTCACTTCAAAATTCCACAAAAATTTGGAGTAACTTAATAACAAATGGGCAATATTGTTAAATATTTACAATACAGGTGTAGGCTACCACACACTGCATATTCTCATTATGTTTTTGCTCAACACCTGAATTGGTATCCTGCAGTTGCATACATTTCCTCAGCCTTTCATGAAAACACACTCAAAACCTTTTTCCAAATTTCATTTCATATAAAAACATTTAGCCAAGTTGCCACAGAAATCATGAACAAATTACCATACAAAACTTCTTTTTTACAATTCATTCTCAGTTCATTCATTATCCAGAAATCTACATTCTTGATGGAATGTATTTCAGAAAAGGACAAGCATTCAGTTAGTGCCATGGTCTTCATACAAATACCTACAACATGAAAGTAGGCTACTGTATTGTTATCCATATCTTCCGGCACCAGGGATCAGTCATGCCATCCCATTCAAATGTAGGCTCCACCCTTGATTAATTCATCCGTCAAAATGAACTTGGGTGAGAAGTAAAATCACAGCAGATTGTAACTGCTTCAGTCACACATTTCTGAAAAGGAAATACAAAAACATTACCGTAACAATCAAAAAGTGCTAATTAGGAGGGAGATTTCTTTTAAAAGAGTCACATGTCTAAAATTGATAACAAAGACAACATTTCTTGGATGTTTTCTATTTTGGGTGATAAGTTAATAATGATTAGGGTTTGGAAGTTTAAGAACTAAACAAGTACAAAATATGTAAGCAAATATGACATAAAATCTATAAAATATGACTTAAAAAACTATGAAATATGACATGAGTTTTTGGGATAGGTAGAGTATCTCTAACATAGAGTAAACGTCTTAAGTGCCAAAACGTGATCAGCGATAATACACCAGATAGATTTAAAAGAATTGTTCCGTCAGTACTGAAATCACTTCCTCGAACTCTTTCACATACTTTCTGAACTTTACAGCTTTACTACACTTCACTTGTGGTATGACGGGGTTCACTGCAGTACTACAGTGTGACCAATCTGTTGATCCGTTGGTAGTGAAGGAGCAAGGGAGCTTTCACTCGGCCCTGCAAGGAAGAACTGGGCGAGATATAACATGGTATTTCCTTGTTTGCTAATTGCTTCTGAGCTAAATATATCTACTGGAGTGACATCCTTTTGAAAGGTGGAGGTACACTATCATCATGTTCCATGTCCTCATGCGTACAGTGTCGCAATCCAACTTGTCCAGAAAGATTTGCTGAAAGACGTCCGTAGAGGAGCGCCTTCTTGGAATCGGATCTTCTAAACCTGCTATCTGCCTGTTCCAGGTAAAGAAAAAAAATCTACTACACCATTCGGAAATCCTGTGTTTGAAACTCGACGCAGATAACACGTACTATGTTAACGACGCCTCAATTTAAACAAAAGTGCTGAAATTATAACCAAATATGACCTTATATCACTAAAATATGTCCAAAACAATAAAAATAGCTGAAATATGCATTTATAGGCAACATCAAATTCCTTTAAATGTGGTCAGGGACCCGTCATTCAAACTTATTTTTCAGATTTCGAGTAAAATGAGCTCAGGAAAAAAATATGACTTTTCCTTAACATCCGAACCTTAATAATGATCTATAGGACATTTAGTTTTGGTGGTTGTTTGCACTGTGTGAGATAATAAGCCGAGTTAAGCCACTTCACATGGTTAACAGCATCGTTTGGTTACAAATTGACTATTTTTTTAATCTTTGTTTGAAGTATCCTCGTTTTGGTTGTCCATGTCCAAGTTCCTTTGACTTCCAGATGGCAAGCTACCTTTGCAGCAGCTCTATGGACATGTCCATACCAATGAAGTAAGTTTTCACAGGCCTTCTCAATGATTAGTGGCACTACAGTACACTACTTGATGATGTCATTCCTAATGTGATCGAGTAGGGAAATGTTAATCATCCACTGAAGCATCCTCATTACCATGGTGCGGAGGGACTGTTGAGCAATTTTAGTGGTAGCCCAGCACTCGGTGCTGTAAAGTGCAACAGGTCTTAAAACAGTCTGATACACCTTGGATTTCAAATTTCTTTGTCACAAAGAAATTCTGTGACCTCCTTCTGTCTCAGTCATGCTGAGATTATCCTTGCTTACAAGTCTATATTCATGCAGCTATCTTCTCGTATCGCTACTATCTCATTAACTCCCCTCATGAGATTGGACTCGGTAAGGGCACCGGCCATAAGATAAGATAAGATTTAATTCCAAAGAGCCATAGACTCATACAGAGGAATTCACAGTAATATGTGTTTACACACCAAGGAAAAAATGTCTGAAGGTAACATAAATTGATACCATATCTAAGATTGTTGAGACCAAGGTTCCTTAAAATGATCACCACTTAGGATCTTTAAGCATACATAACTTATTTGAGGTATTAAGACGCATAGAATTTTCCCCACAATATTTTCATAGTCTTCCTCTTAAATACTGATGAAGTTGGTGAACTTTTTACTTCTTCAGGAAGTTTATTATATGACTGATGCAGAAAACTGCCCTGAAGAGAAAACATCCGCCACAAGCAAATTTATTGAATAGATACGGGAATAGTAAGGGGGTAGACATACACTATATATCATTTTGAACAATTAAACGAAGGGTGTTTCTGTTTGTGTGTTTGACATTTTCCAATCCTATTCAGGAAGTGTATAACATAAATCATATGATTTTTGCTGCGGCCAAAATAGACAAGATTCTGGTTTAACCCTTTAGGTCAGTGGTTCTGAACCCGTAGAAGTCTGCGGACCACTCAGCCTGAAATTGAATCATGTACGGACCACCACCTCCCCCCCCCCCTCCCCCCAATACACCTAATCAGTTGTAACATTCCTCAATAACACTTATTTTAAAGATATTTCAATTCAAAATCTGATAGTCATCGCCGCGAATACATTCGGACGATTATCGTTCAACGCACATCGTTTTCGAAATCCCCATTTATTGGCCACTTTTTATACGTGCTGGTTGACTTTTTCTCCCGCGGACCACTCCCGAGGCACTCGCGGACCACCGGTTAAGAACCACTGCTTTAGGTGCTGAGTTTCATTCGCATTTAAAAAGTGTAGATGCAGTAATGTTTAACTTATCAGCGGGATGGCAGAACATGCCAGTGATTGACTCGGCACTCGAGAGCAAACGTGGAATATGAAAACAATAAGCGTTCTCGTGCACCTTCTATAGACGGGCGTAGCACTCAATGGGTTAAACAGGCTCTGATATGAGCATGTTCCACTGTAGCTGAAAGTTGCCTGGGTAATGAATGTTTGTTTTTGAAAATGTAAGACATTGACCATTTATCAGAGATTTCCCCCGGATGCCAGTCAGAATGCTCAAGTGTAGGGAATGTCTGGGATTTTCAGTACATCTGGTAACCCTAGCTGCAAGTGTAGTCAAGGCCCTCCTTTGTTGCCCTCAGTGGGCACACATATGGCAGGCATGAGGAGATCATACCACAGTTTGAAACAACATCCACTGCACAGATTTACTTACGAGGCCTCAAGGGATGAATCGCTCAATATGAGATCTTTCATTCGTAAAATATCTTCTTTGCTTGGTGTTGTTGCTCTGTCATTCTGCGAGTATGGCACACCTTCTTGTATCGAGGAGATACTGGGTTGAGTTGACCCTCCAGGATCTGCTGGAGCCGGACTAATTTGGGATTTAAGCAACTGTAAATTAAATCAATAGATTAGTCAATAGGGATATCAACACCCTACATCAATTCATAAGCTACAGAAAACATACAAAATTTTCAGGACTGATCCTGTAGCCATACAAGTGGTACTATCTCCGAGCCTCAGCTAGAACAAATTATTTGGTAAGAGTCTTTTGCACTGACTATTTAAATTTTATTGCTTAGGACTCATTCCATAAAAATCTGTGATGGTTTTGTCCATTGTCATATTTGTCATACTGGAACAAAGGGCTACTGTCAAAACAAATTTTGTTCCTGTTCAATGCATGTGTCATTTTCCAAGTGAAATATCATGTCCTGTGGTTTGGATTCCACGTAAAACTGGAAGTCCCGTGGCTCATGATTGCGAGATTAACGATCATGTAAAATTACGAGCTTTAGCTTCAAATTTAGTTATCTCAAAAGGTGGAACAGAAATGATTCAGATGGTGCACATTGCATCTGATAAGGATTGATTAAGATGCAGCATGGAGCTTGAGTGCTATACCAAAACCAAAACAAACCAAACCAAACCAAACCAAACCCCGTAGTACCACAGCCCATGAAGGGCCTTGACCTATCAAGTGAATGCTGCCCAGCCATTTGACCTGCAGATTGTGGGGTGATGTGCGGTCAGTGTGATGGATCCCCTCAGCCGTTAATCTTGGTTTTCCTGACCAGGGCATTGTCTCACAGCTACTCAATTGTCCTCACGAGGCCGAGTGTACCCCGTGCTAGCCCTCACATCAGTTTCTAAAATCCCTGATGGAGCCGGGATTCGAACTCGGGGACTTCAGGTGAGAAGCAGGCACCCTACCCAAACACCAAGGGGCTGGCTTGAGTGTTATACACATTTTCAGAAGATAGTGGTTTGCAAGAAGACTTTCTAAGAGGCAAGCAATTCTCCAAAGCAGGATTGATTGCATTCATCAATTCAGGGGAATTTAATCCCTGCAAAAGTATGCCCCTTGGCCTGACTATGACTCGATCAGTCTACACAGATGTGTTTGAAAAAAAATAGCCCGTTTAGTCCAGAAATGTACCAATCAGGGGAACAGCTTTTCCTGCAAGACATGTTTCGCTAACTGATTTTTTTCAAGTTCTTATTACAAAATCAGTCACACACAGTGATTGTTCATCCACTATACTCTCCAAAACTTGCCTCTTGTTAATTTCTTTCTGCTCCCATCTGTTTGGCCCAGAAATCATTCACACTACTTTCATATCTATTACCTGCAGCTTGTAAAGAGGATATTCTAAATCCCCAGTTATATTCATGTATTCATTCATTCATTCAAAGAGAATGTACTAGGCACCTTAATGATCCTCTATGTGCTGTTAATATTGCAATCTAATTTTGAATCTACAATTTCTGCCATCAAATGGGTAAAAACTGAATCTAACCATTATATTCTTGGTCTACTCTGACTTGGTTGCCCTAAATGGCTGACAATGAGTGCATTAACCTCCTAGATAATCTCTCCACATTCATCCACATCAAATGGCTGCACTAGGTGGGCTTGTAAGTAAAGCCCTGCATGGATGCGGATATCCGCAACATTTTTCGCCATAGTTTGCATGACTGTGCGGATAAGCTGCGGATAATGTTTGGAGTAAATTTGCGGTTAGGTTTTAGAATACAATCCTAACTTGTTGAATATCATTCTTAGGACCCGGATGACTATGACATATCATATTTTTCCATTATATATTCTATTTCATGACAAATGTAAGGTGATGATTTACGCTAATCTCATTCGAATTATGTCATTAAGGACAATTAACACTCCGAACTGAAAAGGATTGCAATTCTGGTTGTATAACATTCATTTTGAACATAGCACATGACACACATAACCTAAGGGAATGACTTTATCCTCAAATGTCAAAATGTATAGCTTTAATACCTAAATTAAAAATATTAGTGTAATGCCTGTAGATTCGGATAACAAACGTGTGGATGCGGATGCGGAATACACTCGTGCGGTTAATAATAATAATAATAATAATAATAATAATAATATCGTATGGCCTCGGGTGCCGGTTGCAAGCTTTGTAATTTGACACCCAGAGGGTAGCTTGCATGTCGAATTTCGTTGTTCCTTGAATCACTATGAAAGTCAACGAGGTTAGATATCTAAGCTCCTTGAACACTATAGCGCTTTCTAGTAGAGAAATTAGGAACTTTGTGTTGGCGGAAACTCCCGAGATTAATTTTGCCATTATGAACACGGCCTACTGAATTCATATGGGTTCTTTGACATGCCAACATCGTATGACATGCGTGTCGTATTTTTGCCGCCTTTCAAAAATTACTCGTGCGGATGTGGATAATGTTTCAGGGTTCTTCTTATAAGTACAACTTTATCCATCGAATTCAGTCCTAACTTTTGATTTATTTTGTTATTTATTTATCGTATGGCTTAAGGTGCCGGGAGTGTCTGAGGCTCACCAGAGGCTGTAGCTACTTCAATGCGGACACCCATGGGGTGAGCTACAAGTTCCGTTCAATTTCAAGTAGTTCCAACTTTCGCTACCAGATGTCACTGACACCTAGTGGTGAACGTTGTACTTTGATAGAGCGTTTCAACAAAATCTAACCTATAATTTAGCTTAGTTAGTTAGTTATTGTTGTTTTAAGGGGAGGAACTACGAGGTCATCTGCCCCTAAAATAATTTAGCTTCACACAACTTTAATTAGTGGAATGTTCTATTACATGCCATAAATCTATGACATGGGACCGCCGGCTTTACTTCCCCTCCGAAGGAAGGCATACTGAAGGATAGTAACGCTCTTAAAAAAATCGACGATTTCGGCCGGGTTTGAACCAGTGATCTTGGGCATAGAAGCTCAGAATGCTACCGACTATGCCACCAAAGCCGCTATTTCGTTATTACAAGTGATGATGATGATGATAATTGTTGTTTTAAGGGGCCTAACATCTAGGTTATCGGCTCCCGTTATTACAAGTAGCCGACTGCCATGGTCCATCATTAATATTGGCAACCATTCTTGTTACCTTCATGTCTGTTACTTCAAGGTTATGAATGAACCAAAGAGTTGGTATGAATACTGATCAAAGAATTATTTCAATACAATTACATTTGAATTAGATATATTTTGTAATCTACTTACCTCCATATTGATGGCCTCTGTGCTAGGAGTTCTGGTGCTGAAAGTATGGTGTGAGGAAGGTAGGTCATAGCAGCAGCCTAGGGGATTTTCACACACCACTTGGAGGGATGACCCTAGGATTGCAGAGTGTGTTAGGAAAATACTTTCTCTCATTTCTATATATTTCCATATATACTTTCATTAAAAAAATGACTATAATTACCTTCCATCTCAAGAGAGCCAATTTCTTCAAGCTCACTAGCCAAGCTACCAAACTGTGCACTACTCGTAGAACTGACACCACTCGAACTGTGGACACTGTCAGTGCTTATACATTTACTGGCTGGTTCTACTCCAGCCTGACACTGGCCTTGTCCGCAATTCCATGACAGACGCTTGTGGATGCTAGTGTCACGGCTATTCTGCTTCTGCATGCATAGAAACAACTACATAAGAGCACTCAAACAAAATAAAGAAATAACTACGGTAATAAGGTGTCAACAAAAATAGACATAAGATGTGCACAGAAGGAAGTAATAATTATTAATATTATCATGGGAAAATTGGAAATATAATTGATATGTCCTGTCATTATTTTTAATAACATTATTATTATTATTATTATTACAAAAAACGTTTGGTAAGTTAAGAAATGATGAAGTGAGAAAGGAGGCTAAAATAGAGGAATTACTATTAGATCGACGTAGAACTGTAATGTAATAGGTATTATGTGTGTATATATGATATGTGTAAATTGTACTGTTATGTTATGTTGGTACGTCTTAGAAATAAATCAGTTGAGTTACAAATGGACTAGTATGAAGGAGTCATTACACTGGCGACGAGTGGAAAACGGATTTAATAAAAAGAACCTTCAGAGTGCAGTGCTTAAAAACGTAAGTTAAGTGAAAAGGACAAGTAAATAGTGATTATGCGGAAAGTACAGTTAAATGGAGTCAATTAAATACGATGGACCTTGATTTCGAAGGATTTGAAACGGACGAGTGCATTGTTGAAAGCCGCGATCAGCTCACGGGAGCACCAGCACATCAAAATATAATAAAGGAAATTGAGGAGGACATTCAAAATATGGCCCAACCACCAGGATGAGAAAATAGAAGACTTTTACAGCAGATTCGAGGACTACTGTTTAATGAATAACCATGCGTTGGGTCCGGACGCACCGGTAACTGAACGAAACGATTCTCCTGCGGATGGATCAAACGCCGTGAGAAAAAAATGGTTTTTTCTTAATAATTTAAATCGCAAAGTACGGGCAACTCTAAATAGTTTGTGCAGACCTGTGGAACCCAGAAATCTTACCTTTGTGGACCTTCTGAAAAGATTAAAGGAACATTTTAATCCTGCCGGTTTGGCGCTCGCTGAGACTGTGCGGTTTCAACGTATGACACAACTGCCATCTCAGACAGTTGCGGAATTTGTGCTTAACCTTAATGATGCAGCTCAGACATGTGATTTTGGGAACAATTTGGACTCTCGTCTACGAGATCAGTTCATGTTTGGTCTCATATCAGACAAAACTAGAGATCGATTATACCAAGAGCCAAATCTTACTTATGATAGAGCGGTGAAGTTGGCTAAACAAATGGAGAAGTGGCAAACACAGTCACAACAGATGGCCACAGAACGGGAAGGATATCAGGTCAATAAAATTCAGCGTGGACCTGTATACAGTCAAAATCGCGGATGTAGCCGTGTCACCAATAATAGCGGGACGCGAGGACGGGCTTGGGGACGAGGCACTATCCCAGGACGCGGAGCTTTTGGTCTACAGTTTCAATATCCGGCACCAAACAGAGGAAAGGAAATCCAGGGAAATTACGAACGCGTACACGCAGTGCCTAGAGGTCAACACTTAGGGCGGAGACAACCTAACAAGGCGTCACAAGGATGCTGGAGATGTGGATCGTCAAAGTGTCACCCAGATAATTGCAGGTCCAAAAGTGTAAATTGTTTTGCGTGTGGAAAAATAGGTCATACGGCTCGTTATCATAGAGAGCAAATTAAATCAGTTGTCAGTGACGAAGGGCAACAAGAGGAGTGTAGTGAACAATGGCGGTATGCTCCGTATTGTAGGGAATCAGCTGAAGCTATTGTTAGCGGCGACGAACAACGATCGGAACACACGTGTGATAGGTCTAAACAGGAGGAATGTGAGGAAAGTATACTGGACTATGACGTGAGTAGTGATTATGATCAATTAGTCATAAACAGAGTAAATAATGGGGATGTACCGGTAATAGAAGAGTCATGTGAGTGGGAACTATCATTTAATGAGGAGAAAGAAGCAAGGGCAATGTGTAGCTAGTAGATGAGGACATGTGTGTAGTAGAAGAAGGAATAGGATTTAAACAAAACGACACTGAGGATAGTAATAAAAACAGAAATAATGAGGTAATTCGAGATACTGGGAATTATGTGAATGGAGTGGAGGTAAACCTTGTTACACATAACAATGAACCATTGTTAGTGAAAGCCAATATTGAGGGTGTATAGGTATTAATGGAAATTGATACGGGATCAGGATACAGTTTAATTCATGTAAAGCAGTTTCAAGAATTGTTTCCACATTTAAGTATTAGCGGATGTGATGCTAGGCTTAAAACAGTGGTAGCTGGATTAAAGTGGAAGGAACAGTAACAGTTAAGGTTAGTGACAATGTAGGAGATGAATATGAGCTGAAGTTGGTAGTATGTGACACACCTCAGTTGTTTTTGCCTTTGATTGGTAGGGATTGGTTGGAAGAAATAGTAGTAAATTGGAGGGATGTAGGAGAAAGACTGGGAGAAGTCAAAAAGAAAATAAATGGGAGAGTTAAGGTGATCAAAGAATCAGAGTATTGTCCTGAAAGTAAAGCATTAATTGCCAAGTATCCTGAAGTATTTTCAACTGATCGTACTAAGGTAATAAAAGGATTTAAAGCTAAATTAATGCTCAAAGACGATGCTGTCCCAGTACGTTGTAAAGCCTATGATATACCTTATTATGCAAGACAAAAAGTGACAAATCAGTTGAGACAGATGATTGATGATGGTAGAATGGTGCTTGTCAAATTTTCAGAATGGGCATCACCATTATTTCCTGTGCTGAAACCGGATGGTAGTTACCGACTATGCATGGACTATAAGAGAACTGTCAATGTAAATATAAAAATTGATCATTATCCATTGCCAAACGCAGATAATGTATTTGCTAGTTTAGCAGGAAATAATATTTATTGTGTGTTAGATCTTAGTGAAGCATATTTGCAGCTAGAATTAGCCGTCGAGTCACAGGAATGTCTTACTGTAAGCACACATTTAGGATTCTTGAGACCAACGCGCCTCATGTATGGTGTGGCTCCCGCACCTGCCGCCTTTCAGGAATTCATGGATGTGTTATTGTGTGACATGGATGGAGTGACATGCTATATTGATGATGTTCTCATTGGAGCAGTAGATTTTAAGTCTTTACTCTGTAAACTGGAGAAAGTGTTAGGACGCTTCCAAGAACACAATGTTAGGGTAAACTTAAAGAAATGTTTGTTCATGAAAGAAAGAGTAGAATATTTAGGACATGTTATTACGAGTCAATTTTATGCTACTACTTTAGCAGCATTCAAATACAAAGCAGAGTATAGGAAAAGTGAAAATATGGGACCCGCAGACATATTGTCTAGACTTCCCATTCAAGATGAAATTGTAGAAAGTGTAATAACTGAACTGTCAGGGTTACCCAAAAATGCTGAAATTGTAGCAGATGTTACTCTTAAGGATCCTGTATTGACAAAGGCTATTGAGTTAACACAGTCGGGTTGGCCACAAGTGACAATGCCAGCACTCAAACCGTATTTTGAAATACCGGTATGCTATAGCCTGTCAGTGGTAGAAGGGTGTCTTCTTTTTGGAGATCATATGGTAATCCCCTTTGAATTAAGAAGTAAAGTACTGGATACCCTTCATGGTGGACATCCAGGTAGTGTAAGGATGAAAATGAGAGCAAGGAATGTGGTTTACTGGCCAAATTTTTCCAAAGATATTGACGAGTATATTAAACTGCGTGAACCATGTGCTAGAGTAAATTTTCAGGCGATTTCACCAATACAGCATGTTTGGCCTTCAACGAACAGTAATTGGACTCGCCTGCACTTAGATTTCTTTTATTTTAATGCTGAAGTGTATCTGATATTGCTTGACAGTCATAGTAAATGGCTGGAAATATGGGATGTTGGGGGTACCTCCTCCACAGCTTTAATTGACAGATTGAAAGAATGCTTTGCCACGTTCAGACTTCCTGCTCAAATAGTGACCGACAATGGTTCCCCCTTTGATTCCTTCAATTTCTTGTCATTTTGTACAGATAATGACATAATAGCTTCTAAAAGCCCACCTTATCATCCTCAGGCGAATGGCCTTGCAGAAAGGGGAGTGCGAACAGCAAAGACTGGTCTTAAGAAAATGCTAATGTCTGAGTCAAAATTGTCAATTAAGCATTTAAAGTTTATAATTTCCTTTTCCAGTACCGAAATACGCCAAGCACAGTGACTAATATCACTCCAGCAGAAATGATCTTTACCTTTCCGATACGAACACCTCTCAGCAAGCTGAAACCAGCTGCTATACAGTCTTATGTGCCAAATGTAATTACATTTCAGATAGGGGAGCAAGTTCGTGTACGTAGGAGAAAGGAAGATATCCCTGAAGTGGGTACAGTGTTAAAAGCCCTTGGGCGAGGTACATACTTGGTAGATTTAAAAGGTAAGCAATCCTTACGGCATATAAATCAGATGAATATTCTAAGCCAAATACCCAAGTTGGGGAACAAGGGTCTAATCAAGATGTTTCAAACACAGACAAACTAGTTGTGCCCCATAACCAGACAACCATGTTAGCGAAACAGGCAACTCCGCTAGCAATAAACCTAGAAGCTGAAACTATACCTCAACCTAACCCTGAGGTAGCACCTGTATCAGAATCATCCTGTCAGGACATGAAATCAACAATTATCGTTCCCCCTGCTGGAACTCAAGTGCGTAGATCTGAGCGCATCAGTCGACCTCCTGTTAGACTAAATTTATAGATTTCTAACGAGTAGATATTCTCATTGAAGGGAGGAATGAGTGTAATGTAATAGGTATTATGTGTGTATATATGTGTAAATTGTATTGTTGGTACTACATCTTATGTTATGTTATGTTGGCACGTCTTAGAAATAAATCAGTTGAGTTACAAATGGACTAGTATGAAGGAGTCATTACAAGAACAACCAGACTATGGTGGTTCAGGGAACCAACAAGGACAGCAGGAAGGCATTTGGTTGGTGGGATGACCAAGAACCTGCTGGTTGGACATGATAAAGATGGACATCACAGATAGAGGAACAATATTGAAAAACGTCATGTACAACAGACTGTATCTCGACAGGAGGGAGTGGTAGAGGTTCGTGGACAGTACCCGGTAAGCTGGAACTTCTTTTTCTTGTTATTATTAAGTTGTTATTATTATTATTACTATTATTGTTGTACAGATTCATTAATTCCTCATTTTACAATGGTCCAAAGACTGAAAATACGGACTAATGTCAAGCACTTTCAGAGTTTATTCTCCATTTAAGAATCGTCGCAAGTGCCAAGATTACCGACTTTTGGATCTGTCCCAGCTTGTTAGCCTGTAGTTGGTCCACAAGTCCTGAAGGTACAATTCCAGTTGCAGAGAGAATGAGAGGCCGGATGAACACCAGCTTTAGCTTCCACATTTGTTTTACTTCAATGGCCAGTTCGGTGTATTTGTTGACCTTTTGGGCATAGGATGTTTGAAGGTTGTGGTTGAGTGGTACGGATATATCGATTATCACAGCTTCTTTCTTCTGTCGATCAAGGAGGAGAATATTAAGTCGGTTGGCTTTGATGGTTTTATCAGTACGGATTTCTCTGTCCCAGTATAATATATGGGTTCCATTGACCGAAATATCTTTTGGTTGGTAAGCCTACTTATAATATGGAAGCAAGGAGTCATCTAGTCTTTTAGTTCTAGCTATCTCTATGTGCACGATCTTAGCAACATTATTGTGGCACTCAGTGTAGATCATGTTTGCCAATGTTGGACATCCACCGATAATGTGATCCAAGGTTTCACCATGCTTGCCACATTTATGACACATCCTCAACTTCTGTCTGTTTTAAGATGAACCTCCAGTAATTCCTTGTAGGAAACTGTTTGCCAAATAATTGGCCTTGTTGGTGTAATATAATAGGTATTATGTGTGTATATATGATATGTGTAAATTGTAATGTTGGTACTACATCTTATGTTATGTTATGTTGGCACGTCTTAGAAATAAATCAGTTGAGTTACAAATGGACAAGAATGAAAGAGGAAGGAATAGGATTTAAACAAAATGACACTGAGGATAGTTATAAAAACAGAAATAATGAGGTAATTCGAGATACTGGGAACTATGTAAATGGAGTGGAGGTAAACCTTGTTACACATAATACCTATTACATTACAGTTGGAGACATCTGTTTGACACACACTTATCTGTAGGTGGTAGGTCAAGCTGGTGTGCATGAGCACCGTAAAGCTCCTTCCCTTTCCACTCTTCAACTTTGCTGAGGAATTACTGTGGAATCACTGTCAGCCTTACAAATGGCAGCATACATTACATTCTGTTCTGAAGTAGGATGTACGCTACTTCCGTAAGTTCAAGGTTTCCTTGTGGCACAGGTGGATCAAACTGACAATATTATTAGTATTTTTATTATGGCCATGTATACAAACAAACCCCGTGGCACCAGAGTCCATGAAAGGCCTTGTTCTACCAAGCAACTGCTGCCCAGCCATATGGCCTGACGATTGTGGGGTGATGTATGGTCAGTGCATTGTGTCCCTCAGCCTTTAATCTTGGTTTTCCTGACTGGGACTGTGGACTGAATACTCGATGATGAGCCCCATGTACTTGGGTGTGTATTTGGAATCTGCTTGATAACATGTGTATTGTGATGGCTGTAATAGTGTGTGTAATTCAGGGTAGGATTTGGAATGAGGTAGTCGTGGCCTTAAGTTAGGAATCATCCCAGCATTTGTCTGGAGTAGAAGTGTGTAACTACGGAAAATCCCTTCCAGAATGGCTGAAGTGGGATTTGAACCCTCCTCTTCTCATATTCCTTCCAGTAATTCCCCTTACCCACAATTATACTAATTCAGTAATTCTTCTAGGTTTTTGCTGTGTCTTTTGTGGAGGTCTGGGCAGAGCTTACCAGAGCCTGCTGATGAGGCAAAACTGAGAAGAGGAGGGTTCAATTCCCACTTCTGAGTGTACTCTGTTCCGCCCTCAGACCAAAGCTGAGAATCGAACCCGTACCTCTTGGGCGACAGCCAGGAATGCTAGCTGTTATCAATAAAAGTTCTGCCATAAAATGACTAAGTCAACATTCTCATTAATGTATCAACAAACTCTAAATTGGCAGATTTAATGATATGGCAAGACATATAAATTGCAAAAGTAAAGCAGCTACAATATTTAATATGCAAATGTGAAGTTTTCTACAATCTTGACTACCCCAGATCAGTGCAGAAGCCACAGATGTGAACATTAGCACACTTACTTACTCACGAGTAAGCTGGGAAGTAGGCAGTCTGCATTCCCCTCCACATATCCACTTCTTCCCACTTCAAACCTTATGAATGCATTGACGCATCATGCTATTTCCTTATGTGCCACGTGTTAATTATGGAAATGGATATCAATGGAAAACGTAATTTAATAAAAATGACAAATGACGTCGAGTGAAATGGCCAACTTTGTTTAGTAAAGAAACAAAATCATAAAATAAAAATATAAAAAAATATTTTTTTAAAATTATTATTGGTAGTATTGGCCCCTCCATGGATCAGACTGATAGATATTGGCTTTGCACTGAGGTATCCAAGTTAAAATGTGAGTCATCATATGTGACATTTGTGCTGAATAGAGGTGGGATAAGGTTTTGCTAGGACTCTCCAGTCAAATTCCTTCTAGTAATTCCCCTTAACAGGGGCAGATGACCTCGTAGTTCCGCCCCTTTAAACAACAATAACTAACTATTCCCCTTAACCAGTGGGCTGACTTGATCACAATTATACTAATCTAGTAATTCTTCCAGGTTTTTGCTGTGGAGGGCTGGGCAGGGCTTACCAAGAGCATCTTCATGAGCTTGACTTGGTGCACCCAGCTAAAAACATGGTAAAGAATTAAGAATTGCTAGATTTTAACTACTTGGCTGTGAAAGCTAATATGACATCCACATATTATGTAATCACTTTTTGGTGGATGTAATCACACAGCAATACCTAATATTCTAATTTTGCCATGATTTATCCATATAAATGAAACAAGAAACACAATGTCAGAGACTCAGGGACATCAATTACTGTAAAGAAATATAACGCTGCAGTTTCCTGAAGTGCTTGGTTGGTTGGTTCCTTAGTTTAGGGGCTGCGACAACGCGGTCATGTAGCCCCGTGTACTTTGGGTGTGTGTAGAATCTGTCTGATAACCGGTGTTATACCAGACCCAAAACAACTGTGAACATGAGGGAGGAGCCAGATTCACGCGCTCACCCGCGCCAGCCAGTAGCATAGCGCGGCGTTGCCTAGTTAACTGTACACTCTGGGCCCGCTGTGTCGTACGAAATCACTATTTCTCTCCGCGCACGAAAATCATTAATTATCCAATTATTTAGATTAACCTATCTTACAGAGCTAAACATTCTGAAGCTGACTGTTCAAACCCCATGACGATACGACCAGCCGTTCGGGAGATATCTGCTCTTGAACGGAAGGGATAATTAGAGCGAAGAATGGTTAGGTGTTGAAATATTTAGTTTCGCTGGGGAAGATAACTAAGAGTGAGATGATGATGATGATGATAATTGTTGTTTTAAGGGGCCTAACATCTAGGTTATCGGCCCCTAATGATCTGGGTGATAGCGAAAATGATAATGTAAAGGAAACCAGAACGAAAATTAAGTGAGACGGAAAATACTTACAAAAAGGAACTCGGATTGAAACGACTCACAAAATGTTCTTACAAAAGGGAATTTAGAACGAAAAGATTCACAAAAGGAATAGATTGAAAAATACCCACAAAATGAAGGCTAGGTTCAAAATACGTACAAAATGCAATGTAGCGTCGAAATACTTACAAAATGCAACTGAAATTCAAAATACTTACAAAATGCAAATGAGATCGAAAACACGTACAAAATGCAATTGAGGTTCAATATACTTACAAAATGCAATTGAAATTGATAAAACACAATGCAATTCAGATTGAAATAGGCCTTATCCCAGTTCCAATCCAAATTATTTACAATGTGCAATCGAAATTCAAAATACTTACAAAATGCAATTGAAATTGAAAATGCTTACAAAATGTACGGTGATTCTAACGACTCATGTGGATTGACAATACTTACAAAAAGCAATTTAGATTGAAAATACTTGACAAAATGTAATTTAGATTCAAAATACCCACAAAATGCAATTGAGAATCAAAATATGTGCAAAATGCCCACCAAACAAAATGCAATTTAGATTCAAAATTCGTGCGAAATGCGGTTTTGGTTGAAAATACTTACAAAATGCAATTGAAATTCAAAATACTCACTAAAAGGCCCCGCAACCTGCATTGAAAGACTTACTAAAAAGCAATTTAGATTGTCAATCTTTACAAAATGCAATTGAGGTTGAAAACAATCGCGAGATGTAATTTAGATCGAAAAAACTTACAAAATGCAACATAGATCAAAAATGCCTTAAAAATCGCTAAAAGGGAATTTAGATACACGGTGATTCGAGTAACAAAAACAGTGCGGGAATCTTAAAGAGAAAAGGAAATAGAAGGAAAAGAGGAGAGGAGAGGGGAGAGAGGAGAAGGTCCGCCCCAAAGGGAAGGGACAAAAGGGGGAAAACGGACCCAGCTCAGGAATCCCTCGGGGTCGCCAACGCCCGAACTCACCAGCCGTGAGCCCCTGAGGGTGTAGCATCATCGACGGTGCACCAGAAGTGGTGGGGCTACATACACCCTGCCTCCTTAAGGGCCTTGTGCACAAGGCAGGAGGTAAAAGGAAAAGAACAAGAAGGCTGACCCCTCGCAGAAGGAGGGTATCAGGAAAGATGAGACAAGGGCCAATTAAGGCGGGAAAGGAAGAGACTCCCTAGGCCTCGGATACCCTAATACCGTCAGGGTCGGAAGAGAACAAGAGTTGACCAAGGAAGGTCGACAGGAAAGAAGAAAGAGAGGAGCCCGGCACAAGTAAGTGGAAGCAATGCCGGACTCAGCTGGGGCCCCGTGGTCGCCAACCCACAACCCACTAGATGTGAGCCCCTGGGGGGGACTAAGAGTGACAGCATTGCTGTATCAATTCAGTAGTGGAGCTTATAGAAGTTAGTGCTGTGAGCTGAAGTTTTGAACTCATAACAATGTTCCGTAGCAAGTCGAGTGACAGTCGAACAGCGAGGCAAGAAAAATAATTTTCAGGCTATACGGCCTTTTAAAGAATATTTCGAATACAGCAGTACGTGAAAACAAAATCTGATAACCTGTGTTGTTGTGATGTCGGCAATTATGTTTTCTTTTTTTAAATCGAGTCGAATAAAACACCTCTTCACAGTCTTATCTCACAAGGCATAGAGTACCCGGTTCTAACCCTGAGACCAGAACTAAATGTCTTGATTGAGCCGTGAATCGAATCTGGACATCATGGGTGACAGCAAGAGTTGTTGTTGTTGTTGTTGATGATGATTGTTGTAGGGGCTTTGTCACATCGTGGTCATGTAACCCCGTGTATTTGGGTGTGTGTGGAATTTATCTGATAACCTGTGACACTGTGATGTCTGTACTGGTGTGTATATTTGTAATTGAGGAAGGATTTGCGTAGGAAGCGGCCGTGGCCTTACGTTAGGTACCATCCCGGCATTTGCCTGGAGTAGAAATGAGAAACCACTTTCAGGATGACTGAGGTAGGAATCTAACCCACATCTTCCCAGCTTTGCCTCACAAGATTGAGCGAACCCTGTTCCAGCCCTCAGACTAAAATTAAATAGCTTGGCAGAGCCGGGAATCGAACCCGGACCTCATGGACGACAGCCAAGAATGCTGGCTGCTATACCAGTAGGTGCTCACTTGCACGAATAACGTTTGTGTGGCATCATCTGCCTCATATCACATTGTGTGCAATCCGTTGTGAGGATAGATATTCGTAGGATTAGGTCCCCCAGCTCGTACATGCACTGGCATTCGAGCGCCTTGTGTTCAGGGGGAAGGTCGTGTGTATACTGTGTATACTGCGAGCGTAGAGCTGTGTCAACTCTCGCAAGTCTCACTGTGGCAACAGTGCTTAGCTGGACGCACGCTACTGGGCTAGCCCATGTTCACAGTTGTTTTGGGTCTGGTATAATTGTGATGGCTGTATTAGTGTGTGTTATCTGTGATACAGGTAGAAGGATTGCAGACGATTAATTTTTTCAAGTAGTTCCTACTTTTGCCACCAAATGCCATCGCAATCAGCACCCCGTGGCAAACGTTGGAACCAATAGAGCGTTATCAAACTAACCTATAATTTAGATTCACACAGGTGTAATTAGTGGAAGGTTCTTTTTCATGCCACAAATCTATGACATGGGACATTCCCCTCCGAAGGAAGGCATACTGAGGAAATTTTAACGCTCTTAAAAAATCCGACGACTTCAGCTGGGTTTGAACCCTCGATCATGAGCATAGAAGCTCAGCATGCTACCAACTATCCCACCGAAGCCGCCCCTGAGGTGCTTCGGGGGCAAATAAGCACAAGAAATGTATGAACAAATGACGAGGACCCTACTTTATTTTTTATCAAAAATATGTTTTGAACCTCTTTATGATCTGAATGGAAGTATGTTTTAAGTAAAACAAAATTACCTTCACATTCAACTTGCAAGGTAAGGCTTCTGCTATTTCTTTAAAAGTAAAATAAACAACAAGTTGATTTTTGATCAAGAGATTATGCAACATTTTGTTTACCCGTCTCCCTTTACGTCATCAATGTAATCATAAGCTTCGAAACTCCGCCGTCCTCTTTGTGATTACGTAATATGTGGATGTCGCCCAAAATGCCACAATTATACTGATAGTGATGAAAAGCTCCATTAAAGAGTGACTGTCTTCATGACTAAACTTGGACTCATGAATGGCCACTTAACTTTGTATTCAGAGTCCACTCATGGCACATGATTTACCAAGGTAAGCTGTAGAAATCAGTTCCTTTTAGAGTGGGATATAGATGGATTATTTTAAGATAGATAATCATGTTATGCTATACATTCACTCAATTCTCCCATCACACACAATCTTTTTACCTACAGTAAGAAGCAAAATAAGTGAGCAATATTGAATATTCAGCCAGAGATACGAACTTCAAAAATATGACACTGTAAAATGTGCTAATAATAAGCTGATTTTGTTGTCTACTAAAAAGCTTATGTGGTGAGTTTTATATGCAGTAAGTACTCACACCAGTGTGTCTTGATGCTGACATACATACTGTTCTGTAGTTTATGGTTAAATTTGGAATGTCTTAAGAAAGTAATTAAAAATGTGGCAGTAACCTTGATGTCATCTATGGCTCCTGCTGTATGGTAACGCCGATTGTCAGTCCGAGTCAGTCGTTTCATCACTGGATGCCTGTGACCTCTTGCACCACTTTCTGATGGATCTAGGCTGACCCTCTCATCACTTGGTGGTGAAACACCTGCAACATAAGATAATTATTATTATCATCATCTGTTTAGGACATTAAAATAATCAAGTTCGACAGCTGTTATGGAATGTTTAAGGACCGCAAAGAATAAAATTAACATTATATAAACAATATTTTATCCCAATTGTAACCTATGGCTTAGAAACAATGGTTACTAACAAGAGTAAGATCGAAACAATTGAAGTGAAATTTTTGAGAACATCTAACCAGAAGACTAGAAGAGAGAATCTGATATGTAACAAGTAGTTCCGTGAAGAACTATACAGCCTATTTTCATATATCCTACTTATGTTAATTGCCACTATCAACATACAAAATTTCAGTTTGATTGCTGTAATAGATTCGTAGATATAGAGAACTGACTAAATATTTCGGATGGTCGCCATGTTGGATTTTTATATATGTAGGTCCTAGAGTTATGTACTGTTACATGAAGATTATTGTGTACGTGTAGAATTCAAATTTCAATTGCATGATTAGGACACAAGAAGTAACAAGGAGATTTTAAAATTTCGCACAGCTGCCATATTGTGGTTATGGAAACAATTGAAATAAATTAGATGCCAGTGGATTAACATTCGTATAAGGATTTACTGTACCAAGTTTCACTGCACTCGGATGGTTAAATTGCGAGAAACTTCCATGTGAATATTTACACTTCACGTCGCCGCCATGTTGGATTTGTGATCACCAGGTTATTTAAAGTCCTATAGATGAACTTAAGTTCATAGCCCCTATGAATATAAAAAAAAATCAGTTTGATTGCTATAATAGATTCGTAGATATTCAGAGCCGTCTAAATATTTCGGATGGTCGCCATGTTGGATTGTTAAATGTATAGGCCATAGAGTCATGTACCATTAAAGGAAAATTATTGCGTAGGTTCATTATTCAAACTTTCACATCGATCGCATGATTACGACACAAGGAATAAAAACTTAATTTTAAAATTCGCAAAGCCGCCATCTTGAGGTTATGTAAACAATTGAACTAAATTAGATACCAGTGTATTAAAATATGTATAAACATTTCCTGTACCAGATTTTATTGCGTTTGGAACATTAAATCGCGAGAAACGTCTATTTAAAATTTTCAAATTCGCTTGGCCGCCATGTTTGTTTTGTAGTTAATCGGGTTTTTAAAGTCTCATAGATGAACTTCCAGTAGAGCCCTTTATCTCCGTACAAAATTTCAGGGTTATACCGCTAATAGTTTCAGAGATATAGAATGCCGGTGAAATATTTCGCACATCCGCCATCTTGTGGTTATGTAAACAATTGTACGAAGTTAGATGTCGGTACATTACAATGTGTATAAAAATATACTGTACCAAGTTTTATTGCGTTTGGTTGGTTGAATCGCGAGAAACGTCTATTTAAAAGTCGCAACTTCGCTTGGCCGCCATGTTGGTTTTGTGGTTACCAGTTTTTCAAAAGTCACATAGGTGATCTTTTAGTAGTTCCCTTTATCACCGTCAAAAAATCCAGGGTGATATCGGGAATAGTTTCGGAGATATTGAATGCTGGTGAAATATTTTGCACAGCCGCCATGTTGGATTGGTGAGACGTAACAAAATTTGAAGGGCATGGTCGGGGTCGCCCGGAATAGTGCTATGAACTTGCAGAGTTTCATTGAAATTGCTCCATCCGTTTAGAAGTTATTAGGGGGACACACACACACACTCCTCACACACACACACACACACACACACACACACACACACACACGGACAAAAGGTGATCTCATAAGCCTATTTTTTTCAAAATTGAAAATAGGCTAAAAATCAGGCAAGACCTAAATATAGAGGAACCATTACTTTATCAAATACAGAGGTCAAGATTAAGATGGTTTGGCCATGTGCAAAGGATGGATATGGAAAGAGCAGGGAAATGGGAGATTGTGAGAGAAATTGGTGGTAATAGATTGGCTGGAAGACCAAAGAAGAGATGGATGGATCAAATTCGAAGAGACATATGTGACATTGGACTGGATGTGACAGAAGTAATGGAGCAGGAGAAGTGGACGGATAGACAGGTGGATGAGGCTTGTTTACTGGAGTTGGACATGGAGGATGATGATGATGATGATATTGTATGTATATACTATACAACAAGGTAATTAATGACTCTGAAGTTGTTAGTAAATAAATATTGGTAAATATTTCCTAATAATAAATGTAAAACATTTCCTGAAACTATATGAGTTGGTACAGTCTATTTCACAAAAGGATAGATAGTATCATGACCGAAATGTGCACTCAGGGTAATCAGCTATAATACTTATAATATACAACTACATAGAAATTACAAAAAAAAAAAATATTAAAATGACTTCAAGTACATTCATCATCATCATTTCTCCTTATCCAGCTCCTGCCGGGTTGGGGGTATTTATGGCACTTCTCCACTTTCCTCTTTCCTTCCACAATTCTTCTTCCACGATCTCGTCCCAGTCCAGATTTCTTTTTCTCACGCTGTTCTTCACTGAATCGATCCACCTTGTTCTAGGTTTTCCCCTTGCTCTCTTACCCTTGCACTTGGCCTCCAGCATCTGTCTTGGTATTCTATTTTACTCCATCCTCTTTACATGTCCACCTTAGTTTATTCTTCTCAATTCTCTCATTTAGTTTTCCCATCCGAACTTCCTTCCTAACATCTTCATTCCTCACTCTGTCTTTCCTTGTCTTTCCTATCATACTTCTTAGGAATTTCATTTCACTGGCTTGGATTCTACTCTCTTGCCTGCTTTTCAGGGTCCATATTAACTTATGCAGCTGAGACTTGGAGACTTCAAGTACATTATAAAATGCAAAAAATATATTTCTAAAAAATAATCATTAAAAATTATCATTACAAATTACTTTCGGATCAACAAATCAAATTTTAAATTTGTAAGACTCTTGCCATGAACCTGATAATTTGAGATAGCTATTATTTATTTTTACCTTCAAGTTAGATGTCATAGCAACAATTACCATCACTAGGTTCCGAGCTATCAACCCTAGGCATGGTGTAAATAAGCTAGCATAATACCTGCTATCACTGGCACATCGAAGTCGAAGCTGGTCATTACGGAGCCAGGAGGAGGTGCAGTATTGGTAACCTGTGTCGGGCTGATCATGTTGGTCCCCGCCGAGCAGCAGGAGGAGTTGATGTGCCTCGTCTTGATGAGTGGTGGGTTTCGCGACTGCGACAGTGCCACTCCACGACGTAAAGACCCACGAGGCGGTGAAGGTGGGGGATACGATATCCCGCGATGTCCAGGACTCAACAGTCCACCGTGATGATGGTGAGGGTTCTTGGTCCCAGATGGAGGTACCAATAACAGTGATGTAGGAGGGTTTGGTGATCCCATATGGTTGCCTGGAGATGTGGCTAAACTTAAGTTGGGGAGGGATTGACCCAGGCTGGAATATACGGGCACTTGAACGCTAAGTGTGTTGGGGGTCGGGGATTTGCTGAGCAGAGACCGCCTGGGAACAGAGAGCGTACATATGTTCAGTATTCAAGTAACTTTATGTAAAAACTAAATATGAGCATACAATTATTTACCGACAGGGGTACTAAAGCTCAAGGTCATGGGACCAGGCAACCTTTGGGCTCAGATGTTGCGAATTCAAACTCTTGTGATTTCCCATTTTCGACTCCAGGTGAATGCCAGGACAGTAACTTCGACTAGTAATAGGCTTCGGCCCCATAAAAATCATCTTGCATATACATAGAAACTCATCTCACCTCATCTCTGATCCCATAGAAATGAGAATAATAAGGGATAGAAATAAATTTAATTATTTTACAGAGAACTGGAGCTCATCACTGATACTATTCGGAAGAAACGGAATTCATTTTTTATTCACATTATGAGGGCAACGGAAACCAGATTATCTAGAAAAAATGTTGAGAAACTTTGGAATATGAAACAACAAGTAGGATGGATTAAGGAAATTAGAGAAAGATATGAAGGAATTAGAAATAACCTTGGATGACTTGCCAAACAAAACAAAAAAATAAAAAAACAGAAATACATATAAATAAGATTTCAACCAAAAATAGACAAATGTCGTACAGTAAGAAGGGTTTTAACAGTTGAGAACGCCTGAGAAGATCAGAGCGAATGCAAAGCTACTGGGCAACTCGAAAAGGAAACTTACCAAAGGAGAGGATCAAGAAATGATTGACTGAATGGTCCAATGAGGCCGTAAAAGCAGAAGAAGAGGAATAAGAAGAAGAATAAAAAAGAAGAATTAATGAATTTTACAAAAATTGTTGCCCCTTTCATCCTCCAGAAAATACTGTAACTCCTGGACTATATCGCACAGAGAAGTTACAGAAGTAGTCATTCAAGATCTTTTATTCTAAAGGGGAGTGAGAGCGAGGTGTATGAAGGCATTATCAGTCCTTGACAGCTTCCTTGGAGGGTCATTGGTAGAGGTAGAACCTACTGATTCCAAGTCGTGGATTTTTGAAGGGTTGTACAATTCCACGGCACTCCAAATCGTATGATGGTGGCTTAATCAAGATTTCTTATACCACCACGTGAAAATAGGGGAGTAGACCTTCTCAGAGGCTTGAACTCAAAATATCATTCCACAGTAGCTGAGGCCGTCGCCATCGTCGCCATCATCTGTCCTTCACAAGCTCAAGGGATATATACAATCTTTTCATACTTTTCGATTATACGTTTCTCTTACTCTGCTATGATAATATTACATTAGTTAAAATAATTTCAAAACACAAAACAATGAAGAAGTTTAGCAGGAGGAGAGGTGTTGAACCCTAGAAGAAATCCTTTTAAATGTGATCCCTCCTTAAGTCACAAGCCTTGGAGCTGGGTGAATCCTTAAAAATGTACCACCATAGTTATGTCGTTAGGCAGCACTATGATGAGACAATTTAAGAAGTGAGGTACGGTAATTTGACATTTCTTTCTTTATCAGAGAGTGCTATTGCAGCAATACTGACCCTATGAGTAACACTTTTCACAGCATCCATAAGCTCTGACTGTCCCCTGAATATTGCTTTTCAGTTGTCAACGCTAATATTGAACAGATGTTTACTGTTGGAAAATGAAAACTGAACGCTTCTAAAGAAGTCATGTAGAAACACCATGTTTACATAGGGCATTGATAGAGGGGCAAGGCAATTTTCTAAAGTCTATTCTAATTAATCCATTCATTAATTTGTTCATCTATTTACATTTTATGTCCTTCATTGGATCACTTTAGTCAATTCTATACAAACGATTTTGGCTAATAAACTTTCTAGAACGCACATACATTTGCCATATTAGCAAAGTATTTGTGATATCTGTGTTGATAGATAGAGTTCTCAACAAGTAGTTCTGTGAAGAACTTAACAGTCTATTTTCATATATCCTACATATGTTAATTGCCTCTCTGAACATACAAAATTTCTGTTTGATTGCTGTAATAGATTCGTAGATATTGAGAACCGATTAAATATTACAGATGGTCGCCATGTTGGATTTTTATCTATGTAGCCTAGGCACTATGCACTATTACATGAAGATTATTGCGTAGGTGTATTATTCAAACTTCAATCTCATGATTAGGACACAAGAAATAGAAACGAGATTTTAAAATTTTGCACTGCCACAATCTTGAGTTTATGTAAATAATTAAACTATATTAGGCCTGGATGTCAGTGCATTACAATATGTATAAACATTTGCTGTACCATGTTTCACTGTGCTCGGTTGGTTAAATCGTGAGAAAAGTCTATTGAAATGTTTCAACTTCGCATGGCCGCCATGTTTGTTTTGTGCTTAACAGATTTTTGAAAGTTACATAGGTGAAATTGTAGTAGTACCCTTTATCGCCGTACAAAATTTCAGGGTGATATCAGTAATAGTTTCGGAGATATGGAATGTCGGTGAAATATTTCGCACAGGCACCATGTTGGATTGGTAAGACGTAATAAAATTTAAAGGGCACGAACGGGGTTGGACAAAATAGTACTATGACCTTACCGAGTTTTATTGAAATCGCTCTAGCCGTTTAGAATTTATTGGGACACACACACACACATATACACACACGGCCGAAAGGTGATCTCATAAGGCTATTTTTCATAAATGAAAATAGGCTGAGAATTGTTAAATACATGCCATTCAATCCATAACTAAAACATATATATTCCTATATCAAAGGTACATGTTTCAACCTAGCAATGAGTTCTTCTTCAGCCAACAACAAGAATATACAGGGTGTTTCAAAAAAAAAGTATCCGATATTGCAACGGAGGTTGGGATAGGTCAAAACGAGAAGAAATGTTCCTATAAACATATGTCCGGAAACAAATACCAGTTGAGATATGAGCCATTTTACTTGTGTTGTGTATGTACACTTCAGACAATGGACGTCTTCCTACCAACTACTCCTAATGAACACTTGACTGTCACACTCGTTTAACAGAACACGTGTTGGGCAAACATCCATCCACACCAGCAACCAGGAGCGGTGATTATTTCAGCCGGTCTGTCCGTGGTTACCATCTGCACGTTACAAGAGATGCTCCACATGGTTACCACATGCTTCGGCTCTTCTTCGCAAGGAATCCCCAACCCGTCCAATCACGCCTGGCTGCTCGCGGATGTGGGCACTCTCATTGGTCACACACTCTTGTAACATGTGCACATTTTCGATTGGTGTAACATACTCCAATGTCTGTAAATGTCCCCATAGCCATATATCTAATGGATTAAGGTTTAGGGGCAGATGACCTCGTAGTTCCTCCCCTTAAAACAACAATAACGTCAATAACTAACTAACTGGATTAAGGTCCAGAGAACGGGGAGACCATGCTACTACCATTTTCTAATCCATAGCAAAAAACCATGTTTGCCACTTCCCTCGAGGAATACTCCATCGCACTGTTTACGTCATCCACACAGCACGGGACCACCAGTCAGGTGTGGGTAGCACACTGCACTGCCAACACAACCGCATACTATGACTGAACATCCAACTCATGCAAAGAACTTCAACGGAAGGACGCCTGCACCACCGAACATAACGCCTTCTCCACGCGGGTAAAATTGTGCATATCTCAACAGGTACTTGTTTCCGGACATATGTTTATGGGAACATTTCTTCTCGTTTTGACCAATCCCAACCCCTGTTGCAATATCGAACCCTTTTTTTTTTTGGAAACACCCTGTATAATTAAGACTCATGTTGGATAAGTGACAATATTCTATATTAAATATTGTAATTGGATACAAAATAACGTAATGAAATGGATATTCTTATAAAGTGAGTAGAATTATTTAAATAGGCTAGTAAGCTATAACAATAATATTTTAATTACCATATATACTGTATTCTTGTTGTTGGCTGAAGAATACCTCATTGCTAGGTTGAAACATGTACCTTTGATATATGAATACATATGTTTCAATTATGGATTGATTGGCGTATATTTAACAATAATACAAGGTGTTGGGTTTAAAGGTATCATAATATAAAATTTAATAACTTGAGAAGTAGTGGAGATATTTATTGGCGGTTTGTTTCTACGAATAGGGTACCGGTAACTCAAAATGTTTCTTTTCATACCTAATACATCTCGATATGCGTACCATTGGTGGCGCAACATACATCTAATCTGTATTCCACTTCTCTCCAAGTGTTCTGCAGCATTGTAGGCGTAACATTTGCGATAGCTGTACGAATGCGATGACGCAGATCTGGTAGATAACAAACTAGTGCCTGGTACACTTGATTCTTGACAAACCCCCACAGGAAGAAATCAAGTGGCGGAATGTCGGGGCTTCTAGGGGGCCAAGCAATTGATGGACTACCTCTCCCAATCCAGCGATCTGGGAACGCACGATTCAAGAAATTCCTCACAAGTTCCGCATAATTGCATGGTGCACCATCTTGCTGAAAGATCACGTCACGAGGAAGTTGGGGCACGGCACAACATACTGCTCCAAGATGTCTAGGTAAACTGTTCCGTTAACTCTAGGCTCCGCGAAGAAGAAGGGGCCAATAACCCTGTCCTTCAACAATCCACACCACGCATTCACTTTTGGAGAGTCCCGTTTCAACTCTATCACTACGTGGGGGGGATCCCCCATATGGAATGTAGCCTCGTCCGAGAAACAGACCGAATCGAGGAATGCCAGTCCTGACGAGCTGCAGTTTGTACACCCGTAGGCGCAACCTTTTGTGGACGATATCGTGTACTGTCGAACGAAGTAACTGTAACTGCCTACTTGCGTGTCGAATTGACTTACGAGGGCTCCGCTTGAAGGACTCACGGATTAAATCAACAGTAGCATCTGAAACTGCGTGCTTGGCTTGGCGGCCCGACATCGACAGCAAGTTCCCAGATTCTAGAAGGCGCCTGTCCCATTTCTTGATTGTTACGTAAGTGGGAACATCGTCAGTTGGTAACAGTCCATACTCACGCCGAAATCTACGTTGTACTAGTGTAACGAATTTTAGCTCCGCGAGCGAAAGCACACAGAACACCTTCTGCTGTGGAGTCCACATGGCTACTGGCGCGCTTCTCCTGAACAATGCAGTTACGCTCATGCGCATGTGGCACCACCGCAAGCGAACACAGAAAACATTTTGAGTTACCCTAGTTGTAGAAACAAATCGCGAATAATTATATCCATCAATTCTCAAGTTATTAAATGTTATAAACTATTATTATACCTTTAACCCGGGCACATGGTACAATTTCGGAACTAACAAAAAGCCCATGTTTACATTAAGTTTTACAGTAATAAGTAAGATACCTTTCAACTACAGAGATAAAAGCAGTACAATACCTTTCTGGTCTGGGAGAAGGTGCTGGTGGTGGAGGTTTGTTGCCAGAATCCGCACTGGGCACCAGGGCTGGTATCCCCTCATCGGAGCTCAAGCTGGAACCCCGCAGTTCGTTCTCCACGCTGATACCTCGAGAATGGCTCACACTGCTCATGGAGGAAACTTCATTCATGTCCATTGAGCCACTGCAATAAGCATCACTATTAAACAATCCTTCAGGAAGAGTACACCAACACCTCACTAGATCTAAAACATGAGCAGCTTTTCATTCGAAAAGTTATCACGGGGGCTCGGATGTTTAAAACGTAAAAATAGGCTGAATATGCAAGCAAATATGACATTAGAAATGACGAAATATGACTCAAAAGTGACAAAATTTTAAATTATAAATCCAAGTGACAACCCCTTCGAGATTAAATTGTTAACTAAATTGCTTATTCCTATTTTCATATTAATTTTCTGAATGTACATGTTTAAGTGGTTATTTACAGTGTATTTCTGTAAACCAGAGATTCCCTAACTACGTGGTCAAGGTTTAGTGTAACCTTATTAACACATGTGGTCAAGGTGAGTGTAACCTTATTAACACACGTGGTCAAGGTGTGTGTATTGGTTCTTCGAGATGAGGGGTAGAATGTGTCTACTGCCCTCAAATAATTGTGGTTGTATTTTTGATTGGAAAGGGGGAGCGCTCTGGGAGGCTACCTTACCTTGTCCGGTGCTGATTCTTGGATTTCCGTGGGAAATGCTAAGATATTTTTATTTGACACACACACGTATATTATGTGCTATTGGGAGCACGCTTCTTCGAGACTCGAGCCATTGCTACGGCAGGTCGAGGTATTTGACACGTGGGTTGACAGATGTTGCAGATTCCACGTGGGCGATTTTAGCACGCCAGTGGGCGAAACTGACAGAATGTGAATTTGATGGCTGATTTGAAAAAAAGTGGTGGGCAAATAACTTAATTCAGTTTTTTATATATCCAATTTGACCGAGAAGATTTTGCCTATAAAAACAAGGAATAACATAAAATTGCAAACAACTAATTTAATTATGTCAAATAATGTTGCCACGAAATCTAGAAATACGTTAGAAATTGAAAAGGGAGGAGATCTTAGAATTTTTCTAACAAAATTGATTGAAAGTCCAAAGCCATCCCTCCCATTAATTAGACATAGGTATACATGTTGTTTAATTAATTAGATATAAAAATTTAATGTAGTTTTAATTTTTTACTTAAATTAATTTCATTAATTGTTACTCCTTTTTTAGACCTATTTTATTAGTAAATTTTTAATGTACATAATTATTCTGTACCTAAATAAACATGATGCACCTATTATGAAAAATGTCCGTATACATTGTCATTTCTCAACTTATAAGTTGGTATTTGAATGTAGGCTATGTGTTAGTAATTTTATGATTTGGGCGAAACATATTATAAATCTCGAAAGTGGGCGATTGTCAGAAAAAGTTTGGGAAACCCTGCTGTAAACACTAGTTCCCGTTCGGTAAGTTGAGGATGATTGCACACCTACAGCTGCCGTCAAACAACCGAAATGTGACGTTTTTACAAAAAATGCTCAAAATATGACCTAATGGTGTTCAAAATATGCATTTATATGACAAATAAAACCTACTGTGTTGTGACGATAATCAGTTGGTTTGCATCAGAAACCAATCGGGCATGGAAATAGAGGCAAACAAAAAAATATAATTTTTCCTAAACATCCGAGCCCTAGTTAACTCACTCGTCGAACGTCCGAGGCAGGCATCTTTCACTCACTGTCAACTGCCCAACTTGAAGTGTGCTAAGCTCCCCCTCAAGCCTCCAGTGCAATATTATGTACACAGTCAACATTAGCAACGCACAAATTCGTGCGAATTGAAATGCGAATGATTACAGGTTTGCCTTTTTAAAGGATTTTATCAGTTTTTACGGATTTTTGTGTGTTTAAACGGATTTGCGGATTCTATTTGTAAATTTGCAGGTTTAAAACGAATCCTATTATTACTATTTAATTACTTATCACATGGATATTTACGTAGGTTGGTTGGTTCCTTAGCTTAGCGGTTATGTAGCCCCGTGTTCTTTGGGTGTGTGTAGAATCTGTCTGATAACCTGTGTTAATTGTCATGACTGTATTAGTGTGTGTTATCTGTAATTCAGGTAAGGACTGCAGACGATAATTTCAAGTAGTTCCTACTTTCGCTACCAAATGCTACCGTCCACGACTCCTAGCTGTGAACTTGGCTACTACTAGATGCCTTCGCATCCAGCGCCCGGTGACGAACGTTGGAACATAGGAGCATTTATCAAACCTAACCTACACATTTTGCTTCACACAAGTTTAGTTAGAGGAAGGTTCTTTTACATGCCATAAATCTATGACATAAGCCAGCCAGATTTACTTCGTCTCCTAAGGAAAGTATACCGAGTGATTTTAACGCTCTTAAATGACCCGCGACCTTGGGCATAGAAGCTCAGCAGATATTTACGTAAAGAATACGTGAGATGATACGCGGTACGGTTCGGACATTACGGCGAAATGTTCGCACATTACGGCGAAATGTTCGCTTACACGTCTTTTAAGAAGTAATCTAATACTGGGCAGTATACGCAAGCGGCCATTTAGGCGCCGAAAACTGCTTGCCTGCCCAAGGAAGCTATGCACTGCGGGTAGTATCTCCGCGTGCTCACTTGGGGGCAAAGTGGGCGATAATACTGTACCTACCGATCGCAGCTTTCTCCTCAGTCTGTTTGAGGAGATTATCGCTGTTTAGAGTTCATAACTGGAATCGGGAATAAGGCGTTGTTATGAAATCAGAGCAACTCTCAGCCAGTTTGACAAGATTCCAGCTTTCCTAGCGGTTGCATTTTCGCATGATCGGGCACAGAAAAATATAGTGTCACGAATAGGTACCGTAATGTTATGCGATCGGCTCCATTCTCGGTCTGTTTGAGAATATATTTTCCTCTGTCATAGTAGGGTGGCGGTTGCATGTTCGGGTCCGTTACGAGGAAAAGTCGCGAGATGGTTTTACAATAGACGCTGTACTCGACCTTTTAGACAAAATTCTAGCTGACTTTATGTTGCGGTGACGACTCCAAGCATGTCAAGCTGACCACCAGTCGTTTTCAAGATGCTATTTTGGAGGGTAGACGTTAAAAGTAGGCACTTAATATATTGTATTTAAGGGGGAATTGAATGAATATTATCAAGACAAGGCACGTTTTCCTCTCGTATGAAGAAGCACTGGTATACAGGTTTTAGAAATAACCAGGTAATTTTATATGTAGCTTGTATCCGATAGGACCAAACATTTAGTAAAATTAGAAATATCACGAAAATTTCAATTAAGTTACGGTATAGATATTTGAATTCACTAGGTTTAACCTTGATAAGACAATTGAACTTAATTCGATGCCAGTGCATTACAATGAGTATAAACATTTGCTGTACCAAGTTTCATTGCGTTCGGATGGTTAAATCGCGAGAAAAGTCTATTTAAATGTTTCAACTTCGCTTGGCCACCATGTTCGTTTTGTAGTTAACAGGTTTTTGAAAGTCACAAAAGTCAACTTCTAGTAGTGGCCTTTATCACCGTACAAAATTTCAGGGTGTTATCCGTAATAGTTTCGGAGATATAGAATGCCGGTGAGATATTTCGCACAGCCGCCATGTTGTATTGGAGAGACGTAATAAAATGTGAAGGGCACGGTCAAGACCAGCCAAAATAGTACTATGACCTCACCGAGTTTCGTTGAAATAAAATAAAATAATAATAATAATAATAATAAAAACAACACAAACACACACACCCACACACTTGGTGATGTCATAAGCCTATTTTTTCATAAATGAAAATAGGCTAAAAACAAACTAAAAACCATTTCCATAATTTGTCGTAAAATTAAAATGGAACTCCCAATGGCCCCACTATTTCGAATTCGCGGCCGGACATGGCAGAGCCGGGAATCGAACTCAAGCCTCCACAGCGAGACGGACCTAAGCTGGCTGACAGTCTGCTGGACCCTATACTCTGATTCACCAATAATGAACGGTGACACCTGTCAAAGCTAGTATGTGGGGAAATGCTGCGTTGCCACTGAGGCAGATCATAACATTCCAAGAGGTTTGCAGGAAGACACACATACTGGGGAAGTTAGCCCCCCTGCCTGGCGGTCTAATGACCGTGACAAGTGAAGGCACAGTAGAACCATAACGAATAGAATAAGAAGTGATATCACTGGCCTAGTACGCCTGGTCCGCCGCAGCGCAGCGCTGGCTCCGATCTGTGATGTAAGTTATCATTGGCGCTTACGAGACTTTTAAAACCTTGCGACCTGTTTTACATGTTAAAACACCACATGATATCCTCATAGGCGCTAATAAGTTCGACATCTCCACTTACTTTACTGTGCCCAATTATAATTTAATAAGTCGTCTACTGTAATAGTCCAGTTTCGACAATAAGCGAAGACAGAGAGCAAGTTCAAAATGCAATTAGTTTTGCCAGCTATCGGTAAATAAAAAATAAAAAGAACGGAAAAATTAACCTCGCTATCAGAAAGGATTTCTTCACATTGTTACACATTTTACAGTCCCTTAACAGTCTTGCAACACAGCAAAAAAAAAAACGTACGAACGCAACTTTCAACTTTACCGTAGATTACTTTAAAATTGAATAATAACCATAAATTTCACTCCACAAACACCAAAATCAGTAAACTACCATCATTTCAGAAGAACTTAACATTAAACAGACATAGAAGACATAGTCATGACCCCTTCATAGAGTAGGCTATTGCCTAAACCCGATCACGGCTCCTTCAACTTTACCTTAGAATACGGTATTACAAAAATCAATTATACCCATAAATTTCACTCCACAAACACCAAACTCAATAATCTACCATCATTTCAGTAGCACTTAACATTTAACAGACATAGAAGGCACAGTCATGACCCCTTCTTAGAGCAGGCTATTGCCTAAAACTGATCACGCCTCCTTCAGCATTACCGGTACGGTATGTTTTTAAACTCATTGTCGTTTTATTCTCATCCCTTTCTTCACAGAGGTAGTCTTTAATGGCATCAAGAGCATTTATATTTACACCATATTGGGCAAATTAGGAAATATATGTGGAACAGAATAGTCTTTCAATCGCCAGTTGGTTCTTGGGAGAAGTACAGTACCGTACTACTTCCTATCACAAAGTTAACAATTAAATCTTCTGAAAAGTGAGCATCACAGATGTAGGACTTTTCAGTAAGTTCCCTATCCTTCCCTGGTATGGCCCCTTTGCACTTGATAAAACGTTCCTTATCTTTTTTGAAAAACCGTCTGACCTCTTTACAGTCCCCATAGCCAGATCTGCATCCTAGTACAAAACAGCAAGGCATCTTCACTACTCACATTAAGCACTCATGAAAATGTCAGGGCTAAACTGCTGTTTACTTACATTAAATAACAATAAAATTAACACACGAAGATAACGTCAACACACGACAAGAAATTAAATTCCATTTCAGTTAATGCTTCCTACAATAGCATTTAAGGTATTAATACTATGAAGTAATAGTGTAAGCACTTGTATATCAATAAACGTTTGCACTGAAGACCACCAAAACACTCCGACCGATTAAATACTTAATATATCGCACATAAACACATAAACTTATGTGGAAATCTACAATCTCAAGTCGACTGTAGCGCTGCGTAGCGGCGAGTGCCAACCCGATCCGTATTCATTACATGCTATTGAGGGAGAAGAGATCACACTTTATATTCTATTCGTTATGGTAGAACACTGAGTCAAACCACGTGCTCACTGCTGTGTCTGCATACATTGCAACACTGCTCGCTGATGCCATGGAGACCGTTACCCCTCTCGTCTACACTCTTCACCTCACCATTCAAGCGGATGACAGCTTTCACCGTTCATCTTTTGTAAATCAGAGTGTAATAATGGCTATGATGATAGAGCATAGGGCTGTTATTACCTGTGCGAATGTGCCAGGCTGGACATGCGACTGCCACGACTAGACCCTCCGCGAGGACTCCTGCTGACCACGCCCATGCTGAGAGAGGCACAACTCTGACAGTCTAGTTCGTCCACGGTGTCGTCCAGATGATCTTCATCATAATACAGCGTGCTGGGCTGTCGAGTTACACTCTGCGTGTTGGTAGCACTGGCCGTTATGGAGGACAGCTTTGCAGCAGCGTAGAGATCTTGAGCTTTGCGGATACCATCAGCCCAGTTCTGTGGAATAACATTTACGTTTCTTTAAGAAGCTCAACATACTCATTATTAAGGCACTATCAAATGAATAAATGAAAAACCACAGCCTGCATCCAGTCGACCGACCGAATCTGGGAATGGAATGAATGAAGCCCCCATCTAGCGGCGAGGATATGAACCGTGCCAGCTGCCGAAGCCCGCCGCGTCACACTCCCCTGGGGCAATGATTAAATGAATGACAGATGAAATTAAATGATAGGGGAGAGCGTTGCTGGAATGAAAAGTTGTGACAGGGCAAACCGGAGTACCCGGAGAAAAACCTGTCTGCCTTCCAGCACAAATCTCACATAGAGTGACCGGGATTTGAACCACGGACCCAGCGGTGAGAGGCTGGCGTTCTGCCGCCTAAGCCACGGAGGCTCTATTAAATGAATAAATATGCATGCAAATATGCAATAATTATTGATCAAATATGCATCACGTTTCAAAATATATGCACTATGAAATAACTACAGCAATTACGATCACTCCGTATTCTTTAGCGTTTCTATTTTGAATATTATAAAGAAAATATGAAAACTATACCTTTTTCTAAATACGGTATCTCAAGTAACAAAAAGTTCTAAACAGTAGGAAATGTTCTTTTAAGAAACTTCAAGCGGTGTTGACCATCCCTCCCTATATTATTATGCTAAGGTCCCATTCCAGTTTTGTACCGAAATTAAGGTCCCATTAACACCAACGTACACATATGGGGTACCTACAGGTTCAGCATAACCCAATGCGTAAGCTAAACGCACTCACTTACTCTTTAAATGCCTCACAATTAAATAAATACCTTAAAACATGTATATTTACAATGAAATAATGAAAGAATGCAACACGGTAACCATGGTAACAGAATCTCACAGGTCCATCTATTTCTGTAAGACGCAATGCAATTCCAATTATTACATAAATGTGAAACTTTCCAGACGGTTATAAGGTTATCACTGAACCAAATTGAGCTGTAAAATTCATCAATACGTACAGTATAATGCGCTTAAGGTGGTCAAGGGGCACTCTAGAATTTTTTCACGCAATTTTTACGTGTGAGTGTGGTACGAAAGGTCTTTATCACCCGACTATAAAGGGTCTCCGAAAACCACATTTAAAGGCCCTTAAATTAACAGTGTCTGTGATATTCCCAGAAAACTAAATTCCCTCTGATATACCTATGAAGGAATGACAAACCCCTAACCACTACACCAGTAGCTGAATTGATAAAGTCTGATGATTCATACCAGGGATAAATCAGTCATAGCATTCATGATTGAGATTTTGCTAAGTTTACCCTTTACAACTAGAATATTCCCGGGCTAAGCCGCGACGGGTAATGCTAGTCAATAATTATTTTTTTATGTTAATTTTTAAGTATAACTGATGTACAGTACAATTTTAATAGCCACTGAATTTTAAAAATTAAAATAGTTTTACAATATTTACATAGTGAAACCCGAATATGAATAATTCATATTAACTTGCAAAAAGGACTGAAACGTACTAGGTATTAGTCTACAATAATGTCAGTATTATTCTGTGATAAGACTCTCGGAGTCCGATTCGAAATATACGGCTTTAAGAACATGGAGTAAGAAAAAGCGCTTTTAAACAATAAGAAATTAGAATCTACGCCCTTCTCAAGCAGAGAAATGCACTTAAACAGGCAAAGGAGATTAAATATGTTGCATTGTGCCAAAATAACCAAAATATGCATACATATGCAAAAATTTGATTTTGCATGAACTTCCGGGCCTTACTCATTATATTAAGAAAACTTGAGAAGACAGGAAACTGGTGAATTTGATCCCACATCTATGTATAAAACGCTAAGTTCTTCGTTTCTATACCTAGTATAAGGCGTGGTCAAAATGTTTCCGTTTAAACGGGGTTGCTGCAGCGATACCCCGGGCGTTGAATTCCAAACAAAAAGCATGATAATGATGATAATTGTTGTTTTAAGGGGCCAAACATCTAGGTTATCGGCCCCTAATGGTTTGGATGATAGTGACAATGTAAAAGAAATGAAACTAAACCTAAAACTAACTACAAACTTACAAACTAGAAGAGAAAATTGAAAACAAGAATAAGAATAAGGGAAACAAAAGACAGGAGGAAAGGAAATGCCCTCAACCCTCGAAGAATGAGAATTAAGGGACTTGGAAGAAAAGAGTGCCAGGAAAGGAAGAAAGGAGAGAGACCGCCCCAAAGGCAATGGAAGTAGGAGGAAAACCGGACCCAGATCAGGAAGCCCTTAAGGTCGCCAACTCCCGAACTAACCAGACGTGAGCCCTTGAGGTTGTAGCACTACCCAGGGTGCACCAGAAGTGGTGGGGCCACACACATCCTGCCTCCTCGAGGGCCTTGCACAGAAGGCAGGAGATATAATGAAAAGAAAAAGAAGTCTGTCCCCTCGAAGAATGAGGGAAAGTGAAATACTCCATAGGCCTAGGATACCTACCCTATTACCGTTGGGGTATGAATAGAACAAGAGTTGACCAAGGGAGGTTGAGAGGAAAGATAACAGAGAGGAGCCCGGCACAAGTAAGTGGAAGCAATGCCGGACTCAGCTGGGGCCCTGTGGTCGTGAGCTCCTGGTAGGGGGGAAGCACACCTGATGCGGTTTAATGTTGAACACGCTCCTGGAGCGCATTGTTACAGGCGACGAAAGCAGATGTCACCACCGGGAACCAGAATGGAGAGCGTCGACGATGCAGTGGTGTCATCCATCGTCCCCTCGTCCCAAGAAGTTCAAGAGCCAACCATACGCTCGAAAGGTAATGTTCACCCTGTGCTTTGATTACCGGGACCTATTGCTTATTGATTTAAAGCAGTGGTTCTGAACCCGTAGAAGTCTGCGGACCACTCAGCGTGAAATTGAATCATGTACGGATCACCCCTTCTCCCCCTCCCCCCTCCCCCCTCCCCCTCCCCAATACACCTTATCAGTTGTAACCCTTCCTCAATAACACTATTTTAAAGATATTTCAATTCAAAACCTGATGTCATCGCCGCGAATACATTCGGACGATTCTCGTTCAACGCACATCGTTTTCGAAATCCCCATTTATTGGCCACTTTTTTATATGTGATGGTGGACCCTTTTCTCCCGCGGACCACTCCCGAGGCTCTCGCGGACCATCCGTGGTCCACGGACCACCTGTTAAGAACCACTGATTTAAAGTAATCTAGTTTCTCCATCACTGGATAAGGGTACTGCGCAACACTGGAGAAATTAAGGCGTAATGTCCGGGTAAACTGCGACATGGGGTGCTGTTGCTTCATGATAACGCACATCTCCACAGCGCAAAGGTCATAACGCAGAAGGTACGTCAATTCAAGTGGGAGACACTCGAGGAATCGCCCTATAGTCCTGATCTATCCCCATGCGATTATCACGCGTTTGGTTAGTTAAAAAAGCCTTGAAGGGTTGACGATTCCTGTTGAACGAGGATGTGCAGCAGGCGGTTACGGACTTCTTCACGCAGCAGGACACAGTGTTTTATCACACGGAGATCTTCGACCTGATGCGCCGGTGGGATGATTGCCTCAATGCTCGGAAAAATTTTTGATCATGCCTTATATTTTGGGTGAAAATTACGTTTGTTTATAGGCTAATGAATAATTAAATAGTTTGAATGGAATAGAAAAACTTCCCTTTCTTCATAAAAATATTTTCCATTCTTAACATACTGTACAATAATTTAGTAAGACGGCACATTTGTACCCTATACAACTAAAAACATAGTTTTGATCGCTTAAATTGGGCGAATATCGCACTGCGCGTCAGAACCCTGGTGGAGAAGTTCCTCATTTTAAGGTGGCTCATACACCGTCAGAGGGAATTTTCGCATACAGTTACGAATCATAACATAGTTTCACTAATATGTAACATAGAGTTATGAAAACTGATATATGTATAGTAAATACATAGAGCTTTCATATAATTTAGAGAGGGGAGCAGTATATAAATAATTTCGTGATTTATTGAAAGTATCATATTCATGATTATTTTAAACTCCGTGAATCATATAAAACATGATTTGACAAGAAATACCAGTCTGAATGGAATTATTATTTTTTCATGTAAAGTAAACGCATAAATACAGAGGATGGACCACCATGAATGTTATATTGTGAATAGTAGTCTATTATTTATTTATTCGTTCATTCCCCATAAGGAGAGCGTTACAACACAATCAATTTTCATGTTTCATTCTGGACCTTTCTTCTATTTTCCCAAAAACCTCTCATATACACACTATGTTTCCTCTTTCTCTCTTCTGTCCACCTCTTTGCTGGTTGTCTCTCTTTGGGAGTTTGCTCAAACTTCTGTAGTCTAAGTTTTTCTCTGTATTTGCTCCTGTCTGCGATGTCTTCTGTAGAGATGTTTAGTTTCTTAAGGTCTTCCACGGTTTCCTTTACCCAATTGGTTTTTAGTGTGCTATTCGTAACTATATTAAAATTTTTCTTGGTCAGTCTGTCTTCGGTCATCCTATGTATATGTCCATAAAATTTTGCCCTTCTTTTACTTATGTTGTTTGTAATCGTCTCTGTCTGTTTGTACAGTTCTATTGTCGGTATCTTCATCCATATTCCCTCTTTCTGAACTGGCCCGTAGATCTTTCTGAGATTTTTTCTCTCTTGTTTTTCTAATTCCTTGATTTTTGTTCGCCCCTTGATTGCTGTCGTTTCTGAAGCGTATAAGGCCTCTGGTAAGACTACTGTACGGTAGTGTCGTAATTTGGCATTGATGGAAATACTTTTTTTGATTGTAGTGGTCTCATGTAAGTCGGTATGCTTTCTGCAATTTAGCGATCATGTCTTCATTGGATGCCAAGTTCAGTCCTGTTTTCTGTAAAACCTCTCCTAGATATTTGAAACTTTCCACTTGTGTTATTTTTCCATACTTGGTTTCCAGCGGGTGCTTGTCTGTAGATTTTGTGTCCATGAACTGTGTTTTTTCGCATGAGATTTGTAACCCTGTTTTGGCAGAGATTTCATGTAGCGTCTCTAGAGCTTCTTTGGCTTCTTTTCTGTTATTTGTTATAATCGCTACATCATCGGCAAAGGCCAGACACTTAATGTTGACTGTCATTTTCTGGTGTTTTGCCATTTTTATGCCTTTGACTCCTTTTTCCCATGTCTTGATTGTTTTATCCAAACCTGAGTTGAATAGAATGGGTGATAAACCATCACCTTGTCGCACTTCTGTATTAATTTTGAAGGGTTCCGAGATCTCTCCCATGAATTTAACTTTGGATATTGTATTTGTTAATGTTTCTTGGATTAGTTTTCCGGACTTATTGTCGACCCTTATTTCTTCTAATGTGTTAAAAAGTGTTTCTCTATCTATGGAGTCGTACGCTTTTTTTGTAGTCGACGAATGTGATTGTTGTGTTCCTGGTTTTTCTCGTTGCTAGTATTGTTCTCAGGCACCAAATCTGCTCACTGCACGATCTTCCCTTCCTGAACCCTCCTTGGTATTCTCCTATCTGTGGATCTATCTGAGGCTCTATCCGTTTTAACAGGGCTTTGGAGTCTATATATATATATATTAAATATAAAATTTGTCTGTCAAAGCATGCACAGTTTTTTGTTTAATATTCCAAGTATACTGAATTATTTTTAAAGATAATTTCATGAATGAGATTCATCCCCTGGGGATCATAGGTTGGAATGTATCTGCCGAGTTTCATCCAGTTTCATCACATAGTTCACGAGATATTGTGTTTTTCCTACCAAACAAACAAACTTTCGGGAAAACAGATTTGAATGTTAAACACTCCATTGAGAGATAGGCGCATGGTCAAGTAAAACGCTTTATCTCTGACAAAACGCTGAATTTAGTTATAAAACTTAACAGATATATTGATAAAGGTATTTCCTTTCATTTAAATGTAAAAAAAGGAAAAGAAAAACTAAAATTTTGGCATGCGACGATGTATGAACCCCCTTAAGAATGTCATCTTCCTAGCTGAGCTAGTGTAAATATTGTGGCTGTATGATCCTGGCATGGAAATAGGTTGGTACGCACCTTGATGAGAGAGGGCTCAGAGCTGGAGAGGATGAAGGCTGCCGTGGCAGTCCGATACTCGTTGAGGTAGACTACCCCAAGTCCCGGGGGATCTCTGCCCAGCTCGTGCACCATCAGTCGCTCCACCACAAAGGGCTGACGAACCACCCGCATACGACCATCCCCACCTGAACGCTTGGTGGTCGGCTTGCACACAAGTAGCATGTCAGTCAGCAGGAAACAATGTACGTCCATCTGAAACGTTACCACAATCAGAGTTACCACAGGCTAGAACACCCAGGGGGAATCCATTGGTGAGAAGAGAAGGCCATTTTACAAACAAGTACACAAAAACCTCGTTTATCCAGCACTCAGTAATCTGGATTCCGGTTTATACGGATTGATTTTTTATTTACTGTATTATTGCTTTTTATTTTTTTATCCCGAAAATATGCGCGTTCTTCGAATAATACTGTATACTTGACCTCAACATTCCGAAGAAAAGGTAACTCTTGTAACTGAGTTTCCATATTTCAATATTTATATCAAATTTTAAACAACTTAAACACTATTTCAATAAATAGAAGAGAACTCAGCAAGTACTGTATCGAGTTTATGTGCCAATACAGTGTTTTTTTAAATTCTTGTCAGTGTGAAAATAGCCTAAAGGTTTTGGAAAGATTAGCAGCTTATATTCATTTATTAGATTTTATTTTGCCGAAGGTCGTGGGTTCAAACCCGGCCAAAGTCGTCGGATTAAGAGCGTTAAAATCCCTCAGTATGCCTTCCTTCGGAGGAAAAGTAAAGCCGGCGGTCCCATGTCATAGATTTATGGAATGTAAAAGAACTTTCCACTAATTACACTCGTGTGAAGCTAAATTATAGGTTAGATTTGACTAACGCTCTTAGGTTCCAACGTTCGTTGCCAGGAGCCGATTGCTGTGGCATCTAGAAACCAAGTTGAAAACTAGTTGTCGTTGACGGTGGCATTTGGTAGCAAAAGTAGGAACTACTTGAAAATTGAATTACAGATAACACACACTAATACAGCCACAATTAACACAGGTTATCAAACAGATTCTACACACACCCAAAATACACGGGGCTTCATGGCAGCGTTGTCGCAGCCCCTAAACTGAGGAACCAACCAATAACCATTAGTTTGTTTCTGGATTATCCGTACTTTCGATCATCCGGATTACCCCCGGTCCCACCAAGTCCGGTTAAACTCCAATAAACACACCAGTGTGCGTGCACAGCAGTGCAATTGTCCGAGCACAGCTGTATCCCGAAGAAGACAATCTAATAAAAACATTGAATGGACTAAGTTTTGAAATTACGATCTCACTGCCAACTTACAATCGATCTCCAAATTAATTTTAGGATACGTTTGTTGTTGTTTTATTAATGAGCCCGGGACATACCTCTATCTGTTAATGGACAACACAGTCAGAAAAGAAAACCTTTAGACCATTATTATAACATATTTCCACTCGGTTGCTGTATATTTTTTGTAGGAGTGATTTTGGAAAAGGTACGGAAATAGGACGGAAACAATGAGCGCACGCGGTGGCGGAGATTGGTACCACGTCGTACTGTCGGCCAAGTGGCTATGTTGTGGGAGTGATTTTGGAAAAGTGACGGAAATGGGACGAAAATGTTTAAGAGGAAACAATGAGGGCGCGGTGGCGAAGATTGATACCACGACAAACTGTCGGCCATGTGGCTATGTGGAATGTATATCGCATACGGTTTACTTCAAGGTTTGGAGGCCCCATTAAAGATATTCCTACAATAAATCATCTTCAAGTTGTCGTTCTTTGGTGTGAAAATATTCATTATATCATATTTGCTGAAAACAATTATGATTTATTATTTTAAATGTTTCTGCCACATACTGAGTTTCGGGTCTGACCACTGTTTGGTAGTGTCTTAATTTCGTGTTCCAGAACAAGTTATATTTCTTATATATAGTTTTTGTCATACGAAACATTTTTTACAATTTGTGCCCTATAGTTTCTATTGCTGTATTTTCTTTAGTGCTGTTCGTTATCCATTAATCTCAATTTCATAGTAGGATAACATGTCAGATGTTACTCATCATATGCGACTACTGTAAGGCTCGCTCATTTTTTTTTCACATAAAAAGAAAAAAATCCAAAATTATCCATGTGAAGACTCGTAATATATCTTTTTTTTTTAAATATTTGGGCCACTTTGTGGCTCAGCCTGTTACACGTCGGCCTTTCACTGCTACATCCCGGGTTCAAATTTCAGTCGGTGCAGTGCGACTTCCCTATTATCGGTGGTAGGTGGGTCAGTATCCCTGACCAACCACTTAACCGGAAAGGTTAGTAAATTGTTTATATATTTACTTTTTTGTTTAATTAATTAATTAATTTGTAGTACTGGAATATGTACCCCATAACTTGAAATGGCAAGCGACTATCGGACAAAGAATTTTGGACTCTTGTTGAAGAATCAGGGTTAAAGGGACCAACATTTCGGATGGATGAGTTTCGTTTGAATGGAACACTAATTGACCGAGAGAGGTCGGACATGGAGGATAAATGAGAGGAGTCAGTGATTTACCTCGGAGTCTAGTAGTCACTACCCACTTTTCAACATTCACAATACGTAACCTGGGGAGGGCTTGTTATTGTAACTGAAATATAGTAGGCTATTTTGATCAACTGATGATAGCGACTTCGGTGGCATATTCGGTAGCATGCTGAGCTTCTATACCCAATATCGCGGGTTCAAACCCAGCCGAAGTTGTCGGATTTTTTAAGAGCGTTAAAATCCTTCAATATGCCTTCCCTCGGAGGGGAAGTAAAGCTGGCGGTCCCATGTCATAGATTTATGGCATGCAAAAGAACCTTCCACTAATTAAACTTGTGTGAAGCTAAATTTCTAGGTTCCAACGTGGACAACTAGGTGTCAGTGGCATCTGGTAGCGAAAGTTGGAACTACTTGAAATTGAACGGAGCTTGTAGCTCACCCCATGGGTGTCCGCATTGAAGCAGCCACAGCTTCTGGCGAGCCGAACATTTCCTCGGACACTCCCGACACTAAAAGCCATACGCTAAATAACAAAATAAATCAACTGGTGATATAAAGTATCATTCTTAATTTCCCTATTATGTTTAAAAATAATTATACGTTATTAAAAGCCACTCCTCACTCCTCATTTCGCCTAGTATGGCACTTTAGAGGATCTGACACGCTTCTAGGCTCGCTAATTTACAGTTATTGATTCCCTCTCCAATAGTTTAAACTAGTGGCTGGACAGTAGCCTGTTTCATGCTTTGAAGGACCATTTCGCTAACATGTTAAAAGCATTGTTTATTAATTGTCATCAAAGCTGTTAAGGATAGAAGATAATTTGTTCGGAATAGTAAAATAAATTATATTGCCATATGAATGCAGTTACCTTATTTTAATTACTCTGCTAGATGTCTGTGGAAATGATGATGAAGATGATTGTTGTTTTAAGAGGCCTAACATCGAGGTTATCGGTATTAGGGAAAGGAATAAGTAAAATAAAAGACAGAGAAAGAAAATGCCCTCAACCCTCCAAGAATAAGGATTGATGGACGCGGAGAGAAGAGAGCTTCTTTGGTGGAATACGTCTTTCGCGAAGGTGATCGGTTTTCAGAAAATGTGAAAGTAAAATTTCAGGTGCGGTTTCCTAATTCAAAGTGTCCAAACCGGGATACCGTTCTGGATTTCATAAGTAGATTTCGTGTGACCGGCTCAGTTCACGATGTACCGCGAACAGGCAGGCTACGCTTTTAACAGACGAAAAACTTGATGAAATCTCCGATATAATGCTGCGTAGTCCAAGATAGACAAGCTTCAGTTGTTCCCTTATAAAGTTACCAGTTGATACAAGCGGCAGCCGTGCTGCCAACGTAACTGCTGAAGCTACCTCTCGCAGCAGCATGTAGGGGCTGCGGAGAACATTCCCTGGCGCCCTCAATTTCTGTAAAAATATATAACGCTGCAGTTTCCTGAGGCGCTTCGCGGGCAAACAAGCACAGCAAATGTATGAATAATTTACGAAAATCCTGCTTTATAATTTTTTAATCAAAAATAATTTTTTAACCTCTTTATGACCTGAATTAGAAGTATTCTTTGAACAAGGTAAGGACTCTGCTAGTTTTATGAATAAAACAAAACTGACCTTTACATTCAACTAGCAGGTTGTAAGTGATTATGTAATCAATTCGTTTACCCTCTCCCCACAAGTCATCAACGTAATCGTCCTGCAAGCTCTGTGATTACGTAATATGTAGACGACCCCGTATCAGGAAGGATAACAAAAGGGTGAAATAAATCAAGAAAATGAAATACCCTCTAGGTCTCGGATACTCTAGGTCTCGGATACTCTAATGCCATCGGGGTTGGAAGAGAACAAGAGGGAGGTCAGCAGGAAAGATGGCGGGGAGAAGCCCGATACATGTAAGGGAAGCTATACCAGAATCGGCTGGGGTCCCAAGGTCGCCCCTGGGGGATTACTGTGGAAAATGGAGCATCGAAATCAGTAAAAAGTTCACCTAGATGACATCACTTCACGAGTTCTTTTTAAACCGTGTGGCCTCCAAGTAGGCCGAGTGCAGGTCTTTCTACTTGACGCCTATGGGCGATCTGCGCGATTTAAGAGGATGAAGACGTCACATACAGTCAGTCCCGGGGACAGGTAAATTAACCCCTGGAGATTAAAATCTCCGATGGCCCGGCCGGGAATCAAACCCAGCGCGCTAACCAATTCACCACGGAGCCAGACACTTCAAGAGTTGAGATCATATGATTTTGATGATGTAGTACCTAAATACCGCGGGATAGGACAATATTATTTTATTGGGGGCGTGGTGGCTCAGCGGTCTAGCTGTACGCCTCTCACCAAGGCGGTCCGGGTTCGATTCCCGGTCAATGCATGTGGGATTTTCGAAGTGAAATGCCATGTCCTGTGGTTCGGATTCCACGTAAAAAGGAGGTCCCGTGGCTTATAATCACAAGATTCACAGTCACGTAAAACTACAATCTTCCTTTTATTATTTTATTGTCTTATTCTGAATGAGTGCCTCAAATATTTTATCCAATTAAGAGTCTACAGGTTATAACAGTGTACCTTGTTCTAGACATTCGTTAAATTTGATATTTGCTGTGTATTAAGTGAGATGTTCATGTTTCCCAACTTTAACTCGTAGATTACTTTGAAAGACGCGGCGTAATAAAACAATGTTAAATACCTACTAATCGCAGCTTATTTACGGCAATTATTTCTTCATTCTCAGGGGGTTACGAGGTGTGTAATTAACAGTAATTTGCCGAGAATATACACGTACTTATTATGGAAGGAATATAAACTCTTAATTAAGGTAATTTACGTACTGGATTAATACAACATAGCAGAAAATATCTTAGTCAGAAATATCGTGAAATTTAATGGTAATCATACTTCAACTATGATATTCACACCCTATTTTATACAGTACTTCGTAATTGCTGTAAATACATACGGCACGTAAGTTCTTAAATAAAAAATGACCAATTAAGATTACAGGATTAGAGGCATTTGTACTGTTTACTATTTAAGTGTCTAAAACTAAGAACCGAAACTAAAGAATCAAATGATGGTCTAGAGGCATTATAGCATTCCATCCATTCGGCCTGTGTTTGATTCCAGGCTTTGTAATGGAGGAAATAAATTCAGGTTTGAGGGTTGCACGCAGTTTTGTGAGGGGAACTTAGAAGTGGTAGATTTGAACTCCCCATCCCCTCCCCTCCCCTCTAAGCTATTATAAACTGGATATCTGGGGTTTTCCACTTTTTGTAACAAATATAGGCATGGTATGTAATTTACCTCACGGCGTAGCCATGCACGTTAATTGAAGAGTATACGGGAACAAGCGCCTGTTACATTTCTTACTTATTGAGCAAAGCATCACCGTGGGACAGGGCCACGCGGTAAGTCGTAACATACACTTTTGTTCCTTAAACCAACAGACTAAAATTCGAGCTCGAAGCGATGTAACATAGACTTTTGTTCGTTATTTTTATAGCGCATTTCGCTTCACAATTTCGGGAATGCTAAACCCATCTTTTGAGATATGCTCGAACTACTTGCAAATACGTATTCAAAAACATCGTGCATGTTTCTTCCGTGTTATTGTTTGAGTCTTCAGTCTTTTGACTGGTTTGATGCAGCTCTTCACGCCCCTGTCCTGAGAAAATCGTTTCATCTCTACATAGCTACCACACCCTACATCCAAGGCAATCTGTTTAATATATTCTAACATTGGTCTACCCCTACAGTTCTTGTCCTCGACCCTTCCTTCCATAACTAAGCTTGCTATTCCCGGGTGTCTTAGTATGTGTCCTACCAATCTATCTCTTCTCTTCATTAGCAGTTGCCAGAAACATCTCTCCTCTTCCACTCGTCTTAATACCTCTTCGTTTGTAATCCTATCTATCCATCTGATGTTCATCATTCTCCTGTAACACCACATTTCAAACGTTTCTATTCTCCTCTTTTCTGCTGCACCAACAGTCCAAGTTTCACTTCCATAGAATGCCACGCTCCAGACAAAGGCTTTCAAAAATGACTTCATAATACCTAAATCTACGTATATTCGATGTCAACAGATTTCTTTTTTTTTTGTAGAAATGCTTTCCTTGCCTGAGGCAACCTACTTTTATATCCTCTTTGCTTCGTCGATCGCTGGTTATTTTTCTTCCTAAGTAACAGACGTCTCCTACTTCCTTTAGCTGTTCACCTGCCAATTTGATGTCCATATTCCGTGAATATCTCAAATTACACAAAATGTAACATAGACGCTTGTTCCCGCATACGCTTCAATTCACAACCCACGACTGAAATGCAAAGCTGTATCAAGTCCAAAAATCAAAGAAACGAATCCCGGTGCTGACAGGGGAATTTGATTTTCCTATGTTTTCCCACACTGTCTCTAGACAAATAACGGAATGGCACGTCACATCAAGCCACGGGGCATATAGCGCAATCCTCTGATATCTCTCTCTCAGTCTTTCTGATAGTTACCAAAATAACACAAGTTGTTAGAAAAATGATTACACACCCAATTACAAGGGACTCATGACCATAATGACCATATCTCCTATAGCCTAATGACTGATACGTAACTTAAAGCCCAGGCACCTATTTCTAAATTAGAGTTTCAATTCAAGTCCCAATTACAAGAAAACACTCTCTTCCGTTCTCCTTCTCCCCTTGAGGCAAATTTTACATGATTTACTGGCCATAAATTCTCAGTCTAATTACCATCCCTTTGCTTGCAAATTTAATTCATTTCGAAAGATTACGAGAAGGTGGTCTGTTCACCTGACATATATGCAGTCCGCTGCACAACTATGATAAAAGAGATGCCTCCATCCCCTTGGTGCTCAGCCTTGGTTAGAGCATGTTCTGCACCATCCTGACGATGGTTTGCTGTTCACTCAGACGGAGCAAATCGCAACAAATTAATTTGCAAGTCAACAGATCATAGACTTTTACCTTGGACGTGAGATTATCCCTGAACTTTAGGTCGCTCTCCATAAGCAGGTATCGCCGCTTAGAGACGTGGCAGCCTGGCATGGGACTGGTGAGATCCAGCTCACTGTAGCAACGCAGAAGTCGCTCCAGTTCATCGTCTTTGGATTCCTGAAAGAGAGAAACATTAGTTAGAACGTTGGAAATCTGTGTAAAGAGGTAGCATTATATTAGCATTTATAATTAAATATAATACACACATCAAAAAAGGGTTTGCATTTGGTATAGGGACAGTGGGGATTAAAGTGAGGACGGACTTATTTATTAAGCAGTGTCCACGCCTGCTCTACACAATTGAGATCTGGAGCATAGGTAGGCCATTCCATTCTGTGAATACCATTCTCCTGAAAAAGGTATTGACAATGCCAGCTCTGTGCGGGCGAGCGTTAACGTCCACGAAAGTGAAATTTGGCAGAAATTGTCAGCATAGCCTTTCACTACAGGTGCCAGGATAGTATCTCTGTAACGCTTGCCTGGCATTCGCCCTAGGATATACATGAGGGGTTCGGCGACTATAGATGATTACACCCCAATACATTGCACTACCTCCTCCCTGTTGGTATCGGTCTCGGATGTATCGGTCGTGCATACGTTCACAGGGTCATCTCCACACTCGCACAGATCTATCCTCATTGACACAGGCGAGTTTACACAGCCGATATACACACACGCGAGAACGACTAATGGGTTTGAGACCACCACGACTCTTGGCCAGCAATATGCAAAACGTTTTTATGTGTGTATATTTGAGTCATAATCAAACAAATTACAATGTACAAACAAAATTACACACTTATTTATACCTATTCACACACTTTATGTTAATTATACAAGTTATACCACGGTCGACCAGTAATGTGCAACCTCAATCTTATATAATACGCTAAGGTGTATGTTTCACAAAACTCAAGCTCCTAAACCAGAGGGAATTAGAAGGTGTGGTTTGTACTAAACTCTTCCAAATCGACTCAATAGTACAGGAAAAATCTTGCATTTCTTGAAAAGTCAACGGAAATATATTTGTTTATAAAGTGCTTTTAAACAAATAAACAAGACGATAGCCCCTGGCAGAACTGTGTCGCGTACAGCCCGCATAGCACTAGTGCCGGGTGGGTAGTCTGTACACATGGAGCGCACACAACCCATTATGCGCGAGTTCTCGCACCGGTCCGCTACTAGTAGTTGATTTCGCAAGGAGGAGATCTTATTGCTGCACAAGTTGCGGGGTACAGCAGACAGTTCTGTAGATGCTTCATGTTCTGGAGCATTCCGCAGTCGCAGTTGGTAGTGTCGACGAGAATTGCCATTTCTGCAGATTACTCTTGGGCCTTGAAGACGATCAAGTGCGCTCCACACGATCCAGTTCTGTTCATGGCCATTTGGGAGGCTTTCTGAAGAGTGAGAAAGGTGAGAAATCCATATTTATTCTCATGCTGTAGTTTGCAAGACTGCAGTGGTTTTGAGGAAGCTTCGCATGGACCTCAAATTTGGGGTTTCTGGTACATAACCATATAGGCTAGTGGGAGGGATTGCTGACGGACCTGTTTACTTCTCTGTGCATTGGCAGCTACCTCACGACGAATATCTGGTGGTGCTATCATTGCAAACTGGTAGAGTTTTACAAGAATTGTAGGGCTCAAACAATCTGCAATAAACCAACATGTTTTATTAAGCACCTTTGTATGTGTGGGTAGCTTTGTGCCAAACTGGGCGTGCATGTTCTGCAGCATACACGAATACACGTATACCTAGGTACATGAATAGAAAGTATCATATTGAAATAGCTAACAAGTGTAGCCGAGTGATCTGACAAGGGGAAATCTCGAACGTCAATTTCTCGATCTCGGTGAAACCTGACAGATCACAAGAAAAACCATTTTTGATGATATTTCATTCCAACATTTATTTAAGCTATCCCTAATTAGGACAAAATTTCACGAGGTTGGTTGGTTGGTTCCTTAGTTGAGGGGCTGCGACAACGTGGTCATGTAGCCCCGTGTACTTTGGATGTGTGTAGAATTTGTCTGATAACCGGTGTTAATTGTGATGGCTGTATTAGTGTGTGATATCTGTGATTCAGGTAGAAGGACTGCAGACGATTAATTTTTTCTAGTAGTTTCTACTTTTGCTGCCAATTGCCACCGTCCACGACATCGCAGTCAGCACCTGGCGGCGAATGTTGGAACTAATATAGCGGTATCAAACTAACCTAGCAATTTTGGCTTCCACAAGTGTAGTTAGTGGAAGGTTCTTTTTCATGCCATGAATCTATGACATGGGACCGCCGGCTTTCGTTCCTCTCTGAAGGAAGGCATACTGAGGGATTTCTTAACGTTCTTAAAATAATCCGATGACTTTGGCCGGGTTTGAACCCGTGATTTTCACGAGGTTATACAGGTGCGTGAGACTTGGAGCAGATTATGTGGATGTACGCGATAAGTTTACTTATCCTTTGCGATCAACAGCACAACTAGAAAGTCTTCTCCCAGAAACTAGACTAGGGTCAGAGGGCCTGCGATATATGATGGCGGAAGTGGTTGTGGTAGCATGATTGGTCAGAGAGAATATGAGAATTAGGCGTGCGCATCCACATGGCCTGCTCCAAATAGGTCTTCTCCCAGAAACTAGACTAGGGTCAGAGGGCCTGCGATATATGATGGCGGAAGTGGTTGTGGTAGCATGATTGGTCAGAGAGAATATGAGAATTAGGCGTGCGCATCCACATGGCCTGCTCCAAATAGGTCTTCTCCCAGAAACTAGACTAGGGTCAGAGGGCCTGCGATATATGATGGCGGGTGGTTGTGGTAGCATGATTGGTCAGAGAGAATATGAGAATTAGGCGTGCGCATCCACATGGCCTGCTCCAAATAGGTCTATGAAGTACCTACGTATTTGAACGCGTTCCATTTTTTCATCTCTAGAGATGGTCTCAATACATTTGGAGATGAAATACAGTTATAGATGTTTTCCCTGTTATGACCAATGTGTATGCGACGTTTGCGACATCGACAGGTACACGTTCGCACTATAAGACACGCTCGACGATTATTAATAATGTTACGTCCCTTTTAACTACACTGGCTTTTAGAGACGCTGGGGTGCCGGAATTTTGCCCCGAAGGGGATCTTTAACGTGCCAGTAAATCTACGGACACGGCTCCCTCGCATTTGCGCTCGACGATTATTATTAATATTGTTATTATTATTATTATTATTATTATTTTTAATTATTTTTTATTTTTATTTATTTAGCGTATGGCTTTTAGTTCCGGGAGTGTCTGAGGACATGTTCGGCTCGCCAGTGGCTATAGCTGCTTCAAGCGGACACCCATGGGGTGTGCTATAAGTTCCGTTCAATTTCAAGTAGTTCCAAATTTCGCCACCAGATGTCATTGACACCTAGTGGCGAACGTTGGAAATTTGATAGAGCGTTTCAACGAAATCTCACCTAGAAATTTAGCTTCACACAAGTTTAGTTAGTGGAAGGATCTTTTACATGCCATAAATCTATGACAAGGGACCGCCGGCTTTACTTCCCCTCCGAAGGAAGGCATACTGAAGGATTTTAACACTCTTAAAAATCCGACGACTTCGGCCGGGTTTGAACTCACGATCTTGGGCACAGCAGTTCAGCATGCTACCAACTACGCCACCGAAGCTGGTTTGCTGCATGTTCGGAGATCTGAGCTTTGAAACCCGGCGTTGGAAAAGTCCACTCACCTAGGCAAATGTTATGCTGGGAGGGCACCTTAGTTGAAATACAAGAACACCTTCCCCAGTCCTAGATACCAATAATTTCAATTCCACACACTACTACAGTTATCACAATAATACAGGTTTTCAATCAAATATTTTTTGACATGCTAGTACTGTACATGGAGATGAAGACCATTATGTCTCTAGCCCCCAAAATAAGAAACATCAAATATAAATAACTGTTCTAAAATTTGAAATAATTCACTCACAACAACATCATAGGACTCAATTCGCGCGATGATTCCTCTGAGTCGTTCATGGTCCTCCCGCTGTCGCATCGTCGTATTCACGTTGTGAACGAACTCGTCCACACTCTTGATCTGAAATGGAAATATTACATTGGTTACTAAGTCTGTAATATATAATAATATACTACTACTACTACTACTACTACTACTACTACTACTACTAATAATAATAATAATAATGATATCGTATGGCCTCGGGTGCCGGGTGCAAGCTTTGGTATTTGCCACCCAGAGGGTAGCTTGCATGTTGAATTTTGTTGTTCCTTGAAGCACTATGAAATGATGATGATGATGATTGTTGTTTTAAGGGGCCTAACATCTAGGTTATCGGCCGAAGCACTATGAAAGTCAAGCAGGTTAGTTATCTAAGCTTCTTGACACTATAGTGCTTTCTAGTATAGAAATGAGGAACTTTGTGTTGGCGGAAAATCCCGAGATTAATTTTGCCATTATGAAGACGGCCTACTGAATTCAAAGGGGTTCTTTGACATGCCAACATCGAATGACATGCGTATAGCAATTTTTTCCGTCTTTCAAAAAATCACTTACCACGGCCAGGAGCGAACATGCAGGGTTGGGGTTGGTAGACCTACACGATAACCACTTACCACCGTGGCAAGCCTACTGACTTCCGGATTCACTTTACAATTCAAATCTATCAAAATCATTCGAATATGGCGAGGACAATGGAGTTTTGATCTATATGCCAAGTAGGAACTTAACTCGTGCTAGACAGAATACGTACCATGCGCTCCAGACTGGCGCGCTGATCTTCCTGCTGGGTGTTCTTGTGGACAGCCTTGAGTAGCAGCGAGTATTTGGTGAGTCTCTGCATGGGCTTCACTAGGATGTCCATTAGCCTCAGCCTGTTGCAGTCCTTCTGCGTCTCGCACCACTGCAAAGAACAAGACACGGTGCTTCATTGTAACACTTGGCTGGTGTACCTTTCTTGCAATGGCGTGTCCAGACTTGGCAAGTCGTCGTTGTCTACTTCTACTACCAGTACTACTAATACTACTATTATTATTATTATTTTTCATAATATTATTATTATTATTATTATTAATAATATTAATAATAATAATAATAATAATAATTTTCAATTTTATTAAATACTTTGGCTATTGTATACAGTTTGTGATATCATCCATGGATCTGACGGAAACTCCAGTACAGATTGGTTGGTTGCTTCCTTAGTTTAAGGGCTGCAACAACGCGGTCATGTAGCCCCGTGTACTTTGGGTGTGTGTAGAATCTGTCTGAACCGATGTTAATTGTGATGGCTGTATTAGTATGTGTTATCTTTAATTCAGGTAAGGACTGCAGACGATCAATTTCAAGTAGTTCCTAGCCTACTTTTGCTACCAAATGCTACCATCAACGACACCTAGCTACGAACTTGGCTACTAAAAGTCACCGTGATCGGTACCTGGTGGTGAACGTTGGAACTAATACAGCGTTAATCAAATCTAACCTACAAATTTAGCTTCACACAATTGAAGTTAGTGGAAGTTATTTTTTACAAGCCATAAATCTACTTCCCCATACTGAGGGATTTTTAACGCTCTTAAAGAATCCGACGACTTCGGCTGGGTTTGACAGGCGATCTTGGGTATAGAAGATCAGCATGAAACCGAAGCGCCAGTACAGATTATCAGTGATTTATGTTAATCAATCAATCAATCAATCAATCAATCAATCAATCACAATAAATCAATCCAATCAATCAATTTTATCTATAACTAGCAGTAGTGCCCGGCTTCGCCCGGTGGATTTAAATGTTTTATGGATGATAATGAATACTACTACCGAACTGGCACATGATACTTAAACTAACAGAAAAGAAATATTTTTAAAATATAACTTCTTGTGGTGGTGGTGGTGGTGGTGGTGGTTGTAGTGGGAGGTGATAAGCAGTACAGTATAATGGACGTAATATTTAGGTCATTTTCCCGTAATGATAATGATAATAATGAATAGGGAGACGGCTATTTACTAACAACAGTACTGACACATGTAATTTACAAACGAATTTAAAATAATAATTAGAAAGAGGAGTACCGTAAGTGAAATAAAAGACACTGCCTAGGGCCTATATATATCATTGGCTGTTAGAAATTTAGATACCAACAGTGTCGTCTTTTGTCGCATAGCCCGTAAGAAAATAATCAGAACACTTTGGAAGACTCCGTCTGTCCCGAGCTCTTGAGGTAGCAATAGTGTCATTTATCGCCACATAGCGCTCAACGATAAGGTTCGGAATAAATGAAGGTAAATTTGAAAGCACCAACGCTTATTGCAGTTGATAGCCTCAATGTACTGCACCTACACCATTGCACTTATACAGAGGCATAATATTTTCATGATAACTGTCTTAAGGGGCCTAAGACATCCTTCTGCACTAATTACTCCCCGTGACTGCAATTTATAAGCAGCACAAGATCAACTATTTTCGCAATTCTGCACCGGAACAGTGGCAGGGGCGACGTGTTGCAGCCCGAATTGCCAGTGAACACTAGACATAAAAATAGCCTACTCTTACAGTTACACTACTATGGACATGAATGGTTCTAGGGCCTTAATACGTAGTTTTCAAGTTAATTTTGTCTGTTATTCTAAGTGTTGGGAATGGAGAGCGTTGTCCAAAATATAAAGTGGACAGTGTTACCAGCAGGGTTTCAAAGTGTATGTAAAATTTGGTGCAATTTGTAGGAACGGTGTAGATTTGTGATAAAGGGCCTAAATGCAGGGAATGGAGTGGTATGTCCGAAATTTAAAGGGTTCCAAAGGTTAAGTATAAAAAATGTGGTTCAGATCAGTGAAACGGTGTAGATTTGTGCCAAAGGGCCTACATGCGGGGAATGGAGTGATCTGTCTGAAATTTCATGCAGACAGTGTTACTCGCAGGGTTCCAAAGGGTAAGTATACAAAGTTTGGTTCAGATCGGTGAAAAGAAGTAGATTTGTGCCAAAGGATCTAAATGCAGGGAATGGAGTAGTCTGTCCGAAATTTCACGCAAACAGTGTTACTCGCAGGGTTCCAAAGGGTAAGTATACAAATTTTGGTTCGGATCGGTGAAAAGGTGTAGATTTTTGCCAAAGGGCTTAAATGCAGGGAATGGACTGGTCTGTCATCTATTTCATGTAGACAGTGTTACTCGCAGGGTTCCAAAGGGTAGATATACAAATTTTGTTTCAGATCGGTGAAACGGTGTAGATTTGTTCCAAAGGGTGCAATTAGGTGGGAATGGAGTGCTCTGTCCGAAATTTAAAGTGGACAATGTTACACGCAGGGTTCCACAGGGTAAGTATACACATTTTGGTTCAGATCGGTGAAACGGTGTACGTATCACTAACTATAACGCCAGTGCACGTGGATAAAGCTGTTCGGGAGCGCTTTTCTTCCGACTTGCTGAACAAAAATCAATCTTTTAGTTTACCTGTGAGGTGTAGCCTAATACTACATAGCCTAAACTCTTCCTCTTGAATCTGGCTATCATATACAAAAATATATTTTCGAATCCGACTGGTAATTCAAAAGATTAGCGCGTTTAAACACGCAAACAAACTCTTCAGCTTTATTATATTAGTATAGATTAGTAGATGTTTCGGTCCAACAATGGGGCATTCTTCAACAAATTACAATTAAACCTTAATAAATTAATTTAATAAAACTAATGAGAAATGAAATGAAGTAAAATATATATATGATGAAATGAAGAAATTGGAGAAACAATGAATACGAACGATGAAAATATAAAATCTAATGGACAAGTATTCTTGTAAAATGTAAAATACACACATCAAAAAAAGTTTTGCATCACCTCGGTTCCAAGAGTTCCGGAACCGTTAAATACAAAGGGAATAGAGATCAACACAAACAACATTTCAGCTCGTTTTATTGCTCATGAGACCCACACATTGCATGTTGTACCATCATACAGCTAGACTTTCAGCATTTGTGGTCCAGATTGCAGTACACACCACTACCTATAATACCCAGTAGCACGTCCTCTTGCATTGATGCATGCCTGTATTCGCCGTGGCATACTATCCACAAGTTCATCAAGACACTGTTGGTCCAAATTGTCCCACTCCTCAACGACAATTCGGCGTAAATCTCTCAGAATGGTTGGTGGGTCAAGACGTCCATAAACAGCCCTTTTCAACATATCCCAGGCATGTTCGATAGGTTTCATGTCTGGCGAACATGCTGACCACTGTAGTCGAGCGATGTCGTTATCTTGAAGGAACGCATTCACAAGATGTGCACGATGAGGTCGAGAATTGTCGTCCATGAAGACAAATGCCTCTCCAATATTCTGCCGATATGGTTACACTATGGGTCGGAGGATGTCATTCAGGTATCGTAAAGCCGTTTCGGAGCCTTCCATGACCACCAGTGGCGTACGTCGGCCCCACATAATGCCACCCCAAAACATCAGGGAACCACCACCTTGTTGCACTCGCTGGACAGTGTGTCTAAGACGTTCAGCCTGACCAGGGTGCCTCCAAACACGTCTCCGACGATTGTCTGGTTGAAGGCATATGCGACACTCATCGGTGAAGAGAACGTGATGCCAATTCCGTGGGGTCCATTCAGCATGTTGTTGGGCCCATCTGTACCGCGCTGCATGGTGTCGGGGTTGCAAAGCTGGACCTCGCCATGGACGTCGGGAGTGAAGTTGCGCATCATGCAGCCTATTGCGCACAGTTTGAGTTGAAACACGACGTCCTGTGGCTGAACGAAACGCATTATTCAACATGGTGGCATTGCTGTCAGGGTTCCTCCGAGCGGCAATCCGTAAGTAGCGGTCATCCACTACAGTAGTAGCCCTTGGGCGGCCTGAGCGAGGCCTGTCATCGACAGTTCCTGTATCTCTGTACCTCCTCCATGTCCGAACAACATCGCTTTGGTTCACTCTGAGACGCCTGGAAACTTCCCTTGTTGAGAGCCCTTCTTGACACAAAGTAACAATGCGGACGCGATCGAACTGCGGTATTGACTTTCTAGGCATGGTAGAACTACAGACAACATGAGCAGCGTACCTTCGTCCTGGTGGAATGACTGGAACTGATCGGCTGTCGTACCCCCTCCGTCTAATAGGCCCTGCTCATGCATGGTTGTTTACATCTTTGAGCAGTTTTAGTGACATCTATGAACAGTCAAAGGGACTGTATCTTGGATACAATATACACAGTCAACGTCTATATGCCGGAGATCTGGGAACCGAGGTGATGCAAAACTTTTTTTGATGTGTGTAATAAAATCGATTTTGAAAGGAAATAAAATGGAATTCTTACAAATAATTTGGTTAAATAAACCCCGGAACTCCGGGGTGACAGCCAGTAACGCTAGTCACTACATCACGAATATGGATCCAGTTATACCAAGGTATAAAGTCAAAGTGTATTGTTTATTTAGAAGACAATCGTGTATCAACTTACCGCTAAATAAGCCGTGAACATTTCGTTTTCCTGGTGTTTCTCTCTGCAGTAAAGCTGGCACTGGAGTTGTTCTCCGCAATATTTGGTGTACGTATGGAACACCTCATCGAACTAAAACAGGAGTATACCATTACCAACCTGATACTCTTGACGTGCAGTAACTCTTTATGGGATAGTGGTCTCTATATTAACCACCTGTCATATGGACAGTTTTTGCTTTCAAAGATGCTGATAGTTGAATCTTTAAGCCTAATTTCGGAGAATTTTCATGCCAAAGTGCTAGATTTTCTAAAAATCGAATATACCTACGTATCTACTTGACGTACAGTAATGTATTGGATAAAATTAAAAACAAAATGAAAACATTAGCAATTAAGTGTAAAAATAAAATATAAATATAGAAAAAAAACATAAAAATAAAAATGACAATAATAAAAGAATTAAAATTAAAATAATGAACATCACTAAGTTATAAAAAATTAGGAAAATAATTGCAAAAATCAATTCTAAATTAGTTAATTAATTAATTCATTTAATAAAAATATCAAAATTAAATCTGTAAGAACATAAATTGAAAATTAAAAATACATATTTAAACATTAAAATTAGAGAAACAAAAAATAACATTATTATAATAATTAAAATAAATAAAATGTAAAAACACATACAAATATATATTTTGCCCTAAAAAGGGTTAAGGAGAGTATGTTGTGGCTTGTACCTTACGGAAACCCTCCAGCATCATGCTTGGATCCAGTGGACGTGCCGTGTCCCTAGCTGTTTGGATCATGGGGAGGATGTACTGGGTCCAGAAGAAGCAGTTGGCGCGGTAGATGTCGGTGATGTTACTGAAGAGTCGTGAGGTGTCTATCTCGTTTAGGATGTTGGCTGCTTGAAGGCTGCATAGGCACGACAGGAACAGCTGCAATTAAAATGTACGGGAGTCTGCTATGAGCCTAGCATTGGTCTCAACACCAACATACTTTCTTTCATCAGAATAGTTCACATAATCAACATAATTGATCTTCAGTAGGACAACAAATGAGTGCCTTTTTTGCGAGTTGATGTTGAAGGACAGCGACCGTTTGTGGCTGGCATTGTGAGTTTGATAGTTTTTTGTAGAGGTATTTCGTCTTGAAGATTTGGATCTGATGATGCATTTTCAACACATCGGCCGTTTGCTTATAAAAAAAAATCATGACTCTGTCAATGAATATAATCAACACAGTGTAAATAAAAAAACATATGAAAGTTTCACGGAAACTCAAAAAGTCGCTGCTAGAGTCATAAAACAAAATTAAGTTTTGAAGCGTATAAGATGCGTACTTTGTGTGGTACGGGTCAAACTGACCCGCGCATCCTGCAAACAAATAACAGCGTGGTTTAGTGACTGGCATTGAAAGAGAGAAGTGAAAATAACAATAACAATAATAATAATAAAATGTTATTTGTTTTAGGTCCCTTTAAACTGCTGTGGCATTTAGAGATGCCTGGGTGCCGGAATTTTGCCCCGAGGGGATATTGAACGTGCCAGTAAATCTACTGACACTGCTCCCTCGCACTTGCGCACCCTCAAATGCCAACTTACTGCGCCAAGATTCGATCCTGCAACCTTGGGATCAGCTGGAAATAACGTTACCCCTGCACCACGCAGCTAGTCAGAGAAGTGAGACAGGCAGCTACTAAAGGTTTCTGAGATTAACAGTGCAAAACACAGAGCGGAGTGCTAACGCTCTGACCCGCACCAAACTAGCTAAGGGTTAAATAAAGTCTTGCATAATGGCAAGAAAAAAAATTAAATGATGATGATAATTGTTGTTTTAAGGGGCCTAACATCTAGGTTATCGGCCTCTAAAGGTTTGGGTGATCGTGAAGATGAAAATGAAATGTAAACTGTAACGAAAACCAACTTATATACTAGAGGAAGAAATGGAAAACAAAAGGAGAATAAGACAAAGAAAAAGGGCAGGAGGAAAAGAAATGCCCTCAACCCTCGAAGAATGCGGATTGAGGGACTTGGAAGGAAGGAGAGCCATGAAAGGCAGATAGGAAAGTGAAAGAGGAGAGGGTCAGCCCCAGAGGTAATGGAGAAAAGGGGGAAAACCGGACCCAGCTCAAGAATCCTTGGGGTCGCCAACTTCTTAACTCAGCAGCCGTGAGCCCCTGAGGGTGTAGCAATATCCAGGGTGCACCAGAAGTGGTGGGGCTACATACACCCTGCTTCGTTGAGGGCCTTGAGCAGAAGACAGGAGAGAACATGAAAAGAAAAAGAAGGCTGACCCCTCGCAGAAGGAGGGTATCAGAAAAGATGAGACAAGGGCCAATTAAGGTGGGAAAGTAAGAGACTCCCTAGGCCTCGGATACCCTAATATCGTCGGGTTCGGAAGAGAACAAGAGTTGACCGAGTGAGGTCGACAGGAAAGAAGACGGAGAGGAGCCCGGCACAAGTAGGTGGAAACAATGCCGGACTCAGCTGGGGCCTCGTAGTCGCCAACTCACGTCCCACTAAATGTGAGCCCCTGGGGGGCAGAAAAAAAGGAGAATATTATGAGAATGGAAATGTAAGCTATATGCCTTGCGTAATGATGTACGTATCTGTCTTTGTGTATGGCAGACAGCATCTATCAAGGGAATGAATGGGAGGTGTCATTAAGCTAAACGTACGGCTCTTGAGCATTGTAATATTCAGGTATCCAGGAGATGTACTGCCTCCCTCGAGATGATTCATGTCGCAGCTGCCATTCCTCTCAGGCTCTTCTAATATAAATACACAGCCATACATATATATTATAATCAACCGCCTTAGCTATGCCAAGGGGCACTTCAGACTTAGATACGAACTAACCAAGGACAATTGCTGCCTTGGAATATAAGTGGGGCTGGAAACCTTCCATGATATTTCAGACCATATGATATTACACCATCGAATAGCTTCAGTTGGTTGGTTGGTTCTTAAGTTGAGGGGCTGCGACAACGCGGTCGTACTTTGGGCGTGTGTAGAATCTGTCAGATAACCGGTGTTAATTGTGATGACTGTATTAGTGTGTGTTATCTGTTTTTTAATTTAAGCACAGACTGCATCTTAGATTTTTTCAAACAGTTCCTACTTTTGCTGCCAAGCGCCACCGTCAACGACTACTAGGCCAAGTTCAGAACTTAGCTACTAGACGCCACCGCAGTCGGCTCTTGGCAACGAACGTAGAAACCTAAGAGCGTTGTTTACATTCTTAACCTATCCAATTTAGCTTCACACAGGTGTAATTAGTGGAAGGTTCCTTAACATGCCATAAATCTATGACATGGGACCGCCGGCTTTATTTCCCCTCCGAAGGAAGGCATACTGAGGGATTTTTAACGCTCTTAAAAAATCCGACAGCTTCGGTCGGATTTGAACCCGCTATCTTGGGCATAAAAGCTCAGCATGCTACCGACTACGCCACCGAAGCCACCTCGAATAGCTTCATAAAACCCTCCGATATCAGTAAGATTGATCCATTCAGCAAACAACTAGCTTGCCACGGTGGGTGAGTAATTATCGTGTCGGGATACCAACCTCAAGCTTGCAGGTTCTCTCATGGCCGTGGTAAGTGATTTTTGAAAGGCGACAAAAATCTCGCCACGCATGTCATACGTTGTTGGCATGTTAAAGAACCTATTTGAATTCAGTAGGCCGTGTTCATAATGGCAAAAAATAATCTCGGGATTTTCCGCCAACACAAAGTTCCTCCTTTGTCTACTAGAAAGCGCTACTTTCATAGCGCTCCAAGGAACGACAAAAGTTCGACATACAAGCTGCCCTCTGGGCGTGAAATAACAAAGCTTGTACCTGGCACCCGAGGCCATACGATATTATTATTTATTAGTAAACGACTCCAATATTATCGTTTTGTAAGAGTTCTATTAGTAATCGAAATTTGATGTTTGTCAGTCGGCCAACACGATTGTATCCAATTGTAATGGCACGCAGGTCGCCCACGGGCGTCGACTAGAAATACCTGCACTCGGCCTCTCAGGTGGCCACACGACAAAAAAATAAAAAATAAATGGTTGATTCCATAATCCTGAAAAAGAAATTACATGGGATTAATAAATACACTTCGATTACCGGTTTCGATCGTCAAGCGATCATCATCAGATCAAGTGTATGTATTAATCTCATCTTTTATTTTCAGGATTAGGGCTGCAAACGAGGAGGCGGCTCATGGTTTGTTTCTTACCACATTCACACAAAGTCGAGTCACAGGCAAATCCTCATTTTTCCAAGTTGGTTTAAGACCTCCCAATTCTATTTGGATACAATCGTGTTGACCGACTGAAAAGCATGATGTAGTTGACTGGCTCAAGAACCTTGACTGTAATCTCTAAGGACTGCTAGACCAGTGTCCAACATCAACTTATCTTCATTTATTTTATAATGCTTATGTGCTTTGAGTGTATATAATGTCATACACTAAATAAATACTGCTATCACGGAGGCCCGGATTCGATTCCCTGCTCTGCCAATAAATTTAATTCTGTTCTGAGTGCTGGGACGGGGTAAACTCAGCCTCGTGAAGCAAAACTGAAAAGAGGTGAGTTCGATTCCTACCCCAGCCATCCTGGAAGTGGATTTCCGTGGTGTCCCCACTTCTACTCAAGGAAAATGCCGGCCGCGCATACCCAAATCCTATCTCAATTACAAATTCACACTCTAACACAGACATCACAATGACACAGGGTATCATAGAACTCCTACACACACCCAGGTATACGGGGCTACATGATCACGATGTCGCAAAGCCCCATAAGAATCAACAACAACAAGTAAATATAAAATAAAATCCATCAAATAGTTTCCGATTTTCAACTTCAGTCAAACGTGGGCGGTGCATTCTAACAGGCGACGATCGTTTCCTTACAATTCCTTGTCCTTTCTATTAGGTAGATATCATTAGAAAGCTAACTATTGCAATGGGTACCATGTTTCGACTTCCGGAAAATTTCGACATATCTTCGCGTTTCACATCCCCCAGACCCCAAAACCACCGTCCCTTTCTATTAGGTAGATTTCATTAGAAAGCTAACTATTGCAATGGGTACCATGTTTCGACTTCCGGAAAATTTCGACATATATTCACGTTTCACATCCCCTAGACCCCAAAACCACCGTCAGTTAAAAAGTTTATACATAATTTATGTATATATGTATATATATATATATGTATATATATACATATATCACTTTCTTGTGGACTCGATAACTACCGCAATTTTGCACCAATCAATTTGAATTTTTTACATAATATGTATCCCAATAAAATCTCGGTCGAGTTCGTTAATGGGCACAATCGGTCAACGGGGGTGAAAATGGGGGTCTTTTTTCGAAAAAGTGAAATATCGCTATAATTTTCTTAATATTTGAAATATCGAATCCATGCAAAGTTCATACTATATGTGGAATAAGGCCCAAAAATTTATGTTTGAAGAGTTTTTTGATAGCACCAACCATTGACCAAAGGGGTGGGAAAAAGTGGGTTTTTCGAGAAACATAAATCATATCTCTCTTAATAGGCACAATATCAAAACCGTACAAAATGGACAATATTTCCCTAATAATTACCTAAAACTTTTGTCTGAAAGAATTTTCGATATGATCCACCATTACGCCAAGGGATGAGAAAAATGATTTCGGAATTATAAGAAAATGCCAAGAGCTATCAGAGGTTGCCATGACAACACTACTAAATTGATGAGGGATGAGCCACTGCCATCGTAATGTACAGGCCATCATGCAGCGACTCTTAACGATTGATCAGCTGATCGGTAGGGGGTAGAGATGCCGACCATTTGGCTTTGTGCTGTGTTCTTTATATCTTTTATGAATGAGTATCCGCGTGAAAAGTGATACTTGAGAACGCTTCTACTTACGTCATCTACAATGAGGATTATTTATTTTCTGAAACAAATGTTCATTTTGTAGGTAGGTTATTGTATCGACGCAAATTTTGCGTTGCATGTTTGTCATCACACAGAAGGTTATGTTTTAGTTAGGACCTCTATATCACTTATTATTTCGACTCATAGGAAGTTTTTTGGATGGTAATAAAATGTTGTTAGTTCAGGAAACCTCCTTCCCAGGTCGCAGGTATGTCAAAAGTTTGTTTATAGCAACTACCGGTATTATGAAAGAAATGATAATGTGGCTTGCTTCTCCTTCCTCACCATGACAATTTAAGAAAGCAATGCATACACAACATTCCTAGAAATTGTTTGTACATTACGGGGAATACAAGAGTGTGTGTTAACATTTCCCTGAAAGTAAGATACCATTCTTCGGGAAAGAAGAGCTAATCGCCTTGATGGTAGGTTGTTAGTTAATATGGTTTCAATTATTGTAAGAAGTTCCCAAACTTCAGCCTATTCTAGGGCTGGAAACATTTCTAATATGATAATGCTGAGGTTAAGTTACTTACCGTATGTAAATCAGAGAAGCGATATCCAGTATTCAGTATCTACTGAAGTCAGTCCGAAGTTACATTATTTGTGAGAATGGTCTCTCGATCAAGCTCAAGTGAATATGGTAATATTTTCCCGGCAGTATTTGTGTAGGCTACTGTATTTACATTAATGGGATTGTTAGCACCTGGTGTATGTAGTGTAAGTTATTGATACCTGATTTCAAAATTACAACCCATTGTAAATTCCTGATGCAAGAAACAAGTTAGATTACCGTAAGTCATAGAAAATAAGTTCTGTTAGCATAGGCCCTGTTTAAGTCACCTTGAGGGTGGACTGTGCATTGATTACAGTTAGAGATAGGTTACATTCTGCTTTGGCATCCACGAGCAGTTCAGGACGTGATCTGTTGAATAGCCAAGAGTGATGTGGGGTTTTCTAAGGCATCTACCATAAACCTTTTCAAAGCGGTGAACAACGAGAAAATGGCCAAGAATAGATCTTATTCTCGACATCAAAATACTGCAATTTAGCCCTCTTTGTGTGTTTCAACGTCCTAGTAAATGTACCGGCAATGTACCATTTTGTTCACTCTCAAAATACCAGCTACATCGGCCGGATTCGAACAAGCGGAGCGATAATTAGGCGTATGTAGTGGTAACGGATGGAAGTGCCAATCAGCCCTAAATAGCATTGCTATTTTTCTACGTCTTAAAGCGGGAGCGTAATTTATATTAGGTTTGAAGAGACTGAGTGTGAAGGGAGCTATCTGACTTGCTGCTGCGACTATAACGACCCTAGGCGTGACGTCACAGTAGGAGCCTTACGGCCTGTACATTACGATGGCAGTGGATGAGCCATCAGACGTTGCCATGACATCGCACTTGCACGAGATTACATTCAGTTTTCCATCTGACTAAGCGAGAAGCGGATTCGGTGACGTAACTGGTAGCATGCTGAACGTCTATGCCCAAGTTCGCGGGTTCAAAGCCGGCCGAATTCGTCGGATTTTCTAAGAGCGGTAAAATCCCTCATTATGCTTTCCTTTGGAGGGGAAGATCCATCGTTCGTTGCGAGTTGCTGGTTGCGGTTGCATCTAGTAGCCAAGTTCACAGCTAGGTTTCGTTGACGGTAGTATCTGGTAGCAACATTAGGAACTACTGCTTGAAATTGACCGTCTGCAGTCCTTACCTGAATTACAGACTAATACAGCCATCACAATTCACACTGTTTATCAGACAGATTCTACACTCACAGAAAGTACACGGGGTTACATGACCGCGTTGTCGCAGTCCCTAAACTGGGGAACCAACCAAAATCTCTGCGGGAGATATAATTTTGCGTGAAGAAGTAACAGACCGTTACATAGTTACACATCAGTGTCAAAACCTTGCATAAGGACAGTGTGACCACAAGTATAAAAATGTACCCCAAATGACAACAAGGTTACCGTCCCCATAAGATAATAAAATGTTTAAAATATGCATAAAATGACGAAAAACAAAGTTAATTAAGCTCCAATTATAAAATACTTTCTCGCAATAAATGAGGTCTGATCCTTCTACGAAAACGTGCATATTCTGCCTATTTTCGCCTATCCCCAAGTTTGCCCGATGAAATCTACCTCCGCCTTCCGGCGTGCCGAGAGGACTTTTTTTTTTGAAACGTTGTTTTTTTTAATCTTCATATCCTTGATTCCATGTTCTGGTTCTGCAACACCATAGCTTTATTTTATTTAAAGTTAATTATTTTCGCACTGTGTCTTGGACTTACTCACTGAAGGCATCGTAAACAGGAACAAGAATATTTATTTCAACATTCTCGGTGATCAAGTGTTGTCTTGTATCGAACATCTTCATGATGAGCATGCTACATAGACATTCCCATTTGAAAACAGACGTGTTCATAGGATTGCACGCGTACGTTGATTGGTTTAACAAACACACACCTCGAATGGCCCACTAAATCACCCATCTTAATGCATCAGAAAATGTGTAGAACTATTTGGAACACACATATCCATGATTTGATAACTCTACTGAGTCTAACCATCAGTGAGTGGCTTATCCGAAGAAACTTGTTGAAGCCCTTCTAAACGGGTGTTACACCGTATTAGAACGATGTCTCCAGGGGGTGACTAATTTTTTGCCCGGTGACACTGCCAGGAAACTCTGCTCTGCCGGACGGAATTCTCTTGAGAATTAAGAACTAAATAAGCTCAGGTTATTGGAGGACAAGATGAATCACCTGGCAGCGTTATTTTAAAAAATTGAAAACGAGGACTTCTGAACGTGCATTATGGCTTAATTGATGGATTCGATTGTGTAAGGGCAGAGTGAAGGTATATACTACAGTGTAGGCTACTTCAGCGAAACCTGCGACCTGGAAGTTAGTCAAACCTGAATAGTTCGAATATTGAAATTCATTTTTCTTATGTCAAGGAAAGGGGATTTTGTTAGGAGTACTTTTCCAGTAAACCGAGAAAACAAAAATGCGATTTTGTTTCGTTTAATTTTGCGGCCGGAGCTGAAGTTGTTAGCTGCAGTGTATTGGGCTTTGTTGTCGACGTTTCGCCATCGTTACAGCAGGTGACCTGTCCTTTGTATTTATTCTGTCGTTTCGCACCACGTAGGGAATTCTTGCTGCGTGCGGCAGGCTGGAGTTGTTATCATGGATTTGGGGGGTATATCTGTGATTAGCGAGGGGAAAAAACTGACACGGATGTACGGTGGTTACTAACTTATGGCAACAAGTGTTCGTCATCCAGGCCTATGCATTCTAGTTCAGTAGAAAGTTAAATCTTGTTGCTTTGATGGGAGGAACAGCTAGGTCATCTGCCCCGATCAGTAGATACATCAGCAGGTGAGATAGCCGTGGTCATTACGGCATGGCTGCAGGCAGCCGCTCACATCCGGGAGGCGAGGAGGTTCGAATCCCCCCGCCGGCAACCTTGAAGATGGTCTTCTGTGGCTTCCTATCTTCCTTCCAGGCAAATACCGGGGTCGGTCCCTAACTATGGGCCACAGCCGCTACCTTCCAACTCCTCGTTCTTACATTCAAACTTTCCTCCCCAGACAACACTCCACTCGCGACGGTACTTGTAGCTCACCCAATGGGTGTTCGTCTAGAAGCAGCTACAAACTCAGGCGAGACGAACATGTCATCGGACACTCCCGGCACTAAAAGCCATACGCTAAAAAAAAGTAGAGACATCTATAGGTTGCTATAAGAGCATCTTACTTCCTAAAGTTAATATGCCTACCGGTTGCGATATAGTACGATCTCGTATTGTTGGCCTAAAAGTCCCTAAAGTTACTAAAAGTTTTTCAAAATTTTGACTTTTCTTCTAACGTCTCCAAGAGTCATTTTAAACTTAATCAGTGCAACCAACACGAATTTTTGTGCCAACTACTGAATAAATACGAAGGACAGGTCTTCCGTCAAATACTAAGTCTACTGTAATAATGGTGAAACGCTGATGCGCCTATTTTGGTGTTCCTAGGCAAAATCCCGCACAAGACACGGCATAAACCTAGAAGAATTGCTGAGTTTTAATTCCTTGGTCGTGAAAGGCAATATACCAAAATATATCCAAATCTTCAATCAAGGTTTGCATGAGAAACAACACCAGGTTTCATCTTCAGTGGTCTTTGCGTGATGATTTTTTATTTAGCGTTTGGCTTTTAGTGCCGGGAGTGTGCGAGGACATGTTCGGCTCGCCAGTGTTGTAGCTGCTTCAAGACGGACACCCAATGGGTGAGCTACAAATACCGTTGGGGAGAAAAGTTGGAATGTAAGGACGAGGAGTTGGAAGGTAGCGGTCGTGGCCTATAGTTAGGGACCAACCCCGGCATTTGCCTGGAAGGAAGATGGGAAACCACAGAAGACCATCTTCAAGGTTGCTGGCGGGGGGATTCGAACCTCCTCGCCTCCCGGATGTGAGCGACTGCCAGCAGTCATGCCGTAACGACCACGGCTAACTCACCCGGTGGCGTGATGATGGAACAAACAGACAGAAGATCATGCTGGGTACTCACATCGGTGACCACTTTGAGTGTCCGGATGTAGGCCAGCTCGGTGTGTACCAGCTCCCAGATGGCGGTCTGTTGATGTCTCTGACGCTCAGGCAGCTCGTCAGGGTGAGAAACCACGTCTCTCCAGTCCTCCTCCAGGTTGAACAGACCTAAACAACACAACAGGCAAATTACTTCTGCTTACAGACAGATGGAAATACAGCAACACTTCGCAATAATTCCGTAACTAAACATAATATTATATATGAATGGCTTTAGCTCTTATTTACTGAAATTAATTGGACATTATAGTATTATAGTAGGATGATTGTATTTATTTAGCGTATGGCTTTTAGTGCCGGGAGTCTGAAAGGTCATGTTCGGCTCGCCAAAGTTTGTATCTGCTTCTATGCTGACACCCATAAGGTGAGCTACAAGTACCATCGCGTGTGGATGAGATGAAATGAATGAGGATGAATGAGCAAGTTCAATTCCAAGTAGTTCCAACTTTAGCTACCAGATGCCACTGACACCTAGCCACGAACATTGGAACTTGATAGAGCGTTTCTAACGAAATATAACCTACAAATTTGGTTATACACTACCAATTGTACAGTAGTGGTAGATTATTTTTCACGCGGGCTTTACAGTACTTCCCCTCCGAAGGAAGGCATACTGATGGATTTTTACGCTCTTAAAAAATCCGACGACGTCAGCCGGGTTTGAACCCGCGATTTTGGGAATAGCAGTTCAGCATGCTACCTACTACGCCACTGAAGCCGCTGGTAGGATGCTATTATTGTAGTACTGGTTGTCATTTCTTTACCATCTACGGATAGCAGGACGTGGCTAATGCATGAAAGGGAAATGAAGAGGTCCGAGATTACGAAAGACTTCTACCCTACAGAGGCTATGATAAACAAATCATGGGTAGACACAGACCAGGAACTACGACATTTCGTGACTTCGCAGGCAGTGCATGGATATCACCACAGGGTGTGCAAAGTAAAGTCCTTTCAGGATCCAGATGACAATTGCGTGTGTGACCTCTGTGACAATTGCTGGGAACGATATCACGTTGACAATTGCAAAAGACTTCCCAAGTCAATCATAGAATTTTGTACGAGCGCAGAGTGAGACACGTTGATCTGTAATATATGTATAATTTGTGCGTTTAATTTATTTAATTTCCTTAGCAATTGAATATTATGAAGTAGGCCTACACTTTGTGGCAGCCTTTTTTTATTTTATTTTATTTTTATTTTTTGATTTTTTTTAGCGTATGGTTTTTAGTGCCAGGAGTGTCCGAGGACATGTTCGGCTCGCCAGTTTTGTAGCTGCTTCGAGACGGACACCCAATGGGTGAGCTACAAGTACCGTTGGGGAGGGAAGTTGGAATGTAAGGACGAGGAGTTGGAAGGTAGCGGCTGTGGCCTATAGTTAGGGACCAACCCCGGCATTTGCCTGGAAGGAAGATGGGAAACCACAGAAGACCATCTTCAAGGTTGCCGGCGGGGGGATTCGAACCTCCTCGCCTCCCGGATGTGAGCGACTGCCAGCAGTCACGCCGTAACGACCACGGCTAACTCACCCGGTGTGGCAGCCCTCAAATAACAGAAGCATTTGAAATTTAAATTAAAGGTAACCGGCCACGGTGGAATTCCACCTAGGTCGTCCTGAAAATGTATTTTGTGGTTTCCCATTTTTACCACCAGGCAAATGCAGGGATGGTTTGTCTTAGTAGGTCCACGGTCGACTTCCTTTCAAAATCCCTTCTCTGATCCTTCGTTAATTAGACCAAAGTTAGCAGTCATCTGGTGTCACCATCTCAAGTTGTATCTGCTGACAAAGTGTGCTCAGTTTCCAGACACCGTCCTTGAGGCGGTAGAGGAATGATACCTCGTGGAGACCATGAGTGAAGCCGAGCTGAGAGGATAAGCGATAAAAAAAATTAAGTTAACTAAGGGATCAGTATTATTGGTGATCTCTTCTGTATAATGTGTTTCGGGAAAGTTTATTGAACATGACATTTCTCTGAATTATTCTTCTCCTGTTCGATCTTGGCCACTGAGTAACAACTGCGTTATCTTGGATAATCTTTTCCTTCCATTGGCTTTGATCTTCTTCCAATAAAGCTTGAATCGGTGGCTCATCTCATTTTTCTTTCCTCTGAAGAGACCACTTTTGAAGATTTCCTTTCTCCTTCTCGTCGGGAACCTCTGAAGTCTGAAATAAATTGTCGAAAGTGGTTCCTGTCTTGAACAACTTTCTGACTGAAACCCATTCTCTCCATATCAGTATATATCTCCAGAAACCACCTGGGAATAAACTCTATCCCTTCAAAACGCGCAACCTTCTTCATCTTCTCATATAATTCCCTCAGTTTCTCAATTTCCGTATATCTCTCTGTTAGGTCTCAATCTCCGTTGCCCATCCACATATACAGGTCCCAGAATCTTTCTTTTCCAGTTGTTGCAGCAATCCTCTGTTTGTTAAATCAAAGGTTTCAGCAGAGTAAAGTCCTTATGACTTGATCACAATGTTGTTTCTCTTACTATTAATTGTAGTTTAAAAAGTAGGAGAACGTAACTTACCTTCGTCCATCTCCTCACGCGCCATGTCAGGATGTGGGGCCAGTTTGGGGATGCCGTGCTTGGTGTAGCTGTTCAGTTGCTCCACCAGACTCTCCATCTTCGTGTCCTAGAACAAGTACAACAACATCAAATAGGGGTGCTCTATAAGACAAGAGGTGATAGAGAAGTGGTCTAATCACTTGCTATTCACCGGAATGGAGCATATTTACTACCACTGGATAAATGAGTGATTTACGTAATGAATAGTCACATTCAGAGGTGCGGATTTCACGCAGAAAGGTAGTTTATAAGTACCAGGTTTAGAGCCACGTATTACTACAGGATTGCTGAGTTTTAATGGTCAGTAAAGTTTGTTTTCCTATTCCACCGGCCACGTATTGAGCGGGAGAAAGAAATGGAGCTGTAGTAAATTCCATTATAGGGTCTGACAAACTACGAACTAACTGCCCCGAGGCGTAGCCGTGCTCGTAAAATCGTGCACCACGACCGCGAGGGCAGCTGTAGCAATTCTGGAGATCATAGGTTCGAATCCCGGCGCTGAAAACGGCTGTCCTGACTGTGGTTTTCCCAGTTTTCTTTCACACTCCTTCCAGGCAAATGCCGGGATAGTACCTTACTTTAAGTTCCGGAGCACCTACCCCATCTCTGTCCCCAATACAGTGATACACACTACTACAGTCATCACATAAATACAGGTTATCAGACAAGTTCAGCACACACCCAACTACATGGGGCTGATTACCAAGATGTCCCAAGCCCCTAAAATTAATTATTAACAATAACAAACAAACTAACTCTTTCTTTCGGAGGAAAAAGGTCAAGTACATCCACTTTCCATTCGTATCTAGGAGTCGTCCTCATTTCTGGCAGAGCCCTAATCTACGAAAATAAAGCTCTAGTATAACCCCTTTGAAAAATATGTAGAAGTCATCCCTGATAGCCTGAACTATAAAAACAAAGCTCTAGTATAACCCCTTCCAAAATATCTAGAAGTCATCCCTGATAGAGTCCTGAACTACAAAAACTTATTTCTAGTACGACCCATTTCCAAAATATCTAGGAGTCATCCCTGATCTTCAAAAACAAAGCTCTAGTACAACTCATTTCCAAAAGAGCTAGAAGTCATCCCTGATAGAGTCCTGAATTACAAAAATAATCTCTAGTACAACCCCTTTCCAAAATATCTAGAAGTCATCCCTGATAGAGCCCTGAACTACACAAACAAAGTTCTAGTACAACCACTTTCAAAAATATCTAGAAACCCTTCTCATTTTTGACAGAGCCCTGATCCGCGAAAACAAACCCCTGGTACAACCCTTTTCCAAAACATCTAGGAGTCATCCCTGAGCTACAAAAATGTTCTGTATGTATAACCTTTACATCAACATGATAATTACTGAATTGCATCTTCTCTGCCCAGGTTGACTCACGGAAAGACCAATTCAGCCCTGTAATGCTAGTACCCTGCCATGCAGATGCGATTGAGGACAGTTCCTCACCATTAAGGCCACAAATCAACAACTAGATGACTGACCTTGTTGTTCCCAAAGAGACCGCTCCATCGCTGCTTGGAAGTTTTGGAGCCTTTGAAGGAGCCTTCGTGACTGGCGTCGCCGATGAAGCTTGGGTCTTCAGTGCTGGCGCTGAAGAAGCGTCCTCCCTTATTCCGGTAGCTCTGTCAAAAGAAAACATCTTATTGAATGTACAAGAGAGCGTATCAGACATCCCGCAACTCCCATCGGTGGTTAATGCCAAAGAATCACACACGAAACTTTGTGTTTATTATTGCTATTCTTATTATTAATTATTGAGATTGAGATAGGGAAAGCCCCACATACACAGCACATACATCTTCGTTCGTTAAATGTAGCCTATTCTAAACAAATCTGTATATTTTACATATATACAATTTACAGGATTACAACTTTACATTGCATGGTGACCATCTGAAATATTTAGACGGTTCTCAATATCTACGAATCTAGTACAGCAATCAAACTGAAATTTTGTATGTTGGTAGAGGCAATTAATGTAAGTAGGATACATGAAAATAGGCTGCATGGTTCTTCATGGAACTACTTGTTATCCTTTTAGATAGATAAAGTTTTGGAAATATTTTTTGAACTCATACTTTTTATAAAATTAGGCCTATACGTAATCTTGCAACTTGATTCGTATCATAGATTGTCTGCCGAAGAAGGTTATAATTAAAGCCCTGCGCGGATAAACCCGCAGATATCCGCAAAATTTTTCACCATGCGGATATAGTTTGCATGGCTGTGCGGATGGCGGATAAGCTGCGGATAATGTTTGGAGAAAAATTGCAGATAGTTTTTAGAATACAATCCGAACTTGTTTAATATCATTATTAGGACCCGGATGTTTATGACATACCGGTATCATATTTGTCCCTTATTAGCCTATTTTCAATTTTGAAAAAAATAGGCTTATGAGATCACCTTTTGTCCGTGTGTGTGTGTGTGCGTGTGTGTGTGTGTGTGTGAGGTGTGTGTGTGTGTGTCCCCCTAATAAAATCTAAACGGCTGGAGCGATTTCAATGAAACTCGGCAAGTTTATAGAAATATTCCCGGCGACCTCGACCGTGCCCTTCAAATTTTGTTACATCTCACCTATCCAACATGGCGGCTGTGCGAAATATTTCACTAGCATTCAATATCTCCGAAACTATTACCGATATCGCCCTGAAATTGTGTACGGTGATAAAGGGTACTACTAGAAGTTCACCTATGAGACTTTCAGAAACCTGGTGACTACAAAACCAACATGGCGGCCAAGCGAAGTTGAGACTTTTAAATAGACGTTTCTCGCGATTTAACTATCCAAACGTAATGAAACTTGGTACAGCAAATGTTTATACACATTTTAATGCACTGAAGTCTAATTTAGTTCAATTGTTTACATAACCTCAAAATAGCGGCTGTGCGAAATATTTAAACTGACATTCTATATCTCCGAAACTATTACAGATATCACCCTGCAATTTTGTACGGTGATAAAGGGTACTGATACAAGTTTACCTATGTATATTTCATAAACCTGTAAAGTACAAAACGAACATGGCGACCAAGCGAATTTGAAATGTTTTAATAGACTTTTCTCATGATATAACTCTCTGAGCGAAGTGAAATGTGGTACAGTAAATGATTTTGCACATTGTAATGCACTGCCATCTGATTTAATTCAATTGTTTACATAACCTCAAGATGGCGGCTGTGCGAAATTTTAAAATTAAGTTTTTATTTCTTGTGTCGTAATCATGCGATCGAAGTGAAAGTTTGAATAATGAACCTAGGCAATAATTGTTCTTGAATGGTACATAACTCTATAGCCTATACATATAACAATCCTAAATGGCGAGCTTCCGAAATATTTAGACGGTTCTCAATATCTATGAATCTTTTACAGCAACCAAACTGATTTTTTTAATGTTCATAGAGACTATGAACATATGTTCACCTATAGGACTTTCAGTAACCTGGTGAGCACAAATCCAACATGGCGAAGTATAAATATTTAAATGGACGTTTCTCGCGAATGAACTATCCGAGTGCCGTGAAACTTTGCACGTTAAATGCTTATACAAATGTTGATCCACTGGCATCTAATTTATTTCAATTGTTTGCATAATCACAAGATGGCTGCTGTGCGTAATTTTAAAATCTCGTTTTTACTTCTTGTGTTCTAATAATGCGATTGAAGTTTGAATACCACACGTACACAATAATCTTAATGTAATTGTACAAAAATAAAAATCCAACCTGGCGACCATCTGAAATATTTAGACGGTCCTCAATATCTACGAATCTGTTACAGCAATTAAACTGAAATTTTGTATGTTGATAGAGGCAATTAATATGAGCAGGATATATGAAAATAGGCTGTATAGTTCTTCACGGAACTACTTGTTTTTTTTTTTCACGACAAATGTAAAATGATGATTTACACTAATCTCATTCAAATTATGTCATTAAGCATAATTAACACTCCCAACAGGAAAGATGATGATGATGATGATAATTGTTGTTTTAAGGGGCCTAACATCTAGGTTATCGGCCCCTGATGGTTTGGGTGATCGTGAAGATGAAAATGAAATGCAAACTTAAAACTAAAACCAACTACCAACTTAAATACTAGAAGAAGAAATGGAAAACTAAAGGAGAATAAGGCAAATAAAGGACAGGAGGAAAAGAAATGCCCTCAACCCTCGAAGAATGCGGATTGAGGGACTTGGAAGGAAGGAGAGCCATGAAAGGCAGATAGGAAAGTGAAAGAGGAGAGGGTCCTCCCCACAGGTAAGGGCAAAAAGGGGAAACCGGACCCAGCTCAGGAATCCCTCGGGGTCGCCAACTCCCGAACTCACCAGCCGTGAGTCCCTGAGGGTGTTCCATTATCTAGGGTGCACCAAAAGTGGTGGGGCTACATACACCCTGCCTCCTTGAGGGCCTTGAGCAGAAGGCAGGAGAAAACATGAAAAGAAAAAGAAGGCTGACCCCTCGCAGAAGGAGGAAATCAGAAAAGATGAGACAAGGGCCAATTAAGGCGGGAAATGAAGAGACTCCCTACGCCTCGGATACGCTAATACCGTCGGGGTCGGAAAAGAACAAGAGTTGACCAAGGGAGGTCGACAGGAAAGAAGACGGAGAGGAGCCCGGCACAAGTAAGTGGAAGCAATGCCGGACTCAGCTGGGGTCCCATGGTCGCCAACCCACGTCCCACTAGATGTGAGCCCCTGGGGGGCCAACAGGAAAGGGTTGTAATTTTGGCTGTATAACATTCATTTTAATCATAGCACATGACATACAAAGCCTAAGGGAAGGACTTTCTCCTCAAATGTCAAAAGGTGTTGCTTTAGTAATTTATGCTTTATCTAATTAAAATATTATTGTAATACCGGTATATCTGGATATCAATTGTTCGAATGCGGATAACAGTCGTATGGTTGCGGGGTGGATGCGGATAACAGTCGTACGGATACGGGGTGGATGCAGATAACAGTCGTACGGATACGGGGTGGATGCAGATAACAGTCGTACGGATACGGGGTGGATGCAGATAACAGTCGTACGGATGCGGGGTGGATGCAGATAACAGTCGTACGGATGCGGGGTGGATGCAGATAACAGTCGTACGGATACGGGGTGGATGCAAATAACAGTCGTACGGATGCGAGGTGGAAGCAGATAACAGTGGAACGGATACGGGGTGGATGCAGATAACAGTGGTACGGATGCGGGGTGGATGCAGATAACAGTGGTACGGATGCGGGGTGGATGCAGATAACAGTCGTATGGTTGCGGGGTGGATGCAGATAACAGTCGTATGGTTGCGGGGTGGATGCAGATAACAGTCGTACGGTTGCGGGGTGGATGCAGATAACAGTCGTACGGATGCGGGGTGGATGCAGATAACAGTGGTACGGATGCGGGGTGGATGCAGATAACAGTCGTATGGTTGCGGGGTGGATGCAGATAACAGTGGTACGGATGCGGGGTGGATGCAGATAACAGTCGTGTGGTTGCGGGGTGGATGCAGATAACAGTCGTACGGATGCGGGGTGGATGCAGATAACAGTGGTACGGATGCGGGGTGGATGCAGATAACAGTCGTACGGATGCGGGGTGGATGCAAATAACAGTCGTACGGATGCGGGGTGGATGCAGATAACAGTCGTACGGATGCGGGGTGGATGCAGATAACAGTGGTACGGATGCGGGGTGGATGCAGATAACAATCGTACGGATGCGGGGTGGATGCAAATAACAGTCGTACGGATGCGGGGTGGATGCAGATAACAGTGGTACGGATGCGGGGTGGATGCAAATAACAGTCGTACGGTTGCGGGGTGGATGCAGATAACAGTGGTACGGATGCGGGGTGGATGCAGATAACAGTCGTACGGATGCGGGGTGGATGCAGATAACAGTCGTACGGATGCGGGGTGGATGCAGATAACAGTCGTACGGATGCGGGGTGGATGCAGATAACAGTCGTACGGATGCGGGGTGGATGCAAATAACAGTCGTACGGATGCGGGGTGGATGCAGATAACAGTCGTACGGATGCGTAGTGGATGCGGATAACGTTTTGTTTATCCACTCAGGGCTCTAGTTATAATATAACCGAAACTGGTACAGTGTACTCAAATATTACATTTTATTGACAGGTACCCACCGCCACTACTGAAGACATTTCATTACAAGTTATCTTATTTTCTTGAATTTGATATCACTGATTCCAAGAATATAAACTAGTAGATTTTTGCCAAAAAATAAAAATAAAATAAAATTGGGGGTCTTTTTCAAAGATTAATCGCAAACATTACGGGCATTTTTAGGACGCGATATCTTTGCTTTTTTTCAACTTAATTGAGTCATTGTTGTCGCAAATTGATCTGCTGTATGTTCAGAATGTTGTATAGCAGAATCGTTTTTGTATCATTGATTGAGGCAAATATATTACCTTTGTTTTACAATTTACGTTATTTTGATTGAAAAAATAAATTAATTGTGGGGGGCGCGAACCCTAATTTCAATTTAACAGCTTCATTTTGCTTTACAACATAGCTGCATTATTTGTCTATATTTTAGTTTTTAAATGAAACTACAGTAATATCTGCATTCTATGTGGACATTTTAACTGCCCAAGTCAAGACAAATATTGATAAAAATGAAGTGAGAGAAATCGTAACTTAAAGTTGAGGTACACATTTAGAGTAAAGAGTCTTACTTTTCAACTCCTAAAAACTGCATTTTCTTTGGATTTTAGGTCAATCTTCTGCATTCTCCGACCCGAGAGTATCTCCTACATTGTTTTAGTTCTGGATTAGACTGTTCCAACGCCAGATTAATGTATGCTTTATCTGCTGCTCCTATGCGTCAAAGTGACAGCTGCTGAAAAGCGTGCTCACCGTTCATTAAAGTGAATATAAATGAGCTAAACAACAATAAAACTAGTATAAACTATATATTTCTGGAAACTAGAGAGGACATATTATCGAATAAGACAATAAAAAAACTTGAACATTTTCCTGAAAATGACTAATGGAAGGGTCGATGAGTACGGTTCCTTAGGTATCATCATATACAGGGTGTACTTGATACGATGGAAGTCCGTTACACTGGTGATAGAAGATGGTATTCTAAGCAAATATCTTCATGAAATTCAGTCGGATCTTAATTAGTGTAAGTGGAATTAACTCACAAAAATCGTCGGTCAATGTCTTGGAAACGGGCTTACACTTCGTTCCACTCAGCAGCACAGCTGACTTCTCCCCGTCACCCTCCCCTCCAACGCTAAGGAATGTTGACAAGAGTCTGAAGTTGAGTGACCTCCTTGTCTTGTCTGCCAATGACATTGAAATACACAAACCGAGCCTATGAACAGCTGTTTCACACCTTCATGGGGAGTGGCTACATGACTAGTGATGGTGGATCTGTTTAGGATTTTGCCAGCCTCGTGGCATATGTATAGAAAATGGAAATCCTAAAGATTTGGTAAATTAATTTAAGAAACTGTTGGTCTATCTTTGCGTGAAGAGAGTGCAACAACTGTAACAAATATATGAATAATACTATTATTATTATACTAGGCTACTACTACTGTACTAATAATAGTAATAATAGAATTTTAGACACACTAACTTCTTTAATACGGGGCTACCTGGCCACGTTGTCGCAGCCCCTAAACTATGGAACCAACCTAAGTTCCTTTATGTTATTTTTTTTTGGTATGTCGAATTGCAGGACTTTTAAAACTCTACCAACAGACTCTTATTATTATTATTATTATTATTATTATTATTAGACTATTATTATTATTATTATTATCATCATCATCTACATGGGGTGCTAGTATTGAGGCAGCTTGCCATCACCGGCCGATATGCAAGTCTGGGCGTGATGGCGCTGCAGTCCAGCTGTTGGCCTCTCACGACGGCGAACCGGGTTTGATTCCCGGTCAATGCATGTGAGATTTTCGAAGTGAAATGCCATGTCCTGTGGTTCGGATTCCACATAAAAAGAAGGTCCAGTAGCTCTTGATCACGAAATTTACGGTCATGTAAAACCACAAGCCTCCTTACTTCCCACCATCTGCAGCCACAAGATGATTTCCTGTGGCATCCCACGAGCCCAAAGTTGGAATGTCCATTTTTAAGACCACGGCTGCTTTCTTTCCAACCCCCGCGGTGTAGGTATGCGCATTTAATCGTACACCACGATCGCAGCAAGTCCGGTGATTGGAGGTCCAAACTCAGAACCGACAGGGGCTATCCTGAGTTTGGATTTCCCTGGATTCTTCCACGCGCTTTCCAAGCAGGGATAGTATGGTACTTGGAGTCCCGGGGCACCAACGTCATTCACGACCCTAATAACTACATCTACACATACTACTACAGTCACTACAGAAACACAGTTTATCAGACAAATCCAACACTCACCCAACTACACGGGGCTGATAAACAAATGTCCCAAGCCCCTAAAATGAATTAACAACAACCATCACAACAAGCTTTCAAGTCTCTTCCATCATCATTGTTACCAAAAATTTGTATTTACTGAACGTCCTAAACAATTGGAACCCTACTTAAAAATAAATAACTTTCAGTAAATATATACTCTCTTATGTGTTTAATAATAATAATAATATGTTGTTAGACGCACTTTTTTTGTCGGTGATATCCAGATTCCGGAATGTTGTGTTCACAGAATTTCATGTACGTGCCATTACATCCATCGGCATAAGGCTGGCGTATTTGTTCACCTTCATGTATTACATGACTCAGACTAGATCGAACCCTCGAGAAGGATAGCACTCTATTACCTGAGCTACACAACCTCGCTATCATTTAATTATTATTATTGTTTTATACAGTACATATAACACTTTGCTGGTACATCACAACATAACTATACGGGCTTCAGGGAACCAAAGTATTGCTACTGAAACAGCCACTTCTAAGCTGGAAAGTCGAAATCGCGACCCATGAATTTCCAGACGATTCGGGTTGTTGAGAGAACTACTGCCTTGTGCATTAGTTTGTACATTTGAGTATCCAGAACCAGTTCTTTAAGGTCTTGAAGCAAGGTACTTGGGAACACGCCCAAATTTGAGATAATGATAGGTAGGCTATGGTCTTTACCCGTTCTAAATGCCATTGACTTTTGATAGGGCCAACCAACTCGCTATATTAGCTTTAATGTTATTATTATATTATTATTATTATTATTATTATTAAAAATAATAAATAACCGCTGGCACTACAGCCCGTGAAGGGCCTAGGCCTACCAAGCTGCCGCTGCCCATCCATTTGACCTGCAGATATTGGGGTGACGCGTGATCAGCGCATCGGGTCCCTTCGGCCGTTAATCTTGGTTTTCGTGATCGGGGCGCTGCCTCACTGTCAGACAGCTACTCAATTGTCCTCACGAGGCTGAGTGCACCCCGTTCTAGCCCTCAAGTCAATTTCTAAAAGCACTGACGGAGCCAGGAATCGAACCCGGGGCCTCCCGTTGAGAGGCAGGCGCGCTACCCCAATACCACAAGGCGGGCTATTATTATTATCATTATTATTATTATTATTATTATTATTATTATTACTATGTGCATGTGGTACCGTTCTAGTATTAAATATTGGAAGTAGTTTTCCATGGTTTCCCACTTCTACCCCAGGCAAATGCTGGGATGGTTCCTAACTTAAGGCCACAGCCGCCTCCTTCCCAATCCTCACCTGAATTATAAATACCCACATTACTAAGGAAACCACAAAAAACAGTGTATCAGACAAATTCTTCTCACACCCAACCACATGGGGCTAAATGAGCAAAATTGCCAAGCCTCTCAAACAAAATATCAAGTATATGCCTTCCGTCTTAAATGCTAGTTCTGAACAGAATACGGGATGTCGGAATTTTGTCACACTGTATTTCATTTAAGTGCCGGACGGCAATGACACTTACAAAGTAGGCTACACAATACTACCGGTCATAACGTCCCAAGACATTGCGTGCAACTTCAACAACAACTACAACAACAACAACAATACAAATTTTCTTACGAGACGGGTATCGCTCGCTTTTCTCGTAACAGCTGATACCTCCCCTCAACTAGTAAGGTCAACACTCCGATCACATAACAACTTCTCCTCCGCGCATCGTCCCACCTCACCCCGCCTCGTTTCCCCCACCTTCTGTTTGAAAAATTTCGGAAAATCCTAAAAACATTAACTTTTTAATGATAAATTTTCAATTTAAAGACAGGTGACAATTTTTTTTAACCTAGGAAGCTTACAATTGTCTCTTCTATCACCAGTGTAACGGACTTCCATTATATCAATTACACCCTGCATATTCTTTCGGTAGTATAGATCCCTCCTGCGGCGCTCACAAGCGGCCGGTCGTGACAAATGAGCATTCAAATGAAAGAGAATAGACATTATCAGTGACTTATTGCACTATAATTTCATAAATATCTATAATTTCTTTAAAAAATACTTAAAAAAATTGTACGAAGTGTGCGATTTGCAAACACCGTTGATGTAGGAAAATACGCTCCATAATTGCTGTCCACGGGCCACTGTGACGCTTGTTTCATGCCATATTAACATTCTGAGTTCTTTCCTTTATCCTGAAATGTAAATAGTGTTCTATAAAAATTTGGTTGAAATAAAAACATAACCTTTCTCCTTAAGTCTCTCATTATAAACCTTTTGGGGAAACTGTGGTTTATGAACATACGAGATTTCTCGCACGGGTACGCTAGTCTTTTTTCATATTTCATAAATCTTAAATATATTATTTCAGTACTATAGATCCCTTTAGGGGCACCCACAAGTAACCGATCGTAACAAATGAGCATTCGAAAGAAAGATAATTACCCGGAGCAGTGATGAATTGCACTCTGATTTCGTAAATATCGACACTTTGTTTACAAACAAACGTTTAAACAAATAAACAAGACGATGGCCCTGCCCTTTGTCGAGCTCGCCTAACTGTAAAGCCGAGCCTACACACAACCAGCCCCTGCCAGAACTGTGTTGCGGCGAGCCCGCGTAACACTAAAGCAGGGCCAACACACAACCAGCCCCTGCCAGAACTGTGTTGCGGCGAGCCCGCGTAACACTAAAGCCGGGCCAGCATACAACCAGCCCCTGCCAGAACTTTGTCACGTTGAACCTTAATGTTGTTGGATGCACACCGTCAATGATGTTGCAATGCGAGATTTCTCGCACGGACCCTCTAGTCCTATTAAATTTGTTTAATACTTCACAAGCGCCATAGTTGACGTATTTTTCTGGAAGAACTCCCATAGAGTTTGAAATATTATAAGCCATTTTTCAATGATGTCTAAGCATCTATTATTGAAATTGCTTTTCAGTCGGTCAACACGAGTGTACACAATTGCACTGGGTGGGGAGCAACAATAATTTCCTAGTGTCTGAAAACAAAACAAGCATTATTTAAACACTTAATAAAATATTTCTCGTAGAGTGCGATCCTGATAGCACTCGACACACTCCGTCTAGACCAGAGATTCCCAAACTGGGCGAATTCACCCAGTAGTGGGCGATTTTAGCACGCCAGTGGTCGAAACTGACAGAATGTGAATTCGATGGGCGATTTGAAAACATTGGTGAGCAAATCATTCAGTTTTTAGCCTACTTTCGATTTTTGCAAAAAATGAAAGTAGACTTATGAGATCAACACAGGGCGAAAAAAGTGTGTCTGTCTGTGTGTGTGTATGTGTGTGTGTGAGTCTGTGTGTGTGTATGTGTGTGTGTGAGTCTGTGTGTGTGTGTGTGAGTGTGTGTACTCTGAATGTCTGTCCCCCCCTATCAATTCGAACACGGTGAATGCGAATTGAACGAAATTTGGTACAAAGGTAGCACTAGCAAAGGACACCTCAGTGTCATGTTTTATATCGCCGCCATCTTTACTAAAACTGAATGGCGGCCACTCAAACGTTCAAAACGTAAAATCAAATAACGACTAACCAAATCATCCAATCTCTACCAAATTTGGTAACAACATACCTTCGTATAGGATGCGTCTTGTGACCAAACTACAAGGTCGTCCGCCATACCATTTCAGGATGGCGGCCGTGCGAATTATGCAAACTTTATAATCCATATCATGGGACCCACCAGTTCCGATTATCGAGCCGAGAATCGTTTTAACTGTTCTAAAGAAAGAGGCACGTACGAAATTAAAAGTTTATTTTGTAATACTATAGTGCAGACGTGATTTTAAAAAGCTCAGCTGATTCATTAATAAGACAAGATGGCAGCGGATATCTTGTGCCTGACTTATATTTCACTAATTTGAGTATTGAATGCAATATAGCGTACTGATAAAAAATAAATAAACTTTGTATGAAATGCTTTATATATAAATAATATACTCCAGTGATGAAATCGTTTAGTATAAATCATTATTTGCTAACAAGTTCTATGTAAGTCATTTTAAATAGAACGATATTCGTTGACACAATTAGCTCAGTTTGAGTTGGTCACTGGCCGTGGCCGAGTGCGGTACGTGTGTGTGCGCTGTGTGACCGCATTGGAAGAGGTTACGGTTCCTAATACCGGTGCTTCCTTAGTTCCACGTGTGTACTGACCTTCCGTGTGTCATGCGGACAATATTTTTTTAAGTAGTGTTCCAGATAGGACAACAAAACCAGAAACCCAGAAAACCCCGCTGAAAATCATGTCCGGATACCAGAGAAAAAACACCGTTCGCTGCCAATGGGACAGGCAGAGTTCTCGCCCCTCACCAGGAGAAATTCACCGCTGGATTGGCGATACCCTCCGGTTGACTGTCGACCAAGTAGAAGCCATCCAGTTAAATGCGCACGAAAAAACCATGTACATTAAGGTAATCACCATATCCATTTATCAGAAATTGTTAAATACTTTTGCAGATCCTATTAAATTTCAGTATGATTCTGGCGAAATGACCAATGTTAAGCTCTCCACAGCGGATTCCAATTTTACCACAGTGCGTATATTTAATGTCCCACTCGAAGTACCCCCTGAAATTTTCAAATCCGTCCTGTCGAAATATGGCACTGTGAGTGACGTCAGGAAAGAACAATGGTCTTCTGCTTATCAGTTCCCGGTGTATAATGGAATACGTGCCGTAACTATGGAAATCAAGCAGGATATCCCCTCCACTGAGGCTTTTGGTGGCCATTCTGGCTATATAACGTATAATGGACAGAAACAGACCTGTTTAATTTGCAATGCTACCACACATCTCCGTATTAACTGCCCAAAGAAAATGATTCCCCTCGGTATAACTCCTACACAACAACGACGTGTACAATACTCGGAAGTTGTGACGCAGCAAACGTCATATGAAAACATGATCATTGATCAGTCAGCTGGGACAACACCAGGAGTGACCTCGGATACATCTGACGCAGAACTGATACCTTGCCCTTAACAGAGCTGCGAGACACAGAGTGCCCCTGTGCTCTCGGCAACCTGTATCGCAGCCTCAGAACCAACTCTGCCGTTACTACAGGCTGCCACAGAAATTTTGTCTTCACTGCCCCAGACTTCGCTGGTCCCTACCGACTCACTTAAGACTGTTGATCGGGGATCCGAGAACGTCTCTAAGAAGATTAAAACAAATGCCTCGATTGCCGTACCAGCCCCGAAGAATAAAACTGGCTCCACAAACGTTTCCGCAGCTGTGAAAAAGAAACAAAATCTTCTTTCTACGTCATCTAGGGACCCACGAACGCTCTCACCCGCTGACAGCCGGCCTATGAATGGCAGTCAAAAGGAACTATCTCAACCTAATTTGACATAGTGCACCAGGATAATTCTCACCTGTGTCTTCTTTCGAGTCCACCTTCCAGTATGTCTAGCACAGCTTTTATACTTCTCGTAATGGCGCAATTTCTCACTGTGGCCACTGTGAATATCAATGTAATAGAATGCCCTCTGAAATTTCAACTGTTGGAGAGATTCCTTCGAGATGCTGACATTGACATTGCTTTCCTTCAAGAAGTTGCTATACCGTGTTTACCCATATCTGCCTTCTACAAACAATACATCAATACCGGTAATACGAATAGAGGGACCGGATTCCTCATAAGACATGATATCCCACTCGCAGGTGTGCTATGTCATCCATCAGGACGCATAATATCTGGACACATAAACAATACCACCCTGATAAATGTATATGCCCCATCCGGGTCTAATAAACGTGTGGAACGGAAAATGTTCTTTCAACAGAGTATACTGCCTCATCTGCACGACGTTAAGGAAAAACTTATTCTTGCAGGGGATTTCAATTGTATTCAACGCCCAGAGGATTCCACTAGTCCATACAGAGGTGTCAACCCGGCTCTCAGGACCCTCCTTACCTCCCTACACCTCATTGATGCTGTGGATAATTTAAGGGTGCCCCTGCCCCATTACACCTGTATAAGTCACAACTCCTCATCTCGACTTGACCGCATCTACTTTTCACAGGAACTCATCCAGCCTAGACGATATGAAGTGATTCCTGCCAGTTTCACTAACCATCATGCTGTCGTATGTACAATCTCTTACCCCCATCCCATATTTCACATAGGAAGAGGTTATTGGAAGCTGAATTGCTCGCTGTTACTGGAGGAGGAATGCCAAGATATTTTCAGACAACACTGGATTCGATGGGTCCAACAAAAAGGCAAATTTCGCGACTGCACAGACTGGTGGGATATTTTAGTTAAACCAGGGATCCGCCGCGTCTTTAAGAACATATCTTACCAACGAGGTCGGGAAAGACGGGATACAGTTGAATTTTACTATCGAGTTCTTCGCCAGCTCCAGCAAAGATCTGATGCTGGGGAGCGTATATATGACCAGATCCGGGAAGTTAAAACCAAGCTCCTGTCTCTACAGCAACGAACGCTCGCTCATATCAACGTGGCTTTAAAAGATCGTACAGTGCTCCCGGACGAAAGTGCAAGTGTATACCATATCGCCAAAGGACAACGTGAGCGGCAACGTAAATATATCCACCGCCTCCGCACCAGTACTGGAAGTGTCGTCACCTCCCCTGACGCTATACGTAGTGAAATATCATTATTTTATCAACGGTTCTACGCTAAGGCTCCCATTGATCCACAGCAGGTGACCCTATTGCTGTCATCTTGCAGTACCAAACTATCTCCGGACAACAAAACTCTGCTCAGCGCGGATATTACGGATGAAGAGATTCACTCCGTGGTTAAACGACTCCCAAACAACCGCTCACCTGGCATTGATGGACTGCCATATGAAATGTATAAACACTTCTGGCCTCTCATTGGCAAAGAATTTTGTCATGTCCTGCGTACCATTCTCCAACGTCGTGCTCTTTGTCAATCACATCACGAGGGTACCATAGTCCTCATACCAAAAACATCCTCTCCCATGGCAGTTGGTGACTTCCGACCAGTTACTCTGCTCTGCAGTGACTATAAAGTCCTTACCAAAGTACTTGCATGCCGATTGAAGACTGTTCTACCTGATATCATTGGTGATGAACAATGTTGCAGTATTCCTGGAAGAACTCTGTTAACAAACTTAGCGATACTACGGGACCTACACCTAAAAGCCGAAATGCTCCCCACTGAGCCAATGAGTTTTCTCACCTTAGATCTTGATAAAGCTTTCGACCGCATCAGTCATGAATACTTGTACATGGTCTTGCAACACTACGAATTTCCTGAAATCCTTATTGACTACATTCGTATGATAAATTGTAATGCTACGTCTAGAGTGCTCGTCAACGGTTTTCTTTCCCCTCTGATTCCAATACAACGATCAGTTAGGCAAGGATGTCCCCTTTCTATGCTACTTTTTGTCATTGGCCTTGAACCGTTCATTCGGACTACCCAGGTGAAGCTACAGGGTTACAAACTGTCCACACATGTTTTTGGAATGTGCGCCTATGCTGATGACGTATCAATATTGATCCGCAATGAAGAAGACATCTCCCACATCGATAGCGTCCTTCAGCTCTACCATATCGCCTCTGGAGCACAATCGAACCCCCAGAAAACTGCTTTGCTTCCGCTCAATACTAACTCAGTGATTACCCCACAGCCCTGGTTCCGGATAGTAAATGAGGTGAAAATTCTTGGCATTACCTGGAAGCAATCGCTTCTGGACACAGTGCAAGTTAACTGGACTAAGGTCATTGCCAAAGTTAGGGGAGTCCTGATCCAATTTGGTCAAAGAAACCTCAATATAGTGCAACGGGTCATGGTCCTCAACGTGTTTGCGCTCTCTAAAATATGGTATGTCGCACAACTTTTCCCACTTCCCAAAATGTTTGAGAGCCAATTGGCAAAATATACAGGTTGGTTTATATGGCAAGGATTTTTGTTCCGAGTACAACGGGAACAGTTGTATCTCCCATCCCGGCAAGGCGGGCTAGGGCTAACAGCTCATGGCATGAAATGCCGTGCACTCCTCTGCAAGAACGATATCACCATTCTTTCCCAACATGACACTTTTACGAAAGCGCTATACAAAGATATTCGAAACACAGCCCGTGGTTGTGATAGAGCTTTGCCGAAGATATTTAGGGACCATCAACAGCACCTTCTGGAAACTGTTCGCCAAATGCCATCAGGGATTGTTCCAACGACGAAAAGTATCTATAACATGTTGCGGCAAGTGGTACACTCCAAACCGCGAATAGAGGCCACCACCCTCTATGTCCATTGGCCCACTGTTTGGAAAAATTTTGGGGCTATGTCCATTTCTTCTGCAGTACACTCCCAAGTTTTTATCTTCCTCAACGATCTCATCCCAACCGCTCTACGGCGATATACCATCCATCTTGAAGCTTACCCATGGTGTACTATATGTGGTCAAAATGATACGGCGATACACCGCTTCACATCATGCACGCGAGTTGCCTCCACGTGGCTGTGGTGTAAGGGAAAAGTATGTCAACTATTAAATGTGCCCTCGAATGACCTTGATGACAGGAAGTTGGTTCGTTTGTCGGTGACCGCCTTCCCCCAAATTAAACAGACTGCCATTGTGTGGATAATGGGCCAATATGTACACTTCCTGATGGACAATGATCAACATTTCTCTTTCCTGGATCTCAGGTATCACCTGCAAAAAGAGCGTTGGAAGCTTAGTGAAAGTGGACAATTATACGATAAATATGGACACTATCTGGATTTCTTGTGATGTATTAGTCTGGTATTTATCATATCTGAAAATTCTGTAATTCTGTAAAGAGCTAATAAAAAAAAAAAAAAAAAGTGGTAGAGCGATAGCCTGTCGCTCAGATTCCTATGGTTCAAACCCGATCAGAGCTAGTTTTTTTGCTTGAAATGTTATATGTTTATTGTTTTGTAATGACTCAGATGTTTTAAAATTAAGCGTTATATTGTGCAAATTATGGTGTAAAATATATATTTAATTAAAACATAATTCGCCAGCAGATTTACTCGAGACATCTAGCTGCCAAAAAGGTAACTTCCAGATTTTATTGAAAAGTTTCTTCTTCTGGCCGCTAGAATGCACTCGCTCTGTTAGGATTATATTGTTCGATATTTCACCACTAGATGTCCCGACTAGTCTACGTGGGGATCCATTGATTACTATACCATTATCATTCTATGCGCATCGAATTTGAAGAATGACAAGTTGATACTACGATACATTTTAACTTTTTATTTTAAAGGGTTTGTAACAGCCTATTTTGCGTTACTTGAAAATGTTATTAAGCGTTATATTGTCCACATTATGGTGTAAAATATATATTTAATTAAAACATAATTCGCCAGCAGATTTACTCGAGACATCTAGCTGCCAAAAAGGTAACTTCCAGATTTTATTGAAAAGTTTCTTATTCTGGCCGCTAGAATGCACTCGCTCTGTTAGGATTATATTATCGAAAATATCCACATAGTTTGTATACACACGTCTCTGTAGGGTCATGGAAAGATTTGTTAATTCAATTAGGGTTGTGAAAGCCATGCACAACCAGACGTGTAAAGACATGCCTCAACTCAAAGTTGGATGTTGCCCACGGCAGGTCGTAATAATAATAATAATAATGTTATTGGTTTTACATCCCTTTTAACTACTGCTGCTTTTAGAGACACCGGGGTGCCGGAATTTTGGCCCGAAGGGGATCTTTAACGTGCCAGTAAATGTACTGACACGGCTCCCTCGCATTTGTGCACCCTCAAATGCCAGCTGACTGCGCCAGGATACGAACCTGCAACCTAGGGCCCAGCAAGCGAGAACGTTACCGCTGAGCCACGCCGCCAGTCCGGTCGATTATGTCTCCAGATCCATAACATTCTTGATATACTTCTTATCTTTCTTTCTTTCTTTCTTCAATGATGGTAGCAGTTTTTATCTAGGTCGTGGCGTTTGGTAGAGGTAAATCGTTTCTAAGGTCTTCAACAAAGAATAGTTCTATTATACTCTTTGATAATAACAACGAGTTATAACTATACTCATACATTTAGGAGAAAGTAGGCTATATGTTCTTTACTGAACATCTTGTTTATATATACAATATGACCGAGATTTTTTTGCTATAAAACCAAAGAATAAAATAAAATTGCAAACAAGTAATTTAATTACGTCAAATTATGTTTCCTTTTTAATCTATTTTCAACTAAAGTAGTTCATTAAATTATTGTGTTTACATTTTGTGCACAGTGCATAACCTACAATGGAAGAAGAGCAGATCGAGCTTGTTGCAAATGAAGAACTAAAGCCCAAGTTCAAACTGGGCTACCAAGCATTTTGGCTTCAAAATGAATTTCGCCAGTTCTATCCTGGATTGTGGTGCATCACAGAAAAGTTGTTTGTAGCCTTTCCTTCTTCTTACATGATTGAGAGAGGGTTAAGTGTGGTAAATAATCTTGCCACGAAGTCTAGAAATAGGTTAGAAATTGAAAAGCGAGGAGATCTTAGAATTTTTCTAACAAAAATGGCTCCTGACATCAACAATTTGATTGAAACTCATCAAATCCATCGCTCATATTAATTAGACATAGGTATTCATGTTGTTTAATTAGATATAAAATCCATGTCTTAGTTTTAATTTTTTCTTTAATTAATTTCATTGATTGTTATTCCTAGACCTATTATTTGCATTTTTATTACATAATTATACCTAAATAAACATTATGTACCTTTTAAGAGGAAAATGTTCGTAAAGATCCTCATTACTGAACTTATATGTAGGTATTTGAATGTTTGTGTTAATAATTTTAAGATTTGGGCGTTTGAAATGAGGTGGGGGAAAAAAGAATATTATAAATCTCGAAAGTGGGCGATGGTCAGAAAAAGTTTGGGAAACCCTGGTCTAGACGGTGAACTAAATACTGTATTCCCATGACGGCTGCTAGTTTGTGCTTTATGACGGTCGTATTTCCTTATCGCCTGTCTCCACCCGGGCCAAACGTGGGCAGATAGGGCAGTCTCTACCAGCAGACGATATGATTCTGTCTTTCCTCCCTCTAGCTCTCAGAGATACAGGCACGGTCCTCCCGTCATATTCAGTAGTCCTACTGCTGCCAAGACCTCACGATGCTCCATATCACGAGCTAATGAAAAACTAGTAGTCATCAGTAAAACCCAGGAAACACTTTATGTTCCTTTTAGTGGAAAGTTATTGCAATAATTATTTGGTTAACCTTTATACCCTTATCAAACTTTTGGCAATTTTGCCTGTCCCTGTAGCTACCGCCGAACAGAGTTTGAGTACGTTGAAGACATACTTAAGAAATTCTATTTCTGAAACCAGACTACAGTCTAGCATTGTTATCTATTCACTGACGATACATTTATAAACCGATTTGGTAATGCTTCAATAAACCTTGACTTTATAATACATTGCACGTCGTACATCAAAACAGTAATGTTAATTCTTTCCATCCAAATACTATCAAGCGAGAAAGATGATTGTATAAAAAGTATCATAATAGTACATTATGCAACGAGCCTATAATGACAATAATTAAGCGAGTTTTATAATTTCCATATGAGTGTCTTAATTACCATTATAGGCGAGTTGCATACGACTGTTTATGTTCGAAGATAATTATAACTTAAATGTTATAACATAAATATTCATAAATATCTGTTGAGATTCAGCCACTTGAATTTTGTGATAGGAGTGCTAGCGTTGGGTATGTTATCTCTGTTTTCCAAGTTCTCTGACCAACCGACGCATGCACTCTGTGTGCTTGGCATTGCCATATGCAGGCCATATGTTTACAGCCTGCCGATGTGTGCCAGCATTCAGTCAAACTGTCACCGACGTCGTTTGAAAGCAATGCGCTGTGTAGAAATAGGAGTTGGGGATATTAAGGTACAGTGCTATTTCTTGTCTCATATTCGCCAGTTTATTTACGCGAACATATGGACGGTGCACTTTCCATGTCGGTAATTTATTTAGACATGTTGGATTTTGAGTGCATGCGCGAAGGTATCCTTACCTAATTAGTCAATGAATGAACTCTGATTGGCTGGAGAAACTGTATCATAATGGAAAACAGTACTTTAATGACCATCATTATGATAAAGTTTTCTGACGTATAATATTCACACTTCAACATCGTCGAACATAAAATAGTCTTAGATGTGTTTGACATTAACATTACAACAAATCGGTTAAAAAAGTGATGCCAGATAGCCTTAAAACTCATAATTTTTTAGCAAATTATATAAAAGTTTTCCTGGGAGGAACCCAGGTCCCCGTTTTCGTCGGGGGCTAAACTCTATATGCGCTCCTGATAGGTATGATACAGGCTTCAACTTTACCTAACAATATGAGGATTGTCAAGTTCGATAAATTAACCACAATGCACCATCAGCAGCAGAGCGGTTAATATAACTAGCAGGCGCACGGTGAGTTATGGACTGCGAAGAGCTACTCGAATTAATTACAATGTAACACACCGGTGCGCTTGATTTATGGCCGGAGTTTTTCTTCCCCGCCCCCCTCTTTAAGAGAACGCAATATCTCTGACACGGTGGGAGCGAAAAGTTAAAACTCTTGGCCTTACAAGTTTTATGAAAGTATTTCCAATACATTTCAAGGTGAATATATAGTTTACTTCTTCCCACTTTAGCGCGTAGCTCAGAGCATTCGAGCGTAATGAGCACTAGTTTTCTAACTAGTTTTCAGTATGAATCAGAAAACAATAAATCCACTTCTACTAAATATTCTAATAAGAATTAGCTGTTCGTTAAGTATCTTAGTTTCATATTATTATTAATTACAAATGCGCACAAATTGTGCAAATTATAAAAGAAATAGAGAGAGCATATGGATCAACGAAAACTATCTACAACAAGAAGTGCATCTCCTGGAATACCAAAATAAGGCATTGCAACACTGTCATAAAAACGGAATGTCTCTTTGCCAGTGAATGTCTCTCGATGAGCTATAGCCTCGAAAAACTAAAGTCCTGGAAAGGAGAATTCTAAGAAAAATCATGGGTGTAGTTCGGACTGAAGACGGATGGAAAGCGCGAAGCAACAGAGAAGTCTACCAGAACATGGAAGGAATCTGGAGAGACTATGCAGAAGAGGAGGTTGACATCCCTCGGACATCTATAAAGAATGCACAAACATAGATTAACCAAACAAATATTCGACTATGTCTGGTAAAAGAAGACCACTCCAACGTAGACTAAGGAAGTTAGGAAAGATTTAGAAAAGTTGAACATCACAGATTCTCAGAAACTAGAACAGAAGCCTTTATAATAAATTCTCCAATATGCGGTGTGCACACCAGGGTTTTGGTAGTCAAATGCCTTTATATTCATGTAAATTCCTTTAGGGGGGAACACACGACACTTGGTGAACTGGGGTATATCCTCCACTATATTAATGACCTTCAGGGCATGCCATAAAGGTGTCAGTCTGTCTGTAGTATACAATGTTAACCAACGAGCAGCAGTATGTTCGTCAGGACAAGCTACAATTAAAGCTCCTTCTTTACTGAGCAAACTAGAATCGACTCGGGGATAATATTCTGATTTATAGCCATTGACAATCCAGAGAGAGATGCCATCCTTGATTGCGTTTGCTTGATCTAGTGACAAATACTTATTTAGAAAATCCCTGGGTACAACTGCTAACTTTCCTGGTTTCTTCTGGTCGCCCATTTCTGACTAAAGTAAAGTGAAAAATCTGGTTGGGTTTCAAGATGAAGGAAGACCTAAGAGAAGTGGACGAACTTGGACAGAAGATCAAAGGAAACACGCCAGTGAACGCATGAAGGAATATTGGAGACAGACGACACTCCAGGCAATGGAAAATATATTGAAATAAAGTTGTTGCGTGATTCTTAGTGGTCAATTCACATGAAAAAATAAAAAGATACAATACCTTGTGTATTCATCTATGTGTGCAGAAATCTATCATGGATTTTCCAAGTTTTGTGCAGTCCGTAGATGGCATCAATCTCTAATTGGAAGGGCTCTCTAGCAAGATCCTATACCAGCCTTGAGCGGGTGTATTTACAAACTCCAAGCAGTGCCTTCAGATATCTTGCTTTGACCTTCTCAAGTGTTAGGGAATCTCCAACGCTGAGTTTTCCCATAATATCTCAATCCCATAATTGAGTATTGGTGAGATTTTGACGTTAAACAGTACCATGGCGGAATTCAGGGATAATTTGGTAAAGGCTTTGTTGTCAAATATACACTGCTCAACAAGTTTGGACTACCCCCATCAATAGTATGCTGACGCTGCCATAGTGGAGTGGGACCTCTTACCCCAAGATATGATGATGATAATTGTTGTTTTAAGGGGCCTAACATCTAGGTTATTGGCCCCTAATGGTTTGGGTGATCGTGAAGATGATAATGAAATGGAAACTATAACTAAAACTAACTGCTAACTTATATACTAGAAGAAGAAATGGAAAAAAATAAGAATAAGGCAAATAAAGGACAGGAGGAAAAGAAATGCCCTCAACCCTCGAAAAATCAGGAATGAGTGACTTGGAAGGAAGGCGAGCCATGAAAGGCAGATGTGAAAGTGAAAGAGGAGAGGGTCCGCCCCAGAGGTAATGGAAAAAGGGGGAAAACCGGACCCAGCTCAGGAATCCCTCGGGGCCACCAACTCCCGAACTCACCAGAAGTGGTGGGGCTACATACACCCTGCCTCCTTGAGGGTCTTGAGCAGAAGGCAGGAGATAACATGAAAAAAGAAGGAGGGTTTAGAAAGATAAGACAAGCCAGGGCCAATTAAGGCGGGAAAGGAAGAGACTCCCTAGGCCTCGGATACCCTAATACCGTCGGAAGAGAACAAGAGTCGACAGGAATGAAGACGGAGAGGAGCCCAGCACAAGTAAGTGGAAGCAATGCCAGACTCAGCTGGGGCCCCATGGTCGCCAACCCACGTCCCACTAGATGTGAGCCCCTGGTGGGTTACTCCAAGAAAAACTTGACGGTCTCATTCAGACCTCCGTGTGCGGGGAGTAGGCCTACTACTAAACACTGATACTGATCATGAGATACAGATTTTCAATGATTTTGTTTTCAAACGGGACATTTAGATGCGAGTTCGCTTCGTTTCTGTACCGTTTCATTGTTATCTAACCACGATTGTTATTGTTTTCAGAAGGGCTGATGTTTAGTTTGTTAATACGTTACTAGAGGACCCGTGCGAGAACTCTCGCATGCGTATAAACCACCCGCCTGGCTTTACTGTTATGCGGGCTTTGTGTATAAACCACCCACCTGGCTTTACTGTTATGCGGGCTTTGTGTATAAACCACCCGCCTGGCTTTATTGTTATGCGGGCTTTGTGTATAAACCACCCGCCTGACTTTACTGTTATGCGGGCTTTGTGTATAAACCACCCGCCTGGCTTTACTGTTATGCGGGCTTTGTGTATAAACCACCCGCCTGGCTTTATTGTTATGCGGGCTTTGTGTATAAACCACCCGCCTGGCTTTACTGTTATGCGGGCTTTGTGTATAATCCACCCGCCTGGCTTTACTGTTATGCGGGCTTCTATAGATATGTTTATTTGTTTAAGCGCACCTTTTAAACGAATTGTCAATACTTATGAAATCAGAGAACAATTCATCACTGCTGCTGGTTGCACAATGGGTTGTGTGCGCCCCATGTGTACAGACTATCCACCTGGCACTAGTGCTATGTAGGCAGTACGCGACACAGTTCTGCCAGGGACTATCGTCTTGGTTATTTGTTTAAAAGCACTTTATAAACAAATAAACCGATTTCCGTTGACTTTTCAAGAAGTGCAAGATTTTGCCAGTACTATTCAGACGATTTGGGATATTTTGGTACAAACCACACCTTCCAACTCCCTCTGGTTTAGGAGCTTGAGTTTTGTGAAACATACGCCTTAGCGTATTATACAGGATCTTTCACTCGAAGTGGGGCCGGCCACTCAGCCGGCGCAGCACTGCAGGTCGAGCCGAAGGTCAGTTGAGCACATGGCAACACGGGGCTGAGACAGTTGCGATGCAGGATTTGACTTCGTTATTTATTTTATAGCCTATTTTAAGATACTGTATACGTGATATAAGTTTATAACGTGTGTTCGTAGTTATTGGTTAATTGTTATTGTGTTTCAAAATTTTATAACGTGTTATTGCAAAGTATTAAATCCTATTGCTTCAATTTTTATTTATGGCAAAAATTAAAAAAAAAAAGGTTTATGCAACAACACTCTAGATGAACTCAAACTAAATATCACAAGAGAAATTAAGGCTATCTCGGTAGATGAACTGATGTGTTTAAATGAAAATTTCCTTAGAAGATGCCATAAATGTGTAGATGCAGGTGGACGACATTTTCAACAACTTCTGTGACAAGTTGAGTAATGCCTTTACTTTGATTATGTGTTATTATGTGTGTTGGTTATTCATATGTGATTCGTACGGGTGCTCTCTCGACCCCAAGCTCAGTGAGTTGCCATTTGCTCGTCCGACCCTCCACGCGCCGCCATCCTGTATGGTGAGATTCTTTTGCTGGAGCGGGACCGGCGGCCGGCTGCCGGACGCGCGCGCCTTCCGCCAGCCAACCGAGCTCGGTCCGCGGGGTTGCGCGAGGTGGAGGCGAGCTAACCAGGGTCATTAAAGTCCATTAAGTCACTAAACTTTCATCAACGAGGGTGTGTAGTGTCAGCGCACAGATAAGAAGGTAGCATAAACAACAGCTGCAAGATTTAATTAAAGAAGCACAGATGTTCTTTTATTTCTTGAGAATCTGAATTACCTCACGTCACCAGTAAAGGTTAGAGCTTATCTTTTCACGGAAGATACTAAAATGTTCTCCTTCAGCTGACAGACAGACATCGTTACATTATGTCACTACTTCTCCACTCTCCCATCCCCTCCCCTGCGTGTTTACCGTAATTAATCAAAGCACGGACCTAAGCCCGTTTGTTGTTCAATTGTGGATTAATTTAACATTCAAAGTGTACAGATCAATTACCGTACTCTAATGGAGCTAGAGAACAATATACGGCAGCAGATATCTCTCACAACGGAAGGGAATTACAACGTGTAAACGCTAATTCTTTTTTAGCGTATGGCTTTTAGTGCCGGGAGTGTCCTAGGACATTTTCGGCTCGCCAGTTTTTGTAGCTGCTTCGAGGCGGACACCCAATGAGTGGGCTACGCGTACCGTCGCGTGTGAAGTGTTGTCTGTGGAGGAAAGTGTGATGGTAAAGACAAGGAGTTGGAAGGTAGCGGCTGTGGCCTATAGTTAGGGACCAACCCCGGCATTTCCCTGGAAGGAAGATGGGAAGCCACAGAAGACCATCTTCAAGGTTGCCGGCGGGGGGATTCGAACCTCCTCGCCTCCCAGATGTGAGCGACTGCCAGCAGTCATGCCGTAACGACCACGGCTAACTCACCCGGTGCTAATTTATTTACACGGTACAACGCCTGTCTGTCAATTGAACATTTTCAGCATATTCTGTGAAAAGGTAAGTTCTTTAGGCATGATTTTCTGGTGAATTTACCATTAATTAATGTACTTTGTTACGGTTTCCACCTGCGCACAATCCGCGGTGCGAGCTCGGTTGGCTGGTGGAAGGCGTGCGCGCCCGGCAGCCGGTTGCCCGTCCCGCTCCAGCAAAAGAATGACCCTATATACACTGAAGAAAATGGAAATTGCAACACCATGAAGGCATTGGTCGTTTGTGTTGATTTTCAAGATATGGAACGATGCCATATAGGTATGTAAACGATCAAAGTTTCAGACCCATTGGATTGTTGCTACAGGTCTCCCCGCTTGATTGGTCGCAGAGGAATCAACTCCAGTATACGGACTCTGGTGTAGCGTAGTTGACTTTCAGTCTGTGCAGTGAAGTGATCCCCGTCAAACATGCGTCGACGACAGAGAAGAGCACGCTATCAACAACTGTCGCCGTTTGAGAGGGCTCGGATAATTGGGCTTGTGAGGCTGGATTATCGCTAAGGACTGTCGCTACACGTGTTGGCCGACAGGCATCTACGGTACAACGTGTATGGCAGCAGTGGTCATATAAAGGTACCCACACTCGTTGACCTGGCACAGTCCCAGCGCGACAGACAACTGTGAGAGAGGATCGCCGCATCATTCGGATGGCCCGGATGGAACCCCATGCAACAGCAGCGCAAATTCGAGCAGTTGTGGCACCCCACGTTACACAACAAACAGTTGGTAATCGCCTGCGTGCAGCTGGCTTACGATCCCGTATCTCTGCAGAAGGTGTTCCATTGACCCCACAACAGCGACGTGTAAGGCTGGCCTGGTGTCGAGAACGATCGACGTGGGTCGACGAATGGCATAGGGTCGTCTTTAGTGATGAATCGCGCTTCTGTCTTGCCCGCAGTGATCGCCGGAATCGTGTGCGCCGACGTACCGGGGTGAAGGGCCGCCCAGACCTTATTGTCGAGAGGCACACAGGGCAAACACCAAGCATTATGGTATGGGGAGCTATTGGCTTTAATGTGAAATCTCAATTAGTGCTTGTCGAGGGCACTATGACTGCTCGACAGTACGTTGATAGGGTACTCAATCCAGTGGTTGTTCCTATGATGGCGAACATTGCTAATGGGATGTTTCAGCAGGACAATGCCCGGGTTCACACTGAACGCATCTCCAGAGAAGCTCTGCACAACATCACAACCTTAGAATGGCCCGCCAGATCCCCGGACCTCAGTCCTATTCAGCATGTGTAGGACATGATGGGTCGACAACTGGCCAACCGTCCTCAGCCGCCCACAACTCTGGAAAAACTGACCCGTTCAGTGCAGCAAGCATGAGCCACAATTCCTCAGGAAGCGATCCAGGGCCTTATTGACTCCATGCCTCGACGAATTCATCAATGTATTGCAGCTCGTGATGGGCACATCCTGTATTGATTGCTGTCCAAACTTGCGGTCAGAGGGACCTGAAAGTGTAATCATCGAATCACAACCGAACACTCGTCCTGCATGTTCCATTGCAGCAATATAGCACACTCCTTCTGGGTGTTGCAATTTCCATTTTCTTCAGTGTATATATACACATATATAGATTGTATAAACCTTGGGGGGATTACTATAAGAAGTCAATGTAGTAATATGTATTATCTTCCAAACTTTCTTTGAGCAGTGTAGCGTGTCTAGCTGCTGCCGCTCGCTGTCTTATATGTATTCTGAAAGAGTTCATTGTTATTTGCAAGGTCAAGCCTGGGTATTTAAAGCTATTTACATTTCGTAGGGGTTTTTGTTTGTAAAATACCGTGTGTGGTTGAGTTATCCAGCCCTACCTTTCCTAAAGAACATGCAATCCGTCCTGTCTGTGTTGACTTGTAAGTCTTTGTCATCTGCCCACATCTCTAATACATGTATTTCGGGTTGGAGTTCTAAAATGACATGAAATCCCAGGACTAGGTCAACAGCATAGATGTATATCTTTGTTTCCTTTGAAACTTCTCTGATTGCTCGGAGATTCATTTTGAGATTATATTTACAGCAGAAGACAGCAAACACTGGTTCACCATTTTCAACTCCAGGCAAATGCTGGGATGGTACCTTCTGACAGGTCACGGCCGCTTCCTTCCACATCCTTGTCCATTTTCATTCTTATTCCTTCATTTCTGCTCTCATTAACTCCTCTCATGAGGTTGGGGTCAGGAAGGGCATCTGGTCATAAAAGCCATCTGCCACAAATACTTTCATCGCATCTCATCCCCGACCACGTTGGAAAACGGGAATAATAATAACATACATAAAAGGTCGTGATCAGAACCTCCTCTTCTCACGAGATTGAGTGATTTCTGTCCCAGTCCCCACACCATAATTCAAATTATTTGAAGGGTCGTTTGAACTTGTTCGTCGTTGACAAATCTTTTCTCTCCCAGGTATTATTTCAGCTGGCTGAACACCAGTAGCAACTTGCGCTTTAAGGCCTTCAGATAAGTTAACAAGTAGTTCCGTGAAGAACTATACAGCCTATTTTCATATATTTTACTTATGTTAACTGCCTCTATCAACATACAAAATATCAGTTTGATTGCTGTAATAGATTCGTAGATATTGAGAACCGACTAAATATTTCGGATGGTGCCATGTTGGATTTTATATATGTAGGTCCTAGAGTTATGAACTGTTACATGAAGGTTATTGTGTACGTGTAGCATTCAAATTTCAATCGCATGCTTAGGACACAAGAATTAACAAGGAGATTTTAAAATGTCGCACAGCTGCCATCTTGTGGTTATGGAAACATTTGAAATAAATTAGATGCCAGTGGATTAACATTCGTATAAGGATTTACTGTACCAAGTTTCACTGCACTAGGATGGTTGAATTGCGAGAAACGTCCATGTGAATATTTATATTTCGCGTCGCCGCCATGTTGGATTTGTGATCACCAGGTTATTTAAAGTCCTATAGGTGAACTTATGTTCATAGCCCCTATGAACATAAGGAAATTCAGTTTGATTGCCATAATAGATTCGTAGATATTCAGAGCCGAATAAATATTTCAGATGGTCGCCATATAGGATTGTTAAATGTATAGGCCATAGAGTCATGTACCATTAAAGGAAAATTATTGCGTAGGTTCATTATTCAAACTTTCACTTCGATCGCATGGATACGACACAAGAAATAAAAACTTAATTTTAAAATTCGCACAGCCGCCATTTTGAGGTTATGTAAACAATTGAACTAAATTAGATACCAGTGCATTACAATGTGTATAAACATTTCCTGTACCAGATTTCATTGCGTTTGGAAAATTAAATTGCGAGAAAGGTCTATAAAAACTTTCAAATTCGCTTGGCCGCCATGTTCGTTTTGTAGTTAAACGGTTTTTGAGAGTCTTATAGATGAACTTCCATTAGTGCCCTTTATCTCCTTACAAAATTTCAGAGTGATACCGCTAATAGTTTCAGAGATATAGAATGCCGGTGAAATATTTCGCACATCCGCCATGTTGTGGTTATGTAAACAATTGAACGAAGTTAGATGTCGGTGCATTACAATGTGTAAAAAAAAAAAAAAAAATACTGTACCAAATTTTATTGCGTTTGGTTGGTTGAATCGCGAGAAACGTCTATTTAAAAGTCGCAAATTCGCGTGGCCGCCATGTTGGATTTGTAGTTACCAGTTTTTCAAAAGTCACATATGTTAACTTCTAGTAGTTCCCTTTATCACCGTAAAAAATTCCAGGGTGATTGAATACTGGTGAAATATTTCGTACAGCCGCCATGTTGGATTGGTGAGACGTAACAAAATTTGAAGGGCACGGTCGGGGTCGTCCGGAGTAGTGCTATAAACTTACCGAGTTTCATTAAAATCGCTCCTGCCATTTAGAATTTATTAGGACACACACACACACACACACACACACACACACACACACACACACACACACACACACACACACACACACACACACACACACACGGACAAAAGGTGATCTCATAAGCCTATTTTTTCAAAATTGAAAATAGGCTAAAAATAACCGTAATTTAAACCAAACATTTACATTTTTTCTGTGGTTAACTAGAATGTAAATAAAGGCAGTTATTCCTCCAGAATGGTTAATTTACAATTTAAGGGATGTCCAAATATATATATATATTTAAAAAAAAACTTTTTTTTTGAAATCACATAGCGACTATAACAATGAATTTATTTTCTTTTTCTTTCACATAACTATTAACATTAATTCACCGGCCGTGAAAGCCAATATACCATCTTTTTGGAAGCCTTCATAGGGAGGTTAAGGCTGCTTGAGCTTTTAGTTCTCGCAGTCGAGTGGTGCAGTTGCACCTAATATAAAGGGAGGTGGCGCGCAGTTCGTCACTCCTGTGGGGGTCCGGGCGGGGACACCAAGAGCCCGCCGATGAGCCTGCTTGGTGTCCTAGGCGAAACCCCACACAAGACAAGGCACAAACCTAGAAGAATTGCTGAGTTTTTATTAACATTACAGTTTTGCCTCACGAGGCTAAGATTGTCAAGAAAATTAATTCTGGTTTTTGGGTTGGAACGGGGTTTACTAAGTCTCGTAAGGCAGAACTGAGACGATGGGAATTTTGATTTCTAACTCATCCATCCGAGAAGTGATTTTTCCGTGCTCTCCTCCCCTCCCCCCCTTTTGCTCCCACTTATACTCCAGGCAAATGCTGAGAAGGTACCTAACTTAGGCCACACTCGTCTTATTCCCAAATCCTAGTCTTAGACACAAATACACACTTTAATACAGCCAACACAGTAACACTAGTTATCAGGTAAATTCCACACACAAAGTACACTGGGCTACATGACCACGATGTCAAAAAGCCCCTAAACGTATCAACAAAAAAAAAAAAAAAAAAAAAAAAAAAAAAAAAAAGAATTTTAACGTTGTGCATTTGATGAGGTTTTAAATATCCCCAGTTTTTTATATCATCCTTTAAACCATCCCTACGTTCCCCCACCATGTGAGTAACAGCCAAAAGTTCCTAAATGTAGAGAAATGTCCCTGCTATTGACAACACTGCTTTGAGGCTGTCTGACTCCAGTAACTCTGGTTTTAGCTTGAAGAGGAGTTGTGTCCTTTGTCCAAATAATTAGCTGAGAAACACCACTGATCTAGAGATTGCTAACCAACTCCCTTCCAGTACCGCTCTTTGATAAAGTACTCTACCGCACCATTTGTCACTGCATTCATTATGAAACCAGGCAGGCCCGGCGCTGAACGCGAAATGTCAACATGGAGCTTCATTCACTCATTATCTAAACCTCTCTCTCCTGATGATTAATCGTCCCGCTGCCGACAGCCTTCCATTAAAGGAGAATGTTCCTCCATACTTTAGAGAAAAAATATTGAGGTTATGCGCGTACAATCCACTCATGCGAGTCTGGAGCGTCTATAGAGAACAACGAAAACAGGGTATACCAACCGTATTTTAATACTAAAAGATTGATCCTCGTGGATCATGATAATAATAATAATGGTAATAATAATAATATTATCGTATGGCCTCGGGTGCCGGGTGAAAGCTTTGTTAATTGACACCCAGAGGGCAGCTTGCGTGTCGAATTTAATGCTCCTTGGAGCGCTATGAATGTCAAGGAGGTTAGATATCTAAGCTCCTTGATGCTATACCGCTTTCTAGTAGAGAAATAAGGAACTCTGTGTTGGCGGAAAATCCCGAGATTAATTTTGCCATTGTGAACATGGCCTACTGAATTCAAATGGGTTCTTTAACATGCCAACATGAGTATCGTGATTTTTGTCGCCTTTCAAAAATCACTTACCATGGCCAGGAGCGAACCTGCAAACTTGGGGTTGGTAGTCCGACACTATAACCACACACCCACCGTGGCAAGCAAAATAATAATAATAATAATAATAATAATAATAATAATAATAATACGGGGCAGTTAATAATATCGGTATTTGTATGAAGATACCTCAAAGCGAACTCTACCAAAAGATCCACACGATAACGGAAGTAATCAGAAAACGCCAGGTACAGTTCTATACACACATGGAACATTTCAGAAAGGCGAAGAAATTGCTCAACGTTATAACACGGAGTAAGTGTGGCACGGAGTGGCTGACAGAGGTTCAGAGGGACCTACAACAGGTCAACATAGAAAATCTTGAGGACCGCGCCGAGTGTAGGAATAAAATACAAAATGTTAAGTTTGATCATAGACCATCACGACAGCCTGGGAGAAAATGGACAGCTGAGCGGAAGAAGGAGCATTCTGAGAGGATGAGGAGATTTTGGGAAGAGAAGCGGGAAAACGCCAGAAGATGAAATCATGTATTCAAGTTCAATCGCTCTTCTAAAGGGGAACAATCGATTAAATAATAATAATAAATAATAATAATAATAATAAGACGGAGTAATGTCAAACATCAAAGACAACACGACCCAACTGAACACCGAATATGGAACAATAAACCGTGTGCATAAGTTTAAATACCTTGGTGAGTGGATCCAATCAAACGGAAGTAGCTTTTCAAATCACCCGGAATATATATATATATATATATATATATATATATATATATATATATATATAAAGGTGCTTTTCTATAAATACCAAAATTTATCACTACATCACTGTCGTCAAGCCGGCATCCCGCTATGCGTCAGAATGCCTTATCCTCTATCAGAAATGTGCACTTGCTACGTTAGAGCAAAAAGAGAGAAAGATTCTCCACAACATACTTGGTCCACACTACAAAAATGGGATCTACGTAAGAAAATCCAGGCAAGAAATCTATTCTAACATAAGATAGAGAAGATCACAGGCACGATGCGCAAACGCAGGGCTCACTTCTACCGTCACTTGCGACGGATGGACGACTCTAGAGGGACAAAACGTATATTTAACCATTTCGACTCAAAACCAAAAACAACAGTTCCCAGGTTCGTTAACGTCAAGAAAGACCTCCAAGAAATGGGCCTACGCGCACAAACGAGACCTTTTTCGAACAAGCATCGTGACTTTTGGGAATTTCCGAGATGAGAAATGAACAACCGGTGCAAAGTGAACACCGTGCTCGACACAGCAAGCTAATGAAAACCCACTGAATCAATCGTAAATTGAATGAAAATGAAAATCCACAGCCTGCTTCCAGTCCACCGACCGTGCCAGGGAACGGAATGAATGAAGCCCCCATCTAGCGGCGAGGATATGAATTGTGCCGGCTGCTGAAGCCTGTCGCACTCCCCTGGGGCAATGATTAAATGGATGACATATGAAATGGAATGATAGTGGAGAGTGTTGCTGGAATGAAATTATGACAGGGAAAACCGGAGTACCCGGAGGAAAACCTGTCTGCCTCCGCTTTGTCCAGCACAAATCTCACATTGAGTGACCGGGATTTGAACCACGGACCCAGTGGTGAGAGGCCGGCGTGCTGCCGCCTAAGCCAGAATGTACAGTGGAACTTATCGTGGTCCCTAGTTGGCCGATTAGCGAATAATAATAATAATAATAATAATAATAATTATTATTATTATTATTATTACTATTATTATTATTATTATTATTATTATTACTATTATTAAGGCCCGGATAGTTATGTGCTTAAATATTTTTAAGTAACAATATATTTTCTATTTACATATTTTTGCAATTTTTATAAATAAATAGGCTACTTATTTTGGCAAATTTATTCATAAATAGCCTACATATTTTCTATATTTGGAGGTATGTTGTACTCCATAGATGACTGTTACCCAAATTTTCGACCCTTGGCAATTCCAGTAATTTGCTTCTCTAATTTGCGAATGCACCCTTGTCTCTGTACTGTACTGTAGTACAAGTCAGGAATTCCCCGGTCATTAAATATAGCAAGGGGGCTGGATTCAACAGTCTCTTAAGCCTCTAATAGTCCTTACCTTGACAGGAAATTTTACTTGAAATTACAGTGATCTGCGAAACTTGTGAGTACTGACAGAGTGCAATGAAAGTTTTTGAAGTGACCTTTTCTTCTGCTCCTTAAAATGAAATTCGAAAACAGCATATACATGATTTCGTATCGCGCATCTGCAGTAATTATTGTAGGATTCGGGAACTGAGGTAAGCCCCCGCCTATTTGTACTGTAGACAGGATTGTGGATTATTCAAGCAGTTGGGCGTTTCAACTAGATTTCGAGTGACTGGGGGACAAAAATATGATACAAATTTAAGAACATATTTTTGAAACTTAATCACACATTTTCCACTTTTAAGCGCCTAAATCATCGATAGACGAACGGAGGAAGATTTTCAGTGCCCAGATGAAGAATTTTTGGGACAAGAGAAAAAAATCATTAGTTAAATAAGTTCTACTGCGCACCAGAGATGGCATGACGATGTAATAATAATAATAATAATAATAATAATAATAATAATAATAATAATAATAATAATAATAAGTTCCGTGACGAACTAAAGAGACTACTTTTCTTGAAATTTAAGATGCATGCCAATGATTAATCCATATGGATCTATCTAGAATAATGACGAAATTAAGTTGGTAATATCGAAATTTCTAATTAGTTCGAAATATTGTATACCTGGCATTATGAAGCCTAATAGAGAACTACAGTTGGCAGCCCTGGTGACTGAATATATTCTTAGTTCCATCTCTTAAGGTACAGAATACAAAATTTGGTTGTAGTCCAATGGATAGCATGGACGTTACATGCAGTTAAACATTGGATCTAACAGCGCGCGTAATATCATGTTGGCAACAATGACATACATGTATTGGTCAGAAATAATCTGAAATAATATGATCTATTGTTGTGTCAATTTTGAATGAAATCCGTTAGTTAGTATAGAAGTTACATGCATTTTAAAATTGGACCTATCAGCAGGCTTAGAATCATTTTGGTAGCACTGACGTATATACGTTACTCCAAATTCATATAGAAAGTCAGGTACTATACGTGTGCATAGTTTAAAGCTGTCGGCTTGCATACTTTCTGATATATGGGAATTTGAATTTAAAATAAAAAAAATGAGAGCATTTATTAACAGTTGGCAGCCCTGGTGGCTCTTAAGAATGCGCTCAGTCATATCTGTTTATGTACACATACCACATACGAAATTTGGTTGAAATCCAATTGATAGTGTAGAAGTTATATGCATTTAAAAATTGGACCTATCAGCAGGGTTATAATAATTTTGGCAACACTGCCATGTATGGCCTCCTGGAAATTAAACTGCAATATTATTATCTATACGTGTGCCAATTTTGAAATAGCTCCCATTCATACCTTCCAAGATTTCCAACATGGAGCTCAAATTTCAATTGTGATTTTTCAGCAGTTGGTAGTACTGACATCATTTTAAAATATGGCCGTGAGATATTCAGGTATATATCTTTACTCCTACCACATTTTGTTTCGATTGCTGCAGCCGTTTAGGAGTTGATAGGGGGGGAGGGCACACACACACAGCCAGCCAGCCAGCCAGCCAGACAGACAGACAGACAGACAGACAGAAGGACAGACAGACAGACACACATTTGCCCGATCTCATAAGTCTACTTTTTCCTCATTTTTGCAAAATGTGAAAAGTAGGCTAAACATAAATTATACGAGCCTTACAGTAGTCGCATATGATGTGTAACATGTGACATGTTATCCTACTATGTGTGTCCCAGGAGCGCAAATCCCTTGTTGACAGTGAACTCTGTTGGTCATTGAAATAACTACTTGTAAAGCTCCAGTGCCAAATCCTGACCGTAATGAATCATAATTGTTATTTGCCGTGGCGGAAGCAATCCACTGCCTACTTGATGCGAGCTGCGCTCTATACCGGCCAGTTAGTGAACCCATGCCAGCGATGTTATTTAAAATGGCCTCGTTTTGCCGATCAGTGCACTGCCAAGTATAGGCGCGATTAAAAATTAGGTGTGCGGAAGGTATATTAAATGTGTTTCTCCCAGTGATAAGTTTAGACCAACGAAGTTTCAATTATTGTTAGTAATCGGCGTTAATATACTGAATTCCTACGTTCTTTGGAGTGTTTGTTGATGCGATATAGATTCCACATAGCCACATGACCGACAGTACATCGAGTGCTTCCATTAAATAAGAATACAGCAAATGTATGAAGATTTAATAAATCGTAATTGTTTTCAGCAACTACGATAAAATGAATATTTTCACACCAAAGAACGACAACTTGAAGATAATTTATTGTAGGAATATCTTAAATGGGGTCTCCAAACCTTGAACTAAACTGTATGCGATATACATTCCCCATAGCCACATGGCCTACAGTACGTCGTTGTACCGATCTCCGCCATCACGCGCGCTCATTGTTTCCGTCCCATGCACTTTTGTCCCATCCATTTCCGTCCCATCAACTTCCGTCCCTTTTCCAAAATCACTCCCACAAAAATGTCCAGCTACCGAGTGAAAAGATGTTACACATCAATAATAATAATAACAATGAAGTTTACCAGAAGGATGAAAAAATCTTGGAGACCATGAAGAAGAGGAGACTGGTGTTCCTCAGGTATCTGTACAGAATGAACAACAATAGGCTTAGGAAACGAAGGAGCGTATGGAAAAGTTCAACATCTCAGGGGTCCTATACATTTAGGAACATAGTGAAAAGATTGGAAGGTTTTCCAGTCGCAGAAAGAACAAAGAAGACCGGGGGAGCAGAGACAGAAGAACAATGGAAGCAGGCCAGCGAACTCATGAAGTAGTATTGGACACAGAGAAAACTTCATACAAAGAAAAAGGAATGAAGTTGTAGCATGATGCTAAGTGGTTAAACAGATTCTAACTTAGGTGATAATGATAACTTACCCCCGCCGCCTTCCGGAGTGGCACCTGGCTATTGGACACCTTGTTGGCTCCTCTGACAGGACTCTTATCATCCCTGGCTGTAACACACAACATGGCATGAGTGCATTCTTTGACATGTACAACAATTAGCAAATATCAAGATACAGTCTTGGAAAATATGATCGTTTTATTCTAATCAACGAATAATTACAATAAATTACATGGTTTTACTCCATAACATATAAGAAATCAATCTGGTTGGTTGGTTTCTCAGTTTAGGGGCTGCGACAACGCGGTCATGTAGCCCCGTGTACTTTGGATGTGTGTAGAATCTGTCTGATAACCAGTGTCAATTGTGAGGCTGTATTAGTGTGTGTTATCTATTTTTTAAATTCAAGTAACGACTGCAGACATTCAATATTCAAGTAGTTCCTAAATTTATTACCAAACGCCACCGTCAACGACAACTAGTTCGGAACTTGGTTACTAGATGCCACCGCAGTCGGCTCCCGGCGACGAAATTTGGAACCTAAGAGCGTTAGTCAAATCTAACCTATAATTTAGCTTCACACAACTGTAATTGAGTCAGTTGTTTTCGAGTTTTACTAGGTTATCTGTAAGGTTGCTTTGTTTAACACTAAGGAACAAAACACACAAATATGTTAAAATCCATCCTTGTATATGCTTCATTCTTTACTATATACACTGGTGTCCAAAATTAATGCAACAAACTGCTGTTTCTCCGTCCTGTGGCTAAATCACGAAATAATCCGACAAACTGTCAACAAATGTCCGTACAATCGTGTTCTGCACGGAACGTGGCATTCCTGTCATTGTACAACCATGCCCACGATGACATCAGCGCACCTGTCAAACGGGGTGGTTTACTGGGTAGTTCCACATCAGCACTTGCTGTGTACACATGCACAGAAGGTGCAGTATGGCACAGAGATTACACCTAGAAGACCCTCTGCGGTGGAGGGCCATAGGAAGAATGAAAGCAGGACAGTTGCAAAGTGATGTGGCCCGATGGCTTTATGTGAATAATTCTGTTGTTTCTCGGATGTAGAGACCGAAAATATATCCCGAAGACTAGGGCTGGGTCGACCACGTGTTACATCAGAACGAGAGGACCATTATTTGGCTGTAAGGGCACGACGGTACCGCCGACGTACTGCACGGCAACTGGCATCTGACCTCGCATCGAGGCAGTGTACAGAAGGCTTCTGCAGAGTGGTTTTTATTGTTGGAGATCTGCTGTATGTGTACTCTTGACGCGTCTGTACAGAAGGGAACGTCTAGAGTGGAATCGTCAACATGTCAACTGGACGGTCGAACAGTGGGCCAATGTTCTTTTTTCTTTTCTCAAATGAGTCCCGATTTGGTCTGGAGGGTAATTTTCAACGGATTTGCATCTGGAGAGAACCTGTAAAACGATTTTGGTTCCCAAACATTGTGGAAAGGGATTATCCTACTCGAACACTTCTTTAGGAATTTGTACGGGTAAATCGGCGAGGTTTAACTGCTGTCAGGTATCGTGACGAGATCTTGGGACCTCATGTTCGGTTGTTGCGAGGTGCTGTGGGTCCAGACTTCGTACAGATGGATGATAATGCCCGACCTCATAGAACACAGGTGGTTGATGTTTTCTTGAAAACGGAAGATATTGCACGCATGGTGTGGCCTGCTTGCTCTCCCGATTGATAGAGCATATCTGGAATGCACTAGGGAAACGAGTTGCATCACATCAGCATCCACCAAACACTCACCAAGACTTGCGAGCTGCTCTGCAGGAAGAATGGGCGTTATTGCCTCAACATGAGATTGATGACCTCATTCGCAGCATGACCCACCGTTGTCAGGCCTGTATTGCTGGCAGAGGTGGTCACATCCCACACTGAGCACATGAACCAGTGTCGAAATGTGTGTGCAAATCCGTGAAGTTGGAAAAAAACAGGAACGTTTTATCATTTCAAATGATCTTGTCGACTTCATCGTTATGCTTAGGTCTACCGTTATGCGTCACGGTTACGGTGCGTATGACGTCATCATGTTGTTCAGTGCTTATGCAGCGAGTCTGAGTTTACTCCTGGGGTCTGGCGTTATGCGAACGGAGACGGCGAGTGCGTGACGTCATGTAGCAGACTCACGTGCTACCTGGGTGATACTGAATGACTTGCAACTTGTTGATCATGAAGCATTCGGGTGATTCTTGCTATCTCTGTACTTGCGGGTTCGTTCGTTAAACTTGCTTACTTACAGTTTACAATTTGTTCACGGTGGTAAGACGGCGAGTGCGTGACGTCAAGCAGCAGAGTGCACCTGCCGCTCTCCGTTTCCCGCGTGGGGAGCCTAAGTTAATGCGTAATGGAGTCTGTTGATAGAGTCCTGGGGCTTCGAGCTACATTACTATCACCTGTTTATACTGTTTTGTGGCAAATAAACGCAACCTTGCAACATTTCCGTCTGTTGTTTTAATTTTGGACACCAATATACATCGTACACTACTACAATAATTACAGGAATACAGGTTATTAGAAGAGATCAAAACCAAAGCCCTCAAATGAATTAACATAAAACATGCATCGTTCTATTCCTTCTGTAGTATGGTTGCATATGCCTTAGGGAGACTGCTTCCAAAGAAGCAAAGAGCCCTAGAGACACATGGCGCTCCCAGTTAAAGTGTCTGTGTTCCATCTCCTATTCAGCCAAGCTTGCAATATATAAGCTAATATGCTGGAATAATCATCCACACCCTAACCACATGTGTTTATTTATGTCATTTACGAAAATATTACTTTTATTCATGCATACGTAATCTTCTAGAACTTGTTCAAGCTTAGTTGTCGAGGAAATACTGAAAATTGTATTCTTTGTTACAATGCAATATAAGTGTTATGTTATAGTTATTGTTGTTTTAAGGGGAGGAACTACGAGGTCATCTGGCCCTAATCAATAGAAGTGTAAATACAAAAGAAAAAAACTTTCTGAAGCCAGTAGTTCAATATGCAGCCGAAACCCTACCTCTAAATGTCAACTAAGGACTCCTTGAAGAACTGGAGAAAAACGAGCGCAAAATTGTGAGAGGAATCTTGGGATCAAAGTACAAAAATGGAATCCATCATAAGAGATCCAACGAGGAAGTCTACAGCAAAATAGAGAAAATTACCGACACAATCCGAAAAAGACGGCCACGATTTTACGGTCACCTGAAAAGAATGGACGGAAGAAAGTTAACTAAAGATATCTTTCACTTTTTTTATTCAAACCCCAAAACCACAATTCCCTGGTTTAGAAATACTAAAAAAGACTGCAAATTATACATATCTCAGCTGAAGACGCCCTCAACAGAGATCTCTTCCGCAAGAGAATATTGACGAACGAGCTAAACCGAGACGAGCAACCGAAGAGAAGACATGGTGTCTTTTGGACAGAGGAGCGTAAGAAGGCCCACTCACAAAGAATGAGGGAAATCTGGGGTCTGAAGAAGGCCAAGTGCAGTGTCAAATGCAACAAGACATAACGTGGTCCTTGATGGGTTCAGCGAATTATATAATAATAATAATAATAATAATAATAATAATAATAATAATAATAATAATAATAATAACCGCGAAACTTTCAGACATAAGATCTTCACTTGGGAAGCTGCATCAGAAGATAAGCCCAGCAGACCTAGGGGAAAATGGACTGACGAACGTCGAACTAAACATAGCGACATGATGAAAGAATTCTGGATGAACAAGAGAAATAACAGCAACAGATCATAACTTGCTTTATGTGATTCTGTATGGGTCGAAACATACTAAATAAATAAATAATTAATAATAATAATACACGAAATCCCTTTCTTGGGGTTCAAAATTAAACATAAGACAGGGGGCGTGGTGTTGCAGCTGTCAAGTGGTTAACCTCTCACCAAGGTGGACCGGGTTCAATTCCAGGTCAATGCATGTGAGATTTTTGAAGTGAAATGCCATGTCCTGCGGTTCGCATTCCACGTAAAAAAGGTCCCGTGGCTCATGATCTCGAGATTGACGGTCACGTTAAACTACAAGATTCCTTAAACACAAGACCGTGATTAAACCAGAAGCATTGCACGCAGCAGAAACCCTGAACATGAATTTCAAAGGCCAGCTGGAGAAACTCGAATTAAAGGAAAGGAACATTTTAAGTAAAATTATAGGACCAAAATTTCAGGATAATACGATAATATAAATCAAGAATGAGACTCTCTACAAGAAAATAGAAAAACTCTCAGATGCTATGTGAAAATGGCGGATACATTTTTACGGTCATATTCTCAGAATGAACTCTAATAGATTAACCTAAAGAAAACTTCGATTTCTTCCGTAACCGGAAAACAAAATCCACATTGTTTAAAGAAACTGAAAAAGACCTAGTAGAATTAAAAAAAATATAGAAAATTCACTATTCAATCAAAAAGCTAAGATAATTATTAAAGACGAAAATATAAGGTTCCAATTCAAATCTACATTAAAATCCAAACCCATCATCTCGGAAGAAGAGAGGGAAAGAAGATCAGAAATATACTGGTCACTAAGGAAAGAACAACACACAGAGAAATGATTGATTCGACTTACCCAAAAGAGGGTGAAACGGAAGAATAAGAGAGTCATCATCATCATCTTGCACAGTTTCCAGCCACTGGCCGGGTCTGTTTGGAACACAAGCCTCTCCAACGTCTTCTGTCTTCCCACCATCTCTCAGCCTCCACCCTTGTCCAGTCTTCTCCTCTCTTCTTCACGCTTTCTTCCACCCCCTTCAGCCACCTGTCTCTCGGTCTTCCCCTCGGTCTCTTTCCTTCCCACTTCGTCTCATGTACTCTCCTGGGTATCCTCTTCTCCTCCATTCGTTTTACATGTCCATACCATCTAAGTCTAGATTTCTCTATACCATCCTGTAATGGTTCCTCCTTCATTAATTCTCTGGTCCTCTCATTTCTTATTCTGTCCATCTTTGTAGCTCCAATACTGCTTCTCAAGAACCTCATCTCACTGGCCTGTATTTTGCTCTTCTCCCTTCCTTTCATAACCCAAGTCTCCGAGGCATACGTCAGGATAGGGACATAGTACGTCCGATATATGATCTTTTTGCTGTTCTGCGGGACATCCTTGCTCCATAACATGCTTCTCACACTCCTCCGAAATGCTTCTGCCTGCCTCCCCCGCTCATTTATTTCTCTATCGTTTCTTCCATTATCTTGTATCAGGCTTCCCAGATACTTGAAACTCTCCACTTTCTTCAGCTGTTCCCCACCAATTGTTATTCCCGTTGTGGTTCTTTCCTTCTTCCTTGTTGTGATCACCATCTCACTCTTATTTATGCTAAATTTCATCCCATATCCTTTTATTATTCCTTCCCACACGTCCAACTGTTCCTGTACCTCCTCCTCCTTGTTTCCCCAAATCATCAAATCATCTGCAAACACCATTGCTTTCATCTTTCCGTCCCCAATTACTTGTGCCACTCGGGTCATTATGTCATCCATCACCACAATGAAAAGTAACGGTGACAGTGCACTTCCTTGTTTCAGGCCGTTTCTTTGTTCCAACCAGTCAGATCTCTCTCCTCCCACTTTCACACAGCTCACGCTTCCCTTGTACATCTCCTTTATCCTCTTTATAGTCCATTTCTCTACTCCTCTATCCTCCAGGGACTTCCATACTTTGTTTCTGCATACACTGTCATATGCTTTCTCAATGTCCAGGAAGGCCATCAGTAGATCTGTTCCATACTCATAGTGCTGTTCTTGTAACTGCCTTACAGCAAAAATCAAATCCACTGTGGACCTTCCTGCTCTGAAGCCATGTTGTTCTTCCCTCATCCCTCCTTCTATCCTTGTCCTAATTCTCTTTTCCAAAACTTTCTCGAAGATCTTTGCACAATGACTCATCAGTGTTATTCCCCGATAGTTTCTGCAATCTGTTCTACTACCTTTCTTGAAGATCGGGACAATGATTCCTTTTTTCCAGTCCTCTGGGGTCTTCCTTTCCTTCCATGCTGTCCTCATCACTCGGTACAGCCACTGTATCCCCACCTCTCCTGCTGCTCTCACCATCTCCACACTCAACTCATCCACACCCGGTGCCTTCCCTCCTTTCATCTTGTTCACTGCATCTTCCACTTCTTTCCATGTTAAGTCCTTTTCTGTTTGCAGTTCATCTTCCTCTTCCCCGATTTCTTCCTCCTCACCATCTTTTCCATTTGGGTTCAGAAGTTCTTCTAAATATTCTTTCCACATTTTCTTCAGTTCTTCCCTATTTTCTATCTCTTGTCCCCTTTTGTTCACCATTCTAACATAATCCGTAGGATCCTTCCGCCTCTTATTTTTTACCATCCCATACAGGACCTTTTTTGTACCTTCACTATCCTCCTCCATCATCTTTGTCCACTCTTCCATCCACTTCCTTCTCTCCTCAGCCACCACTCTCTTCGCCTCCTTCTTTCTTTCCTGGTACTCTTCCCTTGTCTCTACCGTCCTATTTTGATACCACCTCCTAAAGGCTCTATTCTTTTCCCTTACTATATCTTTTGTTTTCTCATTCCACCATGGTGTTTCCTTCCACCTCTTCTTACTACTTGTCCTCCCACATACTGCTTCTGCTGCACCCACTAGTGTCTTCTTAAATCTAGCCCATTCCTCTTCCACCCCTCTTTCTTCATCTGTTGGAATTCCTTCCTTTACCATTTTGAGGTACTCGACCCTTCTATCCCCTTCTTTCAGTTTCCATATCCTTATACGTCTTTCCTGGTTCTCAGTCCCTTTCTTCTCCTTACTCCCTCTCAGGTTCATTACCAGTAATCGATGGTCGCTATCCAGGTTCTCTGATGGTATAACCTTGATGTCCGTGATGTTCTTATTTAGTTCTTTCTCATACAGTATATAGTCGACCACCGACTTCCTGGTCAAGTCATCACTGTACCATGTGATTGTGTGGCTCTCTCTTTTCTTAAACCAGGAGTTCCCAACTAGCAGGCTGTTCCTCTGGCAGAAGTCCAACAGTCTCTTTCCTTCCTCATTTCTTCCACCCCAACCCTCTGGTCCTAGAACACACTCATAACCTTGTCTTTCTCTTCCTACATGGGCATTGAGGTCCCCCATAACAATCATATTTCTTCCTACCAGCTGCTTCTGCAATTCCTCTTCAAACTCCTCCTTCTCTTCAGAGGCGCAGCCTACTTGTGGAGCATACACTTGCACTATTTCTACGGTCTCTCCCCTCAGTGCTACTTTCACTTTCATCATCCCATCACTTATTCTCCTCACTTCTTCTTTTAAACCATCTCGTACTACTACTCCCACTCCATTCCTCTTTCCCTCTTCGTTCCCACTCCAGTACAGTCTATAGCCTTTTCTCAGTACTCTCCTTCCTTCCCCTTTCCACTTTGTTTCTGCCAATCCAAATAAATCCAACTTCCTTCTTTCCACCATATCCACTATCTCCTCCACCTTCCCCGTCAGCGTTCTTAGGTTTAAAGTTCCAAATCTTAGTCCGTGTGTACAGCCGTGTCGTCGTCTATTAAATCCATCCTGTCCGAGGCTCGTTCCATTTTTGAAAGCATTTGGTTTTATCCACTACTGGCTTGCTGGGCCTATCGTAGCTTCACCAGAGCCCCGTTAGCCGTCACTTTTCAGGGTTCCTGTAGGACCTTCACAGCTACCGTAACGGTCCCGGGGCACACGAAGTCCCCACTGTACTTCGCCCCTACAGGCAATCCCCTACTTTGTGCCGTTGCCCGTCTCCCACGACGTGGACGAGGGGTTGGACTTATGGGAGAGAGTAATAATGATAATAATAATAATGAAAAATATGGATGGAAGAAAGTTAACTAAAGAGATCTTTCACTTTTTTTGATTCAAACCCCAAAACCACAATTCCCTAGTTTAGAAATACCAAAGAAGACCTATAAATGCTACATATCTCAGCTGAAGACGCCCTTGACAGAAATCTCTTAAGCAAGAGAATATTGACGAACGGGCTAAACCGAGACGAGCAACCGAAGAGAAGACACGGTGTCTCTTGGACAAAGGAGCGTAAGCAGGCCCACTCACAACGAATGAGGGAAATCTGGGGTCTGAAGAAGGCCAAGTTCAGTGTCAAATGCAACAAGACTTAACGTGGTCCTAGATGGCCCCAGCGAATTATTATGTATTTATTTATTTATTTATTTGTGCCTTTATTGTGGCCAAGTTAGGGCTCTAGACCCTCTCTTACACTTAACCACACATATATACAGATATGCGTCAGAATGACTTATCCTCTCTCATAAATGTGCGTTTGCTAAGTTAGAGCAAAAAGAGAGAAATATTTTCCACATCATACTTGGTCCAAACTACAAAAACGGGATCTACGTAAGAAAGTCCAGGCAAGAAATCTATTCTAAAGGAAGAAGGAAGGAAGATTGTAGTTTTACGTGACCGTGAATCTTGTGATTATGAGCCACGGGACCTCCTTTTTACGTGGAATCCGAACCACAGGACATGGCATTTCACTTCGAAAATCTCACATGCATTGGCCGGGAATCAAATCTATTCTAAGATAGAGAACATCACAGACACAATGCGCAAAGGCACGGCTTGCTTCTACGGTCACTTGCGACGGATGGACGACTCTAGATGGACAAAACGTATATTTAACAATTTCGACTCAAAACCAAAAACAACAATTCCCTGGTACATTGACGTAAAGAAAGACCTCTAAGATATGGGCCTACAACCTGGTGACGCGCACAAATGAGACCTTTTCCGAAAAATCATCGTGACTTTTTGGACTTTCCGAGATGAGAATTGGACAACCGGTGCAAAGTGGTCGGATGAACGCTGTGCTCGACACAGCAAGTTAATGAAAACCTACTGGATCAATCGTAAATTGAATAAACGCCGGAATGTATAGTGGAACATATTGTGGTCCCTAGATGGCCGATTAGCGAATAATAAATAAATAATAATAATAATTCAGCCTTCGGGCTGACTACCTAACAGTAAAGTATAAGCTACGTAAATGGGCTCATTAACATAAGTGACAGTTATTTGCTAATACAATCAATTCAGTCCAATTCAATTAACTCCTTTGATGAGTTTGGCGCCAGGAAGAAGATCCGGCCGTGAAAAAATGCACCACATAAAAACTCATTTCACTTCATCACCTGGAGCAGATGACCTCACTGTTCCACCCCCCCCCTTAAAATTTAATAACTAACTAAATAACTATTCACTTCATCACCGACCCACGTAGAAATGGAAATAAGAGGTGGAAGTACAAAAATATATTCATGTAACAGCCGGAATATCATCTTGTTTTTCCGTGGTCTCATTTCTTTAAAGAATTCTTCAACTTCTTATGCAGACATTTGGCAATGACAGCTCTCTCCTGTCTTACGGCAAGGCGCTGTGTCAGCAGAAATATAATCTGACAGCCAAAGGAATATGGAGCAATTGTGAACAACTGAAAAAGCTGATGGTATCTCACCCTCGCAGACTGCTCTGTACTAAAAATAAAAAAATAAAAAATTATACTGGAGTTGTTCTGGTTGTATTGCATTATTATATGAGCTGGGGATATCGTGGTAGCATGTACTAATTCATTTATAACCGGGAAACCAGTGCAACGCTCAAATTGGAGTTAAAGGGTGCAGTGAAATTACTTAATACTACTGTATTAATAAGGCGAACAGACTAACGTGGAATTACTGCAACAAAAGTGTCATATCACATAATGATTATGATGATGATAATTGTTGTTTTAAGGGGCCTAACATCTAGGTTATCCGCCCCTAATGATCTGGGTGATAGCGAAAATGATAATGAAATGGAAACTAGAACGAAAATTAAGTGAGACGGAAAATACTTACAAAAAGGAACTCAGATTGAAACAACTCACAAAATGTTCTTACAAAAGGGAATTTTGAACGAAAAGATTCACAAAAAGAATAGATTGTAAAAACACCCACAAAATGTAGGCTAGGTTCAAAATACGTACAAAATGCAATGTAGCGTCGAAATACTTGCGAAATGCAACTGAAATTCAAAATACTTACAAAATGCAAATGAGATAGAAAAAACGTACAAAATGCAATTGAGGTTCAAAATACTTACAAAATGCAATTGAAATTGAAAATACACAATGCAATTCAGATTGAAAGATACCAGTTCCAATCCAAATTATTCATAAAGTGCAATTGAAATTCAAAATACTACAAAATGCAATTGAAATTGAAAATGCGTACAAAATGTACGGTAGATTCAGACGACTCATGTGGATTGACAATACTTACAAAATGCAATTTAGATTGAAAATACTTGACAAAATGTAATTTAGATTCAAGATACCTACAAAATGCAATTGAGAATCAAAATACTTGCAAAATGCCCACCAAACAAAATGCAATTTAGATTTATAATTTTTGCGAAATGCGGGTTTGGTTGATAATACTTACAAAATGCAATTGAAATTTAAAAAACTCACTAAAATGCCCTGATACCTACATTGAAAGACTTACTAAGAAGCAATTTAGATTGTCAATCTTTACAAAATGCAATTGAGGTTGAAAACAATCGCGAGATGTAATTTAAATCGAAAAAAACTTAGATAATGCAACGTAGAATAAAAATACCTACAAAAAAACCCTAAAAGGGAATTTAGATACACGGGGAACCAAGGAACAAAAACAGTGCGGGAATCTTAAAGAGAAAAGGAAATATAATGAAAAGAAGAGAGGAGAGGAGAGGGGAGAGAGGAGAGGGTCCGCCCCAAAGGTAAGGGACAAAAGGGGAAAATGGACCCAGCTCAGGAATCCCTCGGGGTTGCCAACTCCCGAACTCACCAGCCGTGAGCCCCTGAGGGTGTAGCATTATCTAGGGTGCACCAGAAGTGGTGGGGCTACATACACCCTGCCTCCTTAAGGGCCTTGAGCACAAGGCAGGAGGTAAAAGGAAAAGAAAAAGAAGGCTGATCCCTCGCAGAAGGAGGATATCAGAAAAGATGAGACAAGGGCCAATTAAGGCGGGAAAGGAAGAGACTCCCTAGGCCTCGGATACCCTAATACCGTTGGAGTCGGAAGAGAACAAGAGTTGACCAAGTGAGGTCGACAGGAAAGAAGACTGAGAAGAGCCCTCACATAATGAACAAGTAGTTCCGTGAAGAACTATATAGCCTATTTTCATATAATCCTACTTATGTTAATTTCTGTAATAGATTCGTACATATTGAGAACCGACTAAATATTGCGGATAGTCGCCATGTTGGATTTTTATATATGTAGGTCTTAGAGTTATTTACTGTTACATGAACCTTATTGTGCACGTGTAGTATTCAAACTTCAATCGCATGATTAGGACACAAGAAGTAAAAACGAGATTTTAAAATTTCGCACAGCTGCCATCTTGTGGTTATGGAAACAATTGAAATAAATTAGATGCCAGCGGATTAACATTTCTATAAGGATTTACTGTTCCAAGTTTCACTGTACTCGGATGGTTAAATTGTGAGAAACGTCCATGTGAATATTTATACTTCGCGTCGCCGCCATGTTGGATTTGTAATCACCAGGTGAAATTATGTTCATAGCCCTATGAAAATTAAAATATTCAGTTTGATTTCTGTAATAGATTCGTAGATATTGAGAACCGTCTAAATATTTTGGATGGTCGCCATGTTGGATTGTTATATGTATAGGCCAAAGAGTCATGTACCATTAAATAACAATTATTGCGTAGATTCATTATTCATTTTCACTTCGATCGCATGATTACGACACAAGAAATAACAACTTAATTTTAAAATTCGCAAAGCCGCCATCTTGAGGTTATGTAAACAATTGAACTAAATTAGACACTATGGTCGTAATATTTAGAGTTGACGTCTGACAGCTAGTGCTGGAGGGAGGAGCATTGCACGTGCCATTTCACGCGGTTGCCACATTCCTGCATTCCATACCCTACCCTTCTTACTTCCGGCTGGCTTGTTCGTTCGTTCATTCTGACCGCTGTGTTTTCTTGTGGACTACCTGGCCAGACCATGACTGACTTGGTCTTATGTTCGGTTTTCTTTAACAGAGGTCGGGCTGAAAAGCTCTGACAGTAGAGCGCTGGCTTTCTGAGCTCAACTTGGCAGGTTCGATCCTGGCTCAGTACGTCACCTCTCTCCAACAGCAGCTTCCTACTGTTGATAGCTTTATATTCAAAACCAAGGTTATGAATCACTTTCAGTAAGGAAGAGTAACTGCCTTTAAATAAGTCGTTCGGAAGTGTAAATAACAGTTTTTGATTTGTTGGATGTTCCCTCCTGGTGTAGTAAGAATATATGTACCGGCGAATAGCATCGTCTTTAAACGGATCCAGATTTGTAATTCTGGAGGTTCTAGGCCGCTTCTTTCCAGGCGTGGACAGTTTAGATGAACCCTCTTTTGAGTTGTTATATTTCTCCATCGTAACTCTTGTCACAGTACTTTTACTAACTCTAAGAGCTTTCGCAGTGTGTTCTTGAACTATCTGGAATGGAATTAAAGGAACATTCCTTTCCGAAAAACTCTTAGCCCCCTCTTCAAAGAATTCCCTTGCGGCACATATCATTTCTCTTCCTTGGTGATGAATTGTCACGGCGGTATGTTTTTCATGAGGTGGACGAGTTCTGGGCCTCCCTCTCTCTCGAGGAGTATTCATAATGCTCGAATTATATATTGCAATACAATAATTGTAGGTCTACGTAATTCGTATTTAAGATACCGTTAGTACTTAATGACGGCCTCCAAACAGAAACACAAATAGAATAACACACTGAACTGCTTGTGACAAGATCTAACTCAGAAGTGCGAGGTTTGGCAACTCCTACAAACTCCTCCTCAACACGAACTGGCCAGAGAGCTTATCTCCATGGCAACCGCAGTCGCCCCACCCCGTTTCCATGACAACCATACCCCCACCTCTCTTCATCCCACCCCGGTAGGCAGTAAAAGGACCTCCCTCTAAGAACTGTCAGACTTCAACTTTGAGTATTACAACTGTAGTGCATTACAATGTGTATAAACATATACTGTACCAAGTTTCATTGCGGTTGGTTGGTTAAATCGCGAGAAACACCTATTTAAAAGTCGCAACTTCGTTTGGCCGCCATGTTGGTTTTGTAGTTACCAGTTTTTCAAAAGTCACATAGGTGAACTTATAGTAACACCCTTTATTACCGTACAAAATTCCAGGGTGATATCGGCAATAATTTCGGAGATATTGAATGCTGGTGAAATATTTCGCACAGCCGCCATGTCGGATTGGTGAGACGTAACAAAATTTGACGGGCACGGTCAGGGTCGTCCGTAATAATAATATGACCTTACCAAGTTTCATTGAAATCGCTCCAGCCGTTTAGAAGTTATTACAGGGGGACACACACACATCCACACACACAGACACACATACGGACGAAAGGTGATCTCATTAACCAATTTTATCATAAATGAAAATAGGCCAAAAAGTGTTTGTCTAAAGATCTTAAAACACATCACTACAACACCGTAGTCAAACCGGAATGCCTGTATGCGAGTGAATGTCTCGTACTGAACTACAAATTGGATAAATTAGAAGTAGTAGAAATAAGAATTATACGCAAAATACTCGGTCCTTTAAAATCTGCAGAGTTCTGAAAATTAAGAAGTATTGATGAAATATATCGAAAAATAGAAAACATATCAGAAACAATACCGAAGAGGAGATTGCTATTTTTTGGACATTTGTACAGGATGGAAGACAGTAGGTTAACCAAGCAGATCTTCACATTCCTGTGAAACAAGAAGTCAACAACAACCTGGGTAGACTACAAGACGTCAAAAAGGATTTGGGAAGAATCAATATCAGAGAAGAAGATACACCACAGAGATATTTTTAGGCAAAAAGTGCTAAAAATCGAAGGATTCCAAGGGTTGAAGGGAAAGAAAACCGGCTCGAAATGGTCCGAGGAAAGGAAGAGGAAGCATAGTGAGATTATGAAGGAATACTGGAGGAAGAAGAAGGAACAGCAAAGGAAAAAGTATTGAAATTGGCTCGTGGTCCTTAGACGACCGAAACGATAATAATAAAAATAATAATAACAATAATTATAATTATCTTTCAGTTTTCATTCATGGAATGATTTATTCGAGTGGATTTCAGGCGGAACGTAAGACAAATGTAGTGTTCTTTGATGTTTTATGAAAAGCTTTTGTCGTCTATTTTCGTAGCGAATGTTCCTCAATGTTTGCAAGCTGAAAATAAAGTGGTCAAATCTATAATAAGACAGTTCAAATAGATTCCTAGATCAGGCACGCCATACACTAGATGTGATGACGCAAGCACACTAATGACCCTTATCGTGGGTTCCACCAGCTGCTGAGCTTACACATTATATCTAAACAAGGTGGATATACTGTACAGTACATGCGAGGTGTTTATACAGCATTATGTATATTTTATGCAAGAACAAAAGTAAATGGCTCTATATCACACATAAGGCAGTGTGTAATCAAATATAACATTCCTATACATAAACACCCTATATAGGAGCGTAAGTGATAGGGTTATAGCCTAATAATAATAATAATAATAATAATAATAATAATCCGCCTCGAGGAGGACGTAGAGCTGACTACGGCTGGACGGGTCCACAGGTGGCGGATAGTGGATCGCCCGCTAGATATGGAGGGTAGCTGCGACATAAGCAGTCCCGGACCAACAGCGGCATTGCTAACAGGATGTGGTGGGTCTGTGGATGGCACCACAGTCTCTATAAAATGCCACATATAGCCTATCCAAAGACAGCAATGTGACAAGGCGAGTCAGTGCCGCCATAAGCACTAGCCAACAGCGTCTGTACTCCATGTTAGGGGCGGCTGTGAAAGGCGTCTATACCCCATGTTAGGGGCGGCCTAAATGAAATCCTGGCAGTAGGTATAAAACGCAACCCATTGATAATGGAGAAAATGTCAAAGAATAATGAGCCTCGGGAAAGGACGCTACCCGAGGTGCGTCGGGGCACGTTTGGAGCTGGTGCTGAACGTGACAGCAGGCGAACCACCAGTGACATGATGCTGAACAGGCGGGCACATGTCGGGTCACCCGAAAATTCTACAGCCAACAACGCAGATAGGAGAACCCAACAGGCGTCATCTCCCCCTGTCGAAAGTGTTTCAAACGTTCAACTGACCACTAAGGCAGGAAAACTGAGGCAGCCCTTAAAATGGACTGATGAGATGAACAAATTCATAATGCGCTCCTACTTTATTGTTACAAACTTAGAGAGAGACCTCACAACATATAGGAAAGATTTGCACAGGTTGTCTGTGGAGAATTTTCCTGAGTACTCTTTCATTACAGAACAAAGAATTGCAGACCAAAGACGTGTAATAGTGAGGAACAATAGACTTCCTGCAATAATGATTCAAAGTCTTAAAGAGGAAGCAGCAAAAATTCTAGCTTCTGAATCCAACAATGAAAGCAGACCTACATTATTGATTCAAGCTGTTCAGGAAGTAACCTGCAGAAATGACACAGGGGAAGAGGACATTATTGAACCCACTATCCCTTCTAATATGTCGAGTTCTGATGAAACAAGTTGTATTGAACATGTGTTTAAAGAGGCAATGACAGAATTTATGGGCCTAGATACAGCAAAGAGTAAATCTCTTGTCAGTATGACAAATAACATCCTAAAACAGTATGTGGAAACATCCGATAATCTAGAAGAAACAAACTCTCTTGTATATTGCGCAGCAGTAACTGTGATACGGCTGAACAACCAGAAACTAATACCTTTGTCTGGAAGCTCTCGTGGAAAAGGTGCAGATGCAGAATACATTCCACCCTGGCAGCGTCGATTAGAAAATGACATCAAGGAACTGAGGAAAACCATAGGCCAACTAACAGCATATTTAAACAATAAAACTAAACCCAAAACCAATCGAAAGCTGAGGAATATATTCAGAAAAATCAACAGCCATATAAAGGAATATGATCACACAGAAAAAATCAAGGAATACATGGACAACCAAAAGCTAAAATTATGCGCAAAAGCAGCGAGACTCAGGAGGTACAAGGAATCACGAGCGAGGAAAACACAAAACAAACTTTTCTCCAACAATGATGGTCAGTTCTACAGAATGATCAAACGAAACAAACAATCCATTACAAAAGCAGAACCTCCTAGCACGCAAGAAACGGAAGATTTTTGGAGAAGCGTATGGGCTGCGATGTTACCGCACAATGAAAATGCAAATTGGATCAACGAAGAACGAAATAGCAATAATGTATATGAAGAAATGGATTTTGATACCATTGAAGAACGGCATGTGTATGATGCTATAAGGAGAACTCAGAATTGGAAAGCGCCGGGCACAGATAAAATTCACAATTATTGGTACAAACATTTCACGTGCGTGCACCAGAAGATAGCCCAGCAATTTACTTACCTCATCCATCATCCTGAGGAATGTCCAGATTTCCTTACTGCTGGAATTACATATCTAATCTCAAAAGAAAGTGGAAATACTAAAGACCCATCAAACTACAGACCTATCACCTGTCTCCAAACGCTTTTCAAACTATTTACGTCTATAATTGCGGACGAAATATACAAGTAGCTCGACAAACATAACATTTTGGCTGAGGAACAGAAAGGATGCAAGAAGCTGTCGCAAGGATGCAAAGAACAGATAGTTATTGATTCTGTGATAACACAACAGGCGAAACATAATCAAAGGAATCTATATATGGCATACATAGATTACCAGAAATCATTTGATTCAGTCCCGCAATCATGGCTGAAAGAAATCCTCCATATGTATAAGATTAACCCTGCTGTAATTCACTTCCTGGAGGTCGCGATGGATAATTGGAAAACAGTACTGTATACTAAGACAGACAATGAATATGTCACATCTGACACAATAAATATTGAGCGTGGTATCTATCAAGGAGACTCACTAAGCCCATTATGGTTTTGCTTAGCCATCAATCCTCTCTCTAAAATTCTAAAATCCACCGGTTTCGGATTTGACATCAAATACTACAACAGGAAATACAGAATATCCCATCTCCTTTATATGGATGACCTCAAAGTATATGCACACAGTGAGACTCAAATGAATGCCATGCTAAACATAATAGATTCATATTCATCCGATGTCCGAATGACGTTGGGAGTGAAGAAATGCAAGCGTCTGACAATTGAAAGAGGTAAATATGCAATTTCTGAACCACATGAGCTACGCAAAGGATCTATAATTGAAGGAATGACTGAAATAGAAACCTAAAAATATCTGGGATTTGCTCAAAATACAACTTTGGATCATAAAAGTATCAAAGATGAACTCATTGGAAAATATACCACAAGACTGCATCAAGTGCTGCGAACCAATCTATGTGCAAAGAACAAAATTAAAGCTATCAACACATACGCTATACCAACCCTAGTATATTCATTTGGGATTCTGAAATGGTCAGCAACAGAAATGGAAAGCCTGCAGAGAAAAACAAGGACCCTTCTCACTAATTACCGTTTACATCATCCAAACGCCTGTAAAGAAAGGGTCACTCTTCCACGAAAGATGGGAGGTTGAGGAGTACTGGATTTACAAATTTTGCTCCAGAACCAAATTAAAACCCTTAGAAGATATTTCTATCAAAGAAAGGAAAACAGCATTCTCCATAAAGCCATTGTACTTGCTGATAAACACACTGTATTGAACCTTCGTACATCCTCTGATGATCATATCAGCCAGCCACTACACTTACATGAAAAAGAAAAGGCATGGGGAGAAAAGACCCTCCATGGAAAATACTACAGCAACCTATCCCAACAGAGTATTGATAAAAACGCATCGTGTATGTGGTTACAAAGTGGTCGACTGTTTGGAGAAACAGAGGGATTCGCAATTGCCATCCAAGATCAAGTCATTGCTACAAAAAATTACAAGAAAAACATAATCAAAGATACCAGTATAATTTCAGACAAATGCAGGCGATGCGCCATTCATCTCGAGATCATTGACCATGTCACTGCAGGTTTCCCAATACTAGCATCAGTTGAATATACAAAACGGCACAATCAGGTTGCAGGCATCATTCATCAAGCACTCGCACAGAAATATAAACTAACTGAGGAGTATATCCCTTACTACAAGTATCATCCACCATCCCTCCTCGAAAATGAATTGTGTAAAATATACTGGGACACTGGTATTGTGACAGATAAAACAATAGATCACAATCGACCAGACATCATAGTAGTAAATAAGGTTGATGGCACTACATTTATAATAGACATAGCAGTCCCCAACGACACCAACATCGAACGTAAAAACAATGAAAAAATCACCAAGTATAGACAGCTTGCAGAGGAAATCAAGAGGATATGGAAGATGAACTGCGTCCGGATAGTGCCTGTAATCTTGTCAGTCAACGGCCTCATACCTCACACACTCCACAAGAGTCTGAAGAAATTGGATCTTCCGCCGACCATCTACAAGAGTATGCAGCATTCTGCCCTATTGTCCACATGCAATATTGTGCGATCCTTCCTTGCTAGTGAATGAGTGATAACCACATGCAATATTGTGCGATCCTTCCTTGCTAGTGAATGAGTGATAATGAACTCTTATATTTTGTATATACATGATATGTATTATAGTTTGTATTATAGTTTTTATGTATTGTTGTAAAGCACTTGGTTTAACCCGTGCTTTAGAGTAACCCATGTTTGTAATGGTGAATTGAATAAATAATAATAATAATAATAATCTCACAACAAAACAGTGTCCAGAAAACCAGGAGAGCACACGGACTTATCCAAAACCTCTATAAAAATGCATGTCAAAACAGTCCAAACTTCGACATTACAACACTGTCATCAAACCGGCAAGTCTCTACGCAAGCGAAACACTTATACTCAAAAATAAATATGAACTTGAAGACATCAAGAAAGAAGAAAGAAAAATCATTCAGAAAATACTGGGAGCAAGACTCACTCCTGACGGGTACCGACTACAGTCAATCAAGACAACTGAAAAATACTCAAACATCGAAGTCGACATCAGAAAAAGACGATTGAAATTCTTCAGGAAGTAGACTGCCGAATACCCGACTAACCAAAAGAATACTATATTACATATCATCACTCAAAAGTACAACACCATGGATGAATGAAGTACAAAAAGACATGCGAACTGCTAACATAACTGACACATCAGACAGACTCCTTCCGTAACAAAGTGAACAACTGGAAAGTCGAACCAGAACAACCAAAACCTACACCTTACAGACCTCAATGGTCTGACGAAAGAAAATGCGCTTTCCCTTCCTCCTTTCTCTCACTGCCTGACACCTAAATCATTTTGCAGTAAACCTGGTCATACTAAATCTTCCCATACAGTATACAGTGAGATTCTTTTGCTGGAGTGGGGCTGGCGGCCGGTTGCCGCGCACCTTCCACCAGTCAACCGAGCTTGGGCCGCGGATAGCGCACAGGCGAGATAACAAGGGTCATTAAGTCAATAAACTTTCATCTACGAGGGCGTGAAGTGTCAGCGCACATAAACAACAGCTTCTTGCAAGATTTAATTAAAGAAGCACGTATGCTGAAAATAATCTCCTTCAGCTGACATACAGTAACTTTGGAAGTTACATCGTCACATTATGTAGCTACTCCTGTTCCCCGCCCCCTGCGTATTTAGTGTAATTAATCCAAGCACGGTTTATGTTTAATTGTGGGGTAATTTAAAATACAAAGTGTACAGATCAATTACCCGTACTCTAGTGGAACTGGAGAACAATATACGGCAGCAGATATCCCTCACAACAGAAGGGATCACAACGTGTAAACGCTAATTTATTTACACGGTACAACGCCTGTCTGTCAGCTGAAGGAGAACATTTTCAGCATCTTCTGTGAAAAGGTAAGTTCTTTAACCATGATTTGCTGGTGAATTTACGATTAATTAATGTACTTTGTTACGGTTTCCAACTGCGCACTATCGTCGACCGGAGCTCGGTTGGCTGGTGGTAGACGCGCGCGCCCGGCAGGCGGTCGCCGACCCCACTCCAGCAAAAGAATCTCCCTGTACTATAAACTCATACTATTGCACAAAAGACTGACATTCTGAAGATCTATAGCATCGTTAGGGGATCTTTTCATACGCACTAGGAATTTTTTGGACACTATTGTGAAAAGGAGACGCAGAAAACGACATTCCTGGAAATAATTTTACTCTGAAACTTTCATGGTATAAAGTTTGAAAATGTACGTTATAGGCTCTCCAAATGTGTGACTGTACTCCGTTTCTTGTACCTAATGCACCCATTTGAGTCATGTTACCAACTGAAAGTTGAGAAAATAAATAATAATAACTGTATGACTTTAATTTCTGAGCCTTTAGAACTGCCGGGTTTTTACCTTAAGACGAGTAGATCTATTGATATGGATCTCTTTCATTTAAACTCTCTGAAACGCTAACCGATCTGAGCCCCACAACCATCTACACATAGGGTCTTTCACTCAAAGTGTGGCCAGCCACACGGCAGACGTAGCGCTGCACGTACAGTAGAAGGTCGAGCCAAAGGTCAGACGAGCGCATTGCAACACGGAGCTGAGACAGTTGCGATGCAGGATTTGACGAGTAAAGTTGACTTCGTTATTTCGTTTATAGCCTATTTTAAGTTACACGTGTTATAAGTCTATAACGAGTTACGTGTTTATTATTTAATTGTTATTGTGTTTCATAATTTTATAACGTGTTATTGATAAGTGTTAAAGCATATTGTTTCAATATTTTTATGGGGAAAATTGAAAAATAAGGTTTATGCAACAAACCCTCACACTGTAGATGAACTCAAACTAAATATCACGAGAAAATTGAGGCTATCTCGGTAGATGAACAAATGCGTGTGAATGAAAATTTCCTTAGAAGATGCCAGAAATGTGTAGATGCAGGTTGAGGACAATGACTTTACAATGATTTTACTCTGATTATGTGTTATGCGTTCTTGTTATTTACTTGTGATTCGTACGGGCGCTCTCTCGACCCCGAGCTTAGTGAGTCGCCATGTGCTCGTCCGACTCTCCACGCACCGCGTGTGAAAGACCCTGTATAAGTATACGAGAAACATATTGTGGTTATTAATTTAGCCACCTTTGACTCAGTGTTTCTAAAGAGGATCGCAATGACGTGAAGGTGTCAGCAATGATCGTTAGACGAGGAACAGCATTTTCAACATTAATGTAAATTGTAAGTACCATACAATTAACAACACGCTTTATTCTTTTTTTTTGGCAGCTGAGAGTCGGCAGTGCTCAACTCCGGGCTAGCAGGCTGAGTGACGGCCGTCGACCATGTCAAAAATCACCCTGTAGATTATAGCCTACTTCTGAATCATTCCACCTTGGATTTCAATGTTTTGTATGATATCAGGTCAACATTACTCAGACTAATCAATTCAATATAACTGACTGGACCTTTTTATGTGGAGAATTATATTTAACAATATCCCCGTCAATAAATTTAATGACCATTCCTGTCTGTATTTGATATCAAGGGTCTATAGAACTGTAAGTTTGTAAATACACCTAATATAATTGACAAGCAAAAAATATAGATCACTCCACATGCTTAATAAATGCCCAAATGATTTGTTAACACGGAGAGGGTATTATACTTACGTCTAATGCGCACGTGCTTGCCTCCCATCCATGCCGTGTCAGTGGTGTTGATCTGTAAGGGTTGCTTGCTTGAGTCTTGATACACACTGACATTGTTGATGTCGATACCCCGCCTCTGACACAGGGAGATGAGCGCTTCTCTGTAACACACAAGTAATACAGCGTGTTAGATAATTTGGTGTTGTTAAATCATATCAGGGGCTTGGACATCTTGGTCATAAGCTCTGAGTTAGATAATTATGTGTGACTCTGACACAAAGCGAATCTTTAGAATATGGATTGATACTAGTTAATTCCTGAATATGGAATGTGAACTGGAATTAGTTCCCGCTCGGATGAGGATCATGAACTGGAACTGATTGAATATTGGATGAGGAACGTGAACAGGAACTGGATCAATATAGAATGAGGAACGTGAACAGCAACTAGATCAATATTGGATGTGGAACGTGAACTAGATCAATATCGGGCGAGGAACGTGAACAAGGACTGAGGAACGTGGACTGGAACTAGTGCAATCCCTAGATAACTATCCAAGCTCTCTATTTTGTATAGCACAACGGCTTTTTTTGGTTGGTAGACAAAGGCAGTAGTATTTTTACATTTAATGGAGATAATTTTTAAAGAAATAAAATTGAAATATGTTTTTTCTTATTTTTTATAATTCAATCGTTCTCATTGGTTTTTTTCGAAATCGTGAACGTGTATGTACGTGACGTATAGTGCCAGAGATGTTTGAGAGTTTGAGAATGGCAGAAGATATCGATGTTCCATCACTTAAGTAAACAATCATCACCACGATAAGAGTGTGAGGAACAAGTAGTAAGAAAAGTACTGTACACATAGTTGGTGGTAAGGAAAAAATAGCTATAGCAATGCCAATTTAGTGTTATTACGTCCCTTTAAGGGATGCCGTGGTGCCGGACTTGTACCCTGAAGGATCTTTAACGTGTCAGTAAATCTACACAGCGTATATCAGTGTCAGATAGACCCTCATGCTAAAATCATATTCATGTTGAACCTGTCCACACTAATACCCGATAGACTTCCAGTCCCAGAACATATTCATGATAAAAGCTAATAAACCGAAGAATAGCAGCAATATATTCTTGAAACAGGTAGTAGTAACTTATTTGCCACAGGGCAGACAGCATGCCACCCTAGTAACAACATCGAAGGCCATGATCGTGACACAGTAACAAACAAAGCTGAATCAATCAATCAATTGGGATTGCTGGCTTGGAAAGAGTGTGTAGTGGAGCAGAGCGGGACGCGTGGCGCGGCGTCCTCGCCAAGGTCAGCCTTGTTAGAGCTCACGTCACGACGTCTCCATAGCGACGTCAACACACCCGCCACCTGTTGCTCACAACAGGACCAGATACACTGGACTCCTGGCGTCCAGCATAGCATTGACATTATATAAATATAGTGTTACATATCAACTTGAATGTGCCAATTACATCATTGTGGTCATATACCCATGCACTAACTGCGAGATTAAGAAATGTCTGGTTACACTGGTTCGAAGTGAGAATTTGTTTCCTTATTAAAACTCATAACACATGACTAAAAATATTCGATAAACAAAACCAAAAGGATAAATAAATAAATAAATAAATAAATAAATAAATAAATAAATAAATAAATAAATAAATAAATAAATAAATAAATAAATAAATAAATAAATAAATAAATAAATAAATAAATAAATAAATAAATAAATAAATAAATAAATAAATAATGAACACGGCGAGCTCCGAAGACGCCACAACCAAGAGTTGTACACACACGTAGAGAAAATAACTGACGTGATGAGGAAAAGGAGGATTTCTTTTTATGGACATATAACCCGAATGAAATCAACACGGCTATCCAACAGCATTTTTGCTTTTCTCCATGAGAAAAAGTCAAAGGGGGCCTGGTTCAGTGAACCAGAGAAAGATCTGTTGGAGACTGGGATAACACGTGAAGATATCCAGGAGCGTGACCCACTTAGGGAAAAACTTCAAAAACATTGGAGTTTTCAACTTAAGCCGAAGCTAAAAACCGGGAAGGCGTGGACGACGGAGAGAAAGGTGCAACATCGATTGCGAATGAAGGAGTACTGGGCTAACATTAAAATGCAGAAGAAACAGTTGACTTGACGTGGTCCTTAGTTGGCCGTAACGAAGGAAGAAGTAGAAGAAGAAGTAAAAGAAAAAGAAGAATGAATGAATAAATAAATAAATAACAAACAAATAAATAAATAAATACACAAATAAATATATTAATAGATAGATAGATAAATAAATAAAATTATACATGATAAATCATAAATAACAAATAACAAGTAATAAATAACAAATAACAAATAACAAATAACAAATAACAAATAACAAATAACAAATAACAAATATCAAATATCAAATAACAAATAACAAATAACAAATAACAAATAACAAATAACAAATAACAAATAACACATAACAAATAACAAATAACAAATAACAAATAACAAATAACAAATAACAAATATCAAATATCAAATAACAAATAACAAATAACAAATAACAAATAACAAATAACAAATAACAAATATCAAATATCAAATATCAAATAACAAATAACAAATAACAAACGACAAACGACAAACGACAAACGACAAACAACAAACAACAAATAACAAATAACAAATAAAAAATAACAAACAATAAACAATAAACAATAAACAATAAACAATAAACAATAAACGATAAATGATAAATAATAAATAATAAATCTTATATATACAAGTGAAAGTCTGTATGTATGTATGTGGGTGGGTTGGTTCCGTATACAAATCTACACCGTTCCACCAATCTCAACCAAATTTTGCATACACATAGTTTAGGACCCAGAAAGAACCGCTGGCTACATGAATTTTTGATAGTCTTTCTCATTCTTCTGATTTAGGCCCTTTTGCACTCGAGCAAAGGCTAATAAATTCATAAAATATACTCATGAAGGAATGGCAAGGCGGATAGTTTCCATGGCAACATAGCTCAAGTCGAGACACGGCCGACTGGATGCCATTTGCGCTCAGCACTACCGGTATAGAAAATGAGGATCTTTACTTGAAATCCCGTTAGTTACTCAACGGCTCACACAGCACCGTCAACCGAGTATAGCATAACAAAGACTTGACACTATCTACTTGATTTGTCAAATACCACTCACTCACTCACTCACACATTCATCACGAAATCTCATAAACCACCCAACGGATTGGAATGAAATTTGGTATGCAGCTTCCTCGAGGGCCGCAAACGCCCACTAAGAAAGGATTTTTGGATATTCAGGTTCTAAAGGGGAGTTAAGGGGGTAGACCTGCATTTCATTGAATAGCAATATCTCCCGATTGGTTTCATTGGGGATGTGATACTCGGCATATAAACTCACCATTAACAAGAAGTTCCGTTAAGAACTATACAGCCTACTTTTCATGTCAATGATTATTCGACAGAATATGAACCTATCTAGAATAATGACGAAATTAAGTTGCTAATATCGAAATTTCCAATTAGTTCGAAATACTGTATACCTGGCATAATGTATCCTAATAGAGCACTACAGTTGGCAGCCCTGATGACTGAATATATTCTTAGTTCCGTCTCTTAAGGTACAAAATACAAAATTTGGTTGAAGTCCAATGAATCGCATGGACGTTACATGCAGTTAAACATTGGATCTAACAGCGCGCGTAAAATCATGTTGGCAACAATGTCATGCATGTATTGGTCAGAAATAATCTGAAATAATATGATCTATTGTTGTGCCAATTTTGAATGAAATCCTTTAGTTAGTATAGAAGTTACATGCATTTTAAAATTGGACCTATCAGCAGGCTTAGAATCATGTTGGCAGCACTGACGTATATTAGTTACTCCAAATTCGTCTAGAATGCCAGGTACTATAAGTGTGCAAAGTTTAGAGCTATTGGCTTGCATACGTTCTGATATATTGATATTAGGGTAACAAAAATAGGGACAGCACATATTAACAGTTGGCAGCACTGGTTGCTCCTTAGAATACGCATAGTCATATCCGTTATGATACACATAGCACATACGAAATTTGGTTGAAATCCAAATGATAGTATGGAAGTTACATGTATTTAAAGTTGGACCTGTCAGCAGGCTTAGAATCATGTTGGTAGCACTGACGTATATAAGTTACTCCAAATTAATATAGAATGTCAGGTACTATACGTGTGCATAGTTTAAAGCTGTCGGCTTGCATACTTTCTGATATATTGGTATTTGGATAAAATAAATTAGGAGCATTTATTAACAGTTGGCAGCCCTGGTAGGTCTTAAGAATACGCTCAGTCATATCTGGTTATGTACACATACAACATACGAAATTTGGTTGAATTCCAATTGATAGTATAGAAGTTATATGCATTTAAAAATTGGACCTATCAGGAGGCTTATAATCATTTTGGCAACACTGCCATGTTTAGCCTCCTGGAAATTAAACTGAAATATTATGATCTGTACGTGTGCCAATTTTGAAATAGCTCCCATTCATACTTTCCATGATATCCAACATGAAGCTCAAATTTCAATTGCGATTTTTTAGCAGTTGGTAGCACTGACATCATTTTAAAATATGGCCGTGAGATATTCAGGTATAGATCTTTACTCCTACCAAATTTTGTTTCGATTGCTGCAGCCGTTTAGGAGTTGATAGGGGGGGACACACACACAGCCAGACAGACAGACAGAAGGACAGACAGACAGACAGACAGACAGACGGACAGACAGACAGACAGACAGACAGACAGACAGACAGACAGACAGACAGACAGACAGACAGACAGACAGACACACATTTGCCCGATCTCATAAGTCTACTTTTTCCTCATTTTTGCAAAATGTGAAAAGTAGGCTAAAAAAATAGGAAGAGTAGTGTCTGATGGGTTTTTCGATGTGGTGTATATTATGAGGTGAAAGGGGTGAAAAGTGGGGGTTGAAAGATTCCTAACGGAGCCTGTATCTCTTAAACGACATAGGCGAGGAGTTTGAAACACAGCGGAATAAAATCAGCATAAAAATAAGTAATTAGGTGTTTGACCGTTTTTTCATAAATCCAATTTAAGGGGCCCATGGGGAGGGGTGAAATTCTGGGGGAAAAGAACAGGAAAGAAAGTGTCCTAACCGATTGATCACTCGCTCTTCAAACTCAGGGGAAAAAACTGCTTAAAAATAAGTAAATGTGCGTTCGACAGTTTTTTTGATAAATCAAGGGGTTCATCGGGAGGGGTGAAATTCTGAAGAAAAAAAAATTGAAAGAAAATGTCCTGACTCACACACTCATCATCGCCCAGCCAAAAATATTGAGGTTGGAAACATGGCATTTTCGGGATATGTTCGTTGTATGTCAAAACCATACACAAAGGGAGGATTTTTGAATATTCAGGTTCTAAAGGGGTCTTAAGGGGGTTAAACCTGCATTTCATTGAATAACAATACCTCACGTGTGGTTTCATTTGTGGATGTGATACTCGGGATATAAACTAATCATTAAAAATAGCAGACATATGTCTAAGGGTTTTTCGATGTGGTGTATTATTATGACGTGAAAGGGGTGAAAAGAGGGGGTTGAAGGATTCCTAACGAAGCGTGTAGGCCTATCTCTTAAACGACATAGGCGAGAAATTTGAAACTCAGCGAAAAAAAGAGTTTAAAAATTAAGTAAATCGGCGTTCCACCGTTTTTTCATAAATTAATTTAAGGGGCCAATGGGGTGAGGTGAAATTCTGGGGGGTAAAAGGAGAGAAAGTGTCCTAACTGACTGACTAACTCACTCACTCATCAACCTCAGGGGAAAAAGACAGCTTAAAAATAAGTTAATAGGTGTTCAAGCTTTTTTTCATCAATCCAATTTAAGGGGCCCATGGGAAGGGGTGAAATTCTGGTAAAAATAATTGAAAGAAAATGTCCTGTCTGACTCACTCACTCATCACGCCCAGCGAAAACTATTAAAGGTCGAAACATGAAATTTTGGGAATATGTTCGCTGTATGTCGAAAACTTCAACTAAGGAATGATTTTTGTATATTCGGGTTTTAAAGAGGTGTTAAGGGAGTAAACGTGCATTTCATTGAATAACGATATCTCCTGAGTTGTTTCTTTGGGTATGTGATATTCGGTATATAAACTAATCATTAAAATAATCAGACATATGTCTAAGGGTTTATCGATGTGGTGTATATTATAAGGTGAAAGGGGTGAAAATTGGGGGTTGAGGGATTCTTAATGGAGCATGTATCTCTTAAACGACATAGGCGAGAAGTTTGAAATTCGGCGGGAAAAACAGCTTAAAATATAAGTAAATAGGTGTTCGACCGTTTTTTCGTAAATCCAATTTAAGGGGCCCTTGGAGAGGGGTGAAATTCTGGGGGAGAAAACAGGAAAGAAAGTGTCCTAACTCACTCACTCATCAAACTCAGGGGGGAAGAACAGCTCAAAAATAAGTAAATAGGTGTTCGACCGTTTTTTTTTCATAAATCCAATTTAAGGGATTCATGAGAGGGGTGAAATTCTGAGAAATAATTGAAAGAAAATGTCCTGTCTGACTAACTCACTCATCATCGCCCAGCCAAAATTATTGAAGTTAGAAACATGACATTTTGGGGATATGTTCGTTGTATATCGAAAACGTCCACTAAGGAAGGAATTTTGGATATTCAGGTTCTAAAGGGGTGTTAAGGGGGTAGACTTGCATTTAATTGAATAACAATATCTCCCGATTGGTTTCCTTTGGGATGGGATACTCGGCATATAAACTCATCATTAAGAATAAGAAGGCACATGTCTGAGGGTTTTTCGATGTGGTGTATATTATGAGGTGTATGTGTGAAAAGTGAGTGTTGAAGGATTCTTTACGGAGCAATTATCTCTTAAAAGACAGAGGCAAAAAGTATGAATCTCAGGGAGACAAATCAGCTTGAAAAAGTAGTAAATAGGTGTTCGATTGTTTTTTCATAAATCCAATTTAAGGGGCTCATGGGGAGGGGTGAAATTCTGGGGAAAGAAGTCCACAAGGAAGGATTTTTGGATATTCACTCATCATCCCCCAGCAAACCTATTGCAGTTAGAAACTTGAGATTTTGGCGATATGTTCGTTGTATATCGAAAAAGTCCATTAAGGATGGATTTTTGGATATTCATGTTCTGAAGGGGTGTTAAGGGGATAAACTTGCATTTTGTTGAATAAAAATATCTCACGAGTTGTTTCATTTGGGGATGTGATATTCGGCGTATAAACTAATCATTCAAAATAAGCAGACACACGCCTAAGGGTTTATCGATATGGTGTGTATTATGAGGTGAAAGGGGAGAAAATTGGGGGTTGAAGGATTCTTAACGGAGCATGTACTGTATCTCTTATTCAACATAGGCGATAATTTTGAAATTCAGCGGAAAACAGCAGCTTAAAAAATAAGTAAATAGGTGTTCGACCATTTCTTCATAAATCCAATTTAAGGGGCCCATGGGGAGGGGTGAAAATCGGGGGAAAAACAGGAAAGAAAGTGTCCTAACTGATTGACTCACTTACTCACTCATCAAACTCAGGGGGAAAACAGCTTTATATAAGTAAAGGTGTTGGACCGTTTTTTTTTTCATAAATCCAATTTAAGGGGTTCATGCGGAGGGGTGAAATTCTGAAAAATAAATGAAAGAAAATGTCCTGACTGACTCACTCATTCATCATCGCCCAGCCAAAATTATTGAAGTTAGAAACATGAAATTTTGGGGATATGTTCGTGGTATGTCGAAAACGTCCACTAAGGAAAGAGTTTTGGATATTCAGGTTCTAAAGAGGTGTTAAGGGGGTAAACGTGCATTTCATTGAATAACAATATCTCACGAGTGGTTTCATTTGGGGATGTGATACTTGGCATATATTCTAATCATTAAGAATAAGCTGACACATGTCTAATGGTTTTTCGATTTGGTGTATATTATGAGGTGAAAGGGATGAAAAGTGGGGGTTGAAAGATTCCAAACGGAGCGTGTATCTCTTAAACGACATAGGCGAGGAGTTTGATTTTCTCCGAGTTTCAATCAGCTTAAATATAAATAAACGAATAAATAAGTTAATTAAGATAAGTAGGTGTTCGACCGTTTTTTTCATAAATCCAAATTAAGGGGCCTATGGGGAGGGGTGAAATTCTGGAAGAATAACGTCCACTAAGGAAGGATTTTTGGATGTTCACTCTCATCGACCAACCAAAACTATTAAAGTTAGAAGAAGGGGATATGTTTGTTGTGTGTCGAAAAATTCTACTAAGGAGGGATTTTTGGATATTCAGGTTCTAAAGGGGTGTTAACGGGGTTAAACATGCATTTCATTGAATAACAATATGACACGACTATGACGCGAGCGAAGCGAGGCTAAAAATGAGATGGTGTGTGTCTGTGTATTACTCAATCACGCAAGAACCACTGGTCCGATTTACATGAATTTTACATGGAAGTAGCTGATTTACCTGGTTAACATATAGGCTACTTTTGATTTCAATACTTTGCACTATTTAAAGATGGCGACCATTTTAGTGACGTCACTACACCCTTTGGTTTCAAACTTTCATATTTCCATTTCAAATAAAAAGTGAACGCTAAGAAATAGCAAAATTTTGATGGCATATACGAGGTTTAAAATTACATTTTCTATCCGAAAGGTGCCTCCAACGGTTAGCGAATAAAACCTAAATTTGTGCTATAAAACACGGTCAACGCCGAACGGTGTAGTTGGACAAAATATTCCATCCTTAATCTCCCTCTGCGCAGTACCTCGCCTATCCCCTGGTTTAACTGTCACCTTCACATTTTAATTTATTTATGACGCGTAGCGAAGCACGGGTATTTCAGCTAGTAATAAATAATAATCAATAAACAATAAATAATAAATAATAAATAAATAAGGCATTAACGAAACATGGCATTTAGAGTAAGACAGGATTATAACAAGTAGTTCCGTGAAGAACTATACAGCCTATTTTCTTATATCCTACTTATGTTAATTGCCACTATCAACATACACAATTTCAGTTTGATTGCTGTAATTGATTCGTAGATATTGAGAACCGACTAAATATTTCGGATGGTCGCCATGTTGGATTTTACATATGTAGGTCCTAGAGTTATGTACTGTAACATGCAGATTATTGTGTACGTGTAGTATTCAAACTTCAATCGCATAATTAGGACACAAGAAGTAACAAGGAGATTTAAAAATTTCGCACAGCTGCCATCTTGAGGTTATGGAAACAATTGAAATAAATTAGATGCCAGTGGATTATCATTCGTATAAGGATTTACTGTACCAAGTTTCACTGCACTCGGATGGATAAATTGCGAGAAACGTCCATGTGAATATTTATACTTCGCGTCGCCACCATGTTGGATTTGTGATCACCAGGTTATTTAAAGTCTTATAGGTGAACTTAAGTTCACAGCCCCTATGAACATTAAAACATTCAGTATGATTGCTATAATAGACTCGTAGATATTCTGAGCCGTCTAAATATTTCGGATGGTCGCCATGTTGGATTGTTAAATGTATAGGCCATAGAGTCATGTACTATTAAAGGAAAATTATTGCGTAGGTTCATTATTCAAACTTTCACTTCGATCGCATGACTACATCACAATAAACAAAAACACTTAATTTTAAAATTCGCACAGCCGCCATCTTGAGGTTATGTAAACAATTGAACTAAAATAAATACCAGTGCATTTCAATGTGTATAAGTATTTCCTGTACCAGATTTCATTGCGTTTGGAACATTAAATCGCGAGAAAGGACTATTTAAAATTTTCAAATTTTCTTGGCCGCCATGTTTGTTTTGTAGTTAACCGGTTTTTGAAAGTCTTATAGATGGACTTCCAATAGTACCCTTTATCTCCGTACAAAATTTCAGGGAGATACCGGTAATAGTTTCAGAGATATAGAATGCCAGTGAAATATTTCGCACATCCGCCATCTTGTGGTTATGTAAATAATTGAACGAAGTTAGATGTCGGTGCATTACAATTTATATAAACATATACTGTACCATGTTTCATTGCGTTTGGATGGTTAAATCGCGAGAAACGTCTATTTAAAAGTCGCAACTTCGCTTGGCCGCCATGTTGGTTTTGTAGTTACCAGGTTTTCAACGGTCACATAAGTGAACTTATAGTAGTTCCCTTTATCACCACACAAAGTGTCAGGGTAATGTCGCTAATAGTTTCGGAGATATTGAATGCTGGTGAAATATTTCGCACAGCCGCCTTGTTGGATTGGTGAGTCGTAACAAAATTTGAAGGGCACGGTCGGGGTCGCCCGGAATAGTGCTATGACCTTACCGAGTTTCATTGAAATCGCTCCAGCCGTTTAGATTTTATTAGGGGGACACACACACACGAATCACACACACACACACATACACACACACACGGACAAAAGGTGATCTCATAAGCCTATTTTTTCAAAATTGAAAATAGGCTAAAAATGATTAGCGCCCATTCTATTTCTAATTTAAATCCTAAATACTGCTTTAAGAAAGCAATGCATAATAGTGATATAACTTTAATGTCCTTTTGACTGCTGTGACTTGAGTGTCTTCCGAGTGCGGTAATTTACACTGGAATAGGCCTAATTCTACTGGCACGACACTGTCGTACTTAATAATCCTCAAATGGCATCGGTCTAAACCGGGATCGAACTCTTAAAGAAATGAAGACCAACGCTTAACACAACTGTGCGCTACAGCCCATGAAGGGCCTAGACCTACCAAGCGACCGCTGCCCAGCCATTTGGCCTGAAGATATTTGGGCGACGCGTGGCAGCGCATTGGGTCACCTCAGCCGTTAATCTTGGTTTTCGTGACCAAAGCGCTGCCTCACTGTCAGACAGCTATTCAATTGTCCTCACGAGTCTCAGTGCACCCCGTTTCAGCCCTCACATCAGTTTCTAAAATCCCTGACGGAGCCGGGAATCGAACCCGGAGCCTCCGGGTGAGAGGCAGGCGCACTACCCCAACACCACGGGATCGGCAACTGCGCATGTTTACCCGACAGAAATCAGCCTATTGTATTTCCAAATCTTCCTTGATATTGAAGAGATGGACAAATTTTAAAGAATTAAACGAGTTGGAAATTTAGTATAAGTCAATATTTGTTCAACGCAAAGTTAGAGTTAAAAAAAAAATTGCTATGCTCGTAAATGGAATCAACGAAATCTGAAGTGAAGCCTAGGATACCACACACACAGTCGTCTGAGCTAGCTAAGTGTACATTCCCCGCTAGTGATCATTAGGGTTCAGATGTTTAGGAAAAATCATATTTATTTATTTGGCTCTATTTTCATGCCCGATTGGTTTCTGATGCAAATCAAGTGATTATCGTCACAATAAAGTGGTTTTTATTTGTCATATAAATTCATATTTCGAACATTTTTTACCATTAGGTCACATTTTGAGCATTTTTTGGTAGGAACGTCATATTCCGGTAGTTTGACGGCAGCAGTATGTGTGCAATCATCCTCAACTTACCGGAAGGGAACTAGTGTTTGCAGAAATAGACTGTAAATAACCACTTAAACATGCTTCTTCAGTAAAATTAATATGAAAATAGAAATAAAGAATTTAGTTAACAACTTAATCTCGAAGGGATTGTCGCATGGATTTATAATTAAAAAGACGGCCATATTTAAATCAGTCATTTTCAAGTAATATATTGTCTTTTTCGAGTCATACTTCGTCATTTTAAGGTCATATTTACATGCATATTCGGGCTATTTTAGGCCCTAGTGATCATGTTATCAAGTTTAGTGCAACCACCGCAAATCTCCTGCCTTAGTAATGATACTGACCCGCAGTGCAGTGTGATACTGGTCCGCAACGCAGGCCTTTGATGCTCTATTTTCGCACGTTTCATCAGGAGTTGCGTATGAGATTACTGTCGACCAAAGTACTAGGTGCACTAGAGTTTGAAGGTTGTTTGAGAAGTAACCAATAGACCTACATAAAAATCCAATAACATCATCATTTGCGTCGTTCTATTTTACGTTAGTTCATGTAGGTTGGGATTTTTTAGCCTACTTTTCACATTTTGCAAAAATGAGGGAAAAGAAGACTTATGAGATGATCCGGGCAAATGTCTGTCTGTCTGTCCTTCTGTCTGGCTGGCTGTCCGTGTGCCCCCACCCCTATCAACTCCTAAACGGCTGCAGCAATCGAAACAAAATTTGGTATGAGTTAAGATCTATACCTGAATATCTCAAGTCTATATTTGAAAATGATGTCAGTGCTACCAACTGCTGAAAAACCACAATAGAAATTCAAGCTCCATGTTGGATATCTTGGAAGGTATGCATGGGAGCTATTCCAAAATTGGCACACATATAGATACTAATATTTCAGTTTAATTTCCAGGAGGCCATGCATGTCAGTGACGCCAAAATGATTCTAAGCCTACTGATAGGTCCAATTTTAAATGTATATAACGTCTACAATATCAATTGGATTTCAACCAAATTTCGTATGTACTATGTGTACATAAACATATAAGACTATGCATATTCTTAAAAGTCACAAGGGCTGCCAACTGTTAATAAATTCTCTCTTTCTATTTTCTTATCCAAATAACAATGTATCAGAAAGTATGCAAGCCGACAGCTTTAAACTATGCACACGTATAGTACCTGACATTCTAGATTAATATGGAGTAACTTATGAACGTAAGTGCTACCAACATGATTCTAAGCCTGCTGATATGACCAATTTTTAAATACATGTAACTTCTATACTATCAATTGGATTTCAACCAATTTTAGTATGAGCTATGTGTACCATAGCATATATGACTATGCTTATTCTTAAAAGCAACCAGGGCTGCTAACTGTTAATAAATGCTGTCTCTATTTTTACCCTAATATTAATATATCAGAAAGTATGTAAGCCAATAGCTTTAAAATTTGCACACGTATAGTACCTGACATTCTAGATTAATTTGTAGAAACTAATATAAGTCAGTGCTGCCAACATGACTCTAAGCCTGCTGACAGTTCCAATTTTAAAATACATGTTACTTCTATACGGGGAAATAAGACATGGTTCACCTGATAGCCACTCCGGGGAAAGCTGTACAGCGTTGCCGAGATGGAGCCCATCGCGCGTCAAGGCGCGCCTCGCTCGGAAGTGATGGACCCCATCTCCAACGCTGTACGTCTTTTCCCGGAGCGGCTAGCTGGTGAACCATGTCTTATTTCCCCGTACAAATAAAAACTGATATAAAATAAGTGAATTAATTTACGCATTTCACAGTCATACAGCATAACGTTTTGATATATAAGGATTACAACGCGACCAAGAACTACATTTTCCAACCAGCCCAAGCCGAGAAAAAGGTACCTTTCAAAAATGATAACTTTGTTTCTTCGACACACAAAATTTTGAAATTAATGAACCAGTTATACAACATTCCAATGTGCCTTGTGTTAAAATTTGGATTCGATCTGATGACGGGTTTTTGAGATAATAATTCTTAAATGTGTAGCCTGGTTGAAACACGCTTAAAAACGGGCATTTTTGTGTTCCGACTGCGATAGAAAATATTGAAATATAAATTAAAAAACCTACATGAACTTAAGTAAAATAGAACGACGAAAATGATGATGTTATTGGATTTTATGTACAGGTAGGCCTACTGGTTACTTCACAAACAACCTTCAAACTCGAGTGCACATAATATTTTGGTCGACAGTAGATGTGTTACTCAACAATTCAATGCCACTTGCAGATCTGCACAGAGCAATTCAGTCTCGAAGACATTGAATTTTTACGATTACATTGGTGACCAAGAAACATTTCAGTTATTAGATTATTGTGGTTTCATTTGAGGGGCTTGGACAACGTGGTCATTTAGCCCCGTGTACTTTGGCATCGGTGTATATAAATTGTGTCCATCCCGTTGCGTAGTGGCTCGGGCTAGATTCCCGGCTCTGTCAAGAAATTTAAGTCTGGTATGAGGACTGGAACGAGGTACACTCAACCTCGTGGGGCAAAACTGAGAAGAGGCTGGTTCGATTCCTACCGTAGCAATCCTGGGTGTGGTTTTCCGTGGTTCCCCACTTCTAATCCAGGAAAATGCCGGGATGGTATCTAACTCAAGTTTACAAATATTTTAAATTACAAACACACACATCAATACAGACATCACAGTTACACAGGCTATCAGAAAAATTCTACATACATCCAAGCACATGGGGATACATGGCTACGATGTCTCAAAGTCCTTAAAGAGAAACAACTACATCATATAATTTGCTTGATAACTTGTGTCTGTTGTAGTGTGTGTGTTTGTAATGCGGGTGAGGATTGGGAAGGAGGCGGCCGTGGCTTTGAGTTAGGAACCATCCCAGCATTTGTTTGGAGTAAAAGTGGGAACTCACAGAATACCAGTTCAAGGATGACTGAGGTGGGAATGGAGCCCATGTCTTTTCAGTTTTGCCTCACGAGCTTGACTCTACCCAGTTACAACCAACACACCAGACATAAATTTCTTGGTAGAGCTGGGAATCATACCCGGACCTCCGAGGTGACAGCTAAGAATGCTAGCCGCTATGCAACGAGACGGGCTGTTCTTTTTATGAAAGAGCACCTTAAAACATCCTCTCCAAACAATATTTTGAAAACCTTATTCGAAATGAAATTCATAGAAATATACCAGGAAACATGTTCACGTGACATTTATGTCAGTCAGTTACGAAAATTTTGGAACCAAGTATTTATTATATTTTAAGCGGTTTTATATTTCCCAGTGTTCCTGTGTCCTATCCTTTTATTAGTAGTTTCAATTTACACCCGCCACAACGTTTATATAGACGTTTTCTTGCTGAGGTGTATTGTAAATGTCAGTCAGTCACATAAATGGAATGTCTCTATAAGTAACAACGCAATGCCTCACCTTTGTTGTTTAAGGGGCCAAGATGTAGCTTAACAGCCTCTAATGTTGAGAATGATTATGACAATATTACTAGAACCCTTTTGAATTCAGGAGGCCGTGTTCATAATGGCAAAATTAATCTCGGGATTTTCCACCAACACAAAGTTCCTCCTTTCTCTACTAGAAAGGAGCTTACAAGGGAAGTATCAGGTAAGACAGGCCGAAACCCATCTTAAAACTTTGTGGACGCAATCGTTGTAATCTAAGAGGACAACGTGCGGAAAATCAGCCGCCTGATTGAACTGCAAGGCTCCGAAATCCTGTGGCGAATCTCTGATATAAATCATTGGGAAGTAGCGAGTACCAAACATGTTGGCAGGGACAGCCCTGACTTGCCCAGGCACTCAAGGCCGTTCGCGCGACTGCCTGCATATACACCCCGCCACGCGACAACTCCGAGTACCTCAGGGATGTCCAACTCCGTCAGCCGTCATGCCTGCGTACCAGGATGTCAGGTAAGATTTCGGAGCCTTGCAGTTCAATCTGGCGAATGATTTTCCGCATGTTGTCCTCTGATAGTACAACGATTGCAACCACGAAGTTTCAAGGTAGGTTTCAACTTGTCTTACCTGATACTTCCCTTGTTAGATATCTAACTTCCTTGACTTTGATAGCACTCCAAGGAACGACAAAATTTGACATGCAAGCTGCCCTTTGGGCGTTAAATAACAAAACTTGCACACGGCACCAGAGTTCATACGATATTATTATTACTACAAAGTGGTCAGACACCGGGGGTGAGTCAAGAATGCTAGCCGAAACACCACCAGGTTGTCCCAGATGAGTTCATGTTGCTCAACCCCTTACAACCGAGTAAGAGATGACACTTGGTCTGCTTGCATTACCTAGGGCATGGGAGCACAACCCATGGTTCGCGGACCACTTCCGGCCCTCAATGTCAGTTTATGCGGCCCGTGGATAAATATTTTATACTACAGTGGAACTTGGATAATTCGAACCTCAAGGGACCAGTAAAAAAATCGAATTATCCAAAAATTCGAATTAAGAAAGTTGTTTGAAAAGGGTGGAGAAAATATTCAAATTTTAAGTTTAAAACATAATATTATATAGGTTTTTAACGAGTAAAGTGTGTATATAGGCTACTATGTATTAAGTTTACATAATGATTTACGTTCAACAAAGCAGATTATCAGACAACGGTACTGTAAATGTATCGTGAATAACCTCAAAAGTTTCAAATGATAAAATAAAACCAATTTAACGACAGTAGTAATCCAGCAATCTAGTTAAGTCTTAGAGAAATCTACTGTTTTTCAAAAAAGTTTGAGATTTTTACCAATTTCCTACAAATAAGTCTCTCGGCCATCACAAAAGAATCTAACAAATTCAAGGAACGGAAAACAGAATACAATCAAGTAGGGGCCGCATGCCAATGATACAACGTCGTTTTTCGGGAATTTCTGACCCAACTGCTTGGCTTCCGATCGGCTTTTTACCCGTAAAAACTTCGAATTATCCAAAATATAATTCGAATTAACCACGATTTTTTAGCATTGATTGTATATAAAATGCTAGGGACCAAGAGAAAAATTCGAATTAAAGAAGATTTCGAATTATAGAAGTTCGAATTAGCCACGTTCCACTGTATTTTATATATTCACTTATATGTCGTGAATGATGAGATTTTTCCCATTGAAACAAGAAAATTATAAAAATGTTTCGTTAAAAATAAATTAAAAAGTAAACAATTATTATGTTTTTTTAGCGTATGGCTTTTAGTGCCGGGAGTGTCCGAGGACATGTTCGGCTCGCCAGTTTTGTAGCTGCTTCGAGACGGACACCCAATGGGTGAGCTACAAGTACCGTTGGGGAGGAAAGTTGGAAGGGAAGGGCGAGGAGTTGGAAGGTAGCGGCTGTGGCCTATATTTAGGGACCAACCCCGGCATTTGCCTGGAAGGAAGATGGGAAACCACAGAAGACCATCTTCAAGGTTGCCGGCGGGGGATTCGAACCTCTTGACCTCCCGGATGTGAGCGACTGCCATTAGTCATGCCGTAACGACCACGGCTAACTCACCCGGTAATTATTATGATAGTATTATTTTATTTTGTATACCCCTAAACCTTTTCGAATTAGGGGTAAGTTGATTGTAATTTAGTAATTTGATAACTTAATAACGCAATTTTCCAAAAAAAAACTTCAAAAATGTATTCAAACCATTTAGAGGACACAAAAATGGTATTGAAACACATGTTTTGTCTGCTGGTAAAATAGATTATTCAGATAATAGTAAAATTAGCTTTAGCGGTGGGGTTTGACAAGTGCTTATGTGGAAAGGTAACTTGCGGCCCGCCACCTATTATGTAAAAATTAAAACATGGCCCCCATTTATAAAAAGATTTTGCACCCCTGACCTAGGGGATGATATCAAAGAAGCCACGCTGTCGCAAAGCTCTTTGGCCTGTGTGACGCAGTATAAACGAGTAGGCGATTCAGTGTGTAGGCGGACGATAGAGATGTGTGGGAGAGTGACTGGAGCCCTGTGATAGACTATTTTTAGATCAACAAGCCAGGGAATTTGACGCGACGTCAAGTTTACTTAATAGGAAGTGGTGGGAGTATTGCTTTTAGAGAGAACCATTGACGTTAAATGTACTGTAATTGATTTGTTGGCGAGGAAGTTAATCAACACGAAACCGATCAGGATAGCTCACGACGTTTAGATTTGTTTATGTGAGCTTGCATCGGTGGAATTGGGAGATATATGGACTCAAATCCCAAGATTTTATTGATATTTATTATTAAATACAAGCATAATAGTACATTATGCAACAAGCCTATAATGGAAATAATTAAGACACGAGTATGTTTATAAAACGAACGAAGCGAGTTTGATAATTTCCATACAATTGTCTTAATTACCATTATAGGCGAGTTTCATACGACTGTTTATGTTCGACGATAATTATAACTATTTTATGTTCGAACATAAATAGTCATAAATATCTGTCGAGATTTCGACAGTTTTATGTACTGAACAGAGTGCATGGGACGCAGAGTATACCTTGCATTCGTCCATGGCCTCTTCGAATACTCAACTATGACACTAGCCACGTAGTGAAATTTAAATTAGGAGGCCATGGAAGTCAGCGCAAGTGCGATGCTATCCTTACCTAATTGGTCACACAACTGTTTCTTGACCTGTGATTGGTGGGAGAAACTGTATCATAATGAAAACTTGTACTATAATGAGCCTCATTATAGTACAGTTTTCTGACATATAATATTTACATTTCGCCATGGTCGAACATAAAAAAGTTATTATACACTGATAAGTCAACAATTAATAAGATATTTACAACAACAACAACAACAACAACAAAAACGAAATTTAATGATTTTCAGTCAATCAAAACGATTGTAACCAATTATATTGGGAGGTTCCGTCATCGTGAAAAAGATTACACGAGATAATAAATACACTTGGATGACCAATTTCGATGGTCAAGCGATCATCATCAAATCCTTTACACTTACGCTATTAAATCTATGTCTACAAGTACGGCTTATGCTATTTGCAATATGTACAGTTATTTAGTTGCAGTAATAATTAAACTAGCACAACTTATCAAGATATGTGTTCTTTCTATAAAAAGAAGAACCTATTTACTGCAAGGAACATAAGTCTTGATGTGAGGAAACACATGTTGAAGACCTATGTATGGAGCGTCGCGCTATATGGCAGCGAATCTTGGACAATAGGAGAGAGAGAGAGAGAGGAAAAGACTACTAGCATTTGAAACCTGGTGCTATAGGATTATGAAAATCAGCTGGAAAGAAATGGTCACAAATGAGAAAGTCTTTAGAAGAGTGGGAGAGAGAAGATGCTTCCTTAAATATTTAAAAAGAAGAAGGAATCACCTCGTGGGCCACATACTGCGACACAATGGACTGCTTAAGCTTATAATCGAGGGAACAGTAGACGGCAAGAATTGTAGAGGAAGACCCAGGCTGGAGTAGATGAATCAAATACTGGAAGATATGAGTTGTGGCTCATACTGTGAACTGAAGAGGAAGGCGGAGAGACGGGAAGAATGGCGAGCTGCTGCCTCACAGCTGTTAACCACAGAGAGAGACTGATAGGGGCGATTGACCTTCAAGTTTGCTTAGTGTGATTATGTGATTGTTATTAAAAGGTCAGGTTATTGTGGATTGTGTACTTTGCAGTTTGAGCGATGTGAGGCCCTTCTCCGCGTAGTGCCACCTCCGCTGCCTGCACTGAAGGAATTTCCTGTCTTGTTACGTTATCTCCTAACCTCCTTGGCCTTTACCCCCACATTCCTTATTGACTGTGTATGTCGAACAATGTAACATGTTTGTGGCCAAGTCTAGAACATCCTAACATGGTGTATGTTTGGCCTAATTTATTCTGGACTTCTTCAACTATTAACGGCCAGTTTTCATTCTCTCCACGCGTAAACTAATCGGTAGGGGGTATGGTATGAAGATCAACATCACAAAGCCAATGTTATGGCGGTACAGAAGAAACGCAAGAAAGTAGGAGAACTACATTGGAATAGGTGGAACATTTTAAGTACTTGGGCTGTGCATTCTCTGAAGATGGTGGTACAGGGAAGGAAATAAGAGTCGAGGTGTGTAAAAACCAACGCAGTGTGTTTTCAGTCGCAATCTACAGTATTCTGCAGGAAAGTAGTTAGTGTAGCGACGAAACTCTCCTTACATCGCTCAGTATTTATACCGACCTTGCTGTATGGAAGTGAGGGGTGGGTAGATTCAGGATATCTGACACATAAGCTATAGGTAACTGATATAGGGCCATGAGCCTTAACTTTGCCACTACTGAAGACATCATCATTATCATCATCTTGTACAGTTTCCAGCCCAAGGCTGGGTCTGTTTGGAACATAAGCCTCGCCACTTAGTCCTTTCTTCCCACCACCTCTCCGTTGTTACTCTGGTCCAGTCCACGCCTCTCTTCTTTCAGCCATCTATCTATTGGTCTTCCCCTTGGTCGTCTCTTCTGCATCTGCATCTCATGTATCATCTTGGGAATCTTCTTCTCTTCCATTCTCTTTAAGTAACCATACCACCTCAGTCTTGATGCCTCAATCCTACCTTGTAAGGACTCCTCTTTCACAATTTCCCTGACCTTTTCATTCCTCACCCTGTCTCTTCTTGTTACTGAAGACATAAAATAAATAAAGAAATAAAATAAGGGTAGCACGAATGTTTGCTGGGACAATTAGATGGGAGCAATGGCAGGAAGGTACTCCTAATGAAGAGATTGAGGCTAAGTTAGAAATAAACACGCTGTTTATAAGAGCCGACTTAGATTGAGGGGTCATGTGAAGAGAATGGGAGAGGAGACATTCTCCAATGAGTTCTACTGGAGAGGGTGAGAGAAGCAGATATAGACCAAGGAGGAGATGGTTTGATTCAGTGTTGAATGATTTCAAAATGAGAGGTAGAGAAGCAGAGGAGGTCGGAGTGCTAACTGCTAATAAGAGATCATAGTCTCGCAAAGAGAGGCTTGCAGACTACTGTCGACCAAAATATTATGTGTACTCGAGTTTTAAGGTTGTTTGTGATGTAACCAATAGACCTACATAAAATCCAATAACATCATCATTTTCATCGTTCTATTTTACGTTAGTTCATTTAGGTTTGGAATTTTTAATTTATATTTTAATATTTTTTATCGCAGTTGGAACACAAAAAGTGCCCGTTTTAAAGCGTGGGCTCCATCACGCGTCATGGCGCGCCTCGCTCGGAAGTGATGGGCTCCATACCAGCAACGCTGTACAGCATTTCCCGGAGTGGCTAGCTGGTGAACCATGTCTTAATTTCCCGTACAAATACAAACCTATATAAAATAAGTGAATTAATTTACGCATTTCACAGTCATACAGCATAATGTTTTGATGTATAAGGATTACAACGTAACCAAGAACTACATTTTCCAACGACCCCGAGCCGAGAAAAAGTAACCTTACAAAAATGATAACAACTTGCGTTCTTGAACACATAACATTTTGAAATTAATAAACCAGTTATACAACATTCCGATGTATATTGTGTTAAAATTTGGATTCGATCTGATGGCGGGTTTGTGAGATAATAATTCTTAAATGTGACGCATGGTTGAAACACGCTTAAAAACGGGCACTTTCTGTGTTTCAACTGCGATAAAAAATATTAAAATATAAATTAAAAATTCCAAACCTACATGAACTAACGTATAATAGAACGACGAAGATTATGATGTTATTGTATTTTATGTAGGTCTATTGCTTACTTCACAAACAACCTTCAAACTCGAGTGAACGTAATATTTTGGTCGACAGTAGACTGGACGCTGATAGGCAAAGCAGTCTGAAATGATAATAAATAATTTTATTGGATTTACGTCCCTTTTAACAACTGTGGCTTTTAGAGACGCCCGGGTGCCAGAATTTTGCCCCGAAGGGGATCTTAAACGTGCCAGTAAATCTACTGACACGGCTCCCTTGCATTTACGCACCCTCAAATGCCAACTGGCTGCACCAGGATTCGACCCTGCAACCTTGGCGACGAGAACGTTACCGCTGAGCCACGCAGCCAGCCAGGTCTCAAATGAAAATGTATGTATGTACTGTATGTAAGATAATCGGATATTGAATTTCAAAATGAAAGCGAGTCATTATTTATTTACGGAACATATGGTTAGCTTTGTTTTTAATATACATGTCAAGGGGCGATAACGGTTTCTCGAATTATCCAATAATTTGAATTATTAAACTTTGAATTAACCAACCTTTATTTAGCCAGTAAAATGTGCAGAGTATGTACGTTCTCTGTGCCAGTAAACTTGTCAAACGTGCACTTAATTATCTGAGGCTGGGAAGTTGACCTCGTCTGCTGGCTGGTAACTAGGCAACGGGAAGCGCTCAGCGACAGCTATATGTGTGTCTTCTCCTGGAAGCACCTCGTCTACTTGGCTGACTTGCGCTCAACAATATCTCGACATTACAGTACGATGAACCAGTCGATACGAAACAGACGAACATTTTAAATTTTCAAATATATTTTAAATATATTTTTTTCACTTAAAAATAAAGGTAGACACTTGTGTTTGTTGTTGATTCAGTTAGTGGCTTTGCGACATCGTGGCTTTATAGCCCCGTGTATGAAATATGTCTGTAAACCTATGCCATTGTGATAGCTGTAGTAGGTGTGTATTTGTAATGGAGGCTAGGATTTGACCAAAGTTATCAGACAAATTCAACACACACCCAAGTACAAGGGGATGATGGCAAAAATGTCCTAAACCCCTAAAATGAATTAAAAACAACAACAACAACCTAATAACTTAAACATTTTAAAATAATAATTTGAAATAATATCAGGATGAGGAAGTTAGACCAGGCATACCACATGGCAATGAATATAACAAAAAAGTCTATGAGTATAGGGGCCAAGTTCCAACACTATACCACAGTTGTAAAACCTGAGAGATTATATGCGTCCGAAACTTTGACGATGAATATTAAAGGTTACACTGACCAACTGGAAAAAAGAGAGCGCAGGATATTAAGAAATATCCCTGGGTTGATGGACAGTGGCGAATGAGAGCAAATGAGGATTTGTACAACAAAATAGACCCCATTACTGCATCAATTAAGAAGAGAAGGCTACTATTTTACGGCCACCTCTTGAGGAAGACTGATGATCGATTAACGAAAAGAATATGGAGTTTCATTAAGTCTAAGGCAACAAGGCCGAGATGGATCGAGGAATGCGAAAAAAGATCTCAGGCTAATTGGTATTCCAGACCGAGAAATTCCTGACAGGAACACATTTAGAAGATTGGTGAACAAATACCAAGGTTTTAAAATGGTGTCAACTTCCAGAAGACCGGAACAAGAACAAGACCTAGACACTAAAGTGAAGGTTGTTGTTACCACGTAGAGCCTAGTCCATAGAGGCTCAACTCGATGTATAGAAGATAATTTGAAATGGACTTGAACGTGAATCGTCTCGTTTTCAATACGTTTACAGTAGATATTATATTTCGTAGGTGGTAAACAGGATGTATCCTAAATTTTGTGTCAATTTAAGCACACGAAAGAAAGGATTTTCATGAAAATCGGGTCAGTCGATGGACTGATGGGCTTGGACATCGTGGTCATTTAGCTCCGTGTACTTGGGTGTGTGTGAAATGGTGTCTGATAATCTGTGTTATTGTGATGGTTGTAGTAGTTTGTTGTTGATCCTTTAGGGTATTTGAGACATCGTGGTCATGTGGCCCCGTGTACTTGTAATGGAGATAAGATTTAGCTAGGAAGCGGCCGTGGCCTTACGTTAGGTACCACCCCGGCATGCTCTTGGAGTAGCAGTGGGAAGTTTTGCTTTACGAGGCTGAGCGCCCTCCGTTTCAACCCTCAAACCAAGAATGCTAGTCACTACGCAATGAGGTTGCATTAGTGTGTGTATCTGTACCCTAATTCAAGTGAGGATTGGGAAGGAGGTGACCGTGGCCTTAAGTTAGGAACCATCCCAAATATTTGCCTGGAGGTGAAGTGGGATACCAAGGAAAACCACTTCCAGGATGGCTGAGGTAGGAACTCTTCTCAGTTTTTCCTCACGACGCTGATTGTACTCTGTTCCAGCCCTCAGGCAAATAATTAAATTCCTTAGCGCAACTGGGAATCGAACTTGAATCTCCGGGGCGACAACCCAGAATGCTAGCCGCTATACCACGAGGGGGTCGAAATTTGGATATTGGTTACAAGCAAGCGGCAGACAGATGATTCAACCTTGTACAGTGAGTAAAAAATGGCTTTTGACCTAATTGGCCATTATTGCTATTGATTTTTAACAACTCTTAATTGAAAGAACATTTTCTACTGAAATTAGTTTGGTTGGTTGGTTCCTCAGTTTAAGGCCTGTGACAACGCGGTCATGTATCCCCGTGTACTGTGGGTGTGTGTAGAATTTGTCTGTTAACCGGTGTTAATTGTGATGGCTGTATTAGTGTGTGTTCGAACCCGGTAAGGACTACAGATTATTAATTTATTCAAGTAGTTCCTACTTTTGCTACGAAATGCTACCATCAATGACACCTTGCTGCGGACGTGGTCACTCAATGCCATCGAAGTTAGCACCTGGCGGTGAACGTTGGAACTAATATAGCGTTATCAAACTAACTTACAAAAGCTTCCACAAGTGTACTGTAGTCAATGAAAGGTTCTTTTTCATGCCATAAATCTATGACATGGGACCACCGGCTTTACTTCTCCTCCGAAGAAAGGCATACTGAGGGATTTTTAACGCCTTTAAAACTCCGACGACTTCGACCGGGTTCGAACCCATGATCGTGGCTGAAATTAGTTTGAGGGTGTGATTTAGCTAAATTCATGGGAACGTAATACAAATTTACTCAATATAAAAAGAAAAATGGACTCGGAACATGCCAGTTATCCTTGGTGTTATTTGAAGAAGATGAATAATATAATTCAAAGGAGCATCATTTACATGACGGAAATAATTCTGTGCACATGCCTATGCCTTTCACTTGCTGAGGTAGAAAGGGAAGAAGCGGGGACGCGAGAGGAGAGATTGAAAAAGAGATTTTTCAGGAACAAGTGTGCTTCTCGGAATTAGATATGAGGGTACTGAGCAGAAGTGGTCCAAGTGCAGAGTGTAAGAAATTACTTTGTTGGTGCAATATCTTCAGTCGTTCAGAGCAGTAGTTAAAACGGCGCCCCATACTACGGCATTAACACAATAGTTAGAAATATACTAAACAGAAACACCACAGAAGTTTGGAATAGCTTGGATTTAACTGTATTGACTGCATAAAATAGCATAGATTTGACTTCGTATATGACTGGCTGCGTGGAGTAACGGTAACATTATCGCCTTCTATGGCCAAGGATGTAAGATCAAAACCTGACGTAGTCAGTTGGCATTTGAGGGTGCGCAAATGTGAGGGAATATATCAGTAGATTTATTAGCACGTTAAACATAGCCTTCGGGACAAAAATCCGACATCTCAGCGTCTCTAAAAGCCGCAATATTTAAAAAGGGACGTAAAACCACTGTTGTGTTGTTGTTTCATTTGAAGGACTTGGACATCGTGGTCATCGTCCATAAGGGATCTGAGAGTACAATGCACACAGTGCTTAGGACAATAGGGTACTTGCTGCCTTGGTAACCATATAGAAGGTCTACACTTCAGATTTAGATGATGAATACTTGTTGTCTTGGTAACCATACAGGAGACCTTGATGACCTTTACACTTCAGATTTAGATGATGAATATGTGTTGCCTTGGTAACCATACAGGAGACCTTGATGACCTTTACATTTCAGATTTAGATGATGAATATGTGTTGCCTTGGTAACCATACAGGAGTTCTTGATGACCTTTACACTTCAGATTTAGATGATGATTTCTTATTGTCTTGGTAACCATATCGGAGGCCTTGATGACCTTTACACTTCAGATTTAGATGATGATGTCTTATTGTCTTGGTAACCATATCGGAGGCCTTGATGACCTTTACACTTCAGATTTAGATGATGATGTCTTATTGTCTTGGTAACCATATAGGAGGCCTTGATGACCTTTACACTTCAGATTTAGATGATGAATACTTGTTGTCTTCGTAACCATATAGGAGGCCTAGATGACCTTTACACTTCAGATTTAGATGATGAATTCTTGTTGTCTTCGTAACCATACAGGAGGCCTAGATGACCTCTACACTTCAGATTTAGATGATGAACACTTGTTGCCTTGGTGACCATATAGGAAGCCCAGATGACCTTTACACTTCAGATTTAGATGATGAATACTTGTTGGCTTGGTAACCATAAAGGATGCCTAGATGACCTTTACACTTCAGATTTAGATGATGAATATGTGTTGCCTTGGTAACCATAAAGGAGGCCTAGATGACCTTTACACTTCAGATTTAGATGATGAATATGTGTTGCCTTGGTAACCATAAAGGAGGCCTAGATGACCTTTACACTTCAGATTTAGATGATGAACACTTGTTGCCTTGGTTACCATATAGGAGGCCTAAATGGCCAGTGCACTTCAGTTTCAGATGATGAATACTTGTTGCCTTGGTAACCATAAAGGAGGTCTAGACGATCTTTACACTTCAGATTTAGATGACCCATATAGGAGGTTTAGACGATCTTTACACTTCAGATTTAGATGATGAAATTACGCACATTTTTGATTGACCTTCAAGCCCATAAAGATATCCATGTTAAAACTCTAAAGCATGTAGAATATTCTCCAAACTCCAATAAATACCGCTAATAACAATGGCAAATCCTCAGAGTCCACATACTACTAAAATCAATTTCATACCATTCACTGAATAATATTCCAATTTAATTCAATATTTACTGAACAATAAAGATTTGTGAATTGTTTTTTCCTGATTTATAACAAATAGAGCTCTTTATAAACAATTGGATATTGCAGCATACGCGCACACCATTCATAAAAGAAAATTAATTTATGGTATCGCCGCTTGGTTGCGCCTTTGTTTCCATTGTTCTCTAATAAATGGGAATGCGCGCATTGTCAATCCTTACTCGGTCTCCCGCGCGGGAAACAATAGTTCACAACACAAGTCAAATCAGTCAGAGTTGAAAGATGAAAGGGAAATTGATTTCCGAAAAGCGTAGAACTTGGCTCCATTCTTAGAGAGAAGAGAGAAAGTTCTGAATGGCATGAAATACTTGCACGCTTTAATGTACAGGAGCCTATTCAATTGACTTGAAAAGGTTCACTTAAACTTATTGAATACACAGGGTGGTCATGAAGTCTGGAAATAATGGCGGTATTGTTTCTTTCATTTCGGATGAATGGCAAAATCGGTTAAGCGTTGGTCTTCAATACCGAAGGTAACAGGTTCGATCCTGGTCTGTTTGATAGCTTATACGGTAAGTTAAATATGACAGGTGCGGCTCTACTGGGTAGGCAAGGAAGGCTAAGCCTACCTGAATAATTTGAGAAAGAGAACGTCCCTTATACTTTCACCTTTTTCCTTACCTGTCTACTCATGGAACAGATGGCTTTACTTAAAGTGTTTGGAAAGGTATTTTTTCTTTAGAATGTTTCAAATTGTTCGCTCTCAAGAAATTATGTTAATGCAGGCTATAGATCTTTTAAAAGTGAGCACCAATCCACTGAACCCGACTCGAGAGTGACACATCTCTTCGTAGGGCAGGCAAGTTGAGAGCTTGCCTAGTCGTCCACCTACAGAGAGCTTGGCCCTTGAATGAGCATATGAACAAACATCCCAGTCTCGTCCACAATGAACGCATGCGCATAACACTTGAGCCGGCTTGTTGAGACTCTGCCTCTCTTTACCGATCTCTTACTATAATTGCCGACTGCGAACGACCCCACCGCTGTCACGTGTCACCAATCATGCACCTACACGTAAAACGTTACATACGATTGTGTTTATTAATGTATTATGTGTGCTCTGTGAGTTTTGAAGAAGTTGCGTTACCAGTAAATCTGTAACGTACATACATGAGCCGCTTATGATTTCCTTTCGGGCAAAATTCCGATACTGCTTCACAGCAGTTACATTCATAACATTATTGTATGTCGACCCCTTATGTTTCCCGTTTTACAACGGGGTCGGGGATGAGATGCGATGGAAATATTTGTGGCGGATGGTTTTTACGGCCGGATGCCCTTCCTGACGCCAACCTCATGAGAGATGAAATGAATGATGGTGAATGAAACTGGGCAAGGATGTGGAAGGAAGCGGCCGTGGCCTGTGAGAAGGTACCGTCCCAGCATTTTCCTGGAGTTAAAAATGGGAAACCACGGAAAACCATTTCAAGGACGGCTAACGGTGGGGCTCGAACCCACGCGTCTAACGATTCAGCAGGTAGCTTGGTCCCATGACCTTACACTGCGCTTTAGTGAGCGTAGCCACCACTGTCGGTTTATTCATAACATTATTATTACTATTATTATTAAAATACGGAATATTGCCTAGCTGATGAGCCTGGGTGGAACTTCGCGGGGCTGTTTTATTAATTGCCCATCAAAGGAAATATTCAATCTTTTGGTACCCCTATATTATTAACGTGTGTTTGAGTCTTCAGTCTTTTGACTGGATTGATGCTGCATTGAATGATTTCAGTTGTTGTTGATTCATTTAGGGGCTTTTGGCATCGCCAATGATTTCAAGGTGTGAGGTGAAGCAGAGGAGGCAGCAGTGCTAACTGGTAGTAGGGGATCATAGGAGGCGACTTGTTCGCAAACAGAGGCTTGCACATTAGACTGGATGCTGAAAGGCAAAACAATCTCAACTGCAAACGAATTATTATTATTATTATTATTATTATTATTATTATTATTATTATTATTATTATTATTATTATTATTATTATTATTATTATTTATTTAATCGAATCGCACCATTACAGAGCACGTGAAATCAATACTTCAAATCTTGCCACATGTCTTTTTTTTTTCTCTGCCCACATTCGCTTCATCCTCTCTGACCTCTGCTTTCGGAGCTGTTCAATGTTCCGTGGCTGCTCTCGTTGTCTTTCTTGTTCCTCCCTGATGATCACTTTTTTAATTTTGTCCCGAAATAAATTCTATTATATGTATCTGTAATGTCAATGTCGGCTTCCTTAAGATCCTTTAATGTGTGTGTAAACCACGCTGGTTGAACTTGAAGTTTTAAAATTTTATTTAACATTTGTTTTGTTAGCCTGTCATTATTATATTAATAATAATATTTTCTTGAAAGATAAGTACGTTATGTAACCTGGCAATTTTATTCCCGGCCGACACTGGTCATGCAAGAACTAAGTTTCCTCACCTGATCATTCTGAGGGGAAAACTACAAACTTTACTCAACATTTTCAGAGTATGAAATTTAAAGGCTTTTCCTGTATTTAAGAAGCGGCACGAAGCAGAGCAAATTGGGAGGAACCTTCGAACCGTATTTCACCACGTAGCCACTGTTGAATCGAATATACATTTACTATTCTGGTGGAGAAGACATCGGTCGGCCTCTAGGGCACGGCGTCTACCCACACAAACCGCCATTTACATGTGCTTCCCCTCTCCAGCACAAGGCAAGGGTTCCTCACCACCGCAGCGTAGCCATGCTCATTAAGTCACGCGCCATGGCTGCAAGGCCGGAGAACTGATCGCATCACAGCCTATATCTGATAGTTTTATTCCAATTAAAATAATTATGACTAGTTGATACCCAACAAAACATGACGGTCCTTGGGAAAATATTTACTGAAGGATTCTCTTATCCAGTATGAATTTTTTGAACGATTACTTTTTAACACTGTTGCAACTTTTAGGGCGTCGAAATATCGACTTCTCAACATATAACTGGCCATGACTGAAACCTTGATGAGGCAAATAGAGGTCTAGACGTTCTAGAGTTTCCCCTTGAGCTTTATTGATTGTGATAAAGTACGCCAAGTGAATTGGAAATTGGAAAATTAAAGTGTTTAATCGAAAGATGTTAAATCAAGTCGATGGATTATAGCTCTCTGCCCATTAAGTGATTTGCCTCCACATATACTTACTCTAAAAGTTTGAGCCATAGACCCACAACACTATTTCCCCCCTTTTTAATTCCCATAAACAAAGATCTCAGTAAGACGTGATGGGATCCGCCATTTCTCTGGTGGAATAGAGACATGGTGTGCAAGCGCGGAAGCGACAAATATTACATTTTTCTTTAATAATTTTAAAATATACCCTAACATATGTTTTCCTTTTAAAGACACTCTGCAAATCGACATGCCAAGAGCTCTCGTTAGAATGCATTACGAAATCAATCTGTTAAGGCGACATCTCAATCTCGCGGTAACAAGAATCACCTTAGCGTTTTAAATATATAGATAGGGGAGACTTTGCTAACTCTGCAGTAATTCAAATATATATTTTCTGTTAAGATACTTTGGGGCAAGAGAAGAGTTCATCTCATCGGTTGTGCTGAGTCGACTATTTAATTTCTCTTTACTGCTACCATCTGGTGGTAAATCGTGAAAACCTATGATGCATTTTGTTTTTGAAGTATGTATAAGGTGCGTTCAGAAAGTAACTAGCCGGAGGCTGTAATGAGCAAACCGGTGACGACATCGGCTAATCGTGGCGTGCATAACGAGAAGTGGTTCCGACCAGAGCGTGGAAAATCACAGCCCGTCGCTAGAGGGCACGGGTGCACGTCACGTGACGATACAAAGCGAGCAGCAGCATGCATCAATCGTCCAACGCTGCCAGACGCATTGCAAACAGTGACATGGAGGCGTCAAACGAAGAGCAAAGAGGTGTTGATCGGTTTCTGACAGCGAAAGGAGTAGGGGGAACGGATATTCATCGCCGAATGTCACAAGTGTACGGCGAACACTGCATGTCCCTTACAAGGGTCAAGGCGTGGCACTAGAGCTTCAGGGAAGGACGGGTGTCGTTAGTCGATGATGCCCGGTCTGGGGCACCCTCCTGCATTACCAATGACAACGTCCAGCTGGATGATGCACTCATTACCCAGAACCGCTGAGTGACAGGGAACGTCATAGCAGCCGTGGTAGGATTGAGCGTCGGAAGTGTGCACACCATCATGAAGGAACGACTGCACTTGCGGAAAGTCTGTGCCCAATGGGTGCCCCACAGTCTTCAACTACACCAGGAAGCATGTCGAATGGCCTACTGTCTTGGTCTTGGTTGGACGATTGATGCATGCTGCTGCTCGCATTGTATCGTCACGTGACGTGCACGCCTGCCCTCTAGCGACGGGCTGTGACCTTCCACGCTCTGGTCGGAACCACACCTCGTTACACACGCCACGATTAACCGATGTCTTCACTGGTTTGCGCATTACAGCCTCCGGCTCGTTACTTTTTGAATGCACCTTATATTTTGGTGATGTATTTATGCGGTAGTGGTAGTAGTGAAACATATTATTAAGCTTATAATATTGTAAATTTAGACAAGGTATCGCGGATTTAACACTAGTACCATTAGTATAAAAGAATTACTAGAAAATTTCTTCGAAAAAGCAATTAATTGATCTAGGCAACACATGCCAAATGGAATTTTAAGAACTGAATTAATGTCACAAATATACAATGCAGTAATTTAATTTCTAGGTCCTTCTCTTTTTCTGGCCTTTGTCCCTCAGAGCAGAGTCGGTTTTTCTGTGCAATTGGCTCTATCTTGCGCGCTCTGCAGCGTCCATCTTCTCAGCAGTGGCTGCTCTCATGTCCTCCTTGATTTGGTCAAGCCACCGCTTCTTTGGCCGTAGTTGTGTCGCTTGCCTACTACATCTAGTACATAGCATTAGAAGTAGACTAGGGTGGGGAGGATATAGAGGAATGCCTTTCCCTTCTAACATTCTATGAATAGTGCCTGCCGTGGAAGTGTATCATCACTTGCATTGTCAGTAACGTATCTTTGACACAGATGTTGTAGCTTAACTTTACTGTGAAACACTTATTCACATAATAATAATAATAATAATAATAATAATAATAATAATAATAATAATAATAATAATAATAATAATCTCTTATTAATGCAGTCAATGGTCATGTAGCCTATTGTCTTTTCAGGATGGGTCAGGGAAGGTATTTTGGAAGGACATCAGCCGTGGACCTGTTGAAAGGAACCGTCCAGGCATTTGTCTGGTGGTGAAAATGGGAAACCACGAAAACCATTTTTAGGACGGCCGAGGTGGAATTCGAACCTACGATATCCCGATAGGAGCGAGGCACGAGGTAGCACGTTAGCGCTCTCGGCCACCACGACCAGTAATAATAATAATAATAGTAATAACTAATAATACGATTGTGTAAAGAGAGAGAGAGAGAGCGCGATGCTATAATCTACCTTATAAACCGTACTGAAATATTTCTTTTTCTTTCTTTCCTGTGATCTCATTTTATATTTTTCATTCCCTGCTTGGTAGCTGAGACGTATGTCGCAATGTTTACAGATGGCCTCTACCAACAAAAACTTCTCCACCTTTTACTTCGATTGGAAGACAGACACGGCGGATCGATGATGGTGAGCCGCTCTGTATCGTCAGTGTAGGCACTTGTAACTTACGACACAGTTTCACTTGCCTGGTCCGCATGCAATCCCGCAAATAGACTTTGTGATTCAATTCATCCTCACTGTAGCAATATTACCTACTTAATTTTAGCTATTGTGGCTTCTCTTCGATACCTCAGTCTCATTTATAAGTGTGATTGAAGGGACGTTTCTCAGGTATGGTGTTAATGAGTAATGGCTTTCTGGGCACAGCGAATGCTTGTGGATGCTAAACATACTGCTAATAATAGGGTAAGTGCTGCTGCACCGGCCAGCAAAGAAGACAATGGCAAACTTCAAACCTCGTAACCTACCGTTCAGCGATGCTTTATGAATTTCCAGCAATGCTCTCGGTTAATAATTTGACAGACATACAAAATTGTGTCGAAACAAACAAAAATAAAATAAAAAATACATAAAAAATAAAAATAAAAGAATAAAAACATAACAACGAAAACGAGAAAATAAGAATTAAAAACAGAAAAATAACGAAAAGGAAAAACTAAACAAAATTTAAAAAAACTAATAACGACAAACAATAGAACAGAATCGAATCGAAATCAAATAAATAATTATATAAATAATTTTAAATAAAATATAAAATCTAAAACTAAAAAACTAAAATTTACAATACGGTAATTAATAAATAAAAATAAAAGAAAAAGTAATAAAGTAATAAAGTAAAAATTTAAAAATTTAAAATCGAAAAAATGTAAAAGAGTAAAAATGTAAAAATGTAGAAAGAGTAAAAGTAAAAGTAAAAGTAAAAGTAAAAGTAAAAGTAAAAGTAAAAGTAAAAGTAAAAGTAAAAGTAAAAGTAAAAGTAAAAGTAAAAGTAAAAGTAAAAGTAAAAGTAAAAGTAAAAGTAAAAGTAAAAGTAAAAGTAAAAGTAAAAGTTAAAGTTAAAGTTAAAGTTAAAGTAAAAGTAAAAGTAAAAGTAAAAGTAAAAGTAAAAGTAAAAGTAAAAGTAAAAGTAAAAGTAAAAGTAAAAGTAAAAGTAAAAGTAAAAGTAAAAGTAAAAGTAAAAGTAAAAATAAAAGTTTTTTTGTCGTGTAGCCTCCTGAGAGGCCGAGTGCAGGTCTTTCTAGTCGACGCCCATGGGCGACCTGTGCGTCGGGATGAGAGATGGAATGGATGAAGATGAATGAAACTGGGCAAGGATGTGGAAGGAAGCGACCGTGGCCTGTCAGAAGGTACTGTCCTAGCATTTGCCTGGTGTTGAAAATGGGAAACCACGGAAAACCATTTCAAGGACAGCCGACGGTGGGGCTCGAACCCACGCGTCTACCGAGTCAGCAGAGAGCTTGGCCCCTTGACCTACCGCAGCGCTTTAGACCGCGTAGCCACTACTGTCGGTAAAATAAAAGTAAAAATAAAAGTAAAACAAGTAGTTCCATGAAGAACTATACAGCCTATTTTCATATATCCCACTTATGTTAATTGCCACTATCAACATACAAAATTTCAGTTTGATTGCTGTAATAGATTCGTAGATATTGAGAACCGAATAAATATTTCGGATGGTCACCATGTTGGACTTTATATATGTAGGTCCTAGAGTTATGTACTGTTACATGAAGATTATTTTGAACGTGTAGTATTCAAACTTCAATCGCATAATTAGGACACAAGAAGTAACAACGAGATTTAAAAATTTCGCACAGCTGCAATCATTTGGTTATGGATACAATTGAAGAAAAAATAGATGCCAGTGGATTAACATTTGTATAAGGATTTACTGTACCAAGTTTCACTGCACTCGCATGGTTAAATTGCGAGAAACGTCCATGTGAATATTTAAAATTCGCGTCGCCGCCATGTTGGATTTGTGATCACCAAGTTATTTAAAGTCCTATAGGTGAACTTATGTTGATAGCCCCTATGGACATAAGAATATTCAGTTTGATTGCTATAATAGATTCGTAGATATTCAGAGCCGTCTAAATATTTCGGATGGTCGCCATGTTGGATTTTTAAATGTATAGGCCATAGAGTCATGTACCATTAATGGAAAATTATTGCGTAGCTTCATTATTCAAACTTTCACTTCGGTCGCATGATTACGACACAAGAAATAAAACTTTAATTTTAAAATTCGCACAGCCGCCATCTTGAGGTTGTGTAAACAATTGAACTAAATTAGATAGCAGTGCATTACAATGTGTATAAACATTTCCTGTACAAAGTTTGATAGCGTTTGGAACATTAAATCGCGAGAAAGGTCTATTTAAAATTTTCAAAATCGCTTGGCCGCCTTGTTCGTTTTGTAATTAACCGGTTTTTAAAAGTTTTATAGATGAACTTCCAGTAGTGCCCTTTATCTCCGTACAAAATTCAGGGCAATACCGCTAATAGTTTCAGAGATATAGAATGCCGGTGAAATATTTCGCACAGCCGCCATCTTGGGGTTATGTAAACAATTGAACGAAATTAGATGTCGGTGCATTAGAATGTGTGTAAACATATACTGTACCAAGTTTTATTGCGTTTGGTTGGTTAAATCGCGAGAAACGTCTATTTAAACGTCGCAACTTCGCTTGGCCGCCATGTTGGTTATGTAGTTACCAGTTTTTCAAGAGTCACATAGGTGAACTTCTAGTAGTTACCTTTATCACCGTAAAAGAATCCAGGGTGATATCGGTAATAGTTTCGGAGATATTGAATGATGGTGTAATATTTCGCACAGCTGCCATGTTGGATTGGTGAGACGTAACAAAATTTTAAGGGCACGGTCTGGGTCGCCCGGAATAGTGCTATGAACTTACCGAGTTTCATTGAAATCGCTCCAGCCGTTTAGAATTTATTAGGACACACACACACACACACACACACACACACACACACACACACACACACACGGACAAAAGGTGATCTCATAAGCCTATTTTTTCAAAATTTAAAATAGGCTAATAAAAATTAAAATTAAAATTAAAATCAAAATCAAAATCAAAATCAAAATCAAAATCAAAATCAAAATCAAAATCAAAATCAAAATCAAAATCAAAATTAAAATTAAAATTAAAAATAAAAATAAAAATAAAAATAAAAATAAAAATAAAAATAAAAATAAAAATAAAAATAAAAATAAAAATAAAAATAAAAATAAAAATAAAAATAAAAATAAAAATAAAAATTAAAATAACAAAATAAGTAAAAGTAAAAGTAAAAGTAAAGACAAAGACAAAGACAAAGACAAAGACAAAGACAAAGACAAAGACAAAGACAAAGACAAAGACAAAGACAAAGACAAAGACAAAGACAAAGACAAAGATAAAAATTAAAATCAAAATCAAAATCAAAATCAAAATCAAAATCAAAATCAAAATCAAAATCAAAATCAAAATCAAAATAAAAATAAAAATAAAAATAAAAATAAAAATAAAAATAAAAATAAAAATAAAAATAAAAATAAAAATAAAAATAAAAATAAAAATAAAAATAAAAATAAAAATAAAAATAAAAATAAAAATAAAAATAAAAATTAAAATTAAAATTAAAATTAAAATTAAAATTAAAATTAAAATTAAAATTAAAATTAAAATTAAAATTAAAATTAAAATTAAAATTAAAATTAAAATTAAAATTAAAATTAAAATTAAAATTAAAATTAAAATTAAAATTAAAATAAAAAAATAAAAAAAATAAAAGTAAAAGTAAAAGTAAAAATAAAAATAAAAATAAAAAAATAAAAATAAAAAATAAGAGTAAAAAATAAAGTAAAAATAAAGAAATACAAATAACGAGTAACGAACAAAAAACAAACAGGTATACACTGTGAGATGGTAATGCACCAGTACAGCTGTTTTTCAATAAATTCATTTATTAATCTAAACTCTGTAGAAAAGCGTTTAATATTGTCTTTTCCAATCAAGCCACCTTATAAGCAGGAGACATAAAAGTACGAGCTTCGGTAACTAACATTATCCAATTTATTAATTATATATTAATTGCAGCCAATGGCCATAGTGGGGTATTTCAATTTAAGGCCCGTATGCTCCCCATTAATTTCAATTTAAAGTAGTTACAAATTTGGCTAACAAATACGCCACTGTCAGTGACACCTAGGGGCGAACGTTGTTACTTGATAGAGTGTTTCTAACCAAATAACCTAAAAATTTAGCTACACACTACCAATTGTAGTGGTCGTCAAGCCACAAATCAATGAAATGGTGCCCGCCGAAGGAAGGCATACTGAAGGATTTTAACGCTCTTACATAATTCGACGACTTCGGCCGGGTTTGAGCCCGCGCCCACTAGGGGCTCACATCTAGTGGGACGCGAGTTGGCAACCATGGGACCCCAGCTGAGTCCAGCATTGCTTCCACTTACTTGTGCTGGGCTCCTCTCCGTCTTCTTTCCTGTCAACCTCTCTTGGTCAACTCTTTTTCTCCTCCGACCCAGACGGTATTAGGGTATCCGAGGCCTTGGGAGTATTTGACATTCCCGCCTTAATTGGCCCTTGTCTCATCTTTCCTGAAACCGTCATTCTTTGAGGGGTCAGCCTTCCTTTTCTTTTCATGTTATCTCCTGCCTTCTGCACAAGGCCCTCAAGGAGGCAGGGTGTATGTAGCCCTACCACTTATGGTGCACCCTGGATAGTGCTACACCCTCAAGGGCTCACGGTTGGTGAGTGTGGGAGTTGGCAACCCCGAGGGATTCCTGAGCTGGGTCCGTTTTGTCCTCTTTTTCTTCCGACCTTGGGGCGGGTCCTCTCCTCTTTCCCCCCCCCCCCCCTTTCCTTTCTGCCTTTCATGGCTCTCCTTCCTTCCAAGACCCTCAATCTTCATTCTTCGAGGGTTGAGGGCATTTCTTTTCTTCCTGTCCTTTATTTGCCTTATCCTTGATTTGTTTACCATTCCTGCTTCTAGTATGTAAGTTTGTAGTTAGTATTAGTTATAGTTTTCATTCTCATCTCATCTTTCACTATCGCCCAAACCATTAGGGGAAGATAACCTAGATTTTAGGCCCCTTAAAACAACAATTATCATCATCATCAAGAACCCGCGATCTTGGGCATAGGAATTCAGCATGCTACCGACTACACCACCGAAGCCCTTATACATTTTGCCATGCGTTTTTATAACTGTGCCATCCATAACAGTGGTGTGCGTTAAACCAACGTCATAAAATATTACGGGAGTTGTTTCGGTCATTATAAATACAATCCCTCAACACTCCCTCTCCCGTTCATACCCGTGGCTGAATATAGGTTGGATGTTATTACTCAGTGTTACCTTCGGTTGCAGGCAGATACTTTGCCCCAAAGCAGAAACCTGATACATAGCTCTGTAATTACCCTCCTCCATCACTACATTATTCAGAGGGTAGCAGAAAGCACCAACAATTTGTGCAGAACGTCATAAGGACTCATAAGAAAGCTAGTTTAACGCCTGATATATAGGCAACTCGTCCGTCACTATAGCTCAAGCTCTCGTAATAGGCGGCTCGCCGGTCAGATCCGACCCGCCTAGAGGTTTCTACTGGCCTGCCATGAAAAGCGGAAATAATAATAATAATAATAATAATAATAATAATAATATCGTATGGCCTCGGGTGCCGGGTGCAAGCTTTGTTATTTGACACCCAAAGGGTAGCTTGCATGTCGAATTTCGTTGTTCCTTGAAGCACTATGAAAGTCAAGGAGGTTAGATATCTAAGCTCCTTGAACACTATAGCGCTTTCTAGTAGATAAATGAGGAACTTTGTGTTGGCGGAAAATCCCGAGATTACTTTTGCCATTAGGAGCACGGCCTACTGAATTCAAATGGGTTCTTTGACATGCCAACATCGTATGACATGGTGTCGTAAATTTTGCCGCCTTTCAAAAATCACTTACCACGGCCAGGAGCAAACCTTCTAGCTTGGGGTTAGTAGACCGACACGTTAACCACTCACCCACCGTAGCAAGCAAAAGCGAAAATAATTAAGTTGAACAATTCAAAGAAAAATATTCTAAATATTACTCTTACTAGTTTCATTTCATTTCATATTTATTCATCAGTGCCTTACACTATATTTACATTACACTGAAGGGAGTCTCTGAAAAGAGCAAAGCCCCACTTCGCATTCGGGATGACCTTTTCTTGTTTTCAATTAGCCATTTTTCTATAGAAGGAATACGTTGTGATTCCAGAGATAACAGCAAACCATATGCCTTATCTATAGTGCAGACACACACATTTGTACCTGTAAATAAATACATTTAAAAACGTGCTGTACTCCGAATGATGGATCGTTAACTTAAAGATTCACGCTGCGCTCCTGCATAGATCGATAGTTTAACAGCCTTGATCTTCGGAAGTGATTATTTATTCCTATTGCAACTAGAAATGCGAATTTCATAACAATCATTTTTTCCGAGCACCGATCTACCACTGTAGTCTCAAGCCTGAACATAAAAGTATTTCTCGAGAGCCATATCAATTCTCCATATGCAGAAGAAATCATTCCCCCGTGGCACATTTATATCTCTACATCTGAATAATTCCTGTCGTTGCAAGAAGCAGGCCACGGTTTTATGATGCAAGGACTCCGTAAATCTTACCTTTTATAGAGCAGACCGTGCTTCACATAGGCTTGGAGACTCAAGAACTGAGATTTAACGTATAGTAAGATGTTCCTGCACGTGCTCGGTGTTAACTCTGCTCAAGTGATCGCGTCCAAATGACAAGCGCCGCATTCTGTGGTCTCCGTATTGAGACTCCGATCGCAAACTTATTGGGTTCGATTCTGGTCTGAGGGTAGGAAGGGGGCGGGGAGGTAGAGGTACACTCAGACCCCCGTGAGGTAAAACTGAGAAGATACGAGTTCGATTTCGACCTCAGCAATTCTAGACGTACTTTTCCGTCGTACTTTACTTAACGCCAATAAAAAGTAATACAGCAATCACTAACATACAGGTTATCAGACAGATTCCACACACATCCAAGTACACCGAACTAAATTATCACTATATTCAAGCCCCTAAATAAATAATTATAAATCAAAATACCCCCACTACACTATTTTATTTATTTATCGTATGGCTTTTTATAGTGCCGGGAGTGTCCGAGGACATGTTCGGCTCGCCAGAGGCTGTAGCTGCTTCAATCGGACACCCATGGGGTGAGCTACAAGTTCCGTTCAATTTCAAATAGTTCCAACCTTCGCTACCAGATGTCAATGACACCTAGTGGTGAACGTTGGCACTTTGATAGAGCGTTACAATGAAATCTAACCTAGAAATTTAGCTTCACACAAGTTTGGTTAGTGGAAGGATCTTTTACATGCCATAAATCTATGACATGGGACCGCCGGCTTTACTTCCCCTCCGAAGGAAGGCATACTGAAGGATTTTAACGCTCTTAAAAATCCGACGATTTTGACCGGGTTTGAACCCGTGATCTTGGGCACAGCACTTCACTGAGAAACATCGAGCCATGTCTATGATTTTAGTCCTAGATGATGAACATTCTTAATGCCATAGTAACTATCGTGTTGGATATTTGTCCACGCTTTTTTTTAGCGTATGGCTTTTAGTGCCGGGAGTGTCCGAGGACATGTTCGGCTCGCCAGAGTTTTGTAGCTGCTTCTACGCGGACACCCAATGAATGAGCTACAAGTACCGTCACGTGTGGAGTGTTGTCTAGGGAGGAAAGTGTGATTGTAAGGACGAGGAATTGGAAGGTAGCGGCTGTGGCCTATAGTTAGCGCTCAACCCCGGCATTTGCCTGGAAGGAAGATGGGAAACAACAGAAGGCCATCTTCAAGGTTGCCGGCGGGGGGATTCGAACCTCCTCGCCTCCCGGATGTGAGCGACTGCCTGCAGCCCCGCAGTAACGACCACGGATAACTCACCCGGTTTGTCCACGCTAATCACACTCAATAGCAAATGCGTGTTAAGGGGCAGATGTCCTCGTTGTTCCGCTCCTTAAAGCAAGACTGGCTGCGTGGCTTAGCGGTAACGTTCTCGCTTAATGGGCCCTAGGTTGCAGGTTCGTATCCTGGCACAGTCAGTTGGCATTTGAGGGTGCGCAAATGCGAGGGAGCCGTGTCAGTATATTTACTGGCACGTAAAAGATCCCCTTCATGGCAAAATTCTGGCACCCCGGCGTTTCTAAAAGCCACAGTGGTTAAAAGGGACGTAAAACCAATAACATTATTCTTTCCTTAAAGCAACGATAACTAAGTAAATCCATTTTAAAAATATATTCATGTACTGATCAGTGGTGATCAAAGTTACTCTCACGCATTTCTGAGTGATCAGGACATCTAATCACTTATATAGTGTTGTAGTGACCAGGGTTCTTGGCTTACATCCCTCCGGTTCGAGTTTGTTTTCCGGCTCTGCTGAAAAGTTTCATTCTGATCTGAGGATTTGAACGGGGATGAACTCAGTCTAATGTGTCAAATCTCAAGTGGAGTGAGTTCATTTCATACCACAGTCATCCTATAAGTGGATTTCCAAGGTTTCTGATTTCTAGACCAGGTGAGTGCCAAAATAGACACTTCCAGTGGCATTTGGTTTAGCGAGAGGGGCATGCCTCCACTCCTGATATGTCCTGTATTCTGGGGTATCAGGTAAAATGCCAATGAAGTTACCTTCAGTGGCCTTTGGCTCCTTGAGAAGGGGCTCTTCCACTCCTGATGTGCCGTGTGTAGCAGGTTATCAGATCAGACGCCAAGGAAGTCACCTTGAGTGGCCTTTGGCTCCTTGAGAAGGGGCTCTTCCACTCCTGATGTGTCTTGTCAAGCAGGTCATCGGGTGAGATGCCAAGGAAATCATCTTCAGTGGCCTTTGGTACATTGAGAGGGGGATTCTCCTCCCCTAATGCACATTGTCTAGCAGGCCATCGGGTGAGACGCCAAAGAAGTCATCTCCAGTGGCATTTGGCACATTGAGAGGGGGATTCTCCACCCTTAATGCACCTTGTCTAGCAGGTCATCGGGTGAGACGCCAAAAAGTCATCTCCATTGGCCTTTGGTACATTGAGAGGGGGATTCTCCACCCCTAATGCACCTTGTGTAGCAGGTTATCGGGTGAGACGCCAAAGAAGTCATCTTCAGCGGTCTTTGGCACATTTAAAGGGGGATTATCCACCCCTAATGCACCTTGTCTAGCAGGTTATCAGGTGAGACGTCAAGGAAGTCATCTTCAGTGGCATTTGGTTCCTTAAGATTGGGTTTCTCCACCCTTGATATGCCTTGTCTAGCAGGTTATCAGATAAGACACCAAGGAAGTCACCTTCAGTGATGATTGGTTCTAAGAGAGGGAGCTTTTCCACCCTTGATATGCCTTGTATAGCAGGTTATCAGACGATACACCAAGGAAGTCACCTTCATTTATGTTTCGTTCAGAGAGAGGGACACCCCCATGGTTCGTTTCTCCATGATAAAAGCACGTCCTTATAATAGTGTGATATTGCATTTCCTTTTCACCACTAACGACTGTGTGGGAGTGATGGCTTTCAGTATTGTGTGCCCATCGATGAAGTGCTCCATTATTACAGCTCCTTAGCCTTCTTTCAAGTGACAGAAGCTCAGATTTCCCCTCATAATGGAGGAACTATGGTGGTACTGCTCGACTTACTCCATCCAAAGCAAGATATGCTACACACTTCCCATTACACACAAAGTTGTACGTGTCAACACTGAAGAGACCAAATAAGTTATTCAATAGTTCTATTTAAATTGCTATTTAAATTATTACATTTACACATATTACGGACATTACAAAATTATATAGAGATGAATTGCAGCCAAACGGCCATAGCTGGGTATTTTTGATTGAACGCCCGTGTGCTCCCAACAAGTTCAATGGCATGTACCATAGTTCCAACTTTGGCTACCATATGCCACTGTCACTAATACCTAGTGGCGAACGTTGAGACTTGATAGAGAGTTTCTAAATAGCCAAATATAACGTAAACATTTTGCTACACACTACCCATTACAGTGGTAGGCTCTTTTACGTGCCATAAGTCTATGACATGGGCCCGCTGGCTTTACTTCCCCTCCGAAGGAAGGCATACTGAATTCGTCGGACTTTTAAGAGCGTTAAAATCCCTCACTATGCCTTCCTTCGGAGGGGAAGTAAAGCCGGCGGTCCCATGTCATAGATTTATGGCATGATAAAGAAACTTCCACTAATTACACTTGTGTGAAGTTAAATTTGACTAACGCTCTTAGGTTTCAACGTTCGTCGCCAGGAGTCAATTGCGGTGGCATCTAGTAACCAATTTCAGAACTAGTTGGTAGTTGACTGTGGCGTTTGGTGCAAAAGTTGGAACTACTTGAACATCGAATGTCTTCAGTCCTTACTGGAATTAAGAAACAGATAACACACACTAATACAGCCATCACAATTAACAACGGTTATCAGACAGATTCCACACACAACCAAAGTACAGGGGGCTACATGACCGGGTTGTCGCAGCCTCTAAACTGAGGAACCAACCAACCATCCTTCCATCACTCCAGGCAGGAGTGTGTTTGTCAATTATGCAACAATCGGTGTGATACATACCACGCCATGGAGTGTGATAGGAGACTGGTATCACTGATTCATTTTCGTTTAGACGTGGACTGATTCAGGTGTAATTTCCAAAGTGTAGTGTAGGATAGTGAAGGGTAGTGAATAGCGTGGTATTTACTACCCTAGACTGGGATGGGTGAACGGGCTCGATGAGCACAGTTCTCTAATGATACCTAGGTACATGATTGATTCAAATGTTCACAGTGTTATATGTTGTTCTAAAAGCCAGAGTTGTTAAAAGGGACGTACAACCAATAACATTATGTTCTTATCTACGGTCATTGGCCGCAATAAGTATTTTATTAATATTATAACGGTGCCTGTCATAAATCTTGTAGAATAATTATATATTACTTATATAATACTTATTCTTCTTTCTTCGATTTTGGCCTACTTTGGACCACGGGAAACAATTGACTTGCTGATTAGTCCTTCCCCCCCCCTCAGAAACTCTTCATCCTTTCACTGTGGATTCTCTTCCTTTCTTCCGACCAGTTGTTGTTCTTGGTTCTTCTCCTTTGCTTTTCCTGGAACCCCTTGAAATTATCAATCGTAACTCGAAACACCTCTCTATTCCAGATCTCATTTGGACTGACCCCAACTTCCTCCATGGCATCCTTGGTATCGAAATCAAGCCATATGTCATTCTTCTTCTTTTCTTATGATGTACTGTAGCCAGCGACCGCTCCGCACTGTGTGAGAGCGTCAGATTCCTCCTTGCCACCAAAATCCTGTCAAAGCCACGTTCATTTCCGCCAGCTACCACAGCTGCTATATTTAAATTCCTGTTGATTCACCTACGTTTCTAACTTAAAATGAGTGCATAATTTGGTGCAGATATTGTATGTCTTGAATAGAGGTTATTAGTTGTTGTTGTTGCTTATTATGGGGGCTGCGGCATCGTGGCCATATAATCCTATGCATTTGTATGTGTGTGATATCCCGTGTTATTGTGATGACTGTACTAGTGTGTACATTTGTAACTTGGGATTGGGAAGGAGAAGGCCGTGGCCGTAAGTTAGGAACCACCGCAGCATTTGCCTGAAGTAGAAGTGGGGAAACCACGGAAACCAGGAAGGCAGAGGTGGGAATCGAACACTCATCTTCTCAGATTTGCCTCACGAGGCTGAGTGTACCCCATTCCAGCTCTCAAACCTGAGTTTCTTGGTAAGGCCGGGAATCGAACTTGAACCTCCAGGCTGACCTCAAAGAACGCTAGCCGCTAAACCGCGAGGTGGTCAAAAAGTGATCACTTATGTTGTTCTCTTTAGGTTCTTGGACAGTTAAATGTTGTCATGAAAGAGCGAGAAGTGAAGACAAAAAGGAAGATTGTAGTTTTACGTGACCGTGAATCTTGTGATTATGAGCCTCGGGACCTCCTTTTTACGTGGAATCCGAACCACAGGACATGGCATTTCACTCCGAAAATCTCACATGCATTGACCGGGAATCGAACCCGGACCGCCTTGGTGAGAGGCATACAGCTAGACCGCTGAGCCACCACGCCCCCTAAGAAGTGAAGACAAGGGAGAGCGCTTGTCATACATGTGACATGCTCCACTTTAACACGCCCCATCCCTCTAAATGAAGACTTTGTTCTCGTCGTGTAGACAGCGCTGGCAATGTGCCATTAGAAAAATACCTGTCTGGCCAGGTCGATATTTAGAAAGCTTTCCTGATTAAATCTGCATTCATCCGGAAGCTTTCCACCCTGATTGCCATGCGCAGAAAAACATCTTCCCTAATTGGAATGACAAACCCAGGTTCGTGTCCCATGTCATTCAAGAAGACCTCCACTTACCTCTCCCGCACTGATTGTGAGAATACAATAAGCGCTCGAGGTAGTCTTCATCATGACCCCATTGGCAGCACGGAATAATGGGGCCTACCTTCAGGCTCTATCGATTATTTAGTCAGTGCAACGTTTCTCCAACTGCTGTCATGGAAGTTCATTTCTAATCGATCAGTCAATCGTATAACCTACAATATAGTGTGTTCTCTTCTTTTCGTCCGTCAACACTATTCTACCCAAATGAGATGGGTTATTCCCTAATCCTGAAAGAAATTACATGAGATTAATAAATACACTTGGATGACCAGTTTCAATCGTCAAGCGATCATCATCAGATCCATAAACCTAGGTCAGTATTTACGGCAGTATTAAAGGTTCCGGGACATTCTCATAGACCGGGCAGCGCTTATATGGCTACTAGCTTATGCGTGGCGAGAATTGAATCCACGGTCTTTAATACTTGAAGATTATCCTGAATACAGTAACACACACCACATTTTAGTGTCTAGACTTGGCAACCCACTACAGGTACACTTGCACCGGGAGCACACAACAATTAGGAATGCGGGGAGGGAGAACAGCCCAGCGAGATAACAGACCGTCTCACACAGGAACTTTTCAGTCAGTCGAGTGCAATAAGTGTCCAAGTGAACTGCTCTCAACAGGATCGCGCAAGATCCTAACCAGATAAGTAGCCTATACTATACAGTACAATCAGAATTGACCATTTACAACAACCACATATTCACTCCAAACAGGCAAATTCCGGAGGTCAATCACCACTTCCAGTATCTCAACAAAACATCACATAGGCTACAACTAACAAATACTGATGAGTTGTATTATTATTACTGCAACTAAATAAGTGTACATTTTGTAAATATTTTCTCCCAATTTTCAGACATAGATTTTATATCCTACGTGTAATGGATATAATAATAATAATAATAATAATAATAATAATAATAATAATAATAATAATAATAATAATAATATCGTATGGCCTCGGGTGCCTGGTGCAAGCTTTGCTATTTGACACCCAGAGGGTAGCTTGCTTGTCGAATTTCGTAGTTCCTTGACTATGAAAGTCAAGGAGGTTAGATGTTAGATATCTAATCTCCTTGAACACAATAGCGCTTTCTAGTAGAGAAATGAGGAACTTTGTGTTGGCGGAAACTCCCGAGATTAATTTTGCCATTATGAACTCGGCCTACTGATTTCAAATGGGTTCTTTGACATGCCAACATCGTATGACATGCGTATCGTATTTTTGCCGCCTTTCAAAAATCACTTACCACGGTCAGGGGCGAACCTGCAATCTTGGGGTTAGTAGACCGACACGCTATCCACTCACTCACCGTGGCAAGCTATGGATATTATGATGATCGCTTGACGATCGAAACTGGGCATCCAAGTGTATTTATGTATTTTTTTTCAGGATTAGGGAATAATCCATCTCATTTGGGTACATTCGTGTTGACCGACTGAAAAGCATTAAACGTTTGTTTACTAAGGCAACACTGAAAAATGGCTTCAAACCCCATAAAGTGTGTTCTCTCATAGGGTGATACCGAGTTGCGCTAATGGGTTCTCTCCACGGGTATCAATTAGGAAAATCCTAACAGGGGAAGTTGCCTGAGGCGTGTTTCATTGCCCTCCCCCACTCCAAACTGGACGTGAAGGCAAATATTGTCGGAATGTGTTAACCTCCACAGTGTTCGTCACTATCTACTCTTGTTATCTCAAAGACGTATTCGATACTATTCATGAGCAAGTTTTGGCATTATTTCAGATTCCTTGATTTCTTTAGCCCTTGCACATAACGCTGAAGTTCGATGATTTTATTTGTGTTTCGAAGTCACTGTTGAGATCTGCACATTTTAAGTTTTATGTTGTAGCTTCGTAAAAATGTCTTCGTATGCAAGTTATAGCCTGAACTATGAGCTTTAAAACGATATCGTAGGGCGGCTTCGGTGGCGTAGTTGGTAGCATGCTGAGCTTATATGCCCAAGATAGCGGGTTCAAACCCGGCCGAAGCCGTCGGATTTTTAAGAGCGTATGCCTTTCTTGGGAGGGGAAGTAAAGCCAGCGGTTCCATGTCATAGATTTATGGCATGTAAAAGAACCTTCCACTAACTACTATTGTGTGAGGATAAATTTTTTAGGTTAGATTTTATTAACGCTCTATTAAGTTCCAACGTTCGTCGCCAGGTGCCGGTTATGGTGGCGTCTAGTAGCCCAGTTCACAACTAGGTGTCGTTAACGGTAGTGTTTGGTAGCAAAAGTAGGAACTACTTGAAACTGATCGTCTGCAGTCCTTATCTGAATTACAGATAACACACACTAATACAGCCATCACAAATAACCCTGGTTATCAGACAGATTCTACACACACCCAAAGTACACGGGGTTACATGACCGCGTTGTCGCAGCCCCTAAACTGAGGAACCCACCAACCAACGTTATCGTGGGAACCAAAATGCATTAGTAGTCTACATAAATGGGCAGAACAATACCTGTTTGAACATCTCCACTTTTGGCCTCGTTGTGACAATTCACACTTACACTTACCGACAACTCACAATTCTCCACGTCTTTGACCGTACATGTTAACTGCACTGATTATATCTATGGAAACTCTAGACGGTCCAGGTGTACGTAGCTGTCAGCCACCTCATGGCTTAATCAACATTTCAGGAGAGATTGCATACCCCCACTCTCTTCCCAAACACATTAGCGTAAGCTGACTGGACTGTCTGGGTTTAATCCAATTCGCGCAGTTCGACCAGCGGGTGTTAACCAGATAGGATTTATCCGGCTCTTTCGTAGTAGTGATGACAGTCATTCGCCTGGAGCGCGATATGTTGTGTTGCCAACATATGCATGATACAACGTTGTAATTAAATTGCAAACTTATCCCAATATCTAGTCAATAAAAAAAAAATAAAAAAAAACTCTGAGGTCCTAATTGACATTTCCTTGCAGTTATTTTGCACCAAGACGAAAATTCTACTTAGAACATTGCAACTATAATTTCCACTGGGTTAGTGAAACTCTTCTTCATTTTTTTAGACATGGCCGCTCTGTTTAGTTGTTTGCTGGTTATTTTTGTTTTTGTTTTATTGTTTTAATTTGTTAATTTTATTACACGTGACCCATTTCATAATACTAAACACTTGTTGGTTAACTTCCAAATTGCCACTCAACTATAAAACACGGTTGGAAATCAAAAGACGCACTAACTGGTTGACACCTGAGAGAAAAACTACACAGTATATTTTATAAAAAGATTTAATTTTACTCATTTCAGGCAACTCAGTTAACGTATTTTGTTGATATTCAGCACTTGCTATTTCTAAGTTTTTTTGAACCCTTATTGATCTTCGATAAATAAGTATTCATATTTATTATTATTATTACTACGGCCTAGGCAGCACATAAGGAAGTCGACTTGGATATTAGGGAGGCCAGCATTTCGTAATGATTGCAACAGAAGCTGAGTTGGTAGCTATTCCTGGGGGACGGCCAGAATTAGTCGAGTTCAAGGCCAAATTGTGCAACTACTGTACCAAAATTGGAGACATAATGGAAGAATCACGAGGTCCTCTCAACGAACATACGATTGAATCAGCCAATCGCAAGAGACCAAGCTGTGACCACGAGGTGGACGGCGTCAGTAGTAAAAAGCGCGCGGAAGTGTGTATCTAAGGAACCGCCGAACGGATTAATCTCCGCTCGAGTAATTTGAGACGTTGGATTTATTTGGTGAAGAATGACACTAGCCCCATCTTTGTGAGACAAAAACTCTGGAAGTTTTTATCCGACTCCGCCCCACTCCGCCGCCCTTGTCAGTTTCTCATAAATAGTCTGGCCTGACGCCAATCTGAGTACTTATTGTGTGGAGCCTTCAGAGGTATACTCCACGCCAGTTTGAAGTGTGATTTTTGACGCTCGAATTTATCGGAGTACTATTCTTGTGGAGCCTTCAGAGGCATACTCCACGCCAGTTTGTTGTGTGATTTTTGACGCTCGAATTTATCGGAGTCTATTCTTGTGGAGCCTTCAGAGGCATACTCCACGCCAGTTTGAAGTGTGATTTTGACGCTCGAATTTATCTAAGATTATTCTTGTGGAGCCTTCAGAGGTATACTCCACGCCAGTTTGAAGTGTGATTTTTGACGCTCGAATTTATCTAAGTCTATTCTTGTGGAGCCTTCAGAGGCATACTCCACGCCAGTTTGAAGTGTGATTTTTGACGCTCGAATTTATCTAAGACTATTCTTGTGGAGCCTTCAGAGGCATACTCCACGCCAGTTTGAAGTGTGATTTTGACGCTCGAATTTATCGGAGTACTATTCTTGTGGAGCCTTCAGAGGCATACTCCACGCCAGTTTGTTGTGTGATTTTTGACGCTCGAATTTATCGGAGTCTATTCTTGTGGAGCCTTCAGAGGCATACTCCACGCCAGTTTGTTGTGTGATTTTTGACGCTCGAATTTATCGGAGTACTATTCTTGTGGAGCCTTCAGAGGCGTACTCCACGCCAGTTTGAAATGTGATTTTTACGCTCTAAAATCAGTGAAGCTAATTTATTTTCTGAGCTCTGGGGAGCTAAAGTCGCAGCGTTTGCAGTATCGAATTTTAAAAGCTATAATACATTTTGTTCTAAAATCAACTAAATTGTGTGATCTAAATATTTCACGCCAGCGCGTGATAAACTGTAACATTCTTTTAAAGACGACGAGTTCAACTTTAAGGGGGAAGTATCGTATCACCCTAATTAGCGCTTACCAGAACCGAAGTCCAAGACGGGACGGAAATACCGGACGAGATAGCGACTGCTGGTGCAGCCAGGATTTTGAACTTGTTAATGAGCCAGTGGCGCGGACTCGAGATGTATATTTTATGTATAAATTGTGTGTATTGTATGTGTTTTTATAGTGCGTATGTGCGATATAATTAGGGCCAGTCTTCGCTATTAATCGCAGTAGGACAATTGTGGGTGAACTGAGTAGCCTGCAAGCGATTATAGATAGGCAAATATTTAACATTGAACTTTTCTGCCAAGGAGTCGAGACCAAGATGATCAGCACGTGGTTTGAAGTTGGGATGAGCTTCAAGAAATCAACGCAGACGACTACTATGGAGTGCTAAATTGTCCATAGGGCAATGGGTTGAGGAGGATGTCCTTAGTCCTACATGCAGAAGCGGTGATGTACTAAAATTGGATTATTTCAATTATGTAGTTAGATTTGGCCGGGGAACTTTGTAAATAGTCATGTTTTTCTTTCTTGTTTTTTAGCTGTTTTTCTTGCACCGACACTATATGTTTAAATGTCCGTTGGCGCGTGGCCAATGTGTTTGTTGATATTTTGATTTTTTTTCTTGAGTCATGTGTAATGTACGCGGCGTGCGTGCGTGATTTTTATCCTTGCAATTGCGGAACCCGTTACATTCGATAAATGGTGCTTTATTAACGTTAATATTTGAAATAGGAGTGGGAGGAAATGATTGTAAAACATTTTGCTGAACAGGTTATTATTCATGTTAGGGTAGCCGAGTGCACCAACTTAAAAGTAATTATAGAACACCTTCGTTCTAATTTGATAGATTTTTCTTGAGTCCTTTTCAGGTGACTAGTCACGGCATAGAACGATGGCGCCAGCATGTGGATATTATTTGTGTCTTTTATTTCAGGGTCTGTCACAACCCATACGTGTGAGTAAGTGTGTGTTGATGTGTCTAGTGTGTGTTGATTCTACGTGAGGAGGGGGTAGTTGTCCTACCGCCCTTATATATTTTTGCTGCTGTTGTATTTTTAGATGGAAAGACAGAGTGCTCTTGGGAGACTGCTGATTCTTGTCCATATGTTTTTCTGACACACACGTATTATTGTGCTTTGGGGCACATTTCTTCGAGGTTCGACCCCATGCTCTGGGAGGTCGAGATTATTGACACGTGGGTTGACAGACATGCAGAGTTCCACAAACCGCCCGTTTTGCCTGTGACTTATTTTGATAGGCAGTCCTTTTTGTCCGACTGAACCCTGTAAGCTTTCATGCAGCAAACCTGTTCATTGTGATGGCTAATTTTAAGCCATAATTAATTGGGGAGTTCGCCATGTGTGTAACGGATTGTTGTACCTTGTATGGATAAGAATATTGTGATTAACGTAAATGTTGGCTGTTTGCCTATTGCTTTGTTGATGACTCGATTTCATGTAATTTTGTTTGTCACACCCGTTTGGTGTAGTGGTAGAGTATTTGTAAATTTTGACAGCGGTCATTTGAGTATTTTTCTATTGGTCACGTGTTAATGTACTTGTGTTGATTTGTGTGAGAAGTCCTAAGTTTTTAGGCAGTAAATGTTGCTACGGCAATTCAAGTCCAATTTCACACGGAAATTTTGTGTTTGTTTATAGTAGATTTAGGAAGTGTCGGTTTAATTTAATGTATTGTAGTTGTGTTCCCTTGTGTCGGTCTAGCTCTAGGAAATGCGGATTCGTTGTCTGAAGGGTCATTCTGGATGATAACGAATCACGCATTCAAAGTACACATCGTGGTGCATGTAGAACGGCGTACGCACTTATATGGTCACTTTTTGTATCTTTTATTTAAGGACACTTGGTCCAGGTAATTAATCTCTCCAGAGATATCGCCTAGTTTTTGGCATTTTTATTAAGCGGGAGTCAGTTGGGAGTTTTTGTTGTTAATTGTTTATGTGTAAATATGGTGATTTGTTATTAAATTCAGTTGTTTTTAACCCTGGCTTCACTCTTTCCTGCATGTTATTTTGTTATATGTTACCCTGCAAGTTAATGAAGCGCCCTGACAGCAACTTACGAATATGACCTGTTACGCCCCGAATCTGAGTCTCATATGCTTCTTTGCAAGGGTTCAGTTCTATATGAATTTTTCGAATATTTAATAGAACGCCCAATATTTTATTTACGTTCATTCAATTACACTTGTTATTACAAAATTTCTTGTTAGCCTACTTTTCTCATTTTGCAAATATGAGGAAAAAGTAGACTAATGAGATCGTCCGGGAAAATGCGTCTCTTTCTGTCTGTCTGTCTGTCTGTCTGGCTGTGTGTGTGACAACCCCCCCCCCCCCTATCAATTTCTAAACGGCTGCAGCTATCGATACCAAATTTGGTAAGAGTAAAGACCTATACCTGAATATCTCACGGCCATATTTGAAATTGACGTCAGTGCTACCAACTGCTTAAATGCGCAATTGAAATTTGAGCTCTATGTTGGATATCTCAGAAGTTATGCATGCGAACTATTCCAAATTTGGCACACATATAGATAGTAACATTCCAGATTAATTTTCAGAAGTACATACATGCCAGGGTTGCCAACATGATTCTAAGCCTGCCGATATGTCCGATTTCTAAATGCATGTAACTTCTATACTATCGACTGGATTACAACCAAATTTCGTATGTACTATGTGTACTACAACAGATATGGCTGTGCGTATTCTAAAGAGCCACCAGGGTTGCCAACTGTTAATAAATGCGCTCTCTATGTTTTTAACCCTAATACCAATATATCAGGAAGTATCCAAGCCAACAGCTTTAAACTTTGCACACGTATTGTACCCGACATTCCACCTTAGTTTGGTGTAACTTTTATACATCAGTGCTGCCAACTGGAGTAAGTTACTCTATTCGGCTACACTATTTCAGGTGTATTTCAAACTGCAGTACCTAGCAATGTTAGTATTACCAACTTGATTTCGTCATTATTCTATGTAGATTGGCATGAATATTAAATTTTAAGAAAAGTAGGCTCTTTAGTTCGTCACGGAACTACTTGTTTTTCGATCTGTTTTTTTTTTGAATTTTAATGTGAAGCCCAATATTATATTTTATTTACATTTAATTACATTGTTAGGATATCCATTTTTTATTACAATTTATCACATAATTTTCTTTCATATCAAACATTGAAAATTAGTACATCATTAGTATTTTCATTCTTAATTGGGCTGAGGAAGACATCAATATCAGGTCGAAACGTGTCCTATAATATATAATAGATATATTTTAATTCAAGTATTGATTTGCGTATATTTTAAACTCTAGGATGCATCAATCAATACGGATATAAAAACTCTTTGTTCTATCAATGGCAAATGTATTTGCATTCCTGTACTTTTCAACACATAAGATAATAAGATAATACTAAACATAATTCAGGTTAGCTTCCTAAATAGATATGTAAGAGGGCCGTACTACAGTATATTATTTTACACTTTATTTTTTTAAACCCAGATGAAGTATAATATGTGTTCAAAAAGTAACGAGCCGGAGGCAGGAATGCGCAAACCGGTGACGACATCGGCTAATCGTGGCGTGTGTAACGAGGTGTGGTTCCGACCAGAGCGCGGAAGGTCACAGCCTATCGCTAGACGGAACGCGTGCACGTCACGTGACGATACACAGCGAGCAGCAGCATGCATCAATCGTCCAACGCTGCCAGTCGCATTGCAAACAGTGACATGGAGGCGTCAAACGAAGAGCAAAGAGGTGTTGTTCGGTTTCTGACAGCGGAAGGAGTAGGGGGAACGGACATTCATCGCCGAATGTCACAAGTGTACGGCGAACACTGCATGTCCCTTGCAAGGGTCAAGGCATGGCACAAGCGCTTCAGGAAAGGACGGATGTCGTTAGCCGATGATGCCCGGTCTGGGGCACCCCCTGCATTACCGAAGACAACGTCCAGCTGGTTGCTGCATTCATTACCCAGGACCGCCGAGTAACAGGGAACGCCATAGCCGCCGTGGTCGGATTGAGCGTCGGAAGTGTGCACACCATCATGAAGGAACGACTGCACTTGCGCAAAGTGTGTGCCCAATGGGTGCCCCACAGTCTTCAACCACACCAGGAAGCATGTCGAATGGCCCACTCTCTTGGTCATCTGCAGCTCTATGCCAGGGAAGGGAATGGGTTCCTGGCACGATTGGTGGCTGGAATGAGTCGAACCAGAATCCAAACGACAAAGCCTCCAGTGGAAGCATCCAGGGTCACCACCACCCAAAAAAGGCAAGGCCATCCACATGAGTGCAGGAAAGGTAATGCTGACGTTCTTCTTTGACCAATATGGCCCCCTTCTGATACACTTTATGCCTCACGGGACAACAGTGAATGCCCAGCGTTACTCGCAAACCTTGACCACCCTTCGCCAAGCGATCAAAACAAAACGACCAGGCAATCTCACCCGTGGGTTCATTCTGCTCCACGACAATGCGTGACCCCATACCGCCAACACAGTCGCGGCACTCCTGAAGAAATTCAAATGGGAGGTTGTCGGCCACCCTCCATACAGTCCAGACCTCTCTCCCTGTGATTACGCCATGTTTGATCCACTGAAAAGGGCTCTTCGGGGCCAACGATTCACGTCAGACGTCCAGCTGTAAGTCCGGAACTGGTTCACATCGCAGCCCAGGGAATTTTATGAGACAGCCATTCACCGCCTCGTGTCACAGTGGGACAAGTGCCTCAACAGCCAGGGCCAATACTTCTAACATACAGGTACTGGTTTCTATAATTATGCCTCCGGCTCGTTACTTTTTGAACGCACCTTATACATTACGTCCACCTTCTCAACATAATCTCCTTGTAACTTTATGCACTTTTGCCATCGATGTGTCAGTCTCTCCAGACCTTCCTAAAACCATTCTTTCGGTATACTGCGAATCTCTACCTTGACAGCGACCACGCAGAGGTTTCTTCATGTTCCCTCACAGGTGATAATCACTTGATGCCAAGTCGGGAGAGTATGGTGGGATGGGCAGCACCGTGATAATCCCATTTGATCAATGGCAGCGGTGGTCTCTCGGCTAATATGGGGGCGTGCATTGTCATGTTGTAGAAACACACCTTTAGCCCATTTTCCTGAATGGCACGACGTAAGAGCTTAAGGGTTGCCCCCAATTCCAGCCAGTCAATGAGGATGTTGCCCTTTGTGTCCCAGAACACTGTCGCCATTCGCTTGCCAGCTGGTGGCACTGTTCGACATTTCTGTGGCGGTGGACTGCCCCTTTGCTTCCATTGCATCGATTGTTGTTTCGTTTGTGGCTCATGGTGATGGAGCCATGTCTCATCCCCAATCACAAGCCTAGCCATGAATTCGGCTGGATGTTATCTGGAGAGACTGACACATCGATGGATGCTAAAAGTGCATAAAGTTACAAGGAGATTATGTTGAGAAGGTGGACGTAACAACTGATGTGTAATGTACTTCATTTGGGTAGAAACAAGATGTTCAGTAAAGAACATATAGCCTACTTTCTCCTAAATGCATGAGTATTGTTATAACTCTTTGTCCTTTTCAAGGAGTATAATTGAATGTTGGTTGTAGTAGCTTGTTGAAATACAACGTGCTATAGGGATATTAAACATTAATATGAGATGCCCTTTGCTAGTGCTACCTCTGTAAAAAAATTCATTCAATTCGGTTTCACAGTGTTTGAATTGATCTGGGGAATGGATTTGCACACATACATGGCCGCTATATGCAAACTATTGGGCTGATGACCTTGTAGTCAGTCATAAGATGCTTTCCACAAAAAGGCATGTTGTTGCAAAATCCGGTAGAGATCAAATTATTAGGATGGTCGAAATTTGATTTAAGCTTTTAACCTTTTGGGTGGCCGTCATTCCGTTTCCGTCAAGATGGCGGCGATATAAAACATGACACTGAGGTGCCTTTTGCTAGTGCTACCTCTGTACCAAATTTCGTTCAATTCGGTTTCACCGTGTTTGAATTGATAGGGGGAATCGATTTGCACACATACTTGGCCACCATCTGCAAACTATTGGGCTGATGATCTAGCAGTTTGGTCAGAATATGCTTCCCACATAAAGATTTGTTGTTGCAAAATTTGGTAGAGACTAGATTATTAGGTTGGTCGTAATTACATTTTAGCCTTTAACATTTGGGTGGCCGCGATTACGTTTCCGTCAAGATGGCGGTGATATAAAACATGACACTGAGGTGGCCTTTTCTAGTGCTACCTCTGTACCAAATTTCGTTCCATTCGGTTTCACCGTGTTCGAATTAATAGAGGAAACGATTTTCACACAAAGATGGCCGCCATCCGCAAAATATTAGGCTAATGACCTATTAGTTTGGTCATAGGATGCTCCCTCCATAATGGTATGTTGATGCAAAATTTGGTAGGGATCGGATGATTAGGTTAATCGTAATTTGATTTAAGCTTTGAATATTTGTGTGGCCGCCATTACGTTTCCGTCAAGATGGCGGCGATATAAAACATGACACTGAGGTGCCCTTTGCTAGTGCTACCTCTGTATCAAATTTCATTCCATTCGGTTTCACCGTGTTCGAATTAATAGGGGTAATCGATTTTGACACATAGATGGCCGCCATCCGCAAACTATTAGGCTAATGACCTATTAGATTTGTCAAAGGATGCTTCCTCCATAAAGGTATGTTGTTGCAAAATTTGGTAGAGATCGGATGATTAGGTTAGTCGTAATTTTATTTAAGCTTTGAACATTTGTGTGGCCGCCATTACGTTTCCGTCAAGATGGCGGTGATATAAAACATTACACTGAGGTGCCCTTTGCTAGTGCTACCTCTGTACCAAATTTCATTCCATTCGGTTTCACCGTGTTCGAATTAATAGGGGTAATCGATTTTGACACAAAGATGGCCGCCATCCGCAAACTATTAGGCTAATGACCTATCAGATTTGTCAAAGGATGCTCCCTTCATAAAGGTATGTTGTTGCAAAATTTTGTAGAGATCGGATGATTAGGTTAGTCGTAATTTGATTTAAGCTTTGAACATTTGGGTGGCCGCCATTACGTTTACGTCAAGATGGCGGCGATATAAAACATGACACTGGGGTGCCCTTTGCTGGTGCTACCTCTGTACCAAATTTCATTCCATTCGGTTTCACCGTGTTCGAATTAATAGGGGCAATCGATTTTCACACAAAGATGGCCGCCATCCGCAAACTATTAGGCTGATGACCTATTAGTTTGGTCAAAGGATGCTGCCCCATAAAGGTATGTTGTTGCAAAATTTGGTAGAGATCGGATGATTAGGTTAGTCGTAATTTGATTTAAGCTTTGAACATTTGTGTGGCCGCCATTACGTTTCCATCAAGATGGCGGCGATATAAAACATTACACTGAGGTGTCCTTTGCTAGTGCTACCTTTGTACCAAATTTCGTTCAATTTGCGCTCACAGTCTTCGAATTGATAGGGGGGGGGGAACTGACATTCAGAGTACACACACTCACACACTCACTCACACACACACACACACACACACTCACTCACACACACACACACACACAGACAGACACACTTTTTTCGCCCTGCAGTCATCTCATAAGTCTACTTTCATTTTTTGCAAAAATCGAAACTAGGCTAAAAAATAAATTGTAAAACAATATATTGCGCCCCTCGTATTTACATAGAAATCCGTTCCCTCCATATGGGCTTCCACGAGCTCTCTGCAAATTGCAATGACATTTGTGCCGATTGTTTTGAATTTGTTACTTGTAATATTCATGTGCTAGGAGACCTGTGCAAGAAACCCTCCCGGCTTTACTCTTTTGCGTGCTTCTTGTTCATTTGTTTAAACACCGGGTGAGTTAGCCGTGGTCGTTACGGCATGACTGCTGGCAGTCGCTTACATCCGAAAGGCGAGGAGGTTCGAATCCCCCCGCCGGCAACCTTGAAGATGGTCTTCTGTGGTTTCCCATCTTCCTTCCAGGCAAATGCCGGGGTTGGTCCCTAACTATAGGTCACAGCCGCTACCTTCCAACTCCTCATCCTTACATTTCAACTTTCCTCCCCAACGGTACTTGTAGCTCACCCATTCGGTGTCCGTCTCGAAGCAGCTACAAAACTGTCGAGCCGAACATGTCCTCGGACACTCCCGGCACTAAAAGCCATACGCTAAAAAAATAAAATAAAATAAAAATAAAAATAAAATTGTTTAAACGCACTTTCTAAACAAATTTTCAATATTTATGAACTCAAAGTGAAATTCGTCATTGTTGAGGGTAATTTGTCACTTTTGAATGCGCAATCGGTTACTTGTGAGCCCCCACACGTCCGGCTCTAGTGTTATGCGGGCTGGACGCAACACAGTTCTGCCAGGGACTATCGTTTGTTAATTTGTTTAAATGCACTTTTTAAACAAATAATTATATTTCCGTTCACTTTAAAATAAATACTATATTTTTCATGTACTATTCAGACAATTTGGAATATTTTGGTACCAACCGCACCTTCTAACTCTCTCTGTTTTTAATTTTTTATATTTTCTCTATTAGAAAATAAATAAAAATTAAATTCTTATGAAAGCAAGACACCCAATAGAAACAAGAGCAAAGGGGCGTCGAAGATGTGGAAATGGAAGAAGAGGAATCATGTGGGACTGGTAGAAGCAAGGGCAATGAGGCATGGAAGAATTGGAATCATGTGAAAGTGTAGATGCAAGGGCAAAAGGCATGGAATAACTGAAAATGCTGGGGAAGGAATCCTGTGGGATTGGTATGTTCTGAAATCTGCGAAGAATTTTGATTCAGTTTCATCCTAAAATGCTTTTATTACTGCAAGAAATAACTTTCAACGGGGACTCTTCAACATACAACGTTAAAATTTAAAGAAGTGATTGCTCCTTATATATGTCATATTTTAGCACAGCCAGTTTTCAAAATTTACGTTACCGTAGTTTAATTTTTCCAAATTGTATTAAAATTACGCCATTTAAAAAAACATGAAAAGTATTTTGTTTTTCAAAACGCCTGTGATAAAGTAAGGACGGGGCCTTAACGATGATCCCTGAAATTGTTCGATTAGTTACAAAAAATAGTATGTGGAAAAAGCGTAAATAAAAAGTGGAAAATTAACATGGGCAGTAAAGGATATTCCGGAGTACCTTAAACGCTCTATGTGTTATCTGCTCGTGACTATTTTAAAGACGCATACATTTAAGCGCTCCAATTTAAGTTCCTATCAGAACATCGCAAGACATCTCTCAAGTCTAATGGAGTGGGAATCACATTAAAATTCTGCTATGGTGCTGATGAACGAGGGCCCTCTTCCACCTATGAATACTGAGGAGTGGAGATGAGCAGAGAGATTTTTTAAAATGTAATTTCAAGACAAGAGTTTAGTGCTTTTCAGTCGGTCAACACGAATGTACCCAAAAGAGATGGGTTATGCCCTAATCCTGAAATAAATTACATGAGATTAATAAAACACTAGGATGACCAGTTTCGATCGTCAAGCGATCATCATCAGATCCATTACACTTAGGCTACAAAATCTATGTTTGAAATACAGGTGAAAATATTTACAATATGTACAATTATTTAGTTGCAGTATTGGTACTGCAACTGTCAGTGTATGCTAAATGCAGTATATATGTTAGGTGAAATGCTAAATGGTGATAGCTATCCGTAGATTGTACTTTAGAGAGATTATATGGTTGTAAACTATGGTTAAACTATAAAATTTTAGGCTAACTACTTATCTGATTGTCTTCCGTACAACAGCTACTCGCAGTTTTCGTGCTCACTGGAACTCACTGTGCGGTACATATTGTAAATATTTTCACCTGTATTTCAAACATAGATTTTGTAGCCCAAGTGTAATGGATCTGATGATGATCGCTTGACGATCGAAACTGGTCATCCTAGTGTTTTATTAATCTCATGTAATTTATTTCAGGATTAGGGCATAACCCATCTCTTTTGGGTACATTCGTGTTGACCGACTGAAAAGCACTAAACTCTTGTTTACTAAGGCAACACTGAAAATATGGCTTCAAACACCACAATGTAATTTCAAGAGATTTGTAGTCAAAAATTATCATTCTCTCATGATTTAATGCCACAATATCACCACGTGTGATTAACAGGCGCTACAACTGACAACACATTCTTCTTCTTATCCTCTGCCTATCTCAATAACCGTGTGGTACAATACAGAAAAAGAGGGTTACTGTATAAAGTAAAGTCGTGGAGTTCTATCCTGTGCCCCTGTTGAATTTGGCAGGTATTCTGGGCGAGCTTGGCATTTTCCCGAGTGTTTTCACTCTCAAACGAGGCAAATTCTTGGTAATACACTATTTTCATACCGAATGAAATTCCTAACCCTAGCTGAAACAAAGAAAGTTAAAAATGCTATTGGTTTTACGTCCCTTTTTTACTACTCTGGCTTTTAGAGCCGCCAAGGTGCCGGAATTTTGGCCCCGAAGGGATCTTCAACGAGCCAGTAAACCTACTGACACGGCTCCCACGCATTTGCGCACCCTCAAATGCCAACTGACTGCGCCAGGATTTGATCCTGCAACCTTGGGAACAGCAGGCGAGAACGTTGCCGCTGAGACACGCAGCCAGTCAAAAATGAAGAAACGCGAATCACAAAACACACAAAAATCACACAAATAACGCACAAAAACAAAAACAAAAATCCAAAATAAAAAAAACAAAATAAAAAACAACAAAAAATACAAAATACAAAAACAAAAACAAAATCAAATCAAAACAAAACAAACAAACAAACAAACAAACAAAAAATAAGAAGATAAGAGCCTTACAGTAGTCGCATATGATGTGTAACATCTGACATGTTATCCTACTCGTATACTACACAGCTTGGACATTCTTAAAATGTTAATTTACGCTCCATTTTCATACTGGTACTATGATGAATGTACAGATTGAATTGGAGATATGCTACTGTCACATTTGTGGCGCAGCGGTCAAGCTGTTAGTCTCTCACCAAGGTAGACCGGGTTTGATTCCCGGTCAATACATGTGAGATTTTCGAATTGAAATGCCATGTCCTGCGGTTCGCATTCCACGTAAAAGAGAGGTACCGTGGATCATGATCGTGAGATTAACGGACACGCAAAACTACAAGCTTCCTTCCTTCCTTTTACATTAATAATTCATAATAACAAAGTGACACACAACGTCGACAGTACTCTCAAATACTGTGAGCACATTCCTCAGTAACTATAACATTCATTATTCTCAAGGCTCTCATACAGTTCGTCGTAAACAATCAAAACATGGCTTCCTAGAATCATGAAATGACCTAGTCTCACATATGATGAAAATACAGCTTTTATTCCACTCATATAACAACATACTGTTATGCATTTAATATTTGACTACTCACCCACAGCTTGACAACAATGCCGCTTACTTAAATGCCATTTGTCGTCTTTGTCCTACCCCACGTGATATTCAACCTTGTACGTGAAGCTTCATAAACTGCTCAATGACAAATGAAAGTCGGTGCTCGTCAAACCAGTGCCTGCTAAATGCACTGCCTACTGTATTGCCATAACATTCTCGCGCTACAGAGCACACACTGCCTTGTTTCCAATACACACATTTTCAATTGTACATCCAGCTGGCAGTGCGTCTTCACTTCCGTCCGATCCACTTCCATTCGATCCACTTCCGCCCGATTCACTTCCGTCCCCACTTTTCAAAATCACTCCCACAAAACTATCCAGCAACCGAGCGGAAAGATATTACACATCAAAAAACAAAACAAAACAAAAATATATAAATAAACAAGAAGTTCCGTGACGAATTAAAGAGCCTACTTTTCTTAAAATATAAGATTCATGCCAATGATTAATCTATATGGATCTATGTAGAATAATGACGAAATTAAGTTGGTAAAATTGAATTTTCTAATTAGTTCGAAATACTGTATACCTGGCATAATGTAGCCTAATAGAGAACTACAGTTGGCAGTCCTGGTGACTGAATATATTCTTAGTTCCATCTCTTAAGGCACAGAATACAAAATTTGGTTGAAATCCTATAAATGGAATGGACGTTACATGCAGTTAAACATTGGATTTAAAATCACGTTGGCAACAATGACATACTTGTAGTGGTCATAAATAATCTGAAATAATATGATCTATTGTTGTGTTCATTTTGAATGAAATCCATTAGTTAGTACATAAGTTACATGCATTTTAAAATTGGACCTATCAGCAGGCATAAAATTATGTTGGCAGCACTGGCGTAGGCCTATATTAGTTGCTCCAAATTATCTAGAATGCCAGGTACTATACGTGTGCAAAGTTTAGAGCTATTGGCTTGCATACTTTCTGATATATTGATATTAGGGTAACAAAAATAGAGACAGCATTTATTAACAGTTGGCAGCCCTGGTTACTCTTAAGTATCGGCATAGTCATATCTGTTATGGTACACATAGCACACATGAAATTTGGTTGAAATCCAAATGATAGTATAGAAGTTACATGTATTTAAATTTGGACCTCTCAGCAGGCTTAGAATCATGTTGGTAGCACTGACGTATATAAGTTACTCCAAATTAATATAGAATGTCATGTGTGCATAGTTGAAAGCTGTCAGCTTACTGATATATGGGTATTTGGATTTAAAAAATGAGAGCATTTATTAACAGTTGGCAGCCCTGGAGGCTCTTAAGAATACTCTGTCATATCCGTTCATGTACACATAGCACATACGAAATTTGGTTGAATTCCAATTGATAGTGTAGAAGTTATATGCATTTAAAAATAGTCATTTTGGCAACACTGCCATGTATGGCCTCCTGGAAATTAAACTGCAATATTATTATCTATACGTGTGCCAATTTTGAAATAGCTCCCAAGCATACCTTCCAGGATATCCAACATGGAGCTCAAATTTCAATTGCGATTTATCTGCAGTTGGTAGCACTGACATCATTTTCAAATATGGCCGTGAGATATTCAGGTATAGATCTTTACTCCCACCAAATTTTGTTTCGATTGCTCCAGCCGTTTAGGAGTTGATAGGGGGGGGGGGGACACACACACAGCCAGCCCGACAGAAGGACAGACAGACAGACACACAGACACACATTTGCCCGATCTCATAAGTCTACTTTTTCCTCATTTTTGCAAAATGTGAAAAGTAGGCTAATAAATATGTAACGTTGATACTTTTCACACAGCCTACTGTAACTGTAACGGTAAATGTATCATAGTTACTTTTAATATTATTCACCCAACTAATGTTAAGAGTAGAGACACACTGCCAGATATTTCACATGAGCTACACCACAGAACACTTTGCTTATTGTAATTCCAGGCAATATAATAGTGTGATGACGCGGGAGTCGCTGGCACACGTAAATGAACGGCATCGTAAAGCAAAGCTAATGGAAATATTCATTCCGGCCACTGTATAAACTCTGCTCGCCGAATGAGGCCACATACACTGTGCGGTTTATTACTACACCACCACTTAAGGGTGGCTTAAGGAAATTACTCATCCTTAAATACATATTTTATGTCGAACATGAGATTGCATAAGTCAAGGATTACTACACCAGGCAGGCCTGAGTTCACTAGAAGATGGTGGTGGAGATTCACCACTCGTGACAAGGTTCTTCTACACTGCCGAAGAATTATTATTTAGACGATTACACCAAAATACAAGCAATGCTAATAATAATAACAATAATAATAATAATAATAATAATAATAATAATAATAATAATAATATATTTTTAAATTCCTCCCAGCTCAGCTACACTCACGGAATCTGCAATGGATCATTTCTCTACTGTCGCAAGGACGGTGTATAGGAGCTCAACACACTTTGTCAGCAGACACAACTGGGGATGGTAACAGGGTGATCACCCAGGTGACCACTAATTTGTGTCTAATTAAGGAAGGGTCTTTGAAGGGCTTTTGGAAGGAAATCGGCCGTGTACCTGTTGATAGGAACCGCCCCGGCATTTGCCTGGTGGTGAAAATGGGAAACTACGAAACCCATTTTCAGGACGGTCGAAGGAGGATTCGAACCAAAGCTCTCCCAATGGCAGTGAGGCTCGAGTTAGCCTGTTATCCGGCGTTAATGTAATAATAATAATAATAATAATAATAATAATAATAATAATAATAATTACTATAAACATAGAAACGATCAAGATGCAAACTCCATACGTGTTTTGAAGCACTCGAAAATATTAATAATCTAGATGTTGGTTCCCTTAAAACAATTATTATTATTATTATTATTATTATTATTATTATTATTATTACCTAGGTATCATTATGGTAGGCCTACTTAACTTAGGTGCTTTGTCTTCAATCTCCAGTCCTTTATAGTTGTCTGTGTATTATATTTGTCTAATAACCTGTGTTATTGTGATGACGGTAATAGTGAAAATGAAAATCCACAGCCTGCTTCCAGTCTCCGACCGGGTCAGGAATGGAATGAATGAAGCCCCTATCTAGCGGCGAGGATATGAACTGTGCCGGCTGCCGAGGCCTGACGCACTCCTCTGGGGCAATGATTAAATGAATGACAGATGAAATGAAATGATAGTGGAGAGTGTTGCTGGAATGAAATTTTGACAGGGAAAACCGGAGTACCCGGAGAAAAACCTGTCTGCCTCCGTTCTGTCCAGCACAGATCTCACATGGAGTGACCGGGATTTGAACCACGGACTCAGCGGTGAGAGGCCGGCGTGCTGCCGCCTGAGCCACGGAGGCTCCCACGGTAATAGTAATTGGAATAATTATAATTAGTAGCGCCAAGGATTGGGTAGGTACCTCGGCATATGAAATGAGAAACCCTCGTGGCACATATCGGGAAAGAATGCGGAACATTTCGAGGAAATCAGGAAGGCCACTGTCATCCTGAAGATTCGAAACTCAGACTTGCAGCTCCCTATTACAGACGAGGAAGCCGGCCCCGTGGAGTTGGAGGTAGCGCGACTGCCTCTCACCATGAGGCCCCGGGTTCGATTCCTGGCTTCGTCAGGGATTTTAGAAGCTGACGTAAGGGCTGGAACGGGCTGCGCTCAGTCTTGTGAGAACAATATTGAGTAATTGTCTGACAGTAAGTTAAGACAGCGCTCCAGTCTAGGCGACCTAGGTTACAGCCGAGGGGACCCGAAGTAGACAATCTGTAGGCTGAATTGCTGGGCAGTGGTCGCTTGATAGGCTAGGGTTCTCCATGAGCTGTGGTGCCATGTTTCTCTTTTATGGGGGTGCGGGGGGTATTACACATGAAGAGAGTGACTGAACGTGCCATTTCCATTACTCCTGTTTGAAGGCCTTAAAGAAGTTCTTACTCATTCTGCCATCATTTTAGTAAAATTTCATTTCCCGTAAATTTTAGGCCTAATAACACCGACTTTTGAAATGGCACAACATTTGTACAGAGGCAGCTAGCGCGATAACGTTTTCTTGGCTGGCTTTCTTGTGTAGCAGTGGTGGGAGAGTAACTGAATTAATAATATTAATTAATTATACTAGTTTTATCGGCCATATTATGGCCCTCCTTAGTAATGGATATGGATATCCATGAAGACAAAAAAACAACACACAATAATACATGTCAAAATAAAACCATAAATTCCGAAACAACAGTTCTTTGTCAAAGACAATTCACCTCAAAAATTGCCATTGGAGCAGGAAGATACCATACAATAACCTACAAATTCCAAACATTATGTCAAAATACAACCATAAATTCCGAAAAAACAATTCTTTGTCAAAGACAATCCACCTCAAAATTGCCATTGCAGCAGGAAGATACCATTCAATAACCTACAAATTCCAAATATTGTCAAAATACAACCTTAAATTCCGAAACAACTGTTCTTTGTCAAAGACAATCCACCTCAAAATTGCCATTGGAGCAGGAAAATACCATTCAATAACCTACAAATTCCAAACATTATGTGAAAATACAAACAAGAATTCCGAAACAACAGTTCTTTGTCAAAGACAATTCACCTCAAAATTGCCATTGGAGCAGGAAGATACCATTCAATAACCTACAAATTCCAAACATTATGTCAAAATACAACCATGAATTTCGAATCAACAGTTATTCACCTCAAAATTGCCATTGGAGCAGGAAGATACCATACAATAACCTACAAATTCCAAACTTTATGTCAAAATACAACCATGAATTCTGAAACAACAGTTCTTTGTCAAAAACAATTCTCCTCAAAATTGCCATTGGAGCAGGAAGATACCATTCAATAACCTACAAATATAAATGTGTAACTGGAATGACAATTTGTTTGCTTATCCCTGCCCATTTCGGTGTGTGCTAACCTGTGTTATTGTGCAGTCCTTTACGCATGTGCTCCGTTGTAAGGCTGGTAGCCATATGTATGTTCATTGTTTGCATACTTAATTGTGTATGTTCTAAGGCTAGTTTTGTATATTTCTGTCAAATTGTCCACGTGAAGTTAGGTGTGTTTTCTGAAACGTTTTTTTTCCTACTGTGTGATAATGTGGCCCTATAAACTGAGGTGTGAATTGAAAATTAGTGTTCCTGCTTGTGGTTACCATTGTAGTGTTTTTCTATAGCTGACTGGGTTATTCAAAAATACAAATTCATACCTAGAAATATTCACTAACATATAGGTTATAAAAATACATGTTGCCATACTATACACAATACAATCATGAACGAGCATGTTCCCGTCAATCTCTCTTACTCCGATTTTTTTTTAGCGTATGGCTTTTAGTGCCGGGAGTGTCCGAGGACATGTTCGGCTCGCCAGTTTTGTAGCTGCTTCGAGACGGACACCCAATGGGTGAGCTACAAGTACCGTTGGGGAGGGAAGGAGGGAAGTTGGAATGTAAGGACGAGGAGTTGGAAGGTAGCGGCTGTGGCCTATAGTTAGGGACCAACCCCGGCATTTGCCTGGAAGGAAGATGGGAAACCACAGAAGACCATCTTCAAGGTTGCCGGCGGGGGGATTCGAACCTCCTCGCCTCCCGGATGTGAGCGACTGCCATCAGTCATGCCGTAACAACCACGGCTAACTCACCCGGTTCTTACTCCGATAAAAGAAGATATCTAACACAAATATATATGCATACCATGCTACATGCTTAAGTGCTGTCTCCCATCCGTTTGTTCTAGGTTCAAGGACAGGCATGTCATCCTGCTAGGGTTGCCTGCCTTTGGCTTTCTACCCAGTGTTAGTGTGTGAATTTAATCGCATATGTTTTCTAATTAGCAGTGTGAGTATTGTCTGTAATTGTAAGTGTTTCTAGTGTCGTGGAACCGCTTTTTAAGGGACAGGCTTATGCCAATATTTTTTTTTCGTGTTGGACATAGGTATTAATGTATGCCCAGATGCCTTAGTGGCATCGCCCTCCTGGAGGTATTCTTAAAATGTTGTTTGTAAAGTTAATTGTGCGTGTTTCAGCGTTAAATTTATATGTTCCCGAATACGTTGCCTATAATCTGCGTGTAACTTCTCGAATGATCTACTAGTTACTTATATGGATCTGCCCGAGTTTGCTAATCGGTGTTGAGTGTGGTTTCTAAGGGTTAGTTTATTGTATGCCTCTGGTATCCAATTGGAAGGCCCGGTATAACCATGCTGTGGTGTTTCTAGTAGGTTAATTCTAGGTGTTCCCCTGATGTATTTTCGTCTGGGGGCGTGAAGTGTTTCTGTGGGTGTGGGCAGTATGATGCGTCGCGGCGCGTGATTTTTTTGTGGGGGCGTGGGCAATAGAATGCGTCGGGGCGCATGGATCGTTTCTGAATGTATTGCTGGCAACGTGGGCTTAGCTGTTTCATTGGTGTGTGTTGTGACTGTTGCAGTAATTCTCATATTCTGCAGTTTTCGTGTGATTTCGTCTATCTGTTTTTGTAGATCATGCTTATTCGTTTCTATGTGCTGATCCCCTCTTTTCTCATTTATTCTGTTGCCAGCCCTATCGTGTATAAGCGAGGCTGCAGGCTTATTAACTGCTAGTGTTAGCTGCATATTCCTTGCTTGTAATCTTTCATACTGTTGCCACAGCTTGGCGTACTCTCGTGTTAGACGTATGCTTTCATCCCCTACTCGTGTATCCCCTGTTTTCATGTTGATGTGTTCTGTTTTGAGATGAAAGTACTCTGTGCGCAATCGACTGTGCTTTTCATGTAATCTATAGTGTGTCCTATTTAATCGCGCACATATGCTACTAATCTTTACAGCTACTGTGTCTCCCTTATCGCATTTATTGTCTATCTGGGTGTAGGCTTTCAGAATCCTATTATCCTATTATCCAGGAATTCTTGGATTTTTCGCAGCTGTATCTGATCTGCCTGTATTAGCCTACTTTTGATTTTTGCAAAAAATGAAAGTAGACTTATGAGATCAACACAGGGCGAAAAATTGTGTGTCTGTCTGTGTGTGAGTCTGTGTGTGTGAGTGTGTGTACTCTGAATGTCTGTCCCCCTCCCCCCCCTATCAATTCGAACACGGTGAAACCGAATTGAACTAAATTCGGTACAGAGGTAGCACTAGCAAAGGGCACCTCAGTGTCATGTTTTATATTGCCACCATCTTGATGGAAATGTAATGGCGGCCACCCAAATGTTAAAAGCTTAAATCAAATTACGACCAACCTAATCATCTGATCTCTACCAATTTTGCACCATTATACCTTTATGTACGAAGAATATTTAACCGAACTACAAGGTCATCAGCCCAATAATTTGCGGATGGCGGCCATGTATGTGTGCAAATCGATTCCCCCTATCTATTCAAACACGGTGAAAACGAATTAAACAAAATTTGGTACAGAGGTAGCACTAGCAAAGGGCACCTCAGTGTCATGTTTTATATCGCCGCCATCTTTACGGAAACGTAATGGCGGCCACTCAAATATTAAAAGCTTAAATCAAATTTCGACCAACCTAATCATCTGATCTCTACTAAATTTTGTAACAATATACTTTTATGTAATAAGCATCTTTTGACCAAACGACAAAAGGTCATCAGCCCAATAGTTTGCAGATAGAGGCCATGTATGTGCGCAAATTGATTCACCATATCAATTCAAATACGGTGAAACCGAATTGAACAACATGTTGTACAGAGGTAGCACTAGCAAAGGGCACCTCATATTCATGTTTAATATCCGTATAAAACGTTGTATTTCAACAAGCTACTACAACCAACATTCAATTATACTCTTTGAAAAGGACAAAGAGTTATAACAATACCCATGCATTTAGGAGAAAGTAGGCTATATGTTCCTTACTGAACATCTTGTTTTATGATGCCATGTTATTAGCCTTTGGTATAAGTTAATGGTTTGGATCATGGCTTTGCGCGATAGTGTCGTCATGTTCTGTCTGTATGTGATTGTTTAAGTGTTGGGGGTTGTAATTATCGGAAAGGATAGCTATGTTGTATTGTATGTGAGTGTGTATGTGTAGGGAGCTGTAGTTTCCCATGCTTTGATTATGCGCAAGGCGGCAATATGTATGGAGCCGATTGGTATCTCCCAAAAGGTTTTTCTCCGTTTTTATTCAAGCTCTGCGTTCTAGAAATGATAAACGGGCACGACGGAAGGTCTTTCCACCTATTGGTATGTGGCTACCCTGTTTTCCGCTTTAATGGGCGGGTTGGGAGTGTCGTTAACTACTTGTGTCGCTAACTTGAATACTTCGCTTGCCAATCGGAAAAAAAATTATCGAAATTTTTGGGGTTGCTTGGCTGCAAAAGGTAGCTTCGGGTTCTAACTGCAGGATTTGTTGTTTAAATGCCTTAAAATGCTGTTACCCGCGCGTCCACCAATCTTTGTTGTAGCTTTTGGGGCTATAACTAAGATGCAATGTGGTGTGGGGGTGATTTGTGTGAAAGGGGTGAGTGCGTGGGTGATCACCTACGGTAATGTGTTAATACTTGACTGTTGGATCCAGTGTTAAGAGGTGAGAGCCTTTAGATACTTCTGGTAACTAAGGGGGTTTGGGGGTGCTCCTGGCTGAGAATTAAAACTGGGATGCTCTCTAAGTAGAAGCGGGTGTGCAAGAATTACAATAGCGCGCACGGTCAGGCAGTGGCGGTTCCAGGCCTTGCGCCCTGGGCGATATGATAAGGTGTGGCCCACAACAATAGTAAATAAATAAATATCAAATCAAATGGAAAGTAATTTTGTTATAGCCTAATGAAATGAAGAATAGTTAGCCTACAATATTTTGAATACACTACAGTACATTTTTAGCCTACTTTTCAAATTTTGCAAAAATGAGGAAAAAGTAGACTTATGAGATCGACCCGTGAAAATGTATGTCTGTTTGTCTGTCTGTCCTTCTGTCTGTCTGTCTGTCTGTGTGTGTGTGTCCCCCTATCAACTCCTAAACGGCTCCAGCTATCGAAACCAAATTTGGTATGAGTAAAGATCTATACCGGGACATCTCAAAGTTATACTTGAAAATGATGTCAGTACTACCAACTGCTAAAAATCGCAATTGAAATTTGAGCTCCATGTTGGATATCTTGGAATGTATACATGGGAACTATTCCAAAATTGATACACATATAGATAATAATACTTCAGTTCAATTTTCAGGAGGCCATGCATGACAGTGTTTCCAAAATGATTCTAAGCCTACTGATAGGTACACATTTTAAATGCATATAACTCCTACACTATAAATTGGATTTCAACTAATTTTCGTATGTCCTATGTGTACATAAACAGATATGACTGGGCGTATTCTAAAGTGCCACCAGGGCTACCAACTGTCAATAAATGCTCTCTCTATTTTTTTAAATCCAAATACCAATATATCAAAAAGTATGCGAACCCACAGCTTTAAACTTTGCACACGTATAGTGCCCGACATTCTAGATTAATTTGGAGCAACTAATGTATGTCAGTGCTACCAACATGATTCTGAGCCTGCTGAAAGGACCAATTTTTAATTACATTTATTTTATATACTATCAATTGGATTTCAAGCAAATTTCGTATGTGCTATGTGTACCATAAGAGATATGACTGTGCATATTCTTTAGAGCAATCAGGGCTGCCAACTGTTCATAAATGGTGTTTATATATTTTTCCCTAATATCAATATATCAGTAAGTAGGCAAGCCAACAGCTCTATACTTTGCGCACGTCTAGTTCCTGACATTCTAGATTAATTTGGACCAACTAATGTATGTCAGTGCTACCAACATGATTCTAAGCCTGCTGATAGGTCCAATTTTAAAATTCCAGTAACTTCTATACAAACAAATGGATTTCATCCAAAATTGGTACAACAATACATCATAATATTTCAAATTATTTCTGACCAACACATGCATGCCATTGTTGCCAACATGATTTTAAATGCGCTGATAGGTCCAATGTCCAACTGGATGTAACGTCCATGCTATCCATTAGACTTCAACCAAATTTTGCATTCTGTACCTTAAGAGATGGAACTAAGAATATATTCAGTCACCAGGGATGCCAACTGTAGTGCTCTATCAGGCTACATCATGCCAGGTATATTTCGAACTAATTAGAAATTTCGATATTACCAAATTAATTTCGTCATTATTCTAGATAGGTCCATAAAGATTAATCATTGGCATGAATCTTAAATTTTAAGAAAAGTAGGCTCTTTAGTTCGTCACGGAACTTCTTGTTTAATAATATGAAGTCCTCTTGAAGAAGATTATGTAAACTATGAAATATTAAAATATAACTTTGCGACTATTTTTCCGGCTAAAGTCTTCTATTATTTCACTGTAATCTAAACTTGTTAAACGGCCAAGGGAGATCATAATTGCACTGAAAAAAAAAAGTTTGAAAAGTATAATTAATTAATTAATTAAATTTTAAAAAATCCATGGCAAGGGGCCCCTTGGACCGCGGGGCCCTGGGCGGTCGCCCTCCTCGCCCTCCCCTAGATCCGCCCCTGCGGTCAAGAAATAACGGCCGAGTTGCGACCTTGCTCTAAGCTGGGCGACGTGCTGTCTATAATGGGATGAGGAGAACGCACAGGTTGCTAATAGCTGTGACTCAACAGGGTCGTAATAGTACAATAACAAGTAGTTTCGTGAATAACTATACAGCCTATTTTCATATATCCTACTTATGCTAATTGCCACTATCAACATACACAATTTCAGTTTGATAGCTGTAATAGATTCGTAGATATTGAGAACCAACTAAATATTTCGAATGGTCCATGTTGGATTTTATATATGTAGGTCCTAGAGTTATGTACTGTTACATGCAGATTATTGTGTACGTATAGTATTCAAACTTCAATCGCATGATTAGGACACAAGAAGTAACTAGGAGATTTAAAAATTTCGCACAGCTGCAATCTTGAGGTTATGGAAACAATTGAAATAAATTAGATGTCAGTGGATTACCATTCGTATAAGGATTTACTGTACCAAGTTTCACTGCACTCGGATGGTTAAATTGCGAGAAACGTCCATGTGAATATTTATACTTCGCGTCACCGCCATGTTGGATTTGTGATCACCAAGTTATTTGAAGTCCTATAGGTGAACTTACAGTATGTTCATAGCCCCTATGAACATAAAAAAACAGTTTGATTGCTATAATAGATTCGTAGATATACAGAGCCGTCTAAATATTTCGGATGGTTGCCATGTTGGATTGTTAAATGTATAGGCCATAGAGGCATGTACCATTAAAGGAAAATTATTGCGTAGGTTCATTATTCAAACTTTCACTTCGATCGCATGATTACATCACAAGAAATACAAACTTAATTTTAAAATTCGCACAGCCGCCATCTTGAGGTTATGTAAACAATTGAACTAAATTAGATACCAGTGCATTACAATGTGTATAAATATTTCCTGCACAAGATTTCAGTGCGTTTGGAACATTAAATCGCGAGAAAGGTCTATTTAAAATTTTCAAATTCGCTTGGCCGCCATGTTCGTTTTGTAGTTAACCGGTTTTTGAATGTCTTATAGATGGACTTCCAGTAGTGCCCTTTATCTCCGTACAAAATGTCAGGGAGATACCGATAATAGTTTCAGAGATATAGAATGCCGGTGAAATATTTCGCACATCCGCCATCTTGTGGTTATGTAAAAAATTGAACGAAGTTAGATGTCGGTGCATTACAACGTATATAAACATATACTGTACCAAGTTTCATTGCGTTTGGTTGGTTAAATCGCGAGAAACGTCTATTTAAAAGTCGCAACTTCGCTTGACCGCCATGTTGGTTTTGTAGTTACCAGGTTTCAAACGTCACATAAGTGAACTTATAGTAGTTCCCTTTATCACCATACAAAATGTCAGGACAATATCGGTAATAGTTTCGGAGATATTGAATGCTGGTGATATATTTCGCACAGCCGCCATGTTGGATTGGTGAGTCGTAACAAAATTTTAAGGGCACGGTCTGGGTCGCCCGGAATAGTGCTATGAACTTACCGAGTTCCACTGAAATCGCTCCAGCCGTTTATTTTATTTTAGGGGGGACACACACACACGAATCACACACACACATACGCACACACACACGGACAAAAGGTGATCTCATAAGCCTATTTTTTCAAAATTGAAAATAGGCTAAAATAGACAAAAGGCTATTTGTGATGGACTGTGGTAGTTTAATAATTACTTTGGGAAGTGTGCAGGCTTCTCCAATTAAATGTATGGCAGTACAACTTATAGTATCGGATGTAGGCGATTACAAGTTTTAGGGGTTGGTGTTAGGTCAGGAAATAGTAACGGGATTTACCCGTAAGCACACATACGTGATGGTCGGCGCCAAGAGCTCCCGCTGGCACCGAGCACAGTGGTCGGAAGACAAGACATCTGGCCCTTGAGGTGTGTGCCAATTTATAGTGTAGGCCTCTGCTGACTTAAACATTAGCTCATATTTGCCCTATTTTGGCAGTTTAGCCTGTGTCTGGTGATAATGGTGAAATAGTGGGTACGTGTTGTTGTTTCCTTGTATTCTTGTGGGTTGGATTTGGGGGTGAATTGTGTAGAGAATTGGGGCAGATGTGGGTAGATTGTAGAGTATTTGGACATTAGATAAATATACCCTGTGGGTTATACCCCAGGGTGCAACAATGCCATACAATAACCTACAAATTCCAAACATTATGTCAAAATACAACCATAAATTCCGAAACAACAGTTCTTTGTCGAAGACAATTCACCTCAAAATTGCCATTGGAGCAGGAAGATACCATACAATAACCTACAAATTCCAAACATTATGACAAAATACAACCATAAATTCAGATACAACAGTTCTTTGTCAAAGACAATTCTCCTCATAATTGCTATTGGAGCACGAAGAAACCATTCAATAACCTACAAATTCCCAACATTATGTCAAAATAAAACCATGAATTCCGAAACAACAGTTCTTTGTCGAAGATAATTCACCTCAAAATTTCCATTGGAGTAGGATGATACATACAATAACCTACAAATTCCAAACATTATGTCAAAATACAGAGTCGTGGCTTAGGCGGCAGTACGCCGGCCTCTCACCGCTGGGTCCGTGGTTCAAATCCCGGTCACTCCATGTGAGATCTGTGCTGGACAAAACTGAGGCAGACAGGTTTTTCTCCGGGTACTCCGGTTTTCCCTGTCAAAATTTCATTCCAGCAACACTCTCCACTATCATTTCATTTCATCTGTCATTCATTTAAACATTGCCCCAGAGGAGTGCGACAGGCCTCGGCAGCCGGCACAGTTCCTATCCTCGCCGCTAGATGGGGCTTCATTCATTCCATTCCTGACCCGGTCGGAGACTGGAAGCAGGCTGTGGATTTTCATTTTCATGTCAAAATACAACCATGAATCCCGAAACAACAGTTCTTTGTCAAAGACAATGCACCTAAAAATTGCCATTGGAGCAGGAAGGTACCATTCAATAACCTACAAATTCCAAATATTATGTTAAAATACAACCATGAATTCCGAAACAACAGTTCTTTGTCAAAGACAATTCACCTCAAAATTGCCATTGGAGTAGGAAGATACATACAATAACCTACAAATTCCAACCTTCGCTCCACTCCACAAAGAGCCTATATTCAATGTATTGGGGTCACACCCTGTTGACCAACACATTTCATACTAATACTAGCAACCCGCCGCCCGGTATCAGTTATGAATGCTTTACGTGATAAGCGCTTGTATTTTCGATGTCAATGAACTACGACCTATATCCGTTTTACGTCTCGGCATGATGGCTTAAAATCACTGACTGGAGTATTAATTATATTATCATGGAGATACATGTGCAACGAATTCTTGTCAGGCGTAATTTAAGAATGGCGAGGTGCATGAAACACAAATACTCGTTCCGTCCAATGAAGAAAAGCCGAGTTGCACTTCCACGGAAGCTCCAAACACAACCACTCTTTTCTGAAGTCTTAACTCAACACGACTTGACAGTTTTCTGCTGGCTGTATCTAGGGTAATAGGCTCGGCTGCTAGCTAGGCTGTAACTGGGGTGATAGACTCGCCTCTAGCTAGCTTCAGTAATTGAATGGAGATTGTTGAAGAAAATGAAAACGTAAAAACACTTTAGTGGGTGATGTATTGAAGAGAGAGGTATGTTCCCCGGGTCTTTTTTGTAGAACTTTTCATGCTGAACAATTCTTACTCTCATAGTAGGCCTATATACACACATCAAAAAAAGTTTTGCATCACCTCGGTTCCCAGATCTCCTGCATATAGACGTTGACTGTGTATATTGTATCCAAGATACAGTCCCTTTGACTGTTCATAGATGTCACTAAAACTGCTCAAAGATGTAAACAACCATGCATGAGCAGGGCCTATTAGACGGAGGGGGTACGACAGCCGATCAGTTCCAGTCATTCCACCAGGACGAAGGTACGCTGCTCATGTTGTCTGTAGTTCTACCATGCCTAGAAGGTCAATACCGCAGTTCGATCGCGTCCGCATTGTTACTTTGTGTCAAGAAGGGTTCTCAACAAGGGAAGTTTCCAGGCGTCTCAGAGTGAACCAAAGCGATGTTGTTCGGACATGGAGGAGGTACAGAGATACAGGAACTGTCGATGACAGGCCTCGCTCAGGCCGCCCAAGGGCTACTACTGTAGTGGATGACCGCTACTTACGGATTGCCGCTCGAAGGAACCCTGACAGCAATGCCACCATGTTGAATAATGCGTTTCGTTCAGCCACAGGACGTCGTGTTTCAACTCAAACTGTGCGCAATAGGCTGCATGATGCGCAACTTCACTCCCGACGTCCATGGCGAGGTCCAGCTTTGCAACCCCGACACCATGCAGCGCGGTACAGATGGGCCCAACAACATGCTGAATGGACCCCACGGAATTGGCATCACGTTCTCTTCACCGATGAGTGTCGCATATGCCTTCAACCAGACAATCGTCGGAGACGTGTTTGGAGGCACCCTGGTCAGGCTGAACGTCTTAGACGCACTGTCCAGCGAGTGCAGCAAGGTGGTGGTTCCCTGATGTTTTGGGGTGGCATTATGTGGGGCCGACGTACGCCACTGGTGGTCATGGAAGGCTCCGAAACGGCTTTACGATACCTGAATGACATCCTCCGACCCATAGTGCAACCATATCGGCAGAATATTGGAGAGGCATTTGTCTTCATGGACGACAATTCTCGACCTCATCGTGCACATCTTGTGAATGCGTTCCTTCAAGATAACGACATCGCTCGACTACAGTGGCCTGCATGTTCGCCAGACATGAACCCTATCGAACATGCCTGGGATATGTTGAAAAGGGCTGTTTATGGACGTCTTGACCCACCAACCACTCTGAGAGATTTACGCCGAATTGTCGTTGAGGAGTGGGACAATTTGGACCAACAGTGTCTTGATGAACTTGTGGATAGTATGCCACGGCGAATACAGGCATGCATCAATGCAAGAGGACGTGCTACTGGGTATTAGAGGTAGTGGTGTGTACTGCAATCTGGACCACAAATGCTGAAAGTCTAGCTGTGTGATGGTACAACATGCAATGTGTGGGTCTCATGAGCAATAAAACGAGCTGAAATGTTGTTTGTGTTGATCTCTATTCCCTTTGTATTTAACGGTTCCGGAACTCTTGGAACCGAGGTGATGCAAAACTTTTTTTGATGTGTGTAGATATTTTTAACGGTTTGCCCAGCGTAAGCTTAAAAAGCGCACGGACGCCAGGTTTTTCATATTTTTCACTGAAATCGTTTCTACTTGGCTTCCTCTGATCATAAATAAATTATTTTCTACAGAAACCTTCCTCGAGATATCCTTCACACAATGGTGAAGACCGCATCAAAAATCATTCAGTGGTTCTCGAGATTCCCCGTGACATCCAAGACTCAGGGACTTTGTTTTATACTAAGTAGAGATACAATTCCCAACTGTTTAGATATGTCATGCTCACTAAATTATTTTATGTTACCCTCAATTTAAGGCTCACAATTGCTACAGATCTGTATTTTGTTATACTTTTTATTAATTTTTGAAGGTAAAATTATAACGGTTTCCTTTAAAAACAATTACTGAGGAGGGCCATAATGTGACAAAAACTAGTATAATTACATTCACTAACTCACTCACTCTCACTCAGAAGGCTTCTATGGGACACGAAGATCCCGCGCCGATCTCACAAAATGCCTCCACTGAACTCTGTTTTGGGCGAGTTCTTGCCAGTTGTCCACATTCAGATGTCTACAAAGTTTGGAGATTTCATTTTTCCAGGAACTTCGTGGTCTTCCTACTGGCCTTTTGCCTCTTGGTTCTTCTTTAGATTTGTAAGACCATCCTATCGTCTCCCATCCTTAGTAAAATGACCAGCCCATTGATGTCTTCTGGAGTCAATGTTGCTAAGTATTGGTGCTTGCTGTGATAGTGAGTGTGTGTGTTCATCATTTTTTCCAGCTTTGAGATGCGGGATCAAACAATGGTCCAAACATTTTCCTATACACTTTATTTTCGAAAACTTGCAACTGGTGTTCTTCCTGTTCTGTTAAACTCCATGATTCTGCACCATAAGTTAGGATTGGCCTAATGATGGTATTGTATATTTTCAATTTTATATTTCTCGTCAAGAATTTGGATCCCTATACAAACCAGTATAATCCTTCTTTCTTCGATTCGGCCAACTAGGGACCACGTCAGTTCAACTGTCTCTTCTTCCGAGCTCTAACTACCGCCCAGTGTTCCCGAATTCGTATCCGGTGTTGTTCTTTTCTCTCTTGGGACCACGCCTTCCCTGTCTTAAGCTTCGGCTTTTCCTGGTAACCTTTGTGCGTACTTAGTTTCTCCTGAAGAGGAACACGCTCCTGGATATCTTTAGGGGAAATTTCCATTTCACGTAGACCTTTCTCAATTTCCGTAAACCATGCCCCTTTGGTTTTCTTATCTTGAAAGTACGTCAATATCCGTTTTGATATCCTGCCTGGGCTCATTCGTGTCACGTGGCTATAAAAGGCATTCCTTCTTTTTCTAATCGTGTTACTGATCTTCTCCACGTGCTTGTACAATAATTCGTGGTTGTGACGCCTTCTGTACTCGCTGTTTTCTTTGATGGGACCCAAGATTTTCCTCAAAATCTTCCTTTCTTTAGCCTCTAGTTTCTCCATTAGACCTTTCTTGTTCATTATTAGAGTCTCAGCCGCTTACAGAGCCTCTGGTCGAATAACAGTGCAGTAATGTCAAATTAATGTTATTAATTCAATTTGATTGACATAAGGTGTATTACATACTCACTGATATTTCTCTTAATCTTTCTGTTGGATTAAAATACAATTACACAGTAATAACGATTAAGGGAGGCCCTCAATGAGTTTTAATCTAAGAATCTGCGTTTCTTTCAAACAAAGAGGTAATTATAATTATGTAGGGTCAACCAGGGTTAGTATTCGTGTTTTGAGACGTGGCTGATAAGGCTGGATCTTAATGCGAACTTGCCGTGACAACAACAAGGTACGAGTATACTGCTCATTTTCTTCCTTCTTGTTCCGCATGCAGATAACAGCAAGAGGAGTAGATCCAATACACTCATGAAAATGGAAATTGCAACACCGTGAAGGAATCTCCGTTGTTTGATTTGATTTTCATGATATGGAACGACGCCAAAAGGTAACATTTTCACGGCCGTTCGATATGAAGTACAGGAGAGAATGGCACATAGGACCAATATCAGGCTTCTATTTTTTAATTAGTTGTGTCCGAATAAGGAGCGCGTTTGAACTTAGTAGCACTTTTTCTTCTTCCCTTCCCAATAACTCTTCAACCTCTCGCTGTGTTCTCTTTTACGCTGTTCTGTTCATCGTGTATTTTGTCGAGTGGGCTTCTCAGAAAATTTGTGTTTGTGAATTAATGTTCTGAATTTTGTTCTGTCTTGAATGGTTTCTTCATGACAGCCAATTTCATTTATATCTTCACCGATTTCTTTTGGCCAATTGTTTTGATTTATCACTGATAAGGCTAGGGCGAAAATTTTCTTTGTGGCATGTTATTATCCTTTCTTTATAGGTATCCGTAAAACTGTAACCGCCGTTTCCCTATTGTAACTGTGATTTTTCTGTAACTTAATACATTTCATGTGATTTGTTTTTCATCCAAATTCCATTTTCACCTTTTGGTCCTAAGATTTTCCTGAGGGCTATTGGGTTTAATGTGAAATTAAAATTAGTTCTTTATGTTGTTGCTTATTTGATGAACTGCGACATCATGGTCATATAGCACCGTGTATTTGTATGTGTGCGTGAAATTTGTGTGATAACCTGTGCTATTATGATGGCTGTACTAGTGTATTTGTAAATTGGGGTTGGATTGGGAAGAAGGCAGTCGTGGACTTAAGTCAGGAATTATTCTAGCTTTTTCCTAGAGTAAGGATGGGAAACCACAGAAAACCACTTCCAGAATGGCTGAGGTGGTAATCGAACCCTCGTCTCAGTTTTTCCTCCGAGGCTGAGTGCATCCCGTTCCAGCCCTCAAAGCAAAATTAAAATTTCTTGGCAGAGCCAAAAATCGAATCAGGACCTCCGGGGCGACAGCAAAGAACGCTAGCCGCTAAACCTCGAGGTGGTCAAAATTAGTGATTGTTGAGGACAACATGACTGCTCGTGTAGAGTAGAAGTGAAAAACTACGGAAAACCACTTCCAGGAAGACTGAGACGGGAATAGAACTGACCTGTTATTGTTGTTTCGGTTGAGAGGCTTGGATATCGTGTTCATTTAGTCCCGTGTACTTGATTGTGTGTGTATAGAATTTGTCTGATGACCTGTGTCATTGTGGTGTCTGCATTAGTGTGTGTATTCGTAATTTAAGTTAGGATTGGGAAGGAGGTGAGCGTGGCCTTAAGTTACGAAACATCCCGGCATTTGCCCTGGAGTAGAAGTAGAAGTGGGAAGGCACTTCCAGGATGCCTGGAGTGGGAAACGAACCTGCCTCTTCCCAGTTTTACTTCATGAGGCAGATGAATATACCCCGTTTTCGCCCTCAGATCAGAATTAAATTTCTTGACAGAGCCGGGAATCAAACCCGGATCTCAGGGGCGACATCCAAGAATGCTAGCCGCTCCAGCACGAGGAGACTTAGATCTAAATCAAGTCAAGGGAAATAGAATACTGATAATTTTAGTTATTACACAGTGCATATGAAATTCCCCAGGCTTTGAATCTACTTTTGAGTGTGACCTAAAAGCCATGGCACAGATAAAATGGAGTGATTTTTCAAACAGCATTAAGCTCTCACATTTGCATCAGTGAGCGGTGTGTTGGAGGCTCTCAGTCTTGCGAGTGCGATAGAAACAGGGGAATGGCATTAATGAAAACATTCTAAAACGTTGGTCATGCAACGTAAACAATTATGTAAGGTTATCGAGACAACTGGAGAATAAATTATCACTCATTTACATGCAGTAATGGTGAGAAAAATAAATGTTTCGTTTCTTACAGTCGAAGATTTTTATTTGCAGATCTGTACAAATAATTATACTCTACAAACAAATTCCCGCCATTTATAAGTTAGTCTCAAATGGCTGTTGATGAAAGGGAATTGTTTATTTACAGATCTGTACAAATAGTTAGACTCGATACACAGATTCCCGCCATTTATAAATTAATTTCAAGATGGCTGTTGATTAAAGGGAACTTTTTATTTACAGATCTGTACACATAATTAGACTCGACACACATATTAGCGCCATTTATAAATTAGTTTCAAGATGGATGTTCTTGAAAGGGAATTTTTCATTTGCAGATCTGTACAAATAATTAGACTCGACAAACAAATTCCCGCCATTTATATATTAATTTCAAGATGGCTGTTGTTGAAAGGGAATTTTTTATTTACAGATCTAAACAAATAGTTAAGACTCGATACACACATTCCTGCCATTTATAAATTAATTTCAAGATGGCTGCTGATGAAAGGGAATTTTTAATTTACAGATCTGTACAAATAATTAGACTCGACACACACATTCCAGCCATTTATAAATTAGTTTCAAGATGGCGGTTCATGAAAGGGAATTTTTCATTTACAGATCTGTACAAATAGTTAAGACTCGAAACACACATTCCCGCCATTTATTAATTAATTTCAAGATGGCTGCTGATGAAAGGGAATTTTTTATTTACAGATCTGTACAAATAATAAGACTCGACACACAATTTCCCGCCATTTATAAATTAGTTTCAAGATGGCGGTTCTTGAAAGGGAATTTTCAATTTGAATATCTGTAGACATAATTAGACTCAACACACACATTTCCGCCATTCATAAATTAATTTCAAGATGGCTGTTCATGAAATGGAATTTTTGAGTTAGATTGTTGGTATCATTTGCAATAACAGTTCCCACTCCTTTTATGGCTTCATCCTAGATGTTGGCAACTCTGTTTTGACCTTCGGATCTTTTGTTTCGGACGGCGAGTCACTCTCTGCGCTGTAACTGAAAGTAACTGTCGGCGTCTTGCTCCAGGCAACAATGAAAATGTTATGGTCATTGTTGGTGAATTGTTAACAGGGAGTTTCTGGAGGAAGTCTAGCTATCTCACACCGTTAAATTCGTAGTGTTATTATATCGGTTGTTTCCTTCCATCATTTAACCCTTGAAAACTGGCGAGAAAAATATAACACGAGGACTGGCGCCGGGTCATTTTGACCCATAGTGTGTCACTCCCTTTTTGTCGTAGTCGTACGGATTTTAATAAAGTAATTTTACACCTGGTGTCTTCCTTTGAACTAATCCCAATATAAAAAAAGAAGTTTATTTTTGTTTTTCAAATTCAACAAGCTGAAAAATGACAATAATTCTCGTAACAGTATTATTGGCCTTGATAGTGGCGGTAAGGCAGTCATCTTAATTATTTTGCAAAAAAGAAAAAGAAGCTGATGACCACGGTGTTCCTAGACCCTAAACATGGTTGAACAAGAACGTGAGCTATGTGATTGTGCTGCACCAAAATAGGTGGATTTTCGCCCTTATATTTTACAGATTGTTCCAACTAACGTAAGTCGAAAATTGTCACGCAAGGACTGGCACCATGGGTAAATCAGACCCGACAGTAAATAATATAGAAATAACTTGAATGTTCCAAAAGCTACGGGCATGTTTCTTTTGCAGGGTGAAGTTCAAAGCTAGGGAGGAATGTACAGTAAGCGACAAGAAATGACGGCTGACCAAAACGAAAATATAGAGCATGAATTAAGCGTCGGGTCAAAAATTCCCATGCGCCAGTCATAGTGGGTTAACACTGCGTCACTAAATTGGTTGGTTTTTGGATATTGGGGAAAGGCAAAGACAATGAACGCCCAAGGTAAGGTAGTAGTTGTTATTGCTCAGCTGGATAGAAGATTTAGTGAAAATAAGTTAATAATAAAATATTTATTGCGGCCAATGGCCATAGATAGGAACAATATTATAACAATGTGAACAATAATGAATCAATCGTATACCTAGGTAACACCAGAGACTTGTGTTCATCGAGTCCGTTCACCCATTCCACTGCACTACACTTTGATCAAGACAACATAATCAGTCCTCGTCTAAACAAAACTGAGTGAGTGATACTAGTCTTCTACTGCATTCCATGGCGTGATATATATCGCACTGATTGTTGCATAATCGGCAAACACACTCCTGGCTGGGCTGATGGAAGGACTTCCTAGTGCAGATGCGATGGTGGAAGCCATGGATCGCAAATCTGGTCACTAGGTGCCTCGGCTCATACTCTGGTCGCATCCATTCTTTTCATTTTTTTTTCATTTTTCATTTTCATTTTTTATAAAGAATGAAAATAAGTTAATGAGACTAATAATTTGAACAGATCTGTACTTCTCAGTATTAGTGTACCTCGGAGTAGCGCGGCGTAGTTGAGCTCGTTACATCGTGCACCACGGCCACGAGGTCATCTGAAACAAGCTCGGAGATCGTAGATTCGAATTCCGGTTCAACAGCGGCTATCCTGAGCGGTTTTATCTCCGGGTTAATACCTTATATCAAGTCCCGGGGCACCTATCTCATCCTTGTCCCTAATACAATATTACACACACTACTACCGTCATCACATAAATACAGGTTATCAGACAGGTTCAACAAGCATCCAACTACACGGGGCTGATGGCCAAGATGTGTCAGGCCAATGACGACAACAACAACAACAACAACACAATTATGAGCTGCCAAATTGGACGAATTATATTATATTATATTATATTTTATTTGTTGTTGTTGTTGTTGTTTCATTCGAGGGGCTTGAACACCGTGGTCATTTAGCCACGTGTACCTGGTTTTGTGGAATTTATGTCTGATAACGTGTGTTGTTGTGATGGCAGAATAACATACGCAGACTTTGAATAATCGTTGCTGAATGTCGCCTCAAAGGTCCGGGTTCGATTCCCATCTGGACCATCCTGGAAGTGGTTTTCCGTAATTTCCCCACATCTACATCACGCAAATACTGGAATTGTTCCTAACGTAAGGCCATGGCCGCCTCCTTCCCAATCCTCGCCTGAATATCACACATAACACAGCACAACACACACTCTCTCCCTCACTGTGGACTGGTTTATTTCTTCATAAAACAGAGTCCATAGTCAAATGGAAGCAATGCCTTTATTAGCTACGGTCCCAATTCAGGTCCCACTAGTTGTGAGCCCTTGAGGGCATTCCGGATGACCGCTGTGAGAGACCACGTGGCTACACTGGTAGGTCCGACTTGTCTTAATTGCGATGGAATCTAGAGTGTTGAATAGGCAACCTAGTTTCTGTGTGCGTGGTGAGGATTATGTGCTGACGGAGCTGAGTACGGCCGCACCGATGTTCTATAGGTGTTAATTAGAGAGCTGTGGTCTCGTGTTCGATATAATCTGCGAATCAGCACAAACCCACATCCGTGAACTGAACACGACATGCTGTGAAATAACATTATTTCACTTCCTCTCGATACTCTTAGGTTACACAATTGACTATTAGCCTCCTTTCATGCATGTGTCAATAGTTCTGCGCCAGCTCACGACTCTGTGGAGGTGGAGCGTTCTCTTTTACTCCTCTGATTTCTGTCGGTGTCCTTGGGGGCTAGCATATTGAAGTGAGCCTAGTGGTCTAGTACAAACACGCTGGAGGCGCTACTGGTCAATCGCAAACAAATATAGCTTTGAAGTCATTTTTAGCCTATTTCTTTTATGAAAATAAATAGGCTTATGAGATCACCTTTTGTCCGTGTGCGAGTGTGTGTGCAAATGTGTGTCCTTCCCCCCTCTAATAAAATATAAACGGTTAGAGCGATTTCAATGAAACTCTGTAAGGTCATAGTATTATTTTGTCCGACCCCGACCGTAACCTTCAAATGATATTACGTCTCACCAATCCAACATGGTGGCTGTGCGAAATATTTCTCCAGCATTCTGTATCTCCGAAACTATTACCCATATCACCCTGAAAGTTTGTACGGAGATAAAAAGCACTACTGGAAGGTCACCTATGTGACTTTCAATGACCTGTTAAGTACAAAACGAACATGGCGGCCAAGCGAAATAGGAAGATGTAAATAGGCTTTTCTCACGATTTAACCATCCGAGCGCAGTGGAAGATGGTACAGCAAATTTTTATACACATTTTAATGCACAGACATCAAATTTACTTCAATTGTTTACATAACCTCAAGATGGTGGCTGTGCAAAAATTTAAATTTAAGTTTATATTTCTTGTGTCCTAATCATGCGATTCATCTTATAGAACTGACGAAATCATTCTATACTAACAACAGGGCATACGTTAGAATCGATGGGAAGTTATCAGAGTTCTTTAAGGTCGGAAAAAGCATTAGACAGGGATGTGTTTTGTCACCACTCCTATTCAACATCTATGGGGAATGGATCATCGGAAAAGCCACCGAGGATTGGAAAGGTGGGTTTCAAATAGGCGGCAAGACAATCTCCCAACCTCCGCTACGCAGATGATACTATGCTACTGGCTAGTTGGGAGGAAGAGCTGGCAGAACGTTTACAACGCACTGAGAGGTTCAGTGAAGAAGCAGGCCTTACATTAAACCGATCCAAGTGTTACCTAGGAGTTTACATTTCCACTAACAAGGGAAGTACCCCAGATCGAACGACGAAAACCATCTGAAAGTGGGTTTAAAATATACAGTTGTAACCTATGTCAATAGCTATCAATGCCATTCATCTGTAAAAGTACGTGTTCGGTCGCCAGCGCCATCTGAGTATGTGATAATGTGATCACTGTAGCATTTGAGTTTGGACTATTGCAATGCGGGAACATTGTAAATAATGGAGTATGTCTACATGTTGCCCTTGTTAAGTGTGCGTACTGTTCCATTCCGCTGTGTTTTAATCACTTCATTGATACTCCACATTTGCACTTCGACGTCGAATGAAGGACAACACAGTATCTTCTATTGTGGGAAAGATGACTATGTTAACACGGTACGCATGTGTTAAGATTTTTTGTTGCAAGCAAGTGTTCAACCTTTTGCCACTTCTGTTTCTTGTTAACATAATGGTCCGAATTACCTGTTGCACGGTAGTTTTTGCTGCGAATTGTGTTTTTGCAATCTTTTTGTAATGTTACCACATATATGCTAAAGGTCTAACCAATTGCTAGGAATTGATTTTCCCTAATATAATGGTCCGAATTGCCTGTTGCACGGTAGTTTCTGCTGCGAATTGTGTTTCTGCAATCTTTGGACGCCTTAACTTCCAAAAATTGATTGTACACTAATGCGGGGTTTTACAGATAAATGCCCGTGATGGGTAGTAGAACAGACATATCTTCGTATGTTAAGCGCACTGCCAGTCGGTTTTAGCCGTTCGAGCTGGGGTACTTCCCTCGCAAGGGAAACTGTGAAGGAGGAATTAAAAGAAGAATAGGTATGGCTAAGAAAGCACTGTCTAGTCTAACAAGAATATGTAAAGATCATCATATTACCAAGGAAACAAAGAAGCGACTGGTTCAAGCTTTGGTATTTCCTATAGTCACGTATGGCTCCGAGTCCAGGACCATAAATGCTGCATGCCGAAGAAGAATCGAAGCCTTGGAGATGACGTGTTATCGAAGAATACCACGAATATCGTGGGTAGCAAGAAGAACAAACGAATCTATTCGGAAGGAGCTAAGGATAGCTCCTAAAGCACGCTTACTCCCAAACATCCAAAGACAAATGTTGAACTTTTTCGACCATGTCATCCGGCAAGACGGTATTGAAAAGTGTATCATCCAGGGTAAAGTTGACGGAAAACGGCTGAGGGGACGTGCCCCGAACCGGTACCTTGACCAGATGAAGAGTCTGACTAATCTACCACTTAAGAAATAAAATTAATGCATACAGCAGAAGACCGCGGTGTATGACGGGGTATTGTTAACAGAATTGCGTGAAGGGTCACGACGTTCGATGATGATGATGATAATTGATGTTTTAAGGGGCCTAGCATCTATGTTATCGGCCCCTAATGATCTGGGTGATAGCGAAAATGATAATGAAATGGAAACCAGAACGAAAATTAAGTGAGACGGAAAATACTTATAAAAAGGAACTCAGATTGAAACAACTCACAAAATGTTCTTACAAAAGGGAATTTAGAACGAAAAGATTCACAAAAAGAAGATTGAAAAATACCCACAAAATGTAGGCTAGGTTCAAAATACGTACAAAATTCAATGTAGAGTCGAAATACTTACAAAATGCAATTGAAATTCAAAATACTTACAAAATGCAAATGAGATCGAAAATACGTACAAAATGCAATTGAGGTTCAAAATACTTACAAAATGCAATTGAAATTGAAAATTCACAATGCAATTCGGATTGAAATATCCCAGTTCCAATCCAAATTATTTACAAAATGGCAATTGAAATTCAAAATACTTACACAAAATGCAATTGAAATTGAAAATGCTTACAAAATGTACGGTAGATTCAAACGACTCATGTGGATTGACAATAATTACGAAATGCAATTTAGATTGAATATACTTGACAAAATGAAATTTAGATTCAAAATACCCACAAAATGCAATTGAGAATCAAAATATTTGCAAAATGCCCACAAAACAAAATGCAATTTAGATTTAAAATTCTTGCGAAATGCGGTTTTGGTTGAAAATACTTACAAAATGCAATTGAAATTCAAAATACTAACTAAAATGCCCTGAAACCTACATTAAGAGACTTACTAAAAAGCAATTTAGTTTGTCAATGTTTACAAAATGCAATTGAGGTTGAAACAATCGCGAGATGTAATTTTTGATCGAAAAAACTTACAAAATGCAACGTAGATTAAAAACAAGTAGATCCGTGAAGAACTATACAGCCTATTTTCATACATCCTACTCATGTTAATTACCTCTATCTACATACAAAATTTCAGTTTGATTGCTGTAATAGATTCGTAGATATTGAGAACCGACTAAATATTGCGGATGGTCGCTATGTTGGATTTTATATGTGTAGGTCTTAGAGTTATGTACTGTTACATGAAGATTATTGTGTTGGTGTAGCATTCAAACTTCAATCGCATGATTAGGACAGAAGAAGTAACAAGGAGATTTTACAATTTCGCACAGCTGCCATCTTGTGGTAATGGAAACAATTGAAATAAATTAGATGCCAGTGGATTAACATTCGTATTAGGATTTACTGTAGCAAGTTTCACTGTACTCGGATGGTTAAATTGCGAGAAACGTCCATGTGAATATTTATATTTCGCGTCGCCGCCATGTTGGATTTGTGATCACTAGGTTATTTAAAGTCCTATAGGTGAATTTAAGTTCATAGCCCCTATGAACATAAAAAATTCAGTTTGATTGCTATAATAGATTCGCAGATATTCAGAGCCGTCTAAATATTTCGGATGGTCGCCATGTTGGATTGTTAAATGTATAGGCCATAGAGTCATGTACCATTAAAGGAAAATTATTGCGGAGGTTCATTATTTAAACGTTCACATCGATCGCATGATTTCGACACATGAAATAAGAAACTTAATTTTAAAATTTGCAAAGCCGCCATCTTGAGGTTATATAAACAATTGAACTATATTAGATACCAGTGTATTACAATGTGTATAAACATTTCCTGTACCAGATTTCATTGCGGTTGGAACATTAAATCCCGAGAAAGGTCTATTTAAAATTTTCAAATTCCCTTGGCCGCCATGTTCGTTTTGTAGTTAACCGGTTTTTGAAAGTCTTATAGACGAACTTCCAGTAGTGCCCTTTATTTCCGTACAAAATGTCAGGGTGATACAGCTAATAGTTTCAGAGATATAGAATGCCGGTGAAATATTTCGCACATCCGCCATCTTGTGGTTGTGTAAACAATTGAACCAAGTTAAATGTCGGTGCATTACAATGGTTATAAACATATACTGTACCAAGTTTTATTGCGTTTGGTTGGTTAAATCACGAGAAACGTCTATTTAATTGTCGCAAATTCGCGTAGCCGCCATGTTGGTTTTGTAGTTACCAGTTTTTCAAAAGTCACATAGGTGAACTTCTCGTATTTCCCTTTATCACCGTAAAAAAATCCAGGGTGATATAGGGAATAGTTTCGGAGATATTGAATGCTGGTGAAATATTTCGCACAGCCGCCATGTTGAATTTGTGAGACGTAACAAAATTTGAAGGGCACGGTCGGGGTCGTCCGGCATAGTGCTATGAACTTACCGAGTTTCATTTAAATCGCTCCAGCCGTTTAGAATTTATTAGGGGGACACACACACACACACACACACACACACACACACACACACACACGCACTCCTCTCCTCTCTCTTTCTCTCTCACACACACACACACACACACACACGCGCGCGCACACACACACACGGACAAAAGGTGATCTCATAAGCCTATTTTTTCAAAATTGAAAATAGGCTAAAAACTACAAAAAATCGCTAAAGGGAATTTAGATACACCCAAGTAACAAAAACAGTGCGGAAATCTTAAAGAGAAAAAAAAATATAATGAAAAGAAAACAAGAGGTCTGACCCCTCGAAGAAGGAGGGATCAGGATAGATAAGATAAGGGCCAATTAAGCCGGGGAAGTGAAAGACTCCCTAGGCCTCTGATACCCTAATACCGTCGGGGTCGGAAAAGAACAAGAGTTGACCAAGGGAGGTCGACAGGAAAGAAGACAGAGAGGAGCCCGGCACAAGTAAGTGGAAGCAATGCCGGATTCAGCTGGTGTCCCGTGGTCGCCAACCCACGTCCCACAAGATGTGAGCCCCTGGGGGAGGCCACGACGTTCGAAATTGAACTACGACCAAGAAGAAGAAGAAGAATCGTGCGATTGAAGTTTGAATAATACACCTACGAAATAATCTTCACGCAATGGTATATAACTCGATGGCCTACATCAGGGTGGTCCAACCTTTAGCTACCCGAGGGCCAATCAAACATTAGTATAGGAATGTGAGGGCCAGATATATTCCAGCAAGAAAACGTATTACTTATTTTAATCAAAAACATGTATTAAAATATATATTAAAATGAGTTTAATATTGCTAGTTTAATATACCACTTTATTTTACTGTCGAGAAATCAATGTGATGATTGGCCCTGCTTTCCTGATATAAGTCTGTCAATGTCCACTGTAAGTTCAGTAAGGCAAAGTCTCAGGCTCAATTCCAGTGCAGAACTTTCAATTCGATTTCTCGGTTTTGATTTAATTTGTTTGAGAGCAGATAAAGCACTTTCGCACGCATACGTACTGCTATACAGCGATAACACTTGCAGAGAGAATTTAAGCAGTTCAGGAAAACGTTCTTGAGAAATTAGTTTCCAGGAATTTTCAGGAACATCACACTTTTTGGTCTGGTGGAATGGGTCTGCCTGAAGATCACAAATTTCCATTTGAAGGTCGCAGTGCACCTCACTCTCTTCAATATCCATGGGGTTGTTGAACAGTGCAAGTTTTGGTTTTAGGGAGTCAAAATCCTGGAATCTGTTCTGGAACTCTTTCTTGATATCTATTATTATTATTTCATGAAACATACTAAAATTTATGACACATTTTTTTCTTTTTTCGACTGCTGACAAGATGGGAAGGTGCCATATTGTTTGCCTTCAATGCAATTTACATTAAATCAAGTTTTTGCGGAAGCCCTCAATATGTCCATAAAGCTGGGAGATATTTTGTTTTCTGCCTTGTAGTTTCAGGTTTAAAGCATTTAGATGCGATGTTAACTCTGTCAGAACAGCAAGGTTATTTAAAAACTGGATTTCTTCCAGTTTTTATTGATACTCATGCCCAATGTTTTCATTTTTGAGAAAAGCAAGAATTTCATTCCTCAACCCAAAAAACTGTTGCAAGCAATTTCCAGCACTTAGCCAACGCACTTCACAGTACAATGAAATGTCACCATACTCAGCTTCCAAATTGTCCAGGAATGCAATAAATGCTCTGTGTCTACTGGCGTTATTGCCTCCCCTGATTAAATTTACAGTATTTACAACAGTTTTCATTGTCTCACTGTGCCTTATAATTTTTCCACAGAGAGCCTCCTGGTGGATAATGCAATGGAAAAACAAAAAATGCAATCCTTTTTCTTTACCCAGTCCCACTAAACGAATGTTAGGACCAACTATTGCTTTAGCTCCACCTGTTGCAATGCCAGATCACTTCACAAAACCTCCATATTTAGAAACGATATCATCCAGTGCGTTGAATGTGTCAATACATTTTTTGCTGGTTTCTAAAGATCTTAATTCCAACAGTTCTTCATGAATTTCAAATTCTTCGTTTATTATTCTGACGAAGATAAGGAGCTGGCCGATGTCAGCTATAGAGAGTAAAATTGACATTTTTCCAAACTGCTCTTGAGAGAACCTGAAACTTCACCAGCCATATCATTAATTCTTCTATTAACTGTCTGATGAATCAAGGAAACTGTTTTAAAATACAGGGACTTTGTTTTATATGTGACGGGGATTTTCGCTCGGCCGCTCGACCACGTTGCGAGCCTGTTTCCCGCCAAGCACTTTGCCGTAATTCGGCGCCCATCCGGCACTGAGTCATTGAGTATAGGAATTTGAATGTTACGTAAGAAACATCGCATTGGAACAGCACACTGAGCACTAAACTGAACCTCACGATGTTAAAGCTCTCAGCAGACTGCAATGGAGGGACACTTGTGGCGCCAAGAAGCGCATTACGGCAAAGTGCTTGGCGGGAGACCGGCTCGCAGGGCAGGCAAGAGGGCGAGCGAAAATCCCCGTCACATATAAAACAAAGTCCCTTAGCTATCCTATTATCTCCAAATGAAGTGCCATTTTACAGCACATCTCTTAATGAGCTCACCATCCCTGAAAGACTTTTAACTTTTAGCTAGCTCTAAACATACCTCATAAGATGCCTTCAAACCAGCAGTGTTTGATGGTTGCTGAAATATATTCTTCTGTCTTGTTAGTTTCTGCTTCAAATCATTAAACACACAACTTCTGGCACTTCCCTGGTATTGATCGTATTTTGATTTATGCAAGCTGGTGTAGTATCTATTCACGTTATACTCCTTCGAAACACCTAAGACTTGAGAACAAATAACACACAGCGGGTTTCCATTATGTTCAACAAAGAAGTAACTTTCCTGCCACTTTGACTGAAATTGTCGTTTCTCATCTTCAACACGCCGTTTATTAAGTCCCCCCATATTAGGTACCGTTCTCGCAACAACGATGACAACAAACTCTCGTCGTATTATATCTCTCGAACAACCTCTCTCGTCAAAAACAACCTCTTCGAACAGCCCTGCGTTCCATTTTATAGGGAAATCCGCCGCAGCTCACGAACGATCGTGAACTTATCTGCAGCCAATCTCTGGCAGCCAACCAGTTGTCGCCTGGTGACGGGGCAGCTTCTCGTGCCGTACGTATTCTTGGGAAGACAATTCTGATTACTGGCGTATTTTTCGGGATCTTTCCTTTCCCACCTGGCTCCTTCGTAACATTACTGAATGAAAGTGAAAATTAAAATAGGCACGCCACGGATTATAACTGTCGAAGAGTGAAGGGCAGTAAGAAGGGCAAGGGTCAATAAAAATAAACAGGCGGGCCGCGGGTTGGACCACACTGGCCTACATAATATAAAATGCAACACGGTGACGATCCGAAATATTTAGACGGTTCTCAATATCTACGAATCTATTTCAGCAATCAAACTGAAATGTTGTATGTTGATAGAGCGGTTCGGGAGGACGTCAGTTGATTTCCGAGAAGTCCCTTAATCCTCTGGGTATCATGGCCAAAAGAAAATACTATAAAGTGGAGGGATCCGAAAGCCCGTGATCACTCTGGTAGTGGCCTAGGGCTGTGGAGCAACACATTTCTATTTGGCCGCATTCAGTAGTAATTTGTGTTAAATAGTTGTTATATTGGTATTACAAAGTAAAAGTTAGTGGAGTTGAAACGTGTGGCTGTAGGAAATAATTAATTCCTAGCCGTTGGCCATACGCAAGTACAAAGCAGACCTCTGTGCCTCGTGCAATAACTTTGGAGAGCAACTACCTTGTTCTCTATCGGTCAATAGCATGCGTCACTCTGATGGTAAGGATTATCGTGGTTCATCTAAGGTACAATCCAGTCCAATCGCTCAATGGTTACCATGCTAGACTGAAGGGCACCAAGTTCGATTTCCGGCAGGGCGATGACGAATTTAATATCTTATAGATGATTCTCCAAGCCTCCGTGGCTTAGGCGGCAGCACGCCGGCCTCTCACCACTGGGTCCGTGGTTCAAATCCCGGTCACTCCATGTGAGATCTGTGCTGGACAAAACGGAGGCAGACAGGTTTTTCTCCGGGTACTCCGGTTTTCCCTGTCAAAATTTCATTCCAGCAACACTCGCCACTATCATTTCATTTCATCTGTCATTCATTTAATCATTGCCCCAGAGGAGTGCGTCAGGCCTCACCAGCCAGCATAGTTCATATTCTCGCCGCTAGATGGGGGCTTCATTCATTCCATTCCTGACCCGGTCGGAGACTGGAAGCAGGCTGTGGATTTCATAGGTGATTCTCCAGGCTCGAGGACTGGATGACCTCCATTAATTTCACCATCATCACGGTGCACAGGTTGCCTTCTGAACAAAACTCCAGGGATCAGGTGATGACCGCTTGAAGGTCAAAACGCGTAATTCTAAAATTGCCGCATTATAATAGTGATCATAACCAATACATGTATTTTTTTCCCATTTTCATATTTTTGTCCGATTCCATGTCCTCAGGGTTCTAAACTATATTTCATCCTGAAGGAATGCATTCCTTTGTGTATCAATTTTTCCTGGCAAAGTCAGGTTGCTGAAGAGCATTTTACACACACCAGAACTTATTTTGGTCAAAAAAGTATTTTTTTACGTTTTTTTTTTCAAAGTTTGGCAACACCTCATGAGTGACACTGTCCCCACCCATATGTTCAACATTTGAACACCTATATTTATTACCAAGGTTAAGAAAATAAACATCGAAACCACGCCTTTCATTCAGCACAATGTCTAAATTATGCTATGCCTTGGCTAGATTTTTAAACTTATATTTGTACAACTTGAAATCTCAAAGCTAACACCCTGTGGTATATTTTAAAAGGTTTTTGAATTTGTTTCCCAGTTTTCACAAAAAACCATCATCAGGAGTGACATTGTGTTTGAGTAGCATCACGGCAGTCATTTGTTTCGGGGAGTTCTAATATTTTGAGTAATTGAAGGGGGAGCTTGCTCTTCAGTGTTTTCAATTTCGCCTTCGTGGAAGGTCAAGTGGTGTGTGGGCATTGCTCCTCAAAACATGGTAAGGGTTTTCTAAGGTTCTCATGAGTGACAAGCATATTTTAATCAATATCAATTTATTTCTAAAATTCTTATATATCACATTGTATAGCCTTACTATGGATCTTTATTCAGCCTATTGGCATAACATTCAGTAGGCCTAATGTAGGCTTACTTTTAGTAACTCATGAGTGACACTTTCGAGGAAAACTCCGGACATATCACTCATGTGCTACTGCGTTACTCATGACAGGCGCGGATTCAGGGGGGGATCACGGGGGTCATGACCCCACCCCCCAGACGGAGACCAAACTTTTTTGCAAACTCAAAAAACGAAAACACATTTTGTTTAGCAAACCTGTGATAACCGAATCGATGTCTATAGTGATGTCACGATGAATGTGCAGCAATGCACGGATAGGAATTTGGGGCTTTTCTCGCGCCAAAAAATTTTGCCGACGACCAAACTGCAAGCTCGGTAGGCAATTTAAGCTGTGACTTTCTCTCTTTGTCGGTACCAACTTGACTTGAACATACCGTACCTTGATACTTTTCTCGAAGCTCGATGTAAAAGTCGCAAAACACGCCGTTGCAATTTGTACGAATATTTTTGGTGCGCTAAACGCATCAAATTTCTATCCATGTAGCTTGCAAAAAATTGGTCTATACGTTTGGTTATTTTGTGATTGTGTTTTTAGTGCTACCATTTTTCTTAACAATTTCGATTCTGTGACCCCCCCCCCCAAGCCAAACTCTAGATCTGCGCCTGACTCATGAGTGTATTTTCTTTTTAAATTTATAGTCTACCCTTTACATTTTCATGCATTTGGCCTCATGCAATGCAGAGAGAGGTGTAAAAGGTACGACGAGAGGAGAATACAAGACTTACAATGGTATATTACAAACTAATGCACTATGGTACAATATACATTCTTTTTCTGTTTTATCTTATTTATTTTCTATTTATTTTCTTAGATTTTTAGGAATTTCCAACGACGAAAAATCTCAGACATGAGTCCAATGAAACAAGGAAAAGTGCAGAGAAATTGGAGTGTGTTGGATAACAATAGGAGGAAGAAAACACATCCCAGCACCATCCCTAGTCCATCGACTTCTCAGTATTTGAGACGGCCCTGCACTGAGGTTCCAGCGACGCTAATCAGACACAATGTCGGCCATCAATCCCATAATTTACCAGGGGTGCAACGATCGGAGATGACCAGTAGTGGATCTTCAGTCAGCACCAGCAGTCCAATGTTCGAGTTTTGGTTGTTTAGACTGAAAACTTCCTGACAACAACAATGCTGCCAACTTGTTTGAACCATCTACAAGAGTCCCTCCTCATCAAATAATGAACATACTGAAGCAAGTGTGACGGAACGGAAAGAGAACCAGTAGGAAATTTGTGCACTCAAAATAAAGATACAGATACTTGGGCATGAAAACCAAGCTATAAGACGACATTATTGCAAATTATAAAAGCAATTTCAAAGGCAAACAAATAGTTCCGTGATGAACTAAATAGCCTACTCTTCTTAAAATTTAAGATTCATGCCAATCAATAAAGACCTATCTAGAATAATGCGAAATCAAGTTCATAATACTAACATTTATAAGTACTGCAGTTTGAAATACACCTGAAATAACGAAGGAAAGGAAGCTTGTAGTTGAACGTGACCGTTAATCATGCGATCATGAGCCACGGGACCTCCTTTTTACGTGGAATCCGAACCACAGGACATGGCATTTCACTTCGAAAATCTCACATGCATTGACCGGGAATCGAACCTGGTCCACCTTGGTGAGAGGCCAACAGCTTGACCGCTGCGCCTCCACGTCCCACACCTGAAATAGTGTAGCTCAATAGAGTATCGTACTACAGTTGGCAGCCCTGGTGACTCTGAATACATTCTTAGTTCCATCGCTTAAGGTATAGAATGCACATACAAAATTTGGTTGAAGTCTAATGGATAGTATGGACGTTACATGCTGTTTGATATTGGATTTATCAGTGCGCGTAAAATCATGTTGGGAACAATGTCAACTAAGTGATACTAAGAATAAATCTGAAATATTACGATCTATTATAGTAATTTTGGATAAAATCCATTTGTTAATATAGAAGTTACATGTAATTAAAATTGAAACTATCAGAAAGCTCAGAATCATGTTGGCAGCACTGAGGTATATTAGTGACGGCAGTCCCCACAGCAGAGCTATATTGCATGTTGCAGGTTTACTCATACAAGGTGGCGAGTACTCCACTCCACACTGGCGAGCAGCTCGGCTGGAACAGCCTGATCTAAGACTACCAATCAAAATTAACTTCTGGCACCCAGTAGGAGAGCTGTTGAACGTGTAACGCAAAAGTGGAGTCGTCATGTGAGGTCAAAATACCTCCTAAAATAAATGTAAAACTTAAGTTTTAAGATTTAAAGACTGTGTATTGTGCAACCTAAGCTAGGAATAATAATTTATTGTTTGTTCTGACTGCAATCTTAAAATGAAGTATGTTAACTTAACACAAATAAAATAAAACAACCTTGTTAATTTTGGGTGAAGAAATCGGACAAAAATATGAACATGGCCCATTTACTAAATATAAAAAATAATAAAAACTTGTTTTGAAAAAAAAATGTCTCCCTACCTAAAACCTCATCAGTGACACTGTTATAAAATCCATTTTCTTTGTACAATTTGAAATCTCAAAACTAACACTCAGTGGTAGTCTATATTTGGAAATTGTGAAGCATGAGCAACATCCTACATTAAAAATAACTTTAGTTGTACGCAATAAAGAAGTTACAAACACAAAGACAAGACGATGATATTAGATTCTATGTCACTCATGAGAAACAATATATGGTTGGATGAAATATTTTTGGTAGTACAGCATGAAAACTCAAGTTTAATGTTGCAGTAGTTCATTATTAACAAGAATGAGTGAAAAGTTGCTTTAAACTGAGGAAATATAAAAATAATTACTTTTGTTTCACTCACGAGTTTTATTACGTTTTATGCAATACAGCAATCAAAATTTTATTTTCCTGTCTGACCACCGCCGTTTTTACGCGTAGAAGGATATTACGAAAATTTTTAGGCCCGTTCCAAAGAAATACGACAAAAATTTCATTTTTGACAACCTTGTTAATTTTGGGAGATGAAATCGGACAACAATATGAAAATGGCCCATTTACTTATTTACTTACTAGCTACCCGCCCCGGCTTCGCCCGGTATCTTTAATGATTTACGCATCGTATGCTTAAAAGACGCATGAACGGCGGGACCCAGACGCAATTCAGAAAAGTCAAGGAGAACAGTGAAACTCCAAACACATATACTCTTCTCTGAAGTCTTAACTAGACACAACTCGACAGTTTGATGCTGGCCAAAGCTGGGGTGATAGGCTCACTCACTTGCTCGTAAAATCACTCCGAAGCTAGTAATTTAAATGTCCACTGAATTGAGATTGTTGGAAGAAATGAAAACGTAAAATCACTTATAGTGGGCGATGTATTAAAGATAGAGATATACTGTCGTGGAATTTTTTGTAGAACTTTTCATGCTGAACAATTCTTACACTACATAGATATTTTAACGGTATACCCAGCGTAAGATTAAAAGGCACAAGGACGGCAATTTTTTCTTCGACTCGATTCACTGAAATCGTTACTACTCGGCTTCCTTTGGTCATACATGCATGTTTTTCTACAGAAACCGTCCTCAAGAAATCGTTTACAGAATGGTGAAATCCGCATCAAAATCCATCCAGTGGTTCTCGAGGTTACCCGTCACATCCAAGAATCGGGGACTTTTCTTTATACTGTACTATACTAGCAGTAGTGCCCGGTTTCGCCCGGTGGATTTTTTTATGGATGATAATGAATACTACTACAGAACTGGAGCGCTCAATGATAAGGATCGGAAAGCACCAACGCTTATTGCAGCTGATAACCTCAGTATACTGCACCTACACCTTCGCCCGTATACAGAGCATACTATTGTCATGATGATAACGGTTTTAAGGGGGGCCTAAAAAATCTTTTTGCACTAATTACTCCCCGTGACTGCAATTTATAAGCAGCTCGCAATTCTGCACCAGAACACTGGCAGGGGCGACGTGATGCAACCCGCATTGCCAGGCAACGATAGACTTTGGTATTATTGAAGCTGTTCGGGAGCGCTTGTTCTTCCGACTTATTGAACAAAAATCAATCTTTAAGGTTACCTGAGAGGTCTAGCCTTAATGCTACGTAGCCTAAACTATTCCTCTTGAATTTGGCTATCATATACAAAAATAATTTTTCAAATCCGACTGGTAGTTCCAGAGATAAGCGCGTTTAAACACACAAACAAACTATTCAGATTTATTATATTAGTATAGATAGATATTTATCATTTATATATTACAGTATATTCCTTGTTCCCCAACCAGTCATTGGAAAAATTAGTGTTGACCGACTGAAGAGTTACAATTGTGAAACACCCTGTATATGAGTGAGGAGAAGAGTTTTACTCTGTGCCCAATGTTGCGAGCCTGCCAGTACTCGAATATTTGCTGAACTCCACTTCACCTCCCACCCAAATGCTCCTACAAGCACACTCTTACAGATTTCATCGCTGAATTAAGACTACAAGGTAAGCCCCTATACACCTACGGCTTCTAATACGATAAGTACATTACTCCCCCTTTCACGTCATGCGGAATATCCCCAAGTCAGTTGAGCGTCCCTGCGAGAGTATAATCTTATTGGAGGTGAAAAGAGTTACAAGAACGTAGCATAGCAAAATACTTCACTGGTATTTTCCTAACCTTAGCAAAACATACATGCCACACATTTTGAATGAAAACATGATAAACGAGGACACCCAAATATTCTGTATTCTTTTAACCAAAGATGCTGTGTCAGAACTAACGATTTATTTATTTATTTATTTATTTATTTATTTATTTATCGTATGGCTTTTAGTGCCGGGAGTGTCCGAGGACATGTTCGGCTCGCCAGAGGCTGTAGCTGCTTCAAGTGGTCACCACAAGTTCCGTTCAATTTCAAGTAGTTCCAACTTTCGCTACCAGATGTCAATGATACCTAGTGGTTAACGTTAGAACTTTGATAGAACGTTCCAATGAAATATAACCTAGAAATTTAGCTTCACACCAGTTTAGTCTGTGGAAGGATCTTTTACATGCCATAAATCTGTGACATGGGACTGCCGGCTTTACTTCCCATCCAAAGGAAGACATACTGAAGGATTTTAACGCTCTTAATCCGACGACTTCGGCCGGGTTTGAACCCGCTATCTTGGGCACAGCAGTTCAGCATGTTACCAATAACGCCACCGAAGCCGCTAGAACTAACAATGATTTATAAAGAACGAGCTGTAACTGGGTTCGCTATGTGAAAATTGTTAAAGGCTTTGTTGTTTCCAGTTTTCAGCCGATTTCCATTTATAAAAAAATATGCTTATGAGATCAACTTTCGTCCGTGTGTGTGTGTGTGTGTATGTGTACGTGTGTCCACTGCCGCCCTAATAAAATCTAAATGTCTAGAGCGATTTTAATGAAACTCGCTAACGTCATTGTACTATTTTGCCCGACCCCGATACCGTGCCCTTCAAATGTTATTATGCCTCACCAACATGGCGGCTGTGCAAAATATTTCACCGGCATTCTATATATCCGAAACTAATACTGATATCACCCTGAAATTTTGTACGGTGATAAGGGGTTCTACCAAACCATGTTATGTACAAAACGAACATGGCGGCCAAACGAAGTTGAAATATTAAAATAGACTTTTCTTGTGATTTAACCATCCGAGCGCTGTGAAACTTAGTACAGCAAATGTTTATACACTTTGGAACACACTGACATCTAATTTAGTTCAATTGTTTAGATAACCTCAAGATGGCGGCTGTGCGAAAGTTTGAAATTAAGTTTTCATTTCTTGTGTCCTAATCATGCAATCGCAGCCAACGTTTGAATTTTGAAAGTACGAAATAATCGTCTTGTAACACCATTTGGTTACAAAACTCATATGTTGGGTCTATAATGGCGCTTGCTGGGAGTACTGTGTATAACCCCAACAAAATGTGTTGCATAGCAGGTGGCTTAGTATGTTTTTTCTTCTTCTTTATTCTATGATTTTGTATTATAGTTGGAGTTCCGTGTCTGATTATTGTAATGCTAGGGTGATGAAAAGGAAATGAGAGAGGACAGTCTTGGTAGAAATGAATGATAATGATATTAATCTGAAAGAAAGGAGTAATGAGAGAGAATATGATATATGTGGAGTGTTATGCTTTATTGTGAGTAAATATGAAAATATGTGTTTTTTTTTAATAAATTACTCTCCCTTTGTGTGCTAACACGCACGGCCCACATAACCACAACGAAGTATGTACGCTTACAGTCTTCTAATACTACATAACTCTATGGCCTACATAAAAATTTACATGGTGACCATCTGAAATATTTAGACGGTTCTCAATATCTACGAATCTATTGCAGCAATCAAACTGAAATTTTGTATGTTGATAAAGGCGATTAATATAAGTAGGATAGGCTATATGAAAATGCGCTATTTAGTTCTTCACGTAACTACTTGTTTTTTCTGGAGCAGGAACGTGGACGATCACTACAGGGTATTACAAAAGAATTGATGATTTCGAGATGTAAACGTACAAGCGGATGTTAAGAACAACATGGATGGACAAATGAGCTAATATCTTGATGATACAAGAACTCAGCCTGTAGGAGAGATTGTCAAGTACGTGCTTATAGAAAACCCTGACATGAGACAGATGGGTAACTTGGAAAATATTATTACCCAAAAAATAGTTGAAAGAAGAAAACTCTCGGAAAACTCCCCGAAGTATAATTGTTATTAAGTTAGCTACATAAAGGTTGTTGTTGGTTGATTAATTTAGGAGCTTTGCGGCGTCGTGGTCATGTGACTTCATTTACTTAGACGTATGAGGATATGTGTGATAGTAATAACACAGGTCATCAGACAAATTTCACATAAATCCAAGTACACGGGATTATATGAGCACGATGTTGCAAAGCTCCTAAATCAACAACAACAAATACAACAACATGAGTTGACCAAGGGAGGTCGATAGGAAAGGTGAAAGAGAAGAGCCCGGCACAAGTAAGTGGAAGCAATATCGGACACATCTGGGGTCCCGTGGTCGCCAACTCACTTCTCACCAGTCATGAGGTTCTGGGGGTGGAGGAGAAGACGACAGTAAACCTTTTGACTTCAAGGCACTTTTCATTGTTACAAAATGCACAATTATGTCATATAATAATTTAGTACGCAGTGTAGAATTGTAATTCAAGAAGTAACAGTTACGATTACATATTATCTTACGAGAAATATCAGCGTCATATTGTAATGTCAAAGTTGACGGCGCGGCGTTGTGTGTCATTGTCCTCAAGTTAATGGGTTAACCATTTTGACGGTGGGGTTGGAAGGATCAGATATCCCGAAAGGGATCGAATAACTGCGTGCGACACGCTCAAGCTCATGCGAGTTAAAGTCACTGACACGCACAGCCAGGCGTTATTTACTCTTACAGAAAAGGTTAACACATACGGCACTTTCTCTGCTGTGCTGTTTTTTGACAGACAATAGTGCATGTTCACTCGGAATTTGACACCACGAAAAGCTGAATAACTGGCTACACTGTACCTCCTAGATAGATTTCAGAGACAGCCAAGACAGTCAGACACACAAAATACCTCTGTCATCCATGTTTTGAAAGAGATAAAAATAATGTTGTTGGCTTTACGTCCCATTTAACTACTGTGGCTTTTAGAGACACCGGAATTTTGCCCCGCAGGGGATCTTTAACGTGCCAGTAAATCTACCGACACGGTTCCCTCGCATTTAAGCACCTCCAAATACCCACTGACTGCACCAGGATTCAATTCTACAACCTTGAGAACAGCAGGCGAGAACTTCACCGCTGAACCTCGCAGTGAGTCAAATTGGAAGAGAAAGTTAGGCTACAATTTAAGGAAAAATAGATCCGAAATTAAAGGAAAATGGTAGGACGTATAGCCTACTGGGTGTTTGAGAACGTGTTAACCTATTTATAAGCGGCTTCGGTGGTGTAGTTGGTAGCATGCTGAGTTTCTATGCCCAAGATCGCGGGTTCAAACCCGGCCAAAGTGGCTGGATTTTTTGAGAGCGTTAAAAATCCCTCAGTATGCCTTCCTTCGGAGGGGAAGTAAAGCCGGCGGTCCCATGTCATAGATTTATGGCATGAAAAGCTTAAATTTGTAGGTTAGTTTGATAACGCTATATTTGTTCCAACGTTCGCTGCCAGGTGTTGACTGCGATGGCATTTAGTAGCCACGTCCGCGACTAGGTGTCGTGGATGGTAGCAAAAGTAGGAACTACTTGAAAAAAATAATCGTCTGGAATCCTTCTACCTGAATCACTGATTACACGCACTAATACAGCCATCACAATTAACACGGGTTATCAGACAAATTCTACACACTCCCATAGTACACGGGGCTACATGAACGTGTTGTCGCAGCCCTTAAACTGAGGAACCAACCAACCTATCCTTCTATCTAGGAGCAGATGACCTCGCTGTTCCCCTCCTTTTTTAGCGTATGGCTTTTAGTGCCGGGTGTGTGCGAGGACATATTCGGCTCGCCAGTTTTGTAGCTGCTTCGAGACGGACACCCAATGGGTGAGCTACAAGTACGGTTGGGGAGGAAAGTTGGAACGTAAGGACGCGGAGTTGGAAGGTAGTGGCTGTGGCCTATAGGTAGGGACCAACCCCGGCATTTGCCTGGAAGGAAGATGGGAAACTACAGAAGACCATCTTCAAGGTTGCCAGTGGGGGGATTCTAACCCCCTCGCCTCCCGGATGTGAGCGACTGCCAGCAGTCATGCCGTAACGACCACGGCTAACTCACCCGGTTTCCCCTCCTTGAACAATAATAACTGTGTCGACCGACTGGAAATCTTTCTATAATAGAACTATAATAAAAATGGCTTCTAATACTACAATACACAACGTTGAATTACAAATTGACAAACGTGATCCGTAAATGGGTGGTTGACAACAAAATGAAGATAACACGAGTAACTGTAGTCTCATGAGAATAGAGAGAGGACGAAGGCATGATTTTCAATATAATATCGCATCGGAAAGACTTGTAGAAGAAGACTCGTGCAAGTACTTGGGCATTCATGAAAGGAATGATCTGAATTGGAGTACCCATGTGAGATGTATCGACTGCAAAGCGCACCAATCACTTCATTTTGTAATGATGGTTATTAAAAAGCAATAGGCCTAGTTCCACCGTTAAAGAATTATGACAGTTGACCCTGTGAGGCCAATCTTGGAATACGGCTCAGCGGTTTCTGACCCATATCAAGTAGGGCTCATAAATGAGCTGGAGATGATACAAAGGAAAGCTGCTAGGTTTGTGCTCAGCAATTTTAATCCGAGGAATAGTTTAACTAGAATGGTTGGGAATCTGTGGAAGATAGGAGGATGAAATCCGGACTATACGCTATGTTTAACACTTACACTAATCGGGGAGAACTAAATGTCTATTTACACTTAGCAGTGGCGTAACCGTGACGTGACCGGCACGTGCTTCTACCGGCGAGCCTGAAAATATTCTTCCAGGATATTGAGTGGTGTTGTTCCCCTGGCCGTGACAGTGCAGTCAGTGCTCTAACTGTCACTGTACCGTGACAGTCAGGTTAATCCCCGCCGATACTTTTCTCATTTCACGGCCGTGTCACTGGCTCATTTCAAATTTTTATATAGATGAATAATGAAAAACTTGATCAATTGCGCAATTATACTGTGCTGTATCATCTTTCCAACCCTAAGTATAAGGAGCGTTCAAAAAGTAACGAGTCGGAGGCTGTAATGCGCAAACCGGTGACGACATCAGCAAATCGTGGCGTGTGTAACGAGGCGTGGTTCCGATCAGATCGTGGAAGGTCACAGCCCGTCGCTAGAGGGCACGCGTGCACGTCACGTGACGATACAAAGCGAGCAGCAGCATGCATCAATAGTCCAACACTGCCAGTCGCATTGCAAACAGTGACGTGGAGGCGTCAACCGAAGAGCAAAGAGGTGTTGTTCGGTTTCTGACAGCGGAAGGAGTAGGGGGAATGGACATTCATCGTCGAATGTCACAAGTGTACGGCGAACACTGCATGTCCCTTGCAAGGGTCAAGACGTGGCACAAGCGCTTCAGGGAAGGACGGCTGTCGTTAGCCGATGATGCCCGGTCTGGGGCACCCTCCTGCATTACCGATGACAACGAGCAGCTGGTTGATGCACTCATTAACCAGGACCACCGAGTGACAGTGAACGCCATAGCCGCCGTGGTCGCTCCACGACAATGCACGACCTCATACGGCCAACACAGTCGCGGCACTCCTGCATAAATTCAAATGGGAGGTTCTCGGCCAACCTCCATACAGTCCAGACCTCTCTCCCTGTGATTACGCCATGTTTGGTCCCCTGAAAAGGGCTCTGTGGGGCCAACGATTCACATCGGACGCCGACGTCCAGTTGTACGTGCGGAACTGGTTCACATCGCAGCCCAGGGAATTTTATGAGACAGCCATTCACCGCCTCGTGTCACAGTGGGACAAGTGCCTCAACAGCCAAGGCCAATACCTTTAACATACACGTACTGGTTTCTGTAATTATGCCTCCGGCTCGTTACTTTTTGAACGCACCTTATACATGGACACGGATTTTGAGAATAATATATGGAGTATAAATATAAAGAGTTATGCCACTGGTAAGTGTGAATAGACCTTAAGCAAGCGTCTGAGAAATCCCATCTTCCTGAGAATGGCAGATCATCCGCACAAAGTTAAGGGCCGACCCCACAACATACAAATTATGGGAAATTTTCTTTCATTAATCATGGTATTGATAATTGGAACTCATACCTGCCGCAGTCTTAGAGCCTTTCCCCAAACATATCAGAGTGTTTAAGAAAAGACTGACATTTTGTGTAAATACTACGATGATATTACTGTAGTTCCCAAATCGCGTCTTGCCTACATTAAGTGTGTTTGATATTGATGTTGGTAATTTTCTGTCGGCGTAAAATTTGCCACCGGGGAATTTTTCCCATTTGCAAATGAAGAATGAATGAATTACTTTTTGTTTAGCAAGAAATCCCAAATTATTGCCTATATTATTTATCCTGGAATTCAAAAATGTTTTATAAGAATAATGTCACTCAACATCATTTTTTTCATCAGTTTAACGTATGGGTGCTGGATTATCCGAAATAACATGAGGAAAATGCAGAAGAAAGGAAATGCCTGTCTTTTACTAACAGCAGAAAAGGGACAATAGCTGATTACACAGGCCTAAAAATTTTTGGTGCCGGGGATTTTGTAACTTCTTTTAGGTATACTTGGGTCGCTGAATCTAAATATGAAATCAATTTTTCTCTAACAGCTCTATTTTTAGCCTATTTTCAATTTAAAAAAAATAGGCTTACGAGATCACCTTTTGTCCGTGTGTGTGTGTGTGTGTGTGTGTGTGTGATTCGTGTGTGTGTCCCCCCACTAATAAAATCCAAACGGATGGAGAGATTTCAATGAAAGTCGGTAAGTTCATAGCCCTATCCCGGCCGACCCCGACCGTGCCCTTCGAATTTTGTTACATCTCACCAATCCACCATGGCGGCTGTGCGAAATATTTCACCAGCATTCAATATCTCCTAAACTATTACCGATATCACCCTGGAATTTTCTATGGTGATAAAGGGAACTACTAGAAATTCACTTATGTGACCTTTGAAAACCTGGTAACTACAAAACTAACATGGCGGCCAAGCGAAGTTGCGACTTTTAAATGGACGTTTCTCGCGATTTAACTAACCAAACGCAATGAAACTTGGCACAGTATATGTTTATATACATTGTAATGCACCGACATCTAACTTAGTTCAATTGTTTACATAACCTCAAAATGGCGACTGTGCGAAATATTTCACAGGCATTCAATATCTCCGAAACTCTTTATGATATCAACCTGAAATTTTGTACGGTGATAAAAAGCACTGCTACAAGTTTATCTATGTAACTTTCAAAAACCTGTAAACTATGTAACCAACATGGCGACCAAGCGAAGTTGACTCATTCTAATACATTTTTCTCGTGATTTAATCACATGAGCGCATTGAAATGTGGTACAGTAAATGATTATACATATTGTCATTCACTGGCATCTAATTTAGTTCAATTGTTTACATAAACTGAAGATGGCGGCTGTGCGAAATTTTAAAATTAAGCTTTTATCCTTGTGTCGTAATCATGCGATCGAAGTGTAAGTTTGAATAATGAAGCTACGCAATAATTTTCCTTTAATGGTACATAACTCTATGGCCTCTCAATATAACATTCCAAAATGGCGAGCATCTAAAATATTTTGACGGTTCTCAATATCTAAGAATCTTTTCCTGCAATCAAACTGATTTTTTAATGTTCATAGAGGATATGAACTTAAGTTCACCTATATGACTTTCAGTAACCCGGTGAGCACCAATCCAACATGGCGGCGACGCGAAATATAAATATTCACATGGACGTTTCTCTCAATTTATCCATCCGAGTTCAGTGAAACTTGGTACAGTAAATCCTGATACGAATGTTAATCCACTGGCATCTAATTTATTTCAATTGTTTCCATAACCACAAGATGGCAGCTGTGCGAAATTTTTAAATCTCCTTGTTACTTCTTGTGTCCTAATCATGCGATTGAAGTCTGAATTCCACACGTACACAATTATCTTCATGTAATAGTACATAAATAAAAATCCAACCTGGCTACCATCTGCAATATTTAGTCGGTTCTCAGTATCTGCGAATCTAACATAGCAATCAAACTGAAATTTTGTATGTTGATAGAAGCAATTAATATGAGTAGGATATATGAAAATAGGCTGTATAGTTCTTCACGGAACTACTTGTTTTAGATATCAGTTTTTCTCCATCACCTCTATTTGTTTAGATGTGTGTTATTTTTATGTGCAGTTTTATACGAAATGTGCAGTTCTAACTCCATTTTGTGCAATTCTCAATCATAATATACAAGGATTGGGTCATGTCTGATATTCTTGCTTCTTGTGCCTATGGGATAGCAGAGGAAAAATTCACCACTGTGTTAGAAATGAGTGGCCTAAGAGAGAAAACATGGATGTTCGGGGGGAAAAAAATGTTGAACGAGAGAAAATCATCTTTCCTCTACCGCATATCAAGCTGGGCATTATGAAGCAGCTTGTGAAGTCTCTTGATAAGAACGGATCATGCTTTGCATTTATAGGAAATAAATGCCTCACTTGAGTATGGAAAAACTTAAAGAAGGGATATTTGGTGGCCCACAAATAAGACAACTCATTTAGGATCCCGACTTCGTAAATTCGAGGAATGAATCTGAACTAAAAGCCTGGACTTCATTAAAAATAATCTTAAAACTACACATTCTAATCTTTAAAATGTTGCTAATAAATGCTTCCGATTAGATTTGTGTCAGTTGTAAAATATTTTCTAGGCAAACGCCAAGCTGAAAACTATGTTGAACTGGTAAACGAGAGACTTAACAGTTTCCAATCTCTTGGGTGCAACATGAGTATTAAGGTGCACTATTTACACAGCCACTTAGACCGTTTTCCTGAACATTTAGCAGACACCAATGGGGAACAAGGTGAACGATTTCACCAGGATATTAAAACTGTGGAGGACCGCTACCAAGGAAGATGGGACATGCACATGATGGCAGATTACTGCAGGAGCTTAAAAAGGAACTGTTCCAAAATACATTCATGAATTACACGGAAAGGCAGCTTCCGAAGTGTCCAGTGACTGGTTGGTTTCATTCATGACTTTTTCCTATATGTTTGCATATAATAATATTTGTATAATATATTAATTAAAATTCCGAGCTTAGTTTTTTTTATTACCATGCGATAGTGTTATGTATATTTCACAAAAATGTCATATCTCAGAAACTAGAGCTGCTAGGCAAAAACTAATGGCATATTTGAATTCAGGGCATCAAATTCATATACAATTAGCTTAAAAAAACCCCGGCACCAAAATCACTGTTGACCAGTGTTATAAATTAGGAAACAAAACTATTCCTCGAGTGGAGTCATGCAGCTATCTCGGGATTGCCTTAAATAAAAGGTTACACTGGGGTGAGCATGTTGAGAGCGTTGCTAATAAGGTGCAAAAGTTGTTATACTTCGTTATGAGAAACATGAAGGGTAGCAGTATTCAGGCCAAAGAATTGGTTTACAAATGTCTTGTGAGACCAATTTTGGAATATGCCACGAGTGTGAGGGAGCCCTACCAATCAACTCTAACGAACAAATTGGAGTTGGTGCAAAGGAAAGCTGCAAGATTCGTACTTGGCAAATTCTCCCAAACTGACAGTGTCTCTGACATGTTGAAGTCATTGGGTTGAGAATCCCTACACAGCAGAAGACATAAACGAAGACTCCAGGAGATGTACAAAGCATACTCAGGGGAGTCGGCCTGGAATGAGTTGCGAAACAGAATGCATGAGACAGATTATATGGGTAGGAGAGATCACGAATACAAAATTAGGCCCATCATTCAAAAAACAAACTTAGCTAAGTATTATTTTATAAAGAGGGGTATTCAAACATGGAATGGGTTACCTGAAGAAGTCTTAGAATCTTTTCCTAACAGTTTAAAAGTTTTCAAGAAGAAATTATATGTTGCATTCAGGGAACACAGAGACATTATGGAGAGAAATTGAGATATACAGCATGTAAATATCTTGTTACCACCAGGTATTAATAAATAAATTTTAAAGAATAGGCTAATTTGTACTACAGTATGTGTAATTACGAATATACATTTTATTTAATTAGAATGTTCTCTACCATGTACTAAGGCGTCCAGACATTGCTAACGAGAGGTTGAAGCTGTTTGCGCTGTGATAGCAGCAAGTTGTGCTGACTGCAGAATTTTGCAGTGTGGAGCACCGGCTGGCAGTAAGTAATCCAATTGTGTGCGTCTTTAGTTCACCTGGTTCAACATCATCTCGAATCTTACTCAAATTAACCTAGAAGCTAAATGTCACGTTCTCTGCTTTTGGCATAAGTTGTGTCCCGTTTGTCTCCTTCCTGGTTCATGTTGGTTGATTTACGTACTTGTGAAAACGAGGCCATAAGCCTCGTATATTTGGGTGTATATATAAATAAATTAGCAACCCGCTCCGGCTTCTCCCGGGAACAGTTATGAATGTATTAAGCTACGTGATGAGCGCCCTTTTTTTTTTCGATTTCAATGAACTACGATCTATATCTGTTTTACGTCTCGGCGTGATTGGTTAAAATCACTGACTGGACTATTAATTATATTATCATGGAGATAGCATGTGCAACTAATTCTTGCCAGACGTAATTTAAGAATGGTGAGGTGCATGAAACACAAATCCCCCTTCCATCCAATCTTAAGTTGACTGTGTATTTTGCGGAACGAAACGATCACAGGCAAAATGAAGAAAAGCCGAGTTGCACTTCAAGGAAACTCCAAGCACAACCATTCTTCTCTGAAGTCTTAACTCAACACGACTCGACAGTTTGCTGCTGGCTGTAACTGGGGTGATAGGCTCGCCCACTAGCTAGGCTGTAACTGGGGTGAAAGGCTCGCCCCTAGCTAGCTCGTAAATTGTCGCCTCAGTAATTGAATGGAGATTGTTGGAAGAAATGAAAACGTAAAGACACTTATAGTGGGCGATGTATTGAAGATAGATATATGCTCTCCCGGACTTCTTTGTAGAACAATTGCGTGCGTCCTTAGTTCACCTGGTTCAAGATCGCAACATCATCTCGAATCTTACTCAGATTAACCTAGAAGCTAAATGTCACGTTCTCTGCTTTTGGCATAAGTTGTGTCCCGTTTGTCTCCTTCCTGGTTCATGTTGGTTGATTTACGTACTTGTGACAACGTAGCCATAAGCCTCGTATATTTGGGTGTATATATAAATAAACTAGCAACCCGCTCCGGCTTCTCCCGGGAACAGTTATGAATGCATTAGGCTACGTGATAAGTTACACGTGAGGGTTGGAACGGGGTGCACTCAGCCTCGTGAGGATAATTGAGTAGCTGTCTGACAGTGAGACAAGATTAACGGCCGAGGGGACCCGACGCGTTGATCACGCGTCACCCCAATATCTGCAGGCCAAATGGCTGGGCAGTGGTCGCTTGGTCGGCCTTAGCCCGTCATGGGCTGTATAGTGCCAGGGCTTTTTTTTGATAAGTTACACTCATAGTATAACCTATTGGTATTTTTAACGGTTTTCCCAACGTAAGCTTAAACAGCTCACGGACGCCACGTTTTTCTCGACATTTTCACTGAAATCGCTACTGCTTGACTTCCTTTGATCATAAATAACTTATTTTCTACAGAAACCTTCCTCGAGGTATCCTTTGCAGAATTGTGAAAACCTCATCAAAATCCATCCAGTGGTTCTCGGGATTATCCGTGACATCCAAGAATCAGGGACTTTGTTTTATAGTCTACTGAGTAGAGATAGCCTATCTTCTTCTTCTTTTACTTTAGCGTTTGTCCCGCCTCGTGGCGTTCGTTGAGTAGTGACTAGCACTCTTGGCTGTCACCGTGGAGGCCCGAGTTCAATTCTTGGCTCTGCCAAGACATTTAATTCTGGTATGAGGGCGAAGGCAGAAACGAGAAGAGGCGGGTTTGATTTCTACGTGAGCAATCCTGGATGTAGTTTTCCGTGGTTTCCACACTTCTATTGCAGGCGAATGCCAGGATGGTTCCTAAATTAAGGCCACAGTCGGAGTCATCACAACAATACAGGTTATAACACGAATTCCACACACACTCAAGGACACGGGGATACAAGACCACGATGTCGCAAAGACCCTCAATGAATCATCTACAACAAATATAACCTCTGCTATTTTGGTGTCTGTGTTTGTATTTGGAATTACAGTAGGATTTGAAAGGAGGAGTCAGCAATCTCAAGTTAGGTACCATCCCGGCATTTGTCTTGAGCAGAAGTATTAATTAATAAGAAATATTACTTTTCAGACATCTCAATCTAGCGTCAGCATTTCACACCAATGAGCCCATCAGATGGTATCGTTCACCTTAAAGTAGCCTTGTCAGTATGTTCTAGCCAGGTGTACAATGCCAACTGATACTACACTGGACTGGGGCGAAATGTTGATACTTGGAAATATCTCAAAAGCAATTTTTATGAATTAATTAATGATTTGAATAGCAACATTCAGTCGGTTTGCTAATAATTGCGTTAAAGCTTTCCATGTGAATTAATATTCTCAATCAAGGTGTAATAATTCTGTTTCCCTTTGGAGACATAGATCATTTACTTGGGGTCGAAGAGGAAACCCAATCATAATGAGGTTCGGTGTACCACATTCCAGGTCTCAATCGATAGTTACATTTCTAGACAGGGCCTGGAAACGAACTTCAGTAATGGCAGCCTAAAGTGCAGCCTAAAGTGTAGCCTGATGTAAGGACTATTAGCGAGAGAGATATGCGAAGGGGTAAAACAAAACTGACAGATAATAAATAAGATAAAATTTAAAAAACAAATAAGAAATAAAGATTTTTTTGAAATAAAAAAATAAAATAAATTTAAATTTGAGAAATAAAAAAAAGAAAGATACAAATTAAAGTTCAAATCAAGTTCATGTTCAAGTCAAGTAAAACCAAGTATTAAAAACAAAAACAATAACAATACCATAAATATAAGCATTCAAATAATGTTTTCTTAAATTTTAAGAAGTTTTAAAATTAAAAATAAAAATTAAAAATTAAAAATTAAAAAACCAAAAAATCAAAAAATTAAAAAATTAAAGATTAAAGATTAAAAATTAACAATTAACAATTAACAATTAACAATTAACATTAAAAATTAAAATTAAAATTAAAAATTAAAAATTAAAAATTAAAAATTAAAAATTAAAAATTAAAAATTAAAAATTAAAAATTAAAAATTAAAAATTAAAAATTAAAAATTAAAAATTAAAAATTAAAAATTAAAAATTAAAAAAAAAATTAAAAAAAAAATTAATAAATAAATAAATAAATTAAAAATTAAAAATTAAAAATTAAAAATTAAAAATTAAAAATTAAAAATTAAAAATTAAAAATTAAAAATTAAAAATTAAAAATTAAAAATTAAAAATTAAAAATTAAAAATTTAAAATTAAAAATTAAAAATTAAAAATTAAAAATTAAAAAGTAACGCAATACAAAATAAAACAAAGTAAAAATAAACAAGTAGTTCCGTGAAGAACTATACAGCCTATTTTCATATATCCTACTTATGTTAACTGCCACTATCAACATACACAATTTCAGTTTGATTGCTGTAATAGATTCGTAGATATTGAGAACCGACTTAATATTTCGGATGGTCGCCATGTTGGATTTTATATATGTAGGTCCTAGAGTTATGTACTGTTACATGCAGATTATTGTGAACGTGTAGTATTCAAACTTCAATCGCATAATTAGGACACAAGAAAAAACAAGGAGATTTAAAAATTTTTCACAGCTGCCATCTTGAGGTTATGGAAACAATTGAAATAAATTAGATGCCAGTGGATTAACATTCGGATAAAGATTTACTGTACCAAGTTTCACTGCACTCGGATGGTTAAATTGCGAGAAACGTCCATGTGAATATTTATAATTCGCGTCACCGCCATGTTGGATTTGTGATCACCAGGTTATTGAAAGTCCTATAGGTGAACTTAAGTTCATAGCCCCTATGAACATTAAAAAATGCAGTTTGATTGCTAAAATAGATTCGTAGATATTCAGTATCGTCTAAATATTTCGGATGGTCGCCATGTTGGATTGTTAAATGTATAGGCCATAGAGTCATGTACCATTAAAGGAAAATTATTGCGTAGGTTCATTATTCAAACTTTCACTTCCATCGCATGACTACATCACAAGAAATAAAAACTTAATTTTAAAATTCGCACTGCCGCCATCTTGAGGTTATGTAAACAATTGAACTAAATTAGATACCAGTGGATTACAATGTGTATAAATATTTCCTGTACCAGGTTTCAGTGCGCTTGGAAGATTAAATCGCGAGAAAGGTCTATTTAAAATGTTCAAATTCGCTTGGCCGCCATGTTCGTTTTGTAGTTAACCGGTTTTTGAAAATCTTATAGATGGACTTCCAGTAGTGCCCTTTATCTCCGTACACAATTTTAGGGAGATACCGCTAATAGTTTCTGAGATATAGAATGCCGGTGAAATATTTCGCACATCCGCCATCTTGTGATTATGTAAACAATTGAACGAAGTTAGATGTCGGTGCATTACAATGTGTATAAACATATACTGTACCAAATTTCATTGCGTTTGGTTGGTCAAATCGCGAGAAACGTCTATTTAGAAGTCGCGAATTCGCTTGGCCGCCATGTTGGTTTTGTAGTTACCAGGTTTTCAAAAGTCACATAAGTGAAATTATAGTAGTCCCCTCTATCACCATCGAAAATGTCTGGGTAATATCGGTAATAGTTTCGGAGATATTGAATGCTGGTGAAATATTTCGCACAGCCGCCATGTTGGATTGGTGAGTCGTAACAAAATTTGAAGGGCACGGTCGAGGTCGCCGGGAATAGTGCTATGAACTTTCCGAGTTTCATTGAAATCGCTCCTGCCGTTTAGATTTTATTAGGGGGGGACACACACACGAATCACACACACACACACACACACACGCACACACACACGGACAAAAGGTGATCTCATAAGCCTATTTTTTCAAAATTGAAAATAGGCTAAAAATAAAAATAAATAGAAAAAATGAAATGAAATATAATACAAAATAATGTTAAAATAAACATGGGCGTTAACTGTGCGAAAATGTAATAATTAATCACAAGTAATTTCTTTTCAGGTAGAGTCTCATATCCCTGCCTAATGCAAAAATACAGTACTTGTTGATCCATTGAAATAATTGTTAGTGAGGCAACACTGTAAGTGGCTTCGTAGCTTTTTATACATGGAGCTGATAAATACTATTTTTCTACTTTTAATAACATTAAAATATATTCAAATGTATGAAGGTTGGGACACTCGTTCCATCTGGCTACTTCTGAGTTGTAGTGGTAAAATGTTCGTTAAAGGTCGGAACATCGAGAGCTTTACTTGAATTAAATTTCAATAGCAACATTTGACGACGAGTTGACAACGCTGCCTGTCAAAAAGAAATATTTGATTACGCAACAGGATGATATTCCCATTAATTTCTTGTAGTGTTATGTCCGTAACTGCTATTGTTATCTGTCTGGCTCTGAAGGGGATGAATTTCCAGCGCCCAGCTGTCTAATTGAAATGTAGTCATACAATTTCCGGAATTACATGCATTTGTGTTCGACTGTGGTTAATGTCCTCATAACTCATTGTCTTGTGCACACAACTGGAGGTAAATATTGTATACAAAACAAACAAACAGTTCTCCGAACAGTTCCAGTGCCCATTACAACCCTATTAGCAGGGACTGTTCGTCGAACAATGGAAGGACGTTCACGCGAATAGTCAGAAGTGACAGAATTTAATGCAACTTAAAAATCCAGAGGGTAACAATATTAATATTATTACAGCCTGTACAATAATTACAGATTTGCAGGGATACTTGCGACTTCCTCATGGTGTAGCTACTAGTGTTCTTGACTGTCGCCCTCAGAGGTCCGGGTTCGATTCCCGGCTCTGCCAAGCAATTCAATGCGGGTCTGAGGGCTGGCACGGGATACACTCAGCCTTATGGGGTAAAACAGAGAAGAGGCGGGTTTGATTCCTACCTCAGCCATCCTGGGAATGGTTTTCCGTGGTTTCCCACTTCTACTCCAGGCAAATGAAGGGATTGCACTTAACTTAAGGCCACGGCCACTTCCTACCCAAATACTACCTCAATTACAAATACACACTAGTACAGACATCACACTGACATAGGTAGCGGCTTCGGTGGCGTAGTTGGTAGCATGCTGAACTGCTGTGCCCAAGTTTTGGGATCAAAACCGGCCACTGTGGTCGGGACCGTTAACGCGTTACCTCGTGCCTCGCTGGCATCGGGAGAGCGTGGTTTCGAATCGCACCTCCCATCAAGAGGCGAATGCCCGGACGGTTCCTTCCAAAATCCTTTCCTTGACCCGTCCTGAAAAGGAAATAAATGGCCATTGACTGCATGAATATAATTATAATTTCCATGAAAAGATGAGTAGCTGGCTGCGAGGCTCAGCGGTACCGTTCTCGAGTGCTGTGCTCAAGGTTGCAGGATCGAATCCTGGTGCAGCCAGTTGGCATTTGAGGGTGCGCAAATGCGAGGGAGCCGCGTCAGTAGATTTACTGGCACGTCAAAGATCGCCTTCGGGGCAAAATTCCGGCACTCTGGCGTCTCTAAAAGCCGAAGTAGTTGAAGTGAACGTAAAACCAATGAAATGAAAATCCAGAGCCTGCTTCCAGTCTCCGACCGGGTCAGGAAATTGAATGAATGAAGCCCCCATCTAGCGGCGAGGATATGGATTGTGCCGGCTGCCGAGGCCTGACGCACTCCTCTGGGGCAATGATTAAATGAATGACAGATGAAATGAAATGATAGTGGAGAGTGTTGCTGGAATGAAATGTTGACAGGGAAAACCGGAGTACCCGGAGAAAAACCTGTCTGCCTCCGTTTTGTCCAGCACAGATCTCACATGGAGTGACCGGGATTTGAACCACGGACCCAGCGGTGAGAGGCCGGCGTGCTGCCGCATAAGCCACGGAGGCTTTTAACGTAAAACCAATAACATTATTAATTATTTCGTTATTAGTAAGTTAGTTAGTTAGTTATAGTTGTTTTAAGGGGCGGAACTGTGAGATCATCTGCCCCTTATTAATTATTAAAAGAGGAGTTTTACGAATATACGTACTGTGTAGAACAGGCTGTTCCAGCCGATCAGCTCGCTCGTGAGCAGCCGAGTACTCGCCGCCTTTCATGAGTAAACCTGCAACATGCAATACAGCTCTGCTGTGGGGGGCTGCCGTCACTTCGCGGTGGATACATCAAGACTGGCAGGAACGCATAGACTTGTGCTATGACCTTCGCCCAGTGACGTATAGTCCCTCACACCCAGTCCCTCCCCAACCGTGCTCCGAGCGTTACTGCTGAGTACTCGCGTGTACGCATAGGCTACTCAAACTCATGGATTTGGAACAGCCTGGTGTAGAATGTATAACGTTTTGTTTGTTTGAATTTGAGTGTATTTAGAGTAGCGATATTCAATATCTATTTTACTGATGGGTAACTCTTCAACTATTCAAAGATTTTGTAGTTGTAGTTGTAGTTGTATAAGGTGCGTTCAAAAAGTAACGAGCTGGAGGCTGGAATGCGCAAACCGGTGACTACATCGGCTAATCGTGGCGTGTGTAACGAGGTGTGGTTCCGTCCAGACCGTGAAAGGTCACAGCCCGTCGCTAGAGGGCACGCGTGCACGTCACGTGACGATAGAAAGTGAGCAGCAGCATGCATCAATCGTCCAACACTGCCAGTCGCATTGCAAACAGTGACGTGGAGGCGTCAACCGAAGAGCAAAGAGGTGTTGTTCGGTTTCTGACAGCGGAAGGAGTAGGGGGAACGGACATTCATCGCCGAATGTAACAAGTGTACGGCGAACACTGCATTTCCCTTGCAAGGGTCAAGGCGTGGCACAAGCGCTTCAGGGAAGGACGGGTGTCGTTAGTCGATGATGCCCGGTCTGGGGCACCCCCCCCCCCCCACCTGCATTACCGATGACAACGTCCAGCTGGTTGATGCACTCATTACCCATGACCGCCGAGTGACAGAGAACGCCATAGCCGCCGTGATCGCTCAACGACAATGCACGACCTCATACGGCCAACATAGTCGCAGCACTCCTGCAGAAACTCAAATGGGAGGTTCTCGGCCATCCTCCAAACAGTCCAGACCTCTCTCCCTGTGATTACGCCATGTTTGGTCCCCTAAAAGGGCTCTGCGGGGCCAACGATTCACCTCGGACGCCGACGTCCAGCTGTACGTGCGGAACTGGTTCACATCGCAGCCCAGGGAATTTTATGAGACAGCCATTCACCGCCTCGTGTCACAGTGGGACAAGTGCCTCAACAGCCAGGGCCAATACTTCTAACAAACAGGTACTGGTTTCTGTATAGTTGTTGTTGTTGCTGCTTCATTTGAGGGGCTTAGACATTTTGGTCATTTAGCCTAGTATAGCCTAGTTAGGTACGTGCAGAATTTGTCTGATAATCTGTCTTATTGCGATGACTGCAGTAGTGTATGTATTTATGATTCAGGTGAGGACTAGGAAGGAGGCAGCCGTGGCCTCATGTTAGGAACCATTTGCCTGGAGTAGAAATGGGAATTCACACGGAGAACCATTTCCAGGAATGCTGAGGTACCCCCTTCTTCTCAGATTTGACTCATGATCTTGAAAGTACCCCATTCGAGCCCTCGGACCATAATTAACTGTCTTGCTAGAGCCGAGAATCGAACCCGCTACACCAGGAAGTGGACGTCAAATATTCGTGGACCGTGGGTTGAAATTAACTGATTTAGCGTGTACGTCTGAAAGTCAATGAAAAAGACAGGAAACGTACCCAAGTCAGGTGTCCCTCAGATTCCCCAACTCCGAAACTTTCCAGAAGCAATTCCTTGCAGGAAAAGTTGCAAATCCCTAGGGGAGAAAACATTACTACAGTATGTAGGCTAATAGGTTAATAAATGCATTTGAACGAAAACATGTTTCTCATTGAAATTCTTTATTTGAGCCTGATGGTGTGCATATCTCTGTATTTTATCCAATTTTCAAAATTTGCTTATGCTTTGAGCTGCCCTTCATTGTTTCCTTTTTTCTATAGTAGTAGTTGTTTCATTTAGGGTCTTGGATTCTGTTCTTGGATGTGTGTGTTATTTTGTCTAATAACGTGTGTTATAGTGATGACTGTATTAGTGTGTGTGTTTTGTAATGGAAGAAAGGATTGGGGAGGAGGCGGCTGTGGCCATAAGCTGAGAACCCTACCGGAATATGCCTGGAGTGGAACTGGGAAACCACTAGGAAAACCAATTCCAGGATGGTTAGGTGAGAATCGAACCCACCACTTCTTAGTTATGCAGAGTGCACCTCGTTCCAGCCCTTAGACCAAAATCAAAATTTCTTGGTAGAGCCAGGAATCGAACCCGGACTTCTGTGGGTGACAGCCAAGAATGCTACAGCATAACTACAGTATCTATTGAATCCAGAATCTATGGGACTGGGGTCTTAATACGTAGGCTACCCCGAGATCACTGAAGGTGGCTGAGGGTTATAAAGACCGAAGAGGAGGACTGATGTTGACAATTCCAGACATATTATTGTCGTGTTTCCTCACAAAATTGACATAGCCCGACAAGGTCTGGACATGTGGCAAGCATAAATCAATGCACGTTTTCTGCTCCAGAGGAGCGCTCCTAGACACAAGTTTGAACCATTGCATTTTAATTGGCGAATGATCGAGTATACTTTTTCGTTATCCTATAGAATTGGTATCAGCACGAAGGAAGGGAACAGATAGGCGCTTGGCAGGAAGAGAAGTGGAACTCGTGGTGTATCACAGTGCTTCGGACCATCCATCACCCTCCAATCCCATTGAAGTCGACCCCGTTTCAACCCACCGCTATGTCAATGTCCGGCCCTTTTCCCGCAACAAGATTGGAACCCCCACTCGAGCCAAGAGTCCTATTTCAGGTCTATGAATCTCTGGATTGGACAGGGTGTGATAATAAATGCCATAGGATATTACCCTCAGATCGAGGTGTTCACACAGCCGCGCCGGTCGGTTACATTAGTGGTTTCAATTGGTGGATCACGACATTTTTGGTTGGGTTGTCGCGATATAGGAAGGAAAGGAAAGAAAAGGAGAGGAAAGAAGGAAGGAAGGAAAGGGAAGGGAAGGAAAAGGAAGGAAAGGAAAGGAAATGAAAGGAAAGGAAAGGAAATGAAAGGAAAGGAAAGGAAAGAAGGAAGGAATGAAAGGAAGGAACGGAAAGGGAGGGGAAGGGAAAGGAAGGAAAGGAAAGAAGGAAGGAAAGGAAAGGAAAGGGAAGGGAAGGGAAAGGAAAGGAAAGGAAAGGAAAGGAAAAGGAAGGAAAGGAAAGGAAGGAAGGAAAGGAAGGAGGGAAAAGAAGAAAGGAAAGGAGAGGAAAGGAAAGGAAAGGAAAGGAAAAGGAAGGAAGGAAAGAAGGAAAGGAATGGGAAGGAAGGAAAGGAAGGAAGGTAATAAGGAAGGAAGGAAATAAGGAAGGAAGGAATGAAGGAAGGAAGGAAAGGAAAGGAAAAGGAAGGAAAGGAAAGGGAAGGAAGGAAAGGAAAGAGAAGGAAGAAAGGGAAGGAAGGAAAGGAAAGGGAAGGAAGGAAAGGAAAGGGAAGGAAAGGGAAGGAAGGAAGGAAAGAAGGAAGGAAGGAAGGAAAGGAAAGGGAAGAAAAGGGAAGGAAGGAAGGAAAGGGAAGGAAAGGGAAGAAAAGGGAAGGAAGGAAGGAACAAAAGGAAAGGAAAATGAAGGAAGGAAGGAAGGAAAGAAGGAAGGAAGGAAGGAAAGGAAAGGGGAGAAAAGGGAAGGGAAGGAAGGAAGGAACGAAAGGAAAGGAAAAGGAAGGAAGGAAGGGAAGAAGGAAAGGAAAATGAAGCAAGGAAAGAAGGAAGGAAGAAAGGAAAGGAAAGGAAGGAAGGAAAGAATGGGAAGGAAGGAAAGGAAAGGAAAAAGAATGAAGGAAGGAAGGAAGGAAAGGAAAGGAAATGGAAGGAAGGAAGGAAAGAAGGAAGGAAAGGAAGGAAGGAAAGAAAGGGAAGGAAGGAAAGGAAAGGAAACAGAAGGAAGGAAGCCGAAGGAAATGAAAGGAAAGAAGGAAGGACGGAAAGAAGGAAGGGAAGGAAGGAAAGGAAAGGAAAAGGAAGGAAAGAAGGAAGGAAGGAAAGGAAAGGGAAGGAAAGGAAAGGAAAGGAAAAGGAAGGAAGGAAAGGAAAGGGAATGAAGGAAAGGAAAGGAAAAGGAAGGAAGGAAAGAAGGAAGGAGAGAAAATGAAAAGAAATGAAGGAAAGGGAAGGAAGGAAGGAAAGGAAAGGAAGGGAAGGGAAAGGAAAGGAAAGGAGAAGGGAGGACAAGAGCAGAAAGAATCATGAGCAGATGGAGAAAAATGGAAGGCAGAATGTCGAGGGGCTGAAAGTAAAACGTGAGTGAAAAGTGAAAACCAGAAAACAAAACGCATCTGTCACAAATAAAATCATTGGGCACATGCCCGATGAAAACCAAAACCTATCCATAGTGCTGCGGTGAAAACCAAACAAACAACTCTACAATCATTAAGTAGAAACCTAATGCGACTAACGGCTTCGGTGGCGTAGTTGGTAGCATGCTGAACTTCTATGCCCAAGGTCGCAGGTTCAAACCCGGCCGAAGCCATCAGATTTTTTAAGAGCGTTAAAAATCCCTCAGTATGCCTTCCTTCGGAGGGGTAGTAAAGCCGGCGGTCCCATGTCATAGATTTATGCCATGAAAAAGAACCTTCCACTAACTACACTTGTGTGAAGCCAAAATTTGTAGGTTAGAATTGATAACACTCTATTAGTTCCAACGTTCGCACCCAGGTGCTGACTACAATGCCATCTAGTAGCCAAGGCAAGTCCGCAAGCTAGGTGTCGTGGACGGTAACATTTGGTAGCAAAAGTAGGAACTACTTGAAAGAATTAATCGTCTGCAGTCCTTCTACATGAATCACAGATAACACACACTAATACAGCCATCACAATTAACACCGGTTATCAGACAAATTATACACACACCCAAAGTACACGGGGCTACATGACTACGTTGTCGCAGCCCCTAAACCAAGGAACCAACTAACCAACCAACCAACCTACCAGAAACCTAATGCGACTAGCTCATAGCATTAGTGTATAAGATCTACCATCTTGTAGGAAGCCTTTACCCCTCATGGGTTGGTTGGTTGGTTCGGTAGTTTAGAGGCTGCGACAACGCGCCCCTCATGGGGAAACAAGGTTATTTATATACCGAAAGTTAGTTAATTGGATTTCATGTAATATTTCTTTCAGATTAGGGTGTTTAAATATTTATACTCCCCGCGTTACATAACTGGGCACAATTGTGTTGATCGATTGAAAAGTATTATACAGGGTCATTATCTTGGTGCGCCCCGGAAATCGCGGCAAACTATGGCGTCATTTGGCTGGCCAGGTGCGGAGCGAGTAGACCTCGCAATATCCCGCTCCACTGACTCATATCGTTAGTTCAGACGTTTTTTGTCATTCATATGGACGTGTATCTGCAATGCTTAGACGTTAGTGTTGCACGTTTAGTGACTATTGTAATTACTGTGATTGTTGGTCATGCCTAGACAACAATTGACATTGCGCGAACGTGTGGTTGGTTGGTTCCTTAGATTAGGGGCTGCGACAACGCGGTCATGTAGCCCCGTGTACTTTGGGTGTGTAGAATCTGACTGATAACCGGTGTTAATTGTGATGACTGTATTAGTGTGTGTATCTGTTTTTTAATTTAAGTAAGGACTGCAACTTTGAATTTTTCAAATAGTTCCTAATTTTGCCGCCAAACGCCACCGTCAACGACTACTAGGCCTAGTTCAGAACTTAGCTACTAGACGCCACCACAGTCAGCTCTTGGCAACGAACGTAGAAACCTAAGAGCGTTGTTTACATTCCTAACCTATACAATTTAGCTTCACACAGGTGTAATTAGTGGAAGGTTCTTTAACATGCCAAAAATCTATGACATGGGACCGCCGGCTTTACTTCCCCTCCGAAGGAAGGCATACTGAGGGACACGAACGTGTGTATATCCATAATTCGTACTGTATATGAAAAGCAAAAGTCTTGTTCTGAAACAAGATGAAAATTTGGAGTCAGGTTTCCAGCAATACCTGTGCCTAATGCCAGCACAATTAGGAGGCTCGATAAACGATTCAAGAAAACAGGCTCCGTAAATAATAAAAATGTTAACAACGTTGTGATTCTGCAGAACAAAAATTAGATGAGATTGTTGTCCATTCTTCCATCAGAAGATGTCAGGTGTGTTACAAGAGATGGAGGACATTTTCAGCATCGATTATGAGCACTGTAAGTACATATTATTGAACATGTTTGGTTAAAGTGTAAAAGTGCGCGCCAAACACTGACAGAACAGTATGCGTGCGCCCGCGATCTGCGCCAGTCAACGCCGGCTTAGCTTGCCGTGTTTACCGGGGCGCACAGTGATAATGACCCTGTACAGTATAATACTCAAGACTTGAATCACGGTCCGTTGTACTCGCTTGGATATATCCAATATACACCACTATTGCTTTAACTAGAGTGCGGAAGGTATGTGGTGAGGCTCAAGGTCGCGGTACAGTATAAGTGATGGGGAGCCGGAGCGCTGGAGGAGAAACTCTTTCAACAACTGCGCCGAGCTCAAGACGATTGCGTGCACAGATTTTAAGCATTAACACGCGATGTCGACAGCACGACGGATGATTGCTGCCTCTATTTCCCCCACACTGAAACGTAACTTGAAGTCTGTCTGCCCAGAGCGGTCAGCTTGACCTTGAAGTCTCACCACATACCCTATATATCATCTATTCATGGGAAACCTGATACAGACTGGCCACATTATGTGCTGTTACAATGCATGGCACACTGTGCCACTTGTGGCCACCTCATCAACCATTTCCAATGCTGCCACCTTTGTTGATTATTTTAACAACCCCTAGGCTATGTATTAACTTATTATCGATTTTTCTTTGGTTGATTTCTTAGTTTAGGGGCTGCGACAACGCGGTCATGTAGCCCCATGTTCTTTGGGTGTGTGTAGAATCTGTCTGATAACCGGTGTTAATTGTGATGGCTGTATTAGTGTGTGTTATCTGTTTTTATTTCTTTTTATTTCAAGTAAGGACTGCAGACAATAATTCAAGTAGTTCCTACTTTCGCTACCAAATGCTACCGTCCACGACACCTTGCAGTGAACTTGGCTACTACTAGATGCCATCGCAACCAGCGCCCGGTGACGATCGTTGGAACTTAAGACCTAACGATACCCCACACAAGACACGGCATACACCTAGAAAAATTGCTGTGTTTTAATTCACTGGCCGTGAAAGCCAATATACTATCTTTTTGGAAGCCTTTATAGGGAGGTGAAAGGCTGCTTGAGATCTGAACTCTCGCAGTTAGGAGGCGCATGTGCGCTTCATAAGAAGCGAGGTAGAGCCCACTGATGAGCCAGCTTGGTGTTCCTAGGCGAAACCCCACACAAAAACGGCATAAACGTAGCAAAATTGCTAAGTTTTAATAAAAAATAATCTATTTTCTCGTTTTTTCATGAATTTTCGTATCATTCTGAGAAAGAATAAGAGGCAAAATCCGTAATAGTTCTCAGTTACATAAATTCGAGCTATTCGTATGCCAGACATAAAACGAGGCAGATGGTATCTACTTACGAATTGATTTAACAACAATATTGCACATAACAGCAAGCCTCCGTGGCTTAGGCGGCAGCACGCTGGCCTCTCACCGCTGGGTCCATGGTTCAAATCCCGGTCACTCCATGCGAGATTTGTGCTGGACAAAGCGGAGGCAGACAGTTTTTTTCTCCGGGTATTCGGTTTTCCCTGTCACAAATTTCATTCCAGCAACACTCTCCACTATCATTTCATTTCATCTGTCATTCATTTAATCATTGCCCCAGGGGAGTGCGACAGGCTTCGGCAGCCGGCACAGTTCATATCCTCGCCGCTAGCTGGGGGCTTCATTCATTCCATTCCCAGACCCGGTCGGTCGACTGGAAGCAGGCTGTGGATTTTCATTTTCATTGCACATTACAGTAGGCCTTTATCACACAACACTTGTAGCAAGAAACAGAATGTTCATCAATACTTACGATAGATACACGCCCTTGGTGGCCGGCACGAACTCGTCTGGTCCCGAGTCATCTCCGAACTCGAAACTAACGCTGAAGTACTCCGAGCTGGATACCTGCAACAAGAGTAACGATAACAATAACATTACAAGTAACGGCAACAACGATGTCGATATGTAAATACCATATGTCAGAATACTATATTACGAAGCACGTCCAGAAAGTAAGCTCCGTTTGGTAATAAAATTAAATTGTGTACAGATACAGAAAAAATATTTATTGCACAACATTCTACACCTCTTAAACTACTTTTCCACATAACTGCCGAACTTTTGCAGGCATTTGTCATAGCGTGGCACAAGTTTTTGGATACCTTCTTCATAGAAGTTAGCCGCCGACCCGTAAACGAGAGTGAAGACTCCCCTTAAGATATCCTACTGTTTGGCCATCACTGTTAGGCAAATTGCGTATGAGGTCAGGAGAACTCCTAAACATACGCAGTTCTCCTGGTAAGCACGCAATTTGCCTAACAGTAGTGACCAAACAGTAGGATATCTTAAGGGGAGTCTTCACTCTCGTTTACGGGTCGGCGGCAAACTTCTATGAAGAGGTATCCAAAAACTTGTGCCACGCTATGACAAATGCCTGCAAAAGTTCGGCAGTTATGTGGAAAAGTAGTTTAAGAGGTGTAGAATGTTGTGCAATAAATATTTTTTCTGTATCTGTACACAATTTAATTTTATTACCAAACGGAGCTTACTTTCTGGACGTGCCTCGTATAATAGGGGTCATTAAAGTACTACCGTACTTTTAATTATAACACAGTTTTTCCATCCAATCAGAGCTCAATATTTCCATTCATTGACCAAAAGGTAAGGATAGCTTCTGACATGCACTCAAAATCCAACATGTCGGACATGAATTACATGATTTGAAAGTTAACAGTGTAGCCTATATTGGATCAAACATTGTAGCTGTAATGCATACTGGGCAATATTGCAAAAGAAATAGCACTGTACCTTAATATCGGCCACTCCGATTTATACACATTCGTAAGATTTCGCCGACAGTTTTAGTGAATGCTGTTGTTGACATAATCACACCAGAACGTGATGAAGGAAGCACGCATATGACATTAGTTTCACGGAAATTATAATCCACCTCTCTATTCAGTAAATGGATTTCTTATGCGAAACGTTTCCGCCAGATGTCATAACTGTTCTATTTGGGACTCAATATTGATTTGCCTTCCATTGACATTTTATACGCATCGAAATTGAAGAATAACTAGCTAATAAAACGATACATTTTAATTTTAAGGCGTTTGTAACAACCTATTTTGTGTTATTTGACCAAAATTATAAAATGATCCAACATAGTACCTGTGCGCTCTCTGTTGGAGCTACTTCAGGATAAACAATGTTTCAAAGCTTTGGGGATCGTTATTGGTAGAGATCAAATGCTGAACCCACACAATTCCCAAGAAGAATTCAACCGGCAGAATCTCGACATATATTTTTAAATATTTATGTTAGAACATATACTAAAGCTATAATTATCGTCGAACATAAAGTCGTATGCTACTCACCTATAATGGTAATTAAGACACTCGTATGGAAATTATAAAACTAGCTTCGCTCGTTCAATAAACATACTCGTGTCTTAATTATTGCCATTATAGGCTCGTTGCATATTGAACTATTTCACTTTCAATTTTATTGATTACTGATTTATACACTTTATGATATGTGCTACGAATCTGATGGCGAATCCAGTACAGATTGTCTGCGAGACATATTAAGGAAACAGTCGAACTTTGGTATCACGAAGTGCTTTCTGAAATATTAATTACTTCAAGTTATCGAAATATGGTAGGTTGGTTCCTCAGTTTAGGGGCTGCATCAACGTGGTCTTGTAGCCCCATGTATTTTGGGTGTGTGTAGAATCTGTCTTATAACCGGTGTTAATTGTGATGACTGTATTAGTGTGTATTATCTGTTTTAGGTATATTTCATTAGAAAGTACTATTGCAATGGGTACCATGTTTCGACCTCTGGAAAATTTCGACATATCTTCGCGTTTCACATCCCCCAGACCCCAAAACCACCGTCAGTTCAAAAGTTTATATATAATTTATATATGTATCAGTTCCTTGTGGACTCGATAACTGCCGTAATTTTGCACCAATCACTTTGAATTTTTTACCGAATATGTATACCTATAAAATCTCGGAAGAGTTCGTTACTGGGCTAAATCGGTCGAAGGAGGTGAAAATGGGGGGCTTTTTTTTTTTCGAAAAAGTGAAATATTGCTATAACTCGCTTAATATGTGAAATATCGAATCCGTTCAAAGTTCATACTATGTGTCGGATAAAGCCCAAAAATGTATGTTTGAAGAGTTTTTTTTATAGCATCAACCATTGACAAAAGGGGTGGGAAAATGTGGGTTTTTCGGGAAACATTAATCATATCTCTCTTAATAGGCACATTATCAAAACCGTACAAAATGGACAATAATCCCCTAATAATTACCTAAAACTTTTGTCTGAAAGAATTTTTGATATGACCCACCATTACGCCAAGGGCTGAGAAAAATGATTTCGAAATTATAAGAAAATGCCAAGAGCTATCAGAAGTTGCCATGGCAACACTACTAAATTGATGAGGGATGAGCCATCAGACGTTGCCATGACAACGCACTTGCACGATCAGATTCAGATTTCCATCTGAAGTGTGAAGCGGCTTCGGTGACGTAACTGGTAGCATGCTGAACTTCTATGCCCAAGGTCGCGGGTTCAAAGCCGGCCGAAGTCGTCGGATTTTCTAAGAGCGCTAAAAATCCCTCAGTATGCTTTCCTTTGGAGGGGAAGTTCCAGCGTTCGTTGGAAGTTGCTGGTTGTGGTGGCATCTAGTAGCCAAGTTCACAGCTAGGTGTCGTTGACGGTAGTATCTGGTAGCAACATTAGGAACTACTGCTTGAAATTGACCGTCTGCAGTCCTTACCTGAATTACAGACAAATATAGCCATCACAATTCACACCGTTTATCAGACAGATTCTACACTCACCCAAAGTACACGGGGTTACATGACCGCGTTGTCGCAGCCCCTAAACTGAGGAACCAACCAACATCTTGCGGGAGATAGAATTTTGCGTGAAGAAGTAACAGACCGTTACATAGTTACACATCAGTGTCGAAACCTTGCATAAGGACAGTGTGACCACAAGTATAAAAAATGGACCCCAAATGACAAGAAGGTTACCGTTCCCATAAGACAATAACATGTTTTAAATAAGCATAAAATGACAGAAATCAAAGTTAATTAAGCTCCAATTATAAAATACTTTCTCGCAATAAATTAGGTCTGATCCTTCTACGAAAACCTGCATATTCTGCCTATTTTCGCCAATCCCCAAGTTTGTCCGGTGAAATCTACCTCCGCCTTCCGGCGTGCCGAGAGGACTTTTTAAATTCAAGTAAGGACTGCAGACTTTGAATTTTTCAAATTGTTCCTACTTTTGCCACCAAACGCCACCGTCAACGACTACTAGTTCAGAACCTAGCTATTAGACGCCACCGCAGTCGGCTCTTGGCAACGAACGTAGGAACCTAAGAGCGTTGTTTACATTCTTAACCTATACAATTTAGCTTCACACAGGTTTAATTCGTGGAAGGTTCTGTAACATGCCATAAATCTATGACATGGGACCGCCGGCTTTACACCCCCTCGGAAGGAAGGCATACTGAGGGATTTTTATCACTCTTAAAAAATCCGACGACTTCGGCTGGGTTTGAACCCGCGACATTGGGCATAGAAGCTCAGCATGCTACCAACTACGGCACCGAAACCGCTAAAAAAAATATAGAAATACATGTAAAATGGGATTCTATTACACTGTTCAACAATGAAATATTTACATAAACAAAAATACCCAAACTTTATAGATTTTGGTACGCTGAATTCGAAAATGAAAATAATTTTCGTTTTCTTAGTTCCCATTTTCGTGCGATATGAAGTTTGTTACGTCCTTATTTCTGTTCTAGCTCTTGTTTTTTCTTATTTCAGGAATGCCAATGGGTGCTGTGTTTTGTTTCTAGCGTACACAGTCTAAGATTGCTTGTCCACCGTAGTGCTCCATTGTGCAATGTGACACGAGTTTCTGCGTCATTGTATGGAATCAAAGCTGCTCCTTTTTGCATTGTGACTTTTACGTGAGTTTTTGATTTACTGTGCGGAATACTCCGCAAATGTGCTAATAACCCCTATCATTTTTGTCCCAATATAATATGTGAAGGACATAAAAGTTTCAATAACTTCCAAACCTGACCTAATCTAGACTATAACTGTCATTTTCAACTTCAGCACACTCAAATCCATATAAATCAACTATTTTTAGCCTACTTTTCACATTTTGCAAAAATGAGGAAAAAGTAGACTTATGAGATCGATCCGGGAAAATGTGTGTCTGTCTGTCTGTCTGTCTGTCTGTCTGTCTGTCCTTCTGTCTGTCTGTCTGTCTGGCTGTGTGTGTGTGTCCCCCTATCAACTCCTAAACGGCTGCAGCAATCAAAACCAAATTTAGTATGAGTAAAGATGTGCACCGGAATATCTCACGTCCATATTTGAAAATGATGTCAGTGGTACCAACTGCTGAAAAAACGCACTAGAAATTTGAGCTCCATGTTGGATATCTTGCAAGGTATGCATGGGAGCTATTCCAAAATTGGCACACATGTAGATAAGACTATTTCAGTTTAATTTCCAGGAGGCCAATCATGACAGTGTTGCCAAAATAATGTTAAGCCTTCTGATAGGTCCAATGTTTAAATGCATATAACTTCTACACTATCAATTGGATTTCAACCAAACTTTGTATGTAATATCTGTACATAAACAGATATGACTGAGCGTATTCTTAAGGCCACCAGGGCTGCCAACTGTTAATAATTGCTCTCTCTATGTTTTTCATCCAAATACCTATATATCAGAAAGTATGCAAGCCAACAGCTTTAAACTATGCACACGTATATTCTGACTTTTTAGATTAATTTGGAGTAACTTATATACGTCAGTTCTACCAACATGATTATAAACCTGCTGATAGTACCATTTTTAGCCTACTTTTCACATTTTGCAAAAATGAGGAAAAAGTAGTCTTATGAGATCGGGAAAATGTCCGTCCGTCCGTCCGTCCGTCCGTCCGTCCGTCCGTCCGTCCGTCCGTCCGTCCGTCTGTCTGTCTGTCTGTCTGTCTGTCTGGCTGTGTGTGTGTGTCCCCCTATCAACTCCTAAACGGCTGCAGCAATCAAAACCAAATTTAGTATGAGTAAAGATGTGCACCGGAATAGCTCACGTCCATATTTGAAAATGATGTCAGTGCTACCAACTGCTGAAAAAACGCACTAGAAATTTGAGCTCCATGTTGGATATCCTGCAAGGTATGCATAGGAGCTATTCCAAAATTGGCACAAATGTAGATAATACTATTTCAGTTTAATTTCCAGGAGGCCAACCATGACAGTGTTGCCAAAATAATTTTAAGCCTTCTGATAGGTCCAATGTTTAAATGCATATAACTTCTACACTATCAACTGGATTTCAACCAAATTTTGTATGTAATATCTGTACATAAACAGATATGACTGAGCGTATTATTAGGAGCCACCAGGGCTGCCAACTGTTAATAATTGCTCTCTCTATTTTTTTATCCAAATACCAATATATCAGAATGTGTGCAAGCCGACAGCTTTAAACTATGCACACGTATAATACCTGACATGTTTGATTAATTTTGGAGTAACTTATATACGTCAGTTCTACCAACATGATTCTAAGCCTGCTGATAGGGCCAATTTTTAAATACATGTAACTTCTATACTATCAGTAGGATTTCATCCAAATTTCGCATGTGCTATGTGTAACATATCAGATATGACTATAAGTATTCTTCAGTGCAATCAGGGCTGCCAACTGTTAATAAATGCTGTCTATATTTTTTACCCTAATATCAATGTATCAAGCCTCCGTGGCTTAGGCGGCAGCATGCCGGCCTCTCACCGCTGAGTCCGTGGTTCAAATCCCGGTCACTCCATGTGAGATCTGTGCTGGACAGAACGGAGGCAGACAGGTTTTTCTCCGGGTACTCCGGTTTTCCCTGTCAAAATTTCATTCCAGCAACACTCTCCACTATCATTTCATTTCATCTATCATTCATTTCATCATTGCCCCAGAGGAGTGCGTCAGGCCTCGGCAGCCGGCACAGTTCATATCCTCGCCGCTAGATAGGGGCTTCATTCATTCCATTCCTGACCCGGTCGGAGACTGGAAGCAGGCTGTGGATTTTCATCAATGTATCAGAAAGTATGCAAGCCAACAGCTCTATACTTTGCACACGTATAGCACCTGACATTCTAGATTAATTTGGAGTAATTAATACAAGGCAGTGCTGACAACATGATTCTATGCCTGCTGATATGTCCAATTTTAAAATACACGTAATTTCTATACTAACAAATGGATTTCATCCAAAATTGGCACAACAAGATATCATAATATTTCAGATTATTTCTGACCAGCACACGCATGGTATTGTTGGCAACATGCTTTTACGCCTGCTGATAGATCCAGTGTCTAACTGCATGTAACTTCCATTGGACTTCAACCAAATTTTGTATTCTGTACCTTAAGAGATGGAACTAAGAATATATTCAGTCACCAGGGCTGCCAACTGTAGTGCTCTATTAGGCTACATTATACCAGGTATATTTTGAACTAATTAGATATTTCGATATTACCAACTTAATTTCGTCATTATTCTAGATAGGTTCATATTCTGTAGAATAATCATTGGCATGAAAAGTAGGCTGTATAGTTCTTAACGGAACTTCTTGTTACCTTTGTCATCATCATCTTCCTAGCATTAATCCCGCTTTATTGCAGGGTCTGCTTTTCTGCACTTTTTCTTCCATACTGCTCGATCTTGAGCGTCTCTAGTTGTGGCATTCACTAGTTGCATGTCCTCCCGCATAGTATCTAGCCAGCGCTTTCTCGGTCGCCCTCGTGGTCGTCGGCCTTCTGGACTGATGACAAGTGCAGTTCTCGCGACTGAAGAATGATTGCTACGCAGTACATGGCCATACCAACGCAGACGGCTCTCCCGCATTTTTTCATGGATTGGAGCCACACCAAATGTAGCTCGAACATTGTTATTCCTGATGCGGTCCAGTCTAGTAAGTCCCTGTGTACAGCGAATCATCTTCATCTCCATGACATGTAGTTGTTGTTCATGTCTCTTCGTTACTGGCCAGCATTCAGTACCGTACAGTGCCACTGGTCGAACGATGGTTCTGTAAATTTTTGACTTCAGATATAGTGGCACATTCCGGTCAAAAAGGACTCCAGTAACTTGGCGCCATTTCAGCCATGCAACGTTGACTCTGTTTCGGACATCTGGGAGTGTTCGGCCATCTGAACAGATTAGCGTACCCAAGTATTTGAATGCAGATGATTTTCGGAGTTCAGTGCCATCAATGTGAATAGATCCTTCACTTGGTACTCCACACTCCATATACTCTGTCTTCCCAATATTAAGTCGTAGGCTATGGGTGTCGAGTGCAGTTTTCCAACATTGAACATGTTGTTCCAATTCTTGGCGAGACTTGCAGGCTACAATGATATCGTCAGCATAGAGCAAGGTCCAGGGATGTGGTTGCAGTAGTTCGGCTGCGATGGTGTCAAGACTATTTTTAGCCTACTTTTCACATTTTGCAAAAATGAGGAAAAAGTAGACTTATGAGATCGATCCAGGAAAATGTGTGTCTGTCTGTCCTTCTGTCTGTCTGTCTGTCTGTCTGTCCTTCTGTCTGTCTGGCTGTGTGTGTGTCCCCCCCTATCAACTCCTAAACGGCTGCAGCAATCAAAACCAAATTTAGTACGAGTAAAGATGTGCACCGGAATATCTCACGTCCATATTTGAAAATTATGTCACTGCTACTAACTACTGAAAAAACGCACTAGAAATTTGAGCTCCATGTTGGATATCTCGCAAGGTATGCAAGGGAGCTATTCCAAAATTGGCACACATGTAGATAATACTATTTCAGTTTAATTTCCAGGAGGCCAACAATGACAGTGTTGCCAAAATAAGTTTAAGCCTTCTGATAGGTCCAATGTTTAAATGCATATAACATCTACACTATCAATTGGATTTCAACCAAATTTTGTATGTAATATCTGTACATAAACAGATAAGACTGAGCGTATTCTTAAGAACCACCAGGGCTACCAACTGTTAATAATTGCTCTCTCTATTTTATTTTATCCAACTACCAATATATCAGAAAGTATGCAAGCCAACAGCTTTAAACTATGCACACGTGTATTCTGACATTTTAGATTAATTTGGAGTAACTTATATACGTCAGTTCTACCAACATGATTATAAGCCTGCTGATAGTACCAATTTTTAAATAATTGTAACTTCTATACTATCAGTTGGATTTCAACCAGATATCGTATGTGCTATGTGCACCATAACAGATATGACCATAAGTATTGTTAAGAGCAATCAGGGCTGCCAACTGTTAATAAATGCTGTCTATATTCTTTTTACCCTAATATCAATATATCAGAAAGTATGCAAGCCAACAGCTCTATACTTTGCACACGTATAGCACCTGACATTCTAGATTCATTTGGAGTAATTAATACAAGGCAGTGCTGCCAACATGATTCTATGCCTGCTGATATGTCCAATTTTAAAATACATGTACAGTAACTTCTATACTAACAAATGGATTTCATCCAAAATTGGCACAACAAGATATCATAATATTTCAGATTATTTCTGACCAGCACACGCATGGTATTGTTGGCAACATGCTTTTACGCCTGCTGATAGATCCAGTGTCTAACTGCATGTAACGTCCATTGGACTTCAACCAAATTTTGTATTCTGTACCTTAAGAGGTGGAACTAAGAATATATTCAGTCACCAGGGCTGCCAACTGTAGTGCTCTATTAGGCTACATTATACCAGGTATATTTTGAACTAATTAGATATTTCGATATTACCTACTTAATTTCGTCATTATTCTAGATAGGTTCATATACTGTAGAATAATCATTGGCATGAAAAGTAGGCTGTATAGTTCTTCACGGAACTACTTGTTACCTTTGTAAAACACAAAAAGTCAAAATTGGATGTCTAGTGTTATCATTAGGGCCCGGATCTTGATGCCGTAAGAAAGTTAAAAAAATGTATATAAAATGTTCAAAAATGACTGTAATAAATGACCTAAAAATCGAAAATGCACTATAAAATGGACAAAATGATCTGATAATAATAAACTCACCAATATTTCAAAAAATGACATCTGAAGCTCAAACTGAAAAGTCAATCAAAAGGTTTATGTTCATAGCTACCAGCTCCTTCTTAACTCTGAGAGACGTAACTCCCTCATATAAAGCTGGGACATTACTAAATTGCAAAAATATGACCTTCAAAGGCTGATTTCTCTAAAATATGACCAAAAAATCTACCAAACTTAAAAATATGCTCTTAAAATGGAAAATTAGCAAAAAAAATGCAAGAAGATGCAAAATAAAAATGACATATTTGAAGACGGGATGGCCTGTCCGGAGTTTCTATGTACTTCAGCATTGTTTTAGACAGCTCAGTAAAAAGATGACATGTCATCAACATCCGGGCCCTAGTGTCATAAATACATAAATAGCCAACTGTTGCTACGTCATGCTGTTGTTGTAACTAGGTCTACTCATGCAGGTATACTAACTAGGATTAAATGTTGTGCAAATATTGCAGATACATTTCGATTAATTTGACTGTATCTTCCGTTCTTTTCAAAAACGTGACTCCTGCGTAATGGTTGACAGCGTATTGGCTGGAATTCCGAACATACTGTAATAATCTACTGACAGAAATACACAGTCCAGGTACCCAACACAGATGAATCGATATTACAATCCCCATGTCACACCTAAAGAACGTACTTCAACTGTATTTTCACCCCAACATTGAGTTAAAGACACATATTTTATGTCTGGGGAACAACATTTCATTTGAGTTATCGATAAATTCGAGTTATAGAAAATATATGACATATAAATTGTGTAGAACTTCGGCGGGAAATTAAAATTACTTCGAGATATTGAGAAATAAAGATATAGAAGTTCGACTGTATTAATATTATTATTATTAATTAATTTTCTTTGTCGTGTGGCCTCCTGAGAGGCCGAGTGAAGGCCTTTCTAGTCGACGCCCGTCGGCGACCTATGCGCCGGGAGATGGAATGGATGAAGATGAATGAAACTGGGCAAGGATGTGGAAGGAAGCGGCCGTGGTCTGTCAGAAGGTACCCTCCCAGCATTTCTCTGGTGTTGAAAATGGGGAAACCACGTAAAGCTATTTCAAGGTCGGCCTACAGAGGGGCTCGAACCCACGCGTCTACCGAGTCAGCAGAGAGCTTAGTCCTAAAACCTAACGCTGCGCTTTAGCTATCTCTGTCGAATTTATTATTATTATTATTAATAATACTGGATATGGCAATTGGAGAATTTATTGAGCCACAGAAGAATCATCACTGCAATATAAACTACATCATCTTAGTGGAGAAGATCAAGAAGACCTGTTTCTTAAGTGACATTGCTTTCCCCAGTTCACACAACTTAGATTTTATACATACTCGCATAGTTATATTTATAAAATACAAGAAAAGCTAAAGGAAGTAGGAGTCGTCTGTTACTTAGGAAGCAAAATAACCAGTGATGGACGAAGCAAGGAGGATATAAAAGTAGGTTAGCACAAGCAAGGAAAGCATTTCTACGGAAAAGGAATCTGTTGACATCAAATATAGACTTTGTTATTAGGAAGTCATTTTTGAAAGCCTTTGAGCGTGAAACTCTTTGGAAGTGAAACTTGGACTGTGGGAGCAGCGGAAAAGAGGATAGTTGAAGCGTATGAAATGTGGTGTTAGAGGAGAATGATGATCAGATGAGTAGATAGGGTTACAAATGAAGAGCTGTTAAGACGATTGGGAGATGAAAGATGTTTCTGGCGATTGATAATGAAGAGAAGAGATAGGTTGGTATGACACATACTAAGACGCCCAGGAATAGAAAATTTAGCTATGGAAGGAATGGTCGAGGACAAGAACTGTAGGGGTAGACCAAGGTTAGAATTTATTAAACAGATTGCCTCGGATGTAGGGTGTGGTAGCTAAGTAGAGAATAAACGATTAGTTCAGGACAGGGAAGCATGGAGGGCTGCATCAAACCAGTCAAAAGACTAAAGACTCAAACAACAACAACAACAACAACAACAACAACAACAACAACAACAACAACAGAAAATACGTAGATAAAATTCATAGTTTATGTATTACAAATCCGCATTTCAAACATTGGAACTGACAATAAAGATTAGAATAGTTGGTCTGAATGCTGAGACATGCCATGTGTTCCTGATGAATAGGATTGGCAGTGATAATAGAAGATGGTATTGAAGGAACGACAGCGCCGTAAATGATTCCAGAAAATAGCCGCTATAAATCGCGCGGCTAGAGCAGACATCCCGGCCAGTTCATTGATTTACGATAAGGGACTAGAAGTACCTAATCGATAGAGCACTTTCTCATGTACCAGCACGAATGAGATGATTGGATGTCTGAAAATACAAGGTGGGGTGGGGCTTAGGCTCAATAAACCTATTGCTTGTGAAGGAGAAACAGCGTGTAAAGGACGACTGGCTAGTAATAGTTTCATGGCTTAGGTGGAAGATGCAATTTGTGGCTTTTCTGAATTCTCGGCGTGCAGAACGCGAGCATAGGATCACTGGTGCTGGCGCTTAGCAGCGAGGGAAGAGCAGATCGGCGTGTACGAATTCATTCGAGTGCAAACCAGTATGGAAGAACGACTTGTGCTTGAACGTGGTCACGAATGGAAGTGCGTGCTGTAAAGGGCCATGAATGGGCATGTTTGACTTGACTAGTGTTTCAGATAATCATTGCTCTCTACAGGGTGTCTATGGAGACGACGCGACGTCATGTCCCGACGAATGGTTGGACGCTGGTGTTCAATGTTTAGAGAAGGAAAGATTCGGTGGCGTAGTTGGTAGCATGCTGAACTGCTGTGCCCAAGATAGCGGGTTCAAACTCGGCCGAAGTCATCGGATTTTTTTAAGAGCGTTAAAATCCTTCAGTATGCCTTCCTTCGGAGGGGAAGTAAAGCCGGCGGCCCCATGTCATAGATTTATGGCATGTAAAAGATCCTTACACAGACTAAACTTGTGTGAAGCTAAATTTCTAGTTTAGATTTCGTAGGAACGCTCTATCAAAGTTCCAACGTTCACCACTAGGTATCATTGACAACTGGTAGCTGAAGTTGGAACTACTTGAAATCGAACGGACCTTGTTGCTCACCCTATGGGGGTCCACTAGAAGCAGCTACAGCCTCTGGCGAGACGAACATGTCCTCGGACACTCGCGGCACTAAAATCCATACGATAAATAAATAGTGTGTGGAAGTTAAAGACCATGTGAGGTTTGAAGTCATTTGTCAGTGTTGCCTGTACAAACTGTCAATTTATAATCTTCTGTCCGTCAACACTCTCTTTGCCTAATATGATTGGGCTGGGTAACACTATGTTGTTATGTCCCGATGTCGGTTCAAGGCGAAACCGTATCAGACATTCAACCCCAGTTCAACCTGATCAGCAAGAACCTCGCTTCCTCACTATAAAATGCTGCGGGCTCAGGTCATAAGAGTTAGTCAGGCGCTGCATCGGGGGAAGCCACGCAACCACAGAGGATATCAATTGCCTGCCGATCTGGAGATCGAGCAAGTTGGGTGGTCGGACCCTCTGTGAAAAGGGGCACGAAGCTGAGGTGGTATTGGAGAGCACCATCGCTAGCAAAACTAAGTGAACAGGTGAGAAACAGTTGTTCTATTTTACTTCAGGATTAAATTATAATCAAAGCCTCCGTGGCTTAGACGGCAGCACGCCGGCCTCTCACCGCTGGGTCCGTGGTTCAAATCCCGGTCACTCCATGTGAGATCTGTGCTGGACAAAACGGAGGCAGACAGGTTTTTCTCCGGGTACTCCGGTTTTCCCTGTCAACATTTCATTCCAGCAACACTCTCCACTATCATTTCATTTCATCTGTCATTCATTTAATCATTGCCCCAGAGGAGTGCGTCAGGCCTCGGCAGCCGCCACAGTCCATATCCTCGCCGCTAGATGGGGGCTTCATTCATTCCATTCCTGACCCGGTCGGAGACTGGAAGCAGGCTGTGGATTTTCATTCATTTAATTATAATCCATTCAATCCTTGTGTCCATGGTGGTAGATTCCTTCACTAACGAACTGAATAAACTTGGCGTTAAGCTTTCCAACTCTTTAATTTGGGGAGTATTACTTGAATCCTGGAATCACGCTCCACTCCCAGTTTGTTGTATAGTAGGAACTGTACTGTAATCCCCACCAGAAGCTATCTGTAAGAACACAATAGAGACCCTAGTACACAATCTTGCAGAAACCCTGATCGGCCTATAGTCTAAGTCCGTACGATCAGGTGGTGATGTAACAATATATAGCCTATAACACTGGTCCTGAAAAAAAAATACATGTATTAATATTACAAGCAACCCACCCCGGATTCGCCCGGTATCTTTAACGGTTTACCCAGCGTAAGCTTAAAAGGCCCACGGGCGGCAGGTCCCAGAAGCAATTCAGAAAAGCCGAGGTGAACAGCGAAACTCCAAACACATACACTCTTCTCTGAAGTCTTAACTCGACACGACTCAACAGTTTGATGCTGGCCTTGGCTGGGGTGATTGGCTCGCTAGCTCGTAAATTCACTCTGAAGCTAGTAATCTAATTTTCCACCGAATGGAGATTGTTGTAAGAATTGATAACGTAAAATAACTTATAGTGGGCGATGTAGAACTCTTCATGATGAACACTTCTTACACTCATAGTAAATATATATTTTTAACGGTTTAGCCAGCGTAAGCTTAAAAGGCACACGGACGGTAGGATTTACTTCGACTTGATTCACTGAAATCGTTACAGCTCGGCTTCCTTTGGTCATGAATGAATGTTCTTCTACAGAAACCTTCCTCGAGACATCCTTTCCAGAAAGGTGAAAACCGCATCAATGTCCATCCAGTGGTTCTCGAGATTACCCGTGACATCCAGGAATCGGGGACTTCGTTTTATACTATGTAGAGATTCACTGATAAATAAGAAGGGAGAGTTGTTTTTCCCCGAGCATTTACACGCTCCCTCCAGGAAAATGCCGGGATAGTACCTTACTTTATGTCCCAGGCCACCTACCCCATCCCTGTCCCTAATACTATTTTAATCATCACATAAATACCGGGTATACATTTTCATAAGAAAATATGCATTGTCCGTTGAGCCATAATGTATTTAAACACAAATAGTGCTAAATGTTCCGGCATAACTCAACAAGATGACAGTGTTTCGCCCCAGTGTGCTATTGGGCTCTTCAGTTGGTTAAAGCACACCTCACCAAGACACTGTCTAGTGCACACTGGGAAGGCCATTGCAAGACGTATTTGATACATGTGTATCCGCGTCACGAGCAAGCCAGTGCACTATGGGAGTCGAAACTCCATTCCAAAGCAATTATAACCTTACCTTGGCATTGAATATACAATTTTCATAAGAAAATATGCATTGTCCGTTGAGCCATAATGTATTTAAATAAATACCGGGTATCAGACAAGTTAAACACACATTCACCCAACTACACGAGACTGATGATCAAGTTGTCCCAAGCCACTAAATTTATTATTAACAACACCATCATCCTACATACTAGACGAAGGAATGAAAATATAAGGAATTAAAGAAAGATGAAAAGAAATGCGCTCAACCTTCAAAGAATGAGACTTGAGGGAATTGAGAACTACGTTTGAAAGATAGATAGGAAAGGGAAAGAGGAGAGAAGAGAGAGTATGCTCAAAGTCAATGGAAAAATAAGTTGAAGAATCCCCCGGAGACGCCAACTCGCGAGCTCCCTAGCCGTGAACCCTTGACGGCGTAGCACTATCCGGGGTGTACCATGCGTGATGGGGCCACACATACTCTGCCTCCTTTTGGACCTCCTTGCAGAAGGCAGAAGATACAATGAGAAAGAAATATGAGCAATATAATAATGTTTTTATTGGTTTTACAACCCTTTTAACTATCGCGCCTATTTATTTATTTAATCGTATGGTGAATTACATAAAAACAAATCACAAATCCAAGTTCAAGTTTTGGAGCCATTCCACAGTACATTCTCGAAGATGAAACAGATCACTAGGGCTCCCGGAGTAGGCGTGTAGAGGGCAGCGCTGGATGATATGGTCCATGGTCTGTTCCTCCTCATTGCATTGACACAATGGGGAATAAATCCAACCCCACTTATGGCATAGGTAATTACAACGGCCGTGCCTGGTTCTCAGTCTATTGAGGCGACACCATAATTTTCTAGGAAGGTCAAATCCTTGTATTTTCACCGTTAGGTTGATCTCCTGGGCACTAGTTCCAGACGTTGAGTTTGACCATTCGTCCTGCCAGCATTGGTTTAGGTTGAATCGATTTGCCAGAAGTTGGTCGGCCAATAAACTGATTGGTCTCCTCGAATGAAGTCGCTTCGGTGGTGGGTGGCAGAATTCCTGGTGTATTGGTAATGAGGGAGAAGCATGGATCTTCTTTGCTTCTCTGATCAGAGCTTCCTTCATCCTCAGGTGAGGTGGTGGAATGTGGCTGAGTACTGGTAGCTAGTGACGAGGGGTTGATTTTATGGTGCCGGTTATGCAACGCATAGTGTCATTCAGCTTGGTATCCACTTTATGCACATGTGCACTTTCCAACCATACTGGAGCACAGTATTCCGCTGCAGAATAGACTAGACTGATACCCGTTAATCTTAAGCAGTCCGCCGTGGCTCCCCATGAACTACCGCAAAGCTTGTGCAGGATGTTATTTCTGGTGGAAATTTTGTGAGAGAGCTTGGTGAGGTGTTCTTTGTAGCTCAGAGTTCGGTCCAGCGAGACACCTAGGTATTTCGGGAATGGGTTGTATTTCAGTTTTTCACCACGAAATACAACATTTGGCTTGTAGTTTGCTAGTCGGTTGGCAAGATGGAAGCATGAAACCTCTGTCTTAGACATACTTGGGATCAGTCGCCAGGACTTGAAGAACGTTGACATTTTCTCCAGATCGGTTGTAAGAGTGCCTTCTGCATCTTCAAAAGTTCTGCTTTGAGCTACCAGTGCAATGTCATCTGCGTAAATAAACTTAGTAGCTGTTGTTGGTGGCAAGTCATGAATGTACAGATTGAATAGAACTGGGGCCAAAACTGATCCTTGGGGTAGACCATTATTTAGTTTCCTTTTGCGACTTTTAGCATCATCTAGAAATACTACGAACTCTCTTTCACAAAGCATGTTAGAGATAAGATTTACAATTTCCAAACAGGGGATAGCTTCCAGCACTTTGAGGATCAGTCCATGTCGCCAGACAGTATCATATGCGCTAGTCAGGTCGATAAAGACAGCTGTTGATTTTAGCTTCTTTTGAAACCCTGCTTCAATGTGAGTGGTGAGGTCCAAGACTTGATCAGTACAGCTTCGGTTTTTCCTGAATCCAGCTTGTTCTGGTGGGGTTACAGCTTCAATGAGTGGTGCTATCCTGGCAAGAAGGACTCGTTCTAAAAGTTTATAAATGCGCCTATTACAGACGCTGGAGTACCGAAATGATGCCTTGAAAATGATTTTTACGTGTATTTACTGATATACAGTATGTCGTACTCAGATTAGTGAAATCCGTCATCTCATGAAGATCCTAGACACTTCATTGAAGAGCCGGCATATGGTGTAAAAAGAGATAGTTGCGCTATCTGATGCGTGGTTTCAGGGAAAGACTAAATTTCACCGTCGCATAGTGCAATTCTTTTTATACATTATTTGATGAGAAGTCCATAATAATAATGACCAATGATCAAGTTGTCCCAAGGCACTAAATTAATTATTAACAACAACAAACCAGACGAAGGAATAAAAAACGAATTAAAGAAATAAAAGAAAGATGAAAAGAAATGCGCTCAACCTTCAAAGAATGAGAATTGAGGGAATTGCTAATGATGATGATAATAATAATAATAATAATATTAATAATAATAATTTTATTTATGTGATATTATTATTATTATTATTATTATTATTATTATTGGCATTACGTCCCTTTTAACAACTGTGGCATTTACAGATGCCGGGGTGCCGGAAGTTTGCCCAGAAACGAGAAGTCCAGCCCGTCACTTCATGACGTAGTGGTAGTGGCGTCCTTGTGATGAGAAGTGTGCTTTCCAAGAATTAATAGTGGCAATAAACATAAAATAGCTGTGAAAATTATCGATTATTCCTACTCCTGACAGGAGACAGAGTTTATATAGCGTGGGTAAGGACGCACTTCACGTTCCTTGCTGCTTCACTGGGACACAACTGTCTGGATATTAGACTCCACACCCCTTTCTATTACATCAATAATTTGTAGCAGAGTTTCATTTTATGGCTGCCTTCTACTTAAAACGGGAGCTGCGCGGCGCAGTCCATAGAGGCACTGAGCTTCTAAATGAGAGGGAGTGGGTTCGATCCTCACCTAGGTAGTGGATTTTAGAAAGAAAACTATCACTTTCGGAAACGCAAATAGACCTGGGGTTCACTCAGCCTACACCAGAAATGAGTAATAGAGTAATTCCTTGGAGCAAAGACGGCCGGACATGGGGCTGACAACTCTATCCCATCTAGTGCCGATGTCACAAAAAGTAGAAGCGTCTACGTTCCACTACTCCCAGTGCCTCCATGGCCTGTACGGAGTTGACTTTGCGTTGCTTTGCTTCTACTTAAGAACGAATGTTCACGCCTTTTTCCCGTGTAGTTTTGACGCTAACCCATAACAAACAAACAGACAAAAGGTTAAACATAGGATATATTACGCCTTTTCACTCCTCATCCGAGATGAATTCAAAGTTTGAGCCAAAAATCAAACTGTTCAGACAGGAAGCTCACCTTACTAATATAGATTTAGCCGAAGATACAAAATGTTCAGACAGGAAGCTCACCTTACTAATAGAGATTCCGTCGAAGATACAAGGTTCACACAGAAAGCTTACCTTACTTATACCTACCGAAGATATAAAATGTTCAGACAGAAAGCTCACCTTACTAATAGAGATTCAGTCGAAGATATAAAATGTTCAAACAGAAAGCTCACCTTACTTACAGAGATTCAGCCGAAGATATAAAATGTTCACACAGAAAGCTCACCTTACTTATAGAGATTCAGCCGAAGATACAAAATGTTCAGAGAGAAAGCTCACCTTACTAATAGAGATTCAGCCGAAGATATAAAATGTTCAGACAGAAAGCTCACCGTACTAACAGAGGTTCAGCCGAAGATACAAAATGTTCAGACAGAAAGCTCACCTTACTAATAGAGATTCAGCCGAAGATACAAAATGTTCAGACAGGAACCTCACCTTACAAATAGAGATTCAGCCGAAGATTCAAAATTTTCAGACATAAAGCTCACCTTACTTATAGAGATTCAGCCGAAGATATAAAATGTTCAGACAGAAAGCTCACCTTGCTAATAGAGATTCAGCCGAAGATACAAAATGTTCAGACAGGAAGCTCACCTTACTAATAGAGATTCAGCCGAAGATACAAAATGTTCAGACAGAAAGTTCACCTTACTAATAGAGATTCAGCCAAAGATACAAAATGTTCACACAGAAAGCTCACCTTACTTACAGAGATTCAGTCGAAGATACAAAATGTTCACACAGAAAGCTCACCTTACTAATAGAGATTCAGCCAAATTCACACAGAAAGCTTACCTTACTAATAGAGATTCAGCCGAAGATAAAAAATGTTCAGACAGAAAGCTCACCTTACTTACAGTGATTCAGTCGAAGATACAAAATGTTCAGACAGAAAGCTCACCTTACTAATAGCGATTCAGCCGAAGATACAAAATGTTCAGACAGAAAGGTCACCTTACTTATAGAGATTCAGACGAAGATACAAAATGTTCAGACAGAAAGCTCACCTTACTTACAGAGATTCAGCCGAAGATACAAATGGTTCAGACAGAAAGCTCACCTTACTTACAGAGATTCCGTCGAAGATACAAAATGTTCAGACAGAAAGCTCACCTTACTAATAGAGATTCAGACGAAGATACAAAATGTTCAGACAGAAAGCTCACCTTACTTACAGAGATTCAGCCGAAGATACAAAATGTTCAGACAGAAAGCTCACCTTACTTTCAGAGATTCCGTCGAAGATACAAAATGATCAGACAGAAAGCTCACCTCACTAATAGAGATTCAGACGAAGATACAAAATGTTCAGACAGAAAGCTTACCTTACTAATAGAGATTCAGCCGAAGATACAAAATGTTCAGGCAGGAAGCTTTCTTTATAGAGATTCCGCCGAAGATACAAAATGCTCAGACAAAGTTTTCTTTACTTATATAGATTCAGCCGAAGATAAAAATGTTCCAACAGAGTTACCTTATTTATAGATACATATTTTTGATTCGCATATCCTCCCTGCTCGGCTTCACCCACGGGCTCTGCGAGGTATCATTCCTCTTCTGTTGCAAGGACGGTGTCTGGGAGCTGAACACATTTTGTCAGCAGATACAACTGGGGATGGTGGCAGGCCGATCACTCACCTAGGCGACCGCTAACATGGGTCTAGGAAGGAATCTTTTTAGAAGGAATTTTGCGGTGGACCATGTTGAAAGGAACCATCCCGGCATTTGCCTGGTGGTGAAAATGGGAAACCACGAAAACCATTTTACGGACGACCGAGGTGGGATTTGAACCCACACTCTCCCGAGGCCAGCTAGACACGAGCTAATGCGTTAGCACCTCTGTGGCCGGTTATAGAGTTAATATAAATGAATTAGCGGCCTTGATTTCCTCTCGGGCATATGAACGCCATGTCCTAACCTGAAGACGAATATATTCCATATAATATTCTTAATAATCCGTGTAATCATTGTCCGTTCCTTCCCCTGTAATATGGGCTGGGATGTATTTCAAAGAGCTGTGATGCCTACTATTTGCATGCAGATATGTGTTTATTAGTTTTGCGGTATGCATTGAGTATCCGCTGGGAAAAGGCAGACCATGAGCTCCACGGTAGCCAGTGTACCAAGTAATTGGATGTCACGTGTGACTAGGTTGCAAGCTGTTTGGTCAGCAAGAAGTCTCTCTCACATTGATATTAACAGAGAAACCTCAGCACACACATGTTTATATATTTGTGTATTAATTGTCTAGCAATAAAAAACAATACGAAGTATCTTTCATGAGTGCACTAAAACCAAATGGATTTTTCAGGTACTTTATTAGGTCATGTTGTTCGCATTGAGTACTAGCAATATACCGGGTGATTCAGCCACACCTTCCAATATCGTTTGCTGCAACCCAACTAACGCGTGTTTGCAGTAAGGTCGATATTCTGCCTGCATCCCTTATGGTACTAATGCACTGCAAGCATATCACGCAAACGATACTGAACACTATTATTTTTTCCTCGAATTAGTCTGTGGTCACATTGAGGGAAGAAATAATAGTGTTCAGTATCGTTTGCAGGCTATGCTTGCAGTGCATAGTACCATAAGGGATGCCTGCAGAGAAATATCGACCTTCCTGCAAACACGCGTTAGTTGGGTTGCAGCAAACGATATAGGAAAGGGCTGCTTAATCACCCGGTATAGTACTGTTTCAAATATGTGATACACCAAGGGACATTCTGTGGGAAAATATCAGTCTAACTATGAAATCGAATTTGTTACTGGTCAAGCAAAACAAAATAACGGAATGCAGCCGAAATAAATCAGAAACCCTTATTGACGTCAAATTGGCAAGTGAAAAACTAAAAGAAGTAGGAAATTTTTGCAACTTCAAAATAACCAGTGATGGAAGAAGCAAAGAGGATATAAAAAGTAGGTTGGAAGAGGCAAGGAAAGCATTTCTTCTGAATAGACATCTGTTGTCATCAAATATAGATTTAGGTATTAGAAATTCATCGTTTTAAAGCCTTTGTATGAAGCGTGGCGCTCTATGGAAGTGAAACGTGGACTATTGGCGCAGCAGAGAAAAGGAGAAGCGAAGCATTTGAAATGTGGTGTTACAGGAGAATGATAATGATCAGTTGGGTAGATAGGGTAACAAATGAAGAGATAATAAGACGGGTGGGAGAGGAAGGACGTTTCTGGTGAATGCTATTGAAGAGAAGAGATAGGTTGGTAGGACACATGCTAAGGCATCCAGGAATAGTTAACTTCTACACTTTCCTTTATATACGCGTAAAGAAAATGATCCTCAACTCTACTGTACTGCAGGAGTGCATAACTACACGGAAATATACGTCTCTACTGTACTGCAGGAGTGCATAACTACACGGAAATATACTCGTACGTCTCTACTGTCCAAGGAATTTAAATCTCGGTTTCCTTTAGCCTATGTCCCTTCACAGGAAAATTAACCTAACGTGAATTGTTCTGTTGGACAGCACAGATACATACGGCTGGAAGGCGTGACCAGTCAAAAGGAAAATTCTGTAAAAGAAGAGCATTGTTAGATACAAGGTATTAATTGTTGGTTGGTTCCTCAGTTTACGGGCTGCGACAACGCGGTCATGTAGCTCCGTGTACTTAGGGTGTGCGTAGAATCTGTCTGATAACCGGTGTTAATATTGTGATGGCTGTATTATTGTGTGTTATCTGTAATTCAGGTAAGGACTGCAAACGATCAATTTCAAGTAGCTCCTACTTTTGCTACCAAAGGCTAACGTCAACGACATCTAGCTGTGAACTTGGCTACTAGATGCCACCGCAACCGGCACCTGGCGAAGAACGTTGTAACTTAATAGAGCGTTAATCAAATATAACCTACACATTTAGCTTCAAACAATTGTACTGTAGTTAGTGGAAGGTTCTTTTACATGCCATCAATCTATGACATGAGCCCGCCGGATTTACTTCACCTCCGAAGGAAGGCATACTGAGGAAGGTTCAACGCTCTTAAAAAATCCGACGACTTCGTCCGGGTTTGACCCCACGATCTTGGGCATAGAAGCTCAGCATGCTACCAACTACGCCACTTAAGTCGCTTATCAGCTGTTAAGGGACACTATAATTACGTCTAACAGGAGCAAAGAAAACGTAATATAGCGTAGGCTACCTCCTAACTGTTAAATGCCAGTGGAAAGTTGTACTTGTATGATTTTTTTTTGGTCGTGTAGCCTCCTGAGAGGGCGAGTGCAGGTCTTTCAAGTCGACGCCCGTGGGCGACCTGCGCGTCGGGATGAGAGATGGAATGGATGAAGATGAATGAAACTGGGCAGGGATGTGGAAGGAAGCGGCCGTGGCCTGTCAGAAGGTACCGTCCCAGCATTTGCCTGGTGTTGAAAATGGGAAACCACGGAAAACCATTTCAAGGACGGCCGACGGTGGGGCTCGAACCCACGCGTCTACCGAGTCAGCAGAGAGCTTGGCCCCATGACCTAATGCTGCGCTTTAGCCAGCATAGCCACTGCTGTCGGTACTTGTATGGATAAAAACTATGCATTCCAATATATTACACTAGGGACAGACGCCATCGCTGTTCTGCCTCTTAAAGCAAGAACAACAACTAAATAACTAATTACATATTACACTGGTACTTTTAGGGGCAGATGACCTCGTAGTTCCGCCCCCTAAAACAACAATAACTAACGAACACTGGTACTTCATAAATTACCGTACCAAAGAAGCGACCACTATAATTAATGTATAGACTACCGTGTGAGTTTTTCTTGCAATCAACATGCTCTTAGGTAATGAACAAATAATAATAATAATAATAATAATAATAATAATAATAATAAGTATTATTATTATAATAAAATAATAAAACCCAGTCCGTCAGCTAGAAAAATGAAACATATGGTACTGTTACTTAGCTCAGTAAAATAAAAGTAGGCTATTCATTTAAACTATCAAATAATGCTATCAGTGCAACAGATCAACCTGGTATGAAATTGTATTCCTAAATTGGGTATGGAATTGTCTGTAATGAAGTTGTTTCGTGAGTCGATTATAACTGTGTCAGTCTGGCAACAGTGGAGTTCACGTTCTAGCATCAAGTGTAACTCTTCAGCGTTTGAAGTGAAAGCGGAGAAATACGATAAAACTCTACTTTAAGTTGTTGCGAGAGTAAACTGAATCCTCAACTACCTTCATCTAACAGAATTCAGCGTGCTTGTAATCCCCAAGGATCTTAAATCATGCATAGACTGGAAGGAGATGGCTCTCCACCCCAATTCCCTGCAGTGTAATAGGTCAATGTACGAAGAGCAAGACTCGAGCTTTTAAACATCTACAACCGGGACTATGTTCACACGCCATGTGATAAAAAGCAGCAATGCACTGCACTAAACAGATAGATAAATAGATAGATAAATAAATAAATAAATAAATAGATAAACAAAATAAAAACACCCAAAACAAAACACAAAACACTACACAAAACAAGACAAAAAAACAAAAAAATAATAAAAAAAATAATTAAAAACAAAAATAAAAACGACAAACAAAAAGACGATAAAACACAAATCACAAAAATCACAAATTTAAAAAACACAAAACAGAACAAAAAACAAAACTCAAAACACAAAACATAAAAAAGAAGAAAAAAAACAAAAAACAAAAACAATACAAATCAACACAAAACAAAATATAACCAAATAAATAAATAAATAAATAAATTGCCGAAAAATCCGTTCTTTTGCGAATAACGACAAAAAAAGATCCTAAAATCGTGAGGCATAGATTTCTTGCGATTTTTCGCGAGTGTTCCGCGAGTTGAAACGTGTAATTATATGAAATGTTAATATAAAACATGTAAACCAATGGTTTTTTTTTCGCGATTTCGGGAGTCACGAATTTTGACTGTTTCTTCTAATAATGTCCACAATCCACATGCTCAAGAGTGCACAGTAACTTTAACAACCTATTCACACAGTTTCTGTCCATTGTTAAGTTCTACGGTTACACCAAACATATAATGTAAGTAAAGGCTTTGTAATGCATGAGTGACGAGTTTTTCCTAAGAAACTCAACTACCGCTTCTTTATACAAAAAGGTCTTATATTTTGTAGTATATCAAACATGTGCTGAATATTGTTTGATACATGGAGCAACTGCCAAGCGAAGATGAAGGATGATGGATTGTAAGGGAGCCGATGTTGATGGGTATTTGTTCGTTTCGAGGCTGCTCGCAGAAAAGGCAGTACAGCAAGCTGACCTCAGTGGCTATGGACAAAAAAGATAGCGCAATAAAGGGGAAAGAGACAGAAACACATATTGAAGAAGATTCCCCTTGTGATGGGATAGGTTATAAGTTTAATGGACATCTGGGAAGAAAGCTGGCAAATAATAGAATGGAGGCAAAGTAAATTGAAAGGGCAAACTGAAAGAGGAAGATACTGCTCTGTAAAAAAAACCACGACATTTTATTGGTTATTTTGGAGCTAGAATCATCTAGCAAATTGGCTCAGTGTGTGGAATACCTAATAAAATAACATTATATTATTATTATTAGCCTACTTTCGATTTTTTCAAAAATTGAAAGTAGACATATGAGATCTACACAGGGCCAAAAATTGTGTGTATGTCTGTGTGTGTGTGAGTGTGTGTACTCTGAATGTCTGTCCCCCCCCCTATCAATTCGAACATGGTGAAACTGAATTGAACGAAGTTTGGTACAGAGGTAGAACTAGCAAAGGGCACCTCATTGTCATGTTTTATATTGCCGCCATCTTGACGGAAACGTAATGGCGGCCACCCAAATGTTCAAAGCTTAAATCAAATTACGACTAACCTAATCATCCGATCTCTACCAAATTTTGCAACAAAATATATTTATCTTATGTCGAGCATCTTTTGACTGCACTACAAAGTCATCAGCCCAATAGTTTGCAGATGGCGGCCATGTATGTGTGCAAATCGATTCCCCCTATCTTTTCAAACATGGTGAAACCGAACTGAACGAAATTTGGTACAGAGGTAGCACTAACAAAGTGCACCTCAGTGTCATGTTTTATATCGCCAACATCATGACGAAAACGTAATGGTGGCCACCCAAATGTAAAAATCTTAAATCAAATTACGAATAACATAACGATCCGATCTCTACCAATTTGTGCAACAAAATATATTTCTATGGCAAGCGCCTTTTGACTAAACTATAAAGTCATCAACCCATTAGTTTGCAGATGGCGGCCATGTATGTGTGCAAATCGATTCCCCCTATCTTTTTAAACACGGTGAAACCGAATTGAACGAAATTTGGCACAGAGGTAGCAATAGCAAAGGGCACCTCGTATTCATGTTTAATAACCGTATAGTACGTTGTATTTCAATAAGCTACTACAACCAACATTCAACTATACTCCTTGAAAAGGACAAAGAGTTATAACAATTCTCATGCATTTAGGATAAAGTAGGATATATGTTCTTTACTGAACATCTTGTTTTTAATTATACCTTATAATGTAATTTTGTCGCAAAATAGTAATAATAAATTGGTGAAAAATTTAAAGTCTACATTTCTTGGTAATAATAATAGCAATAATGAGCACGGTCTCTAACAACATCTGCTATAGAATGACATAAAATGACCATGATAGCCCGATACCGTATTGACGTGTTCATTATAAACTATTTATTTTTACCTAAAGTCAATATTTATTTCATTGAAACCGTACAGGTTTCGGTCACACTGCGACCTTCTTCAGCTGGTAAATGATGAGTAACTGAGTGGCACCATACCAAAAGTTCACATAGTACATTTTCAAAAAAAAAAAAAAAAAAAAAGATCTTTACAATAAATTTTGTAAATTAAGCATACAAATTGTCTTGAAAAACAGCGTGCAATTGAGGATATGTACTGTTTGTTGAATCAGTTAGGTTTTAAAAATTCTTGAGGTCTATTTGCTAGGTATAATAGAGAAAAACTTTGGAATATATATGGCGCAATTATTAAGAGTGGTGAAAAATGTATCTGTTGTGTAGTTGCCAAGAAACAATATTTATTCTAACAGATCTGTTTTTTTTATGCGTGGAAAATTTACTATGTGAACTTTTGGTATGGTACTACTTAGGTACCCCCCCCCCCCCCCCCCCAGGGGCTCACATCTAGTGGGACGTGGGTTGGCGACGACGTAGCCCCAGCTGAGTCCGGCGTTGCTTCCACTTACTTGTGTCGGGCTCCACTCCGTCTTATTTCCAGTCGACCTCACTTGGTCAACTCTTTTTCTCTTCCGACCCGACGGTATTAGGGTATCCGAGGCCTAGGGAGTCTTCCTTTTCCGTCTTAATTGGCCCCCTTGTCTCATCTTTCCTGATACCCTCCCTCTGTGAGGGGTCAGCCTTCTTTTTCTTTTCTTTTCATGTAATCTCCTGCCTTCTGCTCAAGGCCCTCAAGGAAGCAGGGTGTATGTAGGCCTACCACTTCTGGTGCACCCTAGATATTGCCACACCCTCAGGGGCTCACGGCTGGTGAGTTCTGGAGTTGGCGACCCCGAGGGATTCCTGAGCTGGGTCCGATTTTTTCCCCTTTTATCCACTACCGCTGGGGCGGACCCTCTCCTCTTTCACTTTCCTATCTGCCTTTCATGGCTATCCTTCCTTCCAAGTCCCTCAATCCGCATTCTTCGAGGGTTGAGGTCATTTCTATTCCTCCTGTCCCTTATTTGCCTTATTCTCCTTCTTTTGTTTTCCATTTCTTCTTTTAGTATATAAGTTAGCAGTTAGTTTTAGTTATAGTTTACATTTCATTATCATCTTCATGATCACTCAAACCATTAAGGGCCGATAACCTAGATGTTAGGCCCCTTAAAACAACAATTATCATCATCATCATCAATCAGCTAAAGAAGGTCACAATGTGACTGAAACCGGTACGGTTGGTTGGTTCCTCAGTTTAGGGGCTGCGACAACGCGGTCATGTAGCCCCGTGTACTTTGGGTGTGTGTAGAATCTGTCTGATAACCGGTGGTAATTGTGATGGCTGTATTAGTGTGTGTTATCTGTTTTTTAATTCAAGTAAGGACTGCAGACTTTTGATTTTTTCAAATAGTTCCTACTTTGCCGCCAAACGTCACCATCAACGACTACTGGTTCAGAACTTAGATACCAGACGCCACCGCAGTCGGCTCTTGGCAACTAACATAGGATCCTAAGAGCGTTGTTTACATTCTTAACCTATACAATTTAGCTTCACACAGGTTTAATTAGTGGAAGGTTCTTCAACATACCATAAATGTATGACATGGAACCGCCGGCTTTACTTCCCCTCCGAAGGAAGGCATACTGAGGGATTTTTAACGCTCTTAAAAATCCGACGACTTCGGCCGGATCTGAACCCGCGACCTTGGGCATAGAAGCTCAGCATGCTACCAACTACGCCACCGAAGCCGCCTGAAACCTGTACGATTTCAATGAAATAAATATTGACTTTAGGTAAAAATAAATAGTTTGTAATATCTGCTATGGCAAGGCATGAAGCATATACACATTTTGGATATTACCAAGCCCAGGGATTTGACCGTCATTAGGCCCTCCAGTTGAATAAACGTGGTCCTAAGTAGGCCAATTCGAGAGAAGAAGAGGAAACTATGTGAGCAAACCTGTGATCGCTTTCACATAGAATTATGCACCCAGAGAACTGTATCAATATGTGAATATGCCAAGATGTGAGAGCGATCAGTAATGTAAATTGGAATTGTAATCCTGTTACGCTATTGTGGTTAAGTGTAAGAGAGGGCTAAGAGTCTTAACTTCGCCACAATAAAGGCACCAATAAATGAACAATAAATATTTGGCTGCATTTCATTATGTTTCGTGAATAACTAGAAAAACTAGTTTCAAGCAAGAGACTTCCCGCACGTGTTATCATTGATGCCGTGTTTATTTGTAGAAATTGATCGTATACGAAACCTATTAGATAGAATTTCTCTAAACTTGGGACATTTATAGGAAAACAAAAGTATCAACATTCTGAAACAAACGATATCACTTCGAGTGTGTAGGCTGTCAAAATTAGATTACAATTCCTATTCAAATTAAAAAATTGAAGTATTAATGAATCAAAAATTTAAATTTAAAATACATTTAACCTGATATGCCGTGTTTATTTGTATAAAGAGACCGACACTAGAACTATACAAACAAACATACACGATTACTAACAACGTCAGGAAAAGAAAGGCAACATTTAATGGACACATGCATAGGATGAAACAAGACAGACTGACCAAGAAAAATTTTAATATACGGTAGTTATAAATAGTACACTGAAAACCAATTGGGTAAAAGAAACCATGGAAGACCTCAAGAAACTAAACATCTCTACAGAAGACATGACAGACAGGAAAATATACAGAAAAAACTCAGAGAACAGAAATTTGAGCAAACACACAAAAAAAAAAAAAAATGGACAGAAGGTAGGTTGGTTGGTTCCTCAGTTTAGGGGCTGCGACAATGCGGTCATGTAGCCCCGTGTACTTTGGGTGTGTGTAGAATATGTCTGATAACCGGTGTTAATTGTGATGGCTGCATTAGTGTGTGTTATCTGTTTTTAATTCATAAGGGGACTGCAGATATTCAATTTTTTGGTCCCAAACGCCACCGTCAACGACAACTAGTTCCGAACTTGGTTACTATATGCCACCGCAGTCGGCTCCTGGCGACGAACGTTGGAACCTAAGACCGTTAGTCAAATCTTACCTATAATTCAGCTTCACACAAGTGTAATTAGTGAAATGTTCTTTTACATGCCATAGATCTATGACATGGGAACGCCGGCTTTACTTCGCCTCTGAGGGAAGGCATACTGAGGGATTTTTAATGCTCATGTGGACAGAAGAGAGAAAGAGGAAGCATAGTGAATATATGAGGGGTTTTTGGGAAGAAAGAGAAAAAGGTCAGAAAAAACAACAACATGAAAATTGGTTGTGTTTTAATGTTCTACTTAAGGGGGAATTAACGAAAATAATATTAATTATAATTTACTTGATATAAAAAATATGAACATTCTATCTTTAAAATATTGGTAGAAGAGAATTATCAAAAACTTGTAATTTTACTGAACTTGGCTTGGCACTTTGAACATAACAACTCATAAGAACTTGGCATCAAAAGTGTTAATAGTACATTTATTGCAGCCATATAGCCATCTCAATTATATACACTATCAAAGGGGTTAAGACAAGTACCGGTAGTTAAAAGTTAAAACTGAAATGGGCCCAGTGTACGAGTACATTCACTACAACTTCCCGGCATGTACTGTACCGTACGTTTCAACGCAACCAATCTGTTTCGCAGGTGGCATCTGCGCCTGCAATTCCAAATTACTCAACAGTAGCTTCGGTTCTGATGAAGTGAGAGCCATGTGTGCCTAATTCTAGCAAGGGAGGAGTTCGCTGTGGAGTTCAAACTCTTTGTGTGTAGAGCAGCTCATCGAGAACAGCTAACACTTCATCCTTAAATCCATGAGACGCAATAGGGAGGAGATGCAAGGGAAAGTCTGTAGTTGCCTGTGAGACCAGCAAGACGAAAACAAAATGACGACCATCTGATCGTTTCATTTCATATTTATTCATCAGTGCCTTACACTATATTTACAGTACACTGAAGGTAGTCTCTGGAAAGAGCAAAGCCCCACTTCGCATTCGGGATGCGTCAGAGCCCCCACTATATATATATATATATATATATATACTAGCTGACCCGGCAGACGTTGTCCTGCCTATCAAAGAAAGTGTTGTAACTTTGTATCTTGAAGTGCTTTTGGATACACAATATTTTTTTCAATTTCTATTAACTACCTCTAAACTATCGAGAAATGAATTAACTAATCTAGAAACATTCGTGGGAGCGTGCACAACAACTCTCCAAAGTTTCATCGAAATCGGATAAATGGCATATAACGCATACGGGATATTGTTTAAATGATTCGTGCGCTGTCACTCATTTGTTGAATCTACTCGTGCTTAACCAACTGTGAAATGGATTTACTAAGTTAGAAAGCTTCACGTAAGTGTACACAACAACTCATCAAAGTTTCATCGCAATCGATGAATAGTATATGAACGCATACGGGATTTTGTTGGAACGCTTCGCACGTCGTCACTCATTTGTTACATCTACTCGTGCGTTACCAATATTGTAAAATGGATTTACCAAGTTGAACACCTTCCCTGGCGTGTACACAACAACTCATCAATGTTTCATCGGAATCGGATGAATGACATATGAACGCATACGGGATTTTCTTTAAACGATTCGCATGCCGTCACTCATTTGTTGAATCTACTCATGCGCTACCTATTGTAAAATAGATTTACTCAGCCTGAAACCTTCTCTGGAGTGTACTCAATGATTCACCAAAGTTCCATCGCAATCGGATGAATGATATAAGATTTATTAAGCGAGAAACCTTCCGCAGGGTGTACACAACATCTCACCCAAGTTTCATCGTAATCGGACGAATGGTATTTGAACGCATACGGGACCTTATTGAAACGCTTCGTGCGTCGTCGCTCATTTGTTGAATGTACTCGTGCGCAACCTCCTGTGAAATGGATTTACTAAGTTAGAAACCCTCACGTAAGTGTACACAATATCTCACCCTTGTTTCATTGCAATCGGAAGAATGGTATATGAACGCATACGGGACTTTGTTTAAACGTTCGCGCGTCGTCGCTCATTTGTTGAATCTACTTGTGCGCTACCTATTGTAAAATGGATTTACTAATCCAGAAGCCTCCCCCTGGAGTGTACACAACATCTCACCCAAGTTTCATCGCGATCGGACGAATGGTATTTGAACGCATACGGGACCTTGTTGAAACGCTATGCACGTCGTCGCTCATTTGTTGAATCTACTCGCGCGCAACGTCCTGTGAAATGGATTGAAGTTAGAAACCTTCAGGTAAGTGTACACAACAACTCATCAAAGTTTCATCTCAATCGATGAATGGTATATGAACTTATACGAGATTTTGTTGAAACGCTTCGCGCGTCGTCTCTCATTTGTTGAATCTAGTCGTGCGCTATCTATTATAAAATGGATTTACTAAGCCAAACACCTTCCCTGGAGTACACTCAACATCTCACCCAAGTGTCATCGCAATGGGATGAATGGTATATGAACGCATACGGGACTTGGAAACGTTCAGAGACAAACAGTAGAATTCGACATCACTGCCACCTTTGGTATAAAACACAACTTTCCGCCACGGGCAGAGTGTATGTTATGGCGGTAGTTGCACAGGTTGCGACCAGGTGGCTCTAATGTGCAGAGACAAACCGTCCAAAGACATCAGCTTTCACCAAGGCCAAGGCTAGTGGTTTCCATGACGACTGTTTTTGACTGTATATTGTGGTTCTAAAATTGTGTGTAAATTGTGGTTCTAAAATTGTGTTCATTCCACCTACGGGGTCGGATTGTAAATCTAAACTATACAGGGACCCACCCTAATATACATACCAAATTTCATCAAAATCGGTCCAGTCGTTTAGGAGTAGTTCAGTGACATACACACGTGTCGAAGAATTATATATATAAAGATATACGGGGTATATTTACATATGTACACAAGATGGCAATTAGTGAGAATCGAACAATGATAAAATTATTTACAGTATAGATTAGGAGGATAGTAAATGCACATTTACATAGGATAATGGAGGAACAACAAGAGAAGAGACGAAATGAATATTGGAAATAGAGATTTACGGGAAACATTAGCACAACAAAGAATCGGGGCATAATTTATGACGAACAACCTGCTTGTTGAACAAATAATGCCGTAGCTTCCTCTTGAATTGTATGACATTATTGTTGCTGGCCTTCAGGAAGCACGGTAATTTGTTCCATGCACAAACCGATCTATTTACAAACCCCAGCGTTCAAGGTCTAAGTCATATACCGACTACACTAATCACAAGGTCACTATTAAATCTCGTGAAAATAAACCATCCTATGAGATGCGTTTTAGACCTAAAAGGTTCTGATAGGTCATTTATTTGCACAATATCAAGATAGTGTCCAAGAAAGCACTCAAACATTATTATTTGTAACTCAACTAGCCTACCAATGAAGCGATGCTCACTGTAAGTAGCATTAAGAGAGTTTTATATAAAGAACCTATGTTGCCAAAGTGATGACTTCATCAGTTTGAATATTACGCGCAACCGCCATATTGAAATTATAAGAATATATTATCAATATTGTACAGCTATAATTACGAAAATTATTAATAAGGTAAAAACCGATACCGATAGCTATGCTCGCAAAAACGCAGTGGTAGGCTATGGGGTCAAGCTATCTGTGGACTCTATAGAGGTGTGTTCGATCCCCACCGTCGCTCGCCCTTGAAATGGTTTTCCGTGGTTTCATCATTTTCAACTCCAGGTAAATGCTGGGACGGTACCTTCTGTTGTTGTTGTTGTTGTTGTTGTTGTTTGAGTCTTCAGTCTTTTGACTGGTTTGATGCAGCACTCCATGCCTCCCTGTCCTGAGCTAATCGTTGCATCTCTACATAGCTACCACACCCTACATCCGAGGCAATCTGTTTAACATTTTCTAACCTGGTCTACCCCTACAGTTCTTGTCCTCGACCCTTCCTTGCTATTCCTGGTTGTCTTAGTATGTGTCCTACCAACCTATCTCTTCTCTTCATTAGCAGTCACCAGAAACATCTCTCCTCTCCCACTCGTCTTAATACCTCTTCGTTTGTAACCCTATCTACCCATGTGATCTTCATCATTCTACTATAACACCACATTTCAAACGATTCAATTCTCCTCTTTTCTGCTGCACCAATAGTCCAAGATTGACTTCCATAGAGTGCCACGCTCCAGACAAAGGCTTTCAAAAATGACTTCCTAATACCTAAATCTATATTCGATGTCAACAGATTCCTTTTTTGTAGAAATGCTTTCCTTGCCTGAGCCAACCTACTTTTAATATCCTCTTTGCTTCGTCCATCACTGGTTATCACCTTCTGTCAGGCCACGTTTGCTTCCTTCCACATCCTTGGCCAGTTTCATTCAACTTCATTCATTTCATCTCTCATTAACTCATCTCATGAGGTTGGCGTCAGGAAGAGCATCTGGCCGTATAAACCATCGCCACAAAGAATTTCATTGCATCTCAACCCCGACCAAGTTGGAACCGGGAATAATAAGGGGTAGACATACGTCAATAAGGCACAAACGTATAAACGGCCTCGTATGCCTAGGACGAAAGACTAACCACTCCATACATTCAAGGAGGTGGCGCGGCGGGGCGTATTAACAATAACTGAGGATGCCATTGCTCGTAACACAGAATATAGCTCGCTGTGGCCATCTTGAAAGCATAGAAAATAAAATTAAATAACTCTCAATATTTTAGTGCTCCAAAAACGAAAATAGGTAAGAAGGTAGAACCGTATAAGGGCCTTTGTAAACTCATTTGAAGAGAACAGCCACCTTATATATTTAAGATGATGGCCAAACGTACTATTAATATCAAAAACTGTCCTAATTCTGTGAAATACTACAGCATGAGTAGGATTTTTTGATTTAATTTCAATTGATTTATTTATTTCCATGTCTTTAGAGCTCCTTTACAGTAACACCCTACGTAGAATAAAATTAGGGATTATAAAAATAAATCATTTCACTAACATTCACAATATTAATAATAATAGTCTACCAATTATAGCAACAATGGAACGGTTGTCTTCTGTATATAATAAAAATGTATCGCTAAATGTGTTGCTAAGCGTAAAACTCGAGAACGGCTGGACCAATTAGGCTATTTTTTAAAATTTCATTCAAGTCCGAAGAAGGTTTTTATGGAGAGAAAAAAAAATGAAAAATTTCCCGGAAAACGTAAAAATCCCAATTTTCAGAGTCTAACAATGCGTTGCTATTATTACTGGTGTGGCGGCAGTAGCATAGTTTTCCAACAGACAGCGCCACGGGCAGAGACTGGAGTGTAAAATTTGTGTACCTATTTTCTCGATTATGAACAGAATGCATTGGTGTAAATGCATTGTAAGAGAAAGGGTTAGAGATAGAGTAGGCTGTATGTTCTTTAATGAACACGTTGTTTTAGAAACCACATGTTAACGATACGGTTTTAACTACTCCATGATCACATTAGAAACATATTAATTACTTATTATTTGTTTAATACACAGAATTTTATCTCAATAAAATAAGTAGTTTATCAGAAAACATATCTATATATTTAAAACAGTAAGGTGATTTTTGTTACCACGAGATTGAGAGAACGACAGAACCGATTTACTTCGTAGAGCACTCTAACGAAAGCTCTTGGCCTCTAGATTTGCAGAGTGTCTATAAAATAAACAAATATATTACGGTATATTTTTGAATTAATATAGAAAATAGCAGAATTCTTCCCCCTCACGCATGCGCACAATCCGCCTGGGGTCATGACAAAATGGCGATGAGAAGTCCATTAAAATGTAAGTTATTTAATAAGCTTGCATGTAATTGAAAACATACATTAACCAAGTTCTGACAATAAAATATAATAACAGTATGAACGTATACGAATGTGCAACATTGATTTATTTGGATAATGAAATGGATTATTTCCTTCAGACAGCGGCTTTTAATGATAAAGAACGGCTGCATCTGCTGCTGACCAAGAGTGCGCGAGTAGCTATGTGGTTAAGGCGACAGACTGTGGTTCCAAGGTTCACCGGTTCGATCACAGCCCTCGCCGATATATATATTTTTTTACCACTGAAATATTGTTTAATCAAGGAGTATTAGTAAGGTTTTATGTCTGTTAAAGATACATATTTCTACATTCCCTCTCGGTATATTTTTGAATTAATATAGAAAATAGCAGAATTCTTCCCCCTCACGCATGCGCACAATCCGCCTGAGGTCATGACAAAATGGCGGAGAGAATTCCATTAAAATGTAAGTTATTTAATAAGCTTCCATGTAATTGAAAACATACATTAACCAATTTCTGGCAATAAAATATAATAACAGTATGAACGTATACGAATGTGCAACATTGATTTATTTGGATAATGAAATGGATTATTTCCTTCAGACAGCAGCTTTTGAAGATAATGAATGGCTGCGTCTGCTGCTGGACAAGATTGCTCGAGTAGGTATGTGGTTAAGGCGACAGACTGCGGTTCCTAGGTTCGCCGGTTCGATCCCAGCTCTCGCCGTTATATGTTTTTTTTTACCGTTGAAATATTGTTTAATCAAGGAGTATTAGTAAGGTTTTATGTCTGTAAAAGATACATATTTCTACATTCCCTCTCAATACGTTTTATTTCCGTTTTACCATTGCATTACAGCATGTGTTCAAAAGAGCAAACTGTTGTCCTCAGTACGCCCACTGAGTACGCCGTTTAAATATCTGCAATCAGTTCCTATAACTGACAACAGATGGCAGTACATCGCCCATATAGTTCCTGTAACTGACAGCAGATGGCAGCACCATTGCATCGATATATTTAAAACCCAAGACATGGCACGTTTTCACGTGATGGAGAATTATAAAGGAGGGGAATATTTAAGAAGGGAAATTTTGAGGAACATTAACCGACAGTTGAATGTGTAGGCTATGTTGCTTATGTACCTTAATATTGCAATTTCTTCCCAATGCTTCGGTGGTCAAGTTATTAGCGTCCTAGACTAAAAGTTATAATTATGCATCGTCGATATACTCTTAAATTATTAAAGAAAAAAGTAGTTTTCCAGGCACTCGCGCGTGTCCACAATTGCTTTCGCCATAAGAGACACTTGGCAAACATAATTCGTTTGAAGGGCTCCGACATTGTGGTCACTCAGCCCCGTGTACTTGGGTGTGTATGTGTGAAATTTTCTCTCATAACCTGTGTTATTGTGATGGCTGCATTACTGTGTGTATTTGTAATTAAGGTGGTAAATGGCAAGGAGACGGCCAAGGCCTTAAGTTAGGAACCATCCCGGTATTTGCCTTAAGTGGAAGTGGGAAACCACGGAAAACCACATCCAAGATTGTCGAGGTGGGAATTAAACTTTCCTCTTCTTAGTTATACCTCAAGAGACTGAATGTGCCCCGTTTTTGCCCTCAGACCAGAATTCAATTTCTTGGCAGAGCAGGAAATTTAACCCGGGTCTCCGGGGCGATAGAGAAGAATAGGTGGGCCTACATGTGTTAATACGATTTTTGACATGCACGGGACATATAATTCAAAAACTGCCTCCATTAGGGTGACTGCCGAAGTGAGTATTGAGTATAGGCTTATGGTCGTTCCAGTAGTTGGCGAAGTGATTCTATGTTCCCCTGCAAAATGTACTGTCATAACCTATAACAGGTGATGGAAATAGCTTATTTAGAGCAGTTTCGTACTGTTTATAACAAAATGAAGAACGTCATTCTGAGCTGCGTTTTCAAGCTATCGCCAAAAATTTCGCTGGCAGGAACAATTATAAGGAATTTATTTTAAGCGATCAGTCTCATCGCATTCTCCTCACCAACCAACTTGAGTATGAAAGTCTCTGGACGGTCATGTTGAACTTCATTGTATAAGACAATTGTTTAATGATTATTTGTTTAGAGTACTGAGTCTAACTACGCAGTTGATTTCGGCAATGGAAGTATTATTTGCCATGTAATATTTAGCGGCTCCGTTATTGCAGGACACTATAGTGTTATCGAATAATACGAAGCCACATTTAAAATCCAATATAAATAGGCCATTTCAGAAACAATTCCAGATATTATGCAGTACAGTGTACTGTAAGGTCTTTGACGATCAAATGTAAACATTGTTCTACATTGTACTTCTCTTGCGTAAAATCTATGCGTGGTTACTTTGGTCTTTACTGTTGTGAGGGTAAAATTGATCTGCTGGAATATAAAATATTTGCCAAGCTGCAACAATGTAATGATATTAATTTAAAAGTCATTGAACTTATATCCAGTAGTTCGAACACATACATCAGCGTTAACATATTGGATACTGAAGATGAAAGCCAGCTACTTAATTTCCCTGTTATTGAATTTTTCAATTCCTTGGAATTAAGTGATTCGCCTCCACATACTCCGAACGTTTGAGCCATAGTTATGCTCCTTAGAAATCTGAACGTTTCCCAAGGACTCATATATGGTAATATATTAATTGTAAGAAATATGTAAGAAATTGCTTGGATTCGGATATAATAGGTGCAGTAATATTAGGCAGAGAGCTCAAATCCTACGACTTCATTTAACACCTTCCGATAAAACACTTGCAGGTACAGTACATTTTCTTTTAATAGGCAACAATGTCCTATTCGCTTGGCCTACTTTATCACAATCAATCAAGCTCAAGGAGAAACTCTTGAACGTATTGGGCTATTTACCTCATTACGTTTTAAGTCATGACCAGCAGGATAGTGAAGGTACAAAAAAGGTCCTGTATGGGATGGTAAAGAATAAGAGGCGGAAGGATCCTACGGATTATGTCAGAATGGTGAACAAAAGGGGACAAGGGATAGAAAATAGGGAAGAACTGAAGAAAATGTGGAAAGAATATTTTGAAGAACTCCTGAACCCAAATGGAAACCACGGCGAGGAAGAAGAAATCGGGGAAGAGGTACAGTAGATGAACTGCAAACCGAAAAGGACTTAACATGGAAAGAAGTGGAAGATGCAGTGAGGAAGATGTAAGGAGGGAAGGCGCCGGGTGTGGATGAGTTGAGTGTGGAGATGGTGAGAGCAGCAGGAGAGGTGGGGATACAATGGTTGTATCGAGTGATGAAGGCAGCATGGAAGGAAAGGAAGACCCCAGAGGACTGGGAAAAGGGAATAATTGTCCCGATCTTCAAGAAAGGTAGTAGAACAGAATGCAGAAACTATCGGGGAATAACACTGATGAGTCATTGTGCAAAGATGTTTGAGAAAATTTTAGAAAGGAGAATTAGGACAAGGATAGAAGGAGGGATGAGGGAAGAACAACATGGCTTCAGAGCAGGAAGGTCCACAGTGGATTTGATTTTTGCTGTAAGTCAGTTACAAGAACAGCACTATGAGTATGGAACAGATCTACTGATGGCCTTCCTGGACATTGAGAAAGCATATGACAGTGTATGCAGAAACAAAGTATGGAAGTCCCTGGAGGATAGAGGAGTAGAAAAATGGACTATAAGGAGGATAAAAGAGATGTACAAGGGAAGCGTGAGCTGTGTGAAAGTGGGAGGAGAGAGATCGGACTGGGTGGAACAGAGAAACGGCCTGAAACAAAGAAGTGCACTGTCACCGTTACTTTTCATTGTGGTGATGGATGACATAATGACCCGAGCGGCACAAGTAATAGGGGAAGGAAAGATGAAAGCAATGGTGTTTGCGGATGATTTGATGATTGTGGAAACGAGGAGGAGGAGGTACAGGAACAGTTGGACGTGTGGGAAGGAATAATACAAGGATATGGGATGAAATTTAGCATAAATAAGAGTGAGATGGTGATCACAACAAGGAAGAAGGAAAGGACCACAACGGGAATAACAATTGGTGGGGAACAGCTGAAGAAAGTGGAGAGTTTCAAGTATCTGGGAAGCCTGATACAAGAGAATGGAAGAAACGGTAGAGAAATAAATGAGCGGGGGAGACAGGCAGAAGCATTCCGGAGCATGTTATGGAGCAGGGATGTCCTTCAGAACAGCAAGTAGATCATATATCGTACTATGTCCCTATCCTGACGTATGCCTCGGAGACCTGGGTTATGAAAGGAAGGGAGGAGAGCAAAATACAGGCCAGTGAGATGAGGTTCTTGAGAAGCAGTATTGGAGCTACAAAGAGGGACAGAATAAGAAATGAGAGGACCAGAGAATTAATGAAGGAGGAACCATTACAGGATGGTATAGAGAAATCTAGACTTAGATGGTATGGAGATGTAAAACGAATGGAGGAGAAGATGATACCCAGGAGGATACACGAGACGAAGTGGGAAGGAAAGAGACCAAGAGGGAGACCGAGAGACAGGTGGCTGAAGGGGGTGGAAGAAAGCGTGAAGAAGAGAGGAGAAGACTGGACAAGGGTGGAGGCTGAGAGATGGTTAGGAAGACAGAAGACGTTGGAGGGGCTTGTGTTCCAAACAGACCCGGCCAGTGGCTGGAAACTGTGCAAGATGATGATGACCTCATCACGTTTTCAGTCATGACCAGCAATATGTTACAATGCTGAGAGTGCTATCTTTTGACGCCCTTAAAGTTGCAATAGTGCTAAAAAGTATTCGTACAAAGAATGTAACTTATATAAGAAGCTTCTTCAGTAAATTTGTTTTCCATTGTCCGTCATGTTTTGACGGGTTTCATCTAGTATCTTGTTAAAACCCATACGGTAAAGTTCTGCCTTGTAATCGGGGGAGAAGAAACACAATGGAAAGAGAGCAAGGAATAGGAGTCTCAAGTGAATGACGTAAACCACTGTTAGGAAGAATTCTTACGAGATTCGTTTTCACGGGAGAATACATCTGAAGCACGACCTAATGGGGTTGCATACCCAATACACGTTGCCAGACACATGAAAAGGAATTTCAGAAGCAGTCTTATCTCCTGAAGATGTACTGTACCTTAGACCAGAGGTCATGACAGTTTCTTGGTTGATAGATATATTCAACGTTTGCAGAGGTAAAAGGCAGAGGAAAATAACTTCGATGTTCCACCCCATAAAACAGTAACCAATGATGAATTACAGCGATGGAAATATTTATTGCATCGATGATCATTATTAGCCTATTTTCATTTATGAAAAAAAAAAGCCAGGTTTATGAGGTCACCTTTTGTCCGTGTGCCTGTGTGTGCGCGCTCGCGCGTGTGTGTGTGTGTGTGTGTGTGAGGAATTTTGTGTGTCCCCCCTAATAATTTCTAAACGGCTGTAGCGATGCCAATGAAACTCGGTAAGTTCATAGCACTATTCCGGGCGACCCCGACCGTGCCCTTCAAATTTTGTCACGTCTCACCAATCCAACATGGCCGCTGTGCGAAATATTTCACCAGCATTCAATATCTCTGAAACTATTACCGATATCACCCTGGAATTTTGTACGGTGATAAAGGAAACTACTAGAAGTTCACCTATGTGACTTGAAAACCTGGTAACAACAAAACCAACATGGTGGCCAAGCGAATTTGCGACTTTTAAATAGACGTTTCTCGCGATTTAACCAACCAAACGCAATGAAACTTGGTACAGTATATGTTAATACACATTGTAATGCACCGACATCTAACTTCGTTCAATTGTTTACATAACCTCAAGATGGCGGCTGTGCGAAATATTTCACCGGCATTCTCTATCTCTGAAACTATTACCAGTATCACCATTAAATTTTGTACGGATATAAAGGGCACTACTGGAAGATCATCTATGAGACTTTCAAAACCCGGTTAACTACAAAAGAAACAAGGTGGCCAAGCGAAGTTGAAAGTTTTAAAAAGACTTTTCTCGTGATTTAATGATGCAAACGCAATGAAACTTCGTACAGAAAATGTTTATACACATTGTAATGCACTGGTATCTAATTTAGTTCAATTGTTTAGGCAACCTCAAGATGGCGGCTGTGCGAATTAATACAATTAAGTTTTCATTTCTTGTGTTGTAATCATGCGATCGAAATCAACATTTGCATAATGAACGTACACAATAATCATAATCTAATAGTACATCATTCTATGGCCTACACATATTAAAATCCAACATGGCGACCATCCGAAATATTTAGACGGTTCTCAATATCTATTAATCAACTACAGCAATCAAACTGAAATTTTGAAAGTGTATAGAGGGTATAAACATATGTTCACCTATGGGACGTTCATTAACCTGGCGAGCACACATCCAACGTGGCGGCGACGCGAATTTTAAATATTCAAATGGGCGTTTCTTGCGTTTTAATCATCCGAGCGCAGTGAAACTTGATACGGTATATGCTTATACAAATTTTAATCGACTGGCATCTAATTCATTTAAATTATTTTCATAACCACAAGATGGCGGCTGAGCGAAATTTTAAAATTCCGCTTTTATTTGTTGTGTCCTAATCATGCGATTGAAGTTTGAATAAAACACCTACACAATAATCTTCATGTAATTGTACATAAATCTAAGTCTTGTAATATAAAAATCCAACATGGTGACCATCCAAAATATTTAGACGGCTCTCAATATCTACAAATCTATTTCAGCAATCAAACTGACAATTTGTATGTTGATAGACGCAATTAATATTAGTAGGATATATGAAAATAGGCTATTTAGTTCTTCACGGAACTACTTGTTTTATCTTTCAGAAACCATTTCTTCAATTAAACCACTCTATTGCTGGATTTCCTTCGTCTAACTGTATTTACCAATAATACTTGCTCCTTAGTTGCCAATATTTTCACTTTACAATGCAGCAGTACTTAGCAACATTTCCTGTAAGATGTTGTTTTTGTCGTGTTGCCTCCTAGGAGGCCGAGTGCAGGTCTTTCTAGTCGACGTACGTGGGAGATCTGCACGCTGGAATGAGAGATGAGATGAATGGATGAAAGTGGACAAGGATGTTGAAGAAAGGTGCCGTGGACTGTCAGAAGGTACCGTTCCAGCATTTGCCTGAAAAATATTTCAAGGATAGCTGACGGTGGGGCTCGAATGCACGTCTACCGAGTCAGCAGAGAGCTTGGCCCTATAGCGTACCGCTGCGCTTTAGCGAGCGTATCCACCCCTGTCGATTCCCGTAAGATAAATGGAGAGAAAATTACGGTATAATAGGTCCAGTGGTCGAGATGTTCAAAGCGGGGTGAATCCGAGGTGTCAGATGGGGATTAACCACTTCCTTAATCTCAGGATTTTCGCAAATACAAAGTTCCCCCATTCTCTACAAGAAAGCGCTATATTGTCAAGGAGCTTAGATATCTAAGCTCCTTGAATTTCATAGCGCTCCAAGGAACAACAAAATTTGACATGAAAGCTGCCCTCTGGGCGCAAATTACAAAGCTGGCACCCGAGGCCATACGATATTGTGATATTATTAGTATTATTGATACGATAATTTGACTTTCGTTTGCGATGTCGCGATTTAGCGAACGAAACTCTAGCCTAGCACTGAAACGTCAAGTCGGAAGTAATGATGGCTTTACTATAGCTCTACCTTGGTTGTTTGGGTTTCTACTCACTTAAACTATGATGGTGTTTATTGACGATCCAAACAGCCTTCAGGTTGATAACTTGACAGACAGACTCAACAGTGAGTTTGGAAACAACTGCACATTAACCCTTTATAGGGAAAAACTAATCTTTACTTTTATGTGTTTCTACATTTTAATTTATTTTAATTATTATTAGGGCTCGGATTTTTAGGTAAATAAATATTTTTTTTATGTAAATACATATTTTAAGCATTTTTTCTATAAGTACATAAATTCCTGCTTATCACTTATTAGCACATAAAATAGGTTACATAATATTTACATTTTTTTAAAGCAGTTTCTAAATCCTTCAGTTTATTGCATTTTTGTTCTGTGTTACTTCAACGGGGAAGAACCTGTTAGCTATCTAATCTTCATTCAGAGCGTATGTCAGCTTGCAACTGTGTTATTCTTAACTTGTCGCCCCGTGCCACTCACTGTGGAAACCGGGGATTTCCTTGTCCATAGCCATGTTGCACCACGTGCTAGAGCTACCTGAAACCAGTGTCACTCACATGCAGATCATTTCTGGCACTATGAAGTGTAAGGCAGTTCTATGATGCCTAAAGTAAAAACAACTACAAGCTATCGTCTGTTCCAGAATTTAAAGATAATTTTACTTCTGATGGAAGCGTTCTGTTCTGCCAACCATGTGGGAAAGCAATCATGGCTGAACAGCGATCTCACGTTGCACAACACCTCAAGGGCAAGAAACATATTGCCGCAGTTTTGCGCCTTCAGAATAAGTGTTTTGCGATAATCGTCGATCATTTGTGATGGACAACCTGAAGATGTATCTCGTTGTGTATGGTAATGCTTCAGCAGTCAGTGAGACATTGCTTAAATTCATTTGTGAGTACTGCATATTGTTTATATTCACATTGTATGTATGTCTACCCCTTATTATTCCCGTATTCCAACGGGGTCGGGGATGAGATGCGATGGAAGTCGTTGTGGCGATGGTTTTTACGGCCGGATGCCCTTCCTGACGCCAACCTCATGAGAGGAGTTAATGAGAGATGAAATGAATGACGGTGAATGAAACTGAGCAAGGATGTGGAAGGAAGCGGCCGTGGCCTGTCAGAAGGTACCGTCCCAGCATTTGCCTGGTGTTGAAAATGGGGAAACCACGGAAAACCATTTCAAGGACGGCCGACGGTGGGGCTCGAACCTACGCGTCTACCGAGTCAGCAGTGAGCTTGGCCCCATGACCTAATGCTGCGCTTTAGCCAGCGTAGCCACATTAATAAACTAAATTATAATTAAATATTTTTACTTTTTTGTCACATAATTCAGGTATTTTTAATACATAAAAATAAATATTTCCCCGATTTTTAACACCTAAAAATCCGAGCCCTAATTATTATAATTATAAATAATATTATTTTTTGTTTCTCTAATTTTAATGTTTAGTCTATATAATTATTTTTACTTTTCAATTTATGTTATTATAGATTTAATTTTGATATTTTTATTGAATTAATTAATTAATTAAGTAATTTCGAATTGATTCTTATAATTGGACTAATTTTACAATTCCTTTATAGTCTTGTTTATTATACATTTCTTTTATTATTGTAATTTTATTTTTATGATTTTTATTTCTATATTTATATTTTGTTTTTACACTTTAATTGTTAATTATTTTAATTTAAAAAGTTTTTAAATTTATCCAACACATTACATCAAGTAGATGCGTATATAATATTTGATTTTTACAAATACAGTACAACCCCTGTAATCCGTCACCTTTGGGACTGAGGGCATGGTCGGAGCGCAAGAAAGGTCGGATTATCAGAAAGTACAGAAAAATATGGATTTACATTAAAATAAACAATCTCTGAACTCAAGATATCGGAGTTCCTTTCCTTCTTTCCTCGTAGTACCACATCCACAATGCGTTGTCAAGCAGTTCTAGTTTAGGCTCTTTCAAGGTTTTGCAATTCTTACGAGCGTTTTCGCCATATATCGCCACTGTGCATGATTCAGTGTCTTTCCGATTTATTCTCCAATCTTTTATTGTCGTAATGCCTACATTGAATTCCTCAGTACTTTTTGGAGTGATTCCCCTTTGTCCAGTCTTCGTAGCACTGCAAATTTTTCATTTAATAAAAACGTAATGTGTATACGTTTCACTCCTGGCATGTTGAAAAAAAAAACACAACTATACAGTACACGCAATGTTCAGTAAACACATTACTGTTCAGTACTGTAACGAACACAGAAAAACAATGTCGTGAAACCAGCGAACAGTAAGCTCTAAAAACTTTATGTTCGACCCTTACTATTATATGTCTGAAAACTGTATCATAATGATGGTCATTATAACACTATTTTTCATTATGAAAGAGTTTCTCCCACCAATCACAGCTCAAGAAACAGTTGTTTGACCAATTAGATAAGGATACCTTCGCGCATGCGCTCAAAATCCAACATGTCTGTATAAATTACCGAAAGTGCACCGTCCATATGTTCGCGTAAATAAACTGGTGAATATGAGACAAGAAATAGCACTGTACCTTAATATCTCCAAATCCAATTTCTACACAGCGCGTTGTTTTCAAACGCATTCGGTGACATTTTTACTGAATACTGGCGCTCAATCTGGACATATGGCATTGAAGCACACAGAGCGCATGCGTCGGTCGATCAGAGAGCTTGGAAATCAGAGATATCCTATACTCAGCGCAGCAACCGATTCTAGTGACAATCTCAGCAGATATTTATGAATATTTATGTTAAAACATATAATAAAGTTATAATTATCGTCGAACATAAACAGTCGTATGCAACTCGCCTATAATAGTAATTAAGACACTCGTATGGAAATTATAAAACTCGCATACGCTCGTTTTATAAAGATACTCGTGTCTTAATTTTGGCCATTATAGGCTCGTTGCATAATGTACTATTACAGTGCAGTACGTACTGTACAAAACACGTACAACGACAGAAACGATACGATAGATGACGGTGCACTAAAACGGACAAATGATTAATAACAAGTACCTGTAAACAACAATGGCGGAACAAGTCTGGACACGTTCGGCTCGAGTACGGTCGGATCAACCGGAGCGACGGACACGCCGAGGGCGAACGAGAGGGGATCTAATGTACTAGCACATTGGCGTCAAAATTATCCGAAATTTGGCTGAAAGATACAACTATTAGCATCTTTGAAAGCATAAATTGTACTTATGACAGGCGGTTAATATAGACCACTATCCCATAAAGGGATAATGACCGGGCCGTCGAACAAATTCTGTCCACTGCCAAGGACAAACATTGCAGGGAGGGTCTTGTTCATATCGATCAGCTCTGAGGCGAAATAAATTAAATTAGCGAATCCCTGGTGCGTCTTTAGAGCGCCGATCTTATCTGTGCCTGGGATAATAACGAGTCGACGAGAGCGTCGAACAATGGGCGCCCCTCGACCTCGCTCGGTGCTCAGCTTCTTACAATCCTCAACTTGAACTCTGGCTACCGTACTTCATTTTATAGCTTCTGTATTATAATAGGATCTAAACAGTCCTTTCTAGGATCAGCGATCTCCTTCTGACACAACTCTCCTGCTCTGGTGACGTTCAACTATTCAACTTAAGATTTTGCGTAGATGACAATACTCTCAGAATTTATACAGAAGGAAGCTTTGTTGTTGTTGTTGATGTTGTTGTCCTTGTATTTGAAGGGTTTAGAGAATGTGGTCGTTCGGAGGGGAAGTAAAGCCGGCGGTCCCATGTCATAGATTCATGGCATGTTAAAGAACCTTCCACTAATTACACTTGTGTGAAGCTAAATTGTATAGTTTAAGAATGTAAACAACGCTCTTAGGTTCCTACGTTCGTTGCCAAGAGCCAACTGCGGTGGCGTCTGGTAGCTAAGTTCTGAACTAGTAGTCGTTAACGGTGGCGTTTGGCGGCAAAAGTAGGAACTATTTGAAAAATTCAAAAGCCTGAAGTCCTTACTTGAATTAAAAAACAGATACCACACACTAATACAGCCATCACAATTAACACCGGTCATCAGTCAGATTCTGTAAACACCCAAAGTACACGGGGCTACATGACCGCGTTGTCGCAACCCCTAAACTGAAGAACCAACCAACCAACGTGGTCATTCAGTCCCATATACTTGGGTGCCTGTGTAATTTTGTCTGATAACCTGAGTTATTTTGTTGTCTGTACTAGTGTGTGTATTTGTATTTAGGTAGGCTAAGTATTGAGAAGGAAGCAGTCGTGGTCTTAAGTTAGGAACCATTCCAGCATCCCAGTAGAAGTGGGAAACGACGGAAAACCTCTTCCAAGATGGCTGAGGTGGGAATCGAACCCACATATTCTCTTTTTTGCCACACGAGGGCTGCGTGTACCTCGTTCCAGCCCTCAGACCAGAATTACTTTTCTTGTCAGAGTCGGGATCGAACCCGCACCTCTGGTGCAACAGCAAAGTATGCTAGCAGGTACACCACTAGGCTCCCCCAGGGGCTCAAATCTAGTGGGACGTGGTTTGGCGACCACGGGGCCCCAGCTGAGTCTGGGATTGCATCCACCTACTTGTGCCGAACTCCTCACCGTCTTCTTTCCTGTTACCTCTCTTGGTCAACTCGTTCCGACCCCGATGGTATTAGAGTATCCGAGGCCTAGGGAGTCTCTTCCTTTCCCGCCTTAATTGGCCCCTGTCTCATCTTTCCTGATAGCCTCCTTCTGCGAGGGATCAGCCTTCTTTTTCTTTTCATGTTATCTCCGGCCTTCTGCTCAAGGCCCTCAAGGAGGCAGGGTGTATGTAGCCCCACCTCTTCTGGTACACCCTCGATATTGATGATGATGATGATGATAATTGTTGCTTTAAGGGGCCTAACATCGAGATTATCGGCCCCTAATGAAATGAAATGGCGTGAAATGAAAGGATGAAGATAAAAACTGCTCACTGCCATGGATGAAACGGAAATGGTGTTTATAAAACAGATAGTGAGCCCCAAAAAGTATGCCTTAATTGAATAAAAATAATAAAAGGCGGATGGTAAAAAAGAATAAAACAAATAAGGCATAGTGAACAATAAAATAGACGAACACAATAAAAAACAGAAAACAGACGTAACCTGAATTAAAAGTCGTAACTACACATTAAAACTTAAAAAGTAACCACTCTCCCTCATGAACCGGATGACGAGGTCTACTGACGGCCCGTCATCACGAAGAATGAGGGAGAGGGTATTAGCCAGGTCCACACACTCCAAGAGAATGTGTGCCACAGTTAGATGGGCACCGCAAGTACACACAGGGGGATCTTCTCTCTTTAGCAAGTGGGAGTGCGTAGCAATCCCATGGCCAATCCGGAGTCGACCGAGTACCACAGCTTCCTTCCGGAGAGATCGGAAGGAAGATTTCCACACCTTCGTTGTCTCCTTGATGCCTCTCAGTTTGTTGGGTGGAGGCGTGGCACGCCACGCTTCCTCCCAATGCGACAGGATCGAATGCCGCAACTGAGAGCGCACATCACTAGCAGGCACCTTATACGGTAGCGAGGGCAGTGCGACTGCCTCTCTCGCCGCCTGATCAGCAAGCTCGTTTCCCGCATTACCCATGTGGCTAGGAAGCCACACAAAGGTCACCCCGGTTCCAGCGTTACACGAACTGACGAGCAGGTCGTGCACACGCTGGACCAACGGGTGCTTCGGGAAACATACATCGAGCGCTTGCAGCGCACTCAGAGAGTCAGTACACACAAGAAAGTGCTGGTGATCGTCTGATAACGTGTACCGCAGAGCCCCTAAGATGCATTAGAGCTCCGCTGTGTACACGCCACAAGCCTCGGGAAGTGAAAAGAGAAACCGACGATCCTCATTCACAAATGCACAGCCCACTTTCTCGTTTACCCTCGAACCATCCGTGAATAGAAGCCCTGATCCTGGATACCGGCTCACCATGGACTGGAACAGCCTCCGATGGACGGAGGAGTCCGTGTCCGACTTGGGGCCGGTGTGCAGATCCAGGATGATATCAGGGCGAGAGACCATCCACGGAGGGGCCTTGCTAGGTACTCGGACGATACAGGAGACAGAAGGAAATTGGAACTGACGATCCAAGCGAATCCCCGCCGGACGAGTGGCTCGGGCGAGCGCATCATACAGCCGGCAATTCGGATTGGTAAACAAACATGGTTAGCTTGGATGAAGTGGCATCTCTCGAATAGTTGCAGCATAGGTCAGCAGTACTTGTTGGCGCCTCAGGTGTAAAGGAGGTACGCCAGCCTCGGCGAGCAAGCTGACGACTGGGCTCGTCCGAAAGGCTCCCGTCGCCAGCCTCACACCGCCGTGGTAGACACTGTCCAGTTTAACAAGCGCTGACTTACGGGCCGAACCATATGCTACACTGCCATAAGCTAATCTAGATAAAATCAGTGCCTTATAAAAACGTAGGAGCACCGCGCGGTCCGCCCCCCACGATGTGCCGCTAAGAAACCGCAACATGTTGAGTTTCTTAGCACAGGCAGTTTTCAAACACCACACGTGTGGTTCCCACGTCAATGTCTGATCGAAAAGGAGCCCAAGGAACCGGTACGTAGCAACAACAGGCAAAGCTACATCACCCAGATAAAGCTCAGGATCAGGATGGAGAGTGCGCTTTGCAGAAATGGACAACCGAGGTCTTTGCGGTTGAGAACCGAAAGCCATGCTCTAGTGTCCAGCGTTCCACTCTCCGAATAGCTTGTTGTAGCTGTCGTTCAGCGACCGCCATATTTTGTGCACTATAATGTAGAGCGAAGTCGTCTACATATAGCGACGGTACCACTGCTGGACCAGCAGCAGCGACTATACCGTTTATGGCAATCGCAAATAATGTACGCTAAGTACCGATCCCTGTGGGACTCCGTTTTCCTGTATATGATATTGCGAATATTTCCCCCCTATTCAGACACGGAATAGGCGAACGGACAGAAAATTCGCAATAAAAACCGGTAAGTTATCTCGGAATTTCCATTGATGCAGGGTAGAGAGGATGCCGTAACGCCAAGTGGCGTCATAGGCCTTCTCGAGGTCAAAGAAAACAGTGACTAGGTGCTGTCTCCGGAGAAAAGCGTCCTGTATGGCGGTCTCCAGGCGTACCTGATGGTCGTTGGTACACCGAGACGCCCTGAAACCACACTGGTATTCAGACAGGAGTCCTCTTTTCTCCAGGCCCACACCAGTCCGATTGACCATCCTCTCAAAGAGCTTGCACAGACCGTTTGTGAGACAAATAGGTCTGTAACTCCCTGTCAAATTGGGATCCTTATAGGGCTTCAGGATAGGTATAATGATACCTTCCTGCCATTGCGCTGGAAACACACCTTCCAACCAGATACGATTAAACACCCTGAGCAAAGAACGAATGCTCTCGTCGTTAAGGTGTTTAAGCATCTGGTTGTGAATATTATCCGGGCCGGGAGACATGTCCCTGCAGAGCGCCAGCGCTCCGCGAAGTTCCCACTCCGTAAAGGGAACGTTGTACTCCTCCGAAGCGCGGGAAGCAAAACTGAGCTGGAAACGTCCTGCCTCGCGCTTCAGGGCCATGAAGGCAGGATCATAGTTATCGGAACCTGATATATCCGCAAAATAAGATGCGAGATGGTTTGCAACGCGGTAAGGATCTGTAACCAATTCATTATGAATGGAAATTCCCGGTACAGTAGAAGATGTCTGAATGCCCGAAATGCGTCGTAGTTTAGTCCACACTTGATAGGAGGGGGTATGTGCCGTGATAGACGACACATACCGTTCCCATGATTCTTTCTTACTCTGGCGGATAAGAAACCATGCCTTGGCAGGACATTTCTTAAACGCCACCAAATTGGCCATGGTAGGACGCCAACGGTAGTTCTTATGAGCTCGACGACGGTCTCTTATTGCCGCTGCAATATCCTCTGTCCACCAAGGGACGAGTTTGCGACGAGGAGTCCCAGAAAAGGATAGAATGGACTCTTCGGCGGCAGCAAGAAGCACATCGGTGATGTGCTGTACCTCGTCATCAATGCTCCGGCAACCAAGATCAACGAACACAGCTCGTTCTTGAAACGAGGGCCAATTTGCCCGCTTAAGTACCCAACGACTGGGAAATTCCACGGGCTTCTGGTTCAGAAGTGTGAGAACGATCGGGAAATGGTCACTGTCACAGAGGTCGTCGTGTACATACCAACCAAATAGGGGGACCAGCGCACGGCTACACACACTCAAGTCAATGTGTGAGTACGTGCCGTGCGCTAAGCTAAAATGTGTAGCTTCCCCTGTATTTAATACAGATAAATCCAACCCTTGAATTAAACCCTCACGTCCTTTCCTCTGGGGCAGGAAGATGGTGAACCCCATTGGGGGTGATGTGAGTTGAAATCACCCACGATTAGGAAAGGGACTGGAAGTTGATCAACAAGATCAAAGACGTCATTAATATCAAGGGGCTGGTTCGGTGGAAGGTACACGTTACAAACAGTTGTCATAGCAGGCAAGGACACGCGAACTGCAATAGCTTCCAGAGGAGTGGCGAGTGAAAACTCCTCACTATAGCAGTCAGAGCGAACGAAGGTACAAACGCCCCCGGAAGTCCGGGCGGCGTCTTGTCGCTCTTTAGAGTATAGTCGGAAACCTCTCAGAACAGTCTCGTGATCAGGTCTGAGGTTTGTTTCCTGGATGCAGAATATACTCGCTGCGTATTGTGCAATAAGCTGACGGAGCTCTGTCAAATGTCTGTCATAACTGTTACAATTCCACTGTAACAGTGCCATTGTGTGAACTTATAAACTAGGGAATAAGTTGGAGCTGCAAGCTACAACTTAACCTATGGAGGAGCATCATCCACTACGTCAACTATTATCTCCATGTCCTCAGGCGAGGTCGTGGAGTGAATCGACTCAGCGGAAGATTTCCTAGACGCAGTTCGGCGGAGGGGGGATCTCCGTGGGGAGCGCGATCTGGGGACCAAAACGTCCCCAGGCGCAGAAGCATCCGCAGGTGGTGGGGCGGATGGCTTCCCCTTTTTTGGAGAAAGAGAATGCGTAGTGCGGGCTCCCGTCTTCCCCGCCTCTTTAAGATATTTAGACGGGTCAGGAGACGAATTCCTGACCCTGGTCGACGATGCCACCTCCGCCGGCTTCGGCGCGGCTTTCGCCGACCGTTTGGGTTGGGAGGAAGACTTGGACTTCATCCCGAGTGGGAGTAAGTCTTCAACTTCCTCCCCTGCTGTGCGGGCGGAGCATCCTTCGCTCGCACAGCCTTCGTTGAGGCCAAAGGTGGAGTTGAAGTCACCTTCGGGTTTTTCGTCATATTCATAGGTGCTGGTTTCTGAACAGTAAACTCAGTTGCAGGTTTCACAGCTGGAACAAAAGATGAGGTAGACGGAACCAAATTGGGTATTATAACCCGATAATCAATCGTAGGAGCAGGAGCAATCGCGATACGGTATTTATTGCGAGCTTTCTGGTAGGTGAGACCATCCAGGGTTCTGCTCTCCTGGATTTTCTTCTCACTCAGGAAGACATGGCAGTTCCTGTCCCGAGGAGAATGAAATCCAGGGCAATTAGTGCACTGATAGGGTATTGTGCACTCTTCCGCTTCGTGTGGTACCTTACCGCACGTTCCGCAGATTTCAGGGCTCGAGCATCGGGATAACATGTGCCCGAACTTCTGGCACTTATAACACCTCATTGGTGGAGGGATATAAGGCCGTACGTCACAACGGTAACTTGTAACCTAGACTTTCTCCGGGAGCACCGAAAGCTCAAAGGAAATAATGAAAGCACCAGTATCCACGATTTGACCATTGACCTTGCGCGTAATGCGCCGGACATCGGTCACGTGACGGTGCTGCATATCCTCCTTGAGCTCCTCGTCAGTGTTCAGAATCAGGTCCCGGTGGAAAATAACTCCTCGGACCAGATTCAAGGACGTGTGCTTTTCCACTTTGACGGGTATTTCGCCAAAGTGGTCGCATTGCAAAAGTTGTTCAACTTGCTCACCAGTCGTAGTCTTGAGCAACAAGCTACCGTTCCTCATCTTTTGTACTTTCTCAAGCTCACCATAGACACCTTCTATGTGGCGAGAAAACAAAATACTCTTTACCAGCTTGAAATCACCCCCATCTGTTCTGGTAGCTACCAGAAACTTGGGGGTTTTAGCACCCAGATTTTCACGCACAGATTGTTCCCAGGGGATTGATCCCCGTAGGGAATCAAATGTTAAAGACTTGGGCGTAGGACCACCCTGCTTGGGGATTTTTCTTTTTGAACACATGGCCAGATCATCCTCCCCGAATGCCACCGACTTCCGATCACGGGCCGTCACTGTAGGCGCTACCCAGTCAGGGCAAGGCCCGCCTAGCTTGGAAGGCATTGCCCGGGGGTCCGATGTTTTACAATGCCGTATCGGCATGTACCCCTTGGCATATACTGGATTTTACAGCTCTGACATTCAGCTGTGCGGGGACCTTCGTAGTCAGGCGGATACTACTGCACGGGTACATGGCACACCCACCTATCGGCGCGGCCAAGACCGGAACAGGCTTTCAAGCGTAGTCGCAAGCGTAAGTGGCCCATCTCCTAACAGCACGCACATATAGAAATTTTGGTTGCCAGACCCTGAAAGCAGTAACGGAAAGAAGTGCGATATAACCTAATGAGAGTTATACCGCACGGGTGTATGTCTTTTAGAGTTGACTGTCAAACCCTCGAAAGGGGACCGATCCTAGAAATCCTTTTAGTCGCCTTTTACGACTGGCAGGGATTGCCGTGGATGTATTCGCTTCCTCCCACCCACTCGGGGTCCATTTCACAAACTAACGCGGAGTCCTTAAAGTATAGCCAAGGTCGCCCCTTTAATCGCCTCTTACGACAGGCAGAGGTTACCGTGGGTGTATTCTAAACCCCCCACCCACAGGGGGACCCCTCGATATTGCTACACCCTCAGGGGCTCACGGCTGGTGAGTTCGGGAGTTGGCAATTCCGCGGGTTTCCTGAACAAGGTCCGTTCTTTCCCCTTTTTCCACTGACTTTGGGGCAGGCCCTCTCCTCTTTCCCTTTCCTATCTGCCTTTCATGGTTCTCCTTCCTTCCAAATCCCTCAATCCTCATTCTTTGAGGATTGAGGGCGTTTCTTTTCTTCCTGTACTTTATCTGCCTTAGCCTATCCTTTATTTGTTTACCATTTCTTCTAGTATGAAAGTCCGTAGTTAGTATTAGTTATAGTTTTGATTCTCATCTCATCTTTCACTATCACCCCAAACATTAAGGGCCAATCATCATCATCATCATCATCATCATCATCATCATCATCATCATCATCATCATCATCATCATCATCATCATCATCATCATCATCAGGCGGTCTATTGCAGATGTTGAGCAACCTTCTTCTGTTTCTTGCTGACTCAAAGTTGTTAATACCAGATAAATAATAATAGTTGTATGGCTACAGCTACGTAAAGTATATATTTTGGATTGGAGTCATTTAGGTGATCTTCCCTCCATTTTCGACGTTCTATTTAACGGAAGGGAAATGAGTGATCTGTGGCTGCGAATTAACACATTTTTGTCTTGGAACCACTAAATTGTGATAAGTTAAAACAAGTAGTTCCGTGAAGAGCTATACAGCCTATTTTCATATATCCTACTTATGTTAATTGCCACTATCAACATACACAATTTGAGTTTGCTGTAATAGATTCGTAGATATTGAGAACCGACTAAATATTTCGGATGGTTCCCATGTTGGATTTTATATATGTAGGTCCTAGAGTTATGCACTGTTACATGAAGATTATTGTGTATGTATAGTATTCAAACTTCAATCGCATAATTAGGACACAAGAAGTAACAAGGAGATTTTAAAATTTCGCACAGCTGCCATCTTGAGGTTATGGAAACATTTGAAATAAATTAGATGCCAGTGGATTACCATTCGTGTAAGGATTTACTTTACCAAGTTTCACTGCAATCGGATGGTTAAATTGCGAGAAACGTCCATGTGAATATTTATACTTCGCGTCGCCGCCATGTTGGATTTGTGATCACCAGGTTATTTAAAGTCCTATAGGTGAACTTAAGTTCATAGCCCTATGAACATTAAAACATTCAGTTTAATTGCTATAATAGATTCGTAGATATTCAGAGCCGTCTAAATATTTCGAATGGTCGCCATGTTGGATTGTTAAATGTATAGGCCATAGATTTATGTACCATTAAAGGAAAATTATTGCGTGGGTTCATTATTTAAACTTTCACTTCGATCGCATGACTACATCACAAGAAATAAAAACTTAATTTTAAAATTCGCACAGCCTCCATCTTGAGGTTATGTAAACAATGGAACTAAATTAGATACGAGTGCATTACAATGTGTATAAATATTTCCTTACCAGATTTCAGTGCGTTTGGAACATTAAATCGCGAGAAAGGTCTTTTTAAAATTTTAAAATTCGCTTGACCGTCATGTTCGTTCTGTAGTTAACCGGTTTTTGGAAGTCTTATAGATGGACTTCCAGTAGTACCCTTTTATCTCCGTACAAAATTTTAGGGAGATACCGCTAATAGTTTCAGAGATATAGAATGCCGGTGAAATATTTCGCACATCCGCCATCCTGTGATGATGTAAACAATTGAACGAAGTTAGATGTCGGTGCATTACAATGTATATAAACATATACTGTACCAAGTTTCATTGCGTTTGGTTGGTCAAATCGCGAGGAACGTCTATTTAAAAGTCGCAAATTCGCTTGGCCGCCATGTTGGTTTTATGGTTACCAGGTTTTCAAAAGTCACATATGTGAACTTATAGTAGTTTCCTCTATCACCATAGAAAATGTCAGGGTAATATCGGTAATAGTTTCGGAGATATTGAATGCTGGTGAAATATTTCGCACAGCCGCCATGTTGGATTGGTGTGTCGTAACAAAATTTGAAGGGCACGGTCGGGGTCGCCCGGAATAGTGCTATGAACTTACCGAGATTCATTCAAATCGCTCGAGCTGTTTAGATTTTATTAGGGGGTGGGGGTGGGACACACACACGAATCACACACACACGGACAAAAGGTGATCTCATAAGCCTATTTTTTCAAAATTGAAAATAGGCTAAACATATTGCGAGCCGATATCGTATGACTTGGAATGCCGTAGATTTTTTTAAATCCTTTAAAAATCCCATGTTCTCGGCCGGGAATCGAACCCGCTTTTTTTTAGAATCATTAGTTGGACTCTATATCACTGACCCACTGACCTCACCCTTCCGTTTCTCGATTGGATGGAAGCTAAACTCACGGTTTGGGAGAGTCCCCTCTGCTCTCAGAACATAGCCTATCTAAACCACTTCTTTCTTCGCAATTCCAATATCTATTTTCTCAAAATTAAATAGCTAATTTATTGACATGTTTACTCATTCATTCGATTTCATCTATTATTTAATATTTTAATATTTAATATTAATATTTAGTTGGTTGGTTCCTCAGTTTAGGGGCTGCGACAACGCGGTCATGTAGCCCCGTGTACTTTGGGTGTGTGTAGAATCTGTCTGATAACCGGTGTTAATTGTGACGACTGTATTAGTGTGTGTATCTGTTTTCAATTCAAGTAAGGACTGCAGACAATAAATTTTTCAAGTAGTTCCTACTTTTGCCACCAAACGCCACCGTCGGCGACTACCAGTTCAGAACCTGGTTACCAGACGCCACTGCAGTCGGCTCTCGGCGACGAACGTCGGAACCTAAGAGCGTTTGTCAAATGTTTAACCTAACCTAATTTAGCTTCACACAGGTGTAATTAGTGGAAGGTTCTTTAACATGCCATACATCTATGACATGGGACCTCCGGCTTTACTTCCCTTTTAACGCTCTTAAAAAATCCGACGACTTCAACCAGTTTTGAACCCGCGATCTTGGGCATAGAAGCTCAGCATGCTACCAACTACGCCACCGTATTAATATTTATAGCCGGCCCCGTGGTGTTGGGGGTAGCGTACCTGCCTCTCACCCGGAAGCCCCGGGTTCGATTCCCGGCTCCGTCAGGGATTTTAGAAACTGACGTGAGGGCTGGAACGGGGTGCACTCAGCCTTGTGAGGACAATTGAGTAGCTGTCTGACAAGTGTGGCAGCGCCCCGATCACGAAAACTAAGATTAACGGCCGAGGGGACCCGATGCGCTGATCATCTGTCACCCCAATATCTGCAGGCCAAATGGCTGGGCAGTGGTCGCTTGGTTGGCCTAGGCCCTTCATGGGCTGTATAGTGCCATGGGTTGACTTTTTTTTAAAGTCATCAGATACACAATGTGCCTTAATGTCTCTGGACACCCATAGCTACTATTTCTAAAGATGGGGTGTATGAAGTCCCATGTACTTGCGGAAAAGTCTACATTGGACAAACAAGACGGTCTATTGCAACTCGCATCAAAGAGCATCAAAGGAACATCCGTCTAAACCAACCTGACAAATCAGCTATAGCTGAACATGCCCTGTCTTCAGGGCACGATGTATGTTTCAAGGATGTCCATGCGCTTGCCCTTGTTAAGCACAACTGGTCTAGAATTATAAGGGAGGCAGTTGAAATTCGTAAAAATCCCAATAATTTTAACAGAGACACTGGATATTAGCTAAGTGACACTTGGCTACCAGTTATTAAGGATCTAGGGAGATAGTTCCTCTCAGTCTCTCTGTTCTTCACATATTTAAAATTGTACATTTTCCCTCTAGGGCTCAGAGCCTGGATTTGATCTCCTTTGTTCGTCACTGGAGGAGTTTCCAGCTGTTTTTTCGCCGTTGACTGTATGACGTTAGGTATCGTTCAGATACACTTCCCTTTTATTTATGTGTCCTTACATCCATCTAACCCTCCCCCCTCCCCCCCTCCTCATTCTTCGAGGAGTTTCTATATTTTCACACCGCCCCCTTTACCTTCTCGTTACTAACTTCTCTGTCCGCCGTTCCACCATGGTCCATACAGTAATTTCTGGCAGCTGCTCTCTGGTGACGAACAGAGGAATTTATCTATATTTTTTTGTAATCTCATTGAAATACTTTCTTTGGCCACATTGTTTATTTCCATTGAAAAAGGAGGCAAGGTTTCTCCGAAACGTATGGTATAAATTTAAAATACACACGGCATTAGCCCAAAAGCATGAATTATTTATATAATAATCCGGGCCGTGAAAGCCTTAATATGCAAATGATAATTGTTGTTTTAATGGGCCTATCGTCTAGGTTATCGGCCACTAATAGTTTGAGTGATAGTGAAAGATGAGATGAGAATGAAAACTATAAGTCAAAAAGTCAACCCCTGGCACTATCCAGCCCATGACGGGCTAAGGCCGACCAAGCGACCGCTGCCCAGCCATTCGGCCTGCAGATATTGGGGTGACGCGTGATCAGCGCGTCGGGTCCCCTCGGCCGTTAATCTTGGTTTTCGTGATCGGGGCGCTGTCTCACTGTCAGACAGCTACTCAATTGTCCTCACGAGGCTGAGTGCACCCCGTTCCAACCCTCACGTCAGTTTTAAAATCCCTGACGGAGCCGGGGATCGAACCCGGGGCCTCCGGGTGAGAGGCAGGCGCGCTACCCCTACACCACGGGGCCGGCTAATGAAAACTATAACTAATACTAACTACACACTTACATACTAAAAGAAGAAATGGTAAACAAATCTATACTAATATAATAAAGCGCAGCGATAGGTCATGGGGCCAAGCTCTCTGCTGATTCGGTAGACGAGTGGATTCGAGCCCTATGTCGGCCGTCCTTGAAATGGTTGTCCATGGTTTCCTCATTTTCAACACCAGGCAAATGCTCGGATGGTACCACAGCCGCTTCCTTCCACAACCTTGCCTAGTTACATTCATCTTCATCCATTCCAACTCTCATCTCGGCGAGAACAGCACTCGGCCTCTCAGGAGGCCACACGACAAAAACACAAGAAGCCCGCAACATTAGTCTCTTCCTTTCATTTTAGAAGATACATAAGCAAGTATAAGTCGCCTCCGTTGCGTAGTGGTCAGCGTGATTAGCTGCCACCCCGGAGGTCCACGGTTCGATTCCCAGCTCTACCACGAAATTTAAAAAGTGGTATGAGGACTGGTACGGGGTCTACTCAGCCTCGGGTGGTCCAAATGAGAAGAGTGGGTTCGATTCCACCTCCGCCATCCTCGAAGTGGTTTTCCGTGGTTTCCCACTTCGTCTTCGGGCAAATGCCGGGATGGTGCCTACCGTAAGGCCATGGCTGTCTCCTTCCCACTTCCTCCTCCCACTCTCCCACTTTTTCCATCCCTTCATCAGGCCCCTGTTCGCTTTGCAGGTGAAGCCGCCTGGACGTAGTGCTGGTCACACACCCCAGTTGTATCCCCGACTCAGAGTCTCAAGCTCCAGGACACTGCCCTCAGTGGCGGTAGAGATGGGATCCTTCGCTTAGTTCGTGAGTAAAGCACCTGGAGGGTAAAACGATAACGAAAAAAACACACAAAAAACAAAAAGCGCATAAGCAAGTATAGCGCCATTCATTATAGAGTTTCTATAAGCACTCCATTGACTACAAAATCACAACGCCTTCTTTCATGGCACCTCTTTTCAAGACACCCCATTTATTGCTGACGTGAAATGGCTCTCTGTTGATCAAACTCTCCCCAATGTTACACTGCTTTCTAGATCGGGGACTTTATTCTCCCGTTCTCTTAGATAAAGCCCTACCACACCGAATAGAAATTTCGGTACGGAAAACTGTCCCACATTCCAAGTCAATGGTTTGCACCATAGTAAACTATCTTTTCAATCAAAAATTCACACGTTTACAAAATAAAATATAAATAAATTGTAATCAAAGCGACTGACTTTCTGCAAAACCATTAAAAATCCCTCAGTATGCCTTCCTTCGGAGGGGAAGTAAAGCCGGCGGTCCCATGTCATAGATTTATGGCATGATTAAGAACCTTCCACTAATTACACTTGTGTGAAGCTAAATTATAGGTTTCAACGTTCGCCGCCAGGAGCCGACTGCGGTGGCATCTAGTAACCAAGTTCAGGACTAGTTGGTCGTTGACGGTGGCGTTTGGTAGCAAAGGTTGGAACTACTTGAAAATCGAATGTCTGCAGTTCTTACTTGAATTAAAATCAGATAACACACACTAATACAGCCATCACAATTAACACCGGTTAATTCTATACACACCCAAAGTACACGGGGCTACATGACCGCGTTGTCGCAGCCCCTAAACTGAGGAACCAACGAACCAACCAACCAACCTTTCTGCAAAACAACAAAACTTTAGTGAATTGAAAGAAGCTCATTTTATTTCAGTGATGATATGTGCTTCTAACCACTTGGATGTGAAGTTATTTCCTCTTAAAAAGAGGTGAAAGGTTTGGAAGTGGAGAAACCTCAGATGTGATTTTCTTGTTTTATGTGTTGGAAGCATCACACATTTTGAACTTGGGCATTAAGGCTGTTGTTGTTGTTGCTGAGTTTGGACATCGATATCATTAAGTCCTGTGTACCTGGGTGTATGTGGAGTTTTGTCTGATAACCTGTGTTATTGTGATGGCTGCATTAGTGTATGTATTTGTAATTTAGGTGAGAATTTGGAAGGAGGCAGCTGTGGCCTTGAGTTAGAAACCATCCGGGCATTTCTCTGGAGACGAAGTAGGAAACCACGGAAATCTACTTCCAGGATGGTTGAGGTGGACATCGTAACCACCATATCTCAGTTTTTCACCACGAGGTGTAATATACCGCGTTCCAGCCATCAAATTTCTTGACAGAGTCTTGAATCGAACCCGAACCTCCGTGGCAGGAGCCAAGAATGCTAGCCACTATACCACGAAGTGATCTGAGGATACTGAGTTTTTTGAAAATAAGACAACAAAATGTGCATAAACCAATAGAAAAATCCCGAATCACGTTATACAAGACACCCAAGCAATGATGTGATTGTTGTTTCAGTTGAGGGACTTTCATTTAGCCCCGTGTACTTGGGTGAGAGTGGAATTTTTCTCATAACCAATGTTATTGTGATTGTAGTGTATGTAGGGCCTATTTGTAATTAAGGTGAGGACTAGGAAGGAGACTGCCCTGGCCGTAAGTTAGGAACCACCCCAGTATTTGCCTGGAATAGAAATGGAAAACCACGGAAAACCACTTGCAGGATGGCTGAGGTGGGAATCGAACCCACCTCTTCTCAGTTTTCTCCTCACGAGTCTGAGTGGACCCCATTTCAGCCCTCAGACCAGAATCAAATCTCTTGCCAAAGCAGAGAATCGAAGTTGGACCGGGGTGACAGTCAAGAACGCTAGCCACTACACCAGAAAGTGGATCCAAGAAATGAGTACAGATGAGCCAAATTCAAGGAAAATCCCTCTACTACTAACAGAGATATTAACTATTCTATTCTCTGGCATGTGTACTCGCTAGTGTATGATACCCGTTAAGAGGTCTGGTTGGTTGGTTCTTCAGTTTAGGAGTTGCGACAACGCGGTCATGTAGCCCCGTGTACTTTGGGTGTGTGTAGAATCTGTCTGATAACCGGCGTTAATTGTGATGGCTGGATTAGTGTAGTGTGTTTTATCTGTTTCTCAAATCCAGTAAGGACTGCAGACATTCGATTTCAAGTAGTTCCAACTTTCGCTACCGAACGCCATCGTTAACGAGCCACTAGTTCTGAACTTTGTTACTAGAAGCAACCGCAGTCGGCTCCTGGCTACGAACGTTGGAACCTAAGAGCGTTACTGAAAGATAACCTATTATTTAGCTTCACACAAGTGTAATTAGTGGAAGGTCCTTTATCATGCCATAAATCTATGACATGAGACCGCCGGCTTTACTCCCCCCTCCCCCCGAAGGAAGGCATACTGAGGGATTTTTAACGCTCTTAAAAAATCCGACGACTCCGGCCGGGTTTGAACCCGTGACCTTGGCCATAGAAGCTCAGCATGCTACTAACTACGCCACCGAAGCCGCTTTAAGAGGTCTGAAAGGCTATCATACATTTTGGATGTTGTGTACTGTTGATCATTGAAGAGCGAAGGTGCGCCTGGTTGACGAGTTAAGACAGGAACGACACTACGCGACGCGTGCATGCAATGCGGGCAATGTGGTCCCCCGTCTCATCTTCAACGACGTAACCGCGCAATCACGCCTTAATTTAATTGCAGCCATTTTCCCTGGTAACAGACCTTCTCGCTTAGAAGAGCGCCAGGGTTATTGCCCAGTAAAATGTGGATTAGTGATCCGTGTTTTTATAGGCATGGCATCCAGGGTTGGACAAGTTATTCTTCAAAACTTACAGTTACGGTTATTCTGCAAAAATAGTAACGAAGTTATGGTTAAATTTTGCTCTGAAAGAAGTTCATTTCCTTTATTGACAGATTCACTATATAACAAAAGAGAAACTGTTCCGCCTAGTCAATACATGTATTTAAAACAAGTTATAAACTTGTTAATATATGGTACATGTTTCGATACCTAACTTAATTGGTATCTTCCCTAGCCTAGGAGAAATTTTAGGTAGCACAAGAGAAACGCCTTCCTTAAGAATAATGAATGAATAAAATGAAATGGGGATGCATGAAAACAAAATGAATGATATCAAAAAACTAAAGATACCGTATATAACAAAAATAAAAAGTAAATAACGAGTGTTAGATAAGGAAGAAACCACTTAAAAGTTCTAATAAAAACTTATACACTGGATCAGTTCAATTTCTCTTGGTTGTGTATTTATATAACCGTAGTACTCCAATATAAAGTTGTCTTGTAGTATCTCCTTATATTTGTTGGCATGATATCAAAAATATATAAGAGTAGATGTGTGCTGTGGGAATTGTGCTCTGGTTGATCAGTCGATACTATGTCGGATTAAAATAAAGGGCACAATTCCCACAGCACACATCTACTCTTATATATTTTTGATATCATGCCAACAAATATAAGGAGATACTACAAGACAACTTTATATTGGAGTACTACGGTTATATAAATAAACAACCAAGAGAAATTGAACTGATCCAGTGTATAAGTTTTTATTAGAACTTTTAAGTGATTTCTTCCTTATCTAATACTCGTTATTTACTTTTTATTTTTGTTATATACTGTATCTTTAGTTTTTTGATATCATTCATTTTGTTTTCATGCATCCCCATTTCATTTCATTCATTCATTATTCTTAAGGAAGGAGTATCTCTTGTGCTACCTAAAATTTCTCCTAGGCTGAAGAAGATACCAGTAAAATTAGGTATCGAAACATGTACCATATGTTAACAAGTTTATAACTTGTTTTAAATACATATTGTATTGACTAGGCGGAAAAGTTTCTGTTTTGTTATATAGTGAAGTTATGGTTACTTGCCATAAATGGTTACCAGGTTACCGTTACTTCTTTCTTCAAACATGTGTGCACACAAGACATGGCACAAACCTAGAAAAATTGCAGAGTTTTAATCTTTAATCTGAGGTTATGGCTGCTTGAGCTTTTAGTTCTCGCAGTAAAGAGGCACAGGTGCGCTTCATAAAAAGGGAGGTAGCGCGTAGTTCGCTACGACTGTGAGGGTCCTGGCGGGAACACCAAGAGCCCGCTGATGAGCCAGCTTGGTGTCCTAAGCGAAACCCCACACAAGACACGGTACAAATCTAGAAAAAATTGCCGAGTTTTAATTCACTGGCCGTGAAAGCCAATATACCATAGGCTGTGTTTACAAGGTGCAATCAAGTTATGTTTTCAAATTATTTTGTCAGGATTGGGAGCAAATAGCAACATGCGATCTCTGCTCACAGAACGAGACACTCTTTGTGAATAGGGGGGCGTGGTGGCTCAGCGGTCTAGCTGTATGCCTCTCACCAAGGCGGTCCGGGTTCGATTCCCGGTCAATGCATGTGAGATTTTCTAAGTGAAATGCCATGTCCTGTGGTTCGGATTCCACGTAAAAAGGAGGTCCCGTGGCTCATAATCACAAGATTCACGGTCACGTAAAACTACAATCTTCCTTCCTTCCCTCCTTTTCTTTGTGAATATGTGACAGAGTTGGCAGCACCAAGTGGTGCAAGTAAATGTACTGGCAACCGATAGAAAGAGACGCGTTTTTGGTTGGTTCTTAAGTTAGGGGCTGCGACAACGCGGTCATGTTGCCCCGTGTACTTTGGGTGTGTGTAGAATCTGTCTGATAACCGGTGTTAATTGTGATGACTGTATTAGTGTGTGCTATCTGTTTTTTTTAATTTAAGTACTGCGACTTAGAATTTTTCAAATAGTTACTACTTTTGCCGCCAAGCGCCACCGTCAACGACTACCAGGCGCCACCGCACTCGGCTCTTGGCAACGAACGTAGAAACCTAAGAGCGTTGTTTACATTCTTACATGCTTCACACAGGTGCAATTAGTGGAAGGTACTTTAACATGCCATAAATCTATGACATGGGACTGCCGGCTTTACTTCCCCTCCGAAGGAAGGCATACTGAGGGATTTTTAACGCTCTTAAAAAATCCAACGGCTTCGGCCGGGTTTGAACCCACTATCTTAGGATAGAAGCTCAGCATGCTACCGACTACGCCACCGAAGCCGCCTGGATAGCGTGTCGGTCTACTAAGCCCAAGATTGGAGGTTCGCTCCTGGCCGTGGTAAGTGATTTTTGAAAGGCGGCAAAAATATGACACGCATCTCATACGATGTTGGTATGTCAAAGAACCCATTTGAATTCAGTAGGCCGTGTTCATAATGGCAAAATTAATCTCGGGAGTTTCCGCCAACACAAAGTTCCTCATTTCTCTACTAGAAAGCGCTATGTTGTTCAAGGAGATTAGATATCTAACCTCCTTGACTTTCATAGCGATTCAAGGAACAAATAAATTCGACATGCAAGCTACCCTCTGGGTGTCAAATTACGAAGCTTGCACCTGGCACCCGAGGCCATATGATATTATTATTATTATTATTATTATCAACATAAATTATAATCATCCGTTTTCTTCTCTTGCGTTGGGTACAAATGACAGACATACATCGTATGTTGGCATGCGGTGATGATGGGTGTGAAAAACATGCGTTCATAGACAAGACAATTCGCAGTAGACAAAACTTTACGTGAGAACGATCCGTTGCAGCCACTTGCATACACCAGTTGGCAATTTTTCAGTCTTCTAAACTGACTTCTAAGGGAGTGTTCTCAGTGGTCATGCAATCTTGGAGACGACGACGTTACGAAAAATATATACTTGTAGAGGTAGACTGTGAGATAAGTGACTGAGGTACACGTAGTTTGTGAGAATAAAAGATAGTTGACCTTCGAATTTTGGAAGCACCACGTAGTAGTATGACTGCATGAGCTTACGCATTGTATACATCTTCGCCTCATTGAGATGCTTCATTTGGGAGTTGGTGTGCAGCTTGTGAAGAGAGCTGGCTACACCAAACTACGAAGGGAAGTCACAAGTGCAGGTGCCCCCAAGGAACACAGTGTGCTCGCTAATAAGGCCCGGTAGGAGCGGCAAGTTACACTCGAGTTGGACGAGCTCACAATGCCTGGGGGCTTATGAGGGTTAACTTATAATAGTATCAACAACAAGAACAACAAAAACAACATAATAATAATAGTAATAATAATAATAGTTTATTAATGTCCAAAAGATCTCTGATCTTATGAGAAAAAGGAGAATTGCATTTTATGTCCACGTGTTTATAATGAAACCCACACGATTGACGAACTGGATCTTTACCTATTTTAAAAATAAGAATACCAAGCCAGCCTGATTCGAAGAGGTGGAAAGTGACCTACAATAGATGGTGATTATCTGTGGAGATAGTCAAGATCGCAATCCCGCCAGGAAGAAACTAAACGACCACCAGGGGACTCAAGAGAAAACAAAGTTGAAGACGGGAAAGATGTGGACGGAAGAAAGAAAAGTGCAACACCGGCAACGTATGAAGGACACTGGGCAAAGATCAAAGCGCTGAGAAGACAGTTGAAATGATGTGGCCCTTAGTTGGCATCTGTGTCAGTGCTTATGCTGCCCTGATTCTCGCAGTGAGGAGGAGTTGTTTAAGGCACAAGAAAATGCTATTGCAGTTGCTCGTTTCTGGGCAAAGACAGTTTGATTATATTGTGTGTGTGTGTATATACTGTATGTATAATTCCATGTTTCTCCTTTGCTTTTGTATGTACAATATTATTTTTCTGCCTCGATTCGAGTAAATAGTAGACCGATACGATTAAAGAAGAATAGTAATAGTAATAATCATAATAATAATAATATTAATAATAATAATAATAATAATAATGCCAAACTGAGGCACTACGTTACCGTTATTCGCCCGGAGGCGTTATATGCATCGGAATGCCTGACGATGAATAAGAAAGGCCTGGCAGAACAACTCGAAACCAAAGAGAGGAAGATTCAGAGAAAGATCTTGGGCCCGGTCAAGGAACGAGGAGAGTATAGAAGACAACACAACGATGAACTTTATCTATATGTGGATAAAATAACGGACACCATCCGCAAAAGAAGACTCTCCTTTTATGGCCACTTAACACGAATGAACTCTGGAAGATTGTCCAATCGAATCTGTGCCTACTTTGTGGGAAAGAAAACCAAAGGGATCTGGTTTACAGGGGTGGAAAAAGACCTACAAGAACTGGGGATATCACATGAGGACATCTTGGAACGTGACTCTTTGAAGATGAAACTTGGGTAGATACAGAGTTTTCAGCCAAAACCTATATCGAAAACCGGCAAGAAGTGGACCGAAGAACGGAAAGAAGCTCACCGAAGAAGAATGCGCGAATACTGGGCCAATGTGAAAGAAAGACGGAAAAGGCAGTTGAAATAACGTGGTCCATAGACGACCGAAACGATTATGAAAAAAAAAAAATGCTAATAGTAAATAATAATAAATATTTACCGATTAGGTAACATTGACGTGCAAGGTCACAGTGCTAGGCTATCTCCGGATCAAGGCAAATGCCTGGCAAGTAATTACTAATAAGCCACGGCCGATTCCTTCCAAATCCTGGAAGCTTGCCGCTATACTACGCAGTGAAAGAACAGAAATTTCTTGACGTGCAAGGAAAGGTGGAAATCGCTGTGAGCAAGATGAGGACTGTACGGTGGATGATCAAACAGCTCGCAGCTAAACTTCTGCAGAACAGATGTTGTCCTGGTCCTGCTTCCAGTGATTTCCACCTTTTCTCGCACCTCAACAAATTCCTGGCCTCCGGTCAGCATTTTCACACTGATGAAGAGTTGAAGACGAATAACACACGCTGGTTCCATTCGCAGGCTCCAAACTCAGCTACGACAAGTGTCTGAATTCGTTTGGTGCCCATGTTGAAAAAAATAGCTGACATTGCTGTACCTGTTGCCAATAAAGGTTTGCATACAACTATGTTCTCCCCTTTTCCAAAAGTAGGGAAACTATTTCTGGAGAGAGTAATGCCATGGGATTACATTTAAATGTAAAAAAAAAAAACCACACAAGTGGATGGTTGTTAGTAGAAATAAAGACCAAATTAAGGGCAATCTTACACTTGGTAATGAAAGAATTGAAAGGGTTTCATCATATAAATATAGCTTGCCACGGTGGGTGAGTGGTCAACGTGTCGGTCTACTAACCCCCAAGCTAGAAGGTTCGCTCCTGGCCGTGATAAGTGATTTTTGAAAGGCGGAAAAAATTACGACACCATGTCATACGATGTTGGCATGTCAAAGAACCCATTTGAATTCAGTAGGCCGTGTTTATAATGGTTAAATTAATCTCGGGAGTTTCCGCCAACACAAAGTTCCTGATTTCTCTACTAGAAAGCGCTATAATATTCAAGGAGCTTAGATATCTAACCTCCTTGACTTTCATAGTGTTTCAAGGAACAACGAAATTCGACATGCAAGCTACCCTTTGGGTGTCAAATAACCAAGCTTGCACCCGGCACCCAAGGCCATACGATATTATTATTATTATTATTATTATTATTATTATTATCATATAAATATTTAGGATGTCAAATCAATGATAACTGGGACTTAAGTCAATAAATTCGCTGTAGAATTGAGCAGGCCAGAATTTCTTTCATAAAAATGAGAACTTTTGACCAGCCGTGATTTAAGTCTGTCATTACGCACCCGACTGCTTCGATGCAACGTTTTTTGTGTCCTGCTCTATGGAGTTGAATCATGGACACTTACCGAGGTTTTAACTAAGAAACTGATAGCATTTGAAATGTGGACGTATCGCAGGATTTTAAGGATATCATGGACAACCAAAGTCACAAATGTGGAAGTACTGTGGCGTATGAACAAAGACTTGGAAATTCTCAGTATCATCAAAAGGAGAAAACTAGAATCCTTTAGTCATTTCATGCGCAACAACAAATACCACCTCTTGCAATTAATTATCCAAGGGAAGATTGATGGCATTAGAGGTCCAGGACGCAGACGAATATCCTGGCTGAAGAACTTAAGCCAGTGGTTTGAACTTAATACAGTGTCACTGTTTAGAGCAGCTCTGGACAAACAGCAGCCAATGTTCTTGGAGGACGAGGCACTTGAAGTGGAAGAAGAAGGGAAACTTACTTTAAAGATGACCATCGTATACTACTCCCCGCCATTCAATGCGTAGGGCTAATTCTTGGGATCAAATAATATGGCGAAAGAGGTTACTTCCGTGTCTGTCAACCTACACGTGAACAGTGCCAACATGCTGCATATTATATAGATATTCCCCTTCCTCATTTCATATGTCAAAAGGATTTACGTCGCTTATGGCACACATTCCCTTCGAGTTTACGGCTTGGACTAAATTAATTCGCTCTTGCCTTTATTCTTCTGTTACTCCTTTTTGCTTCCTGCTAGACGACTTCTTTTTCTGAAGATTTACAATGCCTGTCTGACTGTTTATTATTAAAATGTGAAATGCCATTCAAGAGCGCGAACATTTGGAAGCTTATATGACTGAGGCGATACGTACAGTAAGTCGCGCTGAGGTTCATTAGTGAGCAAGAGAGACAGAGAGAGAATGGGACAGATGCACTCTGACGAGTTAAAAAAAGAAAAGAAAACTGCTCATGGGAACACAAATATGGCAAAGTACAACATTACTGCCGGCATTTTGAGAGGAAACCAAACACAGACGAGGAATTTAATAAAGTTCACTGAGTCATTTTCTATCATGAGTGGTGGAACGGTAACGGAGTGGATCTGTGAGCAATTTATCTCAATCCCTCTCTCGTTTATGGGGGAAAGTGCATTTATCCATTTACATCAATGCGGCCATGCTCCAAACTCGAGTACATTTTTTATATCTTAGATGGAGGAGGCGAATTCGATTCCCGTCTCAGTCATCCTGGAAGTGGTTTCCGTGGTTTCCCATTCCTGCTCTAGGTGTATGCCGGGATGGTAAAGAACTGAAGTCCACGGCCGCTTCCTTCCAAAGCCTATTCACAATTACAAACACAAGCAGCTTCGGTGGCGTAGTTGGTAGCATGCTGAGCATCTATGCCCAAGATCGCGGGTTCAAGCCCGGCCGAAGTCGTCAGATTTTTTAAGAGCGTTAAAAATCCCTCATTATGCCTTCCTTCGGAGGGGAAGTACAAAGCCGGCGGTCCCATGTCATGGATTTATGGCATGAAAAAGAACCTTCCACTAGTTACACTTGTGGAAGCTAAAATTTGTGGGTTAGTTTGATAACGATGTATTAGTCCCAACGTTCACCACCGGGTGCTGACTGCGATGGTATTTAATAGCCACGTCCGCAGCTAGGTGTCGTGGATGGTAGCATTTGGTGGCAAAAGTAGGAACTACTTGGAAGAATTAATCGTATGCAGTCCTTCCACCTGAATCACAGATAACACACAGTCATCACAATTAACACCGGTTATCAGACAAATTCTACACACACCCAAAGTACACGGGGCTAAATGACCGCGTTGTCGCAGCCCTTAAACTGAGGAACCAACCAACCAATTACAAATATACACGCTACTAGAGACGCCACAATAACACAGGTAAACTAACAAATTGTACACATTCCCAGGTACACGGGGCTGAATGACAAAAATGTTGCTAAGCTCCTAAACGAAACAACAGCAACAACATCATGATATGCTTGCAAAGAGCCTATAGCCGTCTATATACATTCCTACGTATATCACTTATAATTTAGAGTTCCGTAGTTGGTAGCATGCTGAGCCTCCATGCCCAAGGATTTTTAAGAGCTTTGAAAGTTCCTCAGTATGCCTTATTTTGGAGAGGAAGTAAAACCGGCGGTCCCATGACATAGATTTATGACATGGAAAAGAACCTTCCACTAACTACACTTGTGAGAAGCCAAAATTTGTAGGTTAGAATTGATAACGCTCTATTAGTTCCAACGTTCACCCCAGGAGCTGACTGCGATGCCATGTAGTAGCCAAGCCCGCAAACTAGGTTGTCATGGACGGTAGCGTTTGGTGGTAGAAGTAGGAACTACTTGAAAATTATTGTTTGAAGTCTTACTTGAATTAAAGAAAACAGATAACGCACACCAATACAGCCATCACACACAATTAACATCGGTTATCAGACAGATTCTACACACACCCAAAGTCACGGGGCTACATGACCGCGTTGTCGCAGCCCATAAACTAAGGAACCAACCAACCAACCAACCAACCAACCTTAATTAGAGTTCAAAAGTTTATGACCTAAAAACGTACAAAATATGATCCACACATTTTGTGACCAATCTGTTCCAATACACTGGTTGCGAAGGAGGAAAGGGGCTTAACCGGATCTGAAGGCCGGACTGGGCCCGATCTAACATGGAGTTTACCTGTTTAATAATTTCCCTGAGGTAATGTATTTACTGGGATGGCATCTTACTCAATGATACATTCATACAGAAGCATAACCGGGTGAGTTAGCCGTGGTCGTTAGGGCATGCCTGCTGGCAGTCGCTCACATCCGGGAGGCGAGAAGGTTCGAATGCCCCCACCGGCAATCTTGAAGATGGTCTTCTGTGGTTTCCCATCTTCCTTCCAGGCAAATGCCGGGGTTGGCCCCTAACTATAAGCCACAGCCGCTACCTTCCAACTCCTCGTCCTTACATTCCAACTTTCCTCCCCAACGGTACTTGTAGCTCACCCACTGGGTGTCCGTCTCGAAGCAGCTACAAAACTGGCGAGCCGAACATGTCCTCGGACACTCCCGGCACTAAAAGCCATACGCAAAAAAAGAAGAAAAAAACAAAAACAAAAACAGAAGCATATTCTTGGATTCAGGTGAAATGTTGAAAATTGAGTTTTAATTTCTTGTGTCCTAATCATGCGATCGAAATGAACGTTTGAATAATGAACTTATGCAATAATATGCATCTAATGGTACATAACTGTAATGCCTATATTAGTTAACTGCAGTGTGCGAACTCAGTAAATCTGTTGCTTCATCCGTTTACTTTCTTTTACCCGATAACCTAGATGTTAGGCCCCTTGAAACAACAATCATAATATATGCACTGTTCAACAAAAGTTTGGAATATATATACAGTATCTTACTACAATGACTTCTTATAGTAAACCCATTGAGGTTTATACAATAATAATAATAATAATAATAATAATAATAATAATAATAATAATAATAATAATAATTTAATTTAATTTATTTATTAAATACTATTTATGTTACATTATTGTGATATGTCTCACGAATCTGATGACAGTACAGATTATCTGTGAGACATATTAATTATTATTTTCAACATATATATATAGATTATATTTCAGTACAAGAGTGCATGCATTTTTTTTTTGTAATGTTAATGATAAAATATTAATGTAAATAATTAAAGATACAAAAAATTACACTATGGTAGTTATATTAATACATTTATGTTATGAGTTAATGTTTGGTTAAGTAATATTTTTTAATGCGACTTATAGCTAGTTGTTTGCTGTTAATGTTTGTCAGTCCAGGTGGTAGTTCATTAAGTAGTGATGGTATAATATAATTTAGTCTCTTGAAACCATAGCTATTTATACATAAAGGTTTAACATGTTTAGTACTTGTTATGGCTCTTGTTTGTATGTTGTGAGAGACTTTATGCCTGAATCTTGGATCATGGTAGTAGAGATTCAGTACAGTAATTTGAAACAACTCTTTAATATTAAAATAAGGGATATCAGTGAAATATTTAAAGAACCTGTTTTGGCTATCTTGAAGATTATTAATTAAAGTTGTGTTTTGATTTCCCCAAGCTGCTATAGCATATCTTAATTTGCTTTCAATCAGAGCACTGTAAATTGTTTTGTAAGTTTTCCTATCTACATAAAATCGGAGATTGTAGAAGGTGTAGAGATTTGCTCTTAGGTTTTTTATTATGTTTACTGTGTGTGTGTTCATTTTAAAGTGTTCATCAAGGGTAATTCCTAGGTATTTTTGTGTCGAAGTACTATTTATGAAGGTGTTACATTTGCAACCTGCCAGGATGTTTTGGTGTATGCATGATAAGCTGTGGTGCGTTAGTTTGTATTTTTCTTGTGTGAAGTGATCAACTCTGATGTGCATTATTTTAGATTTGGTTGTATTTATATACAAATTATTGTCATGACACCATCTTGTGATGTTATTGAAGTCTTCTTGAAGTCTCTCAAAAGCTGTTTTAGAGTCTTTATGTATGGTATATATAGTGGTGTCATCAGCATAAATAAATATTTTACTGTGTTTAATGGCTTCATTCATGTCGTTTACGAACAGGTTATATAGTGTAGGTGAAATAATGCTGCCTTGAGGGATACCTTGTGTTCCTTCTACTGCGTCACTGATAGTGTTATTGACCATAACTGCCGTTTCCCTGTTTTTCAGATAGCTTTCAAATAGTTTGTAAGTCGTGCCTCTTATTCCAATATCGTGTAATTTAGCAAGTAGTTTATTGTGATTTATTGTGTCAAATGCTTTAGAAAAGTCAAGAAAAAGTACCATTATGTGATTGTTCTTATTTAAGGCATTATTTATTACATTGGCAAATTCAGCCAGGAGTAGTTCAGTACTTTTCCCCTTCCTAAAACCGTATAGGTGTCCCTTTAAAATATCATATTTATTTAGGAAATTCTTCAATCTCTTATCCAAGCATTTTTCCATTATTTTGTGGAGGATTGATAAAATGCATATTGGTCTGTAGTTGCCAAAGTCTAAGTGATCGCCATTCTTATATATTGGTTTAATAATTGTGTATTTCAGATATTTTGGTATTATGCCTGATTCGAATATCTTGTTTATGAGATGTGTTATGATTGGTATAGTTTTTTTGGATGTTGCCTTTATGTCTTTCAAGCGTATATTGTCTACCCCAGGCGATTTGTCTGTTTTTAATTCCTTAATTATGTTTTCTATTTCATATTCATCAGTTTCAAGTAATGTAAAGGAATTCATTAATGTGTTTCTATTTGATTGCCATATGTTGATACTACAGTTATGAGCTAGGCTGTTTATTTTTTCACTAAAGGTATTGATGAATTTATTGACTATCACTTCGTTAGTATAATGTAATATTAAATGTTTGTTTATGACTTCATTGACAGTTTGTGTTTTCCGACCTGTTATATCATTAATGACTTTCCACATTCCTTTATTATCGTTTTTGGAACTATTTATCTTATTTTTAAGATATTGATGTTTTGTTTTGTTTATTAGCTTATTTAATTTGTTTCTGAAAGCTTTGTATTCATTTTTTATTGCAATATTATCCTTGTTTCTGAGCATTGTTTTGTAAAGTCTGTCTCTTTCCTTACATTGTATTTTTAGGTCATAAGTGAACCATTGTTTGCTTTTCCTGTGTTTACGAGTTGTTATGTAAGATGCTTTTTGGTAGATTTCCTTAAATTTGGTTGTTATATTGTTATATATATCATTAGGATTTTTTAATTCAAGGCAATCTGTCCAGTCTGTGTTGTTAAGGCTTGTGTGTATTATAGTATCGTTCATTAGCGTAATGTACGATTCATTATCTTGTAATTGTGTCTTATCATTTTTTGGCCAAATACCTGCATATGTTATGTAGTGGTCAGAGATATCTGATTGTATGACTGCAGAAGTATATTTATCTAGTCTGCTACGATAGTTTATGTGATCAATACATGTTCTCGAGTCTAAATTTGGATCATAACGAGTACATTGAGTGATAAGTGGTAGGAAACCATGAGTTGCCATAATATTTGTATATTTGATAGCTGATAGACTGATGTCATTAGATAAAGTATCAATGTTGATATCTCCTAAAATGGCGTATTCGCTGTACTTACTAGTGTGTTGTGTTATATGTGTCTCCAGTTCATCAAGAAAGTCATTTATGTTAGTGCTAGGTGGTCTGTAAATGCATGTTAATCCAATCTTTTTGTTCATGTGAAGTATTTCTATTACCATTGATTCATGAGTATTGGAAATGTATGAATTGTGTGTTCTAATAGCCATGTTGTTCTTTACATATATGGCTATGCCTCCTCCTTTACGATTTGTTCTATTACAAAATACAACATTAAAATTATCCAAAGTAAATAGGTAATTATTAGATTCAAGTATGTTAATTTCTGTTAAGCAAATAATATCCAGATCATTAATTTTCTTGCCTAAGGTTATGGTTAAATAATCCCAGTTTTTTGATATAGATTGAATATTTAGAGAGAGGATATTGATTTCAGCATTATTTCTTGTCTTATTACCATTTTCGACGAAATCGGGTATATTGAGAAATGTGAGTTCATTTTGTATTCCAGAAACATTTATATTGCTATCCCAACTGTTCATAATATCAATTAATATAATAATTCAATAATAATTCTTTCTTTTTGGCGGGGGGGGGTTACCTAATTTTGTTAATGTCTTCCTCACGGGAGATTCTCAATATACCAGATTCGTCGTTTTTTCGCGCAAGTATTTTGCCGTTTTTAACCCAAATGAATTTCCAGTTATTTTCTCTGGCCTGATTTTTAGTTTTCCATAGTAGCTCCCTGTAAAATGACGTTAGACTTTCGTTAATGAAAAACCTAGATTTAGTGTTCCCATGAGTGAGGAAATTTTGTCCTTTTCTTTTCTGTAAAAATTCATTCTTTTTGGATATGGAGTTAAATTTTACCACTATTGGGGGGATTTTGTTCTTTCTTTGCAGTGGGGGCCTGTAAACTTCCTCTACATCAAACATGTTTAGATCTACTTCTAGAGTCTCAGCAATTTTGTGGACGATTTCATCCAGGCATTCGTCTTTCGCGCGTGGCACTTCACATATTTCAATGTATTGTTGCCTACCGTTCTGTTCCATTGTGTGCACTTTCTCGTTTAGATCTGATATTATTTTGTCTTGTAGATTCTTTTCGTCTTTTAGGGTTTTTATTTCTGCTGTAAGTGATTTCAGAAGAGTTGCATTTGACTTAGTTTCCTTAATCAACTCATCATATTTCTGCGCAATAAAGTCGGCACTTTTAACACTTTCACTCACTTGGTTTTTCAGTTCACTAATCTGCTTCTTTAATTCTAAAAACATACCTTTGATATCCGAAGCGTGTATTATCTCCGTGTCCGGTGTTGAAGGTGGAGTCGCTGTGTAATCAGTGTTGGCAGCAGCTGGTAGGGTCATCGTTCCTCCGCTTGCGACAACAGATGCTGACGTTGTCTTTTTGAAGCTACGGCACTGTGGACACCGCCATGACTCCTTAGCTTGTTTTGCCATACCTTTCCACGTACGTATTGTGACTGATGTACATTCATAATGATATTTCCCTTTGCATCCTGTGCAGTATACATAGTCACCATCACTTGGGAGTCCTTCTTGACAGCGGTCGCAAACCATTTCCTTGCTATACTTAAACTTTTTGCGGAGCACTCAGGCACACGTCTACTTCCTCCGGTGTCTCACTTAATAATAATAATAATAATATTAATATATATATATATTTTGTGGTGTAGTCTCCTGAGAGGCCGAGTGCAGGTCTTTCTAGTCGACGCCCATGGGCGACCTGCGCGTCGGGATGAGAGATGGAATGGATGAAGATGAATGAAACTGGGCCAGGATGAGGAAGGAAGTGGCCGTGGCCTGTCAGAAGGTACTGTCCCAGCATTTGCCTGGTGTTGAAAATGGGAAACGCCGCAAAACCATTTCAAGGACAACCGACGGTGGGGCTCGAACCCACGCGTCTACCGAGTCAGCAAAGAGCTTGGCCCCATGATCTAATGCTGCGCTTTAGCCAGCGTAACCACTACTGTCGGTATAATAATAATAATAATAATAATAATAATAATAATAATAATAATAATATCGTATGGCCTCGGGTGCCGGGTGCAAGCTTTGTAATTTGACACCCAGAGGGTAGCTTGCATGTTGAATTTCGTTGTTCCTTGAATCACTATGAAAGTCAAGGAGGTTAGATATCTAAGCTCCTTGAACACCATAGCGCTTTCTAGTAGAGGAATGAGGAACTTTGTGTTGGCGGGAACTCCAGAGATTAATTTTGCCATTATGAACACGGCCTACTGAATTCAAATGGGTTCTTTGACATGCCAATATCGTATGACATGCGTGTCGTATTTTTGCCGCCTTTCAAAAATCACTTACCACGTCAGGAGTGAACCTGCAATCTTGGGGTTAGTAGACCGACACGCTAACCACTCACCCACCGTGGCAAGTGAGGTTTATACAACAACTGATTAACAAACTAAACATCAGTCCTTCCGAAAACAATAACAATCGTGGTTAGATAACAATGAAACGATAGAAATGTAAAGCAAACTTGCTTCCAAACGTCCCTTTTGAAAACAAAAACATTGAAAATCTCATGATAAATAATAATAATATCGTATGGCCTCGGGTGCAAGCTTTGTTAATTGACGACCAGAGGGAAACTTGCATGTCGATTTTTTTTGCTCCTTGGATCGCTATGAAAGCCAAAGAGGTTAGATATCTTAGCTGTTTGACACTGTAACGCTTCCTAGTAGAGAAAGGAGGAACTTTTTGTGTTGGAGGAAAATCCCAGATTAATTTTGCCCTTATGAGCACGGCCTAATCAAATAGGTTCTATGACATGCGTACCGTGATTTTTGTCGCCTTTCAAAAATCACTTACCACGGCCAGGAGCTAACCTGCAAGCTTGGGGGTTGGTAGTCCGACATGATAACTACTCACCCACCGTGGAAAGCTATCTCTTGATGATCAGTATCAGTGTTTAGTAGTCCTCCCCACACACGGAGGAGGCATGCTCTCAATGAGACCATCAAGTTTATCTTGGGGTAAGCGGTCCCATTCCTCTATGGCAGCGTCAGCATACAATGATGGCGGTAGTCCTAACTTTAGTAGAGCAGTGTAAAACGGTAGGTGTGATTTCACAAAACTCAAGCTCTTTAACCAGAAGGTGTGGTTTGTACCAAAATCTTCCAAATCGTCTCAATAGTCTCAACAGTACAGGAAAAATCTTGCATTTCTTGAAAATTCAGCGGAAGTACATATGTATTTGTTTATAAAGTGTTATTACACAAATCTGGTATGCTAAACCTGCTACGTATCTGCCTGCTCCGGGAATACTGTAAAACAGAATCAACTGCACCATTTAGAAATCCCGTCTTTGAAACTCCACGAAAATAACATGTACCTTGGAAAAAATGTAAACACAAGTAGATGGTATATTGGCTTTCACGGCCAGTGACTTAAAGCTCAGCAATTTTTCTAGGTTTGTGTCGTGTCTTGTGTGGGGTTTCACCTAGGACCCTGGCAATCAGCGGGCTCTTGGTGTCCCCGCCCGTACCGCCATAGGAGTAGCGAACTGCGCACTATCTCCCATTTTAATTCACTGGCCGTGAAAGCCAATATACCATCTTCATGGAAGCCTTTATAGGGAGGTTATGGCTGCTTGAGCGTATAGTTCTCGCAGTAAAGAGGCGCAGGTGCGCTTTATAAAAAGGGAGGTAGCGCACAGTTCGCTACTCCTGTGGGGATCCGGGTGAGGACACCTAGGGCCCGCTGATGAGCCAGCTTGGTGTCCTAGGCGATACCCCACACAAGACATGGCACAAACCTAGAAAAATTGCTGAGTTTTAAACACAAATGTTAGTCGCCTCCGTAGCGTAGCGGTCAGCATGGTTAGCTGCCGACCCGGAGGTCCTGGGTTCGATTCCCGGCTCTGCCACGAAATTTGAAAAGTGGTATGAGGACTGGAACGGGGTCTACTCAGCCTCGGGTGGCCCAAATGAGTAGAGGGGGTTCGATTCCCACCTCAGCCATCCTCGAAGTGGTTTTCCGTGGTTTCCCACTTCGTCTTCGGGCAAATGCCGGGATGGTACTGTCCCCGATAATCCGGATAGTAGGCTGTCAGATATCCGCCCCCTCAATCGGATTGCCAATAATCAATCGCACCGGCACAGCTACATCAATGAAAATTGCACTGACAGATTCTACCGAGATTAGAGCGCAGTAGTTAACAAGAAATTGTTGTGGAACACACCAAAATATACGGGGGTTCATACTTACCTTTACTTACCTATTCAAATTAATCTCGGGTATGGGTTGCCAACTGGATCACTTAAAGTATGCCCTCACAATAACCTCCACTATGATATTTAAAATGAACCAAAAACGGAAACAAGAAACTTTAAACTGTACAATAATTTATTTCACATAAAGGAATAATATAACAGAAATAGAACAACAAAATAAACGTGGCAATCAGAAGCCATTGTCAATATAATCATGTCCTCCTGTAGGACTTGTAGACTTTGCATACAAAATTTCAGCTTTCTAGCTCATAAGAACGTAATAATAATAATAATACACTTGGAATGGATAAGGGAGTTGGGACGAGACATATAGCAATTGTTTTTCCTCTTTCATAAACATCACACTTTATTTATAACCGCAAGCCTGCTATGTAGACGACCTTGGCCTCTATCATACAGTTGTCAGGCCACCTGCACCAAGTCGCATGCTTGCATCGTCAAGTGGACCCACCTGTCCAGCCAGCGTTAGCATATGCTAGTTACATCAGAGCCTAGCTCCTTCTCAAAACACTTTAAATGTCCTCAACTCAACTCAAATATTATCACGCAAATCTTTTAAATGCCTCATTCAAATATTACTGGATTACTCTATTAATCCCAAACCTTGTTTAATTGTTTAATCCAATTGTATAATTAGCGTTGTTTAGAGTATAATAACATTTTAAATTGTTTATAACAAATTGTTCATTAATTATTTATAACAATTATTAATTGTTTATAATATTGTCAAACGACAATTGAAAAATTTATACAGGCCTCTATTAATCCCTTTCATTTTCAATTATTATTAAAGATATTTACATAATTATTTACAATATTTATATTATTAATTTTAGAAATACATTTAACCACACGTCTATCCGGTTGATAATTACTTAAATCGTGGTAATATAATCGACCAATGAAAGTTAGTTATATTTAAATGTTAGATTCAGGTTTAATAAGGTTTAATAATTATTATTATTATTTGTGACGGTAACCTCCATTCAAAATCGTTATCTCAAATTGTTTAAACACTCTTGTTAATTTTAACAGTCACTTCACATGATTAATTTTCAAAGGACCTGGACAATACTCTCAGCGGAGAAATACCTCGCTCCAAAACGCACAAAATTGCACAAAATAGGCCCAGAATTCATCATATATCTCCATATATATGGCATCAAAATCTTCCACAATACATACAAAAAACCTCCACTTACAAATTCATTAACTTCATTAATATTACTGTGGGAATCTCCTTCACTTATTCAAGGGCATTATTCATCAGCGACTTTTACACGTCCACTGAACTAACGATTATACATCCATAGTTCCTCTTTAAAAATTCTTATATTCATTAATTGTGTCAAAACTGTTATTATATTTAACCTTCGTGGGTTTCATTCATGAATCGATATGAAGTAAAAATTTGCCAATCACAAATAAATTTAATAGCAAATACGATTAGACACGCCTCCCTGGTCTATCAAAATTGAGATTAATATCTTCAAAGTAACGCAGTATAAAATACTATCTTCAATCAAAGTTCATCTAAACTGCATAAATAGTCGAATAGAATACAATTAGACTGTGGAATGCAAACATTATTGTTCCAATCTAGAATTGAGAACAACTCCTATCAAATGTTCATTACTATAGTGTATTCAATAAATCGTAATCAAAGTTCATATTTCATAAAATTGTCTATAACGCAATGGTATTTCAGAACTGACGATAAATGTCTATGTTGCAATCATGTTCATAAAACGACTAGTATTTCCAAGATCGTCGATACAGTAATAGATTTTAACGCTCTAAAATCTTTTAATTATTATTCTTTCTTGAGGATGACAGAAAATTGGTCAAAGTAATTTACTGAATGGAATTACTTTAATACAAAGACACGCTGTCTGAATTCAAATCTGCCATAGAAAATCGTTAACTTTACAGTCAAATCGTGACTACTAAAATATGCAAATTACTGAAAGAATCAATTTATCAGTCTCAACTGATCCAAAATTATTTAACTATGCCAATGACATAACAATGTCTTAATAAATCGAAGAACAAGGCATAAATCATTAAAGTGTACTGAGTACAGAAATATCAAGCAAGAAAATGGGGCAAAATATATGGGACAGAAAATATGAGAAAAATGGTTGCTCAGATATCGCTAAATGGCTCAAATAAACAAGAAACGTTCACGACTACCTTATCTGTTGATTGAAGTTCTAGAGGAAAATCTTCCAAAGAAGACTGCTGTTAGTTCCATTTCACCACCGTAAAGATGTGCTCCGACCTCGAACCTGGAACCAGCGCCCTCGGAGAATAGGACTGCTTCCTCCTCCGGAAATTGCACTGCTCCGTGTAGACGATAGACATCCTTCTGGCAAAACTCTTCTTTGTGAGCCGGGTCTACCCTGGCCTCTCTTGATAGTTCCCTGAAGTTCTGGTAGAAATTCGCCATGAAGTTTATTGCAATTATTTCCGCAGAAATGTTCATATTTGTGGAGTATGAAAATATTTCCACTGCCATTTGATATAATTCAGCGTTGGACTACGATGCATGAGTGTAGTTGGATGTTCACTACATGCTCGCTTTTGTGGAAAGACGATTAGCGAAGTTCCATGCTGCTACTTCACTCCATTGATATATGTCCCAATTGCATTAAAGGTTTAGCCTTCCATCTCCACTTCTGTTATAATAATCGTTGAAAGAACTGCCATATTATATTGTTCCATAGTAAAACGTGGCGTTGTATCACCAAATGCAATATGTAGTATCACGGTTGCAAGACACGTGTCAGCCGTAGCGTAGAATGTGGTGTTATAAAAGTGCTTCTCAGGTGGCGAGAAAATCACTTTCGTCTGCAGTCTTAAAATGCCAATATCTTCCAAATTATAATCGTGAAAATGTTCAACTTTCCTACACACTTTAATACTGTAATGCACAATAGAATTAGCATACAGGCATTATTCAACTCTTGATATATTATCAGGTAGACTCCTTTATGTGTGCGTTTCAACTTCGCCTAGTTTCAATCACCGTAAAATGGAACTGCTGCACGCTCCGTGCTCGTTCGATGCGGTGGGCTATACCACACGCGCTAAAGACGACTTGCTTCACTGAATCACTCGAAGTCTGACAATAAGATACCAGAAAATGAGATATGAGATATGAGAGCTCCTCTCTGCTGTGCAAGGCCTTTTATCAACCTCTTAAGGGGCGTATCCATCCCTTCCATAGCTTGTTCCTCCGTCATTGCTAGAAGTTCTAACTTTGGCAATACTTGACGGATTTTCAAATTTCAAAAACTCAAAATTAATTTCTTCAAAATTCCAAATCAATGCCATAACTGAAAATAGATTTCCACAATTCTGCATTCCAAAAGTAATCAAATATGGTAGTTTCAGTAATCTCCGTCTCCCTCCAAACTATCGTTCATTGGTTCGAGCCTTTCCTCCAATAGCGTAACTTCTTCCTTAGCACAATTCCTCGTTTCCCTGCGACTGCGTCGTAAATCTCAGAACTTTCTCGAACAAATCCTGACGTCACCAAGAATCTCAGCTCAACCAGCCTACTTGCATGAAGTCAGCGTCATCCGTGCCTACGTCATGAATATCCACGTCGCAACTATGACAGCCATAACTTTCTTCATATTTGCCAATACAGCCATCGTGGTCTCAATATAATTCAATTTACGGGGGCATTCTCCCTTCACCACGTTTTAAAAACAGTTGCAAATTGTTTTTAAACTCTGTGTTATAAATATCTGAATTCACTTGAACACGAAATTGAATTATTATTGGCTTACTCTTGTATGATATTTCCTCTATGTTCCTTAATCATAAGTTTCTTCTACCCTGGGTTGTGTGTGGCTAATGCATTCTCTCCTCTCTAGTTTCTCTTCTGTCCGGAATTCCTGTTTTCCAAGTTCTGCTGGCTTGTAGAAGGACCAGGATCGATAACTACATCCTGTCTTTTCTTTTGGTTTTCAGCTTCCTTCTCTCGTAATTCCTTCAGATACTGCTGACTTTCTTTCTTTCTCTCTTGATACTTGTCGGGTGTCATAACCTGACCTTGAGAATTCTGATTTCGATTCTGGTAATTTCTATTGTAGTTCCTATTGTAGCCCTGGTTATTGTAGTATCTACCTCTTCCATTATTATAATTCCCTCTATTGTTGTTCCAGCCTCGTCTCTGCTGATATGGACGGTAACCTTGTGATCTGTTGCGAAAATAATTATTCCTATGAGGACCTACATTTTCAGTTTTTTCTTCATCAACAGGCTTATCAGTTTGCTGAACTTGATCCATATAGACTGTATTAATGTCTTTGAATTCGTGCCTCTGACCTTTCTGAACCACATTTGGCATTGGACTCGTGTAGTCAAGCCTTCTCAGTAATTCGTCCATACTGGTCAAATCTCTGATATTTGATGATATGATAAGTCTTCTCACCTCCACAGGCAGCATACGAGAAATAGCATCTATCAACTGCTCTGTCGACAATGGGGGTTGCAAAAATCTCAAGCGCGATGACTGGCTCGTGAAGAAATCAGCGGACCGTGTTGGAAGAGTACCTGAATACTTCCTCGAGTATACCTCAGCTCTTAATGAATTCTGTGCTTCTATTGACCAGAATCGTTTTATCAGTGCCTCTGCAAATTCGTCAAAATTACTGAAAGTGTACCGAAATGCTCTGAACCATTCAAGGGGTCCTCCAGCTAGAAATCTTTCTACTATTCTCATCTCTCTTTCTCTGGGAATATGAGCTTCAATAAAATAGTCTTTCAGGTTCCTGATATATTCTATCGGTGTTAGACTATCAGTGTTACTAAACTTTTGAGGTTTGTCCTCAAAGTTTCGGATGACTGTCACATTTCTCGGATATGGATCCATATAATTCTTCCCACTATCACGATATTTCCATTCAGGTTCAATATTCCTATCCTCTTCTTCTTCCCGAAATCTGGATATACGTTCCTCAGGACTATTATCTCTCTCTTCTGTAGCGAGGTTACATCTTCTGACGTAATTCCTATCCTCTTCACACGTCAATCCTTCTGGATCCTTATCTGTGATTTCCGTGATGACTTTCCTAATTAACTCTTCTTTATAGGTTTCCATCATGCTAGCTTCTCCTAGTTTCAAATTCTGAAGTTTGCTCGTAGTTTCATTAACATCAGAGACAACCTTATGAATTTGTTCCTTTAATGTTTGCACGTCCTGACCCATTTGAGTTCTATCCTCTACCTGCTTTTCGGATAGCGAATCCATCCTTATACTCAAATCCTTTCTAATTTGAACTACTTCATTATTGATATCTACTTGTGTACTGGCAAGTTTTCGTTCAATTCGCTCCTGAATCTGAGTGACATGTTCCCCACTTGACCTGTTCCATTCATCTTTCCAAACCGTTACATTTGCAGTTAACATTTCCGCAATATCTACTTCAATGTCTTCCTTAAGTAAACGATTATGATCTAAGACTTGGGTTCTCATGACCTCTACATCATACTTTAATCCAGCTAAAGAAGCTGTTGTCCTAACAGACTCGTCAACCAACCTAGTTGTTAAAGCACTAATGTTACGAGTACAAAGTGTTTTTGAAGTTTCAATTTCTTCTCTGACTTTATTAACATCAGTTTGAACTTTTGCAATGTCTACAAAAACTGTATTTACTTCTACTTGTATCTTATTAATGTCGCTTTGCATCTCATTTACATCAGAATGAATATTATTAATGTCTACTTGAACATTTGACACATCGGTTCGAACATTTTAAATTTCTCTTTGAACCTCTTCTACTTTATCTTGTACAGTAGCAACATCGTTCCTAACAACAATTACCTCTGCCCTAGGACATGAAATATCACCCCGGACATTAGCAACATCAAGATTCAACATAGTAAGGTCTTTCTGTACCTTAGAAACATCAGTCTTAACATCTAAAACATCTTTATGCACATTGGATGAATCTACTTTAACCTCTGAGACATCTTTATGGACATTGGATAAATCTTTATGGACATTGGACACGTCTGTGCGCATGTCAGTTACAGCATTCTCGATTCCCTGGGTACTGATCTGTAAACGCGACATATCATTTTCTAAGTTTGCAGAACTGGTCTGAAGAACTTTCAAATTTTCATCCAGCATCTGCTTTACACTTTCATTCATGCTAGCTTTCAAATTAGCAGACATATTACTAGAATTCTCCTCCATTCTACTAGTATTCCTCGCTTCCATCTCCTGCATTCGACTAGCATTCCTAGCTTCCATCTCCTCCAACATCTTTCTTATACTCTCATCTGCCATCTCAATAATATTTCAATAATAGACTGCTTTAGGGACATACATCAAACAGAGCAAAATAACAACATCTGAGCAACATTTTTCACCATATATAAATTTGAGCAATTTTCTATCTTAAATCTATCTTATAATTACCTTATAATTAACTTTCGTAGACACTTCATGTTGAAATAAACTCAAGCACTTGTTCAAATTTCTTTGGTTCATTTTAAAATATCCTAACACAAATAATTTACATTTACAATACAAATAGTTTAATTTTATCTTTAATATGACTAAACATGTCATAAGCCGGTCAAATAAAATAAGACTCCAGATCATAGGCGATTTTTCTAAGTTTCCAGCCTATTTAACCTCTCTCAGGTTGTATAAGATCTGATCTTTTCTGAATGTAATTTTCCTAATACAACACAACATTTAATTCCTATATAATCACACTCTCAAATTCTACAATTGGCCAAGACATCTAACAAAGAATCAACCTCTTTATTTGAGTCTTTACAATCCCATTGACATCGATAACTTGGTAATCCAATGTTATTCGAACACTCCACAAAATTGCGGTGCCAATTCTACTGCAATAACTTGGTAATCCAATGTTATTCAGGCATTCCGAACTTCGATTGTGCCAATTCTACTGGCGTTCAACCTGGTAATCCAGTTTTGTCAATCGAGCCCCACCGAATTGCGGCGCCAATCCTACTGGTGTTCAACCTGGTAATCCAGTTTTGTTGAACATGCCCCACGTTATAGGGTCGCCAATCCTACTGTCCCCGATAATCCGGATAGTAGGCTGTCAGATATCCACCCCCTCAATCGGATTGCCAATAATCAATCGCACCGGCACAGCTACATCAATGAAAATGGCACTGGCAGATACTACCGAGATTAGAGCGCAGTAGTTAACAAGAAATTATTGTGGAACACACCAAAATATACGGGGGTTCATACTTACCTTTACTTACCTATTCAAATTAATCTCGGGTATGGGTTGCCAACTGGATCACTTAAAGTATGCCCTCACAATAACCTCCACCATGATATTTAAAATGAACCAAAAACGGAAACAAGAAACTTCAAATTGTACAATAATTTATTTCACATAAAGGAATAATATAACAAAAATAGAACAACAAAATAAACGTGGCAATCAGAAGCCATTGTCAATATAATCATGTCCTCCTGTAGGACTTTTAGACTTTGCATACAAAATTTCAGCTTTCTAGCTCATAAGAACGTAATAATAATAATACACTTGGAATGGATGAGGGAGTTGGGACGAGACTTATAGCAATTGTTTTTCCTCTTTCATAAACATCACACTTTATTTATAACCGCAAGCCTGCTATGTAGACGACCTTGGCCTCTATCATACAGTTGTCAGGCCACCTGCACCAAGTTGCATGCTTGCATCGTCAAGTGGACCCACCTGTCCAGCCAGCGTTAGCATATGCTAGTTACATCAGAGCCTAGCTCCTTCTCAAAACACTTTAAATGTCCTCAACTCAACTCAAATATCACGCAAATCTTTTAAATGCCTCATTCAAATATTACTGGATTACTCTATTAATCCCAAACCTTGTTTAATTGTTTAATCCAATTGTATAATTAGCGTTGTTTAGAGTATAATAACATTTTAAATTGTTTATAACAAATTGTTCATTAATTATTTATAACAATTATTAATTGTTTATAATATTGTCAAACGACAATTGAAAAATTTATACAGGCCTCTATTACTCCCTTTCATTTTCAATTATTATTAAAGATATTTACATAATTATTTACAATATTTATATTATTAATTTTAGAAATACATTTAACCACACGTCTATCCGGTTGATAATTACTTAAATCGTGGTAATATAATCGACCAATGAAGGTTAGTTATATTTAAATGTTAGATTCAGGTTTAATAAGGTTTAATAATTATTATTATTATTTGTGACGGTAACCTCCATTCAAAATCGTTATCTCAAATTGTTTAAACACTCTTGTTAATTTTAACAGTCACCTCACATGATTAATTTTCAAAGGACCTGGACAATACATTCAGCGGAAAAATACCTCGCTCCAAAACGCACAAAATTGCACAAAATAGGCCCAGAATTCATCATATATCTCCATATATATGGCATCAAAATCTTCCACAATACATACAAAAAACCTCCACTTACAAATTCATTAACTTCATTAATATTACTGTGGGAATCTCCTTCACTTATTCAAGGGCATTATTCATCAGCGACTTTTACACGTCCACTGAACTAACGATTATACATCCATAGTTCCTCTTTAAAAATTCTTATATTCATTAATTGTGTCAAAACTGTTATTATATTTAACCTTCGTGGGTTTCATTCATGAATCGATATGAAGTAAAAATTTGCCAATCACAAATAAATTTAATAGCAAATACGATTAGACACGCCTCCCTGGTCTATCAAAATTGAGATTAATATCTTCAAAGTAACGCAGTATAAAAATACTATCATCAATCAAAGTTCATCTAAACTGCATAAATAGTCGAATAGAATACAATTAGACTGTGGAATGCAAACATTATTGTTCCAATCTAGAATTGAGAAAAATTCCTATCAAATGTTCATTACTATAGTGTATTCAATAAATCGTAATCAAAGTTCATATTTCATAAAATTGTCTATAACGCAATGGTATTTCAGAACTGACGATAAATGTCTATGTTGCAATCATGTTCATAAAACGACTAGTATTTCCAAGATCGTCGATACAGTAATAGATTTTAACGCTCTAAAATCTTTTAATTATTATTCTTTCTTGAGGATGACAGAAAATTGGTCAAAGTAATTTACTGAATAGAATTACTTTAATAAAAAGACACGCTGTCTGAATTCAAATCTGCCATAGAAAATCGTTAACTTTACAGTCAAATCGTGACTACTAAAATATGCAAATTACTGAAAGAATATATATAATATCAGTCTCAACTGATCCAAAATTATTTAAATATACCAATGATATAATAATGTCTCGATAAATCGTAGAAAAAGGCATAAATCAAAAAAGTGTACTGAGTACAGAAATATCAAGCAAGAAAATGGGGCAAAATATATGGGACAGAAAATATGAGAAAATGGTTGCTCAGATATCGCTAAATGGCTCAAATAAACAACGAACGTTCACGACTACCTTATCTGTTGATTGAAGTTCTAGAGGAAAATCTTCCAAAGAAGACTGCTGTTAGTTCCATTTCACCACCGTAAAGATGTGCTCCGACCTCGAACCTGGAACCAGCGCCCTCGGAGAATAGGACTGCTTCCTCCTCCGGAAATTGCACTGCTCCGTGTAGACGATAGACATCCTTCTGGCAAAACTCTTCTTTGTGAGCCGGGTCTACCCTGGCCTCTCTTGATAGTTCCCTGAAGTTCTGGTAGAAATTCGTCATGAAGTTTATTGCAATTATTTCCGCAGAAATGTTCATATTTGTGGAGTATGAAAATATTTCCACTGCCATTTGATATAATTCAGCGTTGGACTACGATGCATGAGTGTAGTTGGATGTTCACTACATGCTCGCTTTTGTGGAAAGACGATTAGCGAAGTTCCATGCTGCTACTTCACTCCATTGATATATGTCCCAATTGCATTAAAGGTTTAGCCTTCCATCTCCACTTCTGTTATAATAATCGTTGAAAGAACTGCCATATTATATTGTTCCATAGTAAAACGTGGCGTTGTATCACCAAATGCAATATGTAGTATCACGGTTGCAAGACACGTGTCAGCCGTAGCGTAGAATGTGGTGTTATAAAAGTGCTTCTCAGGTGGCGAGAAAATCACTTTTGTCTGCAGTCTTAAAATGCCAATATCTTCCAAATTATAATCGTGAAAATGTTCAACTTTCCTACACACTTTAATACTGTAATGCACAATAGAATTAGCATACAGGCATTATTCAACTCTTGATATATTATCAGGTAGACTCCTTTATGTGTGCGTTTCAACTTCGCCTAGTTTCAATCACCGTAAAATGGAACTGCTGCACGCTCCGTGCTCGTTCGATGCGGTGGGCTATACCACACGCGCTAAAGACGACTTGCTTCACTGAATCACTCGAAGTCTGACAATAAGATACCAGAAAATGAGATATGAGATATGAGAGCTCCTCTCTGCTGTGCAAGGCCTTTTATCAACTTCTTAAGGGGCGTATCCATCCCTTCCATAGCTTGTTCCTCCGTCATTGCTAGAAGTTCTAACTTTGGCAATACTTGACGGATTTTCAAATTTCAAAAACTCAAAATTAATTTCTTCAAAATTCCAAATCAATGCCATAACTGAAAATAGATTTCCACAATTCTGCATTCCAAAAGTAATCAAATATGGTAGTTTCAGTAATCTCCGTCTCCCTCCAAACTATCGTTCATTGGTTCGAGCTTTTCCTCCAATAGCGTAACTTCTTCCTTAGCACAATTCCTCGTTTCCCTGCGACTGCGTCGTAAATCTCAGAACTTTCTCGAACAAATCCTGACGTCACCAAGAATCTCAGCTCAACCAGCCTACTTGCATGGAGTCTGCGTCATCCGTGCCTACGTCATGAATATCCACGTCACAACTATGACAGCCATAACTTTCTTCATATTTGCCAATACAGCCATCGTGGTCTCAATATAATTCAATTTACGGGGGCAGTACCTACTGTAAGGCCACAGCCGCCTCCTTCCCTCTTCCTAGCCTATCCTTCCCACTCTTACATCCCTTCCCATCCCTCATGATGCCCCTGTTCGCTTTGCAGGTGAGGCCGCCTGGGCGAAGTGCTGATCACACCTCCCCAGTTGTGTCCCTCCCAAACAGATGTTCCATGCTCCAGGACACTGCCCATAGAGGCGGTAGTGGTGAGTTCCCTCGCTGAGTCCGTGGGAACCACCAACCTAGAGGGTAAATTGACTAAATAAAAAAAAATTAACACAAATGCTTGACATGTGACCAGATATAACTTAGTATTAATATTTTGCAAATATAACTTGACATCACTAAAATGAACGAAAGATGACGAAAACTATAAAATGGCCAAAATATGCAATTACTGTAAAGGCAAAATAAAGTTGTTTTAAGAGGGTTCAGTGACCCTTTATTCGCATTTATTAGCCTACTTTCATTGCGTCGTTCGAGACTAAGAGTGTGGGACACATTCACTCGGGCTTGTTTAAAGAAGAAAGAAAACTCGTTTTCCATATTATCGGTTTGTACAATAGAACGGTCAGCATTTTGAGAGGTAATCAAACACAGACCAGGAATCTAATAACCTGTATGGGTCACTTCACTGTGACATTTACTATCCCGAGTGGAATATCTGTGTGCAGTTTGCTGTCATTTCTCTCTCATTTGACCATGGACCAATTTAAGGGAGGATTTATACTGATGTTCGCCACAAGCTACATAACTCTGTAGTGTATTTTTAATTAATTATAGATGATGTACAGTGATTGAATAAATATTAATTGATCTAATTTGAAGCCTAACGTATGAGTGTCAGCAATCAAAGTTGCTACAATACGCTACTCTGATAGTCAATGCTTGCTTGGTTGGTTCCTTAGTTTAGGGGCTGCGACAACGCGGTCATGTAGCCACGTGTACTTTGGGTGTGTGTAGAAATTGTATGAAAACCGGTGTTAATTGTGATGGCTGTATTAGTGTGTTTTTATTCAAATAAGGACTGCAGACGATTAATTTTTTCAAGTAGTTCCTACATTTGACACCAAATGCTACCATCCTCAACACCTAGCTGTGGACGTGACTACTAAATGTCATCGCAGTCAGCACCCGGAGGCGAACGTTGGAACTAATAAAGCATTATCAATCTAACGTACACATTTTAGCTTCCACGAGTGTAGTTGACATGGGACATGGGACCGCCGAAGGAAGGCATACTGAGGGATTTTTAACGCTCTTAAAAAATCCGACGACTTCGGCCGGGTTTGAACCTGCGATCTTGGGCATAGAAAGTCAGCATGCTACCAACTACGCCACCGAAGCTGTAATAGTCAATGCTAATCATTACGGTACGTAGTTATTTAGAGCACTGTTCGTTATCGTTGGAGTTCACGCTGAAATTAAAACATTAAGCCATAATCTAATAAGAGCTTTTCAGTCGGTACTTTGTGTCTTTATTAACAATTCACTGTACCCTTATTATTATTATTATTAGTATTATTTCTACATTCATTTCACCACATAAGTGGGACATATCAACATATCGTCGGCTTGTTTGCAAGACAGTATGACTAATTCTCTTAAGGTGGCACATTGAGAAACAAGCGAACAATGGAACAGGTTTCCAAGATGACGGCCTTCTGCAAGGTGATATATAGACCAGGGTGTATTCCTAATATTTCTAGATTGCGAGCCAATAATTTGGGGATGATGCCGGTAGAAGAAATTACTATGGGCAGAACCACTACACTTTCCTGTCTCCACATTTGCCGTATTTCCTCAGCCAAGGGCAGATATTTGGTGACCTTATCACAGCAGGTTTGTTGCAGATTATGGGAATTGGGCACTGCAATATCAATGAGGAAGGTTCTCTTCTGCATCGTGTCCACAAGAACGATATCTGGCCGGTTTGCTGGTATGGTTTTATCAGTAATAACTGATCGGTCCCACAACAACTTTTGGCTGGGATTTTCCAAAACGGCGTCAGGAACATACTGATAGTAAGGCAAAGTATTTTCAGATAATAAGTGCTTTTGAGCAAGGTGTAGATGCATTATTTTGACCACTTGGTTGTGCCTTTTCATGTAATCAGTACAGGAGATTGCTTGGCAGCCTCCTGTGATATGCTGAATTGTTTCCGGTTCTAGTTGACATCTTCGGCATTTATCATCCTGAATATTTGTCTTAACTATATATTTAAGATAGTTTTTGGTAGCCACAAATTGATCCTGGTATGCAACCATGAATAATAATAATAATACCGTAATAATAATAATAATAATAATAATAATAATTATTATTATTATTATTATTATTTGTATTTAATTCTCACTGTTTACCAAGTATTTTGTGTCTTTATTAACAATCCACTGTACCCTTATCGCTATTATTATTTGTATTTGATTCTCACTGTTTACCATTTGTGACATGTATTTGTGATTGGTGCTCGTGATACGAATAAAGAAAGAAGAAGACGGTCAACACGTGTGTGTCCAAATTGGATGGTGTGGGGAATTAAAATTAGTTTCCTAGTGTATGAAATAAGTTACAGGAATTATTTATACAGTTAACAAAACACTTCTCACAAAATGGAAGGGGGGATTAATTGAATGACTAGTTTCGTTCATCAAGCAAACATCACCAGATTTTGCTCACTTAGGCTTAATTTAGGTACAGTGCTTATGTATATAACACTTAGTTACTGCCACGGTGGGTGAGTGGTTATCGTGTCGGACTACCAACCCCAAGCTTGCAAGTTCACTCCTGACCGTGGTAAGTGATTTTTGAAAGGTGACAAAAATCACGGCACGCCTGCCATCCATGTTCAAGAACCCATTTTAATTCAATAGGCCGTGTTTATAATTGCAAAATTAATCTCGGGATTTTCCGCCAACACAAAAGGTCCTCCTTTCTCTACTAGAATGCGCTATAGTGTCAAGGATCTTAGTTATCTAACCTCCTTGATTTTCATAGCGCTCTCCTAGGAACGACATATTTCGACACGCAAGCTGCCCTCTGGGCGCAAATAACAAAGCTTGCACCCAAGGCCATACGATATTATTATTATTACATATTATACAGCAGTAATTACAGTTATTGAGCTACAGAAGTTTTCAGTTAAACTTTGTAACGAGCAGGACTTTTTTACCAATTCTATTTTTTTCTCTCCTAGGTATATGAATTTAGACACTTGAGGTACTTTGCCGAACTGGGTTACCAAACGCTGTCTATCCATGTACTGACGAGACCCTTCTATGAACTGGTTAGTTTTGTATCAATATGAGATTTGAAGTCCGGTTTTGACTGCAATTTCCTTTTTTTTTTTCTTAGTCGTTTACACTCCAGGTAGATGGAACCCACGGACTCAGCGAGGGAACTCACCACTACCGCCTCTACGGGCAGTGTACTAGAGCTGGGAACATCGAATCGGAAGGGATACAACTGGTGAGGTGGGATTGGCACCTCGCCCAGGCGGCCTCACCTGCAAAGCGAACAGGGGCCTCATGCGGGAAGGTAAGGGATGGTGAGGATGGATAGGCAAGGAAGAGGGAAGGAGGCGGCCGTGGCCTTGAAGAAGGTACCATCCCGGCATTTGCCCGAAGACGAAGTGGGAAACCACGGAAAACCACTTCGAGGATGGCTGAGGGGGAATCGAACCCCATCTACTCATTTGTGCCACCCGAGGCTGAGTAGACCCCGTTCCAGTCCTCGTACCACTTTTCAAATTTCGTGGCAGAGCCGGGAATCGAACCCAGGACCTCCGGGGCGGCAGCTAACCATGCTGACCGCTACGTTACGGAGGCGACCTTATTATTATTATTATTATTATTATTATTATGTTGTTGTTGACCTTAAGCCCCTTTTAACTACTGCAGTGTGTAGAGATGCCAGGGTGCAGGGATTTTGCCCCGAAGGGGATCTTCAACGTGAGACAGCTCCGTCGCATATAAGAACGTGTCGTCTCAAAACTCACGAGTCTTAAAACTCACGAGTCTCAAAATTCACGAATTTCAATATGAGGGTTAGTAAAAGTAGGTTCTAGCCGATTTCTGTACCTGAGACAGTCTCAAAACTCACGAGCCAATTTCTTCTTTGAAAACACAAAATAACGACCTCCGCGATTCCATTGAAGTTTTTTAGGCCTGCTTGATGTTACCAAGCAGAATGGCTGAGTTATACTTCGAGAATTTGGTCTGAGGTAGGTTGATAATTCCTGCTAAAACAATACCAACAAAATCCCAGGCAGTGTGAGTCAACGTACAGCTCACACTTCCTGCGGTTATCGCAGGAACGTGCTCTCTGGAGTCGTGTGAGTTTTGAGACTATTTGTTACTATTTTTAGCTCGTGAGTTTTGAGACTCGTGAGTTTTGAGACGTATCCTATAAGAACCTTCACATACTAACTGACTGTGCCAGAACTGGATCCTGCAAACTTGGCTATTATTATTATTATTACCGGTATATCTTCTTGCCAATTTCTTTTTTGATGTTGCGATGTTGTTATATAGACATTTATTGTCCCTATCAGTCAATCAACCGTCAACAAGGCGTTAAGTAACTTATATGCGTAAAAATATGTTGCAAAAGAATCTGCTGCGAATTGTAATTGTTAGCGCCATTATAATTGCGTATATGTCATTAATTACGTGCGTTTTCCTCCGTGTTTTTCTTTGTATTTTTCATGTGAAAATTCCACTCCACTGACAGGGAGATTCCAAATCTAGCCGTTCGTCTGAAAGGCAAGTCGCTAATGCCATGGACTATCACAGTCCCTATCAACACGGCCTCACATGAGGAATAATTATTTAATTTAGTGTTCGCTACGAATGTCTCTGTACCATTGTACCACCCACGAAGAGGCTGGCGTTAGAGTCATAGTCACAACTGATGTGGACAGAGACAACATAGGCAGTGAAGCTGACGCAGAAGTGTTAACTGGGGTATGTAATGGTCTACTGTGCAATCTGGACTAACTAGCCCATTATCTTCACCGAGGCATACACTGAACAATGCGTGGCGACAGCTGTTCCCTTATCTTGTGCGTACCACCACACTGACACAATTTAATGTTTGTACATCCCCTTATACGAGTGTGTGCACGCAATAGTCTCAGAAACAGTATCATCATCTAAAGGCTAGGCCAAGGGTCATGTATGTGTAAGAGATTCGTCACTTTTGGTTATAGAACTTCCGAGAGAGAACACCGCCTGAGGCTATGGATTGTACTTGCAAGTTTGGCAACATAAAAAGTAAAAAGCCATATGAATGTAGCCTTTATTAAACGTACTTGAACAGTTTGTTCTGCGATGAGTTATTCATTATTGATGAAAATAACACAAACAAAACATAACTGCGCCTTTCGCTAGGCGCTGAAATATACGTCCAGAACGGAAAATAATATATTTTGATATATATCAATGTTGGCAATAGATTTGTCACGAAGGACACAGTTATGTCGTTCTAGAGCTTAATTCACCTTTAGGCTAATTAAAAATGCTCTCCTACTCAACAGAATTGTTGGGATATTCGATGAATATAAAGAAAACTGTCCAAATGCACACACTATATTGCCATAACCTCACTTTTTGCCAAGCATGCCGGCTGCCACCCACCCCTCCCCGTAACCCTAAACCACAAATGTTATTGCAATGCAAAGGAGAATGGGTAAGAAAACAAACAAGAGATGAAATGCACACATTTATTCTCTATATATTTTTATTCGAGAGTAGTCGATATTGCCCACTAGTTTTACACATGGTCAACACCAGAAAGATGAAAATTGCCGTATTGTTCTTACTGTCATTATAATTCTTACATCCTGGTGCTTGGAAATTTTTCCTCCCTTGCAGGGGCATGATTGACTCTCAATTCAATTCAAATAAATAATCAAAATACTGAACAAATCAAAACAACCAACAACACCACGAGGAAAATCAATCAAAACAGACTATTCCCGCTTCCGCCAGTCGGTTTGATGTGAGCGTTCATGAGTGCCAACTACGGAACCTTAATGCTAAAATTAATTCTTCATTGGTTGGCAGAACACCCAGTACAGGGCCTTACCCCGACCCACGCGCTCCCTATGATCTGCCATCCCCCTGGGCTAGACCTTGTCACTGCAACCACATTTGTCTCTCACTTGCTGAGCGTTTTAAGACAGCAAACTGTTTAAATTGAAGTCCATGCATCATAGAATCCAGACGAGCCTTCCGCGGTCTTCCTCCTCCTTTCTTCCCCAGAACTTTCCCTTCCAGTATGGGGGTCAGGAACTCATCATGACAATAATTCAAAATCATTTTCTGGAACTTGAGGAACGCACCGAGAAAACATTTGTGAATTACTGGGCAGGTCCAAGGAGAAAGTTTCGTTTCTAAACGTTGCCCGGGCATCGCTGTAATTGCAGTTGGGCGCATGCGAGGTAGTTGGTCCGAGTCAAGATAAAGGAGATTACTCCATTTTGAGATCTCTGTCTGTTGTTTAAGCTTGATAGTGCCTGGTTAGAATGGCGAACTTTCTTGAAAATCCCGCCACTTGTGAGATTAGATCTGTCCTTCGTTATGCAGGGTCATCGTTTGCCAAGGTGGGTGAGTGGTTATCGTGTCGGACTACCAACCACAAAATTGCAGGTTCGCTCCTGGCCTTGTTAAGTCATTTTTGAAAGGCGACAAAAATCGCGATACGCATATCATACGATATTGGCATGTTAAAGAACCCATTTGAATTCAGTATGCCGTGTTCATAATGGCAAAATTAATCTCGAGATTTTCCGCCAACACAAAGTTCCTCATTTCTCGCGCTACAGTGTCAAGGAGCTTCACTTTCATAGTGTTCCAAAGAACGACAAAAATTCGACATGCACGCTGCCCTCTGGGTGTCAAATAACAAAGCTTGCACCCGGCACCCAAGGCCATTATTACAAGGTCATAGAAAAATAATGCCTAGATTTAAAAGAATATTATAACATTGAAACCTTTTGTGTTAAACGAGCGATTCTTTCACTGTGTCGTAACGGGTTAGTGCAAGTTTTTTTAATACACTGGCGTGACATTGGTATGCGTGGACTAGTTGCCTAACGAAATCCAGAAGTATGTTCGTGATTCTTACTTCATGACCAAGTTATCGGACCTTTCTTTTTCGCTGAATAAGCAATTACTGGCCTAATTTACCTCGACATGCACGAACAGTTTCGTCTTCCCTCAAATAGAAGACATCAAACAACAGACTGCACAGTGTCTCATTTTTATGCAAAATGGGGCTCCACGTCACTAGTTTCGCGCGGTACGTGATACACTCGACGCACGCTTTCCAAACGGTTGGATTGATAGAGAAACCCCAATTTCCTGGCCTCCCAGAAGTCCAAATCTAACCCCTTTGGATTTCTTTTTCTGGGGGTTAATAAAAATCGCTGTTTACACAGAGAAGATACGTGATTTGGTGCATCTTCTGGAGAGTATTTCTGCCGCTATCTCTACTGTTACTTCAGATATGTTTCAAAGCACGTGGCATAGAGTGTACTACAGATTCGACATCTACAGAGCAACAAACGGAGCTCGCACTGAAACTTACTAAGGTATGAAAAAATATGCTATCTAGGCTGAAACCATTACATTACCTTGAATAGTTTTTTATAGCAATTATTTAAAATCTAGGCATTGATTGGCTCCGGTGACCCCAATTAATTGGGAAAAGCTTTAAAATCTAGGCATTATTTTTCGATGACCCTCTACAAATGCGAAGAACACTAAACCAGTAGGCATTCATCGGCAGATTTGCGAGGTGTACGGAGAAAATGTGATGGGTGATTCAATGGTGAGGAGATGAGTCCGACCATTCAATAATAATAATAATAATAATAATAATAATAATAATAATGATAAAAACGCATCGTGTATGTGGTTACAAAGTGGTCGACTGTTTGGAGAAACAGAGGGATTCGCAATTGCCATCCAAGATCAAGTCATTGCTACAAAAAATTACAAGAAATACATCATCAAAGATGCCAGTGTAATTTCAGACAAATGCAGGCGATGCGCCATTCATCTCGAGATCATTGACCATGTCACTGCAGCTTGCCCAATACTAGCATCAGTTGAATATACAAAACGGCACAATCAGGTTGCAGGCATCATTCATCAAGCACTCGCACAGAAATATAAATTAACTGAGGAGTATATCCCTTACTACAAGTATCATCCACCATCCCTCCTCGAAAATGAATTGTTTAAAATATATTGTGACACTGGTATTGTGACAGATAAAACAATAGATCACAATCGACCAGACATCATAGTAGTAAATAAGGTTGATGGCACTACATTTATAATAGATATAGCAGTCCCCAACGACACCAATATCGAACGGAAACACAATGAAAAAATCACCAAGTATAGACAGCTTGCAGAGGAAATCAAGAGGATATGGAAGATGAAATGCGTCCGGATAGTGCCTGTAATCTTGTCAGTCAACGGCCTCATACCTCACACACTCCACAAGAGTCTGTGAGATGGGTACAATACATGATATGTATGTAATATAGTTTGTATTATAGTTTTTATGTATTGTTGTAAAGCACTTGGTTTAACCCGTGCTTTAGAGCAACCCATGTTTGTAATGGTGAATTGAATAAATAATAATAATAATAATAATAATAATATCGTATGGCCTCGGGTGCTGGGTGCTAGCTTTGTTAATTGACGCCCAGAGGGCAACTCGCATGTCGAATTATTTTATCGCTTCTTGAAGCGCTATGAAAGTCAAGGAGGTTAGATATCTAAGCTTCTTGACACCCAGCGCTTTCTAGTAGAGAAATGAGGAACTTTGTGTTGGCGGAAAATCCAGAGATTAATTTTGCCACTATGAACACGGCCTGCTGAATTCAAATGGGTTCTTTAACACGCCAACATCGTATGACATGCATGACGTGATTTTTTTCACCTTCCAAGAATCACTTACCATGGCCAGGAGCGAACCTGCAAGCTTGGGGTTGGCAGTCCGACATGATAACCACTCACCCATCGTGGCAAGCTAGCAGTTCAATGAAGGACGTGATCAAGTGCACGATGAGCGTCTATGGTTGGTTAAAGAAGACTTGGTTCGTGCAGTTGAAGAACGTGCCAAGGAAAACCATAGGTTTACTCTATTTGAACTTTCTACGAACTTTCCCGCAAATTTCATGGTTGACAACACAGGCGGCAACGTTAATTATTTATTGACATAGTTTACGCCGAAATTGGAGCACTTACATCAAACCAAATACGTTTAAGTCCTCTACGGATTGACAAGGATTTACCTGTCATCATTTTCGTCCTCTCCCGATACCTCTTCATTCTGGCTGACCTGGCTGCCCATTGCTCATCAGTAGGGCTAAAAAACTGAAAAATATTTATTTTTTATGTATTAAAAATACCTGAAATATGTGACAAAAAGTAATAATATTTAATTATAATTTAGTACTCACGAATGCAATTTATTGTCTGTCTCGCTGACTGCTGAAGCATTGTAATACACAACGAGATACATATTCAGGTTGTCCATCACAAATGACCGATGGTTAACGTGTAAAATTTCTTCTAAAGGCGCGAAACTGCGGCAATATGTTTTTTTTTGCCCTCGAGGTGTTGTGTAACTTGATATCGCTGTTCATCTTTGATTGCTTTCCCACATGGTTGGCAGAACAGAACGCCCCCATCAAAAGTAAAATTATTCTTAAATTCTGCAACATACTGCTGCAGAAGATAACTTGTAGTGGCTTTTACTTTAGGCATCGTAGAACTGCCTTACACTTCACAGTGCCAGAAATGAACTGCATGTGAGTGACACTTGTTCTAGGTAACTCTAGCACGTGGTGCAATATGGCTATGGACAAGGAAATCCCCGGCTTCCACAGTGAGTGGCACGGGGCAACAAGTTAAAAATAACACAGTTGCAAGCTGACATACGCTCTGCATGAAGATTAGATAGCTCACAGGTTCTTTCCCGTTGAAGTAACACAGAACAAAAATGCAATAAACAGAAAGATTTTAAGAAAATGTAAATATTATGTCTTTCTATGTGCTAATAAGTGAAAAGCAGGAATTTATGTATTTATAGAAAAAATGCTTAAAATATGTATTCACATAAAAAATATATTTATCTACCTAAAAATCCGAGCCCTACTCATCAGATATGACATATTCCTTTCGTCGGTTAATTTTTAGTGTAAGTCTTGTATGTTTGCATATTGGCTTTTACGGCCAGTGAATTAAAAATCAGCAATTTTGCTAGGTTTGTGCCGTGTCTTATGTGAGGTTTCACCTAGGACACCAAGCTGGCTCATCAGCGGGCTCTAGGTGTCCCCACCCGATCCCACACAGAAGTAGCGAACTGCGCGCTACCTCCCTTTTTATGACGCGCACCTGCGTCTCTTCACTGCGAGAACTAAAAGCTCAAACAGCCATAACCTCCCTATGAAGTCTTCCAAAAAGATGGTATATCTATTGGCTTTCACGGCCAGTGAATTCAAACTCAACAATTTTCTAGGTTTGTGCCGTGTCTTGTGTGGGGTCTCATATGTTAGTTCTTCAGAATCCATTTTTCTTCTCCATTTGCATTTTGTTGCATTTCAATATTCAACTCATCTAAGTTATTTTGAACTTCTTCAAACCAATTATATGTTATTTTACTTTTCCAAAAGTAGTTAAATAGTTGTTATCTCGATAAATGACAAATGAAGGCAATCCTCCTTTTTCTCATCGTGTCTATTATTGAATCACTTTCCCGGTAGACCACTGCAATAGGCAACAATCTCCATTGTCCAACCACCTGGTGTTTTCATTAATGATTGTTCTGATTATCCTTCTGTCATCCTTCTGCCGTTGATCTGTCGTTGATTTGGTGCTTAAATGAAGTAGTGTTTCACGCGCGTAAGTTGCTTCAGGTTGTACGACGGAACAATAATGTTGTAATTAAGCATTTCGTGCTTAACAACACAGGCGGCAACGTTTTATGAAGAAGGTAATCAAAGAAACTCGTGCCTCCAAAATGGTGGGAGCTCTGTGGAATGATAGTTTACAATTTGCAATTTGTAGTTTGTTTTGCAATAAATAGCTTGTTTGTTCCTGTACTCGTTTTGTTTCTATTAGCAAACGGAGTTTACTTTCTGGACGTATCACGTACAATTACACCACCTTACAAGAGACAGAGATCGATTGTTTTTGTTAATGTATTCACATACATTTGAAACGACGTTTTCGGATGGAATTTTCACTCTCATTTTGGTCTTTTTCAGATGAAAGCCTAATTTTTCTACTTTACATGTTTCAAGAATAAATACTTTCAGAAAATTAATTTAAATGGATCAGGACGCATATGTCTAATTTTAAACTTAAATTACTGAATAACTGAGAATTGTGTTTCTTTTTACAGGTTCAAACATCAATACGTCAAGTTGTAATTCACCTATCAACCTCAACAAGGTCTCAAATCAAAGACAATTACATTAGGAATGTCCTGTACTAAAGCTGAGAACAAATGTGTCCCCATTCAAAAACTGAATATTAAGATGGAGAGACAAATATGTTTGAAAAGTTTGCTATTTTGAAAGAATATGTTATATTTCTTGCTATAATAATAATAATTATAATTATTATAACAATAATGAACTTATACATTTAGTAGGGCACACAAAAACATTAATATTAATAGTTATGGGAAAGAAAAATTGAAATACATAGTTGCTATGTGATTTCAAACAAGTAGTTCCGTGAAGAAATATACAGCCTATTTTCATATACCCTACATATGTTAACTGCCACTATCAACATTCAAAATTTCAGTTTGATTGCTGTAATAGATTCGTAGATATTGAGTACCGACTAAATATTTCGGATGGTCGCCATGTTGGATTTTATATAAGTAGGTCCTAGAGTTATGTACTGTTATATGAAGATTATTGTGTATGTACGTGTAGCATTCAAACTTCAATCGCATAATTAGGACACAAGAAGTAACAAGGAGATTTTAAAATTTCGCACAGCTGCCATCTTGTGTTTATGGAAACAATTGAAATAAATTAGTGGATTAACATTCGCATCAGGATTTACTGTACCAAGTTTCACTTCACTCGGATGGTTAAATTGCGAGAAACGTCCATGTGAATATTTATACTTCGCGTCGCCGCCATGTTGGATTTGTGATCACCAGGTTATTGGAAAGTCCTATAGGTGAACTTAAGTTCATAGTCCCTATGAACGTAAAAAAGTTCAGTTTGATTGCTATAATAGATTCGTAGATATTCAGAGCCGTCTAAATATTTCGGATGCTCGCCATGTTGGATTGTTAAATGTATAGGCCATGGAGTCATGTACCATTAAAGGAAAGCTATTGCGTAGGTTCATTATTGAAACTTTCACTTCGATCGCATGATTACGACACAAGAAATGAAAATTTAATTTTAAAATTCGCACAGCCGCCATCTTGAGGTTATGTAAACAGTTGAACTAAATTAGATACCAGTGCATTGCAATGTGTATAAACATTTCCTGTACCAGATTTCATTGCGTTTGGAACATCAAATCGCGAGAAAGGTCTATTTAAAATTTTCAAATTCTCTTGGCCACCATATTCGTTTTGTACTTAAACGGATTTTGAAAGTCTTATACATGAACTTCCAGTAGTGCCATTTTTCTCCGTACAACATTTCAGGGTGATACCGCTAATAGTTTCAGAGATATAGAATGCCGGTGAAATATTTCGCACATCCGCCATCTTGTGGTTATGTACACAATTAAACGAAGTTAGATGTCGGTGCATTACAATGTGTATAAACATATACTGTACCAAGCTTTATTGTGTTTGGTTGGTTAAATCGCGAGAAGCGTCTATTTAAAAGTCGCAAATTCGCGTGGCCGCCATGTTGGTTTTGTAGTTACCAGTTTTTCAAAAGTCACATAGGTGAACTTCTAGTAGTTCTCTTTATCACCGTAATAAATTCCAGTGTGATATCAGGAATAGTTTCGGAGATATTGAATGCTGGTGAAATATTTAGCACAGCCGCCATGTTGGACTGGTGAGACGTAACAAAATTTGAAGAGCACGGTCGGGGTCGCCTGGAATGGTGCTATCAACTTACCGAGTTTCATTGAAATCGCTCCAGCCGTTTAGAACTTATTAGGGGGACACACACACACACACACACACACACCTCACACACACACACACACACACACACACACACACACACGCATACACACACGGACAAAAGGTGATCTCATAAGCCTATTTTTTCAAAATTGAAAATAGGCTAAAAATGCCAATTGTTTTACTTTATTTAGTTAACCACACACACTTGTACAGCCATTTCAATAACACAGATTATTAGACAAATTCTACACACATCCAAGATGCTGCTTGCCACGGTGGGTGATTGGTTATTGTGTCGGAATGCCAATCCCAAGCATGCAGGTTCGCTCCTGGCCATGGTAAGTAATTTTAGAAAGGCGACAAAAATCACGGTACGCATGTCATACGATGTTGGCATGTTAAAGAACATATTGAATTCAGTAGGCCGTGTTCATTATGGCAATTTTAATCTCGGGATTTTTCACCAACACAAAGTTTCTCCATTCTCTACTAGGAAGCGCTATAGTGTCAATGAGCTTAGATATCTAACCTCCTTGACTTTCATAGCGTTCCAAGGAACGGAGAATTTAGACATGCATGTTGCCCTCTGGGTGTCAAATAACAAATCTTGTACCCGGCACCCGATGCCATACGATATTATTATTATTATTATTATTATTATTTTCGGAACTTCCCTCTTATTTGTGGAGGGAGTGTGGAAGGAACTGGGGGAGAACCGAACTCAAGGTAGTCACTGTTATTGGTGGGCACCACCATCCTACCCTGGCCCTACCCATCGTCTTCAAGGATGAGTCAAGTCCTTCTAACCAGTCCTCAGTATTACGTGTAGGCTATAATTAAATTAAACCGTTAGCATTATCGTTCGATCCTGAGGAGGGATCAAAATAGATTCACAATTTGTAAAGTAAACTTATTAATGGACTATATTTTTTTAACGTTTAGGAGTGGAAGTTCTTCCTCTCGACTTAGATGTTGGAATACAGAGACAGTTAATTAGAAAGTTGTGGAATAAATTAACAGTTTGACTGACAAGCTCCAGCCAGAGACAGTTGTATCATTACTTTAAAACTGTGTTCGCTCATCCCGCAAGAAGTTTATCACAGCTGAAGTAAAGCTGAGGTCAGACAGACAGCAGCACGACGTCAGAGTTTTGTTCCTGTTATTAGTTTCGCGGGCAAGATGGGATGAGGAAATGAGAAAAAATACTCCGACCGCTACCTCCAAAAAAATGAAAACATAAGGGTTGTCAGAATACGTGCCCTCTCTTTTTCTTCCCTCTTCTATCCTGGCTACCAATTCAATTGCGTGTGTCAACGGGGGTCTCATACGCCAACGATTTCAAATATCCCCATAGGGAATAATCAAGTGGGTTCAGGTCGCTGTCCAGGAAATGTGGCATCCATGTTTACGTCCATAGCACCTCTGGGTGGCCTTGGAGATTACATGCTCGCTATGTTGATGTGCTCAATGTGGTGGCCCGGATTGCCGGTACTCGTTTGGCACGCTCTTACTGAAACACCTGTATATATAAGATACGTTCAAAAAGTAACGAGCCGGAGGCTGGAATGCGCAAACCGGTAACGACATCGGCTAATCGTGGCGTGTCTAACGAGGTGTGGTTCCGACCAGAGCGTGGAAGGTCACAGCCCGTCGCTAGAGGGCACGCGTTCACGTCACGTAACGATACAAAGCGAGCAGCAGCATGCATCAATCGTCCAACGCTGCCAGTCACATTGCAAACAGTGACATGGAGGCGTCAACCGAAGAGCAAAGAGGTGTTGTTCGGTTTCTGACAGCGGAAGGAGTAGGGAGAACGGACATTCATCGCCGAATGTCACACGTGTACGGCGAACACTGCATGTCCCTTGCAAGGGTCAAGGCGTGGCACAAGCGCTTCGGGGAAGGACGGGTGTCGTTAGCCGATGATGCCCGGTCTGGGGAACCCCCCTGCATTACCGATGACAATTTCCAGCTGGTTGATGCACTCATTACCCAGGACCGGCGAGTGACAGTGAACGCCATAGCCGTCGTGGTCGCTCCACGACAATGCACGACCTCATACGGCCAACACATTCGCGGCACTCCTGCAGAAATTCAAATGGGAGGTTCTCGGTCACCCTCCATTCAGTCCAGACCTCTCTCCCTGTGATTACGCCATGTTTGGTCCCCTGAAAAGGGCTCTGTGGTGCCAACGATTCACCTCGGACGCCGACGTCCAGTTGTACGTGTGGAACTGGTTCACATCGCAGCCCAGGGAATTTTATGAGACAGCCATTCACCGCCTCGTGTCACAGTGGAACAAGTGCCTCAACAGCCAGGGACAATACTTCTAACATACAGGTATTGGTTTCTGTTATTATGCCTCCGGCTCGTTACTTTTTGAACGCACCTTATACATTAAGCGAACCGGGTAGTTTAGAATAACCAACAATGCAACTACTTATTATTGAAGGATCGCGCAAAAACTGTGCAAAAATAATAATACATAAATAGACTGAATAAATGTCAGTTCTGGCAATAGACTACTATTGACTCCACACGTTTATCGCACAACGTGATAACGGGCACAGCCCTGATCACAGAGTTTACACATGCAATCGGGTCCTGGGTCGTGGTGATACGTTAAGGTGCACACTTTGTGATGATATCCGTGCACTGCCATCGAATTCACAAAGTGGCGGAGTTCCTGGTTTGTACCAGTCCACGATCTGTCGAGCATAGCTTCAGATGTGTAAAATTCAGGCCAGATATCCTTCATTTTCTGTTCCCTGTCATCCAGTAATTTTTCCCATCTGTTTGTAGAGGGCAAGTCATATTTCCATCTTAGATCCTGTATTAGGAAAGATTCTCTTACGAATTCATAGGCTAATCTTGACCTGGTGAACTTGAAGATTCCGAGAGCGACGTCAGGAGGCGAGCTTCGACATTTTCTATAGAGCGGAGGTCTCTATATCGCAGCTTTTCCCATGTTATCTCTATTCCTTACATGAGAATATGGACAATCTTGGCCTCAAAGAGGGTCATGGCGGTTTTCAAAGAGAGTCTAGTTATTGATTGTATGTCATATATAGCTTTTGTGGTTGCTGATGCTCGTTGTGATGTGTGGGTTCGAAATGAGTGCACAGTTGTTTGAAGAGTTAGTCCTAAATATTCGACTTTATTCACAGTCCGGATAGGTTCTTGGTGTAGAAAAACGTTCTCCTGTGGTAAGAGTCGGTCTCCCTTCCTGAAGACCATATTATGTTCTGTCTTTGTTGAATTGATTTGTAAGTTATTTCTATCTGCCCATTTTACTAGAGCGGTTATACCTTAATGTCTTGTGACTCTATAACTATGTCATCAGCGTAGATATTTATCTGAACTACTTTTGCGTCTCTCCTTATTGACTGTACAACATCGTGTGTGGCTACATTGAATAGTAAGGAGCTGAGGGGTCCCCCTGGAGTAACTTCATTTTTAGGCAACCATAATAATAATAATAATAATAATAATAATAATAATAATAATAATAATAATAATAATAATAATAATAAAAACCTGACACTACAGCCCTTGAAGAGCCTAGGCCTACCAAGCGACCGCTGCCCAGCCATTTGGCCTGCAGATATTGGGGTGACGCGTGGTCAGTGCATCGGGTCCCCTCGGCCGTTAATCTTGGTTTCCGTGACTGGGGCGCTGTCTCACTGTCAGACAGCTACTCAACTGTCCTCACGAGGCTGAGTGCACCCCGTTCCAGCCCTCACGTCAGTTTCTAACATCCCTGACAGAGCCGGGAATCGAACCCGGTGCCTCCGGGTGAGAGGCAGGTGCGCTACTCCAACACCATAGGGCCGGCAAACATGGCAACTAGAAACTTCTAATTTTCATAGCTCTTTAATCAAATTTTTTGGCCGTGTGCTGATATTGTATTAGATACATTCTCTAATATAGTTGAATATACATGAAATTAAAAGAACTTATTCCTAGCTAGTGCATGCACCTTTTCCTCTGGTGTTACTGCAGATAATTTGATTAAACCTGTAGTATCTATGTTAATGTTAAAGCTTGTAAAGCAAACGTATTGTCGATATGCATTTGGTATACATTTTATGAACTTCTGATGGCGTCAATTTTAAAAGACATTATTTCAGTTACTTTTTAATTGTTTTATTACTTTATTTTATTCTTAGTGCTTTCATTTTGCTTCATAACATTTGGATAGTAAACGCTCATACTTTAGGTGTGAACGATTTTATCTCAATTGGGCTCGTGGTTTCTGAAAAAAAAAAAAAAAAGGTACATAACCTGGAAAATTTTAAGTTTTGAGAGGACCCTCTGTTCCGTCCGTCCAAACAGCAACAATTACAAAGTTTCACTTACAGCCTTTGTTAGAAATATGGTTTTATGCCTATTGGGTAATAGTATATGAAATAAAATAACCCGTACTAATATGTAGGCCTACTATTTTACAGGCATGAAAATTATTTACTACACTCCCCCACCGTCCCTTTAAAATACAAGACATTACTTTAAATATGCTTCCTATGTCATTGTGCTATATATTGCTGTAATCGGGAAATAGAGGAGAATGTTAAAATTGATAATTTAGTCCTTCCACACAGCCCGGTTCCCTTAAGTGACGTTTTCTTTCTCAAAATCCAATCTTACCTAGCCCGCACTAAGAACACAGACTTGCTAGACGCACTGTACTATCGCGTGTATAAATAACGGGTCGCCTTGCCGAGCGAGAGTTGAGTTTTCGAGCCATCAGGTTGCCATCACTTGGGGTGTTCGCGGAAGGGGAATGCTGAGAGCCGTGATTGGGCGCCTGTCCTTGTTGGCAAGTGTGAAGGAGGGGGAGGAGCGCAGCACCAACTTTGATTTTCTTGAGTTTCGCGCTTGGGAGATTGTTACAGATAACGAGACGGTTTTCATAAATCTAAATTGAAATGCCAAGTTACCCATTAATTGTTAAATCTCGTTAGAAAGGCACTGTTGAGTTTTACTGTGTGTGAATTCTTTTGAGAATCAAGTTTTTACAGTTAGGGACTAAACGCAGTTTAATAAGAAAAAAATTCCTCTCGGCACGCCGGAAGGCGGAGGTAGATTTCACCGGGCAAACTAGGGGATAGGCTATAATAGGAAAAATATGCAGGTTTTCGTAGGAGGATCAGACCTCATTTATTGCGAGAAGTATTTTACAATTGGAGGTTAGTTAACATTTTTTCGTCTTTCTGTGCATATTTTTAACATTTTACTGTCTTATGGGGATGGTAACCTTCTTGTCATTTGGGGTTCATTTTTAGCCTACTTTTCACATTTTGCAAAAATGAGGAAAAAGTAGACTTATGAGATCGGGCAAATGTGTGTCTGTCTGTCTGTCCTTCTGTCTGTCTGTGTGTGTGTCCCCCCCTATCAACTCCTAAACGGCTGCAGCAATCGAAACAAAATTTGGTAGGCGTAAAGATCTATACCTGAATATCTCACGGCCATATTTGAAAATGATGTCAGTGCTACCAACTGCTGAAAAATCGCAATTGAGATTTGAGCTCCATGTTCGATATCTTAGAAGGTATGAAAGGGAGCTATTTCAAAATTGGCACACGTATAGATAATAATATTAAAGTTCAATTTCCAGGAGGCCATATATGGCAGTGTTGCCAAAATGATTATAAGCCTGCTGATAGGTCCAAATTTTAAATGCATATAACTTCTACACTATCAATTGGATTTCAACCAAATTTCGTATGTGCTATGTATACATAAACAGATATGACTGAGCGTATTCTTAAGAGCCACCAGGGCTGCCAACTGTTAATAAATACTCTCATTTTTAATCCAAATACCCATACATCAGAAAGTATGCAAGCCTACAGCTTTAAACTATGCACACGTATAGTACCTGACATTCTATATTAATTTGGAGTAACTTATATACGTCAGTGCTACCAACATGATTCTAAGCGTGCTGAGAGATCAAAATTTAAATACATGTAACTTCTATACTATCATTTGGATTTCAACCAAATTTCGTGTGTGCTATGTGTACCATAACATATATGACTATGCCGATTCTTAAGAGTAACCAGGGCTGCCAACTGTTAATAAATACTGTCTGTATTTTTGTTACCCTAATACCAATACATCAGAAAGTATGCAAGCCAATAGCTCTAAATTTTGCACACGTATAGTACCTGGCATTCAATATTAATTTGGAGTAACTAATATAAGTCAGTGTTGCCAAATTGATTCTAAGCCTGCTGATAGGTCCAATTTTAAAATGCATGTAACTTCTATACTAACTAATGGATTTCATTCAAAATTGGCACAGCAATAGATCATAATATTTCAGATTATTTCTGACCAATACATGCATGACATTGTTGCCAACATTATTTTACGCGCGCTGTTAGATCCAATGTTTAACTGCATGTAACATCCATGCTATCAATTGGACTTCAACCAAATGTTGTATTCTGTACCCTAAGAGATGGAACTAAGAATATATTCAGTCACCACGGTTGCCAACTTTAGTGCTCTATTAGGCTACATTATGCCAAGTATACAGTATTTCGAACTAATTAGAAATGTCGATATTACCAACTTAATTTCGTCATTATTCTAGATAGATCCATATACAGTAGATTAATCATTGATATGAATTTTAAATTTTAAGAAAAGTAGGCTCTTTAGTTCATCACGGAACTTCTTGTTATACTTGTGATCACACTGTCCTTATGCAAGGTTTGGAACTAATGTGTAACTATCTAACAGTCTGTTACTTCTTCACGCAAAATTTTATCTCTGGCAGAGATGTTGGTTGGTTCCTCAGTTTAGGGGCTGCGACAAGGTGGTCATGTAACCCCGTGTACATTGGGTGTGTGTAGAATCTGTCTGATAAACGGTGTTATTTGTGATGACTGTATTAGTCTGTAATTCAGGTAAGGTCTGCAGACGGTCAATTTTAAATAGTAGTACCTAATTTTGTACCAAATACTAACGTCAACGACACCTAGCTGTGAACTTGGCTGCTTGATGCCACCGCAACCAGCAACTTGCAACGAACGTTGTAACTTCCCCTCCGAAGGAAAGCATGCTGACGGATTTTTAGCGCTCTTCGAAAATCCGGCGACTTTGGCCGGCTTTGAACCAGCGACCTTGTGCATAGAAGTTCAGCATGCTACCAGTTAGCCACTTCCCTCATAGTCAGATGGAACAAGAAGTTCTGTGACGAACTAAAGAGCCTACTTTTCTTAAAATTAAGATTCATGCCAAAGATTAATCTACAGTATATGAACTTATCAAGAATAATGACGAAATTAAGTGGGTAATATCGAAATGTCTTAATTAGTTCGAAATAAGGTATACTAGGCATAATGCAGCCTAATAGAGCAATACAGTTGGCAGCTCTGGTGACTGAATATATTCTTACTTCCATCTCCTAAGGTACAGAATACAAAATGTGGTTGAAGTCCAAAGGACGTTACATGGAGTTAGAAATTGGATCTATTAGTACACGTAAAAGCATGTTAGCAACAATGTCATGCGAGTGCTAGTCAGAAATAATCTGAAATGTTATATCTTTTTGTGCCAATTTTGGATGAAATCCATTTGTAGGTATAGAAGTTACATGTATTTAAAAATTGGTCCTATCAGCAGGCTTAGAATTATGTTGGTAGAACTGACGTATATAAGTTACTCCAAATTAATGTAAAATGTCAGGTAATATACGTGTGCATAGTTTAAAGCTGTCGGCTTGCATACTTTCTGATATATTGGTATTTGGATACAAAATAGAGAGCAATTTTTAACAGTTGGAAGCCCTGGTGGCTCTTAAGGATACACTCAGTCATATCTGTTTATGTACACATATTACATACAAAATTTGGTTGAAATCCAATTGATAGTGTAGAAGTTATATGCATTTAAATATTGGACTTATCAGAAGGCTTAAAATTATTTTGGCAACACTGTCATGTATGGCCACCTGGAAATTAAACTGAAATAGTATTATCTACATTTGTGCCAATTTTAGAATAGCTCCCATGTATACCTTCCATGATATCCAACATGGAGCTCAAATTTCTAGTGCGTTTTTTTAGCAGTTGGTAGCACTGACATCTTTTTCAAATATGGGCCTGAGATATTCCGGTATACAACTTTACTCATACTAAATTTGGTTTCGATTGCTGCAGCCATTTAGGAGTTGATAGGGGGGGGGGGGGGACACACACACAGCCAGACAGACAGAAGGACTGACAGACAGACAGACAGACAGAAGGACAGACACATTTCCCGGATCGATCTCATAAGTCTACTTTTTCCTCATTTTTGAAAAGTGTGAAAAGTAGGCTAAAAATGAATGTGATCTCGTCAATGGCGTTGTCTTGGCAACCTCTGATAGATCATCCCTTATCAATTTAAAAGCGTAGTTATGGTAACCTCTGATGGCACTTGGCATTTTTTAGCCTATTTTCAATTTTGAAAAAATAGGCTTATGAGATCACCTTTTGTCCGTGTGTGTGTGTGCGTGTGTGTGTGTGTGTGTGTGTGATTCGTGTGTGTGTCCCCCCCTAATAAAATCTAAACGGCAGGAGCGATTTCAATGAAACTCAGAAAGTTCATAGCACTATTCCCGGCGACCTCGACCGTGCCCTTCAAATTTTGTTACGACTCACCAATACAACATGGCGGCTGTGCGAAATATTTCACCAGCATTCAATATCTCCGAAACTATTACCGATATTACCCTGACATTTTCTATGGTGATAGAGGGAACTACTATAAGTTCACTTATGTGACTTTTGAAAACCTGGTAACTACAAAACGAACATGGCGGCCAAGCGAATTTGCGACTTTTAAATAGACGTTTCTCGCGATTTGACCAACCAAACGCAATGAAACTTGGTACAGTATATGTTTATACACATTGTAATGCACCGACATCTAACTTCGTTCAATTGTTTACATAATCACAAGATGGCGGATGTGCGAAATATTTCACCGGCATTCTATATCTCTGAAACTATTAGCGGTATCTCCCTAAAAGTTTTTACTGAGATAAAGGGCACTACTGGAAGTCCATCTATAAGATTTTCAAAAACCGGTTAATTACAAAACGAACATGGCGGCCATGCGAATTTGAACATTTTAAATAGACCTTTCTCGCGATTTAATGTTCCGAGCGCACTGAAACCTGGTACAGGAAATATTTATACACATTGTAATCCACTGGTATCTAATTTAGTTCAATTGTTTACATAACCTCAAGATGGCGGCAGTGCGAATTTTAAAATTAAGTTTTTATTTCTTGTGATGTAGTCATGCGATCGAAGTGAAAGTTTGAATAATGAACCTACGCAATAATTTTCCTTTAATGGTACATGACTCTATGACCTATACATTTAACAATCCAACATGGCGACCATCCGAAATATTTAGACGATACTGAATATCTACGAATCTATTTTAGCAATCAAACTGCATTTTGTAATGTTCATAGGGGCTATGAACTTAAGTTCACCTATAGGACTTTAAATAACCTGGTGATCACAAATCCAACATGGCGGTGACGCGAATTATAAATATTCACATGGACGTTTCTCGCAATTTAACCATCCGCGTGGAGTGAAACTTGGTACAGTAAATATTTATCCGAATGTTAATCCACTGGCATCTAATTTATTTCAATTGTTTCCATAACCTCAAGATGGCAGCTGTGAAAAATTTTTAAATCTCCTTGTTTTTTTCTTGTGTCCTAATTATGCGATTGAAGTTTGAATACTACACGTTCACAATAATCTGCATGTAACAGTACATAACTCTAGGACCTACATATATAAAATCCAACATGGCGACCATCCGAAATATTTAGTCGGTTCTCAATATCTACGAATCTATTACAGCAATCAAACTGAAATTGTGTATGTTAAATAGTGGCAATTAACATAAGTAGGATATATGAAAATAGGCTGTATAGTTCTTCACGGAACTACTTGTTTAAATTCCGAAATCATTTTTCTCATCTCTTGGCGTAATGGTGGGTCATATCAAAAATTCTTTCAGACAAAAGTTTTAGGTAATTATTAGGGGAATATTTTCCATTTTGTACGGTTTTGATATTGTGCCTATTAAGAGAGATATGATTAATGTTTCCCGAAAAACCCACTTTTTTCCACCCCTTTGGTCAATGGTTGGTGCTATCAAAAAACTTATTTGACATAAATTTTTGGCACTTATCCGACACATATTATGAGCTTGGAATGGATTCGATATTTCACGTATTAAGAGAGTTATAGCGAAATTTCACTTTTTCGAAAATAAAAAGCCCCCCAATTTCACCCCCTTAAACCGATTTTGCCCATTAACGAACTCGACCGAGATTTTATAGGGATAGTCTACATATTATGTAAAAAATTCAAAGTGATTGGTGCAAAATTACGGCAGTTATCGTGTCCACAAGAAACTGATATATATATATATATATATATATATATATATAAATTATATATAAACTTTTGAACTGACGGTGGTTTTGGGGTCTGGGGGATGTGAAACGCGAAGATATGTCGAAATTTTCCGGAAGTCGAAACATGGTACCCATTGCAATAGTTAGCTTTCTAATGAAATCTACCTAAAAGAAGGAAATCGCAAAACGTCCTAAACTAAATATATTTCTGTTATTCCGACGCCAACTTCATAGAGCCCAACCATCTGCCCCCTCCTCACCAAACGGTCGTTCATATTAAAGGTCATGGACCGAAGTTCGCAGTCGTGTTACTGAGCCTCTGTCAGCCTCTTGTGATTAACAGGTGATACCACAATCCCCCCTCCTCACCCCCTTGCCAACAAGGACAGCTGCCCAATCACGGCTCTCAGCATTCCCCTCCCAAGAACATACCAAGTGATGGCAACCAGATGGCTCGAAAACTTAACTCCCGCACGGCAAGGTGGCCCGTTATTTATGCACGCGATAGTACACTAAAAATGGTCTTCAAGGAATAAATTACTCGTATAAAAGCGCAGCTACACTTTTGTAAGGCCATGTAGCAATGATGTTAAAAAAGGAGCAAGTTGCCTGTGATATTAATTTAGAATACTTACGGTGGTGTAGAGAAACAAGCCACACAGGGAGGTAACATATGGCTCTAAGTTAGTATCGCAGGGGGAGAGTTTAATAGCAAAAGTTTGTGTCTGGAATCTCGCTTGTAACGTAACGGCGGCTCACAGGAAGGAAGAGCAGGTCGTTCCAAGATGCTCCAAGTACATTCATTTCCTCTCTGACCCATAACGACCAACACGCCGTTGAGCACCACGGTCCCTCTTCTTTGAGTGCTGGCTCATTGTTGGGATTCCTTCTTTTCTATTGATCTTGACCGACGGTGTGGTTTAGTTGCTCCCTTTTCAGACGGCCCAGGTTCGTTATGAAGATTTAAGTATTGCTATTATTTATGCTTTATTTATTTATTTATTTATTTATTTATTTCCATTTTTCAATCTTTATTTCTGGACAACTCGAAAACAAATGCAAAAAAACAAAGCAAACCCATAAATCAAGACCACAAAAACCAAAGAAAAAGAAGAAAGAAAAAGCAGAAAACAAAAGCAAAACAAAAAAGCAAAATTATTTTACTCATTTATCTCATTCTATATTTAATTATTTATTTTGTTAATTAGTTATATTTATTTATTATTTTATTTTATTAAAGCCTCCGTGGCTTAGGCGGCAGCACGCCGGCGTTTCACCGCTGGGTCCGTGGTTCAAATCCCGGTCACTCCATGTGAGAGTTGTGCTGGAAAAAGCGGAGGTAGACAGGTTTTTCTCCGGGTACTCCGGTTTTCCCTGTCACTATTTCATTCCATCAAAAATCTCCACTAGGCCTATCATTTCATTTCATCTGTCAATCATTGCCCCAGGAGAGTGCAACAGGCTTCGGCAGCCGGCACAGTTCATATCCTCGCCGCTAGATGGGGGTTTCATTCATTCCATTCCCTGACCCGGTCGTTCGACTGGAAACAGGCTGTGGATTTTTCATTTAATATTTTATTTATTGGCACGACTGTAGGACATTTTTGGGTTACAGCACGGTTGTTACAATATCTCCCAGATATCGACATCCATGTGATCTAAGCTAAGCTTTAGCATAGATCAGCTTGAGTTTTTGTCGATTAATATTCTCAGCGATTCTAAAATCTCAATTAACTAATACGACGGAACGAGGTGCTCTCAACGTCTTGTGGTCAGTTGAAAACAAAACATCGCCCTTTGTATAAGTGGAGGTATATATTCTTTGAAAATAACGAATTTACGAAATGACGCTATACTGTTTACACAAAATGCAATACTATTAACTTTTAAGTACTTGTTGATGGAGACAGCATCAAACCGGTCAAAAGACTGAAGGCTCAAACACACAATCATTTTGTTAATCTACGAAGGGCGTAATATATTGTTTTACAATTTATTCTTTTCTACCCAAATGAAGTATATTACACATAAGTTGTTACGTCCATCTTCTCAACATGATCTCCTTGTAACGTTATGCACTTTTGCCAGACCTTCCTGAAAGCATTCTTTCGGAGTACTGCGTACTCAAGCCTTGACAGCTGTGTCCAGTTCTGCAAAATCCGTAAAACGGCGATCATGCAATGGAAGCAAAGGGGCAGTGCACCGCCAGAGAAATGTCGAACAGTGCCATCAGTTGGCAAGCGAATAGCGACAGTGTTTTGGGACACAAAGGGCATCCTCATTGCCTGGCTGGAATTGGGGGCCATGATTAACAGTGCAGCATGTGGTAACCCTTAAGCGCTTACGTCGTGCCATTCAAACTAAGCGCCCAGGAAAATGGGCTGAAGGTGTGCTTCTGCAACATGACAATTCCCCCCCCCCCCACACTAGCCGAGAGACCACCGCTGCCATTGATCAATTGGGATTCACGGTGCTGCCACACTCATCCACCATACTCTCCCGACTTGGCACAAGTGATCATCACCTGTTCGGGAAACCTCTGGACACAGCTGTCAAGGCATGGGTATGCAGCACTCCGAATGAATGGTTTCAGGAAGGTCTGGAGAGACTGACACATGGATGGCAAAAGTGCATAAAGTTACAAGGAGATTATCTTGAGAAGGTGGACGTAACAACTGATGTGTAATGTACTTCATTTGGGTACGCCCCTCTTACTGTTGTCCATCCTAAAAAACGATGTGCCTAAAGAATGCCAAACGTCTCTTGCATACAGTGTTTCTGAACCTGTTTATGAGACTATAGAGGTCTGTAGTTCGTCTCTTGATCAAAATCCATTTCCTTGTGTGGGCCGAATGCATTTTTCTAAGAATTTTGTGTTCTTGCTTTTCAATTCCTGCAATTTTTGATTGGCTTCCTAAAATTAAGTTATTGTTATTATTATTATTTTTTGAAATCCTTTACATATTAAAATAATGTAGGTCTGTGTCGAGGGCTTATGGCTAAAGTATATCACAGCAGAAGTAGCTACACTTTATGAAGATTTTGATGCACCTTAATGCTTTAGCTTTGGAGAACAGCGACTAGAATTGTGATTAGCACTGTCGGTTTTAATGGTGTTTCATAAATAAGGACGACTGGGGCAACAAATATAAGTAATCATAATAATGCATTATTACTCTGTAACGAGCCACTGGAGACCAAGGGTCCCCTACATCAATACACTCGAAATGCGTCCCTCAGTTGTCTCCGAAGGTTTGTCGGTGGATTTCGGCTTCATCCTGTATACATGCTCTTTCTTTATTATTACTTATTTCGTAGTTACTCACTAAATACTAAAATATAAGTACAATATTCAAATTATGGGTTCATTGTCATCACTTGACTGACCTGTGACCGTGCGAGTTTCTGGCGACGCACGTGTGGAGGCTCTGCGACGGGCACGATGAGGCGATCATGTGTAGTGTCGGGCTCGGAGCGGCTGTCCATGTCCTGGTTTTTCACCAGCATGCTGCCGGTGTCTAGCGTGTCGATGTGAGTGAGCGAGCGCGACCTTCCCTGCAACAAGAACATTCACATGTGTGAGAACAAATATCAGGCTTACAATGTTTTACACATCACCAATATATATCACAGAATGAACTTCCGTCCGTTAACACGATAGGCGGAAGTACACATAGAAACACCTTAGCATGAAAGAAATATTTAATGAATTCTTTATCACGTAACACACTTTTTGTACAACAATAACAATAATATTAATACGCCTCAGAAACCATATCATTTGGTACTTGGTCACAAGGGGCGAAAATGGAATGTTAGTATTTTTTATCGGTAAAGTTTACGAGTAGGTTAGCTCAGGCAAGGACAGCATTTCTACAAAAGAGGAATCTGTTGACATCGAATATAGATTTAGGTACTAGGAAGTCATATTTGAAAGCCTTTGTCTGGAGCGTGGCACGCTATGGAAGTGAAACTTGGACTATTGTGCAGCAGAAAAGAGGAGAATTGATGCGTTTGAAATGTGATATTACAGGAGAATGATGAAGATCAGATGGGTATATAGGGTTACGAACGAAGAGGTATTAAGACGAGTGGAAGAGGAGAGATGTTTCTGGCGACTGCTAATGAAGAGAAGAGATAGGTTGGTAGGACACACACGAAGTCACCCAAGAAAAGCATTAGTTATGGAAGGAAGGGTCGAGGACAATAACTGTAGGTGTAGACCAAGGTTAGAATAGGCCTATGTTAAACAGATACCCTCGGATGTAGGGTGTGAGAGCTATGTAGAGATGAAACGACTAGCTCAGAACAAGAAGGCATGGAGAGCTGCATCAAACCAGTCAAAAGACTGAAGACTCAAACAACAAAGTTTACGCTCAAAAAGTAGTTTCGATGACTTCGATCAACTAAATGTTCTCCGTGGTTTCCACCCACTTCTACTCCAGTATAGTCATCAATTCATCATTATTATTAGTATTTCCATAATTATGACCATCAGTGTCTTTCACTAAAGATTGCGAACGGTTATGAACCAATGCAAGAAACCTATGTAAATGAATTACATTAATGAGCATTCTTAACCGTGAGGACACGGCGTGTGTGGCAAATCCTTTAATTCCACATTTTATGACTCCAAGTAAACTTATTATGAAATATTATTAGTTATTTTTAAAGACACCTTTTTCGAAAATTAATGAACATGTGTTAATTCATTTTCACAAACATACGTTTTGATGTGATTCATTTTGTAGGAAGGAAAGCCAGTGCTTTGTCATAATATCCTTTACTTTCAAGTAGGGCTATACATATCATTAAAATATTCACCAATTCGAAATTTAAATTAATTATTTGAATGTTTGAAGAATGTCCGAATACTTCGGTTGTTCGAATAATTTCTGTATTACGAATAGTCGATTATTACATAAAATCTAACATTCAAATGCTTGAATTATTCGAAGATGATAAGTACCCAAAAAATTCAACAATTTATGTAAAGAAAGATGTCCAGTGGACGAGTTGTTCGAAGCAGGGGCGAATCCAAGGGGTCAGAGAGGGGTTAACCCCTTCCCCGTTCAACCTGATAGATCCTTATAAACTTCATTAAAGACAAGCATTACATGTTATTTGTTTCTTACTTTCGTTCCTTCCTTTTATTTTTTTTCATGTTTATTATAATTTTTTGAACATTTGAATGATTCGACTTGTTCGTCGATTCACATTCGATTATTGACTTAATAGTCAGGTAATTGAACTAATGTGAATATTTGGAAATTCTAATGTTCAAATAGGTTGGAAATTCGAATAATTCGAATTGTCCAATTATTCGTATGTTCGAATCATATATTTGCATTCGAAATTATTTGAACAATTCGACTAATTCATTATTCGAATAAGTACACCCCTACTTTCAAGAACAGCAACAATTCTGCGAGACACAGGGTCCGAAAGACATTGCAGATCTTGTTAACCCTTTATAGGGCAAAACTATTTTTTACTTTTATGTGTTTCTACTGTACATGTTTATTTATTTTAATTATTATAATTATAAATAATGTTATTTATTGTTTCTCTAATTTTAATGTTTATGTATTTATTTTTAATTTTCAATTGATGTTCTTATAGATTTAATTTTGATATTTTTATTGAATTAATTAATTAAGTAACTTCAACTTGATTTTTACAATTATTTTCATAATACGTTTATAGTTATGTTTATCATTTTAATTTTTACATTTCTTTTATTATTGCAATTTTATGTTTATGTTTTTTATTTCTATATTTATATTTTATATTTACACTTTAATTGTTAATGTTTTCGTTTTTTTTTAAATTTAGTCAACACAATTACGTCAAGTAGATACGAATATGATATTTGATTTTCAGAAATACTAGCACTTCGGGATGAAAATGTTCCGAAATTTGGCTGAAAGATTCAACTATCAGCATCTTTGAAAGCATAACCGTCCATATGACAGGTGGATAATATAGAGACCACTATCCCATAAAGGGTTAATGCCCGAAACCAGTTGTTGACAGTGCCATCGATCAACTAAATGTTGTTACATGGGTTTCTTTCGACACTCTAATTTTCAGCTTTGACCAGATATTTTCAATTGGATTAACATTCAGACTAATCCCAACATCCCAAGTAGAGCTGGTAATAAGCGATGTTCGGTTAATCGATTATTCGAATAATTCAAAATTAATCGAAAACGATTAATCGACTGACCATTCAATCGATTAATTGACTAACCGAATAAAATATTACTCGACTAACAAAAAAATCTATTTATCGCCTAACCAAAGAAACGATTATTTGATTAGTAGACACGAGATAAGAAAATAAGTTTAAGTGAGAGGTCATTGCTTAAGTGGATTTACACTTATTTTCGGATTGAAGTACAGATATCTTTAAAATTTACTTTTAGCCTAAATATAGTTTACAAAGTGTCCTTCCTTACTAATGTTAACAATAACCAAATGAGAGTCAGTGAAAGTAGAAGGACTAACATCAATCAAATTGGATTGCGTTTCAAAAAAATAAAACGAAGAGTTTACAGCAAATATTTTGAATTGTTGTTCATTGTTTACAATTAAGGACAGGAATTTTTTGTTTTACTTTGTTTGAGCCTAGTTTTCACAATGAAGGTACATTATATGAAAATATATGATACAATTATATTTTAATTAATTAAATATATTTTGTTTCTGTGAGAGTGTAGTTAAAAGGAGTGAAGTACATCAATTAATCGACAAAACAATTAATTATTTGACCAACTGATTAAACGAACAAACGATTAATCGATAATCGCACAATTGATTAATAATTATTTGTGGCAATTAATTGATTTTTGCTTCGATTAGTCGATTAATCGATAACTGAAATTAATCGATTAAAAGTACCAGCCCTAATCTCATTGAACTTCCAAACCGTTATGTTCTTATCCTCAAACTATTGCAGCATCTCCATTTGAGCCCAGCTTGACAATGGATAGGAAGAGCTTCCTCTCCAGAATCTCCTGTCGGTACTTGCTTCGAGAATTATGGATGTGTAATCTACAGAGATCTTAAAATTCCACCAAAGATACATTCTTTATCTTCTCAGCTTTGGCTTGTTAGTTCTCTTGCAGACCAAGTCATAGTCCTCTCTACTTCGGTAGCTAATACGACTACCTGAACGTCCGCTGAAATGCATCGATTATAAGTACAGGCCCTAAGTTCATTGATGTCACTTGTAGAGCGTTTGAACTTTGACATAAACGCAGAATATAATCAGTGCTTTTTAACTAAATTACTCGAAGCTATATGCACGCTATTCAAAAGTCAGCAATTTGCTACAGTATGGGAGAGAGAGATTTTAAAGTACATTTGTGAACATCAGACAAACGCCGAGAGTCTCACAAACAGTGCCAGTTTATTTCAATAGAGCGCAGTGGGGAATGTAAATGTGGCTATTGTTTAGCCTCTTTCATGAATGTGTGTGTGGTCGGTCTCTTTCTGACACACTCTCCCAGCCCAAATTAACGCTCCATTTGATCTAATATTTCCTTGACCACCTCACCAAGCCGTTCGTTTCTCCTCTGATTTGCGTGAAGTCTCAATTTCCTAGAAATTTTGTGAGCATTTTGTGAGCTGGCCTAAAAGCCCCGTTTGGATACGGCCCTGATCGATAATATCATCGGTTGAAAACAGGGCTTCCCATTTTTCAGGTTCACAAACTGTTTGGTCAGAAGATTATAGATTAAAGATTAAAAAATAATTCAAAGTTAAAAGTTAGAAATTAAATATTAAAAAGGAAGATAAAAATTAAAATTAAAATAAAAATAAAAAATAAAAAATAAAAAACAAATAATAAAGAGAAAATTATAAAAATAAAAATAAAATTAAAATTATAAAAAAATAAAACCAAAATGTCAAAGATTAAAAATTAAAAATGTAAATTTAAAAAGATAAAATTGTAAATAAAATTAAAAATTAAAGGATTTACATTTTAAATGTAAATGTGAATATGTATACACAGTGGGCTATAATTATATAGCCTTAGAACAATATTTTTCATGAACTTCTACAGTTTAAACTTAAGATACATTTTACCGTGACATTTACACACCTCACAATTTTGAATTGATTTAAAGAATGAAAGAAAAAATATTGAAATGTTAGAAGCCATTTTTCAGTCTTGCCTGTATACTTAATCAAAATAATTGGTCTTCTGTCAGTCAACCGAATGAAGAGCAATTCTAAATAAATAAGTAAATAAATAAATAAATAAATAAATAAATAAATAAATAAATACATAAATAAATAAATAAATAAATTCATTCTAGAAGATGATCATCTCCTAAAGGTAGGCAACCATTCCCTTGTTTTCCCGTCCAGACCGTCCGTTGGACTTTCTCACCCACAATTGCTTTTTGTTCTTGAGTCTAGACAGGAACAGGGGCAATCTACAGCGACCAAGTTTAACACACAACGATATTGTATAGCAACATTATTCCAGAGGTTTGCAGCTTTAGATGATATAATCCGTCTGTGAGTAGCAGTTAGCGGTAAACAAAGGCTCCAGCTTTCAAAAGCAAGACTACAATGCCTGGTAAAGCATGATCCTCTTACGATTGTGGGCATAGCTTTCGCATGAAATACCTATGAGTGAGCAAGGAAAGAAAATACATCTTATCTTGCTCAATTATTATTATTATTATTATTATTATTATAATATTCGTGCATCCCCCCTAAGGAGCACGTGGAACCATTAAATAGCACTGGAATTCATCTTTTTGAACTTCTTATTCGCCCACAATTTCTTCATTATTTCACCCTGGGCCTGCCGTCTTTCTTGTGTCCATGAGTTTTGGAGTTTCAAGCTTTTCTCGGATGGATTCTTGGGTGCAAATTTGTGGGTGTTGATCTTTTGTTTGTATGTAGTCCTTGTTGTAGACATTGGATCAATGTCGACTTCAGTAAGGTCCATTTGTGTATCTACTATCCAGGGAATTTTGGTTTGTCAGTTTCCATTGAAAATAAGAAATATTTTCTTTCTCAATAATAATAATAATAAACAGAGGGATTTGTTGTAGCTATCCAAGACCAAGTTGTTGCTACTCGAAGTTATCGGAAATTTATCATAAAATATCCAGCAACAGAGAGTGAGAAGTGTCGCCGCTGTGGCAAATGTAGTGAGACCATTCAACACATAATATCAGGTTGTTCCCACCTTGCCAACACTGACTAAAAACATCGACACGATCAAGTTGCCAACAGTATCCACCAGAAACTGGCCTTGAAGTACAGACTTCTTCAAAGCTCCGTCCCCTATTGGAAATACACACCATCTGCAGTACTCGAAAATGCCACACACACGCTTTATTGGGTCAGAGGAGTTGTGACAGATGTTGCAGTCAGTAACAACCGGCCAGATATCATTGTCATCAATAAAGAACACAGAGAGGCATTACTAATAGATATCGCATATCCCAACACTCAAAACATCCAAACAACAGCTGCTACTAAAATATCTAAGTACATAGAGCTGGCAATTACAACACGTGTAAACCCGAGGCCACTATATGCCTCTGAAACATTGACAATTGGGGCAGATCACTAATTAAAGATATACAAAAGCAAGAAAGAAAATTCCGGAGGAGTATTTTCAGCCCAGTTTGTACTGAGGGAATCTGGGTGAAATGGATATCTGAGGAGGTTTATTAGCATTCGGAGAAAATATCGCATTCAGGATAAGACGTTTGAAATTTTATGGCCATATTCACAGGCTGAGTAAAATAAATCTCAATGAATGCTAAGAACAACTGGCTGTTTCAAGTTGAGAAAGACCTTCAGGACATACTGTATACATCCCAAGTGATATGGTACTGGACAAATCTAAATTCAGAGAACTAGTTGACAATCATAAATTTTAGGACCACCCAAACATTACAACACACATAATCTGCATGGAGGAGTGCAGAATGGGCCAAAGCGAGAAGATGAAGATATTTGTGGAGGACAAGTGAGCAGGATCAACTACACAGATTCAATCGCACTCCTTTGACGGACATAACGATGTAGAAAAAGATGATGATGATGATGATGATGAGAATTAATAAATGGAATGTAGTCGAAAGAAATCAGAAACCCCTATGGATGTCGAATTGGCAGGTGAATAGCTAAAGGTAGTAGATGACGTCTATTACATGGGAAGCAAAATAACCAATGATGGACGAAGCAAAGAGGATATAAAATATAGGTTAGCACAGGCAAGGAAATCATTTCTACAGAAAAGGAATCTGTTGACATCGAATATAGATTTAGGTATTTGGAAACCATTTTTGAAAGCCTTTGTCTGGAGCGTGGCACTCTATGGAAGTGAAACTTGGCCTATTGATGCAGCAGAAAAGAAGAGGATTGAAGCGTTTGAAATGTGGTGTTACAGGAGAATGATGAAGATCAGATGGGTTGATAGGGTTACGAATGAAGAGGTATTAAGACGAGTGGGAAAGGGGAGATGTTTCTGGCAATTGCTAACGAAGATAAGAGATAGGCTGGTTGGACACGTACTAAGACACCCAGGAATAGCAAACTTAGTTTTAGAGGGAAGGGTCGAGGATGAGAACTGTAGGGGTAGACCAAGGTTAGAATATTAAACAGATTGCCTCGGATGTAGCGTGTGGTAGCTATGCAGAGATGAAACAATTATCTCAGGACAGGGAAGCATGGAGAGCTGCATCAAGCCAGTCGAAAGACTGAAGACTCAAACAACAACGATGGTAATAATATTAGTCTTAATTTCCGTAACTTACCGTCGGGACGTTCTCCTTCAGTAAAAGCGCTAAACCATGGAAAACCATGGAAAACCATGGAAAACCACTTCTAAAAGGGCTCAGATAGTAATAGAATCCACCTCTTATCAGTTCTGCCTCAAGATCTGAGTGAACCACGTGCCAACCCTTATACCAGAATTAAATTTCTTGTCAGAGTCTGGAGAGCCTTTTCATACTTCCCAGTTGAAACATTGTTGAGATTAAAAATTCACTCTACGCTTCTCTGAGATAACGACTACATTTAACGGGCAGTTTAGTCCTGATAATGCGCAAGAACACGCTCTCTTGCACAATACAGGCCTGATGAAGCTACGTTATCGAGATGGCAGTACCTTCATCTTCCCCGGATATCAGCCTCATCAACTCCGTGCCCAACAATCGCATTGATTAAGTTTTGTTACCTTCTTTAAGGAGTAGCTGGGCGTGTAGGCTATTAACTAACTTTTGTTGTTGTTGTTGTTGTTTCATTTAGGAGCCTTGCGACATTGTGGTCATGTGTGTGGAATCTGTCTGATAATTGAGTTTGCTGAGAGACACTTGTCAATATTATGCTTATTGAAACATGTTTTCAACACTTCATTGGGGGTTTTCTTCGCATTGCTGTAACATACAGGTTCATTATCTGTGTGCGCCCCGATAAACACGGCAATCTAAGCCGGCATAGACTGGCGCTGATCACGGCCGTGCGTACCCGGTTCAGCCGGTGGTTTGCGCGCTCCACTCATATCGTTAGTTCACACGTGTATTGTCATTCATATGGACGTGTGTCTGTAAAGCTTAGACATTAGCGTTGCACGCTAAGTGAGTATTGTGTTTTCTGTGATTGTTAGTCAAGCCTAGACACCAATTCACATTGCGTAAACGTGTGTATATCCATAATTCGTAGATGAAAAGCAGAAAATCTTTTTCTGAAACAAGACGAAAATTTCTAATCAAGTTTCCAGGAAGACGTGTGCCTTAAGCATGTACAATTAGGAGGCTTACTAAACGATTCAAGGAAACAGGCTCCGTAAGTAATATAAAAAAAGTTAACAGACAACGTTGTTCTTACAGATCTATTTATTTATCGTATGGTATGGAACACACTTACATCATAATATATAATAATACATCATAATCTTAATGAAAAAAAAATAGAGAGAACGGAGAGTATGATAATTTAATATCTAAATTCAAAATATAGTCCACTGATGCAGGAGTCACTGACAGAAAATCCAATATGTTCTTACAGAACAAAAATTAGATAAGATTGTTGTCCATTCTTTCATCAGAGAGGGAGGACATTTTCACCATCGGCTATGAGCACTGTATGTACACATTATTGAACATGTTTGGTAAAAGTTTAATGTGCACGCCACTACCGGCTGTACCGGGTACGCGCGCCCGCGATCTGCGCCAGTCAATGCCGGTTTAGCTTGCCGAGTTTATCGGGGCGCACATAGATAATGACCCAGTACTTATTCTATGCCTACGCATTATTAATCCTGCTTCCAACGGGGTCGGGGATGAGATGAAATTCCAAATGGCTGATGGTTTCTACGGCCGGATGCCCTTCCTGACACAAACGTCACGAGAGGAGTTAATGAGAGATGAAATGAATGAAGATGAAAGTTCAATTTCAAGTAGTTGCAACTTCGGCCAACAGACGCCACTGACACCCAGCGGCTAACGTTGGAACTTGATAGAGCGTTTCTCACCAAATAACCTATAAATTTAGCGACACACTACCAACTGTAATGGTAGGTTCTTTTACATGCCATAAACCTATGATATGGGCCCACCGGCTTTACTTCCCCTCCGAAGGAAGATATACTGTAGGATTTTATCGCTCTTAAAAATCCGACGACTTCCGCCAGGTTTGAACCTGAGATCTTGGGCATAGCAGTTCAGCATGCTGCCTACTATGCCACCGAAACCACCAGCTATAACATAGGGCATTTTTTTTTACGAAAAACAATATAGTAAATAAAACTTCGCTCTGGTGGCATAGTTGGCAGCATGCTGAACCTCTATGCCCAGGTTGGCGGGTTCAAACCCGGCTGAAGTCGTCGGATTTTTAAGAGCGTTGAAACTCCCTCAGTATGCCTTCCTTCGGAGGGGAAGTAAAGCTAGCGGTCCCATGTCAAAGATTTATTGCATGAAAAAGAACCTGCCACTAACTACACTTGTGTGAAGCCAAAATTTGTAGGTTAGAAATGATAACGCTCTATTTGTTCCAAAGTTCCCCGCTAGGTGCAGACTGTGATGCCATCTAGTAGCCAAGTCCTCAAGCTAGGTGTTGTGGACGGTAGCATTTGGTAGCAAGAGTAGGAACTACTTGAAATTACTGTCAGCAGGGTGCAGTCCTTACTTGAATTAAAACAGATAACACACACTAATACAGCCATCACAATTAACACCTGTTATCAGACAGATTGTAAAGTACACGGGGCTACATGGCCACGTTGTCGCAGCCCCTAAACTAAGGAACCAACCAACCAACCAAACTTCGCTCTAAGATTACAATTTTGAATATACCAATATGATAGAAATTGAGGTCCATAAAACAGTATTTATTGAAATGGTTAAGCATGTATTGAGCTCGAATAAAGGCAATTAATATGAACATTTTATCAAATATACTGTACCAAAGATTTTGTAAACTTAATTAATACGAAAGTTAAAACGTCTATTAAACACATTATACTTAATACTTAATACCTATGGTTAATATTTTTGCTTCATCTGTTTGAAAACCTGTGTTATTGTTATGGCTGTAGTAGTGTTTGTATTTGTAATTAGAGTTTGATGTGGATAGGAGGTGGCCGTGGACTTAAGATAGGTACCATTTCGGCATTTGCCTAGAGTAGAAGTGGAAAACCACGGAAAACCACTGCCAAGATTGGCTGCGTGGTTCAGTGGTAAAGTTCTCGTCTTTAGATCCCAAGGTTGCAGGATCGAATCCTGGCGCAGTCATCTGGCATTTGAGAGCGCGCAAATGTGAGGGTTCCCTTCAGGGCAAACTTACGGCAAGCGTCTCTAAAAGTCGCAGTTGTTAAAAGGGACGTAAACCAATAACACTATTATTATTATTATTACCACTTCCACTCATACCACGAGGCTGACTGTACCCCGTTCCAGTCCTCAGATCAGAATTGAATTTTTTGGCAGAGTCGGGAATCGAACCCGGACCTCCACGGTGACAGTTAAGAATGCTCGCCAAGAGGCGGATTAAATAAATGAAAGAACAAACAAACACGTAGAATGTAGCCAAGGCGAGAAATGGAGTGCAGAGCGCATCGTGGAGGGAACGAAAGAAGAGAGCAAGCTGGAAATAGGGGAGAATCCCAAAGGAGGATTGAAAGAATACTGTACTTGCAGACAGGAAATGAGTGGGCATGTTGAATAAATGATGCTCTGGCTACAAAAGCACTGGGATCTCCACCTGCGCAGCTCAATCTTGTATGCGGGTCACTAACAACACTGTCCAAACATCTGAGTACTCCTAGAAATCCTTGCTCGAATATCATTATTTCTTTGTATCATCACAGATCGATTTACTCTTATTCATGCTGTTTGGGATGTCAACATGCTAAATAAGACATTGGTCCCATTAGTCTCTATGTCAATGCCAACGTTTAAGGAAAAATCACCGTCTAAATTTAGTCGAAGCTTCAAATTACAAAGTTAAGAAAATCGCTAGAAGAAAGTTGGTCTTTGAACATGGCAAAGCAATCTTCTAGATTATGCGTAAAATGAAAGTTGAAAATTGAAAGTTTAACCCTCTTAGTGCCAAGCCATTTCCAGAAATACTTGCCAAGAATGCCAAGCCTTTTTAAATGTCATGCAGACTATTCGAAAAAAAAATCATAAATACCACATTTCCAACCATAGAATCATTACTTTAGCTTTGCATTATAAAAATACCTTGTTCTTTCATACATTATGTTCATAGAAGTAAATACGGCATCTAAACCTTTTTAATTGAGGTTATTGTGATAATTGTTCAATTTTTTCAATTTTTTTGTTGTAAAAAATCAGTTTTGAGCCTAAATTAAGGACACCTAAGAGTCATATTCGAAGAAACACTACGTCTCCAGCTGTAGAAATTTCTTAGATACATCTGTAGGCAGAAAACATCTACATGAAGAAAACAACTGCACCGCATTTTTGGCGGGAACGTGCGTGATTGTGGGAGCGCAAAGGGAGGGCGTGAATACAAACTCAAACCTATCGCGTAACGGACTTCGAAGGAAAAAAGTAGACACCGCACAGGCAAGCTTGAAACCTCACCTTTCCAACAGTATGAACTAATCATAGACATATGCCTACAGAAATCTACAAATATAAGATAAACAGCGCGCCGATTGAATCGGCTTTGGCACTTTTGGCGCGAGCATCGAGAGCCGATCTAATCGGCGCGCGGCACTTAGAGGGTTAAAAGTATTTTATTTATTTAAAAAACATGATTTTTTTTTAAACTTGCAAAAGTTTAAAAACTTTCAAAAGTTACAAAGTTTAAAAAGTTAAAAGATAAAAAGTAAAAGTAAAAAAGAAATGATAGTTAAAAAGTTTAAATTTTTCAAATTTTTTAAAGGTTTCAGATGTTTTAAAGTAGAAATTTAAAAGTTAAAATTGAAAAATAAAAAGGTTTCAATTTCTATCATATTGCTATATCCAAAATTGTATTCTTAGAGCGAAAACGTTCAAAGGAATAGAAAGTTTAAAAAGTTAAAAGCGATGATAATTTTTTTTTTTGGTCGTGTGGCCTCCTCAGAGGCCGAGTGCAGGTCTTTCTATTCGACGCCCGTGGGCGACCTGCGCGTCGGGATGGAATGGATGAAGATGAATGAAACTGGGCAAGGATGTGGAAGGAATCGGCCGTGGCCTATCAGAGGGTACCGTCCCAGCATTTGCCTGGTGTTGAAAATGGGAAACCACGGAAAACCATTTCAAGGACGGCCGACGGTGGGGCTCGAACCCACGCGTCTACCGAGTCAGCAGAGAGCTTGGTCCCATGACCTAACGCTGCGCTTTAGCCAGCGTAGCCACTACTGTCGGTTATGATAAAGTTGAAAAAGTTGGTTAAGTTAAAAAGTTGAAATAGTTGTATAAGTTTAAAAGATTAAAACTCAGTAATTCTTCTAGGTTTGTGCCATGACTTGTGTGGGGTTTCGCCTAGGACACCAAGCTGGCTCATCGGCGGGCTCTTGGTGTCCCCGCCCGGACCACCACTGGAGTAGTGAACTGCGCGCCACCTCCCTTTATATAAGGTGCAACTGCACCTCTTGGCTGGGAGAACTAAAAGCTCAAGCAGCCTCAACCTCCCTATGAAGGCTTCCAAAAAGATGGTATATTGGCTTTCACGGCCAGCTTGGTGTCCTAGGCGAAACCCCACACAAGACACGGCACAAACCTAGAAGAATTGCTGAGTTTTAATTCACTGGCCGTGAAAGTCAATATACCATCTTTTTGGAAGCCTTCATAGGGAGGTTAAAGCCACTTGAGCTTTTAGCTCCCGCAGTAAAGAGGTGCAGGTGCACTTCATATAAAGGGAGGTAGCGCGCAGTTCGCTATCCTATGGGGCTTCCAGGCGGGGACACCTAGAGCCCACTGATGAACCAGCTTGGTGTCCTAGGCGAAACCCCACACAAGACACAGCACAAACCTAGAAAATTTGCTGAGTTTTACTGGAGGAAAGTTTACTTTAATTCCGGAAGCAGGAAACTACCAACAGTAAAATAAAGTCCTAAATGGTTGACGCGAGATTCGAATTCACCTATTCTCAGTAGTCCTCATAAGTTGTAATCCTAAGACTAGGAAGCTATTTGAGTAAGACAATTTTGATCAACCTTGCGGTGAGCTCTGCGCGTTAAAGCGCTCACCACGACCGTGATGGGGGAGGTGCAGCCTGAAGAGACACGTTTGAGTTGGGCCCATTGTCGAAACATTTCTCGGCGGATTTCTCCAAAGGGTCGGGGCGGCCAAACATTGACAAATTAACATACCTACCCTACTGCTTTCCACGGTGGGCGAGTGGTTATCGTGTCGGGCCACGAACCCCAAGCTTGCAGGTTCGCTCCTGACCATTGTAAGTGATTTTTGAAAGGCGACAAAAATCACGATACGCATGTCATACGTTGTTGGCATGTTAAAAAACCCATATGAATTCAGTAGGCCGTGTTCATAATGGTAAAATTAATCTCAGGATTTTCCGCCAATACAAAAAGTTCCTCCATTCTCTACTAGAAAGCGCTATAGTGTCAAGGAGCTTAGATTTCTAACCTCCTAGACTTTCATAGCGTCCCAAGGAGCGATAAAATTCGACATGCAAGCTGCCCACTGGGCGTCAATTAACAAAGCTTGCACCCGGCATCCGAGGCCATACGATATTATTATTACCTATCCTACTGAAGATATATGGCCATGAAAGGCAGATAGGAAAGGGAAAGGGGGAGATGCTGATGATGATAAATGTTGTTTTAATAGGCCTAACATCTAGGTTATCGGTCTCCAATGGTTTGGGTGATAGTGGAAATGATAATGAAATGTAAACTACAGGTAACTAAAACTAACTACGGACTTACATACTAGAACAAGAAATGGAAAAATAAAAGAAGTATAAGGTAGACAAACGACAGGAGAAAAAGACATGCCCTCAACCCTCGAGGATTGAGGAGGAACTTGGAAGGAAGGAGAACTATGAAAGGCAGAAAGGAAAGGGCAAGAGGAGAGAGTCCACTCCAGAGGCAATGGAAAAAGAGAATAAACACGGACCCAGCTCAGTAATCCCTATGGGTCGTTAACTCCCGAGCCTACCAGCCGTGAACTCTTGAGGGTGTAGCACTATCCAGGGTGTATCATAACTGGTGGGCTACATACTTCCTGCCTCCTTCATGAGCAGAAGGCAGGAGATATCAAGAAGAGAAAGGAAGAGGTCTGACCCTTCGAAGAATTAGAGATCAGGAAAGATGAGACAAGGGCCAATTAAGGCAGAAAAGTGAAAGACACACTAGACCTCGAATACCCTAATACTGTCGGGGTTGGAGGAGAACAAGAATTGTCCAAGACAGGTCGACAGGAAAGATGTCAGAGAGGCACTCGGGACAAGCAAGTGGAAGTATTGCCGGACTCAGCTGGGATCACGTGATTGCCCTGGGGGGCGGAAAGTGGAGAGGGTCCGCCCCAGAGGTACTAGAAAAAGGGGGAAAATCGGACCCAGCTCAGGAATCCCTCGGGTTGCCAACTCCCGTACTCACCAGCCATGAGCCCCAGCACTATCCAGGGTGCACCAGAAGTGGTGGGGCTACATATAGCCTACTCTGCCTCCTTGAGGGCCTTGATTAGAATGAAGGGAATACCATGAAGAAGAAAGAAAAGGTCCGACTCCTCAAAGAATGAGGGTAAAGCGAAACATGGGACAACTACTAATTAAGGCGGGAAATTGAAAGCCACCCTAGGCCTCACATACTCTAACATCTTCGGGTTCAGAAGAAAACAAGACAAGACCAAGGGAGGTCAACAGGAAAGATAAACGAGAGGAGCCCACAGCAAATAAGCGGAAGCAATGCAGGACTCAGCTGGGATCCCGTGGTCGCCAACCAACGTCCTACTATTTGAGAGCCCCTGGGGAACAGACGGACTGAAACTTTGACGTTGAGGAATTGGGTGAATGTTCTTTAAAAGCTATTTATTTTTCTCCCAGTAAGGATGGTCTTTTCATTGAAGAACCCTTCATTATCTGAGGCGCCTGTTTCTAGCTTGACTCTTCGATCAGACAATGGCGGACTAAATTGTTCGTGGAGAGGAGCTAAGGACGCGTTCCGAGCGAAGACAGCTCCAGACGATCTGCTGGCTTAATTGCTACTCCTGTCTTTTCACTTCCTCAGGCAGCAGATGTTAAGTTCAGGCCATTCCATGTACCTTACAATTACTACCGTAGTGTGTTGTGCAAGCACAATGACTTTGGCATTAAATCTGAAGCATTTCAAGCGTTAGGGAGAACAAAAGATATGAAGGGTGTTTCAAATATATCTTATGTCACTGGGAAGTTATACAGGGTCATCGAAAAATAATGCCAACATTTAAAAAAATGATAGCTCCGAAACCCTTTATGTTAAACGAGTAATTCTTTCACTGAACGCCGGCTGGTTAAAGTAAGTTTTGTTTTGGAGGGGACGTGACCTTGCTATGCGCACACTAGATGCGCAGTAACCAAGGCTGGCCTGGGGCGCGCGCGCGCCAATAACTGCACCGCACGATAAACTGCACCTGATTACAAAGCTGTAATTCGATGGTTTAATCTGTTTAAGGAAACAGGGACTGTAGAGAAAAAATCTAGGCCAGGCCGACCACCAACATCCGCATTGAACGCACGCTTTCCCAATGGCTGGATTGGTACGTGCAATCATTTCAGGAGTAAATGTCAAGAATGCGGCAGAAATTCGCTCTCGCAGGTGCTCCAAATCCCGAATTTTTTCTGCATACACAATGTTTTTAATTTACCCCCAGAAAAAAATCCAAAAGGGGTGAGGTCAGGACTTCATTAGCGCGCGCGCGCCCCCGTCCAATCTTGGCTACTGCGCATCTAGTGTGCGCATAGCAAGGTCACGTCCCCTCCAAAACAAAACTTACTTTAACCAGCTGGCGTTCAGTGAAAGAATTACACGTTTAACATAAAGGGTTTCAGTGCTACAATTTTTTTTAATGTTGGCATTATTTTTCGATGACCCTGTATTATGGAGACAGAAAACACATCAATAAAGCCCGGAACTTCCTGCAAAATAATATTTTTGCATATTTATGCATATTTTGGTCATTTTGGCACAATGCATCACATTTAATCTCCTTTGCCAGTTTAAGTGCATATCTCTGCTTGAGAAGGGCGTAGATTCTAAGTTCCTGTTGTTTTGAAGCGCTTTTTGTTACTCAGTGTTCTTCAAGTCGTACTGTTTATTACGATTCGGACTTCGAGAGTCCATCACTGAAATTATTTTAATATCTGGTACGTTTCAGTCCTTTTTGCAAGTTAATATCAATTATTAGCCTACTTTTCACATTTTGCAAAAATGAGGAAAAAGTAGACTAATGAGATCGGGCAAATGTGTGTGTGTCTGTCCTTCTGTCTGTCTGTCTGTCTGGCGGTGTGTGTGTGTCCCCCCTCTCGACTCCTAAACGGCTGCAGCAATCGAAACAAAATTTGGCAGGAGTAAAGATCTATATCTGAATATCTTACAGCCATATTTGAAAATTATGTCCGTGCTACCAACTGCTGAAAAATCGCAAATGAAATTTGAGCTCCATGTTGGATATCTTGGAAGGTATGAATGGGAGCTATATCAAAATTGGCACACGTATAGAAAATAATATTGCAGTTTAATTTCCAGGAGGCCATTCATGGCAGTGTTGCCAAAATGATTATAAGCCTGCTGATAGGTCCAAATTTTAAATGCATATAACATCCACACTATCAATTGGATTTCAACCAAATTTCGTATGTGCTATGTGTACATAAACAGATATGACTGAGCGTATTCTTAAGAGCCACCAGGGGTGCCAACTGTTTATAAATGCTCTAATTTTAAAAAAAATCCAAATACCCATATATCAGAAAGTATGCAAGCCGAGAGCTTTAAACTATGCACACGTATAGTACCTGGCATTCTATATTAATTTGGAGTAACTTATATACGTCAGTGCTACCAACATGATTATAAGCCTGCTGAGAGGTCCAAATTTAAATACATGTAACTTCTATACTATCATTTGGATTTCAACTAAATTTCGTGTGTGCTATGTGCACCATAACAGATATGACTATGCCGATTCTTAAGAGTAACCAGGGCTGCCAACTGTTAATAAATACTGTCTCTATTTTTGTTACCCTAATATCAGAATATCAGAAAGTAGGCAAGCCAATAGCTCTAAACTTTGCAGACGTATAGTACCTGGCATTCTAGATTAATTTGGAGTAACTATTATAGGCCTACGCCAGTGCTGCCAACATGATGCCAAACCTGCTGTTGGGTCCAATTTTAAAATGCATGTTACTTCTATACTAACTAATGGATTTCATTCAAAATTGACACAACAATAGATCATATTATTTCGGAATATTTCTAACCAATACATGTATGTCATTGTTGCCAACATGATTTTACGCGCGCTGTTGGATCCAATGTTTAACTGCATGTGACGTCCATGCTATCCATTGGACTTCAACCAAATTTTGTATTCTGTACCTTAAGAGATGGAATTAAGAATATATTCAGGCACCAGGGCTGCCAACTGTAGTTCTCTATTAGGCTACATTATGCCAGGTATACAGTATCTCGAACTAATTAGAAATTTCGATATTACCAACTTAATTTCGTAATTATTCAACAGAGATCCATATAGATTAATCATTGGCATGAATCTTAAATTTTAAGAAAAGTAGGCTCTTTAGTTCGTCACGGAACTTCTTGTTTTTATTCGACATTCAATGGCCATTAAAATTGTACAACAGTTATACTTATATATTAACATTATAAAATGGTTATTGATGGACAACACCGCTTGAAGTTCCATAAAATAACATTACCTAACATTTCTAAGTTGAGATATTTAAGGAAAAGTGTACCGTTTGTTCATATTTTATTTATATTCAAAATAGAAATGCCAACGAATACGGAGTGATCGCAATTGCCGTAGTTATTTCATAGTGCGTATATTTTGAAACGTGATGCTTATTTGACCAATCATTAGTGCATTTTTGCATGTATATTTATTCATTTAATTGTGCATGAACTTCCAGGCTTTACACATCACCTTGGCAAGGAACAATCATTACTGAATTATCGATGAGTAGGGTGAGAGTAGAGGAGTACTGGCGCATGCGCTGAGTGACAAAGCAGAGAGAGAAGCAGTAGATCGGCGTGCCCGAGTGCAGAAAAATAAATTTAGCTAAGTATTGTTTTATCAGAAGCCTCCGTGGCTTAGGCGGCAGCACGCCGGCCTCTCACCGCTGGGTCCGTGGTTCAAATCCCGGTCACTCCATGTGAGATCTGTGTTGGACAAAACGGAGGCAGACAGGTTTTTCTCCGGGTACTCCGGTTTTCCCTGTCACAATTTCATTCCAACAACACTCTCCACTATTATTTCATTTCATCTGTCATTCATTTAATCATTGCCCCAGAGGAGTGCGTCAGGCCTCGGCAGCCGGCACGTTCATATCCTCGCCGCTAGATAGGGGCTTCATTCATTCCATTCCTGACCCGGTCGGAGACTGGAAGCAGGCTGTGGATTTTCATTTCATTGTTTTATCAACAGGGGTATTGAAACATGGAGTGACTTGCCTGAAGAATCCTGAATAATTCATTGTTATATCTCTATGTGTAATGCAATATCTTCAACGTTCAGCACTGTCATTTCAGGATCTGTAACCAGTTGCGCAAGGAAGGGGAAATTATATTAATTTTTAAAACAAATACATGTAAGCATCTCATTTTAACTCAGATTCTGAGCAATTAAATCGCAGCCAGGATATCTTCATTATCTGTATTGTACAATGCAGTTTGCGGCTTGGACCCTTGAAGTGTGATGGATTTCACAATCGTGTCTAGCTGTGTGCAAATAACATTCTATATACTATATATTGACGAACGATAAATTCCAATCAGCACGTTTTAAGTTGAAATCGGATTTCTTATTGTGTATACCGTCTAACAATTGCTTTTAATTAGATCTTAGATAATGAGCTGAACTTCTTTATCGATTCACTTGTTACGAGGTTCGCTAGCGTCTAATTACTCTGGCCGGCCCAACTGTTTATTAAATCTCGCTAGTAATGGAGGAGGAGGTGTACCAGAGTTTGGACGTTCCTGGCGAGAACACTAAAATGGTTTATAATTATTATTTAAATGGAAAAACAAATATCAGTTATTAGATACATCCATGAAATGGTAATTTTACACTAATAGCATAACACATATTAATAATACTAGTTGAAACCCGTCAAAACATGACGGACAATGAACAACATAAACTGAAGAAATTTCCTATATAAGTGACATTCTTTGAACGATTACTTTCTGGCACTATTGCAACTTTAAGGGCTTCAAAATATTGCAGTCTCGGCATTGCAACATTCTGCTGGCACAAATCTCACATCGAGTGACCGGGATTTCAACCACGGACCCAACGGTGAGAGGGCGGCGTGCTGCCGCCTAAGCCACGGGGGCTTCCCCAAGAGATAAAATAAGGTATGAAAATGATATATTGCCGTAATTGAAGAAATATTTCCGGTGCAGCCGTGACAATTCAAATTGAAATCAACTTCTAATGACTCCCAGAAAGGTTTGTGCATCATAAATAATAGATTTTCAATAATCTGCCCGGTGAAAGTTAAGAAAGGGAGGAGTACCTACTCTCAACAATAATTAATGAATATTCCCCTCCTTTATAATTCTTATAAATAACTCTCACATTAAAACGCGCTGGACATCCGCCATGTCTGTCATCACCAAACTGATTCTGCGCATGCGCTAGGGCCAATAATCTTGAATTTTTGTTTATAAATTTAAAAATTTATGGTAACATATTTGTTTATTTTAAAGACACTTTGCAAATATACAGATCAAGGGCTTTCGTTAGAGTGCATTACGAAGTCAGTCGGTTCAGCCATTCTGTCAATCTTGCGGTAACAAAAATCAGCTTACTGTTTTAAAAATATAGATTAATATTAACAAGTAAAACATGGCAGTGATGGCAGTTATTCCGAGTGTCACCTTAAATACTCCACAAATATAATTTGACCCCCATCCCTACAAACATGTTGATTTATACTATAACTAGCAACCCACCACGGCTTTACGCGCTATCTTAAACGGTTTACACAGCGTAAGCTTAAAAGGCGCACGGACGTCAGGCTCCAGACGCAATTCAGAAAAGCTGAGGTGAACAGCTTCGCTACGTGGACAAATTGAAAGGTAGACGTATTAGAAGCCATTTGGACTATTATATAAGGTGCGTTCAAAAAGTAACGAGTCTGAGGCTGTAATGCGCAAACCGGTGACGACATCGGTTAATCGTGGCGTGTGTAACGAGGTGTGGTTCCGACCAGAGCGTGGAAGGTCACAGCCCGTCGCTAGAAAGCACGCGTGCACGTCACGTAACGATACAAAGCGAGCAGCAGCATGCATCAATCGTCCAACGCTGCCAGTCGCATTGCAAACAGTGACATGGTGGCGTCAACCGAAGAGCAAAGAGGTGTTGTTCGGTTTCTGTCAGCGAAAGGAGTAGGGGGAACGGACATTCATCGCCGAATGTCACAAGTGTACGGCGAACACTGCATGTCCCTTGCAAGGGTAAAGGCGTGGCACAAGCGCTTCAGGGAAGGACGGGTGTCGTTAGCCGATTATGCCCGGTCTGGGGCACCCCCCTGCATTACCGATGACAACGTCCAGCTGGTTGATGCACTCATTACCCAGGACCGCCGAGTGACAGTGAACGCCATAGCCGCCGTGGTCGGATTGAGCGTCGGAAGTGTGCACACCATCATGATGGAACGACTGCACTTGCGCAAAGTGTGTGCCCAATGGGTGCCCCACAGTCTTCAACCACACCAGGAAGCATGTCGAATGGCTACTGTCTTGGTCTTGGTTGGACGATTGATGCATGCTGCTGCTCGCTTTGTATCATCACGTGACGTGCACGCGTGCCCTCTAGCGATGGGCAGTGACCTTCCACGTTCTTGTCGGAACCACACCTCGTTGCACACGCCACGATTAGCCGATGTCGTCACCGGTTTGCGCATTACAGCCTCCGGATCGTTACTTTTTGAACGCACCTTATAGAAAGATTTGCTGTCAGTCTACACAAATTGAGCCCAATTATTACTAGGCGGGAAACAAGTATTTATACAACCTAACCTGAAATAAATAATACGTAAGATATTTAGCACAAAGTAACACTCTTTTAAGTACCAGCAATTTGTCTGGACGGATGGAGCCGAGAGAATCTCTACCTCCTGGTCTCACAGAGAACTGGCCAATCAGGAAATCCCGGAACAGACTGCCAACTGAAGTTGCAAGTTCAAGGGACAACTTATATAAGTTACATTTTCCGACCAAAACGGTTCTATGTGATTGTGGCGAATTTCAAACAACACAACATCTCTTATGTTGTCCGTTGTGCCCCTCGAGATCTAGAGCAAACAGATGTAAGTCGCAGGATGACAAGTCCGGGTTGTAGGGCGTACGCTCAAGTTGCTCCCACTTGATCGTGGCCAATACACCTTGTCTGACGTTAGAGACGTGTAGGCGAGCGTTATCATTTAGCGTTTTCGTGAGCAGTCCAGGCCGTTTATTCTTGAGGACTTGCGTAGGCTACGGAGTATCGCACAGTACACGTCACTGTTAATGGTTCGTCTCAGGGGAAAACGTTTCCAATCGGACGACGAACTAAAGGACACCGTACAGGATTGGCTCCTGTTACAACTACAAGACTTCTGGGAACAGGGAAACCTGCGGCTAGTGAAGCAATGGGACACCTGTGCACAGTCCTGTGGTGATTACTTTTGAATAACGCATAAATTGTACTCACAGTATAGTTTCGTACCTTTTCATTCGAACACCACCGGGTGAGTTAACCGTGGTCGTTACGGCATGGCTGCAGGCAGTCGCTCACTTCCGGGAGGCGAGGAGGTTCGAATCCCCCCGCTGGCAACCTTGAAGATGGTCTTCTGTGGTTTCCCATCTTCCTTCCAGGCAAATGCCGGGGTTGGTCCCTAACTATAGGCCACAGCCGCTACCTTCCAACTCCTCGTCCTTACATTCCAACTTCCCTCCCCAGACAACACTCCACACACGACGGTACTTAGAAGAAGCTACGAAGTCTGGCGAGCCGAACATGTTCTCAGACACTCCTGGCACTAAAAGCCATACGCTAAAATAAAAAGAATAAATAAATAAATAATGAAAAAATATTATATTAATAAAAAAATATTTCAACACCCCCTCATAGCTTTCCACGGTGGGTGAGTGGATAGCGTGTCGGTCTACTAACCCCAAGATTGCAGGTTCGCTCCTGGCCATGGTAAGTGATTTTTGAAAGGCGACAAAAATACGACACGCATGTCATACGATGTTGGCATGTCAAATAACCCATTTGAATTCAGTAGGCCGTGTTCATAATGGCAAAATTAATCTCGGGAGTTTCCGCCAACAAAAAGTTCCTAATTTCTCTACTAGAAAGCGCAATAGTGTTCAAGGAGCTTAGATATCTAACCTCCTTGACTTTCACAGTGATTCAAGGAACAACGAAATTTGACATGCAAGCTACCCTCTGGGTGTCAAATTACAAAGCTTGCACCCGACACCCGAGGCCATACGATATTATTATTATTATTATTATTATTAACACCCCTCATACAATGAGTGATTTGACTCAAGCAAATTCAAATGCTCTCGAAGTAGCTAACAAGGGAAGTATCAGGTAAAACAGGTCAAAACCGATCTTGAAACTTTATGGACGCAATCGTTGTAATCTAAGAGGACAACGTGCGGAAAATCAGCCGCCAGATTGAACTGCAAGGCTCCGAAATCGTACCTGACATCCTGGTACGCTGGCATGACGGCTTGGGGAGCTGGACATCCCTGCGGCACTCGGAATAGTCACGTGGTGGGGCGTATATGCTGACTGGAGCGTGCGGCTGCTTCCCACCAGCATTGAGTTCCTGGGCCGTCAGGGCTGTCCCTTCCAACTTGTACGGTAGTCGCTACTTCCCATTGATTTATATGAGAGATTCGCCACATGATTTCGGAGCCTTGCAGTTCAATCTGGAGGCTGATTTGCCTCACGTTAACCTCTTATAGTACAAAGATTGCGTCCACAAAGTTTCAAATGGGTTTCGACCCGTCTTACCTGATACTTCCCTTGGGCAGGAACTATTTGAAGGTGCATGCTCTTGTGTCCATTTATAGTATCTTTCATGTTTTCATGTTTATGTCTTTTTCTTGTACTTCTTACATGAATAAATAAATAAATGTACAAAAATGAGAGAAGGGGGAATCAATTGAATATTGTCTATACATGAAAGGGGAAGGGGTGCTGATGGATTCTTCAAGGATGTGCCACAGAAATGTAAAGGGATCATGTACAAGAATTACTTTGTGCCAATCCTAACGTATGGATCAGAAAGATAAAAGCAGAATACAAGCAGTGGAAATAAAGTTTCTGAGCAGTCGTACAGCTGTAACTAGAATGGACAGTGTCGGAAATGATAGAATTAGAGAAATATTAAAGGAAGATCCCCTACAGAATAGGATTGAAAAATCAAGGCTACAGAGGTATGGACACGTGAAAAGAATGGGAGAAGAAAGAATACCACGGACAATATTGGAAATGGAGTGGAAGATAAAGAGACCTAGAGGGAGACCAAGGGTTAGGTGGACGAAGGGGGTGAAAAATAGAGTCGAGAGAAAAGAAGTTAATTGGACAACAGTGACAGAAGAGAAGTGGTGGATGGACAGAAAACGATGGAAAGGCTTGTGCTCCAAGTAGACCCAACCTGCAGTTGGAAACTGCTCTAGTTGATGATGATGATGATGATGACGATGATGATGATACATCCTAACCTGAAAGGAATATTAGATGAGTTATTTATCACAAAAATGGAGGAGGGGAAACCTAAGTAGGTTGTATAAATACTTGTTTCCCGCCTTATGTAATGGGACACAATTTCTGTTCACCGACTGGAAAGCTTTCTTTAATACAATTAAAAGGGAATGCTGTGAATAGGGTGAAAGTAGAGGGATAGAAACGCAATGTTCTCGAAGTCCCTTCCATTAAAAATTTCAAAGAGGCTGGGGTATACAGTAGGTAAATATCGGCAGTCCTAGTGTATGTTACCAATTTGACCATTGTTGAGAATCTCAGCCATTGCAAACCTTGTGTTTCGAGGCTGGACTGCGCAAGTTTCACGAGTTTCTTATAGCAGATGTCCGAGTGTCACATCAAAGGATGACTAAATTCAGCAGTAATAGAATTGTGAAGATGTTTCGTGAGAGCAGGCAGAAGTTATCACATTAGTGAGTTGTCGCATGTGACCAGGGAACAGTGAGACCACACCCAACTCGGTTAGTGAAATTAATGAACTAGAGTGTCCAAATGTACGATACTAGCTCTTTTAGCCTCCTTTTAAATGACGCAATGTTATGAATTTAAGCATGGACACCTCTCGATAATTCTAAAACAAGAAGTACTGCATTGTAAAATAAAATCCCAAGCAACGGCTCCATCCATGTTGATGGGAGACTTTAACTAGGACCCCATCCATCAGATAACTAGGGTTTCGACTGTAGGTGACAAAGTGGGAAGTAGCGTTTTTTTTTGGAAACTTGTTTATTGTCTTGATATTGTGGTGTTTGAAGCCATATTTTCAGTGTTGCCTTAGTAAACAAGAGTTTAGTGCTTTTCAGTCGGTCAACACGAATGTGTTGACCGACTGAAAAGCACTAAACTCTTGTTGTCTTGATATATTTAAGGTACACAGGTGATTGTGAGGTGGTAGCTGAATAACAATCGTGGATATTGATGAGTTTATCACAGTTATACTAGTCTACTTAATGTTCAATGTTCAATCACTATCACAAAACACAAAACACTCACATGATGCGGGTGAGCTGCTGGGCATACAGTAGTCCCCCAGCCGGCGAGTTCTTGTAGTACAGCGAAGGCTCGTGAGGACACACTCTCTCACATCGGACAGCATTTAGAGTTCTGTATATGGCCCCGAAGTTTTCAGCACACAGTGCACATAGCAACCGAGGAGTAACACTACCACACTGTTCAGTTGGGGCGGTTGAAGGCTAAATGTTGGGCGGATCACCCATTCAGGAGTGATGTAGGTAGTAGAACAGTTCAAGAAGCTATTCAGGACCCGGGTGAAGCGGTTCCAGGTCGATCGAATCGGATCACACTGCGTAAATCGGTGCAGGATTGTATCCTGATGGGAACATGAAGTGCATAAGGCTGTCTCCACCATGTGAATGCGATGGAGTCTGTTGTTTGTTGGTATAAGGTCATGGATTACTTTATACCAACTTTCCCTCGCTGCGCTGGGAAGAATGCGATTGGAGACATTCCTCCAGACTCGATTCCAGTTGACGATCACTGCGGATTGCATAATTCTGGGGGCATCATACTGTTGTGCCATGATAGAACGATACAGCTTTTTCGTTGAGATAGACCTGATGACGTCTTGTGGCACGTAGCTTAATTCAACTCTCAGATACCGGACGAGGTGCATGATGATTGATATCATAATAAGCTGGTGGGTTCAAGAAGTCATGGGGACTACACCATCTCCGTAGGAAGTTATGTGACTCATCGGTCCCGAAGCCTGTAAGCAGTTGAAGGTGTCGTTTGAGGAATAAAGTTCTAGCTTTCTTTTCAACGTCGATGAGTCCCAGACCTCCCTGGGATTTATGCAATGTTTATGTCCTGCGGGAAAGACGTAATAGAGCTCCTTGCCAAATAAACCATCCGACGGCGGAAATAATACGTGTACCCACCATTCTTGGCATAGGAAGAATTTGACTGAGATACCATATTTTACTTAAGCTGAACATATTCACGTACATTGTTCGTTGGTGTAAGAGGAAGGAGCGGTACCGCACTTGTTGCAAGGCACCACGCACAGAATGTAGGGCAACGTCCCAGTTCTTTTTAATAATTTGGTGTACACTATTCAAGAAAGATATGCCCAATATTTTGAGTTCTGAGGCGATCGTTACCCACGCCGGGAGAACCACTTGGACGCGGTCCAATTTCCCAATCCGCATGGCCTTTGTTTTTCGTCGGTTCAGCCGCGCACCAGAATATCTCCCGTACTCATCAAGATCCGTGAACAATTGCTGCATGCCCACGGTTCGATCCACCACAAGAGTGACATCATCCGCATATGCAAAAATACTGATCTCCGTGCCATTGAAAGATGTATGGAGATTACAAAGAAGGGGTTCCAGGGATAGAACAAAAAGAAGCATGGACATCGGACACCCTTGCCTGACTCCACGATGGATGAGGAGAGGTTGTCTGAAATACCCATTTACATTCACTTTTGAAGATCCACCATGAAGAATTTTGCTCACGAGGGCAATAAACCGCATATCGAAGCCAATAGCTTGAAGGGTCGCAAGGATGTATTTATGGTTTACCCTATCAAAGGCATGGTCAAAATCCAGTGATAATAACAGTTTCTTCTTATTGCCGACCAGCGACTCACTAATGACATCGGGAATAGAACATGTAGTGTTGACAATGCACCTGCCTGGTACCCCACCCGATTGGTGGCGAGATGTGGCTTCCTCCATAAAGGCCTGAAGTCTCGTTTTCATACATTTCGTGAAGATCTTGTAGTCAAAGTTTAAAAGCGTCAGTGGGCGAAAGTCCCTGAGCTGTGTTGGTTGTGTAATTTTTGGGTCTAATACCACCAGGCCATCTTTCAGGGTGTCGATATTTCGTCCAGGACGACAAGCATCATTCACTACGGCTGTACGTTCATCGCGAATGGTGCTCCAAAACGTCATGTAGGAAGCTCTCCCAAGGCCATCAGGACCAGGACTCTTGTTCGGCGCACTGTGGAGTATGGAGGTATATATTTCTTCGGTGGTGATGTCCTGGGTCAAGCACTCTTGTCCTCTGTGCAAAAGTCTTCCTCGTACACCATCGAAGAACGGATGCTGGCAGTGAAGTGGGACTGGGGCGCCATCTGTGTACAAGGACTGAAAGAAGTTCTCTACCGTTTCTGTGATTAAGGTATGACCAGTCACCATTTGTCCCTCAGGTGTCGCAATGCGGTTGATGTACTTCTGACGGCCTTTGCGGCACGCCCGTATAAAATGATAAACGGAGGGTGCCTCTGATGCCAGATGTTGATGATCTTGGGCTTGAAGTTTGAGTCCTTCCAATGCTTTGCGCTGCAGCGTGAGGAGCTGCGCTCGGATTTTCTTTATTCTGCGATATGTATTAGGGTTGGTAGGGTCTTCATTGTATAACTGTCGTAAATATTTATAGTAGAAATCTGTCGTCTGATGGATGTGGCGTCTTCTCTGGGCACTGTAGAGCGTAAATGCTGTATGGATGAGTTGGAGGAAAGTCACATACGTATTCTGCGATGGAAAGATCCCCCTACATCCGAAGTTTACAATATACCGCATTGTAGTACGTCCTGTAAAGAGCTTAACATCAACAGTAAATTGTGCATTTTAATGCGAATGTCAAGTTGGTCCTGATCAATGGTTGGGAAACCTAAAAAACAAATAAACAACAGACCAGAAGTCTTCAGACTTTTGTGTACAAGAGTCAGAGGAATATACTGAGAATACGGTGGCGACAGGTAATTTCCAACGAAGGGCTATGGAAGAGAACTAAAAAAAAATACATTGAGATACGTCGTAGGTAGTGGAGATGGGTCGGGCACACGCTAAGAGATGATAAAAACAACATCGCCAGACAAGCAGTGGAATGGAAATAGACGAAGTGGCAGGCCGAGGAGCGTAGAGATGGAAGGTATTGGGGATGGTGGGAAGACCTGAACGAAGGAAGAACTGAGTCCAATGGCGGAAATTCGTTGATGATCGATGTTCCACTTAGGAGTTACAGTAAATGAGTCCTGTTGCATTACACGGAGTCGAATGCCGACCAGCAGACAAAGGCACAAAGCACCAGTTCTAATCCATGAAAAAAGTGTATGCTCCGTTGGTCAATGGACATCACTCTCCTATATCATGTCAAGAATGCCAGCAAATGGGCATTGCACCCATCACTGAGAAGGCATGGGAAAGGCGTCTCTAATGATATGACCTTGTCCTACGTACTGCACGTTGAATAGTCGCCAATTCTGCCCATTATTTCGAAGTCAATGGGCAGCGCTGGTAAGATACAGTAAATTGACTTAAAGGCTGTTGCTTCTAACCAAGGGATAGACAATTTTGATAGAGCCTACTACAATTAACTCTAACGACTGAAGTATCGGATTTCTTGGATAAATTACCATTTAGGAAAACGAAGGGCTTGATAAAATAAATAATATTAGCCTACTTGCGATTTTTGCAAAAAATGAAAGTTGACTTACGAGATCAACACAGGGCGAAAAATTGTGTGTGTGTGTATGTGTGTATGTGTGTGAGAGAGAGTGTGTGTGTGTGTGTGTGTGAGTGTGTGTACTCTGAATGTCTGCTCCCCCCATCAATTCGAACACGGTGTAACCGAACTGAAAGAAATTTGGTACAGAGGTAGCACTAGTAAAGGGCACCTCAGTGTCATGTTTTATATCGCCGCCATCATGACGGGAACGTAATGGCGGCCACCCAAATGTTCAAAGCTTAACTCAAATTACGACTAACCTAATCATCCCATCTCTACCAAATTTTGCAACAGCATATATTTATATGGCGAGCGTCTTTGGACTAAACTACAAGGTCATCAGCCAAATAGTTTGCAGATGGCGGCCATGCATGTGTGCAAATCGATTCCCCCTATGAATTCAAACACGATGAAACCGAATTGAACGAAATTTGGTACTGAGGTAACACTAGCAAAGGGCACCTTAGTGTCATGTTTTATATCACCGCCATTTTGACGAAAACGTAATGGCGGCCACCCAAATGTTAAAAGCTTAAATCAAATTACGACCAACCTAATTATTTGATCTCTACCAAATTTTGCAACATTATACCTTTTTGAACGAAGAATCTTTTGACCGAACTACAAGCTCATCAGACCAATAATTTGCGGATGGCGGCCATGTATGTGTACAAAAAAGCCGAATTGAACGAAATTTGGTACAGAGGTAGCACTAGCAAAGGGCTCCTCAGGGTCTTGTTTTATATCGCCGCCATCTTGACGGAAACGGAATGGCGGCCACCCAAATGTTAAAAGCTTAAATCAAATTACGACCAACCTAATTATTTGATCTCTACCAAATTTTGCAACAACATACCTTTTTGTGAGAAGCATCTTCGGACTGAACTACATGGCCATCAGCCCAATAGTTTGCAGATAGTGGCCATGATTGTGTGCAAATCGATTCACCATATCAATTCAAACACGGTGGAACCGAATTGAATGAAATTTTGTACAGAGGTAGCACTAGCAAAGGGCACCTCATATTCAAGTTTAATATCCGTATAACACGTTGTATTTCAACAAGCTACTACAACCAACATTCAATTACAGCCCTTGAAAAGGACAAAGAGTTATAACAATACCCATGCTTTTTGGAGAAAGTACGCTATATGTTCTTTACTGAACATCTTGTTTTTCTATTAATTGTGATATAAAGACCTTTATTTTGAAGTATAACCCATAGCACAGACGATTTTCTCACAATGTTGTGTTACACGTTCAAATTACATATACTCTCTATTTATACATAGATATAGGCTACGTATGTATAATATTCTGCAGAATACTTTTATATACGGGAGGCGTAATATATTGTTTTACACGTTATTTTTTTCTACCCAAATGAAGTACATTACACATCAGTTGCTACGTCCACCTTCACAACATAATCTCCTTGTAACTTTATGCACTTTTGCCATCGATGTGTCAGTCTCTCCAGACCTTCCTGAAACCATTATTTCGGAGCGCTGCATACCCATGCCTTGACAGCTGTGTCCAGAGGTTTCTTCATGTCCCCGAACAGGTGATGATCACTTGGTGCCAAGTCGGGAGAATATGGTGGTTGTGGCAGCACCGTGAATCCCATTTGATCAACGGCAGCTGTGGCCTCTCGGATAGTGTGGGGGCAGGCATTTTCATGTTGCAGAAGCACACCTTTAGCCCATTTTCCTAGGCACTTAGTTTGAATGGCACGACGTAAGTGCTTAAGGGTTACCACATGCTGCACTGTTAATCGTGGCCCCCAATTCCAGCCAGTCAATGAGGATGATGCCCTTTGTGTCCCAGAACACTGTCGCCATTCGCTTGCCCACTGATGGCACTGTTCGACATTTCTTTGGCGGTGGACTGTCCCTATGCTTCCGTTGGATGGTGACCGCTTTGCGGATTTCGCAAAACTGGACACAGCTGTCAAGCCATGGATACGCAGCACTCCAAAAGAATGGTTTCAGGAAGGTCTGGAGAGACTGACACGTCGATGGCAAAAATGCGTTAAACTACAAGGAGATTATGTTGAGAAGGTGGACGTAACAACTGATGTGTAATGTACTTCATTTGGGTAGCAAGAAATAAAGTGTAAAGCAATATAGTACGCCCATCGTAGTCTACATATCTAAATTCGAAAATTACTGTCAGTCTGAAAGACTAGACGTTATATCATTTCAAATGACGCATGCTACAAATGCTACACATGTTAGAAAGGCTCAGGAGGACTCTTTCAAAAGACTCCATTACCCATTAACTTAGGCTTCCCGCACGGGCACCTCTTTAAGGGTCACCCTGTATTTGAGTCGGACATCTTTTACAACTATTTAAGGGTCACCCATTATTTGAATCTCATATCTTGCAAACCACTTTAAGGGTCACCCTGTATTTGAATTGAATCTAACATACTGTACACCTCGTTAAGTGTCACCCTGTATTTTGCTCTGACATCCTGCACACCTCTTTAGGAGGCATCCTGTATTCTTATCTGGTATCTTGTACATCTCTTTAGAAGTCACCCTGTATTCGTGTGTGACATATTGTACACCTCTTTAGGAGTCACCATGTATTCTTCTCTGCCATCTTGTACACCTCTTTAAGAGTCACCTTGTATTCTTATCTGGCATCTTGTACTGTATTTTGCTCTGACATCCTGCACATCTCTTTAGGAGGCACCCTGTATTCTTATCTGGCATCTTGTACATCTCTTTAGAAGTCACCTTGTATTCTTATCTGGCATCTTGTACACCTCTTTAAGAGTCACCTTTTACTCTTATCTGGCATCTTGTACACCTCTTTAGGAGTCACCCTGCATTCTTTTCGCTTCGCTCGTAGCCCAAGGTCGCTCGACGCCCCAGGACTCTTTCAACAGTCTCCATTAACCATTAACTTAGGCTTCCCGCGTGGCTGCATGACGTCATGCACTCGCCGTCCATTACCCATTAACTTAGACTTCACGCGCGGCTGCATGACGTCACCGTCTCCGTCTCCTTAACGCATAACTTTTGACTCAAGCATAACGATGAAGTCGACAAGATCATCTGAAATGATAAAACAAACCTTAAGTGAACAAGATCTGATGATGTTTGCATGACGAACTAAACATAAACCCCGTCTTTAGAAGTGTATCGAAGTGTGTAATTAACCCAGGTTAGTTCATTCCCTGCCCAATATAATAGGGCACATTGAGGTGATGACCGACTAAAAAGCGTGTTTTTTCCCTCCAGACTCCATCCTTCCTTCAATGGGGTCAGATGACTTGGGGCTTGGTTAAAGGAACCATTCCGCAATTTGTTTGGAATGAGTATGAGAAACCTCGGGGAAATTCACTCAGGATGGACGCTGTCTGCTCCGGTATTCACATCTTGTATCTCCAAACTTGCAGTAGCCTCCAATTGCAGTGACTTAACATGATCGGTTATGCTGCTGTGTGACTAATTATCAGGTCATGTACAGGCGAGTTCTCTCTGAAATTATGCAAGAGTGGTTCTCAAATGAAACATATTGACTCCCAGAATAATGGACGAGCCATCGACGGGGAGCTAATGGACATGTGCTGTTGAATAGCTAACAGAACGCAAATTACTGGGGCAGAGATCTTCACCAAGGCAATCACGGTCGCTTGCATCGGATTGGATTATTTGCATGCTTTGGGATGTATGCATATAATGAGAAAAATGGTACGGTCCACTGCATAATACAGTATTTTACAAAGCCCAAAGAGGAATTTTTTAATAGATAATGGAATGGATATCAACAAAGGCATGTGGAATGTAACATTACTTTGCGATGTATTTTGTTAGGGTAAAAATCGGTTAGATAAAATCATATAGCTATTCTATAGAAATTCGACGGTTATTTGCTTTTATTAAAAAGGAAAAAGCCGATCCCTTTAAATTCCTGATTTATTATTATTATTATTATTATTATTATTATTATTATTATTATTATTATTATTATTATTATTATTATTATTATATATACACACTGTGGACAGGCCAACAAGGACCACGCAAATATCACTTCCTTATAAGTCTAGTTTCCTTCTTTCTCTTCCAGATGTCTTTCATCCTGGTCGACTGCGCAGCTCTTCTTTCAGCAGTCCATTCTCCTCTGTTGAGATTCTTTGAATTTTGAGGCCATTTTTTTCCTGTACTCTATTCGATTTAGACAATCTTCTTCAGTAATTTGGAATTTTTGAAGTTCTTCTTTCATTTGTTTTACATAGCCTCCTTGCCATTTATAGTTCCAGATTTTATCAAAAATTTGTTTGTTTAACCTTGAGCAATCCATGCGGACCATATGTCCGTAGAACTAAAGTCGCCGTTTTCTGATCATCACTTCAAGGTTGTCGATTTTACTATACATTTCTGCATTATCATTATTATTTAATTTATCATAAATCATACTGGAAGTATGGAAGGCCTAGTGAAAATGAGCTTCAAGATCTCTAAAAGCTACCTCAAGTTAGCAAAACGTCTGCAGAATGATTTCAAACCATATATTGATCTGCGAGAATGAACAGTCTACATGGCAGTGCAATAACATGGAAACACTCAATGGCTGTTTGTTGTTGTTGTTGTTGTTGTTGTTGTTGTTGTTGTTGTTGTTGTTGTTGTTTAATTTAAGGGGCTTGGGTATTGTGGTCATTTAGCCCCGCGAACTTTCGTGTGTATAGTATTTGTCTGATAGCCTGTGTTATTGAGGTGGTTGTTGTGTTGTGTGCATTTGTAATTCAGATGAAGATTGGGAAGGAGGTAGCCGTGGCCTTAAGATAGGAGTAGAAGCAGGAAACCACGGAATATTCATTCCAGGATGGCCGAGGTAGGAATCGAACCATTCTCTTCTCAGTTTTGCTTCACGAGGCTGATTGTATCCCGATTTCAGCCCTCAGACCAGAATTAAGTTTCTTGGCAGAGCCTGGAATCGAACCCGGACCTCCGCGTTGACGTAACGAGGTGGAATAATTAAAAATACACACACTACTACAACCATCAAAACGATACAGCATATCAGACAGATTACACACACGCACACCTAAGTACACTGGGCTACATGACCAGGATGTGTAAAGCCTTTAAATGAACTAACAACAATTTTATTTCGCTAATTGCAACGTGGTTATCAGTAGCGCATCGCATCGACGACGACTAAGATTCTTGAAACCACTTACGTCAACTTTTATTTCACTCTCTAGCCTAGCAGAATGGCGACTGTTTTGAATTATTATATTTGAATTATGATACTTTTTTATTTTGATTTTTTAAATTTATTTATTTTATTTATTTATTTATTTATTTATTTTAATTTTGAGCTGGTATTCACTAATTTAGACTAATTGTTATTGTTTTTTTTGAATTGTGACTAAATTTGTTTTTTTGTGTTTTTGTAGATTTTAAGTATTGTTTTCGTTTTCTTAACTTATTGAGCTTTGTTTTTGACAAATTTGGAGTAATTTTGATGTTTTTTTTTAAACTAATTTGCTTTGTATTTTAGGACAGCAAGAAATGAAATGCCCTCAACCCTCAAAGAATGCGGATTAAGAGACTTGGAAGGAAGGAGAGCCATGAAGGGCGGATAGGAAAGGGAAAGAGGAGAGGACCCGCCCCAACGTCAGTGGAAAAAGCGGACCCAGCTCAGAAATCCCTCGGGATCGCCAACTCCCAAACTCACCAGCCGTGAGTCCTTGAGGGTGTAGCATTATCCAGGTTGCACCATATTTTTTCATTCATTTATTTGCAATGGGGGGTGTGTCCCCCGGTGGCAAATTGTATATACATAACAAATAAATAATTATACATAACAATTCAATAACAATTATACAACAATTAAACTGGAGTATTTACACAAATAGTCAGTCTTTTCTTAAACACACCTATATGTTTGGGAAAAGGCTCTAAGACTGCGGCAGGTAGAGAGTTCCAGTTATCAATGGCACGGTTTACAAAAGAATATTTACCATAATTTGTTCGCTGTGGTCGGCCCTTAACTTTGAAAGGATGATCGCTCCTACCCATGTAAGTGGGCTTGCCCAATCGTTTGCTAAGCTCACCCCATGCTGGTTGATTTGTATACGTGTTGTACATAGCGCAGAGTCTACATTTCATCCTCCTAGCCTCCAGTGTGGCGGGGCTACATACACCCTGACTTCTTGAGGGCCTTGAGCAGAACGCCGAAGATAACATGAAAAGAAAAGAAGGCTGACACCTCTCAGAAGGAGGGTAACAGGAAAGATGAGACAAGGGCCAATTAAGCCGGGAAGGGAAGAGACTCCCTAGGCCTCGGATACCCTAATACCGTCGGGGTCGGAAGAGAACAAGAGTTGACCAACAGAGGTTGGCAGGAAAGAAGAGGGAGAGGAGCCAGGCACAAGTAAGTGGACGCAATGCCGGACTCAGCTGGGGTCCCGTGGTCGTCAACCCACGACCCACTAGATGTCCTTGGAGGGGTGGGGAACTGCCAAACACTGGTGGGGATTGGACAAATGGGAGAAGTGGGGAAAGCAGAATTGTATCCCGATATCGTCGCGGAAACGAATGCTACCATTCTAGGTAAGGTAAGAAAGACCTGCCTATCTCGCCCATGTTAAATCTTCAAATGTGTCGTACACTTTACTCAAAATCTGCTTGGGTTAGCCAATTGAAACTTTCAGGGATTACTGTTTGGATAATTATCTGCAACAATAAGAAGGATTATTGACAAAAAAAGGAATACTTGTGCCAATATGAATTTTTGTTTAAGGTACTAAATTTAATCCGAAATTATGTCGAAAAATATTTATATTTCATTTTGTATATTACATAAAGGGATATCGCTTCTTATTACTGTTCATTAGGATGATGTTGATACATTAAAAAAAATATGAACCTATCTTGATTAGTGTTCTTACAAATGGTAACTTACCAAAGTAGTGAAAAATGTTAAACTGAGAAAAATGAGGTTGAAGTTTTTCAATACATTTTGTTACCTCTGACAATTCTTAGAACACTCCTGCCCCATAACTTGCATCATTTCGTCCATCACTGGTTATTTTGCTTCTCCTACTTCCTTTAGCTTTTAAATAAATAAATAATTGAACAAATAAATAAGTAAACAAAAACAATAAAAAATAAAAAAATAAAGAAATGCGTATTTCAACTTATCTGTTTGCAAATAAGTGGACTTGTTTCCCTCTTCAAATCAACGATTCAATTATTAATCATTGGGGCGGATTACCTCGCTGTTCTGCCCCTTAAACAATATTTCTTCAATAGGTCAGTGAAAAATCACAGTGATGACGATGTTCAGTAACCGCTAGTAACTTAAACAATGCAGGAAGTTGTCATTGTTACCAACACAGAGCAGACAGGAAGTGGGATCAGAAATCTATCTATATTAGTTCAGAAGTTATACTCATAAACATAAACTTTGTAATAGTGGGCGTTGTCATTCATGGTGCAGCATAGTCATTTATAAAATTACCATTTTTCACATTTTTTCGGATTTTTTTTGACAAATTCATGTTCTCTAAATTTTATATAACTAATTTTTTCGCCCCTAGACGGGTCTTTCTTACCTTAGGCCTACAAAATCGTGTGTTCAAACCTAGCCGGAGTCGTTGGATTTTTTAAGAGCGTTAAAATCCCTCAGTATGCCTTCCTTCAGAGAGGAAGTAAAGCCGGCGGTCCCATGTCATAGATTTATGACATAAAAAGAACCTTCCACTAATTACAACTGTGTGAAGCTAAATTATTGATTAAACATTTGACGTTCGTCACCAGGAGCCAACTGCGGTGGCATCTGGTAACCTTGTTCTGAACTAGTAGTCGTTTACGATGGCGTTTGGCGAAAAAGTAGAAACTACTTGAAGAAATTCAATGTCTGCAGTCCTTACTTGAATTGAAAACAGATAACACACACTAATACAGACATCACAATTAACACAGGTTATCAGACAGATTCTACACACACCCAAAATACACGTGACTACATGACTGGGTTGTCGCAGCCCCTAAACTAAACCAAGCTAGGCCTACTCCATTTGTGCGAGTTACTACTGATTGCCGGAGAAGCGGAGTAAGAAAGGTGGGACATAATTAGTGTAGAATGTCGGAGGAACTGGACGGAAATGAAGCTCTGTCCAATCGCTAATGAACACAGTGGACAATGGCTGGCGCTCATTTCCTGTTCAATAATCGTAATGAGAGGCTCGTGCCCACTCGGCAGGTACTTCTTAAGGACAAGAGCACATCACGGGTGAGCTCCAAGCATCAAATTAGCAAACACCACAGAGATTCTGGCTGCTTTCGGTATTGTTATATAGAGGCATCAAGCACAATAATAATAATGTTATTGCTGAGCTTCTACCCCCAAGATCGTGGGTTCAAACCCGAACGAAGTCGTCGGATTTCTTTAAGAACGTTTAAAATCTCTCAGTATGCCTTCCTTCGGAGGGGAAGTAAAGCCGGCGAGCCCATTTCATACTGTAGATTTATGACATGTAAAAGAACCTCCCACTAACTACAATTGTATGAACCTAATGAGTAGGTTCGATTTGATCAACGCTCTATTAAGTTCTAACGTTCACCGCCAGGAGCCGGTTGCAGTGGCATCTGGTAGCCAAATTTGCAGCTAAGTGTCGTTGACGGTGGCATTTGGTAGTAAATTTAGGAACTACTTGATCGTCTACAGTCCTTATCTGAATTACAGATAACACACGCTAATACACCCATCACAATTAACACCGGTTATCAGACAGATTCTACACACACCCAAAATACACGGGGCTACATGACCGCGTTGTCGCAGCCCCTAAACTGAGGAACCAACCAACCAATAATGTTATTGGTCTTTCGCCCCTTTGAACTAATGTGGCTTTTAGAAACGCCGGGGTGCCGGAATATTGCCCCGAAGGGAATCTTGAACGTGCCAGTAAATCACTGACACGGCTCCCTCGCATTTGCGCACCCTCTAATGTCAACTGACTGAGCCAGGATTCAATCCTTCAACCTTGGGAACAGCAGGCGAGAAGGTTCGCGCTGAGTCACGCAGCCAGTCGAACTAAACTACGGGCCAAGGTAGCGGGTTCAATCCCGGCCGAAGTCGTCGGATTTTTTAAGAGCGTTAAAAATCCTTCAGTATGCCTTCCTTAGGAGGGGAAGTAAAGCCAGCGGTCCCATGTCATAGATTTATGGCATGTAAAAGATCCTTTCACAGACTAAACTTGTGTAAAGCAAAATTGTTAGGTTAGATTTCGTCGGAACGCTCTATCAAAGTTCCAACGTTCACCACTAGGTATCATTGATATCTGGTAGCGAAAGTTGGAACTACTTGAAATTGAACGGAACTTGTAGCTCACCCTAAGGGTGTCCGCTGGAAGCAGCTACAGACTCCGGCGAGCCGAACATGTCCTCGGACACTCCCGGCACTAAAAGCCATAGGCTACGATAGATAGACAGGCCGGTAGCTGCTGTATGTCTTAATGAACGCAATAATTCTGCATTTGCTTGTTGGCACAGTCTAGAGCAAAAATGATCTATTCACCCACGTATCAGTCTCTGTTATGTTGTTGTTGTTGTTGTTGTTGTTGTGGACTTTGCAACATCGTGGTCATTTAGCTCCATGTACATAGGTGTGTGTAATATATGTCTGATGACTTGTGCTATTGTGATGTCTGTGTTAGTGTGTGTATTTGTAATTCCGGTGAGGATTGGGAAGGAGGCGGCCATGACCTTAAGTCAGGAACGATCTTGGCATTTGCCTGGGATACAAGTGGGAAACCGCGGAAAACCAAATCCAGGATGGCTAAGGAGGGAATCAAACCCACCGCTTCTCAGTTTTGACTCTCGAGGCTGAGTGTATCCCCCGAGTCCTAGCCCTCAGACCAGAATTAAATTCATTGGCAGAGACGGTAATCGAAGCCGGGCCTCAGGGTTGACAGACAAGAATGCTAGTCACTGCACAGTGAGGCGGACTCGAATTCTTTTTTTTCCACTGAAAGCCTCTCACTGCTGTTCTAAGCCTCTCATCATTGTATGCCTGCCATATTATATCATTCACTGTTATGATGTGACAGTACCTGAAGGGACTAATTATTGTTTGATTTGACAGTCCTACTGTTATCCGGTCCATCAACATTTGTCCGCCTGTCCTCGGGCCAGCGCGTTTGCTTGCTTCATGCAGGCTTTCGCTTAATTAAGGCACGTTGTTGGCAATTCAGATTCTGCTTCTAGGAGAAGATATTACAAGATAATACAATTTGAACATGGATACATTTTTGGACTGGGGGTCCAGCCAAACTTTGCGTGATACAAATTTGCGTTATTCAAAAGTAAGTATGGCGGTCTACTGTGCAACTTGCCCCTAAGTGGGCGTACGCAGATGCTACCCGCATCTCATTGCTGCCTTTCTTGTTCTGGATGAGTACTTGTCCCCGCAACTACAATGCAAAAATAGCTAACTTTGTGTGTCAACAATGTTATAAAGAGACTGGTTTACAGACCTATCCTCATGCAAATTGCGAGTGGTGTAAACACGTGCTCACCTTTAATATAAACTTGTTAGAAAGGTTAACAACTATCCATCATCTAGATCTAAAAAATATATCCATGATTCTATGATCCTCAGTGTAGTGGAGGAACCTTTCTTTCTTTCTTTCCTTCTTTCTTGAATGAATGACTGGTGAGTAAACTAAGGTTTAAGCCCCGGTGCTGTCGTTGGACATCGCAGTCATTTAATCCTGTATCATTTTCATGCAGGTCTATGTGGTAAACAAATAATGGCTAACAATATATATAGAGTTCCAACTTGTATTATTGTACTGTATGTATAATGTTGAAGTAACAAAGACGGATATCGATGCGCAATGTACGAGGGCAGATCAAAAAATAAGTTGCACTTCCCAGTTATGGCCATTTATTACACCACCTATACAACAGCAACACGCCTATAACGACATACAATGTAACGTCACTTTTCCACATAGTTTTCAAGAGACTCCAAACATTTCTGCGAACGCACAACCAACTTGTCGATGCCGGATACATAGAAAGTTCCTCCAGCGTTCTGCAACCACACGGAGACAGCGGCCTCCACCTCCTCATCGGTCTGGGAATGTCAACTACCGTTCTGTCTAATGATCGCATTCACACTGTTGACATTTGCACGGGTCCTGGACGTTGAGGGCCTGCCCTCGCGATATTCGTCCATGATATCGGTGCGCCTGGCTTCAAATTGCTGACACCACTTTACGATCCCTTGCAGGGAAATGGCCCGCTCCCCATACACAGCACTAATTTCACGATGAATGTCCGTGCAATTCTTCCTTTTGGCCCATAGGATTCGGATTGTCGCACGCACCTCATATTTGGAGTGAACGTCCAGTCGACGCGCCATTGCTTTTGGCCGCCATTCACACCATACAAGACGAGACACCACAGCGACCTGCCTAACAGATGTGTGGGCAGTGTCTGTCCCTTTCTCCGCTGTGCCCACGTTTGTGACCCACAGCGCGCTGCTGCAGCACGTTAGTACAACTAACTTTTTGATCCACCTTCGTATTACATGGATATGTGTTTCGACTATCGAATCTCGAATCCTAAGGTTATAGTTACATCTCTCTTCTCAAAATAAAATTTAGTATTTCTCTACGCTGATTAGATTTACTGATTTAACTTAAATACTGGTTTTACAGTTCTGCCATGTCTTGTAGTATATTTGATTGATTCTAATGATGGTGCTTTTGATGTTTCTTTCTTCTCTACGTTCGGTTCAACCGGAGATGTTCCTTTGTTGGGATCATCTGGATTTATGGGTAGACGTGATCTTCCATGGATGTATGTTAGTGGATGTTGAATTGACGATTGCATTCTCTCGTTTGTACCTTGATTTGATTCAACATTTAAATCGGCCTGAATGGTGTTTCTTTTGTTATTGTGCCTTCAACATGGGAATCAGAAATATGCAACTGGTTTTCCATTCTTGTGTCATATGTTTGCCAAACTCCAGTGGCTTCGGATGTCGAATATGTATTCTTCGTTTGCCATTCTTTTTGTTTACTGCTTTATAATTCACATTTGTGAGCATTTTATGTAATGATAATTCAGAAAACCTAATTATCCCACTTCTGACACCATGTAACATATACAAGCAGGTTTATATGGTAATCAAATAACAGCTAACAAGTTATATTGAGTGCCAACATTTATTATTGTATGTATATGTAGCATTAACAAAGACTTACAACGATGCGCAATGTACTGTATTACAGGGATGTGTGCTTCGATTATCGAATCTCGAATCCTAAGGTTATCGTTACACATTCCACACGCGATATATCGCTTATCACAATCGCGATATGGAGCTGTAGGAAGTACGGAGAGTGGAAGTTTGTATCCCGGTGTTGACAGTGGTATCCCGAGTGTGGTTTACCCCGGGCTTTCCCACGTTTCCCTCACACAAATGCTGGGATTGTACCTTATTCCATGTCCTGGAACACCTTCCCCATCCCCAACCCTGATAATTACAGCTACACACACTACTACAGTCATCACGGAAACACAAGTTACCTGACAAATTCTACACATACGGAAGCACACGGGCTTGATGACCAAGATGTCCCAAGCCCCCATAACGAATTAACAACAACAACAACAACATTACATGCTGTTCACATCTAGTTCTTTTAAAGTTCCACCTCGTGGCGCAGTGGCTAGCATTTTTGGCGGTCACCCCCGAGGTCCAGGTTCGATTCCCGGCTATATCAAGAAATTTAATTCAGGTCAGGACCAGCCTACCCCGTTTAATCAACTAATCGAATAATATATGAAGACCCCACGGAATGAACGGGGTAAGTCCGAAAATGAGTTTATGGCGCACTCTGGTGGCGAGCCATCGTCACTACAGAGCAGTTGAAATTAATTTCAAATAACGCGGGTTGTCACAGAGATTCAGATGTTCTAATTTTTAGTGGAAACGGAAAGAACATCCCATAATTTAACTTTAGTTTTAATTTGTTTTACATGTACGTTCTTTATAAGAAATTAATTTGGCAAAATAACTGTATTGCTTATCCCCAATTGGGGTGTTTTAAGTATTTCTTTTAAGTGTTAAAAGTTTAAATTCGCTCTCCTTAAAAATTTACAAAATGTGACTTACCCTGTTTTTCTCGTGGAGTCTTCATATTTATTGGCTAACCGAAGAATCGATTAATTCATTAGTAGACACGAGGTATGGAAATACGTTTAACTGAGAGGACGTCGCTTAAGTTCAATTACGCTTATTTCCGGAATATATAGATATTTTTAGAGGCTACTTTTTGCCTTAATATACGAAGTGTCCTTTCTTGTTTATGTTAGCAATAACCAAATAAGGGTCACTGACAGTGGAAGGACAATGCTGAAGGGTAAAAAAAAAAACAAAACAAAAAACGAAGAGTGTTCGGCAAATATTTTGAATTCTTGTTCAATGTTTACAATAATTTACGACAGGAAAATTTTTGTTTACTGTGTTTTAGCATAGTTTTATACAAAGGAGGTACAATATTTGTAAGTATATTTTAAAATATAGGCTACAATACGCTAAGGTGTATAATTCACAAAACTCAAGCTCCTAAACCAGAGGGAGTTAGAAGGTGTGGTTTGTACCAAAATCTTCCTAATCGTCTGAATAGTACAGAAAAAATCTTGCATTTCTTGAAAAGTCAACGGAAATATATTTATTTGTTTACAAAATGCTTTTAAACAAATAAACAAGACGATAGCTCCAGGTAGAACTGTGTCGCGTACAGCCTGCATAACACTAGAGCCGAGTGGGCAGTCTGTACACATGGGGCGCACACAACCCATTATGCGAGAGTTCTCGCACGGGTCCGCTAGTATTTTGTTAATTCATTAAAGGTTTTGCTTCTGTGAGAGCGTAAGAAAAGAAGCGAAGTACATCGATAATCGAAAAAACAATTGTTCAATTATTCGACCAACCGATTAATCGATTGTAAGAATTAGTCGATATTTTGCTCCGATTAATCGATTAGAAGTACGAGCTCTAATATCTATCCTTGAACTTTCATTTTGGCACGTAAAACAAAATTGTCAAAACGAAGTGACTAACGGCATTGTAAAACTAACCGATTCAATTAAGGAACCAATGAAATGAAATGGCATATTGTTAAATATATTTCACGGCACGAAGCATCCGATAATGACAAGCAGAGCCCAAGCATTTTCTTTTAAGAACAGAACACTTTTATTTCTATGAAAGAAATCTCATATTCAATTTACGCTCGTATTCCATATCTGCCAGTCAGGTCTGGAGACAGCTGACGTCAATAAATAATGGCGACATTTCACCGCTTCTGTCGGCCGAGCAGAACAATTGAGAACATCTATTACAGTACATTCAATATAAGAGAAGGCGCGCTACAGTATCGGGAGGATTTATTAGGCAGCACAGCGCATTACATTCTGCTCCAGATATGTGGGAAATAGAATAGAACGTATGATAACTGGGGCAGTGAGGGTGAATTATTGTGGATGTGAGTACTACGGATTATAAATTAGATGATGATGATAATTGTGGTTTTAAGGGGCCTAACATCTAGGTTATCGGCCCTAATAGTTTTTTTCTTTATTTTAGATTATGGCTTTTAGTGCCGGGAGTGTCCGAGGACATGTTCGGCTCGCCAGAGTTTGTAGTTAGTTCTATGTGGACACCCATGGGGTGAGCTACAAGTACCGTTGCGTGTGGAGTGTTGTCTGGGGAGGAAAGTGTGAGTGTAAGGGCGAGGAATTGGAAGGTAGCGGCTGTGGCCTATAGTTACGGACCAACACCGGCATTTGCCTGGAAGGAAGATGGGAAACCACAGAAAACCATCTTCAAGGTTGCCATCGAGGGGATTCGAACCTCCTCGCCTCCCGGATTTGAGCGACTGCCTGCAGCCACTCCATAACGACCACGGCTAACTCACCCGGTATAGTTTGGGTGATAGTGAAAGATGAGATGAGAATGAAAACTATAACTAATACTAACTACAAACTAACATACTAGAAGAAGTTAGTTATTGTTGTTTTAAGGGGAGGAACTACAAGGTCATCTCCCCTGATACTAGAAGAAGAAATGGTAAACAAATAAAGGATAAGGCAAATAAAAGTCAGGAAGAAAAGAAATGCCCTCAACCTCAACCCTCGAAGAATGAGGATTGAAGGACTTGGAAGGAAGGAGAGCCATAAAAGGCAGATAGAAATGGGAAAGGCGAGAGGGCCCACCCCAAAGTTAGAGGGGAAAGGGAAGAAAACGGACCCAGCTCAGAATCTTTCGGGGTCGCCAACTCCTAAACTCACCAGCCGTGAGCCCTTGAGGGTGCACCAGAAGTGGTGCCTCCTTGAGGGCTTTATGCAGAAGGCAGGAGATAACATGAAAAGAAAGAGAAGGCTGACCCCTCGTAGAATACGGGTATCGGGAAAGATGAGACAAGGGACAATTAAGGCGGGAAAGTGAAAGACTCCCTAGGCCTCGCATACCCTAATACCGTCGGGGTCGGTAGAGAACAAGAGTTGACCAAGGGAGGTCGACAGGAAAGAAGACGGAGAGGAGCCCGGCACAAGTAAGTGGAAGCAATGTCGGACTCAGCTGGGGTCTCGTGGTCGCCAACCCACGTCCCACTAGATGTGAGCCCCTGGGGGGATTATAAATTAACAGATGACCAAGATGTGCGGTTTGGCAAGCTGTTGGATAAAAGTCCATAAATCAGTGATCAAGCAAAACAAAAAATGTTACATTAGTAGTTCCAAAGCAAAGCCAACTGGGCCCTGGGAGCAGTGGACGGTAGAGATTTCCAGGCTTCGTGACTTCGGCACTAGATGGGATGGAGGTGTGAGCTTCATGCCCGGGTGCCTTTGCTCCCAGGAATAACACTGATTCTCATTTATGTTGATCACGCTTCCTGGTGTAGAGGCTAGCATACTTGGCTGTCACCCCAGAGCTCCGGCTTCAACTCTGCCAAAAAATTAACTCTGGTCCTAGGGCTGCAATGGGGTACGCTGCGCCTCGTGATGCAAAACCGAGAAACGGTGGGTTCGACTCCGCTCAGCCATTCTGGCAGTGGTTTTCCGCGGATTCCCAATTATAGTCTAGACAAATGCTGGGATGGTTCCTAACGTAAGGCCACAGCCACCTCCTTTTCAATTCTCTTCTTAAATTACAAATACACACACTAATAAAACCAGCACAATTACACAGGTTATCAGACAAATTCCACACACACCCCAAGTACACGGGGCTACATGACAACGATGTCGCGAATTCCATAAATAATAATGTTATTGGTTTTACGTCCCTTTTAACAACTACGGCATTTTGAGACGCCAGGGTGCCTGAATTTTGCCCCGAAGGGGATCTTGAACGTGTCAGTAAATGTACAGACTCGGCTCTCTCGCATTTGAGCACCCTCGAATACCAACGGTCTGCGCCAGGTTTAGATCCTGCAACCTTGGGTACAGCAGGCGAAAACGTTACCCCAGAGCCACGCAGTCAGCCAGAAAATGCCCTAAAACAACAACAACAACAACAACAACAATCATTTATGTTATAGGCCATGTTGAAACACCGAATCCCTTGAGATCTCCACATTCAGCAACATTGAGCGTAATCATAGCTTGGATAGGTGACCGGTTCTCGGGAACCACATGCTATTGTTGGAGAAAGGGAAGGAGCAGTGGAAAGGAACAGGCCACCCTACTTCAAGTAAACTTCGGCTCAGGACCACCTCCTTGGAGGTACACATCAACATTCAAGCTAAAACCTTTCTTCTTCATCTTTATGTTGCAGGCTGAGTGAGCCCCAAGGCCATTTACTTTTCTGAAAGTTTTTAATATCCACTACCTGGGTGGGAATCTATCCCACTCCCTTTCAGTTAGAAGCTCAGTGCATCTCCCGATTGGACTACAAACCCAATTAGTACTGTAGTTCCTGTACGACTTAAAAACATAATTTCGTATCTTTTTGAGGTCAGATTTATCTCATGAGAGAACTTTCCGAAAAGTCCTTGAACGTGAAGGCCCACTGGTAAAGCTGCTCGACTCTCACCAAGGTGGATCAGGTTCAATTCGCGTTAATGCATGTGGGACTTTCGAAGGGAAATAACACGTTTTCGGGTTCAGATTCTACGTAGGTCCCATGACGGCTTCGAAAAACTACAAGCTTCCTTCCGTTTCCCTTTCAACAGGTTCAAGTCAAAATTTGATTGTGATTGGTGGTCACTAGCAATACGTACTACCGAAAGGAAGCACTGGAAGATATTGAAGAAAATACGCCACTTCCCCAATTTTGACGATGTGAAGATCCGCTTACCTTAGTCTGTTATTGCACATGCACAGATGTTCTATTTCAACCCCTCACCCGATCCGAACCTTTTAAAAAGATCGGAAGTAGGCTAAATCATAAAACGTTGTTTCCTATTCCCTGGCTTTCTAGTAGAATACGTTCATAAACTAATTAAATTCAGAATCATGTCCGAAATATAGCAACTACAAGAGAAATGCTTAATTTGACAGGTTTTGTGACACTCGAGAATAGGGATGTATAGAACTAGCACCGATAGAGCGCACTGCTGTTGTACTGGGTAAGCGCAAGGCGCTCTTCATTTGTCTCCCGTGTTCTCATGCCGCTAATCTGTACGAATTTAAGTTGTTTAAATTGTTAATTTCGTGACTATGCCGAGCTATTGCAGTGTTCCTTTTTGCAAAAATCAGGGAAGCCCGTTTTCGTTTCACCAATTTCCACAAAATAAAGAAATGAGGAAGAAATGGTCACATGCTATTAGAAGGAAAAATTTCGGTGAGAAAAATACGACCGAATATATTAATGTGTGTTTCCATAATTTACAACCCGATGACTTCACGAAAACTGTGCTGGATAAGTGGGACTTACAAAGGGAAATAATTCCTATTTTGTACCTATAAACTGATTAGACATTTCGATAACAGCCACTGAATTTATGCGCTTGTATTTGAAGGTGAGAGAGCAAGATTAAAAACGGGCGCTGTTCCATCGCTTTTTCCGTGGACCACAAACACAACAAAAATAATTATTTAGGAAGAGGCCATACACAAGAAAATTGCCGGATTTTCACGATAAGCCTTCAATATCGGAATCTGCAGAAATCATCTCCATTGAAGTACGGGAAGAAATCGCAATATACACGAAGAAATGAAAGTAACATTTCGGACTCCCATTTTCAAAGACATCAATACTCGGTCAAATACTTCAAGAATAAATGTCGCAACATTAACAGTCACAAACGTATTATGGTTGGTTTCTTGAAATCAGAATTAAACGTCAACTTCCATCTGCCCGACGGAGAATGTGGTAGCGACTGACTTCTACATTCTTGAGACATAGTCAGATGAATGGAAACAGTTCATGGCCCAAAAGCAGGGATTCTCAAACTTTAAAAAAATTGTACCCCCAAGTCCTTTCCCAGGGGTAAGGGAACTATTCTTATTGAGAAATTGACAAAATTACATAAGAACCAAACGTTGCGATGCATTTTTGAGGTACACATTACCGGTATCAACCTTCTTTGATTATGTTTACCTTAAAACACGACAGTTTCATGTAAGCTATCAACCTAAAAAAAAAAACATGAATCGAAGTCTGTAAGCAGGGGGAGCAAGTGAATATTTAAATCTCTATTTATGATTTAAGTCTTATGGAGATATATTTATCAATATAGGCCTACAATGCTCTAGTAATTGTAATCTTTAGGAGAAAGCATGCTGACTCATATTCATTATTTGAATAATAAAGCGCGTTAGAATTTTGTTATTACCGCTGTAGGCTATTCTTCCTTCCTCCCGCTAGTTTTAGTGCCTCTAGTCCGTAGCTCATTTTACAGCTGTTTAACACTTAAACGCTGAAAATCGTCCATAATATATTAGGAGATATACCTATAGAATTAAATAATTTAGTCTTGGAGTATAATTAGAGAAGGTATAATTTACTTTAGCTTAGAAAACTCGGTCACAATTTATACATACCTCGCAGCTGACTGGGAGAAACATAAAACGATCGCCATGCGCTTACCCAGTACTACACGAGCGCTATCTGGCGCGAACGTTCTCCCGCTACATCCCTATTCTACAAAAACCTTGGCTGTGAAACTGAGACGCAGTGCATTTTCTTTCCACTAGTTGTCAGTGACAGAGATATCTTTGGTAGCTAAAGTTGGAACTACATGAAATTAAACTTGATGGGGAGCCTATGGGCGTTAGGCTACATTAAAATACCCCGCTATGGCCATTGGCTGCATTTCTAATATAATAATTTTATTTCCCCTTATGGACACTTTACATTCAAAGTTGTCTTTCTTCCCTTCTGATTTCAAGAAATAAAAAAATAAAAAAATCAGCATATGGCAGTCAAGGCATCACCTTCTCTTCTTTCTGATCAATAAGAAATTGGCACAGCCATTAGAGACAAACGCGCTTTAAACTTCACGCTCACAGACAGACAGACAGACAGACAAATAAATAAATAAATAAATGATTAAATAAATAAATAAATAAATAAATAAACAAATAAATAAATAAATGATCCTACGGACTCACCTACCTAAAGTAGATCGTTTGAATTGTGACTGATATTTAAATAACTGTCTCAGAGTGCCGTAAATATTCTTCAGCCCTTCAAACATTAGACTTACTTGGCCTGTGACGATAATTATTGCCACGTAATATGTTTTTCCTTCACAAATTTTATTACTCTCTTGCCGACTGATATATGAGGAGGTTAATTTTGTTTCCTCCTGTCGACTAGTGCATTCTAATCCAATAGAAGCTAGATTCAGTTGTTATTGTATGGAGCGCAATCACTTGAATGTAGATGTTCGGATTGCTAATGTCTGTTGTATGGTAATGAGGCAATATTACTAGGGATCACGCCCCCAGCTGTGCTAACATGCGCGATAGGTGACCCAATGACGTACTCCTCGTTAACCACAAGATGTGTCCGCACATCAGGGCCGTAGACAGAAATGAATTCCACGAGGGGTTCACACCAAGGCCACATCCCCTTTACTCCCCCCCTTCCCCAAAAGCTCGTCTTCTTATATATAACAAGTAGTTCCGTGAAGAACTAGAGCCTACTTTCATATATCCTACTTATGTTAATTGCCACAATCAACATACAAAATTTCAGTTTGATTGCTGAATTAGATTCGTAGATATTGAGAACCGACTAAATATTGCGGATGGTCGCCATGTTGGATTTTTATATATGTAGGTCTAAGAGTTATGCACTGTTACATGAAAATTATTGTGTACGTGTAGACTAGTATTCAAACTTCAATCGCATGGTAGGACACAAGAAGTAAAAACGAGATTTTAAAATTTTGAACAGCTGCCATCTTGTGGTTATGGAAACAATTGAAATAAATTATATGCCAGTGTATTAACATTTGTATTAGGATTTACTGTACCAAGTTTCACTGCACTCGGATGGGTAAATTGCGAGAAACGTCCATGTGAATGTTTATACTTCGCGTCGCCGCCATGTTGGATTTGTGATCAACAGGTTATTGAAAGTCCTGAAGGTGAATTTATGTTCATAGCACCTATGCACATAAAAAAACTCAGTTTGATTGCTGTAATAGATTCGTAGATTTTGAGAACCGTCTAAATATTTAGGATGGCACCATTTTGGATTGTTATATGTATAGGCCATAGAGTCATGTACCATTAAAGAAGAATTATTGCGTAGGTTCATTATTCAAACTTTCACTTCGATCACATGATTACTACACCAGAAATAAGAACCTGATTTTAAAATTCGCTCAGCCGCCATTTTAAGGTTATGTAAACAATTGAACTAAATTAGATACCAGTGCATTGCAATGTGTATAATCATTTGCTGTACCAAGTTTCATTGCGTTTGGATGATTAAACAGCGAGAAAAATCATTTTAAAACTTTCAACTTCGCTTAGCCGCCAGGTTCGTTTTGTAGTTAACGGGTTTTTGAAAGTCTCATAGATGAACTTCCAGTAGTGCCGTCTATCTCCGTACAAAATTTCAGGGTGATACCGATAATAGTTTCAGAGATATAGAATGCCGGTGAAATATTTCGCACAGCCGCCATCCTGACAGTATGTAAACAATTGAACGAAGTTATATGCTGGTGCATTAAAATGTGTATAATAATATACTGTACCAAGTTTCATTGCGTTTAGTTGGTTAAATCGCGAGAAACGTGTATTTAAAAGTCGCAAATTCGCTTGGCCGCCATGTTGGTTTTGTAGTTACCAGGTTTTCAAAAGTCACATAGGTGAAATTCAGTTGTTCCCTTTATCACCGTACAAAATTCCAGGGTGATATCGGTAACAGTTTTGGAGATATTGAATGGTGGAGAAATATTTCGCACAGCAGCCATGTTGGATTGGTGAGACGTAACAAAATTTGAAGGGCATGGTCGGGGTCGTTCGGAATAGTGCTATGAACTTACCGAGTTCATTGAAATCGCACACACATGCACACACAGACACCCGGACAAAAGGTGATCTCATAAGTCTATTTTTTCATAAATGAATATAGGTTAAAAATGGAAATGTACATGTGTCCGAGATTAATGGAACATTGTTCCTCACATTCCCATGCGTAAAACGAGCCACGTCCCATCTTTCTACGAGCAAATCGACAAGTCTAATGCAATCCCTCGTAGTTTCGCCCCTTAAAACAACAATAACTAACCAACCTCTTCTTGTAGGTGCAGATGACCTCGTAGCTCCGCCCTAACTACTTCTTCTTATATATAAAATTAGAAATGTGAGATTAATATCAAATTGTGATCCCGAGCAACGCCGGGGATAAGAGCTAGTAAAATATAATAGTACATTATGCAACGAGCCTATAATGGCAATAATTAAGACACGAGTATGTTTATAAAACGAGCGTATGCGAGTTTTATAATTTCCATACCAGTGTCTTAATTACCATTATAGGCGATTTGCATGCAATTGTTTATGTTCGACGATAATTATTATAACTATTTTATGTTCGAACATAAATATTCATAAATATCTGTCAAGATTTCGCCAGTTTTATGTACTGAACAGAGCGCATGAGACGCAGAGAATGCCTTGTATTTGACCATGGCCTCCTCGATTACCCTACTATGACACTAGGCCAGGCAGTGAAATTTTAATTAGAAGGCCGTGGAACTCAGCGCATCTAATTATCTAATTGGTCAAACAACTGTTTCTTGAGCTCTGATTGGTGGGAGAAACTGTTTCATAATAAAAAATAGTGTTATAATGAGCCTCATTATAGTACAGTTTTCTGACATATAATAGTCAGGGTCGAACATAAAGGTAATTCAAGTGAAACATTGACAGATTTCTAGAAACTACCACAATAACTATTTTAATGTACAGTATACACTTTATCACAACATACAGCTAACGTGCAAAGTTTTGAAGCTATTCTTTCAGTGTTACCTGTACATACTGTTAGTTGTTAATCTTCAGTCGGTCAACACAATTTTGGCCCGTACGACCAACGGCTCCGCTGAGATAAGTAAACATTACTCTATACACAATAGAATTTAAGTTTATGCTCCAATTTTATTTTCACTTAATTTAATTTTATATTTTATACTAGCAACCCGTCCCGGCTTCTCCCGGTACCTTTAACGGTTTACTCAGCGTAAGCTTAAAAGGTGCATGGATGGCAGGTCCTAGACGCAATTCAGAAAAGCCGAGGTGAACAGCGAAACTCCAAACACACATACTCCTCTCTGTACTCTTAACTCGTCACGCCTCGACAGTTTGATGCTGGCCGAAGCAGGGGTGATAGCAAATAGGCTCGCTCCCTAGCTCGTAAACTTGCTCCGAAGCTAGTAATTTAAATTTCGACTGAATGGAGATTGTTGGAAGAAATGAAAATGTAAAAAACACTTATAGTGGGTGATGTATTGAAGATAGAGATATGCTCTCCTGGACTTCTTTGTAGAACTCTTCATGTTGAACAATTCTTACTCTCATAGTTAGGTAGATATATTTAACGGTTTACCCAGCGTAAGCTTAAAAGGCGCACGGACGGCAGGTTTTTCTTCGACTCGATTCACTGAAATCGTTACTGCTCGGCTTCCTTTGGTCATAAATGAATGTGTTTCTACAGAAACCTTCCTCGAGAAATCCTTTACAGAATGGTGAAATCCGCATTAAAATACATCCGGTGGTTCTCGAGATTACCAGTTATACCCAAGAATCGGGAACTTTTTTTTAATACTATGTAGAGATTTGAATTGCAGCCAATGGTCACAGCAGGGCATTTCAATTGAACGCCCGTAGGTTCCCCAACAAGTTCAATTTCAAGTGGTTACAACTTAGGCTACCAGATTCCACTGTCACTGACAACCAGTGGCGAACGTTGGATCTAGATAGAGCGTTTATAACCAAATGAGCTACACATTTTGGCTACACACTACCAATTGCAGTGATAGGTTCTTTTACATGCCATAAATGGGCTCGCCCATTTATTTCCCCTTGGAATGAAGGAAGGAAGGCGTACTGAAGGATTTTAACGGTCTTAAATATCCGATGACTTCGATCAGGTTTGAACCCGCGATTTTGGGCGTTGCAGTTCAGCATGCTAACGACTACGCCACCGAAGCCGTTTATTATATTGTGTTCTTCTAATACACGTGCATAATACTCATACGTAGGCCCAATTCACAAACCCTTTTTTTAACAACTAAACTTTTAACGGGATTTAAATTGCGAATCGAAATATAAACACAAATTGAACGCACTACACTTATTGTAGTTTGATAAAATTTATATATTATGGTGTTTAAGCCATTTTTCAGAGTTGCCTTAGTAATCGAAATTTAGGTTTTTCAGTCGATCAACACGATTGTACCCGATTGTAATGGGTTATTCCGTAATCCTCAAAATATGTTTACATGAGATTAATAAATACGATCATCAGATCATCGACACTTAGTCTATGGGTGATGGTAATTACAATACCTAGTAAATACACTTATTTAGTTGAAGTAGTAATTAAACTAGCACAATTAGTCAAGATTGTGTTTTTTTTTTGTTGAGGGTGATTGACCCTTCAGTCTGTTTGCTTAGTGTGATTATTGATTGTTATTAAATGGTTAGGTTATTGTGGATTGTGTACTTAGCTCTTTGAGCGATGTGTGGTCCGTTTCCGCGCAGTTGCCACCACCCGCTGCCTGCACTAAACTGGAAGGTATTTCCTGTCTTGGCCTTCATCCCGCATTTCTAACTGTCTGTTTATGTCGAACAATGTAACATAATATGCTTGTTGCCAAGTCTAGAACATCCCAATATGGTGTATGTTAGGCCTAATGTATTTTGGACTTACATTCCAATTTAACATTCTCACCACGCGTTAGCTAAAAAATCCCATAAGCACAACTCGGTCTAATGAGATTGTCTTGGAACCTTTAATACTGTCGGCCTTGGTTTATTGAAGATTTGGTAAAAAGTACCCTATGTTGCTCCCTTGTCTAGCTTGGCTGCAATGTTACGTTGTTTATCGTTTCTAATGGAGGGTGTTTCTAGTAGTGTAAAGAGGGGTAAATTATCCATGAATGTGTGTTCGTAAACAATCTAATAATATTTCTCAGGACTGAATTATTTCATTACTACCTAAAGCAGTTAGGTACACGGTCAAAAGTGATAATTGCTCGAGTAATGTACAACATATGCATTTTAAACTGAAGTTAGGTTTTGGGTAGGAGTCAGCCGTTGCCTTAAATTAGGTATCTTGCCAAGAACGAAATTGGAAAACTACGGAGAACGCAGAATGGCTGAGCTGGGAATTTAACTCACCTCTTCTGAGTTCTACCACATGAGGTTGAGTATACCCCCCGTTCCAGACCTCAGACTAGAATTACATTTCTTTGCAGAGTTACGAATCGAGCCCGGACTTACGATGTGACAGTCTCAGAGAAAAATGGAGAAATAGAGAGAGAATAATAATAATAATGTTGTTGGTTTTACGTCCCTTTTAACTACTATGGCTTTTAGAGACTCCGGGGTGCTGGAATTTAGCCCGAAAGGGAATCTTTAACGTGCCAGTAAATCAACTGACACGCCACCCTCGCATTCGCACACCCTCAAATGCCAGCTGACAGCGCCAGGATTCGATCCTGATATCTTGGGGCCAGCAGGCGAGAACGTTACCACTGAGCAACGCAGCCAGTCGAGAGAGAGAGATACATGGATACTATGTTGCCTACCATTCGCCCAATATTAAACCCTGACTTGGCACACCAAATGAGACATTGCCCTGTGTAGGTGGATATTCAACTAATGAACGATGTAGTTCCAGAAAGCTTAGAAGATGGAGTCTCCTTTCATTTCTTCCTTCAATTCATTAATTACAGACATGCACCATCAGTTGGAATGTTTTCAAATACATTACCAAGGACAGAAAACTACAGAAAGATACTGTTATTTTATATTATTTCTCTTTTCAGTTGTCAAAGGAAAGTTTTTCAAAGAAAAGAGACTTAATAAAAGAATGTGATTTTCTTCTTCACTCGGGCTTCTTTTGTAATTCTTTCCCGTTATTCAGCGCTCCCTTCCCGTAACAAGTTCAAGTCACAGCCGTGAGCAGATTTTAAAATGAGACCGCCTAACAACAGAGCCACTTGTTACTGGAATATAGAATATTCTGTACTGTCTGTACTAACAATGCCACTGTGTAGCCTATATTACCCATGCTCATTTCCAACTTTTTATTTACCTAAAAAAACAATAACATTTACCATGCCAGAAAAAGTAAGATATTTTCTGTATTGATTGATAACTCTTAAAAATACTATGCCAATCAATACAAAATATGAAACCCTATTAAATTGTTGTAGGCCTAAATGTTTCAACTCTTCAATGGAGCTTTCAGCTTGCATGGATGTATGGATGGATGGGTGGGTGGATGGGTGGATGGATGGATTGATGGATTAGATAGATTAGGATAGATAGATAGATAGATAGACAGACAGACAGACAGACACAGATAGATAGATAGATAGATAGACAGACAGATAGACCAACTAACAAATAAAATAAATACATTTTATTTACCTTTTCCTCAGAAACAATAAAGGAACTAATCGAATTCTTTCAGGGATGTTCTTCAAGATTCTCTCCTTACTTTGACACAAGCTTTTTGAAAATGAATGTATTTTTGAATTTTCATGAATTTTTTAATAATTGCATAATTTTAACAGCACTTTCATGAACTTTTCCATGTGGCAAAATTGAACTAAAGTAAATATTATAAGATGGGCGTATTAAAGTAATTAAAGCAAATATTAAAGTAGATATTAAAGTAAGTATTTGAAGTAATAGCATGCTTTTTTCTATTCCTTCTATCGCTGCCTCTTTCCTGAAGTTATCTTTGTATCTATCGTCTAATAGAAATAAAAATGTAAATTGGTGGATTTATTAATAGCACGCGCGGTTGTGGGAAAGTATAAGAAAAGTAGCCTTATTATAGTAACTAGCGGACCCGTGCGAGAAATCTCGCAGGTTCATAAACCCCACTTTCCCCAATAGGTTAATAATGAGAGCCTTAAGGAGAAAGGTTGTTATGTTTTTATTTCAACTAAATGATTAATAGAACACCATTTACTTTTCAGTTAGAATTCCAATTTCTACGTTCCCTAACTTAAGATGGCATTCACCGAAAATTGGATCATCATAACACTCACCGGTTATTCGATATTTATGAAATACCGATCTGAGTACTCATTCCTTTGATTTACTGTTTATGAAATCCATGCAAAATGATAAAGGAAAGAACTCAGAATGTTAAAATGACATGAAACAGGCGTCACAGCCTGTGAGCGGCGCAGGAGGGATCTATACTACTGAAATAATATGTATGATATTATAATATGTAAACCTATAAGGGGCAGTTGGAAGATTGGATGTAGGTGCCCTTTATCAAAACTTGCATTAAAATACTGGCCCCCGGACTAAAAAAAATGTTGTGCACCCCTTTTCCAAGGGGATGGGTTAGAACAAATATCACTATTTTTATAGAGGTATACGGCCTTTTCATTTTTATTTCGTTCAGATAGATCAATTGTGGAGGAGGTCCTTAGATGTATTCCAGACATATAGAGGTAAACACCGATGGCCAAATAGTTATGGTAAAGCTCAATAGAACCTAATTCGTTATTGTTAATGGGTTCACAGAATTTTCAATAATGAGATAAATAGATAAATAGATAAATAGATAAATAGATAAATAGATAGATAAATAGATAAATAGATAAATAGATAAATAAAGAAAATAAGGAAATAAAGAAAATAAGGAAATAAAGAAATAGAGAAATAGAGAAATAAAGAAATAAAGAAATAAGGAAATAAAGAAATAAAGAAATAAGGAAATAAAGTAATAGAGAAATAAGAAAATAAGGAAATATGGAAATAAGGAAATAAGGAAATAAAGAAATAAAGAAATTAAGGAAATAAAGAAATAGAGAAATAAGGAAATAAGGAAATAAAGAAATAAAGAAATAAAGAAAATAAGGAAATAAAGAAAATAAGGAAATAAAGAAATAGAGAAATAAAGAAATAAAGAAATAAAGAAATAGAGAAATAAAGAAATAAAGAAATAAGGAAATAAAGAAATAGAGAAATAAGGAAATAAAGAAATAGAGAAATATGGAAATAAGGAAATAAAGAAATAAAGGAATAAGGAAATAGAGAAATAAGGAAATAAAATAATAGAGAAATAAAGGAATAAAGAAATAAAGAAATAAGGAAATAAAGAAATAGAGAAATAAGGAAATAAGGAAATAAAGAAATAAAGAAAATAAAGAAATAAAGATATAAGGAAATAAAGAAATAGAGAAATAAGGAAATAAAGAAATAAAGGAATAAAGAAATAAAGAAAATAAAGAAATAAAGAAATAAGGAAATAAGGAAATAAAGAAATAGAGAAATAAGGAAATAAGGAAATAAGGAAATAAAGAAATAAAGAAATAAAGAAAATAAAGAAATAAAGAAATAAAGGAATAAAGAAATAAAGAAATAAAGAAATAAGGAAATAAAGAAATAGAGAAATAAGGAAATAAGGAAATAAAGAAATAACGAAATAAAGAAATAAAGAAAATAAGGAAATAAAGAAAATAAGGAAATAAAGAAATAGAGAAATAAGGAAATAAAGAAATAAAGAAATAAAGGAATAAAGAAATAAGGAAATAAAGAAATAAAGAAATAAGGAAATAAAGAAAATAATGAAATAAAGAAATAAAGAAATAAAGGAATAAAGAAATAAACAAATAAAGAAATAAGGAAATAAGGAAATAAAGAAATAGAGAAATAAGGAAATAAGGAAATAAGGAAATAAAGAAAATAAAGAAAATAAAGAAATAAAGAAATAAGGAAATAAAGAAATAGAGAAATAAAGGAATAAAGAAATAAAAAATAAATAAATAAGGAAATAAAGAAATAGAGAAATAAGGAAATAAGGAAATAAGGAAATAAGGAAATAAAGAAATAAAGAATATAAGGAAATAAAGAAAATAAAGAAATAAAGAAATAAAGAAATAAGGAAATAAAGAAAATAATGAAATAAAGAAATAAAGAAATAAAGGAATAAAGAAATAAACAAATAAAGAAATAAGGAAATAAGGAAATAAAGAAATAGAGAAATAAGGAAATAAGGAAATAAGGAAATAAAGAAATAAAGAGTATAAGGAAATAAAGAAAATAAAGAAATAAAGAAATAAAGAAATAAGGAAATAAAGAAATAGAGAAATAAAGAAATAAAGAAATAAAGAAATAAGGAAATAAGGAAATAAGGAAATAAGGAAATAAAAAATAAGGAAATAAAGAAAATAAGGAAATAAAGAAATAAGGAAATAAGGAAATAAGGAAATAAGGAAATAAAGAAATAAAGAAATAGAGAAATAAGGAAATAAGGAAATAAGGAAATAAAGAAATAAAGAAAATAAGGAAATAAAGAAAATAAGGAAATAAAGAAATAGAGAAATAGAGAAAAAAGAAATAGAGAAATAGGGAAATAGATGAATAAATAAATAAGGAATTAAAGAAATAAAGAAGTAAAGAAACAAATAAATACCCTGTACCCTGATGAAGAGAATGTGTTATTGTGGTATCCTAACCAGATCAGTCTTAGCCGTCAATTGAGATAACGCAGCTGGAAATTAATTAAATTAATCATCTCCAGTAGATAATTTTCTGTGAAGTAATTCCTTCCATATTCTACTTGCAACGATGACATATTTCATTTTAAGATAGACATTATGGTGTTTGAAGCCATTTTCAGCGTTGCCTTAGTAATCGAATGTTTGATGCTTTACAGTCGTTCAACACGATTATACCCAAATGAGGTGGGTAATTCCCTAATCCTGAAAGAAAAAATATATCCCCCGGTTGAGAGCAGATAGCGACAAAGGTAACTGCTCTCACCAGGACAGCGCAAGACTCAATCAGATAAGTAGCCTGCACAATACAACCTGAACTGACCATTTGACTACAATCATATATTCACTCTAAACAAGCAAGTTTGGAGGCCAATCACCACCTCCAGTATTTTAACAAAAATCACACAGACTATAACTAACAAATACCGATGAGTTTATTTATTTATTTATTTATTTATTTATCGTATGGCTTTTAGTGCCGGGAGTGTCCGAGGACATGCTCGGCTCGCCTGAGTCAGTAGCTGCTTCCAGCGGACACCCTAAAGGGTGAGCTACGAGTTCCGTTCAATTTCAAGTAGTTCCAACTTTCGCCACCAGATATCAATGATACCTTGCGGTGAACGTTGGAACTTTGATAGAGCGTTCTGACGAAATATAACCTAACAATTTTGCTTTACACAAGTTTAGTCTGTGAAAGGAACTTTTACATGCCATAAATCTATGACATGGGACCAACGGCTTTTCTTCCCCTCCGAAGGAAGGCATACTGAAGGATTTTTAACGCTCTTAAAAAGTCCGACGACTTCGGCCGGGTTTGAACCCGCTATCTTGGGAATAGCAGTTCAGCATGCTACCGACTACGCCACCGAAGCCGACACCGATGAGTTGAATTACCTCAATTAATACTGCAACTAAATAAGTGAACATATTGTAAATATCTTCACACATATTTTCAGACAAATTTTAAAGCTTGAGCGTAATGGATCTGATAATGAACGCTTGATGATCGAAACTGGTCATACAAGAGTATTTATTAATCTCATGTAATTTCTTTTTAGAATTAGGGAATAACCCATCTCATTTGGGTGCAATCGTACTGACAGACTGAAAAGCAACGAACTTTTGTTTTAGTATGGAGTAAATTCCGATAGCACATCGATGTGTTTTTCTGTAGATTACTGGAAAATAAAATGATAAACGCGCGTTAAAGATTAAAAGCGTAGAAAAATGAGTAATCGCATACGATTTTGCTTCGTAAAAGATCTTAAATCAACCAAGAAATATCCCACAACGGAGACTCGGACTCAAATAAAATCTTCCATTTTAATGCATTGTATCTTAATTTTGCAATTAAGAATTTGGTTCTATTGAGCTATGCCATAATAATTTGGCCATCTCTGTTACCACAAATGAGAAGGATATTATGGTAGACACTCTTGTTGCTAGGTTAGAACCACCCACGCTCAATTATAGTATCGAGGTCGTCTATAATAAGCGCCTTGTAGAACATTAATTCAAAGTTTCAATGCATTGCGTGTACTGTATTACATGTTAACAAGGCAATGTTCCCATTGAATCAGCGCAGCGAAGCGCGAGCCTGGTACAGTACAATGTATGTCGCTCTGACATAGAACAAGTGAAATAGTGTTTGCAATCAGTTTAAATTGTGATTGAATACATAGCGTGGTTACTTTTCAAACAAGTTAGGAACTGGTTCTGGGGCAATATAAGGAGACAAACTCACAGTTATGAGTAGGGCTCGGATTTTTAAGTTAATATTTTTTTAAAATGTAAATACATAATTTAAGTATTTTTCTATACACGTAAATTCCTGCTTTTCACTTATTAGCACATAAACACATAGTCTAATGTTTACATGTTTTTAAATCAGTATGCTAGATCTTTCGGTTTATTGCATTTTTGTTCTGTGTTACTTCAACGGGGAAGAACCTGTGAGCTATCTCATCTTCATGCAGAGCGTATCTCAGCTTGAAACTGTGTTATTCTTAACCTGTCGCCCGTACCACTCACTGTGGAAGCCGGGGGATTTCCTTGTCCATAGCTATATTGCACCATGTGCTAGACCTTCCCCTCCCCAAGCTACCTGGAACCAGTGTCACTCACATTCTTTTCATTTCTGGCACTGTAAAGTGTAAGGCAGTTCTACGATGCCTGAAGTAAAAACAACTACACTGAAGAAAATGGAAATTGCAACACCCAGAAGGAGTGGTCCTACATTGCTGCAATTGAACATGCAGGACGAGTGTTCGGTTGTGATTCGATGATTACACTTTCAGGTCCCTCTGACCGCAAGTTTGGACAACAATCAATACAGGATGTGCCCCCCACGAGCTGCAATACATTGATGAATTCGGCGAGGCATGGAGTCAATAAGGCCCTGGATCGCTTCCTGAGGAATTGTGGCCCATGCTTGCTGCACTGCACGGGTCAGTTGTTCCAGAGTTGTGGGTGGCTGAGAACGGTTGGCCAGTTGTCGACCCATCATGTCCCACACATGCTCAATAGGACTGAGGTCCAGGGATCTGGCGGGCCATTCTAAGGTTGTGATGTCGTGGAGAGCTTCTCTGGAGATGCGTGCAGTGTGAACCCGGGCACTGTCCCATCAGCAATGTTCACCATCATAGGGACAACCACTGGATTGAGTACCTATCAACGTACTGTCGAGCAGCCATAGTGCACTCAACAAGCGCTAATTGTGATTTCACATTAAAGCCAAGAGCTCCCCAGACCATAATGCTTGGTGTTGGCCCAGTGTGCCTCTCGACAATAAGGTCTGGGCGGCCCCTCTCCCCGGTACGTCGGCGCACACGATTCCGGCGATCACTGCGGGCAAGACAAGCGCGATTCATCACTAAAGACGACCCTATGCCATTCGTCGACCCACGTCGATCGTTCTCGACACCAGGCCAGCCTTACACGTCGCTGTTGTGGGGTCAATGGAATACCTTCTGCCGGGACACAGGATCGTAAGCCAGCTGCATGCAGGCGATTACCAACTGTTTGCTATGTAACGTGGGGTACCACAGCTACTCGAATTTGCGCTGCTGTTGCATGGGGTTCCATCCGGGCCATCCGAATGATACGGCGATCCTCTCTCACGGGTTTCAGTCGCGCTGGGCCTGTGCCAGGTCTACGAGTGTGGATACCTTCATTTGACCACTGCTGCCATACACGTTGTACCGTAGATGCCTGTCGGCCAACACGTGCAGTGACAGTCCTTAGCGATAATCCTGCCTCACACAGCCCAATTTATCCGAGCCCTCTCAAACGGCGACAGTTGTTGATAGCGTGCTCTTCTCTGTCGTCGAGGCAAGTTTGACGGGGAACACTTCACTGCACAGACTGCAAGTCAACTACGCTACACCAGAGTCCGTATACTGGAGTTGATTCCTCCGCGACCGATCACGTGGGGAGACCTGTAGCAACAATCCAATGGGTCTGAAACTTTGATCGTTTACATACCTACATGTCATCGTTCCATATCTTGAAAATCAACACAAACGACCAATGCCTTCATGGTGTTGCAATTTCCATTTTCGTCAGTGTGTAAGTTATCGTCGGTTGCAGAATTTAGAGATAATTTTACTTCTGATGGGAGCGTTCTGTTCTGACAACCATGTGGGAAAGCAATCAAGACTGAACAGCGATCTCAAGTTACACAACACCTCAAGGGCAAGAAACATATTGTCGCAATTGCGAGCCTTCAGAAGAAGTGTTTCGCGATAACCTTCTTCAGCAAGCAGTGGTTGATACAAATGCAGTTGCAAAATTGACACAAATTATTTTTAAAGTCTGATTTCAAAACTATTTTCAAAACACTAATTATCTAAAATGATTAAAAATACTCTAAAAGATAATAATATTATGATAATTGTTTTTTTAAGGGGCCTAACGTCTAGGTTGTTGGTCGCTAATGGTTAGGGTGATAGTAGTCTAATAATAATAATAATATCGTATGGCCTCGGGTGCCTGGTGCAAGCTTTGTTAATTGACACCCAGAGGGCAGCTTGCATGTCGAATTTCGTCGTTCCTTTGAACGCTATGAAAACGTCAAAGAGGTTAGATATCTAAGCTCCTTGACACTACAGCGCTTTCTAGTAGAGAATGGAGGAAATTTGTGTTGGCGGAAAATCCCGAGATTAATTTTGCCATTGAACACGGCCTACTGAATTCAAAAGGGTTCTTTAAGATGCCAACAACGTATGACATCCATGTCGTGATTTTTGTCGCCTTTCAAAAATCACTTACCACGGCCAGGGGCGAACCTGCAATCTTGGGGTTAGTAGACCGACACGTTAACCACTCACCCACCCACTCACTAATACTAACTACAAACTTACATACTAGAAGAAGAAATGGTAAACAATAAACGACAAGGCAAATAAAGGACAGGAAGAACAGAAATGCCCTCAACCCTCAAAGAATGAGGATTGAGGGACTTTGAAGGAAGGAGAGCCTCGAAAGGCAGATAGGAAGGGGAAATAGCAGAGGGCCCGCCACAAGTTCAGAGAAAAAATGGACAAAACTGACCCAGCTCAGGAATCTCTCGGAGTCGCCAACTCCCGAACTCACCAGCCGTGAGCCCTTGAGAGTGCCGCACTATCCAGGGTGCACCAGAAATGGTGGGGCTACAGACACCCTGCCTCCTTAAGAGCCTTGTGCAGAAGGCAGGAGATAACATGAAAAGAAAATGAAGGCTGACCCCTCGAAGAATGAGTGTGTCAGGAAAGATAAGACAAGGCGGGAAAGTGAAAGACTCCCTGGGCCTCGGACAACCTAATACCGTCGGGGTCGGAAGAGAACAAGAGCTGACCAAGAATGGTCGACATGAAAGAAAATGGAGAGGAGCCCGGCACAAGTAAGTGGAAGCAATGCCGGACTCAGCTAGGGTCCCGTGGTCGCCAACCCTCATCCCATTAGATGTAAACCCGTGGGGGGGGGGGGGTTACTCTAAAAGACTAAATATCAGATCTGTTACAATTTTTAGATTAACGTTAAGAGATAAATCTCTTGAGAAAGTCAGTTCGAAGTGGAAATTTCAATGAAGGAGGTGAGATGAGATTTCTATATAGTGGATATTTTTACGGCTGTTTGCCCTTCCTGACGAGGCAGACAAGCTCTCCATTCTGAATTATATTTCTGGGCAGAGCCGGAAATCGAACCCGAACTTCCACGGTGACAGCCATGAATGCTAGTCAGTACGCCACCAAGTGGTCACAAAAGAACATTAATTTTGGAATTATTTTTAACCGGATGTAAATTAAATTACGAAATAAATCTGAAACCTCAAAGGACATTAAATTTGCAGGTGAAAAACTTACAAAAATAGGAGACTTCTGTTAATTAGGAAGCAAAATAACCAGTGATGGACGAAGCAAAGTGGATATAGAAAGTAGGTTGGCTCAGACAAGGAAAGCGTTTCTACAGAAAAGGAATCTGTTGACATCGAATATAGATTTAGATATAAGCCATTTTTGAAAGCCTTTGTCTGGAGCATGGCGCTCTATGGAAGTGAAACTTTGACTATTGGTGCAGCAGAAAGGAGGAGGTTTGAAGCGGTCGAAATGTTACAGGAGAATGATGAAGATCAGATGGGTAGATACGGTTACAAAATAAGAGGTATTAAGACGAGTGGGGGTGGGGGGTGAGATGTTTCTGGTGGCGACTGCTAATGAAGAGAAGAAATAGGTTGGTAGGACACATACTAAGACACTCAGGACTAGCAAACTTAGTTATGGAAGGAAGGGTCGAGGACAAGAACTGTAAGGGTAGACCAAGGTTAGAATATGTTAAACAGATTGCCTCGGATGTAGGATGTGGTAGCTATGTAGAGATGAAACAATTGGATCAGGACAGGGAAGCATGGAGAGCTGCATCAAACCAGTCAAAGGACTGAAGACTCAAACAACAATAAAAACAACGCAAAAACATTAATTTGTTCTGAATTCAGCGAGATGAGCCTCCGTGGCTCAGGCGGCAGCACGTCGGCCTCTCACCGCTGAGTCCGTGGTTCAAATCCCGGTCACTCCATGTGAGATCTGTGCTGGACAGAACGGAGGCAGACAGGTTTTTCTCCGGGTACTCCGGTTTTCCCTGTCAACATTTCATTCCAGCAACACTCTCCACTATCATTTCATTTCATCCGTCATTCATTTAATCATTGCCCCAGAGGAGTGCGTCAGGCCTCGGCAGCCGGCACAGTTCATATCCTCGCCGCTAGATAGGGGCTTCATTCATTCCATTCCTGACCCGGTCGGAGACTGGAAGCAGGCTGTGGATTTTCATTTTCAGCGAGATATTAGGTAATTACATGGTCTGTGGAGCTGGAGTTTCTTAAGGTCACCACCGCAGAATTTGATAAATGGGATGGTCACGCCTAGAACTCAGGAGAACCATTTCTCACCCAGGCTATGCTGTCAATCTCCGAGGGCACGGCGCTCACTACTTGTGCAAACCCTCCCAGTTTCTAGCTTCCATTTCTGGTGAACAAGCAAGCGAATGCCAGATATTATACCTACACCTCAAAAATATGCACGCGTGTTACTTCATTTTGGCTGCACGTGTCTCACTGGAGTGGAAATGATGATGATGATGATAATTGTTGTTTTAAGCGGCCTAACATCTAGGTTATCGGCCACTAATGGTTTGAATGATCGTGAAGATAAAAATGAAATCCAAACTATAACTAAAATTAACTACCAACTTATATAGTAGAAGAAGAAATAGAAAACAAAGGTAGAATAAGGCAAATAAAGGACAGGAGGAAAAGAAATGCCCTCGACCGTCGAAGAATGCGGATTGAGGGACTTGGAAGGAAGGAGAGCCATGAAAGGCAGATAGGAAAATGAAGGAGGAGACGGTCCGCCCCAAAGGTAATAGATAAAAGGGGGAAAACCGGACCCCAGCTCAGGAATCCCTCGGGATCTCCAACTCCCAAATTCACCAGCCATGAGCCCTTGAGGGTGTAGCAATACCCAGGGTGCACCAGAAGTGGTGGGGATAGATACACCCTGCCTCCATGAGGGCATTGGGTGTGGAAATACACGCAAAAAAAAACTACAGTATTACAACAGGCCTATCAGTTTTTGCATTCGTCAGTTACCTTGTGTTTGTTTGTTGTGTTGTGCGCTGGTCTACTCTGTTACCATTTCCATTCGCTCTTTACGTACATACTACTGTACTCGCATTTACAAGTTTTCTTAAATTATGGCAAGCAAATGTTGGTAGCACTGACGAATATTAGTTACTCCAAATTAATCTAGAATGTCAGGTACTATACGTGTGCATAGTTCAAAGCTATCGGCTTGCATACTTTCTGGTATATTGGATTAAAAAAATAGTGACAGCATTTATTAACAGTTGGCAGCCCTAGTGGCTCTTAAGAATACGCTCAGTTAGGCCTATATCTGTTCATGCACACATAGTGCATATGAAATTTGGTTGAAATCTGATAGTGTAGAAGTTCTACGCATTTAAAAATGACACTGTCATGTATGGGCTCCTGGAAATTAAACTGAAATATTATTATCTATATGTGTGCTGATTTTTGAATGGCTCCCATGCATACCTTTCAGGATATCCAACATGGAGCTCAAATTTCAGGTATAAATCTTTACTCATACCAAATTTAGTTTCGATTGCTGTAGCCGTTTAGGAGTTGATAGGGGGAGGAGGGTCACACACAGACAGACAGACAGACAGAAGGACAGAAGGACATTTCCCCGGGATCGATCTCAGTCTACTTTTTCCTCATTTTTGCAAAATGTGAAAAGTAGGCTAAAAAATCAAGAAACTCAAAGACACACAAATTAGAATAGAAACCAAGATCAACAAACAGACAACGGTGATTTCAAACGAAGAACGGAAGTTAAGATCTGAGAGGATGAAGAAGTACTGGGTTAACAGGAACCTGAAGAACCCTTTGTTTAACATTGACTAATGTGGTCCTATAAGGGCCATAAAATGTAAATAATAAATAAATAAATAAAAAGCGAATGAAATGTAGGTTGGTGTAATGATTCTATTGATAACTTAGGCAACTCGGAAAAACCTTTCAATTCAGAATTGGAAGAAATTGATGTCGAGTCTAACAAATTGGCTGGGCACTGTAAGCAGAAACATATCACTCAAATCCATTCAGTAAACAAATGCATCTACCAGTGCGAGACTGAATGAAGGTGACGCACTGAATTAGCCAGCTTGTGTAATAAACGTAGACCCCCTGGAAGTCACACACCGGGGGTTATATAAACGACTCAAGTTCTCCAGGGGGAGGATTACGGTTCTGAGAAAGGGGACAGTATCCTTAAAACACTACAGAAGAAGTATTAAAGCATTCTATTTAACCCAGCATGATAACTAGCCAAGATACAGTCTTACCGTTACCAGCACTATACTGAGGTTTGTTCCTTAGTTTAGGGGCTGTGACAACGCGGTCATGTAGAACCGTGTACTTTCGGTGTGTGTAGAATTTGTCTGAAAACCGGTGTTAATTGTGATGGCTGTATTGGGTGTGTTATCTGTAATTCAGGTAGAAGGACTGCAGACGGTAATTTTTTTTCAAGTAGTTCCTACTTTTGCTACCAAATGCTACCGTCCCCGACTCCTAGCAACAGAAGTGGCTACTAAATGTCATCGCAGTCAGCACCTGGCGGCGAACGTTGGAAGTAATATAGCGTTACCAAACTAATCTACAAATTTTAGCTTCCATTAGTGTAGTTAGGGGAAGGGTCTTTTCATGCCATAAATCTATGACATGGAACCGCCGACATCCTCTCCGAAGGAAGGCATACTGAGGGATTTTAACGCTCTTAAAAATCCGACGATTTTGGCCGGGTTTGAACCCGCGATCTTGGGCATAGAAGCTCAGCATGCTACCAATTACGCCACTGAAGCTGCTGACACTATACTTAGGGCATCACTACTCTCGACTTGACGTTGAAGTGCTACGCTAGTGCTACCTAGTGATCAGAAGTTAAAATACTGTAACTAGCCAATCACGGGCAGCCATTCATATCGATATATCACAACTAATCGAGTTTCTTTCGCAATGTTCGAGCGAACGTATTTTATGGACGACCTCTTAGGGACTTGGCGACATCGTGATCGTTATGGCTATCAGCATGCAAAATATGTAATAATGTTAGGTGAAATATGTAATATTAAATTAAAAGAATTTAAAATACGTAATATTAATTTTATGGGGTGCACTCAGCCTCGTGAGGACAATTGAGTAGCTGTCTGACAGTGAGACAGCGCCCCGATCACGAATACCAAGATTAACGGCCGAGGGGACCCGACGCGCTGATCACGCGTCACCCCAATATCTGCAGGCCGAATGGCTGGGCAGCGGTCGCTTGGTCGGCCTTAGCCCGTCATGGGCTGGATAGTGCCAGGGGTTTAATATTAATTTTATTTAATTTTTATATAAATGTTATATTACACATGACATTACTTGAAGATACCTCGTTTTATTCATTATGCAGTAGAGTATCGCTAATCCTAACCTCGCTAATGCGAAAATCTACCTAATCCGAACAGGGCTAGGAAAACATATCTACCAAATTTGATTTGAATTTTAAAACAGGAAAACATCAAGATAAACATTAAACTAGATTTTCCAAGTGAAAAAATGAAAATCCACAGCCTGCTTCCAGTCTCCGACCGGGTCAGGAATGGAATGAATGAAGCCCCCATCTAGCGGCGAGGATATGAACTGTGCCGGCTGCCGAGGCCTGACGCACTCCTCTGGGGCAATGATTAAATGAATGACAGATGAAATGAAATGATGGTGGAGAGTGTTGCTGGAATGAAATTGTGACAGGGAAAACCGGAGAACCCGGAGAAAAACCTGTCTGCCTCCGTTTTGTCCAGCACAGATCTCACATGGAGTGACCGGGATTTGAACCACGGACCCAGCGGTGACAGGCCGGCGTGCTGCCGCCTAAGCCACGGAGGCTTACACTAGATTTTTCAAGTAAAAAACGTAAATTTATTGGCACAGAAAAACATGAAATAAATGCTACAGGAGTAAACAGTATATCTGTCGGCTGTCTTATACACAAAAACTTTAAAAAATGGAAGGCCTACACCTACTAACAACGTTTGAATCCCAAAGTGCTCGGGGCTACCTGACCGCGTTGTCGCAGCCCCTAAACCAACCAACCAACTAACCCAAGTTCGAATGATCTTTTTTAAAGTTAACGACAAACAAACGGAAAAGCAAATCAACACTTAATAATGATGATGCTGATGTAATTGTTGTTTTTAAGGGGCATAACATCTAGGTTATCGGCCCCTAATGAAATGAAATGGCGTGAAATGAAAGGATGAAGATAACAACAGCTCACTGCCATGGGTGAAACTAAAATGGTTTAGTCTATATAAAACAGAGAGTGAGCCCCAACAATTATGCCGTATTTGAACAAAAATAATAAAAGGCGGATGGTATTTATTTATTTTCTGTGTCCAAATCAAATTAGATTTTGCCAGTAAGTAGCAACAGTTATAGCATTAGCATTTGCAGCCAAGAGATCGTCTTTTGAACATATGTCCTCCATCAAGGGGCAGATCAGCAGGTGTTCTGGGTCTTGTAAAATTCTGCAGTCACAGAACTCATCATTGTTGACGAGCATGTTCCATTTCTTGAGATTGTTCTTGCAGCGTGAAACCCCCGTCCTCAGCCTGTTCAATGATTTTCAAATTCCATATGGCAAGTTGTGACCAGGTGCCATTTTTTCTGATAGAGGAATAGTTGGGTCTGTGATCTCTGTCTTCCATATCTTCACACGGGCAGCTTCTTGTGAGCCTTCGAGGGCTGTTACTCCCCTCAAAAAGCTGTTTCTGGACTTAAGTCTCTGTCGGGCTGGTTGTTGGCCGAAAAGTGGATGCCTTGAGTCGGTTTCTTGCCGTTTCTTCTCAGATGCTGCTGCTACCGTTCTTCGGACATGAGGTGGAGAAATTCCTATAAGAGGGTAGATCTTCTGAAGTGGTGTTGGTCTAAGACACCCAGATACAATCCTGGAAGTCTCATTCAGAGCTATATCCACCTCTTAGGCGGATGGTAAAAACAATAAAACAAATAAGGCATAGTGAAAAATAAAATAGATGAACGTAATTAAAAACGTATAACAGACTTAACCTGAATTAAAAGTCTTAACTTACATTAAAACTTTAAAAAGTAACAACTCTCCCTCATGAACCGAATGACGAGGTCTACTGACGGCCCGGCCCGTCATCACAGAGTATAAGGGAGAGGGCATTAGGCAGTTTAAGAGTCATTCGCAGATCAGCCAGGTCCACACATCTCCAAGAGAATGTGTGCTACGGTAAGGTGGGCGCCGCAAGTACACACAGGGGTGTCTTCTCTCTTTAACAAGTGGGAGTGCATAGCAATCCCATGGCCGATCCGGAGTCGACAGAGTACCACAGTTTCCTTCCGGAGAGATCAGAAGGAAGATTTCCACTCCTTCGTTGTCTCCTTGATGTCTCTCAATTTGTTGGGCGGAGGCGTGGCAAGCCACGCTTTCTTCCAATGCGACAGGATCGAATGTCGCAACTGAGAGCGTACACCACTAGCAGGCACCTTATACGGTCGAGAGGGCAGTGAGACTGCCTCTCTCGCCACCTGATCAGCAAGTTCTTTTCCCACAATACCCAAAATCAACACTTAATAAGTGAAGTCACTGATCATCTTTAGACGCAACGTACAGAAACGACTTGAAGACGCAATGTTTCGCCAACATCGCATGAACATTACATCACAATATAGGAGTTAAAGCGGCATGCTGCTCGACGTAGCATTTGGGCGAGGTCAAGGTCACTTGCAGCGTAAATATGTTGTCGTATTTGACGAAAATCCACACAATCCGAATTTTTGCTAATCCGAACTGGGTTCGGTCCCAATTAGTTCAGATTAGTGGGACTGTCCTGTATTTTTGTAAAACAAAGTGTGGTACATAAATTAATTAAATATGCATGTCCATATCTTGATTTAATTTTGATGAAGACATCCATGTTTTATATCTGGGTGTTAATTTTACATAGCTTACATTATACATTTGAGTGCCTCAGATTCCTTTCTCACGGATACAATGAGTATGTTGCGGAATGAGACCATCACATCAATAATAAATACATTGAAATCAGTTTAGTGGACAGGCATACGAGAGAAGTATCAGTGGTAAATCCGTTCACTCAGAAAACATTCTATCCGATTTATTCCCATTTAGAAGGCGGCAAAAAATTAATTATGTATGCACTGAACGGATTTCATTTCGATATATTGCAACAGAAACAAATAAACGAGAATCGATGCTTGGTGCTTTAGATGTGAAGTGTGTTGACGTAAGCCCTTAATGGTGTGAATACGCTTAGTATCGATTGGTTCTCTCATTCGCCATTGGATAGGCAAGCGGTAATTTGACGAGTGAGTGGTTACGCTGCCTTCACTCTCCAACACTCATCCCAGACATTCTCCCACACTCTCTCTCTACTCCTTCTGGCGTGACAAACTGGGGTTTACCATCTCCCCCACCCCCGTCCCCAGCAATTAGACATCCTTGGTGCGATATTTGGGTTGTAGACTTTGAAGAAGCGTTGTGGAGATAGAAGATTTAATCAAATTTTAATTAGTTGAAAGCAGATTCATTCTCTTTGGCGTGGACGTTGTAATGTCTGACTTCGTGTTTAATACATGTATTCGCAAATTCAGCCTGCAATTTTCCTTATTAGATATTTAAGTTGGTCGGGAAAAGGATGAGAATGAATTTAAATTACTGTAATTATTTAGTGGGGATTACGGTCCATTTCTGATAACTTTGTCACAAAGTATAACACACAATGCTTCAGTGGCTTATTCAAGATTATGTTGCAGTAGGTCTATACAAATTGTATGTGTACATTTGCATTATTTGACTTTCGCGAAGTGAACGATGCAAGTTTTTAAATTTTGTAATTTTGCAATTACGAGTATCACTCCGAAAGTTGTTTTTACTTTAAGGGCAGATGACCTGGCTGTTCCGCCTTTCGAAACAACAACACTCATTATGCCTATCTTCATCATCATTTTCATTTACTTCGCCACGGCTATCAATGCTAAATGTATTCAACTCTATTAGAAGGAAATTATGAACTTATTAAATTCTCAGCAGTCAACTGACGAAACCATTAGTACCAAGTTGGAAATGGCAATGCTGTCATTTTCACTTTAGTCCAATACACTTAAGCCATCGGCTGGACGAAACCAATGTCGCTACTGGGTTTGACCACTTTCTGGGACCAATTGGTCGCTACTGGGCTAGATCAATGCCTGGACGAAAGTGTTGATCGATACTAGGTTAGACCAATTCCTGGACGAAACTATGGTCGCTACAAGGTTAGACCAATTCCTGGATGAAACTATGGTCGCTACTAGGTTAGACCAATTCCTGGACGAAACTATTGGTCGCTGCTAGGTTAGACCAATGTCTGAACAAAGCTATTGGTCGCTACTAGGTTAGACCAATATCTGAAGAAAACTATTGGTCGCTACTAGGTTAGACCAATGTCAGAACATAACTATTGGTCGCTACTAGGTTCGACCAATGTCTGAACAAAGCTATTGGTCACTACTAGGTTAGACCAATGTCTGAACAAAGCTATTGGTCGCTACTAGGTTAGACCAATGTCTGAACAAAGCTATTGGTCGCTACTAGGTTAGACCAATGTCTGAACAAAGCTATTGGTGGCTACTAGGTTAGACCAATGTCTGAAGAAAACTATTGGTCGCTACTAGGTTAGACCAATGTCTGGACGAAACTATTGGTTGCTACTAGGTTAGACCAATGTCTGAACGAAACTATTGGTTGTTACTAGGTTAGACCAATGTCTGGACGACGAAACTATTGGTTGCTACTGGGTTATACCAATGCCTGGACGAAACTATTGGTTGCTACTAGGTTAGACCAATATCTGAACAACACTATTGGTTGCTACTGGGTTATACCAATGTCTGGACGAAACTATTATTTGTTACTAGGTTATACCAATGTCTGGACGAAACTATTGGTTGTTACTAGGTTGGACCAAAGTCTGGATGAAACTCTTGGTTGCTACTAGGTTATACCAATGTCTGGACGAAACTATTGGTTGCTACTGGGTTAGACCAATGTCTGGACGAAACTATTGGTTGTTACTAGGTTGGACCAAAGTCTGGATGAAACTATTGGTTGTTACTAGGTTGGACCAATGTCTGGACGAAACTATTAGTTGCTACTGGGGTAGACCAATGTCTGGACGAAACTATAGGTCGCTACTAGGTTTTAGCAATGTTTGGACGAAAACATTGGTTGCTAGTAGGGTAGACGACTGTTTGGACGAAAATTATTGTTTGTAATACAAGGAAGTTGGCCTGGGTTGAAAGCCCAGGTAAAGCATCAACACCGCGCAAGCTCGGCACTCCACGCATTTATCACCACAATTCTTTCGCAACAACAATACGAATTTTGTCCAAACAATGTATTTACTGCTGCGCCATGTGGCCCATATCAAGTAAAAACGAGCATATGTGTCCTATACATGGCAATGTTTTGTGAAATTAAAATGTAACAAAAGAAAAGAAGGCATTTCATTTCTTTGCGGAAATACGTTGTTAAAATAGATATTATGTTTCATAAGAATCGTGGTGTATCTCCCATTCTAACAACAATAGTTATCAGTTTTTCACTCGAGTTATTCTCAACGAACGGGAAATTACGTGTTTCCTTTACGGTAGCTGATCACAGGTATTGTCTGGTACGTGCTGCAGACTACCTACAAGATAAGGCGACAGAGATGCGTGAAACAGCGTTTTACAAACTATGAGCTGACTTCTAACTTTCAACTCAACGACCAGATACTTGTTCATAGAATTCTCTCCGTCTTCAATTACACCAACAAGCTCTACACATACACAAGGAGTCTCCGTTGGTGGGAATTGGAGGGGATCCCATTTTAAATTCAAATATCTAGTCTGTTCGATCTTTGATTGTTTCACTGTCGCTGCTAGAGATGAAAGCAGAGGCAATAAGAACACCGCAGTTGAAGTGATATAACATTATCCCGTTAAACAGTCTCCTATCTCACAAAGGAAAGTAGTGGTCTGCTTTCTGATAAAACATATTGTTGTTGTTGTTTTTGTGTCTATCTGAAATTCAGGCAGTGATTGGGAAAGAGGCGATCATGGCCTTACGTTAGGAACCATCCCGACATTTACCCTTAGTTGTAGGGGGAAACCACGGAATAGCCACTTCCAGAATGGTTAAGGAGGGAATTGAAACCAGTTTTGCCTCACGAGTTTAAGTGTACCCCATAGAAGGCCTCACACTAGAAATAAATTCAAAATTAATTTATGTAATAAAATGAAGTAACAAAGTAAAATACACATTTAAAACAAAACTTAAGATAAAAGGAAATTAAAACTTAAACCTAAAATTACAAATCATAAAACTTAACTAATGATGTAATTTCACTGTTAACTGGTTTGCTTTTTTAGCCTATTTTCATTTAAGGAAAAATAGGCTTATGAGATCACCTTTTGTCTGTGTGTGCGTGTGTGTGTATGTGTCCCTAATAAAATCTAAACGGCTGGAGCGATTTCAATGAAACTCATTAAATTCATAGCACTATTCTGGGTGACCCCGACCGTGCCCTTCAAATTTTGTTACGTCTCACCAATCCAACATGGCCGCTGTGCAAAATATTTCACCAGCATTCAATATCTCCGAAACTATTACCGATATCACCATGGAATTTTGTACGGTGATAAACAGAACTACTAGAAGTTCACTTATGTGACTTTTGAAAACCTGGTAACTACAAAACCAACATGGCAGCCAAGCGAATTTGCGACTTTTAAATAGAGGTTTCTCGTGATTTAACCAACCAAACGCAATGAAACTTGGTACAGTACACGTTTATAAACATTGTAATGCACCGACATCTAACTCCGTTCAATTGTTGACATAACCTCCAGATGGCGGCTGTGCGAAATATTTCACCGGCATTCTATATCTCTGAAACTATCAGCGGTATCACCCTGAAATTTTGTACAAAGATAAAGGGCCCTACTGGAAGTTCATCTATGAGAATTTCAAAAACTGATTAACTACAAGACAACCATGGCGGCCAAGCGAAGTTGAAAGTTTTAAATAGACTTTTCTCGCGATATAATGATCTAAACACAATGAAACTTGGTACACCAAATGATTATACATTGGAATGCACTGGTATCTAATTAAGTTCATTGTTTATGTAACCTCAAGATGACGGCTGTGCGAATTTTAAAATTAAGTTTTTAATTCTTGTGTCGTAATCATGCGATCGAAGTGAAAGGTTGAATAATGAACCTACGCAATAATTTTCCTTTAATGGTACATGACTCTATGGCTTATACATATAACAATCCAACATGCCGACCATCCGAAATTTTTAGTCGATGCTCAATATCTTCGAATCTATTACAGCAATCAAACTGAAATTTTGTATGTTGATAGTGGGAATTAACATAAGTAGAATATATGAAAATAGGCTTTTGTTCTTCACGGAACTAGCCTACTTGTTTTTTATGGTGTTTGGCCCAATCTTTTAGAGAAAACAAGATGCCTCCATGATCCTGTATTTGCAGTTACCACGAGGCCTCCTCAGCTTCTACAACTCTAATCGTAAAATTGTTCATCTTTTAATCTAACCATCCTCTCCGCTTACCCTTTAGAATTTAGATCAATAGTCTGGTAGCCTAATATGTGAGTCTTGTAAAATTTTGATTCTGTCAGTTTTATTCTTCAGGTAGTCGAGTGTTATTTGAAGTTCTTTAATTTCATCCTTAATTTCTGAGATCCATTTAATCCTGGTATTGCTATTCCATAACTTATTTGCTATTTTTCTACTAATTCTACAGGGCGCCCGAGACTGTTCTCCGCAGTGGGTACGTGCAGCTGTGAGTGGTTGATTCATGAGTTTAGTTGGCAGCACTGCACTGTTTCCTTCCAAGCGGGACTTCCCCGTGTGAGCTGCCTGTGTGTAACGCGATAAGCGCGCTAGCCTGCGTGTCTTCAGCGTGTATTACAGTCAGCAAGCGTTCAGATAGATTATTATTGGAAGAGTGCAACAGTATACAGGCGGTAATGTTTACTACCGAAGAGAGAGGTTTTTTTTTTTTTGGTGGAATACGTTTCTCGCGAAGGCGATCGGTTTACAGAAAATGTAAAATTAAGATTTCAGGCGCGGTTCCCTAATTCAAAGTGTCCAAACCGTGATACCGTTCGGGATTTGGTAAGTAAATTTCGTGTGACTGGCTCAGTTCACGATGTACCGGGAACAGGCAGGCCTACGCTTTTAACAGACGAAAAACTTGATGAAATCTCCGACATAATGCTGCGTAGTCCAAGTAAATCAACACGAAAATTAGCTCAACAAACAGAAATCTCTAAGTCGACAGCACATAAAGCTGTAAGAGACAAACTTCAGTTGTTCCCTTATAGTGGGCGATGTATGGTAGATAGACATATGCTCTCACGGACTATTTTGTAGAACTTTTCATGCTGAACAATTCTTACACTCATAGTACTTAGATATTTTTAACGGTTTGCCCAGCGTAAGCTTACAAAGCGCTCGGACGCCAGGTTTTTTAATCGACTTTTCCACTAAAATCGTTACTGCTCGGCTTCCTTTGATCATAAATAAATTATATTCCACAGAAATCATACTCGATATACCCTTTACAGAATGGTGAAAACCGCATCAAAATCCATCCAGTGGTTCTCGAGTTTACCCGTAACATCCAAGAATCGGGGACTTTGTTTTATACTAAGTAGAGATGTTGCAAGCGGCAGCCGTGCTACCAACGTAAGTAGCTAGCTGTCCCAGACGCATGTAGGCGCTGCGGAGAACATTCCCGGACTCACTGTAGTTTCCGGTGTTCGAAGATGATGTCCAAAAATTGAGATCCGTTTCTTTCTAATTGTACTCAATACTGGTTCAATTTCCTTATAGACTGTATTATTTGATGCTATTCTCCAATGACTATTAACTTGATATTGCTTATTTATGCATATCCTAATTATTCTTCGTTCTGTTTTAAGTATTTTATCAATTTCCGTATTTAGCATATTAATTATCATCAGTTCCTGTTTGCGGTGACTACGCTCGCTAAAGCGCAGCGTTAGGTCATGGGGACAAGCTCTCTGCTGACTCGGTAGACGCGTTGGCTAGAGCCCCACCGTCGGCCGTCCTTGAAATGGTTTTCCGTGGTTTCCCATTTTCAACACCAGACCACGGCTGGTTCCTTCCACATCGTTGCCCAGTTTCATTCATCTTCATCCATTCCATCTCTCATCCCGACGCGTATGTCGCCCACGGGTGTCGACTAGAAAGACCTGCACTTGGTCTCTCAGGAGGCCACACAAAATCAAAAGTTCCTGTTTTTTTGTGGTAAAATTTATGAAAAGAGGGAGGGGTCTAACCCCCGCAGCAACACCCTGCTGACTACGCCACTGTATAAAAAGATATTGAATTTTTTACTTCGGTTGGATGTGGGGAGAGGGGTTGATGATGAAGTTTAAGTGGCCGCCACTAGAGAGATATTGGGGCTCTGATGAGACATGCTGTGTTGGAAGAGACCATGTTAGAAGGAGCTGTGCCCGGAGGATATATCAACATTGCGGAGCGCAGGATATAATCTGGCTTAGCTCTTAAGTGCACAAGCGGAACACACTTCGACTGAGTGACTTGGCTGTGTGTGCAATTTATGTAAAGACCGCTGACACATTCTGTCACTTTGTATGTGTACCAGTTCCACTGTATAAACCCTTATTGATTCAATTTACAGATTTATGTGTACATGATATGTGAGGTATGGTTCAAGTACAGTATATACCGCAAAACGCAAGTGCCTAGGAGAAATTTTATATGAAGTCGATGACGTGTGGATGTTGATGCTTGTTTGTTTGACAGTATGTCTTGCATCGCCGCCATATTTGTCAGCTGTATGAGGTTTCAAACAGTGCATCGTTACATGCCGATGTATTCTAATGCGTTCGAATGCGAGGTGTGGTGGTGAGTAATAGACTAATAATAATAATAAATAATAATAATAACAATATCGTATGGCCTCAGTTGCCGGGTGCAAGGTTTGTACTTTGACGTCCAAAGGACAGCTTGCATGTCGAAATTTGTTGTTCCTTGGAGCGCTATGAAAGTCAAGGCGCATTCTAGTAGAGAAATGAGGAACTTTGTGTTGGCGGAAAATCCCGAGAATAATTTTGCCATTATGAACACGGCCTACTGAATTCAAATGGGTTCTTTAACATGCCAACAACGTATAACATGCGTGTCGTGATTTTTGTCGCATTTCAAAGATCACTTAGCCTACCACGGCCAGGAGCGAACCTACAGGCTTGGGGGTTGGTAGTCTGCACGATATCCACTCAACCACCGTGGCAAGTTACGAATGATTATAAATTACTTTCAGTTGTTCAATTTAACAGAAAGGTTGCACTGTACTCGTCTAAACCCAAGGTGAGACAACGCCATTGCTCGCTATTTGGTTAGAAGACTGTTTGGATGAAACCATTGGTAGCTTCTAGGTTAGACGACTGTCTGGACTAAACCGCTACTGCCTATTATGCTTTCAAATGCGAGGTTTCATAACGCAATGGGGCACATTAGACGTGTAGCGCTGAGAAACATGTACAGTAGTGAGTAGCCGTCCGGTTGTTATCCTTTTGTGTTCTGACGTAATCTGCCAGCGTGCGGTGTGTACCCCTGTGGAAATCAGTTATTAGACTTCCTATACAGCATAAGTGTATGCGGGAAACTTACGGGCAGATTATACGGGGCAAATGAGTCACCTGGTATATTCATAATGTTGAATTTTGGGCTTATGCCGTGTTTATTATATTAACATTCGACGCGTTTCGAAAGAAACCATGCCTTTCTTCGTCAGGAATAATCTGGAATACGACAATGATTGCTAAGAGAAAGCAACAAAGAACATATAGAAGGTGCCCAAAGATGGACGCCATTATAGCCCCATGTTAGGGACAACGGAAAGCAGCAGTGAATTACTTTCTCAGGGTTCTGATAATAGGTAGCCAGGATTCACTGAGATTGTAGCCGGTGTCGCGGTTGAAATTATCTGGGTGTTTACGTATTTCAACCGCCTCCCTGATGATTCTGGGACGATATTGCTTTATACGGGCAAGAACATCCACTCCTTGGAACATGACATCATGGCCAGGTGTTAATGCATGATCGGCAACAGCTGATTTATCAGGTTGAATGAGCCTGATACATCTATTATGTTCCTTAATGCGAGTGCATATTGTTCTCGAAGTCTGCCCGATGTAAACCTTGCCACAAGTACAGGGAACTCTGTATATACCCGGTTGTTGCAATTTAGGCAAACTGTCCTTAGTTGGTCGCAGGAGTTGCCTAATCTTAACAGAAGTTCCAAATACAGTCCGTATGTTGTACCGACGTAGGATTTTAGCAATACGATCCGTCGTGTTATGTATGTAAGGTAGGTAAGCAGTTCCTCTTACATATCTTTTCTCAACTGACGTCCTATTATTATTTGTTGGTTTCAGAACCGTAGAGATCAAAGCCTTGCTATAACCGTTGCTCTCAAAGGTGGTTCGCAACGTATTAATTTCTTCTTGTAAAGAAGACACTTCACAAATCCTCCTAGCCCGGGTAGTTAGAGTTGTAAGGATACCATGTTTCTGGGCAGGGTGATGGTGAGAACTTGCGTGGAGATATCTATTGGTGTGTGTTGGCTTACGAAAAACGCTGTGTCCTAAAGATCCATCCTCTTTCTTGGTGACGAGAACATCTAAAAACGGTATTTTGCCGTCAGATTCCTTTTCTATGATGAAACAAATAGAAGGGTGCTGGAGATTAAGGTGATCCAGGAAATGACTAAGATTTTCATCACCTTCCGTCCAAACAACGAACGTGTCATCCACATTACGCCACCAGATCTTCGGTTTGAAAGGAGCCGACGACAAAGCTTTCTCTTCAAAGTTCTCCATGAAGAAATTAGCCACAACAGGAGAGAGAGGACTACCCATGGCCACACCATCAGTCTGCTCATAAAAATTCCCATTCCATAGAAAGTAGGAGGAGGTCATGCAGTGATAAAAAAAGCCTTGTGATGTCTTCAGGAAAAAAACCATTAATGAGAGACATAACACCATCAATAGGTACTCTCGTAAACAGAGACACCACGTCGAGACTCACTAGGATATCACCCGGCTGAAGTGTTATAGCTTTCAACTTTTCCACGAAGTGTGTGGAATCCTTAATGTACGAAGGCGTGTTACCCAGAAGCGGCTGAAGTAGTCTACCTAAGTATTTGGAAAGGGCATATGTAGGAGAACCAATCGTACTAACAATAGGTCTAAGAGGAACATCTCCTTTATGTATTTTAGGAAGACCATATAGTCTCGGAGGAATAGCATCCCCTGGAAGGAGAGTCTTCGCTGCATCCGCTGGAATAGATGATTGCTTGATCAATTTGACGGTGACATTTGAGTAGCGAGTAGTAGGATCACGACTATTAATCCTATATACAGGATCTGATAACCTGGTAAATTTTAATCACTTGCAATTGCATATCCAGGTAATTGCAATTATATTGTGTTGACCGACTGAAAAGTTCCCAATGTCTGTTAGGTAGTCAGCCCGAAGGCTGGTTGGATCCTCAAAAAGTACCGCCGTTAGGTTATGTGGGTAGATACTCACAAAACCCAAGGTTGCGCTATATTGAGGCGTAGTACGCAAAAAGAGGAGTGGGGGTAGTTTGCCATTGCTTTCCTCACTGAGTCAGAACAGCAGTACTAACCCTATGAGTAGAAACTTTCACAGCATCCACAGGCACTGACTGTGCCCTGAATGTCATTAATAAGCACCACCCATATCTCAGTAGCTTCCATATAATCACAGTCATGAATGCGGCTTCGGTGGCGTAGTTGGTAGCATACTGAACTACTGTGCCCAAAATAGCGGATTCAAACCCAGACGAAGTCGTCGGATTTTTTAAGGGGAAGTAAAGCCGGTGGTCCCATGTCATAGATTTATGGCATGTGGTGTATTCTTGGAATACACGGTAAGATAGAGTATTTTTTAATGCTCTTTCCTTTTTTCATTCCTTCCTTTTTCTCAAACACCAACAGTGATCTTCTAGTTTCTCTTTGGTGGTCATGTCTCTTATGTTACATGTGAGTCTGTTCTAGATATATATCTTCCATGACTCACCTAGCGTCATCTAGCAGCGAATCTCTGAAGTTCCTCAATTCTTCCCGGTGCAAGAGGACTTCCTTATCCATCTGGCCACCAGATCTCGTCGCCATCGCCAGCTATCATCTCCGTGATCAAGAGAACTTCGTCTACTTTTTCACCCACCATGCTGCGCTAGTATCGTCTGCTATCAACTCTTTGAAGACCATTCATCAAGAGAAACATTTATTTTTTCACGGTTGTCTATTCTGATATGTATTCCTTTTGTCTCCTACCCCCACTCTCTTCCCTTTCCTGGTCCCTCTGCGCTTCGCTGAGTGGGCCTCACTTGTACGTCGGCAGTCGACTTAGTCAGTCAAGGCTCAACTAGAGCCAGCCTCCTAAACGAAAGAGGCATTCTTTAGATTCCACGCCATGTTGGAACTTTAATCGTCTAAGGGAACTTCATCATCGCCATGAAGCAAAGATAAGTACAGACTTCAGGTTTTAACCTCATCTTCATCGGTTTTATTATCTACATGCTTTTAACGATCATTTTATAGGCAGTGTTAGATTACTATATTTGAGGCAATAATCACCCTTCGCGGGATTTTCCATGTTAAGCTTTTGTCTGTCTTAGCAAATCTTAATAGAAAGCAGCATTTCTTATGAGAAATCTTCTCACAACGAGGGAATTACCCACTGTCTATAAAATACTCAGATCGATCCACCGCTGGAATAACTTTGGCCCTATTCTTCTATTAGGATCGTTCTGGAACCTTCCAGAATCTGCACTCTATCTACAAGTCGTGCCGTCATGTATTTTCCACTCACTTGTGGGAATACTATTTATAAATGAGGAATCTTCCTTATAAATTACTGCTCAATAGCCAATGTTTCTTCCTCCGTTGGAATTTTCTCTGGCGTATTTAATGATAATCTACAACCTTCTCAAGCAATAGACTTTCGCCTACCTAGTGCAACTAGTTACTTTCCATCATTGCAATAACTTTCTTTGCCATAAACTTTTGCGCTACTACAGTGAACGTTTCATCCATTTCACCAGACTATAGTGAAAACCAGTGTTCTTTCAGTATTTCTTCCGCGTCGCGATCGTCCGATTATTATAAATACGGCCATGAACATTTACCTTCCATCCCAGTTGATCTTTCCTAAACCCCTTACTAACAACCCAAAATAAAATTGTTACTTTTGGTCTTTCTCAATGAGGTGTCACGCTAGAGACGTGCCCTCCCCTTTTTCTTAAATATCATTAATTAATTTCTGTGTAACTACGTGTCTGGTACACGTTTCAAACTTACATGGTTTCTCCCTTCTAATTAGGGAATACAATTCTTTCAACTCATAAGTGAGTTATTTCTAGATTTTACGAAAGGGAAACTTGCCCCATTTGTCTCGTGATCTCTACTTAAACATAGGAGGTCTAGAACCTTCCTTTTGACTTTCTCTTCAGGTTTCACAGTAAGTGACCTGCCCCATTTGTGTAATCACTAAAAGTAATTCAGCTTCAATACAAGAAGTTATAGGAACTTCTCTTTTATTCTACCTGCTTTTTGTTGTTGTTACTTTCGAATTTGTTACTCTTTTCAAGATATTTACCCAGAATTTCTTAAAGTACACACCTTGTACTCGATTTATTGTCAAACTTTAATCACTTTAATTGTTCTTAACTTTTGTACTTTATCCTCTTTATTTTAAAATCTTGCGAGGATTTTAAAACATATAAAGTTTTGAAACCAATAGAATTCTTAATTGCCTGGCGCAAACTTTAGATGTTTTTTCGGAGGTCTGCGACCCCAAATTGTTAATAAAGTTGAAAATATATCTTTGTTAAATTCATCAAATTCTTTTGAATTGTTAAATAAATTAAGAGTTCCTTTTCGCTTTTTCATTTTTCTAATACTACAGTTAGGCAAGATCCTGTCTTCCCTGACTCTTCCTAGGTTCATGCCCTCGTTAATGCAAATAAATCTTGTGATAGGGTTTTCACCACTTTCACCACTTGTCGGTAAGGTCTCTCTTAGCTTTAATAGCTAATTCTAACTGGCCAGTAAGGCAAGCATAGCTCGCTACGCCAGCTTCCTGCTTGTGGAGACCCTCTCCAAAAAACTTATGGTTGGTTTTCCAAAAGATAAGTGTTTCTCTTTGCCTAAACTTTTAGTCGGCTCCTTGCTGGGTAAAAGCTTAGCCATTTCCAAATGCAACTATTGGTTCACTTACCAAAATTATTCCCAAAGGTATAATTCTTTTATCACTATCCTTCTTGGAAGCACTTGGTCGCTTTTCAGGAACTCTACAACTTCGAAAACTGGAAATATCGAAACCGATTCAAATTATTGGCATTATTCGAATCATTTGTTCAAAAACTAATTCCTTTGAACAGACATACAATAAGTCTGTTACTCTTTGTCTTGCCAGACCATCACCCTTCCCCATAGTAGGCATATACATGCTTGAGAGGGAATACGCTAAAGCCATTCTCTTGCAAACCGCCCAAGTCCTAGCTGCGTTTCCCGTCAGCTTTGCCCAGGTCCTTACCCACTTTAGGTATCAGAGAGCGGATTTGCAGTGGCAACCGCCTTTGAGTGCATTTAAAGTTAAATTTATAACTTTTGGGGGACTCTCCTCCTATTTCTCCATCCTTTTTCTCCAGTCCGAAACCCACTCCCTTTTCTCTATCATCTTCCCTTGGTGGTTAGGTTATTCCTCAGCCAATAATCTACCCAGCATGTAAAAGATCCTTCCACAGACTAAACTTGTGTGCAGCTAAATTTCTAGGTTAGATTTCGTTGGAACGCTCTATCAAAGTTCCAACGTTGACCACTAGTTATCATTGATATCTGGTGGTGAAAGTTGGAACTACTTGAAATTGAACGCAACGTGTAGCTCACCCTTTATGTGTCCGCTGGAAGCAGCTCCAGACTCTGGCGAGCCGAACATGTCCTTGGACACTCCCGGCACTAAAAGCCATATGATAAATAAAAACAATTAAAACAATCCAGCCATGAATGAGGTTGAGACATCGGTGAAAAGCCACATTTTTCTCTAGCCTGTGCCAACAGACAATTGCAAAGTACTGCATTCATCAAGAGATGGCAAACAGGTCTATATTGCCAATAAAACGACTCTGAATAATTGCTTCAAAGCCATCTATACAGGTCTGTAGAGCCAACATACTCTTTACACTTCTCTCATCCGGAGAGCACACGCTCTCTTTCCAGAGAACATGTTATTGCTTAATGTTTTGGTAAATATCGTTATGACTTTTATTGCATTACAAGCAAGCGCGCCTCTGTATAACGCTGTGGCCATTAGTGACAAAGATAGGGTGTGGAGTGGATATCCGTCCCGAATACATTATCACGGCTATTCTCTGTCAGCTCGCTAACACCAGCACATTAGACCAGCCGCCATGGAGATTCAAACAACACTATCATCATTATTAAAATAATTATCATCGTTACGAACCCAGTGTTGCCAACACATTTGCTGAAAATCGATGAGTAGTAGCAGAAGTCCCTGGGTTCTCGTGGCAGAACAGGCTGAATCCTTTAATACGAAGTTTGTTGTGATTTTTCCTGGGTTATTGTTACATGACATAATAACATGCAGCGATTTTGGCTAGGAAGAGACTTGAACATCGCAGTATGGCTCTCGCTCCCTTCTCCAAAGACTGCTCCGAGCTTATATGCCAACGGTAAAGCCCTGCGGATGCGGATATCCGCGGTTAAATCCGCCTTGCGGATATAGTTTTCATGGCTGTTCGGATAGCGGATAAGCTGCGGATAATGTTTGGAGTAAATTTGCGGATAGGTTTTAGAATACAATCCGAACTTGCTGAATATCATTACTAGGACCCGCATGTTTATGACATATCATATATTTACGTTATGTTTTTATCATTTTAAATGATCTTGTCGACTTCGTCGTTACGCTGAGGGCTAGCGTTACGTTACGGCGACGGGACGAAATGCACCTAGAATGTACTGAGGTGTGTGACGTCATAGTACCACTTGAGCTTCCTCCTTTCCCCTCGCGCTCCAGTGAGCGTGACGTCATCAAGCCAGCTACCTCTTTTGACCTTGGTTTGCACTTGCTAGTGGAGTTTGAGTTCACGCAGTTCGCTGCATGATCATGAGGCTTTCATCCAGCATTTTTCAGCATTTGTAGCATTTAAAATGACTGTCACTCATTTTTTCATAACAAATGTAAGACGATGATTTCAGCTAATCTCTTTCAGCTTACAGTATGTCATTAAGAATAATTAACACTCCGAACTGAAAAGGGTTGCAATTCCGGCAGTTATAACATTCATTTTAAACATAGGACATGACATACATAGCCTAAGGAAACGAATTTCTCCTCAAATATCTAAATGTGTTGCATCAATACTTTAAGGTATTCGGTGGCATAGTTGGTAGTATGCTGAACTGCTGTGCCCAAGATAGCGGGTTCAAACCCGGACGAAGTCGTCGTATTTTTTAAGAGCGTTAAAATCCTTCAGTATGCCTTCCTTCGGAGGGGATATAAAGCTGGCGATCCCATGTCATAGATTTATGGCATATAAAAGATCCATCCACAGACTAAACATGTGTGCAGTTAAATTGTTAGGTTAGATTTCGTTGGAACGCTCTATCAAAGTTCTAACGTTCACCACTATGTAACATTGATATCTGGTAGCAACAGTTGGAACTACTTGAAATTGAACGGAACTTGTAGCTCACCCTAATAAGGGTGTCCGCTGGAAGCAGCTACAGACTCCGGCGAGCAGAACATGTCCTCGGACACTCCCGGAACTAAAAGCCATACGATAAATAGTTAATACTTCATGTTTTATCAAATTAAAATATTATTTTAATGCCAGTAGATTCGGATAATAAACGTGCGGATGCGGGGCGGATGCGGGGCGGATGCGGATAACGTTTCGTTTATCGACGTAGGGCTCCAGCCAACGGATCTCCTGTGCAAGCCATATCGTAACGCACATCGTTGTTGTTGATTCTTTACGGGCCTTGTGACATTGTGGTCATGCATCCCCGTGTACTTGTGTGCGTGTGTGTGTGTGAAATTTGTCTGATAACCTGTCTTATTGTGATGGCTGTTTTAGTGTGTGTATTAAGTGAGTCAAGTGTGGATTGGGAAGGAGACAGCCACGGCCTTAAGTTAGGAACCATCCCGGTATTTGCCTCGAGTAGAAGTGGGAAAACTACAGAATAGATAAGAATGGCTGAGGTAGGAATCGAATGCACCTATTCTCAGTTTTGTTTCACGAGGCTGAGTGTACTCTGTTCCATTCTCAGATCAGAATTAAATATCTTGGCAGAACTGGAAATTAAACCTAGCCTCCACGGTGATGGCCAAGAATACTAGCCACTACGCAAAGAGGCGGGCCATGAAGCATATCGCTTTAACGCCTGCTTTGACTTCGTCATTCTATGAAATATAGACAATGTCTGAAAAAAAAATAGTTTACGTACTTCCCGTTTAATTTTAGGCTGTTTGTACCATTCTTTTAGGCCTATTGTCATGAATGCTGTATTTTTGTATTTGTCTGTTGGCACATGCTAGAGCAATATCTGACATTTCACAGATGTTTCAGTCTCATTTAAAGCTGTGGTTATAAGGTCGGTGCTAAGTAATGATATTCAGGGAAGGGCCAATGTTTGTTGATGCTATGGAAGATACAGTAACTTACTTTTCCCACGGGTCAGTTCCTACTTTTGCTACCAATCGCGACCGTTAACGACAACTAGTTCTGAACTTGGTTACTAGATGCCACCACAGTCGGCTCCTGGCGACGAACGTTGGAACCTAAGAGCGTTAGTCAAATCTAACCTATAATTTAGCTTCACACAAGTGTAATTAGTGGAAGGTTCTTTTACATGCCATAAATCTATGACATGGGACTGCCGGCTTTTACTTCGCCTCCGAACGAAGGCATACTGAGGGACTATTAACACTCTTAAAAAATCCGACGACTTCGGTCGGGTTTGAACCCGCGACCTTGGGCATAGAAGCTCAGCATGCTGCCAACAACGCCACCGAAACTGCTTTATTCATCACTAAAGCACGTCTTGGATTTTCTAACCAAATAACCTCGGGTATTGATTTTTCAGGATCCAACCAACTTCCTGGCTGATAACCTAATTACATAGTTCTCAAACATTACCGGGAACACTTGATTATTGCTATTATTACCATCTTAGCCGCTTTCTTTGGTCTTGGAGCGTACCTAGGTATATTGAGATTCGGAGGTTCGATTCCCGGCTCTGTCAAGAAATGTAACTGTGATCTGAAGGCTGGAACGAGCTACACTCAGCCTCGTGAAGCAAAACTGAGACGAGCTGGGTTAGATTTCTACCTCAGATGTCGTGGTTTTCCTTGGTTTCCCACTTCTACTCCAGTCAAATGAAAGGATGGTCCCTACCTAATGCCACGACCGCCTCCTTGCAAATCTTAGCCTCAATTACAAATTCAGACCACCTCGTGGTGTGGCATTCTTGGCTGTCAACCCAGAAGTCCGGATTTGATTCCCATCTCTGCCAATAAATTTATTTCTGGTCTGAGGGATGGAACAGGGTACACTCAGCTTCGTGAGGAAAAACTGAGATGAGGTGGGTTAGATTCCAGCCTCATCCATTCTACAAGTGGTTTTCCGTGCTTTACAACTTCTACTCCAGGCAAATGCAAGTGTGGTTCCGAACTTAAGGCCACGGCTGCCGCCTTACCAATCCTCAACTGAATTACAAATACTGTACACACACTAATACACCCATCACAATAACACACAGGTTATCAGACAAAATTACATATACCTACCCCAGGGGCGTACAAAAAGAGAGAGCTGTGGGGGCTCCAGCCCTCCCCGAAAAAGGCCAATACAATTAAGAAAGACGTGTTGTTTTGGTAAGTGCATAACATAATTGTAAATTTGGTTGTACCCTAATCTTAACTTATTGGCCAAGTTATAAACAATATTAAGATTGAAATTAGACTACCACGTGGTGTAGTGGCTAGCATTCTTGGCTGCCACCCCGTAGGTCCGAATTCTATTCCCGGCTCTGCCAAGAAATTTTATTTCTGGTCTGAGGGCTGGAACGGGGTACACTCACCTTGTGAGGCAAAACTGAGAATTCCACAGTACGTTACTTTTGAGCAATAAATTATCAATTTGTAAAAAAATAAAAAATAAAAATAAAATAAAAAACGGTTTACCTTTCTGCTAAATAAATTGACAAATATTTAGATATTTGCAATTCATACTCCATAGGCCATAATAGAAAATTCATTAAGTAGGCTATATAAACTTAGAATTTTACAGTTAACTCTTATCTAAAATAATTACACAAAGTTATATGCTCTAAGATATTGGTTCATATTCCAGGGTATTTTGCGGTGAAAATTCCCTGAGAATACTCACAAAATTCCAGGGAAGTCAGCTCCCCCCGGAAAAAGAATTGTATATACGCCCCCGACTTACCCAAGTACATGGGGCTATGTCACGCGGGAAGTATGCTGACTGCAGCATGACCTAAGAATACTTATTATGAACCCAGTTAATCATCGAATTTAAACAGATCGATATGTTTAAAGAGAGACCGATTCCTGCGTTGTCCTGGCTACAACATTGATAGCAGGCGGCTTCGGTGGAGTAGTTGGTAGCATGCTGAGCTTCTAAGCCCAAGATCGCGGGTTCAAACCCGGCCGAAGTCGTCGGAGGTTTTAAGGGCGTTAAAATCCCTCAGTAAGCCTTCCTTCGGAGGGGAAGTAAAGCCGGCCGTCCCATGTCATAGATTTATGGCATGTAAGAGAACCGTCCAGTAACTACCAGCGTGTGAAGCTAAATTTGTAAATTAGGTATGATTAACACTCTATTAGTTCCAACGTTCGCCACCAGGTGCCAGTCGCTGTGGCATCTAGTTGATAAGTTTGCGGCTAGGTGTTTTTGACGGTAGCAAAATTGGGATAGGATTGTGAAGAAGTAGGAACTACTTAAAATTGATCACCTGCAGTCGTTACGTGAATTACATATAACACACACTAATACAGCCATCACAATTAACACCGGTTATCAGACAGATTCTACACACACCCAAAGTACACGGGGATACATGGCCACGCTGTCGCAGCCCTTAAACTGATGAACCAACCAACCAACATTGATAGCAATGCATGGCTGGAAATGATAATTTAAACAAATATAACAACGGAACCGATACACCTGCCCATAGCACTTTTAGCACTAACTCCCTCGGCCGATGGGAAAGAAGATTGTAGTTTTACGTGACCGTTGATCTCGGGAATCATAAGCCACGGGACCTCATTTTTACGTGGAATCCGAATCACAGGACATTGCTTTTCACTTTGAAAATCTCACATGCATTGACCGGGAATCGAACCCGGTCCGCCGTGGTGAGAGGCCAACAGCTTGACCGCTGCGCCACCACGCTTCCCCGCTTCCCTCCCTCAGGCGATATATCGGTCTCCTGGCAATATAAGGGTTAATCAACAACAATCATCGGAAGTTTAGTAGACGCCACGTCTGTCTCTCTGAGGTCGCGGTCTGGCTCTAACGATCGTCCACCGTGCCGCTTTTAATTTGGTTAGTCATTAGGCAGAGAGTGTTCTGCTGTTTGCTCACGACCTTGTTTTCTCTCGCCACCCCTTCCTGTTAATTCGCCAACAGCTGCCTTCTGGATTTTTAATTGTCTGCTTTGAATCTCAAAGGGAACTTCTCAAGAGTTGCACACTAACTTGACGAACAAATGAATTCTCTCTCTCTGACGTTTAAAATGAAAGAAAATATTTACACAGTTAAACATTTTCTAAACTCTTCCGTTGGCATAGTTGGTAGCATGCTGAACTGCTGTGCCCGAGATCGCGGGTTCAAACCCGGCTGAAGTCGTTGGATTTTTTAAGAGCGTTAAAATCCTTCAGTATGTCTTCCTTCGGAGTGGAAGTAAAGCCAGCGGTCCCAAGTCATAGATTTATGGCATGGGAAATATCCTTCCACTAACTAAACTTGTGTTAAGCTAAATTTCTAGGTTAGATTTCGTTGTAACGCTCTATCAAAGTTCCAACGTTCACCACTAGGTGTCAGTGACATCGGGTAGCAAAAGTTGGAACTACTTGAAATTGAACGGAACTTGTAGCTCACCCCATGGGTGTCCGCTTGAAGCAGCTAGAACCTCTGGCGAGCCGTTTATGTCCTCGGACACTCCCGGCACTAAAAGCCATACGCTAAATATATAAATAAATAAATAAATAAATAACCATCTCAAAGACAACCTCGTGGTGTAGCACCTAGCGTTCTTGGCTGTCACCTCGGAGGTCCAGGTTCGATTCCCGGGCTGGTGTGAGGGCTGAGACAGGGTACACTCATTCTCGTGAGGCAAAGCTGAGAAGAGGTGGGCCTGATTCCCATCTCAGCCATTCTAGAAGTTGTTTCCGGAGGTTCCCCTGGGATGGTTCGTAGCTTAAAGTCACTGGTGCCTCCTTCTTCACAATCCTATCCCAATTTACAGATACACACGCTAGTACCGGGGGCGTATATAAGGGGGACCTGTGGGGGCTCCAGCCCCTCCCCCCCCCCTCCCTCCCGATAAAAGACAATAAAAATTAAGAAAGTGTTGTTTTGGTAAAAGCATAAAATAATATTGTAAATTTGGATGTACCCTAATCTTAACTTATTGGCTAAGTTATAAATAATATTAAGATTGAAATTAGACTACCTCGTAGTGTAGTGGCTAGCATTCTTGGCTGCCACCCCGGAGGTCCGAATTCGATTCTCGGCTCTGCCAAGAAATTTTAATTCTGGTCTGAAGGCTGGATCGGGGACTGAGAATTCCACAGTACAATACTTTTCAGAAATAAATTGTTAATTTTGTAAAAAAAAAAGATATATTATACCCTTGGAAAATAGCATGTAGACAAGATTAAAAATTTCGGGGTCGTAATGGATTCTTGTGAATGTGATTTAGAGGTTTATGCTATTTACAAAACTTCCAGGGTTCATAAGGTTAACTAATTATTATAAAGCCAAGAAAACAACAGGATCTACTAACAAATAAAATTTAATAACTGAATCAAACATAAAACACTTATCGATAAACCACCCTTATATTGTTCACTCGCACGTGAACAGATCTGACACTGACCAGTCTGACGTACCATGATAACACGGCATGACAGCTGTCAAATAAGCATTATGACTGCAATGTCACTTAATTCAAAGTACAAAAGAAATGGATCACAAGATCCAAATAACAAACAAATAAAATAGTACAAGAATTTAATATTTATGAGCGACACGGGTTTTAAGACTAGTTCAAGTAATGAGCATTTTGACGGGCGCTCGTCTCCGACCAAAACAGTCGGTTCGGGAACGAACTCCGTACTGCGAAGGACGAATTACGGAAATGTGGGAACAACAATTACATAATTATATACACTACTGACATGCTCTAACCTTAGATTACCACAACCAAATACACGTGTGTATTATTTAAAATAAGGGCTGCGGAATTACCGTCTTATACCTTAAACACTAGGAAAGCATAACATGACATGAACAAGTTTGGCCGGTTGCCAAATTATATTTATAATGAATACAATGGCCTTGAAAATAAGAGCCAACAACAACAAAATACAAATTTTAATTTTCACGCCAGAAAATTTTGCGTTTTAAAACAATGAACAAATAAGTCGTAGTAATGATAAAAGAAACTTGGATCGACAACATGGCAACTCCCCTAATTAAACCAAATAAAATAACCTTAACTCATTAGGCTTTAAAGCAAGCATAACGTGTCATAACCGAGCTGGAGACAGCCGGGCCTATTATCGCATCTCCGAGTGAGTGGCTGATTTCTTCCCCCACGTAGTAATTAGTGCCACGCTAAATATAGATTCTGGCCCATAGCCAGCGTCCAGCACCTTTGCTAATCGCCACCTGTTAAACGCGTACAAACAAATATCACATTATCTCAAAACATCCTCTCAGGGATTTTTAAGAAACACATCTCCAGGTCAAACTTACCCCCAAGGGTAACTAATTTGCCGGAATGATGTCGCAGTCAAGGACAGGCTTTACCTCTCCTCATCATCGTCACTTACACCAAAACACACGTGGCACATTTCTCGAAGATCTCGTCGTAGCATGAATCAGCACACCCCTCAGATAAATGACACACGTCATGTCCAAATGACAATAAAGAATTAATAACTGGAATCGGACTTAGCCCGAGTTATCAAAGCAACTAAAACACTAATTTTCCCCCACGTAGTAATTAGTTTAACATATCATTAATTCAGTCCATTTATCATTGTCGTTCCTAGGTTCTCATTCATGGCTACACTTTTTATTGATACGTTAATCATATGCGACCATTTCGCTATAAGAATTACGTATACATAAGGACAACCTTTAAGTTACAAAATTTACTGTACAACATAATTGTCACGCAATGCCAAAATTTACTACACGCATGTCAGTTAAGAAATCAAACCCTAAAATTTAAATTAAACGACACAAATAAAATCTGTACAAAGTTCCACACATCTCTCGCGATTCCCCTCGTCCAAAATCAATAAATCAATTTTTTAATACTCATCACTTAAACTGCTTTCCAGAGGCCTTTCGCCTCGTCATCTCCCATCATTAGGCCTTTAGCCCATAAAACTCATGGTAATGGAGGATGAAACTTGTTGTCTTCTCTCCATGGTCGTCATCTTGCTACTGTTAAAACACAATTAAATTAAAGTTTTAAAACTGTTCTATCTGCGTTATGAGTATTTTATTTCCTCATATCGTCCTATGCAGAATCGTAGACTTTCCCTATTCTATGGCTAATTGCCATCTGTTAATTTATGAAATTTATAACTTCGTTGTCGACACACAACTAGAATTTTAAAACCATACCGTCTTAAGGACGTCTTAAAATGACTGTCGAAGAATAATTAGGAGTGCCCCGGTTCATCTCAGACATTTGTATATATACAGAAAGCCTAAAGTTTCAATGGTGGGAGAAAATAGCTCCTCAATATTTTAAGTAATGGGCCTATAATTATGTGTGACCTCTCAAAAATCTTGTATTTTCTCATAGGTCGCGAATCTGCCGTCGAACACGCAACCCGATCGCTAGATCTTTTTATAACCGATTGGCGTGCAAAACACACTGACGCTATGTTCTGGCGTCATGTTTTCTTATTGGTCAGATAAGTTGGCGTCGGAGTTCTGACCTTACAAATCCCGCCCTTATTTTGACGTCACGACTATTCTCCTCTCTCTCACTCCTTGCCTTGTACCCAGCATTTTGGCCTGTCGATGGTCACGTACGCCACAGCGTCATATCTGATTTTCTCAGAAATATAAGAATAGCATTGGTTGTGAAACTGTCGGTAGTTTCCAGTCAGCACGTAGCCCGTCTTACCAAGTCCAGATTGCTTGCTACATCAATTTTGCTCAAATATCCAGCATATCATGTATTTAGCATTTCCAGCGATTTTAATAATATGACACATTATTATTGGACACAATGATAAGGGTTCATCTGACCCCTGGTTGATGAAATTCGAACTCAATATGAAGTCGAATTTCACATCCCCTACTTTTCTGGCTCAAATTTGAAGTTGCTGGTCACCCTCAAAATATAATGACTGTCCGCCTCTGTCTGTTTCAGTAGCCGTCTCGCTCCAAACTCATTAGGAAATTCCTGTACGCTTATGCCCTCGGCGTCTTTCCTCGCTACTCGTCTCCCCTCTCACTCTTTCAAAACATCAACATTGCTGATTTACAACTTTCGCCTGAATTTGTAAACACGTCAGAGCCGTCTTTCGAGCGCATTCACCACTAGAGTACCCCCGTATCTTTTGTTGTATGTTATCACGCGAATGTTTAATTTGGTGCAGTAACATAATTTCTCGGTTCGTATGGCTCTCTCTGATGATACAATTTTAAATTTGAAATATTATACACTGCCATGTTTCCTGTGCTCACCTCTCGGACTCTGTAGGCGTTGTTACCTAAATTCCTCACGATGCTGAATGGTCCCACATATCTTTCACAAAATTTGTTTAGTATCTTGTTCGCTGGATCAGATATCGGTGGCTTCTTAATCAAGACCAATTCCCCTTCGATCAACTCCCGATGAAACTTCTTTCCACGTACTCTTCTTAATCTACGGTCCGCCTGTCTTCTCATATGCACAATGGTGTTCTGGATCCGTAGATCGTGTGTTGGTACTGGGTCGTTAGGACACGTTACAATAGTGTTCCAAGAACTCACTGGAAACTGGTTGTGGTGTAAAACCATGGGAATTTGCCCTGTAGATTCATGACGAGTGGAATTCATACATATCTCAATGTCACTCACTCGGTCTACCCATTTGTAATGTTCCTTGGGAATAAATACCCGGAAGAACTTAGAAATATCACGGATTACGCGTTTGCTAGAATTTCCTTGAGGATGTCTTATTGATGAGAGAACGTGTTTTATATTCAAATCTGCCATTCCTTTCTTAAACTGGGCACTAGTGAAATATGCGCCATGATCTGATAATATAAACTCAGGCTTACCAAGAGTCGGTATCACCTTGTGTATTATTCTACTTAGAATCTGTTTAGTGGTGGTTTTCTGAATAGGGCATAGAACCACGAATTTGGAAAACACGTCCAGACACACAAGTAGATGCCTGCACCCTCTCCTTCCCTTCGGAATTGGACCAAATGTGTCGATCGCCACTATTTCCAATGGTTTCTGGGGTAATATCGGTTTTGGGTATTGCTTCATTAAATAGTTGTTAGGCTTAGTGCGTTGGCAAGCGTCACAAGTCTTAACCACTTCGCATATGGTAGTTCGCATGCGTGGCCATGTGAAAGTTTCGGCTATGGTCGATTCTGCCTTGTCTATTCCGATATGGCCGAGGCTTTCATGGACATGCCAGGTCAAACCACGTTGTAATGCAGCAGGTAACATGATGCGCATTTTGGTATGCTCCTCATTAATGAATTTGTGTAACAGGTTGTTCACATATTGATATTTTCCTTCTTTGCTCCGGGCCTCACGATGAGCTGCAGATCTAGGCTGAAGTTCTCCCTTAAAATACATGATCATTTGCCGCATCCAGGGCTCACCTTCTTGCTCTTTCTTTAATTCCTTTAATTCATTCAAGAACTCGTGATCCTTAAGTGTCAGTTCTATGTGTTGTACCAATGCCTCTTCTTCCACGTCTTCTTCCGGGTTTCTGCTGAGAGCGTCTGGGATGATGTTTAGTTTTCCTGGGCAGTGTTCAATTTCTATATCGAACTGTTGAATGTAGATCGACCATCTGGTGATACGTTCACTAACAATGTTAGTTTTAAAAAGAAATGTGAGGGCCTTATGATCTGTCCTGATAATAATTTGATACCCAAACACTAGTTTTCTCCATTTTTGGAGGGCGTGGAGAATAGCTAGGAGCTCCAACTCTGTAACAGTGTAATTCCGTTCGTGTTTCCGTAACTTACGGCTTACAAAGGCAAGATAAGATCTTTTCTGTAGGTTGCTTGGATCTTCCTGATACAACATTGCTCCGACCCCAATAATCGAAGCGTCTGCCTGAATTACAAACTTTTGGCCGAAATCTGGGTATCCCAGTTTGATACAATTTTGTAACAACAATTTAGTAGCTTGGAAAGATTGGTTGCATTCGTCATTCCAAGACCATTTATTATTTTTCTTTAGCAGTTCTTGCAGAGGGGCTACAGTTTCCGTGTACCCGGGACAGTTTTCTTTGAAAAACCCCGTTACACCAAGGAAGGCACGGACATGTTTTATTCTTGTAGGAGTGGGGAAATGTTTGATTGCATCAATTTTGGCAGGGTTTGGTCTGACACCGTCCTGATCGATAATGTGGCCTAGATATAAAATTTCATCCCTAAAGAAGTGGGATTTCTTCAGGTTTATTTTGAAATTTGTGGTGCGTAAATTTTCTAACAGTTTATCTAAGTTTTCCATGTGTTCATTGATGTTGTCGGAAGCAAATAAAATATCATCTATGTACCTAGTCGTCATCTCCTTAACCTCCTCAGTAAGGTTTCGGTCTAATGCTCGAATTAGGGCACAGCCAGCTGTTTTCACGCCGAACGGCATTCTTCCAAATGTGTACGTCTGATTGTCGAACAAGAAGCCTGTTAACAATTGCGACTTCTCGTCCAATTCGATATGGTGAAAGGAACTCGTTAAGTCCACACTTGAATAGATGCTTTTTCCTTTAAATCCCTTGAGGACGTCTCTAATTATGGGTGCCTTATCGTATTCCGGCAACAATCGAAGGTTGAGCATTCTTGCGTCGAGACATAGCCGTATAGATCCATTTGGTTTGATAACGGCCAAAATTGCATTTAAAAAAGGTGTGGGCATCTTTTTTATTACGCCTGCATGTAACATTCCGTCAATTATTTCTTTAACCTGTGAATGATGTTTTTCCGGAATCGGGTACAACCTACTTCTGAATGGTGACCAATCATCCACCTGCATGGAATATTTAAAGTTGAGAATCTTGCCCGGTACTGTATCAAAAACCTGTTGGTGTTTTCTTAAAATATCTTCAAGTTGCTTCTTTTCCGTAACCCCTAGTCTGACTTCCTTAACCCGCTCCTGTAGTAGCTCTTCAAATTCATTATTGCTGTCGTCCTCTTCAGCCAACAATGCCCAGATATCTCGCGTTTCTTCCTCTTCATTAAGTTCAATTACAGCTGTAGTGGTGTCACTGCTATATGCCTCAATTATTTCCTTGTCCGTCTTGTTTAAAATAGCCTGCTGCGTGATCTCGGCCCCCTCCTCACTAATTGCCTGTAACATCCAGGTATGCGCCTCCTTGCCAGATGTTATCTCGTCCATATGCAGTCCTATGTTCGTCATCCCCTCGATGTTTTTTGAAGTTTATGGTGTTTTTGTGTAGATCTATGACGGCCTGATATTCGCAGATGACGTTTGCCCCTAGAATGATATTGAAGTTCATTTTCGTCATAACTATGCAAGTTTGAGCGAAGGTGTGTTCCAGAATTTCTAATTCGAGATATGCCTGCTGTTTACAAGTAACGGATCGTTCAGGAATTATACCCCGTACTTTAATTTGCGGGACCGGTATCATTGGAACTTTATGATTCCGCCCTATTTCTTTGATCAAGGCCTCAGATACCAGGCTGACCTGACTTCCTGTATCGACTAAGCATTTGACCTTCAATCCATCAATCCTAGCATATATTATTGGTAATTGCTTTAATTGTTCGTTTTGTGGCCTCACGATTTCTTCCAAGCAATCTTCAGGCATCGCAATCCACTCTTTAATATGCGCTGTCACCCAACCATCATGATCATCACACCATTCGCTTCTGAGGCTGTCTCCTTTTCCTTCAATTAAACTTTTTTTTTCGCGCCTTGACCCTCGCCCTGGTCTTGGTGCCACCCGTCCTGTCTTTCCTGCTGCATTAGCATACCTTCCGCCCCGTTAGTGTGGGTGTCCGGATTTGCTCTGTGTTCCATCGCTCGTTCCCATTTATTCTTATTGTTTCCCTGTATGTTATGTAGTTCTTCTAGGTACTGTTGTGACTCAGCGTGTCTCTCGTTCCAATTTCTCTGATCACCCCTTGGATCCGATTGTTCGTTAAACCGCTGGTTATCCTGTGCGTTATGTTGTTGGTTGTAACGCCTATTGTCCCTGGGCCTATATTGTTGATTATAGTGTCCTCCACGCCATCCCCGATTATAAGGAGCGTTATTATTATTATTCCTATTGTATGACGTTTGGTATCTCTTATTATCTCGCCACTGCTGATTGTTTGTGTTCCGGTAGCGGTTAGTTTCTTCCTGATTGTTATGGTTTCTGTCCCTATTTTCGTATCTCGGTTGAGATCTCGGCTCATATTCTTCGGTGCTCTGCCGTCTTTGATTATCCCCAGTGTTTGTAGCTTGCGACCTCGTGTTTTTGTTCGGTGTCTTGACTACTTCGACTGCATTAACTAACTCTATCTGTCTCTTCTCTCTCGGGTTGATGTAATTAGTGGTTTCATCTATCCTCCTTAATACCTCTTCTGCCTGGACCACGGTCGTAATATTTGCCGCCACCAAGAATTGCTGAACGCTAATAGGCATCTGTTTTCCTATAGTAGTTATTAGCTCCATTTCGCTCGGGGGATTATCAAGATCTTGCAATTTGACAAGTTGCATGGCGAAAAAATCTGCATATTTCGTCTGATGCGTGGAATGGTATTTGCGCGAGTATAAGTCCTTTCGCAAGCTTTGTTGATATGACCCACTCCAGTATTTGCTTAGGAAGGCCTTGTGGAAACCTTCCATTGATTTAAATGTGTTCTTAAATCCAAGATACCAGGTAAGTGCTGAGCCCGCCAAAAAATTTCAACCATTCTTAATTGTCGCGTTGAGCTAACATTTTGGTCCGAAAAATATTCTGTCAGTTCTCTTAAGAAAGCTTTAGGTGTCCCTCCGCTCTCTGGTAAAAACTTATTCGGTTTAAATTCGTTTCCACGGATGACTTGTATAACTTGCGTGGGAAGTTGTGTGTTTTGAGGTGTCGAGCTACGACCCTCATAATTCTGGAATGCTTGCGTGTCTATCATTCTTGGACTTTGCCCAAGCTCGTGGCTGTCTACTGTGTGCTCTCTTTCCGCATTCTCCCCTTTCCCCTTTTCCATTAGTGTCGCAAACATCGTATTATGTCCAAGTGACTGCAACTCCGATTTTATCATGCGGTCCTCTTGAATTTGAAATCTTAACTTCATATTTTCTTCTAACGCCTGTATTTTCGCGTTATTTTCCCCTAGCTTCTTGCTTACTGCGAGCCGTTCATCTTTCGAATCAGCGCTCATCTTGGTCCAATCTTTTCTAATAGTATCCTTCAATTTAACAATGTGTTTTTCGACTTCCTGTTGATTAGCCTCCTGATTATCTTCGAGTTTATCTATCCTTTCTCCCAGAGAAATGTTGTTCTGCTCTAATGTTTGTTTAATTTCTTCCTGGTCAATTTCTAACTTTTTTCCATTTCTCAATTGATTGTATTTCTAATTTGTTGAGTTCCGTCACTAAGCCCGTGATATTGTTATCTACTGTAATTATCTGATCTTGCATACCCTGTGTCCCTCGTTCGATCTTCTCAAACCTTTTTTCTAAGTTTGTGTGTGCTTCTTTAATCTCAGATGAGTTGGTCAAACACGCTTGCTCGATTTGTGCTAGTTTTGCCATAACAGTCTCATCCATTCCTTTAATTTCCTTTTTAAACGAATCTTCGATACCTTTTATTATTCCTAGTTGTTTGGTATTGTTAGTGCTAACGTCCTTTGCTAATTGGATTAGCTGTTCTTTTGTGTGCTCTTTGATTTCTACCGTTAGCGCAGCTAGATTTTGAGTGTTCCTTTCGTCTTGTGCGTTTAACATTTCATTGTTTTTCTCAGACTGCCTATGTAATTGCTCACTAACCAGAATGTTTTGTGTAGCGATTTTCTGATTTATATTCTCGTTAACTTCAGATAGTTTTGTGTTTAACTGTGTCTGTATTTCTTCCGATTGTTTATTTATAGCAGCTAACTGTGTCTGCATTTCTTCACTATTCGCCGCTAACTGAGTCTGCATTTCTACCGATTGTTTATTTATAGCCGTTAACTGTGTCTGCATTTCTACACTATTTGCCGCTAACTGTGTCTGCGTTTCTGCCGACTGTTTATTTATGGCCGTTAACTGTGTCTGCGTTTCTTCACTATTCGCCGCTAACTGTGTCTGTATTTCATTGGTTATGTCCTTTCTCATCTCACTAAGCTGTTCTTGCGTACGAGCGGATGCTAATTCAATCACTTCGCGGATTTCTCCAAGAGTTGCCATCACAACAATAATATATTTGAGACATAGGGAAATGACATAAGGGCGGAGCCCTGGATACGCGCGCTCACATATATTAAATATACACACATTAACCCTTTACATACTCAGTTCATTTACTTTAAATTACTCCCACAAACTATAGCATCACTGAGTATAATTTACTTATTATTCCATTTAATTTTTAACCCTTTGATTCAGTTATAATCTTCCTGACCTTATTTCACTTACAAATTTTAACCAATTAATAGAGTATTAATTAGTTTTTAAGGTCTAACCTTCCTGTCAAATAATTCTTTGAGTTTGGCTTTTCTACACAAAGCTAATTTAATTTTATTGGGCGCCTGGAATAGTTTGTTCTAATTTTAATCAAAGTTCAAACACTTAACTTGTTCCACATTTACTTTATTGCAAACTCCATGACTTTATATTTTCAAACATTTGGCGGTACTATCTCCGCCTAACTTACGTTAATAAACTTATCACATGCCGGTGATCTATTTTTTTTACTCTAAAACACAAATGCCACACGTTCGGAAGCCAAAGTAACTCTTATATACCCTTGGAAAATAGCATGTAGACAAGATTAAAAATTTCGGGGTCGTAATGGATTCTTGTGAATGTGATTTAGAGGTTTATGCTATTTACAAAACTTCCAGGGTTCATAAGGTTAACTAATTATTATAAAGCCAAGAAAACAACAGGATCTACTAACAAATAAAATTTAATAACTGAATCAAACATAAAACACTTATCGATAAACCACCCTTATATTGTTCACTCGCACGTGAACAGATCTGACACTGACCAGTCTGACGTACCATGATAACACGGCATGACAGCTGTCAAATAAGCATTATGACTGCAATGTCACTTAATTCAAAGTACAAAAGAAATGGATCACAAGATCCAAATAACAAACAAATAAAATAGTACAAGAATTTAATATTTATGAGCGACACGGGTTTTAAGACTAGTTCAAGTAATGAGCATTTTGACGGGCGCTCGTCTCCGACCAAAACAGTCGGTTCGGGAACGAACTCCGTACTGCGAAGGACGAATTACGGAAATGTGGGAACAACAATTACATAATTATATACACTACTGACATGCTCTAACCTTAGATTACCACAACCAAATACACGTGTGTATTATTTAAAATAAGGGCTGCGGAATTACCGTCTTATACCTTAAACACTAGGAAAGCATAACATGACATGAACAAGTTTGGCCGGTTGCCAAATTATATTTATAATGAATACAATGGCCTTGAAAATAAGAGCCAACAACAACAAAATACAAATTTTAATTTTCACGCCAGAAAATTTTGAGTTTTAAAACAATGAACAAATAAGTCGTAGTAATGATAAATGAAACTTGGATCGACAACATGGCAACTCCCCAAATTAAACCAAATAAAATAACCTTAACTCATTAGGCTTTAAAGCAAGCATAACGTGTCATAACCGAGCTGGAGACAGCCGGGCCTATTATCGCATCTCCGAGTGAGTGGCTGATTTCTTCCCCCACGTAGTAATTAGTGCCACGCTAAATATAGATTCTGGCCCATAGCCAGCGTCCAGCACCTTTGCTAATCGCCACCTGTTAAACGCGTACAAACAAATATCACATTATCTCAAAACATCCTCTCAGGGATTTTTAAGAAACACATCTCCAGGTCAAACTTACCCCCAAGGGTAACTAATTTGCCGGAATGATGTCGCAGTCAAGGACAGGCTTTACCTCTCCTCATCATCATCATCACTTACACCCAAACACACGTGGCACATTTCTCGAAGATCTCGTCGTAGCATGAATCAGCACACCCCTCATATAAATGACACACGTCATCTCCAAATGACAATAAAGAATTAATAACTGGAATCGGACTTAGCCCGAGTTATCAAAGCAACTAAAACACTAATTTTCTCCCCACGTAGTAATTAGTTTAACATATCATTAATTCAGTCCATTTATCATTGTCGTTCCTAGGTTCTCATTCATGGCTACACTTTTTATTGATACGTTAATCATATGCGACCATTTCGCTATAAGAATTACGTATACATAAGGACAACCTTTAAGTTACAAAATTTACTGTACAACATAATTGTCACGCAATGCCAAAATTTACTACACGCATGTCAGTTAAGAAATCAAACCCTAAAATTTAAATTAAACGACACAAATAAAATCTGTACAAAGTTCCACACATCTCTCGCGATTCCCCTCGTCCAAAATCAATAAATCAATTTTTTAATACTCATCACTTAAACTGCTTTCCAGAGGCCTTTCGCCTCGTCATCTCCCATCATTAGGCCTTTAGCCCATAAAACTCATGGTAATGGAGGATGAAACTTGTTGTCTTCTCTCCATGGTCGTCATCTTGCTGCTGTTAAAACACAATTAAATTAAAGTTTTAAAACTGTTCTATCTGCGTTATGAGTATTTTATTTCCTCATATCGTCCTATGCAGAATCGTAGACTTTCCCTATTCTATGGCTAATTGCCATCTGTTAATTTATGAAATTTATAACTTCGTTGTCGACACACAACTAGAATTTTAAAACCATACCGTCTTAAGGACGTCTTAAAATGACTGTCGAAGAATAATTAGGAGTGCCCCGGTTCATCTCAGACATTTGTATATATACAGAAAGCCTAAAGTTTCAATGGTGGGAGAAAATAGCTCCTCAATATTTTAAGTAATGGGCCTATAATTATGTGTGACCTCTCAAAAATCTTGTATTTTCTCATAGGTCGCGAATCTGCCGTCGAACACGCAAACCGATCGCTAGATCTTTTTATAACCGATTGGCGCGCAAAACACACTGACGCTATGTTCTGGCGTCATGTTTTCTTATTGGTCAGATAAGTTGGCGTCGGAGTTCTGACCTTACAAATCCCGCCCTTATTTTGACGTCACGACTATTCTCCTCTCTCTCACTCCTTGCCTTGTACCCAGCATTTTGGCCTGTCGATGGTCACGTACGCCACAGCGTCATATCTGATTTTCTCAGAAATATAAGAATAGCATTGGTTGTGAAACTGTCGGTAGTTTCCAGTCAGCACGTAGCCCGTCTTACCAAGTCCAGATTGCTTGCTACATCAATTTTGCTCAAATATCCAGCATATCATGTATTTAGCATTTCCAGCGATTTTAATAATATGAAACATTATTATTGGACACAATGATAAGGGTTCAATATTTAAATTGTTTACCTTTCTGCTTGATAAATTTACAAATATTTAGGTATTTGCCATTCATACTCCAGAGGCCATAAAACAAAATTCATTAATTATAACAGTTTATTTGTGTGATGTGTTATATTGTACAACTTTTTTTTTGTATTGCCACTAATTGTAGACTATATGAACTTAGAATTTTACAACCAACTCTTATCTAAAATAATTACACAAAGTTATATGCTCCAGGGTATTGGTTGATATTTCTGGGTATTTTGCGATGACAATGCCCTGAGAATACTTACAATTTTCAAGGATAGTCAGCCCCCCCCCCCCCCAGAAAAAATTGTATATACGCCCCTGACTAGTAAAGCCATCATAAAAGCACAGGTTATCACACATATTACACGAACACCCAAATAAACGGGGCTACATAACCACGATGTCGCAAAGCCCCTAAAATAAACAACAACAACCGTATAACAGCTTAGGCTTTGACGGCCGGCGTTCATAACAAGGTTCAAGCTGTCCGGGCGTGTACGCCATTGACTGCTAACTAACGAAAGGAGCGGACCCTTGACAATGCCGGACGCAGTTTCCGGTGAAACGTCGGGAGATAATATCCTGCCTGTACCACGGCCTACAAGCCCGGAAAACTTGAACATAACATAGTTAACAACAACCATGTCAAAAGAAAGGTGATGTTTGTGGGGAAGAGAAAAAAGTGCTCACACACACACACGCACACGCACGTCAAGAGGAGGAACTCAATTTGAGGCAGTGGACCAGTTAGAAGTGAACACGCTAGATGAAGCTAGACGAAGCTGTTCATATGAGTCGTCTCAGATGTTGGCGTCATATGAAGAGAAGGTTGTGTCCTGATTGCGGTCATTCCAGATTGCGTTCACCTCATTAGTAGTCCAGATTGCGGTCACTTTAATTTTAGGGGAGAACTATAAGCATTACAGCGTCCAGATTGCGTTCACTTTTCTTGGGAGACCGTCCTTGGTTCTTGGTTCTTCCCGACTGACTCATACCTTCCGTAAGTTTTGTGGATAACAAGGGGAAACCGATATTTCACTACCTGACCAAAGAATACAGTTCAGTGTTCAGCTGAGCACACCCCATAAAACTTCGCTTAAAAGAATCAAGTCCCCCTCCCAATCTGACAGCACCTCGTAAAGCAATGATTATAACATTTTCACTCTTAAGAATAGAAACGTTTCAGGATCGGAATCAACGACCTTCACTTTCAACAAAATTGTTGTAACGGGAAATTTTATACTTACAGGGTATAATTTTTAATTTCTGCCCCTCCTCTCCCATTTGAGGGGCGAGATGTCTATTTTTATAATATGTACTGTATAACGTGAATAATATTCTTCTCATTATTACCTCGAAAAATTCGTCTCGTAAAAGTAATTTGTTCTGCGTTTGATTCTAAATTCCCTTTGTAATCAATTTCTGTCCCAGCCCCCTCCTACACATAAAATCAAACATTTGAAGTTTTAGGTTTATTAACATTCCAGATTTGAAATCTGTGACTTTTAATAAGTCAAAATCAATAAGTTCACTGTCAAAACTACTCAAATTATAAGATGGTATTTTTGAAGGAAGCTTTCCCCCTACCTTGCCCTCAATGACGTGGTCAAGGTAGGGTACTCCGGCAAGTGCGTAGGATCCGGACCGGTCTCCCAAGAAAAGTGACCGCAATCTGGACGCTGGATGGTTTATAGATCTTCCTTAAAATGAAAGTGACCGCAATCTGGACTACTAATGAGGTGAACGCAATCTGGAATGACCGCAATCAGGAAGACACCGAAGTGAATGGGAAAGGAGAGATTACCTAAGAAATTAACGGGATAAAGGAAGCAGAGGTAGACCTAGGAGACGATGGTTAGATTGAAAATGAAAATCCACTGCCTGCTTCCAGTCTCCGACCGGGTCAGGAATGGAATGAATGAAGCCCCCATCTAGCGGCGAGGATATGAACTGTGCCGGCTGCCGAGGCCTGACGCACTCCACTGGGGCAATGATTAAATGAATGACAGATGAAATGAAATGATAGTGGAGAGTGTTGCTGGAATGAAATTTTGACAGGGAAAACCGGAGTACCCGGAGAAAAACCTGTCTGCCTCCGTTTTTTCCAGCACAGATCTCACATGGAGTGACCGGGATTTGAACCACGGACCCAGCGGTGAGAGGCCGGCGTGCTGCCGCCTAAGCCACGGAGACGATGGTTAGATTACGTTAGTTAATTAGTTATTGTTGTTTTAAGGGGAAGAACTACTAGGTCATCTGCCCCTGGTTAGATTATGTGTTTCACGATTTCAAAGTGAGAGGTGTAGAATCAGAGAAAGCCACAGTGCTAACTGCTAACAGGGGATCAGGAAGGCGACTCTTTCGCAAACAGAGGCTTGCTGACTAGACTGGACGCTGGAAGGCAAAACCGTCTCAAATTAAAATGTGAGAAAAAAACAAAGTAAAAGCAGAAAACAAACCAAAAACCAAAAACACGAAGCAAAGAGCAAAATTCAAAACAACTAGGAAAAGCAAAAAAAAAAAAAAAAGTACTCAAAGCAAAGAGCAAATTAAAAAAAGCAAAAGCACGAAACAAACACAAAACCAGAAACAAAATACACAAAGCAAAAAGCAAAATTCCAAAATAGAGCAAACGCGGAAAACAAACCAAAAACCATAAGCACGAAGAAAACAAGCAAGAAGCAAAGTAGGAAAAGCAGAAATCAAACACAAAACCAAAATCGCAATTAGTTCAGATTTGACTCCGCTCATCCCCCTCCAGAGGCAAGTCCTAGTTACGCCACTGGTCAGAAGTGTTTTACATATATTTGGCTTCCGGTCTTCCTGACGTCATCGCATCATATTAATTCAATAGTATATACTGTATTATTTTAGCACGGTTGCCGAGGCTGCTAACACGTGAGCGTGGGTTCGAATTCCACCTCGGCCATCCTGAATATGGTTTCCGTGGTTTCCCATTTTCACCACCTGGCAAATGCCAGGACGGTTTCTTTCAACAGGTCCACGGTCGACTCCTTTCCAAAATCTCTTCCCTGACCCTTCAATAATTAGACCCAAGTTTGCGGTCGCCTGGGCGATCGGCCTGTCACCATCCCCAGTTGTATCTGCTGGCAAAGTGTGTTCAGCTCCAAGACACCTTTCTTGTGACGGTAGAGGAATGATCCTTCGCAGAGTCCGTGGGTGAAGCCGAGCTGGGGGATAAGTGATTAAAAATGTGTATGATTCATACGTGAAGACAAATCAGACACGAACAGGAAGCGTATCAGCCAGTTCCAGATCCTAACACTTAAGTCTTGAACTACGCCTGTCGGCATCAGTAGTATTACATTTGAATGACATCTGTTGTTAGTCCTGTCTTGGCTTGTCTCTATTTCATTTACCAGTGGACTAGTTGTTTTTGGCACGGATATATATTTGTTACTAAAATATCTTGTATTGACGTTGGCAGACATGTTCTGTCATAATGCCATGTTATCCTCATATCTTGACATCTGGTTCAACTTGTAGGTCATTAGGATGAATTTAGTTGGGTAATGAGAAGGTTAGAGTCCAGGCCCGATAGAGGAATCCAATGTATTGGAGACTGACAAGTGTTCCGGTACTGACTAGAAGAATTATCACAATATCTGAGGAATTATTTTTGTTGTCGTTTTAGGGGCTTGGGATATCTTGGTTTTCAGTTAGTTATTGTTGTTTCAAGGGATGGAACTACGAGGTCATCCGTCCCTTTTAACACAAATTAAATTACACACATTTGGAATATATCGTAAAATTTTGAGGTGGACACCTACATGTGAAAAGACCAAAAATAAATAAAACAAAAAGAAATAAGTACAACTGATAAGTATAATAATAAACAAAAACTACAGATAACAAACAAAAAACAGAATACAAGAAAGAACAATGTCTTTGAGTCAATGATCACTTTGTAAATTTAGATTGCTTGCCCTAACCTACTCTCACTTATAAAGCGGATGACGAGAGCAGCAGCCACCGCGTCATCGGCTAATACGAGTTTGAGTTTCATCTGCAAACCAAGGTTTCTTCGTAAGTTAGCAAGATCCACACACTCAGATAAAATGTGGGCCACGGTGAAAACGGCTCCACAGGTACAAAGGGAAGGGGGGGGGGGGGGTGTTCTCTTCTCATTAGGTCATCAGTCTCGTGCATTCAATTTGTCTGATTATAACCAGTGTTCATATAGTGGGCGCAGTAGAGTGTAACTGTAATTATTAGCACAGTTGACATAATGTCTTTTCTGGCAGTTGCATGGAGGGAGAGTGGAAATACTCAGAATGGTCGTTGTCAACGTCAGGATATTAACCTACGATCTGTAACCTACTGCGTACAGTGCATCTGGTTTAAAATGATAAATATTGAACCTCCATGTTTCTTCTATAATTTGAAGTTCTGTTATTGGAGTATGTCGATAACTCGAATGATATTTTGTTCCCCAGACATAAAATATGTGTCTTTATTCAGAAGTTTGGGTGAATATTACGTTCTTTAGGTGTGACAAGGAAATGGCTTCAGTTGTGTAGGGCAACTGGACTCTGTATTTCAGTCAGAAGCATATTTAAGGTCAACACGATTATACCCAAATGAGATGAGTTATTCCCTAATCCTGAAAAAAAATTACATGAGATTAATAAATACACTTGGATGACCAGTTTTGATCGTCAAGCGATCCATTACACTTAGGCTATAAAATCTATGTTTGAAAGTATGGGTGAAAATATTTACAATATATAAGTTACACATTTAGTTGCAGCATTAGTTGAGATAATGCAGCTCGTCAACCTGATATTGTATTAGTTTGATGACCAAAATGTCCCTGGAGTACAGTACAATGAAACAACAACGAAGAGCCAACTGCTTGCTTGTATGAGTTAAAACAAACGTTCCTCGACTGCTAGTTTAAGCTATTTTTCCGGCCTCATTATTTTGTAGGAAATGTTCTGTAGGGGAAGTGGGGGTGGTATGGGGCTGTGTAGCAAATAATGAGATCAGCAGCGCAGTCTACTGGGAAGTTCATCAATTAGGGCTTTACACGAAACTACAAGGTATTTTTACAACTGCAGATAATAGGCTCATCAAGTACTAAGTTAATATCGTCTTCAAGAAGCACTGTTCCTATTGAACCTGCATTAATCTCTTCACCAATATGAGTGAAGTTGAATAAGATTTATCATTTTCTTCATATGACACGTTGATGTTTATGAATTACACTTATGCACTAATATACAGTATATATACAATGTTTAAACAAGTTTGTAAAAGCTTGTGTAACGTGTCAAGCTTCCATACAACTCACGGAATGGAACAGGTGCCGTTTTTCCAGGCAGTTTGCATGGAAGATAGAGCACAAGAGCCAATCGGTTTACTTCTCTCATTCTAGTCGAGATCCTAGCGTCAATATAAACATATAGATTTGTTATGTGGATAGACCCACGAAATAAATACATCGGAACGAAAGTATATTTTCTTGTGGCGTCTGTTATACGTACACAGTAAATACTAAATACAGATTGGTATTATAATTATTATTATTATTATTATATCTTATCGACCCATGCGAGGAATGTCGCATGTGTATAGACCACCCACTCCGTCTGGGGCTACAGTCAAGAATGCTAGCCGCTACACTTATTGTCTCCCGAGCGGTTTCAGTTCTTTAACATGCCATAAATCTATGACATGACCCGCCGGCTTTACTTCCCCTCCGAAGGAAGGCATACTGAGGGATTTTCAACGCTCTTAAAAATCCGACGACTTCGGCTGGGTTAGAACCCTCAATCCGTGATACGGGCTTAAGACTCCAGTACGAATGTTATTGAAACATGCAGAATGAGGGAAATGTATTATTTATTTCTGATCCGGTAAAAACAGTGAAGAGACTGGACAAGCGCAGCAGCTGGCCGCAAAACCCAGCTACATTCTGAGAACACGTTCATTATCTATTTAAGTACTCGTACTTTGCAGCCAGCCCAGGAGGAGCGGTACAAGCCTAGCCACAATTCGCTTTAGCACGGCTAAAAATAGCCATAACACACCCAAGGGGCTCACACCTTGTGGGACATGAGTAGACGACCCCGTCCCAGCCCTCAGACTAGAATTATATTTCTTGGCAGAGCTGGGGATCGAACCTGGACCTCCAGGGCGACAGCTAAGAATTCTCGGCTGAATTACAAATACACACGCTGCTACAGGCACCACAATAACACACACTGTCAGACAAATTACACCTAAGTACACAGGGCTAAACAACCAAGCCCCTCAAATGAAACGACAACATCCATTTGCTATGCAAAAATTGTTGATTCATTTAGGGGTTTACGACATCGTGGTCATGTAGCCCCGTGTACTTGGGTGTATGTTTGTGTGGAATATATCTGATCACCTGTGTCATTGTGATGGTTGTACTATTGTGTGTATTGGTAAAGATGGCTAGGATGTAGGAAGGAGGTGGCCGTGACCTTAAGTTAGAAACGGTCTCGTCATTTGCCTGGAGTGGAAGGAGGAAACCACGGAAGACCACTTACAGGAAGGCTGAGATGGGAATCAAACCCACCTCTTCTCAGTTTTGCCTCACAAAACTGAGTGTACCCATTCCAGAAATCAGCAAAGAATTAAATTTCTTAACAGAGGTGGGGGTCAAACCCGTACCTCCAAGGCGATAGCCAACACCATTATCCGCGAAACCAGGAGGTGGACCAGAGTAAATGGAGGAATAATTTTTGAGAACAGACATATTAATATTATACAGAAGCAACAACACAACCGATTAAGTTATAGGAAGAATAATGATTTTCCGCTTTTCCCGTGGATTTTTGGATAAGAGTTTTCATTAAATTTACCCAGCATAATCTTTCGAACGATATAAAAAATTTAAATCGGGTCAGTAGAACGCTAGAAAAAGGTGTTTACATATGAAACGTTGGCCATAGCACATAAGAAAATAGTGTTTTTCACCTTTCCAGATGGAGGGAGGGGGGGGGGGGGAGGGGGGGGGGGGGAGGAGGAGGAGGTGGTTTTCCTAGCAAACTGCCACTTCATTCCTTTTTTGAAGTTTCCACCAAAATACAAAAAAATGTCCAATTTGGTCCAATAGAACTCTCGAAATAAGCCTTAACATGGTATAAATAGAGTTTTATTCTACAGAAAAGAAATCTGTTAACATAGAATATGGACTATAGTATTAGGAAGTTATTTTTGAAAGCATTTGCTTGGAGCGTGGCACTCAATGAAGTGAAACTTGATACTGTTGGCGCCACAGAAAAGTGAAGAATAGAAGCGTTTGAAATGTGGTGTTACAGCAGAATGATGAAGATCAAACGGGTAGATAGACTAACATATGAAGAGGTATTAAGGCGAGTGGAAGAGGAGATGTGTTTTTGGCGACTGCTGATTAAGATAGGAGGTAGGTTGGTAGGACAGTACTCAAACACCCAGGAAGGAAAGGCCGAAAACAAGAACTGTAGGGGTAGACCAAGGTTAGAAAATATGAATGCCTCGGATCTAGGGTGTGTTAGCTATGTAGAGATGAAACGATTAGCTGAGGACTGAGAGGCATTGAGAGTTGTTTCAAACCAGTCAAAAGACTGAACACTCAACATCAGCACTCACACTACTTGACGCTCAATTGTAATTCCTGGAATGCATTTTCCTGCGAGAATGGTTGGTTGGTTCCTCAGTCTAGGGGCTGCGACAACGCGGCCATGTAGCCCCGTGTACTTTGGGAAGCTATAGGATCTGTCTGATAACCGGTGTTAAGTGTGATGGCTGCATTAGCGTGTGTCATCTGTAATTCAGGTAAGGACTGGGTACGATCAATATCAAGTAGTTCCTACTTTTGTTACCAAACGCCACCGTCAACGACAACTAGTTCTGAACTTGGTTACTAGATGCCACTGCAGTCGGTTTCTGGCATCGAACGTTGGAACCTACGGAGGTATCTCAGGCATTTCAATGGAATGTTGGAGTAATAATGAGGTAAAGAATTGAGAGGCAATTGCTGTATTTTGGTGAAATATCAGAATTTAAGTAATGTTCAATGTTAGTCAATCTAATATATAATTTAGCTTCACGCAAGTGTAACTAGTGGGTTCTTTTACATGCCATAAATCTATGACATGGGACCGCCGGCTTTACTCCCCCCCCCCCCCCCCCCGAAGGAAGGCATACTGAGGGTTTTTTAACGCTCTTAAAAAATCCGACGACTTCAGCCGTGTTTGAACCCACGTCCTTGGGCATAGAAGCTCAGCATGCTACCAACTACGCCACCGAAGCCGCCTTCCTGCGAGAATATACATGTCCATCGAGTAAAATGGTTCATGCCTGTTGATCTTGTTACGTTAGCGTTTCGCACATCAACGATGCAGCGCCCTGTCGATATCAACCCTGAAGAAGACAGATCATGCCTCCAGGGAGTCCAGGAGCGCTTCAATCCATTGCACGCGGAAAGTGAAACACTGAATAACTTAGGGCGGCTCTGAACTATCGTGATATATAGCCCACAAGATAAATTATCACACCCTAATCATCACATTTAGGGCTAAAAGTTTGCCGACCAATAAATCATGCAAAAATATCTTAAATACAACGCACTTTTCAACAAAAACTAAAATACTTTTATGTTCGAGCCTGGTGAAATGTAAATATTATAAGTCAGAAAACTATACTATAATGAGGCTCAATATAGTACAAGTTTTCATTATGATACAGTTTCTCCCACCAACCAGAGTTGTGTGACCTTCCACATCCTTGCCCAGTTTCATTCACCTTCATCCATTCTATCTCATCCCGGCATGCAGGTCGCCCACGGGCGTCGACTAGAAAGATCTGCACTCGGCCTCTCAGGAGGCTACACGACAAAAAAAAAAAGTGAGGATGGCATCGCACCTACGCTCACTTCCATGGCCCAGTATTTTAAATTTCACTGCATGGTGAGTGTTATAGTGAGGTATTCCGGGAGGCCATGGTCAAATACAAGGTATTCTCTGCGTCCCATGTGCTCTGTTCAGTACATACAACTGGTGAAATCTCGACAGATAGAATATTTATGTTCGAATATAAAATAGTTATAATTATCGTCGAACATAAACAATCGTATGCAACTCGCCTATAATGGTAATTAAGACACTGGTATGGAAATTATAAAACTCACTACGCTCGTTTTATAAACATACTCGTGTCTTAATTATTGTAATTATAGGCTCGTTGCTTAATGTACTATAAAATACCCTTACGAACGCTCTAAAATATTTGTTCTCGTCCAATAGAATATTTTAGAAATATATAATTCGAATCAACCAACTCGTAACTAAGGTAATGATTTATGTGGTATATTCATTAACCAACGTTAACGCGCAACACTAGACCATGGGGCCAAGCTATCTGCGGACTCGGTAGACGTGGGTTCAAACCCCAGCATCGGTTGTCCTTGAAATGGTTCTCTGTGGTTTCCCATTTGCAACTCAAGGCAAATGCCAAATGACAGGAGTGCCCAACATACGGCCCGCCGCTCCACGTCCGCGCCGTGTCGCCAAAAGTTTGAAACAACTTAAGCCAACTGAACAATGAACTGGGCGCGCACCTCTACCCAAAGCAGTTCCAGTCGTCGCACTAAACTAAATTATCATGAATATTATTTCATAATTTGATTAATAACAAGAAGTTCCGTGACGAACTAAAGAGCCTACTTTTCTCGAAATGTAAGATTCATTCCAATGATTAATCTATATGGACCTGTTTAGAATAATGACGAAATTGAGTTGGTAATAACGAAATTTCTAATGTGTTCGAAATATAAATGGCGTAATGTATTCTAATAGAACACTACAGTTGGCAGCCCTGGTGACTGAATATATTCTTAGTTCCATCTCTTAAGGTACAGAATACAAAATTTGGTTGAAGTCCAATGGATAGCATGAACGTTTCATGTAGTTAGACATTGGACCTATCAGCGCGCGTAAAATCATGTTGACAACAATGCTATGCATGTGTTGGTCAGAAATAACCTGAACTATTATGATCTTTTGTTATGCCAATTTTGGATGAAATCCATTTATTTGTACAGAAGTTACATGTATTTTAAAATTGGACCAATCAGCAGGCTTAGAAGCATGTTGGAAGCTTATAAACTACGGAGGTTGCCTCAATTTTCACTCACCAATCAGCGCTCACAAGGCGGATGACGGCACAAGATACCAAACGCGCCATGTGGGGAACGTAACGAAACTGTCAACATCAGCTGTTGAGTACGCAAAGAACATTTTTTTCTCATGAAATTATTGGTAAATGGGTGATAAAATAACTGAATGTAGCCTACTTACATTTTATGTTGTGATCTTCTTGAATTTCTTGGAAATTCGCCTAGACTCGGTAGCAGTATCGAGGGTGTTAGTGACTTCCAATAACCACTTCTTATGCAAGATGCAGGCGGTACATCAGGAACTTCTCTCGAGATAAAATCTGTCGTTCTTCTTAGAACGTTCCTGCCTCGTTGAAATCCGTATTTTCCGTGAAATGTGACGAATTTTGCTGAGATGTGCCGGAACTGGTTTAGCCAAGTTTCTGAGGGATCGGTCATATCACCGTATGACAAGTGTTTAATCCAGGTTGGTAATGCATAATCGTGTTGAGTTTGCATTCCATAAGTTAAGTTCCCAAGTTGTGGAAATTTATCTTGGAACTTGTGGGCTACATAACCTGGAACATAAGCCTTGCCATCCTCCTCACTTTGTTCCAAGATATTGGCAATGAAGAACTCTGGTTGCACATTGCTCCCTAAGGTTGGTTCTGGAAGCACGTTACTTGATTCAGACACTATGCCAGCTTTGTTTATTAGTGCTTTAGCAACTACATATTCATCTGAATCTGGATCAGCAGTGTTTGTTTGCTTTTGAACAACTCCTGGATTTTTTCCCTAAAATAATCATCCTCAGTCTGTAAATGCAGTCAAGGGGAGAAGGATGATCGCGTAAGCCACCACGGGTTCGCAATTGTGAAAAGAGGTTTTCCAGTATATCTTGATTTAGCCTATGTGTGAGAATGTACTTGTATTATGCCTACGGGCCATATCTCTGGACAGAAGTCGAAGGGATTTTATTGAAATGATGACTGCTTTCTGGATTATTTGCAAAGAATTTTTACCAATGCAAAAAGAATTACTCATGAAATTTTCCGTCTTGTCCAAAATCAAAATACCATTCATGCGCGTATATAAGGCGTATATCTTGAGCTGAGGGGGCTCCAGATCCCCCCCCCCCCGCCGAAAAAAGCCAACTTGGGTACAACATACAATGTATTTCACAGTAGCCTACTTTTAAGAAATAATTATCAATTTGTAAAAGAAAATAAGTGTTTACCTTTCTGCTTAATGAATTGACAAGTAGCCTATTTAGATATTTTCCATTCATACTCCATAGGCTATAATAGAAAATTCATTAAGTACTCACAATTTTCCACGATAGTCAGCCCCCCCCCCCCTAAAAAATGTATATACGCCCCTGATACCATGTACGAAATATGTCAAAAATATTAACAGCTTTAAAATCATCCTAGCAGGTCATTAAAACTTAAGAGTAGACCAGCTGGGCTCACTTACCATTTGGTTTTAGATTCCTTGTAAATCTTGGCTTTATATTAAGCAATTCGGCCCTGAATTCTAATTCGAAGTCTTCACTCTTAAAGTGGAGGGAACATATCCTACTTGTTTGAGGGTTGCAATGATCTTTTCGCTTACATGCAGCAATCCACTGATTGCGAAGGCATGCGTCTTTAGGTATCGTAAAATACGACACGTCATTTTCAACTTTATAATAACTGTGACAAACTGCCACAGCACATCTTTGGCCTGGCATGATTATAAACAAAAGAGCTTAAAACACGTGTTTAAACCACTGCAATCCATACAATATAATGTGTGGAAAAGTTGACTTTCCTTGCATATCACACACCTCGCGCGCTACGAGGAAACTTGTGACGTCACGTCCTTTCCCTTCCCTCCGCGATTCCCTCGCCTAAGAGCTCCATATTGAGGCAACCTCTGTAGTTTACTAGCCTTGGGAAGCACTGACGTATATTAGTTACTCCAAATTAATCTCGAATGTAAGGTACTATACGTGCGCAAAGTTTAGAGCTGTTGGGTTGAATACTTGCTGATATATTAATATTAGGGTAAAAAAATTGGAGACAGCATTTATTAACAGTTGGCAGCCCTGGTTGCTCTTATGAATACGCATAGTCATATCTGTTATAGTACACATAGCACATACGAAGTGTGGTTGAAATCCAATTGACAGTATATAAGTTACATGTATTTATAATTGGTCCTATCAGCAGGCTTAGAATCATGTTGGTAGTACTGAGGTCCATTAGTTACTCCAAATTAATTTAGAATGTCAGGTACTATACGTGTGCATAGTTTAAAGCTGCCGGCTTGCATACTTTCTGATATATTGGTATTTGGATAAAAACAATAGAGAGTGCATTTATTAACAGTTGGCAGCCCTGGTGGCTCTTAAGATTACGCTCAGTCATATCTGTTTATCTACACATAGTACATACGAAATTTGGTTGAAATCCAATTGCTAGTGTAGAAGTTACTGTATATGCATTTAAATATTGGACCTATCAGCAAGCTTAGAATCATTTTGGCAACACTGTCTGTATGGCCTCCTGGAAATTAAACTGCAATATTATTATCTATATGTGTGCCAATTTTGGTATAGCTCTCATGCATATCATCCAAGATATACAACATGGAGCTGAAATTTCAATTGCGATTTTTCAGCAGTTGGTAGCACTGATATAATTTTCAAATACGGCATTGAGATATTCAGATAGAGATCTTTACTCATACCAAATTTGGGTGCAATTGCTACAGCCGTTTAGGAGTTGATAGGGGGGGGGGGTGAGACACACACACAGCCAGACAGACAGATAGACGGACAGACAGACAGACAGGACAGACAGACAAACACACATTTTCCCGGATCGAGCTCATATGTCTACTTTTTCCTCATTTTTACAAAATGCGAAAAGTAGGCTAAACATTGTGTCAAATGAACATTCACTCATTGTCATTCATGCTATATGTGTATAGAATATCATCGTACTTCTATTTTAAAGGGATTTATTAAAAATACTAGCAGAATTACCCATTTTTCGAACGGTCTTCGGTATTAATAACCAGACGTAATCAATTGAGCTACTGTTGCAATGGTTAGAGACTTGGAACCTGTTTCTCGACAAAGAAAAATGATTAGTTAAAATATGCTCTGAAACTAAATTTACCTAACGTGTACTTCCAGACGTGAAAAAAAAAATGAAAACCTTGTAGACGAAACGCAATACACGTCAAATAAAACTGACCTTCACTGTTGTGTCATGTCCCCATCCAGAGGAAGACCACTTTAATAATTTATAAAGGCTTGTGGCGCATGAAAATTCAGGTTTTTTGGACTCCAATGGCCCAAATTCCTAAAAGAAAAAAAAAAGAAAAACTACCGTATTTCAATTCAGGAAATTTTGAAAATAATGCTTCTGTTTGGTGATATAATAGACCTTCTGTACGACATAACGCACATTAAAGTCGTGTGAAAAAAATCTAGGGTACCCCTTGACCCCCTTAAGCGCAGTGATGAATTTTACAGTTTTAGTTTATTCCGTAATAACCTAATAGCCATTTGCAAACATTCACAGAAATTTAATAAATGGAGTGGCTTTACTTCTTGCAGAAATAGATGGAAAGTAGGATGTCACCTTTTCAGATATTGTTGTCATGGTTACTGGCTTGCATTCCTTCATTAGTTTATTAAATGAAATTAGTTTTCTGGGAATATCTCAGAAACTGTTGGTTTTAGAGCCTTAAAATGTACTTTTCGGGGACCCTTTACTGCTATTTAGGGGCACCGAGTTTTGTTTCTGACACCAAGGGCCTGAAAATAAGCTTTGTCTCGTCGTTGTAGGCCGTAGTATAATAATAATAACTATAATAATAATATGACAATATAGGGATAGGGATATAATAGACCTTCCGTACCACACCCGCACGTGTAAATCGCATGAAAAAATCTAGAGTACACCTTGACCCCCTTAAGTGCATTATATGATATTGATGAATTGTACAGCTTTATTTGGTTCCGTTATAACCTTAAGCCGTTTGCAAACTATCTCAGTAATGTAATAAATGGAACTGTATTGCGTCTTACAGCAATAGATGGACCTGTGAGATTCCGTTGCCATGGTAACCGGCTTGCATTCTTTCGTTATTGTCTTAAATGAAATTAGTTTTCTGGAAATATCTCAAAAACTGTTGGTTTTAGGGCCTTAAAATGTGCTTTTCTCACATTGAGGGGCTGAAAATGAGATTTGTCTCGCCCTTCTACGCCTATTTCAGCAATTATTTTAAGGGGGTAGGCCCCCTTTTATGAGAGGTACGGAGAAGAGTTACACCAATGATTAGTGTCGTGCCTCTGAAGGATATCTGTACCAAATTTTACGTTGATCCACCCAGCCGTTCTCGAGTTATAAGGGAACAACCACTTTGTCCACAGACAGACAGACAGACATACAGACAGACAAAAAATTTATTTTCGCGCGCATCCGTCATAAAACAGACTGAAACGCGTAAATAACGCAAATTTCCGTAGAAATTCAGAAAAAAACAGACAAACTTTCATTCTTATATATATAGAGATGTAAATTTATTTTTAGTGTTTTTTTATCAACTACAAATAAATATAGAAAACTGCAACACTACTAAGAAAACTAAGGTCAGACAGCCACAAATCTCACCATATTGCACCTATATTTAAAAATAAATCCATAACCCCCAACCTCCCCGGAGTGTTATTGGCCCGCAAGGTCCCCCAACTATTTACAATGTGGCCCTTAGTTAAAAAAAGGTTGGGCACCCCTCTTGTATGGTGCTCAGATGAATGCGAGTGTAGGATGAGCTGGAGAAAATATCAAGAATATTGTCGGAGACCTGCTCTATGTGTACCTCTGACGCGTCTGCACTGACGGGAACGTCTAGAGTGGAGGCGTCAGCATGCCAACTGAACGGTTGAACAGTGGGTCAATGTTCTTTCCACAGATGAGTCCTGATTTGTTCTGAAGAGTGATTCTCGGAAAGAGACCGATATCGAGGAGGATCCCTAATGGTGTGGGCAGGGATTATGTTAACTACTCGAACACCTCTTCAGGAAATTGTACGGGCAAATCGGCAAGGTTTAACAGCTGTCAGGTATCGTGACGAGATCTTGGGACCTCATGTTCGGTTGCTGCGAGGTGCTGGGGGCCCAGATTTCGTACATATGGACAATAATGCCCAACCTGATAGAAGACAGGTGGATGATGTTTTCTTGGAAACGAAATATAGTGCACGCATGGTGTGGCCTACTCGCTCTCCAGATTTGAATCTCATAGAGCATGTCCGGGACGCACTAGGAAGACGAGTAGCATCCACCAACCACTCTCCAAGACTTGCAAGTTGCTCTGCAGGATGAATGGGCGTTATTGCCTCAACATGAGATTGATGACCTCATTCGCAGCATGACCCACCGTTGTTAGGCCTGTATTGCTGCCAGAGGTGGTCACACTGAGCACATTGACCTGTTGTCGGAATGTATGTGCAAATCCATGAAGTTGGAATGAACCAGGAATATTTTTCTCTATTGTTATGCATGTTGTTGTGGTTTACTTTTTGTATTCTTTACACTGTTGCTACTTTACTATCTGTTGACAACGAATATAGATTTATGTGTTAGGAAGTCATTTTTGAAGGCCTTTGTCTGGAGCGTGGCGCTCTATGGAAGAGAAACTTGGACTATTTGTGCAGCAGAAAAGAGGAGAATTCACGCGTTTGGAATGTGGTGTTACAGGAGAATGATGAAGATCAGATGGGTGGATAGGGTTACAAACGAAGAGGTATTAAGACTAGTGGGAGAGGAGAGATGTTTCTGGCGACTGCTAATGAAGATAAGAGATAGGTTGGTAGGACACATACTATGACACTCAGGAATAGCAAGTAGGCCTAGGTGAGATGGAATTTTTTGTCTTTGCAACCCATTATCGTTGCATTCTTTCCACCGCCCATCCGCTGTTCAGCTTGCATTCTTCGTGAAACCCTTAAAGTTATAGACCTCCTGCCGGTACTGGATTCTATTAGCGATGTCTTCGCGCTTCACGCCCATTTTTTTCTAGATCCTTCTTGACATTTTTGTTATTAAAGCATAAAATAGTGCAATATGCAACGATCCTATAAAGGCAATAATTAAGACACGAGTTTTATAATATCCATACGAGTGTCTTAATTACCATTATAAGCGAGTTACATACGACTGTTTATGTTCGACGATAATTATAACTTTATTATATGTTTGAACATAAATATTCATAAATATCTGTTGAGATTCAGTCACTTGAATTTTGTGATCGGAGTGCAAGCGCTGGGTTTGATATCTCTGTTTTCCAAGTTCTCTGACCGACGGACGCATGCGCTCTGTGTGCTTGGCAATGGCATATGTTTACTGCCTACCGATGTGCACCAGCTTTCAGTCAAACTGTCACCGAAGTCGTTTGAAAGCAATACGCTGTGTAGAAATTGGAGTTCGGGATATTAAGGTACAGTGCTATTCGCCAGTTTATTTACGCGAACATATGGACGGTGCACTTTCCATGTCGGTAATTTATATAGAAGGATGCTGTGTTCATATCCGACATGTTGGATTTTGAACTCATACGCGAAGGTATTCTTACCTAATTGGTCAATGAATAAGCTCTGATTGGCTGGAGAAACTGCATCATAAAGGAAAACAGTACTATAATGACCATCATTATGATACAGTTTTCTGACGTATAATATTCACATTTCAACATCGTCGAACATAAAAGTCTTAATAAAACAGCGTTGAATTGGAGAGATGTGTATGTGAAAATATATTATGTTGAATAAGTTAGGTTATAAATGATGGTTGATGTGTTTTTACCAGGTAGAGAGATATTGTAGAGAGAACTTTGGAAATAGGTGTGACGAAGTTATTATGAAATGGTAAGAAATGTATTGGTTTCCAACAGTGGTTCGTTACTTTGATACATTTGTGTTTCCTCGCAACCTGTATTGTCCGGCTACGGTCTTCGCGTCCATTATCTTCCTAAGGACCTTTATCTCAAATCTTTCTGCTTCCCTCAGACCAGCCTTTCCAGTAATTCGGAGTAATTCACTTCTATAGATACACGCGGGTTTAATCACCGCGGCTTCGATGGCGTAGTTGGTAGCATGCTGAACTTCTATGCCCAAGATCGCGGGTTAAAACCCATCCGAAGCCGTCGGATTTTTTAAGAGCGTTAAAAATCCCTATGTATGCCTTCCTTCGGAGGGGAAGTAAAGCCGGCGGTCTCTTTTCATAGATTTATGGCATGTTAAAGAACCTTCCACTAATTACACCTGTGTGAAGCTAAATTGTATACGTTGAGAATGTAAACAACGCTCTTAGGTTTCTACGTTCGTTGCCAAGAGCAGATTGAGGCGGCGTCTAGTAGCTAAGTTCTGAACTAGACCTAGTAGTCGTTGACGGTGGCGTTTGGCGGCAAAAGTAGGAACTATTTGAAAAATTCAAAGTTGCAGTCCTTACTTGAATTAAAAAACAGATACACACACTAATACAGCCATCACAATTAACACCGGTTATAAGACAGATTCTACACACACCCAAAGTACACGGGGCTACATGACCGCGTCGTCGCAGCCCTTAAACTGAGGAACCAACCAACCAATCACCGTATTGTTATGTCTGAGTTTAGCTCGCATTGAGATTGCTTTTTTTTTCTTGTATAAGTTGTGTGTTATACAGGGTTATTATGTATGTGCGCGCCAGTAAACACAAGCTAAGCCGGCTGTGACTAGCGCAGATCGCGGTCGTGCCCACCTGGTTCAGCCGGTGCAATAACCCGCTCCACTGACTCATATCGCTAGTTCACACGTGTTTTGTCATTCATATGGACGTGTATCTGCAAAGCTTAGACGTTAGTGTTGCACGTTTAGTGAGTATTGTGATTACTGCGATTGTTGGTCATGCGTACACACCAATTCACATTCCATAATTCGTATATGAAAATCAGAAAATCTTGTTCTGAAACGGGACAAACATTTCGAATCAAGTTTCCATGAAGACCTGTGCCCAATGCCAGTACAATCAGGAGACTCACTAAACGATTTAAGGAAACAGGTTCTGTAAATAATAAAATATTTGACAGACATTCTTTCATCAGATGATGTCAGGTGTGCGTTACAAGAGAGGGAAGAAATTTTCAGCATCGCCTATGAGCACTGTTGAACATGTTTTGTAAAAGTGTGCGCGTCAAACCACCGGCTGAACCGGGTGCGCGCGACCGCGATCTGCGCTAGTCACAGCCGGCTTAGCTTGCCGTGTTTACTGGCGCGCACACACATAATAGCCCTGTTCGAAACGACGGCAGAGGAGGAATATTGCCAACGGCAGAGAGGGTGGAAGAACCAGCTCTGCGGCACATAGTTGTTGTTTTAACAACAGAGCAATCTGTCACACCAAACGATTGTGAAACAACACTATGCATGATGGAAACGAAGATAATATGTTAATAGTTCGGAGGCATTAGTTTTAACTTTTTAACACACTGATTGTAAGATAAAAGAGATGTAACGATGTATAATTAATGTTCAATAATAAGGAAAAATGTAGTTAGCAAAATTGTCTGAAAAATTACACTAGAACTTTATCCCAAATGTAGTTTAAACTATAAATAAATTCCTTCCTTAAGGAAAAGTTGAGGATGAATAAGAAGCTTTAGAATTTCTAGTTTGAAATGACATAGTTGCGGTCAGCTCGCGAAGCAAGCGACCGCGGCTGTGTAATGCGCCAGGTACCGGTGCGTCAAGTGCCCCTCTGCCTGGATTTGAATCTAATTTGGGCTAAAAAGATGCTTAGATTAATAAATAAATTTTTCTGGAGTGATTAATATTGAAGAAATTTTTAACACTATTTTATTTGACTTGATTAAGGGGTTTGACAATGGGGGATCTGACTTAATGTTCGCATAATGAATTAAGGGATTTAATTATTTCGTGATTTGACTTCGCTATTGACCGTTACAATTGCACTCTTTAGTTCACTGCAGTTTGGGATGATGTTCGCTTATCATGCTAGATGGAGCATAGCTACTTATCATCCCCGCTCGCCATAGTGTGGATAGTTTAATAGTCGTTTACAGCGGCAGCTTCAGCTTGGTAATAATTATATAATAATGGAAAAAGATCTGAATCTGTTAAGTGTTTAAATTAAGTCTTTAGGAAGTAAGAGAGACCACTAGTGGGCAGCTCTAATATTTACTGTCAGCAATTTACCCTGGGTTTCTTAACGTTCTCCGAAGAAAGGCATACTGAGGGATTTTTAACGCTCTTAAAAATTCAACGCCTTCAGCAGGGTTTGAACCCGTGACCTTGGGCATACAAGCTCAGCATGCTACCAACTACGCCACCGAAGACGCCTGGTACTTCGAAGTTGCAATATCATTAGCAACACCTTGTCCATACGGAATAAACCAAAACGATCTCGTGATTCTTTCAGTTTTTGAGTCTTCACAACGATTAGCGTTTGTGTAAAGGCTGTTCCTATAGCTGCTAGTATCGACTGTCTCAAAGGAATTTGACTCAAGAACAGTGACGTGATGTATTGGGGAAGACATTAAACTGTCACCAGAGCAAGTTATTGGCTAAAGTTCTCGTCGCTGTCAGCTGATGTGGTGCTAATGACACAGAATGTTAAGTGGCACATCGAGAATGTCTCATCGGGTCTTATATCCCTGCCCCACTACTTTCATATGTATATGGCCCTTAACCCTTGAGAACTGGCGTGAAAAAATATAACACGAGGACAGGCGCCGGGTCATTCTGACCCACAGTGTGTCCCTCCCTTTTTGTCATAGTCGTACGGATTATGAAAAATGAAATCCACAGCCTGCTTCCAGTCTCCGACCGGGTCAGGAATGGAATGAATGAAGCCCCCATCTAGCGGCGAGGATATGAACTGTGCCGGCTGCCGAGGCCTGACGCACTCCTCTGGGGCAATGATTAAAGGAATGACAGATGAAATGAAATGATAGTGGAGAGTGTTGCTGGAATGAAATTTTGACAGGGAAAACCGGAGTACCCGGAGAAAAACCTGTCTGCCTCCGTTTTGTCCAGCACAGATCTCACATGGAGTGACCGGGATTTGAACCACGGACCCAGCGGTGAGAGGCCGGCGTGCTGCCGCCTGAGCCACGGAGGCTCCAGTCGTACGGATTATAATGAAGTAATTTTACACCCGGTGTCGTTCTATGAACTATTCCCATTATAAAATGTGGTTTATTTATATTTTTCAAGTAATAATAATAATAATAATAATAATAATAATAATAATAATAATAATAATAATATCGTATGGCCTCGGTGGCCGGGTGCAAGCTTTGTAATTTGCACCCAGAGGGTAGCTTGCATGTCGAATTTCGTTGTTCCTTGAATCACTATGAAAGTCAAGGAGGTGATAGATCTAAGCTCCTTGAACACTATAGCGCTTTCTAGTAGAGAAATTAGAAACTTTGTGTTGGCGGAAACTCCCGAGATTAATTTTGCCATTATGAACACGGCCTACTGGATTCAAATGGGTTATTTGACATGCCAACATCGTATGACATGCGTGTCGTATTTTTGATACCTTTAAAAAATCACTTACCACGGCCAGGAGCGAATCTGCAATCTTGGGGTAAGTAGACCGACACGCTATCCACTCACCCACCGTTTCAAATTTAACATGCAGAGAAGTGACAATTTTTGTAACAGTATAGTTGACCTTGATAGTGGCGGTAAAGTAGTCATCTCGAATATTTTGAACAAAGGAGCTGATGACCAAGGTGTCCCTAGACCCTCAACATGGATCAACAAGAACGTGAGCTATGTGATTGTGCTGCACCCAAATAGTTGTATTTTCCCTTTTATTTTGTACAGATTGTCCCGACTTACGTAAGCCGAAAATTGTCACGCGAGGACTGGCGCTATGGGTAAATCTGACCCGACCGTTAATAATATAGAACTGTCATCTTGGCCACTGACGACATGGCTACGAGCAAGGACATTCTACCGGCTCTTGATCTGGACTTGTTTTGTTTGGTGATTTGTTAAATTTTATATTATATTTTAGTTTTAATTGATATTTGGTTGTTATTTGTACAAGCGTGAAGGGCTAAATTATCTGTAGTTCGTGCTTTGAGTAATAAATAAATAAATAAATAAATAAATAAATAAATAAATAAATAAATAAATAAATAAATAAATAAATAAATCCCTCTCAATGAATTTCAAACTCAGACACTACAGTACTGTAGTGAGACCATCAGTACTATATGCCTCAGAATGCCTAAATATGGTCAGAAAAGGACAACTCCGGAAATTGGAGCTGAAGGACCGGAAGATTCTGCGAAAAATCATGGGCCCTATTAAAGAGGAAGGCAAGTATGGAATCAGGCACAACAATGAACTCTATGAACAAGTGGAGAGCATTACAACAGCCATGAGGAAGAGGAGGCTGATCTTCTATGGTCATATTGTGAGAATGAATAAACAGAGGCTCACCTCCAGAATTTTCAACACTGTCTCTAGAGGGAAAGCAACTAACGCCAAGTGGTCGAAACTAGTCAGGAAAGACCTTGAACAATTGGATATTGACCCCAGTAACAGCTATGACAGGAATAAATACAGGACTTTAGTCAGAATATCAGACTCTCTCCAGTCACTAACAGCAAAAGCAGTGCGTCCAGGAGTAGGTGTGAAATGGACTCAGGAGCGGAAGGTCGTTCACAGTGCCAGAATGAAGGAATACTGGGCTAGGAGGAAAGCTGCCAGAGATAAGAACCACGTGGTTCAAAGCCGGCCCAAACGGAACAAAAAAAACTTGATTGTTTAAAACGCTATGGACATGTTTCTTTTGACGGGTGAAGTTCAAGTCTAGGAAGGAAATAAGGAAATAAGGGTTGACCAAAATGAAAATATAGAGCACTATTTAATCCTCGGGTTAAAAATACCCACGCGCCAGTCCTCGCGGGTTAATACCTTCAGTCTACTTCCTGGTGTAGTGGCTAGCATTCTTGGCTGTCACCACCGAGGCCCGTGTTCGTTTCCTGGCTCTGCCAAGGAATGTAATTCTATTGTGTGGGCTGGAACAGGGTACACTCAGCCTCGCGAGGCAAAACTGAGAACAGATGGCTTCAGTTCCTACCTCAGCCATCCTGGAAGTGGTTTTCCGTGGTTCCCCCACTTCCACTCCAGGCAAATGCCGGGTTGGTGTCTAGCTTAAAACCACGGCTGCTTCCTTCTCAAATCCTACCTCAAGTACAAAATTAAATGCACACACTAGTACAGACATCACAGTGACACAGGTTATCAGACGAATTCTATACTCACCCAAGTACACGGAGCTACACGACCACGATATCGCAATGCCCCTAAAGATTCAACAACAAAATTATATAGCCTTATCATAAGAATTCCTTTTTTCCCCCAGAACTTAGGCTACTTTGAAATTGTCTACTCTAGTATCTCTCCGGGCCCTTTATCAAATCCTAGTCCCAGGGCTACAACCCCGTTTGCTTCCACTCTCTCATCATTGCTGCCAACAACCCGCTCAGGAATGGAACCAAGGGTCCTTTCGGACCACCACATCACATAGCCAAACGTTTTAACTAACCCCGTGGCACTACAGCCCTTGAAGTGCCTAGGCCTACCAAGCGACCGCTGCCCAGCCAATTGGCCTGCAGATTTTGGGGTGACGCGTGGTCAGCGCGTCGAGTCCCCTCGGCCGTTAATCTTTGTTTTCGTGACCGGGGCACTGTCTCACTGTCAGACAGCTACTCAAGTGTCCTCACGAGGCTGAGTGCACCCCGTTCCAGCCCTCACGTCAGTTTTAAAATGCCTGACGGAGCCGGGGATCGAACCCGAGGCCTCCGGGTGAGAGGCAGGCGCGCTACCCCAACACCACGGGGCCGGCATAGCCAAACGTTTAGTTAGTGTAAATATCTGTTCGTAAATTATCGTATTAATGCTAATGGTTTTACGTCCCTTTTAACTACTGCGGCTTTTAGAGACGCCGGAGTACCGGAATTCTACCCCAAAGGAGATCTTTAACTTCTTATTCTTCTTCTTCTTATCCTTGCCTTTTCCCGTTACGCGGGGTCGGCTTTCTTAATCCTGAAGCGCCAGTCGTTTCGATGTAAAGCATCACCAGCAGATAGACCCAATACTCTCGTGTCCCTTTGGACATTCGTCATCCATGTTGTTTGAGGTCTGCTGCTCCCTCTCTTTGGCGTAGCCATGAAAAGGCACTTCTTCACTACATGTTTCTCTGGTCTTCGCATAAGATGTCCATACCACCTTAGCCTAGACTCTAAAAGTTTCTCAGTTTTGGTGCTACTTTGAAACTGCCTCGCACATGTACTTTACGGATTTTATCTTTGAGGGTAACTCCACCTGCCCAACGTAACATACCCATTTCTGTGGTATGTAGCTTTTGCTCATGTGCCTTTGAAGTAGCCCATGTTTCATTACCATAGAGTAGAGTAGGATTGGTCTTACTGCAGTTCTATAAACTTTACCCTTCGTTCTTATGGATATTTTTGATCACATAAAACTCCTGTTAGTTCGCGCCATTTGTTCCACCCAGACGTGGCCTTATGGATTTTATCGGCGAAAGGAGATCTTTAACGAGCCAGTAAATCCACTAACACGGCCCCCTCACATTTAAGCACCCTCAATTACCAACTGACTTGCGCCAGGACTTGATCCCGCTCTCTTAGGATCAACAGGCGAGAATGTTACTACTGAGTCACGTTGCCAGTTGTACAGTATTGACTGTGACGTTAATTCAATATCGTGTCTGTAAGCCATGTATGCCTTACCCCATGTCACAATCATGTTGCTTGATCTGACTTTGTCCCTGTCACGTCGTGCTTTTTAATTACACTGCCTACTCGCCCCGCGGCATTTCAACGCTGTCCTACTCGCCGCTTGCGCTTCCGACTAATAATCTCATTACTGATGTAAATAACAATAAATGATTAATATTCATGTGTTCAGCTCGACCAATAATTACTCTCCTCTTCACTGTTGTTGTTGTTATAATACTAATATTGTATGGCCTCGGGTGCCGGGTGCAAGCTTTGTAATTTGATGTCCAGAGGGCAGCTTGCATCACAAATTTTGTTGTTCCTTGGAGCGCTATGAAAGTCAAGAAGGTAAGATATATAAGCTCCTTGATACTATAGCGCTTTCTAGTAGAGGAAGGAGGAACTTTTTTGTGTTGGCAGAAAATCCCGAGTTTGATTTTGCCATTATGAACACGACCTACTGAATTCAAATGGGTTCTTTAACATGCCGACATTGTTTGAAATGCGTGCCGTGATTTTTTTCGCCTTTCATAAATCACCTACCATGACCAGGAGCAAACTTGCAAGCTTGGGGTTGGTAGACCGACACGATAACCACTCACCCACCGAGCCAAGCACTGTTGTTGTTGATTGATTTAGGGGCTTTGCTTTCTCGTGGTCATGTAGCCCCGTATACTTTGGTAAACTTAAGTGTGTGTGTGTGTGTGAAATATGTCTAATAACCTGTTATTGTGATCACTGTACTGGTGGTTGTATTTGTAATTGAGGCTAGGATTTCGGTAAGAGACGGCCGTCGCATTCATTTACGTATCATCTCAGCATTCACATGGCGTAGAAGTGGGAAGGGTATCTGGTTAAATAATTGATTTTCAGTCAGTCAATACATTAATGTACCCGATTAAATTCAGCGAAGAGTAACACTTATCATTTCACAGTTACTAACCTGGAAATTATTAGTCAAACCTCGATATCGTTAGGAGAATTATCGAAAATTCGAGTTATCGAGATACGTTGGAAGTTGGTTGCTTCCTTAATTTAGGGGCTGCGACAACGCGGTCATGTAGCCACGTGTACTTTGGGTGTGTGTAGAATTTGTCTGATAACCAGTGTTAATTGTGATGGTTGTATTAGTGTGTGTTATCTGTGATTCAGGTAGGAGGACTGCAGACGATTAATTTTTTCGAGTAGTTTCTACCTTTGCTACCAAATACTACCGTCCAAAACACCTAGCTGTGGACTTGGCTACTAGATGCTATCGCAGTCAGCACCTGGCGGCGAACTTTGGAACTAATATAGCGTTATCAAACTAACCTACAAATTTTTGCTTCCACAAGTGTAGTTAGTGGAAGGTTTTTATGCCATAAATCTATGACATGGGACCGCCGGCTTTACTTCCCCTCCAAAGGAAGGCATTCTCAGGGATTTTTAACACTCTTAAAAAATCCGACGACTTCGGCCGGGTTTGAAACCGCGATCTTAGGCTTAGAAGCTCAGCATGCTATCAACTACGCCACCGAACCCGTTAGAAACGTAGGAAGAATGTTGGATTTGTGATATTGTAACGTTTTTAGGGTTCGTAATAATAATGGTCAGGCTATAATGCACTATATCTTTATTTACACTATTATTATGTACACTAATTAACAATAAAACAAATTGGCCTACTTACTCGCGCACACACACACACACACACAGTCTCACTTTACACAAATAATCGCTATTTATTTAAGAGTACAATGTTCTCTGCAATAAAATATCTCCTACATTCACAATTTATTTGCACTGATCTCTGCAAGTCAGAATCTCTTGCAGTCACTATTTATTTCCACACCACTGTCTTCACTATTTACAGTACTTCACATTTTCACTCATCGTGCCATGCGCGGCAAACTGCTTCAACTCCACTCAGTCTGACTCTGAACTGCCTCGCCCGCCGCACTCGCAGGCATTTATCCAATCCGGCTCCTGGTCTCGGAAGTTCCCGATGTCGCTAGCTCCAGTAGCATCAAGTCCGTTCTCGTGGATTCTCTCCTAGCACCGCCCAGTCCTTTCTAGTTGGCTGTTCCCAATCAGGCCACCTCTTGCAACAGCGAGTAGGTTCTAGTGGTGGTTTCCAGAACTCTCTAGCCCCTCCCAGCGATGTTCCGGATCGCCTTTCCTCTTCCAGTAGGTTCAAGAGACAGAACAGTCTGGTAGCCTTTGCGCAAATGGCCTACCTGACTCGTAGGCCATTGTCATAGTGATGACCTTGGGAGGGTCTAAGAGAGGTGCGTGTCTGCGAACTGTCTCTCCCGTTGATAGATTGCAGCACTGCCCACTCCGCCCGGGAGCTGCCTGTCCGGCTAGCGGTGACACGTTTCAAAAATCCAAACGACTTCGGCCGGGTTTAAACCCGCGATCTTGGGCATAGAAGCTCAGCATGCTTTCAACTACGCCACCGAAGCCGTTAGATACGTAGGAAGAATGTTGGATTTGTGATATATATTATTATTAGGGGCCGATAACCTAGATGTTAGGCCCCTTAAAACAACAATTATCATCATCATCATCTGATATATATTACCAGTCGAAAAATACAATGTGCTGTCAAACTTATGCGACAATGTGCTCTGTAATGAAACTGGCAGTTTGAGCAGAAAGCGGCAACAATTGAAGGAAAGTGCTGTGGACTCAACTCAACCATATTTTGTAACTTCCCGTTTGGATGTAACAGCCAAAAATGTGAAAGATGTAGGAGAGAAATTACAGTACATAAAAACACTGAAAAAGAAGATAAACTAATTAAAAGAGCAATTAAATTCTACTTACAGCACTAACGGAATTTAAGGACACTGGGTTCTGACAATGGCTTATTTTGCACAATTAAATGAGCAAGTTTTAAAAGCAAATTTCTGTTATTTCCGTTTGATCAATGGTTGTTAATATTACACTAAACAAAGGTCTAACCTTTCTAAGCCACATGTTAACAATAAATATGAAATATTATTGTCTTATTTTGTACAGGGTGTTCAAAAACAAGGTCACAGAAAACAATCCCGCAAGTTAAGATTTTAGAGATTCTGGTACACTTTTCTCAGGAGCTAAGTAATTAAGTTACAGGGCTGATCTTTTGTAATGTTCTCTGGAGTGTTATCGGGCGAGGATCGGGCTGTGGTATGCGAAGGGTAGTCGGGATTTCCGGTGTTTGTGTGTGCGTACGGGACCTAGTAACTTGTGGTTTATAGCCCTAGTGATAGTGATAGCTAGTGATAGCTAGTGATAGTTAAAGTGTTGTTGCTCCATGTTGGGACGAACGATTTGAAGAAGAGGGCTACAGCTGATTACATCATGGGGGAGCTCTACGAACTAGGCAGAAAAGCTAAAAGCAAGTTTAGAAATGCAAAAATTATAATGAGTGGCATTGTTCGGCGGGGAGATGTTCCGTTGAGGCGAGTTAAGACTGTAAATGACCGCATGGACTGGGTATGTGCACAACTGGGATTAGTGTACATAGAAGCTGACTGCTAGATTGGTGGCCGTGACTTCGCCCGAGACGGGCTGCATCTAAATCGACGGGGCGCTTTCAATCTAGGGAGCCTACATGACAGGGTCATCGGTTCGTGCCGGCTTTTGTGAGGAGGAGCAGGTCCAGAGGTTGCCAGTCGATGGGAACAGAAGGAGCTATTTCGAGATATTTGCTGCGGAGGTAAGACTCTAAGATTACTGCAGGTTAATTGTCAGAGTTTAGGAAATAAATTAATTGAATTTTGGAATCTTGTAGAGACGTATTCTCCGGACATTGTCATTGCAACTGAATCTTGGTTATATGAGGGCATAAATAGTAGCGAAATAATTCAAGGGACCTACGAGATGTACAGAAGGGATCGGGGGAAGCGAGGTGGTGGGCTATTTATTTGTGTGCGCAAAACTATAGCTAGTTTCTTAAAGTGGGCTGATATGGATCATGAAATGTTATGTGTACAAATTTCGGATAAAGGAAATAAATTCCCTCTTCAGGTGATAGGGGCGTATAGAACACCGAAAGATAACCCTTCTCTCCTCGAAATACTGTATGATAAAACTTGTACGGGTAATGGTATGAAAAAGAGCATAATAATTGCTGGAGATTTAAACCTCCCCAAAGTAGACTGGTCTGGTGAGTCAACTAGCTGTGGTCAGGCTCAGAGCGCTGCAAATAAATTCTTAAGGGAGGGGGGATTTTCCCAAGTAGTTGACTTCCCAACTAGAGACAATAATACCTTAGATGTTTATCTCGTAAGGCCTGTAGAGCTGTATATTAACTGTCTGAAAGTACCAGGAATTAGTGACCATTCTGGGGTTGAATTAAATATTAGATATGGTGACATTACAAAATTAGACTCTGATGTAGCAAAAACGATCATATTCCAGTATCGCAGGGCGGATCATGGCAAGTTTCAGGGGTATTTGAATGAGCTATTTGTAGGATGGGCATCGGAAGGAAATCACATTAATATCCTGTGGACTAACTTTTTGAAAATTTTAAATAGCGCTGTTGATAAATTTGTCCCATTTAAATTGCTGAAACAAAACCCAGATCCTGAGTATTACACACGAGAAATTAGGAGTCTAAAACGGAAAATTAGGAAATTATACAATAAAAGACATGATAGTGACACGTATATGTTGAAATTTAAGTCCTTATCAAGAGAGCTCGTCTTAAAAAAGAGGGCTGCTCATGACAGTTATATGCAAGGTTTACTTGGTTCGGGAGGTGATGGGTGGAAAAATTTTTACAGTTATGTTAGGAGAAGAAAGGGAAATTCAAATAATTTGTCGATGATAATGTCCGCTGACGGTAAATTAATTACTGAGAAACAGGCCATTGCTAATGAATTAAATGTCTTTTACGGTAGTGTGTTCAATAAATCCAATAGCTGTGTGTTGGACCTTAACGACGAATCAGGGGCTCCCCTGTTCCAAATAAACCAGCCAGCAATTGTAAAGCTAATACAAAAACTACGTTTCAATGTATCAAAGGGACCTGATAATATTGTTAGTGAAGTACTTAAACTAGGAGGTAGGGCCGTGGCACGATACTTGGAGGTGATGTTTAATGTGTCCATAAACAATGCGCAAATCCCAGATGACTGGAAAAGAGCTACGGTAGTCCCAATATTTAAGGGAGGGAGCAGACTTGAATTGGGCAACTACAGGCCGGTTAGCCTTACGTCCATCGTTTGTAAACAGATGGAGCATCTCATTTGCGACTACTTGAGGGAACAGTGGGAAACATTATCATGGTTTAATGATAGGCAACATGGATTTCGGAAAGGTTACTCATGCGAGAGTCAGATGCTATCACTTTTTCAAGACATTAGCGAATCGTTAGACCATGGAGTTTCAGTCGACGCCGTGGTTATAGATTTTGCGAAGGCATTTGATGTCGTTCCGCATGACATGCTACTCCATAAATTAGCTTCGACGAAGATTGATAGAAGAGTAATTTTATGGATCCAAGAATTTTTGACGGGTCGTTCTCAGAAAGTGAAAGTCGAAGGCATATTCTCGGATGAAATTACCGTAACGTCGGGTATCCCTCAGGGCAGCGTAATCGGAACTTTGTTATTTTTGGCGTTTATAAATGACTTACCAAATGGGATTCGCAGTGACTGTCGATTGTTTGCGGATGATTGTGTAATATATCAAAAGATACATGACTCACAAGACAATGCAGTGCTTCAAGAGGACCTGAACCTGGTCTATAAGTGGGCAATTATAAATAAAATGAAAATAAACACAAGAAAATGTAGCCTCTTAAAAATAGGGAAAGTGCGAAGGCAGGATTTTCAATATAACATTGGCTCGGAAATACTTGTAGAAGAAGATTCTTGCAAATATTTGGGCGTTCACGTAAGGAATGATATGAAATGGAGTAGTCATGTAGGATGTGTAGTTTCAAAAGCTTACAAATCCCTGCACTTTGTAATGAGGGTATTAAAAGGAAGTAGTACCTCTGCTAAAGAATTAGGCTATTTGTCACTTGTAAGACCTATTCTGGAATATGCCTCGGCGGTTTGGGATCCATATCAAGTAGAGCTCATCAATGAGTTGGAAATTGTACAAAGAAAGGCCGCTAGATTTGTGCTCAGTGACTTTAATCCCAGGAGCAGTGTGAGCCGTATGTTAAAGAAACTTGGGTGGGAATCACTGGAGGCTAGGAGGATGAAATCTAGACTCTGCGCTATGTACAACACGTATACAAATCAACCAGCATGGGGTGAGCTTAGCAAACGATTGGGAAAGCCCACTTACATGGGTAGGAGCGATCATCCTTTCAAAGTTAAGGGCCGACCACAGCGAACAAATTATGGTAAATATTCTTTTGTAAACCGTGCCATTGATAACTGGAACTCTCTACCTGCCGCAGTCTTAGAGCCTTTTCCCAAAAATATAGGTGTGTTTAAGAAAAGACTGACTATTTGTGTAAATACTCCAGTTTAATTGTTGTATAATTGTTATTGAATTGTTATGTATAATTATTTATTTGTTATGTATATACAATTTGCCACCGGGGGACACAGCCCCCATTGCAAATAAATGAATGAATATGAAAGAATGAATAAGGATCCGGAAATACAACATCATAGTATAACACAATCGATAAAAAGTTATTGAAGTCGAAGATTCAACAGATTTGTGTTAGGATATTAGCTTTCACGGCCAAGTAAATACATTCCAGAAACTCCTGTAAGTTATTGTAATAATAATAATAATAATAATTGTTGTTTTAAGGGGTCTAGCATCCAGGTGATCGTCCCGGTTATTGTTGTGTCTGTTTAGAAAATTCAGCCAGGTGCACTAAGTCAGGCTGATCACCAGGCTTTTAGTACACCCTGTTTGGACCCCGATGGGAAAGTGGACCTTCCACAACGTCCCATATACAGAGAAAATCGTATTTATATCATGGGGAGGGATAGCAGTTCCTTCAACATATTATAATGCTGATGGCGGCCTCGGTGGCGTAGTTGGTAGCATGGTGAGTTTCTATGCCCAAGATCGCGGGTTTAAACCCGGTCGAAGTCTTTGGATTTTTAAAGAGCGTTAAAAATCCCTCAGTATGCCTTCCTTCAGAGGGGAAGTAAATCCGGCGTGCCCATGTAATACATTTATGGCATGCAAAAGAACCTTCCACTAACTACAATTGTGTGAAGCTAAATATCTAGGTTAGACTTGGTTAACGCTCTCCAACGTGCCAACGTTCACCGCCAGGTTGCGTTTGCGGTGGCATCTAGTAACCAAGTTCGGCTGGTGTCGTTGATGGTAACATTTAGTAGCAAACGTAGGAACTACTTAAAATTGATCATCTGCAGTCCTTACCTGAATTACAGATAACAGACAGTCATTACAATTAGCATCGGTTATCAGACAAATTCTACACACAGCCAAAGTACACGGTGCTACGTGACCGGGTTGTCGCGTCCCCTAAACTGAGGAACCAACCATATATTGTTGAATTTGTATTTATTTTATGTAAATCAAATCAAAAACAAAACAAAACACCAAAACACCAGAAACAAAAACAAAAAAAAAACAACAAAACATCAGAACAAAAAAACAAACAAAATTAACTATACAATAAATAAAATACAATAAATAAAACATTACAAAAAAGAAGTAAAATAGATAAATAAGGAAATAAATAAAATAAAAAATATGTTAAGATTTAAAACGAAATATTGCGAGCAGAGGTACTGCTCACATCGTTACTTAGGGCCTACATTTTATATTTAGTTCGTTTTCTGAAGATGATCAGTCGAGGATCATCTCCGTAATAGAAACTCTCATAGACTAACTTAATTATGGGGATATTCGTCATCCAATACGATTGCCCAAGCAATAAAGGTTTCACAGACACAGATGTGCCTGGGAATACGAATCGATAATCGGAACCATTTCCGGATATTTTATCCTGCGGCGGGCGTTACCTCGAAAATAGATCGAGCTCTTCGTCGGACGAGGAAACGAAATGGCACATTACAGCTTAAGTACTTCATCCACGATCCTATAGTCACACCATCGTGGCCAAGACCAGTGGCCCATGAACTGACAATGAATTGTTACAAAATAACTCCGTCAGATATGTTTATCTCGATGTTGGTAATTCATAGCTCCGCGCTTCGCCATTTTAGTGAAACATGGAAAACGCTAGGTCTCACCCCGAAAATTATCGTAAAATTATAGTTGTAAATATTATAAAGTTGATTTGTTTTCACAAAAGATGTTGATAAAAACGAAATGTTGCGAGCAGAGATAGGCTACTGCTCATGTGGTGTTAAATGAATACGTGGGAGGATCATGGAGTTAACTAGCTGGTTTCCGCTCATTATCAGAGACGACCTTTAAAATTATAACAACAATAATTGCATTTATCACAGATTCTTTGTCTATCTTTAGAAACCATTTATATAAATAACACTAGCTTCTATGGTCTCAGATAGGGGCCTGCAATGGTAGAGGCAAAGCAGTATAGAAGAGAAAATTACTAGTGCTGGTGAAGCGCAGCCCAACCCTGCCTGTTTATGAGCAGTGCAGCAAAACATCAAACTAGCACTGCAGGGATTAGTCGCACAGGCACTATTTATCCACTGCCCACTTGATCGAAAACTGTTGTGAGTAGAGTTTAGTCACACTGGCACTATTTAGCCACTGCCTACTTGGTTGAGAACTTTAGTGGGGTTAGTACCTTACCACAGTGCTACGCATCGTATGCTTGTGGGCGGCTGTTAGATCTCTTGTGAAGAAGGGCCAAATGGGTAGTAGGAAAGATTAATTAACAGTAAATCCTTCTGAAGAATACTGAAAGGAAGAGTACAGGGGATACCACACAATTTTAATAACTTACATGAAATTACAACCTCGCTGGCCACTAGTGTGTGTGATACGTAACAGACACTATTGACTCAAATAAGAAGTATTTTGCTTCGAACTCTTAACTAAGGATAGCTATCCATTTTGGGCTTCTCTTTCTTAAACTTCCACTAGATTACTTCACTCAATGTTATCATTGTATCTTTTGATGTTATAATTTATTTAAGGGCCTGGGACAACTAGGTCATCAACTCCATGTAGTTGGATGAATGTTGAAATTGATAACCTGTATTTATATCGTAATAGTGTGTGTGTAACTGTATTAGAGGCAGAGATGAGGTAGGTGCCCCAGGACTTCAAGTAGGGTACTATCCCGGCATTTTCCTGGAGGGAATGTGGAAAAACCCCGAGATAACTACACTCAGGTTAGACACTGTCTGCGTCTGTATTCGAACCTACGATCTCCGGACTTGCTGCAGCTGCCCTCGCGGACGTGGTGTATGATTTAACTATGCCACAGTGGTTTTCCATGGTTTCCCATTTCTACTCCTTGCAAATGCCCAGATGGTTCCTAACTTAAGGCCACGGCCACCTCCATTCCAATTCTCAACTTAATTACCGTTACAGTACACAGGGCAGATCAACTACATAAAGTTAAGGGCCGACCACAGCGTACAAATTATGGGAAATATTCTTTCATTAATCGTGGTATTGTTGGAATTCATTTCCTGCTTCAGTCTTAAGAGACTTTCCCCAAACATATTGATGTGTTGAAGAGAAGATTGATATTTTGTATAAATAATACGATGTAATTACTGTACTATAGTTCCTAAATTGCGAATTGTGTATATCGTGTTTGATGCTATTGTTGGTAATTTTCTGTATTTGTACAATTTGCAACCGGGGAATTACCCCCATTTGCAATTTACTATATATAATAATAATGATAATGAAAATAATAATAATAATAATAATAATAATAATAATAATTTTTCTTCTTCGGCTTTTCCCAATTAACTGGGGTCGCCGGAGCCAACCAGGCACATTTTGGTTTTGGCCGGGGATATAAGGCCGGATGCCCTTCCTGACGCCATGTGATTTCTCAGGTGAAAAATTCCACCCCGCTGCCACCAGGATTCGAACCCCGGCCGTCCGGGTTAAAGACGAGTAGCTAAGCCAGTGCGCCATCACGCTCCCCAATAATAATAATAATAATAATAATAATAATGATACACGGAGTAAATGCGGCACAGAATGGCTTAAAGAGGTACAGAGAGACTTACAAGTAATGAATATAGAAAATTTCGAAGACCGAACTGAGTGCCAGACGAAAATAGCGAATGTTAAGTTTGAACCAAGATTATTACGACAACCTGGGAAAAAGTGGACTGATGAGAGGAAGTGAATGAAGAGATTTTGGGAGGAGCGGAGGATACACACCTCCAAATGACATCATGTTATCAAGTTTAATCGCTCTCCTGTAGGGGAATTTTCGCTTAAATAAATACATAATAATACATGCATACAGGTACATCATGAAATAACAGAAACTCGCTTAAACTTGTAAGCAAAATCTCTTTCAACTGTCTAAATCACTGGAAACACTCCCACGAGATGACTCCACTCATATCATCAAGACCGCCGCCTGGCGTAATGGGTAGCATTCTTAGCAGTCGCTGTTGAGATTCGGGTTCATTTCCTGGCTCTGCCAAATAATTTAATTTGGTCTCAGGGATGGAACGGGGTACACTCAACATTGTGAGGCAGAAATGAGAAGAAGTGGGTTCGATTCCCACCTCAGCCGTTCAAGAAGTGGTTTTTCGTAGTTTCCCCACTTCAACTCGAAACGAATGCCATATTAAAGCCACAGCCGACTCGTTCATAAATTCTAATTACAAATACGCACACTATTACAGTCATCACAATAACACAGGTTATCAGAGAGATTCCATACACACATGAGGCTACATGACTAAAATGAAACAACAAGGAACTATTATCAAACAGCACAGAGCATATTACATGATACGTGCTCTCGAAGTTCTGCGGAGCTTTGTCTCACTCTGTATTCAGTTCTGATAACTTCAATATGAACCAAACTGATGGTTAATCTGCTCCGTGCTGCAAGTGCCATGCATTTGAATTACAAACAACCACCCATGCGGGAATATACACGTGTGAACATGTAAATCACTACTGCACTGTACAGATGACTCTGTCACTCTCTTGGATTATAGACCAATATCTGTTTGTTGATCAATTAGGAGCTTTGAACTTCGTGACCATGAGTCCAATAAAAGTTTTCGATAACTCGTAGTGCTTATTATATCCTGATCATACTTCCTATAATTTACATGTAATTTTTCTCTCCTTGAGTTCAATTTCTATAAAACACAGCAATTTTTCTAGGTTTGTGCCGTGTCCTGTGTGGGGTTTCGCCTAGGACACCAAGCTGGCTCATCAGCGGGTTCTTGGTGTCCCCATTCGGACCCCCACAGGAGTAGCGAACTGCACGCTACCTCCCATTTAATGAAGCGCACCTGCACCTCTTTACTGCCAGAACTAAAAGCTAAAGCAGCCATAACCTCCCTATGAAGGCTTCCAAAAAAGATGGAATACTGGCTTTCACGGTCGTGAATTAAAACACAGAATTTCTTCTAGGTTTGTACCGTGTCCTGTGTGGGGTTTCACCTAGGACACCAAGCTGGCTCATCAGCGGGTTCTTGGTGTCTCCGCCCGGACCTCACAGGAGTAGCGAACTGCACCCTACCTCCCTTTATATGAAGCGCACCTACACCTATTTTCTGCAAGAACTAGCTTTCCACGGTGGGTGAGTGGATAGCGTGTCGGTCTACTAACCCCAAGATTGGAGGTTCGCTCCTGGCCGTGGCAAGTGATTTTTGAAAGGCGGCAAAAATACGACACGCGTATCATACGATGTTGGCATGTCAAAGAACCCATTTGAATTCAGTAGGCCGTGTTCATAATGGCAAAATTAATCTCGGGAGTTTCCGTCAACACAAAGTTATTCATTTCTCTACTAGAAAGCGCTATAGTGTTCAAGGAGCTTAGATCTATCACCTCCTTGACTTTCATAGTGATTCAAGGAACAACGAAATTCGACATGCAAGCTACCCTCTGGGTGTCAAATTACAAAGCTTGCACCCGGCACCCGTGGGCATACGATATTATTATTATTACTGCCAGAACTAAAAGCTCAAGCATCCATAACCTCCCTATGAAGGCTTCCAAAAAGATGGTATATTGGCTTTCACGGCCGTGAATTAAAACACAGATTTTTTCTAGGTTTGTGCCGTGTCTTGTGTGGGGTTTCACCTAGGACACCAAGCTGGCTCATTAGCGGGTTCTTGGTGTCCCCGCCCGGACCCCCACAGGAGTAGCGAACTGCGCGCTACCTCCCTTTTTATGAAGCGCACCTGCACCTCTTTACTGCCAGAACTAAAAGCTCAAGCATCCATACCCTCCCTATGAAGGCTTCCAAAAAGATGGTATATTGGCTTTCACGGTCGTGAATTAAAACACAGATTTTTTTCTAGGTTTGTACCGTGTCCTGTGTGGGGTTTCACCTAGGACACCAAGCTGGCTCATCAGCGGGCTCTTGATGTCCCCACCCGGAAACACATTGTAGATGTGTCGGACAACAAACGCATTAGACGAGCAGTTTGTTTGTTTGTTTGTTTGTTTGTTTGTTTGTTTGCATTACGTCCGGTGCGCTAGTCATCCCAACTTGACTTGGTCAGACATGGCGGACAGCTGTCGCAGCGCCGGAAAATCAGCCCAGTCAAGAGAGGCAGGAGTCAGGCGGCGCAACTTAGCTTGCATGTCGAGCGTGCAAAGGCTGGTCTATATCGATATACAGTGCATAATAAACCTTGCAACTGCACAACGACACGACGGCTGAATATTTTTCATTCTGCTTAATGCCGGTGAATGTCAAGGAAACAAGCAACGTTAATTCCACATTACATGCTGATGGTAATAACCTTATATTACTCTTTTCAGCGGAGCGGCTCATATAAAACTGTTTACAAAGCGTTTGAGGCGTTGGTTGTTAGAAATTAAAAGCAGGTTTAATATTTCACTCGGCTGTCCGACTACCATTTATTCTATAATGCTCAAATTATCGCGTGGCATTATGTTATTCGAGAGGACCTGTGCGAGAAATCTCGCATGAGCATACACCACCGCCCGGCTTTACAGTAATGAGGGCTTTTTGTTTATTTGTGTAAACCTACTTTTTAAACAAATTGTGGATATTTATGATATTTCACTGCTGAGGGTAATTCACTTTCTTTTGAATGCACGATAGGTTTCTTGTGAGCGTCCCATGTGTATAGATAGCCCACCCGGCTTTACGGACTTGACGCGAAGCAGTTCTGGCAGGGGCTTTCGTCTTGTTTATTTGTTTAACCTTAGAACGGTAGCCCTTGGTTGGTTCCTTAGTTTTGGGGCTGCGACAACGCGGTCATGTAGTCCCGTGTACTTCGGGTGTGTGTAGAATTTGTCTGATAACCAGTGTTAATGGCGATCCATGTAATTCAGTGTTATCTGTGATTCAGGTAAGGATTTCAGACGATCAAATTTCAAGTACCGGTAGTTTCTACTTTTGCTACCAAATGCTACCGTCCACGACACCTAGCTGCGGACTTGGCTACTAGATGCCATCGCAGCAAGCACCTGGCGGCAAACGTTCGAACTAATGTAGCGTTATCAACCTAATCTACAAAGTTTGGCTTTACACAAGTATAGTTAGTGCAAGGTTCTTTTACATGCCATAAATCTATGACATAGGACCGCCGGCTTTACTTCCCCTCTGAAGGAAGGTATACTGAGGGATTTTCACGCTCTTAAAAATCCGACGACTTCGGCCGGGTTTGAACCTGCGACCTTGGGCATAGAAGCTCAGCATGCTAAACGGTAGCGCTAATTGCAACTTTGTTATCGGTACCGCTTTGTATCGGCGATGACTACGATTCCAGAAACAGATAATAAAATAAATACCATTTAATAAAATAAATACCACTTAAGTCAACTTATATTTCACTCTCTAGGCTAGCAGAATGGAGACTGTTTTTGATAATTTTGTTTATATATATATATATATATATATATGGCATTTGGACTAATTTTTTATTACATTTTTGGAATTTTTAGGTGGTTTTCACTAATTTTGACTGATTGCGATTGTTTTCGATTTGCATTTTGACTGATTCTTTTTGACTTTTAAGCTTTTTTGAGTAATTTTGATTTTTCTTTGTATTTTATCTAGTTTTGATTTTTGTGCTATTATAGATTTTTTTTCACTTTTTACTTCTTTTTACCTTTTGAGCCCTTTTTTGACTAATTTTGATCATTTTTGGGGTTTTGTGGATTTTGACTACGGTATTTCTTTTTTTTTTCTTTTTAATTTTGACTAATTTGCTTTGTATTAATGACTGCGAAACACTGGTGGGAATTGGACAAAATGGAGAAGTGGGGGAAGCAGAAGTGTATCCCGGTTTCAGCGAGGAAATTAGCGCTACCATTCAAGGGTTAAACGCACTTAAATATATATACAAGCTGACCCGGCAGACGTCCTGCCAATCAAAGAAAGTGTTGTAACTTTGTTTCTTGAAGTGCTTTTGGATACACAACATTTTTTCAATTTCTGTTAACGGCCTCTAAACTATCGTGAATTGAATTAACTAATTTAGAAACATTCATTGGAGCGTGCACAACAACTCATCAAAGTTTCATCGCAATCGATGAATAGTATATGAACGCATACAGGATTTTGTTGGAACGCTTCGCGCGTCGTCACTCATTTGTTACATCTACTCGTACACTTCCAATATTGTAAAATGGATTTACCAAGTTGAACACCTTCCCTGGCGTGTACACAACAAATCATCAAAGTTTCATCGGAATCGGATGAATGACATATGAACGCATAAGTGATTTTCTTTAAACGATTCGCGTGCCGCCACTCATTTGTTGGATCTACTCATGCGCTACCTATTGTAAAATAGATTAACTAAGCCTGAAACCTTCTCTGGCGTTTACTCAATGATTCATCAAGGTTTGATGGCAATCGGATGAATGATATATGACGGCATACGGGACATTGTGGAAACGATTCACGCGCCGTCGCTCATTTGTTGAATCTACTCGTGCGCTACTTATTAAAAACTGGATTTACTAAGACAGAAACATTTCCTGGAGTGTACACAACAATTCACCAAAGTTTAATCGCAATCGGATAAATGGTATATTGACGCATACGGTACTTTGTTGAAATGATTCGCGTGCCGTCACACATTTGTTGAATCTACTCGTGCGCTACCTATTGTAAAATGAATTTATTAAGCCAGAAACCTTCCGTAAGGTATACATAACATCTCACCCAAGTTTCATCGTAATCGGACGAATGGTATTTGAACGCATACGGGACCTTATTGAAACGCTTCGCGCGTCGTCACTCATTTGTTGAATCTACTCGTGCGAAACCTCCTGTGAAATGGATTTACTAAGTTAGAAACCCTCACGTAAGTGTACACAACATCTCACCCAAGTTTCATCGCTATCGGAATGGTATTTGAACGCATACGGGACTTTGTTGAAACGCTTCGCACGTCGCCGCTCATTTGTTGAATCTACTCGTGCGCAAACTCCTGTGAAATGGATTACTAAGTTAGAAGCCTGCACTTAAGTGTACACAACAACTCATCAAAGTTTCATCTCAATCTATGAATGGAATATAAACGTATATGGGATTTTGTTGAAACGCTTCGCGCGTCGTCACTCATTTGTTGAATCTAGTCGTGCGCTACCTAATGTGAAATTGATTTACTAAGCCAGAAGCCTTCCCTGGAGTGTACACAACATCTCACCCAAGTTTCATCGCTATCGGACGAATGGTATTTGAACGCATACGGGACCTTTTTGAAAAGCTTCGCTCGTCATCGCACATTTGTTGAATCTATTCGTGCGCTATCTATTGTAAAATGGATTTACTAAGCCAAACACCTTCCCTGGCGCTCACTCAACATATCACCCAAGTTTCATGGCAATCGGATGAATGGTATATGAACGCATACGGGACTTCGAAACGCTCTAACGTGCGGAGACCAACAGTAGAATTCGACATCACTGCCACCGTTGGTATAAAACACAACTTTTCGCCACGGGCGGAGTGTATGTAATGGCGGTAGTAGCACAGGTTGCGACCAGGTGGCTCTAACGTGCAGATACAAACCGTCCAAAGACATCAGCTTTCACAAAGGCCAATGCTAGTGGTTTCCATGACGACTGTTTTTGACTGTATATTGTGGTTCTATAATTGTGTGTGAATTGTGGTTCTAAAATTGTGTTCATTCCACCTACCGGGTCAGATTGTGAATCTAAACAATACATGGACCCACCCTAATATACATACCAAATTCCACCAAAATCGGTTCAGTCGTTTAGGAGGAGTTCAGTCACATACACACGTGTCGCAGAATTATATATATAAAGATAAAGACTAGCTGACCTGGCAGACGTTGTCCTGCCAATCAAAGAAAGTGTTGTAACTTTGTTTCTTGAAGTGATTCTGGATACACAATATTTTTTTCAATTTCTGTTAACTGCCTCTAAACTATCGTGAAATGAATTAACTAATCTAGAAACATTCGTGGGAGCGTGGACAACAACTCTCCAACGTTTCATCGCAATTGGATAAATGGCATAAAACGCAAACGGGATTTTGTTTAAATGATTCGTGCGCTGTCACTCATTTATTGAATCTACTCGTGCTCTACCAACTGTGAAATTGATTTACTAAGTTAGAAAGCTTCACGTAAGTATACACAACAACTCATCAAAGTTTCATCGGAATCGGATGAATGACATATGAACGTATACGGGAATTTTTTAAACGATTCGCGTGCCGTCACTCATTTGTTGAATCTACTCATGCGCTACCTATTGTAAAACAGATTTACTAAGCCTGAAACCTTCTCTGGAGTATACTCAATCATTCACCAAGGTTTCATCGCAATCGGATGAATGATATATGACCGCATTGTGGAAACGATTCACGCGCCGTCGCTCATTTGTTGAATCTACTTGTGCTCTACTTATTAAAAACTGGATTTACTAATCCAGAAAACTTTCCTGCAGTGTACACAACAATTCACCAAAGTTTCATCGTAATCGGATAAATGGTATATGAACGCATACAGGACTATGTTGAAACGATTCGCGCACCATCGCACAGTTGTTGAATCTACTCGCGCTACCTATTGTAAAATGAATTTACTGAGCCATAAACCTTAACTGAAGTGTACACAACAATTCACCAAAGTTTCATCGCAATCGGATAAATGGTATATGGACGCATATGGTACTTTGTTGAAATGATTCGCGTGCCGTCACTCATTTGTTGAATCTACTCGTGCGCTACCAATTGTAAAATGGATTTATTAAGCCAGAAACCTTCCGTAGGGTGTACACAACATCTCACCCAAGTTTCATCGTAATCGGACGAATGGTATTTGAACGCATACGGGACCTTATGGAAACGCTTCGCGCGTCGTCGCTCATTTGTAGAATCTACTCGTGCGCAACCTCCTGTGAAATGGCTATACTAAGTTAGAAACCCTCACGTAAGTGTACACAACATCTCACCCAAGTTTCATTGCAATCGGATGAATGGTATTTGAACGCATACGGGACCTTTTTGAAACGCTTCGCGCGTCGTCGCTCATTTGTTGAATCTAGTCATGCGCTATCTATTGTAAAATGGATTTACTAAGCCAAACACCTTCCCTGGAGTGCACTCAACATCTCACCCAAGTTTCATCGCAATCGGATGAATGGTATATGAACGTATACGGAACTTTGAAACGCTCTAACGTGCAGAGACAAACAGAATTCGACATCACTGCCACCTTTGGTATAAAACACAACTTTCCGCCATGGGCGGAGTGTATGTTATGGCGGTAGTTGCACAGGTTGCGACCAGGTGGCTCTAACGTTCAGAGACAAACAGTCCAAAGACATCATCTTTCACCAAGGCTAGCGGTTACCATGACGACTGTTTTTGACTGTATATTGTGGTTCTAAAATTATGTGTAAATTGTGGTTCTAAAGTTGTGTTCATTCCACCTACCGGGTCAAATTGTGAATCTAAACCATACATGGACCCACTCTAACATACATACAAAATTTCAACAAAATCGGTCCAGTCGTTCGGAGGAGTTTAGTCACATACACACGTGTCGAAAAATTATATATAACGATAGTTATATTTTTTGTTGACTTTTCAAGAAATGCAAGATCTTTCTTGTACTATGGAAACGATTTTGGCACAAACCGCACCTTCTAACTCCCTCTGGTTTAAGAGCTCGATGTAAGGATTTAAAGGTCGAACAGACCGATAAATTAAACTTCTACACATAATTATATTCCTTAATCCAAGAAAGTGAAACTTTCACTTTTAGTATTTTATATTTTACCCGTTCAATATGGCCGAAAGGCAGGACTCTTTTTCGGAGCGTGTTCAGTCCTCTACTTACTTGCTAATACTTGGCTTTGGTAATACTAAACTGAGATCATTATGGCTAACTAAAACATCAACACATACATATAAGCATAAACGCAATAAAAATTGTGATCTATTGTACTCCCCCTGTTTCAAATATTCCTTGCGTCTGCTGTAATAATAACAGCCCCTTTATGCCAGCTCATTGTCCATTATGAACAACTTCTTATAGATCTCAAAAATTCCAGCCTGAACATGAAAAATATTGGCGATTTTTAAGAGCGTTAAAATCCCTCAATATGCCTTCCTAAGGAGAGGAAGTAAAGCCGGTGCGTCGGTACCATGTCATATATTTATGGCATAATTATAAAAGAACCTTCCACTAACTACACTTGTGCGAAGCCAAAATTTGAAGGTTAAATTTGATAACGCTATATTAGTCCCAAAGTTCGTCGCCAGATACTGGCTGTGATGGCATCTAGTAACCAAGTCCGCTTATAGGTATCGTTGACGGTAGGATTTAGTAGCAAAAGTAGAAACTACTTGAAAATTGACCGTTTGGAGTCCTTACCTGCATCACAGATAACAAACACTTATACAGCCATCACAATTAACACCGGTTATCAGACAGATTCTACACATACCCACAGTGCACGGAGCTACATAACCGTAATGTCGCAGCCCTTAAACTAAGGAGCCAACCAACCAGACTTTTCATAAGTTTTATTCTTAAAAGGACCCTTGAACACAACCTTGTATGATAGGGAACGTTGAGTCTCTTTCCTCAACGTACTTATCAGTTTCGAGAATGACTGCAGGATTCAAGTAATGGTGTCAATATACTGGCTGACGGAAATTACCACCTTAGGACAACAAGGCGTGGTAGCCACGATAAAACGCGTGCAGTGACCACACGAACAAGGGTTCTACGTAGATAGTATGTCCTACTTACGGATAGGCTAAGAAGTGCGGCACTGCTGAAAATGACGTAATGTCCTTGTCTAAATCACTCCATTACCCGAGTATGCTAACTGGCCAACTTGTATTCAAGAGACAGTCTTATCGAAACCCAATATTAACCGCTACAGCTGGCGTAATTCCTGATGAATCGCAACTTTTCCTCCGCTGATTTCGAACAAATCAGGAGCTGGGAGAAGAAAGGGCGAACCTTCAATAAGCTTACTTACAATAGTCGCCCTTGCAGCTGAGAGGAGAAAGGGCGAATCTGTAATAAGCTTACATACAATAGTCACCCTTTCAGCTGAGAGGAGAAAGAGCGAATCTGGTTTTTTTTTCTCGTGTGACCACCTGAGAGGCCGAGTGCAGTGTCTTTCTAGTCGACGCCCGTGGGCGACCTGCGCGTCAGGATGAGAGATGGAATGGATGAAGGCGAATGGGCAAGGATTTGGAAGGAAGCGGCCGTGGCCTGTCAGAAGGTACCGTCTCAGCATTTTCCTGGTGTTGAAAATGGGAAACCACGGAAAACCATTTCAAGGACGGCCGACGGGGGGGGGGGGGGGGGGGGCTCGAACCCACGCTTCTACCGAGTCAACAGGGAGCTTGGCCCCATGACCTAACACTGCGCTTTAGCCAGCGTAGCCACTACTGTCGGTAGCGAATCTGTCATAAGCTTACATACAGGGTCGGCGGCAAACTTCTATGAAGAAGGTATACAAAAACTTGTGCCACGCTATGACAAATGCCTGCAAAAGTTCGGCAGTTATGTGGAAAAGTAGTTTAAGAGGTGTAGAATGTTGTGCAACAAATATTTTTTCTGTATCTGTACACAATTTAATTTTATAACCAAACGGAACTTACTTTCTGGACGTGCCTCGTATGTTAATATCATAATATATGATATGATTTATACAGCTATCCATTTAAATCCACTGTAGAGGACGATATTATTGTTCCCTGGGCCTGGATCCTCTGCTGTCCTCAAGCGATATTTCACGAACAAAGACGTCCAACACAAAGGCTGTGTGTCAAGAGTATATTCTTCATAAAACGTCCGTACGCTGTTCTCACAAGCGCTATAAATAATCCTGACGAGACGATAATACACATTACAACTCAGAAGACTATCTCACGGGTGTGGTAAGGGCGTTGCCCGACTCATATATTCCTAGTTTATTAGGAAATAACAGTGCATGCCTGTCGTTCACGTGTTAATAAGAACCATTGTACAGTTCAATGCACCAAGATAGCTTGTCCGCACGACCAAACCTCTTCTGGGAAGATACCTCAGCATAAAACACAGCAGTTAAAGGGGAAGTTAAAACTATAATATAACAAGATCCGGACAAGAAAATATTTTGACTAAAATGTATTTAAATGTATAAACAGACAGACAGATGACATCATGAAGGCAGCAATTAAAGAATATAGCACGGCAAAGATGAAGGTAATGTTGTTTGCAGACGACGTTGTGATCTGGGGCGAGGATGAGATGGAGGTACAAGAACAGTTAGACGTAATAAATGAAACGATTGAGCAATGGGGATTGAAGATATATGTGGAGAAGAGCAAAACAGTGGTGATGAGTAGAGATAAGAAAGAAGGAAAAGGAGTAATCAAAGTAGGAGATAAGGAATTGGAAGTGGTGAAACACTTCAAATACTTGGGAAGTGAACTGACTGAAGATGGAAGACTAGATTTGGAAATTAGCAGAATAATACAACTCGGGAGTGTTTTCTACCAACAGGTACGGGGCCTAGTATGGAACAAGGGTATACCAATTAAGGCTAAAGAAGTTATGTACAAAGTATATTATGTTCCTATAATGACATATTCAGCAGAAACTTGGACAATGACTAAGAGGGATGAGAGCAGAGTACAAGCAGCTGAGATGAGATTCCTGAGAAGTATGGTCCAGAAAACGAGGAGAGACAGAGTGAGAAATGAAGATATACGGAAAGAACTGGGAGTAAAGAAACTAAATGACAAACTGGAGCAAAACAGATTGAGATGGTTTGGACATGTCAAACGGATGAACAAGAAGTTCGGTGAAGAACTATACAGCCTACTTTTCTTGCCAATGATTATTCTACAGTATATGAAACTATCTAGAATAATGACGAAATTAAGTTGGTAATATCGAAATATCTAATTAGTTCAAAATATACCTGGTATAATGTAGCCTAATAGAGCACTACAGTTGGCAGCCCTGGTGACTGAATATATTCTTAGTTCCATCTCTTAAGGTACAGAATACAAAATTAGGTTGAAGTCCAATGGACGTTACATGCACTTAGACACTGGATCTTTCAGCACGCGTAAAAGCATGTTGCCAACAATACCATGCGTGTGCTGGTCAGAAATAATCTAAAATATTATGATATCTTGTTGTGCCAATTTTGGATGAAATCCATTTGTTAGTATAGAAGTTACATGTATTTTAAAATTGGACATATCAGCAGGCATAGAATCATGTTGACAGCTCTGCCTTGTATTAATTACTCCAAATTAATCTAGAATGTCAGGTGCTATACGTGTGCAAAGTATGGAGCTGTTGGCTTGCATACTTTCTGATATATTGATATTAGGGTAAAAACATATAGACAGCATTTATTAACAGTTGGCAGCCCTGATTGCTCTTAACAATACTTATAGTCATATCTGTTATGGTACACATAGCACATGCGAAATTTGTTTGAAATCCAACTGATAGTATAGAAGTTACATGTATTTAAAAATTGGTACTATCAGCAGGCTTATAATCATGTTGGTAGAACTGACGTATATAAGTTACTCCAAATTAATCTAAAATGTCAGAATATACGTGTGCATAGTTTAAAGCTGTTGGCTTGCATACTTTCTGATATATTGGTATTTGGATAAAAAAATAGAGAGAGCAATTATTAACAGTTGGCAGCCCTGGTGGCTCTTACGAACAGGCTCAGTCATATCTGTTTATGTACAGATATTACATACAAAATTTGGTTGAAATCCAATTGATAGTGTAGAAGTTATATGCATTTAAACATTGGACCTATCAGAAGGCTTAAAATTATTTTGGTAACACTGTCATGGTTGGCCTCCTGGAAATTAAACTGAAATAGTATTATCTACATGTGTGCCAATTTTGGAATAGCTCCCATGCATACCTTTCAAGATATCCAACATGGAGCTCAAATTTCTAGTGCGTTTTTTCAGCAGTTGGTAGCACTGACATCATTTTCAAATATGGACGTGAGATATTCCGGTGCACATCTTTACTCATACTAAATTTGGTGTTGATTGCTGCAGCCGTTTAGGAGTTGATAGGGGGGCGACACACACACAGATAGACAGACACACATTTTCCCGGATCGATCTCATAAGTCTACTTTTTCCTCATTTTTGCAAAATGTGAAAAGTAGGCTAATGAAGTAAGGCTATCAAGAAGGCACTGGAACGATGGATGACAGGGAAGAGAGGACGAGGAAGACCACGAATGGGTTGGATGGACTCGGTGGAGAATAGCATTAGAAAACGGAACCTGGATTGGAACATCGTGTCGGAAGAGGAATGGTGGAACGACAGAACAAAGTGGAGAGGAACCATATTTGCCCCCACCCAGTGCCAACTGGAAAAGGGTAAATGAAGATGATGAAACAGAGAGAGATAATAATTCTTGTTTATGAGGGATAGCATCCAGGTTATCGGCCCCTTATTATGGGAGTGATCCTGGAATGATATTAAACTTAATGTTGCTACTACCTATTGCTACATACTGTACTATCTACTAACAATTATCCAACTTGCTATTAATACCCAGCAGATCTCGTAGGTACTGAAGGTTCAGAAATGGAAGGAAATGTGAACACCCTACGGCAAATCTACACGGACGGAAGTCAAAGCAACGATGGAGTAGGAGCAGTACAAAGTAAACCAACTGAAATTTAAACTTCACGATCGATGTTCAAACAATCAGACGGAGCAATTGGCCATAATAAAAGCTATGGAATATTTAGGAATGACGAGGATAGAGGACAACGTAGAAGAAAGAGCCACTGTACACACAGACAGTAAAATAAATATTGACTCCCTAGCGGATAGCAAAAATCACAATCACTTAATTGTAGTGATGTGGGAGGGTAAATACCCAGTGGGAAGGTAAATATAAATTGGGTATTTACCCAGTGGTCCTTTTAATACCCAATATGAGGGTATTTTCAGTTTTTGAGCTTCGTACAACACATTTTGATGTGTTGATAAAGTGTTGGACAAACAAGAACTGAAGTATTTGATGCCTTAAATTGAAATCAGGAACAATATTGATCCTTCAAAACTATATATATGTATTTAAAAAAAGAAATTGGATGTCCAGGTATTTTTGGGTATTTATATGTTATGTTTTGACACTGTAACCTTGTCTTTAATTCCTTAAACTAAAGTAAAATATTGAATAAAACCTTTTGGTTGTTTTGTGTTTTAAATTTTTAATAAATACCAAGATATTGAGAAGGTCGAGTTTTATTACGATACTGGAAATGAGCAACAAAGATGTGGGAGGGAAAATCTACTTTTGTAGCAATAAGAGTAAGCTATTTGCATATTTATTGAAAGTGTATGCCAAAACTCAAAAGGTAATAAAATACATTCAATAGAAAGGACATTTGAAAAAAAAAAAGCTTAGTAAAAGTGCTTTTAAGTTATTTTTTATTCAATTTTAAATATTAAAGAAATATTATTTTTTTAAATCATACTCTAAATAACACAAATGCATGTCAGGAAGTTTTTGTAGTATGTGGGCTCTATAATGGGTGAAGATATACTGTATGCCAGCAAGCATATGGGTTGGCAACACTGCTTAGCTCATCCTACCCAGAATTCAAACTGACACTGTACTTCCCTCTCATTTTCTGTTCTTTGTTTGATTTTCCATTTACTAGCCTTTTTGGTTATTTGATTATTTATTTTATATATGAACTAGCAACCCACCCCGGGAACAGTTATGAATGGAAGGTGAGAGGCTACTTCTAACGGAGGTCTTATAAGATATCCTTGTATACGACATTAGTCGTTTTCTCTCCAGCAGTGAACACAAAAAGATTTCGGTTTGATGTAACAAGCGATAAAAAGTCAACCCCTGGCACTATCCAGCCCATGACGGGCTAAGGCCGACCAAGCGACCGCTGCCCAGCCATTTGGCCTGAAGATATTGGGGTGAGGCGTGATCAGCGCGTCGGTTCCCCTCGGCCATTAAATCTTGGCATTCGTGATCGGGGCGCTGTCTCACTGTCAGACAGCTACTCAATTGTCCTCACGAGGCTGAGTGCACCCCGTTCCAACCCTCACGTCAGTTTTAAAATCCCTGACGGAGCCGGGGATCGAACCCGGGGCCTCCGGGTGAGAGGCAGGCGCGCTACCCCAACACCACGGGGACGGCTGTGTAAAAAGCGATAGAGCCACATAAAGCTGTCCATGAGAAAAACATTCTCCATTAAGATCAACTCCAGTCACGGTAAGTGTCTGATACTGTGCTTTGTTTATAGTCATACCAAAGCAGACTCTTACTGGAAATTGTACTCGTTTGAAACGATAAGGCAAATCTGAAGGAATCATAGGGATTCTGAGTACTAAGACCGTTTCTAATGTACCACAGCTAGTTAAGATAGTTGATTCAATGTAACAGTTTTTCAAAGTTTTCACAACCAATCGTGTCCCATTGCATAACTTTGGTGGTTGTAAATTACGTAGCAATATAATAGGCACTCCTACTTTTAAATAAGCTTGTGTGGTGGCAAGCCAGAAGGAAATAAAGAATTCAGGAATTCGGTAGGGTAATGAACATTTTCTTCACTATCGACTACCGCGTCTAGCCTAGTGAGTAATATACTAGAGCCTGGGCAGTGAATTTGGAGAACACCAAGTCATTAGTTTTCACAACTTGTTCGTTTGTCGGCGATCATATTGCTCTTTCTTTAAACCATGAATGAGACTTGTTAGATAGGCCATGGATTTGAGGATAAACGCTATCAATCAATTCTTGAATACTGCTTACTAAAGCACAGAAATCGTCACTGAGGGTAATTTTCCCGTCAATGACCGGTAAATCTTCATTTCCGACTCTAAGTAACAAATTAGCAAACAAAGTATTATCCTCTGAAGATAAGAGTAGCCTACTCTCATGTTAGTTTAGAGTGCCAATTTGTTATATCTGGCCAGATGTAAGATATTTTTAATGAAGCGTCCACTTCGTCGGCTCTCGTTTCTCTGGTAACAACTGGTAAGATTTGACGAAAATCTCCGGCGAACAAAACTGTGCAGCCACCCATAGGTGTGTTCCAATTCCTTGTGTTCCGATTCCTTAGATCTCGCAAGGTCCTGTCTACAGCTTCAACGGAAGTTTTGTGCGACATTGTAGCCTCAACCCATACAACTAAAGAACAATTTTGGATTAAACTGGCAGTGTTACTTTGTTTTGAAATATTACATACATTTCCATCATTACTGCTGACTTTCAAAGGAAGTTTAAATGTTGCATGTGCTGTTTTTCTTCCTTCCAAAAGAGTGGCTGCAATTCCAGATGATGCGACGGCAAGAGCAATATTACCACCAGACCTCACTTTGGCGAGCAACACATAAATCAAGAACGTTTTGCCTGTGTCTACAGGGGCATCGAGAAAAAATATCTTACCTTCCTTCTCAGTGTTATAAGCTTGTTTCTGATCGTGGTTCAGACGGTGTTCTTCTTGAGCAACGGTTTGAAGGTGCCGAGAACGAAGTCTTTCTTTCTCTTGTGGCAATCTAGAAATTATTTGTTGCTCTGTTTCATTGTTACGTGATAAGCACTTTTTTATTTTGCGATGTCAATGAACTATGACCTATATCCGTTTTACATCTCGGCATGATGGCTTAACATCACTGACTGGACTATTAATTGTAACAAATTCTTGTCAGACGTAATTTAAGAAGGGCGAGGTGCATGAAACACAAATCCCCCTTCCGTCCAATCTTAAATTGACTGTGTATTTTGCGGAACGGAAAGTTCACAGGCGAAATGAAGAAAAACCTAGTTGAACTTCCAGGGAAACTCCAAACACAACCAGCCTTCTCTGAAGTCTTAACTCAACACGACCCGACGGTTTGCTGCTGGCTGTATCTGGGGCAATAGGTTCGACCGCTAGTTAGGCTGTAACAAGGGTGATAAGACTCGCCCTTAGCTAGCTCGTAAACTGTCGCCTCAATATTAGAATGGACATGGTTGGAAGAAATGAAAACGTAATAATACTTATCGTGGGCGATGTGTTGAAGATAGAGATATGCTCTCCTGGATTTTATGGATAACTTTTCATGCTGAACAATTCTTACACTCATAGTATTTATATATGTTTAACGGTTTGCCCAAAATAAACTTAAAAAGCGCTCGGGCGCCAGGTTTTTTGTTTATTTTTTCACTGAAATCGTTACTGCTCTGCTTCCTTTGATCATAAATAAATAATTTTCTACAGAAATCATCCTCGAGATATCTTTTACAGAATTGAGCAACCCGCATCAAAATATATCCAGAGGTTCTCGAGATTACCCGTGACAACAAAAAATTGGGGACTTTTTTTAATACTAAGTAGAGATGATTTTACAAACTGTTCTGAAAAACTGTACATTAATTGTACATTAATTGTAACAAATTCTTGTCAGACGTAATTTAAGAAGGGCGAGGTGCATGAAACACAAATCCCCCTTCCGTCCAATCTTAAATTGACTGTGTATTTTGCGGAACGGAAAGTTCACAGGCGAAATGAAGAAAAACCTAGCTGAACTTCCAGGGAAACTCCAAACACAACCAGCCTTCTCTGAAGTCTTAACTCAACACGACCCGACGGTTTGCTGCTGGCTGTATCTGGGGCAATAGGTTCGACCGCTAGTTAGGCTGTAACAAGGGTGATAAGACTCGCCCTTAGCTAGCTCGTAAACTGTCGCCTCAATATTAGAATGGACATGGTTGGAAGAAATGAAAACGTAATAATACTTAACGTGGGCGATGTGTTGAAGATAGAGATATGCTCTCCTGGATTTTATGGATAACTTTTCATGCTGAACAATTCTTACACTCATAGTATTTATATATGTTTAACGGTTTGCCCAAAATAAACTTATAAAGCGCTCGGACTCCAGGTTTTTTTGTTTATTTTTTCACTGAAATCGTTACTGCTCTGCTTCCTTTGATCATAAATAAATAATTTTCTACAGAAATCATCCTCGAGATATCCTTTACAGAATTGAGCAACCCGCATCAAAATATATCCAGAGGTTCTCGAGATTACCCGTGACAACAAAAAATTGGGGACTTTTTTTATACTAAGTAGAGATGATTTTACAAACTGTTCTGAAAAACTGTACATTACACCTTTGGTAGAACTTGGCCAATGCTCTGAATAAATTACCCCCAACTTTTATCTCAATGTTTGCAAAAAGAAATCCTAGTTCATTTCTAACCCTGAGTGTTAAAGGTTATAACTATTGAATTTTATATCCTGATCTATTCCCAATTCTAATTCTGTTGTTAAGTCCCAATTCTAATTAAATTTAATTTTATTAACTATCTAATGTTGTTACACTTCTAAATAGTTGATGTAGAATAGTTTGCATAGTTTAAGGTTCAACTTACCACGACACAGGATTTTTAATGAAAAATCTAAAATACCCGGGTATTTACCCAAATTGGGTATTTACCCGGGTATATACCCTGGGTATTTACCCCGGTTTATAAATACCTGGGTATTTTACATCACTACTTAATTGAGATAATAAAGAAAAAATACGGCAGCGTTAATCACAAATAATGGGAGTATACAGTTTAAGGGGATTAAAGCACATATAGCTGGGTTAAATATGAACAACCTGAGATATGCAGATGATACAATCCTGATGGCTGAAAATGAAGAAGATTTAAAAAATCTCTTACTGAAAGTGAAAGAGGAAAGTTCAAAGGCTGGACTAATGTTGAATGTCAAGAAAACAAAAATTATGACAACTACAACTGTCAATTCATGGCAAGTAGGAGGAGAAAAAATGGAGATAGTCTCTGTTTTTAACTATCTTGGCTCACAGATTTCTGCCGATGGTGACTGCAGTCATGATATCAAAAGACGATTGCTACTTGGTAGACATGCATTTTCAAATCTGGACAACATCTTAAGGAGTAGAGACCTAATCTTATCAACAAAGATATGGTTTTTCCAGTTGTGATGTACGGATGTGAGACCTGGACCATAAGAAACGCTGAACGCCGTAGAATAGATTCCTTCGAATTATGGTGTTGGAGGAAAGTTCTTAGAGTTCCATGGACTGCGAAGAGAACCAATAAGTCAGTTTTACAGCAAATTAAACCAGTGTGTTCCTTGGAGGGCTTAATCCTGAAACAAAAACTGGGCTACTTTGGACACATCATGAGAAGACATTATTAATTAGAGAAGACCTTAATTCTGGGGATTTTGAGGGTGCGCAAATGCGAGGGAGCCGTGTCAGTACATTTACTGGCACGTTAAAGATCCCCTTCGGGGCAAAATTCCGGCACCCCGGCGTCTCTAAAAGCCAGGGCAGTTAAAAGGGACGTAAAACCAATAACATTATTATAATTCTGGGGAAGATAGAAGGCACAAGAAGAAGAGGGAGGCAAAGAATGAGATGGATGGATGGCATCACAGAAGCACTAAATTCCAGCTTGGAAAATCTTCGAGAGGCAGTGCAGGACAGAAGAAATTGGCTTCGTCTCTTACATGGGGCCACGGAGAGTCGGAATCGACTAAACGAATAGAGAGATAGGTTTACAAGGCAACAAGTTCGCAGATAAACTAGTAAAGGAAGCAACAACATTATATCAAATCTGTTACGACAAATTACCTCTCTCAACAGTAAAGACTGAACTCAGGAGAGAATATACTAATGAATGGCAGCAGAAATGGGAAGAATCTTCAAAAGGAAATATCACAAAGGAATACTTCCAACAGTACAATGCAGATTAACAAGCAAAATTAACCTTACGCCAAATTTGACAACATTATTATCAGGACATGGTAATAATATCAACTCCTATCTGCACAGACTGAAAATTGTACGCAGCCCCGAGTGTTCATGTAACGAAGGACCCCAAACAGTGGACCATATAATACTCCAGAGTGGTTAAGTGAGTATCGAGAGACAAATTTTATTAAACCGTGTTTCCATAGAAGGATACTGGCCGATTCATAAGTCCTTTTTAATCAGAAAATATCTGAAACCATTTTCAAAATGTGTGAACTCCCTGGACTTTACAGCAATGAGAGAAAATCAAGATCACCACCCATCATCAAATAATAATATACGAAAAACTGTACCGTATATTCTAATTACACATTTGTATGAAATTAGTTAAGAACATGTAGTACTATGACTATAGCGGAGCATGCAGAGAGTATATTTCTGGAAATAAACAAGTAGTTCCGTAAAGAACTATACAGCCTATTTTCATATATCCTACTTATGTTAACTGCCACAATCAACATACAAAATTTCAGTTTAATTGCTGTAACAGATTCGTAGATATTGAGAACCGTCTAAATATTTCAGATGGTCGCCAGGTTGGATTTTTATTTTTGTACTATTACATGAAGATTATTGTGTACGTGTGGTATTCAAACTTCAATCGCATGATTAGACAACAAGAAGTAAAAACGAGATTTTAAAATTACGCACAGCAGCCATCTTGTGATAATGCAAATCATTGAAATACATTAGATGCCAGTGGATCAACATGTGTATAAGCATTTAACGTGCAACGTTTCACGGCACTCGGATAGTTAATTCGCGAGAAACGTCCATTTAAATATGTATACTTCGCGTCGCCGCCATGTTGGATTTGTGCTCACCAGGTTCCTGAAAGTCCTATAGGTGAACATATGTTCATAGTCACTATGAACATAAAAAAATTCAGTTTGGTTGTTGTAAAAGATTCAGAGATATTGAGAACCGTCTAAATATTTCGGAAGCTCGCCATTTAGGATTGTTATATGTATAGGCCATAGAGATATGTACCATTCAAGGACAATTATTGCCTAGCTTCATTATTCAAACTTTCACTTCGATCGCATGATTACGACACAAGAATAAAAACTTAATTTTAAAATTTCGCACAGCCGCCATCTTGAGGTTATGTAAACAATTGAATTAAATTAGATGGCAGTGCATTACAATCTGCAAAATCAATTACTGTACCACATTTTACTGCGCTCAGAGAGTTAAATCACGAGAAAAGTCTATTAAAATATTTTAAATTCGCTTGGTCGCCATGTTCGTTTCGTACTTTACAGGTTTATGAAATATACATAGGTATACCTGTATCAGTACCCTTTATCACCGTACAAAATTGCAGGGTGATATCTGTAATAGTTTCGGAGATATAGAATGTCAGTGAAATATTTCGCACAGCCGCCATTTTGAGGTTATGTAAACAATTGAACTAAATTAGACTCCAGTACATTACAATGTGTATGAACATTTGCTGTACCAAGTTTCATTATATTTAGATAGTTAAATCGCGAGAAAAGTCTATTTAAATGTCTCAACTTCGCTTGGCCGCCATGTTGGTTTTGTAGTCACCAGATTTTTGAAAGTCTCATAGGTGAACTTCTAGTAGTGCCCTTTATTACCGTACACAATTTCAGGGCGATATCGGTAATAGTTTCGGAGATATTGAATGCTAGTGAAATAATTCGCACAGCCGCCATGTTGGATTGGAAAGACGTAACAAAATTTGAAGGGCACGGTCGAGGTCGCCGGGAATAGTGCTATGAACTTCCCGAGTTTCATTGAAATCGCTCCAGGCGTTTCGATTTTATTAGGGGGGGGACACACACACGAATCACACACACACGCACACACACACACACACACACACACACACGCACACACACACGGACAAAAGGTGATCTCATAAGCCTATTTTTTCAAAATTGAAAATAGGCTAATAAATAATAAAATACAAAACTAAATAATAACAAATAAAGAATAAAATTATAAATTGAAACAAATAAATAAATACATAATCTCAACCGTCATAGAATGATAGATGGATTTTAGAAAGGAAGTGGAGCCATGAAAAGAGAAAGGGAAAGTAAAAGTTGAGAGACCTTTCCCCAAAATCACTTCAAAAAGGGGGAACGGGGCCTGGTCTGAAGACTGTAACGGGGTAAACTCAGCCTCGTGAGGCTAAGCTGAGAAGAGGTGGGTTCAATTTCAAACTCCGTCATTCTGGAGGTGGTTTTCCGTGGTATGCCAATTTCTACTCCAGGCGAATGCCACGGCTGCCACCTTCCCAATCCTTATCTGAATTACAAATACACGCACTAATACAGCTGTCACAATAACACAGGTTATAATACAAATTTCACACACACCCAAGTACACGGAGCTATTTGACCACGAGATCGCAAAGCTTCAGAATTAATCCACATCTTACTTACGTTGTAGAATTCCAGCCCAAATCTCAATAGTTCATATGTGCACCTAAACATATGTATAATTTTACTAACGTACAGTGGCGTTCATGCATTATAAGCATAAATTTATCCTTGTGGCATCTTCGGTGGCGTCGTTGGTAGCATGCTGACCTTCTACTATATGTCCAAGGTCGCGGGTTCAAACCCGGTCGAAGATGTCGGATTTTTTAAGAGCGTTAAAAATCCCTCAGTATGCCTTCCTTAGGAGGGGAAGTAAAGCCGACGGGCCCATGTCATAGATTTATAACATTTAAAAGAACCTTCCACTAACTACAATCGTTTGAAGCAACATTTGTAGATAAGGTTTGATTAATGCTCTTCAGTTCCAACGTTCGTCACCAGGCATTGGTTGCGATGGCATCGAAGTAGTAGCCAAGTTCACAGCTAGGTGTCGTGGACGGTAACATTTGGTAGCGAAAGTAGGAACTACTTGAAATTATCGTCTGCAGTCCTTACTTGAATTAAAAACAGATAACACACACTAATACAGTCATCACAATTAAGATCGATTATCAGACCCGGTTCATCACTGAATCAGCCTGCCACGGTGGGTGAGTGGATAGCGTGTCGGTCTACTAACCCCAAGATTGCAGGTTCGCTCCTGGTCATGGTAAGTGATTTTTGAAAGCCGGAAAAAATACGACACGCATGTCATACGATGTTGGCATGTCAAAGAACGCATTTGAATTCAGTAGGCCGTGTTCAAAATGGAAAAATTAATCACGGGGTTTTCCGCCAACAAGTTCCTCATTTCTCTACTAGAAAGCGCTATAGTGTTCAAGGAGCTTAGTATATCTAACCTCTTTGACTTTCATAGTGTTTCAAGGAACAACGAAATTCGACATGCAAGCTACCCTCTGGGTGTCAAATTACAAAGCTTGCATCCGGCAGCCGAGGCCATACGATATTATTATTATTATTATTATTATTATTATTATTATTATCACTGAATCTTATTGTTGGTGCATTTGTAATTAATTTTCATTGTTTTCTCCCCTTTTCCAAACATAAAGGATATACTAAACGTCTCTTACGAGGTGCCGACATGATGACACGCGGTAGACTGATGATTGTTCACCGGAAACTCAACCATATCCAGTCGATTAAATTAGCAGTTTGCCCTTTCTACCACTACGAGCGCTAGTGTGGGTCAATGCAGAGTTTCACGTCCGGTGTGAATATTTATCAAAAAATCATAAACGCCTGAGGGTATTGAACCAAGGAACACATCAAAGGAAAACTTATGTAAATACACAAGAACCTCGTTTATCTGGCCCTCATTAATCCGGGTCTCCGGATTATCCAGATAACAAATAACAATAATAATATATTTACTGGGTACAGTATTTCTTTTACGGAATCGACTCTTCTTGAATGTCCTTTCCACCAAGGATAGTTAAGGGCAGGAATTGGAAGTAATTCGGCTACGGTCTATCAAAGGTACCGTCCTGGCAGTCATAAATGTAAGAAAAGTGCTCTAATATTTTTGGTATAATTGAAAAAAGGTATTACAACTTGTGTTAATAGATTATATAACATGTATTTTTTTCGGATTATCAGGAATTTTTGATAATTCGAATCAGTTGTGGTCCCATTTAATCCAGATAAACGAGGTTCTTGTGTAAGTAAATTAGGCTAGGATTTGAATCAAGAAGAAAACGAGTAAAGAGACAAGCGATTTTAGGCTAATTTTCCGTAACTGCATTCAGGCCGGATGTGATTTTCAAAATTTTCGAATTTTCCGGATAAATGAGGTCCTTGTGTACTGTAAGTTAATTTGGCTAGGATTTGAATAAAAAATAAGACAAGTAGTTCCATGAAGAACTATACAGCCTATTTTCATATATCCGACTAATGCTATTTGCATCTATCAGCAAACTAAGTTTCAGTTTGATTGCTGTAATAGATTCGTAGATATTGAGAACCGTCTAAATATTTCGGATGGTCGCCATGTTGGACTTTTATATATGTAGGGCTTAGAGTTATGTACTGTTACATGAAGATTATTGTGTACGTGTAGTACTCAAACTTCAATCACATGGTTAGGACACAAGAAGTAAAAACGAGATTTTAAAATTTCGCACAGCCACCACCTTGTGGTTATGGAAAAATTTGAAATAAATTAGATGCCAGTGGATTAACATTTGTATAAGGATTTTACTGTACTGGGATGGTTAAATTGCGAGAAACGACCATGTGAATATTTATACTTCGCGTCGCCGCCATGTTGGATTTGTGATCACCAGGTTATTGAAAGTCCTATAGCTGAACCCCTATGAACATAAAAAATTAGTTTGATTGCTTTAGTAGATTCGTAGATATTGAGAACCATCTAAATATTCCGGATGGTCGCCATGTTGGATTGTTATATGTATAGGCAATAGAGTCATGTACCTTTAAAGGAAAATTATTGCGTAGATTCATTATTCAAACTTTCACTTCGATCGCATGATTACGACACAAGAAATGAAAACTTAATTTAAAAATTCGCACAGCCGCCATCTTGGGGTTATGTAAGCAATTGAACTAAATTACACACTAGTGCATTACAGTGTGTATAAACATTTGCTGTACCAAGTTTCATTGCGTTTGGATCATTAAATCGCGAGAAAAGTCAATTTAAAAGTTTCAAATTCGCTTGGCCGCCATGTTCGTTTTGTAGTCAACCGGTTTTTTAAGTCTCATAGATGAACTTCCAGTAGTGCCCTTTATCTCCGTGCAAAATTTCAGGGTGATACCGCTAATAGTTTCAGAGGTATAGAATGCCGGTGGAATATTTCGCACAGCCGCCATATTGAGGTTATGTAAACAATTGAACGAAGTTAGATGTCGGTGCATTACAATGTATATAATCCTATACTGTACCAAGTTTCATTGAGTTTGGTTGGTTAAATCGCGAGAAACGTCTATTTAAAAGTCTCAACTTCGCTTGGCCGCCATATTGGTTTTTTAGTTACCAGGTTTTCAAAGGTCACATAGATGAACTTCTAGTAGTTCCCTTTATCACAATTCAAAATTCCAGGGTGATATCGGTAATAGCTTCGGAGATATTAAATGCTGTTGAAATATTTCGCACTGCCGCCATGTTGGATTGGTGAGACGTAACAAAATTTGAAGGGCATGGTCGGGGTTGTCCGGAATAGTGCTACGAACTTAGCGAGTTTCATTGAAATCGCTCCAGCCGTTTAGATTTTATTAGGGGTGGGGCGGACACACACACGAATCACACACGCACACACAGACACACGGACAAAGGGTGATCTCATAAGCCTTTTTTTTTTAAGAAAATAGACTAACGAGTTAAGAGACAAGCGATTTTAGGCTCATTTTCCGGAACTGCATTTAGGCCGGAAGTGATTTTCGAAATTTTGTACTTTTATTTGGTAGAGATCTCCAAGACTCACAATTTGAACCCTTTCCGGACCCTTTAACCCTTCAACTTTTGACCCAATTGAGGAAATTTCTTAATTTTACGTTTTTGCTAAGATGGAGACCCCTACTTTGTCTGCTAAGAAATGCTTACAATATTAACAACTCGATTTGCCACAAAGAAATTGGGATACACAAAATGGGTTGGTGTTTTAATTGTCAAGATCGCAAATATCTATTAACCAATCATATTACAGATGACTTTGGTGCTGAAATTCAGTTACATTTGTTGTCAGTGGCTTCTGACTCTGGTCAATAGTTCATTGGAGAAAAAGAAGAGAGAGAACGGAAATTGATAGTAAGTTTACATAGCAGAGAAAGGAAGCTTTCGTCACGTCGTGATAATGGCGTGTGTCTGTTCGTGTGAACACTCGGCTGTTCCGAGTGTCAACACACCATAATACAGAACTGAAGAACTGAGGCCGATAGCTGCCAGTCTTCAATGATTGAGGTTTGCTTAAGGAATGATGCAAATAAAACTGGCTACTCTATATGCGCGAATTGACAAATTTGCCCATCTTTTCGTTCGTAACACCGATTTCGTCTAAATTTATAGTATCTGCAGGGTTTGTCCAGGAATTAAAGTCACAGAAGTGGAAGCTCCAGATGGCCAAGCGTTTAGAAAAATATAGCATTTTTTGGCGCGGGTCTCTAGTTTCTATAGCAACTTAAAGCACATGTGAAACAAGAAGTTCCGTGAAGAACTATACAGCCTACTTTTCATGCCAATGATTATTCTACAGTATATGAACCTATCTAGAATAATGACGAAATTAAGTTGGTAATATCGAAATATCTAATTAGTTCAAAATATACCTGGTATAATGTAGCCTAATAGAGCACTACAGTTGGCAGCCCTGGTGACTGAATATATTCTTAGTTCCACCTATTAAGGTACAGAATACAAAATTTGGTTGATGTCCAATGGACGTTACATACAGTTAGACACTGGATCTATCAGCACGCGTAAAAGCATGTTGCCAACAATACCGTGCGTGTGCTGGTCAGAAATAATCTGAATTATTATGATATCTTGTTGTGCCAATTTTGGATGAAATCCATTTGTTAGTATAGAAGTTACATGTATTTTAAAATTGGACATATCAGCAGGCATAGAATCATGTTGGCAGCACTGCCTTGTATTAATTACTCCAAATTAATCTAGAATGTCAGGTGCTATACGTGTGCAAAGTATGGAGCTGTTGGCTTGCATACTTTCTGATATATTGATATTAGGGTAAAAAGAATAGCATTTATTAACAGTTGGCAGCCCTGATTGCTCTTAACAATACTTATAGTCATATCTGTTATGGTACACATATCACATACGAAATTTGGTTGGCATCCAACTGATAGTATAGAAGTTACATGTATTTAAAAATTGGTACTATCAGCAGGCTTATAATCATGTTGGTTGAACTGACGTATATAAGTTACTCCAAATTAATCTAAAATGTCAGAATATACGTGTGCATAGTTTAAAGCTGTTGGCTTGCATACTTTCTGATATATTGGTATTTGGATTTTAAAAAAATAGAGAGAGCAATTATTAACAGTTGGCAGCCCTGGTGGCTCTTACGAACAGGCTCAGTCATATCTGTTTATGTACAGATATTACATACAAAATTTGGTTGAAATCCAATTGATAGTGTAGAAGTTATATGCATTTAAACATTGGACCTATCAGAAGGCTTAAAATTATTTTGGCAACACTGTCATGGTTGGCCTCCTGGAAATTAAACTGAAATAGTATTATCTACATGTGTGCCAATTTTGGAATAGCTCCCATGCATACCTTGCAAGATATCCAACAAAATGAAAATCCACAGCCTGCTTCCAGTCTCCGACCGGGTCAGGAATGGAATGAATGAAGCCCCCATCTAGCGGCAAGGATATGAACTGTGCCGGCTGCCGAGGCCTGACGCACTCCTCTGGGGCAATGATTAAATGAATGGCAGATGGAATGAAATGATAGTGGAGAGTGTTGCTGGAATGAAATTTTTGACAGGGAAAACCGGAGTACCCGGAGAAAAACCTGTCTGCCTCCGTTTTGTCCAGCACAGATCTCACATGGAGTGACCGGGATTTGAACCACGGACCCAGCGGTGAGAGGCCGGCGTGCTGCCGCCTAAGCCACGGAGGCTTCAACTTAAAGCACATATAATTCTTAAAAAAAAATGATGCGTTTATAGCGTGTGCAAGATGCCGATAAAATTACTGCTTCCCCTGTTTTACGATGAATATCACCCCAGCACGTGTAAATCATCAACTGTAAAATCGTAAATTTATCTAATGTTGTCGTATACAGCTTCATTGCAATCCCGCACGGAAATTCATTTGCCATCACAAATGTTCCCTTGCTTTTCCGTTTCATGACTTTTATGCAAATGTTAATAAAAAAGGAAGCTTGTAGTTTAACGTGACCGTTAATCTTGAGATCATGAGCCACGGGACAAATGTTAATAGATACAATATGTTCAGCATTATGTCACTTTATTTGCCGTGTAAGTAACGTATAAATTAAGAATAAAATGAAGACAAAAGTTTCCGCATATTCTCTCGATCCCACGAACCTCGGATTGCCGTTCTGTACGCTTTCCATTGCGCCAACCGCTGCCTGGAAACTACGCTAACATACGTGGCTCATGCCTCGAACAACTCGCGCCAAAAGTGTTGTTAAAATTGTGCAATTAAAAAAACCATGAACATTCAAAACTACATTTATTTTCAAAAGGCCTGTGCCAAAATACGGCGAAAGTCTTGAAGATTGTCCCTGGAAAACTTCGATTAGTTCCTTTGTAGAGTCTGAGAAATAGGTAAATCAGCAATGGACATTATAGAATATTTCAGAGCCCCTAAGCACGAAACGTGGCAGACATAACCTCAACTTGGAAGATATCCTTCAACTACTTACTCGCAATTTGGAATAGATAACCCCAGCTGTTTACCCTCTTCTTCTTCTTCTTCTTCTTCTTCTTCTTAAGACATCGTCTTCTAACGTAGGCTAACGATACACATAGCTAGCTGTGATCTTGACATTGCTGCATGAAAGACCTCTTCTAATGTGCAACAATGCCATCTTCGGATATACTTCAGCCACGAGTTTCTTAGTCTTCAACAGACCTTCTTCCATGAATTTTCCATTCAATAATAAGTTGCAGTAACTGGTATTCTCGGCTCTCATAACATGTCTCAAGTATCTTGTTTTTCGTTCTTTTATTATCAGCAGTAGTTCTCTTTGCTTTTCCATCCAACGAAGGACCTCGTTATTCGAAAATTAAGAGTCCATGACATACTTAGGATACGTCTGTACAGTTACATTTCAAATGCCTCAATTCGTCTCTCAGTATTTGAGTCCAATGTCCAACTTTCACACCCGTAAAGGAGATCGGAGAAAAGGTAGCAACGGATCATTCAGATTCTCAGAGGTTAGTTGAGGTCTGATATGCTGCTTACCATCAACTGGAAATAGATAATCTTAACGACTTCCTCTGGTTCTTCCTCTTCTTCCTCTTCTTCCTTTTCTTCCTCAATACATCATGTGATGATGGCCTCCTCCCTTGTAAAATTTCAATCCGGAGGTAAACTAGTCCCCCGTTCGGATCTCCGGGTGGGGACTACTCGAGAGGGGGTTAACATCACAGAAGTGACAAAGAGGAAATCTGACATTCTACGGATCGGAGCGTGGAATGTTAGAAGTCTGCTAGGAAGTGGAAGGTTAGAAAACTTAGAAAGGGAAATGGATAGGTTGAGGTTGGATTTGGTTGGGATTAGTGAAATGCGCTGGCAGGAAGAACAGGACTTTTGGTCAGGAGACTATAGGGTCATTAGCACTAAATCAAACAATGGCCAAGCAGGGGTTGGCCTCATATTGAGTAGGAAACTTGGACAGCGGGTGGAATACTATGAGCAATATAGTGAACGGATTATTGTAGCAAAAATCAATACAAAACCTACCTGCACTACAGTGGTACAAGTCTATATGCCTACCAGTCAAGCTGATGATGAGGATGTTGAAAAGGTCTACGAAGAAATAGACGAAATTCTGAGGTATATCAAGGGTGATGAAAATGTTATAGTAATGGGAGATTGGAATGCTGTGGTAGGAAAAGGGAGAGAAGGGAAGATAGTAGGAGATTTCGGATTAGGTGAAAGGAATGATCGAGGAAGCAGGCTGGTAGAATTCTGCACCGAGCATGAATTGGTCATAGCTAACACCTTATTCAATAACCACAATAGAAGAATATACACATGGATGAGACCAGGAGATACAGGGCGTTACCAAATCGACTTCATTATGGTCAAGCAGAGGTTTCGAAACCAGATTTTGGATTGCAAAACATATCCTGGTGCTGACATAAACTCTGATCACAATCTGGTTGTAATGAAATGCAGATTAAAGTTGAAGAAACTGAAGAAAAGTCAAAAGCCAAAAAGGTGGGCAATGGACAGACTGAAAGAGAAGGATGTAAACGAAAGATTCAAGAAGAGTATAAAGGAAGGACTAATGAAAAACCCTAAACAAACTTCAATTGCAGACGAATGGGCACTTTTGAAGAATGAAATAACAAAATCCGCAGAAGAAAACATTGGTAGGAAAGAAAGAATAGGTAGAAAACCGTGGATCACTCAGGATATACTAGAATTGATGGATGAAAGGCGGAAACACAAGAATCTAAGAGATGAAAAGGGGAAAGCAGAATACAGACGTCTGAGAAATGAGGTTAACAAGAAGTGCAAGGAAGCGAAAGAAGAATGGTTGAAAGAGAAATGTGCAGGTATAGAAAATTGTCTGAAATTAGGAAAAGTAGACACAGCTTATCGAAGGATTAAGAATACTTTTGGGGAAAAGAAGACTAAGTGCTGTAATATTAAGGACACAAATGGAAAGCCTCTAACAGATAGGGAAGAAAAGGTTGAGAGATGGAAAGCTTACATAGAGAGTTTGTATAAGGGAAAGGAGATTGAGAATCATGTAATGGAAAGGGAGGAGGAAATTGATGAGGATGCGAAAGGAGATTTAATATTGAGATCAGAATTTGATAGAGCTTTGGAAGACTTAAGCAGGAACAAAGCACCAGGCATAGATGATATACCTATTGAGTTGCTACGCTGCATAGGAGATGAAGGTCTGATCAGGTTATTTCACTTGGTGTGTAGGATTTATGAGACAGGTGAGGTACCCCCTGATTTCAAGAAGAATGTAATCATCCCTATACCAAAGAAAGTGGGAGCTGACAGATGTGAAGATTACCGTACAATCAGCTTGATTACTCATGCTTCAAAGATCCTGTCTAGAATAATTTACAAGAGGATTGAAAGCCAGATAGAAACGGAGTTGGGTGAAGACCAGTTTGGTTTCAGGAGAAATGTAGGAACAAGGGAAGCTGTACTAAGTCTTAGGCTGATTTTAGAAGGTAGAATAAGGAAAGATAAGAGAACGTTCATGGCTTTTGTAGACTTAGAAAAGGCTTTTGATAACGTTGATTGGACTAAATTGTTTGACATTTTGAAATCAATTGGAATAAAGTACAGGGATAGGAGGGTGATATACAATTTGTACAGAAACCAGACAGCAGTCATTCGAGTTGAAGGACATGAGAGAGAAGCTGGTATTCAGAAAGGTGTAAGGCAAGGCTGCAACTTATCACCCATACTTTTCAATCTTTACATTGAACAAGCAATGAAGGAAATTAGAGAAAAATTTAAAGTGGGAGTGAAGATTCAAGGGGAAATAATTTCAACTCTGAGATTTGCTGATGACATCGTCATCTTGGCCGACAAGCCTGAGGATTTGAATGAGTTTTTGAATGGTATGGACTCCGTCTTACGGAAAGAATTCATGATGAAAATTAATAAATGTAAAACAAAAATACTGGAATGCAGCCGAAATAAATCAGAAACCTCTATGGAGATCAAATTGGCAGGTGAAAAGCTGAAGGAAGTAGGAGACTTCTGTTACTTAGGAAGCAGAATAACCAGTGATGGACGAAGCAAAGAGGATATAAAAAGTAGGTTGGCTCAGGCAAAGAAAGCATTTCTACAAAAAAGGAATCTGCTGACATCGAATATAGATTTAGGTATTAGGAAGTCACTTTTGAAAGCCTTTGTCTGGAGCGTGGCGCTCTATGGAAGTGAAACTTGGACTATTGGTGCAGCAGAAAAGAGGAGAATTGAAGCATTTGAAATGTGGTGTTACAGGAGAATGATGAAGATCAGATGGGTAGATAGGGTTACAAACAAAGAAGTATTAAGACGAGTGGGAGAGGAGAGATGTTTCTGGCGACTGCTAATGAAGAGAAGAGATAGGTTGGTAGGACACATACTAAGACACCCAGGAATAGCAAGCTTAGTTATGGAAGGAAGGGTCGAGGACAAAAACTGTAGGGGTAGACCAAGGTTAGAATATGTTAAACAGATTGCCTCCGATGTAGGGTGTCGGAGCTATGTAGAGATGAAACGATTAGCTCAGGACAGGGAGGCATGGAGAGCTGCATCAAACCAGTCAAAAGACTGAAGACTCAAACAACAACAACATCATTCCCATTCATACGTGGGGTTGATGTTTGTGACAGCTCTCCTCCATTTAGCCTGGTCATGCATATCTCCTTCCGACAACTGTTTTCACCGGAGGTCCTCCGGCACACAATCCATCCATCGTCGTTTAGGCCTGTCTTTCGTTCTCACTCCCTGTATTTGCATGTCTAGCATCCTCCTACCCACATAGGATTCCTCTCTTCTTGTCACATGCCCGTACCATTGAAGTATTTTTTCTTGCACCTTCTTAGATATTTCCACAAACTCCTATTTTGCTGTTTTTTATTCTATCATCACGTTTAGTTACTCCACTCATCCACCTGAGCATTTTCATTTCTGTTACGTCAAGCCTGTTACTGTGTGTTTTCCGTGCTGACCATGTTTCAGAGCCAAACAGCAATGCTGGTCTTACTATAGTTTTATATACTTTTCCGTGAACCTTAGGCTTTATCCTGTGGTCACGGAGTACTGCTGACATCTTTCTCCAGTTCATCCATCTTACCTGAATCTTGTGTGACACTTCCACGTCCAGATTTCCATCTCCTTTCACGACCGAGCCCAGGTATTTAAACTCATCCACACTATTCAACGTTTCCCCTTGCATTCTGATCTCACAGTCATGATCTGCATTGAACCTCATAATATATTCCATCTTCTTGCTGCTAATCCTGAGTACTCTGTCCTCCATAATCTAAACTATTCACCCTTTACATAATACATGACGTTAACTTAAAACTTTCAAAGTAAGCTTCTGAATTGCAAGATATCATCGCACTTCTGTAGTGACTTGGATAAGGTGGAGATATAAAATACTATCTTATATCCTCTGTCATGTGAGTCCATTTCAAGAGGACATCAAAAATTCAGCAGCTGCAATGAAGAAGAGTCTTTAAAGTAGAGTGGCAGTATTTCTCCTGGATGTAGGTCGTATGTGTTATGTATTGTGGAAAACTGGAGTAAGGAAAAGTGAAGTCTAAGGGGTGCAAATTGATCGAGACCCTTTGGCATAAGAGGGGAGCTGGAGAGATAAGGGTGGGTCGTTATTCTAACGTACTCAATATTGGATATCTAAAACTTGAATCGTCTTGAGTGGCGCAGACGGTTGAAGTGTTGGTCTTAAAAGCCAAGACCGGGGATTCGAACTCGATCTTGGCAGAGATCGATGAGAGTATTAAGGGTGTGTAAATGTGATGGCTTGTTGGTAGACATGCCATGATATAAAAGAACATGTTGAGGATCAAAAGTCCTCTATCTGGCACTTTTGATGTTAACCTTTATTATTATTAATATTATTATTATTGATTGCATCTAGTGTATTAATGAACTAGATAAAGCCTATCACACCTTCTTCTCTTGTGGACGGTGGATCCAAAATAGGCAGTCTCCTCAAGAGCACATTGAGGTAGAGATATCTCCTGACAATATTGTTGAGGTGATGCTACAAAATGAAGAAAATTGGAAGCTAGTAGCAAGTTTTGTTGAAAATATCCTCCAAACAGATCTGGATCGACACTACGGAAGAGTGCACTACTGGAAAAGATAAAATGGCTCTAGCCTGAAGTGATTGACGGTTCCAGGCTAGTGTTCAGCAGTAATGGGGCGAGGGAGGGGTCAGTCGGTAGTCTTCCACTTAGGAGTCCCCCTATGTGCGTAAATGCATTTCTTCCCATAAAAATATTATTATTATTATTTACTTAAGCGAAAATACCCCTACAGGAGAGCGATTAAACCTGATAACATGATGTCATTTGGAGGTGTGTCTCCTCCGCTGCTCCCAAAATCTCTTCATTCTCGCGGAATGCTCCCTCTTCCTCTCATTCGTCCACTTTTTCCCAGGTTGTATTAATCTTGTTTCAAACTTAACATTCGCGATTTTCGTCTGGCACTCAGTTCGGTCTTCGAAATTTTCTATATTTATTACTTGTAAGTCTCCCTGTACCTCTTTGAGCCATTCTGTGCCGCATTTGCTCTGAGTTATGATACCAAGTAGTTTCTTTGTCAATCTGGAGGTGGCCATCCTGTGTATGTGAGTGTAAAATTTGGCTCTGCGTTTTCTAATTTCGTCTGTTATCGTATTGGTCTTTTGATAGAGTTCTGTACTAGGTTTCTTCATCCAAATGCCGTTTCTGTTGATTGCTCCGTAGATCTTCCGGATAATTTTTCGTTCCTGTTTTTCCAGTTCCCTAATCTTGGAATGACCATCGATTACTATTGTTTCAGCGGCATATGTTGCTTCTGGCAGTATAACTGTTTTATAAAGTCGTAATTTGGCGTTCGCTAAAATGCATTTCTTGTTGTAATGGGCCCGCGTTATTATTATTATTATTATTATTATTATTATTATTATTCTAGGAGTTGTATAGATAGCCTGGATTCCATTTCCCATTTTGTGGAGTTTTATTTCGTGAAATAAGAATATTTAAACATTTTACACTGACCCATATATCGTAAAATTACCAACACATGTCACGTCGTATATATTAATGACAGTCTTTTGGAATGAATAGGTTACAAATTAAGACAATTCTGTTTAGACTCGCCCAAAGGGATCGAAACCAGCTGCACAATGGAGGCAGGAACGTAGCAAAACCAAGGGACCAACTATGACTCCACTAAACGGAGGAAGGGGTAGAATACATCTCTTCAAGTTTAATTGTGCGGTGGGTTGCTTGTCGGTCAGGAGTATGGTCATAGTTTCAGACTGATTGTGGTTTGCAAACTAATACAACAGCCGCGTGCAATTATTCTTGACGTGAATACGTCATTACGATCAATACAAGGTACTCTGCATGTATGTACTCAAGTTTAATGGTATCAATACTAATTTAAAACTCTTGACCTGCTGCATGGGGCAGTGATAACGTTCTCGCCTCTGTACTCAAGGTTGAGGGATTGAATCTCGGCACAATTGGTTGGCATTTGTGACTAATCGTATGAGGGAGTTCGGTGTTAGTTAATTCACTGATACGTCAAAAGATCCCGTACTATGAAAAGAATTGACACCAGGTGTCTCTAAATCCACAGTTGGTAAAGCGGACGTTATGCCAATATTTCAAATAATTCAAGTGCCTATATTTAAGAAAATACATTTCGGAGGCCAGTCAGTAGATAAAGGGTTGACGCTTTATTGTACGGGTAGCCTGCACACTCCACCACTTGTCAACGGCCTCGGGTTTGAAGGATAAACTCATCTCAGTTTCTGATATCCTAGCAATATATTTTCTTGAACTCGAAATATTAATTTATTACTAAAATAATCATTTCCCACTAATGGTACAACAAAAATATGTAAGCCTCCGTGGCTTAGGCGACAGCACACCGGCCTCTAACCACTGGGCCCGTGGTTCAAATCACGATCACTCCATGTGCAATCTGTGCTGGATAAAACGGAGGCAGACAGGTTTTTCTTCGGGCACTCCGGTTTTCCCTGTCAACAATTTTATTCCAGCCACACTCTCCACTATCATTTCATTTCATCTGTCATTCATTTAATCATTGCCTCAGAGGAGGGCGACAGGCTTCGGCAGACGGCACAGTTCATATTCTCGCCGCTAGATGGGGGCTCCATTCATTCCATCCCTGACCCAGTCGGTCGACTGGAAGCAGGCTGTGGATTTCAGTACAACAAAAATATAACAATTTACTTAAAAGCATTAAATAACAAATATGGTATGGATGACAGAAGAAGGACAAACTTCAGGAGAGCCGTGAGGAAGGATTGAAGTAACACGTGATCACGATGTTAGAATTGAGGATCAAGGGATCTCATATTATTTTGCTTATTGGCTACGGTGACCCAGACCACTAACGCGCTACCTCGTGCTTCACTGGCATCGGGAGAACGTGGGTTTGAATCCCACTTCAGCCGTCCTGAAAGTGGTTTTTGTGGCTTCCCATTTAAAGTTTATGGCAGAGCCGGGAATCGAACCTTGGCCTCCACGGTGACAGCCAAGAATACTAGCCACTACGCAACAAGGCGGAGTTTTATAGATGACCCCTCATCAATGACTATTGTGTATTAGATGGTGCAGCCCGGCATTTACTTGGAGTTGAGAATGGGAAACAACGGGAAACCATTTTAGGAACGGCTGATCGCGGGTCCGAAACCACTCACCCCAAGCCTTGTGCATTAACGCATTGTCACTATTAAGAAACATACACACATCAAAAAAAGTTTTGCATCACCTCGGTTCCCAGATCTCCGGCATATAGACGTTGACTGTGTATATTGTATCCAAGATACAGTCCCTTTGACTGTTCATAGATGTCACTAAAACTGCTCAAAGATGTAAACAACCATGCATGAGCAGGGCCTATTAGACGGAGGGGGTACGACAGCCGATCAGTTCCAGTCATTCCACCAGGACGAAGGTACGCTGCTCATGTTGTCTGTAGTTCTACCATGCCTAGAAGGTCAATACCGCAGTTCGATCGCGTCCGCATTGTTACTTTGTGTCAAGAAGGGCTCTCAACAAGGGAAGTTTCCAGGCGTCTCAGAGTGAACCAAAGCGATGTTGTTCGGACATGGAGGAGGTACAGAGATACAGGAACTGTCGATGACAGGCCTCGCTCAGGCCGTCCAAGGGCTACTACTGTAGTGGATGACCGCTACTTACGGATTGCCGCTCGGAGGAACCCTGACAGCAATGCCACCATGTTGAATAATGCGTTTCGTTCAGCCACAGGACGTCGTGTTTCAACTCAAACTGTGCGCAATAGGCTGCATGATGCGCAACTTCACTCCCGACGTCCATGGCGAGGTCCAGCTTTGCAACCCCGACACCATGCAGCGCGGTACAGATGGGCCCAACAACATGCTGAATGGACCCCACAGAATTGGCATCACGTTCTCTTCACCGATGAGTGTCGCATATGCCTTCAACCAGACAATCGTCGGAGACGTGTTTGGAGGCACCCTGGTCAGGCTGAACGTCTTAGACACACTGTCCAGCGAGTGCAGCAAGGTGGTGGTTCCCTGATGTTTTGGGGTGGCATTATGTGGGGCCGACGTACGCCACTGGTGGTCATGGAAGGCTCCGAAACGGCTTTACGATACCTGAATGACATCCTCCGACCCATAGTGCACCCATATCGGCAGAATATTGGAGAGGCATTTGTCTTCATGGACGACAATTCTCGACCTCATCGTGCACATCTTGTGAATGCGTTCCTTCAAGATAACGACATCGCTCGACTACAGTGGCCAGCATGTTCGCCAGACATGAACCCTATCGAACATGCCTGGGATATGTTGAAAAGGGCTGTTTATGGACGTCTTGACCCACCAACCACTCTGAGAGATTTACGCCGAATTGTCGTTGAGGAGTGGGACAATTTGGACCAACAGTGTCTTGATGAACTTGTGGATAGTATGCCACGACGAATACAGGCATGCATCAATGCAAGAGGACGTGCTACCGGGTATTAGAGGTAGTGGTGTGTACTGCAATCTGGACCACAAATGCTGAAAGTCTAGCTGTATGATGGTACAACATGCAATGTGTGGGTCTCATGAGCAATAAAACGAGCTGAAATGTTGTTTGTGTTGATCTCTATTCCCTTTGTATTTAAAGGTTCCGGAACTCTTGGAACCGAGGTGATGCAAAACTTTTTTTGATGTGTGTACATTACTGCTCCTCCTTCATTTCTTTCCGACCTTAAAGAATTATTCACCACACAACTTATAAGATAATTCCAGTTTGTAATCATTATAATAATCTGACCAAGGTTTCTACGCTAGTTATTACGCAAGTCCGTAGGCTAGGCTGTATCAGGACATGGAAAACGAATAGATTCGATTCCTACTTTGGTTATCCTAGAAGAGGTTTTCAATGGCTTACTATTTTCACTCCAGGCACATACCTATGTAACCGTCCCATAGTTACAAGGGATCGAACCCGCACTTTTGAGACTCATGATTTCGATAATCATGCGTATATTTTTATTTGATGCTTTTGTAGGCTGAACAATTGTTTATTGGAGTGTATTATGTCATGTGATTGATTCTCATAACATTTGTTAAGGTTTAAGATATTGTTAATAGCAGGATCCAAAGTCAGTTTAGGATGAACTATTTTCTTAACATTGTATGAATATGTATTGGAGTACCTGGATATGTGCACAGAACCAGGAAATGTGTCTTGCGAGCGACGAGTTTTCTCCAAGCAGGCCATGTGCAAGGATGAGTCAAGTTGCAAATTGGGAGGAGTAGGGTTGGCATCTTTATACTAGATGTGTGTCTCAGTGTAATTAGAAAGGAATTATACAGTGTCCTCATTGGTTGGATGCATTGTTCCAATTGGCTGTACCCGTGATTTATGGTGTGTTGACCAGGGGGTTGGAGGGGATGTGACTCATATGTATAGTTGTCAAGGCTGGGGAGATTATTCTATTTTGTGGCTCCTGAGGGAGTAGTTGATCTTTATCGTGACTCCGTTTTGAGAAGTGGTTGTAGGATAGCCCCGAGGTCGGCATCAAGTCAGTTGTTAGGCGTTTGGACTTATTATTGAAGAGGTCAAGTTTGGCTATGCTTGGCTGATCTTGGGAAGGAAGGTGATACAAGACGATCACAATATTGTGTTAATATTTCTATACGGAGTTGAAGTTTGGATTCTTCTCACGGGAATAATTCGCCTAGTTTCAGATAAGTTGCCAAGACTTCCTGTCTCGAAAAGCATGACATATTGAGAACTTAAGTCTGTTTACTGAAATTCGAGGGCCATAACGATTTATTTTTGTTAATCTACGAATTCTGGTGAAATATGCCAAGTACTGTTCAACTCAGGTGCGAACTAGTTGAGATAATCCACCAAACGGATTCAGAGCACTATTATTCAGTCAGATCCACGAACCAGTATAAGTCGATGGATTCTGAAGATCAGCAATCTACAGTAATTAGCATTTGTAATAGAAAATCATACGTGTGAAACAATTAGTAACTGCGATACAAGTAACTAGGACCGGTTCTCTGGGAGCATTAACCCCAGAATCAGTAGAGTTAGTCTTCCCATCTGAGACCAACATCTATAAGTACCAGTCATCATCATCTTCCAAGGGTTCATGAATGAATGTCATAAGTGTGCCTGTGTATGTATGATAGGGAGTGTTAGGTTAGTCTATATCGACGAGGATCCTGCCAAGTGTATATATTTTGTCTGGTATCAGAATACATGTCAATTTTTACCAGATTTCCAGTGTTTTTATTTTATGCGTTCACTGGTGTAGTTGGGTGTGAATGTTTATTGCTGCTGTTAGTATCGTACAGGTGTTTAACCCCCACGCACCCCGTGTAGGAGAGAGACCATTACTCCTGGGTGGTAACTTAATGACACGGCCACTTCTTTTGCAACCCTCTCCTCAATTACAAATACACACGCAGTACTACGACACCACAAATCTCAGGTTATCACATAAAAAGCTCATGAGGTAGAAATTACCACGATGCCAAAGCTCCTAAAATGAAACAACAACAACAACTCCTTTATAATAGGCTACGGCTACTTGCCCAGTTTCATTCTTCATAATTCATTTAATATTTCATTAACTCCTCTAATAATGCTGATGTTAGGATGGGAATTCAACTGTAATCACCATTCTATTTTGTGACTCCTGAGGGAGTAGATGATATTTTTCGTGGCTCCGTTTTGAGGAGTGGTTGTTCATTTCATCTCATGTCATTTCATCTCATCTGTGTCCCCGTAGAAATAAATGGGAATAATGAGGTTTTGGCTAATAGAATAAACTGGGTGCCCTCATGACGATTTCCCGGTTAAAAACTTAATATTATAATCACAAATCACGGTACCTTCATTTATTTACATGGAGCTCCTTTTCATTGGTCATGACTAAAAAATCACTCATGCATTGGCAGGCAATAGAACCCAGGCTGTCTTGGTGAGACGTGAGCAGTTAAGACTATTCTGATAACAAGCTCTTCATTCTCAGTTGAAGATCAGTATCCAAATAATGTGAGAATTCATCACCAACCGATCTCAAATTGTTGTGCTGACCGAGAAGGAGAAGCGTTCTCTCCAACTATGGGTATATGTATATGATAATACTGCTATATGCATTCAACTACAAATCAATATTCTCATCACTATTGAACACGCTGTCTCTATCGGGTTCGTATTTGCAGAATATGAGTTGTAGCGAATGAATTACACGAGCACAAACACATAAAAATTTTAATGACTATTCCTACTAAAACCATATATCACTGTTAAATATTAAGGGCTATATGCTTTTTAAGTATTAAACTTGTGATGTTCAGAAAATATAAAAGACAAATGATGAACAAAGACTGGATTCATAATGAGTCAGAACTCTGGTAGTGTCTATTCTCCCGTCTCACTCCCTCTCGTACAGCCTTTGCTGTGTTGTGGTTGGTCGGTCGAACATCAAACGGTACTTATTATTTTGTAAGTATGAAAACAAATTGAAACAATTGCAATGCCTTAAATAACTTCAATGATACCTTATAAATACACACATCAAAAAAAGTTTTGCATCACCTCGGTTCCCAGATCTCCGGCATATAGACGTTGACTGTGTATATTGTATCAAAGATACAGTCCCTTTGACTGTTCATAGATGTCACTAAAACTGCTCAAAGATGTAAACAACCATGCATGAGCAGGGCCTATTAGACGGAGGGGGTACGACAGCCGATCAGTTCCAGTCATTCCACCAGGACGAAGGTACGCTGCTCATGTTGTCTGTAGTTCTACCATGCCTAGAAGGTCAATACCGCAGTTCGATCGCGTCCGCATTGTTACTTTGTGTCAAGAAGGGCTCTCAACAAGGGAAGTTTCCAGGCGTCTCAGAATGAACCAAAGCGACGTTGTTCGGACATGGAGGAGGTACAGAGATACAGGAACTGTCGATGACAGGCCTCGCTCAGGCCGCCCAAGGGCTACTACTGTAGTGGATGACCGCTACTTACGGATTGCCGCTCGGAGGAACCCTGACAGCAATGCCACCATGTTGAATAATGCGTTTCGTTCAGCCACAGGACGTCGTGTTTCAACTCAAACTGTGCGCAATAGGCTGCATGATGCGCAACTTCACTCCCGACGTCCATGGCGAGGTCCAGCTTTGCAATCCCGACACCATGCAGCGCGGTACAGATGGGCCCAACAACATGCTGAATGGACCCCACAGAATTGGCATCACGTTCTCTTCACCGATGAGTGTCGCATATGCCTTCAACCAGACAATCGTCGGAGACGTGTTTGGAGGCACCCTGGTCAGGCTGAACGTCTTAGACACACTGTCCAGCGAGTGCAGCAAGGTGGTGGTTCCCTGATGTTTTGGGGTGGCATTATGTGGGGCCGACGTACGCCACTGGTGGTCATGGAAGGCTCCGAAACGGCTTTACGATACCTGAATGACATCCTCCGACCCATAGTGCACCCATATCGGCAGAATATTGGAGAGGCATTTGTCTTCATGGACGACAATTCTCGACCTCATCGTGCACATCTTGTGAATGCGTTCCTTCAAGATAACGACATCGCTCGACTACAGTGGCCAGCATGTTCGCCAGACATGAACCCTATCGAACATGCCTGGGATATGTTGAAAAGGGCTGTTTATGGACGTCTTGACCCACCAACCACTCTGAGAGATTTACGCCGAATTGTCGTTGAGGAGTGGGACAATTTGGACCAACAGTGTCTTGATGAACTTGTGGATAGTATGCCACGACGAATACAGGCATGCATCAATGCAAGAGGACGTGCTACTGGGTATTAGAGGTAGTGGTGTGTACTGCAATCTGGACCACAAATGCTGAAAGTCTAGCTGTATGATGGTACAACATGCAATGTGTGGGTCTCATGAGCAATAAAACGAGCTGAAATGTTGTTTGTGTTGATCTCTATTCCCTTTGTATTTAAAGGTTCCGGAACTCTTGGAACCGAGGTGATGCAAAACTTTTTTTGATGTGTGTATATCAGGCTTTTATTATCTACACTCCATCCTGTAAGCATAGATAAGCCACGAAAGCTTACGATCCCGATATTTCTGACTGTTTTGTTTTTGCTAAGCACGTAATCTTCAAGTATAGGTAGGCCCTATGCGGAGAAACGCACGAAACACGATGTTTGACCTTTTCAATCCCTGGCCACGCAGTTGTGTGAATGCGTACTGTATCTTATATTTATTTTTTAGTTGTGATCGCTTTTGGGCCCTCGAGGTCGATAACCTCAATGTTAGGCCCCTTAAAATAACAATTATCATCATCATCATCTTTTGGGCCCCGATCGGCTTGCATCGATGATGTGGCTACTGGCTACATGGAAGAAATACAAAAATAAATTTGTACCTACACAATTGTGTGGCCAGATGAAAATAAATTGCTTGAGGTTGAAAGGGATATGTGTCGGGTAACTGAGCCTCCACGGCTTAGGTGGCAGCACGCCGGCCTCTCACCGCTGGGTCCGTGGTTCAAATCCCGGTCACTGCATGTGAGAATTGTGCTGGACAAAGCGGAGACAGACAAGGTTTTCCCCGGGTACTCCGGGTTTCCCTGTCAATATTTCAGTCCAGCAACACTCTCCACTTTCATTTCATCTATCATTTATTTACTGATTGGCCCTAGGGGAGTGCTACAGGCTTCTGGAGCCGGCACAGTTCATATCATCGCCACTAGATGGGGGCGTCATTCATTCCATTCCCTGACCCGGTCGGTCGACTGGAAGCAGGCTGTGGATTTTCATTTTCATGTGTCGGGTAACTAACGCATAGGATCAACAGTTTTTGATGTGTAACATCTTTCCGCACGGTTGCTGGATAGTTTTGTGGGAGTGATTTTGAAAATTGGGGACGGAAGTGGATCGGAACGATCGAGCTGGCAGTGGTGGATCAAACGGAAGTATGCACTGCCCGCTCGATCGATCAAACGGAAGTGTACTAGCTGGCAGTGGTGGACAAGGGAAGTATGCACAGCCCGCTCGATCGATCGAATGGAAGTGTGCCCTAGCTGGCAGTGGTGGATCGAACGGAAGTATAAGACACACTGCCAACTCGATCGATCGATCCAGCTGACACTGGTAAGAGAAATAATCAGCACGCGGTGTCGAAAATTGATACCATGACGCACTCTCGGCCAAGTGGAATGTATATGACATACTGAACGGAAAACGCTCATGAGAACCCTGTGTCAAGTGATTTAAACAAATGACATGGTACATGTTCAAAGTCTTCGTATCAGTATTTTAGGTAGATTTCTTTAGAAAGCTAACTATTGCAATGGGTCCCATGTTTCGACTTCCGGAAAATTTCGACATATCTTGGCGTTTCACATCCCCCAGACCCCAAAACCACCGTCAGTTCAAAAGTTTATATATAATTTATGTATATATGTATCTATCTATCTATATATATCTATCTATCTATCTATCTATATATATATATATATATATATCAGTTTCTTGTGGACACGATAACAGCCGTAATTTTGCACCAATCACTTTGAATTTTTTACATAATATGTATCCCTATAAAATCTCGGTCGAGTTCGTTAATGGGCAAAATCGGTCAAAGGGGGTAAAAATGGGGGGCTTTTTTTTTCGAAAAAGTGAAATATCGCTATAACTCTCTTAATACATGAAATATCGAATCCCTTCAAAGTTCATAATATGTGTCGGATAAGTGCCAAAAATTTATGTCAAATACGTTTTTTGATAGCACCAACCATTGACCAAAGGGGTGGGAAAAAGTGGGTTTTTCGGGAAACATTAATCATATCTCTGTTAATAGGCACAATATCAAAACCGCAAAAAATGGGCAATATTCCTCCAATAATTACCTAAAACTTTTGTCTGAAAGAATTTTTGATATGACCCACCATTACGCCACGGGGTGAACAAAATGATTTAAATTATAAGAAAATGCCAAGTGCCAAGAGAGGTTGCCATGACAACTTTACTTTTAATTGATAAGGGATGACCATCAGCAGTTGCTATGACAACGCCACTGCACGAGATCACATTCAGTTTTCATATGTCAGTGGGAAGCGACTTCGGTATCGGAACTGGTAGCATGCTGAACTTCTATGCCTAAGGTCGCGGGTTCAAAGCCGGCCAAAGTCGTCGGATTTTCTAAGAGCGCTAAAAATCCCTCAGTAAGCTTTCCTTTGGAGGGGAAGTTCCAACGTTCGTTGCGAGTTGCTGATTGAGGTGGCATCTAGTAGCCAAGTTCACAGCTGGGTGGCGTTGACGTTAGTATCTGGTAGCAACATTAGGAACTACTGCTTGAAATTTAGCGTCTGCATTCCTTACCTGAATTACAGACTAATACCGCCATCACAATTCACACCGTTTATCAGACAGATTCTACACTCACCCAAAGTACACGGGGTTATATGACCGCGTTGTCGCAGCCCCTAAACTGAGGAACCAACCAACATCTCTGCGGGAGATATAATTTTGCGTGAAGAAGTAACAGACCGTTACATAGTTACACATCAGTGTCGAAACCTTGCATAAGGACAGTGTGACCAGAAGTATAACAAGTAGTTCCGTGAAGAACTGTACAGCCTATTTTCATATATCCTGCTCATGTTAATTGCCTCTATCAACATACAAAATTTCAGTTTAATTGCTGTATCAGATTCGTAGATATTGAGAACCGTCTAAATATTTCAGATGGTCGCCAGGTTGGATTTTTATTTTTGTACTATTATATTAAGATTATTGTGTAAGTGTGGTATTCAAACTTCAATCGCATGATTAGAACACAAGAAGTAAAAACGAGATTTTAAAATTACGCACAGCAGCCATCTTGTGATAATGCAAACAATTGAAATAAATTAGATGCCAGTGGATCAACATTTGTGTAAGCATTTAAAACGTGCAACGTTTCACGGCACTCGGATAGTTAATTCGCGAGAAACGTCCATTTAAATATTTATACTTCGCGTCGCCGCCATGTTGGATTCGAGCTCACCAGGTTACTGAAAGTCCTATAGGTGAACATATGTTCATAGTCTCTATGAACATAAAAATTTCAGTTTGGTTGCTGTAAAAGATTCATATATATTGAGAAGCGTCTAAATATTACGGAAGCTTGCCATTTAGGATTGTTATATGTATAGGCCATAGAGTTATGTACCATTCAAGGTCACTTATTGCCTAGGTTCATTATTCAAACTTTCACTTCAATCGCATGATTACGACACAAGAAATAAAAACTTAATTTTAAAATTTCGCACAGCCGCCATTTTGAGGTTATGTAAACAATTGAATTAAATTAGATGGCAGTACATTACAATATGCAAAATCATTTACTGTACCACATTTCACGGCACTCAGAGAGTTAAATCACGAGAAAAGTCTATTAAAATATTTCAAATTAGCTTGGTCGCCATGTTCGTTTTGTACTTTACAGGTTTATGAATTATACATAGGTAAACTTGTATCAGTACCCTTTATCACCGTACAAAATTGCAGGGTGATATCTGTAATAGTTTCGGGGATATAGAATGTCAGTGAAATATTTCGCACAGCCGCCATTTTGAGGTTATGTAAACAATTGAACTAAATTAGACTCCTGTGCATTGCAATGTGTATAAATATTTGCTGTACCAAGTTTCATTACGTTTGGATAGTTAAATCGCGAGAAAAGTCTATTTAAAAGTCTCCACTTCGCTTGGCCGCCATGTTGGTTATGTAGTAACCAGGTTTTTGAAAGTTTCATAGGTGAACTTCTAGTAGTACCCTTTATCACCGTACACAATTTCAGGGCGATATCCGTTATAGTTTCGGAGATACTGAATGCTAGTGAAATATTTCGCACAGCCGCCATGTTGGATTGGTGAGTCGTAACAAAATTCGATGGGCACGGTCGACGTCGCCGGGAATAGTGCTATGAACGTACCGAGTTTCACTGAAATCGCTCCAGCCGTTTAGATTTTATTAGGGGGGGACACACACACACCTCACACACACACACACACGGACAAAAGGTGATCTCATAAGCCTATTTTTTCAAAATTGAAAATAGGCTAAAAATGGACTCCAAATGACAAGAAGGTTACCGTCCCCGTAAGACAATAAAATGTTTAAAATATGTTTAAAATGAAGAAAAACAAAGTTAATTAATCTCCAATTATAAAATACTTTCACGCGATAAATGAGGTCTGATCCTTCTACGAAAACCTGCATATTCTGCCTATTTTCGCCTATCTCCAAGTTTGTCCGGTGAAATCTACCTCCGCCTTCCGGCGTGCCGAGCGGACTTTTTAAATGGTAAAATGCCTTCATATCAAACATTGTAAGTAGTCGGCATTGCATTGGCATAAGGCATTTTAAACTCAATGTCACTCAGGAACATTATCGAAACAAGCAAAATATAAATGAAACTTAATTCCGTAATGCAGTATTATTGGAACGTGGAAATAAGTCACCATCTAGTGCACAATATTCGCGTAGTTGAATTAGCCGTGGGGTTATTGCGTATGACTGTGAATCAAGAGATCTTGGGTTCGAATCCTGGGCGGGGTAGATAATTTTGCTACCAGATTATCATTTTAAACGATATTTATCATATCAATATGACTCATTTTAACAAAATCCATATGAAATTACGTGTTGGTCTGTGAATCAAGAGGACCTGCTTATAAGGAATTTAAGGTTATGAGCGGTGTCGCGTCTATTAATCTAGTTGATCCATATCGCATTCTTTATTTAGGCTAGTGCTGGTGGAAGCTACAAATCATCTAATAAATTGAGTTCCGTATAATAAACTACAATATCTGTAAAACACTCCCATTTACAATAGATTAATATTTGTGCCAAAAATATTATAAAATACCGGTGTATCAACAATTTCACGTGAGGTTTCTTCTATGTCAGATGTTACACATCATATGCGACTACTGTAAGGCTCGTAATTTTTTGTTTGTTTACATTTACGTCCCGTGTGCTAGCGATCCCAACTTGACTCGGTCAAACAGGGCGAAGAGCTGTTGGTCGACTGGAAGCATGTGTCGGGTAACTAACGCATTGGACCAACAGTTTTTTGTTTACATTTGCGTCCGGTGTGCTAGCAATCCAAACTTGACTCGGTCAGACGCGGCGAAGAGCTGTCGCAGCACCGCCTGTCAGGGCAGGCAGCCCAGCCAAGAGAAGCAGGAGCAAGCCTGCCTGCGTGCACTGCAGCACAGCTAGCACGCCGAACGTGCAAAGGCTGAACGCCACTGGTAAAGAGTGAACTTCCAAGAGTGTATGTATGTATGTATGTATGTATGTATGTCTACGCCTTATTATTCCCGTTTTCCAACGGGGTCGGGGATGAGATGCAATGGAAGATTTGTGGCGGATTGATTTTACGGATGGATGCCCTTCCTGACGCCAACCGCATGCGAGGTGGTAATGAGAGATGAAATGAATGATGGTGAATGACACTGGACAAGGATGTGGAAGGAAGCGGCCGTGGCCAGTCAGAAGGTACTGTCTCAGCATTTGCCTGGAGTTAAAAATGGGAAACCACGGAAAACCATTTCAAGGGCGGCCGACGGTGGGGCTCGAACCCACGCGTCTACCGAGTCAGCAGAGAGCTTGGCCCCATGACCTAACTCTGCACTTCAGTGAGCGAAGCCACCACTGTCGGTAGTGACCTTCCAAGAGTATCCTCTGTTAATTACACTCTTATCGTGGGATAGACGGTACCATTATCAGGTAAGCTGCCGGAAACTTACGGTTTCCCAAGTACGGAAGTGCCTAAGACCATGAAAAACTTTCGTTATAATGGGCGTGGTTTAGCGGGAAACAATGTTTTCGACACAGTATTTAAACATTTCTAGCAGGCTAATGATTCGTTCTATAAACTTTGGGTTTGAACTTAGGTTGCGTGGCATGACACAACAAAGAAATGTGCCTCAGGCTGGATCTGCGAGTGGCGAATAGTTTCCCCAAAAGTCCATGTTGCTATAATTAGTTAGGATACATATTACTGGTTGTATCTGCGTCGGAGTAATATCTTTGTCCCTTTAGAAGCATTTCCTGAACAATCTAAACGGATGAAAATCGCGGAAGACACGGAAAATTCGTCGTTTCCTCACGGCCATCGTGGAATATTCACGACAGTATTGTCTTTGACAAGCACTTTTTCACTGGATAGAACAACCTTTCTTCAATGCATCTCCACTGGCTTGCAACTCGCTGCGTTAAAAACAGGATTACTGCTCGTTGTTATGGTTGGACGGGTTCTGATTCGCAACACAGCATGTAACCCCATGTGTCCACAAACAAAGCAAAGCGCAAAGTGTCCGACCATACCTATTTCCAATGTCAAGCAACAACACATCACGTAGTTTGTTTCGAACGGGCTTCAATTGAACACACATCATATATGTAATCAACCATAACATGCAAAATTAACACATTTATCAAATGTTTCGAATATGGAATGTAAATATTCTTGAATATGGTCATGCTATAAATACTATTGGCCTGTTTTCCATCTCTTGATGAATGCAGTATATTTGCATTTGTCTGTTGGCACAGGCTAGAGTAAAATGTAGCTATTCACCGATGTCTCAGTCTCACTCATGACTGTGATTATATGGAAGCTACTGAGGTATGGGTGGTGCTAAGTAATGACATTCAGGGCACAGTCAGTGCTTGTGGACTTGTGGATACTGTGAAAGGTTCTACTCATAGGGTTAGTACAGCTGTTCTGACTCGGTGAGGAAAGCAATGACAAACTACCTCACTCCTCATCTTGCCTAGTACGCCTCAATATAGCGCTGCCTTGAGTTCTTGTGGGTATCTAACCACATAACCCAACGGCGGTATTTTTTGAGGATCCAACCAGCCTTCAGGCTGACTATTTAACAGTCATAAATACTATAAGGTGCGTTCAAAAAGTAACGAGCCGGAGGCTGTAATGCGCAAACCGGTGACGACATGGGCTAATCGTGGCGTGTGTAACGAGGTGTGGTTCTGACCAGAGCGTGGAAGGTCACAGCCCGTCGCTAGAGGGCACGCGTGCACGTCACGTAACGGTACAAAGCAAGCAGCAGCATGCATCATTCGTCCAACGTTGCCAATCGCATTACAAACAGTGACATTGAGGCGTCAAACGAAGAGAAAAGAGGTGTTGTTCGGTTTCTGACAGTGAAAGGAGTAGGGGGAACGGACATTCATCGCCGAATGTCACAAGTGTACGGCGAACACTGCATGTCCCTTGCGAGGGTCAAGGCGTGGCACAAGCGCTTCAGGGAAGGACGGGTGTCGTTAGCCGATGATGCCCGGTCTGGGGAACCCCCTGCATTACCGATGACAACGTCCAGCTGGTTTATGCACTCATTACCCAGGACCGCCGAGTGACAGTGAACGCCATAGCCACTGTGGTCGGATTGAGCGTCGGAAGTGTGCACACCATCATGAAGGAACGACTGCACTTGCGCAAAGTGTGTGCCCGATGGGTGCCCCACAGTCTCCAACCACACCAGGAAGCATGTCGAATGGCCTACTGTCTTGGTCTTGGTTGGATGATTGTTGCATGCTGCTGCTCGCTTTGTATCGTCACGTGACGTGCACGCGTGCCCTCTAGCGACGGGCTGTGACCTTTCACGCTCTGGTCGGAACCACACCTCGTTACACACGCCACGATTAGCCCATGTCGTCACCGGTTTGCACATTACAGTCTCCGGCTTGTTACATTTTGAGCGCACCTTATATTTTCATGTACTTCCGAGGTCCAGTGACAGTATTATCAATTAACAGACATGACATCAAATTCCCAAGCGGAACTTATCCTTCAAATTAAATAAGTATTACTCACAGACAGTTGGTGATTCTGCTTGTAATCACCGGCCATGTACTCACCTGCAACAAACAGAAACGCAAAATTAATTACAGAAAGAGTTATGACTTCGAATATCAATTCAAACAGGATGTGCAGGTTTCTCTTGAGTCAGTCAACATGTCAAATATCTACACCCCCTGTCTAAAAAGTTTGGAGAATGGGTCTATATTATGAACGGATTGTTGCCTTACCTGAAACAGCCGTTACTGTCCTTCGAAGTAATCCCCGTGGATGGTTATGCACTTCTTAGAACGGTTGTACAAGTCCTGGCATAGCCTTCAGTTGGGTCGTCACATTACGTTGGATGTCCGAAAACCTCTGGTCCTTCAGGGCTATTCGGCGACCCTGGACCCCGATACTCCATACTTTGACGCTTGCCTTTGAGGTCGTACCTGAGGCACCAGGTCTCGTCACCCGTGACGATGCTTTTCAGGACCATTCCATTCCACGGAACATTCAATTTTCTAACTGCCACCCGTCGAACAGGTGTGCACGTTAGGTTGCATAAATTCACCCTACTCAATATCAGGTGTGCAAGGCAGGTTGCATGAATTCACGCTTCTCTCTTGCTTTCAATTTAGAGTTTTGACGACCCAAACTGAAGGCTATTCCTAAAGAAGACTATGCCAGGAGTTTCCAGGACTTGTTCAGTCGTTCTCAGACGTACATAACCATCCACGGGGATTCCTTCGAAGGATAGTAACGGCTGTTTCAGGTAAGCCAACAATCTGTTCGTAATATAGACCATTCACCGAACTTTTCAGACAGAGGGTGTAATGATATTGCTGGATAATACAGAGTGGTCCAGAATAATGTACACACCACAAAATAAGAAATTTACAGTTAAAGCTGTATTATTAAATTTCTGATCCTCATTATCATAATTATCATCACCATTCGAGACTCTTTTCCTTCCAGTGTCCAATCTAGTCAGCAACGTCGCCTCCAAGTTCCCTTATTCGCTTTTAGCTCTGTTGCCTCCTTTCCTTCTATGCCCATCACATTGAAATCGTTGAACACTAAATCCATCCATCCATCTGAGTTCATTAATCTCCTAGGTAATCTCTCCTTTCCCATTCTCATTACATGACCCTACCATTTGAGTCAGCTCAAATGAACAGCTTCATCTCTAACTTAACCTTTATATCTTCAATACGTGTACCCTTCTGTCATTGTCCCCAATCTATCTGTCCCAGCAATCTAATAAGTTAATAGTAATAATAATCTTCTCGTTTCGTTTCGGCCAACTAAGGACCACGTCATTTCGACTGTTCCTTTTAGCTTTAAAATTAGCCCAGTATTCCTTCATTCGTAGACGGTGATGTTACTTTATTTCTTTTGATAAAATTCTTTTTAAGCTTAACAGTTTTACACTCACCGTTAATAGTTCTTATTTTCTAACTACTTCTTTAAAATTATTGTTAAAAGACCAATCTTATATTTATTTAATTAATACTACATTTGTAAGGATATCCATTTTATTACTATAGTTTATTTATTACAATTATTATCATTAATGTTTCATTTTAATTTAGATTTAAGTCACATATGCTATTTTAGTTAACAATTCTTAATTGATTTTCTTTTTAGGCTGAGGATGACCCCATCGTAGGTCGAAACATGTACCAATATATAAAATATATATTTGTTTATGCATTGATTTGGCGTATCATTTTAAACGTTTAATTCTAACATCAATACGGATATTTAAAATCATTTGTTTTCAATGGCAAATGTGTTTGAATTTTTTTCCCCCACGCTTTTCCAGTTTACAGCGTCGGCTTAGGTTGGAAACTCCGATGTTGGAAGAATTTTCTCTTAAGCTGGTCACGTTCCCCAAGCTTCAAAAAGGAGGCCATTCACTTTCCATGCCGCTGCTCTGATTGGCAGAGGAAGTGAAATTGGTTACCACAGTGTTCTCCGAGATTCGAGTTCTTTATTGTGAAACACCCTGTATGTTCAGCAGTGAGGCCTGGCTGTATCCCTGTTAAAACACTCAAATATATTGCGACTAAGTAGATGTCTTAGAATGACAACACCCAGTGACAATATTGATGGATATTTGACACAAATATCCGCGGTGCGTTGATGATACCAGCACAATCCAACTCGATTCCTTATCTGAATTGAACAAAAGAGCGCGAGTATTTCACAGAATAAATACATACAATATGACACTATTGTTTCTGGGTAATGTAACCACATCACTGCAATGCATATAAATTGGGTTCATTACGTCAAATGGAATTGCGATCCTGTCACGCGATTTAAGTGACTAACCGCTATGGTGTAGTTCCAAACTACGTGGGTGAATCGAAAATTCTTTGCCCCGATGATTCATCATCTTCATCTTCATTTCCCCTTTTCCAGTTGACACTGGGTGGGGGAAAATATGGTTCCTCACCACTTTGTTCTGTCGTTCCACCATTCCTCTTCCGAAACAATGTTCCAATCCAGGTTCCGTTTTCTAATACTATTCTCCACCGAGTCCATCCAACGCATTGTTGGTCTTTCTCGTCCTCTCTTCCCAGTCATCCGTCGTTCCAGTGCTCGCCTTGGTAGCCTTACTTCATTCATCCGTTTATCCACACAGTCTCCACATTTGTTCAGACATTTGTTCCATCGCAGCACTAAATTTGAGATGCCCCTGTGGTAGAATTCAGCCGGCCGACTGTGAAACCATCATCGGAATGCTGTCTTGGCATCATCGTTGCACGTGAATCGCTGTCCTGCCAGGAACTTCTTCAGTGGAACATGACAATGCAAGACCACATGTTGCAATCATAACCCCCAACAAGCTCCGATCATTTCACTGAGAGAGTCTAGACCAGTGTTTCCTAAACTTTTTTGTGTGTGTACCACTTTAAGAGATGAGAATCTCTCGCATACCAGCTAACGGTTGGGAGATATAGTACCTATAACCCCCACCACCACTATGTAGTAGACCAAAAGATGGATTGTAAATTGTGTTTGTTAGAGTTAGACTGTTAGAGTTAAAGTTAAAATAATAAAAGGTGTGTACATTTAAAAAAAAAAAATATTTATAACAATAAGTATTCAATTCAAACATTCAGAAATCTCACTGTACAAATAATATTAATGAAAGAACTCGTAATAATTTAACATAGAAACCAAAGTGCAACCAACAACTTCAATGTGAAGGGTGAGCTTGAAGATAGAAGCCAACATAGGAATGTCTGGTTTAAGATTGCTAAGTCTCAAACGAAGATCGTTTTCCACTGTAGGGAGCTTATTCCGGTATTTATTCTAGAGATAAACAAGTGAAGAAAATGCAGTCTCACACAAGTACGAAGTAGTGAAAGGCAGTCAAAATCTAACTGCTTCGTCAGCTATGTCTGCATAGTCTACACGCCTCTCAACCCAAAAGTTCACAAGAGCCATTTTTGAAAAAGTTTGCCTTCGTTCTGAATCACAATTCAATTCATAAAACTTCTCTTTCACCTTAAAGTACTCCGGCAAACATGTTTTTAAATATTCAAATTTTATATTTTATATTTTTCGTAATATACCTAATATTTTTTATATATTTTTGTAACATCACCGCGTACCACTGCAGCAGTACGAGCGTGCCACCAGTGGTACGCGTACCACAGTTTGGGAGACGCTGGTCTAGACCATCCACCGGACCTCGTCCCTAGTGATTTACACTCACATCTACAGGATGGCCACCTCCAGATTGCCCAAGAAACTACTCGGTATCATAACACAGAGCAAATGCGGCACATAATGGCTTAAAGAGGTACAGCGAGACTTACAAGTAATCAATATACTGTACAACATTCAGAAGACCGAACTGAGTGCCAGAAGAAAATCGCGAATGTTAAGTTCGAACCAAGATCATTACGATAACCTGGAAAAAAGTGGACGGATGAGAGGAAGAGGGAGCATTCCGCACGAATGAAGAGATTTTGGGAGGAGAGGAGTAGGCACACCTCTAAATGACATCATGTTATCAAGTTTAATCGCTCTCTTGTAGGGGAATTTTCTCTTAAATAAATAATAATAATATTAAGAAAACCAAAGGGATCTGGTTTATAGAGGTGGAAAAAGACCTACGAGAACTGGGGATATCACATGAGGACATCTTCGAACGTGACTCTTTGAAGAAGAAACTTGGGGAGATACAGAGTTTTCAGCCAAAACCTATATTGAAAACCGGCAAGAAGTGGACCGAAGAACGGAAGGAAGCTCACCGAAGGAGAATGCGCGAATACTGGGCCAGTGTGAAAGAAAGAGGGAAAAGGCAGTTGAAATAACGTGGTCCATAGACGACCGAAACGATGATTAAAATAAAAGAAATACTAATAATAATTACTGAGGCTTTCAGAGACGCCGGGGTGCTGGCATTTTGCTCGAAGGGGATCATTATTGTGCCAGTTAATTTACTGACACGGCTTCGGTGGCGTAGTTGGTAGCATGCTGAACTGCTGTGCCCAAGATAGCGGGTTCAAACCCCGCCGAAGTGGTCGGATTTTTAAGAGCGTTAAAAATCATTCAGTATGCCTTCCTTCGGAAGGGAAGGCAAGCCAGCGGTCTCATGTCATAGATTTATGGCATGTAAAAGATCCTTCCACAGACTAAACTTGTGTGCAACTAAATTGTTAGGTTAGATTTCGTTGGAACGCTCTATCAAAAGTTCCAACGTTCACCACTAGGTATCATTGATATCTGGTAGCGGAAGTTGGAACTACTTGAAATTGAACGGGACTTATAGCTCACCCTAAGGCTGTCCACTGGAAGCAGCTACATACTCAGGCGAACCGAACATGTCCTCGGACACTCCCGGCACTAAAAGCCATACGATAAATAAATACATAAATAAATAAATAAATAATTATCTCATTTAAGTACCCTCAAATGCCAACTGACTGCGCCAGGGAAACTTTAGAGCTCAGCAGGCACCTCACAGCCAGTCTCTAAATATAATTAGAGAGTGGCTTCAACTAAATAAGGCAAACCTGCACAAATTTAGGGACCACGTTCCTCCAAAATCATGGCGGTTGTTAAGATTGGTGATGGTGTTTAACTGTATTAGAACGATGACTTCAGAGGATGACAAATTTCATCTCCTTTTGGACACGTTCAGTGGGAAAAATAAACAACAATTGCAAACATTGTAATTCTTTACTTTGTATGTGATACAAAATATGCCAGACATTTTTCACTTATAGGAATCATATTTACCGCAATTCTAAGGGGAGAAGAATAAAGAGGTATTGGAGCCTGATCTTTGTAGTGCCAGTTGTTAGATTAAGGTTCTTGTATGGGATTTATTATCAGCACATTAACAGCCAACTCTGTAAAAAAACGGTATGTCAATACCAAGACAATAAACAACTATACCCTCGTAATATTGACGAAACCTGACGGGATCTGAATCCCTGTTGCCCCACTGTTACTATTACTGGATTGATTTTTATTGGATTGAATTATTTATTCCAAGAAGCGACTAGACTATTTTTCTAAACAGAACCAACAACTGAACTTAAATTATTGAAAAGATAGAGTGGAATCCCTTCAAATATGGTCATTTGAAAATAGCAAATGTAATCTTGTAGGGAACTCCATGATAGCATTAACTATAAATATGCTAAATTTTGCTCAGTGCGTTTTGAAATCCAACTCATCAATTGGGGCGGATTTGTCATGATTATACATTACATTAGCATCAGAGCGGATCTCTGGTAAAGTATGTTGCATAAGTAAGGCGCGCATAATGTTTGGGGGAAATCATCGCCATCCGAGTGAATGGGACCTGTCGGTCTTGTAACAGTGGAATGAATAATTCATTAGATGTGAGAGTGAATGTGAACTAAAGTGCGAACATGAGGTGCTTAAAATTGCATTTCTACAATTGTATACATATTCATTTATCTATCTTATTGGGTGGAGTGAGGCTACCGGTGCTCTTGGATCCACTTGCCTAGATTACAGTACTCAGGAATTCAAATTCTACAACAAACGAGAATACATTCTGCGGAATTTATATGTCTATAGTAAAATATTACCAGTATTAGTGCCATCAGATACAATGGATTCCTTTATGAATTTCAAAACAGATTCTTATTATATTTGTGAATTTTAAAGTCAACGTCATGATCCACGCAAAGGAGACACTTCATTGGTTTCCTTCTTTCTTCCTTCCTTTCGAGTTGACCACACAACATGTCCTTTTCCAATGGATTGATGTTAGCTGGAAAGGATAAAATATACATGGGTTGGTTTTTTAGTTTTGGCACCTTAGTTGTAACTGGATTAATAACTCACTTAGATGGTTCCAAGTTTCACAGGCCCTCGATGTAGTCCCCACCGTTGCGTACAACGTGTTCCCAGCGATGCGGAAGTCGTTGGATTCCGTTGGCACTGCCCAATCTATTGATGGTATGAAGAGAGCGCTCGGCAGCCTGCTTAACGTCTTCAATGGTACTGAAGCGCTGCCATACTGTTCCCCGAGGGCAAACCGTTAATGCGGCGTACTATTGTTCGTTTCTGCAAGACCATCTCCGAGGAGCTCTGAGAAGGAAACGGCGCCACCACATGGTTACACCGCCCATCGTTCTGCATATCAATGCTAGGGCAAACACAGCAGGCGTTGTGTCGGCATTGTTGGATCGCTGGGGCTGGGAGGTCCTCTATCACCCCCCATATTCTCCCGACATCAGTCCCGGCGACTATGATCTCATCCAGAAGATGAAGATGACAATGCGCGGGGAGCAGGCTGACGAGCGCTCTCTTCGTACCATCAATAGATTGGGCAGTGCCAACGGGATCCAACGACTTCCGCATCGGTGGGAACACGTTGTACACAACGGTGGGGACTACACCGAGGGCCTGTGAAACTTGGAGCCATCTAAGTGAGTTATTAATCCAGTTATAACTAAGGTGCCAAAACTAAAAAACCAACCTATGTGTTTCTAAATTTCTGCGTACAATGAATTCCGATATGATTGTGCAGCAACTGAATTTGTAACAGTGCCTAAGTAGATGAAGAGTTTCCCAGGATTGTCACAAAAATCGCTTTACCTAAACCAGCTGAACTTTATTGTGATTTGTTGTTCGAGTCTTCAATCTTTATAATGGTTAGATGCAGCCCTCCATAACTCCCTCTCCAGAATTATTAGTTTCATCCCTACTTAGCTACCACACCCTCCATCCGAGGCAATCTCTTTAACAAATTTTTAACTCTACAATCATTATTCTTAATCTTTCCTTCCACAACTAGGTTAACTATTCCTAGGTGTCTGATCTGGAAGTCATGGGTCGGTCACAGTACCACTGATCCATCAAGAAAGCTTTGATTTAGTATAACCATCTGTATAAATCCGGATACTACTGTTAGTTGTACAGGTTTGAAGGACAGACCCCTATCTACTCATGCAATCTTCATCGTTCTCCTGTAACGCCACATTTCAAATGCTTCTATTCTCCTATTTTCTGCAGCACCAACAGTCGAAATTTGACATCCATAAAGTACCAAGCTCCAGACAAATACCTTCAAAAACAACTTTCTAGTACCTGATAATACGGCGATATACGATGTCAATAGATTAATTTTCAGTGCAGAGCCAATGAACTCTTTATATCCTACTTGCTTCGTCCATCACTGCTTACTTTTCTTTCCAAATAGAAAAATACCCTACTTCCTTTAGCTTCGTGCCTTCAAATTCTATGTCAATAGGGGCTTCTCATTTATCGAATTTGATTGACTCAGAAACCTATAATAGAAAATTTACATTTAAAAGAGGTCGCATCGTGAACTCTAGCTGGAAAGCAAGCTCTAGAAGGAATGTTCTAATCATCTTTGAGGAAAACTATTTGCAGTTCTTCTTTTGTTATTTATAGTGAAACAAAATAGTCAATGGCTATATGTTAACCATTATAGTGGTAATGAGATTAGAGTCTGATAATACGGCGATATACGATGTAGTGTAAAGAAAACTATTACCTCCAAAAATATGGTATATTGGCTTTCAGGCCGAGGAATTGAAATGCCGTGTCTTGTGGGGGAAGGGGATTGCATACACTTAGAAAAATTGCTGAGTTTTAAGACTATTACGGATTTCTTTTGTAAAACAAATTATTTGCAATATTTAGTATTAAGTAATTCTCTGCTTCATAAATGCTTATGGCTTAGAATGTTGAATGGAGTGAAAATCCACAGCCTACTTCCAGTCGACGACCGGGCCAGGGAAGGGAATGAATGAAGCCCCCATCTAGCGGCGAGGATATGAACTGTGCCGGCTGCCGAAGCCTGTCGCACTCCCCTGGGGCAATGAGTAAATGAATGGCAGATGAAATGAAATGATAGTGGAGAGTTTAATGCCGTAAATAATACAATTACTGACATAAAAATGTGTACAAGATTTCAATAAAAACTCAATAAACATGGTAAAGGGCACATCACCATAGAAGTAAGCTTGATCGATTTGATCTTCAAGGATGAAATCTGAAATCAGTAATACGTGAATGAAAAAGCAGGTTTGAAATTCCAGTTTTGAAAAGTTCACTTAATATTTATTTAGTAAAAAACGTACTTTTATATGGAAATGTATCCTTTTCCAAGTAATCTATTCACTCAATTGTATCCTTATTTCTGTCAACTCTGTATCACTTGTTTTTCATCTGTTTTTAGTCTTAACATACGCTATGATGATAAGATATTGAGATTAGATGGTATCTCTCAGTGGGTCAACACAAATTTAAGTCCAATTAAATTGGGATAAAATGATTCAACCTGAAAAAGATTTACATATGATTGAATATTATTTGCACATATGACAAGGGGGAGGGGAGCTCTACAAGAGGTCCTCAAAGGACTTGAAGAAGATTTATATGTGATTGAATATTATTTGCACAGATGCCAAGGGGGAGAGGGGCTCTAAAAGAGGTCCTCCAAGGACCTGAGAAAGATTTACATGTGATTGAATATTATTTGGACTGACTGAAAGTGATCAATGCATCGTCCTTGAAGGACCTCTTGTAGAGCCAAGGATTTTCTACACCCCACTGAAGAAAGGCTTCCGAGCTTTCTATAAAATATCGAGATGACATCACAAGTATTTGCTACAAATGTTGACCCTTTCAATTCTGTCTCAAGTAGTACCCTTCATGTTGGCCGCTGATTCTGCTTCTTCCAATGCTAACGATATTCTATCTTTCTTCTATCTTTCCAACTCGTTCTTGGACGACCTCGTTTAGAGACAAGGATATTCCTCACTCATTAAGAACCCTAGTTGCTCGTCCAGGAATCAAAGCGGAGATCGTGAAGTCACGAGTCAGTCACACTATCACTGATCCATGGAGAAAGCTTTGATTTTGCATATCCACCTGGATATAGCCGGATGCTATTGCTAGTTGAACAGGTTTGAAGGACAAACCCCCTCATACGTAATTCCATCATCTCCCTTGTTCATGGGAAACTAATAACAGAGGGCAGTCAATCAACTGTAATTTACTTGACGCCACAAGAATCCAATAGCAGCTGTCTGGTCAAGTCCATGTTAAATCCAATAACAAGCAGGCTTCGGGCGATCTAATAATAACGTATTTGAATTTAATAAGGGTTCTCGAGTAAAATGGAAGGAAGTAAGCGGATATGTTAAAGTACTTCAAGCCATCATCGACTACTTTGTAGGACAACTTGTAAAGGAACTGAAGGCTTCCTAATTCGATCGCAAATAGGTACTAGTAATGAATGCGTATTAAGGCTTTAACAGTTCGGATTACTAATCATAATATTTTATGGGTGTTTACCATGTTAAAACTAATTAACATATACAGTAATAGACGCTTCATTATGAACCGTGCCTGTGTTGTCAATAGAATAATGTGCGGCAATGAGCTTACAGCATGTGAGGAAGTTCCTCTGTTCGTCACTATATGACTGCCTGGAACTACTGACGGACAGGAAACTTTCCTACATATACAACGTAAAAGAATATAATGATAATAAATAATTATTCCTTCAGTTTACCAATTAAGGAGGACAGATGCAGCATATCAGGTTAATAAAATAATAGTAAAAAAGATTTTCTTGTTTTGAGATATATTTAAGACTTTATATACATAAATAATTATTTGACTATCTGCCCTGATTCCAAAGATAAGCACGAAATTAAGACACCTGCCAGTCGAAGGGGGTGGATTAAAGCAGAAGTCGAGTCACTTGGAAGTCTTTCGGTATCTCAAATTTCATGTATGATATCCGTTAATTTATCCACAGTATTGTCACTAGCAAACTTCCACAGTTCAGCGATAATCGAGTCTTCACCTGGAGCTTTCATTCATTCATAATAATTTATTTATTTATTATTTAATACGAAAGAAATACAAAACCAGAATATCTTAGCTACACATTTTGTTTTGGGTCTGAAGACGATAAAGTATACAGGGGCGAAGAGCACAAAACAAAGAAATACTTTGAAAATAGGATACAAAATACTATCACTAGAATTTTCAAAAATTTAAAGTTTGTGTCTGGTAGCAAAGTTGGAAATGCGTATAGTAGCAAGATTTATGACGGGCACAAGGATAAAATTATTTCTGTTTCTTCACCATCCCGTGGAGTAGTGGCTAGCAATCTTGGCTGTCTCCCCGCGAGTTCGATTCCCGGCTATGCCAAAAAATATAATTCTATTTTGAGGGCTGCAACGCGGTACACTGAGCCTCGTAGGCACGGCTGAGAAGAGGTGGATATGATTACTACCTCAGTGGTTTCCCTACTTCTACTCCAGGCAAATGCTGAGATGTTTACCAACTTAATGCCACTGTCCTCTTCTGAATTACAAATACACACACTAATACAGACACCACAGAAACACGGGTTTTCAGACAAATTCTAAACACACCTAAGTACACGGGAAAAAATACTACAATGTCCCAACTCCTCAAATAAAACAACAACAATGTTTTGTTTTTTATCTTTTTAAAATATTTCTGACAAACTTTGCAGCTCCGACAGAAATCAAAATATAAGTTCCCATAACTTCATTGCCACACATTACTAAATTATAATAGCTGAAGCCAAATTTTATATTCTTACGGTCGTGAGAAATAGAAAATGAAATAATAACAACATACGAAATCCCGTGGCATTACAGCTTACAAATAGACCAATAGACCGCTGGCCTGCGGTATGGTTTGCGGATTTCGGGGTGACGCGTGGCCAGCGCGTAGATTCCCCTCAGCCGTTAATCTTTGTTTTCCTGACAAGGGCGCTGCCTCAATTACCGCATTTCTACTTACACGCCAGTTTTTAAACTCCCTGACGGAGCCGGGAATTGAACCCGGGGCCTCTGGATGAGAGGCTATCCCAACACCACAAAGCCAGCATAATAATAATAATAATAATAAAAATAATAAGATCCACACGATAACGGACGGAATCAGAAAACGCCAAGCACAACGTTATAGCACAGAGTAAGTGTGGCACGGAGTGGCTGACAGAGGTCCAAAGGGACCTACAACAGGTCAACATAGAAAATTTCGAGGACTGCACCGAGTGCCGAAATGAAATCAAAAATTTTAAGTTTGAGCATAAGCCATCACGACAGCCTGGAAGAAAATGGACAGCTGAGAGGAAGAAGGAGCATTCTGAAAGGATGAAGAGATTTTGGGAAGAGAAGAGGGAAAACGCCATATATTTAAGTTCAAATGCTCTTCTAAAGGGGAACAATCGATTAAATAAATAAATAAATAATAATAATAATGATAATAATAATAATAATAAGACTTACTCCTGACGGGTACCGACTACAGTCAATCAAAACAACTGAAACATACTCAAACATCGAAGTCGACATCAGAAAAAGACGATTGAAATTCTTCGGGCACATAAGTAGACTGCCGAATACACGACTAACCAAAAGAATACTAGATTACATATCATCACTCAAAAGTACAACACCATGGATGAAAGAAGTACAAAAAGTCATGCGAACTGCTAACATAACCGGCACATCAGACAGAGACTCCTTCTGTAACAAAGTGAACAACTGGCAAGTCCAACCAGAGCAAACAAAACCTACACCTTACAGACCTCAATGGTCTGACGAAAGAAAATTGTCATCCTCCAACAGAATGAAACAATACTGGCAAAATAAGAAGAACGTCAAGAATTGAGTCAAATTGATTAACGGTTTCCAATATTGGGAAAATACGCTTTAAATATATAAATAATAATATGATGATGATGATAATTGTTGTTTTAAGGGGCCTAACATATAGGTTATCGGCCTCTAATGGTGTGGGTGATAGCGAAAATGTCAATGAAGTGGAAACCAGAACGAAAATTAAGTGAGAAGGAAAATATTTACAAAAAGGAACTCAGACTGAAACTACCCACAAAATGGAGAGCGGTAATACTTACAAGAGGGAATTTAGAATGAAAATACTCACAAAAGGAATAGATTGAAAAGTACGCACAAAATGCAGGTTAAGTTCAAAATACGTACAAAATGCAATGTAGAGTCGAAATACTTTACTTACAAAATGCAAGTGAAATTCAAAATACTTACAAAATGCAAATGAGATTGAAAATACGTACAAAATGCAATTGCGGTTTAAAATACTTACAAAATGCAATTGACATTGAAAATACACAATGCAATTTAGATTGAACAAGTAGTTCCGTGAAGAACTATACAGCCTATTTTCATATATCCTGCTCATGTTAATTGTCTCTATCAACATACAGAATTTCAGTTTAATTGCTGTAACAGATTCGTAGATATTGACAACCGTCTAAATATTTCAGATGGTCGCCAGGTTGGATTTTTATTTTTGTACTATTACATTAAGATTATTGTGTACGTATGGTATTCAAACTTCAATTGCATGATTAGAACACAAGAAGTAAAAACGAGATTTTAAAATTACGCACAGCAGCCATCTTGTGATTATGCAAACAATTGAAATAAATTAGATGCCAGTGGATCAACATTTGTATAAGCATTTAACGTGCAACGTTTCACGGCACTCGGATAGTTAATTCGCAAGAAACGTCCATTTAAATATTTATACTTCGCGTCGCCGCCATGTTGGATTTGTGCTCACCAGGTTACTGAAAGTCCTTTAGGTGAACATATGTTCATAGTCTCTATGAACATAAAAATATTCAGTTTGGTTGCTGTAAAAGATTCACAGATATTGAGAACCGTCTAAATATTTCGGAAGCTCGCCATTTAGGATTGTTATATGTATAGGCCATAGAGTTATGTACCATTCAAGGAAAATTATTGCCTAGGTTCATTATTCAAACTTTCACTTCGAACGCATTATTACGACACAAGAAATTAAAACTTAATTTTAAAATTTCGCACAGCCGCCATCTTGAGGTTATGTAAACAATTGAATTAAATCAGATGGCAGTGCATTACAATCTACAAAATCATTTACTGTACCTCATTTCACTGTGCTCAGAGAGTTAAATCACGAGAAAAGTCTATTAAAACATTTCAAATTCGCTTGGTCGCCATGTTCGTTTTGTACTTTACAGGTTTATGAAATATACATAGGTAAACTTGTATCAGTCCCCTTTATCACCGTACACAATTGCAGGGTGATATCTGTAATAGTTTCGGAGATATAGAATGTCAGTGAAATATTTCGCACAGCCGCCATTTTGAGGTTATGTAAACGAACTAAATTAGACTCCAGTACATTACAATGTGTATAAACATTTGCTGTACCAAGTTTCATTACGTTTGGATAGTTAAATCGCGAGAAAAGTCTATTTAAAAGTCTCAAATTCGCTTGACCGCCATGTTGGTTTTGTAGTCACCAGATTTTTGAAAGTCTCATAGGTGAACTTCTAGTAGTGCCTTTCATCACCGTACACAATTTCATGGCGATATCGGTAATAGTTTAGGAGATATTGAATGCTATTGAAATATTTCGCACAGCCGCCATGTTGGATTGGTGAGACGTAACAAAATTTGAAGGGCACGGTCGAGGTCGCCGGGAATAGTGCTATGAACTTACCGAGTTTCATTGAAATCGCTCCAGCCGTTTAGATTTTATTAGGGGGACACACACACACGTCTCTCTCTCTCTCACACACACACACACACACACACACACACACACACACACACACACACGGACAAAAGGTGATCTCATAAGCCTATTTTTTCAAAATTGAAAATAGGCTAAAAATGCGCATTTCAGATTCCAAATAATCACAAAGTGCAATTGATAGTCAAAATACTAACAAAATGCAATTGAAATTGGATAATAATAGTAAGAAATCATACTTGGAAGATGATAATAATAATAATAATAATAATAATAATAATAATAATAATAATAATAATAATAATAATAGCACTTTGGTAGTGGATAGCATTTCTTTTTCTTTCTACCTCTTTTCCTAGTCATACTGAACATGAGCGGTCAATATACATAGAGGTAATTCCGTACTGTCCAAAGTAATAATAATACTGTATTGTATGTCTGCCCCTTATTATTCCCGTTTTCCAACGGGCTCGGGGCAGAGATGCGAGGGAAGTCTTTGTGGCGGATGGTTTTTACGGCCGGATACCCTTCCTGACGCCAACCTCATGAGAGGAGTTAATGAGAGATGAAATGAATGATGGTGAATGATACTGTGCAAGGACGTGGAAGGAAGCAGCCGTGGCCTGTCAGAAGGTACCATCCCAGCATTTGCATGGAGTTGAAAATAGGAAACCACGGAAAACCATTTCAAGGGCGGCCGACGGTGGGGTTCGAACCCACGGGTCTACTGAATCAGCAGAGAGTTTGGCCCCATGACCTAACGTTACGCTTTAGCGAGCGTAGTCATCACTGTCGGTAATAATAATAACACTAATAATAATAATCATCATCATCACTGGCACGACAGCCCTCTGTGGGCCTTGGCCTTCCGAAGAAGTATTCCCCATTCTTTCCTGTCAAGTGCTGATCTCCTCCAATTCTTAATTCCAATTGTCTTTACATCCTCTCTCACTCGATCTTCCCACCTTAGCTTTGGTCTTCCGACTTTCCTGGTTCCTTCTGGCATTGCATTCAATATCCTCTCTATCATTCTGTCATTAGCACGCAGCACATGTCCTGCCCACTCTAACCTTCTGATCTTCATACATATTACAACATGCAGGATTCTTACCTACTAAAAACCCACAAACACTATACTGCCTGTTCAGCCTTACTTCAGGGTGGAGCCACTGTTACGACCAAGGGTCTCAGTCAATTTCATTTAACGTGGCGGTAATGAAATTACTCATCATCATCTTCACTGTCTTCAGCAACCAATCTTCTCGGTCCCTCCTCTTGTTTTGTTTTCAGCAGCTCAGAGATGTAGACATCTAATAATAATAATATTTTTTTTTACGAGGGACTGTGGAAAATCTTCAAAAAGACACTTGTGAAGGGTCCTCACTCCACAGTAGTGTGGGATTCTTACCCACTAAAAACCACATCCCTTTTCCCACGATGCGTTCGTCACCCCGGAACCGCTCTCGCATTACTTCAGGGTGATGTCGTGCTTACTTAGCCTTTCAGACTTCTTCTTTCTTCATTTCTTCTTAAGGGCGTTCGTACGCTTCCAGATCCCGCTTTTTCTGGCGAAGGACATCCTCCACATATACTGCTACATGATCCCACGATTGCTGGTTCCGTAACATCACAGAAATAATATTATCTGGTGTCAGTTCTCCCAGTTCAGTTTCCACATATTCTCTCTTTAACATCCAATGGTCGCACACGAAGAAGGTGTGAAGTACATCATCGATGTCGTCACAATATATGCATGTTGCACCACTCGCTCCGCCTACTCTATGCAGGAATAATAATAATAATAATAATAATAATCAGCATCAAATCACAGCAGTTTACTCATAACTATCATCCTATGCTGGAGCTCTAGTATTATATCTAGTTCAATATGCAGTGCAGTGCTTGATTTACAAGCGCAGTTGAGGGATACCCATTAAATTAGGTTTAAACTCCTGGGTAATTGGAGAGGAATCCTCCTCTTCTAATGCTATTATGTGAAGTGCTGAACAATGGCTGCGATACAAATCATAGCAAACAGCCAGAACATAGTGCAGATATGTCTGGAATGTTTAATTACACGGAATATCAGACAGCTGCTCCGTTTAGATGCAAGTAAACACGATTCAGTTATGTCATCGTGTGGTGGAATTCTGTATGAAACTTAATCAAAGCGGCTTCGGTGGCGTGGTGGGTAGTATGCGGAGATTCTATGCCCATGATCACGGGTTCAAACCCGGCCGAAGTCGTCGGATTTATTAAGAGCTAACTGCACTTGTGGAAGCTAAAATTGGTAGGTTAGTTTGAGAACGCTATATTAGTTCCAACGTTCGCTGCCAGGTGCTGACTACGATGGAATTTAGTAGCCACGTCCACAGCTAGGTGTCGTGGACGGTAGCATTTGGTTACAAAAGTAGGAACTACTTGAAAACATTAATCTACCTGAACCACACATAACACACACTAATACAGCCATCACAATTAACACCGGTTATCAGACAAATCCTACACACACCCAAAGTACACGGGGCTACATGACCGAGTTGTCACAGCCCCTAAACTAAGGAACCAACCAACCATCTAAACTTGATCAACACGTTTAAAAAGAGAAATCATAATGAGCTTGCCCAGACTTCTGGCTTTTATTAACGACTTACCGAATGAGATTCAAAGTGACTTCCGATTGTTTGCGTATGATCGTGTAATATACTGAAGAATCCATAGCTCACAAGACAACGCTCAGTTACAAACCGACCTCAACCTGGTCCATAAATGGGTGGTTGAGCAACAAAATGAAGATAATTACGAGGACGAAGGCATGATTTTCAATATAACATCGGATTGGAAATACTTGTAGAAGAATACTAGGGCATCCATGTAAGCAATTATCTGAAATGGACTATCATGTGGGTTGTGTCGTCTCCAGAGGGTACAAATCACTTCATTTTGTAATGAGAGTAATAAAAAGCAGTAGTTGCACCGCAAAAGAATTAGGTTATTTGACCCAGACGAGGCCAATCTTGGAATACGGCTCAGCGGTTTGGGACCCATATCAGGCAGGGCTCATAAATGAGCTGGAGATGGTACAAAGGAAGGCTGCTAGGTTTGTGCTCAACGAATTTAATCCTAGAAGTAGTGCAACTGAAATGATAGAAAAACTAGGGTGGGAATCTCTGGAAGATAGAAGGATGAAATCCAGACTACACAGTTACACTAATCGGCCAGCATGGGGAGAACTATGCAAACGTCTGGGAAAACCCACCTACCTGAGCAAGGAGGATCATTCGTACAAAGTTAAGAGCCTTTCCCCAAACATATTGACGTGTTTAAGAGTAGACTAAAATTTTGTGTGAATACCACGATGTAATAATTACTATACAGTAGTTTCCAGTAGTGCACAATAAGTGTGTTTGATATTGTTGGGAAATGTCTTTAATTGTACAATTATCCACCAGGGAATTATCCCCATGTGAAAATAAAGTAAATGAATTAATAAAAAGAAAACGGATTTAAATCCAGTAATTATTACAGTGAAACGTGGCTAATTCGAACTTCTATAATTCGAAACCTTCTTTAATTCGAATTTTTCTCTTGGTCCCTAGCATTTTATGTACAATCAATGCTAGAAAATCGTGGTTAATTCGAATTATTTTTTGGATAATTCGAAGATTTTACGTGTAAAAGCCGATCGGAAGCCAAACAGTTGGATCAGGAATTCCCGAAAAACGACAAACCACATCAGTTGTAGAAATGACGTAAGTGATTCTGTTTTCCGTTCCTTAAATCTTTTGTGATGACTGGGAGACTTGGTAGGGAACAGGTAAAAATCTCAAACGTTTTTGAAAAACTGTTGATTTCTCTAAGACTTAACTAGATTGCTGGATTACTACTGTCGTTAAATAGGTGAATAGTACATTCTGGTTTTATTTTATCATTTGAAACATTTGAGGTTTATCACGATACAGTCATTAATCAGTACCGTTGTCTGTAAATCTGCTTTGTTGAACGTAAATCATTATGTAAACGTAATACAATATATTTTTTCTACCCTTTTCAAAGAACTTTCTTAATTCGAATTTTTGGATAATTCGAATATTTTTACTGGTCCCTTGAGGTTCGAATTTCAAAGTTCCACTGTATAATGAAAAGAGGTTATTTTGTTTTTGACCCTCTCTTCCTTCAGTGGTCTTCAAAGTTGATAAATAAGCAAAATTAGAAGTATACGAAGAAGTACATTGTTTGGCAAACTTCGTAAGTAATAGATGTGTAGAAATCCCTGGGAGCAAGATCAGGACTGTATGGCGATTCATCAAACAGCTCCCAGCCAAACTGCTGAAGATAAGTTACAGTGCGCTGAACCGTATGTGATCGAAGAAATTACCATTTTTTCTTGCATCTTAAGAAATTTCTGCCTTCCAGTCAACATTCTCACACTGTCGAAGAGATGAAGTCGGATGTTGCACGCTGGTTCCATTCCCAAGTGGCAGACTTCTAGTACACACGATTTGCAAAAGTTGATCCCACGATATGACAGGTATCTCAATTCTGCTGATGATTATGTCGAAAATTAGCTCAATTAGTTTTTCATGTAACTATGTTTTCGTTTTATCTAAGAAATACGGATATTTAATTTCTGGATGAGCCTCGTATTACAGGAACAGTCATAAAATAAACATTCTCAGAATTTTGCAAAACAAACACTACTTGAATTATTTACCTCTGTAACTTCGCATAGTCCAGATCGTAAATCCATGCGTAGCAACAAGTTCAAAGATCTATGGATAGAGGCGGACACCATGTCTGACAGAAACAATCATGAGTGTGTTTTTCCCCGTTTTTCTTCGGCTAGTTGATTAATCGATTGAACGGCCAGTAGACTAATCAATTTTCGATTCATTTCAAATTATTCAATTAATTGATAAGCCAACATCGTTCATCACTAGCTCCAATAACAATATCGACAGCATTTAATTCGGCTTATACATTGAATGCTTATGAACATTTCTGTCTTATTATCATGTCTGCAGTCCGGCTTATTACATGCAATGCGGTATCTTTTACAACCTTGTGATTTAGTTTAACACGATAAAGATCTAATTACAAACACGCCGGGCGATGAGCAAGAGCCACGCAAGCTGAAATCCTCACGCCATGTCCCAACACCTGCTCGCTAGTGAAGACTTTCCCAACTAAGCTCTAATTATTATTTATTTATTAATTTATTTAGCGTATGGATTTTAGAGCCGGGAGTGTCCGAGGACATGTTTGGTTCGTCAGGGGATGTAGCTGCTTCAAGTGGACACCCATGGGGTGAGCCACACGTTCCGTTCAATTTCAAGTACAGTAGTTACAACTTTCGCCACCAGATGTCACAGACACCTAGGGTGAACGTTGGAACTGTGGTAGAGCGTTTCAAAGAAATCTAACCTAGAATGTTAGCTTCACACAAGTTTAGTTAGTGAACGGATCTTTTACATGCCATAAATCTGTGACATGGGACCGTAGGCTTTACTTCCCCTCCAAAGGAGGGCTTACTGAAGGATTTTAACGCTCTTAAAAAATCCAACAATTTTGGCCGGGTTTGAACCCGTGATCTTGGACATAGAAGCTCAGTATGCTACCAACTACGCCACCGAAGACGCTACAATAACACAAATTAACAGATACAATAAAATTACACATAGTCTCAAGTACTGTACATGGGGCTAAATGACGAAGACGTCCAAGCTCCTGAAATGCTGAAATAATGAAATGAAATGTCAGTTATGGATATGTTACTCTAGCAGTAATAGTGTTACAACTTCTTTGAATAAATCAGTAAAATGTAGCATAAAACCACGAGTTATTAATGAACAAATGAATGAGCAGTAAACAAAAAAGTTACAGTCAGTCTGAAAGACTAGACTTTATATGATTTCAAATGACGCATGCTACAACTGCCTTCTTGCTTCAGTCGAAGCCCCAGGTGGCTCGACGCCCCAGGACTCTTTCAACAGACTCCATTGTCCATTAACTTAGACTTCCCGCGTGGCTGCATGACGTCACGCACTCGCCGTCCATTACCCATTAACTTAGACTTCCCACGCGGCTGCATGACGTCACGCGGTCGCCGTCTCCGTAATGCGTAACGTTAGACTCAAGTTTCCTGCGTGGCTGTATGACGTCACGCACTTGCCGTCCATTATCCAATAACTTAGGCTTCCCGCGCGGCTGCATGACGTCACGCGGTCACCGTCTCCGTAATGCATAGCGTTAGACTCAAGCTTCCCGCGTGGCTACATGACGTCACGCACTGCCGTCCATTACCCATTAACTTAGGCTTCCCGCGCGGCTGCTTGACGTCACGCGGTGGCCGTCTCCGTAACGCATAACGTTAGACGCAAGCTTCCCGCGTGGCTGCATGACGTCACGCACTCGCCGTCCATTACCCATTAACATAGGCTTCCCGCGCGACTGCATGACGTCACGCGGTGGCCGTCTCCGTAATGCATAACGTTAGACTCAAGCTTCCCGCGTGGCTGCATGACGTCACGCAGTCGCCGTCTCCGTAATGCATAACGTTAGACTCAAGTTTCCTGCGTGGCTGCATGACGTCACGCACTTGCCGTCCTTTACCCAATAACTTAGGCTTCCCGCGCGGCTGCATGACGTCACGCGGTCACCGTCTCCGTAATGCTTAGCGTTAGACTCAAGCTTCCCGCGTGGCTACATGACGTTACGCACTCGCCGTCCATTACCCATTAACATAGGCTTCCCGCGCGGCTGCATGACGTCACGCGGTGGCCGTCTCCGTAACGCATAACGTTAGACGCAAGCTTCCCGCGTGGCTGCATGACGTCACGCACTCGCCGTCCATTACCCATTAACATAGGCTTCCCGCGCGACTGCATGACGTCACGCGGTGGCCGTCTCCGTAATGCATAACGTTAGACTCAAGCTTCCCGCGTGGCTGCATGACGTCACGCAGTCGCCGTCTCCGTAATGCATAACGTTAGACTCAAGTTTCCTGCGTGGCTGCATGACGTCACGCACTTGCCGTCCTTTACCCAATAACTTAGGCTTCCCGCGCGGCTGCATGACGTCACGCGGTCACCGTCTCCGTAATGCTTAGCGTTAGACTCAAGCTTCCCGCGTGGCTACATGACGTCACGCACTCGCCGTCCATTACCCATTAACATAGGCTTCCCGCGCGACTGCATGACGTCACGCGGTGGCCGTCTCCGTAATGCATAACGTTAGACTCAAGCTTCCCGCGTGGCTGCATGACGTCACGCAGTCGCCGTCTCCGTAATGCATAACGTTAGACTCAAGATTCCCGCGTGGATGCATGACGTCACGCACTCGCCGTCCATTACCCATGAAAATAGGCTTCCCGCGCGGCTGCATGATGTCACGCGGTGGCCGTTTCCGTAACGCATAACGTTAGACTCAACCATAACGATGAAGTCGACAAGATCATTTGAAATGATAAAAAAACATGGGTAATAAGACCTCTTTTAGGTAGACAGCCCTAAGGCTCCTTGGATCCTCAAAAAGTACTGCCACACTTTAGGTCGGTAGTTAGTTAGTTATTGGAGTTTTCAGGGGCGTAACAGCGAGGTTAACACGGATGAAATTATACACATTTAGAATTGATTTAAAAACTTAGAGGTGGACAACAAAATATGAAAAGACCGAAAATAATAAAACAAATAAATTAACAAAACAAATAATTATAACAATAAACAAAATTACGGAAAAACAACAATCAGATTTAAAAAAAAGAGCAAGTCTTTGAGTCAATATTCACTTGTAGGTTAGGTCGGTAGATACCCACAAAACCCCAAGTCAACACTATAATGAGGCCAAGGTGAGGAGTAATAATCATAATAATAATATCGTATGGCCTCGGGTGCCGGGTGCAGGCCTTGTAATTTGACACCCAGAGGGTAGCTTGCATGTCGAATTTCGTTGTTTCTTGAATCACTATGAAAGTCAAGGAGGTTACATAGCTAAGCTCCTTGAACACTATAGCGCTTTCTAGTAGAGAAATGAGGAACTTTGTGTTGGCGGAAACTCCCGAGATTAATTTTGCCACTATGAACACGGCCTACTGAATTCAAATGGGTTCTTTGACATGCCAACATCGTATGACATACGAGTCGTATTTTTGCCGGCTTTCAAATATCACTTACCATGGCCAGGAGTTAGTGAGGTAGTTTGTCATTGCTTTCCTCACCGAGTCAGATCAATAGCAATGACCCTATGAGTAGAACCTTTCACAGTACATACAGGCAATAGCTATGCCCTAAGGCCATTTCTCAGCAACACTCATACCTCAAAGCTTCCATATAATCACAGCCAATTATTATAAAAATAGAACACGATGATAATTTTAATCAAATTCTTGCATGTTATTGGAAGCTTGTAGTTTTACGTGATCAATAATGCGGCGATAATGAGCCTAGAGATCTCATTTTTACGTAAAATTCGAACCACATTCATTCATTATCCGAGAATCTAACCTGATCCGCCTTTGTGAGAGGCAAACATAATATGTTATGATAATGATGATGATGATGATGATGATAATTGTTGTTTTAAGGAGCCTAACATCTAGGTTATCGGCCCCTAATGGTCTGTGTGATAGCGAAAATGACAATGAGACGGAAACCTTAACGAAAAGTAACGGAGATTGAAAATATTGACAATGGATTGAAAAGACACACACAATGTAATTTACAGTGGAAAAACTGACAAAATGGAATTTAGATGGAAAATACTCACAAAAGTTATTTAGATTGAAAATACGCACAAAATGCAGGTTAGAGTAAAAAAAATGACAAAGTGCAATTTGGATTCAAAATACTCACAAAATGCAATTTAGATTCAAAATACTCACAAAATGCAATTTGGATTGGCAATGCTTACAAAATGCAATGTGGATTGAAAATAATTACAAAATGTAATTGAGATTCAAAATACTTACAAAATGCAATTTGGATTGGCAATGCTTACAAAATGCAATGTGGATTGAAAATAATTACAAAATGTAATTGAGATTCAAAATACTTACAAAATGCCCCCACCTACAAAATGCATCTTAAGTTGAAAATACTTGCAAAATGCGGTTTAGGTTGAAAATACTTACAAAATGTAATTTAGATTCAAACTACTCACAATATGACATCACCCGCTCCAAAAGACTTACAGAATGCAATTGAGATTGTCAATTCTTACAAATTGCAATTGAGGTTGAAAATATTTGCAAAATGCAATTTAGATTGAACATACTTACAAAGTGCAACTTCGATTGAAAAAACTTGCAAAATGTAGTGTAGATTCAAAAATTTCACTAAAGGTAATTTAGATACTCGGTGAGCTAATTCACAAGAACAGTACGTGAATCTTAAAGAGAAAAGGAAATATAACGAAAAGAAAAAGAAGGCTGATCCCTAGAGGAAGGTGGGATCAGGGAAGATGAGAGAAGGGCCAATTAAGGCGGGAAAGGAAGAGACTCCCTAGGCTTCAGATACCCTAATACCGTCGGGGTCGGAAGAGAACAAAAGTTGACCGGGAGAGGTCGACAGGAAAGAAGACGGAGAGGAGCCTGGCACAAGTAAGTGGAAGCACTGCCGGACTCAGCTGGGGTCTCATGATTGCAAACCCACGTCCCACAAGTTGTCAGCCCCTGGGGGTGGGGGTGGGGAGAGGCAAACAGCTTGAGCACTGTGCCATTACACCCACCAAACATTACTGGTTCAAATTGAAAGGGTGATGCATAACATCATCATACTGTTCGGCTATATTGTATTTAGTGAAACAAGCATCTGTATCAGTATTTTCAGCGTTACCTTGGATGATACCCTCCAAAGACTGGCAGATGGAGTAGACTGTCACAAGAAATATGACAGGTGAGACGGATGGGACAACGCGGCTTCGATCGTAAAGTGCAGATAGACGCAATGGAGAGGATCGAATTCCAGCTGTCTGTTTGGATCCCTCCTCAGGTGGCTTGCAATGAATCCATCTTATTTATGTTGATTGATTTATGACAAAAATATATACTTGAGACATTCTGTGATCCCTTGGCTAATTCAGTGGTACCGATGTTGAAGCTTCTATGCCTCTTAACCTGAAGAAACTGTGACACACTTCGAACTACAGTAAACTCCCGATTATCCGCGGAATTGACTGGCGCGGATACCGCGGATAATCGAATTTCGCGGGTAAGCCGCAAAATTGCTAGTAATGGTTAAACAAAAACAACAACTATAAAACAACTCACAAGTGCTTTAAATAAGTCAATTATGCAATAAAAGGACGTACATGATAAGAAAACTCAGTCGATTTGCGATTTTTATTACGTTTAAAAATTTAGTAACTTTATTTCAATTTTTGAGAAATAATTTTCAGTTTCAAAACCTTCCTTTTCTTTTATAAAAATGTTCTCCGGCAGGCACCGCGGATAATCCGCAAAGCGGATAAACCGCCCGCGGATAATCGGGAGTTTACTGTACTCGTATTATATTTAAAACAAACATCTAAAAGTAATTTTAATAACTAAAAACAAGATGTTCAGCAAAGAACATATAGCCTACTTTCTCCTAAATGTATGGGTATCTTTATGTTCGACCCCCACTATTATGTGTCAGGAAACTGTATCATAATGATGGTCATTATAACACTCTTTTTCATTATGATACAGTTTCTCCAGCCAATCAGAGCTCGTTCATTGACCAATTAGGTAACGATACCTACTCGCGTGCGCTCAAAATCCAACATGTCTATATAAATTACCGAAAGTGCACCGTCCATAATGTTCTCGTAAATAAACTGGTTAATATGAGACACTGTACCTTAATATCCTTAAATCCAATTTCTACACAGCGGGTTGTTTTCAAACGATTTCCGTGACATTTTTACTGAATACTGATGCTCAATCTGCACATACGGCATTGAAGTTCACAGAGCGCATGCGTCGGTCGGTCAGTGAGCTTGGACATCAGAGATATCCTACCCTGCGCAGCACCCGATCACAAAATTCTAGTGACAATCTCAACAGATATTTATGAATATTTATGTTAAAACATATAATAAAGTTGTAATTATCGTCGAACATAAACAGTCGTATGCAACTCGCCTATAATGGTAATTAAGACACTAGTATGGAAATTATAAAACTCGCATACGCTCGTTTTATAAAAAATACTCGTGTCTTAATTATAGCCATTATAGGCTCGTTGCATAATGTACTATTATCTTGTACGCCTATGCACTGCCATCGTAATGTACTACGATGGCAGTGTTCTATGGGTGTTGAATGAGTAGGCATTTTAAAGTAGCCAAGAGGGAGGCGATCCAGCTGGCAGTGTTTAAAGGTATTCGGAGCGCGATCGTGGCTAATAGTTGAACTACCAGTATTAAAAAATTGCCATACTTCAGGAAGCCAGCTCAGGCATTTACACAGCGTTATGTTTGGAGCAATATTACCCACATAACCCACAAGAGGACAGCACCGTACAGAGGCATTAAGAAGGCTGTGGTTAATGACAACGTGTATCTAGTTCTTCTATTCTCCTTTTTCTAATGTCTTCTGTTTATGTGCGATGCTGGGACTGTGATTTTATTAATATACGAGTGTATACTTTATCCTCTCCTTTGAGCTAAATGACATTTTATTCAGTATCTGTGGAAAAAGCTCGTGCACATCATTTGTAAAAGAATTCAAGAAAAAAAAATCTAACTGTAGCAGTACTCGATCCCCAGTCAACTGCGTGTCAGACTAACATGCCAGCCCAGAGCTAACCGTATCCATGACGTCAGGTGTTCTTAACTGACATATTAGATACAAACTGTTGGCAAATAATGACTTTAAATAAACGATTTCTTCACAGCAGTACATCTTCATTAAAGATCATTTCATACAAAGTTTATATTATTGTATCAGTACGGTATATCACATACAACATACTAAAACTACTGAAATATAAGACAGGCACATGAGGACAGCTGCCATCTTGTCGTGTGACACAACGGCTCAGCTCTTTTAAGCCACTCATACTGTATAATATTATAATATTAAATTATAATAAATAACGGATCACGACCTTCAGGATAGCTTAAACCCCCCTAGACTCGATAATCGGAATTGGTGGGTCTTAAGCTATTTATTAAAATGGTTGCATAATTCACACGGCCGCCATCCTGAAATGGCATGGCCGATGACCTTGAATTTTGGGTGAAAGACGCGTCCTATATAAAGGTATGTTGTCACCAAATTTGGTAGAGATCGGATGATTAGTTTAGCCGTAATTTGATTTTACGTTTTGAACATTTGAGTGGCCGCCATTCTGTTTTGGTAAAGATGGCGGCGATATAAAGTATGACACTGAGGTCTCCTTTACTAGTGCTACCTCTGTACCAAATTTCGTTCAATTCGGTTTCACCGTGTTCGAATTGATAGGGGGGGACAGACATTCAGAGTACACACACTCACACACACACAGACACACACACACACACACAGACTCACACACACACATACACACACACACACAGACACACACACACATACACACACACAGACAGACACACTTTTTTCGCCCTGTGTTGATCTCATAAGTCTACTTTCATTTTTTGCAAAAATCGAAAGTAGGCTAATAACACACTGATAAAAAACTGAATATTACAGCTAGTAAAAACCAGTGAAAAGACACGAATATAACCATATCTGCCCAATCCCTTATTGACGAAGACTAACATAATCTGAAAACTAATACCTGAAGTCATTAATAATTATGTACTTTTAATTATAGTACCGGCTTCGGCCACATTGTGACTTCCTCAGCGGCTATATAATACAAGTCGAGTTGGAAGTCTTACATTCAAATATTTTCTATAAGAGAGGTTGTTTTTAAAATATTTATAAAAATACCAGTTGTCTAAAGGCTAACCATATTAAAATTCTAAAAAAATCAGATATGTTACTTGAAAATAAAAACCAGCTTGAAGCTAAAAGTATCAGTAATTGTGAAAATATAATCGAGGAACATTCAAAGATAGAATTTGGGCAATGTTCCACAATTACAGATACTGTACTTTCAACTTCCGGCTGTTTTTTTTTTCTTATTCAAGAACTAGGCCTATATCTTTCGACTTCAATACACTGTATACTTGTAACAGATCAGTTGGTTTAGAATTTCAATAGGTTTAATAGTTTTAATAGGTTTAGACAACTAGTATTTTTTATAAATATTGTTGAAAACAACCTCTGTTATGAAAAATTTTTGAATTTAATACTTGCAACTCGACTTGTATTTGTATATATTGCCGTTGAGGAAGGTCACAATGAGAGCGAACCAGCTTTATTAAAAGTACATATTATTGATTTAAGGTATTCATATTCAGATCATATAATAAGAACCTAGAAAATTTTATAACATATATAAATTATTTAGGTGATCTTGTATTTTATTTCATTCCTGTTTCTATAATTCCTAGGTTCCTATTACCTGTAGCATTATTAATTTTATCTCATTAGTAATAAGTTTGAAATTAATTTGAAATTAATGGGCAACGTCCACGTGGACGTCCAAAGCAGCACTGGCATGATACAGTAAATGCTGACATGAAGACCCTCAACTTAAGACCACAAGATGCCCAGGATCGTACAAAATGGCGAGGCAAGATCAAAATAGCGGACCCTGCACCAGAAGGAAAAAGCTAGGAAGAAGAAGAAGAAGAAGAAGTAATACGCTTTATTAATGTTTAAGTAGTAATAAAAACAGAAGTATGGGGATGGGAGGGTGCTCTATAATCTGTACAAAACTAGACAGCAGTTATTCGAGCCGAAGGACTTATGAGAGAAGCTGGTATTCAGAAAGGTATAAGACAAGGCTGCAACTTATCACCCATACTTTTCAATCTGTACATTGAACAAGCAAGGAAGGAAATTAGAGAATACTTTTTAGTAGGAGAAGAGATTTAGGGAGGAATAATCTCAACTCGGAGATTTGCTGATGACAATGTCATCTTAGCCGTTTCACAAGAGTATTTGAATGCGTTTTAAATGGTATGGATTCTGTCTTGAGGGATAATTCATGATGATCATCAATAAATGTATGTAATTGAATGCGGCTGAAATTTTCAGAAACCTCTGTGGATGTCAAATTGACTGGCGAAAAGCTTAATGAATTAGGAGACTTCTGTAAATTAGGAAGCAAAATAACTAGCTTAGCAGGGTAATCCGTTCAAGATACCGGGCGATGCCAGGGCGGGTTGCTAGTTTGTATACACATTTAAACTTCAAGATAGTGATCATGGTGACCGCTTGTATGTCGAATCGCGTAATCCTAAAATTTCCCCATTATAATAGTGATCATAACTAATACATGTAATCTTTTCGAGGAGTGCTATTTACTTATTAATTAATTTTAATTTTAATTGCGTCCAAATGGGCAGTTAAGAAGTGATACAGATTTCCACATAACTTTCCAATGACCTTGTCCTCTTTACACGAACTTCAAAGTGAGAAGTTTCACACTTCTAACCACATAGTTCACATATACTATCTTTGTTGGGGTGATGTCATCTTTTCTCTGTACATAGCTTACTATGGAAACCCTGGACAGCCAGTCGTGTTACTGCGTAGCCTTGATCGCTGTTTGCCTTTGTTCAACTTCTGCCATTGTTATTGTGGAAGTGGTGTAAAAATCCGGATCTATCTCCATTCTTTTCCTAGCCCTATCATCCAATACATTTTTTTACACTTTCTGTGATTGGCAATACAAGTTTCCATCTTAAGTCTTCTATGAAAAATAGTCTATTGAGCGAGCATTTTGAAACTGAGAGAACTTCCTTTAAATATCTCCCTTTAACACGTTCTATGTCTACTAGCTGTTTTGCAGTTAATTAAAAGGAAGGAAGCTTGTAGTTTAACGTGACCATCAATCACGTGATAATGAGCCACGGGACTTCCATTTTACATGGAATACAAACCACAGGACATGGCATTTCACTTCAAAAATCTCACATGCAATGACCGGGAATCGAACCCAGTCCTCCTTGGTGAGAAGCAGACAGCTTGGCCGCTGAGCCACCACGCCCCCATTGCAGTTAAGTGCTCCCAAATGAGTTCCAGTCCAAATGTAATACATGGTGATACTTAAACTTATTTATTTATTTATTTATCTTATGATGAAGTGATACATACCTATTTACAAATATATACAGTAATGCATAATCTCATGTTCGTAGTCTGAAATGATTAATCTATAACTGCAGATCAAAATGGAGAAGCCAGTCAACAGCCTCTTGAGACAGCTTGTGTAGATCTTCCATTGTACCACTGAAGGTTCTGAGGGGACAATCAAGCGTTATGTGGTCTAAAGTCTGCTTCTATTCTCCACAGTCACAATTTGGAGAGGACTTCCAACGCCATTGATGTAGTATACTTCCACACCTGCCCTGGCCGGTTCTAATCCGGTTTAACAAGCACCAGTGACGACTAGATAAGTGAAACCCTGCAGGTCTTTCCCAGGGATTAATAATGAATCCATGGTGTGCCAGGGATGTTTGTTTCCGCCATTGATTAATCCAGGCACCTTTGATATTGAAGTTGTACTTTATTCTATAATAAATACATTTTAACCCGCCCAGTCATTGGGCGAATTCGTGTTGACCGACTGAAGAGTTACAAATGACAGTACACAGAGGTATATTTTCAACATCAAGAAATATTGCAATCATACAGTCTTGTGCATATTAATGTGAACAAGTAGGTACATTTAGTATCTTAAGTAATAAAGAGCTACCAACTGATTCCCGCCAAATCTTAACAATAGCATGGACACAAATTGTTGAGATAGGTAATTGTAGTGAATAGTCTTACTGCTTGTGGTTGAAAGCTCAAACTTGGCATGTGTTTGTTTCTGTTTGCAACTGCACTCAGTGAGTATGTTTAATCGTCCATAATGGATATCACACCAAAGAAGAGGTGCAAGATTATTATCCTCCACGAATTTAGTGGTATGACTCAGAGACAAATATCAGATGAATGTAATGTAATATTGGGTGCTGTTTGTAATATAATTGGGAGGAAAAATGAGAATGAGAAAGTCTCGCCGAAACACATCAAACAGATAGTAAAGTTTCCACAAAAGAAGATGTTTTATGGGGCTTCTTTACATTCACGGCTCCTAAATGTTTAGTTCCTGCTGATGTAATGATGAACAGCGACAAGTACATCACAATTTTAGAGAGAAAAGGTGCCCCAGAACTGAAGAGATTGGCTGAGGAACTGAACGTCGAAAAAGCGATTTTCCATCTCTCTTCATATTAAAATGCACAATACTGTATTTTGTCAGACAAAAAATAGCCAAAATGATGCAACTATTTTATGGAGTTCACCAACCTATAAAAAGTATTTCCAAGGCTCTGTGAACCGCTGTGTTAGAGAGAACAGAATACAATAATTGAATGATTTTCCTACTTACGTCTCAGCTATCTGAATAATGAAATAACGAGAAGGGGATGACTTCATTATGGTACCCTGAACATGTCTTAATCGAGGTCCTGATACACTATTTATTATGTGCCAAGCTACTTGACATGTTAAACAAACTGGCTCTGTTTACTCACCGCCTGTCTTCGTGGAGAATGATTAAAGTTTCAGAAGTCGTCAAAGAGGTTAAGCTATACAAGATGCATGGGTAACGACAGGAGTACAAACGTTAGTAGGCCAGTAAAGAGTAATCAGTGAAAGCGGTACCTTTTTTAGTGGGCGGCAGGCCAGTTGTCTCAGAACACCAAAACGACCATGACTCTTTCACGCCATTATTGTCAGATAAGCTAAGAATATCGTACTGCTGACAGAGGTTCGTGGGCCTGTTTGCCATCTCTTGATGAATGCAGTGCATTTGCATTTGTCTGTTGGCACAGGCTAGAGTAAAACGTGGCTTTTCACCGATGTCTGTCTCACTCATGGCTGTGATTATATGGAAGCTACTGAGGTATTGGTGGTGCTTCGTAATGACATTCAGGGCACAGTCAGTGCCTGTGGATGCTGTAAAAGGTTCTACTCATAGGGTTAGTACTGTTGTTCTGACTCAGTGAGGAAAGCAATGGCAAACTACCTGACTCCTCATCTTGCCTAGTACGCCTCAATATAGCGCTGCCTTGGGTTTTTGTGGGTATCTACCCACATAACCTAACGGCGGTACTTTTTGAGGATCCAACCAGCCTTCGGGCTGACTACCTAACAGACAGACAGAGTTTAATAAACAATTGAAATAAAATATAATGAAATGAAATGATATTGAATAAAATTAAGTTAAAATGAATCTAAACAAATTTAAAAATTGAAATTAAAAATTGTACGGTAATTAAAAACACAATCAATTATATCATCAAACAAAAGGGAAACTAAATCTCTTCATGGGAGACATTCAAATGCTGTGAGGAAAGCAATAATCGATCTAACTGCATCGAACTACTGGCAAGCTCTCAGTGTGATGGATGACACAATTTATGAACTCTCGACCAAAGAAGAATAAGCCTCGTTGGTTTTGGCGACACCAGAAAATTTCGACAAACTGAATTAAGTTTCATTTATCTAATTTTTTAATTTTAATTTCTGTATTTAATATTTTTTTTTTTTTTTAAGTTTTTAAAAACTCTACATTACTTACTCTATGTAAACTCTAAGGAACCAAACGTGAACGGCACATCCATACACGGCTAACCAATCATAATGAAAATAAAGGAAAATCAGAGCATTGTCAGATACACGGTATTGCAAGTTCAGGGACGATATCTATCATTGTCTCTAGTACAAATGCGATCACTAAGGCTCGGATTTTAAGTGCTAAAAATCGGGAAAATATTTATTTTTATGTATTAAAATACCTCAAATATGTGTCAAAAAGTAAAAATATTTAATTATAATTTAGCATATTAATGTGAATATAACAATCTGCAGGACTCATGAATGCAATTTATGCTATGTCTCACTGACTGCTGAAGCATTACAATACACACGAGATACATCTTCAGGTTTTCCATCACAAATGACCGACGCTTATCGTGAAACACTTCTTCTGAAGGCGCGAAATGGCGGCAATATGTTTCTTGCCCTGAGGTGTTGTGTAACTTGAATCGCTGTTCAGCCATGATTGCTTTCCCACATGGTTGGCAGAACAGAACGCCCCCATCAGAAGTAAAATTATCTTTAAATTCTGCAACTTGTAGTTGTTTTTACTTTAGGCAACGTAGAACTACCTTACACTTCACAGTGCCAGAAATGAACTGCATGTGAGTGACACTGGTTCCAGGTAGCTGGGGGAAGGGGAGGTCTAACACGTGGTGCAATATGGCTATGGACAAGGAAATTCCCGGCTTCCACAGTGAGTGGCACGGGGCGACAAGTTAAGAATAACACAGTTGCAAGCTGACATACGCTCTGCATGAAGATTAGATAGCCCACAGGTTCTTCCCCATTGAAGTAACACAGAACAAAAATGCAATAAACTGAAAGATCTAGCATACTGATTTGAAAAAAAAAAGACTTTTAATGTGCTAAAGTGAAAAGCAGGAATTTGTGTATTTATAGAAAAAATGCTTAAAATACGTATTTACATAAAAAATATATTAACCTAAAAATTCGAGCCCTAGTTATCACAAATGTTTTGCTGCAGGGCCTGATAGAACTGAGTCTAGATAGCCTACTTTACAAATTAATGCAGAAGGTAGTATTTAACTCAACGAACCAAATCTTCTGAAAGTTCATGGGTAGTGATTTCGGGTTATCAGCTAAGAACTAACTGTTTCAGTAACTACACTACTCAAAAAAAAAAAAAAATAGAGGGACAACATTTGAAACACCTGCATTATTTTGTCAGGAACGGGTGGAGTGAAACAGCCATGCTGTCTGCGAAATGAAACCTATATTTAAAGGAAATGTACATATCCTGTGCTCGTCGTAGCACACATGTTGGTGTTATGACCAGCAATGCAACACAATGTCGTCAACCAAAATGGAAAGTCCTTCCATGAATGTACAGGGCGCACAAAAAGAAACAGTTCAATATCTGCTAGGCCCTTCATGTGCCCGTATTACTGCCTCACATCTTCGTGGCATGCTCCTGACAACTCTGCGAACAGTTTCTTGTGGAATGTTGTCCCATTCATCCATAAGGGCCTCTGTAAGTTGTTCCAGAGTCTGAGGTGCTACAGGACGGGCCCTATGTTGTTTGTCCGGCATATCCCATAAATGCTCAATGTGATTGAGGTCAGGACTCAACGCAGGCCAGTCGAATGTTTGAATTGCGAAGTCCTGTAAGGTTTCCATGGTAGTTGCTGCTGAATTAGCTCTCGCATTGTCGAGTTGCAGGATTAACTGGGGACCCATTGCAAGTTTAATGGGCATAACATGACCTAGTACAATCTCGATGTACCTCTGAGCATGAAGTCGGCCTCTGATTATCTGAAGGTCCGATCGGCCATCAATTGTGATGCCACCCCACACCATGACAGAGCTGCGGCCAAAGCTGTCCCTTTCCTGGACTGCTGCTTCATAAAAACGTTCACCACGACGGCGATAGACACCTATACGCCCATCGCATTGTGTTAGACGAAAGCGGGACTCATCCGTAAACAATACATTGCGCCAGTGACGCAGCTGCCAGTCCCTATAGCCCTCAGCTAATCGAAGTTGCTCTCTTTTGTGCCGAGCAGTTAATCAAGGAACCTGATGAGGACGTCTTGGTCTTAAACCTGCCTCTCGGAGTCTGTTGCTTATGTTTTGGTCACCGACACTGCTACCAGTTGCTGCTCTTAGATCATTTTGTAGGTCCCGGGCGGTCACCGAACACCGGCGGGGAGAACAATTCACCACATATCAGTCGTCTCTGGCCGATGTTTTTCGCCCTTGCCCTGGTTTTCGTGTGTATGAAGCAGTTTCAGAAAATCGTTTCCAAACCCTCCCAACAACAGATGAAGCCACATTAAGCACTGTAGACACTGCACGAATAGTCCAAACTTACTGTAGTAATGTTACTGCCCGAACACGTTCTGTCGCATTTAGGTGCCTCATTTCGACTAATGCAACGTACATCAAGCGGATAGTAACGTACTCCTCTTCACTTACACGCATTCGAGGACCGAGTGCGACATTGCTCGTCCATTTCACTTTGCGGCCTAGCACGATACATGTGTCTACTGCCACAAACGGCATGCTTTCCAACGACATGTAGAGGTGTCCTCGCATTCTTAAATCATGTCGGAAGAATACGTGCAACAGTATATATCGTAATCACGGACTGCATACATGGTACACGTGATCAAATACCTGTCCCTCTAAATTTTTTGAGCAGTGTATATTTTGGTGCCTTGAAACTCGTATAATTATACTGTGATGTACCGGAAATGTGTTGCATAAATAATAATAATAATCAGAACTCAGCAAAATTTCAAGGTTTGTGCCGTGTCTTGTGTAGGCTTTCGCCTACGACACCAAGCTGGCTCATCAGCGGGCTCTTAGTGCCCCCACTCGGACCTCCAGAGGAGTAGTGAACTGCGCGCTACCTCCTTTTTTACGAAGCGCACTTGCGCCTCTTCACGGCGAGAACTAAAATCTCAAGCAGCCATAACCTCCCTATGAAGGCTTCCAAAAAGATGGTATATTGGCTTTTACGGCCAGTGAATTAAAACTCAGCAATTTTTCTAGGTTTGTGCCATGTCTTGTGTGGGGTTTCGTCTAGGACACCAAGCTGGCTCTTGGTGTCCCCGCCCGGACCCCCACAGTATTCTGAAAAGACCACTGTCACCTTCTGGAAGAGATGATTGATGTTCTACGGCCACATTCTCAGAATGAACAAAGACAGGCTCACTGAAAGGATTCTCAACCTTGCTCTCTCATTGAAAGTCAAGAACAATTGGCTTAGTGAATTAGACTTCAAGAAATTGTCATTACAGACAACATTTTACAAGATTGACTCCAGTTCGGAACATTAATCAATATCCATCATTTCTCTTAGAAAATGACTGCCAGTAACAATAAATCAAGGACTGTAGAATGGATGAAGATTTTAAGTGCTCAAATGAAATGATTTTGGGAAAAGAAAAGAAAACATCATTAGCTGAATACATTCAATCGCACACCAGACGGGAATAACGATGTAACAATTATAATAACTAGCATTACCCGTCGCGGCTTCGCCCGCGAATATTCTAGTTGTAAAGAGTACACTTAGAAAAATCTCAATCATGAATGCTATGACTGATTTATCCTTGGTATGAATGATCAGACTTTATCAATTCAGCTGCTGGTGCAGTGGTTAGGGGTTTGTCATTCCTTTATAGGTATATCAGAGCGAAGTTAGTTTTCTGCGAATATCACAGACACTGTTAATTTAAAGGCCTTTAAATGTGGTTTTCGAAGACCCTTTATAGTCGTGTGAAAAAGAACATTCGTACACACTCACACGTGAAAATTGCGTGAAAAAATTCTAGAGTGCCCCTTGACCCCCTTAAGCGCATTATACTGTATGTATTGATGAATTTTAAAGCTTAATTTGGTTCAGTGATAACCTTATAACCGTCTGGAAACTTTCACAGTAATAATTGGAATTGCATTGCGTCTTACAGAAATAGATGGACCTGTGAGATTCTGTTACCAAGGTTACCGTGTTGCATTCTTTCATTATTTCATTGTAAATATACATGTTTTAAGGTATTTATTTAATTGTAAGGCCTTTAAAAGTAAGTGAGTGCGTTTCGCTTACACATTGGGTTATGCTGAACCTGTAGGTACCCCATATGTGTAGGTTGGCGTTAATGGGACCTTATTTTCGGTACAAAACTGGAATGGGACCTTAGCATAATAATATAGGGAGGGATAACTATCCCGTAGTCAACAAACGAGCTTTATCATACAAGGCCAAAATCAGTAGTACAATCTGAAGGATTATACGCCTCAGTGTCTTATTTTAAGTAAAAAGGGAGAAGTTCGAGTACTAGAAAAGAAAGAAAGGAAGATTCTGAGAAAAATAATTGGACCACAGAAGACTACTGATGGAACATGGAAGAAGGGGAAAAATTAAGAACTTTACGAGTGTACTGAAAAGATCACAGACGTAATGAAGAAGTGGAGGCTAATTCTACGGACATTTACTACGAGCGGATGAAGGCAGGCTGATCAAAAGGATCTTCAGCTAAATCATGGGGCTAAAGGTCACATCTAAATGGGTAGATGAGGTGAAGAGGAATACAGCGGAAGTTGGAATTACTCGACCGATGGCCCACGATAGAAGCGAGTTCCGCAGTCGAGTTGACGGAGTAAAATCATTTCAGGAGAAACACCTAGCAGGAGGCCCAAAGGGATCCTTTCCGAGGAGGAGAGAAAACAAAGAAGTGACAGGATTGAAGAAGTTATGGGAAGAGAAGGGAAAGAAAGCCAATAAGTCCTGAGTTCCTTCCGGCCCATAGATGGGCAAATTCGATAATAACAAACAATTCCCGTAGAATGTAGTGCAACACCTAGGACTACATTCACCAGCCGCCACTGACAGAACTGATGACACATTTATTGCAGCCAACCCTTCAGAGACAATCGTAATCCTATACGTAAAGTGGATTAGAGCTATGTACTGTTTACGACTTGGGAGTATTGGATAAGACAGATTTATGAGCCACTTTATCAGTCGCCCTTGGAAGTTCTGAGAAACCTCGAAAGGTGTTCTATCATAACATTCAAACAGATAGTGTGTCTGTCGTCTTTGGTATTACGAGCTAACTTTCAGCTCCCACATATTATCACTGATCTGTTTTTACACCCAGCGAGTTGAATTATTGCCGCGAGTGCCACAAAACCCTGGTGTGCAGTCATTCAGCATTGTTTGTTAATGTGATCTGCTCACCCCCCCCCCCCCCCTTTTACCCCACTTCCAACACTCTAAAAATAAACAAATTAATCATGGCTGACATTAATTATATGATAGAATCAGGGCCAACGAGCTCTACATTATACGGGAATTTTTTGTTATTATCGAATTTGCCCATCTATGGGCCGGAAGGAACTCAGGACTTATTGGCTTTCTTTCCCTTCTCTTCCCATAACTTCTTCAATCCTGTCACTTATTATTATTATTTATTTTGCGCATGCGCTTAGACATTCTCAGCATTTGCTGGAAAGAAAACATTTACAATCCCAGATACCGTACATATCACAAGAAACAAATTCTTGGTGACTGCATTGAGTAGTAGCTTCATATTTCCCTCACTCCTTCAGGCCTGATTGCCCAAGAACAGCCGTACTACGCGACACGTAGAAAGTATGACTGTTTTCTGCATCAGTCTGAAAAGGCCTGGGTCTAATTTCAACGCCGTAAGCGATTCCTTTAAGTTGTTGGGAATCACGCCAGTGCTGGAGATGATAATAAGAACTGTCTTGACTTGTGCCATGTGCCATTGCTTCCTTATTAGTTCTGAGAGCTCTGTGTATTTTGAGAGCTTTTCAACATGCTTTGTTAGTATGTTGCCACTGTTTGGGATCGCCACATTTATGAAGGTGGTGTGCTTCATGTATTTGTCAACAAGAACCAAATCAGATCTGTTGTGCACCGCTGATTGGTCTGTCAATACATTACGATCCCAGTACAACGTAAAGCTGTCATTTTCCAGTACACTTTCAGGAGCACATTTTTAGTACGGCACTAATTATTATTATTATTATTATTATTATTATTATTGTTATTATTATTGTTATTATTATTGTTATTATTATCATTATTATCCACTACTAGCTACTCCAGAAACACAATGCCATTTTGAGAAAAGTATCTGATGCACAGTCATAATTTAAAAAAACAAAACATACAAATCTTATTTCATGGAAAACATTTTAGCATTTATTTTATGAAATATATTTTGCAAAGTGCACAAAATGATTTGGAATGTTCTAGTTATTTTTATACAGTTAACATATTTATCAGGGGTAGCCACAACATGGCTCGTGAGCCGAATGCGGTTCTAGAGTTAATATCGTGCTGCTCCTTTAAAAAATAGCTCATATTTTAAAAACGTTTTAAGATTATATGAAGTACTAGCAATAGTGCACGGCTTCGCCCGGTGGATTTATTTGTTTTATGGATGATAATGAATACTACTACAGAACTGGAGCGCTCAAGGATGAGGATCGAAATAAAGGAAAGTAAATTTGAAAGCACCAACGCTTATTGCGGCTGATAACCTCAGTAGACTGCACCAACACCATCGTCTTTATACAGGGGCATATTATTGTCATGATGATAACTGTTTTAAGGGGCCTAAGAATTTTTTTGCACTAATTACTCCCCATGACTGCAATTTATAAGCAGCTAGCAATTCTGCACCATAACACTGGTAGGGGCGACGTGATGCAGCCCGCATTACATGGCAACAATGGACTTAAGTATTATTGAAGCTGATCAGGAGCGCCTGCTCTTCCGAATTACTGAACAAAAATCAATATTTAAGGTTACCTGAGAGGTGTAGCCTAATGCTACATAGCCTAAACTATTCCTCTTGAATCAACCTATCATATACAAAAAGAATCTTTCGAATCCCACTGGTAGTTCCTGAGATTAGCACGTTTAAACACACAAACACACACACAAACTCTTAAGCTTTATTATATTATTTATTTATTTATTGACGGTACACAACAGGGCTCAGTGTGCGCCCCAATAACAGTGCACCTACACAGTAAAATACACTTTCTGATATTTCTACATTAAGTATTAATATCTAAATGTAATTATTAAAACTAGGAAGTTAACACAGATTGAAATGCATAGTAGTAAAAAGCTTAATCTAAAGGTAATATAAAAACTAAATCTAAATTTTACCTAATGTCAAATATATAAAAAGCAGGTTTTGAAATTATTACATCGTAAACTAAAAGGTAACATTGATAACTAGGGTACAGGCCTATCCACATATATACATTGTTGATTCTGTTTTGTGTGATAATTTTATTTCAAGTATGAATTAGAGTGACTGGGTTATAATTTCCAAGAACGGTCTAATTGAGAGACAGAAATCTAGTTTCCAGTTTACACGAACCGCATCGTTGTAAATACTGCAAAGCCTCCATACAGGTGAATTATTATGTGAAGTAGTATTGGTTATATCATTTTTGAATGTTATAGTTGATCTTGTAGTAAAGCGAGGGATGTTGAAATTTAGGAGCGATAGGAAAAATGAGTTATCAATTTGACCGTTAATAACTTTATAAAGGAATTTCATATCATTCACTTGCCTTCGAGACTCCAAACTAGTCATGCCGAAATTCAACAAAAGTTCACCGTAGGGTACCATGTGTGGGTAATTGCCCGTTATTTTGACGTGTAAATATCTGAGGAATTTCTTTTGAACTTGCTCAATGGATTTAATGCATGTTTTCTGCCAGGGACTCCATACTTGGCTGGCGTACTCGAGCTTGGATCTCACCATGGCAATATAAAGGTTTATGCAGGTACTGGTCCTAATGAATGGCTTAGTGTTTCTTATTATAAACCCTAACATGCGGTAAGCATCCCCGACTGTCTTTTGCACATGACAAGTGAAAGCAAGCTCTCGGACAAACAAGATTCCTAGATCTCTCTTCTCGCTTACTGTTTGCAATGACTGAGGTCCAATTCCATAAACAAATGTGATTGGGTTCTTCTACCGACAGTAGTGGCTGCGCGGGCTAAAGCGCTGCGTTAGGTCAAGGGGCCAAGCTCTCTGCTGACTCGGTAGACGCGTGGGTTCGAGCCCCACCGTCGGCTGTCCTTGAAATGGTTTTCCGTGGTTTCCCATTTTCAACACCAGGCAAATGCTGGGACAGTACCTTCTGACAGGCCACGGCCGCTTCCTTCCACATCCTTGCCCAGTTTCATTCATCTTCATCAATTCCATCTCTCATCCCGACGCGCAGGTCGCCCACGGGCGTCGACTAGAAAGACCTGCACTCGGCCTCTCAGGAGGCTACACGACAAAAAAAAAAAAAATGGGTTCTTCTTACGTGTTAAGGTCATAACAACACACTTCGGTACATTTAAGTATAATTTGTTTTCTATACTCCATTTGTGTATATTATTTAGGTCATTTTGTAGTAGAGTGCAGTCATTAGCGGAAGAAATTGATTTAATAATTTTGAAGTCATCTGCATATAAAAGACTATTTGAGTGTACTATACAACGTGGCAAATCGTTTATCATTGCTAGAAAAATCAGATGTTCAAGGTTCGAGCCTTGGGGTATTCCGGAATGAACTGTGTATTCCTTTGAGACAATTTTCTGGAACAAAAATTGTTTCCTGTCTCTGAGGTAGGAGCTGAATAATTTGAGTAATGGGTGGGAGAATCCCAAAATACACAATTTGTTAAGAAGGATATCATGATTTATTGTGTCGAACGCTTTCTCAAAATCTGTAATTATGACATCTATTTGTCCTCCATTATCTAACTCTTTAGATATAATTTGAGTAAAATTAGTTGCAATCGTCACCGTAGATTTCCTGGATAGGAAACCATGTTGGTTATCTGTTACGAGCGGTCTAAGAAATACTGATATTCTTCCGTGAAATATGAATTCAAATACCTTGGCTACTGCAGATAAAATAGATATAGGACGGTAGTTATTAACTAGTGATGGATCTCCCGATTTTAGTACAGGGCAGACGCGAGTGATTTTCCAGGCGTCAGGGAACGTAGAAGTTCGTATGGCTAAGTTAAATATAGAATACAACGGGTCCCTGAGAATTTCAGCACATCCCTTCACTACATACGGTGGAATATTATCAGGACCAGCCGACGACTAAGGTTTTAATTTTTTTAATGCATTTCCAACCTCTTCCTTTGAGACAAGTTTTATGTGAAGGGTGTTGGGAGTATTCGAATTGCAGGCTGGGACTTTGTATTGGGCTGACTGAGAGTCATAAACTGATTTGAAATATGTCGCAAAACCTTCAACAATGGAATCACCCCTGTCCAATTCTTCATTATTATATTTAAAGGTATCGCATGTGTTCCTATTTTATTATTGTTTTTAATAAACGTCCAAAATTTCTTTGAGTCCCGGCTAATGTTTTGTTCAATATTACGGATATATTTCTTATAAGATAATTGAATGTCCTTTTTAATTTCTGATTTTAATTCTTCAAAACGTAGTCTATGATGATCTGAGTAATTTTTTCTCTTCCTATGGTATTCCTTCTCCTTCAATTTACTTTTTGTTTCCTTAGAAAACCAGACAGGATATTTTCTGCCCGTTTGTCGTTTACATATAGGAACGGTTTCGCCAAGTACTGCGTTAAAAATTTGATAAAACAGGTCTACTGCAGTATTTACATCAGTGCACTCGTATATTTGACCCCAAGAGCCATTCCTCAACCGAGTGTACAGCTGCTCAAAATTGGCTTCCCGGAAGTTAAAGGTATCATTAGGATGGATATGTACTTGGTGTCGACATATTATTAGAGATATTTCCACATCTAGGGCAGGGTGGTGGCGATGCAGCGGTAAGAGTGGATCAGTGTTTTCAGTTACATTTATGTTGGTTTTGTTGGATAAAACTAAGTCCAGCGTCCTCCCGTCAATGCATGTGAGATTTTCGAAGTGAAATGCCATGTCCTGTGGTTCGGATTCCACGTAAAGAGGAGGTCCCGTGGCTCATAATCACAAGATTCACGGTCACGTAAAACTACAATCTTCATTTTTCCTCCCGTTACGGTTTAGTACTGAATTATAAAACTTTAGCTGAAGATAATTAATAAAATTTACGAGTTCTCTTGTTTGAATGTTGTCGTCTTTAATTAGTGTACTTTGTATTGTTGGGATGTTGAAATCGCCGAAGATTATTAAATTTTGATCATATATTTCTGTTCTGGATTCCAACCACCGGTATAGTTCCCTGTATGTTTCTACTTTTGAAGCTGGTGGAATATACATATTACAGACATACCAAATATTTCCCCTAATGACCAGTTTCACTAAAAGACATTCCAATGTGGCAGTCATTCTGTCGACCTTGAGTACCGTTAATCCGCTCCTGACCAAGACACCCACCCCACCCCCTGCTCTGGCAAGCCTCTCAGCCCTGTACACTGTGTATATATCCGAACAGACCACACTGTCAGCGATTTTACTAGATAACCAAGTTTCTGTAATTAGAATTAAATCATACTGTTTGGTGATCAGGTTTTCATTGAATAAATCTAATTTTGTATTCATTCCTCCTACATTTTGATAATAAATGGATAATCTAGGTTTTGATACCATTAGAGAGTGTTCAGGTCATCCTCATTTCGAATTACGATGACCCGAGAACCTTCAGATTTGCGTATTTTAATATGTCCATTTCTTACCCAAAAGAAAGCATACTCTTTCTCTCTCCTGATATTCCGAGCTTGTGCCAGCAACTTCCTCTTTTCCGGGGATAAACTCTCGTTCACATCAATTACATTTTCGCCAGGAAGACCAACGTGACGAGTGGAGAGATTCCGTTTCACCCGGCGTCGCTCCAAAAGATGCTCCTTGTCGTCCCGCCGAACGAATTGTAAGATGATGGCACTGTGTTGATGATTAGGTGACTTAGGCAGTCAATGCCAGGCATCCACCATTGTTTCAGTGATGACCACATCCAGAGCTTGACCTACTTTCTTCACTGTTTCAATAATGTTTTCGTTAGGAACCTCCGTGACACCGTGTATTTCCACCGTATTCCTACGTGTGTACTGCTCAGATTCTCTTAGGCGGTTTTCAAGGGATTTTAGCTTCGCCTTAAGATTGACATTCTGCTGAGTTAAATCTTTCAGCATTCCATAAATAATCTCCATTTATGGAGCGTCTTTGTCACTTACACTATCACTTATTGTTGCACTATAGTCAACACATTGCACACACAGCCACTCGGTGAATCTGTTCAATGTATTCACACACTTCTTGTGGAACCACTTTTTACATGAACCACACTGTACCTTTCCAGCCTTCCCCAAGCTACCACCACACTCTCCACAGTCGCCCATGTTGCCGATGCAAGTGAAAACTCCTGTTTAACCAATTTACGAGGAAGTTAGTAATTGTAATTGATGATGTTATTAATAACTGGTCAACGTATACACTTATATTGTTGGGTGACAAATATGGTTTAGTTTCTTCCTCGAATACACTCTTAAATACACAATGTTTTCGGAGCTACTCACTGCTGTGTTGTTCACTCAGCCGCCATGTATAGATGTATAGATTATAAATGGACTGGCGTTTGTGAAGAAAGTTCCAGGAAAGATATACTAACAAAAGAGTGTGCTTATCTCAATATTTGGGACAACTTACTCTATGTGTGAATCACTGTACTCAACGCTCAAGTTCACTAAATCTAAATATAGAACTGAACTAACTGATGAACCATGAAGTGAACTCTTGCTTACCAATTATTATCAGTCAGATTTCAAACAACTAACAGCAAAAACGAACCCTCAAAAAGCACTTCTCTAAAGTAAAATCCTTTATCTTGTTGTGTAAATGAACAATAATGTTACCGTATGAGTTAAGTAAACTAAATGAATGTTCTTCATTTTTTATGAAATAAAAAACATGTCTTTATTTTATAAATAATTATTTTTTTAACAATCTGGCACGCTTCGAAACAGCTTCATACATTTGCGGCTCCCAAAGTTAATGTTATTGGCCACCCCTGATATATAGGAAATATTTTGAAATTCTGTAAGTATTCACTATGATGAAAAATAAGTAGCACTTTAAACCTCCGCATTAGTTTGACAGCAGATTCAACATTAAATTATAGTACATTATTCCTAAACAGTTATAACTCCTCACTCAGAGTCATGCATAGAATTTAATATTAAAGTGTGTTTCTTTTTAATTTTCTGTCATACGAGGGCTGTTCTTTTTTCAAGTTCCGATGGACTGTATAAAAATAACAGATTGACATACCAAACTGATTTTACTACTAAATGTTTGCTTGTTTTATTCTTATGTCTCAACATATTCACCAAACGATTGAAACATTTGTCGTATCGTTACACCAGCTTTCCATTGCCCTCGGCAAAAGGTTCTGCCGCTACTGAGTTTTCATTAAGAGGGTGTGAAAAGAAACGGGGAAACCCCACACACAGGGTAGCCACTGTCAGCGCCGGGATATCAACCTCTGATCTTCGAAAATGCTCGACTTAGCTTATGGATATCAGACTTTCTACAGGTAACGGAGTAGTGATTGCTGTTACATGTTAGTGGCTTGTGACATCGTCCATGTGTTTAGAATATGTGGGGTAAGCTGTGTTTATTTTGTGTCTGTACATGTGTGTTCGTAATTGAGGCTACGATTTGGAAGGAAGCGGCCACGGTCTTAAGTTTGGAATCATCCCAGTATTTGCCTGGAGTAGAAGTGGTAAACCATGGAAAATAAAATCCAGGATGGCTGAGGTGGGGATCGAGCTCATCTCTTCTGAGTTCTGCCTCACGAGGCTGATTGTATCACGTTCCAGCCTTTGGACCAGAATTAAATTTCTTGGGAGAGCCAGGAATTGAATCCGGGAACACAGGGATGGCAGCCTAGAACTCTTTTGCAAATAATACCTTAGTAGAGGTGTTGGCCCTGAGTGTGTGGTGTTTCGAAGCTCACACATGAGTCGCCAAGTTACAAAACTCGTTTAATCCACTTGGGAATAAGAATCATTTTCATGAGAAACGTTTCTCTGGACTTTGCCTCGCGTATCTTTTGTGTTTGTTGTTTTCTACTTTCAGCTTTGTGGTTTTGGTTTTGTGTTTGCTTTGTGCTTTTGCTTCTGAATTTTACTTTTTGCTTTTCTTTCTTGGTTATGTGTTTGTTTTCTGCTTTTGCTGTTTTTGAATTTTGCTTTTTGCTTTGTGTTTCTTTTTATTTTCTGCTTTTGCTTTTGTTTTTGAATTTTGCTTTTTGCTTCGTCTTTTTTGTTTTGATTTTGTGTTCGTTTTCTGCTTTTGCAGTTTTTGAATTTTGTTTTGTTTTCTGCTTTGGCTTTTTGCATCGTGTTTTTTTTTCTGGAAAATCAAAATCACTAAACTATGAGAGGAAGCTATATTAAAACGACTTTTTCACTTCAGATCTGTTGCCTCCACACGTGTCGCCGCTTGTTCTCGAGCTGCCTTATTAGCTGGCACCATAGAGGAGGATGTGCTACTCGTTATGTCTTTGATACGAAAGCCCTGGAGACTCAAGGCGTATGAGGCAATGTTTCTTTGTCGAGGGCTGCTTTATCTTCTAGGAGCGAAGTCATTGTCCCTCGATACCACGAACCGCCACCTCAAGATTCATATTACACTTTTTACGACCAAACCATCGATGATAGCAGTAAACCTCGGGAATGATAACATGCTTTCTAAACCAGTGGAACGAGGGAAAATATTTCACGAGGAGAAAGTAAAGGATAGCGGCTGACAAGGGAGGAGACGATAAAATTATTAACGTTAAGTATATGGTGTACAAGGCACTTTTTCACAAAGAGGTGAACATAAATGCCTCCCCTAGATGCTCTCACTGCTTAAAGGTCACGTCCTGTGCTAAGATTTTACTTTAAGAAAGATGTTTTTTCTTTGTCACATAGGCCCTATATAGAAACTTCCTTGTTTAAAAGTAACAATTTGTCGACAAGAATTTACGATTCTGATATTATCCACTGTTACAGCTCAAAAGCAGGAAGACCGTCTTCAGTTTGTCATCAATAAAACCACTTAGGAATGTGCGTAAGATAATCTTTACACTGTCAAAACTAATATCCTTGTCACATGGCCATTAGTAAGATTCCCAATGATTACTACAGATAGAAGGGATATAACTTGGGACTTTATCAAATAAAGAAGGCAAGAATAGGGAATATAGGTCTACGACCATTCTTCCTAAAAACTAATCATCATCATGAGCTTCTAAAGGCTGAAAGCTTTGTCGTTGCAGCCATTTCTTACGGTCTTCAGCAGTTTTCTTCATGTGTGCATACGAGTCCAATTCCATATTCTTGACAATATTCTTGAGGCACGATTGTTTTGGTCGTCCACTTGGTTTTCTCCCCAACATTTTTCCTTGAAACATTACCTGGAGGAGAGTGTCATGTCTGAGTATTTGTCCCATGAATTTTGCTTTCCTACAAATTAATAGTAAATAAAAAATAAAAAATAATAGTCTAATTTTAAAAATATAGAAATTAAAAACTAAGGAACATAAAAATATAAAATATATAAAAAATACAAATTTTAATTTAAAAATTTAAAAAAAAGTTTTAAACAAAATTCAAAATTCAAACTTCAAAATTAAAACTTCAAAATTCAAAATTCAAAAGTGAAAAATGAAATAAATAAATACTGTAAGTTAAAAGTTGTATAAAGGGGTAGCAGACCGTCATTTCCAAACCCTATCATGTGTTGGTTTGTAACTGCTACTCATCCACAGTTGGACACAGAATGGAGCTCTAGTATGTACAGTATTTCCAAAAAATATACTGAACATGAATCCGACTTCCGGAGTACCATAGAAATAATAACTTTAATTCATAGTTACTGGGGTATTTTTGTGGTTCTTTTGTATTTGCTGGTAATAAGGGGTGTATTTCTGCTTCCAGCCATCGAGAGTGGAATGTTCTGCCACTTGCTTATACCTAGCTGTGAGTGAGCTGAACGAGTGCCTGGTGCGCGAGAGATGGATACCGAGACCAATGAGAGTCACTCTGGCCCACCTGGCGAGATAGAATGTATGGTGGTGGGATCAGCTCGGAGTCACACCGGGCACCCTCGCCCGAAAGGCGCAATTTGGAGAGGTGTAACGTGGGAGAACTGAACATGGCAGGTGCAGCCTACCTCGCTAGTACCGAGAGCGTGCGGTATGAATTAGGTGGAACGGGGAAAACTGGAGCACTCTTGTGCAAATAATACCTTAGTAGAGGTGCAGGCCCTGAGTGTGTGGTGTTTCGAAGTCCACACATGAGTCGCCAAGTTACAAAACTCGTTTAATCCACTTGGGAATAAGAATCATTTTCATGAGAAACATTTCTCTGGACTTTGCCTCGCGTATCTTTTGTGTTTGTTGTTTTCTACTTTTTGATTTGTGTTTTTGGTTTTGTGTTTGCTTTGTGCTTTTGCTTTTGAATTTTACTTTTTGCTTTTCTTTCCTGGTTTTGTGTTTGTTTTCTGCTTTTTCTTTTTGCTTTATGTTTATTGTTTTTTGTTTTCTGCTTTTGCTTTTGTTTTTGAATTTTGCTTTTTGCTTCGACTTTTTTGTTTTGGTTTTGAGTTTGTTTTCTGCTTTTGCTCTTTTTGAATTTTTTGCTTTGTGTTTCTTTCTTGTTTTCTGCTTTTTCTTTTGTTTTTGAATTTTGCTTTTTGCTTCGTTTTTGTTTTGTGTTTGTTTTCTGCTTTTTCAGTTTTTGATCTTTGCTTTGTGTTTCATTTTTTTGTTTTCTGCTTTTGCTTTTGTGTTTGAATTTTGCTTTTTGCTTCGAGTTTTTTGTTTATGGTTTTGTGTTTGTTTTCTGGAAAATCAAAATACAACAAAACAAAATAAAACAAAATAAACAAAACAAAATAAAACAAAAACAAAATAAAATAAAACAAAACAAAAAGAAACAATTTAAAACAAAATAAAAACATTAACAAAACAAAATAAAACAAAATAAAATTAAGTAAAATAAAATTAAATAATTAAGTACATCATTTTACGTCGGGATCCTTATTCACATGTGGATTAAACGAGTTTTGCAACTGGACGACTCACATAAGTAAAACAAATCTATTAATGACCGAGAGAAAAGTTTTTGCATAACATACACACATCATACAAGTAGTCCCGTGAAGAACTAAAGCCTATTTTCGTATATCCTACTTATGTTAATTGCCTCTATCAACATACAAAATTTCAGTTTGATTGCTGTAATAGATTCGTAGATATTGAGAACCGTCAAATATTACGGATGGTCGCCATGTTGGATTTTTAGAGTTATGTGTTATTTCATGAAGATTAGTGTGTACGTGTAGTATTCAAACTTCAATCGCATGATTAGGACACAAGACATAAAAACGAGATTTTTAAATTTCGCACATCTGCCATCTTGTGGTTATGAAACCAATTGAAATAAATGAGATGCCAGTGGATTAACATTTGTATAACCATTTACCGTATCAAGTTTCACTGTACTCAGATGGTTAAATGGCGAGAAACGTCCATTAAAATATATATACTTCGCGTCACCACCATGTTAGATTTGTGCCCACTAGGTTATTGAAATTCCTATATGTGAACGTATGTTCATAGCCTCTATGAACATAAAAACTTTCAGTTTGATTGCTGTAAAATATTCGTAGATATTGAGAATCGTGTAAGTATTTCGGATGGTCGCCATTTTGAATTGTTATATGTATAGGCCATAGAGTTATATACCATTAAAGGAAAATTATTGCGTAGCTTCATTATGCAAACTTTCACTTCGATCGCATGATTACAACACAAGAAATAAAAACTTAATTTTAAAATTTCGCACAGCCACCATCTTGAGTTTAAGTAAACAATTGAACTAAATTAGATGGCAGTGCATTACAATATGTATAATCATATACTGTACCATATTTCACTGTGCTCAGATGGTTAAATCGCGAGAATAACCTATTAAAACCTTTCAATTTCGCTTGGCCGCCATGTTCGGTTTGTACTTTACAGCTTTTTGAAAGTTACAAAAATAGACGTGCAGTAGTGCCCTTTATCATCATGCAAAATTTCAGGGTGATATCAGTAATAGTTTCGGAGATATAGAATGCCAGTGTAATATTTAACACAGCCAGCATCTTGAGGTTATGTTAACAATTGAACTAAATGAAATGCCAGTGCATTAAAATTTATATAAATATTTGCTGTACCAAGTTTCATTGCGTTTGGATGGTTAAATCGCGAGAAAAGTCTATTTATAAGTCGCAAATTCGCTTGGCCGCCATGTTGGTTTAGTAGTTATCAGTTTTTTTAAAGTTCCATAGGTAATTTTCTAGTAGTGGTCGTTATCACCGTACAAAATTTCAGGGTGATATTGGTAATAGTTTTGGAGATATTGAATGCTGGTCAAATATTTCGCACAGCCGCCATGTTGGATTGGTGAGACATAGTAAAATTTGAAGGGCACAGTCGGGGTCGGCCGAAATGGTGCTACGACCTCACTGCGTTCCATTGAAATAGCTCCAGCCGTTTAGAAGTTATTAGGGGGGAAAACATCACACACACAACACACATCACACAGACACACATACGCACACACACACACGGACAAAAGGTGGTCTCATAAGCCAATTTTTCATAAAATGAAGATAGGTTTAGCATATTGCTGGCCAAGAGACGTGGTGGTCCCAAACCCATTAGTCGTTCTTGCGTGCGAGTATATCGGATGTGTACACTCGCCTGTGTCAATGAGGATAGATCTGTGCGAGTGTGGAGACGACCCGGTGAACGTATCCGAGACCAATACATCCGAGACCGATACCAACAGGGAGGAGGTGGCGCAATGTTTTGGGGTGGCATCATGTATGGTCGCCGAACCCCTCGTGTGCTTCCCAGGGCGTGTGGCAGGCATACGTTACAGGAATACTATCCTGGCACCTGTAAGGAAAGACTATGCTGACAATTTCGGCCCAAATTTCACTTTCGAGGACGATAACGCTCGCCTGCAAATAGCTGGCATTGTCAATGCCTTTCTACAGGAGAATGGTATTCACAGAATGGAATGGCCAGCCTATACTCCTGATATCAGTTGTGTAGAGCAGGCGTGGACACTGATTAATGAATAAGTCCATCCTCACTGTGCACCATGGCAATAAGCTTGCCACGGTGGGTGAGTGGTTATAGTGTCGGACTACCAACCCCAAGATTGCAGGTTCGCCCCTGGCCATGGTAAGTGCTTTTTGAAGGCGACAAAAATCACGACACTCATGTCATACGTTGTTGGCATGTTAAAGAACCCATTTGAATTCAGTAGGCCGTGTTCAATGGCAAAATTAATCTCGGGATTTTCCGCCAACACAAAGTTCCTCCATTCTCTACTTGAAAGCGCTGTAGTGTCAAGGAGTTTAGATATCTAACCTCCTTGACTTTCATAGCGTTCAAAGGAACGATGAAATTCGGCATGCAAGCTACCCTCTGGGTGTCAATTAACAAAGCTTGCACCAGGCACCCGAGGCCATACGATATTATTATTATACCATGGCAATATGCAAAACATTTTTTGATGTGTGTATATTCACTAGACTGAGTTCCCATCCCATACGGGAATTAAAATCCTGGGAATTTAACTCGAGCCGTTTAAATGGGGAGCTCTAAACCACACACAGTGGCTCGGGTAAAAGGTGATCAGTTTTTTATTCAATTTGTTCTTTCTACTTTAGTCCGGTATTGTTCAACTTCGAATAGTTTGAACCTGTTGGCGTTGTTGAAACTGCCGTAAGCATTACTTACGTAACCCTAGGACACATAATGTGGTCTGAGTTAGGCAAAACACTGTACATCTTGATGTGTTAAAGGAGCTCGGAATAGATTTAACACCTTCAAAAGTAAAAAAATAAATAAAAAGAAAATTAACCTAGTGTTGCTTTGTTTGTTGGAGATTGCTTTGTAAGGTAACAGCTACAATGCTGACCTCTTTCAGAACACTGTTATCAAATTAAGTATTTTAATCCATGCAATTTATTTATTTATTTATTTATTTATTTATCGTATGGCTTTAGTGCCGGGAGTGCCCGAGGACATTTCGGCTTGCCTGAGTCTGTAGCTGCTTCCAGCCACAGATTACCTCTTCCAGCGGACACCCTTATTAGGGTGAGCTACAAGTTCCGTTCAATTCCAAGTCGTTCCAACTTTCACCACCAGATGTCAATGAAACCCAGTGGTGAACGTTGGAACTTTGATAGAGCGTTCCGACGAAATCTAACCTAACAATTTAGCTTTACACAAGTTTAGTCTGTGGATGGATCTTTTACATGCCATAAATCTATGACATGGGACCGCCGGCTTTACTTCCCCTCCGAAGGAAGACATACTGAGGGATTTTTAACACTCTTAAAAATCCGATGACTTCGGCCGGGTTTGAACCCGCTATCTTGGGCACAGCAGTTCAGCATGCTACCAAGTACGCCACCGAAGCAGCTATCCATGTAATAAATTAACATATCATGTATTTGCTTTTTTTCGTGTAAATATATTTCTTTACAAAACAACCATCCAATCAATACTAAAGATTTTGATCAGTTTTGTAGTTTATGTATTTATGATATTAGAACACCATTTTTTCGTGGATTTCTATGTCTCGAATTTTTGATAACTCGAAGTAATTTTTATTTCTTAAAGCACTTCGAGATATCGAAGTTCGACTGTATTTATAAAATTCTTTTACCAACATGAACTACAGTAGAAGAGTTGTAACAAGAATTGTAAAAAAGAAAAGATAACACAAGTGAACACGAATTTTGAATCTGGGTTTTGTATGTCAGATTTTGATTTGTCATGTCTAACTACTGAAAGAAAAATAATTTAATTAATAAAGTTTGCTTTTGTAGCTATCACAAAGAAAGTTCAAATTTGAGGAAATTCACTATTCTTATAATTTCAAAAGAAAACAAACGTTAATTTATACATTTACATCACGTTTATTTTAAAAAACATAAAATTGATTTACAAATCAAAAACCAATATATTACAAACAAGCTTTAAAAATGAACATTTTGGCATTTCTTCTGTGTGGGTAAGAACTTTCTCGCATTAGCCCCCAAATGTAATCATCCATCACGCAGGGGCGGTCCCAAGGGGGGGGGGCAGGGGGGCCATGGCCCCCCCCAAACGGTCTTCAAAAATAGAAAGAAAAAAAAGAAAATGAGAAAGAAAAATGAGAAAGAGAAAGGCAGAGGAGAGAAAGGGAAGAGAGTAAAGGATGGACTTGACAGTTCCAATTTTGACATCACAGGACCTGCCTGTGAAAGTGAGACCAGCCCTCCAGACCCCTTAGAAAATGAAGGAAACTTCCGTGAACTCCTTCAGTTTCGAGTCGAAAGCGGCGACGAAACTCTTCGTTGCCACCTTGAAAATGCATCAGCACGGGCTACGTATATTAGTAATAGAACACAAAATGAACTGATTAAGTGCTGTCGTGAGGAAATCCAAGAAGACATTGTTCGGAAGGTGAAAGTAGCAGCATGTTTTCCGTCATGTTCGATGAGACATCAGACATTTCGCTAAAAGAACAGCTTGCATTGTCACTTCGCTACGTCCACGAAGAGAAGGTGCACGAAGATATTTTGACATTTGCGGACGCCTACGAGTCTATTAGGGAGGACGATATCCAAGGCGGGGAACCAAAATTGTCAGGCTTTGCTCTTGGTCACGTTGTACAAGATCTCACTACAAAGCTCTCACTCGATCTTAAGCTTTGTGTTGGGGTAGGCACGGATAACTGTTCGGTGATGTCATCGGAAACGAAAGGTGCAGTACAGGAACTTTTGAAAGCGGCACCTTGAGGTTCTAGGTGTCCATGCTACAATCACGCCCTTAACAGCAGCTTAGAGAAGACTTCAAAAGTAGTGCCCACTTGTAATGGTACAGCATTGATGAAAAATGCAATTAACTTTGCTAGATCATCTCCTAAAAGATACAAGGCTTTTTTTTGTCAGTTTTGGGCGAAGACTTTGGCAAACTGTGTGAAACGAGGTGGAGTGAAAAACATGATGGCCATTTACAGTTCGAGAGACTCTTAGTTAAGATAATTCGAACTTTAGAAATCATAGCAGAATGGGAGGACAGCGACACATAGAGTGCAGCTGAATCCCTCATTCAATCATTGTGTGATACGCAATTTGTGGTTTCAATGTTGTGTCTGTGCGACGTTCTAGTTAAAACCCGGCCTTTGAGCCTTCTTCTTCAGGACGACTCATTGGACTTGGTGCGGCTTCCGGGGTGTCATGGACACCATCGAGGTGCTTTCGACTGCACGTGAGAATGCTGAACCGTACTTCGAGATAATATTTTGCGGAAGAACTGGAGTTTGAGGTGGCGTTGCCCCGAAGAGCAGGCAGGAGGAAGCGGTCCAACGTACCAGCTGACATTGACACACCCGAAGAGTTCTACCGCCAAACTGTCTTCATTCCGCTGATCGAGCATGTGGTGCAGGATCTCAAGGAACAATTTCCAAATGAATCTTTGGGCGCATTGGACTTGATGCCTGCAATCTGCGTTGACAAACCGGCTGAAGACCCAACAGTGGTGCAATGTTTGGAGGCTCTTCGTATCAAGTATCAGCCTTTGCTAATTTCCGACGGGCGCCACTTGCAGGGAGAGTATGCTGTATGGAGACAGCGATGGTTGAGATTGAAGTCGGCAGGGAAGAAATTGCCATCAACTGCAATTGAGTCAATGGTAGCTGCTTCTCAAAGCTTGACACCTACAGTCAACATTCTCCTGCAGCTTTTGGCGACGTTGCCTGTGAGTAACGTCACTCCCGACATTGCGACGGCTGAAGGACTGGCTATGGTCCCGAATGCCGGAAGAAAGGCTAACCGGACTAGCTCTGTTACATTGCCAGCGGTCAACGAAAGTCAGTGTGGAGAAAGTAATTGATCGGTTTTCCAAAATGAAGACAAGGCGATTGGATTTTGTTCATTGATCAGATACCTACAATAAACAGATTTAAATTTTATTATGTGAGTTCTCTTTCTAGAGTCTATTCGACCCTCTCCTCGATTTTTATAAAACTAATAGGTTATTATACGAATTTCAGTCCTTATGATATTATGCGACATGCTACCAGTAAAAATTAAACATAGCCTACTGTATATACAAATAGGACGGATGCCTCCCCCCCCCCCCTTCTTATGGGCTTAGGGCCCCCTCCAAAAGTTCTGGCTGCGACCGCCCCTGCCATCACGTTCTCATTATATTGTCCTTGTTAACGCTGCTCAGAGTCCATCACGTCTTGTTGAAAACGTTCCCCTTGCTCTTGTGAATATGCTCCCAAGTTATCTTTAAAATGGTCCAAGTGAGCATGTAACATGTGTACTTTAAGAGACATTCTGAAACCCATGAGTTCAAAGTTCTCAAGCATAGTGGAAATAAGCTCTTTGTAATTCTCAGCTATCTTGTTTCCAAGGAAGCCATGGATCACTGCTTTAAGGCTGTACCATGCTTGTTTTTCGTGGGCGTTGAGTAATTGTGGAAATTCCTCATTGGTCATTAGTTTCCTTTCTTGAAAATCGACGAAAATAACAGCTTTAATTTTAGTTTCTGACAATTTAGGGAAAACAATCTTTCAATATTGGAAAGCTTCAGAATCTTGACCAAGAGCCTTTACAAACTACTTCATGAGGCGTTACCCTATAAACAGTCTGTCAAAATTTCAAAATATTTGGTTATATTTGCACAAAGTATAAACGCAAACTTTATTAAATTATGAATGGCTTTTTTTGGCTCTGTTCGATGTAGACAGTCAGAATATCGCACACCTAAAGTAATAATGCCGTAACTATAAAACAAGCAATATTTCATCAGAGCCATTTGAAAGTTCAAACTGCATTATAAAGTCAGATTTTCAACTCAAGGCTCTGATTTGTCGATATGTTCCACTTTATATTCTCTAAGAGAAAGTTACGTGTTTAATTGTCGAGTGCTGTACCATTGTAGCCTTATAACGGCCTAGTAGAATGTCACAAACGGTCATCTTTCACCTAATCAACGTCACGAAGTTGCTTCATCCAAGTTCTTCAGTTTCAAACCAAAGAAAATTGGATGCTGAATTCTAGGAATGATGTTGGATTTACACGAGTCTAAAAGATTCACCATTTTAGCTTCCAATACAGTCTGGGGAATCAAGTATGCTTGTACCAGATATTTGCTCAAATTTGGACGTTCACACTGACGAAGTTTCCGTGCGTTTACTATAATTTTAAATTGGTTTTATACATAGTCTGTCCTGTAGAATAGTACATTATGCAACGAGCCTATAATGGCTATAATTAAGAAATGAGTACTTTTTATAAAACGAGCGTATGCGAGTTTTATAATTTCCATACGAGTGTCTTAATTACCATTATAGGCGAGTTGCATACGACTGTTTATGTTCGACGATAATTATAATTTTATTATATGTTTTAACATAAATATTCAGAAATATCTGTTGAGAGTCAGCTACAAGAATTTTGTTATCGGAGATCGAGCGCGAGACATCTCTCTGTCTTTCAAGATCTTTGAACGACCGACGCATGCGCTCTGTGTGCTTGCAATGCCATATGCAAGCCATATGTTTACATCTGCCGTCCCTCAGTAACAATGTCACCGGAGTCGTTTGAATGCGCTGTGTAGAAATTAGTGTTGGTGATTTTAAGGTACAGTGCTATTTCTTGTTTCATATTCGCCAGTTTATTTACGCGAACATATGGACGGTGCGTATTCCATGTCGGTAATTTATTATAGTTCGATGTTGTGTTTATGTCCGACATGTTGGATTTTGAGCGCATGCGCGAAGGTATGGTTACCTAATTGGTCAATGAACGAGCTCTGATTGGCTGGAGAAACTGTATCATAATGAAAATAAGTGTTATAATGACCATCATTATGACACCGTTTTCTGACACATAATAGTGAGGGTCGAACATAAAATAATGAATGGTTCACTTTTGCGAATTTCAATTACCTTTGTGTCCATCCATACTGCCTTTTACCTGCTTCATTTTACAGCACGAATTTTTCTACAGAATTCTTTGAAATATTTTACATTATTATTCTTAACTAGTGTAAACAATACCCTAAAACAAAAAAGAATCAAATAAAGTATGCATAAAGGTAAGAAAAAATAATTCCGCTTATACTGTAAAATAACGAATCCTCACCAATGCTGTAAGTCCCCATCCTCGTGATGACGCCCTGAAATTATTGTTGCCAAAAACCGTCCTTGGGGCGTGTATTACAACCCTACAGAATTTCAATGCAATCACTTAAACGGTGTCGGAGTCAAATAACGTTGGACAGATATAGCCTACATTTCCATTTTATATATAAGAAAATGTATTTTTTTGGATTATGGTCTTATTATTCTAGGAGTGAGATATATGCCATAAATAACAGACTCAACACAAACTGTTTTGTTTGTTGACTTATACAATTTGAAAAACGGAATGTTTCAAAGTGTTAATCTGAACCGACCCCCTTAAATTGATGGTGTGTTAGAACAAGTAGATTTTCGTATCAAGTGGTGTAGTGTAGCATTTCCGTGTGTCTACAAAAGAAAAGTTTTGTCATGGAGTAAAGTACAGTATGTGCGCACGGCCGGTTACAGGGCACCTGTCGACAGCTATACAATGCTAGTGACACGCATACAAATGAGATGGTGAACACATTGTATCCGTATGATAATAGTGTCGCATGTGTGTGTTATCAGGTATTGGACTGTAAATCAGTGGTGAAACAATTCATGATCCTGCCAATGATACACAACTGGTCAAATGATTGGAATGAAGTGGGCTTTTATCTGTTCCACACTCATGGCGAGCAAGTACGCGTACACCAATGGGCAGACATGTAATTATTCCATCCTTCGAGCAAAAATACAATTGGTATTTTATTATATTTGAATTGCAGCCAATGGCCATAGCGGGGTATATTAATTAAACACCCTTAGGCTCGCCATCAAGTTTAAATTCAAGTAGTTCCAACTTTGGCTACCAGAGATGCCACTTTCACTGACACCTAGTGACTAACTTTGGAACTTGATAGAGCGTTTCTAACCAGCCAAATATAATATGCAAATTTTTCTACTCGCTACCAATTGTAGTGGTAGGTTCTTTTACATGCCATAGATCTATGACATGGGCCCGCCGTCTTTACTTCCCCTCCAGAGGAAGGCACACTGAAGATTTTAACCCTCTTGAAAATCCGACGACTTCGGCCAGGTTTGAACCCGTGATCTTGGGCATAGCAGTTCAGCATGCTACCGACTAAGACACCTGTTCTTTTACATTTTCAGTAAATGGTTAAGAGCGGTTGTTATTATTGCTTATTTTAGGGCCTGCGACATCGTGGTCATATAGCCCTGTATATTTGGGTATGTGTGGAATTTGTGTGATAACTTATGTTATTGTGATGGATGTAGTGTGTGTATTTGTAAATTGAGGTGGGGGATAGCATTGGGAAGAAGGCGGCCGTGTCTTTAAGTTACGAACTATCCTGGCATTTTCCTGCAGCGGAGGTGGGAAACCGCCGAGAACCACTTTCAGGATAGCTGAGGTAGGAATCGAACCCGCTTCTTCTCAGTTTTGCCTCACGAGGCTGAGTGTACCCCGTTCTAACCTTCCGACTAGAATTAAATTTCGCTGAGAGAGTGTGTTCAGCATCCAGACACCGTCATCTACCGTGATGGTCGAGGAATGATCTCTCACAGAGCCAACGGGTGAAGTCGATTTAAAAAATAATTTAAACAATTTCAAAATAGTACACTCGTTTTATAAACATACTCGTGTCTTAATTACCATTATAGGTGAGTTGCATACGACTGTTTATGTTCGACGATAATTATAACTTTATTTTATGCTCGAACATAAATATTCAGAAATAACTGTCAAGATTCCGCCAGAATCGTTTACTGAACAGAGAGTATGGGACGCAGAGAATACCTTTATTCGACCACGGCCTCCTCGAATTCCCCACTATGACACAAGCCACGCAGTGAAATTTAAAATAGGAGGCCGTGGAAGTCAGTGCAGGTGCGATGCTATCCTTACGTAATCGGTCCAACAGCTGTATAGTAATGAAAATCTAGAGCTCTGATTGGCGGAGAACCTGTATTATAATGGAATTTGAACTGCAATAAGCCTCTATAAGATGCAGTTTTCTGGTATATCATATAGCCTATATTATTTCAGTACTATACAGGGTCTTTCATATAAAGTAAGAACGCCAAGCGGCGGGTTTGTTATCCGCTAGTGTGGTGGCCTTGACCGAGCTTGTGGTGAGCCGTGGCCCCCTGCTCTAAGCGTGTGTACAATCCTCTATGAAATATTACCTTATAAAGGTTGCTGGAAGTGTCGTCCTTCCTGGGTTATACAGGCATTGTATCTGGTAACCACATTTTGGCTGACGCGAGTGAGTCATGCCACTGTATTTTTTCTGATTTTTTATTTTGTGTTTTTTATTGAGCACTGAACCAGTAGTGTCAAAGTTATTTACAATTACGTGAATCTGTGCTAGTGAAGGTGGCACTTCATCAGGAAATTGCTACACAAATGCATCACGTACCCGCCGAGCCGAATCGTAATTAAAATAAATTTTACATACAAAAATACGATGTTGCAATGATAACTGTCTCAACATGTTAGCAGCTGAGGTTCAGACTGGCGACTGACAACACCTGCACGCTTATTGCAAGGTCAAGTTTGTACTATGCACGTGCTTTCAATACTACAGCAGGGGGCCGTGGTGCGTCACAAGCTCGGCCAAACCGGCTTCAGCAGCAAATAACAAAACCGCCGCTCGCCGTTCTTACTTTATATGAAAGACCCTGTAGATGCCTCCTTCAGCGCTCACGAGCGACCGATCCTGACAAATGAGCATTCAAATGAAATAGAATAGACATTAGCAGTAACGTATTGCACTCTAATTTCATAAATATCTATCATTTCTTTAAAGGATGACTTAATATATGTACGAAGTGTGCGATTTGCAGATGCTGTTGATGTAGGATAATACGCTCCATAATGCTGTCCACTTCACATTTTGGCCTCTGTGATGCCTGTTTTAAGTCATTTTAACATTCTGAGGTCTTTCCTTCATCGTCTTGCATGGATTTCAGAAAGAGTAAATCAAAGAAATGGGTACTCAAATCGTATAATTTCACAAATCGAATGATGATCCAATTGTCAGTGATTGTCTTCTTAAGTTAAGGACAGTAGAACTTGGAATTCTAACTGAAATGTAAATAGTGTTCTATAATAATTTGGTTGAAATAAATACATAACAACCTTTCTCCTTAAGTCTCTCATTACAAACCTATTGGGGAAATTGTAGTTTATGAACATGCGAGATTTCTCGCACGGGCCCGCTAGTCATAGGCCTATTTATGTTTCGGAATGGTCGAACATAAAAATACAAAAAAGAAACACTGGCCGTGAAAGCCAATATGTTAACATTAACCTACATATTTTACTGACATTATAATTTTGCGTTATTGATAGAGAAGTAGACGTACCTGCAGTCGACCCATGGGAGGTGATACCACCAAGAAGATTCGCATGGTGGCGCGCAGGAAGTCGTCCCGGACTGCAGGATCCGAGGAGGACATGAAAGCCGGCATGTTGGTGTCACCCACGCTGGAACTGGAGGATGTTGCTGTAGCTGCTGCATTGTTAGAACTGCGCCCGCCTCGGACCCGGCGTCGGATAGAGCCCACGAGACGGCGCCAATCTTGCGGGAGTTGCGACGCGGACGTCGACCACGAGGACGTAGTAACGGTAGGAGCGAGGGTGGAGGAGGATGAGGTGGTGGGGGACGGGAGGTTACGTGATCCACCAATGGTAGCGTCCTCACTGGACTGATCGCCGGCGCGCGCTATTTTGGATCAGAGTAAAGTTTGCGCGGACTCAGAAAGTCTTACCGCTAAGCACACAACGCCCACTCGACCGCTATGCTCCGTATAACTCATGGAAACTCTGCCTGATATCCTTTTAACATACAGTTGATTTCAACATTAGCGGTACTATTAATCCGAAATGAATCCCTCATACATACACTCATTTTGTATTTTCAAGCAAGTGATTTCTTAGAAATATCGACGGACAATCTGAGCTCATACTAAACGTAGTAAAGATTACAGGGAATATTCACTATTCACAGTAAAATATTTTAATAAATTAACCTTCCACCATCATCAGAGTTCATTATTTAATAGTTCCACCCTATATTTATGTATACAATTTATTACGAAATACTTGTAAGTTTCTTACTCTAAAATTCCTAAGCTTTATACAGAACACAACTATTTGAAGACTATTTTAATATTGAAACGTTGTTTTGAACTCGATGTCACCAGATAGCTCTTATGTCACATTCAGAATTTAATTCTGATAAGTTATTACACCGTATTGTTTCATACGCCCAATTCTTACTTTGGAATTGCACCGGGCGGATTCTTAAAAATTATATCTCGTGTCCATCATTGTAGTCATTTTTCACTGTTTTGGAGGGAGTTTCATTGCAAGATAATTGTAGAAGAATCTAGAACCAGAGAGTTCACTTATGTTCTCAAGTAAAGTACGACGTTCACTTAAGAGAACAATTAAGTTTGTTGAGAGTATGAGCCTCACGAATTAACATCGAATTATGTGTCTACACAGTGGCAGTGTGAAGATGAGCTGGTTGAGTTCTTCAGATCAATATCACACTTCGACACAAGATGTGAAAGTTCCAATGGGTAAACTAGAGTCCATTATGGTATGTCCATACTGAAGCTTCCTTATCACCAAGTGGTAACAAATAGCGAAATAGTATGCAAGTTAAACCGGACAGACACTGCAATAAAAATTGAAAATAATAATAATAATTTTTGTTGTTGTTAATGCATTTTAGGGATCTGGGATATCCTGAGCATCAGACCCGTGTAGTTGGGTGTGTGTTGAACTTATTTGATAACCTGTCTTTATGTGATGACTGTAGTAGTGTGTGTAACTCTGTTAGGGACAGAGATGAGGTAGGTGCCCCAGGACTTGAAGAAAGGTACTATCCCGGCATTTTCCTGGAGGGAGTGTGGTTAAACCAGAGGAAACTCCACACTCAGATTAGGCACTGTCAGCGCCGGGATTCAAAATTGCTATCTCCGAACTTTATATTGCAGCCCTCAGACCAGAATTCAATTCTTTAGCAGAACAAGGAATCGAAACCGAACCTCAGAGGTGACAGCCAAGCATGCTAACCACTGTGTCACAACGTGGTTCTAACACAATAATTACAAACATACAAATTTTCTAATGATTTAGTAGGGGGCATGGGGACGCAGCGGTCAAGGTGGACTGGGTACGATTCCCGGTCAATGCATGTGAGATTTTCGAAGTTAAATGCCATGTCCTGTGGTTCGGATTCCTGATTGCGACATTAACGGTCACGTTAAACTACAAGCTTCCTTAATGATAGATATTGTTTTAAGGGGCAGAACTACCAGGTCATCTGCACCTCTTAACACAGATTAAAGTACACAAATTTGGAATGAAATTTAAAATTTAGAGGTGTACACCTAAATTTGAAAGGACCGAAAGTTAATAAAACAAAAATCCTTAATGATTTATGATTCAATGATGGTATGGAAAGTTATATTCCTAACTTCGAAAATGAAGAAGCAGTATTGCTAGCTAAGTGAAATCAAACTCTCACTAACGATATGGAGCTGTATTGAAACCAGCAAGCCACTCGTGTCATTGTAGTGGCGAGGTATTGCGCAGGCTGGTTCCATGTAGTAACTTTGGCAAGCTTATCGATATACACCACAGCGTGTGGCGCCCAACAGAAATAATCCAGTCGCGATGTTATCGGTCGAACACAGGTGTGTAATTAGCTAATAGCCGAGCTATATCCTCACTTTCAAATACTGGTTGCTTTGTTAATATTAATAATAGTTATAAGGAGATATATGAAAGGGTGGAAGACCTGGAAACAACAATTAGGAAAATACGTTTATGTTTCTAAGGACATACGGTTAGAACGGATCCAACAAGAATAAATAAACAAATTTTGATAAATTATAATCTGAAGAGCCAAGGAGGTTACACCAAGCAGATGAAGGAAGAACTCCGGAGGCTAGGAATTACAGATGACGACTGTCGAGGCAGAACACAATTCAGGGAAATACTTTCGAACGTAAAGGTTCTTCTGGGAGAAAAGAGAGAACGCAGGGGAGGAAGACGGACAGCAGAGGGAAAGGCGCATCACTCTGAAAGAATGAAGGAAGTGTGGAGGAAGAGAAAGGAAGAAAGAACTATGAGAAGGAAATGAAATGATATTTGCGTAGTCCTTAGTTTTGGCCGGTTCGCATAATATAATGTAATGTATAATGATGAAAAGGCGAATTGCATAGAATTGCTTAGAATGAACCCACACGATTGACGAACTACATCTTTACCTATTTTGAAAATAAGAAGGCCAAGTCACCCTGGGTCGAAGAGTTGGAAAATGATCTGCAAGAGATGGAGATTACCTGTGGAGATATTCAAGATCGCGATCCCCGCAGGAAGAAATTAAACGACCATCAGGGTTTTCAAGAAAAAACAAAGTTGAAGACGGGGAAGATGTGGACGGAAGAAAGAGAAGAGCAACACCGGCAACGTATGAAGGAGCACTGGGCAAAGATCAATGCCCACAGAAGACAGTTGAAATGACGCGGCCCTTAGTAGGCCGATATGATTAAAGCAGAAGAATGAGTGATTGATTGCCTGGCCGAATGAATGAGTATCCAAATGAAATGTATGAATGATTAAATCAATACAGTGAATGGAGTTATTCAGGCGATGAAAGTGCGTACGTGAGAGGGTGAGTGAATAGCATAACACTTCCTATAGGCTATTAATCTAATTACTAATATTATACATATGTAAATACTGCTAATATCTTTGCAAACCATGTAAATATTGTAAACATGAAATGTACATACTGGGTAGGTGGAGTTGAGCTGGACAGCCGGGAACATATTATCAGGTCAGTACGCACCAAAAGACATGAGCAACGTTTAGTGAAGGGTGCATGGTTTAACGAAGAAAAAAATGTTTAGTGTTATTCTTTAAACATGTCTAGCAAGTGTCATTTATTTTCAAACCTAAATTAGGGACGAACTAATAAGAATGTCTCGGAAAAATCAACAAGTGGTTCCTTTAAGAACTATATAGCCTAGTTTCATATATCCTACTTATGCTAATTGCTTCTATCACCATACAAAATTTCAGTTTGATTGCTGTAATAGATTCGTAGATATTGAGAGGCGTCTTAATATTTCGGATGATCACCATGTTGGATATTTATATACTGTATGTAGGCCTTAGAGTTATGTAGTTATGTAGTTAACAGGTTAACAGGTATTAACTACAAAACGAACATGGCGGCCATGCGAAGTTGAAAAATTTAAATAGACTTCTCTCGCGATTTAACCACCCGAACATTGTGAAAATTGGTCACATAGGTGAACTTCTAGTAGTGCTCTTTACACCGTACAAAATTTCAGGGTGATATCAGTAATACTGTACTTTCGGAGATATACAACAGTGAAATATTTCTCACAGCCGCCATGTTGTATTGGTGAGACGTAATAAAATTCGAAGGGCACGGTCAAGGTCAGCCAAAATAAAACTATAACCTTACCGAGTTTCATTGAAATCACTTCAGCCGTTTATATTTTATTAGAGGAGGGGGGGGGGGGGCGACTACGACGACGACACACAGACGCACATACACACACACGGACAAAAAAAAATCCCATAAGCCTTTATTTTCATAAATTAAAATAGGCTAAAAATGCCTGCCTTAAAAGATTAACAAGCTGACGATTGGTAACCCTGAGGTCTGTCATTTGACATATTTCGAGTGTTCGAGTTTTACAAAACACAAGAAAAATGGCTTGCTGTTATTATTTAATTTGAGGGTCTTGGACATCGCAGGTCATTTAGTCCCGTATACTTCGGTGGGTGTTTAATTTGTCTCATAACTTGTGTCTCTCTGGTTACAGTAGGCTACTAGTGTGTTTGTATTTCAGATAAGGATAGGGAAGGACGTGGCCGTGGCCTTAAGTTAGGAACCATCCCGGTATTTGCTTGGAGTGGAAGTGGGGAAACCACGGAAAACCACTTCCAGGATGGTTGAGGTGGATATCGAGCCAATCTCTTCTCAATTTTGCCTCACGAGGCTGAGTGTATCCCGTTCCAGCCATCAGACCAGAATTAAATTCCTTGTCAGAACAGGGAACCAAACCCAGACCTCTGTGGTGATGATCTTAAAGGCTCCTGTTTCACGCAAGCAGAAATTTGTATGAGCTCTTTGGAGTAATATTTCACGTGACTCTCATAAATGTGATATTGGTAGTGCTATAAAATGGTGTACAAGGGGCAATTAGGTATTTCTCATTAGTTGCTTGCTGTCATGTGTGCAGCTCTGTGTACTAAGTACACTATCATGGAATGCTCGTGAGCTGGCGAGACGGTACTAGTCGTCACCTGGCAACACAAACCCGGTGAGCTTGAGGGCTCCAAGGAAATTAATGGCTCCCTAGGCTTAAGTGTGTGCATCACTATTAATGTCTGAACAGCTGCAACTATCCAATACAAATTTGGCCTTATTGAATTTCCCCGCCAAAATTAATTATGTTTTTCACTATGAACTTCTGAACAGCTGGATCCAACGAATACAAATTTGGCATTAATGTATTTCCACAGAAAAATTATGTGCATCACTATTAAATTCTAGACAGCTGCATCTATCGAATTCCAAATTCACATTATTCAATTTTCACAACAAAATTGGGTGTATCACTATCAATTTCTGAACAGCTGGGCCTGTCGAATCAAAATTTGGCATTACTGAATTTCCACGACAGAAAAATGTGTAGCCTATCACCGTGAGTTTCTAAACAGCTCATCTATCGAATCTAAATTTGCATTATTGAATTTCAACGATAGAAAAATGTGTAGCCTATCACCATGAGTTTCTAAAAAAGGAAGGAAGCTTGTAGTTTAACGTGACCGTTAATCTTAGATCATGAGCCACGGGACCTCCTTTTTACGTGGAATCCGAACCACAGGACATGGCATTTCACTTCGAAAATCTCACATGCATTGACAGCCCATGAGTTTCTAAATAGCTATATCTATCGAATCTAAATTTGGCATCATTGAATTTCTACGACAAAAATAATGTGTCGCCTATCACAAAGATTTTCTAAACAGCTACATTTATCGAATCTAAATTTGGCATCATTGAATTTCCACGACTGAAAAATGCGTAGCCTATCACCGTGAGTTTCTAAACAGCTGCATTATCGAATCTAAATTTGGCATCATTGAATTTCCACGACTGAAAAATGCGTAGCCTATCACCGTGAGTTTCTAAACAGCTGCATTATCGAATCTAAATTTGGCATCATTGAATTTCCACGACTGAAAAATGTGTAGCCTATCACCGTGAGTTTCTAAACAGCTGCATTATCGAATCTAAATTTGCATTATTGAATTTCAACGATAGAAAAATGCGTAGCCTATCACCGTGAGTTTCTAAACAGCTGCATTATCGAATCTAAATTTGCATTATTGAATTTCAACGATAGAAAAATGCGTAGCCTATCACCGTGAGTTTCTAAACAGCTGCATTATCGAATCTAAATTTGGCATTATTGAATTTCCACGACAGAAAAATGTGTAGCCTATCACCGTGAGTTTCTAAATAGCTCATCTATCGAATCTAAATTTGGCATTATTGAATTTCCACGACAGAAAAATGTGTAGCCTATCACCGTGAGTTTCTAAATAGCTCATCTATCGAATCTAAATTTGCATTATTGAATTTCAACGATAGAAACATGCGTAGCCTATCACCGTGAGTTTCTAAACAGCTGCATTATCGAATCTAAATTTGCATTATTGAATTTCAACGATAGAAAAATGCGTAGCCTATCACCGTGAGTTTCTAAACAGCTGCATTATCGAATCTAAATTTGGCATTATTGAATTTCCACGACAGAAAAATGTGTAGCCTATCACCGTGAGTTTCTAAACAGCTGCATTATCGAATCTAAATTTGCATTATTGAATTTCAACGATAGAAAAATGCGTAGCCTATCACCGTGAGTTTCTAAACAGCTGCATTATCGAATCTAAATTTGCATTATTGAATTTCAACGATAGAAAAATGCGTAGCCTATCACCGTGAGTTTCTAAACAGCTGCATTATCGAATCTAAATTTGGCATTATTGAATTTCCACGACAGAAAAATGTGTAGCCTATCACCGTGAGTTTCTAAATAGCTCATCTATCGAATCTAAATTTGGCATTATTGAATTTCCACGACAGAAAAATGTGTAGCCTATCACCGTGAGTTTCTAAATAGCTCATCTATCGAATCTAAATTTGCATTATTGAATTTCAACGATAGAAAAATGCGTAGCCTATCACCGTGAGTTTCTAAACAGCTGCATTATCGAATCTAAATTTGCATTATTGAATTTCAACGATAGAAAAATGCGTAGCCTATCACCGTGAGTTTCTAAACAGCTGCATTATCGAATCTAAATTTGGCATTATTGAATTTCCACGACAGAAAAATGTGTAGCCTATCACCGTGAGTTTCTAAATAGCTCATCTATCGAATCTAAATTTGGCATTATTGAATTTCCACGACAGAAAAATGTGTAGCCTATCACCGTGAGTTTCTAAATAGCTCATCTATCGAATCTAAATTTGGCATTATTGAATTTCAACGATAGAAAAATGTGTAGCCTATCACCGTGAGTTTCTAAACAGCTCATCTATCGAATCTAAATTTGGCATTATTGAATTTCAACGATAGAAAAATGTGTAGCCTATCACAGTGAGTTTCTAAACAGCTGCATTATCGAATCTAAATTTGGCATTATTGAATTTCCACGACAGAAAAATGTGTAGCCTATCACCGTGAGTTTCTAAACAGCTCATCTATCGAATCTAAATTTGGCATTATTGAATTTCAACGATAGAAAAATGTGTAGCCTATCACCGTGAGTTTCTAAAGAGCTCATCTATCGAATCTAAATTTGCATTATTGAATTTCAACGATAGAAAAATGTGTAGCCTATCACCATGAGTTTCTAAATAGCTATATCTATCGAATCTAAATTTGGCATTATTGAATTTCCACGACAGAAAAATGCGTAGCCTATCACCATGAGTTTCTAAACAGCTGCATCTATCGAATCTAAATTTTGCATGAATGAATTTCCACGCCAAAATATCTCAACGCCATATTTTAAGCCCCATATTTATGTGAGAAGTGTATTACTAAGTGTATATATAATTCATGTATCATTTTATTTCCGGCATTAGGAAATTAATTTTAATTTCCCGCCCAATTGAATAGGGAACACTTGTGTTGACCAACTGAAAAGCTACAACTAATATATTTTAATATGACGTCATTACAGACATCATCTGCAGATACAATATTAAAAGTAGAACCCGAAGTTCAATATTTCCGAGTGTATGAGCCACACATTTTAATTCTAAGAAAATTAGGCGCTCTAGTTCTTCATATTACTTTCCGCAAAAGGTTTCATTTAGGAACGTTTTATCAAGGAGTTGTTGTTGTTGATTCATTTATTTAAGGGTGTTGCAGACCAGAATTAAGTTTTTTGGCAGAGCCAGGAATAGAACCCGAGGATCTTAGAGATGACCACGAACAATGCTATCCACTACACCACGAGGTGGTTTTATGACAATGAAGTAAGTAAGGAAGATAGAAGGGTGGGAGGGAGGAAGGAAAGGAGGGAGGAAGAGAAGGAAGGGAGGGAGGTAGGGAGGAAGGGTTAAAGAGAGGGAGGGTGGGAGGAAGGAAGAGAGGGAGGGAGAGAGGAAGGAAGGAAAGGAGGGAGGAGGGAGGAAAGAATGAAGGAAGAAGTTAAGGGAGTGAGGGAGGAAGGAAGGAAGAGAGGGATTAAGGGAGGAAGGGAGGAAGAGAGGGAGGGAGGGAGAGATGAAGGAAAGAAGGAAGGAAGGAAGAAGGTAAGGAAAGGAAGGAGGAAGGGAGGGAGGAAGGAAAGGAGGGAGAAGAGAGGCAAGAATTAAGGAAGAAGGTAAGGGAGTGAGGGAGGAAGGAAGGAAGGGAGGGAGGGAGGGAGGAAGGAAGTGAGGGAGGGAGGGAGAGAAGAAGGAAGGAAGGAAAGGAGGGAGGAAGGAGGAAAGAATGAAGGAAGAAGGTAAGGGAGTGAGGGAGGAAGGAAGGAAGGAAAGGAGGGAGGAGGGAGGAAAGAATGAAGGAAGAAGGTAAGGGAGTGAGGGAGGAAGGAAGGAAGGAAGGGAGGGAGGAAGGGAGGGAGGGAGGGATAAAGAGAAAGATGGAGGAAGGAAGTGAGGGAGGGGGAAGGAAGAGAGGGAGGGAGGAAGAAAAGAAGGATGGAAGGAAGAAGGTAAGGAAAGGAGGGAGGAGGGAGGAGGGAGGAGGGAGGAAAGAATGAAGGAAGAAGGTAAGGGAGTGATGGAGGAAGGAAGGAAGGGAGGGAGGAAGGGAGGGAGGAAGGACGGGAGGGAGGAAGGGATCAAGAGAGGGAGGGAGGAAGGAAGAGAGGGAGGGAGAGAGGAAGGAAAGAAGGAAGGAAGGAAGGAAGGGAGGAAGCTCATACTATAGTTTTACGTGACCATTAATAATTTGTGATTACTTGTCTGTCACCCCGGAGGTCCGGATTCAATTCCCGGCTCTGTCGAGGACTTTAATTTAGGTTTGAAGGCTGGAATAGGGTCCAGTCGGCCTCGTGAGACAAAGCTGTTATTAAGCTTGTGTAAGGCGGCTTCGGTGGCGTAGTTGGTAGCATGCTGAGCTTCTATGCCCAAGGTCGCGGGTTTAAACCCGGCCGAAGTCGTCGGATTTTTTAAGAGCATTAAAAATCCCTCAGTATGCCTTCCTTCGGAGGGGAAGTAAAGCCGGCGGTCCAATGTCATAGATTTATGGCATGAAATAGAACCATCCACTTACTACAATATTGTATGAAGCCAAAATGTGTAGGATAGATTGATAACGCTATATTAGTTCCAACGTTCGTCACCAAGTGCTGGCTGCGATGGCATCTAGTAGGCAAGTCTGCAGCTAGGCGTCGTGGACGGTAGCATTTGGTAGCAAAAGTAGGAACTTGAAAATTGATCTCTGCAGTCCTTACCTGAATCACAGATAACACACACTAATACAGGCATCACAATTAACACCGGTTATCAGACAGATTCTACACACACCCAAAGTACACGGGGCTACATGACCATGTTGTTGCAGTGCCTAAACTAAGGAACCAACCATTTTTGTGTACAAGCGCAGGTGCATTACAAATGATTATGTATATCCCTAGGTTATTTCTATCTACGATATACGAATTTCTGTGTCCACTTCCTGATCAGATATCTAATATACCCAGGCGCCCACATGTTATGCTTACCAGAAATGCGGAACTAATGAAAAGAAAATGATGTGTGATGAATTATGCTACATTAATGTGCAAGTCATTTGGTTGGCTATCATTATGGAACTGTAGGATACTTCAGTAGTATTAAGGGGACTTCCCAGTCACGAGACTCCAGCCAGTTCGCTGACCTCGTTAGGAATCGATAGCAGCTCTTAGAGAGCCACTTAATTATCGATTAGGAAGAAATATCTTCCTCAGAACGTGACTGAGGGATATTTGTCAGGGATTGTTCACCACTGAAAAGATTACACACACTTGGAAAGGATTCAAATTCTAAGAAACAAACATGGCATTCAGGGTTAACGTTTGACAGTCAGACATTAATAGAATATTCTTCATTTATTACCAGAGTTGAGCATGCGATTGTACCATTTTCATCTACCAATTTACTATGTAAAACTATGGACACAAGGTCTTTCGTGCCAGTTCCCAAGGCAAGCAGAACACTTTAAAGTGCATGTACATCCGTCTTCATTAATGTAATCGACTATCTACCTCTTATTTGCTCCTTTTGAAAACAAGACAGTCTTGTGGCTCGTCTAATTTTCAGCCTATTTTCATTTATGAGACACAATATTCAAGAAATGAACTATAGCCTACTTTCTCCTAAATGTATGGGTTTAGTTATAACTCTATGTCCTTTCACCTCCTACTTTCTTCCTATTCGAGGTGAAAAATGCCACACAACAGTATGACACACTGGATTTGAGCAGCGGCGTTCAAACCATAGTTAATAATTTACCCCAGCATTTTACCATTTCATCAGCAAACACTCCAAACAACGTAGAAATTCATTATATTAACACCAGACTACTTACAACAACGCTCCTAAGTTTCTTCGTTCGTTGCCAAGAGCCGACTGCGGTGGCGTCTAGTAGCTAAGTTCTGAACTTGGCTTAGTAGTCGTTGACGGTGGTGCTTGGCGGCAAAAGTAGGATCTATTTGAAAAATTCTAAGTCGCAATCTGTCCTTAAATTAAAAAAAAACAGATAACACACAGTAAAACAGTCATGGCAATTAACACCGGTTATCAGACAAATTCTACACACACCCAAAATACACGGGGCTACATGACTGCGTTGTCGCAGCCCCTAAACTTAAGAACCAACCAACCAGACTATTGTACTTACAATAATTGAGATGCTAACAAAAAGGAAAGGAGCACGCATTTTTTGTTAGCGCTAAAAATTGCGCTTTCGCATTTCGTTTTTCTTGTAAATTTTTATGTCATACATATTTCATTCTCAGATCTCCTTGACACACATCGAATGTTACACTCGCAGTGCTGCACAGATATTCTATCAATCTTATTGGCCTTATTACCGACAGCAGTGGCTACGCTGGCTAAAGGGCAGTGTTAGGTCATGGGGCCAAGCTCTCTTCTGACTCGGTAAACGCGTAGGTTCGAGCCCCACCACGGCCGTCCTTGAAATGGTTTTCCGTGGTTTCCCATTTTCAACACCAGGCAAATGCTGGGACGGTACCTTCTAACAGGCCACGGCCAATTCCCTCCACATCCTTGACCAGTTTCCTTCATCTTCATCCGTTCCATCTCTCATCCTGACGCGCAGATCGCCCACGGGCGTCGACTAGAAAGGCCTGCACTCGGCATCTCAGGAGGCCACACGACAAAAAAAAATGGCCTTATTAATGTTTCACATCGAATGTTATTTAAATACGCGGTGGCTTTTCTTTGTACGCTAATGGCACTGTGACTCTAGTGCCAAAACTTGTTCTTTCTTCCCCAGCAGGCCGTTCGTTGCTACTGACACCGTCGATAACGCCACGCCACCGTGGGAAACCACGGATAATCACTTCTAGGATGGCTAAGGTGGGAATCCAGCTCACCTCTTTCCAGTTTTACCTCACGAGGCAGAGTTACCCCATTCCAGCTCTCGGCCCAGTATTACATTTCTTGGTGGATCCGGGAATCAAACCCGGATCTCAAGGATGACAACCAAGAATGCAAGCTTCTACGCCACGAAAGAAAATGAAACGAAACATCCGCAAATTATTTTAAATTCACTGTTCATTATTCCCGCTGAACCGAGGAGTGATTAGTCATGTCAGACTGGCTGGTTCCTCAGTTTGGGTGCTGTGACAACGCGGTCATGTAGCCCCGTGTACTTTGGGTGTGTGTAGAATCTGTCTGATAACCTGTGTTAATTGTGATGTCTGTACGATATTAGTGTGTGTTATCTGTAATTCCGGTAAGGACTGGAGACGATAAATTTCAAGAAGTTCCTACTTTTGCTAACAAATGCTACTGTCAACGACACCTAGCTGTGAAATTGTCTACTAGATGACACCACAACCAGCACCTGGCAACGAACGTTGCAATTTAAAAGAGCGTTAATCAAATATAACCTAGAAATTTTGCTTCACACAATTTTACCTATAGTTAGTGGAAGGTTCTTTTACTGTACATGCCATAAATCTATGACATGGGCCCCGCTGGCTTTATTTCCTCTCCAAAGGAAGGCATACTGAGGGATTTTAACGCTCTTAAAATATCCGACGACTTCGGCCGGGTTTGTACCCGCGATCTTGGGCATAGGACTTCAGCATGCTACCACTGTAGCCGCCTTCATGTCAGACTAAATTCAACTATGCCCGTTACTGTGTTAAGTTAAGAAAGGCACATTAATTATCTGTGTTACCCCAGTCGAAATGCAGCCCGTGTGGAATGAGCCGGACAGGTCAGATCCATCACTAGCTTCGCGTTTCGGTTGAATTACGCAAATTAATTCTACTGCTATTGACCATCTAATTATTGTCATATTCCTCGTACCAATAATTTGGATGTTCCAAACGCTGTTAAATAAATAATCCATCCAGTGTACTTAATTATTGACTTGTGTTACCACAAAGCTAACAATCCATTGCACATACATTTGGACGGATCAAAACACAGCACAACTATAACACTGTTGCATTGTTGTTGTTAATTCGTTTGAGGGGTTTGGGACATCTTGGCCATCAACCCCGTGTAGTTGGGTTGGGTTGGTCTGATAATATGTATTCCTGTGATAACTGTAGTGATGATGATAACTGTTGTTTTAAGGGGCCTAACATATAGGTTATCGGCCCCTAATGGTTTAGGATATAGTGACAGATGAGATGATAATGAAAACTATAACTAATACTAACTACAAACTTACATACTAGAAGTAATGGTAAACAAAGGATAAGGCAAATAAGGTATAGGACGAAGAGAAATGCCCTCAACCCTCGAAGAATGAGGATTGAGGGACTTAAACGGAAGAAGAGCCAGGAAAGGCAAATAGGAAAGGGAAAGAGGAGAGGGCCCCGCCCCAAGGTCAGAGGAAAAAGGGGACAAAACAGGAATCCATCGGGGTCGCCAACTCCCAAACTCACCAGCCGTGTGCCCTTGAGGGTGTAGCACTATCCAGGGTGCACCAGAAGTGGTGGGGCTAAAACACCCTGCCTCCTTGAGGGTCTTGTGCAGAAGGCAGGAGATAACATAAAAAGAAAAAGAAGGCTGACCCCTCGAGGAATGAGGGTATCAAAAAAGATGAGACAAGGGCCAATTAAGGCGGAAAAGTAAAAGACTCCCTAGACTTCGGATACCCTAATACCGTCGGGGTCGGAAGAGAACAAGAGTTGACCAAGAGAGGTGGGCAGGAAAGACGACGGAGGGGAGCTCGGCACCAGTAACCGGAAGCAATGCCGGACTCAGCTGGGGTACCGTGGGCGCCAACCCACGTCCCAGTAGATGTGAGCCCCTGGGAGGGGGGATAACTGTAGTAGTGTGTGTAACACTGTATTCGGGGGAAAAGGATGGCTTAGGTGCCCCAAGACTTAGAGCAGGGGTTTTCAAACGTTTACTGTCACGCCCACCCTTATTAATCTTGTTCATTACTAGGACTGAATATTTCCGAAGGAGGGCAAGCACTATCACTTTCATGGAGTCTCTTTTTACCACTGCTAATAAGCCACTTATCTACAGGTAATCTTGTATCAGTTTATTGTAAATCGGGCTAACCAATTCCACTGTACACACAACTGTTCACTTACTGTCTTTATACTGACTGCAAAGGCCTGGCTGATGGAGTCGACAATGGCAGAAATAGAAGAATCTATTCTTGTAAGGAAGTAGCGGTCACATTGTCGAGCGGCTTATTGTCATTAGTGGTAGTTTGTGGGTGACGGGAGAAAGGGTGCTGTGTGGGAATTGATACTCTACACCTTTTCTCAGAATTCCTTCTGGCAGGATCGAGTGGTCAGTTCGTGTGAAATAGGACAGCAAAAGTACGAGTTTATTAGTTTTGATTGGTCGTGGGAGCTTCATGCCTCATGGCTATAAGGATAGCAATATTTGTTACAGAATACGATATCATATTACCAAGGAAATAAAGAAGCGACTGGTTCAAGCTTCGGTATTTCCTATCGTCACATATGGCTCTGAGTCCTGGACCATAAATGCTGCATGCCGTAGGAGAATCGAAATCTTCGAGATGACGTGTTATAGAAGAATGCTACGAATATCGTGAGTAGCAAGAATAACAAACGAATATATTCGGAAGAACTAAGGATTGCTCCTAAAGCACGCTTACTCCCAAACATCCAAAGGCAAATGTTGATATTTTTCGGCCATGTCATCCGGCTTGACGGTATTGAGAAGTGTATCATCCAGGGGAAAGTTGACGGAAAATGGCTGAGGGGACGTTCCCCAAACCGGTACCTTGACCAGATGAATAGTCTGACTAATCTACCTTTTAAGAAATAAAATTAATGCATACAGCAGAAGACCGCGGTGTATGGCGGGGTATTGTTAACAGAATTGCGTGAAGGGTCTCGACGTTCGAAATCAAACTACGATCAAGAAGAAGAAGAAGTAGTAGAAGAAGAAAGAAGAAGTTGATGAAGAAATACAGTATAAATATTTCAATCAGAGCTGGCGCCCCCCTTTATCACTCACTGCACCCTCCACTTTGAGGACCTGTAAGTTAAAGTAAGGTACTATCCTGGCATTTGCCTGAAGTTAGTGTGGAAAACAACAGGGAAAATCCACACTCAGGATAGCCACCATCAAAGCCCGAATTCAAACCTGCAACCTGCGGATTTGCTGCAGCTACCCGCGTGGCCATGGTACAAGATTTAACGAGTATGGCTACGTTACGGGGTCATCTATAAAAAACTGCGAAGCAATTTAAGTTGTTGTCGCTTATTTTAGAGGCTGTAGTCAAATAGCTCCGAAGATTTGGTGTGTGTGTGGAATTTGTGTGATAACCTATGTTATTGTGATGGCTGTAGAAGTGTGTATATTTATAATTTAGTATTATGATTGGGATGGGGGCGGCCGTGGCTTTACTCTAAGTTAGGATCCATCCCAACATTTGACTGGAGTATAAGTGAGAATCCACGGAAATCAACTTCCAGGTTGGCTGAGGTGAGAATCGAACCCTCCTCTTCTCAGTTTTGCCTCACGAGGCTAAGTGTACCCCGTTGCAGCCCTCACACCAGAATTAAAATTTCTTGGCAGATCCGTGAAGCGATGGTGGTCTCCAAGTAATTTAATGTGCCTAGTAAATTTGCTTGCTGATGGGACATTATTATTATTATTATTGTTATTATCATAATAATTATTATTATTATCATCATCATCATCATCTCTTTCTTCTTCATCTTCTTGTGTACACGCCTAAAGGAGAAGACTTTGTGGAGAATTAGTTTAACAACGGTTTTAGGTTGCTACGTTCGTAGCCAAGAGCCGACTGCGATGGCGTCTGGTAGCTAAGTTCTGAACAAGTAGTCGTTGACGGTGGCGTTTGGCGGCAAAAGTAGGAACTACTTGAAAAAGTCTGCAGTCCTTACTTGAATTAAGAAAACAGACAACACACACTAATACAGTCATAACAATTAACACCGGTTATAATACAGATTCTACACACACCCAAAGTACACGGGGCTACATTACCGCGTTGTCACAGCCCCTAAACTTAAGAACCAACCAACCAACCAACCAACCAACCAGAATTAGTTTAAGGTTTGTAAAATCTAATGAAAGAAAATGTTTGCAAACTAATTTTGTCGTTATTTGAAACATGATAATAATAATAATAAAAATAATAAATAATAATAATAATATCGTATGGCCTCGGATGCCGGGTGCAAGGTTTGTAATTTGACACCCAGAGGGTAGCTTGCATGTCGAATTTCGTCGTTCCTTGAATCACCATGAAAGTCAAGGAGGTTAGATATCTAATCTCCTTGAACACTATAACGCTTTCTAGTAGAGAAATGAGGAACGAGTTGGCGGAAACTCCCGAGATTTATTTTGCCATTATGAACACGGCCTAGAGAATTCAAATGGGTTCTTTGACATGCCAACATAGTATGAAATGCGTGTCGTATTTTTGTCGCCTTTCAAAAATCACTTACCACGGCCAGGAGCGAATCTGCAATCTTGGGGTTAGTAGACCGACACGCTATCCACTCACCCACCGTGGCAAGGTATAATAATAATAATAATAATAATAATCGTACGCCCTCAGGTTATAAATATCGTTGGAAGCGTTCCGGAACTAGAATCATTCCGGATGCCCCACCTTCTATCAGAAATCCCGGAACTCTTGGTGGTTACGAGACAAAATTAGTTAATTAATTCTAAGACTAATCCCAAGCTTATGACTTCGTCGCCGCGTCAAAAACGCCCAGTTTTCCCAGTGGTGGCAATGTTCCCTAGCCAAGCTTACAACTTTGTCGTGGCGTCAGAAACCCCACATGCCAGTTGCAATAGTATTGTACATTTATTGCAATGTAGGTGGCCATGCTTGGCGACTCTCGGCGACTTCTACGGCCTTCTAATTTAAATGTCCAGTGACGCGATAGCATAGCCGTATCCATTTGTCGCTGAGCTGAAGAAATGCTCTCTGTTGCTTCTTTGCCTCCGTGTCGATCAAGCATGGCCACCTACTGTACATTTGAATCAATGTAACGTACTAAAGCGACCGTATCGTGGTGATTCCGACGCGGCGTTAAAGTCGCAAGCTTGGCTGTAGCCTCAGTGGCCAGTTAGACCTACCCAGTTTTATCTAGCAGCAACGAAGTGGGAAAAGAAAACTGTTTACGAGCCAACAACGTTCGTCTCATTATATTTTGAAGTTTTCTCGCCTTTCAAAAATCCATTTTCTTCATCCTGGAACCGAAACCGTGATATTGATATCAAGAGTCAGACGCACCACCAATGATCCACTAAGTAAGCTACGTTTAGTAGGACATTCTAGATCAGAAATATTTCGGGGCTTGACCCCAAGAGGACGTTACACTTGACACAACTTTGGATGGCCTGTCCCTCTTCGCTAAAGTTGTTTCAGAGAACTCCTGATCACGCTCGGAAAGTTTGAACCCAAACTTTAGGGACTACTATGCATAAGTAGCGCGATCTAATGTTAATGTCGGCGCAGACACTTCAGTCTCTCAAGGGCTTTACCTGAAGACAGAACTTGCCTCTACCCCCCCCCCCCCCCCCCCCCCTCACCAACATCGGGATGAATATATTTGAAGATTTCAACTATTAAACTATAAAATAGCAATAGTATTGTATATTTATTGGAATGTTGGTGGCCATGCTTGGTGACTCTCGGCGACTTCCACAGCCTTCTATTTTAAATGTCCAGTGACGCGCTAGCATAGCCGTACGGCATCCATAAGAAATTACTTTATCGCTGAGCTTTATGTGCATACAAGTGTGTTAGTTTGTAGGGTATGTAAATAGCCTACTTGTTTCTCGTCGAATGTAATTGGGCACAATTTGTGTTGACCGACTGAAAAGCTTTCCTTAATAGAATTAGGAAACACTGAAAAATGGCTTCTGTCCCTACAAAAAATGTTAATATTTTTCAAAGACTGTGTTTGCTCGAATTAGATTTATTTGCTTATCAGATCTAAGCACTTATTTTGTATTGTCCACTTATGACAGGGGCAGATAACCACGCTGTTCCGCCTCTTAAGACCTCAATAACTAACACGTCTCATATATTTAAATGTGGTGATTGAAGTCAGGTATATAACTGTAATTATTAAGGGTCTGGTATTAGGGAATGCCTCCTGGAACGAAAAATAATTAACCTCCCCTGAATTTTATTGAAGGGAGTGTGGGAATAACCACAATACGGATAGTGGCTGTTAACAACAGGATTTGACATGAGATCTTCAAGCTCGTAGTTCCATATTACAGTCTTAACACTTACAACTACGCTGGTGGTAAAAATGGTGGTTATAATTGTTGCGTGCAAAGCCCGTACCAACGTTTTTAAAATGCATCACCCCTATATACTTGTGTTCCCTGACATTTAAAGCGCCCGCCTGATGGCTTGGTTCCGCTAATGAACTAGAGGTGGCAGCATCTATCGACGTCTCTAGCCGGAGTTGTATCTTCGACCGCTAGAGTGTGTGAGTGGTGTCTTCTGATCTCATCCTAATCAAGACATATTTAAAATGTAGTATTATACGTCATTAAACAAAGAACTATATATACATCGTGCCGCCAAAACATTTTAATGGTGTCGTGTGAATATTATTTGGTTTTCACATTGTTGTAGTGTGTGTGGCGAATTGGGATTGGTCCAATTTAAATAAACCTGGTGCATGCTGGGTGGCCTTCTTCGCTTTTGTCATCCATCTTGTGAATAATGAGTTGTGACTAATTGCTGGGAGAAGAACTACGCCTATTGTGAATCTCGCCAAGGGGGCGAGGGCTTTGCCCTCGTCCCCGCTAACTTGGGAATATATCCCAGTATTTGATAATACAAGAAGAATTATCTGTGCAACTATCATCTGTGATAATCGTGAAAATGTTTTCTTGTGCCTTAATATGGGGAATGGCGATGTTTGGTGTGCATCTCTTCGACAGCGACTGGCAGCCATCTGCTATTTTAGTTTATTTTTGGTGATATAAATTCTTTAAGGATATCTAAGTAGTGTTCAAAAATTAGTGTCTCCCCTAAAGGTATGTTTTGGCATTTTATTTATTTTAAATTATTGGAGCTCCATATTTTGCATTGTGTGCTGAAAGTTTTTTTGTTCTGAAGGTTGACTTTGGCCTTGATATGTCACCTTTAAAAATGTAAAACTTTGTTGAACAATATAAGTCCGGGGAACACTTCTGTTTTTCTTCTTATTTTATTATTTGGCGCCTGGCTAAAGCATTTTTTTCTTTTTATTACATTCTAACACTGACCAGACTAATCTATGGAAAAGTAGCCCTAATTTGATCATTAGTCGATCGGTTTTTATTTTTGATCCGTTGCCTTTCAAAAACATTTTGACCTCGTAATGTCTAGAGTTTGTTTATATCTTACTGTTTTCTCACTGGAGGATTTTTTTTAAATGTAAAATGAGGCGTTTCACATAAATACGTACTGTTGTACCTTCAACTGTTCTTGGTCGCCATGGTAACTTGTTGACAGAAGGGCATTATGGGTTTTTGTTTCTGGCGTGATTTGAAGTGCACGTTCTTGGGTCATGGTGGTGTTGGTTAACTTATTTTGTTTTTAAATTATCCTTTGGTTTTCCTTTTTGGAGTTTTCTTTTTGTACTCCTACGTTATTCTTTCGGTACCTTGTTTATGGTAAAATTTTGCTCTATTTACTTTTTTTGATTCTCCAAGGCCCTCATGGTTCAGTTGGGAGTATGTCAGGTGCTTATTTAGTGTTTTTTTGGTTTGTAGCTTTCTTTCTCTTACCTCAGGTAATTGTTAATTGATATCGACCGTTAATTTTTTTTATTCTACAGTGAGAATTCTAGCTGAGGTTTTATTTTATTTTTTTGTAATTTAATGCTGGCTGATGCATGTTCTGTTTTCTGGTGGAGGTGTTCTTTTAAATTTTAACATTAAATATTCTTTTAAATATTAAGCAACTGTTGTGACGTCCTTTCGTTGGTGGCAGTCCTGTCGGTTATCAGACCGTGTCTGTAGACGAGCCTGTGCGTTTCCCCTTCCCACCTTCTTCTACCCCTTTAGGTGTTCTTCTGTTGGGGCATGTCCTCTGGCGGTGTTCTTGCAGATAGCGCTGCGGACCTCTGAAAACAAAGGTAAGTTGGCCCACCATCCATTCCTGAGCCTAGGTGGTAGCAATAATAATTCATTTTAGGAGCTTGCGAAAGGTTGGGCGAGCGTTGTCTAATAACCTGAGTGTATGTGGTGACTGTGGTAATTTAAGGGTTGGGTTAGGGGCTCCTTACATCATGAGGTAAGGTACCATCTTAGTATTTGCCTGGATGGAGTGTGGAAAAACACGGGAAAACTAGACTCAGACTAGACTGAGCCACGCTGTCAATCGGAATCGAATCTTATTCTGCAGGACTGTATGTGGAGTATGTTTGTATTTGTGTTATTGTAGCGACTCTCGCAGTGTGTTATTCTTTTATTATTTGGGTATGTTTAAGTTAGGTCTATCCAGAACTTGAAATGAAATACCAGCCCAGCATTTACATAGCAAAACGAAAGAAAGGAAAGAAGTTTGTAGTTTTACGTGATCGTTAACCTCACGGTGTAAACCACAATACGGTACTTATTTACGTAGAATCCTAAACATTAGACGTGACATCTCACCTCGAAAATTGTAAGTCATATTGGCGCTGTCAATGCTGGGATCTGAACCTCGGATATCCAAACTCCATCTAATTACAGTGATGGCCCTCCCTATAGAACAGAGCTTTGCCGGCCCGTGTGACGCACAGAGAGCGTTGAGTCAACACCAGAAAACTAGCACCTACCGTTACACAACACCTAGTTGGAAATCACCACATGCAATCATAACATTGATTACAGTACATTCCCAGCTGGAAATATATCTTAGTTCAGAGAGTTAAGACTTGTGTTGAAGTATTGTAGCCTATCTCGTATCCCGTGAACATGGTTAGGTATTGAACATCGAATTTTCCTAGTGAAAACTTTTCTTCCAAGAAGATGTCTTCCAGTAAATAAGTTCGTACGTTTCAGCGCCGTGTGATTTTTACTTGTGTGGCAACCTCAAACAAAAGGTATACAGAAACAATCCCCGTACTCTGGAGACTCTCGAGAACGAAATAACTGCACTGATACGAAATCTCAGTGAGGATGAATTACAGCAAGTGCAAACTTTGGTGCAATGTGTGTTTAGAGAATGAAGGTCAGCATTTCCAGCAAATACTCGGAAATTCATGTAAGTACAGTAGAGTCTCGCAAACTCGGCATTCGGTAACCCGACACTCCGGATTTCTCGGCCACCCTGACAGGAGAAAAAAAAATCATGATTTTTGTTTGTATTTGTGTTATTATGCGTTATTATGTTTTCTTTCGTCTTCTCCGTCTTCTCCGCTATGGACATTCCGTTTCTTCGCCCTCTTCGTGACGAGGCTTCAAGAAACAGGTTTGAAAGCGAAAAGCAAAAGAACATTACTTACTTTTTTTTGTAAAAAAGTTAATGGCAATTTTCATTAAGTGAAAACAAAAACTATTTGCGTACAGGAATTGTTTTGTACATATACTATATAGTGTACATATTATAAAAATAATTTTTAGGCCTAGTTTTTCTAAGTCTTCTTTTATAATTTAATTGTTTCCATTGATTTTTATGCAGTACTGTAGTACAGCGCTGAACTATATATTCAAGTTCTGTGTTTCTGTTAAAACAATAAATGTACTGCATTGCATTACTTTTAAATCAAAACAAACAGCTTATTTCTTCTTTTTAAAACATTTCCCGCTAACCCGGCATTTTCGCGAACTCGGCCTCCCTTCGGTCCACATTAGGCCGAGTTTGCGAGACTCTACTGTAATGGTGATTATTAATACTTTAAAAGTGTAAATGTGCTAAACTAGTTGGGCGCTACGCTGCTGCTAGCGCCAATGCCTTGATTGACGAGCGACTACACACAATGTCCCGGCCATCACACGGTGCATCCGAGGCTCCATTCTCAAAAAAAGAAGAAGAAAAAAACGTTATACGCTTCCGACCCGTATCCACCCCGAATCCGCACGACTGTTATCCACTTCCGCACTTTTGCTATCTGAATCCGCTGACATTACAATAATATTTTAAATGTATTAAATAAAGTATTAAAGCAACACCTTTAGACATTTCAGGAGAAATTCGTTCCTCTGAGCGATGTGTAAATCGCAAGACAATGTTCGCACAGAGTTTCGTACCTCTTAGTATCGGCATGTGGAACAACGGGTGGCTAATACTGTCGTATATACCCACGCAGGCAAGCTCAGGCATAATGGAATTGCCCTTGGCATAAATAAACACTAATTGAGAGTATTTCCATGAATGGCTTCTCTCACTTTTCTATTATTCTCATACAAGCCAAGCGAAAGTAAATATGAAAATAGCAAGAAACGCGAAAGACGCAGATCTTAGCAAAAACTATAATTATTTAAAAATAATATCCAGTTCAACCATTTTATTATTAAAACTATCAGCACATTTACTCTGAACATTATATCCACTATCCGCACAGCCTTGCAAACTATATCTGCATGGAGAAAAATTTTGCGGATATCCGCGGGTTTATCTGCGTATAACCGCATTCACACAGGGCTTCATCTATATTCTATAGGGAAGGCTCTCACTGTAGTAATCGTAGTGAAAAACTTGCCATAGATAACTCGGCTACGCTGGTGGCTGAAAAATCTGGGGGAAATGAAACAAAAATGTAATATTATACGGAATATAAGAAAAGAAAGAATCGTTGATCATTAGCCTACCTGAATCTAAATATAGACCTTATTAGCTTTCCAACGGTGCGACTCAAACGATGATGTTTTGTCACCCGATGAATATTCAGTATTTATTTAATCACTGCCCCCTTTGTAGTAACGATCGATTATTGACGTTAAGGCCTTTCGTCCTCTCTAATTGCTTTTCAAATATTCATTCAGAGAGAATAAGGATACGAGACAGTTCGCAATGCATTGAGCGCAGCCAAAAGATACGAATGACTAGGTTGGGCTGCATAACCTGTCAGGCGAACAATAAAGAAGCCACGGGAGTGGAAGGAACAGATGTCATTAAAATAGACAGCATGTCTTAACAAGAAGTTCCGTGAAGAACTATACAGCCTACTTTTCATGCCAATGATTATTCTACAGAATATGAACCTATCTAGAATAATGACGAAATTAAGTTGCTAATATCGAAATTTCCAATTAGTTCGAAATACTGTATACCTGGCATAATGAATCCTAATAGAGCACTACAGTTGGCAGCCCTGATGACTGAATATATTCTTAGTTCCGTTTCTTACGGTACTAAATACAAAATTTGGTTGAAGTCCACTGGATAGCATGGACGTTACATGCAGTTAAACATTGGATCTAACAGCGCGCGTAAAATCATGTTGGCAACAATGTCATGCATGTATTGGTCAGAAATAATCTGAAATAATATGATCTATTGTTGTGCCAATTTTGAATGAAATCCATTAGTTAGTATAGAAGTCACATGCATTTTAAAATTGGACCTATCAGCAGGCTTAGAATCATGTTGGTAGCACTGACGTATATTAGTTACTCCAAATTCGTCTAGAATGCCAGGTACTATACGTGTGCAAAGTTTAGAGCTATTGGCTTGCATACTTTCTGATATATTGATATTAGGGTAACAAAAATAGGGACAGCACATATTAACAGTTGGCAGCCCTGGTTGCTCCTTAGAATACGCATAGTCATATCTGTTATGGTACACATAGCACACACGAAATTTGGTTAAAATCCAAATGATAGTATGGAAGTTACATGTATTTAAAGTTGGACCTGTCAGCAGGCTTAGAATCATGTTGGTAGCACTGACGTATATAAGTTACTCCAAATTAATATAGAATGTCAGGTACTATACGTGTGCATAGTTTAAAGCTGTCGGCTTGCATAGGCTACTTTCTGATATATTGGTATTTGGATAAAATAAATTAGGAGCATTTATTAACAGTTGGCAGCCCTGGTAGGTCTTAAGAATACGCTCAGTCATATCTGTTTATGTACACATACAACATACGAAATTTGGTTGAATTCCACTTGATAGTGTAGAAGTTATATGCTTTTAAAAATTGGACCTATCAGGAGGCTTATAACCATTTTGGCAACACTGCCATGTTTGGCCTCCTGGAAATTAAACTGAAATATTATGATCTGTACATGTGCCAATTTTGAAATAGCTCCCATTCATACTTTCCAAGATATCCAACATGGAGCTCAAATTTCAATTGCGATTTTTTAGCAGTTGGTAGCACTGACATCATTTTCAAATATGGCCGTGAGATATTCAGGTATAGATCTTTACTCCTACCAAATTTTGTTTCGATTGCTGCAGCCGTTTAGGAGTTGATAGGGGGGGACACACACACAGCCAGACAGACAGACGGACGGACGGACAGACAGACAGACAGACAGACAGACAGACAGACAGACAGACAGACAGACAGACAGACAGACAGACAGACAGACAGACAGACAGACAGACAGACAGACAGACAGACAGACAGACAGACAGACAGACAGACAGACAGACAGACAGACATTTGCCCGATCTCATAAGTCTACTTTTTCCTCATTTTTGCAAAATGTGAAAAGTAGGCTAAAAATATGACACCGCGTCTTTAGAGAGGGTTCTGAGATAAAATATCTGACTAAATATGGAACCACGAAGTTCGGCTCGAACTCAGTGGGGTAATCGTGCTCTTTGAATCGCACACAACGACAGGATGGGGAGTTGCAAGTTCGGAGATCAAAGGTTCGAGTACCAGTGCCACCAGTGGCCATCCTGAGTGTGTTTCTTCCATGCTCACTCCAAGCAAATAAAAAGATGATACCTCATATCAAATCCCAGGGCACTTACCTAGATCCTGGACCCTCATAATTAAAGGTATGCTCACTAATACATTCATCATATATAAATGATAAAAAAAAACATACATACAGCTCACACAGAAGTACACGTAGCTGATAAACGACATATCCCAAGCCTCTAAAATGCATTAATAACAACAACAAATACGAATTGTTCGTTGTGGTATTTTCACAACCATCTGCTCAATTTGCAAACTCAAGATTGAAGGTAAGCTACAATTTCCGGAGAAAGCCCAAGGGAAGCGGTCACTCAGATTAACCTCTTAGGAAAGATCGCCAGTAAGACGGGACTCAGGATCTCGATAGAGAAAACAAAATTCATGATAAATGAGGCACAAGGACCGAAATTCCTTGAAACGGAGATAGGGCGGATTCAGAGAGTAAATTTTTTTAAATAACTCGGTGAAACGATACAGGACAATGGTCTTGAGAAAGCTGCGGTAGGCGATAGGTTCTCAAAACTGGAGAGAGTGTATGGGCTTACAAGAAACATCTATAACAAGAAATGCATATCCTGGAACGCCAAAATAAAGCACTACAACACTGTCGTCAAAACAGAATGCCTGTACGCCTGTGAATGCCTTTCAATGAACTATAGGCTAGAGAAGTTGGAGGTTATGGAAAGGCGAATCCTCCGGAGAATCATGGGCCCAACCCAGACGGAAACAGGATGGAAACTTCGGAGCAACGCCGAAGTCTACCAGAATGTAGAAAAAATCTCTGCGACCATGAGGAAACGGAGGCTAATATTTCTTGGACACATGTGCAGATTGGACAAATCCAGATTAACCAAGCAGTTGTTTGAGTACTTCTGGATCGAAAAACAACTACATCATGGATTAAAGAAGCTCGGAAAGACCTTGAAAAATCTAACATCCCGGAGGCCCAAATGTTGGAAAGGGATACGTTTCGAAACAGGATACACAATTTGGAAGGGTTTCATGACGAGAGACGAGCTACAAAGACCGGAAGAGCTTGGACGGCCGAACAACGGCAGCAGCACAGTGATCGCATGAAGGAGTACTGGAGACAGAGGAAATTACAACTAAAACAGTGAAATTGTAGCGTGATCCTAAGTGGTCAATTCTCAAGCAAAAATAAATAAATAAATATAAAAAATAAAAATAAATAAATAATTATTTAAAATAAATAAATAAATCATTAATTATTTAAAATAAATGTAAATGAATTTAAATTAATGAATACATGTAAATAATTTGATAAATAAATAAAAATATAAATAAATAAATAAATAAACAAACAAAGAGAGAAATATATAGAATGGTAGAAAAATATAGAAATAAATAGATAAAGGGTCATTGATGACATTCGGTGATCAGTTTGTTAGACTTGTGTATGTGTGACCTCCTCCAGTTCCCTTTTTTCTCCTGTCCCATCGGACTTTGAAATAAAGGAGTTCGATGCCTCTGCAAAAATTGTGTTCAGGATTTCACAAGTCTACTTTGATCATTGTGCCGTAAATGTTTCTCTCTGTTTTACCCTGACAAACACTAGAACTCCGAGACTGTTCCACACTGAGTTGATGATGTATGCTCTAAATGTCAGACGAACACCACCACATAGGATAGAAAAGTTGAACTCTTGACATTTCTGGTATTTGTATAGAGAGAAAAAAATATATCCTTTCTAGTTGTGACCTAAAGAGGCATTCATTTGCAAAACAAGCACTCATCATCCACTTATTTATAATAAACACTCAATTATGGTTGGTTGGTTCCTTAGTTTAGGGGATGCGACAACGCGGTCATATAGCCCCGCGTACTTTGGGTGTGTGTAGAATCTGACTGATAACCGGTGTTAATTGTGATGACTGTATTAGTGTGTGTTATCTGTTTTAATTCAAGTAAAGACTGTACATAATAATTTCAAGTAGTTCCTACTTTTGTCAACAAATGCTACCGTCCACGTCACCTAGCTTGAGGACTTGGCTACTAGATGGCATCGCAGTCAGCCCCTGGTGGCGAACGTTGAAACTAATAGAGCGTTATCAATTCTAACTTACAAATTTTGGCTTCACACAAGTATAGTTAATGGTAGGTTATTTTTCATGCCATGAATGTATGACATGGGACCGCCGCCTTTACTTCCCCTCCGAAGGAAGGCATACTGAGGTATTTTTAGCGCTCTTAAAAATCCGACGACTTCGGCCGGGTTTGAACCATCGACCTTGGGCATAGAAACTCAGCATGCTACTACCTACACCACCGAAGCCGCCACACTCAATTATCATTGTTAAATCACGTAATTTAATTTTAACCAGAGCACTGACGCGCTAGTTCATGCCTCACTGACATCGGGAGAGCGTGGGTTCGAATTCCAATTTGGCCGTCCTGAAAATTGTTTTCGTCGTCTCCCATTTTCACTGCCAGGAAGATGCCGGGACGGTTCCTTTCAACAGGTCCACGGCCGACTTACTTCCAAAATTCCTTCCCTGACTCTTCCTTAATAAGACTCAAGTTAGATGTCGCTTGTCACCATCCCCAGTTGTAGATGCTAACAAAGTGTGCCCAGCTCCCAGACACCGGGCTACATGACCACGATGTCGCAAAGCCCCTAAAGCAGTCATGGGCAAAGTATGGCCCGTGGGCCAAGTGCGGCCCTTGAGCTGGTCTGATCCGGCCCCCAACATGATTTCGAATTATACTACCGACAATTTTACACATAGGTCATGTTTCCTGTTCTGTGTATCTAGAACTGAAAAACTGTATCAATCTCATTGTGTTAATACGTTTTGTGTAATCGAGTTGCATTGAGTTGCAATGTAACAATGAATGGAAGCTAATATTCCTCAACGGTTCGAAAATTGAGTTCTACAAGGCCCTTTTTTATCAATTTCAATACGGTCTAATATGGATAATAACAAGAAGTTCCGTGACGAACTAATGAGCCTACTTTTCTTGAAATTTAAGATGCATGCCAATGATTAATCTATATGGATCTATCTAGAATAATGACGAAATAAAGTTGGTAATATCGAAATTTCTAATAAGTACGAAATACTGTATAGGCTACCTGGCATAATGTAGCCCAATAGAGAACTACAGTTGGCAGCCCTGGTGACTGAATATATTCTTAGTTCCATCTCTTAAGGTACAGAATTCAAGATTTGGTTGAAGTCCAATGGATCTAACAGCGCGCGTAAAATCATGTTGGCAACAATGACAAACATGTATTGGTCAGAAATAATCTGAAATAATATGATCTATTGTTGTGTCAATTTTGAATGAAATCCATTAGTTAGTATAGAAGTTACATGCATTTTAAGATTGGACCTATCAGCAGCCTTAGAATCATGTTGGTAGCACTGACGTATATAAGTTATTCCAAATTAATATAGAATGGCAGGTAGTATACGTGTGCATAGTTTTTAAGCTGTCGACTTGCATACTTTCTGATATATGGGTATTTGGATTTAAAAAAATTGAGAGCATTTATTAACAGTTGGCAGCCCTGGTGGCTCTTAAGAATACGCTCAGTCATATCTGTTAATGTACACATAGCACATACGAAATTTGGTTGAAATCCAATTGATAGTGTATAAGTTATATGCATTTAAAAATTGGACCTATCAGCAGGCTTATAATCATTTTGGCAACACTGCCATGTATGGCCTCCTGGAAATTAAACTGCAATATTATTATCTATACGTGTGCCAATTTTGAAATAGCTCCCATTCATACCTTCCAAGATATCCAACATGGAGTTCAAATTTCAATTGCGATTTTTCAGCAGTTGGTAGTACTGATATCATTTTCAAATATGGCCGTGCGATATTCAGGTATAGATCTTTACTCCTACCAAATTTTGTTTCGATTGCTGCATCCGTTTAGGAGTTGATAGGGGGGGGGGGGGACACACACACACACAGCCAGCCAGACAGACAGACAGAAGGACAGACTGACAGACACACATTTGCCCGATCTCAAAAGTCTACTTTTTCCTCATTTTTGCAAAATGTGAAAAGTAGGCTAAACATTTTAGTGTATTAAGTGGAATTCTACAAGGCCCTACCAAAATCAAGCTTCCCAAACTTGAAACCTCAGGAACAGAAGATAACTGCCATGCTCGTATCTGCCTATATACTGTATGTGAACAGGTGTTTTTTTTACAATGAAGCTTTGCAAAAATAGCATCAGAAATATATTGACAGACCACCATTTAGCTGCGCTACTAAGAAAAAGCTTATCCGAGTTTCAACCAGATTATAAAATATTTTTAGAAGCACAGTCACAGTTTCACTTGTCACATACTCCTTCCTCTTCTAACAACTAATGAAGGTGTGTTCTTTTTTCCTAGGGTTTCTACCATTTGCAGCCTATAAGTTTTGTTTGATTCAAAATTCAAAAATAAAACTTTTCTAATCAATCTAAAAATATAATTACTGTCCAAATGTAAACATTATGTGTCAGAAAACTGTGTATCACAATGAGGCTCATTATATCACTATTTTTCATTGTGAAATAGTTTCTCCAACCAATCAGAGCTCAAGAAACAGTTGTGTGACCAATTAGATAAGGATACCTACGCGCATGCGCTCAAAATCCAACATGTCTATATACGAGGCACGTCAAGAAAGTAAGTTCCGTTTGGTAATTAAATTAAATTGTGTACAGATACAGAAAAATTATTTATTGCACAACATTCTACACCTCTTAAACTACTTTTCCACATAACTGCCGAACTTTTGCAGGCATTTGTCATAGCGTGGCACACGTTTTTGGATACCTTCTTCATAGAAGTTTGCCGCCGACCCATAGCGAGAGTGAAGACTCCCCTGTAAGATATCCTACTGTTTGGCCACCACTGTTAGGCAAATTGCGTATGTGGTCAGGAGAACTCTTAAACATACGCAGTTCCCCTGGTAAGCACGCAATTTGCCTAACAGTGGTTGCCAAACGGTAGGATATCTTACAGGGGAGTCTTCAGTCTCGTTTACGGTTCGGCGGCAAACTTCTATGAAGAAGGTATCCAAAAACTTGTGCCACGCTATGACAAATGCCTGCAAAAGTTCGGCAGTTATGTGGAAAAGTAGTTTAAGAGGTGTAGAATGTTGTGCAATAAATATTTTTTCTGTATCTGTACCCAATTTAATTTTATTACCAAACGGAACTTACTTTCTGGACGTGCCTCGTACATTACCGACGTGGAAAGTGGTCCACATGTTCGGGTAAATAAGCTGGCGAATATGAGACAAGAAATAGCACTGTACCTTAATATCTCCGAATCCAATTTCTACACAGTGCATTACTTTCAAAACTCCTCGGTGACAATATTAGTGAATGCTATAGAGCTGGACGACAGGCTGTAAACAATAGGTGTTCTGTTTTGGCAAGTAAAGTGAATGGTCTCTGCTTTCGGAGTGCCTTGACCCTCTCATGCAATCTGTTCAGTCAGCAAAGCTAGCGCGCCCTGTTCACTAACTAAATTAACTGAATCCCACAGATATTTATGAATATTTATTTTAAAACATATAATAAAGTTATAATTATCGTCGAACATAAACAGTCGTATGCAACTGGCCTATAATGGTAATTAAGACACTCGTATGGAAATTATAAAACTCGCTTACGCTCGTTTTTTAAACATACTCGTATCATATTTATTGCCATTATAGGCCCGTTGCATAATGTACTATTCTTTTCGGCCCTCCTAGATTATTTTGTACTGCATCTGGCCCCGTCTCTAAAATGTTTGCCCATGTCTGCCCTAAAGACAACAACAACAGCAGCTGTTCAAACGGAAGGTCGAAATTGGAAAGTAAATCACCTAGTTGGCTCAAATACAATAGATCTACAGCAAGTAGTCCTCAGTTGAAAATAGGTGGAATCGATTCCCGGCTCTACCAAGAAATAGTTGTTCTGGTGTGGGGGCTGGTACGGGGTGCACTCATCCTTATGAGGGGGAACTGAAAAGAGGTGGGTTCGATTCTCATCCCACCCATCCTAGGAGTGGTTTCCCATTCCTGCTACACACAAATGCCAGTAGAATTTTAACTTAAGACCAGTGCTGCATCCTTACCAAACCACACACCACTTACTAATACAGTACATACACTGCTATAGACAGTATAATAACACCTATTATAAGACAGATTCCACACACATGAAAAATGAAAATCCACAGCCTGCTTCCAGTCTTCGACCGGGTCAGGAATGGAATGAATGAAGCCCCCAACTAGCAGCGAGGATATGGAATGTGCCGGCTGCCGAGGCCTGACGCACTCCTCTGGGGCAATGATTAAATGAATGACAGGAGAAATGAAATGATAGTGGAGAGTGTTGCTGGAATGAAATTTTGACAGTGAAAACCGGAGTACCCGGAGAAAAACCTGCCTCCGTTTTGTCCAGCACAGATCTCACATGGGGTGACCGGGGTTTGAACCACGGACCCAGCGGTGAGAGGCCGGCGTGCTGCCGCCTAAGCCACGGAGGCATTCCACACACATAAACTCATCCAATGCAGTAATTGTGCATTGCACGACCAAATAGCTTGAAGTTTTGCTTTGTTATTAGTTGGTTCCTCAGTTTAGGGGCTGCGACAACGTGGTCATGTAGCCCCGTATACTTTGGGTGTGTATAGAATCTGTCTGATAACCGGTGTTAATTGTGATGGCTGTATTCAAGTCAACCCCTGGCACTATCCAGCCCATGACGGGCTAAGGCCGACCAAGCGACCGCTGCCCAGCCATTCGGCCTGCAGATATTGGGGTGACGCGTGATCAGCGCGTCGGGTCCCCTCGGCCGTTAATCTTGGTTTTCGTGATCGGGGCGCTGTCTCACTGTCAGACAGCTACTCAATTGTCCTCACGAGGCTGAGTGCACCCCGTTCCAACCCTCACGTCAGTTTTAAAATCCCTGACGGAGCCGGGGATCGAACCCGGGGCCTCCGGGTGAGAGGCAGGCGCGCTACCCCTACACCACGGGGCTGGCGATGGCTGTATTAGTGTGTGTTATCTGTAATTCAGATAAGGATTGCAGACGATCAATTTCAAGTAGTTCATATTTTTGCTACCAAATGCTACCATCAACGACACCTAGCTGTGAACTTGGCTCCTAGACGCCACCGCTAACGGCGTGGAACTAAAAGAGCGTTAATCAGATCTAACCTACAAATTCAGCCTCACACAACTGTAGTTAGTGGAAGGTTCTATTACATGCCATAAATCTATGACATGGGCCCGCCGGCTTTACTTCCCCTTCAAAGGAAAGCATACTGAGGGATTTTTAACGCTCTTGAAAAATCCGACGACTTAGGCCGTATTTGAACCCGCGATCTTGGTCATCTTGCTACCAACTACGCCACCTAAGCCACCTGATTTCACATTACGGCCATGAAAATCCAATACTGTACTTGGAATTAATAGTTAGTCCATCAGAGCAGGCAACAAAAACAGTATGATCGACTAGCAGAGATCAGGGTCAAACATTTATCATTGACAAATGAGAATTAAAACTGTCCCACGTTAGTTCAGTGGCATGCAAAGCTGGAGGTCACAGGTTCGAATCCTAAATGGGACAGACATTTTAACAGTCTACAGTATACAGCCAGATCATTATAATTAATCTTCGATTTGTCTGCTATTGGCTTTGTTCGCTCATTATACACAACTTATAATAAAGGAAGGTTAATAAATCTCCTCTACATTTGTGAATATTTGAGTGGTGTTTTTGGTGTGACTCAGCTGGTTTAGGTGAGTGATTAGTATACAGTATTTGAATTGCAGCCAATGGCCATAGCGGGTTAATTTAATTGAACGCCCGTGGGCTCCCAACAAGTTCAATTTCAAGTAGTTCCAACTTTGGTTACCAGAGATGCCTCTGTCACTGACACCTATTGGTGAACGTTGGAACTTGATAGAGCGTTTCTAATCAGCGGCTTCGGTGGCGTAGTTGGCAGCATGCTAAACTGCTGTTCCCAAGATATCGGGTTCAAACCCGGATGAAGTCGCCGGATTTTTAAGAGCATATAAAAGAATCTTCCATTAACTACAATTGTGTGAGACTAAACATTTGTACATTAGATTTGATTATCGTTCTATAATTTCCAAGGGGACGATGACCTCGTAGTTCTGCCCCATAAAACAACAATAACTAACTATAATTTCCAACGTTCACCGCCAGGCGCTGGTTGTGGTGCCATCGAATAGCCAAGTTCACACCTAGGTGTCGTTGACGGTAGCATTTGGTAGCAAACGTAGGAACTACTTGAAATTGATCGTCTTCAGTCCTTACCTAAATTATAGATAACACACACGCTAATACAGTCATCACAATTAACACCGGTTATCAGACAGTACACGGGGCTACATGACGGCGTTGTCGCAGCCTCTAAACTCAGGAACCAACCAGCCTAAAGCATTCTTTTATCTGAGATTTTATCATGATAATGGTACTTCTCTTGTTTTCTTTAATATACTGTTATTCGCATCAACGATAGATGTTGCATACTGGTCTAAGAGTTTACATATTGTGCTAACTCAGCGCATAGCCATGTGTGTTAAGTCCTGCAACAGGATTGTGAATGAGAGCTGAAGAAAAAGGATCAAAAGATCGGTGAATCAAATCGCGACCCTGGCAGTGGCCATTCTGAGTGTGTTCTTTTGTCTCAGGACTTTATCACACTCCCACCAGGTGAATGCCAGGGTTGGACCTTGGTTCAAATCCCTACTACAATACCTTACTCCATAACATACACTTAAACACGCTACTACATTCAACACGGCAACACAGGTTATCTGACAATTCCAGCACATACACACAAGTATACGGGGATGATGATCAATATATTCGAAGCTTCAAAAATTTGATTGTTAACAACAAATAAGTTTCAAATAATAATAATAATAATAATAATAATAATAATAATAATATTAATAAAAATAATGCATATCAGTATCCAGAAGGCAGTCATTTTAGGCAGTCATTTTAGAGACCTGCTCCATAGTTCGTTCGTTCCTCAATCTACTAATAAAGACAACTCTATCTTTCAAGAATTGCCTATGAAATAGTGAATTTTACCCAATGGCATGGTGAACATATGGATAAATAATAATAATAATAATAATAATAATAATAATAATAATAATAAAAATAATAATAATAATAATCATAATCCGAATAAAAACAGCACGGCTATCCAGTGGAATTTTTGCTTTTCTCCGTGAGAAAAAGACAAAGTAGAGAAGTAGAGAAATATCTGTAGGAGATTGGGATAACATGTGAAGATATCCAGGAGCGTGGCCCACTTAGGGAAAAACTTCAAAGACATCGGAGTTTTCAACTTGGGCCGAAACTAAAAACCGGGAAGGCGTGGACTACAGAGAGAAAGGTGCAACATCGATTGCGAATGAAAGAGTACTGGGCCATCATTAAAATGCAAAAGTAACAGTTGACATGACGTGGTCCTTAGTTGGCCATAACGAAGGAAGAAGACGAATAATAATAATAATAATAATAATAATAATAATAATAATAATAATAATAATAATAATAATAATAATAATAATAAATACAAGGCAAAAATAACACAATGAATTTTGAAATCAGATCCATTACCTTAAAAATCAGCCCATTAAAACAGAAAAAAAATTAAGCCCCATGGACCCCTTAATAAGTTGCATAATTATATTTTTAAGCTAAAATAGCTCAATGGTCCCTTATATAAGTTATATTCAATTGTTTGAGGTTTCCACTCATCTGAGTGAAACCCAACCTCAGCGGTAGCATTCTGTGTGTGGTGTCTCATACGTATTCATTGTTATTATACTACGAATAGTCATAGATGAACAGTTAGTTAATTCTTGATATAAATATGAGAATTGAATCAGCTACGAAATTTAAATCGAATAATACGGAAGCATCTCATATTTCAAGTAGCATTTCACAAAATCTTTGGATTTAAATCTTATATGACCATATAATTTGTATATTTCAAGGAGATAGTGAGAATTAATTTTACTTGCACATTATAATTTTACTGGACAAGGTTCGATGATTACAATGAAAGTCATATAGAAATAAAGTTATGTTTAAGGACAATACTAGCAGCCAGGTATGAGGTCGTCCACGAACTGGCAGCAGACTCAGTTTCAGAGCCACACTCTCTAGCCCTGAGCTAGGTACTTTTATAATCATTCATATTTAAAATGAATACTTCCTATGCTAACAGAAAAAATATTAAGCCATTTAATTTGGAACAGATTTCTTAAATAAATTAGATCTACATACTTGTTAAAATAAACTCCTTGATTTTACTTATTTTACGCTGAAATATTCTGAGAATAAACAATGGAATAAATATAATTCTCTTACTGCAAACAGACGAATCTCATTTACTATTAAACATTAGCTAGATTTTGTGGAACTCATATCTTCTGCTGATCTTTTGATCACATTTTCTTGTTACACTTCAAGGTGAGTTAAAATTATTTTAACTTACTTTCAAAATTAAATTTTGATACTTTCACATTTTTTTAAAGAAATTCACCTATATTTCCAGTTGACAGCACCATGATTTTAGGTTCAAAATTATTTCATTTTACTTTATCGCGAAGAGATAGTAATTTTAACTCACTTTGAAGTGTAACAAGAAATTGTGATCAAAAGATCAGCAGAAGTTATGAGTTCCACAAAATCTAGCTAATGAATAAAATATAACCTTTTAATTACAAAATTTAATAAGTTGGTTAAATAGTCCAGCATTCTTCTATTGCTATTGAAAGTGTTAGTCTTAATCTTTTTGTACTACAAGTGATACGAGCGATTTTGTGAATTACTAATTAAAAGTTTCATCTATACTGCGTGATCCCCTTTAAAATATAGATATTTTTATCTGATCTACAGGAAGTAATTTGTCCAAGACTTTACCAGAAACATGGGAGAACATATTGCACTCTTTTCTTGAAGACATCTCTTATGTTTACAAAAAAATTATAAACGGAAATCTAGCCGAGAATAAGCGAGAAGTAGCGTTAATTCATCTTCACTGAGGATCGGCACAGCTACGAACAGTAACACACGACTAGGTCGGCTCGCGCTTTCTGATTGGCTGTTCGCCACGGTCGGCACCGTTTGCTCTGACGAGTGAACGCGCGTCCGTCGTCTGGCCCCGACGCTCTACAACTGGGGACGGACGGTACCTCCGCGCCGAACAGCGAGCGTCGCTTGCCATCGATCGCCAGAGAAGATATATATACCATCAAGTATGACAACTTTCTGGGAAAGACTAAAAATACCCATGGTAATGTACGAACAAACACTAAAAGCGGATTGATTTCTTACATTACTGTAGCCTATCTCTTGATGGCGTCGCTGCAAACGTAGCATCATAGTACGGTGATATGATGGACGTTGCCATGAACAAACCATCAGGTTTTTCAGTACGATGATGATAATTGTTGTTTCAAGGGGTCTAATATCTAGATTATCGGCCCTAATGGTCTGGGTGATATTGAAAATGACCATGAAATGGAAACCATAGCGAAAATTGAGCTGCATTGAAAAAACGTACAAAAAGGCACTCAGATTGAAATGATTCACACAATGTACAGTGGAAATACTTACAAAAGGTTCCGGTAATTTAAAAGGAAAATACTCACAAAGGGAATTTAGATTGAAAAATACGCACAAAATGTAGTTTAGGTTCAAAATACCCACAAAATGCAACGTAGATTTGAAGTACTCAACAAAATACAATTGAAATTAAAAATACTTACAAAATGCAATTGAAATTCAAAATACTTACAAAATGAAATTGAAATTTAAAATACTCACAATATGTGGAAGCTCGCGATTCAAAATACTGAACTTACAAAATGCAATTTAGATCTAAAATACTTACAAAATGCAATGTAGACTGAAAATAGTCACAAATAGAATTAAAAGACACGGGGAGCCAATTCATAAAACCAGGGCGGGAATCTTAAGGAGAAATGGAACTATACTGAAAAGAAAAAGAAGGCTGATCCCTAGAAGAATGAGGGATCAAGAAAGATAAGAGTAGGGCCAATTAAGGCCTGAAAGGAAGAGACTCCCTAGGCCTCGGATACCCTAATACCGTTGGGGCGGAAGAGAACAAGAGTCGACCAAGAGAGGTCGACAGGAAAGAAACACAAGAGGAGCCTGGCACAAGTAAGTGGAAGCAATGCCGGACTCAGCTGGGGTCCTGTGGTCGCCAACCCATGTCCTACTATATGTGGGCCCCTGGGGGCTTTGTGGCATCCTGGTCTTGTATCCCCGTGTACTTGGGTATGCGTGAGTGAGTAAACTTGTGTTGTTGTTGTTGTTGTTGATGATGCATTCAGGTACTTTGGTGTGATTGAACTGTCCTATAACCTGTGTAATTGTAATGGCTGCACTAGTGTGCACTTTTAATTGATTTTGGGTAGTACAAAATCCCCTATGATCTTAATTTATGTTCCATCCAGTCATTCGCCTGGAGTAAAATCTGGGAACCATGGAAAACTACTTCAATGATTGCTAAGTTAAGAATCGAACCCATCTCTTCTCAATTTTGACCCACGAGGCTGAGTGAAGACCGTTCTAACCTTCAGACCAGATTTACCAATTCTTGGCAGAGCTGAGAATTGAACGCAGGACCTCAGGGGGTGACAACCAAGTATGCTAGCCACTACACCACACGGTTGTCTTATTCCCTTGTGGAGCGGACGATTCAACATTGGTGCCCCGCGATGGCAGCTGCAATGAGTCCTCAGGTTGGGTTCCCTCGGTCTCTTCCACACTCCCTCCAAGCAAATGCCGGGATAGAACCTATTTCAAGTCCCAGGTATCAACCAAATCCCTGTCCCTACTACAGTCACCAGATACACACAGGTTATCCGACACATTCAAAACACACCCAACTACACGGGGTTGATGACCAAGATGTTCCAAGCCCCTAAATCGAATTAAAACAATTAGATTAACATCAGGCCTAAAACAAGTTGAACTGGACCGGTAATATGATAACGGCAAACATACTTCATAATAATGATAATAATAATCTTATTATCTTATTATATAATACGCTAAGGTGTAAGTATCACAAAACTCAAGCTCCTAAACCAGAGGGAGTTAGAAGGTGTGGTTTGTACCAAAATCTTTCAAATTGTCTCAATAGTACAGGAAAAATCTTGCATTTCTTGAAAAGTCAACGGAAATATATTTATTTGTTTATAAAGTGCTTTTACAAATAAACAAGACGATAGCCCCTTCCAGAACTGTATCGGGTACGGCCCGCATAGCACTAGGGCCGAGCGGGTAGTCTGTACACTTGGGGCGCACATAACGCATTATGCGAGTGTTTTCGCACGGGTCTGCTAGTAATAATAATAATAATAATAATAATAATAATGATAATAATAATGTTATTGGTTTCACGTCCCTTTTAACTACTGTGGGTTTTAGAGAGGACGAGGTGCCGGAAGAGGATCTTTGATGTGCCAGTAAATGTACTGACACGGCTCCCTCGCATTTGCGCACCCTCAAATGCCAGCTGATTGGGCCAGGATTCGATCCTGTAACCTTGGGCATAACAGGCGAGAACGTTACCTCTCAGCCACGCAGCCAGTCTGCAAACAGACATGAAGCTCAGTTGACGTGGGGAAGTCGATTTGAATGTCTTCCTCTCCGCTACATCTGTAGTAACGAGTAAACACAACGGCGAAAGCATTGAATGGAAACTATCGGATATTGCTTCGCCAAATCTCATCCCCAGGCTGTTCGCATGCTTAGGAATTCACGGTGAAACGTATGCATTGGCAGGATACAGTTTGGGTTTGGAAATTTGGGAATGGTCACGATATTAATTTTGTTGTTGCGTTTCCTTAGGATATCTTGATCATCAGCACACTACACTTGTGTGTGTAGGTGTTTTGTTTGTGGTTAATTAATTTAAGAGTTACTAGCAGTAGTGCCCGGCTTCGCGCAGTGGATTTATTTGTTTTACCGTACTGGAGCGCTCAAGGATTAGGATCGGAATAAATAAAAGTAAATTTGAAAGCATCAACGCTTATTGCAGCTGATAACCTCAGTATACTGCACCAACACCATCGCCCTTATACAGAGGCATCTATCGTCATGATAACTGTTATAAGGGGCCTAAGACATCTTTTTGCACTAATTACTCCCCTTGACTGCAATTTATAAGCAGCTCGCCAACGCTTATTGCAGCTGATGACCTCAGTATAGGCTACTGCACCAATACCATCGCCCTTATACAGAGGCATACTACTGTCATGATAACTGTTATAAGGGGCCTAAGAAATCTTTTTGCACTAATTACTCCCCGTGACTGCAATTTATAAGCAGCTCGCAATTCTGCACCCGAACATTGGTGGGGGTGACGTGATGCGGCCCGCATTGCATGGCAACAATAGACTTCGGTATTATTGAAGCCGTTCTGAGGCGCTATTTCTTCCGACTTACTGAACAAAAATCAATCTCTAAGGTTACCTGAGAGGTGTAGCCTAATGCCACATAGCCTAAACTATTCCTCTGGAATAAGGCTATCATATACAAAAATAATTTTTCGAATCCCACTGGTAGTTCCAGAAATTAGCGCGTTTAAACACACAAACAAACACACAAACTCTTCAGCTTTATTATGTTAGTATAGATAAACCATTTATTTTCACCTAGTCAATATTTATTTCATTAAAACCGTGTCGGTTTAAGTCACACTGTGACCTTCAGCTGGTATATGTGAGTAGTACCATATCTAAAGTTCACATAGTAACATTTTCCAAAAACCAGATCTGTTACAATACATTTTGTAAATTAAGCATAACAAATTTTTTCTTGAAAAACTGCGTAGAAATGAGGAATGTGTATGAGAAAATATGTAGCCAACTGTTTGTTCTAACAGTTAGGTTATAAAAATTCTTGATGAGTATTAGCTAGGTATAGTATAGAAGAACATTGGAATATGTGGCGAATTTATGTTCAAAATGTATTTGTTTTGTATTTGCGAAGAAACTAAATCTTATTTTATGAGATTGGGACATCTTGGTAATCACTATCATTTTTTTAACTTTTCAGTCGGTCATCACGATTTTGCCCAGGTAGATCAAGTAGGGTAACTATATTGTATTGTATCTGTTATGTTAAGGGTGTTGTTGGTTTGACTAACCCGCGCCTCCCACCATTTGTATTGTATCTGTTATGTTAAGGGTGTTGTTGGTTTGACTAACCCGCGCCTCCCACCATTCGTATTGTATCTGAGAGGGATGCCAATACAAATACTAAATCTAGGGGATGAAATTAATCTAAATTGGGGTTGTAGCTTGGCGAATTTGTAAGAGGTTGGGATTGTTTTAGGAAGAACTGCGGACACGTTTAGAGAGCAATTTACATACAGGGGAATTGGCGGGAGGGATGAATACTCACCTAGCTCACCTCTAGGCCGCACGCTGGCGGTGCAGCGCCTCCTGCATGTCAGCATTCAATGTAGATCTTAAAACTAGGTACTAATCTAAAGGGAAGGGCTTCTTAACCTAAACGAAATAAAAAGGTAGTCAATAGACTGTTCAGAAAGGGGGTTTATTAAGAAATAGTGGCAATTGCAATAGGGGAGGATGGAAATAATAATCTAGGGGGAAAAAGGAATTAAGCAGGCACGATGTCACTCACCCCACCGTTAATACCGGTCTTCCATGATGATGGTGGCGTTGGGACTCGATATGGGGCCATCCCCCATATCGGTCCGACGTAGCACAACTCCTATAGAGTGTAGGACTGTCACTGCAGGTTCAGAAGAATCCACGTTCCTAAGAGCTTAGAGCGTCAAAAGCTTAGAGACCGCGGCGCGTGTTCGTACCTCTATTTATAAGTAAAAGGTGCGATGTCAGTCCAGTCAGCGGTATGTTGGGAGTGTAATGTCCTCTGTGTCCTGTCCAAGTGCTTGCTATTGGAGCTAGGTCCATGACCTACGGTCTACTCCGTAGTCGCGTTGCCATGTCGCCTTTTACGTAGTTATCTCTTATTATATATTATGTATTTATAGGCACAGTCCTTTCCTAAAGGGCTGGGGCCAGGACAAGTCTTCTTCCTGTTTTAATAATCGTCCTCGATTATTGGACTAGACGTGGGGACGGAAACTTTTATTTTCTTCTTTCTTTCTTCTTCTTCTTCTTCTTCTTTTCTTCTTCTTCTTTTTTTTTTTTTCTTTCGTCGATATGAATTTGTTTTCGATTCGTCGTATCGTCCTTCGTCGCTTCTGGTCTTCTTCGTGGGTGGGGGGATGAGCGAAATTGTACCGTGCCAAGGGTTGGAAGGCGTGGCAAGAGTGTTGGGGTGGTTTGTTTTACAGTCATTTCATGGCAGATAGTTCTCTGTATCTGTCTATATCCCATATTGTATGTTTTACATAATCTGTATTGCCCATTTGGCAGAGTTAAAATTTTCATAAAAGTGTTGACATTGTTTTGTTAAAATTGAAGAAAAAACTAATAAGTGGAATTTCAGCGGAAATATAAATTGAAATAAATGAAGCTAAAAGATATATCTTTAATGAAATCGCATAGGAAATTTACATTATTAGCACCGTACTCGGACTAGTGCGTGACTTGCGTACGACGCCGTCAAGTCGAGCCCTGCCGCGAGGATGCATACATAACTGTAATTTTCCTACGATGGGAAATGATGCTGTAAGGAGCTTAAATAATGGCGATCCCTTATGAACTAGCACGCGCCCTTCGTAGCGTGTGTAAAAAAGGGAAAGAAAAAATGTAGTGTAATGTACTCTAGGCCAAGTGTAGCTATGAGGGTGCGCTACTATTAATAACCTCCTTACAACGTGGGGATGATGAAATAAAATTGTAGAAATATCCTAGAAAACGTGAAATTCCGTCAAAGTTACTTGATGAAGTGCGTAAAAAAACATGTAGTTAAGTTATTAAGAGAAAAAATTAGCATTGAAGTATTGTTAATAAATAGCTGAAGGCTCCTGCCTAAATCGGCTGACATTCTAGTATGGTTTGTAGGTTTTGACTGCTGTTGCTGCCATGCGTGTTGTAACTTTGGTCTTGCGTCACGTTCATCCGGGGGGCATCCTGCATGTATGTCCTACTGGGGGATTACAGGATTGTACACCGTATAATTAGTCTGAAATCAGAAATCTCTCTTATCGTTTTGTACAGAGGGATTGGTTTACCCTGGTACCGTTATTTTTTTTTTTCACTGAAGTTCGTTACGTCGTACGCGGTAATCTCGTTACTTAATGTCTGCATTATGACATATATACTAATATCCTTATAAACTAACGTGCAATATGTATTCATTGACATATTGGCCATTGTGGTTATACACTATACCCCGTCTTATATGCGTCGTTGTAAAACTGCAACATGCTTCCTTAAGCATTTAGCTGCGTATATCCTCTTATATTTCGTAGAACTTGAATCCTTTATATTTGTAAAAAACTTTCTTATATATCGACGTATATCTTTGCTATAGCTGAGAATTAATCCTTAAGTTTTACATTTACACTTTCTCAGCGTGAATTAAGCGACGTATTCGCTTTTTAATCTATAGATATGCAGACATTATGTAAGGATATTCGCACTACGTGTACACTCGATCGTTAAGTTTAAATAGAGTATTGTTAAAATGGCGACTGTTTCGTCGGGAAGTTATTGAAATTAGAAATTATTTGTTGCCTCTCCGGGCTAACTTGGGAATTCTGTGCACTGTATAGAACTTCAGGAAATATAAATTAACACGATAATATTATCTGAAAATATATTATCTGAAAAAAATGACATTTATTACTGACATGTGATAATTGCCTGTAAAAAATAACACTGTTAATGACATTGTATGTAAGACCCTTTTGTAAAACTTGCCACGTTATATAGGGGGGGGGGGAGGTGATTTACTATCTAGCTTAATTCTTAATGCTAAATCTAATAATATTATCTTTTCTTAGCTAAATATGCTATATACATGGGGTAAGGTGGACTAACGTGCCTGGACAGGGGTGAAAAAAATCTCTTGAAGGGGGGGGGGTCGATATATATTAAAGGTATTTCTTAAATATTTAAGCTCTCTCTATATATTGTATCCGCAGCCATGAAAATTTTCTAAAGTGTACCTTCAATGAGGTGGCTACCTTTGCTCCTTAATAAAATTAATAGGGCTGTATCTTCACTGAAATGCATATCTTTGCTCCGTAAGAATATAATGCGGTTGCTCTATATGGAATGACTAATATTATGCCTGAGTTGCATAGTTTTATTTCTTTTACATATCCTGTTGCCTTCTTGTCATAGAAAATATGGATGCATGTGATTATGACTTTTAACCAAGTGGTGTCACTCTTTATATAGAAAATCAGCAAATGTGTCCAGCGGTGTAGGTTTCAGTTTACCTACTATGCTACAATATCATAAAACGTGTCACTATATTCTCATGTTAAACATAATACCAAAGAGATATCGTCTGTTGGTAGACTGTCCGTACTTCGATACAGGACGCATTCCATCGGACGTTAAATCCATGCTGTATTGGGTTTATTTTAATATAAATATCTCCTAACATCTTATCAGAATACTATAAAGTTATCGGCTGTTGGCAGACTGTTCGTACTTCGATACAGAACGCATCCCAGTGGCCGTTAAGTTCATTGTGTATTAAGTTTATTTTAATATAAATATCTCCTAATATTTTATCAGAATACTATAAAGATATCGGCTGTTGGCAGGCTGTCCGTACTTCGATACAGAACGCGTCCCAGCGGCCGTTAAATTTATTATGTATTAAGTTTGAATTGACCGCCACAAGATGTATAACGTGGAGGGTTTAATTCCCTGAAAGTATTAAAACGAACGTCATCTAGGCGAAAGGGTTGGCTATGTCCTTTCAAAGTTCAGTAGCGTTCTAATATCTGGACTACTTCTAACGTGTTCAGCGGGTTGGCTAGGTCCCTGAATCTGAAATGATAGTCTTCGGTCGCCGGTTGTCATTATTATATTGACCAATATACCTGTAGCTAATTAATTCCCTCTGGGTGTGACGTTTCGACTTTTACGCATTTGGCTTGCGTAAATTGTGGACTTTGGGGCCACGGTGTGGTCACTAATCTTATTTATTAATGGCATTTGTTATCAACGTAGGTGTGTTAATATCTCCTTAATCTCCTCCATACTACCCTTATCTCAAAGCGATGTCCTCCCTCGGACCTGCTGCAAGATATCAATAACGTCGTGTTCTTGAGGCTGTGCGAACTATTGTGCCAGCTCAAGATATCTATAATATATTTCTTCAACTTCACTTAATACTTCCCTTATCTCAAAGCGAGGTGCACCCATGGACCTGCTGCAAGATATCAATAACGTCGTGTTCTTGAGGCTGTGCTAACCATTGTGCCAGCTCAAGATATCTATAATATATTTCTTCAACTTCACTTAATACTTCCCTTATCTCAAAGCGAGGTGCACCCATGGACCTGCTGCAAGATATCAATAACGTCGTGTTCTTGAGGCTGTGCTAACCATTGTGCCAGCTCAAGATATCTATCAACTTCACTTAATATTTCCCTTATCTCAAAGCGAGGTGCACCCATGGACCTGCTGCAAGATATCAATAACGTCGTGTTCTTGAGGCTGTGCTAACCATTGTGCCAGCTCAAGATATCTATCAACTTCACTTAATATTTCCCTTATCTCAAAGCAATGCTCACCTTTGGACCTGCTGCAAGATATCAATATTCCTTCAACTTCACTTCAACTTCACTTAAATTACTTAATACTTATTACTAATATACTAACGATGATACTCTTGATAACAATTGTCGTACGTTGCGATGCTGCCCTGCTGTGCCCAAGTCCGTGCTTACGCATTTATGCTATACTGATATCGCCGTGCCTTTGTCGGCGTTTTTCATAAATTCCTACTGGATTGCTTTCTCACCTATGTTACTTCGTGAGGGAATGGTGTTTTCTTTGCTAACTGAATGTTCTGTTTGAAATGTACTGCTGGAAAAAGAATTCTACCTTAAGAGTGTACTTTACGCTTACATCTTTAAAATCATTAGTGCGCTTTTCTACTATCGCACGCTTCACATTGAAAACAAAAATAATGCAGGCAAACTTATGCAAGGTCATCTGGCGTGTGAGTGAATAGTGCCAGGAATTGAACTCAAGGTGTCTGGCTTCCGCTCGAGTGCGTCTGCACGCTGAGCTAGCGAGATAGTGTCAGGTTTAATGTCCTGCGGGCGGACGGTGTGCTGAGCACGTGTCAGTCATATGGCATATTGGATTGTGTTACAATGGACAAATAAGCATTTCCTCTGTGGTCGGCTTTCAGAACAAAAGAGAAACTGTAGTACGTCTTGACTGAATGCGTTTACAAACTAATTATTGCGGCACCTTGCAGAAATGTGATTGCAAGGTCTCCTAACTCTATGTAAGCATCTAGCCAATACTACCTTCCGCTAAGTTATACTAAAATGGATTCAGAAGAAAATATTTTAGCCTACAATCATATACAATGTATAGTTGCACTGCTGTAAAAAATACAAAGTTATTTATTCATTCCATTTATCCTATGGGATATCACAATCTTATTCCTAATAGAGCTTCATTGTGGGGGGTTTAATCTGAAATTAGGAGCAATTTTCTCTGAATATAGTAGGGTAGTTATCAATACGTCTTCCTACTAGGCTTCCATTAATATTCCTAGTGACTTATTAGATAGGGGTTGTTAATATTCAAATCGCTTGGCGTAAGAGGTGTTTATCGCGAAATCTATAAGGGTGGGGGTGGGGGTATTATAATTATTGTGTACTAAAAATATTCTCTAACTTAATCTACTAAAAAAATTCTGTTCGGGGGGTTTAAATTGTCTCACTCGCTTGGCTAATGTAATGAGTATAGGGGGCGTTTACATATGTATTAGTTACTGGGGCGGGTGTGGGTGGGTACCAAAAATAATATTTGACCCGTACTTCAAAAAATTTTCCTTAATTTTGGGTAAATTTTGCTTGGCTGCACAAGAGGGTTTTTAGGGACCTGTATCGTAGAAATTCGTTGTCTGAACTCCTGTAGGCGTTGTCTGACGACAACGTCACGATACCCCGGGCCTCCTCCATTTTGTATTGTATCTTTTGTATAGTGTTCTTACCCGCGCCTCCCACCATTTTGTATTGTATCTGTTATGTTAAGGGTGTTGTTGGTTTGACTAACCCGCGCCTCCCACCATTTGTATTGTATCTGTTATGTTAAGGGTGTTGTTGGTTTGACTAACCCGCGCCTCCCACCATTCGTATTGTATCTGAGAGGGATGCCAATACAAATACTAAATCTAGGGGATGAAATTAATCTAAATTGGGGTTGTAGCTTGGCGAATTTGTAAGAGGTTGGGATTGTTTTAGGAAGAACTGCGGACACGTTTAGAGAGCAATTTACATACAGGGGAATTGGCGGGAGGGATGAATACTCACCTAGCTCACCTCTAGGCCGCACGCTGGCGGTGCAGCGCCTCCTGCATGTCAGCATTCAATGTAGATCTTAAAACTAGGTACTAATCTAAAGGGAAGGGCTTCTTAACCTAAACGAAATAAAAAGGTAGTCAATAGACTGTTCAGAAAGGGGGTTTATTAAGAAATAGTGGCAATTGCAATAGGGGAGGATGGAAATAATAATCTAGGGGGAAAAAGGAATTAAGCAGGCACGATGTCACTCACCCCACCGTTAATACCGGTCTTCCATGATGATGGTGGCGTTGGGACTCGATATGGGGCCATCCCCCATATCGGTCCGACGTAGCACAACTCCTATAGAGTGTAGGACTGTCACTGCAGGTTCAGAAGAATCCACGTTCCTAAGAGCTTAGAGCGTCAAAAGCTTAGAGACCGCGGCGCGTGTTCGTACCTCTATTTATAAGTAAAAGGTGCGATGTCAGTCCAGTCAGCGGTATGTTGGGAGTGTAATGTCCTCTGTGTCCTGTCCAAGTGCTTGCTATTGGAGCTAGGTCCATGACCTACGGTCTACTCCGTAGTCGCGTTGCCATGTCGCCTTTTACGTAGTTATCTCTTATTATATATTATGTATTTATAGGCACAGTCCTTTCCTAAAGGGCTGGGGCCAGGACAATATATAAAACACACTACTCCAGAAAAAGAAAATACATGCATTAATATTATTCACTGATTAAGGTGACAAAACCTAAATTGTTGAACAAAATACTTATAAATCTTAATATGTTCCTATCACATAAACTATTGTTTTTAATTTGTTTATTTTTAATTGTTTAATTGTTTTTAAAATTTATCAACATCTTAAGTGAAACATTCTTTTTTTTTTCAGTTCGTTAGGGCCATCTCTGGACCACGATGCTTGTGTTTTAGCTGTATGTTTCTTGCTGTCATCGTCGTTGTTGCCACGATTGGTGTTCTCAGTGGCGGGTTTGGCAGCTGCTTTCTTGTAGGTACCTTGAGCTTTTCTGATGGCCCAGTAGTCCTTCATTTTCCTGCTAAATTCAATCTTGCGCTAATCAGACCATTTCCTGGTCTCGTCCTCTGGTCTGTGGGTAACTTCTGTGAGGGACGTTACGAAGGGTGTAGTTTTGACAGTTATATGCTAGTTACTCCGGTCATCTCTGTCATTGTGACTAATAAGGAGTTCCGCAAGATCTTTCTCTACTTGCTTCATCCACAAGAATCCAGCGGATTTTCCCTAGTTAGTAACCTTGAAGATCCTATGGGGTAACCTGTTAGAGTCCATTTTGCACGGGTGTCCATAGAAAGTCAGTCGCCTGTTTGTGATAGCATCTATGAGATTTTCTTGATACAATATTAAAATGTCTGAAAAATCAATATCCTTCACTTTACTAACATTACATTCTAAAAACAAAATATTAAGCAAAAGGTACATTTATGACCTAACAATTAAAGTTGAAGATTTGAAACTAAACAAGTTACACACGACTAATTAAATTCGCTTGAACACCTGCTAATACTGAACATGTGTACTTCTTTCTTGAAACATGTGTTCGGCCCTTCACTCAGTGCCTTCTTCAGCTTGTTAATTGGCTTAAGGTGGCGCTAATTGAATAGTAGAACCAAACAGTTCCCTTTCTTAATATGATCCTACCACACAAACTACTGAATCAATTGTTATGAGGGGCAGATGACCTCGTAGTTCCGCCCCTTTAAACAACAATAACTAACTATTCAATTGTTCTGAACATTTATTAACATTTACCTTTGTAAGATAAAATAGGTAAGTTACTGGAAAGGCAATATCATTCACTGTTACCAACATTACAATTAATGAATTCTTAAAAACAGAATATTAAGCAAAACGTACGTTTATGACCTAACGATTGAAGTAGAAGATTTGAAATTAGAGTAAATACACTTGAAGAATTCATGACTTGCAATACAACTTAGAATCATGGTTCCAGTTCTTCAAACTTATTGTTTGTAATCTTTTCTTTCTTACGTTTAAAAAGTTTCGAAGCAATGAATTTTTCCTCAAGTTGCATCAATAAGGCAACCATTATTCTAGGTCGGATTATTGCACATATGCGTATAGAGATATTGTGAAAATTTCAAGTTGATCAGTGCAGTAATTTCTAATAATAATAAAACTTGTAAGAAATGGCTGTCCAAGAAATATCTGCAAAGGAAGACGAGTAATGACTTGGTAGATGTTTGCCAAAGTTGACAAACTTCAAAAGCCCTTATCTTGGAAATAGATTAATATCTTTGCTCCAAACAAACTGCATATAATATTTCAAAATTTTAAGAACCCAAAACATCAAAAAAGAGAAAATTGATTTTCTCTACTAAAATCTAAGACCTTAACACTACATTAGGTGTAAATCCCGATTTACATTTTATTAATTATGTTACGTGGGTAGGAATCGAATCCAGAACCTTGAGTTAGAAGCACAGCATCTCTACGCTCCGAGCAATTCTTGCCTAATAAACGCTTAAATACTTTATGTGTGCTGTAATGTTTTAAGAAAGGCTTTATTGAATAGCCTTTGGTGAGCCATGTAAGATAGTCATGAATATATGGTAAAACAGAGCGTGGTATCTGTGGTCATGAGAACCTGAGGACCTAGGCTCGAATTCCGAGGAGGTCTACATTTTCAGTCCATCCGGGTACAAGGAAAAAGCATACTGCACACGCTAGTTAAAATTTGAAATAATCACTGCTGACGAAATATGCCGAAGTTGGTTGTACTGTAATTGCTGGCTGGGAATAATAAAAGCCACATGCATTAACTTCTGCAGTAATCCAATCATGGGTTATAATATTGTGCTCTGATTGGTTCATGTCAGTCAGTAACCAACATTCATCCCACATTATAGCTCGCGTATTAACCTTTTAAGCGCTAAGTTAGCTGGTTTCAACCTCAGTGCTGCATTTTTCAATTCATTTAACTTATTAGGGGGATATTAAAAGGTCTATAGGTTTTGGATCTCTATTGATAATGATGATGATGATGATGATGATGATGATGATGATGATGATGATGATGATGATGATGGTTGTTCTAAGGGGTATAACATCTGGGTTATCGGTCCCTAATGGTCTGGGTGATGGCAAAAATGACAATGAGACAGTTGCGGCTTCGGTGGCGTAGTTGGTAGCATGCTAAACTTCTATGCCCAAGATTGCGGGTTCAAACCCGGCCGAAGTTAACAGCGTTAAAAATCCCTCCGCATGACTTCCTTCGGAAGGGAAGTAAAGCCGGCGGTCCCATGTCATAAAGAACCTTCCACTCATTACACTTGTTGAAGCTAAAATTTGTAGGTTAGTTTGATAACACTCTATTAGTTACAACGTTCGCCACCGGGGGCTGACTGCGATGGCATTTAGTAGCCAGGTCCGTAGCTAGGTGTCGTGGATGGTAGCATTTGTTGGCAAAAGTAGGAACTACTTGAAAGAATTAATCGTCTGCAGTCCTTCTACCTGAATGACAGATAACACACATTAATACAGCCATCACAATTAACGCCGGTTATCAGACAAATTCTACACACCCAAAGTACACGGGGATGCGTTGTCGCAGCCCCTAAACTAAGGAACCAACCATTAATGAGACGAAACCCATAACGAAAACTAATGGAGGTTGAAAATACTGAAAAAATATTGAAAATACACACAAAATATAATTTAGTGTGGAAAATACTGACAAAATGGAATTTAGATGGAAAATGCACACAAAAGTAATTTAGATTGAAAATTTCAAAATTTATGTTAGCTTATATTGAAATTCTGTTACACGTACACGTAATGTAGTATTAGTCTAATTAACAAGCTGAAGAAGGCCCCACTGATGGGCCGAAAACATGTTTCAATAAAGAAGTAATCATTTAGTATTAAAAGGCGTTGAAACGAGTTAAATTAGTTATGCAATTATTGAACTACTAGCATTATCCGTCGCGGCTTCGCCCGCGAATATTCTAGTTGTAAAGAGTAAACTTAGCAAAATCTCAATCATGAATGCCATGACTGATTTATCCTTGGTATGAATAATCAGACTTTATTAATTCAGCTACTGGTGCAGTGGTTAAGGGTTTGACATTTCTTCATAGGTATATCAGAGCGAAGTTAGTTTTCTGGGAATATCACAGCAGGGGCGGTCGCAGCCAGAACTTTTGGAGGGGGCCCTAAGCCCATAAGGAGGGGGGGGGGGGGAGGCATCCGTCCTATATTTATATACAGTAGGCTATCTTTAAGTTCTACTGGTAGCATGTCGTATAATATCATAAGGACTGAAATTCGTATAACAACCTATTAGTTTTATAAAAATCGAGGAGAGGGTCGAATAGACTCTAGAAAGAGGACACACATAATACAATCTAAATCTGTTTATTGTAGGTATCTGATCAATGAACAAAATCCAATCGCCTTGTCTTCATTTTGGCAAACCGATCAATTACTTTCTCCACACTGACTTTCGTTGACCGATGGCAATGTAACAGAGCCAGTCCGGTTAGCATTTCTTCCGGCATTCGGGACCGTAGCCAGTCCTTCAGCCGTCGCAATGTTGGGAGTGGCGTTACTCACAGGCAACGTTGCCAAAACCTGCAGGAGAGTGTTGACTGTAGGTGTCAAGCTTTGAGAAGCAGCTACCATTGACTCAATTGCAGTTGATGGCAATTTCTTCCCTGCCCACTTCAATCTCAACCATCGCTGTCTCCATACAGCATACTCTCCCTGCAAGTGGCGCCCGTAGGAAATTAGCAAAGGCTGATACTTGATACGAAGAGCCTCCAAACATTGCTCAACTGTTGGGTCTTCAGCCCGTTTGTCAACGCAGATTGCAGGCATCAAGTCGAATGCGGCCAAAGATTCATATGGAAATTGTTCCTTGAGGTCCTGCACCACATGCTCGATCAGCGGAATGTAGACTGTTCGGCGGTAGTACTCTTCGGGTGCGTCAATGTCAGCTGGAACGTTGGACCGCTTCCTCCTGCCTGCTCTTCGGGGCAACGCCACCTCAAACTCCAGTTCTTCCGCAAAATATTATCTCGAAGTACGGTTCAGCATTCTCACGTGCAGTCGAAAGCGCCTCGATGGTGTCCATGACACCCGTGGAAGCCATCACCAAGTCCAATGAATCGTCCTGACGAAGAAGGCTCAAAGGCCGGGTTTTAACTAGAACGTCGCACAGACACAACATTGAAACCACAAATTGCGTATCACACAATGATTGAATGAGGGATTCAGCTGCACTCGATGAGTCGCTGTCCTCCCATTCTGCTATGATTTCTAAAGATCGAATTATCTTAACTAAGAGTCTCTCGAACTGTAAATGGCCATCAAGTTTTTCACTCCACCTCGTTTAGCACAGTTTGCCAAAGTCTTCGCCCAAAACTGACACAAAAAAGCTTTGTATCATTTAGGAGATGATCTAGCAAAGTTAATTGCATTTTTCATCAATGCAGTACCATTACGAGTGGGCACTACTTTTGAAGTTTTCGCTAAGCTGCTGTTAAGGACGTGATTGTAGCACGGACACCTAGAACCGCAAGGTGCCGCTTTCAAAAGTTCCTGTACTGCACCTTTCGTTTCCGATGACATCACCGAACAGTTATCCGTGCCTACCCCAACACAAAGCTTAAGATCGAGTGAGGCTTTGTAGTGAGATCTTGTACAACGTGACCAAGAGCAAAGCCTGACAATTTTGGTTCCCCGCCTTGAATATCGTCCTCCCTAATAGACTCGTAGGCGTCCGCAAATGTCAAAATATCTTCGTGCACCTTCTCTTCGTGGACGTAGCGAAGTGACAATGCAAGCTGTTCTTTTAGCGAAATGTCTGATGTCTCATCGAACATGACGGAAAACATGCCTGCTACTTTCACCTTCCGAACAATGTCTTCTTGGATTTCCTCACGACAGCACTTAATCAGTTCATTTTGTGTTCTATTACTAATATACGTAGCCCGTGCTGATGCATTTTCAAGGTGGCTACGAAGAGTTTCGTCGCCGCTTTCGACTCGAAACTGAAGGAGTTCACGGAAGTTTCCTTCATTTTCTAAGGGGTCTGGAGGGCAGGTCTCACTCTCACAGGCAGGTCCTGTGATGTCAAAATTGGAACTGTCAAGTCAAACCTTTGCTCTCTTCCCTCTCTCTCCTCTGCCTTTCTCTTTCTCATTTTCTTTTTTTTTCTTTCTATTTTTGAAGACCGTTGGGGGGGGGGGGGGGCATGGCCCCCCTGGCCCCCCCCCTTGGGACCGCCCCTGTATCACAGACACTGTTAATTTAAGGGTTTTCGGAGACCCTTTATAGTCGGGTGAAAATGACATTTCGTACCACACTCACACGTGAAAATTGCGTGAAAAAATTCTAGAGTGCCCCTTGACCTCCTTAAGCGCATTATACTGTATGTATTGATGAATTTTACAGCTTAATTTGGTTCAGTGATAACCTTATAACCGTCTGTAAACATTCACAGTAATATAATAATTGGAATTGCATTGCGTCTTACAGAAATAGATGGACCTGTGAGATTCTGTTACCATGGTTACCGTGTTGCATTCTTTTATTATTTCATTGTAAATATACATGTTTTAAGGTATTTATTTAATGGTGAGACATTTAAAGAGTAAGTGAGTGCGTTTCGCTTACGCATTGGGTTATGCTGAACCTGTAGGTACCCCATATGTGTAGGTTGGTGTTAATGGGACCTTATTTTCGGTACAAAACTGGAATGGGACCTTAGCAGAATAATATAGGGAGGGATAATCTCCCATAATTATGCAGTCACGGAATAGTGATTTGATTTCCAGCTCATTATGGTGTTTGAAGCCATTTTCAGTGTTGTCTTATGCTTTTCAGTCGGTCAACACGATTTATTTATTGATCTCATGTTGTTGTTTTTTTTTTTTTCAGGATTAGGGAATAACCCATCTCATTTGGGTACAATTGGGTTGACCGACTGAAAAGCACCAAACTTTTGTTTCCAGCTCATGTTATGGACCAGTTGCGTGTTAAGGCACGTACAGGGTCAACCTTGTCATGTAGCAGGGAGACTATTGGGCTTCTTGCTCTTGGATAGATCAAACTTCCACCAAGTTGAGAGACCCCACCTTTAACTCCGGCTTCTTATTAACCCTCTGATTACTTGGAAGTAGATACAGGTTCAGTAACTAACTCCAAGTTATTCCAGAGAGTCCATCCCTCGTCCCTCTTCCTTCCTCATGCACCAGTCAATAGCCTACCTATATTCGAATATCTGGTTATCTCCCTGGAAATGACTTTTATTGTTTTATAACCAGCGCACTAAAAGAAAATTCAGACTTTGATTACGTTTTATCCAAACTGCTTGCCACGGTGGGTGAGTGGTCAACGTGTCGGTCTACTAACCCCCAAGCTTGCAGGTTCGCTCCTGGCCTTGATAAGTGATTTTTGAAAGGCGGCAAAAATTGCGACACCATGTCATACGATGTTGGCATGTCAAAGAACCCATTTGACTTCAGTAGGCCGTGTTCATAGTGGCAAAATTAATCTCGGGAATTTCCGCCAACACAAAGTTCCTCATTTCTCTGCTAGAAAGCGCTATAGTGTTCAAGGAGGTTTGATATCTAACCTCCTTGACTTTCATAGTGCTTCAAGGAACAACGAAATTCGACAGGCAAGCTACCCTTTGGGTGTCAAATAACAGAGCTTGTATCCGGCACTCGAGGCCATACGATATTATTATTATCCTAACTGACCACCTTTTCTGAAATATTTTATCAGCTTATTATCTAGCCTTTGTCGGTGATTGTGTTCCCGATGTTTCAGCTGTCATTCCAGCAGCCTTAATTATGGGGTACGAGTTCGTGTCTGTACTCAAACTGACCGTTGATTGTCAGTCGGACCTGCCTGCCTGATCGGCATTGACGCCGTAACGTTGGAAAACAATCACCGACACACAACGCGGCTCCATCCTGTAAACCAAGATAATAAACTAGACACCGGCCACGAAAGCCTACAATCTAAATGCTTTATCACCTGCTTAATAGTTACAGAGAAAAATAGTATACAGTCTGATAGTTCCAAATCATTGCGCATTGTGTACACCTGTTTTTCTGCTTGAAGCGCCATGATATCTCTAAGTTTACAGTAATGATCTGACGGCAGTGATCAGCTGATCAGTCGACTTTCTGGAACTCTTGTAGTGTATACGGTGGCCAGCGCAGTCAATATCCGCAAAATTTTCAATAGGAATGGGTAAAGTGAATAACATACAGAAGTTCAAACATTTTATCGCTAGAGAGTGTTTTTGCAATTTTTCAGCAGTGCCATCGTTATTGTTTTTGCATTTGTTTTGCCGCTTAGTTCGAAACATGGAATTGCATTGGTGGACGCAGAATTAAGGCTTTACATACAAACACAAACCTAACCTGGGGCCTACGCCCCAGACCCCCTTACTTGTAGTACAATCTGTAATTTTCGTCCAGACAGTCATCTAACCAAATAGCAACCAATGGTTACATTCAGATTGTCGTCTAATCAAGTAGCAACCAATGGTTACATTCAGACCGTCATCTAACTAAGTAGCAACCAATGGCTTTTGTCTCACTCATTTTAGTACATTAGTAATTTTCGTCCAGACAGTCGTCTAACCTCGCTACAGGGGAGTGTGACCTTGTCACTCTAGCCATAGGAAATTTTCTTCAACTCTGCATTCTGGTATGGAAGTACTTGAAATACTATGTTCATCTCTTTCCGCCGACTTCCCCTTCAAATAGCCTATATTTCGAAGAAAGTTTTCATGCCGTAGATTATGAACAATACATTTCTTAATATGTGGTATACGGTCCCGCTACTTCTAATCTTCTCAATTATTGCATCCCTGAAGTCCAAAATAGCGAGGAGAAATTCCAAGAAATTATTCTGGCAGGTCCCCATATAGGACAATAAATTCATAGACGAACATGAATTCAAGTCAGTTTTAAGGGATTTTATTTATCGTATGACTTTTAATGCCGGGAGTGTCCGAGGACCTGTTCGGATTGCCAGAGGATGTAGCTGCTTCAAACGGACACCCATGGAGTGAGCTACAAGTTCCGTTCAATTTCGAGTACCGGTAGTTCAAACTTTCACCATTAGATGTCACTGACACCTAGTGGTGAACGTTGGAACTTTTATAGTGCGTCACAAACCTAGAAATTTAGCTTCACACGAGTTCAGTTAGTGGAAGGATCGTTTACATGCCATAAATCTATGACATAGGACCGCCGACTTTACTTTCCCTCCGAAGGAAGGCATACTGAAGGATTTTAACGCTCTTAAAAAATCCGACGACTTCGGCCGGGTTTGAACCCGCGACCTTGGGCACAGCAGTTCAGCATGCTACCAACTACGCCACCGAAGCCAAGTTTAAGGGAAGGGGAGGGAGGTGACTAGGAATAATTTAAATGTTTTACAGATCACTCATTCTTTGACTATTTTCTATTCAATTTAGGAGCTGTCAATGGAGAACATTAAGAGTGTTTCCATCAGGACATTTTTGACAATTTAAAGCGTTGCCAGGGAATATAGAATCCAAATATTAAATTAGAACAACCTCCGTTTCAAGTTCAAGTTTGTTTGTTGACTTACTAATATATTGTTTTTATTTGTACACACATGCATATACAAATTTTAAACAATTTATTACGTAATTCAAAAAATAAACCGCCAAGACAAAAGATACAGTCAGTCTGAGAGACTAGACTTTATATCATTTCAAATGACGCATGCTACAAACGCTACACATGTTAGAAAGGCTCAGAAGGGCTCTTTGCACTCTGCTGCATGACGTCACGCACTCGCCGTCTCCGTATCACATAACGCCAGACCCCAGGAGTAAACTCAGACTCAACAGACTCCATTGCACTTTAAGTTAGGCTTCCCGCGCAGGGGATGCATGACGTCACGCACTCGCCGTCTCCGTTCGCATAACGCCAGACCCCAGGAGTAAACTCAGACTCAACAGACTCCATTGCACTTTAACTTAGGCTTCCCGCGCGGGGGCTACATGACGTCACGCACTCGCCGTCTCCGTTCGCATAACGCCAGACCCCAGGAGTAAACTCAGACTCGGAGCATATGCACTTTAACCTTTACACAGTGATCAGGATCTGATGATGGCCACTTGAGAGTCGAAACGTGTAATCCTAAACTGCCCCATAATTTTTGTGATAATCTAATTAATGATGACGTCATCACGTTAGACTCAAGCATAACGATGAAGTCGACAAGATCATTTGAAATGATAAAAACCGGATTCACCGTTCAAATAATACAACCAAGACGAAGTACTACAATACAATGGTAGCAACTTAAATTAAATAAATAAATAAATTATTTAGTGTAAACTTTAACCTTTACACAGTAATCAGAATCTGATGATGGCCACTTGAGAGTCGAAACGTGTAATCCTAAACTGCCCCATTATTTTTGTGATAATCTAATTAATACATGTAATTTTCCCAGGAGTATCGTTGTGTGTTTGAGTCTTCAGTCTTTTGACTGGTTTGATGCAGCTCTCCACGTCTCCCTGTCCTGAGCTAATCGTTTCATATTTACATAGCTACCACACCCTATGTCCGAGGCAATCTGTTGAACATATTCTAACCTTGGTCTACCCCTACAGTTCTTGTCCTCGACCCTTCCTTTCATAACTAAGCTTGCTATTCCTGGGTGTCTTAGTATGTGTCCTACTAACCTCTCTCTTCTCTTCATTAGCAGTCGCCAGAAACATCTCTCCTCTCCCACTCGTCTTAATACCTCTTCGTTTGTAACCCTATCTAGCCATCTGATCCTCATAATTCTCCTGTAACACCACATTTCAAACGCTTCTATTCTCATCTTTTCTACTGCACCAATAGTCCAAGTTTCATTTCCATAGAGTGCCACGCTCCAGACAAAGGCCTTCAAAAATGACTTCCTAACACCTAAATCTATATTCAATGTCAACAGATGCCTTTTCTGTAGAAATGCTTTCCTTGCCTGAGCTAACCTACTTTTTATATCCTCTTTGCTTCGTCCACCACTGGTTATTCTGCAACCTAATAGAAGTCTCCTACTTCCTTTAGTTTTTCACCTGTCAATTTAATGTCCATAGAGGATTCTGATTTATTTCGTTACATATTTGTAATATTGTACCCCGCCCATTCATTGGGCACAATCGTGTTGCCCGACTGAAGAGCTATAAGTTAACTTTTTGTATTGGCAACACTGAAAAAGTATGGCTTCAAATCTATACATTTCGAAATATTATGGCTAGGGCTCGGATTTTTAGGTAAATAAATATTCTTTTTATGTAAATACATATTTTAAACATTTTGTCTATCTATATATATAAAAATCAATGTTACGAATAGTTTGTCTGTATGTATGTCTCCTATGCGTTCATATACCATTCGTCCGATTGCGATGAAACTTGGGTGAGATGTTGAGTACACTCCAAGGAAGGTTTCTGACTTAGTAAATCCATTTTACAATAGGTAGCGCACGCGTAGATTCAACAAATGAGCGACGATGCGCGAAGCGTTTCAAGAATGTCCCGTATGTGTTCATATACCATTCGTCCGATAGCGATGAAACTTGGGTGAGAAGTTTACGTGAAGGTTTCAAAATTAGTGAATACATTTCACTGTAGATAGCGCACGAGTAGATTCAACAAATGAGCGACGACACGCAAAGCGTTTCAACAAAGTCCCGTATGCATTCATATACCATTCGTCCGATAGCTATGAAACTTGCGTAAAATGTTGTGTACACTGCAGGGAAATTTTCTGGCTTAGTACATCCACTTTACAATAGGCAGCGCACGAGTAGATTCAACAAATGAGCTACGACGCGCGAAGTATTTCAACAAAGTCACGTTTGCGTTCATATACCATTCGTCCGATAGCGATCAAACTAGGCTGAGATTGTGTGTGCACTCCAGAGAAGGTTTCTGGCTTAGTAAATCCCTTTAAAAATAGGTAGAGCACGAGTAGAATCAACAAATGAGCGACGACGCGCGAAGCGTTTCAACAAAGTCCCATATAAGGTCATATACCATTCATCCGATAGCGATGAAACTTGGGTGAGATGTTGTGTACACTCCAGGGAAGGTTTCTGGCTGAGCACATCCATATCACAATACGTAGCGCAAGAGTAGAATCAACAAATGAGCGACGACACGCGAAGAGTTTCAACCAAGTCCCGTATGCATTCATAACCCATTCGTCCGATAGCTATGCAACTTGGGTGAGATATTGTGTACACATCATGGAAGGTTTCTGCCTTAGTAAATCCACTATACAATAGGCAGCGCACAAATAGATTCAACAAATGAGGGACGACGTGCGAAGCGTTTCAACAAAGTCCCGTATAAGGTCATATAGCATTCTGCCGTTAGCGGTGAAAATTTGGTGAAATATGATGGACACACCAAGGAAGGTTTCTGGCTTAGTAAATACATTTCACAGTAGGTAGCACACGAGTAGATTCGACAAATGAACGACGACACGTGGAGCGTTTCAATACAGTCCCCTATGCCTTCATATCCCATTAGTCCGATAGCGACGAAACTTGGGTGAGATGCTGTGGACACTTATGTGACGGTTTCTAACTTAGTAAATACATTTTACAGTAGGTAGCGCACGAGTAGATTCAACAAATGAGTGACGGGGTGCGAATCGTTTAAACAAAATCCGGTATGCGTTCATATACTATTCATCCGATTGCGATGAAACATTGATCAGTTATTGTGTACACGCCAGTGAAGGGTCTCGACTTAGTAAATCCATTTCACAATAAGTAGCGCAAGAGTAGGTGCAACAAATGGGTGACGACGCGCGAAGCGTTTCAACAAAATCCCCTATTGCGTTCATATAACCTTCTTCGATAGCGATGAAACCTTGCTGAGTTATTGTGTACACGCCAGGGAAGGGCTTCGACTTAGTAATACACTTCTCAATATGTAGCGCACGAGTAGATTCAACAAATGAGTGACAGCGCACGAATCGTTTTAACAAAACCCCGTATACGTGCATATACCATTCATCCGATTGCGATGAAACATTGATGAGTTATTGTGTACACGCCAGGGGAGGGTTTCGACTTAGTAAATCCATTTCACAATAGGTAGCACACGAGTATATGGAACAAATGGGTGACGACGCGCGAAGCGTTTCAACAAAATCCCCTATGCGTTCATATAACCTTCTTCGATTGTGATGAAACCTTGATGAGTTATTGTGTACACGCCAGGGTAGGGTTTCGACTTAGAAAATCCATTTCTCAAGTAGGAAGCGTACGAGTAGAATCAACAAATGAGTGACAGTGCACGAATCGTTCAAACAAAATCCCGTATACGTTCATATGCCATTCATCCGATTGCGATTAAACTTTTGAAAGTTGTTGTGCACGCTCCCACGAATGATTCTAAATTAGAAAATCCATTTTACGATAGCTTAGAGGCAGTGAACGGAAATTGAAAAACATGTTGTGTATCCAAAATCACTTCAAGAAACAGAATTTCAACGCCAACACTTTCTTTGATTGGCATTGCAACGCATGCCGGGTACAGCTTGTAAATACATAAATTCCTGCTTTTCACTTATTAGCACATAAAAAGACATAATATGTACATTTTTTAAAATAAGTATTCTAGATCTTTCAGTTTATTACATTTTTGTTCTGTGTTACTTCAATGCACCTGTGAGCTATCTAATCTTCATGCAGACCGTATGTCAGCTAGCAGCTGTGTTTTTCTTATCTTGTCGCCCCGTCCCACTCACTGTGGAAGCCGGGGATGCCTAAAGTTAAAGCAACTACAAGTTATCGTCTTCAGCAGTATGTTGCAGAATTTAAGGATAATTTTACTTCTGATGGGGGCGTTCTGTTCTGCCAACCATGTGGGAAAGCAATCAAGGCTCAACAGCGATCTCAAGTTGCACAATACCTCAAGGGCAAGAAACATATTGCCGCAGTTTCGCGCCTTTAGAAGATGTGTTTTGCGATAATCGTCCGTCATTTGTGACGGACAACCTGAAGATGTATCTCGTTCTGTATTGTAATGCTTCAGCAGTCAGTGAGACATAGAATAAATTGCATATTGTTTATATTTTTACTTTTTGTCACATATTTCAGGTATTATTAATACATAAAAAATAAATATTTTCCCGATTTTTAGCACCTAAAAATCTCAGCCCTAATTATGACGCATCTGGGTTCTTTGTTTATGCCAACTCCATGATTCACTGTGGGATACTAGCAGCGCACTCCACTGCATTTATCATTGAATGCAGGGTCCAATTAATGATCCGTCTTCATTTATTCCAGTTGCCAATATGGTACAAAATACATAGCACACAACACAAAATATCTTCCCTCTAGTATTGACTGAATGGACGTGTGCATCAGGACCCTCTACAAAGCTGGAATGAATTTATAATTAAACAGCTATGTGGTTTTCCCATCTCTTCATATCCAGCGGACCTTGCAATTCGCGGTATTCACCGGTTCGCTTGTATTCAGATATAATTTGTCGTGCAATCCCTGGGGGAGAAAGGTAAAGCACAGGTTTAGCATTTAGAACAAAACTCTTCTTCTCACATAACGCTTCCATACCTCTCATTTTCTGTGGAATAAATCCACACTTTGCACTGCATATCACATCTACGCGTTCATCTCTACTCATTTCGTTAATGCGCTATGAAATAATATGAGTTAAAGTTATATTCTGAAGGCTGTTCTGAATGGTATGTGCCGATGATGATAATTCGTGTAGACAAAGAGCAAAAGAGAACCTATTTCACTGATATCGCAGCTAAAAGCATAAACTTAGAAAAAGTGCCGAGTTTTAATTCACGGGCCGTGAAAGCCAATAGGCCTATATCATCTTTTTGGAAGCCGTTAGAGGGAGGTGAAAGGCTGCTTGAGCTTTTAGCTCTCACAGATAAGAGGCGCACGTGCTCTTCATAAGAAGGGAGATAGTGCACAGTACGCTACTCCTGTGGGGATCCGGGCGCGGACATCAAGAGCCCGCTGATGAGCCAGCTTGGTGTCCTAGGCGAAACCCCACACAAGACATGGCACAAACTTAGACAAATGGATGAGTTTTAATAATAAAATTATTATTATGATTATTATTATTATTAAGATTTCATCGTTGTTGTTTGAGTCTTCAGTCTTTTGACTGGTTTGATGCAGCTGTCCATGCCTCCCTGTCTTGAGCTAATCGTTTCATCTCTACATAGCTACCACACCCTACATCCGAAGCAATCTGTTTAACATATTCTAACCTTGGTCTACCCCTACAGTTCTTGTCCTTGACCCTTCCTTCCATAACTAAGCTTGCTATTCCTGGGTGTCTTAATATGTCCTACTAACCTATCTCTTCTCTTCATTAACAGTCGCCAGAAACATCTCTCCTCTCCCACTCGTCTTAATACCTCTTCGTTTGTCACCCAATCTACCCATCTGATCTTCATCATTCTCCTGTAACACCACATTTCAATTGCTTCAATTCTCCTCTTTTCTGCTGCACCAGTAGTCCAAGTTTCACTTCCATAGAGCGCCACGCTCCAGACAAAGGCTTTCAAAAATGACTTCCTGATACCTAAATCTATATTCGATATCAACAGATTCCTTTTTTGTAGAAAGGCTTTCCTTGCCTGAGCCAACCTACTTTTGCTTCGTCCATCGCTGGTTATTTTGCTTCCTAAGTAACAGAAGTCTCCTACTTCCTTCAGCTTTTCACCTGCCAATTTGATCTCCATAGAGGTTTCTGATTTATTTCGGCTGCATTCCAGTATTTTTGTTTTACATTTATTAATTTTCATTATGTATTCATTCCGTAAGACGGAGTCCATACCATTCAAATACTCATTCAAATCCCATAAATATCAAATACATCGAGAAAATAGAACGACGAATACTGATCTAAGGTCCGAGATTATATCTAGATGCTCATGAGCTCGATATAATTTGACCGAATGATTTATAGCAGTCACACGGAAAAGTCGTCCGAAATATGCTGTTGTTGTTGTTGTTGATTCTTTAGAGGCTTTGCGACATCGTGGTCATGTAGTTCCCATGTACTTGGGGGTGTGCAGAAGTTGTCTGATAAACCTTTGTCACTGTGATGTCTGTACTAGTGTGTGTACTTGTAATCGAGGTAACCTCAAGTTAGGAACCATCCTGGCATTCGCCTGGAGTAGAAGTGGGGGAGACCATGGGGAAAACCACTTCCAGGATGACTGAGGTGGGAATCGAACCCACCTATTCTCAGTTTTGCCTCACGAGGCTGAGTGTAACCCATTCCAACCCTCAGACCAGACCTACATTTCTTGGCAGAGCTGGGAATCGAACATCTGGGCTTCCGCAGCGACAGCCAAGAGTACTAGCCACTACGCAACGAGACGGACTATGTGCTCCTTAGTGGGCTAACTAAACTCATGTGCTCAGAAAATATGTAAGTTAAATATACCGTAACAATGTTTATGTTCGACCCTGGCGAAATGTAAATATTATACGACAGAAAACTGTACTATAATGAGGCTCTACAAGTTTTCATTATGATACAGTTTCTCCCACCAATCAGAGCTCAAGAAACAGTTGTGTGACCAATTAGGTGAGGATAGCATCGCACCTGCACTCACTTCCATGGCCCCTTATTTTAAATTTCACTGCGTGGCGAGTGTCATAGTGAGGTATTCCAGGTGGCCATGGTCAAATACAAAGTGTTTTCTGCGTCCCATGCGCTCTGTTCAGTACATAAAACTGGCGAATTCTCGACAGATATTTATGAATATTTATGTTCGAACATAAAATAGTTATAATTATCGTCGAACATAAACAGTCGTATGCAACTCGCCTATAATGGAAATTATAAAACACGCTACGCTCGTTTTATAAACATACTCGAGTCTTAATTATTGTAATTATAGGCTCGTTGCATAATGTACTACAGTATTTTCACAATCAAATCAATCGTATTAGGTACATTTCATTAGAAAGCTACCTACTGCGACTTCTGGAAAATTTTGACACATTGCGTTTCACATCTCACACATCCTGAGCACACCGTCAGTTCAAAACTTTATATGTACGAGTATATATCAATTTCTTGTGATCACGATAATTATCGTCATTTTGCACCAATCGCGTTAGAATCTCTATCTCTCTATATATAAGAATGAAAGTTTGTCTGTTTATTCTGAATTTCTACGAAAATTTGCGTTATTTACGCGTTTCAGACTGTTTTATGATGGATGCGCGCGAAAATAAAATTTTTGTCTGTCTGTCTGTTTGTCTGTGGTCAAGTATGTTCCCTTATAACTCGAGAACGGCTGGGTGGATCAACGTAAAATTTGGTACTGATATCCTTCAGAGGCACGACACTAATCATTGATGTAACTCTTCTCTGTAGCTCCAATAAAAGGGGGCCTACCCCCTTAAAACACTTGCTGAAATAGGCGTAGAAGGGCGAGACAAAGCTCATTTTCAGCCCCTCAATGTGGGAAATGAAACTCGGGGGACCACATGTTTAGCCTACTTTCGATTTTTGCAAAAAATGAAAGTAGACTTATGAGATCAACACAGGGCGAAAAAAGTGTGTCTGTCTGTGTGTGTGTATGTGTGTGTGTGAGTCTGTGTGTGTGTGTGTGTGTCTGTGTGTGTGTGAGTGTGTGTACTCTGAATGTCTGTCCCCCCTATCAATTCGAACACGGTGAAACCGAATTGAACGAAATTTGGTACAGAGGTAGCACTAGTAAAGGACACCTCAGTGTCATACTTTATATCGCCGCCATCTTTACCAAAACAGAATGGCGGCCACTCAAATGTTCAAAACGTAAAATCAAATTACGGCTAAACTAATCATCCGATCTCTACCAAATTTGGTGAAAACATACCTTTATATAGGACGCGTCTTTCACCCAAAATTCAAGGTCATCGGCCATGCCATTTCAGGATGGCGGCCGTGTGAATTATGCAACCATTTTAATAAATAGCTTAAGACCCACCAATTCCGATTATCGAGCCTAGGGGGGTTTAAGCTATCCTGAAGGTCGTGATCCGTTATTTATTATAATTTAATATTATAATATTATACAGTATGAGTGGCTTAAAAGAGCTGAGCCGTTTGTGTCACACGACAAGATGGCAGCTGTCCTCATGTGCCTGTCTTATATTTCAGTAGTTTTAGTATGTTGTATGTGATATACCGTACTGATACAATAATATAAACTTTGTATGAAATGATCTTTAATGAAGATGTACTGCAGTGAAGAAATCGTTTATTGAAAGTCATTATTTGCCAACAGTTTGTGTCTAATATGTCTGTTAAGAACACCTGACGTCATGGATATGGTTAGCTCTGGGCTAGCATGTTAGTCTGACACGCAGTTGACTGGGGATCGAATACTGCTACAGTTAGGTTTTTTTTTCTTGAATTCTTTTACAAATGATGTGCACGAGCTTTTTCCACAGATACTGAATAAAATGTCATTTAGCTCAAAGGAGATGATAAAGTATACACTCGTATATTAATAAAATCACAGTCCCAGCATCGCACATAAACAGAAGACATTAGAAAAAGGAGAATAGAAGAACTAGATACACGTTGTCATTAACCACAGCCTTCTTAATGCCTCTGTACGGTGTTGTCCTCTTGTGGGTTATGTGGGTAATATTGTTCCAAACATAACGCTTTGTAAATGCCTGAGCTGGCCTCCTGAAGTATGGCAATTTTGTAATACTGGTAGTTCAACTATTAGCCACGATCGCGCTCCGAATACCTTTAAACACTGCCAGCTGGATCGCCTCCCTCTTGGCTACTTTAAACTGCCTACTCATTCAACACCCATAGAACACTGCCATCGTAGTACATTACGATGGCAGTGCATAGGCGTACAAGATAAAGTTTAATTCACTGATAGGTCGCAGCACCACCTACTGTGATTGGGGCGGAAGATTCTTAATTTTGCAGGCCGGCTTAATATAGAGATTAACGGACGTGAATGCATTACAATAAGTTAGTACTTTGTTATTCAATCATCATAAAGTATATAATATTGATCTTGACACTTACTGGCTTATTATCAATATAAAAGAAATCAAACAATACATTGTGGTTGGGGTGATTGTTTTAGGGATTAGGACAAAGAGTCATAAAGATACCCATACATTTAGGAGAAAGTAGGCTATATGTTCTTTGCTGAACATCTTGTTAGGCCCTAAAACCAACCGTTTTTGAGACATTCCCAGAAAACTAATTTCATTTAATACAATAATGAAAGAATGCAATCCGGTGACCATGGCAACAGAAACTCACAGGTCCATCTATTGCTGTAAGACGCAATACAATTCCATTTATTAGCCTATTTTCAATTTTAAAAAATAGGCTTATGAGATCACCTTTTGTCCGTGTGTCTGTGTGTGTGTGTGTGATTCGTGTGTGTGTCCCCCCTAATAAAATCTAAACGGCTAGAGCGATTTCAATGAAAGTCGGTAAGTTCACAGCACTACTCCAGGCGACCCCGACCGTGCCCTTGAAATTTTGTTACGTCCCACCAATCCAACATGGCGGCTGTGCGAAATATTTCACCAGCATTCAATATCTCCGAAACTGTTACCGATATCACCCTGGAATATTGAATGGTAATAAAGAGAACTACTAGAAGTTCACCTATGTGACTTTTGAAAAACTGGTAACTACAAAACCAACATGGCGGCCACGTGAATTTGCGACTTTTAAATAGACGTTTCTCGCGATTTCACCAACCAAACGCAATGAAACTTGGTACAGTATATGTTTATATGCATTGTAATGCACCGACATCTAACTTCGTTCAATTGTTTACATAACGTCAATATGGCGGCTGTGCGAAATATTTCACTGGCATTCTATATCTCTGAAACTATTACCGGTATCACCCTGAAATTTTGCAAGGAGATAAAGGGCACTACTGAAAGTTCATCTATAAGACTTTAAAAAACCAGTTAACTACAAAACGAACATGGTGGCCAAGCGAATTTGAAAGTTTTAAATAGACTTTTCTCGCGATTTAATGATTCAAAAGCAATGAAACTAGGTACAGCAAATGTTTATACACATTGCAATGCACTGGTATCTAATTTAGTTCAATTGTTTCCATAACCACAAGATGGCAGCCGTGCGAAATTTTAAAATCTCGTTTTTACTTCTTGTGTCCTAATCATGTGATTGAAGTTTGAGTACTACACGTACACAATAATCTTCATGTAACAGTACATAACTCTAAGACCTTGATATATAAAAGTCCAACATGGCGACCATCCAAAATATTTAGACGGTTCTCAATACCTACGAATCTATTACAGCAATCGAACTGAAATTTAGTATGTTGATAGAGGCAATTAACATTATTAGGATATATGAAAATAGGCTATATAGTTCTTCATGGAACTACTTGTTACATTACTGAGATAGTTTGCAAACGGTTATAAGGTTATAACGGAACAAAATCAAGCTGTAAAATTCATCAATACATAGGGTATAATGCGCTTAAGGGAGACAAAAGGCACTCTAGAATTTTTCACGCAATTTACACGTGCGGGTGTGGTAAGGAAGGTCTATTACGTCCCTATCTCTATATTATTATTATTATTATTATTATTATTATTATTATACTACGGCCTACAACGAAGAGACAAAGCTTATTTTCTGCCCCTTGGTGTAAGAAACAAAACTCGGGGACCCTAAATAGCCGTAAAGGGTTCCCGAAATCTACATTTTAAGCCTCTAATACCAACAGTTTCTGATATTCCAAGAAAACTAATTTTATTTAATAAACTAATGAAGGAATGCACACCAATAGCCATGACAAAAGCATCTCAAAAGGTGACATCCAACTTTCCATCTATTTCTGCAAGAAGTAATGCCACTCCATTTATTAAATTTCTGTGAACGTTTGCAAATGGCAATAAGGTTATCACGGAACCAACTAAAACTGTAAAATTCATCAATGCGTTTAAGGGGGTCAGGGGTTACCATAGATTTTTAACACGACTTAAACTTGCGATATGTCGTACAGAAGGTCTATTATATCTCCAAACAGCAACATGACGTGTATTGCGTTTCGTCTACGAGGTTTTCAATTTTATTTTCACGTCAGAAAGTACACGTTAGGTAGGCTAAATTTATTTTCTGAGCATATTTTAAGTAATCATTTATCTGTGTCGACAAACAGGTTCCAAGCCTCTAACCATTGCAACAGTAGCTCAATTGATTACGTCTGGCTATTAATACCAAAGACCGTTCGAAGAATGGGTACTTCTGCTAGTTAAATATAAACATAACTAGGTCGAGTTCGTTAAAGGGTAAAATCGCACCCGTGGGGTGACAAAAAGTGTTTTTTTTTCGAAAAATTTAAATATTGCTGTAACTTTCTTGGTATGTGAAAACTTGAAAACATTCAAAATTCGTAATATTCTTCGAATAAGGGCCAAAAAACGTAACCCAGTGAAGGTGTTTGATATTACCAACCATTGACCAATGGCGTTGGTAAAATAGAATTTTGAGACAAAAAAACATACCTCCCGTAATAGACACAGTATGAAAACCGTTTAAAATGGTCAACAGTCCTCTAAAATTACCTGAAACTTTGGTCAGAAAGAAATACCATTATAGGCGACTTGTATACGACAGTTTATGTTCGATGATAATTATAATTTTATTATATGTTCTAACATAGCGCACAGGTACTATGTGGGATCATTTTGTTATTATGGTCAAATAACACAGAATAGGCTGTAACGAACGTTTTAAAATTAAAATGTATCGTATTATCAACTAGAAAATCAATTGAGTCCCAAACAGAACAGTCATGACATCTGGCAGAAAGGTTTCGCATAAGAAATCCCTTTACTAAGAGAGTTGGGTTATTGACTTCCGTGGATCTAATATCATACACAAACTTCCTCCATGACGTTCTGGTGTGTTTACATCAACAACAGCATTCACTAAATTTGTCGGTGATATCGTACGAAAGCAATGCCCTGTTTAGAAATTGGTGTTGCGGATATTAAAGTACAGTGCTGTTTCATTTGCAATATTCCCCAGTTTGTTTATGCAAACATTAGGGATGGTTCACACTTTCCATGTCGGTAATTTATATAGGCTAAAAGGTTGGTGTTGCAAACTTCTACACGTACTATTCCTGAATGTCTTGCATATTTCATAGTATTTTCCTCTTATCGTAAAGGTTCGTGCTGATTTTGCCATTGTGTTTGGCATTGTGACTACAATGGTTGATCGGATATCCTTTAAATTGTCAACTTTCAAATCATGTAATTCATGTCCGACATGTTGGATTTTGTGTTCATGTGCGAAGCTATCAAGTACCTAATTGGTCACACAACTGTTTCACAATGAATATTTTGAGGTGTGATTGGTTTGGGAAACTGTATTATAATGAAAACTAGTACAAAAGTTTGGTGCTTTTCAGTCGGTCAACATGAATGTACCCAAAACCTAAACCTAAACCTGAAAAAAATACATGAGATTAATAAATACACTAGGATGACCAGTTTCGATCGTCAAGCGATCATCATCAGATCCATTATACTTAGGCTGTAAAATCTATGTTTGAAAATAGAGGTGAAAAATATATATACCTGTGTACCTGTATTTTCAAACATAGATTTTACAGCCTACGTGTAATGGATCTGATGATGATCGTTTGACGATCGAAACTGGTCATCCTAGTGTATTTATTAATCTCATGTAATTTATTTCAGGATTAGGGAATAACACAGCTCCTTTGGGTACCTTCGTGTTGACCGACTGAAAAGCACCGAACTTTTGTTTACTAAGGCAACACTGGAAAATGGCTTCAAACCCCACAATGAAAACTAGTACTTTAATGACCCTCATTATAGTTCAGTTTTCTGATATATAATATTTACAATTCGACATCGTTTAACATAAATATTATTCTTTATCCGAGCCTCCGTGGCTTAGGCGGCAGCACGCCGGCCTCTCACCGCTGGGTCCGTGGTTCAAATCCCGGTCACTCCATGTGAGATCTGTGCTGGACAAAACGGAGGCAGACAGGGTTTTCTCCGGGTACTCCGGTTTTCCCTGTCAACATTTCATTCCAGCAACACTCTCCACTATCATTTCATTTCATCTGTCATTCATTTAATCATTGCCCCAGAGGAGTGCGTCAGGCCTCGGCAGCCGGCACAGTTCATATCCTCGCCGCTAGATGGGGGCTTCATTCATTCCATTCCTGACCCGGTCGGAGACTGGAAGCAGGCTGTGGATTTTCATTATTCTTTATCCGGTGAAATCTTCCTCGGCCTTCCAGCCTGCCGAGAGGGATCTTTATAAAATTTAGTGACAGAACCTATTGCCGACAATCACACTCATTAGTTATGCGTTTCAATTATTTGTCGATCATATTCTGACACTTCAGTTTTGCAAACCATAAACATAACTGTACAAGCTTGATGATACAACAGTATGTCAGCAGATTGTAAAATGATGACATGCGGCTTGTTTTCAAGTGAAAATGAGCCAATATTGTTCATTTATTTTTTCTGTCCATCACCGGTACTGATGTGTGAGCAAAATTTGACGTCAGCAATTGTCCAAATTCGAGAGGTAATTTCCACAGTGAAAATGAAATAAATATTGCCAAAAGAGCAATAAAATAGAAACGAAAATGTTCTATTGTAGGATATGGAAGCCGAACAGACCTGAACCTATAGATCACTGTAATAATCCCTTCCCTACTTACAATCCATCACATATGGCTATCTGAGCCAGTGCACCTCTCACCCTGTCTTTTCCTGTTGTTGTTTTTGTTGATTTATTTAGGAGCTTTACTATATCTTGGTCATGTAGCTTCGTGCAGTTGGGTGTGTGGGTAATTTGTCTGATAACCTGTGTTATTGTGATGGCTGCATTATTGTGTGCATTCGTAATACAGGCTTGGCTTGGAAAGGAGGCAGCCGTGTGCTTTCAGTTAGAAATCATCCTGACATTTGTCTGGAGTAGAAGTGGGGAACCACGGAAAAACAAGATGCTTGATGTGGGAATCAAAACCACCTCTCCTAATTTTTGCCTTACGAAGCTGAGTTTACCCCATTCTGCTCCCAGTAGGCACCTAACATTTCTTAGGAGGGACACCTTGTATACAATTCTGTTGGTGTTGTGGTTGTTGTTGTTGTTTTTGTTTGAGTCTATCTGTCTTTTGTCTTGTTTGATGCACTCTCTATGTCTCCCTGTCCTGGGCTAATAAGGCGGCTTCGGTGGCGTAGTTGGTAGCACGCTGAGCTTCTTTGCCCAAGGTCACGGGTTCAAACCCGGCCGAAGTCGTCGGATTTTTAAGAGTGTTAGAAATCCCTCAGTATGCCTTCCTTCGGAGGGGAAATAAAGCCGGCGGGCCCATATCATAGATTTATGGCATGATGAAGAACCTTCCACTAATTACACTTGTGTGAAGCTAAATTTTAGGTTAGATTTGACTGTTATTCTTAGGTTCCAACATTCGTCGCCAGGAGCCGACTGCGGTGGCATCTAGTTGGTCTTTGACGGTGGCGTTTGGTAGCAAAAGTTGGAACTACTTGAAAATCGAATGTCTGCAGTACTTACTAGATTAAAAAGAACACATAACACACACTAATACAGCCATCACAAATAACACCGGTTATCAAACAGATTCTACACACACCCAACGTACACGGGGCTACATGACCACGTTGTCGCATCCCCCAAACTGAGGAACCAACCAACCTGAGCTAATAGTCATCTCTACATAGCTACCACATCTTACATCGAAACTAATCTATTTAACCATATTCGAACCTTGGTTCACCCCTACAGTTCATATCCTCGACTCTTCCTTCCATAACTAAGTTTCCTATCTCTGGGTGTCTTATTATGGGTTATACCAATCTATCCCCTTATTCATTAGCAGTCACCAGAAACATCTCTCCTCACCCACACGTCTTAATACCTCTTCATTTGTTACTTAATCTACCTATCTGATCTTCATCATACTCCTGTAACAGCACATTTCTTTTCTGCTGCACTAACAGTCCAAGTTTCACTTACATAGAGTGCCTCGCTCCAGTCAAAGCCTTTCAAAAATGACTTTCTAATACCTAAAGCTATTTTTAATGACAACAGATTCCTTTTCTGTAAAAATGCTTTCCATTCCTGACTCAACCTACTTTTTATATCCTCTTTGTTTCGTCCAAGACTGGTTATTTTGCTTCGTTAATAGCAACAATCCCTTACTTCCTTTAGCTTTTCCACCTGCCAATTTGATGACATTAGGGGTTTCTGATTTCTTTCGGCAGCAATCCATTTTTTTAATTTATTGAATTTAATCAGGAATTCCTTCCTCAAGACAGAGGCCATACCATTTAAAAATTCCTTCAAATCCTATGGTGAATCGGCTAAAATGATAATGTCATCAATGAATCTCAAGGTTGAATTTAGTTCTTCTTGAATCTTTACTCCTACCTTAATTTTTAATCTAATTTCCTAATTCTAGTGGTGATTTTCCTTTTGTTACTCAAAATCTACTCTATCAACTAACAAGTAAGTCGAAATTTTGTATTTTTTATACCTGGAAAGAACATGCAACTATTGATGTTTTTAAATGTTTCCCTTTGTCGAGATTGTGGCTAAATTTGTTTCATTTCAATAGCAGGTCCTGTCTCGTCCATCACCGAAGATGTTTTCATTGTGTTTTCCATGCCGTGTCGCATATTATCATCCTTGTGCATGAACATTATGAAGTGAATGCAGTAAATCGATTTTCTTTGCTAAACATGGCACTTACAAGAGGCTATCAATGTCACATCAGCGCTCGCTTCAGCAGCAGGTAACGTTACTAAGCAACGGGTAGGGGGTCTCAGCTGATCTGACCTACATCTGCTAGACTGCGGCATGAGTTGATTTTGATCCTTCATGCATGCAAATACATAATTTAGCGGAAACATCTCGTGAGAAATGGTATGCAGAAAATCCAAGCATTGGCCTGTCAGCTTAAATACATGGTGTGTAAAATAGGGATCTAGAACCACTTCAACCACCTGCTGATGTAATTGCTAGCGTTCTTCGTGTTCGCCACTGAGATCCTGGTTCGATTCCCGGCTCAACCAAAAAATTCATTTCTGATCATGATGATAATTTGTTATTCTATGTTGATGTTGATTCCTTTATAGGGGATTTGTGACATCGTTGTAAAGTAACACCGTGTATTTAGGTCTGTGTAGAATTTGACTGATAACCTGTGTCACTGTGATGGCTGTACTAATGTGTGTATTTGGAATTCAGGTAGAATTTTGGTAGGAAGCGGCTGTGTCCTTAAGTTAGGTACCATTCCGGCATTTGCCTGGAGTAGAAATTGGAAACCATGGAAAACTACTTCCAAGATGGTAGAGGTATGAATCGAATCCGCCTCTTCTCAGTTTTTCCACACGAGACTGAGTGTACTCCGTTGCAGTCCTCAGACCAGAATTATATTTCTTGGGATTTGATCCCGGGCTCCGCGGTGGCAGCCAAGAATACTAGCCACTACGCAATGAGGTGGTTATTTGCAGGGACCTAACATCGAGGTTATTGTTCCAAATGTAATTTTTGTTTCATGGTTTTAAAGATAAATCGATTTCTATATTAGGTTTTGCTTAAATTTATTTCTTTTAACGTTTAATGTATTCCATTTTTGTTTCCTTAATTTAATAAAATCACCGTAATTATATTTAGGAGAGCCTCCGTGGCTTAGGCGGCAGCACTCCGGCCTCTCACCGCTGGGTCCGTGGTTCAAATCCCGGTCACTCCATGTGAGATCTGTGCTGGACAAAGCGGAGGCAGACAGGTTTTTCTCCGGGTACTCCGGTTTTCCCTGTCAAAATTTCATTCCAGCAACACTCTCCACTATCATTTCATTTCATCTGTCATTCATTTAATCATTGCCCCAAAGGAGTGCGTCAGGCCTCGGCAGCCGGCACAGTTCATATCCTCGCCGCAAGATGGGGGCTTCATTCATTCCATTCCTGACCCGGTCGTAGACTGGAAGCAGGCTGTGGATTTTCATTTTCAATTATATTTAGGATGTTATTGTCGGTAAAATAAACAGTTGATGTTCTTGCTTATATTAGGGGCTGTGACATTGTGGTCCCGTGCATTTGGGTATGTTTGGAATTTGTGGGTAAAAACGTGGAATTAGGAAAAGATTTGTTAAAAAACGTTCTGTCGTTTATTTAATAAAAAGCGTTGAAATGTTTCTTAAAAAAACATTTATTTATTTAGCCTTCCGTCAGGCGCAAATAATAACACCGTCAGATTAACCATTGAAATGTATGTTTATTTGCATTTGGCCTTTCATTTAACTGTTGTATTTTTAACTTGAATAAAGGAAAATATCCAGTTGAAATTGTAAGATTCTCAATTTTTACTAAAAATAAAAAAGACTAATTACATGTAATGAACAGACTCAAGTTCTGCAATCATATTAAACTCAAGCTTCACTACGGAGATATAAACAAGCTACAGATTGAATGAACTAACACCAGTTTGGTGAAAGAAAATTAAAGGAACATTGAAATCACTAATAGTTACACGATCGGGCACACTTATTAATCTCCTGGATGAATCGGCTCACCACTGAGTAGCGAAGGCCTTGCAACAATGACGACCTCGCGCAACTGGCGGAGAGAGCGGAAGCTATTGTGACGCGTGAACCATTCATGAAAAGATCCAAGCCTGGTAGGGAAAAAGTATTTCCTCTTAATCTCACAGATTATGTGCTCCGGACGGAGCGTTAAATGTTTTACGAAACGGCGTAATTAAGAAAACAATTAAACGTTTAATAGGGACTTCTAAATTATTGGATACTTATTTCTCACCACCCTGTATAAGCTTCGTTTAAAACTGCAGTATTTATAATAGATAACAACTTATTTTCAAAACTCGGCAATTTTTCTAAGGTTGTGCCGTGTCTTGTGTGAGGTTTTGCCTAGGACACCAAACTGGCTCATCAGCGGGCTCTTGGTGTCTGCGCCCGGACCCCCACACGAGTAGCTAACTGCGCGCTACCTCCCTTTATATGAAGTGCACCTTCACATCTTTACTGCGAGAACTAAAAGCTCAAGCAACCTTAACAACCCTATGAAGGCTTCCAAAAAGATGGTGGATTGGATTTCACGGCCAGTGAATTAAAACTCAGCAATTTTTATTGGTTTGTGCCGTATCCTGTGTGGGGTTTCGCCTAGGACACCAAGCTGGCTCATCAGCGGGCTCTGCGCACGGACCCCTACAGGAATAGCGAACTGCACGCTACCTCCCTTTATAAAGGGAGTTTTAATTCACTGGCCGTGAAAGCCAAATACCAACTTTTCAATTTATTCCTGTTCACTGTATTTTCATGAAAGAGTGAATGCAAGTCCAATTTTATTTCTAACGATTAAACATAGAATAAATAGTTTATCCTCAAAGCCACAAAACAGGGTTTCCCGTTTTTACATCGTTGTGCACAGACCTCTGGGTTTGGTAAATGTGGCATAGCGGCTCGTTGTCGAGCTTCAGAGGAGATACCCAGCTCACTTTGCCAGGGGTGCAGGCGGAATCTATTAAATAGGGGTGTTGTTGTTAGCACATCTACTCAAAATACAAAGCCTTTCACACATTTGTGAGTTATAGGGACCGTATTTTTTGGTTTTCAAAATTGTTATTTTAGGGTTTCGAAAACATAAAATAGTTTTCTTTTAGGTTTCTAATGGGTAGAATATGATTTTAAATAGGTTCTTACGTTTAAAGCGTAGAAAGAGTTGACATAAACTTCGAAAAGCTTACAATTAATGAATTGTTATTAGAAAATCTGATTCCAACGAGAGTGTAAATATTTTACATAATGATACGTCTTTTGTCAAATTTTACCAAGAACTCCACACTTTTAGGCAATATTTGCTCTCCTGAAATATGTTATTTGTTATCGAGCGATAATGTCACTGGTAAAGGTGGCACCAACAGCAGTTGTGGAGGATGCAAGGGACAGAGAAAGGCGGAAGACCATCTGCGACCGATACTTGTGAAAAGTCTCAGTCCTTCCTGTTGTAATGCCTGTGTTATTTTATATATTAGTTTTTGTTTTACGCTCTTATTGTCTGTCCTGGGTCTTAATGGCCTGTTGCGTGGGTTCGAGCCACACCGTCGGCTGTCCTTGAAATGGTTTTCCGTGGTTTCCCCATTTTCAACACCAGGCAAATGCTGGGACAGTACCTTCTGACAGGCCACATCCTTGCCCAGTTTCATTCATCTTCATCCATTCCATCTCTCATCCCGACGCGCAGGTCGCCCACGGGCGTCGACTAGAAAGACCTGCACTCGGCCTCTCAGGAGGCTACACGACAAAAAAATACAATAAATGATGATGATGATGATGATGATGATTCAAATTCAATAAAACCTAGGATGTCAGAGGTGATTATTACACTCTAGCCTATTGAATTAATTTTGTTTAATTAGCATACGTTAACTTGGAAACAATAAGAGATGTATCACCATTCTCCTGACAGTAAGAATATGATAATATATTTAGCTGCACTTGTCTTGATTACAGTAAATAACCAAGTATCTCTTTAAAATATAGAGCGTTTCTAAACAGCCAAATATAACCAGCAAATGTTGCTACCCACTACTAATTGCAATGGTAGGTTCTTTTGCATGCCATAAATCTATGATATGGCCCGCCGGCTTCACTTCCCCTCCGAAGGAAGGCATAGGCTACTGAAGGATTTCAACACTCTTAATAGTCCGATGACTTCGGACGAGTTTGCACCCGCGATCTTGGGCATAGCAGTTCAGCATGCAACCGACTACGCCACAGAAGACGCTAAGTTTACAACTATCACCCATACTTTTCAATCAATATATTGTCCAAGCAAAGGAGGAAATTAGAGAAAACTTTAAGAGTAAAAATTCAAGGAGAACTCATTTCAACTCAGATTTGCTCGTGGCATTGCCTCTGATTCACCAGAGGATTTGAATGGGATTTTAAATTGACACAAACTTCTCATGATGAGACTCAATAAATGTGAAACAAAAATAACGGAATACAGCCGAGAGACATCAAATAGTCAGGTGGAAAGCTAAAGGAAGTAGGAGACTTCTGCTACTTAGGAATCAAAATAACCAGTGATGGACGAAGCAAAGAGGATATAAAACGTATGTTGGCTCATATAAGGAAATCCTCTATACAGAAATTAAATTTGTTGACATCGAACATAGGTTTTGGCAATAGGAAGTCATTTTTGAAAGCCTTTTCCTTGAGCTTGGCGCTCTATGGAAGTGAAACTTGGACTGTTGGCGCAGCAGAAAACAAGTAGTTCCGTGAAGAACTATACAGCCTATTTTCATATATCCTGCTCATGTTAATTGCCTCTATCAACATACAAAATATCAGTTTAATTGCTGTAACAGATTCGTAGATATTGAGAACCGTCTAAATATTTCAGATGGTCGCCAGGTTGGATTATTATTTTTGTACTATTACATTAAGATTATTGTGTACGTGTGGTATACAAACTTCAATCGCATGATTAGAACACAAGAAGTAAAAACGAGATTTTAAAATTACGCACAGCAGCCATCTTGTGATTATGCAAACAATTGAAATAAATGAGATGCCAGTGGATCAACATTTGTATAAGCATTTAACGTGCAACATTTCACGGCACTCGGAGAGAAACGTCCATTTAAATATTTATACTTCGCATCGCCGCCATGTTGGATTTGTGCTCACCAGGTTACTGAAAGTCCTATATGTGAACATATGTTCATAGTCTCTATGAACATAAAAAAAAAATCAGTTTGGTTGCTGTAAAAGATTCATAGATAATGAGAACCGTTTAAATATTTCGGAAGCTCGCCATTTAGGATTGTTATATGTATAGGCTATAGAGTTATGTACCATTCAAGGACAATTATTGCCTAGGTTCATTATTCAAACTTTCACTTTGATCGCATGATTACGACACATGAAAAAAAAACTTAATTTTAAAATTTCGCACAGCCGCCATCTTGAGGTTATGTAAACAATTGAATTAAATTAGATGGCAGTGCATTACAATGTGCAAAATCATTTACTGTACCACATTTCACTGCGCTCAGAGAGTTAAATCACGAGAAAAGTCTATTAAAATATTTCAAATTCGCTTGGTCGCCATGTTCGTTTTGTACTTTACAGGTTTATGAAATATACATAGGTAAACTTGTATCAGTACTCGTTATGACCGTACAAAATTGCAGGGTGATATCTGTAATAGTTTCGGAGATATAGAATGTCAGTTTAAATATTTCGCACAGCCGCCATTTTGAGGTTATGTAAACAATTGAACTAAATTAGACTCCAGTGCATTACAATGTGTACAAACATTTGCTGTACCAAGTTTCATTACGTTTGGATAGTTAAATCGCGAGAAAAGTCTATTTAAAAGTCTCAACTTCGCTTGGCCGCCATGTTGGTTTTGTAGTCACCAGGTTTTTGAAAATCTCATAGGTGAACTTCTAGTTGTGCCCTTTATCACCGTACACAATTTCAGGGCGATATCAGTAATAGTTTCGGAGATATTGAATGCTAGTGAAATATTTCGCACAGCCGCCATATTGGATTGGTGAGACGTAACAAAATTTGAAGAGCACGGTCGAGGTCGCCGGGAATAGTGCTATAAACTTACCGAGTTTCATTGAAATCGCTCCAGCCGTTTAGATTTTATTAGGGGAACACACACACACCTCACACACACACACACGCACACACACACGGACAAAAGGTGATCTCATAAGCCTATTTTTTTCAAAATTGAAAATAGGCTAAAAAATAATAGAAGCTTTTGAACTGTGGTGGTACAGGAGAATGATGACGAGTGGGTGAGGAGAGATGTTTCTGCCAACTGCTAATGAAGAGAAGAGATAGGTTAGTAGGAGACATACTAAGGCACCCAGTTATAGCAAACATAGGAATGGTTGAGGAAAGGAACTGTACAGGTAGACCAAGGTTAGAATATGTTAAACAGATTGCGTTGGATGTAAGGTGTGGTAGTAGAGATGAAACGAATCAAATCCATCAACACAGTGAAAAGACTGAAGACTCAAAAAAATTTGGGTGTGTGCAACTACGATGCACGAAGATATATAAGCGTGACAACGTATTCTCGGACAGATTTGTTTTAACTGTCGCTCTTGCGAAATTTCAGCTTCGTATATTTTTTTAATTATGTAATTTACGGAACGGCAATTTCACAGGTGAAATGAATAAAAGCCGAGTTGCACATCCAGGGAAACTCCAAACACAACCACTCTTCTCTCAAGTTTTATCTTAACACGACTCGACAGTTTGCTGCTGGCTGTATCTGGGGTAATATATTCGCCCGCTAGCTAGGTTGTAACTAGGGTGATAAACTCATCCCTAGCCAGCTCGTAAATTGTCGCCTCAGTATTTGAATGGAGATTGTTGGAAGAAATGAAAACGTAAAAACACTTCTAGTGGGTGATGTGTTGAAGATAGAGATATGCTCTCGCGGACTCTTTTGTAGAAATTTTCATGCTGAACAATTCTTACTCATAGTATATAAATATTTTTAACGGTTTGCCCAGCGTAAGCTGAAAAAGCGCACGGACGCCATGTGTTTTTCTCGACTTTTTCTCAGAAACAAATTATGTTCTACAGAAATCTTCCTCGAGATATCCTCTACAGAATGGTGAAAAACGCATCAAAATCCATCCAGAGGTTCACCCGTGATATCCAAAAACGACAATAACGACACTCGAGCGCAGCAACAAAAGAGAGAGGGAGAGAGAGCGTTGCAGCAGAAGAGAGATAAAATGATATCATTACCTTTCACTGTAACAATTTTTCAGGATCGTCACTGTATTCCAACAATTTATTTGAGGTCGTCAAGTCAACAACAACAACAATGTAACAGATCAAAAGTGTTCGTATTCGGCCCTGTTATCAATGTGGATGCAAAGTGGTGCTTTTCCGGCCAAGAGTTCCTTATCCAAATGTTATCGGGTGGGTTTCCTCTACAACCCCTAGAAGTATGTAATATGAACTCCGGAAGATCCTGTATAAGTAATGCGCCATGTATTATTGCTAGGTGTTCAGGAAATAAGCCCCTAATCCATATCCTTTAAAAAAATGTCAGGTCGGCGAGATGTGGCCAGTTTACAACTATTTTTATTGCGCTCTGTGTCTTATTCAGCTGTTTTACAGCTTCCAGTTACAGCAACCCTTACTTTAGCAATAAAGACTTGCAGACAATATTCCGCTAGGTAAGGTTTATATCTCCCCGAGCACATGATGGAGACGGAGCATGTGATCCGAATATTTGATGGTAGTCTTTATTTTATAGCTGCTGTCCTCAGGATTATATTAGAATTCTGAAGTATTGCGTATTAGTAGGCTCAACATATTGTCTTTAGGCAACGAGCCTATAATGCCAATATAGGCGAGTTGCATACGACTGTTTATGTTCTATGATAATTATAACTTGATTATGTTCTAACATAAATATTCTTAAATATCTGTCGGGAATCAGTCACTTCAGTTAGTGACCAGAGCGCGCTGGGTTTGCTGACTGAACAGAGCGCATGTATGGGTCAAAGAAATTCGAAAGCAGAGACTATTTTATTTGTTTGGCACTGCCGTACGTTTACAGCCTGCATAATCTCTAGTGCCGATCAGCACTAGCATTCACAAATATTGTCACCGAAGTCGTACGAAAGCAATGCCCTGTGTAGAAATTGGAGTTAGGGATATTAAGGTACTGTACAATGTCTTCTGTTCTCATATTTCCAAGTCTATTTATTCAAACATTTCGGACGGTGCACATCGTCCATGTCGGTAATTTATAGGTAGGCCAGACGAATGGTGTGTTGAAAACTTCTGGACGTACAGTAGATTCCTAAATTTCTTGCATATTTCCTAGAATTTTCTTGTTACCGTAAAGGTTCGTGCTGATTTTGTCTTTGTGTTTGGGATTGTAACTTCTCCAATGTCCTTTACATTGTCAACTTTCAAATCATGTAACTCATGTCCGACATGTTGGATTTTCTGTGCGTTGTGCGCATGTGCGAAAAACTGTATCGTAATGAAAAACTTGAGCTCTGATTGTTGGGAGAAACTGTATCATAATGAATACTAGTACCGGTACTATGATGACTATCTTAAGATGCAGTTTTCTGACATATAATATTTACATTTCGACATCGTTGAACATAAATACGTTTTATACATTTACAGAAAAATATGAATATGACATAAATATGCAGCTTATATCTATTCAGCTTACATTTCAGTAATTGTTTCAGGTCGCTTGGTAAATTTGAAGGAATCAATGACGATTGATCAAATGCCTTCTTTAAACTTTGTCGAAATTTTTGTTACATAACATATCAACGTTTCCATGCAAATCAACGAATGTTGAAAATCTTAACTTAAATATTAATACAAGTGATGCTGAATAAGTTCACACGTTTTAAGTTGGTGAGCAGAAGATCACTGTCATTTTTGAATAATTTTATGGGCCTAACTGCATTGTGGTCATATAGCCCCGTATACTCGAGTATATGTTGTATCTGTCTTACAACATGCGCCATTGCTGTAAAAATGATTGAATTTGTAGTAGGAAGCGGTCGTTGCCTTAATTTAGGAACCATCACCTCATTTAACAGGAGTAGATGTGGGAAACCACGGAAAACCACTTTTAGCATAGATGAGGTGAGAATAGAACACATCTATTCTCAGTTTTGCCTCAGGGGGACCAAGTGTACCCCGTTACAGCCCTCAGACCATATTTTAATTTCTTGGCAAATCCGAGAATTGCACCCGAGCCTTCGAGATGATGGTCAGAACCCTAGTCACTACGTAGTGGGAGGGAGTAGGAAATCGATAGCACGGCTTTCGTTTGATGTGATATGAGTCTTGGCTTATTTGTCATTGAGCAGAGAGAGTCCTGTTTCAAGATATCTGTAACCAGTAATGACTAAATCATTAGAATATTATTATTATTATTATTATTAATTCAATACAGCCATCTATGGACTATACATACACAACGATTATTCAGCTCTTCGCATTCAAGGTTCTCTTTTACCCTTTCCGTTTAGCTTCCTGCCAGAGATTTTTCAATCTTTGATTCCTCAATATTTCTTTCACTGGAAGTGTGAGTTTTCTTTTGGGGGGATCCTTCACACTTGCAAATTTACTTCTGTATCTTGTTCTGTCCCACACTTCAACTAGTCCAATATTTGCCCATTTTAAGTCTTGATATACCTCCTGAAGCCATAGAGGTTGCATCTTCCACTTCTCTTGAAGGTTAAGAAATGTATTATCTAACCTCTCAGTTCCCAATCGTTGAACATGCCCATAGAACATCAATCCTCTTTTTCTCACACTGACAGAAATCCCTTCACACTAGTTTTAGAGCTCTTAATTTGAATATTATTCTACAGTTAAATCTCTGACAGAAAAAGGGTGTCTTGGTTCGTCTCTTACATAGGTTTCTCCACAGTCTCTCTCGAAGTAGAGACGTATATAATGGAAACTTCTGTTTTATCTTCCAGACCATAGTCTGTTTATGTATCACCTTAAATGATCACAATTTAGGCTTTATTGAGAATTAAATTTCTCCCTTTGGTCTACAAAGGGTTCCTGCTTGGTCGAAGCGTACACTGCCTCCTAGATATGTTGAGGTGTCCAATCGAATGTTAGGTATGTCTCTGTTAATAGGACTAGGTCATAACCTTGAAATAGGTCATAATGTACCGCTTCATGGCATTTAGAAATCCTTCGAATTTTCATGTTATGTGCAGTATATTCTTATCTGTGAACTTGGTGGTATCATCCATCACTTCTAAGGCACGAAATATATTGAATACTACCCCTCTCGACCAAAATACTGCATCATAAATTTGGTCCTTGACATTCATGGAACTATTTTAATGGCCCTACCTTAAAGACATTAAAGGCAACATCACGTGACTGCGCATGTCTTCCAAATAAATCGAAAATATGATTAAGAAGTGCGGAGTTTAAAAGATTATGAACTGCTATCGACTAAAGACAGTAGCGTTAGGTACCTTATACATTCTTCAATTGCACATTCAAGGAAATTCAGATTACCGTACATAAAAGGTTTATGTACTTACCGATATGGCACCGCGATCATTCTTGAATGCTTCCTGACGCTTGAGTTTGGAGTTGCGCCTATTGGCTTCACTGGAGCTCTGACGCCGGCTACAAAATGAAACACAGCAAATTAGAAAAGCACTTCGTTTAGTAGGGTTTACAAAGATACTAAGTATTAATCAGTTAATAATTCGCTCAACGTTTTTCAAACCGTCAGTTATCATAAGATACAGCAATCATTGTTGAAGAATATGAGGCTACAATTAGGAAATCCGTATTTGTTAAGTTGGTAACAATATCGTTGAAATGGTGCTTGCATGAAACATTGTGTAATCAGATCTCACTTGCTTTATTTACACGATTACCGTGTAAAATTCCACTATATTTCATGCAAGCACAATTGCAACAACTATTGATTACCATCTTAACAAATACGGATTTCCTCATGGTAGCCTCATATTCCTCAACATCCTCCCCACACTGGTCGGTCGACTTTGTGACTTGTTCCGAGGAAGAGGCGGCAAGATTAGGACAGCCATTCTTCTAGATGAAATATAAATGTAAATGTAAAATGTTACATGGAACTATCTTAAAGGCAGGCAACACCACGCGACTGCGCAAGTCCTCCACATCAAACTGAAAATATGATTAAGGAGTAAAAAATAATATAAAGAATGCCTGTTGTCGTTGATTCATTTAGGGGTTTTCCGACGTCGTCTTGGTCATGTGGCCTCGTGTACTTGGGTGTGTGTGGAATTTGACTGACAACCTATGTTATTGTGATGACTGAATTAGTGTGTTTATTTGTAATTCAGATGAGGATTAGGAAGGAGGCCGTGGCCTTAATTTAGTGCAGCTGATCGTTCCACTGGGAGTCGACCGACCATGATGGGGAGGATGTTGAGGAATATGAGGCTACCATGAGGCAATCCGTATTTGTTAAGATAGTAAACAATTGTTGTAATGGAGCTTGCATGAAATATAGTGTAATTGGATCACGCATTCTTTATTTACACGATAATACATGATAATTGCAGCACAGGGAATATATAATTTATTTTCCCCTCATGTTTCTAAGGACAAAATATATTAGCCTATTAGTAGAAAGTCTTTGTGAGAAATCTCGCATGTGTTAAACCACTTACCCGGCTTTACTGTTATGTGGGCTTGTCGTGACACAGTCTGGCTTATTTGTTTAAACTCACTTTTTAAACAAATTGTCGATATTTATGGAATCAGAGTGTACTTCGTCATTCTTCTTCTTCTCCTTCAAGTGCCTCGTCCTCCAAGAACATTTCCGATCAGTAGCATGATCTGCTGTTTGTCCATAGCTGTCATAAACAGTGACACTGTATTAAGTTCAAACCACTGGCTTAAGTTCTTTAGCCAGGAAATTCGTCTGCGTCCTGGACCCCTAATGCCATCAATCTTCCCTTGGATAATTAAGTTCAAGAGGTGGTATTTGTTGTTGCCCATGAAATGACCAAGGTATTCTAGTTTTCTCCTTTTGATGATACTGAGAATTTCCAAGTTTTTGTTCATACGCCGCAGTACTTCCACATTTGTGACTTTAGCTGTCCATGATATCCATAAAATCCTGCGATAACGTCCACATTTCAATTGATATAAGTTTCTTACTTAAAACCTCGGTAGTGTCCATGATTCACCTCCATTGAGCAGGACACTAAAAACGTAGCCTCGAAGCCGTCATGTGTGTAATGATAATACTTAAATCACGGCTGGTCAAAACTTTTCTCATTTTCATGAAACAACTTCTGGCCTGCTCAATTCTACAGCGAATTTCTTGACTTAATTCCCAGTTATCATTTCGTCATTACTGTGGGTAATTCCCTTCCTTCTGAATGTTCATTCTTTACGAACGGTTACTTATGGATGCCCCATGTGTATATACTACCCGCGCAACTTTACTGTTATGTGGGCTCGTCGTGATGCAGTTCTGGCAGGGTATATCGTCTTGTTTATTTCTGTAAACGCACTTTATCAACAAATACATATATTTCCGATAACTTTTCAAGAAATAAAATATTTTTCCGAAACTATTGAGACGATTTGGAAGATTTTGGCACAAACCGCTACTTTTAACTCCCTCTGGTTTAAGAGCTTGAGATTTATGTAACATACGCCTTACCATTTTATGTATTATTATTATTATTTTTATTATAATTAACTTTAGAGGTTTGGAAGATATTGACAATAATCCCCGTGTGCTTGGGTGTATGTGTTGAATTTATGTGATAAGCAGTGTTTCTGTGATGACTGTAATAGTGTGTGTGTATCACGGTATAGATTATTTATTAGGCCTAGGAGCGGCTTCGGTGGCATAGTCGGTTGCATGCTGAACTACTGTGCCCAAGATAGCGGGTTCAAACCCGGACGAAGTCGTCGGACTTTTTAAGAGCATTAAAATCCTTCAGTATGCCTTCCTTCGGAGGGGAAGTAAATTCGGCGGTCCGATGTCGTAGATTTATGGCATGTAAAAGATCCTTCCACTAACTAAACTCATGTGAAGCTAAATTTCTAGGTTACAACGTTAACCACTAGGTATCAGTGATATCTGATAGCGAAAGTTGGAACTACTTGAAATTGAACGGAACTCGTAGCTCACCCTATGGGTGTCCGCTTGAAGCAGCTACAGCCTCATGCAAGCCGAACATGTCCTCGGACATTCCCGGCACTAAAAGCCATACGTTAAATAAAGAAATAAATTAATAAATAAATTTGGTCTAGGAGACACGGGGTTAGACATTTTGTCTGCACCGAATGCTGAAGGCCTGGGTTCGAGTTTAAACGTTATGGTGGTCACATTTCTAATCATTACTCTACAGATGTGACCACTTTATAAACATATATTCATTGAAGGAATTTCTATGAATGTTCGTGAAGGTTTTTTCTTCAACAAGTCTCACTATATCAGAGTGTCTCGACGTTGCAGAATTTTCCTGGGTCGAGTCTGTCTGTAGGCCCTGTTTTTCACTATAAATCTTCTTCCACCACGATATTATCCCCTATACCCTCCCAGGCGACGCCTCGAAGACGTGTAGTGGGTGGCGTTATTGATGATCATCTCCGTAGTCCCAGGTTCGATTTCCAGCTGTGCGTAGAAATATGATTCTGGTCTAGGGGCTGGAACGAGTTATACTCATTCAGTTGATGCAATATCTCAGACAGCCTAGAAGTGTTTTATTGTGGCTACGCACTTCACATGGAAGGTCATGACCGTTTTATTACAACCCTACATTAACTTACAAATACACAAACTATTACAGACACCACAATAACATAGGATATCAGAAAATAATTAAAGAACACATCCAAGTATACGGGAATGATAAACACGATGTCACAAAATCCTAAATGGAGCACTAACGACAACCTACTGGAACTTCCAAAGGGGATAAGTTAGTGTTTAGGGAAGAAGGTGATTTCTCCCCATTATTTTACTGTTTATCTCCAGCAGAATGCCTATTGTTGTTGATTCATTGAAAGGGAATTGCGACATCGTGGTCATGAATCCCCGTGTACTTGAGTGTGTGTATACGTTGTCTGATAACCTGTGTCACAGTGATGTCTATACTACCGTGTGTATTTGTAATTTAGGTAGGATTTGGGTGGAAAGAGGCCGTGGCTTTAAGTTAGGAACCATCTTCGCATTTTCCTGAAGTAAAAGAGGGGAAAACCACGGAAATTCACTTCCAGGATGTTTGAGGTGGGAATCGAATCCGCCTCTTCTCAGTTTTGCCTTTCGAGGCTGAGTGTTAGAGCCGGGCAAAAAGCTCTCGAGTTCCGATCGGTCTCGTTGGACGAGAATAAAAAACGGAAATGCTGGTTCCGGAAATGGTATTACCGATAATGTGGGCTCGATAACGATAATTCTCGACATTATCGCTCATTCTCGCTTGGGCAATATGGCGCTGCCTGAAGGCACTGAGGCTTATTGTGTAAGTATTCAATGGAACTTGTTCATTCCGTTGACTGGAGTCTGCGAATTGGAAGAATCCAATCAACTTCAACGATAGCATATTAACAGACTACCTAAGGTATATTGAGCATATCATCCTAATAACATATGGAAGGAGATTTTGATCGTCAGTCGGTATTTTTTGGTCATTAAATTTCAGCAAAAGAAAATTCTATTTGACGTGTAGGCTACATATTAACAACTTTTCGTGTAGTGCCACATTCAAGCACTACCGTATGAAACTTTCTCGTAATAAAACCTGAAAATTCACGCACTCGCTATATTACTAAAGCCCCTGTGATGCGGTGTTCTGTCGTATCATTTTTGTAGTAAGATACTGGTAAAGTGGTCGACATAAACAATAAAACGTAACGTAACAAAAATTAAAATCACTTCCCCTACCAAGTATCGGGTATCATTCATGAGTCCAGCGCGTAACCAATTCAGCCACTGAGACTCTTATACACCGAAGGAAAATGTTACAAACATACACATTGAAAACTTTAGCGTTGGATATCTGACTCTCTTTATCTGAAATGCTCCTACCAGTTTGAATAATATTCTCTAGTCGTCGGGCATACGAAAAAATAATGTTCACCTTCAAGAATAAGATTGATTTTATCTTTCGTCATAATGCCTTTGCCATATGCGTAAGCCACCACCATTACTATCGCGGCCCTACGCACGTGCTCACACGTTGCATCATGGGTAGAGAGAGCAACGATATTACCTTGTGATCGAACGAGACTTTGGAGTATCGGACGAAGTGACATTCCCGCGGCAATGAGTTGTTCTCAGTGTAACTCCCGTCGCACTATTCTCACTCAAACTGTCATATCATTGGCATTTATGGACAAATCAGTGAGGTGTTTGCACTGGCATGATTAATACACCGCATGCCACAAACTGGTATTGTTTTCAAGCACAAAATCAGAGTTTTTAGTAGATGAAATTAGTTGAAACTTTACACCGTAATATTTTCCAAGTGTATTTTCACCATCGCAGCCAATTTTTGCACTATAGTTGCCTATAATTACAACCAGTTACAAGGTGGAGAAGAAGGTTGAAAGTATTCTTTAAAGAAAATTCCTAGTCAGTAGGGCTAAAATCATGAGTCATACACGCGAGACTTTCTTGAAGCTCTTCTCTGCTACGCCAATTATTTGAGTTTTATTTTACTTTAGGGGCTACAACATCGTGATCATTTTTGTGTTCTTGTGTGCCAACTTTGTCTAATAATCTGTGTTATTATGGTGTCTGTAGTAGTGTGCGTATTTGTAACTGAGGGTAGGAGTGGTAGGGAGGTGGCAGGTGCGAACTCAATTCAATGTGATCTTCCTGGGGTGGATCACTTGATACTGATTTAAATTTGTCAAATGTAAGAACGAGGAATGGTTTACATTCCGGAGTTATTACAGAAGGCTTTGACTTCACACGTGCAGGGACTTGAGTGACACGTGCAGCGGAGTGAGTGAGTCTGCTTTTTCCTTTAAATAGATACTGTCGACAACGCCGAGAAAAAAGGAGTTCCAGTATTATCGAGACTCCCACTCAGTACCGGTATTATCGAGACAAGATTCTCGTTCAGCGGAGAGACCTGGCCTTGAGTGCGCTTGGTGGGGGACGATACTAGCCATGTGGAAACTTACGATCCCGATCGGAACTAGAGCAAATTTGCCCGGCTCTACTGAGTGTACCCCGTTCCAGTCCTTAGATCAGAATTACATTACTTGAAAAACGAAAAATCGAACCCGGACCTCCACAGTGTCAGCCATGAATCTTAGCCACTATGCAACGAGGCAGACACAATATTATATTAGTTAGTTATTGCTGTTTTAAGGGGAGGAACTGCGAGGTAATGGGATGACCTCGCTGTTGCGCTCCTAAAAAAGAACAATAACTAACTAATATAATATTGTATGTTCAGTACCAGCCAGGCATTCTGCTGGAAATAAACAGTAAAAACATAGCGAGACAATTGAATACACGTACAATTCTCTTCTTAGAATATAAATCTGTTTTATTTACTATCCCACTGTGCGATATTAGACAGTGAGTCCACTGCTGGTAGCCCAGTGACCAGGGAACAATGCACAACATATCGCACAGCTGATAACACATAGCACGCCATTAGCTGTGTGATTAACTGTCAGCTGGGAGTATCAGATGTGCTGGCTGTAGTCGGTGATGTGATAACCTACTGTGAGCAATTACACCAAGGAAGCGATTACTGTACAGCTGGGGGGAAGACTACAAGCAAGTACTTACCACAATTCTAAACAAAAGAGAGAAAGGAAGACAAGGGAAAGGGAGGATGAAGAAAGTAAGGGAAGGGATAGGGAAAGGTAACAGAGGAAAGAAAAGGAAAGGGAAAGGGAAGGGAGGAAGGAAGGAAGGAAGGAAGGATGGAAAGGGGAGGGAGAGAAAGTTAAATGGAAAGGGAAGGGAAGGGAAGGAAAGGGAGGAACGAAGAAAGGAAGAAAAAGGAAAGGGAGATAAGGAAGAGGTAGGAAAGGGAAGGGAAAGAGAAGGAGGGAAGGATGAGAGGGGAGGGAAAGGAGGAGGAAAGAATAGGGTAAGGAAGAGTAGGGAAAAGACGGGGAAAGAAAGGGAAGGGAAGGGAAGGGGAAGAAAAGAAAGGGAAGGAGGAGGAAGGAAGGAACGGGAAAGGGAAGGGGAAGGAAATGGAATGGAAGGAAGAGAGGGAAGGGGAAGGAAGGAAAGGGAATGGAGGAAGGAAGTAAAGAGAAGGTAAAGGAAGAGAAGGGAAGGAAAAGTAAGGCCGGAAGGAATTTCCACTCGGCCTCTCAGGAGGCCACACGACATTATTATTTTACTGATACATTGCATACATGTTGGTTTTATCCCACGAAGAGCATATGTGATCATATTTCAACCCCAAATTCATTTTGGCCATCCCTAGAAAGGGTGAAATTGCATGATGATGATGATGATTGTTGCTTTAAGGAGCCTAACATCGAGGTTATCGGCCCCTAATAGTTCGGGCGATAGTGGAAAATGATGATGAAATGAGCATTAAAACTAAAACTGACAACTTACAACTAACTTACGGAACAGAAGAAAAAAAGGACAAACAGGAATGAATAATGAAAGAATACAGAAGAAAATAAATGTCCTCAACACTCGAAGAATGATAATTGAGGGTCTTGGAAAGAACTAGTGTCATGAATGATAGATAGGAAAAGGAAAGACTAGAGAGTCCGTCCCAGAGGCACTGGAAAAAGGGAATAACCCGACCTAGCTCAGGAATCCCTTAGGGTTGGTAAGTCCCTAACTCACCAGCCTCGAGCCCTTGAGGCTGTACCACTATCCAGAGTACACCATAATTGGTGGGGCTACCAACACTCTGCCACAGGCTGGTTCCATTCCCTGGCGGCACACTTGTACTACACATCCCACGATATGACAACGATCTCAATTATTGTGGTGATTATGTCAAAAAATAGATCAAAAATTGCTGTATCTGACACCAAAAGAGATTTTCATGTCATTAGTTTTTTAATTGAAGGCTAGAATGAATGGTTTGAGGAAATATTAACTGTCTCATATAAAACATAGAATTTAACTTTTGAGTATATAGTTTGTTCTTATTTAGAAAAGTAGAAAAAATAATTTCTACACGGGCCTTGTTAATACATCTTGCATTTTAGAGGAACAAATATTTTGCTTAGAAAGCTGATAACACGTTCTCTTCTCTACAAGTCCAGGAACTTTTGCGTTAGACTTTATATCCGTCATTAACAGAAAATATTATTACATACGTATTTAACCGACCTTCTGCTACAAATATATTACTTTATTAATTTTTATAATAAAAGTGCAGCTTGGCAAAGATAAATCATCACGGGCAATGTTATCATATTTGCAATAAAAGCATGTTCACATTCTCGCAGCAGCTTTGTATATAAACTGCATCTTCGCTTATTGCATTGCAATAACCGGAGCTCTTTGCTGCAACCGAAGACGTCTCAACGTACCAATCACAACGAGCCGCCTTGGCCATTCAAGCAACATTTCGTAGCGAGTCTCAGGGGAGTCTCAACTTGGTCGGACGGAGCCTCCAGCAGCAAAAGAGCCTCAGATTGCTATCTCTGCTGTTCCTTAATATGTAGGTCTGGAGACGTGATATTCCAGGGAGTAAATATTTGATGTTTGGAATGACAAGGGAAGAGGCAGAATTTGGACCATTTGAAACGGGTTTGTTGTTGTTATTGCTGATTATTTAGGGGCTTTCTGACATCATGGTCAAGTATCCCCGTGTACTTCATTAGAAGTAAGCTAAAATTAATCACTATTCCATACCTCATAAACCTTGTGTAATTGGCTTATGTCCTTATCCTCATAGCAAAAGCTAGTACCGGTATGTCTTCTTTCTTACTTTCGGCCTTAATCCTAAAATAACGTGTTTCGAACATTTTTCAATTAAATTAATAACAGTAGTATTTATTTATTTATTTATATTTTATTTATTTAATTAATTATTTAGCCAGCCCCATGGTATTAGGGTAGCGCGCCTGCCTCCCACTCGGAGGCCCCGGGTTCGATTCCCGGCTCAGTCAGGGATTTTAGAAACTGACGTAAGGGCTGGAACGGGGTGCACTCAGCCTCGTGAGAACAATTGAGTAGCTGTCTGACTGTGAGGCAGCGCCCCGATCACGAAAACGAAGATTAACGGCCGAGGGGACCCGATGCGCTGATCACGCATCATCCCAATATCTGGGCAGCGGTCACTTGGTAGGCCTAAGCCCTTCACTGGCTGTAGTGCCAGGGGTTATTATTATTTATTTATTTATTTATTTATTTATTTATTTATTTATTTATTTATTTTGTCGGATTGAAGTGGAACCGATACATAGGATTATCCTTATAAGGATAGTACGGATACTGTGCACACAGATAAGGTTCGGGCCTGGAAGTTCACGATCCACCCATAAATTGAAATAAGCTATGAAATACGAGTAGCCTATTTCAGTTCACTAAGATTTATAAGCTCCTTGTCTCTAGCAGAAAGTACGATTTAATTTTGAGATATTCAGTGAAATAAAATATTAATTACTCAAAGTTTCTGGCCACCTTCTATGTCTTTTGGGAAAACTCTGGTCATCAACGCCTCCCGCATGTCCACCATTGATATTACTCCACCTCTATCCAGTCACAAATAGTTTACGTCTTTTAAGACATACTCTCCTTGATATTCCTCTGAATCGTATTTCTTCCATTTTCATTTCAAACTTGTCAAACAATGCTTCTGTGCTTCAGAGACTTAATTCAGTAGCATGCATTTTGGTAGAGCACTAGATCTTCGTGTGACGGGCTTTATAGTGGGATATTGTTAGGTCTACATAGCTATTTTTTCTCTTTATCTAAACTGACACCATAATATTTGAACAACTCGCTGCTAACAGACATTTGATATTTTAAACAGTTTGTAACAACTGATAAATAAACAAGCAAGCGTGCTCATTACGGATTAAATGCTTTCCACAAATACCGGCATTGTGCACTTAAATACAGCAGTGGAAAATTATGAGGCTAAACATTCTGAACAAATGCTCAGGATCACAACTTACAGCCCATTTGATTAACTATATTGCAGTTGCTGTTGTTCCTTTTAGCAACTTATCGATGTACTGGCCTTTAAAACGAGCCAAGAATTCTTTCCAATGAATTCTATCCAATTCATCTTTGTCGTCCTCCTTATCAACCTCCCTTGATAATTCTTGTGTTTTTCAATCTCGACGATACTATGTTTGGAGGCTTAGAGAATCATGTTTTCGTCTTTCACGGCATTTTTTTCGTATTACAGATACCCTGAATTTAAAAAAATCCTTTTTAGGTAGATTTCATAAGAAAGCTACATTGCAATTGGTATCATGCAACGACTTCCAGAAATGTTTAACGTATCTTCGCGTTTCACATCCCCCTGCTCTCAAAACCACCGTCAACTACAAAGTATATATACGATTTATTTACATTAGCGGACCCGTGGAGAAATCTCGCATGTTCATGAACCACACTTTCCCCAATAGGTTTATAATGAGAGACTTAAGGAGAAAGGTTGTTATGTTTTTATTTCAACCAAATAATTATAGAACACTAAGCCTATTTACACTTCAGTTAGAATTCCAAGTTCACTGAAAATTCGATCATCATAACACTCACCGGGTATTCGATATTTATGAAACTATACGATTTGAGTACTCATTCATTTGATTTACTATTTCTGAAATCCATGCAAAATGATAAAGGAAAGACCTCTGTATGTTAACATGGCATGAGACAGGCGACACAGCTGCCAAAATGTGAAGTGGACAGCAATTTATTATGAAGTGTATTTTCCTAGAACAACAGTATCTGAAAATCGCACACTTCGTATATTTTTAAGTATTTTTTTAAAGAAATTATAGATATTTATGAAATTAGAGTGCAATTCGTCACTGGTAATGTCTATTCCCTTTCATTTGAATGCTCATTTGTCACGATCGGTCGCTTGTGAGCACCGCAGGAGGGATCTATACTACTGAAATAATATACAGGGTGTCTTATGTACCTTTGGAGAATGATAGGTCGTGTAGGGGACGGGTATAGAAGTAATTTGAGATGGGGAACTTGGGGTGGGAGCGGCCGCCTTAACCCCTAAAATAAGGGTTTATTCAGGCCCTCCACCCTGTAAGTTAGGCAACCGAACCAAGCCTCTATAACCTTCTCAATCCTTTAACTCTTGGCAAGATTCATCTCACCATGTGGCGCTGGCGTAATGGATAGCGTTGCGGTGCGAAAGGCTGGTAGTCACTGCCAGCGCCACATGGTAAAATGAATCTAGCCAAGAGTTAAAGGATTGAGAAAGGTAATAGAGGCTTGGGTCGGTTGCCTAACTTACAGGGTGGAGGGCCTGAATCAACCCTTATTTTAGGAGTTAAGGAGGCCGCTCCGACCCCAAGTTCCCTATCTCAAATTACTTCTATATACGTCCCCTGTACGACCTATCATTCTCCAAAGGTACATAAAAGACACCCTTTATACGAGTGTGATGATTATACTGTATGTATATAATCACTTTCTAGTGGACACGATAACTACCGTCATGTTGCACCAATCACTTTCAAATTTACATACCGTATATAAAATATAACCAATCAAAATCTCGGTCAAGTTTGTTAACGGGAAAAATCGGACAAGGGGATGAAAATGGGGGTTCTTTTTCGAAAACGTGTAAAATCGCTTTAACTTTTTTAGTATGTGGAAAATCGAATCCGTTCTAAGTTCGTAATATTCCTCAGATAAGGACCAAAAACTTATCTCAGTAAAAGTTTTCTGACCAAAGGTGCGGGAAAAAGGGAGTTTTGAAAGAAAAATAATCATACCTGCCTGAATAGGCATAATATCAACACCTTTTTAACTGGTAAATACTCCTCTAAACATTATCTAAAACGTTTGTCTGAAATAATTTAGATATAACCCACCCTTACGCCAAGGGATGAGCCAATGTTTTCGGAATTATAAGAAGATGGGACTTCTCGTGTGTTAAACATGTGGAACTTTTGAAGGTAAAGGCTACAGTACAACAAATTAATTGACGAATTCAGTGAATTCGATTTTTAGGTAGATTTCATTAGAAAGCTAACTATTGCAATGGGTACCATGTTTCGACTTCCGGAAAATTTCGACATATCTTCACGTTTCACATCCCTCAGACCCCAAAACCACCGTCAGTTCAAAAGTATACATATATATATATATCAGTTTTTTGTGGACACGATGACTTCCGTAATTTTGCAGCAATCACTTTGAATTTTTTACCGAATATGTATACCCATAATATCTCGGTCGAGTTCGTTACTGGGCTGAATCGGTCGAAGGGGGTGAAAATGGGGGGCTTTTTTTTTTCGAAAAAGTGAAATATTGCTATAACTCTCTTAATATGTGAAATATCGAATCCATTCAAAGTTCATACTATGTGTCGGATAAAACCCAAAAATTTATGTTTGAAGAGTTTCTTTATAGCACCAACCATTGACCAAAGGGGTGGGAAAAAGTGGGTTTTTCGGGAAACATTAATTATATCTCTCTTAATAGGCACAATATCCAAACCGTACAAAATGGGCAATATTCCCCTAATAATTACCTAAAACGTTTGTCTGAAAGAATTTTTGATATGACCCACCATTACGCCAAGGGATGAGAAAAATTATTTCGGAATTATAAGAAAATGCCAAGAGCTATGAGAGGTTGCCATGGCAACACTACTAAATTGATGAGGGATGAGCCATCAGACGTTGCCATGACAACGCACTTGCACGAGATCACATTCAGATTACCATCTGACAATGTGAAGCGGCTTGGGTGACGTACCTGGTAGCATGCTGAAATTCTATGCCCAAGGTCGCGGGTTCAAAGCCGGCCGAAGTCGTCCGATTTTCTAAGAGCGCTAAAAATCCCTCAGTATGATTTCCTTTGGAGGGGAAGTTCCAACGTTCGTTGCGAGTTGTTGGTTGCGGTGGCCCTAGTAGCCAAGCTCACAGCTAGGGTCGTTGACGGTAGTATCTGGTAGCAACATTAGGAACTACTGCTTGAAATTGACCGTCTGCAGTCCTTACCTGATTTACAGACTAATACAGCCATCACAATTCACACCGTTTATCAGACAGATCCTACACTCACCCAAAGTACACGGGGTTACATGACCGCGTTGTCGCAGCCCCTAAACTGAGGAACCAACCAAAAACTCTGTGGGGAAATATAATTTTGCGCGAAGAAGTAACAGACCGTTACATAGTTACACATCAGTGTCGAAACCTCGCATAAGGACAGTGTGACCACAAGTATAAAAATGGACCCCATAAGACAATAAAATGTTTAAAATATGCATAAAATGACGAAAAACAAAGTTAATTAAGCTCCAATTATAAAATACTTTCTCGCAATAAATGAGGTCTGATCCTTCTACGAAAACCTGCATATTCTGCCTATTTTCGCCTATCCCCAAGTTTGTCCGGTGAAATCTACCTCCGCCTTCCGGCGTGCCGAGAGGACGTTTTTTCTTTTTGTCCGGTGGAATTTACCCCCTCCTTTCGACGTGCAGACAGGGATATTTTTTATTAGAAAATGGAAATATGGGTAGTTTTATAAGGTGCGTTCAAAAAGTAACGAGCCGGAGGCTGTAATGAGCAAACCGGTGACGATATTGGCTAATCGTGGCGTGAGTAACGAGGTGTGGTTCCGACCAGAGCGTCGAAGGTCACACACAGCCCGTCGCTAGAGGGCACGCGTGCACGTCACGTGACGATACAAAGCGAGTAGCAGCATGCTGACAGTCGCATTGCAAACAGTCACATGGAGGAGTCAAACGAAGAGCAAAGAGGTGTTGTTCGGTTTCTGACAGCGAAAGGAGTACGGGGAACGGACATTCATCGCCGAATGTCACAAGTGTACGGCGAACACTGCATGTCCCTTGCAAGGGTCAAGGCGTGGCACAAGCGCTTCAGGGAAGGATGGGTGTCGTTAGCCGATGATGCCCGGTCTGGGGTACCCCCCTGCATTACCGATGACAACGTCCAGCTGGTTGATGCACTGCCAGGACCGCCGAGTGACAGTGAACGCCATAGCCGCCGTGGTCGGATTGAGCGTCGGAAGTGTGCTCACCATCATGAAGGAACGACTGCACTTGCGGAAAGTATGTGCCCAATGGGTGCCCCACAGTCTTCAACCACACCAGGAAGCATGTCGAATGGGCTACTGTCTTGGTTGGACGATTGATGCATGCTGCAGCTCGCTTTGTATCGTCACGTGACGTGCATGCGTGCCCTCTAGCGACGGGTTGTGACCTTCCATGCTCTGGTCGGAATCACACCTCGTTACACACGCCACGATTAGCCGATGTCGTCACCGGTTTGCACATTATAGCCTCCGACTCGTTACTTTTTGAACGCACCTTATAGATATAATTATGTTGTGTGGCCTGCTGGGAGGCCGAGTGCAAGTCTCGCTCGTGGGCGATCTGTGCTACCTAATGAGGATGAAGTGATGATGATCACGTTGCATGCACTCCGGTGAATTAACGTTAGGAGGTTAAAATCCCCGATGGGTATCAGTAAACTGATTTTCATCTACTGTTTCTGGAATAGTGACGGAGCTATTTCCACCCATGCATTCTCTTTAAGGTTTCTTTTATAACAGTCAATGCCATTAAAATCTCAAAGAACAGCATTACACTTACACATTTGAATAAATTGCAAGGAAATTTCCTCTGTCCGGTCTGCCATGCTCGTCTTCTAATAAAATAGTCGCCATTCCAACCAGAACGTAGAATCCCTTTGTGCTAGTTCGTATTCTCAGCAGATTTGAGGGCGTGCTCGTTGCCCCGTCCAACTACACGAATCTGTTTTTTCTCAGGCGTGGCTCGTCTAATGTATTCGCGTTCTTAATTCGACAGTTCATAAACATGATGTAGTATGTATAATTCCAAAGTATTAATGCTTCGTCAGATGTCTTCTTTTAATATCCATACTACTACTACTAATAATAATGTTATTGGTTTTACGTCCCTTTTAACTACTGTAGAATAGCCTGAAAAATATACGGGTTTTGTTGTTGGTTTTGTATTTGTTATTGGTGTTGGTGGTTTTTGCTTTGTCCTTATTATCCTATTTCCAATTTTGTGTGTGTGTGTGTGTGTGTGAGGTGTGTGTGTGTGTGTCCCTAATAAAATCTAAACGGCTTGAGCGATTTCAATGAAACTCGGTAAGTTCATAGCACTATTCCCGGCGACCCCGACCGTGCCCTTCAAATATTCTTACGTCTCACCAATCCAACATGGCGGCTGTGCGAAATATTTCACTAGCATTCAATATCTCCGAAACTATTACCAATATCGCCCTGAAGTTGTGTACGGTGATAAAGGGCACTACTAGAAGTTCACCTATGAGACATTCAAAAACCTGGTGACTATAAAACCAACATGGCGGTCAAGCGAAGTTGAGACTTTTAAATAGACTTTTCTCGCGATTTAACTATCCAAACGTAATGAAACTTGGTACAGAAAATGTTTATACACATTGTAATGCACTGGAGTCTAATTTAGTTCAATTGTTTACATAACCTCAAAATGGCGGCTGTGCGAAATATTTCACTGACATTCTATATCTCCGAAACTATTACAGATATCACCCTGCAATTTTGTACGATGATAAAGGGTACTGATACAAGTTTACCTATGTATATATCATAAACCTGTAAAGTACAAAACGAACATGGCGACCAAGCGAATTTTAAATATTTTAATTGACTTTTCTCGTGATTTAACTCTCTGAGCGCAGTGAAATGTGGTACAGTAAATGATTTTGCAGATTGTAATGCACTGCCATCTAATTTAATTCAATTGTTTACATAACCTCAAGATGGCGGCTGTGCGAAATTTTAAAATTAAGTTTTTATTTCTTGTGTCGTAATCATGCGATCGAAGTGAAAGTTTGAATAATGAACCTAGGCATTAATTGTCCTTGAATGGTACATAACTCTATGGCCTATACATATAACAATCCTAAATGGCGAGCTTCCGAAATATTTAGAAGGTTCTCAATATCTATGAATCTTTTACAGCAACCAAACTGATTTTTTTTGTTCATAGAGACTATGAACATATGTTCACCTATAGGACTTTCAGTAACCTGGTGAGCACAAATCCAACATGGCGGCGACGCGAAGAATAATTATTAAAATTGATGTTTCTCGCGAATTAACTATCTGAGTGTCGTGAAACGTTGCACGTTAAATGCTTATACAAATGTTGATCCACTGGCATCTAATTTATTTCAATTGTTTGCATAATCACAAGATGGCTGCTGTGCGTAATTTTAAAATCTCGTTTTTACTTCATGTGTTCTAATCATGCAATTGAAGTTTGAATACCACACGTACACAATAATCTTAATGTAATAGTACAAAAGTAAAAATCCAACCTGGCGACCATCTGACATATTTAGACGGTTCTCAATATCTACGAATCTGTTACAGGAATTAAACTGAAATTTTGTATGTTGATAGAGGCAGTTAACATGAGCAGGATATATATGAAAATAGGCTGTATAGTTCTTCACGGAACTACTTGTTTTTATTTTGTCCTTGTTGTTTGTATTGCTTTTTAGCCTATTTTCAATTTTGAAAAAATAGGCTTATGAGATCACCTTTTGTCCGTGTGTGTGTGCGTGTGTGTGTGATTCGTGTGTGTGTGTCCCCCCCCCCCTAATAAAATCTAAACGGCTGGAGCGATTTCAATGAAACTCGGAAAGTTCATAGCACTATTCCCGGCGACCTCGACCGTGCCCTTTAAATTTTGTTACGACTCACCAATCCAACATGGCGGCTGTGCGAAATATTTCACCAGCATTCAATATCTCCGAAACTATTTCCGATATTACTCTGACATTTTCTATGGTGATAGAGGGAACTACTATAAGTTCACTTATGTGACTTTTGAAAATCTGGTAACTACAAAACCAACATGGCGGCCAAGCGAATTTGCGACTTTTAAATAGACGTTTCTCGCTGTTTAACCAACCAAACGCAATGAAACATGGTACAGTATATGTTTATATACATTGTAATGCACCGACATCTAACTTCGTTCAATTGTTTACATAATCACAAGATGGCGGATGTGCGAAATATTTCACCGGCATTCTATATCTCTGAAACTATTAGCGGTAAAACCCTGAAATTTTGTACGGAGATAAAGGGCACTACTGGAAGTCCATCTATAAGACTTTCAAAAACCGGTTATCTACAAAACGAACATGGTGGCCAAGCGAATTTGAAAATTTTAAATAGACCTTTCTCGCGATGTAATGTTCCAAGCGCACTGAAACCTGGCACAGGAAATATTTATACACATTGTAATCCACTGGTATCTAATTTAGTTCAATTGTTTACATAACCTCAAGATGGCGGCAGTGCGAATTTTAAAATTAAGATTTTATTTATTGTGATGTATTCATGCGATCGAAGTGAAAGTTTGAATAATGAACCTACGCAATTATTTTCCTTTAATGGTAGACCTACATGACTCTATGGCCTATACATTTAACAATCCAACATGGCGACCATCCGAAATATTTAGACGATATTGAATATCTACGAATCTATTTTAGCAATCAAACTGCATTTCTTAATGTTCATAGGGGCTATGAACTTAAGTTCACCTATAGGACTTTAGATAACCTGGTGATCACAAATCCAACATGGCGGTGACGCGAATTATAAATATTCACATGGACGTTTCTCGCAATTTAACCATCCGCGTGCAGTGAAACTTGGTCGAGAAAATCCTTATACGAATGTTAATCCACTGGCATCTAATTTATTTCAATTGTTTCCATAACCTCAAGATGGCAGCTGTGAAAAATTTTAAAATCTCCTTGTTTTTTCTTGTGTCCTAATTGTGCGATTGAAGTTTGAATACTACACTTTCACAATAATATGCATGTAACTCTAGGACCTACATATATAAAATCCAACATGGCGACCATCCGAAATATTTAGTCGGTTCTCAATATCTACGAATCTATTACAGCAATCAAACTGAAATTGTGTATGTTGATAGTGGCAATTAACATAAGTAGGATATATGAAAATAGGCTGTATAGTTCTTCACGGAACTACTTGTTATTTTTGAATTTGCTCTTTATTTGAATTTCATTTTTGCTTTGGATTTGGTTTTGTTTAAATTTTGATGTTTATGTTTCTTGGGTTAGGTTTTGTATTTATTTCTGTTTATGGGTTAGTTGTAAGTTATAGATTCATTTTTTTTGTTCCTGATTTTTGATTTTGCATTTTTTGTTTCTTAATTTGTTTTGATTAACCATAACGGTTTTGATTTTGATTTTTTGGCATTTTGTTTTGGTTATGTTCATGGTTTAGGTTTTATTTTTGGTTAAGTTATAGTTTCAATTTTCTTTTTGTCCCTGATTTAATTTTAGTTTAAGTTATGGATTTTGCATTTTCTTGTTTCTTTGTTTTTGTTTTGGTTCTGTTCTTCGTTTAGGTTTGTTTTTGATTTTAAGCTTTGTTTATGGTATTGATCTTGGCTTAGGTTTTGTTTTAGCCTATTTTCATTTATGACAGAATAGGCTTATGAGATCACCTTTTGTCCGTGTCTGTATGTGTGAGTGTGTGTCCTAATAAGATCTAAACGGCTGGAGCGATTTCAATGAACCTCGGTAAGGACATAGTACAATTTTGTTTGATCTTGACCGTGTCCTTCAGATTTTATTATGTCTCACCAATTCAACATGGCCGCTGTGCGAAATATTTCACCGGCATTCTATATCTCCGAAACTATTACCAATATCACCCAAACATTTTTTTCGGTATTAAAGGGCACTGTTACAAGTTCACCTATGTGACTTTTAAAAACCTGTTATGTACGAAACGAACATGGCTTCCAAGTGAATTAGAAACATTTAAATAGTCTTTTCTCGTGATTTTGTCATCCGAGTTCAGTGAAACATGCTACAGCAAATATTTATACACATCGTAGTGCACTGATATCTAATTAGTTCAATTGTTTACATAACCTCATTATGGTGACTGTGCGAAATTTTAAAAATAAGTTTTTATTTCTTGTGTCCTAATCATGCGATCGAAGTCAACGATTGAATAATGAACCTACGCAAAAATCGTCATCAAATAGTATATAACTCTATGGCATACATATATAAAACTCCAACATGGTGACCTTTCGAAATATTTAGACTGTTCTCAATATCTACGAATCTATTACAGCAATCAAACTGAAATATTGTATGTTGATAGAGGCAATTAAAATAAGTAGGATATATGAAAATAGGCTGTATAGTTCTTCACGGAACTACTTGTCTGTTTTGGTTTAAGTTAATGTTTTGTTCAGTTTCGTTATAGGTTCGTTTGTTTGTTTGTTTCTTTAAATATGTACCGTAATGGATTTAAGGAAGAACGTGTATTTGTGTGAGGCTAAGTTCAAAGCTGTTTCATGTATGAAATTATTTTTCTATTTAACTACAGTATATGGTGGTGGCGATTGTTGTTTCAAAAGGTGAAATATCGACGTCGTCTGTCCCTCTATAATTAGGAAATAAGGAGTACAGGGGCTAAGTAAATGATGTAAGTGACCGATATAATGCTGGCTGTGGAATGGTGAAAGAATTCTCCATTTATTTTTCCATCAGAGCGTACACAGTTTTTCAATGGTGGTATTATTCTGTCATTGTTGACGTGATGTTTGTGAATTTATTTGTCGATTCCATAATTTTATTTTCGGGTCGTGTTTGCGGCGATCCCTTTACACGTCATGGTGAGTAATTCATGTTTTATTATATTGTTTCGGCTTTTCCACTTATTGGGTTACGTCCTCAGTCTGGTGTAATGTGTCGTGACCGGCCATTACTGACTGTAACAAGCTGATAATGCTGTGTTATCCAAGCCGGAACAAACACGTGTTTTTACCATCCACCCGGCAGCTTAGCCATGCTCGTTAAGGTATGGCCTGCCCTCTGAATGAAAAGAGCTGCATAAAAAGGCTTTGTAGCCTCAGTGCCCTTTATAAGAGAGAAACAAACTGCACGTAGAAGCTGAATGTCCGAAGATCAAAGGTTCGAATCACAGTTTTATCCCGTTTCTATTTACACATGTCCTCCAGGCAAATACTTGAATTGTGCCTTGCTCAAATTCCCGGGACACTTACCCCAATCCTAGACCATAAAAAGTACAGTTATACTACTGTAGCAGTCACCACAGAAACACAGGTTATCAGATAAATACAACACACATACGAGGCTGATGACCAAAATATCCTAAGTACTAAAATGAATTGACAACAGCAACAACACCATCACTTTCTACCTGCTTTAGGCTGAGTGGCACAGTGGGTTGTTAATTCGTTTAAGGGTCTGGACATCAGCCCCGTGTACATGGGTGTGTGATCAATTTGTCTAATAACCTGTGTTTCTGTGCTGACTGTTATAATGTGTGTATCTGCAATTATTAGGGCCGAGAATAATAATAATAATAATAATATCGTATAGCCTTTGGTGCCGGGTGCAAGCTTATTTATTCGACACCCAGAGGGTAGCTTGCATGCCGAATTTTGTTGTTCCTTGAAGCACTATGGAATTCAAGGAGGTTCGATATCTAAGCTTCTTGACACTATAGCGCTTTCTAGTAGAGAAATGAGGAACTTTGTGTTGGCGAAAAATACCGAGATTGATTTTGCCATTATGAACACGTCCTACTAAAGTCAAATGGGTTCTTTTAATATGCCAACCTCGTATGAATGGGGTAAGTGCCCCGGGACTTCATATAAGGCACTATTCTGGAATTTTCCTGTAGGAAGTGTGGAAAACCCCAGGGGAAAACCATACTTATTCTAGAATAGAACCTTCGAACTTCGGACTCGCTGCAGCTCCCCATCACGCACGGCTACAGAGTGAGGTCATAAATGAATCAGCAACAATAATGTTTTCATTGGAGTATAATTCTTGACTAGACCAGGGAATACAGAGTACCACTTATTTTTGGCATTCTCCAACATATTCTGGGACCTACCATTGCCTCTGAGCAATCCTACAGCTATAAGGCGGTAATGACCCACGGCAGGAATTACTCGAGTCATACAGTACAACCTCATAGAACTGTAATGTCTGGCCATTCCCACATCGACCGTGCAAGCTTTTTGGAGCACTTGAATTATGAGGTAAAGCAGCTCCATCTCTATGGAGGCTAGACGGATAAAGAAAGCTGGAAAATGGGCTGAGAGAGTGACTGTCGAGTACCGGGACGGTATATCACGGTACTGTTTCTCGAAATGGGTACGTATTCTGCTCCAGTGGATCAATATAGGCCAGGGGTAGCCACACTGGGCAAATGCGCCCGCGGGCGTAGATTATTGCTTCCATGGGAGGTATATACGAATAGTGGGGCATTACTAGGCAAGCGGGAACATAATAACGGTTGCTATGGCCAAGAAGCGCCGAAAAACGTCAGCGCTCGAGGTTCAAATCGCAAGGGCTGTCACTTTGATCCAGGAAGGATGGTCTATTCGTCGTGTTGCTTTGGATCTCAGTGTATCTCTGTCAGTTATTGAACGGTTGTGGAATCGCTACAATGAGACAGGCCAGTTTACAAGGAGGGTTGGATAAGGTAGTGGAGGCATGACAACCCCACAAGATGACCGATATCTGACGAAAAAACAAATGTTTTAAGTTCTTCCACTACCGTGAGAAACATCGAATCATGGATATTTATTTATTTATTTATTTATTTATTATTCGCTAATCGGCCAACTGGGGACCACGATAAAATCTACTATACATTCTGTATTTTATTCAATTTATGATTGATCCAGTAGGGTTTCATTAACTTGCTGTGTCGAGCACGGTGTTCATCCGACCACTTTTCACCGGTTGTCCATTTCTTATCCCGGAAAGTATCAGAAGTCACGATGCCTTTTCGAAAAAGGTCTTGTTTGTGCGCGTCACCAGGTCATAGGCCCATTTCTTGGAGTTCTTTCTTGACGTTAACGTACCAGGGAACTGTTGTTTTTTGTTTTGAGTCGAAATTGTTAAATTATTATTATTATTATTATTATTATATCTATTCGTTACGGCCAACTATGAACCACGTTTGTCAGTTTTTACATTATTTGTTGTCCTCACTCTCTGCTAATATCTCTTCATCCTCTCTCCCACTTCCTTCTTCTGTTCCTCCGTGTAAGGTCTCCCTTTCCTCACTGACATCTCCCCTGTCTCCTGGAAACCAGTAAACTACTCAAACAGCCGTCTAAATCGCTCTCCGTCCTTTATGTCTTCTTCTTTCACCCCCATCCGATCAAAGTCCAATCTCACTTTCCGAAACCATTTCGGCTCCATCTTCCTCTTCCTGAAGAATTCAAAAATCTTCTTCGTCAATCTGGCATTGTTCATCCTCACCAAGTGTCCATAAAACTGTATTCTACTTTTTCTCATTAGGGCTACGACTCCTTCTGTCTTCAGGTATAGCTATTTGTTAGGTTTGAGTCTCCTCTCTCCATCCTCGATATTTGGGCCTAAGATTTTTCGGAGCATTTTCCTTTCTCTTATTATTATAATTAATATGAACATTATTATTATGTATCATATACGCACCATGTCATTGGGTACAATTCACGGCAATTGTTGCAAGATGAGTGGAGCTCTCTAGTTCGGTGGGTTGAGGAACGAACTATGGAGCTGGTCAATAAAATGACTGTTTTCTGGATACTGATATGTAGATTATGGAAGAGCCCCAGTTTATTGATGGTGGTCCTCAGCGACTTCAGTATGATCCCAATGGTACAGATTATGATAGGCAATACACAAACAAATTCCTGTCGCCACATATGTCGGATCTCTTCAACCAGAGGCAACTACTCAGCATAAATTTGTTGGATATTATACGAGTTGGGGACTGCGATATATATTACAAGGGTTCTCCTCTGCACGTAATCAATAAGAATAATGTCTGGCCTGTTTGCTGATATAGGTCTATCTGTGATCACTGACCTGTCCCAGAGTAGCTTGTGTGTATCGTTCTCCAGAACAGCATCAGGAATATAATGCTAGTAAGGCAGAACATTACTTCTTAAGCAGTGCCCCTTTGCCAGGTTCAAGTCAATTATCTTGGCTACTTGGTTATGTCTCTTCATGTAATAAGTAGTCTACATGTGATATGCTGGATGGTCTCTGATTGGCGATGGCATCTCCTACACTTGTCATCTGGCAGATCTGCCTTAATGATGTATTATAGGTAGATCTTTGTTGCCACCGATGTTGTATCGTGACCATGAACCTCTCAGTCTCAAGAAATAGATCCGCATCAGTTCGACGCATGCATGTCGACATATTCCTGACTGAGATCGTACGGATGATTGACATGCAGTGATTTCTGTGCCCACTACTGAAGTTTGTTGACTATATTGGTATATTTTATCATAGTGCTTGTGCAGATGCAATGACATTAAATATCATACCTATGGCATTAGAAACCGTTATTTTACTTACAGCCACATAATTAAGGCATTGATCAAATTTAACGTCGTTTATTGTGAGTCCAAACCAACGCGGACAGAAGTTCCGCGCGCGCTCTTTCGTGCTACAAAACATCGTGCGCCCTCTCTCGGGTTAAACGATACACCATGATCACGAAACGCTGTTATCGGCTGTAAAATTACACATGTGTACCTGATGGTAAGAACGATTGTTTCAATGTCCCCGGCAAAGAATTATGGGCCACAGGATACCATATCCAAGCTACATACACTGTAATATACCCGGGGTCGGAACATAATAGTATATTATGGAACGAGCCTATAATGGCTATAATTAAGACACGAGTATTTTTTATAAAACGAGCGTATGCGAGTTTTATAATTTCCATACGAGTGTCTTAATTACCATTATAGGCGAGTTGCATACGACTGTTTATGTTCGACGATAATTATAACTTTATTATATGTTTTAACATAAATATTAATAAATATCTGTTGAGAGTCAGCTACTGGAATTTTGTGATCACAGAGCGAGCGTTGGGTGTTATAGCTTCGTCTTTCAAGAGCTTTGAACGGCCGACGCATGCGCTCTGTGGGCTCTCAATGCCATATGCAGCCATATGTTTACATCAGCCGTCCCTCAGTAATATTGTCACCGCAGTCATTTGAAGACAATGCGCTGTGTAGAAATTAGTGTTAGTGATTTTAAGGTACTGTGCTATTTCTTGTCTCATATTCGCCGGTTTATTTACGCGAACATATGGACGGTGGGTATTCCATGTCGGTAATTTATTATAGTTCGATGTTGTGTTTATGTCCGACATGTTGGATTTTGAGCGCATGCGCGAAATTATCGTTTCCTAATTGGTCAATGAACGAGCTCTGATTGGCTGGAGAAACTGTATCGTAATGAAAAACGGTGTTATAATGACCATCATTATGATACAGTTATCTGACACATAATAGTGAGGGTCGAACATAAAGTTATTTATGTTCGACCATGGTGAAATGTAAATATTATATGTCAGAAAAATGTACTATAATGAGGCTCATTATAGTACAAGTTTTCATTACGATACAGTTTCTCCCACCAAACAGAGCTCAAGAAACAGCTGTATGACCAATTAGGTAAGGATAGCATCGCATCTGCGCAACTTCCACGCCTCCTATTTTAAAGTTTACTGGGTGGCAAGTGTCATAGTGGGATATTCGAGGAGGCCATAGTTGAATACAAGGTATTCTCTGCGTTCCTTGCGCTCTGTTCAGTACAGTACATAAAACTGGCGGAATATCGACAGATATTTATGAATATTTATGTTCGGACATAAAATAATTATACTGTAGTCATATGCAATTCGCCTTTAACGGCAATTAAAGAAACTCGCATGGAAATTATAAAATTAGCTTCGCTCGTTTTATAAACATACTGTGTCTTAATTATAGCCATTATAGGCTCGATGCATAATGTACTTATGGACCTAAGACAAGGCGGACAATTTCTCTGTATATATTTTTATGTGAGTGTAGTAATTTGATAACTTTTGATTTTGTGGTACCGGTACCCGAGTCAAGAGTCTCGCTTAACAGCAGCTATTCTATGAAGTTCTTAACTACTACTGTTAAGTCAGTTGGTCTCGAACTTCATTTCCTAGATGAGTATCTGATTCAACGAAGAAAAAGTCAGTTGGTATTTGGGCTGTACATATCATAAAATGCGTAAACGTTAACCATTTTGTAAATTATTGTTGAAACAGCGCACAATGTGCAAAATACAAAAGTGAGTAACGCACTGTACATTATTCCAATCCCAATTGGGTTATTAATATATGTCTTTGTCGGCAATTTTGTGCAGGATTTCGAGAACAACATTCGCTGCATAGATCACACACACATTCTTCAGTTGGTTCGTGGAATCGCTTGTTTTGGTAGAACTTGTAGTGAAAGCCATGTGTAGCGTATCAGGTCATTATATGTCGGAGTTCATAGTTTGCCTCTTTCCATTCGTCAGTCATTATGGCGTCAGTTGAGTAGAAATCATCCCAGATAGCGTTTTGCTTTTCTTTGAGGATTTGAAGAGCACTCTCATAGGCCTCGGTGTGCGGCAGAAGTATCTGCAGTCTAATGTCTTCTATGAAGAACATTTTGTAAACGGTAACAGTTTTTATCCGTATTGACTGATAGTAATAAGAAAAATTGAAATCCGCCTTATCAATATTGTGAAAATGATGTTTAATGAATGATTAAACTTGCATGTTTCGATACGCCATTCATACCTTCTTCAGCGTATTTGAATGAAAATACAGAGGTGTGCAAATTATTAGACTAGATGCCAGATTTACAAAATTTACTTTGTACGTTTTGTGAATAAATACAGTAGAAATGATTTGCAAGGCGCTGAAATTATTTCATATGTTTCATCAATAGTCTTAATAACATTTTTTTTAATGAATCTGACAGGAAACTAAATTTTTACAGTTTCTTTTATTAAAAGAAGAGCCTTGTTAATGCAGAATGCAGCACGTTTTCTTTTGATTGCTTTATTCTAATTTGAGTGTGAATTTAAACCTGAGAGATTGGAAGTATTTTATTACTGATTGTTCACTCTTCAACTGTTCAAAAATTCGGTGACAATGGATTGAAATCAGCCGATTTAGCGGATACATTCCAAAGTCAAAGAAAAAACGGACCCAGGTCAGGTGCTCTTCAGAATCTCAAATTTCGAAACTTTCCAGATGCAATTGTACGTTTTGTGAATAAATACAGTAGAAATGTTTTGCAAGGCGCTGAAATTATTTCATATGTTTCATCAATAGTCTCAATAACATTTTTTTAATGAATCTGACAGGAAACTAAATTTTTACAGTTTTTTTTTATTAAAAGAAGAGCCTTGTTAATGCAGAATGCAGCACGTTTTCTTTTGATTGCTTTATTCTAGTTTGAGTGTGAATTTAAACATGAGAGATTGGAAGTATTTTATAATTGATTGTTCACTCTTCAACTGTTCAAAAATACGGTGACAATGGATTGAAATCAGCCGATTTAGCGGATACATTCCAAAGTCACAGAAAAAACCGGACCCAGGTCAGGTGCTCTTCAGAATCTCAAATTTCGAAACTTTCCAGATGCAATTCCTTATGGGAAATTTTGTAAGTCTACGGGGGAGTAAACATTAATAAATAGCGTAATAAAATAAAATAAAATGAAACGATTTTGATTAAACAATTGTGACTATATAAAATTCTTTATTTTAATCTAATCATTTGCACACCTCTGTAAAATCTTAAACTTGGTTAGCAGAGCCTAAATTGAAAATGATAACCTTAAAAAAATGTTTGAAATTAAATAAAATGAAAAGCTTACAAATAAATTAAATGTCGTGTATTAGAAAGAAGATGATAGTATAAATGATGTTATAAATATAAAAATCTCAACCCTTTTATTTCGAAGTGTTAATTGAGCTTGACATAATTTGAATGAAATTAGCGTAAATCATAATATTACGTTTGTCACAAAAAAAAAACATAGCGGAAAAATATGCTCATAAACATCCGGGTCGTAATAATGATATACAACAAGTTCTGATTGTATTCTAAAAACTATCCGCAAAGTTACTCCTAACATTATCCGCAGCTTATCCGCTTTCCGCACTGCCTTGCAAACTATATCCGCATGGCGAAATATTTTGCAGATATCCGCGGTCCGCCCAGGGGTTTAGTTATAAGATGCCACTTCCAGGTGGAATTATGTTCTGAGAAACCTGGATGTGGCATCTTATAACACTACGCTATAAATTACGGTCTTAAGATTAAGGTGAATTGGTTTACTAAGAGCTATTTATAGAAAACTGATGTATCGTAAGGTGATTTCTTCTTTATGTCGTCTTGTGGGTCAAGTTCTGTCAAGATGTGGGTCATGACGTCAGTGGCGCATGGGAGGACGCTGCGCTGAGTCGTCACCTCAAGGTGCTGACATGGCAGATGCCTCTCAGCTGAGGAGCGCACAAGGAGTATCCTATGTACTGTGCTGTACTGTACATACACTATCGATAAAGCCCTGCATGAATGCGGATATCCGCACAATATTTCGCCATGCGGATATAGTTAGCATGGCTGTGCGGATAGCGGATAAGCTGCGGATAATGTTTGGAGTAAATGTGCGGATAGATTTAAGATAGGCTACAATCCGAACTTGTTGAATATCTTATTAGGACCCGGATGTTTATGATCTATTTTTCCGTTATGGTTTTTTTTTTCATGACAAATGAAAAATCTAAATACCCGGGTATTTACCCAAGTATATACCATGGGTATTTACCCCGATTTATAAATACCTGGGTATTTTACATCACTACGCTCAGCTTGTAAGATTTTAGTGTATTACGTCTTAATTTGGCAAGAAAATTTATGAATTGAATAAATTTTTCATCGTAGCCTACATAAATCCCATAATACATTACTTTTTAATTTAAAAGAAGTTAATTTTGTATTACGATTTAATAATTCTAATAAATGCAGTGTGGTTGGTTGTACGACCTCACTCAAACGCAAGGCCGAATAGTGGGCGAAACAAATAACTTGACAGCGCGTATCTGTGGGCGCTTGATGTTTGCAATAGGTAATTATATCTTTAATGATACTAGGTGTAATGTATCTCTGCTGCGGTAGTCGTGTGTTGTGACTCGTCGCGTTAGCATCGACGTGAATTTTAACAGTTGGAGCCAAGATGGGTTTAACACGGTGAGCTAAATTTATTATAGTATTTTTAATAGATTATTATTATCTATTAATGTATTAATAAATAAATTCATGGCTTCCTGATCGGTGGGCATTTCAAGACACCGCATAAACAAATTGCTTAAATATTGAGGTAATTTATAACGGATTTGTTCCAGGTCAGTATCGTACAATATAGCGTCAGGAAAAAAAGATGCGGTTTCATTATTTGAGTTAATCTGCAAACCCGTTCAACACTTAAGCCGCTAGCGCTAATGCCTTCTGCAAACAATTTGAGTTTTTCGTCATCTGTAGCATTTTGATCTAATTGAGTTAATAAATTTAATATCTTTACTGGCCACGGATAGGTGTGATTAATTTCCTTTTTTATTTTGCCTCTAAAATATTTTTTGTACCCTTATAGACATTGATTACTTCGTAATTATCTTGTTCACTCAGATCCATGGATGAACACATAATTACTCTACTAAATTACTGTAAGGAAATTTTACAAAAAATGTTAATACTATGAAAATATGGTATAAAACACACACACAAGAAATTAGTAGCGATACTAGTACTATAATATTATTATATTTGGATTACAAGGTGTAGTAAAGCAATGGAAACTAGACTACTTAAGGTGTTTAAAGTATTTGAAAAATACCCTACAAACAGTAATAGTGCGTATATACAACGAAAATTATATTTAGCCCTCGTTTGGTTATATGAATTAAAAATTTACAGAGTAATTTTATGCGTGGAAAATTGTACAATTTGGAAATGGAATATATTAATGACTAACAATTAAAACTAAAAAATTTGCAACATGGTCAACGTATTTTTTTTAAAGAAAAATTAACCACGTAGAAGAATAATGTATACATATTGAAACCATAGTCTGGGGATTTTCTTATGATCCCAATGATAAAGTTAAAGACTTAACCAATTCACATAATCTGCATTGTTAATATTTAAACATTCAATATTTTTACAAATTGCAGTTCGAATATCAATTATTTGTCCACCAGCAACGTCAGATTCTTTCAAATATAAACTAAATAATAAAATAAGATGAACTATTATATCAATATTACTTGAATTTTGATTTAAATTACAGAATACTTCAATATTATTTGACTTAAAATATTCATTGCAATTGAAATTATAAGTATCTCTAAGATGTTCTTTTATATGTTTATAATACCCCATTCTAAGAGATCTAAGTCTTATATAAGCAACACTTTTATTGGTTGTGATATCGGTAACGATAACAGACTTTTCTAAATAATTAACAATAGTTACAATAGACATATTTATCAAATATTGCCAATATGTAGTAGTATCACCATTAGTAATGCTACGTCTGCAAAATCGTTTGAAATCTTGCGTGAAAGAACCATAATCAACTATTCAATTAATACGCCAAATCAATACTCAATTTATATATAATTCTATATAAATAGGACATGTTTCGGCCTTCAATGAGGCCATCTTCAGCTAAACAAGAAATCAATTAAGAATTAAGTTAAACTATTATAAAAGTACTTAAATCTAATAACAAAAGAAATATTAATGTTAAAATTGAATAAAATGAATCACTATTAAAATGGATATCCTTACAAATCAAATTAAATAAAATGAAAATAAAATAGGCTACTTGTCATTTTTCTTCAAAATGTACTTAAAAACGAGAAAATATTATTGGCGAATGTAAACAAATATTAAACTATATAATCATTCTTATCAAAATAATACACTAAAAATAATTTAAAAATAAAGTTCTGTAACTTCAGGAAACGAAGCCCGGACTGCTTCAGCGACTCGATGAAGTCCATGTGCTACACATGTGACTTGTATCATCTTGGGATATAATATCCCAAGACCTCCCATGGCTTTACACATGTAAGGTGCGGCATCCGTGCAGGCCACGATAACATGATCGTAAAGAATGCCTGATGGCCACAAACAAGAAAGTGCATCATTGAAAAATGCAGCAACTGTTGAGTGATTCACCGTAGGCAACACAGCCATATTTAGTAGATATGATTTGTCTCTCTCTTCTTCTTCTCCTAAAATTCCAAACACGAAGTTAGCTACATATCTTTGATCTACGTCCGCTGTTTCGTCTAGTGAGACCCAAATATATTTTCCATGTGCGTTTTCCCTTAGTTTACCTAACGTTACATTGTAAAGCTCAGGAACGTAATTCTTCCTAATTGTTGATTTATCTGGAACTGGTTGTTTCGTATACACCTGCAGAAACTGAACTAAGTCTTATTGTTTAGTTTAGCCAACGGTATATTTGCCGAGAGAAATGCTTTATACAGATCTTCATTGAATGTACTACGTGTTGGTCCAGGTTTAACTAAAGCAGTGGTTACAAGAACCTTCTTTTATTACTATGAGCTAACTCGCCATTTTTGTCTTTTAACATTAATGTTGGAGGTTCATATCTTTGTAGTTGTTTGCTAAAAATTTTGTAGTAATCTCTTGAGTTTGTTTTCGCGCTATTTGTTTCGATCATCAGAAGTATATCCTTTTGGTATAGCCGTTTAACCCCTCGTATTATTTTTTGAGTTATCTTCCTTTGTTTTATGAGATCCAAGTGTGATTCATCTGTTTTTTGACTCTGATACCGTAACCAGGCTTGATGTCTATCTTCCACTGTGTTATCACACTCATCGTTCCACCATTGGTGTTTCTTCCTTGGATTTATTGGGGCTACTTGTTCAGCTATTTGTTTCAATTCGGGAACTATTTCCTCTAGATTATCTGTTATTTTAATATATCTAGTTCGTTCTTTGTATCCCTTGTTATTTATTAGTTTATGAGGGTCGTATGTTCTCTTATTTTTAGGTGAGTTTTTTTCTTTGTCAACGGGGTAAATTTAATTTAATTCTTTATCATGTAATGATCCGATCCAGTATCTGTTCCTCTCAGAACTTTCACATTGTAGATCTCCCTGTGATAGTTCTTATCCATACAAACCTGATCTAGTTGCCATTCACCTTTTTTCCAATCTGGATGTTTCCAAGTTTTGAGTTTATTTGGACTTCTCTTGAAGTAAGTTGATTTGGAGATCATATCATGGTTCCTGCAAAATTCCACCAGTCTTATGCCATTCCTGTTTGTTCTTCTCTGTGTGCCATTTTCCTATTATGTCTCTATATCTTTTTTCCTTTCCTAACTGGGCATTAAAGTCTCCAATTAAAATTTTGGTGTGGCTTTTATTTATGTTTGTTGCTGTCTGATCTAAAAGCTCCCAAAATCCCTCCACATCATCTTTGTGTTCTTTCTTATTATTTTTATCATTAGTTGGGGCATGGGCATTTAGAATGGTATATGTTCTATTTGCAGCTTTTAGAGTTAGTGTCGAGAGCCTAGGGGATAATGCTTTAAATTCTATGATGGATTCAATTATTTTGAGATTGACTACAAATCCTGTTCCGAATTGTGGACATTGCTTCATTACTCTTTTTCCTGGTATTCCCTTGTAAATTCTATACCCTTGTGATTCTATTGGTTCCGGATCGGTGTTTCTCATTTCTTGAAGCCCGATTATTAGAATCCCTTTGCGATCCATTTCGTCTGTCAAAATTTTGAGTTTTCATGGCTGTATGATGGAATTTATATTGTGTGTTGCTATATAGTTTATCTGTCCTATCTTCAGTCTAAATTTGGGTTTTCTATCTGTCGGGGGTATTTTTAGATGCTCCGACTCATCTAGGGTATCTTTCAGGTGACTGACCACCGTAACCGAATGCAGTCTATAGGGCATCCAACGTTTAGAATGAAGCATTGGTCTTATGGCGCGTTACGACAGGGTTGCCAATCCATGAGAGGAGGCAGTACAAAGCACTTCGCGTACTCTTTCCATGCATTCAGCGATTGTGCAGTGACGAAGACTTGAATTAAGTACTGTATACTAATACTAATAGTAGGCTAACATAACACATACGACGAAATTAAATTAACTATAACGTATGCTGAATGTAACATAAAGAAAACAATCAAAATAAAATAAGTAAAGTACAAGCACAAGGAAATGTGTGAAGTTTTGACTGCAGTTAAAGTTGAAGTACGTTATTATTTGATCCCTTGCTTTGATTTGCACCCTCAAACAGTCCGGTGTATCACATACTTTAAAAATCAATTCCCGACTACACAATTCTCCTTATTTACCTTAATACAACCGAAATGAAACCATTTCTCACTTAGTGCAATTTTGCATACGTCCCCCTTAAATTGCATTTTGTGACAATTTTGAATCTAAATTACATTTTGTAAGTATTTTCTATCTAAATTGCATTTTGTAAATATTGTCAATTCAAATAAAAGTACAGTAAGTATGTAGTTAGTTTGTCTATTAGATATATGTCATTGTTCTATTAGACTGTGGTGTGTGAGTGTGTCTGGTAGCAGTTGCATTGTTTATTAGTTATAGTTCATTGTTTCAGTAGACTGTGATGTGTGAGGGTGCATGTGAGTGTGACTGGTGACAGACTGTTTTAGTGGTAGTATTTGTTGTTGGTGGAACTTAAGTTTTTTGTTAGTAGAGTTTTGGTATTTAATTGTTAGTACGGTAGAAGGTTAGTATTTTTGTTAGTAGAATTGCTCTTTACTTATTCTGTAAGGGAGTAGCAGCCTTTCAGAATAAATCAATTCTTTACTAGTCTTATAGACGGTTAAGATATTGATAATATAAGCCAATAATGGCTACACTGCGTCCTGCTGCACGGCTGAAAGCAACGGGAAACTACAGCCGTATGCTATTCCCGAGGATATGCACCTCTCTATGCATAATTACATGTGATGATGGCCTCCTCCCTTGTAAAATTTCAATCCGGAGGTAAACTAGTCCCCCGTTCGGATCTCCGGGTGGGGACTACTCGAGAGGGGGTTAACATCACAGAAGTGACAAAGAGGAAATCTGACATTCTACGGATTGGAGCGTGGAATGTTAGAAGTCTGCTAGGAAGTGGAAGGTTAGAAAACTTAGAAAGGGAAATGGATAGGTTGAGGTTGGATTTGGTTGGGATTAGTGAAATGCGCTGGCAGGAAGAACAGGACTTTTGGTCAGGAGACTATAGGGTCATTAGCACTAAATCAAACAATGGCCAAGCAGGGGTTGGCCTCATATTGAGTAGGAAACTTGGACAGCGGGTGGAATATTATGAGCAATATAGCGAACGGATTATTGTAGCAAAAATCAATACAAAACCTACCTGCACTACAGTGGTACAAGTCTATATGCCTACCAGTCAAGCTGATGATGAGGATGTTGAAAAGGTCTACGAAGAAATAGACGAAATTCTGAGGTATATCAAGGGTGATGAAAATGTTATAGTAATGGGAGATTGGAATGCTGTGGTAGGAAAAGGGAGAGAAGGGAAGATAGTAGGAGATTTCGGATTAGGTGAAAGGAATGATCGAGGAAGCAGGCTGGTAGAATTCTGCACCGAGCATGAATTGGTCATAGCTAACACCTTATTCAATAACCACAATAGAAGAATATACACATGGATGAGACCAGGAGATACAGGACGTTACCAAATCGACTTCATTATGGTCAAGCAGAGGTTTCGAAACCAGATTTTGGATTGTAAAACATATCCTGGTGCTGACATAAACTCTGATCACAATCTGGTTGTAATGAAATGCAGATTAAAGTTGAAGAAACTGAAGAAAAGTCAAAAGCCAAAAAGGTGGGCAATAGACAGACTAAAAGAGAAGGATGTAAACGAAAGATTCAAGAAGAGTATAAAGGAAGGACTAATGAAAAGCCCTAAACAAACTTCAATTGCAGACGAATGGGCACTTTTGAAGAATGAAATAACAAAATCCGCAGAAGAAAACATTGGTAGGAAAGAAAGAATAGGTAGAAAACCGTGGATCACTCAGGATATACTAGAATTGATGGATGAAAGGCGGAAACACAAGAATCTAAGAGATGAAAAGGGGAAAGCAGAATACAGACGTCTGAGAAATGAGGTTAACAAGAAGTGCAAGGAAGCGAAAGAAGAATGGTTGAAAGAGAAATGTGCAGGTATAGAAAATTGTCTGAAATTAGGAAAAGTAGACACAGCTTATCGAAGGATTAAGAATACTTTTGGGGAAAAGAAGACTAAGTGCTGTAATATTAAGGACACAAATGGAAAGCCTCTAACAGATAGGGAAGAAAAGGTTGAGAGATGGAAAGCTTACATAGAGAGTTTGTATAAGGGAAAGGAGATTGAGAATCATGTAATGGAAAGGGAGGAGGAAATTGATGAGGATGCGAAAGGAGATTTAATATTGAGATCAGAATTTGATAGAGCTTTGGAAGACTTGAGCAGGAATAAAGCACCAGGAATAGATGATATACCGATTGAGTTGCTACGCTGCATAGGAGATGAAGGTCTGATCAGGTTATTTCACTTGGTGTGTAGGATTTATGAGACAGGTGAGGTAGCCCCTGATTTCAAGAAGAATGTAATCATCCCTATACCAAAGAAAGTGGGAGCTGACAGATGTGAAGATTACCGTACAATCAGCTTGATTACTCATGCTTCAAAGATCCTGTCTAGAATAATTTACAAGAGGATTGAAAGCCAGATAGAAACGGAGTTGGGTGAAGACCAGTTTGGTTTCAGGAGAAATGTAGGAACAAGGGAAGCTGTACTAAGTCTTAGGCTGATTTTAGAAGGTAGAATAAGGAAAGATAAGAGAACGTTCATGGCTTTTGTAGACTTAGAAAAGGCCTTTGATAACGTTGATTGGACTAAATTGTTTGACATTTTGAAATCAATTGGAATAAAGTACAGGGATAGGAGGGTGATATACAATCTGTACAGAAACCAGACAGCAGTCATTCGAGTTGAAGGACATGAGAGAGAAGCTGGTATTCAGAAAGGTGTAAGGCAAGGCTGCAACTTATCACCCATACTTTTCAATCTTTACATTGAACAAGCAATGAAGGAAATTAGAGAAAAATTTAAAGTGGGAGTGAAGATTCAAGGAGAAATAATTTCAACTCTGAGATTTGCTGATGACATCGTCATCTTGGCCGACAAGCCTGAGGATTTGAATGAGTTTTTGAATGGTATGGACTCCGTCTTACGGAAATAATTCATGATGAAAATAAATAAATGTAAAACAAAAATACTGGAATGCAGCCGAAATAAATCAGAAACCTCTATGGAGATCAAATTGGCAGGTGAAAATCTGAAGGAAGTAGGAGGCTTCTGTTACTTAGGAAGCAGAATAACCAGTGATGGACGAAGCAAAGAGGATATTAAAAGTAGGTTGGCTCAGGCAAAGAAAGCATTTCTACAAAAAAGGAATCTGCTGACATCGAATATAGATTTAGGTATTAGGAAGTCATTTTTGAAAGCCTTTGTCTGGAGCGAGGCGCTCTATGGAAGTGAAACTTGGACTATTGGTGCAGCAGAAAAGAGGAGAATTGAAGCATTTGAAATGTGGTGTTACAGGAGAATGATGAAGATCAGATGGGTAGATAGGGTTACAAACAAAGAGGTATTAAGACGAGTGGGAGAGGAGAGATGTTTCTGGCGACTGCTAATGAAGAGAAGAGATAGGTTGGTAGGACACATACTAAGACACCCAGGAATAGCAAGCTTAGTTATGGAAGGAAGGGTCGAGGACAAAAACTGTAGGGGTAGACCAAGGTAAGAATATGTTAAACAGATTGCCTCCGATGTAGGGTGTCGGAGCTATGTAGAGATGAAACGATTAGCTCAGGACAGGGAGGCATGGAGAGCTGCATCAAACCAGTCAAAAGACTGAAGACTCAAACAACAACAAACAAATGTAAGATGATTTACGCTAATCTAATTCAAATTATATCATTAAGCATAATTAACACGCCGAACTGACGACAAGTGGGAGAGGAGAGATGTTTATGGCGACTGCTAATGATGAGAAGAGATAGGTTGGTAGGACACTTACTAAAACACCCAGTAATAACAAGCTTATTTATGGAAGGAAGGGTCGAGAAAAAGAACTGTAGAGGTAGACCAAGATTAGAATATGTTAGACCGAGTGCTTCGGATTTAGGGTGTGGTAGCTATGTAGAGATGAAACGATTAGCTCAGGACAAGGAAGCATGGAGAGCTGCATCAAACCAGACTAAAGACTGAAGACTCAAACAAACAACTCAAATGGGTTGTAATTATGGCTGGATAACATTCATTTTAAACATAGCACATGGCATACATAGCCTAGGGCAACGACTTTCTCCTCAAATGTCGAAATGCGTTGCTTTAATATTTTATCTAATTAAAAATAAGTTTGTAATTCCAGTAGATTGGGATAATAAATATGCGGATGCGGACAAACGTCGTGCGGATGTGGGGTGGATGTGTATAACAGCTATGCGGATGTGGGGTGGATGTGTATAACAGCTATGCGGATGTGGGGTGGATGCGGATAACAGTCGTGCGGATGCGGGGTGGATGCGGATAACAGTCATGCGGATGTGGGGTGGATGTGTATAACAGTCATGCGGATGCGGGGTGGATGTGTATAACAGTCTTGCGGATGCGGGGTGGATGTGTATAACAGTCGTGCGGATGTGGGGTGGATGCGGATAACACTCGTGCGGATGCGGGGTGGATGTGTATAACAGCTATGCGGATGCGGGGTGGATGTGTATAACAGCCATGCGGATGTGGGGTGGATGCGGATAACAGTCGTGCGGATGCGGGGTGGTTGTGTATAACAGCTATGCGGATTCGGGGTGGATGTGTATAACAGCCATGCGGATGCGGGGTGGATGTGTATAACAGCCATGCGGATGTGGGGTGGATGTGTATAACAGACATGCGGATGCGGGGTGGATGTGTATAACAGCCATGCGGATGCGGGGTGGATGTGTATAACAGCCATGCGGATGTGGGGTGGATACGGATAACAGCCATGCGGATGCGGGGTGGATGTGTGTAACAGCCATGCGGATGCGGGGTGGATGTGTATAACAGCCATGCGGATGCGGGGTGGATGTGTATAACAGCCATGCGGATGCCTGGTGGATGTGTATAACAGTCATGCGAATGCGGGGTGGATGTGTATAACAGCTTTGCGGATGCGGGGTGGATGTGTATAACAGCCATGCGGATGCGGGGTGGATGTGTATAACAGCCATGCGGATGCGGGGTGGATGTGTATAACAGCCATGCGGATACGGGGTGGATGTGTATAACAGCCATGCGGATGCGGGGTGGATGTGTATCACAGCCATGCGAATGCGGGGTGGATGTGTATAACAGCCATGCGAATGCGGGGTGGATGTGTATAACAGCCAAGCGGATGTGGGGTGGATGTTTATAACAGCCATGCGGATGCGGGGTGGATGTGTGTAACAGCTATGCGGATGCGGGGTGGATGTGTATAACAGCTATGCGGATGCGGGGTGGATGAGTATAACAGCCATGCGGATGTGGGGTGGATGTGTATAACAGCCATGCGGATGCGGGGTGGATGTGTATAACAGCCATGCGGATGCGGGGTGGATGTGTATAACAGCTATGCGGATGCGGGGTGGATGAGTATAACAGCCATGCGGATGTGGGGTGGATGTGTATAACAGCCATGCGGATGCGGGGTGGATGTGTATAACAGCCATGCGGATGTGGGGTGGATGCGGATAACACTCGTGCGGATGCGGGGTGGATGTGTATAACAGCTATGCGGATGTGGGGTGGATGTGTATAACAGCCATGCGGATGCGGGGTGGATGTGTATAACAGCCATGCGGATGCGGGGTGGATGTGTATAACAGCCATGCGGATACGGGGTGGATGTGTATAACAGCCATGCGGATGCGGGGTGGATGTGTATCACAGCCATGCGGATGCGGGGTGGATGTGTATAACAGCCATGCGGATGCGGGGTGGATGTGTATAACAGCTATGCGGATGCGGGGTGTATGAGTATAACAGCCATGCGGATGTGGGGTGGATGTGTATAACAGCCATGCGGATGCGGGGTGGATGTGTATAACAGCCATGCGGATGCGGGGTGGATGAGTATAACAGCCATGCGGATGCGGGGTGTATGAGTATAACAGCCATGCGGATGCGGGGAGGATGAGTATAACAGCCATGCGGATGTGGGGTGGATGTGTATAACAGCCATGCGGATGCGGGGTGGATGAGTATAACAGCCATGCGGATGCGGGGTGGATGTGTATAACAGCCATGCTGATGCGGGGTGGATGAGTATAACAGCCATGCGGATGCGGGGAGGATGAGTATAACAGCCATGCGGATGTGGGGTGGATGTGTATAACAGCCATGCGGATGCGGGGTGGATGTGTATAACAGCCATGCGGATGCGGGGTGGATGAGTATAACAGCCATGCGGATGCGGGGTGGATGTGTATAACAGCCATGCGGATGTGGGGTGGATGTGTATAACAGCCATGCGGATGCGGGGTGGATGAGTATAACAGCCATGCGGATGCGGGGTGGATGAGTATAACAGCCATGCGGATGCGGGGTGGATGTGTATAACAGCCATGCGGATGTGGGGTGGATGTGTATAACAGCCATGCGGATGCGGGGTGGATGTGTATAACAGCCATGCGGATGCGGGGTCGATGTGTATAACAGCTATGCAGATGTGGGGTGGATGTGTATAACAGCCATGCGGATGCGGGGTTGATGTGTATAACAGCCATGCGGATGCGGGGTGGATGTGTATAACAGCCATGCGGATGCGGGGTGGATGAGTATAACAGCCATGCGGATGTGGGGTGGATGTGTATAACAGCCATGCGGATGCGGGGTGGATGTGTATAACAGCCATGCGGATGCGGGGTGGATGAGTATAACAGCCATGCGGATGCGGGGTGGATGAGTATAACAGCCATGCGGATGCGGGGAGGATGAGTATAACAGCCATGCGGATGTGGGGTGGATGTGTATAACAGCCATGCGGATGCGGGGTGGATGCGGATAACAGCCATGCGGATGCGGGGTGGATGTGTATAACAGCCATGCGGATGCGGGGTGGATGAGTATAACAGCCATGCGGATGTGGGGTGGATGTGTATAACAGCCATGCGGATGTGGGGTGGATGTGTATAACAGCCATGCGGATGTGGGGTGGATGCGGATAACACTCGTGCGGATGCGGGGTGGATGTGTATAACAGCCATGCGGATGTGGGGTGGATGTGTATAACAGCCATGCGGATGTGGGGTGGATGCGGATAACAGCCATGCGGATGCGGGGTGGATGTGTATAACAGCCATGCGGATGTGGGGTGGATGTGTATAACAGCCATGCGGATGTGGGGTGGATGCGGATAACAGCCATGCGGATGAGGGGTGGATGTGTATAACAGCCATGCGGATGTGGGGTGGATGTGTATAACAGCCATGCGGATGTGGGGTGGATGTGTATAACAGCCATGCGGATGTGGGGTGGATGTGTATAACAGCCATGCGGATGTGGGGTGGATGTGTATAACAGCCATGCGGATGCGGGGTGGATGTGTATAACAGCCATGCGGATGTGGGGTGGATGTGTATAACAGCCATGCGGATGCGGGGTGGATGTGTATAACAGCCATGCGGATGTGGGGTGGATGTGTATAACAGCCATGCGGATGCGGGGTGGATGTGTATAACAGCCATGCGGATGTGGGGTGGATGTGTATAACAGCCATGCGGATGTGGGGTGGATGCGGATAACACTCGTGCGGATTCGGGGTGGATGTGTATAACAGCCATGCGGATGTGGGGTGGATGTGTATAACAGCCATGCGGATGTGGGGTGGATGCGGATAACACTCGTGCAGATTCGGGGTGGATGTGTATAACAGCTATGCGGATGTGGGGTGGATGTGTATAACAGCCATGCGGATGTGGGGTGGATGCGGATAACAGCCATGCGGATGCGGGGTGGATGTGTATAACAGCCATGCGGATGTGGGGTGGATGTGTATAACAGCCATGCGGATGTGGGGTGGATGCGGATAACACTCGTGCGGATTCGGGGTGGATGTGTATAACAGCCATGCGGATGTGGGGTGGATGTGTATAACAGCCATGCGGATGCGGGGTGGATGTGTATAACAGCCATGCGGATGTGGGGTGGATGTGTATAACAGCCATGCGAATGCGGGGTGGATGCGGATAACACTCGTGCGTATGCGGGGTGGATGTGTATAACAGCCATGCGGATGCGGGGTGGATGTGTATAACAGCCATTCGGATGCGGGGTGGATGTGTATAACAGCCATGCGAATGCGGGGTGGATGCGGATAACACTCGTGCGGATGTGGGGTGGATGTGTATAACAGCCATGCGGATGCGGGGTGGATGTGTATAACAGCCATGCGGATGCGGGGTGGATGTGTATAACAGCCATGCGGATGTGGGGTGGATGTGTATAACAGCCATGCGAATGTGGGGTGGATGTGTATAACAGCCATGCGGATGCGGGGAGGATGAGTATAACAGCCATGCGGATGTGGGGTGGATGTGTATAACAGCCATGCGAATGCGGGGTGGATGCGGATAACACTCGTGCGGATGTGGGGTGGATGTGTATAACAGCCATGCGGATGCGGGGTGGATGTGTATAACAGCCATGCGGATGCGGGGTGGATGTGTATAACAGCCATGCGGATGTGGGATGGATGTGTATAACAGCCAAGCGGATGTGGGATGGATGTGTATAACAGCCAAGCGGATGTGGGGTGGATGTGTATAACAGCCAAGCGGATGTGGGGTGGATGTGTATAACAGCCATGCGGATGCGGGGTGGATGTGTATAACAGCCATGCGGATGCGGGGTGGATGTGTATAACAGCCATGCGGATGCGGGGTGGATGTGTATAACAGCCATGCGGATGCGGGGTGGATGTGTATAACAGCCATGCGGATGTGGGGAGGATGTGTATAACAGCCATGCGGATGTGGGGTGGATGTGTATAACAGCCAAGCGGATGTGGGGTGGATGTGTATAACAGCCAAGCGGATGTGGGGTGGATGTGTATAACAGCCATGCGGATGCGGGGTGGATGTGTATAACAGCCATGCGGATGCGGGGTGGATGTGTATAACAGCCATGCGGATGTGGGGAGGATGTGTATAACAGCCATGCGGATGTGGGGTGGATGTGTATAACAGCCATGCGGATGCGGGGTGGATGTGTATAACAGCCATGCGGATGTGGGGTGGATGCGGATAACACTCGTGCGGATGCGGGGTGGATGTGTATAACAGCCATGCGGATGCGGGGTGGATGTGTATAACAGCATGCGGATGTGGGGTCGATGTGTATAACAGCCATGCGGATGCGGGGTGGATGTGTATAACAGCCAAGCGGATGTGGGGAGGATGTGTATAACAGCCATGCGGATGTGGGGTGGATGTGTATAACAGCCATGCGGATGCGGGGTGGATGTGTATAACAGCCATGCGGATGTGGGGTGGATGCGGATAACACTCGTGCGGATGCGGGGTGGATGTGTATAACAGCCATGCGGATGCGGGGTGGATGTGTATAACAGCATGCGGATGTGGGGTCGATGTGTATAACAGCCATGCGGATGCGGGGTGGATGTGTATAACAGCCATGCGGATGTGGGGTGGATGCGGATAACACTCGTGCGGATGCGGGGTGGATGTGTATAACAGCCATGCGGATGTGGGGTGGATGTGTGTAACAGCCATGCGGATGCGGGGTGGATGTGTATAACAGCCATGCGGATGTGGGGTGGATGCGGATAACACTCGTGCGGATGCGGGCTGGATGTGTATAACAGCCATGCGGATGCGGGGTGGATGTGTATAACAGCATGCGGATGTGGGGTGGATGTGTATAACAGCCATGCGGATGCGGGACGGATGGAGATAACGTTTTGTTTATCCGCACAGGACTCTAACTATTGAGTCTCACGAAGTTCATCAATTAGATTTAATTGCTACTTTTTAAAGAAAATAGTCACTGTTTGTGTAGAGGTAGCACTCCGGCCTCTTGCTAAAGTGGCCCAGGGTTCCATTCCGGGCTTCGTCATGGATTTTTAAAACGTATGTGAGGGTTGGAACAAGGTTGCAATCAGCTTCGCGAGGATAAAAGAAGCCATGATGAACGGCAAAGGGGACACGTCGCGCTGATCATGAATCACCCGGAAATCTGAAGGCCAAACTGTTGAGCAGCGGTCGCTTGGCAGACTAAGGTTCTTCAAGGGCTGTAGTGTTACAGTTTTTTCTTGTTGCTGTTATTGATTCATTTCGGGGCTTTGCGATATTGTTTTGGCCTGTTTGCCATCTCTTGATGAATGCAGTAGATTTGCATTTGTCTGTTGGCACAGGCTAGAGTAAAATGTGGCTTTTCACCGATGTCTCAGTCTTACTCATGGCTGTGATTATGATGATGATGATAATTTTTGTTTTAAGGGGCCTAACATATAGGTTATCGGCCCCTAATGATCTGGGTGATAGCGAAAATGAGAATGAAATGGAAACCAGAACGAAAATTATGTGAGACGGAAAATACATACAAAGAGAAACTCAGATGGAAACAACTCACAATATGGTCTTACAAAAGGGAATTTAGAACGAAAAGATTCACAAAAAGAATAGATTGAAAAAGGCCCACAAAACGTAGGCTACATTCAAAATACGTACAAAATGCAATGTAGCGTCGAAATACTTACAAAATGCAACTGAAATTCAAAATACTTACAAAATGCAAATGAGATCGAAAATACGTACAAAATGCAATGAGGTTCAAAATACTTACAAAATGCAATGGAAATTGAAAATACACAATGCAATTCAGATTGAAATAGGCCCTATCCCAGTTCCAATCCAAATTATTCACAAAGTGCAATTGCAATTCAAAATACTTACAAAATGCAACTGAAATTGAAAATGCTTACAAAATGCACGGTAGATTCAAACGACTCATGTGGATTGACAATACTTACAAAATGCAATTTAGATTGAAAATACTTGACAAAATGTAATTTAGATTCAAAATACCCACAAAATGCAATTGAGAATCAAAATATGTGCAAAATGCCCACCAAACAAAATGCAATTTAGATTCAAAATTCGTGCGAAATGCGGTTTTGGTTGAAAATACTTACAAAATGCAATTGAAATTCAAAATACTCACTAAAAGGCCCGCCTACCTGCATTGAAAGACTTACTAAAAAGCAATTTAGATTGTCAATCTTGTCACTGTTCATTTTCTTTGGGTTTGTAAGGTAAGGAAATGGCGCTTGCTGGGAGGGCAGTTTGCATCTCTGTGTGGCATGGCAGGTGGCCTTGCCAATGAAGTTAGATGTTCTGTATAGTTTCTTTTATATGTTCCTTTTTTGATGCTGTTTTGTTTTTAGATATATCTATGTATATTCTTGTTAAAGTCCATACTGCTAGATTTTGTATTAGAGTATCTGTCCGTTTTATCTTTGGAGATAGGGTATTGTTCCATGTTAGTATCTGTTGAGATGTTTATTGTGTTTTTGGTCTTGGAAGTAGGTAAGGTTTTGTGTGAAAAAATCCCGAGAAGTGAAGTGTTAGTGATTGATGCTTAGTGTTAAATACTAGAAGAATAAAATGGAGAAAGATGTTATTTTTAAAAGAAAACTCCCTAATTGTGAAATAACAACCACGCCCCGATAATCCAGAAAGAAGTATGTACGGTAACAATTATTGCTCCTCAACGTGGAGCTCGATAAAGGGAAGTTAGAAAAATTACAAAATGACACACCAACGAGGGGAACGAATGGGGGTTATGAACGATAGTTTGATACAAATGCTACTGAGTGAAATAAAAGGAGAGATTAAGAAGCAAGGAGAATCTATGAGTAAGGAGATGGTAGAAGTGAAGGAGTCTATGAGTAAGGAGATTAAGGAGCAGGTAGGCTCTGTAAATGAGAATGTAGTGTCAGTGACCAAACAGATAGTAGAAGTGAAGGAATTTGTAAGTAATTTAATTCAGGAGAACAACAGGGCCACGAACACAAGGATAGAGAGTCTCAGGAAAGAAATACAGGACCATAAGTCTGTACTTAATAGTAGCTTGGAGTTGGAATCCTGGAAAGTGACTATAGAGGAGGAAGAAGTGGAGGATAAGATAAAAGAGGAGGAAGTGAATGAGATAAGTGATGCACTTGAAGGAAAGCAAGAAAATTATCAGCAATGTGGGGGGCGTGAGAAAGCAGGTGATATGGAAGAAACTGATGGAGAGGAGGGAGGTGAAAGAAAGGAAAAGGCAGAAGAGAAAGGAGAAACGGATAAGGAAGAAGGTGAAACAGAAGGGCGTGAGAAAGCAGGTGATATGGCAGAAACAGAAGAAGAGATAAGAATCAGATATGGTTGGTTATGAGGAGGACAGTAGCAGTCAAGATAAAGAGGCTAAAGATGAGGGTGAAAGTGCAGGAGTGAATCATGAAGGAGACAACATTCTAGAAGAAGATAAGGTGAAGAAGAAACGGTGGAAGAAGAGAAAGAAACTGTTGAGCAAGATGAGACAGACGAAAAAGAAGAGGGGGGAAAATGTGGAAAGGAAGAAGAGAGAAGTGGTTGAGAATGAAGACAAAGAGGACCAGGAGGATAGACAAAAGGATGAGTTGGCAAGCAAAGAGAAGGAGTAGGAAGAAGATGAGATATCGGGTAAAGGAAGATACGAGATTGACGGATCAGAAGAAGCAGAAGAAGAAGGAAATGTGGAAGGGAAGGAGACGGGAATGGTGGAGACGACGTGTTTCAACATATTGAGAGATTTGAGAACAGTGGGTTACGGCATTTTGTACTCGATAATGTTAAAAGAGTGGATATCTGAAACTAAGCACAATTCAGAAGCAAGTGATTGGTATCATAGTCCAGAGAAGAGATATTATTGCATGTACTTAAACAGGCTCAGAGAAAACAGTGACATTCCATCTTTGCAATATCAATGTTTTGTTGAATGATCTAAGAGACTTAATAGTAACATCCGAATAATGTGAACGTAATTTAGGGATAATTTTAGTTAGTGTGTTTGTTAATTTTGTGTATGTGTTATATGTTTAGTAATTTATTCTTTGTTTTTTATATAGGGGGGCGTATTGTCACTGTTCATTTTCTTTGGGTTTGTAAGGTAAGGAAATGGCGCTTGCTGGGAGGGCAGTTTGCATCTCTGTGTGGCATGGCAGGTGGCCTTGCCAATGAAGTTAGATGTTTTGTATAGTTTCTTTTATATGTTCCTTTTTTGATGTTGTTTTGTTTTTAGATATATCTATGTCTATTCTTGTTAAAGTCCATACTGCTAGATTTTGTATTAGAGTATCTGTCCGTTTTATCTTTGGAGATAGGGTATTGTTCCATGTTAGTATCTGTTGAGATGTTTATTGTGTTTTTGGTCTTGGAAGTAGATAAGGTTTTGTGTGAAAAGATCCCGAGAAGTGAAGTGTTAGTGATTGATGCTTAGTGTTAAATACTAGAAGAATAAAATGGAGAAAGATGTAATTTTTAAAAGAAAACTCCCTAATTGTGAAATAACAACCACGCCCCGATAACCCAGAAAGAAGTATGAACGGTTACAATCTTTACAAAATGCAATTGAGGTTGAAAACAATCACGAGGTGTAATTTAGATCGAAAAAACTTACAAAATGCAACGTAGATTAAAAATTCCTCAAAAAATCGCTAAAAGGGAATTTAGATACACGGTGAACCAACAAAAACAGTGCGGGAATCTTAAAGAGAAAAGGAAATATAAGGAAAAGAGGAGAGGGGAGAGAGAGAGGAGAGGGTCCGCCCCAAAGGTAAGGGACAAAAGTGGAAAACGGACCCAGCTCAGGAATCCCTCGGGGTCGCCAACTCCCGAACTCACCAGCCGTGAGCCCCTGAGGGTGTAGCATTATCTAGGGTGCACCAGAAGTGGTGGGGCTACATACACCCTGCCTCCTTAAGGGCCTTGAGCACAAGGCAGGAGGTAAAAGGAAAAGAAAAAGAAGGATGACCCCTCACAGAAGGAGGGTATCAGGAAAGATGAGACAAGGGCCAATTAAGGCGGGAAAGTGAAAGACTCCCTAGGCCTCGGATAACCTAATACCGTCGGCGTCGGAAGAGAACTAGAGTTGACCAAGGGAGGTCGACAGGAAAGAAGACGGAGAGGAGCCCCGCACAAGTAAGTGGAAGCAATGACGGACTCAGGTGGGGTCCCGTGGTCGCAAACCCACGTCCCACTAGATGTGAGCGCCTGAGGGCTGTGATTACATGGAAGCTACTGAGGTAAGGGTGGTGCTTAGTAATGGCATTCAGGGCACAGTCAGTGACTATAGATGCTGTGAAATGTTCTACTCATAGGGTTGGTGGAATCAGTGAGGAAAGCAATGACAAACTACCACACTCCCCATCTTGCCTAGTACGCCTCAATATAGCGCTGCCTTGGGTTTTGTGGGTATCTACCCACATAACCTAACAGCGGTACTTTGTGAGGATCCAACCAGCCTTCGGGCTGACTACTTAACAGACAGACAGACATACATACAGTGACATCGTTATCATATAGCCCCGTGTGCTTGGATGTGAATGTGTGTGAATTGTATGATAACTGTGTTATTGCGATGTTGTGTGTATTTGTAATTGCGACAAGGACTGGGAAGGAGTTGGCCGTGGTCTTAAGTTAAGAACCATCTCAGCATTTTCGCCTTGAATAAAAGTGGGGAAACCACAGAAAACCGCTTCCAGGATAGCTGAGGTGGGAATCAAACACGGACCTCTGGGATGACAGCTAAGAATGATAGTCACGAGAGGGTCGATTTCTTTCATTAGTACTTACTGAAAAAATAAGCCAAAGATTTATCCAACAATGCAGCCTGCATATTAAATCACATCCCACGACCACAGTGGAGAACTGTAGAGCTTTAAGTTCAGAGATCCGAGCTTCAAATACCGGCGTAGACAGCAGCCATCGAGCGTGTGATTATCCGTAAGGTTTTCCGTACTGTATAAAACAGATCTGGGCATTGGTGCCTTGATTACTGTCCTCAGCAATGAGAAGGGATCACGGAAGAGGTCAGTAGTTGTGTTGTTGTTGTTGTTGTTGTTGTTGCTGTTGCTGTTGTTTTCATTTAGGGGCTTAGACATCTTGATTATAGCGGCTTCGGTGGCGTAGTCGGTAGCATGCTGAACTGCTATGCCCAAGATAGCGGGTTCAAACCCGGCCGAAGTCGTCGGATTTTTTTAAGAGCGTTAAAAATCCTTCAGTATGCCTTCCTTCGGAGGGGAAGTAAAGCCGGCGGTCCCATGTCATAGATTTATGGCATGTAAAAGATCCTTTCACAGACTAAACTTGTGTAAAGCAAAATTTGTTAGGTTAGATTTCGTCAGAACGCTCTATCAAAGTTCCAACTTTCACCACTAGGTATCATTGATATCTGGTGGCGAAAGTTGGAACTACTTGAAATTGAACGGAACTTGTAGCTCGCCCTTTAGAGTGTCCGCTGGAAGCAGCAACAGACTCAGGCGAGCCGAACATGTCCTCGGACACTCCCGGCACTAAAAGCCATACGATAAATAAATAAATAAATAAATAAATAAATAAATAAATAAATAAAATCTTGGTTATTTCAGCCCCGTGTACTTCGGTGTATACATATATGTAAAACAAAATATAAAAAAATGTCTGATAACTTGGGTTATTGTGGTGTCTGTTGTGTCTAATTGTATTTCGGAGAGGATTGGGATGGAGACTATCATGGTCTTAAGTTAAGAACAATCCTAGCATTTGCATGGAGTATAAGGGCAGATAACCTCGTAGTTCCGTCCCTTCAAACCTCAATAACTAACTAACTAACTAACTAACTACTGCAGTAGAAATGAGAAACCACAGAAAACCACTTTTAGGACAGCTGAGGTGGGAATTGAACCCATCCCTTCTCAGCTTGCTGATATGATGATGATAATTGTTGTTGTAAAGGTCCTAAGATCTGGATTGTTGGCCCCTAATGATATGGGTGATAAGAAAATGTACATGAAATATATCTAAACCTAAAACTAATTACTCATTTACAAACTAGAAGAGGAAGTGGAAAACAACAACAAGTTCCGTGACGAACTAAAGAGCCTACTTTTCTTAAAATTTAAGATTCATGCCAATGATTATTCTACAGTATATGGATCTATCTAGAATAATGACAAAATTAAGTAGGTAATATCGAAATTTTTAAGTAGTTCGAAATACTGTATATCTGTCATATTATAGCCTAATAGAGAACTTCAGTTGGCAGCCCTGGTGACTGACTATATTCCTAATTCCATCTCTTAAGGTACAGTATACAAAATGTGGTTTAAGTCCAATGGATAGCATGGACGTTACATGCAGTTAAACATTGGATCTAACAGCGCACGTAAAATCATGTTGGCAACAATGACATGCATGTATTGGTCAGATATAATCTGAAATAATATGATCTATTGTTGTGTCAATTTTGAATGGAATCCATTAGTTAGTATAGAAGTTACATATATTTTAAAATTGGACCTATCAGCAGGCTTAGAAACATGTTGGCAGCACTGGCGTAGGCCTATATTAGTTACTCCAAATTAATCTAGAATGCCAGGTACTATACGTGTGCAAAGTTTAGAGCTATTGGCTTGCATACTTTCGGATATATTGATATTAGGGTAATAAAAATAGAGACTGTATTTATTAACAGTTGGCAGCCCTGGTTACTCTTAAGTATCGGCATGGTCATATCTGTTATGGTACACATGGCACACACGAAATTTGGTTGAAATCCAAATGATAGTATAGAAGTTGCATGCATTTAAAATTGGACCTCTCAGCAGGCTTAGAATCATGTTGGTAGCACTGGCGTATATAAGTTACTCCAAATTAATATAGAATGCCAGGTACTATACGTGTGCATAGTTTAAAGCTGTCGGCTTGCATACTTTCTGATATATGGGTACCTTGGATTTAAAAAATGAGAGCATTTATTAACAATTGGCAGCCCTGGCGGCTCTTAAGAATACGCTCAGTCATATCTGATTATGTGCACATAACCGGGTGAGTTAGCCGAGGTCGTTGCGGCATGACTGTTGGCAGTCGCTCACATCCGGGAGGCGAGGAGGTTCGAATCCCCCCCGCCGGCAACCTTGAAGATGGTCTTCTGTGGTTTCCCATCTTCCTTCCAGGCAAATGCCGGGGTTGGTCCTTAACTATAGGCCACAGCCTCCCTTCCAACTTTCCTCCCCAACGGTACTTGTAGCACACCCATTGGGTGTCCGTCTCGAAGCAGCTACAAAACTGGCGAGCCGAACATGTCCTCGGACACTCCCGGCACTAAAAGCCATACGCTAAAAAAAATGTGCACATAGCACATACGAAATTTGGTTGAAATCCAATTAATAGTGTTGAAGTTATATGCATTTAAAATTTGGACCTATCAGCAGGCTTATAATGAATTTGGCAACACTGCCATGTATGGCCTCCTGGAAATTAAACTGCTATATTATTATATATACGTGTGCCAATTTTGAAATAGCTCCCATTCATACCTTCCATGATATCCAACATGGAGCTCAAATTTCAATTGCGATTTTTCAGCAGTTGGTAGCACTGACATAATTTTCAAATATGGCCGTGATATAATCAGGTATAGATCTTTACTCCTACCAAATTTTGTTTCGATTGCTGCAGCCGTTTAGGAGTTGATAGGGGGGGGGACACACACACAGCCAGTCAGACAGACAGTCAGAAGGACAGACAGACAGACAGACAGACAGACAGACATTTGTCCGATCTCATAAGTCTACTTTTTCCTCATTTTTTACAAAATGTGAAAAGTAGGCTAAAAATAAGAATAAGGGAAACAAAAGACAGGAGGAAAGGAAATGCTCTAAACCCTCGAAATATGAGAATTAAGTGACTTGGAAGAAAGGAGAGTCAGGAAAGGCAGATAGGAAAGGTAAAGAGGAGAGAGACCGTCCCAAAGGCAATGGAGAAGGAGAAAAACCGGACCCAGTTCAGGAAGCCCTTGAGGTTGCCCACGCCCAAACTCACCAGACGTGAGCCCTTGAGGGTGTAGCACTATCCGGGGTGCAACATAAGTGGTGGGGCTACACACACCCTGCCTGCTTGAGGGCCTTGAGCAGAAGGCAGAAGATACAATGAAAAGAAAACAAGAGGTCTGACCCCTAGAAGAATGAGGGGTCAGGAAAGATGATACAAGGGCCAATTAAAGCGGGAAAGTTAAAGACTCACTAGGCATCGGATGCCCTAATTCCATCAAAGTCGGAAAAGAGCAAGAGTTGACCAAGAGAGGAAAGATAACAGACAGGAGCCTGGCACAAGTAAGTGGAAGCAATGCCGAACTGAGCTGGGGTCCCGTGTTCGCCAAACCACGTCCCACAAGTTGTGACCCCTTGGGGAGTTTTCAGTTTGCCTCACGAGGCTAACAGCATATCATCCCACCCCTACACCAGAATAAGATTTTCTTGATATTGCCGGGATTTGAACTCAGGACCTTTGTATCTTGAGACCACAGACGTCAGCCAAATTCATCGCGACCAGTCTGTGTACGAACACTAAAACAACTCACGTCCTGATTACAACACGAGAAACTTAATTCCCTCAGGATAGAAGTTATACTTTTTACAGCGATGATTCGAAATTTATTCCACATGAAACATTCGTCTGGACATTAAATAAAAGAAAAAATGACTTCTTTATTTAGTCAGAGAAACAAATATACACACAGTAGCGGAATGGAGTCTGCACTAAAGCTTAAAACGCTCCGTTTTTAACTCGTACTTACAACATGGACATAAAAATTATTCTAGCGAGAATTATTGTAAAGTTAGATGAACATACAAACATTGTATTGTACAGTAAAACTCATTTGTTTTAAAAGCACAGATTATATTCTCGTAATTAAAAAAAAAGTTGTGCCGTCTATAATTTACGGACCTGTGTTTCCTACATAAAATTATGAATGGTTACACAAAATGTAACATGCTACTAAGCTACTTCCCAATCCATGTTCCCTCCCGTTCAACACGTCAGCACCATTTACACCACATACCTCGCCCACGTCTTGAAGTACAGAAGCGCTCTATTTTCCATCGTCTACCTACTCTTAGGAACTCCCTTCCAAATATTGACATATTCTCTCCCTATAAAATTTTCAAACATAACATTAGACGATCCCTTTCATCCTCAATTCCTACCCCCTCACCCTCCTAATCACTGACTACCCCAATCATTCCCTGCGTCTTTCCCGAGATTTGTTCCTTGCTGCCATCACTGCCATTTGTTACCTGCTATTGTTGTTGTTTTCGTTAACAAAATATTATTTGAAATTGTTAAAATATTCGGTGTAAAATGACCCTTTCATGGTTGTATCTAATAATTATTTAAAAAATTAAAATTAAATTAAATCATACATATCTTCTGCATTGTCATAACCGGTGTATTTCATTCCACAGTGTTACTATTCCGCTTTGTACGGGGTCGGATATGAATTTTTCTACCTGGAAGATAGTTCTTAAGGCCCTTCTTGACGTCAGAGGAATTAATGAGAGATGAATGCAGATGAAGAAATTAATATAATAATGTTATTGGTATTACGTCCCTTTTAACTGCTGCGGCTTTAGAGACGCCAGGGTGCCGAAATTTTACCCCAAAATGGATATTTAACGTGCCAGTAAATCTACTGACACGGCTCCTTCACATTTGCGCACCCTCTAATACCAACTGACTGCGCCAGGATTCGATCCTGCAACCCTGGGGACAGCAGGCGAAAACGTTACCGCTGTGCCACGCAGCCAGTCACGAAGAAATGTAGCAGGACAAGGAGTGGGAAGGAAGCACACATGTTCTATGAGGAGGTACATCCCGAGATTTGTCTGGAATTGAAAATGGGAAATCAGGGAAAATCCACCAATCTCTGAGTCTACAGATAGCCTAGCTCCATTGTCTTGTACCTTAGCATGCGTAGCTACCTTGGTAGATGTATTATCATACTCAGCATTAAGTCAACACAGGGTACCTACTGTGTACCGTTCAGCATAAATATTGGAAGATATATAATTAAATTAGGAACAAAAAGAAAATGATCCTTTATCTTACGACTAGCCTCCGTGGCTTAGGCAGCAGCACGCCGGCCTCTCACCGCTGGGTCCGTGGTTCAAATCCCGGTCACTTCATGTGAGATCTGTGCTGGACAAAACGGAGGCAGACAGGTTTTTCTCCGGGTACTCCGGTTTTCCCTGTCAAAATTTCATTCCAGCAACACTCTCCACTATCATTTCATTTCATCTGTCACTCATTTAATCATTGCCCCAGAGGAGTGCGTCAGGCCTCGGCAGCCGGCACAGTTCATATCCTCGCCGCTAGATGGGGGCTTCATTCATTCCATTCCTGACCCGGTCGGAGACTGGAAGCAGGCTGTGGATTTTCATTTTCATCTTACGACTCTGCCTCGAAGAGAATATACACTGAAGAAAATGGAAATTGTAACAGCGAGAAGGAGTGGTGCTACATTGCTGCAATTGAACATGCAGGACGAGTGTTCGGTTGTGATTCGATGATTATACTTTCAGGTCCCTCTCACCGCAAGTTTGGACAACAATCAATACAGGATGTGCCCACCACGAGCTGCAGTACATTGATGAATGTATCGCTTCCTGAGGAATTGTGGCCCATGCTTATTGCACTACACGGGGTTTGTTCCAGAGTTGTGGGTGGGTGAGGACGGGTGGCCAGTTGTCGACCCATCATGTCCCACACATGCTCAATAGGACTGAGGTCCGGGGATCTGGCAGGCATTTCTAAGGTTGTGATGTCGTGGAGAGCTTCTCTGGAGATGCGTGCAGTGTGAACCCGGGCATTGTCCTGCTTTTTTTTTTTTAGCGTATGGCTTTTAGTGCCGGGAGTGACCGAGGACATGTTCAGCTCGCCAGTTTTGTAGCTGCTTCGAGACGGACACCCAATGGGTGAGCTACAAGTACCGTTGGGGAGGAATGTTGGATGGGAGGGTCGATGAGTTGGAAGGTAGCGGCTGTGGCCTATAGTTAGGGACCAACCCCGGCATTTGCCTGGAAGGAAGATGGGAAACCACAGAAGACCATCTTCAAGGTTGCCGGCGGGGGGATTCGAACCTCCTCGCCTCCCGGATGTAAGCGACTGCCAACAGTCATGCCGCAACGACCTCGGCTAACTCACCCGGTATTGTCCTGCTGAAACATCCCATTAACAATGTTCGCCATCATAGGGACAACCACTGGGTTGAGTACCCTATCAACGTACTGTCGAGCAGTCATAGTGCCCTCAACAAGCACTAATTGTGATTTCACATTAAAGCCAATAGCTCCCCAAACCATAATGCTTGGTGTTGGCCCTGTGTGCCTCTCGACAATAAGGTCTTGGCGGACCCTCTCCCCAGTACGTCGGCACACACGATTCCGGCGATCACTGCGGGCAAGACAGAAGCGCGATTCATCACTAAAGACGACCCTATGCCATTCGTCGACCTACGTTGATCGTTCTCGACACCTGGTCAGCCTTACACGTCGCTGTTGTGGGGTCAATGGAACACCTTCTGCAGGGACACGGGACCGTAAGCCAGCTGCACGCAGGCGATTACCAACTGTTTGTTGTGTAACGTGGGATGCCACAGCTGCTCGAATTTGCGCTGCTGTTGCATGGGTTTCCATCCGGTCCATCCGAATGATGCGGCGATCCTCTCTCACAGTTGTCTGTCGCGCTGGGCCTGTGCCAGGTCTACGAGTGTGGGTACCTTCATTTGACCACTGCTGCCATACACGTTGTACGGTAGATGCCTGTCGGCCAACACGTGCAGCGACAGTCCTTAGCGATAATCCAGCCTCACACAACCCAATTATCCGAGCCCTCTCAAACGGCGACAGTTGTTGATAGCGTGCTCTTCTCTGTCGTCGAGGCATGTTTGACGGGGAACACTTCACTGCATAGACTGCAAGTCAACTACGCTACACCAGAGTCCGTATACTGGAGTTGATTCCTCCGCGACCAATCACGTGGGGAGACCTGTAGCAACAATCCAATGGGTCTGAAACTTTGATCTTTTACATACCTACATGGTATCGTTCCATATCTTGAAAATCAACACAAACGACCAATGCCTTCATGGTGTTGCAATTTCCATTTTCTTCAGTGTAAATAAACATAACAAAAATTACTATGGCTGTAACAATCTGGACTTGTAAAAACTCCAATATCTAGTATTTTGAAAACAAATATTTACTATCCCGATAAAGGATTTCTTGGAGTATTAGAAATCCCTATACATAATTAGTAACATTCGGACTTCAAATATTTGCAAAATGTGAATTTTTCTTAAAAATACGTATTCGACACAGATTCAAAAGCTTCAGGTCCATCAAGAATACTTATAAACCGAATTTAAATACAATCCGTACAATACGGCCTAGTCGAATCTGCAAAATCTGGATCATCGATAAAGGCTTATTTTGAAACACCTTAATTTATACGAGTGCATGGATGAGCGGCTAATACCCTATGTGTGTTAGTCAGTCCTGAGATGGTTTGTATCATGAAGAAGCACCACTATAAGTCATTTGAATAGAAACCCACAAGAACATGATCTTCCTCTTGTTTCATTTGAGGGCCCTACCCCTAGACATCGTGGTCATGTAGACCCGTGTACTTGGGTGTACTCGTAGAGTTAGTAGGAGGAGTTCTAACCCTTTGAGGAGAACCTCCTCACTGTATCCAAGAGCACTGGCTATGCTCCAAATTATATTACTCAGCACTACAGTCACTTCCATATAATCTTAGCTTTGAGTGAGTGTGAGACATCGATGCAAAACTACATTTACTCTAGTAAGTTGTTGTTGTTGTTGTTGTTTCACTGAGGGTCTCTGCGACATTGTGGTGATGTAGCCCAATGTATTTGGGTGTGTGTGTAATTTGTCTGATAACCTGTATAACTGTGATGGCTGTATTAGTGTGTGTAGTTATAATACAGATGAGAATTTGGAAGGAGGTGCCCATGGCCTTAATTTAGAAATCATCCCGGCATTCGCCTTGAGAAGATGTGGGAAACCACTTCCATGATGTCAAAGGTGGGAATCGAACCCACCTCTTCTCAGTTTTTCCTCACGAGGCTAAGTGTACCCTATTCCATCCCTCAGAACAGAATTATATTTCTTGGTAGAGCCAGAAATCGATGATGATGGTAATTGTTGAAGGGGCCCAACATCTAGGATATCGGCCCCTAATGGACTGGGTTACAGCGAAAAATACAATGGAATGCAAACCACAACGAGAAACCAATTTAGATTGAAAATATGGACAAAATGTAACTCAAACTGAAAACACTCACAAAATGCAATTTAGAGCGGAAACACTTACAAAATACAATCTCTTCTCTATCTCTATATATATAAAAATGAAAGTTTGTCTGTTTTTTCTGAATTTCCACGGAATTTTGCGATATTTGCGCGTTTCAGGCTGTTTTATGACGGATGCACGCAAAAATAAATTTTTTGTCTGTCTGTCTGTGTGTCTGTGGACAACTTCTACGAGTCCTTATAACTTGAGAACGGCTGGGTGGATCAACGTAAAATTTGATACAGATATCCATCAGAGGCACCACACTAATCATTGATGTAACGCTTCTCCGTACCTCTCATAAAAGGGGCCCTACCCCCTTAAAATTCATGCTGAAATAGGCGTAGAAGGGTGAAACAAAGCTCATTTTCAGCCCCTCAATGTGAGAAACGAAACTCGAGGGCCCTTTAAGGCCCTAAAACCAACAGTTTTTGAGATATTCCCAGAAAACTAATTTCACTTAATAAATTAATGAAAGAATGCATGGCGGTAACCATGGCAACTGAATCTCAGAGGTCCATCTATTTCTGTAAGACGCAATGCAATTCCATTTATTACATTATTGTGAAGGTTTGCAAACGGCTATAAGGTTATAATGGATCCAAATTAAGCTGAAATATTCATTAATACATACAATGCGCTTAAGGGGTCAAGGGTTACTCTAGAATTTTTTCCTGCGATTTACACGTGCGGGTGTAGTACGGAAGGTCTATTATATCCCTTCTCTATTATATAAAAATGAATGTTTGTCTGATTTTTCGACTTTTCTACGAAAGTTTGACATATTTGCCCGTTTCAGACTGTTTTGTGACGGATGCACGCAAAAATATATTTTTGTCTGCCTGTCTGTGGACAATTTTTTGTGTCCTTATAACTCGAGAACGGCTGGGTGGATTAACGTAAAATTTGATACAGATATCCATCAGAGGCACGACACTAATCATTGATGTAACTCTTCTCCGTACCTCTCATAACAGGGGGTCTACCCCCTTAAAATACATGCTGAAATAAGCGTGAGACAAAGCTCATTTTCAGCCCCTCAATGTGAGAAACGAAACTTGGGGGCCCTAAAAGGACCCCGAAAACCACATTTTAAGGCCCTAAAACCAACAGTTTTTGAGATATTCCCAAAAAACTAATTTCACTTAATAAATTAATGGAGGAATGCATGCCGGTAACAATGGAAACAGAATCTCAGAGGTCCATCTATTTCTGTAAGACGCAATACAATTCCATTTATTACATTACTGTGAAGGTTTGCAAACGGCAATAAGGTTATAACGGATCCAAATTAAGCTGAAATATTCATCAATACATATAATGCGCTTAAGGGGTCAAGGGGTATTCTAGAATTTTTTAACGCAATTTACACGTGCGGGTATGGTCCGGAAGGTCTATTATATCCCTATCCCTATTTTGTTATATTATTATTATTAATTTTATTCTTTTAATTATTATCATTATTATGGCGTACAACGAAGAGACAAAGCTCATTTTCAAACCCTTGGGGTCAGAAACAAAACTCGGGGCCCCTCAAGAGCCGTAAAGGGTCCTCGAAAACTATATTTTAAGGCTCTAAACCCAACAGTTTCTTAGATATTCCCAGAAAACTAATTTCATTTAATAAACTAAAGAAGGAATGCAAGCCACTAACCATGACAACAGTATCTCAAGAGGTGGCATCCAACTTTCCATCTATTTCTGGAATAAGTAATGCCACTCCATTTATTACATTTCTGTGAAAGGTTGCAAATGGAGTACCCTAGATTTTTTTCACATGACTTACACGTGCGATATGTCGTACAGAAGGTCTATTATATCTCCAAACATCAACATTATTTTCAAAAATTCCTGAATAGAAATAGTAGACTGTTTTTTTTTGGTGCTGATTTTAGGAATTTGGGCCATTGGAGGCTAAAAACACTGAATTTTCATGCACCACAAGCCTTTATCTTATATATAAAAGTGAAAGTCTGTATGTATGTGGGTATGTGGGTATGTGGATCTGTTCCGTATACAAATCTACACCGTTCCACCAATCTCAACCAAATTTTGCATACACATAGTTTAGGACCCAGAAGGAACCGCTGGCTACATGAATTTTCGATAGTCTTTCTCATTCTTCTGATTTCGATCCTTTTGCACTCCAGCACATGCTAATCAAATCATAAAATATACTCATGAAGGAATGGCAAGACGGATAGTTTCCATGGCAACATAGCTCAAGTCGAGACACGGCCGACTGGATGCCATTTGCGCTCTGCACTACCGGTATAGAAAATGAGGATCTTTACTTGAAATCACGTTAGTTACTCAACTTCTCACACAGCACTGTCAACCGAGTTTAGCATAACAAAGACTTGACACTATCTTCTACTATATATTTTTCAAATACCACTCACTCACTCATTCATTCATCACGAAATCTCAGAAACCATCAAACGGATTGGAATGAAATTTGGTATGCAGCTTCCCCAAGGGCCGCAAATGCCCACTAAGAGAGGATTTTTGGATAGTCTGGTTCTAAAGGGGTGTTAAGGGGGTAGACCTGCATTTCATTGAACAGCAATATCTCTCGATTGGTTTAATTGGGGGATGTGATACTCGGCACATAAACTCATCATTAAAAATAAGAAGACACGAGTCGGAGGGTTTTTCGATGTGGTGTATATTATGAGGTGAAAGGGGTGAAAAGTGAGGATTGAAAGATTCCTAACGGAGCGTGTATCTCTTAAACGACATAGGCGAGGAGTTTGAAACTCAGCGGGAAAAAATCAGCATAAAAATAAGTAAATATTTGTTTGACCGTTTTATCATAAATCCAATTTAAGGGGCCCATGGGGAGGGGTGAAATTCTGGAGGGGGGGGGGGAGAAACAGGAAAGAAAGTGTCCTAACTGATTGACTGACTGACTCACTCATCAAACTCAGGGGGAAAAACTGCTTTAAAGTAAGTAAATAGCTGTTCGACAGTTTTTTTTTTCATAAATCAAATTTAAGGGGTTCTTGGGGAGGGGTGAAATTCTGAAAAAAGAAAATTGAAAGAAAATGTCCTGACTCACTCACTCATCATCGCCCAGCCAAAATTATTGATGTTAGAAACATGACAGTTTGGGGATATGTTCATTGTATTTCAAACCAGTCTACTAAGGGAGGATTTTCGGATATTCAGGTTCTAAAGGGGTCTTAATGGGGTTAAACCTGCATATCATTGAATAACAATATCTCCCGATTGGTTTCATTGGGGGATGTGATACACGGCATATAAACTCATCATTAAAAAGTAAGACACATGTCTGAGGGTTTTTCGAGGTGGTGTATATTATGAGGTGAAAGGGGTGAAAAGTAGGAATTGAAAGATTCCTAACGGAGCGTGTATGTCTTAAACGACATAGGCGAGGAGTTTGAAACTCCGGGGAAAAAAATCAGCATAAAAATAAGTAAATATGTGTTTGACCGTTTTTTCATAAATCCAATTTAAGAGGCCCATGGGGAGGGGTGAAATTCTGTGGGGGGGGGGGGGACAGGAAAGAAAATGTCCTAACTGATTGACTGACTCACTCATCAAACTCAGGGGGAAAAACTGCTTTCAAGTAAGTAAATAGCTGTTCGACAGTTTTTTATCAATCAAATTGAAGGGGTTCATCGTGAGGGGTGAAATTCTGAAGGGAAAAAATGAAAGAAAATGTCCTGACTCATTCACTCACTCCTCATCGCCCAGCCAAAAATATTGATGTTGGAAACATGGCATTTTGGGGATATGTTCGTTGTATGTCAAAACCGTACACTAAGGGAGGATTTATGGATATTCAGGCTCTAAAGGGGTTTTAAGGGGGTTAAACCTGAATTTCATTGAATAACAATATCTCACGAGTGGTTTCATTTGTGGATGTGATACTCGGCATATAAACTAATCATTAAAAATAAGCAGACATGTTTCTAAGGGTTTTTCGATGTGATGTATTATTATGAGGTGAAAGGGGTGAAAAGTAGGGATTGAAGGATTCCTAACGGAGCGTGTAGGCCTATCTCTTAAACGACATAGGCGAGAAATTTGAAACGCAGCGAAATAACATCAGCTAAAAAGATAAGTAAATCAGTGTTCGACCGTTTTTTCATAAATTACTTTAAGGGGCCAATGGAGTGGGGTGAAATTCTGGGGGAAAAAGGAGAGAAAGTGTCCTAACTGACTAACTCGCTCACTCACCAAACTCAGGGGAAAAGGACAGCTTTAAAAATAAGTTAATAGGTGTACAAGCGTTTTTTCATCAATCCAATTTAAGGGGCCTATGGGGAGGGGTGAAATTCTGGTAAAAATAATTGAAAGAAAATGTCCTGTCTGACTCACTCACTCATCACGCCCGGCGAAAACTATTAAAGATGGAAAAATGAAATTTTGGGAATATGTTCGCTGTATGTCGAAAACGTCAACTAAGGAATGATTTTTGTTTATTCGGTTTTTAAAGAGATGTTAAGGGGGCAAACGTGCATTTCAATGAATAACGATATGTCATGAGTTGTTTCTTAGGGGATGTGATATTCGGTATATAAACTAATCATTAAAAATAATCAGACATATGTCTAAGGGTTTATCGATGTGGTGTATATTATGAGGTGATAGGGGTGAAAATTGGGGGTTGAGGCATACTTAACGGAGCGTGTATCTCTTAAACGACATAGGCGAGAAGTTTGAAATTCGGCGGAAATCAATCAGCTTAAAAGTAAGGGGCCCTTGGAGAGGGGTGAAATTCTGGGTGGGAAACTGGAAAGAAAGTGTCCTAACTGATTGACTCACTTACTCACTCATCAAACTCAGGGGGAAAACAGCTTTAAATAAGTAAATAGGTGTTCGACCGTTTGTTTCATAAATCCAATTTAAGGGGTTCATGGGGAGGGGTGAAATTATCAAAAATAAATGAAATAAAATGTCCTGACTGACTCACTCACTCATCATAGCCCAGCCAAAATTATTAAAGTTAGAAACATGAAATTTTGGGGATATGTTCGTTGTATGTCGAAAACGTCCACTAAGGAAAGAGTTTTGAATATTCAGGTTCTAAATAGGTGTTAAGGGGGGTAAACGTGCATTTCATTGAATAACAATATCTCACGAGTGGTTTCATTTGGGGATGTGATACTTGGCATATATACTAATCATTAAAAATAAGCTGACACATGTCTAATGGTTTTTCGATGTAGTGTATATTATGAGGTGAAAGGGATGAAAAGTGGGGGTTAAAAGATTCCTAACGGACCCTGTATCTCTTAAACGACATAGGCGAGGAGTTTGAAACTCGGAGGAAATCAATCAGCTTAAAAATAAATAAATAAATAATTAATTAAATAAATAAATAAATAAATAAATAAATAAATAAATAAAATAAATATGTGTTCGACCGTATTTTCATAAATCCAATTTAAGGGGCCTATGGGGAGGGGTGAAATTCTGGAAGATAAACGTCCCCTAAGGAAGGATTTTTGGATGTTCACTCTCATCGGCCAACCCAAACGATTAAAGTTAGAAGAATGATATTTTGGGGATATGTTTGTTGTGTGTCGAAAACGCCTACCAAGGAGGGATTTTTGGATATTCAGGTTCTAAAGGGGTGTTAATGGGGTTAAACCTGCATTTCATTGAATAACAATATGACACGACTATGACGCGAGCGAAGCGAGGCTAAAAATGAGATGATGTGCGTCTATGTATTACTCAATCACGCAAGTACCACTGGTCCGATTTACATGAATTTTACATGGAAGTAGCTGATTTACCTGGTTAACATATAGGTTACTTTTGATTTCAATACTTTGTACTATGTAAAGATGGCGACCATTTTAGTGACTTCACTACACCCTTTGGTTTAAAACTTTCATATTTCCATTTCAAATACAAAGAGAACGCTAAGAAATAGCAAACTTTTGATGGTATGTACGAGGTTAAAAATTACATTTTCTATCCGAAAGGTATCTCCAACCGTTAGCGAGTAAGACCTAAATTTGTGCTATAAAACACGGTCAACGCCGAGCGGTGTAGTTGGACAAAATGTTCCATCCTTAATCTCCCTCTGCGCAGCACCTCGCCTATCCCCTGTTTTAACTGTCACCTTCATATTTTAATTTATTTATGACGCGTAGCGAAGCACGGGTACTTCAGCTAGTAATTTATAAAAGTGGTCTTCCTGTAGTTGGGCACTTGACACAACGGTTAGGGTCAGTTCGTATGTGACGTGTATTGCGATTCTTCTACGAAGTTTTCAATTTTATTTTCACGCCAGGAAGAACACGTTAGGTAAATTTAGTTTGAGAGCACATTTTAACTAATAATTTTTCTTTGCCAACAAACAGGTTCCAAGCCCCTAAACATTGCAACAGTAGCTCAATTGATAACATCTGGTTATTAATACCGAAGACCGTTCGAAGAATGGGTACTTCTGCTAGTTTAGATATAAAACACAAAAAAATAAGAAACAAAAAGTCGCACAAAATTTAGCTTAGATTCAAAATACAGTGTTAACAAAATATAATTTAGATTCAAATACTCGCAAAATTCAATTTAGATAAAAAATACTTACAAATGCAATTGAGATTGAAAATACTTACAAAAGGCAATTTAGATTCAAAATACTTGAAAAATGTAATTTAGATTGAAAATGATTACAGAATGTAATAGAGATTCAAAATACTCACAAAATGTCGATCATACATTCCAAATACTTACAAAACGCAATTTAGATTGAAAATACTTTCAAAATGCAATTTAAGCTCAAAATACTCACAAAATGCAATTTTAAGTCAAAATACTTACAAAATGCAATTTATATGGAAAATACTCACAAAACGTAATTTAGATTGAAAATACAAAGTGCAAGTTAGATTGAAAATACGTACAAAATGTAGTTTAGATTAAAAATACTAACAAAAAGTAATTGAGATACACAGAGGAGACAATTCAAAAACCAGTGCGGGAACCTGAAAGAATAGCAGAAAAGAGGAGAGAGTCTTCGCCAGAGGCATCAGAAAAAAGATGGGGCGGGGGGGGGACCGGACCCAGCTCAGGGCCGTGATCCCTTGAGGGTATATTGAAAAGAAAAAGAAGGCTGATCCCTAGAAGAATGAGGGATCAGGAAAGATGAGAGAAGGACCAATTATGGCGGGATTGGAAGAGACTCCCTAGGCCTCGGATACCCTAATACCGTTGGGGTCAGAAGAGAACAAGAGTTGACCAAGAGAGGTCAATAGGAAAGAAGACGGTGAGGAGCCCGGCATAAGCAAGTGGAGTCAATGCCGGACTCAGCTGGGGTCCCGTGGTCGCCAACCCACGTCCCACAAGTTGTGAGCCCATGTGGGTGGGGGAGGCAGGAATCGAACCAGGGCCTCCGCGGTGACAGCCAAGAATGCTAGCCACTTCGGAACTAGCGAACTCACATTTACCCTAGCCTGAGCCAACAGACAAATGGAAAAATACTGGATTCATCAAGAGTTGGAAAAGGGGGGCGTGGTGGCTCAGCGGTCTAGCTGTATGCCTCTCACCAAGGCGGTCCGGGTTCGATTCCCGGTCAATGCATGTGAGATTTTCGAAGTGAAATGCCATGTCCTGTGGTTCGGATTCCACGTAAAAAGGAGGTCCCGTGGCTTATAATCACAAGATTCACGGTCACGTAAAACTACAATCTTCTTTAAGAGTTGGAAAGAGGCTTATTACTCTATGCAGCACCTGTGAAAAAGAAAAGTTCAACTGTATTACACTATCGTGGAAAATACCCTATAAAATACCAACGTGTTTCAGTGGTCAAAGCCGATACTTTTTTATCTTCCCCATCGAGTGCTGATCTGGGGTACTTCACATTGATCCTACAGCCCTTTTGTTATCATACTGTGACGTAGGCAAAGCACTGAGTTTCACGGTCAGTTTCGTCTGAAATGGAGCCAGTGTCCATCTGAAGAGCTCTTAGCCGTTCATCAGTGTACTCGCTCCGGTGGACACGCATCGATCGTCCACATAGGGGTCGCTACAGTAGTACAGGGTTTGTTGGTCTGATTACGAGTTCTGCAGCCGGGTCTATGTTTCCACATAGACCACATAGTGGTAAAATGGCTAGCATTCTTGGATGTCGCTGTGGAGGTCCGGGTTCGATTCCCGGCTCTGCCAAGAAATTTAATTCTGGTCTCAAGGCTCAAACGGGGTACACTAGACCTCGTAGGGCAAAACTGAGAAGAGGTGGCTTCAATTCCCACCTCGGCCATCCTGGAATTGAATTTCCGTGGTTTCCACTTATTCATTTATTTGAAATGCTGCCAATGGCCATAGCAGGGTATATTTTAATGAACGCCCATAGGCTCCCCATTAAGCTCAATTTCAAGTAGTTCCAACCTTGACTACCAGAGATGCAACTGTCACTGACACATAGCGGTAAACGTTGGAACTTGATAGAGCGTATATAACCAAATAACCTAAAAATTTAGCTACACACTATCAATTGTAGCGGAAGGTTCTTTTACATGCCATAAATCTATGACATGGGCCCGCCGGCTTTACTTCCCCTCCGAAGTAAGGCATACTGAAGGATTTTAACGCTCTTCGGCCAGGTTTGAACCCGAGATCTTGGGTATAGCAGTTCAGCATGCTACCGACTACGCCACCAAAGCCAGGTTTCCCACTTATACTCCAGGCAAATGACGGGATGGTTCCTATCTTAAGGTCACGGCTGCTTCCTTCCCAATCCTTACCTGCATTGCAAATGTAGCCATCACAATAACACAGGTGACCAGCAAAAATTCCGCACACACCCAAGTACACGAGGTTCAATGACCATGATGTCCAAGCCCCTCAAAAGGAGCAACAATGATTGCAGACAGTTTTAAAGAAATTGAATCGTCCACGATACAGAAGATTTTGTGGCCACTCCTAATAAATTGAAGCAAATTATGACACTCCTGAAATATATCTATTGTCTATGTTTGAAATCAGGCTTTTCGCTTGTACTCTTAATTGGACTAGATTGGTCCAGGAGTTGATTGTTCAGGGTTGATTGTGTCACGGTGACCCCATCAAGAGGATGGCTGCAGTGTTAATTACTGAACCATGATAGGTTTCTGACACCAAGGCTGCTCCAGGCTGTATTGACAGCTCTGTGCTACTTCATCTGGTTGTCATGAGCTCAACTGTTCTATTCCCGTGCATGCAAATACCCGGGCTCTGCAGGATATGTTCCATAGATTTATTGTGCCTTAAATTGGCTCTCCAAAATATTACCGGAATTCAAGAGAGGAAACTATGCCTTTAACCTTCGATAGGTACTGGTAATGCATTGTCCCTACTCCGACACACACGGATATGTACCCTGTGTTTAAATTTAAAATTAGGTTAATCGTTCCTATTTGAATTTTATTATTCATCAGTCATTAAATTAGTGCTCAATTGCGAGCACGACTCCTACTAATGGCTACTTAAAAAAACAACAACCTGGCACTATACAGCCCATGACGGGCTAAGGCCGACCAAGCGACCGCTGCCCAGCCATTTGGCCTGCAGATATTGGGGTGACGCGTGGTCAGTGCGTCGGGTCCCCTCGGCCGTTAATCTTGGTATTCATGATCGGGGTGCTGTCTCACTGTCAGACAGCTACTCAATTGTCCTCACGAGGCTGAGTGCACCCCGTTCCAACCCTCACGTCAGTTTTAAAATCCCTGACGGAGCCGGGGATCGAACCCGGGGCCTCCGAGTGAGAGGCAGGCGCGCTACCCCAACACCACGGGGCCGGCATGGCTACTTAAGAAATGTTGAATATGAAAATCCACAGCCTGCTTCCAGTCGACCGCCCGACCGGGTCAGGGTATGGAATGAATGAAGTCTCCATCTAGCGGCGAAGATATGAACTGATATGAATGACTGATTAAATGAAATGATAGTGGAGAGTGTTGCTGGAATTAAATTGTGATAGGGAAAACCAGAGTACCCGGAGAGAAACCAGACTGCCTCCGCTTTTTCCAGCACAAATCTCACATGGAGTGACCAGGATTTGAACCACGGACCCAGCGTGCTGCCACCTATGCCACGGAGGCATCCTTTAAGAAATGTTAAGCTTGAAAAACATTTACCATTATAGGCAAATGTGAGAAAATTGCCGTATTGATCATTATAATTATAATTATATACTGCAGATATGGCATCACAACCTCGCCGTAATTTATAGCAATCGCCAATAACAGCTGATTCATCATTTCCATTCATTCGCTATCTATTGCAAATGTGGCTTACTTAACGTTTTAAGAGCATAGCATTGGCTTTTAATTTGAGCTTATAATAAAATGGTTTCAATAACCCTAGAAAGCCTAACCTATTTCACCACTTAATTTGCCCGAGGTGAACCCAATGGACACTGTTATTAAATATAGCTTTCCCTACAATTCATATATTTTTAATACACAATTGTTTATCCCTACATCGTATTAAAATCATTTCAATGTCAATCTGTATGTATTTAAGCATTCTGATAACAGCTTACAAGAATGAAAATGAGCATTCAACATGTAATAACTACATGAAATTACTGATGACACAGAGTCACATATTGAACCTACTTAGAACCGTTTGCATTTCAAGCATTTTTTGTTTCACAAACCGAGTGTTGCGAATACACATTTTTCTCGCACTTGTCACAGACTTGTCTTTGCATTCAACCTTTCTTTGCGTCAAATAAGAACGATAGTACCTCTTTTTATTTGGGAGGGAGCTCTGTCGGTGCAATGTTGACGATTCAGCTGATTCTGGAACAGTAGCTTGATTAGCTGCTACCGGTAATGTTCTTTGCAAAAAAAACGAAAAAATCCGTGACCTTCGTTTTCTGTGTCCTGCAATAAGACTTTCAGCTAAGTCTATCAGAAAAAAACCTTCGCCTTGTCTTCGCTTTGGATTTCTTCCACACAGGATTTAGAGTGAATCGCACTAAGTAGGCAGTCACACCACAAACATCAATTAGATTCATAAAGAATGCTGCAGGACATCTGTTTGTCTTACTTTTGCAAGAATAGGCATTCACCATTTGGCCAAGAGTAACTACACCAGATTTTGTTTCATTGTGATGGAGAATAGGCTAATAACTGACTTATTTTTCTCTTCGACAACTAGATCATTTGTATGATGCATACTACAGTACTAAGAAGGACTACTGCTTCACAATTGCAGGCACGTAAGACACTAGAGTGAAATCCTTTGTGAAACCAAACAGGGATGATTGAGGGTCACATGGTATGTTAGGTTGAATTTCAGGAGGTATAAATACTGTATCTTGTTTTTCCTAACAGTGCCTACTATTGTAAGACCATTGTTTAGTAACTTATTTCCAAGTTCCAAACTTGTGAAGCGGTTATCACACGTAATATTCCTATTAGTGCGATTGTATGGCTCATTGAGCTGCTGAACCACTGTCAAACCTAGGTTAGTGGCAACAGTAGTACCTTTATTTCCCAGGTATGGAATTCCTTTGAAAGGGCAGAAAGTTGTTGAGTCAGTTACCCAAAAGATTTTCATTCCATACTTATCTGGTTTAGATGCCATATATTGACGAAAAGGACAACGACTTCTGAATGGTACCAATTGTTCGTCTACTGTGACATTTGTACCTGGAAGATAATACTTAGTGAGATTTTTGCAGACTGCTACTATGATAATAAGAAGCAAGTCTACCAACAGCCGTAATATAAAGAGACAACTGACATCTGAGAGCTTGGTGTCCAATGGGCTCACGTCAGATGTTTCAGACAAGCGTCTGCAGATAACATCCTATTTTTCTGCTGCTCGACTCGTTCCCTATTCGGTTCGTATCGGACAAGTTCGGATCAACTCGTTGTTGCTCGCTCTTCCTGTTCGTATCGCCTCGGGTAAGTTCCTGGACAATGATGAGTGATGACTGTTGTGGTGCGCTGATTGCATTTAAGTTACAAATACGGAAAGCGAAATACAATGCAAAATGTTTTGTAATAAATCTATACTAATATAATAAAGCCGATGAGTTTGTGTGTTTGTGTGTTTAAACGCGCTAATCTCTGAAACTACCAGTCGGATTCGAAAAATTCTCTTTGTATATGATAGCCAGATTCAAGAGGAATAGTTTAGGCTATGTTAAATTTCGGACAGACCACTCTATTCCTTGCATTTAGGCCCTTGATCACAAATCTACACCGTTCCTCCTAATTGTACCAAATTTTACATACACTTTGAAACCCTGCTGGTAACACTGTCCACTTGATATTTTGGACAACGCTCTCCATTCCCTACATTTAGAATAGCAAACAAACTGTACTTAAAAACCACGTATTAAGGCCCTAGATCCATTCATGTCCATAGTAGTGTAACTGTAAGAGTATTTTAATAAGTCTATTGTTGACTGGCAATTCGGGCTGCATTACGTCGCCCCTACCAGTGTTCTGGTGCAGAATTGCGAAAATAGTTAAATCTTGTGCTGCTTACAAATTGCAGTCACGGGGAGTAATAAGTGCAAAAAGATTTCTTAGGCCCCTTAAAACAGTTATCATAATGGACATATTATGTCTCTGTATATGTGCAATGGTGTTGGTGCAGTACATGGAGGTTATCAGCTGTAATACGCTTTGGTGCTTTCCAATTTACCTTCATTTATTCCGAAACTTATCGTTGAGCGCTATGTGGCGATAAATGATACTATTGCTACCTCAGGAGCTCGGGACAGCCGAAGTTTTCCAAAGTTTTCAGATTATTTTCATACGGCGCTATGCGACAAACGGCGACACTGTTGATCTCTACATTTCTAACAGACAATGAGATATAGGCTCTAGGCAGTGTCTTTTATATCACTTACTCCTTTTTCTAATCATTTTTAGAAATTTGTTTGTAAATTACAAGTGTCAGTACTGTAGTTAGTAAATAGCTGTTTCCCTATTCATTATTATCATTACGGGAAAATTACCTAAATGTTACGTCCATTATACTGTACTGCTTATCTCCCCCACTACAACCACCACCACCACCACCACCAGAAAAAGTTATATTTACAAAATATTTCTTTTCTGGTAGTTTAAGTATCATGTGCCAGTTCAGTAGTAGTATTCATTATCATCCCTAATACAAATAAATTCACCGGACGAAGGCGGGCACTTCTGCTAGTACAAATTAAAATATCACGGTGATATGCTTATTTTTAGTGCAATATAACGAAAACGAGCTCCTTAAGAAAAAACCCGTTCTGTACAAGGTTATGTTTATCAACAAAACTCCATCATAATTAATATTCACAACGAGCTTCCTGAAAAACACCGTTCTATACAAGGATATGTTCATTCACACAATTCTTTCTTTATCCACAATTCCTTGATTAAGAAGTTTTTAAAATCGTATCAGTTCAAGCGAGACGTAGCTCGTGTTTACAGATGGTAGGAAAAGCTATATTTGAAAATGAAAATTCACAGCCTGCTTCCAGTCTCCGACCGGGTCAAGAATGGAATGAATGAAGCCCCGATCTAGCGGCGAGGATATGAACTATGCCGGCTGCCGAGGCCTGACGCACTCCTCTGGGGCAATGATTAAATGCATGGCAGATGAAATGAAATGATAGTGGAGAGTATTGCTGGAATTAAATGTTGATAGGGAAAACCGGAGTACCCGGAGAAAAACCTGTCTGCCTCCGTTTTGTCCAGCACAGATCTCACATGGAGTGACCGGGATTTGAACCACGGACCCAGCGGTGAGAGGCCGGCGTGCGAAAAGCTATATTTACTCAGTGTAATTCACAAAGTAGAATTGTATTGAGTCCAATGGACTCACGTTAGGCTTTCTAGGGTTAACGTAACAGCACGGAGTGATTGAAACCGTGTGAGGTTTATATACAATTTATGAACAACTACAGCGAGAATAAGCCGACATTTGAAGACCGCAAGGAATGAACGGGGTAAGTCTATTTTTTTTTTTTTTTCAGGAATGAGTTTATGGCGCATTCTGGTGGCCAGCCATCGTCACTACAGATAAGTTGAAATTAATTTCAAATAAAGCGGCATGTCACCGAGATTCAAAGGTTTCTATTTGTAGTGGAAACGGAAAGAACGTCCCATATCCTCTCACTTTTTCGTAATTTAACTTTAGCTGTTATTTGTTTTACCTGTACTTCCTTTATAAGAAATACATTTGGCAAAGTAACTATATTGCTTACCCTCAATTGGGGTGTATTAAGTATTTCCTTTTAGTGTTGAAAGTTTAAATTCGCTCTCCTGAAAGAATTACAGAATGTGACTTACCCCGTTTCTCCCGTCGAGTCTTGATTATTTATGACTTTAAATTTGGTAGATGTGGAGATTGCAAGTCTCAATTCCATCTGCCTGTTCCAACATCACTACCATCCATCACGGCACAAAATAACAAGTTTGAAAAGGTATCTACAGAGAGTTTTGAAAATTATTTACAAATATTTAGAACCTTTATTTAACCAAATTATTTGTCAGGATATCCATTTAATTTTACTTCAAATTAGTTCTATTATTTTACATTTTACAAGAATACTTATCCATTAGATTTTATTCATTGTTTTACCAGTTTCTTCATTTCATCCCGTGTATATTTTACTTCATTTCATTTCTCAATTATTTATTACATTAATTTCTTAAGGTTTAATTATAATTTGCTGATGAAGTCCCATTGTTGGAATGAAACATGTACTAATTAGAATATATAAGGTGCGTTCAAAAAGTAACGAGCCGGAGGCATAATTACAGAAACCAATACCTGTATGTTAGAAGTATTGGGCCTGGCTGTTGAGGCACTTGTCCCACTGTGGCACGAGGCGGTGAATGGCTGTCTCATAAGATTCCCTGGGCTGCGATGTGAACCAGTTCCGCACGTACAGCTGGACGTCGACGTCCGAGGTAAATCGTTGGCTCCGCATAGCACTTTTGAGGGGACCAAATATGGCGTAATCACAGGAAGAGAGGTCTGGACAGTATGGAGGATGTCCGAGAACCTCCTATTTGAATTTCTGCAGGAGTGCCGCGACTGTGTTGGCCGTATGAGGTCATGCATTGTCGTGGAGCGACCACGGCGGTTATGGCGTTCACTGTCACTCGACGGTCCTGGGTAATGAGTCCATCAACCAGCTGGACGTTGTCATCGGTAATACAGGGGGGTGCCCCAGACCGGGCATCATCGGCTAACGATACCCGTCCTTCCCTGAAGCGCTTGTGCCACGCCTTGACCCTTGCAAGGGACATGCAGTGTTCGCCGTACACTTGTGACATTCGGCGATGAATGTCCGTTCCCCCTACTCCTTCCACTGTCAGAAACCAAACAATACCTCTTTGCTCTTCGTTTGACGCCTCCATGTCACTGTTTGCAATACGACTAGCAGCGTTGGACGATTGATGAATGCTGCTGCTCGCTTTGTATCGTCACGTGACGTGCACGCGTGCCTTCCACGCTCTGGTCGGAACCACACCTCGTTACACACGCCACGATTAGCCGATGTCATCACCGGTTTGCGCATTCCAGCCTCTGGCTCGTTACTTGTTGAACGCAACTTATAGAATATAATTTGTATTGATTGGCGTTAAGTTAGAGGAACAGATATTCTGAAATAATCAGGATAGGATGATAACATGGGCCAAGGAGGGATGAATTGACAATGGAATTTCGCGAATGTAAACTCGCCGATCATACTAAGACATTACACACATTGCTCATTTGCTGCAACAGTGACATAACTCAATTTATTTATTTATTTATTTATTTATTTATTTATTTAGCGTATGGCTTTTAGTGCCGGGAGTGTCCGTTGACATGTTCGGCTCGCCAGAGGCTGTATCTGCCTCAATGTGGACACCCATTTGGTGAGCTACAAGTTCCGTTCAATTTCAAGTTGTTCCAACCTTCGCTACCAGATGTCACTGATACCTAGTGGTGAACGTTGGAACTTTGATAGAGCGTTTCAACGAAATCTAACCTGCAAATTTAGCTTCACACAAGTTTAATTAGTTGAAGGTTCTTTTGCATGCCATAAATCTATGACACGGGACCACTGGCTTTACTTCCCCTCCGAAGGAAGACATACTGAAGGATTTTAACGCTCTTAAAAAATCCGACGACTTCGGCCAGGTTTGAACCCGCAATCTTGGGCATAGAAACTCAGCATGCTACCGACTACGCCACCGAAGTCGCTACTTAACTAAAAACAAATTGATGTTTCTGGGAAACTGCATTTTAAGATTTTTCCAAAACAGAAACAACAAAAACATAAGTCATCGAAATATAAATTCAAAATTCTGCGTTATTATTAATTTTCATTTGGAGACGAATCGATTTTTTTTGTGCCTACGCCTGCATCATTTCCAGGTAAAGTGCCCAAAATACAATTATTTCCTAACATCAGTAAGCAAGTAATACGAGGTGTACGGACAAATCATTATGAGTGATGAAATGGTTCACAAATGGATAAAAGCTTTCAACGAAGGCCGAAAGAATGTTAATGACGTGGAACAGAGTAGCCGACTCTTAGTGATCACTGAAGAGTTGGTGCAGCAAGGCCACGTGAGAGCGCGGGGGTAAAAAACTATCGTTTCCCTGGGAGGGGAGGAGGGAGGAAAGGGTGGGAGGGGAGTAGGGGGAGGGGGAGGGGGTCAAACTTTTAATCTGCGGTTGCCTACCTACCAGAGATTTTTTAAAGTTGAAGGATTTAAATATTGAAATAACATGGTAATGTACGCCCAACGCTATATTAAAAACAACTAAGATGATTTTTATTCATTAATTGTAATTAAAATACAAAATACAAAATACAATCTGAATATAAATTCAAAACATAAAACATTTGTCAAAGTCTAGCAGAAGACCCGAACACTGACAGCTGTCGAACGTTGTTTACAAACTGTTGATCAAGAGGCGTGTCCTCTAGTGACAAAGTACAAATTTAAACGAAGTAATCAACAAAGTTTAGATAGAAACTGATAAAATGCTGGGTAAAATTTGGGTAAACACGGCACAAACGTAGCACCAAATGTCAAATTTCACATGCGCAGGGTGTGCTTAAAAACAGGAGATAGGCCTATACGAGGGAAGAGTCATGTTATTTTACCTCGTTTCTTTCGAAAAGAAAAAGGCGCGTGCGCTGTCGTATCCCGGCAGGAGTAATAATTTTGTGTGTCCCAGTATCTTACTTCAGTTTTAAACTAGGGCCCATAAATAATAGTTCAAAAATGCGCCTATTCAGATCGTCGTGGTGAGGGCACAATACTCAAAACGCCTCGGCTCTCAGCTCAGTTGGCACCTCGGTGGAAAACGGGAGGAAAGCAGACTGTTTGTTTGGTACAATGAAGAAATTACGGCTAAGCAAGGCAAGATGGATTTTTATATTTTCCGTCTAACATAGTACTATAGTACATTATGCAACTAGCTTATAATGGCAATAATTAAGACACTAGTATGTTTATAAAACGAGCGTAAGTGAGTTTTATAATTTCCATACGAGTGTCTTAATTACCATTATAGGCGAGTTGCATACGACTGTTTATGTTCGATAATAATTATAACTTTATTATATGTTTTAACATAAATATTCATAAATATCTTTGGGATTCAGTTAATTCAGTTAATAAACAGGACGCGCTGGCTTTGCTGACTGAACAGAGCACATGCGTGGGTCAAGGCACTCCGAATGCAGTGACCATTCACTTTGCTTGCCAAAACAGAAATATGTTGGATTTTGAGCGCATGCGCGAAGGTATCCTTACCCAATTGGTCACAAAACTGTTTCTTGAGCTCTGATTGGTGGGAGAAACTGTTTCATAATGAAAAATAGTGTTATAATAAGCCTCACTATGATACAGTTTTCTGACACATAATTTTTATATTTCGACGTCGTGGAACATAAAATAATTTATAGTTTCGTGTTGTTTTACTTTTATTATTTTAAGTGTATGGTACTTACAATTTTGTCTTGCTGCTAAGCCTTGAGGGGGATAACGCCCCCCACTGCCCTCCCCGCGTTTCACGCCCCTGTGAGAGCCAACGGACGCTTCACGATTTCTTCGTTATCATAGGAGTTTCCTCAAGTTCCAAGAGTTATGAAATTGTTACGGAACGCTTAAGAGTATCGACACTTATGATCACGATGTATACCAAATATGTAGGCGTACAAAATTGAACGTTTAGCCAGCGCCCGACCCATCGAACTCAAGATCTCATCGCACCTATTGGCTGGGAGCAATTTCATCATCCTCCATACATTCCCGATCTAGTGCCCTGTGACTACCACGTGTTTCTGCAACTGAAGAAGCATCTTGGAGGTCAGCGCCATAATGAAGACGATAGCCTCGAAACGGCCGTGTTGCAATGGCTGTTAAATCAGGCGGCAAACTTCTATAACGACGGAATAGAAAACGCTTGTTGTTCGATATGATTAGTGCCTTAATATTGCTGGCAATTATGAGGAAGAGTAGATAAAAGCGTGGGTTTTCACGCAAAACTAAAATTCATACAAAAAGTTTACTTGTTTTTTGTTACATATGAAAACGATACCTACTTAAAATTACGCCTCGTACTTGTTGCTCCTTGCTCGCACAAAAATTATTTGATCCGAAATCATAACGTGGCGTGAAGAATTAACTTGTTATTCCACCATCATTGTTTACATCACAGATGAACTCCAGCTGTAGAGAACAGACATTTACAAAATTCTCTGTTGGTCACTTTCAGAAGCATAAATCCAATCACAAGTAGTACTACATAGGCTAATGCCCAACAGATGGCAGTACATGTACAGTACTCAGCACTCGAAAGCGAATGGGGAATCTGAAAATAAAAAGTCCCTATGCACCGTTTATACACGGGCGAAGCACTCAAGGGGTTAAACTGCACTTTGTTTATCATACGTGAATGTTTTGAAGATGTCAGTTAAGCAATCTTGAGCTCCGTTCATGCTCTCATAAATTAAATAACGGTACATCAAAGAGACTTTTACTGCTAGCATGTCAAAGAGTCGTGGAGTACATCACTTTATTACAAGTCCATAAAGAGTCTCCCAAGTCTTGTTAGAGGGCTCACGTTGGAATTAACAAGGTATAATGCCACTGGAGAGGAAGCCGTAGCCTATAAGCGGTGAAAGTAAGAAAAATAAACCCACGTCACCCTTTCGGCAAAGCAGGCTTTGTAAAGCGCTGAAGTATAGAAAGTCCAATGAAAAGAAAGAACAAAGAATTTCACCCGCAGCAAGGTGTGGTAAATAACATTTGTACTGTACGCACGACATCTCGTAATTACATGAAATATGAAGGAAATGAGAGGGTGGATATTTTCTGTTTCATGAGACAATGTCTGGTATCGTTTTGTTGATTCATTTAGATGATTGGATTAGGGGTTTTGCGACATCGTGGCCATGTCTCCGTGTACTTGGGTGTGTGTGGAATTTGTCTGATAACCTGTGTCACTGTGATGTCTGTACTGGTGTGTATTATTTTCAAATTGAGATAGGATTTAGGTAGGAAACGACCGTGGCCTGAAGTTAGTTGCCGGCATTTGCCTGGAATAAAAGTAGGAAACCGTGGAAAACCACTTCCAGGATGGCTGAGGTAGGAATCGAACCTGTCTCTTCTCAGTTTAGACTCACGAGGCTGAGTGCACCCCGTTCCAGCCCTCAGACCAGAACTTAATTATTTGGCAGAGCCGGGAATCGAACATGGGCTTCCACGGTGACAGCCAAAAATGCTAGCCACTATGCAACGAGGCGAACTATGGTTTTGGCATTGTAGTCATTTGAGTCCTGTGGAGTGTAGCCCATGTAGTATTTGTTTGTTAACATTGTGTTTGTGTGGTGTCTGTAGTAGTGTGTGTATTTGTAATTGTAGCCAGATTTTAAAAAGAGTTGAGCGTGTCCTTCAGTTACTATGTACACGTCTGAAACATAGTTAAGAGGGCTCATACTACGCTCGTTTTATAATTTCCATACGAGTGTCTTAATTACCATTATAGGCGAGTTGCATACGACTGTTCATGTTCGACGATAATTATAACTTTATTATATGTTTTAACATAAATATTCATAAATATCTGTTGAGATTCAGTCACTTAAATTTTGTGATCGGAGTGCAAGCGCTGGGTTTGATATCTCTGTTTTCCAAGTTATCTGACCGACCGACGCATGCGCTCTGTTTGCTTGGCAATGCAATACATATTCTTTGATGCCATATGTTTACAGCCTTCCGATGTGCACCAGCATTCAGTCAAACTGGCACCAAAGTCGTTTGAAAGCAATGTGCTGTGTAGAAATTCGAGTTTGGGATATTAAGGTACAGTGCTATTTCTTGTCTCATATTCGCCAGTTTATTTACGCGAACAGATGGACGGTGCACTTTCCCTGTCGGTAATTTATATAGACATGTTGGATTTTGAGCGCATGCGCGAAGGTATCCTAATCTAATTGATCAATGAATGAGCTTTGATTGGCTGGAGAAACCGTATCATAATGAAAACTTGTACTATTAATGAGCCTCATTATGATACAGTTTTCTGACACATAATGTTTACATTTCGACGAAACAAAACAAAAAACAAAAAATTAAGTAAAATAATTAAAAACAAAATAAAATGTAATAAAATAAAACAAAACAAAATCAAAATAAAAACAAAAGAAAATAAAATTAAACAAAATAAAATAAAACAAAATAAAATAAAATAAAGTAAAATTATATAAAATATAATTTAATAAATAATTTTACGACATGATCTTTATTCGCAAGTGGAGTAAACGAGTTTTGCAACTGGACGACTCATATACTGTTCGCCTTTATTAAATAAAAGCCCTTACTTTGCAAATTTTCATAATTATATGTTACATATTAGTGAAGCTATGATTTCATTGTTAACCGTGCACGAAAACTCCCACTCACAGTGTATGAGCCCCCTTAATCAGACAAATTGAACCCCTCCCCCAAATATATGTGGCTGATGACCAATATGACCCAAGCCCCGAATCGTACTAACAACAACGCTTTACGAATATAGTCAGTTATTAGATTTATTTGTTGATTCTAGTGAACCCTTAATAAGCTACGCATATTAATGATTCTAATTATTCATTTCATTATATTCTGATTTTACTGCCAAAATCATACAGGAAGGCCAGACTGGATTGCGAAATATCAAGCTTATTTGGAGACAGTACGTTTGAACGTGCCCAGTCCTGAAACAAAGGAGTGACGAGATCGGAATGTTTGACAGACACTTTATCAGACAAAGGTGTGTTGGGGTCCTGACTCATTTCAGACCGTAATTTCTTTGTCACCCTAGCGTTACGAGTAAGATAGTTGCTGGATGAGAGAGACGAGAGGAACTTTCAACCAATCATAGGACAGAGGCTTCTGTTCTAAACTGCGATATTGACGTCATGAACTACCAATCAGAGAGGGTCACCAATTTTAGCGCCAAGGGAGCGTCTGACGCCGGCTTGAAGTTGAAAGCGGGAAAGATTGGATTAACGAAATCTATGATCGATTCCAGAGCACGATAGCCCCATTGTGACCTGTATAATTTTTCAAACTGTTTGATACCTGTTGCATGCCAATAGTCGCATTATTATAGAAGTTAGTGATAGATTTCCCTCTCCCTCCGTCTTTTTGCCAAATTCACATAAATACTGTCGTCTGAGTGACGAGGAGGTTGATTCTTGGTGACACCGTGAGGTGATCACTTATTCTTTTCCATACCGTGAAGATATACTGTGTTAAATTTATCAGAGAGGGTCATTATTGAAAATATTATAATAAAGTTGTGTGCGCACAGCTGAGTGTGAAATTTGTGTATCGGTAAGATTTTAGTAGTCTCCCACGACTACAACTAGTAGGGAAAGTCTACGTTTAATTTTGCACTAGACAAATGGTGAATAAAGTAACTATTGGCAAAATTTAGATAGAAAATTACGTGTGACTATAAATAACATTTTTTTTTTTTATTTTTATTCAACGTCAAGATGGAACTCCAGACCCAGAGGAAGACATCGAACCAACGTTTCTACGGCTCCATGTGGTCTGAGATGAGCTAAACACTTTGGAGAGAGAATGTCAGGCGATGTTCGATGAGACGACGCAGAAAGAGGAATAAGTACTAAATAATTTAATTATTTGACAAACTGGTTATGGTTTTGTGGGAACATATTATTTTGTGTAAATATTTTATTTTATTTTTTGTCTTCGTGTTTTATTGTAGTTGGTTTGTGGTACTGACACACTTTAGTTTAGTTCATGAGCAACGTGGCATGTATTCTATCTGTATGAAGATTATTTTTTTGTTGATGTCAAGTACACGGGGCAAGCGTACTCGAGTGCGCTTCGCTACCGTAAAATGCGCGGCTAAGCGACACAAATTGGGAACCGATATCATAACAGAAGCGAAACTGAATTAACTAGAGTAGATAATAGATTTGGTGGGAAATCTTTTTATTGTATAGATTTTTATTGTTACACAGGCTTGTGTGTTAATTGCCGTTTGTTGCATTTTTGTTAAGTGAGGGGTCATATGCCCAAGGACTTTATTTGTTGATGAAGTTTCCCTTTTAGTGTCTTGGTTCACAAAATCTATGATATTTGATTGGAGTGTCGGCCCGTGGTAGATTTGTGTTGTGTTCTGCCCTAAATGCTTTGTTGAGTCTGCAAATATATGTTTTATGGGATAGGAGTTTTCGGGAACCCTGGTTTCTGTCTGAAGCTTTGGCCAGGTAAGCATTTAATCCTTGCGAGGAAAATGTTGGAATCCCCTTCTACGATGTCTTGCAATTCTTTGGAATTGACAAGAAGTGTGTGAATTTATGTGTCGCGATTAACAGGTGGCGGAACGGGACTGTCTAGTCTCTTGTTATAAATAGCATGACTCAAAGCTTCGACAAGGAGGGCTGGTTTTGAACACAGACGCTAATGAGTGGTAAGTGAAGGTATTTCTACGCGGCGCACTCCATCAGATAAGGAGCAAGCTGTGCTCATTAGTATTCACGGACCAGGCCTCCGTTCTTCGTAAATGTTTATCTTATATTAAAATAAAGCCTGTTTAATGATAAAAGAATTGTAATCGGTAAATGGGCGCTGTTCGCGTTTGATTGATCGAGTCCCAGCGTGTTAGCTTATTCATGCTTTTATTTCATGTAAATATCATCGGATTTTAGGCATCTTATTTCTTGTTTAATTATTGTCATGTTCTTTGACCTCGGGTGGTCTCGATGTTCGGCCACGTTGTTGTCATGTATATGTTGAGCAATTGAGCCATTGGGCAAGCTTCTGTTTTGCTGGGAGTTTCCTGACTCACTGCGATCTCGTTGGAGATCGATTAGTTTATAAATTTTAAATGGTTGCGTGTGTCAGTAAAAATTTTAATTGTTGGTAAGATATCCTTCGAGTGTGTCCCATAAAGCCATAATAATGGTTTGCAGTATGGGGGTTTGCAAGCATATTGGCTGTTCCATCTGTGAGCGAATCTCCATCAAAAGTACTTATTTCTTCTCTAGCGTAGTTATACGCGTGCATACATATTAATCAGACAAGTGGAATTTGATCCACAATTTTATTTCTTTGGAGTGGACCTTTCTAGGCCACTCAGATCTGTGTAAATTATTGTACTGTGGGAGTAAAGTTCAGGGTGGACTTTGTTTATATTATTTTTTATGTTTTGTTGTTTTTATTCAGTTATTAAATGGTGGTAATTTTATTTGTTTTTCACTCATTTCTTAGTTTATAGTTTTGCATATGATCCTTGTATTTGTAAGCAGCCGTCTGGTATTTGAGCTCTAGTGAAAGCATATCCGGACTGAACGCTCCCCGAAGTTTGATTCTCGTATATACGACGCTGTTATATACAAGGGCACACTAGTTAGTTACTGTTGTTTTAAGGAGCGGAACTACGAGGTCATCTGCCCCTCTTAACACAGATTAAATTATACAAAAGCAGTTTCGATGGCGTAGTTGGTAGCATGCTGATCTTCTATGGCCAAGATCGCGGGTTCAAACCCGGCTGAAGTCGTTGGAATTTTTAAGAGCGTTAAAAATCCCTCAGCATGCCTTTCTTCGAAGGGGATGTAAAGCCGGTGGTCCCATGTCAAAGATTTATGGCATGTTAAAGAACCTTCCGCTAATTACACCTGTCTGAAGCTAAATTAATTCTAGGTTGAACAACGCTCTTAGGGTTCCTACGTTCGTCGCCAGGAGCTGACTGCGGTGGCGTCTAGTAGCCAAGTTCCGAACTAGTAGTTGTTGACGGTGGCGTTTTGCGGCAAAAGTAGGAACTACTTGAAATTCAATGTCTGCAGTCCTTACTTGAATAAAAAACAGATAACACACACTAATACAGACATCAAAATTAGGCCTAACACCGGTTATCAGACAGATTCTACACACACACAAAGTAGATGGGGCTACAAGACCGCGTTGTCGCAGCCCCTAAACTAAGGAACCAACAAACCAACCAACCAAACAAATTATACAATTTTGGAATATTTCCTTTTTTTTGAGGTGGATGCTGAAATATTCAAAAAGACCTAAAAATAACAAATCAAAAAATTAAATTAAACTAATAATGATGATGATGATAATTGTTGTTTTAAGGGGCCTAACATTGAGGTTATCGGCCCCTAATGATCTGGGTGATAGCGAAAATGATAATGAAATGGAAACCAGAACAAAATTATCTGAGACGGAAAATATGTACAAAAAGGAACTCAGATGGAAACAACGCACAATATGGTCTTACAAAAGGGAATTTAGAACGAAAAGTTGCACAAAAAGAATAGATTGAAAAAAAAAAAGACCCACAAAACGTAGGCGAGATTGTTCACTGTCACTCGGCAGTCCTGGGTAATGAGTGCATCAACCAGCTGGACGTTGTCATCGGTAACACAGGGGGTGCCCCAGACTAGGCATCATCGGCTAACGACACCCGTCCTTCCCTGAAGCGCTTGTGCCACGCCTTGACCCTTGCAAGGGACATGCAGTGTTCGCCGTACACTTGTGACATTCGGCGATGAATGTCCGTTCCCCCTACTCCTTTCGCTGTCAGAAACCGAACAACACCTCTTTGCTCTTCGTTTGACGCCTCCATGTCACTGTTTGCAATACCACTGGCAGCGTTGGACGATTGATGCATGCTGCTGCTCGCTTTGTATCGTCATGTGACGTGAACGCGTGCCCTCTAGCGATGGGCTGTGCCGCTCTGGTCGGAACCACACCTCGTTACACACACCACGATTAACCGATGTCGTCACCAGTTTGCGTATAACAGCCTCTGGCTCGTTACGTTTTGAACGCACCTTTTATACTATGTAGAGATAAACCACCTGCCTCGTTTAACTGTTATGCGGGCTCGGCGAGACACCGATATGGCAGGGGCTATCGTCTTTATTATTTGTTTAAAAATGGGTCCTTTATAAAGCCTTGATTTTTCTTTCATCTAAGTTGGGTAATGCTTTTTATTGAATTTGAAAACAATATATCACTTAATTGACGAAGTGAAAGAAAGCATTTCCTGGGGTCCAATGTACAGTATATCAACTTATTAGTTAATTACCGCCATGCATTGAGAGTGACAGCAGTGTCAAATGTTCCTTACGCAATAATTTACATACAATTTTTCTTACAATTACTACTATCATGTGCAGTGTTCTACATGTCAGTAACAGAGAGAGGTGATTCTGACAGAACGCTGAGCCACAGGGTTACGTGACACGCCCTTGTTCCCTTCCACACTTACTCAGTTGAGCGCCCGCTATACGACTGACAGGCAACCCGCTTTACGGAACTGATGAAGTAGTTGCCTGCCCAGAGACGAGCGAGCGCTTGAGGCTTCTTCACTTCATGCCTAGCATCCCAAATCAGGCTTCCCTCGCTCCGTGCCACGGGAGAAACATGCACTCCATTAGCTATTGTGTAAACGTTTTAATGGCGGCTTCGGTGGCGTAGTTGGTAGCATGCTGAGCTTCTATGCCCAAGATAGCGGGTTCAAACCCGGCCGAAGCCGTCGGATTTTTTAAGAGCGTTAAAAATCCCTCAGTATGCCTTCCTTCGGAGGGGAAGTAAAGCCGGCGGTCCCATGTCATAGATTTATGGCATGTTAAAGATCTTTCCACTAATTACACCTGTGTGAAACTAAATTGGATAGGTTAAGAATGTAAACAACGCTCTTAGGTTGCTACGTTCGTTGCCAAGAGCCGACTGCGGTGGCGTCTAGTAGCTAGTTCTGAACTAGGCCTAGTAGTCGTTGACGGTGGCGTTTGGCGGCAAAAGTAGGAACTATTTGAAAATTCAAAGTTGCAGTCTCTACTTGAATTAAATAACAGATACACACACTAATACAGTCATCACAATTAACACCGGTTATCAGACAGATTCTACACACACCCAAAGTACACGGGGCTACATGACCGCGTTGTCGCAGCCCCTAAACTAAGGAACCAACCAACCAACCAAACGTTTTAATGTATGGTTATATTCCAGATGATTTCCCCTGTCGATCCAGCATGAGTCTGCTACTACAGGGAGTAAATTAAAACTTACTCTCACTTCCGCTATCTTAATACCCAGGAGGAAGCTTTAAATTAATGCTTACCTTGGAGAAGTCCGGCGTAAAAATATTATATCAAGAGCTCAGCATACATCAGCGTATTCACTAATGAAGATGCTTAAAAACCTCATATACTGGTATTAATAATGTACCGTATTAATAATACATTTATTGCAGCCAAATGGCCATCTGAATTATATACATGAATTTACACTTTCTGTTTTGCGTTTGCACTTATTGATATTGTCCTTTTGTTACATACAGTAGAACCCCTCTTCTACGCCCTCGGCTAGCCCGTCACTCCGGTTGTAGAAAAAAAATTGACTTCAGAGCGCTTGACCGATGGCGTGGTGGTGTTCGCAAGACATTGTTGTGCCATTGGTCAACCGTTCTGATGCCAAGTCCGCTCATTCGTTATATCAGGTATAAAGTGTTTGGCACATTATAACTTACAGTATATGGCAGAAAATGCAAGTGATTTAAAATTAATCATAAGTCTGCCAAGTTATCTATTTTTTTCTACAAATTTTATGCATTGTTTTTAACATGTGCATAATTAAATGTTTGTATGTTTTTTAACCTAGCCAGACATTATAAAATTAAATTTAGATAATAATAGGTGTATAATTTGTACCTAGAAAAATACTTTCGATATCAGCCGCGGATGCTGAAAATACTGTTTCTCAGCCTAGAACGGAAAAATCAGTTGCATTCCCACACAACAAATTAGTTATGAATTCTAACTCTTATAGAGCTTTGCTTGTGAAGCCTCCGTGGCTTAGGCGGCAGCACGCCGGCCTCTCACCGCTGGGTCCGTGGTTCAAATCCCGGTCACTCCATGTGAGATCTGTTCTGGACAAAACGGAGGCAGACAGGTTTTTCTCCGGGTACTCCGGTTTTCCCTGTCAACATTTCATTCCAACAACACTCTCCACTGTCATTTCATTTCATCTGTCATTCATTTAATCATTGCCCCAGAGGAGTGCGTCAGGCCTCGGCAGCCGGCACAATTCATATCCTCGCCGCTAGATGGGGGCTTCATTCATTCCATTCCTGACCCGGTCGGAGACTGGAAGCAGGCTGTGGATTTTCATAGAGCTTTGCTTGTTTACCGTAACAGCTATGATATCGTCTGCACACCATTTTTTCTATGCAGTCATCTTGTCTGTTCTTATCAGGTTACAGGTGATAAGAAATTGTTAAATGAGGAGTAGACTAAGTAACAACAAAAAGTTAAACAATTCTACTCTATGTTTTGAAATTAGCTGTTCCACTTATTTTAGTAAACTTAAAAATGTAAACCCTGAAGCAGTGGTTATTGCACTGCTGAGATATAACTGACCACGGTGGGTTATTTTTAGAAGTTATACTTAATTTGTTATCATTATTAGAAGTTATATTAGTTTTATTAGAAGTAGAAGTGAGCACGGAAGACTTGAAGGCTTGTGTCGTTCTAAGAATGCATAAGGATAAAGAGAACGCGACCGAGTGGAGTTGAGGGACTCCTCTGGCGACTGCCTGGAGCGTCGAGTGGAATTGATGCCCGCCCGCCCGATCCGACCGTGCTCGAGCCGAACTTGCCCCGAATTGTAGCGGTGGCTCACTACCTGTCGCGCCATTGTTGTTTACAGGTACTTGTTGTTATCGCTTGCCCTTTCTGTCATTCTCTCCTATCGTTTCTGTCGCCCATGTTTTGTACAGTACGTACTGCACTGTGTAGCTTTTCGTGCTTATTGTTCGTTGTTTTTACGACATTGTACTTCTGTGTTTGTTACAGTACTGTACAGTAATTTGTTTTATGTACATTGTGTGTGCTGTACAGTTGTGTGTGTTCTTTTTCAACATGTCAGCAGTGAAACGATAACACGTTACTCTCTCATTAAATTAATAATTAGCAGTGCTAGGAAGACTGGACACAGGGGAATCGCTCCAAAAAATTGACAAGGAACTCAGTGTAGGCGTTATGACAATTAAAGATTGGAGACATGAAGTATAACATAATTTTCTCGCCAAATCAATACTTTACTTACATAAAAATTCTACAGGTACATGTTTCGGAAACCTATTTTGTTTCCTTCCTCAATGGTCAATACGGAAACTGGAATGAGTGCTGTTCCTATAAAGATTGGAGATGAAATCGGAAAGACATTGAATCATGTACAGTGATGATGGATGGTGAAAACGCTCTTATGAATCACAATACATTGAAAAAGCCTAAACTTTAACTACTTGACAACGCATTGTGGATTGTGGAAGGAAACGAACCCCGATATCTTGAGTTCAGAGATTGTTTATTTTAATGTAAATCCGTAATTTTCTGTACTTTATGATAATTCGACCTTTTTTGCGTTCCGACCATATCCTCAGTCCCAAAGGTGACGGATTACAGGGGTTGTAATGTAGTTTTATGTGGTAGCGTTGACACATTTTGTTGCACAATGAACACTCACACGATTCATTTGGTTCTAGGTACGATTTGTTTGAGCAGATAAGTCGGTGAAACTGCCAGTCTGGTTATACCATGACGTAGTTCCAGATTCTCCTTTGTCCATGCTCGATCTATCTTTGCTCTAGTGCCGTAAAATTAAGTTGTATTATCTTCTCTCTTCTTTCTGAATTCTGGTTAGGAACAAGTTTGTCCTTAGATCGTTAATAATGGAGGTCTCTCTCGCGAGTAGGTAGGCTATACTAGCCTTGTCATGTACATGGATACTCCAATCACTTTCTTTATGTAGGTCGCCTTTACTTATTCAAGCGATTCATATTATGCTGAATTTGTCAGATAACTTATATTTCTGTGATGACTGTAATAGTGTGTGTATCTATACTAGGGACAAAGATGGGGTCGGTCAACAGCCGTAGCATCTCAGGATGGCGGTCGTGTGAATTATGCAAGCTTTATAATCCATGGCTTGGGAACCACCAGTTCCGATTATCGAACCGAGAATGGTTTGAACTGTTCTAAAGGACGTGGCCCCTTCGAAATTAAGAGTTTATATTATAATATCTTCAGAAGTGACTTTAAAAAGCTGAGCCGTCTCGGTTACAAGACAAGATGGCAGCTGATTTCTCGTTCTGACCCATACATCACTAATTTGAGTATGTTGCATGCAATATAGCCTACTGATAGAAATAATATAAACTTTGTATGGAATGAATTATAATGAATATATAATACATCGAAGAAATCGTTAGACCAAATCATTAATTGCTAAGACGTTGTATGCAAATCAATTGATAACTTTTGATCTGAGTGTATCACCCGGCCGGTCGGGGTTTACAACCTATCAGAGTTTTTTTTTGCTTGATTTTTTTAATATTTATTGTATTTTAAGTACTGATACGTTATAAAATTCAGCGTTATGTTGTGCATTTTGCAATGAAAAATACATATTTAATTAAAACAATGTTCTCCATCAGATCGGCACAAGTGGCATCTACTAGCAACCAGTTGAACTATGCGTTTGCTAACCACGGCCTACTATAGTAGATGCGAGCTGTGCTCTATACCGGCCTTGACATTCCCAGTCAGTGGTCCCATGCATGAAAAAAATCCTCTTGTTGCCGATAGAGCGCACCCACCGCCAAGCATAGGCGTGATTAAAAATTGGCTGTGCAGTAGGTTTATTAAATGTGTTTCTTCCAGTGATACGTTTAGACCAACGAAGTTTGGTTTCAGTTTCAATTATTGTAATAAGTCGGTGTTAATATACTGAATTCATACGTTGTTTGGAGTGTTTGTTGATGGAATTGTAAAATGTTGGGGGTAAATTATAAACTATGGTTTGAACGCCGCAGATCAAATCCTGTGTGTCATTCTGTTGTGTGCCAATTTGCACTTCAAATAGGAAGAGAATAGGTGGTGATAAGGACAAAGAGTAATAACTATACCCATACATTTAGGCGAAAGTAGGCTATATGTTCTTTCCTGAACATCTTGTTCTGTTTTTCCAGTACCATGGGATTCTTCTTCCAATTCAAGCACTAGCATCCATTTTAGTGCTACCCTTTTGCCCTTCCTTCTAATGCAACCTTTTTCATAAGAGGGAAGGCTCCACCGCAAAACTTCAATTTATTTCAAAGAATTTTTATTGGCTATTTCAGACCCTTGGAGTGTTTTCTCTTAGATCCCAGAAAGATTTGGTTCTATTCGAATTATCAATATGTCACTGACAGCTGCCAAATATAGTATTTGACGTTATCACCATCAAATACGACCATCTTCTCACCAATTGGATAATGTTGGTTCCAAAGTTGGCTCTTTGCTTTTCCTTCAAATGTAGCGATTCCTGGTGATAAAGATCTGAACTAGTGATTTCAACAAACATTTTGTTGAGAGGGAAATTTGTATAAGTTTCATTTCAAACTTCAATACCAACTTTCTTATCCTAAATATTAACCAATCTGAGTGAAATTTTTGCAGGAAGTACTCATGAGGTATTTGCATCCTTATGTGCATTAATATTAAATGATATGCAGTTTCAATGATTTTTATGACATTTATATACAAATTAATTGAACAAAAATTAATTTGAAAATTGAAAAATTAACAAAGGGTAAATAAACAAGCAAATATTCTCATAAAATAATTGCACAGAACTCTTAAACTATGTCCTGTTACTGTGTCTCAAGAAATTGAAATCTAAAAATTGATATCTGTGTACCAAAAGTTGGTTTTCAAAAATGCCATATAAAACCACATTAAAAATTAATAATTCAAAAACCATTCAAGTTATGGCTTTCAAACCTTAGACATTGCTACATCTTACCTGATATATATGATTACAAAAATCGATACAGTAGGAGAGAAGTTCAATTTTTCAGCGGAGTCTCCCCTATTAGCTTACTTTCGATTTTTGCAAAAATTGAAAGTAGACATGAGATCAACACAGGGCCAAAAATTGTGTGTCTGTCTGTGTATATGTATATGTGTATGTGTGTGTGTGTGTGTGTGTGAGTGTGTGTACTCTGAATGTCTGTCTCCCCCCCCCCGTATCAATTCGAACACGGTTAAACCGAAATGAACGAAATTTGGTACAGAGGTAGCACTGGCAAAGAGCACCTCAGTGTCATGTTTTATATTCCCGCCATCTTTACTAATCCTTAATGGCGGCCACTCAAATGGTCAAAACTTAATAATGCATTACGACCAAACTAATCACCGGATCTTTACCAAATTTCGTAACAACATACCTTCATATGGGACGAGTCTTGTTCCCAAACTACAAGGTCATCAACCGTACCATTTCAGGATGGCGGCCGTGTGAATTATGCAAACTTTATAATCCGTAACATGGGGCCCACCAGTTCCGATTATCGAACCAAGAATCGTTTTATCTGTTCTAAACGACGTGGCCCGTTTGAAATTAAAGGTTTATATTGCATCATTATAGTCTAGAAGTGACATTAAAAAGCTGAGTCGTCTCGGTTATTTGACAAGATGGCAGCTGATCTCTTGTTCTGACCTATATTTTACTGATTTCAGTATGCTGTATGCCTAATAGCCTAGTGATACAAATTATATGAACTTTATATGACATGAACTTGGTTTAAAATATACTCCAGTGAAGAAATCGTTTAGTCCAAGTCGTTATTTGCTAGAACGTTCTATCTAAGTTGGTTCCTAACGCTTAATTAAGTTAGTGTGTGCACGATTGGATGAGTGGTTAGGGCTATCGTCTTCCATCTGGCTGGCCGTGGTTCAAATCCTATCAGAGTTGAATTTTTTTGCTTGAATATTTTTGTATTTAATGTTTCTTGAGTTATTATTTATTTATCGTATGGCTTTTAGTGCCGGGAGTGTCCGAGGACATGTTCGGCTCGCCTGAGTCTGTAGCTGCTTCCAGCGGACACCCTAAAGGGTGAGCTACAAGTTCCGTTCAATTTCAAGTAGTTCCAACTTTTGCCACCAGATATCAATGATACCTAGTGGAGAACGTTGGAACTTTGATAGAGCGTTCTGACGAAATCTAACCTAACAAATTTTGCTTTACTCAAGTTTAGTCTGTGAAAGGATCTTTTACATGCCATAAATCTATGACATGGGACCGCCGGCTTTACTTCCCCTCCGAAGGAAGGCATACTGAAGAATTTTTAACGCTCTTAAAAATCCGACGACTTCTTGAGTGCTGAGACGTTATAAAATAAAGCAATATATGGCATTTTGCATTGGAAAATATATATTTAATTACAACAACATTCTCCACCGGAGTGACATCTAATAGTAATTAGGTGAACTATGTATGAGCTAATCACAGCCTTCTAGATGCGAGCTCTCTACCGGCTAGTTAGTGAACCCATGCCAACAGTATAATTGAAAAGTTTCTTATTTTTTCCCAATAGAGCGCACACATCCCCAAGATTCGGCGCAATTATCACGGCCAACGAGAATGACTGGCCCTGGTGCGTTTTAGTGACGTCAGCAATGTGGTTCTGTTGCACCACTTCCTACAGTCTACTTTATGTTCAAACCCGTAGACCATTAATTGTTGTAGTTGTTCACAATATAATACGTTCCAGGAGAATATACAAAATACACATAACGAATGTTATCTTTCCCTGGCGGCTGCTTGATAATTATGTTGAATTAGGCCTACTTGACGGTTACAAAGTGTTCAGGAAGATCATGAAAAGCTGTGAATGACGCCGGACAATGTATGCATGTATATGCCTTATAATTGAAAGATAGCCTATACCGTACATAAATGTATCAAACGTTTTTATAATTGAAATATGTTCACGAACATAATATTCTATGGTCTTCGTTTTACTGCCGGTGTGCTACCTAGTCATCTTGTCTACATCATTGAACCTGTATAAATGTTGGTATTTATTTATCACTTGTCTTCATAGAAGGTATTGATACAAGTCGTTAGTCAGTGGCGAGTGTATTCCGCAGATCTCTTCTATAAACGTATTAATTTATGTTCCGCCCCTTGAAACAACAATACGTTAATGATACCTATACTGTTCTTCAAGATTATTTGATCTAATTATACTCATGTGCAAATACTGTAACTCACAACGAAGGTCACAGACTCTACAACTCAACTTACTGTAGCCTACTCGTTGCAGCTATTAAATACACAACGAACCCTTGAATCCAAGTTCGCGTGGATTTTTATAACGAGTAACTTCAACAGGCGTAGTTTTGCAAACCTATACAGTATAATTTATCGTGTTTGAAAACACACGGAACATCTAAACTGCGTCCATTTTATGAAGATTGATATAAAATATTGCATTTCTGCTGCTTATGAATTGCTCTGGACTTAAACGTATAAGCACCATCAAGCAGTACATTGCCTACGTCACAAAAGGGTTTGGTTTACACGCCATGGCCTGTCTTTCTAGTTAGCCGTGCGCGATTACAAATTAGCTGTATAATAGGTATCGGTATATTAAATATGTTTCTCCCAGTGATACGTTTAGAGCAACAAAGTTTCAATTATTGTAAGTAGTCGGTGTTAATATACTGAATACCTACGTTGTTTGGAGTGTTTGCTGATGAAATTGCAAAATGCTGGAGTAAATTATAAACTATGGTTTGAACGCCACTCCTAAAATCCAGTGTGCCAATTTGCATTTCGAATTGGAAGAAATTAGGAAGTGATAAAGACAAAGAGTTATAACTATACCCATACATTTAGGAGAAAGTAGGCTATATGTTCTTTCCTGAACATCTTGTTTTTGTATCTCTCGTCGAATAGAAATAAAAGTGTACTTTGGTGGATTTACTAATGTGGCGTACGATTGTGGGAAGGTGTAAGGATAGTAGTCTCAGGGACGTGAAATCCAGAAAATTTATGTATTGTTAGAAAGCTGTAGGTTATTACAACGAAAGAAGATTTTGGGCATTCCCAGCCCCATGAGCGCAACAAAAAAAAAAGGCAAAATAAACCTATAAGATTTTAAGAAGATTTTGAACACTATGAAGAAAAGCAATTGTCAGTAAAATGCCTTTATAGTCCAAAAAAGTAAGAAATAAATACAATTATTGTATCTGTTCAATAAGAGCCTCCGTGACTTAGGCGGCAGCATGCCGGCCTCCCGGTCACTGCATGTGAGATTTGGGCTGGACAAGGCGGAGGCAGACAGGTTTTTCTCCCGGTAATCCGTTTTTCCCTGTCAAAATTTCATTCCGGCAACACTCTCCACTATCGTTTCATCTGCCATACATTTATTGATTGCCCCAGGAGAGTGCGACCAGCCTCAGCAGCCGGCACAGTTCATATCATCGCCGCTAGACGGGGATTCATTCATTCCATTCCCTGACCCTGTCGGTCGACTGAAAGGAGGCTGTGGATTTTCATTTTGTATCTGTTCAATAACACTAGAAAAACGTGATCGCAGTTGGGTTTCGAAACCAGAGTCTTCTGCAGTCCGTACAGAAGCTTTTAGCCACTTACACCAAATCGGCCATGCACCCATCAACGCAAATTTTCAAGTCTCAGCTGGAGAGGTACTTTTCACTACGATCTAATCTGTTCAACTCCAACGACAGCGATGTCCTAAAGCCATTTCTGTGTTTCATTAAGTCTGATTCAAACTTTGACCCACAGGTAGCTCTGTATGTGTTATCTAGATCGCGGATATTTTATCATAATTCCTGAAGCCGAAAAAAAAGTGCTTCTCAATCTAAGACTTGTAAACTTAACCGTAATCAGAGCGAGGCTATATTGGTTCAAGTGATTGAAAGTACCAGCCCAAACAGCTGGAGATCCGGGTCTGAATCCCGTCTGTGGTCACTGTTTTCAAGTATTAATCAAAATATATGATCGCTGCAAGGAAGGCAAGTTGAACAGTTATTCTACAGTACATTTTACATTGTCAGCAGCTCATACGGACTTTCTATAGAAATATGATTTTGTGAGAAAGAGAAAATGTGAGAAAGTTACTCCTTGGTAAGCTATTGGAGTTTTAAGGAGCACAACAGCGAGGTCATTGCCTCTAAAATTACTCCTTGCACTTACATTTCTGTTGTTGTTGAATTAGGGGATTTTTGATATCGTGATCATGTAGCACTGTGTCCTTGGTTGTTATTTTAGTCTTCAGTCTTTTGACTGGTTTGATGCAGCTGTCCAAGCCTCCCTGTCCTGAGCTAATCGTTTCATCTCTACATAGCTACCACAACCTACATCCAAGGCAATTTGTTTAAAATATTATCCATCGAACTTGCGTTAACTGCTAGTGTCCTTTCGAGTTCTTGTGTCTTTTCAAAAAGTTTGGACCTCTTGTTTTCCTGACTTACTTCTAGAGAATCAGAATTTTGAGACAATTGTTTCTCTAAAGTCCTGGAATTTTTCATAATGTTACCTTCCAAAGAACTTTCTTGTGAGTTGGAGTTTTCAATTATTTTACTTTTCTGTTGCACCAATGGTCCAAGTTTCAATTCCATAGAGTGCCACGTTCCATACAAAGGCCTTCAAAAATGACTTCCTAATACCTAAATCTATATTCGATGTCAACAGATTCCTTTTCTGTAGAAATGCTTTCCTTGCCTGAGCTAACCTACTTTTTATATCCTCTTTTTCTTCGTCCATCACTGGTTATTTTGCTTCCTAAGTATCAGAAGTCTCCTACATCCTATGATCTTGTTAGAGAGAGAAAATGTGAGAAAAAACTCGTTAGTTAGTAAGTTATTGGAGTTTTAACGGGCGGTACAGCGAGGTTATCTGCCCCTAAAATTACTCCTTGCACTTCAATTTGTGTTGTTGTTGTTATTATAGATTTAGGGGATTTTTGACACCGTGATCATGTAGCACTGTTTTGATTGGTTGGTACCTCAATTTAGGGGCTGCGACAACGCGGTCATGTAGCCCCGTGTACTTTGGGCGTGTGTAGAATCTGTCTGATAACCGGTGTTAATTGTGATGACTGTATTTGTGTGTGTTATCTGTTTCTTAATTCAAGAAAGGACTGCAGACATTCAAATTTTCAAGTAGTTCCTACTTTTGCTACCAAATGCCACCGTCAACAACAACTAGTTCTCAAATTGGTCACTATTTGCCATCCCAGTCGGCTCCTGGCGACGAACGTTGGAACCTAAGATCGTTAGTCAAATCTAACCAATAATTTTGCTTCACACAAGTGTAATTAGTGGAAGGTTCTTTTACATGCCATACATCTATGATATGGGACAGCCGGTTTTACTTCACCTCCGAAGGAAGGCATATTGAGGGATTTTTAACGCTCTTAAAACATCCGACGATTTCGGCCGCGTTTGAACCCGTGACCTTTGGTATTGAAGCTCCGCATGCTACCAACTACGCCACCGAAGCCACCGTAGCACTGTGTCCTTGGTTGTATGTGGAATCTGTCTGATAACCTGTGTTATAGTGATGGATGTATCAATGTGTGTGTATTTGTATATCAGATGAGGATTGGGAAGGAGGCGGCCGTAGCCATAAGTTAGGACCCATTTCGGTATTTGCCTGGACTAGAAGTGGGAAACCACTCCCAAGGCAGAATTAAGATGAGAATTGAACCCTCCTCTTCTAAGATTTGCCTCACGAGGCTGAATGTACCCCATTCTAGCACTCACACCAGAATTACATTTCTTTGCAGAGCCGGATATCGAGCCCAGAGCTCTGGGGTGACAGCCTAGGATGCTAGCCACTACACCACGAGTCAGTCGCAATTTAATTACACTCTTTTACAGTACTTTACTTCAAAATTAGGGGCAACCTTACAAAGACGTGATTACGTAGTAGCCTTATTCTATTCTGAAATCCCTTAGGGCTCACATCTAGAGGGACGTGGGTTGGCGACCACGGGGCGCCAACTGATTTGGCATTGCTTCCACTTACTTGTGCCGGGCTCCTCTCCGTTTTCTTTCCTGTCCTGTCCTCCGACCCCGACGGTATTAGGGTAACCGAGGCCTAGGAAGTCTTTCACTTTGTGCCTTAATAGGCCCTTGTCTCATCTTTTCTGATACCCTCATTCTTCCAGGGGTCAGCCTTCTTTTTCCTTTCATATCGTCTCCTGCCTTCTGCGCAAGGTCCTCAAGGAGGCAGGGTGTATGTAGCCCCAACACTTCTGGTGCACCTTGGATATTGCTACACCCTTAGGGGCTCACGGCTGGTGAGTTCGGGAGTTGGTGACCCCGAGGGATTCCTGAGCTGGGTCCGGTTTTCTCCCTTTTATCCATTAGCTCTGGGGCGAACCCTCTCCTCTTTCACTTTCCTATCTGCCTTTCATGGCTCTCCTTCCTTCCAAGTGCCTCAATCCACATTCTTCGAGGGTTGAGGGCATTTCTTTTCCTCCTGTCTTTTATTTGCCTTATTCTCTTTTTGTTTTCCATTTCTTCTTCTAGTATATAAATTAGTAGTAAGTTTTAGTTATAGTTTACATTTCATTATCATCTTCACGATCACACAAACCATTAGGGGACGATGACCTAGATGTTAGGCCCATTAAAACAACAATTATCATCATCATCATCATCATCATCTATTCTGAAATTCCTCGGTAATTCAAGGTTCATCCCGACTCCCACTCTTTACAATCCTTCCATTACTAGTTACATTTTTCACTTCTTCCGATTTACTTGCTCCATCAATCATGAACTCTTTCCACCTGTCACACTTCGCTGTCTCATAAAGAATCTTTGAACATTTATTTTTCACATTCCACTCATTTATCTTATCGTGAACGTCACAATTTATCGTATGATCGGATGCCAGCTGTGGCCTAAATTATAATAATAATAAATAATAATATTGTATGGCTCGGGTGCCGGGTGCAAGCTTTGTTATTTGAAACCCAGAGGGTAGCTTGCATGTCGAATTTCGTTGTTCCTTGAAGCACTATGAAAGTCAAGGAGGTTAGATATCTAAGCTCCTTGAACACTATAGCACTTTCTAGTAGAGAAATGAGGAACCTTGTGTTGGCGGAAACTCCCGAGATTAATTTTGCCATGATGAACACGGCCTACTGAATTCAAATGGGTTCTTTGACATTCCAACATCGTATGACATGTGTGTGGTAATTTTTGCCGCCTTTCAAAAATCACCTACCACGGCTAGGAGCGAACCTGCAAGCTTGGGGTTAGTAGACCGACACGTTTACAACTCACCTACCGTGACAAGCACCTCCATTATAAACAACACACTTTATCTCATATTTTACCACTTTATTACAGATAGAACTTCAGTACATACTTAACATTAACAAAGATGACTGGGTCCGAGGCACAGACATTAATGCTCTCATCTCCCGAGTCCAAGGTTCCGGGATGGAATCTCAGCGCTGTTTTTTAATATCTACAGGCAGGGGCGTATATAAGGGGGTGCTTTAGGGGCTGCAGCCCCCCCCCCCCCCCTTTCACCCCTCCCCCCAAAGAAAACAATAAGAATTAAGAAAGTGTTCTTTTGGTAAAGGCATAAAATAATTCTATATTTGGTGGTACCCTAATCTTAACTTATTGGCTAAGTTATAAACAGTATTAAGATGGTACGTGACATTAGGCCACGGTCGCTTCCTACGCAAATTCTACCTCAATTACAAATACACACAATAAGTCAAAAAAGACTTAAGATTCCGCTGGGATTTCTGACCTTGATGTCCAACATTGCTCCACATTTGGTGATATGGTTAATTGTTGGTACCCACCACCCAAAGTGTGTAAGTGTATGAAACCCCTCTTAGGAGTGAAAGGAAAAACTAGCAGCCGCAATCAAGAGATATTGGGAACTGAAGAGAGCATCGTAGAAGAAGTAGTCATACTCGTTCCTTAGTAAGCTTCAATAAAAAAATAAAAAAAATAAAAATAAAAAAAGAACACGAGCCTTACAATAGTCGCATTTGATGTGTAACATCTGACATGTTATCCTACTATGAAATTAAGATGAAATGTATGTGAAGTAATTTTTTTTAAAGAATGAACTCATAGTGCTAACTTGTGCCAGCAAACATGACGGATTCCTTCGTGTTATTATTATTATTATTATTATAGGTCCCATTACTGTTATTTCTGCTCATGCTATGAAATTTTCCCTTGTTAACAGTGAACTCTGCTGGTCATTGAAATAACTACTTGTAAAACTCCTGTGCCAAGTCCTGGCCGGTGCGCATGCGCGAGGTACGTCGTGCTACCAATGATTTGTTATAGGAATATCTTTAATGGGGCCTCCAAAGCTTGAAGTAAACCGTATGCGATATACATTCCACATAGGGTTGTACGTTGCCAGTACGTCGTGGTACCAATCTCTCCCACCGCGCAAACTCATTGTTTCCGTCCCATTTCTGTCCTTTTCCGAAAACACTCCCACAAAAAATATCCAGCAATCGAGTGGAAAGTTGTTACACATCAAAAATAAATAACACACACAAGTAAAGGCATCAAAGACAAATTATACACACACACAAATACACGGGGCTACATAAACACGATGTCGGAAAACCCCTATGAATCAACAACAACAACCTTTTACTTACGTAGAAATTAATTTTTTTATTTAGCGTATGGCTTTTAGTGCCGGGAGTGTCCGAGGACATGTTCGGCTCGCCAGAGGCTGTAGCTGCTTCAAGCGGACACCCATGGGGTGAGCTACAAGTTCCGTTCCATTTCAAGTAGTTCCAACTTTCGCTACCAGATGTCACTGATACCTAGTTGTGAACGTTGGAACTTTGATAGAGCGTTCCAACGAAATCTAACCCAGAAATTTAGCTTCACACAAGTTTTGTTTAGTGGAAGGATCTTTTACATGCCATAAATCTATGACATGGGACCGTCGGCTTTTCTTCCCCTCCGAAGGAAGGCATACTGAAGGATTTTAACGCTCTAAAAAAATCCGACAACTTCGGCCGGATTTGAACCCACGATCTTGGGCATAGCAGCTACCAACTACGTTGCTATATTTACTTGAGACATCATTTGGGCCTAATATATACAGTATATGGATAGACTAATGTTATTCAAGTAATTCGTAACAAAATGTATTATTGTACTGTATATACCATATCACCGCTCCCTGTGACAGAGCCGTGGTTGAAAAGTGAAATCCACCCATTACTGGGCCATGTGCCGTAATGTTTATGGATGACCGATACATGATGAATGTACCACACGAGGCTAATGGTGCACGACTGATGTCACACGCGAGGCTCCATAAACAAAAGAGGTAGCACCGGGCTCTGAATTACTGTCCTTTACCTCCAGGGAGATTCTTTTATTTACATTAGCTTTGATGTTGAAGCCTCCGTGAATAGTAGTTGTTTTATTAGAGGGGCATGAATATTGAGGAAAGAATTCATGATGACAATTAATAATTGTAAAACAAAAATACAGGAATGCAGTCGAAATAAATCAGAAACCTCTATGGACATCAAATTGGCAGGTGAAAAGCTGAAAGAAGTAGGAGACTTGTGTTACTTAAGAAGCAAAATAACCAGTGACAGACGAAGCAAAGAGGATATAAAAAGTAGGTTGGCTCAGGAAAGGAAAGCGTTTCTACATAAAAGGAATCTGTTGACATCGAATATAGATATAGGTATTAGGAAGTCATTTTTGAAAGCCTTTGTCTGGAGCGTGCCACTCTGTGGAAGTGAAACTTGGACTATTGGTGCAGCAGGAAAGAGGAGAAATGAAGCGTTTGAAATGTGGTGTTACAGGAGAATTATGAAGATCAGACGGGTAGATAGGGTTAAAAACGAAGAGGTATTACGACGAGTGGAAGAGGAGAGATGTTTCTCCTAATGAAGAGAAGAGATAGGTTGGTAGGACACATACTAAGACACCCTTGAATAGCAAGCTTAGTTATGGAAGGAAGGGTCGAGGATAAGAACTGTAGAAGTAGACCAAGGTTAGAATATGTTAAACAGATTGCCTCGGATGTAAGGTGTGGTATCCATGTAGAGATGAAACGATTAGGTCATGTCAGGGAGGCATGCAGAGCTGCATCTAAAAAGTCAAAATACTGGAGACTCAAACAACAACAACAACAAGAACAATATGGATATTGTGGTTATTTTTCCCCGTGCACATGGATATGTCTGGAATGTTGGTGTTGTTGTTTATTCTTTAGGGGCTTTGTGACATCGTGGTCATGTAACCCCGTGTACTTGGGTGTGTATATACGCTGTCTGATAACCAGTGTCACTGTGACGTCTGAACATCTATGTGTGAGGTAGGATTTGGGTAGGAAGCGGCGGCGGCCTTAAGTTAGGTACCATCCCTGTATTCTCCTGGAGTAGAAAGGATAAACAATGAAAAATCACTTCCAGGAAGGCTGAGGAAGCAATCAAACCCGCCATTTCTCAGTTTTGCCTCACGAGGCTGAGTTACCCCATTGCAGCCCTCACACCAGAATTAAAATTTCTTATTAGAGTTGGAATCGTACCCGGACCTACAGGATGACAGCCAAGAAAGGCTACTAGCCGCCACACCAGGAATTGTTTTTTTTTATTTACATAAAAAAATGAACCTAGCTCTTAAACCCAATTTTATGAAAAATGACATAAAAATAACCATGATAGCCTGATTACTTATTGACGTATTAATTATAATAAACTATTTATTACCTTAAGTCAATATGTTGTACATTAAAACCGTACCGGTTAAGGTCACATTGTGATCTTCCTCAGCGTAATATAGGATAAGTAAAAGTGCAGTAACACACACTTAATAAAATTTTACCATAAGAGAGGATACTAAAAATATGTTTGATCCGAAATCTCACAAAGTAACATTTCAAAAACCAGATCTGTTACAAATTGTTTTAAGAAAAAAGAAACATTAAAAAGTCTTAATAAAACAGCGTTTAATTGAAGAGATTAAAAAGAAGAAATTAAACTGAGAAACCAAAACACGAAAACAGAACGGAAAAGGATGTAAAAACTCTACGTGGATATGAAAATAGATATGCTGAATAAGTTAGGTTATAAATGATGGTTGATATGGTATTTGCCAGGTAGAGAAATCTGTGTCGAGAGAAAGAACAAACAATATAAATAGTCTTGCATATTGAAATTAATGTGTTTGAATATTTAATCATGGGAGAAAAAAACTTATTTTACTTACATTGTAGAGAGAACTTTGGAAATAGGTGTAACGAAGTTGTTACGAATTGGTAAGAAATGGATTGTATTTTATGTTTCAAAACTTTAAGCGAGGTTCAAACTTTGGCGAACAGATTGCTCTGTGTGTGCCACCTCATTCCAGTAGCCACCGCAACAGCGCCTCACAATTATTAACTTGAACATTTTCCACAGTTGGAGTGTGGCGACATTGGTGTTAAGTGGCTAAACGCATCTCGCTAGACAGAAAAATATTTGGGACCGAATCCCGATGGCAGTCACATTTTCAAATTTCCCAATAAGTATTAATTAAAACTTTTGGTAAATTGAATGGGATTTACTAATCACCCGTCCTTCACCGGAACGAGAAATTACATGGCCATTAAAGAACCATGATTGAGAGCCACAGACAGCATGTTACAGAAATTTGAACTCGTGTTTACTCAGTCACAGAGATACAATCGCGGCATTTGTTGGGAGGGAGTATGGAAAACCATACTAAGAATGGACGCTGCCAGTGAAATGATTGTCTTTTTGATAGTACCTTTTGGTTCAATGATTTATATAGACTATGTTTCCTGACACGAGTAAATAAATAAATAAATAAATAAATCAGACAGATGTATTTTTCTCATGGATGAACATCAATTGTCACATTTAATGAAAATCTGGAGGGTTTACAACCAACAATAATCTCTTTCTATTTCAAACAATTAAAATAAGAGGTTTTCTTATATCAATATGAATGTATCCGTTAATCTCATCGTAGTCCATGTCTGGCTCCGTGGCTGAATGGTTATCATGCTACGCTTTGGCCCGAAGTTCCCCGGGTTCGGTTCTCGGCCATGCCATCAGGGATTTTAATCTCCTGGGGTTAATTCCCGTGGCTCGGGGACTGGGTGTATGTGACGTCTTCATCATCACTTCATCCTCATTACGACGCGCAGGTCACCCACGGGCGTCGACTAGGAAGACCTGCACTTGGCCTCTCCGGAGGTCACACGATCACACATTGTAGTTCATTATCTAAAACTAAACCTCTACTTACATGTACTGTATGTCTGCCCCTGATTATTCCCATTTCTTTTCAACGGGGTCGGGGATGAGCTGCGATGAAACTCTATGCGGTGGGTGGTTTTAAGGTCGGATACCCTTCATGACGCCAACCTCTAGAGAGGAGTTAATGAGAGATGAAATGAATGAATATGAATGAAAACTGGCAAGGGTATGGAAGGAAGCGGCAGTGGCCTGTCGGAAGGCAACGTCCCAACATTTGCCTGGAGTTGAAAATGGGAAACATGGAAACCCATTTCAAGAACGGCCGACGGTGGGGTTCAAAACCACGTCTACCAAGTTCGCAGATAGCATGGCCCCATGGCCTAGCACTGCGCGTTAGCGAGCGTAGCTACCGCTGTCGGTAAACCTCTACTTATATGAAGTGTGAAAAATACAGTTTCTGCTGTAATTTTGAGAATATTTAGTCTTTCCTTGAAAAGAATATCCAACAAAAGTTTGAAAATTGATATTGTAACTTTTCATTCTCTCTAGTAGAGTACAATGGTTCAAATCCGGCCGAAGTCGTCGGATTTTTTAAGAGCGTTAAAAATCTCTCAGTATGCCTTCCTTCGGAGGGGAAGTAAAGCCGGCGGTCCCATGTCATAGATTTATGGCATGTTAAAGAACCTTCCACTAATTACACGTGTGTGAACCAAAATTGTATAGGTTAAGAATGTAAACAACGCTCTCAGGTTTCTACGTTCGTTGCCAAGAGCCGACTGTGGTGACGTCTGGTAGCTAAGTTATGAACTAGTAGTCGTCGACGGTGGCGTTTGGCGTCGAAAGTAGAAACTACTTGAAAATTGATCGTCTGCAGTGCTTACTTGAATTAAAAAAACAGATACTCACATTAATACAGTCATCACAATTAACACCGGTTATCACACAGATTCTACACACACCCAAAGTACACGGGGCTACATGACCGCGTTGTCGCAGCCCCTAAACTTAAGAACCAACCAACCAGAGTACAGTGTCAATTGTTGGGAAATGTGAACCATGTGATTAAACGTTATTGCATATATACACAGAAGAGAAAGATTAGAAGGATGATATGTTTTGCTCGTCAAGTGGGCAACGTCAGATCCTTAAAACGTTAAAGCCCACAAGTTCAAGCATGAAAGGGCGCGGCCCTCCAACACTAATCCACCAAGGTGCGACAAAATGTTAATACAGTGCGACTGTACAATCATGGTTGATATTGTGGGCTTTGGTAGTGTTTTGTAGACCTATAGGCAACTGTATAGTCTTGTAGGTGTAACCTTCTAAAAATCCGACGATGCTCGCTTCATGAGCGAAACATGTCATCCATATAAGCCAACTCTTCTTGGAATCTGTGCAAATACATTTTAATCACATGCAATTATTTTCTGGCTGTATCACATTTTGCACTAAATGGGATCATACTCATGTTGAAAATGAAAATCCACAGCCTGCTTCCAGTCTCCGACTAGGTCAGGAATGGAATGAATGAAGCCCCCATCTAGCGGCAAGGATATGAACTGTGCCGGCTGCCGAGACCTGACGCACTCCTCTGGGGCAATGCTTAAATGAATGCAGATGAAATTAAATGATACTGGAGAGTGTTGCTGGAATGAAATTTTGACAGGGAAAACCGGAGTACCCGGAGAAAAACCTGTATGCCTCCGTTTTGTCCAGCACAGATCTCACATGGAGTGACCGGGATTTGAACCACGGATCCAGCGGTGAGAGGCCGGCGTGCTGCCGCCTAAGCCACGGAGGTTCGGATCATACTCATGTTGACAGACTGAAAAATATAATATCAATATTGTTAATTAGGCAACACTGAAAAACTTCAAAACTTAAAGCGTTCTAAAATTTAGAAAAGGCAATAAATAACAGTAACAAAATCATTAATAAATCATTTTTTATTCTTGTTAAAATAATCTTATTAAATTGTTTGACACCTATTAATACATGGCGTACTGCGCACATTGAGTTATTCTCTCATCAGTTGTGACATGGAATTCCGTTCCATTCACCCCTGGCATTCAACCATTGGATTCAGCCTCGAATGGACTTATTCACTCAAAAATCAACCTTTAACACGGTCGGTAGCTCATGCCTTAACACTGTGCCGGGATGGAATGAATAGAAATTCATTGTATAATGTCTCACCCCTTGATGTAGCCTTCCACGTTAATGGGCTTCATACACTAATGACGATTTACATTGAGGTGTACGAAATAAATACGGGATTTTTGGACCAAGTGACATTAACAAGATAATTGAACACCTTATCTAATAATAACGTTAAAAGAAGACCTCCAATAGTACAAGGAATTTCACAACAGGACCAAATTAAAATTATCATATCTTCAATCCAGGATTATAAATTAAAGACTTCAAATTGAATAAGACTTCCATAATAACAGCTCCAAAAGACGTCACCACCACAAGGTCCATTCGAAATCAAGACACTAAATCTCTGGTTGGTTCTTAAGTTTAGGGGCTGCGACAACGCGGTCATGTATCCCCGGGTACTTTGGGTGTGTGTAGAATCTGTCTGATAACCGGTGTTAATTGTGATGACTGTATTAGTGTCTGTTATCTGTTTTTTAATTCAAGTAAGGACTGCAGACTCTTGAATTTTTCTAATAGTTCCTACTTTTGCCGCCAAACGCCACCGTCAACGACTACTAGTTCTGAACTTAGCTACCAGACGCCACCGCTACTTAGTATAAAACAAAGTCCTCGATTCTTGGATGTCACGGGTAATCTCGAGAACCACTGGATGGATTTTGATGCGGTTTTCACCATTCTAGAAAGGGTTTATCAAGAAAGATTTCTTTAGAAAATAATTTATTTATGATCAAAGGAAGCCAAGTAGTAACAATTTTAGTGAGAAAGTCGAGAATAAATTGGCGTCCGTGCACTCTTTAAGCTTACGCTGGGCAAACCGTTAAAAATTTCTATATACTATGAGTGTAAGAATTGTTCAGCATGAAACGTTCAACAAAAAAAGTCCGCGAGAGCATATCTCTATCTTCAATACATCGGCCACTATAGCCTGAACGTTTTTACGTTTTTATTTCTTCCAATAATCTCATTCAATTACTGAGGCGACAGTTTACGAGCTACCTAGAGGTGAGCTTATCACCCCAGTTACAGCCTAGCAAGCGGGTGAGCCTATTACCCCAGATACAGCCAGCAGCAAACTGACGAGCCGTGTTGACCTAAGACTTCAGAGAAGAGTGGCTGTGTTTGCAGTTTCCCTAGAAGTGCAACTCGGCTTTTCTTCATTTCACCTGTGAACGTTTTGTTCCGCAAAATACACAGTCAAGTTAAGATGGACGGAAGGGGGATTTGTGTTTCATGCACCTCGCCATTCTTAAGTTACGTCTGACAAGAATACGTTGCACATGCAACTCCATGATAATATATTTAATAGTCCAGTCAGTGATTTTAATCCACCATGCCGAGACGCAAAACTGATATAGGTCGTAATTCATTGACATCGAAAACAGGTAGTTCCGTGTAGAACTATCGAGCCTATTTTCATATTATCCTACTTATGTTAATTGCCTCTATCTACATACAAGATTTCAGTTTGATTGCTGTAACAGAATCGTAGATATTGAGAACCGACTAAATATTTCAGATGGTCGCCTTGTTGGATTTTATATATGTAGGTCCTACAGTTATGTACTGTTTCATGAAGATTATTGTGTACGTGTAGTATTCAAACTTCAATCGCATAATTAGGACACAAGAAAAAACAAGGAGATTTTAAAATTTTTCACAGCAGCCATATTCTGGTTATGGATACAATTGAAATAAATTAGATGCCAGTGGATTAACATTCGTATAAGGATTTACTGTACTAAGTTTCACTGCACACGGATGGTTAAATTGCGAGAAACGTCCTTGTGAATATTTATATTTCGCGTCACCGCCATGTTGGATTTGTTATCACCAGGTTATTTCAAGTCCTATATGTGAACATAAGTTCATAGCCTCTATGAACATAAAAAAAATCAGTTTGATTGCTATAATAGATTCGTAAATATTCAGAGCCGTCTAAATATTTCGGATGGTCGCCATGTTGGATTTTTAAATGTATTGGCCATAGAGTCATGTACCATTAAAGGAAGATTATTGCGTAGGTTCATTATTTAAACGTTCACATCGATCGCATGAATACGACACAATAAATAAAAACTTAATTTTTAAATTCGCAGAGCCGCCATCTTGAGGTTATGTAAACAATTGAACTATATCAGATACCAGTGTATTACAATGTGTATAAACATTTCCTGTACCAGATTTGATTGCGGTTGGAACATTAAATCGCGAGAAAGGTCTATTTAAAATTTTCAAATTCGCTTGGCCACCATGTTCGTTTTTTAGTTAACCGGTTTTTGAATGTCTTATAGATGAACTTCCAGTAGTGCCTTTTATCTCCGTACAAAATTTCAGCGTGATACCGCTAATAGTTTCAGAGATATAGAATGCCGATGAAATATTTCGCACATCTGCCATCTTGTGGTTATGTAAACAATTGAACCAAGTTAGATGTCGGTGCATTACAATGTGTATAAACATATACTTTACCAAGTTTTATTGCGTTTGGTTGGTTAAATCGCGAGAAACGTCTATTTAAAAGTTGCGAATTCGCGTGGCCGCCATGTTGGTTTTGTAGTTACCAGTTTTTCAAAAGTCACATAGGTGAACTCTTAGTAGTTCCCTTTATCACCGTAAAAATCCAGGGTGATATCGGGAATAGTTTGGGAGATATTGAATGCTGGTGAAATATTTCGCACTGCCGCCATGTTGATTTGGTGAGACGTAACAAAATTTAAAGGGCACGGTCGGGGTTGTACGAAATAGTGCTATGAACTTACCGAGTTTAATTGAAATCGCTCCAGCCGTTGAGAAGTTATCAGGGACACACACACACACACTCCTCACACACACACGGACAAAAGGTGATCTCATAAGCCTATTTTTTAAAATTGAAAATAGGCTAAAAATAAAGCGGTTATCACATAATGTATTCATAAGTGTTCCCGGGTGAAGCCGGGTGGGTTGGTATTTTATTTATGTATCGAATTATAACTTAAGACTTTTGCTTTCTGATTTTAATAACAGTATTTTTTTTATAATTAACCATGTAAGGACGTCCATTTCTAAATAGTGTTTATTTATATTGTCATTCTTGTCATTTTTACAATTAATACGTATGAAGTATTAAGCTAAGCAACCAAGATGAAGAAGGCCCCACTGAAGGATCGAAAATATGTGTTAATGAAGAAGAAAACATATTAAGTATTAACAGGTGTCAAACAATTTAATAAGATAACGAAGTTATTACGTAGAACCAAGCATTATCCAATATGGTTAATGATTTTGCCTCGTATGCTAAACATAATGCCTTTGAAATTTGTACACAGGGAAATATTGAATCTTTTCTAAAATGTGTGCTCATTAGTTTATGAAACCCGAGGGGCGAGATATTATACAAAGACATTTCTATTCATTCCATCCCGGCACAGTGGTAGGGCATGAGATACCGACCGACCGTGTTAAACGTTGATTTTTGAGTGAATAAGTCCATTCGAGGCTGAATGGCAATGGTTGAAAGCGAGGGGTGAAAAATGGAAGGGAATTCTATATCACCACAGCTGAGAGAATAACACAATGTCCGCAGTACACCATGTATTGCTAGGTCCCATTAGTCAAATAACGGCGAGTTCATTCTTCGTCTGTGCCATAAAACAGATTGGTCGAGCCGCGACTTAATGGAAAGCTGTCCCATTAACGTGAAGCTTGTACTTCCTATCTACCAGCATGGTCACTGTTCGTTAATCGCAGACCTACTCTATATAAGCCAGGCTTCAATTTTCGCACCACAATCTCTGGATACACGGTTACAAAAGAATATCAACATAATGCAATTTAGAACGATATCATCTCTCGACCCTATTATTGGGTTCCTCAGTTTAGGGGCTGCGACAACGCAGTCATGTAGCTCCGTGTACTTTGGGTGTGTGTAGAGTCTGTGTGATAATCGGTGTTAATTATGATTGCTGTATTAGTGAGTGTAATATATGTTTAAAAGCGGCTTCGGTGGCGTAGTTGGTAGCATGCTGAACTGCTGTGCCCAAGACAGCGGGTTGAAACCCGGCTGAAGTCGTCGGACTTTTTAAGAGCGTTAAAAATCCTTCAGTATGCCTCCCTTCGGAGGGGAAGTAAAGCCGGTGGTCCCATGTCGTCGATTTATGGTATGTAAAAGATCCATCCACAGACTAAACTTGTGTGAAGGTAAATTGTTAGGTTAGATTTCGTCGGAACGCTCTATCAAAGTTCCAACGTTCACCACTAGGTATCATTGGAACTACTTGAAATTGGACGAAACTTGTAGCTCACCCTGAGGGTGTCCGCTGGAAGCAGCTACAGACTCAGGCGAGCCGAACATGTCCTCGGACACTCCCGGTACTAAAAGCCATACGATAAATAAATACATAAATAAATAAAACTGCAAACATTGCATTTTCAGGTACTTCCTAATTTTGCCGCCAAACGCCACCGTCAACGACTACTAGTTCTGAACTTGGTTACTAGATGCCTCCGCAGCGACGAACGTTGGAACCTAAGAGCGTTGGTCAAACTTAACCTATAATTTACCTTCACACAAGTGTAATTAGCGGAAGGTTCTTTAACATGCCATAAATCTATGACATGGCACCGGCGGCTTTACTTCCCATCCGAGGGATTTTTAACACTCTTAAAAAATTCGACGATTTCGACCGGATTTGAACCCGTGACCCTGGGCATAGAAGCTCAGCATGCTACCAACTACGCCACCGAAGCCGCCTTTGTTTCACCGAGATCCTTAGTCGAAGGCTGGTCAGCCTGGAAGAGCTCCAGCGAGGGGCAATATGTGTGAGAAAGAGCACAAACGTGAGCCACCCTACCTCACTGAAACTTTTGCATACATATTGTTCATTTACAAGGAAAACAGCTCTGAGAGTATTTCATCCACTAATTCTTTATATTAATCCCTAGAGAGAAAATTCCAACCAGTTTGTAGAAATCAATAACACGGAACATAAAATCTCGAACCACTCGAACCCCTCCACTTACTGTACTGAGTTATGAGTTAACACATAAACGGCCTATTACTAGCCGCATATTATTGAAGAAATCTTAAAATAGTAGGCTACATTATGCAACAAGCCTATAATGGCAATAATTAAAACACGAGTATGTTTATAAAACGAGCGGAAGCGAGTTTTATAATTTCCATACGAGTGTCTTAATTACCATTATAGGCGAGTTGCATACGACTGTTTATGTTCGACGTTAATTATAAATTTATTGTATGTTTTAACATAAATATTCATAAATATCTGTGGGATTCAGTTAGTGAATAGGGCTGACTGAACAAAGCGCATGGTGGTTCAAGGCACTCCGAAAGCAGAGACCATTCACTTTGCCAATACAGAACACCTATTGTTTTCAGCGGATGTTGAGTGCATGCGCGAAGGTATCCCTACCTAATTGGTCACACAACTGTTTCTTGAGCTCTGATTGGTGGGAGAAACTGTTTCATAACGAAAAATAGTGTTATAATGAGCCTCATTATGATACCGTTTTCTAACACATAATGTTTACATTTCGACATCGTCAAACATAAACAACATTCCCACAATATTACTCTACTGTATCTTTCTACTCTTCCTCCGTACCTCGGCCCCTTTCCCTTTCCTTGTTTTATCCCGAAACTATCACCATCATATCTGACCCTACACGTTATTCATTCACTACTTTATTACCCTTTCTTTCTTTCTTTCTTTCTTTCTTTGTCACTTCGAAAACGTGAAACCATCGACACATTTAAAAATTCGTCAACATCCCATCGCTCTATAAACATGATTAATCACTGAATTTTATTATTTATTTATTCATTCATTCATTCATTTATTTAGATCGCTTTAAAACAACACATCACATCCCTTAAACTAGCAACGTCGATGAGACTCTTCGAAACGACAATCGCCCCCATCGCTACATATTGGATTAAACTCATATGGAATAAATTGAAAACTAGTGATTTAGAAAAGCTAGAAAACGTGAAAACACGCTTCATCAAACCTGCCATTAGAGCAAGCAAATATGAGCCAAATAGAATGGCATACATTCTAGCAAAAGAAACGTTTGTCCTCGAGGATATAAGGCTCAAGGATTTCCTACCAAGTACACGAGTTATGTTCTTCGTCGGGAATAGAACCCACAACCACCAATATTAATGGATTCAGCTTCTAAAAGCTGAATTATTATTATTATCATTACTGCAAGTGTCAGCCGAGTTTCAACAGACAGTATGTATGCTAATTTCCCAATACTAAGTGACTCGAGCTGTGTATAATCTGATAACAACTCAAAGTCCAGATGACGCACAAACTCGTGCCCTGCCAGCTATGAATAATTTCCCAGTATAATATTTAGTAACAACTCGAGGTCCAAATGACACATACCCTTGTGACTAGCAAGCTATGAGTAATTACCAAACAGCTCAGGGTTCAGATGAGACACAGTCTCGTGCTTGACAGAGTCCATCCAGATATTTCCGTGACGTATGTTTCCTACTCCAAAACCTCCAGTAGTCCCTTTCACGTGTGTCCCCCTCCACTCTGGTAACTAGCCAGTAAGATGGTATTGTATCCCACCTAGAGGGATTGACATGTGACTTCTTTAACTGCTATAAAACCCTGGACTCACAGAGCTCCAGTCCCTTGTAACTCAGTAATCTTAAGACTAACCAACTGAACTGGTTGGCAGTCGGGCTTCATGCCTCGGCACTTGTAAATAACTTCAAATGTATTAGTGACTAGTCGAAACAATAAATATATCAATTAAACTCTTCGCTTCATTTGAAATAGATATCACTCAGACTCGTGGAGAACCTGTGAGGACCTAGCTTAGCAAGCTAGCCACGAACAATTGTTAAGCGACAAACTTAACTGGAATCCCGTCCGGGATTCGAGTCGAGTAACTTAACTGGGGGCCTGCCGTCCGGGATAGATAAATGATCGCCACTAGATCTACGTGCTAGTTGGATGAAGTGTTCAGACAACGATCCAGAATCGCCTTTCGTCACTCGTCTAGCAAAGCCAGTTATCTTCCCGAAAACTACTGAAGTAATCTATTTCATTTGAACCAGCCAGCTAGTTAGGAGTGGAACTGACAACCTCACTGGAGGCTTTTCGAACACAACCGACTACGCTAGCTTGAAGGAAGGAAGCTCGCAGACAACGCTCCAGCAGCGCCTTTCGCAGCAACCAACCGCCATCGCCGTACGAGTGTACCGACAGCTCTGAAAAGGGGCTCGCTCGCTCGACGTCGCCGAAGAGAACCAACCGACTACGGAACGAGAGGAAGTAAGCCGACAACGCTCCAAGAATCCAAGGATCGAAGCAGCGCCTTTCGACTACAGCCCATCGCCGTACGTTGCTGCTGTACGTGCGCACCGACAGCTCTGAAAAGGGGCTCGCTCGCTCGACATCGCAGAAGAAAAACCAACCGACTACAACTACAGACCAAGGAAGATGCAGTCCAAGCTGATCATCCTTTCCTGCCTGTAAGTTACATTTGAAATACCTTATTTGTACTGCCTAAATATTGCTACCAACAGCATGGTTCATTCTTAACTTACAGTAACAAGAGCAATAATAATAAATTCATTTTAGCCCTTCCAAAGAGGAGTGATTTTGTATAAATCTAAACGGGATTTTCGCATATCACTATTTTCTTTTGAATTAAAAACGTAGATATTAAGATAATAATAAATTTGTTTTGCCTTTCAAATGAAAAAGGATTTAGCTTGATCGAAAGATACGTCGCTTTTCTTATTTAATTTTGAACTAATACTTGTAAAATAAAAATTTAAATAATACATTCTTGCCTTTCAATCGGAAGCAAATTACGGTAAGCTTTGACTAGCAGAGTTTGCTTTGTTATTTCGTTTGAATTAAATTAATAAATTAAAACAAATAATAAATACATAATAATAAATATTTGTGCCTTTCAAAAAGAATAATCAAAGTGCGTTCTGATTTAGCGGACCTTACACTTTGTATCCCCTTTTTGAATTAATATTGAAACTAAACCTTTTTTCATATAAACAAAAACATCATCATCAATCATCATTCTCATTTCAGAATAAATATCATTTTACTAGCTTATATTGTGGAGAATCTAAACGGGATATCCACATATCATTAATCTTTCAAATTAATAATAATAATAAATAAGTTAATAATTTTCAATTATTCAATTAACTAGTCAATTAATTAATTATAATAAATCACAATGCCTGAGACAGAATTGCTATCAAAATTTGAGTACGCTCAAATACAATTGCTACCCGAATTTAATGGAAGTACGTCTTGCAGTCTAGACTACTTTCTTGCAAGATGTGATAGTTTCTTAAATACTCACAGGAGAGCCAATGCAGTTCCCAACGCTAACATCATTAATGATTTTTTATTTAATGTTGTCAAATCGAAACTAAAAGGAGAAGCTAGTACTATTTTAGATCTGGATGCAAACTCTAGTTATGAGAAATTTAAAGAAAAACTGATCAGGAAATTTGGTGACGTAAAAGATGAAAGACTGCTAGTTCAAGAAATTTCTAATTGCTTCCAAAAGAGAAGTGAGGCTTACACAGATTATCACGACAGACTAGACGCTCTAGTCTTACAATGTAAAAGTTTATGCAAATTAAACTACAGGGATCAGATCTTAGAGCTCAAACTAAGAGAGCTAGACGATCTGAGTTTAAACACTTTCAAAGCCGGAATCTTAGAGCCGTACCGAGCATATCTGCGCTATGCCCAAGTCACAGATTTAAGCCACGCACTGAGACATTGCAGGACTTACGATAATGACCGTGCACACGAGAATTACATGGATCAATTGAGAGGGACACCAAAACTTCCTCCAAATAACCATGCCAGTCACAGACCATTCACGCAGTCATCACCTAACAGATTCAATCAAGCGACACAACCACTAAACCATACTGCTCACAATCCGTTTGCATATCCAAGGCCACAAAGCCACTACTTTCCTCAACCACGTTCTTTCTCCAACCAACCTAATCAACAATTCATGAATCCTAACCCACTACCAAACTTCAGACCCTTTCAAGGTCCGAACCCACCGACTTTCAAACCACAGAACCAACAACCCTTTAAACCAATGAATCGTCCTTATCCTACGCCAAATAACATAGGCCGACGTTTCACACCTAATAACCAAAGTTATCCTAAGCCTATGTCTGGTGTATCCACCATCCGAGGGAATGTAAATGCGCACGCAGAAGAAACCAACGATTGTGACTATGTACCACCAGAATACTTTCAGGGGGCACAATCGTCAGAATATTTTGAAGAAACACAACCGTACGAACACGAGTTCGAATGCGACACAGTCCACCCATCCTCATTCTCATTCAATGAAGATCACGAACAAAGTCAGGATTTTCTCTTGGCTCAGTCCTCTCAAGCGAAGACTTAAATAACATAAGAAATGCTCCTAAATTACCATTCATCACTCTATTTGGTTTTAAAATTTTAATAGACAGTGGTGCTTGTAATTCTGTAATGAATCCGACAGTCGCACACGAACACTTTGCAGAATATCTTTACCAAGAACCGTTCTGCATACAATCAGTTCATTCGAAAACGATGGGCGAAGAAAACATACAATTCCCTATCTTTTCAGAATATGAAATTGACACTCCCGTAGACTTTAGAGTCATGCAATGGCATGATTATTTCGATGCGCTAATTGGCACAGCTGATTTTGTCAAACTAGGTGCGAAGATAGATTATGAATCGAACCTAGTTACGCTAGCCAACAAAGTCATACCATTCCATTTTCACTCGAGTAATAAGCAAGTGAATCATTTTCAACCCGCAGTAGATACACATAACACTGCGATTCCTGTCAACATCGAGAAAGGAGATGAGTATATTCTGAATTTTAAATATGGTGAAATGTATCTCTTAGATGCCAAAAACCACCAAGTCATATACCCCACAGAAACACAATTAAAACAAGAGTTTAAGGAACCGATTTTAGTTGAGCCACTGGAAATAAACTCCATCACATACGGTGATATTCAAGAATATCCCCACACAAAACTAGAAGAATCTGATTTTGACAAAAGAGAGATCAGTCACGTTGCAGACACACTTTCTAGAATACAAGTAAATGTGAACGACGAAACAGTCTCGAATGTAGCCATCCCCGGAGATGCCACATATCAAGACGAAATTGATAATGAAACCATACACTCGAATCAGGAAGATCCTATCTTCACACTGAAAACATCAGAGCGTAATTTGAACCAAAACCGAAATCAAATTATCTTAAAATATGGTAATGTCCCTAAGGTCCTTGAACAGAAACTGTTCAAGAAATACACACGACACGTTATGATAGTAACACAGAAAAACCTTCAACAAGATTTGAACAAACACCTACTTAAAGTAATCAACACCTCAAACAAGTACGCCATTTACTTTAATGACCTAACCCTTGAAATCCCATTCATTAGAACATGTCAGAAATTATTCACGTCAGAGCTTGTAATTATTAACACAACTAAATTTTTAGAGGACATTGAATGTCCCGAAACACAGAAACAGTTAATCCTACAATATCATTCAATAAATCACAATGGTATTATAGAAACGTTTGAACACCTTCGAACCAAGTACTATTGGCCACACCTAAAAGAACAAATTACAAATGTAATAAATCAGTGTAATTTATGTCAGAGGAATAAATACGAAAGACACCCTAACGAGGTATCAAACCAAGGTCCTATAACAGCCGACCACCCATTTGCTCAGATTCATATTGATACTTCTGAATGTGTCTCCTCGTCTCCAAAAAGTAATGAATATATTAAGAGACAAGGAAACCAGTTGAAAATCTTAAATGAAAGTAAACCGGAACCAAACGATTCCAATTTCGAGCACTCCTATCAAATAGGCGAAACTGCATATGTCCTAGACCCTCTAACGAGAAATAGGAAAATCCAGAAAACTATATAATGAAGGCACAATAATCAAACTTGAAGAAAACCGAGTATACTGCAAAATGAAAAATGGTAAGACCCATGTCAGAAATTTCCGTGACATTAAACCTAAAAGGAAATTTCTTCTCTACCCAGATTCCTACCATGATATGCCATCATCTACATAGAACCCATAACAACGTCAGGATTTTATGCCGACCCCATGGGATCTGTATTGGTAATCGTTAATTACCATAAATTCATGTTTCATTTCAATCTTACTACTTTAAAAGATTCGTACAAAAATATTGATGAAACTGTCTCTAGCCTTTTATTAAAAAGTAATAATACCTAATACATCTAATAGAACTAAACGTGGTCTAATAAATTGATTAGGAAAAGTAATTAAGTTCATCTCTGGCAATCTAGACCAGGATGATTTAGATATTTTACAATGTCAATTAGACATTCTAAAACAAAGTCGCACTAATGAAATTAAACATATAAATAAACTAGTATCATTCACAAATTCAATTGCTCAAAAATGTTATGATAAAATGAATCATGTTGGTCAATATGAAGGTAATCCAAGGTATACTTCGAACAGAAGACTTCAAGATAAATCTACTAGGAAACATCCAATAAGTGTTACTGTGCATCAACAAATTCCAAGAAATCATGCGAGTGTTTCAAGAGACCATTAGTCTCTCATTTCATGAAATGACAAATGTAAAATTGTTCTCAAGAAAAGACTTAACTAACATAGTCAAACATTTGTTATCAATCTACCCTACACAAAGTATGATCCATACTGATCAATACCATCAGTATGAAAACCTGAAATTGTCAAAGACTCAAGTCCTTATGCTGGACGAAGAAATAATTATAATTCTCTCCATGCCAATAACGGATGGAAACCAATACAAACTATATGATGTAACCCCTATACCCACTATTAATAATATTGTACTTGTTCCGTCTGAAAAATATTACCTACAAGGTCCAATTTTGAAATGGTCCACTGTACCATGTATTAAGAACACTCAAACTTATGTGTGTTTATATTATAACACCAGAATCACAAATTGTAATTTAACAAACACTGCAGGATGTGAATTTGCTTCTGTAAAGAATAATGTAAAAATATTTAGACCCTTAAACAAGGAACACATTCTGTTCCTTACTAAAGATCCAGAGGTAATTTTACAAACATGCCCAGAATCCCAGAAATCCATACAGATTTCAGGACCACAGGTAATTTATTCTAATGAATCTTGTCCTATTTCCAGTATGGGAATAACTTTACAACAAAAACCTACCAATTACATTCATTCTTTCCCATCCTTAAATATTCAGAATGAACCTGCAATAAAGAATGAAATTAAGTTTCACATTTCCCATTTAGATGTAAAGAAATTGAAACTGGACGTAAAACCAATCCCTCTAACTTCTATTGGTACAAAAATATTCGTATCTACCAAAGTCATTCTTGTGATATTAATAACAGGTATTGTTATAATCATGTTCAGGAAAAAACTGTATAAATTATGTAAATCTGTAAAAATTAGAAATAAGAAAAATGTAAATGAAAATGTTACTGAGGACAGTAACGTTAAAGAAAGAGGGGAGGAGTTATGTTCCTCGTCGGGAATAGAACCCACAACCACCAATATTAATGGATTCAGCTTCTAAAAGCTGAATTATTATTATTATCATTACTGCAAGTGTCAGCCGAGTTTCAACAGACAGTATGTATGCTAATTTCCCAATACTAAGTGACTCGAGCTGTGTATAATCTGATAACAACTCAAAGTCCAGATGACGCACAAACTCGTGCCCTGCCAGCTATGAATAATTTCCCAGTATAATATTTAGTAACAACTCGAGGTCCAAATGACACATACCCTTGTGACTAGCAAGCTATGAGTAATTACCAAACAGCTCAGGGTTCAGATGAGACACAGTCTCGTGCTTGACAGAGTCCATCCAGATATTTCCGTGACGTATGTTTCCTACTCCAAAACCTCCAGTAGTCCCTTTCACGTGTGTCCCCCTCCACTCTGGTAACTAGCCAGTAAGATGGTATTGTATCCCACCTAGAGGGATTGACATGTGACTTCTTTAATTGCTATAAAACCCTGGACTCACAGAGCTCCAGTCCCTTGTAACTCAGTAATCTTAAGACTAACCAACTGAACTGGTTGGCAGTCGGGCTTCATGCCTCGGCACTTGTAAATAACTTCAAATGTATTAGTGACTAGTCGAAACAATAAATATATCAATTAAACTCTTCGCTTCATTTGAAATAGATATCACTCAGACTCGTGGAGAACCTGTGAGGACCTAGCTTAGCAAGCTAGCCACGAACAATTGTTAAGCGACAAACTTAACTGGAATCCCGTCCGGGATTCGAGTCGAGTAACTTAACTCACGCGCTTATACAGAAGTAACAAAAAGAAGGAAACAGAAGGAGAAAGAGATAGATAATGTATTTTTTTGGAACAGAAGCCATGTTAAATAGACAACGGACCAACACCAATCAAACGCAAATGTACTCAATCATAGGGCTCGCGATTCATGGTTTCCACCATAAAATGTGTGTACTTACTAAATATCACCAAGCAGATTACCAATGCATGTGTAAAATATGTGGCGAAAGGTGTGAACATTATCACATCAAGCAATGCAAAAGCTGCACGGGGTCTCTTAATGACCTTATAACTGCAAGCAAATGAACAGTACAATGTGATCTAATGTAAATATGTAACCAAATATTGTAAAACCTTTCCTGGCCATTCGGCTGCAATAAATGTATTATTATTTAAAAACACTATTAAAGCACCTTTCTCCACTCAATCACCTTCTCATCTACGATATATTAAGCTTGCCACGGTGGATGAGTGAATAGCGTGCCGGTCTACTAACCCCAAGATTGCAGGTTCGCTCCTGGCCGTGGTAAGTGATTTTTGAAGGGCAGCAAAAATACGACACGCATGTCATACGATGTTGGCATGTCAAAGAACCCATTAGAATTTAGTAGGCCATGTTCATAATGGCAAAATTAATCTCTGGAGTTTCCGCCAACACAAAGTTCCTCATTTCTCTACTCAAGGAGCTTAGATATCTAACCTCCTTGACTTTCATAGTGATTCAAGGAACAACGAAATTCGACATGCAAACTACCCTCTGGGTGTCAAATTACAAAGCTTGCACCCGGCACCTGAGGCCATACGTTATTATTATTATTATTATTATTATTATTATTATTATCAACTTGATAATTTCAAATCTACACCTACTACCATCAATATGACAAGTCACTCCGACAGCTTTCTTATAGCATTTACATATCCCTGGCAAACCAGCCGAGCAATAAATATCACGATATTCACCCAAACGTTATTCAATTCACTCCACAATGACTACAATTTTTTATTTCGTTTTTTCTTTAAGCGATTATAAACATGGCAAACTTCAGTTTACGTCACGTCTTCACGCGTTACGCTACACTAGTTTTTCATGGTAAAATATGGACAACTAGCGGACCCGTGCGAGAAATCTCGCATATTCATAAACCACACTTTCCCCAATAGTTTTATAATGAGAGACTTAAGGAGAAAGGCTCTTATGATTGTATTTCAACCAAATCATTATAGAACACTATTTACATTTCAGTTAGAATTTCAAGTTCTACGTTCCCTGAAAATTGGATCATCATAACATTTACCGGTTATTCGATATTTACAAAATTATACGATTTGAGTACTCATTCCCTTGATTAACTGTTTCTGAAATCCATGCAAAATGATAAAGGAAAGACCTCAGAATGTTAAAATCACATGAAACAGGTATCACAGCGGCGAAAATGTGATGTGGGCAGCAAGTATGGAGCGTATGTTCGTACAGCAACAGTATCTGCTAATCGCACACTTCGTAATTTTTTAAAGTAACTTTTATAAGAAATTACAAATATTTATGAAATTAGAATATAATTCGTCACTGCTAATGTCTATTACTTTCATTCGAATGCTCATTTGTCACGATCTGTCGCTTGTGAGCGCCGCAGGAGGGATCTATACTACTGAAATAATGTATAAGATGATAACGAGATTCCACAAATCGACAGAAAAATGTATATTTCACCTATGTGGGGAGCTATGCTCCCGGTACCATCTTGGAAACGGTGTTGGAAGATCAAAACAGCATATTTGTTAAGACTGATACAAATCAGTGTTTTTAAATTTCTTTCTTTTTGTACACACTGTGTTTGATAATAATAATAACAAAATTAGCAATCAATATAATTGTTAAGTTTACTATTACATGTTTTACTTCAATTTTAGTTTCTCATCAATAAATAATATTAATTGATATACAGGGAGCGGCAAAAAGATCTGACGATTTTTAAATCACAACAACACAAACATTTTAAATGATACAAACTCTTTTATTACTTATAACATCAAGTTGTACATGTCAATTAATGGAAAACATGAAAGAACAATAGATTTTAACTTTTAAGATTTGAAGATAACGTCTTTCAAATGATGCCCATCTTTTGCCATGCATTCTTCCAGTCTTGCACTGAAGCTTTGCATAGTCATTAGGCTTCAACTGCTGGACAGTAACCATTTTATACGGAAGAAAATGCAAATCGAAACGCAATATTCGTCTCACTGTTCGATCAGACATTTGCAAAGCAGCAGCTTGTTTACGAGCCGGCCGCCGTGGACTGGTTTCCACAGCTTGTCCACGTTATCTTCAAATCTTCAAAGTTAAAATCTATTGTTCTTTCATGTTTTCCATTATTTGACATGTACACCTTGCTGTTATAAGTAATAAAAGAGTTTGTATCAATTAAAATGTTTGTGTTGTTGTGATTTAAAAACCGTCAGATCTTTTTGCCGCTCCCTGTATTTCGTCAACCCTAAAATATCACAATACATCGTCTAATCATAAACCTTTCGCCGGAAGAGACAGCAAAGCTGGTCCAGCACGGGGGTATTTGCTATAGCAAATGAAATGACCAAATAAGCACGTCTTTTAGTGAACAAAGTATTACGGTAAGCGCAAAAATGAAGTGTGATTAAAACTCAGCGATAACAGGCATGATCTTAATTATAGAGATCGAGCATTTTAATTTACATGAGTAATCAAATTCAAATACGTTTTTGGTCAAAATTTTAAAAGGAATGACGTATGAGTGGATTAATCATACGAATCCATCATCATGACCAAGATGTCCAAACCTCTCGAATGAGTTTCCAACCAGAACTGAACGTCTAGTAAAATGTCTTGCTATTAATACGGCAGCTGATATTTAATTTCGAGCAGTCAGGGCTAAACACATTATTTCCAGTTCAATATATGGAGTAACGGCCTTTGCCACCAGCGCTAGTATGAGATAGTTCCGCATTAGCGCCAGCTGCAGTGAGCTTAACGATGGCTTACCCTCCACGCCGGGATTAGGGGACGGCTAGGACAGGCAGCCCAACTTACGATACAATTTCAATTTTCCTCTCTCTCTTTTGGTATCAGCTGACGGCAGATAAGCCGTAATGGCCAGCTATGGACCAGGCCATTGTCCCTAGAATGAGAGACCAGCGGAGCACTTATTAAAGGGCTTTAAGACATGCCTTCACTGTCAAACCCTGGCTTAAATAACAAGCAGAACATGTTGTCTCTACTGACAAGAAGTGAAGTGAAGATTCAAGATTAACAAGTAGTTCCGTGAAGAACTATACAGCCTATTTTCATATAACCTGCTGATGTTAATTGCCTCTAACAACATACAAAATTTCAGTTTAATTGCTGTAACAGATTCGTAGATATTGAGAACCGTCTAAATATTTCAGATGTTCGCCAGGTAGGATTTTTATTTTTGTACTATTACATTAAGATTATTGTGTACGTGTGATATTCAAACTTCAATCGCATGATTAGAACACAAGAAGTAAAAACGAGATTTTAAAATTACGCACAGCAGCCATCCTGTGATTATGCAAACAATTGAAATAAATTAGATGCCAGTGGATCAATATTTGTATAAGCATTTAAAATGCAACGTTTCACGGCACTCGGATAGTTAATTCGCGAGAAACGTCCATTTAAATATTTATACATCACGTCGCCGCCATGTTGGATTTGTGCTCACCAGGTTACTGAAAGTCCTTTAGGTCAACATATTTTCATAGTCTCTATGAACATAAAAAAATTCAGTTTGGTTGCTGTAAAAGATTCATAGATATTGAGAACCATCTAAATATTTCGGAAGCTCGCCATTTAGGATTGCTATATGTATAGGCCATAGAGTTATGTACCATTCAAGGACAATTATTGCCTAGGTTCATTATTCAAACTTTCACTTCGATCGCATGATTACGACACAAGAAATAAAAACTTAATTTTAAAATTTCGCACAGCCGCCATCTTGAGGTTATGTAAACAATTGAATTAAATTAGATGGCAGTGCATTACAATCTGCAAAATCATTTACTGTACCATATTTCACTGCTCTCAGAGAGTTAAATCACGAGAAATGTCTATTAAAATATTTCAAATTCGCTTGGTCGCCATGTTCGTTTTGTACTTTACAGGTTTATGAAATATACATAGGTAAACTTGTATCAGTACCCTTTTTCACCGTACAAAATTGCAGGGTGATATCTGTAATAGTTTCGGAGATATAGAATATCAGTGAAATATTTCGCACAGCCGCCATTTTGAGGTTATGTAAACAATTGAACTAAATTAGACTCCAGTGCATTACAATGTGTATAAACAATTGCTGTACCAAGTTTCATTACGTTTGGATTGTTAAATCGCGAGAAAAGTATATTTAAAACTCTCAAATTCGCTTGGCCGCCATGTTGGTTTTGTAGTCACCAGGTTTTTAAAAGTCTCCTAGGTGAACTTCTAGTAGTGCCCTTTATCACCGTACACAATTTCAGGGCGATATCGGTAATAGTTTCGGAGATATTGAATGCTAGTTAAATATTTCGCACAGCCACCATGTTGGATTGGTGAGACGTAACAAAATTTGAAGGGCACGGTCGAGGTGGCCGGGAATAGCGCTATGAACTTACCGAGTTTCATTGAAATCGCTCCAGCCGTTTAGATTTTATTAGGGACACACACACACACACACACACACACACACCTCACACACACACACACACACACACACACACACACGCACACACACACACACGGACAAAAGGTGATCTCATAAGCCTATTTTTTCAAAATTGAAAATAGGCTAAAATAAAAAGATTAAAAATAAAATATAAAAAACTAGATATTAAAATTAACAAGTAGTTCCGTGAAGAACTATACAGCCTATTTTCATATATCCTACTTATGTTAATTGCCACTATCAACATACACAATTTCTGTTTGATTACTGTAATAGATTCGTAGATATTAAGAACCGACTAAATATTTCGGATGGTCGCCATGTTGGATTTTATATATGTAGACCCTAGAGTTATGTACTGTTACATGCAGATTATTGTGAACGTGTAGTATTCAAACTTCAATCGCATAATTAGGACACAAGAAAAAACAAGGAGATTTTAAAATTTTTCACAGCTGCCATCATGAGGTTATGGAAACAATTGAAGTAAATGAGATGCCAGTGGATTAACATTCGTATAGGGATTTACTGTACCAAGTTTCACTGCACGCAGATGGTTAAATTGCGAGAAACGTCCTTGTGAATATTTATAATTCGCGTCACCGCCATGTTGGATTTGAGATCACCAGGTTATTTAAAGTCCTATAGGTGAACTTAAGTTCATAGCCCCTATGAACATTAAAAAATGCAGTTTGATTGCTAAAATAGATTCGTAGATATTCAGTATCGTCTAAATATTTCGGATGGTCACCATGTTGGATGGTTAAATGTATAGGCCATAGAGTCATGTACCATTAAAGGAAAATTATTGCGTAGGTTCATTATTCAAACTTTCACTTCGATCGCATGACTACATCACAAGAAATAAAAACTTCATTTTAAAATTCGCATTGCCGCCATCTTGAGGTTATGTAAACAATTGAACTAAATTAGATACCAGTGGATTACAACGCGTAAAAATATTTCCTGTACCAGGTTTCAGTGCGCTTGGAACATTAAATCGCGAGAAAGGTCTATTTAAAATTTTCAAATTCGCTTGGCCGCCATGTTCGTTTTGTAGTTAACCTGTTTTTGAAAGTCTTATAGGTGTACTTCCAGAAGTGCCCTTTATCTCCGTACAAAATTTTTGGAAGATACCGCTAATAGTTTCAGAGATATAGAATGCCGGTGAAATATTTCGCACATCCGCCATCTTGTGATTATGTAAACAATTGAACGAAGTTAGATGTCGGTGCATTACAATGTATATAAATATATACTGTACCAAGTTTCATTGCGTTTGGTTGGTCAAATCGCGAGAAACGTCTATTTAAAAGTCGCAAATTCGCTTGGCCTCCATGTTGGTTTTGTAGTTACCAGGTTTTCAAAAGTCACATAAGTGAACTTATAGTAGTTCCCTCTATCACCATACCAAATGTCAGGGTAATATCGGTAATAATTTCGGAGATATTGAATGCTGGTGAAATATTTCGCACAGCCGCCATGTTGGATTGGTGAATCGTAACAAAATTTGAAGGGCACGGTCGAGGTCGCCGGGAATAGTGCTATGAACTTTCCGAGTTTCATTGAAATCGCTCCTGCCGTTTAGATTTTATTAGGGGGACACACACACACGAATCACACACACACACACACACACACACGTGCACACACACACGGACAAAAGGTGATCTCATAAGCCTATTTTTTTCAAAATTGAAAATAGGCTAAAAATAACGAATCAATAAAAAATAAAAAAAGGAATAAAAAATAAAGACCGATCACTTCAGAAATATGAATAAAAACAAGATGTTCAGTAAAGAACATATAGCCTACTTTCTCCTAAATGTATGAGTATAGTTATAACTCGTTGTTATTATCAAAGAGTATAATAGAACTATTCTTTGTTGAAGACCTTAGAAACGATTTACCTCTACCAAACGCCACACCCTAGATAAAAACTGCTACCATCATTGAAGAAAGAAAGATAAGAAGTATATCAAGAATGTTATGGATCTGGAGACATAATCGACCGGACTGGCTGCGTGGCTCAGCGGTAACGTTCTCGCTTGCTGGGCCCTAGGTTGCAGGTTCGTATCCTGGCGCAGTCAGCTGGCATTTGAGGGTGCACAAATGCGAGGGAGCCGTGTCAGTACATTTACTGGCACGTTAAAGATCCCCTTCGGGCCAAAATTCCGGCACCTCGGTGTCTCTAAAAGCAGCAGTAGTTAAAAGGGATGTAAAACCAATACCATTATTATTATTATTATTATTATTATTATTATTACATATACGACCTGCCGTGGGCAACATCCAACTTTGAGTTGAGGCATGTCTTTACACGTCTGGTTGTGCATGGCTTTCACAACCCTAATTGAATTAACAAATCTTTCCATGACCCTACTGAGACGTGTGTATACAAACTATGTGGATATTTTCGATTGCTATTTGCCTGAAATAAAAGTAGTAATTAATAACCTGAACTAACACCAACGGCTTGAATTCAGTTACTATGTGAAATCGTTTTGTTCCTTACTTCAAATAACATTTTCAAGTAACGCAAAATAGGCTTTTACAAACCCTTTAAAATAAAAAGTAAAAATGTATCGTAGTATCATCTTGTCATTCTTCAAATTCGATGCGCATAGAATGCCAATGGTATAGTAATCAATGGAGCCCCACGTAGACTAGTCGTGACATCTAGTGGTGAAATATCGAACAATATAATCCTAACAGAGCGAGTGCATTCTAGCGGCCAGAAGAAGAAACGTTTCTATAAAATCTGGAAGTTAATAAGTAGGTCGGCGTGCAGTTACCTTTTTGGCAGCTAGATGTCTCGAGTAAATCTGCTGGGGAATTATGTTTTAATTAAATATATATTTTACACCATAATATGCACAATATAACGCTTAATTTTAAGACGTCTGAGTCATTACAAAACAATAAACATATAACATTTCAAGCAAAAAACCTAGCTCTGATCGGGTTTGAACCATAGGCATTTGAGCGATAGGCTAACGCTCTACCACTGAGCTAATTGTGTCAACGAATATCGTTCTTTATAAAATGACTTACATAGAACTTGTTAGCAAATAATGATTTATACTAAACGATTTCATCACTGGAGTATATTATTTATATATCAAGCATTTCATACAAAGTTTATTTATTTTGTATCAGTACGCTATATTGCATGCAATACTCAAATTAGTGAAATATAAGTCAGGAACAAGATATCCGCTGCCATCTTGTCTTATTACTGAATCGGCTCAGCGTTTTAAAATCACGTCTGCACTATAGTATTACAAAATAAACTTTTAATTTCGAACGTGCCTCTTCCTTTAGAACAGTTAAAACGATTCTCGGCTCGATAATCGGAACTGGTGGGTCCCATGATATGGATTATAAAGTTTGCATAATTCGCACGGCCGCCATCCTGAAATGGTATGGCGGACGACCTTGTAGTTTGGTCACAAGACGCATCCTATACGAAGGTAGGTTGTTACCAAATTTGGTAGAGATCGGATAATTTGGTTAGTCGTTATTTGATTTTACGTTTTGTACGTTTGAGTGGCCGCCATTCAGTTTTAGTAATGATGGCGGCGATATAAAACATGACACTGAGGTGTCCTTTGCTAGTGCTACCTTTGTACCAAATTTCGTTCCATTCGGTTCCACCACGTTCGAATTAATACGGGGAATCAATTTTGACATAAAGATGGCCGCCACCCGCAAACTATTAGGCTAATAACCTATTAGATTGGTCTAAGGATGCTCCCTCCATAAAGGAATGTTGTTGCAAAGTTTGGTAGAGATCGGATGGTTATGTTAGTCGTAATTTAACTTAAGCTTTGAACATTTGTGTGGCCGCCATTACGTTTCTGTCAAGATGGCGGCGATATAAAACATGACACTGAGGTGCCCTTTGCTAGTGCTACCTCTGTACCAAATTTCGTTCATTCGGTTCCACCGTGTTCGAATTAATAGGGGGAATCAATTTTGACATAAAGATGGCCGCCATCCGCTAATAAGCTATTAGATTGGTCAAAGGATGCTCCCTCCATAAAGGAATGTTGTTACAAAGTTTGGTAGAGATCGGATGGTTATGTAATTTAACTTAAGCTTTGAACATTTGTGTGGCCGCCATTACGTTTCTGTCAATATGGCGGCGATATAAAACATGACACTGAGATGCCCTTTGCTAGTGCTACCTCTGTACCAAATGTCGTTCCATTCGGTTTCACCGTGTTTGAATTAATAGGGGGAATTGATTTTCACACAAAGATGGCCGCCATCCGCAAACTATTAGGCTAATGACCTATTCATTTGGTCAAAGGATGCTTCCTCTATAAAGGTAGTTTGTTGCAAAATTTAGTAGAGATCGGATGATTAGGTTAATCGTAATTTGATTTAAGCTTTGAACATTTGTGTGGCCGCCATTACGTTTCCGTCAAGATGGCGGCGATATAAAACATGACACTGAGGTGCCTTTTGTTAGTACTACCTCTGTACCAAATTTCGTTCCATTCGGTTGCACCGTGTTCGAATTAATAGGGGGAATCGATTTTCACACAAAGATGGCCGCCATCCGCAAACTGTTACGCTGATGACCTATTTGTTTGGTCAAAGGATGCTCCCTCCACAAAGGTATGTTGTTGCAATATTTGGTAGAGATCGGATGATTAGGTTAGTCGTAATTTGATTTGAGCTTTGAACATTTGTGTGGCCGCCATTACGTTTCCGTCAAGATGGCGGCGATATAAAACATGACACTGAGGTGCCTTTTGTTAGTACTACCTCTGTACCAAATTTCGTTCCATTCGGTTGCACCGTGTTCGAATTAATAGGGGGAATCGATTTTCACACAAAGATGGCCGCCATCCGCAAACTATTACGCTGATGGCCTATTGGTTTGGTCAAAGGATGGTCCCCCCATAAAGGTATGTTGTTGCAAAATTTGGTAGAGATCTGATGATTAGGTTAGTCGTAATTTGATTTAAGCTTTGAACATTTGTGTGGCCGCCATTACGTTTCCGTCAAGATGGCGGCGATATAAACATGACAATGAGGTGTCCTTCGCTAGTGCTACCTTTGTACCAAATTTCGTTCAATTCGCATTCACCGTGTTCGAATTGATAGGGGGGGACAGACATTCAGAGTACACACACTCACACACACACAGACACACACACACACACACACACAGACTCACACACACACATACACACCCACACAGACTCATACACAGACTCACACACACACACACATACACACACACACACACACACAGACTCACACACAGACTCACACACACACATACACACACACAGACAGACACACTTTTTTCGCCCTGTGTTGATCTCATAAGTCTACTTTCATTTTTTGCAAAAATCGAAAGTAGGCTAATATCAAGAGTTTCCAGGAGAACGAAAAGAACAAGCGGGTTAACATCTGGACGGAAGAGAGATGGAGACAAAGTGAAGTAATGAAGATCTACTGGAAGGCAAGAAAGAATAAAGAAAATAAGAGACAGTGAATGCAATGGGTTATTTTACGCAGCCAAAGATGGCCAAAATCGTGGAAAGCAGAAGAAGAAACAATAAAGAGTAAAAAGTAAAAAATATAAATAAATAACTTATGTACATATTAAAAATATAAACAAGTTAAAAAAATAAAGAAATAAAAATGATATAAAAATAGATGTGCTGGGGAGCTGTTCCAGGGGAGATATGTTAACATAACACAATTCGCGAAAGGTTTACGTCGCTTTACGTCAAAAGGGATTTGATATTTACGAAGAACTGCACTGCTTGACCGTGGATTGCAGCGCCCATCTTTAATATATTATTGCCATCAATCATCGGGAGAAGGAAGCGGAGATCATTGACCGAACTATTCGGTTTGAAACCTCAATAAATCAACCAGAAGAAGTAGACAAAGAGAGAATAAAAATATATGAACCCACGATTCCCTATTATTTTAAAGAAATTTCAAGTGCATACATTATCAGTTACTGGTTTATTTTTCGGCTCTAAGGGTACTATTTCGAAGTTATTATTTTTTAACAGGAGAGGGATTTACAATAGTACATTATGCAACGAGCCTATAATGGCTATAATTAAGACACGAGTATTTTTTATAAAACGAGCGTATGCGAGTTTTATAATTTCCATACGAGTGTGTTAATTACCATTATAGGCGAGTTGCATACGACTGTTTATGTTCGACGATAATTATAACTTTATTATATGTTTTAACATAAATATTAATAAATATCTGTTGAGAGTCAGCTACTGGAATTTTGTGATCACAGAGCGAGCGTTGGGTGTTATAGCTTCGTCTTTCAAGAGCTTTGAACGGCCGACGCATGCGCTCTGTGGGCTCTCAATGCCATATGCAGCCATATGTTTACATCAGCCGTCCCTCAGTAATATTGTCACCGCAGTCATTTGAAGACAATGCTCTGTGTAGAAATTAGTGTTAGTGATTTTAAGGTACTGTGCTGTTTCTTGTCTCATATTCGCCAGTTTATTTACGCGAACATATGGACGGTGGGTATTCCATGTCGGTAATTTATTATAGTTCGATGTTGTGTTTATGTCCGACATGTTGGATTTTGAGCGCATGCGCGAAATTATCGTTTCCTAATTGGTCAATGAACGAGCTCTGATTGGCTGGAGAAACTGTATCGTAATGAAAAACGGTGTTATAATGACCATCATTATGATACAGTTTTCAAACACATAATAGTGAGGGTCGAACATAAAATAAATAAAAAATCAAGAGAAAATTGTTATAACAATCCTCATATCTTCAGCAGCCATTCTAAGAAACCATTTGTATGGACCACTAGCTTTGTAATAACTCGTGTTTACAATCACTGTATCTGCATGTATATAGATCATGCATATTATTATGTGTCGTATGGCAAACCAGACAAATAAAAAAAAATATTAATAAAAATTATAAAGAGTATGAAAAAAATATATAAAAATATAAAAATGTGAAAATAAAAATATAAATATACAAAACATAATAAAAATGAATTAAAAAAATAATTCGACCTTTCCACAGGATATACATTGGTTGTTTTTTTAGTTTTGGCACCTTAGTTATAACTGGATTAATAACTCACTTAGATGGTTCCAAGTTTCAGAAACCCTCGACGTAGTCCCCACCGTTGCGTACATCGTGTTCCCAGCGATGCGGAAGTCGTTGGATCCCGTTGGCACTGCCCAATCTATTGATGGTACGAAGAGAGCGCTCGGCAGCCTGCTTAACGTATTCAATGGTACGGAAGCGCTGCCATACTGTTCCCTGAGGGCAAACCGTTAATGCGGCGTACTATTGTTCGTTTCTGCAAGACCATCTCCGAGGAGCTCTGAGAAGGAAACGGCGCCACCACATGGTTACACCACCCATCGTTCTGCATGACAATGCTAGGGCACACACAGCAGGCGTTGTGTCGGCATTGTTGGATCGCTGGGGCTGGGAGGTCCTCTATCACCCCGCATATTCTCTCGACGTCAGTCCCTGCGACTATGATCTCATCCCGAAGATGAAGATGACAATGCGCGGGGAGCAGGTTTTGAATATATTTATTTTCATTTTGAGGAGAATCGAAGTTGAAATTTTTATGTCCACGTTTGCATCATTTCCATACGAGGTAAAGAACCAAAAATAATAATATTTTCTAAAATCAGTAGGCAAATAATACTTGTGGCTCCTTACTAGTACAAACCTCAAGCTTGTAGGTTCGCTCCTGGCCATGATAAGTGAAAGTGAAAGGCGACAAAAATCACGACATGCATGTCATACGTTGTTGGCATGTTAAAGAACCCATTTGAATTCAGTAGGCCGTGTTCATAATGGCAAAATTAATCTCGGGATTTTCCGCCAACATAAAGTTTCTCCATTCTCTACTAGAAAGCGCTGTAGTGTCAAGGAGCTTAGATATCTAACATCCTTGACTTCCATAGCGTTCCAAGGAATGATGAAATTCAACATGCAAGCTGCCCTCTGGGTGCAAATAACAAAGCTTGTTCCCGGCTCCCGAGGCCATACTTCTAGTACAATAATTTATATTCTTTGATCCGAGAACACAACGCAGCGTGAAGAATTTGCTTGTTAACACCGCAGATGAACTCAAGCTGCAGAGGCAACACGTCTACAAAATGCTGTGTTAGTTACTTGAGGAAGCAACAATCCAAACTGAAATAGTACTTCATAATGCCCAACAGATGGCAGAACATGCCAGAGATCGACTTGGCACTCCAAAGCGAATGGGGAACATGAAAATGAAGTTCTTGTGCACCGTGTACAGACGGGCAAAGCACTCAATGGGATAAGGATCGCAGGTAGAATTGTAATGTGACATGAAAATGACCTTGTTAGTCCTGTTCCTTATTGACGAAGTATAATAAATCCTGAAGATTAAAAACCTTCAGTCAATAATAATTTGTACTTTTTATTTATCTCGTGATTGCATTATATTGCTATCTTTCCACAGCTTCTTCAAATTTGTACTTCATTATAATTATTCCGACAAATTCCATCTTAACCTCAACAAGTAGTTCCGTGACGAACTAAAGAGCCTACTTATCTTAAAATTTAAGATTCAAGCCAAAGATTAATCTATATGGATCTATCTAGAATAATGACGAAATTAAGTTGGTAATATCGAAATTTCTAATTAGTTCGAAATACTGTATACCTGGCATAATGTAGCCTAATAGAGCACTACAGTTGGCAGCCCTAGTGACTGGATATATTCTTAGTTCCATCTCTTAAGGTACAGAATACAAAATTTGTTTGGAGTCCAATGGGTAGCATGGACGTTAAATGCAGTTAAACATTGGATCTAACAGCGCACGTAAAATCGTGTTGGCAACAATGTCATGCATGTATTGGTCAGAAATAATCTGAAATAATATGATCTATTGTTGTGCCAATTTTGAATGAAATCCATTTGTTAGTATATGAGTTTCATGCATTTTAAAATTGAACCTATCAGCAGGCTTAGAATCATGTTGGCAGCACTGACGTATATTAGTTACTCCAAATTAATATAGAATGTCAGGTACTATACGTGTGCATAGTTTAAAGCTGTCGGCTTGCATACTTTCTGATATATTGGTATTTGGATAAAATAAATTAAGAGCAATTTTTGACAGTTGGCAGCCCTCGTGGCTCTTCAGAATACGCCCAGTCATATCTGGTTATGTACACATACAACATACGAAATTTGGTAGAATTCCAATTGATAGTGTAGAAGTTATATGCATTTAAAAATTGGACTTATTAGCAGACTTAAAATCATTTTGGCAACACTGTCATGTATGGCCTCCTGAAAATAAAAATGCAATATTATAGTCTATACGTGTGCCAATTTTGAAATAACTCCCATTCATACCTTCCAAGATATCCAATATGGAGCTCAAATTTCAATTGCGATTTTTCAGCAGTTGGTAGCACTGACATAAATTTCAAATATGGCCGTGAGATATTTAGGTATAGATCTTTACTCGTACCAAATTTGTTTTGATTGCTCCAGCCGTTTAGGAGTTGATAGGGGTGGGGAGGGGACACACACACAGACAAGGAAAGGAAGGAAGATTGTAGTTTTACGTGACCGTGAATCTTGTGATTATGAGCCACGGGACCTCCTTTTTACGTGGAATCCGAACCACGGGTCATGGCATTTCACTTCGAAAATCTCACATGCATTGACCGGGAATTGAACCCGGACCACCTTGGTGAGAGGCATACAGCTAGACCGCTGAGCCACCACGCCCCCTACACACACAGACAGACAGACACACATTTTCCCGGATCGATCTCATAAGTCTACTTTTTCCTCATTTTTGCAAAATGTGAAAAGTAGGCTAAAAATGTCTGTCTACATAGACTAACATCCACATCACTGTTTCCTTCTTCAAGCCAGTTTCATATCGAGATTTATTTATTTCGAATTAACTTATTTTTGTAACGGATCTGGTTTTTTTTTTTTTTTTTTTTTTTTTTTTAGAATATTAATTTATTAGAAATATTTTTGAGAACAACCTTCTTTTATGGTAAATTATTTCATGTACTGTAAGTCTTGCATCTCTATTCACATTATTCGCGCTGAGGATGGCCACAATGTGGCCGAAACCGGTGCAATAAATAGCACATATTATTATTGACTTAAGGTTTTTATCTTCAGGACTTATTATACTTTGGTGGAATTGTTCAAGTAAAAGAGAGCAATAACAATACAAATGGATGGTTCTATTTCTTTAAATGTTCTAAAAATATTTAAATTCATAAGCCATCAGTAAGAGATGTTTTCCTCTCCTTCACCGTCTTTCTTCCTCAGCTCTGAAAAATGTAAAATAAATAAAAAAAATATTTGTGGGCAAGTCATTAGAAGCCACGGCAGACCGAGAAGAAGATGGGTGGACGAATTCTGACAGTTACTAGGACCACAGTGGTCTATGACAGTCAGACGCAGAACGGATTGGAAGAAGTTACAAAGACGGTGGTTGAAGTAAATATGGGAATTGTTAAGTGATAAAAGTGCTACGATATAAGTGTACAGTCAAATAATTTGAACAGTCACAAGATTAGTGTCAGATTGATAACAATGTTATTGGTTTTACGTCCCTTTTAACTACTCTGGCGTCTAGAGAAGCCGGGGTGCGGGAATTTCGCCCAGAAGGGGAACTTTATCGTGCTATAGTGCGGGACAAACCATTGGAAGCCTGAAGGTCAACCGGCTCTCCGCTCCGCTCTCCACCCCGCGCCAGGCGGTGTTGCCATGCTATTGCAGCGTACCTTCAGTTGCGTGCTGGAATGGAGAACGTACAGGACAACAGTGCACCGACTACGCGTGACCTTCAGGCTTCCAATGGTTTGTCCCGCACTATAGTAAATTTACTGATACGACTCCCTCGCATTTGCGCACCCTCAAACGCCAGCTGACTGCGCCAGGATACGAACCTGCAACCTTGGGCCCAGCAAGCGAGAACGTTACTGCTGAGCCACGCAGCCAGTGGTGTCTGACCGAGTGCTACGAGTAGACATAGAGACAAAAATCAGATAATTAGAAAGTAAACTATGGATAGTAGGTATTAGTTAAGTCAGAACACTATGGCCATGATAGTGACAAAATTAACCGTTTCACGTGACTAGTTCATCACGTAAGATATAATAAACGAGCTCCCCCATTTCGAGGGAGGTCTTTACCCTTCTAGGGGCACTACAGGATTTATTCATACATTCGTCCTTTCATTCAAGTCATGAGAATGTAAGTATAATCAAAGATCCATTGAAAGAGTAGGCTATCCTAAATAAATATTTGATTCTCCTCCCCCAAAAAATATTTATAACTTAATCTCCACAATTTTCGTACAAAAAATGGTTGGCGGGGTGTTTATTGGATGATACGTTTCGATCGTCATGCGATCATCATCATATGTTGTTCATACAGTCATCATAATTAACACCGGTTATCAGACAGATTCTGCACACACCCAAAGTACACGGGGCTACATGGCCACGTTGTCGCAGCCCCTAAACTAAGGAACCAACCAACGAGTAAGTGGAAGCAATGCCGGACTCAGCTGGGGTCCCGTGGTCGCCAACCCACGTCCCACTAGTCGTGAGGCCCTGTAAAGATAGGCGGTGTATTTAAATCAATGGAATATGGTAAAATAATGTATTCAACAAAACTAGACTACAGTGCTGTCAATGTGCATGCTCATTCACTGCCCACAGACTTTAAAAGGCTGATAGACTCCCCACTGCTTGGTTGGTTGGTTCGTTGGTAGCAAGCCAGTGTTAACCTTTGATCTTCCCAGTGGAGAACAAGAAGTTCCGTGAAGAACTATACAGCCTACTTTTCATCCAATGATTATGCTACAGTATATTATGAACCTATCTAGAATAATGACGAAATTAAGTTGGTAATATCGAAATATCTAATTAGTTCAAATTAATATACCTGGTATAATGTAGCCTAATAGAGCACTACAGTTGGCAGCCCTGGTGACTGAATATATTCTTAGTTCCATCTCTTAAGGTACAGAATACAAAATTTGGTTGAAGTCCAATGGAAGTTACATGCAGTTAGACACTGGATCTATCAGCACGCGTAAAAGCATGTTGCCAACAATATCATGTGTGTGCTGGTCAGAAATAATCTGAAATATTATGATATATTTTTGTGCCAATTTTGGATGAAATCTATTTATTAGTATAGAAGTTACATGTATTTTAAAATCGGACATATCAGCAGGCATAGAATCATGTTGGCAGCACTGCCTTGTATTAATTACTCCAAATTAATCTAGAATGTCAGGTGTTATACGTGTGCAAAGTATAGAGCTGTTGGCTTGCATACTTTCTGATATATTGATATTAGGGTAAAAAAAATATAGACAGCATTTATTAACAGTTGGCAGCCCTGATTGCTCTTAACAATACTTGCAGTCATATCTGTTATGGTACACATAGCACATACGAAATTTGGTTGAAATCCAACTGATAGTATAGAAGTTACATGTATTTAAAAATAGGTACAATCAGCAGGCTTATAATCATGTTGGTAGAACTGACGTATATAAGTTACTCCAAATTAATCTAAAATGTCAGAATATACGTATGCATGGTTTAAAGCTGTTGGCTTGCATACCTTTTGATATATTGGTATTTGGATAAGAAAAAATAGAGATAGCAATTATTAACAGTTGGCAGCCCTGGTGGCTCTTAAGAATACGCTCTGTCATATCTGTTTATGTACAGATATTACATACAAAATTTGGTTGAAATCCAATTGATAGTGTAGAAGTTATATGCATTTAAACATTGGACCTATCAGAAGGCTTAAAATTATTTTGGCAACACTGTCATGGTTGGCCTCCTGGAAATTAAACTGAAATAGTCTTATCTATATGTGTGCCAATTTTGGAATAGCTCCCATGCATACCTTGCAAGATACCCAACATGGAGCTCAAATTTCAAGTGCGTTTTTTCAGCAGTTGGTAGCACTGACATAATTTTCAAATATGGACGTGAGATATTCCGGTGCACATCTTTACTCATACTTTTTTATTTTTTTTTATTTATGCGTATGGCTTTTAGTGCCGGGAGTGTCCGAGGACATGTTCGGCTCGCCAGGTTTGTAGCTGCTTCGAGACGGACACCCAATGGGTGAGCTACATGTACCGTTGGGGAGGAAAGTTGGAAGGGAAGGGCGAGGAGTTGGAAGGTAGCGGCTGTGGCCTATAGTTAGGGACCAACCCCGGCATTTGCCTGGTAGGAAGATGGGAATCCACAGAAGACCATCTTCAAGGTTGCCGGCGGGGGGATTCGAACCTCCTCGCCTCCCGGACGTGAGCGACTGCCATTAGTCATGCCGTAACGACCACGGCTAACTCACCCGGTTTTACTCATACTAAATTTGGTTATGAGTGCTGCAGCCGTTTAGGAGTTGATAGGGGGGGACAGACAGACAGACAGACAGACAGACATTTTCCCGGATCGATCTCATAAGTCTACTTTTTCCTCATTTTTGCAAAATGTGAAAAGTAGGCTAAAAATCTATTGGCCTCCGAAAAGTGATGGCCGCTAATTACTTTAAAGTAGAAGTACCAATCACGAACCAACTGTAGAGTACTACAGGGAAAAGTACCCTTTCCATCACATCTCTTCTGGGCTGGCAAGTTTGCAGAGGCGTCAAAATTACAACTTAAACAACAAGTACATTTGAATTTGCTGAGTGAAGCTGGCCGTTAAATCTGAATTGTCTAGTCACATGCCGCATGGAAGTTTCTGTTTGTTCAGTTGGCAGTAGAACAGTCAGTTTGTTTTTGTTGTTGTTGTTGTTGTTGTTGTTGTTGTTGTTGTTGTTGATTTAGGGGCTTTGTAGCATCGTGGCAATGTAGCCCCCGTGTACTTGCATATGTGTGTGTGGAATTTGTCGGATAACCTGAGTTATTGGGATGGCAGTATTAGTATGTATTTGAAATTCAGATGAGGATTGGGAAGGAGGCGGTCGTGGTTTTACGTTAGGAACAACCAGGCAATTGCCTGCAGTGGAAGTAGGAAACCACAGAAAAACACTTCTATGATAGCTGAGATGGAAATCGAACCCTCTTCTTTTCAGTTTTGTCTCACGAGGCTGAGTGTATCCCGTTCCAACCCTCAGACCAGAATAAAATTTCTTGGCGGAGCCTGAAAACGAACCCTTACCTCCGGACCGACAGGCAAGAGTATTACCCGCTGAACCACGAGGTAGAGAGAATGCTTGTTATAAAATATTTAAAAAAACTCCGATTTACCAATAAAGATCGGTACCAGCTGTCAAACCTAGCATGTGGGGAAATGCTGCGTTGCCACTGAGGCAGATCATGACTCATCATAACATTCCAAGAGGCTTCTAGGTAGACACAGATACTGGGTGTGTCAGCCGTATTCTTGTGAAAGGGCACAATTGATGCAACAAAATGAGAACATAATGATAATAATTATAATCATAATAACATAAATACATAAAAAAAAAAAAAAATACATTTTTTTTTCGTGTGGTCTCCTCAGAGACCTAGTGCAGGTCTTTCTAGTCGACGCCCGTGGGCGACCTGCGCGTCGGGATGAGAGATCGAATGGATGAAGATGAATGAAACTGGGCAAGTATGTGGAAGGAAGCGGCCGTGGCCTGTCAGAAGGTACCGTCCCAGCATTTGCCTGGTGTTGAAAATGGGAAACCACGGAAAACCATTTCAAGGACAGCCGACGGTGGGGCTCGAACCCACGCGTCTACCGAGTCAGCAGAGACCTTGGCCCCTTGACCTAACGCAGAGCTTTAGCCCGCGTAGCCACTACTGTCGGTATAATAAATAATGAAACTTACCTAATCACTCTCGCTGCTACTAATTATGGGTTCTATTCCTTTCATAGCCCCCTCTGTCACTTGTGTCGGAATCGGATCCGGAATTGCTTCCCAGGGAAATGATGAACCGATCTACGCCATCATCGAGTATACATTCACGTTTCGTGGCCTCATCCAGTTCTCGTTGCACTTTTAACACCACACGCTTCCAGTTTTCTGAAGTCACTTCCGTAATAGCCTCAACGGTAAGCTTCTCAACCTCACGGAGTGTGAAATTTTTATTATGCCGTGCTACGTAACCCTTCACTTGACCCCATATAATTTCTATAGGATTATAGTGGCAATGGTATGGGGGCAGCCTGATGATTTCATGGCCACCTTTCTTGCCAGTTCATCCACGTGGTACATGGGTTTAGACTTGTGCTGCCGTATAAGGTTGAGAAGGATTCCCTTCGTCATAGAGCCGTCGCATGGTACATTATGGCGGCCGAGCCATTCCAACATTCGCGGCTTCGTACTTGACGTTGTTGGAGCTTTGTCTATCTGCAATGTGTGGTACGAAGCATTGCCCATTACAATGACACTGTGTTCAGGGATGTTGGGTAATAATTGTTCCTGAAACCATTTTAAAAACCGGTTATGGTCCATGTCTTCATGGTAATCACCAGTTCTTTTCGACCTGAAGAGCAAAAGCGCATTATTGACAAAGTCTTGTGATGACCCGGCGTGTAGAATAATAAAACGACCTCCTCTGCCTGACGGCCCTTTCATTGTCCCTTGAACTGAGTCGTCACTCCAACTCTTAGACACTGTGTGACCAGCATTGACCCACGTTTCATCTAACCACACAATATCCATAACATCTTTGTCCTTAATTTCACTTAGGAACTGACACCTCAAAGCCACAATATCTGGCCTTTCCATGATCACCTTCCTGCCATTAATTTTCTTATATTTAAATCCCAGATCATGCAACACTTCATTCAGTGAAGAAAGGCTTCCTTGAAATAATTCTGCCTCTCTGAGCGAAACAAGAAGTTTGCGACTTGTGGGAATTTCTTTCCTGAAATAATAGCCATAAATATGCCATCTAACAGCATCTTGTTGAAAGCCATCTAAATTAGTGACCACCCCTTCCCTCTGCCTCTTCTTCCCTCGAGTTGATAGTTTAGACGGGCCAGCATCATCAGACGGAAACTTCTCTTTCGTCACTCGGTACACAGTAGCGTCACTCACACCAAGAGCCTTTGCAGTTCTTTTCCTCACCTGAACAAATGGAATCAAAGGTTCCTCCCGTAAGCGCATACTTTCCTCTTCTTCCTCCATAAAATTCCTCACAGCACATACCATCTCCCTTGCTTGGCTATGGAGGGTCACACCACGGCCTGAAGTTGTTCTATGACGCGGAGAATGGATCCAGGGCCTTCCGCGAGCACGTACCGATGCCATTTTTACGCAACGAAAATAGACACGATGATGCGATGCGAATAAAAGAAATGAACTCAAAAACTGTATATACACACGCCTCCAACAAACACAGAACGATAACGCTTACTGTAGCATATGAAACAATAAGCAAATGCACTTAAATAGGCACACGGGATAATAATAATGACAGTGACGAGTCAAGACACAGTAGAACACTTACCTTGTAGAACACTGACAAGTGAGTCAAACCATGTGCTGACTGCTGTGTCTGCATAAAAAACGTTGCAACACTGCTAGCTGTTGCTATGGAGACCGTTACCCCTCTCGTCTAAACTCCTCACCGCACCCATCGAGCGAATGACAGCTTTCACCGAGCATCTTTTGTAAATCAGAGTATAGTTTCACTCAGATGTTAGTACAGTATGTTTATAAAAGGTACTCACTATCTTGGAGGCTCAGCAGAAACATGTTCTTCTACAACAGGAAACTTGAGTAGACATGGCAACGATGTGGCTGGAGTTTGAGTGGTGAGAGCTGGAACACAGAAACACACGAGTATATTAACGTACTTGTTGTTGTTGTTGTTGTTACATAATATTAGAGGGTTTCAAAATCTTTGGTCATCAGCCCCGGGTACTTGGGTGAGTGTTGAATATTTCTACACAAATGTTTTTACACTTAAAAGGCATTATAAGTCTTTTTTTCTCCTGATGAAAACAGCATTGAATATCCACTTAAGTGGCGATCAATCTTTGAGAGTTTACACTCTTGCCCGATGTTACTGAAAGCGACAGTTTTGTACGAGAACAAGTCTCAGCAGACCCCAAGGCACCGGACTCGGAGGCTAAGTCGGTAGCATGCTGAAATGCTATGTCCAAGATCGTGGGTTCAAACCGGGCCGAAGTCGTCAGATCTTTTAAGAGCGTTAAAATCCTTCAGCAAGCCTTCCCTCAGAGGGGAAGTAAAACTGGCGGCTCCATGTCATAGATTCATGGCATGTAAAAGAGCCTACCACTACAATTGGTAGTGTGTAGCTAATTTTGTAGGTTATATTTGGTTAGAAACGCTCTATCTAGTTCCAACGGTCACCGCTAGGTGTCAGTGACAGTGGCATCTCTGATGGTCGAAGTTGGAACTACTTGAAATTGAACTTGTTGAGGAGTCTACGGGCGTTCAATTAAAATACTCTGCTATGGCCATTGGCTGCAATTCAAATATAATAAGTCTTGTTTTCAACTTGGCTGAATAATAACAACCCAATAACACATGCAGCATGACAAACAAATGACGAAACCATCGACTCTATACCTCAATTAGTTCCTGAGGATTGTGCATATAAATTATATTTTACAGAAATGCTATTCATTATCACAACAAATACAAGCACACTTTCATTATGCTTCTGATGGCACCACTATTGTTATACCAACATATGAAATGGATCTTCCTCTACAAAACAAAACTAAACAAAAGTTCCCAGGTTTCTACACCAAATAGTTTTCATCGTTCTTATTCATTGTTTTTTTTTGGGCCGATAGCCTAGATGTTAGGCCCCTTAAAACAACAATTATCATCATCATCATATTAATTGTTTTTCCAGGTTCTTCATTTCATCCTGTACATCTTTTAGTTAGGAGTATCCGTGGCTTAGGCGGCAGCACGCCGGCCTCTCACCGCTGGGTCCGTGGTTCAAATCCCGGTCACTCCATGTGAGATTTGTGCTGGACAAAGTGGAGGCAAACTGGTTTTTCTCCGGGTACTCCGATTTTTCCTGTCACAAATTTCATTCAAGCGTCACTCTCCACTGTCAGTTCATTTCATCTTTCATTCATCTAATCTTTGCCCCAAGGAAGTGCGACAGGCTTCGGCAGCCGGCACAGTTCATATCCTCGCCGCTAGATGGGGGCTTCATTCATTCCATTCACTGACTCGGTCATTCGACTGAAAGCAGGCTGTGTATTTCCATTTTAATTAATTAAATAGAAACAAGAAATGAAGTTCCAAGTTTGTGTGATAGGCTAATGTGATAAAGGTAAAACAATAATTTTCTAAGTGTTTCTATTAATCTTCGACATGTAATAATTAAATGTATAAAAAGGTGAGGTTTAATATTATAAAATAATATTTTTACGTTGGTGTATGACAATAAATATAGACTACGTTATTCCAACTTCAAAAGTCAAAATTGTACACTGTACTTAGACTATGCATCGTTTCCACAACGTTGGAATTTCCTACATCGAGCTGCTTTTGAAGAAATATTTTTTCACATTAATCAAAATTTGAAACATATTTGGTTTTATTAGTTATCTGTATTTTTGAATAATTTATATAGGTGCCATTTTTGTAATAGTATTGAACCTTGTACGTGTATTGCTGTCCTACCAGGAATTTCTTCAGGGGACCAAAAACGTGAAAATCACTCGAGGTCCAGACTGTATGGTGGATAGACCAGGCTCTCCCAGTGAAATGACCGGAGATTGTTGGCGCCCCCAGTGATTTCCACGTTTTTGGTCCGCTGCAGAAGTTCCTGACAGGACAGCGATTCACGTGAAACGATGACGCCAAGACAGCAGTCCGACGGTGGTTCCACAGTCAGACAGCTGAATTCTACCTCAGGGGCATCTCAAATTTAGCGTTGCGTTGGGACAAATGTCTGATCAAATTTGGAGATTACAGAGATGTGAAAATTAATAGACTTGACGGCAGATTTTCAAAATTCCTTTTGTACTTTTCACGGCTTCTTCTTCTTCTTCTTCATTTCCCGTTTCCAGTTCCCTGGGTCGGGTTAGGATTCAAGGACCTTCCTTGTCTATCCCTCCACCATTCATTTCCTACTTTCATTACTTTTTTTACTTTTACTCCTCTTTCCTCTATGCTTTCCTTCACCGTATCTACCCACCTCTTTCTGGGCCTTCCTCGTGGTCTTCTTCCTGGTATTTTCTCCATAAATATTCTTTTTGGTACTCTATATTCTTCCATGTGCCGGCCCCGTGGTGTTGGGGTAGCGCGCCTGCCTCTCACCCGGAGGCCCCGGGTTCGATCCCCGGCTCCGTCAGGGATTTTAAAACTGACGTGAGGGTTGGAACGGGGTGCACTCAGCCTCGTGAGGACAATTGAGTAGCTGTCTGACAGTGAGACAGCGCCCCGATCACGAATATTAAGATTAACGGCCGAGGGGACCCGACGCGCTGATCAGGCGTCACCCCAATGTCTGCAGGCCAAATGGCTGGGCAGCGGTCGCTTGGTCGGCCTTAGCCCGTCATGGGCTGGATAGTGCCAGGGGTTGACTTTTGTTTTGTATATTCTTCCATTCACATCATATGTCCGTATCACTTCAGCTTACTGGTCTCCATCTTGTCTTGCAGTTCTGGGACTTCCTGGTTCCATACTAAACCTCTCACACACCGGTAAAACCCATTAGCTTGTTGGATTCTCTTTCCCATTTCTTCATTTACTGTACGATCTTACTGCACTAAAATATGTTTGCAAGGCGTTGAATTTACATCAAATGTTTAACCAAGAGTCTTATTTATATTTTCTTTCATGTTCGACGATGTCGAAATGTAAACATTAAGTGTTAGAAAACTGTATCATAATGAGGCTCATTATAACACTATTGTTCATTATGAAACAGTTTCTCCCACCAATCAGAGCTCAAGAAACAGTTTTGTGACCAATTAGGTAAGGATACCTTCGCGCATGCTCAAAATCCAACATATTTCTGTGTTGACAAGCAAAGTGAATGGTCTCTGCTTTCGGAGTGCCTTGACTCACGCATGCGCTCTGATCAGTCAGCAAAGCCAGCGCGCCCTGTTCACTAACTGAATTAACTGAATCCCACAGATATTTATGAATATTTATGTTAAAACATATAATAAAGTTATAATTATCGTCGAATATAAACAGTCGTATGCAACTCGCCTATAATGGTAATTAAGACACTCGTATGGAAATTATAAAACTCGCATACGCTCGTTTTTATAAACGTAGTCGTGTCTTAATTATTGCCATTATAGGCTCGTTGCATAATGTAGGCTACTCTTAAGAAACATAAAAGTACAATTTTTTTTAGAATTTCTACAAACAGAGGAGCTTTGCTAATGCAAGATTCCACACATTTTGTTTTGATTACTTCGCTCTACTTTTCGTGTGAATTTGGAGCAGAAGAATTTGGGGTCTTTTGTACTGATGACCCGTTCTTGAACTATTCAAAATTCATGAACTAAGGATTGAAATCACCTGACTTAGAGGATACATTCCAAAGCCAATGGAAATAGAAAACAGACCCAGGTAAGGGAACCCTCAGAATCCCCTATTCTAAAAACTTCAGACGCAATTCCTTATGGGAAAAGGTATGAATCCACGGAGGAGAAATCATTACTGAGTAGGGTAACAAAAGATGCCAGCTGTTAGTCACTAAAATTATTTAGAATGATAAATTGTGGCTGGTTTAAATTTTTTATTTGTTTCTAATAATGTGTACACCTCTGTATGTAGAAAAATTGTGTAAGGTACGTAGAACAGTACGTATATTTGTAATCACCTGTATGTACAGTACGGCTCCCAGCTCATGATCCCTGGCGGGTGGGGAGGGTTGAGGGAGGGAAAGTAGAGTGGAGTGAGTGTGAGAGAGAGAGCGCTGTTGAGTGCGAGACAAGGAAACGTTTCCGAATGCTCTTATTTTATGAAAGCATTGGGCGGGCAGGTGGCATTGTACCAATATCCACCGGCAGTGATTCGAATGATAGTGATGTTTCTGGTTCTTCTGACAACACGGTTTCCAGTGAAGCTCAATCTGGATGTGAGTCTGAACTAGCAACTCCACTGTGAACACCTTCATCTGGTAAGTAAATGTTTCCTGTACCGTTAGTAGTAGTAGTAAGTACTGTCCTTCCACCAGCTTAAGGTCCGTCGAAGGAATGCAACGAGTCAGCTGGAGACAGCTGGCCTCTGCGCGAACGATAATAGTGCCAACCTACTATTGACCCGTATGATTTGACAATTGAAACTAAACGAAAGTAGCAGTGAGTAACCATAGCGTGAATAACATCGGTGCTGAATGTGTACACCTCTGTATGTAGAAAAATTGTGTAAGGTAAGTAGAACAGTACGTATACCTGCAGCGACACGTCCACTCAATCAACGCACCTGGAATGTCTCTCCTCTCCCCTTCAGCCCCCTAAGACCATGAGCTGGTGGACGGACAGTAGTAGTAGCCCTTGTCAGGCTATCCGCTAACGTGACGCAGATGGTGCGGGCACATTCCTTGCAGGGATCACGAGCTCAGAGCCATACTTTATTTTGTTTATGGCTAATAAAAATAGGGGCAAAGATTTTTCGATCCACCCTCGTAGAATACACCATTTTGCATTTTGTTCAGAGAAGTTCACATATGATTTTAAAACAAAAACAGCAAAGAGCATATTTTGATCCCTTCCCGGGCTGTCTTTCCTTAATACACAGCTTTGGGAGGAACATGTTATGTAAATACGGTATAGCTAAAATATTCACGTTTCAGCTCATCCTTACAGGTCGGGCTAAAATTAATTTCGACTCTTGACAAACAGATGGACATAATATTAGGGTCTAGCGTTACACCATAATAGAAACTAACGATGCCGTGTTTCATGAAACATATAATTTGAGAGAAAAAAAATCATGCAAGATAGAAAACGTATTTTTCTGGCTTTGAAACGTGGCTTGACATATTCACATGGCACTGAGCCAAAACCACGGAGTAATCGATGCGGGGTTCCCGAGGGGGGTGGGGGGTTGGGTGGGGGCATCAGGTGGAGAGGGCGCGCGAATGACGCCACAAACGTGTGTACGTTAAGTGCCCGACCTCCATCACCTGTCATCAGGAGGGCTTAAGAGCCTAGGGAATGATTTATAATGACCTTGTAGAGATCAGTACATTAGTTCCTAGCAACAAGAGTTTCCTGACAAGATTAAGTTACTCAAGGACGAAGGAGTGTGTGGTGAACATTCCTTAAACGTCAAGGGCTGACCACAGAGTACTAATTATCTATACTAATATAATTAAGCTGAAGAGTTTATTTGTTTGTCTGTGTGTTTAAGCGCGCTAATCTCTGGAACTACCAGTCGGATTCGAAAAATTATTTTTGTATATGATAGCCAGATTCAAGAGGAATAGTTTAGGCTATGTAGCATTAGGCTACACCTCTCAGGTACCGTAACCTTAAAGATTGATTTTTGTTCAGTAAGTCGGAAGAACAAGCGCTCCCGAAGAGCTTCAATAATACCTAAGTCTATTGTTGCCTGGCAATGCGGGCTGCATCACATCGCCCCTACCAGTGTTCTGGTGCAGAATTGCGAGCTGCTTATGAATTGCAGTCACGGGGAGTAATTAGTGCAAAAAGATTTCTTAGGCCCCTTAAAACAGTTATCATCATGATAATAGTATGCCTCTGTATAAGGGCGATGGTCTTGGTGCAGTGTACTGAGGTTATCAGCTGCAATAAGCATTGATGCTTTCCGATCCTTATCCTTGAGCGCTCCAGTTCTGTAGTAGTATTCATTATCATCCATAAAACAAATAAATCCGCCGGGCGAAGCCGGGCACCACTGCTAGTGGTAAAAATTCATTCTTAAGCCGTGCCGTTGATAACTGGAACTCTCTCCCTTAGAGCTTACCCCCAAATATGTATTTGTGTTTAAGAAAAACTTTGTGTAAATACTAAGTTCAATTTTTATGTATATATATAAAAATGGAAATATATATCTGTCCGAGATTAATGGACTCCGACACCGTTTATCCGATTGCATTGAAATTTTGTAGAGTTTTAGTGCACACCCCATGGAAGGTTTTTGGCAACAATAATTTTAGAAAGCCCTCTCTATTCCTTGCATAGCTTATAAAGATAATAGCGGAATCTACTCGCCAATACTAGCGACAGTGCTCCCCAGCACCCTCTAGCGGTCCGAGTTGGAAACGTTCGCTACATCAGAAAGGATCAGCTGATTTACAACCAAACATTGTTAAATACATATCAACCTGAGGATGATGTTGTATATTCTATTGTAATGGTTGGTACGGGGAATATTTGTACCATATACGGCTGTAATAATTATAAACAACAAAGTGAACTGAAATCTTTCTTAAAATTTCCCAGAAATAAGGAAATGTAAGTATGAATTCATTGTAATCGAGTAGCCTATCATTACTCTGATATTTAAGTTTTGTTTTAAACCAGAATGCTCTTACATTATAATTAAGCACATTTTATTCTTTCTTTATTTAGTTTTTTAATTTATTTTATGCACGCATGAGGTTTTGCAGCCGATGAGCCAACTTGGATGACGTACAGAAAAAGTATGTTCCAGAGCACTTAATTGGAACACAATCATGTTGTATGCTTATGCTACACTGTTGATACTGCCTACTAGGGCTAAATCGGCGATCCCTTGACTAAATGTACAATACGATACGTCTAATAAGATGCTTCATTACTACCACTACCGCATAAATGAATCACCGAAATACAAGAGATATTATTAATTATTCACAAACAAAATACAACGCAGGTTTTCAAGATTTTACCACCAGGTGGTAGCATTTGTCTTTTCAAAATTCATAGTAAAGAGAAATTGAATCAAATACTTGACTCAACACAACTGATGAGATGAACTCGCCTCTTGCGCTGGGGAATCTCTGTAGAAATAGTATATTTCAAGTATTGCGGAATTAGGTGGAGTTAGTCAAGTCTCTTCTATATGTGCCATAATATTTTAAATAATATACCATGATTTTTCTTGGTTAATGGCATAATAGCACAACGAAAGGTTAGCATCACTGATTGTGCCCATAGCTACTTCAACCCTTGTATAATTATAACAATAATAATAATAATAATAATAATAATAATAAAATGAGACACTACCAGACAGTTATACGTCCTGAAGCCTTATATGCTTCAGAATGTCTAATATTCAACCTGAAGGGACTCACGGACAAACTCGAAGTACAGGAGAGAAAGATAATGAGGAAGATATTGGGGCCTGTTAATGAAGGTAATGAATACAGAAGGGGACCTAATCAAGAGCTCTACACGTACTGCGAAAGAATCACGGATGTTGTTAAGAAACGACGTCTAGCATCTTTTATGGACACGTCTACAGGATGCATCCTATCAGGTTGACAAACCAGCTCGTCGGTTACTGGCAAAAGTAGAAGACCAAGCCACCATGGTTGTGGGAAGTGAGCAAAGATCTGCAAGAACTTACAGGTTCCATTAATATTGACCCTTTTTGCCGACTGTCATTGGCATATCGCTCAGTTCGGAGAGGACGAGGTGTAACCCTCGTTCCGCCCTTCGCACGTAGCAATGCTTACTTGACAGGTTTCTACGGCCGCTCTGCGCGGTTATGGAACGCGCTGCCAGGGGATGCCAAGATCTTGCCTCTTAGGAAATTCAAGCCGTACGTAAAAAAGTACATTGTATAAATAAACGTATGTATGAGTGATTGATTGTCTCGCTGAATGAATGAGTATCTGAATGGAATGAATGTATGTATCGCGTGATCGAGGTTATGAAAGTGCGTGCGTGAGAGAGTGAGTGAACAGGAAAATGTACTATGTCAATATTCTAAATATGTAAATACTGCAAATATCTTTGTAAAACTTGTAAATATTGTTAAAACAAATGTAGATGTAAGCTGTGCCTGTGAAGCATGAAATATGTATGTGGGGCTTGCCCTTTTTCACTAGGCCTTCCATACTTCGTGTACGATTTATGGTAAATAAATAATAATAATAATAATAATAAAAGACCGGACATCTCTCAGGAAAATGCTTCAGCAATTGAGGTTCCAGGACAAACCGCCAAGAATCAAAACAGGTGCCCTCTGGACCCAGGAGAGGAGGGAACAACACAGCCAAACATCAAAGCCCACTCCAAATGTAACAGTTGAATGTCGTGGTCCTTAGATGGCCTATACGAGACAAGAAGAAGAATACCGTATGGCCGCGGGTGCCGGGTGCAAGCTTTGTTATTTGACACCCAGAGGGTAGCTTGCATGTCGAATTTCGTTGTTCCTTGAAGCACTATGAAAGTCAAGGAGGTTAGATATCTAAGCTCCTTGAACACTATATTGCTTTCTAGTAGAGAAATGAGGAACTTTGTGTTGGCGGAAACTCCCAAGAATTAATTTTGCCACTATGAACACGGCCTACTTAATTCAAATGGGTTCTTTGACATGTGTGTCGAAAATTTTTACCGCCTCTCAAAAATCCCTTACCACGGCCAAGAGCGAACCTGCAAGCTTGGGGTTAGTAGACCGACACACTAAACACTCACCCACCGTGGCATGCAACCCTTGTATTTACAGTACGGGTTGGCCCTCTGTGAGGAAAATGTTGGACGCCAATGTACTAAGTGAGAGAAACAATTTGCTGTGTTGAACGCATGCACCAATGTTTAATTTTGTGGGCGATGGATGAGCTCATAATTCAGTTTCACCCTCCACGAACGCAACATTTTTCTGTCATTATGTTTGGAATGTGCTATATGAATAAATACTGTGGTCTCCTCACCACTGACTCCAATTATCTGTTACTAATGCTGGCAGCGCCCACCCAGAATAATGCAGTAATTAAAGCAATTTTACGCGTGGAACTAAGTTTCCCATGAGGTAGAAAGACAGAGAAAGCGAGTCGCCGTGCCATGCAAACCAACCGATAAGACAAATTAGAGGCGAGAATTTTCTAATAATCTCAGGTCTGAATTTAAGTTGGAAATTAACAAGGTTACTTTAATCCTTAAGTGGTTATGTGGGGATGCTCACAACATCCCAGTGTTTGACTTCGTTGAATTTGATTATTCTTAAAGGATACTGTGCACTCTTGACTATGTGAGTTGTGTGCATTATTATTATTATTATTATTATTATTATTATTATTATTATTATTATTATTATTATTATTATTATTATTATTATTGTAATCACATTCATTTCAACACAAATGTGGAACAAATCAATATATCGTCGACTTGTTTGCAAGACGGTATGACAACTTCTTTTAGGGTGGCTCATTGACAAACGAGCGAACAATGGAACAGGTTTCCAAGATGACGGCCTTCTGCATGGTGATATGTAGACCAGGATGTATTCCCAACATTTGTAAGTGCGAGCCAATGATTTAGGGATGATGACGGAAGAAGGGATGACTATGGGTAGAACCACTACACTTTCCTATCTCCACATTTGCCGTATTTCCTCAGCCAAGGGCAGATATTTGGTGTTCTTCTCAGAGCAAGTTTGTTGCAGATTATGGGAATTGGGCACTGCGATATCAATGAGAAAGGTTCTCTTCTGCACCTTGTCCACAAGAACGATATCTGGCCGGTTTGCCGGTATGGTTTTATCAGTAATAACTGATCGAACCCATAACAAATTGTGACTAGGATTTTCCAAAACGGCGTCTGGAACATACTGATAGTAAGGCAAATTATTTTCAGATAATATGTGCTTTTGAGCAAGGTGTAGGTGCATTATTATTATTATTATTATTATTATTATTATTATTATTATTATTATTATTATTATTAATTCGATACAACTATCTATGGAGTATAAATACATATTTATTCAGGTCTTCGTCTTAAATGTGTTTTTTCCTTGCCGTTTAGCTTCCTGCCAGAGATTTCTCAATCTTTGACTCCTTCTCAATCTTCTTCCACTGAAAGTGTGAGTCTTCTCTTGGGGGGATCTTCACACTTGCAACTTTAGTTCTGAATCTTGTCCTGTCCCACACTTCAACCAGTCCAATGTTTACACTTTTTAAGTCGTGATATACCTCCTGAAGTCATGGAGGTTGTATCTTCCACCTCCAAGATGGTGTACCCTGGGCAACGGACTGCAAGGGCAGGACGGCAGAAAGTCTACACAAGCGGTAACCGAACTAGATCTCGTATCTCTCCCGGTTTTTATGATCTACAACATTTTCCAAAATGTTCTTTTAAGAGCCAAAACACACATAACTCAAAATGCATTGGGCCTTGTGCTCGTGTCCTACAACTGAGCATTATCCAAAGATAAATGTGAGTAGGCTACCTAAGTAAATTATCCAAAGAACATCAAATTGTTATTCATAATGTTGAATTTTGGGCTTATGCCGTGTTTTATTATATTGCAATTCGACGCGTTTCGAAAGAAACCATGTCTTTCATCGTCAGGAATAATCTGGAATACGACAATGTTGCTAAGAGAAAGCAACGAAGAACATATAGAAGGTGCCCAAAGATGGACGCCATTATAGCCCCATGTTAGGGACAACGGAAAGCAGCAGTGAATTACTTTCTCAGGGTTCTGATAATAGGTAGCCAGGATTCACTGAGATTGTAGCCGGTGTCGTGGTTGAAATTATCTGGGTGTTTACGTATTTCAACCGCCTCCCTGATGATTCTGGGACGATATTGCTTTATACGGGCAAGAACATCCACCCCTTGGAACATGACATCATGGCCAGGTGTTAAAGCATGATCGGCAACAGCTGATTTATCAGGTTGAATGAGCCTGATACATCTATTATGTTCCTTAATGCGAGTGCATATTGTTCTCGAAGTCTGCCCGATGTAAACCTTGCCACAAGTACAGGGAACTCTGTAGATACCCGGTTGCAATTTAGGCAAACTGTCCTTAGTTGGTCGCAGGAGTTGCCTAATCTTAACAGAAGTTCCAAATACAGTCCGTATGTTGTATCGACGTAGGATTTTAGCAATACGATCCGTTATGTATGTACGGAAGGTAAGCAGTTCCTCTTACATCTCTTTTCTCAACTGACGTCCTATTATTATTTGTTGGTTTCAGAACCGTAGAAATCAAAGCCTTGCTATAACCGTTGCTCTCAAAGGTGGTTCGCAGGGTGTTAATTTCTTCTTGTAAAGAAGACACTTCACAAATCCTCCTAGCCCTGGTAGTTAGAGTTGTAAGGATACCATGTTTCTGGGCAGGGTGATGGTGAGAACTTGCGTGGAGATATCTATTGGTGTGTGTTGGCTTACGAAAAACGCTGTGTCCTAAAGATCCATCCTCTTTCTTGGTGACGAGAACATCTAAAAAAGGTATTTTGCCGTCAGATTCCTTTTCCATGGTGAAACAAATAGAAGGGTGCTGGAGATTAAGGTGATCCAGGAAATGGCTAAGATTTTCCTCACCTTCCGTCCAAACAACGAACGTGTCATCCACATAACGCCACCAGATCTTCGGTTTGAAAGGAGCCGACGACAAAGCTTTCTCTTCAAAGTTCCCTGCCCAGAAACATGGTATCTTACAACTCTAACTACCAGGGCTAGGAGGATTTGTGAAGTGTCTTCTTTACAAGAAGAAATTAACACCCTGCGAATCACCTTTGAGAGCAACGGTTATAGCAAGGCTTTGATTTCTACGGTTCTGAAACCAACAAATAATAATAGGACGTCAGTTGAGAAAAGGGATGTAAGAGGAACTGCTTACCTTCCGTACATACATAACACAACGGATCGTATTGCTAAAATCCTACGTCGGTACAACATACGGACTGTATTTGGAACTTCTGTTAAGATTAGGCAACTCCTGCGACCAACTAAGGACAGTTTGCCTAAATTGCAACAACCGTGTATCTACAGAGTTCCCTGTACCTGTGGCAAGGTTTACATCGGGCAGACTTCGAGAACAATATGCACTCGCATTAAGGAACATAATAGATGTATCAGGCTCATTCAACCTGTTAAATCAGCTGTTGCCGATCATGCTTTAACACCTGGCCATGATGTCATGTTCCAAGGAGTGGATGTTCTTGCCCGTATAAAGCAATATCGTCCCAGAATCATCAGGGAGGCGGTTGAAATACGTAAACACCCAGATAATTTCAACCGCGACACCGGCTACAATCTCAGTGAATCCTGGCTACCTATTATCAGAACCCTGAGAAAGTAATTCACTGCTGCTTTCCGTTGTCCCTAACATGGGGCTATAATGGCGTCCATCTTTGGGCACCTTCTATATGTTCTTCGTTGCTTTCTCTTAGCAACATTGTCGTATTCCAGATTATTCCTGACGATGAAAGACATGGTTTCTTTCGAAACGCGTCGAATATTAGTATAATAAAACACGGCATAAGCCCAAAATTCAACATTATGAATAATAACACGGGCCGTGAAAGTCTAAATGACAACATCAAATTGATCTCATTGCTCTTCAAGAAACCCACCTAATAGATGATCAGGTAGACTATAGAGCCAGAATTTCCGGATATAAAATTGTAGGCATGCTTGGATCAGAGATTTATGGTTCTATCATGTACATTCGCCAGGAAATATCCAACTACAGTGTTACTTCTTGCTGTCGTCAAGGTAATATTGAAATCATCTCTGTCAACTTAATGGGAACAATGGTATCTGCAGTGTATAAACCCTCTATTCCAGCCATACGTCATCTAGGTGTCTACCTTGGCGATTTCAACAGTCATCACACTTCATGGGGGTATGGGAAGAATGATGAAAATGGAGAGAAGCTATCAGATTGGATGGACCAGATCCAGCTTCACCTATCCTATGATGCATAAGACAAAAAATCATTCCATTCCGCCAGATGGCAAAAAGACACCAATCCTTATCTCTGGCTAATAACAATGGATGCTAACCATATTCTTTTACCTCACACAAGAACTTTACCATCAGGTTTTCCATGCATCGTCCAACTATTTTAACCATCGGTTTACAGGTCCCATTAATCAGAACAAAACAGAAACCCAGATGGAACTTCAAGAAAGCACAATGGATTAAGTACTCTCATGAGATTAATTCTCATCTTCGCTGGATTCCACCTAAACTAGAGAATTATAAGCGATTTGTTGGAACAATTATTGTAGCAACAAAACGTAGCATACCTCGTGGGTATAGAAGGGATTACATTACATGCTGGAATTAAGAGACTGAAGAGCTTGCTAAAGCATACAAAGAAAGCGGAGATCCTGCCTTGGGCAGTCAGATGCTTCAATCCTTGAACACTCAAAGAAGGGAACACTGGCATAGCACAAATAACGGTCTTGATTTTACTCACTCCAGTCGCAAAGGTTGGTCACTTCTCAGAAAGTTTGGAGAAGCAACACCACTGCCGAATACCGTACATGAACTTAATACATCTTCTATCGCACAACACATTAAAAAGAGTTCAGAAGATGTTCCAATAGATGCCTCCCAAAACAAAAATGTGCAAGAAAGTCTTAAAGCAATCAGCGATCAGTTGGATGATAACCCGTTCTATTCCTCCCCTATTACGAGTGCTGAACTTAATTAAGCAAGTAGATCTCTGAAAACTGGAAAAGCAGCTGGTCAGGATGGTATATTTCTGGAATTTATAACTCGCCTAGAAAGAAATAGCAGGAAGTGGCTCAGGAATCTTTTCTCAGATAACCTAGCCAAAGGACAAATACCACCAGAATTCAAAATAGCAAAAATCATCGCAATCCTTAAGCCTGGGAAACCAGCAGATGACCCGGCAAGTTATCGTCCGATTTCACTCCTCAGTGTTTGCTATAAACTTCTGGAACGCCTAATTTACAATAGAATTTACTGCACATTATACAGCAGAATACCACCAGAACAGGCTGGATTCAGGGAAAAACGAAGCTGTTGTGAGCAAGTCTTAGCTCTAACACCCTTTATAGAAGCAGGATTCCAAAGAGGACTGAAAACATCTGTGGCTTTCCTCGACTTAACTGCTGCCTATGATACAGTGTGGATTGATGGGTTAATGCTGAAGTTAAAACAAGCACTACCGTACAGAAGACTCACTGCCCTGTTATCCTCCGTGTTAAGGAATCGTTATTTCAGAGTGTGTTCAGGCGACAAGATGAGTAAGTCGTACACCATCAAGAACGGCCTCCCTCAGGGATATGTCTTAGCCCAATTATTGTTCTACCTATATACAAGCGATGTACCAGAAACAGTGTCCCATAAGTTCTGCTATGCTGATGACTCGGCCATAGCAATCGAAACAAAATATCTGGACGACGGGGAAAAAATCCTGACACAGGACCAGCAAAAGCTAGAAAACTATTTCAAACAGTGGAGGCTTTGCCCAAACCCATCAAAAACTGAGGTCACATCTTTTCACCTTAATAGTAGAATCTCCAAACAAGAGCTGAACATTACATTCTGCGGAAGGTGGCTGAAAAACAATCCCAACCCCAAATATTTAGGAGTAACTCTGGACCGTTCTCTGACCTATATTAAACACCTTGAGAATACTGCAGGAAAACTTAAGACCAGGAACAATATCATCCGCAAACTGGCTGGCACGACATGGGGTGCCCATGCAAGTACTCTTCGTATGGCAAGCCTTGCGCTAGTCTACTCTGTTGCCGAATATTGGGCACCGGTATGGTATAGAAGTGCTCATGTCCACAGAGTGGATACTCAGCTCAATGAGTCCTTATTAATTATAACGGGCACATAAAGATCAACCTCTGTGCCATGGTTGCACGTCCTGGCAGGCATTCCTCCTCCACAACTGAGACAACAACAAGCAGCTGCCCACGCTTGGAAAACTTACATCTGTTCTGACTTCAAGCACATTCCGGTTCACTCAGTACTGAGTAATCCTCCACCCATGCGCCTGAAATCCAGGAATCTTATCTAGGGTGATGATATTATTAAGCAGCCAGGGCCTTACAACATCAACAAAATCTGGTAGGAAAGGTGGAGAGAGTTTTCTTCACCTCACCAAATCCACTTAGATGATCCTTCCCAGCATATCCCAGGAATTGATGTACCAAGAGCTACGAGGTGCCAACTAAATCGTGCTGGAACTGCTTATGGAAGGTGCAAGGCAATGCTACACAAATGGGGTTGGCTGGAATCACCAGCTTGTGAGTGCGGAGCCCAAGAACAGACGATGAACCACATCATTCGGGAGTGCCCACAGCGTAGCTTTGCAGGCGAATGGGAAGATTTCATGAAAGCATCAGCTCCAGCGCTTTCCTGGTTGAAGAGCCTTGATGTTCATTTTTGATTGTTAGTACATATTTGTATATATATATGTAGATCATTTGTACCATACGAAATAAATAACTTCTCTCTTGAAGGTTAAGAATTTTATCAACTAAACTCTCAGTTCCCGATCATTTAATATGCCCATAGAAAATCAATTTTCTTTTTCTCATACTGACAGAAATACCTTCACACTTGTCATAGAGATCTTGATTTGTCCGCATTTGAAATGTATATCCACCGTCAGGTAATTTCTTGGGACCCAGAATTTACCTTTCATTATACTTAGCATTTTCTCTTTTTTGTGGCAGGGGCATGGCTAATATACTTGTAAGGTGAAAAAGGTAATTTATTCTGAATTGGATGATAACCATAGCACGATATTTTAAGGTTAGAAAATCTACAATTTATACAAATTGTATGAAAAGAACATTTTGAAAATTGTAACATTGGTTCATTTAGAAACACTTACTCGCACCTCGGCTGTTTTTCAACCAAATGCTACCCAAATGTTTTCACATACTGAGAATAGATAACTTCAGAATGTTAACTAATAATATTTACACATAGGTATTAAAAACAATAAAACAATTCTTATACATTAAAATATTTAAAAAATAAGTTAGTGGGGATATATTTTCTTTGGATTCTCATCATCAATTTCCGTTTTCCAGCCTAAGCCGGGTCGGAGCAAATATGACACCCCTCCTCTTTACTCTGTCCACCATCCTTCCTCAACCACTGAACTCCACTCCAGATTTCGTTTTCTCACACTGTCCTTCACCAAATCCATCCACCGTACTCTGGGACTTCCTCGTCCTCTCTTTCCAGTCATCTTCTCTCCATCGGTATTCTTTCATCATTCATCCTTTTCACATGTCCATACCATCTCAATCTGTTCTGCTCCAGCTTATCATTCAGCTTCTGTACATTCACTGCCTTTCAAATGTCTCCATTTCTCTCTCTCTCCTAGTCTTCTGTGCCAAACTCCTCAGGAATTTCATTTCGGCTACCTGTATTCTACTTTCATCTCTCCTCGTTATCGGCCAAGTGTCTGCTCCATACGCGATTATTGGTGAGTATTAAGGTCTTGTACATCATTTCTTTAGCCTTCAGTGGTTTGTCTTTATCCCAAATTAAACCCCGAACCTATTGATAACACTCTCACATTGTATTCACTTGCTGATCTCCATTGGAGATCAGATTCTTGGATTCCATTCTATTATTAATAAAATAATTAGGATTACACTCTGAAGTTATCTATTCTCAGCACGGGAAACAATTTGGAGAGTGTTTGGTTGTCAAAGAACCGAGGTAAGAAAGCCAATATACCATCTTGTTGGAAGCCTTCATAGGGAGGTTAAGGCTGCTTGAGCTTTTTGCTCTCGCAGTAAAGAGGCGCAGGTGCGCTTCATAAAAAGGGAGGTAGCGCTCAGTTCGCTACTCCTGTGGGGGTTCAGGCGGAGTCACCAAGAGCCCGCTGATGAGCCAGCTTGGTATTCCTTGGCAAAGCCCCACATAAGACACGGCTTAAACCTAGAGAAATTGCTGAGTTTTAATTGAGGTAAGTGTTCCCGAATAATCAAATAGTACTTTCTTTCTGAAATGTAACATTTTGTAGTCATTATAATCATATGGTTGATGTTCTTTCCAGCTTTGAGATGCGGAGTCAAACAAGTAGTTCCGTGAAGAACTATACAGCCTATTTTCATATATCCTACTTATGTTAATTGCCACTATCAACATACACAATTTCAGTTTGATTGCTGTAATAGATTCGTAGATATTGAGAACCGACTAAATATTTCGGATGGTCGCCATGTTTGATTTTATATATGTAGGTCCTAGAGTTATGTACTGTTACATGCAGATTATTGTGAACGTGTAGTATTCAAACTTCAATCGCATAGTTAGGACACAAGAAAAAACAAGGAGAGTTTAAAATTTTTCACAGCTGCCATCTTGAGGTTATGGAAACAATTGAAATAAATTAGATGCCAGTGGATTAACATTCGTATAAGGATTTACTTTACCAAGTTTCACTGCACGCGGATGGTTAAATTGCGAGAAACGTCCATGTGAATATTTATAATTCGCGTCACCGCCAAGTTGGATTTGTGATCACCGGGTTATTTAAAGTCCTATAGGTGAACTTAAGTTCATAGCCCCTATGAACATTAAAAAATACAGTTTGATTGCTAAAATAGATTCGTAGATATTCAGTATCGTCTAAATATTTCGGATGGTCGCCATGTTGGATTGTTAAATGTATAGGCCATAGAGTCATGTACCGTTAAAGGAAAATTATTGCGTAGGTTCATTATTCAAACTTTCACTTCGATCGCATAACTACATCACAATAAATAAAATCTTAATTTTAAAATTCGCACTGCCGCCATCTTGAGGTTATGTAAACAATTGAACTAAATTAGATACCAGTGGATTACAATGTGTATAAATATTTCCTGTGCCAGGTTTCAGTGCGCTTGGAACATTAAATCGCGAGAAAGGTCTATTTAAAATTTTCAAATTCGCTTGGCCGCCATGTTCGTTTTGTAGTTAACCGGTTTTTGAAAGTCTTATAGATGGAATTCCAGTAGTGCCCTTTATCTCCGTACAAAATTTCAGGGGTTTACCGCAAATAGTTTCAGAGATATAGAATGCCGGTGAAATATTTCGCACATCCGCCATCTTGTGATTATGTAAACAATTGAACGAAGTTAGATGTCGGTGCATTACAATGTATATAAACATATACTGTACCAAGTTTCATTGCGTTTGGTTGGTCAAATCGCGAGAAACGTCTATTTAAAAGTCGCAAATTCGCTTGGCCGCCATGTTGGTTTTGTTGTTACCAGGTTTTCAAAAGTCACATAAGTGAACTTATAGTAGTTCCCTCTATCACCATAGAAAATGTCAGGGTATTCTCGGTAATAGTTTCGGAGATATTGAATGCTGGTGAAATATTTCGCACAGCCGCCATGTTGGATTGGTGAGTCGTAACAAAAATTGAAGGGCACGGTCGAGGTCGCCGGGAATAGTGCTATGAACTTTCCAAGTTTCATTGAAATCGCTCCAGCCGTTTGGATTTTATTAGGGGGGGACACACACACGAATCACACACACACACACACACACACGCACACACACACGGACAAAAGGTGATCTCATAAGCCTATTTTTTCAAAATTGAAAATAGGCTAAAAATGGTCCGAATATTTTCCTATACACTTTATTTTCGAAAACCTGCAACTGGTGTTGTTCCTGTTTTGTTAAACTCCTTGATTCTGCACCGTAAGTTAGAACTGGCCTAATGATGGTATTGTTTGTTTTCAGTTTTGTATTTCACGTCAACAATTTGGATCCCAATAAAAACTGCAGAGAGTAGTAAACTTTGGTAGCATTCTGTATTCTAACTTTAATTTCCACTTCTCTATGATTCTGTTCATGAATCATGGCTCCTAAGAATTTGAAATGTTCAATCCGTTCTAAACTATGCTTGCCAATAAGAAGAGGTAAGAAGAGGTAACCGATTCCCAAACACGTCAATATTCATCTTCATTACAATGTACGGAGTTTTTTTTTGGTCATTAATTCTAAGGCCTAATTTTAAAGCTATCTCCTCAACTTCAACAAACAATTTTCTTATCTCAATCTCATATCTTCCTATAAATACGATGTCATATGCGTATGCAAGCACTTTATGGCACTGTCCGAGATGCATGCCAGCCGGAAGTAATGTTAGTGATCTTTGATTTTATACAGCACAAATTTCAAATTTAGTGCTTGAGACAGTGACATTTTATTTATTGTTAAAAAGAATGTACTCTAACGTCTACTGATCATGAACTGAGATACGCTATTTAACATCAACTTACCTATATCTAGAGTTAGGTAAAATACTGAAAAATCGTTGTTTTGGTACAAAATAGAAAAATACACTAAACATCCCTGGAAACACTCAATACAAAAATAGTTTAAAGATTTTAATTATTTTTATTTGTGATTATTTGTAATGCTCTTGGTGTAGTCTTGTACGTTTGGCAGAATAATCTTATTTTCATTATATTTAATTTTTGAGGGTAGATATTTGAGGAAGTCAGCCTGAATATAATTAAAAATATCAAATACTTTCACTGAAATCTGAACTAATTCCATTGAAGTTATTTACAGTGAAATGGGTTACCATTCTATTGAAATTGTTCAATTTAATGAAACTCAAACATATTTTACTATATGTATTTGATATTTTCAGTTATATTCAAAATATCATTTTGTATCTTCAGGAATGTTGTTAATGTATTTTGTATCGAAAACACATTTTTTGAGTGTTTTCCCAGTTTTATGTATACTAGGATAAATATATACTGTACTTGGATCACACCAGATTAAAAATGTGACAACAAATATACATTTGTTCCATTTCAGAAATTTCATATAGTTCTTTCTTCAACACTATTATTCAAAACAGTGTATTCTTATGAGCGTATACAAAACTTATAGGCTACAGTTACAGTATATATATACGTAATTGTGATACTTGGACTTCCAGTCAAATTGCAGATTCTATAAAATTTTAGCATACTTGCATCATATAAAAATGGGCTTATGGGGTATTATTCTTGGGATTATGATACGTCGCGGGATTTGAATTTGAGACCTTTGAGGGTATTTCGTGTTACCTAGGGTGCACCATGTCGAGGTAAGCCTGACGTTCATCACTGGTCGTTTCGTTATGGGTTCCTGGATGGCAATGCTGTAAAATCGAATACTAATCTACACTCCGTGGTTTTATTAGCGACATTACAAGAACCATAATTACAATTTGGAGATAAGAGACTGGCTACGTCATCACTCCGGTATTCACCTGCGTCACATCAATATCATGACCCTGTTTTATGGTTAGCAACAGAAAGCATTACAGTGCCTGTAGGCAAATGTAACCGGAATGGCAGTGACATAGCTAGGATTTAATTTCCAGAGGGGCGGGGGTCTAAAAGAAAGCTAGTTCTATCAAATTGAGATACCCACAATTATTCCGAAAGTACTATTTTTAGCCTACTTCAGCCTATTTTCATTTTATGAAAAAGTAGGCTTATGAGATCACATTTTGTCCGTGTGTGCGTATGTGTGTGTGTCCCCATAATAACTTCTAAACGGCTAGAGCGATTTCAATGAAACTCGGTAAGGTCATAGCACAAGTGTGGCCGACCCCGACCGTGCCCTTCAAATGTTATTATGTCTCACCAATCCAACATGGCGGCTGTGCGAAATATTCCTCCGGCATTCTATATGTCCAAAAGTATTACAGATATCACCCTGAAATTTTGTACGGTAATTAAGGGCACTACTATAAGGTCACCTATGTGACTTACAAAAACCTTGTAACTACAAAACCAACTTGGCGGCCAAGCGAAGTTGAGACTTTTAAATAGACTTTTCTCGCGATTTAATCATCCAAATATAATGAAACTTGGTACAGCAAATGTTTATACAATCGCACTGGCATCTAATTTAGTTCAATTGTTTACATAACCTCAAGATGGCGGCTGTGCGAAATATATCACTGGAATTATATATCTCAGAAACGATTACCGATATCAACCTGAAATGTTGTACGGTGATAAAGGGCACTACTACAAGTTTATCTAAGTGACTTTCAAAAACCTGTAATGTAAAAAACGAACATGGCGGCCAAGCGAATTTGAAACATCTTAATAGATTTTTCTCGCGATTTAACCATCTGAGCGCAGTGAAATGTTGTACATTAATTGATTTTACATATTGTAATGCACTGGCATTTAATTTAGTTCAATTATTATTGTTTACAAAACCTCAAGATAGTGGCTATGCGAAATTTCGAAATTAAGTTTTTATTTCTTGTGTCGTAATCATACGATCGAAGTGAAAGTTTGAATAATGAAGCTACGCAATAAATTTCCTTTAATGGTATATAACTCTATGGCCTATACATATAACAATCCAAATAGGTGACCGTCTGAAATATTTAGACGGTTCTCAGTATCTACGAATATTTTACAGCAATCAAACTGATTTTTTAAATGTTCATAGAGGCTATGAACATAAGTTTACCTACAGGACTTTCAATAACCTGGTAAGCACAAATCCAACATGGCGGGGACGTGAAGTATAAATATTTAAATGGACGTTTCTCGCGATTTAACCATCCGAGTGCAGTGAAACTTGATACGGTAAATGCTTCTACAAATGTTAATCCAGTGGCATCTAATTTATTTCAATTGTTTTCATGACCACGAGATAGCAGCTGTGGGAAATGTTAAAATCCCGTTTTTACTTCTTGTGTTCTAATCATGCGATTCCAGTTTGAAGACCACACATACACAATAATATTCATGTATTAGTACAAAAATAAAATCCAAAATGGCGACCATCTGAAATATTTAGACGGTTCTCAGTATCTAAGAATCTATTACAACGATCAAACTGAAATGTTGTATGTTGACTGAGGCAATTAACATGAGTAGGATATATGAAAATTGGCTGTATAGTGCTTCACGGAACTACTGTATTTGTTTAGCCTATTATCATTAAGACATACAGGCTTATGAAATCATCCTTTGTCCGTGTGTCCCTAATAAAATAAACGGCTGGAGCAATTTACAATGAAACTTGATAAAGACACCATTACCTTATCCGACCTTGATCGTGCCTTTTATATTTTAGTAAGTGTTATTTTCAATAACCTGATGAGTACAAAATCAACTTGCCGGCTACGGGAGATTTAAATATTTAAACAGGATTTTATAATGCCATAATCATCCGAGTGCAGTGAAACATGGCACGGTAAATCATTATACAAAGCTTCTCTCTGAATTCAATTTTAATAAGAAATTTGACATGTCGGCTGTACGAAATTTAAAAATTTCTTGTTTCTCAAGTCCCATTTAAGCGGTGCAAGTTTGTATAATGAAGTATCATCCCCACATAGACCCAGGAAGCGTTTAGATTAACGTGACTGTTAATCTCGCGATCATGAGCCATGGGACCTCCTTTTTTCGTGGAATCCGAACCACACGACATGGCATTTCACTTCGGAAATCTCACATGCATTGGCCGGAAATTGAAACCGGTCCGCCTTGGTGAGAGGTTGGTTGGTTGCTTGCTTGGTTGGTTCCTCAGTTTAGGGGCTGCAACAACGCCGTTATGTAGCCCCATGTAGCCTACTTTGAGTGTGTGTAGAATTGCCTGATAACCGGTGTTAATTGTGATGGCTGTATTAGTGTGTGTTATCTGTTCTCAATTCAAGTAAGGACTGCAGACATTCCTACTTTTTCTACCAAACGTCAAAACAGCTTGACCACTGTGCCACCACGCCCCCCAATCTCATGTAGACTACTTGAGTATGTGTAGGATTTGCCAGTGAAGAGTAACTTGTGTTAATTTGGTGTCTGCGGTAGTTTATGAATCTATTGAGAACTGATTAGGAAAGAGCACACCGTGTTCTTAAGTTAGGAACTATTCCTGGAGTAGAATGGCTGCCGTGCAAAATATTTCTCCGGTATTTTATATATATCTCCGAAACTGTTACTGATAATACCCTGAAAATAGGCGCGGTGATAGAGAATATCAAGTTACGTCATGGCGGTCAAGCGAATTTAAAATATTTAAATTGAATTTTCTCGCAACTAATTTAATTCAGTTGTTTTCATAAATTCAAGATGGTGGCTGTGCTTAATTTTCAAATTAAGTTATTTTTTGTGAGAAAGGAGTAACCATGGAGACGTGCTTCCAGGATGGCTGATTGGAATCTATCCTACGTCTTCTCAGTTTTGCCTCACGAGTTTGAAATATTTAAATTGAATTTTCTCGCGATTCAATCATCTGAAGGGAGTGAAACGTGGTATGGTAAATGTTTAGTCGATAGAAGATTTAACCTACTGGCAAGTAAATTAATTCAATTGTTTTCATAAACTTAAGATGGTGGCTGTGCATAATTAGGTAGATTTAATTAGAAAGCTAACTATTGCAATGGGTCCCATGTTTCGACTTACGGAAAATTTCGACATATCTTCGCGTTTCACATCCCCCAGACCACAAAACCACCGTCAGTTCAAAAGTTTATATATAATTTATGTATGTACTAGCAGAAGTACCCGTTCTTCGAACGGTGTTCGGTGTTAACACCAGACATTATAATAATAATAATAATAATGTTATTGGTGTTACGTCCCTTTTAAGTACTGTTGCTTTTAGAGACGCACCAGACATTATCAATTGAGCTACTGTTGCAATGGTTAGCGGCTTGTCATTCCTTCATAAGTTTATCAAAACGAAGTTAGTTTTCTGGGAATATCACACACACTGTTAATTTAAGGGACTTATAATGTGGTTTTCGGAGACCCTTTATAGACTCGCGAATTTTGTGTCTCACATTGAGAAGTGCAACATATGCTTTGGTCGTCCTTCTAGGATAATTTTTATATTTCGCCTATTTTAGCATGTATTTTGAGAAGTTTTTCCCTATATCCACCCTTCTACTGTATGAAATGAACGGTGAAGAGTTTTATAAATGATTGGTGTATTGACTCATGTTTACCATACCTAATTTTACGATGCACCAAGCATCCGAACATGAGTTATAGGCGTACATAAGGATACACAGAAAGACAGACAGACAGGCAATACTATTGTCTACAACATATCACCCAGATATCCAAATATGGGTATATCTACCACACAGTACCAAAGAAAATCATCCTTACGATGAACTCGTATGTCGAAAAAAAAAAGAAAAAAGATTAGTTGAAATGTGCTCTCAAACTAAATTCACCTGACGTGTACTTCCTGACATGAAATAGAATTGAAAGCCTTGTAGATGAAACGCAATACACGTCACATAAAAACTGACCCTCTACGTTGTGTTGGGTCCCCATACACAGGAAGACCTCTTTCATAAATTATAAAAGCTTGTGGTGCATGAAAATTCAGGTTCTTTAGTCTCAAATGGCCCAAATTCCTAAAAGCCGCAAAAAATGCTGATTCAATTCAGGAATTTTTGAAAATAATGTTGTTGTTTGGAGATATAATAGACCTCCTGCACTATATGTCGCACGTGAAAATTGCATGAAAAAATCCTAGGTTACCCCTTGACCCCCTTAATTGCATTGATGAATTATACAGTCTACGTTGGTTCCGTGATAACCTTATATTTGCAAACTTTCACAGAAATGTAATAAATGTAATAAATTGCTTCTTACTGAAATAGATGGAAAGTTGGATGCCACCCCTCGAGATAATGTTGTCATGGTTACCGATTTGCATTCCTTCATTAGTTTGTTAAATTAAACTTAATTAGTTTTCTGGGAATGTTTCAGAAACTGTTGGTTTTAGAGCCTTATAATGTAGTTTTCGAGGACCCTCGAGTTTTATTTCTGGCACCGAGGGGCTTTGTCTCGCCGTTGTTCGCCATAATATAATACTAATAATAATAATATAACATAGGGATAGGAATATAATAGACCTGCCATACCACACCCGCAGATGTAAATCGCGTGAAAAAATCTAGACTACCCCTTGACCCCCTTAAGCGCATTATACGTATTGATGAAATTTACAGCTTAATTTGGTTCCATAATAACCATCTAACCGTTTGCAAACTTTCACACTAATGTAATTAATGGAATTGTATTGCGTCCTACAGCAATAGATGGATCTCTGAGAATCCGTTGCCATGGCTATCGGCTTGCATTCGTTCATAGTTTATTAAATTAAATTAGTTTTCTGGGAATATCTCAAAACGGGTGGACGTAGGACCTTAAAATGTGCTTTTAGGGCCCCCGAGTTTTGTCTCTCACATTGAGGGGCTGAAAATGAGCTTTGTCTCGTCCTTCTACTCCTATTTCAGCATGTATTTTAAGGGGGTATGCCCCCTTTTATGAGAGGTATAGAGAAGAGTTACATCAATGATTAGTGGCGTGCCTCTGATGAATATCTGTACCAAATTTTACGTTGATACACCCAGCCGTTCTCGAGTTATAAGGGAACAAAGTTGTCCACAGACAATCAAGCAAACAGACAGACAGACCAAAACATTATTTTCGCACGCATCTATCATAAAACAGTCTGAAACGTGTAAATAACTCAAATTTCCGTAGAAATTCAGAAAAAACAGACAAATTTTCTTTTTTATATATGTAGAGATATACTGCACCGCTCGATGTGACCGTGTTTTATTGCACAAATTTAGGTTTTACTCGCTAACCGTTGGAGATACACGAAAAGTGATAAGAACCTTTTGGATAGAAAATTAAATGCTAAAGCTCGTGTATACCATCAAAAGTTTGCTATTTCTTAGCGTTCTCTTTTTATTTGAAATGGAAATATGAAATTTTGAAACCAAAGGGTGTAGTGACGTCACAAAAGTAGGTTTTACTCGCTAACCGTTGGAGATACACGAAATGTGATAAGGACCTTTCGGATAGAAAATTAAATTTTGAAGCTCGTATGTGCCATCAAAAGTTTTCTATTTTCTACCGTTCTCTTTTTATTTGATATGGAAATATGAAATTTTGAAACCAAAGGGTGTAGTGACGTCACTAAAATGGTCGCCATTTCTTAATAGTGCAAAATATCGAAATTAAAAGTATCCTATATGTAAACCTGGTATTTCAGCTACAACCATGCAAAATTTCATTTAAATCGGACCAGTGGTTCTTGCGTTATTAGGTAACAGACAGACAGACAGACAGACAGACAGAAAGACAGACACACACCATCTCATTTTTCATTCATTCATTCAATTTCGCTAATCGGCCAACTAGGGACCACGAAAAGCCTCATTTTACATTCTGGCATTTGCTCATTTTTTGCTTGATCCACATTGCCTTCATGAGCTCACTGTGTTAGCACGACGTTCCTCTGTCCATTTCGCACCAGTTGTCCGTTTTTCGTCCCGGAAAGTCCCAAACGTCTTGATGGCTGCTCTATAAAGATTTCGGTCTTGTGCATCTTCTGCTCGTATCCCCATTTCTTTCAGATCTTTCTGGACGTTAACATACCATGGCATTGTCGTTTTTGGTTTTGAGTCGAATATACTGAAGATACGTTTCGTCCATCGGGAATCGATCATCCGTCGCATATGACCGTAGAAGCAAACTCTGCGTTTTCGCATTGTGTCTGTGATCTTCTCTATCCTCGAGTAAATTTCTTGCCTGGATTTTCTGATGTAGATGCCATTTTTGTAGTCTGGGCCAAGTATGATGTGTAGGATCTTTCTTTATTTTCTCTCTAACTTCGCGAGCAAACATTTCTCGGATAGGATAAGGCATTCAGATGCATATAGCGGTACTGGTTTGATGACAGTGTTGTAGTGACGAATTTTTGTGTTCATAGAAAAGCACTTTTTGTTATATATGTTGCGGGTGGTTTGAAAAGCGACTTCCATTTTCTTGATTCTTGCTTCTATGGCTTCCTTGTCAAGGCCATTTTGCTGGATCCATTCCCCAAGATATTTAAATTTATTAACACGGTTTATCGTTCCATATTTGGTGTTTAGTTGTGCTGTATCATCCTTGATGTTCGACATTACTTCTGTCTTTTGAAAGGAAATTTGTAATCCTGTTTGTTCTGCTACTTCCTTCAATATATTGACCTGTTCTGTTGCACTTTCGAAATCTTCTGTCATCATTTTTAGCCTATTTTCAATTTTGAAAAAAAAAAATAGGCTTATGAGATCACCTTTTGTCCGTGTGCGTGTGTGTGTGTGTGTTTGTGTGTGTGTGATTCGTGTGTGTGTCCCCCCCCCTAATAAAATCTAAACGGCAGGAGCGATTTCAATGAAACTCGGAAAGTTCATAGCACTATTCCCGGCGACCTCGACCGTGCCCTTCAAATTGTGTTACGACTCACAAATCCAACATGGCGGCTGTGCGAAATATTTCACCAGCATTCAATATCTCCGAAACTATTACCGATATGACCCTGGTATTTTCTATGGTGATAGAGGGAACTACTATAAGTTCACTTATGTGACTTTTGAAAACCTGGTAACTACAAAACCAACATGGCGGCCAAGCGAATTTGCGACTTTTAAATAGACGTTTCTCGCGATTTGACCAACCAAACGCAATGAAACTTGGTACAGTATATGTTTATATACATTGTAATGCACCGACATCTAAGTTCGTTCAATTTTTTACATAATCACAAGATGGCGGATGTGCGAAATATTTCACCGGCATTCTATATCTCTGAAACTATTAGCGGCATCTCCCTAAAATTTTGTACGGAGATAAAGGGCACTACTGGAAGTCCATCTATAAGACTTTCAAAAACCGGTTAAATACAAAACGAACATGGCGGCCAAGCGACTTTGAAAATTTTAAATAGACCTTTCTCGCGATTTAATGTTCCAAGCGCACTGAAACCTGGCACAGGAAATATTTAATCACATTGTAATCCACTGGTATCTAATTTAGTTCAATTGTTTACATAACCTCAAGATGGCGGCAGTGCAAATTTTAAGATTAAGTTTTTATTTCTTGTGATGTAGTCATGCGATCGAAATGAAAGTTTGAATAATGAACCTACGCAATAATTTTCCTTTAATGGTACATGCCTCTATGGCCTATAGATTTAACAATCCAACATGGCGACCATCCGAAATATTTAGACGATACTGAATATATACGAATCTATTTTAGCAATCAAACTGCATTTGTTAATGTTCATAGGGGCTATGAACTTAAGTTCACCTATAGGACTTTAAATAACCTGGTGATCAAAAATCCAACATGGTGGTGACGCGAATTATAAATATTCAGATGGACGTTTCTCGCAATTTAACCATCCGCGTGCAGTGAAATTTGGTACAGTAAATCCTTATACGAATGTTAATCCACTGGCATCTAATTTATTTCAATTGTTTCCATAACCTCAAGATGGCAGCTGTGAAAAATTTTAAAATCTCCTTGTTATTTCTTGTGTCCTAATTATGCGATTGAAGTTTGAATACTTCACGTTCACAATAATCTGCATGTAACAGTACATAACTCTAGGACCTACATATATAAAATCCAACATGGCGACCATCCGAAATATTTAGTCGGTTCTCAATATCTACGAATCTATTACAGCAATCAAACTGAAATTGTGTATGTTGATAGTGGCAATTAACATAAATAGGATATATGAAAATAGGCTGTATATTTCTTCACGGAACTACTTGTTATATATTAGTATGATATATATATATATATATATGTACTAGCTGACCCGGCAGACGTTGTCCTGCCCGAGTGTATAGAGCGGGTTCTGCGAACATATTTGAGTAAATTTCGTGGAATAAGAGAATTTTGACATTGATTTTTAAAGAAAATAAAATAAAATCATTTCCATGGCAGTCATATTCTTATTACTTTAAAAAGAGTAAAGTAGTGAAATAAATGTTGAATCTTAAAACTATAAGAAATAATTTTTATTTTGTTTTTATCTTAATGCGAGTTGATGAACAATGTTTTTCGTCAATCCCTGAGGTGTATAAATGAACAAACATGATGTTTTGCCAACGCGAGAACACGCAACATATAATTGGCCATGTGAGAAGCAGGGATTTTCTAGATCTAACCCACAAATGGACATTGTTTGACCTTGTGACTTATTAATAGTCATTGCGAATGCCAAGCGAATTGGAAATTGCAGGCGTCTGAATGTAATCGGCGAATCTGAAGTGATCATGGGGATCCGTGGCAGGAGAACATCTTCACCTTGAAATTTGTCGTTCAAAATGGTAGCTTCAAGAACATTGCCCATGATTCTTTTTATGACCAATCGCGTGCCATTGCATAGCTTTGGTGCATTTAAATTCCGAAGTAAAATGATTGGTGAACCAATTTTTAATTGCAAGATATGTGGTGGCATTCCTGGTAAATCCAGTGAATTCAAGAATTCAACAGGATAGTTGACTGCTTCGTCAGGATCGACAACAGTGTCGATCGATTTGAATGATATCTCATTGCCAGGCAATAACTGCTGTATTTTGAAATTAATTACGTTAACATCGTTTTTTGTTGCGGCCAAAATAGCTCGTTCACGTAGCCAAGCATGATTAATGTAATTAGCGCGCAAATCTGGGAATATGCTTTCAATCAAAGCATTTTTCGTGGCTACCATGTTGCAAAAATTGTCTGGAAATTTGATGCATTGTGTATTTCCATGCAATGGGATTTTTCCATTTCCAATGTTGAGCAATTGTTCGGAGAATGACAGAGCCAATTGATCGTTTCGTAGTTGAACTCGCATATTTATGGTACGTCGTAATGTGTTGATGTATTGCCATAGGTGTGATTGTTTCAAACATGCGTTAATTTCGTCAGCATATGTGGCGCGTGGAATTACTGGCAATGTTTGTCTGAAATCACCGGACAGCAGCAGAAGAGCACCACCGAAAAGTCTTTTATTATTGTTGAGATCTTTCATCGTTCTATCGAGTGCTTCAAGTGAATGCTTGTGGGCCATAGTGCATTCATCCCAGATAATGATTTTGCATTTTTGCAAAACTTTAGCCATGCCGGAATGCTTCTTTATGTTGCACATTGCGTCTGGATTTGTGTGAACGTTCAATGGCAACTTGAGTGCTGAATGTGCAGTCCGTCCACCATCAAGTAAAGTCGCTGCAATGCCTGATGAAGCAATTGCCAACGCAATATGATTTTGTGATCGAATGCGCGCAAGTAACAGTGAGATGAGGAATGTTTTGCCAGTGCCTCCTGGTGCGTCCAAAAAAAAGAATCCGCCTTGTTGTGCTGCAATTGACAAATTAAGTCGATCGTATATGTTCTTTTGTTCAGCTGTGAGCATTTGTTCATTACTTCTAACGAAAGTAGTCAGATAGCCCGCATCGAACTGTTGTTCGCGCTGAACTTCGTTGTTAATGATGTCTGTTGTTGGGCGGTTAGGCGATGGCATACCGAAATGAATGAGTGGCATATTGGAAATGAGAATGGAAATATCCTCAATCTTGATTAACGCCTCGTTATATATTTCTGGCGAAAAATTTATATTGGGATCTTGATCAGTGGTCCGAATGCGATGCAGTATGTCCTCGCTCATGAAATCTTTATATTTGTCCCAGAGAACAGAAGCTTGCGATGGAAAACATGTCGTCAACAATATGGCGAATAATTGGCGAATTTGATGAGGAGAGGAACTCAGTACTGCATCTGCAAGTGTGAGGTTCCAATGGTTGTCATCTTCCAGCAAATGCAATTCGCGACACGCATCGTGGTATGTGTCGTACAAAATGCCATTGACTGTACGCAAGTATTGGAATGACGTTGGTCCAGGAACGTTAACCAACAACAAACGCAAGAAGAACCATTCGCGTTGCTTTGGACGTATTGTGTATAATCGGCCTAATGCGTTATCCATAAATATTCCGTCATATCCTTGTACTGGAACACCTCGCTTTCGTGGGTCCCACTTTTTTGACTGTTTGTTCCACGTGAAATATCGTGGCACATCAGTATACAGTAATGTCTTTGTGAATTGACCCAAAACACCTGGTCGGTTGCATAGTTCGAAAAACTCAGTGAGTGTGGTTTTTGGGGCAGTTAATGCTTGTTGTAGAGCAGTCTTTTCAGTGAAGTAAACACGCTGTCCGTTTTCAAGGTGCATGGCCAAATGTATAACAGCAGGGAATCTGTCGTGTATGGGAAAACTCAAAATGCGCCAAACAGCTTCATTGCTGCTAATGTATCGGCCCATTTGATAACGTGTTATTTCGTCGTTATCATTTACATTTTGAACAGCAAATACGGCCATATCGCTGCCCTTATGAACGTATTTGCAAATATATTTAATGGACTTCACCCAACTACAGAACTCAACGTTTATGTGTGCTTTGTAGGTTTTGCACAGCAATGGCGAATACGGAACCACCCAACGATTGTCAATGTCAACCATTCCACCGTTTGACACGTGCAATTGATATGATTGGCCACCATTGTCTGTGTCTCTACGACGATACAATGGATAACCATCGATATTAGTGATGGTGTCGTTTATACACTCTTTTGGGAAACGCTTCGTACATTTTCCATTGTTTAGGCACGGCGCCATGATGTTTCGAGCGCCGCATGGACCATGGATCATGTTAGCGGTAACAATCTGAAACAACTCTTGATCTATATTCCGATCCGGAATTTCTGCCGAAATAATTTTATCAATTTCGTCTGGCCGTATTTTGTCGACTAACCAAATCAAAATATGTGCGTGTGGCAGACCTCGTTTTTGCCATTCAACAGAATACAGCCAGCAACGTGTTTCGCCGAATACAGAGTGATGTGTAATCAAGTTCATTAAGGATTTTAATTTTTGTTTGAAAACACGTGCTGTGATATCATGGCGATGTATTGCTGTTTGACCTGGCAATAAGGAAATTTTAATTTCATCCCAGTTTGGATTGCACGTAAATGTAATGAACAAATCTGGTCGGCCGTACGCGCGCACGAAAGTCATGGCGTCTTGAATGTATTCTTGCATGTGACGCGGACTACCAATATATGATGGTGGAAGAATATATGTGGTACCGATGTCGTTGAAATTAGTTGTTCCATCTACGTTACCGACAACAGCATCACGCAAATGTATGTACTCCTCAGAACGCAGCTTCGCCTGATTATACTTGATATACTGTAATCGCTCGCTTTCAATTTTCGCATACAAATCAACGATGTATTGATGAAACAGCTGGCGGCATCGGAGAATGGTGTTGTCTTCATTGGCACGAATCATCAAGCGAAATGCGTAGAAGTTCATTGCGCTGACTTTCTTGTTGGTTTCTGCACCTGCAAAGTGAAAATATTAATTTTAAAAAACAATCAAAAAACGTACAGATGAAGAAAAGAGAAAATAATGTTTAGATTGTACCTGTCGCTGGATTTCTTTGTTTGATGTTGAAATGATATCCATCTTCTCCTTCCCAAAATATCAATGGGTATTGCATAGCGTCGTAAGAACGATGACTGTCTTGAATTGTCTGCACCGCGTTATCTCTGCGTTGGATTCGTATATCTCGACGTCCGTATGTTTCGCCAACCATAACAACTGCAACTTCATCAACGGTTGGTGCATTGTATCGGCATGCGTGTTCTCCAGATGGTGCTTTGTCTGCTTTGATGATGATCATGTAGTTGTCGTTTTTCATTCTCTTTGAAACGGTATTGAATAACTGGACCAACTGGTTGTGATTTCGCAAGAACGTTTCCAAAGTCGTCACAATTTCTCGCTCCTCCATCTGCTCGATGTGGTTGTATTGGCAGCGTGTGTTTATTTGTTTCTCCTCCTCGCCAATGAAGTAGATTTGCAAGAATTTTGGATCGGTATCAGGCATTGAGAATAAAGAGCCAATTTGATGATATACTTAGCCCTGAATTTTAAACGTTGATTCAAAATTGCGACCATCATAATTTTTAACGATTTTTGTTGCCCCAAATGATGTCATTTGGAAGCAAGAATTGAATTTACGAATTTTACGCAAAAACAATTTTGATTGAGGTGTGGATCCAGCCAAAAGTGTTTTCAATGGTTCTGGTGGCGAGTTCAATGGTGGCAGTACAACTTTTCCAGACGCGCAGCAGAAACCGGCTGATTCACCTTTGTATTTGAATGCATGGCAATGTTGGCATTCTTTGTCCATAGCGCCGATGACAATTTGTGAATGTGACGAATAGTCCATGTCCGACTCATATTCGAATGCAAGGCGGAGAAGTGATTCACGTGTCATTGCGCTATTTACCTGCAGACGCTGTAGTTCATGTGCTCTGTGTGCGTCTGTGGCTCGTTGACGCGCCTCTCTTTGTCTCAATGCATTAGCTCGAACGCGTTCGTTGCGTTGCTCTCTACTTTCATTTGCACGTGTGTTTGCAACCTGGTCTCTTAAATTGTCATTGTCCGTCAACTGATCTTCTGACGTTCTATTTAACCGACGGTTGTGGACTATTTGTGAATGACATGTACGACGACCAATATTTCCTCCTCGTCCAAGAAGACGTGGCATTGTTCTTTAATGAATACACAACATATAAATAGAAGTAAATTATTATATTCGAATTTTATGGATGTTGATTAAATTCCGTGAACTGTTGTCAGTAAATGTTACATAATGCGCAACATAATTAAGGAAATAAGTTTGAGGTTAGAATGATTCTCATAGAATGCACATGTATGTAATTGGAATTCATGGAAGATCCTGTAAGATATTCACTTCAATACTGCACCTTACGCATTTGCATTCGGTAATGAGCACACAACACACAAATATACAGTAAGTGACTTACATATTTTGAGTTTTATGTTGTTTATTTTCGATGAGCCGTCATGGAAATGTCAAAACAACAGCAATGAATATTATTCTCAGAAAGTCAATTGTTCATATACTTCTAAGAAGAAAGCACTGACAAAGGAACGGGACCTGGTAGAATTAGGGTGGAAAGAAGACCCTGGCAAAAAATAATCGAAACATTTCTAGAACCTGATCGCAACGCCACACTGAGAATTACATGTTGTTTATTGAAATGTCAAAACAACGCCAAAGTACGATGCAAGTGATTGTGCATGTTTTGAAGCCTACGTATTATACAAAGAATTCGACATCACCGCCACCTATGGTACAAAACATAACTTTCCGCCACGGATGGTATGGCGGTAGTTGCACAGGTTGCAACCAGGTAGCTCTAACGTGTAGAGACTAACACAGAATTCGACATCACTGCCACCTGTGGTACAAAACATATCTTTCCGCCACGGACGAAGTGTAAGGAATGGCGGTAGTTGCACTTATTGAAACCAGGTGGCTCTAACGTGCAGAGACAAACAGTCCAAATTCCATCAAAATCGGTTCAGTCGTTTAGGAGGAGATCAGTCACATACACACGTGTCGAAGAATTATATATACACACATCAAAAAAAGTTTTGCATCACCTCGGTTCCCAGATCTCCGGCATATAGACGTTGACTGTGTATATTGTATCAAAGATACAGTCCCTTTGACTGTTCATAGATGTCACTAAAACTGCTCAAAGATGTAAACAACCATGCATGAGCAGGGCCTATTAGACGGAGGGGGTACGACAGCCGATCAGTTCCAGTCATTCCACCAGGACGAAGGTACGCTGCTCATGTTGTCTGTAGTTCTACCATGCCTAGAAGGTCAATACCGCAGTTCGATCGCGTCCGCATTGTTACTTTGTGTCAAGAAGGGCTCTCAACAAGGGAAGTTTCCAGGCGTCTCAGAGTGAACCAAAGCGATGTTGTTCAGACATGGAGGAGGTACAGAGATACAGGAACTGTCGATGACAGGCCTCGCTCAGGCCGCCCAAGGGCTACTACTGTAGTGGATGACCGCTACTTACGGATTGCCGCTCGGAGGAACCCTGACAGCAATGCCACCATGTTGAATAATGCGTTTCGTTCAGCCACAGGACGTCGTGTTTCAACTCAACTGTGCGCAATAGGCTGCATGATGCGCAACTTCACTCCCGACGTCCATGGCGAGGTCCAGCTTTGCAACCCCGACACCATGCAGCGCGGTACAGATGGGCCCAACAACATGCTGAATGGACCCCACAGAATTGGCATCACGTTCTCTTCACCGATGAGTGTCGCATATGCCTTCAACCAGACAATCGTCGGAGACGTGTTTGGAGGCACCCTGGTCAGGCTGAACGTCTTAGACACACTGTCCAGCGAGTGCAGCAAGGTGGTGGTTCCCTGATGTTTTGGGGTGGCATTATGTGGGGCCGACGTACGCCACTGGTGGTCATGGAAGGCTCCGAAACGGCTTTACGATACCTGAATGACATCCTCCGACCCATAGTGCACCCATATCGGCAGAATATTGGAGAGGCATTTGTCTTCATGGACGACAATTCTCGACCTCATCGTGCACATCTTGTGAATGCGTTCCTTCAAGATAACGACATCGCTCGACTACAGTGGCCAGCATGTTCGCCAGACATGAACCCTATCGAACATGCCTGGGATATGTTGAAAAGGGCTGTTTATGGACGTCTTGATCCACCAACCACTCTGAGAGATTTACGCCGAATTGTCGTTGAGGAGTGGGAAAATTTGGACCAACAGTGTCTTGATGAACTTGTGGATAGTATGCCACGACGAATACAGGCATGCATCAATGCAAGAGGACGTGCTACTGGGTATTAGAGGTAGTGGTGTGTACTGCAATCTGGACCACAAATGCTGAAAGTCTAGCTGTATGATGGTACAACATGCAATGTGTGGGTCTCATGAGCAATAAAACGAGCTGAAATGTTGTTTGTGTTGATCTCTATTCCCTTTGTATTTAAAGGTTCCGGAACTCTTGGAACCGAGGTGATGCAAAACTTTTTTTGATGTGTGTATAAAGATATATAGGTATATCAGTTTCTTGTGGACACGATAACTGCCGTAATTTTGCACCAAACACTTTGAATTTTTTACCGAATATGTATACCTATAAAATCTCGGTCGAGTTCGTTACTGGGCTATATTGGTCGAAGGGAGTGAAAATGGGGGGCTTTTTTTCGAAAAAGTGAAATATTGCTATAACTCTCTTAATATGTGAAATATAGAATCCGTTCAACGTTCATACTATGTGTCGGATAAAGCCCAAAAATTTATGTTTCAAGAGTTTATTTATAGCACCAACCATTGACCAAAGGGGTGGGAAAAAGTGGGTTTTTCGGGAAACATTAATCATATCTCTCTTAATAGGCACAATATCAAAACCATACGAAATGGACAATATTCCCCTAATAATTACCTAAAACTTTTGTTTGAAAGAATTTTTGATATGACCCACCATTATGCCAAGGGATGAGAAAAATGATTTCGGAATTATAAGAAAATGCCAAGAGCTATCAGTGGTTGCCATGGCAACACTACTTAATTGATGAGGGATGAGCCATCAGACTTTGCCAAGATAACGCACTTGCACGAGATCAGATTCAGATTTCCATATGACTAAGTGTGAAGCGGCTTCGGTGACGTAACTGGTAGTATGCTGAATGTCTATGCCCAAGGTCGCGAGTTCAAAGCCGGCCGAAGTCGTCGGATTTTCTAAGAGCGCTAAAAATCCCTCAGTATGCTTTCCTTAGGAGGGGAAGTTCCAACGTTCGTTGCGAGTTGCTGGTTGCGGTGGCATCTAGTAGCCAAGTTCACAGCTAGGTGTCGTTGACGGTAGTACCTGGTAGCAACATTAGGAACTACTGCTTGAAATTGACCGTCTGCAGTCCTTACCTGAATTACAGACAAATATAGCCATCACAATTCACACCGTTTATCAGACAGATTCTACACTCACCCAAAGTACACGGGGTTACTTGACCGCATTGTCGCAGCCCCTAAACTGAGGAACCAACCAAAATCTCTGCGGGAGATATAATTTTGCGTGAAGAAGTAACAGACCGTTACATAGTTACACATCAGTGTCGAAACATTGCATAAGGACAGTGTGACCACAAGTATAAAAATGGACCCCAAATGACAAGAAGTTTACCGTTCCCATAAGACAATAAAATGTTAAAAATAAGCATAAAATGACGAAAAACAAAGTTAATTAAGCTCCAATTATAAAATACCTTCTCGCAATAAATGAGGTCTGATCCTTCTACGAAAACCTGCATATTCTGCCTATTTTCGCCTATCCCCAAGTTTGTCCGGTGAAATCTACCTCCGCCTTCCGGCGTGCCGAGAGGACTTTTTTTTAACATTAAATTATGTTTTGTAAGAAAGGAGACACCATGGAGAAGTATTTCCATGATAGCTGAAGTGGAATCTTTCCTACCTCTTCACAGTTTTGCCTCAAGAGCCTGATCGTTCGCCGATCCAATCACCAGACCGGAATTAAATTATTTGGCAAAGCCGTGAATCAAATCCAGACCTCAGGGGTGACTCCAGAAAATGCTAGCCACCACATCACGAGGTAGTCGCCTATTAAGAAGACTCGAGCAAATACTCGGGCATCCATGTAAGGAACGATATGAAAGGGAGTACCCATGTGGATTGTGTTGTCTCCAAAGAGTATCACTTCATTTTGTAATGAGGGTGTTAAAATGCAGTAGTTCCACCGGAAAAGGATTAGGATATTTGACCCTAGTGAGGCCAATCTTGGAATACGGCTCAGCGGTTTGGGAACCATATCAAGTAGGGATTATCAATGAGCTGGAGATGGTACAAAGGAAGGCTGATAGGGTTTTTCTCAACGATTTTAATCCCAGAATAATGTAACTCGAATGATAGAAAAACTAGGGTGGAAATCTCTGGAAGATAGAATGACGAAATCCAGACAATACGCTATGTTTAACATTTACACTAATTAGCCAGCATGGGGAGAAGTAAGCAAATGTCTTAGAAATCTCACCTACCTGAGCAGGGCAGATCATCCGCATGAAGTTAAGGGTCGTCGGCAGAGTGCAAATTATGAGAAATAATCCTTCATTAATCTTGGTTGAAGACCTATGTGTGGAGCGTCACGCTATATGGCAGCGAATCTTGGACAATAGGAGATAAATAGGGGAAAAGAATACTAGCATTTGAAACCTGGTGCTATAGAAGGATTATGAAAATCAGCTGGAAAGAAATCAGCTGGAAAGAAATGGTCACAAATGCGGAAGTCTTTGGAAGAGTGGGAGAGAGAAGATGCTTCCTTAATATTTAAAAAGAAGAAGAAATCACCTAGAGCCTCCGTGGCTTAGGCGGCAGCACGCCGGCCTCTCACCGCTGGATCCGTGGTTCAAATCCCGGTCACTCCATGTGAGATCTGTGCTGGACAAAACGGAGGCAAACAGGTTTTTCTCCGGGTACTCCGGTTTTCCCTGTCGAAATTTCATTCCAGCAACATTCTCCACTATCATTTCATTTCATCTGTCATTCATTTAATCATTGCCCCGGAGGAGTGCGTCAGGCCTCGGCAGCCGGCACAGTCCATATCCTCGCCGCTAGATGGGGGCTCCATTCAATCCATTCCTGACCCGGTCGGAGACTGGAAGCAGGCTGTGGATTTTCAAGAAATCACCCCGTGGGCCACATACTGCGACACAATGGACTGCTTAAGATTATAATCGAGGGAACAGTAGACGGCAAGAATTATAGAGGAAGATCCAGACTGGAGTACATGAGTAAAATACTGCAAGATATGGGTTGTGGCTCATACTGTGAACTGAAGAGGAAGACTGAGAGACGGGAAGAATGGCGAGCTGCTGCCAACCAGCCTCACGGCTGTTAACCACAGAGAGAGACTGATAGAGGTATTGATAATTGGAACTCGTTACCTGCCACAGCCTTAGAGCCTTTCCCCAGACATACTGATGTGTTTCAGAGACGACCGTTTTTTTTGTGTGTGTAAATATTACGATGTAATAATTACTATAATTCCCAAATCGCGACTTATTTACATTACGTGTGATTGTTGTTATTGTTGATAATTTTCTGTAATTGTACGAGTACAATTTGCCACCGGGGAATAATCCCCATTTGCAAATTTATTTAGCGTTTGGCTTTTAGTGCCGGGAGTGTCCGAGGACATGTTCGGCTTGCCAGAGGCTGTAGCTGCTTCAAGCGGACACACATGGGGTGAACTACAAGTTCCGTTCAATTTCAAGTAGTTCCAACTTTTGCTACCAGATGCCACTGACACCTGGTGGTGAATGTTGGTACTTTGATAGAGCATTTCAACGAAATCTAACCTAGAAATTTAGCTCCACACAAGTTTAGTTAGTGGAAGGATATTTTACATGCCATACATCTATTACGTGGGACCACCGGCTTTACTTTCCCTCCGAAGGAAGGCATACTGAAGGATTTTAACGCTCTTAAAATATCCGACGACTTCGGCCGGGTGTGAACCCGAGATCTAGGGCACAGAAGTTCAGCATGCTACCAACTACGCCACCGAAGCCGCATTATTTGCAAATAAAGTAAATGAATGAATTAATTAAGAGATTAATTTTGTTATTGATTCAGTTAGGGGGTACTTCGGTGTGTGTGGAATTTGTCTGATAACCTGTAATTGTGAAGGATGTACTATCAATTTCGACTTGATCTTAGATGACTTCATCCATATTTGTGTACTTAATTTAGTATTAATTGAAACCAAAGTAGCAGTATATTACTGTGGGTATTTGTACTTTGGACTGGTATTTGGAGAGACGTTCTGCCTTCTCGAGGCTGAGTGTAACAGCCCTCAGATCATAATTAATATTCTTTGCAGAGCAGATAATAAAACCTGGACCTCCGCGATGACATCCTAAAATGCTAGTCACTATGCCATGAGTTGGACTGAAGTTGAAGGTACTTACTGGGAGATTCTGGAGGCTCAAAGTGCCCCACGAGACCAGGAGAAGGCGGTCCTCCGTGAGAAGCAGCACGACGGCGTGGAACACTTTGGAGACCCTGTAAGACAAAGGTCATGGTTATTAAATAGAAACCAGTTATATTTCATTAGACACCGTTCATTAAACACTCTAACTTAACCAACGCAGAAGTATGTACATGAAAAGAACATTAAATAACCCTCATTCGATTCCAACTCGAGACTGGTTACATTTTAAAATGATATATAAAAAGCGCAGTTGACATCATAACCTGCGTGCATTCTAATATTATTTCTATGAAGGAGGAACTGAATTACATTTCTAGACTTAGAAAATGCTTTTGATGACGTTGATTGGAGTAAGTTGTTTATTTTGGAATAAAGTACAAGGCGAGGAGGGTGATCTACAATCTATACAGAAACCAGACAGCAGTTATTCGAGCCAAATGACAAGAGAGAGAAGCTGGTATTCAGAAAGGTTTCAGGCAAGGCTGCAACGTAACACCCATACTTTTCAATCTATACATTGAACAAGCAATGAGGAAATTGGAGAAGAATTTAAAGTAGAGGAAGGATTCAAGGAGAAATAATTTCAACTCTGAGATTTGCTGATGACATCGTCGTCTTAGACGATTCACCAGAGGTTTTAAATGAGTTTATAATAGTATGAGGAAAGAATTCATGATGGCTAAAGGAAGAAGGAGGCTTCTGTTACTTACAAAGCAAAATAACCAGTGATGGACGAAGCAAAGAGGATATAAAAGTAGGTTGGCTCAGGCAAGGAAAGCAATTCTACAGAAAAGAAATCTGTTGACATCCAAAATAGATTTATGTATTAGAAAGTCATTTTTGAAAGCCTTTGTCTGGAGCGTGGCACTTTATGGAAGTGAAAATTGGACTGTCTGTCTGTTAGGTAGTCAGCCCGAAGGCTGGTTGGATCCTCAAAAAGTACCGCCGTTACGTTATGTGAGTAGATACCCACAAAAACCCAAGGCAGCGCTATTTTGAGGCGTTCTAGGCAAGAAGAGGAGTGAGGTAGTTTGCCATTGCTTTCCTCACTGAGTCAGAACAGTAGTCGTAACCCTATGAGTTGAACCTTTCACAGCATTCACAGGCACTGACTGTGCCCCGAACGCCATTACTAAGCACCACCCATACCTCAGTAGCTTCCATATAATCACAGCCATGAGTGAGACTGAGACATCGGTGAAAAGCCACCTTTTACTCTAGCCTGTGCCAACTGACAAATGCAAATGTACTGTATTCATCAAGAGATGGCAAACAGGCCTTTGGTGCAGCAAAAAAGAGGAGAATAGAAGCGTTTGAAATGTGGTGTTACAGGAGAATTATGAAGATCATATGGGTAGATTAAGTAACTAATGAAGGAGTATTAAGAAGACTGGGCGAGGAGAGATGTTTCTGGCGACTGCTAATGAAGAGAAGATGGAGGTTGGTAGGACACTTGCTAAAACACCCAGGAATAGCAAAGTTAGTTATAGAAGGAAGGGTTAAGGACAGGAAACGTAGGGGTACCACAGACCAAGGTTAGAATATGTTAAACAGATTGCCGTGGATGTAGGGTGTGGTAGCTATGTAGAGATGAAACGATTAGCTCAGAACAGAGAGACGTGGTGCGCTGTATCAAACCAGTCCAAACACTGAAGAGTCAATCTACTAGGAGAAACTCACGTCAGTGCCACAAAATTTTACAAACCAAACTAATGAATTATCACTATACAGTCTTGGATGTAACGGGTAATCTCGAGAATCACTGGAAATATTTTAACCTTTTGAACTTCAGTACTCTTAGCGTATGCTTCCTGCTCCATTTCAATTAATTTCTGCACTGTGAACAGTAGTAGGAAGTGAACACTGCAAAACAAAATATAATTATGTTCTATGAAATATATTTCCAAGTCAGTTCTTGGTTCATCATTGTCACTATCCCTGTCCACTAACTATTTTAAATATACAATTTCGTAAGCAAAGATGAAGGGGACGCCATGATTACATTCAATCTATATAATCAGTAAAACTGTCATAAACATTCAAGAATTACAAAGGTAAAAAATTCATTACAATTTCCGAAAACTATAGTAAATAGGGAAAGGTGAGAGATCACTAAAAGGATCCACAATACTGGAGTATAGCAGAGAAGTCATACGAGCGCTGTCAGTACAAGCTATCATAATGTCGTGTGGGATTCCACATCGGAGCGGAAGTTAAATATTTTAATGTTGAACGCCACTCGACATAGGAGTGCAAAAGGTTAAACGAGTATTTGATTTTGAAAGTAAAGAACTCTAGAATTTAGGAACCACTAAATTTGGCCAATAAATTTAGTGAAGAGACAAAACAGGGGACCGTATCACAATTTTTAAATACTTAAAGTTCCGTATCTGCCATTTTAGGGAATGGTCGAGGAGAACATTAATGGGTTCGTTAAAGTACAAGATTCGGCGACATGGCACTAATTGACAAAATCAGACAGCAGACATGGTGTTAAAATCACCATACCGGCAACCCTGGCATCAATATCTCCGGGCGACAGAGAGGGGCAATCTGTCGGCATTCTTCCGCCCCCGTATTACCTTGGATGTAATCACATAGCATGAAAGGAGATGGGTTTATTCCTATATCAGCAATTGTCATGTGTTAATCTGTTGACACACGACAGGTAAATAAGTGGCCTTTTTTATCTTGTCTCAGAAAGAAAAATGGCGGCATTATTTGTCAAACATATTACAGCTATTTTTTAGCCTACTTTCGATTTTTGCAAAAAATGAAAGTAGACTTACGAGATCAACACAGGGCGAAAAAGTGTGTGTCTGTCTGTGTGTGTGTGTGTGTCTGTGTGTGTGTGTGTGAGAGTCTGTGTGTGTGTGAGTGTGTGAACTCTGAATGTCTGTCCCCCCCCCTCCCCATCAATTCGAACACGGTGAACCCCGAATTGAACGAAATTTGGTACAAAGGTAGCACTAGAAAAGGACACCTCAGTGTCATGTTCTATATCGCCGCCATCTTGACGAAAACGTAATGGCGGCCACCCAAATGTTCAGAGCTTAAATCAAATTACGACTAACCTAATCATCCGATCTCTACTAAATATTTCAACAACATACCTTTATGGGAGGAGCATCCTTTGACCAAATTAATAGGTCATCAGCCTAATAGTTTGCGGATGGCGGCCATCTTTGTGTGAAAATCGATTCCCCCTATTAATTCGAACACGGTGAAACCACATGGAACGAAATTTGGTACAGAGGTAGTACTATCAAAGGGCACCTTAGTGTCATGTTTTATATCGCCACCATCTTGACGGAAACGTAATGGCGGCCACACAAATGGTCAATGCTTAAATCAAATTACGACTTACCTAATCATCCGATCTCTACCAAATTTTGCAACAACACACCCTTATGGAGGGAGCATCCTTTGAGCAAACTAATTGGTCATTAGCCTAATAGTTTGCGGATGGCGGCCATCTTTGTGTGAAAATCGATTCCTCCTATTAATTCGAACACGGTGAAACCGAATGGAACGAAAATTGGTACAGAGGTAGCACTAGCAAAGGGCACCTCAGTGTCATGTTTTATATCGCCACCATCTTGACGGAAACGTAATCGCGGCCACCCAAATGTTAAAAGCTTAAATCTAATTACGACCAACCTAATAATCTAGTCTCTACCAAATTTTGCAACAACATACCTTTATGTGGGAAGCATATTCTGACCAAACTGCAAGATCATCAGCCCAATAGTTTGCAAGTATGTGTGCAAATCGATTTCCCCTGTCAATTAAAACACGGTGAAACCGAATTGAACGAAATTTGGTACAGAGGTAGCTCTAGCAAAGGGCACCTCATTGTCATGTTTTATATCGCCGCCTTCTTGACGGAAACGGATTGACGGCCACCCAAATGTTAAAAGCTTAAATCAAATTACGACCATCCTAATCATTTGATCTCTACCAGATTTTGCAACAACATGCCTTTTTTGTGGAAAGCATCTTTTGACTGATTACAAGGTCATCAGCCCAATAGTTTGCAAATAGCGGCATGTATGTGTGCAAATCCATTCCCCATATCAATTCAAACACGGTGAAACCGAATTGAATGAAATTTTTACAGAGGTAGCACTAGCACTAGCACTTCATGTTTAATATCCTTATAGCACGTTGTATTTCAACAAGCTACTACAACCAACATTCAATTATACTCCTTGAAAAGGACAAAGAGTTATAACAATACCCATGCATTTAGGAAAAAGTAGGCTATATGTTCTTTACTGAACATCTTGTTTATAAAAGGATAGTTTCCAACTTATGATGAAGTTACAACCGTCTAATTGTTATTACAAACCGTGCTTGTAAAATCGTGCACCACGGCCACGCGGGCAGCTGCAGCAAGTCCGAAGATCGCAGGTTCAAATCCCGAAGCTGACAGCGACTATCCTGAGTGTGGTGTTTCCCCAGGTTTTTCCACACTCCAAGCAGGCAAATCCCGGGATAGACCCTTACAAGATTACAAGGTCATCAGCCCATTAGTTTGCAAATAGCGGCATGTATGTGTGCAAATCCATTCTCCATATCAATTCAAACACGGTGAAACCGAATTGAATGAAATTTTTACAGAGGTAGCACTAGCACTAGCACTTCATGTTTAATATCCCTATAGTACGTTGTATTTCAACAAGCTACTACAACCAACATTCAATTATACTCCTTGAAAAGGACAAAGAGTTATAACAATACCCATGCATTTAGGAAAAAGTAGGCTATATGTTTTTTACTGAACATCTTGTTTATAAAAGGATAGTTTCCAACTTATGATGAAGTTACAACCGTCTAATTGTTATTACAAACCGTGCTTGTAAAATCGTGCACCACGGTCACGCGGGCAGCTGCAGCAAGTCCGAAGATCGCAGGTTCGAATCCCGAAGCTGACAGCGACTATCCTGAGTGGGGTATTTCCCCAGGTTTTTCCACACTCCAAGCAGGCAAATCCCGGGATAGACCCTTACTTCAAGTTCCAGGGCACCTACCTTATCCCTCTCTCTACGCACGCTACTTTTCCAAGTATATATGGGGAATAATATGAGCACCAAAAGATCGGTAAATAATGGATTTCCTGGGGGTTCTGTTCTTGCTCCAATCTTATATAGCTTATATATCGCAGATATACCTGCCACAATTTCAAGGAAATTTGGTTATGCAGATAACTGTGCATTTGCTACTAGAGACACAACATTTGAGGAAACAGAGATGACCCTAACGGACGACCTTAAAGAACTGACACAATGCTTTAACATGCGGATACTTACACTTAATACTAACAAAACAGAAGTATGCTGCTTCCATCTAAACAACAAGATGGATAGTAAAGAATTACAGGTGTTCATCGGAAATCAATTATTGAGACATAATAGATTCCCTAAATACCTTAGGGTTAATTAGATAGAACACTCTCCTTTAGACAACACCCCTGCAATACTCAATCCAAAGTAAGAATCCACAACAATATAGTCCAAAAACTATGTGGCACAACTTGGGGTTCATCGGCAACTTCACTTCGATGCACGGCTTTGGGACTTGTGTTTTCAGCTGCAGAGTATTGTGCCCCAGTTTGGTTGAATAGCCCTCACACTAACCTCACAGATACCCAGCAAAATACCACCATGCGCCTAATCATTGGCACAATGAGGTCTACACCAACTCATTGTCTACCTATCCTCAGCCACATCCCTCCACCATATCTTCAACGTAATAAAACGCCCTCCTCAGGGAGTTCAGGAAAATAATGGATAACCCATAACTATCAATACACTGTGACATTGCTTCGCCTGAATCGTCTACGATCTAGAAATCCATCAACAAGGACTGAAATAGACTTGGAGAATACCAATTTGAACATAACTAAAGAATGGCAGGGAAGACAGGATACTAGGCCTGGATCAACCTTACCACGCATTGGATCATCGCTGCCACCTGGATTTGAGTTTCCTCGGAAAACATGGTCAACTCTCAACATGATTCGTACGGGTCATGGCAACTGTGCAGACCTCCATTATAAATGGAAAATAATTTCTTCACCTAACTGTGATTGTGGTGCCCCTAAGCAGACCATCCAGCATATCATCACCAAGTGTCCTAAAAGAAAGTACAGTGGCAACGTCACAGATTTCGCTCATGGATCACCAGAGACAATTACTTACATAAACAATGTAGATATAAATATATAGTTTGTCTTCCTTTCCTAAACTAATTATCATCTGTGGACGTACTGTATCTGTGATGCCATACGCTAAATAAATAACCATTGCCTCGCATTGTAATTTGCACGTGAGTAAAAAACTTGCGGTTGTTTCTCTCCCTTATTTAGCTTACGCTGTTTTGTTCTCGTTAAGTTTTTAAAATTATATAAAATCCAGGGAACCGGTACGTGTGAATCTATAGAAAAATATAGCTTCCCATATTTTGGTACATATCTCAGAAACTACAATAGATATTTCCTTGAATGTTTTCTTGGTATATTCAAAGTACATTGATCATTATTTGGGCAGAATTTGAAGCTTCTATGTTGAATATGTTGTGTCAGAGAGAGCATTACACGAACAATATTTTAAAAAAATATTGTTAAAAATTCTCTTAACTCATGTCCCTTTTTCTGATCAAATACTCAAACTGGACCCAACAAACTTTGCATGCATAATATTTAAACCAATTTTTGAGTTACGGAAGTAAAAGTATTGTCCTATTGTTTACAGGAGCTGAGTTTTTTTTACATCCTACTTGAAAACTGAAATTCTCTGTAAAATTGTCAGTGCTTTTCAAGCTGGGTTCCATGAACTAAACAAGATACCTGAATAAATGTACCTCCACTAGTATATTGTTTTAATCCCTTGGTTGGGGGGTAGTTGGGATAAAACACGGTTGTGTTACTGTGTTAATTTAGAAGACTGTGTCTGGGTGAGAGCAGCTTCCCGTAGCTGGGAGAGCTTACTAGTGTAGTGTGTTGTTGTTTGGTGTCTAATCTATTGGGGGTGTCCCTGCAAGATGTAAGTATTTGCTAGGGGATGGATCTCTAAATACAGGCTACTATACTGGCCTGCCAGCTGGGCGGAATGAGTAATACAATAGACGTGCTAAGTCAGCGGCTCCACGCTATGCGGTCGAGTCGCGTGCCGTGAGTAGGGTGTAGTCTGACACAGCAATTGCTGGCTACTACGGTCACGGGCAATTGTGACGAAGGTCAGGTGGGGTATGAGGATGTGAAGTGGAGTGTAATTAGTAATGCAAGTGTAGCTTACTGACCATGTATTTATTGGTCAGTAGATGTGGATTGGTATGTCCCTCTTGGGGAATCTAAGCAAGTATAAATTACAATTTGTGTATACAAATAAGGGGTAGGTGTTGACAAGAATTAAAGGATTCTGAGCACACTAGATTCTCACCTGGTGATGAAACTGGAACAGACGTCGGCTAGGGCCGCTGGCGAGGCACAGAGTAGAACAGATAATGGCTCCAGTTAGGACTCCATTCTTATACCTCCCGGCGCTGCGTGGTCAGCATTGCGTAAATGTAGCTGCCCTAGATAGTTGTTAGTGTAGATGTTTGTGTATGTTTTGCAAGTAGTTGGCTAACCTCCCAGGCTGGGTGGCCGCCGCTTACTGTGTATAGATAATGTTCTGGTCTTATGGTGTTGCCAGTTGGGGTGGTTTTGGTAAAAGATGGGGGCTGGCTCTCAGGGGGTACTGCCCCCCCCCCCCCCCGGGCTGTACAATATCTATACAATGTCTTAGAGACTACCAAGTTTCAAATACATTGATCAGATTGTTTCTGAGAAAATGGTACATGAAGTTTCAAAAAATATGGCTTACGGAAACACAAAAAGAATGTTTGACTAGTAGCTACAGTACATCCTTAAAACAGTATGTATAAACCTAATTTTATTGCATCAAATATCGCTTCAGCACAATAATTGATACACCAAATTCTTCAGGAAAGATGGGAAATATTTTAAGCTAAAAAGAAAAATAGACATTTCTGAGCCTATCACACGTCCCGGTTCCTTTAATCTCGAAGTGAATGTGATTTTCTATGGACAGCGGTATTCGCGATGAATGAGTTACTACAGTTTTACCGCACTCGTGTACACCGTCTTCTATAAGGTTCGTTCAAAAAGTAACGAGCCGCAGGCTGTAATGTGCAAACCGGTGACGACATCGGCTAATCGTGGCGTGTGTAAGGAGGTGTGGTTCCGACCAGAGCGTGGAAGGTCACAGCCCGTCGCTAGAGGGCACGCGTGCACGTCACGTGACGATACAAAGCGAGCAGCAGCATGCATCAATCATCCAACCAAGACCAAGACAGTAGCCATTCGACATGATTCCTGGTGTGGTTGAAGACTGTGGGTCACCCATTGGGCACACACTTTGCGCAAGTGCAGTCGTTCCTTCATGATGGTGTGCACACTTCCGACGCTCAATCCGACCACGGCGGCTATGGCGTTCACTGTCACTCGGCGGTCCTGGGTAATGTGTGCATCAACCAGCTGGTCGTTGTCATCGGTAATGCAGGGGGGTACCCCAGACCGGGCATCATCGGCTAACGACACCCATCATTCCCTGAAGCGCTTGTGCCACGCCTTGACCCTTGCAAGGGACATGCATTGTTCGCCGTACACTTGTGCCATTCGGCGATGAATGTCCGTTCCCCCTACTCCTTTCGCTATCAGAAACCGAACAACACCTCTTTGCTCTTCGTTTGACGCCTCCATGTCACTTTTTGCAATGTGACTGGCAGGGTTGGACGATTGATGCATGCTGCTGCTCACTTTGTATCGTCACGTGACGTGCACGCGTGCCCTCTAACGACGGGCTGTGACCTTCCACGCTCTGGTCCGAACCACACCTCGTTACACACGCCACGATTAGCCGATTTCGTCACCGGTTTGCGCATTACAACCTCCGGCTCGTTACTTTTTGAACGCAAATATAATAACAAGCAGTATTTTACCCTACCCCGCTTTAGTGAAAATAGTACAACACCCAGAACAATTATCTCCGCTACACTTCTAGACAACAGTTAGGACATTTTTTTATTTTGCCTTGGATCGCAGTGAAAAAGACCGAGACAAATAGAGGAGTGTCATTAGAGGGGACAACCAGTATATTGACTTCAAGAAGAAGAGAGGAAAAGTCCATAATTTGAATGGTTCATTATGGTTCCGTATTGATGCAACAATTAGTAGGCTATTAATATTTTGCAAAAGTTCCGCCTAATCAATACCTTTATTGTACTAAATATAAATGATCACTTAGTGGTACATTTCCTTCTTTCTTTCTTTCCTTCTTTCTTTCTTTGTTATTTTTATTTATGTATTTTATTTCCTTATGTTTCTTTGGATAAACATCTTCCCCTTTCATTATGGTGCACCATAATAGGGTTTTTTGAAGGGAACATTTTATGAGTGTTAAGCTATCCGACCACCTGTTTGCCTTGACTTTTTATCTACACAGGCTGATGAAGGGGCCAAAACAATTAGGCCCCGAAACATGTACCAATGACCACTAAGTGATCATTTATATTTAGTACAATAAAGGTATTGATTAGGTGGAACTTTTGCAAAATATCAATACTAAGTCTATAATTTCCAGGAGATTTCAAATTTATTTTAAAGAGTATGGATTTTGTAAGTTCAATCAGAAGAATACTCTGGACAATGGTTCAAATCAGTTTTCAACGCATCTGTTTCAGTTTTGATTGTCGGACGTGTCGGCCAAATGTTCGTTACAAACAATGAAAATTGCCTCTCAAAAACCAACACAACTCGGAAAGATTTGATCCAGTTCTATAAGGATGTTAGATGCAAAGATACACAAAACAACACTTCGTGCTTTATTTCGTGCATAATGCAAGCTTTTAACGCGATGGACGATGACGATAATGTGAACATACAACAGCTGAAGTAGAAAGCTCGTTTCGATCTACAGTGACGCCATCAGGGCTGGCTTCATAAATGGGCTCAATGATATGGCTAAGAAGAGCAACGAAGGGTCTGATCCTTGTGAGAGAGCATTCCTATATATAACTTCAGGTTATTATTATTAACAGAAAAGCGCACGAATGTGCATAACATAGATTTACAATAGTGAAACAAACATGTTACAAAAGAGTTAATTGATGTGAAAAACATCATAATCCAGTAATCAATCAGGAATGTGTGCATTAAAGCATTCATTCATGACCAGTCATAATATTGTGAATTGAATGTTATTTGTGAAATAGAGCAACACTGTATGATGATTTGTTCATTTTAAATGTTAGTCCTTGCTATAATCACAGAGTGATTTCTGGTTATTTTTACTTCGTGTGATGTGATATGTGTCACAGAACTGGTCACATAACGAGCACAGGCAGAGTTCATTTGGGGCGTGGTAGGACATGTTTTTACATATTTTATGGTGGTACCCATGCACTGCTAACTTTATCACCACATGTCTTAGTTTCTGATTGGCGCTGGTCCAGTTCCGGTTGATCATGGCATCCGTGCTGTAAAATTCTAGCGGAATGCCTTCTCTCTTATCTCTTCTCTCTGCTAGGTGCTCTTCAGCATTCTTTGTTGATGGAAGCTGTAATTTTGTTCTTATTTCTTCGACGAGGAAGGGTTCCCGTGCTAATTCATATGTTAGGCGGGAGCGCGTGTATTTTGAGATGCCCATTAAGGTTTTCAGGAATTGGGCTTTAACTCTTTCGATGGTGGCCAGATCTCTCTTCGTTAGTCGGTCCCATATCAAGTGGATCCCGTACGTGAGAATTGGTAGGATCTTTGCGTCAAACAGATGCATAGCTGTTTTTAAGGATAGCTGCTGTAGATTGATAATGTCGTACAAGGCTTTCAAGCAAGCCACTGCTCTGTCTTGGATGTGTAGTCTGAATGTTCCGGTAGTCTGTAAAGTGATCCCAAGGTATTTAACTGCATTCACTATTTCCACTTTGACCTCTTCATATTAACTTCAGGTTATAAGACACTAATGGGGAATATGGATATGCAAGAAATGATTACAACGGTTCAGAACATAAGTGGAGAACTTCTGGTGAACTCTTTTAAGTGAACGTTTTATGAAAAGTGACTAATATTTTATTTCATTCAGAGATGTAAAACTAATGATACATACTGTAGGTCAATTGTTTACCAATAAATAAGAATTCTGAAAAAAAAAATCTGTGCAATTGAAGGTAAACACAGCAATGAAGCGATAATAACAGTAGGAAAATGTATCTGAAATGAAAAGAAGTTAAACACAATGGAACTAGTCTCAACGAAGTTGATTAAAAGGAGAGCCTTCGTCGTAAATAAATGCAGCGTGCTTCCCGAGAAGTAACACTTGACCCAGCTCCATAAAACACGAGAATGAAGCGAATTCTAATACGATAGCAGCCAAGGATTTAGAGCGAAATAAAAGTAATAGGAAATAAAACTGAAGTGGTGATAAAAAGTGAACGAAAAAATTGAGAAAGGACTAACGATGTTTGTGTATGGGGAGGACAGAGAACGAGAGGGATATAGAAGTGGCTAAATATATTTGTGTATGCGGATGGGAGAGAGAGAGAAAGAATGTCACAACCACATCACATCCTTAAAATTGGCTGTGCAATAAAAGTAAACGTTGGAGTGAGCTTACGAAGAGCTTATGGCATTGCATCCTAAGAGACTGTGGGAAGTGTAGTCAGCAAATTCGCCTTGTAGTCGTAACGTTTTATTCCTTGCAAGATGAACTGTGGTGTAGTCATGCTATCAAGTGCTAACAGTGGGTGTAAATGCAGGGGTTTTACTCCATGATAATACTGGTGCTCGGAAGAGGGGAACAAGGGTTGAGTTACTGTAGGTAAGGGGAGGAGGTACGACAGCACTAAATAGGCTATAACTTTGACATATGAATCGCAGCCAATGGCCATAATCTGGGCGTTTTTCATTGAAGGTCTGAGGGCTCCCAACAAGTTCAATTTCAAGTACACACATCAAAAAAAGTTTTGCATCACCTCGGTTCCAAGAGTTCCGGAACCGTTAAATACAAAGGGAATAGAGATCAACACAAACAACATTTCAGCTCGTTTTATTGCTCATGAGACCCACACATTGCATGTTGTACCATCATACAGCTAGACTTTCAGCATTTGTGGTCCAGATTGCAGTACACACCACTACCTCTAATACCCAGTAGCACGTCCTCTTGCATTGATGCATGCCTGTATTCGCCGTGGCATACTATCCACAAGTTCATCAAGACACTGTTGGTCCAAATTGTCCCACTCCTCAACGACAATTCGGCGTAAATCTCTCAGAGTGGTTGGTGGGTCAAGACGTCCATAAACAGCCCTTTTCAACATATCCCAGGCATGTTCGATAGGGTTCATGTCTGGCGAACATGCTGGCCACTGTAGTCGAGCGATGTCGTTATCTTGAAGGAACGCATTCACAAGATGTGCACGATGAGGTCGAGAATTGTCGTCCATGAAGACAAATGCCTCTCCAATATTCTGCCGATATGGTTGCACTATGGGTCGGAGGATGTCATTCAGGTATCGTAAAGCCGTTTCGGAGCCTTCCATGACCACCAGTGGCGTACGTCGGCCCCACATAATGCCACCCCAAAACATCAGGGAACCACCACCTTGCTGCACTCGCTGGACAGTGTGTCTAAGACGTTCAGCCTGACCAGGGTGCCTCCAAACACGTCTCCGACGATTGTCTGGTTGAAGGCATATGCGACACTCATCGGTGAAGAGAACGTGATGCCAATTCCGTGGGGTCCATTCAGCATGTTGTTGGGCCCATCTGTACCGCGCTGCATGGTGTCGGGGTTGCAAAGCTGGACTTCGCCATGGACGTCGGGAGTGAAGTTGCGCATCATGCAGCCTATTGCGCACAGTTTGAGTTGAAACACGACGTCCTGTGGCTGAACGAAACGCATTATTCAACATGGTGGCATTGCTGTCAGGGTTCCTCCGAGCGGCAATCCGTAAGTAGCGGTCATCCACTACAGTAGTAGCCCTTGGGCGGCCTGAGCGAGGCCTGTCATCGACAGTTCCTGTATCTCTGTACCTCCTCCATGTCCGAACAACATCGCTTTGGTTCACTCTGAGACGCCTGGAAACTTCCCTTGTTGAGAGCCCTTCTTGACACAAAGTAACAATGCGGACGCGATCGAACTGCGGTATTGACCTTCTAGGCATGGTAGAACTACAGACAACATGAGCAGCGTACCTTCGTCCTGGTGGAATGACTGGAACTGATCGGCTGTCGTACCCCCTCCGTCTAATAGGCCCTGCTCATGCATGGTTGTTTACATCTTTGAGCAGTTTTAGTGACATCTATGAACAGTCAAAGGGACTGTATCTTGGATACAATATACACAGTCAACGTCTATATGCCGGAGATCTGGGAACCGAGGTGATGCAAAACTTTTTTTGATGTGTGTAGTTCCAACTTTGGCTGCCAGAAGTTCACGAACACTAGCGGCGAACGTTGGAACTTGATAGGGCGTTTCCTAACCGGTCAAATATAATCTACAAATTTTGCTACACACCACCAAATGTAGTGTTAGGTTCTTTTACATGCCATAAATCTATGACATGGGCCCTCCGAATGAAGGCATACTGAAGGATTTTAACGCTCTTAAAAATTCCGACGACTTCGGCAGGGTTTGAACCCGCCATCTTGGGCATAGCAGTTCAGCATGCTACAGACTACCCCACTGAAACCAGAAAATAAGCTATAAGAATCAGTAGCTTTAATAAATTCATCGCCTAATTGTTACGTCATTATTGTTGTTTTTCTCTTTCCATTTTAGGGGCTTGGTAATTTAGCCCTGTGCTCTTGAATGTGTGTGTAGAATTTGTCTGATAACTGGGGAGAGTTTGGTGCCGGTAATAGTGTGTATGTTTGTAATTGTGGTGAGAATTGAGGAAAGGGTGGCCGTAGCCCTAATTTAGGATTCATCGCGGCATTCGCCTGAAGTAGAAATGGGAAAACACGGAAAACCACTTCCTGGATGGCTGAGGTGCGAACCGAGCCCTCCTCTTCTCAGTTGTGCCTCACAAGACTCAGTGTACCCCGTTCCAGCCCTCAGACCAGAATTAAATTTCTTTGTCGAGCCGGGGCGACAGCCACGAACGCTAGCTGCTACACCACTAATTGGACCTGAAATATACACGTTGGGACAAGAAGGAAGGCCGAAAAGGTGTTGACTCCGCGTGGTCCTAAGTGACTCAATCACGTAGCATAATCATAATATTAATAATAATACAAAAGTCGCCTCCGTGGTTTAGTGGTCAGCGTGCTTAGATGCCACCCCGGAGGTCTGAGGTTCGATTCCGGGCTCTGACACGAAATTTGAAAAGTGTTATGAGGACTGGAACGGGGTCTACTCAGCCTCGGGTGGACCAAATGATTCGAGTTGGTTCAATTCCCACCCCAGTCATGTTCGAAGTGGTTTTCCGTGGTTCCCCACTTCGTATCCAGGCAAATGCTGGGATGGTACCTAACGTAAGGCCACGGCCTCCTCCTTCTCTCTTCCTTGCCTATCACTCCCAATATTCCCTTCCTTTCCCATCCCTCATAAGTCCCCCTGTTCGCTTTGCAGGTGAGGCCGCTTGGGCGAGGTGCTCGTCCCACCTCCCCAGTTGCATCCCCCGTCCCGATGTTTCAAGCTCCAGGACACTGCCCTGGAGGCGGTAGTGGTGGGATCCCTCGCTGTGTCCGCGGGAAAAGTCAACCCTGGAGGGTAAAACGACCAAGAAAGAAAGAAAGAAAGAAAGAGAGAAAGAAAATAATAATAATAATAACAGTAATAATAATAATAATGGTTTCACGTCCCTTTGAACTACTACGGCTTTTAGAAACGTCAGGGTTCCGGATTTTTTCCCGAAGGGGATCATTAACATAACAGTTAATCTACTGACACGGCTCCATCCCATTTGCGCATCCTCAAATGGCAATTGACTGCGCCAGGATTCGATCCTGCAACTTTGGGGACAGCAGGCGAGAATATTACAGCTAAGCCACGCAGCCAGTTGAGCAGAAGAAGAAATGATCATCCTGCTAATGTTGAGAGAACTCTTCGTTTCCCCAGCAAAGGTATAGCCCACTTTATTTACGGGACGTAGTGCATGGTCCCCTACCCCAGAGGCGGTTCGGGCAGGGTGTACCAGCATCCAGCTGATAAGCCTGATTTGGCATACTAAAGTGGAAACTCCGAAAAAGAAACGGCAGAAAACTAGAAGATTTGTTGTAGTTTAATTAGTGTGCCGAGAAAGCCAATATTCCAAGAAGTAGTCTGTTTAACCTAAAATGAAGGCAGGAGGTTGAAACAAAGATGTGATGGTGGGTGTAGGGCGGCCCTCTCATATCCCATGAGGTTGTAAGGCAGACCGATAGTTGAGGACAGTAACGAAGTTTCAGTCCGCCATGCGCCGCTCCAATTCACTTCCGAGTCTGGGGCTAATAAACTGAGTAAGAAGTAGGGCGGTATAGCTTCAGCAGACAACAGTATTACCCTTCACAGAAAGTCATTTATACTGATATAAGTGACGGAAAAACTATTTCTTCAAATGCGTAGTGAGACAAGCCAAGGTAATTAAAATTTCCTAACGCATTTTAGAAAACATGAAATTCTAACTCAAGATGACTAAGTTTAAAAAATATATATACCACATTAATGATGATGTAAGTTACCACATTTTATTGCTGTCACCCTGGAGGCCTGTCAAGAAATGTAATTCTGGTCACAGGGCTGGAACGGGGTACACTCAGCCTGTATTATGTGTGTTTTGTAATGCAATCTGGAGGTGACCTAGGTCAGGCTCTGTATGATGCATATTTACTACAGCTCGTACTCTGCAGAGGCGCTGATTAGTAAATCTTCGAATCTATGGAATCCCTGGGAGGATTACCTGAGATAATTGGTATTTGAGTAACACATATGTTTTACAGGAGCCCGTGGTGGTTGATTCGTTGGATCTCTGGAAGCCGAGAGCTTTCCCGTGATATTATATTTTTGTGACAGACTTGGGGGACTCTGACAATCTTGTAGTCAGGTAACATTCCACTTAGCGAACACACACAGATCAAAGATAAGATTGTTATTGGTCATTGGTATGACAGGCGACGAGATTTAATCTGAGAATTATGAATATTAAATAAAAGCCTAGAGCCTCCGTGGCTTAGGCGGCAGCACGCCGGCCTCTCACCGCTGGGTCCGTGGTTCAAATCCCGGTCACTCCATGTGAGATCTGTGCTGGACAAAACGGAGGCAGACAGGTTTTTCTCCGGGTACTCCGGTTTTCCCTGTCAAAATTTCATTCCAGCAACACTCTCCACTATCATTTCATTTCATCTGTCATTCATTTAATCATTGCCCCAGAGGAGTGCGTCAGGCCTCGGCAGCCGGCACAGTTCATATCCTCGCCGCTAGATAGGGGCTTCATTCATTCCATTCCTGACCCGGTCGGAGACTGGAAGCAGGCTGTGAATTTTCATTTTCAAATAAAAGCCTGAATGGTTAGAAATTGCTCTAGATTAATTGGGGAGCTATCCACGCCGGAACTGTATTTTCCGATTGTTATGTTGATATGAGTTCAGTGATCTTATTCTTGTATCTTTGATAGCCAGTTGGCTTTGTTGTATTTTGTGTATTCTTTTGCATACGTTTTTATGTATGCATACTTTGAGTTACGGCGACATCCGGTCAGCCAGTGGTTGTGTTCATGTTTATGGTCACGTCAGCGTACCTTAGCTTTGTGAGTGTAAGACCCGATTGGGCAACTTTATTTAGTGTGTGCGCGTGCACTTTGTTGAACTCCCGTGGAATAATTTATGTAATGTATCGTTTTTAATAAGGGTAGGTACATCATACTTTTGTTATTTGTGTACAGCCAGGTATGATTAGTTTATTTCTCTTGAGACATATTTTGATCCGTTATTTCGGGGATTCGTGACTTGCTTGATTGATCATACGGGAGCGAATCTCCAATAATTAATGTACTCATGTTTTCCACAGCCTACAACATTCACGCACACAATAATGTGAAAGTGATGGAGTGTATCCATATTTTTATTCAGTGTTCTTATGCTGATTTTCGTGGACTGATTTTAATCAGCTTGTGTTAATTTTAATTATATAGTTGTTGGGGGTTAATTCAGGGAGGTGTTCTGTTTTTGTCGAATTCAGTTATTAAAGTTATTTATTTTATCCCTGTTTCACAACATTTATAGTACTTATTGCCCCTATGAATCCGTGTTGTATATTGAAGCAAAAATTATATTTCTCTATCACAAAATAAGAACTGAGCATGACCCCGAAGACAGAATATTGTTTAAAAGCTTCATTAGAATGGTACAACATATAGCGTGAAATTCGCACATAACGTACTAGAAATATTAACGAGTTGAAACCAATATCTATACTTCTATAGTTCTGTCCACCGAAACGCCTCTTTCGCCGACCACCGGCCGTTGTTTTGGCGTGCGGGTGCATGTGGATTGGGATTTGTTTCTGTGTGGCAAGCTACGAGTAAAATATAAACGTTATTGTTAGACTATTTCTTTTTACTCTTATTGTTTCTCATCCACACTACTACTATACTAATCTTTCGGAGGTGCGAGTTACAAATAATGTAAAATCTGTATGTTATCTTCAGTCTCTATTGTACATTTTAGTCTCCACCTTGCTACGGGCCGCCTCTGGCCGACACTCATATCTCGATCGCTGAGTACCTCAATAATACTGATTAACATAAAACACATTGCCCCGTACAGTGTGTGTAAGGCGTAGTATTTCAGTAACATGGAATGGTTGAATCAGCACGTCATGTGATAACATGAATGAACAGTGGTTTACTTGTTCCCTGACTCAATGACTTGGTTAATAATGTGCAATAGTATTTAGCTCACAGGTGATTCACACCTTTACAGACTATCCATTGTGGTGAGTGAGGGCTTACAAACGGAACGTTTTTCTGAGTATACAGGGGTCCAGAAAGAGAAGTACCGATCCTTACAGAAGGGCTAGTACGTAATGATATGACATTAATCATATCTATTAAGTTTCCTCATTGCCGTTATGATCAGAAATAAATTAACATGAGTATTTATTAAATTTAATACATCTTAGTCAATAAATAATGACAATAGAATGCATTATACCAGTTTAAGTTTACATTGCCACATTGGTACCGTCTTCAGTAATTGTTTTCTAAAATAGATCAAAACTATTTGAATTACGAGCCAATATTAGACTTGGGTTTTCCTTTTTTTTTGATGTTTTTTCTCTCATAAAAGGTATTCAAGAAACAGATCTGGAACAATGTGGGCTTTATATTTATGTCACTCTAAAATAATTTCCTGAAAAATACGTAGGCTATATCTAAAATATTTGGTGTCACCAAATTGGGCCATGTTTCCAATAATAACACCAGGAAACGGTTTGGGGTTGCACCAATCAGTGACAGGATGCTGGAGTGCCGTCTGCGTTGGTTTGGGCATGTTCTACGAACGGAAGTGGACACAATTACAAAGACTGGCTACACTATACAAGTTGTCGGCAAGAGATCTATGGGAATCCCGAAGCAACGGTGGGATGATACGCTACGTGGAGATCTGAGGAACCAACACCTTCATCCTGACATGGCCAGAGACATAAACAAATGGCGACAACGCACCCACATAGCAGACCCTGTAGCTAGGCGGAACAAACGCTAAGGAAGAAAAAGAAGAAGAAGATTAACAAATGTCTGTTGTTTGAGTCTTCAGTCTTTTGACTGTTTTGATACAGCTCTCCATGCTTCCCTGTCCTGAGCTAATCGTTTCATCTCTACATAGCTACCACACTCTACATCTGAGGCAATCAGTTTAACATATTCTAACCTTGGTCTACCCCTACAATTCTTGCCCTCGACCCTTCCTTCCATAACTAAGCTTGCTATTCCTGGGTGTCTTAGTATGTGTCCTATCAACCTATCTCTTTTCTTCATTAGCAGTCGCCAGGAACATCTCTCCTCTCCCACTCGTCTTAATACATCTTCCTTTGTAACCCTATCTACCCATCTGATCTTCATCATTATCCTGTAACACCACATTTCAAACGCTTCAATTCTCCTCTTTTCTGCTGCGCCAATAGTCCAAGATTCACTTCCATAGAGCGCTACGCTCCAGACAAAGGCCTTCAAAAATGACTTCCTAATACCTAAATCTATATTCGATGTCAACAGATTCCTTTTCTGTAGAAATGCCTTCCTTCCCTGAGCTAACCTACTTTTTATATCCTCTTTGCTTCGTCCATCACTGGTTATTTTGCTTCCTAAGTAACAGAAGTCTCCTACTTCCTTTAGTTTTTCCCCTGCCAATTTGATATCCATAGAGGTTTCTGATTTATTTAGGCTGCATTCCAGGATTCTTGTTTTAGATTTATTAATTTTCATCAATAATTCTTTCCTCAAGACGGAGACCATACCATTCAAAAACTCATTCAAATCCTCAGGCGTGTCAGCCGAGATGACTTATGTCATCGGCAAATCTCCGAGTTGACATTATTTCTCCTTGAATCTTCACTCCCACTTTAAACTTTCCTCCAATTTCCCTAATTGCTTGCTCAATGTAAAGATTGAGAAGTATGGGTGATTAGTTACATCCTTGCCTTACACCTTTCTGAATACCAGCTTCTCTCTCATGTCCTTCAGCTCGTATGTCTAAAAATATCAAAATAGAAGATGAAATGAAAATCTTCGCTGAAAGGAGCATGGCTTGGAAATTTATTGTATTTATTCCTTGCTTCAATGAAAATTCTATATGTGGTATGGCTGAAGCTCGTGGACGTTGAGAAAATGTCGCGTTGATATCTATGTTGAAGTTAGATTACAATATGCGTTAATGCATGCGTTGGTTTTTATAGTTTTGCTCATGGAAGATCCATAAGGAAGTTATGAGGGTTAGTATGCTACAAAAGAAGAAAAAGGTTACTGTAACACAGGCCTGCGATGAAAAATATACAAGGAAAGTGATATCTGAACTTCATGTATTCTTCGGTGATGATTTCAAAAACAGTAATTAAAAAACTCAATCACGTTACGTTTTCTTGAAGAATTCAATTGTACTTGAGTTTTATGAACAGTTTCCTGAGATAATAGAAGAAAGTCAAGTAGAAGTTTCAAAGGAAAAATACTACGTACTTAAATAGACAATTTGTTTGTTTTTTGTTTTGCTCAGTTTAAAATTTGTTTCGAACTTTCAAGTAAACATACTGTACATAATATTTGTTCATCTTTGTTAATCGTCTATCTTATGTTAGTTTCTTCAAGAAACTGCACCATAATTTGATGTGAAGAGTTTAAACTCAAGGGAATTTTTGTTTAGCTCTTGATTTTAGCAAAAATATCGATATCGATTTTACAAAAACCCTGAAGTGATGTCAAACAAGTAGTTCCGTGAAGAACTATACAGCCTATTTTCTTATATCCTACTTATATTTACTGTCACTATGGACATACAAAATTTCAGTTTGATTGCTGTAATAGATTCGTAGATATTGAGAACCGACTAAATATTTCGGATGGTCGCCATGTTGGATTTTATATATGTAGGTCCTAGAGTTATGTACTGTTACATGAAGATTAATGTGTACGTGTAGCATTCAAATTTCAATCGCATGATTAGGACACAAGAAGTAACAAGGAGATATTAAAATTTCGCACAGCTGCCATCTTGTGGTTAAGGAAACAATTGAAATAAATTAGGTGCCAGTGGATTAACAATCGTATAAGGATTTACTGTACCAAGTTTCACTGCACTAGGATGGTTAAATTGCGAGAAACGTGCATGTGAATATTTATATTTCGCGTCGCCGCCATGTTGGATTTGTGATCACCAGGTTATTTAAAGTCCTATAGGTGAACTTATGTTCATAGCCCCTATGACCATAAAGAAATTCAATTTGATTGCTATAATAGATTCGTAGATATTCAGAGCCGTCTAAATAATTCGGATGGTCGCCATGTTGGATTGTTAAATGTATAGGCCATAGAGTCATGTACCATTAAAGGAAAATTATTGCGTAGGTTCATTATTCAAACTTTCACTTCGATCGCATGATTACGACACAAGAAATAAAAACTTAATTTTAAAATTCGCAAAGCCGCCATTTTGAGGTTATGTAAACAATTGAAGTAAATTAGATACCAGTGTATTACAATGTGTATAAACATTTCCTCTACCAGATTCCATTGCGTTTGGAACATTAAATCGCGAGAAAGTTATATTTAGAATTTTCAAATTCGCTTGGCCGCCATGTTCGTTTTGTAGTTAACCGGTTTTTGAAAGTCCTATAGATGAACTTCCAGTAGTGCCCTTTATCTCCGTACAAAATTTCAGGGTGATACCGCTTATAGTTTCAGAGATATAGAATGCCGGTGAAATATTTCGCACATCCGCCATCTTGTGGTTATGTAAACAATTGAACGAAGTTTGATGTCGGTGCATTACAATGTGTATAAACATGTACTGTACCAAGTTTTATTGCGTTTGGTTGGTTAAATCGCGACAAACGTCTATTTAAATGTTGCAAATTCGCGTGGCCGCCATGTTGGTTTTGTAGTTACCAGTTTTTCAATAGTCACATAGGTGAGCTTCTAGTAGTTCCCTTTATCACCGTAAAAATTCCAGGGTGATATCGGGAATAGTTTCGGAGATATTGAATGCTGGTGAAATATTTCGCACAGCCGCCACGTTGGATTGGTGAGACGTAACAAAATTTGAAGGGCACGGTCGGGGTCGCCCGGAGTAGTGCTATGAACTTACCGAGTTTCATTTAAATCGCTCCAGCCGTATAGATGTTATTAGGGACACACACACACACACACCTCACACACACACACACACACACACACGCGCACACACAGACACACGGACAAAAGGTGATCTCATAAGCCTATTTTTTTCAAAATTGAAATGAGGCTAAAAATGGAGGTCATTTTCGAAATAAGCACACCGAATATTATAAAAATTAGCGAAAACTTCTCTTGTATTTCTCAAAGACTTAAATTTCACAGCCCTGTGTATGTGTAATCATAGGCCGTAAACTTTTAAGGCTATCCCCCATAAAACAAGTGTAGGGCATTTAGCCCCGAGTAGACTACTTGGGTGTGTGTGGAATATGTGTCTGATAAACTTTGTTATTATTTATTTATTTATTTATTTATGTATCGTATGGCTTTTAGTGCCAGGAGTGTCCGAAGACATGTTCGGCTCACCAGAGGCTGTAGCTGCTTCAAGCGGACACCCATGGGGTGAGCTACAAGTTCCGTTCAATTTCAAGTAGTTCCAACTTTCGCTACCAGATGTCACTGTTACCTGGTGGTGAACGTTGGAACTTTGATAGAGCGTTTCAACAAAATCTAACCTAGAAATTTAGCTTCACACTAGTTTAGTCTGTGGAAGGATATTTTGCATGCCATAAATCTATGACATGAGACCTCCGGCTTTACTTTCCCTCCGAAGGAAGACACACTGAAGGGTTTTAACCCTCTTAAAAAATCCGATAATTTCGGCCGGGTTTGAACTCGCTTTCTCGGGCACAGCAGTCCAGCATGCTACCAACTACGCCACGTAAGCCACTACCTTTGTTATTATGATAGATTTATTAGGGTGTGTATTTGTAATTCAGGTGATGATTGGGAATGAAGCGGCCGTGGCCTTACGTTAGGCACCATTTAGACATTCGCCTGGAGTGTAGAAGTGGGAAACTACAGAAAACCAATTCCAGGATGGCTGAGGTGGGAATCTAACCCACCTCTTCTCAGTTTTGCCTCACGAGGCTGAGTGTACGCCAGTTAAATTTAACGGTAGAGTCTGGAATAGAACCCGGACCCCTGGGGAGACAACCAGTAATGCTAACCGCTACACCACGAGATGGTCTTCACGAAACAGCGTACAGTTTTATGTTTCTCTGGGTGAGTGATTCTCTTGGTTTAGCCATACAATATTAACATGCGTAAAATTTACGTGTGTGAATAATTTAACTCCTTAGAATTCCCTCCATATCTATCCCCACCGTACCATCTTCCAGCAGTGCTTCTACTGGTCTATGGTGGTGATGTCAATTCTTTTGTTATTAATTATTTAAGAAAAGCGCACAATGTGCATACTGATACATAAATTATTCTTGACCTAGTCCTATTATTGAGATTGTCCTGTTTGGGCAGTTTTGAGCATGATATCGCTCACAATGTTTATCGCACAATTTGCACACACAGGATTCTTCCGGTTGATGAAATCTTAGGTTCCGGCAAAGCTTATAGTGACAGCCGTGCGTTGCAAATCTTGCCAGTATGTGTCAAAGTTCATAATTTGGTTGCTTCCATTCCGATTATAGAATAGCGACTGCTGTGTAAAATTTGGGCCATATGGCATTAGTTTTCTCTTTTAACAGGTGTAGTGTCTTTTCATAAGCCTTAGTATTTGGTAGCCAGAATTGTGCTTTTATGATCTCAACGAAAAAGTTTTCTTTTGTTAACACATATGTAAGCCTCGATGGTGCTGACTTACCTACTCCTAGAATCCGTTTTAGGTAACGGGCTTTGACCTCCTCAATTGTTAATAGATTTGTTATTAATGCCAATCAGTTCTAGAGGCATAATCATGGGGAAATAATTGCCTGTAAACTATCCTTGGACATATTGGTTTCTCCATGGCAATAACAAAGAAGTGGGGAATTTGATATAGATATGCCACATCATTTCAAAGGGATTATAAAAACAACCTCATAAAAACAGTGACAGTATGAGAGGCAAGAGAGATTACGCACTGCTATTTACGTCAAAGTAAACGACTTCTGTATTTGTTGTATTTAAGATGGAACTTAGCGTATTAAAGTTCAAAGGCCACAGAGGATTCAGTGAATATAATTAGTGTTACATACGGAGTATATATTAATTTCAACCATTTAACTAACTGGTGCCTTAGCACAAAGTTCGTAATATACGTAAATTTATGTTTGACCCTGACTATTATATGCCAGAAAACTGTACTATAATGAGGCTCATTAAAACACTATTTTTCATTATGAAACAGTTTTTCCCACCAATCAGAGCTCAAGAAGCAGTTATTTGACCAATTAGATAATTAGATGCGCTGAGTTTCACGGCCTTCTAATTTAAATTTCACTGCCTGGCCTAGTGTCATAGTAGGGTAATCGAGGAGGCCATGATCAAATACAAGGCATTCTCTGCGCCTCATGCGCTCTGTTCAGTACATAAAACTGGCGAAAACTCGACTGAATATTTATGTTCGAACATAAAATAGTTATAATAATTATCGTCGAACATAAACAGTTGTATGCAACTCGCCTATAATGGTAAATCATATACTCGTATGGAAATTATAAAACTCGCATACGCTCGTTTTATAAACATACTCGTGTCTTAATTATTTCCATAATGTACTATTAACGTATTATTAGTATTAAGCATCAATTGAATAATGTTAGTATTCTAGGTTTAAAGGTCACTCTCCATCATTGCTTGGGAATAGGTTGTTGTTGTTGTTGTTGTTGTTGTTGTTGTTGTTGTTGTTGTTGTTGTTGTTGTTGTTTGAGTCTCCAGTCTCACGACTGGTTTGATGCAGGTCTCAATGCTTCCCTGTCCTGAGCTAATAGTTTCATCTCTAAATAGCTACCACACCCTACATCCGAGGCAATATGTTAAATATATTCTAACCTTGGTCTACCCCTACTGTTCTCATCCTCGACCCTTCCTTCCACAACTAAGTTAACTATTCCTGGGTGTCTTAGTACCTGCCTATCTCTTCTCTTCATTAGCAGTTGCCAGAAACATCTCTCCTCTCCCACTCGGATTAATACCTCTTCATACGTAACCCTATCTACCCATTTGATCTTCATCATTCTCCTGTAACACCACATTTCAAACGCTTCAATTCTCTTCTTTTCTGTTGCATCAATAGTCCAAGTTTCACTTCCATAGAGCGCCACGCTCCAGACAAAGGCTTTCAAATAGGGAATAGGTTAACCCAGTGATAAGTGTGGAAATGATTAATTCATATTGATGACCAGAGACGGTTTACATAATGAATGGTTCTTTCATCAAAATAACGAACATAATCTTCTCTTGGCGTGATGTAAACAGCTGGCGCTATTAATTGGAACGAGGTTGATAAAGCATTCATGGAGCAGGCACATGAGATAAGAGGGATCTGGCCGATCAAAGGTGAATGTGAAGGAATTACGCACTTTAACTTGGCTTTTGTTAAACAGAAGACCTTCCTCCTACAATCCCCTTTGTGCTGAGCATTAACGCGATTTGATTCACACAAGACAAAGCATTCACTCTGAACCTACACTACTGTATTAGTTCATTCCAACACTCACTAAGGGGAGAAGGACGCCTTAATCATCAACTCCGTGCACTGTAGTCCAGTCAATAGACGAACTTCGCCCTACATCAGATGCGGGATAGTTTTTTTATTTTTTATGTTGTTTAGGACCATTAGGTAGTTATTAATCCAAGTTTCCGTCATCCCCACCCCCTTGCTTCGTCCGCCATTTTGAAAAACTGTCAGAAATCGGCACTTTTTTCAGTTTTTGGCCTCTAGCTCATTCCCAGTTCAATTTTTTGAAGATATGTATAAATAAGAAAGTGTAGATTACTAAATTTTCAACAACGTTGATGTAAAAGTTTTTTGTAGGACCAAGCGTATTCGAGATACGAGAAGGAGAAAAGGGGCGAAAATTGGCGATTCGGCAAAATTTTCACTTTCGCTCCACTTTCCATCGCAAAAACAGGGGGAAGACTTGATCTCAGAAAAATGTTTTTCTAATGAAAGTTGTAGAGAATTTAATTTTCTTTGAAACTCATGTATCAAAAAAATAATTACGAGCAATGGGTAGGAGTGGAGGTAAATTTAAGAAAACTACAGGAAATGCGTTTTTGTGATTCAGCCCTGGAGCGCCGTGTTAGTGAAAGTTTTTCGTTTTCATTATATTACAACCATTTTCTGAACACAGCAGTGCATCTAAATCATATTTAAACCATTTTTTGTGTAAATATGAATAGATGGGAGAGAACAAATTCGTTACACATTCATTTAAAAAAGTTAGTGTGAAGCCTATTTACAAAATATAGATTACAATACAATGCGTTTTATATGTTAGTTATTTACATATTAATTATTAGGGAATAATGAACACACTAAAATAAAAACTTTAAAATAGGTGGGGGGTTGCTACAGTAACCGGAGACGTTTCGCAAGGGGGGTCGGGAGGGCTGACTCTTCGGCAGGGTCTTCGTCGAATGATATGGACGGGTCGTCGATGTTTTCCTCTTCCTCGTCAGCGGCTATCAAGGGACGGTAGTTGTAGACTTTCCGTCGCAGCAGAATTTGCAGAAAGTGGAGCAATGCAGACCGGCTTTTCTGCATCCACATGCTGCGGAACAGCCGGTGACACACCTGCATGATACCGTCTTCAGCAGGGTACGAGGAGCAGCATCGCTGGTGGTTGTTGTCGGAATCAAGCCCCTGCTTCCTCTTGTCCAGCCAAAGATGATAGGTACTTTCTTCCTGCTCATCCAGGACATCACTTGGTGGTATATTCTCAAGGAGTGGTATCGCGCTGCATCGGAGGTTAGGGGCAGCTTTTTCAGGTTCAAGTATGTCGTGGTGGCAACAAATTTTGTGTGTCGCAGGTCAGAAAGTGATTGGTCGATTTCCCCACCATAGAGGACGACCAATATTTGCTCTCTTGCTTTGGAGATGTCCTCTAATGTGGCTTCTGGGTCCATGAAGACATCACTTATCTCCAACAATAATGGATTCCTCCGGAACAGGGAACAAAATTTGGTTTTACCGAACCCATAAAGGTTTGACGTTGTGTCACACCCGCTGATGGCGTGGATGATTAGCAGGTTCTCGGCGAAGTCATAATAAATGATAAGGGGGAGTGCATGACGTCAGGTGAATTGCCTCTTCCTGGTTCTTTAATGTACACGTTGTTCGTCGTATTTGCTGTCCCAGTGAGGATGACTAATAAATCGATGTCTTCCCCCACAAAAATTTAAGCGTCGTACGAAGAAGCCATCGATGTTACAGTGGTCACAATGAGCACGTCAGCATCCTCCTCAGCTTGCTTGTTCATGATGTTGGACGCTTCAAGTGTTGTTCTGAGGAGGGCAACAAATCGTTTCTTATTGCTCTCAATGGACAGAAATTTGTCTTGAGGAGTTGTGTTAAATGTGGCTTCATCAAATATCACATCTGCTGAAGCGTTCATCTTGCGCCTTCTTGCTCTTTCAGCATTCTTGTTACTCATCAGAAGATGACCATCACCACTGCCCCATATTGCTGGTGGGTGTACTTGGCATAATCTGCACAAATTTGCCCAAAAGTCGAATTTCGATTCCACACAACTTTGTAGAGCAGATGCCCACCTTCGATGACAGTGAGGTGATTTGAGGGGAGCTCGAAATATATGGGCAGGGGTGTGAACGCTGCATATAAAGCAGACTTTGTGCCCTTGCGCATGCCATCCTCGTTGAACAACGACATAGGGTACGGGGCAAGCTCATAAGAGAGGTATTCCTCAAGGTCGTCCTGGGTTGTTTTTGCTGTGATAGTGTGAGTGGGTCCACAGCAATCTTATCCCCAACTTTCAAGATGTTCTTGTCAGCTGCTAAAGATGTCAGCTGCTTGACCTTCTTTTTGAAGGTCACTTCACCGAAGGTTGTTCCCACTATTCTTGAGAATCCAGCCATACCAACTTGCTGGGCCTTGTACCAGTTCACCTGCTCATTTCCAACTACACCAGAGCTGATGCTCATAATTTCCTCTGCTTCAGAGAAAGGGGGGTGTTTTGAAAACCATTCGAGCAGCCGTTGCACATCTTGTTCGTCCCGCGTGATCCTGCTGGGCCTCAGCTCCACATGTTGTTCTGAAGACAATGCTGTAACTTCAGTGTACTATTTGTTGAGCTATATTCTGAAGGGAAGTCATTCCAAGAGTCCACTTCAACAATGTACTATCTGTCATTCCCCTTCCACTAGTCAAGCCACCTCCAACTTTCATATCTTCCATGAATTTCTGTTCGATTGTCATGTCAGTCCAATCGCCTGACCAAAAGTTGTCTGACCTTCGGATTGTGAAATAACCTTCTTTCGTAAATTTTTGGAACTCGGTAGGATTCATTCAGTCTTCCAAACAGGACAATTCTTGAAGGTACAAATGCGCATTTTTTGCATAAGGCCAATGACCAGCAGCATGGATAAATGGTATCATCATCTTGATAGTGTCCAAGTAGAGATGAAAGTTGCCCATCCTCTCTGCTTGTATAAATTTCTTCACAAGAGTCACCTTGTTATAGTACTGAACGCAGAGCTGAGCTGTTGGACGTCTGATTTACAATTAAGTGAGAGAAACAGTTTTTGTCAAATATCTCAATTCTTACAAAAATGACTTCGTGCCTTCTAACAATGACCGATTCAATTATATATGCGTGTGTGAGAAAGTGTGAGTGTATGTGTGTGGTTACATTCATACCAAAAATGGTTAAAATATTATTTAGATGCACTGCTGTGCTCAAAAAATGGTTGTAATATAATGGAAACGAAAAACTTTTACCAACACGGCGCTCCAGGGCTAAATCACAAAAAACGCAATTCCCCTAGTTTTCTTAAATTTACCCCCCACTCCTACCCATTGCTCGTATTTTTTTTATACAAGAGTTTCCAAGAAAATTAAATTCTCTACAACTTTCATTCAATAAACCTTTTGCTGAGATCAAGACTTCTCCCTGTTTCTTGCGATGGAAAGTGGAGCGAAAGTGAAAAATTTGCCAAATCGCAATTTTTTACCTTTTTCGCCTTCTCGTAGCTGGAATACGCTTGGTCCTACAAAATAAACTTCCCCATCAACGTTGTAAGAAATTTGTTAATCTACATTTTCTTATTTAGACATATCTTCAAACAAACGAACTGGGAATGAGCTAGAGGCCAAAAACTGAAAAAAGGGCAGATTTCTGACAATTTTTTCAAGATGGCGGACGAAGCAAGGGGGTGGGAATGACGGAAACTTGGATTAATGACTACCTAATGGTCCTAAACAACATCAAAAAATAAAAAAACATCCCGCATCTGATGTAAGGTGAACCCCCTTTTTAAGCCTCTATTGACTGGACTAACTGAGCATGAACACGGTCTGACTGGAGCAAGACAAGGTGTCCATTGAGAAAGTACACCATTAGATTGGAACATTCCGACCCTCATTAAGTGGATAAGGACGACTTAATCATCAGCTCCGTGCACTGAGCAATAACTCGGTCTGACTGGAGCAAGACAAGGTGTCCATTGAGAAAGTACACCATTAGATTGGAACATTCCGACCCTCATTAAGTGGATAAGGACGACTTAATCATCAGCTCCGTGCACTGAGCAATAACTCGGTCTGACTGGAGCAAGACAAGGTGTCCATTGAGAAAGTACACCATTAGATTGGAACATTCCGACACTCATTAAGTGGATAAGGACGACTTAATCATCAGCTCCGTGCACTGAGCAATAACTCGGTCTGACTGGAGCAAGACAAGGTGTCCATTGAGAAATTACACCATTAGATTGGAACATTCCGACACTCATTAAGTGGATAAGGACGACTTAATCATCAGCTCCGTGCACTGAGCAATAACTCGGTCTGACTGGAGCAAGACAAGGTGTCCATTGAGAAATTACACCATTAGATTGGAACATTTCGACACTCATTAAGGGGATAAGAGCGTCTTAGTCATTTGATCCGTGTATTGGCCGATTTCATTCACTTCATGTGTCATTAACTCCTTGCATGAGTTTGGTCTCAGGAAGGGCATGCGGCCGTATAAACCATCTGCCTTGTAGTAATCTCTCGCATTTGCCTGAACAGCAAGTGATCCGAATTCGAGTCTCGACTGATATTAACATCCTCGATACTCTTCCTTGACACTCTGCGTCCTTAGAACTGGCGAGGAATCAGTAATTTCGTATGATCAAGCCGCCTACTTGACATATTTACTCCGGTATCAAATATTCTGAGTTCGATACCCGGACAAGAAATGTAATTCAAATCAGTGAGTTGAAGCGGGATATTCTCAGCCACAAGAGTCAGAACTGAAAAGACATGGGTTCGATTTCCATCTAAGGCCCCCATAGAAGTGGTTTTCCTTGGCTTCTCACTTCTAATCCTTCCAAATCCCAGCCTCAATTACGAATACATACACTATTACAGACATCGCAATAACACAGGTTATCAGAAAAGTGATTCCCGGTCAATGCATGTGAGATTTTCGAAGTGAAATGCCATGTCCTGTGGTTCGGATTCCACGTAAAAAGGAGGTCCCGTGGCTCATGATCTCAAGATTAACGGTCACGTTAAACTACAAGCTTCCTTCCTTCCTTATCAGAAAAGTTTTATTTATTTATTTATTTATTTAATTTATGAGTTGCCGCACTGGACAAAGTGAAATACCTAATTAAATCGTCAGTTATATGCACTAAAATATTAATTTGGCTAATAGCATACATTGTCTGATGAAAAGTCGAAGAATGACCTCGTATGCATACATTTAACGTCAGAGAAATAGTATAAAATGGGTGGATAATTTTGATTTCACCCATGATGGCTCTCGGTGACGCATCTGAAGAAGTCTACAAAGCGATCCAGGTAGAAAAACGTGAAATGAAAAGTAAAATACTTTATATCGTTACTATAACAAATAATTCCGTTAAGAACTAAATAGCCTATTTTCATATATTCTACTTATGTTAATTGCCTCTATGAACATACATTACAATATTTCAGTTTGATTGCTGTATCACCTAGGTAGATTCATAGATATCATCTAAATATTTCGGATGGTCGGCATGTTGGATCTTTATATTACGTAGGCCATAGAGTTATGTACTATTACACGAAGAATATTGCGTAGGTGTATTATTCAAACTTCAATCGCATGATTAGGGCCCAAGAAATAAAACGAGATTTTAAAATTTCGCACAGCCACCATCTTGTGGTTATGAAAACAATTGAAATGAATTAGATGTCAGTAGATGAAAATTTGTAAAAGCATTTACCGTACCAAGTTTCATTGCGCTCCGATGGTTAAATCGCGAGAAACGTCCATTTCAATACCCAAATTTCGCATCGCCGCCATGTTGGATTTGTGTCCACAAATTTATTGAAAGTCCCATAGTTGAACTTATGTGCATAGCCTTTATAAACATACGAAACAGCTTGATTGCTGTCATAGATTAGTACATATTCAGAACTGTCTATATATATTGGATGGTCATCATGTTGGATTTTTATATATGTAGGCCATAGATTTATGTACTATTATATGACGATTATTGGGTAGGTTCATTAATCACACGTTGACTTCGATCGCATGATTAGGACACAAGAAATAACAATAATAAATTCCAAATTTCGCGCAGCCACCATCTTGAGGTTATGTAAACAATTGAACTAAATTGGATGTCGGTGCATTGCAATGTGTATAAAGATTTGCTGTAGCATGTTTCACTGCGCTCGGATGGTTAAATGGCGATAAAAGTCTATTTAAATGTTTCAACTTCGCTTGGCCGCCATGTTACTTTTGAACCTAATAGGTTTTTGAAAAATACATACTAAACTTCTAATCGTGCCCTTTATCACCGTACAAAATCAGTGATATCAGTAGAAGGTTCAATAGAATGCTGGTGATATATTTCGCACAGCCGCCATGTTGGATTGGCGCGACGTAATAAAATTTGAAGGGAATGGTCGGGGTCAGACAGAGTAGTACTATGACCTAACCGAGTTTCATTGAAATCTCTCTAGCCGTTTAGATTGTATTACGGACACACACACATAAGCACACACATACACACACACGGACAAAAGGTGCTCTCATAAGCCTATGTTTTCGTAAATAATGGAAATAGGCTAAAAATACGGATGTAGCGATGTTAACGAAGCTACACTGAAGTATCATCCATAGCATTTTTATTTGAAAGAGGCGAACTGTTTCATTTATACATGCGTATCAAAAAGTGTATGGTGGAGATACGGTATATCACGCAGCTAAATAACATTCATGTATACGAAGTGCCTGCTGAATGTAAGCAGCGTATATAGCAGTTCTTTCCGGCTTGTACTTCTGGACAGCTTTATCCCCCAAGTACTTATCTGTACAGATGAAAAATGGTGCCGTGCGGTGCTGTCATGGAAGAAATGGAGCAAACTTCATAGCCCGCAGCTGTCTTCTCCTCTGCAAATATCAATCTAAAGCTGTATGCCTCAGGACTGTTTTTAAAATATAAATGTTATGAACTATGACGAAAGTTACATTCTATACAACATGCTGCATAGTCGTAGGCGTTAAGACATTGCACCACGACTGCAGTGGGGTGATGGAAGTCAGTAAATCTAAGATTCGTATCCCGGCGCTGATAATAGCAATCGTAAGTGTGGGTTTTCCACGCAACCTGTAGGAAAATGTTGGAATGATACCTAGTGCTAGTGCTAGCCATTAGCACACTTGTCTGTCACCATGGAGGTCCGGGTTCGATTCGCGGCTCTCCCAAGGCATTTAATTCTGGTCCGAGGGCCGGAACGGACTCGTAAAGTAAAATTGGGAAGAGCCAACCTAAAACTGGCTTTCTAATGTTTCCCTCTACTAAATGAAAACTCTTATTATCCCCATTTCAAGGACGCCATGTACTGTATAAGATCCGATGAATTTCTATGCAGTGGGTAGATTTAATTTTCCTTTCTTGTTTTTACAGCTAACTCCAGTGAGTTATTGAGAGATGAGAATTAATGAAGCTGGTAAAAGGAGTTTGAAGCAAGCATCCAAAACCGTTTAGCAGTTTTTCTCAGCATTTACCTGGAGTTGAAAATGATTAACTATGGAAAACTATTTCAGGGACAGGTTTGAACACACTGGTCTACCGAGTTTGGAGATACCTTGGCCCTATTGCCTGGTGTTGCGCCTTTGCGGTCGTAGCTACTCTTAGTTCATTACCATATAGTAATAATTATTTTAGAAGAATATGACAAATTTAATTGCGTAGTTCTGCTCCTCAACATTTGAAAGACGCAGTTGCCTCTGTCTCAAGTCGAAGGTTAGTAGTTGCTGATCAGTTTCCCATCAAATGTATCTCTGATTAACTGTGCGATATTTTTTTTCGCAGATTAAAAAGATATCATCCGTTTGAGATAACATAATTATCAATTCTCACGTACGCACACATGTGAGGCGAACCTGTTGTCTTTCTTTAATCTACGAACTGCCACCATGTAAGCACTGACATCCTCACCCAGGTGACAAATACTAGGCCTAATCCAAACACAATCATTTCAACATCAATCACAGGTTTTAGAACTGTTCGCTAGATAATAGTTTCATATCTATACATTGCTAAACATTCCCTGTGGTCCATATTACAAGTATAAGGTGCGTTTAAAAAGTAACGAGCCGGAGGCTGGATTGCGCAAATCGGTGACTACATTAGCTAATCGTGGCGTGTGTGACGAGGTGTGGTTCCGACCAGAGCGTGGAAGGTCACAGCCCATCGCTAGCGGTCACGCGTGCACGTCACGTGGCGATAAAAAAAGCGAGCAGCAGCATGCATCAATCGTCCAACGCTGCCAGTCGCATTGCAAACAGTGACACAGAGGCGTCAACCGAAGAGCAAAGAGGTGTTGTTCGGTTTCTGACAGCGGAAGGAGAAGGGGGAATGGACATTCATCGCCGAATGTCACAAGTGTACGGCGAACACTGCATGTCCCCTGCAAGGGACAAGGCGTGGCACAAGCGCTTCGCGGAAGGACGGGTGTCGTTAGCCGATGATGCCCGGCCTGCCCCCCCCCCCCCCCCTGCATTACCGATGACAACGTCCAACTCATTACCCAGGACCGCCGAGTGACAGTCAACGTCATTGCTGCCACGACAATGCACGACCTCATACGGCCAACACAGTCGCGGCGCTCCTGCAGAAATTCAAATGGGAGGTTCTCGGCCACCCTCCATACAGTCCAGACCTCTCTTCCAGTGATTACGCCATGTTTGGTCCCCTGAAAAGGGCTCTGCGGGGCCAACGATTCACCTCGGACGCTGACGTCCAGCTGTACGTGCGGAACTGGTTCACATCGCAGCCCAGGGAATTTTATGAGACAGCCATTCACCGCCTCGTGTCACAGCGGGACAAGTGCCTCAACAGCCAGGCCAATACATCTAACATACAGGTACTGATTTCTGTAATTATGCCTCCGGCTCGTTACTTTTTGAACGTACCTTATAAAAGTCATTACTGACTGTCACCGCAGACTACGTTCCATTTAATTTGACTTGACGTGAGGATCGACTGTGGTCTTCACGAGACACAGGTAAACTTTCTGTGAGGATGAACGGTTTTGTTTTGTTTTCAATAAAATAACGGCTGTACATAAACGGCTTTAAATTACAAGGTAATCACTATTGTATATGGGGTATCTGTTCCGCACCACTGCTCGATCAGCTGGTCGTGTGCTCGCTACGATGGGTGAGTGGTTATCGTGTCGGACTGCCAACCCCAAGCTTGCAGGTTCACTCCGGGCCGTGGTAAGTGATTTTTGAAAGGAGACAAAAATCACGATACGCATGCCATACGATGTTGGCATGATAAAGAACCCATATGAATTCAGTAGGCCGTGTTCATAATGGTAAAATTAATCTCGGGATTCTCCGCCAACACAAAGTTCCACGTTTCTCTACTAGAAAGCGCCATAGTGTCAAGGAGCATAGATATCTTACCTCCTTGACTTTCCTAGCGCTTCAAGGAGCGATAAAATTCAACATGCAACTAGTCCTCTGGGCGTCAATTAACAAAGATTGCACCCGAGGTCATACGATATTATTATTATAATCATTAGCTGGTCGTGCAGATAGCCGATGCCCCTATTTGATTTACTGACGTAATCGACTACGTAGGCGGCGCACAAATACGAGTGTTGTTAGATTTCAGCGTATACGGATTGAATATCACTTGAAGCAGACGGTCGTTCATTATAGGGTAGAGCATATCATGTCAAGGTATGTATCGTACAAGATATCCCCCTAGCCTGATAAATACGCGTTTATGTTCGACCCTGACTATTATATGTCAGAGAACTGTACTATAATGAGGCTCATTATAACACTAATTTTGATTATGAACAGTTTCTCTCACCAATCAGAGCTCAACAAACAGTTGTTTTATCAATTAGATAATTAAATGCGCTGAGTTCCACGGCCTTCTAATGTAAATTTCACTGCCTGGCCTAGTGTCATAGTAGAGTAATCGAGGTGGCCATGGTCAAATACAAGGCATTCTCTGCGTCTCATGCGCTCTGTTCAGTACATAAAACTAGCGAAATCTCGACAGATATTTATGAATATTTATGTTTGAACATAAAATAGTTATAATAAGTATCGTCGAACATAAACAGTCGTATGCAACTCGCCTATAATGGTAATTAAGACACTCGTATGAAAATTATAAAACTCGCATACGCTCGTCTTATAAACATACTCGTGTCTTAATTATTGCCATTATAGGCTCGTTGCATAATGTACTATTATGTTCGACCCTGACTATTATATGTCAGAAAACTGTACTATAACGAGGCTCATTATAACACTAATTTTCATTATGAAACTGTTTCTCCCACCAATCAGAGCTCAACAAACAGTTGATTGACCAATTAGATAATTAGATGCGCTGAATTCCACAGCCTCTAATTTAAATTTCACTGCCTGGCCTAGTGTCATAGTAGGGTAGTCGAGGAGGCCACGGTCAAATACAAGGCATTCCCTGCGTCTCATGCGATCTGTTCAGTACATAAAACTGGCGAAATCTCGACAGATATTTATGAATATTTATGTTTGAACATAAAATAGTTATAATAATTATCGTCGAACATAAACAGTCGTATGCAACTCGCCTATAATGGTAATTAATACACTCGTATGGAAATTATACAACTCGCATACGCTCGTTTTATAAACATGCTCGTGTCTTAATTATTGCCATTATAGGCTCGTTGCATAATGTACTATTATCGTATCGTACAATTTCGTTAAGAGCTCCTTCCTCAGGGTGATTCTTACGGCAGCCAACATTACAAACCTGGTATACGTAATTATAGTTACACACAATACTTTCTAGCATTCAGTCGGTCAACACTAAATCATACCAAATACTGGGCTATGTGATAAACAAGTAATTCCGCGAAGAACTATACAGCGTATTTTCATATGTCCTACTTATGTTAATTGCCACTATCAACATACAAAATTTCAATTTGATTGCTGAATTAGATTCGTAGATATTAAGAACCTTCTAAATATTTCGGATTGTCGCCATGTTCGATTTTTATATATGTAGGCCATAGTTATGTACTATTACATTAAGATTATTGCGTAGGTGTATTATTCAAACTTAAATCACAAGAATTAAAAATGAGATTTTAAAATTTCGCACAGGTTCCATCTTGTGGTTACGCAAACAATTGAAATAAATCAGATGTCAGTGGATTAAAATTTGTATAAGCATTTACCGTTCCAAGTTTCACTGCGCTCGGATGGTTAAATCGCGAGTAACGTCCGTTTAAATATTTAAATTTTGCGTCACCGCCAAGTTGAATTTGTGCTCACCAGGTTATTGAAAGTATCATAAGTGAACTTATGTTCATATCCTTTATCAACACACAAAATTTTAATTTAATTGCTTTCATACATTAGTAGATATAGAGAACCGTCTAACTCTAAATATTTCGGATGGTCGCCATGTTGGAACTTTATATATGCAGGCCATAAAGTTATGTACTATTACATAACGATTATTGCGTAGGTTCATTATTCAAACTTTAACTTAGGACACAAGAAATTAGCACTTAATTTTAAAATTTCGCACAGCCACCATCTTGAGGTTATGTAAACAATTAAACTAAATTAGATGTCAAAGCATTAAAATGATGTGTATGAAGATTTGCTGTACCATGTTTTACTGCGCTCGGGTGGTTAAATCGCGAGGAAAGCCTATTTAAAATTTTCAACTTCGCTTGGCCGCCATGTTCGTTTTGTACTGAACAGGGTTTTGAGGGTCTCATAAGTGAACTTCTAGTAGGGCCCTTTATCACCATACAAATTTTCAGGGTGATATGAGTAACAGTTTCGGAGATATAAAATGCATGTAAAATATTTCGCACAGCCACCATGTTGGATTGGTGACACGTAATAAAATTTGAAGGGTACGGTCGGGGTTAGACTAAATAGTACTATGTCCTTACCGAGTTTCATTGAAATCTCTCCAGCTGTTTAGATTTTATAAGACACACACACACACACACACACACACACACACACACACACACACACACACAAGGACAAAAGGTGATCTCATAAGCATATTTTGTTATAAATGAAAATAGACTAATACCCTGAAATAAATTACATGTGATAAAGCTGTATTGTATACTGTTACGGACTATTGAAGAAGAAACTAAGTTTAAAACTGATCAATTTTCCTAGGTTTAAGCCGTGTCTTGTGTGGGGTATCTCCTAGGAACACCAAGCTCGCTTATCAGCGGACTCTTGGTGACCGTGCCGGGACCCCCCAAGGGAGGTAGCGCGCAGTTCGCTACTCATGGCTGTGAAAGCCTATGTAAGTTACCATCTAAGTTAGTGTTGTTATTTTTCGCATATTCTAGTAATTGGAATGATTTAGGGGCCTGTTTACCTCCTCTTGATGGATGCAGTATTTTTGTATTTGTCTGTTGGCACAGGCTAGAGTAAAATGTGGCTTTTCACCGATGTCGCAGTCCCACTCATGGCTGTGATTATATGGAAGCTACTGAGGTATGAGTGGTGCTGAGTAATGGCATTCAGGGCATAGCTAGTGTCTATGGATGCTGTGAAAGGTCCTACTCTTGGGTTCAGTGCTGTTGTTCTGACTCAGTGAGGAAAGCTATGGCAACCTACCTCACTCCTAACCTTGCCTAGTACGCCTCATTATTGTGCTGCCTTGGGGTTTGTGGGTTTCTTCTACATAACCTATGATGGCGCTTTTTGAGGATCCAACCAACCTTCGGGTTGTCTACCTAACGGACAGGAATGATTTTGAATTAAATTAAATTTACTGATGACACCCGTTAATGCTATTATGTTATTTTATTCAATGTAACATGTTTTTAACCTCAAGGAGATCATCTTCAGTATGGTTTGCTTTGCAGTAACTGAACATAGGATAACGAAAGAACACATTATAGGAAGTAAAAGATTAGCTCTTAGAACAACAATTTGAGTTAAGATTCTATTAAAATTGACGTCCTTACAATATCATTTAAGAAAGATGTTGTTCAGGTATTAAACTAAGCAATTTGTATGTAAATATTATCTTATATAGGAAATACTGTCTTGAATTTCACGTCTTGTAAACTGGATTTAGGTTGTGAGGTGGTCCTGTTTAAAGTCTATTGAATCTATTATTTGTGAAACCTATAATTTAGTTAGATTTATTGATAATTGTCATTTATTAATTTATGTTGAGTGGCTTCGGTGGCGTAGTTGGTAGCATGCTGAGCTTCAATGCCCAAGGTCGCGGGTTCAAACCCGGCTAAAGTCATCGGACTTTTAAGAGCGTTAAAAATCCCTCAGTATGCCTTCCTTCAGAGGGGAAGTAAAGCCGGCGGTCCCATGCCTTAGCTTTATGGCATGTAACTGAACCTTCCACTAACTAAACTTGTGTGAAGCGAAATTTGTAGGTTAGGTTTGATTAATTCTCATAATTTCCAATGTTCGTCACCAGGCGCTGGTTGCGATGTTATCTAGTAGTAGCCTAATTCACAGCTAGGTGTCGTGGACGGTAGCATTTGGTGACGAAAGTAGGAACTGCTTGAAATTATCGTCTGCAATCCTTACTGTAATTAAAAAAGATAACACACACTAATACAATCATCACAACACAGATTCTACACACACCCAAAGTACACCGCGTTGTCGGAGCCCCTAAACTAAGGAACCAGCCAACCTAATTTATGTTGTTCCTGGTTCATGTTACGATAAAATATTCAGGGATTAGAGGCATATTTATCTAATGAACTGTGCCATGTGTCACCTGTAGTTGCATCAGTATATTCATGTTTTCGTCGAGGAGTGGAATAAGGACTAAAGAATTAGTTGCCATCTCGGATTTTTTCTGAAGTGACAGTGGACAAAACCCAGGAAAAACTACACTCAGGATGGCCTATGTCAGCACCAGGATTTCAACCTGGAACGCCAGCTACTAAGTCCAGTTGTGAAGTGTGCCTTGGGGCACTTGGCCTCCCTGGACACAAGGTGTCCCAAACCGACCATCATCATCATCATCATCATCATCATCATCATCTCGTAACTCCAGCAGACCGCGAAGGATTGCCTTGCTTGGCTCTGTATTATCATATCAACCTCTAGGCTTACTGTCTGCTCCTAAAGATTAAGAATGTCGTCATTCGCAAGTGGTGTTTAAAGTGATAGCAGTGTCAGTGAAACTAGGGCATGTATGATACAATGTTATAAGTAGGTTTCTTTGGCAAACAGGTCAATGGAATTCTAAGAATCATTTTTCTATGTTCCCAGTACTCTCCTTACAGTGTTAATAATAAGATCTTCAGATTACAATCTTATGCACAGTATGAAGGTGCCAAACTAGCAGGTGTGAAATCCCTATGTTTGTTGTTAATTAATGTGTTTGTTGGATTTGTCGTTAACTTGTGATTAATGATGATTGTAACAAAGGTTCTGGGTTCGATACCCACCTCGGTTGGTTGGTTGGTTCTTAAGTTTAGGGGCTGCAACAACGCGGTCATGTAGGCCCGTGTACTTTGGGTGTGTGTAGAATCTGTCAGATAACCAGTGTTAATTGTGTTGACTTTATTAGTGTGTGTTATCTGTTTTTTTTTAAATTCAAGTAAGGGTTCAAATCCGGCCGAAGTCGTCGGATTTTTTAAAGGCGTTAATAATCCCTCAGTATGCCTTCCTTCGGAGGGGAAGTAAAGCCGGCGGTCCCATGTCATATATTTATGGCATGTTAGAGAACCTTCCACTAATTACACCTGTGTGAAGCTAAATTGTATAGGTTAAGAATGTAATTAATGCTCTTGGGTTCCTACGTTCGTGGCCAAGAGCCGACTGCGGTGGCGTCTGGTAGCAAAGTTCTGAACTAGTAGTCGTTGACGTTGGCGTTTGGCGAAAAAAGTAGGAACTATTTGAAAAATTCAAAAAGTCTGCAGTCCTTACCTGAATTTTAAAAAAGATAACACACACTAATACAGTCATCACAATTGACACAGGTTATCGGACAGATTCTACACACACCCAAAGTACACGGGGCTACGTGACCGCGTTGTCGCAGCCCCTAAACTTAAGAACCAACCAACCAAGTGCTGAAATAGCAAGGGATTCACCGCTCACCAGGCATGCTGCAACTGCTTATATGACTCATGCAGATAAGATACATAAAGCGTTTGGACAGTCGAGCCGAATCCGCATCGTTCATATTACACATAAAACAAGGATGTTCAATTATTAGCCTATTTTCATCCTACGAAAAAATAGACTTCTGAGATCACCATTTGTCTGTGTATGTGCGCAAATGTGTATGTCCTCCCCTAATGAAATCTAAATGGCTCGTGTGATTCCAATGAAACTCGGTAAGGACATGCTAATACATTTTCCGACTTCGGCCGTGCATTTCAAATTTTAATACATCTCACCAATCAAACATGGCGGCCACTCGAAATATTTCACTGGCATTCAATAAGGTGCGTTCAAAAAGTATCGAGCCGGAGGCTGGAATGCGCAAACCGGTGACGACATCGGCTATTCATGGCGTGTGTAACGTGGTGTGGTTCCGACCAGAGCGTGGAAGGTCACAGCCCGTCGCTTTAGGGCACGCGTGCACGTCACGAGACAATACAAAGCGAGCAGCAGCATGCATCAATCGTCCAACGCTGTCAGTCGCATTGCAAACAGTGACATGGAGGCGTCAACCGAAGAGCAAAGAGGTGTTGTTCGGTTTCTGACAGCGGAAAGAGTAGGGGGAACGGACATTCATCACCAAATGTCACAAGTGTGCGGCGAACACTGCATGTCCTTTGCAAGGGTCAAGGCGTGGCACAAGCGCTCAAGGGAAGGACGGGTGTCGTTAGCCGATGATGCCCGGTCTGGGGCATCCCCCTGCATTACCGATGACAACATCCAGCTGGCTGATGCACTCATTACCCAGGACCGCCGAGTGACAGTGAACGCCTTAGCCACCGTGGTCGCTCCACGACAATGCACGACCTCATACAGCCAACACATTCGTGGCACTCCTGCAGAAATTCAAATGGGAGGTTCTCGGCCACCCTCCATACAGTCCGGACCTCTCTCCCTGTGATTACGCCATGTTTGGTCCCCTGAAAAGGGCTCTGCGGGGCTGACAAAGCCTCAACAGCGAGGGCCAATACTTCTAACATACAGGTACCGGTTGCTGTAACAATGCCTCCGGCTCGTTACTTTTTGAACGCACCTTATACATCTCCGAAACTGTTACGGGTATCACCCTGGAAGTTTACACGGCGATAGAAGATACTACTATGTAACCTTCAAAAACCTGTCTATTACAAAACTACAACATGATGGTCAAGCAAAGTTAAAATATTTAAATATAATTTTCTCGCGATTTCATCGTCCGAGCACAGTGAAACTTGATACGGTAAATCTACTGGCATCTCTTTTAATTCAATTATGTTCTTAATCTCAAGATAGTGGCTGTGCGAATGTTTAAAATTAAATTATTATTTTTTGCAAATATGGAACTTTCAATAACCTGATGAGCATTAAACCAACATGGCGGCGATGCGAAATTTACATATTTAAATCGATTTTTTTCGCTTCAGAAACGTCTGTGCGCTGTGAAACATTGCACGATACATCATCAACTTTAGTTAGTTATTGTTGTTTTAAGGGGCGGAACTACGAGGTCATCTGCCCCTTATCATCAACTTTCATACAAACCTTAATTGAATTGAATTTTATGAGTAGGCTACTTAAAAATGGCAGATGTTAATTATTTTTAAATCGCTTTCTCATTATTCGTGTCCGAATCAATTCATATAAATGTAGGTTGGTTGGTTCCTCAGTTTAGGGGCTGCGACAACGCGGTCATGTAGCCCCGTGTACTTTGGGTGTGTGTAGAATCTGTCTGATAACCGGTGTTAATTGTGATGGCTGTATTAGTGTGTGTATCTGTTTTAATTCAAGTAAGGACTGCACACGATCAATTTTCAAGTAGTTCCTACTTTTGCCGCTAAACGCCATTGTCAACGATCAACTAGTTCAGAAAATAGTTACCAGATGCCACCGCAGTCGGCTCCTGACGACGAACGTACGAACCTAAGAACGTTAGTCAAATGTTTAACCTATATTAGTTTCATACAGGTGTAATTAGTGGAAGGTTCTTTAACATACCATAAATCTATGACATAAGACCGCCGGCTTTACTTCCTCTCCGAAGGAAGACACATTGAGGGATTTTTAACATTCTTAAAATTCCGACGACTTCGGCCGGGTTTGAACCCGCGATCTTGGTCATAGAAGCTCAGCATGCTACCAACTACGCCACCGAAGCCGCTATTTAAATGTAGGTTGGTAGAATAAACTATCATTAGAATAATCATCTGCTGGTATATAATTATGTAGCCTATATACAAAGCAATCCAAAAATGCGTCCATGCAATATTTGTCACCGGTTCACAATATTTCCCAAACTAGTCAAGCATTCAAACTGAAACTTTTTATGGTGATAGAGGACTTTAGTAAAGAAGGCGTGGTGGTACTGTGGTCAAGCTGCTTGCCTCTCACCAAGGCAGATGGAGTTCGATAGCAGTTGTAGTGCATGACATAACGTGTACGGCTACACTGCGCGTGATGTATTTATTATTATAGTTGTAGTCAAAGCATGTAGATATTGAAAGTGAAATATCACGTCTTAGGATTTGGATTGCTCGTAAAAATGGAGGCATCGTTGCTCATAATTCCGAAAATAATGGTCACGTAAAACTACAAGCCTCGGCTCACTTTGGTAAGTTTCGTGAAGAAACTAAATATGTTTATTTGAATTTCGAAATTTTGGAATGGTAACTTAGCCTATATCCTGTTGCTTTCAACCTATTAACAACTCAATATTTCCTTAAAATAAGCAACGCATTCTAAATCACAAAATAATTATTCCGTATTTTATTAAATATCGTTAAGAGGCCATTGAAAATTCTAAGCTAAGCTTAAATTGGATCCCTTATTATCCGATGAATTTAATACACTTCAAATAATTAAGCAGCCAACAACTACTTTGTTAGAATCATTAAACATTTGGAATGATATTCTGATGCTGATTATGAGTAATTGGAATTGGTGTGTGCCAAACATCATTAGCGCAGACCGAGCTAAAAATTTTAAAAAACGAACGCGTTCATTACTTCCGCGCAGAGACCACACATGCAAATTAGAGACCACAATCAAAACTGGACATGGAATACGCTCCTGTAGGCTATTAACAGATTTGTAAATAAATATAGTATGAAGAGCTTTGTGGTAAGGCTGCAACTTATCACACAAACTTTTCAATCTATACATAATAATAATAATAATAATAATAATAATAATAATAATATCGTATGGCCTCGGATGCCGGGTGTAAGCTTTGTTATTTGACTCCCAGAGGGTAGCTTGCATGTCGAATTTTGTTGATCCATGAAGCACTATGAAAGTCAAGGAGGTTAGATATCTAAGCTCCTTGAACACTATAGCACTTTGTAGTAGAGAAATGAGGAACTTTGTGTTGGCGGAAACTCCCGAGATTAATTTTGCCACTATGAACACGGCCTACTGAATTCAAATAGATTCTTGGACATGCCAACATCGTATGACATGCGTGCAGTTAATTTTTGCCGCCTTTCAAAAATCACTTACCACGGCCAGGAGCGAACCTGCAAGCTTGGGGTTAGTAGACCGATAGGTTAACCACTTACCCACCGTTCCAAGCAATCTATACATTGAACAAGCAATGAAGGAAATTAGAGAAAAAATCAAAGTAGGAATCATGATTCAAGGAGAAATAATTTCAACTTTGAGATTTGCTGATTACATCGTAATCTTAGCCAACACACCAGGGGATTTGAATGAGTATTTAAATGGTATGGATTCTGTCTTGAGTAAAGAATTCACGATGAAAATTAATACAGTACAAGTAAAATAAAATGTTGGAATGCAGCCGAAAGTAATCAGAAACCCCTAACGACGTCACATTAACAGCTGAAACCCTAAAGGAAGTAGGATACTTCTGTTACTTAGGAAGCAAACCAACCAGTGGTGGACGAAGCAAAGAGAATATTCAAAGTAGGTTGTCACAGGCAAGGAAAGCATTTCTACAGAAAAGGAATCTGTTCACATCGAATATAAATTTAGGTATTACAAAGTCAACTTTGAAAGCCTTTGTCTGGAGCGTGGCACTCTAAGTGCAACTTGGACTGTTGGAGCTGCAGAAAAGAGGAGAATTGAAGCGTTTGAAATGTGGTGTTTCAGGAGAATGATGAAGATCAGATGGGTTGATAGGGTTAAAAATAAAGAAGAATTAAGGCTAGTGGCAGAGGAGAGATGTTTCTGGCGACTGTTACTGAAGAGAAGAGATAGGTTGGTAGGACACATACTAAGACACCCAGGAATAGCAAAGTTAGTTATGAAAGGAAGGGTTGAGGAAAAGAACTGTAGGTATAGACCAAGGTTAGAATATGCTACACAGATTGCCTTGGATGCATGGTGTGGTAGCTATGTAGAGATGAAATGAATAGCTCAGGACAGGGGGCATAGAGAGCTGCATCAATCCAGTAAAAGACTGAAGACTCAAACAACAACAGTTTTGAGGATCGCGATCGTGGCTTGTTAAAGGTAATATCCTACCAGTCAACTTCTTGAGGACAGTTTTAATCTCCCCATGTACGATAAATTGATTTGTTAAGGTTAGGCCTTGTTGAATCGTAAGTTAGTTTTAGGCTATAATACTTGTATGATTCATACATGCGCCATCTTGAAATTATTTGGCTGATGATCTTGTAGTTTGGGCAAAAGACGCTTCCTACATTAAGGTATTTTGTTGAAAAATTTGGTAGAGATTGGATTATTAGGTTAGTCGTAATTTGATTTAAGCTCAGAACAATTGGGTGAGTGCAGTCTTTTTCATTATGATGGCGGCGATATACAACATAACACTGGGTTGCCCCTTCCAATGTGCTACCTCTGAACGAAAGTTGGTTGGATTTGGTTTCTTCATGTTTGAATTGATAAGGGTTTTCGATTTTCACGCATACGCGGCCACCATCTTCAAACTATTTAGATGATGACCTTGTAGTTTGGGCAAAATACACTTCCTACATTAAGGAATATTGTTGAAAAATTTGGTAGAGATCAGATGATTAGGTTAGTCGCAATTTGATTTATGCTTTGAACATTTGGGTGGCCACCATTCTGTTTTCGTCAAGAAGGCGGCGATATTGAACATGGCACTGAGGTGTCCTTTACTAGTGCTACCTCTGTACTAAATTTGGTTCAATTTGGTTTCATCATGTTTGAATATTGATAGAGGCGGGGGGGGGGGGGGACGATAAATATTCACAATCACACACAGACACACTGATAACTTTTGGCCCGTGTAGATCTCATACATCTACTTTCAGTTTTTTGCAAATATCGAAAGTGGGCTACCTCCTACCTCTCTAAAGTAGAAAAGAGGGTAGGGGAAGAGACTTACTCAAAGCTTAAATTTAAAATTTGGCTGACTACAGACCATATAAGGAAGATCGAGAGGCACCCATATGGTGTAAATATAAGGTGCGTTCAAAAAGTAACGAGCCGGAGGCTGTAATGCGCAAACTGGTGACGACATCTGCTAATCGTGGCGTGTGTAACGAGGTGTGGTTCCGACCAGAGCGTGGAAGGTCACAGCCCGTCGCTAAAGGGCACGCGTGCACGTCACGTGATGATACAAAGCGAGCAGCAGCATGTACCAATCGTACAATCAAGACCAAGACCAAGACAGTAGGCCATTCGACATGCTTCCGGGTGTGGTTGAAGACTGTGGGGCACACATTGGGCACACACTTTCCGCAAGTGCAGTCGTTCCATCATGATGGTGAGCACACTTCCGACGCTCAATCCGACCACGGCGGCTATGGCGTTCACTGTCACTCGGCGGTCCTGGGTAATGAGTGCATCAACCAGCTGGACGTTGTCATCGATAATGCAGGGGGGTGCCCCAGACCGGGCATCATCGCCTAACGACACCCGTCCTTCCCTGAAGCGCATGTGCCACGCCTTGACCCTTGCAAGGGACATACAGTGTTCGCCGTACACATTCGGCGATGAATGTCCGTTCCCCCTACTCCTTCCGCTGTCAGAAACCGAACAACACCTCTTTTCTCTTCGTTTGATGCCTCCATGTCACTGTTTGCAATGCGACTGGCAGCGTTGGACGATTGATGCATGCTGCTGCTCGCTTTATATCGTCACGTGACGTGCACGCGTGCCCTCTAGCGACGGGCTGTGACTTTCCACGCTCTGGTCCGAACCACACCTCGTTCCACACGCCACGATTAGCCGATGTCGTCACCGGTTTGCAAATTACAGCCTCCGGCTCGTTACTTTTTGAACGCACCTTATAATTAGGGTGCCTCTTTAGAGTCATTTTGGCAGCTACGTCAATGTAGCCCACTAAATTGTGACGAAAGATGAATATACCCTATATCCATTGTTAAATTCTCGCTAGTAGCTTACCAAAGGAGCTGTTATCTGAGAGGACTGATAAACGAGTAAGATTGTAGAGAGAGCTTCATGACACACTTTCAGTAGCTGTAGTTTATAGACGAAGTGTGCTAAGAGCGTTAACGTGCAGGTCATGGGGGTAGGGCTATCTCCGAACTCGAAAGATGATTTTCCTATTGTTTCATTTAGAAGTTTGAATATCTTGGTCATCAGCTCCATATGCTTGTGTGAGATTAAAATTTGAAGTTTTGAAGCCAGTTTCATTTTTAATGTTGCCAACTATCAATTTATAACTGAAATTAGTTATTTAATTAGATAATTATGATGATGTTGTAAGAGGAGGAACAGCAAGGACATCTGCCCCTGAGCATTTGATGTGTTATCAATTGATGAGTCTCTCAGAATCTGGTTTTCCGTAGGAAGGAGAGTAACTGAATTGTACCAAAGAAGTGTTATAAATAACTAATACATTTTAACAATTTTGACTATCGGGAATTTCGGGGGAAATGTTCCCGGGAATATTCCCGAAGGTAAAGCTCCTAGGAATTTAGCCATCAATAGCCAAGGCCACTTCCTGCCTATTTCTACTCCCAGTTTCATTATCTCCGTTTATCTCCTCTGATGAGATTCATGTCAGAAAGAGAACACAACCGTACCGGTACACAGTTTTCACAAGCTGACCAACATAAAACACGTCACTCTCAATCCCTAATGAGAGGAGTTGTGGCACCACCGCAACATTATATTTTTGTTTTAACGATATTTTTGCCTTTCGGTCGGTCAACACGCTTGCACCAAATTGTAATGGTTATTTCCCTAAAATGTCATTTTAGCTCTTAAGTCGGTGAACACGATTGTGACCAATGAATAGGGCGTGGTACAAGTTATAAATATGTAAATACACTCCTGGAAAGAATTACATGTATTAATTTAATTATCACAATTTAATAAGGGAATTTAGGATTACGCGTTTCGACACTCATGTGTCCATCATCAAATCCTGATCACTGTGGAGCGGTTAAAGTTGACACTAAAATAATTATTTGATTTTGATATTGATTGTGATATTGTGATTTTGTGATATTGATATTGATAGTGATATTGATATTGATTTTTATTTTAAGCGGACCCGTGCGATAAATCTCGCGTATTCAAGAGCCACACATTCCCCAATAGGTTTATAATAAGAGACTTAAGGTAAATGGTTGTTATGTTTTTATTTCAACCAAATTATTATAGAACACTATTTACGTTTCAGGCATCCCTACGGACAAAATGCGAACTGATTAGCAATGATGTCGCGTATTTTCAGACAGCAACAGTTATTGCAAATCGCACACTTCTTACAAAAATTGATTTTATGATATTAGAAAGCAATTCGTCACTGCTAATGTCATTTGTGTGCTGAGTCCATTGATTGACAGCTTAGCCGTAACACTCACCGGTTATTCGATATTTATGAAATTATACGATTTGAATACTAATTCCTTTAAATTACTGTTTCTGAAATCCTTGCAAAATGATAATGGAAAGACTTCAGAATGTTAAAATGACATGAAACAGGTGTCACAGCGGCCAAAATGTGAAGTGGACAGCAATTATGGAGCATATCTTCCTGCAGCAACAGTATCTGTAAATCGCACACTTCGTACAGTTATTTTAAGTCCTTGTTTAAATAAATATTTGATATTTATGAAATTAGAGTGCAACGCGTCACTGGTAATGTATATTCTCTTTCATTTGAATGCTCATTTTTCACGATCGGTCGGTTGTCAGCGCCGCAGGAGGGATCTATACTACTGAAATAATATATATAATTTTATTTTATTTCAATTGATATGATTTGATTTTAATTTTTCTATTATTAAATTAAATTAAATTAAATTTAATTAATTAATTAGTGTAAACTTTAACCGCTACACAGTGATCAGGATCTGATGATGGCCACTTGAGAGTCGAAAAGCGTAATCCTAAATTGCCCCCATTTAATTGTGATATTTTAAATAATACATGTTTTTTTTTTTTTTCAGAAGTGTGTTTACATATTTATATCTTGTGGCTCGCCCATTCATTGGGCATAATCATTTTGACTGACTGAAGAGCTACAAATGACAATTTTGTATAGGCAACACTGTAAATGAATGGCTTCAAATCTCTACATTATTGCCCTAAACCTGAAAAAAGAATTATATGAGATAATTAAACAAATTCTCTTGGAAGATTAGTTTCAAATGAGTTGTATGAAGTGAATTTATTTATTAATATCATGTAAATGTTATTTTCAGGTTTAGAGACATAGCCTTTACAATTGAGCACAATCGTGTTGACAGAATAAAAAGCATTAATTTCGATTACTAAGGCAACACTTAACATATTAAACCAATTAGTTTTAGGTCCCTTTTAACTACTGTGGATTTTAGAGACGACAGAGTGCCAGAATTTTACCCTGAGGGGGACCTTTAACGTGCCAGTAAATCTACTAACACGGATCCCTCACATTGCGCACCCTCGAATACCAACTGGCTGTGCCAGGATTATTCGATCTTCCAACCTTGGACACAGCAAGCGAGAACGTTAACGCTGCGTCACGCAGCCACGCCCAACACTAAACATTGGCTACCAACGCAAAATTTAAAAAAGAAAATATTGTTTCTTTATTTTTACTTTTACTTCGCTTTTACTGTACCTTTTTACCCTATTTTCAGTGATTTTAATCCGGCCGAAGTCGTCGGATTTTTAAAAGCGTTAAAAATCCCTGTATGCCTTCCTTCGGAGGGGAAGTAAAGCCGGCGGTCCCATGTCATAGATTTATGGCATGTTAAAGAACCTTCCACTAATTACACCTGTGTGAAGCGAAATTGTATAGGTTAAGAATGTAAACAACGCTCTTAGGTTCCTACGTTCGTTGCCAAGAGCGACTACGGTGGTGTCTGGTAGCTATGTTCTGAACTAGTAGTCGTTGACGGTGGCGTTTGGGGGCAAAAGTAGGAACTACTTTAAAAATTCAAAAGTTTGCAGTCCTTACTTGAATTAAAAAACAGATAACACACACTAATACAGTCATCACAATTAACACCGGTTATCAGACAGATTCTACACACACCCAAAGTACACGGGGCTAAATGACCGCGTTGTCGCAGCCCCTAAACTTAAGAACCAACCATCCAACCATCAGTGATTTTTATTTTTTATTTTTGTCGTGTGGTCTTCTGAGGGGCCGAGTGCAGGTCTTTCTAATCGACGCCTGTGGGTGACCTGCGCTCCGGGATGAGAGATGGAATGGATGAAGATGAATGAAATTGGGTAAGGATGTGGAAGGAAGCGGCCGTGGCCTCTCAGACTGTATCGTCCCAGCATTTGCCTGGTGTGGAAAATGGGGAAAACTACAGAAAACCATTTCAACGACGGACAACGTTGGGGCTCGAACCCACGCGTCTACCAAGTCAGCAGAAAGATTGACCCCATGACATAATGCTGCGCTTTAGCGACCGTAGCCACAGCTGTCAGAAATTTGAAAACTGGTATGAGGACTGGAACGGGGTCTACTCAGCCTCGGGTGGTCCAAATGAGTCAAGGGGGATCAATTCCCACCTCCGCCATCCTCAAAATAGTTTTCCGTGTCCTTTTTTTTTTTTCAATGAAAATGTCACAACACGCAGCCCCCGAGCCAGGGGAATTGACCACCGGAGATTAAAATCCCTACAGCCTGGCCCGTAATGGAACCCGGGAGCCTTCGTGCCAAAGCCTAACTCGCTAACTAATTAGCCACGAGGACGTACACATTTGCCTGGAGTTGTAAAATGGAAATCACAAAAAATAATTTCGTGGATGCCTGACGGCGGGTTTCAAAACCACTCATCTTCCGTGTCGGAAATTAGTCTGACCCCGTGGTATTATATCTGTACGTACGTAGATACACGGGTTGTTTGTTTATTGATTGATTAAATAAGTTAAGTAAATTATGTTATTGTCGCCTCCGTGTTGTAGAGGTCAGCGTGCTTAGCTGCTACCCCGGAGTTCCGAGGTTCGATTCACAGTTCTGCCACGAAATTTGAAAATATGTATGAGGACTGGAACGGGGTCTACTCAGCCTCGGGCGGTCCAAATGAATAGAGGGGGTTCAATTCCCACCTCAGCCATCCTCGAAATGGTTTTCCGTGATTTCCCCACTTCGTTTCCGTGCAAATGCCGGGATGGTACCTAACGTAAAGCCACGGTCGCCTCCCTTCTTTCTTGCCTATCCCTCCCAATCTTTCCATCCCTCCTAAGGCCCCTGTTCGCTTTGCAAGTGCGGCCTGGGCAAGGTGCTCGTCCGAACTCACTAGTTGTATCACCAGATTCGATGTGTCGCCCTGGAGGCGGTAAAGGTGAAAGCCCTCGCTGAGTCCGAGGGCAAAGTCAACCTGGAGAGTAAACCGACTAAAAAGAAAAAAGAATTATGATCTTACAAGTTTTCAGTCGGTAAACACAATATAATTCCAACAATTGTAATTGTAGTGTTGACGGAAAACATATAATATTATTTATCAGTAAGGAAACTCTGAAATATGGCGTAAAAACTATCAATAAATCTATGATGGAATTATTGCAGTGAAACAACATCAGGAAATACCACATCCTTTGCGAGATCAATTCCAGGAAGTTCGCCACGTGATTCAGTGATCGTAAAAATACACTCCCATATCAGCAATGCAGTGTCATCTTCCTTGTGTCAGCGATATGATGACAGTTAACTCAAATAATTTTAACCGAGTGTGTGGATCTTCGTGACTTAGGAAGATACCTTGGTTAGCAGATGACATTCAAACATAGGTATTAGCCGATGACACGGAGGCTGCTGAACTTGTCATCCGCCTTATAAGTGAGAGTGGGTTAGAGCCAGCAATCTAAATTTTCCGGTGTACGTTCACTCAATGAACTTGATTTTTTTTGGTAAATTTTGTTTATTATTATAATTATTAGTTTTGATGTGTAACATCTTTCCACTCGGTTGCTGGATATATTTTGTGGGAGTGATTTTGGAAAAGGGACGGAAATGGGACGGAAATGTGTAAGAGGAAACATCGCATACGGTTTACTTCAAGGGTTGGAGGCCCCATTCAAGATATTCCTACAATAAATCGTCTTCAAGTGTCGTTCTTCGGTGTGAAAATATTCATTATATCATATTTGCTGAAAACAATTGTGATTTATTAATTAAACCTTCATACTTAAGCTGTGGAATGTATTTCGCATACGGTTTAATTCAAGGTTTGGAGGCCAGTTTCCTGAAATCGTGTAGGCTGTGATACGTCTGTCTATGGGATGTCTAGTGTTCATAGGAGGTGGCGTGAGATTGGACCAGAGTTGTTATGTTAGAAGGACATGCAAGATGGCCATCGTGGCGTTGGAGCGCTTGAGTGAGGGTTGCTGGAACTTGTCGAGCGGAAGTGTCTGCTCTATGGATTCCAGAGATGTGTGAGACATTGGGAGGAAGGCTTTTAAAGGAATACATGAAGGTTATGAATTGTGCTATTAAAAATTGTTTGAGATATTTGTAAAGAAATATATAAAAGGAAATATTCTATTGTCTTTACTACGTCGCATTGGTTGTATCTTACTACAACATAGTCTATTATATAGCTCCTCCAAAGAAATAAAATGATGAAATGAATGTGAAAGCGATGGATGCGATAAATTGAAAATAATATTTCTTTTTGATTGTTTTACTGACTGCGTATATTTTATCACTTTCTTCTTACAAAAAGTAAGTAACATATCAATGAACTATGATTATATTGCAGTATATATAAACTTGCCTTGTTAATATCTCGCGAACCAATAATTCTAGGGACTTGAATGAGGTGTTCTAGGACTCGGGGTAACGCCCCCTGTTTTCCCATAGCCCCCGTAATTTAACCAAAGGACCCAAAACTAATAGGGCATGGGTTTTTTATATCTCGTGAACCGATAATGCTAGGGACTTGTATGAGGTGTCCTAGGACTCGGGGTGACACCCCCCGTTTTCCTATAGCCCCCTTAATTTAACCAAAGGACCCAGAACTAATAGGTCATCGGAATTTTAATATCTCGCGAACCAATAATTCTAGGGACTTGTATGAGGTGTCCTAGGAGTTGTGGTGACGCCCCCCGTTTTTCTATCCCCTCTTAGTTTAATCCAAGGACCCAAAACTAAAGGCTCATCGGCTTTTTAATATTTCGCGAACCAATAATGCTATATGAGGTGCTGTAGGACTCGGGGTGACGCTCCTTTTTTTATGATTTTGTGATTTGCAGAGATGGGTAAATCCAGAGAAGAATATATACGAAATTATCGACAAAAGAAACGTGAGAAAAAATTAAAAACTGGAGGAGTACAGACGGAAAAAAATTGACTTCACATATATTTAATCTCAATTTCATAGTAGGCTAACATGTGAGATGTTACACACCATATGCGACTACTGTAAGGCTCGTAATTTTTATTTTATTTTATTCTTTTGTTTTTTATTTAGGTCTTTTTAAGATTTAGGCTTCCACCTTAGAATTAAATATATATTCAAAATGTGTATAATTTAATCTGTGTTAAGAGGGGCAGATGACCTTGTAGTTCTGCCCATTAAAGCAACAATAACTATCTCTAAAAACAAAGTACACTAAGCCTTTTGTTTGAACATTTGATTTTCAGGCAAAAACTCTGTAGGCCTATATATGCCGGATGAGGCGTACATAGGTTATTTATCATCATAATTATTCTTTTTATTTCCAACATTGTCTCATATGTACTAGTACCATATTGCGTGGTTAAGTGTAAAGAGAGGGCCATGAACCATAACTCCGTCACTACTGAAGACATAAAGTAACAAGTAGTTCCGTGAAGAACTATACAGCCTATTTTCATATATCCTACTTAAGTTAACTGCCACTATCAACATACAAAAATATCAGTTTGATTGCTGTAATAGATTCGTATATATTGAGAACCGACTAAATATTTCGGATGGTCGCCATGTTGGATTTTATATATGTAGGTCCTAGAATTATATACTGTTACATGAAGAATATTGTGTACGTGTAGCATTCAAACTTCAATCGCGTGATTAGGACACCAGACGTAACAAGGAAATTTTAAAATTTCGCACAGCTGCCATCTTGTGGTTATGGAAACAATTGAAATAAATTAGATGCCAGTGGATTAACATTCGTATAAGGATTTACTGTACCAAGTTTCACTGCACTCGGATGGTTAAATTGCGAGAAACTTCCATGCGAATATTTACACTTCGCGTCGCCGCCATGTTGGATTTGTGATCACCAGGTTATTTAAAGTCCTATAGATGAACTTAAGTTCATAGCCCCTATGAATATAAAAAAATCAGTTTGATTGCTATAATAGATTCGTAGATATTCAGAGCCGTCTAAATATTTCGGATGGTCGCTATGTTGGATTGTTAAATGTATAGGCCATAGAGTCATGTACCATTTAAGGAAAATTATTGCGTAGGTTCATTATTCAAACTATCACTTCGATCGCATGATTACGACACAAGAAATAAAAACTTAATTTTAAAATTCGCACAGCCGCCATCTTGAGGTTATGTAAACAATTGAACTAAATTAGATACCAGTGCATTACAATGTGTATAAACAATTCCTGTACCCGATTTCATTGCGTTTGGAACATAAAATCGAGAGAAAGGTGTATTTAAAATTTTCAAATTCGCTTGGCCGCCATGTTCGTTTTGTAGTTAACCGGATTTTGAAAGTCTTTTAGGTGAACTTTCAGTAGTGTCCTTTATCTCCGTACAAAATTTCTGGGTGATACCGCTAATAGTTTCAGAGATATAGAATGCCGGTGAAATATTTCGCATATCCGCCATCTTGTGGTTATGTAAACAATTGAAGGAAGTTAGATGTTGGTGCGTTACAATGTGTATAAACATATGCAATTCCAAGTTATATTGCGTTTGGTTGCTTAAATCGGGAGAAACGTCTATTTAAAAGTCGCAAATTCGCGTGGCCGCCATGTTGGTTTTGTAGTTACCAGTTTTTCAAAAGTTACATAGGCGAACTTCTAGTAGTTCCCTTTATCACCGTAATACATTCCAGGGTGATATCGGGAATAGGTTCGGAGATATTGAATGGAGGTGAAATATTTCGCACAGCCGCCATGTTGGATTGATGAGACGTAACAAAATTTGAAGGGCACGGTTGGGGTCGCCCGGTATAGTGCTATGAACTTACCCAGTTTCATTGAAATCGCTCCAGCCATTTAGATTTTATTAGGACACACACACACACACACACACGCACACACACACGGACAAAAGGTGATCTCATAAGCCTATTTTTTTCAAAATTGAAAATAGGCTAAAAATAAAAAATAAAGTTCGTTTTGTTGCGAAGTGGCTAGCATTGTTGGCTGTCACCGCGGAGCCCCAGGTTCGATTCACGGCTCTGCCAAGAAATTGTAATTCTGGTCCGAGGGCTGGAACGGAGTCTACTCAGCCTTGTGAGTGGGTTTGACTCCTACCTCAGCTACCCTGGAAGTGGTTTTACGTGGCTTCCCACTTCTCCTCCAGGCAAATGCCGGGACGGTACCTAACTTAAGGCCACGGCAGTTTCCTACCCAAATTTTACCTCAAATAAAGGAAGATTGTAGTTTTTCGTGACCATGAATCTTGTGATTATGAGCCTCGGGTCCTCCTTTATACGTGGAATCAAAACCACAGGCCATGGCATTTCACTTTGTCCTACCTCAAATTCAAGCACTAGTACATACATCACAGTGACACAGGTTATCAGATACATTCTACATACATCCAAGTACACGGCTACATGACCACGATGTCGCAAAGCCCGTAACGAATCAAGAAGAAGAACGACAAAACGTACCTATCTAGTGACTACAATGTAATACAAAAGACTCAATATGCAGTGTGATTCGTGTTTATGGAGACGTAGTCACCACAATGGTACATGAGGGTCAAGTTCATGATGTCCTAAAAGCTGTATTAAACCGCCCATCATTATAAAAACAGACGTCACATCTGGTCTACAGGTAAGTGACTGATGCTATAAAAAGTACATACAGACTTTTACTAGCAGATCGTCTTCTGGCGGGGACATGAAGTATTCATCTGTTCGTGCAAGGGACAGACTAGTATAGCCCACCTCTGCTCTTTTTACTACAAGATATAGCCAGCGTCACCTTAACCCGCGAGGACTGGCGCGTGCGTATTTATGACCCGAGCCTTAAATAATGGTCTATATTTTCATTTTGGTGAGCTCTTGTTTCCTGTCTCTTACAGTACCTTCCTCGCTAGCTTCGAACTTCACCCTGCTAACGAAACATTCAAGTTATTTCTATATTATTTACGGTCGGGTCAGATTTGCCCATGGCGCCAGTCCTCGCGTGATAATTTTCGGCTTACGTTAGTCGGGACAATCTGTAAATAATAAGGGGGAAATCCACGTGTTTTGGTTTCAGCACAATCACATTGCCCACGTTCTTGTTCAGCAATGTTTAGTGTTTAGGGGCACCTCAGTCATCACTTCCTTTGTCCAAAAAGTTAGGTTGGCAGTTTTGCCGCTACTACCAAGGCCAATGATCTACTGGTACGAAAATTATTGTCATTTTTCTGCTTGATAAATTTGAAAAATATAAATAAAACACATTTTATATATATTTTTTAGCGTATGGCTTTTAGTGCCGGGAGTGTCCGAGAACATGTTCGGCTCGCCAGTTTTGTAGCTGCTTCGAGACGGACACCCAATGGGTGAGCTACAAGTGCCGTTGGGGAGGAAAGTTGGAAGGGAGGGTCGAGGAGTTGGAAGGTAGCGGCTGTGGCCTATAGTTAAGGACCAACCCCGGCATTTGCCTGGAAGGAAGATGGGAAACCACAGAAGACCATCTACAAGGTTGCCGGCGGGGGGATTCGAACGTCCTCGCCTCCCGGATGTGAGCGACTGCCAACAGTTATGCCGCAACGACCTCGGCTAACTCACCCGGTTCATTGTATATTGAGAATAGTTTATAGGAAGATACCAAGTGTAAAACTAATTTTATGTTCGACCATGAATATTATGTGTTAGAAAACTGTATCATAATGATGGTCATTATAACACTATTTTTCATTATGGAACAGTTTCTCCCACCAATCACAGCTCAACAAACAGTTGTTTGACCAATTAGATAAGGTTAGCATCGCACCTCCGTGGAGTTCCAAGGCCTTCTGAAATTCGTTGCCTAGTGTCATAGTGGGGTAATCGAGAAGGCCATGGTCAAATACAAGACATTCTCTGCGTCTCATGCGCTCTGTTCAGTACATAAAACTGGCGAAATCTCGACAGATATTTATGAATATTTATCTTCGAACATAAAATAGTTAAAATAATTATCGTCGAACATAAACAGTCGTATGCGACTCGCCTATAATGGTAATTAAGACACTCGTATGGAAATTATAAAACTCGCATACGCTCGTTTCATAAATATACTCGTGTCTTAATTATAGCCATTATAGGCTCGTTGCATAATGTACTATTATGTTCGACCGTGACTATTATATGTCCGAAAACTGTATCATAATGATGGTCATTATAACACTATTTTTCATTATGAAACAGTTTCTCCCACCAATCAGAGCTCAAGAAACAGTTTTTTGACCTATTAGATAACGAGTTCCACGGCCTTCTAATTTACATTTCACTGCCTGGCCTAGTGTCATAGCAGGGTAATCGAGGAGGCCATGGTCAAATAAAAGGCATTCTCTGTGTCTCATGCGCTCTGTTCAGTACATAAAACTGGCGAAATATCCACAGATATTTATGAATATTTATGTTCGAACATAAAATAGTTATAATAATTATCGTCGAAAATAAACAGTCGTATGCAACTCGCCTATAATGGTAATTAAGACACTCGTATGGAAATTATAAAACGAGCGAATGCTTTAATTATTGCCATTATAGGCTCGTTGCATAATGTAGTATATTAATATACGTATGACTACGACACACACGACAAGGGAGTGACACACTATGGGTCAAAATGACCTCGGGCCAGTCCTCATGTTTATATATTTTCACGCCACTTCTCATGGGTTAATTAAGCTACTAACAGTGCAACCTAAACCTTGTCCCCCAACAATATAATCATGGCGATTTGTAGTGTGAATAGTTCTCTTGGTTATTGTATTCACAGTTGCCACTCATATATTCACCATGTTTGCAGACCACTGAAACTGACATTTATAATGGTACGCTTTAAGTTGGCAGCAATTTCTAATCATCGATTGTCGGTGTGACGTCATTCCATGTTCACCAAATTTCACATCGTTTTAGCCAGTTTTATTTTTATTTTGTTAGCGTATGGCTTTTAGTGCCGGGAGAGTCCGAGGACATGTTCGACTCGCCAGTTTTGAAGCTGCTTCGAGGCGGACACCCAATGGGTGAGCTACACAAACCATCGCGTGTGGAGTGTTGTCTGGGGAGGAAAGTTTGAATGTAAGGACAAGGAGTTGGAAGGTAGTGGCTGTGGCCTGTAGTTAGGGACCAAACCCCGGCGTTTGCCTGGAAGGAAGATTGGAAACCACAGAAGACCATCTTCAAGGTTGCCAGTGGGGGGATTCGAACCTCCTCGCCTCTCAATAGTGAGTGACTGCCAGCAGTCATGCCGTAACAACCACGGCTCACTCACCCGGTGTTTTTGCCAGATAGCAACGCCCAACACAACTTATAATCATAGCCCGGCGCAGAGAAACAAAACGTTATCCGAATCCGGTCCACATCCGTACGTTTGTTATCCGAATCCGCTTACGTTACAGTAGTATTTTTAGCCTACTTTTCACATATTGCAGAAATGAGGAAAAAGTAGACTTATGAGATCGGGCAAATGTGTGTCTGTCTGTCTGTCCTTCTGTCTGTCTGTCTGTCTGTCTGGCTGTGTGTGTGTGTGTGTCCCTATCAACTCCTAAACGGCTGGAGCAATCGAAACAAAATTTGGTAGGAGTAAAGATCTATACCTGAATATCTCACGGCCATATTTGAAAATGATGTCAGTGCTACCAACTGCTTAAAAATCGCAATTGAAATTTGAGCTCCATGTCGGATATCTTGGAAGGTATGAATGGGAGCTATTTCCAAATTGGCACACGTATAGATAATAATATTGCAGTTAAATTTCCAGGAGGCCTTACATGGCAGTGTTGCCAAAATGATTATAAGCCTGCTGATAGGTCCAATTTTTAAATGCATATAACTTCTACACTACCAATTGAAATTCAACCAAATTTCGTATGTGCTATGTGTACATAAACAGGTATGACTGAGCGTATTCTTAAGAGCCTCCAGGGCTGCCAACTGTAAATAAATGCTCTCAATTTTTTTTATCCAAATACCCGTGTATAAGAAAGTATGCAAGCCGACAGCTTTAAACTATGCACACGTATAGTACCTGACATTCTATATTAATTTGGATTCACTTATATACGTCAGTGCTACCAACATGATTCTAAGCCTGCTGAGAAGTCCAACTTTAAATACATGTAACTTCTATACTATCATTTGGATTGCAACCTAATTTCGTGTGTGCTATGTGTACCATAACAGATATGACTCTACCGATTCTTAAGAGTAACCAGGGCTGTCAACTGTTAATAAATGCTGTCTCTATTTTTGTTACCCTAATATCAATATATCTGAAAGTATGCAAGCCAATAGCTCAAAACTATGCACACGTATAGTACCTGGCATTCTAGATTAATTTGGAGTAACTAATATAGGCCTACGCCAGTCCTGCCAACATGATTCTAAGCCTGCTGATAGGTTCAATTTTTAAATGCATGTAACTTCTATACTAACTAATGGATTTTATTCAAAATTGACACAACAATATATCATATTATTTCAGATTATTTCTGACCAATACATGTATGTCATTGTTGCCAACATGATTTTACGCACGCTGTTAGATCCAATGTTTAACTGTAAGTAACGTCCATGCTATCCATTGGACTTCAACCAAATTTTGTATTCTGTACCTTAAGAGATGGAACTAAGAATATATTCAGTCGCCAGGGCTGCCAACTGTAGTTCTCTATTAGGCTACATTATGCCAGGTATACAGTATTTCGAACTAATTAGAAATTTCGATATTACCAACTTAATTTCGTCATTATTCTAGATCCATACAGATTAATCATTGGCTTGAATCTTAAATTTTAAGAAAAGTAGGCTCTTTAGTTCGTCACGGAACTTTTTGTTAATTTATTACAGTAGATAAAGCATAACGTATTAAAGCAACACATTTAGACATTTGAGGAGAAAATCGTTCCACTAGGCTGTGTGTGAGTCGCAAGATAATGTTGACTGAGTTTAGTCCCTCTGAGTAATGGCATGTGAAACAGAGGGTGGCTAATTTTGGATATACCCTTGCAGACAAGTGAAGGTGAAAATTAAAATCCACAGCCTGCTTCCAGTCTCCGACCAGGTCAGGAATGGAATGAATGAAGCCTCCATCTAGGGGCGAGGATATGAACTGTGCCGGCTGACGAGGCCTGACGCACTCCTCTGGGGCAATGATTAAATGAATGACAGATGAAATGAAATGATAGTGGAGAGTGTTGCTGGAATGAAATGTCGACAGGGAAAACCGGAGTACCCGGAGAAAAACCTGTCTGCCTCCGTTTTGTCCAGCACAGATCTCACATGGAGTGACCGGGATTTGAACCACGGACCCAGCGGTGAGAGGCCGGCGTGCTGCCGCCTAAGCCACGGAGACTTCACAAGTGAGGAATAAAGGACTTTCTTTCGGTATATGTCAACACTAATTGAGAGTATTTCCATGACTGGCTTCTCTCACTTCTCTATTATTCTCTTACAATCCCAGCGAAAGCAAGTAGGGAAATAACAAGAAACGTGAAAGGAGTAGATCTTAACAAAAACTAATATTATTTTTAAAAAATCCAGTTCAACTTTGTATTCTAAAAACTAGAAAAAAAGAAGATTGTAGTTTTACGTGACAGTAAATTTTGTGATCATAAGCCACGGGGCCTCCTTTTTACGTGAAATCCTCACCACAGGACATGGCATTTCACTTCGAAACTCTTACTTGCATTGATCGGGAATCGAACCCAGTCCCCCTTGGTGAGAGGTCAATAGCTGCTCTGCGCCACCACGCCCCAATTCTAAAAACTATCCGCAAATGTATTCTAAATATTATCCGTAGCTTATCCGCACCACAGTTATGCAAACAATATTCGCATGGCGAAACATTTTGTGGATATCAGCGGGTTTATCCTACATCTATATTCGATGTCAACAGATTCCATTTCTCTTTGCTTCAACAGATTCCATTTCTCTTTGCTTCGTCTATCACAGGTTAGTTTGCTTCCTAAGTAACAGAAGCCTCCCACTTCCTTAAGCTTTTCACCTGCACATTTTTGACATCTTTGATTTACGTTTATTGATTTTCATCAGGAATTCTTTCCTCATATCATTTTAAAAACGCACTCAATTCCTCTGTGAATTTTTGACTAAGGTGGAAAAGTGAAGTTTGTGCTTTTATGTGACCGTTAATCTCGCAATCATGAGCCACGGGACCTCCTTTTTACGTGGGATCAGAACCACAAGACATGGCATTTCACTTTGAAAATCTCACATATATTGACCGGGAATCGAACCCAGTCCATCTTGGTGAGAGGCCAACAGCATGACCACTGCGCCACCACGCACCTGACTAAGGTGGAATAAAGTAGTGCAATACCATTTTGTATTTACTTTAATTTAAGTCGTAGAACTTGCCTTGATTCTTTGGATTACAGTGATATGTCATAGATCTTTCATCAAACTGTCTACTATTGGTTTGCGATTCCGTCAACGCGGGTACTTATTGCTAGTGAACAGGTCCACGTTGTGGGGTAGTGACTAGCATTCTTTGGTTGGTTGGTTCCTCGGATTAGGGGCTGCGACAACTCGGTCATGTAGCCCCGTGTACTTGGGGTGTGTCTGCTGTAGAATCTGTCTGATAATCGGTGTTAATTGTGATGGCTGTATTAATGTGTTATCGGTTTTTTATTCAAGTAAGGACTTCAAACATTCAATTTTAAAGTAGTTGCAACTTTTGCTACCAAACGCCACCGTCAACGACAAACTAGTTCTGAACTTTGTTACCAGATACCAACGCAGCGTTAGTCAAATATAACCTATAATTTAGATTCACAGACGGCAATTAGTGGAAGGTTCTTTATCATGCCATGCATGGGACCGCCAGCTTTACTTCCCCTCTCAAGGAAGGCATACTGAGTTAAATTTAACGTTCTTAAAAATCCGACGACATCGGCCGGGTTTGAACCCGCAATCTTGGGCGTAGAAGCTCAGCATGCTACTAACGACGCCACCGAAGCCGCTATAGCATTCTTTACTGTCACCTCCAAGTTCTGGCTTCAGTCCCAGACTATGCCAATAAATGTTATTCTGATCAGAGTGCTGGAACAGGGCACAACTGAGAAGAGGTAAGTTTGATTCGCACCTCACCCATCTTAGAAGTGGTTTTCTCTGGTTTGCCCACTTCTACTCCAGGCGAATGCCAGGATGGTACTTAAATCAAGGATACGGCCGCCTCCTTCCCAAATTATAGCCCTCTTTACCAGCCCTATTTTTAATTATTAATACAAATAAACATACTACTACAGCCTTCACAATGACACATGTTATCAGACAGATTCCACACCTCCACACATACACCCATGTGCGATTAACGGCTCTGCCAATTTAATTCTAGTCTGAGGGCTGGAACGAGGTCCAGTCAGCCACGTGAAGCAAAACTGAGAAGAGGTGGGTTCGATTCCCTCATCAGCCATTTTGGAAGTATAATTTAATGGTTTGCCCACTTCTACTCCTGGCAAATGTCGGGATGGTACCCTATGGTCACGGTCGCTTCCTAGCTAAATCCTACCTCAATTACAAATATAAACACTAGTATAGATATCACAGTGACATAGGTTATCAGACAACTTCTACACACACCCAAGTACTCGGGGCTATATGAGCACGATGTCACAAAGCTCCGAAAAGAATCAATAACAACATAATCTTGATGAAAAAATCCACATCCTGCTACCAGTCGACCGACCGGGTCAGGGAATGGAATGAATGAAGCCCCCATCTAGTGGCGAGGATATGAATTGTGCCGGTTGCCGAAGCCTGTCGCACTCTTCTGGGGCAATGATTAAATGAATGACAGATGAAATGAAATGATAGTGGAGAGTGTTGCTGGAATTAAATTTTGACAGGGAAAACCGGAATACCCGGAGAAGAACCTGTCTGCCTCCGTTTTGTCCAGCACAGATCTCACAGGGAATGGCCGGGGTTTGAACCACGGACCCAGTGGTGAGAGGCTGGAGTGCTGCCACCTAAGCCACGGAGGCTAACATAATCTTGATGCGGTCGGGAAAAGTTTAGCACGTGCTCATGTCTGCGGTGTGGAGTTCCAAGGACGTTCTGCTGTTGATAACAGCTGTGCACATATCACACCATACCTCAGCAACTGTCACCTGACTATTCCTTGCTTAGGCTAGTCTCTTGCCCGCGTTAAATCGTGCACTATGGCCGCGAGGGCAGCTGTAGCAAGTCCGGACATCCCCAGGTCGAAACGCGGCGCTGACAGCGATTATCCTGAGTGTGATTTGTTTCTCCGGGGTTAGCCACATTACCTCCAGGCAAATGCCGGGCACCTAGCTCATTCCTTCCGTAACACAGTTACACACACCACTACAGTCATCACAGAAATACAGGTTATCTGACAAGTTCAACACACACCCAACTACACGGGACTGATGACCCAGATGTCCCTAGCCCCTAGAATGAAACAACAATCTCTACCTGGAGCCTCCGTGGCGTAGGGCGGCAGCACGCCGGCCTCTCACAACTGAGTCCATGGTTCAAATCTCGGTCACTCCATGTGAGATTTGTGCTGGACAAAGCGGAGACAGTCAGGTTTCTCTCCTGGTACTCCAGTTTTCCCTGTCAAAATGTCATTCCAGCAACACTCTCCACTATCATTTTATTTCATCTGTCATTCATTTACTCATTGCCCCAGGGGAGTGCGACAGGTTCAGCAGCCGGCACAGTTCATATCCTTGACACTAGATGGGGGCTTCATTCATTCCATTCCCTGATCCGGTCGGTCGACTGGAAGCAGGCTGTGTGTTTTAATTATCATTTTCACTCCGTACCTGCCCGCCTTCGTAACAATCCGTGCTACAGTGCATTGTTTCCAATCACTGAGATTTATTTTTGTGTTGAAAGTACGCCTGGTATACTAAGTTAGTATGTCATAGATTTATGGCATGAAAAAGAACCTTCCACTAACTACACTTCTGTGAAGCCAAAATTTGTAGGTTAGGTTTGATTTATGCTCTTCAGTTCCAACGTTCGTCACCGGGCACTGGTTGCGATGGCATCTAATAGTAGCTAAGTATACAGCTAGGTGTCGTGGACGGTAGCATTTGGTGGCGTAAGTAGGAACTACTTGAAATTATCTTCCTCAGTCCTTACTTGAATTAATAACAGATAACCCACAATGATACAGTCATCACAATTAACACCGGTTATCAGACAGATGCTACACACACCCGAAGTACACGGGGCTCCATGACCGCGTTGTCGCGGCCCCTACACTAAGGAACAAACCAACAATGAAACGGTACAAAAACAAAGCGAACTCGCTTCTAAGTGTCACTTTTGAAAAAAAAAATGAAAATCTATATCTGACGATCATCAGCATCAGTCCTTAGTATCCTCCCCGGACACGGAGGAGGCATGCTCTGAATGGGACCATCAAATTTATCTTGTGGTAAGAGGTTCACTCCTCTATGGCAGCGTCAGCATACAATTGATGACTGTAGTCCAAACTTTTGTTGTTCAGTGTACTTGTTCTTCCTGACGATTCCGAAGGTATGACTAATTCTGTAGCACGAGTTTATTATATTATTATTTTCCGGTCACGCAAGCAAGCAGAGGTAATAGTGATAGCCCACATACGCTGACCTACTATGACAATAGCAAAACAAGAAGTTCTGTAACGAACTAAAGAGCCTACTTTTCTTAAAATTTAAGATTCATGCCAATGATTAATCTATATGGATCTATATAGAATAGTGACGAAATTAAGTTGGTAATATCGACATTTCTAATTAGTTCGAAATACTGTATACCTGGCACAATGTAGCCTAATAGAGAACTACAGTTGGCAGCCCTGGTGACTGAATATATTCTTAGTTCCATCTCTTAAGGTACAGAATACAAAATTTGGTTGAAGTCCAATGGATAGCATGGACGTCACATGCAGTTAAACATTGTATCTAACAGCGCGCGTAAAATCATGTTGGCAACAATGACATACATGTATTGCTCTGAAATAATCTGATCTATTGTTGTGTCAATTTTGAAGGAAATCCATTAGTTAGTATAGAAGTTACATGCATTTTAAAATTGGATCTATCAGCAGGCTTAGATCATGTTGGCAGCACTGACGTATATTAGTTACACCAAATTAATCTAGAATGCCAGGTACTATACGTGTGCAAAGTTTAGAGCTATTGGCTTGCATACTTTCTGATATATTGATATTAGGGTAACAAAAATAGAGACAGTATTTATTAACAGTTGGCAGCCCTGGTTGCTCTTAAGAATATGCATAATCATATCTGTTATAGTACACATAGCACATACGAAATTTGGTTGAAATCCAATTGATAGTATAGAAGTTATATGTATTTACAATTGGTCCTATCAGCAGGCTTAGAATCATGTTGGTAGTACTGAAGTCCATTTGTTACTCCAAATTAATCTAGAATGTCAGGTACTATCCGTGTGCATAGTTTAAAGCTGTCGGCGTGCATACTTTCTCATATATGGGTATTTGGATTTTAAAGAAATGAGAGCATTTGTTTACAGTTGGCAGCCTTGGAGGCTCTTAAGGAAACGCTCAGTTATACCTATTTATGTACACATAGCACATACGAAATTTGGTTGAAATCCAATTGGTAGTGTAGAAGTTATATGCATTTAAAATTTGGACCTATTAGCAGGCTTATAATCATTTTGACAACACTGCCATGTATGGCCTCCTGGTAATTAAACTGCAATATTATTATCTATACGTGTGCCAATTTTTAAATAGCTCCCATTCATACCTTCCAAGATATCCAACATGGAGCTCAAATTTCAATTGCGATTTTTCAGCAGTTGGTAGCACTGGCATCATTTTCAAATATGGCCGTGAGATATTCAGGTATAGATCTCCTACCAAATTTTGTTTCAATTGCTGCAGCCGTTTAAGAGTTGATAGGGGGGACACACAGCCAGACAGACATACAGACAGTCAGAGAGACAGACAGACAGACAGACAGACAGAAGGACAGACACACATTTGCCCGATCTCATAAGTCTACTTTTTCCTCATTTTTGCAAAATGTGAAAAGTAGGCAAAATAATATATGAGACACAAAGTGTTCCAAATCGCAATTTTACTTCCTTTATTTTTGATGGTAAACGAGGCTCTCGTACACTTCCATGGTCAAGGGGTACGTATTCAGATTCCTGTTCCAAAAGTGCGCAGTTCGATTTACATCTGTGACAATAATAATAATAATGTTATTGGTTTTACCTCCCTTTTAACTGCTGCGGCTTTCAGAGATACCGGGATGCCGGAATCTTGCCCCGAAGAAGATATAACCCACCTATAAATCTACTAACACGGCTCTCTTGGATTTGCGCGCCCTCAAATGCTAACGGACTGCCCTGGGATCCGATCCCACTATCTTCGGATCAGCAGGCGAGAAAGTTACCGCTGAGCCACACAGCCAGTCACTGTGACAAGAAATGTGTAACTTGGGCGATATGTGATGAAGCCTCAAGGATAAGCTGACGGCTCTGGGAAGACTGGTTTCAGTGGTGGGGGAACAGTGGGCGCATTTCCTCTCTGTCCACCGTGTTGTCGATATATTGCTTAAAATATGGGCATTGAATGGTCTTGAGTTCGGCGCAGCTACGTACAGGGTGTCTCCTCCAAACATCCAACTCCAAACCACTCTCACCGTCCCGTGACCTTGAGGCTTCACAACATAACGTCCAACCTATTATAATCCGTTTGTGGAATGGGGTACACTCAGTCTCGTTAGGATAACTAAGAAGATAAAGACATTTATTTTTAATTTTATAAATGAAGACCATTGCCAAGCACTTTTCTTTTCAGGACGGTTCAGGGAAGGGATATTGGAAGGAAATCGAGCATTTTAGAAGCCATTGCCTTCGTAGTCTAGTAAAATAACCTTAACTTATAATCGGCGTTAATTAACCTGGAATTAATTGCATAACCTCCTTTCTTTTCGAGAAGTATATAATTATCCCACGTAATTTATTTCAGGTTAGTAGGTGTGATTACGTTATAAAATAAATGATTATTCCCCGCCCAATATCGGCACATTGAATTGGCGTGTTGACGGACTGAAAAGCAATTATTTTACTAAATAACTACGAAGAGGCGGTTTCAATTCCCACTTCAGCCATTTCAAAAGTCGTTTACCATGATTTTCTCCCTTGTACTCGAGGCAAATGCAGGGATGGTCCGTAACTTGAGGCTAAAGCCACCTCTTTCCCGATCCTCACCTGAATTACAAACACACACACCAGTCAGACACCAGTGTAACACAAGTTATCAGACAAACTCTATAGTCCCTCAAATGAAACAACAACAACAACAACAACAACAACAACAACAACAACAACAAAAACAACAACAACAACAACAACAACAACAACACCAACAAACATCCTCTTGTTTCAATCCTTGACCCAATTACAAATACATATATACTGTATATTGACCACACAATAACACAGGCCATAGTAGAGCCATTTTCAACACACAATCAAGTGCATGGGATTAATGACCACGTTGATACAGGCTACTAAATAACTTAACAATACTTAATAGAGTTGTGGATTTATTTAGGGGCTTTGCGACATCGTGATCATATAGCCCCGTGTACTTGGGTGTATGGTGTAATTTGTCTGTAACCTGTCTTATTGTGATGTTTGTATTAGTGTGTGAATTTGCAAGTCAAGTGAGATTTTTGAAAGGAGACGATCGTGGCTTTATGTATGGAACCATCCCAGCATTTTCCTGGAGTAGAAGTGGGGAAACCACGGAAACCCAATTCCAAGATGGCTGAGGTGGGAATCGAACCTACCTCTTCTCAGTTTTGCCTCACGAGGATGAACCCCCAGACCAAAATTAAATGTCTTGGCATAGTAGGAAATCCAATCCGAACCTTCAGGGTGACAGCCGAAGTCGCCGGATTTTTAAGAGCGTTAAAATCTCTCAGTATGCCTTCCTTTGGAGGGGAAATACAGCCGTCAGGCCCATATCATAGATATATGGCATGTAAAAGAGCCTTCCATTAATTACACCTGAGTGAAGCTAAATTATAATATAGGTTAAACATAATCAGGGCTTTTTAGGGGGGGGGGTAACGCGGGGGTACGCATACCTCTTAAACATTTGAAAACGGTTAAAAAAAGATATTGGTACATTTGTATCTAGTCCGGAAAATATAACTTCCGACTTGAAATTTCATCCAACAGCTGGAGGAGATTTAGAGTAATCCTCGATTTAAATCGATATGTCGAATCAGTTCCTTATGGTCGGCCAAGATCGACTATAATATATACGATACTGTAGTCGGTCTTGGGTCGGCAACTCGGCACTCCGTTCCTATAAGCACGCAGGCTAGTGTTTGAGTGCGGGATAGGTTGTTATTTTGTGCGTGTGGTTAGACATTTGGTGACTGTGGAATTTACTGTAAGCAGGACAGCAAAATGAGACACTAACACAGTGCTTATATTCATTTCACTTAATTTTTAGCATATTTTCATTTTATGAAGAAATAGGCTTATGAGATCACCTTTTGTCCGTGTGTGTGTGTGTGTGTGTGTGAGAGAGAGAGAGAGAGGTGTGAGTTTATCCCCCTAATAACTTCTGAACGGCTCGAGCGATTAAAATGAACCACGGTGAGATCATAGCACTATTCTGGCCGACCCCGACCGTGCCCTTCAAATTTTATTGTGTCTCACAAATCCAACATGGCGGCTGTGCGAAATATTTCACCAGCATTCACTATCTCCGAAAGTATTACCGATATCGCCCTGAAATTGTGTACGGTGATAAAGGGCACTACTAGAAGTTCACCTATGAGACTTCCAAAAACCTGGTGACTACAAAACCAACATGATGGCCAAGCGAAGTTGAGACGTTTAAATAGACGTTTCTCGCGATTTAACTATCCAAACGTAATGAAACTTGGTACAGCAAATGTCTATACACATTGTAATGCACTGGAGTATAATTTAGTTCAATTGTTTACATAACCTCAAGATGGTGGCTGTGCGAAATTGTAAAATCTCGTTTTTACTTCTTGTGTTCTAATCATGCGATTGAAGTTTCAATACCACACGTACACAATAATCTTAATGTAATAGTACAAAAATAAAAATCCAGCCTGGCGACCATCTGAAATATTTAGACGGTTCTCAATATCTACGAATCTATCACAACCGTCAAACTGAAATTTTGTATGTTGATAGAGGCAATTAACATGAGTAGAATATATGAAAATAGGCTGTATAGTTCTTCACGGAACTACTTGTTAAATGTAAAATGATTAGAAATACTGAGTGCAGTTACCACCTTGACATGTTGACCACAAATAAATTAACCCAATGCAACCTTTCATTTAACATGTCAGCCCAAACAGTAATAACCGAACTCTGCAAATTGCAGAAAAGTGCAAGATCGTGACGTTTTGTCGACTAGAACTGAGAGTACCCCTTAAATTGTTTTTAGAAAAATAAACACTGGCTATAATTGTGTGAAGCTAATATTGTAGGTTAGATTTGATTAATGCTCTATTAAGTACCAACGTTCACTGCCAGGTGCCAGTTTTCGTGGCATCTAGTAGTCAAGTTGGCAGCTAGGTGTCGTTGAAGGTAGCATTTGGCAGCAAAAGTAGGAACTACGGTACTTGAAATTCATATCCTTTAAACATGTGGCAAGTTCCACTAGTGTAACATTATATGAGTTCCTGGTATGCTTAGCGATAACGAACAGGAAAGGTAATGGTGATTCCAAGGTCGTGCGTGAGGAGTGCTCTTTTATGACCGCGACCAACCCAAGGAAGCCAAAGTTATGAAACTTTTTGCTGGGGTTAAGTTGAATACAGGCGGCCATCTGAGTATGGCTTTTTCAAGGGCTTTTCAAATCCACTTTAGGTTTGTTGGTGCAGCTGTTAGTAGGATAAATAAGCCGGTTCTGGCACAGGGGCTAATGGGCAAGATGGCCGCCGCGCGCAATCACTCTATGTTATTCTTATGGAGGTTTCATTCAGAGCTGGCACAGGGGCTATTGGGCAAAATGGCCGCCACGGCCTGAGACCGTGGATTACGTCACAGGGGAAGTTCGGCCGTGTAGTTACTAAATGGAATATTTATTATTATTATTATTAATTTTATTTGGTAATTATTGATTGATAGCTTGCCACGGTGGGTGAGTGGTTATCGTGTCGGACTACCAACCCCCCAAGCTTGTAGGTTCGCTCTTGGTCGTGGTAAGTGATTTTTGAAAATTGGCAAAAATTAAGACACGCATGTCATACGATGTAGGCATGTAAATGAACCCAGGGAGAGGTCGGCTATGTAGTTGCCAAATGGAATATTTATTATTATTATTATTAGGTAATTATTAATTGATCATGTATAATGAAGACCAGCCTTATATTGTCCACCTCTTGGTGTAGTGGCTAGCATTCTTGGAGGTCATTCCTGAGGTTCGAATCCCGGCTCTGCCAAGAAATTTAATTTCTGGTCTCAGGAGTGGAACGGGGTACATTCAGCCTTGTGAGGCAAAACTGACAGGACCTGGCTTTTAATTCATACCTCAACCATTCTGCCTAACCCAACTTCACCTAACCTAACCTAACCTAACATAACCTAATCTAACCTAACCTAACTTCAAAGTCAGAGCAAATATAAGAGCAAATGTAATAGCACACATAATAAACTAAGTTATAACCTAACCTAACTTCACCTAATCCAGCCTCACCTAACCTAACCTAACCTAACATAACCTAACTTTAAAGTAAGAGCAAAAATGTAAGAGCAAATAAAAGAGCACAAATAATAAACTTAGTAATAATCTAACCACACCTAACCTAACCTAACCTAACCTAACATAACCTAACTTCAAAGTGAGAGCAAAAATGTAAGAGCAAATGAGAGAGCACAAATAATAAACTTAGTTATAACCTAACCTAACCCACAGAAACCTTATTTAAAGACTTTAGATTTTATATTTTAACATTTTAGATTTTTGATTTTTTTCATTTTACATTTTTTAGATTTTACATTTTACATTTTTGATTTTTTGTATTTTAGTTTTTAGTTTTTTTAGATTTTACATTTTAAATTTAAGATTTTTTGATTTTAGATTTTACATTTTACATTTTCCGAAAAGAGTAAACTACAAGGTCACATACCTAACCTCCCTAAACCTAACTATACCAAACCTAACTTAAGCTAATCCAAAGGCTAATGCACATACACAAAGTATATAAGTGCTCATGCAACTATCCTTATGCTAGTCTTATAGGCTACTGTACAACAAGATCACTACCCCAACCGAGTATTTTTTTCTTTCATTTTGTTGTTTACGCATTTGTCAATTTTCTAATTTCCCATTTTCAGTTTTTTTAATGTTAATTTTAAGTTTTACAATTTCATAATATGGAAACATGGAATTTGCATTTTGTTGTTTACACATTAGTCAATTTTCCAATTTTCCATTTTCAGTTTTTTTATGACAGTTTTAGGTTTTTCAATTTCATAATATGGAAACATGGATTTTGCATTTTATTGTTTACACATTTATTAATTTCACAATTTCCCATTTACAGTTTTTAAAATGTCAGTTTAAAGTTTTTCAATATCATGATATAGAAACATGGATTTTCCAATTTGTTGTTGTACATTTGTCAATTTACGAAATTCCCATTTACAGTTTTTAAAATTTCAGTTTAATGCTTTTTCTATTTTGTCAATATGGAAACATGGATTTTCCAATTTGTGTTTTACATGTTCATTTTGCATTAGGAGTGGAGAGAGGTGGGTAGTAATTAAAAATGTACAAGCAGTGTCCATACAATATGTTTTATTTTAAATACATGTACACTATTTACACATAATACATTTTTATATATATATATTCTTTTTTGTTATAAATTGTACAGTTGTTTTTATTTTGTTTTCTATTTATATTTATTTTTTGATTATGATTACTATTTTATTTTATTTTTGTAGTGTTATTGTTTTATTTCCTAAATTGTTTTATGTATTTGCTAATTGCAGGCAAAAGATTTTGATATTCATAACTTAACTCTTTAAGCATGGTCAATGATTGAGTAATGACCATAGGCATGTGTACCTATACCATTAGCATCAATCACTCTTTTATCATCACTAGGACACAAAGCAATTTTGTTTAGTCTTATAGATGATATGTCATGTTGTTTAGAAGTGATAATGTTCATTGGTATTCTTTTTACATTGTTTTTCATGACACAATCCTTATAATCTTGAAAGCTTATACAATTTTTGACAACACCTCTGTTAATACCTTTAATCTTTTTGATTTCTTTACCATTTATGTCTAAAGCGTACATTTTAGCTCTAAGTCCAACAAATGCTTTTATAATTTGTCCACAAGCCTCGTCTTTAAATTTCCCCAACGTTTTCTTGTTTGATGTAGAGTAACATATGTGATTAGTAGGATAATCTGATGTGTCCAGGTGTTCTAGGAAATCCAACTTGTCTTGATATACATCTGGGGTGTTAACCAAATAAATGAACGAGTCGGTATCCATATACATGAGTTTAAGATTGTCCATTCCATAATAGGGTAGCAGGACATCATAGTGGTGGGAATACATTAGAGTTTTTGAAATATCCAGTATACACATTCCAATATATATAGGCTTATTGATTACAATGTTACGTTTAGCCATGTGGAAAGCAGCTAGGTTGGGACCATAAATTGTTCTGTCGATGAATGTTGGTTTAGCTATTAGCTTTTCTGCCTTTTTGCTGTCAGTCACAAGACGTATGTCTATTCTTTTACGGATATTTTCCATTGTTTTCCCAAAAATGGCATTGTTGAATAATTTGTACAGATTTTTCTCAAAATCATTTCTGGCTTGTTTTCGAAGGTTGTTATTAAAATCAACGTATGCCTTTAACCAAGGTCTTTGTTTAAACTTTAACACACGATGAATTTTTATCAATTTTATTCCATGATCTAAAGCCTGTTTTAATGCCATGTAGTGAACAACATATCGCCTTCGATTTCCAAGATGAGGAATTAGTTTTTTCAGAGACGAATCCTTAGGTTGTGTACACTCTGGTAGGAAAGGTAAATCGTTGTGTAGATCATGAAGGTCAGATGGGTAATCAACATCAACGTCTAGAATGTATCCCACAGGATCGTCTTCCTTTAGTTTTTCTAGATCAACAGTATCTGGAGAAACCCACTGAAATCCACCATAAGGAAGGGAGTGGCACATAGCCCACCCGTATTGGTTGTTGGCATCATCATAGGTAATAAACTGCGATGGTTTCTCAGAATCATAGGTTTCCATGTATTTATTGTTAGCTTCAGCATACCGATGAGACACCTGGCATATGCCTCCACGTATTCCAGACTCGATTAAAAGAATCTGATCGTAATCCTGTAGCAATTCCAGTTCAATGCCTGTGTAAAGGAGCATTGCCTCGAAACTTAAACCAGGCGAAGTAAAGAAGTGTGCAGCATCCACTCGGTGTGTTTCTAGTGTTTTGTTTCTAAACGTTTCAAAGCTGTCTGCAAGAAGGAGTACATCTGATGTTAGGTAGAGGTCACTATATTCCCCTAGAGTTTTAATGTTGAACTGATTCCAGACATTTTTGGCATGTTCATAGTCTTCTTGACTAACATCTTCTTGACTTAATTTGTTAAAGAATGCCTCTTTTGGAGGTAAACGCGTTTCACTTAACTTTTCCCATGAGTCAATGTAGTCATAACAAAATACCCCTTTACGAGTCATGAGCATTGCATTTTCTTTTCCAAAGTACTTGTCTGTTTCAGGGTATGATGTTAAGTTGGAAACTAAGTTTTCCAAACTACTCGGCATTAACCGAAACGTATCCACAAATCTAAGCTTAACATTTCCTACATATTTGGTAAAGGAAATGTACTTTTCTTTGGAGTTAGCGATAACATCCACTCTCTCAGTAGTACACCCCAATTGCTTTACAATGAAATTTGCGTCGTAGCCACTCATATTATGTAGAAACACAGGAACGGGGTTTCGTGTTTTACACCTCAAATTACAGTTATTGTGAGCACTTCCACGGTATTCCCCTGTAATATGGCAGTGGTCTCGAACTTTCCAGTCCTGTTGGGTAAATGGTTTTTGACACAAATAACAGGTTTCAGAACATTGGAACTCTGCTTCTTGAGCCTGAGTTAAGGCCTTTGGAACATTTAAGCTGTAAAGGCGATCAATTTCATTAGCTATTGAGATCAAACAGTCCATAAACTTTTCTGCAGCGTCAGGCCCACGATAAATAACAGGTTGGCTTGAAAGATTTGTCTTTATGTGTTCCACAGCAGGTGAGGGTTTAACGTATATACCAAAGCTCATAGGAACATGACTCTGGTATGGCACTGTATAACTTGCCTCAGGATTAGGTAGACATGTTTGATAGGGTAACAGTATACTTTCAAAATCAGCATAGATAACGTAAGGTATTCTCAGCATTTTTTCAACATTTAAGAATTTGACAAGGGGGTTTTTAATAGGCATTTCAACCCTAGCAATGTCATGCTGGACACACAAAGCTCTATGTTCTTTCATTTTTTCCATTCCTTGTTGTCCATATCGATTATCAAAGTGTGTAAAACACCGTTTACACGTATATATCTTATGTTCATGGTGAGTAATCTGATGTCTTACTAGTTTATCAAAATCTTTGATAAAGACGTAGTGGTTCTGGCCGGATGATGAACTTAGCAAAAGGAGGTCGCGATGGTCTTGCAGCTCTTGATCCACAACCTTCAGAGGGAACAATTTCTTGTCTTGTTCCAATCCAAATACATTAATGGATATATCGTTGGCTTTTTCAAATTTGGGAATGTCAGCTAGCGATGTAGGAAATGATATTACTGAAAAATCATACTTGTTTTCCAGATCCTTGTATTTACTAACGCGTTTAGCATCAGTTTTAACCAGTTTTGCTAAAATGGCATACATAAAACACCTCTCGTCCTTAAAGTTTTGAGGATTAATGCAGGCTTTTCTTGCTTGTATAGCTGCTGGTAATGGAATATATGTGCTTCCACGCAAGGGATTGTACTTATTTATTTTCAATCGTACTCCTTCCACTGCTAACAAAGCCCAATTACTGCCTTTTAGCTCAGATTCTTCCATTTCCGTAGTTAACTTTGTAAATTGTGTTTCCAAGAAACTACTTAAGTCCGTTTCCAAAAATAGGGCCTGATTTCGTGTTTTAAAAGCACGATCTGTAATTTCATTGGTAGATGTATGAATGAATCTACATTCAGCCACAAGATTAACTTTTATCGACTTGTGCATTGCTAGTTCTTTCTGCATAGCTTGTATTATTTGCTGTTTGGACTCTTTAAGGTATGAATTTAAATCCTTGCACGTATCGCAACGAATGAAATAGAATTTAAGTCGACCTTCAAAAGATGTCTCATATTCAATAAGTCCATTTTTGTCAGGGACCAATGACAGTAGGTAATGTTTTGTAGGCTCTGCTTTTTGTCTTTTAGCTGCCGACACAACATTACAACATTCTTCATGACGACGTCCATTGTAGGCATTGTTGAATGTACTACCACAGGTCTTGCACTCATGAAATTCACCACACGATACTTCATGTCGCTTCCTATGATAGTCTCGAAGAAAAGTCTTTCCACACTCTTTACACATATAGCTAGGAATGGCTTCTTCCATTATGAATGTTGATTTCTGCAAACAGCTGCTTACTGCGTATCACAGGGCTAGAGGTTGGTCGGTGAGACGGTCTTTCACGATGTGAACACCGTGAGAGGTAGTAGTCAACTGGTGATATTCTTGTTAAGGGTCCACTAATATACCCCTAGTCTAGACCAACAGCTCTTTACAGCGTATGACAAGGCTGTAGACTGGACAGTGAGACGGTCTTTCACGATGTGAACACTGTAACAAGTAGTAGTCAACTGATTATATACTTGCTAAGGGTTCTCTAATATACAATAGTCAAGACCAACAGCTACTTACTGTGTAGAACACGGCTGTACAATAGTTGTTTTGACAGTCTTTCACGATGTGGTCACTGTGAATGGTGGTAGTCAACTGATGATATTCTTGATAAGGGTCCTCTAATGTACCCCTGGTTAAGGGTAACAGCTGCTCACTGCTTATGACAAAGCTAAAGACTGGTTGCTTCAACGGTCTTTCACAATGTAAACACTGTGACAGGTAGTAGTCAACTGAAAATATTCTTATGGCCTACTCAAGGTTATCAGGTACTTACTGCATATCAAAAGGCTGTACACTCATGTGTGTTAGGCACTCTTTCTTGCTAAGGACCCCAATATTCCCTACACAAGGCTATACATGTTAGTTCTAAACACTTCGTGATTAATTGTATATTCAATTTTTGTACAAAGCTTATACAAGCACGTTTTTATGAGGTAAAACTTTGTTAAATAGCTGCATGCGACACGCAAAGTATGTTGCCGCTATCTAGCGGTGACTATGAGAACTACTTGAACGACCAGCATTCTACCTAGCGCTCCATTTCAACACTCGCTCACTGAACGACCAGCATGCTATCTAGCGGTCGATAGCAATACTCCTCAACTACCAGCCTGCTATCTATCGGTCAATATGACAACTCACTCAACTACCAACATGCTACATGGCTTTTTTGGTCCGTTTTTTGTTGGCTTTTTTTGGTCAGTTTCTGTTGGCTTATGTTGGCTTTTATTGGCTTTTGTTGGCTTTTGTTGGCTTTTGTAGGCTTTTTTGTTGGCTTTTGTTGGCTTTTGTATTAGCTCTTTCATATTTGCTCTTGCTTGTGGGGGGGCTTATTATTTGGTCTTGGAAAGTATGTCAGTCCTTTTTTTATGGCTGCAAAATGCTTACAGCCATGTTTGTAAGCAGCAACAACAACAACAGCAACACACAAAATTCCAAAAAAATCCAAAGTACTCTAAGGTTTATCAATGACTCTCAACTCTTACACTTAACCTCTATCCCATGCATAGTCAAAAAATTAGTGTATTTTTCAAATTTTTCAAAAAATATTTGGAAAGTAGGCTATGTCATTAATCTAAAAATCCTGAAAAGACATATGTTAACTCCAACACCTACCTCTATACCACTCTGTCCAAAAATAGTGTATTTTTCAATTTTTCCAAAACATGTTTCCGAAATGGGTTATATTTCCAAAATTAAAAAGTTTACAAAAACGTTTGTTTGACATAAATAAATGGCCTTTGCCCCCTCTACCGTCGTACCAAGTCCCAGGTCTTTAGGACAACAAACATAAAAATTTGAAAATGGGCTTATATTTCCAAAATTAGGAATTTTACAAAAACGTTTGTCTGACGTAAATCAGTGGTCTTTACACCCTCTACCTGTAAACCAAGTCTCAGGTCTCTAGAACAACAAAAATAAAATTTTAATAATAGCCTATATTTCCAAAATTAGGAATTCTACAAAAAAGTTTGTCTGACTTAAATCAATGGTCTTTACCCCCTCTATTCCCACACCAAGTCTCAGGTCTCTAGGTCAACAAAAATAAAATTTTGAAAAATGGTCACTATTTTGGAAACTAAGAATTCTACAAAAAAGTTTGTTTAACATAAATGAAAGGTCTCTATTCCCTCTACCTGTAAACCAAGTCCCAGGTCTGTATGACGAAAATGAAAAAAGTTCAACTGGGAAAGTAGGCGATTTTTCATAAAACCAAACATTCTAAAAAGTGTTCTATGGGCTTAAAATAATGACCCCTATGTCCTATATTTTTTATAATAAAACGTTTTTATTTTTAACATTTTTTGAAAAAAGTTCAATTTTGAAATTTTTATATTTTGGAAACTAAAGAGTTTACTAAAAAATGTTGTTTGACATAAATGAATGAATCTGACCCCATCTACCACCAAAATAAATTTCAAATCGCTAGGACAAAAAATAACAGTAGTGGAGTAAGGCGGTTTCTAACGCACTCTAGAACCCACTTATTACCACTACTAAGCACTACTAAGCAGAAACCGCCTTACTCCACTACTGTTATTTTTTGTCCTAGCGATTTGAAATTTATTTTGGTGGTAGATGGGGTCAGATTCATTCATTTATGTCAAACAACATTTTTTAGTAAACTCTTTAGTTTCCAAAATATAAAAATTTCAAAATTGAACTTTTTTCAAAAAATGTTAAAAATAAAAACGTTTTATTATAAAAAATATAGGACATAGGGGTCATTATTTTAAGCCCATAGAACACTTTTTAGAATGTTTGGTTTTATGAAAAATCGCCTACTTTCCCAGTTGAACTTTTTTCATTTTCGTCATACAGACCTGGGACTTGGTTTACAGGTAGAGGGAATAGAGACCTTTCATTTATGTTAAACAAACTTTTTTGTAGAATTCTTAGTTTCCAAAATAGTGACCATTTTTCAAAATTTTATTTTTGTTGACCTAGAGACCTGAGACTTGGTGTGGGAATAGAGGGGGTAAAGACCATTGATTTAAGTCAGACAAACTTTTTTGTAGAATTCCTAATTTTGGAAATATAGGCTATTATTAAAATTTTATTTTTGTTGTTCTAGAGACCTGAGACTTGGTTTACAGGTAGAGGGTGTAAAGACCACTGATTTACGTCAGACAAACGTTTTTGTAAAATTCCTAATTTTGGAAATATAAGCCCATTTTCAAATTTTTATGTTTGTTGTCCTAAAGACCTGGGACTTGGTACGACGGTAGAGGGGGCAAAGGCCATTTATTTATGTCAAACAAACGTTTTTGTAAACTTTTTAATTTTGGAAATATAACCCATTTCGGAAACATGTTTTGGAAAAATTGAAAAATACACTATTTTTGGACAGAGTGGTATAGAGGTAGGTGTTGGAGTTAACATATGTCTTTTCAGGATTTTTAGATTAATGACATAGCCTACTTTCCAAATATTTTTTGAAAAATTTGAAAAATACACTAATTTTTTGACTATGCATGGGATAGAGGTTAAGTGTAAGAGTTGAGAGTCATTGATAAACCTTAGAGTACTTTGGATTTTTTTGGAATTTTGTGTGTTGCTGTTGTTGTTGTTGCTGCTTACAAACATGGCTGTAAGCATTTTGCAGCCATAAAAAAAGGACTGACATACTTTCCAAGACCAAATAATAAGCCCCCCCACAAGCAAGAGCAAATATGAAAGAGCTAATACAAAAGCCAACAAAAGCCAACAAAAAAGCCTACAAAAGCCAACAAAAGCCAACAAAAGCCAATAAAAGCCAACATAAGCCAACAGAAACTGACCAAAAAAAGCCAACAAAAAACGGACCAAAAAAGCCATGTAGCATGTTGGTAGTTGAGTGAGTTGTCATATTGACCGATAGATAGCAGGCTGGTAGTTGAGGAGTATTGCTATCGACCGCTAGATAGCATGCTGGTCGTTCAGTGAGCGAGTGTTGAAATGGAGCGCTAGGTAGAATGCTGGTCGTTCAAGTAGTTCTCATAGTCACCGCTAGATAGCGGCAACATACTTTGCGTGTCGCATGCAGCTATTTAACAAAGTTTTACCTCATAAAAACGTGCTTGTATAAGCTTTGTACAAAAATTGAATATACAATTAATCACGAAGTGTTTAGAACTAACATGTATAGCCTTGTGTAGGGAATATTGGGGTCCTTAGCAAGAAAGAGTGCCTAACACACATGAGTGTACAGCCTTTTGATATGCAGTAAGTACCTGATAACCTTGAGTAGGCCATAAGAATATTTTCAGTTGACTACTACCTGTCACAGTGTTTACATTGTGAAAGACCGTTGAAGCAACCAGTCTTTAGCTTTGTCATAAGCAGTGAGCAGCTGTTACCCTTAACCAGGGGTACATTAGAGGACCCTTATCAAGAATATCATCAGTTGACTACCACCATTCACAGTGACCACATCGTGAAAGACTGTCAAAACAACTATTGTACAGCCGTGTTCTACACAGTAAGTAGCTGTTGGTCTTGACTATTGTATATTAGAGAACCCTTAGCAAGTATATAATCAGTTGACTACTACTTGTTACAGTGTTCACATCGTGAAAGACCGTCTCACTGTCCAGTCTACAGCCTTGTCATACGCTGTAAAGAGCTGTTGGTCTAGACTAGGGGTATATTAGTGGACCCTTAACAAGAATATCACCAGTTGACTACTACCTCTCACGGTGTTCACATCGTGAAAGACCGTCTCACCGACCAACCTCTAGCCCTGTGATACGCAGTAAGCAGCTGTTTGCAGAAATCAACATTCATAATGGAAGAAGCCATTCCTAGCTATATGTGTAAAGAGTGTGGAAAGACTTTTCTTCGAGACTATCATAGGAAGCGACATGAAGTATCGTGTGGTGAATTTCATGAGTGCAAGACCTGTGGTAGTACATTCAACAATGCCTACAATGGACGTCGTCATGAAGAATGTTGTAATGTTGTGTCGGCAGCTAAAAGACAAAAAGCAGAGCCTACAAAACATTACCTACTGTCATTGGTCCCTGACAAAAATGGACTTATTGAATATGAGACATCTTTTGAAGGTCGACTTAAATTCTATTTCATTCGTTGCGATACGTGCAAGGATTTAAATTCATACCTTAAAGAGTCCAAACAGCAAATAATACAAGCTATGCAGAAAGAACTAGCAATGCACAAGTCGATAAAAGTTAATCTTGTGGCTGAATGTAGATTCATTCATACATCTACCAATGAAATTACAGATCGTGCTTTTAAAACACGAAATCAGGCCCTATTTTTGGAAACGGACTTAAGTAGTTTCTTGGAAACACAATTTACAAAGTTAACTACGGAAATGGAAGAATCTGAGCTAAAAGGCAGTAATTGGGCTTTGTTAGCAGTGGAAGGAGTACGATTGAAAATAAATAAGTACAATCCCTTGCGTGGAAGCACATATATTCCATTACCAGCAGCTATACAAGCAAGAAAAGCCTGCATTAATCCTCAAAACTTTAAGGACGAGAGGTGTTTTATGTATGCCATTTTAGCAAAACTGGTTAAAACTGATGCTAAACGCGTTAGTAAATACAAGGATCTGGAAAACAAGTATGATTTTTCAGTAATATCATTTCCTACATCGCTAGCTGACATTCCCAAATTTGAAAAAGCCAACGATATATCCATTAATGTATTTGGATTGGAACAAGACAAGAAATTGTTCCCTCTGAAGGTTGTGGATCAAGAGCTGCAAGACCATCGCGACCTCCTTTTGCTAAGTTCATCATCCGGCCAGAACCACTACGTCTTTATCAAAGATTTTGATAAACTAGTAAGACATCAGATTACTCACCATGAACATAAGATATATACGTGTAAACGGTGTTTTACACACTTTGATAATCGATATGGACAACAAGGAATGGAAAAAATGAAAGAACATAGAGCTTTGTGTGTCCAGCATGACATTGCTAGGGTTGAAATGCCTATTAAAAACCCCCTTGTCAAATTCTTAAATGTTGAAAAAATGCTGAGAATACCTTACGTTATCTATGCTGATTTTGAAAGTATACTGTTACCCTATCAAACATGTCTACCTAATCCTGAGGCAAGTTATACAGTGCCATACCAGAGTCATGTTCCTATGAGCTTTGGTATATACGTTAAACCCTCACCTGCTGTGGAACACATAAAGACAAATCTTTCAAGCCAACCTGTTATTTATCGTGGGCCTGACGCTGCAGAAAAGTTTATGGACTGTTTGATCTCAATAGCTAATGAAATTGATCGCCTTTACAGCTTAAATGTTCCAAAGGCCTTAACTCAGGCTCAAGAAGCAGAGTTCCAATGTTCTGAAACCTGTTATTTGTGTCAAAAACCATTTACCCAACAGGACTGGAAAGTTCGAGACCACTGCCATATTACAGGGGAATACCGTGGAAGTGCTCACAATAACTGTAATTTGAGGTGTAAAACACGAAACCCCGTTCCTGTGTTTCTACATAATATGAGTGGCTACGACGCAAATTTCATTGTAAAGCAATTGGGGTGTACTACTGAGAGAGTGGATGTTATCGCTAACTCCAAAGAAAAGTACATTTCCTTTACCAAATATGTAGGAAATGTTAAGCTTAGATTTGTGGATACGTTTCGGTTAATGCCGAGTAGTTTGGAAAACTTAGTTTCCAACTTAACATCATACCCTGAAACAGACAAGTACTTTGGAAAAGAAAATGCAATGCTCATGACTCGTAAAGGGGTATTTTGTTATGACTACATTGACTCATGGGAAAAGTTAAGTGAAACGCGTTTACCTCCAAAAGAGGCATTCTTTAACAAATTAAGTCAAGAAGATGTTAGTCAAGAAGACTATGAACATGCCAAAAATGTCTGGAATCAGTTCAACATTAAAACTCTAGGGGAATATAGTGACCTCTACCTAACATCAGATGTACTCCTTCTTGCAGACAGCTTTGAAACGTTTAGAAACAAAACACTAGAAACACACCGAGTGGATGCTGCACACTTCTTTACTTCGCCTGGTTTAAGTTTCGAGGCAATGCTCCTTTACACAGGCATTGAACTGGAATTGCTACAGGATTACGATCAGATTCTTTTAATCGAGTCTGGAATACGTGGAGGCATATGCCAGGTGTCTCATCGGTATGCTGAAGCTAACAATAAATACATGGAAACCTATGATTCTGAGAAACCATCGCAGTTTATTACCTATGATGATGCCAACAACCAATACGGGTGGGCTATGTGCCACTCCCTTCCTTATGGTGGATTTCAGTGGGTTTCTCCAGATACTGTTGATCTAGAAAAACTAAAGGAAGACGATCCTGTGGGATACATTCTAGACGTTGATGTTGATTACCCATCTGACCTTCATGATCTACACAACGATTTACCTTTCCTACCAGAGTGTACACAACCTAAGGATTCGTCTCTGAAAAAACTAATTCCTCATCTTGGAAATCGAAGGCGATATGTTGTTCACTACATGGCATTAAAACAGGCTTTAGATCATGGAATAAAATTGATAAAAATTCATCGTGTGTTAAAGTTTAAACAAAGACCTTGGTTAAAGGCATACGTTGATTTTAATAACAACCTTCGAAAACAAGCCAGAAATGATTTTGAGAAAAATCTGTACAAATTATTCAACAATGCCATTTTTGGGAAAACAATGGAAAATATCCGTAAAAGAATAGACATACGTCTTGTGACTGACAGCAAAAAGGCAGAAAAGCTAATAGCTAAACCAACATTCATCGACAGAACAATTTATGGTCCCAACCTAGCTGCTTTCCACATGGCTAAACGTAACATTGTAATCAATAAGCCTATATATATTGGAATGTGTATACTGGATATTTCAAAAACTCTAATGTATTCCCACCACTATGATGTCCTGCTACCCTATTATGGAATGGACAATCTTAAACTCATGTATATGGATACCGACTCGTTCATTTATTTGGTTAACACCCCAGATGTATATCAAGACAAGTTGGATTTCCTAGAACACCTGGACACATCAGATTATCCTACTAATCACATATGTTACTCTACATCAAACAAGAAAACGTTGGGGAAATTTAAAGACGAGGCTTGTGGACAAATTATAAAAGCATTTGTTGGACTTAGAGCTAAAATGTACGCTTTAGACATAAATGGTAAAGAAATCAAAAAGATTAAAGGTATTAACAGAGGTGTTGTCAAAAATTGTATAAGCTTTCAAGATTATAAGGATTGTGTCATGAAAAACAATGTAAAAAGAATACCAATGAACATTATCACTTCTAAACAACATGACATATCATCTATAAGACTAAACAAAATTGCTTTGTGTCCTAGTGATGATAAAAGAGTGATTGATGCTAATGGTATAGGTACACATGCCTATGGTCATTACTCAATCATTGACCATGCTTAAAGAGTTAAGTTATGAATATCAAAATCTTTTGCCTGCAATTAGCAAATACATAAAACAATTTAGGAAATAAAACAATAACACTACAAAAATAAAATAAAATAGTAATCATAATCAAAAAATAAATATAAATAGAAAACAAAATAAAAACAACTGTACAATTTATAACAAAAAAGAATATATATATATAAAAATGTATTATGTGTAAATAGTGTACATGTATTTAAAATAAAACATATTGTATGGACACTGCTTGTACATTTTTAATTACTACCCACCTCTCTCCACTCCTAATGCAAAATGAACATGTAAAACACAAATTGGAAAATCCATGTTTCCATATTGACAAAATAGAAAAAGCATTAAACTGAAATTTTAAAAACTGTAAATGGGAATTTCGTAAATTGACAAATGTACAACAACAAATTGGAAAATCCATGTTTCTATATCATGATATTGAAAAACTTTAAACTGACATTTTAAAAACTGTAAATGGGAAATTGTGAAATTAATAAATGTGTAAACAATAAAATGCAAAATCCATGTTTCCATATTATGAAATTGAAAAACCTAAAACTGTCATAAAAAAACTGAAAATGGAAAATTGGAAAATTGACTAATGTGTAAACAACAAAATGCAAATTCCATGTTTCCATATTATGAAATTGTAAAACTTAAAATTAACATTAAAAAAACTGAAAATGGGAAATTAGAAAATTGACAAATGCGTAAACAACAAAATGAAAGAAAAAAATACTCGGTTGGGGTAGTGATCTTGTTGTACAGTAGCCTATAAGACTAGCATAAGGATAGTTGCATGAGCACTTATATACTTTGTGTATGTGCATTAGCCTTTGGATTAGCTTAAGTTAGGTTTGGTATAGTTAGGTTTAGGGAGGTTAGGTATGTGACCTTGTAGTTTACTCTTTTCGGAAAATGTAAAATGTAAAATCTAAAATCAAAAAATCTTAAATTTAAAATGTAAAATCTAAAAAAACTAAAAACTAAAATACAAAAAATCAAAAATGTAAAATGTAAAATCTAAAAAATGTAAAATGAAAAAAATCAAAAATCTAAAATGTTAAAATATAAAATCTAAAGTCTTTAAATAAGGTTTCTGTGGGTTAGGTTAGGTTATAACTAAGTTTATTATTTGTGCTCTCTCATTTGCTCTTACATTTTTGCTCTCACTTTGAAGTTAGGTTATGTTAGGTTAGGTTAGGTTAGGTTAGGTGTGGTTAGATTATTACTAAGTTTATTATTTGTGCTCTTTTATTTGCTCTTACATTTTTGCTCTTACTTTAAAGTTAGGTTATGTTAGGTTAGGTTAGGTTAGGTGAGGCTGGATTAGGTGAAGTTAGGTTAGGTTATAACTTAGTTTATTATGTGTGCTATTACATTTGCTCTTATATTTGCTCTGACTTTGAAGTTAGGTTAGGTTAGATTAGGTTATGTTAGGTTAGGTTAGGTTAGGTGAAGTTGGGTTAGGCAGAATGGTTGAGGTATGAATTAAAAGCCAGGTCCTGTCAGTTTTGCCTCACAAGGCTGAATGTACCCCGTTCCACTCCTGAGACCAGAAATTAAATTTCTTGGCAGAGCCGGGATTCGAACCTCAGGAATGACCTCCAAGAATGCTAGCCACTACACCAAGAGGTGGACAATATAAGGCTGGTCTTCATTATACATGATCAATTAATAATTACCTAATAATAATAATAATAAATATTCCATTTGGCAACTACATAGCCGACCTCTCCCTGGGTTCATTTACATGCCTACATCGTATGACATGCGTGTCTTAATTTTTGCCAATTTTCAAAAATCACTTACCACGACCAAGAGCGAACCTACAAGCTTGGGGGGTTGGTAGTCCGACACGATAACCACTCACCCACCGTGGCAAGCTATCAATCAATAATTACCAAATAAAATTAATAATAATAATAATAAATATTCCATTTAGTAACTACACGGCCGAACTTCCCCTGTGACGTAATCCACGGTCTCAGGCCGTGGCGGCCATTTTGCCCAATAGCCCCTGTGCCAGCTCTGAATGAAACCTCCATAAGAATAACATAGAGTGATTGCGCGCGGCGGCCATCTTGCCCATTAGCCCCTGTGCCAGAACCGGCTTATTTATCCTACTGCTGTTGTTGATTCCTTGGGGGTCTTGGGACATCGTAGTCATATAGCCCCGTGTACTTGGGAATGTGTTGTATTTGCCTGATACCCTGTGACGCTGTGATGTTTGTAATAGTGTGTGTAATTGTAATTTAGGTAGGATTTCGGTAGGAAGCGGCCTTGGCTTTACGTTAGGTACCAGCCCGGCATTTTCCTGGAGTCGAAGTGGGAAACCACGGAAAACCACTTCCAGGATGGCTGAAGTAGGAATCGAACTTGCCTCTTCTCAGTTTTGCCTCGCGAAGCTGAGTGTACCCCGTTTCAGCCCTCAGACTAGAATTGCCTTTCTTGGCAGAGCCGGGAATAGAACACGGACCACCGCAGTGACAGCCAAGAATGCTAGCCACTACAGGTAATTAATGGTTAAGTATCTTATTTCAAAATCTGAAAAATCCTTCTCTATTTTTGCCCACCCCACCTGATATATTAATAGATACCACAATAATATTGGTTATCAGACAGAATTCGCACACAAAATTACTACTAAAGGTGGTGCTTATACTCTGAGTCGTATTTCTAAATAGGCCAAGTAGGCTGCAACCTAGAGCGGCAAATTTTCAGGGGCGGCAGTGTGGCAATTCATTCAATAGCTAAAATGAAGTATTTCAGACGTTAATGATATTTTCCGTTCGAATTTAAGAATAGCCTACATGTAACTTAAAACTAAGTTTTAGTCCTTCTACAGTTTTTCCTGCCTTAGAAGAGTTAAGATCTATCTGCGAACTAGTATTTCTTAAATACGGTTAAACTCACTTTCATTACTTTGTATTGAGGCAAATACAACAAAAACACTTTCATATGAGGACGTTATTATCGAGTTTGCCATTAAGAAATCTCGCAAGAAAGCTATGTAAATTTGAACATCAAGATTACGTGGGGTGAGTTGTTTTAGAGAAGTTTGTATATTTTTAAACAAATAAACCAGTATTTAACTACATTTTGTGTAGTTTCATTTCACCATGTAGGACAACTTAATTCAAATTGAACACAGTTGTTCAATTACAAAAAAAAAAGAGTCATTAGCATTAAAATATAAAAACAAGATGTTCAGCAAAGAACATATAGCCTACTTTCTCCTAAATGTATGGGTATATTTATGACTCTTTGTCCTCATCCCTAACACAATCACCTCTACCACAATGTATTGTTTGTTTTCTTTTATATTGATAATTAGCCAGTAAGTGTCAAAATCAATATTGTATACTTTATGATGATTGAATAACAAAACTACTAACTTATTGTAATGCATTCACGTCCGTTAATCTCTATATTAAGCCAGCCTGCTAAGTTAAGAATCTTCCGTTTTGGGTATCTTCCCCTTTAAAAATCCACGCCGATCACAGTAGGTTGGTGCTGCGACCTATCAGTGAATTAATCTTTATGTTGTACGCCTATGCACTGCCATCGTAATGTACTACGATGGCAGTGGCCTAAGGGTGTTGAATGAGTAGACAGTTTAAAGTAGCCAAGAGGGAGGCGATCCAGCTGGCAGTGTTTAAAGGTAATCGGAGCGCGATCGTGGCTAATAGTTGAACTACCAGTATTACAAAATTGCCATACTTCAGGAGGCCAGGTATTTACACAGCGGTAAGTTTGGAACAATATTACCCACATAACCCACAAGAGGACAGCACCGTACAGAGGCATTAAGAAGGCTGTGGTTAATGACAACGTGTATCTAGTTCTTCTATTCTCATTTTCCTAATGTCTTCTGTTTATTTGCGATGCTGGGGCTGTGATTTTATTAATAAACGAGTGTATACATTAGCTTCTCCTTTGAGATAAATGACATCTTATTCAGTATCTGTGGAAAGAGCTCGTGCACTTCATTTGTAAAAGAATTCAAGAAAAAAAAAGTTAACTGCAGCAGTACTCGATCCGCAGTCGACTGCGTGACAGACTAACACGCTAGCCCAGAGCTAATCCTATCCTTAATATCATGGTGTTCTTAACTTACATTAGATACAACCTGTTGGCAAATAATGACTTTAAATAAACGATTTCTTCACAGCAATACATCTTCATTAAAGATAATTTCATACAAAGTTTATATTATTGTATCAGTAGGGTATATCACATACAACATACTAAAACTATTGAAATATAAGACAGGCACATGAGGACAGCTGCCATCTTGTCATGTGACACAGACAGCTCAGCTCTTTTATGCCACTCATACAGTATACTATTATAATATTAAATTATAATAAATAACGGATCACGACCTTCAGGATAGCTTAAACCACCCTAGGCTCGATAATCAGAATTGGTGGGTCTTAAAGCCATTGATTAAAATGGTTGAATAATTAACACGGCCGCCATCCTGAAATGGTACGGCCGATGACCTTGAATGTTGGATGAAAGACGCGTCCTATACAAAGGTATGTTGTCACCAAATTTGGTAGAGATCGGATGATTAGTTTAGCCGTAATTTGATTTTACGTTTTGAACGTTTGAGTGGCCGCTATTCTGTTTTGGTAAAGATGGCGGCGATATAAAGTATGACACTGAGGTGCCCTTTGCTAACGCTACCTCTGTACCAAATTTCGTTCAATTCGGTTTCACCGTGTTTGAATTGATAGGGGGGGGACAGACATTCAGAGTACACACACTCACACACACAGACTCACACACATACACACACACAGCCAGACACACTTTTTTTTCGCCCTGTAGTGATCTCATAAGTCTACTTTCATTTTTTGCAAAAATCGAAAGTAGGCTAATATTTGTAAAATAGTGATCACTGGTCTCCAAGAACAAATTAATTAATTAAGTTCGAAACCCATTTCGTTTCTTAACGAATCTTAAAAGAAGTAAGTAAAAAAAAGACATGTAGATAACTAATTTCAGTATAACATTTAATTTACTTTTAAAAACATGTATTATGTAAGCCATTAAAATTGTAGTTTTATCTAAACTAAATGAACTTTATGTTTAAAAAAGATGAAAACGCCAATGTAATCTATCCTTTTGTTGTATAAAATAAACGTATTAAGCAAATATGAACTACTAGCTGAAGTACCCGTGCTTCGCCACGCGTCATAAATAAATTAAAATGTGAAGGTGACAGTAAAAACAGGGGATAGGCGAGGTGCTGCGCAGAGGGAGATTAAGGATGGAACATTTTGTCCAACTACACCGCTCGGCGTTGCCCGTGTTAATAGCACCAATTTAGGTTTTACTCGCTAACGGTTGGAGATACCTTTCGGATAGAAAATGTAATTTTAAACCTCGTATATGCCATCAAAAGTTTGCTATTTCTTAGCGTTCTCTTTTTATTTGAAATGAAAATATGAAAGTTTTAAACCAAAGGGTGTAGTGACGTCACTAAAATGGTCGCCATCTTTAAATAATGCAAAGTATTGAAATCAAAAGTAACCTATATGTTAACCAGGTAAATCAGCTTCTTCCATGTAAAATTCATGTAAATCGGACCAGTGGTACTTGCGTGATTGAGTAATACACAGACACACACCATCTCATTTTTAGCCTCGCTTCGCTCGCGTCATAGTCGTGTCATATTGTTATTCAATGAAATGCAGGTTTAACCCCGTTAACACCCCTTTAGAACCTGAATATCCAAAAATCCCTCCTTAGTAGACGTTTTCGACACACAACAAACATATCCCCAAAATATCATTCTGCTAACATTAATAGTTTGGGTTGGTCGATGAGAGTGAACATCCAAAAATCCTTCCTTAGTGGACGTTTTTCTTCCAGAATTTCACCCCTCCCCATAGGCCCCTTAAATTGGATTTATGAAAAAAAAACGGTCGAACACCTATTTATTTTATTTATTTATTTATTTATTTTTAAGGTGATTGATTTCCTCCGAGTTTCAAACTCCTCGCCTATGTCGTTTAAGAGATACACGCTCCGTTAAGAATCTTTCAACCCCCACTTTTCATCCCTTTCACCTCATAATATACACTACATCGAAAAACCATTAGACATGTGTCAGCTAATTTTTAATGATTAGTATATATGCCAAGTATCACATCCCCAAAAGTAACCACTCGTGAGATATTGTTATTCAATGAAATGCACGTTTACCCCCCCCCCCCCCCCTTAACACCTATTTAGAACCTGAATATTCAAAACTCTTTCCTTGGTGGACGTTTTCGACATACAACGAACATATCCCCAAAATATCATGTTTCTAACTTCAATAACTTTGGCTTGGCGATGATGAGTGAGTGAGTGAGTCAGGACATTTTCTTTCATTTATTTTTGATAATTTCACCCCTCCCCATGAACCCCTTAAATTGGATTTATGAAACAAACGGTCGAACACCTATTTACTTATTTAAAGCTGTTTTCGCCCTGAGTTTGATGAGTGAGTAAGTGAGTCAGTTAGGACACTTCCTTTCCTGTTTTTTTTTTTCAGAATTTCACCCCTCTCCAAGGGCCCCTTAAATTGGATTTATGAAAAAACGGTCGAACACCTATTTACTTGTATTTTTAGCTGTTTTTTCCCGCCAAATTTCAAACTTCTCGCCTATGTCGTTTAAGAGATACACGCTCCGTTAAGAGTCCCTCAACCTCCAATTTTCACCCATTTCACCTCATAATATACACCACATCAATAAACCCTTAGATATATGTCTGATTATTTTTAATGATTAGTTTATATTCCGAATATCACATCCCCAAAGAAACAACTCATGAGATATCGTTATTCAATGAAATGCACGTTTACCCCCTTAACATCTCTTTAAAACCCGAATAAACAAAAATCATTCCTTAGTTGACGTTTTCGACATAGAGCGAACATATTCCCAAAATTTCATTTTTCCAACTTTAATAGTTTTCGCTGGGCGTGATGAGTGAGTGAGTCAGACAGGACATTTTCTTTCAATTATTTTTACCAGAATTTCACCCCTCCCCATGGGCCCCTTAAATTGGATTGATGAAAAAACTCTTGAACACCTATTACCTTATTTTAAGCTGTCTTTTTCCTCCGAGTTTGATGAGTGAGTTAGTCAGTCAGTTAGGACACTTTCTCTCCTTTTTTCCCCCAGACTTTCACCCTACACCATTGGCCCCTTAAATTAATTTATGAAAAAAAAAACGTCGAACACCGATTTACTTATTTATTTAGCTGATTTTTTTCGCTGAGTTTCAAATTTCTCGCCTATGTCGTTTAAGAGATAGGACTACACGCTCCGTTAGGAATCCTTCAACCCCCACTATTCACCCCTTTCACCTCATAATAATACACCACATCGAAAAACCCTTAGACACATGTCTGCTTATTTTTAATGATTAGTTTATATGCCGAGTATCACATCCACAAATAAAACCACTCGTGAGATATTGTTATTCAATGAAATGCAGGTTTAACCCCCTTAAGACCCCTTTAGAGCCTGAATATCCAAAAATCCTCCCTAAGTGCACGGTTTTGACATACAACGAACATATCCCCAAAATGCCATGTTTCCAACTTCAATATTTTTGGCTGGGCGATGATGAGTGAGTGAATGAGTCGGGACATTTTCTTTCATTTGTTTTTCTTCAGAATTTCACCCCTCCCGATGAACCCCTTCAATTTGATTGATCAAAAAAAACTGTCGAATAGCTATTTACTTACTTTAAAGCAGTTTTTCCCCCTGAGTTTGATGAGTCAGTCAGTCAGTCAATCAGTTAGGACACTTTCTTTCCTGTTCCCCCCCCCCCAGAATTTCACCCCTCCCCATGGGCCCCTTAAATTGGATTTATGAAAAAACGGTCAAACATATATTTACTTATTTTCTATGCTGATTTTTTTCCGCTGAGTTTCAAATTCCTCGCCTATGTCGTTTAAGAGATACACGCTCCATTAGTAATCTCTCGATCCCTACTTTTCACCCCTTTCACCTCATAATATACACCACATCGAAAAACCCTCAGAAACGTGTCTTCTTACTTTTTAATGATGAGTTTATATGCCGTGTATTACATCCCCCAATGAAACCAATCGGGAGATATTGTTATTCAATGAAATGCAGGTTTAACTCCCTTAAGACCCCTTTAGAACCTGAATATCCGAAAATCCTCCCTTAGTAGACGGTTTTGACTTACAATGAACATATCCCCAAACTGTCATGTTTCTAACTTCCATAATTTTGGCTGGGCGATGATGAGTGAGTGAGTGAGTTAGTCAGGACATTTTCTTTCAATTTTCTTTTTTCAGAATTTCACCCCTCCCCATGAACCCCTTAAATTTGATTTATGAAAAAAAACTGTCGAACAGCTATTTACTTACTTTAAAGCAGTTTTTTCCCCCTGAGTTTGATGAGTGAGTCAGTCAGTCAATCAGTTAGGACACTTTCTTTCCTGCCCCCCCCCCCTAGAATTTCACCCCTCCCCATAGGCCCCTTAAATTGGATATATGAAAAAAACGGTCAAACACATATTTACTTACTTTTATGCTGATTTTTTTCCGCTGAGTTTCAAACTCCTCGCCTATGTCGTTTAAGAGATACACGCTCCGTTAGGAATCTTTCAATCCCCACTTTTCACCCCCTTTCACCTCATAATATACGCCACATCGAAAAACCCTCAGACTCGTGTCTTCTTATGATGAGTTTATGTGCCGAATATCACATCCCCCAATGAAACCAATCGGGAGATATTGCTATTCAATGAAATGCAGGTCCACCCCCTTAACACCCCTTTAGAACCTGAATATACAAAAATCCTCTCTTAGTGGGCATTTGTGGCCCTTGTAGAAGCAGCATACCAAATTTCATTCCAATCCGTTCGGTGGTTTCTGAGGTTTCGTGATGAATGAATGAGTGAGTGAGTGAGTGAGTGGTATTTGACAAATATATAGTAGAAGATAGTGTCAAGTCTTTGTTATGCTAAACTCGGTTGACAGTGCTGTGTGAGTAGGTGAGTAACTAACGGGATTTCAAGTAAAGATGCTCATTTTCTATACCGGTAGTGCAGAGCGCAACTGGCATCCAGACGGCCGTGTCTCGACTTGAGCTATGTTGCCATGGAAACTATCTATCTTGCCATTCCTTCATGAGTATATTTTATGATTTGATTAGCCTGTGCTTGAGTGCAAAAGGGTCGAAATCAGAAGAATGAGAAAGACTATCGAAAATTCATGTAGCCAGCGGTTCCTTCTGGGTCCTAAACTATGTGTATGCAAAATTTGGTTGAGATTGGTGAAACGGTGTAGATTTGTATACGGAACCAACATATATACATACATACATACATACAGACTTTCACTTTTATATATAAGACTAGCTGAAGTACCCGTGCTTCGCTACGCGTCATAAATAAATTAAAATGTGAAAGTGACAGTTAAAACAGGGGATAGGCGAGGTGCTGCGCAGAGGGAGATTAAGGATGGAACATTTTGTCCAACTACACAGTTCGGCGTTGACCGTGTTTTATAGCACAAATTTAGGTTTTACTCGCTAACCGTTGGAGATACCTTTCGGATAGAAAATGTAATTTTAAACCTCGTATATGCCATCAAAAGTTTGCTATTTCTTAGCGTTCACTTTTTATTTGAAATGGAAATATGAAAGTTTGGAACCAAAGGGTGTAGTGACGTCACTAAAATGGTCGCCATAGTGCAAAGTATTGAAATCAAAAGTTAAATCAGCTACTTTCATGTAAAATTCATGTAAGTCGGACCAGTGGTTCTTGCGTGATTGAGTAATACACAGACACACACCATCTCATTTTTAGCCTCGCTTCGCTCGCGTCATAGTCGTGTCATATTGTTATTCAATGACATGCAGGTTTAACCCCGTTAACACCCCTTTAGAACCTGAATATCCAAAAATCCCTCCTAAGTAGACATTTTCGACACACAACAAACATATCCCCTTCTTCTAACTTCAATAGTTTTGATTGGTCGATGAGAGTGAACATCCAAAAATCCTTCCTTAGTGGACGCTTTTATTCCAGAATTTCACCCCTCCCCATATGCCCCTTAAATTGGATTTATGAAAAAAAAACGGTCGAACATCTACTTATTTTAATTATTTATTCATTTATTAATTTTTAAGGTGATTGGAACTCGGAGAAAATCAAACTCCTCATCTATGTCGTTTAAGAGATACGCGCTCCGTTCGGAATCTTTCAACCCCCACTTTTCATCCCTTTCACCTCATAATATACACCACATCGAAAAACCATTAGACATGTGACAGCTTATTTTAAATGATTAGTATATATGCCAAGTATCACATCCCCAAATGAAACCACTCGTGAGATATTGTTATTCAATGAAATGCACGTTTACCCCCTTAACACCTCATTAGAACCTGAATATCCAAAACTCTTTCCTTAGTGGACGTTTTCGACATACCACGAACTTATCCCCAAAATTTCATGTTTCTAACTTCAATAATTTTTGCTGGGCGATGATGAGTGAGTGAGTCAGTCAGGACATTTTCTTTCATTAATATTTGAGAATTTCACCCCTCCCCAAGAACCCCTTAAATTGGATTTATGAAAAAAAAAACCGGTCGAACACCTATTTACTTATTTAAAGCTGTTTTCCCCCTGAGTTTGATAAGTGAGTAAGTAAGTCAATCAGTTAGGACACCTTCTTTCCTGTTCCCCCCCCCCCCCGAATTTCACTCCTCCCCATGGGCCCCTTAAATTGGATTTATGAAGAAATGGTCCAACACCTATTTACTTATTTTTAAGCTGGTTTTTCCGCTGAATTTCAAACTTATCGCCTATGTTGAATAAGAGATACAGTACACGCTCCGTTAAGAATCCTTCAACCCCCAATTTTCTCCCCTTTCACCTCATAATATACACCATATCGATAAACCCTTAGACACATGTCTGCTTATTTTAAATGATTAGTTTGTATGCCGAATATCACATCCCCAAATGAAACAACTCGTGAGATATTGTTATTCAATGAAATGCAAGTTTAACCCCCTTAACACCCCTTCAGATCATGAATATCCAAAAATCCATCCTTAGTGGACTTTTTCGACAAACAACGAACATATCCCCAAAATTTCAAGTTTCTAACTGCAATAGGTTTGCTGGGGGATGATGAGTGAATATCCAAAAATCCTTCCTTAGTGGACTTCTTTCCCCAGAATTTCATCCCTCTCCATGAGCCCCTTAAATTGGATTATGAAAAAACGATCGAACACTTATCTACTACTTTTTCAATCTGATTTTTCTCCCTGAGATTCTTACTTTTTGCCTCTGTTTTTTAAGAGATACTTGCTCCGTTAAGAATCCTTCAACACTCACTTTTCACACATACACCTCATAATATACACCACATCGAAAAACCCTCAGACATGTGTCTTCTTATTCATAATGATGAGTTTATATGCCTAGTATCCCATACCAAAGGAAATCATTCGGGAGATATTGTTATTCAATTAAATGCAAGTCTACCCCCTTAACACCCCTTTAGAACCTGAATATCCAAAATTCCTTCCTTAGTGGACGTTTTCAACATACAACGAACATAGCCCCAAAATGTCATGTTTCTAACTTCAATAATTTTGGCTGGGGGATGATGAGTGAGTAAGTCAGGACATTTTCTTTCAATTATTTTTCAGAATTTCACCCCTCTCATGAACCCCTTAAATTGGATTTATGAAAAAAAAACGGTCGAACACCTATTTACTTATTTTGAGCTGTTCTTCCCCCCTGAGTTTGATGAGTGAGTGAGTTAGGACACTTTCTTTCCTGTTTTCCCCCCAGAATTTCACCTCTCTCCAAGGGCCCCTTAAATTGGATTTATGAAAAAACGGTCGAACACCTATTTAGGCCTACTTATATTTTAAGCTGTTTTTTCCCCCCGAATTTCAAACTTCTCGCCTATGTCGTTTAAGAGATACACGCTCCGTTAAGAATCCCTCAACCCCCAATTTTCACCCCTTTCACCTCGTAATATACACCTCATCGATAAACCCTTAGACATATGTCTGATTCTTTTAATGATTAGCTTATATACCGAATATCACATCCCCAAAGAAACAACTCATGAGATATCGTTATTCAATGAAATGCACGTTTACCCCCTTAACACCTCTTTAAAACCCGAATAACAAAAATCATTCATTAGTTGACGTTTTCGATATACAGCGAACATATTCCCAAAATTTCATGTTTCTAACTTTAATAGTTTTCGCTGGGCGTGACGAGTGAGTGAGTCAGACAGGACATTTTCTTTCAATTATTTTTACCAGATTATCACCCCTCCCCATGGGCCCCTTAAATTGGATTGATGAAAAAACGCTTGAACACCTATTAACTTATTTTTTAAGCTGTCTTTTTCCCCTGAGTTTGATGAGTGAGTGAGTTAGTCAGTCAGTTAGGACACTTTCTCTCCTTTTTCCCCCTAGAATTTCACCCCACCCCATTGGCTCCTTAAATTAATTTATGAAAAAACGGTGGAACACCGACTTACTTATTTTTTAAGCTGTTTTTTTTCGCCGAGTTTCAAATTTCTCGCCTATGTCGTTTAGGAGATAGGCCTACACTCTTCGTTAGGAATCCTTCAACCCCCAATTTTCACCCCTTTCACCTCATAATAATACACCACATCGAAAAACCCTTAGACACATGTCTGCTTATTTTTAATGATTAGTTTATATGCCGAGTATCACATCCACAAATGAAACCACTCGTGAGATATTGTTATTCAATAAAATGCAGGTTTAACCCCCTTAAGACCCCTTTAGAGCCTGAATATTCTAAAATCCTCCCTTAGTGTATGGTTTTGACATACAACGAACATATCCCGAAAATGACATGTTTCCAACTTCAATATTTTTGGCTGGGCGATGATGAGTGGGTGAGTGAGTCAGGACATTTTCTTTCAATTTTTTTCTTCAGAATTTCACCCCTCCCGATGAACCCCTTAATTTGGTTTATCAAAAAAACTGTCGAACACATATAAGTTATACTTAATTTTAAGCAGTTTTTCCCCTGAGTTTGAAGAGCGAGTGAGTCAATCGGTTAGGACACTTTCTTTCCTGTTTTTCTTTCACACAGAATTTCACCCCTCGCCATAGGCCCCTTAAATTGGATTTATGAAAAAAAAAACGGTCAAACAACTATTTACTTATTTTTTATGCTGATTTTTTTTCCGCTGAGTTTCAAACTCCTCGCCTATGTCGTTTATGAGATACAGGCTCCGTTAAGAATCTTTCAACCCCCACTTTTCACCCCTTTCACCTCATAATATACACCACATCGAAAAATCCTCAGACACATGTCTTCTTATTAGCCTACTTTCGATTTTTGCAGTAGACTTATGAGATCAACACAGGGCGAAAAAAGTGTGTCTGTCTGTGTGTGTGTATGTGTGTGTGTGAGTCTGTGTGTGTGTGTGTCTGTGTGTATGTGTGTGTGTGTACTCTGAATGTCTGTCCCCCCCTATCAATTCGAACACGGTGAATGCGAATTGAACGAAATTTGGTACAAAGGTAGCACTAGCAAAGGACACCTCAGTGTCATGTTTTATATCGCCGCCATCTTGACGGAAACGTAATGGCGGCCACACAAATGTTCAAAGCTTAAATCAAATTACGACTAACCTAATCATCCGATCTCTACCAAATTTTGCAACAACATACCTTTTTGGGGGGAGCATCCTTTGACCACACTAATAAGTCATCAGCGTAATAGTTTGTGGATGGCGGCCATCTTTGTGTGAAAATCGATTCCCCCTATTAATTCGAACACGGTGCAACCGAATGGAACGAAATTTGGTACAGAGGTAGTACTAATGAAATGCACCTCAGTGTCATGTTTTATATCGCCGCCATCTTGACGGAAACGTAATGGCGGCCACACAAATGTTCAAAGCTTAAATCAAATTACGATTAACCTAATCATCCGATCTCTGCCAAATTTTGCAACTACATACCTTTATGGAGGGAGCATCCTTTGACCAATCTAATAGGTTATTAGCCTAATAGTTTGCGGGTGGCGGCCATCTTTGTGTCAAAATCGATTCTCCCTATTAATTCAAACACGGTGAAACCGAATGGAACGAAATATGGTACAGAGATAGCACTAGCAAAGGGCATCTCAGTGTCACGATTTATATCGCCGCCATATTGACAGATACGTAATGGCGGCCACACAAATGTTCAAAGCTTAAATCAAATTACGATTAGCCTAATCATCCGATCTCTAGCAAATTTAGCAACAACATACCTTTATGGAGGGAGCATCCTTTGACCAAACTAATAGGTCATCAGCCTAATATTTTGTGGATGGCGGCCATCTTTGTGTGAAAATCGATTCCCCTTATCAATTCGAACACGGTGAAACCGAATGGAACGAAATTTGGTACAGAGGTAGCACTAGCAAAGGGCACCTCATATTCATGTTTAATATCCCTATAGCACGTTGTATTTCAACAAGCTACTACAACCAACATTCAATCATACTCCTTGAAAAGGACAAAGAGTTATAACAATACCCATGCATTTAGGAGAAAGTAGGCTATATGTTCTTTACTGAACATCTTGTTTTTAATGATGAGTTTATATGCCGAGTATCACATCCCCCAATGAAACCAATCGGGAGATATTGCTATTCGATGAAATGCAGGTCTACCCCCTTAACAGCCCTTTAGAACCTGAATATCCAAAAATCCTTTCTTAGTGGGCGTTTGCGGCCCTTGAGTAAGCTGCATACCAAATTTTATTCCAATCCGTTGGGTGGGTTCTGAGATTTCGTGATGGATGTGTGAGTGAGTGAATGAGTGAGTGAGTGGTATTTGACAAATATCTAGTAGATAGTGTCAAGTCTTTGTTATGCTAAACTCGGTTGACAGTGCTGTGTGAGCAGTTGAGTAACTAACGGGATTTCAAGTAAAGATCCTCATTTTCTATTCCGGTAGTGCAGAGCGCAATTGGCATCCAGACGGCCGTGTCTCGACTTGAGCTATGTTGCCATGGAAACTATCTGCCTTGCCATTCCTTCATGAGTATATTTTATGATTTGATTAGCCTGTTTTTGAGTGAAAAAGGGCCGAAATCAGAAGAATGAGAAAGACTATCGAAAATTCATGTAGCCAGCGGTTCCTTCTGGGTCCTAAACTATGTGTATGCAAAATATGGTTGAGATTGGTGGAACGGTGTAGATTTGTATACGGAACCAACATATATACATACATACATACATACATACATACATACATACATACAGACTTTCACTTTTATATATTAGATAGAGGGGGCGGTAAATGGACTTTAGCCTATAGGCGGCATACTTTTAAATCCGGCCCTGCTTATACTCACACACACAAAAGAAAGGAGGAGGTTTCAAAAGGCATCTAAATTTTACGCCAACAATACTAGTTAAGCTGGTCCCGTGGTGTTGGGGTAGCGGCCTGCCTCTCACCCAGAGGCCCCGGGTTCGATTCCCGGCTAAGTCAGGGAGTTTAGAAACTGACGTGAGGGCTGCAACGGGATGCACTCAGCCTCGTGAGGACGATTGAGTAGCTGTCTGAAAGTGAGGCACGGAAACCAAGATTAACGGCTGAGGGGACCCGATGCGCTGATCACGCGTCACCCTAATATTTGCAGGCCAAATGGCTGGGCAGGGGTCGCTTGGTAGACCTAGGCCCTTAATGGACTGTCGTGCCGGGGGTTTAATACTAGTTTAAGTCACACGCCCAAATATAACTTGTATAGGCCTATACCTAAGAGACTCCGATTAAGTGAATCACAGCAATAGTAGCTACACCTTCATAGATTAGTTCGGTGAGGATTATTATTTTCTTGACGGGATAGTCATTTGAAAGTCATTAAATTAAGTAGTTATTTTTTTCTGGTGCTTAATGCTTGAATATTTATCAGTAATAGTTAGCACACTGAGTTTTCTGACGAGTTCTTTGTTTTTAGTTTTGGAGGCCAGAGACTGTCTGTGGGTGTCACTGTAGGTTTGGTAGTGTTTTGTAGAGCTAGTATATTTGGATCTGATGATGCTCGCTTGACGATCGAAACATGTCATCCTACAATTTTCTCCCTCTTCTGTAATCCATAACAAATTGTTTTAGAAGTCAGTTTTAGAAGACGGCCACAATTATTCATTTAAGAAATACTCATGGTATCTTACTTACGACTCTAAAACCGGTCATAGCTCAAAATCGCCAAGTTAAGTAAAAATTATTTCAGGGTCAATAACCTGTGAATCGGCAGCATAAACTTTCCCCTCCGCTCACGCCCCTTGCTCCACAGTCAGTCGGAAGCAAATGTACTTGTTCGTGCGCTCTCGTGTGTGGAATTTGTTTCTCTTGTTATTGTGTTAAGTTTAGATAAAAGAAACACCTTTTGAATATATAAGTGGAAGGTACAGAGCGTCCGCAAAGTCTCTCCGCAGCGGCGAGCTACGCGGGTCTTACCTTGCGGGACGTGTTAGGTTACCAGCACATTCATGTCGCTGTATCGGTATCGGTTTATTATTGCTCACAGTGAGTGCCTGGGCGTGACAGTGTTGACGCTGTGAGTTGTGTTCTTGTCAAATTCTTGTGTAAGCTGAGCCTATTAGGAATGCTTATCACTGAAGAGCGTGTGTTTCTAGTGGAAAAGGTTGTCCGTGCTGGTGGAAACCTTACGGAGCACAGTGTGATTGTAGTGAGTACCGTATATACTCGTATATTTGCTGCGGAGAGATTATGCGGACACACTGTATGTACGTTATCTTACACATAGTTTTATTGTTTAAATTGTACGTTTATAGACAGTATTAATAACGGTATTTTTGTTACTTGAAAATTATGAGATATCAATGTTTTTATTCTTTTCGATATATATTCTCTCTTACAGATGTGAAATTAGACTCATACCAATTGTTCAACACAATAACATTTTCCACCCTCATCCGCCATTTGTTTATTATTCATTGAAATTTAAATGTTAAATTAGTTAAACGATTGCAACATAGCAATTTACAGTTTTTTTCTGTTGTAGATTCTTTGTCGCAAGCACACCGTCTTTATCTCTAGATGGAAATGATAGCGACGAAACTATAGAGGAAGGCAATGATGACTACAGGACAATGGCGAACTGTTTGACTCTGAATAAAGATATATTGCAATAGTTTTCATGTCAAGTTTGTATATCTTGTAGATAAACATCTTATTAAGGTCAAAAAGTGGCGTTCCTTTCATTGCTTTGCGAAAAAAGACGTAACATAATTTTGACTGGTTTTTGAGTAAAATACTCTAATCCTACGTGTGACGTGCGAAGTCCGAGGTGAAGGGTTCAGAGTCCCGCTGGGGTCAGGCATTTCAATTCTCTAACATGCATCTATGTGGCTTGCACCGTTTGCGCTATTAGAGCTTAATGTCTTCATTTTTTTACCTGTAGTTAATATCTTTCTCGGAGAAAGTGTATAACGAGAACTCCAGGTTAGATCGATAAATTTGCGATCTACGAAGTTGCGAGGATTTTATCTTGAGAGTATATCGAATTGAATTGTATTTATTTTGACTATTTAGGGAATAACTGAAAAGCTACTTATGCAATGAAAATTAAAGTGAATACAAATGAAACGAAGCCTCCGTGGCTTAGGCGGCAGCACGCCGGCCTCTCACCGCTGGGTCCGTGGTTCAAATCCCGGTCACTCCATGTGAGATTTGTTCTGGACAAAACGGAGGCAGACAGGTTTTTCTCCGGGTACTCCGGTTTTCCCTGTCAATATTTCATTCCAGCAACACTCTCCACTATCATTTCATTTCATCTGTCATTCATTTAATCATTGCCCCAGAGGAGTGCGTCAGGCCTCGGCAGCCGGCACAGTTCATATCCTCGCCGCTCGATGGGGGCTTCATTCATTCCATTCCTGACCCGGTCGGAGACTGGAAACAGGCTGTGGATTTTCATTTCATTTCACAAATGAAACGAAACACTTTTTAGGTACGGTACACCTCATTCACTACTGAGAACAACATTTTTCAACGCGGAAATATACTGGTTAATTTATTTCATTTCAACTCCTTGCTAGGAAATGTGCTATCGAACAAATACGTGAATCAAGATAAGGCCAAAGAAGCTATAAAGATATTTCAGTGCGCAGTTCTTATCATTTTATATAAAGATAAGTCCACGTAGGTGCAATAAAATGAAAGTAATGAAACACAGGCAATAAATCTGTGACGACAAACAATTGTGATTGGTTGAATTTCCGGATACACTTTCACTGCATTGCTCGCCGATTCATGACCAATACCACTTCTGTCTGTTTATTACCTTGCCACGGTGGGTTGGTTGGATAGCGTGTCGGTCTACTAACCCCAAGCTTGCAGGTTCGCTCCTGGCCGTGGTAAGTGATTTTTGAAAGGCGGCAAAAATTACGACACCATGTCATACGATGTTGGCATGTTAAAGAACCCATTTTAATTCAGTAGGCCGTGTTCATAATGGCAAAATTAATCTCGGGAGTTTCGACCAACACAAAGTTCCTCACTTCTCTACTAGAAAGCGATATAGTGTTCAAGGAGCTGAGACATCTAACCTCCTTGACTTTCATAGTGCTTCAACAAAATTCGACATGCAAGCTACCCTTTGGGTGTAAAATAACAAAGCTTGCACCCGGCACCCGAGGCCATACGATATTATTATTATTATTATTATTATTATTATGCCTTAATTATGTTGTAGAAGAGATGAATATCCACCGATAGAAACATGAATGCAGGAGGCTGTTCGCAACAGCAAAATCGGGTACGACTGTTCGAAACCAATAAGCTTGCTGTCCAGTTGCTCAAATAGAGAATGAATGTGGTCTTGTTATTTACACAGCACTTCATTCTAGTTTGGTTCTCGAGCCCAGAACTAAAACTCAAACCTATTGTAGGCCTACGTCCAGAAGCAACCACCCCAACCCCCGACTCTAGTAATTACAGCTTCACAGTCACTACACAAACATAAGTTATCAGGTAAATTCAATACACACACAAGTACACGGGGATGAAGGCCAATACGTCCTAAGTCCCTAAAATAAATTACTAACAACAATATTAGGCTGTGTAATTGTGTATGAAATGTAGTAAGTTAAAAATAATAATAATAATAATTTATACACATACATTTTCATTTGTGACGTTTTGCCTATCAGCGTCCAGTCTAGTCTGCAAGCCTCTGTTTGCGAACAAGTTGCCTCCATGATGCCCTATTAGCAGTTAGCACTCCGGCCTCCTCAGCTTCTACACCTCTCACTTTGAAATCATTCAACACTGAATCTAACCATATTCTCCTAGGTCTACCTCTGCTTCTCCTACCCTATAACGCTGAACTACAGTATTAACTCTTAGGTCATCTCTCCTCCCCCATTCTCTTCACATGGCCCCACCATCTGCGTCAGCTCATATGAACAGCTTCATCATGGTCATTTCTAACTTAGCCTTTAACTCTTTGTTATGAGTATCCTACTGCCATTGCTTCCATCTATTTGTCCCAGCAATCATTCGTGCTACCCTCATATCAGTCACCTCTAGCGTATGTATCAGAGACCACCTCGTGGCGCAGTGGCTAGCATTGTTGGCTGTCACCCCTGAGGTACCGGCACTGCCAAGAATTTAAAAGTCTTGGTATGGTCTGGAAAAGGGTCTCCCAGCCTCGTGATACAAAATGGGAACCTGTCGGATGCTATGGCAGGAGGAGGAGTGGGTAGGAACTGGTCACTCTACCGCACGCAAACTCCGGCTAGGGATGCCTGGTTAGTGATCCCTCTAATTCAGGTCGCCTAGGCTACGTCCCTGGAGGGGATATGGCACACTAAACAATTATGTATCAGATATTCTGAATCTACCCAGTTCTCAATTCTAGACAGTAAGGTCGGTCTAAATACTGAGTGATGTAGGGAGAGTTTCGTCACTACTCTGACTTCCTTCTTACAGAATACTGTAGATCGCAACTGCGGGAACTCATTGCATTGGCTTTTCTACACCACGACTTTTTTCGTTCCTCATATTGCCATTCTGAGAGAATACACGAGAATACAAATCTCAACTACTTAAAATGTTCCACCTGTTCAAATATAGTTCCTCCTACCTGACATGCTACTTTCTTGTGTTTCTTCCCTACCGACATAACCTTCGTCTTTGAGTTGCCGATCTTTATACCATACTCCCCACATTTCTATTCAAGTTCGAACATGTTGACTTGAAGCTTTCGACGGAGTCTGTAATCACAACCAGGTAAGACTACTTACCTGGTTTCCACCTAATTGAATCCCACCCAGCTTTGGTGGCGTAGTTGGTAGCATGCTGAGCTTCTATGCCCAAGATCGCGGGTTCAAACCCAGCCGAAGTCGTCGGATTTTTTAAGACCGTTAAAAATACCTCAGTATACCTTCCTTCGAAGGGAAAGTAAATCCGGCGGTCCATGTCATAGATTTATGGCATGTCAAAGAACCTTCCACTAATTACACCTGAGTGAAGCTAAATTATAATATAGGTTAAACATTCGACAAACGCTCTTAGGTTCCGACGTTCGTCACCAGGAGTCGACTGCGGTGGCTCCTGGTAATCAAGTTCTGAACTAGTACTCGTTGACGGTGGCGTTTGGCGGCAAAAGTAGGAACAACTTGAGAAAATTCAATGTCTGAATTGAAAACAGATAACACACACTAATACAGTCATCACAATTAACACCGGTTATCAGACAGATTCTACACACACCCAAAGTACACGGGGCTACATGACCGCGTTGGCACAGCCCCTAAATTGAGGAACCAACCAGCCCTTCAGAAAATGGTCCATATATAAAATCATCAGTAGTGGTAGGAGGTTACAGCCTTACCGCAGTCCTATAACAACCTTGAACCAAGGATTCATCCTACCATCAACTCTGGTTGGTTGGTTGGTTGGTTGGTTCCTTGGTTTAGGGCCTGCGACAACGCGGTTATGTAGCCCCGTGTTCTTTGGGTGTGTGTAGAATCTGTCTGATGACTGTTTTAGTGTGTGTTATCTGTTTTTTTTTAAATTCAAGTAAGGACTGCAGACGATAATTTGAAGTACAGTAGTTCCTAGTTTAGCTACCAAATGCTACCGTCCACGACACCTAGATGTGAACTTCGCTACTACTAGATGCCATCACAACCAGCCCCTGGTGACGAATGTTGGAACTTAAGAGCATTAATCAAACATAACCTACAAATTTTGGCTTCACACAAGTGTAGTTAGAGGAAGGTTCTTTTTCATGCCATATATCTATGGCATGGGACCGCCGGCTTTACTTACACTCCTAAGGAAGACATACCATCAACTCTATACACATTCAAATATATAAAACGCTAAGATGTATATTTCACAAAACTCAAGCTCTAAAACCAGAGGGAGTTCAAGGGTGCAGTTTGTACCCAAATATTCCAAATTGTCACAATAGTACGGAAAAAATCTTGCAATTCGTGAAAAGTCAACGGACATATTTGTGTTTATAAAGTGCGATTAAAACAAATAAACCAAACGATAGCCCCTGTCAGAACTGTGTCAAGTCCAGCCTGCATAACAGTAAGCCACACAGTACTCACATAAACCGCTCACAAGTAAGCTATATTATTGTTATTGGTTTTACGTCCCTTTTAACTACTGAGGCTTTTAGAGACGCCGGGGTGTCTGATTTTGCTCCGAAGGGGATCTTTAACGTACCAGTAAATCTACTGACACGGCTCCCTCACATTTGCGCACCCTCAAATGTCAACTGACTGCACCAGGATTCGATCCTACAATTTTATGCACAACAGGCGAGGACGTTACCACTGAGTCAAGCAGCCAGTCCTGAACTTAATCAAGTACTGGTGTTTGCTTCTCTATGATTTAGACTCCATTTAATAACCTAATATGCCAGTGTGTGAGAAGGAGAGCTATGCACAAAATATACCATTCTCAGTATAAAAATAATAAAACTAATAATAATAATAATCATAAATAAAAAACGATTTGACGAAAAGGATAATAGATTAAGACAGTAACCTCACTCAAGAACTCAACACCTTGGCTAGAAGAACTTCGAAAGGACCTCAAAAACGCAAACATAACTTCAACAGACATTTCAGAAAGGGACACCTTCAGATACAAAGTAAACAAATGTGAAGTTACATCAGAGCAACCAAAATAAAACTGTAGAGACCAAAGTGGTCGGAAGAACATAAACAAGCCTCCTCGGAAAGAATGATAGCCTATTGGAACAACAACAGGAATGTATTAAATTTATATAGACGACTAGCTGAACCCGGCATGTGTTGCAACGCCAATCAAAGAAAGTGTTGGCGTTGTAATTTTGTTCTTTGAAGTGCTTTTGGATACACAATTATTTTTCTCAATTTCCGCTAACTGCCTCCAAACTATCGTAAAATGGATTAACTAATTTAGAAACATTCGTGGGAGTGTCCACAACAACTCACCGAAGTTTCATTACAATCGCATGAATGGCATATGAATACATACGGAATTTCATTTATACGACTCGTGTGCTGTCACTCATTTGTTGAATAAACTCGTTCGCTACCTACTGTGAAATGGATTTACTAAGTTAGAAACCTACACGTAAGTGCACACAACTACTCATCAAAGTTTCATCACAATCGATGAATGGTATATGAACAAATACAGAATTTTGTTGAAACGCTTCATGCATCGTCACTCATTTGTTGCATCTACTCGTGCGCTAAATATTGTAAAATGGATTTAAGTCAACCCTTCCCTGGCGTGTCCACAATAACTCATCAAAGATTCATCGCAATCGAATGAATGGCATATGAACGCATACGGGATTTTGTTTGAACAATTCGTATGCCATCTCTCATTTGTTGTATCTACTCTTACGCTACATATTGTAAAATGGATTTACTAAGCCTGAAACCTTCCCTGGAGTGTACTCACCGATCCACCAAAGTTTCATCGTAGTCGGATGAATGGTATATGAACGCATACGGGACTTTGTTGAAACGATTCGCGTGCCATCGCCCATTAGATGAATCTACTCGTGCGCTACCTATTTTACAATGCATGTACTAAGCCAGAAACCTTCCCTGGAATGAACACAACATCTCACCCAAGTTTCATCGCTATCGGACGAATAGTATATGAACGAATACGGGCCTTTATTGAAACGCTTCGCACGTCGTCGCTCATATGTTGAATCAATTCGTGTTCTACCAATATTGTAAAATGGATTTACCAAGTTTAAGACCTTCCCTGGCGTGTACACAACAACAAATCAAAGTTTCATCGCAATGGGATGATTGGCATATAAACGCATACGGGATTTTTTTAACGATTGGCGTGCCTTCTCTCAATCGTTGAATCTACTCATGCGCTACCTATTGTAAACCAGATTTACTAAGCCTGAAACCTTCCCTGGAGTGTACTCAACGATTCACCAAAGTTTCATCTCAATCGGATGAATGGTATATGAACGTAGGTGGGAATTTTTTGAAACGAATCGCACGCTATTTTGTTGAAGCTACTCGCGCGCTATCTTTTGTAAATTGGATGTACTATGCCTGTAACGTTCCCGGGAGTGTGCACAACAACTCACCAAAATTTGATCGCAATCGGATGAATTGTGTATGAAAGCAACGCCATCACTCATTTGTTTAAACTACTCGCGCGCTATCTATTGTAAATTGGATTAACTACGCCTATAAATATCCCGGGAGTGTGCACATCAACTCATCAAAGTTTCATCGCTATCGATGAATGGCATATGAACACATACGGGACTTTGTTGAAACGATTCGCGTGCCGTCGCACATAGGATGAATCTACTCATGTGCTACCTACTTTAAAATGCATGTACTAAGCCAGAAACCTTCCCTAGAGTGTACACAACATCTCACCTAAGTATCATCGCTATCGGACGAATGGTATATGAACGCATACGGGTCTTTGTTGAAATGCTTCGCACCTCTTTGCTCATTTGTTGAATCTCCTCGTGCGCTACCTATTGTAAAATGGATTCACTGAGCTAGAAACCTTTCCAGGAGCGTACACAACATTTCACCCAAGTTTCATCGCAATGGGATGAATGATATGTGAATGCATGTGGGACTTGGTTGAAACGAATCACACTCCATTTTGTTGAAGCTACTCACGCGCCATCTATTGTAAATTGGATTTACTACGCCTATAAATTTCTCGGGAGTGTGCATTACAACTCACCAAAATTTGATCGCAATCGGATGAATTGTATATGAACGTATCGCCATCACTCATTTGTTTAAACTACTCGCGCGCTATGTATTGTGAAATGGATAAACTATGCCTTTGAACATCCCGAAAGTGTTTTCAACAACTCACCTAAATTTGATCGCAATCGGATGAATGGTTTATGAACGCATAAAAGACGAACAGACAGACATTCCTTTTTATATATAGGCCTATATAAGAATAAGATAAGATATAAGATATACACATTATGATGGCCAAAACGCAAGTATCATAACATAAATAGCCTAGTCAAATAGTAAGGATTGTTAACAAGTCATTTGGAGGTTAGGTTGGTTGGTTCTTAACTTTAGGGGCTGCGACATCGCGGTCATGTAACCCCGTGTACTTTGGGTGTGTGTAGAATCTGTCTGATAACCGGTGTTAATTGTGATGACTGTATTAGTGTGTATTATCTGTTTTTTAATTCAAGTAAGGACTGCAGACTTTTGAATTTTTCAAATAGTTCCTACTTTTGCTGCCAAACGCCACAGTCAACGACTACTAGTTCAGAACTTAGCTATCAGACGCCACCGCAGTCGGTTCTTGGCAACGAACGTAGGAAGCTAAGAGCGTTGTTTACATTCTTAACCTATACAATTTAGCTTCACACAGGTGTAATTAGTGGAAGGTTCTTTAACATGCCATAAATCTATGACATGGGACCTCCGGCTTTACTTCCCCTCCGAAGGAAGCCATACTGAGGGATTTTAACGCTCTTATAAAATCCGACGACTTCGGCCGGATTTGAACCCGCTATCTTGGGCATAGAAGCTCAGCATGCTACCGACTACGCCACCGAAGCCGCCATTTGGAGGTTACAAGAGGCTATAAGTTACCTATACACTTTTACTTTACTCCATCTGGAAGGCGGGTTTTCTTAAGAAGATATTTTTATCAAGTTAATTGATGATTACTACTTACATGTGAAGTATGCTTGAATATTAGCTGCTATTATAGATTTTCGCACATTGTGTTGGCAGTGGATTAGAGTGAAGAATCATCTTGAGTTTTCGCCTGACTTTGATAATATATATTTTCGTTCACTATCGAAACTTCTTCCAATTGTAACGACGATTTGCATTCCTTCTTACATATATACATTCTAAGAAAAAAAAGAAGTCTCCTATTAATATATTTTTCGAAATACTAATAGAATATCAATTCATATGTTCACAAGTTTTTTATTAATTAAAATTAACACTATTTTGTAAGGATATCCATTTTTTGTCAATGTTTAACTAGTTTTTAAAGTATAATATTTTTCACCCTGAGGACGGAATCATTGATATTCCGAAACATGTACGTCGTTTAATATTTCATTTAACAACTTCTCTTCGTATTGTTTAGGCGGATTTTCAATTGATCAACACAACAAGTAGAACCAAAAGAGTTGAGTTGTTTGCTTTATGTGTTCCGTTTATTGGGAGAATTCGCTTATAAACAAATAAGCAATAATAATACTGTAATATGGTTTTTCTAGGTTAGAAATCGTTGAAACACTCTATCACAGTTCCAACGTTCATCACTAGCTGTCAGCGACATCTGGTAGCGAAAGTTGGAACTACTTCAAATTGAACGGAACTTGTAGCTCACCCATGGGTGTCCGCTTGAAGCAGCTACAGCCTCTGGCGAGCCGAACATGTCCTCGGACACTCCCGGCACTAAAAGCCATACGATAAATAAATAAATAAATAAATATATAAAATAAACTTCCCGTTTAAACTGCTGCAGCTTGAGAGATACCACGGAGTCAGAATTTGGTTCTGAAGGTGACCTATATCGTGATTTCAATACCCTCAAATGCAAACAGGTTGTGCTGGATTTGATCCCCAAACTCCGGAAACCTCGGGCAAAAGGGTTACCACTGCACCACGCAACCTGACTGTATCAGTCTTATTTGGAGCAGTAAGCCTAGTGATGATGGAGAGTAACCTCGTTGTATAAAGTGAAAATCCCTGACACCGGTGTACTGTAAACTAAATGCTGCCGAGAATCTCGACCCCGGTAACTAGTTACGTTAACTGTAAGTGCAAGGCCATGGGGCCAGGTGATCTCCGGACTAGAAAGATAAATAGTGTTTGAACCACTGTTCTTCATCGACAGTCATTGAAACAGTTTTTAGTGGTTTAGATAGCAAATAAGAAGTGGGTTGTATGTTTTATATCTACATTTTTCTTGGGTAAAATGTTGTTTTGGGACAGGGGTTTGAATATCGTGGTTGCTTCAGTCCCGAGTACTGTACTTGGGATTGTGTACAATCTGTCTAATAACCTGTATCACTGTAGTGTCTGTGTGTATATTTGTAATGTAGGCGAGAATTGGAAAGGAGGCAGCTGTAGCCTTATGTTAGGAACCATCTTGGCATTTGTCTGGAGTAGAAATGGGAAACAATAGAAAACCACTTCCAGGATGTCTGTGGTGGGAATCGAACTCGCCTCGTTTCAGCCCTCAGACCAGAATTGAAGTTCTCCTAGAGCCAAGAATCGAACCGGGAACTCTGGGGTGACAGCCAAGTTTGCTAGCCGCTACACCATGAGCTCTTCAATTTGTTAAATATTTTTAATTTAACGGACTGTAAACACTGAGAAATCTTCAGAAATAGCTCGTTTTTTTAGGTTCAACAAATAGAGCACATCTTCCTCTGTCAGTATACCAATTTTCATGCGAGAAGTTCCAGTTGCATTGGATATAAGATATTTGTGTATAGTGAGAAGGTGAATGAAGTGAATGCGTAGGTAGACAGACGCGAAAAATATCCAAAATGTTGAATTGTCTTCCTGTATTGTATGTCACTGAAAAGTGTAAGAAAGTCCGGGGAAAATCTTCACTCAGAATAGCCGCTGTAAGCGCCGGGATCGATTCTTCGATCTCCAGACCTGCTGTACCTCCATATCGCAGTCATAGTGAACACAGCTTCGCCGCGGGATGACTGAAGATAATTTTAAGTAGATTTTCAGGGTGCGATTCTCGGCTCTGCCAAGAATATTAATTCTACTATAAAGGCCAGAACGGGGTACTCTACGCCTCGTGAGGCAAAACTCAGAAGGAGTGGGTTCGATTCTTGCCTCAGCCATTCTAGAAGTGGTTTTCAGTGGTTTACCACCTCTACTCCAGACAAATGCCGTGACTGTTCCTACCTCAAGGCCAAGGCTGCCTTTTTTTCCCAACACTCACTTCAGTTTCAAATACACACATCACTACAGATACCACAATAACACAGGTTATCAGACAAATTCTACACGAGGCTGATAGCCACGATGTTCAAGCCCCTAATTGAGATGTAGACGGTAGTAAAATAAGAATAAAAGGATATGGAAACAATAACTATAACTAACTACTGTTACGGACTAGAAGAAGAAGAAGAAGAAGAAGAAGAGAAAAACGAATTGGAAACCAAAAAAAAGGAATAAGGTATATAACAGACAGGAAAAAGACATATGCCCTCATCCCTTGAAAACTGAAGGACTTGGAAGGAAGGAGAGCAATGAAAGGCAGATAACAAGGGGAAAGAGGGGAAGGTCTGTCCCAGAATCACCTGAAAAAGAAGGAAAATCCGGCCCGAGCTTAGGAATCCCTCCTGGCTGCCAACTCCCGAACGTACCAGCCGTGAGCCCTTGAGGGTGAAGCACTATTCAGGGTGCTCCACACACCCTGCCTCCTTTAGGCCCTTGAGCAGAAGGCAGGAGATGCCAGGGAAAGAAAGAACGTGGTCTGCCCCTTGAAGAACGAGGGTATCAGGAAATATGAGACATGAGCCAATTAATGTAGGAAAATGAAAGACTCCTTAGGCCTCGGATACGCTAATACTGTCGGGGTCGGAAAAGAACAAGATTTGACCAAGAGAGGTCGACAGGAATGATGCCTTAAAGGAGCCTGGCACAAGTAAAGTGGGAGTAATGCCATGCTCTGCTGCGGTCCCGTGGTCGTCAACCCACGTCAATCAAGTTGTGAGCCCCAGGGGAAACAATAACAACCTCTTTCAGTCTTCTTTATTAATTTCATTTCTAATGTCAGCGGTCTAGCTGCATGCCTCTCACCAAGACGGACCGGGTTCGATTCCCGGTCAATGCATGTGAGATTTTCGATGTGAAATGCCATGTCCTGTGGTTCGGATTCCACGTAAAACGGAGGTCCCGTGGCTTATGATCGCGAGATTAACGGTCACGTTAAACTACAAGCTTTTCCTTTCTAATGTCTAAGAGAAATCACCCAATTCTTAAAATCATTGCCACGTGAAAAAGCTCATCTCAAATAATCCCCGACCCCATAGGTAAAGCCCCGCGTGACCCGCGGATATCCAAAAAATCTTTCGCCATGCGGATATAGTTCGCATGGCTGTGCGGATAGCGGATAGGCTGCGGATAATGTTTGGAGTAAATTTGCGGATAGTTTTTAGAATACAATCAGAACTTGTTGTATGTTTGTGACATATCATATTTTCTGTTTTATTATTAGCCTATATTCATTTTATGAAACAAGATGTTCAGTAAAGAACATATAGCCTACTTTCTCCTAAATGCATGGGTATTGTTATAACTCTTTGTCCTTTTCAAGGAGTATGATTGAATGTTGGTTGTAGTAGCTTGTTGAAATACAACGTGCTATAGGGATATTAAACATGAATATGAGGTTCCCTTTGCTAGTGCTACCTCTGTACCAAATTTCGTTCAATTCGGTTCCACCGTGTTTGAATTGATAGGGGGAATCGATTTGCACACATACTTTGCCACCATCTGCAAACTATTGGGCTGATGTTCTTGCATTTTGGTCAGAATATGTTTCCCACATAAAGATATGGTGTTGCAAAATTTGGTAGAGACTAGATTATTAGGTTGGTCGTAATTACATTTTAGCTTTTAACATTTGGGTGGCCGCGATTACGTTTCCGTCAAGATACCGGTGATATAAAACATGACACTGAGGTGCCGTTTGCTAGTGCTACCTCTGTACCAAATTTCGTTCATTCGGTTCCACCGTGTTTGAATTAATAGGGGGAATCGATTCTGACACAAATATGGTCGCCATCCGCAAACTATTACGCTGATGACATATTAGATTGGTCAAAGGATGCTCCCTCCATAAAGGTATGTAGTTGCAAAATTTGGTAGAGATCGGATGATTAGGTTAATCGTAATTTGATTTAAGCTTTAAACATTTGTGTGGCCGCCATTACGTTTCTGTCAATATGGCGGCGATATTAATCATGACACTGAGATGCCCTTTGCTAGTGCTATCACTGTACCAAATTTCGTTCCATTCGGTTTCACCGTGTTTGAATTAATAGGGGGAATCGATTCTGACACAAAGATGGTCGCCATCCGCAAACTATTAGGCGAATGACCTATTAGATTGGTCAAAGGATGCTCCCTCCATAAAGGTATGTAGTTGCAAAATTTGGTTGAGATTGGATGATTAGGTTAATCGTAATTTGATTTAAGCTTTGAACATTCGTGTGGCCACCATTACGTTTCAGTCAAGATGGCGGCGATATAAATCATGACACTGAGGTTCCCTTTGCTAGTGCTACCTCTGTACCAAAATTCGTTCCATTCGGTTCCACCGTGTTCGAATTAATAGGGGGAATCAATTTTGACATAAAGATGGCCGCCATCCGCAAACTATTAGGCGAATGACCTATTAGATTGGTCAAAGGATGCTCCCTCCATAAAGGTATGTACTTGCAAAATTTGGTAGAGATCGGATGATTAGGTTAATCGTAATTTGATTTAAGCTTTGAACATTCGTGTGTCCGCCATTACGTTTCAGTCAAGATGGCGGCGATATAAAACATGACACTGAGGTGCCCTTTGCTAGTGCTACCTCTGTACCAAATTTCGTTGCATTCGGTTTCACCGTGTTTGAATTAATAGGGGGAATTTATTTTCACACAAAGATGGCCGCCATCCGCAAACTATTACGCAGATGACCTATTAGATTTGTCAAAGGATGCTCCCTCCATAAAGGTATGTTGTTGCAAAATTTGGTAGAGATCGGATGATTAGGTTAGTCGTAATTTGATTTAAGCTTTGAACATTTGTGTGGCCGCCATTACGTTTCCGTCAAGATGGCGGCGATATAAAACATGACACTGTGGTGCCTTTTGTTAGTACTACCTCTGTACTAAATTTCGTTCCATTCGGTTGCACCGTGTTCGAATTATTAGGGGGAATCGATTTTCACACAAAGATGGCCGCCATCCGCAAACTATTACGCTGATGACCTATTGGTTTGGTCAAAGGATGCTCCCTCCATAAAGGTACGTTGTTGCAAAATTTGGTAGAGATCGGATGATTAGGTTAGTCGTAATTTGATTTAAGCTTTGAACATTTGTGTGGCCGCCATTACGTTTCCGTCAAGATGGCGGCGATATAATACATGACACTGAGGTGTCCTTTGCTAGTGCTACCTTTGTTCCAAGTTTCGTTCAATTCGCATTCACCGTGTTCGAATTGATAGGGGGGGACAGACATTCAGAGTACACACACTCACACACACACAGACACACCCACACACACACACAGACTCACACACACACACATACACACACACAGACAGACACACTTTTTTCGCCCTGTGTTGATCTCATAAGTCTACTTTCATTTTTTACAAAAATCGAAAGTAGGCTAAAAAAAATAGGCTTATGAGATCACCTTTTGTCCGCGCGCGCGCGCGTGTGTGTGTGTGCGTATTTGTGTGTGTGTCTGTGTGTCTCGGTGTGTGTGTCCCTAATAACTTTTAAACGGCTGAAACTCGGTAAGGTCATAGCACCATTCGGGCCGACTCTGACCGTGGCCTTCAATTTTTTTTACGTCTCACTAATCCATCATGGCGGCTGTGCGAAATATTTCACCAGCATTCAATATCTCCGAAACTATTACTGATATCACGCTGAAATTTTATACGGTGATAAAGGGCACTACTACAAGTTCACCTATGAGACTATCAAAAACCTGGTAACTACAAAACCAACATGGCGGCCAGGCGAAGTTGAGACTTTTAAATAAAATTTTCTTGCGATTTAACCATCCAATCGCAATGCAACTTGGTACAGCTAAAGTTTATACACATTGTAATGCACTGACGTCTAATTTAGTTCAATTGTTTACATAACCTCAAGATGGCGGTTGTGCGAAATATTTTACTGGCATTCTATATCTCCGAAACTATTTCTGATATCACCCTAAAATTTTGTACGGTGATACAAGGCACTATTAAAAATTTATATTCGTAAATTTCAAAAACCTGTAGAGTACAAAACGAACATGGCGGCCAAGCAAATTCGAAACATTTTAATAGACATTTCTTGCGGTTTAACCATCTGAAAGGAGTGAAATATGGTACATGAAATGTTTATACATGTTGTGATGCACTGGCATCTAATTTAGTTTAATTGTTTACATAACCTCAAGCTGGCGGCTGTGCGAAATTTTAAAATTAAGTTTTTGTCTCTTGTGTCGTACTCATGCGATGGAAGTGAAAGTTTGAATAATGATCCTCCACAGTAATATTCCTTTAATGGTACATGACTCTGTGGCCTACACATATAACAATCCAACATGGCGACCATCCAAATTATTTAGACGTTTCTCAATAACGTCGAATCTTTTACAGCAATCAAACTGAAATTCTTTACGTTCATAGCGGCTATAATGATAAGTTTACCTATTGAACTTTCAATAACTTGGTGAGCACTAATCCAACATGGCGCCGACTTGAAGTATAAACATTTAAATGGACGTTTCTCGCAATTTAACCATCCGAGTGCAGTGAAACTTGGTACAGTAAATGCTTAGGCTATACAAATGTTAATCCACTGGTAGGCTATATAATTTATTTCCATTGTCTTCATAACCAGAAGATGGCAGTTGTGCGAAATTTAAAAATCTCGTTTTTACTTCTTGTGTACGAATCAAGCGATTGAAGTTTGAATACTACACCTACACAATAATATTCATGTAATAGTACATAACTCTAAGACCTATATTTATATAAAAATCCAACATGGCGACCATCCGAAATATTAGATGGTTCTCAATATCTACGAATCTATTACAATTAAACTGAAATTTTATATGTAGGATATATGAAAATAGGCTTTAGTTCTTCACGGAATTACTTGTTCATGACAAATTTAAGTTGATGATTTACGCTAAACTCGTTCAAATTAACTTATGTCAAAAAGCACAATTAACACTCCGAACTGAAAAGGGTTACAATCCTGGCTGTATAACATTCATTTTAAACAAAGCTCATGATGCACATAGCTTAGAGGAACGTCTTCTTCTTCAAATATCTAAATGTGATGCTTGAATATTGTATCAAATTGAAAATATTATTGTAATGTCAGTAGATTCGTATAATTGCGGGGCGGATGCGTATAACAACCGTGCGGATGCGGGGTGGATGTGGATAACAGTCATGCGGATGCAGGGCGGATGCGGATAACAACTGTACGGATGCGGGGCGGATGTGGATAACAGTCATGCGGATGCAGGGCGGATGCGGATAACAACCGTTCGGATGTGGGGCGGATGCGGATAACAGTCATGCGGATGCAGGGCGGATGCGGATAACAACCGTTCGGATGCGGGGTGGATGTGGATAACAGTTATGCGGATGCAGGGCGGATGCGTATAACAACCGTGTGGATGCAGGGCGGATGTGGATAACAACCGTGTGGATGCAGGGCGGATGCGGATAACAACCGTGCGGATGTGGGGCGGATGTGGATAACAACCGTACGGATGCGGGGTGGATGTGGAAAACAGTCATGCGGATGCAGGGCGGATGCGGATAACAACCGTGCGGATGCGGGGCGGATGCGGATAACAGTCATGCGGATGCAGGGCGGATGCGGATAACAACCGTGCGGATGCGGGGCGGATGCGGATAACAGTCATGCGGATGCAGGGCGGATGCGGATAACAACCGTGCGGATGCGGGGCGGATGTGGATAACAGTCATGCGGATGCAGGGCGGATGCGGATAACAACCGTGCGGATGTGGGGCGGATACGGATAACAGTCATGCGGATGCAGGGCGGATGCGGATAACAACCGTACGGATGCGGGGTGGATGTGGATAACAGTCATGCGGATGCAGGGCGGATGCGGATAACAACCGTGCGGATGCGGGGCGGATGCGGATAACAGTCATGCGGATGCAGGGCGGATGCGAATGACGTTTTGTGTATCCGGGCGGGGCTCTACCCATAGGACGGAAAGAATATAATTAGAAAAACACTTGTTACTGGAGCTAGTAATGTTCACAAGTGTGTTGGAACAAGCACAGCCTTAGATGAGCGATGTTTACTTGTTCTGGCAGACATAGGCTAATACAATACAGACTGTCACTCACCCGCTCCTTAATCTCGCGAAGGCGCTCATCTCTCTTGGAACCTCCCAGCAGAAGGCTCTGGGTTCGCTTGACTCCACAGGACGCCACCTTTTCGGGCACGTAGTCATGCTCCAGGATCACGCTGTCATCATCACCTGTGGGGTCATCTTCCTTGAGAGATGACAGTGATGCTGTCCAGGCTGTTTTCTTGATACTGCCAACTCTATCCAAATCCGAACTCAGACTAATACTTCGACTTAAAACTTTGCTCAGCCCGAGATCAGCGATGGCCCTCTTGATAAAAGACCGTTTCCTTTGTACTGGCTTCCCCTCACTCTCCTTAGAGCTTGAAGAACTTTCCTTTTTCTTAGACTTGGCTTCTTCTTTCAAACTTGCCGTTGAATCTTTTCTTTTCTTTTTTGGTTGTGGTGTTTTAGGATTGACCTGGCCACCCATTTGACTTGAAAGAGTCATGATAACCAATATTTTGTTTGAATTGTTGAATAAATAGAATATTTACACACACTGCACAAAATAAGAACCGTAGTCTATGATTTTCTTGTCATCTATTCAGTACCCTTAAGCATTTAAACCAATGACGGCACCAATGGAACTCTAGAACTTTCAATGTAACCATTACTGCCCTTAATAATAATTTTACTGACACCACAAAGGAGCAACAGAAAAATGACAGCAATGATACCTATTTCGTTTAAGCTGTAGTATCGGTAGCGTAATTAGACTATATATTTCACAACATAAGAACTGATCTGACCCGATTGGTCCTAACAATTTTTTATTTTAGTTCACTCAAACTTTGATGCGACCTAGTGTTACTTTTTCTGAGTTTTATTTACCAGTTTTCCAATATGAATGCTTTGTTCACACTTGCTGTATAGAGTCTCACTTTAATCAATTATTAAGTTACTTTAAAAATGATCCCAAAATTCCCATTATTTCTGCCACTAACAACAAGAAACAGAAAATATAACAACACTGAGTAATTCAATAGATGTTGAAACCATGTGAGTAATAAATCAATTAACGATTCTACTGTACTCATAAATTATTCCTTAGAATTGAAATATTTCAAATACGAAAACGCCAATGAAATTTCATCATATTATAAGGTGGATTCAATGTGACACAATTTTCAGCTCTTCTCTTCATATATTATTTCCTTCCACACCGTATAATGTTCAAGTTTTATCCTCACTGACACGAACGATGTTCAATTCAATTTACGACACTAACTATCAGTTATCTCTTCCACAATACCATTACTTGAATTTCATTACACTCTGGCCTGACACGCTGTCACGTTTAAGAAGCACTTGCCACTATCACTCGAGTACACACTTCCACCCACTGAATAGAATGGTATCGCACTGACAGTTGGAGGGTACTTCCCACACCACTACCACCAAGCACTTCTTCCCACACTCTTACTTTCAATTGTAGCCGGTGCTACACGGCGGTACACTTTCTTCTTCATAGATACACTGACACAATACTTTCTTTCCACTTGGTCACATCCACCTGCTAGGCTGCACAATTGATGTCACACTTCACTGCCCTCTAAATGCTACTTTCGCCTCCTCATAAAAATATAGGTTGCATTGTTCGAACAATCTAGTTTTATCTGAGTGCAGGGCACACGTTTTTTAGTTCAACTGTTAGAATTCTTATTGGCGATGGTATCCTAGTTAGATCAATCTTTTACTAATATTTAGTAATTTTCTTTGTTAAAAAGTATGGGTTAGAATATACTGAAACGAAATCATTAATATGTTTGTTTGATGGACTAAGAAATCTTGAATATTAGAGTATTAGCTTAATTGGGTTGCGTATTGGCGCAGTGGCTTAGCTGTTCGTCTTTCACCCGGACGACCGGAGTTCAAAAACCGGTGATAGAGGGGTGAAATTTTCACCAGAAAAATCATGTAGCGTCAGAAAGGGCATCCGGACTTAAATCTCCAACCTAAAACCAAAAATGAGCCTGGTTGTCTCCGGCGACCCCAATTTATTGGGGTGAAAGTAACAGTATTAGCTTAATTATTTTGTAAAACTGGATAACTTGGCTGCTGACGATGAGTCTTGTAACAAATCAGTCACTGACACTTCACAATTTGCTAGGAGTTACTTAGACAATATATTCTAGTTTTATATAATGTATTATGAGCGCAGTTCAATCGCCATTTCTATGATCGTGATTGATGTCGGTTATTCTGAATTTGATACATTTTGCAAAGAATAAAGTTGATTTGTATAAATTGTTCTTTGTACTCGCTTTGAATTTTATCGGCTAATACGATTTAACTTAGTTCCTACTCCTAACAGCACTGATCTTCACCCAATATGGGTTAGGTATGATGTTTTCGCGGGAGCCACGCGGGAACACGTACCGATCGAGCAGTGTCCTCGGTACTGGCGCGAACAGCTCGACAGACCCACTGCTGCTATCTTATCAACAGCCAACGTTACGTATGTTTGCGAGAGAAAGACAGAGAGCGTGCAATGAGTCATATAGTTTTACTACAGTACTGGTATTAAAAACACGTCTGCAAATTTCTCGCCACATCAGGTGCAATATCTTGTTCATTTTGTTTCCTGCACTGTCAGACTGCTAGACGTAGGCATTTCACCTCTACATCCCGAGTTCAACTCTTACAAGGGAACCGTGCCTGATCGTCATCGCCGATTTCGTCAAAATTTATGGTAGCCTAAATGCAGGGTGTGGCCAGAAATGAAAGTGGCAAAACTGGGAGCTGATGTTTTCGGAAAATTATTATTTAACTTTCAACATCTCTATATTTTTAAGAATCTTTCAAACAATAATACAATGATAGTAATGAAGTTTTATTGATATAAGAATATGAACGATTTATGCTACCAGATAGCGACACCCATCCTACAAACTATGAATAACGTAGAACAACCACTTGTCTCTCACTGTCACTTGTTATCTTATGCTGAAGAAGACCACAATGTGGTCAAAATTAGTACATTAAACAACTTATAGTACTTAATTTATTGACTTCTGGTGGACTACTGTTAATACAATTGAAGGATACAGGGGAAAAACGATGAATGTCACAACATTGCTAAAATTGAGGTTTCTTATTGTTAATGATTGTACTGTTCCCTAGTAGCATTCAAGAGCATAAAACTGGTTAAAAACACTGAGAGTCACGATTTAATGAGGCTTTGAAAATAATGTGTGCCGGGGGAAAAACGATCAAGGCAATAACGATGATAGTCCATTAAATCTCTATAAAACAGCAGCTTCATATTTCAGAATTATGTTGTACCGTTTACTGAGTAGTGTAAGTTGTGAAGTATGTGTGATCAACAATAGTTTTGACTCAAATAATACTGGTGCCCATTCTTTAGGAAAGAATGGACATTCATCTTTTGCACTTTTTTTTTTTTAATTTTGCCAGAAAATGGGCATTCATCGTTTATGCTCGTTAAATTGTGCAGTTAAAGACAATAATATAAAATAATTAACCTTTAGGTATACATTGTTGGATGAATTGTTACATAATTTACAAACCTATATAATCCTTTCCGTACTATATAAATTTCAGATAACTGTAAGCAACATTATAAGAGTTATAGCGTTTGAAAAACCAAAATTCATTTATCTCAGCTTGAGATTCATGTGACATTCATCGTATTTCCCCCTGTACCCTTCAATTGAGTATGTATTAGATCATTTGTCAATAAGTTGCCATATTGATTTCGACATGATTAATTTCTCATCAATACATATGCACTTGAAGCCTCCGTGGCTCAGGCGGCAGCACGCCGGCCTCTCACCGCTGGGTCCGTGGTTCAAATCCCGGTCACTCCATGTGAGATCTGTGCTGGACAAAACGGAGGCAGACAGGTTTTTCTCCGGGTACACCGGTTTTCCCTGTCAAAATTTAATTCCAGCAACACTCTCCACTATCATTTCATTTCATCTGTATTTCATTTAATCATTGCCCCAGAGGAGTGCATCAGGCCTCGGCAGCCGGCACAGTTCATATCCTCGCCGCTAGATGGGGGCTTCATTCATTCCATTCCTGACCCTGTCGGAGACTGGAAGCAGGCTGTGGATTTTCATTTCACATATGCACTTATGTTAAAATGAATTGAACGGTTCTTTCCATGAACCAGATTAATCCAAAAACTAAAAAACAGAGAGAAAGTATGCTTCATTTGTGCTGAGTGAAATAAAAATTGCCTTTAGATCTACAATCGTCCCACTAACAGTTTTATTGAGAAATGTACACTCAAGTTTGAGCATTAAATTAATTTCACATTTCAATCTTCGCTATAGTCAGTAATTGTCCTGGTTCTTTTCGTGCATGTTATGATATGATATCTACAACACTTCTGCCCACACAATATACACTTGCATTCTTCGTCTGGCTCGTGGAACTTCTTGTTTATACATATCTTGTAGTGAAACCCATGAATGGAGAGACGTGTTGTAACGTTACGTTTCGTGTTGCATTCTTTGATCCATCTGTCGTCCATCATCGTTGGTGAGGCGTAAAAATCGAAGTCGATTTCACATTTCTCTCTTTCCCTGATGTTTACTAATGCCTTGCTTGCTTCTCTTGATTGTAAGCAGAATTGAAATGGTATGTCTTCCATGAAATACCTCTCCCTCATCATTTCGTATACATCCGAGATGGCGCTGTTTTTCCAACCCGGCTAATCCTCCTCTTCATGAACATCGCTTTTATTCTTTCTATTCTCATCAGGTCTCCGATCTTCAGCTTTTCCCACACAATCTTGATGCCATATGTTATCACTGGCACTACTGTCGTCTTGAATAGTTCCATCGTCGTGCTAGTTGATAGGTTTGCTATGTTTTGGATGTTGTATGAAGCCCTGATTGTTGCTGCTGCTTTTTCTTGAATATGTATACCAAAAGACGTCGCTGTTGTCACTAACAGCTTTGCATTGCACGTAAAGGAAATATATTTCTTATGAGGATAGTTGAGAAAACTTAAAAAAAAATTTGGTCTACTGTAGTCTGGTTTTTGCCAAAAAGCTTAGTTGAATACAAAAATGAAAAATATTTTTTTAATCCTCAAATACGATTATGTATTATGTAAATCCTAACAAAGTACAAATAATTATTGAATGTTAAACATTCCATGTGATTATTTATCTTAAAAAGCATTGGACTTGTCTTATTTTTGTAGAATCCCCAATATTTCACACTCATATATAACCCGACGTGTCTGCCTTTTGCAGACAGCAATAATATCTATACGTAGAGCTGGCATTGAAGAGGAAGAAGATATATTTATCCAAAAAATTCACTTGTCTGACTTATCTGGTTTTTGGAATGAAACCTTCAATTGAAGAATGTCCGCCAACTCTCACTGCGCATGTATTTTCATTATTTTAAATACCTTCATTGGAAAAAAAATCTATGTTAGACTATTTGTGAAACGAGAATATAGCGCTCTATAAATTAAATGTTTTAAATCAAATTCTTACATGTTATTGGTCCAAATCAAAAGAGTGGCACATGCGTGGAATAGTGATGTTAGTTAGTTAGTTATTGTTGTTTGAAGGGGCGGAACTACGTGGTCATCTGCCCCTGTTAACATGGATTAAAGTATACAAATTTGGAATGGAATTTAAATTTTAGAGGTGGATACATAAATTTGAAAAGACCGAAAATTAATAAAACAAAAAATTAAATAAAACTAATAATTATAAAAATAAACAAAAATTACGGAAAAACAAAAAATTATCATTCAAAAACGAACAAATCGTTGAGTCAATGTACACTGGAAAAGAATAGTGATGGATATCACCTGTAGAGTAATACGATCTTACGTAAGAAACGTCCTTCACTTTACGATGATATTTCCTACAGGCTATTAATACCATTTCAAGGAGAAATGCAATCATCTTCCGTTAGAGAAGATAATTAATTTCACAAATCCCCAACACAGTAATCTCATTTCATTACTACGTATCGGCATAAATAGTGAAGCTAACTTAATGGCAGAGGAGAGGGATATTGGCGGAAATAATGTAGAGCAGGGGTTCCCAACCTGTTAGCAACTGCGTACCACTTGAATTTTTTTGAAATTTGGCGTACCAACAGTCCTATAATTTTTATAAACATTAATTTACTGTCGGATAAGCCTCCGTGGCTTAGGCGGCAGCACGCCGGCCTCTCACCGCTGGGTCCGTGGTTCAAATCCCGGTCACTCCATGTGAGATCTGTGCTGGACAAAACGGAGGCAGACAGGTTTTTCTCCGGGTACTCCGGTTTTCCCTGTCAAAATTTCATTCCAGCAACACTCTCCACTATCATTTCATTTCATCGGTCATTCATTTAGTCAGTGCCCCAGAGGAGTGCGTCAGGCCTCGGCAGCCGGCACAGTTCATATCCTCGCCGCTAGATGGGGGCATCATTCATTCCATTCCTGACCCGGTCGGAGACTGGAAGCAGGCTGTGGATTTTCATTTCAATTTACTGTCGGATAAGTGCCCAATGGACTGTTTTATTAAATAACTGAGAAAACTTCATACTTAATTATCAATGCGCTTGAGTTTCATTTTTAACCCTTTTATAAGACCCAATAAATATATATTTTTCTATTTTATCTTGCTAATTTTTATTTAAAATATATTTATAGATATATGTATATTAATAACATATCTATAATCAAGAAAAGAAACCGATTATTGCAAATTAAAGTTTTATTTATGACTCAAACTAAGCAAAACAAAACATCAACATCATCCCAAATCTACTCTTAAGTGCGAAACTTGTTGTCTGCCTGTGATTAAAATATCAATATCAGGAGTAATAGAACTTAACTTCAGTCCTAAGTCCTCTTCAACACTTATTGTGTTTCTATGTTTAGTTTTGATGTACAAAATTTCATAAAATCCACTCTCACGCAAGTAACTTGTAACATGTGGCATCAAAATTTTCGGGCGTGCCGGAAGATCATTGAGTACTCATTTTTAAACCCGATCCAGAAGTTAATTAAAGATGTATCTTCTTAAAACTGCCTTTCATGGAACTATCTTCTGCTAGATCAATAAAACACTCTTTTAATTTCAACTCATTTGGTGAGGTTCCCGAAAAATAATTTCTTATCCAGTCAAATTTGGATTAATCTTCGGATAAATAAGTATTAAAACTTTCTTGAAGGGCTTTCAAGTGAAAAATGATACGAGCAACCACATCTGGCATTGGAGATATTCCATTTTCTTCAAAAAATTATGATTGAGTATGAAATGCAGATAAATTCTCCACCTGTATTTGTGAACAATCGTATCACCCACGCGTACCACCTGAAATGTTCCCACGAACCACCAGTGGTACGCGTACCACCGGTTGGGAACCCCTGATATAGAGGAAGCACCTTGTTGGGTGCTGTAGAATAACATATTTCAGAGATGATCATATTCACTGTCATCAGCGCGATTATATGAGGCCATATTCTTGGAGGCTCACCACTAGTAGAGTCGATCGAGGGTGTTCCAAATTTTTCCAAATCCAGCGCTGTTAGATAATCCGTGGGGTTTATGTTTCTAGTCTTCAGCCCTTTGGGGTCTATTTAGTTTTGTTGTTGTTGATTTTTTAGGGGCTTTGTGACATCGTGGTCATGTAGCCCTGTGTGTGGAATTTGTCTGATAAGGTGTGTCACTGTGATGTCTATACTAGTGAGTGTTTTTGTAATTGAGGTAGGATTTGGATAGGAAATGGCCATGGCCCTAAGTTAGGTACCATCCCAGCATTTTCCTGGAATAGAAGTGGGGAAACCACGGAAAACCACTTCCAGGATGGCTGAGGAAGGAATCGAACCTACCTCTTCTCAATTTCACCTCACAAGTCTGAGTGTATTCCGTTCCAACACTCAGATCCGAATTAAATTTCTAGCCAAGGCCGGGAATCGAACCCGTGGGTAGTTGCTAGTATTCTGTCACCCCTGAGGTTCGGGGTCGATTTCCAGCTCTGCTAAGAAATTGAAATCTGGTCTAAGGACCAGGATGGGGTACATTCAGCCTCGTGTGCCAAACCAGAAATAGTGGGTTTGATTCTTACCTCAGCCATCCTGGAAGTGATCTTCCGTAGTTGCCCACTTCTATCTCCAGGCCCATGCAAGGACGGTTCCTAAATGAAGGCCAGGACCAATTCCTTTTCCTAGCCTCAGTTACAAATACACATAGTCCTACAGTATTTAAAATATCACAGATTATCATACAAATCCTATATACACCCAAGTACACGGAGCTCAAAAACCACCATGCCACAAACCCCTAAATGAACAACAGTATGAACAACTAGTGTGTGTAATTGTAATTGAGGATTTACAATACTGTGATAGCCAAGAGACGGTCGTAGCTTTAATTTAGGTACAATCCCGGCATTTACCTGAAGTAGAAGTAGGAAACCACGGAAAACCACTTCTAGGATGGCTGAGGTGGGAATCAAACCCAACCCTCAAGAATGGTAGTCTCTGTTCCATGAGACGGAAAAGAAATACGATACCCACAATATTGAAACCTCTGTCTGAAATGTTGCGAATTATTCTGGTGTGATAACGCCGCATTACGGTTATTTACCCATATGACTGTATCAGTATGGTTGAAAAGAAAATTATAACCTTGATATATTCCAGGAAATGCTCATTATTGATGTATTACTGACTATACTAGATGCTTCACGGTACTGTACTTTAATTAGTTCCCATCGTCTTGCTGAGTGTTTGACCCGAATCTATGTCAATTTGTTCGATAATGCACACAAAGGCAGGTCGTAATTCACCGTAATAAACAGGCAGTCGTTGTGGAAGTAATGAATCATGACGACCAGTTGACATGCGTGCTTGATAGGGGAAGCTTTGAGTCCTCAGACAATTTCTAAGCGAATCACAAGTAGAGACGCCAGATTCATTCAAACATTGCAGGAGGACATCCATATTAGTAATAATTGTTATCTCTCTCTCTCTGTTCTAAAACATAACTAATTCTGATTGTTCATTCGAGACTCCTTAAGCCAATACGGAATCATTTATCTTATCAATGTTAAATTTGGTTAATTCAAGTTCCTTTTCCTCAGAAACTAATAAAGGTAGCCTATAATGAAATGTATGTCACATTTCATTCAAACCTTACTTGACATATTAATGCAGCGCTAAATTTCTAGGTTAGATTTCGTCGGAACGCTCTATCTAAGTTCCAACGTTCACCACTAGGTATCAGTGACATCTGGTAGCGAAAGTTGGAACTACTTGAAATTTAACGGAACTTGTAGATCACCCTACTTGAAGCAGCTACAGCACCTGGCGAGCCGAACATGTCCTCGGACACTCCCGCCAATAAAAGGCACACGATGAAAAATCCACAGCCTGCTTCCAGTCGACCGACCGGTTCAGGGAATGGAATAAATGAAGTCCCCATCTAGCGGCGAGGATATGAACTGTGCCGGCTGCCGAAGCCTGTCGCAATTCTCTGGGGCAATGAATATATGAATGTCAGATGAATGAAATGATAGTGGAGAGTGTTTGTGGAATGAAATTGTGACAGGACAGGAAAACCGGAGTACCCGGACAAAAACCTGTCAGCCTCCGCTTTGTCCAGCACAAATCTCACATGGAATGACCGGGACTCGAACCAAGGACCCAGCGGTGAGAGGCCGGCGTGCTGCCGCCTAAGCCACGGAGGCTCATCCATACGATAAATAAATAAATAAATATACAAAGAAATGCAGCGCTTTTTATATTGGTCTTCAGGGAAGTCAGATTTTTTTTTTTTAACTGTCAAGAAAAAATGTAATTACCTTTTCTTAAAAAGAAAAAAAGAAAAACATTCAACGGCTTGGTCATGTTGAAACAGCGGATCCCATGAAAACTCCGCAGTTAAGCAGCGTTGGGGTTGGTCGGAACTTGGATTGAATGCCGGTTCTGGTGGACCACACACTGTTGGCGGGGAGAGGGTAAGGAGGAGCGGAAAGGATCTGGCCACCCTACCGCACGTAAATTCCGGCTCAGGATAGCCTGACCTGCAGGCACTGACCTGCAGAATATACCAAAAACAGTTAAAACCCAAACTGTTTTACTTTAAACAAGGAAACTTCTCCTTTAAAATATTAACCACTATGAGACAAAGTTTTGGTGAAAATTTCACAGCTGTGTGATAAATAGTCGCCTAGAAAAAGGAACATACAGTACTTTTAAAGAAAAATGGAACTGAGAAAACTGCAGTTAAAACTTTCCACACATGACGATTATCTCATTCTTAGCGCTAGTGTAAATTAATAATAATAATATCGTATGGCTTCTGGTGCCGGGTGCAAGCTTTGTTATTTGACACCCAGAGGGCAGCTTGCATGTCGAATTTTGTTGTTCCTTGAAGCACTGTAGTGCTTTTTAGTAGAGAAATGAGGAACTTTGTGTTGGCGGATAATCCCGAGATTAATTTTGCCATCATGAACACGGCCTACTGAATTCAAATGGGTTCTTTGACATGCGAACGTCGTATGACATGCGTGTCGTAACTTTTGCCGCCTTTCAAAAATCACTTACCACGGCCAGGAGTGATCCTGCAAGCTTGGGGTTAGTAATCCGACACGATAACCACTCACCCACCGTGGCGAGCTAAGTGTAAATTAAAATTATGGCAATTTCTAATTGTTAAACTACCGTATAATGTATTACACATCATTTTAAAGGGCAGACTTCAGAGAATCATAAAATATACAAAAATATATTGATTTCGACAATTTTGACCGTCAAAAGTTACGACACGCGCTAATCTCTGGAACTACCAATCGGATTCGAAGAATTATTTTTTGTATATGATAGCCCGATTCAAGAAGAATAGTTTAGGCTATGTTGCCTGGCAATGCGGGATGCATCATGTTGCCCCTACCAGTGTTGTGGTGCAGAATTGCGAGTTGCTTATAAATTGCAGTCACGGGGAGTAATTAGTGCTAAAAGATTTCTTAGGCCCCATATAACAGTTATCATCATGACAAAAGTATGTCTCTGTATAACGGCGAAGGTGTTGGTGCAGTATGCTGAGGTTATCAGCTGCAATAAGCGTTGATGCTTTCCGATCCTTATCCTTGAGCGCTCCAGTTCGGTAGTAGTATTCATTATCATCCATAAATCAAATAAATCCACCGTGCGAAGCCTGGCACTACTGCTAGTGGTGTTATGTTCCTCTTTACGAACATCAAGAATGAATCTAACACAGGCATTTTGTATTTAGCGTGTCTGAAAGATATACTAATCACCAGTACTCTATAACAGGATTTACCAACGATTGCACGAACAATTTTCGTATGGTAATCGGCTTGTATGTAATAATCGAGACATCTTTATTGATTGTTCGATGTATGTGTTCTCTCTAAGTAAGTGTGCTATCCATTATAAGAACCAAGTGGCGCGTTTAAACAAACAACCTCTTCAGCTTTATTATATTAGTGTAGATATTATATTCAGCTGCAGTGGCTTAAATTACATGAACGTAGATTGCTGGCAATAGCATTATTGATCGTAAATATTCTTAAACAGAAATCCCCATCATATCTTTACAACGGATGGAAACACTCCATGGCCGAAGAAATGGATTTACCGAGTTCAGAATGCGGTTACCTCACCATCGTACGTCTAAATACGTAAAATAAATAATTTATGTGTTATGCATCACGCATTTGTATTTTGTATAATCTGTATAGGCTATGTATGAGAAATCACATACAGTAGTTCAGTACTCAGGATACACCTTACTAATGTACTATTGGATGGTTATTATTGACTTTTAGATGGGTACGTGGTCTTTGCAAGCGCATCTGTAGTTTTGATATTTAGCCTATTAGGTAATTATTCTATGTATTTTTAAGCAATGTAATGTATTCTAATGTTATTTAATGTAATGTATTATAATGGTATTTATGTTTGACCATGCCGTAATTTGCCTGAAAACTGCATCTCCATGAGGCTCATTCTTATAGTTCAAGTTTCTTTATGATACAGGTTCTACACCAATCGGGGCTCAAGATTTTCACTACGTTACAGCTGTTTGTTCAATTGGGTAAGGAAAGCATCGCACTTGCGCAAAATCAAACTGTCGTTGACTTTCACGGCCTCCTACTTTAAATTTCTCTGCGTGGCTAGTGTCATTGTGGGCCATTTGAGGAGGCCGTGGTCGAATACAAGGTATGCTCTGCGTAGCATGCTCTCTGTTCCGTGAATGCAACTGGCGGAATCTCGAAATACACACATCAAAAAAAGTTTTGCATCACCTCGGTTCCCAGATCTCCGGCATATAGACGTTGACTGTGTATATTGTATCCAAGATACAGTCCCTTTGACTGTTCATAGATGTCACTAAAACTGCTCAAAGATGTAAACAACCATGCATGAGCAGGGCCTATTAGACGGAGGGGGTACGACAGCCGATCAGTTCCAGTCATTCCACCAGGACGAAGGTACGCTGCTCATGTTGTCTGTAGTTCTACCATGCCTAGAAGGTCAATACCGCAGTTCGATCGCGTCCGCATTGTTACTTTGTGTCAAGAAGGGCTCTCAACAAGGGAAGTTTCCAGGCGTCTCAGAGTGAACCAAAGCGATGTTGTTCGGACATGGAAGAGGTACAGAGATACAGGAACTGTCGATGACAGGCCTCGCTCAGGCCGCCCAAGGGCTACTACTGTAGTGGATGACCGCTACTTACGGATTGCCGCTCGGAGGAACCCTGACAGCAATGCCACCATGTTGAATAATGCGTTTCGTTCAGCCACAGGACGTCGTGTTTCAACTCAAACTGTGCGCAATAGGCTGCATGATGCGCAACTTCACTCCCGACGTCCATGGCGAGGTCCAGCTTTGCAACCCCGACACCATGCAGCGCGGTACAGATGGGCCCAACAACATGCTGAATGGACCCCACGGAATTGGCATCACGTTCTCTTCACCGATGAGTGTCGCATATGCCTTCAACCAGACAATCGTCGGAGACGTGTTTGGAGGCACCCTGGTCAGGCTGAACGTCTTAGACACACTGTCCAGCGAGTGCAGCAAGGTGGTGGTTCCCTGATGTTTTGGGGTGGCATTATGTGGGGCCGACGTACGCCACTGGTGGTCATGGAAGGCTCCGAAACGGCTTTACGATACCTGAATGACATCCTCCGACCCATAGTGCAACCATATCGGCAGAATATTGGAGAGGCATTTGTCTTCATGGACGACAATTCTCGACCTCATCGTGCACATCTTGTGAATGCGTTCCTTCAAGATAACGACATCGCTCGACTACAGTGGCCAGCATGTTCGCCAGACATGAACCCTATCGAACATGCCTGGGATATGTTGAAAAGGGCTATTTATGGACGTCTTGACCCACCAACCACTCTGAGAGATTTACGCCGAATTGTCGTTGAGGAGTGGGACAATTTGGACCAACAGTGTCTTGATGAACTTGTGGATAGTATGCCACGACGAATACAGGCATGCATCAATGCAAGAGGACGTGCTACTGGGTATTAGAGGTAGTGGTGTGTACTGCAATCTGGACCACAAATGCTGAAAGTCTAGCTGTATGATGGTACAACATGCAATGTGTGGGTCTCATGAGCAATAAAACGAGCTGAAATGTTGTTTGTGTTGATCTCTATTCCCTTTGTATTTAAAGGTTCCGGAACTCTTGGAACCGAGGTGATGCAAAACTTTTTTTGATGTGTGTATATTTTTATGAATATTTATGTTCGAACATAAAATAAAGTTATAATATCGTCGAACATAAACAGTCGTATGCAACACGCCTATAATGGTAATTAAGACACTCGTATGGAAATTATAAACATTCTCGTGTCTTATATATTGCCATTTTAGGCTTGTTGCATAATGTACTATTAATGTACAAGAGCGGATTAAATGCAACAAATGGGACTTTCCAACCCTATGCATATACAATAATCCTAAAATAAACAATCCCGCAGTGCAGGGTCCGCTGCTTTGCTGCATCTCCTCAGTTTCACTCTGCCATTGACATCTTCCGGATTTAAGTCAATATTGTCCATGTTGACCTTGATATTGTCGGTTCACTGCTTTGCTGGTCTTCCACGTGGTCGCATTCCACCTGGGTCAATTTGAAAAGCTGTTTCTTCGGCTGAGATCTCCGCGATCGGAGCGATGCTTAATTTTCGATGAACATCTGTATTCCGTACGTGGTCACATTGAGTAAGTCCTAGGGTCCATCGGAGCAACTTCATCATGTACTGTCTGCTCAATCCATTTTGTCACTGGGCAACATTCTGCCCCATAGATTGCCGCTGGGCGGCGTACCACGGTGTTATTAACTTTAAATACGCAGGCATTTTCCTAATCACAGAGAATCTCAGTGACTTTTCTCAACTTAGGGGCAGATGACGTCGTAGTTACGCCCCTTAAAACAACAATAACTAACTAACTAACTAACTAACTAAGTAACTTGTCTCAACTTGAGCCAAGCTGCGTTTACCTTCGCTCATTAGTGATAATTATTGTAATTATCTTAATCAGTGTAAATGATGTTAGAACGCCATCTTATCATACACGTATAATACGCTAAGTTGTATGTTTCACAAAACTCAAGCTCCTAAACCAGAGGGAGTTAGAAGGTGTGGTTTGTACCAAAATCTTCCAAATCGTCTCAATAGTACAGGAAAAATCTTGCATTTCTTGAAAAGTCAACGAAAATATTTATAAAGTGCTTACAAATAAACAAGTCGATAGCCCCTGGCAGAACTGTGTCGCGTAAAGCCCGCATAGCACTAGAGCTGGCTGGGTAGTCTGCACACATGGGGCGCACACAGCCCATTATGCGAGAGTTCTCGCACGGGTCTGCTAGTTACTTTTAAATATTATTAATTTAAGTGATCCAAAACCGCTGATGACTAGGTTTTTCTTTGGTTCCACCTGGTGGCCTAATTCCTAACACTCTTGGCTGTCATCGTGGAGGTCCAGGTTGAATTACTGGCTCGACGAAGAGATTTAACATTATCATTTAGACTTTCACGGCCCGTGATTCTATTCATAATGTTGAATTTTGGGCTTATGCCGTGTTTTATTACTGTATATTAAATTCGACGCGTTTCGAAAGAAACCATGTCTTCCTTCGTCAGGGATAATCAGGAATACGACAAATGATTGCTAAGAGAAAGCAACAAAGAACCTATAAAATGTGCCCAAAGATGGATCATTCAACCTGATAAATCAGCTGTTGCTGATCATGCTTTAACACCTGGCCATGATGTCATGTTCCAAGGAGTGGATGTTCTTGCCCGTATAAAGCAATATCGTCCCAGAATCATCAGGGAGGTGGTTGAAATACGTGAACACCCAGATAATTTCAACCGCGACACCGGCTAAATTCTCAGTGAATCCTGGCTACCTATTATCAGAACCCTGAGAAAGTAATACACTGCTGATTTTCGTTGTCCCTAACATGGGGCTATAATGGCGTCCATCTTTGGGCACCTTTTATAGGTTTTTTGTTGTTTTCTCTTAGAAATCATTTGTCATATTCCAGATTATTCCTGACGAAGAAAGACATGGTTTCTTTCGAAACGCGTCGAATTTAATATAATAAAACACGGCATAGGCCTAAGCCCAAAATTCAACATTATGAATAGATTTAACATTGCCTTGAGGGCTCGATAACTGCTTCACTTCATTTTCAGTATTATTAAAGAAAGATTATCTTGATGTTTCGCCCCTCGATATAATAATCACCAACCACCAAGGATCATCTCCATGCTCATACTGCCGGCCTCCTCCAGCTGCAAAGAAATTTTCGAGATGTTTTTGTGACACCGTTGATGGAATTCTTCAAGTATTTTACAGTATGCGGAGGCTGTATCAGTGTGTGTATTTGTAGGCCTAATTGGGGCTAGGCTTTGCGTAGGAGGGGGCAGTGGCCTTATGTGTGGTACCATTCTGACATTTGCACGGAGTAGAAGTGGAAAACCACGGAAAGATACTTCTAGGATGGCTGAGGTAGGAACTGAACCCGCCTCTTCTCAATTTTGCCACACGAGGCTGAGTGTTCCCCGTTCAAGTCCGCAGATCCGAAATACTTTCCTTTACAATGCCGGGTATCGAATCTGGGCCTCCACGGTCAAGAATGCTAGCCGCTACGTAACGAGACGAACTAAGAAAATACTGTACAGTATACAGGAGGACATTCCTTTTACTACACTAACTCCATTCTGTTGGATTTACTCTAGGCCTGGCTGCGTGGCTCAGGGGTAACGTTCTCGCTTGCTGATCCCAAGGTTGCAGGTTCGAATCCTGGCGCAGTCAGCTGGCATTTGAGGGTGCGCAAATGCGAGGGAGCCGTGTCAGTACATTTACTGGCACGTTAAAGATCCCCTTCGGGGCAAAATTCCGGCACCCCGGCGTCTCTAAAAGCCAGGGTAGTTAAAAGGGACGTAAAACCAATAACATTATTATTATTAGATTTACTCTAGATATTTTTGAGCAATACTGAAAGTTTCATATTGTTTAAGTTCTATATATACTGTAGTTTGAATCCCAGAGTTAAATACAACCTGATCCCCCTTTCGATATAGGGTTATCACACTAGAACCACTGACAATATTTGAATAGCGATGATAATGATAATTATTGTTGTTTTAAGGGAACTAACATCTAGGTTATCGGCCCCTAATGGTGTGGGTGATAGTGAAAGATGAGATGAGAATGAAAACTATAACTAATACTAACTACGGACTTTCATACTAGAAGAACAAATGGCAAACAAATAAAGGATAAGGCAAATAAAGGACAGGAAGAAAAGAAATGCCCTCAACCCTCAAGAATGAGGATTGAGGAACTTGGCAGGAAGGAGAGCCATGAAAGGCAGATAGGAAAGGGAAAGAGGAGAGGGCCCTCCCCAAGGGCAGAGGAAAAAGGGAACCAAACGGACCTAGCTCAGGAATCCATCGGGGTCACCAACTCCCAAACTCACCAGCCGTGAGCCCTTGAGGGTGTAGCACTATCCAGGGTGGACCAGAAGTGGTCGAGCTACAGTACATACACCCTGCCTCCTTGAGGGCCTTGAGCAGAAGGCAGGAGATACTGTAACATGAAAAGAAAGAGAAGACTGACCCCTCGAAGAATGAGGGTATCAGGAAAGATGAGACACGGGCCAATGAAGGCGAGAAAGTGAAAGACTCCCTAGGCCTCGGATACCATAATACCGTCTGGGTCGGAAGAGAACAAGAGTTCACCAAGAGAGGTCGACAGGAAAGAAGGTGGAGAGGAGCCCGGCCCAAGAAAATGGAAGCAATGCTGGTCTCAGCTGGGGTCCCGTGGTCACCAACCCACGCTTCACTAGATGTGAGCCCCTGGGGGATATTTGAAAAGCAATCCAAAAACGTGTAGGGTAATTGTGTAGCACAAAGTGCAAGTACTTAGTCTTTAATCGCTGTATCTTAAGTACCTCATTAGTAAATGAGGACATTATTCTTACGATAAAGAGTTATATGTAATATCGTTATACACAGCACCAGTTAGCTGTAAAATTCAATAGACATTGAACACCAGCAAATCATCTGTGTGTTTGCCATATCTGGTGTGGAGAGTCTAAGTATGCCAAGTTAGCCTAAGCTAATCAGTGCTTGGATTCTTCTGGGCGGATGGGTTGAACCTGCCTCCGGACTGACCATGGTACCAACTCAACCGTCCTTTTTGTGGGCATCACTGACCGTGAACACAGCTGGGATAATGAACCTTGCACTGTGTCCCATAGTATATGAAGTACACCGTAGCACTTTTTTACAGGGTGGGGGGAGGACTAATAATTCCCTTAACATTATCCACCCTATAGAGGTATCAAAGGGGACCAGAAATCCAGTATTTGATGAAAAATTCCAAAGTTTTTAAAGTTTGAATTTGTAATCAGCTGGGCTAGGATTTATATGTATTTAAATATTTCCTTATTACACAGATAGGCATATTTTTTAAACTTACCTCCATGGATTATGTTGCCCTCTATTCAAATGAAACAAATTTATTTTGCATATTTTTCCATATTTCTGACATTGGTTTATATGTAAAATAAATATTGTATGCCTTCCTGCCGGCTGTCCCAAGTCATAGATTTATGGCATGAAAAAGAACCTTCTACTAGCCTAACTACACTTGTGTGAAGCCAACATTTGTAGGTTAGAATTGATAACGCTATATTAGTTCCAAAGTTCGCCGCCAGGTTCTAACTTCGATGGCATCTAGTAGCCAAGTCCATAAGCTAGGTGTCGTGGACGGTAGGATTTGGCAGCAAAAGTAGGAACTACTTGAAATTATCGTCTGCAATCCTTACTTGAAGTAAAACAGATATTATATACTCTTTAGTGGTTAAATTAACTGTTTTATCCATTGTTTTATCATTCACGACCGCACTGTGCCAACGTTATACGATAGACTTTTTCAAAGAATTCAAGTGTGAAGTTTTGGACCATTTGCCGTTTAGTCCAAATCAGCACTGAATGATTTTCACCTTTTTCGAGAATTGAAGGTATGGTTGGGCGGCAACGCCTCGCCAAAAAGGAAACACTTCAGGAGGCTCTCCAGACGTACCCACTTCACTGGCGGCAGAATTTTTTGCAGAGGGCATTGGAAAGCTGGTGTAACGATACAACAAATGTGTCAATCGTTTTGGCGATTATATTGAGACATACGAATAAAACAAGCAAACAATAGTAGTAAAATCAGTTTGATATGTCAATCTGTTATTTTTGTACGGTCCATTGGAACTTGAAAAAAATCAGCCATCGTACATATTTTGACACATTTTAGTACATATACAGTGGTCTGCCATATTATTATACTCAGAAAGAAAATAAAGTATTTGGTAATTTTTTGGACAGAAAAAAAATCGGTAAATGTTAGTGTACTTTCTCAGCACGGTATATCTTCATACAAACCTTAATATATCGACGACTAATTCAATGGAATGTTATGGGAACATAAAATGGCAGCTGTGCAAAATTTTTAAAATCTCGTTTTTATTTCTCGTGTCGTAATTAAGGAATATAAATGAAGGTTGGTTTATATACCAGATTTTAAATATTTTGCACAGCCGCCATTTTAAGTTCTCATAAAATTCCACGACCGCGATTGGTGCTGTAGCAAGTCCGGGGAATATAGGTTCGTATCTCATCACTGATAGCGGCTACCATGAGTATGTTTTTTGTGACATTAATAATGTTATCGGTTTAACGTCTCTTTTAACTATATTAAAGCTATATTAAAGCTTGTAAGAAAATGCACTAATATTTGTTGTTTGAGTCTTCAGTCTTTCAACTGGTTTGATGCAGCTCTCCATGCTTCCATGTCCTGAGATAATGCACTAACATTTACCGGAAATATATTTTTTCTGCCCAAAAATTACCAAAGAATTTATTTTCTTTCTGAGTGTAATAATATGGCAGACCACTGTAAATCTTAACCCTGATCATCAGTGATCATTTCACTCTCCATAAGCCAAGAATGCTAGCCCAAGTGAAGCGTTGGTATCAGCGAAGAGTTGGTGTTGATTCACCTGTAAATGTTTCTGCTGTTTGTATTTGAGAAAGCGGTAACAGTTTCCTGTTCTAGTTACATTTTAACTACTGTGCGGCTGATATCAATCTCCATGTTCCCGTGACCCCACTTCTCAGCTCTCCTCCTACATACTGGGAACTCCACAGTGTAGCTGTGCGCGTTAAATCGCTTACCACGTCCGCGATTGGTGCTGTAGCAAGTCCGGGGAATATAGGTTCGAATCTCATCACTGATAGCGGCTATCATGAGTATGTTTTTTGTGACATTAATAATGTTATCGGTTTAACGTCTCTTTTAACTACCGCGGCTTTTAGCGACGCCAAGGTGCCAGAATTTTGCCCCGAAGGAGATCTTTAACGTGCTAGTAAACCTACTGACACGGCTCCCTCGCATTTGCACACCTTCCAATGCTAGCTGATTGTACCAGGATTCGATCCTGAAACCTTGGGAACAGCAGGTGAGAACGTTACCGCTGAACCCCGCAGCCAGTCACAAGTGGGAAAATCTCAAAGCCCATTCAGCGAATGTGCCAAGGTACCTCAGACCATTCAGCATTGTAACCTTTTGACTGCCCACACGTTGAGCGTACAAATGAAACGTTTTGGCTGCCCCTACTGTTGGGTGACAAATGTAATGGTTTCCCTTTGCCTAAGCTATGTTGTTTTAATGGGCGCCAAGACCTCAATGCAATGTTGAAATCTAAATTTGTATTTAACAACGTCTAGCTCTGGCAGAACACCTTCAAGACACTATTCACTCAGATCGTGGTATGATTTGATCATTAACCCAACAAACAATTGTATCAGGAGAAGGAATTGGTCTATATCTAATGCTACCTACTGAAAGCAAAGATTGCATTGTAAAAGAAATGAATTTATTATATAAAACAAGTATAGCAAAATTAATAATAATAATAAGTACAAAATTTAAATTGGAGCGTTGTGATTTGAATATTACCGATAGAAAATTACGTGAAAACGGAGTCTGATAAATTGATTTTACTCTTATTTCCAAGCTATGAAGTTACTGAAATATGAAATGTAAAACAAAGAAAAATGAGAGATTGCGTATTTCTGCGTCATTTGCGCTTACCATTGGAAATTGCCAAGGCATTTCCCTCGTACTTGCTGATGCTGTGAGCTTCCCACAGTCTCCTGGACGTCGTCATCTCCGTCGGAATTTGATGATATTCTGGTAGATTAGATAATTCTATGGTCCGTACCTCGGACCCAAACACTCGTACAACCGCACTGGTTAAGTTTTGCAAAAGTTAGTCTTCAACTCCACTGAACATCGGAGCGACACGCACTTCCAACCGTACTCCGCAAGTTCTACACAGATAGTCCGTTCCACGGAACATCGGAGCGTCCCCCGCATATAACCATACTCCGCAAGTATTTCACAGATAGTCCACGTTTCACGGCGCGTCGAACGATATATGCACCTGTTGGCTCCCCCACCATGGTACCGACATCTAGCTTACGTTGTCTCCCCTGATTGGCTGAGCACGCCGCTAGTTCCCCTCCTCTGCCTCATTACACTCGGCGCGCGAGAGGGAGAAGTCGATTTCCGTTGCAACAATTCGCCTTTTCTAGACCTTGCGACCCAGCCTTGCGTAATACTTCTCGACAGGAATCAGCTTGTACTTGAAATCCCAGTGAGTCACGTCTCTCGATATACCCTAACTGACGAAAACTCCGTAAAATTCCGTAATCACATGATTTTCTATAATATTGTCGTTCGTAATAATTTGCTTGATAGCGTTTTCTAAGACATATAAAACCTATCTGAATGCTTATAATTTTTATAAAATGCTCCGAAAATATCTTAATAATAATTATAATAAATTAATAATAATAATAAATTAACATGAAAAATTCTCTTGGCTGAACAATTTGCCGCGTAAATAAATATAGAATGGCTTCCTACTGACTTATGCCAGTTGCATAAAACCCCTCGAAAAACACGTTACATATTCGCCTCGGATCATCGGATGATTTACCGTGACGACGGTCCATTATCCGATTATCCCAGATACGTTAATAAACCCCATCCAAAATACATATTACATAAATTAAATAACCCTAAATTACAGATATATACACTCATATTTTTTCTTCGCGCACTTTGCGTCAAAGTTTGTTGTCACTATGGATTGCACTTTGCAACCAGTCCAATGTTTTACATATGGAATAGTGTTCCACGGATATTTCCGCCTCTCAAATTTCTCTATGTTGGAGAAATAGACATAATTGATGTGTGAGCACTATGTATTTATGATGTCATATCACACGCATTGAAGGTGTTCTGATATATTTATATCACCCTAGAACTTCCTAATTTCACTGGAGGTCCCCTCCTTATGGTGACATTTAATTCCACTTATCACTGAGCACACGATCACACTATTGTGGCAGCGCCTCGTGACCATAATACTTAATCTCTCTTTGAAGTAGATTAAATTAATATTGACTTCTGAAAAAAAAACAGTAAATGTGCATTACATATAACACCAAATATTTCTGTGCCGTAATCGCCCTGTCTTGTTAAGTTCCCGTTAACCATATTCTACTTAATACTAGTTCTCAACACAGACCATTTCTCCTCACACAAATAATACCATTGTACATATTATCTTAAATTACACACTTACAAATCTTACATGGCGAGGCCGTAAACAGAAATCACGTGTGCTGATATGTATGAGTTTCATGAAGGACTGTCTCGCATTCTGATGGCCCATCTTTTATCTCGTGGACGCCTTAAGCTAACAAGCCCTATACAAGCGCTCCCCCATCTCTTGGAGATAAATGGGAACCCATCAGCGCTGCCAAAATGGCCTTGGTGCATCGAGACAATTTAGTGCTCAACAGCATCCGACAATCCCGTCATATTTCCCTGTACCTTAAAAACTCTCATTTACTTACATACTACCCCCCTGTGTGACTTCTGATACGCCTGCCTTAAGACCAGATCCTCCCACGCACCAAATACCACACTTACTCATTTGATAGGCTGGCTCGCCAGCTAAACATCCTCACTTTATGACACATACTTTCGGAGACTATGTATATTATACGTCCCGTATAATCTGTTTCCCTCACTATTCTCCAGCACATATGCTGTTTTGCCAATACGTTTGGAAACTATAAATGGGCCCTCGTAGAGATAAAAGAACTTGGACATGACTTTCTCTAGCTTATTTGACTGTTTCGGCACTCTAAGTAAGACTCTGTCTCCCGGCTCGAATAGGTCAAATTTAGTTTCTTTTTGTTGGCGAATTCTCTTTTGTGCTGACTTAGATAAATTCTGTTTCGCCAACTGGACAATGTAATCCATCCCCGGTTGCTTACCCTCATTTAATCCCAACACCCTCGCTAGTTCATTTTGTGGTCTTTTTCCGAAGTGAACTTCGTATGGCGTCAATTTCGTGCTCTCATGCTGGACAGAATTCAGCCAAGTCTCGACCTTGGGAAGATGTCCAACCCAGGCCGCATGCTTGTCATGCACTAGAGTCCGAAAAAGACGAGCCACTTCCCTTAATGGACGCTCTGCAGAATTACCCTGAGGGTACCTTACAGAGGAATGAACGTGTGTTATACCAGCTTCCTGCATACTGGTTCTCCATTTCTTTGCAGTAAACTGTGGTCCACTGTCAGATAGTATCCTGAGAGGAATGCCAAACTCAGGTACATACTTATTAATGATCAGACGGCTACACGCTAGTCCCGTGGCTTTCCTTAGCGGATATAGCTTGACATACTTACTAAAAGCGTCAATAACTATAAAAATGTACTCGTAGCCGTACTGTCCTTTAACGATCGGGCCAAATAAATCCACACACAGTAGTTCGCCGGGACTACTGGTGAGAACTGCAGATCTCTCCCCCACTAAATATTTAACTGGATATTTACTCCTTTGACAGGTGTCACACTTAGCTAAAATCCTCCTAACGTCCCTTCCCATTTTACTCCAAATGAAGTCACGACCAATTTCATAGAAGACCTTGGCAGCACCAAAGTGTCCTAATTCCCTATGAATGAACCAAATTAGCTCCTCCCGCAAAGTGGCAGGAACACATATTGCCCACCGATTATTCCTACATTTCCTTGCAAGAAGCCCATCCTGCATCTTGTACGTGAACCGTCCTACTTTCACATACTCTTCTTCACCTATTTCCAACCTAGCCAGTGGCTCCTTTAACTTAACGTCATCACGTTGCTCCACTAGCATATTTCTCAGTGTCTGTAACGATGCCCTGTTGCTACTGTCCACACATGCACATATTAAACTACCGTCCTCTGCTTTAACCACAGGATAATCCCTACATAAATTAGTGTCCCTCGATAGCATGTCTGCAAGAATGTTATCTTTACCTTTAATATATTTTACTGTGAATTCGTATTCCTGCAGAGCAAGAATCCACCTACTAACTCTGTTAGAACTGAGTTTACAAGTCCTCATATACAGTAATGCATGGTGATCTGTGTGGATCTCAAATTTCCCCCCTACTAAATACATTCTAAATTTCCCTAAACTGAAAACAATACCTAATAGCTCTAACTCAGTAATCGTGTATCTTTTCTCCGCTGCTGTCAGTCCTCGCGAGGCTAAAGATACAATGCACAGATTACCCTCATCATCTTTCTGACATACTACTCCAGCAATGCCTATATGTGAAGCATCTGTCATAACAACATATTCCTTATCTTTTAACGGATATTTCAGCACTACAGCTTTCTCAAACCCTTCCTTCAGCGCTCTAAAAGCCTGATCATGCTTGGACTCCCATCTCCACCGAGTCCCACTTTTAAGCAATTCCCTGAATGGTTCTACCAACCCTGAGTATTTAAGAACGAACCTCCTGAAAAAGTTGCAAATTTCCAGGTAAGTTTTTAACTGTTTAACATTCTGTGGCACCTCTGCGTTAAGTATCTTATTAACCCTACTTTCTTCTGGTGTTACACCTCTACTCGACACTCTATGACCTAAAAATGTTACTTCTGACTGACAGAATGACGACTTAGACAGCTTCAAAGTGAACCCTGCCTGATCTAACTTCTGAAAAACTATATCTAAATGACGTAGATGCTCCTCAAAACTGCGTGAACTAATTACCATATCATCTATGTAAATGGTTACAAACTCTCCTGTGTCATCCCCTAATGCGATGTTTAAAGCCCTAATTAAAGCTGCTGAACTACTCTTTAACCCATAAGGTGTTCTACAAAATTGATAAAGGTTATATTTATGACTAAAAGCTGTAAATGGTCTATCTTCGTACATAAGTGGCACTTGCCAAAAACTGGAACTCAAATCTACACAAGTGAAATACTTCTTCCCCTCAAATGTTTGCATTAATTCCTCTATTGACATAGATTTCAGCTGATCTGAACTAATTCTACTGTTAACCAAACGAGCGTCTAAACAAATACGAACAGTGCCGTCGGTCTTGGGTACCGTTATCAAAGAATTAACATATGGACTGTTAGAGTGCTCAATAATCCCATCTTCAAGCATCTGGTTAATTTGTGCCTCAACTGCACTCTGATAAGCGAAAGGTACAGGATATCTATGTCCTGTGAATACTGCCCTATCAATAACGTTCAACGAATGTGTATAGCAATTGGCCATACCAATGCGATCCTCAAAAACTCTCCTATTACACCATAACACATCATAGAGCCGAACACACTGTTCATCCTCTATATTTCCCTGAAATGCAGCCTCACGTAACGAGTCCTCTAGACTTCCGTTCGTAATCACACTGCCCACAAAACATGGAGAACCCCGCTCTACGGCTGGCGATATCTCATTTAAAGTACACATCACACCTACAATACTACTCCTCTGAATATGGTCATTGAACGCTACTTCCACTTCAGAATCTCCCCATTTAAATTTCAAACTCCCTACATCATAACATAAGTTACCAGACACTCTACTTAGCCACTCTGAACCCAAGATAACACTGAATACTAAATTTGGAATTACAAGACAAATCTGCTTCTCTACATGATTATTAATTTTAATGTCTACTAAAACTTGCTTAGAAATTACTTTAGACCTCTTCCCAACAGCTGTGATAACAAAAGTGCTTTTAATTGGCATCTCCTCAAAATTTACTCCAGTTCCTTTCATTTTATCATAAAATGCACTACTTATGCAACTCTTCATACAACCACTATCAATTAAAACATCTGTGTACGCCTCGGACACGTTAAATTTAACTATGGGGCTCTTACTAACCACTTCCTGAATAATACCTTCATCATTTAGTTCATGTAATAATTCATTTCTTACATTTAGGTCATAGGGTTCCTGTATAATTGTATGGACAGGGCATGCTACAGACTGAGATTCTGACCTTACTTCGCAGCCTGGTTCGCGTTTAAAGAACCGCTACAGCTGGCCGTAGTACTACTAACTACTAAACTGGTCTGGATGTTCTGGGCTGTGTTGTCATTGTTTTGCTGTATATTACTACCACTAGGCTGTCCTCTTCCTTGACCCCTATTCTGGTTGTAATTATTGTCATTATAATTTCTCCCTTGATTTCCCCTGAAATCATTGTTTCTCCCTTGATTTCCCCTGTAATCATTGTTCCTCCCTTGATTTCCCCTGAAATCATTGTTCCTCCCTTGATACTGATTCCCATAGCCATTTCCTCTGTTCTGATTTAGCTGATTATTATTATTCCTATTTTGAGTGTTGGCCCCTTCGCCACCGTTCCCTTGAACTTCCTGATGCCTGGCTTCATTAGGTCTATTATTATTACTACCCTGGTTCCGATTGAAATTGTGCTCATAACCCCCTCTCCCTAGTGCATCAAATGTGCTTAACAAATTTTCTACTTGTGATATTGTCTTTACATTCTGGATACAAGCAGCCTCCTTGATCCTATAGGGAAAGTGCCTAAGTAGCAACCTCACCACATCACTTTCCTCCTTCAAGCCATCCAGATATTTACACACTAATACCTGCCCTAAAAAGTATTCGGTCATGGTGGAGCTTCCTTTAGGGTTATATTTACCACACACTACTCCCTCACGATGCTGCGACTGAATAACCTCATTCCAGAACTTTTCACAGAATTTCATTTTAAAATCATTAATATCAGTAAACTTGTCTCTGTAGACAGCAAACCAATTCCTCGTTTCCCCCACAAACACTTGTTCTAAAATTTCAACTACCTGGTACCACTCAATACTACCATTTTCCAACCTTTCCCCGAATTTATTTTCTATAGTGTTCATGAACTCCATTGGGCACCCCTGTCGATTGCTGAACTTACCCAGTTCTACCTCCCTGTGTGTGCTATTCACAAAAACTGGCCTATTCTGACTATTTTCTTGCCTGATCCTAGCTTTTAATTTTAACTCTAATTCTGCGATTTTCTCCTCAGCCTTCCTCTCAATACTGTTTACTGTTAATTTAATGTTTCCTTCTGATTCTTCTACTTTATCATATAGCTTTGCTTGTTTCTCCTCAATCTTGCTAATGCTCTCTCTATTACTCTCTCTTAAATCATTTACTTCTGCAACTATTTGCGAGTGGACTTTCTCAATTCTACCCCCCAGCTGTTCCTTAACCTCTTTAGTTGCTACCTGAATTTTGTCAATTTCTCCCCCCAATTGCTTTTTGACCTGCTGTGTTTCCAGTTGCACTAGTTCTTTTAAATTTTCAGCCTGTGTACTGATTCTAATTTCTAACTCCTCCTGTACTTTTCCTAATTTCTTGTCTACATCTGCAATGATCTCTTTAACCTTCTCTTCCATTACTCCTCTGATTTCTCCTCTAATCTGCTCCATTTTCACACTAATTTCCTTGTTGTTCTTATCTAATTTTGCATTATTCTGTTCTAATTTATTATTTAAAGCTTCTGTACTTTCTTTATTTTCCCTACTGTTTTGTTCTAATTTTGCATTATTCTGTTCTAATTTTGCATTTAAAGCTTCTGTACTTTCTTTATTTTCCCTACTGTTTTGTTCTAATTTTGCATTTAAGGCATCTGTACTTTCTTTATTTTCCCTACTGTTTTGTTCTAATTTAGCGTTGTTTTGTTCCAGTTTAGCATTTAAAGCGTCACTACTAACTTTGTTCTGATACATGAACTCGAGAAGTAAAGTTTTTAATTCTGGTTGGCCGCCTACACTCCCTGTTTCAGTATCGGGATTTACCTCCGCTACCCCGGTACTACCATCACTCGACATACTGCTCGTATCATCACTCTCCAGTTGATGACCACTACGTAACCTCATCTGTCTTTCTTTCTCATCCCCCATAATGATATACACTGATAAAGACAAATAACCCCCAAAATACAGGCACAGAAATATATACCCTTCTCCTTCCACAAATGTTATTAGGTTTTCAGCCCCAAGTTGTCGGCGACAAATGTAACCTTTTGACTGCCCACACGTTGAGCGTACAAATGAAACGTTTTGGCTGCCCCTACTGTTGGGTGACAAATGTAATGGTTTCCCTTTGCCTAAGCTATGTTGTTTTAATGGGCGCCAAGACCTCAATGCAATGTTGAAATCTACATTTGTATTTAACAACGTCTAGCTCTGGCAGAACACCTTCAAGACACTATTCACTCAGATCGTGGTATGATTTGATCATTAACCCAACAAACAATTGTATCAGGAGAAGGAATTGGTCTATATCTAATGCTACCTACTGAAAGCAAAGATTGCATTGTAAAAGAAATGAATTTATTATATAAAACAAGTATAGCAAAATTAATAATAATAATAAGTACAAAATTTAAATTGGAGCGTTGTGATTTGAATATTACCGATAGAAAATTACGTGAAAACGGAGTCTGATAAATTGATTTTACTCTTATTTCCAAGCTATGAAGTTACTGAAATATGAAATGTAAAACAAAGAAAAATGAGAGATTGCGTATTTCTGCGTCATTTGCGCTTACCATTGGAAATTGCCAAGGCATTTCCCTCGTACTTGCTGATGCTGTGAGCTTCCCACAGTCTCCTGGACGTCGTCATCTCCGTCGGAATTTGATGATATTCTGGTAGATTAGATAATTCTATGGTCCGTACCTCGGACCCAAACACTCGTACAACCGCACTGGTTAAGTTTTGCAAAAGTTAGTCTTCAACTCCACTGAACATCGGAGCGACACGCACTTCCAACCGTACTCCGCAAGTTCTACACAGATAGTCCGTTCCACGGAACATCGGAGCGTCCCCCGCGTATAACCATACTCCGCAAGTATTTCACAGATAGTCCACGTTTCACGGCGCGTCGAACGATATATGCACCTGTTGGCTCCCCCACCATGGTACCGACATCTAGCTTACGTTGTCTCCCCTGATTGGCTGAGCACGCCGCTAGTTCCCCTCCTCTGCCTCATTACACTCGGCGCGCGAGAGGGAGAAGTCGATTTCCGTTGCAACAATTCGCCTTTTCTAGACCTTGCGACCCAGCCTTGCGTAATACTTCTCGACAGGAATCAGCTTGTACTTGAAATCCCAGTGAGTCACGTCTCTCGATATACCCTAACTGACGAAAACTCCGTAAAATTCCGTAATCACATGATTTTCTATAATATTGTCGTTCGTAATAATTTGCTTGATAGCGTTTTCTAAGACATAGAAAACCTATCTGAATGCTTATAATTTTTATAAAATGCTCCGAAAATATCTTAATAATAATTATAATAAATTAATAATAATAATAAATTAACATGAAAAATTCTCTTGGCTGAACAATTTGCCGCGTAAATAAATATAGAATGGCTTCCTACTGACTTATGCCAGTTGCATAAAACCCCTCGAAAAACACGTTACAGCATGTTGCCCTCGCGTGTCCAAGGAGGAGATTTGAAGGAACTATCCATGACCTACACAGTGCCACCGATGATGCTGTCAACTTCCTGAATACCGAGAACATTGTACGTTACGGTACCTACAATCTACTCAGTAAATATTGTATACAGGGTGTTTCAGGAGGAATAGTAAATATTTTAGGAGGTGGCAGTATAGATGAAATGAAAATCCACTGCCTGCTTCCAGTCTCCGACCGGGTCAGGAATGGAATGAATGAAGCCCCCATCTAGCGGCGAGGATATGAACTGTGCCGGCTGCCGAAGCCTGTCGCACTCCTCTGGGGCAATGATTAAATGAATGACAGATGAAATGAAATGATAGTGGAGAGTGTTGCTGGAATGAAATGTTGACAGGGAAAACCGGAGTACCCGGAGAAAAACCTGTCTGCCTCCGTTTTGTCCAGCACAGATCTCACATGGAGTGACCGGGATTTGAACCACGGACCCAGCGGTGAGAGGCCGGCGTGCTGCCGCCTAAGCCACGGAGGCTTCGGCAGTATAGATGAATTGCAATAAAAAAAAAAGATACGAGCCTTACAGTAGTCGCATATGATGTGTAACATCTGACATGTTATCCTACTCGTATACTACACGGCTTGGACATCCTTAAAATGTTAATTTACACTCCATTTTCATACTGGTACTATGATGAATGTATAGATTGAATTGGAGATATGTTACTGTCACATTTGTGGCGCAGCGGTCAAGCTGTTAGTTTCTCACCAAGGTAGACCGGGTTTGATTCCCGGTCAATACATGTGAGATTTTCGAATTGAAATGCCATGTCCTGTGGGTCGCATTCCACGTAAAAGGGAGGTACCGTGGATCATGATCGTGAGATTAACGGACACTCAAAATCACAAACTTCCATCCTTTTTTTTGGGGGCAGATGACCTCGTAGTTCCTCCCCTTAAAACAACAATAACTATAATATAACTCCTTCCTTTTACATTAATAATTCATAATAACTAAGTGACACACAACGTCGACAGTACTCTCAAATACTGTGAGCACATTCCTCAGTAACTATAACATTCATTATTCTCAAGGCTCTCATACAGTTCGTCGTAAACAATCAAAACATGGCTTCCTACATTCATGAAATGACCTAGTCTCACATATGATGAAAATACAGCTTTTATTCCACTCATATAACAACATTCTGTTATGCATTTAATATTTGACTACTCACCCACAGCTTGACAATAATGCCGCTTACATAAATGTCATTTGTCGTCTTTGTCCTACCCCATGTGATAATCAACCTTGAACGTGAAGCTTCATGAACTGCTCAATGACAAATGAAAGTCGGTGAAACATTTGCCACTGTGCTCGTCAAACCAGTGCCTGCTAAATGCACTGCCTATTGTATTGCCATAACATTCTCGCGCTACGGAGCACACACTGCCTTGTTTCCAATACACACATTTTCAATTGTGCGTCCAGCTGGCAGTGCGTCTTCACTTCCGTCTGATCCACTTCCGTTCGATCCACTTCCACCCGATTCACTTCTGTCCCATTTTTCTGGCAGTGCGACTTCACTTCCGTCCGATCCACTTCCGTTCGATACACTTTCGCCCGATTTATTTCCGTCCCCAATTTTCAAAATTACTCCCACAAAACTATCCAGCAACCGAGCGGAAAGATTTTACACACCAAAAATTCCATATAACATGTGTCCTATTTGTATTGCGTACCAAGATACAGATGTTGGTATGTAACCAGGGCAGTTGTCGTTTCGTGTGTTGGTAAACGGGTTACTGTGGGCGTATATACCGATTGTCAACAGTCGTATGGTGTTGTTCACGTTGTGAAGTTGTGTTTAATTTCCACTGAATGTGTTCACCTGTCAGTGTGCTTTGTTGGCCAAGTTGTCTGTACAGTATCGTTGAAACATGCCGCACGATTATACACATGCTGAGTATGCCGATATGGTACTTTTGTGTGGGTTTTGTAATGGAAACGCTGCTGATACTTGTAGAGAAAACGGAATACGATTTTCTAACCGCAGACGACCAGATTCCAGAGTGTTTACAAGACACTGCGTGACTCTGGTGCAGTACCCAGCTGTCGATATGGTGATACAACATCTAAACCTAACATTTCTCGGAAGATGGATCGGGAGATATGGACACGTTTCTTGTCCACCAAGGTCCCCGGGCCTTACCCTTTTGGATTTTTGCCTGTGGGGATGGTCGAAAGGCGAAGACTACAAGGAAAAGGTTAACACAAGAGCCGAGTTGATCGTTCAGATTATGCATAGTGCAGCCCTCATCAAAGAACGCCAAGACGCCCTCCGAAGAGCTACACAGGGTGTTATCAAGAGAAGTGCAAAATGCATTGAAATTGGTGGTGGAAGTTTTGAAAATCAACTTTGAACGTCTTCATTTGCCTTGGCTTTACATTTGTTTGGGTTAAATACTACCAGCTGTATCTCGGTACGCAATACAATTGGACACATGTTATATGGAATTTTTTATTGCAATTCATCTACACACCACCTCCTAAAATATTTACTATTCCTCCTGAAACATCCTGTATATTTTAACCTTTTTGTTTTCTCTTTATTTTTAATTCTTTGTCGCAATGCATCATCATTTTGCCATAAAAATAAATAAATAATTATTATTATAATTACTAGAGGACATGTGCGAGAAATCGTGCATGTTCAGTAACCACCTGCCCGGCTTTACTGTTATGCGGGCTTCTATAAATAAGCCTATAAATAAACCATGTTTATTTGTTTAAAACCCACTTTTTAAACAAATTGTCGATATTTATGTAATCAGAATGCAATTTATCACTGTTGGTAATTGCGTTTGAATATTCTTTTCAATGCACAATAGTTGTGTGCGCCCCATGTGTACAGACTACCCGCCTGGCCCGCCCGACTCTAGTGTCATGCGGGCTGGTCGCAACACAGCTGCCAGGGGTTATCGTCTTGTTTATTTGTTTAAACACTCTTTTTAAAAGAGTACATATATTTCCGTCGACTTTTCAAGAAATGCAAGGTTTTTCCTGTACTATTGAGACGATTTGGAAGATTTTGGCCCAAAACGCACCTTCTAACTCCTTCTGGTCCAGGTGCTTGCGTATTTTGTCGGATGAACTTCCATATTATATACTAGATTCTATTCCATTTAATAGTCCTCGAGTACTTAGTATGTCACGAGGCAAGTGCTCACATTCTCAAAAGGGTTGAGAACGCCTGGAAAACCATGGAAAACCATTTCTAAGATGACTGAGTTGAAATAAGAATTCAACTCTTCTCATTTGTTCTCGTGAGGCTGAATTCTCACCGAATTAACATCTCTTGACAGAGTTGTTGTGAATAGATCCCAGCAACTTGGGGGAAGAAGTCTTGTTTTTGATGCTTATTTTAGGGGCAGCGACATCGTGGTCATTTAGCGGCTGGTATTTTTGGGTGTGTGGAATTTGTGTGATAACCTGTGTTATTGTGATGGCTGTACTAGTGTGTTTGTTTGTAAATTGGGGATGGGATTGAGAAAGAGACGGTCGTACGTTAGGAACCATCCCAGCATTTGCCTGGAGTAGAATTGGGGAAACTACGGATAACCACTTCCAGGATTGCTGAGGTGCGAATCAAACCCTCCACCTCTCAGCTTTGCCTCATGAGGCCGAGTGTACCTCGTTTCAGCCCTCGCACCAGGAATATAATTTTTCGGCAGGGCGGTACAACAGCTAAGAACGGTAGCCACTACACGAATATATAGTCGGGAAGCAGTACTGAACTGCCCTGCTGCATTATTGGCCCACCAGATCTGCAAGCTACAGATCCTGACCTAGAATGCACACCATACATTATTTTCCCACTTACAAGAAGCTACTTGTGAAGCAGCTCACACCGCCTACATCTTAATCTTGTCATCTCCAAAAGCAGCTTACCCTCAGAACAGTGTGCAGCCTGTTTGTGGATACGTTACCAACCGTCCTCATTCCTCAGCAGCATCACAAATACCCAAATTCATTATAGCACATCCTATTCAGCAACAGAAGCCTTCTTTCACAGATTAGTCAAGAGGACAGAGCTGGAAGTAATGGTATCTGCCCTAGTATGTGGCTAGTAACGGCTCGAAACAAACATTATGTTAAGGGAATCGTGCACGAGTTAACCAGGAATCTCTGTTGGGGACGGCTTGGGGTGGGCCTTTCATTTCAGTATTCCGGGTTGAGATCCCTGGCAATGCTTCCGAAACTTTAGCGAACAAAGTAGATACCCAGCGGCTTAGCCATGTGCGTTAAATTATGCACTATGTTTGCGATGGGGAGCTGCATCAAGTCCGGAGATAGGAGTTTCGAGCGACATCGCTGACGATGGCTGTCCTGAGTGTGATATTTTCTCGTTTTTTTTCACACTCGCCCAGGCAAATGCCGGGGTAAGTACAGAGGTGTGCAATTTATTAGAATGAAAAAATGAATTTAAAACGGTCACATTTGTTCATTCAAATTCATTTTATTGGCCATTTGATGCCATATTTTAATACCCAACTTAGTGAAGTTTTATCCCCAGTAGACTTACAGCTTTTCCCTTAAGAAATTGCGTCTGGAAATCATCGAAATTGTGGATTATGAGCTGGGTCCGCTTTCTGTTTTTTCATTGACTTTGGAATGTACCCTCTCAATCAAGTGATTTCAATCCATCGTCTACAGTTCTCTGAATAGTTCAAGGGCGGACCTCAGTAATAAATGAACTTCGAATCCCTCAGCTTTAAATGTACACAATAACTAGAATAAAGTAATTAAAGCATACCATGCCTGTAGAAAACTGTACGCTTCCAAGCATTTATCGATGAATGTCAAACTAAGACACTACAATGCAGTAGTCAGACCTTCAGTTCGCTATGAAGCAGAGTGCCTATATCTAACTAAGAAGACCCCATTAAGAGCCCATGAGGTGCAAGAAAGAAAGTTCCTAAGAAGGATAGTAGGACCAAGGATTCTACCAGATGGAAGACGATGGTATAAACCAAATAGTGAGCTATACCAGAATCAAGAAAACCTCCTAGATGCTATCAGAAGAAGGCGACTGACTTTCTACGGACGCCTGTCCGGAATGAACTCTTAACAGGTTATCCCAGAGGATCTTCAAGGTTGCTAACTAGGGCAAAGCCACTGGATTCTTCCATATTAATCAAAATGACATAGATGATCGGAGTAACTATCATATAACTCTCAAAACTACACCCTTTGTATCGTTCCTCACAGAAGCTACCCACTGACCAAAGGACGAGACCAGGAAATGGTATGAGGAGCGCAATATTGAATTTAGCAGGAAAATGAAGGACTACTGGGCCATCAGAAAAGCTCAAGGCACCTACAAGAAAGCAGCTGCCAAACCCACCACTCAGAATCCCAATCGTGGCAAACAACGACGTTGACTGCAAGAAACATACAGCTAAAACACAAGCGTCGTGGTCCAGAGATGGCCCTAACGAACTCAAAAAAAGTAATCAAAACAAAACGTGTGACATTTTGCATTAGGAAAGCTATTCTTCAAGTGGAGATTCTGAACAATCATTCTACTGTCTTTTTTATTAAAAGAAGATGTAAATAAGGTTATTGTTTAAACACTTGGATTAATTTCAGCTCTAGGTAAACATTTTTACTCCAGTAAGTCATGAAGAGTAAAATAATATAAATTGGAAAACTGATTTCCAGTCTGATAATTTGCACACCTCTGTACTTTATTTCAAGTCCTAACCCATGAGTGTCCCTAACTCAGCTATACACAGCCCTATGGTTACCACAGAAATACAGATTAACATACACGCTCAACACACACACAAGTACTCGGAGATGGTTACTAAGATGCCCCAAACCCTTAAAAGAATTAACAACAACAACAACAACAACTAGGAACAAAGCATAAATGAGGCAGTTTTTTCTTCTTCAACAGGGGATCAGTAGTAGTGTATACGCCTGGAGATTTCTACATCGTGTGTTCGATTCCATAGTGAGGAAGATGAGTTTAAGAAGAGAATCATCCAGGCATATGCCTGAGCATGTGAGATTTTCGAAGTGAAATGCCATGTCCTGTGGTTCGGATTCCACGTAAAAAGGAGGTCCCGTGGCTCATGATCTCAAGATTGACGGTCACGTTAAACTACAAGCTTCCTTTTTTGCATATGCCTGAGAAATGGGAAACCACGGAAAACCACTTCAAGGATGACCTATCAATAGTTTCGCCTCTAAGGCTGAATGTAGCCCATTCCAACCATAGTGTCGGACTAGAATTAAATTTATTGGCAGAACCAGTAACAGAAGCTGGTTCTTAGAGGTAACAGCCAAGAGTGCTAGCCACTACACATTTATTTAAAATTGATGAATATGAGCAGTGAACTTGTTCATCAAATAGCAACAGCGTATGGATGCCAAAGTATCGGCAATAACACTTTGCCACGGGTATCAATAAAGATAAGGTACGAGATAAAGTAGGCGGTATCTTATCAGGAATGCCACACAACACTTGTCTAGTGCGATTAATGGAGAGAGAGAGATAGAGCATCATTTCTTTGCATGCAAGGTATGTGAAAAACAATGGTTATTCAAGGAATGTACACCGTCATAGATCCCGTGACAATACCATCACAATGCGATGTATCACATGAACAATGTCAAAGTTATGTATTGACATATTTTTTTTTATCGAAGTACTACAGGGAATGTGGTGTTCAGATCAGAATTTGAATCTCGGTGACGTCCACACTTTGAGCACTTACATTTGATACCATATTTGGGTTGTACTTAGTCGTTGGTTATAAGTGTTTCCGCCTCATTGCGTAGTGGGTAGCACGCTTGGGTGTCACCGCCGAGGCCCGGGTTCGAATCCCGGCTCTGCCAAGGATTTTAACTCTGGTCTGATGGCTGGATCAGGGTACTCTCAGCCTCGTGAGGCAAAAGTGAGAAGAAGAAAAATGTTATTAGTGTTACGTCCTTATTATGTACGCTGGCTCTTAGAGATGTCGGGGTGCTGGAATTTTGCCCCGAAGAGTCATTAACGTGCCAGTAAATCTACTGATACGGCTCCCTTGCATTTGTGCACCCTCAAATGCCAGCTGACTGCGCCAGGATTCGATCCTACAACCTTGGGCCGAGTAAGTTGGGCCGAGCAAGTAAGAACGTCACCACTGAGCCACGCAGCCAGCTAAAACTGAAAAGAGGCGGGTTCGATTCCCACCTCAGCCATCCTGGAAGTGGTTTTCTGTGTGTTAACCACTTCTACTACAGGTGAATTCCGGGATGGTTCCAAATTTTAGGCCATGAACGGCTCCTTCCCAATCCTCATTTGAATTAAAAATACACACACTAATACAGCCATCAGATTAGCACAGGTAATCAGACAAATTCCACACACACCCAAGTAAACGGGGCTACATGACCACAATGTCTCAAAGCCCCTACCAAAATGTAAAAAATTAATTAATCATGTTTATAAATGTACGCAAGATAGCTCATCCTCCTAGCTAAGCTGCAATGTCGACGCCCTCACGCTGTAGTTCATCCATATCTTCACACAACGTCGTGGTTCTCCAAATGGAATTCCAACAGAAGAGAAAGTTACCAGCAGTTGGCTTTGCACTTCCCTTTCCCACTCCCCCGGTATACTACTCCTGCTTACAACATTTGCCACGCTCAGCGTGTCTTTGTGATTGCGAGAACCTACTGTCACGCGCGTCTATGTTCTTAGATTAGGGAAGTACCGGTATTCAGAACGCTCCCCTCACCGCTTCACAGCACTCTCCTACCGCTGAGCTTCAAAGGAAGGAACGTGGCCGTTAATCTCGCGATCATGAGCCACGGGAACTCCTTTTTACGTGGAATCCGAACCACGGGACATGCCATTTCACTTCAAAAATCTCATATCTATTGACCGGGCATCGAACCCGGCCTACCTTGGTGAGAGGCAAAGAGCTTGACCGCTCCGCCACCACGCCCCTCTGAGCTTTAAAGGTCAAGTGCACTGCTAAATGCTGGGAACTCTGCTGGTTGTTGTTGTTTCATTAGAGGGGGTTTGGCATTATGGTAGTTAAACCCCGTGTAGGCTACATGGAAGTGTGTAATTTTGTGTGATAACTTGTGTTGTTGTGATGGCTGTATTAGTGAGTGTATTTGTAATTGGGAAGGAGGCAGTCGTAGCCTTACAGTAAGTTAGGAACCATCTTGGAATTTGCCTGGAGCACAAGTGGGAAATCACGGAAAACCACTTCCAGGATGGCTGAGAAGTGAAATGAACCCACCTTATCTCAGTTGTCCCTTACGAGCCCCCAGACCAGAATTAAATTTCTTGACAGAGACGGGAGTCGAAGGTGGCGTATCAGATGATGATGATGATAATTCATTTGAGGGGCTTAGGAATCTTGGTCATAAGCCCCGTGTAGTTTGGTGTGAGTTGAATGTGTCTGATAACCTGCCTCTCTGTGATGACTCTGTAATGTGTGTGACTGGATAAGGTAGGTGCTCCGGTATTTGCCTGGAGGGACTGTGAAGAAACCCACTCAAGATAGCCACTATCAGCGTTTTAAATCAAACCTGCGATCTCCGGACTTGCTGCAGTTGCCCACGTGGCCGTAGTGCATGATTTAACGAGCACATCTCCGCTGCGGTTTCTACAGTATAAGAAGAGAAGAATAATTTATAGAAAATGATTTTTTTCTTTTAAAGCGTACATTTAGAGTGATTCAAAGGCTGAAGAGCAAATAAATATATTTAAAAGTGGTCCGAGGAGAGAAGTAAGAACACAGGGATGTAGTGGAGCAATACTGGAAAGAAAGGAACAGAAATTCAAATTTGGCATGAGATCTTTGACAGGTCTCAAGGGAGAAAGTGATAATAATAATTATAATAATAAGAAGAAGTATGCTATTGTTTAATATCTAGGTTTTCAGGATGGAACCACGTCGTGTGCTGGTCCTTGATTCCCGTCGTTTCGGCTGCCATAGCAGCTGCTTTAATCATGAGTGCGAGTTCATGCCTGTACTCAAAGTGACCGTTGCTTAACCAGCAAAATTGGTGAACATACGACGCGGCTTCATCATGAATGCCACTGGACACCGTTCGCGCAAGCCTACGATCTAAATAATGCTATTGGTTTAACGTCCTTCTTAAGTACTGCGCTTTAGGACCATCAGATAGGCGGAATTTTACCCTGAAGGGAAATGGGCAATAAAGGGATAGTGAATCTATTGACTTAGGGTTCACCCAAATGCCAACCGACTGCGTCTTTACTATTCCCGTTTCTACAAGGTAGGTGGATGGGATGAAATGATTTTTCAATGTGGCGAATGGTTTTTACGTCGGGATGCGTTCTTAATGTCAACCTTTGGAGAAGAGTTAATGAGAGATCAAATTAATTAAGAGCTTGCAACTTTAGGCACTACAGACGAGAGCCTTAACCGCTACACCTTGGCACTGTTGGAGAAAGCGCTTGCACAAGAATAAAGCTTGTAGTTTTACATGGCGTTCAATATCACGGCCATGAACCATGGAATTTTACATGGAATCCAAAACACGGGACGTTACATCATAAAACTCACAAGCATTGACTGGGAATCAAACACAGTCCACCTTGGTGGGAGCAAGGAAGCTTGACCACTAAACCATTACGCCCCTATTGGACAAGAATGGTGACTAAGTTGAATAGTAAAGCGTATCAGTGACCAAATAGAGTGTATCTTTATATATGCTGGCAATGTAAAGTTTCTCCATATAAGCTCTTGTTACCAAATTTTCGAAGCTCCGTTGTACACTCATTCAGGTGGTTCTGTGATAATACTACAGAATCTGGCACAATAATCTATTTGACAAATTAACCGAGGTTCCAGAAGGCTTTTATCACCTGGTCGATAGTTAGTTATTGGAATTATAAGCGGCGGAACAGCTAGGTCATCTACCCCTCTTAACACGGATTAAAATATACAAATTTAGAATACATTAAAATTTAGTGGTGGAAGCCGTAATAAGAAATTGTATTCGAATAATTAAACATAAAAATAAAATAAATAAAACTAATATATATATATATAACAATAAACAAACATTATCGAAAAAAAAATTCAGAATTCGAAAAGGAACAAGCCATTGAGTAAACGTGCACTTGGAAATTTAGATTACTGTCTCTATCCACTCTCACATATAAAGCGGATGACGAGATCAGCAGCCACCACGTCATCGGCTAATATAAGTTTGAGAGTCATCTGCACACCAAGGTTTCTTCGTAAGTCAGCAAGATCCATACACTCGGTGAAAATGTGGGCCACGGTGAAAACGGCTCCACAGGTACAAAGTGGGGAGTCTTCCCTTCTCATTAGGTACGAGTAGGTGGATCTTGTATGATCTATCCTTAGCCTACATAAAATGACGGACTCTCTCCGTGACCGGAAAAAGCTCCGCTACACGCGAGTAGTTCCCTTGATTGCTCTCAATTTACTGGGCATTGGGTCAGCTAGCCACTGACTCTCCCAAAAGGCCAGTAAGCCTACTTGTCGGCGTAACTGAGAGCGAATATCTCTAGCAGGTATCTCCATTGGTCGAGGTGGTAGTGATACCGCCTCTTTTGCAGCTTAATCCACTAACTCATTTCGCTCAATTCCCATGTGGCTTGGAAACCACAGAAAGGTGATTATAGTGCCAGCGCGGCACAAACCGGCTAATAGGTCGTGGTGGATTCGTTGCACTACTGTCGACCAAAATATTATGTGTACTCGAGCTTGAAGGTTGTTTGTGAAGTGACCAATAGACCTATATAAAATCCAATAACACCATCATTTTTGTCATTCTATTTTACGTTAGTTCATATAGGTTTGGAATTTTTAATTTATATTTTAATATTTTTTATCGCAGTTGGAACACAAAAAGTGCCCGTTTTTAAGCGTGTTTCAACCATGCGTCACATTTAAGAATAATTATCTCACAAACCCGTCATCAGATCGAATCCAAATTTTAACACAGTATACATTGGAATGTTGTATAACTGGTTTATTAATTTCAAAGTTTTGTGTGTCCAAGAAACAAAGTTGTTATCATTTTTGTAAGGTAACTTTTTATCGGCTCGTGATGGTTTGAAAATGTAGTTCTTGGTCGCGTTGTAATACTTATACATCAAAAAGGTATGCTGTATGACTATGAAATACGTAAATTAATTCACTTATTTTATATAGGTTTGTATTTGTACGGGGAATTAAGACATGGTTCAACAGTTAGCCGCTCCGGTGAAAGCTGTACAGCGTTGCCAAGATGGGCTCCATCCCGCGTCATGGCGTGCCTCGCTCGGAAGTGAAGGGCTCCATATCAGCAACGCTGTATAGCATTTCCCGGAGCGGCTAGCTGGTGAACCATGTCTTAATTCCCCGTACAAATACAAACCTATATAAAATAAGTGAATTAATTTACGTATTTCACAGTCATACAGCATAACGTTTTGATGTATAAGGATTACAACGCAACCAAGAACTACATTTTCCAACGACCCCGAGCCAAGAATAGTTACCTTACAAAAATGATAACAACTTTCGTTCTTGAACACACAAAATTAATAAACCAGTTATACAACACTCCAATGTATATTGTGTTAAAATTTGGAATCGATCTGATGACAGGTTTGTGAGATAATAAATCTTAAATGTGGCGCATGGTTGAAACACGCTTAAAAACGGGCACTTTTTGTGTTTCAAGTGCGATAAAAAATATTAAAATATAAATTAAAAATTCCAAACCTACATGAACTAACGTAAAATAGAACGACGAAAATGATGATGTTGTTGGATTTTATGTAGGTCTATTGGTTACTTCACAAACAACCTTCAAACTCGAGTGGACATAATATTTTGGTCGACTGAGCTGGCCATTTGTGGCTGGTCGTAAGTGCATGAAAATTTTCGAGCGAGTCTACATAATATACAGTACGTGAGATCCCGTTGACAGTCTTCCAGCATACTAATCCAGCACCTCGTCGGTGACGATTATTGGCTCTCACTCGTTGCTTTGCTGTCGACATGTTCCCGTACGTTGATAGAGCGAGTAGAACACTAATACTAGACACAATATACAAATGCGCTCCAAAAAGATACACAGTGCACTTAATTTGCACTGGTCTCAAGCGCGTGAAGGCTCGCTGTGCGCGGATACACCATTGCGCACGTAAATTGCACCGGCCTAGAATGTGAGGTACAACGCCTTAATAGTCCCTACTTATAGATGTAATACAAATGGGCAGTAGTGTGTTTGCTGTACAGAAACATCTCCAAATTTACCTAAAGAATATTGGGATCACCCCAAATAATATGCTCATAGGAATTATTAAAGGAACGCGTGCTGCAACGTTGATCCTTTGCCCTGCTGCACTTTTCACTTTGCAGTATTTCAAAGTCACTGCCCTAAGTACTACACACAGTAATAGGTCTATAAAACTGCTGTATCTGCAGAAATTAGTTCAGGTTTTATTAGTCATGTACTGTAGTTAATTATCCATAACAATGATAAACCTCTGATAGGAATGGGGTCAACAACAAAATCACATTGTATTTACGCCTGTTACACACAGAGAGAGATTGGTTATTTATTTGAATGATTGTTTATTTAAGGATTACATACATGGGAATAAAAAGTCTCATTGGATATAGTATAATCCATTCACTTACATACAAAATACAGCATGATCAACAATCATTCGTCAAATTTAAAAACTATAATCTAAACTAAAAGTAGACTAAAATTGTATTTAAGTCCATGATGTACTCGTACATGCCACGATCTCGTAATCCCTCCCTATATTATTCTGCTAAGGTCCCATTCCAGTTTTGTACCGAAAATAAGGTCCCATTAACACCAACCTACAGATATGGGGTAACTACAGATTCAGCATAACCCAATGCGTAAGCGAAATGTTCTCACTTACTCTTTAAAAGCCTCACAATTAAATAAATACCTTAAAACATGTATATTGACAATGAAATAATGAAAGAATGCAACACGGTAACCATGGTAACAAAATCTCACAGGTCCATCTATTTCTGTAAGACGCAATGCAATTCCAATTATTACATTACTGTGAAAGTTTCCAGACGGTTATAAGGTTATCACGGAACCAAATTAAGCTGTAAAATTCATCAATACATACAGTATAATGCGCTTAAGGGGATCAAGGGGCACTCTAGAATTTTTTCACGCAATTTTCACGTGTGAGTGTAGTACGAAAGTCTTTTTCACCCGACTATAAAGGGTCTCCGAAAACCACATTTAAAGGCCCTTAAATTAGTAATGTCTGTGATATTCCCAGAAAACTAACTTCGCTCTAATATACCTATGGAGAAATGACAAACCCCTAACCACTGCACCAGTAGCTGAATTGATAAAGTCTGATTATTCATACGAAGGATAAATCAGTCATAGCATTCATGATTGAGATTTTGCTAAGTGTACTCTTTACAACTAGAATATCCGCGGGCGAAGCCGCGACGGGTAATGCTAGTCATCTTTAATTGCCACTTATAGCCCGCCATTAATGCACCGGTAAAGTGTCTCTTGAGTACTGAACGATGAGAGCTCTCATAGATATACAACTTGTACAGATTATAAATGCGTGATGCGCTACAAGTGAATGATTTATTGAATTTGGTCGTACTGTGGTGATATATCTGCACGATGACTTGAGTGAATCTATTACATCGATCATGAACATCCTCCATACGGGAAAATTGATTATAGTGATACTGTAAAGTGGGTACTTGTGTTTAAATATACTGTATTGATAATATTAAAATACCGGGTGAGTTAGCCGTGGTCGTTACGGCATGGCTGCTGGCAGTCGCTCACATCCGGGAGGCGAGGAGGTTCGAATGCCCCCGCTGGCAGACTTGAAGATGGTCTTCTGTGGTTTCCCATCTTGCTTCCAGCCAAATGACGGGGTTGGTCCCTAACTATAGGCCACAGCCGCTACCTTCCAACTCCTCGTCCTTAAATTCAAACTTTCCTCCACAGACAACACTCCACACGCGACGGTACTTGTAGCTCACCCATCGGGTGGCCGCCTAGAAGCAGCTACAAAACTGGCAAGCCGAACATGTCCTCGGACACTCGCGGCACTAAAAGCCATACCGGTACGCTAAAAATATATATATTAAAATTTCTATAGCCACTAATATTCGCTCATTTAATTCAAGCCACTGAAGCTGAATGAAGTTGGTGTGATATGCTCATCTCTGGGTACCTCAAGGATTCTGGCATTCTGTGTTCGTTGAATTTTGATGTTAAGTGCTTCTAAAATCTCTTCTTAGATTAAAGTTCCCGAATCTTGGATGAAACGGGTAATCTCGAGATCAACTGAATGGATTTTGATACAGTTTTCACCATTCTGTAAACTATTTCTCGAGGAAGGGGTCTGTAGATCAATATTCATATATAACCAAAGAAAGCCGAGCAGTAACGATGTCAGTGATGCGAGTCGAAAATAAACCTGCAGTCCGTGAGCTTACGCTGGGTAAACCGTTAAAAATATCTACATACTGTGAGTGAAAGAATTGTTCAGCATGAAAAGATCTACAAAATAAGTCCGTGACAACATATCTCTATCTTCAATACATCGCTCACTATAAGTAATTTTACGTGCTCATTGCTTCCAACAATCTCAATTCAGTGGACATTTAAATTAATAGCTTTGGAACGAGTTTACGAGCTAGCGAGCGAGCTCATCACCCCACCTTCGGCCAGCATCAAACTGTCGAGCCGTATTGAGTTAAAGACTTCAGAGTAGGTTGGTTGGTTGGTTGGTTGGTTGGTTGGTTGGTTCCTCAGTTTAGGGGCTGCGACAACGCAGTTATGTAGCCCCCTGTACTTTGGGTGTGTGTATAATCTGTCTAATAACCGGTGTTAATTGTGATGGCAGTATCAGTGTGTGTAATCTGTTCTTAATTCAAGTAAGGACTGCATACATTCGATTTTCAAGTAGTTCCAACTTTTGCTACCAAGCACCACCGTCAACGACCAACTAGTTCTGAACTCTGTTACTAGATGCCACCACAGTCGGCTCCTGGCGACGAACGTTGGAACGTAAGAGCGTTAGTCAAGGATAACCTATAATTTTGCTTCACACAGGTGTAATTAGTGGAAGGTCTTTTTCCATGCCATACATTTATGACATGGGACCGCCGTCTTTACCTCCCCTCCGAAGGAGGGCATACTGAGGGATTTTTAACGCTCTTAAAAAATCCGATGACTTCGGCCAGGTTAGAACCCGTGACCTTGGGCATAGAAGCTCAACATGCTACCAACTACGCCACCGAAGCCACCACTTCACAGAAGAGTATAGGGCTATGAGTTTGAAATTCGCTCTTCACCTCGTGTTTTCTGAATTGCGTCTGGGACTTGCCGCCCGTGCGCCCTTTAAGCTGACGCTGGGTAAACCGTTAAAGATACCGGGCGAAGCCGGGACTGGTCACTATTATCAATATAAACCACTGAGCAATACTGCAACACAGGATATACCAAGGACTGAACAGGAGGGAATTTATTGTTACTCTTATACAGGCCACTGAGGCTACAAAGCCTCTTTATGCAGCTCTCTTCATTCATAGGGCGGTTATATACAATAGAATAAATGAAGAAAGAAAAGAAAAACTTAACCTATACATACAGTTGACAATAATAAATGAAGAAAGAAAAGAAAACTTAACCTATACATACAGTTGACAATAGAAGTTCTTGTTATTACATCCGTTCACCTTGAACATGATAATTGTATAGCTGATAGATCACAATGAAGGGAGTGTTTTATCGCTCTGATAGGAAGTCCTGAATACTGGTGCAATTTATATTTATTCCAGAGAATACTAGCTGAAATACGGAATGAACCTTTGCATTTTTCGGTTCTGTGATGAGGTATCTGGAGGGAGAGAGAGAATCAAATATAACTGAACTAAGTTTATTACCCTTATCCTTTCATAATCCACTGAGAATATAATACCTCCTTACGGTTAAGGCCGACCACATAATGTAGAGGTAACGCGTAACACTTACCTATGAATCCCCCGGTTCGATTCCCAGCTCGGCCAGAAATTTATATCTGACTTGACTGCTGGATCAGGATGCAATTATCTTCGTGAGGATCATTATTATTTATTTTATTTAGCGTATGGCTCTTAGTGCCGGGAGTGTCTGAGGACATATTCGGTTCGCCAGAGGCTGTAGTTGCTTCAAGCGGACATCCCATAGGGTGAGCTACAAGTTCCGTTCAATGTCAAGTAGTTCCAACTTTCGCTACTAGATGTCACTGATACCTAGTGGTGTACGTTGGAGCTTTGAGGATCGTTGAGTTGCTGCTTAATATGATAAGTAGTGCCTCATGACCTAAATTCAAGGTAATGTGGCTGAGGGTGTCGTGCTTACTCCATAATCCATGAGCTATGAGTTGGGCTGCAGTCTTCCTTGAATACGCACGGTCCTCTCTTCTTTACGGTTAAGAAGAACGAAGGGAAAGGTAGAACGAATAATTGGGGGTGTGTTCAGTAAGATGAACGTTATAATGCCAAGAGATTAATATTGAGGTCATCAGAATATGAATATGCCATCCATAGTCTGGCTCTAGCCCATATTCTCAGAGATTCGCAGCTGGTGAGACGGTGGTAACCACTGGCCGTTGCACTGAGTATACTTGTAGCAGAGTCCTCCTTTTACTTCCTGTCCCCCAGGGGCTCACATCTAGTGGGACGTAGGTTAGCGACCACGGGAACCCAGTTGAGTAAGGCATTGCTTCCACTTACTTGTGCCGGGATCCTCTCCGTCTTCTTCCCAATCAACCTCTCCTGGTCAACTCTTGTTCTCTTCCAACCCCGACGGTCTTAGGGTATCTGAGGCCTAGGCAGTCTCTTCCTTTCCCGCCTTCATTGGCCCTTCTCTCATCTTTCCTTATCCCTCATTCCCTATTGTTTTCCTTTCAGGTATCTCCTGCCTACTGCTCAAGCCCTCAAGGAGGCAGGGTGAATTTAGCCCCACCACTTCTGGTGCACCCTGGATAGTGATACACCCTCAAGGGCTCACAGCTGGTGAGTTCGGAATTTGGCGACCCTGAGGGATTCCTGAGCTGGGTCCAGTTTTTCCCCTTTTTCCATTGCCTTCGGGGCGGGCCGTCTCCTCTTTCCCTTTCCTATCTGCCTTTCTTGGCTCTTCTTCCTTCGAAGTCCTTCAATTCTCATTCTTCGAGAGTTGAGGGCATTTAATTTCCCCCTGTCTTTTATTTACATTCTCGTTTTTGTTTCCTATTTCCTCTTCTAGTTTCTAAGTCAGTAGTTAGTTTTAGTTGTAGGTGTCATTTGTTCATCTTTCATTTTCACGATCACCCAAACCATTAGGGGCCGATAACCTAGATGTTAGGCCCCTTAATTCAACAATTATCATCATAATCATCACTTCCTGTGTACCCTGGTTTGGTCATTAAATAATTAAATAATTATAGTATTTGGGTGTTTCCAATCTCCTGCCATAATCCTCCTCAATCTCTTTTAGAAAGCTTTATTCCTCGTCGAATCAGTCAATAAATTCCAACCATTTGGTATTCAGGTAAAATGTTGCACCCTCTGACAACGTTTAACCTTTAAATAGCATGTTCTTCAACTGGAACACACTTACACGCACCTGGAACTAGGGACCATGCTGACAAGCCTAATGCTGAACAAATAAAGAAATCGATGCGCTGGACATTCCGAGCCGGAGCGTAGTACACACATCAAAAAGAGTTTTGCATCACCTCGGTTCCCAGATCTCCGGCATATAGACGTTGACTGTGTATATTGTATCCAAGATACAGTCCCTTTGACTGTTCATAGATGTCACTAAAACTGCTCAAAGATGTAAACAACCATGCATGAGCAGGGCCTATTAGACGGAGGGGGTACGACAGCCGATCAGTTCCAGTCATTCCACCAGGACGAAGGTACGCTGCTCATGTTGTCTGTAGTTCTACCATGCCTAGAAGGTCAATACCGCAGTTCGATCGCGTCCGCATTGTTACTTTGTGTCAAGAAGGGCTCTCAACAAGGAAAGTTTCCAGGCGTCTCAGAGTGAACCAAAGCGATGTTGTTCGGACATGGAGGAGGTACAGAGATACAGGAACTGTCGATGACAGGCCTCGCTCAGGCCGCCCAAGGGCTACTACTGTAGTGGATGACCGCTACTTACGGATTGCCGCTCGGAGGAACCCTGACAGCAATGCCACCATGTTGAATAATGCGTTTCGTTCAGCCACAGGACGTCGTGTTTCAACTCAAACTGTGCGCAATAGGCTGCATGATGCGCAACTTCACTCCCGACGTCCATGGCGAGGTCCAGCTTTGCAACCCCGACACCATGCAGCGCGTTACAGATGGGCCCAACAACATGCTGAATGGACCCCACGGAATTGGCATCACGTTCTCTTCACCGATGAGTGTCGCATATGCCTTCAACCAGACAATCGTCGGAGACGTGTTTGGAGGCACCCTGGTCAGGCTGAACGTCTTAGACACACTGTCCAGCGAGTGCAGCAAGGTGGTGGTTCCCTGATGTTTTGGGGTGGCATTATGTGGGGCCGACGTACGCCACTGGTGGTCATGCAAGGCTCCGAAACGGCTTTACGATACCTGAATGACATCCTCCGACCCATAGTGCAACCATATCGGCAGAATATTGGAGAGGCATTTGTCTTCATGGACGACAATTCTCGACCTCATCGTGCACATCTTGTGAATGCGTTCCTTCAAGATAACGACATCGCTCGACTACAGTGGCCAGCATGTTCGCCAGACATGAAACCTATCGAACATGCCTGGGATATGTTGAAAAGGGCTGTTTATGGACGTCTTGACCCACCAACCACTCTGAGAGATTTACGCCGAATTGTCGTTGAGGAGTGGGACAATTTGGACCAACAGTGTCTTGATGAACTTGTGGATAGTATGCCACGGCGAATACAGGCATGCATCAATGCAAGAGGACGTGCTACTGGGTATTAGAGGTAGTGGTGTGTACTGCAATCTGGACCACAAATGCTGAAAGTCTAGCTGTATGATGGTACAACATGCAATGTGTGGGTCTCATGAGCAATAAAACGAGCTGAAATGTTGTTTGTGTTGATCTCTATTCCCTTTGTATTTAACGGTTCCGGAACTCTTGGAACCGAGGTGATGCAAACCTTTTTTTGATGTGTGTATTTCAAAACAGCAGGAAATGCATGGCACTCAGAACCTGCTGTGTTCCCTGTGTACCAGATCGTTGATTCCACTATGTGGGTGTGTGAGTGTGGAAATATGTGTTGTACAGAGCTTCCACGGTTCAATATGGAACCGAGCACTATGCATGTTAAACTTCCACTTTGCGAGTCTCCATTTTTTTTAAGAGAGTTAAAATCCTTCATTATGCCTTCCTTCGGAGGGGACGTAAAGCCGGCGGTCCCAGGTCATAGATTTGTGGCATGTAAAAGAACCTTCCACTAATTAAACTTGTGTGAAGCTAAATTGTAGGTTAGATTTCGTTAATAATAAAAAATATTGTATGCCCTCGGGTGCCAGTTGCATGCTTTGTAATTTGACAACCAGAGGGTAGCTTGCATGTCGAATTTTGTTTTCCTTGAAGCACTATGAAAGTCAAGGAGGTAAGATATCTAAGCTCCTTAATACTATAGCGCTTTCTAGTAGAGAAATGGGGTACTTTGTGTTGGCGGAAAATCCCGAGATTAATTTTGCCACGATGAACACTGCCTACTGAATTCAAATGGGTTCTCTGACATGCCAACATCGTATGACATGCGTGTCGTAAATTTTGCTGCCTTTCAAAAATCACTTACCATGGCCAGGAGTGAACCTGCAAGCTTGGGGTTAGTAACCCGACACGATAACTACTCACCTACCGTGGCAAGCTAGATTTCGTTGAAACGCTCTATCCAAGTTCCAACGTTCACCACTAGGTGTCAGTGACATCTGGTAGCAAAAGTTTGAACTACTTGAAAATGAACGGAACTTGTAACTCACCCCATGGATGTCCGATTGAAGCAGCTACCGCCTCTGGCGAGCCGAACATGGCCTCGGACAATCCCGGCACTAAAAGCCATACGCTAAATAAATAATCTATATACAGGGTTATTCACCTAGGATGTTACAAGGCAATAAATTCTAAACCATTAAAGATATCGGTATTCTGTTTTCACTTTTGTGAATGGTGCTAAGGGGCTCATAAACTAACTTATACTATTTTTTCCTTTTATTTTGAATAGCTGAGATATTGGTATCAACTTTGGTTTTTTTAATGGAACTATACTAGTTTTTGCATACAGGGTAACAGATTTTACTGAGACAAATTCAACGGTGTTATTATTTCCCAAATCGGACAAGTACTTTTTGAGAAATCGAGGATATGAAAATTGTGCCAGGCCACGCCTTCTTTTGGTGACGCGATGTGCGAATGGTGGCTGAGTTTGAGTCACGGCTTATTGGTGCCCTTATCTTGCCTAGCCTCGCACACAGGCATAATCTGCTTCAAAACAGAATGAATATCCTGAAATCAGGATCGTAGTCGTTATTATCGGAGTTTGGTTCTTTGGGAAATGTAAGTAAGTGATAAAAGAATAGGAAAATTAAGTTTTATTTGTTGTACATTAATTTCTTACGTCACTAGCTGTTTGGTATAATGGGACAAAGGAACAGATTGAGGCGTACCTTGCTTTTGATTTGCTATAACATGTAGAATAAATAATTCACGATGCGTAACACACTTCGGGAGCTTTAAATGTACCAGTGGATAACACGAAATGAGAAAGCGTATTGTTCTGCAAATACAGTACGTACATAATAGTCCAAGTTGAAAAAGTATTTAAACAGTTGGTATAATTTATTTATTAGAGTTACGTACCCGAGAGGGCTAACGCACTAGTTCGTGCCTCGCTGGCATCGAGAGACCGTGGGTTCGAATCCCACCTCGACGGTTCTGAAACTAGATTTCGTGGTTACCCATTTTCACCACCGGGCAAATGCCAGGGCGGTTCATTTCAATAGGCCCACAGCCGTTTGCCTTGCAAAATCCCTTCCCCGACCCATTCTGAAAAGAAAATACATGGCCAAGGGTTGTATTAATAAAATTATTAATAGAAACTTTTAATGCTTTTTCCGGAAAAGAGTGGCCTTTTCAAGCGTGGCTACATCAGGTTGAATGGAAAATCAAGTAAGTCACTGCACTGTAGACCGCGATCCAGCTGGCAGCGGTCACTGAGACATACTGTTTCTTCACGGAAAGGGAAAATAGGTAGGCTAAGAAAGGAGGCTGATATTGCATTCGAGTCTGAGTGGAATTATAAAACTTCCCGAGTGTGGTTTGAACAAGATGGATGTCCTGCACACTACTCGCGTGTGGCTAGACTAATTATTTTCTGGTCGGTCGATTGGGCGTGAAGGCATTATAAGTTGGCCACCACGAACACCTGATTTGACACCTATTGACAATTTGGTTTTCCTGTTGAATTCAGGCTACTGTATTATTCCTATGCATTTCTAGATCGTGATTTAGTAAGATGATATGAAATTGTAAGCAATATTGATTTTTTACATGTATTGAATCTTGTCATTTTGATTTTCTATCTGTGAATTATCTCAACACTGAACACATATCATTATTTTGTTTTACTTGTTCAACCCAGACTTCTGTATTATTGAGTGGCCGATAGCCTAGGTGTTAAAGCCCATAAACTTATCATCATCATCATCATCACCATTGTACCGACAGCGGTGGCTACGCTCGCTAAAGCGCTGCGTCAAGTTATGGGGCCAAGCTCTCGGTTGACTCGGTAGACGCGTAGGTTCGAGCCCCAACGTCGGCCGTCCTTGAAAGGGTTTTTCGTGGTTTCCCATTTTCAACATTAAGCACGGCCGCTTCCTTCCACATCCTTGTCCACTTACATCCATTCATCTCATCTCCAATTTCGACGCGCAGGTCGCCCATAGGCGTCAACTAGAAAGACCTGCACTTGGCCTCTCAGGAGGCCAAACGAAAAAAAAAATCATCGTTGTATTATTACTTTGTATTTCGAGCATATGATCAAAATTGGCACCATCTTCCTTGTTCCCAGGTATATATTGAGACCCGGATTCCGAAGGTTCTGGGTTTGATTTCTATCTCTGACAAATAATTGAATTGTTCACGGGTTGAGAATACTCACCCTCACGAGGCAAGAGATGGATTCAATTCCCTCTCCAGCCAGTCAAAAAGTGGTTCCTTGCGCTTTCTCAGTTCTACTCCAGGTACATGCCAGCATTGTTCCTAATCTAAGGCATTCCTAAACCTAACAACCATTACAGGAACACGCACTACTGCAGACAGCATAATGACACAGGTTAACAGAGAAATTTTCAAGTGCATGGGGCCGTTGACCACTATGTACAAATCCCTAAATGAAACAATATCAACAACTCAAACAAGGTCAAATGAAATAGTAAATCTCCAGCTTACTGAATGAGTTTTACTATGAATGATGCGCTATTTATGTAATATCGTACCCCCCCCCCCCCCCCCAGGGGCTCACATCCAGTGGGACATGGGTTGGCGACCACGTGACCCCACCTGAGTCCGGCATCGCTTCCACTTAATTGTGCCGGACTCCTCTCTGTTTTCTTTCCTCTCGGCCTCCCTTGGTCAACTCTTGTTCTCTTCCGACCCCGACGGTATTAGTGTATCCGAGGCCTAGGGAGTCTCTTTCTTTCCAGCCTTAATTGGCCCTTCTCTCATCTTTCCTGATCCCTCATTCTTCAAGGGATCAGCTTTCTTTTTCTTTTCATTTTTGTTCCTTTTGTCTTTTAAGATTCCCGCCCTGTTCTTATGAATTGGCTCCCCGTGTCTCTAAATTACAGTTTGTTAGTATTTGAATCACAACTACATTTTGTAATTATTTCCAATCTGCAATGCATTTTGTAAGTATTTTCGATCCAAACTCCATTTTGTAAGTATTTTCAATCTAAATTGCATTTTGTAAGTATTGTCCATCCATTTGAGTAGTTTGAATCTACCATACATTTTGGAAGCATTTTCAATTTCAATTGCATTTTTTAAGTATTTTGAATATCAATTGCACTTACTGATTATTTGGAATCTGAAATGCGCATTTTTCAATCTAAATTGCATTGTGTATTTTCAATTTCAATTACATTATGTAAGGGTTTTGAACCTCAGTTGCATTTTATACGGATTTTCAATCTCATTTGCATTTTGTAAGTATTTCGACTGTACATTGCATTTTGTACGTATTTTGAACTTAATCTACATTTTATGCGTATTTTCAATCTATTCCTTTTGTGAGTATTTTCGTTCTTGATTCCCTTTTGTATGTATTATCGCTCTCCATTTTGTGAGTAGTTTCAATCTGAGTTCCTTTTTGTACGTATTCTCCTTCTCACTTAATTTTCGTTCTGTTTTCCACTTCATTGACATTTTCGCTATCATCCAGACCATTAGGGGCCGATAACCTAGATGTTAGGCCCCTTCAAACAACAATTATCATCATCATCATCATGAATTTGTTCCTTTGTCCCATTATACCACACAGCTAGCGACGTAAGAAATGATTAGAAAACAAATAAAACTTAATTTTCCTATTTTTGATCACTTATTTACATTTCCCAAAGAACCAAACTCCGATAATAACGACTACGATCCTGATTTCAGGATATTCATTCTGTTTTGAAGCAGATTATGCCTGTGTGCGAGGCTAGGCAAGGTAAGGGCACCGATAAGCCGTGACTCAAACTCAGTCGCCATTCGCACATCGCGTCACCAAAAGAAGGCGTGGCCTGGCACAATTTTCATATCCTCGATTTCTCAAAAAGTACTTGTCCGATTTGGGAAATAATAACACCGTTGAATTTGTCTCAGTGAAATCTGTTACAAAAAATAGTATAGTTCCACTAAACAAACCAAAGTTGATACCAATATCTCAGCTATTCAAAATAAAAGGAAAAAATAGTATAAGTTAGTTTATGAGGCCCTTAGCACCATTCACAAAAGAGAAAAGAGAATACCGATATCTTTAATGGTTTAGAAGTTATTGCCGTGTAACATCTTTGGCGAATAACCCTGTATATAAAGCAAGATGTCCTGACTGAATGATAATCAACGCACAGCAAAACCTATTGGAGATAATTGCATGAAACTTTGAAGATATGTTGCTACCGTAGTGTAAATGCGCACTAAGAAAGGATTTTTAAAAATTCAGATTTTAAAGGGATGAAAAGGGGTGAAATGTGATTATACAATTTTTTAATACTTAACTGGGACAAAATATGGAAGTTGTCGCATAAAGACCGGATATAGCTCATTTTACGCCCCTCGATTCGAGAAACAATAATCGGTGGGTCCCTATGGGACACTGAAAACCACATTTTAAGGTCCTAATACCAACAGTTTCAAAGATATTCCCAGAAAACTATTTTGGCTCTGATAAACTGATGAACTAATGTCAAGTCCGTATCCATGGCAACAGTACGCTCTGATAAACTGATGAATTAATCGCAAGTCCGTATCCATGGCAACAGTAGTTCAAGACATGACATCCAATTGTTCATCTATCCCTGTAGGAGGCAATGTCAATCCACTTATTTTCTAAAACACGATAGACTAGCTGCGAGACTCATCGGTAACGTTCTACCTTGCTGGGCCCAAGGTTGCAGGTTCGTATCCTGGAGCAATCAGCTGGCATTTGATGGTGCGCAAATGAAAAGGAACCATGTCACTAGATTTAATGACACGTTGTAGATCCCCTTTGGGGCAAAATTTTAGTACCCCGGCGTTTCTAAAAGCCAGAGTAGTTAAAAGTAACGCACCTCCAATAACATTATTCAAACACGATAAGAACATTAGAAATCTTAACGGTCATCCCCTTTTCAAGATACATCTAAACACGATAAGAACATTAGAAATCTAAACGGTCATTTCTCTTTCAAGATATATTGAGACCTTATGGCATATTGCATATCCATCTAGTCTCAAGTTTGTGTTTCCAACATTAATTCTATACGCAGACTGGCACAGCAGATGCAGAGTACAGAGGCGGCAGATACTTTTATTGGATGTGTGCAGAGACGTGTACGAAGAATAGCAGGAGGGATGAGTGGTCATAAATGCACTTAGCAGGTTTCCAGGGCGTGCCGAGGGAGTACATTGTACCGTGAGAAGACGAGCGAGGGTAGGACAGGCAGGTCGTTGAACGCAGGAATTTGTGTGGGAAAATTGCAGTTTGGCAAGGTCACAGCTCCAAGTTTTGGTGCCGCCCAAATGTGACCTACTTAAGAATTAATGACCGGAGAGCAATGAGAGTTGCATGTATGGAAGCGGGAGACTCTCAACCTCCCAGAAATGTAATTTGATGCAATTTGGATGTAAGGCTGATTTAATTCAGTATAAAATGCCTGATGTGGGGGCGTTTCAGCATCAGCCAATGAGTGGATAAGCGTCACCAAGCCGTGTTTGGCGCGTAAATTGGCAGACAATGAGGGATGATTACTGCGTTCATTTGATAAGGAGCCCACGATCGATTCTTGGAAAGGATATCACCAATGAGACATTGAGATTGCGATGAGTGCAGTGATATAAGTCAATTCGGGACAGAGCTATTATTTTTGGAAATAAATCTCATATTTCCCCCTCCTACGGCCGGTTATGCCTCAAAAACTTAAATAGCTCCAACTGAGAGAGTTAGGTCAGTCGATTTTGTGATTCTGTCACGGACGCTCCACGTCAGTCGAGTTCGTGATTTGGACTCTGTTAATTTTCATGTCAGATGGTAAATGGAGATAGTGTGGCGTTTTTTTGAGATCATGTCTAGATACTATAGTATACGAGTACGAGTTCTTGTTAGTGGCAAGATAAGATATTGATATGCGCCAGGTCGCGAGTGCAAGTTCGGCTGAGAAATAGGCTAGCCATTGCGCTAGATAAACATGTTAGTTGTGTCGATAGGAGCTACGATGGACAATCTGGATGAATTGAGTAGTTCAGATGGTAGCATTTAGGAGAATGATAGGATTATCGGCCCGGAACAGTGAGTGCGTGTTACTTTCTTGAATGTCGCATTAAAAAAATTGTGTATTTCTGTGTTCTTCGTTACCACGAGGTACCTGAAGCAAGAGGAAGCTGATGCCGAGATTGGAACAATGGGAGGATCTTCAACTATGGAATTCGTCAGGCGAGGAATGAGGGCGTAAACCCAAAACCTTGGGGGCACGCCGCGATGATGGAGAGAGTCTGGGACCCAGGAATAGTGATAAGTACAGCAAATTATCTTGCATAATTTAGTTGGGGGTGTACGGATCAGCATAAGTGCAATGGCTGTGTACATATTCAATTTCTTAATGTTAGTTGTGTTTTGTTGTTGTGTTTGCTGATACAACGTGCGTGTAAATATGTATCGTGTGGTCATGGTTTTCAATGTAGTTTGGGGAGATTATCATTCGGGGGAAATCTGGCCATCAGCTACTGTCACTGTAGATACATTTTCAGTTGAGAAGGTGGGGTGAGAGTTTGTACAGTGGTCGTAAGCAAACCAGAGCATATTGAATATTTTGTGGTAAATCAGGTGCGTGGATCGCCTGTGGTAAGTTCTACCAGGTAATGGTTTTTGTTGCAATCTTCGATTGGTGACGGACAAGGCAGGCAAACCCGGCGATTTGAGGTATTTAAATTGGAGTATGGCTGGATGTACTGATGCATATTGGTAAGTCGTGGATGTTGTGCCCACGTGTATTTGGTTGAGTTGGTGGAGGTTGGTACCCACCCATATTGGTAAGTCGTGGATGTTGTGCCCACGTGTATTTGGTTGAGTTGGTGGAGGTTGGTACCCACTCATATTGGTAAGTCGTGGATGTTCAGAACCACGTAAGTATTTTGGTAATTCCGTGGACGAGGTAATTCCCACGAGGTAAAAATCACGGACGTGATGCTGGGGTCGATCTGACGCCCGTAGGCAGCGTGCTAAGTGATGATTCTGCGGGGCTTGTTGAATTGGGCTATGGCGAGCTCATGCTTCAGTCAGTATACATCAGCTGTGGAGGGAGTGAAAGCAGGTAGCCACTCCTCGCCACGGGGTGCTTTGCTTGGCCTTGAGTCTGTTCGAAGTTAATTGGTCAAAGTTAAAATGGCTGGTTTGTTTACATATTTTATTGTTAATTCTGGGATTTTGGTCTGTTGTGTTTTGATTTTATTTTGTGAACCCACGTTACTAGTGTATCAGATTTTGTACCCTCTGGGTGGCCGCTAGACGGTATTAATGATTGTCTTGATAAATGTTTCACTCGGGAACTGTTGTATGTGAATTAGGTAGGCACGTTGTATCTTAATGTAGTGTTTGTGTGGCCGCACTGCATGCTGACCGTACACGACTCTAACGAAGGTCGTGAAGGGAGGTCTGTTTGCCAAACGGAACGGTCTCGTCTGTACGATTCACTTTTCCAATATAAGAGCGTTAAAATGAGGTTCCATCTTGTAAAATTCAGTTGATTTGATGCTCCGTTGGAGTGTATAGTGTTATGATCTGATTAACGTAATGATTAATTTCTTGTGGCATTAATTTAGTCTTTTGTTGTTCCATTTTGAACTCACCTGGGGTGAGAGCGCGCCACTTTGATTTTTTTGGGATTTATTTTATTTGGATTTGTTTTTTTGGAGTTCCATGATCCTGCAGTGTTTGATCAGGGGGAAGCTGAGGCTTTGCCCGAACTAATTAGATTTAAGGTACCCTGGTTGTACCATCTCTGTGGACTTTATGGCAGAGAAGGACAGTGATGACGCCGTTTATTTTGTTGTGGTTCTACGTTTTATTAAGGGATTGTTGTTTTTTTTGTTTGTAATCTTCTAAGAATAAATTTTTGTTTCCTTGTTCCCCTGGCATATGATTTATAGTTTTAAGTTCCCATGATCCAAATTTTCGAATTCCTAGGATGTAAAGTGTTAATTAGCCACCGAACGAGCCGCGCCCGAGATAAGATTCAGCATCCTAGATGGCCCTGGAAGGGTATAATATCTATATCATAATTTAAAAATAACTTTCTATGTTTTAGAACTACAATAACGAACATTACTGTGAGATAGCGCCATCTAATACCACCTTTAATTATGTAACACTACAGTAGCGACTACTAAATCAAGGTAGCTACTTTCAATTTCATAAACACAGGGCTCACAAATCCGTATAGTTAAGTACAAACATATCAGTCCAGTCGTTATGTCAGTAGCAACGAAGCTATGTGGCGGCTATTGCCGAACACTAAAGGCATCCCGCCGTCACATACCTCAATATGCACTTACAGAATTGTGAATCAGTCTATTTTACTGAAAATAATTTCTACGAGTGAGTATCCATTCCGCCAAAAACCACATTCACTACCTTTTCCAACATTTGCACAAGACGTGATTTTGAAAGCACTTTTCTGTATGTCGAGGTACAGAGATATTACACATGGAAAGTTAAAATAAAATGTTGGCAAAACTGAATTCAAGGAACTGCTGTTCAGAATAGGCCTGGTGTTGAATCTACAGAAGCTTTCGGTACAGATCATGCGGCTCATGTTCGTAACATGGAATGTTTTCCTTTGACAATGCATCTATTGATATCGCGCCAGGAGATGGCAGTTGGGTTTGAACTTCCCGCTCACTGCGTATCGTGCATTCCAAAAATATAAAGTTGGTCAGTACTTTCTTCACTCACTCAGCACATTCCTTCTTTCACTGGCTGCGTGTCGCCTGCTGCGATAACAACGATTGGCATGTGGGAAGCTGATATATTTAGATTAGGAATAGGCGGGCTGCGCATGCGTACTGCAAGACCCTCCTCCGCACCCTCTCACAGCGTGTTGAACTGCCATCTCCTGGCGCGATGACTATACACCATGAGCGAGGGCAACGTATTTCAAAGATCTCCAAAAACACAATAATCAGAAATTATTTAGAGTGGCATGTGAGGCTAAAGAGTTGTTGGAGAATTACAATCCCTGGGATGTAACACTGGAAGAAGCTGCACAATATACATCAGCAGCCAAGGTGAGATATATTTTAGCTATTAGTCTATTAATAGCGGCATGTTGAAGTTACAATCATCAATAATTGAGGGAAAAGTACACCCCGAAAAGCTTAAGGAAAAATACTTTTAAATCCCCATAGGCTCTTCCGATTATTCCGATTTGCCATTCCAGTGTGCATGAGTGCAGTTCCCTCTTCAAACAGTATTCGCAATTATTATTAACAAAGCGAAATGACACGCACTTACAGCAGCAGGTGTACATTTAGACAAAATTGCATTTTGTATGGTGCGCAGTTTGCAAGTATTTTGATTCTCAATTGCATTTTGTGGGTATTTGGAATCTAAATTACATTTTGTAAGTATTTTCAATCTAAATTGCATTTTGTAAGTATTGTCCATCCAAATGAGTAGTTTGAATATACCGTACATTTTGTAAGCATTTTCAATTTGAATTGCATTTTGTAAGCATTTTGAAAATCAATTGTACTTTGCGAGTATTTTGGATCTGTAATGGGAATTTTTCAATCAGAATTGCATTGTGTATTTTCAATTTCAATTGCAATTTGTAAGTATTTTGAACCTCAATTGCATTTTATACGCATTTTCAATCTCATTTGCATTTTGTACAAATGTTGACTATCAGTTGCATTTTATAAGTATTTCGACTCGACATTGCATTTTGTACGTATTTAGAACCTAACCTACATTTTGTGCGTATTTTTCAATCTATTCCTTTTCTGAGTATTTTTGTTCTAATCCCCTTTTGTAAGTATTACCGCTCTCCATTTTGTGAGTAGTTTCAATCTGAGTACTTTTTTGTAAGTATTTTCCGTCTCACTTCATTTTCGTTCTGGTTTCCATTTCATTGTCATTTTCGCTATCACCCATACCATTAGGGGCCGATAACCTAGATGTTAGGCCCCTTAAAACAACAATTATCATCATCGTCATTTTCTCTCCCCAGAACTTTTTCATTCGTTCACTCCTTAATTTTCTCTGCCCTTCAGATATTACGGATTTAAGCCTGTTCTTCTGTTGCTCTTCGTGAAGTTTGTGATTATCTACTCGAGTTCTGAACTTCTTTATGTTGAGGATCAATTCAGGCTCGTTCATTCATGTGTGTTCAGGGCCACACCACAACCAACAGATAACATATTTGCACGTATCTCCGAAACACCCTGTATAATGTATAATTATACAGAAATCATTTGCCCAAGACAAAATAATGAAAAATTAACGTCAATGCAATGAATATTGCCTTCATTGTAATAGACAGGAGATCTACTCAATGCTACAAACGTATCCTCTTGTCGTGAGCGGTTTCGGTGGCGTAGTTGGTAGCATGCTGTTCTTCTATGCCCAAGATCGCGGGTTCAAACCCGGCCGAAGTCGTAGGATTTTTAAGAGCGTTAAAAATTCCTTGGTATGCCTTCCATAGAAGGGGAAGTAAAGCCGGCGGTCCCATGTCATAGATTTATGGCTTGAAAAAGAACCTTCCACTAACTACACTTGTGTGAAGCCAACATTTGTAGGTTAGAATTGATAACGCTATATTAGTTCCAACGTTCGCCGCCAGGTGCTGTTTGCGATGGCATCTAGTAGCCAAGTCCGCAGGCTAGGTGTCGTGGATGGTAGTAGCATTTGGTAGCAAAAGTAGGGACTAATGTAGGTACGGTACTTGAAATTATTGTCTGCAGTCCTTACTTGAATAAAAACAGATAACACACACTAATACAGCCATCACAGTTAACACAGATTATCAGACAGATTCTAGACACACCTAAAGTACACGTGATTACATGACCGCGTTGTCGCAGCCCCTGAACTAAGGAACCAACCAACTCTTGTCGTTTCAATATATCATGCTTACTTAGTATGATACAGATTTTCCATTAGCTGTGACAGATCAAAGTAATTAAGGAGACCTGTTTTAAAGTACACCACAGCTGTTCGAGGCTGATCGGCCTTGGCAATGGCGAGCACTTGCCGGGGTATGAGGTGACCGTGATGTAGACAAACCAGCTTCTTTCCAGTGCAATGTAAGCCAGAAGTGGCTGACTGGACGTTGGACGGGAAACGCAGTTTCATGCCTCGTGTTCGGACGTCTTCTGCAGCATTTTATTATAACTAAACTAACAATGTGCATCACCAATTCAGTCTCGCGTCGCTTGGTCACTAGGCCATCGCGACATTCACCGATTCATTCCTCTTCATTACACGCTCAGCTTAAAGGTAGAGTATGACGTCTTTGGTTGGTTGGTTCCTCAGTTTAGAGGCTGCGACAAAGCGGTCATGTAGCCCCGTGTACTTTGAGTGTCTGTATTATTATTATTATTCGTATCAGAGGTACCAAAATATACAAACAAGAAATTGAAAAAAAAAAACACATAATAGAGCACTTGCATATAACATAACATAAGAGCAAGAGAAATGAAACAGGAATGATAATATATACAATATTTACAAGAGTTGTGACCAGTATTTGGCTACATTGCCAATGCCAGATCCAACTCAGTGCATGAGTCTGGGCATAGACGACAGTTCAAGAAATGCCTAGAAGTTTGTTCTTCTCCGCACTCACACAGTGTGTCCCCATCATGCAAGATTCCCCATTTCATGAGATTGTCCTTAGATCATGCTACACCGGTGTGCAGCCTGTTTAAGGACTTCCAGGTACACCATCCATCTTCGTGACCAGGTGGTAATTTTTCTTCAATTTCAACAAGTTCCGGATGATCAGGATACCTTTGATTCCATAGCTTAACCCTGGCCTTTCTTGGGTTAGAATCAAGTGGAGAACTAGACTGCAGAAAACTTTTCCTGGACTTCAGTCGACTTGAAGGTGGCTGATGACCATGAAGGGGATGGGCTAAGATGTTGAAAACCTTATGTCTCTCGATATTAGCGGCCACCTCACGTCTAATATCAGGTGGGGCTATGCCTGCAAGTGAGTACAAATTCTGTGTTGGTGTTGGTTTTAAACATCCTGTGATTAGCCTGCAAGTTTCATTCAAGGCAATGTTGACTTTTTTGCGTGAGCTGATTTATACCACATATTGAGCATATTCAGCAGGAGAATAGCAGAGAGCTAGGGCAGTTGTCCTTACTGTGTGAGGGTGGGCACCCCATCCAAAACCAGTTACTTTACGGAGTAGGCAATTTCGTGATGGAACTTTTGCCTTGAGTTTGGTGCAGTGTGTATTGAAGGTCAATGGACGTTCCAATTTAACACCAAGGTAAACTGGGGTATTGCTGTGTTCCAGTTCCAATCCTTTCCAATTCACTTGCAGCTTCCGCAAGGCTTCTTTGTTCTTCAAATGAAAGGCGCACACTTTAGTTTTTGATGGGTTTGGCTTGAGGTGATTTTCCTCATAATAATCGGAGAGCATCTTCAGAGCAGCAGTAAGGTTTCGTTCCACTATCTCGAAGCTTTTACTCTGGGTTGCCAGAGCCAGGTCATCTGCATATAGGAAGCTCCTTGTATGAGGGGGAAGTGACTGGTCGTTGGTATAGATGTTAAATAGTATTGGAGCTAAGACACTGCCTTGTGGGAGACCGTTTTTCTGTATTCTCCATTTACTCCGCTGACCTTGGAAGTCAACAAAGAAACGTTGGTTCTGCAACAACTTAGCAATAATCATTGTGAGCTTGAAATCCGTAGTAAGATGATAGAACTTCCTTAAAACTAACTGGTGTTGTAAAGTGTGATAAGCTGAAGAAAGATCGACAAAAGCCACTCCTGAAATATCACCACGCTGAAATCCGTCTTCTATGTGCTGAGTCAGATTAAGGATCTGTGAACAACAGTTCCTTCCTGGCCTAAATCCAGCCTGCACTGGAATTAAGAGAGGTTCAACCACTGGTATTAAACGGTAAGTCTTCCTCCATATTTTAGTATTTGACATCGTTCCAAACAGTTATTGAATAGCTGTGGAATCCATTGTTTGGTAGCATTTCCAGAATGTTGAATCTGCTCCATACGCATGTCATCTAGTCCGGCTGCCTTGACAGTTTTACTCGCTTTTATGGCATTTTCCAGCTCTTCCATGATGAAAGGATTGGACAGACTGTATGTTTCTTGTTCAATATTTCTTAGAAGTTTTGGCGATCTTTTTCGCTTATCTGTTTTTCCATTTATTAGGAGTTGATGAGCAATCTGGTTAGAAGTAATATTGCTGTGTAGCGGCTTATCGTGGGATCATAGTTCAGACGTCGTAGTAGCTTCCAAGCTTCTCTGCTGTTTTTCGCCAGAGCTAGTTCTTCCATCAATTTAACCCAACGTTCTATTTTTAGCCTACTTTTCACATTTTGCAAAAATGAGGAAAAAGTAGACTTATGAGATCGGGCAAATGTGTGTCTGTCTGTCTGTCTGTCTGTCTGTCCTTCTGTCTGTCTGGCTGTGTGTGTGTCCCCCCCTATCAACTCCTAAACGGCTGCAGCAATCGAAACAAAATTTGGTAGGAGTAAAGATCTATACCTGAATATCTCACGGCCATATTTGAAAATGATGTCAGTGCTACCAACTGCTAAAAAATCGCAATTGAAATTTGAGCTCCATGTTGGATATCTTGGAAAGTATAAATGGGAGCTATTTCAAAATTGGCACACGTACAGATCATAATATTTCAGTTTAATTTCCAGGAGGCCAAACATGGCAGTGTTGCCAAAATGATTATAAGCCTCCTGATAGGTCCAATTTTTAAATGCATATAACTTCTACACTATCAAGCGGAATTCAACCAAATTTCGTATGTTGTATGTGTACATAACCAGATATGACTGAGCGTATTCTTAAGACCTACCAGGGCTGCCAACTGTTGATAAATGCTCCTAATTTATTTTATCCAAATACCAATATATCAGAAAGTATGCAAGCCGACAGCTTTAAACTATGCACACGTATAGTACCTGACATTCTATATTAATTTGGAGTAACTTATATACGTCAGTGCTACCAACATGATTCTAAGCCTGCTGACAAGTCCAAATTTAAATACATGTAACTTCCATACTATCATTTGGATTTCAACCAAATTTCGTATGCGCTATGTGTACCATAACAGATATGACTATGCGTATTCTAAGGAGCAACCAGGGCTGCCAACTGTTAATATGTGCTGTCCCTATTTTTGTTACCCTAATATCAATATATCAGAAAGTATGCAAGCCAATAGCTCTAAACTTTGCACACGTATAGTACCTGGCATTCTAGACGAATTTGGAGTAACTAATATACGTCAGTGCTGCCAACATGATTCTAAGCCTGCTGATAGGTCCAATTTTAAAATGCATGTAACTTCTATACTAACTAATGGATTTCATTCAAAATTGGCACAACAATAGATCATATTATTTCAGATTATTTCTGACCAATACAAGCATGACATTGTTGCCAACATGATTTTACGCGCGCTGTTAGATCCAATGTTTAACTGCATGTAACGTCCATGCTATTCATTGGACTTCAACCAAATTTTGTATTTTGTACCTTAAGAGACGGAACTAAGAATGTATTCAGTCATCAGGGCTGCCAACTGTAGTGCTCTATTAGGATACATTATGCCAGGTATACAGTATTTCGAACTAATTGGAAATTTCAATATTAGCAACTTAATTTCGTCATTATTCTAGATAGGTTCATATTCTGTAGAATAATCATTGGCATGAAAAGTAGGCTGTATAGTTCTTCACGGAACTTCTTGTTATTTCACCCATAGACTGGATTAGTTGTTGACCAGCCTGAATAGTTTCCTCGCTGAAAGGGTTGTCTTCATAGAGCAGAAGGTATTCATTTAATTTATCTGCTCTACTGGCATCTAAACCTTGTATGTACTGAGACCTACAACCTCTGTAGAAACTGTCTCATAACTGGTGTTAATTGTGATGGCTGTATTAGTGTGTGTTATCTGTAATTCAAGTAAGAACTGCAGACGATTAATTTCAAGTAGTTCCTACTTTTGCTACCAAATAATACCGTCAATGATACCTAGCTGTGAATTTGGCTACTAGATGACACCGCAACCGGCACCTGGCGACGATCGTTGGAAATTAGAGTGTTAGTCAAATCTTAACTACTAATTTAGCTGCACACAATTGTAGTTAGTGGACGGTTCTTTTACTTGCCATAAATCTATGACATGGGTCCACGGATTTATCTCCCCTCCGAAGGAAGGCATACCTACCGAGGGATTTTTAACGCTCTTAAAAATCCGACGACTTTGGCCGGTTTTGAACCCACGATCTTGTGCATAGATGGTCAGCATGCTACCAACTACGCCACCGAAGCCGCCTAAGAGTATGACACCATGCGGTTAAAGCCTGAGTAATTGCTCAGTGTTGTCGCACACGCTTTTACTATTTCTGTCGGCCAACGGTCAAAACATTTCGTGAAGGGTCCGGGTCTAGTTGGACCCCTGGTCAGTAGGGTAGTTTTCTTCATTTGAGTCATATACTGTAGTTCCAAAAGGGGCCTTCTATAAAATTTATGAACTTTGAGTTAGTGACACCAACGCCATCCCCTTGAAAGTCAAAATGGAAATCAGCATAAAGTATATTCTAAAATGCACCTATTCCAGCGTAATTGCAAAATAAAAATCGAAGTTTGTTCCAAAGAATTCTTTATCCGGCATCCTGTTTGTTCCAAAATAGTTCTACTTTAATGTGGTAGCTCTTATTGAATTGTGTTCTACAATGAACCTTCTCCTTTCTAATTCAATTTGTAATGCATTACTGATTGTTACTTTGATATTATTTGCACCTACGTTGGTAGAAGTATTTACAGTAGTGAACGATGTTTGTTGTTGTTTCATTTGTTGGACTTGGCTATCATGATCTTATCCACAACTGATTGTTCCAAAACTTTCCTATGACACAGGAATGTTCAGAAAGAGACCTTATTCATTTTAAAAATCGATATTGTATACCCTTTTCAGACCCAGGGTGCACATGTGTGCACCTTCACTTTTAAACATTGTTATCAGCAGAAGTTGGTATTATATTAATATTGACCTGTATTTCTACCCTTGAATATTCCCATTTTCACGGGGTTGAAGATAACATGTGATTTCTATGCGGAGTGTTGGTTTTACGGCCATATGCCCTGTCCGACACCTACCTCCTCAGAGGTTTCAATCAGAGGTGAAATGAATGCTGCCGAATGAAACACGGCAAAAATGAAAGGAATCAGCCGTGGCCTATCAGAAAGTATCTTTGTGGTTTCGCCTGGAGTTGATAATGATAAGTCATGAAAAAATATTTCAAGGACATGCGACGGTGAGGTTCGAACCCACTCGTCTACTCCTATAAATTTGCGACTTAGCGCTTTGCCGTAACAGCTAGTTGTGACCTGTAATTTTAATATGTTGTTAAGAATGTGCCGTTTGTCTTCAAATATGCATTTAATAAGAGATACAGGAAAATAAAGTCTTAGCCAAGAATTTTGTCCTGGGTCTGGAGAGGATAAAATATACTTAAAATCAATCATTTGAATTATATCCATCAAAGAGGTAAACTATTAGCCTCCGTGGCTCAGGCGGCAGCACGCCGGCCTCTCACCGCTGGGTCCGTGGTTCAAATCCCGGTCACTCCATGTGAGATCTGTGCTGGACAAAACGGAGGCAGACAGGTTTTTCTCCGGGTACTCCGGTTTTCCCTGTCAAAATTTCATTCCAGCAACACTCTCCACTATCATTTCATTTCATCTGTCATTCATTTAATCATTGCCCCAGAGGAGTGCGTCAGGCCTCGGCAGCCGGCACAGTTCATATCCTCGCCGCTAGATGGGGGCTTCATTCATTCCATTCCTGACCCGGTCGGAGACTGGAAGCAGGCTGTGGATTTCAAAGAGGTAAACTGTTCAAATATATTAATTTCCCTATGATTACATGATATTCACACTTAAAAACAAATATCCAAAACGACCATAGTATGGAGTAGACCCCTTTTGAAACTATAAGACTCATTTGTTAATGGTCGACCAGTCATTTTTATATGAATGTAGTTCTTAATATTAACATAATATCCACATTATATTTCAATGCCTAAGACAATAATATTTAAATTACTTCACCCTCATGTAATGATTACTACAGTAAGAGCATTCTCTACAGAACGGAACTTTTCATGCGCCGTGTGACGGCCAGGGTGGCATGGCTATCCGCTTGTTGAGCAAAGTACTTGTGCTAGCAGCAGCGCAGTGCCCAACTATTTTAACACATTTACACGTTTTAACGCATTTAATAAAATCATGATTACTTACATTAATTTCAGAGTAGTTGCTGGAAATGCTGTCCTTCATTTTTTATTCACACATTGCAACAACTTAAGAAGTTTTGGTACACTCAATGTAATTCATCCTCACTGATCTTTTGTTTCAGTGCAGTAATTTCGTTCTCAAGCCTCCAGAGTACGCGGATTGTTTCTGTATAACTTTAGCTTGAGGTTCCTCCACAAGTAAAAATTGCACGGCGCTGAAACTTACGAAGACATTTACTGAAAGACTTCTTCTTGAGAAGATAAGTTTTCATTGGAAAAATTCGATGTTTTCTTCTATACCTAACCATGTTCACGGGATACGAGAAAGCCAACAGTACTTCACCACAAGTCTTAATTATCTCAACATTGGTATCTTGTCAGCCCCGTATGTAATAAATGCAATGGCGGCATTCAGGGCTTCCCGACTCGTTCTTGTGTAATCATAAATGAATATAGGCTAAAAATAGTCTTATAATATGATTTTTATAACACAATGTGTACAATCACGTTTTTCACCACTCTGACATTTCTGCGATTAGAGATTGAGACCTGCTTTCACATTCCACTAAGTGGTATTTGGGGCATGGATTATTGCAGTTCTTGCAGACGCAGTCCTCCTTGGGCTCATGCAATGTCTCATTCTGACAGATCCTTCCATGGAACCCATGGACAGCGAATCACGTATACAGATGTCGAAGTTTGAAATTTGGCCCCTTCCAGATATCTGTCTTCATTGCTTCAGTCTCCTTTATTTCTTGGGGTATTTCGTCGGTTTTTTTTTCGTCTCTCCTCGATGATGGTTTTATACGTTTGAGTTTCCGGTAGATCGAAAGAGTGCTTTATGTCTTCTATAAAGAAGGATTCCTGTGCTATTTTATAGGCGTAGCTGTTCCTTGAGAATTTCGATATAGAGAGAGCTCTCTTAATAAATCTCGCTTTGACGCTCTCTAGCTTCCTGAGGTTATTCACCGACAAGTAGGGCCAAATTAATTATATGCCATATGTGGCGGTCGGCATAACTTTCATTTTGAATAGCTTTATCGTTTATGAGATCACCTTTTGTCCGTGTGTGTGTATGAGTGTACGTCCGTCTGTGTGTCCCACTAATAACTTCTGAACGGCTGGAGCGATGTCAATGAAACTCGGTAAGGTTATAGTACTATTGTGGTCGACCCCGACCGTGCCCTTTAAATTTCATTACGTCTCACCAGTTCAACATGGCGGCTGTGCGAAATATTTCACTGACATTCTATATCTCCGAAACTAATCACCCTGAAATTTTGTACGGTGATAAAAGGCACTACTAGACGTTTAGCAATGTGATATTCAAAAACCTGGTAACTACAAAACAAACATGGCGGCCAAGCGAAGTTAAAATATTTTTATAGGGTTTTCTCGCGATTTAACCATCGGAACGTAGTAAAACTTGGTACAGCAAATGACTATACAAATTGCAATGCACTGACATCTAATTTAGTTCAATTGTTTATATAACCTCAAAATGGCGGCTGTGCGAAATTCTATTTTTTTCTTGTGTTCTAATCATGCGATCGAAATCAGCGTTTGAATAATGAACGTACACAATAATCCTCATCTAATAGTACATAAATGTATGGCCTACATATATTAAAATCCAACATGGCGACTATCCGAAATATTTAGACGGTTCTCAATATCAATTAATCTATGACAGCAATAAAACTGATTTTTTTTAATGTGTATAGAGGCTCTAAACATAAGTTCGCCTATGGGACATTCAATTACCTGGTGAGCACAAATCCAACTTGGAGGCGACGCGAAATTTAAATATTTAAATGGACGTTTCTCGCGATTTAACCATCCGAGCGCAGTGAAGCTTGGTACGGTATATGCTTATGTAAATTTTAATCCAATGGCATGTAATTCATTTAAATTATTTTCATAACCACAAGATGGCGGTTGAGCAAAATTTTAAGATCTCGTCTTATTGCTTGTCTCCTAATCATGCGGTTGAAGTTGGAATAAAACACCTACACAATATTATTCATGTAATAGTATATCACTCTAAGGCCTATATATAAAAATCCAACATGGTGACAATCCGAAATATTTAGACGGTTCTCAATGTCGACGAATCCATTACAGCAATCAAACTGAAAATGTGTATGTTGATAGAGGCAATTAATATATGTAGGATAATTATATGAAAATAGGCCATTTAGTTCTTCATGGAACTACTTGTTTTTCTATTCCATAAAGAGTTATAACTGTAAAACTTAACATGTCCCGATCTTCCCCTATGTAACTCTGGTTGAATATTGCCACCCGTGCGAGTGCTGGAGCGTAGCAACAGCCCATCAGATCACTTTTTGGTGTAACGAATAGCATTGCCCTTGAGGTCCGGGTTTGATTCCTGGCTCTGCCAAGGAATTTTAATTCTGGTCTGAGGGCCGGGACGAGGGGGAGGGGGAGGGGGAGGGGGAAGGTGGCGGGGGGGGGGGGGGGGGTGCTCACTCAACCTCGTGAGGCAAAACTGAGAACAGATGGGGGGTTCGATTCCCACCTCAGCCATCTTGGAAGTGGTGGTGTTGATTCTTTAGGGACTTTAAGACATCGCAGTAAATGTAGCCCCGTGTATTCGGGTAAGTGCGAAATTTGTCTGATAACCCGCGTTATTGTGATGGGTGTATTAGTGTTTACATTTGTAATTCAGACGAGGATTGAAAAGGAGGCGGATGGCTGTTGCCCAATACTTCCGTATCACATTTCATCCCAAGAACACTGTTAATCTCTGTATCTTATCATGTCACACCTTGTTACCAGACTACTGGGAAATAATCTCTCAAGTACTGTAGCTACAAAGTTTGGAAGCATTTGGACTCCTGTTGGAATTTTAGGTGTGACGATCTGACAGTCAATATGTCACAGCGTGATGGAGATAACATCTTAACAGTCGCTTCCAACAGGACGAATAATACATTGTTGTTGTGTTCTTAGGGGTGTGTTTTTGTGTGTTTGCCTGATAACCTGCATTATTGTCACGGCTGAATTTGTGTGTATTTTAGCAATTAAGGCGGGCATTGAAATGGGGGTGCCCATGGCCCTAAGTTATGAACTATCCCGCCATTTGTCTGGAGTAGAAGTGGAAAACCATGCAAAACCACTCCCAAAGCACCACGGACGCCGTTTTTTTTATTCCTGTCTATGCCATGAAATGTAATTCTGGTCTGAGGGTTGGGACGGGGTACACTCTGCCTCGTGACACAAAACTGAGAAAAGGTGGGTTCGATTCCCATCTCAGCAATCCTCAGCATTCCGTGGTTTCCCCACGTCTACTCCAGGCAAATGCCGGGATAGTTCCTAATTTAAGGCCACGGATGCCCCTTTACAATCCTCATCTAAATTATAAATACACACACTAATACAGCATTCTAATAACACGGACTATAAGTCTCATACACCCAAGTACAAGGGGCTAAATGACCACGATGTTAAAGCCCCTCAAATGAAACAACATTTTTCAAATGATGTGTCGATTCATTTAGGCTCTATGCGACATCGTAGTCATGAAGCGCCAATGCACTTGTGTGCGTGTGTGTGATATCTGCCTGATAACATGTGCCATTCTGATGTCTGTATTTGTTTGTATATTTGTAATTAAGTTTAGGATATGAGTAGGATGCGACTAGAGAGTAGGGTATTGAAAGTACCTTTTCACAATTCTGCCTCGTTCCAACCTTCAGAACCGAATTCTATTTCTTGGTAGAACCAGGAATCGAACCCGAACATCAACGTTGACAGTCAAGTATGCTAGTTACTACGCCACGAGGTGGCCTTTTAAACTATGAAAGTAAGTGAGAAATGAAAATGTAAAGAAATGGACTGAAGCCTACCGTTTCTTTCTGTCGTATACTCCGACGCAATAAAGACAAGGCAACGTAGATGGCGGAACTATCCATTTTGGATGCTACGATCAAACACTTGGTCTATCAGAAACATTTGTCACTTCCACTTCACTTTAACACACATCGTCCCGGCTGATACAGAGATGAGGTTCAACTGAGCGGCGACTTGCTGCGAAGGTTAACATTATCGCAGATAAGAGCCTGAAATCAGCCATCACTGACAGCTGATATTCGCACCGTCTAATATAGTGCAGATTATACGTGCAGGCCAGGAAATGCACCACTTGTGTAGACAGATGTGTTATCCAATGACTGGAGTTTATGCACTAAACATGTAGAAATAGTACATTATGCAACGAGCCTATAATGGCAACAATTAAGACACGAGTATTTTTATAAAACGAGCGTATGCGAATTTTATAATTTCCATACGAGTGTCTTAATTACCATTATAGGCGAGTTGCATACGACTGTTTATGTTCAACGATAATTAATATAACTATTTTATGTTCGAACAAAAATATTCATAAATATCTGTCGAGATTTCGCCAGTTTTATGTACTGAACAGAGCGCATGAGACGTAGGGAATGCCTTGTATTTGACCAAGGCCACCTCGATTACTCTACTATGACACTAGGCCAGGCAGTGTGATTTACATTAGAAGGCCGTGGGACTCAGCACATCTAATTATCTAATTGGTCAAACAACTGTTTCTTGAGCTCTGATTGGTGGGAGAAACTGTTTCATAATGAAAAATAGTGTTATAATGAGCCGCATTATAGTACAGTTTTCTGACAGATAATAGTCAGGGTTGAACATAAATATGCATTAAAAGATTGAAAAATATGCACTTAACAATAAGTCAATCTTATTCCTTCACTTTATACATGTATCTTTTACTGCAGTAAGAAGCATCAAAATAGATAATTGCAAGTTTTTCAATGTTTTCAGAAGAAAAATTACGTCTATTTTAATCGTTTTCAGTGCATAAATGTCCGGTCCCAGGCATCAGTTCAGTAATCACTATTACCTGACACCCACTGATTCAATAAATACTTTCTGCTGCTCTTCCCTTTAGGCATTTTGAGTTAAGGATATACAGAATAAAGTAACACATTAACTGAAGAAACTCCTCACAAAACTAACGCCGGGCTACTGGCTGTCGAGATGGTGAAAGGAATGTCCCACTCCATTCCCTTCTTCAAATAGCACCATGCTTGCGTAAAATATTAGTTATTAATCTGTTGCTCAGAATGTTGCTTACAAGGGATGTCCAACATGTTTTAAATTATACTTAATTCCAACTGTATATGCTAAAACATGCTGTTATGTTCCGAGTATGCAAAAATCCAATAAACCCTCAAAATATTCATTTGCATATTCGCATATGCATTTTCAAAAGATCCGGTCCCTAGTTATCAGTAAGGTTCGGATGTTTAAGAAATGTCATATTTTTTCCTTGACTACATTTTCATTAAACATTGTAATTAAAATGAGTTCAATGTTCCTGATTCTTTTTATGTGGATTTTATAGAGCATATAGATGCATATTTGGGTCATTTTCGTAGTTATTGTCATATTTCATCAATATTACTGTTTTAAGGTCATATTTTAGGGGTAGGTGGTGGTATCCGCTGGCCGCTGCAAGGTTTCTGTGCGTTAGCGGCGCTAAAAATTTAAAAAACTTGCCAATTGTCGCAGACTTTACGAAAATACATAACTGTAACTAAACTTAGTAGCATTTTCTTTCTCTTTTGCAGGAAATGTGATTTGTGTCGCAGTTTTCAACGCGAAAAAATGTGAAGAATATGCTGCTTTCCGCGAGTCTCTTGAAACATTCTACGATAAAGATTTGAGGAAAACATTTTTATCATGGGCCTAATCATGAAATCAGCGTATATTTTAACTATTTTTAAGTTTGAATGTAGAATTAATAATATAAATAAAATTTTACTACATTATTAACACGTGTTTTTAGAAAGCCTGTAAATATATTAGGTCATATTGTACCTTTCTTGGATCATATTTCAGTATTTTATGGCATATTTGCCTGCTTTCTGATGTGGATTAATTTGTTATTTATAATTATTTTTATTAATTTAGTTTTGACATTTTACATTTGAATTGAGCCTCTATGGACTGCATGTTAACAATCAATTTCATTTGTGTCTAGATGTGGTTCTTCTACCGCCCTCGGCACCCTCACAGTATTTCTTGAGTCCATCGATCAGTGCCTTCTTTCGTGTTTCTGGTAGATGCTCTTTCCGAATCCCGGGCTCAGATTCCACTTTAAGATCCTGATTTTTTTATTTTTATAATCATTTCTGTCTTCTATGGACTACGTTATTTCAATTGCCTTTTCCCTCGTTCTTTCACATTAGCCCAGTGTTCGCGCATTCTTCTTCGGCGAGCTTCTTTTCGTTCTTCAGTCAATTTCTTGCCGGTTTTCAATATGGGTTTTTCTTGAAAAGTCTTCATTTCCCCAAGTGTCTTCTTCAAAGAGTCACGTTCCAAGATGTCCTCATGTGATATCCACAGTTCTTGTAGGTCATTTTCCATCTCTGTAAACCAGATCCCTTTGGTTTTCTTTCCCACAAAGTAGGCACAGATTCGATTGGACAATCTTCCGGAGCTCATTCGTGTTAAATGGCCGTAAAAGGAGAGTATTTTTTGCGCATGGTGCCCATTATTTTCTCCACATATAGATAAGTTCATCGTTGGGTTATCTTCTATACTCTCCTCGTTCCTTGACCGGTCCCAAGATCTTCCTCAAAATCTTCCCTCTCTTTGGTTTCGAGTTGTTCTGCCAGGCCTTTCTTATTCATCGCTAGGCATTCTGATGCATATAACGCCTCCGGGCGAATAACGGAAACGTAGTGCCTCAGTTTGGCCTTGAAGAACATTGGTCGTGTTTTGTAAATGTCTTTGGTTAAATGGTAAGCCATTTCCATTTTGTTAATCCGTGACACGAAAGCTTCTTTTTCACGAATGTTGGGCTCCATCCATTCACTGAGGTATTGATATGTAACATCTTTCCACTCGGTATCTGGATATTTTTGTGGCAGTCGGTAGCTGGAGATGTTTGTGGGAGTGATTTTGGAAAAGAGACGGAAGTGGATGGGACGGAAGTGGATGGGGCGGAAACAATGACTGCGCGCGGTGGCGGAGATCGGTACAACGACGTACTGTAAGCCATGGAATGTAAATCGCATTCGGTTTACCTCAAGGTTTGGAGGCCCCATTACGGAAATTCCTGCAATAAATCATCTTCAAGTTGTCGTTCTTTGGTGAGAAGATATTCATCATATCATATTTGCTGAAAACAATTACGATTTATTAAATCTTCATACTTTTGTTGTATTCTTATTTAATGTAAGCACTCGATACGTCGAGTGCTATATCGCATCAATCAACACTCCAAACAACGTAGGAATTCAGTATATTAACACCGACCACTAACAATAATTGAAACTTCGTTGGTCTAAACGTATCACTGGGAGAAACACATTTAATATACCTACTGCACACCTAATTTTTAATCGTGCCTATACTTGGCAGTGCGCTATATCGGCAATAAGAGGCCATTTTCAATAACACCGCTGGCATGGGTTCACTAACTGGCCGGTATAAAGCGTAGCTCGCATCAAGTAGGCAGTGGATTGCTCCCGCGTACAGTTGCAGGTATATGTCACTACTGCAGATGCATTGGAGAATCCTTCCATTTTTGCTGGCAGGCAGTACTATGAGTTCATTCTTTAAAAAATGCGAGTAAGTAATATGGAATTATTCGAATAACATGTCAGATGTTACACATCATATGCGACTACTGTAAGGCTCGTAATTTTTTTCAATTTCTCTTCCAGTGTTATTTGTCCTCCTTTCACCATACGTTCTCTGGGTTCTGACTTGATGTTCGTTATAAACTGCGTTTTCTCAAACGAAGTAGGCCTACAGGAAATCCAAACCCGGGATGACTGCAGTACAATCAATTATGAACCAGACATGTAATTTCATTGAAACCAAGTTTAAATTTCACAGCTGTAAAATGTTGATACATAAGAAAATAAAGGTAGCTTTGAAGCACTTTGCCTTATTGTCTTATTAACAATTAATATTGTAGTTTTCAGTCGGCCAACACAATTTTTTTCCCAATTACTGGAATATGTGAAACAAGTAGTTCCGTGAAGAACTATACAGCCTATTTTCATATGTCCTACTCACGTTAATTGCCACTATCAACATACAACATTTCAGTTTGATTGTTGTAATAGATTTGTAGATATTGAGAACCGTCTAAATATTTCAGATAGTCGCCATGTTGGATTTTTATGTACGTATATTACATGATGATTATTGTGCACCTTCAATCACATCAATAAGACACAAGAAGTAAAACAAGTAGTTCCGTGAAGAACTATACAGCCTATTTTCATATATCCTACTTATGTTAACTGCCACAATCAACATACAAAATTTCAGTTTAATTGCTGTAACAGATTCGTAGATATTGAGAACCGTCTAAATATTTCAGATGGTCGCCAGGTTGGATTTTTATTTTTGTATTATTACATTAAGATTATTGTGTACGTGTGGTATTCAAACTTCAATCGCATGATTAGACAACAAGAAGTAAAAACGAGATTTTAAAATTACGCACAGCAGCCATCTTGTGATAATGCAAACCATTGAAATAAATTAGATGCCAGTGGATCAACATTTGTATAAGCATTTAACGTGCAACGTTTCACGGCACTCGGATAGTTAATTTGCGAGAAACGTCCATTTAAATATTTATACTTCGCGTCACCGCCATGTTTGATTTGTGCTCACCAGGTTCCTGAAAGTCCTATAGGTGAACATATGTTCATAGTCTCTATTAACATTAAAAAATTCAGTTTGGTTGCTGTAAAAGATTCGTAGATATTGAGAACCGTCTAAATATTTCGGGAGCTCACCATTTAGGAGTGTTATGTGTATAGGCCATAGAGTTATGTACCATTCAAGGACAATTATTGCCTAGGTTCATTATTCAAACTTTCACTTCGATCGCATGATTACGACACAAGAAATTAAAACTTAATTTTAAAATTTCGCACAGCCGCCATCTTGAGGTAATGTAAGCAATTGAATTAAATTAGATGGCAGTGCATTACAATCTGCATAATCAATTACTGTACCACATTTCACTGCGCTCAGAGAGTTAAATCACGAGAAAAGTCGATTAAAATATTTTAAATTCGCTTGGTCGCCATGTTCGTTTCGTACTTTACAGGTTTATGAAATATACATAGGTATACCTGTATCAGTACCCTTTATCACCGTACAAAATTGCAGGGTGATATCTGTAATAGTTTCGGAGATATAGAATGTCAGTGAAATATTTCGCACAGCCGCCATTTTGAGGTTATGTAAACAATTGAACTAAATTAGACTCCAGTGCATTACAATGTGTATAAACATTTGCTGTACCAAGTTTCATTACATTTAGATAGTTAAATCGCGAGAAAAATCTATTTAAATATCTCAATTTCGCTTGGCCGCCATGTTGGTTTTGTAGTCACCAGGTTTTTGAAAGTCTCATAGGTGAACTTCTAGTAGTGCCCTTTATCACCGTACACAATTTCAGGGCGATATCGGTAATAGTTTCGGAGATATTGAATGCTAGTGAAATATTTCACACAGCCGCCATGTTGGATTGGAGAGACGTAACAAAATTTGAAGGGCACGGTCGAGGTCGCCGGGAATAGTGCTATAAACTTCCCGAGTTTCATTGAAATCGCTCCAGCCGTTTCGATTTTATTAGGGGGGGGACACACACACGAATCACACATACACACACACACACACACGCACACACACACGGACAAAAGGTGATCTCATAAGCCTATTTTTTCAAAATTGAAAATAGGCTAAAAACGAGATTTTAAAATTTCACACAGCTGCCATCTTGTGGTCATGAAAACAATTGAAATAAATTAGATGCCAGTGGATTAACAATTGTATAAGCATTTGCCGTACAAAGTTTCACTACACTCGGATGGTTAAATCGCGAGAAACGTCCATTTAAATATTTATACTTCGCGTCGCCGCCATGTTGGACTTGTAGTTACCAGGTTTTTGAAAGTCTCATAGGTGAACTTCTATAAGTGCCCTTTATTGCAGCTCAAAATTTCAGGGTTATATCGGTAATAGTTTCGAAGATATTGAATTCCGGAGAAATATTTCGCACAACCGCCATGTTGGATTGGTGAGACGTAATAAAATTTAAAAGGCACGGTCGGGGTCGGCCAAAATGGTGCTATGACCTTACCGAGTTCAATTGAAATCGCTCCTGCTTTTTAGAAGTTATTAGGGGGGAGGGACACACGCACACAAAATGTGATCTCGTAAGCCTTTTTTTTTTCATCAAATGAAAATAGGCTAAAAATAACCTTAATCACATGGTTTTCTCTTTCAAATATTGGAATGATTTTTGAATTGATCGACTGAAAGATACAATATTAGCTTAAGAAAATATTTAAATCTCTGGCCTACTTTTTGAGATATAGTTTCCCTAGTGGAATCTGGTCGATCATCCGAACAGCCACCACGCTAACCTTTAACAGGGAACAAATGTCACAGGGGCGATACACTTGGTAGCAGCGACAGTACATCAATATTACCAACCGACGTAAGTTGTAAATCAAGAGTATGGCCTAAAATTGAAAGCAATGATTCCACAATTATAATAGACCACAATCCTCGAAAGTTAATCAGTGGTCATAGGACCATTTTGGCCGACCTCGACCATGCCTTTTAAATTTTATTACGTCTCACCAATCCAACATGGTGTCGAACGTATAATCTCTAGACCGCAGGTTTAAAAATTCCACATCATTCCGAATAGTACTTGGCTACCTGTTAAGATACGATTGCCGGTGGTTTTTTGGTTACATGTTAGCTTGCACTGTTGACGGGTACAGTCTCGTGGGTAGGATATGACATAACTCCAGTAGCCTGAGTCATCGTTCTCCTGGACTTATTTGAACACTGTACTCTGTCACCGCTGTGTCGTCCTCATCCTCGTCACGCAAGACTCAACTGCTACGGTCAGCAAACGCTGGGAGAGCCAATATCAGCGATAGGCTACTCGCTTCTGACGGTTCGCTCTCCTTATTACTCCTGGCTTCTGACAGGTAATACAGAATCAAACGATGTGAAATTCGAATCCCAGCTCTAAAAGCGACCATGTGTGTAGTTCCTCCTAATTAATTACCGTACCCTGTGGCAAATTGGTTAGCTCGCTAGGCTTTGGGCCGAAATGTCCCGGACATCGGGGATTTTAGTCTCGGTTAATTCCCCCAGTCCGGGAGCGGAATGTACAGTATGTAGCGTCGTCATCATCACTTCATCCACATTTGGACGCGAAAGTAGCCCACGGGTGTCAACTAGAAGATCTGCACACAGAAGTATCGAACCAAAGTACACCTAAACACTGGTACACACAAAAGAACAACAACAACAACAACAACAACAGCAACAACAACACAAACTTCAATTCAGAATATAAATTGAGAACCTTTCAGATTTCATTATTTTCTATCTCTTCTCTGTTTACAACTGTTCCTGGTAACATTGTGAGGTTCGAAGCCATTTTTCAGTGTTGCCTAAGTAAACAAAAGTTTGGTGCTTTTCAGATTAATAATCTCATGTAATTTATTTCAGGATTAGGGCATAACCCAGCTCCATTTGGGTACATTCTTGTTGACCGAATGAAAAGCACCAAACGTTTGTTCCTGATAAATCATCAGAGGTATTTCCTTTTATAATTTTCGACTGGCTGAGTGGCTCAGCGGTAACGTTCTCGCCTGCTGTGGTCAAGGTTGCAGGATCAAATCCTGGCGCAGCCAGCTGGCATTTGAGGGTGCGCAAATGTCAAGAGATTTACTGGGAAATTAAGGATCCCCTTCGGGCAAAATTCCGGCACCCCGGCGTGTCTAAGAGCCTGAATAGTTAAAAGGGACGTAATACCATCAGCATTATTCGTTCATTCATTTCGTATAGGCCATCAGGACCGCGTCATTCCAACTGTCTTCTACTGGCTTTGATGTTTGCCCAGTACGCCCGCATTCGTTCTCGGTGGACTTCCTTCCGTTCCTGGGTCCAAATCTTTCCCGTTTTCAGCTTTCATTAGCATTATTATTATTATTATTATTATTATTATTATTATTATTATTATTATTATTATTATTATTTTACTTATATAATTTACCGATGTGTTCGAGAAGATTGAAATGCAAAATCTTTTACGGAATCCAACTATTTTTCCCTTCTTTGTGCACCATTGAGATGTGCTTCTCATACGATGAGGAGGATGCAGTTCCAACTCAAATAATCCACTTCAAACACTCTACATACACGCTACTGTAGGTGAACAAAGAAAAGCTAAATATAAGAGAGAAGATGCAGAAAGGAGATTTAATCAAAGATAGTCAATTGAAGGGGAGACGAGTCGGAGAGCAAATACTGTGTGTACACAGCCAACATTTCAACAGCTTTTCTGCTGTCCCTTTGCGCAATGTTGCCAACTATTTACCTAAAACGATACCTACATTAAATTTCATTAAATTCGTCCTACAATAGTTCTTCACCGTATTAGTAATACGACTCTCGAAAGTAATCGAGTATGTGTTATTAGAATATCATGTTAAGCATATTGTACAAGCCGGACGTTGGTTTTAGACGATTGCCCTTGACGTTGAAGTTTGCGGGTGAGCCTGTATACAGTCACTCTCCCTCTCACTTTGTCACCACTAGTCTGACGTTATGGAATTCCAGACTTGAGCACGTGATGACACCACCGTGCAGAACGGTACAGTCCACGTCGAAATATTGTGTGACGCGGAAGTACACGTAGTTACGAACAGTCATTTGCCAATGACTGTACTTTAGCAGTAGCCGTAATAGTTTTGTCCATCATCTGACCGCATGGGGCAGCTGACAACAACACAGGTATTGTAGTAACTCGCCTCCAGGATTCCATTATGATTATTCACTCGTCTAAAACAAAAGTCCAGCCTGTAGAACGTTTTGCTGGTTGTTAATTTTTTATGGGCTTAAGTCATCATGGTCATCTACCCCGTGTAGATGGGTGTGTGATGAATTCGTCTGATAACCTGTGTTTAGGTGACTGACGACAGTAGCAGTGAGTGTAACTGTATTAGGGACTGGGATGAAGTAGGTGCCCCGGGAATTGAAGTGAGGCTCCCATCATTTTCCTGGAGGGGATGTGGATGACAAACCACGGGTAAAACCACACTCAGGATAGTCACTCTCTCAGCGCCGGGATTCAAACCTGCAATCTCCGGACTTGCTGCAGACCATGGTGCACGATATAACGAGCACGACTGTGCCGAATGTCGTAAAATGTATATTTATACTGTTGATAAAGTCACGAAAATATTGTAATATTTAATATACTTGAAATAGAAAACAATCAGGAACAGCTCGATTGCTTCTCTAGTAGATCGATGGATGCCGTGCACGAAGGCTGGCTACACTGGTTCTCTATCTGATCGATGGATGCCGTGCAGGACGGCTGGCTACATTGGTTCACTAGCTGATTGATGGATGCCGTGCACGAAGGCTGGCTACATTGGTTCTCTATCTGATCGATGGATGCCGTGCACGAAGGCTGGCTACATTGGTTCTCTATCTGATCGATGGATGCCGTGCACGAAGGCTGGCTACATTGGTTCTCTAGCTGATCGATGGATGCCGTGCACGAAGGCTGGCTACATTGGTTCTCTAGCTGATCGATGGATGCCGTGCACGAAGGCTGGCTACATTGGTTCACTAGCTGATTGATGGATGCCGTGCACGATGGCCGGCTACATTGGTTCTCTAGCTGATCGATGGATGCCGTGCACGAAGGCTGGCTACATTGGTTCACTAGCTGATTGATGGATGCCGTGCACGATGGCCGGCTACATTGGTTCTCTAGCTGATCGATGGATGCCGTGCACGAAGGCTGGCTACATTGGTTCACTAGCTGATTGATGGATGCCGTGCACGATGGCCGGCTATATTGGTTCTCTAGCTGATCGACGGATGCCGTGCACGAAGGCTGGCTACATTGGTTCACTAGCTGATTTATGGATGCCGTGCACGATGGCCGGCTACATTGGTTCTCTAGCTGATCGATGGATGCCGTGCACGAAGGCTGGCTACATTGGTTCACTAGCTGATTGATGGATGCCGTGCACGATGACCGGCTACATTGGTTCTCTAGCTGATCGATGGATGCCGTGCACGAAGGCTGGCTACATTGGTTCACTAGCTGATTGATGGATGCCGTGCACGATGGCCGGCTACATTGGTTCTCTAGCTGATCGATGGATGCCGTGCACGAAGGCTGGCTACATTGGTTCTCTAGCTGATCGATGGATGCCGTGCACGAAGGCTGGCTACATTGTTTCTCTAGCTGATCGATGGATGCCGTACACGATGGCCGGCTACATTGGTTCACTAGCTGATTGATGGATGCCGTGCAGGATGGCCGGCTACATTGGTTCTCTAGCTGATCGATGGATGCCGTGCACGAAGGCTGGCTACATTGGTTCTCTAGCTGATCGATGGATGCCGTGCACGAAGGCTGGCTACATTGGTTCCCTAGCTGATCGATGGAAGCCGTGCAGGATGGCCGGCTTCATTGGTTCCCTAGCTGATCAATGGATGCCGTGCACGATGGCCGGCTACATTGGTTCCCAAGCTGATCGATGGAAGCCATGCAGGATGGCCGGCTACATTGGTTCCTAAGCTGATCGATGGAAGCCGTGCAGGATGGCCGGCTACATTGGTTCCCTAGCTGATCAATGGATGCCGTGCACGAAGGCTGGCTACATTGGTTCCCTAGCTGATCGATGGAAGCCGTGCAGGATGGCCGGCTACATTGGTTCCCTAGCTGATCAATGGATGCCGTGCACGATGGCCGGCTACATTGGTTCTCTAGCTGATCGATGGATGCCGTGCACGATGGCCGGCTACATTGGTTCTCTAGCTGATCGATGGATGCCGTGCACGAAGGCCGGCTACATTGGTTCCCTAGCTGATCAATGGATGCCGTGCACGATGGCCGGCTACATTGGTTCTCTCCTTGATCGATGGATGCCGTGCACGACGGCCGGCTACATTGGTTCTCTTCTTGATCGATGGATGCGGTGCACGACGGCCGGCTACATTGGTTCTCTCCTTGATCGATGGATGCCGTGCACGACGGCCGGCTACATTGGTTTTCTCCTTGATCGATGGATGCCGTGCACGACGGCCGGCTACATTGGTTCTCTCCTTGATCGATGGATGCCGTGCACGATGGGCGGCTACATTGGATCTCTAGTTAGTCGATGGATGCCGTGCACGATGGCCGGCTACATTGGTTCCCTAGCTGATCGATGAGGCCGTGCACGACGACCAGCAATATTGGTTCCACTACCAGCTGGATCGCATCCCTCCTGGCTGCTTTAGACTGCCTGCCCATTCAACGCCTACAGGCGTACACGATAGTATGCAGCACCAACCCACTGTGATCACCGCGGTTTTTCACTGCCAGCTTCAACGCGTCACTCCTAACTGCTTTAAACTCCCTGCCCATTTCACACTTGGAGGCGTACGAGACATATATTAATTGCAGATTTCATTGCTGATTTACAAAGGAGCACGCAGTAGTACGGCATTCTAAAATCCAAAACACAACTTTGCGGAAAACGAACAACAAACGGTTGAACATCGTAATTCAGCGAGGCTCCAAAGCCTTTCACACTCAAAGCAATGGCTTCTAATCAAGGAAGTCAGACCGTATCTATCCTTACCGACAGTTCTACCCACAATGTACCCAAGAAATCGCAAAAAAGTTATGCTTCTTCAATACAGTTAACACCGAATAAAGAACAGGCTATTATTATTGACGCCATTCTCATCAATACAAAACAAAAGTCTGCAACAGTGACTTGAAAAAGTGGCGATCACAGTGGGTCGGTGCTGCTCTTAGCGTCTATATTTGGAAACGAGTTTGTACGCATAAACCAATGCTGTAATCGTTGAATGGGCAGGCAGTCTAAAGCAGCCAGGAGGGATACGATTCAGCTGGCAGTGATTGGTTCACTAGGTGATCAATGATGCCGTGTACGACGACCAGCTTGGCCTATATTGGTTTTTCGGTAGTTTAAGTTAATAGTTTATACACATAAGTAATTTAGGGCGTGTAAGTTGTAAAGTATGATCAATTTGAGACAAGATGTTCCCATGTGAGAGCCGATATCAAGAATGCTCCAAAATTATCAGAATTATGAAAGTACAGTTCACGCCCCGAATTTTGGCCAGTCAGTCCCAGGTTTGCAGCCGTACAGAGGACAGTCTGCAAGCCTCAATCATGTACAATTGATACGTTAGTTTTAAGTTGCGAGGAGAGCAACTTATGTATAAATTCACCACCTGTCCTTTGTGCAATCAGGGCTCACTAGCCAAAAACCGTAGTGTGAACTGTAAGTCTGAAGCATCTTCTACAAATTGTTCAGTCGAATATACAGTATAATCTGCTGGCAGCGGGTAGGTAAGGATGACGTATAGGAGTACCAGAATATGATGATGATGATAATTGTTGTTTTAAGGGGCCTAACATAAAGATTATCGGGCCCTAATTGCTTGGATGATCGTGAAGATGATAATGAAATGTAAACTATAACCAAAACTAACTACTAACTTATATACTAGAAGAAGAAACGGAAAACAAAAGGAGAATAAGTCAAATAAAGGACAGGAGAAAAAGAAATGCCCTCGACCCTCGAAGAATGCGGATTAAGAGACTTGGGAGGAAGGAAAGCCATGAAAGGCAGATAGGAAAGTGAAAGAGGAGAGGGTCCACCCCAGAGGTAATGGATAAAAGGGGGAAAACCGGACCCAGCTCAGGAATCCCTCAGTGTCGCCAACTCCCGAACTCACCAGCCGTGAGCCCCTGAGGATGTTGCAATGTCTAGGGAGCACCAGAAGTGGTGGGGCAACATACACCCTGCCTCCTTGAGGGCCTTGAGCAGAAGGCAGGAGATAACATGAAAGGAAAAAGAAGGCTGACCCCTCGCAGAAGGAGGGTATCAGAAAAGATGAGGCAAGGGCCAAGTAAGGCGGGAAATGAACAGACTCCCTAGGCCTCGGATACGCTAATACAGTCGGTGTCGGAAGAGAACAAGAGTTGACCAAGTGAGGTCGACAGGAAAGAAGACGGAGAGAAGCCCAGCACAAGTAAGTGGAAGCAATGCCAGACTCAGCTGGGGCCCCGTGAGTACCAGAATAATCATGGCATTAATTTAGATTAGGAAGAGCTCAGTTTTACGAGTTCGCCAGTTTTCAACACCTGGAATCTTTATATACCATGTACTTTGCATCAATGCCGCTAGATGTCCGCACGAACAGCGCAATCAGCGACTCTCCCTATCTACAAGCTACATGGCCATAGATTAGTTTTCTCTCTTCTTTGGCAACTTCTATGTTGTTGGGTATTAATAGCAGTAATGCTCCAACACAATGTTTTCACTTTTTCTGAATATTCACTGTCTGTTTTATTACTCATGACTAACCCACAGAAGCAAGTCATGTACACGGGTATATATATTTACAGTAGATTACATATAAGGAAAAAGCTCCACTTAGCTATTTACTAGGGATTAAGTTTTCCACTGGTCGTTTGTTGTTACTTTTGATATGTTTTCAAAGGCGGTGGAATTTGGTCCTTCTTGGTCTCAACACAAACAAGTAGTTCCGTAGAGAACTATACAGCCTATTTTCATATATCCTACTCATGTTAATTGCCTCTATCAACATACGAAATTTCAGTTTGAAGGTTGTGATAGACTCGTAGATATTGAGAACCATCTAAATATTTCAGATGGTTCGCAGGTTGGATTTTGATTTATGTATTATTACATGAATGTTATTGTGTATGTGTGATATTCAAATTTCAATCGCACGATTAGAACACAAGAAGTAAAAACGAGATTTTAAAATTTCGCACAGCTGCCATCTTATGGTTATGAAAACAATTGAAATAAATAAGATGCCAGTGGATTAATATTTGTATAAGGATCTAACGAGCAAAGTTTCACCGCACTCGGATGGTTAAATGGCGAGAAACGTCCATTTAAATATGTATACTTGGCGTCGCCGCCATGTGAGATTTTTGCTCACCAGGTTACTGAAAGACCTATAGGTAAACTTATGTTCATAGCATCTATGAACATTAAAAATTCAATTTAATTGCTGTAAAAGATTCGTAAATATTGAGAACCGTCTAAATATTTCGGATACTCGTCATTTTGGATTGTTAAATGTATAGGCCATAGAGTTATGTACCATTAAAGTAAAATTATTGTGTAGGTTCATTATTCAAACTTTCACTTCGATCGCATGATTACGACACAAGAAATAAAAACTTAATTTTAAATGTTTGCACAGCGCCATCTTGAGGTTATGTCAACAATTGAACTAAATTAGATGCCAGTGCATTACGATATGTATTATCATTTTCTGTACCACATTTCACAGCGCTCAGATAGTTAAATCACGAGAAAAGTATGTTAAAATGTTTCAACTTCGCTTGGCCGCCATGTTAGTTTAGTACTTTAGAGGTTTATGAAAGTTCCATAGATAAACTTTTACCAGTGCTCTTTATCATCGTACAAAATTCCAGGGTGATATCTGTAATAGTTTCGGAGATATAGAATGCCGGTGAAATATTTCGCACAGCCGCCATTTTGAGGTTATGTATATAATTGAACTAAATTAGATGCCAGTGCATTACAATGTGTATAAACATTTGCCGTACCAAGTTTCATTACGTTTGGATGGTTAAATCGCAAGAAAAGTCTATTTAAAAGTCTCAACTTCGCCTGGCCGCCATGTTGGTTTTGTAATTACCAGGTTTTTGAAAGTCTCATAGGTGAACTTCTACTAGTGCTCTTTATCACCGTACAAAATTTCACGGTGATATTGGTAATAGTTTCCGAGATACTGAATGTTGGTGAAATATTTCGCACAGTCGCCATGTTGGATTGTTGAGAGGCAATAAAATTTGAAGTGCACGGTCGGGGTCGGCCAGAATGGTGCTATGATTTTACCGAATTTCATTGAAATCGCTCCAGCCGTTTAGAAGTTATTAGGGGAGACACACACACACCATCACACACACCCACGGACAAAAGGTGATCTCATAAGCCTATTTTTTCATAAAATGAAAATAGGCTAAAAATGGATTATAGGGTCTATAAGGCATTGAGACATATTTCAATTTCAGAAAAGACATAAATGTTTCAGCTTTAGTCTTTGAAGAGTTTCATAGTCCTTATTCAGTGATTATCTTCAGTCTGTATAGTGGTAGCTGTATTGGTCGTGCTTACGTTCACCGGGTCGTCTCCACACTCACACAGATCTATCCTCATTGACACAGGCGAGTGTACACAGCCGATATACACGCACACAAGAACTACTAACGGGTTTGAGACCACTATGACTCTTGGCCAGCAATATGCAAAACTTGTTTTGATGTGTAAAAATTCAGACTTCAATCTGCTGATTTCTTCTATAGTGAAACTTGTCACGTTAACACTATTAAATACGGTTTTCTTTGTATGTGCTGCAAATAATCATCATCAAAACGCTAAAGTGTATGTTTCACAAAACTCGAACTCTTAAGCCATAGGAAGTTAGAAAGTGCGGTTTGTACCCATATTTACCAAATCGTCTCAATAATATAGGAGAAATCTTGCATTTCTTGAAAATTCGACGGAAATATATTTTATTTGTTTATGAAGTGCGTTAAAAACAAGATGTTCAGGAAATAACATATAGCCTACTTTCTCCTAAATGTATGGGTATAGTTAAAACTATTTATCCTTATCACTTCCTAATTTCTTCCAATTCGAAGTGCAAATTGGCACACTGGATTTGAGGAGTGGCGTTCAAACCATAGTTTATAATTTACCCCAGCATTTTGCAATTTCATCAGCTAACACTCCAAACAACGTAGGTATTCAGTGTATTTACACCGACTACTTACAATAATTGAAACTTCGTTGCTCTAAACGTATCACTGGGAGAAACATATTTAATATACCGGTACTTATTACACAGCTAATTTGAAATCGCCCACGGGTAAGGAGAAAGACAGGCCACGGCGCGTAAACCAAACCCTTCTGTGACGTAGGCACTGTACTGCTTGATGGTGCTTGTACGTTTAAGTCGAGAGCAATTCATAAGCAGCAGAAATGCAATATTTTATATCAATCTTCATAAAGTGGACGCAGTTTAGATGTCCGTATGTTTTCAAACACGATAAATTATACTGTATAGGTTTGCAAAACTACGCCTGTTGAAGTTACTCGTTACAAAAATCCACGCGAACTAGGATTCAAGGGTTAGTTGTGTCTTTAATAGCCGCAACAAGTAGGCTACAGTAAGTTGAGTTGTAGAGTCTGTGACCTTCGTTGTGAGTTAAATTATGAGCACATGAGTATAATTAGATCAAAGAATCTTGCAGCACAGTATTGATATCATTAACTTATTGTTGTTTCAAGGGGCGGAACATGAATTAATACGTTTATAGAAGATATATGCGGAATACACTCGCCACCGACTAACGACTTGTATCAATACCTTCTATGAAGACAAGTGATAAATGAATACCAACATTTATACAGGTTCAATGATGTAGACAAGATGACTACGTACCACACCGGCAGTAAAACGAAGACCATAGAATATTATGATCGTGAATATATTTCAATTATAAAAAACGTTTGATACATTTATGTACGGTATAGGCTATCTTTCAATTATAAGACTTATACATGCATACATTGTCCGGCGTCATTCATAGCTTTTCTTTACCTTCCTGAACACTACGAAACCGTCAAGTAATTCAACATAATTAACAAGCAGCGCCCAGGGAAAAATAACATTCGTTATGTGTATTTTGTACATTCTCCTGAAACGTATTATTTTGTGAACAACTACAACGATTAATGGTCTACTGGTGGAACATAGAGTAGACTATAGGCAGTGGTGCAACAGAACTACATTGCTGACGTCACGAAAACGCACCAGGGCCAGTCATTCTCGTTGGCCGTGATAATTGTGCCTAATCTTGGGAATGTGTGCGCTCTATTGGAAAAAATAGGAAACTTTTCAATTATACTGTAGGCATGGGTACACTAACTGGCCAGTATAGAGCGCAGCTTGCATCTAGAAGGTTGTGGTTAGCTCATATATAGTTCACCTAATTACTATTAGATGTCACTGCGGTGAAGAATGTTGTTTTAATTAAATATATATTTTCCAATGCAAAAAGCGCCATATACCCAATGCTTTATTTTATAACATCTCAGTACCCAAGAAACAATAAATATAAAAAAAATCAAGCAAAAAACTCAACACTGATAGGATTTGAACCACGGCCAGCCTGATGAAAGACGAAAGCCCTAACCACTCAGCCAATCGTGCACACACTAATTAAGCGTTAGGAACCAATTTAGATAGAATGTTCCAGCAAATCATAACTTGGACTAAACGATTTCTTCACTGGAGTATATTTCAAACAGATTTCATTACATATAAAGTTAATATAATTTTTATCACTAGGCTATATTGCATGCAACATACTGAAATCAGTAAAATATAGGTAAGAACGAGAGATCAGCTGCCATCTTGTCAAACAACTGAGACGACTCAGCTTTTTTAATGTCACTTCTAGACTATAATATTACAATATAAATCTTTAATTTCAAACGTGCCATGTCGTTTAGAACGGATAAAACGAATCTTGGTTCGATAATCAGAACTGGTGGGCCCCCTGTTATGAATTATAAGGTTTGCATAATTCACATGGCCGCTATCCTGAAATGGTACGGTTGATGACCTTCTGGTTTGGGTATAAGACGCGTCCCATATGAAGGTATACTGTTACGAAATGTGGTAAAGATCCGATGATTCTTTTGGTCGTAATGCATTATTCAGTTTTGACCATTTGAGTGGCCGCCATTACGTTTTGGTAAAGATGGCGGCAATATAAAACATGACACTGAGGTGCCCTTTGCCAGTGCTACCTCTGTACCAAATTTCGTTCATTTCGGTTGAACCGTGTTCGAATTGATAGGGGGGGGGGGGGACAGACATTCAGAGTACACACACTCACACACACAGACAGACACACTATTTTCGGCCCTGTGATGATCTCATCAGTCTACTTTCATTTTTTGCAAAAATCGAAAGTAGGCTAATAAACCCTCCCAGAACTTTGTCGTAACAATCCCGCATAACAGTAAAGCCAAGCTGGTTGTATATACACACTAGCAGTAATGCCCGGCTTAGCCCGGTGGATTTATTTTTTATGGATGATAATGAATACCACTACAGAACCGGCACATGATACTTAAACTAACAGAAAAAATATAACTTTTTGTGGTGGTGGTGGTGCTGGTTTTAGTGAGGGTGATAAGCAGTACAGTATTACGGACGTAATATTTAGATCATTTTCCCCTAATGATAATAATGATAATAATGAATAGGGAAACGGCTATTTACTAACTACAGCCCTGATACATGTAATTTACAAACAAATTTCTAAAAATGATTAGAAAGACGAGTAAGTGAAATAAAAGACACTGCCTAGGGCCTATATCTCATTGTCTGTTAGAAATGTAGAGACCAATAGTATAGTCTTTCATTGCATAGCGCCGTAGGAAAATAATCAGAACACTTTGGAAAACGTCGGCTGTCCCGAGCTCCTGAGGTAGCAATAGTATCATTTATGGCCACATAGCCCTCAACGATAAGTTTCGGATAAATTACGGTAAATTTGAAAGCACCAATGCTTATTGCAGCTGATAACCTCAATGTATTGCACCAACACCATTGCACTTATACAGATGCATAATATGTTCATGATGATAACTGTTTTAAGGGGCAAAATAAATCTTTTTGCACTAATTACTCCCCGTGACTGCAATTTATAAGCAGCGCAAAATTTAACTATTTTCGCAATTCTGCACCAGAACACTGGTAGGGGCGACGTGATGCAGCCCGAATTGCCAGTCAAAATAGACTTATTAAAATACTCTTACCGTTAGACTACTACTACGGACATGAATGATTCTAGGGCCTTAATACATGGTTTTCAAGTTCATTTTGTTTCTTATTCTACATGTAGGGAATGGAGAGCGTTGTCGAAAATATCAAGTGGACAGTGTTACCAGCAGGGTTTCAAAGTGTACGCGTAATTTGGTGCAATTAGGAGGAACGGTGTAGATTTGTGATAAAGGGCCTAAATGCAGGAAATGAAGTGGTCTGTCCGTAATTTAACATAGCCTAAACTATTCCTCTTGAATCTGGCTATCCTATAAAAAAATATTTTTTCGAAACCGACTGGTAGTTCCAGAGATTAGCGCGTTTAAACACATTAACACACAAACAAACACACAAACTCTTCAGCTTTATTATATTAGCATAGTTGGGGCGCTGAAAATTACCCTACCTAAATAATTCAAAGGAAAGGGAAATTACCCGCAGCACTGCGGAATTGAATTTTGATTTTATAAATATCGACAAATTGTTTAAAAAGTCCGTCTAAACAAATAACTAAGATGATAACCGCTGCTAGAAGTATGTCGCGTTGAGCCTGCATACCAATAAACCCAGGTGGGTGGTTTATAAACATACGAGAGATCTCGTATGGGTTGGATCAGGGTACTTTGGGTGTATGTAGTAGAATCTGTCTGATAACCGGTGTATATGTGATGGCTGTATTAGTGTGTTTTATCTGTTTTTAATTCAAGTTATGACTGCAGACATTCAATTTTTTTCTACTACTTTTGCTACCAAACGACACCGTCAACGACGAATAGTTGTGAACTTGGTTACTAGATGCCACTGCAGTCGAATCCTGATGACGAACGTTGGAACCTAAGAGCGTTAGTCAAATCTAACCCATAATTTAGCTTCACACAAGTGTAATTAGTGGAAAGTTATTTTACATGACATAAATGTATGACATGGGACCGCCGGCTTTACTTCCCCTCCAAAGGAAGGCATACTGAGGGATTTTTAACGCTCTAGAAAATCCGACGGCTTCGGCCGGGTTTTAACCCGCAACCTTGGGCATGGAAGGTAAGCATGCTACCAACTACGCCACCGAAGCCGCTCTAAATCAACACTACCAACCACACCAAGAATAAGGAATTCTCGCATAATCGTTACTTAAGATTTTTACTCATGATTATAATGATAATTGTTGTTTTAAGGGGCCTAACATCAAGGTTATCAGACAGTAAAGGTTTGGGTGATAGTGAAAATGATAATGAAATGTCGTCGTCGTCGTCGTCTGTAACTCGATTCCGAGTAAACATACTTCTTCCTGCATAGAGCTTTTCAGACCAGCTTGTGGATGTGATTCTGATGACTAAACAGGCCAATCCTGGCATAAAACATGCGCCCACATAAATTGCACTCAATGGTCGGGGGAGGGCGGGGTTGCAATTGACGAAGCTTTCATGCTTGTCGCTTGGCCTCTTCATGTCTGCGACGTTCTTCCTCAAAGAAGTTGACAGCCGTCGATGTAATGTTCTAATGAAATGTAAATTACAACCAAATAGTACATTATGCAACGAGCCTATAATGGCAATAATTAAGACATGTGTATGTTTATAAAACGAGCGTATGCCAGTTTTATAATTTTCATACGAGTGTCTTATTTACCATTATAGGCGAGTTGCATACGACTGTTTATGTTCGACGATTATTATTATAACTATTTTATGTTCGAACATAAATATTCATAAACATCTGTCGAGATTTCACCAGTTTTATGTACTGAACAGAGCTCATGTGACGCAGAGAATGCCTTATATTTGACCATGGCCTCCTCGATTACCCCACTATTACACTAGACAACGCAGTGAAATTCAAATTAGAAGGCTTGGAACTTAGCGCAGGTGCAATGCTAACCTTATCTCATTGATCAAACAATTGTTTCTTGAGCTCTGATTGGTGGGAGAAACTATTTCATAATGAACAAGAAGTTCCGTGAAGAACTATACAGCCTACTTTTCATGCCAATGATTATTCTACAGTATATGAACCTATCTAGAATAATGACAAAATTAAGTTGGTAATATCGAAATATCAAATTAGTTCAAAATATACTTGATATAATGTAGCCTAATAGAGAACTACAGTTGGCAGCCCTGGTGACTGAATATATTCTTAGTTCCATCTCTTAAGATACAGAATACAAAATTGGGTTGAAGTCCATTGGACGTTACATGCAGTTAGACACTGGATCTATCAGCACGCGTAAAAGCATATTGCCAACAATACCATGCGTGTGCTGGTCAGAAATTATCTGAAATATTATGATATCTTGTTGTGCCAATTTTGGATAAAATCCATTTGTTAGTATAGAAGTTACATGTATTTTAAAATTGGAACTATCAGCAAGCATAGAATCATGTTGGCAGCACTGCCTTGTATTAATTACTCCAAATTAATCTACAATGTCAGGTGCTATACGTGTGCAAAGTATAGAGCTGTTGGCTTGCATACTTTCTGATATATTGATATTAGGGTAAATAAATTTAGACAGCATTTATTAACAGTTGGCAGCCCTGATTGCTCTTAACAATACTTATAGTCATATCTGCTATGGTACACATAGCACATACGAAATTTGGTTGAAATCCAACTGATAGTATAGAAGTTACATGTATTTAAAAATTGGTACTATCAGCAGGCTTATAATCATGTTGGTAGAACTGACGTATATAAGTTACTCAAAATTAATCTAAAATGTCAGAATATACGTGTGCATAGTTTAAAGCTGTTGGCTTGCATACTTTCTGATATATTGGTATTTGGAAAAAAATAATTGAGAGAGCAATTATTAACAGTTGGCAGCCCTGGTGGCTCTTAAGAATACGCTCAATCATATCTGTTTATGTACAGATATTACATACAAAATTTGGTTGAAATCCAATTGATAGTGTAGAAGTTATATGCATTTAAACATTGGACCTATCAGAAGGCTTAAAATTATTTTGGCAACACTGTCATTGTTGGCCTCCTGAAAATTAAACTGAAATAGTATTATCTGCATGTGTACCAATTTTGGAATAGCTCCCATGCATACCTTGCGAGATATCCAACATGGAGCTCAAACTTCTAGTGCGTTTTTTCAGCAGTTGGTAGCACTGACATCATTTTCAAATATGGACGTGAGCTATTCCGGTGCACATCTTTACTCATACTAAATTTGGTTTTGATTGCTGCAGCCGTTTAGGAGTTGATAGGGGGGGACACACACACAGCCAGACAGACAGACAGAAGGACAGACAGACAGACAGACAGACAGACACACATTTTCCCGGATCGATCTCATAAGTCTACTTTTTCCTCATTTTTGCAAAATGTGAAAAGTAGGCTAAAAATAGTGTTATAATGGCCATCATTACGATACCGTTTTCTGACATATAATAGTCAGGGTCGAACATAAACCAACTACACACTTACAACTAAAACTAATTATGGACTTACATTGGCCTACTAGAAGACGAAATTGAAAATAAAAGAATAAGGTCAATAAACGACAGGAGAAAAAGAAATGCCCTCAATCCTCGAGTATTGAGGGACTTGTAAGGAAGGAGAGCAATGAAAGGCAGATAGGAAAGGGGGAAAGAGGAGGGAGTCCCCCTCGGAGGCAATGGAAAAACAAGGACCTGGTTCAGGAATCCCTCAGGGTCACTGACTCCCGAACTCACCAGCCGTAACCCCTTGAGGGTGTAGCCCTCTTCTGAGTGCACCGTAAGTGTTGGGGCTGTAAACACACTTCCTCCTTAAGGACCATGAGCAGAAGGCAGGAAATATCAAGAAGAGAAAAGAAGAGGTCTGACCCCTTGAAGAATGAGAGATCAGGAAAGATGAGACACGGGCCAATTACGGTGGAAAAGTGGAAGACACCCTTGGCCTCGGATACCCTAATACCGTCATGGTTGGAAGAGAACAAGAGTTGACCAAGGGAGGTCGTCAGGAAAGATTACAGGGGGGAGACTGGCATACGTAAGTGGAAGCAAATCCGGACACAGCTGGGGTCACGTGGTCGCCAACCCACGTCCCATTAGTTGCGATCCTCTGGGGGATTTTTACTCGGTGACTAGATTAGACCTTGGTGGAAGGTGGTACGTAACTAAAACTCATTTTCCCAGCTCTAGTGCTACGGTCGTGAAGGAAGCACGGTTGGTTGGGATGGCACGCGCTCAAGACGATCAGCACGTTCCGATTTCCGAAACAACTATCTGGAGGACAATATTCGCAATGGTGGCTTCAGTGGCGTAGTTGGTAGCATGCTGAGCTTCTATGCCCGAGGTCGCGGGTTCAAACCCGACCGAAGTCGTCGGTTTTTTTTTGCGTTAAAAATCCCTCAGCATGCCTTCCTTCGGAGGGGAAGTAAAGCCGGCGGTCCCATGTCATAGATTTATGGCAGGCAAAAGAACCTTCCACTAATTACACTCGTGTAAAGCTAAATTATAGGTTAGATTTGACTAACGCTCTTAGGTTCCAACGTTTGTCAACAGGAGCCGACTGCGGTGGCATCTAGTAATCAAGTTCATAACTACTTGTTGTCTACGGTGGCGTTTGGTGGCAAAAGTAGGAACTACTTGAAAATTGAATGTCCGCAGTCCTTACTTGAATTTTAAAACAAGATGTTCAGTAAAGAACATATAGCCTACTCTCTCCTAAATGCATGGGTATTGTTAGAACACTTTGTCCTTTTCAAGGAGTATAATTGAATGTTGGTTGTAGTAGCTTGTTGAAATACAACGTGTTATACGGATATTAAACATGAATATTAGGTGTCCTTTGATAGTGCTACCTCTGTACAAAATTTCATTCAATTCGGTTTCACCGTGTTTGAATTGATACGGTGAATCAATTTGCACACATACATGGCCGCTATCTGCAAACTATTAGGTTGATGACCTTGTAGTTTAGTCAAATGATGCTTCCCACAAAAAGGTATGTTGTTGCAAAACTTGGTAGTGATCAGATGATTAGGTTGGTCGTAATTTGATTTAAACTTTTATCATTTGGGTGGCCGCCATTACGTTTCCGTCAAGATGGCGACGATATAAAACATGACAATGAGTTGCCTTTTGCGAGAGCTATCTCTGCACCAAATTTAGTTCAATTCGGTTTCACCGTGTTTGAATTGATAGGGGGAATCAATTTGCACACATACATGTCCACTATGTGCAAATTATTGAGCTGCTGATCTTGTAGTTTGGTCAAACGATGCCTACCACATAAAGGTATGTTGTTACAAAAATTAGTAGAGATCAGATGATTAGGTTGGTCGTAATTTGATTTAATCTTTTAACATTTGGGTGGCCGCCATTACGTTTTCGTCAATATGGCGGCGATATAAAACATGACACTAAGGTGCCCTTTGCAAGTGCTTCCTCAGCACCAAATTTCGTTCAATTCGGTTTCACCGTGTTTGAATAGTTAGGGGGAATCTATTTGCACACATACTTGTCCGCTAACCGTAAATTATTGATCTGATGACCTTGTAGTTTGGTCAAATAATTCTTCATACATAAATATATAAAGTTGCAAAACTTAGTAGAGATCAGATGATTAGGTTGGTCGTAATTTGAATTAAACTTTTAACTTTTGGGTGGCCGCCATTACGTTTTCGTCAAGATTGTGGCGATATAAAACATGACACTGAGGTGCCCTTTGCTAGTGCTACCTCTGTACCAAATATTGTTCAATTCGGTTTCACGGTGTTTGAATTGATAGGGGGAATCGATTTGCACACAACATGGCCGCCATCCGCAAAGTATCGGGCTGATGATCTTGTAGCTTGGTCAAAGAACGCTTCTCATATAAAGGTATGCTGTTGCAAAATTTGGTAGAGATCGGATGAATAGGTTAGTCGTAATTTGATTTAAGCTTTGAACATTTGGGTGGCCGCCATTACGTTTCCGTCAAGATGGCGGCGATATATAACATGACACTGAGTTGCCCTTTGCTCGTGGTACCTCTGTACCAAATCTCGTTCAATTCGGTTTCACCGTGTTCGAATTGATAGGGGGGGGGGGGGGCAGACATTCAGAGTACACACACTCACAGACACACAGCCTCACTGACACACACACACACACACACACACACAGACAGACACACAATTTTTCGCCCTGTGTTGATCTGATAAGTCTACTTTAATTTTTTGCAAAAATCGAAAGTAGGCTAAAAGAAACAGATAACACAAACGAATACAGCCATCACAATTAACACCGGTTATTCAGACAGATTCTACACACACCGCAAGTACACGGGGCTACATGGCCGCGTTGTCGCAGCCTCTAAACTGAGGAACCAACCAACCAATATTCACAATTGATTGTGTACTGTAGTTCAGAGAGACGATGTGTGCTGATACTAGTCAGTCTGCTATCGACAGCTCTGACAGGTTCATTGCTATCAGTTCGCCACATTCAATTTTTTAATCTATTTCAGTTCAGCACCATTTGACTTTCACAATTATATTTTAAAAACAAAATGTCAAGTGCGAATGGTATCTAGAATGGCTGTACCACAGATGGCTTTTATTATTAACTAGCTGTACCCGGCATGCAATGCAATGCTAATCGAAGTAAGTATTGGCGTTGTAATTTTTGTGGTGAAGTGCTATTGGATAAACTTTTTTTTTTTCGCTTTTCGTTAACTGTATCTAAACTATTGTACAATGGATTTACTAATTCAGAAACATTTGCGGGAGCGTGCACAACATCTCACCAAAGTTTCATCGCAATCGGTTGAATGGTATAATGAACACATACGAGAAAAGCACACAACCACACAGACAAACTCTCACGTAACATTCATGTTTATATATAGAGATTGGAAACATACGATGCTGTTAATTCTGTTTAGGAGTTTTGGACATCTTGGTCTTCAGCCTTGTGTAGTTGGGTGTGTGTTGAACTTGTCTGATAACGTGTGTTTTTGTGATCACTGTAGTAATATGTGTTGCTGTATTATGGATAGGGGGAGTGGTCCCGGGACCTGAAATATTATTCATATGGCAATAGTATATCTGTTACGCTATCCTGTGCTAACATAAATGAGTTATTTATTATCTCTGTTTCACTTCAATGACGTTATTAATCTGATCATAACACTGTCAGCTATAGTTTCGTAATATTGTGTTATTTGTACTTTTATTGCAGCAAAATAGCCATCGAAAATAAAGAATTAACACGTACACTAAAATTGCGCTCTGGCACTTTGGATTGCACAGTCTTTGATTAATTTCTTTCTTTCCTTTCCTACACAGTTCTAAGAGGTAGCGATTACTTCATGCTAGTCCACATAGTTGGCATACACACGTCTCTGTAGGTTCGTGGAAAGATTTGCTCATACATATAAGGAGGTGAAAACCATGAACCGCCAGACGTGTAAACACATGCCTCAACTCAAAGTTGGCTGTAGTCGATCATGGCTCCGGTTCCATCAAATTCTTGAGGTATCCTTCTTTTTTTCCTTCAATGATGTTAGTAGTTTATTGGGATATTAGTGAATGAGAGTAAAACTAAGAGCATGGTAATGTCCACATCTAACACAAGAAGAGCCCCGCATGATATTAAAATAGGCGATAAGACATTTGAGGGTGTGACACAATTTAAGTATCTAGGAGTACTTATTAACAACCAGTGTGATATGACACACTGTATTAAAGATCGATTACAGGCTGGAAACAGAGCATACTATGCAAACATCAAGATGCTCAGGAATCAACTTATATCGCGAACAACCAAAATGAAGATATATAAGACAATGATAAGACCAGTAGTGACCTATGGCTCTGAAGCTTGGACATTAACTATGGATGATGAGAATACTGTGAAGTGTTTTGAAAGGAAAATACTGCGAAGAATATATGGCCCTGTTAGACAGGAAGATGGATGGAGAATACGATATAACCATGAACTAAACGAATTGATTGGAAAACAAGATATCGTCAAGTTTATAAAGGCACAGAGAATCCAATGGTTGGGACATGTAGAGAGGATGCCGGAGAGCCAGATGCCCAAGAGAATGTTGAAAGGGAGGCTATTCTCCAGGAGGAGGAAAGGACGTCCTAAGAAGAGATGGTTGGATGGTGTGACTGCAGACCTCGTCGCAATGGGAGTAAGAGGATGGAGGAGCAAGGCGATGGATAGACCAACATGGAGAGCAGTTGTCCAAGAGGCCAAAACCCACCCCGGGTTGTAGCGCCATGTAGTAAATAAGTAAGATGTTAGTAGTTTTTGTTAGGCTCTGGTGTTTGGTAGAGGTAAATAGTTTATAAGGTCTTCACTAAGAAATTATTCTCGTGCCAGGAGGTAGAATAATTGTGACCTGGTAGTTTTTGACACTCCGATTGCATTTCTTATGAATAATGCCTTCACTCTTTCTAGTGAGGAAAGGTTATTTTCTGTTAGGTATTGCCAAATGACTTGAATGCCATATATTAGAATAGGCATGATTTTATTTCTGAAAAGAGCCATTGCTGTCTCATAGCTGAGGGTTCTCAAGTATCTAATTCCATGCATCGCCCGTATAGTTTGCGTTGATTTCTCTATCACAATCATGATAATTATGTAAAACATGTAGCACTTGTTTGGGGCGTGATACCTCAATATTTGAATTCCTCTACGATGTTTATTTTCCTCCCCTTGATAAAAATCTCTGTCGTTGCTGGAACCTTCCCTCGTTTTCTAAACACCATCATTAACTTACCGTTTTTGAAACGTTGATTTCAAACTTGTGATCGGAACACCATTGTTCCATTTCTGTATTTTGGAGTTTTGTAACGTCTTTAGAGCCAATCACAATATCATTGGCCTAGGCGGATGACACTACGCCCTCTCTTTGAGCTATTCTCATGATTTCTTCTGTTGCCAGAATGAAAAGTAAAGGGCTAATTGGATCACTCTGATGTATTCCGTTTGTTTGCAATAATGTTTTTGAAAATGAAATGTAGTCTGAAATGATTAGTTTGTTCCATAAGAGTATTGATTTTATAGTTTGCGTCCATACATTATGTCCACCTAGGGTTTCTTCTAGTTTCTCTATCACAAGTTTTCGGTTTATGAGATTAAATGCTTTAATAAAGTCTATGAAGACTGTGTAAAACTTTTCTTTGCCTTCTATGGCTTCCCAGATATTAGTAATAGATTTGAAAGTTGTAATCTCTGTTTATTTCATTTCACTTTTTTATCTTATTCAATATGCATTTTGTGTAAAATATGTGAAATTAAACTTACTTGCTTTTCAGTGGGTCAACAGGGTAGTACCTAAATTGTAATGGGTGGTAGCATGCTGAACTGCTGTGCCCAAGATCGCGGGTTCAAACTCGGCCCAAGTCGTCGGATATTTTAAGAGCGTTAAAATCCTTCAGTGTATGCCTTCCTTCGGAGGGGAAGTAAAGCCGGCGGTCCCATGTTACAGATTTATGGCATGTAAAAGATCCTTCCAGGTTAGATTTAGTTGAAACGCTCTATCTAAGTTCTAACGTTCACCACTAGGTCTCAGTGACATCCGGTAGCAAAAGTTGGAACTACTTGAAATCGAATGAAACTTGTAGCTCACCCCATGGGTGTCCACATTGAAGCAGCTACAGCCTCTGGCGAGCTGAACATGTCCTCAGACACTCCCGGCACTAAAAGCCACACGCTAAATAAATAAATTCTCTAAAACTGCAAGAAATTAAATGAGATTAATCATTACGGTACACTTGGATGACTAGTTTCGATCGTCAAGCGATCATTATCAGATCACTTACACTAAGTCTATGAATGTGTGGGTTAAGATACTGGCTATAATTCGTAGTCAAATAGTGAATACGTCATTTCATGATAATCCTAGGCACTTAATGAAAAACTGACACTCTCTGACGCGTTTCTTTATCAAGCGAAGGACTGATTTGAGCAGATAGTGTAAGAAATTATTTTACATTATCAGGTGAGCTCTAGACTTTCAACAACCCTCTGCCGTTAAAAAGTCATCGCTGGCTCTTGTCAGACGAGAACCAGGAGCGCTTCGATACTTTTTTGCGCAGTTGTAGAGAGCTTGCACAGTGTGAACATGTCGTCCACTGAACGTGTGACACGTATCTTGTTGTTTAGGAATTACGATGTATGATATTGTTACTATCTACACCTGTCCACCTCGTCATGTTGCCCCGGAGGTCTGGGTTCGATTCCCGGCTTTGCCAAAAAAATTTAATTCTTGTGTGAGGGCTGGAACGAGGTGTACTCAGCCTCGTGGTGCATCTCCACCATCCTGCTTCTTACCCAAATCCTACCTCAATTACAACAAACACACATTAGTACAGATATCACAGTGTCAGACGCTAAGAAAAACCGTCTTGAGCAAAATTTGAGTGTTCTGTGTTTGCGGTCTTTAAATTAATTTCTTATTAAAATTTATTATACTGTTTTAGTCGCAACAATAAAAGCAATCTACAGCTTAAAGGACCTTCAAAGACACGTCAGGAACGGCAATGCCTTTATTCAGATGTGTTATATTCCCTATAGCAACATATGGAATTGACTTAATCTGTGAAAAACTCAGTATCGGTGACTTACAAGCTGGAAAAAGTAAAGACACGTTTCTCGAAAAGAGTCCTAGGCGTGGGGTTAACATCACCATCAAGACTGATCTATGAACTGCTGAAGGAGAGTTCCTTCATTGAGGATATTGGAAAACAATTGTATTAGCCAAATACACACGCCTGTGATCACACCCTTCAAATTCTAAGAGGTAAGAAGAACAACATTTGGAATCATTAATAGGCCTATTTAACTGACGCAACTTTAGCGGGCGACTGGATGAAGACAAATTAAGACATTTAATGACATGCAGTATACGGATTCCATCATAAAGTTGGTAACATTAAACGATTTCATAATCCAATTGAAGACTGCAAGTGCGAGCTCTGTCGGGATCAATGCGACAGATACCATGTAGGAAGGTGTAAGAAGAGAGTAGCATCTACAGATAGGTTTTGCTTAGATTCGTAGATTTGTAAATTTCATCATGGCCATTTGGCTGCAATAAATTTAGTAAATTATTTTTTGGTATATTGGCTCTCACGGCCAGTGAATTAAAACTCAGCAATTCTTCTAGGTTTGTGTCGTGTCTTGTGTGGGGTTTCACCTAGGACACTAAGCTGGCTCATGATCGGGCTCTTGGTGTCCCAGCCCAGACCCCCAGAGGAGTAGCGAACTGCGGGCTACCTCCCATTTTATGAAGCGTACCTGAGCCTCTTTACTGCGAGAGCTTGTAACCTATATTTTATGAGTCCCCCATGACAGTTTTAATGTAGGCTAGTGGGTTTATTATTTCTTTATATCATGTTATCGTGTTGGCAACGTGTTCAATTGCATTGGACACGTCTGCAGTAGACGCAGTGTCATTATTATTATTATTACTATTATCATATACGAATACTTTTTATTATTAATTATTCAATGTATTCTAGGTCACTTTTGACGAGATTCTGAAGCTAGCTCTAATCGTATGTTGTCTAAGAAAGTTTATTAATATTGTTCAGACCACCGAACCAGGAGTCAGGTTAATGTTCTGGTCACACGTGCAGGAGGCAACACTTAATGGACACTATTGTCTCGAGCAGGTATGCTCGCTCACCCAGAGGGGGTGATGAGGAAGCGGCCGAGAAAATGCAATGAGTTGCCTGGACAAACAGGCGTATGACAATAGCAATTCTGAGAAGACTCCCTGGCAGAGGTGCGGCTTGAGGGACGGGCTGTGGCATTCAGACTGACTGCACTGCTTAAGAGATTGTCTCGCTGGACTTTGAGATGACAGGGTGTGTAGTGTGCCGTCTCTCTTGAGGAGTGCTACGTGTTTCGACGGAGGGTGATTGGGTTCTGGCTGTTATGCCACGATCACAGTAGGCCTAATAACTGTGCTAAGTTGAAGAAGACCTTCATGGCGGTAAACCATAATGGCATGGCTGACCAGCTTCAAAGTGGTGTAGAGGTGAAATGGACATATGGGGCAGACGACGGCATTACCGGTAATGTGAAAACAAACTAAGAAATCTTTAAAGGCCTAAATATTATTATTATTATATTATTATATTATATATTTTAATTGCTTTTCTTGTGTGTCACTCTTTTTATTATATTTATCAATTTCTCGCATGCAGCTTCAGAATATAAAGTAAATTTAAATTGGATAGTTTCTTTTTAGTTAGATGCATGTAAACCTTCCTTCATCTTTATTAATTTATAGGAGGTTTTGGTAAGGCCTATGTACGAGCCAGTCCTTTCAGTATATCTGCACACGCCCGGAGATAAGAAGAGTTTCGATAAGGTGGATTTGTTTAATTACATTACCAATTATGTCAGTTGCTTAAATTTTAAAGAAAGGCCATTTATGAGGCAGAATATTCATTTTTATTTAATTTTTGTATCTTCAAAGTTACAAATGGCTTCTCTGGGTGAAGCCATCTTGTGGCAAGAATTGAAAGATTTCAAATGGCGCCCAACTATGGAGTGTGAATAAGGCTGGCTGGTGCATAGTATGGCAGTACGCACAGGTAATTTGTGAAAGCTGATCGGGTATTTTAGGAAGGGTATATATGTTCAGTGATTTTGGAGGGTATGCTAAGTAATAAGAGTGAGCCTGATTTATTAAAGTTGAGATCTAGAAGTGTTGACAGAAGCACTCTTGGTCATTCTAGAAGAGGCAGGAGTCAGTCAAACAGGCAGACCAATAAGCGGTCAGATTCCACAAATTCGAGAGTAGTTCTTAGTAAAATGGCAGATAAGGATGTGATTTCTGGTACGTTGGAGGGACGTGAGGGGGCCGAGAAAGATGATGTTGCAACTAGCAAGGAGTTAGGAATGGGAGAGAATAGTGAGGAGGAAAATGTAGGGCTGGGGGAAAACTCACAGATGATCAAGTTAATGGAGCAGATGATGTCTAAATTCAGTAGTAAACTAAGTGATTTAAGTAATAAAATGGATACTCAGAGTAGTGATTTAAGTACTCAAATTAATAATCAAAGCAGTGAATTTAGTACTAAGATAGACATTCAAAGTACGGATTTAGAGAGCAAAATTAATAAGATTGTAGAGAGTATGAGTAAAGGCTATAAGGAAATTCGTCAGGAAATTGCTAGTAGAATTGAGATGGTAGATAAAAGATTCGATCAAGTTGAGGAGAAGATGAGCTTACAGAGGCAGGGCATTATGGATACTGTTGATAAGCAGATAGGCGAGGTGAGTAATGAGGTAGCCATTGTCAAGAAAGAAGTTAGTGAGAGGTTGATAGTTGTAGAGGAAGAAATGAAGGATATAACTGAGATTAGAAATAAGCAGGTGTTTTTCGAACAGGAGCTAACGGTTTCTTCAGCCAGAGTAACGATGGTAGATAAGAGTGTAAAAAAGGAGATTAGTGAACTGAAATCCTTTAATGAGAGCGAAAATTTGAAATTAAGAAGAGAGCTGAATCAGGCCAAGTCAAATAAGGAAAATTGTAATCACTCTGTAGGACATAGTAACTTCTATCGGGAATCAGACTTACCTAAATTTAGTGGAAGGCAGTTTAACCCTATGGAGTTTGTTAAAGTTGTTCAGAAGAGGTTTTCGAAAGGGTTAGAAGATGGCACTTTAGACTGGGATATTGTTGAGGAAATCATATCATTAGCTTTTGTGGGGGAGGCTAAATCTTGGTATCAAGTTTTTAGGGGAGGTTTTCAGGGGTTAGAAGATTTTAGGCAGAAGTTTGAGGGAAAGTTCTGGAACGAACAGACTAAAGGAAGAGAAAGAGACAAGATTTCTTTTGGGAGGTATCAGTCGAATCAGGGGGTGAGCATGACGGAGTATTTCCTCAAACATGTCCTTATCAGTCAGAATTTAGACACTAGTTCTTCTGAAGGTGATATTGTTAGGCGTATGGCCCGTCATTTTTCTGATGAGGTGAAGATGGCCGTAGTCATGCAGGATGTAAATACGATTAAGGACATGGAACGTGTGTTAGAAAGGTTTGATACTTTGGGTAGAATGGGAGGCAAAAGGCAAGAACAGGGAAGGGAAGGAAATTACGATCAGGGGTATCAGGAGGAAGGGAATAGGCATTATGAGCGTAGGAATATTGATAGGCCAGGTAACTTTGTGAGGAATGATAGAGGAAATTTTGTAAATAGGGATAGGGGTGACCAAGGGAATTTTCGGAATAGGGGGCGCGGAGAACAGAGGCAGGCAGAAAATCGGGGACCTGGGGAACAAAGGCAGTTAGAGAATAGGGGGCGTGAAGAAGAGAGACAGCCAGCTCAGCCGAGTAATTTAAACGGGAACAGGGCTCTTTAAGACGGTCAGATAGAGGGTCCCATCCCAGTATTCCAGTTCATGTGTTGAAGAAGATAGAATACGACCTTGATGTTAGAAAGGAATTGTTAGATGACCAGGTTGAGGTTATGCAGGAGAGATGTGAGCCTACGTTGATCAGTCCTGTGATTAAGGTGAAGATATGGGGTCAAGTCGTCGATGCCTTATTGGACTCAGGGAGCATGTGTTCTTGCATTAAGGCAGGCTTTTATGATGAGGTTAAGAGTAAAGGAGAAGCCATAGAGGAGATTCCTGTGTCCAATATATTTATATTGTCTGCTGTTGGGACTAAGTCACAGAGAGTGCGTAGACAGGTTGTCGCACCTATGTACATTGATGAGAAATGTGGTCGTCAGAGTTTTCTAGTGGTCGCGAATTTAGTGTATCCTGTCATATTGGGTGCGGATTGGCTAAGCAGTCAGATGTGTAAGCTTGATTATGGCGAATCTAAGGTGAGATTCAAGTGGGGTGAGAATTTTGATACAATTAGTCTGAGTTATCAGGTGGACTCGGGAACCTTTGTGAGTATATCAGTGTGTGTCCAGGTTTTAAATGAAGAGGAAGAAGTCAGTGAGGTTAGTAGCGACATGGTATCAGAGGATATTCAAAGTTGTAGTATGGTAGTGGAAGAGGAGCGTGAAGGCGAATTTTCAAGTGTTGTGGAAGATACAATGTTGGAGGTAGAGCAGAAGGCTCAGTTGTTAGAAGTCTTGAGAGAGCACAGTGAGGTGTTCTCTGACAAACCTGGTAGGACACATGTGTACGAGCATAGTTTCGAGATCACCGATAGGTCTAGTTTTAATGGTGTTAGATACCCGATACCACACGCCCATGTCAAAGCAGTAGATGATGTCATTTCGCAGATGCTAGACAATGAGGTGATCGAATTCAGTAGGAGCCAGTATGTCAATCCGTTGGTAGTAGTGATTAAGAAGGATGGGTCAGTTAGGCTATGTTTGGATGCAAGACAAGCTAATAAACGCATTGCGCCGGATCATCAGCGACCGGAAACTACTGAGGATTTAGTTCAGAGATTTGGGGGTAAAGAATGGCTGTCCACATTAGATTTGAGTGCTAGTTTTTGGCAGGTACCCTTACGGAAGGAGGATAGACAATTCACGGCTTTTTGTTACAAAAACCAGCTGCTACAATTCACACGGATTCCTTTTGGTATGAAGACATCGTCAGCTGGGCTCATTCGCGCACTTAACATCGCTCTGGGACATGACACTGGGGATTTCACAGCCAGTTACATCGATGACTTAGTCATCGCATCACGTACATTTGGGGAACACATGGAACACCTTAGAATCGTTTTGGGGAAGTTGCATCGGGCCGGGTTCACAGTGAAACTTAAGAAGGCGACCTTTTGTGCACAACAGATCACGTTTTTAGGCCACACTATTACACCACAGGGGGTTACGCCAGAAGGGTCGAAATTAGACAACATAATCAACACTCGGACACCACGTAACGTCAAACAACTTCGCTCTTTTCTGGGGGTATGTAATTATTTCAGGAGGTTTGTACTGCGGTATTCGCAGCTGTGCGGGCCATTTAGCGGGTTACTTAAACAGAATTCTAAGTGGGTTTGGGAAAAGGAACACGATGAGGCATTCATCAAACTTAAAGAGGGTTTTAGGGATGCTGTCACACTTAGGTACCCCGGGCAGGATAGTCAGTATATAGTGATGACAGATGCTAGCGACTTAGGTTTAGCAGGGGTGCTTTGTCAAAAGGATGGGGATGGTAATCTAGGCATCGTGTCACTTGCTAGTAGAGGTCTAAATTCCGCGGAGAAAAGATACACTACTAGTGAGAAGGAATTGCTAGCCATTGTGTATTCGCTGGGCAAGTTCCGGACCTATGTGCTTGGCCGGAAATTCCTAATCTATACAGACCATAACGCACTTACGTTTCTTAGGACATGTAGGATAACCTCGAACCGGCTTTCTAGGTGGATATTGGCGATCCAAGAGTACGATTTTGATATATTTCATGTAAAAGGGTCAGAAAACGCATTCGCGGATTTTGTGAGTCGCCACACGGAAATTGTTGGGGAGGGAGTTGAAGCTAGGAGAGAGGAAGGAATTTTGGTCTGTGTAACTAGAATGTCAGATAGGGACGGGGAGAGGTTAAAGTTGGGTAAAATGAGAGAGGAACAATGCAAGGACGAGGAGATTCAGGACATTTATCGGGAACTCGAGGAAATGGAACATATGAGCATTGCTAAGAGGGGTAATAAGGAATTCAGGCTAGTTAACGACTTGCTAACTAGGAAATGCTTTGGCGAGAGATGGTGCGTGTGGGTTCCTAAGTCTTTGAGGTATGATATTATCTGGTTTTATCATAAGGAGTTAGGCCACTATGGTGCAGAGAAGGTGTTGGGTGCTATTCAGGAGAACTTCTTCTGGAAAAACATGGGCAGGGAAGTCAGAAAAACCCTAGCAACATGTGAGTTGTGTCAGAAGTGCAAGCACCCCACAAGGTATTTAGAAGGGCCAAGGCAGGCTGTTTTAACTCAGAAACCAGGTGAGTTGGTGTGTGTTGACCTCTATGGGCCGTTGGTGAAGTCTCAGTATGGCTACCAATATGTGTTTGTCGTTGTTGATGCCTTTTCTAAGTATGTTAAGCTCTATCCCCTAAGACAGGCCACGGGGAGGGGTTGTGTAAATTGCATACTGGGGAAATATGTTCCGGAGTTTGGTAAGCCACTCCGAATACTCTCAGACCACGGTTCTCAGTTCACCTCGAAGATATGGAGGACCAAGTTGAGTGAACTGGGAATACAGTGTACGTATTCCTCTATTAGGTATCCCCAAGGAAACATGTCTGAGAGAGTAATGAGAGAACTAGGGCGCATGTTTAGGACTTATGTGAGTGAGCGACATAATGCCTGGTTTTCGATGCTTGAGGACGTTGAGCGTTGGCTCAATGTAACTAAACACGAGAGCACGGGTCGCACTCCCATAGAAGTCCAGCTGGGCAGGAAGCCTGTCAGCGAACTTGCCATGATTTTGGGTTTGAGGACAGGGGAGGCCGTACCCAGAGATTTAAGTATCAGGTTAGCTGGGGAATATTTATGTAAGGCCAGTAAGAAACGGCAGAAGCAGCAAGGGAAGCGGGCAGGAGATAAGTTAGATGTAGGTGACCTTGTGCTTTTGAGGGTGCCTCATGTCTCGTCCGCAGACCAGAAATTGGTGAGTAAATTTTTTCATTTGTATGAAGGACCGTATGAAATTGCACGGAAATTAGGGGCCTGTGCGTACGAGCTCCTTACAAAGGACGGCAGGGTGCTAGGGATTTACAATATTTCCAATCTGAGGATGTACATATCCTAGTAGCCCTGTTGATTGTGTATATATTTGTGGAAGGAAGGAGTTAGGATTTTGGAAGGGAAGTCATGCCTAAAAAGATTGCTTTTTATTCTATGGTATAGGACCAACTGAATGAAAAGCAAGGGGGCGTTCTGTAACCTATATTTTATGAGTCCCCCATGACAGTTTTAATGTAGGCTAGTGGGTTTATTATTTCTTTATATCATGTTATCGTGTTGGCAACGTGTTCAATTGCATTGGACACGTCTGCAGTAGACGCAGTGTCATTATTATTATTATTACTATTATCATATACGAATACTTTTTATTATTAATTATTCAATGTATTCTAGGTCACTTTTGACGAGATTCTGAAGCTAGCTCTAATCGTATGTTGTCTAAGAAAGTTTATTAATATTGTTCAGACCACCGAACCAGGAGTCAGGTTAATGTTCTGGTCACACGTGCAGGAGGCAACACTTAATGGACACTATTGTCTCGAGCAGGTATGCTCGCTCACCCAGAGGGGGTGATGAGGAAGCGGCCGAGAAAATGCAATGAGTTGCCTGGACAAACAGGCGTATGACAATAGCAATTCTGAGAAGACTCCCTGGCAGAGGTGCGGCTTGAGGGACGGGCTGTGGCATTCAGACTGACTGCACTGCTTAAGAGATTGTCTCGCTGGACTTTGAGATGACAGGGTGTGTAGTGTGCCGTCTCTCTTGAGGAGTGCTACGTGTTTCGACGGAGGGTGATTGGGTTCTGGCTGTTAAGCCACGATCACAGTAGGCCTAATAACTGTGCTAAGTTGAAGAAGACCTTCATGGCGGTAAACCATAATGGCATGGCTGACCAGCTTCAAAGTGGTGTAGAGGTGAAATGGACATATGGGGCAGACGACGGCATTACCGGTAATGTGAAAACAAACTAAGAAATCTTTAAAGGCCTAAATATTATTATTATTATATTATTATATTATATATTTTAATTGCTTTTCTTGTGTGTCACTCTTTTTATTATATTTATCAATTTCTCGCTTGCAGCTTCAGAATATAAAGTAAATTTAAATTGGATAGTTTCTTTTTAGTTAGATGCATGTAAACCTTCCTTCATCTTTATTAATTTATAGGAGGTTTTGGTAAGGCCTATGTACGAGCCAGTCCTTTCAGTATATCTGCACACGCCCGGAGATAAGAAGAGTTTCGATAAGGTGGATTTGTTTAATTACAATACCAATTATGTCAGTTGCTTAAATTTTAAAGAAAGGCCATTTATGAGGCAGAATATTCATTTTTATTTAATTTTTGTATCTTCAAAGTTACAAATGGCTTCTCTGGGTGAAGCCATCTTGTGGTAAGAATTGAAAGATTACAAGCTAATAGCTCAAGCAGCCATAACCTCCGTATGAAGGCCTCCAAAAGTTGGTATATTGGCTTTCACGGCCAGTGAATTAAAACTCAGCAATTCTTCTAGGTTTGTGCCGTGTCTTGTGTGGGGTTTCGCCTAGGACACCAAGCCGGCTCATCAGCGGGCTCTTTGTATCTTCGCCCGGACCCCACAGGAGTAGCAAACTGCGCGCTGCCTCCGGGTGGGGACACCAAAAGCCCGCTGATGAGCCGGCTTGGTGTCCTAGGCGAAACCCCATACAAGACACGGCACAAACCTAGAAGAATTGCTGAGTTTTAAATTATTTTTTGCGTACCACTTATCTCCTGCTAGGAAATATCCTTGGTGAGATCTCTCATCATCAAGAAATTTGACTGGAATGACATTGAGAAGTCTCAAGGGATTTCTAGACTACTCTGACCGAGAGCGAGAATATAGAAGCTGCACTGTCCCCCAGGGTCTGCAGGCTTGGACCGTGTGATATTATTGAAGAGCGGATATTAGCCGGAGCGAGGAGACACGGAAACTAATAAACACGGCTTTATGAAAGGGGCACCCTAACATTTCCCTATTAGTAACTCAGTAATTACGTTACACAGAGAACCTGTGAAATTACTCTAGGGAATTACAACTTGGAAACAAACTAACCAATATTTTGTAATTCTGACGTTGATTACAAAAGCCACATTAGGGATAAACAACAATTTTCATAAACCGAACCATCTTGTTAAATTTTTCCTAGAACTTACTGGGAATAATCCTGAAAGGTACCTCGGGATTTATAGACACTCAATGAAGAGTTGTTGTTGATTCATTTAGGGGCATTGTGACATCGTGGTCATATATTATAGTTCCAAGTAAAGATAGATTTTTACCATCAAAACAGCGAAGTACGGTGATATTTTTTGTTTGAAGGAGTCTAACATCTAGGTTATCGGCCCCTAAACACAGCGGAGTACTTGTAAGTCATTCCGCTTATTAGTTTACAATTCTATGGTAATTTAGGGCTTATTGCTTAATTGAATCACAGCAATTGTATCTACACCTTCATAGATTAGTTGGGGGAGGAAGATTCCATTGTTGATGGGTCATCATTTCTAAGTTTCGCAAAATAATTCGTTTTTTCGTGTGCTTAATATCTTAATATTTCCGGTTTTTTTTTCGTTATAGTTTTACCTTCCGGGGTTGTCTTTTCCCTCGGACTAAGCGAGGGATCCCACCTCTACCGCCATTAAGGGCAATGTCCTGGAGCTTGAGACCCTTAGTCGAGGATACAACTAGGGAGTGTGACGAGCACTTCGCCCAGGCAGCCTCACCTGCAAATCGAACAGGGGCCTTATGGAGGGATGGAAAGAGTGCGAGGGTTAGGCAAGAAAGAGGGAAGGAGGCGGCCGTGGATTCTATTTAGGTACCATCCCTTTATTCCACTGGAGGAGAAGTGAGGAAACCAATGAAAGCCACTTATAGGAAGCAATTCTGCAACGTGGAGTGTAGATCTAGAATAATTTGTATTGCGTTTGTATCTTTATGTTAAATCAGCATAATGTCGAAAAAATTGCAATATGGTGCAATAGCTTATGTTTTAAAGAAAAATGAACTATTGAAATAAAAAGAATCCTCCTTTCTTAGAGGACACCTTGAAGAGTTGACGGATGAATAAATGTTTCTTTTTTTATATAAATGTGTGAGGGAAGGTCTATACTATAAACTGGCATATGATATTTGCCCCTTCCGGGCCTGTAAATGCCTCTATATGGGAATGTATGAGTATGTGTCAGAAACTCATGTTATTGTAATTTAGTCATTTACCGTAAATTAAGTTTTTTGTTTAAATGTTCAGGTACACTTTTCTCAGAAACTACTGAACTTATCGTCATTAAATTTTTATTAGCATGCATAAGGTCATTACAAACACAATGCGTGAAATATAACTGGATATAAACTGATATCAAGCCCTACAACATATTAAATATTACCAAAACCAAATATATATATAGTTGGTAAATCAAACATATTTTTTAAAATTGGCCAAATAATAATATAATGAATAAAATCTTTCACCTGTTGTGTAAGTCTAAGCCTATACAACATATGTGGGCAGTTACGCTGCTCTCTGTTTGCTGCTTTCTGAGAAAGGTGTACCTAAAGAGATGAACTAATTACATTCTTTTAGAACACCTGTAAATAGCCTACTAAATGAGTACTTCTTTATAGAATCATGTTCGGTCCTTCAGTGAGGCCTTATTCAGCTTGTTAATTAGACTAGTACTACATTACTTGTGTGTGAACACAATTACAGTATAAACTACCATACATTTTGAAATGAGCGTCCTTATAATTTAAATAAAGAAATATATTTCAAGTATTCAAATCCAAAAAGCAAAAATAGAAGTATATTTCAGTATAAAGTATCTCAATTTTCTAGTAATCTTAAATGAACTGTGTCATGTAGTGGTCCTGTTCAAGTCTGTTGGAATGGTTTATATTGAAGTTTTATATCCGTATTTGATTGGATGCTGTCGATTGTTACTAAATTTATCTTATAGTTCTTGACTCATGAAGTTAAATTAAGTAGAGTCTTGTTGTGGAATCTGTGTAGTTTGTACTTTGCAAATATTATTTTTAAATTGGTGAAGTAACTTTAATTCGTCCTTCAGTTTAAATTGATTGGTAATGTAACTTAACACATTCTCAAAAATTATTTTTCAGGTTAATTTTAAAATTCATTATATATATAAACTGAGCATTTGAATCATACCAATATTCTTTCCCTGGGTTTAGGATATATAATTAAATGCATATGAGAAGGTTCAGTGCTTTGAAATTAATGGTATAGGTCTAGGAGTAAAATGGCCTCAAAGTTGATTGTAATGTTGTGCTCAGTTCCAAGGGGAATTCTACAAGGTGTCCTTGACTAATTTAACATGGACAATAAGTGCCAACCAGCATATTCCATCTCGACTGCTTAAGGTGGCAGATTATGTTAATCTAGCTCTAACTCTCTCACAACTTTAGGATAACTGGCACCGCTTCCGTGGAGCGTTCCAAAGTCTCATCGTATTGTTGATAATCAAATGCGTGACGGCGCCGGTAGACTTTATTAAAGATCAAAGATAAATTTACAAGCGAGCTAATACAATAGACTACTTAAGCTGCTCCAGAACAAAGGACGCACCGAGTAATGGTCGCACTTGTGGTGACGTCAGATTCTCAAGTCCGTGCTCGGTTGCGCAGTGAGGTGTCCCAGTCTTGGCGATACTTCTCATAATTGTTTGGCGATAATAACAAGGTCACTGTGATACTGGGAATTAATGTACAAGTTTCTAATTTATTAAGGGTCCACTTGGTAGATATCATTGGAGAAAAGGGTAACACATGATGATGATGATGATAATTGTTGTATTAAGAGGCCTAATATCGAGGTTATCGGCCTGTAATGGATAGAGTGAAAATGAAACGTGATGATGAAATGAACACTATAACTAAAACTAACTACAACTTAGAACTAACTTACGGACTTGAAGAAGAAACGGACATAAAAGAAGGATAAGGTAAATTAAAGACAAAGGAAAGAAATACCCTCGGCCCTCTGAGAATGAGAATTGAGGGACTCTGAAGGAAGTAGAGCAATGAAAGACAGACAGGACAGGAAAGGATTGTCCGCCCCAAAAGCAATGGAAAAAGGGAAAAACGAACCCAGCTCAGGAATCCCTCGGGGTCGCCAACTCCCGAACTCACCAGCGTGGTGCACCATAAGTGGTTGAGCTACACGCACCCTGCCTTTTTAGGGCAAAAGAAATGAGATATCATGAAAAGGCCTGACCCCCTCCAAGAATGAGGGATCAGGAAAGATGAGACAAGGACCAAGTAAGGACGGAAAGTGAAAGACACGCTATGCCTCGGATACCCTAATACTGTCGGGGTCGGAAGAGACCAAGAGAGGTTGACAGAAAAGAAGACTGGAAGGAGCCTGACACAAGTGCAGTAAGTGGAAGCAATGCTGGACTCAGCTGGGGTCCCGTAGTCGCCAACCCACACCCCACAAGTTGTGAGACCCTGGGGGGAAAGGGTAACAACTCAGGAGTGGTGAATATTCTACAAAACTACTTAAATTAGTCGAAATAATTTATGTAATCTTATATATATATAAAGGAATGTCTGTGTGTTCGTCTCTAATGCGTTCATAAACCATTCATCCATTTTGGTGAGTTGTTGTAAACACTTCCGGAATGATCATAGGCATAGTTAATCCATTTCACAATAGATAGCGCGCGAGGAGTTTAAACAAATGCGGAATGGCGATGCGTTCATATACAATTCGTCAGATTACGATCAAATTTTGGTGAGTTGTGCACAGTCCCGGAAAAGTAATAGGCGTAGTAAATCCAATTTACAATAGATGGCGCGCGAGTAGCTTCAACAAAATGGCGTGCGTTTGTTTCAAGAAAGTCCCACGTGTGTTCATAAACCATTCATCTCATTGCGTTGAAACTTGGGTGAGATGTTGTGTACACTACAGGGAAGGTTTATGGCTTAGTAAATCCACTTAACAATAGGTATCGCACAAGTAGATTCAACAAATGAGCGACGACGGGCGAAGCGTTTCAACAAAGACCAGTATGCGTTCACATACCATTCGTCCGATAGCGATGAAACTTGGGTGAGAGGTTGTGTACACTAAAGGCAAGGTTTCTGACTTAGTAAATCCATGTTATAATAGGTAAGGCACGAGTAGATTCAACAAATGAGCGACGACGCGCGAAGCGTTTCATCAGTCCCGTATACGTTCATATACTATTCGTCTGATAGTGATGAAACTTGGCTGAGATGTTGTGTACACTTCAGGGAAGGTTTCTGGGTTAGTAAATCCAATTAACAATAGGTATCGCACAAGTAGATAAAACAAATGAGCGAAGTCGCGCGAGGCGTTTCAAGAAAGTCCCATATTCGTTCATATACCATTCGTCCGATAGCGACTAAACTTGGGTGAGTTGTTGTGTACACTCCAGGGAAAGTTTTAGGCTTAGTAAATCATTTTCCAATAGGTAGCGCACAAGTAGATTCAACAAATGAGCGAAGTCGCGCAAAGCGTTTCAAGAAAGTCCCGTATTCGTTCATATACCATTCGTCCGATAGCGATGAAACTTGGGTATTATGTTGTGTACTCATCAGGGAAGGTTTCTGGCTTAGTACATCCACTTTACAATAGGTATCGCACAAGTAGATTCAACAAATGAGCGACGTCACGCGAATCGTTTCAACCAAGTCCCGTATGCGTTCATATACCATTCATCCGATTGCTATGAAACTTTGGTGAGTTGTTGTGAACACTTCCGAAATCCTTATAGGCAATGTCAATCCAATTTACAATGGACAGCGCGCGAGTATTTTAAACAAATGAGTGTTGGCAATGCGTTCATATAGCCTACAATTCTTCCGATTGCGACCAAATTTTGGTGGGTTGTTTGGCACACTTCCTGGATGGTTATAGGCATAGTTAATCCAATTAAAATAGATAGCGCACCAGTAGTTTAAACAAATGAGTGTTGGTGATGCGTTAATATACAATTCATCCGATTGCAATCAAATTTCGGTGAGTTGTTGTGCATACGCCACGAAAAGTTATAGGCATAGTAGATCCAATGAGCAATGGATGGCGCGCGAGTAACTTCAACAAAATGGCGTGCGTTTGTTTCAACCAAGTCCCACATGCGTTCATATACCATTCACCCCAATGCGATGAAACTTGGGTGAGATGTTGTATACACTAATTGTCAGTGAAGGTTTCTGGCTTAGTAAATACACTTAACAATAGGTAGCGCACGAGTAGATTCAACAAATGAGCGATGACGCGCGAATTGTTTCAAAAAAGTCCCGTATGCGTCCATATACCATTTGTCTGATAGCGATGAAACGTGGGTGAGATGTTGTGTACACTTCAGGGAAGATTTCTTGCTTAGTAAATCCATGTTACAATAGGTAGCGCACGAATGGATACAACAAATGAGTGACAAAGACCCGTATGCGTTCATATACAATCGTCCGATAGAGATGAAACTTTGGTGAGTTGTTGTGTTCACTCCAGGGAAGGTTTCTGATTTAGTAAATCCATTTTACAATTGGTAGCAAACGCGTAGATTTAACTAATAAGCGACAGTGCGTGAATCGTTTTAATAAAGTCCCGTGATAAAACTTTGGTGAGTTGAGTACAGTCCTACGAGGTTCATGAATTAGTAAGTCCGTTTTTTCAATGGGTGGCGCACAAGAAGATTCAACAAATGAGTTACGGCGCGAATCGTTTAAACAAAATCCCATATGCGTTCATATGCCATTCATACGATTACGATAAAACTTTGATGAGTTGTTGTGTACACGCCAGGAAAGGTTTTCGAGTTAGTTAATCAATTTTACAATAGGTAGCGTACGAGTATATTCAACAAATGGGTGACGGCGCTCTAATCGTTTCAGCAGTCCCGTATGCGTTCATATACCATTCATTTCATTGCGATGTAACTTTCGTGAGTTGTTGATCACGCTCCCGTGAATGTTTCTGAGATAGTAAATTATTTTTTTATAATAGTTTAGAGGTGGTTAACGGAAAAAGAAGAAAATATTGGGAATCCAAAAGCACTGCAACTAACAAAGTCAAAACCCCAATACTTTCTTTGATTGGCATTGCAACGCATGCTGGGTACAGCTAGTTATGAATAATAATTGAATCGGTCGCGGCTGAAAAGTATTAAGTAAAAAATGGTCATATCTTAAAGAATTAGTATTCTGAAGTACTGACCCAAGGGCCTTGGAACGTTATAGGAAAGAGTTAAGTCAGCCTTTTGTTTAAGCTACACACAACATATTTTCATCTTACCAACAGGAGAAAAAGCACGGAAGCTCACTGGCAAGGCAAAATCCATCACAAAGCAATTTGTTTTTCGGGTTTAAGCCAGAAACCACTACTACATGTAGTGCAATCACAGGAGAAAAGCATGACGTCAATGCCTTTCAGTGCCGTATTTCGTACTTAATGTTGGCCGCACTGCAAGATTCCCGCGTGTCACAGTGCTATTGTAAATTACATTTCTCCAGGGTTTAGGTGGTTTTTATGCTAAAAAATTCGTTTTTTTTAATTTTTTATATTTATTTAGTCAATTTACCGTCTAGGTTGGTGGTTCCCACGGACTCAGCGAGGGAACTCACCACTACCGCCTCTATGGGCAGTGTCCTGGTGCTTGGAACATCTGGTCGGAAGGGATACAACTGGGGAGGTGTGATCAGCACTTCGCCCAGGTGGCCTCACCTGCAAAGCGAACAGGGGCCTCATGAGGGATGGGAAGGGATGGAAGATTGGGATGGATAGGCTATGAAGAGGGAAGGAGGCGGCCGTGGCCTTACAGTAGGTACTGCCCCCGTAAATTGAATTATACTGAGACCACGGTGGCTGTATTGGCATATGTGAATATAGTTATGGCCGTCATAGTTGTGACGTGTATATTCATGACGTAGGCACGGATGACGCAGACTTTATGCAAGTAGGCTGGATGAGCTGTGATTCTTGGTGACGTCATGATTTTATTCGAGAAAGATCTGAAATTTACGACGCAGTCGCAGGGAAACAAGGAATTGTGCTGAGGAAGAAGTTACGCTATTGGAGGAGAGGCTCGAACCAATGAATGATAGCTTGGAGGGAGACGGAGATTACTGAAACTACCATATTTATTACTTTTGGCATGCAGAATTGTGGAAAACTATTTTCAGTTATGGCTTTGATTTGGAATTTTGAAGAAATTAATTATGAGTTTTTGAAATTTGAAAATCCGTCAAGTATAGCCAAAGTTAGAACTTCTAGCAATGACGGAGGAACAAGCTATGGAAGGGATGGATACGCCCCTTAAGAAGTTGATAAAAGGCCTTGCACAGCAGAGAGGAAGCTCTCATGGCTCAGTTTTCTGATTCTCATATTGTCAGACTTCGAGTTCTGAAGTGAAGCAAGTCGTCATTAGCACGTGTGGTAGAGCCCACAGCATCGAACAAGCACGGAGCGTGCAGCAGTACAATTTTACGATTACTGAAACTAGGCGAAGTTGGAGCGCACACATAAACGAGTCTACAAGATTATCTATCAAGAGTTAGCTACTGCATTTATGCTAATTCAATTGTGCATTACAATATTGAGGCGTGGACGAAAGTTGAATATTTTCACGATTATACTTTGGAAGATATTCGCATTTTAAGACTGCAGACAAAAGTGATTTTCTCGACACCTGAGAAGCACTTTTATAATACCACATTCTACGCTACGGCTGACACTTGTATTGCAACCGTGATACTGAAGATTACATTTGGTGATACAACGCTACATTCTACAATGGAACAATATAATCTGGCAGTACTTTCGACTATTATTATAACGAAAGTGGAGATGGAAGACTAAAACTTTTATGCAATTGGGACATATATCAATGGAGTGAAATAGCAGCATGGAGCTTCGTTAATCGTCATTCTACAAAAGCGAGCATGTAGTGAACATCCAACTACACTCATGCATCGTAATCCATCGCTGAATTACATCAAATGGCAGTGGAAATATCTTCATACTCCACAATTATGAACATTTCTGCGGAAATAATTGCAATAAACTTCATGGCGAATTTCTACCAGAACTTCAGGGAACTATCAAGAGAGGCCAGGGTGGACCCGGCTCACAAAGAAGAGTTTTGCCAGAAGGATATCTATCGTCTACACGGAGCAGTGCTATTTCCGGAGGAGGAAGCAATTCTATTCTCCGAGGGCGCAGGTTCCAGGTTCGAGGTCGGAGCACATCTTTACGGTGGTGAAATGGAACCAACAGCAGTCTTCTTTTGGAAATTTTCCTCTAGAACTTCAATCAATAGATAAGGTAGTCGTGAACGTTTCTTGATTTATTTGAGCCATTTAGCGATATCTGAGCAACCATTTTTCCCATATTTTCTGTCCCATATATTTTGCCCCATTTCTTGCTTGATATTTCTGTACTCTGTACACTTTGCTGATTTATGCCTTTTTTTCTACGATTTATTGAGACATTATTATGTCATTGGCATATTTAAATAATTTTGGATCAGTTGAGACTGATATATATATATTCTTTCAGTAATTTGCATATTTTTGTAGTCACGATTTGACTGTAAAGTTAACGATTTCCTATGGCAAATTTGAATTCAGACAGCGTGTCAGTTTATTAAAGTAATTCTATTCAGTAAATTACTTTGACCAATTTTCTGTCATCCTCAAGAAAGAAGAATGATTAAAAGATTTTAGAGCGTTAAAATCTACTACTTTATCGACGATCTTGGAAATACTAGTCGTTTTATGAACATGATTGCAGCATAGACATTTATCGTCAATTCTGAAATACCATTGCATTATAGACAATTTTATGAAATAGGAACTTTGAGTACGATTTATTGAGTACACTATAGTAATGAACATTTGATAGGAGTTTTCTCAATTCTAGATTGGAACAATAATGTTTGCATTCCACAGTCTAATTGTATTCTATTCGATTATTTATGCAGTTTAGATGAACTGTGATTGAAGATAGTATTTTTATACTGCGATACTTTGATGATATTAATCTCAATTTTGATAGACCAGGGAGGCATGTCTAATCGTATTTGCTATTAAATTTATTTGTGATTGGCAAATTTTTACTTCATATCGATTCATGAATGAAACCCACGAAGGTTAAATATAATAACAGTTTTCGATACAATTGATGAATATAAGAATTTTTAAAGAGGAACTATGGATGTATAATCGTTAGTTCAGTGGACGTGTAAAAGTCGCTGATGAATAATGCCCTGTAATAAGTGAAGGAGGTTCCCACAGTAATATTGATGATGATGATGAATTTATAAGTGGAGGTTTTTGTGTGTATTGTGGAAGATTTTGATGCCATATATAATGAGATATATGATGAATTATGGGCCAATTTTTGTGCAATTTTGTGCGTTTTGAGCGAGGTATTTTTCCGCTGAGTGTATTGTTCAGGTCCTTTGAAATTTATTCATGTGAAGTTACTGTTAAAATTAACAAGAGTGTTTAAATAATTTGAGATAACGATTTTGAATGGAGCTTACCGTCACAAATAATAATTATTATTAAATCTTATTAAACCTGAATCTAAAATTTAAATATAACATACCTTCATTGGTCGATTATATCACACCGATTTAAGTAATTATCAACCGGATAAACGTGTGGTTTAATGTATTTCTAATATTTCTAATATAAATAATATAAATAATGTAAATAACTATGTAAATATCTTTAATAATAATTTGAAACGAACGGGATTAATAGAGGCGTGTATAAATTTTTCAATTGTCGTTTGACAATGTTATAAACAATTTAAAATGTTATAAATAATTAATGAACTTTTTGTTATAAACATTAAGCGTTTTCATTATTTTACTCTAAACAACACTAGTTAAACAATTGAAATATACAATTAAACAAGATTTGGGATTATTAGAGTAATCCATTGATATTTAAACGGAGCATTTAAAAGATTTGCGTGATAATATTTGAGTTGAGATGTGGACATTTAAAGTGTTTTGGAAAAGGAGCTAGGCTCTGATGTAACTAGCATATGCTAACATTGGATGGACAGGTGCGTCCATTTGACGATGCAAGCATGCGGCATGGTGCAGAGTGTATCGCAGGTGGCCAGATAACTGTATGATAGAGGCCAAGGTCATCTACATAGCAGCCTTGCGGTTATAAATAAAATGTGAAGTTTATGAAAAAGGAAACATATGCTATATGTCTCGTCCCAGCTCCCTTATCCATTCCAAAGTGCATTGTTATTATTACGTTCTTTTGAGCTATAGAAAGCTGAAATTTTTGTATATGAAGTCTACAAGTCCTACTGGAGGACATGTTGCATTGACAATGACTTCTGATTGCCACGTATATTTTGTTGTTAAATTTTGTTAAATTATTTTCTTTATGTGAAATAAATTATTGTGCAGTTTAAATTTTCTTGTTTCGACTTGGTTCATTTTAAATATCGTGGTGGAGGTTATTGTGAGGGCATACTATTAAGTGATCCAGTTGAAAACCCAGACCCGAGATTAATTTGAATAGGTAAGTAAAAGGTAAGTATGAACCCCCGTATATTTTGGTGTGTTCCACAATAATTTCTTGTTAACTATTGTGCTCTAATCTCGGTAGTATCTGTCAGTGCCATTTTCATTGATGTAGCTGTGCCGGTGCGATTGATTATTGGCAATCCGATTGAGGGGGCAGATTTCTGACAGCCTACTATCCGGATTATCGGGGACAGTACTGCCCCCGGAAATTGAATTATATTGAGACCACGATGGCTGTATTGGCAAAAGTGAGTAAAGTTGTCGATGTCATAGTTATGACGTGGATATTCATGACGTAGGCACGGATGACGCAGGATTCATGCAAGTAGGCTGGTTGAGCTGAGATTCTTGGTGACGTCATGATTTTGTTCGAGAAAGATCTTAGATTTACGACGCAGTCGCAGGAAACAAGGTATTGTGCTAAGGAAGAAGCTACGCTATTGGAGGAGAGACTCGAACCAATGAACGATAGTTTGGAAGGAAGACGGAGTTTGCTGAAACTACGATAGTTGATTACTTTTGGCATGCAGATTTGTGGAAATCTATTTTCAGTTATGGCATTGATTTGGAATTTTGAAGAAATTAATTTTGAGTTTTTGAAATTTGAAAATCCGTCAAGTATAGCCAAAGTTAAAACTTCTAGCAATGACGCAGCAACAGGCTATGGAAGGGATGGATACGCCCCTTAAGAAGTTGATAAAAGGTCGTGCACAGGATAGAGGAGCTCTCATATCTCTCAGCTCTCAGATCTCATATGTCAGATCGCATATATATTTCAGATGTCATAGTTATTTTCAAGTGATTCAGTGAAGTAAGTTGTCTTTAGCGTGTGGTTAAAGCCCGGCGCATCGAACGAACACGGAGCAGTTCCATTTTACGCTGCTCGAAACTAGGTGAAGTTGAAACGCTCACATTAACGTTTCCACCAGTTAAGATATCAAGCGCTAACTTCGGCCTGTATTATAATTCTATTGGGCAGTATAACATTGAGGTGTGTAGAAGATTTGAACAATTTCACAGTTATACTTCGAAAGATATTGGAACTTTAAGGCTGCCAACAAAAGTGATTTTCTCGCCACATGAGAAACACTTTTAAAATTCCACATTATACACTACGGCTGACACGTGGAGTGCAACAGTGATATTGGAGAATACGTTTGGTATTACAACGATACATTCGACTATGAAACATTATAATCTTGCAGTGCTTTCAATGATTATAACAGTAGTTGAGATGGAAGGCTAAGGCTTTAATGCAATTGGGACATATATCGTTGGAGTGAAATAACAGCATGGAACTTCGTTAAACGTCTTTCTACAAAAGCGAGCATGTAGTGAACATCCAACTACACTCATGCATCGTGAATCCATCGCTGAATTATACCAGATAACAGTGGAAATATTTTCATACTCCACAACTATGAATATGTCTGCGGAAATAACTACAATAAACTTAATGGCGAATTCCTGCAAGAACTTCAGGGAACTTTCAAGAGAGGCCAGGGTTTCCCGGCGCACAAAGAAGAGTTTTGCCAGAAGGATGTTTTTCGTATCCACGGAGCAGTGCAATTTCGGAGGAGGAAGAGCAGTTCGATTCTCCGAGGACGCTGATTCCAGGTTCGAGGACGGAGCACATCTTTACGCTGGTGAAATGGAACCAACAGCAGTTTTCTTTGAAAACTTTCCTCTAGAACTTCAATCAACAGATAAGGTAGTCGTGAACGTTTCTTGTATTATTTGAGTCTTGTAGCGATATCTGAGCAACCTTCTTCCCATATTTTTTCTGTCCAATATTTTGCCCCATTTTCTTGATTGATATTTCTGTACTCAGTACACTTCGATGATTTATGCCTTTTTCTTCGATTTTTTTGAGACATTGCTATGTCATTGGCATACTTAAATAATGTTGGATCAGTTGAGACTGATATTAAATTCTTTCAGTAATTTGCATATTTTTGTAGTCACGATTTGACTGTAAAGTTAACGATTTGCTATGGCAGATTTGAATTCAGACAGCGTGTCATTTTATTAAAGTAATTCTATTCAGTAAATTACTTTGACCAATTTTCTGTCATCCTCAAGAAAGAAGAATAATTAAATGATTTTAGAGCGTTAAAATCTATTACGATATCGACGATCTTTGAAATACTAGTCGTCTTATGAACATGATTGCAACATAGACATTTATCATTGCATTATAGACAATTTCATGAAATATGAACGTTGATTACAATTTATTGAATACACTATAGTAATGAACATTTCATAGGAGTTTTTCTCAATTATAGATTGGAACAATAATGTTTGCATTCCACAATCTAATTGTATTCTATTCGACTATTCTTGAAGTTAAGATGAACTTTGTTTGAAGATAGTATTTTAATACTGCGTTACTTTGAAGATATTAATCTCAATTTTGATAAACCAGGCAGGAGTGTCTAATCGTATTTGCTATTAAATTTATTTGTGATTGGCAATTTTTACTTCATATCGATTCATGAATGAAACCCACGAAGGTTAAATAATAACAGTCATTATTACAATTGATGAATATAAGAATTTTTAAAGAGGAACAATGGATGTATAATCGTTAGTTCAGTGGACGTGTAAAAGTTGCTGTTGAATAATGCCCTTGAATAATGAAGGAGGTTCCCACAATAATTAATGAAGTTGATGAATTTATAAGTGGAGGATTTTTGTGTGTAGTTTGGAAGATTTTTATTCCATATATATGAAGATATATGATGAATTTTGGGCCAATTGTTGTGTAATTTTGTGCGTTATGAGCGAAGTATTTTCCCGCTGATTGTATTGTTATTGTTCTTTGAAAGTTATTCATATGAAGATACTGTTAAAATTAACAAGAGTGTTAAATAATTTGAGATAAAGATTTTGAATGGAGGTTACCGTCACAAATATTAATAATTATTATTGAACCTTATTAAACCTGAATTTGACAGTTAAATATAACTAACCTTCATTGGTCGATTATATCATCACGATTTGAGTAATTATCAACCGGATAAACGTGTGGTTTAATGTATTTCTTGTATAAATAATATAAACAATATAATATTGTAAAATAATTTTGTAAATATCTTTGTTAAATAATTTGAAATGATAGGGATTAATACAGGCGTGTATAAACTTTTCAATTGTCATTTGACATTGTTATAAACAATTTATTATTGTTATAAATAATTAATGAACTTTTGTTATTAACATTTAGAGTTTTGTTTTTATACTCTAAACAACGCTAATTAAACAAGTGGTTTGAACAATTAATCATGATTTGGGATTGTTGGAGTAATCCACTGGTGTTTGAATGAAGCATGTAAGACATTTGCGTGATAATATTTCAGTTGAGATGTGAACATTTACGTGTTTGGAAAAGGAGAGCCAAGCTCTGAGGTAACACGCTTATGCTAGGGTTGAACGAATGGGAGTCCGCTTTGACGATGCAGGTGCATTGCAGCTGGCCCGGACAACTGTATTACAGAGGCCAAGGACGTTCCATAATAGCCTTGTGGCTATAAATAAAATGTGAAGTATATAAACACGCAAAACAATTGATATATGTGTCTTGTCCCAAATCCCGTTTCCATTCCCAGTGCATTATTATTTTTACGTTGCTATGAGCTTGAGAAAGCTGAAACATTATATGTAGAGAATACAGGTCCTACAGGAGGACATGGTTATGTGGTCGATGGCTTCTGATTGCCACGTGGATTTTGTTGTTTTTATTTTTGTTAAAATCATTCTTTATGTGAAATAAATTATTGTGCAGTTTAAAGTTTCTCGTCTTCGTTCTGGTTCATTTTAAATATCATGGTGGAGGTTATTGTGTGGACATACTTTAAGTGATCCAGTTGACAACCCAGTCCCCGAGATAAATTTAAGAGGTAAGTAAAGGTAAGTATGAACCCCCGTATATTTTGGTGTGTTCCACAATAATTTCTTGTTAACTATTGTGCTCTAATCTCGGTGGTATCTGTCAGTGCCATTTTCATTGATGTAGCTGTGCCGGTGCGATTGATTATTGGCAATCCGATTGAGGGGGCGGATATCTGACAGCCTACTATCAGGATATCGGGTACAGTACCATCCCGGCATTTGCCCGAAGACGAAGTGGGAAACCATGGAAAACCACTTCGAGGATGGCTGAGTTGGGAATCGAACCCCCTCTACTCGTTTGGACCACCCGAGGCTGAGTAGACCCCGTTCCAGTCCTCATACGACTTTTCAAATTTCGTGGCAGAGCCGGGAATCGAACCCAGGACCTCCGGGGCGGCAGCTAACTATGCTGATCGCTACGCTACGGAGGCGACTTTTTTAATATCATGTGAAATATTCATTATTTATGGCTTTATGCCGCACTAAACTGACCACGGAGCTGAAAGGCATTAAGTCACGTTTGCATAATTGATTAGAGAAATATGTTTATTAAATTAAAATTAATAATCCGCTAACACAAATGTAACCTGAATAGTTGCTTCACAATATAGATTACAAATATAGTGTGTTTGATAAGTTCTGTTCTGTCAATGATGTTTTATCTGTCTCCTGAAAAGTAGTGAAGACTGACTTTGAATGCTTTTCAGCTCCGACCGAGTCAGGAATGGAATGAGGATATGAACTGTGCCGGCTGCCGAGGCCTGACGCACTCCTCTGGGGCAATGATTAAATGAATGACAGATGAAATGAAATGATAGTGGAGAGTGTTGCTGGAATGAAATTTTGACAGGGAAAACCGGAGTACCCGGAGAAAAACCTGTCTGCCTCCGTTTTGTCCAGCACAGATCTCACATGGAGTGACCGGGATTTGAACCACGGACCCAGCGGTGAGAGGCCGGCGTGCTGTCGCCTAAGCCACGGAGGCTAAATGCTGTGGTAATAGATGTTTTTCCTCCGCTGTCTATAACCCACCCGCCATCTCCTTTTATAGGTCACGACATATTTAGGCTAGTAAAATTCCAGTTTTGTCCCCCATGATACACGTCAATTATACAGTAGAACTAATATGATATTGCCAGTGCCACGCAAACGCCACTACTAAAAAATAATCTTTATCCAGACCAATGTTCTTTTCCTAGACCAATAATTGCTAGGTAGCGCGGGGCTGCTTGCCGCGTTAGCTAATACACTGACCGGCAAAAAAAAAAAAAAACATTAGCTTATAGGCCTAGTACAGTACATACAGGGTTTTTCATATAAAGTAAGAACGCCAAGCGGCGGGTTTGTTATCCGCTAGTGTGGTGGCCTTGACCGAGCTTGTGGTGAGCCGTGGCCCCCTGCTCTAAGCGTGTGTACAATCCTCTATGAAATATTACCTTATAAAAGTTGCTGGAAGTGTCGTCCTTCCTGGGTTATACAGGCATTGTATCTGGTAACCACATTTTGGCTGACGCGAGTGAGTCACGCCACTGTATTTTTTCTGATTTTTTATTTTGTGTTTTTTATTGAGCACTGAACCAGTAGTGTCAAAGTTATTTACAATTACGTGAATCTGTGCTAGTGAAGGTGGCACTTCATCAGGAAATTGCTGAACAAATGCATCACGTACCCGCCGAGCCGAATCGTAATTAAAATAAATTTTACATACAAAAATACGATGTTACAATGATAATTGTCGCAACATGTTAGCAGCTGTGGTTCAGACTGGCGACTGACAACACCTCCACGCTTATTGCAAGGTCAAGTTTGTACTATGTGCACGCTTTCAATACTACAGCAGGGGGCCGTGGCGCGTCACAAGCTCGGCCAAGCCGGCTTCAGCAGCGAATGACAAAACCGGCCCTCGCCGTTCTTACTTTATATGAAAGACCCTGTACAGTAGTTATAGCATGGAAGTAAGGATAATTGGTTTCGTGGATGCATTACCATTCTTCATATCATTGTTTCACTTAGCATCGCTATCTTCAACAATGCAATGTTTTGTTGTTATTTTTGCCACTTGTTGGCATAGGAAAACATCAATACAGCCATGTCCTCTGTTGTTCTTGTGCAATTCAGGATCGAATATGCGCTTGAGGCCTGAAGGTATGGCCAGTGCAGCGCACATCTTTCCGCGGGAAACAGCATCAAGTCAATGAATCGCTATTGTTAAGTGGAACAATGATATGGAGAATGATAATACATCCAGCAAAACAATTAACCTTACTTCCATGCTACAAACAGTAACTTATGTACTAGGCCTAGAGCATTCATATTTATGATGTAAATGAAAGTAATGTTGAATTTTTCAAGTGATCTTTTTTTGTTTGTTTTGCCGGTCAGTGTATATAGACCCCTGGTTTTTGTCCACACAGTGGAAGTATTCACGCATCAATAACCTTTATGCATACCAATAGTTTTGCCAATTAGTGTATTTTCTATCCCATAGTTGGTAACAGTAATGTGACGTCAATGTGTGTGCATCGATAACAGTTGAAGAGATACGATGTTCCAAACTAACATGAGAATTGTCGTTGAATGCGCAAAAAAAACACAAAAAAGAACATATTTACGTAATTTAGGAAATATTTCCATTGAAATAGTGATAATGGACAGTAATTTCAATTGGTAATGACTCCCAGAATATGAATTAAGGTATGCAAATCATGAAAATGGCATATACTCGTAAGGGGACATGGTTCACTACCTTAAAGGCGGTCTGGGCATGGTCACCAAGAGCCCGCTAATGAGCCTGACTTGGTGCACCTAGGCAAAACCCCACAAAAGACACGCATAAAACGTAGAAGATTTGCTAAATTTAAAAAATAATAATAAAAACAGTAAATATCCAAAGACATCCTAATGACCTCAGCAAAGCATATGTAGGCAGTAAAGCGTCGAACTTTCGGCTGACTCGTGATAACTTGTTTCCAGAAAGTAAAGGATTTATTTCCACAATTCAAGATCTGCTTGTCCCGACAAATAACTACATGATATACAATGTAAAGGATGTAAATCATTTGAATGATGCTTGCAGATTATGTTACAGTACTTCTGAGACAATGTGTGTGTGTGTGAGTCCTCAGTCATTTGCCTGGTTGATGCAGCGCTCAACGCCCCCCTGACCTGAGGTAATCATTTTATCTCTACATAGCTACCATATCCGAAGCTATTTCTTTAACATATTCTAACCTTGGTCTACCCCTACAGTTCTTATCCTTAACCCTTCCTTTGCTATTCCTTGGTGTCATAGATCGTGCCCTACCAACCTATCTCTTCTCTTCATTAGAAGTCGCCAGAAACATCTTTCCTCGCCCACTCTCATCAATACCTCTTCATGTGTTACTCTATCTATCCATCTGATCTTCATCATTTTCCTGTAAAACCACATTTCAAATGCTTGTATTTTACTCTTTCCTACTGCATCAACAGTCCAAGTTTCACTTCCATAGAGTGCCAAGCTCCAGATTGCATGTGGTTATTGGTGGCTAGTTGGCAGCATACGCAAAAGTTAGTGTGCTAGAGGTCATGCTCAACGTAAGTTGCACAGTGGTCACATTTCCGAACATTCTTCATGTGAATTCTGCTTCGTACTATTCGGAGAAAACGTCCAGCAGTGCTGAACAATGCCATAATCCTGCATGATAGTGCAATGGTCCACACAGCAGTTCGTGTCAGAAACCTTTTGCAGCGGTAGGGGTGACGATCTTTGAATATCCACCCTACTCGCCTGATTTTAGTACATGCGACTTTGATCTCATTGCGCAAATGGAGAAGGCGCTGTTTGCGAAGTGACTTCCGAAGAACAAGAAGGACATCATAACAGAGTTTCAACGAAAGGTGGTACACAGAAGTATCCAAAAGAGCTGAGGGTATTCAGCGCCTTCCTCATCGTTAGCGAAGATGTGTAGCAGCCTTGAGGGAGGTGGTTTTTTTTCTTTCTTTTGTTTTTGTTTTCCCATTGCCTCCTGACCTCAATCTCTATTTCGTACCGCCATTGCAAAGAACATTCCAGCGACCTTCAATCGCATGTTGTTGTTTGAGTCTTCAGTCTTTTGACGGGTTTGATGCAGATCTCCATGTCTCCCTGTTCTGAGCCAATCGTTTTATCTCTACATAGCTACCACACCCTACATCCGAGGCAATCTGTTTAACATATTCTAACCTTGGTCTGCCCCTACAGTTCTTGTCCTCGGATCTTCCTTCTATATCTAAGCTTGCTATTCCTAGGTGTCTTGGTATGTGTCCCACCAACCTCTCTCTTCTCTTCATTAGTAGTCGCCAGAAACATCTCTCCTCTTCCACTCGCCTTAATACCTCTTCATTTGTTACCCTATCTACCCATCTCATCTTCATCATTCTCCTATAACACCACATTTCAAACGATTCAACTCTCCTCTTTTCTGCTTGCCCAATAGTCCAAGTTTCACTTCCATATACTCTAGTGCCACGCTCCAGATAAAAACTTTCAGAAATGACTTCTTAATACCTAAATCTATATTCGATGTCGACAGATTCCTTTTCTGTAGAAATGATTTCCTTGCCTGAGCCGACCCACTTTTTATATCCTCTTTTCTTCGCCCATCACTGGTTATTTTGCTTCCTAAGTAACAGAAGTCTCCTACTTCCTCTAGCTTTTCACCTGCCAATTTGATGTCCATAGAGGTTTCGGATTTATTTCGGCATATGTATTTCAATCGCATAATATAGTGATTTTTAGCCTACTTTCGATTTTTGCAAAAAATGAAAGTAGACTTATGAGATCACTACAGGGCGAAAAAAAGTGTGTCTGTCTGTGTGTGTGTATGTGTGTGAGTCTGTGTGTGTGTGTGTGTGTGTGAGTGTGTGTACTCTGAATGTCTGTCCCCCCCCCTATCAATTCGAACACGGTTAAACCGAATTGAACGAAATTTGGTACAGAGGTAGCACTGGCAAAGGGCACCTCAGTGTCATGTTTTATATTGCCGCCATCTTTACCAAAAGGTAATGGCGGCCAATCGAATGGTCAAAACTTAATAATGCATTACGACCAAACTAATCATCGGATCTTTTCCAAATTTGGTAACAACCTACCTTCATATGGGACGCGTCTTGTGCCCAAACTACAAGGTCATCAAACGTACCATTTCAGGATGGCGGCCGTGTGAATTATGCAAAATTTATAATCCATAACATGGGACCCACCAGTTCCGATTATCGAAGCAAGAATCGTTTAATCTGTTCTAAGCGACGTGGTTCGTTCGAAATTAAAAGTTTATATTGTAATATTATAATCTAGAAGTGACTTTAAAAATCTGAATCGTCTCGGCTATTTGACAAGATGGCAGCTGATCTCTCGTTCTGACCTATATTTTACTAATTTCAGTATGTTGCATGCAATATAACCTACTGATAAAAATTATATGAACTTAATATGAAATGAACTCGGTTTGAAATATACTCCAGTGAAGAAATCTTCAGTCCAAGTGATTATTTGCTAATACAGTAGGCCTACGTTATATGTATTTAATCGATAACGCGTGAGTTATGAGTGTACGATTGGCTGTGTGGTTAGAGCTCCCGTCTCTCATGTGGCTGGCCGGGGTTCAAATCCTATCAGAGTAGAACTTTTTTGCTTGATTTTTTTATATTAATTGTTTCTTGAGTACTGAGACGTTATAAAATAAAGCGTTATATGGTGCGTTTTGCAATGGAAATTATATATAAAAAAAACCGACATTCTCCACCGGAGTGACATCTACCATCCTTCAGTTGTACTATGCAGAAACTATAGATTCGAGCAGCGCTCTATACCGGCCAGTTAGTGAACCCAGTCTTAACGACTGCTAGGAGTAATAATACAGTAACATTCGTTTATTCCTTGTGCACATCGAACCAAGAATCGTTTAATCTGTTCTAAGCGACGTGGTTCGTTCGAAATTAAAAGTTTATATTGTAATATTATAATCTAGAAGTGACTTTAAAAATCTGAATCGTCTCGGCTATTTGACAAGATGGCAGCTGATCTCTCGTTCTGACCTACATTTTACTAATTTCAGTATGTTGCATGCAATATAACCTACTGATAAAAATTATATGAACTTAATATGAAATGAACTCGGTTTGAAATACACTCCAGTGAAGAAATCTTCAGTCCAAGTGATTATTTGCTAATACAGTACGTTGTATGTATTTGATCGATAACGCGTGAGTTATGAGTGTACGATTGGCTGTGTGGTTAGAGCTCCCGTCTCTCATGTGGCTGGCCGGGGTTCAAATCCTATCAGAGTAGAACTTCTTAGCTTGATTTTTTTTATTTTCATTGTTTCTTGAGTACTGATACGTTATAAAATAAAGCGTTATATGGTGCTTTTTGCAATGGAAATTATATATTAAAAAAAGCGACATTCTCCACCGGAGTGACATCTACCAGCCTTCAGTTGTACTATGCAGAAACTATAGATTCGAGCAGCGCTCTATACCGGCCAGTTAGTGAACCCAGTCTTAACGACTGCTAGGAGTAATAATACAGTAACATTCGTTTATTCCTTGTGCACAGAGGCGTTGTTGATAACCTCAAAACTTGCAATATGGATGATTTGGAGATGGATTATTTTGTTATACCGTGTATTTAAGATTAGCCTATAAATTATCGGGTTGCGAAGTTACTTCACTTAGTCCTATATCATTCGTATACGACACAGAACAACAACGTGACGTCAGTTTCTGATCTGCTCTGATTGGCTATTACATTGCTGCAGTCGGGTAGTTGGCAGTCAAGGATACAATTCGCGACTGCCAACTGCCAGCTACCAACTGCAACTTCATGTTGTGTATGGTGCCTATAGTATACACGGAGTCGATCGCGACTGCCGACCGAGGACTACCAACTACGGACTGCCGACTGCGCATTGTAGATGGGCCTTATTAGAGCAACGAAGTTTCAATTATTGTAAGTAGTCGGAGTTTGGAGTGTTTGCTGATGAAATTGCAAAATTAGGGGTAAATTATAAACTATGGTTTGAACGCCACTGTTCAAATCCTGTGTGCCAATTTGCACTTCAAATAGGAAGAAATTAGGAGATGATAAGGACAGAGAGTTATAACTATACCCATACATTTAGGAGAAAGTAGGCTATATGTTCTTTCCCGAACATCTTGTTTATTTCTGCTTCTTTATTGACTGATATAAATGCCATTGCTATGGCTCATGGAATGGCCCTCATACTTGACATAATACTTCATGAGGGGGCGAAATTGGTTATTGTGGGGCCGCGTGTTTGATACACCTGTCCTAGATGACCTACTTGACTTATTTCCTGTAACTCCTAAGTGAACCATAGAGCATCAACGAATTTGCGGTTCTGCACCATAGCCTTGATCTCCGTCCATGTCTTCCCACCATTCACAATACCTCCTCTACGCTACTCGACTCTACCTTTGTCGAGTGCCTTGTGGGTTCCATTCCAGAGCCTCTCTGGCGATGCTGTTTTTATCACGCCTTAGCGTCTCCACTTCCTGTGATGCATGTCAATGTCAATAGGTGTTTCTTTAGTTCTGTTCCGTAGCTCTTCGTTGAAAACGATCTATGGTCGTCGCATTCTCAGGATATTCCTCACACTCTTGTTCACAAAAGCATGAAGACTTTTGATCAGTTGTACTAGATGGTACGAAGTCAATTCCTCGCCCTGCTATGGGGGATGGGATCCAATCCAATTATGAGTGGTGGAAAGGGATGAATTCTGTCTCGTTAGGATAACGGGGAGGATAAGTAGTTGAAATAGTTATTTCGTTTTAGGGGCTTCAAATACCTTAATCAACAGCCCCGTATACTGGGGTGTGTCTTCAATGTGTCTGATAAGCTGCGTTTCTATTCAATTGTTGAACATAGCCTATTCAATTTTTCAATTGTTGTACATGTTTCGGCTTGACAATGAAGCTTTATTCAGCTAAAAGTTCAATTAAGAATTTTAATTAGGTTGTCGTTGTGTCAAATCTATAAATTACTGCTTACAAAGAACAATAAATTGCTATAACTAAAACTCAATAGGTGTTGGTTTAGTTCAGCTCTTCGTTTGATATGACCTGTGGCTAGTGATGTCAAATGTCTAGGCATTTATAAGTCGGGGCAAATGTCCAGGATAAATGTCCGGGCAAATGCCCAAGACCCATAAATGCCCAGGCATTTTGGGCATTTACCTCTTTTAAAAACATATTCATAATGCAACGCTTATATAAATATTGTTTTAGCCATACATGTATCTACATACAGGTATATGTATTCTATATATGTATTCATAAAAAACATGAGTTGAGGCCAAAATAGGCTGCGGAAGTTGTTGTAGGAATTCACTGAAAGAATTTGATTTTGGTTCTGAGGCTGAGCTTGTGCTTGGTACTGCAGATTTGTTGTTGAAATCATCCACTTCAATTAGTAAAGGTTCATAAGGGGGTTTTCTTTCGAAAATGTTTTTCAACCACTGTATTGTACCTAACTGAAGCACTTTTTTAAGATCCTGAGGGCACTAAAACACTTATTTATGTGAATTTCCATTTTGTTACAATGTGACTGTCAATAGTCCTTATTACATTATTTACAAGATACTCCTTTCCCTTTCAAATTAAAACAAATATGTAATGATTTAGTCTAACACTTAAAAATATAAATAGCCTAAGAAATCTCAGACTCGACCACTCAACAGACAGCTCTACTTCACAACTAACTGGGCTGGGCTGCTGGTGGTAGAATGCCTCGCCAATCTCAAGGCCACAACCACCCTACATCCATTCCAAGATCATAGCACAATGGCTTCCCAGGGCCTAGCCCACACACCCTCCTCCCAAATCCACTATTCACACCATAATCAAACTCCTACCTAAATTTCCTAAATATAAATGAGTAGGCATGCAGGCCTAATTCAGTAATACAATGTTTTATTCAAACCAGATATACACAATTCCCATTTAGATGTTATTGACAACATTGACACAGGATAATTAAATTATTATTACCAATATTCAGGCATTACTAGTTTATCCATGAAATGTACCTTTAATTAATGGCTTTTATTATGTCTTCGATGCTCTAGTTACAATCACAAGTAGTAAAAATGAAAATCCACAGCCTGCTTCCAGTCTCCGACCGGGTCAGGAATGGAATGAATGAAGCCCCCATCTAGCGGCGAGGATATGAACTGTGCCGGCTGCCGAGGCCTGACGCACTCCTCCGGGGCAATGATTAAATGAATTACAGATGAAATGAGATGATAGTGGAGAGTGTTGCTGGAATGAAATGTTGACAGGGAAAACCGGAGTACCCGGAGAAAAACCTGTCTGCCTCCGTTTTGTCCAGCACAGATCTCACATGGAGTGACCGGGATTTGAAACACGGACCCAGCGGTGAGAGGCCGGCGTGCTGCCGCCTGAGCCACGGAGGCTTCTAACAATCACAAGTAGTAAAAAGTAAAAACAAGAAGTTTTTTTAAATGCCCAGATTTTGGGTGCTTAAAACTGCTTTGGGCAAATGCCCGGGCAAATGTCCATTTATAGATGTCCTGCCCACTGGGCATTTGCCCGCCCCACATCACTACCTGTGTCCACCGTATTCTCCGGATATTCCTCAGATTCCCTATCTGAAAAGCCTGTTCATGTGTGTTTAAATGTAATTATAATGAACATGGATGGGATAGGTGCTCTGGGACTTGAAATAAGGTGCTAACTGGTCATTTTCGTGGAGATAGTATGGAAAAACCCAGGGAAAAGCCACACTCAGCATAGCCACTGCCAGCACCAAGATTCGATCGAACCTGCGAGCTCCGGACTGGTTGCAGCTTCCCCTCAGGATCGTAGTGAGCTATTTAAAGCGCACGGCTATGCCGCGGGGTGAGAAGAGAAGTGTGTTTGAAGCAAGCTTGTATTTTTGCATGGCTGTTAATCTTACAAACCTACGTTTAACATGGACTCCGAATCACTGGACGTGACATTTCACCTTAAATATATCACATTAATTAACCAGGACTTGAATCCAAATGGGTTTTAATCGCACTCCCAATCACGCTGGCTCTCATTAAATGAACCATACTACGCATGAACTTGAGCAGGATATACTGTAAATTGATTAGAATCAGCACGACACTTGGACTCGTAAAGGAGGCACGTTTTATTGACCTCAGTAAGCTGGATATACTGCACAGCAAGACAATATGGCTCATAAGAAGCAAGAGATGAAGTTGGCAATCTGGAGATGTTGACTGTAAACCATTTTATGGTTCACTAGATGGAAGCAAACGAAGCAATATAATGAAAGTAAATTTACATCTCATGAGATGAAGTTAGTTACCAAACCCTTCACGTTTGAAGCCTAGGCAGAGGTATAGAAGACATTCAAAGCAATCATTTGCTCCAAAAATCTAATCTTGATAATAGAACCACGTCAGTGGGACATGAATCCAAGTATACTCCTTTTGATTTCAACGCATTGAATGATGGCTGCTGTGTGGAGGATATGAGGGGTACAGAAATGCTGGAAATCTTTGAAATGTTCAACATTTAATTTGTACGTCTTATTAAGCTGTTGGTACTTAACGACCAAGCAAAAGAGAGCATTAGAAGTGTGCCAGAGAAGAATGGAGAGGAAAATCGCTAGCATATCACTGCGTGATAGAGTTTCAAATTCTTCATCTTCTTGTGCTATCCGTTCCGGATGTCGGTGACCATCATAGTTATGTCAGTTTTGGATGTTCGGAATAGTTCTTCACTCGTGTGTGAAGTCAATGTTCTTAAGTTTCCAAGCCTTGATGCTGTCCTTCTTCCCCGTCCTCTTTTACCAGGAATCTTTCCTTGAAGAATGTTCTGCAGCAGTTTATACCTGTATCCATTCCTCATTGAAATGAAATGAAAATCCACAGCCTTCTTCCAGTCTCCGACCGGGTCAGGAATGGAATGAATGAAGCCCCCATCTAGCGGCGAGGATATGAACTGTGCCGGCTGCCGAGGCCTGACGCACTCCTCTGGGGCAATGATTAAATGAATGACAGATGAAATGAAATGATAGGGGAGAGTGTTGCTGGAATGAAATTTTGACAGGGAAAACCGGAGTACCCGGAGAAAAACCTGCCTGCCTCTGTTTTGTCCAGCACAGATCTCACATGGAGTGACCGGGATTTGAACCACGGACCCAGCGGTGAGAGGCCGGCGTGCTGCCGCCTAAGCCACGGAGGCTTACTCCATTCCTCATTACATGACCTAAATATTGTAGCTATCTGCATTTTACTGTTTTCAGGACTTCTTTTTCTTTCCTCATTTTGTGTAGAATGTCATTGTTTGTAATTTTATCTATACATGGCACTCTTAGCATTCTCTTGTAGAGCCACATCTCAAATGCCTCAAGTCACTTGCCAATTGTCTCGGTCAAAGTCCAAGTTTCAAATAAGAGACTCCAAAAAATCAAGTCTTCGGAGAACGTCGCTCATCAGGCCGCCAGAATTAAGTGGAGATGGACAGGGCACAACATGAGACTTAACCAGATCAGATAGGCGCAGTTAACAATGTGCAACTCATACACAGGCAATTGAAGCCGCGGCAGACCGAGAAGAAAGAGACGCGGACGACTTCCGACAGTTACTAGGACCACACTGGTCTAGGACAGCAAGACGCATAACGAATTGGAAGGTGGTTCAAGTAAATGTGGGAATTGTTAAGTGATAAAAGTGCTACGATATAAGTGTATAGTCAAATATTTTTGGCTGGCTGCATGTCTCAGAGGTAACGCTCTCGCCTGCTGTATCCAAGGTTGCAGGATCGAATCCTGGCGTAGTCAGTTGGCATTTGAGAGTGCGCAAATGTAAGGGAGCCGTGTCAGTAGATTTACTGGCACGTTCAAGATCCCCTTTAGGACAAAATTCCGGTACCCCGGCGTCTCTAAAAGCTCAGTAGGTAAGAGGGACGTAACATCAATCCATTACAACATTATTACTATTATTATTATTATTATTATACTTGCCACGGTGGGTGAGTGTTTATCGTGTCGGATTACCAACCCCAAGCTTGCAGGTTCTCTCCGGTAAGTGATTTTTGAAAGGCAGCAAAAATCACGACACGCATGTCATACGATGTTGGCATGTTAAAGAATCCATTTGAACTCAGTAGGCCGTGTTCATAATGGCAAAATTAATCTTGGGATTTTCCGTCAACACAAAGTTCCTCATTTCTCTACTAGAAAGCGTTATAGTGTCATGGAGCTTAAGATATCTAACCACCTTGAATTTCATAGTGCTTCAAGAAACAACACAATTCGACATGCAAGCTGCCCTCTGGGTGTCAAATAACAAAGCTTGCACCCGCAACCAAGGCCATACGATATTATTATTATTATTATTATTATTATTATTATTATTATTATAATTATTATCATTATTTTTTTTTTTATGAAATAATTTGAACGGGCACAAGATTAGTGTCAGACTGAGTGCTTACGTGTAGACATAGAGACGAAAATCACATACTTAGGAAGAAAACTGTGGATAGTAGGTATTAATTAAGTCAGGATATTATGACTATCATAGCGACAAAATTAACCTTCTAAAGTGACTAGCACTCACCACGTAAGAAAAAATCAACGAGCTCCCCCTTTCGAGGGAGGCCTTTGCCCTACTAGGGACCCCACAAGCTTGATTCGTTCAATATTCATTCATTAAGCTACGGGCCCTTAACTTTCTAACGGTACATTCATATTCTTCACAGCTCCTTTTAAGTATTCTCTCCTCACAACCACGCATACAATTTGTAAATCCACAATTTGTATTTTTCTCTATTTTTCATTTGATTTCCCTCTAGATTCTTAGCTTTCTCTCTATTAGTCATATAAAACACATTTTTAAGAAAACAACACGGAGCATATCTTGTCCTAAAACAAAAATTGTCGCGGTTTCCTTAGTTAACAGAAAAAGCTTTGATTCCAATTTATTCCTACAATAGATTTCTGGCGTAGTCGGTAGCAAGCTGAACAACTATGCCCAAGTTCGTTACTCCTGTGGGGGTCCAAGCAGGGACACCAAGAGCCCGCCGATGAGCCAGCTTGGTGTCCTAGGTGAAACCTCACACAAGACATGACACAATCCTAGAAGAATCGCTGAGTTTTGGCATAGAATTAATGACCGACACCGAAGTTATACAGGGGTCATCGAAAAATAATGCCTAGATTTTAAATAATTCTTATTTATTTATTTATTTATTTATTTAGCGTATGGCAACTGAAGAGCAACTAATATACATAGTTTACAAATACTAAAGATCTACAAGTTAATGTCTAAGTCTCTAATCCATTGAAGGGCTGAAGCCGTCACTTCAAAGAAATCTTCTGGGCTTCCGGAATAAGCTCGTCTGCTGCAGGATGTTACAATGTGTTTGATGGTCTGGTGTTCACTGCCACAGTCACATTGGGAAGATGCCGACAATCCCCACCGGTGGAGGTTCTCTGCACAAATGCCATGGCCTGTACGGAGCCTGTGTAGTGTTTTACAAACACGTCGCGGTAGTTCCATGCCAACTGGCTGTGTACCTGGTCTAACGAGAGCCTGGTAGTCCTCATGTGCTGCACTAGTCCACATTCCTGACCATTTCCTGTTCATGTTGAAATTCATTGCTCGCAACGATTCTGCCCGTATGATGGGTGGCCGTCTGGATTTTAATCGGCTTTTTCTAAGTACAGGTAGGTGGATTGAAAGCTGAGGATTGATAATTAACTTTGTATATTCCTTTAGGAGGGCGTTTTGTCTCCGCAGATTTGGTGGCGCTATGTGACTTAGAGGCGGTAGCCAGTGGAGAGGAGTAGACTTTATGCACCCTGGTATTGTTCTCATTGCCACATTTAGCTGGACATCGATTTAACCCACATATGGGCTATTTAGCCATACGGGAGCACAGTATACAGCAGCAGAGTAATAATTCTTATAAAAAAAGACTATTAGAGGTAAACTAATGGTTTTAGCCTTAAATGCGTTGAAAAGATAACGTTTTTTTTTGCATACCCTAGTAAGTTTCAATGTAAGCTCCGTTTGTTGTTCTGCTGACGTGCGTCGAGTTCATCGCGTACCGCGCGAAGGTAGAGAGGCGGAGCCCACCATGCATAAAAATGACAAGCTGTCCTGTCTGTTATCCGATATCTTCTATTGAGCGAACACAAACTGTTCAAGCATGTCGAGGTAAATTAGGCCTGTAATTGCTTTTTCAGTGAAAATGAAAGGTCCAATAACTTGGTCGTGAAGTAACCCGCACCACACTTTGACACACATTAGACGTCTGCAGAGCAACACACTGAGCTCACATTGAAACTTACTAAGGTATGAAAAAAAAAGTTTACCTTTTCACGCATTTTAACCCTTCTCGTATCTTTTCCGGAATATTTCGCGTTAATTACTTTACCTTGCGTGTCATTTCAATTAAATTCTGCAACATAATTCCTGCCCTACCGGGTCGCGTACTGAATATTACGCAGACTATCTTAAGTTTACGTTTAACTACGGTAGGTGGCAGGAAAGTATTGGACAATCTTTACGAACGTACCTGGAACGGAAATGAGTAAGTAAATCATTTCATTTACATTTTTCAGGATTGATCAGATACATAGGCCTACTTAGAGTTTGACAGTAGCTTATCAGCTAATGTACGATGTAAACAGTACATGAAAATGTAACTACGATTTCAAGGAATTTGGACAAATAGGACAGTGATATTAAAGAGAGAGTTTATCAACGAGTGGCAATGAAACAGATGGGAATGAGGGCAGTGGTAAGGCAGATAGAGGTATTTTATTAATCGAGTCAGAAGCACTAAAACATACACAAGAGGGATGATACACAATATTGCAAAGGAATAATACAATAATAATTACAACAGTGTCTCGAATTAGATTATCTTCGCCCTGAAACGGGCCTCTGTCACACCCCTTTCATGACCTTCCATTAACTCCTGCGTTGTGCAAGAGCACGGGCACAGTTCACAGGAACACAGGTGTACCATGGTCTGTCTCTGCCCACACTCATAGAGTTCCGATTCCTGTAGGTATCCCCATTTGTTGAGTGACCGCCAAGTTTCCCAGTTGTTGTTGTGGCCTGCTGGAAGCCTTTCCTTGGCCTTCATCCAATCTGGTGGATTGCCATAGCTGTACCCTGGCTACCTCGGGTTTTGTATTAGGTATGGATGTATGTCTACCCCTTATTATTCCCGTTTTTCCTACGGGGTCGGGGATGAGATGCGATGGAAGTCTTTGTGGCGGATGATTTTTACGGCCGGATGCCCTTCCTGACACCAACCTCATGAGAGGAGTTAATGAGAGATGAAATGAATGATGGTGAATGAAACTGGGCAAGGATGTGGAAGGAAGCGGCCGTGGCCTGTCAGAAGGAACCGTCCCAGCATTTGCCTGGAGTTGAAAATGGGAAACCACGGAAAACCATTTCAAGGACGGCCGACGGTGGGGCTCGAACCCACGCGTCTACCGAGTCAGCAGAGAGCTTGGCCCCATGACCTAACGCAGCGCTTTAGCGAGCGCAGCCACTACTGTCGGTTGTATTAGGTATGGATGTTGTTTGCAAAAAACGTTTCCTTGATTTTAGCCGCCTTGTTGGAAGCTGGTGACCAAAGAGAGAGTGAGCACGGTCCTCTGCGGACTTTTTTCGTTCCGTTTGTGCTATGACCTCACGGCGTGCCTCAGGACGGGCTATTCCTGCCAAGCAGGTATGACTGCTATCCATGATTTCCCTGAACTGTTTCATATTTTGTACTGTCTTCCTCCTTTTAAATGTTTTGCAAATCAATACAAAGAATAATAAAATAAGCACGTCTTAAAAATTTTCCTTGAAAAGAAAATCACTTAAAGAATTCTCCAACATACAGGGTGTAACAAAAAGGTACGACACGCATTCCTCACACGTAGATGAAGAAATTTTGTTATATGAACAAGGCTCCGGAAACGCTTCGTTTCCATGTTATACCTCATTGTTTCCAACGCATGAAAAACACACAAGAACAGAACATACCTGCACACCACATGCAGCTCTTTGCCACAGGAGATGTTCAATGTGCCCTCCGTGCGCATTGATGCCGCCGCAGTGAATCTCGGATGCGCTGATGAATCCCTGGAGTATTGCGTATGGTTTCGCAGCCTTCCATAATACGGCCACGCAGACTCTGAACATCTGGTACAGGGGTTCGATACACAAGAGCTTTCAAATGTTCCCACAAATAAAAGTCCAGTGAGTTTAGGTCCGGAGAGCGTGGAGGCCAGGTAATTGGTCCACCTGTACACTGGCGGTGCACCTACGGTAATGGCAACGTAACCAGATGTAACCAACAGTGCATGATCGCCATGATTCGAACGTTCTGTTCTTGTGTGTTTTTCATGATTTATGCATTGGAGACAATGAGGTATAACATGGAAACGAAGCGTTTCCGGACCATGTTAATATGACACAATTTCTTCGTCTATGTGTGAGGAATGCGTCCTGCATTTTGTGCCGTGCCGTTTTGTTACACTCAGTATTTAAGTGACACAGAAAGGGTTAAGACTAAGACCACTACATTACCGGTAATGGTATATTTATATCAATTATTTAAAATCTAGGCATTATATATCGATGTCCCTGTATATTCTAGCACACGCATGTGCAACTTGGAACACAAGGAGGAGATAACCTCGCTGTACCGCCCCTTAAAACAAGGTGGGCCAACGACAAAGGCCTTACAGGCACTGCGGGCCCTACTTAACAATGCATAATATTTTCATAAGAACGTAGTAGCCTCATTTAATGAAGATACTCGTTCATCACAAATTAACATCACAAAAACACAAACTAGAATATTATAACGTTAACCAAAAATTGTACTTTGTAATAATAATAACCCCTGGCTGTGGATTTTCAATAGATTTGTAAATCTTATCATGGCCATTCGGCTGAAAAAAAATCATAATAATAATTTTAATAAATGTTAATTAGGGGCTGCTGACCTCGCTGTTCAACCCCTTAAAATCACAACAATCAATCAATCAATCAAATGTCAACTAGCTGCGCCAGGATTAGATTCCGCAACCTTGGGCACAGTATGTGAGGACCTTACCGCTTCGCTACGCAGCCTGCCCCGGTGTCGGAAGAGAACAAGAGTTGCCCAAGGGAGATCACCAAGAAATGTGATAGAGAGGAACCCGGTACAAGTGAGTGGAGGTAACGCTGGGACTCGGTGATTTCTTCAATCCGATGGTCAACAACCAAGTTCAGGGACAACAAAGTTGGACTTGGGGGTCGGGTTGTAATCCCTGGTTTCACCATCCCTGCTAAGTGTTCTTCCACAGTCGTTAATCCAGGATTAAACATTTTACAGCTTAAAGGGAGGGGTCATCGATTTTCCTCAACAAGAGTTTCGGAGTTACAACTGTGCCTTGCCGACGGAAGTGAGAAGTCGCCTAGTGACAGCTCACTCCGATTTAAACCACTAGAGTGTGCTAGCAATCACGTTAGCGCAAAGTTCGCGTGCTAACATGCGATACATTCTCTCTGACTTCTTCAAGTTCGCTCATACAGATGACTTTTCTTGTGATGGATGCGTAAGGTGAAGGTAGAACAAATTACAGCCTAGGAAGGAAAAAATCTGAAACTTTCAGTTTGATAGATTAATGTGCTGACATGAGATCATGGAAATGAAGGCAAGATAAAGCGAGTCTTGAAGTAGGCTTGTAAGGTAACAAGATAGTTACTCCGTGTTCTGCATTGAACAACATTTACCATGCATCAGCGGCTGATCTTTAACCATCGGGAATCATTATGATGATGATAATAATAATAATAATAGTAGAAAAAGTATACACAGAACAATATCTGACTGATAAAAGAGAAAGAAAAACAGGTAGCTCAATGAAAAAGTAAACAGCCTGTTTTCACATATCCAACAGTTCTATTCCATTATAAGCTCTGCCACCTATTAAAAGGATTTTCCATGTGATGCACTAAATAGCTTATGGTACACGGTCTAAGTGTCCACCAATACCATTACATTGAGAAAGTACAGGGTCTTTCATATAAAGTAAGAACGGCAAGCGGCAGTTTTGTTATTCGCTACTGCGGTGGCCTTGGCCGAGCTTGTGGCGCGCCACGGTCCCCTGCTGTGCTATTGAAAGCGCGCTCATAGTACATACTAAACCCTTTGGAAAATAGCATGTAGACAAGATTCAAAATTTCGGGGTCGTAATGGATTCTTGTGAATGTGATTTAGAGGTTTTGCTATCAACATAACTTCCAGGGTTCATAAGGTTAACTTATTATTATTATAAAGCCAAGAAAAACAACAGGATCTACTAACAAATGAAATTTATTAACTGAATCAAACATAAAAAGGAAAAACTATAACCACCCTTTTATTGTACACTCGCGTGAACAGATCTAACACTGACCAGCCTGACGTACCATGACGACACGGTATGACAGCTGTCAACAAGCATTGTGACTGCAATGTCACCTAAATCAGAGTAACAAAAGAAAACGGATCACAAGATCCAAATATAACAAACAAATAAATAGTACAAAAATTTAATATTTATGAGCGACACGGGTTTTAAGACTAGTTCAAGTAATGAGCATTTTGACGGGCGCTCGTTTCCGACCAAAACAGTTGGTTCGGGAACGGACTCCGTACTGCGAAGGACGAATTACGGAAATGTGGGAACAACAATTACATATTTATATACACTACTGACATGCTCTAACCTTAGATTACCACAACCAAATACACGTGTGTATTATTTAAAATAAGGGCTGCGGAATTACCGTCTTATACCTTAAACACTAGGAAGGCATAACATGACATGAACAGGTTTGGCCGGTTGCCAAATTATATTTATATGAATACAATGGCCTTGAAAATAAGAGCCAACAACAACAAAATATAACTTTTAATTTTCACGCCGGAAAGTTTGGCGTTTTAAAACAATGAACAAATAAGTCGTAGTAATGATAAAAGAAACTTGGATCGACAACATGGCAACTTCCCAAATTAAACCAAATAAAATAATCTTAACTCATTAGGCTTTAAAGCAAACATAACGTGTCATAACGAGCTGGAGACAACCGGGCCTGTTATCGCATCACCGAGAGAGTGGCTGATTTCTTCCCCCAAGTAGTAATTAGTGCCATGCTAAATATAGATTCTGGCCCATAGCCAGCGTACAGCACCTTTGCTAATCGCCACCTGTTAAACGCGTACAAATAAATAACACATTATCTCAAAACATCCTCTCAGGGATTTTTAAGAATACATTCCCAGGTCAAACTTATCCCCACGGATAACTAGTTTGCCGGAATGATATCGCAGTCATGGACAGGCTTTACCTCTCCTCATCATCATCACTTACACCCAAATATACGTGGCACATTTCTCGAAGATCACGTCGTAGCATTAATCAGCACACCTCTCAGATAATGACACACAACATGTCCAAATGACAATAAAGAATAAATAACAGGATCAGTCCTAGCCCGAGTTATCAAAGCAACAAAATGCAAATATTCCCCCCACGTAGTAATTAGTTTAACATATCATTAAATCAGTCCATTTATCATTGTCGTTCCTAGGTTCTCATTCATGGCTACACTTTTTATAGATACGTTAATCGATGCGGCCGTTTCGCTATAAGAATTACGTAACATAAGGACCACATTTAAATTACAAAATTTACTGTACAACATAATTGTCACGCAATGCCAAAATTTACTACACGCATGTCAGTTAAGAAATCAAACCCTGAAATTTAAATTAAACCACACAAATAAAATCTATACAAAGTTCCACACATCTCTCGCGATTCCCCTCGTCCAAAATCAATAAATCAATTTTTTAATACTCATCACTTAAACTGCTTTCCAGAGGCCTCCCGCCTCGTCAATTCCCATCATTAGGCCGTTAGCCCATAACACTGATGGTAATGGAGGATGAAGCTTGCTGTCTTCTCTCCATGGTCGACATTTTGCTGCTGTTAAAACACAATTAAATCAAAGTTTTTAAACTGTTCTATCTGCGTTCTAAGTATTTTATTTCCTCAGATCGTCCTATGCAGAATCGTCGACTTTCCCTATTCTATGGCTAATTGCCATCTCACAATTTATGAAAATTTCCAACTTCGTTGCCGACACACAACTATAATTTTAAAACCATATCGTCTTAAGGACGTCTTAAAATGACTGTCGAAGAATAATTAGGAGTGTCTCGGTTCATCTCAGACATTTGTATATATACAGAAAGCCTAAAGTTTCAATGGTGGGAGTAAAACAGCTCCTCAATATTTTAAGTAATGGGCCTATAATTATGTGTGACCTCTCAAAAATCTTGTATTTTCTCACAGGTCGCGAATCTGCCGTCGAACAAGCAAACCGATCGCTAGATCTTTTTATATCCGATTGCCGCGCAAAACACACTGACGCTATGTTCTGGCGTCATGTTTTCTTATTGGTCAGATAAGTTGGCTTCGGAGTTCTGACCTTACAAATCCCGCCCTTATATTGACGTCACGACACTTGTCCTCTCTCTCACTCCTTGCCTTGTACGCAGCATTGTGGCCTTTTATGGTCACGTACGCCACAGCGTCATATCTGATTTTCTCAGAAATCCAAGAATAACATTGGTTGTGAAACTATTGGTCATTTGCAGCCAGCACGTAGCATGTCTTACCAAGTCCAGATTTCTTGCTACATCAATATTACTCAAATATCCAGCATATCATGTATTTAGTATTTCCATCGTTTTTATTAATATGAAACATTATTATTGGACACAGGCCTCGGCAGCCGGCACAGTTCATATCCTCGCCGCTAGATAGGGGCTTCATTCATTCCATTCCTGACCCGGTCGGAGACTGGAAGCAGGCTGTGGATTTTCATTTTCATTATTGGACACAATGATAAGGGTTCATCCGACCCCTAGTTGATGAAATTCGAACTCAAATGAAGTCGAATTTCACATCCCCTACTTTTCTGGCTCAAATTTGAAGTTGCTGGTCACTCTCAAAATATAATGACTGTCCGCCTCTGTCTGTTTCAGTAGCCGTCTCGTTCCAAACTCATTAGGAAATTCCTGTATACTTATGCCCTCCGGCCTCTTTCCTTGCTACTCGTCTCCCCTCTCACTCTTTCAAAACATCAACATATTCATTAACGACTTCCGCCTAAACTTGTAAACACGTCAGAGCTGTCTTTTGAGCGCATTCACCACTCGAATACCCCCGTATCTTTTGTTGTCTGTTATCACGCGAATGTTTAATTTGCTGCAGTAACATTATTTCTCGGTTCGTATGGCTCTCTCTGATGATACAATTTTAAATTTGAGATATTATATACTGCCATGTTTCCTGTGCTCACCTCTCGGACTCTGTAGGCGTTGTTACCTAAATTCCTCACGATGCTGAACGGTCCCACATACCTTTCACAAAATTTGTTTAGTATCTTGTTCGCTGGATCAGATATCGGTGGCTTCTTAATCAAGACCAATTCCCCTTCGATCAACTCCCGATGAAACTTCTTTCCGCGTACTCTTCTTAATCTACGGTCCGCCTGCCTTCTCATATGCACAATGGTGTTCTGGATCCGTAGATCGTGTGTTGGTACTGGGTCGTTAGGACATGTTACAATAGTGTTCCAAGATCTCACTGGAAACTGGTTGTGGTGTAAAACCATGGGAATTTGCCCTGTAGATTCATGACGAGTGGAATTCATACATATCTCAATGTCACTCACTCGGTCTACCCATTTGTAATGTTCCTTGGGAATAAATACCCGGAAGAACTTAGAAATATCACGGATTACGCGTTCGCTAGAATTTCCTTGGGGATGTCTTATTGATGAGAGAACGTGTTTTATATTCAAATCTGCCATTCCTTTCTTAAACTGGGCACTAGTGAAATATGCGCCATGATCCGATAATATAAACTCAGGCTTACCAAGAGTCGGTATCACCTTGTGTATTATTCTACTTAGAATCTGTTTAGTGGTGGTTTTCTGGATAGGGCATAGAACCACGAATTTGGAAAATACGTCCAGACACACAAGTAGATGCCTGCACCCTCTCCTTCCCTTCGGAATTGGCCCAAATGTGTCGATCGCCACTATTTCCAATGGTTTCTGGGGTAATATTGGTTTCGGGTATTGCTTCATTAAATAGTTGTTAGGCTTAGTGCGTTGGCAAGCGTCACAGGTCTTAACCACTTCGCATATGGTAGTTCGCATGCGTGGCCATGTGAAAGTTTCAGCCATGGTCGCTTCTGCCTTGTCTATTCCGATATGGCCTAGGCTTTCATGGACATGCCAGGTCAAACCACGTTGTAATGAAGCAGGTAACAAGATGCGCATTTTGGTATGCTCCTCATTAATGAATTTGTGTAACAGATTGTTCACATATTGATATTTTCCTTCTTTGCTCCGGGCCTCACGATGAGCTGCAGATCCAGGCTGAAGTTCTCCCTTAAAATACATGATCATTTGCCGCATCCAGGGCTCACCTTCTTGCTCTTTCTTTAATTCCTTTAATTCATTCAAGAACTCGTGATCCTTAGGTGTCAGTTCTATGTGTTGAACCAAGGCCTCTTCTTCCACGTCTTCTTCCGGGTTTCTGCTGAGAGCGTCTGGGATGATGTTTAGTTTTCCAGGGCAGTGTTCAATTTCTATATCGAACTGTTGAATGTAGATCGACCATCTGGTGATACGTTCACTAACCATGTTAGTTTTAAAAAGAAATGTGAGGGCTTTATGATCTGTCCTGATAATAATTTGATACCCAAATACTAGTTTTCTCCATTTTTGAAGGGCGTGAAGAATAGCTAGGAGCTCCAACTCTGTAACAGTGTAATTCCGTTCGTGTTTCCGTAACTTACGGCTTACAAAGGCAAGATAAGATCTTTTCTGTAGGTTGCTTGGATCTTCCTGATTGTTATGGTTTCTGTCCCTATTTTCGTATCTCGGTTGAGATCTCGGCTCATATTCTTCGGTGCTCTGCCGTCTTTGGTTATCCCCAGTGTTTGTAGCTTGCGACCTCGTGTTTTTGTTCGGTGTCTTGACTACTTCGACTGCATTAACTAACTCTATCTGTCTCTTCTCTCTCGGGTTGATGTAATTAGTGGTTTCATCTATCTTCCTTAATACCTCTTCTGCCTGGACCACGGTCGTAATATTTGCCGCCACCAAGAATTGCTGAACGCTAATAGGCATCTGCTTTCCTATAGTAGTTATTAGCTCCATTTCGCTCGGTGGATTATCAAGATCCTGCAATTTGACAAGTTGCATGGCGAAAAAATCTGCATATTTCGTCTGATGCGTGGAATGGTATTTGCGCGAGTATAAGTCCATTCGCAAGCTTTGTTGATACGACCCACTCCAGTATTTGCTTAGGAAGGCCTTGTGGAAACCTTCCATTGATTTAAATGTGTTCTTAAATCCAAGATACCAGGTAAGTGCTGAGCCCGCCAAAAAATTTTCAACCATTCTTAATTGTCGCGTTGAGCTAACATTTTGGTCCGAAAAATATTCTGTCAGTTCCCTTAAGAAAGCTTTAGGTGTCCCTCCGCTCTCTGGTAAAAACTTATTCGGTTTAAATTCGTTTCCACGGATGACTTGTATAACTTGCGTGGGAAGTTGTGTGTTTTGAGGTGTCGAGCTACGACCCTCATAATTCTGGAATGCTTGCGTGTCTACCGTTCTTGGACTTTGCCCAAGCTCGTGGCTGTCTATTGTGTGCTCTCTTTCCGCATTCTCCCCTTTCCCCTTTGCCATTAGTGTCGCAAACATCGTATTATGTCCAAGTGACTGCAACTCCGATTTTATCATGCGGTCCTCTTGAATTTGAAACCTTAACTTCATATTTTCTTCTAACGCCTGTATTTTCGCGTTATTTTCCCCTAGCTTCTTGCTTACTGCGAGCCGTTCATCTTTCGAATCAGCGCTCATCTTGGTCCAATCTTTCCTAATAGTATCCTTCAATTTAACAAAGCGTTTTTCGACTTCCTGTTGATTAGCCTCCTGATTATCTTCAAGTTTATCTATCCTTTCTCCCAGAGAAATGTTGTTCTGTTCTAATGTTTGTTTAATTTCTTCCTGGTCAATTTCTAACTTTTTCCATTTCTTAATTGATTGTATTTCTAATTTGTTGAGTTCCGTCACTAAGCCCGTGATATTGTTATCTACTGTAATTATCTGATCTTGCATACCCTGTGTCCCTCGTTCGATATTCTCAAACCTTTTTTCTAAGTTTGTGTGTGCTTCTTTGATTTCAGATGAGCTGGTCAAACACGCTTGCTCGATTTGTGCTAGTTTTGCCATAACAGTCTCATCCATTCCTTTTATTTCCTTTTTAAACGAATCTTCGATACCTTTTATTATTCCTAATTGTTTGGTATTGTTAGTGCTAACGTCCTTTGCTAATTGGATTAGCTGTTCTTTTGTGTGCTCTTTGATTTCTACCGTTAGCGCAGCTAGATTTTGAGTGTTCCTTTCGTCTTGTGCGTTTAACATTTCATTGTTTTTCTCAGACTGCCTATGTAATTGTTCACTAACCAGAATGTTTTGTGTAGCGATTTTCTGATTTATATTCTCGTTAACTTCGGATAGTTTTGTGTTTAACTGTGTCTGTATTTCTTCCGATTGTTTATTTATAGCAGCTAACTGTGTCTGCGTTTCTTCACTATTCGCCGCTAACTGTTTCTGCATTTCTACATTATTTGCCGCCAACTGTGTCTGCGTTTCTTCCGATTGTTTATTTATAGCCGCTAACTGTGTCTGCGTTTCTTCACTATTCGCCGCTAACTGTGTCTGCATTTCTACACTATTTGCCGCTAACTGTGTCTGCGTTTCTTCACTATTCGCCGCTAACTGTGTCTGTATTTCATTGGTTATGTCCTTTCTCATCTCACTAAGTTGTTCTCGCGTACGAGCGGATGCTAATTCAATCACTTCGCGGATTTCTCCCAGAGTTGCCATCACAACAATAATATATTTGAGACATAGGGAAATGACATAAGGGCGGAGCCCTGGATACGCGCGCTCACATATATTAAATATACACACATTAACCCTTTACATACTCAGTTCATTTACTTTAAATTACTCCCACAAACTATAGCATCACTGAGTATAATTTATTTATTATTCCATTTAATTTCAACCCTTTGATTCAGTTATAATCTTCCTGACCTTACTTTACTTACAAATTTTTACCAATTAATAGAGTATTAATTAGTTTTTAAGGTCTAACCTTCCTGTCAAACAATTCTTTGAGTTTGGCTTTTCTACACAAAGCTAATTTAATTTTATTGGGCGCCTGGAACAGTTTGTTCTAATTTTAATCAAAGTTCAAACACTTAACTTGTTCCACATTTACTTTATTGCAAACTCCATGACTTTATATTTTCAAACATTTGGCGGTACTATCTTCGCCTAACTTACGTTAATAAACTTATCACATGCCGGTGATCTATTTTTTTACTCTAAAACACAAATGCCACACGTTCGGAAGCCAAAGTAACTCTTATAAACCCTTTGGAAAATAGCATGTAGACAAGATTCAAAATTTCGGGGTCGTAATGGATTCTTGTGAATGTGATTTAGAGGTTTTGCTATCAACATAACTTCCAGGGTTCATAAGGTTAACTTATTATTATTATAAAGCCAAGAAAAACAACAGGATCTACTAACAAATGAAATTTATTAACTGAATCAAACATAAAAAGGAAAAACTATAACCACCCTTTTATTGTACACTCGCGTGAACAGATCTAACACTGACCAGCCTGACGTACCATGACGACACGGTATGACAGCTGTCAACAAGCATTGTGACTGCAATGTCACCTAAATCAGAGTAACAAAAGAAAACGGATCACAAGATCCAAATATAACAAACAAATAAATAGTACAAAAATTTAATATTTATGAGCGACACGGGTTTTAAGACTAGTTCAAGTAATGAGCATTTTGACGGGCGCTCGTTTCCGACCAAAACAGTTGGTTCGGGAACGGACTCCGTACTGCGAAGGACGAATTACGGAAATGTGGGAACAACAATTACATATTTATATACACTACTGACATGCTCTAACCTTAGATTACCACAACCAAATACACGTGTGTATTATTTAAAATAAGGGCTGCGGAATTACCGTCTTATACCTTAAACACTAGGAAGGCATAACATGACATGAACAGGTTTGGCCGGTTGCCAAATTATATTTATATGAATACAATGGCCTTGAAAATAAGAGCCAACAACAACAAAATATAACTTTTAATTTTCACGCCGGAAAGTTTGGCGTTTTAAAACAATGAACAAATAAGTCGTAGTAATGATAAAAGAAACTTGGATCGACAACATGGCAACTTCCCAAATTAAACCAAATAAAATAATCTTAACTCATTAGGCTTTAAAGCAAACATAACGTGTCATAACGAGCTGGAGACAACCGGGCCTGTTATCGCATCACCGAGAGAGTGGCTGATTTCTTCCCCCAAGTAGTAATTAGTGCCATGCTAAATATAGATTCTGGCCCATAGCCAGCGTACAGCACCTTTGCTAATCGCCACCTGTTAAACGCGTACAAATAAATAACACATTATCTCAAAACATCCTCTCAGGGATTTTTAAGAATACATTCCCAGGTCAAACTTATCCCCACGGATAACTAGTTTGCCGGAATGATATCGCAGTCATGGACAGGCTTTACCTCTCCTCATCATCATCACTTACACCCAAATATACGTGGCACATTTCTCGAAGATCACGTCGTAGCATTAATCAGCACACCTCTCAGATAATGACACACAACATGTCCAAATGACAATAAAGAATAAATAACAGGATCAGTCCTAGCCCGAGTTATCAAAGCAACAAAATGCAAATATTCCCCCCACGTAGTAATTAGTTTAACATATCATTAAATCAGTCCATTTATCATTGTCGTTCCTAGGTTCTCATTCATGGCTACACTTTTTATAGATACGTTAATCGATGCGGCCGTTTCGCTATAAGAATTACGTAACATAAGGACCACATTTAAATTACAAAATTTACTGTACAACATAATTGTCACGCAATGCCAAAATTTACTACACGCATGTCAGTTAAGAAATCAAACCCTGAAATTTAAATTAAACCACACAAATAAAATCTATACAAAGTTCCACACATCTCTCGCGATTCCCCTCGTCCAAAATCAATAAATCAATTTTTTAATACTCATCACTTAAACTGCTTTCCAGAGGCCTCCCGCCTCGTCAATTCCCATCATTAGGCCGTTAGCCCATAACACTGATGGTAATGGAGGATGAAGCTTGCTGTCTTCTCTCCATGGTCGACATTTTGCTGCTGTTAAAACACAATTAAATCAAAGTTTTTAAACTGTTCTATCTGCGTTCTAAGTATTTTATTTCCTCAGATCGTCCTATGCAGAATCGTCGACTTTCCCTATTCTATGGCTAATTGCCATCTCACAATTTATGAAAATTTCCAACTTCGTTGCCGACACACAACTATAATTTTAAAACCATATCGTCTTAAGGACGTCTTAAAATGACTGTCGAAGAATAATTAGGAGTGTCTCGGTTCATCTCAGACATTTGTATATATACAGAAAGCCTAAAGTTTCAATGGTGGGAGTAAAACAGCTCCTCAATATTTTAAGTAATGGGCCTATAATTATGTGTGACCTCTCAAAAATCTTGTATTTTCTCACAGGTCGCGAATCTGCCGTCGAACAAGCAAACCGATCGCTAGATCTTTTTATATCCGATTGCCGCGCAAAACACACTGACGCTATGTTCTGGCGTCATGTTTTCTTATTGGTCAGATAAGTTGGCTTCGGAGTTCTGACCTTACAAATCCCGCCCTTATATTGACGTCACGACACTTGTCCTCTCTCTCACTCCTTGCCTTGTACGCAGCATTGTGGCCTTTTATGGTCACGTACGCCACAGCGTCATATCTGATTTTCTCAGAAATCCAAGAATAACATTGGTTGTGAAACTATTGGTCATTTGCAGCCAGCACGTAGCATGTCTTACCAAGTCCAGATTTCTTGCTACATCAATATTACTCAAATATCCAGCATATCATGTATTTAGTATTTCCATCGTTTTTATTAATATGAAACATTATTATTGGACACAATGATAAGGGTTCAATACGAGGGCTGTTTTTCTTTTCAAGTTCCGATGGACTGTATAAAAATAATAGATTGACATAGCAAACTGATTTTACTACTAAATGTTTGTTTGTTTTAATCTTATGTCTCAACATAATCACCAAAACGATTGAAACATTCGCCGTATCGTTACACCAGCTTGCCAATGCCCTCGGCAAAATATTCTGCTGCCACTGACGTGGGTACGTCTGGACAGCCTCCTGAAGTGTTTCCTTTTGGGCGAGGCGTTGCCGCCTAACCATATCTTCAATTATCGAAAACGGTGAAAACCATTCACAACCACACTGTACCAACGTTACTATAGATTTTTCAAAGAATTCAAGCGTGAAGTTTTGGACCATCTGCCGTTTAGTCCAAACCAGCACTGAATGATATTCAACTTTTTAGAGAATTGAAGGTATGGTCGAGCGGCATCGCTTCGTCAAAAAGGAAAAACTTCAGGAGACTGTTTAGACGTACCCACCTCAGTGGCAGCAGAATATTTTGCCGAGGGCATTGGCAAGCCGGTGTAACGTTACAACAAATGTTTCAATCGTTTTGACGATTATGTTGAGACATACGAATATAACAAGCAAACATTGAGTGGTAAAATCAGTTTGGTATGTCAATCTTTTGTTTTTTTACAGTCCATTGGAAATTGAAAAAGAAAACAGCCCTCGTTTGTACTACGCGCGCGCTTTCAATAGCACAGCAGGCGGCCAAGGCCACCGTAGCAGCGAATAACAAAACTGCCTCTTGCCGTTCTTATTTTATATGAAAGACCCTGCATGTGCTAGAACAACCATGTGCAACAGTCGGACCCCACGCCGTCCTCGGCCCGCTGCTCCCTTTCATCCGGCCCACCTGATCAGTTTTGAAAACTTATTTCTTACGAATTCTGTCAAACTGAAGTAAACATTTTCCCAACCCTCGACAATGCAGTGCGAAGGTATTTTCTCTGGGTTTGGCAACTCTGTTAACACAAGCCCTGACGCTAACGACAACCCTCTCCCACTCGACCTTGTGCTGTAAATCGCGCCAGAAAGTTGGTAAGCATGTCGCTAAGCTTTTCATTAATATGGGAAGTAAATACATATACATTTTCTTTAGTAAGTACAATTTTTAGCCGTCCCCGTGGTGTTGGGGTAGCGTGCCAGCCTCTCACCCGGAGGCCCCGGGTTCGATTCCCGGCTCTGTCAGGGATTTTAGAAACTGACCTGAGGGCTGGAACGGGGTGGCAGCCTCGTAAGGACAATTGAGTAGCTGTCTGACAGTGAGGCAGCGCCCCGGTCACGAAAACCAAGATTAACGACTGAGGGGACCCGACGCGCTGACCACGCGTCACCACAATATCTGCAAGCCAAATGGCTGGGCAGCGGTCGCTTGGTAGGTCTAGGCCCTCATGGGCTGTAGTGCAGGGGGTTATTATTATTATATATACTGTATAAGGATAAAAGAGAAAACAAAGAAATGCCCTTAACACTTAAGATTTCCACTGTCAGCGCTGAACACCAGCAACTCCACTCAGTTGTGGTCTTGACTTAGCCCATTCGGCTACATGCAACATGTCACATGTAAATCAGTCACGTACTCGCTCTGTGTTGTGCGACATGTTACAACACAATCTGCTTTATGTGCGAGGAAATTGACTCATTTCCTTTCTCGCACAGTTTAAACATGTGTGATGAACGTATTTGGTTCTTGTACACATAAATCTACACATCCACTCCCGCTATGCTCTTGCGTTTCAGTTGCGATTAGGGAAGACTTCTTAGCACTAAATTGTAAACACGTTTTAATTTGCATTAATACAGTACTAGAATCTCTCCAAATCCTAGGATGCTCATTTCTTGGATGCTTGCCACGGTGGGTGAGTGGTCATCGTGTCGCATTACTAACCCCAAGCTTGCAGGTTCGCTCCAGGCCATGATAAGTGATTTTTGAAAGGCGGCAAAATTTACGACACGCATGTCATAAGATGTTGGCATGTTAAAGAACCCATTTGAATTCAATAGGCCGTGTTCATAATGGAAAAATTAATCTCCGGATTTCCCGCCAACACAAAGTTCCTTATTTCTCTACTAGAAAGCGCTATAGTGTCAAGGAGCTTAGTTATCTAACCTCCTTGACTTTCATAGAGCTTCAAGGAACAACAAAATTTGACCAGCAAGCTGCCCTCTGGTTGCAAATAACAAAGCTTGCACCCGAGGCCATACGATATTATTATTATTTCTTGGATGATCATTATTGTTGCAGTGTCTATAAGATATATATGTTTATGTTCGTATGAATTTCAAAAGACTCTCATTTTCCACATATTCTTCAAGACAATGTTACGAAGCGGAGCGTACCTGCGTCACACCAACTCACTTCCTCCATCTTGAATAAGTCACTCACCTACTTATATGAATGAAATCTGGTCGGCTTCTAATTTACTCGCCCACATCAAAGCTGTGATTACATCGTGCAATTAGCTGCATGTGCAACACTTCCACGAGGCGACTTGCATCAAGTCAACGCATCTTTACGGATCGTCTTTTAAGGGCGAAGACTGATAGCACATAAAAGTCAGTGGAGTAAAATTAAGACGATAAACAAATTCTTAAAAAACGATAAACAAACTAAAACCCGAAACAATTCCAAAAAAAGAACAAAAGCGAAAAGAATTTCAAACAAAAAGAACACATTTAAAAAAATCAAATACGAAAACAAAAATGAATGTATACAACACAAAATACAAAACATTTGGCCCAAACATATATTTATCAGCACATAAATAATATAAGCACAATCATGAAATGGGTGAAAACTCTAAAATAAAATGGTAATTGGCCATACAGAGTCCGCGAGGGTTCCCCGCCTCACATGGGCCATGCGAGCTATTAAAAGAAAGATGAGTGGAATATATTGCCTAAACTCTCACAGAATAAAAATAGATATATAATCATGATAATAACACCATTATTATTATAATTATTATTATTATTATTATTATTATTATTATTGTTTATTGTTTGACAACATTATCACGGCAAATACCGGCTACATTTTATGTTACAGCCTGGTTCGGCCTTAGCAAGGAACCATCGGTACTGAGATAATTTTGAATACACTATCCAGAGACTTCAGATTACTGTATATCCATGTCGTGCCCGCAGTCTTCACGAGTCTCCTTCATTTATAGGATTTATAGGATGAGCTAAATCTGAATCATCGAGCCTTGCTGAGTATTCGGCCAGGGTACTGTCACCAAGGAACTTCCTAACAATACGGCATGAGTTTAACAGAACTGCCTTCTGTAGTTCAATATATATCTGTGGGTGCAGATTCAATATTGATAGACTACTGTGGAGAGTTTTGGGTATAACACCAGTACACGATACAATTATTGGGATGGTAGTCACCGACTCAAGTTTACACATCTGCTTTATCTCATTTGCCAGCTCTGTGTACTTAGATATTTTTGTAGCAGCTGTTGTTTGGATGTTTTGTGGGTTGGGACATGCGATATCTATCAGTAATGCCTCTCCGTGTTATTACTATTATTATTATTATTATTATTATTATTATTATTATTAAATGCTTATATAGCTGTATCCTTCGGCTTTTTGTGGACACGGTCAAGTCTATAAATTATTGAAACAAGAAGGAAGGATATTACGGAAGATTTTAGGCAACATGGGTTGATGGCCAGATACGTTTGAGATCTAATGAAGAACTATGCACTAAGATAGAACCAACAACGTCGTCCATCAGAAATAAAAGATTGCAGTTCAACAAGCACATCTTCCTTATAACTGATGACCGACTGACTAAGGAAATCGGGAATTTCACAAAGCCAAAGGCAACGAAATGGAGATGGTTCCAAGAATGGGAGAAAGACCTGATGCAAATTTGTATTCCAGAAACGAAAATCCAATACAGATTTAAATGTCGACAAATGGTTAAAAACTATCGAAATTTTAAAGTTGAATTTGAACCCAGGAGACGGAGAGGGCCTCTGCCGAAGTACGAAAGACGGCACTGACCTATGGACTCAAGAAATATTGGGAGGGTATCAAGGCTGGTAGAAGAACAAGATCTAGACACACATTAAATTGATTGTTAATCTGTAGTCCGTAGAGGCTCAATTCAAATAGTATTATTAATAATAATAGTAATAACTTTATCTACATGTGGAGGAAATAACGGATACCATATGCAAAGGAAGACTCTCCTTTTACGGCCATTTAACACGAATGAGCTCCGGAACATTGCCCAATCGAATCTGTGCCTACTTTGTGGGAAAGAAAACCAAAGGGATCTGGTTTACAGAGGTGGAAAACGACCTACAAGAACAGGGGATATCACATGAGGACATCTTGGAACGTGATTCTTTCAAGAAGAAACATGGGGAAATAATACAGGGTTCTCAGCCAAAACCCATATTGAAAACCGGCAAGAAGTGGACCGAAGAACGAAAAGAAGCTCACCGAAGAAGAATGCGTGAACACTGGACCAATGTGAAAGACCGAAGGAGAAGGCAGTTGAAATAAAGTGGTCTATAGAAGACCGAAACGATTATTTGAAAATATAATAATAATAATACTCAAGAGATTAGAGTCTCAGCTAGATAAAGAAATTGGAGAGTACCAAGCAGGTTTCCGGAAGGGCAGATCATGTATTGAACAAATACACAACCTTAAATCCATCATTATGCAGACTAAGAAACAGTATAAAACTTTCGTGATCACATTTATTGACTTTAAAAAGGCTTACGACTCTGTTGATAGAGCAGTTTTGTTCAATATCCTACAAAAACTCGGACTGAACATCAACAAATGTACAATAACAAACACCATATCTAAAGTGAAGTTTAGAGGGAAAATCTCAAGACACTTTTGAGATTAAAACAGGAGTAAGGCAAGTAGATGAGATCTCGCCTGTATTATTTAACTGTGTATTAGAGAAAATAATCCGAGAATGGAGAAAAACACTCTCTGAAACAGGTCTAAGAGTAATAAACAGGAAACTCAAAATCAATACCCGAGTGGACTGTATCGCTTTTGCAGATGATGTAGCTATGCTAGCAGATTCGGTTGAAACAGCAATAAACCAGATCAATACTCTCCAATCTATAGCCTCCAAGACTGGCCTTCAGTTGTCTTACGAGGAAACAGTGTTCATGACAAATTACAAATCTGCACCAGAATACCTTCTTCCCAACAACAGGATCCGTAAAGTCGGAGATTTTAAATATTTGGGGGAATGGATCAGTGAAGACCTCAAGAATAATAAAGCATTTGAAGAAAGGATTCTGAAACTGAATATTGCATACAATCGATGCAGAAAAGTTTACCAGAAGAAATCCAAATCCATCAATGCGAAATTAAGGCACTATGACGCTGTAATCAGGCCCGAGGTCCTCTATGCAGCTGAATCCCTAACCATCCGAGAGGCAAACCTGATACAGAAACTAGAGGTCAAGGAAAGAATTATCTTGAGGGAGATCTTACGCCCAAGGATCATAAATGGAGAAAGGTATCACAGGCCCAACGATGATCTATTCCTAAAGCAAGAACCTCTAATGGACACAATCATAAGGAGACGCTTCCAATTCTACGGACACCTTGAGAGAATGAACGAGTCAAGATTGACCAGTGTAATCCACAGAGCCAGCTCCTGCAAGAAAACAACATCACTGTGGTACCAGCAAGTTAAACAAGATCTGCAAACCTTTAACATCTCTGAATCCGTTATACAGGACAGACAAGCTTTCCGGAAAATGTTAAAAGAAGACCCACAGATTATACTTAAGAAAGGGCAGAGACCAAAGAGGTCAGAAGCAGATAAACAACTACAAAGTCAGAAAATGAAGGAGATATGGGCTAGGAAGAAGGCTCTTAAGAACGTGAAACCAATCCCAACTCATCAAGCTGACAACCACTTTGGTTAACCAACGTAGTCCATAAAACTCAGCAATTCTTCTAGGTTTGTGCCGTGTCTTGTGTGGGGTTTCGCCTAGGACACCAAGCTGGCTCATCGGCGGGCTCTTGGTGTCCCCGCCCGGATCCCCACAGGAGTAACGAACTGAGCGCTACCTCCCTTTGTATAGAGTGCAACAGCACTACTTTACTGCGAGAACTAAAAGTGCAAGCAGCCTTAACCTCCCTATGAAAGCTTCCAAAAAGATGGTATATTGGCTTTCACGGCCGGTGAATTAAAACTCAGCAATTCTTCTAGGTTTGTGCGTGTCTTGTGTGGGGTTTCGCCTAGGACACCAAGCTGGCTCATCGGCGGGCTCTTGGTGTCCCTGCTTGGACCCCCACAGGAGTAACGAACTGAGCGCTATCTCCCTTTGTATAGAGTGCAACAGCACTACTTTACTGCGAGAAGTAAAATTTCAAGCAGCCTCAACCTCCCTATGAAGGCTTCCAAAATGATGGTATATTGGCTTTCACAGCCAGTGAATTAAAACTCAGCAATTCTTCTGAAAGAGTTTTAATTCACCGGCCGTGAAAGCCAATATACCATCTTTACGTAGTCCATAAGAAAGAAGAAGAATAATAAATACCGTAGTATGTGTTCGTGTCATGTAGGTATCGTGCACACTTTGTGTACAAACCGGGCGTGCCTCAAGCAACATGGAAGCAGCGACAATCTGTGGCAGGGCAGAGTAGGGTCGGCCCCTATTTGACATGCAAGCCATCAAGACGAAGGTAGGACTGAATATTAATGGTTACACAAGTCGATAACACAGTGTGCAAGAGTGACAACGCCACTTCAATCACTCGCATTGCATTGCATTACATTGTGGTGTAGCGGCTAGCATTATTGTCAGTCACCCCGGATATCGGGGTTCAATTACCGGCTCTGCCAAGAAATTGTAATTCTACTGTAGTGTGAGGGCTGGAACACTCAGCCTCGTGCGGCAAACCTAAGAAGAGGAGGGATTGATTCCGTGGTTTCGTCCCACTTCTACTCCAGACAAACGATGGGATGGTTCCTAACTTAAGGCTACGGCCGCCTCCTTCCCATGCCTATCCCCAATTTACAAATACACACACTAGTACAGTCATCACAATAACACAGGTTATCAAACAAATGGCACACCCGCCGAAAAACATGGGGCAATATGACCACGATCATGCAACTAGGGCACTGGGCATCCACCCTGTATCCGCACAACTGTTATCCCTATCCACCCCGCATCCGCACAAATGTTATCCGCATCCGCCCCGTATCCGCAGGACTGTTTTCAGCATCCGCCCCGCACCCACACGACTGTTATCCTAATTCGCACGTTTGTACGGGCATTGCATTAATATTAGCCTACTTTCGATTTTTGGACAAAATGCAAGTAGACTTATGAGATCAACACAGGGCGAAAAAAAGTGTGTCTGTCTGTATGTGTGTGTGTGTGTGTGTGTGTGTGTGTGTGAGTCTGTGTGTGTGTGTGAGTGTGTGTACTCTGAATGTCTTTCCCCCCCCTATCAATTCGAACACGGTGAACGCGAATTGAACGAAATTAGGTACAAAGGTAGCACTAGCAAAGAACACATCAGTGTCATGTTTTATATCGCCGCCATCTTGAGGAAACGTAATGGCGGCCACACAAATGTTCAAAGCTTAAATCAAATTACGACTAACCTAATCATCCGATCTCTACCAAATTTTGCAACAACATACCTTTATAGAGGAAGCATTCTTTGACCAAATTAATAGGTCATTAGCCTAATAGTTTGCGGATGGCGGCCATCTTTGTGTCAAAATTGATTCCCCCTATTAATTCAAACACGGTGAAACCGAATGGAACGAAATTTGGTACAGAGTAGCAAAGGGCACCTCAGTGTCATGTTTTATATCGCCGCCATCTTGACAGAAACGTAATGGCGGCCACACAAATGTTCATAGCTTAAATCAAATTACGACTAACATAATCATCCGATCTCTACCAAATTTTGCAACAACATACCTTTATGGAGGGAGCATCCTTTGACCAACATAATAGGTCATTAGCCTAATAGTTTGCGGATGGCGGCCATCTTTGTGTCAAAATCGATTCCCCCTATTAATTCGAACACGGTGAAACCTAATGGAACGAAATTTGGAACAGAGGTAGCACTAGCAAAGGGCACCTCAGTGTCATGTTTTATATCGCCGCCATCTTGACGGAAACGTAATGGCGGCCACACAAATGTTCAAAGCTTAAATCAAACTACGATTAACCTAATCTTCCGATCTCTACCAAATTTTGCAAAAACATACCATTATGGAGGGAGCATCCTTTGACCAAACTAATAGGTCATTAGCCTAATATTTTGCGGATGGCGGCCATCTTTGTGTGAAAATCGATTCCCCCTATTAATTCGAACACGGTGAAACCGAATGGAACGAAAATTTGGTACAGAGGTAGCACTAGCAAAGGGCACCTCAGTGTCATGTTTTATATCACCGCCATCTTGACGGAAACGTAATCGCGGCTACCCAAATGTTAAAAGCTAAAATGTAATTACAACCAACCTAATAATCTAGTCTCTACCAAATTTTGCAACAACATATCTTTATGTGGGGAGCATATTCTGACCAAACTGCAAGATCATCAGCCCAATAGTTTGCAGATGGTGGCCAGTATGTGTGCAAATTGATTCCCCCTATCAATTCAAACACGGTGAAACCGAATTGAACGAAATTTGGTACAGAAGTAGCACTAGCAAAGGGCATCTCAGTGTTATGTTTTATATCGCCGCCATCTTGACGGAAACGGAATGACGGCCACCCAAATGTTAAAATCTTAAATCAAATTACGATCATCCTAATAATTTGATCTCTACCAGATTTTGCAACAACATGCCTTTTTGTGGAAAGCAGCTTTTGACTGACTACAAGGTCATCAGCCCAATAGTTTGCAAATAGCGGCCATGTAGGTGTGCAAATCCATTCCCCATATTAATTCAAACACGGTGAAACCGAATTGAATGCAATTTTTTACAGAGGTAGCACTAGCAAAGGGCACCTCATATTTATGTTTAATATCCCTATAGCACGTTGTATTTCAACAAGCTACTACAACCAACATTCAATTATACTCCTTGAAAAGGACAAAGAGTTATAACAATACCCATGCATTTAGGAGAAAGTAGGCTATATGTTCTTTACTGAACATCTTGTTTTAATTAGATAAAGCATAAATTACTAAAACAACATATATTTTACATTTGAGGAAAGAATCGTTTCCCTAGGCTATGTACGTTATGTGCTATGTTCAAAATGAATGTTATACAGCCAGAATTGCAACCCTCTTCAGTTCGGAGTGTTAATTGTGCTTAAGTACATAATTTGAATGAGATTAGCTTAAATCATCATCTTACATTTGCCATGAAAAAAAAAAACATAACGGAAAAATATGAAATGTCATAATAAACATCCGGGTCCTAGTAATGATATTAAACAAGTTCGGATTCTATTCTAAAACCTCTCCGCAAATTTACTCCAAACATTATCCGCAGCTTATCCGCTATCCGCACAGCCATGCAAACTATATCCACATGGCGAAAGATTTTGCGGATATCCGCGGGTTTATCCGCATCCGCGCAGGGCTTTAGTTGCAACCCCTAAAATAAGTAACAACATAAATAGCAACGAAATATCTTGGTCATCAGCCTCATGTACTTGGTTGTGTGTTCAATATCTCTGATAACCTGTGTCTCTATGCTGATTATGGTAGTACAGTATAACCTGTCATATCCGGACTAATGTGGCGACCGGCCGATCCGGATATGGAAAAATCCGGATATCACAAGGATATTTTTACAATTAGCTAGGTGACCAGAAATAATTCACGAGTTTGTTGTTGATTAATTTCAATGTTTTTAACGGTTTAGTATCATTTTGTTAACTGTATACTGTACATAGGCTAAGAAATAGAATTGCTTTAAACTAAATTAAAATAATTAAATTATAATCATATGCTTTACAGTACATGTACTTACATGACGATTTTTCCAGCTTTCCAACCACCCCTCACTTGCTTTAAACTGTTCATCCCCTCCAATTTTCTTATTAAAGTGTAGTGCCTTTTCTTTTAGTAAAGGACCTGAGATAGGTAACCATTGCTCTCTTATTTGGGTAAACCAAAGAAACAATGCCTCATTAACTTGGCTGTTAGCTGTCTTTTTCATAATTTTAAGTTTTTTAACACCACTTGTTGACGCTTGTGACGAGCACCACTTTTCAATATCACTCCGAGCCTTTTTCCAGTCACTCACAGTGCTTGTTCCGCGGCAATCTTCTTGGCTGTTTCACCAGCATCTAACCTTTTTAGAGCACGGAACTTTTCTTCCATCGTAACAACAGTTTTTTTCCTTTTTTCGGACATTTTAGCACAAAAAAAAACAAGGTTAAAAGATAACAATAACGATAACAACGGTAAACAATAACAGTAACAACAGAAACACACTCGCAAAACAAACTGTCGCTTCAAGACTCACGCACAGACTGAAGGGTAGAAAGAGAGGCAGCCTCGTGTTGACGTTGGTGGCAGGCAGAAGCCGTGAATGGAATATCGCTTATTCACACAAAGGGATGAGTTTCCGGGAAGATGTCGTTGACCGAGTCAGGCCACAACCCCTCGCGGTCAAGCACGCACACAGCCTTCCAGCGCTGCAACTTTCACTCGTCCTCCCTGGCTAGCACACTAATGTATCCTCGCTCTCAACTACGACTTAAAAAATCATTCGGAGATGTGTCCGGATGTGGCAGGGTTCGGATATCACAGGTCCGGATGTGACAGGTTGTACTGTATATGTAACTTTCAGGAATGTGGTAGGTTACCAGTCCTTGAAATAAGTTGTTATCCAGACATTTGCTTGGAGGGAATGTGGATAAAATCGAGAGAAAACCATACTCAGGATAGCCGCTGGCAGTGCCGGAATTCAAACCTCAGTCTTCCGGTCGAGCTGCAACTCACCATCGCGATCTTGATGAGCGATTTAACTCGTACGGCTACGCCGCAGTGTGGACCTCTTGGTAACCACTTCTGTATACCTGTGTGCGTCAGCCCCGTGAGTCAGAACTAAGTAGAGGTAGGTTCGATTTCCACTTCAACCCTCCTAGAGGGGGTTTTCCCCACCTCTGCTCCATATAAATGAATGGATGGTTCCTATCTTAAGGGGGAGAAGCACCTTTCAGGGTCAAATTTGTTTTAATGAATTATTTTTATCTTTCATTTGGTGAAAAGGAAATGAAAATAACGTCAATAATTCCAGAGATATGCCCCTCAGTGTTAGTTGCGGTCGCTTAAGTTATCTCATTAAATTCTACCCTTAGGTAAGTTTGGAGCTTGTTTCCCGAAAACGTTATTTTCACACAGCGTTTACATGATAACTCAAATACTATTCAAGATATCCTAATGAAATATTTCATGATTGTGTATTGTGTATCAGGCATACTTCCCATTTAAGAGAATATATTTACTCCCCCCCCTCCCCCCCCAAAAAAATATACATTTAGAGTAAGAATATGAAAAAAAAAAAAATCCTGAATATGTGTATCAATTATTGTGGTGTATGTTGTAGCCGTGAATGTTACCAACAACTCAAAACAACATTTATGTAAATATTTTAAATTGTGGGGTAGTTATCATGTAAATGATAAACAATTGAATGTTTGGTGGTATAACAATATAGGCTATAACTGAAAGCATATTATAAAACGTGTTTTGTGCCTAATAATGAGTGAACCATGTTTAATATTTCTTCAAAGTTTTATATCTTTGCAACATATAGTTTATGAGATGTGTTTTTTTTTTTTACTCAATGGATATTGCCATGTGATAGGTGTATCTCCCCCCTTAAGGCCACGGCCGTCTATTTCCAGTCTCATTCACAAATACACACATTACTACAGATAACATAATCGCAGAGGTAATCAGAGAAATCCTACACATCTTCAAGTACACGGAGTACATGCCCACTATATCACGAAGCTGGTACTCGAAACAAAAACAGCAATCATTCGTGAGCTATAATACATTCATGAAGGTATTTTCTCCTAGTTAGTTTTCTTTCTATAGGCGCTGAACACCGGTGTTCTCTCGAGACGAATGTCATCTTTCTTCCTTCTTCCTATGCGGTGCCTGCCATATTCACTCTCCACGATGGCTATATCTAGTTCTTGAGAGAATTCTCGGCGGGTATATCTTCTTTTTTACTACTTCCCATTCTTCAAGTTCCGAGACTTGGAATTCCGGAAGCCTGCCTTCCTTTTCAACCATTATCAGAGACTCGCATCGACGACTTCCTCCGTTAACTCCAACTGCTTCCAATATTCGCAATTCCTTCCTTCATCAGGTATTCCTTCGCTTCACCAGGTTCTGTTTGTAGATCAATTGTATGTATTTCCTCACTCACATGCCTCACATACCCAGCTGCCAAATCGTTGCAAATGTATTGGCTGAATGTTTTCGCCTATCGACCGGGAGGACAAACAGTACATCAGACAGTTCAATAAGGACCATGGAGAGTGACAAGGGGGTCTTGTGCTAGTATTTCCTGGACTCTCCATCATAGCTCGTTCTATGGTGGCTTGGAAATATCATGTAAGCCTTTAAAACCTGAAACTTGGATTTTTTTTCTTTCTGTGCATTTTGATTCTAACCAGTGAAAATTTTGAATTTCGTTGTATCTGACCTGAAAAGAGTTTCCTATCATCCTAAAAAAGAAGTCGCACGCATTTAAAAGCCGTAAGAGTTAAGTTCGGATTACACAACGGTTTTCTGGAAATCTGGAAGTTTTCCACCCTATAAAGCCTTTACAACTTTGGAAACATTCCTGTTTCTTTGGTAATAACAATATAAGCATAATGGTTATTTTCAAAATTATTTTTATATTTTCTTTACAATGTTTTGTATTATGTTCTCTGGATTAATTTACATTCCTGTCAGAATAATTCAATAATTTTGTTTGGACATTGAAATGAAAATCCACAGCCTGCTTCCAGTCTCCGACCGGGTCAGGGAATGGAATGAATGAAGCCCCCATCTAGCGGCGAGGATATGGACTGTGCCGGCTGCCGAGGCCTGACGCACTCCTCTGGGGTAATGATTAAATGAATGACAGATGAAATGAAATGATAGTGGAGAGTGTTGCTGGAATGAAATTTTGACAGGGATAACCGGAGTACCCGGAGAAAAACCTGTCTGCCTCCGTTTTGTCCAGCACAGATCTCACATGGAGTGACCGGGATTTGAACCACGGACCCAGCGATGAGAGGCCGGCGTGCTGCCGCCTAAGCCACGGAGGCTTCTTGTTTGGACATTAAATTAAGTAAATTTGTTTCCTTCAACCATCCCCGTTTTCTCGTCCCACTCGTAAGGTCTGATACGATTGGAGGTACTGACTCGCGATTGCGTAATATGGGAGGTCTGGTGGCAGTATGTACAGAGGTACATAGCTCTGGTATGGCGCACTGACATGTTGATTTGAGTTGCACTTTCTCTTGTGATTTATCACAATGGAGCCAAATTGAAGGAAATATGATCGCTCCCCTATTTCAACAATGCGTGGGAAAATTCGTCATATTTTTGCAGCAGCTGGAGGTGATGTTCACCGCCTCGTATACCACAAAAGGAAAAAGTAAGCATAGTGTAATGCACCAGAACGAGACCACGCATAAAGATGTGTTAGTTTAATTGGCGAAGATCACAAAACAAAGGTTGAGGAGATTAAAGTACACTGAGGTTAGTGGGAATGTATAATATGTAAATTATACAATTTCAGGACGGCTATTGCACGCTATATTTAATGCCATCAATATATCAATAAAGCTACTCTGGCCTCTTCTACCAAGTTTCGTCTTAACTGTGCAATTATTTCCTGACCTGCTAATTTGTACATTTTAATAGTACGCCTATCCACCATCTTGAATGCATAGAGTCACTGTTCTTTTACTGTGTGCATGTCAAGCGAATTTAATTTACTAATATTTTGCACAGTTGCCATCATGAATGTACGAAGAGCCTGATATTTTGCATCGGCCATACAAGGCCACATATGACGCGTTCCATGAGAGAAGGGCGAGCCTACCGTGAGTCGGTTTCTTAAAATTTACGCATCAGGTAAATGTATGCTCTATAATGCAAAGGTGCCCCATGCTGGCGAACTCGCCCTTATCATCCGGAAAGTGAACATTATATGGTGGCTTCGCCCTTATCCAATTCACGAGCACAAACCTTGCACACTGATTTTCTTCAAATGCACATGTGGTGGGCTCGCTCTTCTCTTACGGAACGCCCCATGTACGGTCCTACCTTGTTAGTAATTTTCATTACTGTAGCTATTAAGTGTTGTGATTTAGTTATTTTTATATTTGTAGATTAAAGATGGTGGCCGCGCGTCAAATTCACTCTCATATAGACATCACGTAGGCAACATAGGGTACTTATATAAAACTACTTGAATGTCAAGTACAATGAGGGATTGATTCATTCGATCATAAGCTGTGGATTATAATGTTTGTGCGATTCTCATGGCCGCCATATTGAACATATTCAACTGATGACCTTGTAATTTTGGCCACAGACGTTTCGCACATAAAAGATTGATTTTCCAAAATGTGTTAGATAATAATAATGTTATTGGTTTTACGTCCCTTTTAACTACTGCGGCTTTTAGAGACGCCAGGATACCGGAATTTTTCCCCGACATGGATCTTAAACGTGCCAGTAAATCTATTAACACGGCTCCCTCGCATTTGCCCACCCTCAAATGCCAGCTGACTGCACCAAGATTCGATCCTGCTATATTGGGGACAGCAGGCAAGAACATTACCGCTGAGCTACGCAGCCAGTTAAAATGTGTTAGAGGTCCGATGATCAGTTTAGTCATAATTCGATTTCAGCATTGAACACTCGGGTGCCCGCCAGTAGTGTTTTCTTTAAGATCGCGGTGATTATCAAACATGAGATTGAGGTGCCCTTTACTTACGCTACCTCTGTACAAAATGTGATTAAATTCGGTTCGTCGTTTGGGAATTATTAGGGGAAAAGGACAGACATACCCAGGCACATACATGCACACATACTAACTGGCACAGACGTGTGGATCTCATTAGTCTACTTTTATTTCTTACAAAATAAGAAAGTAAACTAAAAGCACATAATAAGACCAAAGCACTGACCTTCTGTCTCTACAGCCTATTGAGGACCATGTACTAACATGCCATATGACCTGAAAATTGTGGGGTGACGGATGGTTAGCTTGGAGTGTCCCTTCAGCCGTCAATGTAATAAGACAATTCTATGAAACAAGAACTTAGGAAGTGCTTTTTCTATTCACTCACTCTACAAGTACAGTATTGTGCATATTAATGTGAACAGGGATACAATTTTCTGTTTTTTGAAATTATTTTACAAATCATCAAGTAAACAATGTTTTAATATTTAATATGTCCACCCTTGGCTTTAATTAACATTTCCACTCGTTTCGGTGCAGTCAATGAGTTTCTTAAGGTGGGTATACACTTGCGTGCCGCGCACTGCGCGCGGTGTATGCGCGGCGCATATGTTGCTCGATCAGAATTATTATTTAAACGAACCTCTCGCGATCCATAGGTAACCCACGAACATTCACTAGTCAGTTTGGAGTGTGGTAAATATAATCATGTCTCCGCCGCACGAGGAAAACCTCTCGATTGCGGTGATGAGTGGTGCGGCTGTTTTAATGGCACGTTTGTGCAAAAAGAAAAAGAAACGACGACGACGTTGGTGGCACACTGACATTAAAAAAAAAAGGAAAGGTGCGGAGCTAATGATGGACTTGAAGTCACAAGAAATAAGCGGCCAGTATAAGAATTTTACTCGAATGTCACCTTCTGACTTTGAGAATCTGCTGCAGAAGATTGAACCCCACATTTCCAAAGAAGATACGTATTTACGCCCTGCGATTTATTTTACTTTTCTCACGCCGGTAGGAAGACAGCAGAGATATCACCTTCTTCTTGCATTGGTCCGCAGATACAGTATATCCATCTCAGTTCCTATTTCCCTCCAGGCATCTGCTTTTAGTCTATTGGTTTCTTAAAATGATCCTTATGTTGAGGATCCCACAGAAGAGGCTTTTGCGATAAGCATCGACAATTTTATCACAGATTCGTCTGACCACTCCATTATCACTACTCAAAACGCACAAATATTGCAATCAGATGCGCGCGAGAAACAACGAACGTCTCACAATCCCGTCCAAATCTGAACTGCGAACACTCAAAGTGCGCGCGGAAAAAACCGACAGTAGATGGATCGTCGTGCACCGCGCGCGCGCAGCTTCGAAACCCCGTACTAATCTACCGAACTTGCTGAGCACGGCGCGCAAGTGTACACGCACCTTTACATGAAAAATCCACAGCCTGCTTCCAGTCGACCAACCGGGTCAGGTAATGGAATAAATGAAGCCCCCATCTAGCGGCGAGAATATGAACTGTGCCAGCTGCCGAAGCCTGTCGCACTCCCTTGGGACAATGATTAAATGAATGACAAGATGAAATGAAACGACAGTGGAGAGTGTTGCTGGAATGAAATTTGTGACAGGGAAGAACGGAATACCCGGAGAAAAACCTGTCTGCCTCTGCTTTGTCCAGCACAAATCTCACATGGAGTGACCGGGATTTGAACCACGGACCCAGCGGTGAGAGGCCAGTGTGCTCCCGCCTAAGCCACGGAGGCACTGAGTTTCTTACATATCTCCCTTGTTTCTTGCTCACCAAACCACACTTTGACTGAAGCACAAAACATATTTTCCTTGTTAGTGCAGTCCATTTTCCTCGTCCATTTCTTGATAATTGCCCAAAGATTTTTATTGGGTTAATGTCCGGTGAATTTCCAGGCCAGTCCAAACTAACGAAACCATTTTTCATGATAAAGTCTTTAACTTTCGATACATGGCAAGGGGCGAGGTCTTTCTGGAAAATCGCCTGTTCGACGTTCAGTTTAGTTCCTCAGCCAATCTCTTCAATTCTGGGGCAGCTTTTCTCTCTATAATTGGGATGTACTTGTCACTGTTCTTCATTCCATCAACAGGAACTAAACATTTAGGGCCACGAATGTAAAACAGCCCCAAAAACATCTTACTCATAAAGTTAATTTGCCTGCATGTTTACATTAATATCCCCCCAGGGGCTCACGACTAGTGGGACGTGGGTCGGCGACCACGGGGCCCCAGCTCAGTTTGGCAATAATTCCACTTACTTGTGCCGGGCTCCTTTCTGTCATCTTTCCTATCGACCTCCCTTGGTCAACTCTTGTCTTTTCCGACCCTTGTCCCTTGTCTCATCTTTCCTGATACCCTCATTTTTGGAGGGGTCAGCCTTGTTTTTCTTTTCATGATATCTCCTGCCTTCTGCTCAAGGCTCTTAAGGAGGCAGGGTGTGTATAGCCCCCACCACTTCTAGTGTACCCTCGATAGTGCTACAACCTCAAGGGCTCACGGCTGGTGAGTTTGGGAGTTGGCGACCCCGAGGAATTCCTGAACTCGGTCCGAATTTTCCTCTCTTCTCCGTTGCCTGTGAGGCGGACCCTCTCCTCTTTCACTTTCCTATCTGCCTTTCATGGGTCTCCTTCCTTCCAAGTCCCTCAATCCTCATTCTTCGAGAGTTGAGGGCGGTTCCTTTTCCTCATGTCGTTTATTTACCTTATTCTCCTATCTTTTCCATCTCTTCTTCTAGTAGTAGTTAGTGTCAGTTATAGTTTACATTTCATTATCATCTTGACGATCACCCAAACCATTAGGGGCCGATAACCTAGATGTTAGGCCCCTTAAAACAACAATTATCATTATCATCACATTAATATGCACAAGGCTGTATATGTTAATCCTTTAGTTAGTATAGCTGTGTGCCTCTCACCAAGGCGGACCGGGTTCGATTCCCGGTCAATGCATGTGAGATTTTCGATGTGAAATGCCATGTCCTGTGGTTCAGATTCCACGTAAAACGGAGGTCCCGTGGCTTATGATCGCGAGATTAACGGTCACGTTAAACTACAAGCTTCCTTCCTTCCTTTTTTAGTTAGTATATGAATCTTTATAGGAAAGATCGATTACTTTCATAAATTACCTAAATTTTTAGGAGCAAGTATTTAACGCCATTAAAATTGATGCCGCTAGCAAATCATCAAGATGGTTGCCTTGCGGCTAATTGGAGGCGCTTCATTAACATGATGGAAGTTTACATCAGGGGGTGCAGTGTGAAGGGTAGGTTGATCGATAACCGAGGCCTAGGTACAGTCAATATTAGACAAGATTAACGCCATTAATCGGCTCTTCACTTGTTGAAATATTTACTGGCACGGAAAAATCACTCTAGTCAGTTATTGAGGTTTTAAAGAGAGGAACAGCGAGGTGATCTGCCTCTCCACTAAAAAAATCACTCTCATAATAATAATAATCATGAAAATGAATCACACTACCTTGATTGATGTTGCAATTCCTAACAACAGGAATCTCCAGTCAAAACACATAGAAAAGATCAGCAAATACAGTGAGTTGGTCATCCCTATCAAAAGGCAATGGCATGTAGAACGGGTAAAGACCATACATATCATTGTTTCAAGTACGGGCGTAATCCCAAGTACCTTGCTCCAAGGCCTTAAAGAACTGGATCTGGATACTCAACTGTACACACTAATGCAGAAGGCAGTAGTTCTTTCAAACACCCAAATCCTTCGGAAGTTCATTGGTAGCGACTTTCCACCTTAGAAGTGGCTGTTACAGTAACTATACTTTGGTCCCTGAAGCCATTATAGTTAAGTTGTGATGTACCAGCAATGTGTTATATGTACTGTATAAAACAATAATAATAAAATAAAAATACTAATAATGATAATAAAGTCATTGTTGAAAGCAATAAGAGATTCACACCACTACGACTTCCAGACAAGCAATACAACTCAAAAGAGCACGTTACTTCGGTTGAACAGCGCCAGGTGGCATGATTACGAAATGAACTATATGGTGTGCTCCCTTACATGACGATCCAACATTGTCGGACTTGTGGTTGAAGCATGGTTCGCTATTCAGTGAAACTGAGGGCTTTGTAATTGAGATATACGACCATGTCATTCCAAGAAAAAAATATATATAGAAAACACATCCTAAAAGAGAATTTAACACATTATCGATGTCGTAGATGCAAATCAGCGCTGGAAACCATCGATCACATCATCGCTGGCTGCTCTACGCTTTATTATTATTATTATTATTATTTAGCGTACGGCTTTTAGTGCCGGGAGTGTCCATGGGGTCAGCTACAAGTCCCGCTCAATTTCAAGTAGTTCCAACTTCCGCTACCAGATGTCACTGAGACCTAGTGGCGAACGTTGGAACTTTGATAGAGCGTTTCAATGAAATCTAACCTATAAATTTAGCTTCACACAAGTTTAGTTAGTGCAAGGATCTTTTACATGTCATACATCTATGACATGGGACCACCGACTTCACTTCCCCTCCGAAGGAAGGAAGGCATACTGAAGGATTTTAACGCTCTTAAAAAATCAGACGATTTCGGTCGGGTTTGAACCCGCGATCGGGGGCACAGCAGTTCAGCATGCTACCAACTACGCCACGAAGCTGGTGGTATAGAATACACTATTGATGTTGCACATCCAGAGCTACAGTAGCTGTAAAATGGATACGAGCGTGGTGTAGGTAACTACAATTACCAGCCTGCTAACCTGCTTGAAAATGAGTATCATAATAGTACATTATGCAACGAGCCTATGAAATGAACATCCACAGCCTGCTTCCAGTCTCCAACCGGGTCAGGAATGGAATGAATGAAGCCCCCATCTAGCGGCGAGGATATGAACTGTGCCGGCTGCCGAAGCCTGTCGCACCCCTCTGAGGCGATGATTAAATGAATGGCAGATGAAATGAAATGAGAGTGGAGAATGTTGCTGGAATGAAATTTTGACAGGGAAAACCGGAGTACCCGGAGAAAAACCTGACTGCCTCCGTTTTGTCCAGCACAGATCTCACATGGAGTGACCGGGATTTGAACCACGGACCCAGCGATGAGAGGCCGGCGTGCTGCCGCCTAAGCCACGGAGGCTTGCAACGAGCCTATAATGGCTATAATTAAGACACGAGTATGTTTATAAAACGAGCGTATGCGAGTTTTATTATTTCCATACGAGTGTCTTAATTACCATTGTAGGCGAGTTGCATACGACTGTTTATGTTCGACGATAATTATAACTTTATTATATGTTTTAACATAAATATTCATAAATATCTGTTGAGATTGTCACTAGAATTTTGTGATCGGGTGCTGCGCTGGGTAGGATATCTCTGATTTCCAAGCTCTCTGACCGACCGACGCATGCGCTCTGTGTGCTTCAATACCATATGTACAGATTGAGCACCAGTATTCAGTAAAAATGTAACCGAAGTCGTTTGAAACGCCCTGTGTAGAAATTGGAATTGGGGATATTAGTGTACAGTGCTATTTCTTGTCTCTTATTCACCAGTTTATTTACGCGAACAAATGGACAGTGCACTTTCGGTAATTTATATAGACATGTTGTATTTTCAGCGCATGCGCGAAGGTATCCTTATCTAATTGGTCAAACAACTGTTTCTTGAGCTGTGATTGGTGGGAGAAGCTGTTTCATAATGAAAAATAGTGTTATAATGACCATCATTATGATACAGTTTTCAGACATATAATAGTCAGGGTCGAACATAATCGTACATTATGCAACGAGCCTATATTGGCAATAATTAAGACAAGAGTGTATTTATAATTTCCATACGAGTGTCTTAATTGCCATTATAGGCGAGTTGCATACGACTGTTTATGTTCGCCGATAAAATTATTATAACTATTTTATTTTCGAACATAAATATTCATAAATATCTGTTGAGATTTCGCCAGTTTTATGTACTGAACAGAGCGCATGGGACGCACAGAATACCTTGTATATGACCATGGCCTCCTCGATTACCCCACTATGACACTAGGCCACGCAGTGACATTTAAATTTGAAGGCCTTGGAACTCAGCGCAGGTGCGATGCTATCCTTATCTAATTGGTCAAACAACTGTATCTTGCGCTCTGATTGGTGAGAGAAACGGTTTCATAAAGAACAAGTAGTTCCGTGAAGAACTATGGAGCCTATTTTCAAATATCCCACTAATGTTAATTGCCTCTATCAACATACTAAATTTCAGTTTGATTGCTGTAATAGATTCGTAGATGTTGAGAACCGCCTAAATATTTCGGATGGTCGCCATGTTGGACTTGTATATATGTAGGGCTTAGAGTTATGTACTGTTACATGAAGATTATTGTGTACGTGTAGTACTCAAACTTCTATCACATGATTAGGACACAAGAAGTAAAAAAGAGATTTTAACATTTCGCACAGCTGCCATCTTGTGGTATGGAAACTATTCAAATAAATTAGATGCCAGTGGATTAACATTTGTATAAGGATTTACTGTACCAAGTTTCACTGCACTTGGTTGGTTAAATTACGAGAAACGACCATGAGCATATTTATACTTCGCGTCACCACCATGTTGGATTTGTGATCACCAGGTTATTGAAAGTCCTATAGGAGAACTTATGTTCATAACACCTATGAACGTAAAAAAATTCAGTTTGATTGCTTTAGTAGATACTAAATATTCCGGATGTTCGCCATGTTGGATTGTTATATGTATAGGCCATAGTCATGTACCTTTAAAGGAAAATTATAGCGTAGGTTCATTATTCAAACTTTCACTTCGATCGCATTAATTATAATTATATCGTATGGCCTTGGGTGCCAGGTGCAAGCTTTGTTATTTGACACCCAGAGGGTAGCTTGCATGTCGAATTTCGTTGTTTACGCATGATTACGATACAAGAAATAAAAACTTAATTTAAAAATTCGCACAGCCGCCATCTTGAGGTTATGTAAACAATTGAACTAAATTACATACCAGTGCATTAAAATGTGTAGAAACATTTGTTGTACCAAGTTTCATTGCGTTTGGATCATTAAATAGCGAGAAAAGTCTATTTAAAACTTTCAACTTCGCTTGGCCACCATGTTCGTTTTGTTGTTAACCGGTTTTTTAAAGTCTCATACATGAACTTCCAGTAGTACCCTTTACCTCTGTGCAAAATTTCAGGGTGATACCGGTAATAGTTTCAGAGATATAGAATGCCAGTGAAATAATTCGCACAGCCGCCATATTGAGGTTATGTAAACAATTGAACGAAGTTATATGTCGGTGCATTACAATGTATATAAACATATACTGTACCAAGTTTCTTTGCGTTTGGATGGTTAAATCGCGAGAAACGTCTATTTAAAAGTCTCAACTTCGCTTGGACGCCATGTTGGTTTTGTAGTTACCAGGTTCTCAAAAGTCACATAAGTGAACTTCTAGTAGTTCCCTTTATGACCATACAAAATTCCAGGATGATATCGGTAATAGTTTCGGAGTTATTGCATGCTGGTGACATTTTTCGCACAGCCGCCATGTTGGATTGGTGAGACGTATGATAATTTGAAGGGCACGGTCGGGGTCGTCCGGAATAGTGCTATGAACTTACCGAGTTTCATTGAAATTGCTCCAGCCGTTTAGATTTTATTAGGGGGGGGGGGGGACACACACACGAATCACACACACACGCACACCCACACGGACAAAAGGTGATCTCATAAGCCTATTTTTTCAAAATTGAAAATAGGCTAAAAATAGTGTTATAATGAGCCTCATTATAGTACAATTTTCTGACATATAATAGTCAGAGTCGAACATAATATGTATTGGAATACGCCTATTTTAACCAACAAGATAATCAAGATGGGGTGTACTGAGTGACTGCTGATGAGCTCAACATGGTACAACTGGGTGAAACCTCGCAAAAAGCACGGCAAAATCCTAGAAGAATTGCTGGTGTTTTATATTGCTTCTTGCCTCCAGCCATATAGCCTTGTTATTGGGGAAATGTACAGTTGCGACAAATAGACTTATTTTTAGCGGCTTCGATGGCGTAGTTGGTAGCAAGTTGAACTTTCATGCCCAAGATCGCGGGTTCAAATCCGGCTGAAGTCGTCGGATTTTTAAGCGCGTTAAATATTCCTCAGTATGCCTTCCTTCGGAGGGGAAGTAAAGCCGGCGGTTCCATGTCTTAGATTTATGGCATGTTAAAGAACCTTCCACTAATTACACCTGTGTGAAGCTAAATTATATAGGTTAAGAATGTAAACAACGCTCTTATGTTCCTATGTTCGTTGCCAGGAACCGACTGTGTTGGCGTCTGGTAGCTAAGTTCTGAACTAATAGTATTTGACGGTGGCGTGTGGCGGCAAAAGTAGGAACTATTTGAAAAATTCGAAGTCTGCAGTCCTTAATTGAATTAAAAAACAGGTAACACACACTAATACAGTCATCACAATTAACACCGGTTATCAGACAGATTCTACACACACCCAAAGTACACGGGGCTACATGACCACGTTGTCGCTGCCCCTAAACTGAGGAACCAACCAACCAGACTTATTTTCTGATGAAGGGAAGGAAATTAACTGCCGAATAGCAAATAAAAAATAACTTACGCTTTACATTGAACGTGACACTGAAGCACCTCACCTGCAAACAGAGAGAAGATAAGGGTTAGAAGTGAATTCACAAGACATTGGCACAATTTCACAATTTCAAGGGAAAATATAAGGCGTGATTAAAAAGTTTCCGTTTGACGGCTGTTCAGTCCAGTCAGGCAAAATCACCGTAAGCAATTTTTAAAAATCTCGTTTTCATTTTTCGTGACTTAACCCTCTTAGTGCAAAGCCATTTTCAATGGTCACGCAGACTATTCGAAAATAATTCATAAATACCACATTTCCAACGATATTATTATTATTTTTGCTTTGCATTATAACCAATACCTCATTCTTTCATAAATTATGTTCATAAAAGTAAATACGGCATCTAAACCTTTTTAATTGAAGTTATTCTGATAATTTGGCCTGGCCCGTGGTGTTGGGGTAGCGTGCCTGCCTCTCACCCGGAGCCCCGGGTTCGATTCCCGGCTCCGTCAGGGATTTTAGAAACTGACGTGAGGGCTGGAAGGGGGTGTACTCAGCCTCGTGAGGACAATTGCTTAGCTGTCTGACAGTGAGGCAGCGCCCCGATCACGAAAACCAAGATTTATGGCCGAGGGGACCCGATGCGCTGTTCACGCGTCACCCCATTATATGCAGGCCAAATGGCTGGGCAGCGGTCGCTTGGTAGGACTAGGCTCTTCATGAGCCGTAGTGCCAGGGATTATTGTTATTATTCTGATAATTATTCAATTTTAAAATTTAATTTTTTAAAAACAGTTTCGAGCCTAAATTAAGGACACCTAAGAGTCATATTCGAAGAAACACTACGTTTCCGGCTGTAGAAAGTTATTAGATACATCTGTAGGCAGAAAACTTCAACAACAAGAAAACAACTGCACCGCAATTTTGGCGGGAACGTGCTTAAATACTGTTGCCTACGCGGTATTATAACGTAGGCAACGGTAAACACAAACTCAAACCTATCGCGTAACGGACCTCGAAAGAAAAAAGTAAACACTGCTCCGGCAAGCTTGAAACCTCACCTTTCCAACAGTATGAAATAATCACGGACAGATGGCTACAGAAGTCTACAAATATAAGATAAACAGCGCGCCGATTGAATCGACTTTGGCACTTTTGTCGCGAGCAGCGAGAGACGATCTGATCGGCGGGTGGCACTGAGAGGGTGTATGATAATAGGCTATTTACTGTAGTTCTTCACGGAACTTCTTGTTGATACATGTATTTATTTTCCTTCTTTTCGGTACCAATAGAGGCAGATGAGCCAGATATTTTGCCCCTTAAAACAACAAGCCTTAACTGATGTGTTAATCACACTTCCATGTAAAATGAAAAGTTACTATGTATATTGCCTTTTCAGTCGGTCAACACGATTGTACCCAAATGGCATGGCATCCTGAAAAAAAAAATTAATAAATACATAAAATATGAAAATCCACAGCCTGCTTCCTGGAATGAATGAAGCCCCCATCTAGCGGCGAGGATATGAACTGTGCCGGCTGCCGAAGCCTGTCGCACTCCCCTGGGGCAATGATTAAGTGAATGGCAGATGAAATGAAACGTTAGTGGAGAGTGTTGCTGGAATGAAATTGTGACAGGGAAAACCGGAGCACCCAGAGAAAAACCTGTCTGCCTCCGCTTTTTCCATCACAAATCTCACATGGAGTGACCGGGATTTGAACCACGGACCATGCGGTGAGAGGCTGGCGTGCTGCCGCCTAAGCCACAGAGGCTCTGATAAATACATTAATTTATTTATTTATTTATTTATTAATCACATGTATTTTTTTCAGGATTAGGAATAACTCATTTCATTTGGGTACAATTGTGTTGACCGACTGAAAAGCATCAAACTTTTGTTTAGTAAGGCAACACTGAAAATGGCTTCGAACACCGGAATATATATTGCCATGAAATGATTTGATAAGGTAATACTACTACTAATAATAATATAAGCAGGAGAGTTGATAAATACGTTTACCCAGTTTATTTATGGAGAACGAGTAAAACTGGTGAGCTGTCCATGTGTAGTTGGTATATTGGCTTTCACGCCCAAGGAATTAAACTCAGCAATTTTTCTAGGCTTATTGTCGTGTCTAGTGCGGGGTTTCATCTAATAACACAAAGATAGGCTCATCAGCGGGATTGTGGTGTCCGTAGGCTCCCAAGAAGATCAATTTCAAGTAGCTCCAACTTTGGCTACCGGATGCCACTGTCACCTAGCAGCGAACATTGGAGCTTAATAGAGCGTTTCTAACCAAATATAACGAACAAATTTCGCTTCACTCTACCAATTGTAGTGGTAGGTTCTTTTACATGCCATAAAGCTATTACATGGGCCCGCGAGTTTTACTTCCCGTCAGAGAGAAGGTATGCTGAAGGATTTTAACGCTCTTAATAAGCCAACGACTTTGGCCGGGTTTGAACCTGGGATCTTGGACTTAGCAGTTCAGCATGCTACCGACCACGCCACCGAAACCGTTCCTCGTTTTGTTATATTCTGTTTGTGAACTTCGTTAAATGAAAATTGTCTGGCACTACTACAAGGACGATTGTTTACTCCGTTAGAAATTTCCATGTTCAGTAACATATGCTTCGGAACCTTTCTTTGAGGATGTTTCTAATGTATTTCTCAGTTACTACAGCATAGTCTGCCATTAGTCTTTAAGTGCGGCTTCGGTGGCGTAGTCAGTAGCATGCTGAAATGCTTTGCCCAAGATCGCGGGTTCAAACTCGGCCGAAGTCATTGGAATTTTTAAGAGCGTTGAAATCTTTCAGTATGCCTTCCTTGGGAGGGGAAGTAAAGCCGGCGGTTCCATTTCATAGATTTATGGCATGTAAAAGATCCTTCCACAGACTAAACGTTTGTGAAGCTTAATTTCTAGGTTAGATTTCGTTGGAACACTCTATCAAAGTTCCAACGTTCATCACTAGGTAGCATTGATATCTGGTAGTGAAAGTTGGAACTACTTGAAATTCAACGGAACTTGCAGCTCACCATAAGGGTGTCCGCTTGAAGCAGCTACAGTCTCTGGTGAGCCGAACATGTTCTAGGACACTCCCGGCACTAAAAGCCATACGACAAATAAGTAAATAAATAAGTCTTTAAGTATATTTTCTGCAGAAATGAATACTGATTTTGCTTCAATCAGCACACAAATAGAGTTCACATGTTCATGCAAAACATTTAAAATTCGATGTTTCTAACCGAAGAGAGTGGGAGATAACCACGACTTTCCACTCCTTACAAAAAAGATCCACACTACTCCCTCATATCAAAATATAGGGTACATCTACAGCCATAACTTGTGGTTGTACTTCTTAAACATTTTTATCGAAGAGGAAAGTCTACAACATAAATGAAGACTGCAACCCCTTACATTTCAAGTCACCACCCGCCACTGCTCTCTTACACATCACGTAAGTATTTTCATAACTAGTCTTACAAATAACTAACATAGTTCATTCTTTAAAGAGAGTCTGATTAAGTGGTAAACTCATTAAGAGAGAAATGTACTAAATATTAACCCGAAGAGTGCTACGCCCGCCTAGAGACGGAGGACGAGATTTTTTTTTTTAAATTATCTGTTCGCTCTCGAGTGTTGAGTCGATGTCTGACATGTTCTGCCATCTATTGGGTATTACGTAGTACTACTTCAGTTTGGATTTTTGCTTTAGGAAGTAACTAATAGAGCATTTTCTAGACCTCTATCCTCTACAACAGGAGTTCATCTATGATGTAAGCAAGCATGGCGAAACCACGGGCAAGTTCTTCTCGCCGCGTTGAGATTTCATATCGACGAATGCTTCAATTATTAACCATTAGTTTGGAGCAATTGGTATTATTTTTATTTTCTGCCGTTTACCTCGTACGGAGATGACGCAAGTGTGGGCACAAATAAATAATTGAACATTGTCAAATTAAAGGCAATATTAAAGTCAAATTTTAAATTTTTATTTTGATTCGTAACAACCCAAAACGTAGAGACATTTTAAGCTTATCACCTCCCTAGTAAGTAAAGAATGACGGGTTATACTCTTTTTTTGACATGCGAATAAAGGAAGTCAACACTAAGGTAGCTGACAGCTGACTGGTGACACAGCACTCAAAAGGTTAAGCAGAGATGTTTATCTGCATGGATTAAAGTTATGAGCTCAATATTTTAATGTCAGCCCAGTTCCTTCCGTCTGAACCACTTCCTGATGTAGGTGAGGGCTTGATGTTGTAACAGTCCGAATACTTCCCCTTAATTTATATGTTTTATAAGCAGCAAAATTAATTATTATTATTATTATTATTATTATGTATATTTTAATTATCATATCGATTCTAGATTTATTCCATAATTTCTTTATATATATAGAAGGGGTTTAATTATTGTTTGGCGGAAGTTATAAAATGGAGATTTTAGTTAGATTCGTTATAGGTTATATTTTATACAAGACTTGATTGGGAAATATGTCGTTCAACGTGTCGTCAGTTTCGCCACGGGTAGTCCGCCAAAAATAGACTTGACTTTCGAGATATATGTACAAACATTCCGGGGACGCGAGGCTTCTAGACAAAGCAAGTTGGTCAGTTAGCGCTGACGTCACGAATTCTCGGAAGAACATCGCATCAGGACGCTGATTTAAAATTACTTCAGAAGCAACCCCACGTGGTTAACCCAACTAATGAAGAGGCATGATCAGAACTTAGGGATCTGGAGTGGGGAGCTACGTCATAAGGATACCTAATTGATTGGTCGAGAAATACTGCAGAGTGGGGAAGTTCTTCTTCCATAAAAACCAATGGTCATCTACTCTCAAGCCCCAATCTTCTCAGATTTTCTGAATCTTCACGTCTATCAGACATCTTCGCTGCGAGATCGCAACTTATCAGTTCAAGAAGTTTTAAAATTAATACTACTGACGTGAATATGATCGTGTCCTTGATCATATTCACAAAAGTGAATTTTGGAGCAAAGCCATTCACATATGTCAGTCGGGAGACGGGACAAATTGGTTCCCTGCCCGTATCAAGATAAGGATCTATACAATATTGAGGCAGAACCAAACAACATCCGCCAGCAAGATCTGAGGGAAAACCAGACTACCACTATGAAGAAGACGGCCGTGAGTTCCTTTACTAAATCCAATCAAGTCTCTGTAATTCTGTTTATGGCAAATTAGAATCCAGCTTTTGTTTAAATTTAATTCATATTCCATTTTGTAACTCTCGCCAATTTAATATAACTTCCAGATTTTTTAAAAATTCATTTGTTTCTCTTTTTACGTCTTTTGCTGCTTTAAATTTTGATCAATTAAATTTTGTTCTTAAGTAATGGTAGGACTTTCATTTCCAGTAGCTAGCTTTAGACATAATGCATACCTTCTCCCAGTAGCGATAAGACAATTGGTTAATGGCTCAGCTATACCACGGCTTGAGAGAAAGACATTTCGAGTGCTCTATCACTATTTTAATTAAATACTTTGGCACATCTAAAGTAAATGTTAGGTGTCCTGGCGCCCACACGAGCTGATTATAATCATTGCTAATGAACAGGTAAGAGGTAAGTATGCTATTGGTGGTGTGAGTAAAGCGGTGCTTGTTCTTGTTGCGATTCTTCTACTGTACTCCAGGAGAACGCAATATTGGAGCCCCGCCAGGAACGTAACCTTTGGTCACTTAGAAGGACCGGGAACGTTACATTTGTGCGCTCAACGTGGAGCGAAAACGTTACATTTGACGCCCAACTGTGGAGATTTTGATATATGTATGTTTACCTGCAAGGTTGGTAACGAAACGTTACATTTGGCGCCACAAGCGTAGGCCCGAAAACCAATTGTTTGTCGTGAAGGGAAAAGGATATATTTCAGTGCAAGTATTTTTGGGGGTGATAATAAGTTTTTTTGAGTGTGTCGGTATGGCGGATAAAGATAAGATGAAACTGCGAAGTTGTATAGAGTTGACGGGAGATGGTGAAGAGAATGGTAGTAGCGTGAATCTGGAGATGGAGATAGACGAAGCTAGGAATTTAGCGGAGGTAAATTCTAATGCGACTAGTGTAGAGGGTAGTTCATCGGAGATGTCAGCACAGGATAGCATTTTGAGTATATTAGTTCAAATGAGACAGGAAAATAATAATAAATTTGAGCAACTAAATAAAGAATTAAAACATGAAATGGAAAGTAATAATCAAAAATTAAATAAAGAATTAAAACAGATGGAAAATAATAGTCAGAAGTTAAATAAAGAATTAAAACAGGAGATGACGAAATTAAATCAGGGACTAAAGCATAATAGTCAGAAAGTAGATAAGGTCGTCAAAGAGACAGAGAGGTTAGGTAAGATGTATGAGCAGCTTGAAGTAGATATTACAACATTTAAAGAAACAGTGAAGGAAGACATTCAGAGGTACATGAAGGTGGAAGCAGGTCAAATAAGGGTAGAAATTGAACAAAAGTTACAGGTGGTAGGAAATGAAATTAGGGAGCTTAACCAGCAGATAGGGGAGAAAGTTAAGGAAGTAACGGTTGAGATAAAAGAGCATAGTAAGAGAGAGGAGAAGAGAATTAATGAAAAGATAAGAGTAGAAATAACGAGGATAAGGAAAGTAGTAAATACTCAGGAGATGAAAATGCAGAAAGCCATTGATGAAGAAAATAGACGGATGAAAGAAGAATTCAATGTTAGCATAAAGGAATCACAGCAGGAGATGAGGAAGAGCTTTCAGAGAAAGGTAGATGAAAGAATGAGCATTAAATTAGCTGGTCTGGAGAAACGTATGTTGGATCGAATGCAACAAGGGGTCTCAGACAAGCACGAAAAACAGAAGGTGGAAGGGGGGAAGGCCAGGAAGGGAAGGAAGGAGAAAAAGCAGAATATTACGGTAGAGAAGACATTAGTTGAAAATAGAATAGATGTTGAGGAGGGGCAGGAAATAGATGAGAGTAGAGAAAAAGAGCAGCAGTTAACGAAGACGTTAGAGAAAAATCGTGTAGAGGATGAAGAAATGCTGGATGTAGGAAAGAGGAGTTTAGAGGTAAGTAACGAGCAGATTATCGAAGTTAGAAGTCCTAGGAGTAGAAAGGAAGTAGAGAAACAGATTACGATGCTAGAAGAAATGGAAGGAAGATTGAAAGAAAGAGATAAAGAATATAGAATGCAATGGCTTACAGTAGTGGCTACGGTAGGTGAAACTAGGGGAGAGGGGAAGTGTAGTTTTTTGGTTGATAAGAGTAGTACTGAGGAGGGAGAAACTATCGTTCTTAGAAGAGAAGAAATAATTACAGTGAAACGAGAGAAAGAAAAAGAGGAGGATGATAAAAAGTTAGGAAGGCACGGTAGGGCATTCATGTAATGCGAGGTCAGATTTCCAGTCGTTGATATTCCCAGCCAATACTCTATTTAGTGGTTATGACCTAAATGTAAGAGATGATCTTTTGTGCGATTATGATGAAAAGGTGACAAAACCTAGTGATATTGAAAATTTAAATACCGTCATTAGCATAAATGTGTTGAGGGCGCGTATAGATACGCTTATAGATACAGGGTGTGTCAAGAGTTGCATTAGCTTGTCATTTTATAATAGGATGAGAGACGAAGGTGTAATATTTCAAGAAATCCCTATCAAATCAACTTTTGTAATAACAGCTGTAGGTAAAAAGTCTCATGTCATTTCTAAGCAGGTTCTGGTGGAAATTTGTATTAATAATGTAATAGGTATGCAGGTATGTTTGGTGATCCCAAACCTTGTGTTTTCCTTGATATTGGGTACTGATTGGTTGTCTGCTAATCAGGTTCAGGTGTGTTACGATGAGAGGTGTATTAGAATGAAATGGGGGAAGAAAGCTGTGATTATTGCATTTAATGAGCCAGGTAAGAGTGATTATTCTCAAAGAGTGTGCATTAAAGTGATTTTGTCAGGTGACAATAAGGTGGGAAGTAGTGACGATGGTTTTAATTTTATTGGCAGTTTGCTGACTAATGACAATCTAGAGGATGCATTATGTCAGGCTGTGGAAGAAAGTTCTTTAGGCATTGATCAGAGGGATCAATTATTGGATGTTTTAGTAAGGAATAGTAGAGTTTTTGAGAATCGGATTGGCGAGGCCAATTGCTACACACACTCATTAAATGTAATTGATCGCAAAGTCTTTGTAGGTAATAGATACCCTATCCCATTTAAATACCAAGAGGCAGTACAACTGCAGATTGACGACATGTTAAGAGATAAAATCATTGAACCATCCTTAAGCCCATATGCTAACTCCTTAAGTACCGTACCTAAAGATGAGTACACCCTTTAAGAAAATACGTGGAATGAGTCAGGTAAGGACTCGTGTGTAACGGAACAACATGTGTCAATGCCCTGGTATACAATTAGTAGTTTTAAAGAGATAGGTAACTAAGTTTACAAGAGGCATATCCGACTGTTGACACATATACTGGAATGAGTAAGTTATCTGAATCAGATAAGCGAAGGGTGACCTAGTACCTTATATTTTGGAATTAATGGGGTAACTTGCACTCAAATATTATGCCTATGTATAAAACTATGCTTTCTTGTTTTATGTGATGTAGGTAAAATTTTGTAAATTCATTACAGAGTACTTGCGAGGAATCAAGTATGCAGGATTATCACATGCGTGTGATGTGTCGTGTGATGAATTAGTGAAGGCAATATTTATTATAATTATTCTGGAGACAAGAAAAATAACTATTTGAATTAAAACGATACAAGTCTCTCAGAATATCAGCCTAACAAACGAGTGTTAGTATGAATGAAATCATACATATCAGGAAGAAAGAAATGAACATTGACGCTTTAAAGCAACAACAAAGTATTCATTGTTGTAAATATTGAAGGGTATATATGTATATTTTTAATGTTGAAGGGTATAATTTTGTATGATGCTGTTAATTGTTAGGTTAAATGTGTATATAATTTGTTCGCCCAAATCTAAGATTGGACAAAAAATTCTAAGGGCGATGTAACAGTCCGAATACTTCCCCTTAATTTATATGTTTTATAAGCAGCAAAATTAATTATTATTATTATTATTATTATTATGTATATTTTAATTATCATATCGATTCTAGATTTATTCCATAATTTCTTTATATATATAGAAGGGGTTTAATTATTGTTTGGCGGAAGTTATAAAATGGAGATTTTAGTTAGATTCGTTATAGGTTATATTTTATACAAGACTTGATTGGGAAATATGTCGTTCAACGTGTCGTCAGTTTCGCCACGGGTAGTCCGCCAAAAATAGACTTGACTTTCGAGATATATGTACAAACATTCCGGGGACGCGAGGCTTCTAGACAAAGCAAGTTGGTCAGTTAGCGCTGACGTCACGAATTCTCGGAAGAACATCGCATCAGGACGCTGATTTAAAATTACTTCAGAAGCAACCCCACGTGGTTAACCCAACTAATGAAGAGGCATGATCAGAACTTAGGGATCTGGAGTGGGGAGCTACGTCATAAGGATACCTAATTGATTGGTCGAGAAATACTGCAGAGTGGGGAAGTTCTTCTTCCATAAAAACCAATGGTCATCTACTCTCAAGCCCCAATCTTCTCAGATTTTCTGAATCTTCACGTCTATCAGACATCTTCGCTGCGAGATCGCAACTTATCAGTTCAAGAAGTTTTAAAATTAATACTACTGACGTGAATATGATCGTGTCCTTGATCATATTCACAAAAGTGAATTTTGGAGCAAAGCCATTCACATATGTCAGTCGGGAGACGGGACAAATTGGTTCCCTGCCCGTATCAAGATAAGGATCTATACAATATTGAGGCAGAACCAAACAACATCCGCCAGCAAGATCTGAGGGAAAACCAGACTACCACTATGAAGAAGACGGCCGTGAGTTCCTTTACTAAATCCAATCAAGTCTCTGTAATTCTGTTTATGGCAAATTAGAATCCAGCTTTTGTTTAAATTTAATTCATATTCCATTTTGTAACTCTCGCCAATTTAATATAACTTCCAGATTTTTTAAAAATTCATTTGTTTCTCTTTTTACGTCTTTTGCTGCTTTAAATTTTGATCAATTAAATTTTGTTCTTAAGTAATGGTAGGACTTTCATTTCCAGTAGCTAGCTTTAGACATAATGCATACCTTCTCCCAGTAGCGATAAGACAATTGGTTAATGGCTCAGCTATACCACGGCTTGAGAGAAAGACATTTCGAGTGCTCTATCACTATTTTAATTAAATACTTTGGCACATCTAAAGTAAATGTTAGGTGTCCTGGCGCCCACACGAGCTGATTATAATCATTGCTAATGAACAGGTAAGAGGTAAGTATGCTATTGGTGGTGTGAGTAAAGCGGTGCTTGTTCTTGTTGCGATTCTTCTACTGTACTCCAGGAGAACGCAATATTGGAGCCCCGCCAGGAACGTAACCTTTGGTCACTTAGAAGGACCGGGAACGTTACATTTGTGCGCTCAACGTGGAGCGAAAACGTTACATTTGACGCCCAACTGTGGAGATTTTGATATATGTATGTTTACCTGCAAGGTTGGTAACGAAACGTTACAATGTTATTAGCCGAGATACACTGATAAGGGTGGAAGGTTAACTGATGGCAGGTTGAACAAATTGAAAACCGCAACGAAAAATTTAATTAATTCGCCAGACGTTAGTTGAAGATGCAATCTCAGATGGTATGCGTGCCAGCATATGAGCGCACCGCTCTCGCGAGAAATGAAATGACCACTTCCACCTCAAGGAATGATACCACCGCCTTATCGTGAAATTCCAAGATAAAATCGCGCTGTCAGAACACTGACGCCTGTATGTCTAGATCTTATAACCTCGACTGAAGTTTGCTGTATTATTCTGTTTGTTAACTACCTTATGAGTGAATCGGTCTGCTGCAAAACTTCTTCAAGTTAATATTACGAAGGGCGCACTATGTTGTTTTACACTTTATTTTTTTTTCTACCCAAAATAAGTTCATTACACATCAGTTGTTACGTCCACCTTCTCAACATAATCTCCTTGTAACTTATGCACTTTTGCCATCGATGTGTCAGTCTCTCCAGACCTTCCCGAAACCATTCTTTTGGAGTGCTGCGTACCCATGCCTTGACAGCTGTGCCCAGGGTTGCAAGATCGAATCCTGGCTCAGTCAGTTGCCATTTTAGGGTGTGCAAATGTGAGGAAGCCGCGTCAGTACATTTACTGATACGTTAAAGATCGCATTCGGATAATTTCCAGCATCGCAGCGTCTCTAAAAGCCCCAACAGTTAAAAGGGACGTAAAACCGATTACATTATTATAATTTACATGTGAGTGCCCCATGTCTATATACCACCCGCCCTGCATTACTATTATGCGGACTGGACGCGTCACAGTTCTGGCAGAGCTTATTGTCTTGTTTATTTGTTTAAACGTCCGGCTCCGTGGCTAAATGGTTAGTGCGCTAGGCTTTGGCCCAAAGTACCCCGGGTTCGATTCCCGGTCGAGCCATCAGGGATTACATTCTCCTGGGGTTAATTCCCGTGGCTCGGGGACTCGGTGTTCATGACGTCTTCATCATCACTCCATCCTCATTACGACGCGCAGTTCGCCCACGGCCGTCAATTAGAAAGACCAGCACTCGGCCTCTCCGGAGGCCACACGATCATTATCATTTGTTAAAAGCAATTATAAAAATAAAAATGAAAATCCGGTAACCTTTCACGAAATAGATTTTTCCTGTAAGGGGGGACCTACACCTTTAAGAATCAAAATTTTCAATTTTCATTTTTTTTCTACGTTTATTGATTCTTCCCCTTCAAATCATTGCAACAATTTCTTTGATATGTATAATACCTTTGAAGTTATGACCAAAAACGTGCAGGGGAGTTTAGGAAGTTTTCCTACACATTGGTAACTTTGTTGCTCGTTTCCCGAAACTTTGGATTTTCAAATCCGTTTCCTTTGTAACTGCCAGAGTTTTCAAGATAATGAAGTGAAATTTAGTATACATGTGTGTCTTATAGGGAAGAACAATATTTCCTACAACGGTTCTTGTACATGGCATAGCTTCGGTTTTGAAACAAATATTCAGTGAAAGAAATTGCAAAAAAGTTACACTTTAATATAAGCTTTTAAAAAAATCTTTATAGATTCCAATGATTCTAGGTCAATCTCTAGCTACCGTATTAGTAAATACAATAAAAAATAATTTTTGAAAAACAATAATATTTGTGTAAAATATTAGGGAAACGGTGGATCAGTGCATAAAATGCAGCCGCCATTTTAAATGCCCAATTTGCGGAAATGCATTCGCCATATGACTTGTATACACGAACATATTGGCAAAGCATAGTGTGATTGCTAAACCAAATTACAATTCTTTAGTACTTTCTGTTGCTGAGGAATACAAAAGTGAAATATACATGATTTTCAGATCCTTAAAGGTGTAGGTGCCCCCTTAGACGATTTGGAAGATTTTGGTACAAACCGCACTGTCTAACTCCTTTTAGTTTTAAGAGCTTGAGTTTTGTGAAACATACACCTTAGCGTTTTATGATAGCCTATTTGGATGTAAGATCATTCAGGATATTCACAACATTGAGGTCATGTAGCCCAGTGAATTTGACTGGGTATGGGATCTGTCTGATAACCTGTATTTGTAACTGAGACTATGATTTGGTTAGGCAGGGCTTAATTTAGGAACCATCCCGCATTTTTTCTGGAGTTGAAGACAAAACCATGGAAAACCACTTGTATGATTGTTAAGATGGGAATAGAATCCACCTCTTCTAAGTTTTTAGCCTATTTTCATTTATGACGAAAAAGATAGGCTTATGAGATCACCTTTTGTCCGTGTGTGTGTGGTTCTGTTTATGTGTACCCCCCCCCCCCCTTAATAAAATCTAAACTACTGGAGCGATTTCAATGAAACTCGGTAAGGACATAGTACTATTTTGTCCGAACCCGACCGTGCCTTTGAAATTTTATTAGGTCTCACCAATCCAACATGGCGGCTGTGCGAAATATTTCACCGGCATTCTACATCTCCTAAACTATTACTGATATCACCCTGAAATTTCGTAAGGTGATAAAGGGCACTAGTTGAAGTTCACCTATATAACTTTAAGAAATCTGTTAACTAGAAAACGAACATGGCGGCCAAGCGACCTTGAAACATTTAAAAAGACTTTTCTCGCGATTTAACGATCGAAACGCAGTGAAACTTGGTGCAACAAATGTTCATAGACATTGCAATGCTCTGACATCTAATTTAGTTCAGTTGTTTACATAACCTCATTATGGCGGATATGCAAAGTTTTAAAATTAAGATTTTATTTCTCATGTCCTAATCATGCGATCAAAGTCAACGTTTGCAAACTTAAGGTACGAAATAAACCTCATCTAATAGTACATAACTCTATGGCCTACATATATTAAAATCCAACATGGCGACTATCAGAAATATTTAGACGGTTCTCAATATCTATTAATCTATGACAGCAATCAAACTGAAGTTTTGTATGTGTATAGAGGATATAAAATAAGATCAGCTATGCAACGTCCAGTAACCTAGAGAGCACAAATCCAACATGATGGCGATGCGAAATTCAAATATTCAAATGGACGTTTCTCGCGGTTTAACCATCGGAGCGCAGTGAAACTTGGTACGGTATATTCACTGGCATCTAATTCATTTAAATTATTTTCATTACCGCAAGCTGGTGGCTGTGCGAAATTTTAAAATATTAATTTCTTGGGTCCTAATCATGACATTGAAGTTCGTATAAAACACCTACACAATAATCTTCTTGTAGTTGTATATCACTCTAATGCCTATATATAAAATTCCAACATGGAGACCATCCGAAACATTAAGACAGTTATTATTATCTACGGAACTATTTCAGCAATCAAACTGATTTATTTTTATTTTGATAGAGGCAATTAACATAAGTAGGATATATGAAAATAGGCTACTTAGTTCTTCACAGAACTACTCGTTCCTCACTTCTTGTCGAAGTCAGTGATCGAATCCAGTCCTTCATGGTGACAGCTAAGGATACTAATCATTACACCGCGACTAGTGGACCTACTAATTAGATCAATATGGAGCTGGACTTGTTTTGCCGACGATAATACCCCGGCTTATTGTGGAGCTCAAATGAGACGAAGCTGCCAGCAACATTAATTCGCCATTAGTCATATAGCATGCCTGTGACATATTCAATCACCTTCCATTAGCTGTCAACAACCTCCACATACATTCACAAGGCGCATAAGTAGAGCTCTGCTCGGATAAACAAAATTGTATCCGCTTCCACCCCACATTCATTCATTTAATTAATTCATTCATTCATTCATTCATTTAGCATATTTGCAATTGGGGGTGTTTCCCCCGGTGGCAAATTGGATATACATAACAAATAAATAATTATACATAACAATTCAATAACACTTAAACTGGAGTATTTACACAAATCGTCGGTCTTTTCTTAAACACACCTACGAGGGCAGATCAAAAAATAAATTGCACTTCCCAGTTATGGCCATTTATTACACCACCTATACAAGAGCAATACGCCTATAACGATATACAATGTAACGTCACTTTTCCACATAGTTTCCAAGAAACTCCAAACATTTCTGCGAACGCACAGCCACTTGTCGATGCCGGATGCATAGAAAGTTCCAGCGTTCTGCAACCACACGGAGACTGCGGCCTTCACCTCCTCATCGGTCTGGGAATGTCGACCACCGTTCTGTCTAATGATCGCATTCACACTGTTGACATTTGCACGGGTCCTGGACGTTGCGGGCCTGCCCTCGCGATATTCGTTCGTGATATCCGTGCGTCCGGCTTCGAATTGCTGACACCACTTTACGATCCCTTGCCGGGACATGACCCGCTCCCCATACACGGCACTAATTTCACGATGAATGTCCGTGCAATTCTTCCTTTTGGCCCATAGGAATAGGATTGTCACACGCATCTCATATTTGGAGTGAACGTCTAGACGACGCGCCATTGCTTCCGCTATTCACACCATACAAGACGAGACACCACAGCGACCTGCCTAACAGATGTGTGGGCAGTGTCTGTCCCTTTCTCCCCTGTGCCCACGTTCGCGACACACAGCGCGCTGCTGCAGCGCGTTAGTGCAACTAGCTTTTTGATCCACCTTCGTATATGTTTGGGAAAAGGCTCTAAGACTGCGGCAGGTAGAGAATTCCTGTTATCAATGGCACGGTTTACGAATGAATTTTTACCATAATTTGTACGCTGTGGTCGGACCTTAACTTTGAAAGAATGATCACTCCTGCTCATGTAAGTGGGCTTTCCCATACGTTTGCTAAGCTCACCCATGCTGGTTGATTTGTATACGTGTTGTACATAGCGCAGAGTCTAGATTTCATCCTCCTAGCCTGAAGTGATTCCCACCCAGTTTCTTTAGCCTACGGCTCACTCTGCTCCTGGGATTAAAGTCACTGAGCACAAGTCTAGCGGCCTTTCTTTGTACCATTTCCAACTCATTGATGAGTCCTACTTGATATGGATCTCAAACCGCCGAGGCGTATTCCAGAATAGGTCTTACAAGTGACAAATATCGTAATTCTTTAGCTGAGGTACTACTTCCTTTTAATACCCTCATTACAAAGTGCAGGGATTTGTAAGCTTTAGAATCTACACATCCTACATGACTAGTCCATTTCATATCATTCCTTACGTGAACGACCAAATATTTGCAAGAATCTTCTTCTACAAGTATTTCCAAGCCAATGTTAGTCTATATTGAAAATCTTGCCTTCGCCCTTTTCCTATTTTTATAAGACTACATTTTCTTGTGTTTATTTTCATTTTATTTTCAATCGCCCACATTCGCACGAGTGTTATCCCCGCATCCGCCCCGCATCCGGACGTTTGTTATCCCAATCCGCTGACATTACAATCTTATTATATAATACGCTAAGGTGTATGTTTCACAAAACTCAAGGTCCGAAGCAAGAGGGAGTTAGAAGGTGTGGTTTGTATCAAAATACATGGGTTGATTTTTGAGTTTTGGCACATTACTTATAACTGGATTAATAACTGACTTAGATGGTTCTAAGTTTCACAGGCCCTCGATGTAGTCCCCACCGTTGCGTACAACGTGTTCCCAGCGATGCGGAAGTCGTTGGATCCCGTTGGCACTGCCCAATCTATTGATGGTACGAAGAGAGCGCTCGGCAGCCTGTTTGACGTCATTGTCATCTTCATATTCGGGATGAGATCATAGTCGCAGGGACTGATGTCGGGAGAATATGGGGGGTGATAGAGGACCTCCCAGCCCCAGCGATCCAACAATGCCGACACAACGCCTGCTGTGTGTGCCCTAGCATTGTCATGCAGAACGATGGGCGGTGTAACCATGTGGTGGCGCCGTTTCCTTCTCAGAGCTCCTCGGTGATGGTCTTACAGAAACGAACAATAGTAAGCCGCATTAACGTTTTGCCCTCGGGGAACAGTATGGCAGCGCTTCCGTACCATTGAAGACGTTAAGCAGGCTGCCGAGCGCTCTCTTCGCACCATCAATAGATTGGGCAGTGACAACGGGATCCAACGACTTCCGCATCGCAGGGAATACGTTGTACGCAACGGTGGGGACTACATCGAGGGCCTGTGAAACTTGGAACCATCTAAGTGAGTTATTAATCCAGTTATAACTAAGGTGCCAAAATTAAAAAAACCAACCCATGTATTTCAAATCATCTCAATGGTTCAGGAAATATCTTGCAATTCTTGAAGTCAACGGAAATCATTTACTTGTTTATAAAGTGCTTTTAAACAAATAAACAAGACGATAGCCCCCGGCAGAACTGTGTCACGTACAGCCCACATAGCACAAGGGCCGGGTGGGTAGTCTGTATACATGGGGCGCATACAACTCATTATGCGAGAGTTCTCGCACGGATCCGCTAGTAATATATTTAATTTATTAGATAAAGCACTGAGGCAACACATTTAGACATTTCAGGAGACAGTCGTTTACCTAGGCAACGACTGCCCAACCTACGGTCCGCGAAACTACGAAGTTGTCCGGCCTGCCACTCGGCATCCGCGCCGCGCCGCGCCGCCAAAACTTTGAAACAACCAAAGCCAACTGGACAAAGGTCATTGACTCACTGATGAACACTTAAAATCCTTATTAAGGATTGGTACAACTAAGTTCGATCCTAAGTGGAAATACATTTTAAGAACCGGTACTAGGCTTTCCCAGTCTTCGCACTAAACTAAATTATCATGAACTTTATTTCATAATTTGATTAATAATTGTGTCAAATGAACATAAATACTCACTCTTTGTCATTCATGCTGTATGAGTGTATTGAATATCGTCGTAGTTTTATTTTGAAAATGAAAATCCACAGCCTGCTTCCAGTCTCCGACCAGGTCAGGAATGGAATGAATGAAGCCCCCATCTAGCGGCGAGGATATGAACTGTGCCAGCTGCCGAGGCCTGACGCACTCCTCTGGGGCAATGATTAAATGAATAACAAATGAAATGAAATGATAGTGGAGAGTGTTGCTGGAATGAAATTTTGACAGGGAAAACCGGAGTACCCGGAGAAAAACCTGTCTGCCTCCGTTTTGTCCAGCACAGATCTCAGAAACCTCTATGGAGATCAAATTGGCAGGTGAAAAGCTGAAGGAAGTAGGAAACTTCTGTTACTTAGGAAGCAGAATAACCAGTGATGGACGAAGCAAAGAGGATATAAAAAGTAGGTTGGCTCAGGCAAGGAAAGCCTTTCTACAAAAAAGGAATCTGTTGACATCGAATATAGATTTAGGTATTAGGAAGTCACTTTTGAAAGCCTTTGTCTGGAGCGTGGCGCTCTATGGAAGTGAAACTTGGACTATTGGTGCAGCAGAAAAGAGGAGAATTGAAGCATTTGAAATGTGGTGTTACAGGAGAATGATGAAGATCAGATGGGTAGATAGGGTTACAAACGAAGAGGTATTAAGGCGAGTGGGAGAGGAGAGATGTTTCTGGCGACTGCTAATGAAGAGAAGAGATAGGTTGGTAGGACACATACTAAGACACCCAGGAATAGCAAGCTTAGTTATGGAAGGAAGGGTCGAGGACAAGAACTGTAGGGGTAGACCAAGGTTAGAATATGTTAAACAGATAGCCTCTGATGTAGGATGTGGTAGCTATGTAGAGATGAAACGATTGGCTCAGGACAGGGAGGCATGGAGAGCTGCATCAAACCAGTCAAAAGACTGAAGACTCAAACAACAACAGATCTCAAATGGAGTGACCGGGATTTGAACCGCGGACCCAGCGGTGAGAGGCCGGCGTGCTTCCGCCTAAGCCACGGAGGCGTAGTTTTATTTTAAAGGGATTTATTTAAAATATTTAATGATTTTATAGTTCTTTTTAATCCACTATAAATTAATATAGAAAACGGCAACAACACTAAGAAAACTAAGCTCAGACAGCCACAAAACTCACCATAAAAATAAAATAAATCCATACCCCCCCCCCCCCCCCCTCAAACCCCCCGGAGTGTTATTGGCCCGCAGGGTCCCCCAACTATTTACATTGTGACCCTTCGTTAAAAAAGGTTGGATACCCCTGACCTAGACTAAGTATATCAAGTGCAATGTTTAAAATAAATTTTATACAGCAAAAGATTATTGTAACCCTTTACAGTTCGGAGTGTTAATTATGCTTAATGACATAATTTGATTGAGATTAGCTTAAATCAACTTACATTTGTCATGGAAAAAGCATAACGGAAAAAATATAAATGTCATAAACATTCGGGTCCAAGTGATGATATTCAACTTCGGATTGTATTCTATAAACTACTGCACATCTTTATGTATGAAAAAGAACCTTCCACTAACTACACTTGTGAGGAGTCAAAATTTGTAGGTTAGAATTGAAAATGCTCTATTGGTTCCAACTTTCGCCTCAGGTGCTGACTGCGATGCCATCTAGTAGCCAAGTCCGCAAGCTAGGTGTCGTGGACGGTAGCCTTTGGTAGCAAATGTCGGAACTACTTGAAATTACAGTCTGTAGTCCTTACTTGAATTAAAACAGATAACACACACTAATACACCCATCACAATTAACACCGGTTATCAGACAGATTATACACACACACTCAAAGTACACGGGGCTACATGCGTCGTCGCAGCCCCGAAATTAAGGAACCAACCAACCAAACTACTGCACATTTACTTCGAACATTATCCGCAGCTTATCCGCTATCCGCAAGCCGAGAAATTATGCGGATATCCGCATCCGCGCAGAACTTTACTCATAAGAGCTGCCCAGAGGGAAAGGGAGCTTCTTTCTGGAGATGTCAACGCATTATCATTTCGTTGTTGTAGTAGTTGTTTCATTTGAGTGGCTTGGATATCGTAATCATTTAGCCACATGAGTGTCGGTTGGTTCCTTAAGTTAGGGGCTGCTACAACGTGGTCATGTAGCCCCGTGTTCATTGTGTGTGCGTAGAATCTGTCTGATAACCGGTGTTAATTGTGATGTCTGTATAATTGTGTGTTATCTGTTAGGTAGATTTCATTAGAAAGCTAACTATTGCAATGGGTCCCATGTTTCGACTTCCGAAAAATTTCGACATATCTTCGCGTTTCACATCCCCCAGACCCCAAAACCACCGTCAGTTCAAAAGTTTATATATATATATATGTATATATATACAACAACAACAACCCCTGGCACTATCCAGCCCATGACGGGCTAAGGCCGACCAAGCGACCGCTGCCCAGCCATTCGGCCTGCAGATATTGGGGTGACGCGTGATCAGCGCGTCGGGTCCCCTCGGCCGTTAATCTTGGTTTTCGTGATCGGGGCGCTGTCTCACTGTCAGACAGCTACTCAATTGTCCTCACGAGGCTGAGTGCACCCCGTTCCAACCCTCACGTCAGTTTTAAAATCCCTGACGGAGCCGGGGATCGAACCCGGGGCCTCCGGGTGAGAGGCAGGCGCGCTACCCCTACACCACGGGGCCGGCATATGTATATATATATATATATATGTATATCAGTTTCTTGTGGACACGATAACTGCCGTAATTTTGTACCAATCACTTTGAATCTTTTACATAATATGTATCCCTATAAAATCTCGGTCGAGTTCGTTAATGGGCAAAATCGGTCGAAGGGGGTGAAAATGGGGGGCTTTTTTTTTTTGAAAAATTGAAATTTCGCTATAACTCTCTTAATACGTGAAATATCGAATCCATTCAAAATTAATAATATGTGTCGGATAAGTGCCAACAATTTATGTCAAATAAGTTTTTGATAGCACCAACCATTGACCAAAGGGGTGGAAAAAAGTGGGTTTTTCGGGAAACATTAATCATATCTCTCTTAATAGGCACAATATCAAAACCGTACAAAATGGACAATAATCCCCTAATAATTACCTAACACTTTTGTCTGAAAGAATTTTTGATATGACCCACCATTACGCCAAGGGATGAGAAAAATGATTTCGGAATTATAAGAAAATGCCAAGAGCTATCAGAGGTTGCCATGGCAACACTACTAAATTGATGAGGGATGAGCCGTTGCCATGACAACGCACTTGCACGAGATCAGATTCAGTATTTCCATCTGACTAAGCCGGCCCCGTGGTGTTGGGGTAGCGCGCCTGCCTCTCACCCGGAGGCCCCGGGTTCGATCCCCCGGCTCCGTCAAGGATTTTAAAACTGACGTGAGGGTTGGAACGGGGTGCACTCAGCCTCGTGAGGACAATTGAGTAGCTGTCTGACAGTGAGACAGCACCCCGATCACGAATACCAATATTAACGGCCGAGGGGACCCGACGCGCTGATCACGCGTCACCCCAATATCTGCAGGCCAAATGGCTGGGCAGCGGTCGCTTGGTCGGCCTTAGCCCGTCATGGGCTGGATGGTGCCAGGGGTTGACTTTGACATCTGACTAAGTGGGAAGCGGCTCCGGTGACGTAACTGGTAGCATGCAGAATGTCTATGCCCAAGGTCGCGGTTTCAAAGCCGGCTGAAGTCGTCGGATTTTCTAAGAGCGCTAAAATCCCTCAGTATGCTTTCCTTTGGAGGGGAAGTTCCAACGTTCATTACGAGTTGCTGGTTGGGGTGGCATCTAGTAGCCAAGTTCACAGCTAGGTGTCATTGACGGTAGTACCTGGTAGCAACATTAGGAACTACTGCTTGAAATTGACCGTCTGCAGTCTTTACCTGAATTACAGACTAATACATCTATTACAATTCACACCGTTTATCAGACAGATTCTACACTCACCCAAAGTACACGGGGTTAGATGACCGCGTTGTCGCAGCCCCTAAACTGAAGAACCAACCAGAGGTAGATGTCATTAGAAAGCTAACTATTGCAATGGGTAGGCTACCATGTTTCGACTTCCGGAAAATTTCGACATATCTTCGCGTTTCACATCCCCCAGACCCCAAAACCACCGTCAGTTCAAAAGCATATATATATCAGTTTCTTGTGGACACGATAACTGCCGTAATTTTTCACCAATCACTTTTTACCGAATATGTATACCTATAAAATCTCGGTCGAGTTCGTTACTGGGCTAAATCGGTAGAAGGGGGTGAAAAGAGGGGGCTTTTTTCGAAAAAGTGAAATATTGCTATAACTCTCTTAATATGTGAAATATCGAATCCGTTCAACGTTCATACTATGTGTCGGATAAAGCCCAAAAATTTATGTTTGAAGAGTTTTTTTATATCACCAACCATTGACCAAAGGGGTGGGAAAAAGTGTTTTTTTCGGGAAACATTAATCATATCTCTCTTAATAGGCACAATGTCAAAACCGTACGAAATGGACAATATTCCCCTAATAATTACCTAAAACTTTTGTCTGAAAGAATTTTTGATATGACCCACCATTATGCCAAGGGATGAGAAAAATTATTTCGGAATTATAAGAAAATGCCAAGAGCTATCAGAGGTTGCCATGGCAACACTACTAAATTGATGAGGGATGAGCCATCAGACGTTGCCATGACAACGCACTTGCACGAGATCAGATTCAGTATTTTCATCTAAGTGGGAAGCGGCTTCGGTGACGTAATTGGTAGCATGCAGAATGTCTATGCCCAAGGTCGCGGTTTCAAAGCCGGCCGAAGTCGTCGGATTTTCTAAGAGAGCTAAAATCCCTCAGTATGCTTTCCTTTGGAGGGGAAGTTCCAATGTTCGTTGCGAGTTGCTGGTTGGGGTGGCATCTAGTAGCCAAGTTCACAGCTAGGTGTCGTTGACGGTAGTACCTGGTAGCAACATTAGGAACTACTGCTTGGAATTGACCGTCTGCAGTCCTTACCAGAATTAAGACTACTACAGCCATTACAATTCACACCGTTTATCAGACAGATTCTACACTCACCCAAAGTACACGGGGTTAGATGACCGCGTTGTCGCAGCCCCTAAACTGAGGAACCAACCAGAGGTAGATTTCATTAGAAAGCTAACTATTGCAATGGGTACCATGTTTCGACTTCCGGAAAATTTCGACATATCTTCGCGTTTCACATCCCCCAGACCCCAAAACCACCGTCAGTTCAAAAGTTTATATATAATTTATGTATGTATATATATATATATATATATATATGCATATCAGTTTCTTGTGGACACGATAACTGCCGTAATTTTGCACCAAACACTTTGAATATTTTACCGAATATGAATACCTATAAAATCTCGGTCGAGTTCGTTACTGGGCTAAATCGGTCGAAGGAGGTGAAAATGAGGGGCTTTTTTCGAAAAAGTGAAATATTGCTATAACTCTCTTAATATGTGAAATATCGAATCCGTTCAACGTTCATACTATGTGTCGGATAAAGCCCAAAAATTTATTTTTGAAGAGTTTTTTTTATAGCACCAACCATTGACCAAAGGGGTGGGAAAAAGTGGGTTTTTCGGGAAACATTAATCATATCTCTCTTAATAGGCACAATATCAAAACCGTACAAAATGGACAATATTCTCCTAATAATTACCTAAAATTTTGTCTGAAAGAATTTTTGATATGACCCACCATTATGCCAAGGGATGAGAAAAATGATTTCGGAATTATAAGAAAATGCCAAGAGCTATCAGTGGTTGCCATGGCAACACTACTAAATTGATGAGGGATGAGCCATCATACGTTGCCAAGATAACGCACTTGCACGAGATCATATTCAGAATTCCATCTGACTAAGTGTGAAGCGGCTTCGGCGACGTAACTGGTAGCAAGCATGCTGAATGTCTATGCCCAAGGTCACGAGTTCAAAGCCGGCCGAAGTCGTCGGATTTTCTAAGAGCGCTAAAATCCCTCAGTATGCTTTCCTTTGGAGAGGAAGTTCCAACGTTCGTTGTGAGTTGCTGGCTGCGGTGGCATCTAGTAGCCAAGTTCACAGGTAGGTGTCGTTGACGGTAGTACCTGGTAGCAACATTAGGAACTACTGCTTGAAATTGACCGTCTGCAGTCCTTACCTGAATTACAGACTAATACAGCCATCCCTAAGTACACGGGGTTACATGACCGCGTTGTCGCAGCCCCTAAACTGAGGAACCAACCAAAATCTCTGCGGGAGATATAATTTTGCGTGAAGAAGTAACAGACCGTTACATAGTTACACATCAGTGTCGAAACCTTGCATAAAAATGGACCCCAAATGACAAGAAGGTTACCGTTCCCATAAGACAATAAAATGTTTAAAATAAGCATAAAATGACGAAAAACAAAGTTAATTAAGCTCCAATTATAAAATACCTTCTCGCAATAAATGAGGTCTGATCCTTCTACGAAAACCTGCATATTCTGCCTATTTTCGCCTATCCCCAAGTTTATCCGGTGAAATCTACCTCCGCCTTCCGGCGTGCCGAGAGGACTTTTTTTTTTAATTCAATAAGGACAACATACATTGAATTTCAAGTAGTTCCTACTTTTGCCGCCAAACGCCACCGCCAACAACTACTAGTTCAGAACTTGGCTACTAGACGCCACCGCAGTCGGCTCCCGGCGATGAACGTAGGAACCTTAAGAGCGTTGTTTAACCCATAAGTTAATTTAGCTTCACTCAGGTGTAATTAGTGGGAGGTTCTTTAACATGTCATAAATCTATGACATGGGACCACCGCTCCGGCTTTACTCCCCCCCAGAAGGAAGGCATACTGAGGTATTTTTAACGCTCTTAAGAATCCGACGACTTCGGCCAGGTTTGAACCACCTACGCCACCGAAGCCTTCCTTCCTTCCTTCCAACCTTTTTTCATTCTTTTATTTGCAATTGGGGGCATGACTCCCGGTGTAAAGTTGGGTGTGCATAACAAATAAACAATTATACATAACAATTAAACTGGAGTATTTACACACAACGCCAGTCTCTTCTTAGGAACATCTATATGTTTGGGGAAATGTTCTAAGACTGCGCTAGGTAGAGAGTTCCAGTTATCAATGGCACGGTTTACGAAAGAATATTTACCATAATTTGTGTAAGCCTCCGTGGCTTGGGTGGCACCACGCCGGCCTCTCACCGCTGGGTGGTGGTTCAAATCCCGGTCACTCTATGTGAGATCTGTGCTGGACAATTCGGAGGCAGACAGGTTTTTCTCCGGGTACTCTGGTTTTCCCTGTCAACATTTCATTCCATCAACACTCTCCACTATCATTTCATTTCATCTGTGATACATTTAATCATTGCCTCAGAGGAGTGCGACAGGCTGAGGCAGCCAGCACAGATCATATTCTCGCCGCTAGATGGGGGCTTCATTCATTCCATTCGGTCGACTGGAAGCAGGCCGTGGATTTTCATTTTGATTTACCATAATTTGTACGCTGTGGTCGGCCCTTAACTTCGAAAGAATGATCACTCCTATTTAAGTAATTGGGCTTTCACATATGTTTACAAAGCTCTCCCCATGCTGGTTGATTTGTATACGTGTTTTATATAGCGCAGAGTCTAGATTTCATCCTCGTAGCCTCAAGTGATTCCCAACCAAGTTTCTTTTACATACGGGTCACACTGCTCCTGGGATTAAAATCACTAAGCACGAGCATATGGCCTTTCTTCGTACCATTTCAAACTCATTGATGGCCCTACTTGATATGGATCCCAAACCTCCAAGCCGTATTCCAGAATAGGTCTTTCAAGTGACCAAATATCCTAATTCTTTAGCAGAGGTAGTACTTATTTTTAATACCCTCATTACAAATTCCAGAGATTTGTAAGCTTAAGAAACTACACATCCTACATAACTCAAAGCTAGTATCATACCTAGTGGGAGTTAAGAGTTATTGCGTTACGTTTTGAAGAATACTGCATTCATATGTTTCGTAGCAGTTAGCGTTGATGATGATGATGATGATGATGATAATTGTTGTTTTAACGGGCCTAACATCTAGGTTATGGACCACTAATGGTTTGGGTGATCGTGAAGATGATAATGAAATGTAAACTTTGACTAAAAATAACCACTAACTTATATACTAGAAGAAGAAATGGAAAACAAAAGGAGAATAAGACAAATCAAGAACAGAAGGAAAAGAAATGCCCTCAACCCTCGAAGAATGTGGATTGAGGGACTTGGAAGGAAGGAGATCCATAAAAGGCAGATAGGAAAGTGAAAGAGAAGAGGGTCCACCCCACAGGTAATGGATAAAATAGGGAATAACCGGACCCAGCTCAGGAATCCCTCGGGGTCGCCAACTCCCGAACTCACCAGCCGTGAGCCCCTGAGGATGTAGCAATATCTAGGGTGCACCAGAAATGGTGGGGCTACATACACCCTGCCTCCTTGAGGGCCTTAAGCAAAAGGCAGGAGAGAACAGGAAAAAAAAGAAGGCTGACCCCACGCAGAAGGAGGGTATCAGAAAAGATGGGACAAGGGCCAATTAAGGCGGGAAAGGAAGAGACGCCCTAGGCCTCGGATACCCTAATAACGTTGGGGTCGGAGGAGAACAAGAGTTGACCAAGTGAGGTCGACAGGAAAGAAGACGGAGAGGAGCCCGGCACAAGTAAGTGGAAGCAATGCTGGACTCTGCTGGGGCCCCATGATCGCCAACCCACGTCCCACTAGATGTGAGCCCCTGGGGGGCGTTGATGATGAAGGTGTCTGATTGTGGTAGGTAACGTTGCTAATGTGCCCATAGTACCTTGGGAGGGAATCCCCAATACTGATCACCTCTATAACGTCACAAATCAAGAGATACGAGGCAGGACGTAATGGAATCGTTCACTGGAGAATGCAGCAATGAAGATTAATGACAGCCTGATCGACCAACGTCTGCGAAGACTTGATTCTTCTAGGACATAGCGAGGATATAGTTCAAGTAAATGTCCATCCTACTCCTTGTTTCCAATGAAACATGCAAAATAAATAGAATATTACAAGACCCGTCCAGAAATTATGCTTCCCTCTTGTGTAAATAAAAATAATACATCGTTCCATGCAACACTTTACTGTCACCAAAATACAGCAATCCTTGAGCAATCTTTCGACATATTCACCACCATTATTGAGACACCTGTCATAACGTGGGATCAACTTTTCTATTCCTGAGCTGAAGACGTCTGTTGCTTGGGAGGGAAGGGTAGGGTGCCAAATATAAGTGTGTAAAGGCCACCAGAACGTAGAGGGAAGGTTACCAACTGAAAGTGTGTAAAGGCCACTAGAACGTAGAGGGTAGGGTGCCAGCTGAAAGTGTGTAAAGATCACCAAAACGTATGTGCACTCGAGTTCGGAGATAATCTGCAAGAAAGCCAGGAGATTGGCGGTTCGGAGGCGTAGTTGGTAGCATGTTGAGCTTCGATGCCCAAGATCACGGGTTCAAACCCGGCCGAAATCGTCAGATTTTAAGAGCGTTAAAAATCCCTCAGTTTGCCTTCCTTCAGGCCAAAATATAGATTTATGGCATGCAAAAGAACCATCCACTAACTACAATTTTGTAAAACTAAATTTGTAGGTTAGATTTGATTAATGCTCTTTATGTTCCTATGTTTGCCACCACGTGCTGGTTGCGGTGGTATTTGATAGACAAGTTCACAGCTATGTGTTGTTGACGGTAGCAAAAGTAGGAACTACTAGAAATTGATCGTCTGCAGTCCTTACCTGAGTTAATGATAACACACACTAATACAGCCATCACAATTAACAGCGGCACTAATACAGCTATCACAGTTAACAGAGGTTATCAGACAGATTCTACACACAGCCACAGTACACGGGGCTGCACGACCAAGTTGTCGCAGACCCTAAACGGAGGAATCTTGCGGTATATGTGACCGAACAAATTTTATCCTCTTGAGGTTCAGCGGTGATTGATGGAATATATTTATGCATGACGTTTAGTAATAATCGAGCTTTGATCTTTTCAGAGACTCCCTTCACAGTAATGTAAATGTAGTGTACATGCCCTGGTAAATAAAACGAAATATAAATTAAAACACACATAGAAGTATACAGAGCTGATGACCACGGTACCAAAATGCTCTCAAATATCAACAAGCAACAACACGATGTTACAAGCTCCTAAGGACACTGGTGAGGAAAGCAAGAACTACGCAGAGATATCTGTATCGCTTTGATAGATCTGTATCCACGAATATTGTAGAGATACCTTTTCAGGATTGACATCGATTAATGTTTTATGGTTGGGTGATGTTCGAATAAGAACATTTGTTTCCCTTTGTACTCTCTCATGCAGTAAATAGAAGTCACAAGAGAGAATTTATTGTGTTCTCGTCGCCCAGTAAATGGACGTAGTTCTGAATAAACTCGCTAGAGAGCATTCAAGTTCACTAAGGGTCAGTTCGTATGTCTCCTGTCCGTGATTGCGTCGCTGCAGTATCCATGACAACCCAAGCGATTTCTGAGTTAACACAAACTTTCCGAGCATTTTCTGCAACTTATTCTCATTGATTAGTTGTTGCTGCTTCAATTGGAGCTTGAGATCTATTTGACCACCTCGTGGTGTAGCGGCTGTGATCCGGGTTCGATTTCTGTCTCTGCCAAGAAATTTTAATTCTTGTGAAGAGGTTAGAACGGGGTACAATTAGCCTTGGGGGACAAAACTTAGAAGAGGAGGTTTCGATTCCCACCTCACCAATCCTGGAAGTGGTCTTCCATTGTTTCCGCCACTACAACTCCAAGCAAATGCCGGGATGGTTCCTAACTTAAGGCCACGGCTTCCTCGTTCCCAATACAGTAGAATGTCGTTTATCCAGACGTCAAACAACCGGAACGTCAATTATCCGGACGAGCAAAAAAAAAACCGGATGTACAAGAAGGAAATTTCACGTCGTTTACTGTTGGCAGAAGATGAGGAGAGTGTGATATCTTTTTCAAAATAGGTTTCTCTTAAGGACTACTGTGACATGATAGCTGATGGGTGGAACACTTCAACATCACAGAATCTTCAAAATGCATGGAATAAATTGGTAGGAGAAGAAGAGGCCGTTAAGACCACAGACACTGTTGATGAAGGTTTGGATGAAGTGACAAATGAGTTATTCCCCCAAATTGCTGGATTTTCCGACTGTGATAGAGAAGACGCACAAGCTTGGTTGAAAAGTGACAGAGTCCCAGGTTTTCAAATTTTAGATGATGATGAAATTGCTTCTCTGGTGCAAGAAGTAAGTGGGGATGACGAAAAGGATGAAAGCCTAGACGAGGAAGGACCAATTCATGGAGAAGCTTTTACTGCATTCGAAACTGCGCTATTGTGGTATGGTTGTACTATGAAATTAACGCATGTTCGATTATCCGGAAAAATCGTTATCCGGAACACTTTCGGTCCCAATTAATCCGGATAAACGACGTTCTACTGTACTATCCCCAATTCACAAACACACACAATAATAAAGCCATCACAATAATAACACAAGTTATCACACAAATGGCACACGCAAACACACACACCCTAATACACGGGGCTGTATTACCACGACGTAAAAGGCCGTTTTATCATCTTAAATGATCTTGTAGACTTCGTCGTTACGCTGGGATCTGGCGTTACGTTACGGTGACGGGAGGAAATGTACCCAGATGCACTGAGGTGTGTGACGTCATAGTACTGCTTGGTGCATGTGTTCCCCGAAAATCTCTACTTCGTGAGTATAAGACAAAAATCCCCGATTCTTGGATGTCACGGGTAATCTCGAGAACCACTGGATGGATTTTGATGCGGGTTTCACCATTCTGAAAAGGATATCTCGAGGAAAGATTCTGTAGAAAATAATTTATGTATGATCAAAGGAAGCCAATCAGTAACGATTTCAGTGAAAAAGTCGAAAACAAACTTGGCGTCCGCGTGCTTCTAACGCTTACGCTGGGCAAACCGTTAAAAATATCAATATACTATGAGCGTAAGAATTGGTCAGCTTGAAAATTTCTACAAAAAAGTCCGCGAGAGCATATCTCTATCTTCAATACATCGCCCACTATAAGTATTTTTAGACTGGATGGAAGGGGCACGTCCCCGCGCTCTCTGGTGAGCGTGACGGCATCCCGCGCGCTTGACCTTGTTTTTCCCTTGGTTTGCACTTGCCGTTCGCGAGTAATTTGAAACAAGATAAGCAAGATAAGTATTTTGCAGATAATTTTCTAACATGTCAAGAGTCGTTGGCTTCGAGCGAAGCGAGAAGCCTCCAACCTTTCTAGCATTTTTCAGCATTTGTAGCATTTAAAATGATACAAAGTCTAGTCTTTCAGACTGTCACTTTTTAATTCTTTAAATATACTCAACAACAGTATGTCTTTACTACTTAAAGTAGGAAGTTGTTTCATTATAATCTCCACTGCTATCAAAAGTATAAGTTACACTGCTGTCTCTTAAGAAAAAAAATGTCACAGAAATGGAAGTACAGTGATGAATATGTTAATTTAATATGGGTTCACATGCAACCTTGGTCGTGATGGAATTGAAAAACCGCAGTGTTTCTTATGTGCCAAAATTCTTTGCAAATGAGGCCTGCCAAACTCCAGGAACATTTCAGTAAAGTACACTCGGGGATGGAAGAGCGGCAAAGGGTGTCTCCCAAAGTATCCAAAAGGCAAACGGTGCCTTTGTACGGCTCTATCTGGCGTGGAAGAACAGCAAATTATCCATGATGATCAAACTTCGTATCTTCGGGAGTAATGTCAGGTCCGTTCTTATATATGAGTCTGAGACTTGTAAGGTAACTAAATAAATCACCTCCAGGCTACAGACCATTGTCAACCGCTGCTTAAGAAAGATCCTAAACATCTACTGGTCGGAAGTAATCTCCAACTAAGAACTTTGGAGAAGGATGGGTGAAACTGAAATGGCCATACAAATGGAGCAATGGAAATGGAAATGGATCGGACATGCCCTGAGGAAAGGTAACGAAGCCATTGAGAGAGAGGCACTGGATTGGAACCCACAGGGTACGAGGAGGAAAGGGAGACCCAAACAAACGTGGCGCAGATCTGTACACTTGGAGGCTATAGAGGAGGGTATTAGACCTGGACTGAGGTGAAGAGGGTGTCTGCAAACAGGACCAGATGGAGATGCTAGGAACTAAGTAACAAGAAGTTCCGTGACGAACTAAACAGCCTACTTTTCTTAAAATTAAGATGCATGCCATTGATTAATCTATATGGATCTATCTAGAATAATGACGAAATTAAGTTGGTAATGTCTAAATTTCTAATTAGTTCGAAATACTGTATAGTCTACCTGGCATAATGTAGCCTAATAGAGCACTAGAGTTGGCAGCTCTGGTGACAATATATTATTAGTTCCATTTCTTAAAGTACAGAATACAGAATTTGATTGAAGTCCAATGGAGAGCATGGACGTTACATGCAGTTAAACATTGGATCTAACAGCGCGCGTAAAATCATGTTGGCAACAATGTCATGCATGTATTGGTCAGAAATAATCTGAAATAATATGATCTATTGTTGTGCCAATTTTGAATGAAATCCATTAGTTAGTATAGAAGTTACATACATTTTAAGATTGAACCTCTCAGCAGGCTTAGAATCATGTTGGCAGCACTGACGTATGTAAGTTACTCCAAATTAATATAGAATGTCAGGTAATATACGTGTGCATAGTTTAAAGCTGTCGGCTTGCATACTTTTTGATATATTGGTATTTGGATAAAATAAATTGAGAGCATTTATTTACAATTGGCAGCCCTAGTGGCTCTTAAGAATATGCTCAGTCATATATGTTTAGGTACACATAGCACATACGAAATTTGGTTGAATTCCAATTGATAGTGTAGAAGTTATATGCATTTAAAAATTGGACCTATCAGCTGGCTTATAATCATTTTGGCAACACGGCCATGTATGGCCTCCTGGAAATTAAACTGAAATGTTATTATCCATGCATGTGCCAATTTTGAAATAGCTCCCATTCATACCTTCCAAGATATCAAATATGGAGCTCAAATTTCAATTGCGATTATTCAGCAGTTGGTATCACTGACATCATTTCCAAATACGGCAATGAGATATTTAGGTATAGATCGTTACTTCTACCAAATGTTGTTTCGATTTCTGCAGCCGTTTAGGAGTTGATAGGGGGGGGGGGGGGGCACACGAGAGTCGCTGGAGTCACTTAAGCAGAAGATAGCTCGATCATGTACGTTACTGAAGTTAGGTTTTGTATCTTGCCAAAAGCCACTGCTTGAAACCTCCTACAAAGTGGTTGTGAAAGAGGGTTAGTTGAGCAAAGAAGTTGATAACCCCTGGGTTAGGGTGTATAAATACTTGTTTTCCCTTCTAATTTGTTTTGACCGAACAGATAACTTTAAAAAAATAGTATTGGTGTATGAACAATAAGGATAGAGGTTAGGATTAGAAACAAGTAGTTCCGTGAAGAACTATACAGTCTATTTTCATATATCCTACTCATGTTAATTGCCTCTATCAGCATACAAAATTTCAGTTCGATTGCTGTAAAAGATTCGTAGATATTGAGAACCGTCTAAATATTTCGGATGCTCGCCATTTTGGATTGTTATATGCATAGGCCTTAGAGTCATCTACCATTAAAGGAAAAATATTGCGAAGCTTCATTATTCAAACTTTCACTCTGATCGCTTGATTACGACACAAGAAGTAAAAACTTAATTTTAAAATTTCGCACAGCCGCTATCTTGAGTGTATGTAAACAATTGAACTAAATTAAATGCCATTGCATTACAATATGTATTATCATTTACTGAACCACATTTCACTGCGCTCAGATGGTTAAATCAAGAGAAAAGTCTATTAAAATGTTTCAACTTCGCTTGGCCACCATGTTCATTTCGTACTTTAGAGGTTTTTGAAATTTACACAGATAAACGAGTAGCAGTGCCCTTAATCACCGTACACTATCTCAGGGTGATTACTGTAATAATTTCGGAGAAAAAATTGCACAACCGCCATTTTGAGTTTATGTAAACAATTGAACTAAATTGGACGCCAGTGCATTACAATGTGTATGAACATTTGCTGTACCAATTTTCATTACGTTTGGATGGTTAAATCGCGAGATAAGTCTATTTAAATGTCTCAAATTCGCTTGGCCGCCATGTTGGTTTTGTATTTACCAGGTTTTTGAACGTCTCATAGGTAAACTTCTAGTAGTTCCCTTTTATCACGGTACAAAATTTCAGGGTGATATCGGTAATAGTTTCAGAGATGCTAAATGCTGGATAAATATTTCGCACAGCCACCATGTTGGATTGGTGAGACGTAGTAAAATTTGAAGGGGACGATCGGGGTCGGAATGGTGCTATGATCCTACCGAGTTTCATTGAAATCCCTCCAGCCGTTTAGATTTTATTAGGGGGGGGGGGACACACACACGCACACACGAATCACACACACACGCACACGCACACACAGACAGACACACGGACAAAAGGAGATCTCATAAGCCTATTTTTTCATAAAATGAAAATAGGCTAAAAAAGAATTTGAGGTAATCCCAGCCTCGCACTGACAGCTGAGAATAGGTGTGTTGGATTCGCGTCTCAACCATCTAACATAGAAGTGACTTTCTTAATCTCGTTAATTCTCTGGGCAAAATCTTATTCCAGGCAATTAAATTATTGTGAGGAATCTATAATGTCAGAAAATCATACTACAGTGATTTTTCAAGTTAGGAGAGAGTGTGGCACCATGACCTTGTACATCCTCACACATAAAATGTATTTGTTGTTTCATTTAAGGGGCTTGGACATCGTGATCGTATAACCCGTTTACTTGGCTTAGTGTGAGATTTATGTCCGATAACCTGTGTTATTGTGAGTGCTGTATTTGTGTGTGAATTTATAATGAAGGTGAGGATTACGAAGAAGGCAGCCATGGTCTTATGTTAGGAATTGTCCCGGCATTTGCTCGGAGTAGAAGTAGGAAACCACGGAAAACCTCTTCCAAGATACCTAAGGTGGGAATTTGACACACCTTTTATCAGTTTTGCTTCTCGAAGCTGAGGAAGATATACCACGTTCCAACCCTCAGACCAGAATTAAATTTCTTGGCAGAACCGGGAATCGAACCCAGACTTCTGGGTTGGCAACCAAGAATTCTAACCGCTTCACCACGATGTGGTCATATTTACAAGACAAGATTGATTATATAATATACAGCAGGCCACCCAGTAGAGTAGGTGTTTTAACAGAGCGTCGAAATAAGAGAGTAGATCGCCTCAATGGATCCAAGTCAAAAGATCCACTTCACGGCAGCCAAGGGCAAACGATTATTATTATATTATTATTATTATTATTATTAGAAGCCTCCTTGGCTTAGGCGGCAGCACGCCAGCCTCTCACCGCTGGGTCCGTGGTTCAAATCCCGGTCACTCCATGTGAGATCTGTCCTGGACAAATCGGAGGCAGACAGGTTTTTCTCCGGGTACTCCGGTTTTCCCTGTCAAAATTTCATTCCAGCAACACTCTCCACTATCATTTCATTTCATCTGTCATTCATTTAATCATTGCCCCAGAGGAGTGCGTCAGGCCTCGGCAGCCGGCACAGTTCATATCCTCGCCGATAGATGGGGGCTTCATTCATTCCATTCCTGACCCGGTCGGAGACTGGAAGCAGGCTGTGGATCGTTCATTATATTATTATTATTATTATTATTACTAGTATTATTGTTACATACCGGCCACGGTGGCTAAGAGCGTTAACGCGCTAGCTGGTGCCTCGCTATTATCGGGGGAGCGTGGGATCGAATCGCACCTTGACCATCCTGAAAATATTTTTGTGGATATCTACTTTCACCACCAGGCAAATGCCAGAAGGTTCCTTCAAACAGGTCCACGGTCGACTTCCTACCAAAATCCCTTCCCCGAGCCTTCTTAAATTAAGCCCAGCTGCTTCGGTGGCGTAGTTGGTAAGATGCTTAGCTTCTATGCCCAAGGCTGCGGGTTTAAACCCGGTCGAAGTCGTCGGAGTTTCTTAAGAGCGTTAAAAATCCTTAAGTATGCCTTCCTTCGGAGGGGAAGTAAAGCCGGAAGTCCAATGTCATAGATTTATGGCATGAAAAAGAACCTTCCACTAATTACACTAGTGTGAAGTCAACATTTGTAGGTTAGGATTGAATAACGTTATTGGATTTACGGCCCTTTTAACTACTCTGGCTTTTAAAGACACCGGGGTGCCGGAATTTTGCCCTGAAGGGCATCTTTAACGTGCCAGTAAATCTACTGACACGGCTCCCTCGCATTTGCGCACCCTCAAATGCCAGCTGACTGCGCCAGGATTCGAACCTGCAACCTTGGGTTCAGCAAGCGAGAATGGTACCGCTGAGCCACACAGCCAGATAGGTTAGAGATGATAACGCTCTATTAGTTCCAACGATCTACACCAGGTGCAGACTGCGATGCCATCTATTAGCCAAGTCCGCAAGCTAGGTGTCGTGGACGGTAGCATTTGGCGGAAATGGTGGCCAAAGTAGGAACTAGCCTACTTGAAATTATTGTCTGCAGTCCTTACTTGAATTAAAACAGATTACACACACTAATACAGCCATTTATTTAACACCGGTTATCAGACAGATTCTATACACACCCAAAGTACACGGGGCTACATGACCGCGTTCTCGCAGCCCCTAAACTGAGGAACCCACCAAGCAACCTGATTAAGCCCAATTTAGCGGTCGCCTTGGCGATCAAACTGTTACCATCCCCAGTTGTATCTGCTGACAAAGTTTGTTCAGCTCCCAGGCACCGTCGTTGCAATGTTCGTGGGTGAAGCCAAGCCGGGAGAATTAAATACATTGGTTGTTTTTTTAGTTTTGGCACCTTAGTTATTACTGGATTAATAACTCACTTAGATGGTTCCAAATTCACAGGCCCTCGATGTAGTCCCCACCGTTGCGTACAACGTGTTCCCAGCGATGCGGAAGTCGTTGGATCCCGTTGGCACTGCCCAATCTATTGATGGTACGAAGAGAGCGGTCGGCAGCCTGCTCCCCGCGCATTGTCATCTTCATCTTCGGGATGAGACCATAGTCGCAGGGACTGATGTCGGGAGAATATGGGGGATGATAGAGGACCTCCCAGCCCCAGCGATCCAACAATGCCGACACAACGCCTGCTGTGTGTGCCCTAGCATTGTCATGCAGAACGATGGGCGGTGTAACCATGTGGTGGCGCCGTTTCCTTCTCAGAGCTCCTCGGAGATGGTCTTACAGAAACGAACAATAGTAAGCCGCATTAACAGTTTGCCCTCGGGGAACAGTATGGCAGTGCTTCCGTACCATTGAAGACGTTAAGCAGGCTGCCGAGCGCTCTCTTCGTACCATCAATAGATTGGGCAGTGCCAACGGGATCCAACGACTTCCGCATCGCTGGGAACACGTTGTACGCAAAGGTGGGGACTACATTGAGGGCCTGTGAAACTTGGAGCCATCTAAGTGAGTTATTAATCCAGTTATAACTAAGGTGCCAAAACTAAAAAAACAATACAAAAATATTATTAGGCAGTTTATGTATTTATTGACGAGATAAATTTTGAAACCAAAGATTACTTAAAATTTTAATTTTAAATGTAATAAGTCTGGCAAATGTATGCTCTGATTTAATTCGGGATCCACGGCATAGAAAAGATGGATTCTCTTAAGTTGAGATTAATTTATGCAGCACAGACGAAGTGAAGCCTTTCAAAGTTTGAGATTAATTTTATCGATTTTATTAAAAGCATGAGAGTGCCAGGTATTAGATTTTGTAAAGATATTAGTAAGCTATGTATAATTCTGCATTCCACTAATTTTCTTTCATCAGCTCGCATTAGAAAGATAACGAGAATCCGAGCCTAGGTGAGATGATGGTACAGCTCGTTTCTCATCCTACTGGATGGTAAGATCACAAGATTAAAACAGCGCACACATATTTAACTACTAATTATTAACCATTTAAGCATGGCTATTGAAGATAGGTTGGTTCTTCTGTTTAGGGGCTGCGACAACGCTGTCATGTATGTCCGTGTACTTTGGGTGTATGTAGAATCTGTCTGATAACCAGTGTTAATTGTGATGGCTCTATTAGTGGGTGATATCTGTTTTTAATTCAAGTACGCACTGCAGACATTCGATATTCAAGTAGTTCCTACTTTTGCTACCAAACGCCACCGTCAAAGACCAACTAGTTCTGAACTTGGTTTCTAGATGCCACCGCAGTTGCCTCCTGGCGACGAACGTTGGAACCTAAGAGCGTTAGTCAAATCTAACCCATAATTTTGCTTCATGCAAGTGTAATTAGTGGAAAGTTCTTTAACATGCCATAAATCTATGACATGGCACCGCTGGCTTTACTTCCCCTCCGAAAGAAGGCATACCGAGGGACTTTTCTCGCTCTTAAATATCCGACGACTTCCGCCGGGTTTGAACCCGCGATCTTAGGTATAGAAGCTCAGCAAGCTACCAACTACGACACCGAAGTTTTATTTCATACGTGCTTCAGTCTGATAACATTATTTTATACGTGCATAAATACGGCCACATCGTGTCAATAAATATACTGAATTGTTAGATCAAAGATCTCGGGCAAAATTCTAGAATATAGCCATGACATCAATGTTTGTACTAATCCTGCATTTACCTGGAGGAAATGTGTAAAACCAGAGAGAGAAACCCCGGTCAGGACGGTGACAGTCAGTGCTGGAATTCCTACCATCTAGGCTAACTCCGGACTTGCCGGAGCTCCCCGTGGTGAAAAGAATGTGTGGAGTGTTAGCGACTTGAAAGCATCTCTCAGGTCATCATCATAGTATTGATCCTACGTTTCTTTGCATCAAGAGCAGGGCTTTGGAAATTCCCTAAAGTAATGAGCTCTAAAAATGGGACAGGAAGCTCCATAATGAATCACAAGTCACGCTCATATACGTGTGCAGACAAGTGCGGCACGAGATTGCACAGAGAAGATAAGACGAGAAATGTCCTGGACTACTTGAGCACAGCCAAAGACTAGCCACTTATATACTTTACGTTGCTTCTTTTACGTCTCTTTTATCTACTGCGGCTTTTAGAGATGCTGAGGTATCATATTTCAGCCCTGAAAGGAAATGTTTACATCAGTGGTACATATTCAGTCAGTCAACAAACATTTGCCCAATAGACTATGACTGCTGAAAAATCGCAATTGAAATTTGAGCTCCACGTTGGATATCTTGGAAGGTATGCACACATTGATAATAATATTTCAGTTTAATTTCCAGGAGACCAAACATGACAGTGTTGCCAACTTGATTCTACGGCTACTATAGGGGTACCAGGTAGAAAAGACTGTTGGAGGCGGGGCTCGCATTACGTAGCTGCTGAAGAGCTTTCCCCTCCATTCACGACTTCAGAAGGTCCAGCGACAAGGACAACGAAGCAAGTAGCAGCGAGAAAGAGAGAGAGACACTTCCCCTACCTGACGCACATGCGCAGAAGAAAGACTAGCAGTTGAGAGGCAAGGGAGCTGGAAACACTCTCCCCTACTTTGGTGCGCTTGCGCATTGAAACATTCTTTTCTACCTGGTCACTCTATAATACGTCGGGGCATATGACCTCGTAGTTCCGCCCCTTAAAACAACAATAACTAACTAACTATAATACGTCATATCTTTATATGCATGTAACTTCCATACTATCAATTCGATTTCAACCAAATTGCGTATGTACTATGTGTACCTAAACAGTTATGACTAAGCGTATTCATAAGAGCAACCAGGGCTGCCAACTGTTAATAAATGCTCTTTCTATTATTTTTTACCTAATACCAATATATCAGAAAGTATGCAAGCCAACAGCTCGAAACATTGCACACGTATAGTGCATGACCTTCTACATTAATATGGAGTGTCTAATGTACGTCAGTGCTGCCAACATGATTTTAAGCCTGCTGATAAGTCCAATTATAACTGCATTTAACTTCTATGCTTACAAATCGATTTCAACCAAATTTCGTTTGAGCTTTATGTATCATAACTGATAAGACTATGGGTATTCTTAAGAGCCACCAGTGCTGCTAACTGTAAATAAATGCTTTCTATATTTGTTTACCCTAATATCTATAAATAAGAAAATATGCATGACAACAGCTCTGAACTTTGCATACGAATACTACCTAACATTCTAAATTAATTTGGAGTAACTAACATACGCCAGTGCTGCCAATATGACCTAAGCCTGCTGATAGGTCCAAATTTTAAATACATATAACTTCTATGGTAATAAAAATAGATTTCATCCAAAATTGGGACAATAATAAATCATTATATTTGAGATTAAATCTGAGCAACACATACATGACATTGTTGCCAGCATGATAAACTATTGGTTTTAGGGGCTTAAAACATGGCTTTCGGGGACCCTTATAATGCCCCCGAGTTTTGTTTCTCACATTGAAGGGCTGAAAATAACCTTCGCCTCGTCCTTCTACGCCTATTTCAGCTTGTATTCGAAGAGGGAAGGCCCCCTTTTATGAGTGGTACGGAGGAGAGTTACATCAATGATTGGTGTTGTGCCATCTGCATCACGTTGATCCACTCAGCCGTTCTCGAGTTATGAGGGAACAAAATTGTCCACAGACAGACATACATTTTATTTTTGCGCGCATCCGTCATAAAACAGTCTGAAACACATTAATAACGAAAATTTTTGTAGGCATTTAGGAGTAACAGATAAACTTTCATTTGATATATATATAAGGATTCCAATCAGTATACTTAGCAAGAAATTTGCCCCTTTATATTAGTGATAATTAACTAATACATGTAATTTTTTCCAGGAGTGTATTTACATCTATACTTAGTATAAAACAAAGTCCCCGATTCTTGGATGTCACCGGTAATCTCGAGAACCACTGGATGGATTTTGATGCGGTTTTCAACATTATGTAAAGGATATTTCGAGAAAAGTTTCTGTAGAAAATAATTTATTTATGATCAAAGGAAGCCAGGCAGTAACGATTTCAGTGAAAAAGTCGAAAACAAACTTGGCATCCGTGTGCTTCTTAAGCTTACGCTGGGCAAACCGTTAAAAATATCAATATACTATGAGCGTAATAAATATTCAGCATGAAAAGTTCTAAACAAAAGTCCGGGAGAGCATATCTCTATCTTCAATACATCGCCCACTATAAGTGTTTTCAGATTGGATGGAAGAGGTATTTGTGTTTCATGCACCTCACTATTCTTAAATTACGTCTGACAAGAATCCGTTGCACATGCTTCTTCAAGATAATATAATTAATAGTCCAGTCAGTGATTTTAACCCATCATGCCGAGAAGTAAAACGGATATACAGTAGGTCGTAGTTCATTGACATCGAAAAAAAAAAGCTCTTATCACTTAAAGCATTCGTAACTGTTCCCGGGCGAAGCCGGGATGGGTTGCTAGTATATCATATTTTATACTTTGTAACCCGCCCAGTCTTTCGGCAAAATCGTGTTGACCGACTGACAAATGACAGTTTGTACAGGCAACACTGAAAGAATGGCTTCAAATCTTTGCATTTAGCAAGAAGTTCAGAATCACATTAGATATTCACTGCCAGCCCCATGGTGTTGGGGTAGCGTGCCTGCCTCTCACCCGGAGGTCCCGGGTTTGATTCCTGTATCCATCAGGGATTATAGAAACTAACTTGAGGGCTGTAACGGGGTACACTCAGCTTCGTGCGGACAATTGAGTAACTGTCTGGCAACGAGGCAGCGTCCCAGTCATGAAAATCAAGATAAACGGCCGAGGGATACAACGCACTCACCACGTGCCACCTTACAATCAGTAGGCCAACAGGACTGGGCAGTGGTCACATGGTACGCCAAGGTTCATCATGGTCTTCAACCTTGGGCACAGCAGGCGAGAACGTTACCGCTGGGCCACGCAGCCAGTCAATATTAGTACAGAGCATAAAATGAAGCTATGGCTTGAAATTGCCATGATTGGTAGAATGTTAACCCAAATGACTGCATCTGTAAATATGGATAGGCCATTAATGCAGGCTATTCCATAGTCTAATGATTGAAGAAACCACTAAGATTAATCAAGATAAAAGTCTAGTCTTAGACTATGTCTGCTTTTCGTCATTAGCTGGAAGAGAAACGACTGACCTAATATCAAATCACTCGATATTAATTAAGAACTATGTCCACAATAGATACCGTAATTTAATCTCTGCTCTCAGCTTCATTTTGTTGGCTGGCGTGTAACCTTACTCCTTATGGAGTGTGTTAAAAGATGGCCTGCATTATCCACGGGAGAAAATGGCACAGACGCAAAAGAAACAATTAGGGCTGTAGAATCACTCAACTTCAATGTTAAAACATCCCCGACCTCTGTGTAGAGAGGAACAACTAGGGCGATAGAGGTTAATGAAACACATGCCAGATAGCTCACCTACGACATGATGATGATGATGATGATGATGATGATGATCTTTGTTGTTTTAACTAGCCTAACATACTGGGTGATTCAGCAGCGCCTTCCATTATTGTTTGCTGCAACCCAACTAACGCGTGTTGGTCGGTAATTCTCTGCTTGCTTCCCATATGGTAATAATGCACTGCGAGCATATCCTACAAGCGATACTGAACACTTATTATTTATCCCTCGTATTAGTCTGTAGTCGCATCGAGGAAAAATAATAGGGTTCAGTATCGTTTGCGGGATATGCTTGCAGGCATTAGTACCGTACGGAATGCAGGCAAAGAAATATAGACATTCCTGCCAACACGCGTTAGGTGGGTTGCAGCAAACGATATTGGAAGGGGTTGCTGAAACAACCGGTGTTGGTTTAGGCCGTAGATTACGAGCATGATAATGGGAATGATAACGACCTAACAATAATAATAAAAATACTAATTTTATTATTACATTTCTATTGACATGTTAAAAGGATGCCACCAAATGAGACTGCGAATTTCAACTGACTATCCATTCCCATCTGCTGAGTTTTGTCACCTCCTTCTCCAGAAAAAAATATCATGCAAAGACTGCAAGGAGCAATATAATTAACAACCACTCTTGTAAAGGATGTACATGGAGCCATTCCGTGTCGCTGATCATGGCGCCCTATAACAAATAGCTTCCTCAACAGATACTGCCTCAGATGAATGTTCCACTGCCACTAATGGATGTACTCTATGCTTTACTTTATAAGCAAGCTGTGGCTGCCTTGTGCATTATATAGATTGACACCCACACCCACAACATGGAGCTAAGCAAGAAATATATCTGGAATTATTCTTTCCCTTGAAGGTGTGTTAATATCGCAGTCTCACTACAAGTACATCAGTGATATGTACGCAAGAGGTGTTCTTCTTGTTGCTTCCTTTAGGCCCTTGGGAAAACGTGGTAATTAGTCTAAAATACGCAGGAAGTTAATTATAACGTCCACAAAGAATATCTTCTGAACCTTTGTGAATATCTCTCATCATCTTCATTTCCCCTTTTCCAGTTGACACTGGGTGGGGGCAAAAATGGTTCCTCTCCACTTTGTTCTGTCGTTCCACCATTCCTCTTCCGACACAGTGTTCCAATCCTGGTTTCGTTTTCTAATACTATTCTCCACCGAGTCCATCCAACGCATTCTTGGTCTTCCTCGTCCTCTCTTCCCAGTCATCCGTCGTTCCAGTGCTCGTCTTGGTAGCCTTACTTCATTCATCTGTTTGACATGTCCAAACCATCTCAATCTCTTTTGCTCCAGTTTGTCATTTAGTTTCTTTACTCCCAGTTCTTGCCGTATATCTTCATTTCTCACTCTGTCCCTCCTCGTTTTCTGGACCACACTTCTCAGGAAACTCATCTCAGCTGCTTGAACTCTGCTCTCATCCCTGTTAGTCATTGCCCAAGTTTCTGCTGCATCTGTCATTATAGGAACATAATATTCTTTGTACATAACTTCTTTAGCCTTAATTGGCATATCTTTGTTCCATACTAGGCCCCGTACCTGTTGGTAGAAAGCACTCCCGAGTTGTATTCTTCTGCTGATTTCCAAATCTAGTCTTCCATCTTCAGTCAGTTCACTTCCCAAGTATTTGAAGTGTTTCACTACTTCCAATTCCTTACCTCCTACTTTGATTACTCCTTTTCCTTCTTTCTTATCTCTACTCAACACCACTGTTTTACTCTTCTCCACATTTATCTTCAATCCCCATTGCTCAATCTTTTCATTTATTACGTCTAACTGTTCTTGTACCTCCATCTCATCCTCGCCCCAGATCACAACGTCGTCTGGAAACAACATTACCTTCATCTTTGCCCTACTATATTCTTTCATTGCTGCCTTCATGATGTCATCCATCACCATTACGAACAATAATGGTGACAACACACTTCCTTGCTTTAGTCCAGTCTCAATTTTAAACCATTCCGATGTCCCGACTCTAGTCTTCCCACTACTGTAGCACTCCATGCACATTCCTTTTATCATGTCTCTCAGTTCCTTGCCTATCCCCTATTTGTTAAGCTTTCCCAAACTTTTGTTCTAGGGATGCTATCATAGGCCTTTTCTATATCAATAAAAGTCATTACCGTATCCTTCCCATATTCCCAACTCTCTTCAATGTTCTGTCTCAGAATGAATATCTCTATACTATGTAATTCATATTGAATGAAATAAATAGGGCTACGATTTTGTTATGGAATAAATTATGCAAAAATGTCCTAAATGTAAGAATTTGTGACCTAAAAGAACGTTGAAAATCCTCTGAATATGGCCTAAAATATTTCTCTGTTAAAACATCGCTCTTCAGTCGGTCAACCCATTTACCACAAGCCTGCACTTTTTTTCGTGAGTCTTATTAATTTCCTACTTATGTCATTTTCTTCAATAATTATATGACTGTATGACCATCGGCTGCGTTCGATCATTTTTTTTTACTTTTTAATTACTGTATTGTATAAAATTTCAATTTGTTTATATTTTAATTTTTAATTTCAAATTTTTAATTTCTAATTTCTAAGCCTCCGTGGCTTAGGCGGCAGCACGCCGGCCTCTCACCACTGGGTCCGTGGTTCAAATCTCAGTCACTCCATGTGAGATCTTTTCTGGACAAAACGGAGGCAGACAGGTTTTACTCCGGGTACTCCTGTTTTCCCTGTCACAAATTTCATTCTAGCAACCCTCTCCACTATCATTTCATTTCATCTGTCATTCATTTCAACATTTCCCCAGAGGAGTGCGTCAGGCCTCGGCAGCCGGCACAGTTCATATCCTCGCCGCTAGATGGGGGCTTCATTCATTCCATTACTGACCCGGTCGGAGACTGGAAGCAGGCTGTGGATTTTCGTAACAATTTTAATTTCTAATTTCGAATTTTTAATGTTTTTTCTTTTTACTTTTGTTATTTATTTTTACATAGAGAAACGAGCAGAGAAATAGCCAAACCGAAGCATTATGAGATATAATTCTAATAGGCGTGTAGTGCATCAGGGTGTAAAATACCACAGCTAGCAATAAAAATAAAGAATATCATGGGCCAATGGATCAAGCTCTCTACGGACTCGGTAGATGTGGGTTCGAACCCCACCATTGGTCATCCTTTATTTTCAGTGATTTCCCATTTTCAACTCCAGGCAAATACCAGCATGGTACTTTCTAATAGGGCATTGTATCTCTCTTCTAATTCATTGCTAGGTTCAATCACCTTCATTGATTTTACCTCTCATTAACTCCTCTCATGTGATTGTCTTCAAGAGAGTTCGCCCGCCACATAGAAATTCATCGCATCACATTCGTCACTGTTTTATTCTCAGAAAGCGACGCAATTCTGTTAATAATTGAGAAACTTGTGACTTAGTGTAAATTTAAAGTCTTGAAGCCATTCATTTTGTGTTGCCTATACGAAATTGCCATTTGTAACGCTTCAGTCGGTCCACACGATTGTGCCCAATGAATGGGCGGGGTACAAGATATAAATATGTAAAGACACTCCTCGAAAATATTACTTGTATTAGTTAATTATCACTATTAAATGGGTCAATTTAGGATAATACGTGTAATTTTATCATTTCAAATGATCTTGTCGACTTCATCGTTATGCTTGAGTCAAAAGTTATGCGTTACGGAGACGGAGACGGTGACGTCACGCAGCCGCGCGGGAAGCCTAAGTCAATGGGTAATGGACGGCGAGTGCGTGACGTCATGCAGCCACGCGGGAAGCCTAAGTTAATGGTTAATGGAGTCTGTTGAAAGAGTCCTGGGGCATCGAGCGACCTGGGGCTTCGAGCGAAGCGAAAAGAATACAGGGTGACTCCTAAAGAGGTGTACAAGATGCCTGATAAGAATGCAGGGTGCCTCCTAAAGAGACATACAAGATGCCAGATATGAATACAAGGTGACTCTTAAAGAGGTGTACAAGATGGCAGAGAAGAATACTGGGTAACTCCTAAAGAGGTGCACAAGATGTCAGACAAGAATTCAGTGTGACTCATAAAGAGGTGTACATGATGTCACACAAGAATACAGGGTGACTTCTAAAGAGATATACAAGATGCCAGATAAGAATACATAGTGCCTCCTAAAGTGGTGTGCAGGATGTCAGAGCAGAATACAGTACAAGATGCCAGATAAGAATTCAGGGTGACTCCTAAAGGGATATATAAGATGCCAGATAAGAATACAAGGTGACTCTTAAAGAGGTGTACAAGATGGCAGAGAAGAATACAGTGTGACTCCTAAAGAGGTGCACAAGATGTCAGACAAAAATACAGGGTGACTCATAAAGAGGTGTACATGATGTCACACAGGAATACAAGGTGACTTCTAAAGGGTTATACAAGATGCCAGATAAGAATACAGGGTACCTCCGAAAGAGTTGTGCAGGATGTCAGAGCAAAATACAGGGTGACACTTAACAAGGTGTACAGTATGTTAGATTCAATTCAAATACAGGGTGACCCTTAAAGAGGTTTGGCAGATATCAGATTCAAATAATGGGTGACCCTTAAAGAGTTGTAAAAGATGTCAGACTCAAATACATGGTGACCCTTAATGAGGTGCCCGCGCGGGAAGCCTAAGTTAATGGGTAATGGAGGCTGTTGGAAGAGTCCTGGGGCTTCGAGCGAAGCGAGCCCTCCTTTCTAACATGTGTAGCATTTGTAGCATGCGTCATTTGAAATGATATTACGTCTAGTCTTTCAGACTGACTGTATTTTTTTTTTTTTCAGGAGTGTATTTACATAATTATATCTTGTACCCTGCCCATTCATTGGGCATATTCGTGTTGACCGATTGAAGCGTTACACATGACAGTTGTGGAATGGTTTTCATTAGATCTGTGTACTAGGGTGAGTATGGAATGTATTTGATAATGTTCGTTGTGTACCAGCTGAGAGTAGAAAGTGCAGTTCGCGCAGTGCTTCTGTCTTGTTTGCTGGCTCTTTTACGAGGCACAACATTTTATCTTCATGCCGCCAAGAAAATATTCCGAAGAGAACGTGTAGATATATTTATGGACCAGACGAGTGAAAGGTCTAATTCTGCTGATGACGCCATCTGTCGATGTTCCACATTGACATAGAGTATTTGTTATTTCAGATAGGTCGCCTTTTAAATGCTACTGTTGTGGTTGTTGCTTCATTTAGGGGCTTGGACAGTGTGCTCATTTCAGACCCTTGTACTTGGGTGTATATATCTACAAATTGTATGATAACCTGTGTTATTGTACTTTCTTGTAAATGAGACGTGGTGTGGGATGGAGGCGGCCTTGGCCTTAAGGTAGGAACCATCCTTGCATTTGATGGACTAGAAATGGAGAACCGTGAAAAAAACCTTGGAGGATTGCTGAGCAGGATTGAACCCATCTCTACTCAGTTATCAAATAGGAGGCTGAGTGTACCCCGATCCAAACCTAGACCAGAACTAGTTTTCTTGGCAGTGCCGCGACTCTAAACCAGACATCCAGGGCGACAGACAAGAATGCTAGTTACTTTACTACAAGGTGGTCTAATATCTACTTCAGTCAACAGAGATATACAGGTTATCAGACAAATCCAAGACACATCCAAGATGACCAAGATGTTCCCAGCCTGTTCAATGAATTCATTATTTTGCTGTTGTTTCAGCTAGGAGCTAGGACACCGTGGTCATTTTGACCCCGTGTACTTGATTGTGTGTGACTGAGAATCTGTCTGATAACTTGTATTATTGTGGTGAATGTTCTTATAATTGAGGCGAGGAATTGGATGGCGGTGGTCATTGCCTTGTGTTAGGAACCATCCTAGCATTTGAATGGAGTAGAAATCGGGAAACCATGGTAAACCACTCCAAAGGTTGCTGAGGTGGGAATCGAACCCACCATAACTCAGTTTTGCCTCAGGAGGCTGAGTGTACCCCGTTCCAGCCCTCACACCAAAATTAAATTCCTTGGGAGTGCAGGGAATCGAACTCTGACCTCCGGGGTGATAGCCAAGAATGCTAGCCACTACACAACGAGGTGGCCGTGTAATGAACTCATAACGACGACAATCTATTAAACCGTTACTTAATGAAGTAGAAATTTCACTTTCGCTATACTATCCTTTCCATTCCCTTTTATTTTGATTTCATCACTCCCTTGGCATTTTCTTTCATTCTCTTCATACCCTTCTCTTCCCATTCATTACCTTACTTTTCATTGCCATCTCTTTCACTCTTTTTTTAAAACTATGACGGGTGTTCCGAATACGTTTCGTCATTTTCTTTCCCTGACATCTCCAGGAGGGTAGGCAACTTTCGGAGAGGGTGGATAGTAAGTACTTCGGGCGGGGTGAAAAGGGGGGGGTTGGGGCAGGGGGGGGGGGGACTGCCCGTCATTAGGGGGTTCCGTTGCTAATGATCACGAGGTTATATGCGAAGTAACACATACCGGTATTATTGTATTTTGCTCTATAAAGGGTTAAAAAGGATAACACTCAACAGGACCTGCAGAGACATCTTGTGATCATTTATCGAGGCAACGCGGAGACTGGCGCTTCATTTCAGAACTGGGTACTGGCGATGCGGTGCTGAGTGCTCTAACAACGTGCTTCCACTTCACCCAGCTTCGTGCCACTTCACCCAGATGAAAGTCTGCGGCGTTCTCATTAAAAAGGAAATAAATTGTCCAACACGAGGGAAAACTGATAAACGATACACCAAGCCTCCACAAAATATTCGTCACTCTGCACAAAGGCGAGGGACAGACCAGAGAGTTTACATTAGCAATAGATTTCTTGACTGCGTATCTAAAATAACAAAAGAAAAAATATCGGAGCAAAGCAAAATAATCTAATTAAAAAAACAGATAAAAACAGAACAAACAACCTTAGAAGAAAAACAGACCAAAAAACTAGAAAATAAAATCCGAAAACAAAACCAAAACTAGGTTTTTGTAATTGACGGGTTTGTGCTACAGGCGTAATAAAGGGGGATTTGACTCATTTACCTACATGTTTGCGAGATTGGTGACAGCGGATTCTTCTCGCCATTCCAAGTGGTTCCGTTGAAGCGTGCGTACGCAAAATAAATTTTGACAATCAAGAAAGTGTGTGTTGTCCTTGAAATAATACCGGTGAACTTTCTGGTGATAATAAAAACTAATACAGAATCGACTTAGACTTAATCAATTATTTGCAAAAGTCGAAAAAAATAGATAGGCCTAGAATCGTTACAATCGGCCGCCTAGAACGTCAGGAATATTTTTTTATAAATGTTTAAAAAAATTAGCGTTTTAAATACCGCCCCCCCCCCATAAAATAATAAAACACATATTAAAATAACACAAAACACACAAAAAAACGAAAAAGGAAACCAAAAACAAAGCCAACACAAAAATGAGAAAGAAACAAAAACAAACAAACAAAAAACAAAAAACAACAAACAACAGACACCAAACAAAAAACAAAAAACAACAAACAACAGACACCAAACAAAAAACAAAAAACAAAAAACAACAAACAACAGACACCAAACAAACAAATAACAAACAATACAAACAAAAAAAATCAAGGATAAAAACAGAAACGGAGATGGATCTTAAGAGTTTATGTCGAGTCACAAAGGCTGCCAAGTGTAGTGCTCTATTAGGCAGCACTATTTCAGGTATACTTCAAACTAATTAGAAATGTCAGTATTACCAACTTAATTTGGTCATTATTCTAGACGAAATATTTGGCATGAATCTTGAAATTTCAGAAAAGTATGCTTTTTAGTTCGTCACGGAACTTCTTGACTAATCTTATTTTTCTTATTTACAAGTATGTTTAAGGGATCTTTTTCTCTTCATTAAATTCAACAAGTATCACGTTTTTATGTAATGTATAATAAACAATATATAAAATATATCTCACAAATTGGTTGAATCCTCCGCCAATTCGTGGGATATGCCATCGAAATCACTGTACGATAGTTACTAAGAGGATAAGTTAAATTAACTAAATTTTAAAAATATTCTTATTTCTATTGTTGTTATTATTATTATTATTATTATTATTGTACACATTATGTTACACTATTGACTGATATGATGGGATAGTGTGTACTCAAAAAGTAGAGAGAAATGCAGTCACGTCCAGAAGGAACATCGACTTAGCGTTAGGCGCTGTGCAAAGCAATCCGGCTGGAATCACGTTTACCGTGCACTAGTACACTGTTGACCGAACAAACATGTAGCAGGTCCCGGAATTTTAAAATGTTTACTACATTTGGGATTCAGGTCGCTTGTGAGCAGCACGGCACGTCTCCACAGATCAGTATATATATTCAAATTGGACGCTGGAGAGGGGAAAAAATCCTTTCCAATATCTGGTCTATTGTTGGTATAAAGCAGATGATGAAATGCGTGCCTGCGTTTGCGAATTCATTCGCTCCCCCCCAAACCACAACACGACTTGCTCGTCCTCAAACATAAACATAATAATTAACCGCCTCACAGCTGTTGTTTGGTGGTGTTGTTTCATTAGAGGGGCTTGGACATGGTGGTCAAATAGCCCCGTGTGCTTAGGTGTGTTGGGATCTTTTGCCGACGATCTACGTTAATGTCGTAGCTGTATTAGTGTGTGAAGCGGTTTCGGTGGCAGTCGATAGCATGCTGAGCTTCTATGCCCAAGATTGCTGGTTTAAACCCGGCTGAAGTCGTCGGAGGGGAAGTAAAGCCGGCGGTTTCATTAGATTTCGTTGAAACGCTCTATCAAAGTTCCAACGTTCACTACTAGATGACAGTGACATCTGGTAGCGGAAGTTGGAACAACTTGACATTGAACGGAACTTGTCTGTCTTGAAGCAGCTACAGACTCTGGCGAGCCGAACATGTCCTCGGACACTCGCGGCACTAAAAGTAATACGCTAAATAAATTAGTGTGCGAATTTTCGTAAATAAGGTGAGGATTGGGAAGGAGGCGGTCGTGGCCTTAAGTTAGGCACCATCCTGGCATTTGCCTGGAGAAGAAGTGGGGAAATCCCAGAAACCCGCTTTTGAGATGGCTGAGATGGGAATTAAACCCGAATCTTCTCCGTTCTACGTCACGAGGTTGAGTGAACCCTGTTCCAGCCATCAGACCAGAATGAAATTTCTTGGCAGAGCAGGGTATCGAATCTGGACCTTAACGGTGACAGCCCGAATGCCCATGAGATGGTCTTACCCGATAAAGGACTCAACGAAATGTAATGGGAAGTGTAAAGCAAAAACGATTGAATAAAACACACATCAAAGAAGAAAGAAAGAAAGAAAGATAAACCTAGAGTGATATGTCTTAGAAGCCATTACCTCATATACATTCCATCCTTAATATTGAAATGATTTGGAGGACACTTCTAAGAGCATTCCATCATCGTCTTTGAGTTAACCTCCTACCGGTTCTATATCTCATGAAATTAATATTTCCCTTGGTATCTAATATCGCGTCACCTTCGTGGTGTAGTAATCAGCGTGCTTAGCTTCCACCCTAGGGGTCCGAGGTTCGATTCCCGGCTCTGCCACCGAATTTGAAAAGTAGTTTGAGGACTGGAACGGGGTCTACTCAGCCTCGGGTGGTCCAAATGAGAAGAGGGGGTTCGATTCCCACCTCAGCCATCTTCAAAGTGGTTTTCCGTGGTTACCCACTTCGTCTTGGAGCAAATGCCGGGATGTTTCCTACCGTCAGGCCACGGCCGCCTCCTTCCCTCTTCCTTGAATAAACCTCCAATTCTTCCCATCCCGTCCCATCCCTCACGACGCCCCCCTGTTCGCCATGAGGTCGCCTGGGCGAGGCGTTAGTCCCGCCTCCCCAACCTGATGTCAAGCTCCAGGACACTGCCCGTAGAGGCGGTAAAGATGGGATCCCTCGCTGAATCCGTGGGAAAAGTCTACCTGGAGGGTAAACTGACTGCGAAAAAAAATCTAATATCGCAATCCCTCACCCTGCATGAGCTACTCCTTCTTGATGCCCTCAGGATGTGCTTTTCACATCCTCATTAGGAATTCTCTTCAGATAGTTTCTTCATTGATTCGCCCCGCGAGGAGCCCTAGTCGGTGCTTGAAATTTTGTTTGGGGTTCAGTACTGTATATTTCCTCTTTCGTGTGCACTTTCGCTTACTAGTTGGTGAGCGTCTATGCATGTTTGATCAGTCTAGGTCCTTAAAGCAACAATTATCATTATCATCATCATCACGTATTGAATAATTGGTTAATTGAATCAGAAAAATCGATTAATACCTACAAATAACAAATAATCGATCGTGCGTACAATCGATTAATAGATTGTTCGATTAATCGACTAACGATTGATATAATACTTTTTTTTTGTCCATTAGTCGGTGAAATTCGCTCCTTTCACTGCAACGCTCTCACAGAGACAAAACAGACATTTAATTAATTAAAATATAACTATATTAAAAAAAATGTATCATTTTTGTGGATACTAGGCTAAACCAAAGTAGAACAAAAATATTCCCGTAATTGTAAACACTGAACAAGAATTCAAAATCTTTGCTGAAAACTCTTCGTTTCCTTTTTTCAAACCCTTCCCAATTAGATTGATGTTTGTCCTTCCACTGTCACTGACTCTTATTTGGTTATTTTTTTTTCGAAGTGAAATGCCATGCCCTGTGGTTCGGATTCCACGTAAAAAGGAGGTCCTGTGGCTCATAATCTCGAGATTAACGGTCACGTTAAACTACAAGCTTCCTTCCTTTTTATTTGGTTATTTCTAACATAAACAAAGAAGGACACTATATATTTAGACGAAGAGTAACTTTTATAAATTTGTATACATAATTCCAAACATAAGAGTAACTCCACTTAAGCGATGACCTCTCATTTAAGCTTAGTTTCTTATCTCATGTCTACTAATCAATTAATCGATTCTTCCGTTATCCGATTAATAGATTCTTCGGTAAGACCAGTAATTGATTGAACGGTCAGTCCATTAATCAGCTTGCCACTGTGGGTGAGTGGTTAACGTGTCGGTCTACTAACCCCAAGATTGCAGGTCCGCTCCTGGCCGTGGTAGGTGATTTTTGAAAGGCGGCAAAAATACGACACGCATGTCATACGATGTTGGAATGTCAAAGAACCCATTTGAATTCAGTAGGCAGTGTCCATAATGGCAAAATTAATCTCGGGAGTTTCCGCCAACATAAAGTTCCTCATTTCTCTAGTAGAATGCGCTATGGTGTTCAAGGAGCATAGATATCTAACCTCCTTGACTTTCATAGTGATTCAAGGAACAACGAAATTCGACATGCATGCTACCCTCTGGGTATCAAATTACAAAGCTTGCACCCGGCACCCGAAGCCATACGATATTATTATTATTATTAGTCCATTAACCGATTTATTTATTTATTTAGCGTATGGCATTACACACGAAACAGAAAAAAAATCCTCTCGGCATGCCGGAAGGCGGAGGTAGATTTCACCGGGCAAACTAGGGGATAGGCTATAATAGGCAAAATATGCAGGTTTTCGTAGGAGGATCAGACCACATTTATTGCCAGAAAGTATTTTACAATTGGAGGTTAGTTAACATTTTTTCGTCTTTCTATGCATACTTTTAACATTTTACTGTCTTATGGGGATGGTAACCTTCTTGTCATTTGGGGTTCATTTTTAGCCTATTTTCAATTTTGAAAAAATAGGCTTATGAGATCACCTTTTGTCCGTGTGTGTGTGCGTGTGTGTGTGTGTGTGTGTGTGTGTGATTCGTGTGAGTGTCCCCCCCTAATAAAATCTAAACGGTTGGAGCGATTTCAATGAAACTCGGTATGTTCATAGCACTATTCCCGGCGACCTCGACCGTGCCCTTCAAATTCTGTTACGTCTCACCAATGCAAAATGGCGGCTGTGCGAAATATTTCACTAGCATTCAATATCTCCGAAACTATTACCGATATCGCCCTGAAATTGGGTACGGTGATCAAGGGTACTACTAGAAGTTCACCTATGAGACTTTCAAAAACCTGGTGACTACAAAACCAACATGGCGGTCAAGCGAAGTTGAGATTTTAAATAGACTTTTCTCGCGATTTAACTATCACCTCGTAATGAAACTTGGTACAGCAAATGTTTATAATCATTGTAATGCACTGGAGTCTAATTTAGTTCAATTGTTTACATAACTTCAAAATGGCGGCTGTGCGAATTATTTCACTGACATTCCATATCTCCGAAACTATTACAGATATCACCCTACAATTTAGTACGGTGATAAAGGGTACTGATACAAGTTTACCTATGAATATTTCATAAACTTGTAAAGTAGAAAACGAACATGGCGACCAAGCGAAGTTGAGACTTTTAAATAGACTTTTCTCACGATTTAACCATCCAAACGTAATGAAACTAGGTACAGAAAGTGTTTATACACATAGTAATGCACTGGAGTCTAATTAGTTCAATTGTTTACATAACCTCAAAATGGCGGCTGTGCGAAATATTTCACTGACATTCTATATCTCCGAAACTATTACAGATATTACCCTGCAATTTTGTACGGTGATAAAGGGTACTGGTACAAGTTTATCTATGTATATTTCATAAACTTGTAAAGTAAAAAACGAACATGGCGACCAAGCGAATTTGAAATATTTTAATAGATTTTTCTCGTGATTTAACTCTCTGAGCGCAGTGAAATGTGGTACAGTAAATGATTTTGCAGATTGTAATGCACTGCCATCTAATTTAAATCAATTGTTTACATAACCTCAATATGGCGGCTGTGCGAAATTTTAAAATTAAGTTTTTATTTCTTGTGTCGTAATCATGCGATCGAAGTGAATGTTTGAATAATGAACCTAGGCAATAATTGTCATTGAATGGTACATAATTCTATGGCCTATACATATAACAATCCTAAATGGCGAGCTTCCGAAATATTTAGACGGTTCTCAATATCTATGAATCTTTTACAGCAACCAAACTGAATTTGTTTATGTTCATAGAGACTATGAACATATGTTCACTTATAGGACTTTCATTAACCTGGTGAGCACAAATCCAACATGGCGGCGACGCGAAGTATAAATATTTAAATGGACGATTCTCGCGAATTAACTATCCGAGTGCTGTGAAACGTTGCGCGTTAAATGCTTATACAAATGTTGATCCACTGGCATCTAATTTATTTCAATTGTTTGCATAATCACAAGATGGCTGCTGTGCGTAATTTTAAAATCTCGTTCTTAATTCTTGTGTTCTAATCATGCGATTGAAGTTTGAATACCACACGTACACAATAATCTTAATGTAATAGTACAAAAATAAAAATCCAACCTGGCGACAATCTGAAATATTCAGACGGTTCTCAATATCTACGAATCTGTTACAGCAATTAAACTGAAATTTTGTATGTTGATAGAGGCAATTAACATGAGCAGGATATATGAAAATAGGCTGTATAGTTCTTCACGGAACTACTTGTTATACTTGTGATCACACTGCCCTTATGCAAGGTTTGGAACTAATGTGTAACTATCTAACAGTCTGTTACTTCTTCACGCAAAATTTTATCTCCCGCAGAGATGTTGGTTGGTTCCTCAGTTTAGGGGCTGCGACAAGGTGGTCATGTAACCCGTGTACATTGGGTGTGTGTAGAATCTGTCTGATAAACGGTGTTATTTGTGATGACTGTATTAGTCTGTAATTCAGGTAAGGTCTGCAGACGGTCAATTTTAAGTAGTAGTACCTAATTTTGTACCAAATACTAACGTCAACGACACCTAGCTGTGAACTTGGCTGCTAGATGCCACCGCAACCAGCAACTTGCAACGAACGTTGTAACTTCCCCTCCGAAGGAAAGCATGCTGACGGATTTTTAGCGCTCTTAGAAAATCCAGCGACTTTGTCCGGCTTTGAACCAGCACCTTGGGCATAGAAGTTCAGCATGCTACCAGTTAGCCGCTTCCCTCATAGTCAGATGGAACAAGAAGTTCCGTGACGAACTAAAGAGCCTACTTTTCTTAAAATTAAGATTCATGCCATAGATTAATCTACAGTATATGAACCTATCGAGAATAATGACGAAATTAAGTGGGTAATATCGAAATGTCTTAATAAGTTCGAAATAAGGTATACTAGGCACAATGTAGCCTAATAGAGCAATACAGTTGGCAGCTCTGGTGAATGAATATATTCTTACTTCCATCTCCTAAGGCACAGAATACAAAATGTGGTTGAAGTCCAAAGGTCGTTACATGGATTTAGACATTGGATCTATTAGTACACGTAAAAGCATGTTGGCAACAATGACATGCGAGTGCTGTTCAGAATTAATCTGAAATATTATATATTTTTGTGCCAATTTTGGATGAAATCCATTTGTTGGTATAGAAGTTACATGTATTTAAAAATTGGTCCTATCAGCAGGCTTAGAATCATGTTGGTAGAACTGACGTATATAAGTTACTCCAAATTAATGTAAAATGTCGGGTAATTTACGTGTGCATAGTTTAAAGCTGTCGGCTTGCATACTTTCTGATATATTTGGATACAAAATAGAGAGAAATTATTAGCAGTTGGCAGCCCTGGTGGCTCTTAAGAATACACTCAGTCATATATGTTTATGTACACATATTACATACAAAATTTGGTTGAAATCCAATTGATAGTGTAGAAGGTATATGCATTTGAAAATTGGACTTATCAGAAGGCTTAAAATTATTCTGGCAACGCTGTCATGTATGGCCACCTGGAAATTAAACTGAAATAGTATTATCTACATGTGTGCCAATTTTAGAATAGCTCCCATGTATACCTTCCAAGATATCCAACATGGAGCTCAATTTTCTAGTGCGTTTTTTTAGCAGTTGGTAGCACTGGCATCTTTTTCAAATATGGGCCTGAGATATTCCGGTATACATCTTTACTCATACTAAATTTGGTTTCGATTGCTGCGGCCGTTTAGGAGTTGATAGGGGGGGGGGGGCACACACACACACAGCCAGACAGACAGAAGGACAGACACATTTTCCCGGATATATCTTATAAGTCTACTTTTTCCTCATTTTTAGCCTATTTTCAATTTTGAAAAAATAGGCTTATGAGATCACCTTTTGTCCGTGTGTGTGTGCGTGTGTGTGTGTGTGTGTGATTCGTGTGTGTGTCCCCCCTAATAAAATCTAAATGGCAGGAGCGATTTCAATGAAACTCGGCAAGATCATAGAACTATTCCCGGCGACCTCGACTGTGGCCTTCAAATTTTGTTACGACTCACCAATCCAACATGGCGGCTGTGCGAAATATTTCACCAGCATTCAATATCTCCGAAACTATTACCGATATTACCCTGACATTTTCTAATGTAATAGAGGAAACTACTATGAGTTCACTTATGTGACTTTTGAAAACCTGGTAACTACAAAACCAACATGGAGGTCAAGCGAATTTGCGACTTTTAAATAGACGTTTCTCGCGATTTGACCAACCAAACGCAATGAAACTTGGTACAGTATATGTTTATATACATTGTAATGCACCGACATCTAACTTCGTTCAATTGTTCACATAATCACAAGATGGCGGATGTGTGAAATATTTCACCGGCATTCTATATCTCTGAAACTATTAGCGGTATCTCCCTAAAATTTTGTAGGGAGATAAAGGGCACTACTGGAAGTCCATCTATAAGACCTTCAAAAACCGGTTAACTACAAAACGAACATGGCGGCCAAGCGAATTTGAACATTTTAAATAGACCTTTCTCGCGATTTAATGTCCCAAGCGCACTGAAACCTGGTACAGGAATTATTTTTACACATTGTAATCTACTGGTATCTAATTTAGTTCAATTGTTTACATAACCTCAAGATGGCGGCAGTGCGAATTTTAAAATTAAGTTTTTATTTCTTGTGATGTAGTCATGCGATCGAAGTGAAAGTATGAATAATGAACCTACGCAATAATTTTCCTTTAATGGTACATGACTCTATGGCCTATACATTTAACAATCCAACATGGCGACCATCCGAAGTATTTAGACGATACTGAATATCTACGAATCTATTTTAGCAATCAAACTGCATTTTTTAATGTTCATAGGGGCTATGAACTTAAGTTCACCTATAGGACTTTAAATAACCTGGTGATCACAAATCCAACATGGCGGTGACGCAAATTATAAATATTCACATGGACGTTTCTCGCAATTTAACCATCCGCGTGCAGTGAAACTTGGTACAGTAAATCCTTATAAGAATGTTAATCCACTGGAATCTAATTTATTTCAATTGTTTCCATAACCTCAAGATGGCAGCTGTGCAAAATTTTAAAATCTCCTTGTTTCTTCTTGTGTCCTAATTATGCGATTGAAGTTTGGATACTACACGTTCACAATAATCTGCATGTAACAGTACATAACTCTAGGACCTACATATATAAAATCCAACATGGCGACCATCCGAAATATTTAGTCGGTTCTCAATATCTACGAATCTATTACAGCAATCAAACAGAGATTGTGTATGTTGATAGTGGCAATTAACATAAGTAGGATATATGAAAATAGGCTGTATAGTTCTTCACGGAACTACTTGTTGAAAAGTGTGAAAAGTAGGCTAAAATGAATGTGATCTCGTCAATGGCGTTGTCTTGGCAACCTCTGATAGATCATCCCTTATCAGTTTAAAAGCGTTGTTATGGTAACCTCTGATGGCACTTGGAATTTTTTAAAATTCCGAAATCATTTTTCTCATCCCTTGGCGTAATAGTGGGTCATATCAAAAATTCTTTCAGACAAAAGTTTTAGGTAATTATTAGGGGAATATTTTCCATTTTGTACGGTTTTGATATTGTGCCTATTAAGAGAGATATGATTAATGTTACCCGAAAAACCCACTTTTTTCCACCCCTTTGGTCAATGGTTGGTGCTACCAAAAAACTTATTTGACATAAATGTTTGGCACTTATCCGATACATATTATGAACTTTGAATGGATTCGATATTTCACGTATTAAGAGAGTTATAGCGAAATTTCACTTTTTCGAAAAAAGACCCCCATTTTCACTTCCTTCAGCCGATTTTGCCCATTAACGAACTCGACCGAGATTGTATAGGGATACATATTATGAAAAAAATTCAAAGTGATTGGTGCAAAATTACGGCAGTTATCGTGTCCACAAGAAACTGATTATATATATATATATATATATATATATATATATATATATATATATATATATAGATAGATGGATAGATAGATACATATATACATAAATTATATATAAACTTTTGAACTGACGGTGGTTTTGGGGTCTGGGGGATGTGAAACGCGAAGATATGTCGAAATTTTCCGGAAGTCGAAACATGGTACCCATTGCAATAGTTAGCTTTCTAATGAAATCTACCTAACACAATCATAATAACAAATAATAATAATAAAAAAAAAGTATATACAAGCACAGATATCGACCTATAACCTTATGTCCAGACTATTGATCCAGTCCAGACTCGATGGTGTAGCCCTGAAAAAGTCGATTGGGTCACCTAGGAATGCTCCTATTTTGCAGTCTTCAACAATGTGCCTGATGGTCTGAGTAGGTGAACCACAATCACAGCAGGGGTCTGGCCGCTTTCCCCATTTGTGCAGGTTGTACGCACGAACTCCATGTCCTGTACGGATGCGGTTAATGGTCTTCCATAAATGTCGCGGTTGTTCAAAGCCGTTGATTTTTAGCCTACTTTCGATTTTTGCAAAAAATGAAAGTAGACTTATGAGATCAACACAGGGCGAAAAAAGTGTGTCGGTCTGTGTGTGTGTATGTGTGTGTGTGTGAGTCTGTGTGTGTGTGTGTGTATGTGTGTGTGTGAGTCTGTGTGTGTGTGTGTCTGTGTGTGTGTGAGTGAGTGTGTGTGTGAGTGAGTGTGTGTACTCTGAATGTCTGCCCCCCCCCTATCAATTCGAACACGGTGAATGCGAATTGAACGAAATTTGGTACAAAGGTAGCACTAGCAAAGGACACCTCAGTGTCATGTTTTATATCGCCGCCATCTTTACTAAAACTGAATGTCGGCCACTCAAACGTTCAAAACGTAAAATCAAATAACGACTAACCAAATCATCCGATCTCTACCAAATTTGGTAACAACATACCTTCGTATAGGATGCGTCTTGTGACCAAACTACAAGGTCGTCCGCCATACCATTTCAGGATGGCGGCCGTGCGAATTATGCAAACTTTATAATCCATATCATGGGACCCACCAGTTCCGATTATCGAGCCGAGAATCGTTTTAACTGTTCTAAAGGAAGAGGCACGTTCGAAATTAAAAGTTTATTTTGTAATACTATAGTGCAGACGTGATTTTAAAAAGCTGAGCCGATTCAGTAATGAGACAAGATGGCAGCGGATATCTTGTGCCTGACTTATATTTCACTAATTTGAGTATTGCATGCAATATAGCGTACTGATACAAAATAAATAAACGTTGTATGAAATGCTTTATATATAAATAATATACTCCAGTGATGAAATCGTTTAGTATAAATCATTATTTGCTAACAAGTGCTATGAGTAGTGGTTTTGTACGGGTTCTACACCCACCTCCACCTCCCCACCTCACAAGATGGCGGCGGTGCGATATCTCTCGAACGCTTGGTCGGATGTTGACGAATGAGGTGTTGTTGAACTCGGGCTAACACCCCCTTTCCAATGGACAACATATTTCAACCCCAAAAATAAAACCTACCCCTACTAGGGGTGAAATTGATTTTTTTAGATAATCACTCTTTCCAATTGCAACATGTGAGAGTTTGAATGCCGATATGGATTTAAACGTTGTTCTACATAAAGTGCATGTGTACGGTCGGTAGTCAATATGAATTAACATGCATGTTTTTTGTTTTTGTTTTTTACGCATGCCCACTCATGGCTTCTGTAAGAGGGTGGGGGAGTGGATCCCTGTGGATGGGTTATTGTTGACAGGTCCTTGTTGGCAGGTCATTGATGACAGGTCCTTGTGGACAAGTCTGTGTGGACAGGTCCTTGTGGACAAGTCCTTGTGGACGAGTCCTTGTCCCTTTGGACTGATCCCTTTGGACGGGTCCCTTTGGCCTGGTTCCTACGGACTAGCCCATGATTTTATTTAAATTATGTCAAAGGGCCTAACTACATTTGTGTGTGTTGAATTGACGTTGTTCACTAATCCCCCACTACTATAATGGGATAACGATATGAAAGGAAAGTGACGAAATACATGTGAACACGTGTGAAATGACCTTATTACCGTCCTCCTTGTGAAACAAGTCACATCCTGTTTTGCTTCATACGTGAGAAAATGTGAGTTCACATGATCTAACACACAGGTGTTGTTCACCTCTACACGCGCACGATAAGAGCTAACAAGTCACAACCTGTTTTGACAGTGGTGGGATGGTGAAGGGCGGGGGGGGGGGGTTAGTGTAAGAGAGAACACAGGTGAAGAGAGAAAGAAATATGTATTACTCATAATACATGTATAGCTGAGGACTGTACATAGGACTGTAGGTTAAGTACAACATGAGTAAATAAATAAATACAAGACACACAGGTTCACACAACATGTAATTTATTAATCCAAGAATTAAAGGCTGAGCTAAATCCCAACCATTTTACATATAGTTTATTTCCTTCTTGTTTCAACACTTTTTCCACAAGGTAATGTTTAGGAAACGCTGTCTTTTGAAGTTCTTGAAGATAAAACCTGCCTTTTATGGGTTGATGGTTGAGGTCCTCGAGTAAATAGGTGACTGGACTGTTCAGGTTGACTTGACGAATTCGAAATAGTTCAGTCCCCCAATTTGGTGTGTAGCCCTTGTCGAAGACGGACTTGAATTTGCTCACACGAACATGGTCCCCAATGTTAAGGCGATGACGTTTAGGGTCTGCTGTTTTTATGGGGTTAAACAGTTTATCCAGTTGTGGAATATTTTTAGTTACAAGTCGTGGCTTGGTCCCAATGGTTCAATGTTTGGTGTCGTTGTAACGTGACACTAACTCAGGTAACAAGTCCAACCAGCGATAAGTGCCCTGAGCGGTAAACGCTTTCCACATATGGGTTTTCAATGTTCGGTTGAACCGCTCGACCACGCAGGCTTTGAGATTGCTGTACGTGGTGTAATGGCGAATATCCTTAGATTTGAAAAAACTGGAGAAATCTTTGTTGAAAAATTCTTTTCCCTGATCGGTTTGTAGCAGCTGAGGTTGACGTTTGGATTGTTGAATAATATGTTGAAAGGCTTTGGTAACTAGTGGACTAGACTTGCGACGCACAGGTTCAACAAACGCCATTTTGGAATAAACATCAATGACCGTCAACATATAGCGTACACCATCGTTAACGCTAGCATAGGGAATCATTTCAACCAAGTCTGCTTGCCAAAGTTCATCCACACCCTGTGAAATCACCTTGAGTCGCTGATAGTGACGTCTAGCTGGACGATGCAACTCGTGAGCAATACCCATTTTAATGGGTGAGGGTTTAAACAATAATTTTGGCATTTCGAAGTTCTTCCTCAATTTCTTGAATTTCCCAATCGTGACCAGTATGGCCGGCTTGGCGTGAAGCATGCAACAGCTGTAGTCGTTGGACGAGTTTATTTGGATTGTGCCAGTAGGTAACATCCACAAGGGGTTTTAATGGTTTAAATGTCACTCCTGAAGCGGACACTTTACGACGACCACTTTGACTAGTGGGGAACATTTTTGCAATGATGGTTTTATATTTTTGAGATATATTGGCATTCACTTGTGGAGTGGGATCATACTGTCTTTTGTGAGCATGGGTATCCAATAAAATGGATTTATATTTACTAAGGTCCTCTGACGTATAATCTTGAGATGAGGGAGTCCGAGAGAATAGTAGCTTTAACAGTCCTGGTGTTAATTTATAGTTGATCTTTTTAATGACAGCTTTAGTACGACTAAATTTAATCGATGAATCACCAATTTTAAAACTATCATCCTCATAGCGAACGCCATATGTGGTATCTGTGTTTCCAATAAATAGATTGGTGAAATAGGCTTCCAGTGTTGATCCATAATATTTTATTAAAATGTTTTTCAGTTGAGCTTTATGTTGAGGGGTGGCCAAGAGTTGTGAAAATGGAGACGATCTGGAAGGGCAAGGGGTTTCGACCATGGCCAAGGATTTCCTTTTTCTTAAAAACTCTGCAAGGGGTGATGCCTTTTTTTGAGGCGTAAACACTTGTTCCTCATTATCCTCAACTTCGCTAACACTAGTTAAATCCTCCTGTTCCTCTTCATCTTCCTCTTTCTCTTCCTCAGAGTCCTCGTGGTGCGTCTGACTGGCTTGTGAAACGGTAGGTAGCGTTTCAGATGGCTTGAAAGAGGGTTTCAACATGGCTTTTAGCGGAGGTGCTAAATGTTGTTGAATAAACAAAGCATGATCAGCACGCGATCGTTTCAATTGACGAAACTTTTGGCGAATAGTATTTTTTGCTCTAATAATATGCTTTTTCAATTGACTCTCTGCTAACGCCATGATGTCGTGACAAATGACTTGAGAGGGAATGATACAGTGCCTTAAATAGCAATAAAATGATCAAACCCTAAGCGATACCGCCCTTGGTTGAGTTCACTTTGTTTGTCAATCACTAAACAGGCATGACGTTGTGTGTTCCAGCACTTGCCACACAATTCTGTAAACATTTGAAAGGTCATATCCGGATTCACATGTTCATTATAAATGTAACGACTGTTCCTCTCGTCCTGGCGAAATAAAACAATGACATTGGCATTGTCACGAATCAACTGTTTGGACATTTTAGAATACGTTTGTCCAAGATAGAAGCAATCGATATGTTTGTGTCGACCCATGGTGAAGTAGCTTTGAATGATACCTTGTCGTTCAGTGGATACATCATCGAAAATCATGAGTGAATCAGGCTTTACCTCATTAGGTGAAATAACATTTTCTTGCGTGGAAAATGTAAAATACCCCATATTCTCATTTTTTAATCCAGACATGACTTGATCCAGAAACACGTAGAGGGGTTGGTAGAGAGATTTTGCGAAAATATAAATATTTTGAAAACACAGACCATTGGGCGCTGTAATAAGTGTCAGCAAAAGATTGGTCTTTCCACAGCCGGAAGGTCCCACAATGATGCAGCGAATGGAAGATGGAAACAGTGAACCATGGCGTTGTTCACGTGATGTGGGGCAGAGATGGGAAACCATGTCCCTCACGGGGAATGACTCTTGCTGCTTAATTAGCTTCATTTCAACTAAGGCTTAGAGAGGCTAGCAGGCTGTCTATATACATCGCACCAAGCCTTGTCATAGAAACAGTAGACTCGTACTACAGGTTGACGATGGATGTCTTTGGACGTGCGTTGATGGTCAAAGCTAGGTCTGTTCCCATACATGATCCTAAACAAGAAACAGATCCTGCTAATAAACACTATGTGGATAGGTCAGTAGTGCCACGCACAAAACAAGGAGATTATGACTTTAAAGGAAAGCGGTTAACTCATGTAAAACATCCTCAAGTGTCGACAGACGTTACTACAAAAAAGTATGTGGATAACAAGGTGTATGAGTTTTATGATAAAGTGCCTCAGCTTACGGTGGATGGCTATAGCGCTAATCATCACCGCATTATTCACGTAGAAGACCCACAAGAAGATGATGATGTCTGTACCAAGCGATACGTGACCTATGAAATGAAAAGTCTTTATAAATTTATCCCATCTGTATTTTTAGTGCATCTGACAAATGTAAAACCTGTGAATGAGAGAAACCATATACCGCTAGTTCATGACCAGCACTTGACCTATGTGCTTGCTTCGGATTTAAGACACTATCGACTACACTATAATGGAACCTTTCACATCAAATATGCCATACCTGATGAGAACCATTTACAAATAGAGATAAATGGTCATAGGATGTTGGTCCATAACCATGAAATGGTCAATGCAGGAGACGAATTATCCTTTCATCTCCTGTTGACATGGAATGAAAAGCAAGCTGGAAAAACCATAAATGATTTCCCACTTTATGTAGAATTGGAGTATACAGCCATGAAATAACAATCTGATTTTAGTTGTGACTTAAACTTTCTTGTGAAAGGTTGTTGGTCATCATCATCATGGTGAAACAAAGATATGTGGTGAGAAAGACTAAAAATATGAGCCTGTCCTTGGCAAAGCCTGGGCTTATGACATTCGTGGACAAGCCCTTGCGAAAGAAAAAAAGAAAAAATGATGTGTTGACCATAAGGAAAGCTCTTCGAGTAGCACAGAGACATGTTATTCCAAAACGTCAGCGACAGGGTTCAAAACAAGGGCGAGTGATCCCCGTCCCCAAACGAGCGGGATTTTTACCTGCATTATTCGCTGGTCTGGCTGCTCTAGATTCACTTTTAGGCGGCGCCAGTGCAGTGGCAAAAACCATTAAAGCCGTGCAACAGGGCAAGCAACAACTCAATGAAAGTCAGCGACACAATGAAACAATGGAGGCCATTGCTATGGGGGCTAGAAATGTCAATTTGAAGCCAGCCTTTTATCAACAAGGATTTAGAATTTCACCTTTTCGAAATAAAATAAAAACATCTTTAACCTCAGCCATAGCAAGACATGCCCTGACGCATCAGCAAGTGGAAAGCTATGCTAAACAATTGAAGCTTTCTCATTTTCGAGGTGTGTTTATGCGAAACCAATTACCCTCACAACCCGGGAAACATGAATGTGCTGTTGTCAATTTGGATGATCACCGAGGACCTGGAACACATTATGTAGCTTATGTCAAAGAGGGATCTACTGTATGGTACTTTGACAGTTTTGGGAATTTGCCCCCGCCCATGGAACTAGTGGCCTATTTTGGAAACAGGATCAAGATATATTATAATGTGAAACGTGAGCAAACGTTTAACAGCCAACAGTGTGGACGTTTGTGTTTAATTTTTTTATATAAGACGCAACATAAGCAAAAACGTCAACAGTATGTCGGCGGAAAGTAAGACGTTTACACTGCATGGACGTGGACCTGAAGTGAGTCTAGACTTTTACCCACCTATCGAATTGAGTGAAAAACCTTATGGTTTAGGACTTGTTTCTCTTGAAACGTACAATCGAATATACAACATACGTGAAAATGTGAACAACAAGTTTTACTATGATAATTCTGTGCTCACCCTGAACTCTGGTGGATACACGATAGATGACATTTATGAACACATTTATGTGGTGTTGATCAATGAATATGGTTTAAAGTCATTTCTCGATGGAACGCGCAAGTTTGAACTTGTAGGAAATACCAACACTCATCGCTGCAGTATTTTTTCTACATTCAAAATTGACTTTAAAACTCACCCCGATTCCATTGGTCCATTACTAGGATTTAAACCACGTGTGTTAGAGCCCAACAAAAAACATGAATCAGACCATGAAGTGAAATTCATTGAGGACCATCATGTGTCGGTGACGTGTAGTATTATTAGTCAAGTGTACACCAATCAAGAACCGTCGCATTCGCTTTATGACTTTATTGTAACATCGCCCAATGACTATATTATTCGTGAAAACCTTCCAGTTGTGCTTTTTCATTCTGTGGCTGTCGATGGTATTAGTAATATAACATTAAGACTGATAAATAGAGAGCAACAACTCATAGATCTAGATTCTACCACACCAGTGACTTACAAGTTGGTGCTAAAACCACTATGAAGTTTGTATATAAAGCAACAGCACCGTCTAGGAATGGTGTTAGTTGTTTACCACGTGAATACACGTTAACATCTCAGAACAAGCAGATTTTACAGCATTTGGGTTACCACATTAACCCCCGCGATGAATTCTATTCTAGAGGTAGCGAACCACATCGAGGAGCAACCAGGAGTGGTAAGAATTGATCTGCATTCTTATCAAGCTCAAACACCTGGACTCAATAACAATGATGAAATTCAATTTGTTATCAACAACCAAGATATTTACACTCTACCGCATGAAAGTGTTATTCAGATTGAAGGTCGGCTCACCAAAGCCGATGGTTCTACACCCACTACATCCAAGTTAGCCAACCATGCTTTCGCCTTCCTGTTTTCTGAAGTACGTTATGTCATTAACGATATCGTGGTGGATAGCACTCGAAATGTGGGTATTTCCAGTGTCATGAAACTATATCCCTCTTATAGTGAGGAAGAAGCTAAAACACTTTGCATGGCGGGTTGGTGCCCTGACTCGACCAATGACTGGATGGTACACACCGATGGCACCTTCACTGGATATTTACCTCTTAAACTGATTTTAGGCTTTGCTGAAGATCACCAGCGCATTGTGGTCAACGCAAGGCAAGTGCTTTATCTAGTGAGAGACAGGAGTGATAATAATGCACTCAAGGGAGTCGACAATGCCCCCATTGATTCAAAAATTCAACTACAACGCTTGCTATGGAAAGTGCCTCATGTGACCCTTAACGATAGCAAAAAACTGGACATACTCAAAATGGTAAAGAGAGATATACCTCTACCCATGGAATTTAGAAGCTGGGCACTCCATGAGTACCCGTTATTGCCCACCACCAACACACACAGTTGGTCTATAAAAACAGCCCGCTATACAGAGAGACCTCTCTACATGATTGTGGGTTTTCAAACGAATCGCAAGTATCAACAAACCAAAGATGTCACGCAATTTGATCACCTGCAATTGAGAAATGCACGTCTTTTCCTCAACGGTGCTGTGTTTCCCTATGAAGGACTGGATTTAGATTTTTCAAAAAATAAGTTTGACCCCCTGTACGACTTGTTTTCTAAATTTAGATGGTCGTATTATCAAAAAGAGAATTGTCCAATGTTGTCACCCCAAGCTTTTAAGACAAGGGCGCCACTGATTGTCTTTGACTGTTCCTACTTGGAAGAGTCTGTCAAACCATCCAATATTGACATTCGACTAGATTTTGAAACGCATGACAATGTTCCAGCCAATACCACGGCCTACTGTTTGATTATTCATCACAAACAAGTCAACTATTATCCACTGTCCAACCAAGTGACAAGTGTATAAATAGCAGGTCAACACACATCAAACCACTCAGTCATGTCTTGCTTTCAAGCCTCAAGAGAAGTTACATCCATGAATTTAAAATCTGAGGAACAACGTTTCAAGACCTTTGCGACGTGGCCGGTGCCTTTTATAAACCCTCAAGCCTTAGCAGCCGCTGGATTCTACTATTTAAAAAGAAGAGATGAAGTGAAATGTGTGTTTTGTCCCATCATCTTAGACCAATGGCAAGAGAGCGATGAACCCATGCAGGAACATCAGCGCTGGTCACCTGCCTGCCCCTACCTGTGCAGAATGGAAGTGGGTAATATACCCTGTCATTCAAGTTACCCCTCACTCATGCCTCTGAGTGATGAAAAAAGTTATGATACGTGTGGACTTTATGGTGCCGGCAGTGCTTCAGTGAGCAGCTCACAGTCAAAAACATCTAGTTTAGAGACATTGGGATATCATCGGTGTTATGGACACTATAAACACAAAAGACTTTTTTGTTGTATGAGATGGTACCGCCTCTATCCTAGAATGAAAAAAGAATGTAAAACTTGTTATGCTAATAAAATAATGAAATAAAAAAAATTGGTTGTTGTTATATTATTATTTCTTATGCCCCCCCTGTCATATCCTAACCTCTATAGTGACTACTCGATGTTTTTCTTTTCTTTTACTAGAATGGAATGTAAGTAAATGACATGGGTACACCTTACTGAACAATTGTCAGTCTGTGGTCAGTTGGACTTGATCCAGACAAGAGTGAACATGTTGCGTACACTGATTGTCGACTGTCAAGGGTTTAAAATTGGAGATAACAAATTTATATTTAAAGAAGTGGCCATCATCGATTGTTCCACTTTTTGGATATCACAAGCTACTCATTTGGTGTTTAAACCACCTTATGCGTTTGATTTGTTGTGTGATAAAGACCGTAAACAAACCCAGTGGATTGAAACTCATATGCAACTAGACTGGAAGCGAGGAACCATTTCATATAAGCACCTGGACATGGTCATGAAAGCCCACTTGTCTTCTGCCCATGTAATATTTGTGAAAGGTAGTGAAAAACGTCAATGGCTACAACCATTTTTAGCGTCTTACTGTCAATGTATCGATTTAATGGACATGGGCTGTCCATCGCTGCAAACACTCATGGATCGCTGCCCCTGTGACAATATTATCCATAAAGCCTTGGCACAGGTGTGGCAATTGTTTCATTGGCTATCCACCAATGCCTGCTGGGAGTTGTTAAATAAAATTAAAACTAAAGGTTTACCTGTGAATGACACCAGTGAGATTTCTACAAGCGACGTGTAAACATCAACGTGATACCATGGAGAAAGGGGATGCTACCGATAAAGCGATTGGAAAGTTCTTTGTGTGTAAAAAGAAACTAGACAGTTTTACTAAAGAAGAATTATTGGCTCTTCCAAAATCATTCATTTATTATGTCGCAGCAAATGCAGTGAAAGAAATCTGGCAACATGTACCAAAATCATGGACTCAAGACCCTGTGTTAAGTGAATTGCAACCATGTACGGATTATGATCACCATAAGCAAGTGGCTATGGCAAAAATACCCTCTATGCGACAGTGTGCTACTTGTCAGCTAGTCAAACTGTATCATGGTCATAAAAGTCAGTGTAAAGACTTTGTTTCCTCATACCACGGGAGTAATGAAGAAAAAAAGCAACAACAACAAACATCATCCACAGAGGAGGAGGAGGAAGATCAAACCTTTTTACCATCGATGGAAAAGGATATGCCAGACCTGTACTGGCAATGGCGTCATTAACAAAGTAATTCAATACTTGACTTTCGAAATCTACCTACCTGGTTATTATTTGTGTAGTCCTGGAACTTGTCTTGAAGAACCTTTGCAGCATAGTGATATACCTATTAATCCTTTGGATCAAGCATGCACCTTTCTTATCACCACAGTCAATCTGCATTAAGACGTGTAGCGGATAAAGTATCGTTGAAAAGCTAAACAACTTTTGACATTCTGTGATGTCTCAGTGGGAGAGAGGTTGGCAGTCGTCATTGTGATTAGTGTTATAAAAGGAAAGTTGATAATGAGTGGACATGGACATTGAAAAGGATTGAGGAATTGGTATTTCTTTGTATTCTATTTTTGTAAAGCTCTATTTGTTGTGAAATAAAAACAAGGTTTACAAGATCACAATGTCTTTTATTTTAAAAAATGGTGATAGCCATTTCATTTTTTTCACACATGAATATTTACAATTTCCACTTTACATTTTTTTACATTCCCCTTGTTTAGTTTAAACATTCTGTACATTTTTGTTGTTGTAAAATAAAAAAACAAGGTTTACCAGATCACAATGTCTTTTAATTCTAAAAATGGTGATAGTCATTTCTTCATTTTCATTTTTTCACACATGAATATTTACAATTTCCACTTTACATTTTTTTACATTCCCCTTGTTTAGTTCACACATTCTGTACATTGTTTTGTGAAATATAAATAAGGTTCACTAAATCACTATATCTTTTAATTTTTAAAAAATGGTGATAGCCATTTCATTTTTCACACATGAATATTTACAATTTCCACTTTTCATTTTTTACATTCCCTTGTTTGGTTTACACATTCTATACATTTTTGTTGTGAAATAAAAAACAAGGTTTACCAGATAACAATGTCTTTTTAATTTTAAAATGGTGATAGCCATTTCACTTTTACACACATGGATATTTACAATTTCCACTTTACATTTTTACATTCCCCTTGTTTAGTTCACACATTCAGTAAATTTTTTAAAATCTTTTTCGTAATATACAAAAGCAAACATTTTACACTAAAATGTATTACTTATCTTATTTTTACTAAACTACTGTAGCCTAACATTATACATTCTACTTACAGTTTTTACAAAAAATATTACAATATAAAACACACTACAAATATTACAATATAGTGATCATTAGACTTAAGTAAAGTAATAGTCGTCAATACGACTTTTTCCCCAAGCAAGAGTATTAAATGTGTTGGGTATAATGAATCGTTTGTTGTCTTCATTACTGAAAGCAACTTTGTTCAACAAATTGGTATGTAGCTGATGATTTTTACTTCTAAATACACACATTTTCTTATATAATACAGGTGGGTTACTAACTATACAGTTTTTATAATCACTTATATCTAACTCTTTACTAACAACATTCTTTTTCACTCCTTTTAATTTTTTTACTACTACATCATCAATTGTCATATAGCTGTATGATTTAGATTTTGTGCCTACAAAGGTGTCTATAATAACACCAGCACATTCATCCTTAAATTTCCCAAGAACCTTTTTGTTTACTAGAGGTAAATGGTAAATATTATCCTTGGGGTAGTCACTTGTATCAAACCTATTTAGCTCAGTTTTGATATCCTCGTAAAAATCATCAGTTTTAAACTCATAAATAAAAGAATCTGTGTCTGTGTAGAGTAATTTAGCATTATCAAGATAGTTTTTCTTTACATAATCATAGTGAAATTCATACATAAGTGTTTTTGATAATTCCAGAATGGTGTAACCCACATATATGGGTTTGTTGTAAGTTACTTTAAGACGATTCATTTGTATTACAACTAAATCCTCATGAATAATTGAACAGCTATGAAAGTTAGGCTTGCTTATTAAGTTGCTCGCACCATACCTTTTACCATCATTCTCCCACTTTGTTATCAGCTTTACATCAACTCGTTTATCAACATTCTCCATAGTCTTTCCAAAAACACTATTATTCATGAGTTTATAAAAATCTTTTTCAAACGCTTTTGTTGACTGCGTTCTTAAATTATTGTTTAGATCAATATACGGTTTGAGCCATGCTGACTGATGAAATTGCAATACGCGATGAATTTTAGTTAATTTCAATCCATGCTGTAGACACTGTTTCAAGTTTTGATAATGTATTACATATTTACATTTATAATTTATATTAGCAATTAACATTTTTGTTCGTGATGTGATGTATGGAGATTTCATATTCTCAGGACAAAATGGTAAATCATTATGATCATCATGTTAACTCTTTAGGGTACTCAAGATTTACCTCTAAAATATATCCTTTATCATCGTTATCATTAAGAGTGTCAACATGTAAGACATCAATTTCAGGTTGTGTCAGCCAGAGAAAATCTTTCAGTGGTAGATATTGACTCATAGCCCAACCATATTGGTTATTTGCATCGAGGTAGACAATATACTTTGACTCTTCACAAGGGTTGTAGCTAGGCATGTATTTATTATTCGCTTTAGAGTACCGTCCACTACATTGACTTAATCCACCTCGAATTGATGATTTTATAAAATTGATCATGTCTATATCAGTCATTAATTCTAAATTTACTTTCGTTTTTTTTTCAACATTGAACTGAAACTTAACCCAGGAGCTGTGAAATACTGACAAGGATTAAGGTCATAAGTTTTCATACAAACATTCCGAAAATTTTCAAAAACATCTGCTAATAACAACACATCTGTCTTCAAATATATGTCTGAAAATTCTCCTAAAGTTTGAATGTCGAACTGTGTCCATACACGTTGTGCGTGTAAATATTCCTGATCACTGATATGACTTGTGTTTAAGGAACTGTAAAATGCATCTTTCGGTGGTAAAGAACACTCCTCAAGACGTTCCACACAGTTAATATATTCATAAGGGAATATACCCTTTTGACGAATCAAATTGAAATCATCTTCTTTAGGAAAGACACGTTGAATTTCATGAAACTGATCTGATTTTAAATTACTAGCCAGCTTATCAAGACTACTCGACATAAAGCGGAATGAATCTAAAAATCGCAGTTTAATGTTTTTTTTATTGCTAGTTTTGATGTATTTTGTGAACGATATGTATTGTTCCTTATTATTTGCAATAACATCAATTTTCACATCTGAAGCTCCAAATTCTTTAACGATAAAGTGGTTATCGTATTTGCTACCATTGTGTAGAATGACCGGAATGAATTTACTTACTCTATAATTTAAATTACATTCTTGGTGAGACGCACCACGATATTTTCCTGTTAAATGGTCATGATCGCGAACCCTGTCTGTATATAAACATTCACCACATATAAAACAATTAGTTTCAGTTTCAAAATTCATTTGCTCTAATGAAGTTAGTGGCTCCATTGGAATGATCGTATTTAAAATAGAGGATATACGGACGGCATCTTTCTCAAGCCTTTCCATAAAACTTTAGGTGCATCAGGTCCTCTATAGAGCTCAAACTTATTTAAAGAGTCATCATAACTACATTTAATATAATATGCAAAGCTAAAAGGTTCATGAATGTGAGTAGTGTTGGTGAAAGGTTGGGCTGGATTTGATGAACATGTATTAAATGGTTTTAGCAAAGCCTCGAAGTCAGCATATATAACAAATGGTACTCGAAGCTGTTTCTCATAATCCTTAAATTTTAGAATGTTATTTTTAGGAGTCGGTAATACCGTACACACATGATTACACCCCCATTTTTTATGTTGAGTTAGTTGGTCCTCTTTCTGGAAATGTAGCAAACAACCATCGCACAACCACTTCTTAGATTTATCTTTTGATATCTGACTACCGACAAGTCTACTTAAATGTTTTATCCAACAATAGTGGGCGTTTTCACCTTTAGTTATGTACAGTAAATTTACATGAGCATCCTTTTTTTCCTGAGTATAATATAGAGGACCTACTATTCTCTTATTTTCAATTCCATAAACATTAATACTTACATTGTTCAGCTCTTCAAAACGTTGAATGTCTTTTATCGCCATAGGAAATTCAATTTCTTCTAAATCTAACACTGAAGAATAGTGAGGATATGATGACGTTCTATTCTCATGCATCGCTGCCGGATGGAGAGCTGAGGTTACAGCCCATGCAAAACATGCATGGTCACTATTCATAACGTTTACACAAGCTTTCTTCCGTTTAATCCATGCAGGTAAATCAACGTATGATGATGCTCGAAGGGGGTTGTATTTATTCATGTTGGTTTCTAAATAAAGTACTTCAACTAACGCCCAGCCTGACTCCCTTTCCTGGAACTCTTCACTCTTCACGATGATAGCACTTGAAATATTTTGGTATATATCACTAATATTAGTTGATTCGCTAACAATTATGTTTTTGTATTAAAGGATTTGATATCCGTAATTTCACCTTCGCTCCCAGTTTTTACATAGAGGCCAAAAAGTTCAAAATTCATTTTAATTGTTTTATGCTCTAATAAAACATTTTCTACTAAGCCAAACACAGTAGGTTGAACATTTTTTAAAAATGATTCAATACTTTGAGTTTTTTCTTCACTATAAAGTCTATAACTAGCAATTCGACTTTTAAATGCACTACCAATTTGTTGAACATTTCCAGAATTTCTTTCATGGCAAGTGTTATTTTTATGTTGAATACTGCGTAAATGTCCATGAATGATTGAAGAAGGTATATCAATATTACATACACCACAATGTGTTATTGAAGGTTCACCATTCTTCTTTCTTTTTAATGCACAACTATTTTCACAATCTTCAGAACGTTTACGCTTTTGAGCATTACATTCATTTAAAGGTTCCGTGCTAGTTGTTGGTTTTACAGTTTTTAATTCTTGTTGTTCACCATGCACTTCAACCATGTGGGATTGATATCGCTTTACAGCAGAAAAACCAAGTTCACAAACTGAACATGAAAATGGTGCTGAACTAACATGCATTAGATTTACATGACGTGCAAGATTATCTTGTCTGTTAAATGTGGTAGCACAATGACTGCACACAAACATTTTAATGTCATGTTTAACATTTGCGTGTCGTTGAAGGCCGTCAGGTCTTGAGAACTGTTTCTTACAGTCACTACACATGAACATGATGATCCCTTTCGAAATTAACTATAAAAGAAAGAAATCATAAATGTTAATAAATGATAAACAAAAGTACAATATAAATAGTTTAATTACATTCCAGTCAATGGTTATAGCAGGGTATTTAAATCGATCATCTGTGAACTCCTAGCAAGTCTAACTTCATGTAGTTCTAACTGGGGGTTACTATATACCACTGTCACTGACACCTAGCGGTGAACATTGGAACATGATAGAGTGATAGAAACCAGTGATCGCCAGTTAAGTGAGCTAAGTGTGACGTCATAACCAATCTTAAAACAAGTCTAAACTTGTAGAACATGTCACGTGATAGAAACCAGCGATCACTAGTTAAGTGAGCTAAGTGTGACGTCATAGCCAGTCTTAAAACAAGTCTAAACTTGTAGAACATGTCACATATTGGAAACCAGCGATCGCCAGTTAAGTGACCTAAGTGTGACGTCATAGTCAGTCTTAAAACAAGTTTAAACTTGTAAAACATGTCACATGACAAGGTTAAGTTAGGTAAAGTTAAGTGAACTGAGGTTAAGACTTTAAATATTCCCTCTGTCACTGACACCTAGCAATGAACATTCGAACTTAATAGAGTGGTAATCAAAATCTAACCTACAAATTTAGCTTTACACATCATGGTCAAGTAGTTCCAACTTTTTACTGCTAAATATACCATTTTCACTGACATGTAGTGGTGAACATTGGAAAATAATACTCTAGCTGTTTAAAAGTTATTAGAGGGGCGCTTACCTTTTTATAATTGATCAACTGCTGTCACTGAATGAACAGATTGTAGGAATCTGGTATCCTACAGGTACCCAATTATCTGTAAACAAATCAATCAATCAATTAATCAATCAATAAATACATTCCAATCAATAACTTCAACATCAATTAGTAATAAAAGACTACAATCCATTAATAATAAGTACTTACCTTGCAAAATAATTTAATGATTTTCTACCAAAACGGCTTTACAACTCTTGAGCAGTAATAGAGCACTGTTCACTCAAAGCGAGTAATAAAGACTGACAGTAGGGAGATATATGACACCTCTCTTATATAAACTCTCATCGCTCGTGTCAGCAGTTTTTTGCAGATCATTGCAATTCCTTTCCCAATACAGCTGAGAGTCCAAAGTACACTAGGAACACCTGTGTGGTATCCAATGACTGCTTACTTTGCATGATCATCACCCATTGTCTTAATCAACACATGGGGTTTCAAATTACTGCAGAGTCAGTCATAGCAACAGCAGTGTGCGCTCCCTGCCATGTCAGCAACATGACACAGGAAGGAACACCTGCGTAATATCCAATAACTGCTAAATTTGCATGATCATCATCCATTGTCTTAATGAACACTTGCGGTTTCAAATTACTGCAGTGTTAGTCATAGCAACAGATCTGCACGCTCTCTGTCATGTCTGTAATATGACACAGGAAGTAACAAGTCGGTTTACTGCACGTACCATCTCCTCAGTTTTAACATCTTAAGAACATGTATTATTCTCTTTCAACTACAAATGACTCGTTAGAACACATCCATCCACCAAGTTAGATCCCTTGTATGTTCACATGTATTTCATCTCTTTCCTTTCATATCATTATCACATTATAGTAGTGGGGGTTGGTGAACAACGTCAGTTCAACACACACAAATGTAGTTAGGCCCTTTGACATAATTTAAATAAATTCATGAGCCAGTCCATAGGGACCAGGCCAAAGAGACCCGTCCAAAGGGATCAGTCCAAAGGGACAAGGACTCGTCCACAAGGACTTGTCCACAAGGACCTATCATCAATGACCTGCCAACAATGACCTGTCAACAATAACCCATCCACAGGGATCCACTCCCCCACCCTCTTACAAAAGCCATGAGTGGGCATGCGTAAAAAACAAAAACAAAAAACATGCATGTTAATTCATAGTGACTACCGACCGTATACATGCACTTTATGTAGAACAACGTTTAAATCCATATCGGCATTCAAACTCTCACATGTTGCAATTGGAAAGAGAGATTCTCTAAAAAAATCAATTTCACCCCTAGTAGGGGTAGGTTTTATTTTTGGGGTTGAAATATGTTGTCCATTGGAAAGGGGGTGTTAGCCCGAGTTCAACAACACCTCATTCGTCAACATCCGACCAAGCGTTCGAGAGATATCGCACCGCCGCCATCTTGTGAGGTGGGGAGGTGGAGGTGGGTGTAGAACCCGTACAAAACCACTACTTCTATGTAAGTCATTTTATATAGAACGATATTCGTTGACACAATTAGCTCAGTGGTAGAGCGTTAGCCTGTCGCTCAAATGCCTATGGTTCAAACCCGATCAGATCTAGGTTTTTTGCTTGAAATGTTATATGTTTATTGTTTTGTAATGACTCAGATGTTGTAAAATTAAGCGTTATATTGTGCATATTATGGTGCAAAATATATATTTAATTAAAACATAATTCGCCAGCAGATTTACTCGAGACATCTAGCTGCCAAAAAGGTAACTGCACGCTGACCTACTTATTAACTTCCAGATTTTATTGAAAAGTTTCTTCTTCTGGCCGCTAGAATGCACTCGCTCTGTTAGGATTATATTGTTCGATATTTCACCACTAGATGTCACGACTAGTCTACGTGGGGCTCCATTGATTACTATACCATTGGCATTCTATGCGCATCGAATTTGAAGAATGACAAGATGATAATACGATACATTTTTACTTTTTATTTTAAACGGTTTGTAACAGCCTATTGTGCGTTATTTGAAAATGTTAATTGAGGTAAAGAACAAAACGGTTTCACATAGTATCTGAACTCTACCGTTGGTGCTAGTTCAGGATATTAATTAATACTTTTATTTCAGCCAAATAGCAATCGAAAATATCCACATAGTTGGTATACACACGTCTCTGTAGGGTCATGGAAAGATTTGTTAATTCAATTAGGGTTGTGAAAGTCATACGCAGCCAGACGTGTAAAGACATGCCTCAACTCAAAGTTGGATGTTGCCCGCGTCAGGCCGATTATGTAATAATAATAATAATAATAATAATAATAATAATAATGTTATTGGTTTTACGTCCCTTTTAACTACTCTTGATTTTAGAGACGCCGGGGTGCCAGAATTTTGTCCCGAAGGGGATCTTTAACGTGCCAGTAAATCTACTAACACGGCTCCCTCGCATTTGTGCACCCTCAAATGCCAGCTGACTGCGCCAGGATACGAACCTGAAACATACGGTCCAGCAAGCGAGAACGTTACCGCTGAGCCACGCCGCCAGTCCGGTCGATTATGTCTCCAGATCCATAACATTCTTTAGATACTTCTTATCTTTCTTTCTTCCTTCAATGATGGTAGCAGTTTTTATCTAGGTTGTGGCGTTTGGTAGAGGTAAATCGTTTCTAAGGTCTTCAACAAAGAATTGTTCTATTATACTCTTTGATAATAACAACGAGTTATAACTATACTCATATATTTAGGAGAAAGTAGGCTATATGTTCTTTACTGAACATCTTTTTTTTTACAGGATCTACAAGGTCACGAACTTCGGGTGGGGCATTTCTAGTCCAAGTTTCACGCCATTTAGCTGTAATGCTAAAATTACTATCAGCAAGCTGTTGAGCCAGTCGCAGGGGTGGATTAATCGTTTTCGATTAATTTCAAATTATTCATTTACAGTAGAGCGTCATTAATCCGAACGTCAAAAATCTGAACGCCCGCTTTACACATGTGTACTGTATTTTCACAGCGCTGTGAGAACAATGACCTTGGGAATTGTTTGTTTTGAACCATCCACTCCCCTCCCCCCAGTGGGCCAGTCTATTTTGAACCCTGTCAGTTCAGTTGCTTCACTAGTGTAGTTGTAGGTGCATGTTGTGGTTCGTAGTGCGTACATAATTTATATATTAATTACAGTACTGTGTGTGTGCCTTGTACAATATCCTATTATCAGGGACACTGAAGAGGAAACATAAATTTCTAACTATAGAAACCGAACTTGAAATAGGTGGCTTCGGTGGCGTAGTCGGTAGCATTCTGAGCTCCTATGCCCAAGATAGCGGGTTCAAACACGGCCAAAGCCGTCGGATTTTTTAAGAGCGTTAAAAATCCCTCAGTATGCCTTCCTTCGGAGGGGAAGTAAAGCCGGCGGGGCAATGTCATAGATTTATGGCATGTTAAAGAACCTTCCACTAATTGCACCTGTGTGAAGCTAAATTGGATAGGCTAAGAATGTAAACAACACTCTTAGGTTTCTACGATCGTTGCCTAGAGCCAACTGCGGTGGCGTCTTGTAGCTAAGTTCTGAACTTGGCCTAGTAGTCGTTGACGGTGGCGCTTGGCGGCAAAAGTAGGAACTATTTGAAATATTCTAAGTTGCAGTACTTAAATTAAAACAGATAACACACACTAATACAGTCACCACAATTAACACCGGTTATCAGACAGATTCTACACACACCCAAAGTACACGGGGCTACATGACCGCGTTGTCGCAGCCCCAAAACTTAAGAACCAACCAACCAAACTCGAAATATTAAATAAACATAAAAGAGGTGAAAGTTGCTCGTCTTTGTCAAAACACTATAGAGTGGGTAAAAAATACCATCTCGGACATTAAAAAGAATGAAGGCCGCATTCTGACTTTTGCTTCTAAGTTAGATATGTAAATTTGTAAATATGTAGTGAATTATTTTTGTAAAATGAGTGCTTTTTTCTGGATTTAACGATACAAATAAATAAAAGGACAGTATGTATGTACATATGTAAGTACATAAAGTGTTTATTTTTAGCCTATTTTCATTTTATGAAAAACAAGATGTTCAGTAAAGAACATATAGCCTACTATCTCCTAAATGCATGGGTATTGTTATAACTCTTTGTCCTTTTCAAGGAGTATGATTGAATGTTGGTTGTAGTAGCTTGTTGAAATACAACGTGCTATAGGGATATTAGACATGAATATGAGGTGCCCTTTGCTAGTGCTACCTCTGTACCAAATTTCGTTCAATTCGGTTTCACCGTGTTCGAATTAATAGGAGGAATCAATTTTGACATAAAGATGGCCGCCATCCGCAAACTATTGGGCTGATTTTCTTGCAGTTTGGTCAGAATATGTTTCCCACATCAAGATATGGTGTTGTAAAATTTGGTAGAGACTAGATTATTAGGTTGGTCGTAATTATATTTTAGCTTTTAACATTTGGGTGGCCGCGATTACATTTCCGTCATGATAGCGGTGATATAAAACATGACACTGAGGTGCCCTTTGCTAGTGCTACCTCTGTACCAAATTTCGTTCCATTCGGTTTCACCGTGTTTGAATTAATAGGGGGAATCGATTCTGACACAAAGATGGCCGCCATCCGCAAACTATTAGGCGAATGACCTATTAGATTGGTCAAAGGATGCTCCCTCCATAAAGGTATGTAGTTGCAAAATTTGGTAGAGATCGGATGGTTATGTTAGTCATAATTTGATTTAAGCTTTAAACATTTGTGTGGCCGCCATTACGTTTCTGTCAATATGGCGGCGATATTAATCATGACACTGAGATTCCCATTGCTAGTGCTATCTCTGTACCAAATTTCGTTCCATTCGGTTTCACCGTGTTTGAATTAATAGGGGGAATCGATTCTGACACAAAGATGGCCGCCATCCGCAAACTATTAGGCGAATGACCTATTAGATTGGTCAAAGGATGCTCCCTCCATAAAGGTATGTAGTTGCAAAATTTGGTAGAGATCGGATGATTAGGTTAATCGTAATTTGATTTAGGCTTTGAACATTCGTGTGGCCGCCATTACGTTTCAGTCAAGATGGCAGCGATATAAAACATGACACTGACGTGCCCTTTGCTAGTGCTACCTCTGTACCAAATTTCGTTCCATTCGGTTCCACCGTGTTCGAATTAATAGGGGGAATCAATTTTGACATAAAGATGGCCGCCATCCGCAAACTATTAGGCTAATGACCTATTAGATTGGTCAAAGGATGCTCCCTCCATAAAGGTATGTTGTTGCAAAGTTTGGTAGAGATCGGATGGTTATGTTAGTCGTAATTTAACTTAAGCTTTGAACATTTGTGTGGCCGCCATTACGTGTCTGTCAATATGGCGGCGATATAAAACATGACACTGAGATGCCCTTTGCTAGTGCTACCTCTGTACCAAATTTCGTTCCATTCGGTTTCACCGTGTTTGAATTAATAGGCGGAATTGATTTTCACACAAAGATGGCCGCCATCCGCAAACTATTAGGCTAATGACCTATTCATTTGGTCAAAGGATGCTTCCTCTATAAGGGTATGTTGTTGCAAAATTTGGTAGAGATCGGATGATTAGGTTAATCGTAATTTGATCTAAGCTATGAACATTTGTGTGGCCGCTATTACGTTTCCGTCAAGATGGCGGCGATATAAAACATGAGACTGAGGTGCCTTTTGTTAGTACTACCTCTGTACCAAATATCGTTCCATTCGGTTGTACCGTGTTTGAATTAATAGGGGGAATCGATTCTGACACAAAGATGGCCGCCATCCGCAAACTATTAGGCGAATGACCTATTAGATTGGTCAAAGGATGCTCCCTCCATAAAGGTATGTAGTTGCAAAATTTGGTAGAGATCGGATGATTAGGTTATTCGTAATTTGATTTAAGCTTTGAACATTCGTGTGGCCGCCATTACGTTTCAGTCAAGATGGCGCCGATATAAAACCTGACACTGAGGTGCCCTTTGCTAGTGCTACCTCTGTACCAAATTTCGTTCCATTCGGTTTCACCGTGTTCGAATTAATAGGGGGAATCCATTTTCACACAAAGATGGCCGCCATCCGCAAACTATTACGCTTATGACCTATTAGATTGGTCAAAGGTTGCTCCCTCCATAAAGGTATGTAGTTGCAAAATTTGGTAGAGATCGGATGATTAGGTTAATCGTAATTTGATTTAAGCTTTGAACATTCGTGTGGCCGCCATTACGTTTCAGTCAAGATGGTTACGATATAAAACATGACACTGAGGTGCCCTTTGCTAGTGCTACCTCTGTACCAAATTTCGTTCCATTCGGTTTCACCGTGTTCGAATTAATAGGGGGAATCCATTTTCACACAAAGATGGCCGCCATCCGCAAACTATTACGCTTATGACCTATTAGATTGGTCAAAGGTTGCTCCCTCCATAAAGGTATGTAGTTGCAAAATTTGGTAGAGATCGGATGATTAGGTTAATCGTAATTTGATTTAAGCTTTGAACATTCGTGTGGCCGCCATTACGTTTCAGTCAAGATGGTTACGATATAAAACATGACACTGAGGTGCCCTTTGCTAGTGCTACCTCTGTACCAAATTTCGTTCCATTCGGTTCCACCGTGTTCGAATTAATAGGGGGAATCAATTTTGACATAAAGATGGCCGCCATCCGCAAACTATTAGGCTAATAACCTATTAGATTTGTCAAAGGAGCCCTCCATAAACGTATGTTGTTGCAAAGTTTGGTAGAGATCGGATGGTTATGTTAGTCGTAATTTAACTTAAGCTTTGAACATTTGTGTGGCCGCCATTACGTTTCTGTCAATATGGCGGCGATATAAAACATGACACTGAGATGCCGTTTGCTAGTGCTACCTCTGTACCAAATTTCGTTCCATTCGGTTTCACCGTGTTTGAATTAATAGGGGGAATGGATTTTCACACAAAGATGGCCGCCATCCGCAAACTATTAGGCTAATGACCTATTCATTTGGTCAAAGGATGCTTCCTCTATAAGGGTATGTTGTTGCAAAATTTGGTAGAGATCGGATGATTAGATTAATCGTAATTTGATTTAAGCTTTGAACATTTGTGTGGCCGCCATTACGTTTCCGTCAAGACGGCGGCGATATAAAACATGACACTGAGGTGCCTTTTGTTAGTACTACCTCTGTACCAAATTTCGTTCCATTCGGTTGCACCGTGTTCGAATTAATAGGGGGAATCGATTTTCACACAGAGTTGGCCGCCATCCGCAAACTATTACGTTGATGACCTATTAGTTTGGTCAAAGGATGCTCCCCCCATATAGGTATGTTGTTGCAAAATTTGGTAGAGATCGGATGATTAGGTTAGTCGTAATTTGATTTAAGCTTTGAACATTTGTGTGGCCGCCATTACGTTTCCGTCAAGATGGGGGCGATATAAAACACGACACTGAGGTGCCTTTTGTTAGTACTACCTCTGTACCAAATTTCGTTCCATTCGGTTGCACCGTGTTCGAATTAATAGGGGGAATCCATATTCACACAAAGATGGCCGCCATCCGCAAACTATTATTCTGGTGACCTATTGGTTTGTCAAAGGATGCTCCCCCCATAAAGGTATGTTGTTGAAAAATTTGGTAGAGATCGGATGATTAGGTTAGTCGTAATTTGATTTAAGCTTTGAACATTTGTGTGGCCGCCATTACGTTTCCGTCAAGATGGCGGCGATATAAAACATGACACTGAGGTGTCCTTTGCTAGTGCTACTTTTGTACCAAATTTCGTTCAATTCGCATTCACCGTGTTCGAATTGATAGGGGGGGACAGACATTCAGAGTACACACACTCACACACAGACACACACACACACACACACACAGACTCACACACACACAGACAGACACACTTTTTTCGCCCTGTGTTGATCTCATAAGTCTACTTTCATTTTTTGCAAAAATCGAAAGTAGGCTAAAAATAGGCTTATGTGATCACCTTTTGTCCGTGTGTGTGTGTGTGTGTGTGTGTGTGTGTGTGTGTGCCACCAGTAACATCTAAACGGCTGGAGCGATTTCAATAAAACTCGGTAAGATCATAGCACGATTCTGGCCGACCCCGACCGTGCCATTAAAATTTTATTGTCTCTCACCAATGCAACATGGCGATTGTGCGAAATATTTCACCAGTATTCAGTATCTCCAAAACTATTACAGATATCACCCTGAAATTGTGTACGTTAATAAAGGGAACTACTAAAAGTTCACCCATGAGACTTTCAAAAACCTGGTATCTACAAAACCAACATGGCTGCCAAGCGAAGTTGATACTTTCAAATATACTTTTCTCGCGATTTAACCATCCAAACGGACTGAAACATGGTGCAGCATATATTTATACACATTGTAATGCAATGGCGTCTGATTTAGTTCATTTGTTTACATAACCTCAAAATGGCGGTTGTGCGAAATATTTCACTGGCATTCTATGATCTCCGAAACTATTACAGATATCACCGTAAAACTTTGTACGGTGATATAGGGCACTACTACAAGTTTATCTATGTAACTTTCAAACACCTGTCAAGTAAAAAACGAACATGGCGGCCAAGCGAAGTTGGAACATTTTAATAGACTTTTCTCGTGATTTAACCCTCTGAGCGCAGTGAAATGTGGTACAGTAAATGATTATACATATTGTAATGCAATGCCATCCAATTTAGTTCAATTGTTTACATAACCTCAAGATGGAGACTGTACACAATTTTAAAATTAAGTTTTTATTTCTTATGTCGTAATCATGCGATCGAAGTGCAAGTTTGAATAATGAAGCTACGCAATAATTTTCCTTTAATGGTACATAAGTCTATGGCCTATACATATAACAATCCAAAATGGCGAGCATCCGAAATATTTTGACGGTTTTCAATATCTACGAATCTTTTACAGTAATCAAACTGACATTTTTATGTTGAAGGAGGCAATTAACATGAGTAGGATATATGAAAATACGCTGTATATTTCTTCACGGAACTACTTGTTATTTATCTTCAACAATTTTAGTGTAACTAGTAATTTCTAGGTTATGTTCGAAAATCCGAACAAATCGGAAATCCGAATCCTCACCAGTCACAATTAGTTCGGATTTGCGACGCTTTAATGAACTCGATTATTAATCGATTCACCGAATATCGATTATTACTAGATCTAATAGGTATTTTGGGATTTGAAATAAAGTACCGGTGTAGTTGTTGTTGGTTCAGTTAGGTGCTCTGTGGCATCGTGGTCATGTACTTGGGTGTGTATGGAATCTGTCAGGTAACCTGTATGATTGTGATGGATGTTGTAGCATGAGTATTTGTACATTAGGCGAGGATTTGGAAGAAAACGGCCGCGAACTTACATTAGGAAACATCCAGACATTTGCCTGGAGTAGAAGTGGAAAGATATCAAAACTATTTATATGACATTTAGGTGGACATCGAACCTCCCTCTTCTCTGTTTTGCCCCACGTGGTACCGTGTTCCAATCTTCCAACCAGAATGAAATTTCTTTATTATTTTCAGTCGGCCAACACGCTGTTGTCCAACTAGATTAGTTGGGGTAACTCTTTATGTAACACACACTATTCCTGAAAAAGAATATATGTATTAATATCAATCACTGATGAAGGGGAATCACGAGGTCATTTTCAGTTCCAGGAGGGGAACTTATTGTATATTGAATAAGTCGTTAAACCTAAATAAATTCCAACCCCTAACAATATATTCAACATGGGGGACGCACAAAATATTCTTTACTATTACGTTCTAACTCTGGCAACTTATTTCCAGCATATGAACCTTCTTGAATATCAATTTTGGTGAACACTGATCTACTGAAACGTAAACTATTAATTGACCATAATAATTGAAATTTGCTCACAGTTGCCATGTTCAAATTTATTCACCAACAATCATGTAACTTGCATGTCCGACTCTCTAAACAGGATGGTGCAGTGGTAAAGCTGCTTGCCTTTCACCAAGGCGGACCGGATGATAAATCCGGTCACTGCATGTGAGATTTTCGAAATGAAATATCACGTCCTGTGGTTCGGATTCCACGTAAAAATGAAAGTCCCGTGGCTCATGATCACGTGATTAACGGTTAAGTAAAAATACAAGCTTTCTTTCTAAATAGAAAGATACGTGAGACTCAAAGTGAATAGGGATTCGATGATTGGTTCAGCCAGTAGCCGACTTCGTCAATGAAAATTTCAGTGCCCAACATTTTGTTTTCGCTAAGATGGTGACAATATGAGAATGGCGGTTTAAGTTCAGAAAATGGTATACAAAGCTAGCCCATTTAAGGTAAACATTTCATAATATGACCATTATTTAACCCTTTTGATGCCGAGTTATTATGAGTGGTTTCGTTAAAAATGCCAAGCCAAGATTAGTGAAATTACGAGTTTTTCTAAAAAAGACTTCCTAAGACATGTGTCAGGATAACACTATTGAACTTAGTATAAATGTCCCAAGTTTAGATAATTTCTAACAGGTTTCTTGTACGATCAATTTCTACAAATAAACATGGTTTCAAAGGGCGCACGTGCGGGAAATCAGCTGCCTGCAACATGTCCAAAGAACACTTATTGTGAATCTAGTTATTCACGGAACGTAAAGTACATTGATATATCCAGAGACAGAATTATTCCTGGTTAGTCTTGGTTGGAAATAAAAATACATTTTTTATCAAAATAAAAAGAAGGGGGCTGATAGATCGGGTCTTGGCATTCTTAACATAAAATCCCTCGGCTGATATATCGGCCCTTGGCACTATAAGGGCTAAGTAATATTTGAATGTACCGTACTTCCGAGGTCAAGTTATTATCAACAGATGTGACATCAAATTCCCAAGTAGAGCTTATCCTTCAAAATAAATAAATGTTACTTACAGACAGTTGGTGTCTCTACTTGTAATCACCATCCATGTACTCACCTAGAACAAACACAAACACAACATTAATTACAGAAAGAGTGTTCGCCAAGACAAGGACTTAATTAAAAGTCTTGGAGGGTGATATTGAACGATTATTGATACGGGACATCCTGTGTGTACCTCGTTATTTAAAAAAAAAAATACACACATCAAAAAAAGTTTTGCATCACCTCGGTTCCAAGAGTTCCGGAACCTTTAAATACAAAGGGAATAGAGATCAACACAAACAACATTTCAGCTCGTTTTATTGCTCATGAGACCCACACATTGCATGTTGTACCATCATACAGCTAGACTTTCAGCATTTGTGGTCCAGATTGCAGTACACACCACTACCTCTAATACCCAGTAGCACGTCCTCTTGCATTGATGCATGCCTGTATTCGTCGTGGCATACTATCCACAAGTTCATCAAGACACTGTTGGTCCAAATTGTCCCACTCCTCAACGACAATTCGGCGTAAATCTCTCAGAGTGGTTGGTGGGTCAAGACGTCCATAAACAGCCCTTTTCAACATATCCCAGGCATGTTCGATAGGGTTCATGTCTGGCGAACATGCTGGCCACTGTAGTCGAGCGATGTCGTTATCTTGAAGGAACGCATTCACAAGATGTGCACGATGAGGTCGAGAATTGTCGTCCATGAAGACAAATGCCTCTCCAATATTCTGCCGATATGGTTGCACTATGGGTCGGAGGATGTCATTCAGGTATCGTAAAGCCGTTTCGGAGCCTTCCATGACCACCAGTGGCGTACGTCGGCCCCACATAATGCCACCCCAAAACATCAGGGAACCACCACCTTGCTGCACTCGCTGGACAGTGTGTCTAAGACGTTCAGCCTGACCAGGGTGCCTCCAAACACGTCTCCGACGATTGTCTGGTTGAAGGCATATGCGACACTCATCGGTGAAGAGAACGTGATGCCAATTCCGTGGGGTCCATTCAGCATGTTGTTGGGCCGATCTGTACCGCGCTGCATGGTGTCGGGGTTGCAAAGCTGGACCTCGCCATGGACGTCGGGAGTGAAGTTGCGCATCATGCAGCCTATTGCGCACAGTTTGAGTTGAAACACGACGTCCTGTGGCTGAACGAAACGCATTATTCAACATGGTGGCATTGCTGTCAGGGTTCCTCCGAGCGGCAATCCGTAAGTAGCGGTCATCCACTACAGTAGTAGCCCTTGGGCGGCCTGAGCGAGGCCTGTCATCGACAGTTCCTGTATCTCTGTACCTCCTCCATGTCCGAACAACATCGCTTTGGTTCACTCTGAGACGCCTGGAAACTTCCCTTGTTGAGAGCCCTTCTTGACACAAAGTAACAATGCGGACGCGATCGAACTGCGGTATTGACCTTCTAGGCATGGTAGAACTACAGACAACATGAGCAGCGTACCTTCGTCCTGGTGGAATGACTGGAACTGATCGGCTGTCGTACCCCCCTCCGTCTAATAGGCCCTGCTCATGCATGGTTGTTTACATCTTTGAGCAGTTTTAGTGACATCTATGAACAGTCAAAGTGACTGTATCTTGGATACAATATACACAGTCAACGTCTATATGCCGGAGATCTGGGAACCGAGGTGATGCAAAACTTTTTTTGATGTGTGTATTTTATCATACGGCAGTTCTAATATATTCAAATATTCCAAAAAAAAGTCGAATATTTCATCGACCGGTTAAGAGGGAAAATGAATACAAGAAACGAATGAGTTATTTATACGAACGTATGAACACAGCAACTCTAATTTAGGAGAATTACATTAAGATTCATCTATATTCAGTTTACTTCGCTATCTTTTCGCTCTCTTTCTGCAATATTTTCCATTCCAATTCCTTTCCTTTCCGCGCAAAGCCACCATCTCTCCCTCCTTCTCCCTTGTGACTTCAGCCCTTCTTTACTGCTCCCTTCCCTGCCATTGTGTTTACTTCCCTTCACGGTCTTCCATTCCTGAAGGGCTCTTTTCAACTTGTTATATTAAGAGTCCCTGACTGCCTTCTTGCTCAGTTTTGACTACAGAAATAATTTACTCCAATCTGCTAATAGCTTATTCGTTTACAGTTTGTTGCTATAATGAATGCCTGCTAGAATATTTATACGTTAAGTCTCAGGTTGGTTGCTTCCTCAGTTCAGGGGCTGCGACAACGCGGTCATGTGTACCTAGGGTGTGTGTAGAATCTGTCTGATAACCTATGTTAATTGTGATGGCTGTATTAGTGTGTGTTATCGGTTTTTAATTCAAGCAAGGAATGCAGACATTTGATTTTCAAGTAGTTCCAACTTTTTCTACCAAACGCCACCGTCAACGATCAACTACTTCTGAACTTTGTTACTAGATGTCACCGCAGTTGGCTCCTGGCGACGAACGTTGGAACCTAGGAACGTTAGTCGAATATAACATATTTATTTAGCTTCACACTAGTGTAATTAATGGAAGGTTCATAAATCTATGGCATGGGACCGCCGACTTTACTTCCCCTCCAAAGGAAAGCCTACTGAGGGATGTTTAAAGCTCTTAAAAAATCCGACGACTTCGGCTGGATTTGAACCCGCGACCGTTGGCATAGAAGATCAGCATACTACCAACTACGCCACCAAAGCCGTCACGGTAAGTCTCTGGCTCACGCCATTAATAGAGGGTAAGATAACCAAAGGCAGACGCAGGAAGTTGCAGCTGCTATCCGGACAGTTGTACTGGTGATGCACGGCTCAAGGATCTCCAGTTTGTGCTCTTAGAGTGGGAGCGCTTTCTAATGGTTTAGGGCTCGACTCCGCATTTCTCCCTTCACCTGCCTATCTTTTCTCACCTGGTGGGGTGGCTTGCTTTGATTGGTGATCATTTGGGAACTCATAACATATCTCGAGTCCATTATAGTTATCCCTCTCGTACAGGACAGCAGTTTGTTTTAGAATTGAGGGAAGTCCAGGGGACTTCACGACGCTTAGTTTTCTTTAAATAGCATATTTTCTTTTTCACTTATGCTTTTCTGCACTTTTTCAGTTTTCCATTTTCCTTTTAATTGCAGTATTCATATCATTCCCCGTGCCATGGGAATTAACTACAAGAGATATCAATCCACACACCTGGCCGGAAATTGAACCCGGGGCCCTTCAGACCCAAGCCTAGCACACTAACCAATTAGCCACGGAGCCGCACCAGTTCGCTCACTCACATCTTAGTAGGCCTGAGAAAGCAGCACAGTTGAGACGGGGACTCGCGTCCATAAGGCACGTACCACCACTCGTCAGGGTTGCTGGCTGGTGATTTGAGATCCAATATTTTAATCTCAGGGTTCAAAAAAGCAGCCATTATGGTTGTGGTATTTTCCCGTTTCCATTTCCCACGCTCACGCCAGGCAAATACGGACATAATAAGCTAAATAATTTCAACTTTCAGACACCTACCCAAGTCCTAGACTGAAAAAGAAAGGAATTGTTACAATTATATACCCTGTTACAGTGCTTACCCAAACACGGGTTCTCAGACAAATTCGCACTCTGTCATCAACGATGGTTAAGATTTTTTTAAACATCAAAATTATGACTTAAGTTATCGTGTTTCACCGTTTTTCTGTTAAGTGAATCATTTAATAACCTATTTTTCTCTGTTTATTGGAGGTTTCTTTGTAAATTAACAGCTGCAATACTGACCTCTTTCAGAACTCTGTTATTAAATTTATTAGCCTACTTTCGATTTTTGCAAAAAATGAAAGTAGACTTATGAGATCAACACAGGGCGAAAAAAGTGTGTCTGTCTGTGTGTGTGTATGTGTGTGTGTGAGTCTGTGTGTGTGTGTATGTGTGTGTGTGAGTCTGTGTGTGTGTGTGTGTGTGTGTGTCTGTGTGTGTGTGTGTGAGTGTGTGTACTCTGAATGTCTGTCCCCCCCTATCAATTCGAACACGGTGAATGCGAATTGAACGAAATTTGGTACAAAGGTAGCACTAGCAAAGGACACCTCAGTGTCATGTTTTATATTGCCGCCATCTTTACTAAAACTGAATGGCGGCCACTCAAACGTTCAAAACGTAAAATCAAATAACGACTAACCAAATCATCCGATCTCTACCAAATTTGGTAACAACATACCTTCGTATAGGATGCGTCTTGTGACCAAACTACAAGGTCGTCCGCCATACCATTTCAGGATGGCGGCCGTGCGAATTATGCAAACTTTATAATCCATATCATGGGACCCACCAGTTCCGATTATCGAGCCGAGAATCGTTTTAACTGTTCTAAAGGAAGAGGCACGTTCGAAATTAAAAGTTTATTTTGTAATACTATAGTGCAGACGTGATTTTAAAAAGCTGAACTGATTCAGTAATAAGACAAGATGGCAGTGGATATCTTGTGCCTGACTTATATTTCACTAATTTGAGTATTGAATGCAATATAGCGTACTGATAAAAAATAAATAAACTTTGTATGAAATGCTTTATATATAAATAATATACTCCAGTGATGAAATCGTTTAGTATAAATCATTATTTGCTAACAAGTTCTATGTAAGTCATTTTAAATAGAACGATATTCGTTGACACAATTAGCTCAGTGGTAGAGCGATAGCCTGTCGCTCAGATGCCTATGGTTCAAACCCGATCAGAGCTAGGTTTTTTGCTTGAAATGTTATATGTTTATTGTTTTGTAATGACTCAGATGTTTTAAAATTAAGCGTTATATTGTGCAAATTATGGTGTAAAATATATATTTAATTGAAACATAATTCGCCAGCAGATTTACTCGAGACATCTAGCTGCCAAAAAGGTAACTTCCAGATTTTATTGAAAAGTTTCTTCTTCTGGCCGCTAGAATGCACTCGCTCTGTTAGGATTATATTGTTCGATATTTCACCACTAGATGTCCCGACTAGTCTACGTGGGGATCCATTGATTACTATACCATTATCATTCTATGCGCATCGAATTTGAAGAATGACAAGTTGATACTACGATACATTTTAACTTTTTATTTTAAAGGGTTTGTAACAGCCTATTTTGCGTTACTTGAAAATGTTATTAAGCGTTATATTGTCCACATTATGGTGTAAAATATATATTTAATTAAAACATAATTCGCCAGCAGATTTACTCGAGACATCTAGCTGCCAAAAAGGTAACTTCCAGATTTTATTGAAAAGTTTCTTCTTCTGGCCGCTAGAATGCACTCGCTCTGTTAGGATTATATTATCGAAAATATCCACATAGTTTGTATACACACGTCTCTGTAGGGTCATGGAAAGATTTGTTAATTCAATTTGGGTTGTGAAAGCCATGCACAACCAGACGTGTAAAGACATGCCTCAACTCAAAGTTGGATGTTGCCCACGGCAGGTCGTAATAATAATAATGTTATTGGTTTTACATCCATTTTAACTACTGCTGCTTTTAGAGACACCGGGGTGCCGGAATTTTGGCCCGAAGGGGATCTTTAACGTGCCAGTAAATGTACTGACACGGCTCCCTCGCATTTGTGCACCCTCAAATGCCAGCTGACTGCGCCAGGATACGAACCTGCAACCTAGGGCCCAGCAAGCGAGAACGTTACCGCTGAGCCACGCCGCCAGTCCGGTCGATTATGTCTCCAGATCCATAACATTCTTGATATACTTCTTATCTTTCTTTCTTTCTTTCTTCAATGATGGTAGCAGTTTTTATCTAGGTCGTGGCGTTTGGTAGAGGTAAATCGTTTCTAAGGTCTTCAACAAAGAATAGTTCTATTATACTCTTTGATAATAACAACGAGTTATAACTATACTCATACATTTAGGAGAAAGTAGGCTATATGTTCTTTACTGAACATCTTGTTTAATCATGTGATAAAACATAACGTAAATTTGCATATTTCTTTCGTGGATTTTGTTTTTAAAATCAACCATCCAACCAAAGCTCACGATTTTGGTCAGTTTCGTCGACCCTATTACTAAGAACACGTGAGAAAAGTTGCAATGTAATACACCTTATATTTCAGGCGATACAAGGGAAACTGTTTTGAGAAAGTGAAGAACAAAGCTATCTGACTCCTTAAATAGCCTGTGCAATGCCTAGCTTTTAAAATCTTAACTCCAAAACTAATGCAGATATTTACAAGATACTTTTACCAAAATGAACAAGAACAAATGGGGTTATATTCCAAAAAAAATTTTGAGAAATAGAAATTTTCAGCTGTAGACTACCGATTCCTTTAATGTTCCTAGCTAGGATGAAATAACAAATTCATATCCCATTAGTTCTAAACGTTCCAGATCTCTCTTACCACTAAAGCAACTAAAATCTTAGCCGTTTCAAACTCGGCCACTAATGCAGTTTTACGTTCAAGCATTTCACTGATGATCAATCACCCATTGACCATAATATATCACATGTAATGGATGCTAATAGCGTCGCCACTCAAACCATTACTCGACGTTTTATTAATAATGACGCGATTTGCTCGCTCGTAAGCGATCGATTTAATTTCTCTTTCAGCATGTACCTTCTAATTACGAATACGCCCATCATTTGTCAACCAGCTGACATTCCTCACTGGTCAAACACAAACCTAATTTAGATCCAAATAATGTACTGTAATAAATTCGTCATTTTTATCTGCAAAATAAAATCACTGAGTGCATCACGAGATTTTTTTTCTGACAGGCTGCATTAATCTCTTCTCTGTGTATTTTACTGAATGCAAGCTAGCAGTCACATAATAAAACGGTCCCTTACTCCTGTGTAAATAATTACGCAGTACATCAATTTTCCAACTTGTTTAGCCGACTCTTAACTATTTAAGAAATGTAAAATGAGAATTATTATATAAACAGGTTTATTTATTTTGTGTTTATCGGTCCGACTATATGTCCTGTACCCCCACCTCGTACTCCTCAATTTTTGAACGTCAGCACATAATTCGGCGAAAATTAGTATGCATCAAGTCCTCTGTGACATATCAGACTTTTTCCATTTTCAAGACTATCATTGCTGCCAATTGCAAACAAGACGCCATTTATAGCATACATTCGAATTTTGTTAAAAAGAAAGTAGACTTATGAGATCTACACGAGCCAATTGCCTATGTTGATGATGATGATAATTGTTGTTTTAAGGGGCCTAACATCGAGGTTATCGGCCCCTGATGAAATGAAATGGCGTGAAATGAAAAGATGAAGATAATAATGATGATGATGATGATAATTGTTGTTTTAAGGGGCCTAACATCTAGGTTATCGGCCCCTAAAGATAAAAACAGCTCACTGCTATGGATGAAACGAAAATGGTTTATATAAAATTGACAGTGAGCCCCAACAATTACGACTTATTTGAATAAAAAAGAATGAAAGGTGGATGGTAAAACACAATAAAACAAATAAGGCATAGTGAACGTTAAAATAGATGAGCACAATAAAAAACATAAAACAGACTTAACCTGAATTAAAAGTCTTAAATTACATTGTGTTCTGTTAGGTAGTCAGCCCGAAGGCTGGTTGGATCCTCAAAAAGTACCGCCGTTAGGTTATGTGAGTAGATACCCACAAAAACCCAAGGCAGCGCTATATTGAGGCGTTCTAGGCAAGAAGAGGAGTGAGGTAGTTTGCCATTGCTTTCCTCACTGAGTCAGAACAGTAGTCCTAACCCTATGAGTAGAACCTTTCACAGCACTCACAGACACTGACTGTGCCCCGAATGCCATTACTAAGCACCACCCATACCTCAGTAGCTTCCATATAATCACAGCCATGAGTGAGACTGAGACATCGGTGAAAAGCCACCTTTTACTCTAGCCTGTGCCAACTGACAAATGCAAATGTACTGCATTCATCAAGAGATGGCAAACAGGCCATTACATTAAAACCTAAAAAAGTAACGATTGCCTATGTGTCTGTCTGTGTTGAGGCAGATGTCCCCGCTATTCCGCCCTTTAAACAACTAGTTATTTAGTTATTCTGCCCCCCCCCCTTCCCCTAACATACTCTGTGTGTGCAGGTGTGTATGTCGGTCGTCCTATCGAAACTGAATAGTATCATTTTCAGCACAGAGGAAGCACGTGTTAATGGCACTTCAGTGTCGTGTTTCGTATCGCCGCCATGTCAATGAAAACAAAATGGTGGCCACCTGAGTGTTCAATTATTAAGTCGAATTACGACAAAAACAAACCTTCATGTAGGAATCACCTAGGGTCCAAATTACGGGGTAATCTGCTGAATAATTACGAGATGGCGGCTGTTCAAATCATGCAAGCATTACAATCCATAACGTATGATCCAATTAATCAATACTCACAGTACTTGACATTCAGATAGTCTCATATTAGGATGTTCTTTTACCAATGTCTATATAAGAGTGAACATTACACGCAGCCTCCATATTCAATTATAAAATATAACAAGACGTTCCGTGACGAATTAAAGAACCTATTTTTCTTAAAATTAAGATTCATGCCAATGATTAATCTACAGTATACGGACCTATCTAGAATAATGACGAAATTAAGTTGGTAAAATCGAAATTTCTAATTAGTTCGAAATATACCTGGTATAATGTAGCCTAATATAGCACTACAGTTGACAGCCCTGGTGACTGAATATATTATTAGTTCCATCACTTAAGGTACAGAATACAACATTTGGTTGAAGTCCAATGGATAACATGGACGTTACATACAGTTAGACATTGGATCTATCAGCGTGCGTAAAATCATTTTGGCAACAATGTCATGCCTGTGCTGGACAGGAATAATCTGAAATATTATGATATCTTGTTGAGCCAATTTTGGATGAAATCCATTTGTTAGTATAGAAGTTACATGTATTTTAATATTGGACCTATCGGCAGGCATAGAAACATGTTGGTAGCATTGACTTATATTAGTTATTCCAAATTAATCTAGAATGTTAGGTACTATTCGTGTGCAAAATATAGAGCTGTTGGCTTACACACTTTCTGATATATTGATATTAGGGTAAAAAAATATAGACAGCATTTATTAATAATTGGCAGCTCTGGTTGCTCTTAAGAATACTTATAGTCATATATGTTAAGGTACACATAGCACGCACGAAATTTGGTTGAAATCCAACTGATTGTATAGAAGTTTCATGTATTTAAAAATTGGTACTATCAGCAGGCTTAGAATCATGTTGGTAGCACTGACGTATATTAGTTACTCCAAATTAATCTAGTACAATACGTTGCATAGTTCAAAGCTGTCGGCTTGCATACTTTCTGATACATTGGTATTTGGATTAAAAAAAACATAGAGAGAGCATTTATTAACAGTTGGCAGCCCTGGTGGCTCCTAAGAATACACTCAGTCATATCTGTTTATGTACACATATTACATACAAAATTTGGTTGAAATCCAATTGATAGTGTAGTCGTTATATGCATTTAAACATTGGACTTATCAGGACTCTTAAAATAAATTTGGCAATACTCCTGGAAATTAAACTGAAATATTATTATCTATATGTGTGCCAATTTTAGAATAGCTCTCATGCATACCTTCCAAGATATCCAACATTGAGCTCAAATTTCTAGTGCGTTTCTTCAGCAGTTGATAGCACTTATATCATTTTCAAATTTGAGCTTGAGATATTCAGGTATAAATCTTTACTCATACTAAATTTGGTTTCGATTGTTGCAGCCATTTAGGAGCTGATAAAGGGGGGGGGGGGGGGAGGACCACGCACAGTCAAACAGACAGACAGACACACATTTTCCCGGATCGATCCCATAAGTCTACTTTTCCCTCATTTTTGCAAAATGTAAAAAGTAGGCTAAAAATGATGTGTAACCCTTATCCTGCTATGTGTGTCCCGGGAGCGCAAATCCCTTGTTGACAGTGAACTCCGTTTGTCATTGAAATAACTACTTGTAAAACTCCAGTGCCAAATCCTGACCGTAATGAATCATAATTGTTATTTGCCGTGGCGGAAGCAATCCACTGCCTACTTGATGCGAGCTGCGCTCTATCCGGCCAGTTAGTGAACCCATGCCAACGATGTTATTGAAAATGGCCTCGTTTTGCCGATCAGCGCACTGCCAAGTATAGGCGCGATTAAAAATTAGGTGTGCGGAAGGTATATTAAATGTGTTTCTCCCAGTGATATGTTTAGACCAACGAAGTTTAAATTATTGTTAGTAGTCGGTGTTAATATACTGAATACCTACGTTGTTTGGAGTGTTTGTTGATGCGATATAGATTCCACATAGCTACACGGCCGACAGTACATCGAGTGCTTACATTAAATAAGAATAAAGCAAAAGTATGAAGATTTAATAAATCGTAATTTTTTTCAGCAAATAGTATAAAATGAATATTTTTACACCAAAGAACGATAACTTGAAGATGATTTATTGTAGGAATATCTTAAATGGGGTCTCCAAACCTTGAACTAAACTGTATGCGATATACATTCCCCATAGCCACATGGCCTACAGTACGTCGTTGTACCGATCTCCGCCATCACGCGCGCTCATTGTTTCCGTCCCATGCACTTCCGTCCCATCCACTTCCATCCCTTTTCCAAAATCACTCCCACAAAAATGTCCATCTACCGAGTAGAAAGATGTTACTCATCAAAAATTGACAACAACTTATGATGATAATGATTGTTGTTTTAATGGATGGAAAAGTGACGTAATTTGCCCGTAATATACAGTAGCTTATGTCACATAATATATGCAATTTACAGGTTTATAACTTATCAACTTTACATTGTTATACAAGTACGTACACATACATAACCCTGTTAAAGCTAAGGAAAGAAAAGCCAACTCCGTACAGGGAGTAGTGGAAGGTAGAGGCTTCCACTCTTTGCGACAACAGCACGGTAGATGGAATGGAGTTGTCAGCTACATGCCCGGCCGTCTTTGCTCCCAGGAATTACCCTGGTACTCATTTCTGGTGTAGGCTGAGTGAACCCCGGGGCTATTTGCATTTCCGTAAGTGGTAGTTTTGTTTCTGAAATCCACTAACTGGGTGGGGATCGAACCCACTCCCTTCCGCTTTGAAGCTCAGCGCCTCTTCTGACTGCGCTACGCACCCCCCTTACATAACCCTGTAAATGACATAAATAACATACACATCTCTAGTTAGTATAAAACTAAGTCCCCGATTCTTGGATGTTACGGGTAAACTCGAGAACCACTGGATGGATTTTGATGCGGTTTTCACCATTCTGTAAAACATATCTCGAGGATGATTTCTGTAGAAATTAATTTATGATCAAAGGAAGCCTAGCAGTATCGATTTCAGTGGAAAAGTCGAAAAAAACCTGGCGTCCGAGATCTTTGTAAGCTTACGCTGGGCAAACCGTTAAAAATATCTAAATACTATGAGTGTAAGAATTGTTCAGTGTGAAAAGTTCTACAAAAAAGGTTCGCGAGACAATATGTCTATCTTCAATACATCGCCCACTATAAGTGTTTTTACGTTTTAATTTCTTCCAACCATGTCCATTCAACTACTGAGGCGACAGTTTACGAGCTAGCTAAGAGCGAGTCTATCATCCCTGTTACAGCCTAGCTAGCGGGCGAACCTATTGCAGCAAACCGTTGAGTCGTGTTAAGACTTCTGAGAAGGGTGGTTGTGTTTGGCCTGGAAGTGCAACTCGGGTTTTCTTCATTTCGCCTGTGAACTTTTCGTTCCGCAAAATTCACAGTCAAGTTAAGATTGGACGGAAGGGGAATTTGAGTTTCATGCACATCGCCATTCCTAAATTACGTCTGACAAGAATTTGTTGCACATGCATCTCCATGATAATATAATTAATAGTCCAGTCAGTGATTTTAACCCATCATGCCGAGACATTAAACGGATATTGCTCGTTGTTCATTGACATTGAAAAAAAAAGCGCTTATCACGTAATGCATTCATAACTCTTCCCGGGCGAAGCCAGGTCGGATTGCTAGTTTTAAATAAATGAGAAATTCAATCACTCACTCACAGACAAGGGATTGTGAAGGCACACACACACACGCTCAAAGTTACATTATATAGGCTACTGTACACTGTCAATTTACATTGATTTTAAGTCAGTCATGCAAATATAATAGTGATTCTGTTACTGTCACACAATTATCATCATATAAACTCAAGTGATGTAGGCACGATAGACCACAGGATGCAAGGACTAGATGACTGTACATGTTACGAGATTCAAGACGGCAAACCTGACTCCAAACTGGATCCTAAATAGGAACTTACCCATCCCCCCATTCCTGATGATAACCTAAATAGGCGTAGCTCACAAACGATCGACAGTTGTAGGGAACTATTTGTGTAGTTTCGGGGTGTACTAAACAAATCTTTAATCCCTATTAATTCCCACATGTTTCCGAATATCGTGCATAAAGGAACAGTAAGGAACCGGTGCGACTGATTAAATACGTTTTCATGCTTTTACTGTATTTTAAATGAAGAAAACTAATATAAGAAGATCTTTCTAACTTCCTTTATTAATAAATTATCAAAAGACTTGTGTTAGTTTGAACACGCCGCTGGCTACAATTAATGACAATAAATCCTCATTAGGGATTGTAAAATAATATACAGGCAAACTTTTGAGTTCCATACAGAACCTCTAATGCTCAAATGCAGACCGCAGGGAAACAAATAATTAATACAGAAATGCGTGAATGAAAAAAGGAATGGATTTATGAATACTTTAATCAGGAAGTAAGCAATGCATGGATATGCTTAAATCTCACTGAAATGAAACCAATTGATCGTGAATTGTGAGATTGATGACACGTAAGAACCAATCACGTATATTAGCCTCAGACTTTATCATAATTGACTGCCACTGCAGTGGCCCGAGTTTGATCACGTCTCGGAAAAATAATTTAATTTTTGTTGCAGTTATTCGAACAGTATCGTTTTATTTCAAATCACCCACAAGGAGGCAATTTAGAACACATACTCTAGGCCAGAATTGTCCATATTCCTGAAATAAAATATGTATTTGTAAATTGTAGAGTGTTACCCAAAAACCTACTGAGTACCAAAAAGTTGTTTAGGCGATATACAATTATACATGTAGTGAAAGAATGTATCACAGGAGGTTTCATTTTAAATTTTCCTATTACTAAATAGAAGGACAATTGTAACTAGATTGTTTTTTTTAATTAATGATATTGCATGTATAATAAGTTGAATCACATGGTTTAAGTCAGAAATACTAAACATAGATACTGTAAGTGCCTATACTCTTTAACTCAAAAGTCAGCTAAGTGCCAATAGGCTATTTAGGTTGCCACGTTGGGCGTGTGGTTATCGTGACAGAATACCAATCCCAAGCTGGCAGGTTCGCTCCTGGCCGTGATAAGTGATTTTTGAAAGGCAACAAAAATCTTGGCATGCATGTCATACGTTGTTGGCATGTTAAAGAACCCATTTCATAATGACAAAATTAATCTTGAGATTTTCCGGCAACACAAAGTTTCTCCTTTCTCTACTATAAAGTGCTATAGCGTCAAGGAGTTCAGATATCTTAACTCCTTGGCTTTTATAGCGCTCCAAGGAATTACGAAATTTTACATGAAAGCTGCCCTCTAGGCGTCAAATAACAAAGCTTGCACCCGGAACCCGAGGCCATACGATATTATTATTATTATTATTATTATTATTATCATCATCATAATATGCTATTTGAAAGAAAATCACAAACAAATCAGTTCAAATTAGAATGACACAAGTTCTCAAAAAATGGTCTTTTTTTATCCAAATATGGTATCGATAAGAAGGCTTCTTTGTTTTCTTTGCCAAGTACTCTTTGTAGGTTATGAATATATATGATGTAATTTCCGTTTTATCGGATAAGTTAACAATTTTATCATATTAATTGATAAGTACTCTTTGCCCTTCAATTCCGTTGAATATTGCATGTCTGCTGTCAGAAACCTTCACTCCCTTTCTTAGAATATTAACATTGTTCCAAGTTTCCAATTCGCTAAAGGTATATTTCACTCCTATGACTCCGGGATTCCTTGCTGAGAAACGTAACATCGATACCTTTGAGATCTACAAAAGTTTCGTTGTTATCAAGGAATCAGCAGCAGACTGAATATTGAACATAGGTTGTTCAGTTACGTCAACGATTTCAGATCTTACAAAATCATGTACAGTAGGTCTTCAGGTACAAATGCCTTGCACAGCATCTTCCTCAGCTCTTGGTACTTAGCAGGCTTCTGGGTAAACAAGTGTGCATTATACCAGAGCTTCCATGTTCTTATGAATGTATGAACTAAACAAACCATTGTGGCACATAGCCGTGTCTTGGCTTCATTGGCAATGGTACATACTGTAGATGGTAGGTAATGCAAAACCTTATTGTTATCAAAAATGGCACTTAGCTGGTTTTTTGGTTAAACTCGTCAATTATTGTAGATTTCATCACTGTGCAAAGAAGTATAGTGCTATGAACGTAACGAGTTTCATTGAAATCGCTCCAGCTGTTTAGAAGTTATTAGGGGCGACACACACTCCTCACACACACACACACACGCACACACACACGGACAAGAGGTGATCTCATAAGCCTGTTTTTTTTTCAAAATTGAAAATAGGCTAAAAATAATCAACAGAAAACAAAAAATTACAAAAATCAATGACAAAAATACAAAAAATTAAAGGCAAACAAGAATCAAACAAGATGTTCAGTAAAGAACATTTAGCCTACTTTCTCTAAATGCACGGGTATTGTAATAAATCTTTGTCCTTTTCAAGGAGTATGATTGAATGTTGGTTGTAGTAGCTTGTTGAAATACAACGTGCTATAGGGATATTAAACATGAATATGAGGTGCCCTTTGCTAGTGCTACCTCTGTACCAAATTTCGTTCAATTCGGTTTCACCGTGTTTGAATTGATAGGGGGAATCGATTTGCACACATACTTGGCCACTATCTGCAAACTATTGGGCTGATGTTCTAGCAGTTTGGTCAGAATATGTTTCCCACATAAAGATATGGTGTTGCAAAATTTGGTAGAGACTAGATTATTAGGTTGGTCGTAATTACATTTTAGCTTTTAACATTTGGGTGACTGCGATTACGTTTCCGTCAAGATAGCGGTGATATAAAACATGACACTGAGGTGCCATTTGCTAGTGCTACCTCTGTACCAAATTTCGTTCCATTCGATTTCACCATGTTCGAATTGATAAGGGGAATCGAATTTCACACAAAGATGGCCGCCAACCGCAAAATATTAGGTTAATGACCTATTAGTTTCGTCAAAGGATGCTCCCTCCATAAAGGTATGTTGTTGCTAAATTTGCTAGAGATCGGATGATTAGGCTAATCGTAATATGATTTAAGCTTTGAACATTTGTGTGGCCGCCATTACGTTTCCGTCAAGATGGCGGCGATATAAAACATGACACTGAGGTGCCCTTTGCTAGTGCTACCTCTGTACCAAATTTCGTTCCATTCGGTTTCACCGTGTTTGAATTAATAGGGGGAATCGATTCTGACACAAAGATGGCCGCCATCCGCAAACTATTAGGCGAATGACCTATTAGATTGGTCAAGGGATGCTCCCTCCATAAAGGTATGTAGTTGCAAAATTTGGTAGAGATCGGATGATTAGGTTAATCGTAATTTGATTTAAGCTTTGAACATTCGTGTGGCCGCCATTACGTTTCAGTCAAGATGGCGGCGATATAAAACATGACAATGAGGTGCCCTTTGCTAGTGCTACCTCTGTACCAAATTTCGTTCCATTCGGTTTCACCGTGTTCGAATTAATAGGGGGAATAAATTTTGACATAAAGATGTCCGCCATCCGCAAACTATAAGGCTAATAATAACCTATTAGATTGGTCAAAGGATGCTCCCTCCATAAAGGTATGTTGTTGCAATGTTTGGTAGAGATCGGATGGTTATGTTAGTCGTAATTTAACTTAAGCTTTGAACATTTGTGTGGCCGCCATTACGTTTCTGTCAATATGGCGGCGATATAAAACATGACACTGAGATGCCCTTTGCTAGTACTACCTCTGTACCAAATGTCGTTCCATTCGGTTTCACCGTGTTTGAATTAATAGGGGGAATTGATTTTCACACAAAGATGGCCGCCCTCCGCAAACTGTTAGGCTAATGACCTATTCATTTGGTCAAAGGATGCTTCCTCTACAAAGGTATGTTGTTGCAAAATTTGGTAGAGATCGGATGATTAGGTTAGTCGTAATTTGATTTATGCTTTGAACATTTGTGTGGCCACCATTACGTTTCCGTCAAGATGGCGGCGATATAAAACATGACACTGAGGTGCATTTTGTTAGTACTACCTCTGTACCAAATTTCGTTCCATTCGGTTGCACCGTGTTCGAATTAATAGGGGGAATCGATTTTCACACAAAGATGGCCGCCATCCGCAAACTATTACGCTGATGACCAATTAGTTTGGTCAAAGGATGCTCCCCCCATAAAGGTATATTTTTGCAAAATTTAGTAGAGAGCGGATGATTAGGTTAGTCGTAATTTGATTTAAGCTTTGAACATTTGTGTGGCCGCCATTACGTTTCCGTCAAGATGGCGGCGATATAAAACATGACACTGAGGTGCCTTTTGTTAGTACTACCTCTGTACCAAATTTCGTTCCATTCGGTTGCACCGTGTTCGAATTAATAGGGGGAATCGATTTTCACACAAAGATGGCCGCCATCCGCAAACTATTACGCTGATTGCCTATTGGTTTGGTCAAAGGATGCTCCCCCCATAAAGGTATGTTGTTGCAAAATTTGGTAGTGATCGAATGATTAGGTTAGTCGTAATTTTATTCAAGCTTTGAACATTTGTGTGGCCGCCATTACGTTTCCGTCAAGATGGCGGCGATATAAAACATGACACTGAGGTGTCCTTTGCTAGTGCTACCTTTGTACCAAATTTCGTTCAATTCGCATTCACCGTGTTCGAATTGATAGGGGGGGGGGGACAGACATTCAGAGTACACACACTCACACACACACACACACAGACACACACACACACACACAGACTCACACACACACACATACACACACACACAGACTCACACACAGACAGACACACTTTTTTCGCCCTGTGTTCATCTTATAAGTCTACTTTCATTTTTTGCAAAAATCGAAAGTAGGCTAAAAACATAAAACAAACCAAAAATCGAAAACAAAAGAGAAAAAAAAACAAAAATAAAAATAAAAAACAGAGAATAGAAAACAGAAACCGAAATTCAAAACAGAAACAAAAAAACAAAATAAACAACATTTTTGAACAACCCCCCCCCCGGCAGGGATGTACCTGCAAATTTTTCTTGTCAGTCCTCTGTTAAGTAATTATGTGTGTTCTGATCCCAAGAGTAATCGTTCCTAAATTAGTTAAATAATGTTAAAAGAAATAAAAATATCGTTCGGCTTCGGATGCCGGGTGCAAGCTTTGTTATTTTACACCCGGAGCCACGTGTCCTCCATTTTTATGTGAAATCACACATGCAATGGCTGAGGAATCGAATACGTTTCATCTAGTGTACATCGAAATAATTATTTTGTAACTATAAATGGTCGTTAGGTACTATTCCATATGGTTTAAAATTAATCACATTTTCGAAAATGATTTATAACTTCCTTGAGTACCATCAGTGGCTGAGCTAATTGCATTGTTTGATACAGAAAAGGTAAAAGAGATGGATCTCGTCTAATGACCAACGAACATCAAACATCTCAATCTAAAAGCCAAATCTGGACAGCAGCTGAATAGATGATTGATTGGTCTCTTAAACAAAGGCATCGTCAAGGAAGAAAACAAGCTTTAATGTCTTCTGTGGAGACATCAAAACACGTAATAAAACTCTCTCAATCAATAATCTATTGTTCGCCCATGTTTTTGTATCTTCACCGGTTCGAGGAAGCAGCTAATGAATCTGGATGACTTCAGAGCAGTTTGTCATAACCTGACTTGACTTGACTTAAGGTTGCCAGGCAAAGAAACTGAATGGAGAGTATTTTTAGCCTCTCTCAAGGTTCATTCTGTGAGGTGAGCGGTCAATATTTTAACAAAGGACTTGCGAGTACAGGTTGTAATTGAAATAAATTACTGCCATTAAACTCATGATAAATGGCATTACTCCTAGAGAATAATGTTAGCTTTGAAGCCATTTTCCACTGTTGCTTTACCACAAAATAAATCCAATTAGGGCCTACTGGAATATGTGAAAAATAACCTGAAATAAATGACATGTGATTTCAGATAGGTATCAAAATCAGAACTTTCAACACATTAATGATATTAAAAGAAAATACCCACCGGTATTTTTATATTTATTTAGCATATGGCGTTTAGTGCCGGGAGTGTCCGAGGACATGTTAGGCTCGCCGTATGCTGTAGCTGCTTCAATGCGGATACCCATGGGTTGAATTAAATGTTCCGTTCAATTCAAGTAGTTCCAACTTTCGCTACAAGATGTCACTGACACCTAGTGGTGAACGTTGGAACTTTGATAGAGCGTTTCAACGAAATCTAACCTGCAAATTTAGCTGCACACAAGTTTAATTAGTGGAATGTTCTTTTACATGCCATAAATCTATGACATGGGACCACCGGCTATACTCTCCCTCCGAAGGAAGGCATACTGAAGGATTTTGAAGCTCTTAAAAAAACCGACGACTTCAGCCGGGTTTGAACCCGCAATCGTGAACATAGAAGCTCAGCATGATACCAACTACGCCACCGAAGCTGCAATTTGATAATATAAAATAATTGTGAAAAACTGTTTTAAATCTTTAAAAAAAATTGTGTTGGTGTTCCCATAAATAGACTAAATTTGTTCTTTAAGAAATATTGATAAGGTCTTTCTTTTCAAAGTACAATTTTTAATCTATTTATGGGAATACAAATTCAATATTATTTTAGATTTATATCATTTTTCCACAATAATAATAATAATATTGTATTGAACCCGCTGAGCTATCGTTCATGTGATATTTTTGTGACGGAATAATTATTATGGGATGTAGTACTTTTGAACATACCCAGAATACCACGTGGAGCAGAGAGCTCATGCTATACTCTTTGAAGTAGCGCTCAATTGCATTTTTGACTTTGGAGGTCTTGTTAATCACTTTTATCCTTTCATAAGACTCAGAATATTCTAATTCGTCATCCTGTATTATTGAATCATTTTGGTGAATGATTATTACGTTTTTGGTAAGGTATAACACTTGCAGATACGCAAGGAGCTATGAAAGTAGTCGCTCAATGACTTCGTTTTTGGCGACCTACTTCCGAGTGAAAGTCAGTGACGACACTACATCTGGAGATCTGACGCCAGACAGGCGTGTTTCGAGTATCCGTCCGTCGCGACGTGGACATTATAAATATTTTTGTGCTCAAGTGAGCATCCGACTGCATCGTGTATTGAAAATAACTATACTAACGTTGTCACATATTGTGGACATATTATTGTTCTACGAAAGGCCATATTAGGCAATATTTTCTACAAACTGTAATTGGTGCCATACGCCAGATATTTTTCCCACGTGTAAGTGGAAGGGCAAGGTGCCACGCCAAAAATATAAGAGTTATCGTCTGATAATTGTGCCAAGACGACGTGATTATTACTGCCAACGATCACAACATTATTGCTACGGAAATTCTGAATTGAAAATATCAATTTTATCGCGGATGCCACGTGATTGATAAAACGTGATACAATTGCACGTGCTAACAAGCAAAGCATCGCATCGTGTTGAATCTTGAGGATCAACAGGCTGAAAACTACAAAATACTGTGGAGAACACTATTATTTGCATCGTCCACAATAATCACGCCAAAACGCCGAGAGGAACGAGATATTTCGACATTTTCGACATCATGCAAGACATTGAACTTTTCCACGCCATGGTGAAGAAGACGATTATGGGCTAATACCATTCCGGTATGAGGGAGACGTCGTGATGGAGACCACCAGCTTGATGGAACGTCAGGATGCCGAGGACGCAGACGAAGGAACGTGGATGCCGACTTCCAGGCACATTCCAGACCTTTTTGGGAGACCATCATCCGGAGGCGAACGAACCCTGGTTGCTTGGGAGGTCCAGATTGGTGAATCCGTGGAGGACAGGACCATGCTGGAGAGCCAAGCAGAGTTTTTCGCGACCCTGGTCGATGAATGTCTGAGCCGATGTGAGAGCTACCAAAAGTCGTGAGTTTGGGCACCCTTTCTTTTGTAATAGTCCGCGGTGGTATATTTAGATATCGTACTTTTTTTTTGTGAATCAACCGCACTTATGTGTCAGCCATTTGCTAGGTAGGGTTGTAATTAATATAATTGTTGTTTATTTCAGTCATTGTGAGTCACCCTGTGGGGTAGACCAGTTTTGGTTAACCCTGGTGCCGTCCTGATGGACGTCGTACCACGTTATAGCCGACCCACTGCCAAACATGACTGTAATCATTTGCAGCTATTTTGCTCAGCCATGTGTAGGATATTTATCCGTGGTTTCATTCAGATGTCATCGTCACTTTATTTAACTGCAATCTTTGCAACCAGTCTGTTGAGACTCATGACCTCGTTAGATAGGTCGTATCGTTAGGAAACCAACTGTAGTTTCCAGTTTTATAAAAATATGCTGTATTTTCATTTTTGAAAGCGCTCAGAAGCCAATTTATAGTCAAATACTGACAGATGTATTATTTTGGAGAAAGTGTAGATGTCAAGCATCGAACTAAGTGCACTATCGCATCATTATGCAGGTCTAGAGTTGCAGATCTGTGCCATATTTATCAATTTGTTACTACGTTGTTTCTGTCATGAGGACACAGGTGTCAATGTTATACTGAGAACTTAATAAGTGTTATATCTTTGATGAGCAAAGAAGCTCGTGAGACATGCTGTTATGTCTGTGATTTACTATTCTTTGAAATGAAGGACTGCGATACTTTATTGTACAGTTAAATTGTAACGTGTTTAGCACACGGATTCTATAAGGTTTTTGAACCAAGCATATGCTAAGAATGACAAGGCCAAATATTACGGTATTATATAATGTTAAAACTAGCCGGCCTTGCCTGTTGAAAAATGTGGTCAGTGAAGGACTGCAATTTGTGAAGTTGTCACCAATAAACTGGTTTGTTGACCCAGTAACCTTGAAAACAAATGCTTGAAAGCGAGACAGAACTACGATAACATAGGACAGAATGTTGATTTCATTCATCTCTTTCTTTCAATGCAGCTATTGCTCATGAAACCCAGTGTTTCTTACTGTATTTTTGTTCATTTGTTTTTCTTGGATTTTCATACTGTTAGTTAGATATTTTGCTGCGAGGAATGTCATTTCGACATGTCCAGGGTTGTCAGGTTTCTTTATGCATTGTTGGCGGTCCTCTTGAGAGAGGAAAATTATAATGAAGGCAATTTGGTTATTAAATGCGAGGTTTTTGCCGCAGGTAACCCATGATATTATGTGCCTTGAGTGAGTAAGACGTGCCATTGTTGTAAGTCGCGCATCAGTTGTTGTTATAAGGCATTATTATGAGAGTTGTTGAAAGCGAGGTATTTACCGCTGATAACTCGTGTTTTTGTGAGTCCGAGCCGAGTTTACTCGTTGAGTTTTCCGACTATTGAGTCGATGTTTTGCTGCGGGAGAATGATTTTTAGAAGACTACTCCTTGTCAGGCCTTTGTCACAATACGCCATAAACCTACGGAAGGAACATAAACCGACATAATAAACATCATCCGCATAATTGTTTTAAACAAGATCTAACATATTATTTCCATTTAAACTTTGACATTCTTACATTTGAACCTGCTGACATGGCCGTGCAGATGAAGGGATTTCCTTTATTGGAAACGACGTAGACTGTAGACATTTTTGTTGTGACCTGGCGCACACATGAACCATTAGTTCATAGTGTGTGGAGCGCAGGCCATGTGATTGTCAGACGTGGTTTTAACTACGCTATCACCGACATTACTATCAAGCTAGATGACAATGGTTTACAAAGAGTTAACCATGGCGCAGGAAGGCATTATAATAAAAACTGTGTTGTACTATAATTATTGATGTCATGAAACTGTATTTTTCCCCATGTTACCTTTATTGCGTGCTATTTAGCACATGATTGTTGATTAGATTAATTGTTTTTAAATGGCTGTACAATTAGCTTTGTATTGTAACTGTTTTGCTATTACGGACGTCACCGCCGTAACTTTGAATGTTAACTGATAGGACTTAGCTAGAAAAGTTAAATGTAAATGTGGAAATGGTACCACCATAACTTAGCTTTGCTTTGCTCCTTCACTTATATGTAACTTCATATTTGCTTGATCATGTAACTTGTATTAGGGATTTTGCGTCGTACCATTTACCCAGCGTTGTTGCTGTTGCTTACTTATTGTGTATTAGATCTTTCGCGAGGGTTAATGTAACTTCATTGTTAGGGACTTGAACTTTTATTATCATTAACTTTTAGCTTGTGGATTAGCCGAACATAACCCTCCAACTAGGATAGGGGTTTGTGGAAATCTACAATAAATTTTCACGGTGTTTTACATAAGCCTGGATGTTTAATTTCACAGTCTAGTTTTTGAGGTGAACCTTTCCTTAGGCCGTCTTTGACCATCGCAACCATGTACCACGCTCCCCGTGGACTATTGAACCTCGTGCCGCATTGGCCTATTGTTAGGAAGTTCACCTGATCCTCACGGCAATCTTTTAAAGGTCCGACGGGGGAGATGTTAGGAGAGTCATCGCGGTTGTTGGCTATCCCGACAGCTTTACCGGAGGATTTCTGAAGGTCACTCACAAATATGTGCCGTTGCCACCCGGCTGACGGTCACATAAAATGGCGGCCCAACTAATGGGGCTACGAAGTTGGCATGGTGCACGGTGTTAACGTGGAAACCGACGTATAGGTCGCACATAAATTGGCTCCCTATACGTGGGGAGAGACGTTGACATGGTAACACATTGACTCCCTATACATGGAGCCAGATGTCAACATGGTGATCATCAGATGGCGCCCTGTATATTTTCTTATGCCGATATTTAGGAGGATCTTAATATTTGAATAATGGTAAATTGACAGGACTGGGACGAACTTAGAAAGTCGTACTGCAGATCAATAGACCGCATGGCATTCATATTTGATAGAAGACCATGGGGTGAGGTTTTTTTATATTGAATAAATGAAAGATAGGGTTTTTCTTAGATGATGCCTCATCCTAAGTAAATGTAATACTTTGCTTTGCTCACCGTTGTATTAGTAAATGTAGAAGCACTTAGTTTGCATACTCCAGCTGTACTCGTGATATTTATTAAGTCGAAACAAGCTTTATACCACCACGTTACTATCATAGCTGTAAGTTTCCATCATGATTGATCCCTCGTTTCTCTCAATATAAATTCTTGTCAAATGGATGAGGATATGATTCGCAGAGTGTTCGCTGAGATGTTGGCAGGTGTCAACGCTAACCTCCAACAACTTACTAGTGACTTGAGTGTGAATACACAAGCCTTAGAGGTTAATTCACAAGCTATTGACAATGTTAGACAGGAAGTAGGTGATGTAAATGGTCATGTGGACCAGGTCAGGCAGAACCTTGAGGTAAATACCCAATCAATTAATGAAGTACGTTTAGATTTAGAGATAAACACCCGTACTGTTAAAGACGTTAGGACCGATCTAACGAAGGTCAGGGCCGAAATGGACTCGTACAGGGTAGAAGCGAAAAATGACTTAACGGCAGGTTTGGCAGCGGTAAGGATAGACGTGATTCGTCACCACCAGGAGGCAAGCCAGCGCGTAGACACATTAACGGAAGAAATGAATAGGGCAAGACAGGATGTGCAAACCCGACTCGAGGAGCACACGGCTCAAATTCAGACCGCTATAAATAAAGTACAGTTAGACGTCCAAGCTGATATCGAGCACACCAGAGAAGAATTTGGGACTAGGCTGAATCACGTAGAAGGTTTTATGGACAACGTAAAAAAGGATATGGCTACCATGAACCTAGGACTGGTATTAATGAGAGGTGCAGCTAACGCCGTTAATAACAACGTGAAGACCATCGTGGATAACATGCTTGAGGTTAGGGAGGAACTTAATTCTAACCGGAAAGACATCGTGGAACTAAAAGAAACTGTCACAGGCTTACGTGATACTGTAGATGTGCACAGGGAGGAGCACAAAGTCGACCTGATGATGTTGAGAGGCGAATTCGTGGAGCATAAAACTACAGTCGACGCCAATGTAAATGGAGTCAAGGATGATATCAACCATATCCAGAGTAACGTATCTCAGGTTGAGGGCGAAATTGCAACATTGCAGAAAAGGATTGAGGAAATAACGATTATTGATAGGCTCGAGTTGAGTCGTAACCTCAAATCAGCTATTCGTGAGGTGGACCAAAATCTCAAAGGTAAAGTTGAACGAATCGAGTTGCAACTAAATGATTTAGGGAGCAAAGTCGCCAACAGGAATATACAAGAATTAGAAGTCATCGAGGGGAGGCTCGACAGGTTAGAAGCACTTCCGAGGGGAGTAGATTTGCAACCGCCGATGGGAAATACACGTGAAACGCCGGAATTTTGGACTAGTAATGTACAGTCAAGTGTACATGCCGATACACGACCTTGGCATTTTAATGCAACAGCGCCAAGCCAGACGTTAAATTACGATGCTAACCCGTTCAGACCAGCTATAAATAGACTGGATCCTGAAACTAACACGCCGTCAAACAACTACATGCAGAATACATACCGTACTGCTAATACTTAGGGTAATGTCACAGTGATAAGGTCAAGGGAAGAGCAACCCGCTAAATTCACTGGCACAGGAAGCGGAGTGACTCCTGTAGAATTTCTCACGAACGTCGAGAGCTATTTACGAGACACACTCGTAACTCCTGAAAGAGAACTTCGAGTTATTGAACGTCTTCTGGATGGACAGGCAGCAACTTGGTATCGGGCTTTTAAATATTCATTCTCCGGGTATCAAGACTTTAAAGAAGCACTACTGAGGACGTATTGGTCGAGTGACGTTCAGCAAAGTATAAGGGATGAAATGTACACTCGCCGATACAGTTCCAACATGCCAACTCGCTACGCAAATTACTTTGCAACCCAGCTTGCTAAATTGAGAAATCTTCAGCCTCCTTTATCGGAGCAGGATTTAGTGAATACCATAGTATGGCAATACCCAGCCGACGTGCAAAGAGTACTAATCGCTGCAGGGGCGACGACATTTCAACAGTGTGATCAGATATTACGACGTCTTGATGCTAACGCGGAGCAATTTCCAACTCACCGTCAACAGAAGGTTGACAGGCGTGAAGAGCGTCACGTTAACGTCACGACTGTGGACAAAGTTAGCCAGACACAAGAAGCATCACAGAACTCTGGGAATCCTCGGCCAGAATACAACAATGAATACCGCCGTAACTGGAGAGAGTGGAGTAATACTCCATATTCAAGGAACCAGAGAGAAGACAATAGAACATATTGGAATCGTAGGTTCGATAATGGGGCGAGCGACAACCGTCGTCACGACAATAACCGTCGTGGGAATCAGGAAGGTCCGTCAGGAAGAGGAAGGATCCGGCGAGACTACAGGTATAACGGAGGTTACCAACGAGGACGTGAACCACGTTACCATCCGGACCGTGACTGGGAAGGGAGAGCGCGCGAGAGCCGCGAGTACCTCCAGCAATTGAGAGAGAGCCAAAATAGAGAAGAGGGAGAAAGGAACCCTACTTCGAGGGAAGAAAGAAATGTGACGTCAGAGGCAGGACAGAACCAGCCTGGTACCTCTAGCCACAACAAAGAAAAAAAAACGCCGAAAAATTAAGACAGTCTAGTTTGGCTGAGCACAGAGTGACGGCAGATATTTTACTCTGGGAGCCCATCCAACAGGATTTACTCGACGAACGACGAACGACGAACCACAGTTATGAGCCAACACGTTTACCCAAAATAGTAGCCACTCTCAATGGATGCAGTGTTATAATTCTGATCGATACTGGCGCAATGATCAGTGTAATCTCTGCAGATTGCTATGCTAAGTTGAAGGCTAACTCTGAGGTGACAGAGCTGCCTGTTTCCGCTATTCGTGTCAGAGGAGTGATACCTGACCGGGTTGTGACGTGCAAGATACAGGTTTTGTGCACATTGAGAATCACAAGCCACGTGTATTTGCACGAATTCTTAGTTATGAAAGGTTTGCATCATGATGTCATAATAGGGGCTGATTTCATGAGGAAGTATGACGGTATTATCGACATGGGACGCAATACTGTCGAATTTAAACCGAACGAACCTATAGAGATGAACCTTGTGGTAGATGAACCGGAATTCCTGTCCGAAGTCGACGTTGTCGAGCAACTTAATAGCAAGGAAACTGAGGAAACACTTGATGCCGACGGAGAGGCAGGATTAATATCCACAACCATGCAAGAGAATTTGGCTACTACACTAAATGAATATTGGGACATATTCGATACTGCTCCTGGCGAAATTATGAATTATGAATAAGACCTCATTTTATTAGACGACTCTCCATTTCAGAAGAAAATTTACCCGATTGCTGAAAAACACCGCGAGGAAGCTGCAAGGAAGATCCATGAGATGGAAGTAGCAGGCACGATTAAGAAGTCACCGACTCCTTTTCTGAATCCAATTATACCTGTGGTTAAGGTTGATGGAAGTTTGAAGCTTTGTCTCGACGCCAGGGCTTTAAACGAACGCCTGGCTCCCGAGCACGACAGACCGCCTAAGATTAGGGACATCCTTAGGAAGTTTAAAGGGAAGAAAATTTTCTCATCATTGGACCTTGTACAATCATATTATCACATCAAACTGTCCGAGCATACTCAGAAGTACACTGGCTTCTTATTTGATCAAACCACCTATGTCTTCTGCAAGTTACCATTTGGTTTGAAGAATGCTGGAGCTGCTTTGATTAGAGCACTAGATGCTGAGTTAGCTCCAGAGGTAAAAGAGAAAGTAATATGTTATGTGGACGACATAATCATCGCTTCTGAAACAGAGGAAGAGCATTTGGCTACCCTACGCCTTGTTTTTGAAAATCTTCGACAGGCCAATTTCAAGGTCAAGTTTGATAAGTGCAGATTTCTCCAAAGAGAAGTAAATTTTGTTGGACATATTATTAATGGAGATGGATATCGACCGAATCCAGCAAAAATCAGAACTGTCGCCGCTTTTCCAACGCCAACCCGTGTGAAGCACGTGAGACAATTTTTGGGAATACTACAATTTTTTGCTGCTCATTGTGAGTGATACTCAGAGACTGTTGCACCACTTCAAAGTCTGCTGAAAAAGAACTGTAGATGGAATTGGAATGATGAGTGTGAGACAGCATTCCAGAAGGCTAAGCAGATGCTAGCGAATTCTATCCAGTTGGAATATCCTGATTATTCACGCAATTTCATTCTTGAAACAGACGCATCAGCCATTGGTATTGGAGCTATATTATTGCAGGAGGACGATGATAAGAAACGTCACTACATCGCTTTCTTGAGCAGACGTTTAAGAGCTCACGAATCTCACTATTTTACAACAGAAATAGAAGCACTAGCCGTCGTCTATGCATTAGAGTACTGGCAGAAACTTTTGATAGGCCAGAAGATTGTCGTAAGAACCGATCACCACGCTTTGACCTTCATCTTACGAACAAGACTGGCAAGTGACAGGATCACTAGATGGACTCTTTTTCTCCAACAGTTCGATCTGGAGATTGTTTACAAACCAGGCAGAGAGAATGTATTGGCCGACATCCTCAGCCGGAATCCTGAAACTTCTATTAATGCCATTGACATCGAGGGAGAATGCGAAGAACACCTTCGCCGACTTCGTTATCTACCCGAAGGACAGAGACGTGAAGAGGAACTTAGACACATCATTCGATTTCTTGAACGAAAGATGGATCCTCAGGATGAGCTTTATACAAGGATTGCTGCCATAGCAGATGACTATCTGATTTACCGTCGCGTTTTGTATAAATTTGTGGACGAAGATCACACCCAACTGCGTGCAGTTATTCCCAGAAGGTACCAGGAATCTGTCATTCTCATGGTACATTTGTCTATTGGTCACGGTGGAACGGACAAGACCATTGCCACCATTAAAGAGTCGTTCACCTGGAAAAGGTTAGGAACCACTGTCAGAGAGTTTTTACGTGCTTGTGACGCATGCCAGCGGAACAAATACACGTCACACTTATTGAGAGAACCACCTAGACCTATACTACCAACTCAACCCAGAGAGTTGTACGCACAAGATCTTTACGGTTCTATACCTAAAGCCCGTCGTGGGAATCGTTATATTGTAGTCACCATAGATGTGTTTACAAAATACACAATGCTCCATCCTATTCAGAAGGCTAATGCACATCAAATTATCCAGCGAATAAGACGACAAGTGATACCGGAGGCAGGGAAGCCACAATTCTTATTAACTGACCACGGATCGCAATATACTTCTGCAGAATTCGCCAACGCTATGGAGGAACTACAGATTGGTCATCTTTTGTCATCAATAAGACACCCTGAGAGCAATCCAGCGGAATGCGTTATGTCCACTATTGCAAAATTTTGTCGTTTGTATTGTCAGGAGGAACACTGGCGATGGACTGAAGTCCTGGTTTTGATGGCAAAATGCATTAATTCTACTGTGCATGAAAGCACTGGTCAAATACCTTTGGTCCTGCATTTGAACCAGATGCCACTGAGAGTCTGGAACCGAGTGATTGTAAATCCACCTTGTTTACAACCATCGCATGCCAGCAGACTGTTAGCTGCTAGAGATACTTTAGACAGACAAGCTGCCAAACGCTTGAGGAGAACAAGACGCCAGAGATTCAGAGAACCACTTGAGGAGGGAGACCTTATCCTTATAAGGAGACCCGGAATTTCTAATCCAATTGACCGCGTATACGGGAAATTTCTTTCCTTGTATTACGGCCCTAGTCGTGTTAGACAGCCGTTGAATAATGGGAGTTATGTCATTGAAGACATCAGAACTGGAGAACGTATTGGAACTTTCAACGCCGCCAATCTAAAAAAATATCACACATGAATGAATTATAGAGGCAAATAAAATGTCGTCCCAACATTTTCTTTGAAACTACGGAGAGGCAGATGAACCCGCTGAGCTATCGTTCATGTGATATTTTTGTGACGGAATAATTATTATGGGATGTAGTACTTTTGAACATACCCAGAATACCACGTGGAGCAGAGAGCTCATGCTATACTCTTTGAAGTAGCGCTCAATTGCATTTTTGACTTTGGAGGTCTTGTTAATCACTTTTATCCTTTCATAAGACTCAGAATATTCTAATTCGTCATCCTGTATTATTGAATCATTTTGGTGAATGATTATTACGTTTTTGGTAAGGTATAACACTTGCAGATACGCAAGGAGCTATGAAAGTAGTCGCTCAATGACTTCGTTTTTGGCGACCTACTTCCGAGTGAAAGTCAGTGACGACACTACATCTGGAGATCTGACGCCAGACAGGCGTGTTTCGAGTATCCGTCCGTCGCGACGTGGACATTATAAATATTTTTGTGCTCAAGTGAGCATGCGACTGCATCGTGTGTTGAAAATAACTATACTAACGTTGTCACATATTGTGGACATATTATTGTTCTACGAAAGGCCATATTAGGCAATATTTTCTACAAACTGTAATTGGTGCCATACGCCAGATATTTTTCCCACGTGTAAGTGGAAGGGCAAAGTTCCACGCCAAAAATATAAGAGTTATCGTCTGATAATTGTGCCAAGACGACGTGATTATTACTGCCAACGATCACAACATTATTGCTACGGAAATTCTGAATTGAAAATATCAATTTTATCGCGGATGCCACGTGATTGATAAAACGTGATACAATTGCACGTGCTAACAAGCAAAGCATCGCATCGTGTTGAATCTTGAGGATCAACAGGCTGAAAACTACAAAATACTGTGGAGAACACTATTATTTGCATCGTCCACAATAATCACGCCAAAACGCCGAGAGGAACGAGATATTTCGACATTTTCGACAACATGCAAGACATTGAACTTTTCCACGCCATGGTGAAGAAGACGATTATGGGCTAATACCATTCCGGTATGAGGGAGACGTCGTGATGGAGACCACCAGCTTGATGGAACGTCAGGATGCCGAGGACGCAGACGAAGGAACGTGGATGCCGACTTCCAGGCACATTCCAGACCTTTTTGGGAGACCATCATCCGGAGGCGAACGAACCCTGGTTGCTTGGGAGGTCCAGATTGGTGAATCCGTGGAGGACAGGACCATGCTGGAGAGCCAAGCAGAGTTTTTCGCGACCCTGGTCGATGAATGTCTGAGCCGATGTGAGAGCTACCAAAAGTCGTGAGTTTGGGCACCCTTTCTTTTATAATAGTCCGCGGTGGTATATTTAGATATCGTACTTTTTTTTGTGAATCAACCGCACTTATGTGTCAGCCATTTGCTAGGTAGGGTTGTAATTAGTATAATTGTTGTTTATTTCAGTCATTGTGAGTCACCCTGTGGGGTAGACCAGTTTTGGTTAACCCTGGTGCCGTCCTGATGGACGTCGTACCACGTTATAGCCGACCCACTGCCAAACATGACTGTAATCATTTGCAGCTATTTTGCTCAGCCATGTGTAGGATATTTAACCGTGGTTTCATTCAGATGTCATCGTCACTTTATTTAACTGCAATCTTTGCAACCAGTCTGTTGAGACTCATGACCTCGTTAGATAGGTCGTATCGTTAGGAAACCAACTGTAGTTTCCAGTTTTATAAAAATATGCTGTATTTTCATTTTTGAAAGCGCTCAGAAGCCAATTTATAGTCAAATACTGACAGATGTATTATTTTGGAGAAAGTGTAGATGTCAAGCATCGAACTAAGTGCACTATCGCATCATTATGCAGGTCTAGAGTTGCAGATCTGTGCCATATTTATCAATTTGTTACTACTTTGTTTCTGTCATGAGGACACAGGTGTTAATGTTATACTGAGAACTTAATAAGTGTTATATCTTTGATGAGCAAAGAAGCTCGTGAGACATGCTGTTATGTCTGTGATTTACTATTCTTTGAAATGAAGGACTGCGATACTTTATTGTACAGTTAAATTGTAACGTGTTTAGCACACGGATTCTATAAAGTTTTTGAACCAAGCATATGCTAAGAATGACAAGGCCAAATATTACGGTATTATATAATGTTAAAACTAGCCGGCCTTGCCTGTTGAAAAATGTGGTCAGTGAAGGACTGCAATTTGTGAAGTTGTCACCAATAAACTGGTTTGTTGACCCAGTAACCTTGAAAACAAATGCTTGAAAGCGAGACAGAACTACGATAACATAGGACAGAATGTTGATTTCATTCATCTCTTTCTTTCAATGCAGCTATTGCTCATGAAACCCAGTGTTTCTTACTGTATTTTTGTTCATTTGTTTTTCTTGGATTTTCATACTGTTAGTTAGATATTTTGCTGCGAGGAATGTCATTTCGACATGTCCAGGGTTGTCAGGTTTCTTTATGCATTGTTGGCGGTCCTCTTGAGAGAGACAAATTATAATGAAGGCAATTTGGTTATTAAATGCGAGTTTTTTCCGCAGGTAACCCATGATATTATGTGCCTTGAGTGAGTAAGACGTGCCATTGTTGTAAGTCGCGCATCAGTTGTTGTTATAAGGCATTATTATGAGAGTTGTTGAAAGCGAGGTATTTACCGCTGATAACTCGTGTTATTGTGAGTCCGAGCCGAGTTTGCTCGTTGAGTTTTCCGACTATTGAGTCGATGTTTTGCTGCGGGAGAATGATCTTTAGAAGACTACTCCTTGTCAGGCCTTTGTCAGAATACGCCATAAACCTACGGAAGGAACATAAACCGACATAATAAACATCATCCGCATAATTGTTTTAAACAAGATCTAACATATTATTTCCATTTAAACTTTGACATTCTTACATTTGAACCTGCTGACATGGCCGTGCAGATGAAGGGATTTCCTTTATTGGAAACGACGTAGACTGTAGACATTTTTGTTGTGACCTGGCGCACACATGAACCATTAGTTCATAGTGTGTGGAGCGCAGGCCATGTGATTGTCAGACGTGGTTTTAACTACGCTATCACCGAAATTACTATCAAGCTAGATGACAATGGTTTACAAAGAGTTAACCATGGGGCAGGAAGGCATTATAATAAAAACTGTGTTGTACTATAATTATTGATGTCATGAAACTGTATTTTTCCCCATGTTACCTTTATTGCGTGCTATTTAGCACATGATTGTTGATTAGATTAATTGTTTTTAAATGGCTGTACACTTAGCTTTGTATTGTAACTGTTTTGCTATTACGGACGTCACCGCCGTAACTTTGAATGTTAACTGATAGGACTTAGCTAGAAAAGTTAAATGTAAATGTGGAAATGGTACCACCATAACTTAGCTTTGCTTTGCTCCTTCACTTAAATGTAACTTCATATTAGCTTGATCATGTAACTTGTATTAGGGATTTTGCGTCGTACCATTTACCCAGCGTTGTTGCTGTTGCTTACTTATTGTGTATTAGATCTTTCGCGAGGGTTAATGTAACTTCATTGTTAGGGACTTGAACTTTTATTATCATTAACTTTTAGCTTGTGGATTAGCCGAATATAACCCTCCGAACTAGGATAGGGGTTTGTGGAAATCTACAATAAATTTTCACGGTGTTTTACATAAGCCTGGATGTTTAATTTCACAGTCTAGTTTTTGAGGTGAACCTTTCCTTAGGCCGTCTTTGACCATCGCAACCATGTACCACGCTCCCCGTGGACTATTGAACCTCGTGCCGCATTGGCCTATTGTTAGGAAGTTCACCTGATCCTCACGGCAATCTTTTAAAGGTCCGACGGGGGAGATGTTAGGAGAGTCATCGCGGTTGTTGGCTATCCCGACAGCTTTACCGGAGGACTTCTGAAGGTCACTCACAAATATGTGCCGTTGCCACCCGGCTGACGGTCACAGTATAGCCTCGGGTGCCTGGAGCAAGCTTTGTTAATTGACACCCAGAGGGTAGCTTGCATGTCGAATTTCGTCGTTCCTTTGAACGCTATGAAAGTCAAGGAGGTTAGATATCTAAACTCCTTGACACTACAGCGCTTTCAAGTCGAGAATGGAGGAACTTTGTGTTGGCTGAAAATCCCGAGATTAATTTTACCATTGAACACGGCCTACTGAATTCAAATGGGTTCTTTAACATGCCAACAACGTATGACAGGAGTGTCGTGATTTTTGTCGCCTTCAAAAATCACTTACCATGGCCAGGGGTGAACCTACAATCTTGGGGTTGGTAGTCCGACACTATAACCACTCACCCACCGTGGCAAGCATTTAAAATGATATCTTATATATAAAAGTGAAAGTCTGTATGTATGTGGGTGGGTTTGTCTGTTCCGTATACAAATCTACACCGTTCCACCAATCTCAACCAAATTTTGCATACACTTAGTTTAGGACCCAGAAGGAACGGCTGGCTACATGAATTTTCGATAGACGTTCTCATTCTTCTGATTTCGTCCCTTTTGCACTCAAGCACAGGCTAATCAAATCATAAAATGAAGGAATGGCAAGGCAGATAGTTTCTATGGCAACATAGTTCAAGTCGAGACACGGCCGACTGGATGCCAGTTGCGCTCCGCACTACCGGTATAGAAAATGAGGATCTTTACTGGAAATCCCGTTAGTTACTCAACTACTCACACAGCACTGTCAACCGAGTTTAGCATAACAAAGACTTGACACTATCTACTATATATTTGTCAAATACCACTCACTCACTCATTCATTCATCACCAAATCTCAGAAACCACCGAACGGATTGGAATGACATTTGGTATGCAGCTTTCTCAAGGGCCGCAAATGCCCACTAAGAGAGGATTTTTGGATATTCAGGTTCTAAAGGGGTGTTAAGGGGGTAGACCTGCATTTCATTGAATATCAATATCTCCCGATTGGTTTCATTGGGGGATGTGATACTCTGCATATAAACCCATCATTAAAAAGTAAGAAGATACGTGTCTGAGGGTTTTTCGATGTGGTGTATATTATGAGGTGAAAGGGGTGAAAATTGGGGATTGAAAGATTCCTAACGGAGCGTGTATCTCTTAAACGACATAGGCGAGGAGTTTGAAACTCAGCGGAAAAAAAAGCATAAAAATAAGTAAATATGCGTTTGACCGTTTTTTCATAAATCCAATTTAAGGGTCCCATGGGGAGGGGTAAAATTCGGGGGGGGGGGAACAGGAAAGAAAGTGTCCTAACTGATTGACTGACTGACTCACTCATCAAACTCAGGGGAAAAAACTGCTTTAAAGTAAGTAAATAGCTTTTCGACAAGTTTTTTTGATCAATCAAATTGAATGGGTTCATCGGGAGGGGTGAAATTCTGAAGAAAGAAATTGAAAGAAAATGTCCTGACTCATTCACTCACTCATCATCGCCCAGCCAAAAATATTGAAGTTGGAAACATGGCATTTCGGGGATATGTTCGTTGTATGTCAAAACCGTACACTAATGGAGGATTTTTGGATATTCAGGTTCTAAAGGGGTCTTAAGGGGGTTAAACCTGCATTTCATTGAATAACAATATCTCACGAGTGGTTTCATTTTTGGATGTGATACTCGGCATATAAACTAATCATTAAAAATACGCAGACATGTGTCTAAGGGTTTTTCGATGTGGTGTATTATTATGAGGTGAAAGGGGTGAAAAGTGGGGGTTGAAGGATTCCTAACGGAGCGTGTAGGCCTATCTCTTAAACGACATAGGCGAGAAATTTGAAACTCAGCGAAAAAAAAATCAGCTTAAAAAGTTAGTAAATCGGTGTTCGACTATTTTTTCTTAAATTAATTTAAGGGGCCACTGGGGTCGGGTGAAATTCTGGGGGAAAAAGGAGAGAAAGTGTCCTAACCGACTGACTAACTCACTCACTCATCAAACTCAGGGGAAAAAAGACAGCTTAATAATTTAATAGGTGTTCAAGCGTTTTTTCATCAATCCAATTTAAGGGGCCCATGGGGAGGGGTGAAATTCTGGTAAAAATAGTTGAAAGAAAATGTCCTGTCTTACTCACTCATCACGCCCAGCGAAAACTATTAAAGTTGGAAACATGAAATTTTGGGAATATGTTCGCTGTATGTCGATAACGTTAACTAAGGAATGATTATTGTTTATTCGGGTTTTAGAGAGGTGTCAAGGGGGTAAACGTGCATTTAATTGAATAACGATATCTCATGAGTTGTGTCTTTGGGGATGTGATATTCGGTATATAAACTAATCATTAAAAATAATCAGACATACGTCTAAGGGTTTATCGATGTGGTGTATATTATGAGGTGAAAAGGGTGTAAATTGGGGGTTGAGGGATTCTTGACGGAGCGTGTATCTCTGAAACGACATAGGCGTGAAGTTTGAAATTCGGTGAAAAAAAAACAGCTTAAAATACAAGTAAATAGTTGTTCGACCGTTTTTTCATAAATCCAATTTAAGGGGCCCTTGGAGAGGGGTGAAATTCTGGTGAAAAAAAAACAGGAAAGAAAGTGTCCTAAACGATTGACTCATTTACTCACTCATCAAACTCAGGGGGAAAACAGCTTTAAATAAGTAAATAGGTGTTCGACCGTTTGTTTCATAAATCCAATTTAAGGGGTTCATGGGGAGGGGTGAAATTATCACAAATAAATGAAAGAAAATGTCCTGACTGACTCACTCACTCATCATCGCCCAGCCAAAATTATTGAAGTTAGAAACATGAAATTTTGGGGATATGTTCGTTGTATGTCGAAAACGTCCACTAAGGAAAGAGTTTTGGATATTCAGGTTCTAAAGAGGCGTTAAAGGGGTAAATGTGCATTTCATTGAATAACAATATCTCACGAGTGGTTTCATTTGTGGATGTGATACTTGGCATATATACTAATCATTAAAAATAAGCTGACACATGTCTAACGGTTTTTCCATGTAGTGTATATTATGAGGTGAAAGGGATGAAAAGTGGGGGTTGAAAGATTCTTAACGGAGCGTGTATCTCTTAAACGACATAGGCGAGGAGTTTGAAACTCGGAGGAAATCAATCAGATTAAAAATAAATAAATAAATAAATAAATAAATAAATAAATAAATAAATAAATAAATAAATAAATAAATAAATAAATAAAATAAATAGGTGTTCGACCGTTTTTTTTTTTCATAAATGAAATTTAAGGGGCCTATGGGGAGGGGTGAAATTCTGGAAGAAAAACGTCCACTAAGGAAGGATTTTTGGATGTTCACTCTCATCGACCAACCAAAACTATTCAAGTTCGAAGAATGATATTTTGGGGATATGTTTGTTGTGTGTCGAAATCGTCTACTAAGGAGTGATTTTTGGATATTCATGTTCTAAAGAGGTGTTAACGGGGTTAAACCTGCATTTCATTGAATAACAATATAACACGACTATGACGCGAGCGAAGCGAGGCTAAAAATGAGATGGTATGTGTCTGTGTATTAATCACGCAAGTACCACTGGTCCGATTTACATGAATTTTACATGGAAGTAGCTGATTTACCTGGTTAACATATAGGTTACTTTTGATTTCAATACTTTGCACTATTTAAAGATGGTGACCATTTTAGTGACGTCACTACACCCTTTGGTTTCAAACTTTCATATTTCCATTTCAAATAAAAAGAGAACGCTAAGAAATAGCAAACTTTTGATGGCATATACGAGGTTTAAAATTACATTTTCTATCCGAAAAGTATCTTCAGCGGTTAGCGAGTAAAACCTAAATTTGTGCTATAAAACACGGCCAACGCCAATCGGTGTAGTTGGACAAAATGTTCCATCCTTAATCTCACTCTGCGCATCACCTCGCCTATCCCCTGTTTTAACTGCCACATTCACATTTTAATTTATTTATGACGCGTAGCGAAGCACGGGTACTTCTGCTAGTTATATTATGAAATTAAAGCCCACATTTGTGACAGATCTGTTTTTTAAATATATCTTTTATAAAAGAAAATAATAGGAAACACCAAGTTTACCGATGAATGTTGTTTTCAAAAACATTGCTCTTAGATTACCATTAATTTTTTCTCGTCTTCTTTGAAAAATTGAAGAAGGCCATAATGTGGCCGAAATTGGTATTTATTTAATAAATATTAATTTAAAATGTTTATTGACTGAAGTGTAGACTATTAGGTTTATTACATTCCTGTGGGTATTGCCATTTAGATTAATTGTCAATAATGAAATAATGATAAAATTCAAATGAATACACATTAAAAGTAGACAAACAATATTTGTATGTTGTAGTTATAGCTTTTTACTATCATCTCTGGCCTGTTTGCCATCTCTTAATGAATGCAGTAGATTTGCATTTGTCTGTTGACACAGGCTAGAGTTAAATGTGGCTTTGCACCGATGTCTCAGTCTCACTCACGGCTGTGATTATATGGAAGCTACTGAGGTATGGGTGGTGCTGAGTTCTGGCATTCAGGGCACAGTCAGTGCCTGTGGATGCTGTGAAAGGTTCTACTCATAGGGTTAGTACTGCTGTTCTGACTCAGTGAGGAAAGTAATGGCCAACTACCTCACTCCTCATCTTGCCTAGTACGCCTCAATATAGCGCTGCCTTGGGGTTTTGTGGGTATCTACCCAACCAGCCTTCGCGCTGACTACCTAACTGACAGACTATCATCACAGCAGATTACTTGTAGTTCATTCCAAATATCAGTTTACAATTCTATATTAGTTTAGGGATTATTACTTAAGTGATGATGATGATAATTGTTGTTTTAATGGGCCTAAAAGTTTAAGTGATCGTGAAGATGAGAATGAAATGTAAACTATAACTAAAAGTAACTACTAACTTATATACTAGAGGAAGAAATGGAAAGCAAAATGAGAATAAGGCAAACAAAGGACAGGAGGAAAAGAAATGCCCTCAACCCTCGAAGAATGCGGATTGAGGGACTCGAACGGAAGGAGAGTCATGAAAGGCAGATAGGAAAGTGAAAGAGGAGAGGGTCCGCCCCCAGAGGTACTGGATAAAAGGGGGAAAACCGGACCCAGCTCAGGAATCCCTCGGGGTCGACAACTCCCGAACTCACCAGCCGTGAGCCCTTGAGGGTGTAACACTATACAGGGTGGACCAGAAGTGGAGGGGCTACATACACCCTGCATCCTTGAGAGCCTTGAGCAGAAGGCAGGAAATAACATGAAACGAAAAAGAAGGCTGACCCCTCGCAGAAGAAGGATATCAGAAAAGATGAGACAAGGGCCAATTAAGGCGGGAAAGGAAGAGACTCTCTGGGTCTCGGATACCCTAATACCGTCGGGGTCGGAAAAGAACAAGAGTTGACCAAGTGAGGTCGACAGGAAAGAAGACGGAGAGGAGCCCGGCACAAGTAAGTGAAAGCAATGCCGGACTCAGCTGGGGCCCCGTGGTCGCCAACCCACGTCCCACTAGATGTGAGCCCCTGGGGGCTACTTAAGTGTATCACAGCAATAGTAGGGCCTACCTACACCTAAATAGATCATTTGGGAGAGGAAGACTGTTTTGTTGATGGGATCGTTATTTCTAAGTTTTGCAACATTAAAATGAATAGTTTTCTTTATCGGGTGTTTTACACCTTAATATGCATTAGTAATAATTACAGAGGTATTCGAATTATTTTACTCGACGCCAGTTTCCCAAAATAACATTAAAACTTTTCACGGCTTAATTATTGAAAATACAGAGCACAAATTGTGCATAGGGTTAATAAATGTGAATATACATTAATGTTTTCACTTTCCACCTTCACAAAATTTCACAATGGAAGGACACCGGTTCTTACATGTGATTACGTGGTACCGACTACATTGTTTACCACATAATTTACAAGTACAGGATACGTCTATGTCATGAAAGTACTCGGTGACGCACAGTTTATGGTGGTACCCATGTACCGCCATCGAGTTAACGAAGTGTCGTAGGTCTTGATTGGTGTCAGTCCATACCCTATTCGTCATGGCTTCCGTTATGTAAAATTCAGGCCAGATTTCATCTCTCTTCTTCACTCTCTCTTGCATTAGTCTTTTCCAGGCGTCCGTAGATGGTAGTCCTCTCTTCGTCCGTAGGTCCTCAATGAAAAAGTTCTCCTTGGCAAGTTCGTACACTAGTCTAGATTTTGCATATTTTGATAATCCCAGGGTTGCTTTAAGGAAGCGCGACTTCACTGCCTCGAGCGTCCTCAAGTCCGCCAGGGTCAGTTTCTCCCAGATGATTTCTATCCCGTATGTGGCGATGGGCGCTATTTTCGCGTCAAATAATCTCATAGCAGTTCCCAAAGAGAGCTTCGTGAGTGCTTTAATGTCATATATGGCTTTAGTTCCTGCCGTTGCACGAGACTTGATGTGAACTCGGTAGGCTCTAGCTGTTGTTTGCATTGTCAATCCTAAGTATGTGAATGTATTTACTGTCTTGAGTGGATTCAATCCTAGGTATATTCTGTCTCCCGAGGCCTCTCTGCCACCTTTCCGAAACGTCATTTTTACTGTCTTCTCTGTGTTAATTTCCATCTTGTTATCCTTTGCCCAACTGTCGAGATTTGTTATGGCTTTTTGCACTTCATGTACAGAACTTGAACCAATGACCATATCGTCAGCGTAGAGGTATATCTTAACATTTTCCGCTCCTAGCTTAGTTGCCGTCACCACATCGTATGTTGCAATGTTGAACAGTAGGGGGCTGAGTGGGTCTCCTTGCAATACACCGTTGGTTTGTGTTATCAAATTCGAAGTTGCGACACGGTCATCAATTTGTATGTAATTTGTGGTCAGAATGTTGCTTATCAGTGTCGTGAGCTTGTTGTTTTCGCCCATTATGGCTACCAGTTTCGCAATTATTAGCGACCTGCTTAACGAGTCAAAGGCTTTCGCGTAATCGACAAACACTACGTGAAATTTGCCACTAGGATGTCTTAGGGTTTCTTCAATGTCGTTGAGTAGGTTGCTAATGGCGTGGAGAGTGCTTCGCCCTTTACGGAATCCAAACTGTTCATCTGGGAGTTTATGGTCCACTGCTTCTGTGATCCTTTTAGCGAGGAGTTTTGTCAGTATCTTCATCATGTTCTTTTCGATAGCGATCCCTCTGTAGGAGTTTGGATCTGATTGATCGCCTTTACCCTTGAACAGCACTTTAATAGTTGAGATTCTCCATGCTGTGGGGATGCTACATTCATGTAGACAGAGGTTCATTAATTCTGAGATTGCCGGAAGCAACATCTCTGTTGAGTCTTTCACGTGTTCGTTACAAATCCCGTCAGGTCCTATGGCCTTATTGTTTTTGAGTGACATGATAGCTTCTTCTACCTCCTCCGATGTGAACGGGTTGGTTTCATTTTGGTATGTTCCCATTTTAGTTGGTTCAAGATTGCTGACATCTCCGTCTACATTTAATATGTTCTGGAAGTGTTTTTCCCATTCAGCCATTTCTATTTTTCCAAAGCCATGTGTTTTTCTATGGTTCAGTGCTACAAATGGGTCATTGATGGCTTCCTCTACTATTCTTATCGCCTCTTTTTCCAAATGCTCCTTACGTTTTACCGATAGTAGTCTTTTGTAATCCTTCTTGATGATGCTGTATTGTAGTAATGCCTCCTGGTCCATAGTAAATTTTGCGACATGCATGGCCTCGATGACTCTTTTTCTCCTCAGATAGCATTCTTTGTCGAACCATATTCGCGATCTTCTTTCCGGCTTATACACAAGTGCTGATTTGATAGTTTTTTCCAGGGATAGCGCGGCTGCGTCTATGTCTTTTCTCTTTATGTGTTTATCAAAACTTTTCCATTCCTCCGATTCCTGTCTAAGAACATCTTTGTCTATCTGTCGTGAAGGGTTGGTATCTTTACGTTTTTCTCTCTTGTCCATTTTTGAGACGTTAAATTGTGTCGAGATTGGGCAGTGTTTCTTTATCATCGCCTCCTCTGAAGTGAGACATACAGTGTAATTTAGTAACTTAATGGTACGGCCTTTATAGAAAACTAAATCTATAGTGCTGCTCCCTGAATGTGCAAAGTACGTTCTATCTTCAACCTTGTTGACGAGGTTGAATCCTTCCTCCGTCATTAGTTCGAGGAGTTCTTTCGCTCTATGGTTATCGACGTCTAGTCTGCAGTTAAAGTCTCCGGCCAATATAATGTCTCTGTCCTGAGGTACATGTCCTATGGAGAACATGATTGTTGCTATCAGATCTTCAATAGGTGTTAGTGGCCCTGAATATATGGCTATCACAGAGATCCATTCAAAGTTTATTATCATTGTGTCTTGGTCTTGGTATGTACTTAGAATTTTACCAATGCTTGGTTTGTAGTAACATGAGGTGCCACGCATTGGTCTCCCTCTTGGCCCTTGCGTTGCTGTAATATGCTGTGCGTAGAATCCATTAATGTCTATAGGTTTGGTCGATAGAGTCTCTAATAGTATGAGTATATCATGTGAATGCAGAAGGTTATTGTTTGTCAATGCTAAGGCGCTCTTTAAGCCCTCTATATTCCAAAGCAAGATGCGCAGCTGGTTAGGCTGTGAGGGAAATTCCTGTTTTACGGGAGCGAAAAAGCCGGTATCGTCTCACGAAGACACCATTGGGCCACGCTCCTGGGACGTAAACCTTTGACAGATCTTGGAAAGGTATAACTACTCGTAGTGCTTTTTGTGTGGGTCTGGTAGGAAGTTCTTCACATTCTATGATATCTGTTACATTTAGGTTGGTTAGATGGCGCTGTACCATTTCTACCGTGGTGTTATGGTGGAGTCGCCCTATGTATAGCCATGCTCTTGGTTCTGCTGCTTGTAGTTCTGTTATGTTCGTCGTACTACCATTTACAGAGCTGATCATGTGTGTGTCTGCTGTTCTCAAGGTTGTTCGTTGCGAGTTGGAGTACATGGGTTTCAATTGTGCAGTTCGAGAGTCTTCAATCACATCTTTGTATGTGCGGTTTTCCATGGGCATCATATTTGAGGTTGTTGCATGATCCGCGTCAGAATTCTTTATGAGCGGGTTATATTCTCGCAAATCGTCTATACTATTTTGATTGATACGATCACCACCTTGTATTGAGGATATTATGTTCATTTCCTCTCGAACCATCTTCTTGAGATTGGCTGATAAGGCCTCCAACATGGATTGCACATTCTGTGTTATTTTCCGTGTAATTCTCTCCTCCGTTGCTTGTTCTGTGTGAATGTCTCTGTTGCCCAGCTGAAGATTATCCGGTTGCCCACTAGATGGCAACCGGCCCTGTTCACGCTGCGTTGAATTCATGGCCTCATCAGTCCCCTCACGAAGTAGACTTTCCGTTTCATCTCTATTTCTCCGAGAGCTGTTCCGTACAAGTCCGCTAGATGGTATCTGACAATGACCTCGATGGTATGTATTCATTGCCTCGACTCGTTAGTCGCTAGATGTCGTCTGTGGAATAATTCCGTTGTTCACTTGACTTCTCTGTGGCCCATCATGGGTCTCCGTATTATTAAGTATTTCATGGAAATTGCCGTAAGATGGAGCCACCTGTTCTGTAGTCATTATGTCTGACGTTTCTATACAATCATTTTGGCTAACCTCAATAACCTCTTGATGAGAATTATGTTTAGTTATAATGTTAATCTCTAGCATGGATTTCATGTCACTAAAACAATCCACAATGACACTCACCATTCTATGGATATCGTCCTTAGTCTCTTTCTTCATGTATCCGCCTGCATCTGCGGTATTCTGTATAAATCGGAGAGCAACATGTAACCGACTTTCAATCTCGTCCGCCATTTTAACATTTTAACGGCTTAATGCACTAAATATATTTGCAAGGCGGTGAAATTACTTCCAATGTCGAACCAAGAGTCTAAATTATATTATCTGTTAAGAAACTCAAAGTGTAAATTATTTTTTAGAATTTCTACAAACAGAGGAGCTTCGCTACCGCAAAATGCCAGGCGTTTTATTTTGATTACTTCACTCTACTTTTCATGTGAATTTAGAGCAGAGCAATTTGGGGTCTGTTGACTGATGATCCGCTCTTGAACTATCCATCGAGACATGAACTATGAATTGAAATCACCTGACTTAGAGGGTATATTCCGAGGTCAATGAAAATATAGAAAATGGGCCAAGCTCAGGTATCCCTCGGAATACCCAATTCTGAAAGTTTCCAGACACAATTCCTTATGGAAAAAGGTGTCAGTCGATATGGGAGAAAACATTACTGAGTCGGGTAACAAAAGCTGCCGGCAGATGGTCAATAAAATGATTTAGATTGAAACATTGTGACGTGATTTAAATTCTTTATTCGATTCTAATAATTTGCACACCTCTGTACCATACTTACTAAGTTTTGGACAAGATTTTTGATGTGTTGCTGGATAGTTTTGTGGGAGTGATTTTGAAAATTGGGGACGGAAGTGGATCGGAACGATCGAGCTGGCAGTGGTGGATCAAACGGAAGTATGCACTGCCCGCTCGATCGATCAAACGGAAGTGGACTAGCTGGCAGTCGTGGACAACGGAAGTATGCACTGCCCGCTCGATGGATCAAACGGAAGTGTACTAGCTGGCAGTGGTGGACAACGGAAGTATGCACTGCCCGCTCAATCGATCGAATGGAAGTGTGCCCTAGCTGGCAGTGGTGGATCGAACGGAAGTATAAGACGCACTGCCAACTCGATCGATCGATCCAGCTGGCACTGGTAAGAGAAACAATCAGCGCGCGATGTCGTAAATTGATACCATGACGCACTCTCGGCCATGTGGAATGTATATGATATACTGAACGGAAAACGCTCATGCGAACTCTGGTGTCAAGTGATTTAAACAAATGACATGGTACACGTTCGAAGTCTTCGTATCAGTATTTAAATGGTAAAATGCCTTAATATCAAACATTGTAAGTAGTCGGCATTGCATTGGCATAAGGCATTTTAAACTCAGTGTCACGCAGGAACATTATGGAAACAAGCAAAATATAAATGAAACTTAATTCCGTAATGCAGTATTATTGGAACGTGGAAATAAGTCACCATCTTGTGCACAATATTTGCGTAGTCGAAATAGCCGTGGGGTTATTGCGTATGACTGTGAATCTAGAGAACCTGTTTATAAGGAATTTAAGGTTATGAGCGGTGTCGCGTCTATGAATCTAGTTGATCCATATCGTATTCTTTATTTAGGCTATTATAGTGCTGGTGGAAGCTACAAATCATCTAATAAAATGATTTCCGTATTATAAACTACAATGTCGGTAAAACACTCCCTTTTACAATAGATTAATATTTGTGCCAATAATAGTAGATAAAATACCGGTGTATCAACAATTTCCGTGAGGTTTCTTCTATGTCAGATGTTACACATCATAAGCGACTACTGTAAGGCTCGTAATTTTTTTATTTTATTTTTTGTTTCTGGAGGACAGTGACTATCTGTGGTTGTCACTGTAGGTTTCCTAGTGTCTTGTAGAGGCATTTGTCTTGTAAATTTGGATCTGATGATGCTCGCTTGACGAGCAAAACATGTCATACCTTAAATTGTCTCCTTTCTCAATAGTCCGTAATAATAATGTAATTTATTTCAGGTTACGTTTTCACATATTCCAGTAATTGGAATATTGTTTAGCGTTGTCCGACTGAAAGTTACAAAATCAATTCATTTACAATGAGTTCCTGATGATTTTGAAATTCATTTATTATACACTGACCGGCAAAGAAAAAAAAACGATCACTTTAAAAATTCAACATTACTTTCATTCAAATCATAAATAGGCCGGCCCCGTGGTATTGGGGTAGCGCGCCTGCCTCTTACCCGGAGGCCCTGGGTTCGATTCCCGGCTCCGTCAGGGATTTTGAAACTAACGTGAGGGTAGGAACGGAGTACATTCAGCCTCGTGAGGACACTTGAGTAGCTGTCTGGCAGTGAGACAGCGCCCCGATCACGAAAACCAAGATTAACGGCCTAGGGGACCCGAAGCGCTGATCACGCGTCACCCCAATATCTGCAGGCCAAATGGCTGGGCAGCGGTTGCTTGGTCGGCCTAGGCGCTTCATGGGCTGTATAGTGCCAGGGGTTGACTTCGTTGACAAATCATAAATATGAACGATATAGGCCTAGTACAGTACATACTAAGTTATAGCATGGAAGTAAGGTTAATTGGTTTCCTGGATGCATTACCTTTCTTCATATCATTGTTTCACTTAACAATAGCGATTCTTTGACATGATGCTGTTTCCCACGGAGAGAAGTACACGCCATCGCTATCGTCAACAATGCAATGTTTTATTCTTTTATCATGTTAAATGATCTTGTCGACTTCGTCGTTACGCTGGGGTCTGGCGTTACGTTACGGTGACGAGACGAAATGCACCCAGATGCACTGAGGTGTGTGACGTCATAGTACCGCTTGGTGCATGTGTTACCCGACAATCCCTACTTCGTTAGTATAAGACAAAAATCCCCGATTCTTGGATGTCACGGGTAATCTCGAGAACCACAGGATGGATTTTGATGCAGTTTTCACCATTCTGTAAAGGATATCTCGAGGAAAGATTCTGTAGAAAATAATTTGTGTGTGATCAAAGGAAGCCAAGCAGTAACGATTTCAGTGAAAAAGTCGAAAACAAACTTGGCGTCCGTGCGTTTCTTAAGCTTACGCTGGGCAAACCGTTAAAAATATCTATATACTATGAGCGTAAGAATTGGTCAGCATGAATAGTTCTACAAAAAAAAAAGTCCGCGAGAGCATATCTCTATCTTCAATACATCGCCCACTATAAGTGTTTTTAGACTGGATGGAAAGGGCACGTCCCCGCGCGCTCTGGTGGGCGTGACGACATCCCGCGCGCTTGACCTTGTTTTGCCCTTGGTTTGCACTTGCCATTCACGAGTAATTTGAAACAAGATAAGCAAGATAAGTATTATGCAGATAAATTTCTAACATGTCAAGAGTCTTGGGCTTCGAGCGAAGCGAGCATTTTTCAGTATTTGTAGCATTTAAAATGATACAAAGTCTAGTCTTTCATACTGACTGTCACTTTTTTTCTTTTGCCACTTGTTGGCATAGGAAATATCAATACAGCCATATCCTCAGTTCTTGTGTAATTCAGAAACGAATATGCGCTTGAGGCCTGAAGATGTTGCCAGGACAGTGGCTCTGATCGAAAATGGTGGCGCGCCCATATAAGCTGTAGGCTACTCTATTCCAGAGAAAGTAATAATGGAGTTTGAAATGCAGCTCGCTGGCTGGTCGAGGCAACCTTCAAGCTCCCCTTTGCCTTGCCATTGAAACATGAGCTGTTCCTAGTTCCACTAGCTGCGCGTGTTCGTACACGACCTTGCTGTAATTATGGTGGTAGCAGGCGCTCCGCGGTGAGGGATTACTTCCCCGCTTATAAGCCAGTCAACTCTTAAAATGTTGTCGAGGTTCTTTATGATATTCTATTTAGATTTATCGGCAGCAATACCTACGCTCGCTAAACGTTCAGTGTTATGTCTTGGGTACAAGCGATCTACGAACTTGGTAGACGAGGAGCTTTGAATCCCACCGTCGCGTCGGTCATGCTTGAAATCGATCTCTGTGGATCCCCATGTCCAACTACACAACCAACACCTCAATATGTAGTGGATAACATAATTGGCTGTCACCCCCAGAGGTCCGGGTTTGATTCCCAGCTCTGCCAAGAATTTCATTCTAAGAAGACTGGAACGAGGTACACTCAGCCTCGAGATGCAAAATTGAGAAGAGGTGGGCTAGATTCCCATCTCAGCTATTCAGGAAGTGGTTTTCCGTGGCTTCCCACTTAACTCCAGGAAAATGCCGGGATAATCCTAACTTAGGGCCACGGTCGCCTCCTTCCCTCTCCTCACCTAAATTATAAATACACACACTAATACAGCCATTACAATAACATGGATTATGAGACAAAATTCCACACAAATTCCCAAGTACACGGGAAGCTCTTGTCCTCTCTCCTCTCCCCTCTTAGATTAGCCTCGATATGCGATTTATTGACATCCGGAGAACGTGGCCGAACCATTGAATTGTTGTTCTTGGATGGTTTTCTCTAGTGGTTTATAGTGTTCTACAAATGGTATTCCCAATCCTGTCCATCCTAGTTTTAGCCTCTACTTTCTGGAGATAACCAATGAATGCCGCCTGGATCTGGTCTTCGTTTGTTCAGTTAGTGTTTTAGGATTTACAGCCATTCAATTGTAACATTACAATAGTATATATAGTATTTCAAGAATAACATTAGAAATAATCTTTGAAAAAACTACAGATCTAGTGGTCTAACCGTGCGCGTTCTGTCATGAACCCTGACTATAATGAGTAGCTGGAAATCCAGAGACCAAAGATCCAAACCCCTGCACTGACAGCGGTGATCCTCAGTGAGCCTTTTCCCCGTGTGGTTTCCAAACTGCCACCAAGCAATGCCAAGGTGGTAATTACCATATCTCAAGTCTTGGGGCACCTACCCAATCCTATCCTCAGACATGTATAGTTAGACACACTACTACACACCCCAGGGCTCACAACTACTGTGACGTGGGTTGACGACCAAGGGATCCCAGGTAAGTCATAATTGCATAATTGCTTCCACTTACTTACTGTATTTGGGGTTCCTGTCCGTCATCTTTCCTGTCGACATCCCTTGGCCAAACTCTTGTTCTCCTCTAATCCTCCCACCATAATTGGGCCCTGTCTCATCTTTTCTGATACCCTCATTCTTTGAGGGGTAAGAAATGTTCTTTTTCTTTTCAAGGTATCTCCTGCCTTTTGCTCAAGGCCCTCGAGGAGGCAGGGTTTGTGTAGACACACCACTTATGATGCACCCGGGACAGTGCTATACCCTCAAGGGCTCACGGCTGGTAAGTTCGGGAATTGGCGGTCCTTAGGGTTTCCTGAGTTGGGTCCGGATTTCCCTTTTTACATTGACTCTGGGACGGGCTCTCTCCTCTTTCCCCTTTCCTATCTGCCTATCATGGCTCTCCTTCCTTCCAAGCCCCTCAATTCTCATTCTTCGAAGGTTGAGTGCATTTCTTTCCCTGCCGTTTATCTACTTTCCTGTGTGTGTTCTTTTCTTCTTCTTCTAGTCTATAAGTTAGTAGGTATTTTCCGATGTAGATTTTCATTTCATCCTCATTTTTCATTGTCTCCCACATCATAAGGGGTCGATAACCCAGATGTTAGGCCCCTAAAAGCAACAATTATCATCATCTTACCGGGTGAGTTAGCCGTGGTCGTTACGGCGTGACTGCAGGCAGTCGATCACATCCAGGAGGCGAAGAGGTTCGAATCCCCCCGCCGGCAACCTTGATGATGGTCTTCTGTGGTTTCCCATCTTCCTTCCAGGCAAATACCGGGCTTGGTCCCTAACTATAGGCCACAGCCGCTACCTTCCAATTCTTCGTCGTTACATTCACACTTTCCTCCCCAGACAACACTCCACACGCGACGGTACTTGTAGCTCTCCCCATGGGTGTCCGCATAGAAGCAGCTACAAACTCTGGAGAGCCGAACATGTCCTCGGACACTCCCGGCACTAAAAGCCATACGCTAAAATTAAATAAAATAGTATAAAGAAAATCATCATAAGTTTTGTGTCTGGTGTAGTGGGCTAAATGCTCAGTAGATGTGGTAGCTGTTCTTGTTGTGTGTAGTCAGCTCGAGCGTCACATCCACTCTCGTTGTTCTCGGACACGCAGTGGCGAGCACTCGCGTCTCAAATATCCCCAAGACAAAAGAGTTCCGCGTGTACAGTATCTGTCACGTTCTCCTGGGAGGCTCACAAGAGGTTTCTACATGCAGCTTCTTTCGACGGTTGACACGTTCTCTAAATATTGGAACGAGTTCAAGTTCTCACAGTGGCTGTAGTGACGTTACCTCTGAGGTTTGGGTTCAATTCCCGGCTCTGCCTAGAAATGTAATTCTGGTTTGAGGGCCGGGACAAGTACACTCAGCCTCGTGAGGAGAACTGTGAAGAATTAGGCTTCGTTACCACCTCGTCCATGCTACAATTGGTTTTCCGTGTTTTCACAATTTTACACAAGACAAATACCAGAACACGGCCGTCTCATAGCCAATCCGGAACGAATAACAAGTACAGATACTAAATAACACGGCGATAAATAACCACGATGTCTTATGCCCCTAAATTAATTAACAACAACAACAACAAGTAGTTCCGTGAAGAACTAAAGCCTATTTTCATATATCCTACTTATGTTAATTGCCTCTATCAACATACAAAATTTCAGTTAGATTGCTCTAACAGATTCGTAGATATTGAGAACCGACTAAATATTGCGGATGGTCGCCATGTTGGATTTTTATATATGAAGGTCTTAGAGTTATGTAGGCCTACTGTTAGTCTACATGAAGATTATTGTGTACGTGTAAGTATTCAAACTTCAATCGCATGATTAGGACACAAGAAGTAAATAAGAGATTTTAAGTTTCGCAAAGCTCTCATCTTGAGGTTATGGAAAACAATTGAAAAAATTAGATTCCAGTGGATTAACATTTGTGTAAGGATATACTGTACCAAGTATCACTGCACTCGGATGGTTAAATTGCGAGAAACGCCCATGTGAATATGTATACTTCGTGTCACCGCCATGTAGGATTTGTGAACACCAGGTTATTGAAAGTCCTATAGGTGAACTTATGCTTATAGCCCCTATGAACATAAAACAAGAAGTTTTGTGACGAACTAAAGAGCCTATTTTTCTAAAAATTTAAGATTCATGCCAATGATTAATCTATATGGGTCTATCTAGAATAATGACGAAATTAAGTTGGTAATATCGAAATTTCTAATTAGTTCGAAATAGAGAACTACAGTCGGCAGCCCTGGTGACTGAATATATTCTTACTTCCATCGCTTAAGGTACAGAATACAAAATTTGGTTGAAGTCCAATGGATAGCATGGACGTTACATGCAGTTAAACATTGGATCTAATAGCGTGTGTAAAATCATGTTGGCAACAATGACATACATGTATAGGTCAGAAATAATCTGAAATAATATGATCTATTGTTGTGTCAATTATGAATGAAATCCATTAGTTAGTATAGATGTTACATGCATTTTAAAATTGGACCTATCAGCAGGCTTAGAATCATGTTGGCGGCACTGACGTATATTAGTTACTCAAAATTAATCTAGAATGCCAGGCACTATACGTGTGCAAACTTTACAGCTATTGACTTGCATACTTTCTGATATATTGATATTAGAGTAAAAAAACAGACAGTATTTATTAACAGTTGGCAGCCCTGGTTACTCTCAAGAATCGGCATAGTCACATCTGTTAAGGTACTCGTAGCACACACGAAAGTTGGTTGAAATCCAAATGATAGTATAGAAATTACATGTATTTAAAGTTGAAACTCTCAGCAGGCTTAGAATCATGTTGGTAGCACTGACGTATATAAGTTACTCCAAACTAATATAGAATGGCAGGCACTAGTCGTGTGCATATTTTAAAGCAGTCGGCTTGCATACTTTCTGATATATGGGTATTTGGATTAAAATTTTAAAAAATGAGTGCATTTATTAACAGTTGGCAGCCCTGGTGGCTCTTAAGAATACTCTCAGTAATATCTGTTTACGTATACATAGCACATACGAAATTTGGTTGAAATCCAATTGATAGTGTAGAAGTTATATGCATTTAAAATTTAGACCTATCAGCAGGCTTATAATCAATTTGGCAACACTGCCATGTATAGCCTCCTGAAAATTAAACTGCAATATTATCATCTATACGTGTGCCAATTTTGAAATAGCTCCCATTCATACCTTCCAAGATATCCAAACTGGAGCTCAAATTTCAATTGCGATTTTTCAGCAGTTGGTAGCACTGACATCATTTTTCAAATATGGCCGTGAGATATTCAGGTATAGATCTTTACTCCTACCAAATATTGTTTCGATTGCTGCAGCCGTTTAGGAGTTGATAGGGGGGCGCGCACACACACACACAGCCAGATAGACAGACACACATTTTCCCGATCTCATAAGTCTACTTTTTCCTCATTTTTGCAAAATGTGAAAAGTAGGCTAAAAATTCAGTTTGATTGCTGCAATAGATTCGTAGATATTGAGATCCATCTAAATATATCGGATGGTCGCCATGTTGGATTGTTATAGGCCATAGGGTTATGTACCATTAAAGGAAAATTAATGCGTAGGTTCATTATTCAAACTTTCACTTCAATCGCATGATTACGACAAAAGAAATAAAAACATAATTGTAAAATTCGCACAGCCGCCATCTTGAGGTTCTGTAAACAATTGAACTAAATTAGATACCATTGCATTGCAATGTGTATACACATTTCCTTTACCAATATTCATTGTGTTTGGATCATTAAATCGCGAGAAAGGTCTATTTCAAATTTTCAACTTCGCATGGCCGACATATTCGTTTTGTAGTAAACCGGTTTCTGTATGTCTTATAGGTGATTTTCCAGTAGTGCCCTTCATCTCCGTACAAAATTTCAGGGTGATACCGCTAATAGTTTCTGTGATATAGAATGCCGGTGAAATATTTTGCACAGCCGCCATCATGAGGTTATGTAAACAATTGAACGAAGATGTCGGTGCATTAAAATGTGTATAAACATATACAGTACCAAGTTTTATTGCATTTGGTTGGTTAAATCGTGAGAAACGTCTATTTAAAAGTCGGAAATTCGTTTGGCTGCCATGTTGGTTTTCTAGTTACCAGATTTTCAAAAGTCACATAGGTGAACTTCTAGTAGTTCCCTTCATCACCGTAATATATTCCAGGGTGATATCGCTAATAGTTTCGGAGATATTCAATGCTGATGAAATATTTTGCACAGCCGCCATGTTAGATTGGTGAGACGTCCCAAAATTTGAAGGGCACGGTCGGGGTCTTCCGGAATAGTGCTATGAACTTACCGAGTTTCATTGAAATCTCACCAGCCGTTTAAAAGTTATTAGGGGGGGGGGGAGACACACACCATCACACACACCATGACACACGGACAAAAGGTGATCTTCTCATAAGCCTACTTTTTCATAAACGAAAATAGGCTAACAACCACCAGCAACCATAATGTAACACATTTAATTTATTTATTTAGCTATTAAGCTATTTACTTATCTATTTTAGCGGCTTCGGTGGCGTAGTTGGTAGCATGCTGAGCTTCTGTGCCCAAGATCGCGGGTTCAAACCCAGTGAATGAAGTCGGATTTTTAAGAGCGTTAAAAATCCATCAGTATGTCTTCTTACGGAGGGGAAGTAAAGCCGGCGGTCCCATGTCATGAAAAGGAACCTTCCACTAACTACACTTGTGGAAGCTAAAAGTTGCACGTTAGTTTGATAACGCTATATTATAATGTCGATTATTCAGGTCCGTATTGACGTAACTATAACTTTGAAAGAATGATGGATTTTCCGCCTTCAATACTGTTTATTACTATTACTTACAGGGACTAGTTTCGGGGGTAAATACTCCCCCTTCCTCAGCCTGTCCAACAAAAACTACACAATGGAAAAACTTTCCATGTACAAGTTCATACAAAATACATGAAGAACAAAGAATAAAGAAATATTATTTACAGTCCCGCTCGACGCTCCAAAGAAATGGAAAGTTTTTCCATTGTGTAGTTTTTGTTGGACAGGCTGAGGAAGGGGGAGTATTTACCCCCGAAACTAGTCCCTGTAAGTAATAGTAATAAACAGTATTGAAGGCGGAAAATCCATCATTCTTTCAAAGTTAACGCTATATTAGTTCCAACGTTTGCCGCCAGGTGCTGACTGCTGTGACATTTAGTAGCCACGTCCGCAGTACGTGTCGTGGACGGTAGCATTTGGTAAATAAAGTAGGATCTGCTTGGAAAAATTAATCGTCTGCAGTCCTTCTAGCTGAATCACAGATAACACACACTAATGCAGTCATCACAATTAACACCGGTTATCAGACAGATTCTACACACACCCAAAGTACACGGAGCTACATGACCGCGTTGTCGCAGCCCCTAAACTGAGGAACCAATCAACTTATCTATTTATTTATCTTCGGATAACTAGTTTTACGTACATGGTATTCACACTGTATGCATTTTCAAGAAAAAAAAAGCTTATTTTCTGTACTGTATGCTTTTTTATTATGTAATTAAATGTAAAGGCAACAGTTTTACATGTTATATAGCGTACAAGTGCTGTACAAGTGTAGTAATTGAACATCTTGGTCAAAGTAAGCTCGTCATCTCAATAATGTACGGCTGCGCCTACACTAACTTCGTGGAGGGAAGGACGGTAGCTCGCGTAGACAGAATCATTATTTTGCGAATCGCTGTACGCTTCCGTCTTTTTTTTTTATCTGAAAGCGATTCAGATAATCCGAGATTCGGATAGTCGGACTTCGGGTAATTGGAGTTCTAGTGTAGTTTATAACAAGTATACAAATAATGAATTAAACATTATTTTCATGTAGCAGGTTGGTTAGATACGCGTTTTTTTTCCGCCCAATTACCACTGGGACACTCGTGTCGACCGATTGATAAGCCGTTCTGTTAGTAATTGCAGCTACATATTATTAATTTTTATTCGCTTTCCCTCCCATTTTGGCTTTACCCTCAGACTCTGCGAGGGATCATTCCTCTACCGTCGAAAAGACCGTGTCTGGGAGCTGAACACATTTTATCAGCAGATACAACTGGGGATGGTGACAGGCCGATTGCCCAGACGACCACTATCTTGGGTCTATTTAAGGAAAGGGGTAGATGACCTCGTAGTTCCGCCCCTTAAAACAACTAACTAATTAAGGAATTAACAGGGAAGGGATTTTGGGAATAAGTCGGCCGTGGAACTGTTGAAAGGAACCGTCTCGGTATATGCCTGGGGGGGGGATGAAAATGGGAAACCACTAAAACCTTTTTCAAACCAATTTCAGGACGACCGAGGTTGGATTCGAACTCACGTTCTCCAGATGGCATCGTGGCACGAGGTAGCGCGAAAGCATTATCAGCCATTCTAGTTGGTGCTCCCTATTATACAGTAAAACTTGCTCAAAGAAGAAAGTTTATAAAGAGGAAACTTGTCCGATGTGAACGCAAGTTATGGTCCCAGCGCACTGGGTATGGCTTGGCATGTTACACCCTCTGTCTGAAAAGTTCGGTGAATGGGTCTATATTACGAACGGATTGTCGGCTTACCTGAAACTGCCGTTACTATCCTTCGAAGTAATCCCCGTGGATGGTTATGCACTTCTTAGAACGGCTGTACAAGTCCTGGCATAGTCGTCCTGATGGATAGCCTTCAGTATGGTCGTCACATTACGTTGAATGGCCGAAATGTCCAAAAACCCCTGGGCCTTCAGGGCTTTTCGGCGACCCTGGACCCCGATACTCCATACTTTGACGCTTGCCTTCGAGGTTGAACCTCAGGCACCAGGTCTCGTCACCCGTGACGATGGTTTTCAGGACCATTCCATTCCACGGAACATTCACCCTTCTCACTACCACCCGTCTATCAGGTGTGCACGTTAGGTTGCATAAATTCACCCTTCTCACTGCCGCCCGTCTATCGGGTGTGCAAGGCAGGTTGCATAAATTCACGCTTCTCTTTTGCTTGCAATTTAGAGTTTGATGACCCAAACTGAAGGCTATTCCTAAAGAATACTATGCCAGGAGTTTCCAGGACTTGTCAGTCATTCTCAGAAGTGCATAACCATCCACGGGGATTATTTCGAAGGACAGTAATGGCTGTTTTAGATAAGCCAACAATCCGTTCGTAGTATAGCACATTCACCGAAATTTCCAGACAGAGGTGTATTTATGTGTATAAAGCAGAATCTGTTCAACGCGGAAACGGAAGGAAATTATATGAATATACTGAAATTGTTCAAACCTTACTGTATAATGTGGAACTTATACTTTAGCCGTGTAATTTATTTAGGCATATCCGGCACTGCATTAAATTTACTACATAAATATTTCACCCAGTGGAGAGCCAGATGTTTACGTGCCGTTTCACTCTGCTCTAATTAGGTCCGAGTTACCCAAATTCCTCGAAGAATGGGAATTATATCTCCACTAATTTCCTACCTCTTGCCATGGTTCGTAGAGATCCTTATCTCGATATACACCTTGAGCCAAATTCTAATGTTAACAGTTTTGTAACTTTATGTTCTGTCAGTAAATTTGTGTCAATTGTCAAGACAGCACGATGGCGTGAATAATACAACAAGATATTGTTACGGGCACGGGGTTGTTTCATCACCTCGCCGCGTGATTCACAGTCCGCCCCAGGCTACCCCTGCCCCTGTGTTAACCATCGGCTTGCACAACCAGGCAGCGGTAACAAAGAAACTGTCTCGAACCTTCGCGGCCCACCCGGTAATGGAACTCTCGAGTAATCGTGAACCCTGGTCTGCTCTGGAAACATCCATTCATTTACCAGCCCCGCTATATAAGAACGGCCCTGGCCAGTGAGAGACGACTGTGTTTTGAGCGAGTGTGTTTTTACGAGTGCGACAGAAGTATTGTCAGGAAGGGCCGTGCGAATTACGAAACCCAGTGGACTGTTTCCTAGCCTGCGGACAGCGAAGCAGTGTGTAGTGGTGAGTGGCTGGCTATCTATACTAATATAATAAAGCTGAAGAGTTTGTGTGTTTGTGTGTTTATGTGTTTAAACGCGCTAGTCTCTGGAACTACCAGTCCGATTCGAAAAATTCTTTTTTTATATGATAGCCAGATTCAAGAGGAATAGTTTAGGCTATGTAGCATTAGGCTACACCTGTCAGGTAACCTTTAAGATTGATTTTTGTTCAGTAAGTCGGTAGAACAAGCGCTCCCGAACAGCTCTATCCGCATGCGCTGGCGTTATGGTTAGTGATACGTACACCGTTTCACATATCTGAACCAAAATTTGTATACTTACCTTTTGGAACCCTGATGGTAACACTGACTACGTAAAATTTATGACAGACCAGTCCATTCCCTGCATTTAGGCCCTTTGGTTCAAATCTACAACTTCTCCCCGATCTGAACCAAAATTTGTATACTTACTCTTTGGAACCCTGTAAGTAACACTGTTTACATGAAATTTCGGACAGACCACTCCATTCCTTGCATTTAGGCCCTTTGGCTCAAATATACACCGTTTCACCGATCAGAACCAAAATTTGTATACTTATCCTTTGGAACCCTGCGAGTAACACTGCCTACATGAAATTTATGTCAGACCACTCCATTCCTTGCATTTAGGCCCTTTGGCACAAATCTACACCGTTTCACCGATCTGAACCAAAATGTGTATACTTACCCTTTGGAACCCTGCGAGTAACACTGTCTGCATGAAATTTTGGACAGACCCCTCCATTCTCTGTATTTAGGCCCTTTGGCACAAATACACACCGTTTCACAGATCTGAACCAAATTTTTCATACTTACCCTTTGGAACCCGACGAGTAACACTGTCAGCTTGAAATTTCGGACAGACCACTCCATTCCTTGCATTTAGATCCTTTGGCACAAATCTACACCGTTTCACCGATCTGAACCACATTTTGTATACTTACCCTTTGGAACCCTGCGGGTGACACTGTCCACTTTAAATTTTGGACAGACCACTCCATTTCCTGCATTTAGGCCCTTCATCACAAATCTACACCGTTCCTCCTAATTGCACAAAATTTTACATACACTTTGAAACCCTGCTGGTAGCACTGTCCACTTGGTATTTTGTACAACGCTATCCATTCCCTACATTTAGAATAACAGACAAAATGAACTTGAAACCCACGTATTAAGGCCCTAGAACCATTCATGTCCGTAGTAGTGTAACTGTAAGAGTATTTTAATAAGTCTATTGTTGACGGGCAGTTTGGGCTGCATCACGTCACCCCTACCAGTGTTCTGGTGCAGAATTGCGAAAATAGTTGCATCTTGCGCTGTTTATAAATTGCAGTCACGGGGGTAATTAGTGCAAATGATTTCTTAGGCCCCTTTAAACAGTTATCATCATGAAAATATTATGCCTCTGTATAAGTGCAATGGTGTTGGTGCAGTACATTGAGGTTATCAGCTGCAATAAGCGTTGGTGTTTTCAAATTTACCTTCATGTATTCCGAAACTTATCGTTAAGCGCTTTGTGGCGATAAATGATACTATTGCTAGGCTACCTCAGTAGCTCGGGACAGCCGAAGTTTTCCAAAGAGTTCTGATTATTTTCCTACCGCGCTATGCGACAAAAAACGACACTATTGGTCTCTACATTTCTAACAGTCAATGAGACATAGGCCCTAGGCAGTGTCTTTAATTTCACATACACCTCTTTCTATTTTTCTTTTTAAATTTGTTTGTAAATTACATGTGTCAGTGCTGTAGTTACAAAATAACCGTATCCCTATTCATTATTATCATTACGGGAAAACGACCTGAATGTTACGTCCATTATACTGTACTACTTATCACCCCCACTACAACAACCACCACCACCACAAAAAGATACATTTTTAAAATATTGCTTTCTGTTAGTTTAAGCATCATGTGCCAGTTCTGTAGTAGTATTCATTATCATCCATAAAACAAATAAATCCACCGGGCGAAGCCGGGCACTACTGCTAGTCGTAAATAACTGTAGTTTGTGTACTCAAGGAAGAGTTTCAGGTATTTCTAGTGAGGACACGGGTCTAATTAGTGAGGGATTAACTGCGTGAGTAGAGGAAGGGACGAGAGTGCTCCAGAAGGAAGGAACTTGAGTAAGGCTGTTAATGGTTTCTAAGTGCTCATTGTGTGGTGTATATTCTTGACCTGCAATAAAGCTAATATTTCTCTAAAGGACCATTTGTGTTGTGCTTTACCTACTTTGATCAAATTAACGAACTTGCTACTAGGGGTAGCACGTAACAATATTGTGTTGCTGAGATAGTGTACCACCAAAAGTAGACTTATAAATCAAGGTTAAGTAATTTGTGTATCTTATTGCATAATTTTGTACAATCCGGAAACTTGTTTAATTCAATTTAAAAACTCGGACCCTTGCGATTCAGTTTTGAGCAAGTATTACTGCATAGTTTGTATTTGACATAAACCTCACACCGTGTTGTTTAAGTATCCCCGACTGACGTATAATGATTTGCAAGAATATTGTACTGTACAATGTTTTGACAATGAAATCAATTTCTTGTATCAGTGGAAATTAGGTTAGTTTTCTTCTAACGGAGCATATTGTTAACATTCTTCTTTTTTTTTAATTATTACTGAATCTACTTTTAACACTGCCACCTGGGTATCATGCGCTGCTTCAGATTGATAATATTTCCCTGTCCCCTTACTCTACTTTCTAAAGAGTCGGGAATGAGATGTGATAACTCTTATATGTGGCGGCAGGATCTTACGATTCGATGTCCTTCCTCGTTTCAACCTCATGAGAGATTTAAAGTTACATGAATGGCGCTGAAGGAGTTGGAAGGAAGCGGACGTGGCCGGATAGAAGGTAGGCTACTATCCCAGCATTTGACTGAAGTTAGAAACTGGAAATCACAGAAAACCCTTTCAAGCACAGCCGATGGTTGGGTAGAAACCCACTCGTCTCCCGAGTCGAGAGATATCCTGGGCCCATGGCCTTGCACCTCAACGCTGATCTATCCCGGTCACTAGGAAATCTGCCAACACTGCAAAAAGAACACTCAAATTCACTGAAGGTGGAACAGGAAATTATGGTATGACGGAGTGCATTATTTGTGGAGAGGGCTTCAATGAATTTTTGGATTCAGTGTAGTGTGTGTAGAGATTGGGCTCATGAAAATTTTGCAAACCTTATTATATTTTATAAGTGTGATATTTTTGGAATAGCTAAATATTAATATATTTGTACTTAGAATGTAGAAATGGTTTGGTTGGTTCCTCAGTTTAGGGGCTGTGACAACGCTGTCATGTAGCCCCGTGTACTTGGGGTGTGTGTACAATCTGTCTGATAACCGGTGTTAATAGTGATGGCTGTATTAGTGTGTGTTATCTGTTTTTAAATTAAGTAAGCACTGGAGACATTCAATTTTCAAGTAATTCCTACTTTTGCTACCAAACGCCACCATCAACGACAACTAGTCCTGAACTTGGTTACTAGATGCCACCGCAGTCGGCTCCTGGCGACGAACGTTGGAACCTAAGAGCGTTAGTCAAATCTAACCTATAATAATAATAATAATAATAATAATAATATCGTATGGCCTCGGATGCCTGGTGCAAGCTTTGTTAATTGACACCCAGAGGGTAGCTTGCATGTCGAATTTCGTCGTTCCTTTGAACGCTATGAAAGTCAAGGAGGTTAGATATCTAAACTCCTTGACACTACAGCGCTTTCAAGTAGAGAATGGAGGAACTTTGTGTTGGCGGAAAATCCCGAGATTAATTTTGCCATTGAACACGGCCTACTGAATTCAAATGGGTTCTTTAACATGCCAACAACGTATGACATGAGTATCGTGATTTTTGTCGCCTTCAAAAATCACTTACCATGGCCAGGGGCGAACCTACAATCTTGGGGTTGGTAGTCCGACACTATAACCACTCACCCACCGTGGCAAGCATCTAACCTATAATTTAGCTTCACACAAGTGTAATTAGTGGAAGGTTCTGTACATGCCATAAATCTATGACATAGGACCGCCAGCTTTAAGAATGTAGAAACACTTACATTTTGCTTTAAAAAAAACTGTCCGATACCACCCTCTATTTTTCAGACCTTCAAAATGTAATGATCTCTTAATTTGTTAATTCTGTACTGTTCATGTTTTTAATTATTCTTTAATATATTCAAGCAAGTACTTCAGTATAAGAATATAGATACAGTATACACAAAGTACATCCCATTTTCTTTCTACTCCATCCCCCCAGGGGCTCACAATAGTGGGACGTGGGTTGGGGACCACGGGACCCCAGCTGAGTTCGGCATTACTTCCACTTACTTGTGCCGGGCTCCTTTCTGTCATCTTTCCTTTCGACCTCCCTTGGTCAACTCTTGTTCTCTTCCGACCCCGACGGTATTAGTGTATCCGAGGCCTAGGGAGTCTTTCACTTTCCCGCCTTAATTGGCCCTTGTCTCATCTCTTCTGATACCCTCCTTCTGCGAGGGGTCAGCCTTCTTTCTCTTTTCATGATATCTCCTGCCTTCTCCTCAAGGCCCTTAAGGAGGCAGGGTGTGTGTAGCCCCACCACTTCTAGTGCACCCTCGTTAGTGCTACACCCTCAAAGGCTCACGGCTGTTTAGTTCGGGAGTTGGCGACCCCGGGGGATTCCTGAGCTGGGTCTGGTTCCCCCCTTTTTCCATTGCCTCTGGGGCGGACCCTCTTCTCTCTCACTTTATCTGCCTTTCATGGCTCTCCTTCCTTCCAAGTCCCTCAATCCTCATTCTTCGAGGGTTGAGGGCATATCTTTTCCTCCTGTCCTTTATTTGCCTTATTCTCCTATTGTTTTCCATTACTTCTTCTAGTATATAAGTTCGTAGTTAGTTTTAGTTATAGTTTACATTTCATTATCATCTTCATGATCACCCAAACCATTAGGGACCGATAACCTAGCTGTTAGGCCCCTTTAAACAACAATAATCATCATCTTCATTTCTACTCCATAAGATGTTATAACTGAAGATCTTTACTTGTAGGATACCTCCCGACCTTCCCCTGCACCACAAGGAAAATATTGCACCTCATCCATACATAGACATACTTGCGATACTGTATATGTGTGGCAAGGATCAACTATTAATGGGGTGGGCAGGCATGTGCCCAGGAGAGGGGCAGTTAATCACATAGGGGAAGGGTTAAAGCTAATTTCACAGGGCGCAGCACATATTAGTATGCATGATCAAAACTTCCACCTGTACTGTCGACACGGTTTTGCCCTGGAGGTTTGTGAACTTTGTATAAATGGTCGTGTTGTAATAAGATATTTGAGGAATGGGTGGTAACAACTCACGTGATCAATGTAATTTTTGTATTTCAACCCCTTATTAAACCCCTCTTCACGGGGTCATGCATGAGGTAATATGGGTTTCTATGGAGCAAATTGTTCTTACGCCTTGATGCCCTCCTACACACAAACCTGATCATAGGATTTAATGAGAGATTAAATGATTGAAGATGGGTGAAATGAGCCTGGTCTCTAGACGTAAGGAGCCGTGGACTCCTTAAGGTTCAATACTAGGAGAATTGCAAGTTATGGCTCTGACACATAGACTCTGCGACAATCAGATGTATCAATACTTAAGGCATTGGAGATGTGGTGCTGGCGACGACTACTAAAGATACCTTAGACTGATAAAGTCACGAATGAGAATGTTCTCAAAAGAGCAAAGGAGACACGTACCTTGGTTGAATCCTTAAACAGAAGAAGGAATAGTTTTGTTGGCCATTTGATTCGTCATTCTGACTGGAGCACCAGCTAGAAGGAAAGAGGAGTCGAGAAAGACCAAGGACTCAATTTATAGACAGCATTAAAGGCAAGCACACTTATTGCCATTTTAAACTACAGGCCAGTGAAAGAAGACGTTTTGGAAGACATGCATGTTACCCACCAACCTAGTGGTTGAGAATATGAAGAAGAAGAAGAAGAAGGAGAAGAAGAAGAAGAAGAAGAAGAAGTTGTGGATATATCCACTGCAGGCAGACGCAGTGGCAAACATCCTGGTTGCGCAGACACGGTTATTCATTAACATATGAGTTGCGTACTTCAAATTTGTATTGTACGTTTTACATTTAGTTTGAATCGAAATGCTGAATCGGTGAATAAAAATTCTAGAACGCACCCCCTCCTCACCTCTAAGCAGGGGCCTTAGTCAAAAGAGAACAACAATTGAAAATAAGAAAATAGAATACTCTCTACTCCAAATGTCGGATAACCAGAGATTGGGACGTGAGTATTATTTGTTACAACACCACCTGATACATGTGGTTATTACAGAGATTCCCCAATAGTCTAATACAAAAATCCTTCTCCGTAAGATTAATACATAGCAACATAAAATTTAACAAGTAGTTCCGTGAAGAACTAAAGCCTATTTTCATATATCCTACTAATGTTAATTGCAAATATCAACATACAACATTTCAGTTTGATTGCTGTAATATATTCGTAGATATTGAGAACCGACTAAATAATTCGGATGTTCGCCATGTTGGATTTTTATATGTAGGTCTTAGAGTTATGTACTGTTACATGAAGATTATTGTGTACGTGTAGTATTCAAACTTCAATCGCATGATTAGGACACAAGAAGTAAATAAGAGACTTTAAAATTTTGCACAGCTGCCATCTTGTGGTTATGGAAACAATTGAAATAAATTAGATGCCAGTGGATTAACATTTGTATAAGGATTTACTGTACCAAGTTTCACTGCACTCGGATGGTTAAATTGCGAGAAACGCCCATGTGAATATTTATACTTCGTGTCTCCGCCATGTTGGATGTGTGATTACCAGGTTATTGAAAGTCCTATATGTGAACTTATATTCATAGCCCCTATGAACATTAAAAAAAAACAGTTTGATCGCTGTAATAGATTCGTAGATATTGAGAACCGTCAAAATATTTCGGATGGTCGCCATGTTAGATTGATGAGACGTAACAAAATTTGAAGGACACGGTCGGGTTCGGGGTCGTCCGGAATAGGGCTACGAACTTAACGATTTCACTGAAATCGCTCCAGCTGTTTATATTTTATTAGGGGGGGGGGGCTTTTTTTTCATAAATGAAAATAGGCTAAACATATGTCACAAACCTACAACTAATTTCCATTGTATTAAATGTTACAAACACTAATAATGGCTATTAATTATAAACTAACTTAATCTAATCCTAGTTGATACAGAGAGGCTATCCTAGACTTTAACTAAGTTTTATGGTTTAGGATACCACCTCCACAACAGTTGAAAAGCCTGACACTAGTAAGGAACCTTGTAGATTCATGTCGCCTGTGATCATGAGCCACAGGACCTCCCTTATTAAGTGGAATCCGAACCAAAGGACGTGACGTCACACCTCCGAAATCCCAAATGTATTAGCCGTAAATCGAACCCTTGGCGTGGGACAAGCAGCTTGACCGCTTTGCCTTCACGTCCTTTAAATGGAAGTATTGTCAAGTTCAACTGAAATCCCGTGGTAGAGTTCGTTTACTGTAACTGTGCACTTTTTTGACAGCTAGGGTTGCCAACTTTCAAAAGGAAAGACTCAATTTATAACCTGTAGTCCATAACAAATATATACATGTTTTGATCACATGTAAAGATTTTCAAATTATTGTTTTCGCATGTCCCAGTAATTGGGAATATATTGGGGACATATTCTGTCGGCCAGACTGAAATGTTGCCTTATCAAACTAAAGAATATCGTGCTCGTGGCATGGGTGAGCGGTTGGTAATGGACGCATTACCGTGTTCATCCGCCTGTGCAAATAACGTGATTATTATATTAAATTATAATAATTATAATTGAACATATTGCGCAGTCGTCTGAAAGTATTATTTCAATTTGAACGCATGTTCACTTTTCAAATAAATATATACTGTAGTCAGCGAGCCGTCAGTGGCTGTGCTGTTAGAACGATTATTATTTGATAAATGCCACAAAGAAATGCAAGTTTCCTTTTGAAAGGGCAATGACTAGATATTGCGAGATGGATGTAGGTTTAGGCAACTCATAACGGCTGTTCACCCCTTGATGGAACACACGTGGGCATTGCTGGCTACCATGTGGGCGATGGCTCATTGGCACGTGGCAGCGGCGGATTGATCTGTCCAGTAGGACTATTTGTTCCCGCGAGAACTGTCAAAAAAGTGCAAAGTTACAGTAAACGAACTCTAGCTAACCGACATCCATCAAGCTGAGTGCCCCTGGGAAAGAGGCAATAATTTTAAAATGTTGCAGTAACATTCATCATCATTAAGTTCCAGGACATGAAATATTAATTGTGCCAATCGTTTTCGTGTTAGAAATCCCCCTACCCCATAAAAATCTGCCGAATATAAATTACAGACTCCGTACATTATTCATTGATATCGGCAGATACATTACGTTTCATTCATCACCCGTCCCATAGAATACCATTATACAGTGATGTGGTGCAGGAAGAGATTGTGGTCACCTAGTGTGGTTTGGAGGGTCCTCGATGTCCCTGGACCAATCAGTGCCAAGTGATTACACAAGCCAAGTCTCTTGATAACTGCAGTAAATCGAACATTTTTATTAAAGCAAATTACTTTAATAAACGCCCTTTCTAGCGGTTCTCCGCTCTTGGTCAATTCCTGGCCTATAAAACCCAAGATTTCTCAAGATCTGAAACGTGGTCAATTCCTGGCAATTGATTTCAAGTAACTCCTACACGGAAATTATTTGACACCTCTGCATCTCTACTAGCACAGCAGTTCAAAGAGACGTGGAATTGTACAATTATTGTAATTATTATTACTATTATTATTAATAATAATAATTAATAATTTCGTATAGAAATATAAACACAGCGAATGCAACAGCAAAAACATGACTATAGAGTAGATTTATTGTTGTCAGGTGGACTTAATTACGAGTTATGTGGCCATTAATTTTCATGGATGTGCTTGACAATCTCATGGAAGCAAAGCAGGTCAAGTACACTGAAAAAATGCAAATAAATCACCTAACGACAAAATCAATATTTGTTTATTATTTTTGAAATGAGAAATGCATAGGAGCTGAGCAGCGGGTCTCCACAGGGGTCAGTGTTGTCTCCTCTTGTCTTCAATCTGTACATTTCGGACTTGCCTGAAACTGTGTCCAGAGGATTCTCTTGTCCAATGACATAGCTGTATGTACTAGAAACAGCTGTCTTGAGAATAGGGAATGAGTTCCACCAATATAGCAAATTTTGGACAGTAATTAAATAAATTTAATAAAAGGAAGCTTCAGCTAAGTGATAGCAAATCTGAGGACTCCTTTACCATATAAACTACAGAATGACTTAATATAGCATTTGATGGCAATATTCTGGGAAATAGTAATTATATAAAGTACTCGAGAGTAAATTTGTACCGTTCTGTGTCCATTATGCAGCACCTTATCATGTCACAGTGACATACGGTGTGTTCGGCTTGGATGTACGAATAATAAAACAAATCATAATTTCAAAAGGAATAGAGCTAATTGTTGGAGTTTATTTTCTAAGGTAGAGAAACTCACAGGATTATTTTACATATCTCGAGGTTGAGGTTTGAACAGAGAGGAAACATGGCGAGGTTGGTTATTATCTCAATAAGTTCTTGACTAGGTATGGGTACTTATGTTCTTATCTTAAGAAAATGGGGAAGGTGGATTCACCTGATTGCATCTATTGTATTAATGAACTAGATAATGCTAGCACACCTTCTTCTCTTGTGGACGGTAGATCCATAATAGACAGTCTCTTCAAGACCACATCGAGATAGAGATATCTTCTGGCAATATTGTTGCGTTGATGATACAAAATGAAGAAAATTGGAATCTGGTAGCAAGTTTTGTTGAAAATATTCTCCGAACAAAGAAAACAGATCTGGATCGCCATTGAAGATCATTCACTGCGGAAGAGTGCTCTACAGGCAAAGATAAAACGTATGTAGCCTGAAGTAATGTGTTAAACGATTACAGGCTAGTGTTCAGGAGTAAAAGGTGGAGCTTTAGTCGGTAGTCCGACACTATGTGCGTAGATGCATTTCTTCCCCTAAATATATATATATGATACTGAGAAAAAGGAAAGGAAGATCTTCCGGAAAATTCTAGGTCCCAAGAAGCTACCTGGAGATGGATACAAATTTCAAAGGTCAAACCAAGAACTCTATGACAAGTTTGAAGGGATTTCTGTCAGCATGAGACAGAAGAGGTTGATGTTCTATGGACATATGAAATGATTGGGAACCGAGAGATTGGCTAACTAAATTCTCAAACTTCAGGAGCAATGGAAAGTGCAACCTCAATGGCTTCAGAAAGTCCATCAGGACTTAGAAAGGGCAAACATTGGACCGGCTGAAGTCTGGGACAGGACAGGATTCAGAACCAAAATTGCAGGTGTGAAGGATCCCCCCACGATCTCTGCCAAAGAGCGATTGAGGAGGAGCCAGAGCTGAAAGATCTTTGGCAGGAAGCTAAACGACAATGAAGAAACACCTTAAAGAAGAAAACCTGAACGGTTGTTGTGTATTTGTAGTCCATAGGTGGCTGTATCAAATAATGATAATAATAATAGGAAAATCACATAAAAATAGAAAACCATCAGCGTCGGACTCCTTGCGAGCCAAATACACAGATTTTTTTTTTTTTAGCGTATGGCTTTTAGTGCCGGGAGTGTCCGAGGACATGTTCGGCTCGCCAGTTTTGTAGCTGCTTCGAGACGGACACCCAATGGGTGAGCTACAAGTACCGTTGGGGAGGAATGTTGGATGGGAGGGTCGAGGAGTTGGAAGGTAGCGGCTGTGGCCTATAGTTAGGGACCAACCCCGGCATTTGCCTGGAAGAAAGATGGGAAACCACAGAAGACCATCTTCAAGGTTGCCGGCGTGGGGATTCGAACCTCCTCGCCCCCCGGATGTGAGCGACTGCCAACAGTCATGCCGCAACGACCTCGGCTAACTCACCCGGTACTGATGATAGAACTGGATCTCCAGATGTTCAGAGCAAGCCACTGAAGAGACAAAACATTACGTACTACAGTGTACTTGCAGTACCAAGGAGGGCTGCCTTTTGCATTATCAGCATATGGCTTCTCTTCAAACCAAGGTTTGGATATTTATATTATTAATTATTACACCTTCAGGATTAAAGTAAACGGACTAATGCACGATATGAGAAACGTACCCAAGTTAATAAATCAAGGTCGTCTGTTGACCTCTATCCCTGTCTGTCTACATCAATAGTCAATTAGTGGTCAGAGAATACCATTACTGTGTCAGTGGGCGACATGACATTCCTGGGCGAATCCATCAATCCATACATTAGCACTGTGTGATTGACAGTAATTGATCACCGCAGAGAAGAGAAGCAACACAGCTAAGTCATAAATTCCAGGAGTGAGAGAAAAATTTACATCCTTTGGCGTGTCTTTCAATCACCTACCTCGCAGTCTTCCAATTAGTCTCCTGGCCGTGAATTAGTATGAAGTGATCCTTCTCTCCACTTTCCAATATCAACAGTGCTGTTACCTGAAAGCCTTCGATGTTTATCTCCCCTGCCTTTTTGGGTCCCGGGATACGTACTGAGACTCGGGAATCAATCACTTGCTTGGCCAAGGAATTTAATTCTAGTCTGAAGGTCGGAACGGGGCGCACGCAGCTCCGTCAGGCAAAACTGGGAAGAGGTAGTTTCGATGCCATCTCAACTGTGCAAGATTTTTTTAAATTTTATTTTCCACTTCTACTCCAGGCTTCTTAACTTAGGCCATAATCAACTCCTTCCAATTACTAGTTCCAATTACAAATGCTCATACTACCACTGGAGAGTGATCAAGGAAACTACTCGTGTGTGGCAGAGCTCTTTCTGTCCACGGAGGTAGTCCGTCATTTTGTGTAGACTAAGGATAGGTCATGCAAGATTCACCCGCTCGTACCTAATGAGAAAGGACGACTTTGTACAGTGGCGCTCATTTTATCCGAGTGTATGGACCTTGCCAATTTACGAAGAGACCTTGGTTTGCAGAATACACTTGATATTATATTAGCTGATGACGTGGTGGCTGGTGAAATCGTCACCAGCTTTGTATGTGAGAGTGGATTAGGGCCAGCAATCAAAATTTTGAAGTGTACATTTACTCAAAGAACTTTTTCTTTCTTGAAATTCTGAATTATGGCTTTCCGTAATTTTTGTTTATTATTATAATTTAAAACCACAAACCCCGTGGCACTACAGCCCACTGCCCAGATATTTGGCCTGTAGATATTGGGGTGACACGTGGTCAGCGCATGGGGTCCCCTCGGCCGTTAATCTTGGTTTTCTTGACCGGGGCACTGCCTTACCGTCAGGAAGCTACTCAATTGTCCTCACGAGGCAGTGTGCACTCCATTCAAACCCTCACATCAGTTTCTAAAATCCCTGACAAAGCCATGAATCAAACCCGGTACTTCCGGGTGAGAGGCAGGTGCTCTACGCCAACACCACGTAGCCGGACATATTATTATATTTATTAGTTTCTTTTTATTAACTTTAGGCATTTAAAATAATCATATTTTGGCATCCACCTCTAAATTTTTAAGTTTACCCAAATTTGTGCAATCCTTTTAAGAGGAACAGATGACCTCACTGTTCCACCCCTTAAAGCAACAATAACTAACTATACTACCAAAGCCGTCACAAGCTGTCTTCCTTACTCAATGAACGCGTCAAAGACGGGAATTCTAAGTTAGTGCAGGATAAATGCTAAGTTTTAGCTGAAAATTCAAAGTGTTCAAAGAGAAAGTTTACTTTCTATACACAGAAGATAAAACATGCTATTCATCTTGATGTGGACAGCTGTCCTCTTTGAGGACGGTATAATATTTATAGCGACTTGTATAGTAGTAGAAAAGATTTTAATGCTCCGCTAACTTTAAGTATGAACATCGGCAGATCTTCTCCGGAGAAATATGAATGGTTCCCTCAATAATTCATGGGAGTTCTCCAAGTCTTCTCGCTCTGCGATTCTACTTTATGCGGGCCCTTGTTTCTATTTATCGGGGTAATTTAAAATCACTTTGCCAACTATCTCCTTAAGTTTGTTTCCTAACTTTTCCTGTTCCCAGCGCGTCACGTTCGAGTCGTATGTTCCTTCCCAGAGCCACAAGTGTTCCATCTTGAGCGGAACAACGGGCTGTTTCCCACGACAAGTGTGATATACTGAAGTGCTCACGTTCCGGTGCTGGGGTTGTACAGTCGGAGCCTCCTTACAGTGCCGGTCAAAAGTTTAGGACCACATAAGAAAATCCTGATATGTCACCTAAAACCTAAACTTGTGGACCTAGCACTCTGCGATTTTCTTTACTGAGATCTTACATCTGATAGAATATAACCGTCCAGATTTCGTTCAATTGGGCCAAGTATTGTAGAAGTTATGATTTTTTAATGTTGGAAGAACACACCAAACAATCACCATTTTCAGTGGTATAATGTATTGTATGTTCCAACTGGTTACGGCTATTGCCACCAATTTACTATTTTAGACTTAGCAATAGTTGGGGATCATTTTGGTATAAATATACAAATTCCTAAAAAATGCAGGATCTTCTTTTTCTGCGGGTTTATACTTTTTCAAGCCAGTGTTAAAATGGCCGATGCACTCCTATCAACATGATAATCTCACGTCGAAATCCCACAAGCCAAAATCTGTGCTTGGATGCCATCTGTTGAGTGAAAGTGGAACTACTAGACACAACACGTTAGAAGCGGGTAGGTAGCACGGAAGCCTTACGACAACGTGATAAGGGCAAAAAAAAACAACAATTTTAGCGCTTGCTTGAAAAAGTATAACCCCGCAAAAGAAAAAGGTCCTGCATTTTTTCGGAATTTGTATATTCATACCAAAATGATCCCCAACTATTGCTAAGTGTAACAAAGAAAATTAGTGGCAATAACTGCAACCAGTTGGAATATACAATACATTATACCTCTGAAAATGGTAATTTTTTGGTGTGGCCTTCCAACAGTAAAAAAATCATAACTTCTACAATACTTGGCCCAATTGAACGAAATCAGGACGGTTATATTCTATCAGATGTAAGATCTCAGTAAAGAAATTCTCACAGCGCTAGTGCCACAAGTCTAGGATTTAGGTGACATATCAGGATATTCTTATGTGGTCCTAAACTTTTGACCGGTACTGTACTTTCACCACTAAATAGCAACATTTATATTTTGAAGACAATCCTGCCAACACAGATATTTGCTTTCGTAATACTGTGAGAAACCTCCGTGGCTTAGACGGTAGCACGCCGGCCTTTCACCGCTGGGTCCGTGGTTCTAATCCCGATCACTCCATGTGAGAATTGCGCTGGGCAAAGTGGAGGCAGACAGGGTTTTCTCCGGATAATCCAGTTTTCACTGTCAAAAATTTAATTACAGCAACACTCTCCACTTTCAGTTCATTTCATCTGTCATTCATTTAATCATTGCCCCAGATGAGTGCGACAGGTTTTGGCAGCCGGCACAGTTCTTATCCTCGCCGCTAGATGGGCGGATTCATTCATTCCATCCCTGTCCCAGTCGGTCGACTGGAAGCAGGCTGTGGATTTTCAATACTGTCAGACTTGCATAATATGAATTCGTCGATGATTCGAAGATTTATGTCGATAGGTGTAGGTAGCACTACTGTATGTCTCCTCATCCCGTTCCAAACAAGAAGTTCCGCGCCGAACTAAAGAGCCTACTTTTCTTAAAATTTAAGATTAATGCCAGTGATTAATCTATATGGATCTATCTAGAATAATGACGAAATTAAGTTGGTAATATCGAAATTTCTAATTAGTTCGAAATACTGTATACCTGGCATAATGTAGCCTAATAGAGCACTACAGTTGGCTGCCTTGGATACTGAATGTACTCTATTCTTAGTTCCATCTCTTAAGGTACAGAATACAACATTTGGTTGAAGTCCAATGGATAGCATGGACGTTACATGCAGTTAAACATTGAATATAACAGTGCGCGTAAATCATGTTGGCAACAATGCCATACATGTATTGGTCAGAAATAATCTGAAATACTATGATCTATTGTTGTGTCAATTTTGAATAAAATCCATAAGTTAGTATAGAAGTTACATGCATTTTAAAATTGGACCTATCAGCAGGCTTAGAATCATGTTGGCAGCACTGACGTATATTAGTTACTTCGAATTAATCTAGAATGCTAGGTCTATGCGTGTGCAAGTTTAGAGCTATTGGCTTCATAGTTTCTGATATATCGATATTAGGGTAACAAAAATAGAGACCGTATTTATTAACAGTTGGCAGCCCTGGTTACTCTTAAGAATCAGCATAGTCGTATCAGTTATAGTACACATGGCACACACGAAATTTGGTTGAAATCCAAATGATAGTATAGAAGTTACATGTATTTAAATTTGGTCCTATCAGCAGGCTTATAATCATGTTGGTAGCACTGGCGTATATAAGTTACTCCAAATTAATATAGAATGACAGGTACTATACGTGTGCATAGTATAAAGCGGTCGGCTTGCATACTTTCTGATATATGGGTATTTGGATTTAAAAAATTGAGAGCATTTATTAACAGCGCTGCCGGCTCTTAAGAATACGCTCAGTCATATCTGTTTATGTACACATAGCACATACGAAATTTGGTTGAAATCCAATTGATAATGTAGAAGTTATTTGCATTTAAAATGTGGACCTATCTGCAAGCTTATAATCATTTTGGCAACACTTGCCACATATAGCCTCCTGGAAATTAAACTGCAATATTATTATATAGTCTATACGTGTGCCAATTTTGAAATAGCACCCATTCATACCTTCCAAGATATCCAACATGGAGCTCAAATTTCAATTGCGATTTTTCAGTAGTTGGTGGCACTGACATCATTTTCAAATATGGCCGTGAGATAGTCAGGGATAGATCTTTACTCCTACCAAATTTTGCTTCGTTTGCTGCAGCCGTTTAGGAGTTGATAGAGGGACACACACACTCTGCCAGACAGACAGACAGACAGTCAGAAGGACAGACTGACAGAAGAACAGACAGACAGACACACATTTGCCCGATCTCATGTCTACTTATTCCTCATTTTTGCAAAATGTGAAAAGTAGGCTAAACATACACCACATGTCAATTGTCATTCTGTTAGTGAAAAATGAAAATCCACAGCCTGCTTCCAGTCTCCGACCGGGTCAGGAATGGAATGAATGAAGCCCCCATCTAGTGGCGAGGATACGAACTGTGCCGGCTGCCGAGGCCTGACGCACTCCTCTGGGGCAATGATTAAATGAATGACAGATGAAATGAAATGATAGTGGAGAGTGTTGCTGGAATGAAATTTTGACAGGGAAAACCGGCGTACCCGGAGAAAAACCTGTCTGCCTCCGTTTTGTCCAGCACAGATCTCACATGGAGTGACCGGGATTTGAACCACGGACCCAGCGGTGAGAGGCCGGCGTGCTGCCACCTGAGCCATGGAGGAAATTCTGTTAGTAAATAATAGTAATAATAGTAAATAATATGTTCTTTTGTTGCTGTATTAAGTTGAACTTTAGTTGGAGGTAGTTTATTAATATTTATTAATATTGTATTTCAGCGGCGTAGTCGGTAGCATGCTGAAATGCTATGTCCAAGATTGCGGGTTCAAACCCAGCCGATGTCGTTGGATTTTTAAGAACGTTAAAATCCTTTAGTATGCCTTTATTTGGAGGGGAAGTAACTTAAAGCCGGCGGGACCATGTCATAGATTTATGGCATATAAAAGAACCTACCACTACAATTGGTAGTGTGTAGCCAAATTTGTATGTTATTCAGTTAGAGACGCCCTATCAAGTTCCAACGTTCGCTGCTACGTGTCAGTGACAGTGGCATCTGGTAGTCCAAGTTGGAACTACTTGAACTTGAACTTGCTGGGAGCACGCCCAGGATCGCGGGTTCAAACCCGGTTGAAGTCGTTGGATTTTTAAGAGCATTAATACTCCCTCAGTATGTCTTCCTTTGGAGGGGAAGTAAAGCCTGCTGTCCCATGCCATAGTATTATGGCATGCAAAAGAACCTTCCACTAATTACACTTGTGTGAATCTAAATTATAGGTTACATTTGACCACGCTGTACAACGCGAGTAAACGTGCTCCGCAAATTCACCTGCCATATCAGCAAGATAAGTTGCATTTGAATATTCGTGGGCGTGCTAGTGTTCTACTTAATCGTTTACTCGAATAAAAGTGAAGTGCTATGACGCTGAAGGCCGTAAATGAACGAATAACTAAGTTCGAAGAGCGAATGGCTGAATTCCAAGCAAGCTTGGAACAAGCCATGGCTGCTAGTGCGACCAGTGCTGCCAACCCCGGCGACACACTCACCGGCCTCGCTTCAGACTTTAAGGACTTTCGTGAAGCTATATCAAGCGAATTAGGCGAGATGAAGAAGGAAGTAAACCATCTGCAGGAACGCATCGACCAGCAGGACATTCAGATTGACGAGGCAGAGCAGTATAGCAGAAGGAACTGCCTCCTCCTTCATGGAGTAAGTGAGACCCCTGGCGAGGACACCTACGCTGTGGCATTGGGAACTTTAAAAACCAGACTGAACATCGAATTGCCTATGGACAGTATAGATAGATGTCATAGACTGGGCCGTATGAAGAGGACGACAGCTGAGGTGGTATCCGCAGGAAACAGGCCTATCATCATTAAATTTCTCAGGTACCATGAGAGAGACCGCATCTGGCGTGCCAAGCGAGCTCTTAAAGGTACCAAACTACTCGTAACTGAATCTCTGACGTCCACAAGGAAGGAAGTGTTGCGTAAAGCACGAGACTTCTGGGGTATGCGGCGGGTTTCAACGCAGGATGGCCGCATTATCGTCCATTTAGAAGACGGGAAGAAGCTCAACATTAGCACACCTAAGGAATTGAACTTTCACATGGGGCGGTTAGGTGGATTATCAGAGCGATAAGACCATTGTGATGTGCCCACTAAACATTATTACTATTATTATTATTATCATTATTACTAGGTTTACGTGTGTGATTGTGTGTGTGTGTGGTATATTAACCAGCAAGCGGTCCAGTTCTCCAGGAAATCCAGGTAAGATTTTTTTTTTTGGTCTCAGTTAAAGTATGTCCGTTAGTCAGGTAGCTGCGGTGTTTTCCAATGACAACGACCTTAGCTCTAAGAATAGAACTCTCCTCACCCCTCTCCCTACCATAGACGCCAGCAGCTTATTGAAACACGAACTTTCACCATATCCTCGCACCCTCCAGTGTTGTCACTTAAACAGCTTAAGTTTGCCCGCACACTTTGACGAAATTCAGGCTATATTTAACAAAACTAGTGTCCATTTGATAGGAATGAGTGAAAGCTGGTTGTCGCCTTCAATCCCAAACAGCATGGTTCAGCTTGATGGTTATAATGTTCATCGTCATGACCGCACTAATAAGAGGGGAGGAGGTGTCGTTCTCTACTGTAGAGATGACCTGAAGAGCCGTGTCATTTGTACCTCATCGACCGGCGATTTGCCGAGGACGGAGTTCATGTTCGTTGAAGTAGTTGCTAGTGGACAGAAAATACTTATTGGAGTGGTTTACCGACCACCTAAAGTACCTTATATGGCCGAGTTTGAAACGTATCTACTTAACTTGCTACCAACGTACGAACATATCATTATATTAGGGGATTTCAACACTAATCTACTTACGAAGAATTACGATACTAAGAAATTAGAAGACATGTTTTCCTCATGTGACTTGACTATCCTTCCTTCAAATCCTACTAACCATGTACATACTACCAACAACATTTCCCACACCTTAATAGATCTCAAAGTGACTAACAACCCTCAGAAAGTGGTAACTCACGGACAGATTTCAGTACCGGCCGTGTCCACCCACGATCTTATATTTCTCGCTTACTCACTACACGTTCCAAAATATCAACCTAGGTATATAACGTGCAGGAATATGAAAGATATCGATATGTATGAACTAAGGTACGATGCCTACATTCTTCCGTGGAATGACATTTTAAATCTGAAAGACATTGATGCCAAAATAAATAAATTTAATTCGTTAATACACAGTCTATACAACAAACATGCACCCAAAAGACAAATAAGAATATCACGCAAACCGAATCCATGGTTAACCTCTGATGTTAAACATATGATGTCTCAACGTGATACACTCTACCGACATTACAAACGTACCCAAGACCCAAGTGACTATGAAAATTATAGAATAATGAGGAATAGAACTAAACAAATCATCCGTAATCTTAAGTTTAAATATGTCCGTGAATCAACAAGGAATCTAAATACAGCTAGTGCTTGGAGGCATCTCCGAGCCATGGGCATAGGCAAAACACGGGAACAGCTTCAGGTACCTGACATTCCACTTGACGATTTAAATGCGTATTTCACGGAAGAGAGAGTTCAGTCTAATCCGCTTAACATACCTCATGTAAATAATGACCCATCATTTGTCCCACAAAGTCGCCCATGCTTTGCTTTTCGTACTGTCAGCACTAATGAAGTTAAGAAAGTCTTGTATTCTATTAAATCGAAAGCTAGTGGTGTCGACGATATTCCTATAACTTTCATACATAATATCATTGGCGCTATTCTACCCATTCTCACCCATATTTTTAATCACTGTCTCAAAAACGGCACATTACCTGCAATTTGGAAGTACGCTAATGTAATCCCACTTCCCAAGAACCCAGGCTCTAAACTTCTATCCGATTACCGTCAAATTTCTATTCTCCCCGCTCTTTCCAAAGCGTTAGAACGGTTGGTACATACTCAAATACTGGAATACCTGCACGCTCACTCTCTTCTGGATCCACTTCAATCTGGCTTCAAGAAGGGCCATAGCACAGCAACTGCTTTACTAAAAGTGACTGATGATATCAGACTAGCAATGGACGAAAGACAAGTGACAATACTCACACTCCTTGACTTCAGTAGGGCTTTTGACACGATACATATCCAGACATTGTTGAAGAAACTTGCATGCCTTTTCGGTAATGAGGCTTTAAAATTTTTCACCGCATATCTTACAGATCGCATGCAACGTGTAATAACACAAGATACTGCTTCACAGTGGCGACTCAGGAAGGCAGGAACCCCTCAGGGTTCCGTTCTTGGTCCTCTTTTGTTTGTCCTTTATATTAATGACATCTCCTCAGTAATAAAATATAATAGATATCATCTTTATGCGGATGACCTCCAAATTTACTGTCACGTTGGTATCAAAGATATAGCGAACGCGATACGAGATGTAAACACCGACCTGCAACAACTCAGTGTATATGCTAGTGATAACGCTCTCCTTCTCAACCCCAAAAAGACCCAAGTTATTTTAATCGGCTCGCAGGGATTATTGAATTCCATGTATAAAAACTACACTATCCCTCCTGTGACTTTAAATGCAACCGTAATCCCGTTTAGTAAAACAGTGAAAAACCTCGGTATGACTCTGACTGAAACTCTTGACTGGTCTGCACATGTAAGTAATACTTGCAGGAAGATGTACGCGACGCTACACCCACTCAAACGGCATAAGGACATTTTACCACAAGACGTGAGGATAAAACTTATTGAGACTTTGATACTACCAATACTTGACTATTGCGACGTGGTCCTTGTTGATGCAACTAGCGAACAAACTAAAAAACTGCAACGAGCATTGAACTCTAGTCTTCGGTTTGCTTTCAACTTGAATTACGATTCTCACGTAACCCCTAGCTACAAAGCTCTTTCTTGGCTGAAACCTGAAGGGCGTCGAAATTTTCATATTTTGACGTCGGTATATCGAACCCTAGACGAAAATCTCCCACTGTATATTTCTTCGAAATTTCATTTCCTGTCCTCTTTTCATAATATTAATACTAGATCTGGCTCTTCCCTCGCTATTCCCGTTAACCACTCTTCCAAGTACAATAAATCCTTCGTTGTGACTGGGTCGCGACTTTGGAATACACTCCCAGCTGACGTAAGGAAATGCAAGACCTACACAAAATTTAAGACTGCTTGCAGAGATTTCCTATTGAACACCGCTGACTGTTTCGTGTGACTGGTGATGGATGATAGACAGCATGATTGAGCCATTATGGTATATAAATAAAAATTAAAATACTCAGTTATTTACTAGATCTAACACTATCACTTATTATTATTATTATTATTAGTATTATTATTGTTTCAGGTAACAATTTTATATGATTCTTTGTTTGATGTGCATTGCTATCTTTATTTTTTATGTCCTGTATTATTCTAACTTAATTTCTAGTTCACCTATCTTATTCAATGGTAGTATTTGTGTATTTTATTATAACTAAGTGGTTAAGTGTAAGAGAGGGCCACGAGCCCTAACTTCGCCACTGCAAAAGACATAAATAAATAAATAAATAAATAAACGTGCGTCGCCAGGAGCCGACTGCGTGGCATTTAGTAAAGTTTAGAACTAATTTTCATTGACGGTGGAGTTAGGTAGCAAAAGTAGTAACTACTTGAAAATTGAATGTCTGCAGTCTTTACTTGAATTAATAACAGATAACACACAGTAATACAGCCATCACAATTATCACCGGTTATCAGACAGATTCTACACACACCCAAAGTACACGGAGCTACATGACCGCGTTGTCGCAGCCCCTAAACTGAAGACCCAACCAACCAACCTACGGGCGTTAAATTAAAACTGCTATGGTCATTGGCTGCAATTCATATATAAACTTAATAATTATTATTTATACAATGTCGGGGAATACAAATAATCAGATGATTTCGCGAAGAAAACTAGACTTAATAATTTAAATAAAAATATTGTTAATTTTCGAGCATTTTCACAGCGATAAATCAATGAATCATACGCTAATTAAATCAAATACGAAACAAGAAGTTCCGTGAAGAACTATACAGTCTATTTTCATATATCCTACTTATGTTAACTGCCTCTATCTACAAACAAAATTTCAGTTTGATTGCTGTAATAGATTCGTAGATATTGAGAACCGTCTAAATATTTTGGATGGTCACCATGTTGCATTTTTATATTACATGCGTTAGAGTTATGTACTATTACACAATAGTGTAGGTGTTTTATTCTAACTTCAATCGCATGATTAGGACACAAGAAATAAAAGCGGGATTTTAAAATTTCGCTCATCCGCCATCTTGTGGTTATGAAAATAATTTAAATGAATTAGATGCCAGTCGATTAAAATTGACATAAGCATATATCGTATCAAGTTTCACTGCGCTCGGATGGTTAAAACGCAAGAAACGTCCATTTGAATATTTAAATTTAACATCGCCGCCATGTTGGATTTGTGCTCGTCAGGTCATTGAAAATCCCATATGTGAACTTATGCTTATAGCCTCTATACACTTACAACATTTCAGTTTGATTGCTGTAGTAGATTAATAGATATTGAGAACCGTATAAATATTTCGGTTGGTCGCCATATTGGATTTTAATATATGTAGGCCATAGAGTTATGTACTATTAGATTATGATTATTGTGTACGTTCATTATGCAAATGTGGATTTCGATCGCATGATTAGTACACAAGAAATACAAACTTAATTTCCGAAATTCGCACAGCCGCCATTTTGAGATTACGTAAACAATTGAACTAAATTAGATATCAGTGCTTTACAATGTCTATAAACGTTTGTTGCACGAAGTTTCATTGCGTTTGGATCATTAAATCGCGAAAAAAGTCAATTAAAACTTTCAAATTCGCTTGGCCGCCATGTTCGTTTTGTAGTTAACCGGTTTTTGAAAGTCTCATAGATGAACTTCCAGTAGTGCCCTTTATCTCCGTACAAAATTGCATGGTGATACCGGTAACAGTTTCAGAGATATAGAATGCCGGTAAAATATTTCGCACGGCCGCCATCTTGAGATTATGTAAACAATTGAACGAAGTTAGATGTCGATGCATTACAATGTGCATACACATATACTGTACCAAGTTTCATTGCGTTTGGTTGGTTAAATCGCGAAAAACGTCCCATTTAAAAGTCGCAACTTCGCTTGGCCGTCATGTTGGTTTTGTAGTAACCAGGTTTTCAAAGGTCACATAGGTGAACTTTCAGTAGTTTCCTTTATCACCGTACAAAATTCCAGGATGATATCAGTAATAGTTTCGGAGATTTTGAATGATGGTGAAATATTTCGCACAGCCGCCATGTTGGATTGGTGAGACGTAATAAAATTTGAAGGGCACGGTCTGGGTCTTCCGGAATAGTGCTATGATCTTACCGAGTTTCATTGAAATCGCTCCGGCCGTTTAGAAGTTATTAGAGGGGGGCACACACACACACCCACATACGCACACACACCCGGACAAAAGGTGATCTCATAAGCCTATTTTATCAAAATTGAAAATAGGCTAAAAATGTAGATAGGAGTCTTTGAAACATTGGCATCGTATTTGCCTTCATTTATTATGTCTTAATGTGTCTTGGGCCCTCAAATCCCGCCCCAATGTAATTTTGACACAGTTCATCACTCTCCAGAAGCTATCCCTAGCTACACCACTGATGATTGGTAACAGTGAATACAATCTTGATCAACCTAAGAGCAATAAAATAAACTATAATCCTCCATGATTTTAGTGATGGGTGACAAATGGTAAGGGTACATTGTTAGTAACTCATTTATGGTGACATGGACATGACAGCAAAGACAAAGCTACGCATTGTTCGCTCACTTCCAATGGTCACCTTTGTACCCCTTAGATCGCCCCCAACCCCAACATCCATGTGAAAACATTTTATTGGTATTAATTTACCTAATCTCTCTCTATATAGGGTCTTTACGATATCGTGTTCATGTGTGTGGTTTTAGTCTGATAACCTCTTACTGTACGTCATATTCCCGTAACCAAAGTAAAGAACAAAAACGATAGAAAAATGTTTTTGTTGCTTAATTTGGAGGACTTTGATATCGTAGTCAGTATGTTACCCCAGGGGTAGAATATGTATAATATTTAGGGATTTTTTATTGATACATGAATTTCATGTGGTAACAGTGGTTTTTAATATTTATAATGACACACGGAGGCGCTAGAAAATAAAAATATGAGAAATTTTGAACGACTTTTAGTCCATCACCACGAGTTCGTACTATATCGCAAATGATAAACGTACTAACATTCAACAATAGTAAGTAAGATGTTATTATAGTAACATATAGATGTCTCTAGTGTAGAGGTTAGTTACTTATTGTTGCTTTAAGGGGTGGAACAGCGAGTTCATCTGCCCATTTTTACACAAATACAATTTTACAAATTTAGATAAATTTCATATTGAATGGTAGACGCCTAAATAATAAAAAATAATAAAATTAAAAATTAAATAAATCTATTAATTATTATATAGATAAATAAAAATTACGGAAAGCAAAAATTCAGAATTAAGGAAAAAAAGTTCTTTGCGCAAATATACCTACTGAAGATGACGAACACTTGTAGCCATGATAACCACGGGATATTGATATCATGCTAATCAAAGAGAGACCCCCAGCCCTAAAATACATCCATGTTAAAGTTCAAAATGTTCAAAGAAAAGAACTTAAAAATGGCGGCTGTGCAATTCTTTTAAAATCTCGGTTTTATTTCTAGTTTCCTAATCAATCATTAGATATGTTGGTTGTTATGATGAACCTCCATTATAATATCCATCTGCTGGCATATAATTATATAGCCTTCAGCCTATATAAAACAATCCAACATGGCACCCATGCAATATATTTTACCACTTCACAATATCACCGAAACTATTTAATTAATCAAAATTATATTTTGTATGGTAATAGGGGACTATTAAGTGTATAATAATATATATAATGCAGCCAAATAGCCATAACTTAAAATATAGGATACATTGATGGGTTACATATTTGCATAATCACTTATAGACATTGTTCTTCTTGTACAGAATTCTATGTGGTTCCGTTCACATATTTTTCCACATAGTGTGCACTCACAGTCTATACTTGGGTCATGGAAGTGTTTTGATTTGCAGAGTAGGTGGTGAAAACCGTGAACTGCCAACCTTGTAATGACATGTCTTAGTTTGAAATTAGCTTTTGTCCACGAGCGGTCTATCATGGCCCCTGAGCCATAGAAGTCTGGTTGTACTTCTTCTCTCTTCTCCGTCAACGTTGCCAGAAGTTTCTCTGATGCACCGGTGCTAGGTAGTGGTATGCTTGTCCTGAGGTCATCTACGAGGAAAGTTTCTTTCGCCAGGAGATATACAAGTCTAGATCGTGTCGTTTTTGATACTCCTATCACCTTCTTTATGTAGTTCGCTTTCACCCTTTCCAAGGTGGATAGGTTCCTCGTAGTTAAATGTGTCCAGATGATTTCAATGCCATAGGTCATTATTGGAAGAATTTTTACTCTGAATAGCAACATTGCTGTCTCCAGACTGAGTGATGTGATGTCTTTTATTTCGTGCATTGCCATCATTGCTTGGGTTACCTTATCTGTGACATGTTTTGTGAAACAATATGCACTCGATTGCAGTGTGATGCCTAAATATTTAAAGTATGGAACTATCTTTAATTTTATATCCCGAATGAAAATCTCAGCTGAGGTGGGTATTCTTCCTCCTTTTCGGAAGATCGTGGTTTCTGTTTTTGAGATGTTGATGTCCAGCTTGTGTTCGGGGCACCACTTTTGCACGTCATTTACAGTTTCCTTGAGTTTTGTTAAATCTCTGGATCCCATTACAATGTCATCAGCATATAAGCAAGGGAATACTCCCTCCTTTTGAGCTATTTTTAGGATATCTGTGGTTGATATTATAAACAGCAAGGGGCTCAGTGGGTCTCCCTGTAGGACCCCGCTTGATTGGGCTATCGGTTCTGATAGAGTGAGGTTGTCCGAAATTCGTACTTCGTTCCATTGCAGTATTGATGTATGTAATACTGAGAAACACAGATGTAATATGGCGACTAAGTGATTATCAAATATTTCAAATGACTTTTCTGGCGATCTTATATCTAGAAAGAAATGAAACATAGCATAGCGAATCTTAACTCTAGTATAGACACATCTCATGCTCAATTGTTTAAAAAAATTCAAGTTGGCATCAGTTCGAAATTTTTAAACCTTACTTTCATAAAACTTCTCGGATCCCTTTCAAGCAATTGAAGAGAAGAACCGTGGATTTGACTTTCGTTAAAATTAACTCCCGTGACTCGTTATCATCTCACGGGAGGATTCTTAATCATCAATACTGAAATGTATACAAAGGAAGCACATAATTTTCGCAATATAATTGAGTTTCCATTAGGAAATATGAAAATGGGCTATTTAGTTTTTCATGGAACTACTTGTTTCATGAAGTTAATGTTGTTGTTGTTGATTCATTTAGGACTTTTCGATATCGTGATCATGTAGCCCTGTGTACTTGAGTGTGTTTGAGTGGAATCCTCCTGATAACCTGTGTCAGTGTAATGGTTGTGTTAGGGTTTTTGTTGCTAGGATTTTGAAGGAGGCAGCCGTGGCCTTCTGTTAGGAGCCATCCTTGCATTTTCATGGAAAACGAACTCATCTCTTCTGAAGTTTACCTCACGAGGCTGAGTGTACTCCGTTCCAACCCTCAGACCAGAATTACATTTCTTGCTAGGTCTGGGATTCAGAGTAGTAATATGTACCCTGAGGCCACAGAAGGTTGCTCAAGATATACAGTATTATAGCTTGAACGATTTTTTTTTGTTATTCTGAACATATCGGATTATCCAGTTGTAGTTACGGTACTCAAAATAACTACGAAATCTCACATATTTCATGCAGACGGCGTAGGATTAATCAACTATGGAGTCAGAGCACTAGACTTTGACACAATGTGAAACATATATGCGGTGGATTTTATAACGAATGGCGTGAGTGGATCAAATTTGATTAGTGAAAGGTGTTAATGTATTCATTTTATGCCCTTTCCTAATTACACAACAGGAAATTAATATGCATATTGGTAGCTTGTGTTTTATGCCCAGTACGTAAGTGTTGTTGTTGTTGCTTTAAGTGGTGGAACAGTGAGGTCGTCAGCTAGAGTGAAACTTCAACTTGTGTTTCTCAAAACGTTACAATGTCTATGTTATGTACCGTATTCTCAGGAAGCACGAGACCAATCAAGTTGGATTTTTTCACACTTATGGGCGTTTACGATTCAGAGGTTGTGAACCAAAATGAATTACATTATTTAAATGACTCATGGTGGTTCCGTATTGATATGTTAGAATAGTTATTAACAAGAAATGAACATCTGCCTGAATCAATACTATACATATAAAATTAATTATTAAACTTGTTTACAGTACATGTTTCGGGGATTGATTATATTTTATCCCCTTCTTCAGCTGTTGATGAAACAAAAAACAAAGCGTAGCACAGTAATAATATACGTGTTTAAAACCTAATATGGTGCACCATACATTTTTAGCCTACTTTTCACATTTTGCAAAAATGAGGAAAAAGTAGACTTATGAGATCGATCCGGGAAAATGTGTGTCTGTCAGTCTGTCTGTCTGGCTGGCTGGCTGTGTGTGTGTCCCCCCCTATCAACTCCTAAACGGCTGCAGCAATCAAAACCAAATTTAGTATGAGTAAAGATGTGCACCGGAATATCTCACGTCCATATTTGAAAATGATGTCAGTGCTACCAACTGCTGAAAAAACGCACTAGAAATTTGAGCTCCATGTTGGATATCTTACAAGGTATGCATGGGAGCTATTCCAAAATTAGCACACATGTAGATAATACTATTTCAGTTTAATTTCCAGGAGTCCAACCATGCCAGTGTTGCCAAAATAATTTGAAGCCTTCTGATAGGTCCAATGCTTAAATGCATATAACTTCTACACTATCAATTGGATTTCAACCAAATTTTGTATGTAATATCTGTACATAAACAGATATGACTGCGCGTATTCTTAAGAGCCACCAGGGCTGCCAACTGTTAATAATTGCTCTCTCTATTTATTTATTTTATCCAAATACCAATATATCAGAAAGAAAAAGCCTCCGTGGCTTAGGCGGCAGCACGCCGGCCTCTTACCACTGGGTCCGTGGTTCAAATCCCGGTCATTCCATGTGAGATCTGTGCTGGACAAAACGGAGGCAGACAGGTTTTTCTCCGGGTACTCCGGTTTTCCCTGTCAAAATTTCATTCCAGCAACACTCTCCACTATTATTTCCTTTCATCTGTCATTCATTTAATCATCGCCCCAGAGGAGTGCGTCAGGCCTCGGCAGCCGGCACAGTTCATATCCTCGCCGCTAGATGGGGACTTCATTCATTCCATTCCTGACCCGGTCGGAGACTGGAAGCAGGCTGTGGATTTTCATTTCACCAATATATCAGAAAGTATGCAAGCCAACAGCTTTAAACTATGCACACGTATATTCTGACATTTTAGATTAATTTGGAGTAACTTATATACGTCAGTTCTACCAACATGATTATAAGCCTGCAGATAGTACCAATTGTTAAATACATGTAACTTCTATACTATCAGTTGGATTTCAACCAAATTTCGTATGTGCTATGTGTACCATACCAGATATGACTATAAGTATTGTTAAGAGCAATCAGGGCTGCCAACTGTTAATAAATGCTGTCTATATTTTTTTACCCTAATATCAATATATCAGAAAGTATGCAAGTCAACAGCTCTATACTTTGCACACGTATAGCACCTGACATTCTAGATTAATTTGGAGTAATTAATACAAGGCAGTGCTGCCAACATGATTCTATGCCTGCTGATATGTCCAATTTTAAAATGCATGTAACTTCTATACTAACAAATGGATTTCATCCAAAATTGGCACAACAAGATATCATAATATTTCAGATTATTTCTGACCAGCACACGCATGACATTGTTGGCAATATGCTTTTCCGCGTGCTGATAGATCCAGTGTCTAACTGCATGTAACGTCCATTGGACTTCAACCAAATTTTGTATTCTGTACCTTAAGAAATGGAACTAAGAATATATTCAATCATCAGAGCTGCCAACTGTAGTGCTCTATTAGGCTACATTATACCAGGTATATTTTGAACTAATTAGATATTTCGATATTACCAACTTAATTTCGTCATTATTCTATATAGGTTCATATTCTGTAGAATAATCATTGGCATGAAAAGTAGGCTGTATAGTTCTTCACGGAACTTCTTGTTTTCTAATAAATGTAACGTTGTCCTAACCACATACATCATATGCTTTAAACTAACCTATGATCACTTTCCATCACGTCGGGTTTCTTAAAGCAGCTTTGTTTTGAAGGGCTATATTTGGATATAAGCATACAGGCTCTTCATTGGTTATAGAGCTACACGGTTTGTTGAAGTATTGGTGTTACATATCTACCATTTCAAGGATCTATTTGTCATAAGCAGCTGATCACCGTCACCATCTGTTTCTCTTCATTTTATTATATTCTTATGCCCTAAATTTTATGGTGCACCATATTAGGTTTTAAACACGTATATTATTACTGTGCTACGCTTTGTTTTTTGTTTCTTCAACAGCTGATAAAGGGGATAAAATATAATTAATTCCAGAAACATGTACTGTAAACAAGTTCAATAATTAATTTTATATGTAGAATATAGTATCGATTCCGGCAGATGTTCATTTCATGTTAATAACTAACCAAAATGAAAGCAATCAATGTAAAAGGAGGTAAAAAACAATAATAAAGTAACTGAAATAATGCCTCAAAACTAATTATGAAATCTAAAATTCACAAAATCTACACCAAATACCTATCAACAATAAGTTCGCTTTACGATCTCTATAGTTTTCATCAAATGAATTGCAGTGACATCACAGAAATGTACATAACTAAGAGCAAGTTTCTGAAAGTGTTTTCCTTTCTTCAAATGTCTATAATTACTGTGTGTTATAAATTTACGTAGTAAATTATCTGCGAACTGCCATCAATATTATTGAAAACCTCTGAAAATTTTAAGTTTCTAGTTGCCATCGTTACCTTATAATGAGGAATTTAACCCGGGAGGGGTCGCGTCAAAATAGTTTCGTGACGGGTCGCGCGCGATCATTATGACCAGGGTGTATAAAATACAATTTTTTGTTGCAAAACACATATTATTATTATGGAAAAATATATCCATGAAACTAAATACCAGGTTTTGTACCGAAACACATTGTACTGTATTATTGAAAAAAATATATCAATGAAACCCACTTAATCTATTGATTTATTCATCCTCGGAATTATCCTGGGCAGCATCAGGTTTATTGCATTCCACCCAGGTAACACATGTAAGTTCCTTACGAAACATCTTCCAGATCCACCAATCGATTTAACTAGCCTCGAAAATATAGTGAGTCCAGAATTATCAACGGAAAACGGTCCCTGAGGCTGCTTACCAGCGTACACTTTCATGTACATCGTGTGAAACAAAGCTCTCCACTAACTGACTGGGAATGAAAGTGGGAACAGCAAACACAGACACGTGCAGTGGATAAGTTCATTGAAACGTATAGGAGGGGAGGAAGCTTTACGCCGTGAAATTATTTCGGAGGAGTAAAAAATGTATGCGCCCGGTCTAAAAGACCGTGACGCGACCCCTCACGGGTTAATAATTAGTTGCACTGTCGGTTAATCTACACTACCTGCTTACCTTAATAACAAAATATGACCAAAGGACGGAATGTTTTGACTTTCACGGACAGGGTAATTACATACACCATAAAATACTACTACATATACTGTAAGTCAATTTTTCCTTTCTTCAAATAATACTAGTAAACGCGATTTCATTAAAGTAAGTTTCCAAACTTCCACTTTTCTCCACCAGGGAAGCCACTGCACATGCAAATTTACCTCAGATTCCGTTAGCCTAATACGTGCAACATTGTATATACGGAAAATCTGTAAAACATGTCCGAGTATCAATGTATGTATTTTGCTTTGTGCTTAGTTTTTAACTAATGAAATACGTTTCAAACAACAACTTGCTCTTTTTCTTCCAGAATGCCAAAAATCTTCAACATTTTCAAAATTTTATTTTGCGCCGTGAGCCATTTATCTACGGACCTTTAGCTTTGTAATGGTACAGATATATATTTTCATATCTCATTCCTGAAGCTACTTTCCTTATACTTTCTCGCAATCGTGCATCCTATTAGTAAAAGCACCGAGGTACATTTTTATTTTTATTTCTATCAGACGATGTACTAAAGAAAATAGGAAAGAGGCTGCGTTAGAAGCAAGAGCAAAGGGACATGGAACATCAGCAAAATGTAATATCTTCAACAATGTTGTTCGAAGAAATAATGCCATAGATTTTAGTACTTCCTTAACGGTTTTTGTGATGGGATTTCTTCAGAAATTATGTTTCAAACATTGCAAATTGTAAAACTTGACTTCTTACATTGTGTAATTCTATCTAGTCAACCTTGTATTATATCTGCATTATACTGTTTTAATTTCACACTTAGCTATTTTAATGTCCACCTCTACTTTTATTTATTAACTGTTTAGCTTAAGGTAGTATACGTTACAAAATTAACTGTTTAGCTTAAGTTAGTATAAGTTACAAGATAACATACTGTGTAATATTTATGCCACTGTAATTGGGATGAAAATAATGTTAGCAAATAAATAAATAAATAAATAAATAAATAAATAAATAAATAAATAAATAAATAGATAAATAGCTAAATAGATAAAAAATAAAAAATAAAAATAAATCAATCAATCAATAAATCAATCAAATAAATAAATAAAATAATTAAATATTATATAAATACATAATACATAAATACATTAATACATGAATACATAAATACATAAAATGCATACCAGTGCTTTAAATGGAAGAAGAGGAATCCTATGGTAAAATCTTTGATTCAAATTTCTCGCTAATCTGCTTTTCTAAATATAAAATTTCCCGTTTTTTTTATATTTGCGTTATATCTTAACATGTCCGTATTTGAAAATTTACTTTCGTTTACATTTGGCAGATGGAAATGTTCATGGAAATGCTCTTAAAATTATGGAATTTTAAAAAGATTCATGAAAATTCAAAAATATATTTATTTTCAAAAGTCCTGTGTCAAATTCAGGAGAGTGTCTTGAAGAAGAATTTTTATTAGTTCCTGTAAATAATTTTTGAGGAAAAGGTAAATACATAGTTGGAAATTACTAAGATGTAAAAATCATTAGACTCAAATAAAGATTATTTTAATCAGTCACTATTTTTTATTCAAAATCATCTTTTTCTTTTGTTACCTTGTTACCCTACATACTAATATTTTCTTTCCTGTGGATTTATAACTTTTCCCAAAAGGTACTGCATCTAGAAATTTTCGAAATTGAATATTCTGAGGAATACCTGAGTTGAGTCCGTTTTCTCTTTTTTTCATTGACTTTGGAATGTACCCTCTACTTTCAAAGTCGGGTGATTTCAATCCATGGTCCACGAATATTTGAATAGTTCAAGAGCAGATTATCAGTAATAAAGGAATTCAAATCGTTCTGGTCTAAATTCACACAGAAACAAGAATAACGTAATCTGAAGAAACCAGGTGACATTTTGCATTTACATAGATCCTATTTTGGTGGAAATTAAAAAAAAACATTATTTCACTGTCAGATTCTTAAAAGAAATTGTAACGAAGACTATTGATAAAATACTCGTAATTTCAGCGCAATGCAAACATTTTTACTGTATTAAGACATAAAATGTGAAAATGAATTGTTGAGAAACAGGCATCGATTCTAATGATTTGCACACCTCTGTAGCATGGGCCATATAGGATATTTTGGAGCCCCTTAATGAGAATTTCACCCACGTTTCAATTTCTTTACGGTAAAAGTGTGAAAGCTTCGTGCGGGCCCGCTGGTTATAGTAGGCTATATTTCAACGAAACCTAACTATGTTAGGACGCTAGTTTGCCATTCTAGTGGTGAAGGCGACGGTGGAAGGACGGCGTGGAATTGAGGGCAGCGTTTGAATGAAGTATTGTATTTTGTTTGTTGTTCCGTAAATCACTTTCAATCGCGCGCGCGCGATTTCCTAGTATCAATCAGCTCGGCTGTGTATTGGGCTTTGTTGATGGTGTCATTGATCTCAACAACGCACTCCAATTCCAGAGAACGTGCTTTCATTGTGGAGCATTATTGGGCAGGTTTAACCTGAGCCACAATAAAACGATATAAAGTTTGCTACAACAACAGCTAACCCACAGAAGCTGACGATGATGATGATAATTTTTGTTGTAAGGGGTCTATTATCTAGATTATCAGTCCCTAATGGTTGGTATTGTTGATCGTGAAAAAGTAATGGAGACTATAACTAAATACTGACTTACATACTAGATCAGGCTGTTCCAACCGAGCTGCTCGGCCGTGAGCACCTGAGTACTCGCCGCCTTGTGTGAATAAGCCTGCAATATGCTATACAGCTCTGCTGTAGGGGCGGCCGTTACTAAGTGGTGGATACATCAAGACTTACAGGACTTGTACTAAGACCTTCGCCCAGTGACGTATTGGCCATCACCCCCAGTCCCTCTCCAACCATGCATACTCAAACTCTTGGATTTGGAACAACCTGTACTATAAGAAGAAATTGAAAATAAGGAATACGGGAAATAAAAGTAAAGGAGGAAAGGAAATGCCCTCAACCCTCGAAGAATGAGAATTGAAGGACTTGGAAGGAAGGAAAACCATGAAAGGCAGATAGGAAAGATGTAAAAATTACAGGGTCCGCCGCAGAGGCACTGGAAAAGGGGGAAAACCAGACCCATCTCAGGAATCCCTCGGGGTTGAAAAATCCCGACTTTTCCAGCCGTGAGCCCTTGAGGGTGTAGCACTATCCAGGGTGCACCATTAAGTGGTGGGGCTACACGAATCCTGCCTCCTTTAGGGCCTTGAGAAGAAGGCAGGAATACCATGAAAACAAAAAGTAGAACTGTACCCCTCGAAGAATGAGGGTATCAGGAGAGATAAGACAAGAGCCAATTAAGACGGGAAATTGAAAGACTCCGTAGGCCTCGGATGCCTTAATACCATCGGGTTTGGAAGAGAACAAGGGTTGACCGAGGAAGGTCAACCGAAAAGATGACAGAGAGGAACCCGGCACCAATAAGTGGAAGCAATGCCGAGCTCAGCAGGTATCCCGTGGTCACCAACACACGTTCCCCTGAGGGGCCCACAGAATGGAATGGATAATAGTACCAAAATGGCAGCTTGCCACGGTGGGTGAGTGGATATCGTGTAGGTCTACTAACCCCAAGATTGCAGGTTCGCTCCTGGCCGTGGTAAGTGATTTTTTTTGAAAGGCGGCAAAAATACGATACGCATGTCATACGATGTTGGCATGTCAAAGAACCCATTTGAATTCAGTAGGCAGAGTTCATAATAGAAAAATTAATCTCGGGAGTTTCCGCCAACACAAAGTTCCTCATTTCTCTACTAGAAAGCGCTATAGTGTTCAAGGAGATTAGATATCTAACATCTAACCTCCTTGACTTTCTTAGTCAAGGAACAACGAAATTCGACATGCAAGCTACCCTCTGGGTGTCAAATAGCAAAGCTTGCACCAGGCACCCGAGGCAATACGATATTATTATTATTACCAAAATGGCTAGTGAGTATACGACGTCTTTATAGAGCTCTGATGGAAGATAGCTTAAGATAACAGTGGATTAACGTAGTTAAGTTTCCGAGTTGAGCGAATTAGACGAATAAAAAAATGTTTCTATGGTCAGAAATGGAAGGCATGTACTGTATGCTCGGTTTATCAATAAAAGCCATGAGTTCAGCTGACGATGCAGGATGAGTAGCTAGAATGGGTTCTGTTTTGGAGTTATTTCGAATGGGATGGGATGGAGTCAAAGGAAGATGATAAATACTCACAATCTCTGTCGAAATGGATGTCTGGGGACTAGAAAAGGCTAAGAAGGGGACTTATTTACGACCGAAGAAACCGAGACAATACGGAAGGCGCTGTGAAATGGACGAGAGCGGAACGGAATCCGATCGACTGGAAGGTAGGAATTCGAGAACATCAGCAAATGTGAAGTCATAAAAACAAGATGTTAAATAATTATATAACAATAATAATAATATAATAATGAGAATATAGAGTACGATAAAGAATATTTATGGAGGAAACACTAGGAAGCAGACCACGAGGAAGGCCCAGAAAGAGGTGGATAGATACGGTGAAGGAAAGCATAGAGAAAAGAGGAGTGAAAGAAAAATAAGTATTGAAAGAAGGAAATGAATGGTGGAGGGATAGACAACTGTGGAGGTCCTTGATTCGCAACCCGACACAGGGAACTGGAAACGGGAAATGAAGAAGAAGAATATCGTATGGCCTCGGTGTCGGGTGCAAGCTTTGTTAATTGCTCCCAGAGGGCAACTTGCATGTCGATTTTTGTCGTTCCTTGAAGCGCTATGAAAGTCAAGGAGGTTAGATATCTAAGCTCCTTGACACTATAGCGCTTTCTAGTAGAGAAATGAGGAACTTTATGTTGGCGGAAAATCCCGAGATTAATTTTGCCATTATGAGCACGGCCTACTGAATTCAAATGGGTTCTTTAACATGCCAACATCGTATGACATGCGTATCGTGATTTTTGTTGCCTTTCAAAAATCACTTACCACGGCCAGGAGCGAACCTGCAAGCTTGGAGTTGGCAGTCCGACACGATTACCACTCACCCACAGTGGCAAGAATTCACCCACCGTTTAAGATGATCAATAAATAACATACAGCCTACTTTCTCCGAAATGCATGAGTATAGTTATAACTCTTTGTCCTTTTCAAGGAGTATAATTGAAAGTTGGTTGTAGCAGCTTGTTGAAATACAACATAATATATTATGCTCTGATTGATTGAATCCTCACCTGAATTATAAATACACACACTAATGAAGCCATCACAATAACACAGGTTATCAGACAAAATTCAACACTTACCCAAGTACACAGGGCTACATGACCACGATGCCGCAAAGCCCCAAAATAATCAATAACAACAAGAAGAAGAAACAACCGACTCTACTACGGATCATGGACAGCTTCCTACACAAATCCTTCCTCATTTACAAGTGCACACTCTAGTACAGACTTCACAGTGACACAGATTATCAGACAACTTCTACACACATCCACGTTCATGAATCGTGGCGCAGTCAGCTGGCATTTGAGGGTGCGCAAATGCGACGGAGCCGTGGCAGTAGATTTACTGGCAGGTTTCCCTTCAGGAAAAAATTCCGGCACCCCGGCGTCTTTAAAAGCTACTGTTGTTAAAAGGGACGTAAAACCAATAACATTAAATTACCTTTTAACCACGTGTACAGATACCGGTGTTTGGCTTTGCACTTGACCTTGAGGGCTCAACGGCAGGAGAGGGGTGTAGAGTGGTGCGGGGGAGTGAGCCGAATGCCTCTCCGAGAACATTGACGTGCGTGACAGTAGGTTTTCACAATCAGACACAGATACGCTCAGCGTGGCAAATCTTTTAATAATAATGTTATTGGTTTTACGTCCCTTTTAACTACAGTACACTGGGTTTTAGAGACGCCGGGGTGCCGGAATTTTGCCCCGAAGGGGATCTTTAACGTGCCAGTAAATCTACGGATGCGGCTCCCTCGCATTTGCGCACCCTCAAATGCCAGCTGACTGCGCCAGGATACGAACCTGCAACCTTGGGCCCAGCAAGCGAGAACGTTACCCCTGAGCCACGCAGTGGCAAATCTTTTACGCTGCAGTATGGGGAAGAGCACAGCGAACTGCCGGTAACGGTAGATTAGTTGTGTGTGTAATTTTGCTTGATAACCTGTATTACTGTGATGGCTGTATTAGTGGGTTTATTTGGAATTCAATACATTATTGGAAATTAGGTGACTTTGGCCTTTCGTGCGGAACCATCCCGGTAGAAATAGGAAACCGCACAAAACCACTTCCAAGACAGCTGAGGTGGGAATAGAACCCATCTCTTCTTAGAATTATCTCACGAGGCTGAGCGTACCACGTTTCTGCCCTCAGACCAGAGTTAAATTTCTCGGCAGAGCCGGGACTCAAACCCGGACTCCCGCGGTGACAGCCGAGAATACAGAGACCTTTGTATGTAGCAATTTATTACCAGGTTTTTATCACCAAACCCTCCAGAGCAAATGACATGACAGGATTCCACTGTGCCCTGCCAGATTCTCTCAATTTGTTTTCAGGGTGAAAAGTGCGCTCTTTGTGACATTGCCAATCGCTTAGCGTCAGAGGGGTGAAATTAAATCGCGGGATATCTAGTGTCCTGCTAATGAACAGATGGGTTCCAATTAGACAGAGCGATCAGTCACCACTTGCAGGTCCACATTCCTGACTCTTTGTTGATTCAGTTCAAACATGTCACAGAAACGATAGCCTACCAATATAAGAGTCGTCCAGTTGCAAAACTCGTTTAATCCACTTCATGTCGTAAAATTTCTTATTTAATTATTTTATTTTATTTTACTTTATTTTGGTTGGTTGGTTCCTCAATTTAGGGACTGCGACAACGCGGTCATATAGCCCCGTGTACTTTGGGTGTGTATAGAATCTGTTTGATAACCGGTGTTAATTGAGATGGCTGTATTAGTGTGTGTATCTGTTTTTTAATTTAATACAGACTGCAACTTATAATTTTTTCAAATAGTTCCTACTTTTGCCGCCAAACGCCACCGTCAACGACTTCTAGGCCTAGTTCAGAACTTAGCTACTAGACGCCATCGCAGTCGGCTCTTGGCAACGAACGTAGAAACCTAAGACCGTTGTTTACATTCTTAACCTATCCAATTTAGCTTCATACAGCTGTAATTAGTGGAAGGTTCTTTAACAAGCCATAAATCTATGACATGGGACCGCCAGCTTTACTTTCCCTCTGAAGGAAGGCATACTGAGGGATTTTTAACGCACTTAAAAAATCCGACGGCTTCGGCCGGGGTTGAACCCGCTATCTTGGGCATAGAAGCTCAGCATGCTACCAACTAAGTTACTTTATTTTATTATACTTTTTTTAAATTTGTTTTTCCTTGTTTAATTTAATTTAATTTTGTTTTGTTTTTGATTTTGTTTTGTTTTATTTTAAATTAAATTGTTTTGTTAAATTTATGTATTGTTTTTTAGTTTGTTTGGTTTTATTTTTTATTTATTTTTTATTATTTCTTATTTTTTCTTTTATTTTGATTTTTAATTTATTTTGTTTTGTTTTATTTTGATTTTCCAGAAAACAAACATTAAAAAAACACGAAGCTAAAAGCAAAATTCAAAAACAAAAGCAAAAGCAGAAAACAAAAAACAAGGAACACAAAGCAAAAAGCAAAATTCAAAACAAGCAAAATCAGGTAACGAACACAAAACCAAAACCAAGAAAGAAGAAGCAAAAAGTGAAATTGAAAAGCAAAAGCACAAAGCAAACACAAAACCAAAAACACAAAGCAAAAAGTAGAAAACAACAAACACAAAAGATACGTGAGGCAAAGTCCAGTGAAACGATTCTCATGAAAATGATTCTTATTCACAAGTGGATTAAACGAGTTTTGCAACTCGACGACTAGGTGTCACTGAAAAAGGTACAAGTACAGTCGAACTATATTTTACTCCTCGCCGCTACAGTCCATGTAGGACCTTGGCCTCTCCAACAATCGTTGCCCAATCCTGACGATCTTCTGCACGTCTCCTCCATCTTCTTACTCCCATCTTGCGTTAAGTCGTCCTCCACATCATCCAACCATCTTTTCCTAGGTCTTCCTTTGCATCTTCTTCCACCTGGATTTTCTCTATAGACGGGGGACAAAGACTGTTCGCGTCCGTAGCATTCCTTATGCTACACGTGTCCCCTGGGTGGTGCTAAAGAACGGTCACTCCGTGGGAAACATCTACGCCAAGGAGTTTAGGCAGCCAGACAATCCCAGTGATCTTCTGGCGCAAAATATTGCTTGATGTCACAAAACGTGAATAACAAGAAGTTCCGTGACGAACTAAAGAGCCTACTTTTCTTAAAATTTAAGATTCATGCCAATGATTAATCTTTATGGACCTATCTACTGTAGAATAATTACGAAATGAATTTGGTAATATCGAAATTTCAAATTAGTTCGAAATATACCTGGCATGATGTAGCCTGATAGAGCACTACAGTTGGCAGCCCTGGTGACTGAATATATTCTTAGTTCCATCTCTTTTAAGGTACAGAATACAAAATTTGGTTGAAGTCCAATGGATAGCATGGACGTTACATGCAGTTAGACTTTGGACCTATCAGCGCATGTAAAATCATGATGGCAACAATGTCATGCATGTGTTGGTCAGGGGCTCCCCTGTTCCAAATAAACCAGTCAGCAATTGTAAAACTAATACAAAAACTAGGTTTCAATGTATCAAAGGGTCCTGATAATATTGTTAGTGAAGTACTTAAACTAGGAGGTAGGGCCGTGGCACGATACTTGGAGGTGATGTTTAGTGTGTCCATAAACAATGCGCAAATCCCAGGTGACTGGAAAAGAGCTACGGTAGTCCCAATATTTAAGGGAGGGAGCAGACTTGAATTGGGCAACTACAGGCCGGTTAGCCTTACGTCCATCGTTTGTAAACAGATGGGGCATCTCATTTGCGACTACTTGAGGAAACATTGGGAAACATTATCATGGTTTAATGATAGGCAACATGGATTTCGTAAAGGTTACTCATGCGAGAGTCAGATGCTATCACTTTTTCAAGACATTAGCGAATCGTTAGACCATGGAGTTTCAGTCGACGCCGTGGTTATAGATTTTGCGAAGGCATTTGATGTCGTGCCGCATGACATGCTACTCCATAAATTAGCTTCGACGAAGATTGATAGAAGAGTAATTTTATGGATCCAAGAATTTTTGACGGGTCGTTCCCAGAAAGTGAAAGTCGAAGGCATATTCTCGGATGAAATTACCGTAACGTCGGGTATCCCTCAGGGCAGCGTAATCGGAACTTTGTTATTTTAGGCGTTTATAAATGACTTACCAAATGGGATTCGCAGTGACTGTCGATTGTTTGCGGATGATTGTGTAATATATCGAAAGATACATGACTCACAAGACAATGCAGTGCTTCAAGAGGACCTGAACCTGGTCTATAAGTGGGCGATTGTAAATAAAATGAAAATAAACACAAGAAAATGTAGTCTCTTAAAAATAGGGAAAGTGCGAAGGCAGGATTTTCAATATAACATTGGCTCGGAAATACTTGTAGAAGAAGATTCTTGCAAATATTTGGGCGTTGACGTAAGGAATGATATGGAGTAGTCATGTAGGATGTGTAGTTTCAAAAGCTTACGAATCCCTGCACTTTGTAATGAGGGTATTAAAGGGAAGTAGTACCTCTGCTAAAGAACAAGGCTATTTGTCACTTGTAAGACCTATTCTGGAATATGCCTCGGCGGTTTGGGATCCATATCAAGTAGGGTTCATCAATGAGTTGTAGAAGAAGATTCTTGCAAATATTTGGGCGTTCACGTAAGGAATGATATGAAATGGAGTAGTCATGTAGGATGTGTAGTTTCAAAAGCTTACGAATCCCTGCACTTTGTAATGAGGGTATTAAAGGGAAGTAGTACCTCTGCTAAAGAATAAGGCTATTTGTCACTTGTAAGACCTATTCTGGAATATGCCTCGGCGGTTTGGGATCCATATCAAGTAGGGTTCATCAATGAGTTGGAAATGGTACAAAAAAAGGCCGCTAGATTTGTGCTCAGTGACTTTAATCCCAGGAGCAGTGTGAGCCGTATGTTAAAGAATCTTGGGTGGGAATCACTGGAGGCTAGGAGTATGAAATCTAGACTCTGTGCTATGTACAACATGTATACAAATCAACAAGCCTGGGGTGAGCTTAGCAAACGATTGGGAAAGCCCACTTACATGGGTAGGAGCGATCATCCTTTCAAAGTTAAGGGCCGACCACAGCGAACAAATTATGGTAAATATTCTTTTGTAAACCGTGCCATTGATAACTGGAACTCTCTACCTGCCGCAGTCTTAGAGCCTTTTCCCAAACATATAGGTGTGTTTAAGAAAAGACTGACTATTTGTGTAAATACTCCAGTTTAATTGTTGTATAATTGTTATTGAATTGTTATGTATAATTATTTATTTGTTATGTATATCCATATATCCATATGCAACCAGGGGGACACCCCCCCCCCCCATTGCAAATGAATGAATGAATGAATGAATGAATGAATATTATGATGTATTGCTGTGCCAATTTTGGATGAAAACCATTTGTTAGTATAGAAGTTACTGGAATTTTAAAATTGGACCTATCAGCAGGCTTAGAATCATGTTGGTAGCACTGACATACATTAGTTGCTCCAAATTAATCTAGAATGTCAGGAAATATACGTGCGCAGAGTTTAGAGCTGTTGGCGTGCATACTTTCTGATATATTGATATTAGGGTAAAATATATAAACACCATTTATTAACAGTTGGCAGCCCTGATTGCTCTAAAGAATATGCACAGTCATATCTGCTATGGTGCACATAGCACATACGAAATTCGGTTGAAATCCAATTGATAGTAGAGAAGATACATGTAATAACAAATTAGTCCTTTCAGCAGGCTTAGAATCATGTTGGTAGCACTGACATACATTAGTTGCTCCAAATTAATCTAGAATGTCGGGCGCTATACGTGTGCAATGTTTAAAGCTGTGGGCTCGCATACTTTCTGATATATTGGTATTTGGATAAAAAATTGAGAGAGCATTTATTGACAGTTGGCAGTCTTGGTATCTCTTAAGAATACGCTCAGTCATATCTGTTTATGTACACATAGTACATACGAAATTTGGTTGAAATCAAAATGATAGTGTAAGAGTTATATGCATTTAAAATTTGGACTTATCAGTAGGCTTAGAATCATTTTGGCAACAGTGTCATGTATGGCCTCCTGAAAATAAACTGAAGCCTTATTATCTATATGTGTACCAATTTTGAAATAGTTCCCATGTATACATTCCAAGATATCCAACATGGAGCTCAAATTTCAATTGCGATTTTTTAGCAGTTCGTAGCACTGACATCATTTTCAAGTATGACATTGAGATGTCCCTGTATAGATCTTTACTCATACCAAATTTGGTTTCGATAGCTGCAGCCGTTTAGGAGTTGATAGGGGGAAGCACACACACACACACACACAGTCTGACAGACAGACAGACAGACAGGACGACAGACAGACAGACATTTTCCCGGGTCGATCTCATAAGTCTACTTTTACCTCATTTTTGCAAAATGTGAAAAGTAGGCTAAAAATAGCCCTTCTCGGGGTTTTCCAGCTATGAACTATAGAAGGCATAAGTAGATCGAAATGTCAAGTACCGGCACTTCAAAAAATCCTATTACAAAATGAAATCGAATATTCGTATATAGATTTATGTAGATAGTTGTACTTTAATAGGTGGAATATTTTTCGTATTTCATGTATTTCATGTATTTAATGTTTTAATGTATCGTACCCGAGCCATCCTAGTCTTTTACTCTTTATTTCCGAAACTAAGTATCAGGATGACCAAATAGTTCCTCCAATTCTCTTATTTCCCGTATTCTTCATCTTCCTGCCTCATTCACTGCTCAATAAATCTTCCTCAGTATTTTCCTTTCCCATCTTCTCAAAAGCTCCTTTTCTGTCACGATCATAGTCCATGTTTCCGAGCCGTACATTACCACTGGTATTATAACTGTTCTTCTACTGAGGTTGAGTGCTTTTAGGATTTTAGTCAGTGCCCAATAAGCTCTATTACTGGCTGAAAGTCTTGCTTTTATTTCTTCTCTAGTGCTTTTATCTTCAGTAGCCAGTACTGCCAAATACTTGAAACTTTCACACCTCTCATAATTCACCCCTTTTAGGTTTATAAATAAATATATATATTTATCTTTCTCAATAGTACTTTTCGTACATAATAATAAATATTGAGTTTTGTTGTAGCTCACTCGTAATCCTTCTTCTTCTGATTCTATTTCTAACTGTCCCAGCCTTTCTTCTGAAGCTCTACGCAATTTATGTCATGTTTTTCTATGGTTCAAAGATCAAAGAAAGAAAGAAAGAAAAAAATAAAGTAGGAAAGAAAGAAAGAAAGAAAGAAAGAAAGAAAGAAAGAAAGAAGGAAACGAAGGAAGGAACACAAGAAGGAAGGCAGAAAATAAGGAATCAGGAAAGGCAACAAAGAAATGTAGGAAATAAAGAATGAAAGAAAGAAAGAAAGAAAGAAAGAAAGAAAGAACGAAAGAAAGAGAGAAAATAGGGAAGCAAAGAAGGAAGGAAGTAAAGAAATAGGGAAGCAAAGAAGGAAGGAAGTAAAGAAAGAGGGAAGCAAAGAAGGAAGGAAGTAAAGAAAGAGGGAAGCAAAGAAGGAAGGAAGTAAAGAAAGAGGGAAGCAAAGAAGGAAGGAAGTAAAGAAAGAGGGAAGCAATGAAGGAAGGAAGTAAAGAAAGAGGGAAGCAATGAAGGGAGGAAGTAAAGAAAGAGGGAAGCAATGAAGGAAGGAAGTAAAGAAAGAGGGAAGCAATGAAGGAAGGAAGTAAAGAAAGAGGGAAGCAAAGAAGGAAGGAAGTAAAGAAAGAGGGAAGCAATGAAGGAAGGAAGTAAAGAAAGAGGGAAGCAATGAAGGAAGGAAGTCAAGAAAGAGGGAAGCAATGAAGGAAGGAAATAAAGAAAGAGGGAAGCAATGAAGGAAGGAAGTCAAGAAAGAGGGAAGCAATGAAGGAAGGAAGTAAAGAAAGACGGAAGCAAAGAAGGAAGGAAGTAAAGAAAGAGGGAAGCAATGAAGGAAGGAAGTAAAGAAAGAGGGAAGCAAAGAAGGAAGGAAGTAAAGAAAGAGGGAAGCAATGAAGGAAGGAAGTAAAGAAAGAGGGAAGCAAAGAAGGAAGGAAGTAAAGAAAGAGGGAAACAATGAAGGAAGGAAGTAAAGAAAGAGGGAATCAAAGAAGGAAGGAAGTAAAGAAAGAGGGAAGCAAAGAAGGAAGGAAGTAAAGAAAGAGGGAAGCAAAGAAGGAAGGAAGTAAAGAAAGAGGGAAGCAAAGAAGGATGGAAGTAGAGAAAGAGGGAAGCAAAGAAGGAAGGAAGTAAAGAAAGAGGGAAGCAATGAAGGAAGGAAGTCAAGAAAGAGGGAAGCAATGAAGGAAGGAAGTAAAGAAAGACGGAAGCAAAGAAGGAAGGAAGTAAAGAAAGAGGGAAGCAATGAAGGAAGGAAGTAAAGAAAGAGGGAAGCAAAGAAGGAAGGAAGTAAAGGAAGGAAGTAAAGAAAGAGGCAAGCATAGAAAGAGGGAAGGAGGGAAGCGAGCAAGGAAGGAACGAATGAAGCAAGAAACAAACGAATAAAGGATGATGATCGTGATAATTGTTGTTTTAAGGGGCCTAACATCAAGGTTATCGGACCCTAATGGTTTGGGTGATAGTGAAAGATGAGATGGGAATGAAAACTAGGCCTATAAGTGATACTAACTACAAACTTACATACAAGAAGAAGAAATGGTAAACAAATAAAGGATAAGGAAAAGAAAAGACAGGAAGAAAAGAAATGCCCTCAACCCTCGAAGAATGAGGATAGGGGGACTTGGAAGAAAGGAGAGCCATGAAAGGCAGATAGGAAAGGGAAAAGAGGAGAGGGCCCGCCCCAAGGTCAGAGGAAAAAAGGGACAAAACCAGACCCAGCTCAGGAATCCCTCGGGGTCGCCAACTCCCGAACTCACCAGCCATGAGCCCTTGAGGGTGTATCACTATCTAGGGTGCACCAGAAGTGCTGGGGCTACAGACACCCTGCCTCCTTGAGGGCCTTGAGCAGAAGGCAGGAGATAACATGAAAAGAAAAAGAAGCCTGACCCCTCGCAGAAGGGGGGGTATAAGGAAAGATGAGACAAGGACCAATTAAGGCGGGAAAGGAAGAGACTCCCTAGGCTTCGGATACCCTAATACCGTCGGGATTGGAAGAGAACAAGAGTTGACCAAGAGAGGTCGATAGGAAAGAAGACGGAGAGGAGCCCAGCACAAGTAAGTGGAAGCAATGCTGGACTCAGCTGGGGTCCCGTGGTCGCCAACCCACGTCCCACTAGTTGTGATCCCCTGGGGGGACGAATAAAGGTAAGAAGGAAGGAAAGGAAGGAGACAAGGCAAAGAAGGAATGCAGGAAGCAAAGAAGGAAGGCAGTTGTGTATCGTCTCTTAGCTTCCACGTATCAATTACGAATCTCATATCGCCCGACATATTAACTGTCGGTCCAATAGCAATCCTAACACCTTACGCATGTCATGGTTTATAGGTCTCATTACATAAGCTAAAAGTATGTGCCAGTAAAAGAAAAAAAAGTTCCAGCCTCCAAAGTTTCATATAAAGTAGAAAGAACCTACCAACTGCGACACAACTTCATGCTGGAGTTGAAAAACTCGGCAAAGAATAATAAATTGTCCTATTCTTTACAACATTTCCAATTAAAACTAAGTTCACTCCCCACAATTACTCAGAATGAGTTTCGCCGGCCCACCAATTGCAGTACACGCGAAGTCGATGAATGTAGGAGATCTTATGGCTTAGGGTAAGCAAGCCCTTTCTTACACTCGCTTTATCACAATCGATACGGGACTGCAGCAGTTATGTACACTGCCACTGCTTTTATGTACCTGGATTTGGAAGTCTGCCAACTTGGCCACCTTTTGAAGGTAGACAGACACAACGGAAGTCATTTGCCTGTTTCAAGGGGATCCGGTCGTAATGTAACACAATCCTTTGTTTAATTCTCATGCTGCCAAGGTTTATGAGTGGTATTGCTAAAATTGATAAGCTAGGTTTAGTGAAATTACAAGTTATTGATAACAAGAAGTTCCGTGACGAACTAAAGAGCCTACTTTTCTTAAAATTTAAGATTCATGCCAATGATTAATCTATATGGATCTATCTAGAATAATGACGAAATTAAGTTGGTAATATCGAAATTTCTAATTAGTTAGAAATACTGTATACCTGCATTATGTAGCCTAATAGAGAACTACAGTTGGCAGCCCTGGTGACTGAATATATTCTTAGTTCCATCTCTTAAGGTACAGAATACAAAGTTTGGTTGAAGTCCAATGGATAGCATGGACGTTACATGCAGTTAAACATTGGATATAACAGCGCACGTAAAATCATGTTGGCAACAATGACATACATGTATTAGTCAGAAATAATCTGAAATAATATGATCTATTGTTGTGTCAATTTTGAATGAAATCCATTAGTTAGTATAGAAGTTGCATACATTTTAAAATTGGACCTATCAGCAGGCTTAGAATCATGTTGGCAGCACTGACGTATATTATTTACTCCAAATTAATCTAGAATGTCAGGTACTATACGTGTGCATAGTTTAAAGCTGTCGGCTTGCATACTTTCTGATATATGGATATTTGGATTAAAATAATTGAGAGCATTTATTAACAGTTGGCAGCCCTGGTGGCTCTTAAGAATACGCGCAGTCATATCTATTTACGTACACATAGCACATACGAAATTTGGTTGAAATCCAATTGATAGTGTAGAAGTTATATGCATTTAAAATTTGGGCCTATCAGCAGGCTTATAATCATTTTGGCAACACTGCCATATATGGCCTCCTGGAAATTAAACTGCAATATTATTATCTATACGTGTGCCAATTTTGAAATAGCTCCCATTCATACCTTCCAAGATATCCAACATGGAGCTCAAATTTCAATTGCGATTTTTCAGCAGTTGGTAGCACTGACATCATTTTCAAATATGGCCGTGAAATATTCAGGTATAGATATTTACTCCTACCAAATTTTGTTTCGATTGCTGCAGCCGTTTAGGAGTTGATAGGGGGGGGGGGGGGACACACACACACAGCCAGACTGACAGACAGAAGGACAGACAGACAGACACACATTTGCCCGATCTCTTAAGTCTACTTTTTCCTCATTTTTGCAAAATGTGAAAAGTAGGCTAAAAATGCCCACTATCTAGGTTTTCAAAATAATTATTCTATAGTTTGAACACCGATTAATCGATTAAATGCTTGCCACAGTGGGTGAAAGGTTATCGTGTAGGACTACCAACCCTAAGCTTGCAGGTTCGCTCCTGGCCATGGTTAAGTGATTTGGAAGACGACAAAAATCACGACATACGTTGTTGGCATGTTAAAGAACCCATTTGAATTCAGTTAATTCCAGTTAATCGTTCAGTGTGTGTTCCTTCGGAAGGGGAAGTAAAGACGGTGGACTCATGAATAGATTTATAGCAAAATTAATCTCGGGGTTTTCCGCCAATACAAAAGTTCCTCAATTCTCCGCTAGAAAGCGCTCTAGTGTCAAGGAGCCTAGATATCTAACAGCCTTGACTTTCATAGCGCTCCAAGGAGCAACAAATTTCCACATGCAAGCTGACCTCTGGGCCTCATACAACAAAGATTGCACCCGCCATCCGAGACCATATTATTATTATTATTATTAATCGATTAAATGACCAATCAATTAACAGTTATTTGTCTGTTTAAAAACGCACCATATAAATTGGCCTAAATAAATATATTTCCGTTGACTTTCCAAGAAATGCAATATTTTCTCCTGTATTATTGAGACGAATTGGAAACGTTTGGTACAAACTGCACCTTCGAACTCCCTCCAGTTTAAGAGCTTGAGTTTTGAGAAGAATACACCTTAGTGCGTTTTATATACTCACATCAAAACATGTTTTGCATATTGCTGGTCAAGAGTCGTAGTGGTCTCAAACCCATTAGTAGTTCTTGTGTGCGTGTATATCGGCCGTGTACACTCGCCTGTGTCAATGAGGATAGGTATGTGCGAGTGTGGAGACGACCCGGTGAACCTATACACGACCAATACATCCGAGACCGATACTAACAGGGAGGAGGTGGTGCGATGTATTGGGATGGTATCATGTATGGTCGCCGAACCCCTCTCGTGTACATCCCAGGGTGTATGACAGGCATACGTTACAGGGATACTATCCTGGTACTTGTAAGGAAAGGCTATGCTGACAAATTCGGCCCAAATTTCACTTTCGTGGACGATAACGCTCGCCCGCTTGTCAATGCCTTTCTTCCGGAGAATTGTATTCACGGAATGGAATGGCCTGCCAATGCTCCGGATCTCAATTGTGTAGAGCAGGCGTGGACACTGCTTAATAAATAAGTCCATCCTCACTGTGCACCATGGCAATATGCAAAACGTTTTTTGATGTGTGTATATGAAGATTCTGTTGTACATTTGGGTGGCTTCGGTGGCGTAGTTGGTAGTAAGCTGAACTGCTGTGTCCAAGATCGCGGATTCAAACCTGGCCGAAGTCGTCGGATTTTTAAGAGCGTTTAAATCCTTCAGTATGCCTTCCTTCGGAGGCCGGCGATCCCATATCATAGATTTATGGCATGTAAAAGATCCTTCCACTAACTAAAGTTGTATGAAGCTAAATTTTAGGTTAAATTTCGTTGAAACGCTCTATCAAAGTTTCAACATTCACCACTAGGTTTCAGTGATTTCTGGTAGCGAAAGTTGGAACTACTTGAAATTGAACGGAACTTGTAGCTCACCGCATGGGTGTCCGCTTGAAGCAGCTGCAGCTGCAGCTTCTGGCAAGCCGAACGTGTCCTCGGACACTCCCGGCACTAAATGCCATATGCAAAATTAAAAAAAATAAAATAAGTGTTATATACAATACATATCCAATGAACCTAAATTAAGCCTAAGTTTGCACAACCTGATGATGTTTGCTTAACGAACGAAACTAGTCATGTTTGAGAAGTGTTTTATTCAGTGCATAAATAATTCATGTAATTTATATCATGCACTAGGAAATTAATTGTAGTTCCTCGCCCAATCTAATTGGGTACACTTATGTTGACCGACTGAAAAGCTTCTAATAATATATAACATCTTCATCAACTTCTAAAGGCAATGCCTCGTCTCCTCAACCATTGCTCTCTGTCTTCAGCATCTCTCGCAGTAGGAACCATAATGAAGATGTGATGTCTTGCAGGAAACATTTTCTCGCTCGACCTCGACCTTTCCTCCCTGTGATTTTTCTTTCTAGGAGATTAGTTAGGAAAGTACGAGGTGGCCTGCGAATCTAGCTTTTCATTTATGGATCGTTGATATCAGTTCTCTTTTCCCATGAATTTCTTGCAGGATGCTGATGTTAGTCCTCTTTTGAATCCATTTAACCCGTAATATTCTCCGGCAGACCCACATCTCAAACGCTTCAAGTCGCCTCCAATCCTAACCTCTGATCGTCCAAGATTCACATCCATACAGAAGCACACAAAGGACATGACGAATTTATTTTTTAGCCTACTTTTCACATTTTGCAAAAATGAGGAAAAAGTAGTCTTATGAGATCGGGCAAATGTGTGTCTGTCTGTCTGTCTGTCTGTCTGTCTGTCTGTCCTTCTGTCTGTCTGTCTGGCTGTGTGTGTGTCCCCCCCTATCAACTCCTAAACGGCTGCAGCAATCAAAACCAAATTTAGTATGAGTAAAGATGTGCACCGGAATAGCTCACGTCCATATTTGAAAATGATGTCAGTGCTACCAACTGCTGAAAAAACGCACTAGAAATTTGAGCTCCATGTTGGATATCCTGCAAGGTATGCATAGGAGCTATTCCAAAATTGGCACACATGTAGATAATACTATTTCAGTTTAATTTCCAGGAGGCCAACCATGACAGTGTTGCCAAAATAATTTTAAGCCTTCTGATAGGTCCAATGTTTAAATGCATATAACTTCTACACTATCAACTGGATTTCAACCAAATTTTGTATGTAATATCTGTACATAAACAGATATGACTGAGCGTATTCTTAAGAGCCACCAGGGCTGCCAACTGTTAATAATTGCTCTCTCTAATTTTATATCCAAATACCAATATATCAGAATGTGTGCAAGCTGACAGCTTTAAACTATGCACACGTATAGTACCTGACATGTTTGATTAATTTTGGAGTAACTTATATACGTCAGTTCTACCAACATGATTCTAAGCCTGCTGATAGGGCCAATTTTTAAATACATGTAACTTCTATACTATCAGTAGGATTTCATCCAAATTTTGCATGTGCTATGTGTAACATATCAGATATGACTATAAGTATTCTTCAGTGCAATCAGGGCTGCCAACTGTTAATAAATGCTGTCTATATTTTTTACCCTAATATCAATATATCAGAAAGTATGCAAGCCAACAGCTCTATACTTTGCACACGTATAGCAACTGACATTCTAGATTAATTTGGAGTAATTAATACAAGGCAGTGCTGACAACATGATTCTATGCCTGCTGATATGTCCAATTTTAAAATACATGTAACTTCTATACTAACAAATGGATTTCATCCAAAATTGGCACAACAAGATATCATAATATTTCAGATTATTTCTAACCAGCACACGCATGGTATTGTTGGCAACATGCTTTTACGCGTGCTGATAGATCCAGTGTCTAGCTGCAAGTAACGTCCATTGGACTTCAACCAAATTTTGTATTCTGTACCTTAGGAGATGGAACTAAGAATATATTCAGTCACCAGGGCTGCCAACTGTAGTGCTCTATTAGGCTACATTATACCAAGTATATTTTGAACTAATTAGATATTTCGTTATTACCAACTTAATTTCGTCATTATTCTAGATAGGTTCATATTCTGTAGAATAATCATTGGCATGAAAAGTAGGCTGTATAGTTCTTAACGGAACTTCTTGTTAATTACAATATCCAAATTTGCATGAATCAATAGTACATTATGCAACAAGCCTATAATGGCAATAATTAAGACACGAATATGTTTCTATTATTTAAACTAGTTTCCATGATGGTTCCGTATTGACGTACTAAATAGTTTTAACAACAAATTGTATATCCGTCTTAGTCAATACATAAAAGAAAATAAATTATAATTTCACTTGCTCCTGGGACATGTTTCGGGGATTAATTGCTTTTATCCCCTTCATCAGCCAAGACAAATATTCGAAGAAAGATATAAGATAGCGTAGCACTCAAAAAATAAATGGCTATTTAACTTAATATGGTGCACCATATAAGTAGGTCACAGGAAAATATTGAGCAAAACTAAACACATATATGTAACAGCGATGATATTCATCCATAAAAACACAGAGAATCAGTGGACAGTTAATTCGTAAATCCGCTCCAAAACACTGGTCGAAGCTTGAATTGGCAAAAATCACAATACTTCACCATATGGACACAACCAATGAAGAAGCCTTATGCTCAACAGGTCCAACATCAAATGCCTGCATACGAATTAGACGAGCGTGGAAGGAACAACTTCAAATAGCAATGAGGTTAGCTCAATGCATAACTTCAGGTTAAGTCAAGGTATCAATTTTGATGAGATTGTCTTATCTTCGCTGTTACATATATGATTTTAGTTTTGCTCAACATTTTCCTGTGACCTACTTATATGGTGCATCATATGAAGTAAAATAGCCATTTATTTTTTGAGTGCTACGCTATTTTATATCTTTCTTCGAATATTTGTCTTGGCTGATGAAGGGGATAAAAGCAATTAATCCCCGAAACATGTACCAGGAGCAAGTGTAATTATAATTTATTTTCGTTTATGTATTGACTAAGGCGGATATACAATTTGTTGTTAAAACTACGAATATGTTTATAAAACAAGCGTAAGCGAGTTTTATAATTTCCATACGAGTGTCTTAATTACCATTATAGGCGAGTTGCATACGACTGTTTATGTTCGACGATAATTATAACTTTATTATATTTTTTAACATAAATATTCATAAAAATCTGTTGAGATTGTCACTAGAATTTTGTGATCGGCGTGCAAGCGCTGGGTAGGATATCTCTGTTTTCCAAGCTCTCTGACCGACCGACGCATGCGCTCTTTATTGCTTGGCAGTTTATTTGCGCGAACATATGGACGGTGCACTTTCGGTAATTTATATAGACATGTTGGATTTTGAGGGCATACGCGAAGGTATCCTCACCTATTTGGTCACACAACTGTTTATTGTGCTCTGATTGGTGGGAGAAACTGTTTCATAATGAAAAATAGTGCTTTAATGATACAGTTTTCTGACACACTGTTTACATTGCGACATCGTCAAACATGAATGATTTTTCGTATTATCGGATGCCTGTTTTGCGAGCGCTATCCGTCTTCTAATCTCTTTACTACACCTACATAGAATTAGGTTTATTGTAAGCAGTCTAGGATACAGTTTCATCCCAGTAACACACTGATATCAAATGCAATATCTCTTAAAAATATCATACAGGATAGTAAAATAAATGTAACGTTTTTAAGCGATGTAACCCCATGTGAAACAATGTGCGGCGAATGTCTGTGCTTAGTTCAGCTTTATAGCTGTCATAAAATGAGAACACGGGTGATGTGGTCGTAACATTTGCCACTGGCTACAGCACTAAATATACTGTATATAAAATGGTGCCTTTGATGTTTCAAGACGCTCTTGACTTTAGTTATGTGTTAAGAGTATGGAAGTAGAACATGAGGAAATTAGGACGGACATAACTTACTGTACTCTAAAATTCTTCCCGGTATTACATCATAATTTGTTGTTGCTTCATTTATGGGAATTGCGACACCATGGTCATGTAGTCCCAAGCAATAGCACTATTCAAGCTCAACGTTGCCCCGGTAGTTACATACTGGATACAGCTTATATGGCATAAACTAACTGTTGTAAACATGATAGGATTGAGAACATAAAGCCCAGGTATTTGAAACGTATCTTACAAGTCTCAAAATTTACAGAAAACCGAATAGCATACATTATGACAAGTTGGTTGGTTCCTTAGATTAGGGGCTAAGACAACGCGGTCATGTAACCCCGACATTATGACAAGAATGGCTTCGGTGGCGTAGTCGGTAGCATGCCGAACTCATTCTGAAGTCATCCGATTTTTAAGAGCGTTAAAAATCCCTCAGTATGCCTTCCTACGAAGGGGAACTAAAGCCTGCGGTCCCATGTCATAGATTCATGGCATGATAAATAACCTTCCAATAATTAAACTTGTGTGAAGCTAAATTATAGGTTAGAATTGACTGACGCTTTTAGGTTCCAACGTTCGTCGCCAGGAGCCGACTGCTGTGTTATATAGTAACCAAGTTCAGAACTAGTTGGTCGTTGACGGTGGGGTTTGGTAGCAAAAGTTGGAAATACTTGAAAATCCAATGTCTACAGTCCTTACTTTTTTTTGGCGTATGGCTTTTAGTGCCGGGAGTGTCCGAGGACAGGTTCGGCTCGCCGGTGTTGTAGCTGCTTCGAGACGGGCACCCAATGGGTGAGCTACAAGTACCGTTGGGATGGAAAGTTGGAAAGTAAGGACTAGGAGTTGGAAGGTAGAGGCTGTGGCCTATAGTTAGGGACCAACCCCGGCATTTGCCTGGAAGGAGGATGGGAAACCACAGAAGACCATCTTCAAGGTTGCCGGCGGGGGGATTCGAACCTCCTCGCCTCCCGGATGTGAGTGACTGCCATCAGTCATGCCGTAACGACCACGGCTAACTCACCCGGTAGTCCTTACTTGACCTAAAATCAGATAACACACACTAATAAAGCCATCACTATTATAACACCGGTTATCAGACAGATTCTATACACACCCAAAGTACAGTACACGGGGCTACATGACAACGTTGTCACAGCCCCTAAACTGAGAAACCAACCAAGCAACCAATCTCGGCTGAAGTTGTCGGATTTCGTAATAGCGTTAAAAATCCTTCAGTATGCCTTCCTTCGGAGGGGAAGTAAAGTCAGCGGGCCCATGTTAGAGATTTACGGCATGTAAAAGTACATACCACTACAATTCATAGTGGGTAGCTAAATTTGTAGGTTGTTTGGTAAGAAACGCTCTATCAAGTTCCAACGTTTGCCGCTGGGTTGTCAGCAACAGTGGTATCTCTGGTAGCCAAGGTTGGAACTACTTGAAATTGAACTTGATGGGGAGCCCACGGGCGTTCAATTAAAATACTCCGCTATGGCCATTGGCTGCAATTCAAATATAAAATACATTATAGGCTAACAAATGAAACATTCTTCCTGGAGGACATCAAGCAAACCAGACGCTGCCGCATATACTGCCGTCCTTGAAGAGAGGAGACAGAAAGCCCAGCAGATATCTGAAGGTTTCTTCCAAACAGAAGTAATGAGGACCATCGAATGGAAGGGCCCAAACTACAAACTACAGTACGTCTCGTTTAAACACACATCGGTGCCCACGGGTTCCACGGAAAAATATGCTTAACCACCAGAGTCCACGCCTCAGACGAAGAATGTATCTCTCGTCTCTGCGGCATGACCTGCCCTGGTACCACCTGATGTACTGTACAAAGCAAACACAATGCATCATTACTAGGGCTCGGATTTTTAGGTGCTAAAAATCGGGAAAATATTTTTTTTATGTATTAAAAATACCTGAAATATGTGACAAAAAAGTAAAAATATTTAATTATAATTTAGTTTATTAATGTGAATATAAACAATATGCAGTTCACACGAATGCAATTTATTGTATGTCTCGCTGACTGCTGAAGCATTACAATACACAACGAGATACATCTTCAGGGTGTCCATCATAAATGACCGACATTTATCGCTTCTTCTGAAGACTCGAAACTGTGGCAATAGGTTTCTTGCCCTTGAGGTATTGTGCAACTTGCGATCGCTGTTGAGCCTTGATTGCTTTCCCACGTGGTTGGCAGAACAGAGCGCCCCCATCAGAAGTAGAATTATCTTTAAATTCTGCAACAGACAATAACCTGTAGTTGTTTTTACTTTAGGCATCGTAGACTGCCTTACACTTCACAGTGCCAGAAATGAACTGCATGTGAGTGACACTGGTTCCAGGTAGCTGGGGGAGGGGAGGTCTAGCACGTGGTGCAATATGGCTACGGACAAGGAAATCCCCGGCTTCCACAGTAAGTGACACGGGGCGACATGTTAAGAATAACACAGTTGCAAGCTAACATATGCTCTGCATGAAGATTAAATAGCTCACAGGTTCTTCCCCGTTGAAGTAACACAGAACAAAAGTGCAATAAACTGAAATATCTAGCATACTGATTTAAAAAAATGTAAATATTAAGTCTTTTTATGTGCTAACTAGCAGAAGTACCCGTTCTCCGAACGGTGTTATGTGTTAACACCAGACATTATCAATTGAGCTACTGTTGCAATGGTTAGCGGTTTGTCATTCCTTCATAAGTTTATCAGAACGAAGTTACTTTTCTGGGAATATCACACACACACTGTTAATTTAAGGGCCTTAAAATGTGGTTTTCGGAGACCCCTTATAGACTCGCGAATTTTGTGTCTCACATTGAGAAGCGCAACATATGCTTTGGTCGTCCTTCTAGGATAATTTTTATATTTCGCCTATTTTAGCATGTATTTTGAGAAGTTTTTCCCTATATCCACCCTTCTACTGTATGAAAAGTAAGGTGAAGAGTTTTATAAATGATTGGTGTATTGACTCATGTTTACCATACCTAATTTTACGATGCACCAAGCATCCGAACACGAGTTATAGGCGTACATAAAGATACACAGAAAGACAGACAGACAATTCTATTGTCTACAACATATCACCCCGATATCCAAATATGGGTATATCTACCACACAGTATCAAACAAAATCATCCTTACGATGAACCCGTTTGTCGAAAAAAAAAAAGATTAATTAAGGTGCTCTCAAACTAAATTCACCTAACGTGTACTTCCTGACGTGAAATAGAATTGAAAGCCTTGTAGACGAAACGCAATACACGTCACATAAAAACTGACCCTCTACGTTGTGTTAGGTCCCCATACACAGGAAGACCTCTTTCATAAATTATAAAGGCTCGTGGTGCATGAAAATTCAGGTTCTTTAGCCTCAAATGGCCCAAAAGCCGCAAAAAATGCTGATTCAATTCAGGATTTTTTGAAAATAATGTTGCTGTTTGGAGATATAATAGACCTTTTGTACTATATGTCGCACGTTAAATTGCATGAAAAAATTCTAGGTTACCCCTTCACCTCCTTAATTGCATTGATGAATTATACAGTCTACGTTGGTTCTGTGATAACCTTATAGCTATTTGCAAACATTCACAGAAATGTAATAAATGGAGTAATAATAATATCGTATGGCCTCGGTGCCGGGTGCAAGCTTCGTAATTTGACACCCAGAGGGTAGCTCGCGTGTCGAATTTCGTTGTTCCTTGAATCACTATGAAAGTCAAGGAGGGTAGTTATCTAAGCTCCTTGAACACCATAGCGCTTTCTAGTAGAGAAATGAGGAACTTTGTGTTGGCGGATACTCCCGAGATTAATTTTGCTATTATGAATACGGCCTACCGAATTCAAATGGGTTCTTTGACATGCCAATATCGTATGACATGCGTGTCGTATTTTTTCCGCGTTTCAAAAATCACTTACCACGGCCAGGAGTGAACCTGCAATCTTGGGGTTAGTAGACCGACATGCTATCCACTCACCCACCGTGGCAAGATATAAATGGAGTGACATTGCTTCTTACAGAAATAGATGGAAAGTTGGATGCCACCCCTTGAGATAATGTTGTCATGGTTACCGATTTGCATTCCTTCATTAGTTTGTTAAATTAAATTAAATTAGTTTTCTGGGAATATTTCAGAAACTGATGGTTTTAGAGCCTTATAATGTAGTGTTTCGAGGACTCTTTAACGCCCCCTAGTTTTGTTTCTGGCACCGAGCGACTTTGCCTCGTCGTTGTACGCCATAATGTAATACTACTACTAATAATATAATATAGGGATAGGAATATAATAGACCTGCCGTACCACACCCGCAGGAGTAAATCGCATGAAAAAATTCTAGTGTACCCCTTAACCCCCTTAAGCACATTATAGGTATTGATGAATTTTACAGCTTAATTTGGTTCCGTGATAACCTTCTAGCCGTTTGCAAATTTTTACACTAATGTAATTACTGGAATTGCATTGCGTCTTACAGCAATAGATGGACCTCTGGGAATCTGTTGCCATGGTTACCGGCTTGCATTCGTTCATTAGTTTATTAAATGAAATTAGTTTTCTGGGAATATCTCAAAAACGGTTTGTTTTAGGGCCTTAAAATGTGGGTTTTTAGGGCCCCCTAGTTTTGTCTCTCACATTGAGGGGCTGAAAATGAGCTTTGTCTCGTCTTTCTACTCCTATTTCAGCATGTATTTTAAGGGCTAGGCCCCCTTTTATGAGAGGTACGGAGAAGGGTTACATCAATGATTAGTGTCGTGCCTCTGATGGATATCTGTACCAAATTGTACGTTGATGCACCCAGCCGTTCTCGAGTTATAAGGGAACAAAGTTGTCCACAGACAAACAGACAGACAGACATACAGACAAAAAATTGATTTTCGCGCGCATCCATCATAAAACAGTCTGAAACGCGTAAATAACTCAAATTTCCGTAGAAATTGAGAAAAAGACATACAAACATTAATTTTTATATATGTAAAGATATACTGCACCGCTCGGTGTTGACCGTGTTTTATTGCACACACGTAGGTTTTATTCGCTAACCGTTGGAGATACACAAAAAGTGATAAGGACCTTTTGGATAGAAAATTAAATGCTAAAGCTTGTGTATGCCATCAAAAGTTTGCTATTTGTAGGCGTTCTCTTTTTATTTGAAATGGAAATATGAAATTTTGAAACCAAAGGGTGTAGTGACGTCACATATGTGGATTTTACTCGCTAACTGTTGGAGATACACGAAAATAGATAAGGACTTTTCGGATAGGAAATTAAATTTCAAAGCTCCTATGAGCCATCAAAAGTTTGCTATTTCTTAGCGTTCTCTTTTTATTTGACATGGAAACATGAAATTTTGAAACCAAAGGGTGTAGTGACGTCACTAAAATGATCGCCATTTTTAATAGTGCAAAATATCGAAATCAAAAGTATCCTATATGTAATCCTGGTAAGTCAGCTACATCCATGCAAAATTTTATTTAAATCGGACCAGTGGTTCTTGCGTTATTGAGTAACACACAGACAGACAGACAGAAAGACAGACACACACCATCTCATTTTTATATATTAGTATGATAAGTGAAAAGCAGGAATTTATATATTTATAGAAAAAATGCTTAAAATATGTATTTACATAAACATATTTATTTACCTAAAAATCCGAGCCCTAATCATCACACTTGCTAAGGACTAATGAAGTGACATTTTGAAAAGTTATAAAATTGTAACCCCCAACATGAATGTACACATTGTGTTTAATAAAATCATCTTCATCTTCATCTTCATCTTCTTCTTCTTCTTCTTGCATTACGGCCTTCTAAGGACTACGTTACAATTTCAATTCATCGTCCTTAGTTATTCTTTAATTTTCTTCCAGTATTCCTTCATTGTTGCACTATGCTTCTTTTTCCTGCCTTCAGTCCACTTTGCGCCTGTTTTCTTTTCCTTCCTCCCTTGGAATCCTTCCAGTTGCAAGACTTTCGACTTAAAAACCTCCCTTCTCTTATGTTGACTGGCTGCTTGGCTCAGCGGTAACGTTCTCGCTTGCTGGGCCCAAGGTTGCAGCTTCGTATCCTGGTGCAGTCAGCTGTCATTTGAGGGTGCGCAAATGCGAGGGAGCCATGTCAGTAGATTTACTGGCACGTTAAAGATCCCCTTCTGGGCAACATTACGGCACCCCAGCGTCTCTAAAAGCCAGAGTAGTTAAAAGAAACATTAAACCAATAACATTATTATCTTATTATATAATACGCTAAGGTGTATTTTTCACAAAACTCAAGCTCCTAAACCAGAGGGAGTTATAAGGTGTGGTTTGTACCAACATCTTCCAAATCGTATCAATAGTACAGGAAAAATCTTGCATTTCTTGAAAAGTCAACGGAAATATATTTATTTGATTATAAAATGTCGCGTACAGCCCGTATAGCACTAGCGCCGGGCGGGTAGTCTGTACACATGGGGCGCACAAACCCATTATGCGATAGTTCTCGCACGGGTCCGCTAGTTATTATTATTCTCTTATGCTGTTCCTTTCCAGATCTTCCTTGACTTCTTGAATCCAGATGGTGGTTGATTTCTTTTCCCAAAGATATTTGAGAATTCGTTTAGTTAGTCTATTGTCATCCATTCTGTGAATATGTCCAAGAAACATCAATCTTATTTTCCTTGAAATAATTGTAACGTGGTTCTTCGAAGACCGTAACGCAATAATAATAAGAAGAAGAATATAAGCTACTAATCTATACCTTGATAACGTTACACAGCTTGAAGTGATGGGACCGGCGATACCTACGGTGCAAGCAGAACAACTCTATGCCTATGGTTTCATATCTAAACAAATGATCTACTTTTTCTAGAAGCATATTGAAGATACAGTACTGTATAAACATTGTAATCTGGAATCGCAGAAATGGTGATGGTTAAATGTACAGTTTAATAATTCGAAGGGCTGGCATATTCTAGTGATGTAAATGTACAACACATAAAAATACAGTAACAGGAACTCTCACAGTATCTGATTAAATCGGAAATCCAGATTAATGAGGGCTGGATGAACGAGATTCTTGTGTACATCAAGAGGATGTTCCTATAGAATATCGCCTCCTAAAGTGGTGACTGCACTTCTCCCTCACTCTTCGCTCCAGAATGGACCTCGAGGAGGAGTGCACATTATTTGGTTACCACTCTCCTGGACGATTGATTTCAAACGATACTAACGAAAAAGCATTTCTTAGGGAGGGTTTCAATTCTTTATTCTCTGAGAGTCAAGTAAAGCTATTCCTTTATAGCGCAGTTTGCCCCCATTTGAATACCGCTCGAGGATGATAGGTGCGAAGCTTTGAGGAGGGGAAGAGTGCACATTGCGGTGTGAGTTATAACTTCGCTTCTTCGCACACGAACTGTGAGGTAGGGGAGCGCCAGGTGGTTATAGCTATAAATCACACCTAGTGGGGGAGAGATTCCCTGAGGAATACTCTACACAGAGCGCGAGAAATTCCTGGCGGTTGACCAAAACCACCGAACAAGTGGGGTACAGACCTATCCACAGAGTTTTCAACAACGTCTCATAGGCAGCAATAATGGGACAGAATATGGCAGGCAAAGACTATGTATCATGTACGAGATCTTGGCCGACACGCCTGAGGATTTGAAAGAGTATTTGAATGGTATGGACTCCGTCTTGAGGAAAGAATTCATGTTGAAAATTAATAAATGTAAAACAAAAATATTGGAATCCAGCCGAAATAAATCAGAAACCTTTATGGACATCAAATTGGCAGGTGAAAAGCTGAACGAAGTTGGAGACTTCTGTTACTTAGGATGCAAAATAACCAGTGATGCACGAAGCAAGGAGTATATAAAAGTAGGTTGGCTCAGGCAAGGAAAGCATTTCTAAAGAAATGGAATCTGGTGACATCGAATATAGATTTAGGTATTAGGAAGTCATTTTTGAAAGCCTTTGTCTGGAGCGTGGCACTCTATGAAAGTGAAACTTGGACTATTGGTGCAGCAGAAAAGAAGAAAATTGAGGCGTTTGAAATGTGGTGTTACAGGAGAATGATGAAGATCAGATGGGTCGATAGGGTGACAAACGAAGAAGTATTAAGACGAGTGGGAGAGGAGAGATGTTTCTGGCGACTGCTAATGAAGAGAAGAGATAGGTTGGTAGGACACATACTAAGGCACCCAGGAATAGCAAACTTAGTTATAGAAGGAAGGGTCGAGGATGAGAACAGTAGGGGTAGACCAAGGTTAGAATATGTTAAACAGATTGCCTCGGATGTAGGGTGTGGTAACTATGTAGAGATGAAACGATTAGCTCAGGACAGGGAGGCATGGAGGGCTGCATCAAACCAGTCAATAGACTGAAGACTCAGACAACAACAACGAGATGGAAGTCCAGAACCAAAGAAAATACCCTCCTCAGGGGATTCCAATGAAAGGGACGTGAGTTGATTGACTATAGGACCCCAGTTAAGTCCAACATTGTTGTTGACTCCTCTCTAGCACATCATCATCATCATCATCATCATCATTGACACACTCCAGTTTCCCGGGTGTGGTATACCAGCCCCCTCCATCTCTGTCGATCTATGAACCATTCTTCGTTCACAATCCTCTCCCAATCCAGGCCTCTCCTGTACATCCTTCTTCACCAGATCTGTCCATTGTCTGCTGGCTGGTCTTCTTCCTGCTAGGTCTCGTTCATACTCTCTTCTTGCAGTTTTATTGACACTCATTCTCTTCACGTGGCCGAACCACTTCATTCTAGCCATCTGGATATTTTGTAGTATGCGGAAGAGTTTCAATTCTCGCCTCTTCCCTGATTGTATCATTCCTGATCTTGTCTTTCCTGGTCATCTGGATCATTAACATAATTTTATTTCTTTTTAGATGTCGCCAACTATCGTGCTGTTTTATTCAAGAAGATTTCCACATTCGAGCTATTTTTAATTTCCGCTCCTCAATAAAATAGCAGCATAAGACATTCATCATCTCACCATACTCTGACGCAGCGAGAAATGCAATGTTTTAGAGAACGCATGTCAAATTTGTTCATGGAGAAACTCAGGCATAGTTTCTTAACCTTTTAACAAATAAGAAGATTTTAAGTTATCAGGAGAATATTGGACCGATGGACAAAGTTTTGTGTGTGTTTAACCAATTGTAACGACACATCGTATGTTAACGTGTAGTATCAATGTTTAGTCTGTACTATGTTTATGTTAGGGTTAATTTCATTGTATGTGATTGATAGTGTGCAACATACTTGTTTATGTCTAAATATGTATTTGGGCTGAAGAAGTACAGACAACTGTACGAAACATGTACCCAGTTGGATAAATAGATTATCAACAATATTGTATTGAAAAGACAAAAATTATTAATAGTTTTGTTAGTGAATATATTCAATACGGACCTAAAATGGAGAATAATGCTCTAACCATCTGGATCATAGTACGCAGGAACTTCATTTCTGCTGCTTGGAGTTTCGAATTGTCCTTCCTGGTTAGCGCGGTGGTTTCTAGGCTGTATGTGGGGATTTGCGTGTAGTATGATTTGTACAATGTTACCTTGGTTTTGAATGGCACTTGTGTATCCTAGAGTAGCACAAATAAGAATAATTAATCACATATACTCGTGAATTATGTTATGTTATGCCGGTAATATTATGTCAGTAAGGAAGAAACTCACGAAGATAGAATGCCAGATTGGAGGAACTGAATTGGAGCAGGTAAAAGATTTTAAGTACTTGGGCTGAGTATTCTCTGAGGACGCCAGTATGGGGAAGGAATTAGAGTAGAGGTGCAGGAATGCCAATGCAAAGAATTCTCAGTTGTGATCTACAGTAGTCTGTAAGAAAAATGTTAGTGTTGCGACAATTCTTTCCCTACATCGTTCAGTATATAGACTGACTTTGCTGTATGGAAGTGAGAGCTGAGTAGATTCAGGATATCTGATAATTATATAAGCTAGAGGGTAGCACGAATGACAGCTGAGACAACTAGATGGGAGCAATGGCAGGAAGAGATAAAGGCAACGTTAGAAATTAACACACTGAGCTGACTCAGATGATGGGTTCATGTGAAGAGAATGGGGAAGGAGAGATTACCTGTCAATGAGTTCGGCAGAGGTAGACTTAGAAGGGAATGGTTGGATTCACTGTTGTACGACTTCAAAGTGTGCGGTGTAGAAGTAAAGGAGGCCGCAGTGCTAACTGGTAATAGGGGATTGTGGAAGCGACTTATTCGCAAACAGAGGCTTGCACACTGGACTGGATGTTGAAAGGCAAAACAGTCTAAAATGGAAATTTATATATGTGTGTACATTATTTTTCAGGTAGTGTCTAATATGAAATAAATAAATAAATACGCGTTGACTCATAATAGTTATTAATGTATCAATAAAGAGCTAGTATAAATAAAATGTTCACAATTAATGATATCGCCAGAAAGACATAAAAATTGGCTATTTAAAACGAGGGAACATAAAAAGAGATGCTTATGCTTTATAGGTATTTCCTTCTTCTACAGCTCTAGTTTAATTTAGTATATATTGTACCTAATTTCCTTCCAGTAAAGAAACCTCTAAAGAATTGAAATTGATAATTTTTAGCATGAACTGAGTAGGCTACATTTCTGCGTACCATACGTTAGCACAGTCAAGTACTAATGGGAGAATGCAACGCCCCGTTTTCTATTGGCACCCCAGTTCAGCGCGACTTGGGAACTACATGATAACGCAAGGACTATGTCTCACAACTGTTCTGCAAGTAATCAGAGCGCTACAGCGTGCAAGTTTCTGAACTTTTAGCATAAAGAACATAATGCTTTGACAGACTTTTGCCACTTTGGAAGCAAAATAACCAGAGATGGACGAAGTAAAGAGGATATAAAAAGCAGGTTGGTTCAGGCAATGGAAGCATTTCTGCAGAAAATACATCTGGTGACATCAAATATAAATTTGGATATATACACACCGCGGACAGGCCAACAAGGACCACGCAAATGTCACTTCTTTATAGGTCTAGTTTCCTTCTTTCTCTTCCAGAAGTCTTTCATCCTGGTCGGCTGCGCAGCTCTTCTTTCAGCAGTCCTTTCTCCTCGGTTGAGATTCTTCTTCTCCCCGACAAGAATTTTGAGGCCAAAAATTCTCTTTCTGTACTCTATTCGATTTAGACAATCTTCTTCAGTAATTTTGAATTTTTGAAGTTCTTCTTTCATTTGTTTTACATAGCCTCCTTGCCCTTTATAGTTCCAGATTTTATCAAAAATTTGTTTGTTTAACCTTGGGCAATCCATGCGGACCATATGTCCGTAGAACTGAAGTCGCCGTTTTCTGATCATCACTTCAAGGTTGCCGATTTTACTATAAATTTCTGCATTGGATCTCAGTCTATAACCTTCCAGTATTTTCCTAGGACCATAAATCATAAATTTAGATATGGTAATAAAAAGTAATTTTTGAAAGCCTTTGTCTGAGCATGGAACTCTATGGAAGTGAGACTTGGACTGTTGGCGCAGCAGAAAAGAGGAGAATAGAAGCTTTTGAAATGTGGTGTTACAGGAGAATGATGGAGGTTTATTATTATTTAGTCTATGGCTTTTAGTGCCCGAGGACATGTTTGGCTCGCCAGAGTTTGTAGCTGCTTCAATGCGAACACCCATGGGGTGAGTTACAAGTTCCATTCAATTTCAAGTAGTTCCAACTTTTGCTACCAGATGTCACTGACACCTAGTGGTGAACGTTGGAACTTTGATAGAGCGTTTCAATGAAATCATACCAGTAAATTAAGCTTCACACAAGTTTAATTAGTGGAAGGTTCTTTTACAAGCCCTAAATCTATGAAATGGGACCGCCGGCTTTACTTCCCCTCCGAAGGAAGGTATACTGAAGGATTTTAACGCTCTTAAAAATCCGACGACTTCGGCCGGGTAAGAACCCGCAATCTTGGTTATAGATGCTCAGCATGCTACTAACAGACTGCAAATGAAGAGGTATTAAGACGAGTGGGGAGAGAGGTATTTACGGTAACTGCTAATGAAGAGGAGGGATAAGTTGGTAGGACTCATAGGCCTACCATGAAACCCAGGAATAGCAAACTTAATTAAGGAAGTGTCGAGAGTAAGAACTGTAGAGGTGGACCACGGTTAGAGTATATTAAACAAATTGCCTCGGATGTAGCTTTGTAGAGATGAAACGATTAGCTGAGTACAGGGAGGCATGGAGTGCTGCATCAACCGGTCAAAACAATAAAGACTCAAACAACAGCGAGGGCATGTGCCATTCATAAACCTTTTTACTTAGGAAACTGAGCGATATCCTCCATATTTGACAGCACATTATATCTAGTGCTCCATTCCTCTGCGGTCGAACTAGAGACCTGCCGATTACTACCCGCAGCTGTTCAAGCAAGTTAGCCACTAAGTCGTTTGTGACTGGATGACTGCAGATACGAAGAATAGTCGTTGTCAGCGCGGGGATTAAAACTGCAGCTCCCAATCACGACCATGGTGAACGATTTTGCACGCACGGCTAAGCCGTGTGGTACGTTTTCAGTAGAGAAACCTACGTCACCAAACCTATTAGAATTTGACAGAACAGAAATGATTTTATCTGACATGATTTATGAGCTAGGAACTAACCAGATTTCATTCCTTTTATGAACGTGTCCATCAATAATTTAATACACATGATGGATTTCAAATCACCATACATCAATAATAAAATAATACAGTATCACCCAAGGCTAGGAAAAGTATTTCAATCATTTAAGGTTGTATATCTATCTAGTTAATCTGCTAATAACAATAACTAGCATTACCCGTCGCGGCTTCGCCCGTGAATATTCTAGTTGTAAAGAGTACACTTAGCAAAATCTCAATCATGAATGCTATGACTGATTTATCCTTGGTATGAATAATCAGATATTATCAATTCAGCTACTGGGTCAGTGGTTAGGGGTTTGTCATTCCTTCATTGGTATATCTGAGCGAAGTTAGTTTTCTGGGAATATCACAGACACTGTTAATTTAAGGGCCTTTAAATGTGTTTTTCGGACACCGTTTATAGTCGGGTGAAAAAGACCATTCATACCGCACTCACTCGTGAAAATTGCGTGAAAAAATCTACAGTGCCCCTTGACTCCCCTTAAGCGCATTATACTGTATGTATTGATGAATTTTACAGCTTAATTTGGTTCAGTGATAACCTTATAACCGTCTGGAAACTTTTACAGTAATGTAATAATCGGAATTGCATTGCGTCTTACAGAAATAGATGGACCTGTGAGATTCTGTTACCATGGTTACCGTGTTGCATTCTTTCATTAATTCAATGTAAATATACATGTTTTAAGGTATTTATTTAATTGTGAGGCATTTAACGAGTTAGTGAGTGCGTTTCGCTTACGCATTGGGTTATGCTGAAACTGTAGGTACCCCATATGTGTAGGTTGGTGTTAATGGGGCCTTATTTGCGGTACAAAACTGGAATGGGACCTTAGCAGAATAATATAGGGAGGGATAATAATTATTATTATAATAATAGCGGCCTCGGTGGCGTAGTCGGTAGCATGCTGAACTGCTGTGCCCAAGATAGCGGGTTCAAACCCGGCCGAAGTCGTCGGATTTTTTAAGAGCGTTAAAAATCCTTCATTATGCCTTCCTTCGGAGGGGAAGTAAACCCGGCGGTCCCATGTCATAGATTTATGGCATGTAAAAGATCCTTTCACAGACTAAACTTGTGTAAAGCAAAATTGTTAGGTTAGATTTCGTCAGAACGCTCTATCAAAGTTCCACGTTCACCACTAGGTATCACTGATATCTGGTGGCGAAAGTTGGAACTACTTGAAATTGAACGGAACTTGTAGCTCACCCTTCAGGGTGTCCGCTGGAAGCAGCTACAGACTCAGGCGAGCCGAACATGTCCTCGGACACTCCCGGCACTAAAAGCCATACGATAAATAAATAAATAAATAAATAAATAAATAAATTATAATAATGGAAATTAAATGCTTTTCTGTCGGTCAACGCGATTTTACCCAATGGTATTCCTTAACCTGAAAAAAAAACGAGAGATTAACAAATTAAACTGATAAACATTAAATTTCGATTACCAAGGCAACACTGAGAAATAGCTACCAACACGATACTGATGACAATAATAATAATAATAATAATAATAATAATAATAATAATAATAATAATAACGGCAGCCTCCGTGGGTTAGGTGGCAGCACGCCGACCTCTCACCGCTGGGTCCGTGGTTCAAATTCCGGTTACTCCATGTGAGATCTGTGCTGGACAAAACGGAGGCAGACATGTTTTTCTCCGGGTACTCAAGTTTTCCCTGTCAAAAAATTCATTCCAGCAACACTCTCCAGTACCATGTCATTTCATCTGTCATTCATTTAATCATTGCCTCAGAGGAGTGCGACAGGCTTCGGCAGCCGGCACGGTTCATACCCTCGCCGCTAGATGGGGGGCTTCATTCATTCCATCCCTGACCCGGTCGGTCGACTGGAAGCAGGCTGTGGATTTTCATTTCAATAATATTAATAATAATAATAATAATAATAATAATTCGTAAAGGACGGGCACGATTTGACGGCCACCTCAGACGAATGAACGAATGGCAACAGGCTGACAAAGAAGATGTTTCACTTTTGTTATCCCAACCACAAAATCACGATGCCCTGGTATAAAAACATCAAAGAAGACCTCCAAATGCTCCAAATCAATCCCGACGACACATTGGACAGGGATCTCTTCCGACAAAAGATAGTGACGAACGGGCTTAACCGAGTCTTGTCCCTTGGACAGTGGAACGCAAGCAGGCTAATTCCCTTACGATGAGGGAATTCTGGGCGCTAAAACAAGCCAAAGACTTAACGAGGTCCAAGATGGCCCTAGCGTATATATACTGTATATATATTATAGGATATAAATATCAACAGCAATATTAATAATATATAGGCTATATATAGGAGAAATGCATTTAGGCGCATAGTGTCGGGCTCCTGAGTGGCTGTCTACCGACTAAAACTCCCCTCATTACTCCTGAACACTAGCCTGGAATCGTTTATCATATAACTTCTGGCTAGGGCCATTTTATCTTTGCCCGTAGGGCACTCTTCCATATTAATAATAATAATAATGTTATGCGTTTTACACCCCCTTTTAACTACCGCGGCTTTTAGAGACGCCGGGGTGCCGAAATTTTGCCCCGAAGTGGATCATTAACGCGCCGGTAAATCTACTGACACGGTTCCTCACATTTACGCAAGCACCCTCAAATTCCCACTGTCTGAGCCGGGATTTAATCCCGCTATCTTGGGTTCAGTAGGCAAGAACGTGACCGCTGAGCCTCGCAGCCTGTTACTCTTCCGCAGTGAATTATCTTCAATGGTGATCCAAATCTGTCTTCTTTGTTCGGAGGATATTTTCAACAAAACTTGCTACCAGCTTCCAATTTTCTTCATTTTGTAGCATCACCTCAACAATATTGTCAGGAGATATCTCTACCTCAATGTGCTCTTGAGGAGACTGTCTATTTTGGACCCACCTTCTACAAGAGAAAGAGTTGTGATTATCATTATCTAAACCTCAGCAATTTTTCTAGGTTAATGCCGTGTCTTGTGTGGGGTTTCGCCAAGGAACACCAAGCTGGCTCATCAGCGGGCTCATGGTGTCCGTGGCCCGACCCCCACAGGAGTAGCGAACTGTGCTCGACGTCCCTTCTTATGAAGCGCACGTGCACCTCTTAACTGCCAGAGCTAAAAATCTTTTTGAAAGCCTTTATAGGGAGGTGAAAGGCTACTTGCGCCATAAATCTATGACACAGGACCGCCGGCTTTACTTCCCCTCCGGAGGAAGGCATACTGAGGCATTTATAACGCTCTTAAAAATCCGACGACTTCGGCCGGGTTTGAACCCGCGATCTTGGGCATAGAAGCTCAGTATGCTACCGACTACGCCACCGAAGCCACTAGATAGTTAGATAGAAAATATGAATGGAGTGTATAAAGGAAAATGCAACAGTCTGTTCCTGTCAGCCAATAGTTACGGTGATGACATGCTCAAAATGATATCGTGACAAGCTGGAGAATAGCAGCCGTAGAAAGTGAATTCTTTACAAGATAAGAGAATGACGGGGGCAGGAGAAGAATGAAAGAAAGTAGTAATGACAGTAATGAATATCAGCCAAGGTAATGAAGTGGAATAGAACGAGGATGTACGACGGGGGAGAATGTTCTCAAACAAAGAAACGTCGAAATGGAGTGCTCAGTGGAGCGGTACAATCAAAGATTCTATTCAGCGCTGACAAGTAAAAACCCGGAAATGATTAAATGCGAACTCTTTATAAAGTTAAAAATCCGTTTATATAGAAAAATGTTTGCTAGATTCATTTTAGCTCGTGTTATTACTACTTCTTTCTTATTAATTCAGCCAATGGCTATTCCTTTTATTTTCAGGACAGGTAAGGGAAGGCATTTTGAAGGAAATTGGCCGTGGACCTATTGAAAGGAACCGTCCTGGGATCTGCCTGGTGAAGAAAATGGGACACCACGACATCCATTTTCAGGGATCCGTCAGGGCATTTGCCTGGTGAAGGAAATGGGAAACCACGAAATCCATGTTTAGGGATCCGTCAGGGCATTTGCCTGGGGAAGAACATGGGACACCACTAAATCCATTTTCAGGGAACCGTCAGGGCATTTACCTGGGGAAGAAAATGGGACACCACTAAATCCATTTTCAGAGATCCGTCAGGACATTTGCCTGGGGAAGGAAATGGGATACCACGAAATCAATTTTCAGGGATCCGTCAGGCCATTTGCCTGGGGAAGAAAATGGGACACCACGAAATGCATTTTCAGGGATCCGTCAGGCCATTTGCCTGGGGAAGAAAATGGGACACCACGAAATCCATTTTCAGGGATCTGTCAGGGCATTTCCCTGGTGAAAGAAATGGGACACCACGAAATCCATTTTCAGGTATCCGTCAGGGCATTTGCCTGGGGAAAAACATGGGACACCACGAAATCCATTTTCAGGGAACTGTCAGGGCATTTGCATGGGGAAGAAAATGGGACACCGCTAAATCCATTTTCAGGGATCCGTCAGGGCATTTGCCTGGGGAAGAAAATGGGACACCACTAAAACCATTTTCAGGGATCCGTCAGGGCATTTGCCTGAGGAATAACATGGGACACCACGAAATCCATTTTCAGGGAACCGTCAGGGCATTTGCATGAGGAAGAAAATGGGACACCACTAAATCCATTTTCAGGGATCCGTCAGGGCATTTGCATGGGGAAGAAAATGGGTCACCACTAAATCTATTTTCAGGGATCCGTCCCGGCATTTGCATGGAGAAGAAAATGGGACACCACTAAATCCATTTTCAGGGATCCGTCCCGGCATTTGCATGGGGAAGGAAATGGGACACCCCTAAATCCATTTTCAGGGATCCGTCAGGGCATTTGCATGGGGAAGAAAATGGGACACCACTAAATCCATTTTCAGGGATCCGTCTGGACATTTACCTGGGGAAGGAAATGGGATACCACGAAATGCATTTTCAGGGATCCGTCAGGGCATTTACCTGGGGAAGAACATGGGACACCACTAAATACATTTTCAGAGATCCGTCAGGACATTGCCTGGGGAAGGAAATAGGATACCACGAAATCCATTTTCAGGGATCCGTCAGGCCATTTGCCTGGGGAAGAAAATGGGACACCACTAAATCCATTTTCAGGGATCCGTCAGGCCATTTGCCTGGGGAAGAAAATGGGACACCACGAAATGCATTTTAAGGGATCCGTCAGGGCATTTCCCTGGTGAAGGAAATGGGACACCACGAAATCCATTTTCAGGTATCCGTCAGGGCATTTGCCTGGGGAAGAACATGGGACACCACGAAATCCATTTTCAGGCAACTGTCAGGGCATTTGCATGGGGAAGAAAATGGGACACCACTAAATCCATTTTCAGGGATCCGACAGGGCATTTGCCTGGGGAAGAAAATGGGACACCACTAAATCCATTTTCAGGGATCCGTCAGGGCATTTGCCTGGGGAATAAAATGGGACACCACGAAATCCCTTTTCAGGGAACCGTCAGGGCATTTGCATGAGGAAGAAAATGGGACACCACTAAATCCATTTTCAGGGATCCGTCAGGGCATTTGCATGGGGAAGAAAATGGGTCACCACTAAATCTATTTTCAGGGATCCGTCCCAGCATTTGCATGGAGAAGAAAATGGGACACCACTAAATCCATTTTCAGGGATCCGTCCCGGCATTTGCATGGGGAAGAAAATGGGACACCCCTAAATCCATTTTCAGGGATCCGTCAGGGCATTTGCATGGGGAAGAAAATGGGACACCACGAAATCCATTTTCAGGGATCCGTCAGGGCATTTGCATGGGGAAGAAAATGGGATACCACTAAATCCATTTTCAGGGATCCGTCAGGGCATTTGCCTGGGGAAGGAAATGGGATACCACTAAATCCATTTTCAGGGACCGTCAGGGCATTTGCCTGGGAAAGGAAATGGGATACCACTAAATCCATTTTCAGGGATCCGTCAGGGCATTTGCATGGGGACGAAAATGGGACACCACTAAATCCATTTTCAGGGATCCGTCAGGGCATTTGCATGGGGAAGAAAATGGGACACCACTAAATCCATTTTCAGGGATCCGTCAGGGCATTTGCATGGGGAAGAAAATGGGACACCACGAAATCCATGTTCAGGGAACTGACAGGGCATTTGCATGGGGAAGAAAATGGGACACCACTAAATCCATTTTCAGGGATCCGTCAGGGCATTTCCCTGGTGAAGGACATGGGACACCACGAAATCCATTTTCAGGACCCCCGCTCTCCCGATGGCAGCAAGGCACTACTTGAAAACAGGTCGATTTGATTCTCATATCAGGCATTCTAGAAGCGTTTTTTAGTTGTTTCCCATCATGCAAATGCAGAGATGGTTCCTAAGTTAATTTCGCAATAGTTAATACACCACAATAACATTGGTTATCGTACAATATGTACACAACCAAAGTACACAAGGCTACATTATCACCACGTCACAAGGTTCCTAAATAAATCAACAACAATAACGCCATATAATGGCTTTGAGAAAGCAAATCACCATCATGTTATTGTCCCGTATCACGTTAACTGGTATCATTGGACTTATACAGGTATACTCTATATGTTGTTGGTTCACTTCCTGGATTTATGACATCGTGTTCGTTTCTATTTCCGTATACATTAATGTGTGTAATATCAGTCTGATAACCTGTGTTATTGCGATGGCTTTACTATTGTGTGCCTTTGTAACTGAGGCAAGGAGTGGGATGGAGGTGGCCATGACCTTAAGTTAGGATTCATCGCGGCATTGGCTCGAAGAGAAATGGCAAACTACGGAAAACCACTTGGGAATCGAACTCTGGCTTCAAGGGTGACAACCAAGAATGCTAGCCGTTACATTACGAGGTGATCAATGGCCGTTGGTTTTAGTACCATCTCGGCATTCACTTACAGTAAAATGGGAAACAACGAAAAACCACTCGTAGGATGACTGAGGTAGGTATCGAACTCACCTCTTTTCAGTTCAGCCTCGCGAGGCTGAGTGAACTCCACTCTAGTGTTCATTCCAGAATTATATTTCTTGGCAGAGCCGAAAATCGAACGTGGACCTACGCAATGACAGTCAAGAATGCTAGTCACTACACCATGAAATGGATAAACGTACACAGCAGAAGAATGCAAATACATTTGTCATTGATAGCACAAATGTTTGTAGATATCCGTATTGATGGATGAATCCAAAGTTTAAATTACACGCCAATCAATACTTATACTTTTTTCTTTTCCTCTTTTTCTTGTGACTTATATTGTATGTTTATAACCTATCTCTTGCCGTGTACAGATCAATGCAGTTCAAAATTCAGTGAGATTCTTTTGTTGGAGCGGGACCGGCGGCCGGCTGTCGGGCGCGCACGCCTTCCGCCAACCAACCGAGCTCGGGCCGCGGGGTTGCGTGAGGCGGTGGCGAGCTAACCAGGGTCATTAAAGTCCATTAAGTCACTAAACGTTTATCAACTAGGGTGTGTAGTGTCAGCGCACAGATAAGAAGGTAGCATAAACAACAGCTGCAAGATTTAATTAAAGAAGCACAGATGTTCTTTTATTTCTTGGGAATCTGGACAACCTCACGTCACCAGTTAAAGGTTAAAACTTATATTTTCACAGAAGATACCAAAAATGTTCTCCTTCAACTGACAGACAGACATCGTTACATTATGTCGTTACTCATGCACCCCTCCCCCTCCCCTGCGTGTTTACTGTAATTAATCAAAGAACAGACCTAAGCCCGTTTGTTGTTCAAGTGTGGGTTAATTTAACATTCAAAGTGTACAGATCAATTACCCGTACTCTAGTGGAGCTGCAGAACAATATACGGCAGCAGATATCCCTCACAACAGAAGGGAATTACAGAGTGTAAACGCTAATTTATTTACACGGTACAACGCCTGTCTATCAGCTGAAGGAGAACATTTTCAGCATCTTCTGAGAAAAGGTAAGTTCTTTAGTCATGAATTGGTGGTGAATTTACCATTAATTAATGTACTTTGTTACGGTTTCCACCTGCGCACAATCCGCGGCGTAAGCTCGGATGGCTGGCGGAAGGCGCGCGCGCCCGGTAGCCGGTTGCCCGTCCCGCTCTAGCAAAAGAATCACCCTGTATATTGTACTCCATAGGTGGCCAATTTATTTAGTATTGAAATGATTCCAAGGCAATTGTCGGTATCTGTTAACTAAGGGCGATGAGGTAGCGCTATTAAGCATCTTCAAGTTTTGAAACATTTTGCTCCTATATATTTCGCATATGTCATCTTAATTATGGGGGCTGCGTGGCGCAGTCGGTAGAGGCGCTGAGCCTCTAATTGAAAGGGAGTGGGTTCGACCCCCACCCAGGTAGTGGATTTTAGAAACAAAACTACCACTTTTGGAAACGCAAATAGCCCTAGAGTTCACTCAGCCTCTATCAGAAATGAGTATCAGGGCAATTCCTGGGAGCAAAGACGGCCGGGCGTGGAGCTGACAACTCCATCCCATCTAATGCCGGTGTCACAAAAAGTGGAAGCCTCTACCTTCCACTACTCCCAGGGCCTCCATGGCCTGTGCGGAGTTGGCTTTGCTTTGCTTTGTATCTTAATTAAAAATTGTCTTGACCGCCTAATTTTATTAAGATTAATGGTGTGGTATGTGTGATTCTTCAAAATAGCATATTGAATGTCATTAGGTTAACATCTTGGTGAATAAACGAGATTTAAGGTTTAGGTACATTGTTTTCCATAGGTAACTAAAGTGTAATAAATAGTTTCCAAAGAGATATGAGAGTGAAGTTTAAGTATAGATTGGCGTATAATTTAAACTTTGGCAGGTGTCGTAAAAATATGTCCGAAGTTAAAGAAGAATAAGAAGGAGACATAGTTCACAGATAATTACAGAGTTTAAACAGGTTTTGAGAAGAAAAAAAAAGTCAACCCCTGGCACTATACAGCCCATGACGGGCTAAGGCCGACCAAGCGACCGCTGCCCAGCCATTTGACCTGCAGATATTGGGGTGACGCGTGATCAGCACCTCGGGTCCCCTCGACCGTTAATCTTGGTATTCGTGATCGGGGCGCTGAGAAGAAGGCAAATAAACAATATTTGAACTGTACTGCACATACATTGGACCACAATACATTCTCTGTAATCCAAAGATTAGTTAACCTTGAGTTTGAGCTATCCTTATTTCATTAGCCGTGAATGTTCAGAAAAAAAGCTGTGGATGAAAAAGAACTCTTCTCAACGTAGTAATTTTTCAGGAAAAAGGTACGTTTTATTCATATTTACTAAAATCTAGAAAGCTAGAGTGAGATTATATGTATGGTGAAAGCTTTTTTTGTGTAGAGTTGGAAGTGTGGTTCTTCATTCAGTTACCCAGGATTATAGTTCACGAGCAGAAAATCGACTGCGAGAAGGGGAAATGGAAGTAGAGAGAGAGAGAGAGAGAGAGAGAGAGTTAGTCAACATTAGCACTTTTGTTAATCCACGGAGGTTCATGTAAATACTGCCCTGTGAAACGTCAACATTTTGAAGCACCTCTTCTAAATCCCTCAATGTTACAATGGAATGATTTTATGATGCTTGCACAGTCTATTCCAGCCCTCAGACCAAAATTGCATTTCTTGGCAGAGACGGGATTCCAATCCTGACCTCCGTGGTGACAGCTAAATTTTTATTTATTGGCTTCTTTTGGATTCACAGTTTTTGTTGTTTTTCAATCTGGTACGTATATTGTGCCCAAATCCAGTTGCCTAGATTGAAGGGTACAAGCCGTGAGCCTAGACTTGAGGGAACAGGCCACGATTCTAAGTTCGGATATGGATGTTTGAATAGCGCGCGCCAAACCTTCTTAGAAGCTTTTCGAAGGAATTTACAGCCAAGAAGTGGGTAAGTGACGTAGGAGGAGAGCGTCATTGTCGATGCTATATGTCACTAAATATTTCCCGTTGAAACATGAAACCTATATCAGATTACTGGCAAGAACAAGAGAAGAAGAATGAGCTTCATTTCAAAGAAATTAATCGAACAAAAGTCGAGTTATGAGCTGTTTTAGTTCCAGCGTTTTCGCCGCAGTGACCTCGAGCCAGCAAGCAGATAGGTATATAAGGCGAGCCTCGCAGGCAGAGGTATGTTCACTTCATCACAAGCACTCCGTTGACTTGGTCGTGCTACGCTACGTAAGCGCTCTAGCCGTTTGACTATCACCGAACTTCGAACATCGTTATTATCGCCGAGCACATGGTTGCATTTAAACTTCAACTTACAGCACAAGCTGTGGACTTAGAATCTTCGACAGTACATGGTTACTGAAAGTGTTAAACTATTCCGAGTGAGTTTAGAACTTTTCTTCGATTTCACATAAGTGAAATAAGTTTGTGGCACTTGGTAATTCTTACCGCTACAACTTGGACATATGATAGACTATGTCTACAACTTTTTCTTCAGTTATAGCTGGATTATTTATATCCAATTGTTGGACCAGCCAAGATAAGTCAGTAACTTCAAAACCAGTCTTGCATATTACAATTCGAAAGTCGAATGGGAATACAGGTTTAGCCTTGTGCGATCTGAAAAGTGAGAAGCTTTGCCCAGCCAACTCGACAGAATTTGTAATTGTGCTGAAAAGATTGTAAGATTATTGGGATACTGATTGTATCACAGTGGGTCTTGGTAATTATTTCATCATGGATCGCTTAGATCAGACCCCCTGTCAACTACACTTCAGCTCTTGAAGTTGCCAACATTTTTCTGCAAGACATTATAATCGCCACTATGTCTGCGTAAACATGGAAGCTGATACGAGAATATAAGTGCGCGTCCTAATGGGACAGACAACAGGAAGACTGAGTAGTCTGGTTCAGTCCAGATTTCTACCATCAAGACCGACAAGAATGTAAGCTGCAATTTACATTATTTCTATGCGTAGTTAGTTGGATTTTCTCGTATTTTCTACAGTCTTGCCAACACATATTTTTTCTCTATAGTCATCGATATGTTTATTTGCTTTTGCAAATATTTTCTTTCGAAACATGAGCTAGGAACTGAGTTGATTTTTACTCAGATTTATACGAGTCGATATTTATGGACAAGCACAACGAGCATTTATTTCATTTCGATATTTTTTTCTTATTGCTGTCATTGGCCGCCATAATTTGAGATTTAAGAATTAATCTAAGTTGAGGAATGGATAGTTATCCATCATTTAAAGTCGAGGGTGATATTCCCCGAACAGTTTGATAACTTTAAACCTAGTTTTGAACATAATAATAACAAGAAGTTCCGTGAAGAACTATACAGCCTACTTTTCATGCCAAGGACTATTCTAGAGTATATGAACCTATCTAGAATAATGACGAAATTACGTTGGTAATATCGAAATATCTAATTAGTTCAAAATATACCTGGTATAATGTAGCCTAATGGAGCACTACAGTTGGCAGCCCTGGTGACTGAATATATTCTTAGTTCCACCTCTTAATGTACAGAATACAAAATTTGGTTGAAGTCCAATGGACGTTACATGCAGTTAGACACTGGATCTATCAGCACGTGTAAAAGCATGTTGCCAACAATACCATGCGTGTGCTGGTCAGAAATAATCTGAATTATTATGATATTTTGTTGTGCCAATTTTGGATGAAATCCATTTGTTAGTATAGAAGTTACAAATATTTCTAAATTGGACATATCAGCAGGCATAGAATTATGTTGGCAGCACTGCCTTGTATTAATTACTCCAAATTAATCTAGAATGTCAGGTGCTATACGTGTGCAAAGTATAGCGCTGTTGGCTTGCATACTGTCTGATATATTGATATTAGGGTAACAAGAATATACAGCATTTATTAACAGTTGGCAGCCCTGATTGCTCTTAACATTACTTATAGTCATATCTGTTATGGTACACATAGCACATACGAAATTTGGTTGAAATCCAACTGATAGTATAGAAGTTACATGTATTTAAAAATTGGTACTATCAGCAGGCTTATAATCATGTTGGTAGAACTGACGTATATAAGTTACTCCAAATTAATCTAAAATGTCAGAATATACGTGCGCATAGTTTAAAGCTGTTGGCTTGCATACTTTCTGATATATTGGTATTTGGATTTAGAAAAATAGAGAGAGCAATTATTAACAGTTGGCAGCCCTGTTGGCCCTTAATAATACGCTCAGTCATATCTGTTTATGTACAGATATTACATACAAAATTTGGTTGAAATCCAATTGATAGTGTAGAAGTTATATGCATTTAAACATTGGACCTATCAGAAGGCTTAAAATTATTTTGGCAACACTGTCATGGTTGGCCTCCTGGAAATTAAACTGAAATTGTAGTATCTACATGTGTGCCAATTTTGGAATACCTCCCATGCATACCTTGCAAGATATTCAACATGGAGCTCAAATTTCTAGTGCGTTTTTTCAGCAGTTGGTAGCACTGACATCATTTTCAAATATGGACGTGAGCTATTCCGGTGCACATCTTTACTCATACTAAATTTGGTTTTGATTGCTGCAGCCGTTTAGGAGTTGATAGGGGGGGGGGGGACACACACACACAGCCAGACAGACAGACAGAAGGACAGACAGACAGACAGACACACATTTTCCCGGATCGATCTCATAAGTCTACTTTTTCCTCATTTTTGCAAAATGTGAAAAGTAGGCTAAAAATCTTGGCCGACAAGCCTGAGGATTTGAATGAGTTTTTGAATGGTATGGACTTCGTCTTACGGAAAGAATTCATGATGAAAATAAATAAATGTAAAACAAAAATACTGGAATGCAGCCGAAATAAATCAGAAACCTCTATGGTGATCAAATTGGCAGGTGAAAAGCTGAAGGAAGTAGGAGACTTCTGTTACTTAGGAAGCAGAATAACCAGTGATGGACGAAGCAAAGAGGATATAAAAAGTAGGTTGGCTCAGGCAAAGAAAGCATTTCTACAAAAAAGGAATCTGCTGACATCGAATATAGATTTAGGTATTAGGAAGTCATTTTTGAAAGCCTTTGTCTGGAGCGTGGCGCTCTATGGAAGTGAAACTTGGACTATTGTTGCAGCAGAAAAATGAGAATTGAAGCATTTGAAATGTGGTGTTACAGGAGAACGATGAAGATCAGATGGGTAGATAGGGTTGCAAACAAAGAGGTATTAAGACGAGTGGGAGAGGAGAGATGTTTCTGGCGACTGCTAATGAAGAGAAGAGATAGGTTGGTAGGACACATACTAAGACACCCAGGAATAGCAAGCTTAGTTATGGAAGGAAGGGTCAAGGACAAAAACTGTAGGGGTAGACCAAGGTTAGAATATGTTAAAGAGATTGCCTCGGATGTAGGGGGTCGGAGCTATGTAGAGATGAAACGATTAGCTCAGGACAGGAAGGCATGGAGAGCTGCATCAAACCAGTCAAAAGACTGAAGACTCAAAAAACAACAATAATAATAATGGGATTTAATAATAATAATTATTTTTCTGGAAGAATAATAATAATAATAATAATAATCATTTGTGGTTTATAATAATCATTTTCTGGTTGTATGATTAATACAGTTGAAATTTTTAAGTCATACTCTAAATCGGATATTTGTTAATTCCGAAGGTTAGTGGTTAACACATGCCCACTTATAATGAACAGTTTAAATTCAGTGAAATTGTTTCACGTTTGCATTTCATATTTAAAGCTTTGATAAAGACACGGAAAGAAGTGAAATGGGAAGCTAAGCATGTATAAAGCAGGGTTTTTGCTAAAGTTTATATAACATAAAATCATTATGACGCAGAGTCTTTCACAACGTTTGCTAATATTAACACTGTGTGGAATTTCTGATGGTGAAATTATATTGGATATTGTCGTAAACCCATTGGTGAGGTTTACTGATTTTTGAATCTTCCATTTGTCATAACAAGCAAAGGCTTGATTATTTTGTATAATTTGGGAAGATGTCATTGTGTGTGTGCAGATAAGTATATGCCTTCTGAGTGCGCAATTTAAGTCGCAGGAATGAGGTTGTGTAAAATGGAGCACCAATCAAATTGTAGGTTGGATGTTTTTGATGTAGTAGGAGAGTCGTTTTTCGCCACACTTTCGTCGTAACATAACCACAGGTTATTTTGTGAACCATCATTATTAAATTACTGTTGATCCACGTGTTTGAAAATATTTCTAGTAATTGCTTACCCGAAAAATTATTATTCTACTAGTTCCTTTCATTCAGGAAAGCTTTACCGTTGTCTAAATGCTGATTTATAATTCTGTGATTTTTATCACGTGTCAATCATATGGGCCAATGCTGTTGTTTGAAATTGTTACTTACTAACAACCACTATAAGCTGAAAGGACTTTCGGATCCTATAAAAATAAATACACATTTTCTTTAATAAGTTGATGCTGAACATATTTGATATTTTTTTCAAAATCACTTTGATGATAATAATAATAATAATAATAATTTGTTTCATTATAAAACATGTTAAACGATATTTCAAATTTCCTAATTGATGTTTTCAAGGAATAATTAATTAATTAATTTGTTGACTGAATCCATGTGGAATGGAAGTTATATTTGGCATAATTATATTTTTGATTAAGTCAAAATTAGTTTTGACAGACTTTGGATTGAGATCTATGTTTCAATAGATATTTTCTGTTTTTTTAATCCACAAACATGCTCAAGGTCCATGTAAATCATAGTGTATTTCACTTATTATGAACAACTTTGTATTTGACAAATCCTAATATTACTATTGCCTAAGAAGTGTTAGTCGAAATGCTACGATAATAGTTTTGAGAAATGAACAGTGAAAGTGATTTTCCAACCAGTGATAAATTTTCTTATTGATCTTCAACGTGTGAATGCTAAATAAATTTAGGGATCAGTATGGACGATTGACTTTGCGATGATAAAACCCTACCCCTGTACATAATTACGTTGAACGAAGTCAACAGTACTGATATTCTGACGTCTCGTTTCAACTTTGATAGTGTTCATGTGTTGGCGATATTGTATATTGTGTAAATAATTTATTCTTTTCCAGTCATCTTTTATGCCATTTTGGGCATATTTTCTTCATGTCATTTTAAAGTTTTAATAAAATGAGATAATTTTATGGTGTACAATCACCGTTTTCATGAATCACCTTCTATCCTTATTGTTGCGTCGAGCCGAAAATCAGTTAAGCATTTTTTTGTTAGGTCTTTGCATTCGACTTTAACCCATCTGGCGCCCCGGGATATTTTAATTCTCGTGCTGACTGATTTTTGGTGAAATGCATATGTGGTCGTCCGGACTTCGGTCCAAACGGGCACAATATGAATAAATCATAACACTTTCCGACGTGTGAGCAGGTCACAAACAGCTGTCCATGTGAGAAGCATGGATTTTCCAACTGTAGTCCACCCACACTTCTAGGAATTGTCCTTGTGCTTTGCTTATGATCATAGCAAATGTGAGTCGCACTGGTCACTTCAATCGTTTGGAAACGAATAAACTGCCGATAATCTGCATGAAATACACTCATTAGTGAAACTACTCGGGCACCATCTATTGAAAAATTGATTTTATAATTCAGAAATCTTCGCGGGCATGCACACGACAACACACCAAAGGTCATTTGTTTGAAACGATCCGCGCGTCAGCACTAGTTTGTTGAAATGACTCGCGCGCCACCTATTACAAACTGGATTTACTAATTCAGTAACATTCACGGGCGTGCACACGACTAATAACTAAAGTTCGTTTGCTGAAGCGATTCGTGTGCCAACACTCATTTGTTGAAACGACTCGCGTGCCACCTATTGTAAAATGGAGTTACTGTGCAGAAACATTCGCGGACGTTCACACGACAACTCAGAATAAGAACTTACATTTGGTACTCACTAGAACCGCTCTGAGGAGGGGAGTGACGAACATCCCCGACGGAATATTCAGCTTACCTGAAAGGAAATAACAAAAAAATTGTACATTCGAATTAAAATTTTAGTGCTATACAAGATTACATTATAAGCATTGAAAAGAGAAGTTACAAAGCTTGTTCAAACATGATTATTTTATTTGTTTGTTTCTTTGTATATTTATTTATTTATTTATTTATCTGTTCATTCATTTATTTACTTTACACCCACTTGTTGAACTCAGAATCTCCTTGATCGTAGCACTCTACAGAATCTGTTACAGAATTTCACCATACTAAACGTAGATTATAGATAGTTCCACACAGAAAGAAAGAAGAACAAATGGCACTCTTAAGGGCAATTAAAAAGTACATTAGTAAAGACACCAAATAAAAAACAGTTATCAGACAAATTCTACACACAATCAAATACCTGGGCTAAATGACTACGATGCCACAGCCCCTCAAATGAAACAAACATATTTATTAGAAATTCTTCTTGTTTTGATGCATACTATCTATTGGATCCTTTTTTTTTTAACATCCTGTATATGGCCTGGATTCTCATCGTACATCACACGATTCAATAGCTGAAAGCCTCTTTGGTCATCAATGTCGTCGTCGTAAAAACCCCAATTCTTAGAATAATAAAAACGTGTTATTAAGCAAATAGCCGGCCCCGTGGTGTTGGGGTAGCGCGCCTGCATCTAACCCGGAGGCCCCGGGTTTGATACCCGGCTACGTCAGGGATTTTATAAGCTGACGTGAGGGCTGGAATGGGGTACACTAAGCCTCGTGAGGACAATTGAGAAGCTGTCTGACGGTGAGGCAGCGCCCCGGTCACAAAAAACAAGATTAACGGCCGAGGTGACACAATGCGCTGACCACACGTCACCCCAATATCTGCAGGCCAAATGCCTGGGCAGCGGTGGCTTGGTAGGCCTAGGCCCTTCATGGGCTGTATTGGCAGGGGTTAAGTTAAGTACAGACACCACATAAACACCAGTTATCAGACAAATTCTACACTCAAACAAATGCTGGGGCTAAATGACCACGATGCCTCAGACCCCCAAATGAAACAAACATATTTATTAGACATTCTATTCAATTCCCTTTTTTTTAACACCCTGTATATGGCCTCGAGTCTCTTTGTACAACACACGAGCCAATAGCTGAGAGCCTCTTTGGTCATCAATGTGGTCGTAAAAACCCCAATTGTTAGAATAATATCAATGTTTCATTAAGCAAATTTAATTCAGTCGAAGTTCATTAACATATGACCAAAGAGTTTCCTATTCCCAACATTCAACACAAAATCATTAATAGCATCATTATCGGCTTACTACAGTTCCACCGGGTGAGTTAGCCGTGGTCGTTACGGAATGACTGCTGGCAGTCACTCACATCCGGGAGGCGAGGAGGTTCGAATCCCCCCGCCGGCAACCTTAAAGATGGTCTTCTGTGGTTTCCCATCTTCCTTCCAGGCCAATGCCGGGGTTGGTCCCTAACTATAGGCCACAGCCGCTACCTTCCAACTCCTCGTCCTTACATCCCAACTTTCCTCTCCAACGGTACTTGTAGCTCACCCATTGGGTGTCCGTCTCGAAGCAGCTACAAAACTGGCGAGCCGAACATGTCCTCGGACACTCCCGGCACAAAAGCCATACGCTAAAAAATTAAAAAAACAGTACCTCGGGAAATTCAATGTACATAACGAATTTTAGCTTCGAAGTCATTTTTTAGTGTATTCTTATTAACAATTAATATTGTCGCTTTCAGTCGGTACTTGAAATTGATCGTCTGCAGTCCTTACCTGAATTAAAGATAACACAGACTAATACAGCCATCACAATTAACACCGGTTATCAGACAGATCTACTCACACTCAAAAGTACACTGGGCTACATGACCGGGTTCTCGCAGCCCCTAAACTGAGGAACCAACCAACAGAAGACAAATAGCTCTACAATGCGCTACCAAACCTACAGTGACACCCACAGACAGTCTCTGTCCTCCAAAAGCAAAATACAAGAAAACATATCAGATAACTTAAAACATACGATAATGATCAAGAGATAGCTGAAATTTTTGCGTCGTATTTCAAATCGGTTTACTCACCTAATAAAGCCCAATACTGCATGCCTAGCGATACATCTATCCCTACCGACACTCTCCACATTGACAAAGTCACCCTACGTGAGGTGGACGTAGCTATAAGAAAACTGAAGCCTAAATCAGCTGGACCAGATCATATCCCACCATATGTAATTAAGGGCTGTGCAGATGTTCTTAAGCACCCTCTCCTTTTCATATATAACTTAATTATTAAAACCGCCACATTTCCATATAATTGGAAAAAAAGCCGAGTATGTCCAATCTTAAAATCTGGAAATACAATGCTAATTAGTAACTATCGTCCGATATGTATATTGTCAGCGGTAGCAAAGATTTTTGAATTCATTTTGTACCAAAGAATATCTATTTTTGTCAGACCATTAATATCAGAAAATCAGCATGGTTTCCTCGCCCGACGTTCGACAATCACAAATATGGTCAACTTTACTGAATCAGTGTCCAGAACATTAGACGCAGGAGGACAAATGGATGTTGTATTCACAGACTTTCAGAAGGCATTCGACAAAATTAACCACGATTTTCTCCTGGAAAAAAAAAACTCAAAATATTAGGATTTTCTGATTTACCTATATGCTTCTTCAGCTCTTACCTTAATGACAGGAAGCAATATGTATTATTTCATAGAAAGAATTCTCAAGAGTTTGAAGCTAATTCGGGAATAGTTCAGGGATCGAACCTTGGACCTCTAGTTTTTCTAATCTTCATAAACGATCTACCTCAAAGAATAAAGCATTCTAATTGTCTATTGTATGCTGATGACTTCATGGTATATAGAAAAATATCTGTATCTACCGACTGCGACTTGCTTCAAAATGACCTGAACAATATTATGGAATGGACTACAGAAAATTTATTAGGATTAAACGTAGAAAAATGTATCTCAATGTCGTTCGCCCGGAATATAAACCCTATCGTTTTTAATTACAAGTTAGGTTGCAGTGTCCTGAAATCAGTTCATGAAAACAAAGATCTCGGTGTGTTGCTAGATAGAGAACTAACGTTTACCCCCCATATACGGAAAATGATAGCTGACTCAAACAAGACACTTGGATTTGTTATCAGGAATACAAAACCATTCAAAAACATAAGTACGTGAATCCACCTGTACAACACACTAGTCAGACCGAAACTAGAATATGCTAGCATTATATGGAGTCCCAGATGCAAGACATATACCTCAATGATTGAAAACACACAAAAGAAATTCCTAAAATATCTACATTTTAAAAGAACAGCCAACTATCCTCACTTGATACCATACCAGGAACTGCTAATAAATTTTGATGTGGACAGTTTAGAAATACGAAGAAAAATAGATGCGATGAAATTCCTTTTCAAAATTATAAACAATTCAATTGATGATTCCGAATTCCTCTCTCTCTCTTAAATTTCCATGTACCGCGCATCAATTCTAGGAACAATATCACATTTGAAAATAAAAGAACCAGGACACCTGGCCACAAAAATTCACCGCTGAACAGGCTATGTTATATTTTCAACACTGTTGCTCAAAGAAATAATGCCATAGATTTTAGTACTTCCTTGACAGTATTTTTGATGGAATTCCTAACCACTCTCCAGAAATAATGACTCAAACCTTGCAAATTGTAAATCATGAATTCGTACCACTGTGTCATTCTACCTAGCCAACCTTGTATTACACATGTATTATTTGTACCATACTGTTTTAATTGTACACCTAGTTATTTCAATTAGTTTTATTTAGTTACTGTTTAGTTTAAGTTAGTGTAAGTTGCAAGATAACATACTGGGTAATTTTAATTAGTTTTTTATTATTAAAGATATATCGCACAAATTGTTTTTTAAAATTATTATTACTGTTTAGTTTAAGTTAGTATAAGTTTTAAGATAACATACTGTGTAATCATTATGCCACTGTAATTGGGATGAAAATCCTGTTGTGCGCAAATAAATGAATAAATAAATAGCCCAAGCACCAGCAGCAAGTGTGGCTACTACAGGGTCTTTCATATAAAATAAGAGCGCCAAGCGGCGGTTCCGTTATCCGCTACTGCAGTGGCCTTGGCCGAGCTTGTGGCGCGCCGTGGCCCCCTGCTTTAAGCATGTGTCCTATCCAATATGGAATATTACCTCATAAAATATGCTGGAAGTGTCGTCCTTTCTGGATTATACAGGCATTGTATCTGGTAACCACATTCTGGTTGACGCGAGTGAGTTCTGCCACTGTGATGTTTATGATCCTTTATTTAGCACTGAGCCAGTAGTGTCAGAATTATTTTCAACTAGCAGTAGTACCCGGCTTCGCCCGGTGGAATGATGATAATATTTCAGTCTCCTTAACACTCAACGTCATTGATGAAGATGATACTGACGACGACTGCTATTGAACGGGTATAATAAACTTACACGCTAATAGAAATACATATTTTTAAATTGCCGGCGAGTAAGACTGTGGTGTTGCCTAGTAGTATAATGGGCGTAACATCTAAGTCATTTATGCAAGGTAATTAAATCATTATTAATATTACCCTTTTGATGAGGATGATAATGAAGACGACTGCTACTGAACGGGTATATCAACCTTAAAAACTAATGGAAATACACATTTTATAAATCACAGGCAATGAAGACTGTGGTGTTGCCTAGTAGTATAATGGACGTAACATCTAGATCATTTGCCCTTTTGATGAGGATGATAATGAAGACGACTACTACTGTACGGGTATATCAACCTTACAAATTAATGCAAATACATATTTTTAAAATCACAGGCTAGGTAGACTCTGGTGTTGTTTAGTAGTATAATGGACGTAACATCTAGGTCATTTGCCCTTTTGATGAGGATGATAATGAAGACGACTACTACTGAACGGGTATATCAACCTTACAAACTAATGGAAATACACATTTTATAAATCACAGGCAATGAAGACTGTGGTGTTGCCTAGTAGTATAATGGACGTAACATCTAGGTCATTTGCCCTTTTGATGAGGATGATAATGAAGACGACTACTACTGAACGGGTATATCAACCTTACAAATTAATGCAAATACATATTTTTAAAATCACAGGCTAGGTAGACTCTGGTGTTGTTTAGTAGTATAATGGACGTAACATCTAGGTCATTTGCCCTTTTGATGAGGATGATAATGAAGACGACTACTACTGAACGGGTATATCAAACTTACAAACTAATGGAAATACACATTTTAAAATCACAGGCCATGAAGACTGTGGTGTTACTTAGTGGTATAATGGACGTAACATTTAGGCCATTTGCCCTTTTGATGAGGATGATAATGAAAACTACTGTTGAATTGACACGACAAACTTACAAACTACCGTGATAGAAAGAAATATTTCAAAATTCACAGGCGATGAAGACTTATTGTGTGTGGTGATTAGTGGTATAATGGGCGTAACATCTAGGTCATTTGCCCTTATGATAATAATAAGGTAATGAAAAATGACTACTAAACGAACATGGTGTATTTTTAAATCTGATATAGGCAATTTAGATTTCTACCTTCGATGTCTTCCAAAGTCTGAACGTTATTTTCTGGCTTAGGCCTATACTCGATGCGTGTAGTGTAAGAGCTTATCGAGTACTGCCCGGGTCCAAGCTGCACGAATCGCAGATGATGACGATATATGACAGACGTTCGGGGGAGTTCCCGGTCCTATTCAAATTGACCGGTGAATCACTCATTCTTTCGTAACACTACAGTGGTTTGAGCCAAGACCCTGTATGAACATCAGCATAGTCAGCAATACCAGGTAACACGGCGGGGTCTGGACATTTCTCTCATGTCAACTCGCGATGAATCAGCAAGCTATTCTCACACCTGGCCCCTCCTCCCCACTCCACCCACCAGGGTTTCTCAACTTGTGGGACGTGAGTTTGCGACCACGGGACCCCAACTGAGTCCGGCATTGCTTCTACTTACTGGTGCCGGGCTCCTTTCAGTTCTCTTTCCTGTCAGCCTCCCTTGGTCAAACTCTTGTTCTCTTCCGACCCCGATGGTATCAGGGTATCCGAGGCCTAGCGACTCTTTCACTTTCCCGCCTTAATTGGCCCTTGTCTAATCATTCCTGATAGCCTCATTCTTCGAGGTGTCAGCCTTCTTTTTCTTTTCTTAATATCTCATGTCTTCTGCTCAAGACCCTCAAGGAGGCAGGGTGTGTGTAGCCCCACCACTCCTGGTGCACCCTGGATAGTGCTACATCCCCAAGGGCTCATGGCTGGTGAGTTCGGGAGATGGCAACCCTGAGGGTTTCCTGAGCGGGTCCGGTTTTAACCCTTTTTTCCATTGCCTTTGGGACGGACCCTGTCCTCTTTCCGGGAATGGAGTGGTCTGTCCGCAATTTCAAGCAGACAATGTTACTCGCAGGGTACCAAAGGGTAAGTATACAAATTTTGGTTCTGAACGGTGAAACGGTGTAGATTTGTGCCAAAGGGCCTAAATGCAGGGAATGGGGTGATCAGTCCGCAATTTCAAGTGGACAGGGTTACCCGCAGGGTTCGAAAGGGTAAGTATACAAATTTTGCTCCGGATCGGTGAAACGATATAGATTTTTGCCAAAGGGCCTAAATGCAGGAAATGGGGTGGTCTGTCCGAAATTTTAGGTGGACAGTGATATTCACAGAGTTACAAAGGGTAAGTATACACATTTTGGTTCAGATCGGTGAAACGGTGTAGATTTTAGCCAAGGGGCCTAATTGCAGGGAATGGAGTGGTCTGTCCGCAATTTCAAGCAAACAGTGTTACTCGCAGGGTACCAAAGGGTAAGTATACAAATTTTGGTTCTGATCGGTGAAACTGTGTAGATTTGGGTCAAAGGGCCTAAATGCAGAGAATGGGGTGGTCTGTCCGAAATTTCAAGTGGACAGGGTTACCCACAGGGTTGCAAAGGGTAAGTATACAAATTTTGGTTCGGATCGGTCAAACGGTGTAGATGTTTGCCAAAGGGCCTAAATGCAGGAAATAGGGTGGTCTGTCCGAAATTTTAAGTGGACAGTGTTATTCACAGGGTTACATAGGGTAAGTATACAAATTTTGGTTGAGATCGGTGAAACGGTGTAGATTTGGGCCAAAGGGCCTAAATGCAGGGAATGGGGTGGTCTGTCGGAAATTTCAAGTGGACAGGGTTACCCGCAGGGTTCCGAAGGGTAAGTATACAAATTTTGGTTCAGATCGGTGAAACAGTGTGGATTTGTATACATAACAGACAGACAGACAGACAGACAAACATTGAGCTTTATATAGATTATGTAAATCTGTGCTAGTGAAGGTGGCACTTCATCAGGAAATTGCTGAACAAATGCATCACGTACCCGCCGATCCGACTCGTACTTAAAATAAGTTATACATAAAACAAGAAGTTCCGTGACGAACTAAAGAGCCTACTTTTCTTAAAATTTAAGATTCATGCCAATGATTAATCTATATTGATCTATCTAGAATAATGACGAAATTAAGTTGGTAATATCGACATTTCTAATTAGTTCGAAATACTGTATAACTGGCATAATGTAGCCTAATAGAGAACTACATTTGGCAGCCCTGGTGACTGAATATATTCCTAGTTCCATCTCTTAAGGTACAGACTACAAAATTTGGTTGAAGTCCAATGGATAGCATGGACGTTACCAGCAGTTAAACATTGGATCTAACAGCGCGCGTAAAATAATGTTGGCAACATTGGCATACATGTATTGGTCAGAAGTAATCTGAAATAATCTGATCTATTGTTGTGTCAATTTTGAATGAAATCCATTAGTTAGTATATAAGTTACATGCATTTTAAAATTGGACCTATCAGCAGGCTTAGAATCATGTTGGCAGCACTGGCGTACGCCTATATTAGTTACTCCAAATTAATTTAGAATGCCAGGTACTATACGTGTGCAAAGACTAGAGCTATTGGCTTGCCTACTTTCTGATATATTGATATTAGGGTAACAAAAATAGAGACAGTATTTATTAACAGTTGGCAGCACTGGTTACTCTTAAGAATCGGCATAGTCATATCTGTTATAGTACACATAGCACACACGAAATTCGGTTGAAATCCAAATGATAGTATAGAAGTTACATGTATTTAAATTTGGACCTCTCAGCAGGATTAGATCATGTTGGTAGCACTGACGTATATAAGTTACTCCAAATTAATATAGAATGCCAGGTACTATGCGTGTGCATAATTTAAAGCTGTCGGCTTGCATACTTTCTGATATATGGGTATTTGGATTTAAAAAAAAGAGAGCATTTCTTAACAGTTGGCAGCCCTGGTGGCTCTTAAGAATACGCTCAGTCATATCTGTTTATGTACACATAGCACATACGAAATTTGGTTGAAATCCAATTGATAGTGTAGAAGTTATATGCATTTACAATTTGGACATATCAGCAGGCTTATAATCATTTTGGCAACACTGCCATGTATGGCCTCCTGGAAAATTAAACTGCAATATTAATATCTACACGTGTGCCAATTTTGAAATAGCTCCCATTCATACTTCCATGATATCCAACATGGAGCTCAAATTTCAATTGCGATTTTTCAGCAGTTGGTAGCACTGACAACATTTTCAATTATGGCCGTGAGATATTCAGGTATATATCTTTACTCCTACCAAATATTGTTTCGATTGCTGCAGTCATTTAGGAGTTGATAAGGGGGGGGGGGGCACACACACAGCCAGTCAGACAGACAGACAGACAGAAGGACAGACAGACAGACAGACAGACAGAAGGACAGACAGACACACATTTACCCGATCTCGTAAGTCTACTTTTTCCTTATTTTTGCAAAATGTGAAAAGTAGGCTAAAAATACGATGTTGCAATTATAACTGTCTCCCCATGTTAGCAGGTGAGATTCAGACTGGCGACGGAGCACCTACACGCTTATTGCAAGGTTAAGTATGTACTATGCGCGCGCTTTCAATACTACAGCAGGGGGCCGTGGCGCGCCACAAGCTCGGCCAAGGCCACCGCAGCAGCGGATAGCAAATCCGCCGCTCACTGATAAATATTAAGGCATTAAGGACCGAAAAAAGTGTTTATTTTAATGTTGCAAAGCTTAGAAATGACTAGCCCCTACGCCCCCTTCCCCTTCCTCTTCCTCTTCTTCCTCCACCTCAAACAGCCCGTAACAAATTTTAAACACATGTAATTTATTTCAGGTTGTTTTTCACATATTCCCGTAATTCGAATAATTTTTGTGTGACAGACCGAAAGCGACAATATTAATAACGACTTTTAACGCAAATGATGTACGGTAATTCATACAAAATGGCCCTGGCTTAGATAAAAACAGAATATCGCGATGGAAGTAGCTTCCTCCGATACGAACGTGTGAACGACCCTTAATGCACTGTAGGAAGAAACATTTATTATGACCTCGAGGTGTAAAGATAAAGTACTTTCCATCTTCCATGACTCGTGGAGCAATTTATAGAGAAGTCTGGCTTCCTCGTTCGTTGGGGGAGGAGAAGTACCATGTCATCAATAAGGTATCACAGGGGTTGCCAAATGGTGACTCCTTAGGCGGCGCTTCAATTGGACAAATATGAATCAGTAGTAAATTATGATACCAGCCACGGTGGTCGAGAGCTCTTAGGCGCTACCTCGTGCCTCGCTAGCATCGAGAGAGCGTGGCTTTGAATCTGTCTTGAGAATGGTTTCCGTGGGTTTCCAATTTCACCACCAGGGAAGTACCTTTTAACCGGTTCACGGCTGTCTTCTTTCCAAAAATCCCATCCCTAAACCTTCCTGATTCAGACCCAAGTTAACGGTCAACTGGGCGACGGTAGATGAGAAGGTTGGTGGTTGGTTATTAAGTTTAGGGGCTGCGACAACGCGGTCATGTAGCCCCGTGTACTTTGGCTGTGTGTAGAATCTGTCTGATAACCAGTGTTAATTGTGATGACTGTATTAATGTGTGTTTTCTGTTTTTTAATTCATGTAAGGACAGCAGACTTTTGAATTTTTCAAATAGTTCCTACTTTTGCTGCCAAACGCCACTGTCAACGACTACTAGTTCAAAACTTAGCCACCACAGTCGGCTCTTGGCAACGAACGTAGGAACCTACATTCTTAACCTATTTACAATTTAGCTTCACACAGGTGTAATTAGTGGAAGGTTCTTTAACATGCCATGAATCTATGACATGGGACCGCCGGCTTTACCTCCCCTCCGAAGGAAGGCATACTGAGGTATTTTAACGCTCTTAAAAATCCGACGACTTCCGCCGGATTTGAACCCGCGATCTTGGGTATAGAAGCTCAGCATGCTACCAATTGATAATTGTTGTCTTAAGCGGCAAAACATCTAGGTTATCGGCCCCTAATGGGTTGGGTGATAGTGAAAAATGAGATGAGAATGAAAACTATAACTAATATTACCTACAAACTTACATACTAGAAGAAACAAGATGTTCAGTAATGAACATATAGCCTACTTTCTCCTAAATGCATGGGTATTGTTATAACTCTTTGTCCTTTTCAAGGAGTATAATTGAATGTTGGTTGTAGTAGCTTGTTGAAATACAACGTGCTATAGGGATATTAAACATGAAGTGCTAGTGCTAGTGCTACCTCTGTACCAAATTTCGTTCAATTCGGTTTCACCGTGTTTGAATTGATAGGGGGAATCGATTTGCACACATACTTGGCCACCATCTGCAAACTATTGGGCTGATGTTCTTGCAGTTTGGTCTGAATATGTTTCCCACATAAAGATATGGTGTTGCAAAATTTGGTAGAGACTAGATTATTAGGTTGGTCGTAATTACATTTTAGCTTTTAACATTTGGGTGGCCGCGATTACGTTTCCGTCAAGATAGCGGTGATATAAAACATGACACTGAGGTGCCCTTTGCTAGTGCTACCTCTGTACCAAATTTCGTTCCATTCGGTTTCACCGTGTTCAAATTGATAAGGGGAATCGACTTTCACACAAAGATGGCCGCCATCCGCAAAATATTAGGCTGATGACCTATTAGTTTGGTCAAAGGATGCTCCCTCCATAATGGTATGTTGTTGCTAAATTTGCTAGAGATCGGATGATTAGGCTAATTGTAATTTGCTTTAAGCTTTGAACATTTGTGTGGCCGCCATTACGTTTCCGTCAAGATGGCGGCGATATAAAATATGACACTGAGGTGCCCTTTGCTAGTGCTACCTCTGTACCAAATTTCGTTCATTCGGTTCCACCGTGTTCGAATTAATAGGGGGAATCAATTTTGACATAAAGATGGCCGCCATCCGCAAACTATTAGGCTCATGGCCTATTAGATTGGTCAAAGGATGCTCCCTCCATAAAGGTATGTTGTTGCAAAGATTGGTAGAGATCGGATGGTTAGGTTAGTCGTAATTTGATTTAAGCTTTAAACATTTGTGTGGCCGCCATTACGTTTCTGTCAATATAGCGGCGATATAAATCATGACACTGAGATGCCCTTTGCTAGTGCTATCTCTGTACCAAATTTCGTTCCATTCGGTTTCACCGTGTTTGAATTAATAGGGGGAATCAATTTTGACACAAAGATGGCTGCCATCCGCAAACTATTAGGCGAATGACCTATTATATTGGTCAAAGGATGCTCCCTCCATAAAGGTATGTAGTTGCAAAATTTGGTAGAGATCGGATGATTAGGTTAATCGTAATTTGATTTAAGCTTTGATCATTCGTGTGGCCGCCATTACGTTTCAGTCAAGATGGCGGCGATATAAAACATGACACTGAGGTGCACTTTGCTAGTGCTACCTCTGTACCAAATTTCGTTCCATTCGGTTCCACCGTGTTCGAATTAATAGGGGGAATCAATTTTGACATAAAGATGGCCACCACCCGCAAACTATAAGGCTAATAACCTATTAGATTGGTCAAAGGATGCTCCCTCCATAAAGAAATGTTGTTGCAAAGTTTGGTAGAGATCGGATGGTTATGTTAGTCGTAATTTAACTTAAGCTTTGAACATTTGTGTGGCCGCCATTACGTTTCTGTCAATATGGCGGCGATATAAATCATGACACTGAGATGTCCTTTGCTAGTGCTACCTCTGTACCAAATTTCGTTCCATTCGGTTTCACCGTGTTTGAATTAATAGGGGGAATTGATTTTCACACAAAGATGGCCGCCATTCGCAAACTATTAGGCTAATAACCTAGTCATTTGGTCAAGGGATGCTTCCTCCTTAAAGGTGTGTTGTTGCAAAATTTGGTAGAGATCGGATGATTAGGTTAATCGTAATTTGATTTAAGCTTTGAACATTTGTGCGGCCGCCATTACGTTTCCGTCAAGATGGCGGCGATATAAAACATGACACTGAGCTGCCTTTTGTTAGTACTACCTCTGTACCAAATTTCGTTCCATTCGGTTGCACCGTGTTCGAATTAATAGGGGGAATCGATTTTCACACAATGATGGCCGCCTTCCGCAAACTATTACGCTGATGACCCATTAGTTTGGTCAAAGGATGCTCCCCCGATAAAGGTATGTTGTTGCAAAATTTGGTAGAGATCGGATGATTAGGTTAGTCGTAATTTGATTTAAGCTTTGAACATTTGTGTGGCCGCCATTACGTTTCCGTCAAGATGGCGGCGATATAAAACATGACACTGAGGTGCATTTTGTTAGTACTACCTCTGTACCAAATTTCGTTCCATTCGGTTGCACCGTGTTCGAATTAATAGGGGGAATCGATTTTCACACAAAGATGGCCGCCATCCGCAAACTATTACGCTGATGGCCTATTGGTTTGGTCAAAAGGTTGCTCCACCCATAAACGTATGTTGTTGCAAAAGTTGGTAGAGATCGGATGATTAGGTTAGTCGTAATTTGTTTTAAGCTTTGAACATTTGTGTGGCCGCCATTACGTTTCCGTCAAGATGGCGGCGATATAAAACATGACACTGAGGTGTCCTTTGCTAGTGCTACCTTTGTATCAAATTTCGTTCAGTTCGCATTCACCGTGTTCGAATTGAATGGGGGGGGGGACAGACATTCAGAGTACACACTCTCTCACACACACACACACACACACACACACACAGACGCACACACACACATACACACCCACAGACAGACACACTTTTTTCGCCCTGTGTTGATCTCATAAGTCTATTTTCATTTTTTGCAAAAATCGAAAGTAGGCTAAAAATGGTAAACAAATAAGGCAAATGAAACAAGAGGAAAAGAAATGCCCTCAAACCTCGAAAAATGAGCATTGTGGGACTTGAAAGTAAGGAGAGCCATGAAAGGTAGATAGGAAAGGGAAAGAGGTGAGGGCCTGCCCAAAAGTCAGTGGAAAAAGGGGGAGAAACGGACCCAGCTCAGGAATGCCTCGGGATCACCTACTCCCGAACTCACCAGCCGTGAGCCCTTGGGGGTGTAGCAATATCCAGGGTGCACCAGACGTGGTGGGGCTACATACACCCTGACTTCTTGAGTGCCTTGAGACAGACGGCAGAATAAACATGAAAAGAAAAAAAGGTTGACCCCTCGCAGAAGGAGGGTATCAGGAAAGGTGAGACAAGGGCCAATTAAGGCGAGAAAGGGAGAGACTCCCTATGCCTCAGACACCGCAATACCATCGGGGTCGGAAGAGAACTAGAGTTGACCAAGACAGGTCGACAGGAAAGAAGACGGAGAGGAGCCCAGCACAAGTAAGTGGAAGCAATGCCGGACTCAGCTGGAGTCCCGTGGTCGCCAACCCACGTCGCTCTAGATGGGAGCCCCTGGGGGGAGGGGGGGGGGGGTGGCGACGGTAGAGGAATGATCCCTCGCAGAGTCCGTGGGTGAAGCCGAGCTGGGAGGATAAGCAATTTTTAAAATCCCTCGCGATCCGCCGGAAGACGGAGTTAGATTTCTCCGGGCAAAGAAATATATTTCGTATTCACTAAATTTGCCAATTGTTCCATACCTACTAACTTTCTACGTATTTAGCATACGAGAAGCCCCATCTCATCTTACTATATAACAAAGTCTCCGATTCTTGGATGTCACGGGTAATTTCGAGAAACACTGGATGGATTTAGATGCGGTTTTTACCATTCTGTTAAGGATATCTCGAGGAAGGTTTCTGTAGAAAATAATTTATTTAAGCTCAAAGGAAGCCAAGCAGTAACAATTTCAGTGAAAAAGTCGAAATAAAGAACCTGGCATCCGAGCGCTTTTTAAGCTGACGCTGGGCAAACCATTAAAAATATCGATATACTATGAGTGTAAGATTGTTCAGCATGAAAAGTTCTACAAAAAAGTCCCGGACAGCATATCTCTATCTTCGATACATCGCCCACTATAAGTGTTTTTACGTTTTCATTTCTTCTAACAATCTCCATTCAATGAGGCGACAGTTTACGAGCTAGCTAGGGAAAAGAAGCTAGCTAGGGAAAAGAAGCGCTTATCACGTCATGCAATCACAACTGTTACCGGGCCAAGCCGGGACGGGTTGCTAGTCTTCTAATACCGTAAGTACAAGCGAGACGTTTGTTTTAGACGATTGCCCTTGACCTCGAATCTTGCGAGTGAACCTGTACACAGTCACTCTCTTGCCCTCTCGCTTAATAGTTGTCACCACCGGTCTGACGTAATGGAATTCCAGACTTTACCACTTGACGACACCACCGTGCAGAATTACCCAGTCCACGTCGAAGTATCGTGTGACGCGGAAGTACACGTAACATAGTTACGAACAGAACGCCAATATATTTTACAATGACTGTACTTCAGTAGTAGCGTGAGATTGATTTGTCCATCATCGGACTGCATGGGGCAGCTGACAACTACACAGGCACTGTGCGAGTCCTAGCTCTATGAACTAGCGGGGTGAGGAGAAAGAGCAGGGAAGGGACAGGCGAGAAGAGAAGGGCCTGTCAACAGCCCGCCGTGTTACTTGACATGCTCATCTATTCCAATACTGCTAACATAGAGTCTTCTCTGAAACCAGTGTGGTGTTACGAATGAGTCAGTGAGTCACCGACCAATGTATTTGGTTCTGTACTATGCACGGATCGAGAAACCTCATCACTCGTCATCACAGTTTCTCACAGTCCGCGATGCACATTCCTCTCAGGTTCACGCAGTTTAGACTCGAGCAGCTGTAGTAAGTCGCCTGCAGTATTCCATTATGATTTTTCACTCGTCTAAAACAAAATGTCCGGCCTGTACAATATAAGGTAGTTACTGCCATTTACCTTCCACTAGCACGACTGCCGACCAGCCGGACAGGAGTTGAAGATAACGATAACTTTGGCTCGGTCTGTAGAACGACACTGCTGTCAAAACATAAATATTGCTTTGATGACATCCGCAGTACAGTCAGTAATAATTTGTGATACCAATCTTCGGCTTAGCGTTTCCCTCATCAACTTGGCATCTTCATCGAGAATATTTTGCTCATACCTTGGCGTAAGGTTGGGTCATATCACAAAATATTTCAGACAAAATTTTTAGGTAATGCAGCCTATAGAGGACTATTGATCTTCCCTTCCCTTCCTTCTTCCCTTCCTTGCTCTCTTCCTTCTTCCTTTCCTTGCTCCCTTCCCTCCTTGCTCCCCTTCTTCTTTCTTCCCTTCCTTGCTCCCCTTCTTCCTTCTCCCCTTCCTTGCTCCCCTCCTTCCTTCTTCCTTTCCTTGCTTCCTTCCTTCTCCCCTTCCTTCTTCCCTTCCTTGCTCCCTTCCTTCTTCCCTTCTTTGCTCCCTTCCTTCTTTCTTCCCTTCCTTACTCCCCCCCCCCCCTTTCCTTCCTTCCTTCCTCCCTTCCTTTTTCCTTTCCTTGCTCCCTTTCTTCTTCCCTTTCTTCTTCCCTTCCTTGCTCCCTTTCTTCTTCCATTCCTTCTTCCTTTTTCTGGCTCCCTTTCTTCTTCCCTTCCTTGCTCCCTTCCTTCTTCCATTCCTTGCTCCCTTCCTCCCTTCCTGCCTTCCTTCTTCCATCCCTTGCTCCCTTCCTTCTTCCCTTCCTTGCTCCCTTTCCTCTCTGTTTCCTTCCTTCCTCCCTTCCTTCTTCCTTTCTTTTCTCTCCTCCTTCTTCCCTTCCTTGCTCCCTTCCTTCTTCCCTTCCTTGCTCCCTTTCCTCTCTGCTCCCTTCCTTCCTCCCTTCCTTCTTCCTTTCTTTGCTCCCCTCCTTCTTCCCTTCCTTCTACCCTTCATTGCTCCCTTCCTTCCTCCCTTCCATCTTCCTTTCTTTACTCCCCTCCTTCTTCCCTTCCTTCTACCCTTCATTGCTCCCTTCCTTCCTCCATTTTTCTTCCTTTCCTTGCTCCTTTCCTTCTTCCATTCCTTCCTTCCTCCCTTCCTTCCTTGCTCCCTTCCTTGTGTATTAAGGTAGGTATGATCATTTTTCTCAAAAACTCAATTTTTCCCACCCCTTTAGTCAAGAGTTGGCATTATCAAAAAACTTAAGTGAGATAAGTAAGTAGGAATGAGGTAGGTGCCCCGGGACTTGAAGTAAGGTAATATCCCGGCATTTGCTTGGAGGGAGTGTGGAAATATCCGGGGGGAAACCCACACTCAGGATAGCCACTGTCAGCGCCGGGATTCAAACCTGCGATCTATGGACTTGCTGCAGCTCCCCGTCACAGAGTCATATTCTTTAAAGCAGCCATTGAAGTTTCCCCTTTAACTCTCGACTTCACGGGCCGGATCACATCACATAGAGACGCACACACAGAGTAAACATCTGTTCGCTCAGCTGTTCTGCTCCAGATCAGCCAAGAGGTCAGCTCGGCTGGTGGCCTATAGATATTGTTATTCTGGTGTCAGAAACATACTGCACGTACTCCTCGCGGCATCTAACGAAGGAAGATTCACCTGCTGGATCGTATGCAAGGCGAGACTGACTATATATCGACAGGCATAAAATCATTTTAAGAAAGAGCGTTTTCATATTTTCTTGATCTTTTTTGTTTGTTTGGTTGGTTGGTTCTTAAGTTTAGGGGCTGCGACAATGCGGTCATGTAGCCCCGTGTACTTTGGGTGTGTGTAGAATCTGTCTGATAACCGGTGTTAATTGTGATGACTGTATTAGTGTGTGTTATCAGTTTTTTAATTTAAGTAATGCAACTTAGAATTTTTCAAATAGTTCCTACGTTTGCCGCCAAGCGCCACCGTCAACGACTACTAGGCCAAGTTCAGAACTTAGCTACCAGATGCCACCGCAGTCGGCTCTTGGCAACGAACGTAGAAACCTAAGAGCGTTGTTTACAGTCTTAACCTATCCAATTTAGCTTCACACAGGTGCAATTAGTGGAAGGTTCTTTAACATGCCATAAATCTATGACATGGGACCGCCGGCTTTACTTCCCCTCCGAAGGAAGGCATACTGAGGGATTTTTAACGCTCTTAAAAAATCCGACGGCTTCGGCCGGGTTTGGACCCGCTATCTTGGGCATAGAAGCTCAGCATGCTACCGACTACGCCACCGAAGCCGCTTCTTTTTTGTTTGTTTAGTTCTTGTAAGGCCGTTCCACATTACGTCCATGCCGTATGTCATAATAGGGGTGATCTTGTTTATGAACAGTGTCAGTGATGACTTGACGGATTGGTTGCATAATTGGTCTTGCATTGCTTTGATGGGACCGACTGCCTTGTCTTTAATATGATAATAATAATAATTAAATCTCAGCAATTTTTCTAGGTTTGTGCCGTGTTTTGTGTGGGGTTTTGCCTAGGATACCAAGGTAGAAAACTAGAAAATTTGCTGAGTTTTTCTTCACTGGCCGTGAAAGTCAATATACCATCCATTTGGAAGCCTTCAAAGGGAGGTTATGGCTGCTTGAGCTTTCCATTCCCACAGTAAAAAGTCGCAGGTGCGCTTCATAAAAAGGGAGGTAGCGCGCACTTCGCTACTTCTTTTGGGGTCGGGGCGGAGACACCAAGAGCCCGCTGATGAGCCAGCTTGGAGTCCTAGGCGAAACCCCACACAAGACACGGCACAAACCTAGAGAAATTGGTGAGTTTTAATTCACTGGCCGTGAAAGCCAATATATAATACTTTTGGAAGCCTTCATAGTTCAGGTCCATATTTAGGAAATCCATCCCTATAATGTGCAAGCAGCATTTCATGTAACAATTGAGGAAACAGCGTTTTTAGGGTATTTCGACCCCGCTGAATACGAATCTGCCTGTTGCCAAAGCGAAATTTGGACCGGAAGTCCGGTATCCAAGATGGCGGCCAAGATGGTCGTCAAAACTCTGTAGCCCTATATCTCTCTTGTCTGTTGGCTTAAAATATTTATTTAAACGCCGGGTTAGTGGTTTCCTCGGATTCTTATCATATTGCCATGCTCAGAAATTACTGACCTTAGTTTGGAGTGTATGGGATCCAAGATGGCGCCCAAGATGGTCGCCGAAACCTTGTTATGTTTACGTGTTCTTGTATTTGGAGTGCAATATCTGTCAGATATACAGTTTTTAGCGGTTAAATGTGTACTAAATGCGTAGACTATTGTATGTGTTACTAAAATAAAATAAAAAATATAAGTATGCCAAAACAAATATGTAATACACTGACGTTTCTTGCAGGATATGGCGGCAACGATGGGCTCCTTAGTTGATACGGCTGTAATGTCCAACCAAAACCTATGTATTATCTGCCAGAAGAGAAAATGTTCGAAGGACAAATTATCAGATCTGAGGGATAACGGCAAAGAGACTCTTCTGAAGTACGCAGGCTTGAGGAAAGAACTTCATGTTGCTGATTTTGCTGACACTATTGTTAGAATTGAACATACGTTTACAAATAGTGACAAAAAATTCAAGTACCACCGCGAAAGCTACTCAAACTTTGCCAATTCTGGAAGACTGGAAAGGTTAAAGAACAAATCAGCGCCTTCACAATTGGCGGAATGTGCTGCTACAGCACCGTCGTCATCTCGATACGTCACCAGGTCTCGCACTGACTGTGCCGACATTAGCATGTGTATTTTCTGCCAAAGTAATAAAAGCGAAGCTCTGAGGCAGGTGATGTCAAATCCAATTAATGATACTATAAGAATGCTGGCTAATTATGACCACCAACTGTTCGTTCGCATTAATTGTATGCCGTGATTGATAGCATCTGAAGTGAAATAGCACAGTCTGTGTATAGTGAAGGCCGAGAGGATCCAGAAGAAAATACCGATGCAGATGAAGGAATTTGGCAAATGTAACTTACCTATGATCCAAATTTGCAAAGAGCTTAAAGTCTCAGCTTCACTGGGTCACGTTTTGCAACTCTCTGATGTTTGGGAAAGATACGTTCACCTGGCGAGAACAGTCGACGTTGAGATACCGAAGTCATTTGAATCGCGCTTGTCAACTTTTAAAGATAAATTGCCGAACACCATGAACGACTCGTTCCTTTTCTTCCAGCCCTTGAACAAGGACATCACAGGAAAGCACACTCTCCTTATATCCCAGAAATTTTCGTCCAAGGTGACTGCGGATGTTGTTTTAGGAGAAAGTGATCAAAAAGTCTTGATCCCAAGATAAGTGCTCAATGATTTTTTTTTAATTCTTGTCCATGCTGCGCTTCTTGTTAGAGGGGAGCTGCAAGATTCGCCGGGTCACTCAGGGCTTCATGTTTCCCAAGAAGAGGCTGCCGCAGTCATACCGAAAAATCTTAGTTTGTTCCTGAGCGTACTGATAGGTGCAGAAGAAGTTCTCGACGACGTTGTCGATGACATAGACGATGACTCAAGCAAGGAAGAAGACGACGACGAGATCTTAGAAAGTGTGCAAGTACGGCCTTCACCCAAAAACGTTGAGCTCTCTATAGGCCAAGAGATAGTCTATGCTGTGAGTGGCGGTAAGAAGCTGACACCAAAACATACCGGATTAGCTTTACCTGTACATCAGCAGACACGAGCTCGTAAACTTGTAACTCTGCTACACTGAGCGGGGCATTGTATGAGCTATAAGCAGGTCCTCCAGGAAGATAATGATCTCGCAAATGTCACTGTGAAGGCTCTTGACAACGCTACCGGTGCCGTCATCCCACCAAATTTCAAGGTGTCTAAAACTGACGGCGGCAATGAACCAGATTTGCATATAACGGCAGACAACATCGACATACTGACAGACACCCTTGATGGTAAGAGGACGTTCCACGCAACCCAGATGGTCGCTTTCCAACGAGGTAGCCAAGGAACGGATGAAGTGTTGCGCACTGTGAAGCTTGACCCAAAATCAACATTGAAGGTCCTCGATGTGCTGAATCAGTTATTGCCACCAAAAATTCCTAAGGTGAGACCGGAGCCATATTATTCAAAAGCAGTAAAAGCCGATTGGTTTCGAGTCAGTGAGCCGGGAGATATGAAAAACCTGCCGCTGTGTGTCCAGGAGTCTCAAATACAAGATTTGGCCTTCGGGATTTCTCGTGTAAACGACACGATCAAGCTGGGATGGACGGAATTCAATAAAAAAAATCATCCACCTCTACTTACGAAGTTTCGGCAATTGGATATATGCCCTTGATCCTGAACCCTGCTCACAAGATGACAACACTAAACACCGTCGTTCGAAAATGCATTGCGGCTGCTGACAAACTTGGAAAGCGTCATGTAATGCTGACAACAGACCAGGCCTTGTATTACAAGCTGTTGGAACTGAAATGGTGTTCGGAAGAGGTGCAGAGCCGAGTTATTCTCAGGATGGGTGGTCTTCACATACTGTAGCTATGAACTTCCTCGAGGTTATCGGAAAGCACATGACAGGAAGCGGCCTCACCGAAATGTGGCTAGAAAGCGGACTAATGGGTGAAGGCAGTATATCCAAAGTAATTGACGTCAAGGCCTATGAAAAAGGGATGAGGGCTCACAAGATTACGCTTCAAGCTATATGGCAGATTTTAGCTCCTCAGATCGCGTCATTCTTTGAAGAGCATAGCGTTGATTCTGCAGAGTCCATGTGCATATCGAAGGAACCCTTACAGTTGAAATGTTTCCTTCAAAGTGAAAATAACTTGCAATTATTGTCTGAGATTGTAGAGGAGAAGTCCAAAGAAAGGCCAAATTTTGAATTTTGGTGGCCCTATATGGACATGGTCCTGACGCTACTAATGTTTACGAGAGGAATCCGAGATGGAAAGTGGAACACATATTAAGCCTGTGGGCATAAAGACATGTCAATATGATAAGAATCCGAGAAAACCACTAACCCGGCGTTTAAATAAATATTTTACGCCAACGGACAAGAGAGATATAGGGCAACAGAGTTTTGACGACCATCTTGGCCGCCATCTTGGATACCGGACTTGCGGTCCAAATTTCGGTTTGGCAACAGGCAAATTCGTATTCAGTGGGGTCGAAATACCCTAAAAACGTTGTTTCCTCAATTGTTACATGAAATGCTTCTTGCATTGTTTATTTTTGAAATCGTTCCTAGTCTATCATAGGGAGTTTATGGCTGCTTGGGCATTTCGTTCCCGCAGTAAAGAGTCGCAGGTGCGCTTCATAAAAAGGGAGGTACAGCGCAGTTCGCTACTCCTGTGGGGGTCCGGGCGGGGACACCAAGAGACCGCTGATGAGTCAACTTGGTGTCCTAGGCGAATCCCTACACAAGACACGGCACAAACCTAGAGAAATCTGAGTTTTAATTCACTGGCCGTGAGAGCCAATATACCAATAATAGTAATGTTATTGGTTTTACGTCCCTTTTAACATCTGCGGCTTTTAGAGACGCCGGGGTACCGGAATTTCACCCCGAAGGGGATCTGTACGTGCCAGTAAATCTACTGACAAGGCTCTCTCGCATTTGCTCACCCTCAAATGCCAACTGGCTTAGCCAGGATTCGATCCAGCAACCTTAGGCCCAGCAAGTGAGAACATTACCGCTCAGCCACGTAGCCAGCCTCTTTTATATGACGGGTGAATCTAGTGCCTTGTGTTTGGAAGGTTAATCCAAGATATTTAAAATTATTTACGTTACACAGGGGATTTCCATGTAGATAGAGATGATCACCAATCACCAATCATTCTCCTTTCCTGATGATGTTTATTTGAAAGTCGTTTTTGGTAGCCCAATTTTATCTATTTCTTCTAAGCTTTACTTTTGATCAATTGGCCTTACGGTAAGACGATATTGGCTTACTACCTGCAGACGTCAACGACAGGAACTAGTGGAGAAGATGCAGTAGAGAAGCGGACCCCGTACTGGGAAAAACGCTAGGAAAGAAGATGGTACGACGGTAAGTAGGCTATACAGACAGAGTAAAACGAGAGAGAAAGCAACGACCTCTCGCAAACACTTGTCATTTGAATACATCTGTATAAAATTCCCTTTACAGCACTTGAGAACCCTGCAATATGTGTTTGTTTTGTCCTTCATCTACCTTTAATATACATAAATTAATTAAACACAATCTCCCACTCCAAGTCTCAAACATCAACATGGGATCCTCCCAAGCTACCCTCAAAGACATTTTACGACGCAAATATTAAAAGATAAAAGAATCTCATTTATATGGATGAAGGCACTGGAGGGCTCTTCTTGATTCCAATTTTAATTGAATGCCATAACGTCACACCCAATCTTGTTTGTTAATTAATATTTTATATCATATCCATAAACGCCTGTTAAGAATTCTGGCTCTTCTGAGAAAATGTATAATTGAAGTGAGGTGTTTTTCCGGCGAAAGTGTATGGTTGATTCAAAATGTGACTTAAAACTTTCCAACGGCGTGCTTCAAAACCGCAATGCGGAGATGCAACCAGACCGGAGATTGGAGGTTCGAGTTAGAGATGGCAATGAACGATGTTCTGTAGATCAATTAAACGATTTTTTTGAAATTAATTAAAGACAATTAGTTGACTAACCGTTAATTCGATTAATCGACTTCCACAACTAAACCTGTGTGAAGGTCGTTGGAACGCCCTATGAAAGTTCCAACGTTCTCCACTAGGTATCAGTGACATCTGCTAGCGAAAGTTGGAACTACTTGAAATGAATGGTACTTGTAGCTCACCCTGTGGGTGTCCTGTTGAAGCAGCTACAGCCTCTGGAGAGCCGAACATGTCCTCTGACACTCCCGGCACTAAAAGCCATACGATAAATAAATAATAGATTAATATTTGAATTGCAGACAATGGCCTTAGTGGGGTATTTTAATTGAACTCTCGTAGGCTCCCCATCAAGTTCAATTTCAATTAGTTCCAACTTTGGTTAACTGAGGTGCCACTGTCACTGACACCTAGCGGCAAACGTTGGAACTTAATATAGCGTTTCTAACCAAATAACCTACAAATTTAGCCACACTCTACCAATATTGTAGTTCTTTTTGTCGTGTGACCTCCTGAGAGGCCGAGTGCAGGTCTTTCTAGTCGACGTCCGTGGGCGACCTGCGCGTCGGGATGAGAGATGGAATGGATGAAGATGAATGAATGAAACTGGGCAAGGATGTGGCAGGAAGCGGCCGTGGCCTCTTAGAAGGTACCGTCCCAGCATTTGCCTGGTGTTGAAAATGGGGAAACCTCGGAAAACCATTTCAAGGACGGCCGACGGTGGGGCTCGAACGCACGCCTCTACCGAGTCAGCAGAGGGCTTGGCCCCATGGCCTAACGCTGCACTATAGCCAGCGTAGGCACTACTGTCGGTAATATTGTAGTAATAACAATAATATCGCATGGCCTCGGGTGCCAGGTGCAGGCTTTGTTATTTCACACCTAGAGGGTAGCTTGCATGTCGAATTTCGTTGTTCCTTGAAGCACTATGAAAGTCAAGGAGGTTAGATATCTAAGCTCCTTGAACACTATAGCGCCTTCTAGTAGAGAAATGAGGAACTTTGTGTTGGCGGACATTCCCGAGCTTAATTTTGCCATTATGAACACGGCCTACTGAATTCAAATGGGTTCTTTAACATGCCAACATCGTATTACATGCGTGTCGTAAATTTTTGCCGCTTTTCATAAATCACTACCACGGCCAAGAGCGAACCTGCAAGCTTGGGGTTAGTAGATCGACTCGTTAACCACTCACCCACCGTGGCAAGCAATATTGTGTGGTAGGCTCTTTTACATGCCATAAATCTATGACATGGGCCCGCTGTCTTTACATCACCTTCAAAAGAAGGCATTCTGAAGGATTTTAACGCTCTTAAAAATCCGATGACTCCGGCCGGGTTTGAACCCACGATCTTGGGCATATCAGTTCAGCATGCTACCGACTACGCCACCGAAGCAGATCAATAGATTAATCGGCAAACCAAAGAATCGATTAATTCACTAGCCAACTCAAGATAGAAAATCAGTTTAAATGAGAGGTCATCGCTTAAGATGAGTTACGCTTATTTTCGGAATGATGTATGGAAGTCTATAAAAGTTACTTTTTGCCTAAATATACAAAGTGTCCTTCCTTGTTAATGTAACAATAACCAAATAAGAGTCAGTGACAGTGGAAGGACAATCATCAATCAAATTGGGAAGTGTTTCGTAAATCGAAAACTAAAAGGTTTTAGCAAATAGTTTACATTCTTGTTGAATTTTAACAATTTATTTAAGACAAGAACATTTTAGTTTTAGAACTCAGCAATTTTTCTAGGTTCATGCCGTGTCTTGTGTGGGGTTTCGCCTAGGAACACCAAGCTGGCTCATCAGCGGTTTCTTGGTGTCCGCGCCCAGACCCCCACAGGAGTAGTGAGCTGTGCACTACCTCCTTTCTTATGAAGCGCACGGGCGCCTCTTAATTGCGAGAGCTAAAAGCTTAAGCAGCCTTTCATTTCCTTATAATGGCTTCCAAATAGATGGTATAGGCCTATTGGCTTTCACGGTCCGTGAATTAAAACTCAGCAAATTTTCTAGGTTTATGCCGTGTCTTGAGTGAGATTTCGCCTAGGACACCAAGCTGGCTCATCAGTGGGCTCTTGGTGTCCGCGCCCGGACCCCCACAGGAGTAGCGAACTGTGCACTACCTCCCTTCCGATAAAGCGCACGTGCACCTCTTAACTGCGAGAGCTAAAAGCTCAAGCTGCCTTCCGCCTCCTTATAAAGGCTTCCAAAAAGATTGGCTTTTACGGCCCGTGAATTAAAACTCAGCAATTTTTCAGATGAGCCAGTTTGGTGTTCCTAGGCGGAACCCCACACAAGATACGACATCAACCTAGAAACATTGCCGAGTTTTGATTCATGGGCCGTGAAAGCCATTATACTATATTTCTGATGTATAACATCTTTCCACTCGGTATCTGTATATTTTTGTGGGGATGATTTTGAAAAAATAAACTTAAATGGATGGGACGGAAACAATGAAACGGAAATGGATGGGACGGAAACGATGAGCGCGCACTGTGGCGGAGATTGATACCACGACGTACTATAGGCCATGTGGCTATGTGGAATGTATATCGCATACGGTTTACTGGAAGGTTTGGAGGCCCCAATACAGATATTCCTATAATAAATCATCTTCAAGTTGTCATTCTTTGGTGTGAAAATATTCATTATATCATATTTGCTGAAAACAATTATGATTTATTAAATCTTCATACTTTTGCTGTATTCTTATTCAATGTAAGCATTCGAGGTACTGTCGGCCATGTGGCATGTTACACATCATATGTGACTACTGTAAGGCTCGATTTTTTTTGTTTTACTTTGTTTCAGCCTAGAGCCTCCGTGGCTTAGGCTGCAACACACCGGCCTCTCACCGCTGGGTCCGTGGTTCAAATCCCGGTCACTCCATGTCAGATTTGTGCTGGACAAAGTGGGGGCAGACAGGTTTTTCTCCAGGTACTCCGGTTTTTCCTGTCTCAAATTTCGTTCCAGCAACACTCACCACTATCATTTCATTTCATCTGTCATTCATTTAAGCATTGCCCAAGGGGAGTGCGACAGGCTTCGGCAGCCGGCACAGTTCATATCCTCGCCGCTAGATGGGGGCTTCATTCATTCCATTCCCTGACCCGGTCAGTCGACTGGAAGCAGGCTGTGGATTTTCACTTTGTTTTAGCCAAGTTTTCGCAAAGAAGGTACATTATTTGAAAGTAGTCTATATGATACAATATAATTGTAACTAATTGTCTGCTTCGTCTCTGTGAGAACGTAGTGAAAGAAGAGATGTACATCGATTAATCGACAAAACAATCAATTATCGATGAACCGATTCATCTACTGAACGACCAATTGATAAATTGATTAGACGCTCAATAGATTAAACTTACTTTTTAGCAATTAATGGATTTTTCTGCTTCGATTAATCGTTAATTTGAGTAGTCCAGTTGCAAAACTCGTTTAATCCCCTTGTGAATAAGGAACATGTCGTAAAATTATTTATTTTATAATTTAATTTTTTTGTTTTGTTTAATTTTATTTTATTTTGTTTTATTTTGATTTCGTTTTGTTTTATTTTATTTCGTTTTATTTTGTTTTAAATTGTTTTATTTAGGCCTAATTGTTTTGTTTCATTTTATTTTGTTTATATTTAGTTTAGTTTATTTTGTTTTATTTTGATTTTATTTTGTTTATTTTGTTTTATTTTGATTTTCCAGAAAACAAACATAAAAGCAAAAAGAAAAATTCAAAAACAAAACCAAAAGCAGAAAACAAAAAACTAGAAACACAAGGCAAAAAGCAAAATTGAAAAAGCAAAAGCGGAAAACAAACACAAAACTAAAACAAAGAAAGAAAAGCAAAAATTAAAATTCAAAATCAAAAACACAAAGCAAACACAAAACCAAAAACCCAAAACACGAAGCAAAAAGAAAAAAGTAAAAACCAACTAACACAAAAGATACGTGAGGCAAAGTCCAGAGAAACGCATTTCATGAAAATGATTCTTATTCACAAGTGGATTAAACAAGTTTTGCAACTGGACGACTCATTTGATAAGTGAAATTAATCTTTTATAAGTAGTTGTACCAGCCTAAATTACAATACCAGTGCTACAGCGACCAGACAGAGGGTGGGTTTCGCGCATTTCTTTACATAATTCCCTCCAATCAACTGACAGGATGGCACCTAATATTTTGATCCCTTTTTGGAGCCTTTATAGGGAGGTGGAAGGCTCCTTGAGCTTTTAGCTCTTATAGTAAGAAGCGCAAGTGCGCTTCATATTAAGGGAGGTAGTGCACAGTACGCTACTCCTGTGGGGGTCTGACCACGGACACCAAGAGCCCGCTGATGAGCCTATCTTGGTGTTCCTAGGTGAAACCCTACACAGGACACGGCATAAACCTAGAAAAATTGCTGAGTTTTAATATAATTATAGTTACGCACACAACAGGTGATCCTGTATCAGAGGTTGTGGAACCATAACCCATACTAGTAGACATTCTATTTAATAGCCTAAGTGTAAAGAATCTGACGATGATCGAAACCGGTCATCCAAGTGTATCTATTAAGCTCATGTTTTTTTTTCAGGTTTAGGGAACCACTCATTACATTTGGGTACAAGAAAACATTAAATTTCAATTAAATGGGCAGAAAGTGACGATTACTTTGAAATCCTACTATCTGAAATACATTTTACATCAATTATGTATGCATCAACACACTTCTGTAACAAATGGTGGTAGTTTATTTGGCCAATCTTGTGTTGACCGACTGAATATCAATTCTGTTCATTTAAAACATTACAGCCACAGTTAGGATTGGGGGAAGGCCAGAGAACCATTATATGTTGAGGTAAATCATAAATGTCGGTCATAATGAGTCATTATGTGGCGTTTACAATAGCATTACATTTTAATCGCCCCATGTCACAATGTAATTGATACCCTTGTCACTCGATTACTGATCAGCATGTCATTTATGGCTGTAATACTTGTGTATTGATGCTGTGTGATAGAATCAATGGAATATACACAAAACACATTGATGGCAAACCTACAGGGTGTGCTCTAATTCGAAGTATTCAAGCTGAGGTGTCACACTAGAGGTAAAAAGAAGAACATTTCCCACTTCCATCCAAATTGTATTAATGATTAATTAGTTTACTAGATTTCTCAAGTAGAAGACTCCTCAACAATATATCAAATGGAACACTCCTCATAACAATATATCAAGTTGAATACTCCTCATAACAATATCTAAAGTTGAAGACACCTCATAACAACATCTCAAGTTGAAGACACCTCATAACAACATCTCAAGTTGAAGACTCCTCATAACAATATCTCAAGTTGAAGACTCCTCATAACAATATCTTAAGCTGAAGACTCCTCATAACAATATCTCAAGTTGATGACTCCTCATAACAGTATCTCAAGTTGAAGACACCTCATAACAACATCTCAAGTTGAAGACTCCTCATAACAGTATCTCAAGTTGAAGACTCCTCATAACAATATCTTAAGCTGAAGACTCCTCATAACAATATCTCAAGTTGATGACTCCTCATAACAGTATCTCAAGTTGATGACTCCTCATAACAGTATCTCAAGTTGATGACACCTCATAACAGTATCTCAAGTTGAAGACACCTCATAACAACATCTCAAGTTGAAGACACCTCATAACAACATCTCAAGTTGAAGACTCCTCATAACAATATCTCAAGTTGAAGACTCCTCATAACAATATCTCAAGTTGAAGACTCCTCATAACAATATCTCAAGTTGAAGACTCCTCATAACAATATCTCAAGTTGAAGACTCCTCATAACAATATCTCAAGTTGAAGACTCCTCATAACAACATCTCAAGTTGAAGACTCCTCATAACACTATCTCAAGTTGAAGACTCCTCATAACAATATCTCAAGTTGAAGACTCCTCATAACAACATCTCAAGTTGAAGACTCCTCATAACAGTATCTCAAGTTGAAGACTCCTCATAACAATATCTCAAGTTGAAGACTCCTCATAACAATATCTCAAGTTGAAGACTTCTCATAACAGTATCTCAAGTTGAAGACTCCTCATAACAGTATCTCAAGTTGAAGACACCTCATAACAACATCTCAAGTTGAAGACACCTCATAACAACATCTCAAGTTGAAGACTCCTCATAACAATATCTCAAGTTGAAGACTCCTCATAACAATATCTCAAGTTGAAGACACCTCATAACAGTATCTCAAGTTGAAGACTCCTCAAAACACTATCTCAAGTTGAAGACTCCTCATAACAACATCTCAAGTTGAAGACTCCTCATAACAACATCTCAAGTTGAAGACTCCTCATACCAATATATCAAGTTGATGCTTCCATACAAATAGTGTAAAACAGTTATTTCTTCTTCCTAGCATTCTTCCCGCTGAATGACTGATTTTTTGAGAAAGATGATGTAATATCTCCTTTTTATTGTCTGCAGTACAATAAGACAGATCACCCTGTGCTTTGAAATGTCACTCAGACCTTGAAACGCTATTTGTCATTCTTCGAAAATAAATTTACTTATTAGCATTTTATTGCTGAAGGTAGGAAGCAACAGAAGAAAAGGAAGTAGGGACTACATAAGCAGAGAAGAGGACGAATCCACAAGAGAGCCCCAAGTATGAACCAGGATAATTTTAATATGAATTTATGCATCCCAATATTTCATTTCTGACGGCTACGAACAACCACATTATACTGGCTCTTGATCTGGACTTGTTTTGTTTGAAGATTTGTTAAATTTTATTTTATATTCTACTTTGTAATTTGGTTGTTATTTGTACAAGCGTGTAGGGCTCTCGTAGCTGTAGATTGTGTTTTGATTAATAAAAAAATATATCTCTTGTATTTTTATTGCTACAAAATGCTCCTGGAAAGCGGTTTGTATTATTGGGTAACAAAACTTAGTACCCAAGTTCAGATGAGTATGGTAAATAAAAATTGAAGCTTTGAAACACACGAGTGTTCTTTTTTCTAATCCACCTGGTCAATACTGTACTTTTAATTGTCATGCAATTAATGCATATTTCGAAACAACTGTCATTCTTAATCAGCTGTGTGAAATATTAATAACTAGAGCGCCTGTGCGAGAAATGTCGCATGTGTTAAACAACCAACCTTAAGGGTTCGATGTGACACACTTCTGGCAGGGCCAATTAATTGCCTTGTTTTATTTGTTTAAACGCACTTTTTAAACAATTGTCTATCTTTATGATATCAGAGTGCAATTCGTCACAGCTGCGGATAATTCGTTTTGAATGCTCATTTGTTACGATCAGTTACTTGTATACGCTCTATGAGTATACAGGTAGACCCCCCCCCCCCGGGATCGACGCGACATAGATAGGGCAGGAGCTATCGTTTTGTTTATTTGTTTCAATGCGCTATATAAACAAACAAATATAGACTATTTCCTTTGTTCTTTTTAAGAAATACAAGATTTTCCCTGCACTATTGAGACGATTTGGAAGATTAATGTACAAACCACACCTTCTAACTTCCTCTGCTTATAACAGTTTTGTGTAACATACACATTAGCGTTTTATATATAATAATAATAATAATGAGAAAAAAGACACAAAATAATTTAAGATAATGAGCAAAAACAAGATACAGTACTATTATTAAGATACCTTAATATTGAAGTTCAGTTATATTGTGCCATCGTATTAATAACAAGCAGTTCCTAGATGAACTCAAGAACCTACTTTTCTCAAAATATAAAAAAAATAGATAAAGCATATATGAACAGCTGGTAGCTCTGGTGACTCTAAAGAATTCGCATAGTCATGTTACTGTACAAAAAACACAAACAAAATTTGGTTGAAATTCAATATTGATACTATGGGAGTTACAAACATTTAAGGATTGAGTCTATCAGCAGGCGTAGAACCAAGTTGGCAACACTCATGTATGGGCTCCTGAAAATGAATCTGAAATATTATTATTTATAGCTCTATGATCCGTGGTGAAGGCAACTCGCCTAGAAGAAGGTCACTTTGATAACAAACCGGATGGCTCAGCACCTTAGATGGCAGCCCATCACTGAGCTCGGGCTCGGAAGGCTGATAACCTACCAGTCTTAAATTACGAGATCAAAGAAAAAGTAAACGAAAATATCGGACTGATCAAATGGTTGTATATTTGATGTGTGTGTTATGCTCCTTTGCTTCCTGTCGTGGGCCTAAATGGCCTGCTAGGTACAATAAATGATGATGATATGCGTGCCAATTAAGGAACAGTTCTCCTGCACACCTTATGAGATATCCAACATACAGTAGAGCTCAAATTTCAATTGTGATGTTTCAGAAGTTGGTATTATTGATGTAATTTTCAAATATGATTTTGAGATGTCCTGGTATAGATCTTTGCTCATACCAAATTTGGTTTCAATAGCTGCAGTCATTTAGGAGTTCACAGAAGGGACACACCGACATACATAGCCCACAGTACACATTTGCCCGGATTGATCTCATAAATCTACATTATCATCAATTTTATCAAAATATGAAAAGTAGACTTAACATCCAAATGTGCTCAACGTCACAACGCACACTTCAGTGTGTAAAATTTAATGTTATCTAGACAAGAATATAATTTCATGGCAAAGCCGGGAATCGAACCCGGACCTCTGGGGTCGACAGCTTAAAATGCTAGCGCTACACCATGAGGTGATCAATGATTACAATTACTCGCTACTACGGTCATCACAATAACATGTATTATCAAATACTCTATGCACAGACAAGTTACACAACAGATTATAACGCCTGTTAGAAGGGGAGCATACGATGCATGGGTCACCGATTCGAACCATCTTCATTACACGTGTAGGGCCTGACCAGGCGTATACCAGGTGCAAGTAGTGAGCTGGTGGGATTCGATCGAGCGATCCCGCACTTACCAAGCAGGGCTCTTACCGCTGCATCACGCGCTCGTTGGATTCTTTGTAGCGTACAACGCACATAAGACGCCGCACTGTAATTGCAATTAATTAATTTCTCGGAAACGACTGAGAAGCGCACTTTACTACTTGCACCTGATATACGCCTTGTCGTGCCCTACACGTGTACTAAAGATGGTTCGGATCGGTGACCCATGTATCGAATCCTCCCCTCGTTAGCCTAAATTCATCTACGAGTATAGCATTGTTCATTTAAATTTCATATGTGCTTCGTGTCCAAAACATCATACTGGACAGTATACCGAGTTAATGAGCTGCCCTTAATAATATTGTTTTATGCAGCCCAACTATCGCGTTTTGTCAGGAAGGTCCATATTTTTCTGCTTGTGTCCCGTATGGTACTCGTGTACTGCAAGCATATTCCGCAAACCATATGGATCACTATTATTTTTCCCTCTATCATGTTAATCGAACGGTCTGTAGTCACATCTAGGGAAAATAACAGTATTCAGTACAGTTTGCGGGATATGCTTGTAGTGCGTTAGTACCTTACGGGAGGCAAGCAGAGGAATATCGACCTTCCTAACAACACACGTTAATTGGACTGCATGAAACGATATTACTAAGGGGAAGTGATTTAACTTGTATATAAAACGCTTCGGAGTATGTTACATAAACTTCAAGCCCTTAAACCAGAGTGAACTAAGGTGTGGTTTGCACCATAAACTTCCAAATCTCCTCAAAGGTAGAAGAAAAATGTTGCCTTTCTTCAAAAGTCAACGGAAATATATTTAGTTGTTTAAAAACTGCGTTTAAACAAATTAACAAGACGATTGCCTCTGTCAGAACTTTTTCGCGTCCAGCCCGCATATCACTAGTGCCAGGCGTGTGGTCTGTACACATGGGGCACTCACAAATAGCCGATAGTCCATAAAAAAAAGAAAGAAAATTACCCCCAGCCCCTCATCAGTGACAAATTGCATAAATATCGACAATTTGTTTAAAACTGTGTTTAAAGAAATAAACAAGCAGCCCGTATAACTGTTAAGTGGTTTATGCACAGATCCTCTAGTACTTACTAATTCATTTCGCTTGAAAATCAGCCCCCGTTCAATACCTGAACCAAAAGAGGAAGACACACAGTTGTGACATTTCAAACCCAATAACAATTTGAATTATTAATTGTTTTGAGCTTGAATGTGAATGTGTTGTCATGGGGGCTAATTTGCGAGACAAATGAACTTGTTCCCACCTGCTACTGTAATAGTATGTCTAACATAATTAATGAATGAACTTGCGTGCTTCTATTCATCATCCACTTGGAACGATTCACAAAGACACACATCAAAGTGGTTAGCATATCTCTTGTTGTTGTTGTTTTTGATTCATCATGGGCAGGGGTTTTTAAGCTTTTTACTCTCACACCTCCCCTAAAAGTAAACTTAAAAATTCCAATCACTCACCCCCCAAACTTTCTATCACAAAGTAATTAATACTGGATCAATTATGTAATTAACAGTCTTTTTACCTTCCCAGAAGGTTACACAAAAATATTCCTGGAGGTTGGCAGGCCTCATATTATCATTGCAAGAATGTTGGCACATAAGAAACACTGTGGTTTTTCAAGTCCATCACAACCAAGGTTGCATGTGAACCCATATTTAAGATATTCATCACTGTACTTCCTATTTTTTGACATTTGTTTTCTTTAAAGACAGCACTGTGACTCTTACTTTTGATAGTAGTGGAGATAATGAAACAACTTCCTACTTTAAGTAGTAAAGACAAACTGTTGTTGAGTTTGTTCTTGCAAATTATTTATTTAGCGTATATGGCTTTTAGTGCCGGGAGTGTCCGTGGACATGTTCGGCTCTCCATACGATGTAGCTGCTTCAAGCGGACGCCCATAGGGTGAGCTACATGTCCCGTTCAATTTCAAGTAGTTTCAACATTCGCTACCATATGCCACTGACACCAAGTGATGAACGTTGGAACGTTAATAGAGCGTTTGAATGAAATCTAACCTAGAAATTTAGCTTCACACAAGTTTAGTTAGTGGAAGGATCATCTACATGCCAAAAATCTATGACAGAGGACCGCCGGCTTTACTTCCCCTTCGAAGGAAGGCATACTGAAGGATTTCAACGCTCTTAAAAATCCGTACGACTTTGGCCAGGTTTGAACCCGCGAACTTGGGCACAGCAGTTCAGCATGCTACCAACTACGCCACCGAAACCGCTGGTCTTGTAAAAATTAATTGTTACACTGATGCAGATTGTCCATTTCAATAAAGAGAATTTCTAAGCATTCCTAAAAGAAGAAATCCATTGTTGGAGCTATTCAAACTATGTACGTATCTCATTAGATGTTTTGTTGGGATCTGAATAATCTGTATAAAGAAAAACTCTAATAACTTTATGTTTTACGTTCAGACTGGCATTTATGTATTTATCGTATGGCTTTTAGTGCCGAGAGTGTACGAGGACATGTTCGGCTCGCCTGAGTCTGTAGCTGCTTAGAGCGGACATCCTTAGGGAGAGCTACAAGTTCCGTTCAATTTCAAGTAGTTCCAACTTTCGCTACGAGATATCAATGATACCTAGTGGTGAACGTTGGTACTTTGATAGAGCGTTCCGACGAAATCTAATCTAACCGAACAATTTAGCTTCACACAATTTAGTCTGTGGAAGGAAGGCATACTGAAGGAGTTTTGTTCAGACTGGTGTAAATTCTGAAAAGTAATACTACAAAGTTATAGAGGACAGTCACACCTCCCCACTAACCTCCTTGCACCTCCCCAGGGGAGGTATACCTCACAGGTATGACATCGTGGTCATATAGCACCGTGTGTGGAATATCTCTGATGAGCATTGTTATTCTGGAGACTGTATTAGTGTTTGTGTCTAGCTCGTGGCGTACTGACTGGCTAGTCTGGGTTAAATTCCCAGCGTAGTCAAGACGTTTTGTTTTTCTAGTGAGACAAAGCCGAGAAGAGGAATGGACCTCTGTAAATTCCAGGTTGTTCGGGAGCTGGAATTGGGTCCTTGACACCACGTATCAAATGGCCAATTTCCTCAGGTGTGTGTGTGGGGGGGGGGGGGAGAGGGGGGGAGGAGGAGGAGGGAGAACCCTAGTAGTGCTTATATTCTTTTTGTATTCACAACGCGAGCTATGTTGTCCCATACACCCTGTACGTATACTAATACCACAATTTAAGGAGCTCGATCTTTCTTTTTCTGCCACGTCTGAGATATTTTTCTAGTAAAATGCTCTTATGACGGATTCTTTCAGCACCAATTATCTAAGAAAGCAAGTTTTAGGATGCTTTTTCATCTACTGAGCCCATACCATTTAAAAACTAACCACCTGTTTCGGTAGCGGCTGGCATTCTTGACGGTCACCGAGAAGGTCCGGGTTCTGCCAAGAAATTTCATTCTAGTCTGAGAGCAGGTTATCAGACAAATTTTACACACACCCAAGCACACAATGTTGCAAATCCCCTAAAGTTCAACAACAACGACGTTTAGAAACTAGTTCAAATTAGAAATTTTTAAATGATTATTTGTTTAAGTGAGAATAACATTAAGATAGTTTTAGGACTAAATTCAGTAAAGTAGCTGACAATCATCAATTTGCAGACCACCCAAACATTACATCCAACAGAACTTCCAACGGAGGAGCGCAGAGAAGGCCATATCGAGAATATGAAGAGATTTTGGGAGGACAAGAAAGTAAGGTCAGCTAGATAGATTCTATCACGCTCCTTCGAGGGATGTAACGATATAAAAATTATCAACTTTTCTTTTACTGGATTACTAAGGCAACGCTTAAAAAATGGCTCTAAAACCCACTATAAATTCCATAGGGTAAACTTTTAGTAACCTTTTTCTATGTAACAAGTTTATGAATCACCGATCAGGTGGCCGAGAGCGTTAACGCGCTACCTCGTGCCTCGCTGGTATCAGGAGAGCGTGGATTCGAATCCCACATCGGTCGTCCTGAAAATGGTTTTCGTGGTTTCCCATTTTTACTACCAGGCACATGCCGGGACCGGTCACGGTGGCCGAAAGCGTAAACGCGCTACCTCGTGCCTCGCTGGTATCAGGAGAGCGTGGATTCGAATCCCACATCGGTCGTCCTGAAAATGGTTTTCGTGGTTTCCCATTTTTACTACCAGGCACATGCCGGGACCGGTCACGGTGGCCGAAAGCGTAAACGCGCTACCTCGTGCCTCGCTGGTATCAGGAGAGCGTGGATTCGAATTCCACATCGGTCGTCCTGAAAATGGTTTTCGTGGTTTCCCATTTTCACTACCAGGCAAATGCCGGGCCGGTTCCCTTCACTAGATCCACGGCCGACTTCCTTCCCAGACCCGTCCTGAAAAGAAAATGCAAGGCCTTTGGCTGCATTAATAAAATAAATATGAATCATTTCGAGTTTTGCAAGTGTATATAATTCCCATCAATCTGTCCCCAAGTGACTGACAACCGGGAACTCTGATGAGATACTGACACATTGACTAGGCTGTAATGTTCTAGAAGCGCTCGCGGAGAAAAGAAACCTGCTCCAAGATTTGTCAATGTCGGTGGCACGGAGCAGAACGACACACGTCTCGAGTTCTTCTTGAAACGTGACAGAAAATCTTTACTGATCCACTGAATATCAATATCTTCTTTGTTTCTCTGCTACTCACTGGCTCCGATTATGTACCGTTCAGAATTTATTATTGAAGTGCTTCGCATCGGGGGATGATACAGGACGCACATACACATTTACACACACTTTATACTGTCCAGTTTGTGTATTACCGCTGTTTTACCCAGCGTTGCTTGGATGTTGTTTAAAGATGTAGGATAATTTAAGTCGTAGTTTACTATAATTAACTATTTATTACCTAAAGTCAATATTTAGTACATTGTGACCTTCTTCAGCGTGGTATAGGATAAGTAACTTTATGTTCGACGATGTCGAAATGTAACCAGTTGTTTGACCAATCTGGTAAGGATACCTTCGCGCATGCACTCAAAATCCAACATGTCTATATAAATTACCGAAAGTGTATCGTGCATATGTTCGCGTAAATAAACTGGCGAATATGAGACTAGAAATAGCACTGTATATACCTTAATATCCCCAACTCCAATTTCAACACAGCGCATTGCTTTCAAACGACATCAGTGACAGTTTGACTGAATGCAGATGCACATCGGCAGGCTGTAAACATTGCCAAGCACACAGAGCGCATGCGTCGTCGGTCAGAGCACTTGGAAAGCAGAGATATCCTACCCAGCGCTTGCACTCTGATCACAAAATTCTAGTGACTGAATCTCAACAGATATTTATGAATATTTGTGTTAAAACATATAGTAAAGTTATAATTATCGTCGAACATAAACAGTCGTATGCAACTCGCTTATAATGGTAATTAAGACACTCGTATGAAAATTATAAAACTCGCTTCCGCTCGTTTTATAAACATACTCGTGTCTTAATTATTGCCATTATAGGCTCGTTGCATAATGTAGGCTACTACTGTAGTACCATACAACTTAATAAAATTTGTGTCATAATACAGGATAAACTTACTATAAATATTTTTGTACCAAAAGCCCACAGATTAAAATTTTTAAAACCAGATCTGTTACAAAAATTATTATGAGAAACTTAGTCACACCTGTACGTGCCACCCCCTAGTGGCACTTTTGTTAACTGGATTACGGTGGGTTGAAGCACAACACAGATTGTTCCTTTAAAGAAATAATTAACTTTATTGCGGCCAGAAAGATACACTACTCAACAGCAAATACAAGCAAATAGAACCTTACTCCAGCTTCCTCAAGTCTCTTCCTTATGGAGCGCTCTTGCCCCCTTTCACTTGTCAACAGACCACAGAAGTTAATCCGTCCTAATGAGTCTGGTGGCCTTGACAGAACTACATGCAACACTTCCTTATGTACACAAACTACAGTTACTTACGATAACCTGCTACACGCTGCTTCGCTGCCCACGAGCTGGGAAACAATGTCACTGGATTTCGTAACTCGCACGGCACAATACCTCTGTCGCTCAGTGAAATCACACTCGCTCAAAACACAGGCAGTCCCCTGTATGCTTCTCACTCCCTCGCTGTCAAGAGAATTGGCTTCACTAGGGGTTTCGCAAGTCACCACACTTCTGTCGCTCAGGATAAACGCTCGCACTAGCTCGAAAAACACCCACCCACTGCTTGACAGGTCGCTCTTATATAGCAGGCCGGTGACTCAATAAATGCTTGTAGACCCATCCAGGGTTCACGAATTCTCGAGGTTTCCATCGCTGGCTTGGTCACGAATATTCTGGACCATCCCTTTGTCCTAGTAGACCTGTTGCATAAGGCGCGCGCAATACACTGAGGCAGAGCACAGCTCAGCCGTGGGGCAGTTGTGACTCATGCGGCGAGCGATGAAACAAACTCACAGCCGTAACACACCTATTTCCAAAGACCTGATAAATGCACATCAACCATCATTTATAACCTAACTTATTCAGCATACATATTTTCACATAGACATCTCTTCAATTATATGCTGTTTTTCATGACCTGTTTATGTTTTATTAACAAAATATTTGTAACAGATTTGGATTTGAAATATTACTCTATGAGCTTTTTGTACAAAAAAAAAATATAGTATCCTCTATTTTGACAATTTTTTAATTAAGTTGTATGTTACTGCACAGTTACTTATCCCGTACCACGCTGAAGAAGGTTACAATGTGACCGAAACTGTTAGGGTTTGAATGAACTAAAGGTAACTAGTAACCCGCCCCGGCATCGCCCGGGAACATTTATGAATGCAAGGTGACAGGCTACTTTTAACCGAGGGCTTATAAAATGTCCTTCTTTAAGACATTTATTAGTAGTTTTCCCTCCAGCAGTGAACACGAAAGCTAGCTCGTAAACCGTCACCTCAGTAATTGAATGGAGATTGTTGGAAGAAATGAAATCTTAAAAACATTTATAGTGGACGATGTATTGAAGATAGAGATATGCTGTCGCGGACTGTTTTTGTAAAATTATTCATGCTGAACAATTCTTACATTCATAGTATAATGATATTTTTAACGGTTTGCCCAGCGTAGGCTTAAAAAGCGCACGGATGCCAGGTTTTTGTTTTAGACTTTTTCACGGAAATCGTTACTGCTTGGCTTCCTTTGATCATAAATAAATAATTTTCTACAGAAACCTTCCACGAGAAGTCCTTTACAGAATGGTGAAAACCGCATATAAATCGATCCATTGGTTCTCGAGGTTACCCGTGACATCCAAGAATCGGGGACTTTGTTTTATACTAAGTAGAGATACGCCAATAAGGAATCGGGCTTACTGTAAATGTACCACTTGCGACAACGGAGAAAAAGCTGCTGTAGGCAAATAAATACACAGTAGAGAAAGGATGTTGCAGAAACAAAATATTCACAGTTCCAGGCTAGGAATTTATGTTGAAAATATAACTTGGAGATTAACATTTTAGGATACCGTAACAAAAAATCTTACTACTTTCTGCCTTTAAATATCATTATTCCACTTTTGAAAAAATTTGTATATTATCCAAACGCCAAACCAAACCAAATTTGAGGCACCTCCTGAAAGAATGATGATTATACAGTAGCATGTAGGAAAAATATAGGCTGAATCAAATCTCGTATTAAATTTGTATTTAATTGTACAATTGTACAAAAACAAAAGTTTGGTGCTTTTCAGTCGGTCAACACGAATGTACCCAATAGAGTTTGGTTATACCCTAGTCATGAAAAAACAAGTAGTTCCGTGAAGAACTATACAGCCTATTTTCATATATCCTGCTAATGTTAATTGCCTCTATCAACATACAAAATTTCAGTTTAATTGCTGTAACAAATTCGTAGATATTGAGAACCGTCTAAATATTTCAGATGGTCGCCAGGTTGGATTTTTATTTTTGTACTATTACATTAAGATTATTGTGTACGTGTGGTATTCAAACTTCAATCGCAAGATTAGAACACAAGAAGTAAAAACGAGATTTTAAAATTACGCACAGCAGCCATCTTGTGATTATGCAAACAATTGAAATAAATTAGATGCCAGTGGATCAACATTTGTATAAGCATTTAACGTGCAACGTTTCACGGCACTCTGATAGTTAATTCGCGAGAAACGTCCATTTAAATATTTATACTTCGCGTCGCCGCCATGTTGGATTTGTGCTCACCAGGTTACTGAAAGTCCTTTAGGTGAACATATGTTCATAGTCTCTATGAACATTAAAAAAATCAGTTTGGTTGCTGTAAAAGATTCACAGATATTGAGAACCGTCTAAATATTTCGGAAGCTCGCCATTTAGGAATGTTATATGTATAGGCAATAGAGGTATGTACCATTCAAGGACAATTATTGCCTAGGTTCATTATTCAAACTTTTACTTCGATCGCATGATTACGACACAAGAAATAAAAACTTAATTTTAAAATTTCCCACAGCCGCCATCTTGAGGTTATGTAAACAATTGAATTGAATTAGATGGCAGTGCATTACAATCTGCAAAATCATTTACTGTACCTCATTTCACTGCGCTGAAAGAGTTAAATCACGAGAAAAGTCTATTAAAACATTTCAAATTCGCTTGGTCGCCATGTTAGTTTTGTACTTTACAGGTTTATGAAATATACATAGGTAAACTTGTATCAGTACCCTTTATCACCGTACAAAATTGCAGGGTGGTATCTGTTATAGTTTCGGAGATATAGAATGTCAGTGAAATATTTCGCACAGCCACCATTTTGAGGATATGTAAACAATTGAACTAAATTAAGACTCCAGTGCATTACAATGTGTATAAACATTTGCTGTACCAAGTTTCATTACGTTTGGGTAGTTAAATCGCGAGAAAAGTCTATTAAAAATTCTCAAATTCGCTTGACCGCCATGTTGGTTTTGTAGTCACCAGGTTTTTGAAAGTCTCATAGGTGAACTTCTAGTAGTGCCCTTTATCACCGTACACAATTTCATGGCGATATCCGTAATAGTTTCGGAGATATTGAATGCTAGTGAAATATTTCGCACAGCCGCCATGTTGGATTGGTGAGACGTAACAAAATTTGAGGGGCACGGTCGAGGTCGCCGGGAATAGTGCTATGAACTTACCGAGTTTCATTGATATCGCTCCAGCCGTTTAGATTTTATTAGGGGGACACACACACACATACACGCACACACACACTAACAAAAGGTGATCTCATAAGCCTATTTTTTCAAAATTGAAAATAGGCTAAAAATTACATGAGATTAATAAATACACTAGAATGACCAGTTTCGATCGTCAAGCGATCATCATCAGATTCTTTACACGTAGGCTATAAAATGTAGACTATGTTTGAAAATACAGGTGAAAATATTACAATTTGTACGATTATATAGTAGCAGTACTGGTAATGCAACTTGTCAGTGTATGCTTGCGCTTGTTGTCATGGTAACTGAAGTCTGTTCACCGAGTCGAGACTGTGGAAGTAAACACAGCTGTGCGCGTGATTGCAGGGCTAGTTAGTTTATTGTTGTTTTAAGGGGCGGAACTACGAGGTCATCTGCCCCATTGCAGGGCTGCCCTCAAGGGGTGCGTCGAGTTATGCCTGTTGAACGTACGCCGACTTCAGTGCTGTGTATAGCCTACATGTGAAGTTTAAGCTATCGTTTGCATTGTACAGTGTGATTTCCATTTTTATTATAGTAAAGCCATCATTACTCCCGACTTGACGTTTCAGAGTTATCTAGTGGTCAGAGGGAAAATCACTTTAACTAGACAATCACAGGCAGCCATTCAAATCGATATATCGCAACAAATTGACTTTCGTTTGCGATGTCGCGATTTAGCGTACGAAACTCGAGCCTAGCACTGAAACGGCAAGTCGGTAGTAATGATGGCTTAACTATAGGAGCTATGGTTTTATTGCTTATTGTTATTTTAAGTATTTAATTAAGTAATAATTTAATTAGTTCTAAACTGCTTAGTATAGGCAAGAATCAATTTTAAGTCGTATTGTCTCCTGCTGTGGGAATCTGGGAACTTGATGACATTATGGAAGAAACTGAGGATCACCTAATTATAAATGTCAACCATGCTAGCAGCATCTGCTCGTCAGAAACAGTCTACTGAAAGCCGTAACTATCGCAATATACTGTGTTACATTACCGTGACCATAATGAAATGTTTCGCGTGATTCCTGTGTGCTGTAGTTTACCATACATTGACAATATTGGCTAAAATATAGTAAATAATCAACCCGGGCCACAGTACAGACTTGTCTTTTCTACGGCTACGGCATGATAAACTATCTCGAATTATCTTGGCTAGCCCTGTCCGACTGAGCCGATCACGTGAACTGAGCGTTTTTCCCTGTCCGTGCAATCAAGTGATCACGTATAAGTACTGTATTTACCTCCACTGTCTCGACTCGGCGAATAGATTTAGTCCGGAAATTTGCCCACGCTAAGTCCACACGAATTTCAGTTAGACTCCCTAGCACATAAACAAATCCATGTTAAAACCGAAGCATATTAATGGATTATACTCTACAGTTTTAAGCACCTAAAACGGGGAAAATTTCCTTCAAGTGACTTGCAACATGAACGGTTGAGTGCTTGCTTTGTAAGAACATTCCACTCTAACAGAAAGCGCTGCTTCCCCCCTATTAGTAGCATACAGGGGACTGGAGAGGGCAACTTTTGATAGCTGCAAGGGCTTTGTCTGACCTTAACAGAGCTTCCCTCGGCCTCTAAGGGATATTGATTGCTCAAGTATGTGTGGAAAGGGCGCCAAGGGGTGGGAGACCATCTTCTTCCAAATTAATCGTCTTTTCCTCTCTGTGGCGGGGGAGAAATGGGCTGGAAAACACTTTTAATGAGATCAGGACACCCAGAGGTGAGAAAAAAAAGCGTTTAGTGTATTCACCTCACATCATCCCCTTTCTGTTTCACCATTATTATTGAGATTCAGAGTCCTCGCTAACTCCAGAACAAGCAGCGTATTCATTCTAAGCTACGTCTTACATGCCAATGACTTGCACAGGAATTCTCATTAGTTCTTTCTCTTTGTAACTTACAGGGTTCTTTAATAATTAGATTACAGAATCTTAACAACAGAAACGGAGAAGATTGATTGATTGATTGATTCATTCATTCATTCATACATTTATTTACCACAAATCATAATGGAAGTATGGAAGGCCTAGTGAAAAAGGGCAAGTCCCGCATACATATGTTATGCTTCACTGGCACAACTTTCATCTACATTTTGTTTTTGCAATATTTGCATATTTTACAAAGATATTTGCAGTATTTACATAATTAGGATATTAATAATAAGATTAATATAGTAGACCTATAGTAGATTCATTCAGCGTTAACATTTCATCTCTAATTTCACTGAAGAAGTTAACGTCAGGAAGAGCATCCACCTAGAAATACCACCCTCTACATTAGAAAAATCATCTCACCTCACCCAGCCCCCATCGAAATGGGTCTGATAAGAGGAAATATCATACATATAAAACGCTAAGGTGTATATTTACAAAACTGACGCTTTTAAAACAGAGGGAGTTAAAAGCTGCAGTTTTTGCCGAAATCTTCTACATTGTCTTAATAGTAGTCTACATGAAAATTGTTGCATTTCTCGAGAAGGCAACGCAAATATATTTATTTGTTTAAATAGTGCGTTTAATCAAATAAAAAAGGGGCTTTCAAAGCTGTGACGCATCGAGCCCGCATAACAGTAAAGCCAGGCGGATGGTCTATACTGATCCGGGTTTAACAAGTAACCAATCGTGCATTCAAAAGAAGGAGAATTACCCTCAGTAGTGACGAATTGCACTCTGATTTCATAAAAATGTATAATTTGTTTTAAAAGTGCGTTTAAATAAATAAACGCATAACAATAAGGCCGGGAGGGTGAATTATGCATATGTGGAAATTCGAAGCCATTCTTTCTTCAGTGTTGCCTATACAAATTGTCTTCTGCTGCCTTTCAGTCGGTCAACACGATTGTGCTCAATGAATTGGGCTGGGTACAAATTATAAGTATGTAAACACAAATTATTCTGGAAAAAAATACATGTATTGATTAATTAATTAATTTATTTATTTATTTGGCGTATGGGTTTTAGTGCCGGGAGTGTCCGAGAACATGTTCGGCTCGCCAGAGGCTGTAGCTGCTTCAAGCGGACACCCATGGGGTGAGCTACAAGTTCCGTTCAATTTCAAGTAGTTCCAACTTTCGCCACCAGATGTCACTTACACGTAGTGGTGAACGTTGGAACTTTGATAGAGCGTTTCAACTAAATTTAACCTAGAAATTTAGCTTCACACACATTTAGTTAGTAGAAGGATCTTTTACATGCTATAGATCTATGACATGGGACCACTGGCTTTACTTCCCCTCCGAACGAAGGCATACTGAAGGATTTTAATGCTCTTGAAATATCCGACGACTTCGGCCGGGTTTGAACCCGCGATCTTGGGCACAGCAGTTCAGCATGCTACCAACTACGCCACCGCAATAATTTATACCCTGCCCAATTCATTGGGCACAACTGTGTTGACCAATTGAAAAGCAGCAAAATACAAATTATGCATATGCGAGTTATCGCGCAAATCCCCTAGTTTTATATAATGCACGAGCCTAGACTAGGTTTGCTATAAACACGATAGACGCATCCGTCCAAGGATTTAAACTGATCAAGGTCACATAACTAGAATTCCAGGCACTGCCAGCCATGGACCTTATACACATGTTGCGACCACAGAACAACGTAATTACGTACAGTAATTTCCTGAGATTCAGAAACGAACTTTCTGAACTAAAATTGCAATGTTGGCAGTGCTGGCGTTTATAACATCGTTACTATGTATTTAGGTTTTTCGAGTTTCGATAACTTGTCTGGCTTAGCAGGAGTAATTTCTTTGCTGTCGTGGATAACTAAATTTCGTGGAAATAATACGATTTAAAACAACGCTCGGGTTTGATGTAGAGCCTGTGTAAATGGAGCTTGCAACTAGCCAAGCACGACGGTGCAGTGGGTATGTATATCGTCCAGGCGAGGTCAATGTACACTACAGTACACTTTCAGTTATTGTTGTTATCGATTCATTTGAGGACTGACAGCGGTAGCTACGCTTGGAAACACGCAGCGCGAGCTCTCTGCGGACTTGGTAGACGTGGGTTTGAAGCCCACCGTCGGCCGTCCTTGAAATTGTTTTCAGAGGTTTCCCCATTTTCAACTCCAGTCAAATTCTGGGACGGTAACTTCTCACCGGCCACGGCCGCTTCCTTGCGAAGTTTCATTAATCTTCATTCATTTCATCTATCATTTGTGTCAGGAAAGGCATCTGGCCGTAAAAACCATCCGCCACAAAGCCTTTCATGGCATCTCATCCCCGACCAAGTTGTAAACGGGAATTATAAGGAGTAGACATACACACATACACAGTGTTTTATTTGAGAGGTTTGGACATCGTGGCCATTTAGCTCCGTGTACTTAGGTGTGTGTATATATCTTTTAAGTTGTCTGATAACTAGTGTCATTGTGGTGTCTGTAGTAGTGTGTGTATTTGTAGTTCAGGCGAGGATTGGGAAGAAAGTGGTCGTGGCCTTAAGTTAGGAACCATCCTGGCATTTGACTGGAATAGAAGTGGGGAAACCACGGAAAACCACTTTCTGGTTAGCTGCGGTGGAAATTAAATTTAATGATTTAAGCAGTCCAACATGGCAAAAACTAATGACCTCTCCCCGCTCCCTAATTATGATCTGCCACTCAATGTGCACCCCTAGCTGAAGCTGCTGACCACAAAATACAAGCGTGACCTCTCATCAAATGTAGCGCAATGGTAGATAACTCACAGTGTAGAGGTTTTGTTTTTTAATCTTCTCCTGCTGTGCAGGCATCCCCGTGATACCGCCGCGATCGGTTGGTCTCGTAAGTTATAATGTGACGGTAAGGAGCAACGTCCACAAGAACTTCCACGTGCGAGCCTTGCTGTACAATATTATCGATCCCCTCCTCTTTCCTCTTCCTCTTATCTTGAACAATATTCTCTGGCGCTGACCTACAGATGTGATGCGTCATCGTTCCTGGCCGCCACAACAGACCGCTAGCAGCGCCACTAGGCAAGGACGTATCGTATTACCCGACCCTTTCGCTGAGAAGTAACTCGACGCGTCGTAGTACTCAACGCCCGCTCCTGTTCTTCTTTCAGCACATTACTCTTCATATTTTCATTAAATAATACTGAGGTGCCATTAAGTATCATGGGTAGCGAGAAGGATCATGATGATGATGATAATTGTTGTTTTAAGGGGCCTAACATCTAGGTTATCGGCCCCTAATGGTTTGGGTGATCGAGAAGATGATAATGAAATGTAAGCTATAGCTAAAACTAACTACAAACTTATGTACTAGAAGAAGAAATGGAAAACAAAAAGGATAATCCGCTAAGGTGTATGTTTCACAAAACTCAAGCTCCTAAACTAGAGGGAGTTAGAAGGTGTGGTTTGTACCAAAATCTTCCAAATCCTCTCAATAGTACAGCAAAATCTTGCATTTCTTGAAAAGTCAGCGGAAATATATTTATTTGCTTATAAAGTGCTTTTAAACAAATAAACAAGACGATAGCCCCTGGCAGAACTGTTTCGCGTACAGCCTGCATAGCACTAGGGCCAGGCGGGTAGTCTGTACACATGGGGCGCACACAACCCATTATGCGAGAGTTCTCGCATGGGTCCGCTAGTTTTATTAATAACTAGCAGAAGTACCCGTTCTTCGAACGGTGTTCGTAGTTAACACCAGACATTATCAATTGAGCTACTGTGCAATGGTTAGCGGTTTATCATTCCATCAAGTTTATCAGAACGAAGTTAGTTTACTGGGAATATCACACACACTGTTAATTTAAGGCCCTTAAAATGTAGTTTTCGGAGACCCTTTATAGATTCCCGTATTATCTGTCTCACATTGAGAAGCGCAACATATGCTTTGGTCGTCCTTGTAAGATAATTTTTACATTTCGCATATTTTAGCATATATTGAGAAGTTTTTCTCTATATCCACCCTTCTACTGTATGAAAAGTACGGTGAAGAGTTTTATAAATGATTGGTGTATTGACTCTGCACCAAGCATCCGTACACGAGGTATAGGCGTACATAAAGATACACAGAAAGACAGACAGACAATTCTATTGTCTACAACATATTAACCAGATATCCAAATATGGGTATATCTACCACACAGTATCAAATAAAATCATCCTTATGATGAACCCGTATGTCGACAAAAAAAAATTAGTTAAAATGTGCTCTCAGTCTAAATTCACCTAACGTGTACTTCCTGACGTGAAATACAATTGAAAGTCTTGTAGACGAAACGCAATACACGTCACATAAAAACTGACCCTCTACGTTGTGCTAGGTGCCCGAAGACCCCTTTCATAAATTATAAAGGCTTGTGGTGCATGAAAATTCAGGTTCTCTAGACTCAAATTGCCCAAATTCCCAAAAGCCGCAAAAAATGCTAGTTCAATTCAGGAATTTTTGAAAATAATGTTGCTGTTTGGAGATATAATAGACCTTCTGTACTAAATGTCGAACGTGAAAATTGCATGACAAAATTCTAGGTTACCCCTTCACCCACTTAATTGCATTGATGAATTATACGGTCTACGTTAGTTCCGTGATAACCTTATAGCCATTTGCAAACTTTCACAGAAATGTAATAAATGGAGTGTCATTGCTTCTTACAGAAATAGATGGAAAGTTGTATGCCACCCCATGATATAATGTTCTCATGGTTACCGATTTGCATTCCTTCATTAGTTTGTTAAATTAAATTAAATTAGTTTTCTGGGAATATTTCACAAACTGTTGGATTTAGAGCCTTAAAATGTAGTTTTCGAGGACCCTTTAGGGCCCCCGAGTTTTGTTGCTGGCACCGAGGGTCTTTGTCTCGTCGTTGTACGCCATAATATAATACTAATAATAATATAATATAGGGAGAAATTATAACACCTATTTTTTTATTATTTTTTATTCAGCCAATGGCCATGTACTTTTCTTTTCAGGACGGGTCAGGGAAGGGATATTATCAGAGAAAGAAGCATTCACATCGCGCTTGAGCAAAATGGAAATGGCCTACCATTTAACTAAGGACATCTATATGAAAAGGTCAATATCCTTCAACGCAAAACTAAAACATTACTGCAGTGTCATCCGTCCGGAAGTCTTGCATGCTTCTGAATGCCTCACGATGAACAAAAAAAAAGTCATCTCGGCACGCCGGAAGGCGGAGGTAGATTTCACCGGACAAACTTGGAGATAGGCGAAAATAGGCAGAATATGCAGGTTTTCGTAGAAGGATCAGACCTCATTTATCGCGTGAAAGTATTTTATAATTGGAGATTAATTAACTTTGTTTTTCTTCATTTTAAACATATTTTAAACATTTTATTGTCTTACGGGGACGGTAACCTTCTTGTCATTTGGAGTCCATTTTTAGCCTATTTTCAATTTTGAAAAAATGGGCTTATGAGATCACCTATTGTCCGTGTGTGGGTGTGTGTGTGTGTGTGTGAGGTGTGTGTGTGTGTGTCCCTAATAAAATCTAAACGGCTGGAGCGTTTTCAGTGAAACTCGGTAAGTTCATAGCACTATTCCCGGCGACGTCGACCGTGCCCATAGAATTTTGTTACGTCTCACCAATCCAACATGGCGGCTGTGTGAAATATTTCACTAGCATTCAGTATCTCCGAAACTATAACGGATATCGCCCTGAAATTGTGTACGGTGATAGAGGGCACTACTAGTAGTTCACCTATGAAACTTTCAAAAACCTGGTTACTACATAACCAACATGGCGGCCAAGCGAAGTGAAGACTTATAAATAGACTTTTCTCGCGATTTAACTATCCAAACGTAATGAAACTTGGTACAGCAAATATTTATACACATTGCAATGCACTGGAGTCTAATTTAGTTCAATTGTTTACATAACCTCAAAATGGCGGATGTGCGAAATATTTCACTGACATTCTATATCCCCGAAACTATTACAGATATCACCCTGAAATTTTGTACGGTGATAAAGGGTACTGATACAAGTTTACCTATGTATAATTCATAAACCTGTAAAGTACAAAACGAACATGGCAACCAAGCGAATTTGAAATATTTTAATAGATTTTTCTCGTGAGTTAACTCTCTGAGCGCAGTGAAATGTGGTACAGTAAATGATTTTGCAGATTGTAATGTACTGCCATCTAATTTAATTCAATTGTTTACATAACCTCAAGATGGCGGCTGTGCGAAATTTTAAAATTAAGTTTTTATTTCTTGTGTCGTAATCATGCGATCGAAGTGAAAGTTTGAATAATGAACCTAGGCAATAAGTGACCTTGAATGGTACATAACTCTATGGCCTATAAATATAACAATCCTAAATGGCAAGCTTCCGTAATATTTAGACGGTTCTCAATATATATGAATCTTTTACAGCAACCAAACTGAAATTTTTATGTTCATAGAGACTATGAACATATGTTCACCTATAGGACTTTCAGTAACCTGGTGAGCACGAATCCAACATGGCGGCGACGCGAAGTATAAATATTTAAATGGACGTTTCTCGCGAATTAACTATCCGAGTGCCGTGAAACGTTGCACGTTTTAAATGCTTACACAAATGTTGATCCACTGGCATCTAATTTATTTCAATTGTTTGCATAATCACAAGATGGCTGCTGTGCGTAATTTTAAAATCTCGTTTTTACTTCTTGTGTTCTAATCATGCGATTGAAGTTTGAATACCACACTTACACAATAATCTTAATATAATAGTAAAAAAATAAAAATCCAACCTGGCGACCATCTGAAATATTTAGACGGTTCTCAATATCTACGAATCTGTTACAGCAATTAAACTGAAATTTTGTATGTTGATAGAGGCAATTAACATGAGCAGGATATATGAAAATAGGCTGTACAGATCTTCACGGAACTACTTGTTATACTTGTGGTCACACTGTCCTTATGCAAGGTTTCGACACTGATGTGTAACTATGTAACGGTCTGTTACTTCTTCACGCAAAATTATATCTCCCGCAGAGATGTTGGTTGGTTCCTCAGTTTAGGGGCTGCGACAACGCGGTCATATAACCCCGTGTACTTTGGGTGAGTGTAGAATCTGTCTGGTAAACGGTGTGAATTGTGATGGCTGTATTAGTCTGTAATTCAGGTAAGGAATGCAGACGCTAAATTTCAAGCAGTAGTTCCTAATGTTGCTACCAGATACTAACGTCAACGCCACCCAGCTGTGAACTTGGCGACTAGATGCCACCTCAATCAGCAACTCGCAACGAACGTTGGAACTTCCCCTCCAAAGGAAAGCTTACTGAGGGATTTTTAGCGCTCTTAGAAAATCCGACGACTTTGGCCGGCTTTGAACCCGCGACCTTGGGCATAGAAGTTCAGCATGCTACCAGTTACGTCACCGAAGCCGCTTCACACTTAGTCAGATGGAAATCTGAATCTGATCTCGCGCAAGTGCGTTGTCATGGCAACGTCTGATGGCTCATCCCTCATCAATTTAGTAGTGTTGCCATGTCAACCACTGATAGCTCTTGGCATTTTCTTATAATTCCGAAATCATTTTTCTCATCCCTTGGCGCAATGGTGGCTCATATCAAAAATTCTTTCAGACAAACGTTTTAGGTAATTATTAGGGGAATATTGTCCATTTTGTACGGTTTTGATATTGTGCCTATTAACAGAGATATGATTAATGTTTCCCGAAAAAAACACTTTTTCCCACCCCTTTGGTCAATGGTTTGTGCTATCAAAAAACGTTTCAAACATAAATTTCTGAGCTTTATCCGACACATAGTATGAACTTTGAACGGATTCGATATTTCACATATTAAGAGAGTTATAGCAATATTTCATTTTTTCGAAAAAAAAGTCCCCCATTTTCATCCCCTTCGACCGATTTAGCCCAGTAACGAACTCGTCCGAGATTTTATGGGTATACATATTCGGTAAAAAATTCAAAGTGATTGGTGCAAAATTACGGCAGTTATCGTGTCCACAAGAAACTGATATACATATATACATATATTACATAAATTATATATAAACTTTTGAACTGACGGTGGTTTTGGGGTCTGGGGGATGTGAAACGCGAAGATATGTCGAAATTTTCCGGAAATCGAAACATGGTACCCATTGCAATAGTTAGCTTTCTAATGAAATCTACCTAAAATACTGTCGTCAACGACACCTAGCTGTGAACTTGGCTACTAGATGCCACCTCAATCAGAAACTCGCAACGAACGTTGGAACTTCCCCTCCGAAGGAAAGCAAACTCAGGTTTTTTAGCGCTCTTAGTAAATCCGACGACTTCAGCCGGGTTTGAACCCGCGACCTTGGGCATAGAAGTTCAGCATGCTACCAGTTCCGATACCGAAGTCGCTTCCCACTGACATATGAAAACTGAATGTGATCACGTGCAGTGGCGTTGTCATAGCAACTGCTGATGGTCGTCCCTTATCAATTAAAAGTAAAGTTGTCATGGCAACCTCTCTTGGCACTTGGCATTTTCTTATAATTTAAATAATTTTGTTCACCCCGTGGCGTAATGGTGAGTCATATCAAAAATTCTTTCAGACAAAAGTTTTAGGTAATTATTGGAGGTATATTGTCCATTTTGTGCAGTTTTGATATTGTGCCTATTAACAGAGATATGATTAATGTTTCCCGAAAACCCCACTTTTTCCCACCCCTTTGGTCAATGGTTGGTGCTATCAAAAAACTTATTTGTCATAAATTTTTGGCACTTATCCGACACATATTATGAACTTTGAAGGGATTCGATATTTCATGTATTAAGAGAGTTATAGCGATATTTCACTTTTTCGAAAAAAGCCCCCCATTTTTACCCCCTTTGACCGATGTTGCCCATTAACGAACTCGACCGAGATTTTATAGGGATACATATTATGTAAAAAATTCAAAGTGATTGGTGCAAAATTACGGCAGTTATCGTGTCCACAAGAAACTGATATATATATATATATATATATATATATATATATATATAGATAGATAGATACATATATACATAAATTATATATAAACTTTTGAACTGACGGTGGTTTTGGGGTCTGGGGGATGTGAAACGCGAAGATATGTCGAAATTTTCCGGAAGTCGAAACATGGGACCCATTGCAATAGTTAGTTTTCTAAAGAAATCTACCTAAAAGGCTTGGTCGAGAAACTGGAGGCCAAAGAAAGAAAAATTTTGAGAAAGAAATTGGGTTCCATCAAAGATAATGGGGAATACAGAAAACGGCATAACCATGACCTATATACTCATGTGGAGAAGATAAGCAACGTCATCCGGAAGAGAAGGTTACCATTTGTTGGGCATGTGAAACGAATGAGCCCAGCGAGACTGACCAACCGCAACATAACTTACTTTCAGGAGAGGAAAACAAAATGGGCCTGGTTCATTGAACTGGATAAAGATCTGAAAGAAGTGGGGATTACACCAACAGACATTCAGGAGTGCGTCCCACTCAAAGGGAAACTTCAAGCTTGTAAAGGTTTCCAAGAAAAACCGAAGCTGAAAACGGGAAAGATTTGGACCCAGGAACGGAAGGAAGTCCACCGAGAACGAATGCGGGCGTACAGGGCAAACATCAAAGCCAGTAGTAGACGGTTGGAATGAAGCGGTCCATAGATGGCCTATACGATATGAATGAATGAATGAATGAATGAATGAATGAATGAATAATATGGGGATAGGAATATAATAGACCTGCCGTACCACACCCGCAGGTGTAAATCGCGTGAAAAAATTCTAGAGTACCCCTTGATCCCCTTAAGCGCGTTAAACGTATTGATGAATTTTACGGCTTTGGTTCAGTGATAACCTTCTAGCCGTTTGCAAACTTTCACACTAATGTAATTAATGGAATTGCATTGCGTCTTACAGCAATAGATGGGACCTCTGAGAATCCGTTGGCATGGTTACTGGCTTGCATTCGTTCATTATTAGCCTACTTTCGATTTTTGCAAAAAATGAAAGTAGACTTATGAGATCAACACAGGGCGAAAAAAGTGTGTCTGTCTGTGTGTGTGTATGTGTGTGTGTGTGTGTGTCTGTGTGTGTGTGTGTGTGTGTGTGAGTGTGTGTACTCTGAATGTCTGTCCCCCCCCCCTATCAATTCGAACACGGTGAATGCGAATTGAACGAAATTTGGTACAAAGGTAGCACTAGCAAAGGACACCTCAGTGTCATGTTTTATATCGCAGCCATCTTGACGGAAACGTAATGGCGGCCACACAAATGTTCAAAGCTAAAATCAAATTACGACTAACCTAATCATCCGGTCTCTACCAAATTTTGCAACAACATACCTTTATGGGGGGAGCATCCTTTGACCAAACTAATAAGTCATCAGCGTAATAGTTTGTGGATGGCGGCCATCTTTGTGTGAAAATCGATTCCCCCTATTAATTCGCACACGGTGCAACCGAATGGAACGAAATTTGGTACAGAGGTAGTACTAACAAAAGGCACCTCAGTGTCATGTTTTATATCGCCGCCATCTTGACGGAAACGTAATGGCGGCCACACAAATGTTCAAAGCTTAAATCAAATTACGATTAACCTAATCATCCGATCTCTACCAAATTTTGCAACAACATACCTTTGTAGAGGAAGCATCCTTTGACCAAATAACTAGGTCATTAGCCTAATAGTTTGCGGATGGCGGCCATCTTTGTGTGAAAATCAATTCCCCTATTAATTCAAACACGGTGAAACCAAATGGAACGAAATTTGGTACAGAGGTAGCACTAGCAAAGGGCACCTCAGTGTCATGTTTTATATCGCCGCCATCTTGACAGAAACGTAATGGCGGCCACACGAATGTTCAAAGCTTAAATCAAATTACGATTAACCTAATCATCCGATCTCTACCAAATTTTGCAACTACATACCTTTATGGAGGGAGCATCCTTTGACCAATCTAATAGGTTATTAGCCTAATAGTTTGCGGGTGGCGGCCATCTTTATGTCAAAATTGTTTCCCCCTATTAATTCGAACACGGTGGAACCGAATGGAACGAAATTTGGTACAGAGGTAGCACTAGCAAAGGGCACCTCAGTTTCATGTTTTATATCGCCACCATCTTGACTGAAACGTAATGGCGGCCACACGAATGTTCAAAGCTTAAATCAAATTACGATTAACCTAATCATCCGATCTCTACCAAATTTTGCAACTACATACCTTTATGGAGGGAGCATCCCTTGACTAATCTAATAGGTCATTCGCCTAATAGTTGGCGGATGGCGGCCTTCTTTGTGTCAAAATCGATTCTCCCTATTAATTCAAACACAGTGAAACCGAATGGAACGAAATTTGGTACAGAGATAGCACTAACAAAGGGCACCTCAGTTTCATGTTTTATATCGCCACCATCTTGACTGAAACGTAATGGCGGCCACACGAATGTTCAAAGCTTAAATCAAATTACGATTAACCTAATCATCCGATCTCTACCAAATTTAGCAACAACATACCTTTATGGAGGGAGCATCCTTTGACCAAACTAATAGGTCATCAGCCTAATATTTTGCGGATGGCGGCCATCTTTGTGTGAAAATCGATTCCCCTTATCAATTCGAACACGGTGAAACCGAATGGAACGAAATTTGGTACAGAGGTAGCACTAGCAAAGGGCACCTCAGTGTCATGTTTTATATCACCGCTATCTTGACGGAAACGTAATCGCGGCCACCCAAATGTTAAAAGCTAAAATGTAATTACGACCAACCTAATAATCTAGTCTCTACCAAATTTTGCAACACCATATCTTTATGTGGGAAACATATTCAGACCAAACTGCAAGAACATCAGCCCAATAGTTTTCAGAAGGTGGCCAAGTATGTGTCCAAATCGATTCCCCCTATCAATTCAAACACGGTGAAACCGAATTGAACGAAATTTGGTACAGAGGTAGCACTAGCAAAGGGCACCTCATATTCATGTTTAATATCCCTATAGCATGTTTTATTTCAACAAACTACTACAACCAACATTCAATCATACTCCTTGAAAAGGACAAAGAGTTATAACAATACCCATGCATTTAGGAGAAAGTAGGCTATATGTTCTTTACTGAACATCTTGTTTTATTAAATTAAATTAGTTTTCTGGGAATATCTAAAAAACGGTTGGTCTTCGGTCCTTAAAATGTGGTTTTCGGGGACCCGAGTTTTGTCTCTCACATTGAGGGGCTGAAAATGAGTTTTGTCTCGTCCTTCTACGCCTATTTCTGCATGTATTTTAAGGGGGTAGGCCCCCTTTTATGAGAGGTACGGAGAAGAGTTACATCAATGATTGGTGTCGTGCCTCTGATGGATATCTGTACCAAATTTTACGTTGATACACCCAGCCGTTCTCGAGTTATAAGGGAACAAATTTGTCCACAGACAAACAAACAAACAGACAGACAAACAAAAAAATTATTTTCGCGCGCATCCATCATAAAACAGTCTGAAACGTGTGAACATCTCAAATTTCCGTAGAAAATCAGAGATAAACACACAAATTTTCATTTTTATATATAGAGAGATATACTGCACCGGTCGGTGTTGACCGTGTTTTATTGCACAGATTCTGGTTTTACTCGCTAACCGTTGGAGATATACGAAAAGTGATAAGGACCTTTCGGATAGAAAATTAAATGTTAAAGCTCATGTATACCATCAAAAGTTTGCTATTTCTTAGCGTTCTCTTTTTATTTGAAAAGGAAATATGAAATTTTGAAACCAAAGGGTGTAGTGACGTCACAAATGTCGGTTTTACTCGCTAACTGTTGGAGATACACGAAAAGTGATAAGGACCTTTCGGATAGGAAATTAAATTTCAAAGCTCGTATGTGCCATCGGAAGTTTGCTATTTCCTACCGTTCTCTTTTTATTTGATATGGAAATATGAAATTTTGAAACCAAAGGGTCTAATGACGTCACTAAAATAGTCGCCATTTCTAATAGTGCAAAATTTCGAAATCAAAAGTATCCTATATGTAAACCTGGTAAATCAGCTACATCCATGCAAAATTTCATTTCAATCGGACCAGTGGTTCTTGAGTTATTGAGTAACAGACAGACAGACAGACAGACAGAAAGACAGACACACACCATCTCATTTTTATATATTAGTATGATTTTATTGATGCAGCCAATTACTCGAAACCCAGAACATTTACTTTTCGCTACTAAAACATACATGAAGTAAAACTACCAGTAACCAATCACAGAGCCCCATACCGGGTGAGTTAGCCGTGGTGGTTACGGCATGACTGAAGGCAGTCGCTCACATCCGGGAGGCGAGGAGGTTCGAATCCCCCCGCCGGCAACCTTGAAGATGGTCTTCTGTGGTTTCCCATCTTCCTTCCAGGCAAATGCCGGGGTTGGTCCCTAACTATAGGCCACAGCCGCTCCCTTCCAACTCCTCGTCCTTCCGTTCCAACTTCCCTCTTTCCCTCCCCAACGGTACTTGTAGCTCACCCATTGGGTGTCCGTCTCGAAGCAGCTACAAAAAACTGGCGAGCCGAACATGTCCTCGGACACTCCCGGCACTAAAAGCCATACGCTAAAAAAAAAAAAAAAAAAAAAAAAAAAACAGAGCCCCATTTCACTTTCTAACTAATCACATCTCATCTACATCTACAATAACAATTCACTTCAAACTCAAGCTACAAACCCAATTTAAAACATAATATCTATCCTTTCCGAGCAAATGAGGCATATTTTTATTATTTCTACATATTATTTAAATAACTCCAACCTACTACAGGACTTACTTTCTTCATACTACCAAAATCAACCTACTAGAAGTCATTCTATCTTCCTCTTCTTTTCAAAATTATTACGACAACTTAAAATACTTTTATTATTAAAATCAATATACCTATTAAATTCTGAAGCTGCTGCTACCAAAATGAACTAAACACCTAGGCCTACAGTCGGTGGGCGGTCCATTCAACTCATATGTCCAGATACTGTGGGCGTAGCCATGGCAGGGCCAAGTACTTAAACATGCAGGCAAAGTCTAGCTTTACTCATCAAATCATATGAAAATGAATGAAAAATATAACTTAAAAATTCCAAACAACTATAAAAGACAAATTTTCTCTCTCCTCAATTTCAAACGAGGCGATAAAATTCAAGCAAATTCAAATTATATTATTATATTATTTAAATTAATTTTATAGTGCTACTACTATGAGGGTAAAAGGAGCACCATTAGGAGCATCAGTCCCTTGCCACCATCCCTTGGGGTCATTGGTCGCGCTGCGTGCGCCCATCCCCAGGGGATGACAATGCCCTAGACGTTCTGCCATGTACTTTTCTTTTAAGGACGGGGGTCTGGGAAGGGATATCGGAAGGAAATTGGCTAGTCTCAAATTAAAGTCTTGGTTTAGTGATAATCAAACGCTGGTAATGGATCTGTATAGCACGTGAGCAGGCTAATTACACAACTGACGCCTGGCACACTTCCCACTCTGTCATGCACGCGCTCTGAAGCGTGTCTCACTTGGTTTACTGCGCTGGACCGCGCTGATGTCGACTCGGCCACAAACTCTTGCGGCCTTGCGAATACATACGTGATCTCTCACTGCACAGTACTAATGCAAGTTGTTGTTGTCGTCTTATTTAGGGACTTACTACATCGTGGTCATGTTGCCCAATTTTTTAGAGAAATGTGTTAAAATATGAATAATTTTTTGTTGTACTTGTTGTTGTTGTTGTTATTTTAAATTTCAATTGAGAGGCTTGGACATCGTGTATTTATTTAACCTCATTTACTTGGCTGAGTGTATAATACGAAGGCTGCCTTATTTTCAAGTTCCGATGGACTGTATAAAAATTACAGATGGACATACCAAACTGATTTCACTACTAAATGTGTGCTTGATTAATTCACATGTCTCAGCATAATCGCCAAAACGATTGAAACATTGGTCATAACGTTACACCAGCCTTCCAATGCCCTCAGCAAAAAAATCTGCCACCACTGAGATGGATACGTCTGGACAGTCTCCTGAAGTTTTTCTTTTTGGCGAGGCGTTGCCGCCCAACCATACCTCCAATTCACGAAAAAGGTGAAAAGCATTCACGACCACACAGTGCCAACGTTATGATAGACTTTATCAAAGAATTCGAGTGTGAAGTTTTGGACCATATGCCGTTTAGTCCAAACCAGCACTGTATCAGGTATCAGGAAAGATCACACAACGGCCAATTAAGGCGGGAAAGGAAGAGACTCCCTAGGCCTCGGATACCCTAATTCCGCCGGGGTCGGAAGAGAACAACAGTTGACCAAGGGAGGTCGACAGGAAAGAAGACGGAGAGGAGCCCGGCACACGTAAGTGGAAGCAATGCTGGACTCAGTGGGGTCCCGTGGTCGCTAACCTACGTCCCAATAGATGTGAGTTGCTGAGATGGGAATCGAACACGAATCTTCTCAGTTTTGCCCCACGAGGTTGAGTGTACTCCGTCTCAGCCCTCATAAAAGAGTTAAATTTCTTGGTAGACAGCCAAGAATGCTAGCCACTTCGCAACGTGGAGGACGGAGGGACTGAATTCCGAATCCCGCATTAGTTTTATGTAGAGTCACGAAAATCACGTTATTTGCAACATGTATGAGCTACAGATGTGATCATCAGTGAGACCTGTAGGAGAAAACTTCCGGATATTGGTAGTGGGTGAGGCCATTCTACCGCGTCTGGGAAGGCAAAGCATATTGCTGTAGGAACCATTATAGCAATAGCCTTAGGTCTTAGATATGTTATAACGCTACGAGACAAATGGTCTTGTCTGCTATTGCTACCTAGTCGATCGCATGCACACCCGGCAGAGCAAAATTTGGTCTCCAATTTAATCATTATAGGTTCAGTAGATAGGCTTTGGCTCGATCATGGATTTTAACTTTAGATGGTTTATTTCCATAACTGGGGACTGGTTGTTTTTTTACGTTTATATCAACATTTCATCCTCATTACGACGTACAAGTCACCTACAGATGTTAACTTGAGAGACCGCCAACATACCTTTATTAAGGTGAAACGTCATCGTTACCCTGTAAATCAACGCAAAAACTTGGCGTTGCTTAAAGGACACAGGACACATTTTGCATTGCAACAGATATTTGTATAAGAATAGCTTTCGTCTCTTCTTCAATCACCTGTTTGTCTCGACTGCCAGCGGCTATTAAAAGCTGCCAGATGTTGGCTAATTAGAGTGTCTTCATTATAATAGTCCCCTGGGGTCCTGCAAATAGAACATCTTATTTGCCATGTTGGTGATAGCAAGGCTTCTCAATACTATGTCATAATAGCACATTCAGTCCCTCATATCCTACTTTCTTTATTCGTCGGAGGGAGAGGGCGTTGAAGAAGGTTACAGTCTAAAAGACCAGGAATGCAAAAACAATCCTTTGTACATATTTCGTACGATAGAGTTAATTTTGATTATTTTAGATCAGGCGATCTCAGCCTTTTAGAGACTGTGAATACCACCCTCATGCCATAACAAGTACCCAAGCACCACTAAATCAAATACATAATAGGCCTAATGTATTTTTTAGCGTACGGCGTTTAGTACCGGGAGTGTCTGAGGACATGCTCGGCTCGCCAGAGTTTGTAACTACTTCTATGCGGACACCCATGGGGTGAGCTACAAGTACCGTCGCGTGTGGAGTGTTGTCTGCGGAGGAAAGTGAGAATGTAAGGACGAGGAATTGGAAAGTAGTGGCTTTGGACTATAGTTAGAGACCAACCCCGGCATTTGCCTGGAAGGAAGATGGGAAACCACAGAAGACCATCTTCAAGGTTGCCGGCGGGGAGATTCGAACCTCCTCACATCCCGGATGTGAGCGACTGACAGCAGCCACGCCGTAACGACCACGGCTAACTCACCCGGTAAGACAATAATAATGGACGACAACAGGTTAAACATTCTGTACATTCACGTTTTTTTTATTTCAACCACAAAACCACAAAGCCCTGGTTTAGAAATACCAAAGAAAATTTTCCAAATTAATCCCGATGACGCATTGGACAGGTGCCTCTTCCGCCAAAAGATAGTGACGAACGGGCTTAACAGAGTCTAGCCTTCAAAAAGAAGACACGAGTCCCCTTTGGACAGAGGAACGCAAGCAGGCTCATTACCAAAGGAGGGAATTCTGGGCGCAAAAGAAAGCCAAATGTTATAAGACTTAACGTGGTTCTGGATGACCCCAGCGAACTAATAATAATGATTATTAGGAAGCAAAATAACCAGTGATGGATGAAGCAAAGAGGATATAAAAGTGACAGTCAGTCTGAAAGACTAGACTTTGTATCATTTTAAATGCTACAAATGCCGAAAAATGCTAGAATGGCTGGACTCTTGACATGTTAAAAAATTATCTGCATAATACTTATCTTGCTTATCTTGTTTCCAATTACTCGCGAACGGCAAGTGCAACCCAAGGGCAAAACAAGGTCAAGCGCGCGGGGAGGGCGATGTATTGAAGATAGAGATATGCTCTCGCGGACGTTTTTGTAGAAATTTTCATGCTGACCAATTCTTACGCTCATAGTATATTGATAGTTTTAACGGTTTGCCCAGCGTAAGCTGAAGAAGCGCACGGACGCCAAGTTTGTTTTCGACTTTTTCACTGAAATCGTTACTGCTTGGCTTCTTTTGATCATACATAAATTATTTTCTGCAGAATCTTTCCTCGAGATATCCTTTACAGAATGGTGGAAACCGCATCAAGATCCATCCAGTGGTTCTCTAGATTACCCGTGACATCCAAGAATCGGGGAATTTTGTCTTATACTAACGAAGTAGAGATTGTCGGGAACACATGCACCAAGCGGTACTATGACGTCACACACCTCAGTGCATCTGGGTACATTTCGTCCCGTCACCGTAACGTAACGCCAGACCCCAGCGTAACGACGAAGTCGACAAGATCATTTAAAATTATAATAGTAGGTTGGCTCAGGCAAGGAAAGCATTTCTACAGAAAAGGAATCTGTTGACATCGAATATAGAGCAGGGCATTTTTTTCAGGGGGAACGCGGGGGTGCGCGTACCCCTTAATCACTTGAAATCTGTTTCAGAAAAAATAGTGGTACATTTGTATCTAGTCCGGCAAATATAACTTCCGACTTGAAAGGTCAGCTGGCGTCAACGCGCTCTTCACAACAGCTGGAGGAGATTTCGAGTAATCCTCGATTTAAATCGATCTATCGGTCGGCGACTCGGCACTCAGCAGCATAATCGAAACAATAGGCCGTATTATTTTCTGCTCGACAAAAGCTTTGTGTAATTGCTGCCTTATTTGAAGAAATTTACTTGTTCAGGCAAAAATAAGTAACATACTCTAACAATCGTGAAAAGGAAGTTCTGCTCTTATAAGCACGCAGGCTAGTGTTTGGAGGAGGGGTAGCTTGTTATTTTGTGCGTGTGGTTCGTTTTGAAGGATGAAGAAAATAGTGAACTATTTTAGAGGCATCGAAATAGCTGAAATCTATGCATTAATCCAATGACAGGCTACAAATGGAGGCCATTGAAATCCTGAAGCATACTAACAGCTTCAATCTTAAGGAGGAAGAGGAACGTGTGAACAGAGCTTGGCTTCCAGTCCTTAATACCCTCAATCCTGCCCTCATTGACCGTCGTAGACGAGAAGATGCAACAGAAGAGCAGCCCTGTCCTTGATGCATTACTTTTATGTGGTACGCCGTTTGCTATGGTAGCCTCTATGTGTGGGTTGTTGACTATTTATATATCTTCTGTTTACTTGTGGTAACTCGCTTAATTTAATCTGTGAACATGCTGAACGCAGTATTCAGCGAAACGTCAGGACGACAAAATGTCCTTAGAACACGGCCTATAAGCCCGCGAAAAAGAGATTCCTATTTCAACCCAATGCAACCTTCCATTTAACAAGTCAGCCCATAAAGTAATAACCGGACTCTGAAAATTGCCGAAAATTGCAAGATCATGATGTTTTGTCGACTACAACTGAGAGTACCGCTTAAATGTTGTCATTTCTGAATGTTTTTGTCTGGAGCGTGGCACTCTGTGGAGTGATCTCTCATTGTTCGTGCAGCAGAAAAATGGAGAATTTAAGCGTTTTTAATATGGTGTTACAGGAGAATGATAAAGATCAGATGGGTAGATAGGGTAACAAATGAAGAGGTATTAAGACGAGTGGGGGAGGAGTGTTGTTTCTCGCGACTGCTAATGAGGAGAAGAGATAGGTTGGTAAGACACATGTTAAGACACCCAGGAATAGCAAGCTTAGTTATGGAAGGAAGGGTCGAGGACAAGAACTGTAGGGGTAGACCAAGGGTAGAATATGTTATACAGATTGCCTCGGATTTAGGGTGCGGTAGCTATGTAGAGATGACACGATTAGCTCAGAACAGGGAGGTGTGGAGTGCTGCATCAAACCAGTTAAATGTCTGAAGACTCAAATACACACAATTTATAATAATAATAATAATTCAACGGTCATTTCCACTAGTTGACATTAGCATAATGTTGAAATCTAACAACAATTCGGATATTTACCTCCGTGCAATATTTTACGTTTTAGGAAAAATAGACGAAGCTAAGTGGATATAAGAAGTAGATCAGCGCAGGCAATACATGCTGTTCTATAGAAAAGAATCTGATGGCATTATTTTTAGATTTAGGTATTAGAAAGTCATTTTTGAAAGCCTTTGTCTGGAGCGTGTGTTTTTATGGCAGTGAAACTTGGACTGTTGGTGCAGCAGGTAAGAAGATGGTTGGTTGGTTGGCTCCTCAGTTTAGGGGCTGCGACAACGCGGTCATGTAGCCCCATGTACTTTGTGTGTGTGTAGAATCAGTCTGATAACCGGTGTCAATTGTGATGGCTGTATTAGTGTGTATATCCGTTTTTTAATTTAAGTACAGACTGCAACTTAGAATTTTTCAAATAGTTCCTACTTTTGCCACCAAGCGCCACTGTCAACGAATACTAGGCCTAGTTCAGAACTTAGCTACTAGACGCCACCGCAGTCGGCTCTAGGCAACGAACGTAGAAACCTAAGAGCGTTGTTTACATTCTTAACCTATCAAATTTAGCTTCATACAGGTGTAATTAGTGGAAGGTTCTTTAACATGCCATAAATCCATGACATGGGACCGCCGGCTTTACTTCCCCTCCGAAGGAAGGCATACTGAGGGATTTTTAACGCTCTTAAAAATTCCGACGGCTTCGGCGGGGTTTGAACCCGCTATCTTGGTCATAGAAGCTCAGCATGCTACCGACTACACCACCGAAGCCGCCGAATAATGTAAGAGGAGAATAGAAGCAATTGAAATGTGTATTAAAGGAGAATGATAAAGAATAAGTGGGTAGATAAAGTAACAAATAAAGAGTACGAGTGGAGGAAGAGATAGGTTGGTAGGTCATATACTAAGTAGTAATTGTTGTTGTTTCATTTGAGGGGTTTGGATATTATAGTCATTCAGCCCCGTGTACTTGGGTGAGTGTGAAATTGATGTGTATTAACTGAGCCAGAGTGATAACTGTTGTAGTGTGTGTAGGCCTATTTGTAAGTCAGGTGAGGATTGGGAAGGAGGCGGTTAGGAACCATCCCGGCATTTGCCTGGAGTAGAAGTGGGAAACCACGGTAAACCACTTCCATTAATCGCTGTCCAAATCTCATTGGCTGTTAGAAAAGTATCAACTGGGATCAAGATGTTGCAGTAAGGTTTGTTGTAAGTGTGGCCCTAATGAAGTCGAATTAAAAACTTTCGCCGCATTAATTAACGTGCGATGCATTTAAAATGACATAGGTACTTAAAAGTGTCTTTCTCGCAAGACAAGTATCTGACAGCACACTTGAGATATTACTTAATACAAACTCTAATTTACACAGCTATACACTAGTACGCCGCACATAAAACACATAATACTGAAATACAAGATCGCTTTTCGAAGCGACAATGCATTTAGGGTCTTTGACTATACAGTACACAGAACGGTTACGGCCCCTGCGCTATGTTTAATTCTTTTTTTTTTTATCCACACGCAGAAATGTTTAAAAACACATACTAAGCTGTACGTAACATGACTACCTTCGTTTCTGCTCCATCATTCCATCTAGAACATGTAACTTGGAACACTCAATTAATTTAGAGCAAACAGCTTAAAATCCAAGGAATATAGATATATTCAACTACCAACCAATAAGAAACCGGCTGCCACTAGCCAATCAAATAGTGGATCAGCTCTGTGCCTAGCCGGTCGTGAAAATATGAAACACGGCATCGAGTGGGCTGATGAGCACGTTGCGACCTGTAAGGCAGAAGTTGTGTTAAACGGGTAACTTTAGCAAATATGCCTGAGTTACCTGAATTTCTTCGTAATGATAGTGGAATTGAGGACGTAATCAATGTAGTTATCTACATTTCAGGTTTAGAAGGAGTTAGTAAGTTATTGAGGTTTTAAGGGGCGGAACAGTTAGGAGATCTGCCACCGATTTAGAAGGAGAGTTGTTGGAATTATCACAAGAAAAATGTGTTACTGATAATTCTGGTACCGGTACGTTTTGTTTTTCACAGATCCTATTGTAAATGTAAAGTATATCACATGAAAACTGAGGCCGATACAGAAATTCTGAGATTACATCTGGATTTAGGGATAATCATAAACAGCTTGTTTTGTTTTTGTGACTGAAAAAAGTACGTACTTTTTTGTTTTTTTATTTTTTTATTTTTTTATTTTTAGAAAGTTTTTCTTGCTCCTACTATCATTCCAGATACCAGCAGTGTAACTTACTGTAAATGTAAGAATCTAAGAAGAGGAAAGCACAGTAGACCTGCTATCATATATCGTCACAGATGATTATTGTTTAGATTTTTAATTTTTGGGGCCTGGGCATGACTGTGTGGAATTTGTTTCATTAGCTGTGTTTTTGTCGTGTCAATAGTAGTGAGTGTATTTATTTTAATCCGAAAAGGATTGGGAAAGAGATGGCCATGGCATCAGTTAGGAACAATCCTGTCATTAGCCAGGAGTAGATGAGGGAAACCACGGAAAACCACTTCTAAGGTGGCTGGGGTTGAAATCGTACCCACCTCTTCTCAGTTCTACCCCACGAGACTCAGCGTACCTCGTTCCAGCCCTCCAACCACAATTTATCTTTTTCCTGACAGAGACGGGAAACGAACCTGGACTTTAGGGGTGACCACCCCGAAAACTAACCACTGAGCCATGAGGTGGACACAGTTGATTCCGAGAGCGATACTGGCCTATTGAATTTATGAATTTAGTATAGCATTCATTTTGAAACGTTTTAGTACTGTATTGTATTTTCTGACATTGTGGATTTTTAAGCGAAATTTATGATGGATGTGGATAGTTGTTGATTCATTTAGGGATTTCAAGATACCGTGATTATGTTGCACCATTTACTTGGTGCACACATCCGAATACTTGGGACTAACTGACCACGATGTACAGAGGTGTAATAATTATTAGACTCGATGACAGATTTCCAACATTTACCTCGTACGTTTTGTGACTTAATACAGTGGAAATGTTTTGCAAGGCACAGAAATTATTTCAAATGTTTAATTAACAGTCTTAATGCCAGTTTTAGGTAGATTTCATTAGAAAGCTAACTATTGCAATGGGTCCCATGTTTCGACTTACGAAAAATTTCGACATATCTTCGCGTTTCACATCCCCCAGACCCCAAAACCACCGGCAGTTCAAAAGTTTAGATATAATTTATGTATGTATATATATGTATATCAGTTTCTTGTGGACACGATAACTACCGTAATTTTGCACCAATCACTTTGAATTTTTTACCGAATATGTATACCTATAAAATCTCGGTCGAGTTCGTTACTGGGCTAAATCGGTCGAAGGCGGAGAAAATGGGGGGCCTTTTTCGAAAAAGTGAAATATTGCTATAACTCTCTTAATATGTGAAATAACGAATCCGTTCAACGTTCATACTGTGTCGGATAAAGCCCAAAAATTTATGTTTGAAGACTTTTTTTTATAGCACCAACCATTGACCAAAGGGGTGGGAAAAAGTGGGTTTTTCGGGAAACATTAATCATATCTCTCTTAATAGGCACAATCTCAAAACCGTACAAAATGGACAATATTCCTCTAATAATTACCTAAAACTTTTGTCTGAAAGAATTTTTGATATGACCCACCATTACGCCAAGGGATGAGAAACATGATTTCGGAATTATAAGAAAATGCCAAGAGCTATCAGAGGTTGCCATGGCAACACTACTAAATTGATGAGGGATGAGCCATCAGACGTTGCCGTGACAACGCACTTGCACGAGATCAGATTCAGTATTTCCATCTGACTAAGTAGGAAGCGGCTTCGGTGACGTAACTGGTAGCATGCTGAATGGCTATGCCCAAGGTTGCGGTTTCAAAGCTAGCCGAAGTCGTCGGATTTTCTAAGAGCGCTAAAATCCCTCAGTATGCTTTCCATTGGAGGGGAAGTTCCAACGTTCGTTGCGAGTTGCTGGTTGGGGTGGCATCTAGTAGCCAAGTTCACAGCTAGGTGTCGTTGACGGTAGTACCTGGTAGCAACATTAGGAACTACTGCTTGAAATTGACCGTCTGCAGTCCTTACCTGAATTAAGACTAATACAGCCATTACAATTCACACCGTTTATCAGACAGATTCTACACTCACCCAAAGTACACGGGGTTAGATGACCGCGTTGTCGCAGCCCCTAAACTGAGGAACCAACCAGAGGTAGATTTCATTAGAAAGCTAACTATTGCAATGGGTACCATGTTTAGACCTCCGGAAAATTTCGACATATCTTCGCGTTTCACATACCCCAGACCCCAAAACCACCGTCAGTTCAAAAGTGTATATATAATTTATGTATGTATATATATATATATTTATATGTATATCAGTTTCTTGTGGACACGGCTGGCTGCGTGGCTCAGGGATAACGTTCTCGCTTGCTGGGCCCGAGGTTGCAGGTTCGTATCCTGGAGCAGTCAGCTTGCATTTGAGGGTGCGCAAATGCGAGGGAGCCGTGTCCGTAGATTTACTGGCACGTTAAAGATCCCCTTCGGGGAACAATTCCGGCACCCTGGCGTCTCTAAAAGCCAGTGTAGTTAAAAGGGACGTAAAACCAATAACATTATTATTATTTCTTGTGGACACGATAACAGCCGTAATTTTACACCAATCACTTTGAATTTTTTACCGAATATGTATACCTATAAAATCTCGGTCAAGTTCGTTACTGGGCTAAATCGGTCTAAGGAGTTGAAAATGGGGGGCTTTTTTCAAAAAAGTGAAATATTGCTATAACTCTCGTAATATGTGAAGTATCGAATCCGTTCAATGTTCATACTATGTGTCGGATAAAGCCAAAAAAATTATGTTTGAAGAGTTTTTTTTATAGCACCAACCATTGACCAAAGGGGTGAGAAAAAGTGGGTTTTTCGGGAAACATTAATCATATCTCTCTTAATGGGCACAATCTCAAAACCGTACAAAATGGACAATATTCCCCTAATAATTACCTAAAACTTTTGTCTGAAAGAATCTATAATATGACCCACCATTATGCCAAGGGATGAGAAAAATAATTTCGGAATTATAAGAAAATGCCAAGAGCTATCAGTGGTTGCCATGGCAACACTACTAAATTGATGAGGGATAAGCCATCAGACGTTGCCAAGATAACGCACTTGCACGAGATCAGATTTCCATCTGACTAACTGCGAAGCGGCTTCGGTGACGTAACTGGTAGCATGCTGAATGTCTATGCCCAAGGTCGCGAGTTCAAAGCCGGCCGAAGTCGTCGGATTTTCTAAGAGCGCTAAAAATCCCTCAGTATGCTTTCCTTAGGAGGGGAAGTTCCAACGTTCGTTGCGAGTTGCTGGTTGCGGTGGCATCTAGTAGCCAAGTTCACAGCTAGGTGTCGTTGACGGTAGTACCTGGTAGCAACATTAGGAACTACTGCTTGAAATTGACCGTCTGCAGTCCTTACCTGAATTACAGACTAATACAGCCATCCTTAAGTACACGGGGTTACATGACCGCGTTGTCGCAGCCCCTAACCTGAGGAACCAACCAAAATCTCTGCGGGAGATATAATTTTGCGTGAAGAAGTAACAGACCGTTACATAGTTACACATCAGTGTCGAAACCTTGCATAACCACAGTGTGACCACAAGTACAAAAATGTACCCCAAATGACAAGAAGGTTACCGTTCCCATTAGACAATAAAATGTTTAAAATAATCATAAAATGACGAAAAACAAAGTTAATTAAGCTCCAATTATAAAATACCTTCTAGCAATAAATGAGGTCTGATCCTTCTACGAAAACCTGCATATTCTGCCTATTTTCGCCTATCCCCAAGTTTGTCCGGTGAAATCTACCTCCGCCTTGCAGCGTGCCGAGAGGACTTTTTTTTTAAATAATCTGACAGTAAGCTAATTAAAACTCAGCAATTTCTCTAGGTTTATGCCGTGTTTTGTGTAGGGTTTCACCTAGGACACCAAGCTAGCTCATCAGCGGATTGTTGGTGTCCGCGTCTGGACCCCCACAGGAGTAGCAAACTGTGCACTACCCTCCTTCTTATGAAACGCACGGGCGCCTCTAACTGCCAGAGCTAAAAGCTCAAGTAGCCTTTCACCTTCCTATATAGGCTTCCCCACACAAGACACGGCATAAACCTAGAGAAATTGCTGAGTTTTAATGCACGGGCTGTGAAAGCCGATATACCATCTTTCTGGAAGCCTTTATAGAGAAAGAAGTAAACTAACTTTTTACAATTTCGACTAAAAGAGGAGGCTTGTTAATGCAGATTGCCACACGTTTTGTTTGGATTGCTTTAATTTAGTATTCATGTGGATTTAGACCAGAGAGATTGGAACTCTTTTTATTACTGATTGTCCACTCTTGAACTGTTCAAAGATTCGTGAACAATGGATTGAAATCACCTGATTTTGAGGATACATTCCAAAGTCAATGATGAAAAGAAAGAACGGACCCAGCTCAAGAGTCCCTCAGAATCACCTACTTCAAAAATTTCCAGATGCAATTCCTTTAAGGAAATGTTGTAAGCCCACAGGGTAATAAAAATAAAATAAAATGATTTTGAATAAAAAATGTTGACTGATTTAAATTATTCATTTGAGTATAGTAATTTGCACATCTCTGTACAGGCGCCTCATATGAAATAACAACAATCAGAATATTAGCTATCAGGGCAAAGTAATTAATCACACAACCGATACTGCATGAGCCTGGAAGATGTTTATGTTGTCACCGATGTGCGATCCTTCGTGAGCAGATATTTTTAACTGGCAATAAAATATAAAGGAAAAATAATTGTACAAAATATCCGGAAAGACGCCTGTGGGACATGAGCACAGACACTGTAGACCCACGCAAGTAATCTGTCAATAAAGCATGCTGATACAATATTGATAACTGGTTATATCCATAAAGCAGTGTTTTGAGTGGAATGTATGTATGTCTACCCCTTATTCCCCTTTACGACGGGGTCGGGGATGAGATGCGATTAAATTCTACGTGGCGGATGCTTTTTACGGTCGGATGCCCTTCCTGACACCAACCTCATGAGAGGAGTTCATGAGAGATGAAATGAATGAAGATGAATGAAACTGGGCAAGGATGTGGAAGGAAGCGGCCGTGGCTTGTAAGAAGGTACCGTCCAAGCATTAGCATTTGGGAGTTGAAAATGAGAAAGTAGAGAAAATCATTTCAAGGACGGCCAGCAGTGGGGCCCGAACCCACATCTGCCGAGTCTGCAGAGAGCTTGGCCTCATTGCCTAGCGCTGTGCTTTAGCGGGCGTAGCTACCGCTGTCTGTAGTGTTTTAAGTGGAATAATACATTCTGTAAAATGTAGAAGCAATCTGAGTAGAGAGAGCCTTAGAATAGTAATATCTGAGCACGATATCGCTCTAAATAAACGGCAACTATATGAATAGGAATGAAAATGAATATGAAAATTACTTACAACTATTTACTCACCCACATCTAATTCTTTCTTTATTCGTATCAGGAGCACCAATCACAAATATATGTCACAAATGGTCAACAGTGAGAATCTAATACAAATAAAAATAATAATGATAATTAATAAAGACGCAAAGTACTCGGCAAACTGTTCTTAATCTAATATTAAGTGAGGACATCAACATACAAGTCAGTTGAACAACACACAAACATCTGACTGCCAGGTAGCCCGCAACCAAATTACATGTTCTTTGTCCAGTAACGGGCGACGTCAATAGCATTCGGGTTGGCAAATGTTAAATCTTCCATTGTGCATGTTGCTGGACATAGTGAGCACTGGTAAAGATATTGGATTGTCTGTAGTTCTCCACAATCACATAGGAGAGAGTCACTCGAAAAACACCATTTCTGCAGGTTCATCTTGGTTCTTTCAACTCCAGTCCGTAGTCTGTTGAGCGCCTTCCATGTTGCCCAGCCTTCCGTATGGCCCGGAGGAAGGCTTTCTTTAGGGGTCATCCAGCCGGACGGATGACCAGTACATTCCTTTCACATTCTTGCCCTAGCAGTGTCAGCATTGACTTTAAGGCTGACTGTTGTCCGAAGGAAGCTTTTCCTAGATTTAAGGAGAGTTCGGGCGGGGAATATCCAAATAGTGGGTGTGTTTGTGATGTGGATGCCTTAAATCTTTCCTTGTTCGCTGCTACCTCCCTGCGTATCTCCCCAGGAGCAATACCAGCTAAACAGTGGACTTTCTCAACTGGAGTAGGCTTCTAGCAACCAGTAATGATTCTGCAGCTTTCGTTGAGTGCAGTGTCAACTTGTTTAGTGTGTGCTGATTTATACCACACTGGACTGGCATATTCGCCCGCAGAGTACCACAGAGCTAAAGCTGATGCTCTAAGGGTTTGTGGCTGGGTTCCCCAATTAGTACCCATCAAATTGCGAAGAATGTTGTTTCTTGCGGATACCTTCTGCCTGATGTTTTGGCAGTGCTTCTTGTAGGTCAGTGTACGATCCAAGGTGATTCCTAGATATCTTGGAGTGAAACAATAATTTCGTAGCTTTCCCTTCCAATACACTGAGTTTTCGGGATGCCTGAATGTGTCGCATGTAAAATGCACATATTTGAGTCTTTTCGGCATTGGGTTTCAGTTGGTTTTGGTCGTAATATGTTCCAAGCTCTTCCAATGCATGTGTCAGAGAGATTTCTACTTCATCAAAACTGTTAGATTGAGTGACAAGTGTAAGGTCATCAGCGTAAATAAAGCTTTTAGTGCCTTTTGGTAGTGGTTGGTCATTTGTATAGATGTTAAATAGTATAGGAGCCAGCACACTACCTTGAGACAAGCCATTCCTTTGATTCTTCCATCTGCTCCATTGTCCTTGAAATTCAACAAAGAAGCGACGGTTTTCCAGGAGAGTAGCTATCATCTTCGTCACCTTGATGTCGCCAGTTGTGCAGTACAGTTTTTGTAGTAGGATGCGGTGATTTACGGTATCATAAGCAGCGGAAAAGTCCACGAATGCCACTTTTGTGATTTTTCTCATCTCGAAACCGTCCTCAATGCATTGGGTTAGCTGCAGGATCTGTGCTGTGCAGTTCTTTCCCTGTCTAAAACCAGCCTGTTGCAGTATAAGCAATTCATCTACAACTCCCGTCAAACGGTTAAGTAGCATTCTTTCCATTATTTTATATAGTAAAGAGATCGGTCTGAAATTTTTAGAATCTGAATTTTCCTTGCCAGGTTTGAGAAAAGCAATCACCCGTGCTTTTCTCCATCTAATTTATATACTAGAACTGAAATACGGAGCGTCCGCAAAGTCTCTCCGCAGTGGCGAGCTACGCAGGTCCTTGCGGGACGTGTTAGATTGACAACACATTCATATCACTGTATACGCTAACTCTCACCGCAGCTGTTGGCATGAGCATGCAGTTCCGTGTTGTCCTTCAACTGGAGTAGTAGGGTGGGGAATCCCAGTTCATTATTGCCGAGAGTGAGTGTCTGTGCGTGACAGTGTTGACGCTGTAAGTTCTTGTGTAAGCTGAGTCTAGTAGTGGGAATGCTGCCTACTGAAGAGCGTGTGTTTTTAATGGGAGATGATTTCCGTGCTGGTGGAAACTTTACGGAGCATAGAATGATAGTGGTGAGTACCATATATATAATTGCATTACTGAATTTAATGTAATTATTTTCCTTGTCACAACATAGCATGAGTGCACTCCCAACCCAACACGTCCCGAAAAGCGAGACACGCGCTGCGGAGCGACTTTGCGGACACACTGTGTATATGAAGCACAGGAGTAAGGGGAAGTAAATACAGGGAAAATTAATGCCCTCAACCCCCGAAGATTGCGGATTGAGGGACTTGGAAAGAATCGACTCATGAAAGGCAGAAATAAAGAGGGGAGTGTCTGCCCCAGATGCACTGTAAGAAGGGGAAAAACCAAACCCAGCTCAGGTATCCTTCAGGGATACCCCCTCCCGGACTCACCAGCTGTGAGTGTGCTTGTAGAACTATCCAGGGTGCACCATATAGTAAAATGATGGGTCTACTTACAACCTGCCCCCTTTAGCACCTTGAGCAGAAGGCAGGAGATACCATGAAAAGAAATGCAGAGGTTTAACCCCTCGAAGAATGACGGTATCAGTAAAGATGCCAAAGGCCAATGAGGGCGGGACAGGCCTCGGATACCGTAATACCATCGGGGTCGGAAGAGAACAAGAATTATCCAAAGAGGTTGACAGGACAGATTACAGAAAGGAGCCCGTCACAGGTAAGTGGAAGCAATACCGGACTCACCTGGGGTCCCATGGTCGCCAACCTACGTCTCACTAGTCGTTAGCACCCGGGGGGCAGGGGCAGATGACCTCGTAGTTCCGCCCCTTAAAACAACAATAACTGACTAACTAACCCCGGGGGGGGGCATGATTCTATGTTTTGGTTTATCCTTCAACATGAGCCCGTTAACGAAAGGCACGCAAACACATGAGACTCTCGGAGCGTTTAAAAGTAAAGACACCACCGTATTCAACAAACAATCTGAGGAATGAATAAGGACACAAGAGAGGGGATGTATGAACCAAGTATATTAATAGATTTCTTAAATTATATCAGACAATTTGGCAAGGACTTAAGTATGCTGTACTTGAAACGAGAGGACAGTGGTAATATTTTTGGCCTCAAATATCTACAGTCCTTTGGAAAGAGAGAGGCGACTTGTTGATCCTATCCAGTGTTAGTCCTGAAGAATCTACCTCATTTTATCTACACAACTCCATGGCTCATTTCAAAAGAACACACACGCTTGATTGAGAAGATGATAGAACTAGAGCCAAGTAGCATTTATCATGTGTAGTCCTCTGAGAAATTCTTGTTAATCCAACCAGATACGTGCTGCAAGATCTTGAGAATTCTGTGGAAATATTTTTTATTTTTATTTTTATTCATTAAACAATGAGCGGCATGATGACGCAGTGGTTTCCATGTTGTTCTATTGCCTGGATTGAGGGGGTTCAAAATCCGGTGACTGTGAGGTGGGATTTTTCCTGATTAGTTTTTTTTTTAAATCAGGAAGGGCATCTGTCCTTTTTGATTGATTTGTTGATTGAATGATCCCCTTCCCCTTCCCCTTTCCTTCCCTTTCATTTCCCTCCCTTTCCTTCCCTTTCCTTCCCTTCCCTCCATTGCCTTCCCTCTCCTTTCCTTTCCGTCCCTCTCCTTTCCACACCATCCCTCTCCTTCCATTTCCTTCCCTCTCCTTCCCTTTCCTTTCCTTTCTTTCCCTCCCCTTCCCACTCTCACCCTCCCTCTCCTTCCCTTTCCTTCCCCCTCCATCCCTCCCCTTCTCTTTCCTTTCCTTCCCTCTCCTTTCCTCCCCTTCCCTTTCCTTTCTTTTCCTTAGCTTTCCTTCCCTTCCCTCTCCTTCCGTTTCCTTCCCTCTCTTTCCCTCTTCTTCTCTCTCCTTCTCTTTCCTTCCCTCTCCTTCCCTCTCCTTCCCTCTCCATCCCTTTCCTTCCCTTTCCTTCCGTCCTTCCTTTCTTTCTTTATGTATTTATTTCATCGTACACATATTTTTAGCCTATTTTCATTCATGATAAAAAAAATAGGCTTATGAGATCACCCTTTGTCCGTGTGTCTGTGCGTGTGTGATTTGTGTCTGTGTGTGTGTGTCCCTAATAACTTCTAAACGGCTGGAGTGATTTCAATGAAACTCTGTAAGTTCATAGCACTATTCCAGGCGACCCCGACCGTGCACTTCAAATGTTGTTACGTATCACCAATCCAACATGGCAGCTGTGCGAAATATTTCACCAGCATTCAATATCCCCGAAACTATTACCAATATCACCCTGGAATTTTGTAAGGTGATAACGGGAACTAATAGAAGTTCACCTATGTGACTTTTGAAAATCTGGTAACTAAAAAATCAACATGGCAGCCGAGCGAAGTTGCGACATTTAAATAGACATTTCTTGCGATTTGACCAACCAAACGCAATGAAACTTGGTATAGTATATGTTTATCCACATATTAATGCACCGACATCTAACTTCGTTTAATTGTTTTCACAACCTCAAGATGGCGGTTGTCCGAAATATTTCACCGTCATTCTATATTTCTGAAACTATTACCGGTACCACCCTGAAATTTTGTACGGAGATAAAGGGCACTACTGGACGTTCATCTATGGAACTTTCAAGAACCGGTTAACTACAAAACGAACATGGCAGCAAAGCGAATTTGAAAGTTATAAATAGAGTTTTCTCGCGATTTAATGATCCAAACGCAATGAAACATGGCACAGAAAATGTTTATACACATTGTAATGCACTGGTATCTAATATAGTTCAATTGTTTACATAACCTAAGGATGGCGGCTGTGCGAATTATAAATTATTATTTTTTCTTTTGTCGTAATCATGCGATCGAAGTGAAAGTTTGAATAATGAACCTACGCAATAATTTTCCTTTAATGGTACATGACTCTATGGTCTATACATATAACAATCCAACATGGCAACCATCCGAAATATTTAGACGGTTCTCAATATCTACGAATCTATTACAGAAATCAAACTGAATTCTTTTATGTTCATAGGGGCTATGAACATAAGTTTACCTATAGGACTTTCAATAACCTGGTGATGACAAATCCAACATGGCGGCGACGCGAATTATAAATATTCACATGGACGTTTCTCGCAATTTAATTCCGAGTGCAGTGAAACTTGGTACAGTAAATCCTTATACAAATGTTAATCCACTGGCATCTAATTTCTTTCAATTGTTTCCATAACCTCAAGATGGCAGCTGTGCGAAATTTTAAAATCTTGTTTTTACTTCTTGTGTCCTAATCTTGCGATCTTCATGTAACAGTACATAACTCTAAGACCTACATATATAAAAATCCAACATGGCGACCATCCCGAATATTTAGTCGATTCTCAATATCTACGAATCTATTACAGCAATCAAACTGAATTTTTTTATGTTGATAGTGGCAATCAACATAAGTAGGATAAATTAAAATAGGCTTTAGTTCTTCTCGGAACTACTTGTTTATTTTTCATTTTGAGCGGCATGAACATCGTGGCCATTTAGCCCTGTGTACTTGGGTGGGTGTGGAATTTTGTCTGCTAACCTGTGTTATATTGAGGGCTGTATTACTATGTGTATTTGTAATTCAGGTGAGGATAGGGAAAGAAGCGGCCGTGGTCTTAATTTAGAAATCATCCCGGCGTTCGCCTGGGGTAGAAGAGGAAAACCACGGATTACCACTTCCAGGAAGGGTGGAGTGGGGTGGGAATCGAACTCGCTCCTGCTCAGTTGTGTCTCTCGAGACTGAGTGGTCCCCGTTCCAGCCCTCAGACCAGAATTACATTTCTTAACAATAAAATCACAATTGGAGGAAGATTGCTTATAAAGTGCTGCAGGAGATCTTGATTTCAGTTGCCAAAAGTGCACGCCTAATTAATAGGAACAGTAAACTAGAGTGAGATGTCCACGTTCATGACTGGTCTTTGGACTGGCTCAAGTCCCACAGCCGTAGTAAGAAAGTAACCTCGCTATCCTGATATTTTTTGAAATTTAAATGCTTTTCAGTTGGTCAATACGATTTTATCCAAATTGTAATGGGTGTTATTCCCTAAACCTGAAAAAAAACATGAGATTAATTTATACACTCGGATGACTAGTTCCGATCGTCAAGCGATCATCATCAGAACATTTACAATCTGGATATTAATCTATGTCTACGAACATGTGGGTTACGATATATAGGCTACAATATTTTAGTAACAGAGGATTATTGTAAAGCACGATATCTGAAGAGTGCTTTGGGAGTTGGGATTTATGCACCCTCAAAGATTGTATACGAATTAGCAAGGGAAAGCTTCTACCGGCCCTTACCAAGCGCATCTCGAACTGCGGCGGATGAAGAGAAATGACATCGACCCTGATTTTTATAGCACTAGCGCAATGATGGATCGACAATGGACTGAGGCAGGACAGGATCTAAGACATGTGGTAAAGAGACTTGCAACTCATGGTTTTCACCATAAGATTTGCTTAACTCAACGTTTTTACCAGCCAGTTGATGATTGCGTATGTTCGTTGTGTAACAAGAGGTGTGACCGTTAACACTTAACTAAGTGTGCAAAAAGAACTAAATCCATCAGAGACTACAGTGAAAACTAAATAGCATTGTAAGATCAAATTGTATTTAGAATGATATTTTCGTGTATTATGTAGGTTAATTAATGCTCCTTCAAGCGCATCTTTTTTTTTTTAGTCGTTTACCCTCCAGGTTGGTGGAACCCCGGGACTCAGCGAGGGAACTCACCACTACCGCCTCTACGGGCAGTGTCCTAGAGCTGGGAACATCGAATCGGAAGGGATACAACTGGTGAGGTGGGATTGGCACCTCACCCAGGCGGCCTCACCTGCAAAGCGAACAGGGGCCTCATGAGGGAAGGTAAGGGATGGTGAGGATGGATAGGCAAGGAAGAGGGAAGGAGACGGCCGTGGCCTTGAAGAAGGTACCATCCCGGCATTTGCCCGAAGACGAAGTGGGAAACCACGGAAAACCACTTCGCGGATGGCTGAGGGGGAATCGAACCCCCTCTACTCATTTGGGCCACCTGAGGCTGAGTAGACCCCGTTCCAGTCGTCGTACCACTTTTCAAATTTCGTGGCAGAGCCGGGAGTCGAAACCAGGACCTCCGGGGCGGCATCGAGGGCATCTTATTAAATTAAATTGTAAACTTGGGCGGCTTCGGTGGCATTGTTGGTAGCATGCTGAGCTTCGATGCCCAAGTTCTGGTTTCAAACCCGGCCGAAATCGTCGGATTTAATAGCGTTAAAAATCCCTCAGTATGCCTTCCTTCGGAGAGGAAGTAAAGCCGGCGGACCCATGACATAGATTTATGGCATGTAAAAGAACCTTCCACTAATTACACTTGTGTGAAGTCAAATTATAGGTTAGATTTGACCAACGCTCTTAAGTTCCAACGTTAGTCACCAGGAGCCGACTGCGGTAGCATCTAGTAACAACGTTCAGAACTAGTTGTCGTTGTCGGTGGCATTTGGTAGCAAAAGAAGGAACTACTTGAAGTATTGAATGTCTGCAGTCCTTACTTGAATTAAAAACAGATAACACACACTAATAGTGTCATCACAATTAACACCGGTTATCAGACTGATTATACACACACCCAAAGTACACAGGGCTACATGACCGCGTTGTCGCAGCCCCTAAACTGAGGAACCAACCAACCATAGTAAACTTGCGTAACTTGCAGGTTTGTCAGTATTATGTGATTACATGTTTTTATAATGTTAGTGGCTATTGACCATCAAGGTTACTTGTTTAGAGTGATAATGTGTAAAGGTTAGTATCTGGTCAGGTCGGTGTTCTAACCTGAGTATGGATTAAAGTAGTAGCTGGTTGTTTTGGCTATGTAGTATTCATACTCGTTCAGCTTCCGTCTCAATTCACTGTCCATTGTGAATGATTTTGTATCAAAGATGTCACTATGGCCATGTCGGTTAGTTGGTTCTTCAGTTTAGGGAATGCGATGACGCAGTCATGCAGCCCCGCGCACTTTGGGTGTGTGTTGAATCTGTCCGATAATAGGTATTAATGGCGATGGCTATATTAATGTAGGTTATCTGAAATTAAGGTAAGGACTACAAACGATCAATTTCAAGTGGTTCCTACTTTTGCTAACAAATGATACCGACAACGACACCTAGCTGTGAACTTGGCCACTAGATGCCACCAAAACTGGCGACGAACGTTGGAACTTAATTGATGGTTAACTAAATCTAACCTACAAATTTAGCTTCGCAGAATTCTAGTTAGTGGAATGTTCTTTACATGCCATAAGTCTATGACATGGGCCCAATGGCTTTACATCCCCTCCGAACGAAGGTATACTGGGAGATTTTTAACGCTCTTAAAAATTCCGTTGACTTCGGCCGGGTTTGAACTCGCGACCTTGGGCATAGAAGCTCAGCATGCTACCGACTACGCCACCGGAGCCGTCTTTGGCCATGTATGAACAGGGTGAAATTGTATACGCTTAAATGACAGTGTTTGGGTCTGATGACCGCGCTGTTATGCCTCCTTAAAACAACAGTAACTCCGGGAGAGGCTCCTAGCACATTGTTAGCATAAAGCGTGTTCGTACAAGTTTCCTCAACACACTACCTTAGGGGCGGAACAGCAAGGTCATCTGTTCCATAAAACAAACATCATCATCATCATCATCATCAATATCATCGCGAGACGTAGTGCCCAGCAATATACGTATTTATAACTTTTGGCACATCTTGTGGGTGTACAACTCAGTAGATTCTACATAAAATGAGACTGATAGTCTGAAAGACTGGACTTTATATCATTTTAAATGCTAGCAGCCGAGTACCAAGAAGGCAGTGCGAGAAAAGAGTTTCAAGATTCCATTTTGTTTCTTCACTGCCTACTTGATTGTTCTCGCACTGCCTTCTTGAAACTCTGTTCTCGCACTGCCTTCTTGGTACTCGGCTGCTACATCGTACTATAACGTCACACACTTGAGTGCATTCTCGGTACATTTCGTCCCGTCACCGTAACGTAACGCCAGACCTCAGCGTAACGACAAAGTCGACAAGATCATTTAAAATGATAAAACCTTCTTTATCTGGTGAACACGTACGGGAAGTTAAATTACCTTGGGTTCGATTCCCGACTCTGCCAAGAAATTTAATTCTGTTCTGCAGGTTGGAACGGGGTAAACTCTGCCTCGTAAGGCAAAATTGAGAAAAGGTGGGTTTGATTCCAACCTCAGCCAACCTGGAAGTGGTTTTTCGTGGTTTCCCTCTGCTACTCCAGGTGAATGCCGGGATGGTACCTAACTTAAACCCATGGCAGCTTCCCACCCAAATCCTTACATTTCATATCTTTGACATATCAACAGAGTTCAAAACAACAAGATAAGGGCGGTGAAGGGCAAGTATCAGATGTTTGAGCGTTGAATTTTCCGGAATCAGTATCGATAGTAGTCTAGTATTTGGTAACGTTAACTGCTGGACCATTTTGGTTTGTGGGCTTCATTGTTCGGACAATGCTACTGTGAACTTGATGGACCCTATCTCTTGGACGTGATAGTACATTATAGCTAATATATCTCTTGACAATATATGGGCTACTAATAAATACTCATTGCTCCAGAGAACGTGCAAGAAAATTAAAACAAGATATATTGTAATGAAGAAATATGACGCTAGGGCTATAAACATTTGTTATGGCCGCGGACTCGCATCAACCACACCGTCTGACCATTCGTTAGAAATAATTGAATGAAATAGCTTTATCTTCCAAATTCAACTGACCAGGAGCTGTGCACAGAAAGCAAGGTTATTGCATTACTTAAACAGCCCGACTGGAAGAGGGAACCAACAAGGATAAATGAAATCGAAGCCTGACCATCAATTTAATCTAGGAATTGATGGTATATTGGCTTTCACGGCCGGTGAATTAAAACTCAGCAATTCTTCTAGGTTTGTGCCGTGTCTTGTGTGGGGTTTCGCCTAGGACACCAAACTGGCTCATCGGCGGGCTCTTGGTGTCCCCGCCTGGACCCCCACAGGAGTGGCGAACTGCGCGCCACCTCCCATTATATTAGGTGCAACTGCACCACTTGACTGCGAGAACTAAAAGCTCAAGCAGCCTTAACCTCCCTATGAAGGCTTCCAAAAAGATGGTATATTGGCCTTCTCGGCCGGTAAAAGGCAAAACCCCAGACAAGACACGGTAGAAAAACTAGAAGAATTGCCGAGTTTTAATTCACCAGCCGTGAAAGCCAATATACCATCCTTTTGGAAGCCTTCATAGGCAGGTTAAGGCTGCTTGAGCTTTTAGTTCTCGCAGTCAAGTGGTGCAGTTGCACCTAATATAAAGGGAGGTGGCGCGCAGTTCGTCACTCCTGTGGTGGTCCGGGCGGGGACACCAAGAGCCCGCCGATGAGCCAGTTAGGCGAAACCCCACAAAAGACACGGCACAAACCTAGAAGAATTGCTGAGTTTCTAGGAATTTATCTTGAATCCTGATAACTCATCCAAATCAGATATTATCTATTTTAAAGATTTTTAGTTACGGGGATCTAAAATAAATTCTTTTAGGAAATTGACAGATTTTTTTTAAATTTTCATTTCTGGCATAAAAAATTACACACCTCAAAAAATGTTTTTCCCGTCCTGGTGTTCAAGGTTTCTACGTTGCTTAAGAAATGAAAACCTACAGCCTGCTTCCAGTCTCCGACCGGGTCAGGAATGGAATGAATAAATCCCCCATCTAGCGGCGAGGATATGAACTGTGCCGGCTGCCGAAGCCTGTCGCACTCCTCTGGGGCAATGATGAAATGAATGGCAGATGAAATAAAGTGATAGTGGAGAGTGTTGCTGGAATGACATTTTGACAGGGAAAACTGGAGTACCCGGAGAAAAACCTGTCTGCCTCCGTTTTGTCCAGCACAGATCTCACATGGAGTGACCGGGATTTGAACCACGGATCCTGCGGTGAGAGGCCGGCATGTTGCCGCCTAAGCCACGGAGGCTTCTTCTAGGTTGCTTAAGACCACAGTGAATTAATGATTTGAATGGAATTGTGGATTCCAGTAATATCAAAATAGAGAATAAATTGGCAATGCCCGTAAGATTTCTACAAAGATGGCCTAAGTTTGATTTCTGACTCTATCATGAATTAAGTTGGTTAGTCTCAAGAGGACAGTTGACAAGAACGGTGAGTGGTGATTTCATATCCTACTCTCCACCATCGCAGAACTGGTTCTAGATCGTCGCTGCCTTCTTACCAGAGTTGAGTTAAGTTTCTAGCTTAATGTGCGTATTTATCTTGTATTTTGTGTTAAACTAGGGCCTTAACGGATTCTTTCACGTGGTTAAGTGGCATCATATTCAATGGAATAATAATGAACATTTAATGCAGTCAATGGCCATAGTAATACACAGTAAATACATCTGGAGATTACAAATCCTGGTCGCCATACAAGTCGTTCAGCGACAACCCCCGCTCACAATTCAGTGCGTGATAGCTGTCACCCACACAACCGACAGATGCACTCTTCGTCTTGAGCATGGTAAGCTTTTGTCTCACACACGCTAAAGTGGAAACCATGTACTGCAAATCGTGCCCATATGTGGCGGAGTTCATAGTCGGGTCCTTTCCACTCAGAGTTTGTCATAGCCTCTGTTGCCAAAAACGTCCTCCCAAATAACCTCACGCTTAGCATGTAGCTCATCCAAAAATTCACTAAAGACGCCAGTTGCTGGCAAAAGAATCCTCATTCGTAGCTGTTCTAAGAGGAAGGGTTCAGCAGTAAGCCCAACTTAGTGAATGAACAAGATGTTCAGTCAAGAACATATAGCCTACTTTCTCCTAAATGCATGGGTGTTGTTATAACTCTTTGTCCTTTTCAAGGAGTATGATTGAATGTTGGTTGCAGTAGCTTGTTGAAATACAACGTGCTATACGGATATTAAACGTGAATATGAGGTGCCCTTTGGTAGGGCTACCTCTGTAAAAAATTTCATTCAATTCGGTTACACCGTGTTTGAATTGATATGGGAAATCGATTTGCCCACATACATGGCCGCTATCTGCTAACTATTGGGATGATAACCTTGTAGTTTAGTCAAAAGACGCTCGCCATATGAATAGACTATATGTTGTTGCAAAATTTGGTAGTGATCGAATGATTAGGTTAGTCGTAATTTGATTTAAGCTTTGAACATTTGGGTGGCCGCCATTACATTTCCGACACGATGGCGGCGACATAAAACATGACACTGAGATGTTCTTTGCTAGTGCTACCTCTGTACCAAATGTTGTTCAATTCGGTTTCACCGTGTTTGAATAGATAGGGGGAATCGATTTGCACACATACATGCCCGCCATCCACAAAGTATGGGGCTGATAACCTTGTTGATTGCTCAAAATATTCTCCATATACAAAGGTATAATGTTGCAAAATTTGGTAGAGATCAGATAATTAGGTTCGTCGTAATATGATTCAAGCGTATAACATTTGGGTCGCCGCCATTACATTTTCGTCAAGATGGCGGCAATATAAAACATGACACTGGTGTGCCCTTTGCTAGTGCTACCTCTGTACCAAATTTCGTTGAATTTGGTGTCACCGTGTTTGAATTGATATAGGAAATCGATTTGCACACATACATGGCCACCATCTGCAAACTATTGGGCTGATGACCTTGTCGTTTAGTCATAAGACCCTCGCTATATAAATATACGTTGTTGCAAAATTTGGTAGAGATCGGATGATTAGGTTAGTCGTAATTTGATTTAAGCTTTGAACATTTGGGTGGCCGCCATTACGTTTCTGTCAAGATGGCGGCGATATAAAACATGACACTGAGGTGCACTTTGCTAGTTCTACCTCAGTACCAAATTTCGTTCAATTCGGTTTCACCGTGTTCGAATTGATAGGGGGGGGGGGGACAGACAGACATTCAGAGTAAACACACTCACACACACACACACACACACACAGACAGACACACACTTTTTGGCCCTGTGTAGATCTCATAAGTCTACTTTCATTTTTTGCAAAAATCGAAAGTAGGCTAAAAATCCACAGCCTGTTTCCAGTCGACTGACCGGGTCAGTTAATGGAATGAATGAAACCCTCACATAGCAGCGAGGATATGAACTGTGCCGGCTGCCGAAACCTGTCGCACTCGCCTGGGGCAATGATTAAATGAATGACTATAATAATAATAATAATAATATCGTATGGCCTCGGATGCCGGGTGCAAGCTTTATTAGTTGTCACCCAGAGGGTAGCTTGCATATCGAATTTCGTTGTTCCTTGAAGCACTATGAAAGTCAAGGAGGTTAGATATCTAAGCACCTTGAACACTATAGTGCTTTCCAGTAGAGAAATGAAGAACTTTGTGTTGGCGGAAAATCCCGAGATTAATTTTTCCATTATGAACACGGCCTACTGAATTCAAATGGGTTCTTTGACATGCCAACATCGTAAGACATACACATCGTGATTTTTGCCGCCTTTCAAAAATCACTTACCACGGCCAGGAGCGAACCTGATGAAATGAAATGATAGTGGAGAGTGTTGCTGGAATGAACTTAGTGAATGCTGGTAATTATTAGTCGACCATTATACACAAGCTGGTCAAGCTGTTACACGTAATATGTCAGAAACGATAGAGAGAAGAGCTCTTATGACCTACGCTTTTTATAGGGATAGGCAGTTACAGTTACTTAATTTGAAGAGTAATGTTTTATTTCTGGTCAGATTTGGGTAGGAAGCGGCCGTGGTCTCATGTTAGGTACCACTTGCCTGGAGTAGATGTGTGAAACCACGAAAAACCACTTCCAGGATGGCTGAGGTAGGAATCGAACCAGTATTTTCTCAGTTTTCCCTCACGAGGCTTAGTGTACCCCAGTCCAGCCCTCAAACCATAATTAAATTTCATGGTGGAGTGGGGAATCGAACCCGGGCCTCCACTGTGGCAGCCAAGAATGCTAGCCACTACGCAAAAAGGCGGATTCTATTAGCTGGAATATTTTTACCAGTAATGACTGATCTGTCCCAATAGAATTTGTGGATTCATTATTATTATTATTATTATTATTGTTATCACATTCATTTCACCACATAAGTGGGACAAATCAACATACTGTCGGCTTGTTTTCAATACGGTATGACAATTTAGGTGGCTCATTGAGAAACGAGCGAAAATAGAACGGCCTTCTGCCTGATGATATGTAGACCAGGATGTATTCCCAATATTCCTACATTGCGAGTCAATGATTTAGGGATGATGACGGTAGAAGAAATGACCAAGGGCAAAACCACTACACTTTCCTGTATCCACATTTGCCGTATTTCCTCAGCCAAGGGCAGATATTTGGTGATCTTCTCACAACAGGATTGTTGCAGATTATGGGAATTGAGCACTGCGATATCAATGAGAAAGGTTCTCTTCCGCACTTTTATTATTATTATTATGTATTTATTTATTTATTTATTTATTTAGTATGTTTCGACCCATACAGGATCACATAAAGCAAGTTATGATCTGTTTCTGTTATTTTTCTTGTTCTTCCAGAATTCTTTCATCATGTCGCTATGTTTAGCTCGACGTTCGTCAGTCCATTTTCCCCTAGGTCTGCTGGGCTTATCTTCTGATGCAGCTTCCCAAGTGTAGATCTTATGTCTGAAAGTTTTGCGGTCTTCGATATCTGTGGGTGTGATGTTGGCGTTATTGAGATCAGTTTGGACTTGTTTAATCCAAACCGTTGTCGTTTTTAATTTTTGTGAGTACATCAATATTTTCTTTGTTAATCGGTTGTCATCTAGCCTCATAATGTGTCCATAAAATTTCAAGCGGCGTTTACGGAAATCGGTTTCAATATTTGAATATTTTTCTGTGATCTTGTGCGATTGTAAACGATATCCTTCATCTGTAAGTCTTGGGCCAAGAATTTTTCGGATGATTTTCCTTTCAGCTTTCTTGATGTTTTCAAGATCCCCTTTATAATTGAGGTTTAAGGTCTCACTGGCGTAGAGTGTTTCGGGTTTGATGACCTTCGCGTAATGTCGAATTTTAGTGTTAATGCTCATGCATTTTTTGTTGTAGATGTTTGCGGTTTTCCCATATGCTTTCCGCATTTTGAGTTCACGTGTTCTTTGTGCTATTCTTTCTGTGCATGTAGGTTCAATAATTTCACCTAAGTATTTGAAATGATTAACTTTGTTGATTGAACCGTATTTTGTTACCAAAGTTTGGGTTTCAATGTGTTTTGTAGCCATGAATTCAGTTTTTGTGAAGGAGATTTGCAACCCTACTTTCCCAGCACATTCTTTGAGGACTTCAATCTGGTGAATTGCCGTTCGTTCATATCCGGAGAGGATTGCCAAATCATCAGCAAAAGCTAAGCATGTAACATACACACATCAAAAAAAGTTTTGCATCACCTCGGTTCCAAGAGTTCCGGAACCTTTAAATACAAAGGGAATAGAGATCAACACAAACAACATTTCAGCTCGTTTTATTGCTCATGAGACCCACACATTGCATGTTGTACCATCATACAGCTAGACTTTCAGCATTTGTGGTCCAGATTGCAGTACACACCACTACCTCTAATACCCAGTAGCACGTCCTCTTGCATTGATGCATGCCTGTATTCGTCGTGGCATACTATCCACAAGTTCATCAAGACACTGTTGGTCCAAATTGTCCCACTCCTCAACGACAATTCGGCGTAAATCTCTCAGAGTGGTTGGTGGGTCAAGACGTCCATAAACAGCCCTTTTCAACATATCCCAGGCATGTTCGATAGGGTTCATGTCTGGCGAACATGCTGGCCACTGTAGTCGAGCGATGTCGTTATCTTGAAGGAACGCATTCACAAGATGTGCACGATGAGGTCGAGAATTGTCGTCCATGAAGACAAATGCCTCTCCAATATTCTGCCGATATGGTTGCACTATGGGTCGGAGGATGTCATTCAGGTATCGTAAAGCCGTTTCGGAGCCTTCCATGACCACCAGTGGCGTACGTCGGCCCCACATAATGCCACCCCAAAACATCAGGGAACCACCACCTTGCTGCACTCGCTGGACAGTATGTCTAAGACGTTCAGCCTGACCAGGGTGCCTCCAAACACGTCTCCGATGATTGTCTGGTTGAAGGCATATGCGACACTCATCGGTGAAGAGAACGTGATGCCAATTCCGTGGGGTCCATTCAGCATGTTGTTGGGCCCATCTGTACCGCGCTGCATGGTGTCGGAGTTGCAAAGCTGGACCTCGCCATGGACGTCGGGAGTGAAGTTGCGCATCATGCAGCCTATTGCGCACAGTTTGAGTTGAAACACGACGTCCTGTGGCTGAACGAAACGCATTATTCAACATGGTGGCATTGCTGTCAGGGTTCCTCCGAGCGGCAATCCGTAAGTAGCGGTCATCCACTACAGTAGTAGCCCTTGGGCGGCCTGAGCGAGGCCTGTCATCGACAGTTCCTGTATCTCTGTACCTCCTCCATGTCCGAACAACATCGCTTTGGTTCACTCTGAGACGCCTGGAAACTTCCCTTGTTGAGAGCCCTTCTTGACACAAAGTAACAATGCGGACGCGATCGAACTGCGGTATTGACCTTCTAGGCATGGTAGAACTACAGACAACATGAGCAGCGTACCTTCGTCCTGGTGGAATGACTGGAACTGATCGGCTGTCGTACCCCCTCCGTCTAATAGGCCCTGCTCATGCATGGTTGTTTACATCTTTGAGCAGTTTTAGTGACATCTATGAACAGTCAAAGGGACTGTATCTTGGATACAATATACACAGTCAACGTCTATATGCCGGAGATCTGGGAACCGAGATGATGCAAAACTTTTTTTGATGTGTGTAGATATTATCCTTCTGTCTTCCTAACACAACAGGTTTCCATATGTTGCGACTTTTTAATTATTTTTCCCATTCTTTGATGACCTTATCGAGAAAGATGTTGAACAGCAAGGGAGAAAGTCCATCACCCTGCCGAACAGCAGTTTTAATGGGAAAGGTTGGGAGATCTCTCCAATGAATTTGACCTTGGAAATTGTGTCGGTTAAGGTTTGTTGGATGAGTCGTCTCGTCTTCGGATCGAGATGGTTTTCTTCGAGTACATTAAAAAGAGATTTTCGATCAATGGAGTCATAAGCTTTCTGAAGGTCGACAAATGTACAGATGGTTGGGAGATTTCGTGTGGCTCGAAGTTTCAAGGTGGATTTCAGATTAAAGATTTGTTCGACGGCTGATCTGTTTGGTCTGAAGCCAGCCTGGTATTATTATTATTATTATTATTATTATTATTATTATTATTATTATTATTACTATGTCCGGCTCCGAGGCTAAATGGTTAGGGCACTAGGCTTTGGCCTGAAGTGTCCCGGGTTCAAAACCCGGCCGATCCATCAGGGATTTTAATCCCCTTGGGTCAATTCCCGTGGCTCGGGGACTGAGTGTATGTGACGTCTTCATCATCACTACATCCTCATTACGACAGGCATGTCGCCCACGGGCGTAACTAGCAAGACCTGCACTCGGCCTCTCCGGAGGCCAGACGATCATTCATTATCATTATTATTGGAGACCAACCATAGCTTCTATTATGATTAGACAGAAGATACTATACCACTAACTCAAATGCTGCTCGAGTAGGGTAGAGCAAGCTTTATTTAAGTTGGCAGGCCTGAGACACTCAGGACACAGAAGTGTAGTGATTGTTTATGACCGGCATGGGACTGAGCTCTCACTAGGGAGTAACTTGGACAGCATGCGAACAGTACTACCGGGGCTGTTTACCTGCAACGTGAACTTGTTAACCCTTTAGCCCACTGGGCGAGACGATGATGGCGACCACTGGGACACACTTACTCATGCCAGGTGTCTCCCCCAGCCTTAATCTGTGACTGGGAGGACACTGTGCACGTGATCCGTTGCACGACCAATGGCTGACACTCACAATAGGCTACATGTCATCACAACGTGTGAATATATTGCTAGTGAAAAAAAATGAAAATCCACAGCCTGCTTCCAGTCGACCGACCGGGTCAGGGAATGGAATGAATGAAGCCCCCATCTAGCGACGAGGATATGAATTTTGCCGGCTGCCGAAGCCTGTCGCACTCCCCTGGGGCAATGATTAAATGAATGTCAGATGAAATGAAATGATAGTGGAGAGTGTTGCTGGAATGGATTTGTGACAGGGAAAACCGGAGTACCCGGAGAAACCCCTGTCTGCCTCCGCTTTGTCCAGCACAGATCTCACATGGAGTGACCGGGTTTTGAACCACGGACCCAGCGGTGAGAGGTCGGAGTGCTGCCGCCTAAGCCACGGAGGCAGGATGAATATATTGCTAGTAAATATTATTATTATTATTATTATTATTATTATTATTATTATTATTATTATTAATGGTTACGGGAAGTGAGATTGTACTTGGATCGGATGGGGGTGAAAGAAGAAGATATAAAGGACTGAGAGCGATTTAGACGACTAGTTAAGGAGTTTACAGGTTTCCAGGAGACAGGGGAGTTGTCAGTGAGGAAAGGTAGATCTTACATGGAGGAACAGAAGAAGGAAGTGGGAGAGAGGATGAAGAGATATTGGTAGAGAGTGAAGACAACAAATAATGTAAAAACTGAGAAACGTGGTCCATAGATGACCGTAACGAATACATATATATTTACTAGCAGAAGTACCCATTCTTCGAACGGTCGTCGGTATTAATAACCAAACGTAATCAATTGAGCTACTGTTGCAATGGTTAGGGACTTGGAACCTGTTTGTCGACAAAGATAAATGATTAGTTGAAATATGCTCTGAAACTAATTTACCTAACGTGTACTTCCTGACGTGAAAATAAAATTGAAAACCTCGTAGACGAAATGCAATTCACGTCACATTAAAACTGACCCACACTGTTGTGTCAAGTGCACATCCAGAGGAAGACCTCTTTAATAAATTATAAAGGCTTTTGGTGCATGAAAATTCAGGTTTTTTAGCCTCCAATGGCCCAAATTCCTAAAAGCAAAAAAATAAAGTAAAAAATAAACTATTTCAATTCAGGAATTTTTGAAAATAATGTTGCTGTTTGAAGATATAATAGACCTTCTGTACGACACATCGCACGTTTAGGTCTTGTGAAAAAAATCCAGGGTACCTCTTGACCCCCTTAAGCGCATTGATGAATTTTACAGTTTTTGTTGGTTCCGTGATAATCTTATAGCCATTTGCAAACTTTCACAGAAATTTAATAAATGGAGTGGCATTACTTCTTGCAGAAATAGATGGAAAGTTGGATGTACCTTTTTGAGACACTGTTGTCATGGTTACTGGCCTGCATTCCTACATTAATTTATTAAATGAAATTAGTTTTCTGGGAATATCTCAGAAACTCTTGGTTTAAGAGCATTAAAATGTAGTTTCCGGGGACCCTTTACGACTGTTTAGGGGCCCCGAGGTTTTTTTTCTGACACCAAGGGGCTGAAAATGAGCTTTGTCTCGTCGTTGTAGGCCGTACTATCATCATCATCATTCTCTTGCACAGTTTCCAGCCGTTGGCCGGGTCTGTTTGGAACACAGGCCACTCCAACGTTTCTGTCTTCCCACCATCTCTCAGCTTCCACCACTGTCCAGTCTTCTCCTCTCTTCTTCACGCTTTCTTCCATCCCTTTCAGCCACCTGGCTCTCGGTCTTCCACTCGGTCTCTTTCCTTCCCACTTCGTCTCGTGTATCCTCCTGGGTATCCTCTTATCCTCCATTCGTTTTACATGTCCATGCCATCTAAGTCTAGATTTCTCTATACTATCCCGTAATGGTTCCTCCTTTATTAATTCTGTCCATCATTGTAACTCCAATACTGCATCTCAAGAAGCTCATCTCACTGGCCTGTATTTTGCTCTTCTCCCTTCCTTTCATAGCCCAGGTCTCCGAGGCATACGTCAGGATAGGGGGATAGTACGTCCGATATATGATCTTTTTTTCTGTTCTGAGGGACATCCTTGCTCCATAACATGCTTCTCACACTCCTCCGGAATGCTTCTGCCTGTCTCCCCCGCTCATTTTTTCTCTATAGTTTCTTCCATTATCTTGTATCAGGCTTCCCAGATACTTGAAACTCTCCACTTTCTTCAGCTTTTCCCCACCAATTGTTATTCCCGTTGTGGTTCTTTCCTTCTTCCTTGTTGTGATCACCATCTCACTCTTATTTATGCTAAATGTCATCCCATATCCTTGTATTATTCCTTCCTACACGTCCAACTGTTCCTGTACCTCCTCCTCCTTGTTCTCCCAAATCATCAAATCATCCGCTAACACCATTGCTTTCATCTTTCCTTCCCCAATTACTTTTGCCACTCGGGTCATTATGTCATCCATCACCACAATGAAAAGTAACGGTGCCAGTGCACTTCCTTGTTTCAGGCCGTTTCTCTGTTCCACCCAGTCCGAACTCTCTCCTCCCACTTTCACTCAGCTCACGCTTCCCTTGTACATCTCCTTTATCCTCCTTATAGTCCATTTTTCTCCTCCTCTATCCTCCAGGGACTTCCATACTTTGTTTCTGCATACACTTTCATATGCTTTCTCAATGTCCAGGAAGGCCATCAGTAGATCTGTTCCATACTCACAGTGCTGTTCTTGTAACTGCCTTACAGCAAAAATCAAATCCACTGTGGACCTTCCTGCTCTGAAGCCATGTTGTTCTTCCCTCATCCCTCCTTCTATCCTTGTCCTAATTCTCCTTTCCAAAACTTTCTCAAACATCTTTGCACAATGACTCATCAGTTTTATTCCCCGATAGTTTCTGCATTCTGTTCTACTACCTTTGTCGAAGATCGGGACAATTATTCCCTTTTTCCAGTCCTCTGGGGTCTTCCTTTCCGTAGTGTAATGAAAATGAAAATCCACAGCCTGCTTCCAGTCTTCGACCGGGTCAGGAATGGAATGAATGAAGCCCCCATCTAGCGGCGAGGATATGAACTGTGCCGGCTGCCGAGGCCTGACGCACTCCTCTGGGGCAATGATTAAATGAATGACAGATGAAATGAAATGATAGTGGAGAGTGTTGCTGGAATGAAATTCTGACAGGGAAAACCGGAGTACCCGGAGAAAAACCTGTCTGCCTCCGTTTTGTCCAGCACAGATCTCACATGGAGTGACCGGGATTTGAACCACGGACCCAGCGGTGAGAGGCCGGCGTGCTGCCGCCTAAGCCACGGAGGCTTCCTTTCCGTAGTGTAATAATAATATTAATTATAATATTAATATAACAATATAGGGATAGGGATATAATAGACCTTCCGTAGCACACCAGCACGTGTAAATCGCGTGAAAAAAAATCTAGAGTACCCCTTGACCCCCTTAAGCGCATTATATGTATTGATGAATTTTACAGCTTAGTTTGGTTCCGTTATAACCTTCTAGCCGTTTGCAAACTATCTCAGTAATGTAATAAATGGAATTGTATTGCGTCTTATATTACAGCAATAGATGGACCTGTGAATTTCTGTTGCCATGGTTACCGGCTAGCTTCCTTTCATTATTGTATTAAATGAAATTAATTTTCTGGGAATATCTCAAAAACTATTGGTTTTAGGGCCTTAAAATGTTTCTCACATTGAGGGGCTGAAAATGAGCTTTGTCTCGCCCTTCTACGCCTATTTCAGCATGTATTTTAAGGGGGTAGGCCCCCTTTTATGAGAGGTACAGAGAAGAGTTACATCAATGATTGGTGTCTTGCCTCTGAAGGATATCTGTACCAAATTTTACGTTGATCCACTCAGCCGTTCTCGAGTTATAAGGACACAAAAAATTGTCCACAGACAAACAAACAAACAAACAAACAGAGAGACAGACAGACAAAAATTTCATTTTCGCGCGCATCCGTCATAAAACAGTCTAAAACGCGTAAATAACGCAGATTTCCGCAGAAATTCAGAAAAAACAGACAAACTTTCATTCTTATATATAGAGAGATTAATACTTTTTCCTTTTTTTTCTGTTGGTTTACCCTCCAGGTTGGCTTTTCCCCATGACTCAGCGAGGGATCCCACCAATACCGCCTCCAGGGCAGGGTACTGGAGCTTGAAACATCGGGTCGGGGGATACAACTGGGGTGGTGGGACCAACACCTCGCCCAGGTGGCCTCACCTGCAAACAGAGGCCTCATGAGGGATGGGAAGAGAGGCGAAGATTGGGAGGGATAGGCAAGGAAGAGAGAAGGAGGCGGCCGTGGCCTTATGGTAGGTAACATCCCGGCATTTGCGTGGAGACGGAGTGGGAAACCACGGAAAATACTTCGAGGATGGCTGAGGAGAGAATCGACCCCCCCCCCCCTTCTACTCATTTGGACCACCCGAGGCTGAATATACCCCGTTCCAGTTATCATACCACTCTTGAAATTTCGTGGCAGAGCCTGGAATTGAACCTCGGACATCCGGGGTGGCAGCTAAGCACGCTGACCACCATGCCACTGAGGCGACATTATTAATAATAATGTTATTATTTTCCCTAAGAATAAGTCTTTACGTCACGCAATGAGTTACAGAAAGATCTGCACGAAATTGAGATGACATGTGAAGATATCCTGGAGGTTGACGAGAACTCCAAGAACATCAGTTCTCAACCAAAGCTGACGCTGGAAACTGGAAAGGCGTAGACGAAAGAGAGAAAGGAACAACACTGTCTAAGAACGAGAATAAACGATTACTGGACTAGCATTATATTCAAAGAAACAGTTGAAATAGCGTGGCCCTTAGTTGACCAAAACGAAATAATAATGATGATGATGATAATGTTGATTCGTTTCAGGACTTTGCGACATCGTGGTCATGTAGCCCTGTGTACTTGGTGTGCATAGAATTTGTCTGATAACTTGTGTCACTGATGTCCGTACTGTGATCGGAGTCATCCACGTGGTTCGCTCCTGGCCGTGGTAAGTGATATTTGAAAGGCGGCAAAAATACGACACGCATGTCATACGATGTTGGCATGTCAAAGAACCCATTTGAATTCAGTAGGCCGTGTTCATAATGGCAAAATTAATCTCGGGAGTTTCCGCCAACACAAAGTTCCTCATTTCTCTACTAGAAAGCGCTATAGTGTTCAAGGAGTTTTGATATCTAACCTCCTTGGCTTTCATAGTGCTTCAAGGAACAACGGAATTCTGTTATTTTTATACAGTCCATCGGAACTTGAAGAAAAAAGCAGCCCTCGTATTTATGTAATCCGGCTACAAGTATTCATGTCCATCAACAACGGAGCTTTGAAGCTATTTTCAGTATAAATCTGATATATTTTATTGACTCGACTATTAGCACAGCAAGTGTTTGAGTGAGATTTCTGAGCTTGTCACGACAGGACAAATATTTAATTCACTCGTCGCGTGGACGAACAGGTCATGCACGACCAGTGGGTGTTATTACCTGCTGTGATGAAAATGAAAATCCACAGCCTGCTTCCAGTCTCCGACCAGGTCAGGAATGGAATGAATGAAGCCCCCATCTAGCGGCGAGGATATGAACTGTGCCGGCTGCCGAGGCCTGACGCACTCCTCTGGGGCAATGATTAAATGAATGACAGATGAAATGAAATGATAGTGGAGAGTGTTGCTTGAATGAAATTTTTGACAGGGAAAACCGGAGTACCCGGAGAAAAACCTGTCTGCCTCCGTTTTGTCCAGCACAGATCTCACATGGAGTGACCGGGATTTGAACCACGGACTCAGCGGTGAGAGGCCGGCGTGCTGCCGCCTAAGCCACGGAGGCTCGTATTCAATTGTCAAGATAACAGTTCCAAATGTCACGCACTCTGTGGACAAGGCAGGTGACTATTTTATAAGCTCTTCATGTCCTCAGTACGGATGAAAGGTTATTTGTGTAATCCTAGGCTAAGCTTTTCCTGCTCATGCAAACAATTTGTTGTCGTTGTTGTTTTTTTCTTCAGTTAAGTGCTTTGACATCAAGGTCATTTCAGCTGCATGTCTCAGCTGTAACATTTTCACCTGCTGTACCCAAGGTTCCAGGATCGAATTCTGGCACGGTCAGCTGGCATTTGAGGGTGCACAATTGCGAGCTAGCCGTGTCAGTAGATTTACTTGCCCGTTGGTGATCCCCTTCGGAGCAAAACAGTGGCACCCCGGAGTCTCTAAAAGCCGCAGAAGTTAAACGGGACGTAAAACCAATAACATTATTATGATTATTATTATTATTTCATTTCAACATCATGTATTTGGGCGTGTGTACAATTTATCTGATAACCTGCATTTTTGTGATGACTGTAGTGGTGTGTGTAACTGAATTAGGGACAGGGATGAGGTAAGTGCCCTGGGTCTTAATAAGGTACTATCCCTCCATTTGCCAAGAGTGAGTGTTGAAAAAGCCGGGGAAACGATAATCAGGATAGCTGTCAGCGCCGGGATTCAAACTTACTATCTCTGGAATTTCTTCAGCTGCCCACGTGGTCATGGTGTACGATTTAAAGAACATGGCTAAACCTCTCCTTGTGATTTGACAACGATATAAGTGCATTAAACCCTAAGTAGACAACCTTTGGTTTAAGTCAAACGTGGTTAATATAGACAGACATGTTATTTTTAACAAGAAGTTCCGTGACGAACTAAAGAGTCTACTTTTCTTAAAATTTAAGATTCATGCCAATGATTAATCTATATGGATCTATCTAGAATAATGACGAAATTAAGTTGGTAATATCGAATTTTTTAAATTAGTTTGAAATACTGTATACCTGGCATAATGTAGCCTAATAGAGAACTACAGTTGGCAGCCCTGGTGATTGAATATATTCTTAGTTCCATCTCTTAAGGTACAGAATACAAAATTTGGTTGAAGTCCAATGGAAAGCATGGACGTTACATTCAGTTAAACATTGGATCAAACAGTGCGCGTAAAATCATGTTGGCAACAATGACATACATGTATTGGGCAGTAATAATCTGAAATAATGTGATCTATTGTTGTGTCAATTTTGAATGAAATCCATTAGTTAGTATAGAAGTTACATGTATTTTAAAATTGGACCTATCAGCAGGCTTAGAATCATGTTGGCAGCACTGGCGTAGGCCTATATTAGTTACTCCAAATTAATGTAGAATGCCAGGTACTATGCATGTGCAAAGTTTAGAGCTATTGGATTGCATACTTTCTGATATATTGATATTAGGGTAACAAAAATAGAGACAGTATTTATTAACAGTTGGCAGCCCTGATTACTCTTAGGAATAGGCATAGTCATATCTGTTATGGTACACATAGCACACACGAAATTTGGTTGATATCCAAATGATAGTATAGAAGTTACATGTATTTAAGGTTGGACCTCTCAGCAGGCTTAGAATCATGTTGGTAGCACTGACGTATGTACGTTACTCCAAATTAATATAGAATGTCAGGTACTATACATGTGCATAGTTTAAAGCTGTCGGCTTGCATACTTTCTGATATATGGGTATTTGGATAAAATAAATTGAGAGCATTTATTAACAGTTGGCAGCCCTGGTGGCTCTCAAGAATACGTTCAGTCATATCTGTTTATGTACACAAGGCACATACGAAATTTGGTTGAAATCCAATTGATAGTGTAGAAGTTATATGCATTTAAAATTTGGACCTATCAGCAGTCTTATAATCATTTTAGCAACACTGCCATGTATGGCCTCCTGGAAATTAAACTGCAATATTATTGTCTATACGTGTGCCAATTTTGAAATAGCTCCCATTCATACCTTCCAAGCTATCCAACATGGAGCTCAAATTTCAATTGCGATTTTTCAACAGTTGGCAGCACTGACATCATTTTCAAATATGGCCGTGAGATATTCAGGTATATAGATCTTTACTCCTACCAAATTTTGTTTAGATTGCTGCAGCCGTTGAGGAGTTGATAGGGAGGGACACGCACACAGCCAGCCAGACAGACAGAAGGACAGACAGACAGACAGACAGACGGGCGGACAGACAGACAGACACACATTTTCCCGATCTCATAAGTCTACTTTTTCCTCATTTTTGCAAAATGTGAAAAGTAGGCTAAACATCTTAACAATATTCTTAAATGCAAGTTGGGACATACAAATTACAACATTGTACTCTACTACGGTACGAAGGTGGATCGACAATTCTTTGCCCCTAGTTTTTTTTAGCCCAAAAAAACTGGTAATTGCAATTAATAATATACAGCACGTACTGTTCAACGTACCTTACACTAATTATCCACACAGTCTCCACATTTGTTCAGACATTTGTCCCATCGCATCACTAAATTTGAGATGCTCCTGGGGTAGAATTCAGCCGGCTGACTGTGGAACCATCGTTGGACTACTGTCTTAGCGTCATTGTTGCACGTGAATCGCTGTCCTGCCAGGAACGTCTTCAGTGGATCAAAAACGGGGAAATCACTAGGGTCGAGGTCTGGACTGTAGGTGGGTGGTCCAAACACTCCCAGTGAAATGACCCGAGCATGTTGGCGGTTCTGGTTGTAACATGTGGCCTCGCACTGTCATGGTCCGCTGAAGAAGTTCCTGGCACACAGTGCCCTCCAAAAAAAGAAAGCGTAACACTTCACATTTTGATAGAAAGCTTAGTTAAATTCCACAAGTATGAGAGTAACCATACGTTTTCCTATATTTTTTATTAGCCAGTGTTCGGTGAATGATACTGAAGGAGAATCAACAATTAATAACACCTGGAGGTTATTTTAAACAGTAACTCTTTCTTTACTAAGCTTTCCCCCATGAGACTTTTTGTCGTTAAATGCTAGGGTTTTGTCTGGGGTGCACTTAAATAAGAGCCCAGTCTCGTGAAAGTTGAACATGTTTTTAGGCTCCATGCTTTCAATAATCCCTTGCAAGTCTCTCTTCCACTGTTCAGCCTCACACTGATCAACGCAATTGTAATCTGCTGAAACAATGGTGAACGCTCCCGTGTAGGCCTATTTCTTATTCATTTCGCGCCAATAATTAAAACCATTATTTTGGATTTGAAGTTGTCTTAGCTCCCTTGACGCTGATGAAGTCTACATTGTTGGTTGAAACATGTGCCAGGTACATTTATGTTTAATAAATGTATTAATTAAGGTGGATAATTTTCATTTTCGCACCTTTAGATTGAAGGTTTTTGAGTTTTGAAAGTCAATACCATACTGAACAAATTATCAATCTACTAGCAAACCACCCCGGTTTCGACCGGTATCTCTTAACGATTTACCCAGCGTAAGCTTAAAGGGTGCACGGAAGGCAGGTCGCAGACATAATTCAGAAAAGCCGAGGTGAACAGCGAAACTCCAAACACATATACTCTTCTCTGAAGTCTTAACTCGACACGATTCGACAGTTTGATGCTGGCTGAAGCTGGGGTGATAGGCTCGCTGGCTTGCAAACTCGTTCTGAAGCTAGTAATTTCAATTTCCACTGAATGGGGATTCTTGGAAGCAATGAAAACGTAAGACCACTTATAGTGGGCGATGTATTAAACGTAGAGATATGCTGTCGCGGACTCTTCCGTAGAACTTGTCATGCTGAACAATTCGTACACTCATAATATATAGATATTTTAACGATTTACCATACGTAAGCTTAAAAGACGGACGACAGGTTTTTCTTCGACTCGATTCACTTAAATTGTTACTGCTCGGCTTCCTTTGGTCATAAATGAATGTATTTGTACAGAAACCTTCCCCCAAGTAATCCTTTACAAAATGATGAAAACTGCATCAAAATCTATCCAGTGGTTCTCGAGATTACCCGGAACATCCAAGATTCGGGGACTTTGTTTTACACTATGTGGAGATATGGAAGTGAGACCTAGCTAGATTCCGGATAACTGATACTTAAGTTAGAGGTAACTGATATGAGGGTAGCACGAACTATTTCTGAGACAAATAAATGGCAGCACATGCAGGTAGATACTCGTAATGAAGAGATAAAGGCTATGTTAGAAATGCACACGCTAGATGAAGTTCTTCGTGTAAGCCGACTCAGATGGTGAGGTCATGTGAAGAGAATGGAGGAGGAGAGATTACCTAAGAAGTTAATGAGTTCAGCTGTAGAGGGTAAGAAAAGCAGAGGCAGACCAAGGAGGCGATGGTTAGATTCAGTGTTGAACGATTTCAAAGTGAGAGGTTTGAAAGCAGAGAAGACCACCGTGCTGCTAATTGGCTATCATGGAGGCGACTTGTTCGTAAACAGAGGCTTGCAGTCTGGACTGGACGCTGAAAGACAAATCAGCTTCAAATGAAAATTAATGAATGAATATTATAATAAATAGCAATACCCCGTAACATTTCACGGAATTCTAAGAACAATATCTCTGCAAAATATGTAATATGTTCGTAACACTGTACTTGCCTGTCAATAATTTAAATAACATATCGATTCATCTTAACATGGACATAATGTTGTGGGGTTTGAAGCCATTTTTCAATGTTGCCTTAGTAAACAAAAGTTTGGTGCTTTTCAGTCGGTCAACACGAATGTACCCAAAAGAGTTGGGTTATACCCTAATCCTGAAAAGAATTACATGAGATTAATAAATACACTAGGATGACCAGTTTCGATCGTCAAGCGATCATCATCAGATCTGTTACACTTAGGCTGTAAAATCTATGTTTGAAAATAGAGGTGAAACGGTCAACCGTCACTGCTCCAGAGGGAAGTTGATACTACTCGGAGCTACAGCGTGGAAGACATCCAACCTGATATGTAATAACTCTTTTGGGTACATTCGTGTTGACCGACTGAAAAGCACCAAACTTTTGTTTTGTTATGGGCATAATGGTTACCTTAAATACAGCCAGAGCTATAACATGATGCATACACCAATCGCATTATCCTCCACTAATCCATTAACGATGAATAGAAGCTCCAAACATGTCAAATCAGAGTTGGAAGGCGTCCACAGTGAAGTAACTCCATTTATATGTGTCACGTCTACTGGCACAATTCCTTTATTGCTGGACTAAAGCGTTATACAACTGAACTCTGGACTGTCGCATTAAACCAGGCGACTTTTTGTGGTAGAGCTAATGTGTTGACCTATTTACTCACGCGTCAACGAGTTAATGGCAATTTTATTCTTTGTCTGAAAAATTTCTTTTGTGCGCGCCCACTGGCGTAGTTTACAAGGGTAGAATTGAGTATTAGAAACACCACCAAAGCTGAACGTACAGTGGATGAGCATATTATTGGGGCCACTAGATAAAAATTAGGGGGCTGCGTAATCCAGACGATAGAGGGGAGTTAGTTCGATCCCCACCCAAGTAGTCCATTCAAGAAACAAAACTACCATTTCCAGCAAAGGAAATGGCCTTGGGGTACACTCTGCCTACACCAGAAATTCCTGGCAACAAAGGTGCCAGGCATGGAATTGATAACTCCATCCCATATGCCAAGAGCGCTAGCCTCTACACAATGAAGTGGTCAAATGGCAAGTATATTTAATCGTAGATTAATTTCTTTGAGATTTTTGTGTGAATTGCTATTATATTTGAATTGTAGTCAACAAGTTCAATTTCAAATAGTTCGTACTTTGGATACCAGATGTCAATGTCACTGACACCCAGTGGCGAACGTTGGAAATTTATAGAGCGTTTCTAACCAAATAACCTACAAACTTTGGCTACACACTACCAATTGCAGTGGTAAGTTCTTTTACATGGCATAAATCTATGACATGGGCCCGCCGGCCTCACTTCCCCTCCGAAGGATGGCATACTGAAGGATTCTAACGCTCTTAAAATTGTACGACTTCGACCGGGTTCGAAGCCGCGATCATGGGCATAGCAGTTCAGCATGCTACCGACTACGCCACCGAAGCCTCTTTTGTGTGAATTATATGATGCAGTAAATTGACAAAGGCATGTATTGTGATGGTAGTAGGACTGGCCGTTTGTATATTGTAAAAGAGACAATGGGCCAACATCTATACAACAAGATTCTTGAGAAACGTTTGTGTCTACAAATCTGTGAATGGTTCCCGTCCAGAAATTTGTGTTCATGCACGACTTTGCACCTTGTTACAGGAATTAAAAATAGGGAGATAAAGTTACTTAGTGACAACAAATTTAAGGTTTTGGGGTGGCCTCTCATATCTCCGGACCTCAACTAAATTTAGATTCGTTGGGAGCTAAGGAACAGGAACGTTTCCGCTGAGATAGTCACGGCTATGATCCGATTGACCGATGGATTCATCAATGTGTGGCATCACGACGATGGAATCAAAAGCAATTCTCTCAGAGGAGGCATTTGGCACGTGGGGATGTTTAAATGCAGGAGAGCCATGTCAGTAGATTTACAACCATGATACCTCTGTATTTAAAACGAACGTAAAATCGATAGCATCATTATTATTTTATTATATGTTTTATTATTATTGTTATTATTGTTGTTGTTGTTGTTGTTAGGAGAACAAATATCATTTTTTGTTGCCACTGCTATTACTTATTTAATAGCCTATCAGCAATTCCTCATGAAGGAACATAACTCGTTCAATGAGTATGAGGAGGATTCAGTGTAATTAATGCAACTTCAACACGATTTTTAGCCTATTTTTATTTATGAAAAAAATAGGGTTAAGAGACCACCTTTTGTCCTTGTGTGTGTGTGCGTGCCTGTGAGTGTATGTGTGTCCGTAATAAAATATAAACGGCTGTAGCGATATTAGTGAAACTCGGTAAGGACATAGCACTATTTTCTGCGACCCCGAGCATGTCCTTCAAATGTTATTATGTCTTACGAATCCAAAATGGCGGCTGTGCGATATATTTCACTGGCATTCTATATCGCCGAAACTATTACTGGTATCACCCTGAAAAATTGTACGGTGATAAAGGACACAACTAGAAGTTCACTTACAGTATATGACATTCAAAAACCTGTCAAGTACAAAACGAACATGGGGCTAAGGGAATTTGAAACATTTAAATAGACTTTTGTCGCGATTTAACAATCCGAGCGCAGTGAAATATGGTACAGCAAATGTTTATACACATTGTAATGCACTGGCATTCAATATAGTTCAATTGATTACATATCCTCAAGATGGCGGCTGTGCGAAATTTTCAAATAAAGTTTTTATTTCATATGTCACAATCATGCAATCGAAGTGAAAGTATGAACAATGAGCCCATATACTGTACATATATAAATCCAACATGGCGACCAACCGAAATATTTAGACGGCTCTCAATATCTACTAATCTGCAACCAAACTGAAATTTGGTATGTTGATAACATAAGTTCACCTATGGGACATTCAATAACCTAGTGAGCACAAATCCCAAATGGCGCTGACGCGAAATTTAAATATTTAAATGGACGTATATCGCGATTTAACCATCCGAGCGTAGTGAAACTTGGTACGGTAAATGCTTACACACATTTTTAAACACTGATATCTAATTTATTTGAATTGTTTTGATAATCTCAAGATGGTGGCTGTGCGAAATTTGAAATCTCGTTTTTATTCCTTATGTCCTAATCATGCCATTGAAGTTTGAATAATAAACATACGCAATAATCTTCATGTAATAGTACATAACTCCATGGCCTACATATATAAAAATCCAACATGGCGACCATCCGAAATATTTAGATGGTTATCAATACCTACAAATATACTATAGCTATCAAACTGAAATTTTGTAGGTTGATAGAGGCAATTAACATTAGTAGGATATATGAAAATAGGCTATTTAGTTCTTCACGGAAATACTTGTTTTGCATTTTATTTCGTTTTTCACAATAATACCTCTAATTTATTTACTCATATTTATTCATAATAATAATAATAATAATAATCTATATAAAACTCAATGTTGGTTTGTCTGTTATTTATACAAATCTACCCTTTGGAACCCAGCGGGTAACACTGTCTACTTTAAATTTCGGACAGGCAACTCCTTTCACTGCATTTAGGTCCTTTTGCACAAATCTACACCGTTTCACCGATCTAATAACTTGATGGACATATTGTCGCCAGGCGACAACGACTAGCACTCTATCATGATAGTCAACGCCGCACCATTGATGGACAGGTTGTCACTAGGCAACAACGATTTACTCTGTATCATGATAGTCCGGTAAAATTTGCTTAATGACACATGGGAAAACTGACCGATTGTGAATCAAGGATTGTATTGGACTGTACTGTTCTGTATGCTATCGTATGCACAGTTAATAAGCATATTAGCAAATTACAATGTAATGCTATCCTGTCAGAAAATCATAGTGGCAAACATTCCTACATTCTCCTATCACCATTTCGCAATTTTCATGTGTAGACAGTTGTTATTTTATTTGCGGGGCTTAGGCATCGTGGTCATGGTGCCCCGTGTGCATGGTTGTGTGTGTGTAGAATTTTTGTGATAACCCGCGTTATTGTGATTGTTGAACTAGCATGTGTAGTAAATAGGAGATAGAATATGGTATTTTTCAGTGTTGCTCAAGGATTTATTGGACATTAGTATTCACTATGCTATCGTATGCACAGTAAATCAGCATATTAGCAAATTGTAATGTAATGCTATCCTGTCAGAGAAAAATAGTGGCAAACATTCCTACATTCTCTTATCACCATATTGCAGTTTTCATGTGTAGACAGTTGTTATTTCATTTGCAGGGCTTATACATCGTGGTCATGTTGCCCCGTGTACATGGGTGTGTGTGTAGAATGTTTGCGATAACCTGCGTTATTGCGATTGTTGCACTAGCATGTGTAAATTGGAGATAGGATATGGTATTTGAAGCCATTTTTCAGTGTTGCTCAAGGATTTATAGGACTGTAGTATTCTCTATGCTATCGTATCCACAGTTAATATTTCATTTCCGGGGCTCAGACATCGTGGTCATGTTGCCCCGTGTACATGGGTGTGTGTCTAGAATTTTTGTGATAACCGGCGTTATTGTGGTTGATGCAAAAAGGAAGCTTGTAGTTTAACGTGACCGTAAATCTCGCGATCATAAGCCACGGGACCTCCGTTTTACGTGGAATCCGAACCACAGGACATGGCATTTCACATCGAAAATCTCACATGCAGTGACCGGGAATCGAACCCGGTCCGCCTTGGTGAGAGGCATACAGCTTGACCGCTGAGCCACCACGCCCCGCTGTGGTTGATGCACTAGCATGTGTAAATCTATATATATGTCTGTCTGTCTGTTATTTATACAAATCTACACCGTTTCACCGATCAGAAGCAAAATTTGTATACTTACCCTTTGGAACCCAGCGAATAACACTGTCTACATGAAATTTCGGACAGACCCCTCCATTCCCTGCATTTAAGCCCTTTGACACAAATTTAAACCGGTTCACCTAATTACAACGAATTTTACATACCGTTTGAAAACCTGCTGGTAACAATGTCCATTTGATATTTTGGACAACCCTCTCCATTCTCTAAATTTAGAATAACAGACAAAAGGAACTTGAGAAACACGTTTTAAGGCCCTAGAACCATATGAGAATGTCTTAATAAGTCTATTGTTGACTGACAAAGCGGGCTGCACCACGCCACCCCTACCAGTGTTCTGGAGCAGAATTGCGAAAATAGTTGCATCTTGCGCTGCTTATAAATTGCAGTCACGGGGAGGAATTAGTGCAAAGAGGTTTTCTTAGGCCCCTGAAAACAGTTATCATCATGAATATATTATGCCTCTGTATAAGTGCGAAGGTGTTGGTGCAGTACATTGAGGTGTAGATCAGCTGCAATAAGCGTTGGTGCTTCCAAATTTACTTTCAGTTACTCCGATCCTTATCCACTGTTGTTACCTCAGGAGCTCAGGACAGCCAAAGTTTTCCAAAGTGCTCTGATTATTTTCGTACAGCGCTATTCGACAACAGACGACACTATTGGTCACTACTTTTCTAACAGCCAATGTGATGTAGGCCCTAGCCAGTGTCCTTTATTTCACTTACTCCTCTTTCTAATCGTATTTTTCAATTCTTTTGTAAATTACATGTATTGTGTCAGTACTGTAGTTAGTAAATAGCCGTTTCCCTATTCATTATTATCATTATTATTACGGGAAAATGACGTGAATGTTTGTCCATTATACCGTACTACGTATCACCCCCACTAACACCACAAAAAGTTATATTTTTACATTTGTTTCTTTCTGTTAGTTATGTATAATGTGCCAGTTCTGTAGTAGTATTCATTATCATCCATAAGACATATAAATCCACCGAGCGGAGCCGGGCACTACTGCTAGTAAATACATCAGCATTTCAAAGACGAAGGTTATGTCGGTAGGGATGAAACACAAGAAAATAGAATGTCAGGTACGAGGAACTCAATTGGAGCAGGTGGGACATTTTAAGTACTTAGGCTGTGTGTTCTCACAGGCTGGTAGTATGGGGAACGAAATAGAGTCGAGGTGTATAAACGCCAATGCAGTAAGTTCTCAGTTGCGATCTACAGTATTCTGCAAGAAAGAAGTTAGTATAGCGACACAACTCTTCCTAAATCGCTCAGTGTTTTGCTGTATGGAAGTGAGAGCTTGGTAGATTCAGGATATCTGATACATAAGCTAGAGAAAACTGATATGAGGGTAGCATGAATGATTGCTGGGACAGATAGATGGGAGCAATGGCAGGAAGGTACTCGTAATGAAAAAATACAGGCAAAGATGGAAATGAACACGCTAGATGAAGCTGTTAGTATGAACCAACTCAGATGGTGGGGACATATGATGAGAATGGTGGAAGAGCTGTTGAGGATAACAGAAGTAGAAGTAGACCTAGAAGGCGATGTTTAGATTCAGTGTTGAATGATTTCTTAGTGAGAGGTGTAGTAACAGAGGAGGTCGCAGTGCTAACTGTTAATAGGGGATCATGGAGGCAACTTGTACGCAAAAAGAGGCTTGCAGACTGGACTGGACGCTGAAAGGCAAAACAGTCTCAAATGTAAATGTATGTTATTATTATTATTATTATTCCTATTTCAGCACATCTGTGGGTACAAATTTACATATATGTAGGATATGTATTTGTAATGGAGCCTTTGATTAGAATGGAGGTAGCAGTAGCCTTAAGTTAGGAACCATCCCTGCATTTACGTATTGCAAAAGTGGGGAACCCTTACACCACAAGATTATCATCATTATTATTAATTCGTATTTGTTATGAGATGCAAACTAGGGTAGTAAATAACTCGTCAAGACCACAAACTCGTGTTCTTTGCTGCACAAAGGCATGAATATTGAATTATTATGGGATGGGATAAAGGTTCTAGTATTCCTTTTATAGACCTTTCTTTTATCAACGGTGCTTTCAGAGTTAGCATCAATGTTTACACTCGTGTATTGTGGCTCAATTGGTCGATATGCTGGATTAGCTAACTCAACAAAGAAAGGTAAAAAACACCATTTGAGAAATCGACGATATCCCTCCCCAGGAGAGTTCACAGACACGCGTGACTTTTTAAATTATGAAGAGACCAAAGTCAGTGTGGGAGATGATCAGCTCGGTTCAAGGGGAATTCTCCAAGCTCTGTAAGCATAGCACTTCCACAGTGTGCCAGTATTACTAACAGACAGTCGCGCTCAGAATTAATCAACGAACGAATGAATAATATACCAAAATCATTGTAGTATGAACCTTTCAAAACAAGGCAAAACTCATACACTATAGCACAGTAGTAAAGCCAGAGGGTCTGTACGCCTCGGAGTGCTTGACACTGAATAAAAAAGGGGATCTTCAGGAACTGGCAAAAAGGAGAGGAAAATTTTGCGGAAAATTTTAGGACCACAGAAAACTGCTGACGGGACATGGAAGAACAGAAGGAATGATGACCTCTATAAACATACTGAAAAAATTACTGTCACAATGCGGAAGCGAAGGTTGAAATTCTACGGACATTTGGTGAGAATGGACGAGAACCGACTGACTAAGAGGATATTCAAGTATATTACAGAGCTGAAGGCTACAACTAAGTGGGTAGAAGAGGTTAAAAGAGACGCCAAGGAAAGTGGACTCACAGTGGATGTGATCCACAACAGAAAAGAGTTCAGAAACCGAATTGACAACATCAAGATTTTCGAGGAGAAAACACCTAAAATTAGAACCAAACTGGTAATATCCGAGGAGGAGCGAAAGATCAGAAGTGAACGAATGAAGAGGTTTTGGGAAGAGAAGAGGAGATTAACCAGAAAGCCTTAGGTTCCATGCGGTCCACAGGCGGCCAAATTCGGAAGAAAGAAGAAGAACCTTTCAAGATCGAAATAATCCTGATCCAGATTCTCAAAGATTCACTCCAAATTATATACTTTCATCTAAATTTCTCAGATGGGTTACTTTTCCACCAATTAATACTAATTTTGATGGATAGAGTATGTTTGTGCCGGGTCCGTGGTGTTGGGGTAGCGCGTCTGCCTCTCGCCCGGAGGTCCCGCTGATATGGTAACTGACAACAGTAGCTATGCTTGCCAAGGTAAGACTCCAGGCCATGGGACCAGGCTCTCTGCGGACTCGGTGGACAGGTAGGTTCCAGCTCCACCGTCAGAAGTACTGAACCTGTATTCCATGGTTTCCCATGTTCGGCTCCGTGGCTAAATGGTTAGCGCGCTAGGCTATGGCTACCGTGTCCCGGGTTCGATTCCTGGCCGGGCCATCAGGGATAGTTATCTCCTGGGGTTGATTCCCGTGGCTCGGGGACTGGGTGTATGTGCCGTCTTCATCATTACTTCATCCTCATTACTACGCGCAGGTCGCCCACGGGCGTCAATTAGAAAGACCTGCACTCGGCCTCTCAGGAGGTCACACGATAAAAAAATAAAAAAAAATGTTTTCCCATTTTCAAATCCAGACATATGCTGGGACGGTACATTTTAATAGGTCATGGGGCTGCTTCCGTCTAATTTCTTGCCCAGTATACTGTAATTCATCTTCATCAATTTCATCTCCCATTAACTCTTCTCGTTTGGTAGGCATCACGACGGGCATCCGGCAGTAAAGACCAACAACCACGTAGTAATTCAATCGAATCTTATCAGTGACCCCGTTGAAAGGGGAACACTATTGAGTACACATACATACAAAATACTGATGTATAAAGATTCACTGAGATCAGTACTGCTATATGCCTGTCAGACATCGCCAATTTCAACATAAATGATTAAAGGCATCTTACAGTACTGTATTACAGTATGTGTGACTAACTGCTTGCCGGCTATTCAGGAGTGCTCGTGTCTGCCGTTTGTGCAGTGGTAAACAAGGTACAAACAATGGCCCGAGCTGGCTTGACTAACAGCAACCACGTACGCTCCTAGCTAGTTGTTTTTGTTGTTGATTTTTAGCCTACTTTCGATTTTTGCAAAAAATGAAAGTAGACTTATGAGATCGACACAGGGCCAAAAATTGTGTGTCTGTGTCTGTGTGAGTGTGTGTGTGTGTGAGTGTGTGTAATCTGAATGTCTGTCCCCACGATCAATTCGAACAAGGTGAAAACGAATTGAGCGAAATTTCGTACGGAGGTAGAACTAGCAAAGGGCACCTCAGTGTCATGTTTTATATTGCCGCCATCTTGACGGAAACGTAATGGCGGCCACCCAAATATTCAAAGCTTAAATCAAATTGCGACTAACCTAATCATTCGATCTATACCAAATTTTGCAACAACATATATTTATATGTCGGGCGTCTTTTGATTAAATTACGAGGGCATCAGATCAATAGTTTACAGATGTAAACTATGTATGTGTAGAAATCGATTCCCCCTATCATCAGCCCTATAGTTTGCATATAGTGGCCATGTGTGTGTGCAAATCGATTCCCCGTATCTATTCAAACACGGTGAAACCGAATTGAACACAATTTGGTACAAAGGTAGCACTAGCAAAGGGCACCTCAGTGCCTTGTTTTATATTGCCGCCATCTTGACGGAAACGGAATGGCGGCCACCCAAATGTTGAAAGCTTAAATCAAATCACGACCAACCTAATAATTTGATCTCTACCAAATTTTGCAACAACATACCTTTTTGTGGGAAGCAACTTTTGACTGAACTACAAGGTCATTAGCCCAATAGTTTGCAGATAGCGGCCATGTATGTGTGCAAATCGATTCCCCATATCAATTCAAACACGGTGAAACCGAATTGAATGCCTTTTTGTACAGAGGTAGCACTAGCAACGGGCACCTCATATTCATGTTTAATATCCGTATAGCACGTTGTATTTCAACAAGCTACTACAACCAACATTCAATTATACTCCTTGAAAAGGACAAAGAGTTAAAACAATACCCATTCATTTAGGAGAAAGTAGGCTATATGTTCTTTACTGAACATCTTGTTCATTTAAGAGTTTGGCCACCAAGGTCATTTCAACCCCATGTAGTTGGGTGTGTGTAGAATTCACGTCCCTTTTTACTACTAAGACATTTAGAGACGCCGGGGTGCCAGAACTTTGCCCTGAAAGGGATCTTTAGCGTGCCAGTAAATTTACTGACACGGCTCCTTGACATGTGTGCGTCTTAAAATGCCAACTGACTGCGCCAGGATTCAATTCTGCAACTTTGGGCACAGATGGCGAAAACTTTACCGCTGCAACACGCAGCCAATTGAGTGTGCAGAATTTATCACATAACCTGTGGTATTGTGGTGACTGTATTAATGTTTGTATTTGTAGTTCAGACCAGGATTCCGATGGCTCCTAGTAGAACCAGTCAGTAGCCGCACTCCAGTAGAGCATTCGGCCTGCATATTTGAAAGGAAAATCCATAGATATATTTTCGGACTAGTGGAAGAAAATCATGGAGAATATAAATTATCAGATATTATCAATACCGTAAAGTTAAACGACTGCAATGGGTTGAACAGCGTATAGTATACGTGCTGGTGAGGTCAGACTAGTTAAGAAGATATTTGGAGTGAGGTCAGAAGGAACTAGGAAATAGAGGCGGAAGAATTGTGAGAGAGAATATAGGCCTATAAGGACTCTGGGAATTAAGAATTACAAGAACGCAGCAATGTACCGAGAAGATGCCCGCAAACTTCTGATGACCAAGGTCTATAACAGCTGATGATGTAATGAATAAATAAATGAAATGTTGCAACAGGTAGTACTTCAACTAACATAAATATATAGCAGAGTATTTACTATAACGCCAACGGCCATACCATGTTAAATACACAGTTTCTCGTCCGAGCACCGCAGTTAAGCAACATTTGGCGTGGTCAATACTTGGATGGGTGACCGCTTGGGAACAGCGCTTGCCGTTGGCTCAGACTCTCTTGGACTGGTCCTGTGATGTTCGGGTGTTGCGCCTGCCTCGCACACGGATACCCCAGGTTAAAATCCTGGCTCCGTCAGGGGTTTTAGAAACAGACATTAGGGCTGGAATGGGATGCATTCAGCCTCGTAAGGACAATTGAGAAGCTGTTTGACAGTGAGGCTAAGCCCTGGTTACGGAGACCATGATTAACGGCCGAGGACACCCGACGTGCTGACCACGCATCACCCCATAATATGCAGACCATATACAGTGGTGGAAATATTTATTGCATCACCTTCTAAAATTGACATTTTTTAAAATAATAATTGAATAACTGACCTAAATTGGCCTGAAATCCCTCTACTTCTATCAGAAATGAATATACGCAGTAATGTTTGTCAATTTTATTTTATTCTCTATTTTTGTTTGTATAAAAAGTTTTTTTTTAAATAATTTAACACTTTCTTGAAAAATGGGTGTAGGAGGATATGTCAGCTATTCTGTTTGTCCTTCTGAAATATGAATACTAATGTTGAAACAAACCCTGCGTATTAATGTTGTAACATGACACTGATCAATTTTAGTGTTTGTTTATACACAATTGCCTTATATGAATGCACTGTTGCCATTTAATACTTTGTTGCTCCACTGCGCACCTTAATCACCCCTTGGCATCGTGAAGGCATTGAAATAATTAACTTTTTACAGTACTTCTCACTCAGTTCATGAAACCACACACGAACAAGGCCCTCCAACAGTTCCCGTTTATTCCGTGGCATCTTTTTGGTGATAACATTGCCCATAACCTTCCAACAGTTCTCAATAGGATTGAGATCTGGGCTGTTTCCAGGGCACTCTAACACTTGAACCCCATTTTGTCGAAGGAAGGATTTTACCTGAATTGTAAAAATATGTGATAATTAACCAAGAATGGCATCAGCTTCGTGCTTGGTATAATTATTAATCATAGGAATCACCTTCAAAGCTCTATAGCAAGGAGTGGAGTCATCCTGAAAAATGCATCTGGAAACACCTCCAAACTGGTCTCTTATTGTGGGCATAAGCTTCCTTTCAAGGATGCTTATGTAGACATCCGCGTTGACAGTGCCATTTATGAAGTTCAGACGAACTACTCTGTGATTAGAAATGCCCCCACCCCCCCGAGACCACCTGTCCTTGTGGGTGTTTGACAGTATGTGTTATACATGATGGTAAAAATTCTTCACCTTTTCTTCGATGCACAAACACTTTTCCATTTGAGTCATGCAGATTAAATTTGGACTGGTCTGAAAAGATTACTCTGTTCCACGTCTCTGGTGTCCAGGTCACATGAGCTTTTGCCCATTTTAGCCGCTGTTGTCGAAATTTCTTGGGCAATAAAGGCTTCTTTTTAGGTCGACGGGCTGAGAGTCCAGCTTTCAGTAGTCTATTTCTTACAGTTCTACTGATTACTGAGATGACGCACATTTCTTCCCAGTCTCGCTTTAGTTCAGTTGATGACTTGTGACGATCTTTGGGCGAAAGCCTTTTCAATATCCTGTCCTGTTTGGCAGTAGACACCCTTCTTCGACCTCTTCCTTTCTCTCGATCAATATTTCCTTCCTCCCTGTATTTTTTCAGTAACCTTGAAATTAAAACCTGTCTTAGAGGCTATCTCTCTGGTGCTGTGACCAACAGACGAATAAGTAACTAGAGCAGCTTTCTTTTCTGGCGTTAATTCAACTGACCTGCCCATCTTCTCACTGGAAAGTCTCAACTCTAAATGACTGTATAAACACTGGCATCATTGTAAAAACAAACGACAACAACAAAGAGTTGTGTATTGTTGGAAGAAATGTGAGAAGAAGTCAAACTATCAAGGCAACAATGTGTCTACAATGTTTGACAACGATTAGACTGGTATAACCTGAAGCAAACAGCTGTAAAAGACAAAATTACGAAGTAATTAATGGTGATGCAATAAATATTTCCACCACTGTAGCTGGGCAGCGGTCGCTTGGTATGCCTAGGCCCTGTAGCGCCACGGGGTTTGGTCTGGTTTTCAGTAACACGGAACTTTGTTTTAAATACTGGTCGTATGAGTCCGTCCTCAATTCTTTGATCCAAGTTAGTAATGGATAAGTGATGTATTGATTAGCTTAACGTATCATCGTCTAGCTGCCACATGCTGTTAAGTGTGACGTGTCTGTCTGTTGGCGGGCAACCAATTTGTGGAAACTAGGCTGACATGGCACACTGATTAACAAATGACGAGCACATTGCGTCCAGGGCAATCAGTGATATATGTAAAGCTCTCCACTGGGAGCAGACGACGCAATGGTCTCGCTAATAGAATACAGTTTAATACCAATTTCAATCTCCATCAAATATCCAATATATCTTGTATGTTTTCCAAACAACTTAAACAGTGCAGCTCAAACCTACACAAGCAGAGCTCTGCAGGAGCAAGAGAGATCCGTCTTCTACGGTATAGGGGTGGGTGTTGGAACTTCGGATTCAGAGGTCCTGAGTTCGATTCCCAAATCGCCAAGAAAATTAATTCTGGTCTAAAGGTTGTAACGGGTACACTCACCCTCGTGTGGAAACATTTCTCAGTGGTCCGCCTGGGCCTAACAACTACTGGAACGTACGTTGGACCCCAGCTGAGCCCGGATTTGCTTCTACATACTTATGCCAGGCTCCTCTCTATCATTTTTCCTGTAGACCTCCTTTGGTGAACTCTTGTCCTCTTCCGACCCCGACGGTATTGTGGTATCTGAGGCCTAGGGTGTTTTTCACATTCCCGCCTTAATTATCCCTTGTCTCATCTTTCCTGAAGGTTAGACCTCTTCCTTTTCTTTCAATTATATATCCTGCCTTCTGCTCAAGGCCCTCAAGGAGGTAGGGTGTGTGTAGAACCACCCCTTATGGTGCACCCTGGATAGGGCTACACCTTCAAGGGCTCACGGCTGCCGAGTTCGGGAGTTTGCGACCCTGCGGGATTCCTGAGCTGAGACCGCTTTTCCTTTTTTCAAAGAGTTTGGGGTGGACCTTCTCCTCTCTCCCTTTCCTATCTCTCTTTCATGGCTCTCCTTCCTTACAAGGGTTGAGAGCATTTCCTTTATCAGTCATAAGTTCACTGTTTTTCTTTTCTTCTTCTAGTTCGTAAGTCAGTTCTTCAATTCATCAGTTTCACTATCACCCAAACCACTGGAATGGAGTAGCCAGTCCCATGCCCGGCGGACTTTGATCCCAGGAATTACTATGGTACTCATTTCTATTGTGGACTGTGTGAACTCCAGTGTCATTTGCGTTCCTGTAAGTGGTAGATTTGTTTCTAAATAAATTCCACTCCATTTCAGTTTGAAGTTCAGCGCCTCTACCGACTAGGAAACGGAGCCTCAGTCATGTATATATCTATTCACTTCAATATGTACCGACAGTAGTGGCTACGCTGGCTAGAGCGCTGCGTTAGGCCATGGGGCCAAGCTCTCTGCTGACTCGGTAGACGCGTGGGTTCAAGCCCCACCGTCGGCTGTCCTTGAAATGGTTTTCCGTGGTTTCCCATTTTCAACACCAGGCTAATGCTGGGACAGTACCTTCTGACAGGCCACGGCCGCTTTCTTCCACATCCTTGCCCAGTTTCATTCATCCTCATCCATTCCATCTCTCATCCCGACGCGCATGTCGCCCACGGGCGTCGCATAGAAAGACCTGCACTCGGCCTCTAAGGAGGCCACACGACAACAAACAAAAAATTCAATATGTAACCAGTATACAAAGTATTTGCCAGGTGCCGGTTGCGGCTGCATCTAGTAGCCAAGTTTACAGCTAGGTGTTGTTGACGGTAGCATTTGGAAGCAAAAGTAGGAACTACTTGAAACTGATCGTCTGCAGTCCTTACCTGAATTACAGATAACACACACTAACACAGCCATCACAACTAACAGACAGATTCTACACACACCCTAAGTACACGGGGCTACATGACCGCGTTGTCGCAGCCCCTAAACCGAGGAACCAACCAACCAAAGCCGTTTCTATAAATCATATCGAGGTGGTTCCGCATATTCGGACCGTACATCAAGTACATCACTATAGTTTTTGTTGTTGTAAAATTTGAGGGGCTTGGACATCGCGGTCATCATTTTTCTGTGATAGCCTGTGCTGATGGCCCCGACATTCCCTGGAGTACAAGTGGGAAACCACGTAAAGTCACTATCAAGATGGCTGAGGTGGGAATTAGACCCACCTCTTCTCAGTATTGGCTCGTGAGGCTGAGTATACCTCAGAGCCGGGAATCGAATCTGGACTTCTTGAGTGGCAGCCAAGAACGCTAGCCATGACACCACTCCTTCACCTTTTTCTTTCATTTCTTCGGATTTTTCCAATTAATTGGTGTCGCCGGAGCCATCCAGGCTCATTTTGGTTTCGTCCTGGGATATAAGGCCGGATGCCCTTCCAGACGCCACGTGATTTTTGTGATGAAAATTCCACCCCGCTGTCACCAGTATTCGAACCCCGGCCGTCCGGGTGTAAGACGAGTAGCTAAGCCACTGCGCCATCACGCTCACACACCACTCCTTCGCTATAGAATGTATAAGGTGCGTTCAAAAAGTAACGAGCCGGAGGCTGTAATGCGCAAACCAGTGACGACATAGGTTAATCATGGCTTGTGTAACGAGGTGTGGTTCCGACCAGAGCGTGGAAGGTCACAGGCCTTCGCTAGATGGCAGGCGTGCACGTCACGTGACGATACAAAGCGAGCAGCAGGATGCAGCAATCGTCCAACGTTGCCAGTCGCATTGCAAACAGTGACATGGAGGCGTCAAACGAAGAGCAAAGCGGTGTTCGGTTTCTGACAGCGAAAGGAGTAGGGTGAACGGACATTCATCGCCAAATGTCACAAGTGTACGGCGAACACTGCATGTCCCTTGCAAGGGTCAAGGCGTGGCACAAGCGCTTCAGGGAAGGATGGGTGTCGTTAGCCGATTTTGTCCGGTCTGGGGCACCCCCTTGCATTACCGATTTCAACGTCCAACTGGTTGATGCACTCATTACCCAGGACCGCCGAGTGACAGTGAACGCCACAGCCGCCATGGTCGGATTGAGCGTCGGAAGTGTGCACACCATCATGAAGGAACGACTGCACTTGCGGAAAGTGTGTGCGCAATGGGTGCCCCATAGTCTTCAACCACACCAGGAAGCATGCTGAATGGCCTACTGTCTTGGTCTTGGTTGGACGATTGATGCATGCTACTGCTCGCTTTGTATCGTAACGTGACGTGCACGCGTGCCCTCTAGCGACGGGCTGTGACCTTCCACGCTCTGGTCGGAACAACACCTCGTTACACACGCCACGATTAGCCGATGTCGTCACCGGTTTGCGCATTACAGCCTCCGGCTCGTTACTTTTTGAACTCACCTTATAAATGAGATCACGTATTGAATGTCTGTGTTTCGTGCGAAGTATGAAGAACGCTGCTATTTCTGGTGTGGCGGGTGGCAATGGGCGGAGAATGCCGTGCTACGTGCCGGGCGGTACCTGTACACTAGCGTGCGCCCCCGCACCGCTTCATCAATATCGCACGGCCGCGTAAACACACAGTTACCGCGATTTGTGGAGTCCTTTGTACTATTCACCGGACCTGTACAGTTCCTCACAAACACTGAGAAGTATCGTATTATGGATATATATGTTTTTGATTCGTTGTGGGCGGCTTTGGTGGCGTAGTTGGTAGCATGCTGAGCTTCTATCGCGGGTTCAAACCCGGCCGGAGTCGTGGGATTTTTTAAGAGCGATAAAAATCCCTCAGTATGCCTTCCTTCGGAGGGGAAGTAAAGCTGGCAGTCCCATGCCATACATTTATGGCATGTTAAAGAACCTTCCACTAATTACACCTGTGTGAAGCTAAATTATAGGTTAAATTTGACCAACGCTCTTAGGTTCTAATGTTCATCGCCAGGAGCTGACTGCCGTGGCATCTAATAACCAAGTTCTGAACTAGTAGTCGTTGACGGTGGCGTTTGGCGGCAAAAGTAGGAGCTACTTGAAAATTCAATGTCTACAGTCCTTACTTGAATTAAAAACAGACAACACACACTAATACAGCCTCACAATTAACACCGGTTATCAGACACATTCTGCGCACACCCAAAATACACGGGGCTTCATGACTGCGTTGTCGCAGCCCATAAACTGAGGAACCAACCAACCAACTGATTCATTGTGCCCTACTAAGGAGTGCGTTTGAATTTATTAGCAATTTCTCTTCTTTCCTCCACAATATCGCCTCATTCTCTCGCTGTGTTCCCTTGTCCGCTGCTCTGTCCATCCTGTATTTTGTCAGGTGGGCTTCTCAGAAAATGTGTGTTTGTGAATTAACCCGCGAGGACAGGCGCATGAGTATTTTTGACCCGAGGTAAATTAATGCTTTATTTTTACGTTTTGGTCAGTCCGTATTTCCTGTCGCTTACTGTACCTTCCTTCCTAGCCTTAAACTTCAACCTGCAAACGAAACTTGTCCATAGCTTTTTGAACACTCAAATTATTTCTATATTATTTACGGTTGGGTCAGATTTACCCATGGCGCCAGTCCTCGCGTGACAATTTTTGGCTTACGTTAGTGGGGACAATCTGTGAAAAATAAGGGGTCATATCCACCTATTTTGGTGCAGTACAATCACATAGCTCACGTTCTTTTTGATCCATGTTTAGTGTCTAGGGACACCTTGCTCATCAGCTTCTTTGTTCAAGAAAATTGAGATTACTGCTTTGCCGCCATTATCAAGGCCAGTTATAGCCAACTGTTACGAAAACTTTTGCCATTTTTATGCGTGCTAAATTTGAAAAATAAAAATAAACCTCACTTTATACTGGGAATAGTTCTTAGGAAGAAACCAGGTGTAAAATTACTTCATTAAAATACGTACGACTACGACAAAAAGGGAGTGACACTCTATGGGTCAAAATGACCCGGCGTCAGTCCTCATGTTATATTTTTCACGCCAATTCTCAAGGGTTAAAGTTCTGAATTTCGTTCTGTTTTGAAATAACAACGATCACGGCGATATGAATGTTTACCATCTAAATCACCTTCACCGGTTTATGTATCCTCCCGACCAGTATCTATATCTATTGGTTCAATAACAATATCATCCGCTTCTAGCTCTGAACCCGTGTCATTATTACTTTCAATTTCGTAATCTGGATCATTATCAATATCGTACACGTCATGGCCATCCAGCACTTCATTTATCATCTCTTCCAAATCCGTTTCAAAGTTAGGTTGATTTGCCCTCAGAACTCACTGAGATGAGTTTCGTTGAGAATTGTCTGCTTGTGTTTCCACGTAACGAGTCTCATCTGGTTGTTGAGATGGACCTGGCTAGCTCCAAATTAAAAGTAATTAATTACAAAACAACGCCAAAAATGATGTTATATTACAACAGCATAATCACAATAAACACCGAATATTGAAACAACATGGTTCACGAACAACAGTCACTTAACTGGTATCATACGTCTGTGAGACGGCGACTTTTCTACGAATGTATACTGTAGTTCAGGTGGAGCGAGTGGCGTGTGACGTTTACCGCAATGAAAAATCATTCCTACTGAAATGTACACAAAGGGAGAGAGCATTAGGGTCCCGGAAGGAGAAGGAATTGTATTGAGAAACATTTGCAGCCGTCTCACAGACGTGTATTACCAGTTGATAGTTAATATAAAAGCAGGTATTTCTTGAGAATGTTTCAGATTATGTAATAATGAAACACCGTATCCAAGGTTGCATTTAACCAATAGTATCAATGAAAGGAAGGATATAAAAATCATCTATGCTATAGTAAATCTAAAGATATTAGAATTCTAAGAAAGAAGTTGAATTCTGAATTGGTTTAAAGGGAAGAATCTGTCGATCACCCAAGAAACAAATCCATACCTTAATAATAGTGTCCTGTGGTCATCTGAAATAATCAAATAATCAGTCTCATAATCTTTTGTATTGACCGACTGAAGGTTATAATATTAATGTGTAGGTTAATAAATATGATAGAAGGGAGGAAAGGCTGATTTACTTCCGTTTATAAGTTCATCACTTAATAATGGTGGATTTCCTGAAGTTTTATAAGGTAAAACTATTTTTCCTTATACACATAAAAGGAAGGAAAATTAAACTGCTCCCGAACTTTAATGTATTGGACTCTTCACGATCGCTTCTGATAAAAAATAAATTCCTCAAAATTATCTACATGAATCACTAACCATGTGTGTTATCTATAAAGTTAAAATGACTTGGCACTACCATAATACGAACCTGGAATCTCTGATATTTCGGACCATACTCGTGTCATGTTTAATTTTCTACATATACACAAACAGAACTCAAAATACTTTTAATATATTTTCATTGAAAATAAATCAATGATCAATTGTTGCGCAACTATACAACTCTACTGTGAAGTTTCCGACCTAATGCAATGGACAGTTTCAGTGATATTCTATCATTATTAGTCGTTTTACACATTGCTGAGCGTCGTGACCTCATTGCTTCACTTCATTAGTAACTACATCCTTGACGAGACGTGTCCATCGTAAGCGATCTTCAGCCCTTCATAAGATATCGTGAAGAGGTAGGCCGGTGATCTTCTTTGCTTGGTCTAGCCATCTACTTGTTGTTCTACCTCTTGGCCTGGTGCCTTCACTTTTGCCTTGTAGAATGGTCTTTTCTAAATTGTTTCCTTCTCTCCTCAAAGTGTGTCCCAGGAATTGGAGGTAACTTTCACTAACACGGGAAGATAAACGTTTTGTGCTGCTCAGTTCTTCTATAATGGAGGCATTACTTCTTCCTTATGTTCATGGTGTACGTAGCATCTTCCGCCAACACCACATCTCAAAGGCATCTGTTCGGCTCTTGTCATTAGCCTTCACAGTCCAGGTCTCGCAATGGTATAAGAAAACAGAAAACGCCAGAGATTTCACGAATCGCATTTTCACCGTTTTGGATAATGCCCGGTTCTGCCAGATCTCTTTGTAAGTTTAACCATTGCAGCACGACCTAGGAAAATACGTCGTATTATTTCTTTATCACAATTTCTCGTGTTACTGATTATGTACCCAGGTATACACTATCATGCACCAACTCCAGATCTTGTAGGCATCCTGTGATATTACTGTAATCGAATTCTATGACTGTCCTGAATATTACACAGCGTGGCGTTGGCCAGTCTTGTCGTTATGTAAGGCCTACTCCATTATATTACCACACAAATACCCTCTACCTTCCAATTAGTGCGTCCTCGACAACAAGGAATCTTCAATAATATCAACGTAAATTGGAACAGAAGCTAGAAGCATGCAGCCCCGAGGAATGTTACAGGATCTTATAATACAGAACACCAATTAGTACTTTATATGAATGCTAACTAACGATTATTCAGAAATCACTCGTATAAGCAAGTAGTTCCGTGACGAACGAAAGAGGCTACTTTTCATAAAATTTAAGATTAAGACCAATGATTGATCTATGTAGACTTCATTAGAATAATAAGTTTAACTACGGATTTAAGTTGGTAAAACTGACATTTATGATTTCCGAAAAATATTCCTGAAATCTTCAGGCCCAATAGAGAACTGCAGTGTTTTTGAAATTGTTTCATTGCATGAATACTGAGATACTGGCCAGAGTGTTATTAAGTAGTTGGTAGGACTGCTGCCTTTGAAAATGTGCACAATTATATATCTTATGGTATACACTGTTTATTAAAAAATTTAGAAATCTATTAAATGTTCTGAAGGTGGCATGGAAATAAAAATTGAACCTATCAGCACGCGTAGAATGATGTCGGCAACCAGGGGCGCACCCAGACTTTTGGTTTGGAGGGGGCTTTCCTCAATAACATGATTTCAGCTATGGAAAGAGAATGTGTCCATTATTAGTCTTGTATGTAAATATGTATATATGAGACCATATGCATAAAAATATATTCTATAAGATCAAACATACTGTAGAATGCTCTGTTAAAACCAATACAAAAGATGCTATTAGACTGGAGATTATTTAAACAAAATGTGCATTGGTTTTATACAAATTTTAGTTACAGTACCATTGAGCTAAGGTTATGCAAGTAATAAAAAGGAACAGCATGATTTTCATCAAGAATTAACTTTTGATCACGATCAGAGTGATAACGACTGGATTGCTCTGCTCACTATTATAACTATATATCCAGCTACCAGGATCGTCAGATTGATGTGTAACATCAATTATCTGCAATCATTTACTAAGTTTTGAGTTGTTTATACCAAGTGTAACGTGTTTTTCGAGGGGTTTTCATGCCACTGGCATAAGTTGTAGGAAGCCATTCTATATTTATTTACGCGGCAAATTGTTCAGCCAAGAGAATTTTTCATGTTAATTTATTATTATTATTAATTTATTATAATTATTATTAAGATATTTTTCGGAGCATTTTATAAAAATTATAAGCATACAGATAGGTTTCCTATGTCTTAGAAAACGCTATCAAGCAAATTATTACGAACGACAATATCATAGAAAATTATATGATTACGGAATTTTACGGAGATTCGTCAGTTAGGATATTATGAGAGACATTACTCACTGGAAATTCAGATACAGGCTGATTCTTGTCAAGAAGTATTACGCAAGCTTGGGTCGCAGCGTCAAGAAAAGGCGGATAGTTGGAACGGAAATCGACTTCATCATTCGCGCGCCGTGTGTAATGAGCCAGAGAAGGGGAAGTAGCACGTGGGGATCAGCCAATCAGTGGAGACCACGTAAGCTGGAAGTCGGTACCGAGGTGGGGAGCCGACGTGTGAATATATCGTTCGGCGCGCCGTGGAACGAGGACAATCTGTGTAGAACTTGCCGAGTATGGTTGCACGCGGGAGTCGCTCCGATGTTCCGTGGAACGAGGACAATCTGTGAAAGACTTGACTAGTTCGGTTGCAAGTGTGTGTCGCTCCGATGTTCCGTGGAGTGGAGAACTATCTGTTTAAAACTTAACCAGTGTGGTTGTACGAGGGTATGGCTCCGTTGTTAGGACCATCAAGTCACCAAATCTACAAGTATCTCATCATATATCGACGGAGATGACGACGTCCAGGAGACTGTGGGAAGCTCACAGCATCATCCAGTACGAGGGAAATGCTTTGGCAATTTCCAGTGGTAAGCGCGAATGACGCAGAAATACGCAATCTCTCGTTTCTCTTTGTTTTATATTTCATATTTCAGTAACTTCATAGCTTGGGAATAAGAGTAAAATCTATAATTTATCAGACTCCGTTTTCACGTAATTTTCTATCGGTAATATTAAAATCGCAACGCTCCAATTTAAATTTTAAACTTATTATTATTATTATTAATTTTGCTATACTTGTTTTATATAATAAATTCATTTCTTTTACAATGCAATCTTTGCTTTCAGTAGGTAGCATTAGATATAGACCAATTCCTTCTCCTGATACAATTGTTTGTTGGGTTAATGATCAAATCATACCACGATCTGAGTGAATAGATTCTTGAAGGTGTTCTACCAGAGCTAGACGTTGTTAAATACAAATTTAGATTTCAACATTGCGTTGAGGTCTTGGCGCCCATTAAAACAACATAGCTTAGGCAAAGGTAAACAGTTACATTTATCACCCAACAGTTAGGGGCAGCCAAACTGCTACAATTGTCGCTACCAACATGGGGCACTAATTAACGTTACACAAGAACTAGTACGGTATAGGTTTTAGGAAATTATTAATAACATTTTGATTTTGAATACGTAAATTTAACTGTAACTAAAAATTACATTTTAAAAATTACGTGATGTAATTGTATACCATAGTGTTATGGATTGACGGGTTCGATTCCCGGTCAATGCATGTGAGATTTTCGAAGTGAAATGCCATGTCCTGTGGTTCGGATTCCACGTAAAAAGGAGGTCCCGTGGCTCATGATCTCGCGATTAACGGTCACGTTAAACTACAAGCTTGCTTGCTTGCTTGCTTGTTATGGATTGTAACAAATATTGTATGTACTGAACGTGAAAATAAATAAGTTATTTAAATTTTCCTTAATAACCAACATTATAATAAGAAACTTGAACATTTCTAGAATTTCAAGTTGAACTTAATTACACAGACTGAATGCAAGTTTAAACAGATAGTTGAATACAAATCATGTATTAATGAATTAACATTAACATTGTTTGAATAAGGTGGAAACTCAAATTTCACAGAACAAAATCCAGCCGCCTAGCATATCTTTTCAAAACGGAAACTACCTCTGTACTGGTGACTTCAATTTCTCGGTGAATATTCAGTGCTTCTAGTCCAGTCAGCCTGTCAGCACCCATGGTATGCCTAAGATATGTTTTCAGCCGACGTGGTGTAGAAAATGACCTCTCAGCAGTGCTTGTAGTCACAGGGATGGTACACTAAATTCTCAACAGTAGTAAGGGTTTACTTCCCTTTGGATATTGCATCATCATGACCAGAAATTGCGTAATCCTGATGACGTCATGGGATGACGTCATGGGTCCTTAGAGCGAGCACGTGGTCCAGGAGCGAGCATGTGCACTGCACGTGTTAGCGTGGGAAGGGGGTGACCTCTTGGCTTGTTTATGTGATGGTGATAAAAAGTTAATGGGTGTTGACGTCATGGGGGTTGTTTATTAGGATGCTAACTGTCATCTGACACCCGTGCCAGTGCCAGCGATCCGCACATGTGGTGTGCAGCTGTTATGTTTTTTTTTGCCCGCGATGGGTGGGCTGAGCGGGGAGGCGGTTCCCATCCACACATGTGGTGTGCTGCTGTTATTGTTTTTTTTTGCTTTGGATGCTAACCGTCATTTGACACCCGTGCAAGTTTGACCATGTGCAGCAGTGTGATTGATCTCGTCTGCTGTGTTCGCGTGAGACAGAGTTGACCTTTAACGTCATTGGCTAAGAATGTAATCTTTGACTTCTTTAAGCAATAGTGGAAAAAAAGAAATGATTGCGTTAGAAGCTAGTTTGCAGCATATGGTTTCTGGAGTGTGGGTGGGGGTGAAGGATATATAAATGGATGAGTGCATGGAAGAGTTTAACTTTTACTTTTGCGCGAAGAGTGTGTGTGTGTGAAAGAAATAAAGAAAGTCAACGACGAGGAACAAATAGTGTGATGGAAGCTCTAACGAAGTTCAATAACTTATCATCTTGTACTGAGTATTCTAATAAGAAACTAGCTGAACTAGTCATTGATTTACCATATGTGGTCCAAATTATTCGCCCCGTACAGACGAGGTTTGGAAGAAAAATAGTTGTGGATATTAACATTGAAGATGAAGTAACAAGTGTATTTCTACCAGCAGTATTTTCAAAATTAAGCACATCAGAGATCGATGAACTAAACTCAATGGGAGGCACACTGATGCTGGTGTATTTGGGGGTGAAGAACCGCTCACATCAAGTCATTTTGAAACAGTACTCGAAGGCAAACTGATGACGGTGTATTTTGGGTTGAAGAACCGCTCACATCGACATGTTTTGGTGAGTATTGGATTATATATTATGTATTGATTGATATAACGATTGATATATTTAGTTGCTAATTATTTCTTAATTTGTTTAATTTTTCAGATTATCTAAAAAACTAATAAAACAACCAGCATAATGAAGTGGAAAACTGTTAATTTCCTGAGTGGAACTGAACATCGATCGCACCCGCTAATAGAGTATCATCGTGTATGCTTTCAACAACCGGAAGAAGAGGAAGAAGATGATAACGAGGTGAGTCGTAATGAGAAAGAAGCTTGTTTTAACAAATGGACATCTTCGAGTGGAATTTCAACATTTTCAGTCTACGTTACCAATGTTAGCAAATCAGAGGATAGTCAGCGAGAGGTGACAGAAACAGTTCTAAGATATCTATTGAAAGAATTATGTGAAGATGAACATTTTATTTGTTTCTTCGGATACAATACATTTGATGAAGTTTTCAAAATCGAATTTTCCATGACGTGTTACGATGTAACAAAATTGAATGTGTATAGAAACAATTTGCTTGGTAAACTTCAGGATGAATTTCCTTTTGAGGCTGTTCATTGTTCATTGGAGATTACAGGCAGTAATTTATCACAATGGCTTGAATATACTTTAAAAGATTATAGGTTTATGGTAAACCGATGTTACAGCAACTGCTGGTGGTGTATTAACAACAGTGCAAATTGGACGTATGCTTAGACATCAGTGATGGTACACCAACTGTTGGTGGTGTATTAACTTTAGTGCAAATTGGACATTTGCTTAGACAACAGCAACAATGACCTCGCCTCCTAGCAAACGTAGAAAGGTCGATATTGTAATACATAATATCAGTGAAAATATAAGAAACCAATTGGACAATGCATTTGAAAGTGTTTCTAATTTTCGAAGTGAACTAAACGGTGCTATTTCAGTATCATACCAAATCGGGGAAAACACTCAAACCGAGTTGATTGAGAACAGTGATGAGTTGATTGAATGTTGGAGAGTTATTAGTGAGCACATATTGCAACAAGCTGTGAATTTCAAAGAAATTACAATTCAAATAAAGGATGAATCTTTCTTGAGCTGTGAGTTAATTGAAACGGCATTCAATTCTAGAGTGTACACACTTGCAGTATCAAATGTTAAGAATGAGTTTTTGGATCCACGCGAATTTTTAGCGAATGCTAATATTTGGTTTACAAAGTATGTTAAGAAAGCGTTAACTGTACAAGCTTTAAAGGTGAATTCAGTTTTGTGTGCACAATACGTGCTTCGCGACATATCAGAAACAAAATATTTTGCTATCAAAAATGAGGTAGTTTTCGAGTATACTGATTTAAATGAATTTTATAATAAGAATATCATTGAAGGTACATTGACAAAAATGAGCGAATTTGAAGCAAATGGTTCCGGGTGGGCTTTAGAAAAAATTCATAGTTTGAGAATTAATATAAATAAATATGTTGGATTTCGAGTAGGAATGTCCAATACTAGTAGATTGCCTGATGTAATAGTCAATAAACATGCAGTGCTAAATTTGTATGATACAAAGGAAGCTTGTTTTGCGTGGAGTGTGGTTGCTGGTTTGTATCCAAAAACTCGAAACGTGAATCATCTTTCTTCCTATCCTAATTACAGAGATGTTTTAAATTTAGATGGTATTCCAATTCCGATGGAAATGAAATATTTAAACAAGTTTGAAAACCAAAACATTATTTCTGTAAATGTGTATGGAGCACAATATGATGAAAACAATTGGGTATGTATGGGAACAAACGAAGTAAAAGGAAAAAAAACTTTTACTATTGTACCTTTGTATGTATCAGATAAAGTATATGAAAGGAGTGTAGACTTATTGATGTTGCAGATTGGAAACAGTGAAAGTTATCACTTTTGTTTAATTAGAAATCTTGCTCGCCTTGTGCGTTCAAGCATCACTAGCACTAAGAGAAGGATTTATATATGTAGACGTTGTTTGTCATATTATTTTCTTGAGGATGAGTTAAATGTTCACTTTGCAGACTGTAAACAGTTTCCTGTTGCAAAAAGCATAATGCCGACTGATGAACAAAGATTTGTTAATTTCACAGAATTCCGAGTTAAAGATACAGTTCCATTTATAATATATGCAGACACTGAATGCGTCTTGTCTCCAATTTCCTCCTGTTTTCCAAATAGTGACATTCATAACTCTACTTTAACACATAAACATATTCCTTACAGCATTTCTTTATACCTTCATTGTAATTTCGATAGTGAATTGTGCAGTTTCAAGCTCTTTAGGGGAAATAATTGCATTGAATTGTTTGTAAAGGAACTTTATAGTATTGTGGATAAACTTCAAACATATTACTTATCGGTTAAGCCAATGATAAAGATGACCGAAAATGAAGAAAGATTATTTTTGTCAAGTAAAATGTGTCACATTTGCGAGAAACCGATTGCAGTTAATGAAGTCAAAGTACGCGATCATTGTCACTTAACTGGAAAATATAGAGGAAGCGCACACAATAGTTGTAATTTAAATTACAAAGTAACAAAGGTTTTGCCAATAGCATTTCATAATCTAACAGCCTATGATGGACATTTTATAATTAAAGAAATTTGCGAGAAACAAGATGGAGAGGTGTTACATAATCCTGGTCATATAAAATTGTTAGCGATGAATATGGAACGTTATAAAGGGTTTACAAAGTATGTACGGGCTAAGAATGGATTCATTCAGTTAAGATTTTTCGATACATATAATTTCTTGTCCTGTTCACTAGATCAATGTTCATCTTCGTTAAGCGAAGATTCAAAGCAAATAACACGACGTTATTTTAATGATGATGCACAGTTTCGACTTACTGCGAGAAAAGGTGTGTTTCCCTATGAATACGTCACGAGTATGGATGTTCTTAACGAAACTAAATTACCTGAAATATCCAAGTTTTATAGCAGCCTTAATGATCAAACAATATCGAATGAAGAGTATGAGTTTGCTCAATCGGTGTGGGAAACGTTTTCCTGTCAAACATTAGGAGAATACGCCGATTTGTATTTAAAAGTTGACACACTTCTTTTGGCGGATGTCTTTGAAAATTTTAGATCGAATGGCATGGAAACTTATGGCATTGATGCAGCTCATTTTTACACTGCTCCATCTATGTCTTGGTGTGCTATGAAAAAGATAACCAACGTTCAACTTGAATTGCTTCAAGATATTGATATGTTACACTTTTTTGAACGATCTATTCGAGGAGGAAATGTTCAGTGTATAACACGACATGCGATTGCTAATAATAAGTATATGAAAACTTATGATGAGAAAAAGCAAGACTCCTACATAATGTACTTTGACGTTAATAATTTGTATGGATATGCGATGATGGAATATCTTCCAACGGGTGGCTTTAAATGGATTGCAAATGTTGAAGGCTTTGATGTTTTAACTATTGATGATACTTCAGAAATTGGATATATTTTGGAAGTAGATTTGACTTATCCTCAAGAGTTACATGACAAACATTCAGATTACCCTCTATGTCCCGAAAAGTTGACAAAGCTAATGGCTACCTTAGATAATAAAGAACGTTATGTTTTGCATTATAGATTGTTAAAGCAATGTATTCAACTAGGAATGAAATTAGATCGTATTCACAGAATAATTGAATTCAATCAGAGCCAATGGCTAAAACCATATATTGATGTGAACACAGAGAAACGAAAACAAGCCAAAAATGATTTTGAAAAGAATTTTTATAAATTGATGAATAATGCAATTTTTGGTCGTTCACTGATGAATGTGAGGAAGTTAAGGGACATCAAATGGGTCACCAAATGGCATGGAGCTCGTGGTGCTAGGTCTTTAATAGCTAAGGCTAATTTTAAACATAGAATTATATTCGATGAACAATGTATGGTCATCGAGATGAGTAGACTAAAGATTTTTCACAATCAACCAGTATATGTTGGTGCATCTATATTAGATTTGTCTAAATGTAAAATGAATGACTTTCATTACAATGTTATTTTAGCAAATCCTGAATCAAATGTGAGGTTGTTATACACAGACACCGATAGTTTTATGTATATATTCTATTATGATATTTATGAGTTCATGAAACAGCATTCAAATTTGTTTGATACTGGAAACTATGAAACAAACAATCCTTTTGGCATTGTGAGACAAAATAAAGGTGAAATTGGTTTAATGAAAGATGAAAATGCTGGAAGGATTGTTGAAGAATTTGTGGGGTTACGACCCAAAATGTATGCAATAAAATTGTGTGATGAAATGAATAGCTTGTGTAAGGCTAAAGGCATTAAGAAGAGTGTGAGTAAAAGTATGAATATTGATGAGTATCGAAAGTGTCTTTATAACAGAGATAAAGTCAACAAAGTTCAAGTTTGTATAATTTCAAAATCTCATTCTGTATTTACTGTTCGGCAAAATAAGTTGGCAATTTCATCAAACGAAGATAAAAGACACATAACTGAAAACGGAATTGATACTTTACCGTTTGGTCATTTTTCTCTGAAAAATGATTAGAAACAAATTGAGATTAAAGCAGTTCATCTCACTTACTTTATTTCTTTCACACACACACACACTTTTATGCTGTTAATAATACTAATTTTTTGTGTGTTCCTTTGCTTATGAAAAAAGAATAAATAATAACCCAAATTTTGTGTGTATTATTTAAAAAAAAACACCTCCCCCCACCATTCCCATTTTCCAGAAATATAATTATATATGTATAATTACTTTATATTACATATCATTTAGTAATGGTGCGTTGTAAGAGGAGCAACTCTACCACTCAATATAAACGAACAGGAAGTGGATCATTAATCAGTCGTGTACTTAATAAAACTATTGATAATTTACCCGTGGAATTACACATCCCGGGATATGAATATTGTGGACCAGGAACAAAATTAGAAAAGCGATTGAGCCGTGGTGATCCAGGAATAAATATATTAGATAAAGCGTGCAAAGAGCACGACATTGCTTACGTAAAGCATAAAGATTCAAACAAAAGAAGAGAGGCTGATGAAATTTTAGCTTCAAAAGCTTGGTCTCGTGTAAAATCCCGTGACGCATCATTTGGAGAGAGAGCGGCTGCACTAACAGTGGGTGGCATCATGAAAGCTAAGTCTAAGATTGGAGGAGGTAAGCGAAACTTAAATAATAAAAAAAAAAAACAAGAAAAGATTAAAAAAAAGAAGAACATCGAAAAAGCAAGGTGGTATATTACCCCTACTTCCGATATTTGCAGCCTTGTCGGGCTTGGGGGGTCTAGCAGGCGGAGCAGCAGGGGTGGCGTCTGCTATAAACAAGGCGAAAGCTGCTCAAGAAGAACTAAAAGAAATGAAAAGACACAATCGAATGATGGAAGCAATGCGAGGAAAAGGAGGTCAAGGCATTTATTTAAATCCTCCTGCATACAAAAGATAATTAACCAAATACCAAATAAAGCATTAAGTAATTTCGATTTAGCTAAATACGCACATCAATTAAAGATTCCAAATTTTAGAGGAGTCTTTATGCGAGATACGTTACCAAGATATCCTCGAAAAAATGAAAACTGTATTGTTAACCTTGAACCGATGGATAAATCCGGTTCACATTGGGTAGCTTTCAGTAAACATGGTAAATATGTGCATTATTTTGATAGTATTGGTAATTTAAGACCACCATTAGAAATTTTAACATATCTTAAAAATTGCTATCTACAATATAATTTTCATTCATATCATTCGATTACTTCTTCGATTTGTGGACATTTATGTTTAGTCTTCTTGTATTGTATAAATAAGGGAAACACAGACCGTCTTTAAACATTTCAAAGATGGCTTTCGAAAGACGGATAACTCTTGAAGGTAAAGGCTCGAAGATTGATGTTACATTGGAGAACCCGATTCATCTTGTAGGAGCAGAGTTTTTTGAAATAGGACTTGCAGGATTGTATACATCTAATTCTATTCGAAATGTTACCAACAGAAATAATAAATTTCGCATTCATTTTACTAATTTTTTATCAATTGATTTAGTGGTACCACCGGGTATTTATGAATTTGAAGATCTAGCCTCAGCTTTTGATGATTTACTTAGTTATCACTCATTGTCGAAACTTATACCAGAACATTTAGAAAAAACAAAATTGTATGTGGAAGAGGATATAGATGGAAAAAGAGACAACCGTCTCGTTTTGTCTTCCCCGTTTAATATTGATTTCACTGTAGCCAACAGTGTAGCAGGGCCTTTAGGTATTGAAAAGAAAGTTTACCCTAAAGAGAATAAAAGAGAAATTGAAATTCATCGAAATAGAATCGATAATGAAGTTGCAATTAACGAGAATAATAACATTTTGGCTATAAAGTTGAACGAAGCGGATAGAGCGATTTTAATAATACCCAATGCTAGCTATACGTTAAAACAATTAAGTGAAAAGATTAATGAATTATTAGTTGAACATTTATTAGGCGACAAAGACAAATTCCCATCATTTTATATTAATTATGATAAAGTCTTTTATCATTGTAAACTACATTCGAAAGTGTTTGCTATAGATTTTGCTGTTGCAGATTCTATTGCAGATTTGTTAGGCTTTTCTCATAGAAAGTTCAAGGCAAACACAACTCATCATTCTGAATATATGATTAAAATTAACACTGTTAATAGTATTCGAGTATGTTGCAACCTTGTGCTTGGTACGAGTTCTTATTTGAACCATAAACCAACACACTCTTTATATAATTTTAAAGCTCATGTTCCTGCTGGTTACCCTATTGTTGTACAACCAACAACGATTAATTTTTTGCCCATGAACACCAAGCTTATTCAACATGTATCTGTGCAACTTGAAGATCATCTTCAACAGCTCATTGATTTGCAAGATGAAGATTTAACTGTAGAATTAATTATTCGTCCAGCACGATATCTTGCTATATAAAGTAATGAAATACTGTTATGTTTTCATTCTACTTGAGTAAGCATACTAGAAAACAATCACAAATATGGTTATACTATATAATACTCAAAGTTTGAAAAAAAAGAAGTCGACTCTGATTCGAAAAAATAATATAAATCAATCAGCTAAAATTTGTAAAAAAAACAAACAACGACATCGCACCTTGAAATCTAAGAAACAGTTATCGAGTAACAACAAACAATTCTTACAGTCTTTAGGCTATCGCGTACTTTAATTTCAATATAAATATATATGCAATTGTTAATCTTATTTAGTTTCTATCTATAGTTGAAGCTGTTAACATGTTTAGCATGTTTAACATAACAGATAAAAGAGAGGTTGACAACAGAGTTGTGCGACGAGAAGAAAGAGTTTATCAACCTTATTCAGCTAATAAATTCGAAAATAATGATGAAATTCGAATACCGATTCAAAATGAAGAAAACATAGTTTTATTATCAGAAGGTGTTCTTCACTTAGAAGGTCAAATTATTACTTCTAACATAAATCCAGCTGCTTCTACTACAGCGCATCCTGACCAAAATTTTGGGGCTAATCTTTTTAGCGAAATTCGCATCACGTTAAATGGTAAAGAAATTGATCGTACACGCCATCTAGGTATAACAAGTTCTATAAAAACCTTTGCATCATATTCAAAAAACGAATATACAGCTTTACAAAATGCTGGTTATTTTCCCTCTTTAACAACGCCAGCAAGTGAAGCAAATATTGTTGATAGTAACACAAAACGTTTTCATATAATACTTCCTTTAAGCAACCTGTTAGGTTTAGCAGAGGATTACAGAAAGCCGATTTTAAACTGCAAGCATGAGGTAATACTTCTCCGATCGTCAAGTGACGCACGTGCGTTACAATCGACAACCGAAAACGATCTTTCTAAGGTCAAGTTATTTAAAGTTTATCTAAAAATTCCCGTTTTATTATTATCGGACGAAGAACAAATTAAAAGATTAAAACTAATGCAGAAAAATATTCCCATTCAGGTTGGTTTTCGATCGTGGGATGTTCACGTCTTGCCTTCTCTTCCTAGAACAACTAAATATAGTTGGACTGTAATGACAACTTCTGAAACTCAAAAACCACGTCAATTTTTATTAGGTTTTCAAACTAGAAGAAATTTACTAAACACATGCTCTTCCTATTTTGACCATTGTAACATTAAATCTATAAGAGTTTTTTTAAATTCAATTTTTTATCCCTATGAAATGCCAACGTCTGAAATTGCCATAAATGACTACAGCGAGTTGTATGACATGTTTGTTAAATTTCGTAATGTATATTATCAGATCGATGATGTTCGTTCAGAGACTCTGGTTTCACGAGATGAATTTAAGTCTCTTTGTCCGATTATTGTAATTAATTGTCTCGAACAAGTGGAAGCAGTGAAGACATCTTCAGTCGATGTGCGAATTGAAATCGAGACAAGTGAGAATATACCTGAAGATACAACTCTTTATTGTGTTCTTATTCATGATCGTCAAATATCTTACAGACCATTAACGAATGAAGTAATTATCTAAACCAATATTTGCTAAGTTATAAGCAAGCAAGTAAACAAGTATTCTCACTTTAGTTGCAATCATGGAATTGACAACAACAAACTCTCCTTCTACTGATGCTGGCACGTGGAATAAGAAGCAACCAATAGTTGCAGACATTCGCAAGCTACCAAACGGCAGTTTGGAACTTGCTTACTGTATGTTAAATAACGGCAATATACCTTCATTCAGCCCCGTGATCACATGGGTTGCAGCATATTGTGAAAAAACTCTTTCTTCTTTTTTTGAGTCTATTAAGAATAAATATGATTATTTAGTTGTATATAATTTGCCACAGGAATTTTCTTTGTTTGCACTAAAAGCACTTTCCCCAGACTCATTATTCGATCTTAATACGATTGATGGAATGTCAGACCTAATGTTGAGGCATAGCCATCGTTTACCTACAGATTGTCCAAAACATTTACCATCTCTAGCAATGGGAAGCAATAGTTGTGCTAAATTCAATGTCAATGCTGTTCAACACTGGTTAAATTCTTCTGATGGCATCATGAAAATCGTGTGTTCGATAATAAACAAGTTTCGAAACAATGGACTTCGAGGTTTTAATAAGTTTGATTGGAACTACTTTCCTCTAAACGTACTGACTATATATGAACCACAACGAATTCGTCTAGAGTGGGAACATCTACCAGATCATCTAAAGAGGAAATTTCAACTGTTTCATCTTCGCTGCAAATGTGACAACTGTAATCGCTATCTATAAAAGGTGATTAATTTAAATCTACTAGTGTCGTTGACAGCTATACATATTTTGTTTTTTAGTTTGCTTTTTAACACAGTGTATATTTTTTGTCTACAGAAAATAATCATCTGGACAACTAAAAAGAAGAAGAAGATCATCTCAACACACCCACACTCATCTGGACAACTAAAAAAAAGAATGAGATTACTTCAAGAGAAATAAAATTGTATTAATTGTAATTCTAAATGAATAAAGAAGAAAAAAAAGGTCTTTTGTACCATTTCATATTAAAGTTCTTATTAATGATCAATTACCTCCTCACTCTACATGTAAATAAAATAATAATATTGTCAGGTGAGGGATTCGAACCCTCGCTTTCAATTTCTGAAAATTAGATCTTAAGTCTAACGCCTTAGACCGCTCGGCCAACCCAACACATGCATATTAGCCAACATGTTTTGTTGATTCATGTCAGTTCGCATTTAGCTTTGTGTGGTGAACATCTTTTCTTTGTGAAGTAAACCAGCATCATGAAGTATTTTAATTGTGTAAAGTATTCCAAAAAACAGTTAATGCAAATGATATTGAGTCAAAAAGAAATGAATTTAAAATCTGAAAGAGATCGGCTAAAAACATTTAAGACCTGGTCTTCAGACAGTTTTACGAACACTGCATGGTTAGCAGCTGCAGGATTTTTCTATTTTGGATATAAGGATATGGTTAGGTGTGCTTTCTGTAATCTGCAACTTAGTTATTGGGAAGAAGATGATGATCCGTTTGAAGAACATAAGAAATGGGCTTTTTCTTGCCCCTACGTAAACAATATTTCTCCTAGCATAGAATTGAAATGCGAATATGAAAGACTTAAAACTTTTCAAAATTGGCCTCTTCCCTGTCCAAACGAATTTTGTTTAGCATCAGCAGGATTTTATTATACTGGTCATGGTGATAAGGTGAAATGTATATTCTGTAAGATTGAAATTGAAAATTGGAGGGAAAACGATAATCCTTTAAATGATCATGAAAAATGGGCGCCATATTGTCCATATATAAGAGGGTTTTACGTCGGCAACGTTGATTTAAATCCCGAAAATCCTACTATTATTCCACATAATACAAGTTATGATACGTGTGGAAGCAATATATGTTGATGTGATGTGATTTTTTGTGCAGTGTGTATTCTCAGACGTTAACGTAGACATGTTGAAGTTTGTTAAGCAGTCAAACACTCTACCAGTAATTTCATTTACTAATGCTGAAAACCAGAGTAAAAGTGAAAAAAGAAAGCATGGTGTTTTACTACCGAACACAATTCGATGTATCATTTGCGGTCCATCGAACTGCGGCAAAACAAACGTAATGCTAAATTTATTGTGTCATAAAAATGGAGTTCGTTTTGAAAACGTTTATATTTATTCTAAATCACTTGCTCAAAGTAAATATGTTGAATTAAAAAAGTTTTTGGACTCCATAAAAGAAATAAAAAGTGATTTTTTTTCCGATAATGATGAAGTAATGCCTCCAGAAATGGCTAGAAAAAACTCTATATTTGTTTTTGATGATGTAGCCAGCAATAAACAACAACACATGAAAGATTATTTCAGTAGAGGTCGTCATCACAACGTTGACGTATTTTATCTTTGTCAAACATATTCTTGTATACCTAAACATCTAATTAGAGATAACGCTAATTTTTTAATTCTTTTTAAACAAGACGGAACAAACTTGCGTCACGTATATAACGATCATGTAAATACAGATATGAGCTATGAACAGTTCTTTGATATTTGTTCGTATTGTTGGCAAAACTCTAAGTTTGGTTTTTTGGTTATCGATAAAGATAGCGATTTACAAAATGGTCGATATCGCAATGGATTTGATGTTTATTTTCAGTTATAAATATGACTTCAAAAAGAGGTAAATGGCCATTCATGTTATAGCTTTTGCGTGGTTAACAACTTAACTATGACATCGTTTAACAAAACCAATAATGTGTCTATCGGACGACCAACTTCACGACATGATATTGCAACTAAATCATATGTTGATGATAAGCTAGTGCAATATGGAAATCAACTAACAACAACAACAACAAGCGACGGACATCTAAGTATTAACGGCAAACGGTTAAAAAATGTTGGAACGCCAATACATGTTGAAGATGCATGCAACAAAGGTTATGTAGTGAAGTTATTAAATGAGCTAAATAAAATCGAGTCTAAAGAAGACATACAACGAAACTTTAACGAGCTTAAAGGTTTAATTTTTTCAATTTGTAAAATAGAGAAAAAAGAACTTGACTTTCAAAACAAACGTCTCGCAGGCTTAGCTTTACCATCATCTGCAAATGATGCAGTAAACCTTATTGCAATGCAGCAACATACATCGAATATAAAAAAATATCTTGAGACCCGAATAACCGAAGTGTTACAACGAGTAGAATTCATTCATGGTTTAGTGCGAGAATTTTCAGAAGATCACTTTCCGTATGATCAAGATACTCTCGACTTGGGTAACAAAAGAATAAGAAATGTTAAAGACCCAATTCAAAATCAAGATGCGGTAACGTATTCTTTTCTTAAAACTCATGTAACAAATGAACTCGATGAAATTAAAAAATCTCTTTTGAATATAAACAGAGATGATGAAACTGTAGATATGTTAAATAGAAGAATAACAAACATATCTCAACCAATCGATTCGTTAGATGCAATAAACAAATATTACTTAGAAAACTTTGCTGCCTCTCGAAAAGATCTAGAAGACTTAATCGCTAAATTTAATAAACAAAACTTTTTAAACGTAGACGATGGTGGAACTTTAAATATGATGAGTAGACGAATTACTCACGTAAACAATCCCATATACGATAACGATGTTGCAAATAAGACGTTTGTTGAACAATATGCCGCTTCCCAACGTGAATTTGATCAATTGAAACAAACTGTAAACAATCTACAACATCAAAAACAAACAAATGTTGAGTTTCCTGTTAACGACCAAGACGTGACAAATAAACGGTTTGTAGAACACTATGCTGCTTCACGAACTGAAGTTAATCAACTAAAAGAAATTTTAAGCAATTTACAAACTCGTATTGAGGGTGTTGCCAACAATCTCAATATTGTTAAAAAAGAAGATCTTGAAAGTTATGCTGCTGAATCCAAAGAAGAATATAACAAGTTAAAAACTGAACTGGAAAAAATTGAGCAAATGGTTAACAAAGAACCACTCGAAAGTTTTACTGCATCCAAAGAAGAATATGGTATATTAAAAGATGAAGTAAAGAAAAAGAACTTATCGAAATTTATTCTGAAATTCTCCAACACACCATCAATCCATTCACCAGTATACACGCTTCATAATCATAACATACAGTACCAACTTCCCTACAAAGGCGTATTAAAACCAATTTTTGTTTCACCAAGATCTCCAATTGTGTATGCAATTTTAAATATACGTCAAGAGATTGAACTGGATGGCAGTGATATTGTCGTTGAAGAGCAAGATGAAATTCAGTTTCGACTTAGAGACCCTGAAAAACATAAAACTGATGATCTTCCTCTTCAAATCGATTTTGAATATACTATAAATAAGTAAAACAACCACAATTTCCGTTTAGTCATGGAGAAGAGCTCAAAGATTAAAGCTGAAAGTCGAGTAAAGGATAAACTTTCTCGCTTAAAAAAAGATGTTAAAGACAAGTATCTTTCACTTCAAGATGATGTTAGACGAAAAGAATTAGATATAGAGACTAACTTTAAACCAGTAACAAGTTCATTAAATCAACTTGTAGCTATTGCTAATACGTCGACTCAAAATAAAGAAAATCGAAAAAGAAAAGGAAAATATGAGGATTCTGAATCCACTGCTACTTCAGACGAAGAAGATGGAGATAGCATCAAAATAATTTCACTACTTAACCGCTACTTTGATCCGTTCATTAAACAAAACGTGGATAGAACATTTGGTATAACGATAAGAAATGATAAACAATACTTGGGACGCGAACGAGTTTTCTTTGATAAAAAGTGGATAAAAGTTGGTGGTGAAAAATTTCCTATAACAGAAGGTCTACTTGAATTGATTCAAAGGAAAGTACCAGACCCCGCTCTAATAGATAGGAGTGATTTAACTTCATATTTGAAATTATTAAATGTTTCAAACGTGCACAAAAGAAATTATACAAGCAATGCAGCTCCAAGAGGAACGCAATCTTATAAGTATAGACATATAATTGAACCCCTTCTCACTGAAGACATAGATAGAATTATAAAAACAGCAGATGAAAATGAAAAAGCAAATACTACGATGCATACTGGATATGGTCAAAAAAAACACATCGCGCCACAAGCCATTTGGAAATTTGAAGGCGGAAACAATATTGAATTCGTTCACTGGAATGAACCAAACAAATTGGTATCAAGACTTAAAAAATTAATTGCATCGAAAGCTGCAGGTCACACAGGACTAGACAGCGAAATCTTTGCAATAGAAGAAGAACTAAGAAATGCTGGATATATTGAATAAAAATTCCAACGTTTGTAAAACAATGCGCAGTATGTTATAAAACATTGTTTGGAAAATAACTATGAACGAAATCAGACGAGAAATTGCAAAAGAACTTCACGCACCGCTTAGAAAAAAGTTTAAAAGACGACGTGTTATTAGCAAAGGAATCGATGACCTCCATGAAGCTGACCTTGTGGACATGTCCAAACTTGCAAAATGGAATAATGGATTTAAATATTTATTAACCATTATTGACGTTTACTCGAAATATGCATGGGCAATTCCTCTTAAAACCAAAAAAGGAAGTGAGATTGTAAAAAGCTTAAAATTTGTTTATTCTCAAAGTAAAAGATTGCCCAATTATTTTCACACCGATCGAGGAACGGAATTTTATAACAGTGAATTCAAAACATGGTCTCAGAAACAAAATCTAAAGCATTATTCCACTGGCAGCTCCATTAAAGCGAGTGTGATAGAAAGATTTAATCGAACTCTTAAGGAATCGATGTGGAAAGAATTCACAACACGAGGTTCTTACCGATGGGTACATATTTTGCCTGAGTTACTAGTAAAGTATAATCACAAAATACATCGCAGCATCGGCATGAAACCTAATGATGTAAAAAGAAACAATCCACCCCGCTTGCCAACACAATATAATGAAACTTTAAGAAAACCAAAATATAAAATCGGTGACATTGTAAGAATATCAAAAATCAAGAAACACTTCACTAAGGGGTACGAAGCTAATTGGACAACAGAATTATTTACAATTTATAAAGTTCAAAATACTAATCCACGAACATATCTTTTAAAAGATAATAAAAATATGCCAATATTTGGAGCGTTCTATGAAGCAGAGTTGCAACGAACAAAACATCCTAATATTTACTTAGTCGACAAAGTACTACGTAGAAAAGGAACCCGAGCCTTCGTATCTTGGCTTGGATTCGATTCAACTCACAACTCATGGATCCCCAACAAAAATATCTTATAATTACAACAGTGTAAGTTTTTTTATTTTTTATTCCTCACAAAGATATTATTATTATTATTATTATTATTATTATTATTATTATTATTATTATTATTATTATTTTTATTATTATTATTATTAATGTGTCTCTATATATATATATATATTTTTCAGCTCACTAAAACCAACACACGCAAGAAAGAAAGGAATGATTGTACTTACCCGTGCACAAGACCAGCATATTCCACTCTGCAAACAACACAGCATCTTCAATTCTCTGCAGCTTGTTGGAAAAAGAACTACTTACCACTTTAAGAACGAAGATCATATCATTTTTCACTAATTCATATTATATAATTAATGTAAACCACAAATGATCAAATAAATATATTTAAAAAATAAAATTTACACTGCACATTTTTTTTCAATCCACTGTCCACTGTCCATTGAATTTAATTCAAGATTTGAACATCATCATCATCATCATCATCATCATCATCTTCTTCTTCTTCTTCTTCTTCTTGTCGGTCTTCTTCTTCTTCTTCTTCTTCTTCTCCTTCCACTCGATGTTCTTCTTCTTCTTCCATTCGATGGTCTTCTTCTTCTTCTTCTTCTTCTTCTTCTTCTTCTTGCACTTCTTCCATATGCTCTTCCATATGCTCTTCCTCTAATGGCCGTTCAAACACGGCCATTAGCTCTTCCGCCAATGTAGGTTCAAACATGTTGAAATTCATCGAGCCGATGGATCTCAACTTTTCAATAATAATATTGACATTGTGAAATGTCACGCCGTTGAAAATAATTTCACGGCAGTGGTGTTGATCTCTCATCAGCTCGAATATTTCGGCGCTAAAAAGCTCCTTTTCGCCCGGTGTTAAGGCGTTATACCACACCTCCTCCTCTATTTTCGTCGCACTGACGATGAAATGCAACCCTTGATTCAGGGCACTTTCCGCAAACATCATAATGTGTTGCAATTTTACTAACTTTTCTATCAACGCCTCGCACAGACTCATGATATTGCAGATAAAGATAGCTAACTACTGCTCCATAGCAATCTCCTCTTATATATATATTAAGAAGTTAGAGCGCCAAAAAACCTCTTTAAAACATTTCACATGAAGCTCTGGGAACCGACATCCAATCTCGTTCTCGCATTAAAAATTACAGACTTGACTAATGATGTCTAGGAATCTAAAAACAAACAGATCGAAATTCATTTCACACACTCGAAGTTATACATGTCATATAAAACACTGTAACCAAATTGAGATCATGAAGCAAGCCAGAACACAAAAAAAAATGTTAACGTCATTTAAATTAAACAGACATAGCATACCGACAAGGAGTAACACAACTCGACTCCCACGCTCTGGTAATATATGCCGTACTTAAACAGAGTGTAGCTTTACAACATCAGTTTTCTTATTTAGCATGCGCGAGCAAAAAACTTTAACAACCATGCACCACATGTGTGGGGGGGCGGTGGCCGGTCTCATGGCTTGCCGCACGGCGCGAGCAAAAACGGAACAGCTGCACACCACATGTCTGGTAGCGATCCGGCTATGTCGAGCGCCTCACTGTACACTCTCATTCAAAAGTTATGTCACCCAAGACTCTCTACACTTCCTTGGAAAATTACCAAAATATAATTCAATAATCAATCAATAATTAATAGCCATGATACACACGCTGTCCCGGGGAATTAAATAACAAAACACAGAATCGAACCAAGAAACTCCCCTGTAGGAGTGGAAGAGGAGTCTGAATTTCGAGTTAGCATCCTAATAAACAACCCCCATGACGTCAACACCTATTAACTTTTTATCACCATCACATAAACAAGCCAAGAGCTCACCCCCTTCCCACGCTAACACGTGCAGTGCACATGCCCGCTCCTGGACCACGTGCTCGCTCTAAGGACCCATGACGTCATCAGGATTACGCAATTTCTGGTCATGATGATGCAATATCCAAAGGGAAGTAAACCCTTACTACTCTCAACAATGTGTGGATATTAGGAAAACAAGTCCTTGTCACATAGATTCAACACATCGATTGCGTTTTTAGGGATATTAGCGTAGGTCTTGAAGCTCTTGTGCCACAGTTCAAACTCAGCCATAAGCTGGCCTTTGTTGTTTCCTCCACTTTCAATTATGTCATTCTTATAAAAATTACACAGCTGTAAGAAATCAGGTTGCATTTTTTCTTGGAAGGTTTCTTTATGTGTATGTGATGCATTGGCTGATGGCAGTAAGCACTCAAAACTCTTTAATAAGTCTTTATGCTTGATGAATCGAGATTCCAATGAAATAATGAAAGAGTCAATCCAAGGGATGAAAACAGATCTTTTATAGTATAATTCTGGAGTTTCTGCCGGTATGTTGCTTCTGTTCAGTTGTCTTCCAACTGTTCGAGGCATCGAAATTATTGAACCGCAGTTATTAGCAATTTTGGTAGCTTCTTCAAACAAACGAGTGAAATTCTTGATCTGCATTTTTTCTTAGAGATTTTAAGCTTTCAATCACAGTTTCAGCGTGTGTAATTGCAGATGATAAATCTAAATCAGTTCCCTGAAGCTTTTTGCTTAGGTTTACTGTGTAACCAAGCAGTTTTTCTGATGCCATGAGAGAAATTATAAATTCACCCTGACTTAAGGAGTTTAGTAGTATTAGAGCTCCTGAAGGAGATTCCCTATCATTCCAGTTTTTAATCTCCTCTAATGCTACTTTAAGAGGTTGCAGCAGTTCTTTCATAACAAAAATAGCATCGTGCCTTTATACCCATCTCGTTGGACAAAGCTGCAGGAGTTTTTTCTTGTTGGTTTCAAGATTTACCTCAGATTCAATGCACTGTTTTAAAACTGCTTGTCATTTAGGAGTGTTAAAAAAATCCCACAACTTCTCCACTATTCCAAAGCAGTTCCTGATGGATACAACCTCAGACGCGGTCGACAATGCCAGGTTAAGGCTATGAGAAGCGCAATTCACGTATATTGCTGTGGGGTGAGCTTCTTGGATGCACGCTTGAGCCCCTTTAAACTTTGCACTCATGGCAGCCGTCCCATCGTACCCCTGGCCACGTAGGTTATGTATGACTATATTACTGTCTTCAAGACCTTTAATCAATGTTTTTGCTAATACGCTACCCGTAGTAGAGGTTAGAGGCATGAACTTCAAAAATTGCTCACATATTTCATAACCATTTAAAGTATTTGGGGTTACATAACGTAAACACAAAGAAAACTGTTCAACAGTTGAAATATCAGATGTTTCATCTGCGAGAACACTAAAAAACTTAGCTTCTTTTACTTTACTTGCTATTTTTTAGGTAGATTTCATTAGAAAGCTAACTATTGCAATGGGTCTCATGTTTCGACTTCCGGAAAATTTCGACATATCTTCGCGTTTCACATCCCCCAGACCCCAAAACCACCGTCAGTTCAAAAGTTTATATATAATTTATGTATGTATGAATATATATATATATATATATCAGTTTCTTGTGGACACGATAACTGCCGTAATTTTGTACCAATCACTTTGAATTTTTTACCGAATATGTATACCTATAAAATCTCAGTCGATTTCGTTACTGGGCTAAATCGGTCGAAGGGGGTTAAAATGTTTTTTTTTTTTCGAAAAAGTGAAATATTGCTATAACTCTCTTAATATGTGAAATAACGAATCCGTTGAACGTTCATACTATGTGTCGGATAAAGCCCAAAAATTTATGTTTGAAGAGTTTTTTTATAACACCAACCATTGACCAAAGGGGTGGGAAAAAGTGGTTTTTTTCGGGAAACATTGATCATATCTCTCTTAATGGGCACAATATCAAAACTGTACAAAATGGACAATATTCCCCTAATAATTACCTAAAACTGTTGTCTGAAATAATTTTTGATATGACCCACCATTACGCCAAGGGATGAGAAAAATGATTTTGGAATTATAAGAAAATGCCAAGAGCTATCAGAGGTTGCCATTGCAACACTACTAAATTGATGAGGGATGAGCCATCAGACGTTGCCATGACAACGCACTTGCACGAGATCAGATTCAGATTTCCATCTGAATAAGTGTGAAGCGGCTTCGGTGACGTAACTGGTAGCATGCTGAACTTCTATGCCCAAGGTCGCGGGTTCAAAGCCGGCCGAAGTAGTCGGATTTTCTAAGGGCGCTAAAATCCCTCAGTATGCTTTCCTTTGGAGGGGAAGTTCCAACGTTCGTTGCGAGTTGCTGGTTGGGGTGGCATCTAGTAGCCAAGTTCACAGCCAGGTGTCGTTGGCGGTAGTACCAGGTAGTAACATTAGGAACTACTGCTTGCAATTGACCGTCTGCAGTCCTTACCTGAATTAAGACTAATACAGCCATTACAATTCACACCGTTTATCAGACAGATTCTAGCCTCCGTGGCTTAGGCGGCAGCACGCCGGCCTCTCACCGCTGAGTCCGTGGTTCAAATCCCGGTCACTCCATGTGAGATCTGTGCTGGACAGAACGGAGGCAGACAGGTTTTTCTCCGGGTACTCCGGTTTTCCCTGTCAAAATTTCATTCCAGCAACACTCTCCACTATCATTTCATTTCATCTATCATTCATTTAATCATTGCCCCAGAGGAGTGCGTCAGGCCTCGGCAGCCGGCACAGTTCATATCCTCGCCGCTAGATAGGGGCTTCATTCATTCCATTCCTGACCCGATCGGATACTGGAAGCAGGCTGTGGATTTTCATTTCATCAGACAGATTCTACACTCACCCAAAGTACACGGGGTTAGATAACCGCGTTGTCGCAGCCCCTAAACTGAGGAAAGAACCAGAGGTAGATTTCATTAGAAAGCTAACTATTGCAATGGGTACCATGTTTCGACTTCCGGAAAATGTCGTCATATTTTCGCGTTTCACATCCCCCAGGCCCCAAAACCACCGTTAGTTCAAAAGTTTATATATAATTTATGTATGTATATATATATATATATATGTATATCAGTTTCTTGTGGACACGATAACTGCCGTAATTTTGCACCAATCACTTTGAATTTTTTACCGAATATGTATACCTATAAACTCTCAGTCGATTTCGTTACTGGGCTAAATCGGTCGAAGGGGGTTAAAGTGGTTTTTTTTTTTCGAAAAAGTGAAATATTGCTATAACTCTCTTAATATGTGAAATAACGAATCCGTTGAACGTTCATACTATGTGTCGGATAAAGCCCAAAAATTTATGTTTGAAGAGTTTTTTTATAACACCAACCATTGACCAAAGGGGTGGGAAAAAGTGGGTTTTTCGGGAAACATTGATCATATCTCTCTTAATAGGCACAATATCAAAACCGTACAAAATGGACAATATTCCCCTAATAATTACCTAAAACTTTTGTCTGAAATAATTTTTGATATGATCCACCATTACGCCAAGGGATGAGAAAAATGATTTCGGAATTATAAGAAAATGCCAAGAGCTATCAGAGGTTGCCATTGCAACACTACTAAATTGATGAGGGATGAGCCATCAGACGTTGCCATGACAACGCACTTGCACGAGATCAGATTCAGATTTCCATCTGAATAAGTGTGAAGCGGCTTCGGTGACGTAACTGGTAGCATGCTAAACTTCTATGCCCAAGGTCGCGGGTTCAAAGCCGGCCGAAGTCGTCGGATTTTCTAAGAGTGCTAAAATCCCTCAGTATGCTTTCCTTTGGAGGGGAAGTTCCAACGTTCGTTGCGAGTTTCTGGTTGGGGTGGCATCTAGTAGCCAAATTCACAGCTAGGTGTCGTTGACGGTAGTACCTGGTAGCAACGTTAGGAACTACCGCTTGAAATTGACCGTCTGCAGTCCTTACCTGAATTAAAGACTAATACAGCCATCCCAAACTACACGGGGTTACATGACCGCGTTGTCGCAGCCCCTAAACTGAGGAACCAACCAAAATCTCTGCGGGAGATATAATTTTGCGTGAAGAAGTAACAGACCGTTACATAAAACTCAGCAATTCTTCTAGGTTTGTGCCGTGTCTTGTGTGGGGTTTCGCCTAGGACACCAAGCTAGGCTCATCGGCGGGCTCTTGGTGTCCCCGCCCGGACCCCCACAGGAGTGACGAACTGCGCGCCACCTCCCTTTATATAAGGTGCAACTGCACCACTTGACTACGAGAACTAAAAGTTCAAGCAGCCTTAACCTCCCTATGAAGGCTTCCAAAAAGATGGTATATTGGCTTTCACGGCCGGTTACACATCAGGGTCGAAACCTTGCATAAGGACAGTGTGACCACAAGTATAAAACTGGACCCCAAATGACAAGAAGGTTACCGTTCCCATAAGACAATAAAATGTTTAAAATAAGCATAAAATGACGAAAAACAAAGTTAATTAATCTCCAATTATAAAATACCTTCTCGCAATAAATGAGGTCTGAACCTTCTAAAAAAACCTGCATATTCTGCCTATTTTCACCTATCCCCAAGTTTGTCCGGTGAAATCTACCTCCGCCTTCCGGCGTGCCGAGAGGACTTTTTCAGTTATTATTTTGTTACAAGCATCGATGACTTGATTTTGAAAATTCCAACTTATATAGGTCGCATTTTTGCCACATGACCCAAAGTGATCTTTCAAATTGTTGTCACCTGCTTCAATTCTAGCTCTGAGCAAAGCTCTTAAGTTCCCCTCATTTTCAAATGGTTTGCTGTCGATTTGAAACTGACCATAATCTCTATGGCCCCTAAGGGCGATAGTTTGCCTGCCACACAAAATAACAGTTTCTATTATTGGAATTATTCTTTTCACATTATTTTGGGCTTGGACGTATTTTCCTTTGTCAAGAGATTTGTCAATCGGTTTCATTCGGCAGTCCATAACTCTTTTAAAGTCAGCTGCGCTTACACATGAGTCTTTATGGTACTGCGAGTTTGCATGTTTTTCAAACTTTTCTAGTGCTTTTTTCCAGTTACAAAAACCTTCTTCAACAAGTTGTCCAGTATGTTGAGCGTTACTCTTACCTACTTCTTTTTTTGAAAAAAGCATACAATGGACACAGTATGCAGAGTCTTCAATTCCAGAATACGAAAGCCAGGTATATTTCTTTAGCCATGGAAACGAAAATTTTCGTTGTTGGTTCCCATGCGATCTAAAAGGAAAGTTAAAGTTGCCATGAGGAACCCATTTGTCATTCAAAACTTTGAACTTTTCATTGTCCGTCAACACTTTGTTTTTAAATAAACCAATGTCCAAATCCATGTTATGTTTACTTACAACGGCCTTAGGCCTGCTCACATTTGCCTCTGATCCCTCCTCTGACGAACAACTTGGCTGTTTTTCTATGCTTGCAGTCCTTGTTAACAGTTCCTTACTCGTTGAACTTGCCTACTTTACTTAATTCCTGCCGCTCCTTCCGGAACATAGGGCCTTGGCGAAATTTCTCCACGCAGTACGGTTCCTGGCCATTCTCTTCACTTCACTCCAGTTCTTGTCCACCTCTGCAATTTCATTTTCGATCGTCCTCTTCCAGGTCTTCTTAGGTCGACCTCGCTTCCTGGCGCCTTGAGGATTCCAGTCTAGTGCCGCCCTCTCAATAGCTCCGTCCGGCTTCCTTAGTGTGTGTCCAATCCAGCGCCATTTCCTCTCCTTGATCTGGATGATAATCGGTTGTTGATTGCTGATGGTCCAAAGATCTTCATTTGAGATTATGTCCGGCCACCTCATATTCATGATGCGACGCAGACATCTGTTAATGAACACCTGTAGTTGGTTGTTGATCGGTTTTGTGACTTTCCATGTTTCACAGCCGTAAAGAAGAATCGACTTTACGTTGCGATTGAAATGGCGGAGCTTGGTTTTCCTGGAAATGTTTCTATTTCTCCAGATGGGGTAGAGCTGGACAAAGGCACCATTTGCCTTCCTGATACGGCTTCGAACATCTTCCTCTGCTCAGAGGAAGGACTCAACTCGCTCAATGTCCTTTCCGTTGACTGTCAAACTAGTCGTGATGTTAGAATTTATCCTCATCTCTTTGGTCTTGTTGGTGTTGATCATCAGTCCTTCACGTTCTGCTTCTCTCTGCAACCTCCCCAGCTTTCTTCTATGTCTCGGTACCGTTGTGCCATAAGACAAATGTCGTCTGCGAAATCCAGATCTTCAAGCCTGTCATTGATACCCCATTGAATACCCCTCTTCCGTCCTCCCATTACCTTCTTCATCACACTATCCAGGACAAACAGGAACAGTGTGGGGGAAAGGATACACCCCTGTCTCACTCCGGAACTGACCTTTATCTTTTCTGTTAATTTGCCTTCGTGCAGAACCTGGCACTCATACCCTTCGTACATCTCTTCCATGATTCTGATGATCTTAGTTGGAATTTTATATTCCTCGAGGGTCTTGCACATGATTCTTTGGTTTACGGAGTCGAAGGCTTTCTCGAAGTCAACAAATGTGAGGTAAAGGGTATTCCGCCACTCCACACTCTGCTCCAGGATGATTCGGAGGGTGTTGATGAGATCCACACAGCTGCGATGTTGTCGAAATCCAGCATGTTCCTTACGAAGCCTTTTTTCTACGCAGTCTTTTATACGATTCAGGATGACTCTCGCCAGCACTTTGCTTGGAATGGACAGCAAGGTGATACCCCTCCAGTTGTTACAGTTTGTGATGTCCCCTTTCTTCGGCAACTTGACTATCAACCCCTTCTTCCAGTCGGTTGGTATTTTCTCCTCCTTCCAGACCTTCTCCAACAGCGGGTGCAGCAGATCGATCGTAATATCCAGGTCTCGTTGAAGGATCGCCACATTCACTAACACTAACCGCATCATATTTATTGATTTTTAACGGTTTAAAATAGTTTTGGATGTTTGACTTTCTTTTGTCTCCCATTACGACTAGTCCAATTGGACGCACTACGAACACCAATAGCCAATAGAAAATACAAACACAATAACAATCATCGAATCAACTTTTACGAACACCACTACTGACTTGACGCCTGACACAGAGCACAGCACAATACCTTGGGGAGAGAAATTTTCACCACTGTCCCACGCTCATCTTGCTCCGAGCCAGGCGCGGATTCAAGGGGGGGGGGTCACGGGGGTCATGACCCCCCCCCCCCCAAATGGAGACCAAATTTTTTTGCAAACTCAAAAAACGAAAATACAATTACCAGACAAATAAAACTTAACGAATTTTAACTGAAAAACAGTTTTTTTTTCATTTTATTCAATACTGAATTATCTTTATTGGAATTATTATGTTCTGTTACAACTGTACATATTTACAACTTCTAACCTCTTGTATAAAAACTATTAGTTATACAACAAAATCAACTCGTCTATTTTGTTTAGCAAACCTTGTGATTACCGAATCGATGTTTATAGTGATGTCACGATGAATGTGCAGTAATGCACGGATAGGAAACTGGGGCTTTTTTCGCACCAAAAGTTTTTGCCGACGTCCAAACTGCAAGCTTTGTTGGCAATTTAAGCTTTGACTTTCTCCCTTTGTCGGTACCAACTCGACTTGCCGAAACTGTTACGTACCTTGATCCTTTTCTCGAAGCTCGATGTAAAAGTTGCAAAATACGCCGTTGCAATTTGTACGAATATTTTTGGTGCGCTAAACGCATCAAATTTCTATCCATGAAGCTTGCAATACGTTTGGTTATTTTGTGATTGCGTTTTTAGTGATACCATTTTTCTTAACAATTTCGATTCTCTGACCCCCCCGCCCCACCGCCCCTCCCCCAAGCCAAACTCTAGATCGATTCTCTGACCCCCCCCCCCCCCCCCCCCCCAAACCAAACTCTAGATCCGTGCCTGCTCCGAGCATAGTTACGACAACGGACGGAAATATCCGATCGTGTTGTGTTTACAATATATATTACTAGCGAACCCGTGCGAGAAATCTCGCATGTTCATAAACCACACTTTTCCCAATAGGTTTTGCAAATCGAACACTTCTTACAAAAATTGATATTTAAGAAATTTAGAATGCAATTTGTCACTGAATGAGTGTGCTGTAACACTCATTGGTTATTCGATATTTATGAAATCATACTATTTGTGTACTCATTCCTTTGATTTAGGCAACTGTTTCTGAAATCCATGCAAAATTATAAAGCAAAGACCACAATGTTAAAATGACATGAAACGGGCGTCACAACGACCAAAATGTGAAGTAAACAGCAATTATGGAGCGTATTTTCATACATCAACAGTATCTGCAAATCGCACACTTCGTACATTTTTAAAGTCCTTTTTTAAAGAAATTATTGATATTTATGGAATTAGAGTGCAATTCGTCATTGCTAATGTCTATTCTCTTTCATTTGAATGCTCATTTTCACAATCGGTCGCTTGTGAGCGCTGCAGGAGGGATATATACTAGGCCTACTGAAATAATATAGGCCTATATATGATTATCACTCAAGTGTTGCTTAAATATAGGCCTAACATAATTCTATTTTAAACAGTAGAAAATCGCAAAATGTTCCAACGTTCCAACACTAAACATTCTGGAACCCGTTATGCAATCAATTTTCTTGAAAGATATCTACGAGTATGATATTTGGCCGCGTCGCTGGTATTGTTTTATCAATAACTAGCAACCCGCCCAGGCTTCGCACGGAAACTGGGGGCATCATTCATACGAAATTCTCTATATCGGACCACAAACCATGAACATTTTTTCCCTGTAGGTCCTATCATAGGAACTTTGGGGTTGACTCCCTTTGTCTTTGTGAATTCTTTCTTTCTCTCTAGCAACCCACCCCGGCGTCAACCGGTATCTTTAACGGTTTACCCAGTGTAAGCTTAAAAGGCGTATTTTTTCGATTTCAATGAACTACGACCTACATCCGTTTTCCGTCTCGGCATGATCGGTTAAAATCACTGATTGGACTATTATTTATATTGTCATGCAGATAGCATGTGTAACGAATTCTTGTCAGACGTGCATCCCCCTTCCGTCCAATCTAAACTTGACTGTGTATTCTGCGGAACGAAAAGTTCACAGGCGAAGTGAAGTAAAGCTGGGTTGTACTTCCAGGGAAACTCCAAACACAACCACTCTTCTCTGCAGTCTTAACTCGACACGACTCTACAGTGTCTGTGGTATAGGCACGCTTGCCAGCCAACTAGCTCGTAAACTGTCTGAATGCAGATTGTTGGAAGAAATGAAAACGTAAAAACACTTATAGTGGGCGATGTATTGAAAATAGAGATATGCTGTCGCGGACATTTTTGTAGAACTTTTCATGCTGAACAATTCTTCCACTCATAGTATATTGATATATTTAACGGTTTGCTCAGCGTAAGCTTAAAAAAAGCACGGGCGCCAAGTTTTTTTTTTCCACTTTTTCACTGAATTCGTTACTGCTTGACTTCCATTGATCATCAATAAATAATTTTCTTCAGAAACCTTCCTCGATCTATCCTTTACAGAATGGTGAAAACCGCATCTAAATCGATCCAGTGGATCTCGAGATTACCCGTAGCATCCAAGAATCGGGAATTTCGTTTTATACTAAGTAGAGATAGCTGTTCTGTCCCAGAATAACCTGTGTTAAAATGTTTCAAACGGCATTAGGGATGTGATGATATTAAGGCAAAGCACCTTCAGTTAGCAAAATCGTCGTCATCTTCTTCATCTTCTTATTTTTCTTATTATTTCTTCTTTCTCCGTTATGCCCATTCATAGAGCGCGTTGTAACTTGTTAGTTGGCCTGATGACTTCTGCCTTCTTCTCCCAAACCCCCTTGATGAACTCACTGTGTTGCTTCTAACGTTCTTCTGGCCATCCGGTGCCAGTCCTGCTGATAGATTTCACCCTAAATGTGTGCTTGTTTACAGAGGTTCTGAAGATTTCTCGGTTTTTCATTATGTTCTCTCCGATGTTCATCTCATTCAGGTACCCCTTGTTACCTCCAGCCAATTTATCCTCGAATGTTTTGTATTAATTATTTTGAACAATCCTTTGGTTAGTCTATTGTTGGTTAGTTATTGTTGTTTTAAGGAGCGAAACTACGAGGTCATCTGCCCCTTTAAACACAAATTAAATTATACAAATTTGGAATATATCGTCAAATTTTGAGATGGACACCTAAATGTCAAAAGACAAAAAATAAATAAAATCTATTTATTTATTTATTTATTTATTTTATTTATTTATTTATTTATTTATTTATCGTGTGGCTTTTACCGACAGTAGTGGCTAAGCTGGCTAAAGCGCAGCATTAGGTCATGGGGCCAAGCTCTCTGCTGACTCGGTAGACGCGTGGGTTCGAGCCCCACCGTCGGCCGTACTTGAAATGGTTTTCCGTGGTTTCCCATTTTCAACACCAGGCAAATGCTGGGACGGTACCTTCTGACAGGCCACGGCCGCTTCCTTCCACATCCTTGCCCAGTTTCATTCACCATCATTCATTTCATCTCTCATTAACTCCTCTCATGAGGTTGGCGTCAGGAAGGGCATCCGGCCGTAAAAACCATCGCCACAAAGACTTCCATCGCATCTCATCCCCGACGCCGTTGGAAAACGGGAATAATAAGGGGTAGACATACATACATTTATCGTGTGGCTTTTAGTGCCGGGAGTGTCCGAGGACATGTTTGGCTCGCCAGATGCTGTAGCTGCTTCAAGCGGACACCCTTAGGGTGAGCTACAAATTCCATTAAATTTCAAGTAGTTCCACATTTCGCTACCAGATATCAATGATACCTAGTGGTGAACGTTGGAACTTTGATAGAGCGTTCTGACGAAATCTAACCTAACAATTTTTCTTCACACAAGGTTAGTCTGTGGAAGGATCTTTTACACGTCATAAATCTATGACATAGGACCGCCGGCTTTACTTCCCCTCCGAAGGAAGGCACACTGAAGAATTTTTAACGCTCTCAAAAATTCCGACGACTTCGGCCGGGTTTGAACCCGCTATCTTGTGCACAGCAGTTTAGCATGCTACCAACTACGCCACCGAAGCCGCTAAAGAACAAAGTTTTTGAGCCATTAGTCTATTGTTGTCCACCTTAAATATATGACCAAAAAATTCAACCGTCTCCTGTATACAGTGTTTGTGAGACTATAGTGATCTGCAGTTTGTCTCTTGATTCAAATTCCATTTCCTTGTGTAGTGCCGAATATTTTTCTTATAATTTTAAGTTATTGCTTTTCAATGTCTGTAATTTTTGAATAGCCTCCTAAAGTTATGGTTTTTCATGCATATAGAACTTCTGGAAGAACAACGGTTTTTTAATCCTTCCATTTTGCATTACGAGACATCACTCTTTCATGGTAGTGATTCCACGTTAGTCTGAATGCCCTTTGAAGCTTTGAGATTATTTCTGCGTTGGACAAACTGTCCAATCCTGATGGTAGATTTGTTTCTCCAGGTATTAAAACAAGGATACCTGTGAGATCGTCCCATATGCTGTTTCAATGTTATCTTCCTTATACTTTGCTGAATGTTCCCCATATACTTGTTGTTGTTGTTGAGTCTTCAGTCTTTTGACTGGTTTGATGCAGCACTCCATGCCTCCCTGTCCTGAGCTAATCGTTTCATCTCTACATAACTACCACACCCTACATCTGAGGCAATCTGTTTAACATATTCTAACCTTGGTCTACCCCTACAGTTCTTGTCCTCGACCCTTCCTTCCATAACTAAGCTTGCTATTCCTGGGTGTCTTAGTATGTGTCCTACCAACCTATCTCTTCTCTTCATTAGCAGTCGCCAGAAACACCTCTCCTCTCCCACTAGTCTTAATACCTCTATGTTTGTAACCCTATCTACCCATCTGATCTTCATCATTCTCCTGTAACACCACATTTCAAATGCCTCTATTCTCCTCTTTTCTGCTGCACCAATAGTCCAAGTTTCACTTCCATAGAGCGCCACGCTCCAGACAAAGGCTTTCAAAAAAGACTTCCTAATGCCTAAATCTATATTCGATGTCAGCAGATTCCTTTTTTGTAGAAAAGCTTTCTTTGCCTGAGCCAACCTACTTTTTATATCCTCTTTGCTTCGTCCATCACTGGTTATTCTACTTCCTAAGTAACAGAAGTCTTCTACTTCCTTCAGCTTTTCACCTGTCAATTTGATCTCCATAGAGGTTTCTGATTTATTTCGGCTGCATTCCAGTATTTTTGTTTTACATTTATTAATTTTCATCATGAATTCTTTCTGTAAGACGGAGTCCATACCATTCAAAAACTCATTCAAATCCTCAGGCTTGTCGGCCAAGATGACTATGTCATCAGCAAATCTCAGAGTTGAAATTATTTCTCCTTGAATCTTCACTCCCACTTTAAATTTTTCTCTAATTTCCTTCATTGCTTGTTCAATGTAAAGATTGAAAAGTATGGGTGATAAGTTGCAGCCTTGCCTTACACCTTTCTGAATACCATCTTCTCTCTCATGTCCTTCAACTCGAATGACTGCTGTCTGGTTTCTGTATAGATTGTATATCACCCTCCTATCCCTGTACTTTATTCCAATCGATTTCAAAATGGAAAACAATTTAGTCCAATCAACGTTATCAAAAGCCTTTTCTAAGTCTACAAAAGCCATGAACGTTCTCTTATCTTTCCTTATTCTACCTTCCAAAATCAGCCTAAGACTTAGTACAGCTTCCCTTGTTCCTACATTTCTCCTGAAACCAAACTGGTCTTCACCCAACTCCGTTTCTATCTGGCTTTCAATCCTCTTGTAAATTATCCTAGACAGGATCTTTGAAGCATGAGTAATCAAGCTGATTGTACGGTAATCTTCACATCTGTCAGCTCCCACTTTCTTTGGTATAGGGATGATTACATTCTTCTTGAAATCAGGGGGTACCTCACCTGTCTCATAAATCCTACACACCAAGTGAAATAACCTGATCAGACCTTCATCTCCTATGCAGCGTAGCAACTCAATCGGTATATCATCTATGCCTGGTGCTTTGTTCCGGCTTAAGTCTTCCAAAGCTCTATCAAATTCTGATCTCAATATTAAATCTCCCTTCGCATCCTCATCAATTTCCTCCTCCGTTTCCATTACATGATTCTCAATCTCCTTTCCCTTATACAAACTCTCTATGTAAGCTTTCCATCTCTCAACCTTTTCTTCCCTATCTGTTAGAGGCTTTCCATTTGTGTCCTTAATATTACAGCACTTAGTCTTCTTTTCCCCAAAAGTATTCTTAATCCTTCGATAAGCTGTGTCTACTTTACCTAATTTCAGACAATTTTCTATACCTGCACATTTCTCTTTCAACCATTTTTCTTTCGCTTCCTTCCCATATACTTAGTTTTCTCAAATAATATATGAAGGCCTGCCAGTGATGCTATACTATTTAACCTCTCGACAGCATACCTAGCTTCATCCTTGTTCTTAGTGATGATAGCTATTATTATTACTTTCGTTTCGGTCGTCTAGGGACCACGAGCTGTTACTTCTTCTTCCTCCAATATTCCTTCATCATCTCACTATGCTTCCTCTTCCTTTCCTTGGACCATTTTGAGCCGGATTTCTTTCCCTTCCTCTCTTGGAATCCTTTCATTTTTGGCACATTTTGCCTAAAAATATCTCTCTGTGGTGGATCTTCTTCTCTGATATTCCTATTTTCCAAATCCTTTTTGACTTCTTGTATCCAAGTTGTTGTCGATTTCTTTTTCCACAGGAATGTGAAGATCTGCTTGGTTAACCTCCTGTCATCCATCCTGTACAAATGTCCAAAATAGCTATCTCCTGTTCGTATTGTTTCTGATATGTTTTCTATTTTTCGATATTTTTGGTCATTGTTTCTTAATTTCCACAATTCTGCAGTTTTTGAAGGACCTAGTATTTTCTTTCTACTACTTCTAATGTATTATTATTATTATTTATTTTACACGTTACAGGCCTATTAGACCACGCGAAGCAATCATGACTTTTTTTTCTTCCTGTCTTTCCAGTACTCTTTCATTCGTGCACTAAAGGCCCTCTTCCTTTCTTCGGTCCACTTTGGTCTTTGGGATGTAAGTGCAGCTCTCTCTGACAACACTTCCCACCTGTATACTTTGTGTCTAAATACGCTTTTGTCTTTGCGTTTTGCCCATTATAGAGCGCGCTTGAACTTGTTTTTCGGCTTGATGATAGTCGCCTTCCTATCTTCCCAAAATCTCTTCATGAAGTCACTGTGCTGCTTCTTCCGTTCTTCTGTCCACTTGGTTCTAGTCCTGCCACTAGTTTTCACCCTAAACTTGTGCTTTGTTACTGCGGTCCTGAAGACTTTGCGGTTTCTCAGAATATTTTCTCCGATGTTCAACTCTTGCAGGTCCTCTCTTGATTCATCCAGCCAGGCTATCCTTGACTTCTGAGAATTTATTACATTGAATAACCCTTTTGTAAGTCTATAATCGTCCATCCTGAAGAGGTGTCCATAAAATGTTAAACGTCTTCTTCGTACAGTGTTGCTGAAACTATCTGTGTTACGGTATAGATCTGAATTTCGTCTTTTAATCCAAATTCCGTTTTCTTGTATGGGGCCGAATATTTTTCTAAGAATTTTACGTTCTTGCTTTTCTATATTTGCAATTTTAGAATGACCTCCTAAAGCTATGGTTTCTGAAGCATATAGAGCTTCCGGTAGTACAACTGTTTTGTAGTGTTTCAGTTTTGCATTATGTGACATGTATTATTATTATTATTATTATTCTTTCCGATGAGGCCTGCTAGGGACCACGTGCCAATTTCAATTCTTCACACTTTGTTGTTTTCTCTTCCGTTCCCTCCAGTACTCCTTCATCCGTTCACTATGCTGCTTCTTTCTGTCCTCGGACCACTTCACACCAGGTTTCTTTGGCAATCTTCCTTGGAAGCCTTTCATACTTAATACCCTTTTTCTAAAGATCTCTCTGTTCACCGTTTCTTCTTCTTCTTCTTATTATTATTATTAAACTTCATGCACTGAGGACACAGGGCCGATGACTGAGATAATACCAACCCCTCAGTGAAATAACAATTCTGAATGCAACCTCTACAGTATAGCTGGGAAGAGCCCAAGCACGGACCTTGCCAAGCCAAGGATTCATTGATCCTGTGATAAGATCTGCAGTATCTGAACTCCGATCAGTAAATTACACTGCAGTTATGTCTTTATTACAGAATGACGACCCATCACGCGATTATCTGACATTCAAAACTTGTGCTCGCAAGACAACTGGAATGCTATAATCTCCATCACAATGAATTATTTAACAATTCTCCTCATGGGAAAAAGTGTATGATAAGAACGAACACACGATTAGCCAGTGTACTCAGGTGTACTCGATGTCTATAAAAGTTTGTGTGGTGTGTAATAGCAATAAACCCGTTAGATATAACCCACATTCTGTCCTCAGTCGCAATATCAGATGGTAAAGGCAGAAGTTTTACACTGTCTGATCCCAAGTATCACAATAGTCAATGTACGAGGGCAGTAATATTTTTATCAACGTTACATCGTGCCCGTTAACATAAAATTGGCTTGGTAGGAGGCGGGTATGCTGTGAGGGTAACTGCGTATCCTTCTCATTACAACCACCACCACTTCCAACGTCATTACGCCATTTTGAGCTGAGTTACAGGCACGGAAACATGGCTGCTACAATTGATTTTCCCGCCATGTCGATTCGTTTCGTCTTAGTCCGGCCCGGTTCAGTCCGTTTCGTAATTTATCTTATAACTGTCTCGAAAGAAAAAGAAAGAAAAACCCTATTAAAATGTATGGGACACCCTTTTGCAGCAAATTGAAATATTAGAAATGGTATAAGCCATTTTTCAGTATTATTAGAAGCCTTTTAGTTGGTCAACACCTGGACGGGGGACACAACTGGGGAGGAAAAAGACAACATGGAGGGTAACCGACTAAGGACGCCCCATACTTTGTTGTTTTTTGCCGTAGGGCTTTTCTCTCTTTGTCTTTAGTGACGGGAATACGACCTCATAATAGTACATTATGCAACGAGCCTATAATGGCATTAATTAAGACACGAGTATGTTTATAAAACGAGCGTAAGAGAGTTTTATAATTTCCATACGAGTGTCTTAATTACCATTATAGGCGAGTTGCATACGAATGTTTATGTTCGACGATAATTATAAATTTATTATATGTTTTAACATAAATATTCATAAAATTCTGTTAAGATTCAGTCACTAGAATGTTGTGATCGGAGTGAGAGCGCTGGGTAGGATATCTCTGTTTTCCAAGCTCTCTGACCGACCGACGCATGCGCTCTGTGTGCTTGGCAGTTTATTTACGAAAACATATGGACGGTGCACTTTCGGTAATTTATATAGACATGTTGGATTTTGAGCGCATGTGCAAAGGTATCCTTACCTAATTGGTCACACAACTGTTTCTTGAGCTCTGATTGGTGGGAGAAACTGTTTCATAATGAAAAATAGTGTTATAATGAGCCTCATTATGATACAGTTTTCTGACACATAATGTTTACATTTCGACACCGTCGAACATAAACCACCTTTCTTGACTTAATCTACCCGTTAACGACGGGTATTCATAGCTAGTTTAAAATATGACTCATTATAATCATACTTTAAGCATACCAATAAATGAATTATTCTCCAGCGTTATTATAGGTCAAGACAATCCGGCGTCTAATTAATAATGAAAGAAGAAATGGAAGGCAACGGGACTTGAACTCTCAACTACACAGCACAAATTACAACAGCAATTACGTGTATAACTGTCTGAAAGGTTGCCAAGTGGAGTGCGAGCTATGGCAACTCTGGCCTTGTTGCGTCAACATTCCAATATTGTATTTCATGTTTAAAAGCTAGTTCATAGCGGCGCGTAATGGGCAAACCCTCGGGACTTAATTGCACATAATATCTCCATATTGGATGAGATTTTAATAAAACACAAGAGGCTTCAGAGTTTAATTCCAATCAATTAATATTCATGACAATTTCATTTCCAACGCGGTTTAATCTGTATTGGAGTGGTAAACATGGAGTGAACAAAAAACACATGACACATTAATTCAGCAAAAATCCAGTCACTGACAGAAATATTCTGCACATTCGTCTAATAATTTACAAGATGGCGTTCCGTAGCTGTTAAAATAATTACTAACTTCCTGGATTCTTTCATCTGGGGCAGAGGAGCTCGATGTTATGCCCCTTAATAAAAATAGTCACTAATAACTGTTGTTGCTAAAATGTAACATTAATTTGAATTTGAATTTGTTTATTAATTACTAATTTGAGATATGTCTCACAAATCTGACGGCAAATCCAGTACAGATTATCTATGAGACATATTAATTATGTTTTTTTTTACAACATATACAGGTGTTTCAAAAATATGGGGCATAATTTCAGGTATGTACTTGTTATATGTAGACAATCAAAATAGTTCATTACAACATGTGTCCGAAAATGCTTCATTTGCGAGTTATGGCCTTCACAACACTGAACTTCACCGGAACGTTTTTCTTTCCGCAGGCCGTTGCCGTGATAGGAGACATTAAGAGGACACTCTGACGGTTCATTCGGAGGCGAAGGTTAAATTCAGAGTTGTCTTTGGCTTTCGTCTGTGCGTCATGTACACTAATCAGCATCTGGCAGAGATGCACTTCATGTGCGGTAAGGTGGACGGCAATGCTACGTTGGCTCGTCGTTTGTTCCAGGAGAGGTCAATGAGACATCAATGTGAGGTCTGTATTCAAGCAGGAGGTGGACATTTTGAACATCTTCTGTAATGACAACGACCTGCGGAAGAAAAACGTTCTGGTGAAGTTCAGTGTTGTGAAGGCCATAAATCGCAAATGAAGCATTTCCGGACACATGTTGTAATGGAACTATTTTGATTGTCTACATATAACAAGTACATAGGGTCTACCTGAAATTATGCCCCTATTTTTGGAACACTCTGTATACAGATTGTACTTCAATACAAGAGTGCTTGCAACAATAAGATTATGTTATAAATTAATGTTTATTTATTTTATAATTTTTATTGCGACGTATAGCTAGTTGCTTGCTGTTCATGTTGGTCAATCCAGGTGGTAGTTCATTATATAGTGATGGTATAATATAATTTAGTGTCTTGAAATCACAGCTATTTACACATAAAGGTTTGTCATATTTATTATTTGTTATGGCTCTTGTGTGAATGTCGTGAGAGACCTTATGCCTGAATCTTGAATAATAATAATAATAATAATAATAACAATAATAATATTAAGTCTGATCCAGTCCATATTTCGTCTACTTATACTACTCTTAATCAAGTGGATCCATCGAGCTCGGAGTATTTCTCTTGCTCTCTTTCCTTTCACATGTGTTTTGGTATTCCTCCATCTTCCATTCGTTTGAAATGTCCAACCCACTTAAACCTGTTCCTCTCAATTCCGCCATTCAACTTTTCTACTCCATTGACCGACTCCAGTTCAGAACATTAATCAATAACCATAATTTCTCGTAGTCATTTTCTCAGAGATTTTCAGTGCTCAGATGAAGAGATTTTGTGAGAAGATAAAACATCATTAGCAAAATAAGTTATATCGCGCTCCACAGATGGGCATATCGATGAAAACAAAATAATATCCGTAATAATATTAATAATAATAATAATAATAATAATAATAAAGAACGTAAACAAGCCTTCTCGGAAAGAACGAAAGCCTAATGAAACAACTAGAAGAACCAAGAAAGAGTTGATTGAGTTATTTGTTTAACGTCTTCCATTTATGGGGAGAATTCGTTTAAAATAAAATAAAATACTAATAATATTAATAATTAATAAGACCTGAACAGTGACAAGAAGAGAGGAGAGTAGACTTCAGGCCATTGAAATGAAGTTTTTACGAAGTACGATAGGTAAAACAAGATGTTATAAGGTGAGAAATGACGAAATCAGGACACTCACTGGAGTAGAAATGTTGAATTACGGAATCGAGAGGAGCAGGTTAAAATGGGTTGGACATGTCAAACGAATGGAAGATGTAAGATTACCGCAAAGCATATGGGAAGAAAGTAGAGCAATAGGAAGACCCCGAGCACGATGGATGGACTTGATTAAGATGATCTAACATCTAGGTTATCGGCCCCGGACTTTAATACGACTAGTATACGTTGACGTAGTATGGACTGGAACAGTCTTCTGGAAGAAAAAGACTCGAGAGACAGGAAACGGTGGAAGAGTACCAAAACCCAATCCCGTCCATAAACTGGATAAAGGGGAAGGAGGATGATGATGAATACTCGTCAGACAGCGTCGTGGTTCTTCAAACGGAATTCCAAACTAAGATACATACCGCCACTTGTGAAAATGCGTTTCAACCAGGGACGATTTTTGAGCTATTTTTATAGAATAGAATTCTCACTACTGCTCTTGTGGTCAATAGGAGACTTGAACCACCTCTTGTTCGCATGTCATCACTATCGAACTCACCTAGGGACTACCGGGTGAGTTAGCCGTGGTCGTTACGGCGTGGCTGCAGGCAGTTGCTCACATCTGGGACGCGAGGAGGTTCAAATCCCCCCACCGGCAACCATGAAGATGGTCTTCTGTGGTTTCCCATCTTCCTTCCAAGCAAATGCCGGGGTTGGTCCGTAACTTTAGGCCACAGCCGTTACCTTCCAATTCCTCGTCCTTACATTCACACTTTCCTCCCCAGACAATACTCCACACGCGACGGTACTTGTAGCTCACCCCATGGGTGTCCGCGGACACTCCCGGCACTAAAAGCTATACGCTAAAAAAAACTAGGGTCTCTTTCGAAGAATTTTCTCTACAAATAAGTGAGCAACTCCCGCCAAATATTCAGAATCTGCAGGCTTCCTTGAAGAAAATAGTGTATGAAGTCATTAGTCTGTTTTTACCTAACACTGAGTTACAAATAAGAAGTGTGAATAATTCTAAATCTCCGATCATATTAATGGAAGATATCGCGTGAAAGTTATCATTTGCTATTTTTAGCCTACTTTTCACATTTTGCAAAAATGAGAAAAAATTAGACTTATGAGATCGATCCGGGAAAATGCCTGTCTGTCTGTCTGTCCTTCTGTCTTGTCTGTCTGTCTGTGTGTTCCCCCCTATCAACTCCAAAACGGCTGCAGCAATCGAAACCAAATTGTGTATAAGTAAAGATCTATACCGGGACATCTCAATGTCTCACTTGAAAATGATATCAGTGCTACCAACTGCTGAAAAATCGCAATTGAAATTTGAGCTCCATGTTGGATATCTTGGAATGTATAGATGGGAACTATTCCAAAATTGGCACACTTAGAGATAATAATACTTCAGTTTAATTTTCAGGAGGCCATACATGACAGTGTTGCCAAAATGATTCTAAGCCTACTGATATGTCCCATTTTTAAATTCATATAACTTCTACACTATCAATTGGATTTCAACCAAATTTCGTATGTAGTATGTGTTCATAAACAGATATGACTGAGCACATTATTAAGAGCCACCAGGGCTGCCAACTGTCAATAAATGCTTTCTCTATTTTTATCCAAATACCAATATATCAGAAATTATGCGAGCCAACAGCTTTAAACCTTGCACAAGTATAGTGCCTGACATTCTACATTAAATTGGAGCAACTAATGTATGTCAGTGCTACCAACATGATTCTAAGCCTGCTGATAGGACCATTTTTTAAATACATGTAACTTCTATACTATCAATTGGATTTAAACCAAATGTCGTATGTGCCATGTGTACCATAACAGATATGACTATGCGTATTCTTAAGAGCATTCAGGGCTGCCAACTGTTAAGAAATGCTGTTTATATTTACCCTAATATAAATATATCTGAAAGTATGCAAGCCAACAGCTCTAAACTTTGCGCACGTACATTACCTGACATTCTAGATTAATTTGGAGTAACTAATATACGTCAGTGCTGCCAACATGATTCTAGCCTGCTGATAGGTCCAATTTTAAAATACCAGTAACTTCTATACTAACAAATGGATTTCATCCAAAATTGGCACAACAATAGATCATAATATTACAGATTATTCTTGACCTACTCATGCATGACATTGCTGCCAACATGATTTTACGCGCGCTGATAGATCCAATGTCTAACTGCATGTAACGTCTATGCTATCCATTTTACTTCAACCAAATTTTGTATTCTGTACCTTAAGAGATGGAACTAAGAATATATTCTGTCAGCAGGGCTGCCAACTGTAAAGCTCTATTAGGCTACATTATGCCAGGTATATTTCGAACTAATTAGACATTTCGATATTACCAACTTAATTTCGTCATTATTGTAGATAGGTCCATATAGATTAATCATTGGCATGAATCTCAAATTTAAGAAAAGTAGGCTCTTTAGTTCGTCACGGAACTTCTTGTTTCTATTTATTTATCTTTTACTTATTTCTTCGGTGTTATTTCCTTGAGTGAGTGGCTTACAGAAGGAGCATGCATATTATCAAATCACTATTTTACAAACATAATTTCTTGGTTATTTTGCGCAAAGAATTCATATGGCTTTGGAGACGATGGTTAGTCTGGAATTTAAGTGGGAAACCACGGACAACCACTTCCACGATGGCTGAGGTAGAAATTCAACCCCCACCTCTTCTCAGTTTTACCTCATGAGACTCAGTGTACCCCGCTCCAGCCCTCAGACTAGAATTACATTTCTTGGAAGAGCCGGGAATCGAACCCGGGCCTCCACGGTGAAACCCAAGAATGCAAGCCACTACGCAATGAAGCGGGCCCTTAATAAAGAAAATCAGAACAAAAATATAGATGGCATTTCGTCATGCAGCTTACTCAGTTCACACATTAGAGTGTGACACAATACCCTCAGCTACGGAGGGGTGGGACATTGTATACTCCATTGCGATCCATAAACACACAGGGACCATGGGTCACTGCTGACGTCACACACTCCTACGCTGAACCACACAAGCAGATTTTAAAGGTCACTTTCAGCATAATGTAGAATGCATTATATGGACAAATTTCATCTAGTTTATTCACAACATAGAATTCATATTACAATAGTTGGTGGTTGAATCTCTACTTAGTATAAAACAAAGTCCCCCGTTCTTGGACGTAACGGGTATTCTCGAAAACTACTGAATGGATTTCGACGCGGTTTTCACCATTCTGTAAAGGATTTTTCAAAGAATGTTTCTATAGAAGAACATTCATTTATGACCAAAGGAAGCCGAGCAGTAACGATTTCAGTAAATCGAGTCAACGAAAAAACTGCTGTCCGTGTGCCTTTTAAGCTTAAGATGGGTAAATCGTTAAAAATATCTACAGTATATACTATGAGTGTAAGAATTGTTCAGCATGATAAATTACTCAAAAATAAGTCCGCGACAGGATATCTCTATCTTTAATACATCGCCCACTATAATTATTTTTACGGTTTATTTTCTTTCAATAATCTCCATTCAGTGGAAATTTAAATTACTAGCTTAGGAGCGAGTATTCGAACTTCATCCAGCAATAAACTGCCGAGTGGTGTCGAGTTAAGATTTCAGAGAAGAATATATATGTATGGAGTTTCGCTGTTCACCTCGGCTGTATCGAAATGTCTGGGATATGCTGAAGCGTGCTAATGCTCAGCGTCCACGCCCTTCCATAACCCACCAAGAGATCACGGAGGCCGCCGTCGAAAAGTGGAATTGCCTGCCTCAAGACGACCTGGACAACTTGATCTGTGGTATGCCATGGTAGGTAAGAGCCCTGCTGGACGCCCGTGCACAGTGGGTCAAAATCGAAATCTAGGAGGACAAAATTATTTATTTTCATAATTAAAAAATAAAAATTTATTACTTCTACAGCATTCTCATATAATTGCCGCTCACTATTCTGGGATATAAACGCATTTTAGTGTAAATCTGTCACCACTGTTCGAGCAGTCTGAATTGGAGGGTGAATGTAAGTGGCTGTGGTTTGCTTGTCTTTGTGGTTAGTGTGATGCTTTAAGATGAAACATGCAGCTGAAGGTATGATCTTTGTAACGTGTTTCAGTTATTAATGGGCGTAATTGTTACGTAATTTTAGCTATATTTGCATTACATAATATTTAACTATTATTTTTAAAATTATATTTTCACATAGATTTTTAGTACGTCGTGTCACTCGGCGTCACTTTCTACTTAATGTTAAAATGTAGATAAAGTCTTGTAGTTTACGCCTGTTATAAGATTTTTGCATCTTTTTGCAACTTACTTAGTTATCTTACGTTTTAAAAGATGCCGTGCAACCAGTTCTCACACGTTTACACCTGTCTTTTCGACGATTATGTCAAAAGTGGAACCTTGTGACTTTGTTAAAAGTAAATTAGGGGTGGAAAATTTTTCTCAAGAGATAACTGAATGCTCTATCCAACTCCTAGTTATAGATAATTTCTTTCATGTGTAGACGTAGCTTAAAAAAAGGTCTTAACTGATGTTTATTATGAAGTAAACAAATTGTATACGTTGCTTTCACTCTAAATTCATGATTTGGTTGGTTGGTTGGTTGGTTCTTAAGTTTATGGGCTGCGACAACGCGGTCATGTAGCCCCGTGTACTTTGGGTGTGTGTAGAATCTGTCTGATAACCGGTGTTAATTGTGATGACTGTATTAGTGAGTGTTATCTGTTTGTTAATTTAAGTACTGCAACTAAGAATTTTTCAAATAGTTTCTACTTTTGCCGCCAAGCGCCACCGTCAACGACTACTAGGCCAAGTTCAGGACTGAGCTACTAGATGCCGCCGCAGTCGGCTCTTGGCAACGAACATAGAAACCTAAGAGCGTTGTTTACATTCTTAACCTATCCAATTTAGCTTCACACAGGTGCAATTAGTGGAAGGATCTTTAACATGCCATAAATATATGACATGGGACCGCCGGCTTTACTTCCCCTCCGAAGGAAGGCATACTGAGGGATTTTTAACGCTCTTAAAAAATCCGACGGCTTCGGCCGGGTTTAAACCCGCTATCTTGGGCATAGAAGCTCAGCATGCTACCAACTACGCCACCGAAGCCGTAAAAAAAATTCATGATTAAAACTGAAAAATAATTTTGTCCCCCTAGATTTCGATTTCGACCGACTGTGCCGTGGTGGCCATGTTCCTTATTGAAACGTCACAGCATGGTAAGATTACAACGCATATCAGTCCCTGTTTAACAAGCGAAATGTCTTCCTGTTTGTGTGCAGGATTTGTAATAACCTCATGAGAGTGACACAGGTTATCACACGGATTCAACATACACGTACTGTAAGTACACGTGAGGGGACGTGGTGGAGTGGTGCAGTGGCCAAGCTGCTTGCCTCTCATCAAGATGGACCGGGTTCGATACCCAATTGTATCAGAATATTTCATTACTGATGAAATTAATGAAGATGTGTGAAACTGGGCTAGGAATTGGAAGGACGCGGCTGCGGCCTATTAGAAGATACCGTTCCGGCATCCACCTGAAAGTAGAAATTGAGAAACCACGGAAACAATTTGAAGGGTGGTAGGGTTTCCGAGTCACTTGTTTTCCGAATCCAGGTAGTTGTTCCGGTTGGTTAATAATCATAATACTGTGGAACGTGGCTAATTCGAACTTCTATAATTCGAAATCTTCTTTTATATATATATATATATATATATATATATATATATATATATATATATTATATATAATCAGTGCTAAAAAATCGTGGTTAATTCAAATTATATTTTGGATAATCGAAGTTTTTATGTGTAAAAACTCTGAAAAACAAGATCGTACCAGAAAAAAACTGTTCCTAGTGCAGCCCAAGCAACAAACCACGTCACAGTACTATGGCGTTTTTTTAGTAGAAATGACGTAATGATTCTTTTTCCGCTTTTTAAATTTGTTAGATTCTTTTGTGATGGCTGAGAGACTTAATTGTAGGAAACAGGTAAAAATCTCAAACTTTTTTGAAAAACAGTAGATTTCTCTAAGACTTAACTAGATTGCTGGATTACTACTGTCGTTAAATAGGTGAATAGTACATTTTGGTTTTATTTTATCGATTGAAACTTTTGAGGTTATTCACGATACAGTCATTATACAGTGCCGTTGTCTGTTAATCTGCTTTGATGAACGTAAATCATTATATAAACGTAATACAATATATTTTCTCTACCCATTTCAAAGAACTTTCTTAATTCGAATTTTTGGATAATTCAAATTTTCTTACTGGTCCCTTGAGGTTCGAATTATCAAAGTTCCACTGTAATAATAATTATAATAATAAAATAATAGTGTGGGTCAGATCGTTCCTTTGCAGTAATCTACTGTATGTCTGATGACAGACTGACAAGAAAATCTGGAATTTCACAAAGCCAAAATCAACCAAATTGAGATGATTCCAATAATGTGAGTAAGACCTGATGAAAATTGGTATTCCAAAAACGAATATCCAGGACAGATTTGAATTTCAAGTAATAGTTAAAATCTATTAGGGTTTTGGTTGGTTGGTTGGTTGGTTGGTTCCTTAGTTTAGGGGCTGCAACAACGCGGTGTGTACTTTGCGTGTGTGTAGAATCTGTCTAATAACCGGTGTTAATTGTGATGGCTGTATTAGTGTGTGTTATCTGTCATTCAGGTAGATGTACTGCTGACGATTATGTTTTTATGTAGTTCCTACTTTGGCTACCAAATGCTACCTAGCTGCGGACGAGGCTACTAAATGCCATCGCAGTCACCACCTGGCGGCAAATTAACCTACAAATTTTAGCTTCCACAAATGTAGTTATAGGAAGGTTTTTTTTTCATGCAATAAATCTATGACATGGGACCTCCGGCTTTACCTCCCCTCCGAAGGAAGGCATACTGAGGGATTTTAATGCTCTTAAAACTCCGATGGCTTCGGCCGGGTTTGAACCCGCGATCAGGGTTTTAAGGTGGAATCCGAGCATAGGAGACGGAAATGGCCCCTGCCAGGAGCACAAAAATAGGCACTGATCGTTGGACTTAAAATATAATGCGAGAATGCCAAATCCGGTGGATGAACAAGATCTAGTCACAAATAAAATGGTTTATTAACATTTTATAGTCCATAGAGGCTCAATTCAAATGAGCCAAAAAATTAATTGGAACAAGAAGAAGGACAATAATAAACAATAATAATAATGATAATAACAACAATAAATTACGCCCTCCCAAATTTGTGAATTTTACATTATTCTAGTGTCCTAAATACGAAAGTAATGAACTTTTATGTTCGACCCTGACTATTATATGTCTGAAAACTGTATCATAATGATCATTATAACACTATTGTTCATTATGAAACAGTTTCTTCCACCAATCACAGCTCAAGAAACAGTTGTTTGACCAATTAGATAAGGATACCTTCGCGCATGCGCTCAAAATCCAACATGTCTATATAAATTACGAAAGTGCACCGTCCATATGTTCGCGTAAATAAACTGGTGAATATGAGACAAGAAATAGCACTGTACCTTAATATCCCCAAATCCAATTTCTACACGGTGTGTTGTTTTCAAACGACTTCGGTGACAGTTTTACTAAATACTGGTGCACAATCTGCATATATGGCATTGAAGCACACAGAGCGCATGCGTCGGTCGGCCAGAGAGCTTGGAGAACAGAGATATCCTACCCAGCGCAGCACCCGATCACAAAATTCTAGTGATTGAACAGATATTTATGAATACTTATGTTAAAACATATAATAAAGTTATAATTATCGTCGAACATGAACAGTCGTATGCAACTCGCCTAGAATGGTAATTAAGACACTAGTATGGAAATTAATTATAGCCATTATAGGCTCGTTGCATAATGTACTATTAACAGTCTCCCTTATAGTTGTAGGAACGATAACACACAGACAGTATCCAAGGAATACTACGTTACGGCAGCACAATTGATATTTATGAGAACAGCTTGCTCTACTCGATTAGAACGTTTAAAGACTAAAGTTAAGGGAGAGTTACATGAACTCAGAGGACCTAGGGGAGCATCCTGAACGTAACATATGTGACTCATGAGACTATCCGACAATTTCTCTCATATCTCCCCAAAGCGGATAAGCAAGAAGATATCCTACAAGCTAGGTCATGCACCTCTTTGGATATACAGAATATTTCACGCCGGAATGTCTTATATTGCCCATGCTAATTTCTCATTAGCCTACTTTTCTCATTTTGCAAAAATGAAGAAAGAGTAGGCTTATAAGTTCGATACGGGAAAATGTCTGTCTGTCTGTTTGTCTGTCTGTCTGTCTGTCTGTCCCTCTGTCTTTCCGTCCGTCTGTGTGCGTGTGCCCCCCCCCCCCCTCTATCAACTCCTAAACGGCTGCAGCTATCGAAACCAAGTTTGGTAAGAGTAAAGATCTATACCTGAATATCTCATGGCCATATTAGAAATTAATGTTAGTGCTACCAACTGCTGAATAACGCAATTGAAGTTTGAGCTCTATGTTGGATATATCAGACGTTATATATGCAAAATATTCCAAAATTGGCACACATATAGATAATAACCTTCCAGATTAATTATCAGAAGTCCATACATGCCAGTGTTGCCAACATGATTCTAAGTCTGCCGACATGTCCAATTTTTAGATGCATGTAACTTCTATACTATCGATTGGATTTCAACCAAATTTCGTATGTACTATGTGTATTACAACAGATATGACTGTACGTATTCTAAAGAGCCACCAAAGCGGCCAACTGTTAATAAATGCTCTCTCTCTATTTTAACCCTAATATCAATATATCAGGCAGTATGCAAGCCAACAGCTCTAAGCTTTGCACACGTATAGTACCTGACATTCTACCTTAGTTTGGTGTAACTTATTTCCCCTACATCACTGCTGCCAACACGATTCTAAGTTGCTGATAGGTCCAGTTCTTAAATGCATATAACTTCTATACTCCATGCATTTCTGTCAAAGAACCATAGACTTGAAAATAAACGAGAATAACACTATGCATTCGATCGACATTAAAGACATGTATACTAACATCCTGGTCAAGAAAACGATCAAGATAATTCAGGATAGATTAATTAACAGTAGTGAATTATCTAAAGTGGAAATCGAGGAATTTATTTCAATTTTAACCTTTGTCACCGACAACAACATTTTTTGTTCAACAAGAAAATGTATAAACCATCCGAAGGCCTTGCAATGGGATCTCCATTATCGGGTGTCTTGGCCAACATTTACCTTGACCACATTGAACATGAGAAAATTATTAACCAAATTAGTGCCATCGTTTTCTGGGGAAGATATGTAGACGATATCTTCATCATTATCAATAACCAAGTTCAAGCGATAGAGCAAATATTGGATGATTTGAACATAATTGACAGCAATATTAAATTTACTTTAGAATCAGAAGTCGATAATAAAATCAATTATCTGGATATAACTGTGATTAAAAAAGACAATCGTCTGCATTATAAAGTTTACAGAAAACCATCGCAAACGAGTACAGTTATACGGCAGGATTCTAACCATCCGGGCGGACACAAGAATGCAACGTTCATAAGCCTCATTAATAGAGCGTTAAGAATCCCTTCCTCTGATCATGACCGGAAGCAAGAAATTGACATTATATATCAAATAGCTAAACTCAATGGTTACAACCACAATTATGTCAGCAGATTAATTTACAAGTTGAAAAACAGACCCTTAACAAAATTAGTTAGAGAGGACACAACAAAGAAAGCACTTGCCACCTTCACCTACGTAAATCGAAGCGTTTATACAGTAACCAACATCCTAAAGAAACACAATATGAACGTCGCCTTTAAAACCAATAATTCTAATTTCAACAAATTTTTCAACTCCAATAAAGTCAACAGTAGTGATAAACATTTAAAATCGGGAGTTTATGAGCTCAGATGTAATATTTGCAATTCAAATTACGCGGGACAAACGGGTAGGAGCATACGTACTCGTTATGCTGAGCATGTTTCGGCCATAAAACACAGGAAGTTTTCAGCCATGGCGGTACACATGGAAGAAACGGGACATAAGTTCACGGACATAAATAATGACGTCAAAATTTTGCATTACGTATCGAAGGGCAGCTATATGAATATTTTGGAAAATATTCATATCATTACTTATCAGAGGTCAAAGGAATGCAATAATCTAAACGAGGTTAATTTTGAAACGAATGAATTGTTTGATTTATTAGCAGAATATTTAAATAATAATAATAAACGCAAACCACCTCCTCAACCCCCACCGCAATAGTTTAATTCCAACATACATTCCTGACTCGAATTATATTCATGACGCCACACCCAATTACCTTCCTGGGTGCTGGTTAGTTGTTTTCTCCGCTTTTGGCAAGGTTATACGACACTTGTGTGCATTTCAGCAACCCACGTTGAAACTAGCAATGAGTAAATGTGTCAATGTGTCAATATTCATTACTTCAACTAATAAGTGTTTATTCCGTGAGTGACATTAATGTGTCGAATGACACAGGCCTAACAAAGGAAGAACAAGAGAATAAATGTGAACTGTGTTTTTGTTATTTAGTGAGGTTATCGATGTTATATGATGTTTAACACCAATAAGTGGGCTGAGGAAGAAAACATTGTGTGTTTTCGAAACATGTACCTATATAATTTTTATGTAAGTAAAAAGTATTGATTTGGCGAGAAATTTATGTTATACTTCATGTTAACATGGTCAATACGGAACCTGGAATGAGTGCAACTAAAAATGGATTTCAACCAAATTTCATATGTGCTTTGCGTACCATAACAGTTATGACTATGCGTATTCGAAAGAACCAGCAGGGCTGCCAACTGTTAATAAATATTATCTCTATTTGTTTAATCCTAATATCAATATATCAGAAAGTATGCAAGCCATCAGCTCTAAACTTTGCACACGTATAGTACCTGACATTCTAGATTAATTTGGAGTAACTAATAAACCTCAGTGCTGCCAACATTATTTTAAGATTTCTGATAGTTTTAATATTTAATTACAATGTAACTTATATACTAACAAATGGATTTTATCCAAAATTGGCACTATAATAGACCGTCAAGACAAATACGGGATTCACCGTTGAACGAATACAACCAAGACGAGCTACTACAATACTATAGTAGCAACTTTAATTAAATTCATTAATTAATTATTTAGTGACAATTTTAACCTTAACACAGTGATCATGATCTGATGATGGCAACTTGAGGGTCGGAACGAGTAATCCTAAACTGCCCCATTAATTGTGATAATCTAATTAATACATGCACTGTTTTCCAGGAGTGACGTTACATATTTAAATCTTGTACCCCGCCCATTCATTGGGCACAATTTTGTTGACCGAATGAAGAGCTACAAATTATCAATTTTGTATAGGCAACACTGAAAAAGTATAGCTTCAAATCTATAAATTTCTGCTTCTCTTACATTCTTCAGTAGCGTTCAGTAACCCCCTACGTAATCTCTCCTCCCCCATTCACATCATATGACGCCACCATCTGAGCCTGCTCATATGAACAGCCTCATCTAACGTTATCATTTTAACCAAGCCGTTATCTCTTCATTACGAGTAAGTTCCTGCCCTTTCTCCCAGCAATCATTCGTACTACCTTCACTCTAGTTACTTCCAAAATATAAGATATCGTGAATCCATCCAGCTGTCATTCCCATACAGCAAGATCGGTCTAAATACTGAGTGATGTAGAGTTTCATCGCTACACTATTTCTTTATACAGTAGAATACAGAAAATCACAACTGAGAACTAATTGCATTGACATGCCTACACCTTGAAGCTATCTCTTTTACTATTACCCCCCCCCCCCCCAGGGGCTCACATCTAGTGGGACGTGGGTTAGCGACAACGGGGCCCCAGCTGAGTCTGGCAATGCCTCCACTTACTTGTGCCGGGCTCCTCTCCGTTTTCTTTCCTGTCGAACTCACTTGGTCAACTCTTGTTCTCTTCCTACCCAGACGGTATTAGGGTATCCGGGGCTTAGGAAGTCTCTTCCTTTCCCGCCTTAATTGGCCCTTGTCTCATCTTTTCTGATACCCTCCTTCTGCGAAGGGTCAGCCTACTTTTTTTCATGTTATCTCCTGCCTTCTGCTCAAGGCTCTCAAGGAGGAAGGGTGTAATTAGCCCCACCACTTCTGGTGCAGCCTGGATAGTGCTACACCCTCAGGGGCTCACGGCTGGTGAGTTCGGGAGTTGGCGACCCCGAGAGATTCCTAAGCTGGGTCCAGTTTTCCCCCCTTTTATCCATTACCAGTGGGGCGGACCCTCTCCTCTTTCACTTTCCTATCTGCCTTTCATGGCTCTCCTTCCTTCCAAGTCCCTCAATCCGCATTCTTCGAGGGTTGAGGGCATTTCTTTTCCTCCTGTCCTATATTTGCCTTATTCTCCTTTTGTTTTCCATTTCTTCTTCTAGTATATAAGTTAGTAGTTAGTTTTAGTTGTGGTTCACATTTCATTATCATCTTCTCGATCACCCAAACCATTAGGGGCCGATAACCTAGCTGTTAGGCCCCTTAAAACGACAATTATCATCATCATCTTTCACTATACCACCACCCTGAGAGAATACACGGCCCAAGTACTTAAAGTGCTCCAATGTAGTTCCTCCTACCTGGTATTCCATTTCCGTATATCTCTTCCTTACCGACATCACCACTGTGCTTCAAATGCTGATTTTCATATCATATTTCCCACATTGAAATGGAAATCCACATCCTGCTTCCAGTCTCCGACCGGGTCAGGAATGGAATGAAAGAAGCCCCCATCTAGCGGCGAGGATATGGACTGTGCCGGCTGCCGAGGCCTGACGCACTGCTCTGGGGCAATGATTAAATGAATGACAGATGAAATGAAATGATAGTGGTGAGTGTTGCTGGAATGAAATTTTGACAGGGAAAACCGGAGTACCCGGAGAAAAACCTGTCTGCCTCCGTTTTGTCCAGCACAGATCTCACATGGAGTGACCGATATTTGAACCACGGACCCAGCGGTGAGAGGCCGGCGTGCTACCGCCTAAGCCATGGAGGCTTCATTTCCCACATTATTTTTTGTAATTTATTATTCTTATTTATGCGTTATTATTTATTAGCAAAGCCTCCGTGGCTTAGGCGACAGCACGCCGGCCTCTCACCGCTGGGTCCGTGGTTCAAATCCCGGTCACTCCATATGAGATCTGTGCTGGACAAAACGGAGGCAGACAGGTTTTTCTCCGGGTACTCCGGTTTTCCCTGTCAAAATTTCATTCCAGCAACACTCTCCACTATCATTTCATTTCATCTCTCACTCATTTAATCATTGCCCCAGAGGGGTGCGTCAGGCCTCGGCAGCCGGCAAAGTTCATATCCTCGCCGCTAGATGGGGGCTTCATTCATTCCATTCCTGAACCGGTCGGAGACTGGAAGCAGGCTGTGGATTTTCATTTTCATTCGTTATTATTTATTATTTATGTATTACAGTATTTATTCGTTTCACCCCTCTTTGGGGTACATTAAATCAATCACTTTTTAATGTTCTGTGCTTGCCATGTAGCCCAGTATTGCCTCATTGCTTGTCATGGTGGGTGAGTGGTCAAGGTACCGGTCTACTAACACCAAACTTGCAGGTTCGTTCCTGACCGTGATAAGTGATTTTAGAAAGGCGGCAAAAATTACGACACCATGTCATACGATATTGGCATGTGAAAGAACCCATTTGAATTCAGTAGGCCGTGTTCATAATGGCAAAATTAATCTTGGGAGTTTCCGCCGAAACAAAGTTTCTCATTTCTGTACTGTCTACTGGAAAGCGCTATAGTTTTCAAGTAGATTAGATATCTAACCTCCTTGACTTTCATAGTGCTTCAAGGAACAACGAAATTTGACATGCAAGCTACCCTTTGGGTGTCAAATAACAAAGCTTGCACCTAGCACCGGGGCCATACGATATTATTATTATTATTATTATTTATTTATTTACATTGTTTAGACCCAAAGGATCACATTAAGCAAATTATGTTCTGGTGCTGTTCTTCTTGTTCTTCCAGAACTCCTTCATCATCTCACTGTGTCGGACTCGACGTTCCTCCGTCCATCCTTTCCCTGGTCTCCTTGGTCGATCTTCATGTGTGACTTCCCAACTGTGGATCTTATGTCGGAATGTCATTCGATCGTCTATGTCTATTGGTATGATGTTGGCACTTTCCAGATCAATTTATTATTATTATTATTATTATTATTATTATTATTGCCTCATTCTTTGTGGTCTTGCTTTCCTTTCTTCATCAGCGATCTGGATCTTTCTCTTGGGTTTGACTTGGCTTGGAACCGTTGTTTCTTGACCTAGGTTATGGTTTTGGCAGTTTTATCCATAAGCATGTTTTCTGCGATTTGGAGTTCTATTAAGACGTCCACCGTTTCCTTAAACCAAAGTTGTTTTTTTTTTTTTTTTTTTTTTACGGAAGTAGTCAAAGATGTGTCACTAAAAATCAATTCTTCTTTTTTATTATTATTGATTGTGTGCGAGAGTTTTTCTGTACTTTCGTGAAGGGTTTCATTTCTGATGTGGATTAATTTGTTGTTACGGAATTTGGGGCCTAAACTGTTTCGTAATACCTTTATTTCTTTAATCTCCACCCTTTCAATCGGGCCCTGAGTTGTGGTAGACAATGTTTCGGCTGCATATTAGGCTTCTGGTTTATTTAAATAACCCCTGGCAGTACAGCCCGTGAAGAGCCTAGGCCTACCAAGCGACCGCTGCCCAGCCATTTGACCTGCAGATATTGGGGTGACACGTGAGCAGCGCATCGGATCCCCTAAGCCGTTAATCTTGGCCTCACGGTCAGACATCTACTCAATTGTCCTCACGAGGCTGAGTGCACCCCGTTCCAGCCCTCACGTCAGTTTCTAAAATCCCTGACAGAGCCGGGAATCGAACCCGTGGCCTCCGGGTGAGAGGCAGGTGCACTACCCAAACACCACGGGGCCGGCTTCTGGTTTAATTGCCGTGTTATAATTTCTTATATTGTTTTATTATTATCAATTAAAGAAATATGTCCCTGTCTTCTACATGATAACAAGTTGGTGCAATATAGTTATATTCATCTCAGCTACATCACTCTTTTCACAGTAAGATATGTTCTGCAGTAGATCAAACGGCAAATAGTCTAATTTTGGAGAAAATAGACTAATGTCATTTTCTCCTGGAACCTATGAAATGTTGCTGGAGGTAAGAAGTGGAGATAAATCTTAAGGAAATGATGAGCGAACAAAATTGAACTGAAGAAAAACAGGACTGGTGAACAGAATGGCGATAGATATACTCCATGCCTGAAGGCACACTTAGGTACACCGTACCTCATTCAATTATAATAGCTTAAATTAAATTCCGATGAATTATGGATTATGTACATATTTCTAAACAAACGCTCCCATCATAACTGTGTAATGACTTTTCTAGAATGGAAGACGTTCACGGGCGGTGTAATAGATTCACTCAAATTACCATGCAAATTCCTATCCTCCGTTTGTCGTTAGTCTGCTGCACATCGCGCTCCTGTAGCTTGTACTGTTTCTGTGCTTTCAAATTCTCGCGTAACATATTACTTCAAACACCTCACTGTTCTGCTATCGACTTGTCATATATCTATTTATGCATACAACTAAAATCATTATGGTAGTGTATAGTCACTCGCTAAAATAGGTCCATCCCTTTCCTTTTCCCTTCCCTTCCCTTAAGGGCCGAGTCAGTAACTTCGTTATACCAGGTGAATTAGATACCCCTAAAGGCGGGTTCACACGGGGTCGTGAAGCGGGCGAGACTATTACTAGTTTTGAGCATGCGTCATGACTTGCTTATTCAACTTAAGAACCCACGACCTTGTTCAGTTCACACGGACGAAGTGTTCTCGCTGGTCGTAAGTTTCTGGCTCGTTGTTCAATCATGGCATAACGTGAAGCTGCAAAATTTCTTTGTGAAGTATTAATACTAGAGTTGATAAATCATTTGAAAACCCGCAATAAAACAGAAAAAGAGGCATGTGGGTTCGGAACTGGGTAAAGAGGCGTAATGTACTCGGTGCCACCAATAGTATTTCCCGGGAGTTATCCTTGGAAGATCCAAATAGCTACAGAAACTTCTTTAGGATGGAACCAAATCTGCATGCTTGTATGCTTCCGAATTTATTTTCCACAAACATTCCTTTTCGCGGTACAACTCGACAAACTTCATCACCTGGGCACTACTCATTTTAAACACGGACATATTGTCACCCCTTCGGCAAGAATACGACTGAAGCGGTCATGCTCACTCCAACCAGTCGGAGATTTCACTCCCCACCTTTTCGAGGGCGAGCACGACCCCCACTCCCACTACCACTGATTCACACGAGGTCGTGTCCACGACCGGCTGATCGACCAACAGTGTTCTCCCCCGCTTCACGACTCCGTGTAAACCCACCTTAGGAATATGCATCCCAACTAACGTGTGTTATCAGGAAGGTCGATATTACTCTGCTTACATTCCATATGGTACTAATGCACTACAAGCATATCCCGCAAACGATACTGAACACTGTTACTTTTCCCTCGATGTGACTACAGACCTTTTGAAATTTACACTAGTGTCTAAAAGTTAAGGATAAGTTATGAATAAGCAGGGCAACAGGAAACAGACCGCAAATCGCACGACATATGCACCTACCAACCTTACGTGTTCCCTCTGCATAGGAAAGGAGTATTCCTTGCTTTGAGTAGCGGCGTAACTGCAAGGTAAACACAGCCAGTGCCTGCGCCCCATATTCCCTCAGTCGGGTTTGCCCTGTTATAGTGTGCGGAGTGTAGCCTCGTGTTGAACGTTACAACATAATGGCACAACAACGCCATTTGGACCCCATTTTGCAGGGTAGAATACTCGGTCGCCTGGAAGCAGGCCAGACACCGTAGTCGCCGTATCCTTGAATGTGCCACGAAGTGTCGTTTCCAGGCTTTGGAGACGATTTCGAGACACAGGAGATGTTAGTCGTAGGCCAGTACCAGGTCGACCAAGAGTAACCACCCCACAGCAGGACCGATATCTGGCCTTAACCGCCCGACTAAATCAGAGTGTATCTGCAAGACAATTGTCGGCGGAGCTTGCAGCCGTCACAGGCAAACTGTGTACCGGAGGCTCAGAACAGCAGGGCTGTTTGCCAGACGTCCAGCGGTGTGCGTCCCGGTCACTCCAGTACAGAGACGGACCCGTTTACAGTGGAGCCGTCAACGTCAAAACTCGACCATGAATGAATGGAGGGATGTGCTCTTCACAGTTGAATCCCGCTTCAGTTTGCAGAACGATTCCCGTCGAACATTAATCTGGAGAGAACCGGGTAGCCGATACAACCACAGGAACATCGGGGAACGGGACCAGTATGGTGGTGGCATCATGGTGTGGGACGGAATCATGCTGAATTGCCGTACGGACTTGCACATCTTCATGGGTGGTCCGAGGAACACTGTGAACACTCGGAGATATAGGGATGAGGTACTGAGACCACATGTTCGACTCCTCAGAGGTGCGGTTGGTCCAGACTTCCTCTAAATGGACGATCATGCCCAACCAAACCGCGCTGGTCTGGTGGATGAATTTCTGGCTGGGGAAGACATTCATCGCATGGACTGGCCAGCGAGGTATGAGGATCTGAATCCTATAGAACATGCCTGGGATGCATTGGGGAGGTTAATTCCATCCCGTCAGCCTCCACCAAGGACCCTCCAAGACCTTCGCATTGCCGTTTCGGAGGAATGGGATCGACTACCACAAGAGCTCTTGGACCTTCTGATAGAGAGCATGCCACGTCGCTGCGAAGATTGTGTGGTCGTTAGGGGTAGCCATACGCACTATTAACAGCATATTTTGTTGTGGAAGACATTGCTAAGTTTTGTTAGTTGCTGTCAAAGGTGTAATTTAGCTATCAGAACCTTTCTGACACAGTTATTTTGGACAAGTTGTGTGACATATAGTGTGGTGAGGTGGCGCGCAGTTCGTCACTCCTGTGGGGGTCCGGGCGGGGACACCAAGAGCCCGCCGATGAGCCAGCTTGGTGTCCTAGGCGAAACCCCACACAAGACACGGCACAAACCTAGAAGAATTGCTGAGTTTCAGCTTCCGTTTGTTCAGCAATCCACCTGCCATTCCTATCAGGAGGTATGGCCTCGTTTAGTGATTATGCTTAACTTTTGGACAGAAGTGTACGATGAATCTGCAGTCAATTATTGTAGTGCAACATAACATCTGAGTGAAGATATTGTGCCTAGTGGCTGGGTATAGCAAATCATCATAACGATCAAAACTACGATATACATGTAATTACGTGGTTAGGTGCCATCCCGGAATTTGCCTGAAGTAGAAATAGAGAAACCACGGAGAAACATTTCCAGGATAGCTGAGATAGGAATCGAACCCACCACTTCTAAGCTTTGACCCAGGAGGCTGAGTGTACCCTGTTCAAGCCCTCAAAACAGATTTTTTTTGCTAGAGCCGGGAATCTATCCCGGGCCTTCGCGGTGACAGCCAAGATTGCTAGCCACTAGGCAAGGTGGTGGACCTGGCTTTACGAGTGGTATTGTGATTTTTCGGCCTAGAAGCCTTGTTGATAGTAATGCAATTTTCTGCAGTTTTTCTAACAGATGCATTAACCGTATTTTTAGCCTATTTTCAATTTTGAAAAAATAGGCTTATGAGATCACCTTTTGTGTGTGTGTGTGTGTGTGTGTGTGTGTGGGTGTGTGTGTGTGTGTGTCCCTAATAAAATCTAAACGGCTGGAGCGATTTCAATAAAACTCGGTAAGTTCATAGCACTATTCCGGGCGTCCCCGACCGTGCCCTTCAAATTTTGTTACCTATCACCAATCCAACATGGCGGCTGTGCGAAATATTTCACCATTATTCAATATCTCCGAAACTATTTGCGATATCTCCCTGGATATTTTACGGTGATAAAGGGAACTACTAGATGTTCACCTATGTGACTTTTGAAACACTGGTAACTACAAAATCAACATGGCGGCCACGCAAATTTGCGACTTTTAAATAGACGTTTCTCGCGATTTAACCAACCAAACGCAATAAAACTCGGTACCGTATATGTTTATACACATTGTAATGCACCGACATCTAACTTGGTTCAATTGTTTACATAACCACAAGATGGCGGATGTGCGAAATATTTCACCGGAATTCTATATCTCTGAAACTGTGAGCGGTATCACCCTGAAATTATGTACGGAGATAAAGGACACTACTGGATGTTCATCTATAAGACTTTCAAAAACCGCTTAACTACAAAACGAACATGGCGGCCAAGCGAATTTGAAAACTTTAAATAGATCTTTCTCGCAATTTAATGTTCCAAACCCAATGAAATCTGATACAGGAAATGTTTATACACATTGTAATGCATTGGTATCTAATTTAGTTCAATTATTTTTATAACCTCAAGATGGCGGCTTTGCGAATTTTAAAATTAAGTTTTTATTTCTTGTGTCGTAATCATGCGATTGAAGTGAAAGTTTGAATAATGAACCTACGCAATACTTTTCCTTTAATGGTACATGACTCTATGGCCTATACATTTAACAATCCAACATGGCGACCATCCGAAATATTTAGACGGCTCTGAATATCTACGAATCTATTATAGCAATCAAACTGATTTCTTATGTTCATAGGGGCTATGAACTTAAGTTTACCTATAGGACTTTAAATAACCTGGTGATCACAAATACAACATGGCGGCGTCGCGAAGTATAAATATTCACATGGACGTTTCTCGCAATTTAACCATCCGAGTGCAGTGAAACTTGGTACAGTATATCCTTATACGAATGATAATCCACTGGCATCTAATTTGTTTCAATTTTTTCCATAACCACAAGATGGCAGCTGTGCGAAAATTTTAAAATCTCCTCGTTAGTTCTTGCGTCCTAATCATGCGATTGAAGTTTGAATGCTACACATACACAATAATCTTCATGTAACAATACATTACTCTAGGACCTACATATATAAAATCCAACATGGCAACCATCCGAAATATTTAGTCCGTTCTCAATATCTACGAATCTATTACAGCAATCAAACTGAAACTGTGTATGCATATAGAGGCAATTAACATAAGTAGGTTATATGAAAATAGGCTGTATGGTTCTTCACGGAACTACATGTTTATGATTCTATCGATCATATGAGGGATGTTGTTTCTGAATTCGAACCTCCGATCTCCGGGCTTGCTGCAGCGCCCCATCACGGTCGAGGTGTGCGATTTACCGCCCACGGCTATGCCATGGTCTCTTTCGTAACAACGAAGCTTGGTTGGGAACTTGACATAGTATAGCCTAATTCCGATATTATTATCCCTCAATGGCCATTTATTTTATATATTTTACCAACCACACATTTTCCCAAGTTAATGTTCCTGTTATGTTCTTCCTGTTTAGGTATGAATTCTCATCGGTATTAAAACGGGATATTTAACCTGAAATGAATTGTATTTACCTGAGTACTAGCTCTAGTGACCACAGGTGTTACACGTTCTAGTACTGGCTGATAGCCAACAGTCTCTGTATTGCGACAGTTATTGGAGAAAGCAGCGCAATTAGCTTTAATTAATGTTCAGAGTCCACAGAAACTGCCAAATACCCGATATCATAGTTTTTATTGCAGAATGAATCGATGGTCCTAACAGACATTACATACAGTACTGGTCGTGGGCTGGATAGATGCTCAGCCCTCAAGAAGCGACGTGGCTTCTGTGGAACATATCAGTGTTGTGAGATCCAGGAGACCTCACATGTTTAAAGACGAATAACCGTACAGTACAGCTGGAATGGTTTTGTTCCAAAAACTGTGCTATGGTTGGCTTTTTGTAAATCGCTAGAAAAGCACAAAAAAAAGCTTAACTCTAAATTTTAGAATAATTTGCACGATTATTTTGTCGGAAAACTAAAAAAAAAACATTGAAAGCGTTTTTCTCTGAATTGACGTATTTTAAAGAAAGGTTTTTTAAACAAAAATGTAGAGGACATTGTCACCTACAATTCGTCTCATTGAGGTCATGTCATACGTTTTGAAATGCAGAAGCTAAGCTAGGTGATGCCAAAGTTTCCAAAAAAGTGTTTTTTCATTTTTTGTCCTAGAAAAAATAGTTTTTTTTTTCACAAAAGAGTGAATCAGAAATGTGTTCCTCTCAAAATTGTCTGCAACATTTATTTAAACGTTTGTTTCCTCTGATTTACCGTTCCAAAGTTATAGCGCAGCAAATGCAACGCCGCGTAGTCTATTGTTACAGCGGAGAGAGCGGTGGGCAAAATTTAGACAGGGACCGGTGTCGGACAGCTGCCTAAGGCTCGGTCAAACAGGACGCGGGCTGTGTTTGTTAATTAGCTCAAACAATCATATCTATTTCAATCGCAACGTATCAATCATAACTGTACACATTAACCTTTGTGCCATCTGAATAGTACACTTTTCACACTTCGGCAGACTATAACTTTGGAACGGTAAGGCGGAGGAAAAAAATGTCTCAATAAATGTTGTAGAAAATTTTGAGAGGAACAAATTTCTGATTCACTCTTTTGTGAACAAAACATTTTTCTAGGACAAAAGGTGAAAAAACACTTTTTTTGGAAACTTTGGTGCCACCTAGCTTCTGCATTTCAAAACGAATAACATGACCTCAATGAGACGAATTGTAGGTGACAGTGTCCTCTACATTTTTTGTTTAAAAAACTTTTCTTTAAAATAGCCTACGTAGATTCAGAGAAAAACGCTTTTCGATGTTTTTTGAGTTCTCCGACAAAATGATCGTGCAAATTATTCTAAAATTCAGAGTTAAGCTTGTTTTGTGCTTTTCTAACGATTTAAAAAAGCCAACAATAGCACAGTTTTTGGAACAAAATGTGTTTTTTTTCTGTGCAGCTGTCCTGTACTATAAGGTTTTCAGTTTAAGAAAAATGTCATTAGATCAACAATGTGGTGTTTAGACATTTTTAATTCTAATCATTCATCTTAATTTCATTAAGACATAACTCCACAGGGCAGTTATTAAACTGTTTTTAAAATATATTGTAGCTTCAGTCTATTTCAATTGTCTGTCTGTTAGGTAGTCCAACCAGTCAAAAAGTACCGCCATAGGTTAGATCTGTAGATACCCACAAAACCTCAAAACAGCACAATAATGAGGCGTGCTAGGCAATATGAGGAGCGAGGTAGTTTGTCATTACTTTCCTCACTGAGTCAGAACAATAGCACTGACCCTATGAGTAGAACCTTTCACAGCACACACTGGCACTAGTTGTGCCTCATACACTCAGTAGCCTCCATATAATCACAGCCGTGAATGAGACTGGGACATCGGTGGAAAGCCACATTTTACTCTAGCCTGTGCCAACAAACAAATGCAAATACACTGCATTGATCAAGAGATGGTAAACAAGCTAACTCATCTCATAAATAAATATTCAAAAGAACTACTTACGGATATACAAAATATTTCTAGTCGAATAATTTCAATTCAAATTGTTCAAAACACGAATGTATGTGGAAACCAGTCGATCTTATATTTAAGATACTTCTAAAACGTACTAAAAAAATACACGAACAAATTTAAAAAATCTCCTACTCATGAAACGAGGAAGTATGCTCTCTCCATTCACATCCATCAAAGTCAAACTATCCTTTCATTTGAAGATTTGTAAAAAAAAACACAACCGTAAGAAAAAGAAAGAAAGAAAGAAAGAAACAAAGAAAGAAAGAAAGAAAGAAAGAAAGAAAAATCTTGTGCATTCATTCTACAGTATATCATTAACCCATCTTCAAAAGGAGCACTTCCAATACACAAATTTGATGGTGCAGGATTAGACAATTATCAGTTCAAAACAGTTTTCTTTACCACCTCGTGGTGTAGCTGCAAGTGTGTTTGGCTGTCGCACCGGAAGTCTGGGTTCGATTCCCGGCTCTGTCAAGAAATTTAATTCTGATCTGAGGGCTGAAACGGGGTAAACTCAGCCTCGTGAGGCAAAACTTAGAAAAGGTAGGCTCAATTTCCCACTTCAAGAATCCTGGAAGTAGTTTTCCTTGGTTTCCCATTTCTACTTCCATTTCTACTTTCTAATTCCAGGATGATTCCTAACTTGAGGCCACGGCCGCCTCTTTACCAATCCTCGCTTGACTTCCAAATCCACACACACACAAAAAAAACTTCTCATATAAGGGGGGGGGGGGGGCTAAGAATTGTTGTATTAATTAATTTATTAATTCATGCATTTATTTGAGGCATTGGGAAATCCATTGTAACTCCCTTCCCCTTTTAATTGGTCACACTCGTACTGACGAATTGAAAAACTTCTAATTAAAGTACTTAGGCAACGCAGAAAAATGGCTTGTAATATTTCGATGAAAATTAGTTATTTTACAGATAATTCTCTCTTTGGAAAGCTATAGAGATAAATAATTCCATGAAAGTAAAATCATTTTGCTTGAAAGAAAAGTGTTAACATAGGAACTACAAGCATCTCAAATAATCAATAATCAACGCTTTTCCAACTAAACCAATAATGCAGGCATTTCTCGCATTTGACCTCTAAAGGAAAGGAAGTCGTAAAACCAATCAAGCAATAAAGGAATGCGATACCTTTGTCACGAAATGATAAATATAACACCTCTTTGAAACTCATTATAGAAGGTAAGATTGAAAACAGGAAACGAACTTCATGGTAAAAAAAAACTTAACGACGCCTGAAATAAGAGAAGAATGTTGTAGTACTTGATGAATGCCAATGTCCACTATAGACTAGGTTTTAGGGGCTTGGAACATCTTGGTCATCACCCCTGTGAACTTGGGTGTGTGTTCAATATTTATCTGATAACCTGTGTATCTATGAGTACTATTGAAGTATGTGTAACTGTATCGTGTTGGAAGCCATTTCTCAGTGATGCCCTAGTAATCGAGATGTAATGCTTTTCTATCGGTCAACACGACTGTACCCAATTAAAATGGATGCTTTGCTCAACCTCAAAAAATGAAGCATTTCAGTGTAGATAGTGGTAGCAATTGCACGATAACAGATCCCACATCGCTTAACAACCAGCTAAGTTCTTAATCCATTCCAATACCAACCTCGCCATTCACTAACTATCTCGTATTTCACACTAAACAAGCAAACTTGAATGTCTATATACAGTAACAATATCTTATCAAAAAGTCTCATATAACTAGGGACCAAATATGTGGGTTTTCAAAATTATCATTTTAGGTTTTCATAAACATAAGATAGGTTTTCAGCAGAGAGCCTCCCACCGTCGGCCGTCCTTGAAATGGTTTTCCGTGGTTTCCCAATTTAAACACCAGGCAAATGCTGGGACGGTACCTTCTGACAGGCCACGGCCGCTTCCTTCCACATCCTAGCCCAGTTTCGTTGATCTTCATCCATTCCATCTCTCATCCCTACGCGCAGGTCGCCCAAGGGCGTCGACTAGAAATACCTGCACTCGGCCTCTCAGGAGGCCACACGACAAAAAAAAAGCAGAGAGCCTGTTGTAAGTACAGCACATATTCAATATAGGTGAATTTTTATGGAAAACTGTATTGAATTTTTTAACTATTAGTTCTCATTTTCTGAGTCATTTCTTCCTCACGTTGAAATTTATTTGCCCTTAAGTTTCACTCGTGTCTGAGATACCATTGATAATTTTATACAAATATGTACATGTTTATGTCAATCTTATACAATAATTAATAATTTACTAAACACAACGTGTACATATATAGGGGTTTACATTTCGATTCCTTTTCCTTTTCATTTTTTATCAATCTTTAGCAAATGTGGCAATTGGAACTGTTCTTGCGGTACAGTTTCTGAGGTGATACCTGGAACAACTCATGCCACATGGACGACAGGTACATTCTTCATCCGGTACATGGAACCTGGTGATTTCACATATCCTTCCATGGAACCCGTGGACGGCGAATTGGGTGAAGGTGAAGCGTAGGTTGTAGTCCGATCCTTTCCATTCATCGTTTCTCATTGCCTCTGTCTCATAGAATCCTTAAGGGATTTGCTGGGCCTTTCTTTGTCTTTCTTCCAGGACTGCAGCAGATGCTTCAGTGTCGGGAAGGTCGAGGTGGTTTTCATATCCTCTAGAAAGATCGGTTCATCCACCAAGGTGTACACTAGTCTGTTCTCTGTGTATTTTGATAGCTGGAGAATACGTTTGATGTACCTGGCCTTGATATTTTCAAGCCTCCTTAGGTTCGCTGTGGCTAGCTTGAGCCAATAATATAATAAATAGTAGAGAAAATATGCAATCTATATAAGATGAAAAGTTGCATTATAGGTTATGCTAAGCGTTGTTCTGTAACTGATGATGTGAAAATTGCTGACACTAAACACCAGAAAACCGACGATCAGTGTATGCTGCCAACTTGCAGGCTACACCATAATACTAAGGGGTGATACCGAGAGCTTCGCTAATGGTTTCTCTCCACGGGTATCAATTAGGAAAATCGTAACAGGGGAAGTTGCCTGAGGCTTGTTACACTGCCCCCTCCCCCCCCCCCCCCCCACACACACACTCTACACTGGACATGAAGGTAAATATTTTCGGAATGTATCAACCTGCGCTGATCTTCACAATGTTCGTCACCATCTACTCTTGTTATCTCAAAGACGTATTCGATACTATGCAATACGAAGTTTTGCAGATTCCTAGATTTTTTAGCCTTGCACTTAAAGCTCAAGTTCGATAATTTTCTTTGTGTTTCACAGTTACTATTTAGACCTACACATTATATTTTTGTTTGTTGTAGATTCGTAAAAATTTCTTAGAATTCAAGTTATAGCCTGCACTATGAGTTTTAATACGAGATCGTGGGAACCAAAATGCATTTATGTATTCTGCTGCAAAGCAAGGTGCATACGTAAATAAATGGACAGAATATGCCCCGTTCGAACACCTCCACTTTTGGACTCGTGACAATAATTCACACTTACAAAATGTATAGTTTCCAATAACTCGCAATTATCCACCTCTTTGACTGTATGTACACTGATAACTTGTTAGCTGCACTGATTATATCTACGGAATATCCAGGAGGTCCAGGTGTACGTAGCAGTCAGTCAACTCATGGCTTAACCAAGATTTCAGGAGAGGTTGCCTGTCCACACTCTCCTCCCAAACCCATCAACGTAAGCTGACTGGACTCTCTAGTGTTAATCCAATTAGCGCAGTTCGACCATCCCAAGACTAAGAATCAGCGTCTGCAAGGTATTTTTATGCTAACCTTCAAACATTAGTGTAACAATGAATACAAACCTGATTCATGATGATGATGATAATTGTTGTTTTAAGGGGCCTAACATCTAGGTTATCGGCCTCTAATGGTTTCGGTGATAGTGAAAGATGAGATGAGAATTAAAACTATCACTAATACTAACTACAAACTTACATACTAGAAGAAGAAATGGTAAACAAATAAAGGATAAGGCAAATAAAGGAAAGGAAGAAAAGAAATGCCCTCAACCCTCGAAGAATGAGGATTGAAGGACTCGGAAGAAAGGAGAGCCATGAAAGGCAGGTAATAAAGGGAAAGAGGTGAGGGCCCGCCCCAAGGTTAGAGGAGAAAGGGGACAAAACGGGCTCAGCTCAGGAATCCCTCGGGGTCGCCAACTCCCAAACTCACCAGCCGTGAGCCCTTCAGCGTGTAGCACTATCCAGGGTGCACCAGAGGTGGTGGGGCTTCATACAGCCTGCCTCCTTGAGGGCCTTGTGCAGAAGGCAGGATATAACATAAAAGAAAACAAGAAGTTCCGTGACGAACTAAAGAGCCCACTTTTCTTAAAATTTAAGATTCATGCCAATAGTTAATCTATATGGATCTATCTAGAATAATGACGAAATTAGTTGGTAATATCGAAATTTCTAATTAGTTCGAAATACTGTATACCTGGCATAATGTAGCCTAATAAAGCCCTACAGTTGGCAGCCCTGGTGACTGAATATATTCTTAGATCCATTTCTTAGGGTACAGAATACAAAATTTGGTTGAAGTCCAATGCATACCATGGACGTTACATGCAGTTAAACATTGGATCTAACAGCGCGCGTTAAATCATGTTGGCAACAATGCCATGCATGTATTGGTCAGAAATAATCTGAAATAATATGATCTATTGTTGTGCCAATTTTGAATGAAATCAATTAGTTAGTATAGAAGTTACATGAATTTAAATTGGGACGTCTCAGCAGGCTTAGAATTATGTTGGTAGCACTGACGTATATAAGTTACTCCAAATTAATATAGAATGTCAGGTACTATACGTGTGCATAGTTTAAAACTGTCGGTTTGCATACTTTTTGATATATGGGTATTTGGATTAAAACAAACTGAGAGCATTTATTAACAGTTGGCAGTCCTGGTGGCTCTTAAGAATACGCTCAGTCATGTCTGTTTATGTACATATAGCACATACGAAATTTGGTTGAAATCCAATTGATAGTGTAGAAGTTATATGCATTTAAAATTTGGACCTATCAGCAGGCATATAATCATTTTGGCAACACTGCCATGTATGGCCTCCTGGAAATTAATCTGCAATATTATTATTTATACGTGTGCCAATTTTGAAATACCTCCGATTCATACCTTCCAAGATATCCAACATGGAGCTCAAATTTCAAATGCGATTTTTCAGCAGTTGGTAGCACTGACATCATTTTCAAATATGGCCGTGAGATATTCAGGTATAGGTCTTTACTCCTACCAAATTTTGTTTCGTTTGCTGCAGCCGTTTAGGATTTGATAGGGGGAAACACACACAACCAGACAGACAGACAGACAGAAGGACAGACAGACAGACAGAAGGACAGACAGACAGACACACATTTGCCCGATCTCATAAGTCTACTTTTTCCTCATTTTTGCAAAATGTGAAAAGTAGGCTAAAAATTCCTCTCGGCACGCCGGAAGGCGGAGGTAGATTTCACCGGGCAAACTAGGGGATAGGCAAAATATGCAGGTTTTCGTAGGAGGATCAGACCTCATTTATTGCAAGAAAGTATTTTACATTTGGAGGTTAATTAATTTTTTTTTTTTCGTTTTTGTTTGCATATTTTTATCATTTTATTGTCTTATGGGGATGGTAACCTTCTTGTCATATGGGGTTCATTTTTAGCCTACTTTTCACATTTTGCAAAAATGAGGAAAAAGTAGACTTATGAGATCGGGCAAATGTGTGTCTGTCTGGCTGGCTGGCTGGCTGGCTGGCTGAGTGTGTGTCCCCCCCTCCCTATCAACTCCTAAACGGCTGGAGCAATCGGAACAAAATTTGGTAGGAGTAAAGATCTATACCTGAATATCTCACGGATGTATTTGAAAATGATGTCAGTGCTACCAACTGTTGAAAAATCGCAATTGAAATTTGAGCTCCATGTTGGATATCCTGGAAGGTATGAATGGGAGCTATTTCAAAATTGGCACACATATAGATAATAATATTGCAGTTAAATTTCCAGAAGGCCATGTACGGCAGTGTTGCCAAAATGATTATAAGCCTGCTGATAGGTCCAAATTTTAAATGCATATAACTTCTACACTATCAATTGGATTTCAACCAAATTTCGTATGTGCTATGTGTACATAAACAGATATGACTGAGCATGTTCTTAAGAGCCACCAGGGCTGCCAGCTGTTAATAAATGCTCTCAATTTTATAAAATACAAATACCCATATATCAGAAAGTATGCAAGCCGAGAGCTTTAAACTATGCACACGTATAGTAACTGATATTCTATATTAATTTGGAGTAACTTATATACGTCAGTGCTACCAACATGATTCTAAGCCTGCTGAGAAGTCCAACTTAAAATACATGAAACTTCTATACTATCATTTGGATTTCGACCAAATTTCGTGTGTGCTATGTGTACCATTACAGATATGACTATGCGTATTCTTAAGAGCAACCAGGGTTGCCAACTGTTAATAAATACTGTCGCTATTTTTGTTACCCTAATATCAATATATCAGAATGTATGCAAGCCAATAGCTCTAAACTTTGCACACGTATAGTAACTGGCATTCTAGATTAATTCGAAGTAACTAATATAGGCCTACGCCAGTGCTGCCAACATGATTCTAAGCCTGCTGATAGGTCCAATTTTAAAATGCATGTAACTTCTATACTAACAAATGGATTTAATTCAAAATTGACCCATCAATAGGTCATATTATTTCAGATTATTTCTGACCAATACATGTATATCATTGTTGCCAACATGATTTTACGTGCGCTGTTAAATCCAATGTTTAACTGCATGTAACGTCCATGCTATCCATTGGACTGCAACCAAATTTTGTATTCTGAACCTTAAGAGATGGAACTAAGAATATATTCAGTCACCAGGGCTGCCAACTGTAGTTCTCTATTAGGCTACATTATGCCAGGTATACAGCATTTCGAACTAATTAGACATTTCTATATTACCAACTTAATTTCGTCATTATTCTAGATAGATCCATATACATTAATCATTGGCACGAATCTTTAATTTTAAGAAAAGTAGGCTCTTTAGTTCGTCACGGAACTTCTTGTTATACTTGTGATCACACTGGCCTTATGCAAGGTATGGAACTGATGTGTAACTATCGGACAGTCTGTTACTTCTTCACGCGAAATTTTATCCCCCGCAGAGATTTTTGTTGGTTCCTCAGTTTAGGGGCTGCAACAACGTGGTCATGTAACCCCGTGTACATGGGGTGTGTGTAGAATCTGATAAACGGTGTTAATTGTAATGACTGTATTAGTCTGTAATTCAGGTAAGATCTGCAGACGGTCAATTTTATGTAGTAGCTCCTAATTTTTTACCATATACTAACGTCAACGACACCTAGCTGTGAACTTGGCTACTAGATGTCACCACAACCAGCAATTTGCAACGAACGTTGGAACTTCCCCTCCAAAGGATAGCATGCTGAGGGATTTTTAGCGCTCTTAGAAAATCCGACGACTTTGGCCGACTTTGAACCAGCGACCTTGGGCATATAAGTTCAGCATGCTACTAGTTAGCCGCTTCCCACAGAGATGGAAAAATGAATGTGATCTCGTGCAATGGCGTTGTCTTGGCAACCTCTGATAGCTCATCCCTCATCAATTTAGAAGCGTTGTCATGGTAACCTCTGATGGCACTTGGCATTTTCTTTAATTCCGAAATCATTTTTCTCATCCCTTGGCGTAATGGTAGGTCAGATCAAAAATTCTTTCAGACAAAGTTTTAGGTAATTATTAGGGGGTTATTTTCCATTTTGTACGGTTTTGATAATGTGCCTATTAAGAGAGATATGATTAATATTTCCCGAAAACCCCACTTTTTTCACCCCTTTGGTCAATGTTTGGTGCTATCAAAAAGTTTTCAAACATAAATTTTTGGCACTTATCCGACACATATTATGAGCTTTGAATGGATTCGATATTTCACGTATTAAGAGAGTTATAGCGATATTTTACTTTTTCGAGAAAAAAAAAGCCCCCCCATTTTCACCCCCTTCAACAACGAACTCGACCGAGATTTTAAGGGGATACATATTATGTAAAACATTCAAAGTGATTGGTGCAAAATTACGGCAGTTATCGTGTCCACAAGAAACTGATATATATATGCATATACACACACACATATATATAAACTTTTGAACTGACGGTGGTTTGGGAGTCTGGGGGATGTGAAACGCGAAGATATGTCGAAATTTTCCGGAAGTCGAAACATGGCATCCATTGCAATAGTTAGCTTTCTGATGAAATCTTCCTAAAATAGGCTATATAATTAAAAATACAACCATCAACGGCACCTAGCTGTGAACTTGGCTACTAGATGCCACCGGAACCATCAACTTCAACGAATGTTGGAACTTCCCCTCCGTAGGAAAGCATACTCAGGGTTTTTTAGCACTCTTAGTAAATCCGACGACTTCAGCCGGGTTTGAACCCGCAACCTTGGGCATAGAAGTTCAGCATGCTACCAGTTCCGATACCGAAGTCGCTTCCCACAGACAGATGGAAAACTGAATGTGATCTCGTGCAGTGGTGTTGTCATAGCAACTGCTGATGGCTCACCCCTTATCAATTAAAAGTAAAGTTGTCATGGCAACCTCTCTCGGCACTTGGCAGTTTCTTATAATTCAAATCATTTTGCTCACCCCGTGGCGTAATGGAGGGTCATATCAAAAATTCTTTCAGACAAAAGTTTTAGGTAATTGTGGGAGGAATATTGTCCATTTTGTACGGTTTTGATATTGTGCCTATTAACAGAGATATGATTAATGTTTCCCGAAAAACCCACTTTTTCCCACCCATTTGGTCAATGGTTGCTGCTATCAAAAAACTTTTCAAACATAAATTTTAGGGCCTTATCCGACACATAGTATGAACTTTGAATGGATTCAATATTTCAGATATTAAGAGAGTTATAGCGATATTTCTATTTTTCGAAAAAAGCCTCCCATTTTCACCCCTTTGACCGATTTTGCCCATTAACGAACTCGACCGAGATTTTAAGGGGATACATAATATGTAAAACATTCAAAGTGATGATGATGATGATAATTGTTGTTTTAAGGGGCCTAACATCGAGGTTATCGGCCCAAAAAATTCAAAGTGATTGGAGCGAAAGTACGGCAGTTATCGTGTCCACAAGAAACTGATATCTATACTGTACCCATGTGAGTAATCTCCATGGAAAATATGCTTCCGCCTCCAGCTAGTGTCAGGTCTCAGGCGTGTACTAAAAGGTATCAACTCTACAATGATAAGGCACAACTCTATTCTAAAGATTTTAATTCAGTACTAAAATCATGGCTTCAAACATATAAAAACAATCCCAACAAACATAAAACAAAATCAAACAAAAATTACTTCCACAATCCACTAATATTAACATAATATCATCATAATAAACTCATATCATTACTCAAACCTTTACCCTTATATTGACTTCACATTTCACTCTAGTGCGCTGATGCACATACAACTTTCATGAACAAAACTGTACTTTTACTCTTCTGTCATCTAATGTGACTTCTTTAATTTCACAAAATTACTTGTTTCTTAAACCTTGTCTTACTTTGACAATTATGTGTTCCGTGTGTGTTTGATCTCTCTCTTCCCACCAAATGCTTTTCATGCATTAGCCTATTCAGGTGTTGCACATCAAATCTCCTTGCAACTTCAGAATTATGTAAATATCCCCTACACTTCTCTCTATTTATAGTTCCACTGCATGCCGTTGTGATTTCATCTTCAAAACTTTCGTTATCGCTGTGTCGGATGGTATTATTAAGCTACCCTTGCGAGCGTAGCCTGTGGCGTCAAGTGCCCAACTTCTGAAATACGCGTCAGTGACAGTAAAAATGCACCTTCCAACCATTCGTTAGATTGCTAAAATCTTAAACCATCAGGGTGATCTATAATTACCAATGTGTTCTTAAACCACATGACTTCATTACTCAATATAACAATGTTTCCTTTCATGTTACTAACAGGGTCTTAAATCTGCCCTTTTCTTAAACCTTAACTTTCACGGTTCGCTTGACAGCTCAGCCCCCTTCCGAGCGGCTTATATACAATGGAGTAAAGTGGCGCGGTCACAAAGTACCTCGACCATCGCTTGCTGCCTCTTGGCTTATATCTCCCCAAGCAGTAGTACGATTTTAAAGACAAATACCGTGGTCACAATGACGCACATATCCCAATGGATTTAAACTGAATGGTATGCAAATAGGTACTGGATGAGCTTAACATTTATTCCTACCCTGAGGATATAATAATAACTGGCACCAATAGGTCCATTTCAACATGAAGGCACGAGATTCATAAAAACATTGGTTGATCTGGATAACCGGTATCTTAATAAATGATGCGGTCAGCCACATGCTGCCGTCAATAAGATTCGCTTCAAAAGAGCTGAATCACTCAATAATAAGTTCTCGGGTGATCAGATAGGGTGCAGACGTGTCCATTGTTCTCCTCTCACCTATCACAGGATTCGAACCCGGACCATTCCATATCCATCATCAGAGTTAGGGTCCAATCACTAAATACACTCTGGCACAAAGTACATATCTCAGTATGCCCACGGCTATACGAGATTTCATACGTCGAATAGATTACCTGGCTCCCTGACCTGATATTATGATCTCGTCCTTTGATTATTAAGAGAAATCTATCAATTACTCTATAAGCTTTTACACAAGCTGCAAATTCAATTCACTAGAAAGCTCTTCCATTTCCTTGCATAAATATATTCCCATTAATACAATATATTCTGATATTAAACTCTTTTCTCATCCCTTAATGTAATCTTACTGCTTAGATCGATAAGTCTTCCAATTAGCGTAAATATTTCTTGCTTACAACATTTTACCTGATGTATTCATTCATACCTTTTATTATTTATTATTATTATTATTCTTACTGACATAAATTACCATAATCCGACACAACATAACCATCATAAAAATCGAACATCCGTGTTCGTTACGTTAAGTTTACATAACTGATTTGCCATTTTATTAATAGTGGTAACGATTAATCCACTCACTGATGTATAACAACATCTCAACTCTACTAAAATCAACACAACAACAATTAAACCTGGAGGGTCTATCTCCTAATACTGATTCTTACTGGCATATTTATAATTCTGAAATCACATTACATGCAGTGGGCTATACTTCTATATAATCATAATTTGTGGGGTACTCACATTTCGGCTTATCCTGGTGGCTCCAACCACTCATATTCTCCAATGTCGCCTGCCATTTGCAGAGTTAGTGCGACATTTGCATACTGAATATACACATTTTATAATACATTTCCTTCACCAAGCACACGGCACTTTCCATTTCTATGATGAAGCTATTGCTTCCAAAACACATGACACTTTATAACACTTATTATACCATTAATTTAAAAGATATTTCACATATGATTTCTACATAACACACGTCACTTTTTACACTTTTCATTGGTTGAAATTCCCTGGCAATATATCAGAATTACAGGTATTGACGGCATACTCCATGCTCCTACCAACTCCTGATTGAAAGTCTGGGTCATCTGCCTACGGATTCACCAACAGTCTATCAATTATCCTACGATAAACTTCCCGCTTTGCATAAAGATGCTTACTTTTGTCCTGAGCGTTACTATTTGGTAGTCTTAAGACATTTCACCAAATGCATCATAAAGTTTCTCCCAGCGCAGTCCGGCGTAATAAGACATGTATAACCAATCCATAAATTACACACTGCGCTTAACATTGTACATAGTATTTACACAGATTAATACTTTCAAGGTTCTGCAACTTATATCACACGGCACTTCCTATGTGAACATTGACAATTGCTCGTACTGCCGCCTATACACATGCAGCACGACTGTCCTTAATAAAAGCCTTCTAAAAGTTTTACTGCACGGCTTCCCAAACTGAAGTCCGGGCCTCCTTCCTTGACTTCGGTAATACGTATTTCACACAATAAAGTTCGTTGATTACCGTACTTATTATTACTTCATGACCATGCATGATTATATTATCACTTGGTGCATTACACTGCACGGCGAATATAATGATTAACACTAAAGTGTTCAAGTCTTTGCGTGAGCGTCCTTCCCTGAGCCAGAGCGACATACGTTCCGCGCTCGAGTCTGTTCCAACACTGACCTCCTGACTGGGTCCTCACCCTTATATCCGTTTCACACGAAAAAGTAGACCTAGAATTCCCGCGCTATATCAACTCCTCTCCCAGGATGATTCTGGTCTCGAAACAATGCTCATCGGGTTCCTTTTTCTTCACCGGTCCCAAAACTATCAGCGTGCTGAAGGATCGATCGGTCAATTAATTAATATTAATTGCCTTTGCCATAGCGTGGGGACGCGGTTTCCAGTGGAAATCCCCGGTGACATAGTCAAACCATGCCGCGAACATCCATAGTCCTGTGTTCTTACGCACTCCATTAAATATGCCTTGATTTCGCAGTTTAATGGCTCTAAAATTAGCCTCCTGGCTAAGGATTCACCTGTGTGCAACTCTCATGTCATTGCGTTGCTCCAATCACGAGTAATCAATGATTTTCCTTGGGATCTCTCCCCTCTCTTCTCGGTTTTATTCTCAAACGGGGAAGAACTGGGTCATTATTCAACCCCCCGACCTCTTGCAGACGACTTAAGTAGGTCAACGAGATTTACAGGGCTCCATGAGTCTCCTCCTACAATTCTGGGGCTATTAGTAAACTGTCAAACTCTGCACTTCTGTGTTCCAAGTCCAGCATAGCCTACTCCATGTAGTCCACTAATGCTGTATTCCGCTCATTTCCCCTGCATTATTTCACTAAATAATGTCCGTTTCAACTGATATCACACCAGTGATTAAATATATACTTTCCTCTAGGGGTTTTTACAACGAAACTCCCTCAACAGATCTCGGGTTCGTTCCCTAGTGGAACCTTCCTTCTGAGCTCAACTTATCTCCGAGATCCACGTTCGATACCAGTCAGCATGACCCCTCGGGTTCAATATATATATATATACATACATACATAAATTATATATAAACTTTTGAACTAACGGTGGTTTTGGGGTCTGGGGGATGTGAAACGCGAAGATATGTCGAAATTTTCCGGAAGTCGAAACATGGGACCCATTGCAATAGTTAGCGTTCTAATGAAATCTACCTAAAATTGGCTGACCTCTGGAAGAATGAGGGTATATAGAAATATGAGACAAGGGCCAATTAAGGCGGGAAAGTGAAAGACTCTCTAGGCCTCGGATACCCCAATACCGTCGGGGTCGGAAGAGAACAAGAGTTAACCAAGAGAGGTCGACAGGAAAGAAGACGGAGAGGTGCCAAGCATAAGTAAGTGGAAGCAATGCTGGACTCAGTTGGGGTCCCGTGGTTGCCAACCCACGTCCCACAAGTTGTGAGCCCCTAGAGGAGGAAACCTGATTCAACAAAACATCAAAAAAATATTCTATAAATCACCATGTTTCTAGTGACGGGGTACCAATGGTAAGTTGACATTCTTAGTAACTTGTTGAAGGCGACAGTAACTTTACATGGAATCCAAACCACAGGACGTAATATTTAATCCCGGAAATCTCGCATGCATTAAGCGTAAATCGAAACCAATTCACCCTTGCGGAGGCAAGCAGCCTGACTGCTAGGCCATCACGCCCGAGAGAGTTTAATCTGTCTTCCATACTGATGACTTGGAAGGGATTGAGAGAGATCTGTGCTCGATGGGTGGCCAGCTGCCAGGAACAAGCAGTTAATGGTTCTATCAATACACCCTTCACTTCTTCGCTGAGCGTTTGTATCTGGGTCAGCGCGCTTAATGAATGAAGCTTCCATTGTCAAGTTGATGCTTGCAGACGTGGCACGTCGTGCTACGGAGGAAGCAGACACAACACCACGTGAGCCCTCGGGGGTATCGACCTATCTGCGGTGATATCAGCAATGAAACTTTCCGTTGGCATGCATAAACAATAATGCTGATGTGATTCAAAAAGGAAGAATGCTTATAGTTTTACGTGACCGTTAATCTCGCAATCATGAGCCATGAGACCTCTATTTTAGTGGAATCCGAACCTCAGGACGTGATATTACACATTCAAATTCTCACATGCATTGACCAGGAATTGAACCCGGTTCACCTTGGTGAGAGACCATCTGCTTGACCACTGCATGTATCCCCGTGTACTTGGGTTTATATGGAACTTGTCTGATAACCTGTGTTACTACAATGGCTGTATTTGTGTGTGCATTTGTAATTCGGATGTGGATTGGAAAGGAGGTGGCCTTAACCTTAATTTAGGAACCATCCCGGCATTCCCCTGGAGTAGAATTGGGAAACCACGGAAAACCACTCCCAGGATGGATGAGATGGGAATCAAGCCCGCTCTTCTCAGTTTTGCCTCGTGAAGCTGATTGTGAGCGTACCCACTGCAACATCGCGCCCCACGTTGTTGATTCATTAAGGGGCTTGGCGACATCGAGGTCATCTAACCCCGTGTACTTGGTATTATAATGTTATTGGTTAACGTCCCTTTTAACTACTGCGACGTTAAGAGATGCCGGGGAGTCGGAATTTTGCCCCGAAGGGGATCTTTCAACGTGGCAGTAAATCTAATGACACGATTCCCTTGCATTTGCGCACCCTTATCTTCTCAGGCGTTCCTCATCTGTAAATGCCCTTTTTACTTTATCTATTTTTGGTTGAAATCTTATTTATATGTCTTTCATTTTTTGTTTTTGTTTTGTTTTGTTTTTTGTTTGTTTTACAAGTCAACCAAGTTTATTTCTAATTCTTTTATATCTTCTAAAATCTCTATAATAAATGTTTCTAGTTACTAAGTTTTCGTTTATTTAAAAATTCGGGAAACTTAATGCCTGGATGGGCCTCGTATAAAGTCTACATGTGTGTGAGGACGGGTAAATCAGTTTTGATCAGTACTTCATGAGCAATCATCATCATATCCGTAGTTCGCTGTACGATACAGAATGTTTGGGCTTTCGGCTTTAGTCCAGTGTTGGTCTTTAATTTCCAGTCAAGTTGAGAGTTAAAGAAGATCTATTTCTAGCGAGCTCAGTCTGTTGGTGTTTGTGCTGTCTGCAGTAGCCTCCAATGCCGTCTTGAAGCACGCTCGAAGAAGATCCCATATCCTCCACTCCTCTCCCTAAATCCTTTCCTAATTATTTTCAAGCTCTGGAATTAACCACGCTGAAGTCACTTTTATCTTACAGCCGTTATTACATTTCTCGCCAGAGATTGCGACATGACCTAATTTCAGCTTCTTTAATCCTCTCGTAGAGCGTGCATTAAGAGTTTCCATATTAAACTAAGGAGATGTGGTTCAACTGCGCTTAAGAAAGGCGTCTTATGCTTCTTTAAGCTCTATGTAGAGTCTCCTTTATGTTACCTTCACTTAGATACAGAGGGATGACAATATTTGTATGTTGAATAAGCTGTTCATTAACGGCTTCCGTGGCGTAGTTGTTAGCATGCTGAGTGTTCAAACCAGGCCGAAGTCGTCGTTTTTTTAAGAGCGTTAAAAATCGCTCAGTATGGCTTCCTTCGGAGGGGAAGTAAAGGTGATGACGATGATGAGAATAGTTGTTTTAAGGGGCCTTACATCGAGGTTATTGGCCCCTAATGGTTTGGGTGATCGTGAAGATGATAATGAAATGTAAACTTAAACTAACTACCAATTTACATACTAGAAGTAGAAAAGGAAAACGAAAGGAGGATAAGGCAAATAAAGGACAGGAGGAAAAGAAATGCCCTCAAACCTCGAAGAATGCGGATTGAGGGACTTGGAAGGAAGGAGAGCCATAAAAGGCAGATAGGAAAGTGAAAGAGGAGAGGGTTCACCCCACAAGTAATGGATAAAAGGGGAAAACCCGGACAGAGCCCAGGAATCCCTCGGGGTCGCCAACTCCCGAACTCACCAGCCATGAGCCCCTGAGGGTGTAGCAATATCTAGGGTGCACCAGAAGTGGTGGGGCTACATACACCCTGTCTCCTTAAGGTCCTTGAGCACAAGGCAGGGGGTAAAAGGAAAAGTAAAAGAAGGCTGAGCCCTCGCAGAAGGAGGGTATCAGAAAAGATGAGACGAGGGCCAATTAAGGCGGGAAAGTGAAAGACTCCCTAGGCCTCGGATACCCTAATACCGTCGGGATCGGAGGAGAACAAGAATTAACCAAGTGAGGTCGACAGGAAAGAAGACGGAGAGGAGTCTGGCACAAGTAAGAGGAAGCAATACCGGACTCAGCTGGGGCCCCGTGGTCACCAACCCACGTCCCACTAGATGTGAGCTCCTGGGGGAGAAAGTAAAGCCGGCGGTCCCATGTCATAGATTTATGGCATGTTAAAGAACTTTCCTCTAATTACACCTGTGTGAAGCTAAATTATAGTTAAACATTTGACAAACGCTCTTAGGTTCCTACGTTCGTCACCTGGAACCGACTGCAGTGGCGTCTGGTAACCATGTTCTGAACTAGTAGTCGTTGACGGTGGCGTTTGGTGGCAAAAGTAGGAACTACTTGAAAAAAAAGCAATGTCCTTACTTGAATTGAAAACAGAAACACACACTAATACAGCCACCACAATTAACACTGGTTATCAGACAGATTCTACACACACCCAAAGTACACGGGGCTACAAGACCGCGTTGTCGCAGCCCCTAAACTATGGAACCAGCCAACCAAACTATTCATTAATGTTAACGATATGAGTGTCCTTGAACACTTTCAACCCTTTTGGGTAGATTATAGGCTAGGGAATAACCCACCCACCAAGGGAAGATGATTAAGAGAAGGAAGTAGATTTGGGATTGGAAAAGAAGGATAGAAGAATAGGAGGAGAGTCCCACAAAAGTTATTAATTTGACTTTTAATCCATTTAGAAGCGGTTGCCACCGCAAATATGTGCTCGGATACCTAAAGTGGCTACGAGCTTGGTCGAAGCTGACGGGAACCGCAGCTAAGGCTTGGGCAGTTTGCCAGAGAGAGGCTTTAGTGTGTTTCCTTCCAAGCACGAATAAAAGTACTATAGGGAAGGGTGATGATCTGGCCAGACAGATAGTAAACGATTTATTATATATGAACGAGGGCATAAACCTAGGAAGAGCTAGGAAAGCCAGGATCCTGCCTAACTGTAGTATCAGAGAAATGATGAATCCAAAAACAAATATTTAATTTATTTAACAATGCAGGAAGTTTGAGGAAATTAACAATTATGCAATATAATTTTAATAAACATAGTTCATTTGAACTTTTTAACAAATAGGGTCGCAGACCTCTTAACATCAAACAGTTGCTCCAGGCAATTGACAATTTTTAAGGTTTTTTAAACCGTGTATAAAAGTCTTGGTAAGATTTCATAAATAGGCAAAATGGAATAATTAAAGTTTTAACATTTACAGGAGTACAGGCAGTGTACTATACGAAACCTCCGAAAGAACATTCTAACGAGAATAACAATTTCGAACATAGCAAAATGTAAAACACAAGGAACAAAAAGGAAGTTTCTACAACTTCTTATATTTAAACAGAATTACTATATGAGAATTATACAAAGAGGGCAGGTCACTTACTGTGAAACCTGGAGAAAGTGAAGAGGAAGTTTCTAGACTTCCTATGTTTAATTAGGAATCATGAGAAAAATGGGGCAGTTTCCATTTCGTGAAACCTGAACATGACTCGCTCAAGAGTTTAGAGAATTGTTTTCCCTGATTTTGAAGGGAGGAACAATTTAAGTTTGAAACGTGTGTTAGACACGTATCACAAAGATTATACAGAGATACTTAATGATAAACCAACAAAAAGGGAAGGGCACTTCTTGGAATGACACCTTATTGGAATAGACCTAGATTAAAAGTTTATTGCAGATTGTTAGTTAGAGGTTTAGGAAAGAGAAATGGGAATTGAGGAAAATGTTCATGGCCTTATTTGAATATAAGCGGACGATCGCGACGCGGTAGAAAAGTTGAGCAAGCACTGGTTTTCACTATAGTTCATTGAAACATATGAAATGTTCACTATGGAGACACAAAGTTTGTGGAAAAGAAAGTTATTGCAATTATAGGAAGAACTGATTGCACTATATAGGTGAGAGTCTATTTCTTGAAACAGTTGTGATTTACAATTAAATGCGCCATAGAATGTTCCAGCGGTGGACGAAAATTCACTATTGTAGTAATTTAGTTTTAAACAGAATTCTCCCAAGTACGTGAGAAATACATGACGGCAGGACTCGTAGATTGAGTACCGAATCTGGAAAGTTCCAGAACAATCCCAGTAGTAAAATGGGGCTAATGTAAATCCAGCGGAGGAACTTGCTTTGTAAATTACAGACAGTGGGTATTAGATAATATCCCACGTAGTGAGAAGATTTCTCATTTGGCAAGCATAAGAAATGCTGCTTTCACTAAGATTAGCTTGATTAAACAAAAGCTCAACATGGAAAATCCCGCGGAGGATGATTTTGCCCCAAAATAAGTAATTTCACACTGCCTATAAAAGATAGTTAAAAGCATGTGGTGGGTAAAATCATGAAGATGAAGTTAAAACTTGAAGCAGGTACTTATCTTTGTTGCATGGCGAAGGTGAAGTTCCTCACTGATGCTTAAAGTTCCAACATGGCGTGGAATTTAAAAAAAAAATGCCTCGTTAGGTCAGGAGGCTGGCTCTGGTTGAGCCTTAACTGATTACTACGACTGCCGACTAAGAAGTGAGAGCAGCTCAACGAAGCACGGAAGGTCCTAGGAAGGGGAGAGTGGGGGTAGGAAACAAAAGGTATACATATCAGCATAACCAACTTAGCAAAAAATAATTTTCTTCTTGATGGATGGTCTTCTAAGAGTTGATAGTAGGCGATATTAGCGCAGCATGGTGAGTGAAACAGTAGACGTAGTCCTCTTGCTCAAGGAGAAAATAGCTGACGATGGTAACGAGATCTGGTAGCCAAATGGATAAGTAAGTCCTCTTGCACGATGAGGAATTGAGTAGCTTCAGAGGTTTGCTACTAGATGACGCTAGGTGGATCACAGAAGTTATATATCTGAAACATACTTATGAAGACATAAGAGACATACCCAACAAGGAGAAAACAGATGATCACTGTTGGTGCTTGGCAAAGAGGAAGGAAGAAATGAACATGCAAAGAGCAATAGACATTATATCTCTCGTACCGTGTATTCAAAGAATACACCATACTGGGGGGACAAACACCAACAGAGAGCAAATAAGCAGTTACACATTTATTGGAAGCGGAGCGATCAAAGACAGTGGTCTTGTGATCGGTCCATTTGTGGTCAAGATTCTGGCCACCCTGACTCTCCCATCTCTTCCAGGGTAACACTTGGTCACCCTACCAGAAATCCATACTAGGGGGGGTGAAATATCCCTAACCAAGACCAAGTCCCCTACTTTAATGTCGGGACTGGAAAGAAACCACTTCTGCCTCCGTTGCAAGGAAGTTAAATATTCCAAGTTCCACCTTTTCCAAAAAGAATTACGGAGGGCTTCAAGTTTCCGCCAAGCGATAGGTAGATTAGAATCCCTGTAAGAATTAGGAAGAGGAGGAGGGGCAGAAAGAGAAGTGCCGATAAGGAAGTGACCAGGGGTGAGTGGAAGTAGGTCATCAGGGTCATTGGAAAGTGGAGTTAAAGGGCGAGAGTTAACAACACCTTCAATCAGAACAGACAGAGAATTGAATTCTTCGTAAGTCAAAATTCGATTACCTAAGACTTTTCTCAAATGACGTTTAGTGAGCTTTACGCAAGATTCCCACCTACCACCATGATGCGGAGCGTAAGGAGGTATAAAGCGCCATTTGAAACCTTTTGAATAAGAAAAATTAGAGATTTGTTCCATGGCAGGAGAGGAAGTAAGAGCTTTCTTCCACAGGGAAGCTGCGCCCTGAAAGGTGGAAGCGTTATCAGAGAACATCTCAGCAGGAACACCACGCCTAGCGGTGAAACGAGAGACAGCTGATAAAAAAATAAGAAGTAGAAGCATTCGTTACTAGTTCCAAGTGGATTGCGCCGGTAACCATGCAAACAAAGAGAGAAACATAAAGCTTACCAAACAATTTGCGTTTAGCTTCAGGAGAGTTTCGTTGATATTGAAACGGACCCATATAGTCCACGCCAGTTAAAGCAAATGGGCGTATAGGAGAAGAACGAAAAGAGGGCAGATCGCTCATTAATTGAGTGTTGATTTTAGGTTTCGCTTTGAAACAAGGAATGCACTTATGAATTACAGAAGAAACTTCATGAATTCCATTTATAATCCAGTACTTTTCTCTTAAGAGGCAGAGCAGAGTACGTGTACCAACATGAAGATTACGGTAATGAAAGTCACGTATAATTAAAGAAGTAACGTGATGTTTGGACGGCAAAATAACGGGATGCTTTTTGTCCTCAGAGAGTAAAGATTGCGAGAGCCTTCCACCTACCCTGAGTAGCCCATAGTCATCAAGGAACGGGGCTAAAGCACAAAGACGACTGGATTTGGGAAGATCTTTTTTAGAAGAAAGCAAAGACAACTCAGAAGAAAAGGCTTCTTGCTGTGTCAGTTGTAAAATCTTAATGGTAGCGAGATTCAATTCATGATTGGTAAGGTGTGGTTTAGGGAGAAGAGGTTGGTCAACCACAAGATATTTCCATCTAAGGAGATAGGCAACAATCCGTAGTAATTTATGGAAGGAAGAATAGCGTGACAACAAAGGATGAGATGCGTTGGAAACAAGACACGAAGCTATGGATAGAGGTACTTTAGCGTCAGGCAAGTCGGAGTTTGTAGCTGGGGGTTTAAAAGGCCATGAGGAAGATTCGTCGATTAGCCACGAGGGCCCATGCCAGTACAATTGGGAAGCTGCCAATTGAGAGGGTAAACAACCACGAGAGATGATATCAGCTGGATTATCCGCACTGGGAACATGCCTCCATTGACATCCAGAAGAAAGAGTTTGAATTTTGGAAACCCTGTTTGCGACAAAAGTTTGCCAATGAGAGGGGTTTTTGGCGATCCAAGAAAGGGCGATCATAGAATCGCTCCAGAGATAGATTTGCGAAAATTCGACCTTTAATACTTCCCGTAATTTCTTGACAAGTTCTGCAGCCATTAGTGCAGCGCACAGTTCGAGCCTAGGTAAAGTGATAGTTTTAAGAGGAGCGACCTTCGATTTGGCACAAACAAGGTTAGAAACTGGAGATCCATAGAGTGAATCGTGATAAACTAAATATGCACAGCAACCATAAGCTTTTTCGGAACTGTCCGCGAACACATGAAGGAAAAAAGATGCATTAGAATGAGAGCTGATTAAATTCCTGGGAATTTCAATGAGGGAAAGATCCAGCAAATTGCTGCGAAACGAGAGCCAACGAATAAGAAAAGAAAGAGGGACAGCGTCATCCCATTCACATTTAAGTGACCACAGCTCTTGCATGAAGAGTTTGGCTATGACAATAACTGGGGCAAGAAATTGAAGCGGATCAAAAATTTTTGCAATTTCAGAGAGGATTTGTCTTTTTGTATTAGGAAGCTCTTCTGCGAGCGTAACTTTGTAGATAAGAGTGTCAGTGCTAGTGCACCAGTGAACTCCTAGAGTTTTTATAGATTCGGAGTTTCCACAAATTTCGACAGAAGAGGGATCTACGTCTTCGATGGGAAATTGGGCGAGAAACTCAGGGGAGTTGGAGTTCCACTTATGAAGTGGGAAACCTCCATTCCTTAGTAATGCTTGAAGTTCTAAAGATACAAAAGAAGCTTCCTCCAAAGAGGGGAAGGATTGCAAATAATCGTCAACATAGAATGACGTAGTTAGTGCTTCAGAGGCTTTGGGGTTAAATAAATGACCATCTTGTGAGGCAAGCAAGTGTAGGGATCGTATAGCAAGGAAAGCAGAGGGTTTTAAGCCATAGGTAACCGTTTTCAAGCGAAATACCTTAATGGGCTTATTGATTTCATCACGCCACAAGATTCTTTGAAGATCTCGTTGTTCTGGTTGAATTAACACTTGATGGTACATCTGTTTTATATCGGCTATGACAGCTATGGGAAATAATCGAAAGTTTAAAAGTATAGCGGATAAATCTGATTGAATAGCAGGACCAGAATAAAGAGTGTCATTAAGGCTGTTGCCATTAACGTCGGGTGATGAACCATTGAAAACAACTCGGATTTTATCTTTTACAAAAGGGTTTTTCCACACAGGATGATGATTTAAATAAACCGTTTCGATTGGGGGGTGCAATTCATAATCGGATTTGTTAACAACCTCCATATGATCTAAGCTTTCATACTCATCCATAAACTCAGTGTACTGCTTTTTGACGAGGGGTTCCTTTTTGAATTTGCTCTCGATAGCAAAGAGAGCTTTTCGAGCTTTAGGCTGAGAGTTAATAAGTTTGGGGGGATTGTGTAATCTTGGCATTTGAACAACGAACCGGCCATCAGAAGAACGAGTGGTCGTGTTCAAAAAAAGTTGCTCACAGAATTCATTTTCTGAAGAAGTTACATTAGGAGAATCAACATTTTCAAGCCTCCAAAACTGTTCCAGATCAGTATTGGAGAAGTAACATTGCGATGCAGGTTGGGGTGAATAATGGGGAAGTTGCCCTGTGACAATCCATCCAAAATTAGTGTCTCTAGCGACCACGTTTGAGGATAGCTTGCGAACCTGTTTCCGAAGGCAGTTCCAAAAGACATTGGCACTAAAGAGTATGTCAATGGGATTTTGTGTGTTAAACGAAGGATCGGCTAACCTTAAATGCGAGGGAATGTTTAACCCCGAAATATCAACCGAGTGACTAGGAGTGTCTTCTCCAATGCTATTAAGAATTAGACAATTAAGTTTAAGAAAGTTGTTTCTATGACAAGTATCTCTTATGGTTAGTTTTGAGAATTGTAAAGCTTGCGATTTTGAGCTGTTGATGCCTGACACATTGATAGAAGTGGGGTTTACGGGTAGGCCTAGTTTTCTAATCAGAGAATTAGATACAAAATCATGAGTTGCCGCTGAGTCTAGAAGACCGCGTGCACGGACCCAGTTGCCAAAGTTATCCTGAACGTCAATTTGAACAGTAGACAACAATACTTGAGCACTGCGAATGGACTTAGCATTTTGAATGTATGATGAAGCATTAGAACTGTTAACACTATCATTTTTAGGAGAATTGGATGCTGTTGATGACCTTGCCTGATCATGACGATGTAGCAGAGTATGATGAGCCTTTTCACAATGGTAGCAAAGTCTTGTGGACTTACAGTTAGAAGCAGAATGCGTAGGCGCTAGGCAGTTGAAACAATGTTTGTTTTGGGCGACTAATTTTCGTCTGTCATCGACTGACATTTCTTTAAAGGATTTGCAGAGGTATAGGGCATGGGGATCTTTACAAAGTATGCACTTTACCGGTTCGTTTAAACTTTTGCGAGGTTCACCTTGCGTGTTTAAAACAATAGAGCTAGCAACACGACGTTCACTAGACCTAGTTGGGTAACCAGTAATGTTTGATTTGAATTTGGATGAGCTGGACCCTGGTTTTTGGGTATTAGACGCTGAGCGTTCGCTTTTGGGTTTGATGGACATCAATTCGAATTTGGAACTAGGAGATGAAGGTTCGCTCTGATTAGCTAGCGCGGTTAAAAGTTGGCATCTAGCGTTTATGAAAGTGACTAAATGCTCGTAAGAGTAGTCGTCTTCCTTAGAAAGTTCAATTTCCCAAGCTTTGAGGGTAGCAGCATCAACTTTAGAAACTACTAAATGTATTAGGAAAGTATCCCAATGTTCAGTAGGCTGCTCTAATTGGGACAAAGCTTTAACGTGGAGTTGGGTAGTGTCAATTAAAGTACGCAAACTAGTGACGTCATTGTGCTGTGACGCAGGTAGGTTAAATAGAGCCTTAATATGGCGTTGAATACGTAAACGTGAATTTCCATATCTTTCTTTTAATAAGTTAAAGGCAATGGGGTAATTTTCGGCACGCAGAGGAAGTGCTTCAACTAACTGCAAAGCTTGACCTCGAAGGATAGATCTCAAGTAATGAAACTTGTAAATGACTTGAATGTCTTCATTGTCATGAACAAGGGAGCAAAATAATTCATAGAAAGAATCCCAAGTGGATTCATCTCCAGAAAAATGGGGTAAATCAATTTTCGGTAAAGTAGGTTTGGGCTTATGAGTGCTCTCACGGAAAGAAGTTTGGAGTTCGTGAAGGGAACCAAGAACAGAAGCGTCCTTTTTCTGCTCCTCTTCGAGTTGGCGTATTATTTTGAAAGCAGAACCTATGCCTTCGTAATATAAGTTCTCTACTTCGACACGATCTTCTGTTTGATTGAGCATACAAGTTTCAATTTCAGTTTGAATGTTACAGTAGTTTTCATAAGAACGTTCAAAATCCTTTACACGATGTTTCAACAAATCTAATTGCGCGTCTGAGGGATCTAATTCTTTTATGTACCTTCTGAATCGGGTAATTTGCCCTTTATAGGATGCTCGTTTAGAAGTAAGTTTTTCATCCTTATCCTTATCAGTGGGAGCCATATTAAAGAAGATAAATGAAAATGTAACTCACGAAACTGTGGAACCTTGGAAATGCTGTCAAGCTGGCAGCAGCGAATGAGTAGAAAGAATGGGACACACCATAGGAGACAGGAGCGGCCTCTTTCACGTTCACAGGCTTTGCACGATGTGGTTATAGCTGAAATATTCAACACAGATATTAGAAATATGCAAAGTATTGTCAAATGACACTTTTTTTAAAGAGAGAAGAAAAAATGGGCTCTCCCGGGTTTCTGGGACCAAATTTTGGGTAGATTATAGGCTAGGGAATAACCCACCCACCAAGGGAAGATGATTAAGAGAAGGAAGTAGATTTGGGATTGGAAAAGAAGGATAGAAGAATAGGAGGAGAGTCCCACAAAAGTTATTAATTTGACTTTTAATCCATTTAGAAGCGGTTGCCACCGCAAATATGTGCTCGGATACCTAAAGTGGCTACGAGCTTGGTCGAAGCTGACGGGAACCGCAGCTAAGGCTTGGGCAGTTTGCCAGAGAGAGGCTTTAGTGTGTTTCCTTCCAAGCACGAATAAAAGTACTATAGGGAAGGGTGATGATCTGGCCAGACAGATAGTAAACGATTTATTATATATGAACGAGGGCATAAACCTAGGAAGAGCTAGGAAAGCCAGGATCCTGCCTAACTGTAGTATCAGAGAAATGATGAATCCAAAAACAAATATTTAATTTATTTAACAATGCAGGAAGTTTGAGGAAATTAACAATTATGCAATATAATTTTAATAAACATAGTTCATTTGAACTTTTTAACAAATAGGGTCGCAGACCTCTTAACATCAAACAGTTGCTCCAGGCAATTGACAATTTTTAAGGTTTTTTAAACCGTGTATAAAAGTCTTGGTAAGATTTCATAAATAGGCAAAATGGAATAATTAAAGTTTTAACATTTACAGGAGTACAGGCAGTGTACTATACGAAACCTCCGAAAGAACATTCTAACGAGAATAACAATTTCGAACATAGCAAAATGTAAAACATAAGGAACAAAAAGGAAGTTTCTACAACTTCTTATATTTAAACAGAATTACTATATGAGAATTATACAAAGAGGGCAGGTCACTTACTGTGAAACCTGGAGAAAGTGAAGAGGAAGTTTCTAGACTTCCTATGTTTAATTAGGAATCATGAGAAAAATGGGGCAGTTTCCATTTCGTGAAACCTGAACATGACTCGCTCAAGAGTTTAGAGAATTGTTTTCCCTGATTTTGAAGGGAGGAACAATTTAAGTTTGAAACGTGTGTTAGACACGTATCACAAAGATTATACAGAGATACTTAATGATAAACCAACAAAAAGGGAAGGGCACTTCTTGGAATGACACCTTATTGGAATAGACCTAGATTAAAAGTTTATTGCAGATTGTTAGTTAGAGGTTTAGGAAAGAGAAATGGGAATTGAGGAAAATGTTCATGGCCTTATTTGAATATAAGCGGACGATCGCGACGCGGTAGAAAAGTTGAGCAAGCACTGGTTTTCACTATAGTTCATTGAAACATATGAAATGTTCACTATGGAGACACAAAGTTTGTGGAAAAGAAAGTTATTGCAATTATAGGAAGAACTGATTGCACTATATAGGTGAGAGTCTATTTCTTGAAACAGTTGTGATTTACAATTAAATGCGCCATAGAATGTTCCAGCGGTGGACGAAAATTCACTATTGTAGTAATTTAGTTTTAAACAGAATTCTCCCAAGTACGTGAGAAATACATGACGGCAGGACTCGTAGATTGAGTACCGAATCTGGAAAGTTCCAGAACAATCCCAGTAGTAAAATGGGGCTAATGTAAATCCAGCGGAGGAACTTGCTTTGTAAATTACAGACAGTGGGTATTAGATAATATCCCACGTAGTGAGAAGATTTCTCATTTGGCAAGCATAAGAAATGCTGCTTTCACTAAGATTAGCTTGATTAAACAAAAGCTCAACATGGAAAATCCCGCGGAGGATGATTTTGCCCCAAAATAAGTAATTTCACACTGCCTATAAAAGATAGTTAAAAGCATGTGGTGGGTAAAATCATGAAGATGAAGTTAAAACTTGAAGCAGGTACTTATCTTTGTTGCATGGCGAAGGTGAAGTTCCTCACTGATGCTTAAAGTTCCAACATGGCGTGGAATTTAAAAAAAAAAATGCCTCGTTAGGTCAGGAGGCTGGCTCTGGTTGAGCCTTAACTGATTACTACGACTGCCGACTAAGAAGTGAGAGCAGCTCAACGAAGCACGGAAGGTCCTAGGAAGGGGAGAGTGGGGGTAGGAAACAAAAGGTATACATATCAGCATAACCAACTTAGCAAAAAATAATTTTCTTCTTGATGGATGGTCTTCTAAGAGTTGATAGTAGGCGATATTAGCGCAGCATGGTGAGTGAAACAGTAGACGTAGTCCTCTTGCTCAAGGAGAAAATAGCTGACGATGGTAACGAGATCTGGTAGCCAAATGGATAAGTAAGTCCTCTTGCACGATGAGGAATTGAGTAGCTTCAGAGGTTTGCTACTAGATGACGCTAGGTGGATCACAGAAGTTATATATCTGAAACATACTTATGAAGACATAAGAGACATACCCAACAAGGAGAAAACAGATGATCACTGTTGGTGCTTGGCAAAGAGGAAGGAAGAAATGAACATGCAAAGAGCAATAGACATTATATCTCTCGTACCGTGTATTCAAAGAATACACCACCTTTCAGTGTCACTGAAATAATGTTGTACTATTCATTGAGTGATCTTACGAGGGTCATTCCATAAGTCATACATGGGCGAACTCTTTAGGGGCAGGGGCAGATGTACATACAAAATAATCTAGGCGGTCCGGAAAAGATACTATTCATTGAGTGATCTTACGAGGGTCATTCCATAAGTCATACATGGGCGAACTCTTTAGGGGCAGGGGCAGATGTACATACAAAATAATCTAGGCGGTCCGGAAAAGAAAACTACCTGTTTGTAGATTATAAACTTTTTATTTCTGAATTTTAAATCAAGAGATTTTTTAGCGTATGGCTTTTAGTGCCGGGAGTGTCCGAGGACATGTTCGGCTCGCCAGTTTTGTAGCTGCTTCGAGACGGACACCCAATGGGTGAGCTACAAGTACCGTTGGGGAGGAAAGTTGGAATGGAAGGGCGAGGAGTTGGAAGGTAGCGGCTGTGGCCTATAGTTAGGGACCAACCCCGGCATTTGCCTGGAAGGAAAATGGGAAACCACAGAAGACCATCTTCAAGGTTGCCGGCGGGGGGATTCGAACCACCTCGCCTCCCGGATGTGAGCGACTGCCAACAGTCATGCCGTAACGACCACGGCTAACTCACCCGGTAAATCAAGAGATGTCTATAGCCTACACGTCAAGGAAAGAGTCGCCGCGGCAAAGATTGCAATTCACACTATAAGAAATCTGAGACAGCTATCTTTAGCCACAGCCATCACCCTGTTTCGCCTTAAAATTACCCCCAATCATAACTTATGGACTAAAGACAATTTGGCTAAATCTGCCGAGGAGAAATTTGGAAGAAATAGAAAGAGTCAAAGCCACTTTCCTGAAAAGAACATTGTAACTGCCGAAATTCACACGGTCTCGCCTCACCTACGTGCTAGCAAGAGAGCAATTTTTCATGGAAGATCTTCGCCTTAACCTATTGCTACCATCAACCGCCGCCTACATAGAACTTGTACAAGAACTCAATGCAAAACGGCAAGACATATGGCCAACGTCCTTTTCAACAGATGCCATGATTTACAGACAATGGACTCAAGTTGGATATGAACTACGGCATGTAGTGACGCTTACGCCGTGCATGGTTTCCACCACCAGATATGCCAGACTGAGAATTTCCACGACCCGGACGATAACTGCAGGTGTAAACTGTCTGGAACAACCTGTGACCGTTATCACCTGCTTTTGTGCTCCATAAGGAAAGTCTCGTTGACAGATTTCTGCAACGACTAAATGTGTGGTCTTAGTATGGTTATTGTATGCACGGTCATGTATATATTTCTTTTGGCGGTTAGCTGCACTTATTAAATTATTATTAATTAGTAGAAGGGAAAGGAATATGTGACAAGTGAAACTGTGACTGGGCTTCTTATAATTTTCCATTATCTCGTTGAAACTGGGATGAGCTGATTCTTAGTAGCGCAGCTAAATAGTGGTCTGTCTGTCTGTCTATTCCTGACGCTTTCCTTTTTGCGAAGCTTCATTGTAGAAAACACCTGTTTATAGACATCGGAAGTTGCGAACATGGCAGTTATCTTCTGTGCATGAGATTTCAAGTATGGGAAGCTGGATTTTGGTAGCGCCTTGTAAAACTCAAGTTTCGAACCGTTGAGGAATAGTTGTTTCAATTCATTGTTACATTGTTACTCAATCAGTGCTAGCTGCAACTCTATTACACAAAACGCCTAAAACAATGATACTGAAACAACATTTTTTCACTTCTAGGTACACAGAACAGAAAATATGACCTATGTGTAATTGTAGGTAGTATCATTCGAAGCCATGTCGTGGGCGGATTAGACTAGCATAAGGACCGCACTTGATCTGCATGCCGTACTTTGCCCATGACTGCCATAAGTCATAGCAACTATGTTATATCGATACTAATATAATAAAGCTGAAGAGTTTGTTTGTGTGTTTAAACGCGCTAATCTCTGGAACTACCACTCGGATTCGAAAAATTCTTTTTTATATGATAGCCTGATTCAAGAGGAATAGTTTAGGCTATGTAGCATTAGGCTACACCTATCAGGTAACCTTAAAGATTGATTTTTGTTCAGTAAGTCGGTAAAACAAGCGCTCCAGATCGACTTCAATAATACCGAAGTCTATTGTTGCCATGTAATGCTGACTGCATCACGTCGTCCCTACCAATGTTCTGGTGCAGAATTGCAAGCTGCTTATAAATTGCAGTCACGGGGAGTAATTAGTGCAAAAAGATGTCTTAGGCCCCTTAAAACAGTTGTCATCATGACAATAGTACGCCTCTGTATAAGAGCGATGGTGTTGGTGAAGTATACTGAGGTTATCAGCTGCAATAAGCGTTGGCGAGCTGCTTATAAATTGCAGTCACGGGGAGTAATTAGTGCAAAAAGATTTCTTAGGCCCCTTAAAAGAGTTATCATCATGACAATAGTATGCCTCTGTATAAGGGTGATGGTGATGGTGCAGTATACTGAGGTTATCAGCTGCAATAACGGTTGGTGCTTTCAAATTTAATTTCATTTATTCCGATCCTTATCTTTGAGCGCTCCAGTTCTGTAAAACAAATAAATCCATCGGGCGAAGCCGGGCACTACTGCTAGTCTTTCTAAAATGCTACAGCATGGGAAATCCACGATGAGCATTGAACCGGGCTGTGGGATATCTCATTGCCAACAGATAATAGGGTTCAAGTACAGAGTTAACGGCAACAGTATAAATGAACACCACACAATTAAATTTAAAGATTTCCTTTGTTGAGACAAAGAACTGTAAGTTACATCCTAACCGAAAACACAATAAAGGAAAAAGGATCACCCGAATGGGCATTAATTTTTACCATAATCACTTAATGATTTTAATCTTTTGCGGCACGTCGTAATATGGTACCTGTTACACCTTTCGTTGCATAAAATGCAAACACAATTATCATTCGGACTATGGAAGGATCTGTTGGAGCATATCTTATGATGGAATCCGTGAATGGCGAGTCTCGTTATTACGTGTCTTTGATCTTGATTCTCGTTAGACCACGTACTGTTCATCATGGCATCAGTAATATAAAAGTCTAGATCTATCTCTTGTCTCTTTGCTCTTCTAGCCTCCAAAAAGTCAGTAGAGGATCTTGTAGCCGGCAAAGGAACTTTCAGTCTGAGGTCTTCGATGAAGAAGGTATCCTTTGCTAACTCATAGATTAATCTTGCGGGAGCCATCTTTCCAACTCTTAGTATATACTTTAAAAATCTCGACCTAACATTCTCTATTCTTTCTAGATCGCTAAATGTGAGAAAATCCCATATTATTTCAAGACCATACGTAACAACTGGTGAGATGGTCGTATGGAAAAGGGTCAGGGCTGTAACTAGCGATAACGCTGGTAGATTCTTAATCTTGTAAATGGAACTCTGTGTAAATTTGTTTTGCACTAGTACGAATGGAACACAAATCAATCAAATAACATCCAGGGCACCGTTTCCAAACTTTGAAACACTGTTCAACAACAGACACGGATATTTATTCATTTATTCATTTATTCATTTATTCATTTATTTATTTATTTATTTATTTATTTATTTATTTATTTATTTATTTATGTCTTTTGCAGTGGCGAAGTTAGAGCTCGTGGTCCTCTCTTACACTTAACCACATAGTTATAATAAAATACACAAATACTACCATTGAATAAGATACGTAAACTAGAAATTAAGTTAGAATGATACAGGACATAAAAAATAAAGATAGCAATGCACATTAAAAAAAGAAACATATAAAACAGTTACGTGAAACAATAATAATAATAATATTACTAATACTAATACTAATAATAATAATAATAATAAGTGATAGTGTTAGATCTAGTAAATAACTGCGTATTTTAATTTTAAATTGACAAAGTTATTTATATACCATAATGGCTCAATCAAGCTGTCTATCATACATCACCAGTTACACGAAACAATCAGCGGTGTTCAAAAGGAAATCTCTGCAACCACTCTTAAATTTTGTGTAAGTCTTGCATTTCCTTACGTCAGCTGGGAGTGTATTCCCAAGTCGCTACCCAGTCACAACGAAGGATTTATTTTACTTGGAAGAGTGATTAACGGGAATAGCGAGGGAAGAGCCAGATCTAGTATTAATATTATGAAATGAGGACAGGAAATGAAATTTCGAAGAAATATACAGTGGGAGATTTTCAGCTAGGGTTCGATATACCGACGTCAAAATATGAATATTTCGCCGCCCTTCAGGTTTCAGCCAAGAAAGAGCTTTGTAGCCAGAGGTTACGTGAGACTCGTAATTCAAGTTGAAAGCAAACCGAAGACTAGAGTCCAATGCTCGTTGTCAGTTCGGGCAGTTAAGAGGCGCCTACTTCGCGATGAGTCTGCAGTTGCTTCGAATCTCCAAATAATTTATTCGAAATACGAATTATCGAATTATTCAAATATTTGAATTTTATGAACAGTCCTAGTCAGAACTTATTGTAGTGAAACGCGCGGAGATTAAAAGCTGTAATAGGCCTAGTAGTGAATAAAGGTCCTACATGCCATTAGTTACTTGGCTGGCCTATTTAGAAATACTCCCCAGGGGCACACATCTAGTGGGACGTAGGTTGGCGACCACGGGACACCTGCTGAGTCCGGCATTGCTTCCACATACTTGTGCCGGGCTCCACTCCGTCTTCTTTCCTGTCGACCTCTCTTGGTCAACTCTTATTCCCTTCCTACCCCGATAGTATTAGGGTATCGGAGGCCTAGGGAGTCTCTTCCTTTCCCACATTAATTGGCCCTTGTCTCATATTTCCTGATACCCTCCTTCTGTGAGGGGTCAGTCTTCTTTTTATTTTCATGTTATCCCCTGTCTTCTGCTCAATGCCCTCAAGGAGGCAGGGTGTATGTAGCCGCATCACTTTTGGTGCATCCTGGATATTGCTAAACCCTCAGGGGCTCACGACTGGTGAGTTTGGGAGTTGGCGATCTCGAGGGATTCCTGAGCTGGGTCTGACTTTTCCCCCTTTTTCCACTGACTATAGGGCGGACCCTCTTCTCTTTCCCTTTCCTATCTGCCTTTCATGGCTCTCCTTCCTTCCAAGTCCCTCAATCCTCATTCTTCGAGGGTTGAGGGCATTTCTTTTCTTCCTGTCCTTTATTCGCCTTATCCTTTATTTGTTTACCATTTCTTCTTCTAGTATGTAAGTGTGTAGTTAGTATTAGTTAGAGTTTTCATTCTCATCTCATCTTTCACTATCACTCAAACCATTAGTGGCCGATAACCTAGATGTTAGGCCTTTTAAAGCAACAATTATCATCATCATTATCTTGGGAAATAGTAGCAAAGGGTGTCCAGAGACATTAAGGCACATTGTGTATCTGATGACTTCAAAAAAAAAGTCAACCCCTGGCACTATACAGCCCATGAAGGGCCTAGGCCCACCAATCGACCGCTGCCCAGCCATTTGGCCTGCAGATATTGGTGTGACGCGTGATCAGCGCATCGGGTCCCTCGGCCATTAATCTTGGTTTTCGTGATCGGGGCGCTGCCTCACTGTCAGACAGCTACTCAATTGTCCTGACGAGGCTGAGTGCACCCCGTTCCAACCCTCGTGTCTGATGACTTACCTCCGTATTTGTATAGCACTCAGATTTGAGCAGGGAAAGCTTCAGAGCGGGACACGCCAGCTCTACTGTGAGAAACAACCAGCGACAGTGATGCTCTGCCCGCAACGTAGTTGACACTACTCTGGTTTTGTGGTCCACCTACGCCGAGCATTATACCTTACAGAACATCAGTCAGTTGTTGTGCGGTTCGCCTCACTCACTCTAGCGCTTACACTTTGTGTTACCACCATTCCCCACAACCACCCCCAATGACTATCTCTCTCCCTCTCTCTTTATCTCACACATACACACACATACACATATTATGGCAACGCATTGAAACAAACCACTGCACATAAATACTATGAATTTATTATATCCAGTCACCTCAGCGGCATGGGTAGCGTCGTTTGTAGCATGCTGAACTTCTGTGCCCAAGATCGCGGGTTCAAACCCGGCCGAAGTCGTCAGATTTTTTAAGAGCGTTAAAAATCCTTCAGTATGCCAGGGAAGTAACGCCGGCGTTCCCTTGTCATAGATTTATGGCATGTAAAAGATCCTTCCACAGACTAAACTTGGTTGGTTCATAAGTTTAGGGGCTGCGACAACGCGGTCATGTAGCCCCGTGTATTTTGGGTCTGTGCCTGATAACCGGTGTTAATTGTGATGACTGTATTAGTGTGTTTTATCTGTTTTAAGCCTATTTTCAATTTTGAAAAAATAGGCTTATGAGATCACCTTTTGTCCGTGTGTGTGTGCGTGTGTGAGTGTGTGTATGTGTGAGGTGTGTGTGTGTGTGTCCCTAATAAATTCTAAACGGCTGGAGCGATTTCAATGAAACTCGGTAAGTTCATAGCACTATTCCGAGCCACCCCGACCGTGCCCTTCAAATTTTGTTACGTCTCACCAATCCAACATGGTGGCTGTGCGAATTATTTCACCAGCATTCAATATCCCCGAAACTATTCCCGATATCACCCTGGAATTTATTACGGTGATAAAGGGAACTACTAGAAGTTCACCGATGTGACTATTGAAAAACTGGTAACTACAAAACCAACATGGCGGCCACGCGAATTCGCGACTTTTAAATAGACGTTTCTCGCGATTTAACCAACCAAACGCAATGACACTTGGCACAGTATATGTTTATACACATTGTAATGCACCGACATCTAACTTCGTTCAATTGTTTACATAACCGCAAGATGGCGGATGTGCGAAATATTTCACCGGCATTTTATATCTCAGAAAATATTAGCGGTATCATCCTGAAATTATGTACGGAGATAAAGGGCACTACTGGAAGTTCATATATAAGACTTTCAAAAACCGGTTAACTACAAAACGAACATGGCGGCCAAGCGAATTTGAAAATTTTAAATAGACCTTTCTTGCGATTTAATGTTCCAAACGCAATGAAATCTGGTACAGGAACTGTTTATACACATTGTAATGCACTGGTATCGAATTTAGTTCAATTGTTTAAATAACCTCAAGATGGCCGCTGTGCGAATTTTAAAAATTAGTTTTTATTTCTTGTGTCATAATCATGCGATCGAAGTGAAAGTTTGAATAATGAACCTACGCAATATTTTTCCTTTAATGGTACATGACTCTATGGCCTATACATTTATCAATCCAACATGGCGACCATCTGAAATATTTATACGGCTCTGAAAATCTACGAATCTATTATAGCAATCAAACTGAATTTTTTTATGTTCATTGGGGCAATGAACCTAAGTTCACCTATAGGACCTTAAATAACCTGGTGATCACAAATCCAACATGGCGGCGACGCGAATTATAAATATTCACATGGACGTTTCTCGCAATTTAACCATCCAAGTGCAGTGAAACTTGGTACAGTAAATCCTTTTACGAATGTTAAACCACTGGCATCTAATTTATTTCATTTGTTTCCATAACCACAAGATGGCAGCTGAGCGAAATTTTAAAATCTCCTTGTTACTCCTTGTGTCCTAATCATGCAATTGTAGTTTGACTGCTACACGTACACAATAATCTTCATGTAACAGTACATAACTCTAGGACCTACATTTATCAATCCAACATGGCGACCATCTGAAATATTTATACGGCTCTGAAAATCTACGAATCTATTACAGCAATCAAACTGAAAATTTGTATGTTGATAGTGGCAGTTAACATAAGTAGGATATATGAAAATAGGCTGTATAGTTCTTCACGGAACTACTTGTTTAATTTAAGTACATACTGCAACTTAGAATTTGTCAAATAGTTCCTACCTTTGCCGCCAAGCGCCACCGTCAACGACTACTAGGCCAAGTTCAGAACTTAGCTACTAGACGACACCGCAGTCGGCTCTTGACAACGAACGTAGAAACCTAAGAGCGTTGTTTACATTCTTAACCTATCCAATTTAGCTTCACACAGGTGTAATTAGTGGAAGGTTCTTTAACATGCCATAAATCTATGACATGGGACCGCCGGTTTTATTTCCCCTCCGAAGGAAGGCATAGTGAGGGATTTTTAACGCTCTTAAAAAAACCGACGGCTTCGGCTGGGTTTGAACCCGCTATCTTGGGCATAGAAGCTCAGCATGCTACCGACTACGCCACCGAAGCCACTAGGACTAAACTTGTTTGAAGCTAAATTGTTAGGTTAGATTTCGTCGGAACTCTCTATCAAAAGTTCCAACGTTCACCACTAGGTATCATTAATATCTGGTAGCGAAAGTTGGAACTACTTGAAATTGAACGGGCCTTGTAGCTCACCCTAAGGGTGTCCGCTGGAAGCATTTACAGACTCAGGCGAGCTGAACATAACCTCGGACACTCCCGGCACTAAAAGCCATACGATAAATAAATGACGTCAGCTATTCTTCTGGAATGTGATTGTAGTTGTTTCATTTAGTACATCAAAGTCATCAACCGCATGTGTTTGTATAATTCGCTGATAACCTATCACAGTGTGGTGCGTGTTATAGTGGATGTAGTTATTGGGTAGAGAAGGAAGCGACCGTGGCCTTATATTATGAAACATCCAGGCATTTGCCTGGAGAAGAAGTGAGAAACCATGGAATCGCTTCTAGGATGGATGATGTTGGGATAGAACCATCCTCCTCTTAGTTTCACCTCAGGAGGCTGCGTGTACCCCGTTCTAAACTTAAGGCCAAAACTGTAATTCTTGGCAGAACCATAAATCGAACCAAAATCACAGGGGTGCCAACTAGAATGGCAGTCACTACACTACGAGATCGTCTGAAATTATCGGTCTGTTAGGTTGTCAACCCGGAGGCTGGTTCGATCCCCAAAATATGCCACTATAAGTAAAGCCCTGTGCGGATAAGGATATCCGGAAAAGTTTTCGCCACGCTGATATAGTTTCTATGGCTGTGTGGATACGCTGCGGATAATGTTTGGAGTAAATTTGCAGATAGTTTTTAGAATACAATCCGAACTTGTTGAATATTATTGCTATGACCCGAATGTTAATGCCATATTTTTCTGTTATGTTTGTTTTTCATGAGAAATGTAAGATGATGGCTAATGTCATTAAATTATGTCATTTAATATATTTAACATATTTAACCTTCTATGCCCAAGATCGCGGGTTCAAACCCGGCCGAAGTCGTCAGATTTTTTAAGAGCGTTAAAATTTCTCAGTATGCCTTTCTTCGGAGCGGAAGTAAAGCCGGTGGTCCCCTGTCATAGATTTATGGCATGTTAAAGAACCTTCAACTAATTACACCTGTGTGAAGCTAAATGTTAAACATTTGCCTAATGTTCTTAGGTTCATATGTTCGTCGTCAAGAGCCGACTGCGGTGGCATCTGGTAACTAAGTTCTGAACTAGTTGGTCGTTGACGGTGGCGTTTGGCGGCAAAAGTAGGATCTACTTGAAAATTCAATGTCTTCAGTCCTTACTTGAATTAATACAGATAACACACACTAATACAGTCATCACAATTAACACCGGTTATTAGACAGATTCTACACACACCCAAAGTACACGGGGCTACATGACCGCGTTGTCAAAGCCCCTAAACTGAGGAACCAACCTACCAACCAACAAACATATTTAACACTCCGAACTGCAAAGGGTTGCATTCTGACTGTATAACATTCATTTTAAAAGAAAGCACATAGCATACATATACTAAGGGAACGACCTTCTCCTCAAATGTCTAAATATGCCGCTTCAATATCTAATTATTTAAAGTGCCAGTAGATTCGGATAACAAACGTGCTGATGCGGATAAAAGTTGAGCGGATGCGAGGCGGATGCGGATAACGTTTTGTTTATCCGCGCAGAGCTTTAACTATAGGTTATGTGGGCTGAAACCCACAAAATCCAAAGGGAGCACTATAATGAGGCGTACTAATGATACAAGGCGAGGAGTGAAGTAATTTGCCATTGCTTTTCTGACCGAGTCGGTACAGCAGTACCAACCCTACGAGTAGAACCTTTTACAGCATCCACAGGCACTGGCTGTGCCCCAAATGTCATTATTCAGCACCACTCATACCTCAGTAGCTTCCATACAATCCCAGCCATGAATGAAACTGAGACATCAGTGAAAAATATACGTTTTTAATATCACTCTGTATATTGGGAAGAATTGTAAACCGTTATATTTTCCAAATCACATGAATTGTGATCATTCTGAATGGGACTGTATGTTGTAGAAGATTATTTATGGGATATAGCCATTATCGATTAAGTGTGCATATTGAATATTACAATAGGATCCTTTCAACTCCCCATCCCCTCTACAACCCCGGGAATGGCCTTTGGTTGTCTGTGTCTATTGTCATTATCGGGGTTACCAACGTGCATGAGATTCCAGCGTCGCGATGCCAGGAATCCAATTGCCAAGTCCACTTTACATTCAAATATGCTACTTTATTTTGGCTAAAACTTCATACATGTCATTCTACAGATTTGACGTCACCGAGGTACTAAATATTGACCAAGGAAGCTAATAGTTGAGTTATATTGCCTTAATATTAAGTCATTTTTCAGTTTTGACGAGTAATCAATTAGTAGAATTTTTTAGTCTGTCAACACGAGTGTACCAGAATTAGATAGGACTAGCATTACCTGTCGCGGCTTCGCCCGCGAATATTCTAGTTGTAAAGAGTACACTTAACAAAATCTCAATCATGAATGCTATGACTGATTTATCCTTGGTATGAATAATCAGACTTTATCAATTCAGCTACTGGTGCAGTGGTTAGGGGTTTGCCATTCCTTCATAGGTATATCAGAGCAAAGTTAGTTTTCTGGGAATATCACAGACACTGTTAATTTAAGGACCTTCAAATGTGGTTTTCGGAGACCCTTTATAGTCGGGTGAAAAAGATTTTTCGTACCACACTCACACGTGAAAATTGCGTGAAAAAATTCTAGAGTGCCCCTTGATCCCCTTAAGCGCATTATAGTGTGTGTATTGATGAATTTTACAGCTTAATTTGGTTCAGTGATAATCTTATAACCGTCTGGAAACTTTCACAGTAATGTAATAATTGGAATTGCATTGCGTCTTACAGAAATAGATGGACCTGTGAGATTCTGTTACCATGGTTACCGTGTTGTATTCTTTCATTATTTCATTGTAAATATACATTTTTAAGGTATTTATTTAATTGTGAGTCATGTAAAGATTAAGTGAGTTCGTTTCGCTTACGCATTGGGTTATGCTGAACCTGTAGGTACCCCATATGTGTAGGTTGGTGTTAATGGGTCCTTATTTTCGGTACAAAACTGGAATGGGACCTTAGCAGAATAATATAGGGAGGGATGAGGAGTTACAGTTAATTTTCTAGTGTCTGAAATAAATAGAAGATTAATTTAAAATACTTCTCATGCAATAAAATAATAATAATATTAATAATAATGTATGTCTACCCCTTATTATCCCCGTTTACAACGGGGTCAGGGATTAGATGTGATGAAAGTCTATGTGGCGGATGGTTTCTTTCGGCCGTATGCTCTTCCTGACTCCAGCCCCATTAGAGGAGTTAATGAGAGATGAAATGAATGAAGATGAATGAAACTGGGCAAGGATGTGGAAGGAAGCGGCCGTCGCCTATCATAAGGTACCATCCTAGCATTTGCCTGGAGTTGAAAATGGGGAAACCACGGAAAACCATTTAAAGGACGGCCGACGGTAGTTCGCAAATAGCTTACCCCCCATGGCATAGCGCTGCGCGTTAGTGAATGTATATACTGCTGTTAGCAATAATAATAATAATAATAATAATAATAGATGATATATATTTTTTTTCAGTCGGTCAACACGAATATACCCAATTGTAGTGGGTGGTTCCCTAATATTGAAAAAAAATACATGTGATGAATAAATAACTTGGATGACCAGATTCAATCGTCAGGCGATCATCATCAGATCCTTGACACGTAGGCTATTAAATCTAGGCTATGTCTAAAAGTATGGAGTATGATATTTACAATATATACACTTATTTAGTTGCAGTTGAGGACGCCTATACGAAACGTTTCTTTTTTAATCTTAGCAATTTGAAACGATTTTGTACTTAACTTTAATAAATGTTTATGACGGCTGACGTTTTAAAGGATTCTGAGGGAAGTGTTACAAATCAAATAATATGTTATGCAATTTCACTTCTTCAATGAGTTGCTCTGTTGTCGCACTCATTGTCTTGCCAACACACAGTGACGTGGGCAGCGGTCAAACTTGACAAGCTGCTTCTGATGGCCAACGCGTAGTAGAACGCTGCTTTGTCCTGAACGCTGCCACGTGATCGCTGCCAGTCTGAAAGCTTCTATTTAATTCCGCAGGAAGTATTTGACCACCCGCCACCGCACCCGCCACCGCCACCGCCACCGCCACCGTGATCGCTCCGGTGTGTGGGAGCCTTTACACTCTCAAATGCGAGGTTTCATAACGCAATGGGGCACATTAGACGGGTAGTGCTCAGGAACATGCAGGGAGCGGCCCGTCGGGTTCTTATCCCTTTGTATTCTTACGTAATCTGCCATCATGCAGTGTGACCCCTATGGAAATCAGTTATTAGATATCCCATACAGCAGTAGTGTATGCTGGACACATGCGGGTGGATTGTACGGGGCAAATGAGCCACTTGGTAAATACAGTTCAGCGGTAGACTGGTATTTTGGAGTATTTAATACCGCCATCCGGTATGAGAAATACCGTTTGGGCTTAAAAGCTGATGATAGGAAAGTTGTTTATTTTAGGGACAATAACACCCGTCGATAATTCGGTGAGTTTATTAAATTAATGAAACAAAAAATGGAATACATTAAAGATGAAAGTAACCCTAAGAGAAGTGGACGAACTTGGACAGAAGATCAAAGGAAACATGCCGTGAACGCATGAAGGAATATTGGAGACAGAGGAAACTCCAGGCAAAGGAAAAGAAAAATAAATTAAGTTGTTGTGTGATCCTAAGTGGTCAATGCTCATGGGGGAAACAAAGGGCTAAGAGTATTAAAATCGATTTATCTATGAAATCATAAATCGATATTTAGAAAACGTTTAATTAGAGAAAAATGTGGTAAAACACGTATTGTCGTTTGTTTACTAAAAAACGTTAAACGTTTCTCAAGAAAACGATTATTTTATTAATCGTTTTTGAAACGCGGTTAGGAAGAAAACGTTGAAACGTTTAATAAGGAGCTCTAATAATAATAATAATAATGTTCTTGGTTTTACGTCCCATTTAACTGCTCTGGCTTTTAGAGACGCCAGGGTGCCAGAATTATGCCCAGAAGAGGCTATTTAACGTGCCAGTACATCTACTGACACGGCTCCCTCAAATGCCAGTTGACTGCGCCAGGATTCGATCCTGCTACATTGGACTGAGAAAGCGAGAACGTTACCGCTGAGCCACGCAGTCAGTCGAACAAGGAGTTCTACCAGATAATCTGTTACTCGCCAACCCTGGTAACTTGAGAAGTTACGGTAGAATCAGTTTTCAAATGTAGCCGCTTCTTATTCCTCCGGGTATGTGGAGAACGTTTACACTCTCTTTAATTAAAGGAGCCTGTTAAATTTAGTGACTTCTGTGTGTTCATTCTACCGCAGACTATTAACAGTCGATTACACTAACTCTTAGTTAATTCCTCTTTAGAGAAACATGCTTTGAATACAAGAGCATAGTTGCTAAACTTCAACCTTATGCTCGTTGCACCGTAAAGCGTAGAAAATCAGACGGTTAAAGATGCTTTAAATTACTTAATTTGCTCGACTACCTTACTGCACACTCCATCGTTGTCTATTATTTCCTATAGCTACAACAGACCTCAGAGGGACTGCGATCTCATCAAGCCCATAAATCACACATGGGCAAACTGTTTAGGAACAGGGCCAGATGCAATACTAAATAATCTAGGTGGGCCGAAAAAAAAGAACAACACGTGTTTATACTCAGATGATGATTTCTTTTTTTTCTGAATTTTAATTCAAACAAACCTTATAGGTTACAAATGGTAGAAAACTTAGGAAAAAGAACACGCCTTCATTATTTGTTAGAAGAGGTAGGAGTATGTGACAAGTGAAACTGTGAATGTGCTTCTAAAAGTTTTTCTTAATCTTGTTGAAACTGGGATGAACTGATTCTTAGTAGCGCAACTAAATGGTGGTCTGTCAATCTATTTCTGACGCTATTTTTGCGGAGCTTCATTGTAGAAACCACCACTTCACAGATAGGCTATAGAAAGATGTGAACATGGCAGTTATCTTCTGTGGTTGAGATTTCAAGTTTGGTAAGCTTGATTTTGGTAGGGCCATGTAGAACTCAATTTTCGAAACATTGTGGAATAGTTGCTTTAATTCGTTGTTACATTCCTGAAATCTTCATTCAAATTGGTGGTGGAGATTTTTCGCACAAAAATATATTACACAAAACGCATAAATACAATGAGATTGAAACAGTTTTTCACTTCTAGGTACACAGAACAGGAAATATGACCTAAGTGTAATTGTAGAGAGTATTCGAAACCATGTCGCGGGCCGGATTAGACTGGCTCAAGGGCAGCACTTGGCCCGCGGGCCTTACTTTGCCCATGGCTGCCCTAAATAAATAATCAACAAACTAATAACTGTCGTATGGGCTCAACTGACTGGTGTAGATCTATTTAGTGACTTTAGGGCCATTTTCACCAACTCTTTACTAACGACTAGTTACGTAGTGATATGAACTTAAACTTATTAAGAGCTTCCTCGTGACGTTTAAATACCAAGTGGGTATTTAATAATTTTATTACAGCTTATGTCAATAAATTGAATTAATATATTTATTAATTGATTAAACTAGTTTTGGCCACATTATGGCCCTCAACTGAAATTGTTTCAAAACAAAATAACAGAAAATAGAAAACCGATGTTATATTGTTCAATTTTCTTCAGCTCAACGTTTAAGTGCCACAGTAGAGCTACCTAGCTGTCAGAAGTGAAATCACTCTGACCGGGCAATCACAGGGAGACATTTATATCGATATATCAAGATTAATCGAGTTTCGCTAGCGATTTTGCTATATCGATTTTTGATTAAAAGAACTTCGAGACAAGAAAGAAGAACTTTATCATTTCAAATTAAGGCGTATTCATTCACCAAAAGTAATAAAATATCGATTATTATATCCATTAGGTTGTCAGCATAATGGGGAAAAGAGAAACAATTAGTTCCTCATAAAGCTGTTTTAGCTCGAAAAAACCTTCACAAATAGTTTAAAAATATCGAAATGTATTTTCTGACTTAGTACAATTTCCTCATTTGGATATAATTTTAATGGTTATATACTGTAGATGCGTCGAAGATAAAAGCGATATTTCACACCACCTGAGTACAAAAGTGTTCCGGTCCATTCAATTACCAAGATAGGCTCAGGATATGTTCGTACTTACAAGAACCACAGCTTGGCAGACATTGATGTAGATCCTCAATCGAAATTTCAGCTTACCTGGAAAGAAAACATAAACAAGCTATAATTGACTACAATAACAAAATTGGCGTAGTGTATTTCTACTAATCATCCGAATTCTGCGGGAGAGGAATGAGGAGTGAATTTAGAGGCAGATGGTCCTTACAATCAGATGCCCATCCTGATGTCCTACTCAATCACAACAATTTCAAATATTGGCAAATATGAGACAACCCTGAAAAACATTACATGTTACTAAAAGTTATTTGAACGGATTACAAGAATAGGGACAAAATACAGGATGACATGTTTCACTTGTCGAGCGAGCATCATCAGATCTTAATGGTTAAATCTATAATTATTAGAGGAAATAATGAGAGATGAAAGAAATGAAGGTGGATGAAACTCTGAATGGGAGTTGCGGGCACAAACTGCAATAAGAGTGTACCCAAATAACAGATCTATCCAGAAGGAAGGAGTGGTACTCTGTCGACTATGGATCGGCCACGGGATTGCTACGCACTCCCACTTCTTAACGAGAGAAGACCCCACTGTGTGTACTTGCCGCTCCCACCTGACCGATCTGTGAAGGATTCTCAAACTACCTAACACACTCTCCATTGTTCTACTTGACGATGGGCCGTCAGCAGACCTCGTCATCCGGTTTATTCGAATGTTTGTATGTTCAGCCCTAGTGAATGAAAATCTACAGCCTGCTTCCAGTCTCCGACCGGGTCAGGAATGGAATGAATGAAGCCCCCATCTAGCGGCGAGGATATGAATTGTGCCGGCTGCCGAGGCCTGACGCACTCCTCTGGGGCAATGATTAAATGAATGCCAGATGAAATGAAATGATAGTGGAGAGTGTTGCTGGAATGAAATTTTGACAGGGAAAACCGGAGTACCCGGAGAAAAACCTGTCTGCCTCCGGTTTGTCCAGCACAGATCTCACATGGAGTGACCGGGATTTGAACCACGGATCCAGCGGTGAGAGGCCGGCGTGCTGCCGCCTAAGCCACGGAGGCTTCTCATTTTCAGCCCTAGTAAGATTTCTAATTGATTCTCTTTTAGGGGTAGCCCTGTGTACTTGGTTGTGTATTTGTCTGATAACCTGTGTCACTGTAATGTCTGTACTATTGTGTGTTCATTACTAATTTAAGCAGCTTGCCACGGTGGGTGAGTGGATAACGTATCGGACTACGAACCCCAAGCTTGCAGGTTCGCTCCTGGCCGTGGTAAGTGTTTTTTTTTTAAGGCAACAAAAATCACGTCATGTATGTCATACGTTGTTGGCATGTTAAAGAACCCATTTGAATTCAGTAGGCCGTGTTCATAATGGCAAAATTAATCTCGGGACTTTCCGCCAACACAAAGTTCCTCCATTCTCTACTAGAAAGCGCTATAGTGTCAAGGAGCTTAGATATCTAACCTCCTTGACTTTCATAGCGTTCAATGAAACGAACGAAATTCGACATGCTAGCTGCCCTCTGGGTGTCAATTAACAATGCTTGCACCCGGCACCCGAGGCCATACGATATTATTATTATTATTATTATTATTATTATTATTATTATTATTATTATTCAATCGTATCGGCCAACTAAGGACCACGTTATTTCAACTGGCTTCTCTGGGCTTTGATCTTTGCCCAGTGTTCCTTCATACGTTGCCGGTGTTGCTCTTTTCTTTCTTCCGTCCACATCTTTCCCGTCTTCAACTTCGGTTTTTCTTGAAAACCCTGGTGGTCGTGTAGTTTCTTCCTGAGGGAATTGCGTTCATGAATATCCCCACAGGTAATTTCCATCTCTTGCAGGTCACTTTCTACCTCTTCGAACCAGGCTGGCTTGGTCTTCTTATTTTTAAAATAGTTAAAGATCCGGTTCGTCAATCGTGTGGGTTTCATTCTAAGCAAGTGGCCATAAAATGCAATCCTCCTTTTCCTCATTACATCAGAGATCTTCTGGACATGAATATACAGCTCATAGTTATGCCGCCGTCTACATTCACCGTTGTCTTTAATCGGGCCAAGAATTTTCCTCAAGATCTTTCTTTCCTTGATCTCCAATTTTTCTACCAGACCTTTCTTGTTCATGGTGAGGCAATCCGCTGCGTACAGAGCCTCTGGTCGTATGAAAGTGCAATAATGCCTAAGTTTTGCGTTCAGGGATATTGACTTTTTGTTGTAAAGAAACACAAACACGTATATTTTGTGTTTGTTGTTTTCTAGTTTTTGCTTTGTTGTTTTGGTTTTTGGTTTTGTGTTTGTTTTCTGCTTTTGCTTTATTTGAATTTTGCTTTTTGCTTTGTGTTTCTTGTTTTTTTTCTGCTTTTGCATTTGTGTTTGAATGTTGCTTTTTGCTTCGTGTTTTTGTTTGTTTTGTGTTTGTTTTCTGGAAAATCAAAATAAACCAAGACAAAATCAAAATAAAAGAAAAACAATATAAACAAAACAAAATAAAAACAAAAACAAAATAAAACAAAACGAAAGCAAAAACAAAACAAAGTAAAATTAACTAAAACAAAGAAAAACAAAATAAAATAAGAGACTGATAGTCAGTCTGAAAGACTGGACTTTATATAATTTAAAATGCTAGCAGCCGAGTACCAAGAAGGCAGTGCGAGAACAGAGTTTCAAGATTCTATTTTGTTTCTTCACTGCCTACTTGATTGTTCTCGCACGGCCTTCTTGAAACTCTGTTCTCGCACTGCCTTGTTGGTACTCGGCTGCTACATCGTACTATGACGTCACACACTTCAGTGCATTCTCGGTACATTTCGTCCCGTCACCGTAACGTAACGCCAGACCTCAGCGTAACGACGAAGTCGACAAGATCATTTAAAATGATAATAAAATAAAATAAAGTAATATAAAATAAAGCAAAATAAAATAATTAAATAAATAATAATTTTACGACATGATCCTATTGACAAGTGGAGTAAACGAGTTTTGCAACTGGACGACTCAAATGTGGAACGATGTTGGACATCAAGGTCAGAAATCCCAGCGGAAAACAAGAGAATACTGAGGTAATTAATATCAAATACATTAACACGCTGTAGGAATAAAATAATGTAGTAAACTTTTTAGCTCTGTGTTCGTACAGAACATTTGGGCATTGATTGAAGCTGGCGGTTGCGTGATACACGTCAATTTTTGTTAATTTACAAAGGTTAATTAGCAGATTTCTTATCGCAAATGTATCTGCCAGGTGAGCTGTTTCCCTATCCCACATTTCAGATCTTAATACAGTATACAAAATAGTTTATTGTGTTTCAACACGTTTCTCTTTACTTATCTTCCCTGGAGATTGAAAATTGGAGCGTGGATCTGGCACGCGAAGTGCTTTCCAATTCAAAAAGCAATTGTGGAGGAATGGAATGAATGAAGCCCCCATCTAGCGGCGAGGATATGAATTGTGCCGGCTGCCGAGGCCTGACGCACTCCTCTGGGGCAATGATTAAATGAATGACAGATGAAATGAAATGATAGTGGAGAGTGTTGCTGGAATGAAATTTTGACAGGGAAAACCGGAGTACCCGGAGAAAAACCTGTCTGCCTCCGCTTTGTCCAGCACAGATCTCACATGGAGTGACCGGGAATTGAACCACGGATCCAGCGGTGAGAGGCCGGCGTGCTGCAGCCTAAGCCACGGAGGCTCATTATTATTATTATTATTATTATAAGGTGTTCTCCTTGTCTTATAACAGGCTCATATGTTGTCAATTTGAATTTATTTTAAATATTATTCCCAATGAATACACAATGGTATTAAGAGGGAAGCACGAAAAGTCAGTAAATTAGATATTAGAAGTTGTTTAATATACTCGTTTCGACCACATTGTGGTCTTCATTAGCATTAGTAACATTTGAAAACTGAGACAAGTGGTTAATAATTGCGAGTACGGTATTGTTATTGTATTTGTTTCCTTATTGAACGAAATAAAAACCTATACATAAAACTTATTTACTACAAATTATATATTGAAAAGTTATTATAAAAATTATTTACAATAAATTATATTTTGAAATGTTATTATAAAATATATTTACTATAAATTATACACAGTTCAAAAAAAATAGGGGAACATGGTTTGTAACATCTGGTATGTGGACGTAAATTTGGGTCGATGGGGTTCCAATGGTCGTACAGTATGTCTTGAGACCGTAGCTACTCAGGGTATGTCAAATCGAAGTTATAATTCATCTGTAGGCGTAGCCATGCATTAAACTGTCAGGTGACCCCTCAAAACAAAGTGAATAGCGGCGCGTCCGTGTGTTGTTGTGAGGTACACAGACTACTGCAGTCATTTGAGCACGTTGTACGTAAACCAGCACATGGCATGAGACATCTCAACGTGGTTCAAGTTATAAGGGCTGTCACTTTGATCCAGGAAGGATGGACTATTCTTCGTGTTGCTGTGGATCTCAATGTCTCTCCGTCAGTTATTCAACGCTTCCAGAATCGCTACAATGAGACAGGCCAGTTCACAAGGAGGGTTGGACAAGGTCGTGGACGCATGACAACCCCACAAGATGACCGATATCTGACCATCTGTGCGTTGCGGCGTCTTTCAGCAACTGCCAGAGAACTGCAACAAGACCTCATGAGGGTCACTGGAGTCACGGTGTCCGACCTGACAGTAAGGAACAGATTAAGAGAAGTGTCCTTACGACCCAGACGTCCTGTTCGAGTGCCCTGTTTAACACAGCAACATCACGCAGCTCGCCTTCTGTTTGCCCGTGCCCACGCCAACTAGCAACGTCGCCAATGGAGACCTGTGTTGTTCACAGACGAGTCCAGATTTCCCCTGACACAGCGTGATGGACGTATACGTGTACGGAGACGCCGTGGTGAGCAGTACATGCCAAATGTTTTCCAGGAAGTCGACCGATTCGGACAAGGATCTTTGACGGTGTTGGGTGGTATCAGTATTGATGGCCGTACGGATCTTGTCATCGTCCATGGTAATCTTACTGCTGCAGGATACATCGAGCAGATACTGCTGCAGCATGTGTTGGCTGCTGCATACGGTGTTGACCCTGAATTCGTACTCATGCACGACAATGTCAGGTTTAATGTAACGCGCATCACCAAAGCTGTCTTGCCAAAGCTGGATATTCAAGAGATGGAAGGGCCAGCAGTGAGTCCCGTCCTTAATCCCATCGAGCATGTGTGGGATACGCTTGACAGAAATGTTCGTGGTCGTCCTGTTCCACCACAGACGCTCCAAGACCTCGAAGAGGCTCTCATTGAAGAATGGGACCTGATACCACAACGTGATCTCCGTCGACCTATACGGAGTAGGTGCCAAGCTGTGATGAATGCTCGTGGAGGACATACACCATACTGAAGCTAGCCATCTGTCATAAAATCCACCCTGGAGTACTGTTTTCACTTTGTTTTCGCCACTATTTGGACATTTCCGTTTGTGTTCTGAAAATAAACGAGAATCCATCGATATTCTTTTGTATACGTCAACGGTAAAGAATAAAGGCTTAGTTGGTAATATACCTGGGTGTGAGTTAGTGTTTTGTTCCCCTAATTTTTTTGAACTGTGTATTTTGAAATATTGTTATAAAACTAGTTACTACAAATTATATTTTGAAATGTTCTTATGAAACCTAATTACTATAAATTATATTTTGAAATGTTATTGTAATACTTATTTAATACATAAATTCATAATGCATAAAACAGAAGGTTAGCACCTCCAGTTCAACTCTTGTGTTTACCGCCTGAAGTTAGAGCTCAATTCTTGAGTAGCCGGGGGGCGGCTGTTTGAAAATTATACTTTAAATGTTATTTCAAAATATAATTGGTAGTATAGCCTATATGCTTTATATACCTAAAGTTTCTATTTAGTTGTATAAGAAAACAAACACAATATCAATATCAATGCATGCAATTATTAACCATTTGTCTTTCAATATCACTTGTCAAATGATAATTATGCTGACGAAGACCACAATGTGGATGGAACTAGTACATTAAATAACTAGTAGTACTGAATTTATAGACCTTTGGTGCATCGCTATTAACACCATTGTGTATTTATTAGTACATTTGTCAATAAGGACCTATTTTGAATTAAATATGATTAATTTCATATTAATATAGACTGCCACAAGTCAAAAAGGACAAATTTTCAGGAGAAGCATTTAAATGTTTTGAGCTAACAGGAAAAATATAAATATTTTCTTAGTTATATTGAAAGTAACGTATTACTAACTTCGAACATTGTCTAATACTATACAATAACATACAAAGTTCTTTCATGGATTATAATAATGTAATAATAAACAAAGTTTTTATGGTTCCGCCTAGTCAATACATTGTTTTATTAGAGATTTTATCGTGACATAATCACTTGTCTTTACGTATGTTAAAAGTCAAAAAGTTATAATTAGGCCTATGTGTTTTAATCAAAGATAATAATTTTGAGTTATGGCAGTTTTCTATTCAGTGCCGTAGAATTGCTAATTATAGGATCTGAGTTGTGGCAGTTTTACAGGATACGGGCTTGATCATAGGCATTTATAAATACCACATACAGTACTTAAAAATTCATGTTTATTTGACTTATGGCAGTCTTGCACCGGGAGTGTGACAAATTATTCCCATTAATTTTGAAATATTTGTGGAAAACATTGTTATCATTTTATAAAAACGAGACGCTCGAGTGCAAACATGACACACAATTTGCTGTTTGTTTACAGGCGTGACGTCGGACGAACGGAAAGACTCAAGGACGACAGAATATCGCGCGGACAGTGCCTCAGCAAAGACTATGTAAATCGTTTTGCTCACGAGCGTCTGGGAGGAGGGAAGCCAAAGATAATCACTGCAGATCTGTTGTTCTTATGTTATCAACATTCATATCTGTATCCTACTTTGATGTAAAAAAAACATGTTTTTCCACGTCCGTACAATAATTTATTGTGCCCTGGTCTATACCAAAAGCGGGCACAATTCCACTCAAAGAGCAGCGCTCCGGCTCAGGCAGAATGTGCGCTCTGACGGCAAGTATAGCATACCAGCCGCTTATACGGTTCGCTAGAGAATGGACGTGTATCAAAACAGATTTACGGCAACCTTTTAACAGTTTTATTGCACCTAATGTATCGTTCTATTCAGTGCATTGGATTATGGTGAGGAAATAAATAATTGTGTGTATACAAATGGCATGTCCTAAGTTAGTACGTATAGTTATATTAATTTCATTAGGTCATGCGTAATTATAGAAAATTATTGTGACATGTGATACCTAAATACTCCTCGCGTAGATTATTGAAACGAGTAAGTCACATTTCACTCTCTACACTTGTGGAAGTGATGTGGTTTGTAGTGACGTTCTAAATTGAACTATTTGATGGCTTGCCACGCACCAAATAGGCCTATTGTGCTGCACAATCGAATTTGGTGAACAAGTAATACTACTCCCAACCCGAATTGAACTGAACAATAGAGCCCCACTTTACGTCATTGAATTGCCTACCTATCCACCACGTGCTCTATGGCGCAATCATAATAATTACAGTATACTCAGCCAGTTACAATTACGGTGGCCTTGATTGCGGCGTTTCTCCACTTGTCTAGTGGTTACACCAACTCATAGAGAAGTCAGCTGCTCATGACTCTTACGCACTCAAGGAGTGGGCTCTCTCAATAATCACATGGGTTGATGATGTTGATGTTCATATTGATACTCATGTTGATTATGTTCACGTTGATGTTGATGTTGATGATGATCATCATCATCACGTTGATGTTCGTGTTGAAGAAGTTGATGTTGATGATGATGTCCACGTTGATGTTTATATAGATGCTCATGTTGACGATGATTGATTATGTTTATATTGATGCTAACTATGCCAAGGACGGTCCCCAGCCCAGATGAAAAAGGAGGGGTGTTGGAGTGGATATCTCGTCCCACTCTGGAAAACCAAACTACAGAAGAGTTGAACATTTAACTCCACATCTGTGAGCATGGGTACAGTGAGGAGGCAGCCACTCCACCATGATAGGGTGTTGTGGGCCAATCACTCACACAACTGAACTTACTCGATTACTGAAACTGCAACAGAAAATAACCAGACTGGTAAACAGTTGATTTTTGGCATGAAAATGATTACAAAAATTGGATGCCGGAATATAAGAACTTTACGCCAAACAGGCAGGCTAAAGCAGGCTTGCGCAGTAATGAAACTACCAGTTAGACATTCTAGGATTGAGTGAAGTAAGAAGTGTTGAGGAGGAGAGGAAGGCGACTGGTAAATCCTGGACAATCAGTGGAGGAATTTTGTAGCAGCCCGTTGCTCCGAGAGGGGACATATGAATTAAGTTATAATGTTAATGTTGATCTTTTGACTGGTTTGATGAAGCTATCCATGGCTCTCTATCCTGAGCTAAATTGTTTCATCTTTACATAGCTACCACACTCTACATCCGAGCCAATCTGTTTAACATATTCTAACCTTGGTCTATCCCTACAGTTCTTTTCCTCGACTCTTCCTTCCATAACTAACTTTCTTATTCCTGTGTGTCTCAGGATGTATCCTACCAACCTATCTCTTCTCTTCATTAGCAGTCGCAAGAAACATCTCTCCTCTCCCACCCGTCTTAATAACTCTTATTCTTTACTCTCTCTCCCATCTGATAGTCATCATTATCCTGCAACACCACATTTCATACGATCAGCTCAGTCTGTAATACCACTTTATCTCCTCAGTTACATTTAAATGTTCAACCTATTTATCCAATCACAAAAACTCATTACGCATGTAAGAAATTTGAAAAGTAACAGTTAGAAATAAAACAGTCTAGAACGCAATCACTTCAATATCTCGCTACGGTAGAAGTTAACGATTCCAAAGGGCTTCACACTTATACACATAAGTAGTAAGAACAAGACATTATAGAAGTGTAATAGATTAAAAGTATAAACAATGATTAGTAAAAAAATCTGACTAGTTACGAAGTTTAATTAAAACCTTCAGTAGCTTACTAATTATAAATACGATTTGTTGTTATTGATTCATTTAGGGACTTAGTGACATCGTGATCATGTAGCTTGAGTACTTAAGTGTGTGTGAAATGTATCCGATAACATGTATTATTGAGATGTCTGTATTCGCGTTTGTATTTGTAATTCAGATGAGGACTGGGAAGGAGGTGGCCGTGGCCTTCAGTTAGGAACCATCCTGGCATTCGCTTGGAGTAGAAGTGAGAAAACCACTTCCAGGATGGCTGAGGTGGGAATCAAACCCGCCTCTTCTGAGGCTGAGTGAGTTATGTATCCCGTCCAGACTCGAACCCCAGACTCCATTCTAAACTAAAGATTATGGTCATTCTTCCTGTAGAAGGAACACCATTGCCCAACGTATTCCTCAATATGCTATTATCAATGTGTTTACTTGAACAATGCTCATTCTTAGAACCAAAGAAATAACGTTGCATGCTTCCTTCACAAACATGTTATCTTCAACATATTTACTTCACTATCTGTAAATTATTATTTATCAAATACTTCCTAGAAGGACTAAGGAAATGACCCTGTACAATTCCTCATATGATTATTCAATATGTTATTTCAGATGTATTGACTCCAACAGCTGTTAGTGATCAAATTCACAGAACTGTTATCGAAAATATGAGTTCATATCTTGTAAGATGTATATTTCCACTGAGTGCGCCCCTCTACTGTGACGCACATTGTAATGAAGGGATTTTGTATAAAAGACCTGGGCTCAGAAGCAAAGGTCTCTTCTAGTTACAGCAGTTACAGCAGCAACTAAACAGGTTGACTGTCTGGTGTTAACTTGTATATATTGGATCGTCAAAGATTAATAAATACTTCTACAAACTAACCAACGAGTTCTCATTCATAGAAATCAGATACTACTCATCAGAAGTACGAACCACGAGACCTACTGACTTAACAGCAGTAGCAACAACTTCTTAGTACATCACTAAAGAAGACTGTTAAGCGACAAACTTAACTAGTGTACCTCGTTCCAGCCCTCACAAACGTCGCATCTCTTGAGACGTAAAATGTACAGTCGCATAATCATGAACGTCACATGTCTAAAAACATAAAATGAACAATCACGTAATCATGAACGTCACATCCCTTGGTAATGCAACTTGTCAGTGTATGCTAATTGTAGTATATATGATGTTGGGTGAAATGCTAAAATGGTGATAGAAATCCGGAGTTTGTCTGTTTGGAGTGACTATATGTTTGTAAAAAGTCAACTATGGTTGTACTGTAATAGTACAGGCTACTACTTATCTGGATGGATGTCTTCCTCGCTGGAGCTACAAGCAGTTTCAACTTCACTCTTACACCAGTTACGGTCGACTGAATTGGAATGTTATCTCCTGAACTTGTTTTTCCCCTCCTCCCGCCCCGTATACACCGACAAGTTGCATTACCAATACTGCTACTAAATAATTGTACATATTGTACATATTTTCACCTGTATTTTCACACATAGATTGTATAGCGTAAGTGTAATGGATCTGATGATGATCGCTTGACGATCGAAACTGGTCATCCTAGTGTATTTATTAATTTCATGTAATTTTTTTTCATGATTAGGGTATTACCCAACTCTTTTGGGTACATTCGAGTTGACCGACTGAAAAGCACCAAACTTTTGTCTTGAACGTATAATGTGAATGATCAAACATCCTATGCAGAAGAGTGATTGTACTACTGGAGTTTATAAGAACTGCTTTATATGATTTATGTTGGTAATATATCGCTAGTGTAGCACGGGAGTGACTGCCATTCAATATGGTAGCACAGTGTGACATGTCGGGCTGCTTGCGAAGACCAAGTCGCTCCGCTATCTGTCCTACCCACTCACCGTGGCCGTCTGTCTGGGCGTGTGTGTGTGTGTGACATGAAGAAGCTCCGAAAGGTTTCCAGGTCACTTTGAAATTTAAATGACGACAGGAAGGCTCAGTCACAGCACCCCCTACGCTGAGAACGTCACCGGTTCTGTTTTCACTGTGTTATCGCGTGTTTTGGGGCCTGTTATCTTGTATGATAAACATGTTTGCGAGGCCACTTTGTGTATGTATACCCTGAGAGGTAGCCGTTTGCCTTAATCACTCACCACGACTGTGCATCATCAAGTCCGGAGATCGGAGGTTCTAATCCCGACGCTGATAATGACTGTCCTGAGTGCTGTTTACCTCCGGTTTTATCCACAGTCTCTCTAGGAAATTGCCGAGATAGTACCTTTTTCAAATTTCAGGGCACCTACACCATTCCAAAGCCTAATAATTACAGTTATACACACTACTACAGTCGCCACAAAAACACTGACAGCAGTGGCTACGCTGGCTAAAGCGCAGCGTTAGGCCATGGGGCCAAGTTCTCAGCAGACTCCGTAGAAGCGTGGGTTCGAGCCCCGATCCCCACCGTTGGCCGTCCTAGAAATGGACTTCCGTGGTTTCCCCATTTTCAACACCAGGCAAGTGCTGGGATGGTACCTTCGGACAGGCCACGGCCGCTTCCTTCCACATCCTTGCCCAGTTTCATTCATCTTCATTCATTCCATCTCTCATCCTGACGCGCAGGTTGCCCAGACTACAATGGCCTGCACTCGGCCTCTCAGGAGGCCACACGACAAAAAAAACACAGAAATATAGGTTATCAGACAAACTAAACGCACGCCCAAGTACACGGGGCTGATGAGCAGAATGGCCGAGCTTCTAGAACGAATTAACAATTAACAATAACAAAAACTTTGACGTCAGAACTTGACCGAGCAATTTTCTCTTTCCATAATTGCTGTTTCATTTGAGAGGCTGGGACATTGTGTTCATTTTGCTCCTTGCACCTGGGAGTGTGTGTGTGTAATTTTAGTCTGATAACCTGGGTTATTGTGATGCCTGTATTAGTGTGTTTATTTGAAATTCATGCGAGGATTTGGAAATACCATGGCTTTAAGTTAAGAACCACCTCAACATTTGCCTGGAGTAAATGTGGGAAAACCACGGAAAACGACTTCCATGAAGACTGAGGAGGTAATCGAACCAAAGGCATTACGAATGCTAGTCCGTAACGCTACCGCCACGCCCATAGCAAACATAGTACAGTATATTGTATCTATATTTTAGAGTAGCGGCTGGCATTCTTGGCTGATTATGAAGGTTGCATGAACGATTGGGAGGAGGGAGTTCGTAATGATAAAGATAAAGGTTAAGAAAGTAGAGGTAGACTTAGGAGGCGATGGTTAAGGCTGGTTCAAAATCGCCCGAGAACGAGAAGGAAGTTGAAATCCACGCTACCTTATGGGTTGGTTCTCAATCAATCTCCAGGAACGAGAAGGTAAAAGTAGCCCGGGAAGGCCAACGGGAAACATGGTTAAGTTTCATCTTTGATGTTCTCGGAGCTTCCCGGAGATAATCAGAAACGTTGTATAAGATGCGTTCAAAAAGTAACGAGCCGGAGGCTGTAATGCTCAAACATTGGCTAATCGTGGCGTGTGTAACGAGGTGTGGTTCCGACCAGAGCGTCTAGCGACGGGCTGTGACCTTCCACGCTCTGCTCGGAACGACACCTCGTTACACACGCCACGATTAGCCGATGTCGTCACCGGTTTGCGCCTTTCAGCCTCCGGCTTGTTACTTTTTGAACGCACCTTGTTCCTGCACATGCGCAGTTCGGAAGGAGTAGCCAGTGATATATACATAACCTGTGAATGCGCTCGAATACGAACCAACATTGTATGAATTTACGCATTGTTCTACGCATTTAAACATTAAAGCACTTTCATCATATTTTATTTTTTATTAAACAATAGACATTCCAATGTCAATTTTTAAGAAAGCTAAACGGTGTGGTGTCAGAACTTACTCTATCCCAAAATAAATTTGACGTCGTTGCTCCCTTTGTTACGAATATCTTAAACAGAAGGAATTATTTTAAGGCAAATCATCGACTGGAAATCATTAATTTAATTACTGTCCAGCTACGGCTTCGGTGGTGTAGTCGATAGCATACCGAACTGCTATGCCCAAGATCACGGGTTCAAACCCAGCCGATGAGTCGGATTTTTATGAGTGTTAAAATCCGTCAGTATGCGTTCCTTCGGAGGGGAAGTAAAGCCGGTGGGCCCATGTCATAGATTTATGACATGTAAAAGAACCTACCACTGCAATTGGTAGTGTGTAGTTAAATTCGTAGGTTATATTTGGCTGGTTAGAAACGCTCTATCAAATTCCAACGTTCGCCGCTAGGTGTTAGTGACAGTAGCATCTGGTAGCCAAAGTGGGAACTATTTGAAATTGAACTTGTTGGAAACTCTCAGGTGTTTAATTAAAGTACCCTGCTCTGGCCATTGGCTGCAATTCATATATAATAATTAATGCCCAGCTACGTCAGCTCAACCCGAAGCGGCTTCGGTGGCGTAGTTGGTAGCATGCTGAGCTTCTATGCCCAAGATCGCGGGTTCAATCCCGGCCGAAGCCGTCGGATTTTTTAAGAGCGTTAAAAATCCCTCAGTATGCCTTCCTTCGGAGGGGAAGTAAAGCCGGCGGTCCCATGTCGTAAATTTATGGCATGTTAAAGAACCATCCACTATATTACACCTGTGTGAAGCTAAATTGTATAGGTTAAGAATGTAAACAACGCTCTTAGGTTTCTAAGTTCGTCCCCAGAATTCGACTGCGGTGGCATCTGGTAATCAAGTTCTGAACTAGTAATCGTTGACGGTGGCGTTTGGCGGCAAAAGAAGGAACTACTTGGAAAATTCAATGTCTGCAGTCCTCACTTGAATCGAAAACAGATAACACATTCTAATACAGTCATCACAATTAACACCGGTTATCAGACAGATTCTACACACACCCAAAGTACACGGGGCTACATGACCGCGTTGTCGCAGCCCTTAAACTGAGGAACCAACCAACCAACCAGCTCAACTCGTGGCAAAGATTGATCTGGTTAGGATGCCACAAAAACACATTATCTTCACCAGGATACAGGAAATATATACATTGTTGAAGATTCTGTGAACTAATTAGCAATAAGAATTTGGTTATATTTAGTTTTACCGTAACAATTTTGCCACCTGTGTAATTATTGATCTGTTTTCTTGTGTATTTCCTAGAGGCTGCGGGATTCGTATTGACAAGGGCCTGACTTATACTGTTGGCCTCATGCCAAGACCACAAATGTACAAATTCTCCACCGGTTAAAGAAAATAAAGAAGTTGCAAATTCAACTGGAACCGTGTACAATACACTTCCACTTCCTCTTAGAATTCTCATTACAGGAAATTTTCGCCTCTGATGGGATTATGGCATCAGCATACGGCCAGAGCAATCAATGGGCTGGATCCTGTTTGTTTTCAATTAGCACAAAGCCGCACGAATAATAGCTCGTTATGAGCCACTGCGTGTTAAGGGTGTGTAAGAAAGAAATGTGCAAACAGCGTAGACACATTGTTCCCGTGTATGGCGCGTTGCATTGTATTCATGTGACACTTGAGTGGAGAAGAATCCAAGAGGAAACAATCAAAATCAATATGAGTCGACAGATCTAGTTACATTATCCTCTCAAATGATGATGTTATAGTTTGAATCATGTTATAAATATCTCAGTGTCCTTTACAAAGTGTTATATTACTTTAACCAATAAGTAACAAGTTTCTTTGATGAAAATTTCACGTCTGAGAAAATGCTGTCATCATAGATGTTGGGGCTGATGACCTCGCTGTTCTTCCCCTTAAAGCAACAATAAATAAATAACTTAATGCGAGTTTTATAACTTCCATACGAGTTGGAAATATCTGTTCCCGAAAGAAACAGGATTTAAATTGTCCGATTGAGTTATGTATATTAACAAATTCACAATGAAATTTGATAAAATTGTCCCGTTAACTCAAAACAGTTGCCAGCGTTTCGCCCCAGTGTACCATTGGGCTCTTCAGTTGGAATTGGTACACCTCTCCAAGACGCGTGGCTAGTACATACTGAGAAGGCCGCTGCAAGGCACAAATGTCACCACGAGCAGCGCCAATGTACTACGGAAGTCAAAACTTCCTTTCAAAAATAATGTTAGCTTACCTTGCTAATCCAAATTGGAAATATCTGTTCCCGAAAGAAACAGGATTTAAATTGTCCGATTGAGTTATGTATATTAACAAATTCACAATGAAATTTGATAAAATTGTCCCGTTAACTCAAAACAGTTGCCAGCGTTTCGCCCCAGTGTACCATTGGGCTCTTCAGTTGGAATTGGTACACCTCTCCAAGACGCGTGGCTAGTACATACTAAGAAGGCCGCTGCAAGGCACAAATGTCACCAAATGGTACACTGGGGCGAAACGCTGGCAACTGTTTTGAGTTAACGGGACAATTTTATCAAATTTCATTGTGAATTTGTTAATATACATAACTCAATCGGACAATTTAAATCCTGTTTCTTTCTGGAACAGATATTTCCAATTTGGATTAGCAAGGTAAGCTAACATTATTTTTGAAAGGAAGTTTTGACTTCCATAGTACATTGGCGCTGCTCGTGGTGACATTTGTGCCTTGCAGCGGCCTTCTCAGTATGTACTAGCCACGCGTCTTGGAGAGGTGTACCAATTCCAACTGAAGAGCCCAATGGTACACTGGGGCGAAACGCTGGCAACTGTTTTGAGTTAACGGGACAATTTTTTCAAATTTCATTGTGAATTTGTTAATATTCCATACGAGTGTCTTAATTTCCATTATAGGCGAGTTGCATATGACTGTTTATGTTCGACGATAATTATTATAACTATTTTATGTTCGAACATAAAAATTCATAAGTATCTGTCGAGATTTCGCCAGTTTTATGTACTGAACAGAGCGCATGGGACGCACAGAATACCTTGTATTTGACCATGGCCTCCTCGATTGCCCCACTATGACACTAGGGCAGGTAGTGAAATTTAAATTAGAAGGCCTCTGCTTAGCGCAGATGCGTTGCTATCCTCACCTAATTGGTCAAACAACTGTTTCTTGAGCTCTGATTGGTGGGAGAAATTGTTTCATAATGAAAAATAGTATTATAATGACCATCATTATGATACAGTTTTCGGACATATAATAGTCAGGGTCGAACATAAACACTTATTTAGTTGCAGTAGTTAATAAACTAACACAACTAGTTGAGATTTGTTAGTTATAAGTGTTTTTATTTCTTTCTAGTTAAGATACTGAGAGGGGTGATTGACCTCCAAGTTTGCTTGCTTAATGTGATTATGTGATTGTTATTAAATGGTCAGGTTAGAGTGGATTGTATACTTACAAGGTAAGTATCAGGTAAGACAGGTCGAAACCTATCTCGAAACTTAGTGGATGCAATCGTTGTACTATAAGAGGACAATGTGCGAAATATCGGCCGTCAGATTGAACTGCATGGCACCGAAATCATATGGCGAATCTCTCACATAAATCAATGGGAGGTAGCGAGTACCGTACATGTTGGAATGGACAGCCCTGACCGCCCAAGCACTTAAGGTTGGTAGGAAGCAGGCGCACGCTCCAGTCAGCATATTCGCCCCGCCTCGTTACTACTCCGAATAACACAGAGATGTCCAGCTCCTCCAGCCGTCATGCCTGTGTACCAGGATGTCAGGTACGATTTCGGAGCCTTGCAGTTCAATCTGGCGGCTAATTGTCCACACGTTGTCCTCCATTAGTAAAACGATTGCGTCTACAAAGTTTCAAGATAGGTTTTGACCAGTCTTACCTGATACTCCCCTTGTTAGTTGTTTGAGTAATGTATAGTATGTTCCCGTGCTGCTGCTGTATTACAGGAAAGATGGCAGAAAGCAGCTAGTCACAAGTAAGTGGAAGCAATGCTGGACTCATCTGGGGTTTCGTAGTAACCAAACCACGTCCCACTAGTCGTGAACCCCTGTGGGCTTAAATAAAAGAACAACAAATTACATCAAGAGTTGACAAATTGCTTCCGTCAGGTATGGACCACTTTGTGCAATGGTTTAGCTATTAGCATGTCATTGCGGAGAAAGTTGCTCCCTCACCGGCTCGGAGCTGAAGCAGGGGAAGGGAGCTAGTAAGAGCCACAGTGGTAGAGTACGGACCGTATGTTGTGAAGCTTCAAGGTCGCGGCACAGTAGGAGTGGTGGGGAGACAGAGCACTGGAGGAGACACCCCTCGCTTAACAGCGCGTTTCTCAAGACGATTGCATGCACAGATTTTAAGCATTAACTCGGAATGTCGACAGCACGGTGGATGACAGATGAACCCATGTACCATTGGTTCAAGGGGTCGAATCCATGTATTTTGGTAAAAGGAAGGAAGGAAATATACAGTCTTCAGAGGAACATAGAAAGATTTTATACGAGAGGGCGAGCATAACGTTTTGTAAGAATTAGGGTCCAGGTGGCCAGGAAATGATATCATGCATGACGCATAGATAAGGAGCCGGTCATGATTATTAATAGAACGAGTGGAACTTTCCACGCGAGTGACTGAGAGCGTGTTTCGGAAATTGCTCTTACGTTGCAGGAAAATGGCAACCGCGCAGCTGTGCCAGAAGATGAATAATTAGATTTAACCCATTTGCAAGAATACAATTAACTAAAGAAATACAGCATTGTGAATCATTTCGGAATAGAGATTTTTGTGTGGAGAAAAAGGTTTTAATAATTGCTTAGGAGAGAAGTGCCGACGTGGCCATACGTCATTGGGAGTTCCCCGAGACCCGAGGAGGTGGGGATTAAAAATCAACTGTAACACCCACACAGCTGAAGACCATATTTTATTTAATATCTCAGAACTGCACGATCGATTTTCATGTGCAAAGAAGTCAGTTTACGTTTAGAAAACAAGCTTTCCAGAGATTTAATTTTTAAAAGTGTGCGACCATTACTTCAAAAGTTGGTTCCGAAAAAGACGTAGAATTTATCTTTTTGTCGCCGATTTGTATAAAAGCCCTGGCTGCGCCAGACAAATCATGCAGTCTACAAGCACTTCGTGAGCGGAGGTGCTGCATCACGCAGTATTCAGACGTATGAACCTCCGGGGAGGTCATACAGTGCAACAAGTATTATTCCGTCCAGGGGACGTGAAGCTATATCACCGTAAATGCAGTACTTACTAGACCTCGAGAGGTCGTGATACTCTGTATTGACAACCAGCGTGCACCCGAAGGGAGTGACCGAGAAGTATCATCATAGTATCGCCGTGGAAGACTTAGGAAAATCCTAATACAGGATTTAGTTCCGCCAGTATCAGTCTTATAGTGAAAAGTTCAGTATTACAGTCAAAGTAGGCTGCGAACTTAAAGAACAGGCGATAGGTCTTCAAATAACAGTTCATTTAAACGACCGAAAGTATCGTAACGTTTTGAAGTACCATAATAGCGAAACAAACATTCTATCAATGTTAAAGAACCCGATTAGGGACGGACAAAATAAGGGCCGCCTAGTATTCTGAAAAGATAGTATTTGGGGACCGAATAATCAAAAGGGAGAATTAAATTCAAGACGTTGTTTCAAGGAAACAAACGAACTATAAAAAGCACTAAGTTACGAGGAGCATTAGATGCTAGAAAATAATAGGTCACCGATAAAGTATTTGGGAGACCGTGAACAAGACAGACTTTCGCCAGACAAACTAATTAGTGTCTAGAAGAAGCAATTTCGAGCTAATAATAATAATAGCCGATCTTCAGGAAACCGGATTTGAAGAAGTACCATTCCAGGGAGGGGTAGTGTGTTCGAGACTTTCATATTCTGGTCAGATAGGAAGCCGACATCTACTAGTTTCACCCTTGGAGACGGGGAATCAAGAAATTACGTGTGCAAGGCCTAATCAAAGCCTCAGTGATTAGAATCAGTGTAGTGTAAATATATAAAATTTGTGTTAGTATAGTAATTTTTCAGTGATTTTATTGTGTATAATAAAAGAATACAGAATTGTATTTTAAAATGCTACCAGTGTTTAAGGTATATAAGTTATATGTGTGTCAAGAAATGTCAGTGTATGAAATGGAATTGAGCAAGATGGCTTAATCACAAATAGTGGGCGAAATGAAATATCGTTGGAAAGTACGGTCGGGGACCGTCAGAGCATGTAAGTAACCATTTTCATTATGTTATGTGTTGGGAAATGTTTGTGTACAATCCACCTGAGAATGAGAAATAGGGATGTTTTTGAATAACAAATAACAGAATAAGAGCGCGATCTGAACAAATAAAAAATTGAGAAATTATAAAATGATTATGTGAAATGAATAAATCCCTTAGAGGAAATGTATGAAATAAACTATCAGTGTATTTGATAAATGTTATGAAAGCAAGCGGAATAATAATAATAATAATAAAAATATATAAATGAAGATTCAGTTGAATTATATGAAAGTAGTAGCTGTTGAGCTCCTGTAAAAGTATAAAGACATGGTGTGAATACATGTTCTTAAAGTATAGCGATTATTGTCACGGGAGAGGATTAATATAAAAATTGAAATGTAGATCAAATGTTGATTTTGAATTTATCAGTTCTTTGGAAGACGCTTGGCCTTAAAGTAAGGTATAGCGCAAAGTAGCGCAGTAAAGTAAATTGTCACGCTAGGAAGGCGTTGAATCTAAATATACTTGGTAAATTAATTATGAAGGGCAGTTGATTGCGGTAATTGAGCTATGATAAGTCCTCCATATAGTGATGTAGATCACGAGGCCATGTGTGTTATTTTATTATTAAAGGGTGCGAGTTTATTGTATTATGAGCGCAGGTTAGACAGAGGTCGCCCTAAGTCGCGAATGTTGTAAAGTCCTCCAGTATGGGATGTAGTTCCCGAGGCAGTGAAAGAATCGAACCAAGGTTCGTTTGTGTGAAGCCCCTAAATATTGTTGTTGAATTATTCTTACCCATCAATGAGGACACTTCATAATTAATAAATGCCAAGGTTACGAAAGTGGTCTATGAACCTAAATAATGTTGTTAAAAAATAAATGAATGAAGTGCCAGGTCTGTTAAGAGAACTGTGTATAAGAAATAGCTGTTTTAAAGCAGAGTGTAGCCGTCCCGTGTGGGCGAGACTTGGGGTCTTGCTCCTGGACAATAAATCACGCTGAGTGTTACGGCCCGACCCTTACTATTAACGAAAGTGTGGTAGGTCGGGTGACCGTCTGTTTGAAGTAATAATACACCATGAGTGTTTAGAGTTTGTTAATGACCCGGGATTCGAACCGAGGTTCTTGTAGATGAAAGTTACCGCTTGCAAATTCAGATCGTTGCTTTCTTATGAGATGATGATCTTTTAAGACAAATAATAATAAATATAAATCCCTAATGTAATGGTATATTGATGTAGGATTTCACGAGTTCAGTGAGGACAATTAGATTTCGGGAGTGATCATAATTTTTGACTTTGTTCAAGTAGTCTTCTATAACTCGGGAGTACACAAGTATTTTTCCCAATCACTGTAGTGAATTTGTTAACTTGAGAGAGGTGGTAACATGAGAACATTGTGAAATGCCCAAAAATTTAAGTAAAGGAGTAACATTTACTTTAAATAAGATTATATATTGTTTTGATTATAAGAAACTCATAAAATAGATATTGAGGTGTGTAAAAAAATAACACAGTTTTTTTTATTGGAAAGTATCGAGCCATTGGAGCTCGTGATTGTGTTGAATTTTAAAAGGGATACTTTATGGAAGTGAAAAGAATTATCAGTTTGTTGGTTTGTAGGAAACCATGTATTTTTTATATAACATTTGTGTGATTTTATGTATTCCTTGTTCACTCTGAACAAGTTAGAAGGATTGGTCAGTAGTTTATTTGTTTAATTTGTATGTAGCGCCATATATTTGGTTAATTAAATGTTTTATAATAGGAGTTGATTCTGTTTTTTTATTTTTGGAAGTGTATCCTCTATTTAATCCAAAATGTGTAAGTCAAAGAGTGGGAGAACATACCATAACCCCGAAAATCCCGATTTGAGCATTGCTGGCAAACTGTGATTTGCATATTTCTTGCTAAAAGGGCACAGTAATGTATAGTATGTTCCCGTGCTGCTGCTGTATTACAGGAAAGATGGCAGAAAGCAGCTCGTCACAAGTAAGTGGAAGCAATGCTGGACTCATCTGGGGTTCCGTAGTAACCAAACCACGTCCCACTAGTCGTGAACCCCTGTGGGCTTAAATAAAAGAACAACAAATTACATCAAGAGTTGACAAATTGCTTCCGTCAGGTATGGACCACTTTGTGCAATGGTTTAGCTATTAGCATGTCATTGCGGAGAAAGTTGCTCCCTCACCGGCTCGGAGCTGAAGCAGGGGAAGGGAGCTAGTAAGAGCCACAGTGGTAGAGTACGGACCGTATGTTGTGAAGCTTCAAGGTCGCAGCACAGTAGGAGTGGTGGGGAGACAAAGCGCTGGAGGAGACACCCCTCACTTAACAGCGCGTATCTCAAGACGATTGCATGCACAGATTTTAAGCATTAACTCGGAATGTCGACAGCACGGTGGATGACAAGTGAGTGCTGTCACTGATCCCCCAACACTGAAGCGTGGCTGAAAAACTGTGTTCCCAGAGCGGTCAGTTTGACCTTGAAGCCTCACCACATATAGTTCCCTCACTTTCCTGGTTAACGAGTGTCGACTGAAACGTAAGACAGAAGCACGTGCTGATAATAACCACTGTTCGCTGCTGACCAATAGCTGACGGTTCATGCTTCCCCTATTACTCCACTTGGACACCAATGTACGGTCCTGGCAGCCACCTCGCGTGTCCAAGAGGCATCAGGTGCCCAGTGTTGCATAGTTGCACATAATTGCACATAGTTCTGTCCAGTCTCGCTGCTTGCTCTCAGTGGCTACGGTGTAGATTTGACAACACTGTGTCTCGTGCTGGGAAAGCCTTGGCTGCCCGCAGACAAAGAATGTTAACATATTCACCCAAATAGATTTCAAAGACCAGCCCCTCGTTAACCAAGAAAGTGAGAGAACTATGTTGTTTAAATAGTTCATTTGGGGGGGGGGGGGGCTAATGCCGTGTGTATTGTTTGATTTCCATTGAAAAAGGAGGCAAGGTTTCTCCGAAACGTATGGTTCTAATCTAAATACAAACGGCATTAGCCCCAAAAAAATGAAATATTTATATAATCCGGGCCGTGAAAGCCTTAATATACAAACTATGTTGTTGTTGTTGTTTGTGTCTTCAGTCTTTTGACTGGTTTGATGCAGCTCGTCATGTCTCCCCCTCCTGAGCTAATCGTTTCATCTGTACTTAGCAACCACACATCCGAGGCAATATGTGTAACATATTCCAACCTTGGTCTACCACTACCGTTCTTGCCACAGTGGGTGAGTGTATAGCAACCCCAAGATTTCAGGTTCGCTCCTGGCCGTGGTAAGTGATTTTTGAAAGGCGGCAAAAATACGACACGCATGTCATACGATGTTGGCATGTCAAAGAACCCATTTGAATTCAGTAGGCCGTGTTCATAATGGCAAAATTAATCTCGGGAGTTTCCGTCAACACAAAGTTCCTCATTTCTCTACTAGAAAGCACTGTAGTGTTCAAGGAGCTTACATATCTAACCTCCTTGACTTTCATAGTGATTCAAGGAACAAGGAAATTCGACATGCAAGCTACCCTCTTGGTGTCAAATTACAAAGCTTGCACCCAGCACCCGAGGCCATACGATATTATTATTATTAGTTCTTGTCCTCGACCCTTCCTTCCATAACTAAGCTTGCTATTCCTGCGTGTCTTAGTATGTGTCCTACCAGCCTATCTCTTCTCTATCTCTTCTCTAGAACTATACCGTCCGTATTCTATTTACGCTACTAACCAGCCGGGCGTAGTTACTACAACTGAGGATGTGAATAAGTTTATCAAGAAGAGAAGGTGCATCGGGGCAAAGCAAATCAGGTAGATAGAGATAGAGTTGAGCACAAGTAGCCTAAATGGGAATTATGCCAGACTCGACTAGGGTCCCATGGTCACTAACCCACGTTGCACTGGTGGCAAGCCCCTCTGAGGAATTGCAAAGATGGCTCGAGGTTCTATTTTAAAGTCATTTCTATGCAGCTAAAAACTATTGTTTAGTATTTTTGGCCGTGCAATTGACTATATCTATTGTAGCCATCCCACCTTGTAAAGGTTATTTGAAGATTTACAAGGTTCGCTTCTGGTTGACCTAAGACTCCTTCCAGCTCATTAGGATTCATAAGATTTGTTACACTCATTTCTATTCATATTCTGTGTCGTAGAAGCGTGCTACTTGGCCACGAGGCAAGTTTATGGACTGTGAGAACGCCGCCCCGCACGGACTACATTCCCCAGCGATACAGTGAATATTTATTTGTATCGTACAACTCCTGGCTATGGACACGGCATTTTATTTTCCTGCGAAGACCACAGTTCAGTCTAAAATTTTTGTCGACTCAATTCAAAATGAGTTATTAGTTCTTGACTCTAAATTGTTCTAAATTGTTTGTTTACATAATTCATCACAAGCTCTTGCATTTCTTGTGTTTAAGATATTTGATTTTATTGACTTAACTCGACACAAGCTTTTTCATTTCTTGTGTTTAAAATTCTTGATTTTTATTGACATAATTAGGCATGAACTGTTCTAGTTCTTGTGTTTAAAATGTTTGATTTTATTGACTTAATTCAACACGAACTGTTGTAGGTCTTGTGTTAAAAAGATAATTGATTTTATTGGCATAATTAGGCACGAACTGTTGTAGTTCTTGTGTTTATAATGTCTGATTTTATTGACGTTATTTGGCACGAACTGTTGTAGTTCTTGTGTTTAAAATGTTTGATTTTATTGACATTATTTGGCACGAACTGTTGTAGTTCTTGTGTTTAAAATGTTTGATTTTATTGACATTATTTGGCACGAACTGTTGTAGTTCTTGTGTTTAAAAGAAGTTTGATTTTATTAACATGATTTGGCATGAACTGTTCTAGGTCTTGTGTTTGAAATGTCTTATTTTATTGGCCTAGTTTGGCACGAAATGTTCTAGTTCTTGTGTTAACATGTCTAATTTTATTGGCCTAGTTTGGCACGCAATTTTGTAGTTCTTGTGTTTAAAATGTTTGATTTTATTGACATAATACAAATCCAATAAAACAAGATATTAAATAAAACTTGAATGAGTGCAAATCATGAGATAAAGAATATTTTGGCACGAAATGTTGTAGTTCTTGTGTTTAAAAGATGTTTGATTTTATTTACTTAATTTACCACTAGCTCGGTTTAAAATGTCCTCATATTAAGCCGCACAAAATAAGAAAAAGTATTGCATCCCTCACCACCAATTAAAAATTGAACACTGCACAATAGAGTCAAATGAGCCTAGTTCATGGGCACAAGACTCGACTCCTCAGCATTCACTGCCTGAGAACAGTAGTTTACGTTCATGCGTTTTTTTTTACTTAATTCGGCACAAGCCGTTGCAGTTCTTGGTTATAAAATGCTTAATTAAATTGCCTTAGTGCCGTCACACTTTTTGAAGAAAAGTTATATATAATTTGTGTTTCAAAACTCGATTGTTATTAATAACGACTTATGTTATCTCCCCTCAAGACTTCACTGTTGGTCGTCGAGTCACTTCCACGAAATTCGTAGTACTTTTTGGTGCATCTTAGTATCAAATAGCAGCAACTTTTCTAGGTTTGTGCCGTGTTTTGTGTGAGGATTCACCTAGGACACCAAGCTGGCTCACCAGCGGGCCCTTGGTGTCCCCGCCCGGACCCCCTCATATTGAACTTCATTGTCCGCTGGTTAGGAATCAGAAATGTTAATTTTGTGCACCTATTTTCTCGATTATGAACAGAATGCATTGATTTAAAGGCATCGTAGGGATATATGGTGTGCAATATTTTATGTGTCTGAATGTTAACGGACAGCTGCCTGCGCTCGTGGAGTTGCAACCATTTCAGCTGCACGTAGGCTAGTAAGGTGTGATATGCTCATCTCGTCTTACATCTAGAATGTACCGAACAGGAGAAAGAGATAAACAAAAAGGAATCCAAATATTCAGCAAGAACTTGGAATTTGTTTGGATACCCCTAGAGGCATGCTATAGACAACGTGGGGACACATCTGGTAGCATCCCTGGGGATAACACGAGGGAACTCACTCGATCAATGTTTATCAACGTTTGGGGAAAATGTGCGGAACTGAAATGTCTTCACCTCGCTCCAGTTACTTGCCCTACACATTGCAATCGTGTCGTCCTTCAGGGCGCTGGACTAGAACTCCTCGCTGTCAGAAGCGTGTAATAAATCTAACTCATTTGACACTCATTCATACGCAAACTAGTATTTGTACACGAACACGTTATTCAAGGGGAATTAGTTTGAAGAATATCTTCGTAATATTTATATGAACAGTTCTAGTGATTCACTGTCCTAAAATCACAAACAAAATATAAAATGAATTTATTGCCCAAGTATATTTTAATGTAAGTCTGAATCTAACCATCGCCTACAGTAGGATATAAAGGGCGGTTCTGGGGCAGGGGCTAATGGGCAAGATGGCCGCCGCGCGTAACCGCCCAATGTTATTCTTATGGAGCGGTTAGTCATAGCTGGGGCAGGGGCTAATGGGCAACATGGCCGCCACGCCCTGAGACCGTTAATTACGTCACAGGGAGAGGTCGGCCGTGTAGTTGTTAAATGGAATATTTATTATTATTATTATTATTATTATTATTATTATTAGGTAATTATTGATTGATCGTGTACAATCAAGACCAGCCTTATATTGTCCAGTTTTTGGGTTAGTGGCTAGCATTCTTAGCGGTCATTTCTGAGGTTCGAATCCCCGGCTCTGCCAAGAAATTTAATTTCTGGTCTCAAGAGTGGAACGGGGTACACTCAGCCTTGTGAGGCAAAACTGACAAGAACTGCCTGGCTTTTGATTCATACTGCAGCCATTCTGCCTAACCCAATTTCACCTAACCTAACCTAACTTCACCTAACCTAACCTAACCAAACTTCAAAGTCAGAGCAAAAAAAAGTAAGAGCAAATGAGAGAGCACACATAATAAACTAAGTTATAACCTAACCTAACCTAACCTAACCTTACCTAACCTAACCTAACCTAACTTCAAAGTCAGAGCAAATATGAGAGCAAATGTAAGAGCACACATAATAAACTAAGTTATAACCTAACCTAACCTAACTTAACCTAACCTAACCTAAAAGTGCGAGAAAAAAAATGTGAGCAAAAAGTATGAGCAAAAAAGTAAGAGCAAATGTGAGAGCACAAATAATAAACTTAGTTATAACCTAACCTAACCTAACTTAACCTAACCTAACCTAAAAGTGCGAGAGTAGTGGAGTAGTGGGGGTTCTGCTTCACTTGACACTCCTGTGCCCAATAAACCAACATGGCCGCCGCGCGAAGTTGAAACATTTAAATAGACTTTTCTCTCGAACCCATGGTCGGAGTTTCACGAATGAGGTGTTCATAGGACTTGAGGTGACGCCCCTTTGCTATGGACCACTCGTTATACTTTTGAAAAAAAAAATGAAAATTTTTGTTTTTGAAACTAGGTGATAGTTTGAAAACTAAACATGATAGAACGTTGTGCCATAGCTCAAACGAATGGTCTTTATGCCCTTTATTTTCTATAATGAAACTTTTTTACTTTTATGTTTTTTTTGAAAACACTTTAATTTTGAAAATCCTATATTTTGGAAACTAGGAACTCTACAAAAAAGTTTGTTTGACGTAAATGAATGATCCCTACCCCCTCTACCCCCAAAATAAATTTCAAGTCTCTAGGATGAAAACCTGTAGGTAGTAGTGTGGTAAGGGGGGAGCTGTCTCACTTAGGAAGTTGTGAGACCCTGCGACCTTGGAATGGAAGGAGCCATGCTAGGAGGGCGTGCTTGGATTCGTTTTTTTCGTCTCGTCGTGCTCTTTACGGGAATGTCGGTGTCGAAAATGTGAAAATCTGGAAACACAGTCTTTTTGGGGTAAAAACGTGATTTTAGACTTTTTGCTATATCTCACGAACCAATAACGCTAGAGGCGTGTTCGACAGGTCCAAGGACTCGGGGTAACGTCCTCTCTCCTATGGACCACTCGTTATAATTTTTAATAAAATTGGAAACTCGATTTTGGGGTAAACACATGTTTTTTGTGATTTTGCCGATATCTCACGAAGCAATAACGCTAGAGGCATGTACGATGGTTCCAAGGACTCAGACAGACGTTTTCTTTGCTATGAACTACTCGTTGTAATTTTTAAAAATTTTGGAAACGCGATTTTGGGGTAAACACGTGTTTTTTATAATTTTTGCCGATATCTCACGAACCAATAACGCTAGAGACGTGTACGAGGTGTCCTAGGACTCGGGCTAACGCCCCCTTTCAAATGTGGTAGATATTTTTTTTTCAAAAAAGATAATTCACAAAGGGCCTAACGCCATACATGTTGAAAAAACGTTTTCTTTTTCTTTACCTGTTTATAATGTTTATAAAGCGTGGTGGTTGAGAGAGAGAGACCATACGGCTGGGTGTGTGTGTTTCAACGAACCTGTCGCTAACCACAAGGACCATGCTTAATAGAACAATCGCTATTTCGACGGGTCGGTGTATGACAGAGCGAGCGTGCGTTTTTCTGATATTTTACCTTTAACGTGTAAACGGTAATGAGAGCTAGGTTCTATGTTGGTCGAAGCGAGTAGAGAAAACAAACTTGCCGAGGAGGTGAAGGTCATTTGAGCTTATTGGAAGGCATTGATCTGACTTGACAACAGGTGACGCTTGAAGGTGAAATAATCTGACCATCGTGCTGGCAGGGGAGTGCGAAAGGCGTGCACACACATGTGTGAAACCACAGGCACGCTAAACCAGTCACATCCTGTTTTGCTTCGTACGTGACAAAATGCAAGTTCATGTGAAATTTGATCCGGCACAGGTGTTCGCCTGGGACGTTATCTGTCCACGTGCGCGATAACTGTTAACAAGTCACATTCTGTTTTGCTTCGTACGTGACAAAATGCAAGTTCATGTGAAATTTTATCCGGCACAGGTGTTCGCCTGGGACGTTAGCTGCCCACGTGCACGATAAGAGAATGTTCAAAGCGTGGGAATCGCTGAATCAGTAAAAAGTATGATGCAACTTGTCGGAGTGATGTCACAACCAATAGATAGGCAAGAGCTGCAAACAGCAGTGGTGGGAGGTGAAGGGAGGGAGAGGGGAGGGGTAATGTATGAGAGAACACAGGAGGAAAGGGAAAGACAAACATGTATGAACATGCATGAAGCGCGGAGCGCTGTACACATAGAGCTATAGGTGGTGTACAACATGGGTGAATAAATAAAAAGTACACAGGTTCACACAACATGTAGTTTATTGATCCAAGAATTAAACGTAGAGTTAAACCCTAACCATTTGACGTAGAGTTTATTTCCTTTTTGTTTCAACACTTTTTCCACAAGATAATGCTGAGGAAATGCTGTTTTCTGAAGTTCATGGAGATAAAATCTACCTTTTATGGGTTGATGGTTGAGGTCCTCGAGTAAATAGGTGACTGGACTGTCCAAGTAGACTCGACGAATTCGAAATAGTTCAGTCCCCCACTGAGGCGTGTAGCCCTTATTGAAGGCAGACTTAAATTTGCTCACACGAACAAAATCCCCAATGTTCAGTCGGTGACGTTTAGGATCAGCTGTTTTTATGGGGTTAAACAGTTTATCCAATCGCTGAATATTTTTAGTCACGAGGCGTGGCTTGGTCCCAATCGTTCTATGTTTGGTGTCATTGTAACGTGACACTAGCTCAGGTAACATGTCCAACCAGCGATAACTGCCCTGAGCGGTAAACGCTTTCCACATATGGGTTTTCAATGTTCGGTTGAACCGCTCGACCACACTGGCTTTCAGATTGCTGTACGTGGTGTAATGGTGAATATCCTTAGATTTGAGAAAACTGGAGAAGTTCTTGTTGAAAAATTCTTTCCCCTGGTCGGTTTGTAGCAACTGAGGTTGACGTTGGGAGTGTTGAATAATATGTTGAAAGGCCTTGGTAACTAGTGGACCAGACTTGCGACGCACAGGTTCAACAAAGGCCATTTTGGAATAGACATCAATGACGGTCAACATATAGCGTACACCGTCGTTAACGCCAGCATAGAGTATCATTTCAACCAAGTCAGCCTGCCAAAGTTCATCCACACCTCGTGAAATCACCTTGAGTCGCGGATAGTGACGCCTAGCTGGGCGATGCAACTCGTGAGCAATACCCATTTTAATGGGTGAGGGCTTAAACAATAATTTTGGCATTTCGAAGTTCTTGTTCAATTTCTTGAATTTCCCAATCGTGACCGGTGTGGCCAGCTTGACGTGAGGCATGCAACAATTGTAGCCGCTGGACGAGCTTATTGGGATTGTGCCAGTAGGTAACATCCACAAGGGGTTTTAATGGTTTAAATGTCACTCCCGAAGCGGACACTTTACGACGAATACTTTGACTAGTGGGAAACATTTTTGCAATGATGGTTTTATATTTTTGAGATATATTGGCATTCACTTGTTGCGTGGGATCATACTGTCTTTTGTGAGCATGGGTATCCAATAAAATGGATTTATATTTTTCAAGATCCTCTGACGTATAATCATGGGAAGAGGGGGTCCGAGAAAAGAGCAGCTTTAACAGTCCTGGCGTTAATTTATAGTTGATGATTTTAATGACAGCTTTAGTACGAGCAAATTTAATGGATGAATCGCCAATTTTAAAACTATCATCCTCATAGCGAACACCATACGTGGTATCTGTGTTCCCAATAAATAGATCGGTGAAATAGGGTTCCAATGTTGATCCATAATATTTTATTAAAATGGTTTTCAGTTGAGCTTTATGTTGAGGGGTGGCCAAGAGTTGTGAAAACGGAGACGCCCTGGAAGGGCAAGGTGTTTCGACCATGGCCAAGGATTTCTTTTTTCTCAAAAACTCTGCAAGGGGTGCGGCCTTTTTTTGAGGCGTAAACACTTGTTCCTCCTCATCCTCAACTTCACTAACACTAGTCAAATCTTCCTGTTCCTCTTCCTCAGGGTCCTCGTGCAGCGTCTGCGTGGCTTGTGAAACGGTGGGTAGCGTTTCAGATGGCTTGAAAGAGGGTTTCAACATGGCTTTTAGTGGAGGTGCTAAATGTTGCTGAATAAACAAAGCATGATTGGCACGTGATTGTTTCAATTGACGAAACTTTTGGCGAATAGTATTTTTTGCTCTAATAATATGCTTTTTCAATTGACTCTCTGCTAACGCCATGGTGTCTTGGCAAATGACTTGCCGGGGAATGAGACAAGGCCTTAAATAGCAATAAAATGATCAAACCCTAAGCGATACCGTCCTTGGTTGAGTTCACTTTGTTTGTCAATCACTAAACAGGCATGACGTTGACTGTTCCAGCACTTGGCACACAATTCTGTAAACATTTGAAAGGTCATATCCGGATTCACATGTTCATTATAAATGTGACGACTGTTCCTCTCGTCCTGACGAAATAAAACAATGACATTGGCATTGTCACGAATCAACTGTTTGGACATTTTTGAATACGTTTGTCCAAGATAGAAGCAATCGATATGTTTGTGACGACCCATGCTGAAATAGCTTTGAATGATGCCTTGACGTTCAGTGGATACATCATCGAAAATCATGAGTGAATCAGGCTTTACCTCATCCGGTGAAATCACATTTTCTTGCATGGAAAATGTAAAATAACCCATATTCTCTTTTTGTAATCCAGACATGACTTGATCCAGAAACACGTAGAGGGGTTGGTAGAGAGATTTTGCAAAAATATAAATATTTTGAAAACGCAGACCATTGGGCGCTGTAATGAGCGTTAGCAAAAGATTTGTCTTTCCACAGCCGGAAGGCCCCACAATGATGCAGCGAATGGAAGATGGAAACAGTGAACCATGGCGTTGTTCACGTGATGTGGGACAGAGATGGGAAACCATGTCCCCCACGGGGAATGACTCTTGCTGCTTAATAATCTTCATGTCAACTAAGGCTTAGACAGGCTAGCCGGCTGTCTATATACAGAACACCGAGCCTTGTCATAAAAACAGTAGACTGCTACTACAGGTTGACGATGGATGTCTTTGGACGTGCGTTGATGGCCAAAGCTAGGCCTGTCCTCATACATGATCCTAAACAGGAAACAGATCCTGCTAATAAACACTATGTGGATAGGTCAGTAGTGCCACGCACAAAACAGGGAGATTATGACTTTAAGGGAAAGCGGTTAACCCATGTAAAACATCCTCAAGTGTCTACAGACGTTACTACGAAAAAGTATGTGGATAACAAAGTGTATGAGTTTTATGACAAAGTGGCCCAGCTTATGGTGAATGGCTATAGCGCTAATCACCATCGGATTATTCACGTGGAAGACCCACAAGACGAAGACGATGTTTGTACCAAGCGTTACGTGACCCATGAAATGAAAAGGCTTTATAAATTTATCCCATGTGTATTTTTAGTGTATCTGACAAATGAAAAACCTTTGAATGAGAGAAACCATTTACCGCTAGTCCATGATCAGCACTCGACCTATGTGCTTGCTTCGGGTTTAAGCCACTATCGATTACACTATAATGGAACCATTCACATCAAATATGCCATACCTGATGAGAACCATTTACAAATAAAGATAAATGGTCATAGGATGTTGATCCATAACCATGAAATGGTCAATGCAGGGGATGAATTATCTTTTCATCTCATGTTGACATGGGATGAAAAGCAAGCGGGAAAAACCATAAACGATTTCCCACTTTATGTGGAATTGGAATATACAGCCATGAAATAACCATCTGACGTTAGTTGTGATTTAAACTTTCTTGTGAAAGGTTGTTGGTCATTATCATCATGGTGAAACAAAGGTATGCAGTGAGAAAGACTAAAAAAAGGACTTTGTCCTTGGCAAAGCCTGGGCTTACAACATTCGAGGACAAGCCCTTGCGAAAGAAAAAAAGAAAAAATAATGTATTGACCATAAGGAAAGCCCTTCGAGCAGCACAGAGACAGGTTATTCCAAAACGTCGGCGACAGGTTTCAAACCAAGGGCGAGTGATTCCCGTCCCAAAACGAGCTGGATTTTTACCTGCATTATTTGCCGGTTTGGCTGCTCTGGGTTCACTTTTGGGCGGTGCCAGTGCAGTGGCGAAAACCATTAAAGCCGCGCAGCAGGGCAAGCAACAACTCAAAGAAAGTCAGCGACACAATGAAACGATGGAAGCGATTGCTATGGGGGCTAGAAATGCCAATTTAAAGCCAGCCTTTTATCAACAAGGATTTGGGATTTCACCATTTCGAAATATTAAAAAAAAAAAAAATTTAACCTCTGCCATAGCGAGACATGCCCTGACGCATCAACAAGTGGAAAGCTATGCTAAACAACTAAAGCTTTCTCATTTTCGAGGTGTGTTTATGCGAAACCAATTACCCCCACGACCCTGGAAAAAGGAATGTGCTGTTGTCAATTTGGATGATCACCGAGGACCAGGAACGCATTATGTAGCTTATGTCAAAGAGGGATCCATGGTATGGTACTTTGACAGTTTTGGGAATTTGCCCCCGCCCATGGAACTAGTGACCTATTTTGGAAACAGGATCAAGCTATATTATAATGTGAAACGAGAGCAAACGTTTAACAGCCAACAGTGTGGACGTTTGTGTTTAATTTTTTTTATATAAGACGCAGCATAAGCAAAAACGCCACCAGTATGTCGGCAGAAAGTAAAACGTTTACAGTGCATGGACGTGGACCTGAAGTCAGCCTAGACTTTTACCCGCCTATCGAATTGAGTGAAAAACCCTATGGTTTAGGACTTGTTTCTCTTGAAACGTACAATCGAATTTACAACATACGTGAAAATGTGAACAACAAGTTTTACTATGATGATTCTGTGCTCACCTTGAACTCTGGTGGATACACGATCGATGATATTTATGAACACATTTATGTGGTGTTGATCAATCAATATGGTTTAAAGTCATTTCTCGACGGAACGCACAAGTTTGAACTTGTAGGAAATACCAACACTCATCGCTGCAGTATTTTCTCCTCATTCAACATTGACTTTAAAACACACCCCGATTCCATTGGCCCATTACTAGGATTTAAACCACGTGTGTTGGAGCCCAACAAAAAACATGAATCAGACCATGAAGTGAAATTCATTGAAGACCATCATGTGTCGGTGACGTGTAATATTATTAGCCAAGTGTACACCAATCAAGAACCATCGCATTCACTTTATGACTTTATTGTGACATCGCCCAATGGCTATATTATTCGTGAAAACCCTCCAGTGGTGCTTTTTCATTCTGTGGCTGTTGATAGTATTAGTAATATAACATTAAGACTGATCAATAGAGATCAACAACTCATTGATCTAGATTCTACCACACCAGTGACTTACAAGTTAGTGCTAAAGCCACTATGAAGTTTGTGTATAAAACAACAACACCGTCTAGGAATGGTGTTAGTTGTTTGCCACGTGAATACACGTTAACATCTCAGAACAAGCAGATTTTACAGCATTTGGGTTACCACGTCAACCCTCATAATGAATTCTATCCTAGAGATAGCGAACCACATCGAAGAGCAACCAGGAGTGGTAAGAATTGATCTCCATTCCTATCAAGCTCAAACACCTGGACTCAATAACAATGATGAAATTCAATTTGTTATCAACAACCAAGATATTTACACCCTACCGCATGAAAGTGTCATTCAAATTGAAGGTCGGCTCACCAAAGCCGATGGCTCTACACCTACCACATCCAAGTTGGCCAACCATGGTTTAGCCTTTCTGTTTTCTGAAGTGCGGTATGTCATTAACGATATCGTGGTGGATAGCACTCGAAATGTGGGCATTTCCAGTGTCATGAAACTATACCCCTCTTATAGTGAGGAAGAAGGTAAAACACTTTGCATGGCAGGTTGGTGTCCTGACTCGACCAATGACTGGATGGTACACACCGATGGGACCTTTACTGGATATTTACCTCTTAAACTGATTTTAGGCTTTGCTGAAGATCACCAACGCATTGTGGTCAACGCAAGGCAAGTGCTTTATCTGGTGAGAGACAGGAGTGATAATAATGCACTCAAGGGAGCCGACAATGCCCCCATCGATTCAAAAGTTCAACTACAACGCTTGCTATGGAAAGTGCCTCATGTGACCCTTAACGATAGCAAAAAACTGGACATACTCAAGATGGTAAAGAGAGATATGCCTCTACCCATGGAATTTAGAAGCTGGGCACTCCATGAGTATCCGCTATTGCCCACCACCAACACACACAGTTGGTCTGTAAAAACAGCTCGCTATACAGAGAGACCTCTCTACCTGATCGTGGGTTTTCAAACGAATCGCAAGTATCAACAAACCAAAGATGCCTCGCAATTTGATCACCTGCAATTGAGAAATGCACGTCTTTTCCTCAACGGAGCTGTGTTTCCCTATGAAGGACTGGATTTGGATTTTTCAAAAAATAAGTTTGGGCCCCTGTACGACTTGTTTTCTAAATTTCGATGGTCGTATTATCAAAAAGAGAACGGCCCCATGCTACTACCCCAAGCGTTTAAGGCAAGAGCACCACTGATTGTCTTTGACTGTTCTTACCTGGAAGAGTCTGTCAAGCCATCCAATATCGACATTCGACTAGATTTTGAAACGCATGACAATGTACCAGCCAATACGACGGCCTACTGTCTGATTATTCATCACAAACAAGTCAACTATTATCCACTGTCCAACCAAGTGACGAGTGTATAAATAACAGGTCATTCCACGTCAAGCCGCTCAGTCATGTCTTGCTTTAAAGCCTCAAGAGACGTTACATCCATGAATTTAAACTCTGAGGAACAACGTTTTAAGACGTTTGCCACATGGCCAGTGCCTTTCATAAACCCTCAAGCCTTGGCGGCTGCTGGATTCTACTATTTAAAAACAAGAGATGAAGTGAAATGTGCCTTTTGTCCCATCATCATAGACCAATGGCAGGAGGGCGATGAACCCATGCAGGAACATCAGCGCTGGTCACCCACCTGCCCCTACCTGTGTAGAATGAAAGTGGGAAATATACCCTGTCATTCAAGCTATCCCTCGCTTGTGTCTTTGGGTGATGAAAAAAATACAAGTTACGATACATGTGGGCCGTATGGTATCCATGGTGCTTCGGTGAGCAGCTCACCATCAAAAACGTCTAGTTTAGAGACATTGGGACATCATCGGTGTTATGGACGTTACAAACACAAGAGACTATATTGTTGTATCAGTTGCTATCGTCCTTATCCCAAAATGACAAAGGCCTGTAAGACGTGTAATGATAATAAAATGATGTAATTCTTAAATTCTTATTTTTTTGCATGCCCCCACTGTCCTACCCTAACCTCAATTTTGAAACTAGCATGGCAGGTAAGTCCATGCCATGATCACACCTGATCGTCCGTCAGTCGTCAGTTGAACTTGGTCCAGACAAGCGTCAACATGTTGCGCACACTCATTGTGGATTGCCAAGGGTTTAAAATTGGTGACAACAAATTTATATTTAAACAAGTGGCCGTGATCGATTGTACCACGTTTTGGATATCACAAGCTACGCATTTGCTATTTAAACCACCCCATGCTTTTGATTTGTTGTGTGAAAAAGACCGTAAACAAACCCAGTGGATTGAAAATCATAGGCAACTAGACTGGAATCAGGGAACCATTTCCTATAAATATTTGGATGTGGTTATGAAAGCACACTTGTCCTCGGCCAATGTGGTATTTGTGAAAGGTAATGAAAAACGTCAATGGTTGCAACCATTTTTGGCGTCTTACTGCCAATGTATCGACCTCATGGAGTTGGGCTGCCCCTCCCTGCAAACGCTCATGGATACTTGTTCCTGTGGCAACATTACCCATACAGCCCTATCGCATGCGTGGCATCTCTTTCATTGGTTAACCACTCATGCCTGCTGGGAGTTGTTGAACAAAATTATAACTCAAGATTTACCTGTGAATGACGTCAGTGAGATTTCTACAAGCGACGTGTAAACATCTACAGCACGTGATACCATGGAGAAAGGCAATGCTACGGACAAAGCCATCGGCAAGTTCTTTGTGTGCAAAAAGAAACTAGACAGTTTTACCAAAGAGGAACTCTTGGCGCTGCCCAAGTCGTTCATTTATTATGTGGCCGCCAACGCGGTCAAAGAAATCTGGCAACATGTACCAAAATCATGGACTCAAGATCCTGTGTTGAGTGAATTGCAACCCTGTACGGATTACGATCACCATAAGCAAGTGGCCATGGCAAAAATACCGTCTATGCGTCAGTGTGCGACTTGCCAGCTAGTGAAACTGTATCACGGTCATAAGAGTCCATGTAAAGACTTTGTTGAATCATTCCACGGGTGTCATGGCGAGAAAAAGCAACAACAACAACAAACACAAACATCGTCCACAGAGGAGGAGGAAGACCAAACCTTTTTACCATCGATGGAAAAGGATATGCCAGACCTGTACTGGCAATGGCGTCATTGACAAAGTGATTCAATACCTACCTTTCGAAATCCATCTTCCAGGTTATCGTTTTTGCGGCCCTGGAACTCGTCTCGAAAAACGTTTACAACGTGGTGATGTACCCATTAATCTTTTGGATCAAGCATGCAAGGAACATGACCTTTCTTATCGCCATAGTCATCCTGGTTTAAGACATGTGGCAGATAAATTGTTATTGAAGAAAGCTAAACAACGTTTCACATCCAGTGATGCCTCAGTGGGTGAAAGGATGGCAGCCCTAATTGTCATGAGTGCTATGAAAGGAAAGTTGATGATGCATGGACATAAACATTGAGGAGTGAGGAATTGGGATTTGTTTGTATTCTATTTTTCTTTTGTCAATTCACTATGACTATGAAATAAAAACAAAGGTTTACCAGAGCACAATGATTTGTTATTTTTAATTTTAAGAAATCGTGATGTTGATGGCTGATTTTTTCATTTTACACATTTCACACATAATGAATTCCACACACTGTCATTTGCCAATTTGCAATTTACAGTTTTTGAAAACGTTCGTTTCAAGTCTAACGTTTTTGATGAGATGGATTTTTTCCAGTTTGTTGATGACACTTTTTAAACAATGTCCGTTTGAAGTTTTTGAATTTTCAAATTTCACACATGGCCATTTCCAGTTTTTTTAAAATGTCCGTTTTAAGTTTTGCGTTTTTGGTGATATGGAAACATGGATTTTCCATTTTGCTGTTTTCACATTTTTCCATTTGGTGTATGTCGAAAGTTGAGATTTGACAATCATGTTGATGCAAGTGCTTGACCTTGATAATACTGCAATGTGCTAATGCGTGTTTGGAGAAACGTCGAGGTCTACAACTACTGCAGGTAAGACTGTTTTTACAAAAATAATGTCTTTTGACTGCCACATTTCAATGAAAAAACGAAACTATTTAAAACAAAATGAGTATAAAAGTGACCATTTACCCCCCTCCCCACCCACCCACCCACCCTACCTCACCGTGTTTGCTCTGGTCAATCATACACACCAGTTTTCTCTCTCCAGTCATACATTCACACCTGTCTTTGGGAACAAACACAACCACCTTATTTATTCCCAAAAGCACATTCTCGACATGCTCACTCATCCCAAAAAAAAAAACATTTTAGTTTATCATTTACATTACGAAAAATAATTAAATACTAGTTATTAAAGTTACTAAAAATCTTACTTATTTCATATTTACAAAAAACTCAATTTTGTACAGCGTTAAAAGAATCAAACTATTTACCAATCAAAAAATTTAAAAAATAAGGTTGCATAGAACTTTTAAAGAGCAAAAGGTCCAAGTGGGTTGTCACTATTTACAAAATCTACTATTTACAATGACAGAAACCAATATTTACGAAATTCTAAATCTACAAGTTACAAAAAGCCATGTCCCATAAACGATTAAACAGTGAAATCACACCTCCTCCTCGTTGCGATCATAACCCCAGGGCAGGCTAGTGAGCAGGTCATCAGCCCACACACGCTTGTTATCCATGGAGGCGAGGGTGCGTTTTCTCTGTTCCACAAGATACAAATGATGGTTGCTTGATTGTATCCTGCACTGTGTATGAGACATAGCTTTGCCAGTGCGTAAAACCGCTAGATAGTCATCAACACGTAGCGATTTTACCACTGCCCTACCTACACCTTTTGCTCTTTTGGCTTCCTTACAGTCGAGTGTGCGGTAAGCATACATTTTTGAAGCCAAACCTACGAATTCCGTCATAATGGAATCACCGCATTCATCTTTTAAAACGCCCATTTCCTTCTTGTTTTTTATGGGCAGCTGAAACACGTTGTCAGCACTATAGCAAGAGGTGTCGAACCAGTCACTATGTTGCCTCATGACGTCATAGGGGTTGCAGTGGCGAATGTGGTAAATGAATGAGTCCGTGTCCATATACAAAAGAGAGACGTCCTCAAAATGGCGTTTCGCAAACTCATAGTGGAATCGATACATGACCGATTTAGAAAAGTCTAAAATGACTTGACCCAAGTAAATGGGCTTATCCATGGTCACGCTGGTCTTACTCATTTCAATAGTAGCCAAATCCTCATCGATAATTTTGATCGATTTGAAATTTGGCTTGGCAATGTACCGCCGGGCACCCCACCGCCCCTCCCAGACATTCACCAATTTAATGTCACGGTATTTGCGGACATTCTCCATAGACTTGCCATAGATGCAGTTGTTCATTAATTTAAAAAAATTAATTTCAAACTGCTGTGTTGCCATTTGTCGGTGCTCTGTGTTGAGTCGCATGTATGGCTCAAGCCATGCTTTTTGAGCAAAAGAAATACCCCTGTGGACTTTCTTCAACACCAAGCCTTGGGCGAGGCATTGCACCAACATTTGGATATGTAGCACATACCGATTTTTGTTGTAAAGTGTGCCCATGAGTTTTTCAGTTTTCACTTTACTGTCAGGGGGAACCATTTGCTCAAGACAGAATGGGAAATCGGCATGTTCATCATACAAGGATGAGGGATATTCAATATCCACTTCTAGCACATATCCACGGCCTGTTTCTTGGCTAGCCATGTTCACATGAAATTCTGACACTTGTTTCTCTGTCAGCCAAGCAAACTTCCCATAGGGCAAAGGCTGACTCATGGCGTAACCGTACAAATTATTCACGTCATAGTACATTAAGTACGATTCTGGTTTGTCTGGTGAATAATCAGGCATGTAGACATTGTTCGCTTCAGCATGGCGTTGGTTAAGCGACACAAAGCCGCCACGAATGCCCTTTTCAAAAAATAGAACCATGTCTACATCATAGAGTAAATCCAATTCCACTTGAGTGTATTTCAAAGCGGCATCGAACGAGAGTCCAGGACTCGTGTAATAGTGAGCCGGGTCAAGACCGTAAATGTGTTGACACAACTCACGGAATTTTTCAAACACATCAGTGAGCAGCAATACATCCAGTTTTAGGTAATGCAAAGCATATTCACTTAGCGTGTTCATGCCAAACACTCGCCAAACTTGACATGCATGTGCATAGTCTTCATCGGAAACGGTACTGCGTGTTAGTTTCGAGTAAAATTTCTCTTGTGGAGGGAGTTTTCTTTGCTTTAACACGTCCCAGCTGTTGCAGAAATCATACGGGAATATACCTTTCCGAATGCACAACTGAAATTGCTCAGGATCATTAAAATGCATTCTAGTATTTTTTAATTCCTCCTCATTCAAGCCATTCACAAGGCTGTCTAGCGAGGATGCCATAAACTTAAAGGAATCCAAAAATCGAATGCTAAAGTCGCCCAACCACCATGTCAGGGCTGTAAAACGCTCATGGTTTTGGGGAATAATGGTAAACGAGCCCTTGTTAACAAGGCCCAATTCACGAATCAAAAACTGAATGTCATAATTTGCCAGATTGTGGAAAAAGACACTGATGAAGCGAGGAGCTGGAAAGTTCAAGTTGCATTTACTATGCGCAGCTCCACGAAACTCCCCCGTAAAGTGCGAGTGGTCTCTGACTTTTTCCTCTCCACTTAAAATAGGCTTTTCGCAAATATGGCATGTCGTGGCATGCTCATACTGCTGCTGCTGTTCTGGAGATAGACTCATGGGTACTGGGTGGTCCAGTAATTCCTGTACATCATGAGCCAACTTGACAAGTTCATCCAAGAACCATTTGGCACAATCTGGCCCCTCGCGGTATTTGTAAACGGATTGCGTGGGGTCGTAGGCACACACCACATTAAATCCTATGGCAAAGGGTTCATGTTTTTGAATGGGTGTGGTTGAGCTAACGGTGGGATCTGGTTCACATCCCGCCATGGGTGTAGTGAGAGCTTCGAAATCTGCATACACCACATAGGGGACAGTGTCACGCTTGTGAATGTCCTTAAACTTTAACACAGCCTTGTCCCCTTGTGGCAATATCAGTCTCACCGCTTCCTGAGTAACACAATCTACCCTATGACGTTCTAAGAGCATGGAGGTTGTAAAATATTGCAAGCAACGATCACAAATATGTTTTGCACACTTGTTCATAGACATTTGACTGCTTAGCAATCTACTTAGGCTCTTAATAAGGCAATAGTGATTCACCTCTCCCTCAGACAGATATAAAAGATGAATGTGGTGTCGTTTCGGTTCTTTTGTGGCATAAAGAGGACCCACAATCTCATCACCATCAAGGCCATACACCATGAACGAAAAGTCCTGGTTGTCTTGTTCAAACCTATGGATCTCGGTTAAGTCCATAGGGAACGACACTCGAGTTAAATTTAACGTTTGTTTCAATTCATCAAACTTGGCCTTGTACTTTCCTGGTCGAGAACCATTACGGTCTTGTGCTGGCTGCAAATACGCGGCCACGGACCACAGAAAGCAATCATTGTCACGATTCTTTATATTGACCACAGCCTTTTTCAATGCTATTGCTGGTGGTGTTTTAATAAAGCTAGACCCAGCATTCAACGGGTTGAAATGACAAATGTTGATTTGTAAATGATGAATTTTGTCTAACGCTAAACCACTGGGTCCTTGTTGAAGTTTATCAAATTTTGATAGCAAGGCATTCACCACGTGGGTTTCATACCACTGTTCCAAATTATGGGCTATGAATAGCTCTTGCATTTTACTACAAATATAAAATGTGTCTTTATGCTCTACATCCTTCTTTTTATATATGAAATCGCACACCAGTTCTGTATTCACCTTTAAAGCCGTATGCAACCTTTGCGCTGTGCAAATTTCAATTTTAAAAATTTCAAAACAAGATTGTAAAAATTCTTTGGGAATCAAACTTTTTCTAACATTGACTACGCGGCCAGAGCACACACGTGATTTGAAACAACTGTTTAGAGGTTCCCAAGTTAGGCTATCGGTAGCAGTGGCAAAAGACATTATTTTAGAAAGAACACTCTCACCCGAGTTTTCAGCTGTAGACTGCTTGACAAGGGTTCCACTCTAAAGCCACTTGGTTTTCAACTGTATTTGCAATAGCAGTGAACCTTTTGTTTTCCAAATATCTAAAAAGAAATAAAATAAACCACCATAAGTATATCCATTCCATATAGTTTATGCCTTTCATAAACAAAACAAAATCAAACAGGTTATATATATATATAAAAAACAAATCTCACTTTGACGTGTAATGCTTTGCTATATTCCCGTCTCGTGGGCTAGTGTGGAAATGGTTTCCTCTTCTATCGGTCTGTCTTTCTCTTTCTTTAATATATTTCCCACAGACACACGACAGGTAGGCTATACACGTTATCTGCAAACAAATAAATAAATAAAATCATTAATTACCTAATCAATAAATAATTGCATGTATTTATATAAAAATCAATAAATATATAAATATATACCTACCCCACAACAAAGTTAAGTATTTTCCACCAACACCAAAACTGATAAACAAGATCAGGGGTTTCATGCAACGCAGTGTGTTCAAAGGTAGTCACCTAAGTGAGCGTGGAAATGATAACGACATGTCTTTATATATGCTACGTTGCATGTATAATCTTTTTTTTCCCATGCTTTGAAGATTCTCTTATCGTGCACGTGGACAGCTAACACCCAAGCGAACACCTGTGCCGAATCAAATTTCACGTCAACTTGCATTTTGTCACGTACGAAGCAAGACAGGATGTAACTTGTTAACAGTTATCGCGCATGTAAATAGATAACGTCCCAAGCGAACACCTGCGGTAGATCAAATTTCACGTCAACTTGCATTTTGTCACGTACGAAGCAAAACAGGATGTCACTGGTTTAGCCTACATGTGGTTTCACACATGTGTGTGCATGCCTTTCACACTCCCCTGCAACCACGATGGTCAGATTATTTCACCTTCAAGCGTCACCTGTTGTCAAGTCAGATCAATGCCTTCCAATAATCTCAAATGACCTTCACCTCCTGCTCGTCGGCAAGTTTGTTTTCTCTACTCGCTTCGACCAACATAGAACCTAGCTCTCATTACCGTTTACACGTTAAAGGTAAAATATCAGAAAAACGCACGCTCGCTCTGTCATACACCGACCCGTCGAAATAGCGATTGTTCTATTAAGCATGGTCCTTGTGGTTAGCGACAGGTTCGTTGAAACACACACACCCAGCCGTATGGTCTCTCTCTCTCAACCACCACGCTTTATAAACATTATAAACAGGTAAAGAAAAAGAAAACGTTTTTTCAACATGTATGGCGTTAGGCCCTTTGTGAATTATCTTTTTTGAAAAAAAAATATCTACCACATTTGAAAGGGGGCGTTAGCCCGAGTCCTAGGACACCTCGTACACGTCTCTAGCGTTATTGGTTCGTGAGATATCGGCAAAAATTATAAAAAACACGTGTTTACCCCAAAATCGCGTTTCCAAAATTTTTAAAAATTACAACGAGTAGTTCATAGCAAAGAAAACGTCTGTCTGAGTCCTTGGAACCATCGTACATGCCTCTAGCGTTATTGCTTCGTGAGATATCGGCAAAATCACAAAAAACATGTGTTTACCCCAAAATCGAGTTTCCAATTTTATTAAAAATTATAACGAGTGGTCCATAGGAGAGAGGACGTTACCCCGAGTCCTTGGACCTGTCGAACACGCCTCTAGCGTTATTGGTTCGTGAGATATAGCAAAAAGTCTAAAATCACGTTTTTACCCCAAAAAGACTGTGTTTCCAGATTTTCACATTTTCGACACCGACATTCCCGTAAAGAGCACGACGAGACGAAAAAAACGAATCCAAGCACGCCCTCCTAGCATGGCTCCTTCCATTCCAAGGTCGCAGGGTCTCACAACTTCCTAAGTGAGACAGCTCCCCCCTTACCACACTACTACCTACAGGTTTTCATCCTAGAGACTTGAAATTTATTTTGGGGGTAGAGGGGGTAGGGATCATTCATTTACGTCAAACAAACTTTTTTGTAGAGTTCCTAGTTTCCAAAATATAGGATTTTCAAAATTAAAGTGTTTTCAAAAAAAACATAAAAGTAAAAAAGTTTCATTATAGAAAATAAAGGGCATAAAGACCATTCGTTTGAGCTATGGCACAACGTTCTATCATGTTTAGTTTTCAAACTATCACCTAGTTTCAAAAACAAAAATTTTCATTTTTTTTTTCAAAAGTATAACGAGTGGTCCATAGCAAAGGGGCGTCACCTCAAGTCCTATGAACACCTCATTCGTGAAACTCCGACCATGGTTTCGAGAGAAAAGTCTATTTAAATGTTTCAACTTCGCGCGGCGGCCATGTTGGTTTATTGGGCACAGGAGTGTCAAGTGAAGCAGAACCCCCACTACTCCACTACTTGCGAGAAAAAAAATGTGAGCAAAAAGTGTGAGCAAAAAAGTAAGAGCAAATGTGAGAGCACAAATAATAAACTTAGTTATAACCTAACCTAACCCACAGAAACCTCATTTAAAGATTTTAGATTTTGCATTTTAACATTTTACATTTTAACATTTTAGATTTTAGATTTTTTCATTTTATATTTTTTAGGTTTTACATTTTACATTTTTGATTTTTTGTATTTTAGTTTTTAGTTTTTTTTAGATTTTACATTTTAAATTTAAGATTTTTTGATTTTAGATTTTACATTTTACATTTTCCGAAAAGAGTAAACTACAAGGTCACATACCTAACCTCACTAAACCTAACTATACCAAACCTAACTTAAGCTAATCCAAAGGCTAATGCACATACACAAAGTATATAAGTGCTCATGCAACTATCCTTATGCTAGTCTTATAGGCTACTGTACAACAAGATCACTACCCCAACCGAGTATTTTTTTCTTTCATTTTGTTGTTTACGCATTTGTCAATTTTCTAATTTCCCATTTTCAGTTTTTTTAATGTTAATTTTAAGTTTTACAATTTCATAATATGGAAACATGGAATTTGCATTTTGTTGTTTACACATTAGTCAATTTTCCAATTTTCCATTTTCAGTTTTTTTATGACAGTTTTAGGTTTTTCAATTTCATAATATGGAAACATGGATTTTGCATTTTATTGTTTACACATTTATTAATTTCACAATTTCCCATTTACAGTTTTTAAAATGTCAGTTTAAAGTTTTTCAATATCATGATATAGAAACATGGATTTTCCAATTTGTTGTTGTACATTTGTCAATTTACGAAATTCCCATTTACAGTTTTTAAAATTTCAGTTTAATGCTTTTTCTATTTTGTCAATATGGAAACATGGATTTTCCAATTTGTGTTTTACATGTTCATTTTGCATTAGGAGTGGAGAGAGGTGGGTAGTAATTAAAAATGTACAAGCAGTGTCCATACAATATTTTTTATTTTAAATACATGTACACTATTTACACATAATACATTTTTATATATATATATATATATTCTTTTTTGTTATAAATTGTACAGTTGTTTTTATTTTGTTTTCTATTTATATTTATTTTTTGATTATGATTACTATTGTATTTTATTTTTGTAGTGTTATTGTTTTATTTCCTAAATTGTTTTATGTATTTGCTAGTTGCAGGCAGAAGATTTTGATATTCATAACTTAACTCTTTAAGCATGGTCAATGATTGAGTAATGACCATAGGCATGTGTACCTATACCATTAGCATCAATCACTCTTTTATCATCACTAGGACACAAAGCAATTTTGTTTAGTCTTATAGATGATATGTCATGTTGTTTAGAAGTGATAATGTTCATTGGTATTCTTTTTACATTGTTTTTCATGACACAATCCTTATAATCTTGAAAGCTTATACAATTTTTGACAACACCTCTGTTAATACCTTTAATCTTTTTGATTTCTTTACCATTTATGTCTAAAGCGTACATTTTAGCTCTAAGTCCAACAAATGCTTTTATAATTTGTCCACAAGCCTCGTCTTTAAATTTCCCCAACGTTTTCTTGTTTGATGTAGAGTAACATATGTGATTAGTAGGATAATCTGATGTGTCCAGGTGTTCTAGGAAATCCAACTTGTCTAGATATACATCTGGGGTGTTAACCAAATAAATGAACGAGTCGGTATCCATATACATGAGTTTAAGATTGTCCATTCCATAATAGGGTAGCAGGACATCATAGTGGTGGGAATACATTAGAGTTTTTGAAATATCCAGTATACACATTCCAATATATATAGACTTATTGAATACAATGTTACGTTTAGCCATGTGGAAAGCAGCTAGGTTGGGACCATAAATTGTTCTGTCGATGAATGTTGGTTTAGCTATTAGCTTTTCTGCCTTTTTGCTGTCAGTCACAAGACGTATGTCTATTCTTTTACGGATATTTTCCATTGTTTTCCCAAAAATGGCATTGTTGAATAATTTGTACAGATTTTTCTCAAAATCATTTCTGGCTTGTTTTCGAAGGTTGTTATTAAAATCAACGTATGCCTTTAACCAAGGTCTTTGTTTAAACTTTAACACACGATGAATTTTTATCAATTTTATTCCATGATCTAAAGCCTGTTTTAATGCCATGTAGTGAACAACATATCGCCTTCGATTTCCAAGATGAGGAATTAGTTTTTTCAGAGACGAATTCTTAGGTTGTGTACACTCTGGTAGGAAAGGTAAATCGTTGTGTAGATCATGAAGGTCAGATGGGTAATCAACATCAACGTCTAGAATGTATCCCACAGGATCGTCTTCCTTTAGTTTTTCTAGATCAACAGTATCTGGAGAAACCCACTGAAATCCACCATAAGGAAGGGAGTGGCACATAGCCCACCCGTATTGGTTGTTGGCATCATCATAGGTAATAAACTGCGATGGTTTCTCAGAATCATAGGTTTCCATGTATTTATTGTTAGCTTCAGCATACCGATGAGGCACCTGGCATATGCCTCCACGTATTCCAGACTCGATTAAAAGAATCTGATCGTAATCCTGTAGCAATTCCAGTTCAATGCCTGTGTAAAGGAGCATTGCCTCGAAACTTAAACCAGGCGAAGTAAAGAAGTGTGCAGCATCCACTCGGTGTGTTTCTAGTGTTTTGTTTCTAAACGTTTCAAAGCTGTCTGCAAGAAGGAGTACATCTGATGTTAGGTAGAGGTCACTATATTCCCCTAGAGTTTTAATGTTGAACTGATTCCAGACATTTTTGGCATGTTCATAGTCTTCTTGACTAACATCTTCTTGACTTAATTTGTTAAAGAATGCCTCTTTTGGAGGTAAACACGTTTCACTTAACTTTTCCCATGAGTCAATGTAGTCATAACAAAATACCCCTTTACGAGTCATGAGCATTGCATTTTCTTTTCCAAAGTACTTGTCTGTTTCAGGGTATGATGTTAAGTTGGAAACTAAGTTTTCCAAACTACTCGGCATTAACCGAAACGTGTCCACAAATCGAAGCTTAACATTTCCTACATATTTGGTGAAGGAAATGTACTTTTCTTTGGAGTTAGCGATAACATCCACTCTCTCAGTAGTACATCCCAATTGCTTTACAATGAAATTTGCGTCGTAGCCACTCATATTATGTAAAAACACAGGAACGGGGTTACGTGTTTTACACCTCAAATTACAGTTATTGTGAGCACTTCCACGGTATTCCCCTGTAATATGGCAGTGGTCTCGAACTTTCCAGTCCTCTTTGGTGAATGGTTTTCGACACAAATAACAGGTTTCAGAACATTGGAACTCTGCTTCTTGATCCTGAGTTAAGGCCTTTGGAACATTTAAGCTGTAAAGGCGATCAATTTCATTAGCTATTGAGATCAAACAGTCCATAAACTTTTCTGCAGCGTCAGGTCCACGATAAATAACAGGTTGGCTTGGAAGATTTGTCTTTATGTGTTCCACAGCGGGTGATGGTTTAACGTATATACCAAAGCTCATAGGAACATGACTCTGGTATGGCACTGTATAACTTGCTTCAGGATTGGGCAAACATGTTTGATATGGTAAGAGTATACTTTCGAAATCTGCATAGATAACGTAAGGTATTCTTAGCATTTTTTCAACATTTAAAAATTTGACAATGGGGTTTTTAATAGGCATTTCAACCCTAGCAATGTCATGCTGGACACACAAAGCTCTATGTTCTTTTAATTTTTCCATTCCTTGTTGTCCATATTGATTATCAAAGTGAGTAAAACACCGTTTACACGTATATATCTTATGTTCACGGCGGGTAATCTGATGTGCTACTAGTTTATCAAAATCTTTGATAAAGACGTAGTGGTTCTGTCCGGATAATGAACTTAGCAGAAGGAGGTCGCGATGGTCTTGCAGCTCTTGATCCACAACCTTTAGAGGGAACAGTTTATTGTCTTCTTCCAATCCAAATACATTAATGGATATATCGTTAGCTTTTTCAAATTTGGGAATGTCTGCTAGCGATGTAGGAAATGATATTGTTGAAAAATCATACTTGTTTTCCAGATCCTTGTATTTACTAATGCGTTTAGCATCAGTTTTAACCAGTTTTGCTAAAATGGCATACATAAAACACCTCTCATCCTTAAAGTTTTGAGGATTAATGCAGGCTTTTCTTGCTTGTATAACTGCTGGTAATGGAATATATGTGCTTCCACGCAAGGGATTATACTTATTTATTTTTAATCGTACTCCTTCCACTGCTAACAAAGCCCAATTGCTGCCTTTTAGCTCAGATTCCTCCATTTCCGTAGTTAACTTTGTAAATTGTGTTTCCAAGAAACTACTTAAGTCAGTTTCCAAAAATAGGGCCTGATTTCGTGTTTTAAAAGCACGATCTGTAATTTCATTGGTAGATGTATGAATGAATCTACATTCAGCCACAAGATTAACTTTTATCGACTTGTGCATTGCTAGTTCTTTCTGCATAGCTTGCATTATTTGCTGTTTGGACTCTTTAAGGTATGAATTTAAATCCTTGCACGTATCGCAACGAATGAAATAGGATTTAAGTCGACCTTCAAAAGATGTCTCATATTCAATAAGTCCATTTTTGTCAGGGACCAATGACAGTAGGTAATGTTTTGTAGGCTCTGCCTTTTGTCTTTTAGCTGCCGACACAACATTACAACATTCTTCATGACGACGTCCATTGTAGGCATTGTTGAATGTACTACCACAGGTCTTGCACTCATGAAATTCACCACACGATACTTCATGTCGCTTCCTATGATAGTCTCGAAGAAAAGTCTTTCCACACTCTTTACACATATAGCTAGGAATGGCTTCTTCCATTATGAATGTTGATTTCTGCAAACAGCTGCTTACTGCGTATCACAGGGCTAGAGGTTGGTCGGTGAGACGGTCTTTCACGATGTGAACACCGTGAGAGGTAGTAGTCAACTGGTGATATTCTTGTGAAGGGTACTCTAATATACCCCTAGTCTAGACCAACAGCTCTTTACAGCGTATGACAAGGCTGTATACTGGATAGTGAGACGGTCTTTCACGATGTGAACACTGTAACAAGTAGTAGTCAACTGATTATATACTTGCTAAGGGTTCTCTAATATACAATAGTCAAGACCAACAGCTACTTACTGAGTAGTACAAGGCTGTACAATAGTTGTTTTAACAGTCTTTCACGATGTGGTAACTGTGAATGGTGGTAGTCAACTGATGATATTCTTGATAAGGGTCCTCTAATGTACCCCTGGTTAAGGGTAACAGCTGTTCACTGCTTATGACAAGGCTAAAGACTGGTTGCTTCAACGGTCTTTCACAATGTAAACACTGTGACAGGTAGTAGTCAACTGAAAATATTCTTATGGCCTACTCAAGGTTATCAGGTACTTACTGCATATCAAAAGGCTGTACACTCATGTGTGTTAGGCACTCTTTCTTGCTAAGGACCCCAATATTCCCTACACAAGGCTATACATGTTAGTTCTAAACACTTAGTGGTTAATTGTATATTCAATTTTTGTACAAAGCTTACACAAGCACGTTTTTTATGAGGTAAAACTTTGTTAAATAACTGCATGCGACACGCAAAGTATGTTGCCGCTATCTAGCGGTGACTATGAGAACTACTTGACCGACCAGCATGCTACCTAGCGCTCCATTTCAATACTCGCTCACTGAACGAACAGCATGCTATCTAGCGGTCAATATCAATACTCACTCAACTACCAGCCTACTACCTATCGGTCAATATAACAACTCACTCAACTACCAACATGCTACATGGCTTTTTTGGTCAGTTTTTTGTTGGCTTTTTTTTGTTCAGTTTCTGTTGGCTTATGTTGGCTTTTATTGGCTTTTGTTGGCTTTTGTTGGCTTTTTGTTGGCTTTTGTTGGCTTTTGTATTAGCTCTTTTATATTTGCTCTTGCTTGTGGGGGCTTATTTGGTCTTGGAAAGTATGTCAGTCCTTTTTTTATGGCTGTAAAATGCTTACAGCCATGTTTGTAAGCAGCAACAACAACAACAACACACAAAATTCCAAAAAAAATCGAAAGTACTCTAAGTTTTATCAATGACTCTCAACTCTTACACTTACCTCTATCCCATGCATAGTCAAAAATTAGTGTATTTTTCAAATTTTTCAAAAAATATTTGGAAAGTAGGCTATATCATTAAACTAAAAATCCTGAAAGACATATGTTAACTCCAACACCTACTTCTATACCACTCTCAGTCCAAAAATAGTGTATTTTTCAAATTTTCCAAAACATATTTCCAAAATGGGTTATATTTCCGAAATTAAAAAGTTAACAAAAATGTTTGTTTGACATAAATGAATGGCCTTTGCCTCCTCTACCACTGTACCAAGTCCCAGGTCTCCAGGACAAAAAATAAAATTTTTAAAAAGCGTTTTATTTCCAAAATTAGGAATTTTACAAACACATTTGTCTGACGTAAATCAATGGTCATTACCCCCTCTACCCCCCACACTAAGTCACATGTCTCTAGGACAACAAAAATAAAATTTTGAAAATGGGCTTATATTTCCAAAATTAGGAATTTTACAGAAAAGTTTGTCTGACGTAAATCAATGGTCTTTACCCTCTATATCCCCATACCAAGTCTCAGGTCTTTAGGTCAACAAAAATAAAATTTGGAAAAAATGGTCACTATTTTGGAAACTAGGAATTCTACAAAAAAGTTTGTTTAACATAAATGAAAGGCCTCTATCCCTTCTACCTGTAAACCAAGTTCCAGGTCCGTATGACAAAAATGAAAAAGTTCAACTGGGAAAGTAGGCGATTTTTCATATAACCAAACATTCTAAAATGTGTTCTATGGGCTTAAAAGAATGGCCTCTATGTCCTTTATTTTTTTAAATTAAACTTTTTTATTTTTTACACTTTTTTGAAAAAAGTTCAATTTTTAAAATTCAATATTTTGGAAACTAGGAATTCTACAAAAAACCTTCTTTGACATAATTTAATGGCCCTGACCCCATCTACCACCAAAATAAATTTCAAGTCTCTAGAATGAAAAATAACAGTAGTGGAGTGGTGGTGCTTCTAACCAGTGTCATGGCCGTCGCGTGGACTCACGCGGCGGCCATGACACTATTTGGAAGCGCCACCACTCCACTACTGTTATTTTTCATTCTAGAGACTTGAAATTTATTTTGGTGGTAGATGGGGTCAGGGCCATTAAATTATGTCAAAGAAGGTTTTTTGTAGAATTCCTAGTTTCCAAAATATTGAATTTTAAAAATTGAACTTTTTTCAAAAAAGTGTAAAAAATAAAAAAGTTTTATTTAAAAAAATAAAGGACATAGAGGCCATTCTTTTAAGCCCATAGAACACATTTTAGAATGTTTGGTTATATGAAAAATCGCCTACTTTCCCAGTTGAACTTTTTCATTTTTGTCATACGGACCTGGAACTTGGTTTACAGGTAGAAGGGATAGAGGCCTTTCATTTATGTTAAACAAACTTTTTTGTAGAATTCCTAGTTTCCAAAATAGTGACCATTTTTTCCAAATTTTATTTTTGTTGACCTAAAGACCTGAGACTTGGTATGGGGATATAGGGGGTAAAGACCATTGATTTACGTCAGACAAACGTTTCTGTAAAATTCCTAATTTTGGAAATATAAGCCCATTTTCAAAATTTTATTTTTGTTGTCCTAGAGACATGTGACTTAGTGTGGGGGGTAGAGGGGGTAATGACCATTGATTTACGTCAGACAAATGTGTTTGTAAAATTCCTAATTTTGGAAATAAAACGCTTTTTAAAAATTTTTTTTTGTCCTGGAGACCTGGGACTTGGTACAGTGGTAGAGGAGGCAAAGGCCATTCATTTATGTCAAACAAACATTTTTGTTAACTTTTTAATTTCGGAAATATAACCCATTTTGGAAATATGTTTTGGAAAATTTGAAAAATACACTATTTTTGGACTGAGAGTGGTATAGAAGTAGGTGTTGGAGTTAACATATGTCTTTCAGGATTTTTAGTTTAATGATATAGCCTACTTTCCAAATATTTTTTGAAAAATTTGAAAAATACACTAATTTTTGACTATGCATGGGATAGAGGTAAGTGTAAGAGTTGAGAGTCATTGATAAAACTTAGAGTACTTTCGATTTTTTTTGGAATTTTGTGTGTTGTTGTTGTTGTTGCTGCTTACAAACATGGCTGTAAGCATTTTACAGCCATAAAAAAAGGACTGACATACTTTCCAAGACCAAATAAGCCCCCACAAGCAAGAGCAAATATAAAAGAGCTAATACAAAAGCCAACAAAAGCCAACAAAAAGCCAACAAAAGCCAACAAAAGCCAATAAAAGCCAACATAAGCCAACAGAAACTGAACAAAAAAAAGCCAACAAAAAACTGACCAAAAAAGCCATGTAGCATGTTGGTAGTTGAGTGAGTTGTTATATTGACCGATAGGTAGTAGGCTGGTAGTTGAGTGAGTATTAATATTGACCGCTAGATAGCATGCTGTTCGTTCAGTGAGCGAGTATTGAAATGGAGCGCTAGGTAGCATGCTGGTCGGTCAAGTAGTTCTCATAGTCACCGCTAGATAGCGGCAACATACTTTGCGTGTCGCATGCAGTTATTTAACAAAGTTTTACCTCATAAAAAACGTGCTTGTGTAAGCTTTGTACAAAAATTGAATATACAATTAACCACTAAGTGTTTAGAACTAACATGTATAGCCTTGTGTAGGGAATATTGGGGTCCTTAGCAAGAAAGAGTGCCTAACACACATGAGTGTACAGCCTTTTGATATGCAGTAAGTACCTGATAACCTTGAGTAGGCCATAAGAATATTTTCAGTTGACTACTACCTGTCACAGTGTTTACATTGTGAAAGACCGTTGAAGCAACCAGTCTTTAGCCTTGTCATAAGCAGTGAACAGCTGTTACCCTTAACCAGGGGTACATTAGAGGACCCTTATCAAGAATATCATCAGTTGACTACCACCATTCACAGTTACCACATCGTGAAAGACTGTTAAAACAACTATTGTACAGCCTTGTACTACTCAGTAAGTAGCTGTTGGTCTTGACTATTGTATATTAGAGAACCCTTAGCAAGTATATAATCAGTTGACTACTACTTGTTACAGTGTTCACATCGTGAAAGACCGTCTCACTATCCAGTATACAGCCTTGTCATACGCTGTAAAGAGCTGTTGGTCTAGACTAGGGGTATATTAGAGGACCCTTCACAAGAATATCACCAGTTGACTACTACCTCTCACGGTGTTCACATCGTGAAAGACCGTCTCACCGACCAACCTCTAGCCCTGTGATACGCAGTAAGCAGCTGTTTGCAGAAATCAACATTCATAATGGAAGAAGCCATTCCTAGCTATATGTGTAAAGAGTGTGGAAAGACTTTTCTTCGAGACTATCATAGGAAGCGACATGAAGTATCGTGTGGTGAATTTCATGAGTGCAAGACCTGTGGTAGTACATTCAACAATGCCTACAATGGACGTCGTCATGAAGAATGTTGTAATGTTGTGTCGGCAGCTAAAAGACAAAAGGCAGAGCCTACAAAACATTACCTACTGTCATTGGTCCCTGACAAAAATGGACTTATTGAATATGAGACATCTTTTGAAGGTCGACTTAAATCCTATTTCATTCGTTGCGATACGTGCAAGGATTTAAATTCATACCTTAAAGAGTCCAAACAGCAAATAATGCAAGCTATGCAGAAAGAACTAGCAATGCACAAGTCGATAAAAGTTAATCTTGTGGCTGAATGTAGATTCATTCATACATCTACCAATGAAATTACAGATCGTGCTTTTAAAACACGAAATCAGGCCCTATTTTTGGAAACTGACTTAAGTAGTTTCTTGGAAACACAATTTACAAAGTTAACTACGGAAATGGAGGAATCTGAGCTAAAAGGCAGTAATTGGGCTTTGTTAGCAGTGGAAGGAGTACGATTAAAAATAAATAAGTATAATCCCTTGCGTGGAAGCACATATATTCCATTACCAGCAGTTATACAAGCAAGAAAAGCCTGCATTAATCCTCAAAACTTTAAGGATGAGAGGTGTTTTATGTATGCCATTTTAGCAAAACTGGTTAAAACTGATGCTAAACGCATTAGTAAATACAAGGATCTGGAAAACAAGTATGATTTTTCAACAATATCATTTCCTACATCGCTAGCAGACATTCCCAAATTTGAAAAAGCTAACGATATATCCATTAATGTATTTGGATTGGAAGAAGACAATAAACTGTTCCCTCTAAAGGTTGTGGATCAAGAGCTGCAAGACCATCGCGACCTCCTTCTGCTAAGTTCATTATCCGGACAGAACCACTACGTCTTTATCAAAGATTTTGATAAACTAGTAGCACATCAGATTACCCGCCGTGAACATAAGATATATACGTGTAAACGGTGTTTTACTCACTTTGATAATCAATATGGACAACAAGGAATGGAAAAATTAAAAGAACATAGAGCTTTGTGTGTCCAGCATGACATTGCTAGGGTTGAAATGCCTATTAAAAACCCCATTGTCAAATTTTTAAATGTTGAAAAAATGCTAAGAATACCTTACGTTATCTATGCAGATTTCGAAAGTATACTCTTACCATATCAAACATGTTTGCCCAATCCTGAAGCAAGTTATACAGTGCCATACCAGAGTCATGTTCCTATGAGCTTTGGTATATACGTTAAACCATCACCCGCTGTGGAACACATAAAGACAAATCTTCCAAGCCAACCTGTTATTTATCGTGGACCTGACGCTGCAGAAAAGTTTATGGACTGTTTGATCTCAATAGCTAATGAAATTGATCGCCTTTACAGCTTAAATGTTCCAAAGGCCTTAACTCAGGATCAAGAAGCAGAGTTCCAATGTTCTGAAACCTGTTATTTGTGTCGAAAACCATTCACCAAAGAGGACTGGAAAGTTCGAGACCACTGCCATATTACAGGGGAATACCGTGGAAGTGCTCACAATAACTGTAATTTGAGGTGTAAAACACGTAACCCCGTTCCTGTGTTTTTACATAATATGAGTGGCTACGACGCAAATTTCATTGTAAAGCAATTGGGATGTACTACTGAGAGAGTGGATGTTATCGCTAACTCCAAAGAAAAGTACATTTCCTTCACCAAATATGTAGGAAATGTTAAGCTTCGATTTGTGGACACGTTTCGGTTAATGCCGAGTAGTTTGGAAAACTTAGTTTCCAACTTAACATCATACCCTGAAACAGACAAGTACTTTGGAAAAGAAAATGCAATGCTCATGACTCGTAAAGGGGTATTTTGTTATGACTACATTGACTCATGGGAAAAGTTAAGTGAAACGTGTTTACCTCCAAAAGAGGCATTCTTTAACAAATTAAGTCAAGAAGATGTTAGTCAAGAAGACTATGAACATGCCAAAAATGTCTGGAATCAGTTCAACATTAAAACTCTAGGGGAATATAGTGACCTCTACCTAACATCAGATGTACTCCTTCTTGCAGACAGCTTTGAAACGTTTAGAAACAAAACACTAGAAACACACCGAGTGGATGCTGCACACTTCTTTACTTCGCCTGGTTTAAGTTTCGAGGCAATGCTCCTTTACACAGGCATTGAACTGGAATTGCTACAGGATTACGATCAGATTCTTTTAATCGAGTCTGGAATACGTGGAGGCATATGCCAGGTGTCTCATCGGTATGCTGAAGCTAACAATAAATACATGGAAACCTATGATTCTGAGAAACCATCGCAGTTTATTACCTATGATGATGCCAACAACCAATACGGGTGGGCTATGTGCCACTCCCTTCCTTATGGTGGATTTCAGTGGGTTTCTCCAGATACTGTTGATCTAGAAAAACTAAAGGAAGACGATCCTGTGGGATACATTCTAGACGTTGATGTTGATTACCCATCTGACCTTCATGATCTACACAACGATTTACCTTTCCTACCAGAGTGTACACAACCTAAGAATTCGTCTCTGAAAAAACTAATTCCTCATCTTGGAAATCGAAGGCGATATGTTGTTCACTACATGGCATTAAAACAGGCTTTAGATCATGGAATAAAATTGATAAAAATTCATCGTGTGTTAAAGTTTAAACAAAGACCTTGGTTAAAGGCATACGTTGATTTTAATAACAACCTTCGAAAACAAGCCAGAAATGATTTTGAGAAAAATCTGTACAAATTATTCAACAATGCCATTTTTGGGAAAACAATGGAAAATATCCGTAAAAGAATAGACATACGTCTTGTGACTGACAGCAAAAAGGCAGAAAAGCTAATAGCTAAACCAACATTCATCGACAGAACAATTTATGGTCCCAACCTAGCTGCTTTCCACATGGCTAAACGTAACATTGTATTCAATAAGCCTATATATATTGGAATGTGTATACTGGATATTTCAAAAACTCTAATGTATTCCCACCACTATGATGTCCTGCTACCCTATTATGGAATGGACAATCTTAAACTCATGTATATGGATACCGACTCGTTCATTTATTTGGTTAACACCCCAGATGTATATCTAGACAAGTTGGATTTCCTAGAACACCTGGACACATCAGATTATCCTACTAATCACATATGTTACTCTACATCAAACAAGAAAACGTTGGGGAAATTTAAAGACGAGGCTTGTGGACAAATTATAAAAGCATTTGTTGGACTTAGAGCTAAAATGTACGCTTTAGACATAAATGGTAAAGAAATCAAAAAGATTAAAGGTATTAACAGAGGTGTTGTCAAAAATTGTATAAGCTTTCAAGATTATAAGGATTGTGTCATGAAAAACAATGTAAAAAGAATACCAATGAACATTATCACTTCTAAACAACATGACATATCATCTATAAGACTAAACAAAATTGCTTTGTGTCCTAGTGATGATAAAAGAGTGATTGATGCTAATGGTATAGGTACACATGCCTATGGTCATTACTCAATCATTGACCATGCTTAAAGAGTTAAGTTATGAATATCAAAATCTTCTGCCTGCAACTAGCAAATACATAAAACAATTTAGGAAATAAAACAATAACACTACAAAAATAAAATAAAATAGTAATCATAATCAAAAAATAAATATAAATAGAAAACAAAATAAAAACAACTGTACAATTTATAACAAAAAAGAATATATATATATATATATATATATATATAAATGTATTATGTGTAAATAGTGTACATGTATTTAAAATAAAAAATATTGTATGGACACTGCTTGTACATTTTTAATTACTACCCACCTCTCTCCACTCCTAATGCAAAATGAACATGTAAAACACAAATTGGAAAATCCATGTTTCCATATTGACAAAATAGAAAAAGCATTAAACTGAAATTTTAAAAACTGTAAATGGGAATTTCGTAAATTGACAAATGTACAACAACAAATTGGAAAATCCATGTTTCTATATCATGATATTGAAAAACTTTAAACTGACATTTTAAAAACTGTAAATGGGAAATTGTGAAATTAATAAATGTGTAAACAATAAAATGCAAAATCCATGTTTCCATATTATGAAATTGAAAAACCTAAAACTGTCATAAAAAAACTGAAAATGGAAAATTGGAAAATTGACTAATGTGTAAACAACAAAATGCAAATTCCATGTTTCCATATTATGAAATTGTAAAACTTAAAATTAACATTAAAAAAACTGAAAATGGGAAATTAGAAAATTGACAAATGCGTAAACAACAAAATGAAAGAAAAAAATACTCGGTTGGGGTAGTGATCTTGTTGTACAGTAGCCTATAAGACTAGCATAAGGATAGTTGCATGAGCACTTATATACTTTGTGTATGTGCATTAGCCTTTGGATTAGCTTAAGTTAGGTTTGGTATAGTTAGGTTTAGTGAGGTTAGGTATGTGACCTTGTAGTTTACTCTTTTCGGAAAATGTAAAATGTAAAATCTAAAATCAAAAAATCTTAAATTTAAAATGTAAAATCTAAAAAAAACTAAAAACTAAAATACAAAAAATCAAAAATGTAAAATGTAAAACCTAAAAAATATAAAATGAAAAAATCTAAAATCTAAAATGTTAAAATGTAAAATGTTAAAATGCAAAATCTAAAATCTTTAAATGAGGTTTCTGTGGGTTAGGTTAGGTTATAACTAAGTTTATTATTTGTGCTCTCACATTTGCTCTTACTTTTTTGCTCACACTTTTTGCTCACATTTTTTTTCTCGCACTTTTAGGTTAGGTTAGGTTAAGTTAGGTTAGGTTAGGTTATAACTAAGTTTATTATTTGTGCTCTCACATTTGCTCTTACTTTTTTGCTCATACTTTTTGCTCACATTTTTTTTCTCGCACTTTTAGGTTAGGTTAGGTTAAGTTAGGTTAAGTTAGGTTAGGTTAGGTTATAACTTAGTTTATTATGTGTGCTCTTACATTTGCTCTCATATTTGCTCTGACTTTGAAGTTAGGTTAGGTTAGGTTAGGTAAGGTTAGGTTAGGTTAGGTTATAACTTAGTTTATTATGTGTGCTCTCTCATTTGCTCTTACTTTTTTTTGCTCTGACTTTGAAGTTTGGTTAGGTTAGGTTAGGTGAAGTTAGGTTAGGTTAGGTGAAATTGGGTTAGGCAGAATGGCTGCAGTATGAATCAAAAGCCAGGCAGTTCTTGTCAGTTTTGCCTCACAAGGCTGAGTGTACCCCGTTCCACTCTTGAGACCAGAAATTAAATTTCTTGGCAGAGCCGGGGATTCGAACCTCAGAAATGACCGCTAAGAATGCTAGCCACTAACCCAAAAACTGGACAATATAAGGCTGGTCTTGATTGTACACGATCAATCAATAATTTCCTAATAATAATAATAATAATAATAATAATAATAATAATAATAATAATAATAAATATTCCATTTAACAACTACACGGCCGACCTCTCCCTGTGACGTAATTAACGGTCTCAGGGCGTGGCGGCCATGTTGCCCATTAGCCCCTGCCCCAGCTATGACTAACCGCTCCATAAGAATAACATTGGGCGGTTACGCGCGGCGGCCATCTTGCCCATTAGCCCCTGCCCCAGAACCGCCCTTTATATCCTACTGCCTACCAGGTCTACCACTGTTTTTCTCACTTTCCAACTTAATTAAGGAGCTTCGGTGGCGTAGTCGGTAGCATGCTGAGCTTCTATGCCCAAGATAGCGGGTTCAAACCCGGCCGAAGCCGTCGGATTTTTAAGGCGTTAGAAATCCCTCAGTATGCCTTCCTTCGGAGGGGAAGTTAAGCCGGCGGTCCCATGTCATAGATTTATGGCATGTTAAAGAACCTTCCATTAATTACACCTGTGTGAAGCTAAATTGGATAGGTTAAGAATCTAAACAACGCTCTTAGGTTTCTACGTTCGTTGCCAAGAGCCGACTGCGGTAGCGTCTAGTAACTAAGTTCTGAACTAGGCCTAGTAGTCGTTGACGGTGGCGTTTGGCGGCAAAAGTAGGAACTATTTGAAAAATTCTAAGTTGCAGTCTGTACTTAAATTAAAAAACAGATACACACACTAATACAGCCATCACAATTAACACCGGTTATCAGATAGATTCTACACACACCCAAAGTACACGGCCCCTAAACTGAGGAACCAACCAACCAACTTTATTAACCTCTGAGGTAATCTCTCCTTCCCAAATCTCATCACATAACCCCACCATCTCAGTAGCTTGCCACGGTGGGTGAGTGGTTATCGTGTCGGACTACAGCTTGCAGGTTCGCTCCTAGCCATGGTAAGTGATTTTTGAAAGGTGACAAAAGTCACGACACGCATGTCATAAGTTGTTGGCATGTTAAAAAGAAACATTTGAATTCAGTAGGCTGTGTTCATAATGGCAAAATTTATCTCAGGATTTTCCGCCAGCACAAAAGTTCGTACTTTCTCTACTATAAAGCGATATAGTGTCAAGGAGCTTATATATCTAACCTCCTTGACTTTCATAGCGCTCCAAGGAAGAACAAAAATCGACATGCAAGCTGCCCTTTGGGTGTCAAATAACAAAGCTTGCACCCGGCACCGAGGCCATACGATATTATTATTATTATTACCATCGCAGTCGGTTTATACAGAAAGCTTCATCTGTAACTTACCCTTCATCTCTTCATTATGAGCACCATCCTGCCATTGCCCCACCTATTTGTGTCAGTCCTCAAATCAGTTACCTCCAACTCAATCCACACAGTCCACACTTCCATATAGCAAGGTCGGTCTAAATACCAAGCAATGTCATTGATTGTTTTAGGAGCTTTGCATGGTCATGTAGCCCGTATACTTGGGTGTGAGTAGAACTTAACTTGTGTCACTGTGATGTCTGTACTTGTGTGTACTGGTAATTGAGGTAGGAATTGTGTAGGAAACGGCCATGGCCTTAGGTTAGGTACCATCCCGGAATTTGCATAGAGTTGACTGTACTGAGGAGATAAAGTCCAGGTTCGGTCAAGCCAGAAATGCATTAAATGAGGAGAGAGTTCTGTAGCAGAGACCTTAATTTACATCTAAAAATTAGACTTCTGAGATGTTATATCTTCTCCACCTTGTTCTATGGAGTTGAAACCTGGACCATAAAGAAACGAAAAATGGTCAGATTGGAGGCATTTGAGCTATGGACGTACAGAAGGATACTGAGGCTGAGTTGGAAAGAAAAGGTCACCAGCGATGAGGTGATGAGGCGAATGGGAAAGAGAAAGGAAATTTTAAATAAAGTCAAAATTAGAAAACTGCAGTATCTGGGTCAGGTGATGAGAGGAGAGAAATATCATCTGCTGCAGCTGGTCATTCAAGAGAAGCTACAAGGCAAGAGAAGACCAGGAAGACGCATTTCTTGGATCGATAATCTGAAAACTGGGTTCAATTGTTCCACTATTGAGCTGTTTCGTGCTGCATCATCTAAAGCAAGTGTCTCTATGATGGTTGCCAACCTCCTGAGAGGAGATGGCACATAAAAAAGAAGAAGAGAAAGTGGGAAACCACGAAAAATCACTTCCAGGATGGCTGAGGTAGTGATCAAACCCACCTCTACTCATGTTTGCCTCACGAGGCTGAGTGTACCCCGTTCCAACCCTCAGATCAGAATTAAATTAAACTCATTGTCAGAGCGGGGAATCGAACCCGAGCCTCCATGTTGACAGCCAATAATGCTAGCCACTACGCAACGAGGCGGACGATGTAGAGAGAATTCCGCCACTTCATTTAAAAATAGAAATGTTAATGGATTTAAACCAATGAAATAAAACGTTAGCATCTTCGATTTGATCCTCTTTTGAATTCCTTCTTAATTCGTATTACTCTTGCAGAATACAGTAGACCGCAACTGGTATTCCTTCACTTCGACTTTATCTCCCCTTTATCGGTCCTTGGAATAATATCTTCCCACCATGAATTTATAGAACGGTGTTAGGGAGAGAATCTTCCCACCCCTTTCATTTCAAGCAGTTCCACATGCATCCACAAGCTAGCTGCAGAGAAATATTGAAAACCCATTAAGTTGATGTATACCGTCATCAGAAACCAAAGGTGGGAATCATATATCCCAGTGGTCTCAACAGTGCAGGTGCTCACCAGTTCGGTTGTGTTGAGTGAATGCAATGCATTGTTTTACAGAAGAAGGTGTCTTTATAGAAGATAAGAGATTTGTAAACATTGGTATATAATAGAAATATAATATTAATAATGGCTTTGGTCACTTGAGTAAATATATTTCAGCTAGAATGGAAATAATTATCCTGTTCAGGGTGTTTGCCATAGAATATAATATTTTTAAATTATTGAATTATATTGGAATATAGTAACTTTTAACATTCCAAAATCACTTTTATATTTTTGTGCAGTTTTCGGCAAAGATGTTATAGGTCACTGACCTTGTGTTGCGTGGGAGTTACGCTTGTTTTTTTTTTTAAATTATAGAGCGTGATTGGTGTTTTGTGTATACTAGATCCTGTTAAACGAACCTCATTATTGAGTGATAAACACAGTATCATCATAATTTGGAGGTGGGATATTATTACCCCATTGATCATTTAAGAAAACATACTGTCGGGCATGGGCAGTGGGATAATAATTTCCCACCCCATATTTCATAAAATAGAATCAACACCTATAAAATTGTTGGATATTCCTACTCATCTATCAACCCCAATTACAAATGTGCACAAAAAAAATTATACCCCCAGTCTTTTATCCTATAAAGGGTTAACCTGCTGCAATTTAGTTCCTCCTACCTGGCAGGTGAAAAGCTAAAGGAAGCAACTTCTGCTACTTTGGAAGCAAAATAACAAGCGAGGGTATAGAAAGTAGGTTGGCTCAGCCAAGGAAAGCATTTCTACAGAAAATAAATGTATTGTCATCAAATATAGATTTCGGTATTACCAAGTTATTTTTGAAAGACTTCATCTGGAGCGTGGTGCTCTATGGAAGTGAAACTTGGACTGTTGGCGCAGCAGAAAAGAAGAGGCTAGAAGCATTGAAATGTGTTACAGGAGAATGAAGAAGATCATATGGGTAGATAATGTAACAAATGAAGAGGTATTAAGATGAGTGGGAAAGGAGAGATGTTTCTGGCAACTGTTAGCAAAGAGAGGAGATAGTTTGGTAGGACATGTATTAGGACAACCAGGAATAGATGACTTTGTCATGGACGGAAGGGTCTAGGACAAGAACTGTAGGTGTAGACCAAGGTTATATTTTGTTAAACAGATTAATAATAATAATGTTATTGGTTTTACGTCCCTTTTAACTACCCTGGCTTTTAGAGACGCCGGGGTGCCGGAATTTTGCCCCGAAGGGGATATTTAACGTGCCAGTAAATGTACTGACACAGCTCCCTCGCATTTGCGCACCCTCAAATGCCAACTGACTGCGCCAGGTTTCGAACCTGCAACCTTGGGCTCAGCATGCGAGAGCGTTACCCCTGAGCCACGCAGCCAGACTGTTAAACAGATTGCCTTGATATTAAGTGTAGAGATGAAACGATTAGCTCAAGACGGAGGCATGGAGCGCTGCATCAAACCACTGAAAAGACTGAAGAATCAAACAACAACAACAACATCAAAAATCTGGCATTAGGTTTTCTTGAATTTCTTTCCTACCAACATCACTTGCATAGGCGATAATAAGTAACGTACTGTAGTTATATTTCGAAAGTAAGCTAAGTTTGTAGGTGTACGTGACCATTAATCTCGCAATCATGAGCTACAGGACCTCATTTTTATGTGGAATCTTAACAATTGGACGTGATATTTCAGTTCGAAAATGTTGTATTCAAAGGTGGAATGAAAAGGTTTTTTTTTTCTTTGTCGCAAAAAGGTACTTTAGTGGATAATATAGTTGATTCTCAAGTTGAATGAGCCGAGAGTTTCCTATTCCAATTAATTATCAAAGTTCCTTCTATCTGGATGGTAGCCTGAGGGTTGTACAAACACCCAGTATCCAGCAGACCCGCTCTGTGGCATGCATAAAACAGAAGGTTCGCACCTCCAGTTCAACTCTTGTGTTTACCGCCCCAAGTTAGAGCTCAATTCTTGAGTAGCCGGGAGCGGCTGTTTGAAAATTAAATTAACATGTTTACTCCCAATGAAATATTGGAGTAAAGTTTGAGTAAGTTCAGCCAAACTGGCTGCGAAACTTCACAGTGATATCTGGCATCTCGAGAACTACAGCGATTTGCCTTCACTCCCTCACTGCCTTTATCCTATTGTCATGGTTTCGATTCTAGCACTCAGCGAAATCTGGTATACTGAACTAATACCATGAGTTCCAGATGTCTGTCTGTTAGGTCGTCAGCCCGAAGGCCGGTTGGATCCTTAGAAAGTACCGCCATTAGGTTATGTGGGTAAATACCCACAAAACCTCAAGCCAGCGCTATATTGAGGCGTACTAGGCAAGATGAGGAGTGAGGTAGTTTGCCATTGCTTGCCTCACTGAGTCAGAACAGCAGTACTAACTCTATGAGTAGAATCTTTCACAGCATCCACAGGCACTGACTGTGCCCTGAATGTCATTACTAAGCACCACCCATACCTCAGTAGCTTCCATAGAATCACAGCCATGAGTGAGACTGATACATCGGTGAAAAGCCACATTTTACTATAGCCTGTGTCAACAGACAAATTCAAATGTACTGCATTCATCAAGAGATGGCAAACAGGATATTCCAGATAGATAAGGAAAGATAAGAGAACGTTCATGGCATTATTTTGTAGACTTAGAAAAGGCTTTTGATAACGTTTATTGGAGTAAATTGTTTGACATTTTGTAAACTACTGAAATAATGTTCTGGGATAGGAGGGTACTCTACATTCCGTACATAAACCAGACAGCAGTTATTCGAGCCAAAGGACATCAGAGAAAAACTGGTATTCATAAATGTGTAAGACAAGGCAGCAACTTATCACCCATACTTTTCAATCTATACATTGAACAAGCAATGAAGGACATTGGAGAAAAATTCCAAGTAGGAATAATGATTCAAGAAGAAAGAATTTCAACTCTGAGATTTGCTGATGGCATCGTCATCTTAGCGGACACACCAGAGGATTTGATTGAGGTTTTTAAAGGGTATGGATTCTGTCTTGAGAAAAGAATTCATGATGAAAATTAATAAATATTTTAAAACAAGTAGTTCCGTGAAGAACTATACAGCCTATTTTCATATATCCTACTTATATTAACTGCCATTATCATCATACAAAATTTCAGTTTGAATGCTGCAATACATTCGTAGATATTGAGTACCAACTAAATATTTCGGATGGTCGCCATGTTGGATTTTATATATGTAGGTCCTAGAGTTATGTAATGTTACATCAAGATTATTGTGTACGTGTAGCATTCAAATTTCAATCGCATGATTAGGACACAAGAAGTAACAAGGAGATTTTAAAATTTTGCACAGCTGCCATCTTGTGGTTATGGAAACAATTGATATAAATTAGATGCCATTGTATTAACATTCGTAAAAGGATTTACTGTACCAAGTTTCACTGCTCTCCGATGGTTAAATTGCGAGAAACATCCATGTGAATATTTATAATTCGCGTCGCCGCCATGATGGATTTGTGATCACCAGGTCATTTAAAGTCCTATAGGTGAACTTAAGTTCATAGCCCCTACGAACATTAAAAAATTCAGTTTGATTGCTATAATAGATTCGTAGATATTCAGAGTCGTCTGAATATTTCGGATGGTCGCCATGTTGGATTGTTAAATGTATAGACCATAGAGCCATGTACCATTAAAGGAAAATTATTGCGTAGGTTCATTATTCAAACTTTCACTTCGATTGCCTGATTACGACACAAGAAATAAAAACTTAATTTTTAAATCCGCACAGCTGCCATCTCGAGGTTATGTAAACAATTGAACCAAATTAGATACCAGTGCATTACAATGTGTATAAACATTTCCTGTACCAGATTTCATTGCGTTTGGAACATTAAATCGCGAGAAAGGTCTATTTAAAATTTTCAAATTTGCTTGGCCGCCATGTTCGTTTTGTAGTTAACCGGTTTTTGAAAGTCTTATAGATGAACTTCCAGTAGTGCCGTTTATCTCCCTACAAAATTTCATGGTGATACAGCTAATAGTTTCAGAGATATAGAATGCCGGTGAAATATTTCGCACATCCGCCACCTTGTGGTTATGTAAACAATTGAACCAAGTTAGATGTCGGTGCATTACAATGTGTATAAACATATACTGTACCAAGTTTTATTGCGATTGGTTGGTTAAATCGCGAGAAACGTCTATTTAAATGTCGCAAATTCGCGTGGCCGCCATGTTGGTTTTGTAGTTACCAGTTTTTCAAAAGTTACATAGGTGAACTTCTAGTAGTTCCCTTTATCAATGTAATAAATTCCAGGGTGATGTCGGTAATAGTTACGGAGATATTGAATTCTGGTGAAATATTTTGCACAGCCGCCATGATGGATTGGTGAGACGTAACGAAATTTGAAGGGCACGGTCGAGGTCGCCCGGAATAGTGCTATGAACTTACCGAGTTTCATTGAAATCGCTCAAGCCGTTTAGAATTTATTAGTGGGGGACACACACACACCTCACACACACACACACACACACACACACACACACACACGCACACACACACGGACAAAAGGTGATTTCATAAGCCTATTTTTTCAAAATTGAAAATAGGCTAAAAATGGAATGCAGCCTAAAGAAACCAGAAACTCCTATGGACGTCAAATCGGCAGGTAAAATGCTAAAGGAAGTAGGTGAGTTCTGCTACCTAGAGTAATGTAGCACCTTAAACTTCAATCACATGTAAAATTAAATTCAGGATGAGTCTTATATTTTCCGACTATTGGAAATGAAATAATACATGTTGACCAACTGAAAGTTGTTAATTAGTCAACACTTGAGCATCTTATTGTGTAGTGTCTAGGATTCTTTGCTGTCGCCCCGAAGGTCCAGGATCGAGTCCCGGTACTGGTAAATAATTCAGTTCTGATCTTAAGGTTGGAATGAAGTTTACTCAGCGTAGTGAGGCAAAACTGAGAAGAGGTGGGTTCGATTCCCACGTTAGCCATTCTGGAAGTGGATTTTCGTGATTTCCCACTTTAACTCCAACAAATGTCGGGAGAGTTTCCAACTTGAGAACACAGCTGCCTCCTTCGCAATCCTCACCTGAATTACAAATTGCACACATTAATACAGACATCACAAAATACTGGTTTTAAGACAGAAGTACACACACACACACACACATGTACATGGCGATATATACCCACGATGTCCAAGCCCCTCAAATAAAACAACAACAGCTTACTATATTTTAACTATTGGTAGGACTGGAGTTTCAACAAAAACGCCTAAACAACAAAGGCATATATTGAGCTTACAAGGTCAATTAGTATATCAAAGTTCTTAATATTTGAGATAATTGACTTCTTTGCCATCCAGCCTGTTATACGCATCTTAAACCCTAATCACTGTTCACTGCAGGTAGTGACAGTCTGGTGAGCTCACAATTGATCCCCTGTGGCCTACGTATTGCTCGTTGGAGCAACTAACACGTAATCCATGCTCCATCATGAACGTGTCATCAGAGCGAGCACGCTCTAGTTCTAGTCCAGTAACTTGCTCCCTACGAGTAGTGAAAATGAAAATCCACAGCCTGATTCCAGTCTCCGACCGGGTCAGGAATGGAATGAATGAAGCCCCCATCTAGCGGCGAGGATATGAACTGTGCCGGCTGCCGAGGCCTGACGCACTCCTCTGGGGCAATGATTAAATGAATGACAGATGAAATGAAATGATAGTGGAGAGTGTTGCTGGAATGAAATTTTGACAGGGAAAACCGGAGTACCCGGAGAAAAACCTGTCTGCCTCCGTTTTGTCCAGCACAGATCTCACATGGAGTGACCGGGATTTGAACCACGGACCCAGCGGTGAGAGGCCGGCGAGCTGCCGCCTAAGCCACGGAGGCTCCCTACGAGTAGTACTGCACTTTAATGATATACAGTATTAGTACTAACAATGCTTTCATTAGGCTCGGAAAATGGACTGAACTACGATCGCAGAAAGTCCATCAAGTTTAGGAATGATATTGCCAGGTGATATACCAAGCGGCTTAGCTCAATGCGTTAACATGCAAAGCCATCGAGCCAGAATAATTCCTGACTTCGGAGACGTGTGTGATCAAACCCCAATGTTGGCCATTCTTGAAATACAGCGAGGGCTCTCTCTTCAGAACGGAGCCTAAGATTCGCCGCGTGCCGGGTGGGCTACTGTGTGTGTAGCCTCCTGTCGAGCAAGATACTGGCACTAGCAGCAGCGTAGTGCCCAATTAGTTCAACACATTCACACTTTTTAACATATTAATTAATCATATTTACTTACATGAATTTCAGAGTAGTTGCTGGAAATGCTGTCCTTCATTTTCTAAACACACATTGCACCAACGTAGGAGGTTTTGGTACACTCACTGTAATTCATCCTCACTGAGTTTCGTATCAGTGCAGTTTCTTCGTTCTCTAGAGCCTCCAGATTAAGTGGATTGTTTCTGTATACATTTTGCTTAAGGTTCCCCCACAAGTAAAAATCACACTGCGCTAATAATAACAATATCGTATGGCCTCGGAGGCCGGCTGCAATCTTTGTTATTTGACGCCCAGAGGGCAGCTTTCATATCGAATTTTGTCGTTCCTTGGAGCGCTATGAGTATCAAGGAGGTTAGATATCTAAGAACCTTGACACTATAGCGCTTTCTAGTAGAGAAAGGAGGAACTTTGTGTTGGCGGAAAATCCAGCGATTAATTTTGCCATTATGAACACGGCCTACTGAATGAAAATGGGTTCCTTAACATGCCAACTACATACGACATGACTGCCGAGATTTTTGTCACCTTTCAGAAATCACTTACCACGGCCAGGAGCGAACCTGCAAGCTTTGGGTTGGTAGTCCGACACTATAACCACTCACCCACCGTAGCTGGAAATGCTGAAACTTACGAACATATCTGCTGTAAAACTTCTTCTTGAGAAGATAAGTTTTCATTAGGAAATATCGATATTTTGTTCTATACCTAACCATGTTCACGGGATACAACATAGCCTACAGTACTTCACCTCAAGTCTTAATTATCTGAACTAAGGTACCTTCCCAGCTCCGTATATAATAAGTGCAATGCCAGCATTCGGGACTTCCCGTCCTGCTCCTTGTGTTATCGCTAAGTGCTAGTCAAGTGGCGGTGACCAATCACTCTCCGCCCGCACGAAAGCTCCGTTCTATAGGGAAGGTCCTCACTGTAGCTTCACTTCTTTGATTTTCAATTTTCACCTGCAACATTTCACGATTGAATTGACAGTCAGGCATACACAAACTCAGTGTACTTCAAGTCACTTACGGATACTGCCACTAAGGTGGTGAATAACAGCTTAGCCAATTGAAAACTGCCTGCGGTCGTAGTGTTTGTGTATTTTTTTTAAGGCAAAGGCAAATGTCTCTCGTGTGAGTTATTTCCTCTTGAGACCCATAAATAATAATTCTGTATGAATTAAACAGAACCATTCCTAAATTTAGTAGTCGGATTTTTTAAGAGCGTTAAAAATCCCTTAGTATGCTTTCCTTCGGAAGGGAAGTAAAGCCGGTGGGCCCATGTCATAGATTTATCGCATGTAAAGAATCTTCCACTAACTAAAATGTGTAGGTTAGGTTTGATTAATGCTATTTTAAGTACCAACGTTCGTCACCTGGCACTGGTTGCGATGGCATCTAGTAGTAGCCAAGTTCACAGCTAGGTGTCGTGGACGGTAGCATTTGGTAGCAAAAGTAGGAACTACTTGAAATTATCGGCTGCAGTCCTTACTTGAATTAAAAACAGATAACACACTAATACAGACATCACAATTAACACCGTTTATCAGACAGACTCTACACAGACCCCCTAAGTACACGGGGCTACATGACCGTGTTGCCGCAGCCCCTAAACTAAGGAACCAACCAACCATTCCTAAGTTGTTTCTAGTTTCCCCAGCGAATACAGCTGGTATCTTTAAAATCTATACAGATATTGTCAGAAGCCCCCTACATCCTACTGACCCACTGGCCTCTGCATGTGTATAAAAACCCTATGTTCATGCGACCAAGTATATAGGCTACTGTCACAACTAATCGAAATGTAAAAGAAAAACAATAATTAAAAGAACATTCTAGACACTACAGACTCCAACAAATAGAACAAGATGTTCAGTAAAGAACATATAGCCTACTTTCTCCTAAATGCATGGGTATTGTTATAACTCTTTGTCCTTTTCAAGGAGCATAATTGAATGTTGGTTGTAGTAGCTTGTTGAAATGCAATGTGCTATAGGGATATTAAACATGAATATCAGGTGCCATCTGTAAAAAAATTCAATCAATACGGTTTCACCGTGTGTGAATTGATATGGGGAATCGATTTGCACACATACACGTCCGCTATCTGCAAACTATTGGGCTGATGACCTTGTAGTTCAGTCAAACGTTGCGTGCCACAAAAAGGTATGTTGTTGCAACATTTGGTAGAGATCAAATGATTAGGTTGGTCGTAATTTGATTTAATCTTTTTAGATTTGGGTAGCCGCCATTACGTTTCCGTCAAGATGGCGGCGATATAAAACATGACAATGGAGTGCCCTTCGCATGTGCTACCTCTGTACCAAATTTCGTTCAATTCGGTTCCACCGTGTTTGAATTGATAGGGGGAATCTATTTGCACACATACATGACCGCCATCCGCAAATTATTGGGCTGATGACTTTGAAGTTTGCTCAAAAGATTCTTTATACATAAGGGTATAACGTTAAAACATTTCGTAGAGATCATATGATTAGGTTGGGCGTAATTTGATTCCAGCTTGTAACAATTGGGTGGCCGCCATTACGTTTTCGTCAAGATGGCGGCGATATAAAACATGACACTGAGGTCTCCTTTGATAGTGCTACCTCTGTATCAAATTTCGTTCAATTCGGTTTCACCGTGTTTGAATTGATAGGGGGAATCGATTTGCACACATACATGGCCGCCATCCGCAAAGTATTAGCCCGATGATCTTGTAGTTTGGTCAAAATATGTGTCCCTCAACAAAGGTATGTTGTTACAAAATTTGGTAGAGATCGGATGATTAGGTTAGTCGTAATTTGATTTAAGCTTTCCGCCATTACGTGTCCGTCAAGATGGCGGCGATATAAAATATGACTATGAGGTGCCCTTTGCTAGTTCTAACTCTGTACCAAATTTCGTTCAATTTGGTTTCACCGTGTTCGAATTGATAGGGGGGGGGACAGACAATCAGAGTACACACACTCACACACACAGAGACCGACAGACAGATAGACAATTTTTGGCCCTGTGTAGATCTCATTAGTCTACTTTCATATTTTGCAAAACTCGTAAGTAGGCTAAAAACCTGTCGATGCGGAACTCGCATTGGAAAGAGATCACGTAATCTTATTAGACCAGAAATAGCCTTTACAACATCAAACTACCACGCAGCCTTGAGAGGCAGAATTGAGAAGAAATGGGTTTCATTCCCACCTCCGCCTTCAAACAACACCTACTTTTCTTGCCAAAACAGAAAATTGAACCCGGTCCTTAAGGGTGACAGCCAAGAATACTAGCCACTTCACCGTCAGATGGCCCTTGCAAACTAAACTCTTCAGTCAAATTTACCCAATATATTCTATTATATCTCAGTTTAAGCAGACCTGACCTATTGACCCGCAGTCACTGAAGGTGTGTTCAGGTGACGAGCACATCACAGTAAATACCATTGCACCCAAGAGACAAAGAGAATAAACACCGTCTGTTGAGCAGAAACATGAAACACATAATAAGACAACAAGGACGAGCTCAGAATTTCTTTGTTTCATCAGCAGGGAATCTGCTATCTCGTTTGTCTCCCCTTTGAGACCGTCAGGAACAATACACTGAGGAACAGTTTTATAAGCCGTCCTACTTCCTGTGCTGATGCTGAACTTCACTGCTTTATCCTTCAACGTTAAGGTGTGCGCTCCGTCCCTCCCGTATATCATTTAACAAAGAAGTTAACAACATACCTATTCATTCCATTTCATTTGACGAATGATTAATTAGTAATGATAGGGCTCACTGCGTAAGTGTATCACAGCAATAGTAGCTACACCTTCATATATTTGTTTTGGGGGAGGAGGAATTTATTGCTTATTTTCATTTTATGAAAAACAAGAAGTTCCGTGAAGAACTATACAGCCTACTTTTCATGCCAATGATTATTCTACAGTATATGAACCTATCTAGAATAATGACAAAATTAAGTTGGTAATATTGAAATATCAAATTAGTTCAAAATATACCTGGTATAATGCAGCCTAATAGAACACTACAGTTGGCAGCCCTGGTGACTGAATATATTCTTAGTTCCATCTCTTAAGGTACAGAATAGAAAATTAGGTTGAAGTCCAATGGACGTTACATGCAGTTAGACACTGGATCTATCAGCACGCGTAAAAGCATGTTGCCAACAATACCATGCATGTGCTGGTCAGAAATAATCTGAAATATTATTATATCTTGTTGTGCCAATTTTGGATGAAATCCATTTGCTAGTATAGAAGTTACATGTATTTTAAAATTGGACATATCAGCAGGCATAGAATCATGTTGGCAGCACTGCCTTGTATTAATTACTCCAAATTAATCTACAATGTCAGGTGCTATACGTGTGCAAAGTATAGAGCTATTGGCTTGCATACTTTCTGATATATTGATATTAGGGTAAAAAAATATAGACAGCATTTATTAACAGTTGGCAGCCCTGATTGCTCTTAACAATACTTCCAGTCATTCTGTTATGGTACTCATAGCACATACGAAATTTGGTTGTAATCCAACTGATAGTATAGAAGTTACATGTATTTAAAAATTGGTACTATCAGCAGGCTTATAATCATGTTGGTAGAACTGACGTATATAAGTTACTCAAAATTAATCTAAAATGTCGGAATATACGTGTGCATAGTTTAAAGCTGTTGGCTTGCATACATTCTGATATATTGGTATTTGGATAAAAAAATAGAGAGAGCAATTATTAACAGTTGGCAGCCCTGGTGGCTCTTAAGAATACACTCAATCATATCTGTTTATGTACAGATATTACATACAAAATTTGGTTGAAATCCAATTGATAGTGCAGAAATAATCTGAAATATTATTATATCTCGTTGTGCCAATTTTGGATGAAATCCATTTGTTAGTATAGAAGTTACATGTATTTTAAACATTCGACCTATCAGAAGGCTTAAAATTATTTTGGCAACACTGTCATGGTTGGCCTCCTGGAAATAAAACTGAAATAGTATTATCTACATGTGTACCAATTTTGGAATAGCTCCCATGCATACCTTGCAAGATATCCAACATGGAGCTCAAATTTCTAGTGCGTTTTTTCAGCAGTTGGTAGCACTGACATCATTTTCAAATATGGACGTGAGCTATTCCGGTGCACGTCTTTACTCATACTAAATTTGGTTTTGATTGCTGCAGCCGTTTAGGAGTTGATAGGGGGGGGGGGGGGGAAACACACACAGCCAGCCAGCCAGACAGACAGACAGAAGGACAGACAGACAGACAGACAGACAGACAGACAGACAGACACACATTTTCCCGGATCGATCTCATAAGTCTACTTTTTCCTCATTTTTGCAAAATGTGAAAAGTAGGCTAAACAAGATGTTCAGCAGAGAACATATAGCCTACTTTCTCCTAAATGTATGGGTATATTTATAACTCTTTGTCCTCATCCCTAAAACCACCTCTACCACCATGTAGTGTTTGTTTTCTTTTATATTGATAATTAGCCAGTAAGTGTCAATATCAATATTATATACTTTATGATGATTGAATAACAAAACAACTAACTTATTGTAATGCATTCACGTCCGTTAATCTCTATATTAAGCCAGCCTGCAAACTTAAGAATCTTTCGTTTTGGGTACCTTCCCCTTTAAAAATCCGCGCCGATCACAGTAGGTTGGTGCTGCGACCTAGCAGTGAATTAATATTTATCTTGTACGCCTCGGGGTGTTCAACGAGCAGGCAATTTAAAGTAGCCAGGAGAGAGGCGATCCAGCTGGCAGTGTTTAAAGGTAATCGGAGCGCGATCGTGGCTAATAGTTGAACTACCAGTATTACAAAAATGCCATACTTCAGGAGGCCAGGTGTTTACACAGCGGTAAGTTTGGAACAATATTACCCACATAACCCACAAGAGGACAGCACCGTACAGAGGCATTAAGAAGGCTGTGGTTGATAACAACGTGTATCTAGTTCTTCTATTCTCCTTTTCCTAATGTCTTCTGTTTATGTGCAATGCTGGGACTGTCATTTTATTAATAAACGAGTGTATACATTAGCCTCCCCTTTGAGCTAAATGACATTTTATTCAGTATCTGTGGAAAGAGCTTGTGCACATCATTTGTAAAAGAATTCAAGAAAAAAAAAAGTTAACTGTAGCAGTATTCGATCCCCAGTCAACTGTGTGACAGACTAACACGCTAGCCCAGAGCCAACCATATCCTTAACATCATGGTGTTCTTAACTGATATATTAGATACAACCTGTTGGCAAATAATGACTTGAAATAAACTATTTCTTCACTGCAGTACATCTTCATTATAGATCATTTCATACGAAGTTTATATTATTGTATCAGTAGGGTATATCACATATAACATACTAAAACTACTGAAATATAAGACAGGCTCATAAGGAGAGCTGCCATCTTGTCGTGTGGCAGATACGGTTCAGCTCTTTTAAGCCACTCATACATAATAATATTATAATATTAAATTATAATAAATAACGGATCACGACCTTCAGGATAGCTTAAACCACCCTAGGCTTGATAATCTGAATTGGTGGGTCTTAAGCTATTGATTATAATGGTTGCATGATTCACACGGCCGCCATCCTGAAATGGCAAGGCCAATGACCTTGAAGTTTGGATGAAGGACGCGTCCTATATAAAGGTATGTCGTCTCCAAATTTGGTAGAGATCGGATGATTAGTTTAGCCGTAATTTGAGTTTACGTTTGGAACGTTTGAGTGGCCGCCATTCAATTTTGGTAAAGATGGCGGCGATATAAAGTATGACACTGAGGTGCCCTATGCTAGAGCTACCTCTGTACCAAATTTCGTTCAATTCGGTTTCACCGTGTTCGAATTGATAGGGGGGGACAGACATTCAGAGTACACACACACACACACAGACTCACACACACACATACACACACACACACACACACACACAGACACACAATTTTTCGCCCTGTGTTGATCTCATAAGTCTACTTTCATTTTTTTGCAAAAATCGAAAGTAGGCTAAAAATATGCTTACGAGATCACCTTTTGTCCGTGTGTGTGTGCGTATGCGTGTGTATCCCCCTCTTAATAACGTCTAAACGGCTGGAGCGATTTCAATGAAACTCAGTAAGTTCATAGTAATATTACGGCCAACCCCGACCGTGCACTTCAAATTTTATTACGTCTCACCAATCCAACATGGCGGCTGTGAAAAATATTTCACCGGCATTTTATATCTCCGAAACTATTACTGATATTATCCTGATATGTTGTACCGTGATAAAGGGGGAGACTGTTGTACCAGGAGTATAATGTACCTTGGATCACCATTTTGTTTCTCAGTATGTGCTGCTACCTAGGATAAAATAATCATAGTCGTATATGTACAACTCACCAGAGTGCAGTTATAACCTGTGTGTGATTTGCTTGCATGTTCGTAGAGCTGCTGAATTTCGAAACCAAATTTTGAGTGAATAAAGTAAGAGTCTTAGTTTTCAGTTATCGTTTTCCCAGTGCAAATTGACAACAAACTAGTAACACATACACACGCCTCTAGATTCTTTGTTATCTGGCGAGTATATCTACATGTTGTATTGTTGGTTTAAACATATCCTGTAGGCAAGAGTTTAGTGCTTTTCAGTCGGTCAACACGAATGTACCCAAAAGAGATGGGTTATGCCCTAATCCTGAAATAAATTACATGAGATTAATAAAACACTAGGATGACCAGTTTCGATCGTCAAGCGATCATCATCAGATCCATTACACTTAGGCTATAAAAAACACACCCTGTCGGAAACAAGACACAATTTAGCGGCACAGCCAAGCTAGATAAAAAAAGGGGAGACATTAGGGGGTTTTAATAGGTAAATGTTATCTGGATCAGGTGTACGATGTACTTTTCTTCTGCAATAAACCAAGGCCCATATTCGCGGCAGTATTAAAGGTGCCGGGACGTCCTCATAAGACCTTCAACGCTTAGTTCGAATGGCTTATGGTCCACGCGTGGCGAGGGCTAATCCACGGTCTTTAATAGTTGTAGACCCACCTCATTCAATAACATACATCTTATCTAGGTTGGCCACACCTCACATAAACACATCGCTAACACTCCCCACAGCACGTATGGGCAGGGGGGAGAAGGCAGGGAAAAACCAGTCGTTTAGATAACCACCGCAGTCGACCGCACAGTGAGTTCCAGTGAGCACGAAAACTGCGAGTAACTGTAGTAAGGAAGACAATCAGATAAGTAGTTAGCCTACAATTTTATAGTTTAACCATAGTTTACAACCATATAATCTCTCTAAAGTACAAACTCCGGATAGCTATCACCATTTAGCATTTCGCCTAACATCATATATACTGCATTTAGCATACACTGACAGTTGCAGTACCAATACTGCAACTAAATAATTGTACATATTGTAAAAATTTTCACCTGTATTTCAAACATAGATTTTATAGCCTAAGTGTAATGGATCTGATGATGTTCGCTTGACGATCGAAACTGGTCATCCTAGTGTTTTATTAATCTCATGCAATTTATTTCAGGATTAGGGCATAACCCATCTCTTTTGGGTACATTCGTGTTGACCGACTGAAAAGCACTAAACTATTGTTTACTAAGGCAACACTGAAAATATGGCTTCAAACACCACAATATCCTGTAGGTTAGCCCGCCTTTTTCTTATTCCAAAGAGCTCCCTCATGTACCTCGGATCACAATTTCATCTTGTACCTTGGATCACTGCTCCAAGGTACATGATGTTCATACTCATTGGTATTTTGTTTTAGGTAACAAAGCCAAGAAGTAAATCTGGCACTAAACGGCCTCCTGTTGATCCTGAGGCAATGCGGAACGCTGTTGAAGCTGTCCGTGCACCGCCAGATAAACAAATATCAATTAGAGAAGCATGCAAGGTGTATGAAGTGAAATTGACTACACTGATATGCCATTTGAAATCTTTCAAGGCTTCAGGAGATGACAAACATGGCAACAAATGAGAAAAACCGTAGGCCTGCAAGTAGGCCTATACTAACACCAGAACAAATTCAACCATTTCCAAAAGCCACAGCAAGGAAGAATAAGAAAAGGGGAAGGAAACTAGGCAGCACCAGAATTATAACAGACACTCCTGAAAAGGTAGAAATCCGGAAACAAAAGTTAAAGAAGAGTTTAAAAATGGAGCCTAAAGTGTTGTCAAACCAACAAAAGCCTCGGAAACGTAAGGTCATTAAGCAATTAATCTTTGACAGTGACTTTGACTTGGATGACGTAGATAAAACTACAGAAGATTCAACAGATGACGAGAATGAAGCTACACTGTTGGAGTTTATAAATCAAGAAGTAACTGAGGCAAATGATGAACTACAGTTCGAGAGAGAAACATTTCAACGAGATGATTGTGTATTGGTTCAATTTACAAAAAAGAAAGGAGCAACCGAACATTTTGTTGGAAGAAGAGTTTCCCAAGATCTTCATGGGTTCGAATTTCAGATAAAGTTCTATAAACGTATTGGAGGAAGCAGTAAATTTGTTTGTTAATCCGAAGATATTGTGTTTGACGTTAATGAACAAAATATTCTAGTTAAACTTCCTAAACCAGTTGAATCAACAGGATCTGCTCGAGTAGCTGGACAGTTATGTTTTCAGGTAGATTTTTCGAACTACAATGTAAAATAAACTGATTTTGTTTACACGACCAGTCAAATGCCCTGATGCAGTGATGCAACTTCACAATTTCAATCATATAAAATGTAAAACTATTGTGATGTGCAGTGTACAAAATAGTGTGATCCAAGGCACAAGACGTTGTGATCCAAGGTACACGATGGTCTTGTACCTTGGATCACTTGTACATCGTAAAGAAGAACGTGATTTAAACATTTAATATTTCAATAATGAGGTTCAAATGGATTTATTGTGATAGATAATTGTGTGTTTGATATTAGAGGTTTGTGAGACAAATAAACTAACAAAAAGAGGCTGCCATTTTAAAGATCTTTTGAAAAGTGATCCAAGGTACAACAGTCTCCCTACTAATAGAAATTCAGCTATGAGACTTCCAAAAACCTGTAAAATACAGAACGAACATGGCGACCAAGTGAAGATGAAGCATTTTAATAGACTTTTCTCGCAATTTAACCATCTGAGCGCAGTGAAATTTGGAACAGTAAATGTTTATACACATTGTAATGCACTGGCATCTAATTTAGTTCAAATTGTTCACATAACCTCTAGATAGCGGCTGTGCGCTGTTTTAAAATTAAGTTTTTATTCTTGTGTATTAATCATGCGATCGAAGTGAACGTTTGAATAATAAACCTACGCAAAAATCGTGATCTACTGTAATTGTACATAACTCTATGGCCTACATATATAAAAATCCAACATGGTGACCAACCAAAATATTTAGACGGTTCTCACCATCTACGAATCTATTACAGCAATCAAACTGAAATTTTGTATGTTGATAGAGGCAATTGACATAAGTAGGATATATGAAAATTGCTGTATAGCTCTTCACGGAACTACTTGTTTTGTTGATAAGATAGAAATTTCTAAGCTTTGCAACTTAAAAACGAATAGTTTTTTTTCGGGTGTTTAATGCTTTAATATGTATGAGTAATAATTATCACACTTCTAAGTTTTATGACGGGTTATCTTGTATTCTGTTTTTGGAGGGCAGAGAATGTCTGTGGGTGTTACTGTAAGTTTGGTAGTGTTTTGTAGAGCTATTTGTCTTGCATATTTGGATCTGTTGATGCTCGCTTGGCAAGAGAAACATGCCATCCATTAGTTTTCTTCTTTTCTTCTTAAATAGATCGTAACAATGTACTGTATATACATCTTTATCAAGTGTAATTTATTTCAGTTTTTTTTTTTCACATATTCCAGTAATTAGAATTTTGCCTATACCAGTGTGGTGTTGCAAATGAGAGAGTGGCCGACCAATGTATTTGGTTCTGTTACTACGCTCGGACCGAGAAACCCCACATCTCTCCTCGTCGTCCGCGATCCACATTCCTCTTAGGATCATAGAGCTTGGATTCGAGCAGTACTTGGATTTACTTCAGCTGGTGTCCTTGAGAACTAACGCATTGAAGTGAATCTGGTAGTGTAGTAAGAGCCCACTGGAGGAGCTACTGACGAACAGAGGAACACAAGGCTTGTAGCTTATCTATCACTAGCAACCCGCCCCGGCTTCGCCCGGTATTCTTAAAGGTTTACCCAGCATTAGCTTAAAAGTCACACGAATGCCAGGTCCAAGATGAAATTCAGAAAAGTCGAGGTGAACAGCGGAACTCCGAACACATATACTGTTCTCTGAAGTCTTAACTCGACACGACTTGACAGTTTGATGCTGGCCGAAGCTGGGGTAATAAGCTCGCTCGGTAGCTCTTTAACTCACTCTGAAGCTTCTAAATTAAATTTCCACTGAATGGAGATTGTTGGAAGAAATGAAAACGTAAAAACACTTATAATGGGCGATGTATTCAAGATAGAGATATGTTGTCGCGGACTGTTTATAAAACTTTGCATGCTGAACAATTCTTACACTCAAAGTACAGAGGAAAGTGACGAAATTCGGACCCCCATTTTGTTTTTACCTATATTGTTATTAATTTCATCTTTTTTAAATTTGAATTTTAGCTAGATGAGTTCTTTGATATGTTTTATAACATTGTATCTGGTTCAGATTAACTTATAACAGCTCAGTTTTTCCTATGATATGTTTTCATTAAAAGTAACAAAAATGACGTCTTGGAAAAAGTATGCCAATGTCAGACCCCTCTTAAGAATGAACGTAAAATCACATAAAACCACTAGAAAAGTAATGAAGAACGTAAATATCATGTCTTGTTAGGAACATAACTTATTGTTTTGACCACAAAATCCAGAAACCGACCACTTTGAGAGTTTCCCAATTTTTCACATAAGGACTGATATTTTTTGGGGACATCTGAAACAATATTTGAATGGCTTAAATAAAACCCAAGAAATTTTAATTTTAATTTCAGGACTCCAACTCGGGGTTATTAGGGGTCCGACTTAGGATTTTTAGGGGTCCGACTTAGGAAAGCCGCGGGGGTCCTACTTAGGACATCTTGTACTTGATATTTTCGACGCTATGAAAAAAATGAATAGGTATTTCGACAGGCAAATACAACATTTATCAAGTGTATCGCTTACTAAAAACAGTACTGTAAACACAATGTGACTTTCCCTCTTTGAGATATAAAACAATCACTATTCCATGAGCTCGTGTAAAAACATCCACTCACATGAAAACCAGTAATGGCGGAACTGACGGGATTCTCCCCACAGTCCAGTGCTGCCACTTCCGCAACATAACATTTCCTTTCATATCTTCACATTCATTATTGTGCCACCATGCGGCAGCACTGTCTAAGCAAAATAATGCAGGGGTCCGACTTAGGGACTCGGGTCCGACTTTGGTCACTTTCCTCTACAGATATGTTTAACTGTTAACCAAGCGTAAGCTTAAATTGCGCACGGACGACAGGGTTTTCTTCTACTTCATTCACTGAAATCGTTACTGCTCGGCTCCCGTTAGTCATAAATGAATGTTTTTCTACAGAAACTTTCCTCGAGAAATCCTTTACAGAATGGTGAAAACCGCATCAATGTCCATCCAGTGGTTCTCGAGATTACCCGTTACATCTAGGAATCAGCGACTTTGTTTTATAGTATGTAGAGATTGCTACTCGGCTAACATCTTTGCGCGACTGTCAATTTACAAATCAACGCGCATGCTCCGGAAATTGAAGCTTTCAGGCTGTGTGGTATCCCAATGCGCATTCGTAGTCCACAGGCAGAAAACGGTGGAGTTAACTACACTTCCAATCAACTCCATTACTGTATAACATATGTGTCTGAAATCACGTGATAGGGCACTATACATGAATACTAGATTAAAGAATTAGGCCAGCGCACTTAACTCGTGCGAGGGATAGGATCGATAGACACTAATTATCAAGTCTTCATTTCATAAGGTAATTCAGGATAAGTGTGCTAGAAAATTATACGTTGGAATGTTTCACCCTCAGTATCGTTCCATTTTACCAGGTTTCACACGGCTCTTTTCTCTGAATTATGGTAGTTAGTTTATGGCCACGTACAGCACTGTAATTGGCATAGAGGCAAAAGGCAAGCTCTGTGTGCTTGATTATCTAACCAGTTCAAAGATTGACGAATCTCACAATGTATTGCCAGTGAAGAAATAGCGGCTTCGGTGGCGTAGTCAGTAGCATGGTGAACAGCTATGCCCAAGATCACGAGTTCAAACCTAGCCAAAGTCTTCGGATTTTTAAGAGCGTTAAAATCCTTCAGTATGCCTTCCTTTGGAGGGGAAGTAAATCCGACGGGCTCATGTCATAGATTTATGATGATGATGATGATGATGATTATTATAATTGTTGTTTAAGGGGCCTAACATCTAGGTTATCGGCCCCTGATGGTTTGGGTGATCGTGAAGATGAAAATGAAATGCAAACTTAAAACTAAAACTAACTACTAACCTACATACTAGAAGAAGGAATGGAAAACTGAAGGAGAATAAAGCAAATAAAGGACAGGAGGAAGGAGAGCCATGAAAGACAGACAGGAAAGTGAAAGAGGAGAGGGTCCACCCCACAGGTAAGGGACAAAAAGGGGAAACCGGACCCAGCTCAGGAATCCCTAGGGTTCGCCAACTCCCGAACTCACCAGCCGTGAGCCCCTGAGGGTGTAGCATTATCTAGGGTGCACCAAAAGTGGTGGGGCTACATACACCCTGACTCCTTGAGGGCCTTGAGCAGAAGACAGGAGATAACATGAAAAGAAAAAGAAGGCTGACCCCTCGCACAAGGAGGGAATCAGAAAAGAGGAGACAAGGGCCAACTAAGGCGGGAAAGGAAGAGACTCCCTAGGCCTCGGATACCCTAATACCGTCGGGGTCGGAAGAGAACAAGAGTTGACTAAGTGAGGTCGACAGGAAAGAAGACAGAGAGGAGCCCGGCACAAGTAAGTGGAAGCAATGCCGGACTCAGTTGGGGCCCCGTGGTCGCCAACCCACGTTCCAGTAGATGTGAGCCCCTGGGGGGGGGGCATAAAAAAGAACCTACCACTACCATTGGTAGTGTGTAGACAAATTTGTAGGTTATGCTTCGTTAGAAACGCTTAATCAAGTTCCAGCGTTCCTTGCTAGGTGTCATTGGCGTCATGTAGCCAAAGTCGGAACTACTTTAAATTGAACTTGCTGATTCATCCTCATTAATTCCTTCTCTTCCACACGCGACGGTACTTGTAGCACACCCCTTGGGTGTCCGCATACAAGCAGCTACAAACTCTGGCGAGCCGAACATGTCCTCGGACACTCCCGGCACTAAAAGCCATACGCTAAATGAATAATAAGTGAAGTAATGATATTCCGGTTCTTAATTCCTGAGGATTTAGAGATGACAATAATGTATGCTAGAAGAGGAAATTCTATTGCACCAGAAAATCTACTGAAACAGGTTGCTGTTGTTGGTTCATTAAGAGGTTTGGTACATCGCCTTCATTTAGCCCCGAGCATCTAGATAGTATGTGCAGAACCTATCCAATAACCTACAGTACGTCATTGGCTGTGCTAGTGTGTCTCTTTGTAATTGATTTATTGATTATTTTGGAGCTTCGCGACATCGTATTCATGTAGCCCGTGTATTTGGGTGTGTGTAAATTTTGTCTAGTAACCTGTGTCACTTTGATGTCTGTACTAGTGTGTGTATTTGTAAAGGAGGTAGGATTTGGGTAGGAGGTGTCCGTGGTCTTAAGTTCGGTACCTTCCTGGCATTTCCCTGGAGTAGATATAGGAAACCAAGGAAAACCACTTCCAAGATGACTGAGGTAGACATCGAACCCATCTCCTGTCAGTTTTGCCTCACAAGGGTCAGTGTATCCAGTTCCAGCCCACAGACCAGAATTACATATTCCTGTCAGATCCGTAAATCCAACCCGAGCTTTTCGCAGTGACAGCGAAGAATAACAGCCCCTACTCAACGAGGTAGACTAATTTTAATCGTGGCTAGGATTAAGGTAGGAAGCGTCCGTGGCCTTAATGTAGGTACCATTCCGGCATATGCCTGAAACAGAATTGGGAAACCATGGAAAATCACTTCCAGGATGCAATGATGTGAATAGAACCCACATATTTTAAGTTCTGCCTCCCGAAGGTGAGTGTTCCAGCTTAGCTCTGAGAGCCCGGAATCTAACCTGGACCTTTGCACTGATAGCCAGATCGCTAATTACTTCACCACAAAGTGGACAACTGACACAGTTCTCTTGCATTCAAATATCCTTAAATGACAAGACTATCCGCCACGTTACGTACTGCTAGCATGCTTGGCTGTCACCAATGAGACCCTATTTCGGTTCCCAGATCTCTGCCAAGAAATTGTAATTCTGGTGTGAGGGCTCGTGAGGCAAAACAGAGACGAAGCGGGTTCGATTCCTACCTCAGCCATCCTGGAAGTGGCTTACCGTGGTTTTCCACTTCTACTCCAGGCAAATGCCAGGATGGTTCCTATCTTACGGCAATAGCTGCCTCTTTCCCAATCATCATCTTTATTACAAATACACTCACTAATACAGCCATTACAATAACACAGGTTATAAGACAAATTACACACACACACTCCCAAGTATACAGGGCTACATGACCACGATTTCACAAATCCCCTAAATCAACAACAACAACAACAACAACAACAAACAACCTCCTCCTCCTCCTTTTGGCGTAGGAGGTGAGTACCGTAGCCATATGAAGCACTTCTTGGCGAAACAGATGCAAAATGGAGTGACCTAGAAGGCTTTAAAGAGAGGAAGTAAGTTTGCACCTCCCAGGAGGTTTTGCTGAAGTGAAGGTTACTTTTAGGAAATTGGCCACTTCCTTTGCACCCTATTTCCCTTCCAAATCAATAATTTGCTGTCGCCGGTACCTCTCAAATATAGGTCGTTATCTCTGAAATGCAGCAGAAAGAAATCTTTTGACGTCGGCTGGCTGCCTGGCTCAGCTGTAACGTTCTCACTTGCTGGGCCCAAGTTTACAGGTTCGTAACCTGGCACCGTAAGCTGGCATTTGAGGGGACGCAAATGCGAGGGAGGCGTGTCAGTAGATTTACTGGCACGTTAGAGATCAATTTCGGAGCAAAATTCCGGCACCCTGCCGTCTCTAAAAGCCACAGTACAGTAGTTAAAAGGGACGTAAAACCAGTAACATTATTATTATTATTATTAGTATTATTATTATTATTATTATTATTATTATTATTATATTATCATCATCATCAGTCAGTGCTCCTGTATGGCTCCGAAGTTTGGGCCGATTCCTTGAGATTTGCATGGTATCGGAGAAAGATAGCTGCCGTACAACGGAGAGCAGCTTTACGTATTGCATGTGCATACCGCACGGTTTCTGAACCTGCAATCCTCACGGTGGCAGCAATAGCCCCAATAGATCTACTTGCATTGGAGCGACAAGAAATCTGGCGTACCCAAGGAGAGCTGGGAAAGAAATGTGCAAAGAAGCGTGCCTTTAACCAACGTATGAGGCGATGGCAACTCAGATGGGAAAGTGACCCTCGTGGTAAATGGATCAAGCGACTGATACCACGCCTGGATACCTGGGTCGAAAGAGTCCATGGTGAAGTCAATTATTACCTCACACAACTTCTAACAGGACACGGATATTTCCGTAAATTCCTACATAGAGTAGGCGGAGCGAGTGGTGCAACATGCATATATTGTGACGACATCGATGATGTACTTCACACCTTCTTCGTGTGCGGCCATTGGATGATAAAGAGAGAATATGTGGAAACTGAATTGGGAGAACTGACACCAGATAATATTATTTCTGTGATGTTACGGAACCAGCAATCATGGGATCATGTAGCAGTGTATGTGGAGGATGTCCTTCGCCAGAAAAAACGAGATCTGGAAGCGTACGAACGCCCTTAAGAAGAAATGAAGAAAGAAGAAGTCTGAAAGGCTAAGTAAGCACGACATCACCCTGAAGTAATGCGAGAGCGGTTCCGGGGTGATGAACGCATCGTGGGAAAAGGGATGTGGTTTTTAGTGGGTAAAAATCCCACACTACTGTGGAGTGCGGACCCTTCAAAAGTGTATTTTGAAGATTTTCCACAGTCCCTCGTAAAAAAAACATCATTCTTTTGACGTCAATCATTGGAAGGTTAAAAGATAAAGGAAGTAGGAGGCTTTTGCTACTTATGGAGCAAAATAACCAGTGATGGACGAAGCAAAGAGGATATACTGTAGAAAGTAGGTTGGGTCAGTCACGGAAAGCACTTGTACTGAAAAGCAATCTGTTGACATCAAAATAATATAGATTTAGGTATTAGAATGTAATTTATGAAGGACTTTTGTCTGGAGTGTGGCACACTATGGAAGTGAATAAATAAGTCCGTCCTCACTTTCATCCCCACCGTGCCTCATGGCAATATGCAAAACTATTGTTGATGTGTGTATTTCCAGGAAATAAGCTACATTCACTGTGTTGGAAATGCTATTTGCAATAAGGCAGGCAGTGTATGTGCTACGTGTTTGCATATTGTATTGACTGGCGACTAATTACTATGCACGGGGAGAGACAGCCTGTCGAGAGTGAATAGCAATGTTTCCAACATTATCATTACCATTATTGACACAGATTATAGTCATCAATGTTAACACTAATAATAATAATATCGTATGGCCTCGGGTGCCAGATGCAAGCTTTGCTATTTGACACTGAGAAGTAGCTTGCATGTCGAATTTCGTTGTTCCTTGAGGCACTACGAAAGTCAAGGAGGTTAGATATCTAAGCTCCTTGAACACTATAGCGCTTTCTAGTAGAGAAATGAGGAACTTCGTGTTGGCGGGAACTCCCGAGATTAATTTTGCCATTGTGAACACGACCTACTGAATTCAAATGGGTTCTTTGACATGCCAACATCGTATGACATGCGTATCGTAATTTTTTCCGCCATTCAAAAATCACTTTTCACGGCCATGAGCGAACCTGCAAGCTTGGGGTTAGTTGACCGATACGTTAACCACTCACCCACTGAGGCAAGCAATGTAAACACTGAAGTTCTAGGTGCTAATGTCTGACAATCCATTGTTTGTTGTTGCATTGAAACGAGGTTTGGGATATATTTAGTCAATCGCCTGAAATTTACTGGGACTCCGGTCCCAAAAATCCTGGGTACGATTCCCAGTTCTGTCAAGAAATTTAACTCGTCTGAGGTTTGGAACGGGCTATAGTCTACTCATAATCGTGAAAACCATTGTGACTGGCTGCGTGGCTTGCTGGTCCCAAGGTTACAGGATCGAATCCTGGCGCAGTCATCTGGCATTTGAGGGTGCGCAAATGCGAGGGAGCCGCGTCAGTAGATTTACTAGCACGTCAAAGATCCCCTTCGGGCCAAAATTCTGGCATCCCAGCGTCTCTAAAGGCCTCAGTAGTTAAAAGGGACGTAAAACCAATAATTATTATATTCAAAACCATTGTGGTTTTCCGTGGTTCTACTCCAGGCAAATGCCACGGCTGCATCCTCTCCAATCCTCACTTGAATTACAAATACACACTTTGCTACAGATACCGCAATGACACTGGTTATCACACAAATTATACCCACGTCCAAGTACACGGGGGTGAATGACCACAATGTCCAAGCCCCTTAAGTGAAAACAACAATATAATATTGTAAACAAATATGCAGTAATGCACTGCGAGTACTCTGCTGAAATGGTGGTAAAATGTTAGAACTGTAAATACTCGTACTGTACAAATACGCAGTGTTTTCCCCGAAGGGGATCTTTAACGTGCCAGTAAATCAACTGACACGGTTCCCTCGCATTTACGCACCCTCAAATACCCACTGACTGCGCCGGGATTCGATATTGCAACCTTCGGAACAGCAGGCGAAAACGTTACCGCTTATCCACGCAGCCAGTTAGTTTAACTAAACAACCTCTATGTACGACCACTAGCAAAACACCAATTTATGAAGAAAAATGTTTCTTATATTTATAAGCACTGTAATTACTGTACAAATACGCAGTGTTTTCCCCGAAGGGGATCTTTAACGTGCCAGTAAATGAACTGACACGGCTCCCTCGCTTTTACGCACATCAGAATCATGTTGGTAGAAAAAATAACTTTGTCTTATCCGCCCCTATCAGAATGTTTGCTATTTAAAGGAATTAGTGCTAGAGGTATGACGTCCCAACCACCGATCATGGTTATAAAGGCCTGAGTTTACGTGCCATTAAATCTGTAGACACGAGTCTGCTCTATTTATGCTCCCTTAAATGCTATCGACCAGGGCGGGGATCGAACACGTGAACACACGCCTAGGTCTTAATCAACTCAGCCACAGGGGTCGCCTTGAATTATTCAGACAGTGGCCTGCAGAACAGAGATTCTCACACCGTGGCCGGGAAGAGGGACCGAGTTATACAGGGAAATATCCTTAACTACCTATTTCAATACCGACTTCAATGCTCCCTCAAATCTTACGGTACAATCTGTTAATGCTATATATGAGGTCTAGTTCTGTCACTATACTCATTAACGACCGGCTTGCTGGGCAGCCATATTCACATTCCATGTCTGCGGGGAGCCAGGGCTTTCCCAGCTTGAGGCACAGCGTTGTCAGTTCTCCACCGTAGCCGCTGAGAGCATGCAGTGACACTGGACAGAACTGCGTGCAATTGTTTAACACTAGTAACCTGACAAGCGAGTCTGCGTGGACTGACAGAGCAAGCAGCAAGACTGGGTAAAATTGCTTGCAACTGTGCAACGCTGGAGACCTGACAAGCAAGCCGGCCGCCATGACCGGATTCTGGACTCCATATGGATTAATAGAGCAAGCAGAAAGACTGAGTGCAACTGCGCAACACTGGAGACCTGACAAGCGAGCCGGCCGCCATGACCGGACTCTGGACTTCATATGCATTCATAGAGCAAGCAGCGAGACTGAGTGCAACTGCGCAACACTGGTGACCTGAGATGCAAGCCGTCCGCCACCACCGGATTCTGGAGTCACGTGAACTGACAAGCTAGCAACGATACTGGGTAAAATTGCGTGCACCTGTGCAACGCTGGATGCCTGACAAGCGAGCCGAAAACCAGGACCGAATTCTCGTCTCCATGTGGATTCATAGAGCAAACAGCGAGGCTGATTGCAACTGCGAAACACTGGAGACCTGAAAAGCGAGCCGGCTGCCAGGACTGGACTCTGGAGTCCGCGTGGACTGCCAGAGCAAGCTACGAGACTGACGAAGGCTTACAAAAATGACTCCCTAATAGTTAAATCTATATTTGATATCAACAGATTTCTCTACTATAAAGATGCTTTCCCCGCCAGAGGCAACCTACTTTTTATATCCCCTTTGCTTCGTCCATCGCTATTTCCTTTTAGCTGTTCACTTGCTAATGTAACGTCAATAGGGGTCTCGGATTTCTTTCGACTGCATTCCATTATATTTGTTTTACATTTATTTATTTATTTTCATCATGAACTCCTTCTTCAAGATGGAGTCCATGCCATTTAAAAATTCATTCTTATCCTGCGATTAATCGGCTAAAATCACAATTTAATTAGTAAATCTCAGACATGAGATTATTTCTCCTTGAATCTTTCCTCCTACTTTAATTTTTTCTCTAATTTCCTTATTTTCTAATATCTACGAATCTTTCACCGCAATCAAACTGATATTCTTTATGTTCATAGAGGCTATGCACATAAGTTCACCTATAGGACTTTGGGTAACCTGGTGAGCACTGATCCATCATGGTGGCGACGCGAATTACAAATATTTAAATGGTCGTTTCTCGCGATTTAACCATCCGAGTGCAGTAAAACTTTGCACGTTAAATGTTTATACAAATGCTAATCCACAAGCATCTAATTTATTTCAATTGTTTTCATAACCACAAGATGGCAGCTGTGCGAAATTTAAAATATCGTTTTTACTTCTTGTGTCCTAATCATGCGATTGAAGTTTGAATACCTCACGTACACCATAATCTGCATGTAATAGTACATAAATAAAAATCCAACCTGGCGACCATCTGAAATATTTAGATGGTTCTCAATATCTACGAATCAATCACAACAATCAAACTGAAATTTTGTATGCTGATAGAGGCAATTAACATGAGTAGGATATATAAAAATTGGCTGTATAGTTCTTCACGGAACTACTTGTTTTTGCATCTACACTCCATTTGGTAGGTATTTTCAATCTTCGTTGCATTTTGTAAGTCTTTTCGATCTACATTGCATTTTGCGAGTGTTTTCTGCCTCCATTGCATTTTGTAAGGATTGACAATCTAAATTGCTTTTTAGTAAGTCTTTCAATATATGGGCCGGGACCTTTGTGAGTATTTTGAATTTCAATTGCATTTTGTAAGTATTTTCAACCTAAACCACTTTTTGCAAATATTTTCAATCTAAATTGCATTTTGTATGGTCGGCATTTTGCAAGTATTTTGATTCTCAATTGCATTTTGGGGTATTTTGAATGTAAATTACATTTTGTAAGTATTTTCAATCTAAATTGCATTTTATAAGTATTGTCTACCCAAATGAGCAGTTTGAATCCACCGTACATTTTGTAAGCATTTTCAATTTCAATTGCATTTTGTAAGCATTTTGAATTTCAATTGCACTTTGTGAATATTTTGGATTTGAAATGGGAGCTTTCAATCTGAATTGCAATGTTTATTTTCAATTTCAATTGCATTTTGTAAGTATTTTGAACCTCAATTGCATTTTGTACGTATTTTCAATCTCATTTGCATTTTGTAAATATTTTGAATATCAATTGCATTTTGTAAGTATTACGACTCTACATTGCATTTTGAACCTAGACTACATTTTTGTGCGTATTTTTCACTCTATTCCTTCTGTGAGTATTTTCGTTCTAAGTTCCCTTTTGTAAGTATTACCACTCTCCGTTTTGTGCATAGTTTCAATGAGTTCCTTTTTGTAAGTATTTTACGTCTCACTTAATTTTCGTTCTGGTTTCCACATCATTGTCAATTTCGCTGTCACCCAGACCATTAGGGGCCGATAACCTAGATGTTAGGCCCCTTAAAACAACAATTATCATCATCATCATCATCATCAATGAACGTCCTAGCTAATTACAGGGTAGTATAAACTGAAAATAAAAATTTAAGAATCTTGGTGATAGTGTACTGTAATCACAATTTGAAGGAGAACCAATTTCATTAGTCAAATACATTCACACATAAACGAATGAACATTATGCTATTGTTTTGTGATATATTTGAGGTAATATATAATGGATTGTTCTTTGTATATTTTAGTACAAAATGCAATATAAAATGTTAGCTGTCCAGCTGCTAAATTGAAGAACATATCGTAGATAAATACCATAACTCTTGAAGCGTATGAACACCATAACTGATGAAATTATAAACCAATATGTATAATATTTATTTAAACATTTGCTTCTTTTTAGCCTATTAGGATCATTGTCTGCTGTCAATGACGAAATGCTTTCAAGAGTTACTCAATCTTATATCAGCCGATGACGCGGTGGCTACTGATCGCATCATTCGCTGTATAAGTGAGAGTGGGTTAGGGGGAAATTACAGAATTATAAAGTGTTCCATGACTCTAAAAATTTGTACTGTTTAGCCTATTTCATTTATGAAAAATACGTTTATGAGATCACCTTTCGTCCATGTGTGTGTGTGTGTGTGTGTGTGTGTGTGTGTGCGTCCGTGTGTGTGTCACTTCCTAAGAAACTCTAAACGGCTGGAGCGATTTCAATGAAACTCTATATGGTCGTACTACTATTTTGGCCGACCACGACCGTGCCTTTCAAATTGTATTACGTCTCACCAATCCAACATGGCGGTTGTGCGAAATATTTCACTGGCATTCTATACCTCAGAAACTATTACTAATATCACCCTGGAATTTTTCTCGGTGATAAAGGGTACTAATAGAAGTGCATCTCTGTGAATTTCAAAAAACTGTTAACTACAAAATGAACATGGTGGCCAAGCAAAGTTGAAACATTTAAATAGATTTTTCTCGCGATTTTACCATCCGAACGCAGTAAAACTTGGTACAGCAAAATCATAGTGCTATGCACGGACATATAATTTAGTTCAATTGTTTAAATAACCTCGAGATTTTAAAATTTAGATTTTATTTCTTGTGTCCCAAATGCGATCGAAGCCAACGCTTGAATAATGAACCTACGCATTAATCCACATCTAATAGTACATACTCTATGGCCTATAAATATCAAAATCCAACATGACGATCATCCGAAATATTTAGACGGTTCGCAATATCTATTAATCTATGGCAGCAACCAAACTGTAATTTTGTATGTTGATAGGGGCTATAAACTTAAGTTCACTTATGGGACTTTCAATAACCTGGTGAGCACAAATCGAACATGGTGGCGACGCGAAATTTAAACATTTAAATGGACGTTTCTCACGATTCAACAATCCTAGCTCAGTGAAACTTGATACGGTAAATGCTCATACAAATATTAATCCACTGGCGTATAATTTATTTCAATTGTTTTCATAACCACATGATAGCGGCTGTGCGAAATTTTAAAATCTCGTTTATGTTCTTGTGTCCTAATAATGTGATTGAAGATTAAATAATACACCTACACAATAATGTAACAGCACATAACTCTAATGTCTACGTATATAAAAATCCAATATGTCGACCATCCGAAATATTTAGGCGGTTCTCAATATCTAGGCTTCCATTACAGCAGTCAAACTTCTTAGTAAGTTTCAAAGTGAAGAACATTATTACATGATGAATTAATAAAATGTTTATATTCAAGTTGGTGGATCTGCGATATATTCAAAATGACATATCTAGAATTTTACGATTTTGAGTGTATGATTGCATTAAATTTCGTATCATTATGGTGAATTGTTTCGGAGCTACGGAGTATTGTGCCAAAATACAAAATAGCCTAGGCCTATTATTTGTAGTTTACAGCAAAGACGCACTTAAAAAATATGGAAAGTCAAATAATAGGCTACCACCAAGGAGGTATTAATTCTTACATAGTTTTGTGAAATTCTGTGCAGGTGTTAAAATGTTTTAAGCCGGGACAAACATATACAAAGGCACACGAAACTCGAAATGTGTATCAATTTACCAGTGTTAGTAGTGGCAGATGACCTCGCAGTTCCGCCACTAAAACAACAATAAAATAACTTTCGTGTCAATTGCTCAATATACTGTCCCCGTTAACTGGCATCGAATCGGATGACCCGGCGAAAACATCGCAATTCATGCCGATAACACAAGGCATATATCAGACAAAGAACAACAAAAAAAAGATTGAGGTCTGGGTTCGAATATCAAAAAAATACGCCGGTGGGTACGAGAACTCAAGTAGTCTCAGGGATGGTTAACAGGATGTAGGTGTAACAGGTTAAATCAACCCACTCCCAAACCTAAATCAAAGCAATAGCACAACAGAAATCAGATGATAAGCACAATTAAAAAGATAAAAATAGGCATCCATTTATTGGCAACTCATTGACCAATACAAATATAGGAAACCCCCAAAAAGCCTATCTTGCCTCGGAGATTCGATTTAAATGAAAGCTCGATGTGGACCGAAGAAAAAGAAAAATATTTAGAGTCCAAATAAACATAATTAAGTTTTAAAGGGTCAACGAATCTCCTTGGTCCTATCCTTAGACACAAATAAAATTAGGAGATACTCGAAGAAAATTAAATAAAATATAAAAAATAGATTCAGTCACATTTGACTATCAACATCAACTAATCACGCTAAATGTCCATCAGGTAGTGTCCTAGATTAGTAATATTATCACTCACTTGAGTTTATAATGAAAGAAAGTTAAATAAATAGCTTGCCAAAAACAATAGTATTGATCTCCGTTCTAACTAATGAGAGGAAAACAAATCTTATATCCACCAATTATTAATTAAAAATAATTGCTGCAAAAATATAGGTCCTACTTGACCACTCAATTAAAGTTGCAATCAGTATTTATATTTATCGTACAACGTTATTTCAGAGTCTCATTACTCAAAATATTTCAAGCAAACGTACACCCATTATCCTACATTTATGCAAAGGTCAAAGTCATGGCTGATCATTATATCACAACTAAAAGTTCCCATCTTTCCCAATTCGGTGGTATGCTTGCAATGTATTTCACTCCATCAATTACATAGTGATTAGATTATCGCCTGCCTACTCCTGTGAATACTTAATTCACCCCCATCTGACTGTATTTTGCACGGTCATGCTTATTTAGAAAGATATTACACTACTAATTATTATTACATTATTATTTATTTATTCACAAAGGATTTATTCATGATTAATTCTCAGAAAATTTGCCATAAGACGTTCACAGAATATGTGAACTATCATCCTAAATTTATTTTATTACATTCCATTCAATTCTCCCCTCTCTTTTTTTTATAAACAACTACACCAATCATTTGTTTTGTAGATAAACTCATTATTATCTTTTAATTATCATGATCTTTCATTTCATCTCATAACTAGTGTGCATAAATTATCTAATGCAGGCATGACCTGTAGCAATGTCAAATGGGTAGGTGTCGAAGCATAATGACGAGCATGCTTTTAATAATTAAATTCTCTATATCAATGAATGTGGACGAAGAAAAAAGAAATGGGAATATTTAAAGTTATAATCCTTCAGAGTTCACACAATTAGATCCACCAAACGCTGAAGTCAAAATCGAAAAAAGAAAAGAATTTCAAAACATGAACTCCACCCTAGCTCTCGACAGCTAGTCTACCACCTTCATTTATTCCATCATGAATTCAGTTCAGTATCCGCGTCGTATTTCCAATCTTATCATCGTAGAAAAAAAATCTTATCATTCGAAGTAGTGACGGATTTACAAAAATTCCCAAAAGAAGATATTAACTGGATCATGGTGCCAAGCATGGTGGATTGATCCTTGCCACGTGTGACAACCCTACAATGTGAATCACTTCCTCATATAATTACCTAATAGACGAAGGGAAAAAAATGTGGCCATTAATAATAATAATAATAATAATAATAATAATAATAATAATAAAATGATTAATCAACAAATAAATAATAATTAGTTCAACTCCATGGCATCTAGTACTACTGAGTAGTACAAACTACTCACGACTACAAATTGAAGTAATGTCTTAGCTCACCAACTGGCCGAAATAAGAAAATATGGTACAAGCCTAGCATGCTCATAGAATGCAGAACCTCTGGAACCAATCTTCATTCAGGACCATCTCCTTCCCATTCCAGAACCGGCAGGATTGCATATTTCACCATCTTCTTCCTCGCCTCCTCCAGGAATCGAAACTGAGACCTTCACGTTTCATGGTGGCTGCGTCCTCCTACTCCCACGGTGTGGTTATGTCATGGCAACATCATGGCCTCATCTTGATGTAAATGTCACTCCGTCCAGTCCCCTCACGTATAAGCTTAGTGGCACATATTTTCACTGACTAGTTCCATTTCAAAATTCTTCATTGACACTTCAACAGCACAGGTTATAAAATGTCCTCGTTCCATTCTGGAAATCATAAGTTCCTGCGCCTCGAACAATGTAGACACAATTCTTCCTCTCAGCAAATTGCCACCGGCTTTACGTAAGCAGTAATTTAATAGCATTCACAGCTGTTCAATTGCATCTATAAGTCCTCCATCGATGATAAGAGCCTCGTCTATTCTCGAATGTTTACTGCACAAACTATTCCGTATTGTATCTCACGTCCAAAGCTAGTCGCAAAGGGCTAGTTCTCTCGTTATCAAGCCAACTACCGGGATTATACACGCTGGACCTGGCCGTCTGATATAGCAATCGCGCCCGGCATAACAGGGGTGATTCGTAATTATATGGTCTCTCAGGACTCCGATAAAATCACACCCGATACACAGCGACACTTAGACCTGTGGTGGCATAGCACACACGGCCCTCCACGATCACAATCGAATGTAAAAATCACTCTTGCCGCACAACGGAGTACTGTCCAGTCCGCGCTCAAAACGCATGTGTCTGCGCCTCTCAATGTGACCAGTTGCCGAAAACCAGAGCTGAGCACGTGGTCCGAGACAGCGCGCTCTGCCGGAGATAGTATACAGATATGCGTGACGTCAGACGCGTGACGTCACTCAACCATGTGGTCGGGCCTGCGACGATAACATGTGGTGCTTTGGGCCTTGATATACGCAGGGTTGCCAATCTGTGCTAAAACTGGAGTACTATGTTGGGCACAATACCAATTTGAACAGAGCGCACATCGACCATCTTGAATATAAATATTTTAAACTCTTTACTTCATCATCGAATAACTTTCTGCGTTTTTAAACTTGGTAAGTATGCTACAAAGGCTTTACTAAGCTCAATGCATAGGCTATATACAGAGTCCGCCAGAAAAATGTATACACTCTTTACGGATCAGAAACTATTTATTTTGTGTTTCTTTTCCATTTAAATTTTGATTACACACGTAGTATTGTCTTCAGTTAAACGTATGGTTACATGAGATGTTCAAAATGTTCACCGTTGGCTGTCAGACACATAGCAGAACGTCGAGCGGTCACTGCAACGACGTCCGTCAATGTTTGAATGGGGACCGCTGCACTTGCCACTGGGGAAGGGCCTACAGCGTGCGCGGCTTACGTCGTTAGACTTGATTTTTCGCAGCTCCCCACAAGTGCAAGTCCATAGGGTAAAGATCTGGCGACCGTGGGGGGAACTCAATGGGCCCTCTTCGTCCAATCCAATGTCTCGGCAGATTGTCATCCAGGAAAGCTCTTACTGCTACATGGTAGTGTGGTGGCGCCCCGTCCTGTTGGTAGAAGACTTCATCATCGGCTCCATAAAGCACACGTACAGCTGGTAAAATTAATGTGCGTAACATTCCCAAGTACACTGCTCCAGTGACAGTACCATCTAAGAACAAGAAGTTCCTTGACGAACTAAAGAGCCTACTTTCCTTAAAATTTAAGATCTATGCCAATGATTAATCTATTTTGATCTATCTAGAATAACGACGAAATTAAGTTGGTAATATTGAAATTTCTAATTAGTTCGAAATACTGTATACCTGGCATAATGTGGCCTAATAGAGAACTACAGTAGGCAGCCCTGGTGACTGAATATGTTCTTAGTTCCATCTCTGAAGGTACGGAATACAAAATTTGGCTGAAGTCCAATGGATATCATGGACGTTACATGCAGTTAAACATTGGATCTAACAGCGCGCGTAAATTCATGTTGGCAACAATGACGTACATGTATTGGTAAGAAAAAATCTGAAATAATGTGATCTATTGTTGTGTCAGTTTTGAATGAAATCCATTAGTTAGTATAGAAGTTGCATGTATTTTAAAATTGGACCTATCAGCAGGCTTAGAATCATGTTGGCAGCACTGACGTATATTAGATACTCCAAATTAATCTGGAATGCCAGGTACTATACGTGTGCAAAGTTTAGAGCTACTGGCTTGCATACTTTCTGATATATTGATATTAGGGTAACAAAAATAGTATTTATTAACAGTTGGCAGCCCTGGTTACTCTTAAGAATCGGCATAGTCATATATGTTATGGTGCACATAGCACCCACGAAATTTGGTTGAAATCCAAATGATAGTATAGAAGTTACATGTATTTAAAGTTGGACCCCTCAGCAGACTTAGAATCATGTTGGTTGCACTGACGTATATAAGTAACTCCAAATTAATATAGAATGTCAGGTACTATACGTGTGCATAATTTAAAGCTGTCGGCTTTAATACTTTCTGATATATGGGCATTAGATTTAAAAAATTGAGAGCATTTATTAACAGTTGGCAGCCCTGGTGGCTCTTAAGAATACGCTCAGTCATATCTGTTTATGTACACATAGCACATACGAAATTTGCTTGAAATACAATTGATAGTGTAGAAGTTATATGCATTTAACATTTGGACCTATCAGCAGGCTTATAATCATTTTGGCAACACTGACATGTATGGCCTCCTGGAAATTAAACTGCAATATTATTATCCATACTTGTGGCAATTTTGAAGTAGGTCCCATTCATACCTTCCAAGATATTCAACATGGAGCTCAAAATTCAAGTGCGATTTTTCATCAGTTGGTAGAACTGACATCATTTTCAAATATGGCCGTGGGATATTCAGGTATCGATCTTTACTCCTACCAAATTTTGTTTTGATTGCTGCAGCCGTTTAGGAGTTGATAGGGGACACACACACACACACACAGCCAGCCAGCCAGACAGAGAGACAGACAGACAGACAGAAGGACAGACAGACAGACAGAAGTACAGACAGACACACATTTGCCCGATCTCATAAGTCTGCTTTTTCCTCATTTTTGCAAAATGTGAAAAGTAGGCTAAGAAGGGTCCTATTAAGCCCCTCGACGACAGTCCACACCAGACATTGATCCCTGGTAGATTGACCGCCTTGTCCACATGAACATGCGGATTTTCCGGAGCCCAGTAGACACAGTTATGTCGATTCACTGTTCCATTAAGTTTAAACTGGGCTTCATCAGACCACACTAACTTCGTCAGAAATTGTTCATTTTGGGTGACCATTTGCTGATACCATTCGCAAAATTGCATTCGACGATCACGATCATAAGCGCATGCAGTAATCGTGGGATGTAAACTTTCCACTTAGCTGTTTCCAAATTCGTCGTACACTTGTACTGCTAATCCCCACTTCCCGCGCACATTGCGTAGCAGACTTCTGTGGAGAATTAGCAACCCTTTCCAACACGTGAGCCGACAAAGCAGGACTAGTAGCTGTGCGTGTTCTTCCCGATCTTCCTTTGTGAATATCACAAATCGTTCCATGCGTCTCAAACTTCCCAGCAATGCGTTTAATTGTTAGGCGTGTTGGGGGTTGTGTTTCAAACTCCCTCCTCCACTGACGTTACACTTCAACGGCATTACCAAAGCTGATAAAACACTTCAGAATGTACTTTCGCTGCTCGAACGTCAAGCGTGCTCCAGCCATTTCGTTTTTCCACTATCGTGATTTAAGTACCGACATCTGTTGAGCGAAAGACCATACTACAACATTTAAAAACAATGATAACATTTGACAATGTCCATATCCCGATATCGTCTGACAAAGAGTGTATACATTTGTATATCATATTATTCAAAACGTTAAACATGCGAATTATTATTATTATTGTTATTTTATTATTATTCGTTCCGTTAACATTTGTCCAAATACGGAAACAATTCTCTAAAAAATGTTAGGTACGGTACTTCAGGAGATATTCCATTGGCACACGCCTTTCTTGTAAAGCAAAGAAAAGAAAGCTACAATTCCCTATAGGTCGATAAGGGCTATCACTGCTCTACTACATAATGTTCTTAACCGTCCCGAGCTGAGAATTACCGGTGCCAGAAATGCAAGCTGAGGGGTGTCGTGGATGGAGGGATTGAGTAAAATATTTCTCTAGGGGATTCAGTGTTATTTTTAGCCTATTTTCATTTATGAAAAAATAGGCTTATGAGATCACCTTTTGTCCGTGTGTCTGTCTGTGTGTGCGTGTGTGATGGTGTGTGTCCCCCCTAATAACTTCTAAACGGCTGGAGCGATTTCAATAAAACTCGGTAAGTTCATAGCAACTATTCCGGACGACCCCGACCGTGCCCTTCAAATTTTGTTACGTCTCACCAATCCAACATGGCGGCTGTGCGAAATATTTCACCAGCATCCAATATTTCCGAAACTATTACCGACATCACCCTGGAATTTTTTACGGTGATAAAGGGTACTACTAGACGTTTACCTATGTGACGTTTGAAAACTTGATAACTATAAAACCAACATTGCGGCCAAGCGAAGATGCGACTTTTAAATGGACGTTTCTCGCGATTTTATTAACCAAACGCAATAAAACATGGTACAGTATATGTTTATACACATTGTAATGCACCAACATCTAAATTTGTTCAATTGTTTACTTAACCTCAAGATGGTGGCTGTGCGAAATATTTCACCGGCATTCTATATCACTGAAACTATTAGCGGTATCACCCTGAAATTTTGTACGGAGATAAAGGGCACTACTGGACGTTCATCTATAAGACTTTCAAAAACCGGTTAACTACAAAACGAATATGGCGGCCAAGTGAATTTGAAAATTTTAAATGGACCTTTCTCGCGATTTAATGATCCAAACGCAATGAAACTTCGTACAGGAAATGTTTATACACATTGTAATGCACTAGTATCGAATTTAGTTCAATTGTTTACATAACCTCAAGATGGCGGCTGTGCGAATTTTAAAATAAAGTTTTTATTTCTTGTGTCGTAATCATGCGATCGAAGTGAAAGTTTGAATAATAAAACTAAGAATAATATTCCTGTAATGGTACATGACTCTATGTCCTATACATATAACAATCCAACATGGCGACCATCCGAAATATTTAGATGGATCTCAATATCTACGAATCTATTTCAGCAATCAAACTGAAATGTTGTATGTTGGTAAGGGCAATTAACATAAGTAGGATATATGAAAATAGGCTGTATAGTTCTTCACGGAACTACTTGTTATATTATATCTAACAAGGAGGGGTTATATTCAGCAATACAGCAGTGGTCCTTGCTTTGTGTTGGACAGGACGAGGTTCGACCTCCCTTGAGGACAAGTACTCATCATGAACACAATTCCCGCGAGTTTATGCGCATGTTCACGCCAAACCACAAGAACAATTCTCGTGGGAGTTAAAGGCCACAGGGACGTTTCTCTGTCATCTTCTCTACAAGTAAGGCAATATAAACTGGAACCTTACGTTCAATAGGTTAGTCTATACGCTTCGAAATATTTTGTGTAGTTAACGCACAATATTTCAACGCAAGCCAAGACGTCCTTAATCACATTTGATCATCTGATCTATCTTTAGTCTATTAGCTTACTTTCAATTTTTGCAAAACATGACGGTAGACTTATGAGATCTACACGGGCCAAAAATTGTCAGTCTGTCTGTGTGTGTGTGTGTGGGTGATTGTGATTATCTGCCCCCCCCCCTCCCCCGTTCTCCCTCTCTCCCCCCATCAATTCAAACAATATGACGAAACCAAATTGAACCAAATTTGGTACAGAGATAGCACTAGCAAAGGATAACTCAGTGTCATGTTGTATATCGCCGCCATCATAACAGAAAAGAAATGGCGCTCACCCAAATGTTCTGAGCTTATGTCGAATTACGACTGACCCAATCATCCGACACTACCAAATTTTACAACAATGTACCTTAAAGTTGGAGGCGTCTTCTGCCGAAACTACAAGGTCATCAGAAAAATAGTTTTAAGATGGTGGATAATGAATAATTCAACAAGGATAGTCACAACAAATCAGCGTATCGTACATACGGAGGTTCAAACCGTCTCCAAGGAGGTGACCGGTAGGACATTAGCATTTATTAATAGAACTAGCTGACCCGGCAGACGTTGTCCTGCCAATCAAAGAAAGTGTTGTAACTTTGTTTCTTGAAGTGCTTTTGGATACAAAATATTTTTTTTCAATTTCTGTTATCTGCCTCTAAACTATCGTGAATTGAAATTACAAATCTAGAAACATTCGTGGGAGCGTGCACAACAACTCTCCAAAGTTTCATCGCAATCGGATAAGTGACATTTAACGCATACGGGATTTGGTTTAAATGATTCGTGCGCTGTCACTCATTTGTTGCATCTACTCGTGCTCTACCAACTGTGAAGTGGATTTACTAAGTTAGAATGCTTCCCGTAAGTGAACACAACAACTCATCAAAGTTTCATCGCAATCGATGAATACAGTAGTACATGAACGCATACAGGATTTTGTTGGAACGCTTCGCGCGTCGTCACTCATTTGTTACATCTACTCGTGCGCTACCAATATTGTAAAATGGATTTACCAAGCTGAACACCTTCCCTGGCGTGTACACAAAAACTCATCAAAGTTTCATCGGAATCGGATGAATGACATGTGAACGCATAAGAGATTTTCTTTAAACGATTCGCGTGCCGTCACTCATTTGTTGAACCTACTCATGCGCTACCTATTGAAAAATAGATTTACTAAGCCTGAAACCTTCTCTGGAGTGTACTAAATGATTCAAGAAGGTTTCATCGCAATCGGATGAATGATATATGACCGCATACGGGACATTGTGGAAAAGATTCGCGCGCCGTCGCTCATTTGTTGAATCTACTCGTGCGCTACGTATTAAAAACTGGATTTACTAAGACAGAAACATTTCCTTGAGTGTACACAACAATTCACCAAAGTTTCATCGCAATCGGATAAATGGTATATGAACGCATACTGGACTTTGTTGAAACGATTCGCGTGCCATCGCACATTTGTTGAATTTACTCGTGCGCTACCTATTTTAAAATTAATTTACTAAGCCAGAAACCTTTACTGAAGTGTACACAACAATTCACCTAAGTTTCATCGCAATCTGATAAATGGTATATGGACGCATACGGTACTTTGTTGAAATGATTCGCGTGCCGTCACACATTTGTTGAATCTACTCGTGCGCTACTTAATATAAAATGGATTTATTAAGCCAGAAACCTTCCGTAGGGTGTACACAACAACTCATCAAAGTTTCATGTCAATCGATGAATGGAATATATACTTATACGGGATTTTGTTGAAACGCTTCGCGCGTCGTCACTCATTTGTTGAATCTAGTCGTGCGCTACCTATTGTGAAATTGATGTACTAAGCCAGAAGCCTTCCCTGGAGTGTACACAACATCTCACCCAAGTTTCATCGCTATCGGACGAATGGTATTTGAACGCATACGGGACCTTTTTGAAACGCTTCGCGGGTCGTCGCCCATGTGTTGAATCCACTCGTGCGCAACCTCCTGTAAAATGGATTACTAAGTTAGAAGCCTTCACTTAAGTGTACACAACAACTCATCAAAGTTTCATCGCAATCGATGTATGGAATATAAACTTATACGGGATTATGTTGAAACGCTTCGCGCGTCGTCACTCATTTGTTGAATCTACTCGTGCGCTACCTATTGTGAAATTGATTTACTAAGAAAGAAGCCTTCCCTGGAGTGTACACAACATCTCACCTAAGTTTCATTGCAATCTGATGAATGGTATATGGACGCATACGGTACTTTGTTGAAATGATTCGCGTGCCGTCACACATTTGTTGAATCTACTCGTGCGCTACCTAATATAAAATGGATTTATTAAGCCAGAAACCTTCCGTAGGGTGTACACAACAACTCATCAAAGTTTCATGTCAATCGATGAATGGAATATATACTTATACGGGATTTTGTTGAAACGCTTCGCGCGTCGTCACTCATTTGTTGAATCTAGTCGTGCGCTACCTATTGTGAAATTGATGTACTAAGCCAGAAGCCTTCCCTGGAGTGTACACAACATCTCACCCAAGTTTCATCGCTATCGGACGAATGGTATTTGAACGCATACGGGACCTTTTTGAAACGCTTCGCGGGTCGTCGCCCATGTGTTGAATCCACTCGTGCGCAATCTCCTGTAAAATGGATTACTAAGTTAGAAGCCTTCACTTAAGTGTACACAACAACTCATCAAAGTTTCATCGCAATCGATGTATGGAATATAAACTTATACGGGATTATGTTGAAACGCTTCGCGCGTCGTCACTCATTTGTTGAATCTTGTCGTGCGCTACCTATTGTGAAATTGATTTACTAAGCCAGAAGCCTTCCCTGGAGTGTACACAACATCTCACCTAAGTTTCATCGCAATCTGATAAATGGTATATGAAAGCATACGGAACTTCGAAACGCTCTAACGTGCAGAGACAAACAGTAGAATTCGACAAGGTGGCAACCTTTGGTATAAAACACAACTTTCCGCCACGGGCGGAGTGTATGTAATGGCGGTAGTTGCACAGGTTGCGCCCAGGTGGCTCTAACGTGCAGAGACAAACCGTCCAAAGACATCAGCTTTCACCGAGGCCAAGATTAGTGGTTTCCATGACGACTGTTTTTGACTTTATATTATGGTTCTAAAATTGTGTGTAAATTGTGGTTCTAAAATTGCGTTCATTCCACTTACCGGGTCAGATTGTGAATCTAAACCATACATAGACCCACCCTAATATACATACCAAATTCCATCAAAATCGGAGCAGGCATTTAGGAGGAGTTCAGTAACATACACACGTGTCGAAGAATTATACATATAAAGAATATGTAGCCGTAGACGTGACAAACAGGTCAAGCTGACCGTACCATATCGTGCTGGGCCATGCCGTCTCATTGGTTCAAAATGGAAGCTATTGTTTGTTCGCAAGCTTATATTTCAATAACTTCGTAAGTTTGTATCCTTTTAGGAATATACTGAAGAAAATAATATATATTTAGTACCAAATGGTTTATAAAAACGGCAGAAAATGATAAAGAAATCGTTCATTCTATGATAAAATATGTTATGCGGTTATACTAAACCAGTTGTTAACCTAATGTTAGTAATGGTCGTGTATAGAGTAATGGTAGCGTTCTAGACTCATCATCAAGAGGTCCGTGAATCAAATCCAAACAGGTTCAAAGTGTTTAGCTTGATTCTTTTTATTTATTGATTTGTAACTACTCACACGTTTTAATGTTAAGCATATGATAATAGTGTGTATTTGCAATCAAAAATATTATATATATACCTATAACACCACATATTTCAACACTCCACTATGTATCGATTAAAATTCGTTGTCCTTGATCCGCGGTCGAGTCTATTGTTGTTGATTTTTTTGTTGACTAATATACAAGGTCATCATTTTAAATCTCCCGTGTATGCGCCGATAGGTAGGTAAAAGTGATCTAGGCAGGCGCAGCCTGATCTCCCCCAATGAACATGCGTGCTGAGGTCGGCAATGTTGCAATACTCTGTCAGTATCTCCGGTGTCGTAAGATTGTGAAGTGCTAGTTGAATTTACCTAACATACAGTGCAGTCTCAGGCCAACTTTACAGATTATATATTGCCTTAAAGTGATGTTCTCTATACAACAACGTGTATTCATTGTGCTTTCTTATGCGAAGTATTCTTCTGTATTCGATTCATTCGGAAATTTCCTGGTATCTGTCCTTCACATTGGCACACGATACGCGATACTGTAGATCGTTCCGCTTCATCGGGTCCGCTCTCAACAAGAAGAGGAGGCGTAGGAGACGGACTCTATTAACAGAGAAAAGCTGGATGAAATAGGAGTAATCTTGATAAGAAGCCCGTCGAAATCTTTATCAGGTCTCGCTGCGCAGACTTATGTGTCGTTTCGTTCTGCTTGTAATGCGATCAAATTGTTGAAAGCCAAACCATTCAAATTCACAGCTGCTCACAAATTAAGAGAGTCTGATGTTTGTGCGAGGATTCGGTATTGCAACTGGCTGCTGCAGTCAGTTCCCGATGGATATGTAGACCCTGATTTTTTTTTATTATTATTATTGACGAGGCTTGGTTTCACTTAAGTTGTTATGTGAACAGCCAAAACAATCGCTACTGGACCTCTGAAAATCCACATCGGTTGCATGTCCGGCCACTTCATGGTGTGAAGGTTGGAGTTTGATGTGCGATGAGTTCTCGCAGAATTATATGACCTATATTTTTCTACGAAACAATTAATTCTAACCGTTACATTGATCTAATCCTAAGGTCGTTCTCTCATGAGTTCGCGGACGAAGAAAAGTACAAATGGTTACTGCATGCAAGATAATGCAACGGCGCACACAGCTTGGCGGTAATACAGGTAGTTTTCAATGATCGTATAGTTAACTATCCCACCAGATCAATCGATTTAAATCCGTGTGATTATTGCCTTCGGGGATTGTTGAAAGGAAATGCGTATGCAAACAATCCTCACGCAAGTTAGGAGTTGAAAGAAAATATTCGCCAAGTTATAACGAACGTCACCCGGTATTCGCCGTGTGTCTGGAAACTTGTTTACGAGGCGCCAGGCTTGCTTGCGAGCTGACGGACAACACTTTGAACATTTCCTGTAAAACGAGGTAAGTTTCTAGATAATTATTTTCACTAGATATTGCTATTAAGCAACTGTATGTTGACGCGAAGTAGCGGGGAGAAGTCAGTTCAACGAAAATGTAAAATAACTCCATACTGCAATATTAGGTTTTTACATTTTAGAAATTGATTTTAATAAGCTACTCGTAATTGTAAAATTGAATATTGTCAACTATATACCTAATATTTTAATTCGTTCTTCGTAAGGAAATCCATATCTTTCAATAATTATTCCTAAACTAAGTCATACAAAATTATTGTTCTTTGTAGTCAGTAATTTATAGATTTGACACAATGACATCATTATTAGTATTCTTAATTGAACTGTTAGCTGAAAAAGCTTCATTGTCAAGTCAAAATATGTATAGACTACCAATTGAAAAATTGAATAGTCTTCCAAAAAGATGGTATATTGGCTTTCACCACCCGTGAATTAAAACTCAGATATTTTTCTAGGCTTGTGCCTTGTCTTGTGTGGGTTTTCGCCTAGGACACCAAGCTGGTTCATCAGCGGGATCTTGGTGTCCCCGTCCGGACCCCCACAGGAGTAGTGAACTGCCCGATACCTCCCATTTTATGAAGCGCACCTGCGCCTCTTCACCGCGAGAACTAAAAGCTCAATCAGCCATAACCTCCCTATGAAGGCTTCCAAAAAGATGGTATATTGCTAATATTGGTGTCCTAGGCGAAATCCCACGCAAGACACGGCACAAACCTAGAAAAATTGCTGAGTTTTAATTGAGTAGTCGTTTCTTAATTTGTATTGATTGGCGTAGTATTATTAAGAATTATCGAAATCACTTGGTGGACTATGTTAGAGAGTGATCCATCACCATGATAGAAACATCTATAAGTTGAGGGACGTGGTCTACAGGCTTTACACCTGGATTCACATGCCACAGACTGTGTTAAGGGGATGGAGTGCAGGATTTGACGGCATAATTGATTACCGACACAAAGGTACAGATCCGTAACACCTGACCTTCAATAACTCTCTCATACGAGTACAATTCCCAGATTACTACTAATCAACCAATGTCATAATGGTGTGAGTGTCTGTCACTCCACTGAGCGGAAAGGAACGTCGTCCTGGACACAAACTCATGTCACCTTGACACGAGAATAATGAACGCTAGGGTTTAGTGGTAGTTGTATTAGATATCCGACCAAACAGGGCCAGATTCCCGGCTGATAATTCAATTCCCGGAAGACATCAATTGAATATGCTGAATGAAAATAGGCTGTATTAGCTCTTCACGGAACTCCTTGTTAAATGTACTACCTTGCGTTTAATAAAATTATTCTAGGAGTTATTGAAGTTTAATTTTTGGAATTGGTTAGCAGAACTTTCACACACGACTATGATGGGCATTTTCAAGGTAGAATAGACAATATACATTCAAAAGTCAAATAATAGAATAATACATTTCTAGGTTGAATTTTATGATTGAACTCACATTAGTTTCTGAGTTAGCCAAGCTATTTTCTTTCATCAACTGATGATTTCTACCTTGGGACCTTCAACAAAAGATGAACCAATAATTATACACGTGGTAAAAACTCCAAAAAATAATCTTCAATAGTAATTACGGTTATGAAATGAAAACTATAATGTTTAGCTTTGTACTCAAAGTTCTTCTTTTCACTACTAAAATAGCTTGGAATACATCCAACATACCTAGCCTATGAGCATCTCTTACTTTTGCTCTCCTGAACCATACCACTGAATCCGAATTTCCAGCGATATTGAAGTTCAAGCCTTGTCTGTTTGGTTCCAAATTTTCAGTGATATCGGAGTTTTCTGAGCACAAAATTTCAAGGGTATTTAAGTTTAAGCCTGATCTCCGAGTCTGAACTTTCAGGAATATAGAAGTTTAAGCCTGATCTCCGAGTCTGAACTTTCAGGAATATTGAAGTTAAAGCCTGATCTCCGAGTCTGAACTTTCTGGAATATTGAAGTTAAAGCTTGACCCCCAAATCCAAATTCTCATGGATACCACATTGAAGTTCAAGTCTGACTTCAGAGTCCTAAATTTAGGGATATTGAAGTTCAAGCCTGGCTTCAGAGTGCAATTTTTCAGGGATATTGAATTTCACGCCTGGCCTCTGAGTCTTAACTTTCACTGATATTGAAGTTCAAGCTCAGTCTCTGAGTCTAAACTTTCACTGATATTGAAGTTCAAGCCTGACCTCTGAGTCTAAGCTTTCACTGATATTGAAGTTCAAGCCTGGCCTCTGAGTCTAATCCTTCACTGATATTGAAGTTTAAGCCTGGCCTCTGAGTCCAAACTTTCACTGATATTGAGGTTCAAGCCTGGTCTCTGAGTCTAAACTTTCAATGATATTGAAGTTCAAGCCTGGCCTCTGAGTCTAAACCTTCACTGATATTGAAGTTCAAGCCTGGCCTCTGAGTCTAAACTTTCACTGATATTGAAGTTCAAGCCTGGCCTCTGAGTCTAAACCTTCCCTGATATTGAAGTTCAAGCCTGGCCTCTGAGTCTAAACCTTCACTGATATTGAAGTTCAAGCCTGGCCTAAAAGTTCAAATTTTCAGGGATATTGAAGTCCAAGCCTGGTCTCAAAATCCAAATTTTCAGGGATATTGAAGTTCTATTTAGGCCCATTTGCAAAGCGTCATGAATATTTTAATGCAATCCAACCACAAGACCTGTGCCGAATAAGAACTACTCCTGGTTCGTTATACTACCCAGTGCTGCAGCTACAGCATGCGGTTTGCGTGAACCCACTGACACACATAAATAGCTGAGAATAGGCTCGATTGCTCCTCTACCGGTCTCTGGGATCGATATTGATTTCCACATACCGTTCCGCGAGTAATGCGGATAAGGGTCGTTGAAGTTTACCTTCACAGCCAATAATGATGCTACTCGCCAGAGGAACAATTCAGCAACTAGCCTCATCTTCAGGTATCGATATCATTCATATAACACGATAATGGGAGTAATGTTATACATAATGATTACTGTAATTTTATAAAGATCTCTAAGTCAATATTTTAAAAGAAATGACGCCCATTCTTTGTTTTCTGATACAACTTTTTTAACTAGTAGAAATACCCCTCTTAACATGGATATGCTTTTGCGCTGCTGATCCAGCAAACATTGCATGATACAATTTACGTTCTACAGGGTCATTATCTATGTGCGCGTGAGTAAACACGGCAACCTAAGCCGGCTGTGACTGGTGCAGATCACGGCCGTGCGTACCCGGTTCAGCCGGTGGTGGCACGAACTTTCATACTTTTACCGAACATATTCAATAATGTGTACTTACAGTGCTCATAGGCGATGCTGGAAATGTCCTCCTTCTCATGTAACACACACCCGGCATCTTCTGATAAAAGAATGTCTGTAAACTCTTTTATTATTTACGGAGTCTGTTTCATTGAATCATTTAACGAGCCTCCTAATTGTACTAGCATTAGGCACAGGTCCTCCTGGAAACTTGATTCGAAATTTTCTTCTTGTTTTAGAACAAGATTTTCTGTTTTTTATATACGAATTATGGATATGCTCACGTTCGCGCAATGTGAATTGGTGTCTAGGCATGACCAACAATCACAGTAATCACAATACTCACTAAACGTGCAACACTAACGTCTAAGCTTTGCAGATACACGTCCATATGAATGACGAAACACGTGTGAACTAACGATATGAGTCAGCGGAGCACGCCAAACACTGGCTAAACCTGGTACGCGCGGTCGCGATCTGCATCAGTCACAGCCGGCTTAGCTTGCCGTGTTAATTGGGGCGCACATACATAATGAACCTGTAAGTTTGTCGGTCTACTGCTCACTTTTCCCCTAAGCGGGTGCGCGCAGATGCTACTAACAATGGAAGTATCAGGTAAGACTGGTCGAAACCAATCTTGGAACTTTGTGGACGCAATCGTTGTACCATAAGAAGACAAAGTGCGGAAAATCAACCGCCAGATTGAACTGCAAGGCTCCGAAATCGTACCTGACACCCTGGTCCGCAGGTATGATGTCTGGCGAAGCTGGACATCCCTGCGGCACTCGGAATAGTCACGTGGTAGGGAGTATATGCTGACTGGAGCAGGTGGCTGCTTCCCACCGGCCTTGAGTGCCTGGACACTGAGGGCTGTCCCTTCCAACTTCCTACATGTACGGTACACGCTACTTCCCATTGATTTATATCAGCGATTCGCCAAATGATTCGGAGCCTTGCAGTTCAATCTGGTGGCTGATTTTCCGCACGTTGTCCTTTTATAGTACAACTATTCCGTCCACAATGTTTCAAGATAGGTTTCGAGCTGACTTATCTAATACTTTCCTTGTAAGAGCGTTAAAATTCTTCAGTATGCCTTTCTTTAGAGGGGAAGTAAAGCCGGTGGGCCTATTTCATAGATTTATGGCATGTAGAAGAACCTACCACTACAATTTGTAGGGTGTAGCAAAATTTGTAGGTTATATTTGGCTTGTTAGAAACGCTCTATCAAGTTCGGATGTTCGCTGCTAAGCGTTAGTGACAGTAGCATCCGGTAGTCAAAGTTGGAACTACTTGAAATTGAGCTTGTTGGGAGCCCTCGGGTGTTCAATTACAATACCCTGCTATGGCCATTGGCTGCAATTCATATATAATTTATCTGCTTACCGGATAGACATTTCCTATAATCATACAATATTCTCGGGTATTTTGCTGATTAACCTGTTTTTAGAGATTTGTAAGACCAAAGAAAGTTCATTTTGAACTGTCGGTGGTTTAGAGTCATAAAGACGTATCTACAAAATTAACAATTTTGACATGTCTGCTTCAACACCGTCTTGGAAAACCAATCTATTCAATGAAAGAACATCGGAAGTCCTATCTTTAACCGTTCCGGAGATAGTGTGTAGCGTATCTACGGTACAAATTCACTTTAATGTTTAATGTCAAAACAGCATATTTCCCTTTACGTCGTTTTAGCTCCCTTTGCCGTACTCTGGCGTTAAGTGACATAACAGCGTGTCTGCAGATACTCGTTTTCTCACTAAACATTGTCTGTGTATTTTAAGAAGCGTATTGTGTAGAAATATGGAGCAATTTCGTAACTTTGCTAATAACTCATGTTTATTTGAACTGTTGTAGAACCTCCTACTTAATGTATGACCTAGTTTTGTTGAGAATTCTATTAACCATAACTTAATTTGTGGCACACAACACAACAGAGTTACTCAGCCCTAATGAGAGTCACCGAGAACAGCAGACTATCTGAACGCCGGAGCAAAGTGAGCTAAATGGTCCATGTGGAGGGATCTCTCTCACACGAGCTTATCAGATAAACACAGGGAGACGCTGAATTATTATACATTTTCATTTATTATAGTAAACTATTCATTTAGAGGCCGATGACCTAGATGTTAGGCCCCTTAAAACAACAATTATAATCATCATCAAACTATTCATTACCTTAAGTCAATATATTGTACATTAAAACCGTACCGATTTCGGTCACATTGTGATCTTCCTCGGCGTAGTATAGGATAATTCAATGTGCAATAACATACACTACTTAACATTTTGCCATAACAGAGGATACTAAAAATATTTTTGTTCCAAAACCTCACAAAGTAAAATTTCAAAAACCAGATCTCTCACAAAATGTGTTAAGGGGAGTTCCAATTGATAAAAATGGAAACAAATATCAATTTTCAGATTTTTATATAATGTGAAAGCTGGTAGTTTGACGTTTAAAATGATGTATAATACTTGATACTTGTTATTTGCAAAACATGTGTAATATTTATTTAAATCATGCAGTGCACCTTAGAAAACACTGAAGATTAGAACATACAAAGGCATTTTCTCAGAACTTGTTGTTTTGCACATAAATGTTCATTTGTCTCAGTTTTCACTTATCACAGAAGTCTCAAATTTTTACCATCTTTAGCTTGGCTTGAAAATTTTAACCTGGGATTTTTTTCTAGCTAAAATACATTTCGAAAAAATTGATATATTTCGAATATTTTTAAACCAAAAATTCGAGATTAAATTTAAAAAATATTATTATGGTCACAATAGTAGAAACATCAAACGCCCGTGTTAAAGTACTAAGAAATGTTCACTAAGTATGGAAATAAAATTTCATCTAAATCTACCCAGTAGTTTCTGTGAAAAAGGAACATGAAGTTGTTATAAATTAACATTAAGAAGATAGGCCATTGGAACTCCACTTTAAGATAAACATGAAAAAGTCTTGATAAAACAGCGTTGAACTGAAGCTATGTGGATGTGAAAATAGATATTCTGAATAAGTTAGGTTATAAATAAATAAGTAATTCCCAGGTAGAGAAATATTGTAGAGAGAACGTTGGACATAGGTGTGACGAAGTTGTTATGAATTTGTAAGAAATGTATGTTATTGCACATTTGAGGAGCAAGGTATTTAAGTTGTACAACTCCTCTTTTGTTTTGTTTTGTTTTTACAGGAGAGGTGAAAAAATAAATCCACAATATGGTTGTCAGTATCATGGTGATCTTTTATATTTCATTCTTAAAGGCCACTTAAACATTTTTAGCATTTCAAATGATCTTGCCGACTTCATCGTTATGCCTTGGTCTACCGTTATGCGTTACGATTACGGCGTGTATGACGTCATCATGTTGCTCAGTGCATATGCACCAAGTCTGAGTTTACTCCTGGGGTCTGGCGTTATGCGATACGGAGACGGCGAGTGCGTGACGTCATGCAGCAGAGTGCACCTCCCGCTCTCCGTTCCCCGCGTGGGAAGCCTATGTTAATGGGCAATGGAGTCTGTTGAAAGAGTCCCGCTTCGAGCGAAGCGAGAAGCCCTCCTGAGCCTTTCTATGTGTAGCATTCGTAGCATGCGTCATTTGAAATGATATAAAGTCTAGTCTCTCAGACTGACTGTATCTTTTTCATACTCATCATTAAAATTAAATGAATATTTTAGCAATAATTATAATTTAAATAGTGGAGTTGGTCATGTATTAAACCAAGTCATGGTGTTGTCAGTTTTTGAAGCCAAAGGAGGCATTTTGAAAGTAAATCTGTTCTCTTTTGAAACCAAATAATTATGAAATCGATAGCAATGAATTAATTTTATTTTATTCATCTACACTTCTAATGCCTGAGGGTCTTTTAAAATAATGTAATTATGTCTAATGTATTAAAACAAAATCATATAAAATCGGATATATACTTTAATGAAATTACATGAACCAATTGTACTGAGACGCCTTTTGGCAAAACTGAAATACTAGAGTTATTCCTACAACATAGAAATAACTAGTTCATCAAAATCGGCTCTCTCCAACTCATCAGACTCACAATGTCCACTGTTAAGAATATTACGTTAAGAACATTACCAGCGTCGTTACAGGTTAAACATTCAGCCATGATGGATTTACAGTGCATGTTGGGAGCAGATTGCGTGAATGGAAGCTTCTCATTGGCTACTGAAGGAGTTGTAATTTTTAGCCTATTTTCAATTTTGAAAAAATAGGCTTATGAGATCACCTTTTGTCCGTGTGTGTGTGTGTATGTGTGGGAGGTGTTGTGTGTGTGTGTGTGTCCCCTAATAATTTCTAAACGGCTGGAGCGATTTCATTGAAACTAGGTAAGTTCATAGCACTATTCCGGACGAACCCGGCCGTGCCCTTCAAATTTTGTTACGTCTCACCAATCCAACATGGCGGCTGTGCGAAATATTTCACCAGCATTCAATATCTCCGAAACTATTACCGATATCACCCTGGAATTTTTTACGGTGATAAAGGGAACTACTAGAAGTTCACCTATGTGACTTTTGAAAACTGGTAACTACAAAACCAACATGGCGGCCACGCGAATTTGCGACTTTTAAATAGACGTTTCTCGCCATCTAACCAACCAAACGCAATAAAACTTGATACAGTATATGTTTATACACATTGTAATGCACCGACATCTAACTCCGTTCAATTGTTTATATAACCACAAGATGGCGGATGTGCGGAATATATCACCGGCATTCTATATCTCTGAAACTATTAGCGGTATCACCCTGAAATTTTGTACGGAGATAAAGGGCACTACTGGAAGTTCATCTATAAGACTTTCAAAAACCGGTTAACTACAAAACGAACATAGCGGCCAAGCGAATTTGAAAATTTTTAATAGACCTTCCTTGCGACTTAATGTTCCAAACGCAATGAAATCTGGCACAGGAAATGTTTATACAAATTGAAATGCACTGGTATCTAATTTTGTTCAATTGATTTCATAACCTCAAGATGGCGGCTGTGCGAATTTTAAAATTAAGTTTTTATTTCTTGTGTCGTAATCATGCGATCGAACTGAAAGTTTGAATAATGAATCTACGCAATAATTTTCCTTTAATGGTACATGACTCTAAGGCCTATACATTTAACAATCCAACATGGCGACCATCTGAAATATTTAGGCGGCTCTGAATATCTACGTATCTATTATAGCAATCAAACTGAATATTTTTATGTTCATAGGGGCTATGAACTTAAGTTCACCTATAGGACTTTAAATAACCTGGTGATCACAAATCCAACATGGCGGCGACGCGAAGTATTAATATTCACATGGACGTTTCTCGCAATTTAACCATCCGAGTGAAGTGAAACTTGGTACAGTAAATCCTTATACGAATGTTACTCCACTGGCATCTAATTTATTTCATTTGTTTCCATAACCACAAGATGGCTGCTCTGCGAAATTTTAAACTCTCCTTGTTACTTCTTGTGTCCTAATCTTGCGATTGAAGTTTGAATTCTACACGTACACATTCTTCATGTAACAGTACATAACTCTAGGACCTACATATATAAAATCCAACATGGCGACCATCCGAAATATTTAGTCGGTTCTCAATATCTACGAATCTGTTACAGCAATCAAACTGAAATTTTGTAAGTTGATAGTGGCAGTTAACATATGTAGGATATATGAAAATAGGCTGTATAGTACGTCACGGAACTACTTGTGTGAAACGAAAATATGGTGGAATTGTCTATGTTTTGATTCTGAACGGAGCAAACACATGCTATTATCCCTATGTTCTGTCTTTTTTTAAGCAAAACAGTTGTAGATTTGCATTCAGCATAAAAAGTCACGTAAAAGTGAACCAAAATCTCGAAACTGACAAAAATGGAGTTGTCCAACTTTGATACCAAGTTCCTCATTTGCTTACCGGTACGGTTTTAATGCAGAATATATTGACTTAAGGTAATAAATAGTTTATTATAATTAATACGCCAATAAGGATTCGGGCTATCGTGGTCATTTAGGTAGATTTCTTTAGAAAGCTAACTATTGCAATGGGTCCCATGTTTCGACTTCCGGAAAATTTCGACATATCTTCGCGTTTCACATCCCCCAGACCCCAAAACCACCGTCAGTTCAAAAGTTTATATATAATTTATGTATATATGTATCTATCTATCTATCTATATATATATATATATATATATATATATATATATATATATATATCAGTTTCTTGTGGACACGATAACTGCCGTAATTTTGCACCAATCACTTTGAATTTTTTACATAATATGTATCCCTATAAAATCTCGGTCGAGTTCGTTAATGGGCAAAATCGGTCAAAGGGGGTATAAATGGGGGGCTTTTTTCGAAAAGGTGAAATATCGCTATAACTCTCTTAATACATGAAATATCGAATCCCTTTAAAATTCATAATATGTGTTGGATAAGTGCCAAAAATTTATGTCAAATAAGTTTTTTGATAGCACCAACCATTGACCAAAGGGGTGGGAAAAAGTGGGTTTTTCGGGAAACATTAATCATATCTCTGTTAATAGGCACAATATCAAAACCGCACAAAATGGACAATATTCCTCCAATAATTACCTAAAACTTTTGTCTGAAAGAATTTTTGATATGACTCACCATTACGCCACGGGGTGAACAAAATGATTTAAATTATAAGAAAATGCCAAGTGCCAAGAGAGGTTGCCATGACAACTTTACTTTTAATTGATAAGGGATGACCATCAGCAGTTGCTATGACAACGCCACTGCACGAGATCACATTCAGTTTTCATATGTCAGTGGGAAGCGACTTCGGTATCGGAACTGGTAGCATGCTGAACTTCTATGCCCAAGGTCGCGGGTTCAAACCCGGCAGAAGTCGTCGGATTTACTAAGAGCGCTAAAAAACCTAAGTTTGCTTTCCTTCGGAGGGGAAGTTCCAACGTTCGTTGCGAGTTGCTGATTGAGGTGGCATCTAGTAGCCAAGTTCACAGCTAGGTGTCGTTGACGGCAGTATTTTAGGTAGATTTCATTAGAAAGCTAACTATTGCAATGGGTACCATGTTTCGATTTCCGGAAAATTTCGACATATCTTCGCGTTTCACATCCCCCAGACCCCAAAACCACCGTCAGTTCAAAAGTTTATATATAATTTATGTAATATATGTATATATATGTATATCAGTTTCTTGTGGACACGATAACTGCCGTAATTTTGCACCAATCACTTTGAATTTTTTACCGAATATGTATACCCATAAAATCTCGGACTAGTTCGTTACTGGGCTAAATCGGTCGAAGGGGATGAAAATGAGGGACTTTTTTTTTCGAAAAAATGAAATATTGCTATAACTCTCTTAATATGTGAAATATCGAATCCGATCAAAGTTCATACTATGTGTCGGTTAAAGCTCAGATATTTATGTTTGAAACGTTTTTTTGATAGCACCAACCATTGACCAAATGGGTGGGAAAAAGTGTTTTTTTCGGGAAACATTAATCATATCTCTGTTAATAGGCACAATATCAAAACCATACAAAATGGACAATATTCCCCTAATAATTACCTAAAACGTTTGTCTGAAAGAATTTTTGATATGAGCCACCATTGCGCCAAGGGATGAGAAAAATGATTTCGGAATTATAAGAAAATGCCAAGAGCTATCAGTGGTTGACATGGCAACACTACTAAATTGATGAGGGATGAGCCATCAGACGTTGCCATGACAACGCACTTGCGCGAGATCAGATTCAGATTTCCATCTGACTAAGAGTGAAGCGGCTTCGGTGACGTAACTGGTAGCATACTGAACTTCTATGCCCAAGGTCGCGGGTTCAAAGCCGGCCAAAGTCGTCGGATTTTCTAAGAGCGCTAAAAATCCCTCAGTAAGCTTTCCTTTGGAGGGGAAGTTCCAACGTTCGTTGCGAGTTGCTGATTGAGGTGGCATCTAGTAGCCAAGTTCACAGCTGGGTGGCGTTGACGTTAGTATCTGGTAGCAACATTAGGAACTACTGCTTGAAATTTAGCGTCTGCATTCCTTACTTGAATTACAGACTAATACAGCCATCACAATTCACACCGTTTATCAGACAGATTCTACACTCACCCAAAGTACACGGGGATATATGACCGCGTTGTCGCAGCCCCTAAACTGAGGAACCAACCAACATCTCTGCGGGAGATATAATTTTGCGTGAAGAAGTAACAGACCGTTACATAGTTACACATCAGTGTCGAAACCTTGCATAAGGACAGTGTGACCACAAGTATAACAAGTAGTTCCGTGAAGAACTGTACAGCCTATTTTCATATATCCTGCTCATGTTAATTGCCTCTATCAACATACAAAATTTCAGTTTAATTGCTGTAACAGATTCGTAGATATTGAGAACCGTCTAAATATTTCAGATGGTCGCCAGGTTGGATTTTTATTTTTGTACTATTATATTAAGTGTAAGTGTGGTATTCAAACTTCAATCGCATGATTAGAACACAAGAAGTAAAAACGAGATTTTAAAATTACGCACAGCAGCCATCTTGTGATTGTGCAAACAATTGAAATAAATTAGATGCCAGTGGATCAACATTTGTGTAAGCATTTAAAACGTGCAACGTTTCACGGCAGTCGGATAGTTAATTCGCGAGAAACGTCCATTTAAATAGTTATACTTCGCGTCGCCGCCATGTTGGATTTGTGCTCACCAGGTTACTGAAAGTCCTATAGGTGAACATATGTTCATAGTCTCTATGAACATAAACATTTCAGTTTGGTTGCTGTAAAAGATTCATAGATATTGAGAACCGTCTAAATATTACGGAAGCTTGCCATTTAGGATTGTTATATGTACAGGCCATAGAGTTATGTACCATTCAAGGTCACTTATTGCCTAGGTTCATTATTCAAACTTTCACTTCGATCGCATGATTACGACACAAGAAATAAAAACTTAATTTTAAAATTTCGCACAGCCGCCATCTTGAGGTTATGTAAACAATTGAATTAAATTAGATGGCAGTACATTACAATCTGCAAAATCATTTACTGTACCACATTTCACTGCGCTCAGAGAGTTAACTCAGGAGAGAAGTCTATTAAAATATTTCAAATTCGCTTGGTCGCCATGTTCGTTTTGTACTTTACAGGTTTATGAATTATACATAGGTAAACTTGTATCAGTACCCTTTATCACCGTACAAAATTGCAGGGTGATATCTGTAATAGTTTCGGGGATATAGAATGTCAATGAAATATTTCGCACAGCCACCATTTTGAGGTTATGTAAACAATTGAACTAAATTAGACTCCAGTGCATTGCAATGTGTATATATATTTGCTGTACCAAGTTTCATTACGTTTGGATAGTTAAATCGCGAGAAAAGTCTATTTAAAGTCTCCACTTCGCGTGGCCGCCATGTTGGTTATGTAGTAACCAGGTTTTTGAAAGTTTCATAGGTGAACTTCTAGTAGTACCCTTTATCACCGTACACAATTTCAGGGCGATATCCGTTATAGTTTCGGAGATACTGAATGCTAGTGAAATATTTCGCACAGCCGCCATGTTGGATTGGTGAGACGTAACAAAATTCGATGGGCACGGTCGACGTCGCCGGGAATAGTGCTATGAACTTACTGAGTTTCACTGAAATCGCTCCAGCCGTTTAGAATTTATTAGGGGGGACACACACACACACACCTCACACACACACACACACACACACGGACAAAAGTTGATCTCATAAGCCTATTTTTTCAAAATTGAAAATAGGCTAAAAATGGACTCCAAATGACAAGAAGGTTACCGTCCCCGTAAGACAATAAAATGTTTAAAATATGTTTAAAATGAAGAAAAACTAAGTTAATTAATCTCCAATTATAAAATACTTTCACGCGATAAATGAGGTCTGATCCTTCTACGAAAAACTGCATATTCTGCCTATTTTCGCCTATCTCCAAGTTTGTCCGGTGAAATCTACCTCCGCCTTCCGGCGTGCCGAGAGGACTTTTTTTAATATAATTTTCTAACAATATTTTCATTTATAACCGTTTCACCTTTCAGCGTCCAATCTAGTCTGAAGCCTCCGTTGACAAACGAGTCGTTTCCATAATCCCCTATTAACAGTTAGCACTGCGGCCTTCTTTACTTCTACACCTCTCACTTTGAAATGATTCAACAGAGAGGTCTGAAGTCTACATCTGCTTCTTTTACACTCAACAGCCAAGCTCATTAACTTCAGACTGGCTGCGTGGTGCAGCGGAAAGTCTATTGCCAGCTGTTCCCAAGATAGTAGGACCAAATCCTGACACAGTCAGTTGGGAATTCGTTCTTGTTTATTCATTTAGGGGCTTTCCAACATCGTTGTCATTTAGATACGTATACCTGGGAGTTCATAAATTTAGCGTATGGCTTTTAGTGCCGGGAGTGTCCAAGGCCATGTTCGGCTCGATAGAGTCTTAGCTGCTTCAAGTGGACACCCATGGGGTGGACTAAAAGTTCCGTTCAATTTCAAGTAGTTCCAACTTTCGCTACCAAATGTCACGACACCTAGTGGTGAACGTTAGAACTTTGATAGAGCGTTCCAACAAAATCTAACCTAGAAATTTAGCTTCACACAAGTTTAGTCAGTGGAAGGATATTTACATGCCATAAATCTATGACATGGGACCACCGGCTTTTATCCCCTCCGAAGGAAGGCATACTAAAGGATTTTTAACGCTCTTAAAAATCCGACGACATCGGCCGGGATTGAACCCGCGATTTTGGGCATAGCAGTTTAGCATGCTACCAACTACGCCAACGAATCCCCATTACAATAACATTATTGTACAGTAGATTACTAGTGAGCGCTCGATTTTTATAGGCCACCAGCCCAGAATATCTCCTATGCGGGCTCGGCGCTACTTAGTTCAGGCAGGCGATATCGTCTAGTTTATTTGTTTAAACGTGTTTCCTAAACACAAATATATTTCCGGTTACTTTTCAAGGAATGTCTGTATTTTCCGGTGCCATTAAGGCAATTTGGATGATTTGGGTACAAACAGCATGTAAATAACGTAAATTTACTGACACGGCTCCCACGCATTTGCGCACCCTCAAATTCCAACTGACTGAGCCATGATTCGACCTTGCAACCTTGGGCACATCAGACGAGGACGTTACCGCTGCACCACGCAGCCAGGGCACAAGTAACCGATCGTAAAAAATTAGCATTCAAAACAAAGATAATACCCACAGCAGTGGCGAATTGCACTCTGATTTCATAATTATCGACAATTTGTTTAAAAAGTGCGATTAGACAAATCAACAAGACGATAGCCCCTGCGAGAACTGCGTCGCATCGAGCCCGCTGACCAATGAAACCGAGCAGGTACAACCAATAATTCAGTTATTCCTTTGGGGAAGTTCCAAAAGTTAGTTTCGGCTTATAATTGCACGAGCAAATAGTTTTGGACGGCTTCGGTGGCGTAATTGGTAGCATGCTAAGCTTCTACGCCCAAGGTCGCAGGTTCTCACCCGGCCGAAGTCGTCCGATTTTTAAGAGCGTTAAAAATCCCTCAGCATCCCTTCCTTCGGAGGGGAAGTAAAGCCGGCGGGTCCATGTCGTAGATTTATGGCATGTAAAAGAACCTTATACTAACTAAACTTTGGTGAAGTTAAATTTGTAGGTTAGGTTTGATTTTATGCTCTGAAGTTCCAACGTTTATCACCAGGCGCTGGTTGCGATGGCATCTAGTAGTAGTCAAGTCCGCAGCTAGGTGTCGTGGACGGTAGCATTTGGTAGCGAAAGTTGGAGCTACTTGAAATTATCGTCTGCAGTCATTACTTGAATTTAAAATTTAAAAAAAACACACACTAATACAGACATCACAATTAACACCGGTCATCAGACAGATTCTACACACACCCAAAGTACACGGGGCTAAATGACCGCGTTATCGCAGCCCCTAAACTAAGCAACCAACCTACACCAGTTGACCCAAACAATCACCATTAGAATGCACACCCATGGCTGGTTCAACGACTGAAGAAGCGTCAGCGGAGGGGGAATGACGCATGCGCAGAGCGCCGACGAAGAGAGAGGAGCAGCAGACTGGTGTGCCCGATATCATTCGGTCGGTCGCTGGTGTTGCATGTTCAGTGAAGGACGACAGAATGTGGTGGATGAAGATTGAGGTCGGCGTCCCTCCACATCCACGAACGAAAAGAACATTGCTCGAGTACAGGACATGGTGTTAGCGGACAGGCGCATAACGGTGGCAGGCGTGGTGTCCACATTGCGTATTGGTTGTGCCCGGGTCCGTCACATGTTCCATGATGTGTTGGGTTCCCGAAAAGTGTACGCAAGATGGGTACCGAGAAATCGGACCCCGGCTGTGCGACAATTCCTTGCATCACAGGGCACCGAGTTTTACCAGAGTGGTTTCTTCAAACCGATTGCACGCGGCCACAAGTGTATCGTCCGGCTCTGTGGCTAAATGGTTAGCGCACTAGGCTTAGGCCCAAAGTGCCCCGGGTTCGATTCCCGGCCGAGCCATCAGGGTTTTTATTCTCCTGAAGTTAATTGCCGTGGCTCGGGGACTGTGTGTATGTGCCGTCTTCATCATCACTTCATCCTCATTACGACGCGCAGGTCGCCCACGGGCGTCGACTAGAAAGACCTGCACTAGGCCTCTCCGGAGGTCACACGATCATTATTATTATTACAAGTGTATCAATGTCGGTAGTGACTATGTCGAGAAATAGTGCAAGGTGCATAATTCATGAGGCCATGGTGTATGTCAGTTTGGCAATAAAGAGTCCTGGGGAAAAAATGAAACTTAATTTCAGAACTTCTCTCATGATAACAATTTGACACCAGCATGCTCAGATTATTGTGATCGTAATGGGAGAGTTATGTAACATTTGGAATAAAAGTTTGATTCTTTTCAGTCAGTCAACATGATTGTACCCAAATGAGATGGGTTATTCCCTAATCCTGAAACAAAAAAATACATGAGAATACTGAATACACTTGGATGACCAGTTTCGATCGTCAAGCGATCATCATCAGATCCATTACACTTAGGCTATAAAATCTATGTCTGAAAGTATGGGTGAAAATATTTACACTATATACACTTATTTAGTTGCAGTATTAGTAATGCAACTTGTCAGTATTTGTTAGTTGTGGTCAATGTGTTGTTTTGTTGAGATACTGGAAGTGGTGATTGACCTCAGGAATTTGCCTGTTTGTAGTGAATATGTGGTTGTGTCGAGTGCAGACTGTGACCAAGTTAACTGCTCCAACCAGGACCGCGCAAGACTCAACCAGATAAGTAGCATGTACAATACAATCTGAATTTACCATTTACAACAACCACACATTCACACCAAAGGAGCAAATTCCGGAAGTCAATCACCACTTTCAGTATCTCAACAAAACTTTACATAGGCTACAACTAACAAATACTGACGAGTTGCATTATCTCAACTCATACTGCAACTAAATAAGTGTATATATTGTAAATATTTTCACCCATACTTTCAGACATAGATTTTATAGCCTAAGTGTAATGGATCTGATAATGATCGCTTGACGATCGAAAATGGTCATTCAAGTGTATTAATTAATCTCGTGTACTATTTTCAGGTTTAAAAAATAACCCTTCTCATTTGGGTACAATCGTGTTGACCTAGTGAAAAGCTACAAACTTTTGTTTACTAAGGCAACACTGTACATGGCTTCAACCACCATAATAACATTTGGAACTTTACTCGCATTAACCTATAGAAACTTTTCCTCTACAGTTTGTAAATGTGAACTAATCATTTTGTGTTGATCCGCAGGCAACAGAACAAACATAAAACTGATTAACAACAACACTAGCTTAAAACCCAACGCCGACCAAAAGCTAACAATACATTATTACAATAATATTTGGATGTAACTACCATTGGATTGCTCGTCTCCAGTAGTACTAGGATGTGCCATTACCAGGTGTTTGTTCACAAAGCTCGCAATGACGCACGTCTTCTCGCTCTTTATGGAGAATAATTAATCAATACAGAATTACTGCTCTCAGTGGCCATACTTTAGTGTCAGGCCGTGTGGACAAGACAGAATATATAAGTATATTCGAGCTTAACACTAAATGTCACCATCGACACTGGAGTTCAGTTTCGTGCCTCAGTGACCAGTAATGTTCAACAAGACCACCTCGTGGTGTAGCGGCTAGCGTTCTTGGCTGTCTCCCCGGAGGTCTGGGTTCGATACCCGGCTCTGCCAAGAAATTTTAATTCTGGTGTGAGATGGCTATCGTTGTACTGGTTTATGTAGGCCTATTTGTAATTCAGATGAGGATTGGGACCCAATCGCATTTTGCCAACATACTCAATCTAAATTGCATTTTTGCAAGTACTTTGAATTTAAGTTGCATTTCGTGGGTAATTTGAATAATTGCATTTTGTAAGTATTTTCAACCTAAATTGCATTTTGTTAGTGTTCTCAATATGAATTGCATTTTGTAAGTATTTTGAATCTAAGTTGCATTTTGTGGGTATTTTGAATCTACTGTAACTTGCCTTTTTGTGAGTATTTTGAATCTAAATTGCATTTTGTACGTATTTTGAATCTAACTTGCAGTTTTGTAAGTATTTTGGATCTAAACTCCATTTTGTGCGTCATCGCCATGTTGGATTTTTATATATGTAAGGTTTAGAGTTATGTACTATTACATGAAGATTATTGTGTAGGCGGAATATTCATATTTCAATCGCAGTATTAGGATACAAGAAATAAAAACGAGATTTTAAAATATCACACAGCTGCCATCGTGTGGTTATGAAAACAGTTGAAATAATTTAGATTCCAGAAGAGGCGGCCGTGACCTCAGGTTAGGAACCATCCCAGTTGAAGTGTTATCTTATTTTCTTCATAGCTTATTCATAAGGTTACTTTCCCCACAACCAATAATATATGTTTTTTAAATTTTTGTTTCCATTAGACAATACACGTAAAAATATTCTTTAAGAAAGCAAATTGGGCATTAGGAGCAAAGGCAAAGGGGCATGGAAGTACTTGAAAATGGATGCTAGTACTTCAAATGGAAGAAGAAGATTTCTGTGATACTAATGTCCTAAAACGCGGAGAAATCTCTTGATTCTAATTTCTCGCTAAATCGCATTTATTATTATAAAAATTACCTTTCTTTCCAAAACTATTGAGCATACAGGGTTTAAATTACTCCTTGTGTGTATTATAATTTAACAGAGCCGTTTTTGAGAATTTACTTAAATTTAATTTTGAGAGATGAAAATGTTCTTAAAACTACTCTTAAAATGACGCCAACTTTTAAAAAATCATGGAGAAGTACATTTTCAAACGAAAGCAGGTGTTATAATAAGGAAAGAGCCTTAAAGAACATCCCTGGAAAATGTCGATTAGTTCCTGTTAACTGTTTCTGTTATTATTTCCTGTTAATAGTTCCTGCTAATAGTTTCTGTTACAAATCTCTGCTACTGATTTGCATTACTAGTTCTCGTGAGTAGGTTCCTGTTAATAGTTCCTGTTAATAATTTCTGTTAATAGTTCCTGTTAATAGTTTCTGTTACAAATCTCTGTTATTAATTCCCGTTACTAGTTCCCGTTATTTTGTTTTATTTCTTATGCTTCCTAGACTGCTGATATACCAAGCTTAACTATCATAATAAGGTGAAAAAAGAAATAAGAGAAGGTTAGCCAAATACCAGTAATGAACTATGACATGTATCTCTTACGTATAAATTTGAATAAAAGACCTGAAGAGTAGGCAAACTGCAACTAAAAATAAGTAATTAAAATAGCTATGCAGCCTTGAATTACACATAATTTACGAATATTCTCAAAATACTAATGGATTCTTTAAGGGCTGTTACTACTATGGTGTTAATGGTGGCATTTGAGATCTGAAATTTTCTACACGTAGCAGCAAAAAGAGAAGGTATTGTTCCCCGGGCCCCCATTAATAAGCCAATAACTTCTATTTCTTGAAGGTGGTATTTTTCCTTGTAGAAAGGGACTGTAGGCTCGTAAATATCCTTCTTTTCTTTGTTCACTTCATCTGGTTGCTCGACATGGGTTTCAAAACGCACGTTTGAATCCAATATATAACCCTTCTTTTTATCTTCTTTGTAGGCTATGATGTCAATGCGCCTGGTACTGTTAATAATTTCTGTTAATAGTTCCTGTTACTAGTTCACGTTATTATTTCCAGAAAAATAAAATTTATGGAATCAGAAATAATATTTATACCATATATATGATACATGAGATGCAGATGCAGAAGAAACGACCAAGGGGAAGACCAAGAGATAGATGGCTGAAAGGAGTGGAGGAATGTGTCAAGAAGACAGGCGAGGACTGGACCAGAGTGACAGCGGTGAGGTGGTGGGAAGAAAGGACTAAGTGGCGAGGCTTATGTTCCAAACAGACCCAGCCTGGGGTTGGAAACTGTACAAGATATCTGATTAAAAAACAAGTAGTTCCGTGAAGAACTATACAGCCTATTTTCATATATCTTACTCATGTCAATTGCCTCTATCAACATACAAAAATTCAGTTTGAAGTTTGTGATAAATTCGTAGATATTGAGAACCGTCTAAATATTACTGATGGTCGCCAGGTTGGATTTTTATTTTTATTTTTGTACTATTACATTAAGATTATTGTGTACGTGTGGTAATCAAACTTCAATCGCATGATTAGAACACAAGAAGTAAAAACGAGATTTTAAAATTTCGAACAGCTGACACCTTGTGATTATGCAAACAATTGAAATAAAGTGGATGCCAGTGGATTAACATTTGTTGGTTGGTTCTATAGTTTAGGGGCTGCGACAACGAGGTCATGTAGCCCCGTGTACTTCGGGAGTGTGTAGAATATGTCTGATACCGGTGTAAAATGTGATGGCTGTATTAGTGTGTGTATCTGTTTCTTAATTCAAGTAAGGACTGAAACTTTGAATTTTTTCAAATAGTTCCTACTTTTGCCGCCAAACGCCACCGTCAACGACTACTAGGCCTAGTTCAGAACTAGACTACTAGACGCCACCGCAGTCGGCTCTTGGCAACGAACGTAGAAACCTAAGAGCGTTGTTTACATTCCTAACCAATACAATTTAGCTTCACACAGGTGTAATTAGTGGAAGGTTCTTTAACATGCCATAAATCTATGACATGGGACCGACGGCTTTACTTCCCCTCCGAAGGAAGGCATACTGAGGGATTTTAACGCTCTTAAAAAATCCGACGGCTTCGGCCGGGTAACATTTGTATAGCATTTAACGTGCAACGTTTCACTGCACTCGGATAGTGAATTCGTGAGAAACGTCCATTTAAATATTTATACTTCGCGTCGCCGCCATGTTGGATTTGTGCTCACCAAGTTACTAAAAGTCCTATAGGTGAACATGTTCATAGCGTCTATAAACATGTCTATGATTGCTGTAAAAGATTCATAGATATTGAGAACCGTCTAAATATTTCGGATGCTCGCCATTTTGGACTGTTATATATATAGGCCATAGAGTTATGTACCATTCAAGGACAATTATTGCCTAGGTTCATTATTCAAACTTTCACTTCGATCGCATGATTACGACACAAGAAATAAAAACGTAATTTTAAAATTTCGCACAGCCGCCATCTAGAGGTTATGTAAACAATTGAACAAAATTAGATGCCAGTGCATTACAATATGTAAAATCATTTACGGTACCACATTTCACTGCGCTCAGAGAGTTAAATCACGAGAAAAGTCTATTAAAATGTAACAAATTCGCTTGGCCGCCATGTTCGTTTTGTACTCTACAGGTTTATGAAGGATACATAGATGAACTTCTATCACTGTACACAATTCCAGGGCGATATCAGTAATAGTTTCGGAGATACTGAAATGCTGGTGAAATATTACGCACAGCCGCCAATTTGGATTGGTGAGACACAATAAAATATGAAGGGCTCGGTAGGGGTCGGCCAGAAAGGTGCTATGATCTTACCGAGTTTCATTGTAATCGCTCCAGCCGTTTAGAAGTTATTAGGGGGGATACACACACACCTCACACACACGCGCGCGCGCGCGCGCACACACACACACGGACAAAAGGTGATCTCATAACCCTATTAGCCTACTTTCGATTTTTGCAAAAAATGAAAGTAGACTTATGAGATCAACACAGGGCGAAAAAAGTGTGTCTGTCTGTGTGTGTGTATGTGTGTGTGTGAGTCTGTGTGTGTGTGTGTGTGTGTGTGTGAGTCTGTGTGTGTGTGTGAGTGTGTCTGTGTGTGTGTGAGTGTGTGTACTCTGAATGTGTGTCCCCCCCTATCAATTCGAACACGGTGAATGCGAATTGAACGAAATTTGGTACAAAGGTAGCACTAGCAAAGGCACCTCAGTGTCATGTTTTATATCGCCGCCAACTTGACGGAAACGTAATGGCGGCCACACAAATATTCAAAGCATAAATCAAATTACGATTAACCTAATCATCCGATCTCTACCAAATTTTGCAACAACATACCTTTATAGAGGAAGCATCCTTTGACCAAATGAATAGGTCATTAGCCTAATAGTTTGCGGATGGCGGCCATCTTTGTGTGAAAATCAATTCCCCCTATTAATTCAAACACGGTGAAACCGAATGGAACGAAATTTGGTACAGAGGTAGCACTAGCAAAGGGCATCTCAGTGTCATGTTTTATATCGCCGCCATTTTGACAGAAACGTAACGGCGGCCACACAAATGTTCAAAGCTTAAGTTAAATTACGACTAACATAACCATCCGATCACTACCAATCTTTGCAACAACATTCCTTTGTGGAGGGAGCATCCTTTGACCAATCTAATAGGTTATTAGCCTAATAGTTTGCGGGTGGCGGCCATCTTTATGTCAAAATTGATTCCCCCTATTAATTCGAACACGGTGGAACCGAATGAACGAAATTTGGTACAGAGGTAGCACTAGCAAAGGGAACCTCAGTGTCATGTTTTATATTGCCGCCATCTTGACAGAAACGTAATGGCGGCCACACAAATGTTCAAAGCTTAAGTTAAATTACGACTAACATAACCATCCGATCTCTACCAAACTTTGCAACAACATACCTTTATGGGGGGAGCATCCATTGACCAATCTAATAGATTATTCGCTTAATAGTTTGCGGATGGCGGCCATCTTTATGTCAAAATTGATTCCCCCTATTAATTCGAACACGGTGGAACCGAATGAACGAAATTTGGTACAGAGGTAGCACTAGCAAAGGGCACCTCAGTGTCATGTTTTATATCGCCGCCATCTTGACGTAAACGTAATGGTGGCCACACAAATGTTCAAAGCTTAAATCGAATTACGATTAGTCTAATCATCCTATCTCTAGCAAATTTAGCAACAACATACCTTTATGGAGGGAGCATCCTTTGACCAAACTAATAGGCAATCGGCCTAATGTTTTGCGGATGGCGGCCATCTTTGTGTGAAAATCGATTCCCCTTATCAATTCGAACACGGTGAAACCGAATGGAACGAAATTTGGTACAGAGGTAGCACTAGCAAAGGGCACCTCAGTGTCATGTTTTATATCACCGCTATCTTGACGGAAACGTAATCGCGGCCACCCAAATGTTAAAAGCTACGACCAACCTAATAATCTAGTCTCTACCAAATTTTGCAACACCATATCTTTATGTGGGAAACATATTCAGACCAAACTGCAAGAACATCAGCCCAATAGTTTGCAGATGGTGGCCAAGTATGTGTGCAAATCGATTCCCCCTATCAATTCAAACACGGTGAAACCGAATTGAACGAAATTTGGTACAGAGGTAGCACTAGAAAAGGGCACCTCATATTCATGTTTAATATCCCTATAGCACGTTGTATTTCAACAAGCTACTACAACCAACATTCAATCATACTCCTTGAAAGGGACAAAGAGTTATAACAATACCCATGCATTTAGGAGAAAGTAGGCTATATGTTCTTTACTGAACATCTTGTTTTTAGCCTACTTTCGATTTTTGCAAAAAATGAAAGTAGACTTATGAGATCAACACAGGGCGAAAAAAGTGTGTCTGTCTGTGTGTGTGTATGTGTGTGCGTGAGTCTGTGTGTGTGTGTGTGTGTGAGTCTGTGTGTGTCTGTGTGTGTGTCTGTGAATGTGTGTACTCTGAATGTCTGTCCCCCCCTATCAATTCGAACACGGTGAATGCGAATTGAACGAAATTTGGTACAAAGGTAGCACTAGCAAAGGACACCTCAGTGTCATGTTTTATATCGCCGCCATCTTTACTAATACTGAATGGCGGCCACTCAAACGATCAAAACGTAAAATCAAATAACGACTAACCAAATCATCCGATCTCTACCAAATTTGGTAACAACATACCTTCGTATAGGATGCGTCTTGTGACCAAACTACAAGGTCGTCCGCCATACCATTTCAGGATGGCGGCCGTGAGAATTATGCAAACTTTATAATCCATATCATGGGACCCACCAGTTCCGATTATCGAGCCGAGAATCGTTTTAACTGTTCTAAAGGAAGAGGCACGTTCGAAATTAAAAGTTTATTTTGTAATACTCTAGTGCAGACGTGATTTTAAAAAGCTGAGCTGATTCAGTAATAAGACAAGATGGCAGCGGATATCTTGTGCCTGACTTATATTTCACTAATTTGAGTATTGCATGCAATATAGCGTACTGATACAAAATAAATAAACTTTGTATGAAATGCTTTATATATAAATAATATACTCAAGTGATGAAATCGTTTAGTATAAATCAGTATTTGCTAACAAGTTCTATGTAAGTCATTTTATATAGAACGATATTCGTTGACACAATTAGCTCAGTGGTAGAGCGTTAGCCTATCGCTCAAATGCCTATGGTTCAAACCCGATCAGAGCTAGGTTTTTTGCTTGAAATGTTATATGTTTATTGTTTTGTAATGACTCAGATGTTTTAAAATTAAGCGTTATATTGTGCATATTATGGTGTAAAATATATATTTAATTAAAACATAATTCGCCAGCAGATTTACTCGAGACATCTAGCTGCCAAAGAGGTAACTGCAGGCCGACCTACTTATTAACTTCCAGATTTTATTGAAAAGTTTCTTCTTCTGGCCGCTAGAATGCACTCGCTCTGTTAGGATTATATTGTTCGATATTTCACCACTAGATGTCACGACTAGTCTACGTGGGGCTCCATTGATTACTATACCATTGGCATTCTATGCGCATCGAATTTGAAGAATGACAAGATTATACTACGATACATTTTTACTTTTTATTTTAAAGGGTTTGTAACAGCCTATTTTGCGTTACTTGAAAATGTTATTTGAAGTAAAGAACAAAACGATTTCACATAGTAACTGAATTCAATCCGTTGGTGTTAGTTCAGGTTATTAATTACTACTTTTATTTCAGGCAAATAGCAATCGAAAATATCCACATAGTTTGTATACACACGTCTCTGTAGGGTCATGGAAAGATTTGTTAATTCAATTAGGGCTGTGAAAGCCATGCACAACCAGACGTGTAAAGACATGCCTCAACTCAAAGTTGGATGTTGCCCACGGCAGGTCGTATATGTAATAATAATAATAATAATAATAATAATAATAATAATAATAATAATAATAATAATAATAATAATAATAATAAAAATGTTATTGGTTTTACATCCCTTTTAACTACTGCTGCTTTTAGAGACACCGGGGTGCCGGAATTTTGGCTCAAAGGGGATCTTTAACGTGCCAGTAAATGTACTGACACGGCTCCCTCGCATTTGTGCACCCTCAAATGCCAGCTGACTGCGCCAGGATACGAACCTGCAACCTAGGGCCCTGCAAGCGAGAACGTTACCGCTGAGCCACGCAGCCAGTCCGGTCGATTATGTCTCCAGATCCATAACATTCTTGATATACTTCTTATCTTTCTTTCTTCAATGATGGTAGCAGTTTTTATCTAGGTTGTGGCGTTTGGTAGAGGTAAATCGTTTCTAAGGTCTTCAACAAAGAATAGTTCTATTATACTCTTTGATAATAACAACGAGTTATAACTATACTCAGGAGAAAGTAGGCTATATGTTCTTTACTGAACATCTTGTTTTAGCCTACTTTCAATTTTTGCAAAAAAATGAAAGTAGACTTATGAGATCAACACAGGGCGAAAAAAAGTGACTGTCTGTGTGTGTGTGTGTGTGTGTGTGTGTGTGTGTGTGTGTGTGTGTGTGTGTGTGTGTGTGTGTGTGTGTGTATGTGTGTGTGAGTCTGTGTGTGTGAGTGTGTGTACTCTGAATGTCTGTCCCCTCCTATCAATTCGAACACGGTGAACGCGAATTGAACGAAATTTGGTACAAAGGTAGCACTAGCAAAGGACACCCCAGTGTCATGTTTTATATCGCCGCCATCTTGACGGAAACGTAATGCCGGCCACACAAATGTTCAAAGCTTAAATCAAATTACGACTAACCTAATCATCCGATCTCTACCAAATTTTGCAACAACATACCTTTATGGGGTGAGCTTCCTTTGACCAAACTAATAGGTCAGCAGCCTAATAGTTTGCGGATGGCGGCCATCTTTGTGTGAAAATGGATTCCCCCTATTAATTCAAACACGGTGTAACCGAATGGAATGAAATTTTGTATAGAGGTAGTACTAGCAAACTGCACCTCAGTGTCATGTTTTATATCGCCGCCATCTTGACGGAAACGTAATGGCAGCCACACAAATGTTCAAAGCTTAAATCAAATTACGACTAACCTAATCATCCGATCTCAACAAAAATTTTCAACAACATACCTTTATGGAGGAAGCATCCATTGACCAAACTAATAGGTCATTAGCCGAATAGTTTTCGGATGGCGGCCATCTTTGTGTCAATATCGATTCCCCCTATTAATTCAAACACGGTGAAACCGAATGGAACAAAATTTGGTACAGAGGTAGCACTAGCAAAGGGCACCTCAGTGTCTTGTTTTATATCGCCGCTATCTTGACAGAAACTTAATGGTGGCCACACAAATGTTCAAAGCTTAAATCTAATTACAACTAACATAATCATCCGATCTCTACCAAATTTTGCAACAACATACCTTTATGGAGGGAGCATTCTTTGACCAATCTAATAGGTCATTGGTAGCACCAGCAAAGGGCACCTCAGTGTCATGTTTTATATCGCCGCCATCTTGACAGAAACGTAATGGCGGCCACACAAATGTTCAAAGCTTAAATCAAATTACGACTAACATAATCATCCGATATCTACCAAATTTTGCAACAACATACCTTTATAGAGGGAGCATTCTTTGACCAAACTAATAGGTCATTAGCCTAATATTTTGCGGATGGCGGCCATCTTTGTGTGAAAATTGATTCCCCCTATCAATTCGAACATGGTGAAACCGAATGGAACGAAATTTAGTACAGAGGTAGCACTAGCAAAGGGCACCTCAGTGTCATGTTTTATATCACCGCCATCTTGACGGAAACGTAATCGCGGCCACTCAAATGTTAATAGCTAAAATCTAATTACGACCAACCTAATAATCTAGTCTCTACCAAATTTTGCAACAACATATCTTTATGTGGGAAGCATATTGTCGACCAAACTGCAAGATCATCAGCCCAATAGTTTGCAGATGGTGGCCAAGTATGTGTGCAAACCGATTCCCCCTATCAATTCAAACTCGGTGAAACCGAATTGAACGAAATTTGGTACAGAGGTAGCAGTAGCAAAGGCACCTCAGTGTCATGTTTTATATCACCGCCATCTTGACGGAAACGGAATGACGGCCACCCAAATGTTAAAAGCTTAAATAAAATTACGACCATCCTAATAATTTGATCTCTACCAGATTTTGCAACAACTTGCCTTTTTGTGGAAAGCATCTTATGACTGACTACAAGGTCATCAGTCCAATAGTTTGCAAATAGCGGCCATGTATGTGTGCAAATCCATTCCCCATATCAATTCAAACACGGTGAAACCGAATTGAATGAAATTTTTTACAGAGATAGCACTAGCAAAGGGCACCTCATATTCATGTTTAATATCCCTATAGCACGTTGTATTTCAACAAGCTACTACAACCAACATTCAATTATACTCCTTGAAAAGGACAAAGAGTTATAACAATACCCATGCATTTAGGAGAAAGTAGGATATATGTTCTTTACTGAACATCTTGTTTTTTCATAAAATGAAAATAGGCTAAAAAGGTGCCTCGCAGCTACAATGATTTAATGTGAATGCCTTGTGGATTCTGGACGTTGCGTGGATTTTATCGCAGTGAGTTTGCTTTTGAACCACTAGTATTGCAACATGCAGACATAATGAGGTTATACAAACTGGTTGTGACTTAGGGACTGTCGTTATGAATATGTTCCCGCTGTTCAATTGATACAACGATGTGCTACTTCAAGGTATTACACGCAAGCTTATCGTTTTCCTTTCCTGAAACTACCCATCGTGTGTTTGCTCCTTTCCCGTAACTCCTTCCGCAATGATGTCGGATTTGGAGTTTAAATGGTGCTTGATCAACCCCATGTCCTTGAATGATCGCGAAGAGTCGACGACAAGTAAATTGTTCTCGACAAGGAATTCGTTTTAAATTCGTCAGCAAATATGCTAAGTTCGTTGGTGCCCAATGTTTTCTGGTAGAATATCTCATGAAAATTTTCGGCCGTAGCCTTACAGATGGGTCCATTTTGTAGTGTAGTGACTATAGTGCGGGACAAACCATTGGAAGCCTGAAGGTCAACCGGCTCTCCGCTCCGCTCTCCACCCCGCGCCCGGCGGTGTTGCCATGCTATTGCATCGTACCTTCAGTCGCGTGCTGAATGCGAGAACGTACAGGACAACATCGCACCGACTACGCGTGACCTTCAGGCTTCCAATGGTTTGTCCCGCACTATAACAGTCTTCGCTGCCACAGCGGAGGTCCGAGTTCGATTCCCGGCTCTATCATGACATTTAATTGTGGCCTGAAGGCTGGAGCGGGGTACTCTCAGCCTCGTGAGGCAAACACGAGAAGAGAAGTGTTCCATTCTCACCTCAGCCAATTTGGAAGTGGTTTTCCGTCATTTTCCTACTTCTACCTCAGACAAATGTTGAGATGATTGCTAACCTAAGCCCACGGTTACCTTCTACACAATAATATCCCCAATTACAAAACACACACTAGTACATACATGTACATCACAATGACACAAGTAATCCGATCCTAAACACACACCCAAGCACATGTGGCAACATGACCAGGATGTCACAAATCCTGGAATCGAATAAACAGTAACAAACTTATAAATGTTAAGAGGATTGCACGAGTCCCCACGGATACATACACACTGTCTCCACCCTGAATGGAAAGGTAAATAATGCATAGCTCACTTGGCGCAACAGTCATGCAGGCACGAGAAGTCGTCAAGTGACCGTCAGACCGGTACAATCAGAGTTTTGTAGCCAATATTTATGTAATTTGGCTTGTATACACATGAACTACACATTATTAATTATAAATTCTGCTCACGTTAGCATGCATACTTATGAGTACATTCTTTGTCAATCCTTTACTACCCATGCTAAAATTTTCAACTCATTATTTACCTTCGTCTCAAGAAATAATGAGAGGAACTAGTAACAGGAACTAATGACAGTAACTATTAACAGGAACTATTAACAGTAACTATTAAAAGTAACTAATAACAGGGACTAGTAACAGGAATTATTAACGGTAACTATTAACACGAGCTATTTACAGGAATTATTAACAGAAACTATTAACAGGAACTATTAACAGGAACTATTAACACAAATTACTAACAGGAACTATTTACAGGAATTATTAAAACTAGCGAACCCGTGCGAGAACTCTAGCATTAGGGGTTGTATGCGTCCCATGTGTACAGACTACCTACTCGCCCGGCCCTAGTGCTATGCGGGCTCAATGCGATACTGTTCAGACAGGGGTTATCGTCTTGTTTGTTTGTTTAAAAGCACTTTATAAACAAAAGAATATATTTCAGTTGACTTTTCAAGAAATGCAAAATTTTTCCTGTACTATTGATACGATTTGGAAGATGTTGGTACAAACCACACCTTCTAACTCCCTCTGGTTTAGGAGCTTGAGTTTTGTGAAACATACACCTTAGCGTATTATATAATAAGATTAACTTCAGTACTAACAGGAACTATTAACAGGAACTATTTACAGGAACTATTTACAGGAACTATTAGCAGGAACCGGTAACATGAACTATATACAGTAATTATTAACAGGAACTAGTAACAAGACCTATTTACAGGAATTATTAACAAGAACTAGTAACAGAAACTAATGACAGAAACTAAAGACAGAAACTAATGTCAGAAACTAAAGACAGAAACTATTAACAGGGACTAGTAACAGAAACTATGTCAGTGCATGACTGAATAACGTATGTTATGATTATGTAAGGCGAATTTCGTAAGATGTGAGATAACTTGAAATACCTGTAGAGATGAATTGTTAACTTTTTACTAAAAAAAACTATACAATAATTGCCTCTATTCATAAGTTCCTTCTATTAGGCTACATCACTTTCAGCCCACTTTGACTTTCACTTTTGTCCAATGGTATGTAATGCCTGTTTTGCAGCTAAAGATTGTGCTGTTAGGTTCAGTCCAGTGAACCCTTTATTTGCATTCTTATGTTATATCATTTATTTTGTACACCTATGGGTTGATTCCTTGATAACTTATCGGCCACTTTGTGAATGTAAAACCCAACCTTTCCTTCAAGTCGGGATGCAGATCATCCAGAAGCTTATGACTTTAAAACCGGGACTAAGACTTTCGACAGAGCTGATCATTACCTACTGGCATGCAATGTCCGGTCAGTTAATGCTGTATAACGAATAACAAACGCCATAAAACGTTTACTGCCGAAATGATGGAATGGACAAATATTAATCTTATTTTCTCAATTGCCTAAAAATTGTTTACTGATTGGTTTGAAATGAGCTTTTCCAAACAGATACAGATTGTAGCGTTTTGTTTGTTGGCTAATGAACAGGCGTACGGAAGAGGAGATATTACCATAAATTACACCCCTCGACGAAAATAACATCATTACAAAAGTCATTACAAAAGGTTAACAAAGGCTACTCAAGTCTATTTGCCCATCAACTTGGCTGCTCGCTCTTCTCGATCCACTCGTAATTAGCCAACATCGGTGGTGTGAAATCTGCAGTAAATTATAAAATGACAAAGATAGACTGATTCCTTATTGGCGATGTAATTATAATGAAAGTTCTAAAATAACTAAATAACCAATACATAACATTACATTCATAACTAGGGGGCGGATTTCTATGACCTAAAAATGTATGAAATATGTATGCATTTATGACCTAAAAACATAAAAATATGACCTATAAAATTCAAAATATGACTTAATGAATAGCATCTACGTTACATAGAAACACTTTATTAGTCCATTTGTACTGAACATGTTTTCACCTAACTCGTGAACAAAACTTCGCAACTTCCCACAAATTGAGACTTTCGTTTTAGGCATATTGAAAGGAACTGAATGACTATGAAGCTCCCTAATGAGTGAAAAAGGTCATTCAGTGTGTTGAAGGTGAAGAAGGAAGTGGGACGGGGAGAGATAAGAACGATGACAAATAACTGCGGAATTACCTCTTCTACCGTGTAAACAATTGCCCGATTTCCAGGTATTGACCCAGCTAGCAAACAATAGCTCCTACCTGTTAGAAACATTCCATACACTAATTTAGAATGGTTCTTCAGTAGTAGGCTATATTCCAGTCCATCCTGAACAATAATTTCCAGAGCTTATTCTGATTTTTATAAAACGAAATTCAAATGAAAATTTCGAAAATATGCCGTTTATAATGATATTTTGTTCAAAATATGCCATAAAACCTAAGAAAGCATAAATATGCATTTATATGCCCAATAAAACCAGTTTAAGTTTGGTTATCATGCTTGGAAACGTGTTGAAAATACAAGACTATAAGATATAATGTTAAGGGAAAAAATATGACTTCTCTAAGAAATCCGCCCCCTATTCATAACATTACCTCGTAACACGTAGTCTATTTCCAACGTTATCATTCCATTACTTCTCTACCTCGCAAACTATCAGTTATAACCTAACTATTTCAACTTATCTATTTTCACATCCATATTTCTGTTTTATCAAGACTTTTCATGTTTATCTTAACACATTTTGTAACTGATCTGTTTTTTTTTATTTTATTTTGTGAGCTTTTGAAACAAGAATATATTTTAGAATCCTCTGTTATAGAAAAATGTATATTAAGTGTATGTTCTTGCACATCTTTATATATATAAATCTTCGACACGTGTGTATGTGACTGAACTCCTCCTAAACGACTGAACCAATTTTGATGGAATTTGGTATGTATATTAGTGTGGGTCCATGTATGGTTTAGATTCACAATCCGACCCGGTAGGTGGAATAAACACAATTTTAGAACCACAATTTACACACAATTTTAGAACCACAATATACAGTCAAAAACAGTCGTCATGGAAACCACTAGCCTTGGCCTTGGTGAAAGCTGATGTCTTTGGACGGTTTGTCTCTGCACGTTAGAGCCACCTGCTCGCAACCTGTGCAACTACCGCCATAACATATACTCCGCCCGTGGCGGAAAGTTGTGTTTTATGCCAAAGGTGGCAGTGATGTCGAATTCTACTGTTTGTCTCTGCACGTTGGAGCGTTTCAAAGTCACGTATGCGTTCATATATGGTTCATCCCATTGCGATGAGACTTGGGTGAGATGTTGAGTGTACACCAAGGAAGGTGTTTGGCTTAGTAAATTATTTTACAATAGATAGCGCACGACTAGATTCAACAAATGAGCGACGACGCACGAAGCATTTCAAGAAGGTCCCGTATGCGTTCAAATACCATTCGTCCGATAGCGATGAAACTTGGGTGAGATGTTGTGTACACTCCAGGGAAGGCTTCTCGCTTAGTAAATTCATTTTACAATAGGTAGCGCACGAGTAGATTCAACAAATGAGCGACGACGCGCGAAGCGTTTCAACAAAATCCCGTATAAGTTTATATACCATTCATCGATTGAGATGAAACTTTGATGAGTTGTTGTGTACACTTACCTGAAGGTTTCTAACTTAGTAAATCCATTTCACAAGAGGTTGCGCACGAGGAGATTCAAAAAATGAGCGACGACGTGCGAAGTGTTTCAACAAGGTCCCGTATGCGTTCAAATACCATTCGTCCGATATCGATGAAACTTGAGTGAGTGAGATGTTGTGTACACTACAGGGGGAGGCTTCTGGATTAGTAAATCCATTTTACCATAGGTAGCGCACGAGTAGATTCAACAAATGAGCGACGACGCGCGAACGTTTAAACTAAGTCCCGTATGCGTTCATATACCATTCATCCGATTGCAATGAAACTATGGTGAGATATTGTGTACACTTACGTGAGGGTTTCTAACTTAGTAAATCCAGTTCACAGGAGGTTGCGCACGAGTACATTCAACAAATGGGCGACGACGCACGAAGCGTTTCAATAAGGTCCTGTTTGCGTTCAAATACCATTCGTCCGATTACGATGAAACTTGGGTGAGATGTTGAGTACACCCTACGGAAGGTTTCTGGCTTAATAAATCCATTTTATAATAGGTAGCGCACGAGTAGATTCACAAATGAGTGACGGCACGCGAATCATTTCAACAAAGTACCGTATGCGTCCATATACCATTTATCTGATTGCGATGAAACTTTGGTGAATTGTTGTGTACACTTCAGTAAAGGTTTCTGGCTTAGTAAATTAATTTTACAATAGATAGCGCACGAGTAGATTCAATAAATGTGCGACGGCGCGAGAATCGTTTCAACAAAGTCCTGTAGGTGTTCATATACCATTTATCAGATTGCGTTGAAACTTTGGTGAATTGTTTTGTACACTCCAGGAAAGGTTTCTGGCTTAGTAAATCCAGTTTTTAATAAGTAGCGCATGAGTAGATTTAACAAATGAGTGATAGCATGCGAATCGTTTAAAGAAAATCCCGTATGCGTTCATATGTCATTCATCCGATTCCGATGAAACACGATAGTTTAGAGGCAGTTAACAGAAATTGAAAAAAAATATTGTGTATCCAAAAGCACTTCAAGAAACAAAGTTACAACACTTACTTTGATTGGCAGGACAACGTCTGCCGGGTCAGCTAGTCTTATTATACACACATCAAAAAAAGTTTTGCATCACCTCGGTTCCAAGAGTTCCGGAACCGTTAAATACAAAGGGAATAGAGATCAACACAAACAACATTTCAGCTCGTTTTATTGCTCATGAGACCCAAACATTGCATGTTGTACCATCATACAGCTAGACTTTCAGCATTTGTGGTCCAGATTGCAGTACACACCACTACCTCTAATACCCAGTAGCACGTCCTCTTGCATTGGTGCATGCCTGTATTCGCCGTGGCATACTATCCACAAGTTCATCAAGACACTGTTGGTCCAAATTGTCCCACTCCTCAACGACAATTCGGCGTAAATCTCTCAGAGTGGTTGGTGGGTCAAGACGTCCATAAACAGCCCTTTTCAACATATCCCAGGCATGTTCGATAGGGTTCATGTCTGGCGAACATGCTGGCCACTGAAGTCGAGCGATGTCGTTATCTTGAAGGAACGCATTCACAAGATGTGCACGATGAGGTCGAGAATTGTCGTCCATGAAGACAAATGCCTCTCCAATATTCTGCCGATATGGTTCCACTATGGGTCGGAGGATGTCATTCAGGTATCGTAAAGCCGTTTCGGAGCCTTTCATGACCACCAGTGGCGTACGTCGGCCCCACATAATGCCACCCCAAAACATCAGGGAACCACCACCTTGCTGCACTCGCTGGACAGTGTGTCTAAGACGTTCAGCCTGACCAGGGTGCCTCCAAACACGTCTCCGACGATTGTCTGGTTGAAGGCATATGCGACACTCATCGGTGAAGAGAACGTGATGCCAATTCCGTGGGGTCCATTCAGCATGTTGTTGGGCCCATCTGTACCGCGCTGCATGGTGTCGGGGTTGCAAAGCTGGACCTCGCCATGGACGTCGGGAGTGAAGTTGCGCATCATGCAGCCTATTGCGCACAGTTTGAGTTGAAACACGACGTCCTGTGGCTGAACGAAACGCATTATTCAACATGGTGGCATTGCTGTCAGGGTTCCTCCGAGCGGCAATCCGTAAGTAGCGGTCATCCACTACAGTAGTAGCCCTTGGGCGGCCTGAGCGAGGCCTGTCATCGACACTTCCTGTATCTCTGTACCTCCTCCATGTCCGAACAACATCGCTTTGGTTCACTCTGAGACGCCTGGAAACTTCCCTTGTTGAGAGCCCTTCTTGACACAAAGTAACAATGCGGACGCGATCGAACTGCGGTATTGACCTTCTAGGCATGGTAGAACTACAGACAACATGAGCAGCGTACCTTCGTCCTGGTGGAATGACTGGAACTGATCGGCTGTCGTACCCGCTCCGTCTAATAGGCCCTGCTCATGCATGGTTGTTTACATCTTTGAGCAGTTTTAGTGACATCTATGAACAGTCAAAGGGACTGTATCTTGGATACAATATACACAGTCAACGTCTATATGCCGGAGATCTGGGAACCGAGGTGATGCAAAACTTTTTTTGATGTGTGTATAATACGCTAAGGTGTATGTTTCACAAAACTCAAGCTCCTAAACCAGAGGGAGTTAGAAGGTGTGGTTTGTACAAAAATCTTCCGAATCGTCTCAATAGTACATGAAAAAACTTGAATTTCTTGAAAAGTCAATGGAAATATATTTATTTGTTGATAAAGTGCTTTTAAAAAAATAAACAAGACGATAGCCCCTGCGAGAACTCTGTCGCCTACAGCCCGCATAGCACTAGAGTCGTGTGGGTAGTCTGTACACATGGGGCACACACAACCCATTATGCGAGAGTTCTCGCACGGGTCCGCTAGTTTACATATTAATTGATTTAAGAAGCAAGACGTGAAACGATGCTTTAAAGTTTAAGTGCATTAATGTCCTTGGACAGGTCAAATACTGTATTGAAGATTCATGACGCTGTGCATATTAATTTATTCATTTATTCAATCATCTATTTATAACGGCCACTTGCAGAATTCAGAAGCTCTTCTATTGCAGCATTCTACACATACATATCATTTTATTTACAGAGTACCGACAGCAGTGGCTACGCTGGCTAAAGCGCAGCATTAGGTCATGGCGCCAAGCTCTCTGCTGACTCGGTAGACGCGTGGGTTCGAGCCCCACCGTCGGCCGTCCTTGAAATGGTTTTCCGTGGTTTCCCATTTTCAACACCAGGGGAATGCTGGGACGGTACCTTCTGTTAGGCCACGGCCGCTTCCATCCACTTCCTTGCCCAATTTCATTCATCTTCATCCATTCCTTCTCTCATCCCGACGCGCAGGTCGCCCACGGGCGTCGACTAGAAAGACTACACTCGGCCTCTCAGGAGACCACACAAAAAAATAAAAAATAAAAATTACAGAGTTTCATTATACCAAACTTACAATATTGTTAGTTCCACAAAATTAATACATAAATAAGCACAGAATAAATCACAATGATACGTTGCAAAGAAAAAGGAACACTTTCCAGTGAAATTTTAGAGACGATTTAAAAGCAAGGTTTTAAATTAATATGCGATTCAGAACGTAATGAAGAGTGCAAACAGTCCATATAACGGTCTGACAATCACAACAAAGGGGTGAACACGAGAGAAAATTAAGATAAAATTGCGTTAAAAATCCTTCAGTATGCCTTCTTTCGGTGGGGAAGTAAAGTCGGCAGGCCCATGTCATAGATTTATGGCACGTTAAAGAACGTTCCACTAACTACAATTGTGTGAAGCTAGAATGTGTAGGTTAGCTTTGAATAACTCTCTAAGTTCCAACCTTTGCGCCAAGGTGCGGTTGCAGTGGCATCTAGTAGACAAGTTGCGGCTTGGTGTCATTGACAGTACCATTTGGTAGCAATAGTAGGAACTACAGTACTTGAAATTACCTGTAGCCTACCTGAATTACAGATAACACACACTAATACAGCCATCTTAATTATTAAAGATAAATCGCAAAAATTGTGCATATTGATGATAACAAACCGTCATTCACAAAACTTCACAATGGATGATGATTTGCACAAGAAATCACGTGGTATCTACCACATTGCAACCCGCATAATTTACATACGCAGAATTCATCAGGGTCATGAAAGTATTCGGTATTACACAGTTTATGGTGATACCCATGTACCGCCATCGAATTGACAAAATGTCGCAAGTCTTGATTTGTGTTCATCCATGTCCTAGTCATTATGGCCTCCGTGGTGTAAAACTCGAACCAGATTTCGTCCCTTTTCTGTATTCTTTCCTGCATTAGTTTTTTCCAGGCGTCTGTGGATGGTAGCCCTCTCTTCATCCGAAGGTCCTCAACGATGGAGGTCTCCCTGGCGAGTTCATATGCTAATCTTCATTTTGTATATTTCGATATCCCCAGGGTAGCCTTCAGGAAGCGCGATTTGACTGCTTCAAGCGTCCTCAAGTCTGCCAGGGATAATTTCTCCCATATGATTTCAAGTCCATATAACACCGGTTATTAGACAGATTCTACACACACCCAAAATACACGGGGCTACATGACCGCTTTGTCGAAGCCCCTAAACTGAGGAACCAACCAAGATAAAATTGAAAACACATTGCAGTAGTACAGCCTGTATTGTTTGAAGAAACAAGACGTCAGTCGATTATTTAAAGTTAAAGTGCTGGGAGTAATGATATAAAAGATTTCTTAACCCTTGTGAACGGGTGTGAAACAAGTAGTTCCGTGAAGAACTATACAGCCTATTTTCATATATCCTGCTCATGTTAATTTCCACTATCAACATACAAAATTTCAGTTTAATTGCTGTAACAGATTCGTAGATATTGAGAACCATCTAAATATTTCAGATGGTCGCCAAGTTGGATTTTTATTTTTGTACTATTACATTAAGATTATTGTGTACGGGTGGTATTCAAACTTCAATCGCATGATTAGAACACAAGAAATAAAAACTTAATTTTAAAATTTCGCACAGCCGCCATCTTGAGGTTATGTAAACAATTGAATTAAATTAGATGACAGTGCATTACAATCTGCAAAATCATTTACTGTACCACATTTCACTGCGCTCAGAGAGTTAAATCACGAGAAAAGTATATTAAAATATTTCAAATTCGCTTGGTCGCCATGTTCGTTTTGTACTTTACAGGTTTAAGAAATATACATAAGTAAACTTGTATCAGTACCCGTTATCACCGTACAAAATTGCAGGGTGATATCTGTAATAGTTTCGGAGATATAGAATGTCAGTGAAATATTTCGCACAGCCGCCATTTTGAGGTTATGTAAACACTTGAACTAAATTAGACTCCAGTGCATTACAATGTGTATAAACATTTGCTGTACCAAGTTTCATTACGTTTGGATAGTTAAATCGCGAGAAAAGTCTATTTAAAAGTCTCAAATTCGCTTGACCGCCATGTTGGTTTTGTAGCCACCAGGATTTTGAAAGTCTCATAGGTTAACTTCTAGTAGTGCCCTTTATCACCGTACACAATTTCAGGGCGATATCGGTAATAGTTTCGGAGATATTGAATGCTAGTGAAATATTTCGCACAGCCGCCATGTTGGATTGGTAAGAAGTAACAAAATTTGAAGGGCATGGTCGAGGTCGCCGGGAATAATGCTATGAACTTACCGAGTTTCATTGAAATCGCTCCAGCCGTTTAGATTTTATTAGGGGACACACACACACACACACACACACACACACACACGGACAAAAGGTGATCTCATAAGCCTATTTTTTCAAAATTGAAAATAGGCTAAAAATATAACACGAGGGCAGGCACCGGGTCATTTTGACCCATAGTGTAACACTCCTCTTTTGTCGTAGGAGTTGGTATTTTAATGAGGTAATTTTACACCTGATTCTTCCTATGAACAATTCCAAACATAAAATGAGGTTTACTTATGTTTTTAAAATTTAACATGCAGAAAAATGACAGAAATTTTCGTAACAGTATAATTGGCCTTGATAGTGGTGGCAAAGCAGTCGTCTTAAATTTATTGAACAAAGGAGCTGATGACCAAGGCGTCCCTAGACTCTAAATATGGATGAACAAGAACGCGAGCTATGCGATTTTGCTGCACCAGAATAGGTAGATTTCCCCCCTTATTTTGTACAGATTGTCCCGACTAACCCAAGTCAAAAATTGTCACGCGAGGACTGGCGCCATGGGTAAATCTGATCCGACTGTAAATAATATAGAAATAATTTGAGTTTTCAAAAAGCTATGGACATGTTTCGTTTGCAGGGTGAAGTTCAAGGCTAGGAAGGAAGGAAGGTACAGTGAGCGACAGGAAATACGGGCTGACCAAAACGAAAATATAGAGCATTATTTAATCGGGTCAAAAATACCCATGCGCCAGTTCTCGCGGGTTAAATTAGATGATGCGATGAATAGGAATATGGAGAATAAACTTGGTTTGTCGACATTGTGAGGTTTGAAGCCATTTTTCAGTGTTGCCTAAGTAAACAAAAGTTTGGTGCTTTTCAGTCGGTCAACACGAATGTACCCAAAAAGAGCTGGGTTATGCCCTAACCCTGAAATAAATTACATGAGATTAATAAATACACTGGGATGACCAGTTTCGATCGTCAAGCGATCATCATCAGATCCATTACACTTAGGCTATAACATCTATGTTTGACAATACAGGTGAACAATATTTACAATATGTATAATTATTTAGTTGCAGTAAAGGGTGGGGGAATAGCGGTGGTTAATAGGTATATGTTATCTTGATCAGGTGTACTATGTATTTTTTCTGCAATAAACCTAGGCCGGTATGCGCGGCAGTATTAAAGGTGCCGGGACATCTTCAATAGACCGGGCAGCGCTTAGTTCGAATGGATTTTTAGTCCACGCGTGGCGAAGACAGTTCCACGGTCTTTAATAGTTGTAGATCTTCCTGTATTCATTAACATACATTCTTATCTAGATTTGGCAACGTCACACAAATAAACATTGCACTGACCTCAGAAAGCACATAGGAACAAAAGGGGGGAAGAAAGGCAAAAACCAGTTTCGTCCAGTTAACACCCGGGTTCAGTCGTCCAAAACTGGTGCTAGAGTGAACACGAAACTGCTCGAAGTTCCAGCCAGGAAGACAACCGGATAAGTATCAGCCTGTATTATTACAGTATAACCATATTTGATTTTTATAACCATATAATCACCCCCAAACAGACAAACTCCGGATTTTTATCACCATTTTAGCATTTCACCTAACATTAGATATACTACATTTAGCATACACCGACAGTTGCATTACCAATACTGCAACTAAATAATTGTACATATTGTATAGGTAAATATTGTTCACCTGTATTCTCAAACATAGATGTTAAAGCCTAAGTGTAATGGATCTGATGATGATCGCTTGACGATCGAAACTGGTCATCCTAGTGTATTTATTAATCTCAAGTAATTTATTTCAGGATTAGGGCATAACCCATCTCTTTTTGGGTACATTTGTGTTGACCGACTGAAAAGCACCAAACTTTTGTTGGTTTGTCGATATTCTCTGGTATGGAGTTAAGGTTATTGTAATAGTTGTGCCACACTTCATAAACTTCCCCGTGTATGAGGAGGACCAACAAACGTTCTGAGATAGGAAACTCAAAAGAAGACCTTTTGGCGTTGAGGTTCATAAACTAACCTAACCGACGCATGTTATCTTCAATAGGTGGACATAAAAACCGACTCTCATCTTGGACGCAAACAAGTGCCAGCGAAATAGTTTATGAGGCGTCATTTTCATTTATCACTATGGCTGTTCAGTTTAAGTTCTTATCTTCTGTAACACAGTATATGAAGAGAAGCAATCGATCCGGAGGGGCGCTCTGAAATGTTTACTCAGGACTGGACTGTTCGTGTCAGATCTATTGCTGACGCAACTACCACTAACATGTTGCTTTAAGAGTCTGAACAATTCGTTGGTCACCACTAATAAGAGCGAGACTTCGGTGACTTAGTTAATAGCATGCTGAACTTCCATGCCCAAGGTTGCGGGCTCAAACCCGGCCGAAGGCGTCGTATTATTTAAGAGCATTAAAAATCCCTCCATATGCCTTCCTTCGGAGGGGAAGTAAAGCCGGCGGTCCCATGTCATAGATTTATTCATTTATTTATTTATTTATTTATTTACTAGCAGAAGTACCCGTTCTTCGAACGGTGTTATATTAACACCAGACATTATCAATTGAGCTACTGTTGCAATGGTTAGCGGTTTGTCATTCCTTCATAAGTTTATCAGAACGAAGTTAGTTTTCTGGGAACATCACACACACTGTTAATTTAAGGGCCTTAAAATGTGGTTTTCGGAGACCCCTTATAGACTCGCGAATTTTGTGTCTCACAATGAGAAGCGCAACATATGCTTAGATCGTCCTTCTAGGATAATTTTTATATTTCACCTATTTTAGCATGTATTTTGAGAGGTGTTTCCCTATATCCACCTTTCTACTGTATGAAAAGTACGGTGAGGAGTTTTATAAATGATTGGTGTATTGACTCGCATGGTTACCTTACCTAATTTCACGATGCACCAAGCATCCGAAGACGATTTATAGGCGTACATAAAGATACACAGAGAGACAGACAGACAACTCTATTGTCTACAACATATCACTCAGATATCCAAATATGGGTATATCTACCATACATATCAAACAAAATCATCCTTACGATGAACCCGTATGTCGAAAAAAAAAAAGATTAGTTAAAATGTGCTCTCAAACTAAATTCACCTAACGTGTACTTCCTGACGTGAAATAGATTTGAAAGCATTGTAGACGAAACGCAATACACCTTACATAAAATGGCCCTCTACGTTTTGTTAGGTCCCCATACACAGGAAGACCTCTTTCATAAATTATAAAGGTTTGTGGTGCATGACAATTCAGGTTCTTTAGCCTCAAATGGTCCAAATTCCTAAAAGCCGCAAAAAATGCTGATTCAATTCAGGAATTTTTGAAAATAATGTTTCTGTTTGTAGATATAATAGACTTTCTGTACTATATGTCACACGTGAAATTGCATGAAAAAATTCTAGGTTACCCCTTGACCCCCTTAATAGCATTGACGAATTATACAATCTACATTGGTTCCGTGATAACCTTATAGCCATTTGCAAACTTTCACAGAAATGTAATAAATGGAGCAGCCTAATAATAATATCGTATGGCCCCGGGTGCCGGGTGCATGCTTCGTAATTTGACACCCAGAGGGTAGCTTGCATGTCGAAATTTCGTTGTTCCTTGAATCACTATGAAAGTCAAGGAAGGTAGATATCCAAGCTCCTTTAACACTATACCGCTTTCTAGTAGAGAAATGAGGAACTTTGTGTTGGTGGAAACTCCTGAGGTTAATTTTGCCTTTATGCACACGGCCTACTGAATTCAAATGGGTTCTTTGACATGCCAACATCGTATGACATGCGAGTCGTATTTTTGCCGCCTTTCAAAAACCACGTACAGGCCGGACGTTTGTTTTAGACGATTGCCCTTGACCTTGAAGCCTGTGGGTGAGCCTGTACACAGTCACTCTCTCACCCTATCACTTCACATTTGTCACCACCGATCTGATGTAATGGAATTCCAGACTTGAGCAGACAGTACAGTCCACGTCGAAGTATTGTGTGACACGGAAGTACACGTTACGTAGTTACGAACAGAACGTCATTATATTTGCCAGTGACTATACTTCAGCAATAGTGTGAAACAGCTTTATCAATCATCGGAGCGCTTGGGGCAGCTGATAACAACACAGGTACTGTAGTAACTCGCCTCCAGGCTTCCATTAAGATTTTTCACTCGTCTAAAACAAACGTCCGGCCTGTACCACGGCCAGGAGTGAACCTGCAATCTTGGGGTTAGTAGACCGACACGTTATCCACTCACCCACCGTGGCAAGGTATAAATGGAGTGATATTGCTTCTTACAGGAATAGATGGAAAGTTGGATGCCACCCCTTGATATAATGTTGTCATGGTTACCGATTTCCATTCCTTCATTAGTTTGTTAAATTAAATTAAATTAGTTTTCTGGGAATATTTCAGATACTGTTGGTTTTAGAGCCTTATAATGTAGTTTTCGAGGCCCCCAAGTTTTGTTTCTGGCACCGAGGGGCTTTGTCTCCTCGTTGTACGCCATAATATAATACTACTACTAATAATAATATAATATAGGGATAGGAATATAATAGACCTGCCGTACCACACCCGCAGGTGTAAATCGCGTGAAAAAATTCTAGTGTACCCCTTGACCCCCTTAAGCGCATTATACGTATTGATGAATTTTACAGCTAAATTTGGTTCCGTGATAACCTTCTAGCCGTTTGCAAACTTTCACACCAATGTAATTAATGGAATTGCATTGCGTCTTACAGCAATAGATGGACCTCTGAGAATCTGTTGCCATGGTTACCGGCTTGTATTCGTTCATTAGTTTGTTAAATGAAATTAGTTTTCTGGGAATATCTCAAAAATGGTTGGGTTTAGGGCCTTAAAATGTGGATTTCGGGGACCCTTTAGGGCCCCCGAGTTTTTTCTCTCACATTGAGGGGCTGAAAATGATATTTGTCTCGTCCTTCTACTCCTATTTCATCATGTATTTTAAGGGGGTAGGCCCTCTTTTATGAGAGGTACGGAGAAGGGTAACATCAATGATTAGTGTCGTGCCTCGGATGGATATCTGTACCAAATTTTACGTTGATACACCCAGCCGTTCTCAAGTTATAAGGGAACAAATTTGTCCACAGACAAACAAACAGACAGACAGACCAAAAAATTATTTTCGCACGCATCCATAATAAAACAGTCTGAAACGCGTAAATAACTCAAATTTCCGTAGAAATTGCGAAAAAACATACAAACTTTACTTTTTATGTACGTAGAGATATACTGCACCGCTCGGTGTTGACCGTGTTTTATTGCACAAATTTAGGTTTTACTCGCTAACGGTTGGAGATACACGAAAAATGATAAGGACCTTTTGGATAGAAAATTAAATGCTAAAGCTCATGTATACCATCTAAAGTTTGCTATTTCTTAGCGTTCTCTTTTTATTTGAAATGGAAATATGAAATTTTGAAACCAAAGGGTGTAGTGACGTCACATATGTGGGTTTTACTCGCTAACCGTTGGAGATACACGAAAAGGGATAAGGACCCTTCGGATAGGAAATTAAATTTTGAAGCTCGTATATGTGCCATCAAAAGTTTGCTATTTCTTAGCGTTCTCTTTTTATTTGATATGGAAATATGAAATTTTGAAACCAAAGGGTGTAGTGACGTCACTAAAATGGTCACCATTTTTAGCCTACTTTTCACATTTTGCAAAAATGAGGAAAAAGTAGACTTATGAGATCGGGCAAATGTGTGTCTGTCTGTCTGTCTGTCTGTCTGTCTGTCTGTCTGTCCTTCTGTCTGTCTGTCTGGCTGTGTGTGTGTCCCCCCCTATCAACTCCTAAACGGCTGCAGCAATCGAAACAAAATTTGGTAGGAGTAAAGATCTACACCTGAATATCTCACGGCCATATTTGAAAATTATGTCAGTGCTACCAACTGCTAAAAAATCGCAATTGAAATTTGAGCTCCATGTTGGATATCTTGGAAAGTGTGAATGGGAGCTATTTCAAAATTGGCACACATACAGATCATAATATTTCAGTTTAATTTCCAGGAGGCCAAACATGGCAGTGTTGCCAAAATGATTATAAGCCTCCTGATAGGTCCAATTTTTAAATGCATATAACTTCTACACTATCAATTGGAATTCAACCAAATTTCGTATGTTGTATGTGTACATAACCAGATATGACTGAGCGTATTCTTAAGACCTACCAGGGCTGCCAACTGTTAATAAATGCTCCTAATTTATTTTATCCAAATACCAATATATCAGAAAGTATGCAAGCCGACAGCTTTAAACTATGTACACGTATAGTACCTGACATTCTATATTAATTTGGAGTAACTTATATATGTCAGTGCTACCAACATGATTCTAAGCCTGATGACAGGTCCAAATTTAAATACATGCTACTTCCATACTATCATTTGGATTTCAACCAAATTTCGTATGTGTTATGTGTACCATAACAGATATGACTATGCGTATTCTAAGGAGCAACCAGGGCTGCCAACTGTTAATATGTGCTGTCCCTATTTTTGTTACCCTAATATCAATATATCAGAAAGTATGCAAGCCAATAGCTCTAAAATTTGCACACGTATAGTACCTGGCATTCTAGACGAATTTGGAGTAACTAATATACGTCAGTGCTGCCAACATGATTCTAAGCCTGCTGATAGGTCCAATTTTAAAATGCATGTAACTTCTATACTAACTAATGGATTTCATTCAAAATTGGCACAACAATAGATCATATTATTTCAGATTATTTCTGACCAATACATGTATGACATTGTTGCCAACATGATTTTACGCGCGCTGTTAGATCCAATGTTTAACTGCATGTAACGTCCATGCGATTCATTGGACTTCAACCAAATTTTGTATTTTGTACCTTAAGAGATGGAACTAAGAATATATTCAGTCATCAGGGCTGCCAACTGTAGTGCTCTATTAGGATACATTATGCCATGTATACAGTATTTCGAACTAATTGGAAATTTCGATATTAGCAACTTAATTTCGTCATTATTCTAGATAGGTTCATATTCTGTAGAATAATCATTGGCATGAAAAGTAGGCTGTATAGTTCTTAACGGAACTTCTTGTTTAATAGTGCAAAATATCGAAATTAAAAGTATCCTATATGTAATCATGGTAAATAAGCTACATCCATGCAAAATTTCATTTAAATCGGAAAAGTGGTTCTTGCGTTATTGAGTAACACACAGACAGACACACACACACACCATCTCATTTTTATATATAAGTATGATTTATTTATTTATTTATTTATTTTTCATGTCTTTTTCAGTGGCGAAGTTAGGGCTCGTGGCCCTCTCTTATACTTAACCACATAGTTACAATACAATACACAAATACTACCATTGAATAAGATACGTAAACTAGAAATTAAGTTAGAATAATACAGGACATAAAAAATAAAGATAGCAATGCACATCAAACAAAAAAACATATGGCATGTAAAATAACCTTCCACTAATTACACTTGTGTGAAGCTATATTATACGTTAGATTTGACTAACGCTCTTAGGTTCCTACGTTCGTCGCCGGGAGCTGACTGTGGTGACATCTAGTAACCAAGTTCAGAACTAGTTGTTGACGGTGGCGTTTGGTTGCAAAAGTAGGAACTCCTTGTAAATTGAATGTCTGCAGTCCTTACTTGAATTAAAAACACATAACACACACTAATACAGCCATCACAATTAACACCGGTTATCAGACAGATTCAACACACGCCTAAAGTACCCGGGGCTACATTACCGTGTTGTCCCTTCCTTCTTGGTTTGCGGATTCTTAAACTGGAACTAATTCCTTTTTGGACTGCTGATCTTAAACTGGAACTACTGTAGTTCCTTCTTGGTTTGGTGATTCTTAAATGGAACTAGTTCCTACTTGGTTTGCTGATTCTTACACTGGAACTAGTTCCTTCTTGGTTTGCTGATTCTTAAACTGGAACCAGTTCCTTCTTGGATGATGTAACGTCAACTGGAACTAGTTCCTCCTTACATGATGTAACGTCAACTGGAACTAGTTCCTTGTTGCATGATGCAACGTCAACTGGAACTAGTTCCTCCTTACATGATGTAACGTCAACTGGAACTAGTTCCTTATTGAATGATGCAACGTCAACTGGAACTAGTTCCTTCTTGGTTTGCTGATTCTTAAACTGGAACCAGTTCCTTCTTGGTTGATGCAACGTCAACTGGAACTAGTTCCTCCTTACATGATGTAACGTCAACTGGAACTAGTTCCTTATTGGATTTTGCAACGTCAACTGGATCTAGTTCCTTCTTGGAACTAATTTCTTCTTGAATGATGGAATTTGAAATGAATCTAATTTCTTCTTGGATGATGGAATTTGAACTGGATTTAATATCTTCTTGGATGATGGAATTTTAACTGGAACTAATTTCTTCTTGGATAATGGATCTAATTTCTTCTTGGATGATGGAATTTGAATTAGAACAAATTTCTTCTTGGATGATGGAATTTGAACTGGAACTAATTCCTTCTTGGATGGTAGAATTTGAAATAGATCTAATTTCTTCTTGGATGATGGAATTTGAATCAGAACAAATTTCTTCTTGGATGATGGAATTTGAACTGGATCTAATTTCTTCTTGGATGATGGAATTTGAACTGGATTTAATATCTTCTTGGATGATGAAATTTTAACTGGAACTTATTTATTCTTAGATGGTAGAATTTGAACTGGATTAAACATCTTCTTGGATGATGGAATTTTAACTGGAACTAATTTCATCTTGGATGATGGAATTTAGACTGAAGATAGTTATAACCTCTTCTGCCTCTCAATATCAATTCAGCTACTATTTCGCAATGGATATTTGGAAGCCAGTAAAGGGAGGAGTCTCTAAAATTACATAATTAAGAAATGTTAACGACTGGGTCAATGAGTAAGAATGCACGTCGCCTTCTCTCCATCATTAAAATAATAAACTAATAAATCTTTGCGAGATGAAATAAATCAATCACGCTGCAGAGTTCTGTCCAATTATCTGAAGGGGAATGCCAAGCGAGCTGGAGGAAGGCTGACATTTGATTGCAGCATTCGCGACCGGGACACGGTAGGATAAAGCTTAGTGGCAATATCCTTCTTCATCAAGGCCACCCTGGTTTCATTACCAGCGTGGCCGTAAAGCCTTGGCTCCCAAAGTCATAACCCACAAGGAAGTAAATACTGGAGTTAAACTAGTATAATAGACGATAACTTATTTTCCTCAATTTAAAGATGTGAAATTGAAATCCCTAAACAGCTTGTCTATTTTCATTTGAAAATCAGTCTTTTAGCCTATTTTCATTTATGAAAAATTAGGCTTATGAGATCACCTTTGTCCGTGTGTCTGTGTGTGTGTGTGTGTGATTCGTGTGTGTGTGTGTTTGTCTAATAAAATCTAAACGGCTGGAGCGATTTCAATGAAACTCGGTACGTTCATAGCAATATTCCGGACGACCCCGACCGTGCCCTTCAAATTTTGTTACGTCTCACCAATCCAACAAGGCGGCTGTGCGAAATATTTCACCAGCATTCATTATCTCCGAAAATATTACCGATATCACTCTGGAATTTTGTACGGTGATAAATGGAATTACTAAAAGTTCATCTATGTGACTTTTGAAACCCTGGTAACTACAAACCCAACATGGCGGCCAAGCGACTTTTAAATTAACGTTTCTCGCGATTTAACCAACTAAACGCAATGAAACTTGGTACAGTATAATATGTATATACACATTGTAATGCACGGAGATAAAAGGCACTACTTTCAAAAACCGGTTAACTACAAAACGAACATGTTGGCCAAGCGAAGTTGAAAGTTTTAAATAGACTTCTCTCGCGATTTAATGATCCAAATGCAATGAAACTTGGTACAGCAAATGTTTATACACATTGTAATGCACTATTCAGTTGTTTACATAACCTTAAGATGGCGGCTGTGGGAATTTTAAAATTAAGTTGTTATTTCTTGTGTCATAACCATGCGATCGAAGCGAAAGTTTGAATAATGAACCTTCGCAATAATTTTTCTTTAATGGTACATGACTCTATGGCGACCATCCGAAATATTTAGAAGGTTCTCAATATCTACGAATCTATTATAGCAATCAAAATGTTTTATTTTTATTTTCATAGGGGCTATGAACATAAGTTCACCTATAGGACTTTCAATAAACTGGTGATCACAAATCCAACATGGCGGCGATGCGAAGTATAAATATCCACATGGACGTTTCTCGCAATTTAACCATCCGAGTGCAGTGAAACTTGGTACAGTAAATCCTTATACAAATGTTAATGCATCGCCATATAATTTATATCAATTGTTTCCATAACCACAAGATGGCAGCTGTCCGAAATTTTAAAAACTCGTTTTTAATTCTTGTGTCCTAATCATGCGATTGAAGTTTGAATACTACACGTACACAATAATCTTCATGTAACAGTGCATAACTCCAAGACCTACATATATAAAATCCAACATGGCGACCATCCATATTTGGTCGGTTCTCAATATCTACGAATCTATTACAGAAATCAAACTGAAATTTTGTATGTTGATAGAGGATGGTTGGTTGGTTGGTTCCTAAGTTTAGGGGCTGCGACAACGCGGTCATGTAGCCCCGCGTACTTTGGGTGTGTGTAGAATAAACCGGTGTTAATTGTGATGACTGTATTAGTGTGTGTTATCTGTTATTTAATTCAAGTAAGGACTGCAGACTTTAAATTTTTCAAATAGTTCTTTCTTTCGCCGCCAAACGCCACCGTCAACGACTACTAGTTCATAACTTAGCTACCAGACGCCACCGCAGTCGGCTCTTGGCAACGAACGTAGGAACCTAAGAGCGTTGTTTACATTCTTAATTTATACATTTTAGCTTCACACAGGTGTAATTAGTGGAAGGTTCTTTAACATGTCATAAATCTATGACATGGGACCGCCGGCTTTACTTCCCCTCCGAAGGAAGGCATACTGACGGATGTTTAACGCTCTTAAAAAATCCGACGACTTCGGCCGGGTTTGAACCCGCGATCTTGGGCATAGAAGCTCAGCATGCTACCAACTACGCCACCGAAGCCGCGTTGATAGAGGCAATTAACATAAGTAGGATATATGAAAATAGACTTTAGTTCTTCACGGAACTACTTGATATAGTACGAACCCGCCAATACAATCATATGTGAGCTGATACTGCCAAAGTCTAGTATCTGTCTAACTAAACCTGAAAAATCTAAATAAAATCATTCACGTAGTCATTTTCTGTTTCAGGTGCGTTCGTAAAGGTGTTCGAATTCCTTTCTGTCACCTTCCGTAATTAAATGTAAAATGATGATAACCTGCTGAATATTCGGTACGTGACCTGGTAGAGCGGCAATTACGTTGCGGAATATGTCGCAAGGCAAATCTATTTGCGCGGTATTTTCCAGAAAAGACACGGTAAGGGTTAACATAAGTTCACCTATGGGCTTTTCAATAACCTGATAAACACAAATCCAACATGGTGACAATGCGAAATTTAATTATTTATATAGTTGTTTCTCGGAAATTCCTTTTAATAGGCAGGTGAATTTTAATGGAAAAGACCAGTGGGGATTATGAAAATAGGCTATTTAGGTCTTCACGGAACTACTTGTTCTTTATGCCTCTACACAGGAAAATAACCCTAAAAAGATCATTGTAAGATAAACAGAATTGCAAATTCAGTGGCAATATTCACACACCAGCATAGCCATCACAATAATGCAAATAATCAGACAGATTCCAGTTATAAATATGACGCCCCAGATGTTCACCTATGTAGTGCAGGGGTTGGTAAGTCATATTAGAAAGAAATCAGATTTGTTCCATTTGAAATACAAATAATTCTCTGTGCTTTAATGGGAGTGAAAATATGACAAACATCCTCTTAACGGGAAACAGGGTTGTATAGAGTGGTACATATTAATTGAAATACAAGCTGAACATCAAATCAAAAGATGAAAAAGGCGAAGAATTAAGTTTCAATTTACTAGTTGAATTAATGGATGAAAGGCGGAAACACAAGAATCTAAGAGATGAAAAGGGGAAAGCTGAATACAGACGTCTGAGAAATGAAGTTAGCAAGAAGTGCAGGGAAGCGAAAGAAGAATGGTTGAAAGAGAAATGTGCAGGTAAAAAAATTGTCTGAAATTAGGAAAAGTAGATACAGCTTATCGAAGGATTCAGAATACTTTTGGGAGGAGGAGTCTAGGTGCTGTACTATTGAAGACACAGATGGAAAGCCTCTAACAGATAGGGAAGAAAAGGTTGAGAGATGGAAAGCTTACATAGAGTGTTTGTGCATGTATAAGGGAAAGGAGATTGAGAATCATGTAATGGAAAGGGAAGAGGAAATTGATAAGGATGCGAAAGGAGATTTAATATTGAGATCAGAATTTGACAGAGCATTGGAAGACGCAGGAACAAAACACCAGGCATAGATGATATACCGATTGAGTTGCTACGCTGCATAGGTGATGATGGTCTGGTCAGGTTAATTCACTTGGTGTGTAGGATTTAAGAGACAGGTGAGGTACCCTCTGATTTCAAGAAGAATGTTATCATCCCTATACCAAAGAAACTAGGAGCTGACAGATGTGAAGATTACCGTACAATCAACTTGATTATTCATGCTTCCAAGATCCTGTCTAGAATAATTTACAAGAGGACGGAAAGCCAGATAGAAACGGAGTTGGGTGAAGACCAGTTTGGTTTCAGGAAAAATTCAGGAACAAGGGAAGCTGTACTAAGTCATAGGCTGAGTTTGGAAGGTAGAATAAGGAAAGATAAGAGAACGTTCATGGCATTTGTAGACTTCGAAAGGGCTTTTGATAACGTTGATTGGGCTAAATTGTTTGATATTTTGAAAACGATTGGAATAGAGTTCAGGATGATCTACAATCTATACAGAAACCCGACAGCAGTTATTCGAGCTGAAGGACATGAGAGAGAAGCTGGTATTCAGAAAGGTGTAAGGCAAGGCTGCAACTTAACACCTATACTTTTCAATCTTTACATTGAACAAACTGAAGGAAATTGGAGAAAAATTTAAAGTGGGAGTGAAGATTCAAGGAGAAATAATTTCAACTCCGAATTTCCTGACGACATTGTCATCTTGGCCGACACGCCAGATGATTTTAACGAGTTTTTGAATGGTATGGACTCCGTCTTGAGGAATAAATTCATTATAAAACTCATAAAACAAAACAAAAATATTGGAATGCAGCCGAAATAAATCAGAAACCTCTATGGACATCAAATTGGCCAGTGAAAAGCTAAAGGAAGAAGGAGACTTCTGTTACTTAGGCTGCAATATAACCAGTGATGGACGAAGCAACGAGGATATAAAGTAGATTGGCTCAGCCAAGGAAAGCATTTCTACAGAAAAGGAAACTGTTAATATCGAATATAGATTTAGGTATTAGGAAGTCATTTTTGAAAGCCTTTGTCTGGAGCGTGGTACTCTATGGAAGTGAAACTCGGACTGTTGGTGCAGCAGAAAAGAGGAGAATTGAAACGTTTGAAATGTGGTGTTACAGGAGAATGATAAAGATCAGATGGGTAGATAGGGTAACAAATGAAGAGGTATTAAGACGAGAGGGAGAGGAGAGATGTTTCTGGCGACTGCTAACGAAGAGAAGAGATAGGTTGGTAGGACACATACTAAGACACCCAGGAATAGCAAGCTTAGTTATGGAAGGAAGGATTGAGGACAAGAACTGTCGGGGTAGACCAAGGTTAGACTATGTTAAACAGATTGCTTCGGATGTAGAATATGGTAGCTATGTAGAGATGAGACGATTAGCTCAGGACAGGGAGAATGGAGAGCATCATCAAATCAGCAAAAGACTGAAGACTCAAACAACAACAACAAGTTGAGCTAATCAAGAGGAGAGGCAGGAATGGGAAACTTGTTAAATCCCTTTATAGGAGACAATTGTAAAGCTAATTAATAAGCTTAATGAATCATTGATTTCTCGATACGTGAAAATCCGTCCGATCCCAAATGTGCTTAGGGTGGCCATATTGTTTATAACCATAGGCTACCTATCCTACACCACAGTCTTAGCTTACATGAAGTTAACAGTTTCGTAGAGTTCTAGAGTTATAACAATCCAATACATTGTGAATTTCACAAGTTCTTGGAAAGTGCTATATTGCCATCATTATCCCATACACCCTTGATCTTGATCTTCTTCCTCTTCTTGCCCAGTCGTCTTCTATCGAAGGTTGGTTGTCATCATGGTTATTCTAGTCGTGGAGTCTACCTCACATAAAAGGTCGTTGTGTTCATCTCGGGATATTCAGCCATGAGAATCTCCTTCGGTCAGGTCCAGTTGTCCTAGCGGCCTCGGTGGCGTAGTTGGTAGCATGCTGAACTGCTGTTCCCAAGATAGCGGGTTCAAATCCGACCAAAGTAGTCGGATTTGTTATGAGCGTTAAAATCCTTCAGTAAGCCTATGCCTTCCTTCGGAGGGGAATTAAAGCCAGCGGTCCCATGCCATAAAATTTTATCATTTATAAAAGATCCTTCCACAGACTAACCTTGTGTGGAGCTAAATTTCTAGGTTATATTTCGTTGTAACGTTCTATCAAAGTTCCGACGTTCACCACTAGGTATCATTGACAACTGGTAGCGAAAGTTGGAACTACTTGAAATTGAACGGTACTTGTAGCTAACCCTTTGGGTGTCCGCTTAAAGCAGCTTCAGCCTCTGGCGAGCCGAACATGTCCTCGGACACTCCCGGAACTAAAAGCCATACGATAGATAGATAGATAGAAAGATAGATAGATAGATAGATAGATCCGTTTTACTGAGATCTTCCCCTCAATCACCATCTATAAAATCCTGTACTTTACATTCCGCATCACGTGTCCAAAATATTTTCGTTTCTGCTTCTTGATGGAAAGGATATCAATAGATGTAACTCGAAACGTATTTTCATAAAGCCAATAATAATAATGTTATTGGTATCCCTTTTAACTAATGTGGCTCTTAGAGACGCCGGGGTGCCAGAAGTTTGCCCCAAAGGGGATCTTCAACGTATCAGTAAATGTACTGGCACGGCTTCCTCGCATTTGCGCACCCTCAAACGCCAGGATACAAACTTGCAACTTTGGGCCCAGCAAGCAAGAACGTTACCGCTGAGCCATGCAGCCAAAAAGAACATTTAAAACACCAAACTATAGGCTGTTGTTGTTTTAGATGCTGGCTATGATGATAATTATTGTGTTAAAGGGTCTAAAAACTAGATTATCAGCCGCTAATGAATTTGGTGATAGTGAAAATGAAAGAAGATGACGTACTACAAAACAAATTGACAAAAAAAACGCCAAGGTTAAGCATTATTGTTCAGTCATTCGCCCAGAAGCTCTGTACGCAGCAGAAAGCCTGGCAATGAGTAGAAAAGGTCTGATTGAAAAGTTGGAAGCCAAAGAAAGGAAAATCCTAAGGAAGATCCTTGGACCAATCAGAGAAAAAGACGAGTACAGGAGACGGCATAACAGCGAACTCGACCTGCACACTGAGAGGAAAACGGGCACCATTCGGAAAAGAGGGAATCAATTTTATGGCCACATAACACATATGACCTCGCAGAGACAGACCAACAAGAACTTTTCCTACTTTGTTAAGAAGAAAACCCAGGGATCCTGGTTGATCGAAGTTGAAGAAAGTCTTGGAGAAGAAGGAATCACACTTGAAGACATCCAGGGACGTGCACCTCTCCACAGAAGACTTCAAGCATACAAGAGCTTCCAAGAAAATCCAAAATTGAAAACCGGCAAGAAGTGGACTGATAAAAGAACGAAGGCTCGCAGAACGCGAATGTGAGAATATTGGGGAAGAGTTAAAGCTCTAGGGTGCAAACGTGGTCCAAAACGAAGAAAGAAGAAGAAAACGGAAAAATCAAATAGGGAAAAGAATTACCCTCAACCCTCGAAGAATGAGGACTGAGAGGCTCAGAAATAAGTAGAGTCAAGAAAGGCAGGCAGGAAAGGGTGCAGGGTATGCCTCAAAGGCAATGGGAAAAGGGGAGGAACCTGACACCGCTCAGGAATTCTTCAGGGACCCCAACTCTCGAACTCACCAGCCGTAGCCTAAACCCTTGAGAGTGTAGCACCATCCAGGGTGCACCATAAGTGGAGGCGCCACATACATCCAGCCTCCTTGAGGGGCTTGTACAGAAGGCAGGGAATATCATGAAGAGAAAAAGAAGGCTGACCCTCGAAGAATGAGGGATTAGGAATGATGGACAAGGCCTCGGATACCCTAATACCGTCAGGGTTGGGAGAGAACAAGTGTTGACCAAGGGAGGCCGATAGGAAATAACTGAAAGGAGCCCGGCACAAGTAAGTGGAAGATATGCCGGACTCACCTGGGATCCCATGGTCGCCAACCCTCATCTCACAAGTTGTGAACCCCTGGGGGGAGGGATTTTAGAAGCTGGCGTGAGGACTAGAACGGTGTGGACTTAGCCTGGTGAGGACAATTGCGTAGCTGTCTGACAGTGAGGAAGCACCCCGGTTACGGAGACTAAGATTAATCTGACTACGCGTCATCACATATTCTGCCGACCAAATGGGTTGTAGCGCCATGGGATTTGGTTTTGGCCACACCGTTGTTTGGTTGGTTCCTTGGTTTAGGGGCTGCCCCGTGTACTTTGGGTGTGTGTAGAATCTGTCTGATAACCGGTGTTAATTGTGATGACTGTATTAGTGTGTGTTATCTGTTTTCGAGTAAGGACTGGAGACATTGATTTTTTTTTCAAGTAGTTCCTACTTTTGCCGCCAAACTCCAAACCGTCAACGACCACTAGTGCAGAACTAGGTTACCAGATGCCACCGCAGTTCGCTCCTGGTGACGAACGTTGAAACCTAAGAGCGTTAGTCAAATGTTTAATCTAAGCTTCACACAGGTGTAATTAGTGGAAGTTTCTTTAACATGCCATAAATCTATGACATGGGACCGCCGGCTTTACTTCCCCTCCGAAGGAAGGCATACTGAGTGATTTTTAACGTTCTTAAAAAAATCCGACGACTTCGTCCGGGTTTGGACTCACGATTTTGGGCATAGAAGCTCAGCATGCTACCAACTACGCCACCGAAGGCCACACCGTCAGTCACGTATGTGGTACGACTAATGTTAACTCAAGTACAGTGAGTCCGGGAATGTTCTCCGCAGCGCCTACATGCGTCTGGGACAGCTAGCTACAGCAGTTACGTTGGTAGTACGGCTGCCGCTTGCATCATAACAAATAAAAAATTCCTCTCGGCACGCCGGAAGGCGGAGGTAGATTTCACCGGGCAAACTAGGGGATAGGCTATAATAGGCAAAATATGCAGGTTTTCGTAGGAGGATCAGACCTCATTTATTGCAAGAAAGTATTTTACAATTGGAGGTTAATTATCTTTTTTCCCGTCTCTCTATGCATTATTTAACATGTTATTGTCTTATGGGGATGGTAACCTTCTTGTCATTTGGGGTTCATTTTTATACTTGTGATCACACTGTCCTTATGCAAGGTTTGGAACTGATGTGTAACTATCTAACAGTCTGTTACTTCTTCACGCAAAATATTATCTCCCGCAGAGATGTTGGTTGGTTCCTCAGTTTAGGGGCTGCGACAAGGTGGTCATGTAACCCCGTGTACATTGGGTGTGTGTAGAATCTGTCTGATAAACGGTGTTAATTGTGATGACTGTATTAGTCTGTAATTCAGGTAAGGCCTGCAGACAGTCAATTTTAAGTAGTAGTTCCTAATTTTGTACCAAATACTACCGTCAACGACACCTAGCTGTGAACTTGGCTGCTAGATGCCACCGCAACCAGCAACTTGCAACGAACGTTGTAACTTCCCCTCCGAAGGAAAGCATGCTGAGGGATTTTTAGCGCTCTTAGAAAATCCGGCGACTTTGGCCGGCCTTGAACCAGCGACCTTGGGCATAGAAGTTCAGCATGCTAACAGTTAGCCGCTTCCCTCATAGTCAGATGGAACAAGAAGTTCCGTGACGAACTAAAGAGCCTACTTTTCTTAAAATTAAGATTCATGCCAATGATTAATCTATAGTATATGTAGGCCTACCTATCTAGAATAATGACGAAATTATGTTGGTAATATCGAAATGTTTTAATTAGTTCGAAATACTGTATACTAGGCATAATGTAGCCTAATAGAGCAATACATTTGGCAGCCCTGGTGACTGAATATATTCTTAATTCCATCTCTTAAGGTACAGCATACAAAATGTGGAAGTCCAAAGGACGTTACATGGAGTTAGACATTGGATCTATTAGTACACGAAAAAGCATGTGAGCAACAATGTCATGCGAGTGCTGGTCAGAAATAATCTGAAATATTATATCTTTTTGTGCCAATTTTGGATGAAATCCATTTGTTGGAATAGAAGTTACATGTATTTTAAAACTGGAGCTATCATCAGGCATAGAATCATGCTGGCAACACTGGCTTAAATTAATTACTCCAAATTAATCTAGAATGTCAGGTGCTATACGTGTGCAAAGTATAGAGCTGTTGGCCTGCATACTTTCTGATATATTGATATTAGGGTAAAAAAATATAGACACAATTTATTAACAGTTGGCAGCCCTGATTGCTCTTAAGAATACTTATACTGTAGTCTTATCTGTTATGTTACACATAGCACATACGAAATTTGGTTGAAATCCAACTGACAGTATAGAAGTTACATGTATTTAGAAATTGGTCCTATCAGCAGGCTTAGAATCATGTTGGTAGAACTTACGTATGTAAGTTACTCCAAATTAATGTAAAATGTCAGGTAATATACGTATGCATAGTTTAATGCTGTCGGTTTGCATACTTTCTGATATATTGGTATTTGGATAAAAAAATAGAGGGAGCAATTATTAACAGTTGGCAGCCCTAGTGGCTCTTAAGAATACACTCAGTCATATCTGTTTATGTACACACATTACGTACAAAATTTAGTTGGAATCCAAATGATAGTGTAGAAGTTATATGCATTTAAAAATTGGACCTATCAGAAGGCTTAAAATTATTTTGGTGACACTGTCATGTATGGCCTCCTGGAAATTAAACTGAAATAGTACTATCTACTTGTGTGCCATTTTTGGAATAGCTCCCATGTATACCTTCCAAGATATCCAACATGGAGCTCAAATTTCTAGTGCGTGTTTTTAGTAGTTGGTAACACTGACATCTTTTTCAAATATGGGTCTGAGATATTCCGGTATACATCTTAACTCATACTAAATTTGGTTTCGATTGCTGCAGCCGTTTAGGAGTTGATAGGGGACACACACACACACACAGCCAGCCAAACAGACAGAAGGACAGACAGACAGACACATTTTCCCGGATCGATCTCATAAGTCTACTTTTTCCTCAGTTTTGCAAAGTGTGACAAGTAGGCTAAAAATGAAAGTGATCTCGTCAATGGCGTTGTCTTGGCAACCTCTGATAGCTCATCCCTCATCAATTAAGAAGCGTTGTCATGGTAACCTCTGATGGCACTTGGCATTTTCTTTAATTCCGAAATTAATTTTCTCATCCCTTGGCATAATGGTGGGTCATATCAAAAATTCATTCATACAAAAGTTTTAGGTAATTATTAGGGGAATATTTTCCATTTTGTACGGTTTTGATATTGTGCCTATTAAGAGACATATGATTAGTGTTTCCCGAAAAACCCACTTTTTTCCACCCCTTTGGTCAATGGTTGGTGCTATCAAAAAACTTATTTGACATAAAATTTTGGCACTTATCTGACACATATTATGAACTTTGAATGGATTCGATATTTCACGTATTAAGAGAGTTATAGCGAAATTTCACTTTTTCGAAAAAAGCCCCCCATTTTCACCCCCCTTCAACCGATTTTGCCCATTAACGAACTTGACCGAGATTGTAATGGGATACTTATTATGTAAAAAATTCAAACTGATTGGGGCAAAATTACGGCAGTTATCGTGTCCACAAGAAACTGATATATATATATATATATATATATATATATATACATAAATTATATATAAACTTTTGAATTGACGGTGGATTTGGGGTCTGGGGGATGTGAAACGCGAAGATATGTCGAAATTTTTCGGAAGTCGAAACATGGTACCCATTGCAATAGTTAGCTTTCTAATGAAATCTACCTAACAGCAAACTTTGTACTCACCACAGCCATTCTTAACAAATACTGGAACCATCCACAGGTAAATCACTCTTTTTCCGTAATCAGTTTGTTTTAATTCATGAACCACGGTAACTTTATCAGGGAACAACTGAGGCTTGTCTCTTACAGCTCTATGTGCTGTCGACTTAGAGATTCATGTTTGTTGAGCTAATTTTCGTGTTGATTTATTTAGACTACGCAGCATTATATCGGAGATTTCATCAAGTTTTTCGTCTGTTAAAAGCGTAGGCCTGCCTCATACCGGTAAATCGTGAACTGAGCCAGTCACACGAAATTTACTTACCAAATCCCGAACGGTATCACGGTTGGGACACCTTGAATTAGGAAACCGCGCCTGAAATCTTAATTTACATTTTCTGTAAACCAATCGCCTTCGCGAAAAACGTATTCTACCAAAAAAAACGCTCTCTTCAGTAGTAAACATTACCGCCTGTATACTGTTGCACTCTTCCAATAATCTATCTGAACGCTCATATACTGCAATTCACACTGAAGACATACAGGCTCGCTCGCTTATCGCAATACACACTGACAGCCCACACGCTGGAGTCCCCCTTTCATGGACACAGTGCAGCCAACTAAACTTATGACTCAACCACTCGCAGCTGCACATACCCACTGCGGAGAACATTCTCGGGCGCCCTTTACTACCGGTATATACAAAAATCCCACTCGGCACTCCAGAAGATTTCACCGGGCAATGAAAAATATTTCGAATTCGCCAATTGTTGTATCCCTAGAAACGTTCCCATGTTCACCACATGAAAAGCCCTATCTTCTTATACTGTAATTCCGAAAATATTTTGATCATCCCTTGGCGATTTTTTTTGTGCCCTCCTGGGATGCCGAATGCAGGTTTTTCTAGTCGACGCCTGTGGGCGACCTACGTGCCGGGATGAGAGATGGAATGATGAAGATGAATGAAATTGGGCAAGGATGTGGTGGAAGGAAGCGGTCGTGGCCTGTCAGAAGTTACCATCCCAGCATTTGCCTGGTGTTGAAAATGGGAAACCACAAAAAAACATTTCAAGGACGGCCAACGGTGGGGCTCGAACCCACGCATCTACCGAGTAAGCAGAGATCTTTGCCCCAAGACCTAACGCTGCGCTTTAGGGAGCATAGCCACTGCTGTCGGTATCCCTTGGCGTAATGGTGAGTGATATCGAAAATTATTTCACACAAAAGTTTTAGGTAATGCTTAGAGGAAAATTGACCATTCTAAACGGTTTTAATATTTTGCCCCATCAAGGAAGGAATGATTTTTCCCTCTAAAACCTCCAATTTTCACACCCCTTTGGTGAATAGTTGGTGCTATCAAAAAATTTACGGATACATGTTATAGGCCCTTATACCGACAGTAGTGGCTACGCGGGCTAAAAGCGCTGCGTTAGGTCAAGGGGCCAAGCTCTCTGCTGACTCGGTAGACGCGTGGGTTCGAGCCCCACCGTCGGCTGTCCTTGAAATGGTTTTCCGTGGTTTCCCATTTTCAACACCAGGCAAATGCTGGGACACGGCCGCTTCCTTCCACATCCTTGCCCAGTTTCATTCATCTTCATCCATTCCATTTCTCATCCCGACGCGCAGGTCCCCCACGGGCGTCGATTAGAAAGACCTGCCCTCGGCCTCTCAGGAGGCTACACGACAAAAAAAATTGGCCCTTATATGAAGAACTGTATGAACTTTGAATGAATTAGAATATTCACATATTGTAACGGTCCCAATTTGTGACCAGAAAGGAGAAATCTTGTATATTTTATTATTATTATTTTTAATATTTTATTTTTATATTTTACATTTTATTAGTTATCTAAGTTAATTAATATGTTTATATCGAGTATTATGTTATTATGTGGAATATTATGGGAGTTGGAAGGACTTGGAGCTATACAGTATATTTGAAATAAGTTTAGGTTGCTTGACTGAGTCATATTTCTCAGGAAAATATGAACAAGTGAATAAGGAGTGTTATTCTCCGAAGGTCGACCCATCAATGATTCATGGTGAACGAAATTAATAGACCTTAATGTCTTTCATTTCAAGAATACTACAGGTAGAAACCAATCCTACGGATGAATGTTTCTTTGGAGACTTGTCAATAACATACTTGGAAGACGATCTAATGGGATGGTGAATGCAGAGTGGGGGGTGTACTCGACAGTAATAAGTATGTGAATTTGATAAGACTATCATTGTGTCTAATCAAACTACGCCGTGGTTGTGTCTAAACCATTGTCATAGGGATGATTATTGGAATTAATTCAGTCATCCTCATGCAAATTATCATTTCCTTACTTTGAGGAACTTCGGGGGCATCAAGAATTCTCTACCCATCAACTAATCAACGATGATCTTCAATTCCGTAGGCGTATATAAACAGTTTACTCAAGTCAAGTCAGAAAAGCCACCAGGTTATTAAATTCTAGATCTTTTATTCAATTAACTTACTAGACTCTCCAATTTCCTAACAAGCCCCATAATAAATGTAAAAAATCCTCTCGGCACGCCGGAAGGCGGAGGTAGATTTCACCGGGCAAACTAGAGGATAGGCTATAATAGGCAACAAATGCAGGTTTTCGTAGAAGGATCAGACCTCGTTTATTGCGAGAAAGTATTTTATAATGTAACTAGCAGTAGTACCCAGCTTCGCCCGGTGGAATGATGATAATGTTTTAAGGTCTCCTTAGAAATATAATGGACTTAAAATCTAAGTCATTTGCCCCCAAAGACAATGAGGGAGTAATATCTAGGTCATTTGCCCTTTTGATAAGGATGATAATAAAAACTACTGCTGAATTGACACGTCAAACTTACAAACTACCGTAATAGAAATACATATTTCAAAATTCACAGGCGAGGAAGACTTATTGTGTGTGGTGATTAATGGTGTAATGGGCGTAACATCTACTGTAGGTCATTTGCTCTTATGATGAGGATGATAAGGGAAACTACTACCGGTATTGAATTGACACTTCAACGTATAATGTCCACAATGTACTGTAATAAAAATAAATATATGGCGGCTTCGGTGGCGTATTTGGTAGCATGCTGAGCTTCTATGCCCAAGATAGCGGGTTCAAACCCGGCCAAAGCCGTCGGATTTTTAAGAGCGTTAAAAATCCGTCAGTATGCCTTTCTTCGGAGGGGAAGTAAAGCCGGTGGTCCCATGTCAGATGTATGCCATGCTAAAGAACCTTCCACTAATTACACCTGTGTGAAGCTAAATTGGATAGGTAAACAACGCTCATAGATGTCTACGTCCGTTGCCAAGAGCCGACTGCAGTGGCGTCTAGTAGCTAAGTTCCGAACTTTGCCTAGTAGTCGTTGACGGTGGCGCTTGGCGGCAAAAGTACGAATTATTTAAAGAATTCTAAGTTGCAGTTTGTACTTAAAAACAGATAACACACACTAATACAGTCATCACAATTAACACCGGTTATCAGACAGATTCTACACACACCCAAAGTACTCGGGGCTACATGATCGCGTTGTCGCAGCCCCTAAACTTAAGAACCAACCAACCAAAAATAAATATTTTAAAAATCACAGTCGAGAAAGACTTTATGCGGCGGTGATTATTGGTATGATGCGCGTAACATCTAGGTCATTTGCACTTATGATGATAATAATAAGGTAATGAAAAAATGACTACTAAACGAACATGGTGTTATTTTAAAACTGATATAGGTAATTCAGGTGTCTAGCTTCGATGTCTTCCAAAGTCTCAACCTTATATTCTGGCTTAGGCCTGTACTGGATGCGTCTAGTGAAAAAACGTACTGCTCGGCAAAGACAAAGAATATAGGTCCAAGCTGCACGAACCTGAGATGATCGCAGATGATGACGAAATATGATGACACACGTTCGGGGTTCCCCGTCCTATACAAATTGACCGGGAATCACTCACTGTTTCGCAACGGCCCTGTGCTGGCATCAACATAGACAGCAGGAGATAACACGGCGGGCTCTGGAAAGTACACTCAAGTCACCTCGCGATGAATCAGCAAGCTACTCTCACAACTGACCCCCCCCCCCCCAGGGTCTCACAACTTGTGGGACGTGGGTTGGCGACCACGGAACCCCAGCTGAGTCTGGCATCGCTTCTACTTCCTGGTGCCGGGCTCATTTCAGTTCTCTTTCCTGTCGGCCTCCCTTGGTCAACTCTTATTCTCTTCCGACCCAGACTGTATTAGGGTATCCGAGGGCTAGGGAGTCTTTCAATTTCCCGCCTTAATTGGCTTTGTCTCATCTTTCCTGATACCCTCATTCTTCGAGGGGTCTGCCTTCTTTTCCTTTTCATAATATCTCCTGTCTTCTGCTCAAGGCCCTCAAAGAGGCAGGGTGTGTGTAGACCCACCACTTCTGGTACACCCTCAAGGGCTCATGACTGGTGAGTTAGGAAGCTGGCAACCCCGAGGAATTCCTGAGCTACATGCAGGGAATGGAGTGGTAGGCCTATGTCAGAAATTTCAAGTGGACAGTGTTACGCATCGGGTTCCAAAGGGTAAGTAAGTATACACACTTTGTTTTCGATCGGTGAACGATGTAGATTTGTACCAAAGGGCCTTAATGCGGGAAATAGAGTGGTCTATCCGAAATTTCGAGTGAACAGTGTTACTCGTCGAGTTCCAAACGGTAATTATGTAAAATCTGGTTGAGATCGGTGAAACTGTGTAGTTTTGTGCCAAGGGCCAAAATGCAGGGAATGGAGTGGCCTGTCCAAATTTTAAAGTGGACAGTGTTACTCATCATCATCATCATCATCTTGTACAGTTTCCAGCCCCAGGCTGGGTCTGTTTGGAACATCGGGTTACTCATCGGGTTCCAAAGGGTAAGTATAAACATTTTGTTTTCGATCGGTGAACGATGTAGATTTGTGCCAAAGGGCCTAAATGCGTGAAATGGAGTGGTCTGTCCGAAATTTCGAGTGGACAGTGTTACTCGTCGAGTTCCAAAGGGTAATTATGTAAAATCTGGTTGAGATCGGTGAAACGGTGCAGTTTTCTGCCAAAGGGCCAAAAAGCAGGGAATAGTGTGGTCTGTCCGAAATTTAAAGTGAACAGTGTTACTTGTCGGGTTCTACGGGTAAGTATATAAAATTGGGTTCAGATCGGTGAAACGGTGTAGATTTGTGCCAAACAGCCTAAATGCAAGGGATGAAGTGGCCTCGCCGCAATTTCAAGCAGACAGTGTTAGTCGCAGTGTTCCAAAGGGTAAATATACAAATTTTGGTTGAGATCGGTGAAACGGTGTAGATTTGGGACAAAGGGCCTAAATGCAGGGAATGGAGTGGTCTGTCCGCAATTTCAAGCAGACAGTGTTACTCGCTGGGTACCAAAGGGTAAGTTTCCGAATATTGGTTCTTATCGGTGAAACGGTGTACATTTGTGCCAAAGTGCCTAAATGCAGGGAATGGGGTGGTCTGTCCGAAATTTTAAGTGGACAGTGTTACTCGCAGGGTTCCAAAGGGTAAGTATACAAAGTTTGGTTCAGATCGGTGAAACGGTGTACATTTGTGCCAACGGGCCTAAATGCAGGGGATGGAGTAGCCTCTCCGCAATTTCAAGCAGACAGTGTTAGTCGCAGTGTTCCAAAGGGTAAATATACAAATTTTGGTTGAGATCGGTGGAACGGTGTAGATTTGGGCCAAAGGGCCTAAATGCAGGGAATGGAGTGGTCTGTCCGCAATTTCAAGCAGACAGTGTTACTCGCAGGGTTCCAAAGGGTAAGTATACACATTCTGGTTCAGATCGGTGAAACAGTGTAGATTTGTGAAAAAAGGGCCTAAATGCAGGGAATGGCGTGGTCTGTCCGAAATTTCAAGCAGACAGTGTTACTCGCAGGGCACCAAAGTGTAAGAATACGAATTTTGGTTCTGATCGGTGAAATGGTGTAGATTTGGACCAAAGGGCCTAAATGCAGGGAATGGGGTGGTCTGTCCGAAATTTTAAGTGGTCAGTGTTACTCGCAGGGTTCCAAAGGGTAAATATACAAATTTTGGTTGAGATCGGTGAAACGGTGTGGATTTGGACCAAAGGGCCTAAATGCAGGGAAAGGGGTGGTCTGTCCGAAATTTCAAGTGGACAGTGTTACTCGCAGGGTTCCAGAGGTTAAATATACAACTTTTGGTTCAGATCGGTGAAACGGTGTAGATTTGTGCAAAAGGGCCTAAATGCAGGGCATGGGGTGGTCTGTCCGAAATTTAATGTTGACAGGGTTACCCGCAGGGTTCCAAAGGGTAAGTATACAAATTTTGGTTCAGATCGGTGAAACGGTGTAGATTTGTATACATAACAGACAGACAGACAGACAGACAGACAGACAGACAGACAAACTTTGTGCTTTATATATATAGATTGGAGCTCAATTAACTTTTCTTTCGTTTTACTATGCATATTTTTAACATTTTTTTTTGTCTTAGGGGAACGGTAGCCTTCTTGTCTTTTGGGGTCAGTTTTTATACTTGTGGTCACACTGTCCTTATGCAAGGTTTGGAACTGATGTGTAACTATCTAACAGTCTGTTACTTCTTCACGTCAAATTTTATTTCCGCAGAGATGTTGGTTGATTCCTCAGTTTAGGGCTGCGACAACGCGGTCATGTAACCCCGTGTACTTTGGATGTGTGTAGAATCTGTCTGATAAACGGTGTTAATTGTGATGGCTGTATTAGTCTGTAATTCAGGTAAGGACTGCAGACGGTCAATTTCAAGTAGTAGTTCCTAATGTTGGTACCAAATATACCGTCAACGACACCTAGCTGTGAACTTGTCTACTAGATGCCACCGCAACCAGTAACTTACAAAGTACGTTCGACTTCCCCTCTGAAGGAAAGCACACTGAGGGATTTTCAGCGCTCTTTGAAAATCCGACGACATCGGCCGGCTTTGAACCCGCGACCTTGGGCATAGAAGTTTAGCATGCTACCAGCTAGGCTACGCCACCGAAGCCGCTTCCCACATAGTCAGATGGAAAACTGAATGTGATCTTGATGTCATGGCAACCTCTGATAGCTCATCCCTCATCAATTTAGAGGCGTTGTCATGGTAACCTCTGATGGCTCTTGGCATTTTCTTCTAATTCCGAAATCATTTTTCTCATCCCTTGGCGTAATGGTAGGTTGTATCAAAAATTCTTTCATACAAAAGTTTTAGGTCATTATTAGGGGAATATCGTCCATTTCGTACGGTTTTGATATTGTGCCTATTAAGAGAGATATGATTAATGATTCCCGAAAAAACCACTTTTTTCCACCCCATTGGCCAATGGTTGGTGCTATCAAAAAACTTTTTATACATAAATTTTTGGCACTTATCCGACACATAATATGAACTTTGAAGGGATTCGATATTTCACATATTAAGAGAGTTATAGTGATATTTCACTTTTTCGAAAAAAGCCCCACATTTTTACCCCCTTCGACCGATTTTGCCCATTAACGAACTCGGCCGAGATTTTATAGGGATACATATAATGTAAAAAATTCAAAGTGATTGGTCCAAAATTACGGCAGTTATCGTGTCCACAAGAAACTGATATATATATATATATACATAAATTATATATAAACTTTTGAACTATCGGTGGTTTTGGGGTATGGGGGATGTGAAACGCGAAGATATGTCAAAATTTTCCGGAAGTCGAAACATGGTACCCATTGCAATAGTTAGATTTCTAATGAAATCTACCTAATTCAGTGAAATAATGAAAATCCACAGCCTGCTTCCAGTCTCCGACCGGGTCAGGAATGGAATGAATGAAGCCCCCATCTAGCGGCGAGGATATGAATTGTGCCGGCTGCCGAGGCCTGACGCACTCCTCTGGGGCAATGATTAAATGCATGACAGATGAAATGAAATGATAGTGGAGAGTGTTGCTGGAATGAAATTGTGACAGGGAAAACCGGAGTACCCGGAGAAAAACCTGTCTGCCTCCGTTTTGTCCAGCACAGATCTCACATGGAGTGACCGGGATTTGAACCACGGACCCAGCGGTGAGAGGCCGGCGTGCTGCCGCCTAAGCCACGGAGGCTTCAATAAATGTAAATTCAGTAAATTCTCTAATTTAAATTTATTATTATTATCTTTGGTATTCTATTCTTCTTCTCTTGTTGTTTTTATATATTAAATTCATTTTTAAATTCAATTGCTTGACTTGTTTCCTTTAGTAGTTAGCAATTACTATAAGACAACCTCACACTCCCAAATACATATCGTAGGCCTAAAATTAGATTAAGCAAGTTTCACCACGACTGGAGAATGGAATGTCGTTGCTCTACCTCTGTTTTATCGAGGTTTATTATATTATTTTGATCATTACATAGAAATTATTTGGCGCCTAACAACACATATATTACAGATTATGTACTTTTAGTGATGCTGAACAACTATATAAATACACTTTTAAATTAATACACAATTAAATGTTTCATATGATCACCCAAATGTGTGCGACTATTATTAACAATTACAATTAACGCCCAACAGTGGAGCGCTTTTCTTATTAACATAATTCAATTTGAATAACCCATTACATTTTGCCGCCCAACTAGTGGAGCAATATTCAAGTTAAATAAAACATTACAATTAAAATTAATTAAATTAATTTAATATCGTCGGTATGTAGATAATTATTATTGAGAATCTAATTTCGCCAAATAACCGACAAACTCGCCTTGTTTATCCAAACTTTATTATGAGCTACGTTTCGATCGGCTGATCATTATCAAGCTACAACACATATCACGGACATGTTGTTTACAACCATGGTCAATTGCACTTGTACCAAACATAACACAAAAACCTATACAGTCTCTTTGGCACGTTAGTCAATCTGCAGCCTCAAACATAACTTAAAAACTTAAAAACATATACATATACATTACAATATTAAGTAAGTTATAGTGATAGGCCTATTTCATTTTTTCGGTAAAGGCACCCCATTTCCACCCCCTTGGTCTGATATTTCCCAATTAACAAACTCGACCGAGATTTTGATTTTTGATTTGATTTTATGTATAACTTTATAAGTGATTAGTGCTAAGTGACACAAGAAAGTGATATAAACCTATAGTCTATATAAAAACATTATATACAATATATATAAACTTTTAAACCGACGGTGGTTTTGGGGTCTGGGGGAAGTGAAACGCAAAGATATATCGAAATCTTTTCGAAATCGCAACATAGTTCCCATTGCAATAGGTAATTTTCTAATGAAATATTATGGTACCCAAACTCTCGTGAACTATTTTATGGTCCGATATACGGTGTCACGTTGCATGCTATTTTTCCAAGGTCATACATACATTCCATAGATATTATGTCTGGAATGCAGCAATGATTGGAATCCCAGTATGCTATCGCAGTAATACTCCGATATTGTGTCCCCTTACACCTGCTCATCTGATTCGCCCATGTGCGAGAAAAACATTTGATAACACCACAAAACATGTCGGTCATCGTGCTATAGGTAGCAATGATTGGAATTCCGGTATGTTATCGCAACAACTCTCCCATTCTGTGTCCCCTCATACCTACTCACTCAATGATTCACCCATGTGACCGATAAATCTTTGTTAACACCACAAAACATATCCTATCAGAGAATTACTAATGGCTCAACTTCCAGACAGCTCAAACACGAGGACTCGAGTTGAATTTTGCATGCATATATTAATATTATATTTGTTACTAGCAGTAGTGCCCGGCTCCGCCTGGTGTATTTATATGTTTTATGGATGATAATGTATACTACTACAGAACTGTCATATTATACATAAACTAACAGAAAAAAACAAATGTAAAAATTTAACTTTTTGTGGTGGTAGTGGTAGTGATTTGTAGTACGGTATAATGGACGTAACATTCACGTCACTTTCCCGTAATGATAATGATAATAATGAATAGGGAAACGGCTATTTACTAACGACAGTACTGACACAATACATGTAATTTACAAACGAATTGAAAATATGATTATAAAGAGGGGTAACTGAAATAAAAGACACTGGCTAGGGCCTATATCTCATTGGCTGTTAGAAAAGTAGTGAGCAATAGTGTCGTCTGTTGTCGAATAGCGCTGTAGGAAAATAATCAGATAATGACTCATGTTATCAGACAGATTCAACCAACACATTGCACGAGGCTACATGGCCAACATGTCGCAAAGCCCCGAAATGAATCAACAGCAACAACAACAACACCTGGTTGTTTGTGTCTAACAATAGTCTTGGCTTGCACGGTATTTTCAACAAAAGTTGAATTGGACATTCAAAGAAAGTTGCTCCGAAAGCATCATTGAGATCTAGAAACGTCCGTATCGTCGGTGTAAACGTCCAAAACATCGCTCTGCTATGTCCTCTTCATGTCAGAACTTGCATATAAGTGCATATATTTGAAATGTAATCAGAAAGCACACCTGCCCAACATACAGAATATTCGGGTTCGAACTTCAAGGGTGGTTATATTTTCATGCCGTACTCGACAGTAAAGTTGTATTGTCCACTGAACCAATCTATTTTGACACATTCTAGTATAGTAACACTATTGTTTGCACAGTTTATTGACACAAAACTATATGGACCACCTCTTGACTGTTACCCCTGAGCTCCTGGGTTTGACTCGAGCCAGGAATCCAGCCGAGGGCTTCTCGATTCAGAGTGTCAACACGTTCCCCGGGACCTCAGATAGCGGCGTCATGAGAAATAAAGCATATGTGGTATTATAATAGTCGGTACAGCTGTGGCGGCCTATCGCGAAGGTGATGGGCTCGACTCCCGCATTCGGCAGACATTTGAAATCCCTATATTACTTCTCCTTGGTCAGCGATACGATCGTAAAAATACAATTCTTGAAAATTACTTAGATACCATGGCCCAAAATAATAACAATAAGTTTAATATTATTAATAATATAACAATAATAATGGGGGCATGATGGCGCAGAAGCTTAGCTGCTCGTCTTTCACCCGGACGGCCAGGGATCGAATCCCGGTGACAGCTGGGCGAAATTTTCACCCGAAAAATCACGTGGCGCCATGAAGGGCATCCGGTCTTAAATCCCCGGCCAAAACCAAAATGAGTCCGGTTGGCTCCGGCGACCCCAATTAATTGGGATAAGCTAAAGAAAGAAAGAAAGAAAGAAAGAAAGAAAGAAAGAAAGAAATAATATATAAATAATAATAATAATAGTAATAATAACTACCTCACATCTTCAGTGAGAGGGGGTTAGCGCCAGCAATCTAGATTTTCTAGTGTACATTGACTCAACAAATTGTTCATATTTGAATGATGATTTTTTCCCCGTAATTTTTGTTTATATTAAAATAATTATTTTTGTTTAATTTTTTGTTTTATTAATTTTCGATCTTTTAAAATTTAGATGTCCACCTCCAAATTTGACATTCCATTCCAAATGTGTATACTTTAATCTGTGTTAAGAGGGGCAGATGACCTCGTAGTTCCTAACTAACTACGGTGCCTCTTATCTCATCTTGCCTAGTACGCCTCATTATAGTGGTGCTTTTGTGTTTTGTGGGTATTCACCGACCTAACCTGTGGCGGTATTTTTGAGGATCCGACCAACCTCTGAGCTGACTATCTAACAGACAGATAGTAATAATAATACTACTACTAATAATAATACAACCATCTGGATTAAATCGTGAAGCATACAAGGAGAGAATATCTGTATTACAAAAAAAAAGAAGCCCGTAGAATCATCTGGAACAGATGTGACAAAAATCCATACCTCGGAACACAAAATTCAAACACTAGACCAGACCAGACCAGGGTTTCTCAACCATTTAGACATTGCGACCCCCTTTTTAGGCTCAGTATTTTGCCGAACCCCCCTGAAGTTTTAACGTTAAAACAATAATTTAAAAAATGCAATAATTGTTACGTTTTATTCTTAAAAACACTTGTGACTAATATTAATAAACATTAATAATTCAAAAACTGGTGAATTCCAAATAATCTCAAGTTTCTCATTAATAGAATAAAAGAACGTTAAAGTTTAATACAATGTGAGTATATTCTTTTTTTAATAAAAAACTACAGCAATAACTCATTTTCTTTTTACTTTTTCTCCGTATCTCGCTACCCCTAATACACATTCTGCGAACACCAAGGGGTTTCGAACCACCAGTTGAGAATCCCTGCACTAGACTATAGCACTGTAATTCAACCTGAAGCATTATACGCATCAGAAACCCTGATCATTTGAGACAGATCACTAACTGCAAATTGAGAAAAACAAGAAAGGAATGTAGTTAGGAAAATCTTTGGCCCATTGTGCATAGCGGGAGTGTGGATGAAAACGAGTTACACCAACATTCCGAGAAATTATCAGACACTATTAGTTAAAGACTATTGAAATTTTGTGGACATATACAAACAAGATGTTCAGTTCTCCTAAATGTATGAGTATAGTTATAACTCGTTATTATCAAAGAGTATAATAGAACTATTCTTTGTTGAAGACCTTAGAAACGATTTACCTCTACCAAACGCCACAACCTAGATAAAAACTGCTACCATCATTGAAGAAAGAAAGAAAGAAAGAAAGAAAGAAAGATAAGAAGTATATCAAGAATGTTATGGATCTGGAGACATAATCGACCGGACTGGCTGCGTGGCTCAGCGGTAACGTTCTCGCTTGCTGGGCCCTAGGTTGCAGGTTCGTATCCTGGCGCAGTCAGCTGGCATTTGAGGGTGCACAAATGCGAGGGAGCCGTGTCAGTACATTTACTGGCACGTTAAAGATCCCCTTCGGTCCAAAATTCCGGCACCCCGGTGTCTCTAAAAGCAGCAGTAGTTAAAAGGGATGTAAAACCAGTAACATTATTATTATTATTATGATTATTATTATTATTATTATTACATATACGACCTGCCGTGGGCAACATCCAACTTTGAGTTGAGGCATGTCTTTACACGTCTGGTTGTGCATGGCTTTCACAACCCTAATTGAAAAAAAAGGAAGGAAGATTGTAGTTTTACGTGACCGTGAATCTTGTGATTATGAGCCACGGGACCTCCTTTTTACGTGGAATCCGAACCACAGGACATGGCATTTCACTACGAAAATCTCACATGCTTTGACCGGGAATCGAAAACCCTAATTGAATTAACAAATCTTTCCATGACCCTACAGAGACGTGTGTATACCAACTACTATGTGAAATCGTTTTGTTCTTTACTTCAAATAACATTTTCAAGTAACGCAAAATAGGCTGTTACAAACCCTTTAAATTAAAAAGTAAAAATGTATCGTAGTATAATCTTGTCATTCTTCAAATTCGATGCGCATAGAATGCCAATGGTATAGTAATCAATGGAGCCCCACGTAGACTAGTCGTGATATCTAGTGGTGAAATATCGAACAATATAATCCTAACAGAGCGAGTGCATTCTAGCGGCCAGAAGAAGAAACTTTTCAATAAAATCTGGAAGTTAATAAGTAGGTCGACGTGCAGTTACCTTTGTGGCAGCTAGATGTCTCGAGTAAATCTGCTGGCGAATTATGTTTTAATTAAATATATATTTTACACCATAATATGCACAATATAACGCTTAATTTTAAAACATCTGAGTCATTACAAAACAATAAACATATAACATTTCAAGCAAAAAACCTAGCTCTGATCGGGTTTGAACCATAGGCATTTGAGCGATAGGCTAACGCTCTACCACTGAGCCAATTGTGTCAACGAATATCGTTCTATATAAAATGACTTACATAGAACTTGTTAGCAAATAATGATTTATACTAAATGATTTCATCACTGGAGTATATCCCTATATATATTATAATTGTGAAAGTCTGTGTGTGTGTGTGTGTTAGTTTGTTACCTCTTGACACTAAAACGGCTGGACGGATTTGGATGAAATTTGAAATGGAGACAGCTTATACCCTGGGATAACATATAGGCATCCTTTCATCCGGAAATAAATCATTGTTCCCGTGGAACAGGCAACATAACTGAAAAGTCACCAAAAATACTCAACCGGGACAAAATATCGAAGTTGTCGCAAAAAGACCGGACAAAGCTCATTTTACGTCCCTCGATGCAAGGAACAATACTCGGTAGGTCCCTACGGGACACCGAAAACCACATTTTAAGGCCCTAAAACCAACCGTTTCAAAGATATTCGCAGAAAACTATCTTTACTCTGATAAACTGATGAAATAATGGCAAGTCCGTTTCCATGGCAACTGAACCTCACGGTATGACATCCGATTTTATATACATATCCCTGTAGGAGGCAAAGCCAATCAATTTGTTATCTTTTTCAAGATATATATGAACACAATAAGAACAGGGTAACGCGCCTGCCTCTCATCCGGAGGCCCCGGGTTCGATTCTTGGCTCCATCAGAGATTTTAGACACTGACGTGAGGACTGCAACGGAGTGCACTCAGCTTCGTGAGGACAATTGAGTAGCTGTCTGATAGCGAGGCAGCGCCCTGGTCACGAAGAACAAGACTAACGGCCGAGGGGACACGGTACACTGACCACGCGTCACCACAATATCTGCAGGCCAAATGGCTGGGAAGCGGTCGCATGATAGGCCTAGGCCCTTCATGGTCTGTAGTGCCAGGGGTAAAAAAATAGGGAAAGCGCCTTCTAATACCACCTTTAATTTGTAAACACTACAGTAGCGGCTTCTAGGGAAGCGTGATGGCGCAGTGGCTTAGCTTCTCGCCTTTCACCAGGACGGCCGGGGTTCGAATCCCGGTGACAGCGGGGTGGAATTTTCACCTGGAAAATCACGTGGCGTCAGGAAGAGCATCCGGCCTTAAATCCCCGGCCAAAACCGAAATGAGCCTGGCTGGCTACGGCGACCCCAATTAATTGGGAATAGCTGAAGAAAGTTTTACAGTAGCAGCTACTAAATAAAGGTAGCGATATAGCTACGTTCAATTTCATAAACACTGGGCTCACAAATCCCGTATAGTTAAGTAAAAATAACAGTCTGGTCGTTATTTCAGTAGCAACGAAGCTCTGTGGTGGCTATTGCCGTGTCCGTAACACTTAAGGCATCCCGCCGTCACATACCTCAATGTGCACTTACAAAATTGTGAACCAGTCTATTTTACTGAAAAGAATTTCTACGAGCGAGTATCCACTCCGGCAAAAACCACACTCACTACCTTTTCCAAAATTTACACAAGACATGATTTTTAAAGCACTCTTCTGTGTGTTGAGGTACAGAGATATACCACATGGAAAGATACAATAAAATGTTGGCAAATCTGAGTTCAAGGAACTGCTGTTCAGAATAGGCTTTCGGTGCAGGTTATGCGGCCCATGTTCGTAACATGGAATGTTTTCTTTTGACAATGCATCTACACCAAGTGCGAGGGCAACGCATTTCAAAGATCTCTAAAAACACAATAAACAGGTAGTTGGAGAAAAATTTTAAGTGGGAGCGAAGATTCAAAGAGAAATAATTTCATCTTAGAGAATTGCTGATAAGATCGTCATCTTGACCGATACGCCAGAGGAATTGAATGAGTTTTTGAATGGTATGGACTCCGTCTTGAGGAAATAATTCATGATGGATATCAATAAATGTAAAGCAAAATTATTGGAATGCAGCCAAAATAAATCAGAAACCTCTATGCACATCAAATTGGCAGGTGAAACGCTACGGGAAGTAGGAGACTTCTGTTACTTAGGAAGAAAAATAGCCAGTGATGGACGAAGCAAAGAGGTTGGCTCAGGCAAGGACATCATTTCTACAAAAAAGGAATCTGTTGACATCGAATATACATTTAGATGTTAGGAAGTAATTTTTGAAAGCTTTTGTCTGGAGCGTGACACTATAAGGAAGTGAAACTTGGTCTAATGGTGCAGCAGAAAAGAGGAGAATTGAAGCGTTTGTAATGTGGTGTTACAGGAGAATGATGATGATCAGATGGGTAGATGGGGTAACAAATAAAGAGCTATTAAGACGAGTGGGAGTGGAGAGATGTTTCTGGCGACTGCTATTGAAGAGAAGATATAGGTTGGTACGACACATATTAAGACACCCAGAAATAGCAAGCTTAGTTATGGATGGGAGGGTTAAGGACAAGAACTGTAGGGTAGACCAGGGTAAAACAGATTGCCTCGGATGTAGGGTGTGGTAGCGATATAGAGATGAAACGATTAGCTCAGGAGAGGGAGTCATGGAGGGCTGCATCAGTCCAGTCAAGAAACTGAAGACTCAAACAACAACAGTTGGGAATTTTAATTACTTAGAGAGGCATGTGAGGCAAAAGGGTTGTTGGAGAATTTCAATCCCTGGGATGTAACACTGGAAGAGAGTGCATAATGTACATCAACGGCCAAGGTCAGAGATATTTTACTATAGGTAAGGAAAAATACTTTTGATTCCCCATATTCCGATAGATTTGCCATTCCAGTGTGCAAGAGTGCAGTTCCCTCTTCAAACAATATTCTCAATTTCTATTAACAAAGCGCAATCGCACACACTTAACAGCAGGTGTACAATTGCATAGTCCCCATTGACTTGATCGCGAACGAAGCCGCGGGTACCTGCTAGTTATATATATAAAGCATTTCATACAAAGTTTATTTATTTTGTATCAGTACGCTATATTGCATGCAATACTCAAATTAGTGAAATATAAGTCAGGCACAAGATATCCGCTGCCATCTTGTCTTATTACTGAATCAGCTCAGCTTTTTAAAATCACGTCTGCACTATAGTATTACAAAATAAACTTTTAATTTCGAACGTGCCTCTTCCTTTAGAACAGTTAAAACGATTCTCGGCTCGATAATCGGAACTGGTGGGTCCCTTGATATGGATTATAAAGTTTGCATAATTCGCACGTCCGCCATCCTGAAATGGTATGGCGGACGACCTTGTAGTTTGGTCACAAGACGCATCCTATACGAAGGTATGTTGTTACCAAATTTGGTAGAGATCGGATGATTTGGTTAGTCGTTATTTGATTTTACGTTTTGAACGTTTGAGTGGCCGCCATTCAGTTTTAGTAAAGATGGCGGCGATATAAAACATGACACTGAGGTGTCCTTTGCTAGTGCTACCTTTGTACCAAATTTCGTTCAATTCGCATTCACCGTGTTCGAATTGATAGGGGGGACAGACATTCAGAGTACACACACTCACACACACACACACACACACACAGACACACACACACACACAGACTCACACACACACATACACACGCACACACAGACTCACACACACACATACACACACACAGACAGACACACTTTTTTCGCCCTGTGTTGATCTCATAAGTCTACTTTCAATTTTTGCAAAAATCGAAAGTAGGCTAAAAATGAACAACTAAAAACTTTCTAGAAGGATATTTAATCAAGCCTCCTCACTAAAAGTCAAGAATAATTGGATAATAGAAATTGGAAATTACCTTCAAAAAATCAATGTAACAGACGAAACGTTATGGGACCAATCTAGCTTTAGATCGTTCGTGAACAAACATCACTTTCTTGCAATTCCCCAAGAAGATAAATCATAGCGAGAGAATGAAGAGATTTTGGGAAGAGAAGAATACAAATTCACATTAATCTGCTAAATAGGTTCGATCGCACTCATAAGTTGGGTATAATGTTGGGAATAATCCTCACAGAGGAAAGAGAAATAATAAGGAAAATGATTCCACCAAAGCACACATATGAAGGATACAGGCTTCAATGCAGAGACACCAGAGAGAAATTGTCCCACCTCGCAGGAGACATCAGAAATTGGCGACAAAAATTTTACGGGCACATCGGCCGACTCCCACAAACCACACTCACCTACAAAATTCTTAGATACATACAGCGGCTCAAGATTACTACACTCTGGAAGATGCAAGTCAAAATTTATCTGGAAAAAGGCACAGGTCGACCCAGAAGACGTCATAGACAAAAGCGTCTTTCGACAAAAGGTATACAAGTGGGAAGTGATGTCACCTACAGCCTAAAGACCAAACAGAACCGAAGAAAGGAAGATGGCCTTTAGTGCACGAATGAAAGAGTGGTCTAATAGATCTGTAACGTGTGTTGTTGTTGTTGTTTGAGTCTTCAGTCTTTCGACTGGTTTGAAGCAGCTTTCCATGCCTCCCTGTCCTGTGCTAATCGTTTCATCTCTACATAGCTACCACACCCTACATCCGAGGCAATCTGTTTAACATATTCTAACCTTGGTCTACCCCTACGGTTCTTGTCCCCAACCCTTCCTTCCATCACTAAGCTTGCTATTCCTGAATGTCTTAGTATGTGTCCTACCAACCTATCTCTTCTCTTCATTAGCAGTCGCCAGAAACATCTCTCCTCTCCCACTCGTCTTAATACCTCTTCGTTTGTAACCCAATCTACCCATCTGATGTTCATCATTCTCCCGCAACACTGCATTTCAAATGCTTCAATTCTCCTCTTTTCTGCTGCACCAATAGTCCAAGTTTCACTTCCATAGAGCGCCACACTCCAGACAAAGGCTTTCAAAAATGACTTCCTAATACCTAAATCTATATTCGATGTCAACAGATTCCTTTTTTGTAGAAATGCTTTCTTTGCCTGAGCCAACCTACTTTTTATATCCCCTTTCCTTCGTCCATCACTGGTTATTTTGCTTCCTAAGTAACAGAAGTCTCCTACTTCCTTCAGCTTTTCACCTGCCAATTTGATGTCCATAGAGGTTTCTGATTTATTTCGGCTGCATTCCAGTAGTTTTGTTTTACATTTATTAATTTTCATCATGTATTCTTTCCGTAAGACGGAGTCCATACCATTCAAAAACTCATTCAAATCCTCAGGCGTGTCGGCCAAGATGACGATGTCATCAGCAAATCTCAGAGTTGAAATTATTTCTCCTTGAATCTTCACTCCCACTTTAAATTTTTCTACAATTTCCTTCATTGCTTGTTCAATGTAAAGATTGAAAAGTATGGGTGATAAGTTGCAGCCTTGCCTCTCACCTTTCCGAATACCAGGGTGAAATAAATAATAATACTAATAATTTGCCTTTAACTCCGCCATAGCCGGTCCCAAGCCCGGTTGAGAAAGGAGGAGGGTGAAACATGGTCAACGGTCTCAAAGGCGGATGAAGAATTTCAGTTCCCAACGGCAGAGAGAGCGGAAGAACCTAGTAGAGTAAACCACGAAAAAACAATCATTTCGGACTAACAATCCGATCTTACTTCGGAATTTTATTTCCTACACCTACACAACACAATTTCATATGCAGAATGGAAATGTCGCTAAATGAGAGCACTACCCCAGGTGGTAACTTGAAAGAGAAATCCACCATTGCAGTTGGCAATGCATCGGGACCTAGGATTCTGGGGAGTCCCACCACCTGCATACAAGATGAGTCGGGGCGTCTTGAAACACCTTCCAAATTGAAATTCAAGAGGAAATACTTCATCGGGACCATTAACGTCAACTCACTCCTGCGAGTCGGAAAACAGAAAGAATTGGAAAAGCTCCTGGACGACCAACAAATCCAGATTTTGGCTGTACAAGAGACCAGATTCCTAGATGACCACATCATGGATATAAAGCACTACAGAGTATTCAAAGGAAAGCCAGCAATAAAGATAATGGCTAACACCCCTCTCCTTGGGACTGCCTTCTACATAAACAAAACCATAGTGGATAGTGTCACAGACTTTTCATCTAAATCTGAGAGATTATCCCTATTGACAATCAAGTGCAAAAACAGGAATTATACTCTCATAAATTGCCATGCTCCTATCAACGAAGACAACAAGAAGAACCCACAGAAAGTCGATGACTTCTGGGACCTCTTAGAAACAGAAATCGCTCGGATACCTGTGAACCATGTAAAAATCCATCTGGGAGACTTCAACGCACAAATAGGGACAGAAAGAAAATACAGAGATATAGTAGGAGACTATCCAGCACACAGGAGGACAAACAAGAATGGTGAACAGCTCCTTGGACTCTGCAAAATCTTCCAGTTGAATCTCATGTCGACTCATTTTCGGAAACTTCCAAGAAAAGCAAAGACATGGGTATCTCCAAATCTCAACCTAGGAGAATTCCAATTAGACCATGTAGCAATATCAAGGACAAATACTAGGGAGGTGATGAATGTTAAAGTGATTAGAAATGGTAAATTTGACTCTGATCACTATCTCTCCAAAGTTAAAATACGTTTTCTTCCACCAAAACAAAAGAAGGATCCACCTAAGTTGAAAAAATACAACACCAATCGAATGAACATCAATGGAGATATTATAAATAACTTCAGAGAAGAAATCCGCTCTTCTAGAACAAAGACCTGGCAACATCTTTGTACAAAGATCAATGAAGCCGCTAAGAAAACATTCGGACTGGCAAAGAGGAAACGTACAATCTGGTGGAATGAAGAATGTGAGAAAGCACTTGAAAAGAGATCCGACACATGGAGAAAATGGAAATGTTCAAGAGATACGGAACATTTGGAACAATTCAGAACCCAAAGGAAAGAAACATCAGGGGTATTCCGCACGACCAAACGATCGTTTGAGAATGCAAAGTTACAAAACCTCCAGGACGACTTCACTAAGAATAACACCAGAGATTTTTTCCAAACCTTCAAGGACAAGCTTAGAGGATACCAAATTCCAAGTATAAGTTTCAAAAACGAAGAAGGAAAAATTGGACTGAACAATCAAGAAAACTGCAATATATTAGCCAGATACTTTGAGAAACTCCTCAACTGCCCGCCTCCAACCAACAAACTAGAATTTCAGACTCATCCTATAAACTCAGAAGATGATATGCCTCCAACAAAAGAAGAAATAAATGAAGCCGTGAAAAGTCTCAAGAACAACAAGGCAAGCGGGGAAGACTCCATATCAGCAGAAATGTTGAAGTGGGCAGAACCGGAAATCCTTGACGACCTGCACCATATCTTCCAACAAAATGGGAGACGGAAAAGCTACCAGAAGAATGGAAAACAGCGCTGATCCACCCACTCCATAAGAAAGGGAACAAACAAGATGTTAACAACTACAGAGGCGTGTCGCTACTCTCAGTCACTTACAAAATCATCTCAAGGATACTTCTGAATAGAATAGAAGGAATCCTAGATAAGCAACTTGGAGAATACCATGGTGGGTTCCGGAAAGGCCGCTCCTGTGCCGAACAAATCCTAAATTTGAAATCAATAATTCGCCACAGAGCGCTGAACGGCAAAAGTATAGTGGTTTCATTCATTGACTTCAAAAAAGCCTACGACTCGGTGGACAGAGGGACCCTAGATAAGATCATTAGAGAATTTGGAGTCAAAACCAAACTGGCCAATATTATCAGAGAAACCTTAACAGCCACAACTTCTAAGGTGAAGTTCATGGGAGAATTGTCTCAGTCATTTGAAATCAAGACAGGTGTGCGACAGGGTGATGGATTATCACCATTACTATTCAACTGTGTCCTCGAGAGGATTGTGAGAATTTGGAATTCCGAACTTGAAAATCAAGAGATAGCCCCGATCTGCCTAGGACGAAAAAGGCCTCTCGGCACGCTGGAAGGCGGAGGTTGATTTCACCGGACAAACTTGGGGATAGGCAAAAATAGGCAGAATATGCAGATTTTCGTAGAAGGATCAGACCTCATTTATTGCGAGAAGGTATTTTATAATTGGAGCTTAATTAACTTTGTTTTTCGTCATTTTATGCTTATTTTAAACATTTTATTGTCTTATGGGAACGGTAAACTTCTTGTCATTTGGGATCCATTTTTATACTTGTGGTCACACTATCCTTATGCAAGGTTTCGACACTGATGTGTAACTATGTAACGGTCTGTTACTTCTTCACGCTGTACCCGATACCTAGTTGAGGCTATCGGCTACGCCAGTTGACATCGAGCCGTAGTTGAAATTTATGGGAAAAGTAGAAGAGATAGCGCTCAGATCGAGTCGAGAAGAATGTCAGGAAATGACGTAGGAGGCCAAGGATGAAGGTGGCACTACCCGTCAAGCAGATGGAATTATGGGAGGAATATTGAAGTATTATCAAGATCTATGTGGAACATAATATTACATCATCTCAGAAGAGAAGAAATGTCAAGCAATCTTTATGGTGATAACTTGAAGAAAGGCAGATAATTCCTTAAGTTATTGTATAACTTAATAGCCGAGATGATGGTGGTCGAGATTATACTTGTGACGTATGACCGCAGAAGGTAGGGGAACGTCACGTGACAGCGCCGAGTAGGAGCTCATAATCACGCAGTCTGAGGACAGCAGTATTAGTTCAGCCAGCAGAGCCGAGTACAGCACTTGATGCGCGGAGAAAACAGCAGTAGTATTCCGGCAAGCAGAGTTGTGTGCAGCACTTGGTGCACGGTGAAAACGACAGTATTAGTTCAGCAAGCGGGGCTGATAGCAGCATACGCTGGGAGAGCGAAAGTAGGTCAGTCAGTCAAGACAAGAGGAGCACGGTAGGCAGTGCGAAGAATGGTTAGCGAGGCAAGCTATACAGGCCGTGAAAGCGAAAGGAGAGCCGGTGTTCGGACAGGAGTATTTCCAACATCGTGATTTCAGTTATGCGAACAGCAATGCTTTTCTAATGTTAAAATGATAAGCAGCATTGTAACAAGATTGAGAACATTATTTCAAGCCGCATTCGTAGCACAGGACAGCACAGCGAAGCGATATGACGAGGCAAATTTTACGCGTCGATCATTCTAGGACAGTGAGATAGAGCAGGGCGTGCTGGTTCCGACATTTTATAAGCAGGCGACATGCAAGCAACGGAACTTTATTTCGACATTTTGTTACAACTTTATAAGTTTGGACTTGTATTCAACAGTCGAATTGTGCAGGCAGATAGTAATTATATACTGCTATTGTGAACTTTCAAATGGACTTAGATATATTCCAATGATATTACGGCTTATCAAATAATGCATTTCATACCGGAATATTTAAAGCGACCATGGGGTCAAGCCAACATTAATGCTTTTAGGCAAATGAACTATTACGAGTATATGCACTTAAGGAACATTGGCACGTGCAGCAATATAGTGGTTTTTCATGAACTATTCTGAAATATCAGTTACGAACACAACTACAGGGTGTTTAAGAAATTTATACACTTTTATAAACATTTTTATTTTCTGCAAGTGAAATTCAGCCGCTGTGGAGATTAACTTTTACCATATGCAAACCGAACATTGTATGGGACAGTGGCGTAACATAGTCGAAGAGTATAGGGTACTCTACGTTTAGGAACTTTTACGGAAGAATTTGGACAGTATCCGTGATGGATAACATGCAGTTCATCATGTCGGAGTAGGCGAATACGGAGACGTGATGGCACCACAGAACGATGGATTCGGTTCCTGAAGAAGAGGATGTCCAACAGCAGATTCACTTGGAATATGAAGGCGAACGTTATTTTTGTGGGTGATACGATGTTTCCGTCGATCTTTCGAGAAATTTGTTGCACACACGAGGATAATCGACGATCTTGGAAATATATTAACAGCTGATATGAGAAGGTATTGTAAGAGTTATGACTTTCCTGATATGATTTTTTCATGAACACTGTGCATACTTGTATATGTTTCTAGTAGGAGTTCTACGATTATTTTGACATGGCTTAGACATTATTTGCTCCATTTTGCTAGAATATGGCGTTACCATATGATATGGCAGGCACTATTATACGAAGTTCTCACCATTGGTTGACTTTATTAAGCAGATGTTTGGTCTTTTTGACATTTTTCAGTAAGGGTAGTTTTCTTGGATAGTTATTTTTTTGTGGCGAGTATTTCGAACTCGTGATCTGCAATTGGATTATTTAAATTACTTCGTCAGTTCATTGCATACTAGCGAGTATGTATTATTCATCAGTAGGGATTTTTTCCATTGGATTGTTTGGAGATATTAAGATGTTATTCACTCAAGTGAATGAATATCGCTTTTATGTGACAACTAGAGACTTGTTGATTCCAATCTGGTACATTCACTCATCAGTCTACGAGATGGGGCCTTTCGTTTTATACGATTGCGTGGTGGTACACACCTGACCTATCGTCTAGGGCATTATCATGTTAGTCTACGGGGCAAGGCCTTTCGCTTTAGGCGATTGCGTGGTGGTACTCACCTGACTTGCCATTGAGGACCTCATTTTTATCATCCGAGTGTACTTGAGATTGTAAGAGGATCAAACAAGAAACTACTAGTCACATATCAGTCGAATTTTGTTAAATAAATTAAAAATAAATGTCAGCTGGGTTACATTTTGTAATTCTTGTTTGCCATTCCAATATTTTGTTGCTATACTCTTTTGAGAGTACATTCATTGATACAGTTGATATTTTGATACAGTTGATACTTTTGATACTCTTTTGTGATTGAGTTTAATACCTTTGAGAAGGATTTCAAGTAAATGAATCTTGTAAGATGAATCATTTATGGTCAGATTTATTTTAAGGCAGATCAGTATTACATAATTTTGATGTGAGAGATTTTCACACATTGGTGTTTTTCTGTGAAGTGAATTTTGAGAATTTTAAGAGAATTTATGCTCTATTTGAAAGCAGATCTTGAATTGGATTTCGATTACTAAGGTAATATTTTTCCTAATTGTTTAAGAAGTTGTCTAGATGTGATCAGATTAATTACAGTTCTTGGAGATTGTGTGCGTTAATAATTTGAAGCCAGTTATATATTTTTTGTAGATCATGCGACGTGATTAAGTGAAGTTTGTGATAGGAATTTTCTGGAAGTTGCCAGGTGGAAGTTGCAATATTGCTGATGTATTTTGAGGCAGACATGAGGTTGTCGAACCCAGTCTAGCATAATTTTTGAGATTCATGCTGTGCGCTGAATGGTTATGGTGTTATGTGAATAGTTATGGTGTTACGTGGAATAATTATGGTATTCAAATATGGTATTTGATAAAATGAAAGTATATGATGAAGTTTTGGATAGTGAGATCCAACGTGATTTTGTGAAGGCAATAATATTTTTTTGGCATGATAATTAAATACGAGATATAACTTGGAAGTGATAAAACTGTAAGACAACGTTCTATAACCCATATTAAACAATTTGTTAGGAAATTAAACAAATAAATAATGTTGATAATACAAGATTTTCTGATAATAATAATTAATGAAATAATAATCTGAAGTTTAAGCATATTAATGATCTGACCTAATGAAATAAAAATCTGAATGACTCGATGAAATAAAAATCTAAATAACCAGATGAATAAATTTAATTAAGTTGATAAATTAAATTTTGGAATAAATCAATGAATTAAATAAATTGATGAATTAAAGATTGAATAAATAAGCTGATTTAAATAAATTAATAGATGATTAAATAGATGATGAATAACTGAATTAGAAGGTGATAATTAATTAAAGAAGCTGATGATTAATAAATTTAAATGGATTTAAATAAATTTAATTGAGAGATATGATTTGAATGATTTGAAGAATTGCAACTTGAATTAATGAATTAAACAATTTATATGGATGATTTAAGATGATTTAATCTGGATGAGATGATGAAATGAGAGTGTGTTAATAATTAGAGAGTATAATGAATTCATGATTATAATATTCATTTAAATGATTTGATGATAATGAATTAATAATTCTGACATGAATATAGTGAATTTTGAGATGAGAACTAATGTGAGAGATATTTAATTTTGATGATGATGATGATGATTATAACCAATGAGTAGTGGATTTTCTGTGATTCACAAACAAGCATTATTAATGACAGTGTAAATATAGTGTAAATTAATTATTCGATTTTTAGGAGCATTTACTAAGATTTTTCAGCATTTGAATAATGCCATTCAAGCCATAAAATTAGGTGATATTTAAATATGTGATTAGAATATATGTGTTTAGACAGATTCATTAATTTTTTACATCCACATTCATGATGTTAACTTAAAGAGAAGTTAGGTCTCAGGTATCACGAATGTCAGTGACGCATAGACATAATGCTACGGTGATCCTGATAAACCAAGTGAACTTTAGAAAATTTTCATATTTTATGTGGGTGAAGTACACTTTGAATAGAATAGAGATGGTTCGATTTTCTGGACAATGACAATTTAACGTTGGCATTCGACCATACTCTTAGGTAGGATGTTTGTTTAATATGTCTGTCTGACTATCAAAGTTGAATAAATTTGTTTTTTTAAACTTAGTTGTGATCTGATGATGATGTGATTTTCCTATTTCTTTCCTTGTCTTAATTAAGGCTTAACCAGGAAGGATGTGGTTTGCTAGGGATTCAGTTGGTGGCGCCCATTTCTATTTGTATTTTTTTATATTAAATTTAAGCCCGTAACGACCCTGGAGATACTTTATCTCGTGTTACCCTCTGCTTTTGTGATATTTCAACTGAATTTCCGACACATTCCTTATTTGACTTCATGTTCATTTAACTCCGCTCTGTCCTGGAAATCCAGGAATGCGATGTAATAGCAGATGGGTCATCGCATCCCTCGGACGAACGGGTACAACGCAAAATTATACCTCCCGCAGAATTTTGGTTGGTTCCTCAGTTTAGGGGCTGCGACAACGCGGTCATGTAACCCCGTGTACTTTGGGATGGCTGTATTAGTCTGTAATTCAGGTAAGGACTGCAGACGGTCATTTTCAAGCAGTAGTTCCTAATGTTGCTACCAGGTATTACCGTCAACGACACCTAGCTGTGAACTTGGCTACTAGATGCCACCGCAACCAGCAACTCGCAACGAACGTTGGAACTTCCCCTCCAAAGGAAAGCAAACTGAGGGATTTTTAGCGCTCTTAGAAGATCCGACGACTTCGGCCGGCTTTGAACTCGCGACCTTGGGCATAGATATTCAGCATGCTACCAGTTACGTCACCGAAGCCGCTTCACACTTAGATGGAAATCTGAATCTGATCTCGTGCAAGTGCGTTATCTTGGCAACGTCTGATGGCTCATCCCTCATCAATTTAGTAGTGTTGCCATGGCAACCACTGATAGGTCTTGGCATTTTCTTATAATTCCGAAATTATTTTTCTCATCCCTTGGCATAATGGTGGGTTATATCAAAAATTCTTTCAGACAAAAGTGTTAGGTAATTATTAGGGGAATATTGTCCATTTTGTACGGTTTTGATATTGTCCCTATTAAGAGAGATATGATTAATGATTCCCCGAAAAAAACACTTTTTCCCACCCCTTTGGTCAATGGTTGGTGCTATAAAAAAAAACTCTTCAAACATAAATGTTTGGGCTTTATCCGACACATAGTATGAACGTTGAACGGATTCGATATTTCACATATTAAGAGAGTTATATCAATATTTCACTTTTTCGAAAAAAAAAGCCCCCCATTTTCACCCCCTTCGACCGATTTAGCCCAGTAACGAACTCGACCGAGATTTTATAGGTACAAATATTCGGTAAAAAATTCAAAGTGATTGGTGCAAAATTACGGCAGTTATCGTGTCCACAATAAACTGATATATATATAAATATATACACATACATAAATTATATATAACTTTTGAACTGACGGTGGTTTTGGGGTCTCGGGGATGTGAAACGCGAAGATATGTCGAAATTTTCCGGAAGTCGAAACATGGTACCCATTGCAATAGTTAGCTTCCTAATGAAATCTACCTCTGGTTGGTTCCTCAGTTTAGGGGCTGCGACAACGCGGTCATCTAACCCCGTGTACTTTGGGTGAGTGTAGAATCTGTCTGATACACGGTGTGAATTGTAATGGCTGTATTAGTCTTCATTCAGGTAAGGACTGCAGACGGTCAATTTCAAGCAGTAGTTCCTAATGTTGCTACCAGGTACTACCGTCAACGACACCTAGCTGTGAACTTGGCTACTAGATGCCACCCCAACCAGCAACTCGCAACGAACGTTGGAACTTCCCCTCCAAAGGAAAGCATACTGAGGGATTCTAGCGCTCTTAGAAAATCCGACGACTTCGGCCGGCTTTGAAACCGCGACATTGTGCATAGAAGTTCAGCATGCTACCAGTTACGTCACCGAAGCCGCTTCCCACTTTGTCAGGCGGCTTCGGTGGCGTAGTCGGTAGCATGCTGAGCTTCTATGCCCAAGATAACGGGTTCAAACCCGGCCAAAGCCGTCGGATTTTTAAGAGCGTTAAAAATCCCTCAGTATTCCTTCCTTCGGAGGGGAAGTAAAGCCGGCGGTCCCATGTCATAGATTTACGGCATGTTAAAGATCCTTCCACTAATTGCACCTGTGTGAAGCTAAATTGGAAAGGTTAAGAATGTATACAAAGCTCTTAGGTTTCTATGTTCGTTGCCAAGAGCCGACTGCGGCGGCGTCTAGAAGCTCAGTTCTGAACTTGGCCTCGTAGTCGTTGACAGTGGCGCTTGGCGGCAAAAGTAGGAACTATCTGAAAAATTGTTAGTTGCAGTACTTAAATTAACAAACAGATAACACACACTAATACAGTCATCACAATTAACACCGGTTATCAGACAGATTCTACACACACCCAAAGTACACGGGGCTACATGACCGCGTTGTCGCAGCCCCTAAACTTAAGAACCAACCAACCACTTAGTCAGATGGAAATACTGAATCTGATCTCGTGCAAGTGCGTTGTCATGGCAACGTCTGATGGCTCATGCCTCGTCAATTTAGTAGTGTTGCCATGGCAACCACTGATAGCTCTTGGCATTTTCTTATAATTTCGAAATCATTTTTCTCGTCCCTTGGCGTAATGGTGGGTCATATCAAAAATTCTTTCAGACAAAAACTTTAGGTAATTATTAGGGGAATATTGTCCATTTTGTACGGTTTTGATATTGTGCCTATTAAGAGAGATATGATTAATGTTTCCCGAAAAACCCACTTTTTCCCACCCCTTTGGTCAATGGTTGGTGCTATAAAACATACTCTTCACACATACATTTTTGGGCTTTATCCGACACATAGTATGAACGTTGAACGGATTCGATATTTCACATATTAAGAGAGTTATAGCAATATTTCACTTTTTCGACCGATTTAGCCCAGTAACGAACTCGACCGAGATTTTATAGGTATACATATTCGGTAAAAAATTCAAAGTGATTGGTGCAAAATTACGGCAGTTATCGTTTCCACAAAAACTGATATACATATATACATACATAAATTATATATAAACTTTTGAACTGACGGTGGTTTTGGGGTCTGGGGGATGTGAAACACGAAGATATGTCGAAATTTTCCGGAAGTAGAAACATGGGACCCATTGCAATAGTTAGCTTTCTAATGAAATCTACCTAAAACGGGAGGAATCAAAGTCAATTGCTTGGCTTTCGCTGATGATTTTGCGATACTTTCAGAGAACCTAGAAGAAGCGGCCATACAGATCAACCTCTTAGAAAAGATCGCTAGCAAGACAGGACTTAGGATCTCGAAAGAGAAAACCAAGTTCATGATGAATGACATACATGGACCACAATTCCTTGAAACAGAGATTGGACGGATTAAGAGGGTGAAAAAGTTCAAATACCTCGGTGAAACCATACAAGAGAACGGCCTAGAGAAAGCTGCTGTAGAAGATCGTATCTCAAAAATGGAAAGAGCTTATGGGCTAACTAAAAACATCTACAACAAGAAATGCATCTCATGGAATGCCAAACTAAAACATTACAACACGGTAGTAAAAACAGAATGCCTGTATGCTAGCGAATGCCTCTCGATGAATTACAAGTTGGAGAAGCTAGAGAAAGAAGAATACTACGGAAAATCATGGGCCCAGTCCAGACTGAAACCGGCTGGAAACTTCGGAGCAACAATGAAGTCTATAAAAATGTGGAGAGAATCTCAGAGACCATGAAAAAGAGGAGGTTATCGTTTCTCGGACACTTGTACAGAATGGACAAAACTAGACTAACCAAACAGTTATTCGACTACCTGTGGAACAAGAAGACAACAACGAAATGGATTAAGGAAGTTCGAAAATTCCAACATCCAGGAAGTTCTGATGTCAAACAGGGAAACATTTCGGTACATAATTCAAAATTTGGAAGGGTTTCACGTCACAAGAACCACAAAGAAGGGAAGAGCCTGGACGGATGAGCAGAAGAAACAGCATAGCGCCCATATGAAGGAGTACTGGAGGAAGAAGAAACTTCAGGCAAAGAAAAAATGAAATTGTAGCGTGATCCAAAGTGGTCAATTCGCAAATAAAAATAAAAAATTGCCTTTGATTTTATTGTAGTTCTTGTTAGTTATCAGCAGTAATAATGTACAAACAAAATCATACATGTTACTACTTTCAGCGTTATGGCGTTGAATTTCTGATGGTCAGAGCTATAAAATTTACGTTCATAATCTAAGAAATTCCATACAGTGTTTCATGAATGACGTGCTACACAGTTATCATGGGGTGAGCGGATTCAAGTGATGCTATCGGGGGCAATACTCCACCCTCCCCTACTCACCCCATCAGTCATCCCTGGGAGCGATAAAATCTGGATAACAACTGAAACATGCCGTCGAATTGATCGGATACCCCCACCCCCCACAGTCACAGATATATCGTCATAAATTCACAGACAAGTGTTTCCACGTGTTGTCATCATTAGCCCCGAGTTCTAAATAACCACAGCTTACATTGCTGCAATGGACATGTTTACATCATAATGTTGTTATTTCATTTAGGTGCTGGCGGTATTGTGATAATTTACTTTAGTATGAGTCAGGGGCGTATATAGGGGGAGGGGGCAGAGCCCCCCCCCCCCCGAATTTTTTGTTACATATATTATTTGTTTATAAATTAAAACATTAGAAACCAATATAATCATGTACTATTGTTACTAAGTGACGTATGGCAACGTTGCTAAGCAAGGCGAAGGTAGAGCGATGTAAACAGTGTGACAATCAGTTTGCTCTGATCTTATGTGTAACAACATAACCTTAGAAACTTAGAAAAGGCTTTTGATAACGTTGATTGGACTAAATTGTTTGACATTTTGAAATCAATTGGAATAAAGTACAGGGATAGGAGGGTGATATACAATCTGTACAGAAACCAGACAGCAGTCATTCGAGTTGAAGGACATGAGAGAGAAGCTGGTATTCAGAAAGGTGTAAGGCAAGGCTGCAACTTATCACCCATACTTTTCAATCTTTACATTGAACAAGCAATGAAGGAAATTAGAGAAAAAATTAAAGTGGGAGTGAAGATTCAAGGAGAGATAATTTCAACTCTGAGATTTGCTGATGACATCGTCATCTTGGCCGACAAGCCTGAGGATTTGAATGAGTTTTTGAATGGTATGGACTCCGTCTTACGGAAAGAATTCATGATGAAAATTAATAAATGTAAAACAAAAATACTGGAATGCAGCCGAAATAAATCAGAAACCTCTATGGAGACCAAATTGGCAGGTGAAAAGCTGAAGGAAGTAGGAGACTTCTGTTACTTAGGAAGCAGAATAACCAGTGATGGACGAAGCAAAGAGGATATTAAAAGTAGGTTGGCTCAGGCAAAGAAAGCATTTCTACAAAAAAAGGAATCTGCTGACATCGAATATAGATTTAGGTATTAGGAAGTCATTTTTGAAAGCCTTTGTCTGGAGCGTGGCGCTCTATGGAAGTGAAACTTGGACTATTGGTGCAGCAGAAAAGAGGAGAATTGAAGCATTTGAAATGTGGTGTTACAAGAGAATGATGAAGATCAGATGGGTAGATAGGGTTACAAACAAAGAGGTATTAAGACGAGTGGGAGAGGAGAGATGTTTCTGGCGACTGCTAATGAAGAGAAGAGATAGGTTGGTAGGACACATACTAAGACACCCAGGAATAGCAAGCTTAGTTATGGAAGGAAGGGTCGAGGACAAAAACTGTAGGGGTAGACCAAGGTTAGAATATGTTAAACAGATTGCCTCCGATGTAGGGTGTCGGAGCTATGTAGAGATGAAACGATTAGCTCAGGACAGGGAGGCATGGAGAGCTGCATAAAACCAGTCAAAAGACTGAAGACTCAAACAACAACAACCACACAACAACATAACCTATTATTACTCTCCAGTGCCTTCGCTTTTATGAACCTACCGAGAACAGCAACAAGTGCTCAACTTTTATACCCTTATCAAACGTTTGTCAAATTTGCCTCTCTGTAGCTACTGGTACTGCCGAACGGAGTTTGAGTTGGTTGAAAACATACTTAAAAAATTCTACTTCTGAAAACAGACTCAACGGTCTAGTATTGTAATCTATTCACAGAGACATACTTCTCATTGACGATGAAGTTATGAACCGATTTGGCAATGCTTCAAGAAACCTTGACTTTATATTATAGTGTGAGTAGTAATCAAAACAGTAACATTAATTCTTTCCATATAAATACCATCAAGAGAGCAAGTTGATTGTATTAATAAAAAGTATCATAAAATGGTCTTAGTTGTGTTTGACAACCAAACATAAAACATCACAACAAATTGGTTGAAAAAGTGATGCCAGATAGCCATAAAACTCATCATTTTGCACCAAATTATACAAAGGTTTCCCGAGGAGAAACCCGGAACCCCTATTCTTTGGGCCTATACCATGCTCCCTAACCCTCAGTTGGGCACCCCCCGAAATAAAACTCTATATATGCCCCTGGGATGAGTGTGATAGCCTTCTTCATCGTGAAGAACACACTCCTGAGAGTACTTGTACCGCGGGTTAGGATTTTCTAGGAGGTGTATATGACCTGAACTTACTGTCGAGCAAAGTATTATGTGCACTCGAGTTTGAAGGTTGTTTGTGAAGTAACCAATAGACCTACATAAAATCCAATAACATCATCAATTTCGTCGTTCTATTTTACGTTAGGTCATGTAGGCTTGGAATTTGTAATATATATATATATATATTTTTATCGCAGTTGGAACACAAAAAGTGCACGTTTTTAAGAGATTTTCAACCATGCGTCACATTTAAGAATTATTATCTCAAAAATCCGTCATCAGATCGAATCCACATTTTAACACAATATACATTGGAATGTTGTATAACTGGTTTATTAATTTCAAAATTGTGTATGTCCAAGAAACAAAGTTGTTATCATTTTTGTAAGGTAACATTTTCTCGGCTCGGGGTGGTTGGAAAATGTAGTTCTTGATTGCATTGTAATCCTTATACATCGAAACGTTATGCTGTATGACTGTGAAATACGTAAATTAATTCACTTATTTTATATAGGTTTGTATTTCTACAGGGAAATAACACATGTTTCACCAGCTAGCCGCTCCGGGAACAGCTGTACAGCATTGCCGAAATGGTGCCCACACGCATCATGGCGCGTCTCGCTCGGAAGTGATGGGCTCCATCTCAGCAACGCTGTACAGCTTTTGCCGGAGCGGCTAGCTGGACAACCATGTGTTATTTCCTCGTACAAATACAAACCGATATAAAATAAGTGAATTAATTTACGTATTTCACAGTCATACAGCATAACCTTTTGATGTATAATGATTACAACGCAACCAAGAACTAAATTTTCCAACCACCCTGAGCCAAGAAAAAGTTACCTTACAACAATGATAACAACTTTGTTTGTTGGACACACAAAATTGTGAAATTAATAAACCAGTTATACAACATTCCAATGTAATATGTGTTAAAATTTGGATTCGATCTAATGACGGGCTTTTGAGATAATTCTTAAATGTGACGCATGGTTGAAACACGCTTAAAAACGGGCACTTTTTCTGTTCCAACTGCGATAACAAATAATAAATATAAATTTAAAAATCCAAACCTACATGAACTAACGTAAAATAGAACGACGAAATTGATGATGTTATTGGATTTTATGTAGGTCTATTGGTTACTTAACGAACAACCTTCAAACTCGAGTACACATAATACTTTGGTCGACAGTAGGTATCACCTGGAGCAGAAGTGAGAAACCACGGAAAATAACTTATATTATGGCTGAGATGTGATTCGAACCCACCTCTTGTCAGTTCTGCCTCTTGAGGCTGAGAACACCCCGTTCCAGCCCTCAGACCAGAATTAAATTATTTGGCAGAACACGCACCTCAAGGATGTCAGCCAGGAATGCTAGCTGCTATACCATGAGGTAGTTTACCATACATATGAGATGAAAACCAATTTATAACACTGTAAATAAATAAAAGGCAGAAATGAGAAGAGGAATAAGAACAAAGACAGAAAGGAGAAGAAAAAAGCAAAACAAGCAAAATGGGAAAGGAAAAGGAAAAAGAAAAGAATGAAAAAAGAAACAGAAAAAGAATGAGAGAAAGAATAAAGAAAAAATGAAAAGGAAAAAGTCAGACGAAAAAATGAAAGGAAAAAGGAAAAGATAAAGAACGACGAGAAAATAAAAAGAAAAGGGAAAAAGAAGAGAGGAAAAATGAAAAATAATAAATGAAAATGAATGAGAGAAAGAATCAAAAAATTAAAATAAAAAGCAAAACATAAAAAAGGATAAAAGAAGTAGAAAATAGAAGAAGGAAGTAGGAACAAGAAGGAAACAGGGGAAAAAAAGAAGAAGAACAAGGAAAAAGAAGAGAGAAAAAATGAAAAGGAAGAAAGAAGAATGGTAAAAGGAGAGATAACAAAGGAAAAAGAAAGAAAGAAAGAAAGAAAGAAAGAAAGAAAAAGAAGGGAAAAGGAAAAAAGAAAGAAGATATAGGCAAAGGAGAAAAGGGAAAAGAAAAAGTATAAGGAAAATGGAAAGGAAAAAGGTAAAATGAAATAGGGAAAGGGAAAGGATATGGGAAAGAAGGTGGAAAGAAAAAACGCATGAAAGAAAGAGCGAAGGAAAATAGACAGAGAGAAAGAATAAAGAAAAGAAAGAATTAGAAAATAAAAAATATATAAGTAAACAAATTACGCTAATTCTGTTAACCACATAGCCCACTTCCTGTATTGTTATTAATACCTCCTTCTGGATGAAATTTACATCAGACATAATAAGGAGATTAAGTGTTTAGATTTTTTCCATTAGCGTTATCTTACAGGGTTGTTGGGGGGACATGTAGTGACCATGTCACAAATGAAGATGTCATGAGACGATCCGACTCGATTCACCTGTCAACGATTGCATGTTCGAATACCGGCCACCAAGAACTGCACTGCCGTGGATACCCCTTGGAGAGAAAATAAAGCAAGGCCGAACGCGAAGTACTTAGCGCCAAACCCTTAATTTAAAAAAACGACAATTCAGTGGTACGTAAAATGATCTTTTGTAGTATTATCATGATCATCATCAGTTTATCTGCCTGATGGCAGGTTTCCTCATGGTCGGTCTCTCCACCTTTTGCGGTCTTCAGCACCACGTTTCATCAGCTCATAAGATTTATCAATCTTGATGGAATCCAGCATCTGAAACCTTCTTCTTCCACTTCGGATTTCCCCTTGGACTGTCCCTTCTAATGTACTTTTTACCAAACCATCTGCTCTTACACAGTGTCCAATCCAATTCAATTTTATTTTCCTTATCTTCTTTAGCATTATCCTTTCTTCTCCTACTTTCATTATTACTTCCTCATTTCTGACTTTGTCCTTCAAACTTATTCTCTCCATTCTCTTCCATAGCCACATTTAGTAAGCCTCTATTCTGCTCTCGTCTTCTTTCCTAAGCGTCCAAGTTTCCGCTCCATACATTGCTACACTCCAAACAAAACATTTCACTGATCTCTTCCTTGGGCTTACTTTCATTGCTCCTAAAATAATTTTCTTTTCTTACTGAAGGCTTCTTTTGCTATTGCAATCCTTGTTTTTATTACTTTAGTGCATATCATTTCTTGTGTAATACAACTTCCTAGCTACTCTAATTGTAAGTTATTGTAATTTTTTCACCTTTTCCACCAATAACCATACATTTTGTATTATTCTCATTTATTTTCATCCCACATTTTTTATAAACTTTATGTAGGTCTTTCAACATTCGTGTAGATTGTCTTTCTCAAATTACCAAATGAACGATGTTGGAATATCGTTATAACTGATTGGGGCGTGATGCCGCAATGGTCAAGCAGCTTGCCACTCGACAAGGCTGGGTTCGCTTCCTGGTCAATGCATGTGATATTTTCGAAGTGAAATATAACGGCCAGTAGTTTGGATTCCACGTAAAAGTGGTGGCCTCATGATTGCGAGATTAACGATCATATAAAACTAAAAGTTTCCTTTCTATTTTCACGACTTTTTTTTTTTGCTTATTCACATATTTATTTTTCACGGAAGGGCAGCAATTTGTAAATAAAATAAATCGTTTTTCCCTTCAAAAATGTTTTCTATGTCTGTCTGTTAGGTAGTCAGCCCAAAGGCTGGTTGGATCCTCAAAAAGTACCGCCGTTAGGTTAGGTGGGTAGATACCCACAAAAACCCAAGGCAGCGATATATTGAGGCGTACTAGGCAAGAAGAGGAGTGAGGTAGTTTGACATTGCTTTCCTCACTGAGCCAGAACAGCCGTACTAACCCTATGAGTAGAACCTTTCACAGCATCCACAGGCACTAACTGTGTCATTAAGACCATTGCTCAGCACCACCCATACCTCAGTAGCTTCCATATAATCACAGCGATGAGTGAGACTGAGACATCAGTGAAAAGCCACATTTTACTCTAGCCTGTGCCAACAGACAAATGCAAATGTACTGCATTCATCAAGAGATGGCAAAAGATAAATCATGTTTGGTTGGTTGGTTCCTCAGTTTAGGGGCTGCGACAACGCGGTCATGTAGCCCCGTGTACTTTGGGTGTGTGTAGAATCTGTCTGATAACCGGTGTTAATTGTGATGACTGTATTATGGTGTGTTATCTGTTTTCAATTCAAGTAAGGACTGCAGACTGTTAATTTCAAGTAGTTCCTACTTTTGCCGCCAAACACCACCATCAACGACTAATAGTTCAGAACTTAGCTACCAGACGCCACCGCAGTCGGCTCTTGGCAACGAACGTAGGAACCTAAGAGCGTTGTTTACATTCTTAACCTACACAATTTAGCTTCACACAGGTGTAATTAGTGGAAGGTTCTTAACATGCCATAAATCTATGACATGGGAGCGCCGGCTTTACTTCCCCTACGAAGGAAGGCATACTGAGGGATTTTTAAAGCTCTTATAAAATCCGACGACTTCGGCCGGATTTGAACCCGCTATCTTGGGCATAGAAACTCAGCATGTTACCAACTACGCCACCGGAGCCGCCATAAATCATGTTTGTTGTATGTAAATGAATAATTAATTTCATTCACCACTCTATTTCTATATTTCCTTGTTGTTGTTGTTGTTGTTGTTGTTGTTGTTGTTGTTGTTGTTGTTGTCGTTGAATTATTTTGGACATTTGTGACAACAACGTATACTTAAGTGTGTGTGTGTGGATTTTGTACGATAACCTGTGATATTGCGAAGGTTGAAATAGTGTGAATTTTTCTCACTTTAAAATACTGGTTTACACTCCTATCTCTAAGGATTCAAGTTCGAATTATCCTTCACCGTCGAAATAAAGACGTATCTGTTGTGAAAGATTGGTAGAATTATGAATTTTTTTAATTCGAGCTTAGAGCTTTGGAAGTGAAACTAACACACCAAGGAGGATATACCTATCTAAATAAGATTTCAAATGTAAATGAAATGAAATTCATTCCTCTGCCCACATTATCTAATAACTGAACTATTTGACATAAAGCATGGTATTGTTTATAGAAATGTTATTGATCCCTTATTGTATTGCAAAATAATCTACGCTATCCCCTCCTATTTCTTCTTGTTTTCAGGAACTCACGAAGAAAATGCAAAAAAACAGTATCTAAATAACAATAGAACTGCATTGACTATTTGGTGAATTTGTGTGTGTTATTAATGAATTTTAAGTTTAGTTTTAAACTCAATTTGTTTAATAAAACTTATCAACGTTATTAAAAATGTAAATTCTTTAAATTCTATTATAAGCATAATTGAAGAAAGTACAATACCTATTAAACGGATATATATATATATATTTGCCAACTGTCATAAACTGTGAGTGACCACAAGGATCATAAATTGTTTGAGTCCATAAAATAAACAAAACTGATTGAAAAGTACGAATAGTGATGCTTTGAAATCCTGACAGTATTTCATAAAATTCCTTATAATTTGTTATCGTGAACAGTGGTGCGTTCCCGTCTTATTTATGAGATCGCACGTGTACTTTACAGAAGCGCCGTAGGATACCAAACAACAAACATATTTATACTACATTTCACAGCGGTCAGTTTTCATAATTAATACGCATTATTTGGAATTCATGTAATGAATCACAAAATCTTCGTAAGGGTGAAGAAAATATTTTTACAACCCCTGAGATAGACTATCGATCATTTTTTCGGCCTGAACTAGCAAAAATCGAGTTAATTAATTAAACAAAATCATTGCCACTCCAGTCTGGCAGATACTATTGCATATTATTAAAATTGAAACAGAAGATTATGTTTGAATCACCAGAATGTTCAAACCTCGTGTTATATTTTGTAAACACGTGGATTACTCTTAAGAAATTATCTTTGTATATTTGACTTCTAAAAGTTATATAGAAACATGATTACAATTCACATTTATCCACTAATGTTTGGGATTTTCAATAATAAAATGTATATTTACCTTTTGTTGTCAATCCTCTTCCAGGGTTATTTCCTTTCTTCTCTTTCGCTGGTCTTGTACAAATAATAATTAAAATCACTTACGCAACGATAAGTTTAAAATTCTACACTTGTCAACAATTGAATTTGAACTGCTTGTAACACTGTCTCACTGACACTCAAAATGTATTCACTGCATCTCTTGCCGACAGTGTTTCGTGTTTCTGTTTTTCTGTCTGTCAAGAAGATCGTCGTATCCACTCGTCAGGAAGGCGCAAGTTATTTTCCTTTGCCTGGTAATTATCCCCTTGTATCGTCACGGCGAGCTCTGTAATTAGTTTGCGAGGAAGAGTAAAATAAAAAAGACGCACGTGAAAGGAACGGAGTGGAGACAGCGCACGCTCCGTCGAGCGGCGAGGTTGGGAAGCAACTGACAGCGGGCACGATGTCGCGTGGTGCCGACTAGCTGCCTGCCTGCTTGCTTGGTTAGCCCCACCATACGCCGCGGCACGGCGTCGCGACGAGGTGCGACGGTAGGACCTCAATCTCTTCAGAAACCTTAACGCATATCATGTTCTGAATTAGAATCGTGCAGTTATCTGCAACAGAGAGAGTGTAGGAGATTTTAATTCATTTTTCAAAAAAAGAATGCAAATTTATCATTGCTTAAAATAAACAAGGTGGCTAGAGTTTCCAATGTATCCAAAAATCCCTAATTCACAGCATTCCTACTTTCATTAGCTTCAATTTAATGCATCGAAAGTATTCCTATGTCAATTTTGTTACAGAGCTGTGCAAATTTTTTAGAATAAAAAGGAATTAAATCAGTCACTATTTTGTATTCAAAATCGTTTTATTTTATTTGTATTACCCTATTTAGTAATTTTTATTCCCTGTGGACTTACCTACACCGTTTCCAATTAGGAATTGCATCTGGAAAGTTTCGAAATTTGAGAATTTGAGGGCATCTGAGCTGGGTCAGTTGGGTTCTTTCCCTTAGCCTTTGTAGGTCCCTCTACTAACAACAAGGCAGCAGCTGTCGACTGGTGATACTTCCGCCTTTTCCGCCGTTGGGGTGTTAAATCACTTACCCTCATCGCCTTCCAAGCCGTTCTCAGTCTCTTCACCAGAGCCCCGTTAGACGTCACTTTTCAGGGTTCCTGTAGGGCCTCCACAGCTACCGTAGCGGTCCTGGGGACACGGGTCCCCACTGTACTTCACCCCTACTGGCAATCCCCTACTTCGTGCCGTTGCCCACCTCCCACGACGCGGACGAGGGGTTGGTCTTCTGGGAGACCTGCATTAAAAAGGCTCCTCTTTTAATAAAAACTGTAAAAAAATATTTTCCGGTCAGATTCGTAAAAAAAAAAAATATTATTGATAATGCATATAAAATAATTTCAGAGCCTTGCAAATCATTTCTACTGTATTAAAACACAAAACGTCAAAGTAAAAGTTGGAAAACTGCCATCGAGTCTAATAATTTGCACACCTCTGTAATTTGAAATGCATAAAATATTGAATGAATGAAAATCCACAGCCTGCTTCCAGTCTCCGACCGGGTCAGGAAGGGATTGAATGAAGCCCCCATCTAGCGGCGAGGATATGGACTGTGCCGGCTGCCGTGGCCTGACGCACTCCTCTGGGGCAATGATTAAATGAATGACAGATGAAATGAAATGATAGTGGAGAGTGTTGCTGGAATGAAATTTTGACAGGGAAAACCGGTGTACCCGGAGAAAAACCTGTCTGCCTCCGTTTTGTCCAGCACAGATCGCACATGGAGTGACCGGGATTTAAACCACGGACCCAGCGGTGAGAGGCCGGCGTGCTGCCGCCTAAGCCACGGAGGCTTACGAAATGCATAAAATATTAAAGATTTAATTCTGCGAATAACGTTAATGAAGTTGACATTTGTGATATGACTAAATAAACTACAGAGATTTTAGTTTGTATGTAACGGAGACCCTCGCTTGCCCGCTCGCCGTCGTTGCGCGCCTATCTCCCGCCAGGCACTTTGCCGTTATGCGGCGCCTGCGCGGCACTGAGTCATTGAGTATAGGAATTTGTACTTAAATTTGTACTTCAATGTGATCCTTGACCAATTTTTGTACGAATTGACTTACGGAGAGCGATTGTCAAATTACTTTCAACAAGATTCTGCCACTGCTCACACCGCCGAAGCATCAATGACAGAATTGCGTCGCATTTTCGGTACGTGGATTATAAGTCGGAACGTGTGGTCCCCGCGAAGCCCAGACTTATCACCATGTGACTTTTATTTGTGGGGGATGCTTAAAAATAGAGTGTATGCGAGAAACCCTCACACTATAAATGAGCTTAAAGACAATATTACAGCTGAAATACAGTCAATCGGTGCTGAGGAACTTCAGAGAGTAAATGCCAGTTTCATAAAAAGGTGCCAGCGATGTGTAGCAGTGAATGGCGAACATTTTCAGCACCAGCTGTGAACTAGGTAAGTACAAATTCCTATACTCAATGACTCAGTGCCGTGAGGCGCCGCATAACGGCAAAGTGTGTGGCGGGAGACAGGCTCGCGCCACGGGCGAGCGAGCAAGCGAGGGTCTCCGTTACATACAAACTAAACTCCCTGTATCTTAGGCACATTAAAACGGTAGTTCTTTAGGAGTGATGAACCTTGATCCTACAGTACACTTGCACTTACCTAATATTTATGACAGTTAAATGATTTCCATACCTTATTTTTTTATTGCGGGATACGTAGATGCAAGTAAGATGCTGTGGAGCCACGCCCCCTATACATGTGCACACTAGTCCCCATCAAATAGTTTTTTTAACTACTTACAGGTGGAAAATATAGGGGATGAAAATAAATGAGAAAACAATGTATGGCCATAGGTGGAAAAGGTGAAAAAATTACAATAAAATTAGAAGATCAAATTGAACAAGTAGATAGTTTTAAATACCGGTTCTATATCTCTGAAACTATTACCGGTATCACCCTGAACTTTTGTACGGAGATAAAGGGCACTACTGGAAGTTCACCTATGAGACTTTCAAAAACCGATTAACTACAAAACTAACATGGCGGCCAGGTGAATTTGAATTTTTTTTAATAGACTTTTCTCGCGATTAATGATCCGAACGCAATGAAACTTGGTACAACAAATGTTTATACTCATTGTAATGCACTAGTATCTAATTTTGTTCAATTGTTTACATAACCTCAAGATGGTGGCTGTGTGAATTTTTAAATTTTTATTTCTTGTGTCGTAATCATGCGATCGAAGCGAAAGTTTGAATTATGAACCTACGCAATAATTTTCCTTTAATGGTACATGAGTCTATGGCCTATAAATATAACAAACCAACATGGCGACCATCCGAAATATTTAGACGGTTCTCAATATCTACGAATCTATGACAGCAATCAAACTATTTTTTATGTTCATAGGGGCTATGAACATAAGTTCACCTATAGGACTTTCAATAACCTGACGATCAGAAATACAACATGGCGATGACGCGAAATATAAATATTCACATGGACGTTTCTCGCAATTCAACCATCCGAGTGCAGTGAAACTTGGTTCAGTAAATCCTTATACAAATGTTAATCCACTGGCATCTAATTAATTTCAATTGTTTCCATAACCACAAGATGGCAGCTGTGCGTAATTTTAAAATCTCGTTTATACTTCTTGTGTCCTAATCATGCGATTGAAGTTTGAAGACTACACGTACAAACTAATCTTCATGTAACAGTTGTCTTTATAAGTCGAAGACCTACATATATAAAAATCCAACATGGCGACCATCCGAAATATTTGGTCGGTTCTCAATATCGACGAACCTATTACAGCAATCAAACTGAAATTTTTGTATGTTGATAGAGACAATTAACATAAGTAGGACTTATGAATATAGACTGTATAGTTCTTCACGGAACTACTTGTTATTTCTTGTGTCCTAATCATGCGATTGAAGTTTGAATAAAACACCTAGACAATAATCTTCATGTACAACATAGGCTAACTCTAAGTCCTATAAATAGGAATCCAACATGGTGACCATCCGAAATATTTTTAGACGGTTCTCAAAATCTACGAATCTATCACAGCAATCAAACTGAAAATGTGTATGTTAATAATAATAATATCGTATGGTCTCGGGTGCCAGGTGCAAGCTTTGTTATTTGATGCCGACAGGGCAGCTTGCACGTCGAATTTTGTTGCAGAGAAATGAGGAACTTTGGTTTGGCAGAAAAATCCCGAGATTAATTTTGCCATTATGAACACGGCCTACTGAATTCAAATGGGTTCTTTAACATGCCAACAACGTATGACATGCGTGTCGTGATATTTGTCGCCTTTAAAAAATCTCTTACCACGGCCAGGAGCGAACCTGCAAGCTTGGGGTTGGTAGTACGACACGGTAACTACTCACCCACCGTGGCAAACTATTTGTACGGTAATAGAGACAAATAACATAAGTTGGATATATGAAAATAGGCTGTTTAGTTCTTCACGGAACTACATGGTTTCTTTGGAACTTTTCAACATACACAGCTGAAATATTTAGATATAATTCCTCCTTATGTATGTGTTAAAATGTAACACGTCCGTTTTTTCTAAATTTACTTTTTACAGATGGAATCGTTCACAAAAGTGCTTTCAGAACTATGCAATTTAAAAAAAATATCATGAAAATTCAAAAAAGCATTTATTTTCAAAGATCCAGTGTCAAATTAAGGAGAGAGTCATAAAGAACGTCCCTAAAAATTCGATTATTTCCTATAATATTTTGAGAAAAAGGTAAATAGAAATTTGGTAATTAGCGTGGGCAATACAGGAATTTTCGGGAGTCGAATAATCCTTTATAGGTCAGTGGTCAGTATATTAACCACATACTATTAGGACAATTTATATTGCTAGTTGATTAGTTATTGTTGTTTTAACGGAAGGAAGAGTGAGGTCATTTGCCCTAATTTAAATTGTCAAAGATACTGATAGTTGTGGCTTTTAGCCACATTTCACCGAATTTTCTTTTAAAGTGTTAATATTTCTGAAACCAAATATTGTTTATTTATCTCCTTGACCTAAGGTATTTGATGTTTTAAGAAAAAATAAAAAATAAAACATTAAAAAGTAAAAAACAAAATATAATAAAAATTAGATTTATAAATAATTATACATTATAAAATTAGTAACAAATATGTTTTTAAAAGTTACAATTTTTATAATTTTATAATCTTAAAATTGAGATAATGAAAATAATATACAAATTAAAATTATAAAAACAAACATGAACATAAAAATGTAAAAAGAAATTAATAATAATCATAAAAGTTAGGCTAAAATAATTAATTTTAATTTCAATAAATACAAATAAAATACCGAATCCTTAATAATATTCTGCCCTTTAACGGTTTAAAGGTTTGAATATCGTATTTATTTTGCATGATGCCATCCAAAATATAATATATTCCATAAACAAAGCAAATGATGCCACTGCAGAATCAATTTAAATAGCTGGGATGGTGTTAATTGAGTGGGGAACAGTGATATTCGTGCCTTATAATTTTCCCGCTTTTCTGGGTATATTTGGGTGACCTCCGAGACCACATGAGTCGATGTGCTCAGTGTGGAGGTACGGATTGCCTGAATTCGTTTGGCACGCTATTACTGAACCACTCTGTATACACTGTGTCCACTCCGCTGGCATTTCAAAAACATTACATTCAGACCTGATTTAACTCTACTCAGTATTTTACTCAAATAAAGTCGTGGGGATTCTGCCTTATCTGTGTAAGATTTCACCTGTGTTTTGTCACACGGTTCTTTCTTCTCCTGATTGTTATACAGTAGGCCTATCGCTAGTAAAATTACTATCGAAATTTTTATTATGGATACTCGAGTTTATGCCTTCATTACAAACATACCAACAGACCTATTGAAGAACGAATTATACCAATATTTGTCTTGATTATTTCTGCGTTGGACTACATAAGCCAATTATTCTCAGGTTTAATTATTATATTCTTATTTGTGGTTGTGTGAAAATTATCTGGGTTTTTGACGTCTTTTTTATGTACCACTCACTTAAAACTATATACATGGAAAACTACTTGGCTGAGGGTAATTAAATTTTTATATGTTACTAGCAGAAGTACCCATTCTTCGAACGGTCTTCGGTATTTTAACCATACGTAATCAATTGAGCTCCTGTTGCAATGGTTAGGGGCTTGAAACCTGTTTGTCGACAAAGATAAATAATTAGTTGAAACATACTCTGAAACTAATTTACCTAACGTGTATTTCCTGACGTGAAAATAGAATTGAAAAACTCGTAGACGAAACGCAATTATGCACGTCACATAAAAACTAACCCTCACAGTTGTGCCAAGTCTGCATCCGGAGGAAGACCCCTTTAATAAATTATAAAGGCTTGTGGTGCATGAAAATTCAAATTTTTTAGCCTCCAATGGCCCAAATTCCTAAAAGCAAAAAAATAAGATAAAAAATTAATTATTTCAATCCAGGAATTTTTGAAAATAATGTTGCTGTTTGAAGATATAATAGACCTTCTGTACGACATATCGCACGTTTAAGTCTTGTGAAAAAATCTAGGGTACCCCTTGACCCCCTTAAGCCGCATTGATGAATTTTACAGTTTTTGTTGGTTCCGTAATAACCTTATAGCCATTTGCAAACTTTCACAGAAATTTAATAAATCGAGTGGCATTACTTCTTGCAGAAATGGATGGAAAGTTGGATGTATCTTTTTGAGACACTGTTGTCATTGTTACTGGCTTGCATTCATACATTAGTTTATTAAATGAAATTAGTTTTCTGGGAATAACTCGGAAACTCTTGGTTTTAGAGCCTTAAAATGTAGTTTTCGGGGTCCCTTTACGGCTGTTTAAGGGCCCCGAGTTTTTTTTCTGACACCAAGGGGCTGAAAATAAGCTTTATCTCGTCGTTGTAGGCCATAGTATAATAATAATAATAATAATAATAATAATAATAATAATAATTACAATAATAATATAACAATATAGTGATAGGGATATAAGAGACCTTCCGTGCCACACCAGCACGTGTAAATCGCGTGAAAAATTCTAGAGTACCCCTTGACCCCCCTTAAGCGCATTATATGTATTGATGAATTTTACAGCTTAATTTGGTTCCGTAATAACCTTATCACAGCAATGTAATACATTGAATTGTATTGCGTCTTACAGCAATAGATGGACCTGTGAGTTTCTGTTGCCATGGTTACCGACTTATTTTCTTTCATTATTGTATTAAACGAAATTGATTTTCTGGGAATATCTCAAAAACTGTTGGTTTTACGGCCTTAAAATGTGGTTTTCGGGGTCCCTTTAGAGCCCCCGAGTTTTTCTTATCACATTGAGGGGCGGAAAATGACCTTTGTCTTGCCATTCTACGTCTATTTCAGCAAGTATTTTAAGGGGGTAGGCCCCCTTTTATGAGAGGTACAGAGAAGAGTTACATCAATGATTAGTGTCGTGCCTCTGAAGGATATCTGTACCAAATTTTACGTTGATCCACCCAGCCGTTCTCGAGTTATAAGGGAACAACCACTTTGTCCACAGACAGACAAACAGACATACAGACAGACAGACAGACAAAAAATTAATTTTCGCGCTCATCCTTCATAAAACAGTCTGAAACGCGTAAATAACGCAAATTTCCGTAGAAATTCAGAAAAAAACAGACAAACTTTCATTCTTATATATAGAGAGATTGGCAAAAGTAGTAGTAGTAGTGTAAATATCAAGTTTGATTTTTTGAAACAGTCAATAAAATGTTCTTATACATTTTCTGAAGTAACGTTTTCTCAGCCCAGGGTAAACGTTCAGCAGGAAACTTGGCCTCATTTTGAAGCTCTCATTCATGATTATCGGAAACTACGACCACTGTAAATATACAGTGTGTTCACGAATTTATGAATAGTAAAAGAATGGGAGGTTTTGTGCGTTCTGGCCTATAGATATGGGAGTGTTATTATTTCTAGACATGTTGAACACGGCTCGGAGTGAAACACACAGTATTTGAATAGCGTGCCCGCCTCACAGCCTGTTTCTGCGGTCACATGCCCGAAGGGAAAATTAAGAGGGGGGAAAGTAGTACATCCATGTTCAAATATTTTCCAGATCTAGTGGATGTCGATATTACAAGGGAGATAGTACAGCAATGTTCAAATGTTGTCCGGGTCGAATGGATGTTCCATAATGGGCATGGGGGTAAGAATGCACATATCGTGAGTAATAGGAATTAGTTAATAATTAAAGACCGTGATGGCACAGTGGTCTATCGGGTTGTCTCACACATAGGTTTAATCCCCGGTTAATGTGTACCTAGGTATAATATTTTCGAGGTGTGATATCACATGTAAATGTTGGGATTCCACATGAAAAGGAGGTCCCATGAATTATAATCTAGAGATGAACGGTAACGTAGAACTACAAGCTTCCTTCCTTCCTTCCTTCCTTCCTTCCTTCCCTTCCCTTCCTTCTTTCCTTCCCTCCCTCTAACTCCCTCCCTCCCTCCCTTAGTTTCCTCCCCTTCCTATTTTCCGTCTCTCCCTTTCATTCCTCCCCTCCCTTCTCTTCCTCCCTATCCTTCATTTCCCTTCCTTCCTCCATCCCTTTCTTTCCCTCCCTCCCTCTTCCTCCCTCTTCCTCCCACCCTTCCTTATTTTCCTCCCTTTCCTTCTTTCCTTCCCTTTCCTACCCTCTCTTCCCTTCCCTCCTTCTTTCCGTCTCTCCCTTTCATTCCTCCCCTCCTTTATCTTCCTCCATATCCTTCCCTTCCCTTCCTTCCCTCCCTCCCTTCTCTTCCTCCCTCCCTCTTCCTTCCCTCCCCTCCCTTTACTTCCCTACGCCCCCTTCTTTTACCTCCTTCCCTTCCGTCCCTTTCTTTCCTTGCTTCCTAATAATAATAATAATAATAATAATAATAATAATATAGTATGGCCTCGGGTGCCGGGTGCAAGATTTGTTATTTGACACCCAGAGGGTAGCTTGCATGTCTAATTTCGATGTTCCTTGAATCACTATGAAAGTCAAGGAGGTTAGATATCTAAGCTCCTTGAACGCTATAGCGCTTTCTAGTAGAGAAATAAGGAACTTTTTGTTGGCGGAAACTCCCGAGATTAATTTTGCCATAATGAACACGGCCTACTGAATTCAAATGGGTTCTTTGACATGCCAACAACGTATGAGATGCGTGTCGTATTTTTGCCGCCTTTCAAAAATCACTTACCATGGCCAAGAGCGAACCTACAAGCTTGGGGTTAGTAGACCGACACGCTATCCACTCACCCACCGTGGCAAGCATAATAATAATAATAATAATAATGAAACAAATAAAGTAAACCTCACAGCCGGGCCTCTAGAAGACTGCTCGTAACCAGGACTGATAGCCACTAGCCTCATAGGTTCCGGATTATGGAGGACACGTGGCTAGCACACTTGACACCCTCAGTCACATGGTTTCTGACAGTGATAGGGCGCAACTTTCCACAACAATTAGCAAACACAATTGTCCTCACAAGGCCAAGTACATCTTATTCCAGCCCTCACACCAACTATCAAATAATTGGTGGTGTCGGAAATTGAACTCGAGCCATTCTAAAAAAGAGATAAGCGTGCTGGCCCCATAGTATGGAGCTTGCATTATTATTATTATTATTATTATTATTATTATTATTATTATTATTCCTCCCCTCCTTTCTCTTCCTCCCTATCCTTGCCTTTGCTGATGACATAGCAATCATTTCAGAAAACAGATTTCAAGCACAAATAATGGTTGAAACCCTACATGAAATAGCAATAAAAACTGGTCTTCAGATTTCGTATGAAAAAACCAAATATATTGAACACAGACACAATGAAGAAAAATATCTAACAACTCAACATGGACAGATTCAAAGAGTTGATAAATTTAAATATTTGGGAGAATGGATCCAGTCAAATGGACTTGATAACACATCCTGCAAGGAGAGATTCAGAAAGATGGAAAATGCCTATAAACTCACCCAACATAGATACAACAAACGATCAATTTCATTCCAGGCAAAAATCAGGCATTACACAACTGTAATTAAACCAGAGGTATTATACGGATCAGAATGTTTAACGTTGAACAAAAGAGGTGAACAAGAGGAACTGGAAAAGAAAGAAAGGAAAATACTTAGGAAAATTTTGGGTCCCCAAAAGAATAAAGATATTTGGATGAAGAGAAAAAATGAAGACCTTTACCGAAATGTGGAAAAAATTACACACTCAATTAAAAGACGGAGACTACAATTTTATGGTCACCTTCATAGAATGGATAGCAGCAGGCTAACTAAGAAAATTTTTGACTACATCTCCAAATTAAAAAACACCACTAGATGGCTGGAAGAGATACGGTGTGATCTGCAAAAACTGAAGATCACAAACAACATCATTTCTAATAGGGTGGAATTCCGGCGACTGATCACTACTGCAGATTTTTCGATTCTGCAAGTTCCACATCAACCACGGAGAGTGTTATCAACGGAACAGAGGCAGGCCATCAGCCAACGTATTGTATTGTATCTGTTATGTTAAGGGTGTTGTTGGTTTGACTAACCCTCGCCTCCCACCATTTGTATTGTATCTGAGAGGGATGCCAATACAAATACTAAATCTAGGGGATGAAATTAATCTAAATTGGGGTTGTAGCTTGGCAAATTTGTAAGAGGTTGGGATTGTTTTAGGAAGAACTGCGGACACGTTTAGAGAGCAATTTACATACAGGGGAATTGGCGGGAGGAATGAATACTCACCTAGCTCACCTCTAGGCCGCACGCTGGCGGTGCAGCGCCTCCTGCATGTCAGCGTTCAATGTAGATCTTAAAACTAGGTACTAATCTAAAGGGAAGGGCTTCTTAACCTAAACGAAATAAAAAGGTAGTCAATAGACTGTTCAGAAAGGGGGTTTATTAAGAAATAGTGGCAATTGCAATAGGGGAGGATGGAAATAATAATCTAGGGGGAAAAAGGAATTAAGCAGGCACGATGTCACTCACCCCACCGTTAATACCGGTCTTCCATGATGATGGTGGCGTTGGGACTCGATATGGGGCCATCCCCCATATCGGTCCGACGTAGCACAACTCCTATAGAGTGTAGGACTGTCACTGCAGGTTCAGAAGAGTCCACGTTCCTAAGAGCTTAGAGCGTCAAAAGCTTAGAGACCGCGGCGCGTGTTCGTACCTCTATTTATAAGTAAAAGGTGCGATGTCAGTCCAGTCAGCGGTATGTTGGGAGTGTAATGTCCTCTGTGTCCTGTCCAAGTGCTTGCTATTGGAGCTAGGTCTATGACCTACGGTCTACTCCGTAGTCGCGTTGCCATGTCGCCTTTTACGTAGTTATCTCTTATTATATTTTATGTATTTATAGGCACAGTCCTTTCCTAAAGGGCTGGGGCCAGGACAAGTCTTCTTCTTGTTTTAATAATCGTCCTCGATTATTGGACTAGACGTGGGGGTGGAAACTTTTATTTTCTTCTTCTTTCTTCTTCTTCTTCTTCTTTTCTTCTTCTTCTTTTTCTTTCCTTTCGTCGATGTGAATTTGTTTTCGATTCGTCGTATCGTCCTTCGTCGCTTCTGGTCTTCTTCGTAGGTGGGGGGATGAGCGAAATTGTACCGTGCTAAGGGTTGGAAGGCGTGGCAAGAGTGTTGGGGTGGTTTGTTTTACAGTCATTTCATAGCAGATAGTTCTCTGTATCTGTCTATATCCCATATTGTATGTTTTACATAATCTGTATTGCCCATTTGGCAGAGTTGAAATTTTCATAAAAGTGTTGACATTGTTTTGTTAAAATTGAAGAAAACTAATAAATGGAATTTCAGCGGAAATATAAATTGAAATAAATGAAGCCGAAAGATATATCTTTAATGAAATCACATAGGAAATTTACATTATTAGCACCGTACTCGGACTAGTGCGTGACTTGCGTACGATGCCGTCAAGTCGAGCCCTGCCTCGAGGATGCATACATAACTGTAATTTTCCTACGATGGGAAATGATGCTGTAAGGAGCTTAAATAATGGCGATCCCTTATGAACTAGCACGCGCCCTTTGTAGCGTGTATAAAAAAGGGAAAGAAAAAATGTAGTGTATTGTACTCTAGGCCAAGTGTAGCTATGAGGGTGCGCTACTATGAATAACCTCCTTACAACGTGGGGGATGATGAAATAAAATTGTAAAAATATCCTAGAAAACGTGAAATTCCGTCAAAGTTACTTGATGAAGTGCGTAAAAAAACATGTAGTTAAGTTATTAAGAGAAAAAAATTAGCATTGAAGTATTGTTAATAAATAGCTGAAGGCTCCTGCCTAAATCGGCTGACATTCTAGTATGGTTTGTAGGTTTTGACTGCTGTTTGCTGCCATGCGTGTTGTAACTTTGGTCTTGCGCCACGTTCATCCGGGGGGCATCCTGCATGAATGTCCTACAGGGGGATTACAGGATTGTACACCGTATAATTAGTCTGAAATCAGAAATCTCTCTTAACGTTTTGTACAGAGGGATTGGTTTACCCTGGTACCGTTTTTTTTTTTTTTTTCACTGAAGTTCGTTACGTCGTACGCGGTAATCTCGTTACTTAATGTCTGCATTATGACATATATACTAATATCCTTATAAACTAACGTGCAATATGTATTCATTGACATATTGGCCATTGTGGTCATACACTATACCACGTCTTATATGCGTCGTTGTAAAACTGCAACATGCTTCCTTAAGCATTTAGCTGCGTATATCCTCTTATATTGCGTAGAACTTGAATCCTTTATATTTGTAAAAAACTTTCTTATATATCGACGTATATCTTTGCTATAGCTGAGAATTAATCCTTAAGTATTACATTTACACTTTCTCAGCGTGAATTAAGCGACGTATTCGCTTCTTAACCTATAGATATGCAGACATTATGTAAGGATACTCGCACTACGTGTACACTCGATCGTTAAGTTTAAATAGAGTATTGTTAAAATGGCGACTGTTTCGTCGGGAAGTTATTGAAATTAGAAATTATTTGTTGCCTCTCCGGGCTAACTTGGAAATTCTGTGCACTGTATAGAACTTCAGGAAATATAAATTAACAAGATAATACTATCTGAAAATATATTATCTGAAAAAAATGACATTTATTACTGACATGTGATAATTGCCTGTAAAAAATAACACTGTTAATGACATGGTATGTAAGACCCTTTTGTAAAACTTGCCACGTTATATAGGGGGGGGGGGGGAGGTGATTTACTATCTAGCTTAATTCTTAATGCTAAATCTAATAATATTATCTTTTCTTAGCTAAATATGCTATATACACGGGGTAAGGTGGACTAACGTGCCTGGACAGGGGTGAAAAAAAATCTCTTGAAGGGGGGGGGGGGGGGGGGGGCGATATATATTAAAGGTATTTCTTAAATATTTAAGCTCTCTCTATATTGTATCCGCAGCCATGAAAATTTTCTAAAGTGTGCCTTCAATGAGGTGGCTACCTTGCTCCTTAATAAAATAATAGGGCTGTGTCTTCACTGAAATGCATATCTTTGCTCCGTAAGAAAAATAATGGGGCTGTAACTTCACTGAAATAGCTACTTTTGCTCTTTAATAAAATTAATGGGGGTTGTATCTTCAATTAAATGCCTATCTTTGCTCCGTAAGAAAAATAATGGGGTTGTAACTTCACTGAAACAGCTACTTTTGCTCTTTAATAAAGTTAATGGGGGCTGTATCTTCAATTAAATGTCTATCTTTGCTCCGTAAGAATATAATGCGGTTGCTCTATATGGAATGACTAATATTATGCCTGAGTTGCACAGTTTTATTTCTTTTACATATCCTGTTGCCTTTTTGTCGTAGAAAATACGGATGCATGTGATTATGTATTTTAACCAAGTGGTGTCACTCTTTATACAGAAAATCAGCAAATGTGTCCAGCGGTGTAGGTTTCAGTACCTACTATGCTACAATATCATAAAACGTGTCACTATATTCTCATGTTAAACATAATACCAAAGAGATATCGTCTGTTGGTAGACTGTCCGTACTTCGATACAGGACGCATTCCATCGGACGTTAAATCCATGCTGTATTGGGTTTATTTTAATATAAATATCTCCTAACATCTTATCAGAATACTATAAAGTTATCGGCTGTTGGCAGGCTGTCCGTACTTCGATACAGAACGCATCCCAGTGGCCGTTAAGTTCATTGTGTATTAAGTTTATTTTAATATAAATATCTCCTAATATTTTATCAGAATACTATAAAGATATCGGCTGTTGGCAGGCTGTCCGTACTTCGATACAGAACGCGTCCCAGCGGCCGTTAAATTTATTATGTATTAAGTTTGAATTGACCGCCACAAGATGTATAACGTGGAGGGTTTAATTCCCTGAAAGTATTAAAACGAACGTCATCTAGGCGAAAGGGTTGGCTATGTCCTTTCAAAGTTCAGTAGCGTTCTAATATCTGGACTACTTCTAACGTGTTCAGCGGGTTGGCTAGGTCCCTGAATCTGAAATGATAGTCTTCGGTCGCCGGTTGTCATTATTATATTGACCAATATACCTGTAGCTAATTAATTCCCTCTGGGTGTGACGTTTCTACTTTTTAGCATTTGGCTTGCGTAAATTGTGGACTTTGGGGCCACGGTGTGGACACTAATCTTATTTATTAATGGCATTTGTTATCAACGTAGGTGTGTTAATATCTCCTTAATCTCCTCCATACTACCCTTATCTCAAAGCGATGTCCTCCCTGGGACCAGCTGCATGATATCAATAACGTCGTGTTCTTGAGGCTGTGCGAACTATTGTGCCAGCTCAAGATATCTATAATATATTTCTTCAACTTCACTTAATACTTCCCTTATCTCAAAGCGAGGTGCATCCATGGACCTGCTGCAAGATATCAATAACGTCGTGTTCTTGAGGCTGTGCTAACCATTGTGCCAGCTCAAGATATCTATAATATATTTCTTCAACTTCACTTAATACTTCCCTTATCTCAAAGCGAGGTGCACCCATGGACCTGCTGCAAGATATCAATAACGTCGTGTTCTTGAGGCTGTGCTAACCATTGTGCCAGCTCAAGATATCTATAATATATTTCTTCAACTTCACTTAATACTTCCCTTATCTCAAAGCGAGGTGCACCCATGGACCTGCTGCAAGATATCAATAACGTCGTGTTCTTGAGGCTGTGCTAACCATTGTGCCAGCTCAAGATATCTATCAACTTCACTTAATATTTCCCTTATCTCAAAGCAATGCTCACCTTTGGACCTGCTGCAAGATATCAATATTCCTTCAACTTCACTTCAACTTCACTTAAATTACTTAATACTTATTACTAACATACTAACGATGATACTCTTGATAACAATTGTCGTACGTTGCGATGCTGCCCTGCTGTGCCCAAGTCCGTGCTTACGCATTTATGCTATACTGATATCGCCGTGCATTTGTCGGCGTTTTTCATATATTCCTACTGGATTGCTTTCTCACCTATGTTACTTCGTGAGGGAACGGTGTTTTCTTTGCTAACTGAATGTTCTGTTTGAAATGTACTGCTGGAAAAAGAATTCTACCTTAAGAGTGTACTTTACGCTTACATCTTTAAAATCATTAGTGCGCTTTTCTACTATCGCACGCTTCGCATTGAAAACAAAAATAATGCAGGCAAACTTATGCAAGGTCATCTGGCGTGTGAGTGAATAGTGCCAGGAATTGAACTCAAGGTGTCTGGCTTCCGCTCGAGTGCGTCTGCACGCTGAGCTAGCGAGATAGTGTCAGGTTTAATGTCCTGCGGGCGGACGGTGTGCTGAGCACGTGTCAGTCATATGGCATATTGGATTGTGTTACAATGGACAAATAAGCATTTCCTCTGTGGTCGGCTTTCAGAACAAAAGAGAAACTGTAGTACGTCTTGACTGAATGCGTTTACAAACTAATTATTGCGGCACCTTGCAGAAATGTGATTGCAAGGTCTCCTACTCTATGTAAGCATCTAGCCAATACTACCTTCCGCTAAGTTATACTAAAATGGATTCAGAAGAAAATATTTTAGCCTACAATCATATACAATGTATAGTTGCACTGCTGTAAAAAATACAAAGTTATTTATTCATTCCATTTATCCTATGGGATATCACAATCTTATTCCTAATAGAGCTTCATTGTGGGGGGTTTAATCTGAAATAAGGAGCAATTTTCTCTGAATATAGTAGGGTAGTTATCAATACGTCTTCCTACTAGGCTTCCATTAATATTCCTAGTGACTTATTAGATAGGGGTTGTTAATATTCAAATCGCTTGGCGTAAGAGGTGTTTATCGCGAAATCTTAAAAGGGTGGGGGTGGGGGGATTATAATTATTGTGTACTAAAAATATTCTCTAACTTAATCTACTAAAAAAATTCTGTTCGGGGGGGGGGATTTAAATTGTCTCACTCGCTTGGCTAATGTAATGAGTATAGGGGGCGTTTACATATGTATTAGTTACTGGGGCGGGTGTGGGTGGGTACCAAAAAAAATATTTGACCCGTACTTCAAAAAATTTTCCTTAATTTTGGGTAAATTTTGCTTGGCTGCATAAGAGGGTTTTTAGGGACCTGTATCGTAGAAATTCGTTGTCTGAACTCCTGTAGGCGTTGTCTGACGACAACGTCACGATACCCCGGGCCTCCTCCATTTGTATTGTATCTGTTATGTTAAGGGTGTTGTTGGTTTGACTAACCCTCGCCTCCCACCATTTGTATTGTATCTGAGAGGGATGCCAATACAAATACTAAATCTAGGGGATGAAATTAATCTAAATTGGGGTTGTAGCTTGGCAAATTTGTAAGAGGTTGGGATTGTTTTAGGAAGAACTGCGGACACGTTTAGAGAGCAATTTACATACAGGGGAATTGGCGGGAGGAATGAATACTCACCTAGCTCACCTCTAGGCCGCACGCTGGCGGTGCAGCGCCTCCTGCATGTCAGCGTTCAATGTAGATCTTAAAACTAGGTACTAATCTAAAGGGAAGGGCTTCTTAACCTAAACGAAATAAAAAGGTAGTCAATAGACTGTTCAGAAAGGGGGTTTATTAAGAAATAGTGGCAATTGCAATAGGGGAGGATGGAAATAATAATCTAGGGGGAAAAAGGAATTAAGCAGGCACGATGTCACTCACCCCACCGTTAATACCGGTCTTCCATGATGATGGTGGCGTTGGGACTCGATATGGGGCCATCCCCCATATCGGTCCGACGTAGCACAACTCCTATAGAGTGTAGGACTGTCACTGCAGGTTCAGAAGAGTCCACGTTCCTAAGAGCTTAGAGCGTCAAAAGCTTAGAGACCGCGGCGCGTGTTCGTACCTCTATTTATAAGTAAAAGGTGCGATGTCAGTCCAGTCAGCGGTATGTTGGGAGTGTAATGTCCTCTGTGTCCTGTCCAAGTGCTTGCTATTGGAGCTAGGTCTATGACCTACGGTCTACTCCGTAGTCGCGTTGCCATGTCGCCTTTTACGTAGTTATCTCTTATTATATTTTATGTATTTATAGGCACAGTCCTTTCCTAAAGGGCTGGGGCCAGGACAGTATGAAGAAGTTTTGGGAAGAAAAGAAAAAACGAAACAATGTACCGTAGTCTTAGGTTCAAAGCGGTCTATAATTGGCCAAATTCTAAATATATATATATTATTATTATTATAACTAGTAGTTATGTATTCAGTCGAAACCCTATCCCTAAATGCTAATAAAGGACTCCTGGAAGAACTGCAGAAAAAAGAGCGCAAAATCGTCAGAGGTATAATGGGATCAAATTACAAGAATGGCATCCACTATAAAAAAAATCCAACAAAGAAGTCTACAGTGAAATAGAGAAAATTTCAGAAACGATCCGTAAAAGGCGGACACGGTATTACGGTCATCTCAAACTAATGGACGGAAACAGGCTGACTAAACAGATTTTTCATTTCTTTGACTCCAAACCAAAACCACAATGCCCTGATTTATGAATACCAAAGACGATCTCAAAATGCTGCATCTAAAACCCGACGACGCATTCAATAGAGATCTCTTCCGCAAAAAGATACTGACTAATGGGCTAACCCGAGACGAGACACCGAACCCGGAAAGAAGACAAGGTACCACCTGGACACCGGAGCGCAAGATGGCCCAGTCACAGAGAATGAGGGCATTCTGGGCTCAGAGGAAAGCGAAACAAATTGCCAAGTGTAACAAGACTTAACGTGGTCCTAGATGGCCTCAACTAATATATATACACTAGCTGACCCGGCAGACGCTGTCCTGCCAATCAAAGAAAGTGTTGTAACTTTGTTTCTTCAAGTGCTTTTGGATTCACATTTTTTTTTCAATTTCTGTTAACAGCCTCTAAACTGTCGTGAAATGAATTAACTTAATCAAGAAACATTCGTGGGAGCGTGCACAACAACTCTCCAACGTTTCATCGCAATTGGATAAATGGCATAAAACGCATACGGGATTTTGTCTAAATGATTCGTGCGCTGTCACTCATTTGTTGAATCTACTCGTGCTCTACCAACTGTGAAATTGATTTACTAAGTTAGAAAGCTTCACGTAAGTATACACAACAACTCATCAAAGTTTCATCGGAATTAGTTGAATGACATATGAACGTATACGGGATTTTTTTTAACGATTCGCGTGCCGTCACCCATTTGTTGAATCTACTCATGCGCTACCTATTGTCAAATAGATTTACTAAGCCTGAAACCTTCTCTGGAGTGTACTCTATCATTCACCAAGGTTTCATCGCAATCGGATGAATGATATATGACCGCATACGCGACATTGTGGAAACGATTCACGCGCCGTCGCTCATTTGTTGAATCTACTCGTGCGCTACTTATTAAAAACTGGATTTACTAATTCAGAAAACTTTCCTGGAGTGTACACAACAATTCACCAAATTTTCATCGTAATCGGATAAATGGTACATGAACGCATACAGGACTATGCTGAAACGATTCGCGCGCCATCGCACATTTGTTGAATCTACTCGTGCACTACCTATTGTAAAATGAATTTACTGAGCCAGAAACATTTACTGAAGTGTACACAACAATTCACCAAAGTTTCATCGCAATCGGATAAATGGTATATGGACGCATATGGTACTTTGTTGAAATGATTCGCGTGCCGTCACTCTTTGTTGAATCTACTCGTGCGCTACCAATTGTAAAATGGATTTATTAAGCCAGAAACCTTCCGTAGGGTGTACACAACATCTCACCCAAGTTATTGAAACGCTTCGCGCGTCGTCGCTCATTTGTTGAATCTACTCGTGAGCAACCTCCTGTGAAATGGATTTACTAAGTTAAAAACCCTCAAGTAAGTGTACACAACATCTCACCCAAGTTTCATTGCAATCGGATGAATGGTATATGAACGCATACGGGACTTAGTTTAAACGTTCGCTCATCGTCGCTCAATTGTAGAATCTACTCGTGCGCTACCTATTGTAAAATGGATTTACTAATCCAGAAGCCTTCCCTGGAGGGTACACAACATCTTACCCAAGTTTCAACGCGATCGGACGAATGGTATTTGAACGCATGCGGGACCTTGTTGAAACGCTTCGCACGTTGCAGCTCATTTGTTGAATCTACTCGTGCGCAACCTCCTGTGAAATGGATTTACTAAGTTAGAAACCTTCACGTAAGTGTACACAACAACTCATTAAGGTTTAATCTCAATCGATGAATGGTATATAAACTTATACGGGATTTGGTTGAAACGCTTCGCGCGTCGTCACTCATTTGTTGAATCTAGTCGTGCGCTACCTATTGTAAAATTAATTTACTCAGCCAGAAGCCTTCCCTGGAGTGCACAGAACATATCACTCAAGTTTCATCGCTATCGTACGAATGGTGTTTGAACGCATACGGGACGCATAATTTTTTTTTTCAGCCCGAGCCTAGCCACAGTATGTATTTCCGTGCCTCTTATTGGGTGTTATGTCAAGCCATTCTCCTGGTTCCGAATCGAGACGGTAGATAGTAGCAGGGGTCACATCCGATCAAACATGGAGGAAGGTTATCGAGTGAGATGTGGATAATATTCGATGTTGAATTGCATTATTAGCGTGAAACAGGCATGAAACTTGCTTTAGATCAAGTTTAAAACAACCCACGCAGCAAATGAATGCGTTTCAATCAACATTTTAAAGTCTAAGTGAAATCATTCGACATCTAACCACATGTATTAAGACCTATTATAATATACTTAAATGCGGGCGCAGATATGCACAAGTGGTATTATGCGGGCTTGGTAAAATTGTGTCTCGTGCTCGAGACTGCTCTATGGCAGAAATTTTTACTTCTTTTGGATTTTTTTATTATATCCTCCCTGCCTTTTAAAGTTTTTTTATGCCTTGTTTTATTGAAATTATCTGTATGGGTGATAGTATAATAAACATTGTTAGGCGGATTCCCACCTCAGCCATCTTGGAAGTGATTTTCCATACTTCTCCACTTCTACTCCAGTCAAATGCCGAAATTGTTCATAACAAAGACAAGGCTGCAACTTATCACCCATAATTTTCAATCTTTATATTCAAAAAACAATGACGGAAATTGGTGAAACATTTAAAGTGGAAGTGCAGATTTAAGGAGACATAGTTTCGACTCGGAGATTTGCTGATATCATCATCTTGGCCGACACGACTGAGGATTTGGATAAATTTTTGAATGGTATGGACACCGTCTTGAGGAAAGAGTTCATGATGAAAATTAATAAAATATAAAACAAACAAGAAGTTCCGTGACGAACTAAAGAGCCTACTTTTCTTAAAATTAAAGATCCATGGCAATGATTAATCTATATGGATCTATCTAGAATAATGACGAAATTAAGTTTGTAATATCGAAATTTCGAATTATTTCGAAATACTGTATACCTGGCATAATGTAGCCTAATAGAGAACTACAGTTGGCAGCCCTGGTGACTGAATATATACTTAGTTCCATCTCTTAAGGTACAGAATACAAAATTTGGTTGAAGTCCAATGGATAGCATGGACGTTACATGCAGTTAAACATTGTATCTAACAGCGCGCGTAAAATCATGTTGGCACCAATGACATACATGTATTGTTCAGAAATAATCTGAAATAATATGATCTATTGTTGTGTCATTTTTTAATGAAATCCATTAGTTAGTATAGAAGTTACATGCATTTTAAAATTGGACCTATCAACAGGCTTAGAATCATGTTGGCAGCACTGACGTTTATAAGTTACTCCAAATTATTCTAGAATGTCAGGTACTATACGTGTGCAAAGTTTAGAGCTGTTTGCTTGGATACTTTCTGATATATTGATATTAAGAAAAACGAATAGAGACAGCATTTATTAACAGTTGGCAGCCCTGGTTGCTCCTAAGAATACGGCACACATTGCACATAAGAAATTTGATTGAAATCCAATTGATAGTATAGAAGTTACATGTATTTAAAGTCGGACCTCTCAGCAGGCTTAGAATCATGTTGGTAGCACTGATAAATAATAATATCGTATGGCCTCGGGTGCCTGGTGCAAGCTTTGCTATTTGACACCCAGAGGGTAGCTTGCATGTCGAATTTCGTAGTTCCTTGACTATGAAAGTCAAGGAGGTTAGATGTTAGATATCTAATCTCCTTGAACACAATAGCGCTTTCTAGTAGAGAAATGAGGAACTTTGTGCTGGCGGAAACTCCCGAGATTAATTTTGCCATCATGAACTCGGCCTACTGAATTCAAATGGGTTCTTTGACATGCCAACATCGTATGACATGCGTATCGTATTTTTGCCGCCATTCAAAAATCACTTACCACGGTCAGGGGCGAACCTGCAATCTTGGGGTTAGTAGACCGATACGCTATCCACTCACCCACCGTGGCAAGCACTGATGTATATACGTTACTCCAAATTAATATAGAATGTCAGGTACTATACGTGTGCATAGTTTAAAGCTGTCAACTTGCATACTTTCTGATATATGGGTATTTGGATTTAAAAAAATTGAGAGCATTTATTAACAGTTGGCAGCCCTGATGGCACTTAAGAATACACTCAGTCATATCTGTTTATGTACGCATAGCACATACGAAATTTGGTTGAAATCCAATTGATAGTGTAGAAGTTATATGCATTTAAAATTTTGACCTATCAGCAGGCTTATAATCATTTTGGCAACACTGCCATGCATGGCCTCCTGGAAATTAAACTGCAATATTACTATCTATACGTGTGCCAATTTTGAAATAGCTCCAATTCATACCTTCCAAGATATCCAACATGGAGCTCATATTTCAATTGCGATTTTTCAGCAGTTGGTAGCACTGACATCATTTTCAAATATGGCCGTGAGATATTCAGGTATAGATCTTTACTCCTACCAAATTTTGTTTCGATTGCTGCAGCCGTTTATGAGTTGATAGGTGGGGACACACACACAGCCAGACAGACAGACAGAAGGACAGACAGACAGACAGACAGATAGACAGACAGACACACATTTGCCCGATCTCATAAGTCTCCTTTTTCCTCATTTTTGCAAAATGTGAAAAGCAGGCTAAAAATATTGGAACGCAGCCGAAATAAATCAGAAACCTCTATGGGCATCAAATTGGCAGGTGAAAAGCTAATGGAAGTAGCAGACTTCTGTTGCTTTGGAAGCAAAATAACCAGTGATGGACGAAGCAAAGAGGACATAAATAGTAGGTTGGCTGAGGCAAGGAAAGCATTCCTACAAAAAAGGAATCTCTTGACATCGAATATAGATTAGGGAGTCATTTTTGAAAGCCTTTGTCTGGAGCGTGGCACTATATGGAAGTCAAACTTGTACTATTGGTGCAGCAGAATAGAGGAGAATTGAAGCGTTTGAAATGTGGTGTTACAGGAGAATGATGAAGATCAGATGGGTAGATAGGGTTACAAACAAAGAGTTATTAAGACGAGTGGAAGGAGAGATGTTTCTGGTGACTGCTAATGAAGAGAAGAGATAGGTTGGTAGGACACATACTAAGACACGAAGGAATAGCACGCTTAGTTATGGAAGGAAGGGCCGAGAACTGTACGGGTAGACCAAGTTTAGAATATGTTAAACAGATTGCCTCGGATGTAGGGTGTTGTAGCTATGTAGAGATGAGAAGATTAACTCAGGACAGGGAGACATGGACAGCTGCATCAAACCTGTCAAAAGACTGAAGACTCAAACACACAATCTCGCGATCATTAGACACGGTACCTCCAATTTAGTTAGAAACCAAAACTCAGAACGTGATAATTCCCTTCGTAAATTTCACCTGATTTGACCGGGAATCGAACCTTGTCCACCTTGGGGAGAGGAAAGCAGAAGTTGACGCTGATGTCGCTCTTGTTCATTTGAGCAAATTGGACATGGGGGTCATTGAGCCCACCTACTTGTAAATAAATAAATAAATAAATAAATAATGTTCTCAGATAACCTGTGTTATTGTGGTGTCTGTAGTATGGTCAGTATTTGATATTCAGGTGAGGATTTGCAAGGAGTTGGTCGTGCATTTGTTATGAACAATGTCTGCATTTGTCTGGAGTAGAAGTGGAAAACTATGGAAAAACACTTCCAAGATCGCTGAGGTGGGAGTCGGACCCACCTCTACTCAGTTTTGGCTCATGAGGCCGAGTGTACCCCGTTGCAGCCGTCACATCAGAATTGAAATTTCTCGGCAGAGCTGGGAATCGAACCCGGACCTCTGGGGAGACAGCCAAGAACGCTAGCCACGTTGAACAGTAAGCAGAGTAATATAAATTCAAGTGAGAATAGGGAAGAATTCCGCCTAACAATGTTTACTATTTCAATCACCCACACAGATAATTTCAATAAAACATGGCATAAAACATGCTGTAAAAGGTAGGGAGGATATTATAAAATAATTCAAAAGAAGTAAAAATGTGTGCCCTAGGGCAGTCTTGAACCCGGGACACAAAGTGACCAAGCTCGCACATTACCACTTGTGCACATCTGCGCTCGCATGTTCAGTATATTAACATAGGTCTTGATACATGTGGTTAAATGTCGAATGATTTCACTTAGACCTTAAAATGTTGATTGCAACGCATTCATTTGCTCTGTGGGTTGTTTTAAACTTGATTTAAAGCAAGTTTCATGCCTGTTTCACGCTAATAATGCAATTCAACATCGAATATTATCCACATCTCACTCGATAACCTTCCTCCATGTTTGATCGGATGTGACCCCTGCTACTATCTACCGTCTCGATTCGGAACCAGGAGAATGGCTTGACATAACAGCCAATAAGAGGCTCGGAAATACATACTGTGGCTAGGCTCGGGCTGAAAAAAAAATTATGCATACGGGACCTTGTTGAAACGCTTCGTGCGTCGGCGCTCATTTGTTTATTCTACTCGTGCTTAACCTCCTGTGAAATGGATTTACTAAGTTAGAAACCTTCACGTAAGTGTACTCAACAACTCATCAAAGTTTCATCGTAATCGATGAATGGTATATAAACTTATACGGGATTTTGTTGAAACATTTCGCGCGTCGTCGCTCATTTGTTGAATCTACTCGTGCGCTACCTATAGTAAAATGAATTTACTAAGCCAGAAGCCTTCCCTGGAGTGTACACAACATGTCACCCAAGTTTCATCGCTATCGGACGAATGGTATTTGAATGCATACGGGACCTTTTTGAAACGCTTCGCGCGTCGTCGCTCATTTGTTGAATCTAGTCGTGCGCTATCTATTGTAAAATGAATTTATTAAGCCAAACACCTTCTCTGGAGTGCACTCAACATCTCACCCAAGTTTCATCGCAATCGGATGAATGGTATATGAACGCATACGGGACTTTGAAACGCTCTAACGTGCAGAGACAAACAGAATTCGACATCACTGCCACCTTGGGTATAAAACACAACTTTTCGCCATAGGCGGAGTGTGTGTTATGGCGGTAGTTGCACAGGTTGCGACCAGGTGGCTTTACGTGCAGAGACACGAGAGTCCAAAAGGATCACTTTTCACTAAGGTTAGCGGTTTCCATGACGACTGTTTATGACTGTATATTGTGGTTCTAAATTTGTGTGTAAATTGTGGTTCTAAAATTCTAAAATTCCACCTATCTGGTAAAATTGTGAATCTGAACCATACATGGGCCCACCCTAACATTCATACAAAATTTCATCAAAATCGGCCCAGGCGTTTAGCAAGAGTTCAGTCACATACCCACGTGTCAAAGAATTATTTATGTCGTAGTCAGATAGTGAAATCCGTCATTTCATGAAGATCCTAGGCACTTCATGAAAAGCCGGCATATGATGTAAAAAGAGATAGTTACACCATCTGACGCGTTTCTTCATGAAGTGACGGACTGATTTAGGCAGATGGTGTAAGGAATGCTAATACATTATCAGCCGAGGCACTTCATGAAGATCCGGTGTTTGTTGATTCGGCACTTCATGAAATGACTGACGCAATGAAGCCGTACATTAATTCATTTAATTGTTCTATTCCAAGAAGTAAATTAATGATTGTTTATTATGGTTTTCGAAATTATTTTTCACATAACCTAAATATAATCGTGAAATACCCGTTACTTTTTACTCTCTATCTCCTTTTTGTGTGTGTAGAAGTTTGTATTTTTAGCCTACTTTTCACATTTTGCAAAAATGAGGAAAAAGTAGACTTATGAGATCGATCCGGGAAAATGTGTGTCTGTCTGTCTGTCTGTCTGTCTGGCTGTGTGTGTGTGTGTCCCCCCTATCAACTCCTAAACGGCTGCAGCAATCAAAACCAAATTTAGTATGAGTAAAGATATGCACCGGAATATCTCACGTCCATATTTGAAAATTATATCAGTGCTACCAACTGCTGAAAAAACGCACTAGAAATTTGAGCTCCATGTTGGATATCTCGCAAGGTATGCATGAGAGCTATTCCAAAATTGGTACACATGCAGATAATACTATTTCAGTTTAATTTCCAGGAGGCCAACAATGACAGTATTGCCAAAATAATTTTAAGCCTTCTGATAGGTCCAATGTTTAAATGCATATAACTTCTACACTATCAATTGGATTTCAACCAAATTTTGTATGTAATATCTGTACATAAACAGATATGATTGAGCGTATTCTTAAGAGCCACCAGGGCTGCCAACTGTTAATAATTGCTGTCTCTATTTCTTTTATCCAAATACCAATATATCAGAAAGTATGCAAGCCAACAGCTTTAAACTATGCACACGTATGTTCTGACATTTTAGATTAATTTGGAGTAACTTATATACGTCAGTTCTACCAACATGATTATAAGCCTGCTGATAGTACCAATTTTTAAATACATGTAACTTCTATACTATCAGTTCGATTTCAACCAAATTTCGTATGTGATATGTGTACCATAACAGATATGACTGTAAGTATTGTTAAAAGCAATCAGGGCTGCCAACTGTTAATAAATGCTGTCTATATTGTTTTACCCTAATATCAATATATCAGAAAGTATGCAAGCCAACAGCTATATACTTTGCACACGTATAGCACCTGACATTGTGGATTAATTTGGAGTAATTAATACAAGGCAGTGCTGCCAACATGATTCTATGCCTGCTGATATGTCCAATTTTAAAATACATGTAACTTCTATACTAACAAATGGATTTCATCCAAAATTGGCACAACAAGATATCATAATATTTCAGATTATTTCTGACCAGCACACGCATGGTATTGTTGGCAACATGCTTTTACGCGTGCTGATAGATCCAGTGTCTAACTGCATGTAACGTCCATTGGACTTCAACCTAATTTTGTATTCTGTACCTTAAGAGATGGAACTAAGAAAATATTGTCACCTGGGCTGCCAACTGTAGTGCTCTATTAGGCTGCATTATACCAGGTATATTTTGAACTAATTTGATATTTCGATATTACCAACTTAATTTTGTCATTATTCTAGATAGGTTCATATACTGTAGAATAATCATTGGCATGAAAAGTAGGCTGTATAGTTCTTCCCGGAACTTCTTGTTACATTTTGTATTTGTACAGTAATGTTTTCTAATCTGTAATGCATACTTTCATAATTTCATTTGTAGTTTTTCTTTTTGTTCTTCAATTGTGTATCTTTTTTCTCTCTTTCCTTCACTGATGCAATTTGTATTTTTGAACTTGATATGCCAAGAGGAAACATAATTAGGCTTAAGTCTGTGTACCTTAATATTGTTAAATACATAAATAGCCTAAATAAATAAATAAATAAATAAATGAATACACGCATACATTAAAATATTTAGATTGCATAGTATACTGTAAAATATTTGTCGAGGGATTTCTGCTGGGTTAAAAATGGCAACAGCTTCATTTCTTTGTCTGAAGGAGGGTGGGGGGCGTTAGCAAGCTAGTATACACTGTCACGCAAGAAAAGTTGAACAACCTGCAGGGTGACGTTTCTTGAGGCTGCACAGTATTATTTATAACTTCCCAAAATTAAATAAATAATAAGTTCTTTGGATTATAACGATTGAATTAGCTCTGGAATCTCAATCAACCAAATAGGAAATAGTTGTGGCCTACAGTATATAGGCTGTTCTCCTATCGGCTAATATTTATTGTGGGAGACAAGTGAAGGAGAGTTTGCATGTTATGGTAATAATAGTAATTATATGTGTTTGTCATCATTCAACACCAACAGCGGTAGCTACATTCACTAACGTGCAGCTCTAGGGTAGGTCCTCAGGAGCTCCACAGTGCTCTTTGAATGACATTTGGTACTCCCGTCATACAAGAAAAAAAGTGCTCGCGAGCACAACCTCCCCGGATATCCATTCTTTAATTCAAATTCTGTTGCATGAACAAGAATAATAGGGTTTTCTCTAGAAGGTTTGACAGTGAAAATTTTATCTTGTAAAATAGTATTTATTAATCATCAGTAATCATAATTGGACATCCCTGCTCTATGAGTAACGCAAAAGATGCTGATTCGACTCGACTGTACATACGTAAATGATCTTATCTGCATGAGTCACGCAAGCAGTTGCAGCATGCCTGGTGAGTGGTGAATCACTAGATATTTCAGCACTTCAGTGGGAGAGAGAGACAGGAAAAGAAAAGAGAGGCACATGCTTGTTGCATTATTATTATTATTATTATTATTATTATTATTATTATTGACTTAATGGTGCTCCGGGACTTGGTATGGCATGATGGTGGTGGTCACAGTCTCAAAAATATTCAGAACGCCGCTCTAGGGTGTGAAACCAAGCTATATACGGACTTGTCGAGTGGTTCAAACCCCACTTACAGCGGTTAATAAAATGATGTTTCCCATTTGAAACTCTAAGGCAAATGCTGGGACGATACCTTCTAACAGGCCACAGACCGCTTCCTTCCATCTCTCGGTTCAGTTTCAATCAATATCTCATTAACTTTTCATTAGTTTGACATCAGGAAGGGCATTTGGCCTAGAAACCACCTGCCACATAGAAATTGATTGAACATCATCCGCAAGCCCATTAAAACTGGAATGAGTCCCGCGACGTAGCCTTGCACGTACAAATCTTGCACCCCGGCCACAAAGGTAACTGCAGCAAGTCGGGAGATCGTAGGTGCTAAACCCGGCGATGACAGTGGCTATCTAGAGTGTGGTTTCTCCCCGTGGATTTTCCACACTCCCTTCACCCAAATGCCGGGATAGTACCACTTCAGGTCACGGGGTGCCTACCCCATCCCTTTCCTTAATGCAGTTCCACCCACCCCTACAGTCATCATATAAATATCATTTCAATTCACACCCAATCACACTGAGCTGATGGTTGAGGTGACCCAAGTCCCCCAAATGAATTAACAACAAAACTGGAACGATAACAGGTAAGATACACACAATGAAGAAAAATACAGAATCATTCTTTCAAATATGTCTGTCAATAATAAATAGGCTTAAATTCGAGATTTTCTCGAAGGTGAACCCTCCACTAAATCAACCAAATGTAAAGCTTTTGTGTATTCCCCTCTTACTTCTCGCGAAAATGTCGCGCAGAGAGACAATAGACGAAATATGACGCTGTTGTTTCATTTGAGGTACTTCGGCATCGTGGACATTCAGCCCTGTGAACTTGGGAGTGAGTAGAATCTGTCTGATAATCAGTATTTGTAGTAGTGTGTGTATTTGTAGTTCAGGTTAAGATTGGGAAGGATGCGGCTGTGGCTTAAGTTAGGAACCAACCCGGCATTTGCCTCTAGGAGAAAGGGGAAACCACGGAAAACAAATTCCAGGATGGCTAAGGTAGGAATGGAACTCTCCTCAGTTTTTCCTCCCGAGGTCGAGTGTACCCCAATTCAACCCTCAGACCATAATTATGTTCCTATTCGTGGTAACCATAGTTGATTTCATAAGTCTACTTAACGAGTAGGCCTATATGCTGGTTTGAATCCCGTCGCTGACTGTGGCGTTTTCCTCCAGGTCTTTTCACACACCCTCTCGGCAAATGCCGGGATGGTACTTCATTTCAAGTTTCGAGACACCTTGCCAAATTCTTTACCCACACACTACTTCTATCATCACGCAAACACAGGTTATCAGAAAACAACCACCCAAATACACTGGGCTGATGATCAAGATGTCCCTAGCCCTTAAAATAAATATACAAGAAAACAACTATAAAACAAGGCAACAACTGAAGTACATTAAATGTGCAGATTGAATAAAAAATATTGAAATAGTTACTTTGCAAAAAATATCATCCGTCAGGGGGGTTCGAACTCACCATGTAATGGATCTGAACGACGTTCTTCTTCCGTTCACAGTACGGCAGCATAATATTCCTTCCAGGGGCAAGGCCAAGCAAGATGCTGGGGAAGGAATTAGGGGATAAATGAAGTCCAGACCATTAGACATTTGTACCATATGTCACAGTGTTCACTTTCTGAGGAAATAACAGCCCTTTAGTGTCCACATTTTTATCTGATTTATTCTTAGAAGTCTCACTTCCCTCACACGTGATCACCTCTGCCGCTACGGTACTTCATGAAGTGACGGGCTGGATTTCCCGTCAGATGATGTACAAAATGAATTACACTATGTGACGGCGATATTTAGTCATTTCATGAAACCACGCGTCAGATAGTGCAACTGTACCTTTTTACATCATATGCCGGCTCTTCATGAAGTGCCTAGGATTTTCATGAAATGACGGATTTCACTATCTGACTACGACATATATATAACAAGCTGTACCCGGCATGCGTTGCAATGCCAATCAAAGAAAGTGTTGGCGTTGAAATTTTGTTTCTTGAAGTGCTTTTGTATACACAATATGTTTTTCAATTTCCGTTAACTGCCTCTAAGCTATCGTAAAATGGTTTTACTACTTTAGAAACATTTGTGGGAGCATGCACAGCAACTCACCAAAGTTTCACCGCAATCGGATGAATGGCATATGAACGCAAACGGGATTTTGTTCAAACGATTCGTGCGCTGTCACTCATTGGTTGAATCTACTCGTGCGCTACCTATTGTGAAATGGATTTATTAAGTCGAAAACCTTCCTTGGCGTGTACACAACAACTCATCATAAGTTTCATCGCAATCGGATGAACGCATACGAGATTTTGTTTAAACGACTCGTGCGCTGTCACCCATGTGTTGAATCTACTCGTGCGCTACCTATTGTGATATGGATTTACTAAGTTAGCAACCTACACATAAGTATACAAAACAACTCATCAAAGTTTCATTGCAATTGATGAATGGTATATGAACGCATACGCAATTATGTTCAAACGCTTCGCGCGTCGTCATTCATTTGTTGCATAGACGCGTGCGCTGCCTATTGAGAAATGGATTTACTAAGTCGAAAACCTTCCCTGGCTTGTACACAACAAATCATTAACGTTTCATAGCAATCGGATGAATGGCATATGAACCAATACGGGACTTTGTTTAAACGATTCGTGCGTTGTCACACATTTGTTGAATCTACTCGTGTGCTACCTATTGTGAAATGGATTTACTACGTTAGAAACGTTCACATGAGTGTACACAACAGCTCACCAAAGTTTCTTCCCGATCGATGAATGTTATAAGATCGCATACGGGATTTTGTTGAAACGCTTCGCGCGTCGTCAATCATTTGTTGCATCTACTCGTGCGCTACCTATCGTGAAATGGATTTACTAAATCAATAACCTTCCCTGGAGTGTACTCAAGATTCAACAAAGCTTCATCGCAATCGTATGATTGGTATATGAACGCATACGTGACTTAGTTAAAACAATTGTCGTGCCATCGCTCATTTGTTGAATCTACTCGTGAGCTACCTATTGTAAAATGCAAGTACTAAGCTAGAAACCTTCCATGGCGTGTACACAATATCTAACCCAAGTTTCATCGCTATCGGTCGAATGGTATATGACCGCATACGGTAGGCTACTTTATAAAACGCTTCGGGTGTCGCCACTCATTTGTTGAATCTACACGTGCGCTACCTATTGTAAAATGGATTTACTAAGCCAGAAACCTTCCTTGGAGTGTACTCAACATCTCTCCCAAGTTTCATCGAAATCGAATAAATGGTATGTGAACGCATACGGTAATTTATTGAAACGCTTCGCCCGTCGTCACTCATTTGTTGAATCTACGCGTGTGCTACCTATTGTCAAATGGAATTAGTAACCCTGAAACCTTCCTTGGGGTGTACTCAATATCTCACCCAAGTTTCATCGCAATCGGATGAATACTATGTGAACGCATACGGGACTTAATTGAAACGCTTCGCGCGTCGTCGCTCATTTGTTGAATCTACTCGTGTTCTACCTATTGTAAAGTGGATTTACCAAGCCAGAAACCTTCCTTGGAGTGGTGTACTCAACATCTCTCCCAAGTTTCATCGAAATCGAATGATTGGTATATGAACGCATACGCGACTTATTTAAAACAATTGTCGTGCCATCGCTTATTTGTTGAATCTACTCGTGCGCTGCCTATTGTAAAATGGATTTACTTAGCCGGAAACCTTCCCTGGACTGTATTCAACATCTCACCCAAGTTTCATCGCAATCGGATGAATGGTATATGAATGCATAACAGACTTTGTTGGAACGCTTCGCGCGTCGTAGCACATTTATTGAATCTACTCGTGCGCTGCCTATTTTAAAATGGATTTACTAAGGCAGAAACCTTCCTTGGAGTGTACTCAATATCTCACCCAAGTTTCAGCGCAAACGGATGGGTGGTGTATGAACGCATAGAAGACATACACACCCACACACCCACATACATACTATCACGAACTCGTGCGCTGCCTATTGTAAAATGGATTTACTTAGCCGGAAACCTTCCCTGGACTGTATTCAACATCTCACCCAAGTTTCATCGCAATCGGATGAATGGTATATGAATGCATAACAGACTTTGTTGAAACGCTTCGCGCGTCGTAGCTCATTTGTTGAATCTACTCGTGCGCTGGCTATTGTAAAATGGATTTACTAAGCCAGAAACCTTCCTTGGAGTGTACTCAACATCTCACCCAAGTTTCAGCGCAATCGGATGGGTGGTGTATGAACGCATAGGAGACATACACACCCACATACATACTATCACGTAACATTGATTTTATATATATAGATAGAAGATAATAATAATAATATGATGGGTAACCAAAATTAATGAGAAAAAGTTTAAAAAATAAATAAAAAGAAACAGAAAAAGACAACATAACGAAGAATACAAAAAAAAAAGAATTACAATAATAATAGTAGGCTAATAATAATAATAATAATAATCAACTGATGTTCAGGAACGCTTCCCACTGGAGAGGAAACTTTAAGCATGCCAAGGTTTCCAATAAGAACCGAGACTGAAAACGGGAAAGATTTGGACCCAGGAAAGGAAGGAAATCCACCGACAACGAATGCGGTAGAACTTGACAAACATCAAAGCCCGAATTATGAGACAGTTGGAATGACGCGGTCCATTGATGGCCGATACGAAATGAATGAATACTACTACTAATAATAATAATGATTTTAATGACTGATTGAACTACCAAGGGTCGAATTTACTATATAATTTCAGAATGCTGTATCATTAGTGAACGCATGTACCTTATTATATTGAGAAACCTAGTAGGTAGCATGCTGAGCTTATATGCCCAAGATCGCGGGTTCAAACCCGGTCGAAGTCGTTGCATTTTTAAGACCGTTAAAAATCCCTCAGTATGCCTGTCTTCGGAGGCGAGGGGAAATAAAGCCGGCGGGCCCATGTTATATATATATTTATGGCATGTAAAAGAACCTTCCACTAACTAAACTTGTGTGAAGCAAAATTTTTAGGTTATGTTTGATTGATGCTCATAAGTTCCAACGTTCGTCACCAGGTGCTGGTTGCGATGGTATCTAGTAATATCTAAGTTCACAGCTAGGTGTCGTGGACGGTCGCATTTGGTAGCGAAAGTAGAAACTACTTGAAATTATCGTCTGCAGCCCTTACTTGAATTTAAAACAGATAGCACACACTAATACAGTCATCACTAGTAACACAGGTTATCAGACAACACACACCCCAAGTACACGGACCTACATGACCGCGTTGTCGCAGCCCCTAAACTAAGCAACCAACCAACCAACCATCATTGGGAAACTACGTTGAGACAGTGTGAATGAGTCGAAAATTAAACTAGCACAACAGGTAAAGGGCTATATTTTTCGCCCATATACCTTTGAAAGCATTGCTAATGGCTTGACTTCTTCACATAGTCACTCCCACCAATCAACCTCCCCTTTAATACAGACACCCACGCGAACTAGAAACATTACAACAACGTTATATTACGATCCTTCTCTTTGATGCAGTGTTCACATGTTTTGTTTTTGTAACGTTGCCTTGGTGATTGTACATTACATTGTGTTGATCGCTTATCCCATTAAAGTAAGTCTGATTATGAACCTTCCTTACTTTTCCAACATGTAATGAATACTGCTACGTGGCTTATTCTGAATATACGTTCGGACGTTTATTTCAGACCAGCTGAGTGACGCAGCGGTAACATTCGAGCCTGCTGTGATCAAGGTTGCAGGATCGAATCCTGGCGCAGTCAGTTTGCATTTCAGGGTGCGCAATTGCGAGAGAGACATGTCAGTAGATTTACTGGCACGTTAAAGATCCCCTTCGTAGCAAAATTCAGGCATCACGGCGTCTCTAAAGGCCTCAGAATTTAAATGGGACGTAATGCCAATATTTATTCATTCATTTATTTATTTATATATTTATTGATTAATTGATTAGTTATTTATTTATCGATTAATTGACATAGTCCTATTTATTTATATATTGTTTGATTTGTTTTTCGATTTATCTATTTATTTACTGGGGGAAAATTCATTCATTCCTGCGCCTCTAAAATCCACAGTAGTTTAGGGGACACTATACCTTACTCAATTTCTTTATTTTTAGCCTATTTTCAATTTTGAAAAAATAGGCTTATGAGGTCACCTTTTGTCCGTGTGTGTGTGTGCTTATGTGTGTGTGTGTGTGTGTGTGTGAGGTGTGTGTGTGTGTGTCCCTAATAACTTCTAAACGGCTGGAGCGATTTCAATGAAACTTGGTAAGTTCATAGCACTATTCCGGGCGACCCCGACCGTGCCTTTCAAATTTTGTTACGTCTCACCAATCCAACATGGCGGCTGTGCGAAATATTTCACCAGCATTCAATATCTCGCAAACTATTACCGATATCACCCTGGATTTGTTTACGGTGATAGAGGAAACTACTACAAGTTCACCTATGTGACTTTTGAAAACCTGGTGACAACAAAACCAACATGGCGGCCACGCGAATTTGCGACTTTTAAATAGACGTTTCTCGCGATTTAACCAACCAGACGCAATAAAACTTGGTACAGCATATGTTTATGCACATTGTAATGCACTGACATCTAACTTCGTTCAATTGTTTGCATACCACAAGATGGCGGCTGTGAAAGGCATTTCACCGGCATTCTATATCTCTGAAAATATTAGTGGTATCACCCTGAAATTGAGTACGGAGATAAAGGGCACTACTGGAAGTTCATCTATAAGACTTTCAAAAACCAGTTAACTACAAAACGAACATGGCGGCCAAGAGAATTTGAAAATTTTAAATAGACCTTTCTCGCGATTTAATGTTCCAAACGCAATGAAATCTGGTACAGTAAATGTTGATACACATTGTAATGCACTGGTATCGAATTTAGTTCAATTGTTTACATAACCTCAAGATGGCGGCTTTGCGAATTTTAAAATTAAGTTTCTATTTCTTGCGATCGAAGTGAAAGTTAGAATAATGAACCTACGCAATATTTTTCCTTTAATGGTACAGGACGGCTATTATAGCAATCAAACTAATTTTCTTTATGTTCATATGGGGTATGTACTTTAGTTCACTATAGGACTTTAAATAACCAGGTGAACACAAATCCAACATGGCGGCTACGCGAAGTATAAATATTCACATGGACGTTTCTCGCAATTTAACCATCCGAGTGCAGTGAAACTTGGTACAATAAATCCTTATACGAATGTTAATCCAATGGCATCTAATTTATTTCAATTGTTTCCATAACCACAAGATGGCAGCTGTGCGAAATTTTAAAATATCCTTGTTACTTCTTGTGTCCTAATCATGCGATTGAAGTTTGAATGCTACACGTACACAATAATCTTCATGTAACAGTACATAACTCTAGGACCTACATATTGTGCCCTTTTAGCAAGAAATATGCCAATCACAGTATACCAGCGTAGCTCAATTCGGGATTTTCGGGGCAGCGGTAAGTTCACCCACTCTGTGACTCACATATTTTGGATTAATTAGAGGATACACTTGCAAAAATAACAACAAAATCAACTCCTATTTTAACACATTTAATTAATAAAATTATGGCGCTACAAACAATTAAACAATGACATCACTGACCCATAATCATCTACTTGTTCCAAATGAACAAGGAATAACATAAGAATAAAACAAATATTGTATTAAAACATCTGGTTTCCAATAAACCAACAATTCCTAATTATTTTTACTTCCATAAAGCATCAACTGTAAGTTTCATATAACTCCGAGCTCTTTTGGCTCAATGCTTTCTGTAATAATGGTGTCATTCTTTGTACACCTCAAATACTATTTTTTTTGTATTTTCTTAATCAACAAAACAAATTGTATAATTACATTTAAAATTACATGTTAATTATCTAACTCAATATTTGGGCATTTTCACAGGTTTTCAGCTTTTATCATCTATCTCTAGGTTTACAAATACCTTAAGGTAATCAGGAAATTACTTGTGTACTACAGAGTATGAAGATACTTGACACAGTCAAAAAACTATGGTCACTCCCGGAACCTAGTTGCCTTCAATTAACTCGTGGAATCCTACTTCCATACAACATTACAATAGGGATTGTTATTTATCTCTTATGTCTTATAAGACCATTATCACTTAAAAAAATCTACGATCTGAACAGGCAAGCGGAAATATCAATCTACAAGGACCTCGGTTCAACGCCCGGGTCGTTAACAACTTTAAACACTCCTGGTGTATTCATTACTCCTTACAAGACGGCCTCCAGACACCCCTCCTGCTCCGAGGGTCTGACCGTGCTACTCGAGCGTTATTTATGACTATGCGGGAACCCTCCCGTCTAGTCTAAGCTAGAGCTCTCTTTAATGCTTTTACAAACAGCTTTTCGTTCATTCTCAATTCTTTGGGGAGACCTGGCATTCTACTCTTCGTTTAAAATCAACAATATTATTGGGCTCATAAACCACATTCGTAATCTTGGCATTTATTAATTATGAAAGGTCCTCATTGATTGGGAAAGAGTAATTACACATTCTACGACGAATAATAAAGGGGCTTTCACAATAAGAAGATTCTGAGTTCGAATCTCTTCACATGCCTCGGGAACCATTCCCATTTAGAGGACTATACAAAATGCGATTTAGGGTCAGCCTAAAGCTTAAAAGACCTACGCTCAATACCATACCTTTGCTCCCTTTCAAATACAACATACACAATGGCCTCGTGATACTACGTCACAAATAGAGGACTTATACCAATTCTCAACTCGCTACAATCAACTACCTCTCATAAGTAATTCACCAAGTATATTAACCTTTACGCGTTCCTAGCGTGACATTTTATTTTAATTGCGCTCTTTTGCGCTATACATTATTTTAAGCCTAGCGTCATCCAAAGAACTGATAATATCATATTAACAATTGATACACATCTCAAATTTTATATTATTCTTTTCCTTTGACAATAACTTTCTCTCTTTTAAGAACATGCATTTGAATATCATGTCTATACTTTTTATTAAGGCTCTAACGCTCTTATGTTCACATCAATTAATTTGATCTTTATTTAATATTTCCTTACTTGGTTATTATTATTATTATTTCATATCTTCATTCTTTACAAAAAGCTCAAAAGCTATTTCTTTCATATAACTCAAATTTACTTTTATTAAATATATTTCATGATAATTATTAATATTTCGCTTGCTCTTATGACATTCGTCAAATACACTGACATTTTATTCATATATTTCATCTACTGGATTTATTCTTTTACATAATTATTTATAGTTTCTCAAATTTCCATTATTGTTCAGACCGCGTTCTTGTTTATTCAGTATTTATTTAAACACATCCCTTTTACTCAAACACTCCGGTGGATTTGTACACAATCATTTCCTGACACCAAAATATAATGAAATTCATTACTCACATGTTTTTAAGGTCGTCTCATGACCTTTATCCTTGTGCGGTGTTTCATTTTGGCCCACTTTGAAACTTTACTCCATATTGTAGAAATTCATCTCATGTACAAACACTTCTTGACACATATTCAATACACTTAACATTGACAACATTTTTAATACACTGGTGTATCCATTTAGAACACACAATAAACACTAAAAAATATTATTTTAACTCACAATCTTGATAGATTTACACTTCACAACTTTTGATCACTAGGCCGTATTTTCCTAGCCTATCACACGTGACCTCTTAAACTCCCGTTTCCAAGGGTGAAATTTATTCAATGTCGGCTTCCTATCCTGCAGAATACGAAAGTCTCGAATCATCTACTTTTCCCTGGAATCCTAATTCTTCGAATCCTATTCTGGATGACCGGCTATTTCTCTAGCTTGAACGGCTTCTTTTTTAGATCTAGTTTATCGATCCTAGTGAAAGTCTGTTCGGATCGAGGTCCCCTCGATAACCTATCGATGATCGATGGATTTATTTTATAGCAGCTAGTACTTCTCGAGTCTAGTGCTTTAGAATAGTTCGTCTGCTTTCTGGAGATAATGTCTATAGTCTCCGTTCTTCTTTGTTTATTCGGTTCTCACCCTCCTACTTTTCTGAAACACGTTGCGAACCTTACTCTGTTTTTCCCTATTTGGGTTCTTTAATTTAGATAACTGTTTATCTTTCTGTTACGGTACTTCCGTACGTTATAATATTTTCGGTCGTTTATTTAAAGACCTATCGCCTTAAGTCCAACGTTCGCAGCCTGCTCTGACTATATCTTACGAACTTTTCACGGTAAACTTGTGTACTGTCGGACCTAAATCCTGTAACTAGGATTTTCCTAATTTTTCAACACGGCGATACTTTAATATTTCTTCTTTACAACTCCTTATGTAGGCACGCAAGATGTTAATACTGCGACGCCTGTGGCTATCGGATATTAATTCTGCGGTGTAATACAGCGTTTCTCCCCTCAAGGAGTACTGGTAAACTGTCTTCGGTGTGAAGCGTAGCAACGCCCCCCTCGGGCTGTTTGGAACTGCTTGTACTGATGCGTAGTAACACCCCCTCACGGGCTGTCAGAATAACTGCATGATATGATACAGCACCTCCCCTCACGGGGTCTGTCGTGAACTGCATGAACTGATGATGCTCCAACGTCACGCCCCCTGGACGGACTAATACTGCATTGATACAGCGTAACGCCTCCCTGGGCTATCGAAAACTGCATATGCTGTGATGTAGCCTTACGCCCCCTCACGGGCTGTCGGAATGACTTCATGTTTGGCTTGGTGATGCCAGGAGCTTTATACTCTTTCGCTAAAAAAAAATAAGACTCTAGCCCTTTCCGTGCCCAACTTTTAAAATAATGGTTGCACCATTATAAAAATTATACCTTCAAAAAGCTCGTCTTCTCAATGTTAAATAATCTCATTGCGCATAAGAATCGATCGTGCAATTCGGAGATATTAATTAATTTCTCGTCCTCAACTGTGTGGGTGTTGCTGTTCATTTGCATTCTCCCCTCTCCACAGGCCTTGGTAAATCCCCTATGACGTCTACTTGCGTTTGCAGTTTTCTCCTGTGCAATTATTAAAGGGTTTTCTTTACACAAAAATCTCTAATTCGAAATGATTCACCGTACTGTAATTGTTTACTTATTTTTATACTCGTAAACGGGTTAAATTTAATTATTCTTCTTCTGGCGCATAAGCGGTGTTGTCGTTTTCCAGCCAGCTCAGCTCGATTTCCGAGTCAGGCTTCCTTGTCTAACAGTCGGAATTTTCCACTCGGTTATTAATACTCATGACCAGCTCCTTCTGAATGTCAAGAGGGGTGATCTCATCTCTCGAACACCTGGCTCGCGTTGCTTGCACAATGTTAGGCTAGAATCCTGACTTGATCTTTCTCTAAGTTACATTAGAAACTGTACGTTTCTTTCATTTCTTCCCCAAATACATGGATTCGACCTCCTTGGACCCTATGACACATGGGTTCATCATATAAAATCCAACATGGCGACCATCCGAAATATTTAGTCGGTTCTCAATATCTACGAATCTATTACAGCAATAAAACTGAAATGTTGTATGTTGATAGAGGCAATTAACATAAGTAGTATATATGAAAATAGGCTGTATAGTTCTTCACGGAACTACTTGTTGCTCTCTGTGATCGAAATTGGATATGTTTCATTTCGGTACGACTAACATCATTTACATGGTAAACAGTGGAAAATTATTATTTTCAATTGATCAGTATGATGAATTACTAAAAGATAATCGTTTTCTCTAAAACATGTATGCCAACTGTTTACCACTAAGAATTACTGAAATTTTATAATTCTTTTACACTATGTATGCAAGACACAAACTAAAGATAGTTTTGAAGCTATTTTACAGTGGCATTATATTGTGTTGACCAACTGATTACTAATATCGTATTGAAAACCGCCTTGTCAAACACTAAGGAATGTATGAAGATTAAGGCTTTCACGGCCCGGATTACTATATAAATAATTCATGTTTTTGGGCTAATGCCATGTGAAATTAAATTAGAACCATACGTTTCGGAGAAACCTTGCCTCCTTTTTCAATGGAATCAAACATTGTGGCCAAAGAATGCATATCAATGAGATAACAAAAAATTACAAAAAATATAGATAAATTCCTCTGTTTGTCACCAGAGAGCAGCTGCCCGAAATTACTGTGTGGACCATGGTACGACGGCGGACAGAGTAGTAAGTAAGGAAAAGGTAAGGGGGCAGGGTGAAAATATAGGGATTCCTCGAAGAATGAGGATGTCCAAAAGATGGACCCATTTAACCCTCCCACCTCCCCCTCCCCTCCCCCTATTCTTTTGGACATCCTCATTCTTCGAGGAGTCTCTATATTTTTACCCCGCCCCTTTTGCCTTCTCCTTACTTACTACTCTGTCCGCCATCGTACCATGGTCCATACAGTAATTTCTGGCAGCTGCTCTCTGGTGACAAACAGAGGAATGTATCTATATTTTTTGTAATTTTTTGTTATCTCATTGATATACATTCTTTGGCCACATTGTTTGATTCCATTGAAAAAGGATGCAAGGTTTCCCCGAAACGTATGGTTCTAATTTAATTTCACACGGCATTAGCCCAAAAAACATGAATTATTTATATACTAAAGAATGTGGTTTTATCACTGCTTATACGTACATGTTTCGGTGTTCAATGACACCTTCGTCAGCGTATATTGAATTAAAATAATCTTAAAACTAAGTTTACAAAGATAAAACACTACAAAACACTATTATAAATTTAAATAAAAAGAAATCTCAGAAAAAGAATTTTAAAAAACATATGAATGGTTCGATTACAGTGAATCGGATGTCGCTGCTATATGATGTATCTTCCAGTTATATCACGATCGGACGTAATATGACTTCAATTCAACCTTAATGGATACGGCAGTCTCTATCACATTTATGTGGTCTAACCTTGAAATAATCCAGAAGACTCTTACTAGTTGGATCGTTCTGTTGAAGTTAGCAGCCCAATTTGGTAATGCAGTACATAATCTTAATCCAAACTGACCTAGTATTTTATATATGCAAGATGTATGAAACATGATGTTGGTTATTTTATTTCTCAACGTATCCATACATTATATTTTGGCTTCACAATATCCAAATTGTTTCATACGTCTTGCATAATATGCAATATATTATATAAAATACTAGGTCCGTTTGAATTAAGATTATGTACTGCATTACCAAATTGGACAGCTAACTTAAACAGAACGATCCAACTATTGTCGATCAAAATATTATGTGCACTCGAGTTTGAAGGTTGTTTGTGAAGTAACCAATAGGCCTACATAAAATCCAAGAAAATAGTCATTTTCGTTGTTCTATTTTACGTTAGTTCATGTAGGTTCGGAAATTTAGTTTATAGTTTAATGTTTTTTTTTATCGCGGTTGGAACGCAAAAGTGGCCGTTTTTAAGCGCGTTTCAACCGTGCGTCACATTTAAGAATTAGTTTCTCAAAAACCCGTCATCAGATTGAAACCAAATTTTTACACAATATACATTGGAATGTTTTATAACTGGTTTATTAATTTCAAAATGTAATGGGGTGCAAGAAACAAAGTTGTTATAATTTTTGTAAGGTAACATTTCCTCGTCTCGGGGTGTTGGAAAATTGCGTTCTTGGTTGCGTTGTAATCCTTATACATCACGAGGTTATGCTGTATGACTGTGAAATACCTAAATTAATTTATTTATTTTATATCGGTTTGTATTTGTTCAGGAAAAGACATGGTTCCGCAGCTAGCCGATACGCGTCAAGCTGAACAGCGTTGCCGTATTGTAGGGGCAGCTTCCTTCAAGCAAATGGTATTAAGACGTCGTGAAAAGCATTTCCCATCAGCTTTTCTCATGAGGGCTTTGGACTTCCATAGCACCTATAACTTGTTTTTAATTTTTAGATTATTGTTAAGTATTTTAATGTTCCTTTTATTTGCGTTTATCTATTTACAATATATACATTGGTTTAAGTCGCAGATGACCTCGTAGTTCCGCCCCTTAAAACAACAATAACTAACTAACTAACTAACTAACTCAGTCGCTAACAGTGGTAGCTAACTCGCTAACGCACAGCGCTAGGCCATGAGGACAAGCTATCTTTGGACTCGGTAGACTTTGGTTTGAGCCCCACCGTCGGCCGTCCTTGAAATGTTTTTCCGTGGTTTCCCCATTTTTAACTCCAAGAAAATGCTGGGATAGTACCTTCTGATAGGTCACGGCCACTTCCTTCCACATCCTTGCCCTGTGTCATTCATTTCTTTTCATCTATCAATAACTCCTCTCATGAGATTGCCTTTGGGAAGGGCATCCAGCAATAAAAACCACCCGCCACATAGCCTTTCATCGCATCTCATCCCCAATCCCATTGAAAACGGGAATAATTAGGCGTAGACATACTCTCACACACTGGTTTAAGTCACCTTACAATTCAACGCGTGTCTAGAGGCTGCGATCGAGAACGATTGTGTCATTGAACACCGAAACATGTACATAGAAACAGTAATTAAACCACATTCTTTAGTGCTTGACAAGGCGGTTTTGAATAAGATAGTACTATCAGTCAACACAGATATTAATTATTACCATTGTCATAATGTTTAATGTTTGCGTATTTTATAATGAATACTAGTAATATCATTTACATGAGTTGGTAAAATTATTTTCTGAAACAAAATACTTTTGTATAAACTTATCTTTTCCTCTCCAAAATTTAAAGTTAACCATTTTTAACTGTTCTAACTCAGATGTATGCACAGAATCATAAGGTAAACTATCTGCACTTGCTACAAAAATACAGGGTCATCGAAAAATAGTGCCTAGATTTTAAATAATTGCTATAAAAAACTATTACAGGTAATGTAATGGTTTTAGCCTTAAAATGAGCCGTAAATATGACATTTTTTAGACTACTTTTCACATTTTGCAAAAATGAGGAAAAAGTAGACTTATGAGATCGGGCAAATGTGTGTCTGTCTGTCTGTCTGTCCTGCTGTCTGTCTGTCTGTCTGTCTGTCTGTCCTTCTGTCCGTCTGTCTGGCTGTGTGTGTGTGTCCCCCTATCAACTCCTAAACAGCTGCAGCAATCGAAACAAAATTTGGTAGGAGTAAAGATCTATACCTGAATATCTGACGGTCATATTTGAAAATGATGTCAATGCTACCAACTGCTGAAAAATCGCAATTGAAATTTGAGCCCCATGTTGGATATCTTGGAAGGTATGAATGGGAGCTAATTCAAAATTGGCACACGTATAGATAATAATATTGCAGTTTAATTTCCAGGAGGCCATACATGGCAGTGTTGCCAAAATGATTAAAAGCCTGCTGATAGGTTCAAATTTTAAATGCATATAACTTCTACAACATCAATTGGATTTCAACCAAATTTCGTATGTGCTATGTGTACATAAACAGATATGACTGAGCGTATTCCTAAGAGCCACCAGGGCTGCCAACTGTTAATAAATCTCTCATTTTTAAAAATCCAAATACCCATATATCAGAAAGTATGCAAGCCGACAGCTTTAAACTATGCACACGTATAGTACCTGACATTCTATATGAATTTGGAGTAACTTATATACGTCAGTGCTACCAACATGATTCTAAGCCTGCTGAGAGGTCCAACTTTAAACACATGTAACTTCTATACTATCATTTGGATTTCAAACAAATTTCGTGTGTGCTATGTGTACCATAAAAGATATGACTATGCTGATTCTTAAGAGTAACCAGGGATGCCAACTGTTAATAAATACTGTCTCTATTTTTGTTACCCTAATATCAATTTATCAGAAAGTATGCAAGCCAATAGCTCTAAATTTTCCACACGTATAGTACCTGGCATTGTAGATTAATTTGGAGTAACTAATATACGTCAGTGTTGCCAAATTGATTCTAAGCCTGCTGATAGGTCCAATTTTAAAATGCATGTAACTTCTATACTAACTAATGGATTTCATTCAAAATTGGCACAACAATAAATCATATTATTTCAGATTATTTCTGACCAATACATGCATGACATTGTTGCCAACATGATTTTACGCGCGCTGTTATATCCAATGTTTAACTGCATGTAACGTCCATGCTATCCATTGGACTTCAACCAAATGTTGTATTCTGTACCCTTAGAGATGGAACTAAGAATATATTCAGTCACCAGGGCTGCCAACTTTAGTGCTCTATTAGGCTACATTATGCCAAGTATACAGTATTTCGAACTATTTAGAAATGTCGATATTACCAACTTAATTTCGTCATTATTCTAGATAGATCCATATAGATTAATCATTGATATGAATGTTACATTTTAAGAAAAGTAGGCTCTTTAGTTCGTCACGGAACTTCTTGTGTGGTGTGTGGTGTGGGTTTCTTAATGACCAAGTTGTTGGACCTTTCTGTTTTGCAGAAAAAACAATTGCAAGACTAATTTACCTCGACATGCTCGAACAGTTTGTGTTCGCTCAAATAGAAAATATCGGACAACAGACTGGACAACTTGTCTTTTTTATTCAAGGTGGGGCTCTGCCTCAATACCTTCGCGCGGTACGCGATACACTCGATTCACCTCTGCTGGGCGACAAACGGAGCTCACATTGAAACTTACTAGGGTATGAAAAAATGTTATATTTTCCACGCATATTAAGGCTTAAAGCAACTCCGCCATTGCCCGGTCCCAAGTCCGGGATGAGAAAGGAGGAGGGTTCGATGGCAGGCTTAACAACAAGCCGGTCGGTAAAACAAATTCTGTTGTATCTCAATGCACTGGCTAGAATAAATATTATGGATGAAACTGCTAGGGCGTTCCCCGCTGTAGGCGATGCGCATCATCATCGCCCGAATGGTGTGAGAAATGTGCAAGGGCTCCCCACTCAAGGACGGGGTGGGCTAAAGAAGCGAGTCCAACAAATCAGAATGGCAACCATCAACATTGGTACTCTTACGAGTCGAAGCCGAGAACTTGCAGATACCTTGAAGAACCGACAAGTAGATATTGCCTGCATCCAGGAAACCAAATGGTCTGGCTCAAAATCGAAGGATATTGGTGAAGGATACAAGTTATTCTACCACGGAAAGATATCAGGCAGGAATGGCGTAGCTATAGCTGTGAGTACAAAGTTCAGAGATCATGTCTCTGAAGTAAACCGTCTTTCTGACCGATTGATGTCTATTAAGATCGACACTGGTACGAAAACCTTACGTGTGGTTTCATGTTATGCTCCACAAACTGGGTGCACGGATGATGAGAAGGATGAATTTTGGAACAACCTCGAAACTTACCTACAGTTTGTTGAAGAAGAACTCCTGTTCATTGGTGGTGACTTAAATGGCCACGTTGGAGGGAATAGAAATGGTTTCGAGAGAGTACATGGTGGACAAGGCTTTGGAGAGCGAAATGAGGATGGAAACAGAATCCTGGAATTTGCTGAGGCCTTAGACTTAGCTGTGACTACCACCTTTTACAAAAAGCGACCATCGCACCTCATTACCTACAGTAGTGGTGGAAGAAATACGCAGATTGATTATTGGCTGGTACGAAGGAGTGATCTGAAGTTTGTCACTGATGTAAAAGTCATACCATCAGACATTATTGCGCCCCAACATCATCTGCTTCTCCTCAATTTTCGGATTCGCCTTGATCTCGGCAAGAAAAGTCTTAAATCTACATCGGAACGAATTAAATGGTGGAAATTAAAACAACATCACATCCAGCTGAAAACATCTATAGGTTCTTTATCTATGCCAGAACAAGGTCAACACGTTGATGAAATCTGGGCAAAGGCCTCCTCACATATTACGACTTGTGCTACTGACATCATGGGTAAATCAAAAGCAGACCCTGCAATAAAGCGGGATTAATGCTAGGAAGATGATGATTAAGGCTTAAAGCATTACATTACCTGTAATCTTCTTCTTTCTTCGATTCGGCCAACTAGGGACCACGTCAGTTCAACTGGCTCTTCTTCCGAGCTCTAACTACCGCCCAGTGTTCCCGCATTCGTATCCGGTGTTGTTCTTTTCTCTCTTGAGACCGCGCCTTCCCTGTCTTAAGCTTCGGCTTTTCCTGGAAACCTTTGTGCATACGCAGTTTTTTCTGAAGTGGAACATGCTCCTGGATATCTTTAGGGGAAATTTCCATTTCACGTAGATCTTTCTCAACTTCCGTAAACCATGCCCCTTTGGTTTTCTTATCTTGAAAGTACGTCAATATCCGTTTTGATATCCTTCCTGGCTTCATTCGTGTCACGTGGCTATAAAAGGCAATCCTTCTTTTTCGAATCGTGTCACTGATCTTCTCCACGTGCTTGTATAATTCGTGGTTGTGACGCCTTCTGTACTCGCAGTTTTCTTTGATGGGACTCAGGATTTTCCTCAGAATCTTCCTTTCTTTAACATCTAGTTTTTCCATTAGACCTTTCTTGTTCGTTATTAGAGTCTCAGCCGCATACATTACCTGTAATAGTATTTTTATAGTAATTATTTAAAATCTAGGTAGTATTTTTCGATGACCTTGTATTATTGAGATTAGTTAATATTTGCTATTAATTAGTTGGTGTTAAGTTTAAAGAACCTGAAATGTAAGATAACAATTTAAACGTTAAAGAAAGTTTTTCTTCCGCTGCTGGAGATGACCCAGAGATGTTCTTTACACACACTGACTTGTGTGACCTTCATACCATAAATAAAACGCTGCACTGTGTCTTCCTAGCAATTTCCCTGTAATGCATGGGCATGCCAATATTTTGGCATAATTTGAAAATCAAAATTGGCCACACCCTCTACAGACATAATAATAAAGTATTATAGCGCCCGTGAGAGAAATCTAGCATTTGTTAAACCACCAGCCCAGCTTTACTGTTACGCGGGCGGACGCGACACAGTTCAGGCAGGGGCTATCTTCTTATTCATAAGAAGTAGTTTCGCTGACTTTTTAATAATTGCAAGATACTCGTATTTCCTGTATAATTGAGACGATTAAAGATTTTGGCATAAACTGCACCTTCTACTTTTCCCTGGTTTAAGATCTTGAGTTTTGTGAAGCATACACCTTAGCGTATTATATATGACTAGCGGACCCATGCGAGAACTCTCATTGTGTATAAACCACCCGCACAGACTTACTGTAATGCGGGATGGACGCGACCCAGTTCGACTTGTTTATTTGTTAAAGTCACTTTATAAACAAATACATACATTTCTGTTGACTTGTTAAGAAATGAAAGATATTTCTGTACTATTGAAAGGATTGGGAAAGATTTTGGCACAAACCGCACCTTCGAACTCCCTTTGATTTAAGAGCTAGAGTTTTGTGAAGCATACACCTTAGCGTTTTATGTGCGATTATTATTTTACTGATTTCTAATATAAATTAGATCAAATTCATTTGTGGCAAGAAAGTAATATAAGGAAGGTTAAATTTGTTTAAATGACCAATAAGCCAGATTTTTTTAAATTTCTGTCTCCTCAAAAGGGACATATAACAAATTAGATTTTCAAGCGCAGCACAGCCGTTGGAGGAATCAAAGAAATGGACTGCCTCAAGGTAGTGTTCTGGCTCATATCCTCTTTAACATATATACAAATGACCAGCCAATATCAGTAGGTACTCGAAGCTTTATTTATGTGGATGATCGAGCCATTACCGTCCAGGCGGATCAGTTTGAAGTTGCGGAAAGACGTCTATCTGAAGCTCTAGAGGACCTAAGTGATTATTATACAGGAAACCTATTGAAACCAAACCCTTCGAGAACACAAGTCTGCACTTTTCATCTCAAGAACTGACAGGCAAAGAGGAAACTGCATGTAACGTGGGAAGGTATGCTGTTGGATCACTGTGCGAATCCCAAATATTTAGGGATTGCAGTGGATCGTGCACTCACGTATGAAAGACATTGTCTAAGCACCAAAAATTAGGTATCTGCAAGAAACTGCCTCCTTCGCAAATTATCTGGTACCAGCTGGGGGACTCAAGCTCAAACAATAAGAACCACTGCTTTAGCACTCTGTTACTCTGCTGCATAATATGCATGTCCTGTGTGGTATAGGTCGTGTCATACCAAGCAGGTTGATCCTGCATTAAATGAAACGTGTAGACTCATCACTGGCTGCCTGAGACCCACGCCATGTGATAAACTCTATTGTTTAGCAGACATTGCACCCCCAGATATCAGAAGAGAAGTTGCAGCTAAATGTGAGAGATCTAGGGTTGATGTGTCTCAAGCACATCCATTGTATAGCTTTCAACCAGCCCACTCTCGACTGAAGTCCAGAAGAAGCTTCCTTCACACAACTGAGTGCCTAACTGTCATACCTCAGGTTTTGAGGATAACATCTTGGTTGATCCGAAGCCCCCACATTTCTCAGTGGATGGCTCCATCTGAAAGGCTCCCAACAGGACATACAGAGGCTTGGACAACTTGGAAGTCTCTCAACAGATTGCGATCTGGGGTTGGCAGATCCAAGTCCAACATTCATAAATGGGGTTTTTGCTGTGACTCGGTCCTTTGTGAATGCGTTGAGGAACAGTCGATGGGTCATCTGCTTCAATGCAATTTGTGTTATATATTGTGCACCATGGAGGATCTGGTGAAGGCTATACCAAATGGACGTAACATGGCAAAATATTGGTCATGCATTTAGAGACTTAAATGTTCAAGTTTTGTATTTTTTGCTGCCCATTTCGTACATAATTTATTCTGTAATATTTTTGTTCCTGACACGAGTAAATAAATTATTATTATTATTGTTATTATTATTATTATTATTATTTACCATTTATTTAACAGGGAAGCTGTGTTACAAAATGAGTAAAAACATTGTCATTACCAAGCCCGGATGTTTAGTTTCTACGAATTTAAAATTAGATTCCATCAGCATATTAGAATTTCACTGGATCTTATAGCATATATTCAATTTAGTAATTAATAGGACTTTTGGAATATGCATTTATATAAATCACTGGGCATACCATGTTAATTGTTGGAACTCGCTTTAAAGGAAGATGCAATTAATACATTCTGTACATACCCAATCGGGCAATAAAATGTTTGGCTCAAATGTTAACCTGTTGTTGTGGTATGTATACGTCAACATTAAGAAATCACGTGTGCCTCTAACAACCATATTCAACAATAGCGTAAGTTACAGTAAAAATATATTTACTGAAGACAGACCTTTTAATTAGGGTTTATTATTGAAAGTATTAAGCCGAATATTACACAAGATTTCGTAAGGTCATTTAACACATTCCATATTCGAACGGTCTCCTTTCATTTTGAAAATAGTTTTATATTAATAAAAGTAACCTGTTTGCTTAACCCTTATGGTTCTAGGAAGCGATATATCGGCCACGTTCTTTATTCAATTTGTATTATTATTATTGGCAGTCACGTAATGCTGTCATTGTTGTAATCAGGACAATGCGGTGGATATATTAATGTTGCGTGAATAATTAGATTCATAAGAAGTATTGTTTGAACATGCTGCAATCAGCTGACATACCACGCTTGTTATCTTTGAAGTCTTGTTTATTTACGTTAAGATAGATTCTCTCTGAATGAAGAGGAAATAGATTCTCTTTGAATGAAGAGGAAATAAATAAGATTTTTTAAAACGTTACTATTTAGGTTACGTAGATTATCAAAATTAGGTAACTTTCAGCACTTGAAAATGTTAAAAAATTGAATTTTTATGTAAAAAAATGCATTTTATTTTAATTCAGATTTGTAAGAATATCCATTTCAATTTACATTATTAATGTTAAACTAATAACGCTGAAGACGATGATATTGTTGTATCGAAACGTGTACGTTTGAAGTTTTAATAAACATCATTTCACAGTATTGACAGGGAGGATTAAATAATATATATATGGATCAACTGTTACCAATCTGATATGGTAAACATACACTCATTTTATGAAGTATGGGAACCATTTGACAGTGTTGCCTAGTGATGTAGTTAGTTAGTTATTGTTGTTGTAAAGGGCAGAACTACAAGGTAATCTGCCCCTCCTAGTGATGTATCAGAATTTTATTTAGTCGGTCAACACGATTTTCATCCAGTTAAATACTCCCCCAGCCCCGGTGTTTCTACAAAGAGTGTGTTCATTAAGCGCTATCTCTACTTAGTATAAAACTAAATCCCCGATTCTTGGATGTTCCGGGTAATCTCGAGAACCACTGGATGGACTTTGATGCGGTTTTTACCATTCTGTAAAGGTTTCTCGAGGAAGATTTCTGTACAAAATAATTTATGTATGACCAAACGAAGCCAAGAAGTAACGATTTCAGTGAATTGAATCGAAGAAAAACCAGCCGTCCATGTGCCTTTTAAGCTTACGCATAATAAATCGTTAAAACTACCTAATACACTATGAGTGTAAGAATTGTTCAGCATAAAAGGTTCTACAAAAATAACGTACGGGACAAAATATCTTTATCTTCAATACATCGCTCACTTTAAGTTTTTACATTTTCATTTCTTCCAACAGTCTCCAGTTTACGACCTAGCTAGCGAGCGAGCCTATCACCCCAGTTTCAGCCTTCGTTCCGCAGAATACACAGTCAAGTGTGTTTTATGCACCTCGCCAATCTTAAATTTTAGAATTCTTTGCACATTCTATCTCAATGATACTATGATTAATAGTCTAGTCAATGATTTTAACCCATTATGTCGAGACGGAAAAAGGATTTAGGTCATAGTTTATTGAATCGAAAACAAGTAGTTCCGTGAAGAACTATACAGCCTATTTTCATATATCCTACTTATGTTAATCGCCACTATCAACATACACAATTTCAGTTTGATTGCTGTAATAGATTCGTAGATATTCAGTATCGTCTAAATATTTCGGATGGTCGCCATGTTGGATTGTTAAAAGTATAGGCCATAGAGTCATGTACCATTAAAGGAAAATTATTGCGTAGGTTTATTATTCAAACTTTCACTTCGATCGCATGACTACATCACAAGAAATAACTTAATTTTAAAATTCGCACTGCCGCCATCTTGAGGTTATGTAAACAATTGAACTAAATTAGATACCAGTGGATTACAATGTGTATAAATATTTCCTGTACCAGGTTTCAGTGCGCTTGGAACATTAAATCGCGAGAAAGGTCTATTTAAAATGTTCAAATTCGCTTGGCCGCCATGTTCGTTTTGTAGTTAACCGGTTTTTGAAAATCTTATAGATGGACTTCCAGTAGTGCCCTTTATCTCCGTACAAAATTTTAGGGAGATACCGCTAATAGTTTCAGAGATATAGAATGCCGGTGAAATATTTCGCACATCCACCATCTTGTGATTATGTAAACAATTAAACGAAGTTAGATGTCGGTGCATTACAATGTACATAAACATATACTGTACCAAGTTTCATTGCGTTTGGTTGGTCAAATCGCGAGAAACGTCTATTTAAAAGTCGCAAATTCGCTTGGCCACCATGTTGGTTTTGTAGTTACCAGGTTTTCAAAAGTCACATAAGTGAACTTATAGCAGTTCCCTCTATCACCATAGAAAATGTCAGGGTAATATTGGTAATAGTTTCGGAGATATTGAATGCTGGTGAAATATTTCGGACAGCCGCCATGTTGGATTGGTGAGTCGTAACAAAATTTGAAGGGCACGGTCGAGGTCGCCGGGAATAGTGCTATGAACTTTCCGAGTTTCATTGAAATCGCTCCTGCCGTTTAGATTTTATTAGGGGGGGGGACACACGAATCACACACACACGCACGCACACACACACGGACAAAAGGTGATCTCATAAGCCTATTTTTTCAAAATTGAAAATAGGCTAAAAATCATCTTTTAAGCTTACGATGGGTAAACCGTTAACATACCGGGCGAAGCTGGGGCGGGTTGCTAATATTTCATATAATATTTATTTCAGGTTAGAGGGTTTAAGTATTTGCACTCCTCGTCTAATATGATTGGGTACAATTGTGTTGACCGACTGAAAAGCATTCTATGATAAGGACAGTATAGTCACTATAATATTATACCTTACCAACGATAGGCAGATGCTCCGCTGTGCAGTAAAAGACTCCTCAATCGTAGCCTACATCCGTTTCCACTTACCTGAAAGCAAAACAATTGTATTAATTTAACTTGCATGTAAGTTATGTTTAAATAAAATTATGTCATAGCTAAAAATATTAGAAATATAGGAATATACAAGGTGTTTGAAAATTTGTGTGCCTCCCTTTCAGAGTGCGTCAAGTGAGGAAATGTCTGTCCAAATATAGGATATAAGATGAGATTATTATACGCAATTCTTCGTACACCTCATAAAATATGAACTTATTAAAATATTATATTCAACCCTCAACAATGCCTTATATAAACATTTAATCCCTAATAATTGATCATTATCATCATTTATTGTTATTAATGCCCCGGACAGAAAACAAGAGAATAATACCTAAAATTTAAATAAAAAAGAACACAGGTATTAATTAGAACAAGAACTTCAGTGCACAAATTGGCAAAGAGAGGAAATATCGATATTGGGTTGGGAAATGGTCTGGCCTTAAGCAAACTAATAAGAACGACATGAGACTCATCTGGTTATGTTTTTATGCAGAAGTCATGATTTATTTTTTAAATCAACCTTCTTTAAGAAACTCCCTTCTAAAACTAGGACTAGAGTCTCACCTAATTCCTTATTGGGTGAGTGTCAACTGGATCATGTACTAATTTCCCGTTTGTATACTGCAGAAATCATGAAACTAAAAGTACTGAAAGGCCTGGACTTAGATTCTGATCATTATCCAACAACATTTTCCCTTGATGTGATCCCTGAGAAACGAAACTTTACAAAACGAGTTCCTCAATGTAAATATGATATAGGAAATATTAAAAGTAATGAAAACTGCATGAAAGGAACTGAAGAAATACATCCACGGAGTTGGAGCAACTTCAAGCAGGACTGTTACAAACAGCTGTAAACATAGCCCCGTTAACAAGAACAAGAAAACACCCATGGTGGACAGATGAATGTAGGCAGCAAACCTGGCATAATTGGTCATGCAATAAAACTCCAACCACATTTCAAGAACTTAAAAACGTTCGGAAGATAGTTACAAAATCAATAGGGAGAATTCGTACGCAAAGTGAAGATTTTAAATTACAATCAATAGAATAGGACTTTAAGCAACATAAGTCAAGAAACTATTATAGAACGTTCAAGCAAAAGTTGACAAAGTATTCTTCGCCATCGCTCCATTTTGTTAATGAAAATTGAGAATTGACTCATGCTATAGATGCAAACTGTACAATCCTTGCAGTATACTTTTCTAAATTACTTAACATTGATTAAACCAGAAGCTCTTTATGCTTCAGAAATGCTCAATTTACAACTTAAAACAATTAGGAACAATTAGAGATTAAGGAAAGGAAAATTATACGAAAGATCTTAGGGCCTAGAATTAAAAATGGCATACACTATCGCAAACCCAACTCTGAAATATATATGAAAATTTCTAAACTTACCGATACCATGAGAATGAGAAGAATTCAATTTTTGGGCCATTTGGAAAGAATGAATCATAAGAGACTTACTTACCGAATCCACAAATTTCTGCAGAACAAACGTACAAGACCAAAGTGGTACAAACAGGTGGAGAGGGACCTAGTGGATATGGGATCGCCAGATCTGATGAATAGATCGGAAGAAACCAACACGACGTGCATGGTCAGAGGAACAGAAACAACTACAATCCATGCTTATGAAGAGCTATTGGGCAAGGAGGAAGGCTCAACATACGTTGATTCCGCGTGGTCCTAAGTGACCCATCCGCGAGGAGAAGAGAAGAAGAACAAGAGGGACTAAGAGGAGTGCACAAGTATTGATCACAGATGTTCTTCCACCTTCCTTAGTCCCTTGCATCTTCCACTGTTGCTGATGGTGTCACCTTTCCTAGAGCCATCATCGTCCGATCCCTCCGTCTTGTTCTAGGGCGGCCTCTCAGGCGTCTCCCAGTTGGTGTTGAGTTGAAAACACAATTTGATATGGAATCCTCCACTCTAATTACATGGTACAACCACTGCAACATCCTCCTCTCTAGAATTTGGTTGATATTCGTCTCCCCGAAGCGTTGATACCGGTTTTTCCGAGGACTTTTCCTTAAGACCTACCTTAATATTTAATAGAAAAAATAGAAAAATGTGCCTAATCACGGCCTTGTAAAGTGGAGGCCTTACACTTCACTTTGTGACATCACACGTTGCGGGCTATCTCCCGAAATCTTGCGCACACTTCAAGTCACACCACACCGCCGTACATCATGATACCAACTCAATTATTTCACAGAATACGGCAGGAAAATGTAATAGAAGAGTTCTAGATGCTAACAATGGAAATAAAGACTTTCACTTTCTTCGTCTTTCATTTACTTAAGAAAAAGCAAATGTTGAAACATTTTCCTCTTTATTAGAGTGGTAAGTAGATTTACATCCCGAAACACTACACGTTCATCTCTACTTACAGGAAAGAACCTCCGCTACACTGACGAAATGAGTTAAGAGAAATCCTGTGTACAATGGTTTTAAAATAAACAAATAGGAAGATAAATGTACTTTAGTACAAGGTACTATCTCGTGGAAGATCACATTGTTAAGTAACAATTTATTTAACTCTTGAAGTAGAAATAGTAGTGTAATCCTAAATCCCTCAATTGATTCTAGGATACTACAGCTCTATTAATACATATAAATTATATTTTAATGGTTAAAACTATCTTTGAAACTACACAATTATTTAGAACACCTAGCAGTGCTTATTGTTCAAACACCAATCATTATAACTGAAGTTATAATAATTCAGCCGTACAAACACTACGATGCAAAGAGCAATGTTTTCAAAGTCGTTTAACACATTAATACTTGCTCAAATCACTGTAGAACCCATTTAACACCCGTTAGAAATACTACCACGTGTGTACTTACAGTGCTTGGAAAGATTAGTGTTACGGCCCGGCCCCATCCATGAAATAGTCCTCAAGTACCATTTTTCCCCGAAACTACTAAAAAGGACCTAAAAGCACATCGCAGACCAAACCAAGTTACCACATGATGCAATTATTGCTAAACTAAACCAAACACTTAGTCGGCAAGTTTGCGACGTAAATGACAAACCTCAAGCAAGTCACGGGACAGCACAAGACATTAAACACGGTATACTGTCTACCATGGTTGACCCACGTTAACTTCCAAACGGACAGGCGATGAAGTAGGCTACTGTTTTGGATGATCGATATTCGACACTTATCTGCTACTGGTGTTTATTCTATATACGAAATTTACGCTGAAGAAAGTTTATTATCTCTGTTCTACGATTGTGGGCATTTTGGTTTAGACTGACTCAACTGATTTCGTTCAGCGATTATTAATGCATCTAAGAGATTTAGAGACGTTTTTTATTATTGATTGTGTTGATTTTTGCTACAGCTGTAATGCAGATAATAGTGAATACGTGGTTGTTCTGTGTTGCATTTTTATTTTATTTATAATGTTCCAAGTTACTTCCCCATTCTGCATAATCTCCATTGTGATGGTGGAAATTAAGAAATGACTAACTTTGGAAAAGAGTGTCTGTTTTCCTTCTATGAATAAAAAGCAACCCTTTACAGAGGGAAATAAGCCACTGAATAGGCATACACAATTTTTAGTGTGGCAGTGAGATATATCAAGGAAATACTACGGAATGGGAAGGTTTAGGATATCAGAAAGTAGAGAAAAACGGCACATGTAAGAAGAAATCATCACAAACATGTAGGCGATTATGATAATCTGGTGATATACTGTAGATGCATTGCCTCTCACTGCGAGGCCGCCCGAGTGTTGCGACGTCATAATTCTTATACATCATTGGTATCAGGCCTGAAGTTTACGAAGGCCGCAGACTAATACCTACTGTACGTAATCCTATTTTTCGCTTAATCTACTTGAACAGCATTAGTGTCAATGAGAACTATGTCCTAAACTCAATTATTAGCGAATTGAGTACACACTGCGTCATAAAACTTGAAGTAAAATGCCACCCGAGAAACGCCGGGTTCAAAAACTAGCACGGAGTGCCATGAACTTCACAACTTTCAGATTTGGGCTGATATTTTCTCACTTCAGGCGCCCTGAAAGGGTGTCAACACAATTTTGAATTGAATAACAAGATGTTTGTAAAGTTCTACCCGTGGAGCACGCGTTTAAGAAAGTGTGGCTCGTGTCGAAAATCTGATTCTTAAAACATGTTCCGCACACGCGTATCTCCGAACATCTAAAACCGTTTTCTGCACGACATGGTGAAATTAAAATCTTATACATTATCGCAAGTTGGATTCAGTGAAACTGTTCACACTTCAATTCCTTACTTCCGATGGCGAGATTCATTAAAAAGGTCATATGATAACGTTAAACATATTGAATTTAAGGTAAATTTAAGCAGTTACTCAATAAAGAAGAAGTATTCTTCACGCCACTGAAAGCCTGTCAGTCTCTCCTCCAGCATTTAGACTGCTTTCTTGGCGTTCCAGATCTAACGACCCTGCAGGATGAATGCTACCGTCTGAACACCAGCCCGCTGGACACGAAGAAACTTGGTCAACGTGGAAGACTCTCAACAGGCTACGCACTGGAGTAGGGAGGTCTAAAACCAACTTGGTAAAATGGGGATTTGCTTGTAACTCGACCATGTGTGTATGTGGTGAGAAACAAGCCATGAACCACCTCCTCGTTTGCAAGTTGTGTCCAATTACATATTCTCCACAGAACCTCATGGACGGAACACCTGAAGCTTGCAAATTAGCAAATTACTGGTCTCACTACATTTAAATTGAGTATATGTATGCGTGAGGGTAAATAGTATTCAAATAACCATGCAATGTACAGAACTAAATGTAATTGTTTTGATTGTTCAATGATATTATATTCTCTGGCGCGATTAAATAAGTAATGCAGTTAAAATGTTGTACACTGCGTATGGTAGCGTAATTTTATTTTAATATCTTCCTCCACCTAGAGACTTCCCCATGACAATTAACATCCCAAACAATAAATACAGGTCTAAAAGGTCAGTCATAGTTGATTGGTTGGTTGGCTCCTCAGTTTAGGGGCTGCGACAACGCGGTCATGTGTACTTTGGGTGTGTGTAGAATCTGTTTGATAACCTGTGTTAATTGTGATGGCTGTATTAATGTGTGTTATCTGTGATTCAGGTAGAAGGCCTGCAGACGATCACTTTTTCAAGCAGTTCCTACTTTTGCTACCAAATACTACCATCCATGACATCTAGCAGCGAATTTGGCTGCTAGATGCTATCCCAGGTAGCACCTGGTGACGAATGTTGGAAGTAATGTGGCGTTATCAAACTGACCTACAAATTTTAGCTTACACTATTGTAGTTAGTGGAAGGTTCTTTTACATGCCATAAATCTATGACATGAGATCACCGGCTTTACTTCCCCTTCAAAGAAGACATACTTTGGGATTTTTAACGCTCTTAAAAAATCCGACGACTTCGGCCCAGTTTGAACCCGAGATCTTGGGGATAAAAGCTCTGCATGCTACCAACTACGCCACCTAAGCCGCCCGGTAAGTCATGGAATGATGCTCAAAGCTTTGAAAACAATTTGGGAATTTAAATCTATTTTTTTTTTATTTCTAAAAGAAAATTGTGTAATCAACGTCTGAAAATCCACAGCCTGCTTCCAGTCGACCGACCGGGTCAGGGAATGGAATGAATGAAGCCCCCATCTAGCGGCGAGGATATGAACTGTGCCGGCTGCCGAAGCCTCTCGCACTCCCCTGGGGCAATGATTAAATGAATGACAGATGAAATGACAGTGGAGAGTGTTCCTGGAATGAAATTTGTAACAGGAAAAACTCGAGTACCCGGAGAAAAACCTGTCTGTCTCCGCTTTGTCCAGCACAAATCTCACATTTAGTGACCAGGATTTGAAACACAATATTTACAACAGGCGTGATAAATAGAAACACACAAGAAATGAACTCAATAGAACAGAACTAAAATACGCCTAACAATAAGGCCAGTTTATATTATGTTTGTTTTTGTTTCCTATGAGGGGGTTGGACATTGTTAAAATGATTCAAGGGTATAATTTGGTATTGTGGTTTCTGTAGTAGTGTGTGTATTTACAATTGAGGTGAGGATTGGGAAGGAGGCGGCTGTGGCGTGAAGTTAGGAATCATTCCGGGATTTGCCTGGAGTAGAAACGGGGAAACTCTAGGAAAACAATTTCCAGAATGACTGAAATGGAAATTGAACCCACCTCTTCTCAGTTTAGCCTCACGAGACTGTGGATCGCCCAATCTAACCCTCAGACCAGAAATAAATTCCTTTGCAGAACTGAGCATCTCACTCGGACCTCCGGGGTGACAATCTAGAGTGCTAGCTGCTACACCTCGAGGTGGTCTTGTTCATTATTATTGAAGTTACAAGGTTACAGATGTTTGCTGTCGGGGGCCTTGGGGTATCGTGGTCATATAGCCCCATGTACTTGGGTGTGTGTGTGTGTGCCGAATCTACCTGAAAAGCTGTATCTTTGTGATGTTCTAATGAGTGTACCTGTGGTGTTTTTGTTGTTGTTGTTTCATTTGAGGGGCTCGGACATCGTGGTCATTCAGCCCCATGTACATGGTTGCGAGTATAATTTGTCTGATAACTTGTGTTATCGTGGTGCCTCTAGTATAGTGTATATTTGCAATTCATGTGAGGAATGGGATGGAGGCGGTCTTGTCCTTAAGCCAGGAACCACCTTAGCATTTGCTTGAGATGAAATGGGAAACCATGGAAATCCATTTCAAGGATTGCTAGGAGGCTCGACTCAGTTTTACATCACGAGGTTGAGTGTACCCAGTTCAGTCATCAGACCAAAACAAAAATAGTTTAAGAGCTGGCAATTGAATCTGGACCTCCAGGGTGACAGCCAAGAATGCTTGCCACTACACCACAAGGTAGTCATTTGATTTCATTTAAGTTACGAGGTTAAAGAGGTTGGTTGCCGGTGATTCATCGTAGCCATGTAGCCTCTTGTGTTCGGAGGTGCGAGTAAAATCTTCTTGATAACCTGTGCCATTGTGATGGCTGTCTTAATGTGTGTATTTGTAGTCGAGGCTATATTATCAATATTGTGACGCTTGATTTGAAATACATACATTTTCATTTGAGACTGTTTTGACTGTTTATTATCCAGTCTAGTCTGCACGTCTCTAATTGCTAACATTGAAATCATTTACTCAAATTAAATCCCCTCCTCTTAGCAGCAAATGGTGTGGAGCCTGAGTGATATTTAACCTGAAAAAGTCACACAGCAGCATCTCACTTTTGTCAGCATCTCCTACCGTAACTTTTATTATCAGCCTGATTCTTTTTATGGAGGAGTTAAAACTTTTATGTATCAAAGTGAATGAGTTTAACTTACGGGGAAGTTCGTAAATGGCCCATTAAAGCTCCTTGTATTTCTCTTGCCGTGCGAAGACTCGATAATGTGGCCACAGAAAATACACTCTTCGATCACGTTTCTAATTAAACTTATCTTGGAGCAGATAACCTAGCTGTTCCACTACTTAAACCGACAATAACAAACTAAACCTATCTTGTATATAATGGCTATTGTTTTAGTTCTTTAATGGCTGTTATAATTCAAATCACCCCGCGGCGTAGCTGCGCTCGTTAAATCGTGCACCATGACCAAAGCCCTCTGCGAATAAACCCGCGGATATCCACAAAATGTTTCGCCATGCGGATAGCGGATAAGCTGCGGATAATGTTTGGAGTAAATTTGCGGATAGTTTTTAGAATACAATCCGAACTTGTTTAGGCTTAAGGTACTCATCGACACTCCATCAGTCATTTTCAAGAAAATTTTCGATTTTTTATTGTCTTATTCGATAGTATGTCCTCTCTAGTTTCCATAAATATATAGTTTATGCTAGTTTTATTGTTGTTTAGCTCATTTATATTCACTTTAATGATCGACGAGCACGCTTTTCAGCAGCTGTCACTTTGACGCATAGGTGCAGCAGATAAAGCACACATTAATCTGGCTTTGAAACAGTCTACTCCAGAACTAAAACAATATAGGAGATACTCACGGGTCGGAGAATGCAGACGATTGACCTAAAATCCCAAGAAAAGGCAGTTTTTAGGAGTTGAAAAGTAAGACTCTTTACTCTAAATGTGTACCTCAACTTTAAGTTACGATTTCTCTCACTTCATTTTTTTCAATATTTGTCTTGACTTGGGCAGTTAAAATGTCCACTTAGAATTCAGATATTAGTTTCAGTTAAAAACTAAAATATAGACAAATAATGCAGCTATGTAGTAAAGCAGAATGAAGCTGTTAAATTGAAATTAGGGCTCGCGCCCCCCACAGTTAATTTATTGCTTCAATCAAAATAACGTAAATAGTAAAACAAAGCAAATATATTTGCTTCAATCAATGATACAAAAACGATTCTGCTATACAACATTCTGAACATAAAGCAGATCAATTTGCGACAACAATGACTCAATTAAGTTGAAAAGGAGCAAAGATATCGCGTCCTAAAAATGCACGTTATTTTTGTGATTAATCTTTGAAAAAGACCCCCCAAATTTATTTAATTTTTTTTTTTTTTTTTTTTGGCAAAAATCCACTAGTTTATATTCTTGGAATCAGTGATATCAATTTCAAGAAAATAAGATAACTTGTAATTAAAGTCTTAAGTAGTGTCGATGAGTACCGTTTAGGCTTAATACTAGGACCCAAATGTTTATTATGACATATCTGTATTTTTCTTCAATTTTTTTTCATGACAAATGTAAGATGATAATTTAGGCTAATGAAAATCCACAGCCTGCTTCCAGTCTCCGACCGGGTCAGGAATGGAATGAATGAAGCCCCTATCTAGCGGCGAGGATATGAACTGTGCCGGCTGCCGAGGCCTGACGCACTCCTCTAGGGCAATGATTAAGTGAATGACAGATGAAATGAAATGATAGTGGAGAGTGTTGCTGGAATGCAATTTTGACAGGGAAAACCGGAGTACCCGGAGAAAAACCTGTCTGCCTCCGTTCTGTAATTTAGGCTAATCTCATTCAAATTATGGCATTTATCATAATTAACACTCCGAACAGTAAAGGTTGCGATTCTGGCTGTATAACATTCATTTTAAACATAGCAAATGACATACAGTACAAAGCCTAAGGGTAGGTGGTTGGTTGGTTTCTCAGTTTAGTGGCTGCGACTTCGTGTCATGTAGCCCCGTGTACTTTGGGTGTATGTGTAGGATCTGTCTGATAAAATAACCGGTGTTAATTGTGATGGCTCTATTAATGTGTGTTATCTGTTTTTAATTCAAGGACTGCTGACATTCAATTTTCAAGTAGGTCCTACTTTTGCTAGCAAACGCCACCGTCAACGGCAACTAGTTCTGAACCTGATTACTAGATGCCACCGCAGTCGGCTCCTGGCCACGAGCGTTAGAGACTAAGAGCGTTAGTCAAATATAACCTATAATTTAGCTTCACAGAAATGTAATTAGTGGAAGGTTCTTTTACATGGCATAAATATATTACATGGGACCGCCGGCTTAACTTCCCCTCCGAAGTAAGGCATACTGAGGGATTTTTAACGCTCTTAAATAATCTGACGGTTTCGACTGGGTTTGAACCCGCGACCGGGGGAATAGAAGCACAGCATGTTATTAACTACGCTACGGAAGCCGCTCACAAAAGGCCTAAGGGAACGGCGTTTGCCTCAAATGTCTAAATATGTTGCTTTAGTAAAGTATGCTTCATCTAATTAAAAGTATTACTGTAATGCCAGTAGATTCGGATAAGAAACGTGGAAATACAGATAATAGTCGTGTGGATGTGGGGCGTATGCGGAAAACAGTCGTGCATTAGCGGGGCGGATGTGGATAACAGTCGTGCATAAGTGTGGCGGATGTGGATAACAGTCGTGCATAAGCGGGGCGGATGTGGATAACAGTCGTGCATAAGCGGGGCGGATGTGGATAACAGTCGTGCATAAGAGGGGCGGATGTGGATAACAGTCGTGCATAAGCGGGGCGGTTGTGGATAACAGTCGTGCATAAGCGGGGCGGATGTGGATAACAGTCGTGCATAAGAGGGGCGGATGTGGATAACAGTCGTGCATAAGAGGGGCGGATGTGGATAACAGTCGTGCATAAGCGGGGCGGATGTGGATAACAGTCGTGCATAAGCGGGGCGGATGTGGATAACAGTCGTGCATAAGAGGGGCGGATGTGGATAACAGTCGTGCATAAGAGGGGCGGTTGTGGATAACAGTCGTGCATAAGAGGGGCGGATGTGGATAACAGTCGTGCATAAGCGGGGCGGATGTGGATAACAGTCGTGCATAAGCGGGGCGGATGTGGATAACAGTCGTGCATAAGAGGGGCGGATGTGGATAACAGTCGTGCATAAGCGGGGCGGATGTGGATAACAGTCGTGCATTAGCGGGACGGATGTGGATAACAGTCGTGCATAAGCGGGGCGGATGTGGATAACAGTCGTGCATAAGAGGGGCGGATGTGGATAACAGTCGTGCATAAGCGGGGCGGATGTGGATAACAGTCGTGCATAAGCGGGGCGGATGTGGATAACAGTCGTGCATAAGAGGGGCGGATGTGGATAACAGTCGTGCATAAGAGGGGCGGATGTGGATAACAGTCGTGCATAAGCGGGGCGGATGGGGATAACAGTCGAGCACAAGAGGGGCGGATGTGGATAACAGTCGTGCATAAGCGGGGCGGATGTGGATAACAGTCGTGCATAAGCGGGGCGGATGTGGATAACAGTCGTGCATAAGCGGGGCGGATGTGGATAACAGTCGTGCATAAGCGGGACGGTTGTGGATAACAGTCGTGCATAAGCGGGGCGGATGTGGATAACAGTCGTGCATAAGCGGGGCGGATGTGGATAACAGTCGTGCATAAGAGGGGCGGATGTGGATAACAGTCGTGCATAAGAGGGGCGGATGTGGATAACAGTCGTGCATAAGAGGGGCGGATGTGGATAACAGTCGTGCATAAGTGGGGCGGTTGTGGATAACAGTCGTGCATAAGCGGGGCGGATGTGGATAACAGTCGTGCATAAGCGGGACGGATGTGGATAACAGTCGTGCATAAGCGGGGCGGATGTGGATAACAGTCGTGCATAAGAGGGGCGGATGTGGATAACAGTCGTGCATAAGCGGGGCGGATGTGGATAACAGTCGTGCATAAGAGGGGCGGATGTGGATAACAGTCGTGCATAAGCGGGGCGGATGTGGATAACAGTCGTGCATAAGCGGGGCGGATGTGGATAACAGTCGTGCATAAGCGGGGCGGATGTGGATAACAGTCGTGCATAAGAGGGGCGGATGTGGATAACAGTCGTGCATAAGCGGGCGGATGTGGATAAGTGTCGTGCATAAGAGGGGCGGATGTGGATAACAGTCGTGCATAAGCGGGGCGGATGTGGATAACAGTCGTGCATAAGCGGGGCGGATGTGGATAACAGTCGTGCATAAGAGGGGCGGTTGTGGATAACAGTCGTGCATAAGCGGGGCGGATGTGGATAACAGTCGTGCATAAGCGGGGCGGATGTGGATAACAGTCGTGCATAAGAGGGGCGGATGTGGATAACAGTCGTGCATAAGCGGGGCGGATGTGGATAACAGTCGTGCATAAGAGGGGCGGTTGTGGATAACAGTCGTGCATAAGCGGGGCGGATGTGGATAACAGTCGTGCATAAGCGGGGCGGATGTGGATAACAGTCGTGCATAAGAGGGGCGGATGTGGATAACAGTCGTGCATAAGCGGGGCGGATGTGGATAACAGTCGTGCATAAGAGGGGCGGTTGTGGATAACAGTCGTGCATAAGCGGGGCGGATGTGGATAACAGTCGTGCATAAGAGGGGCGGATGTGGATAACAGTCGTGCATAAGCGGGGCGGATGTGGATAACAGTCGTGCATAAGCGGGGCGGATGTGGATAACAGTCGTGCATAAGCGGGGCGGATGTGGATAACAGTCGTGCATAAGCGGGGCGGATGTGGATAACAGTCGTGCATAAGCTGGGCGGATGTGGATAACAGTCGTGCATAAGAGGGGCGGATGTGGATAAGTGTCGTGCATAAGAGGGGCGGATGTGGATAACAGTCGTGCATAAGCGGGGCGGATGTGGATAACAGTCGTGCATAAGCGGGGCGGATGTGGATAACAGTCGTGCATAAGCTGGGCGGATGTGGATAACAGTCGTGCATAAGAGGGGCGGATGTGGATAACAGTCGTGCATAAGCGGGGCGGATGTGGATAACAGTCGTGCATAAGCGGGGCGGATGTGGATAACAGTCGTGCATAAGCTGGGCGGATGTGGATAACAGTCGTGCATAAGAGGGGCGGATGTGGATAACAGTCGTGCATAAGCGGGGCGGATGTGGATAACAGTCGTGCATAAGCGGGGCGGATGTGGATAACAGTCGTGCATAAGCGGGGCGGATGTGGATAACAGTCGTGCATAAGCTGGGCGGATGTGGATAACAGTCGTGCATAAGAGGGGCGGATGTGGATAACAGTCGTGCATAAGAGGGGCGGTTGTGGATAACAGTCGTGCATAAGCGGGGCGGATGTGGATAACAGTCGTGCATAAGAGGGGCGGTTGTGGATAACAGTCGTGCATAAGCGGGGCGGATGTGGATAACAGTCGTGCATAAGCGGGGCGGATGTGGATAACAGTCGTGCATAAGAGGGGCGGTTGTGGATAACAGTCGTGCATAAGCGGGGCGGATGTGGATAACAGTCGTGCATAAGCGGGGCGGATGTGGATAACAGTCGTGCATAAGCGGGGCGGATGTGGATAACAGTCGTGCATAAGCGGGACGGTTGTGGATAACAGTCGTGCATAAGCGGGGCGGATGTGGATAACAGTCGTGCATAAGCGGGGCGGATGTGGATAACAGTCGTGCATAAGAGGGGCGGATGTGGATAACAGTCGTGCATAAGAGGGGCGGATGTGGATAACAGTCGTGCATAAGAGGGGCGGATGTGGATAACAGTCGTGCATAAGTGGGGCGGTTGTGGATAACAGTCGTGCATAAGCGGGGCGGATGTGGATAACAGTCGTGCATAAGCGGGACGGATGTGGATAACAGTCGTGCATAAGCGGGGCGGATGTGGATAACAGTCGTGCATAAGAGGGGCGGATGTGGATAACAGTCGTGCATAAGCGGGGCGGATGTGGATAACAGTCGTGCATAAGAGGGGCGGATGTAGATAACAGTCGTGCATAAGCGGGGCGGATGTGGATAACAGTCGTGCATAAGCGGGGCGGATGTGGATAACAGTCGTGCATAAGCGGGGTGGATGTGGATAACAGTCGTGCATAAGAGGGGCGGATGTGGATAACAGTCGTGCATAAGCGGGCGGATGTGGATAAGTGTCGTGCATAAGAGGGGCGGATGTGGATAACAGTCGTGCATAAGCGGGGCGGATGTGGATAACAGTCGTGCATAAGCGGGGCGGATGTGGATAACAGTCGTGCATAAGAGGGGCGGTTGTGGATAACAGTCGTGCATAAGCGGGGCGGATGTGGATAACAGTCGTGCATAAGCGGGGCGGATGTGGATAACAGTCGTGCATAAGAGGGGCGGATGTGGATAACAGTCGTGCATAAGCGGGGCGGATGTGGATAACAGTCGTGCATAAGAGGGGCGGATGTGGATAACAGTCGTGCATAAGCGGGGCGGATGTGGATAACAGTCGTGCATAAGAGGGGCGGTTGTGGATAACAGTCGTGCATAAGCGGGGCGGATGTGGATAACAGTCGTGCATAAGAGGGGCGGTTGTGGATAACAGTCGTGCATAAGCGGGGCGGATGTGGATAACAGTCGTGCATAAGCGGGGCGGATGTGGATAACAGTCGTGCATAAGCGGGGCGGATGTGGATAACAGTCGTGCATAAGCTGGGCGGATGTGGATAACAGTCGTGCATAAGAGGGGCGGATGTGGATAACAGTCGTGCATAAGAGGGGCGGTTGTGGATAACAGTCGTGCATAAGCGGGGCGGATGTGGATAACAGTCGTGCATAAGAGGGGCGGTTGTGGATAACAGTCGTGCATAAGCGGGGCGGATGTGGATAACAGTCGTGCATAAGCGGGGCGGATGTGGATAACAGTCGTGCATAAGAGGGGCGGTTGTGGATAACAGTCGTGCATAAGCGGGGCGGATGTGGATAACAGTCGTGCATAAGCGGGGCGGATGTGGATAACAGTCGTGCATAAGCGGGGCGGATGTGGATAACAGTCGTGCATAAGCGGGACGGTTGTGGATAACAGTCGTGCATAAGCGGGGCGGATGTGGATAACAGTCGTGCATAAGCGGGGCGGATGTGGATAACAGTCGTGCATAAGAGGGGCGGATGTGGATAACAGTCGTGCATAAGAGGGGCGGATGTGGATAACAGTCGTGCATAAGAGGGGCGGATGTGGATAACAGTCGTGCATAAGTGGGGCGGTTGTGGATAACAGTCGTGCATAAGCGGGGCGGATGTGGATAACAGTCGTGCATAAGCGGGACGGATGTGGATAACAGTCGTGCATAAGCGGGGCGGATGTGGATAACAGTCGTGCATAAGAGGGGCGGATGTGGATAACAGTCGTGCATAAGCGGGGCGGATGTGGATAACAGTCGTGCATAAGAGGGGCGGATGTAGATAACAGTCGTGCATAAGCGGGGCGGATGTGGATAACAGTCGTGCATAAGCGGGGCGGATGTGGATAACAGTCGTGCATAAGCGGGGTGGATGTGGATAACAGTCGTGCATAAGAGGGGCGGATGTGGATAACAGTCGTGCATAAGCGGGCGGATGTGGATAAGTGTCGTGCATAAGAGGGGCGGATGTGGATAACAGTCGTGCATAAGCGGGGCGGATGTGGATAACAGTCGTGCATAAGCGGGGCGGATGTGGATAACAGTCGTGCATAAGAGGGGCGGTTGTGGATAACAGTCGTGCATAAGCGGGGCGGATGTGGATAACAGTCGTGCATAAGCGGGGCGGATGTGGATAACAGTCGTGCATAAGAGGGGCGGATGTGGATAACAGTCGTGCATAAGCGGGGCGGATGTGGATAACAGTCGTGCATAAGAGGGGCGGATGTGGATAACAGTCGTGCATAAGCGGGGCGGATGTGGATAACAGTCGTGCATAAGAGGGGCGGTTGTGGATAACAGTCGTGCATAAGCGGGGCGGATGTGGATAACAGTCGTGCATAAGAGGGGCGGTTGTGGATAACAGTCGTGCATAAGCGGGGCGGATGTGGATAACAGTCGTGCATAAGCGGGGCGGATGTGGATAACAGTCGTGCATAAGAGGGGCGGATGTGGATAACAGTCGTGCATAAGCGGGGCGGATGTGGATAACAGTCGTGCATAAGAGGGGCGGTTGTGGATAACAGTCGTGCATAAGCGGGGCGGATGTGGATAACAGTCGTGCATAAGAGGGGCGGATGTGGATAACAGTCGTGCATAAGCGGGGCGGATGTGGATAACAGTCGTGCATAAGCGGGGCGGATGTGGATAACAGTCGTGCATAAGCGGGGCGGATGTGGATAACAGTCGTGCATAAGCGGGGCGGATGTGGATAACAGTCGTGCATAAGCTGGGCGGATGTGGATAACAGTCGTGCATAAGAGGGGCGGATGTGGATAAGTGTCGTGCATAAGAGGGGCGGATGTGGATAACAGTCGTGCATAAGCGGGGCGGATGTGGATAACAGTCGTGCATAAGCGGGGCGGATGTGGATAACAGTCGTGCATAAGCTGGGCGGATGTGGATAACAGTCGTGCATAAGAGGGGCGGATGTGGATAACAGTCGTGCATAAGCGGGGCGGATGTGGATAACAGTCGTGCATAAGCGGGGCGGATGTGGATAACAGTCGTGCATAAGCTGGGCGGATGTGGATAACAGTCGTGCATAAGAGGGGCGGATGTGGATAACAGTCGTGCATAAGCGGGGCGGATGTGGATAACAGTCGTGCATAAGCTGGGCGGATGTGGATAACAGTCGTGCATAAGAGGGGCGGATGTGGATAACAGTCGTGCATAAGCGGGGCGGATGTGGATAACAGTCGTGCATAAGCGGGGCGGATGTGGATAACAGTCGTGCATAAGCTGGGCGGATGTGGATAACAGTCGTGCATAAGAGGGGCGGATGTGGATAAGTGTCGTGCATAAGAGGGGCGGATGTGGATAACAGTCGTGCATAAGCGGGGCGGTTGTGGATAACAGTCGTGCATAAGAGGGGCGGATGTGGATAACAGTCGTGCACAAGAGGGCCGGATGTGGATAACAGTCGTGCATAAGCGGGGCGGATGTGGATAACAGTCGTGCATAAGCGGGGCGGTTGTGGATAACAGTCGTGCATAAGCGGGGCGATTGTGGATAACAGTCGTGCATAAGCGGGGCGGATGTGGATAACAGTCGTGCATAAGAGGGGCGGATGTGGATAACAGTCGTGCGGATGCGGATAACATTTTGTTTATCCGCGCGGGGCTCTAACAATGACCGTACAGTTTGCTGCAGCACCTCCAAAGATTGGAGGCTCGAATCACGTCACTGATAGCAGCTATCCTCAGTGTGGTTTTTCCCCGGGTTTTTCCACTCCAGGCAAATGCCGGGATAATATTTCATTTCAAGTCCCGGGGCACCTACCACATCACTGTGCCTAATGTTATACACGCTACTACAGTCATCACAGAAACACAGGTTATCAAACACATTCAACACACACCCAACTACACGGCGATGATAACCCAGATGTCCCAAGTCCCTCAAATGAATTACCAGTACACTCACACTAATACAGCCATCACAATAACACAGGTTATCAGACTGTATTTATTAATATCATGTTTTGTTTTGCCTTTATTTAGGATTAGAGAATAACCCAGTACAATCGTGTAGACCGACTGAAAAACATCAAATTTCCATTGCAGTTTCATTTTAGCGGCTTCGGTGGCGTAGTTGGTAGCCTGCTGAGCTTCTATGCCCAAGATAGCGGGTTCAAACCCGGCCGAAGCCGTCGGATTTTTTAAGAGCGTTAAAATTCCCTCAGTATGCCTTCCTTCGGAGGGGAAGTAAAGCCGGCGGTCCCATGTCATAGATTTATGGCATGTTAAAGAACTTTCCACTAATTACACCTGTGTGAAACTAAATTGTATAGGTTAATAATGTAAACAACGCTCTTAGGTTGCTACGTTCGTCGCCAAGAGCCGACTGCGGTGGCGTCTAGTAGCTAAGTTCTGAACTAGGCCTAGTAGTCGTTGTCGGTGGCGTTTGGCGGCAAAAGTAGGAACTATTTGAAAAATTCAATGTTGCAATCCTTACTTGAATAACAAAAACAGATACACACACTAATACAGCCATCACAATTAAACCGGTTATCAGACAGATTCTACACACACCCAAAGTACACGGGGCTACATGACCGCGTTGTCGCAACCCCTAAACCAACCAACCAACCAACCAGCAGTTTATTTAACCTCGAAGCCACCTTCTGTGGTCTGGCGTTGTGTATTGATACTCTGACTCCAGAGTTACTGTGTTCGTTTTCCTGTGTCCATCTCGTGGCGTAATGATTAGCATTCTTGGCCGTCACCGTAGGAGGAAGGGCAGTGTTCGATTATCTGTTCTACCTTCTTTTCTGCGAGCTGAAATGGGGTGTATTCAACCTTATCTGGGTGTGTTGAAAGAGAAGGAATACACCATTTGATTCTGATCGAAATAATTCTGGTATTAAAACTCAGCACTTTTTCTACAGAACTGTAGGTGTATGCCGTGTCTTGTGTGGGGTTTCGCCTGGGAACACCAAGCTAGCTCATCAGCGGGCTCTTGGTGTCCGTGCCCAAACCCCCCCACAGGAGCAGCAAGCTGCGCGCTACCTCCTTTTTTATGAAGCCCACCTGCGCCTCTTTACTCCGACAACTAAAAGCTCAAGCAGTCTTCACCTCCCTATGAAGGCTTTCAAAATGATGGTATATTGGTTTTCACGGCCAGTGAATTAAAACTCAGATAATTGAATATATTTTTTTAAAATTTTGAACCTTTATTTAACCAAATTATTTGTAAGGATATCAATTTTATTTATTTTATTTTTCCATATTTTACGCCCTCAGTGGAGCACTTTAATCAATAGAAATACCGGGTGAGTTAGCCGTGGTGGTTACGGCATGACTGATGGCAGTCGCTCACATCCGGGAGGCGAGGAGGTTCGAATCCCCCCCGCCGGCAACCTTGAAGATGGTCTTCTGTGGTTTCCCATCTTCCTCCCAGGCAAATGCCGGGGTTGGTCCCTAACTAGAGTACACAGCTGCTACCTTCCAACTCCTCGACCTTCCATTCCAACTTTCCTCCCCAACGGTACTTGTAGCTCACTCATTGGGTGTCCGTCTCGAAGCAGCTACAAAACTGGCGAGCCGAACATGACCTCGGACACTCCCGGCACTAAAAGCCATACGCTAAAAAAAATCAATAGAAATACAATTTAGTCTAACAACGGTATTTGGAGATTAGTGATTCAGCTTCAGCTTCTTCTGCACCCTAAATTTCTTCATTCTATCTGACCTCGCTGCCCTTTGTTCATCTGTGATGGTGTAGTTTTTCCATTCAAATGTTGTTAATGTGAATCGTAAGTATTTATTCCTTAAAATATTCTTCTCTTCTCTATTTTTAATTTGGAGCATCGTTAAATTTAATTAATCTAAATCATGCTGGATCTCTTTGAACCAGTTGTTCTTTGTTTCACTTTTCCAGAAGTAACTAAACAGCTGTTTTATTAGTCTGGTTTCTGGTAGGCGTGAGATATGGCAAAAGGAAGAGATTCTCCTTTTCTGCAGTGTATCTATTATCTCTCGATATTCCACTTCATTCGGCAGTAATCTTCATTGGCCATTTACTTGGCGTTTGTTTTGTTAATAATTGTTCTCATTATTTTATTTTATTTCAAATTAATTCAATTATTTTATATTTGCAAGATTACTTATACATTAGCCCGGAGGCCCCGGGTTCAATTCCTGACTCCGTCAGGGATTTTAGAAACTGACGTGAGGGCTGGAACGGGCTGCACTCAGCCTCGTGATGACAATATTGAGTAGCTGTCTGACAGTGAGCAACGCCCCGACCACGAAAAGCAAGATTAAGGGCCGAGGGGACCCGATGCGCTGATCACGCGTCACCCCAATATCTGCATGGCAAATGGCTGGGCAGCGGTCGCTTGGTAGGCCAAGGCCCTTCACGGGCTGTAGTGCCAGGGGTTATTATTATTATATTACTTATCCTTTAGATTTCATTAGATTTTCTTATTCATTGTTTTTCCAGTTTCTTCGTTTCATCCTGTTTATATTTTACTTAATTTCATTTCTCATTAATTTTATTAAATTAATTTCTTACGGTTTAATTCTAATTTGCCGAAGAGGTCCCATTGTTGGACCCGAACATATACTAATATTTTAATATAATTTGTGTTGATTGGCGGAGTATTTTTAATTAATTATCTATTAATGAATACGGCAATTAAATGTCTATCAATCGCAACAAAATTAAAACATTACAAGACGGTGGTTCAACCAGAGGTGACCTATGGAAGTGAAACTCTTTTTAAAGTTACTCAGAAAAACAGAATCGACAAAATTTTAAAAGTAGAAAGAAGAATAGCTAGAACATGCATAAATAAAAAATATCAGAAAGATGGACAGTGGCGGATAGTACCAAATGAAGTGGTATACAGAGAACTGGAGCCCATCACTGATACTATTCGGAAGAAACGGCTTTCTTTCTTTGGTCACATCATGAGGACACCAGAAACCAGGTTATCTAGAAAAATTGTAGTGAAACTTTGGAATATGAAACAACAAGTAGGATGGATTAAGGAAATTAGAGAAGATATGAAAGAATTGGAAATAACCTTGGATGACTTGCAAAACAAAACAACAAAATTAAAAAAACTGAGAGATATAAAAATAAGATTTCAGGCTAAAATAGACAAACGTAATACAGTAAAAAGGGTATTTACAGATGAGGAACGCCTGAGAAGATCAGAGCGAATGAAAAGCTACTGGGTGACTCGGAAAGGAAACTTACTGAAGAAGAGGACCAAGAAATGACTGACTGAAGTGGTCCAATGAGGCCGTAAAAGCAGAAGAAGAAGAAGAAGAAGAAGAAGAATACGGCAATTTTCTCACATTTTCCTATAATGGTAAATGTTTTTGCTACTTATGCTACATCATCATCTAAAGGCTAGGCCTTGTCGCAGCAACCACATTTGTCACTCACTTGGTGAACGTTTTAAGTCAGCATACTGTTTAAATCGAAGTCCAGAATCCAGATGAGCCTTCCGCGGTCTTCCTCTTCCTTTCTTCTCCAGAACTCTACCTTCCAGTATGGTGGTCAGGAACTCATTATGATGTAATTAGGTGTGGCCAACGAATTTTGCTCTCCTCTTTTTATAGTGGTGATCAATTTTGTTGTTTCGTCTACTTCCTTGAACACCCATTTTTCTTTCGTCCAGCTAATTTTCAGTATCCTTCTCCACATCCACATTTCCGCTGCTTCCAGGCGTTGTATGTCCTGTTTCCTTAGAACCCAAGTTTCGCATTCGAATAACAACACACTCCAGACAAATATTTTGATAAACGATTTTCTTGTTTTAATGCTAATGTGCCTGCTTGTCGGAAATGGTCTCTTATTGCTGAAGGCAATACACTAAATTCAGAATTCAAAATGCTTAATTTCGAAATTTTAAATTCTCGACACCCATCAACTCTAACCATCACAAATGTTTCCCAAGTGTATAGTCTACAACGTTCCGCCAAGATCGGATGATATGTTCCCTTGTTAGATCGCTCAGCTATAAAGGAGAGAGTTCCCTGAAATTATTATCTCCCTTGACGTCAATAGTCACATCAACCATCCAATTATATCAGTCGTGTCGTCTCTGAAATCCTACACACTAGAACGATGTATGCTGAAAGATTTCCAGGAATATAACACATCTAATTAACCAGTTCAGCCCGTAATGGCACAATGCACATCAATCCATGACGTGCACAATGCGAGCGTCATCTCGTATAAATGGCTTACCTATCCATTCCAGCACCAAAGGCTTAGATTAGTACGTTGTTCTACTTCCTGGTTTGTTTTAAAGGGTGAAACATCTATGTCATCTGTCCGACGTAATAAACAATTACGATGAAGATGTTACAGGAAGAGGTTTCACTAGATGACGAAGATAATTATTGTTGTTTTAAGGGGCCTAACATCTAGGTTATCGGTCCCTAAAGTACTGGGTGATAGCGAAAAGGACAATTAAATTGAAACCATAACGAAAACCAAGGTAGATTCAAAATACTTACAAAAATGGAACTTTGATTGAAAAGACTCACAAACTGTCGAGTGGAAATACTTACAATAGGTAATTTAGATGGAAAATACTCACAAAAGCAAGTTAGATTGAAAAAAAAACGCACAAAGTGTAATTGAGGTTCAAAATGCTTACAAAATGCAATGTACTGTAGATTCGAAATACTAACAAAATGCAATTGAAATTGAAAATATTTACAAAATGCAAAAGAGACTCCCTACGCTTCGGATACCCTAATACCATGGGGGTCAGAAAAGAACAAGAGTTGACCAAGAGAGGTCGACAGGAAGGAAGACGGGGAGGAGCCCGGCACAAGTAAGTGGAAGCAATGCCGGACTCAGCTGGGATCCTGTGGTCGCCAACCCACGTCCCACTAAATGTTAGCCTATGTGGGTGAGTTTCACTGGAAAAAGATGTGCAGGGGATGAAATATTCCTTAAGCATCCTGATTAATGCTGGGGCAGGTTTGGAAGAGATTACGAGCTAACCAATGAAGGCCGCAGGGAAAGATAAAGGAGAGGAGCCAGACACAAGTGCTGTAGCTTAAATCGCTTACCGCGACCACGATGAGGAGCTACAGTTAGTCCGGAGATCGGAGTTCGAATTCTGGCGCTGACCAGGGCTATACTGAGGGTGATTTTAACATGGGCTGCGGATCTATCTGAGATTAGCATGGACAGTGTTGCATCGACCAATCACCGACACCTAGTTACAATTACAAGCGCTCTTAGTTCCCACTTGTTGGAGCGTGCGCAGTAATCATACACAGGGCAAAAGTGGTATTTAGACGAATAAAACCATATCAATGATACTATGGCGTGGTTTCGCCCCTTCCTTCCTCCCTTCCTTCCTTCCTTCCTTCCTTCCCACCTTCCTTCATTTACTCCTTCCTTCCTTCCCTCCTTCCTTCATTTACTTCTTCCTTCCTTCCTTCCTTCCCTCCTTCCTTCATTCATTTACTCCTTCCTTCCTTCCTTCCTTCCTCTCTTCCTTCCTTCCTTCCTTCCCTCCTTCCTTCATTTACTCTTTCCTTCCTTCCTTCCTTCCTTCCTTCCTTCATTTACTCCTTCCTTCCTTCCTTCCTTCCTTCCCTCCTTCTGTCATTTACTTCTTCCTTCCTTCCTTCCTTCCTTCCCTCCTTCCTTCATTTACTCCTTCCTTCCTTCCCTCCTTCCTTCCTTCCTTTCTTCCTTCCTAGGTTTTTACACACTCCCTCCAGGGAAAAGCCGGGATAACACCAAGTTCCGGGCCACCGACAACATCCTTGCCCATCACTCAGCTTCAAATTACTACAGTCATCACAGTTCCACAGGTTATCAGAAAAGCTCAACACACATCCATTTAAAATTCTTGCGATTCTCCGGATACGGGTCAAAAACGTATATCAGTAAAGTATTTGATAACACCAACTACTGAGCAAAGGGGCGGGAAGAATTGAGTTTCTAGCGGAAAAATTCAAACCACCCTTAATAGGCACCAGATCAAAACTGTTAACAAGTAGTTCCGTGAAGAACTATACAGCCTATTTTCATATATCCTACTTATGTTAATTGCCACTATCAACATACACAATTTCAGTTTGATTGCTGTAATAGATTCGTAGATATTGAGAACCGACTAAATATTTCGGATGGTCGCCATGTTGGATGTTATATATGTAGGTCCTAGAGTTTACTGTTACGTGCAGATTATTGTGAACGTGTAGTATTCAAACTTCAATCGCATAATTAAGACACAAGAAACAAGTAGTTCCGTGAAGAACTATACAGCCTATTTTCATATATCCTACTTATGTTAATTGCCACTATCAACATACACAATTTCAGTTTGATTGCTGTAATGTAATAGATTCGTAGATATTGAGAACCGACTAAATATTTTGGATGGTCGCCATGTTGGATTTTATATATGCAGGTCCTAGAGTTATGTACTGTTACATGCAGATTATTGTGAACGTGTAGTATTGAAACTTCAATCGCATAATTAGGACACAAGAAAAAACAAGGAGATTTAAAAATTTTTCACAGCTGCCATCTTGAGGTTATGGAAACAATTGAAATAAATTAGATGCCAGTGGATTAACATTCGGATAAAGATTTACTGTACCAAGTTTCACTGCACGCGGATGGTTAAATTGCGAGAAACGTCCATGTGAATATTTATAATTCGCGTCACCGCCATGTTGGATTTGTGATCACCAGGTTATTTAAAGTCCTATAGGTGAACTTAAGTTCATAGCTCCTATGAACAATAAAAAATGCAGTTTGATTGCTAAAATAGATTCGTAGACATTCAGTATCGTCTAAATATTTCGGATGGTCGCCATGTTGAATTGTTAAATGTATAGGCCATAGAGTCATGTACCATTAAAGGAAAATTATTGCGTAGGTTCATTATTCAAACTTTCACTTTGATCGCATGACTACATCACAAGAAATAAAAACTTAATTTTAAAATTCGCACTGCCGCCATCTTGAAGTTATGTAAACAATTGAACTAAATTAGATACCAGTGGATTACAATGTGTATAAATATTTCCTGTACCAGGTTTCAGTGCGCTTGGAACATTAAATCGCGAGAAAGGTCTATTTAAAATGTTCAAATTCGCTTGGCCGCCATGTTCGTTTTGTAGTTAACCGGTTTTTGATAATCTTATAGATGGAATTCCAGTAGTGCCCTTTATCTCCGTACAAAATTTTAGGGAGATACCGCTAATAGTTTCAGAGATATAGAATGCCGGTGAAATATTTCGCACATCCGCCATCTTGTGATTATGTAAACAATTGAACGAAGTTTGATGTCGGTACATTACAATGTATATAAACATATACTGTACCAAGTTTCATTGCGTTTGATTGGTCAAATCGCGAGAAACGTCTATTTAAAAGTCGCAAATTCGCTTGGCCGCCACGTTGGTTTTGTAGTTACCAGGTTTTCAAAAGTCACATAAGTGAACTTATAGTAGTTCCCTCTATCACCATAGAAAATGTCAGGGTAATATCGGTAATAGTTTCGGAGATATTGAATGCTGGTGAAATATTTCGCACAGCCGCCATGTTGGATTGGTGAGTCGTAACAAAATTTGAAGGGCACGGTCGAGGTCGCCGGGAATAGTGCTATGAACTTTCCGAGTTTCATTGAAATCGCTCCTGCAGTTTAGATTTTATTAGGGGGGGACACACACACGAATCACACACACACACACACACACACACGCACACACACACGGACAAAAGGTGATCTCATAAGCCTATTTTTTCAAAATTGAAAATAGGCAAAAAATGGACAATATTCCTTTAAAAATTACCTAAAACTTTCGTCTGAAAGGATTATTGATATGACTCACCCTTACGCCAAGGGATGACAAGATATCTTCGGAATTATAATAAGATGGGGCTTCATGTGTGCTGAACATGGAAACGTTTGTAGGTAGGGATATACAACAAATGGCAAATTTAGTGAATTCCAAATTCTTTTTTGTTCCCCGATAAAATCTACCTCCGCCTTCCGGCGTGCCAAGAGGGATTTATTTTTATTTTTAAATGTTGATGGACATAATGTGACAAAACTGGTTCTTTAAAAAATTATTATTATTATTATAACAATAATAATAACAATAGATCATTAATTAAAGATGTGGAAAAGCAAGAAAGGAAACTCCCAAGAAAAATTTTGGGACCAGTCTGTACAGAGGGATTCTGGATGAAAAGAAAATCCCAAGACTTATACCAGCACTTGGAGAAAATTTCAGACACATTTAGGAAAAGACGATTTAAATTTTACGGACATATCCTCAGGATGGGCAATCAGCGACTGACCAAAAGGATTCTTAACCTTGCCCAGTCAATTAAAGTTAAAAACACCTGGCTGATTGAAGTTGGAAAAGATCTTCAGGAAATAGGCATCACAGATGACGTTGTACTAGACAGAGCTAAGTTCAGAGAATTAGTCGACAATCACCGCTTTGCAGACCAGCCAAGCACTATCACCAATAAAACCTGTTCAGAAGATCGCAGGAAATCCACAGCGAGAAGATGAAGAGATTTTGGGAGAAGAGAAAGGCAATGCCATTAGCTAAATAAGTGCAATTGCACTCCTTAGTCGGGCATGACGAAGATAGAAGAAAGAATAATAATAACGATATTTATTGATTAAAGGTATCTCTTAAATGTGTCTAATAACCTGTATTTATGAGATGAAATTAGTTTAATATAAGTAGGGCTCGGATATTGATGACATGTCATCTTTTTACTGTGCAGTGTAAAACAATGCTGGAGTACATAGAAACTCCGTAAGGGCCAACCCGTCTTCAAATATGTCATTTTTATTTTGCATCTTTTTGCATTTTTTGCCATTTTTTTCATTTTAAGAGCATTTTTTTCAAGTTTGGTAGATTTTCGGGTCTTATTTTAGAGAAATCGACCTTTTAAGGTCATTTTTTTCAATTTAGCCTTGTCACAGCTTTATATGAGGGAGTTAAGAAGCTAGTAGCTTATACAAGAAAATTAAAAACAAGATGTTCAGTAAAGAACATATAGCCTACTTTCTCCTAAATGCATGGGTATTGTTATAACTCTTTGTCCTTTTCAAGGAGTATGATCGAATGTTGGTTGTAGTAGCTTGTTGAAATACAACGTGCTATAGGGATATTAAACATGAATATGAGGTGCCCTTTGCTAGTGCTACCTCTGTACCAAATTTCGTTCAATTCGGTTTCACCGTGTTTGAATTGATAGGGAGAATCGATTTTCACACATACTTGGCCACCATCTGCAAACTATTGGACTGATGTTCTTGCAGTTTGGTCAGAGTATGTTTCCCTCATAAAGATATGGTGTTGCAAAATTTGGTAGAGACTAGATTATTAGGTTGGTCGTAATAACATTTTAGCTTTTAACATTTGGGTGGCCGCGATTACGTTTCCGTCAAGATAGCGGTGATATAAAACATGACACTGAGGTGCCCTTTGCAAGTGCTACCTCTGTACCAAATTTCGTTCATTCGGTTCCACCGTGTTCGAATTAATAGGGGGAATCAATTTTGACATAAAGATGGCCGCCATCCGCAAACTATTAAGCTAATGACCTATTAGATTGGTCAAAGGATGCTCCCTCCATAAAGGTATGTTGTTGCAAAGTTTGGTAGAGATCGGATGGTTATGTTAGTCGTAATTTAACTTAAGCTTTGAACATTTGTGTGGCCGCCATTACGTTTCTGTCAATATGGCGGCGATATAAAACATGACGCTGAGATGCCCTTTGCTAGTGCTACCTCTGTACCAAATTTCGTTCCATTCGGTTTCACCGTGTTTGAATTAATAGGGGGAATTGATTTTCACACAAAGATGGCCGCCATCCGCAAACTATTAGGCTAATGACCTATTCATTTGGTCAAAGGATGCTTCCTCTATAAGGGTATGTTGTTGCAAAATTTGGTAGAGATTGGATGATTAGGTTAATCGTAATTTGATTTAAGCTTTAACATTTGTGTGGCCGCCATTACGTTTCCGTCAATATGGCGGCGATATAAAACATGACACTGAGGTGCCTTTTGTTAGTACTACGTCTGTACCAAATTTCGTTCCATTCGGTTGCACCGTGTTTGAATTAATAGAGGGAATCGATTTTCACACAAAGATGGCCGCCATCCGCAAACTATTATGCTGATGACCTATTAGTTTGGTCAAAGGATGCTCCCCCCATAAAGGTATGTTGTTGCAAAATTTGGTAGAGATCGGATGATTAGGTTAATCGTAATTTGATTTAAGCTTTGAACATTTGTGTGGCCGCCATTACGTTTCCGTCAAGATGGCGGCGATATAAAACATGACACTGAGGTGCCTTTTGTTAGTACTACCCCTGTACCAAATTTCGTTCCATTCGGTTGCACCGTGTTCGAATTAATAGGGGGAGTCGATTTTCACACAAAGATGGCCGCCATCCGCAAACTTTTACGCTGATGACCTATTAGATTGGTCAAAGGATGCTCCCTCCATAAAGGTATGTAATTGCAAAATTTGGTAGAGATCGGATGATTAGGTTAATCGTAGTTTGATTTAAGCTTTGAACACTCGTGTGGCCGCCATTACGTTTCAGTCAAGATGGCGGCGATATAAAACATGACACTGAGGTGCCCTTTGCTAGTGCTACCTCTGTACCAAATTTCGTTCCATTCGGTTCCACCGTGTTCGAATTAATAGGGGAATCAATTTTTACATAAAGATGGCCGCCATCCGCAAACTATTAGGCTAATAACCTATTAGATTGGCCAAAGGATGCTCCCTCCATAAAGGTATGTTGTTGCAAAGTTTGGTAGAGATCGGATGGTTATGTTAGTCGTAATTTAACTTAAGCTTTGAACATTTGTGTGGCCGCCATTACGTTTCTGTCAATATGGCGGCGATATAAAACATGACACTGAGATGCCCTTTGCTATTGCTACCTCTGAACCAAATTTCGTTCCATTCGGTTTCACCGTGTTTGAATTAATAGGGGGAATTGATTTTCACACAAAGATGGCCGCCATCCGCAAACTATTAGGCTAATGACCTATTAGATTGGTCAAAGGATGCTCCCTCCATAAAGGTATGTTGTTGCAAAATTTGGTAGAGATCGGATGATTAGGTTAGACGTAATTTGATTTAAGCTTTGAACATTTGTGTGGCCGCCATTACGTTTCCGTCAAGATGGCGGCGATATAAAACATGGCACTGAGGTGCCTCTTGTTAGTACTAACTCTCTACCAAATTTCGTTACATTCGGTTGCACCGTGTTCGAATTAAAAGGGGGAATCGATTTTCACACAAAGATGGCCGCCATCCGCAAACTATTACGCTGATGACCTATTGGTTTGGTCAAAGGATGCTCCCCCCATAATGGTATGTTGTTGCAAAATTTGGTAGAGATCGGATGATTAGGTTAGTCGTAATTAGATTTAAGCTTTGAACATTTGTGTGGCCGCCATTACGTTTCCGTCAAGATGGCGGCGATATAAAACATGACACTGAGGTGTCCTTTGCTTGTGCTACCTTTGTACCAAATTTCGTTCAATTCGCATTCACCGTGTTCGAATTGATAGGGGGGGACAGACATTCAGAGTACACACACTCACACACACACACACAGACTCACACACACACATACACACACACAGACTCACACACACACATACACACACACAGACAGACACACTTTTTTCGCCCTGTGTTGATCTCATAAGTCTACTTTCATTTTTTGCAAAAATCGAAAGTAGGCTAATATTGAAATATTGATTCCATTCACTTAATCAACCGGGTGGAAATTAGTCTTAGCAACAATCGTGGCAAAAAAAAAAGCTGCGGGTATTGCATCAAAACTGAAAAAATAGCTAGACAAAATCACCGGGTATAGGCTAAAACATTACGCAAAATCACAGACATTCTTTCTGGTGAAAACTACTGCATGGATGGGATTGAGAAGGATTTAGCAGCAAACGACCTTCCTTACTTCAAGTACGCTCCGATCAATCAGTTGATGTTGAACGCAGCTTTTCGAGATATAAAAACTTGTTGGCTGATAACCGCAGATTATTTACATTTGACAACATCAGAATGGCATTCGTAGTGCAGTGCAAATCAAACATAAGTGAACATAAACCTTTTGTAAAGTGCTAGAAATCTATTTTGATTGACTTTTTGGGAGGCTAAGATGTCATTTTTGAAATATTGGTGTGTTTATTATTATCATTTTCTCCTTTTTATAATGCATTTTTCGAATTTGTAGGTCATTTATTAAAGTCATTTTTGAAAATTTAAAGTCCATTTTTTAACTATTTTTCAACATCAACATCCGGGCCCTAATTATAAGTGTTAATAAAAGCTCAATTGTTCTAAGAAATGCCGTTGAATATTGGAAGAATACTAAATGAAACTGCTTACGATAAAAGAAACTCGTGCTAAAATGCCATTGTAACCATGATCTACGTGAATCCATTTCCGGGCCTCGCCACACGAGTATTTAACTCGGATCAATAGGAACAGACCTCTGCACCAACACATTAACCCAGAAAACAAAACCTGCGATGCAATCTGTCTCTTCTGACTTTATGTTTCTCAACGCTGGGTGAAGCGTATGTGCTCAGAACTCAGCATGAGCTAAGTGACAAGCTACACTTGTGTTATTGTCTGGAGCAAGAGGAAGTGTGACGTATTGGAGTGCGACAGCAGACAGGCCAATCACAGAGGAAATTGAAGGGGTTAGGGTAACATGGTGATAATCCACATTTTTGTACTTTTAAGGTAAAGAATAAAAACAAGTAGTTCCGTGAAGAACTATACAGCGTATTTTCATATATCCTACTTATATTAACTGCCACTATCAACATACAAAATTTCAGTTTGATTGCTGTAATAGATTCGTAGATACTGAGTACCGACTAAATATTTCGGATGGTCGCCATGTTGGATTTTATATATGTAGATCCTAGAGTTATGTAATGTTACATGCAGATTATTGTGTACGTGTAGCATTCAAACTTCAATCGCATGATTAGGACACAAGAAGTAATAAGGAGATTTTAAAATTTCGCACAGCTGCCATCTTGTGGTTATGGAAAAAATTGAAATAAATTAGATGCCAATGGATTAACATTCGTAAAAGGATTTACTGTACCAAGTTTCACTGCACTCGGATGGTTAAATTGCGAGAAACGTCCATGTGAATATTTATACTTCGCGTCGTCGCCATGTTGGATTTGTGATCAAGAGGTTATTTTAAGTCCCATAGGTGAACTTAAGTTCATAGCCCCTATGAACATTAAAAAATCAGTTTGATTGCTATAATAGATTCGTATATATTCAAAGTCGTCTGAATATTTCGGATGGTCGCCATGTTGGATTGTTAAATGTATAGGCCATAGAGTCATGTGCCATTGAAGGAAAATTATTGCGAAGGTTCATTAATCAAACTTTCACTTCGATCGCTTGATTACGACAAGAAATAAACACTTAATTTTTAAATTCGCACAGCCGCCATCTTGAGGTTATGTAAACAATTGAACTAAATTAGATACCAGTGCATTACAATGTGTATAAACATTTCCTGTACCAGATTTCATTGCGTTTGGAACATTAAATCGCGAGAAAGGTCTATTTAAAATTTTCAAATTCGCTTGGCCTCCATGTTCGTTTTGTAGTTAACCGCTTTTTGAAAGTCTTGTAGGTGAACTTCCAGTAGTGCCCTTTATCTCCGTATAAAATTTCAGGGTGATACAGCAAATAGTTTCAGAGATATAGAATGCTGGTGAAATATTTCGCTCATCCGCCATCTTGTGGTTAAATAAACAATTGAACCAAGTTAGATGTCGGTGCATTACAATGTTCATAAACATATACTGTACCAAGTTTTATTGCGTTTGGTTGGTTAAATCGCGAGAAACGTCTATTTAAATGTCGCAAATTCGCGTGGCCGCCATGTTGGTTTTGTATTTACCAGTTTTTCAAAAGTCACATAGGTGAACTTTTAGTAGTTTCCTTTATCACTGTAATAAATTCCAGGATGATATCGGTAATAGTTTCGGAGATATTGAATGCTGGTGAAATATTTCGCACAGCCGCCATGTTGGATTGGTGAGACGTAACAAAATTTGAAGGGCACGGTCGAGATCGCCCGGAATAGTACTATGAACTTACAGAGTTTCATTGAAATCGCTCCAGCCGTTTAAAAGTTATTAGGGGGACACCCACACACACACACCTCACACACGCACACACACACGCACACACACACACACACACACGCACACACACACACGGACAAAAGGTGATCTCATAAGCCTATTTTTTCAAAATTGAAAATAGGCTAATAAAGGACTCGCAATAACCGTTAGTTTGAGTACGGACACCAACTCGTACCTACCCATGATTAAGGCTGCTGCAATGTCAGCCGAAACGTCGGTAAATAATAACCGATATACGACGCGGCTCAATTCTGTAAGCCAAGATGATAAACTAGACACCGGCCGTGAAAGTCTACTATCTAAAGAAAAAATGAAGTTCGTGTAAATCCAGACAGTTCACCGTTTCGTGTTAACACTTCGTACTGCTTTCTATGCAAAGATTGTAGTTCTGTGAACAACTTTGTACAGTATTAAGTTCATTATGTTTGCTTTCTGGGGAAATTCAAAGATTTTATTTTATATGTGTTTCTTGATTTGTGGCATATCATTATGTTGCTCCAAGCTTTGAAGATAAATCTTTGTGTTACCGGTACTCACATAATTCATAAAAATTGTTATAGTTAATTTTTGATTTTTAATTTAATTTAATTTAATTTATACGAAACACTGTGTAAAGCAACAAGTATTTGTCTCCGCCTTTTCCCAGAAATTATCTTCTTTGGAGACGAATGGGGAGATCTGCTACTTGTAAAAGACATTGACTTCTAAAGATATTCCTTTTGTAACATATTAGAAATGCAAGTAAGATGATGTTGGGTAGCGCGCCTACCACGCCGCACCCGGACGCCCTGGGTTTGATTCTCGGCTCCGTCAAGGATTTTAGAAACTGATGTGAGGGCTGGAATGGGGTGCAGTCAGCCTTGTGAGGACAATTGAGTAGTGGTCTGACAGTGAGGCAGCACCCCAGTCATGGAGACCAAGATTAACGGCCGAGGCGACCCGACGCGCAGACGACACTTCAGTCCATAATTTGCAGGACAAATGGCTAGGCAGCAGTCGCCAAGTGGCTGTTGTGCCACTTGGATTGCCGGGGTGGGGGATAAGTAAAATGAGATTATTTTTATTATTTTTTAGTTAATGTGTATGGGTCTCATTAATCAAGGCTCATCCTCATCCTCGTGAGGGTTATCACTATTCAATTATGATTAACTATTTAGTTATGTTACTTTTCAGAAAGAGTTGAATTTTAATGTGAAACCAGGACGTTCAGAGAAGATTCTTTTAAATTCTTTGTGTGTTGTGCATATTTTTTTAGGGGCTTTGCGACGTCGTGGTCATGTAGCCCCATGTGCTTGGGTGTGTGCAGAAATCGTCTGATAACCAGTGGAACTGTGATGTCTGAATAGCGTGTGTATTTGTGAGCCCGCCTCTTCTCAGTTTTGCCTAACGAGGCTGAGTGCATCCCGTCCAATCTCTCAGACCAGAATTAAATTTCTTGGCAGAGCCGGGAATCGAACCCGGGCCTCCGCGGTGACAGCCAAGAATGCTATCCACTACGCATCGAGGCGAACTGGTTTCTGAAACCCGTCCACGAATTTTGACAAGGGTGCGCTAGTTTGGAAATTCAGCAAGACATGGCGCTAGTTGGCTCAATGAACAGAAATGGTGTCTCCGCTGGAAAAAGTCTATGACGTGTATCTTGTGGCTTGTCTTGTTGAATCCCGTTACACAACTACAATGTAAGTTTAGAATTGTGTGCCACTGTCAACATGGAGGAACACTTAATAGTGTTCTTGTTGACTCATTTAGGGGCTTTGATACATCGAGGTTGGTTGAGTGATGGATTGATTGATTGATTGATTGATTGATTTAGTTTGTTATTTATATTGTTATTTATTTATTTACTTATTTCTACGATCTACCATTGTAGTACATCCGTGTGTTCTGAGACTCATTTTAAAAAAGAACAAGGAAAGCCTGGGCTCGATTTACAACTTTGACATAGACTTAAACTCTGGTTAGACCGTTTTACAGGAACTAACTTGACGTTGTGAGTACACCATAAAAGAGGTGGTTTGTATCTCACCTAGTACATCCTAGAAAAGGTAATGTATCAATTATCCCCACTTCAAGTACATTCTAGGAGGGTACCACCTTCCCCAATTCTAGATGCATTAGCAAACACGCACTCTGTATCATGCAGATGGGATCAATCCTGCTCAGGATTATTATTTATTTAGCGTATGGCAACAAGTTAGATACATATATACAAGTACAAATATACACACAAGAAGCATGTTTCCCGGGAGCAAGATTTAATTACATTTCCTGCTGAGGAAACATCACAAGATAACAAACCTCTACTTCAAAATATCTAGATACATACAGTATTTTAAGAAGCATTGTGTCATTTCAACTGAGCTCATATCTAGCAAGTAGTTCATATTTTAAACTCCTTACACATACCTTGTCGTTCGTTCGATCGATGTTTCCATCATATGCTGAGTCCTCATGTATTATTCATGGGTTAAACACGAGACACTTCATTCTGTGTGACAAATTTTACCTCACGTTCCAGAGATACATTCATTGCTTTGGACAGATACCAAGTAGAGATCTATATTTCTCGGCGTTTATATTCTCCTAGTTCTATTTATTTGGATTTCGATTTGCTATTTTCCTTGTGCATAAATGGTGAGATTGCCATGAAAGAGAAGCAATGACAAAGAAAAAAAATATGTCGAAGTATAAGGTAATTTATAAAGCACTGTGTGTATTTAGATACGAATGGAGACAGTTTTATTGACTAAGGGGTAGAGGTACAAGTACCATAAGAGTATAAAATGAGACTGCCCTCGCAAGTGGCATATAGCATTCTCTGCAATTATGGCAGGTGCGCTAGCAACCTACTGCATAGCGATCCACACGTCCGTCCTTCTTCAGCGATGTTGTTAAGAAGAAAGTCGTTGTTGATTCATTTGGAGGCTTTGCGACTTCGTGGTCATGTAGCCTCGTGCACTTGGTTATGGTGTGGAATTTGTATAACCTGTGTTATTGTGATGGCTGTATTAGTGTGTGTGTGTTTGTAATTCAGATGAAGATTTGGAAGAAGGCAGCCGTGGCATTAATTTAGGAACCATCCCGGCATTCGTCTGGAGTTGAAGTGGGAAACCACATAAAACCACTTCCAGGATGGTTGAGGTGTGAATGCAACACCTCCCCCCTCTTCTCAACTTTTGCTTCACGAGGTTGAGTGTACCCCGTTCCAGCCCTCAGACTAGAATTACATTTCTTGACAGAGCCGGGGATCGGATCCGGATCTCCGTGATGACAGCCAAGTTAAAAGGAAAATAATGTAATTACGAGCAAAGCGTTGTTAATAATTACTTGGGTTTTCCATTAAACATTTTATAAAAGTAGTTTAAAAGATCTGCAACAAATGTGGGATTTTATTTGATGTTAATAAGGATAATTTTGCAAAAATTACATATATCTAAATAGTGGGTATTTGTATATTCCGCCACAATAAAGGCACCAATAATAATAATAATAATAATAATAATAATATGTTTTCTTTAAAATATATTTTGAGATGGTCAACAGGCTGTGAATTGTGATGAATAAAGGCTCTTTGTGGAGTTGCACAGGTTGAAATATCTATTTATGTTCTTGCTCCAATGTAGATTTTCCAGTGATACAAAAATGTGCGCAAGATCCTTGATTAAATAAACTGCTATGTCGTAATATATGATAGTCTTCTTATCGAAAATGCATTGAAGTCGGATTTTGTTATATGATATGTGTTCGTTTTCAATTGTAGCTCTCAATTAAAGATATAGAGTACTAAGTGTAAGCTTAACATATTTCCTTTGCAATAATCATGTATTTGATGGCTAATAAGTAAACATATTTGTGTGCGTGTATATGGTAAAGTACTAGATCCCGATTAATGGCAAAGGGGATATTCTAGTTAAAATTAGACGGTCTCAGACAAAGTTTTGAATTCATTTATCACTTCTTTGTCCATGCTTCTGGCTCAAACTTAAATGCAGAATTAATAAAAAGGGTAAAGGCTAGTACCAGCTTACGAGCTGAAGCCACTCCAGTTCCTTTTACTAGCATATAATATTTAAGTACTGGAAAGTAAATTCATAGTTGTATTTTCTCGACTGTAAGCTATCTTAAATGCTGAAAACAATACCTCTCAACTAGTAATCTATTGTGCCCAGAAATGTTCATTCCCAAAAACAGGGATCTTTTATAAACAGCACTTGTCCATGTTTAAATTTTACAGTTCTTTCCCGTTCATTAAATGGCCTCCTTAGAGGCTAAATAAAATATTAGAAATGACTTTCAAGGATAGATTCCCAAAATCCAAAATCGGAAGAGGTTTTGTACAATAGCGATCACATATTTCAAAAAATACTCAATACCTCCCAACAATTTGAAGATTTTCTTCAATGTTTCCCGCATGATGAAGTTCTAGTTCCAATTTTATACTTAAGGAGACATTTCAGTTCTTGGACGATTAGTATCTGAAGGATAAGGAGGATTTTTGTGCGAAGCAGTTTGTTATTGGATTTTCAAAATTTTGTTTCCAGATTTTCCAATGAAATTCCTCAATATCCTGAAAAATAAAGCAGAAACAGGAAATGTTTTTGTTGTTTTTGTTGTTTCTTTTAAGTGCCTTGGGCATCGTGGTCTTATAGCCCCGTGTACTTCGGTGTGCGTAAAATTTGTCTGATAATCTGTGTGATTGTCATGTCCCTTAATAGTGTGTGTATTTGTAATTCAGTTGAGGATTGGGAAGAAGGTGGCCGTGGCCTGAAGTTAGGAACCTGGAGTCCAAGTAGGAAACCACGGTAAATCACTTCAAGGATGGCTGAGGTGAGAATTTCACCCCCATCTTCTCAGTTTCTCCTCACGAGGCTGAGTGTACCCAGTTCCAGCCCTCAGACCACAATTAAATTTCTTGGCAGAGCCGGGAATCGAACAAAGACCTCCGGGTCGAAAGCCAAAAATGCTAGCTACTGCACCACGGGGTGGCCAGACAAAAATTTACATCTCATGAAATCAGATGTTAAATTCTACCCAAAGAACTAGGATTCTATTCCCTTTTCACCCATCAGAGAGGTGGTTTTCCGTGATTTCCCACTTCTACTCCAGGCAAATGTCGGGATGGTTTCTGACTTAAGTCCGCTGCGGTCTCCTTCCAAATCCTCGCCTCAATTACAAATACATAGGGTGTGAACCTTATGTAATAGTGGCTTACATTCTTGGCTATCGGTCCTGATGTCCCAGGTTTGAATTCCGGCTCTCCCAAGAAATTTAATTCTGGTCTCAAAACTAAAATGGGGATTATTCAGCCTCGTGAGTTGGAACTAAGAAGAGGTGGGTTTGATTCCCATCTCGTCAATCCTAGATGTGGTTTCTCGTGGTTTCCCCCTCTTATATTCCAGCCAAATGCTGGGACTGTACATACAGATAAGACCACGGCCTCATTCTATTTAAATCCTAGCTGTCTGCGTGGCTCAGCGGTAACAATCTCGCTTGCTGGGCCCAATGTTGCAGGTTCGTATCCTGGCGCAGTCAGCTGGCATTTGAGGGTGCACAATTGCGAGGGAGCCGTGTCAGTTGATTTACTGGCACGCTAAAGATCCTCTTCGGGGCATAATTCTGTCACCCTAGCGTCTCTAAAAGCCAGAGCAGATAAAAGGGGCGTAGAACCAATAACATTATTATTATTATTTAAATCCTAACCCCATTGGCAAATACAAACACTAATGCAGCCATCACAATGACATATGTCATTGGACAGATTACACACGCACACACAAATACACGAGGCTCCATGACCACGATGTCACAAAGCCCCTGATCGAATCAATAACAGCAACAAACACGTCCCTTTTGATTTGTACTCTCGAGGATGAGCGAATTCAGTTTCAGCTCTCGTGGCTTGATTACATTTCTCAACAGAACCGAGAATCAATTTCGGGAACTTGGGGATTGAAACAATGACGCTAACCATAGGAAATATGATTATGCAATTAACTAAAACTGGAATGTTTCAAGCTACAGTACGTCATGAAGCCTCAATATGACGCGCGCCGTCATGTAAGGTCATAGGCAACACTACACACATCCTCGCATTGAGAGAAGCCTGCATGTAAGAGACGGCGCTACTCGTTGTATCGTGTATCCCGACACATTTAACATCCAAACAACTGCTTTGCATAAAAGCACGCACGCAATCAGATGAGTCCCAGACTTAACAAAATAACAAATAGGAACTCAACCAACCGCCACTTGCAGTATTTTTGTTTATTTTCCTACGAACATCGTTAGGTACACTTGTAAACTGTAACTACGTTTTGATACCCCACAATTTGAATAATTTTAACATTTCTGTTTTCAAAGTAAACAAAAGTAAGAAACTCATTGGCATAAAATTAAACTCTCCAAAACACAAATAGTTTCAATGGGCAATGGATAAATTTACGTGAATGTTAATCTCGCGATAATGATCAACGGACCTCCTCCTTACGTGCAATCCGAACTATCAGATTGACTTTCCATCTTCAGAATCTCAGATGAATTAACCGAGAATTCTTTGTTACTGGTTTTATCATTTTAAATGATTATGTCGACTTTATCTGGGGTCTGACGTTACGGTGACGGGACGAAATGTACCGAGAATGCACGGAAGTGTGTGACGTCATAGTTCGATGTAGCAGCCGAGTATCAAGAGGGCAGTGAGAGAACAGAGTTTCAAGAAGGCAGTGCGAGAACAATCAAGTAGGCAGTGAAGAAACAAAATAGAATCTTGAAACTCTGTTCTCGCACTGCCTTCTTGGTACTCAGCTGCTAGCATTTAAAATGATATAAAGTCGAGTCTTTCAGACTGACTATCCGTGTCTTTTAATTTATTTTAGGGGCTTGTGACATCTTCGTTATCAGCGCCGTGTAGTCGAGTGTGTGTTTGACAAACTATGTTCAGCTCGCAGACACCGTCTTTGCGACAATAGAGGAATTATCCCTCAGAGAGTCCGCAGAAGCAGCCGACCTGGGAGGATAGGCGACTAAAATAGATTACCTATAAGCTATATTCATGCAAAATTTCAGCTTAATCGTTACGGTATTTCTTGCGTGAAATAGTAACAGAAATACACCAATACATTTCTATTATTAATATTAATATTAATATTAACTAGAAGACACGTGCTGCTCCGCAGCATTCACTTCAACAATCCTACAGCACTTCTGTCCATATGACATTTGCATGTCTTCATGCTAGTGACCTGAACAGACATTTACGGTACCGTCGCTTTTGGGTAAATGATGAAGTAGACTTATGGGATCAAATGTGTGGGTGTCTGCCTGTCCTCTGTGTGTATGTCCCACTATTTACCCTCCGTAAGCTTAAAAGGCGCACGGACGTCAGGTTCCAGACGCAATTCTGAAAAGCCGAGGTGAACAGCTAACTCCAAACATATAAGCTATACTCTTCTGTGAAGAATTAACTCGACACGACTCGGCAGTTTGATGCTGGCTGAAGCTAGGGTGATAGGTCGCTCGCAAGCTCGTAAACTCACTCTGAATCTAGTAATTTAAATTTCCACTGAATGGAGATTGCTGGAAGAAGTGAAAACGTAAAAACACTTACAGTGGTCGATGTGGGAGCTGTCGCGGACTTTCTTGTAGAACTTTTCATGCTGAGCAATTCTCAGAGAATATCGATATTTTTAACTGTTTGCCCAGTGTAAGCTTAAAAGACACATGGACGTTAGGATTTTCTTCAACTCAATTCACTGAAATCGTAAATGCTCGGCTTCTTTTGGTCATAAATAAATGTTTTTCTACCTAATCCTTCATCGAGAAATCCTTTGCAGCATGGTGAAAACCGCATCAAAAACCATCAAGATGCTCTCGAGATTACCCGTTACATCCAAGAATTGGGAACTTTGTTTTATACTAAGTAGATAGAGATATCAACACAATTTAAGGCTACAGCGGTACAATTTGGTGTTTTGTCTACTTATGAGCAATGGTATCAATTTAAAATAAAAGATGGGTCTCTTATATTTGAATTTAGATATGTAACTCTTGGTTAACATATAGAGGTGTGCAAATTAATAGAATTAAATAAATAATTTTAATTAGTCATAATTACGTTTATTCAAAATCATTTTATTGACCAACTTCTTTTGTTGTCCTACTTAGTAGTGTTTCCTCTCCCGTGGAATTACACCTTTTCCCAATGGAATTGCGTCTGAAAACTTTCAGATTATTGGATTCCGAGGGATATCTGAGCTGGGTCCATTTTCAATTTTTCATTGACTTTAGAATTCAAGTCAGGTGATTTCAATGCATAGTTCATGAATCTTTGAATAGTTCAATAGCGTTCATCAGTTAAAAGACCCCAAATCCCTCCGCTCTAAATTCACACGTTAAGTAGAGTGACGTAATAAAAACGAAACGAGTGGCATTTTGCATTTGAAAGGCTCCTCTGTTAGTGGAAAATCTAAAAAATCATTTTAATTTGAGTTTCTTAAATGAAAATATAATTAGGAGTCTTAGTTAAACATTTGAAGTAATTTCATCGCATTGTAAACATACTTAGTGCATTAAACCGTGAAAAGTAAAAATGCAATTTTGGAAAACTGACATCGAATCTAATAATTTGCACATCTCTGTAAAGACAGCTATCGCCTCCACCCCTACAGATAGAATAGTAAGTAAAGGCGATTGATGAGAAATGAAAAGATAACTCACACAGAAGGAATTAATATTTATTAAGCTGTAAATTTGATTGAGTATATTTTTGTTATAGAACTGAGGGAATGAAATAACAGGATGTAGGATAGTAGTCACCGATGTAGGACAATAGTATTTTTTTCACCATTACCACAGGACAGTTATCGTATTAGGGATGCGGACGTCCTTGTATAATTGTTACTTAATCTGTGCCCCGTTTGCTGAGGTCTGTGCTCCTCCGCAACATACGTTTCAAAATTCTAATAGTACTTCCTTCCATTCGACATTTGATGTTTGCTTGCCTTTTGGTTCTATTTGAACTTTGACGTCATGAAAGGATTTTGGTCGCGATAGTGCCGCATACAGTAAAGTTGTCCGTGGCTAAACACTGGTTGAGATAAATAAATGCCTACTTGATCTAGTGTTTGACCATGAGCTTTATAGATATTTATACAGCCAAACGTACTGGAAACTGCCTCCTTTTGAAGGAAAATGGCATTGAAGTATCTGATGGCGTAAGGTCAAGGCGAGGGAGTAGGACATTGTTTCCAACATTTACGCCAGTAATAATTTCCAGGTGTAAGCAATTGTCATGCATCTTCCAAACAAACAGTCTAGTACCGTTCAACAGACCTTGGGTAACATTAATATTTCTCAACAAAATCACAATTGAGCCTTCTTTTAGTCGAAGGATATGAGGTGGCAATCCACTTTTGCCTATGCTGTCTAAAAATTCTATTGGGAATTGTAGAAGTTCACTCTCATCTTCAGTAATCAAATTATTCACACTGATGTAAGTTCTCGATGATCCTGGGATTAGATCTAAAACTTTGTCATTGATTTCTTTACAATGTTAATTTTTAGGTGCTAAAATCGACGTGAGGGTATTCACCGTTACCAAGAAGTTTGTATCAATAAGTTTGCAAAGTCACGTTGATCTGTATCCGCTCGCATATTTTTGTTGAGTTTAAAAATTTTGAATAATGGCCACAAAGGAGAGAACCGTACTGACATTTGGACTGATGCTGCTTTAGATGCGCGAGGCACAACAGGCAATACCTGCCTAAGGTCTCCACCTAAGATGATAATTTTTCCTCAGAAAGGCAAGTCGTTATTCATGATGTCCTTGAGCAACTGATTTACTCACATCAACGCGTGCTTATTAGCCATAGGGGCTTCATCCCAGATGATAAGTTTTGATGAACGAATATAAAAAGCTTCCTTGCTGTTAACTTTTATTCCTGATACAGAACTTTCATGTAAATGTAGCGGTAACTTGAACTGGCTGTGTACAGTGCGTCCCTGAGATAGTAACATTGCTGCAATACCAGTCCATGCAACAGAAACTACATTTAACCCCAAATTCGTGCAACTGTAAATCAAGCATGGGTAAAGAAATGTTTTCCCGGTGCCCCCTGGACCGTTCCATTTGCTTGGTTTATCATCCGACTTAATTGATCCTCAATAAGTTTGGAATAATTCATTGGTAAATTTGTCTGAGGGAAATTATCAACAATAGCTGGCAATTCGAGAGAAGTAATGGGAAGACCATGGACCTTTAATGTATTAGAAATATGTATAAGAGTGAACTGATATGCAATGTTAGGTTCGTGAAACTGCAGATAATCTTCTGATAAAGAATTCTTGAAAATGTCCCATAACTATCTTACATTTGAAGGGGTCTGAAAGATACATATGTAAGAAAACAGTTGTCGTAACTGAGAAGGCATCTGAAATTGTGACGCTTCTGCCAAACAACGCTGCCATTCAGAATCGTCAATCAGCAAACCTCGCTCAGCAGCTGTTTCTTTAAAAGTAGAATAGACAACTGCTTTGTATGTTCGTAGATCCTGGAAGCTGGTAGCACCTATGACGTGAAGCAATAACAGGCGTAGGCGAAACATTAAACATTCTGCCTATAGTTTTTGAAACTTTTTTTTTGCCACAGGCAGTTGCTCTTATTCCAGGCATAATGTATTGGTGTTTCAGGATATATATACGGCCTTCTGGCTTGCGAATCTTGATTTAACTTTAACCACGCTTGTAATTCCGTGTTGCGTAACTGTGCTTGAAGTAAAATATCAGGAGCGTTATCATTTTTAAAATAGATATTTTGCAAGTTTGGCAAGTGAACTGGTAATCGCACGATAGAATGTGACTGTTCATACATGTGAAATGAAAATATCCTGAATGCGGCTTTTGTTGGACCAACATATCTAGCATTTAGGAAAGAAGTAATTTCATCGTAGTTCACCGTTTCGCCTTCAGGACATATTTTAACAATGCAGCAGTCATGACCTTTATACACATACTTGTGGAGTTTAATATACAGTATAAGATACTTGTGGATGTATTTAACACTCCGAACACTTGAGGATATTTCAACATTAATATGAGCTTGCAAGTAAAGTAAAAGAAATAGATTCTGGAAAACAATGAATCGACTATCGATTTCAATGCCAATGCCTCGAATTGTTTTTATAATAATCCGTCCATTATTTCGTCTCCTCTACGAAGGATATCCGTTGGCATTATCTTTGGTCTCTTCCGGAAACTGTTTAGGGAAATCTTTCTTACATACGCCATCTTTCATACAGACTGAAGAAGGATTCAAAGATCCGTGAGGACCATGTACCATATGACGCCTTACCAACTCGTAAGTGCTTCATCCTCGAGATCTGGTATTTCGGCTGACACTACACTGTCAATGTCAGAAATTTCTCGAAACTTACAATCTTCCGTTAATGTTAAAAGTAAATGGATGTGCGGGAGACCTAGTTTTTGAAATTCCACGGTATATAGATATGCTTTTACCGAAAATTTCCTTAACATTAATTAATCGTAGCAATTGCTTTACTTTGCAATGGAAAACTCTCACCTCAATATCAGGCCTATTATTTGCCGTTTCCCAGAGATGAATGCTGTTAAGTATTTCTGGCCAGCCCGCATTATAGGTGAACGTAATGAATAAATCTGGCTTTCCAAACTTCCTCACTATCGCCATCTCATCCCGATAATTTTGCAATATTTTCCTTGGGCTACCTGTAAAAGAAGATGGCAAAACTACAATACGACCGTCTCTGAGATTTTCATTTTCTGCTCGTACATGCAAGGCGTCTGCTAAACCAGCATATGTATCAACTCGTAACTTCATTTGTTGATGTCGTATATATTTTTACTACGACAGTAGTAATCCACGAATAAATGTCCATTTTGCAAACTTGAGCAGCGACAACTAACTCAACATGACCTCCATGAACACCATTCATAGACATATACATTTTGTAATCATCGCTCATAATGATAGCAGTTTCGTACATATCGCTGTTGCCAACAATAAAGGAAGAATAATTATTCCACTTGTCTGTAACATGTTTTACAATTCGCTTTCTAACCTGTGTAAATAAACTCTGATTGTTGTACTCACAATATGCCAATGACCTGAACAGACAATTACCCACATCTTTAATCTTTATAACATTTGTATTTGAGTGTCGCCTCTCATTCATCATAATATGATTCATTGTATTGATTGAGCACACAACCTATAAGGACGAATGATGAAACGAAAAGAAGACAGTTTGTAGCTGGTGATACCAAAGACTATATAACCGAAAGATCGGATACACAATACAAAATGGCGGTTCCAACATTCGACTGTAGCGGCATCTTCGTGAAATTAGTTGTCTTTCGTATAAAGTATTTGTTGTCATTCAAAGAGATGTTGACAGGACAGTGTAATTAGCAAAATGACTGCTGATTGTGCAAGAGCATTTCAGTCTCAAAGTAATCCATTCTTTGAGAAGTTTTAATTAAATTATGTGCACAGAATCCCCTTCGGCTTATTGTATTATTAATAAGAGAAAATTGTATGGATACATGCGACATTAGCGCCCGAGTGGAACAGGTAGAAGTTAACGATATCATGTATGGATACATGCGACATTAGCGCCCGAGTGGAGCCGGTAGAAGTTAACGATATCGTGACGTAATTAGGGAACTCTCCGTTAATATCAAGTTAGATTTCTTATTGGGGTGGCGTTGAATGTCGTTATACAGTGTTAGTCGTTGTTGCCTAGCGACAATATGTCTGTCAAGTCATTCGATTCTATTTTCGTGAGACCTTGAAGGAAGTAATATTCGCAATTATTTTAATACTCGAATGATATAATCAAGTACGGTGGGTATCAATCGACGGTGCTTGACGGGTATTACATTTTAAGACAACAAACGTCGTCGTGGCGCAAATACTTCCCGAGATATTTCAGTTTTAGTAAAGGGTGAAATTTTTTGAAAACTATTTTAATATATAAGATAGTACTAGTTGCTGAAGACAGTGTGGATGATGATGAGTAATTTCATTATCATCACGTTAAATGAAATTGACTGAGACCTCTAGTCGCAACAGTGGCTCCACCCTGAAGTAAGGCTGAACAGGCAGTTCCGGGGTGACATTAAGCCAAGTATAGGGTTTGTGGGTTTTTAATAGGTAAGAATCCTGCGCAGTTGTAAGTCCGGAAGCTTACAATCTGTCTTTTGAAGATTTCCCCAAAGTTTCCCTCGAAAAACTAAAAATTACTACTGATAGGAGGGAGTCTTTCCCCCACTGTTTTAATATTATTCCGTTGTTTGTCATTACTAACTTCACCGACAACGGTAGCTACGCTGGCTAAAGTGCAGCGCTAGGCCATGGTGCCAAGCTCTCTGTGGGCTTGGTAGACGAGGGTTCGAGCCCCACCATCGGCAGTCCTTGAAATGGTGTCCCGTGGTTCCCCATTTCTAACTCCAGGCAAATACTGGGACGGAACCTTCTGGCAGGCCACAGCCACTTCCATCCACATCTTTACCCAGTTTGGTTGGTTGTTTTTTAAGTTTATGGGCTGCGACAACGCGGTCATGTAGCCCCGTGTATTTTGGGTGTGTGTAGAATCTGTCTGATGACGGGTGTTAATTGTGATGACTGTATTAGTGTGTGTTATCTGTTTTAGGTAGATTTCATTAGAAAGCTAACTATTGCAATGGGTTCCATGTTTCTACTTCCAGAAAATTTCGACATATCTTCGCGTTTCACATCCCCCAGACCCCAAAACCACCATCAGTTCAAAAGTTTATATATATATATATATATATCAGTCTCTTGTGGACACGATAACTGCCGTAATTCTGCACCAATCACTTGGATTTTTTTACCGCATATGTATACCTATCAAATCTCGGTCGAGTTCGTTACTGGGTTAAATCGGTCGAAAGGGATGAAAATTGAGGTTTTTTTTCGAAAAAGTGAAATATTGCTATAACTCTCTTAATATGTGAAATATCGAATCCGTTCTAAGTTCATACTATGTGTTGGATAAAGCCCAAGAATTTATGTTTGAAGAGTTTTTTTATAGCACCAACCATTGACCAAAGGGGTGGGAAAAAGTGGGTTTTTCGGGAAACATTAATCATATCTCTCTTAATAGGCACAATATCAAACCCGTAGAAAATGGACAATATTCCCCTAATAAATACCTAAAACTTTTGTCTGAAAGAATTTTTGATATGACCCACCATTACGCCAAGGGATGAGAAAAATGATTTCGGAATTATAAGAAAATGCCAAGGGCTATCAGAGGTTGCCATAGCAACACTACTAAATTGATGAGGGATGAGCCATCAGACGTTGCCATGACAAAGCACTTGCACGAGATCAGATTCAGATTTCCATGTAAGTGTGAAGCGGCTTCGGTGACGTAACTGGTAGTATGCTGAACTTCTATGCCCAAGGTCACGGGTTCAAAGCCGGCCGAAGTCGTCGGATTTTCTAAGAGCGCTAAAAATCCCTCCGTATGCTTTCCTTCGGAGGGGAAGTTCCAACATTCGTTGCGAGTTGCTGGTTGTGGTGGCATATAGTAGCCAAGTTCACAGCTAGGTGTCGTTGACGGTAGTATCTGGTAGCAACATCAGGAACTACTGCTTGAAATTGACCGTCTGCAGTCCTTACCTGAATTACAGACTAATACAGCCATCACAATTCACACCGTTTATCAGACAGATTCTACACTCACCCAAAGTACACGAGGTTACATGACCGCGTTGTCGCAGCCCCTAAACTGAGGAACCAACCAACATCTCTGCGGGAGATATAATTTTGCGTGAAGAAGTAACAGACCGTTACATAGTTACACATCAGTGTCGAAACCTTGCATAAGGACAGTTTGACCACAAGTATAAAAATGGATCCCAAATGACGAGAAGGTTACCGTCCCCATAAGACAATAAAATGTTAAAATATGCATAAAATGACGAAAAACAAAGTTAATTACTCTCCAATTATAAAATACTTTCTCGCAATAAATGAGGTCTGATCCTTCTACGAAAACCAGCATATTCTGCCTATTTTCGCCTATCCCCAAGTTTGTCCGGTGAAATCTACCTCCGCCTTCCGGCGAGCCGAGAGGACTTTTTTTAAATTCAAGTAAGGACTACGGACTTTTGAATTTTTCAAATAGTTCCTACTTTTGCCGCCAAACACCACCATCAACGACTACTAGTTCAGAACTTAGCTACCAGGCGCCACCGCAGTCGGCCCTTGGCAACGAACGTTGGAACCTAAGAGCGTTGTTTACATTCTTAACCTATATAATTTAGCTTCACATAGGTGTAATTAGTGGAAGGTTCTGTAACATACCATAAATCTATGACATGAGACCACCGGCTTTACTTCCCCTCCGAAGGAAGGCATACTGAGGGATTTTTAGCGCTCTTAAAAATCCGATGACTTCGGCCAGGTTTGAACCCGCGATCTTGGGCATAGAAGCTCAGCATGCTACCGACTACGCCACCGAAGCCGCCTTACCCAGTTTAATTCATCTTCATTTATTATTTTCATCTGTTATTAACTCCTCTCATGAGGTTGGCGTCAGGAAGGGTATCCAGCCGTAGAAACCATCCGCCACATTGAATTTCATCGCATCTCATCTCATCTCAGACCCCGTTGAAAACGGGGATAATGAGGGGTAGGGATTCAGTTTGACATTACTAACTTCAAGCTGCTAGTTGTCGTCGTGCACGTTTGCTGCCTCCACCAGACCTATGGAGCTGCAGAATTCCGAGTAAGAAGCCGGAATAGTTGAGCGTAGTCCACGCAAGTTTCCGCTGCATAGTCCCGAGAACTCATATATCTGCGGTGGTTCATTCAGCTGTCGTCTCCTGAGGTCAACGTTCGACAGATGGCTTGGCAGACCTAAACAGCCCAAGAATACCTTGTAAACAGCCTCTTTGCTGTATTGTATTGAAATCGAAATATCCAATGTTATCCGCAAAAGTATTCTTCGTTGTTGTTAATTCAATTTATAGGTTTGGGACATCCTGATCATTAGCCCCGTGTAGTTGGGAGTGAGTTGAATTTGTCTGATCACTGTATTTATGTGATGATTGTAGCAGTGTGTGTAGCTAGCTGTATTAGGAAATGGGATCAGGTAGATGCCTCTTGACTTGAAGTGAGGTACTCTCCCGGCATTTGCTTGGAGGAAATTCGGAAATTCCCGCGGAAAAAACCCACTCAGGATATCAGGTGTCAGCGCCGGGATTTGAAACTATAATCTCCGGATTTTCTGCAGATAGCCACGCGGTCGTCGTGCATGATTTAACGAGTATGGCTACGCCACGGGATGGAGTGTATTTTTCAAGTAAGTTTGTATTCCAGCGATGTCTTGTCATATAAATGATTCAAGAGGAACTCTCACATGACACTGGAAAATAAAAGGGTGGCGTCATGTGTCGAGGATATTGATTCAGAATAAATAATATATTTCTGCAGTGGAATTTGAATGTGTGAAGTATGGGGCTGTGCAAAAAACAGGCAAAGATAATATATGCGACTGATATTTAAATATGAATTATGTAATGTAACAATCGTAACCTCCCCCCATCAGTATATATCTGTCTTCGTTCAGTCTCCAAGAACTGTTAGTTGTTGTTTGAATCTTCAGTCTTTTGGCTGGTTTGATTAAGCGCCCCATGTCTACCTGTCCTGATCTAATCGTCTCAACTCTGCATAGCTACTACATCATACATCCGAGCCAATCTGTTTAACATATTCTAACCTTGGTCTACCCCTACAGTTCTTATCCTCGACCCTTCCATAACTAAGTTTGCTATTCCTGGGCGTTGTACTGTAGTAAGCGTCCTACCAACCTCTCTCTTCCCTCGATTAGCAGTCGCCAGAAACATCTCTTCTCACCCACTCGTATTAATACCTCTTCATTTGTTACTTTGCCTACCCATCTGATCTTCATCATTCTCCTGTAACACCACATTTCAAATGCTTTTATTCTCCCCTTTTCTGCTGTGCCAACAGTCCAAGTTTCACTTCCATAAAGTACCACGCTCCTGACGAAGGATTTCAAAAATGACTTCCTAATACCTAAATCTATATTCGATGTCAACAAATTTCTCTTCTGTAAGCGTTGTGATGAGTAAGAAGGCTGTGGAAAGAGCTCAAGTGTTAAAGGCGTGGTGTTTAATTATCAAAATAAGACACTGTGATAGGCTGATTTTGATAATTTTCATACACATTATAGCCTAGGTCCAAATCGTACGAGTGATGTCCGAGTGAACTATTGAAAATATGTAGACCACTAGATTTGTCTCATTAAGATTTTCTCTACTGGAGACAGAAATTAGTCAAGTCATGTTCAAGAGACGTAGTGAGCATTATTTCAGAGATTAATCGTGTACTGGGATAGCACTATTATGTTTGATTATCCCCTTAATACATGTTGTTGTTGATGCTACTGAGATTCGTCTGGTGGTTGTTATTGTTATCGATAGTAATTCCTTTCAGAGGCCTGGAAGGTTTATAGCCCAGTGTGCCAGGTTGCGTGTTGAATTTGTATAATAATGTGTGTTCCTGCAGTGACTAATATTGTGTGTGTTTAACTATTGCTATGTTGTTTGGTTGTTATTGTTATTAATTAATTTTAGATGCCTGGAAGGTCTCGGTTTTCAGCCCCATGTGTCAAGTTGAGTGTTGCATTTGTATGATAAGAGATTATAATGAAATGACATGAAAAGGACCATGTCTGTCCAAATCCCTATTGACAGAGTTTAATTGGAATAGGAAAAGTTACCAAAAGTCGTTAAAATCCAATATTTGGGTACACTGTGCCGGTTTCGGTTATACAGGGTGTAATAAATATGTGAGAAATCTCCGGGGATTGGATAGAGGGCTTGACAACAGGCAAAACATGTCCTCTAAACATATGGTGTATGTGCGTTCGTTGCCGTGTTACAAGACGGCGGCACGATGCTAGTTGTGGAGGGCACACAGGCCAGTTGTAGTCTACGTTTCGTCGCTATTCAATTTCAAACAAATGGATAAGGCGTCAGGGATCAACACCGTGGCCTGTTCATTCTCCTGATCTCAACCCATTAGACTTCTACTTATGTGGTCATTTAAAGGCCATTGTACATGCCACAACTATTCATAACGTGGACATACTGCTTCAGCGAATAGAGAAAGGATGTCAGCAGATTCAACAGACGCCGGGAATGTGAGAGCGTGTGAGACAGTCAATGATGCGGCGCATAGACGCCTGCATTAAAGCTCGTGGTAGCCATTTAGGGCACCTTCTGTAGAGAATTGAAAGTTGTAACGTCCACTTTATCAACACTATTGATGAACCTGAATAGTGAAGCGGTCTGTGTTATGTACACCACAAACAATGCTTGTAACAAATGCACCATATGTTCACAGGACATGTTTTGCTTGTTGTCAGGTCCTCTATTGGATCCCCGCCGCTATCCTACATATTTAGTTACATCCTGTATTATAGCCTTCCTCAGAAGATAATATATGTTACGAATGAAGTTGCAAGATTCTTTCGTTTTAGATCATTGACTTCTCCACTGCGGGCTGTTACTTTTTTTATTTTTTTATTTTTTCATGTGGCGTCCTGAGAGGCCGAGTGCAGGTCTTTCTAGTCGACGCCCATGGGCGACCTGCGCGTCGGGATGAGAGATGGAATGGATGAACATGAACAAAACTGGGCAAGGATGTGGAGGGAAGCGGCCGTGGCCTGTCAGAAGGTACCGTCCCAGCATTTGCCTGGTGTTGAAAATGGGGAAACCACTGAAAACCATTTCAAGGACGGCCGTCGGTGGGGCTCGAACCCACGCGTCTACCGAGTCAGCAGAGATCTTGGCCCCATGACCTAATGCTGCGCTTTAGCGAGCGTAGCCACTGCTGTCGGTGTTTCTTTAGTGAAAGAATTCGTCCTTTCATCATTAACTTAAAGAAAGTTGTAACATATCTGATTTAATTTTTAGAGTTAGGGGCTGCAACAACGCGGTCATGTAGCCCCATGTACTTTAGGTGTGTGTAGAATCTGGCTGATAACCGGTGTTAATTGTGGTGGCTGTAGTAGTGTGTGTTATCTGTAATTCAGGTAAGGACTGCAGACGATTAATTTTTTCAAGTAATTCCTAATTTTGCAACCAAATGGTACCATCTACGGCACCTAGCTGCGGACGTGGCTACTAATGTAATCGCAGTCAGCATCTGGCGGCGAACGTTGGAACTAATATAGCGTTATCAAACTAACCTACAAAATTTAACATCCACAAGTGTAGTTAGTGGAAGGTTCATTTTCATGCCATATCTGCTGAAGGAGGTTATAATACTGTATAACCGAAACCGGAACACTCAAATATTACATTTTATTGACGAAAGCTATCCATTCGTATTCCAATTACTAGATTATCATCTGTGTTCCTGTAGTAACTAATAGTGTGTGTGTGTTTAACTATTGTAATGTTGTTTGCCTATGAACAATCAGACATTTTCCAGGAGCGAGTGTGAGAAAAACCACCGCAGAACACGAGCATTTGCTCTCTGCAATTGAAGTCGCTGTGTGTGACTCAATAATCATGGGTACGCTGCATTGCCATTTATCCGAATGGAATAGGACATCATTAACTTCAAACAGTTCGGAAGAATCTGAAATGGACTTTCTTATTGGCTCACCTGTGTATTGAGACTGGAAGTGTAAAATTGCTTCGAGGTATCAAAAATCTTCTATTAATCGATACTCGACTGTGTGTGTTGGGTTGTTTTAGCTGCCCCCACAACGATCCAGTGTTGTATTGCAACCTTGAATAGACAGTTAATGTTGTAGAGTTGATTTATCACTCCCCCTTACACCTTGTAACAGACACAAAGCCATCAGTGGGAAACACAACTTCCATCCATCTTCTTCAGACAGACTATTTCTCACCATTGATGACACACGTTTGGATCACACTTGTAGCTGCTATTACCCAGCATTGAACTTCCACAAAACAAGGTGACAGAAAACCATCGCATGAACTGCTGGAGCTGTCAATTCAAGACATGTCCAACCAAAGGAAATTTCAACAATAAAATAGCCTCCAGTGTGCTAATGCTGAGGTGTCGATACTGCCAACTGGGACATACCTGCCACATGAATGAGTACAGAACATCCTGGAATTGAATGCATTGCTGTAGAAGGGATTCGGTTTACCATTAGTCAAGTTTAGGGTAGTCGGTAGCATGCAGAACTGCGGTGCCCAATATAGCGGGTTCAAACCCGGCCGAAGTCGTCGGATTTTTTAAGAGCGTTAAAAATCCTTCAGTATGTCTTCCTTCGGATGGGAAGTAAAGACGGCGGTCTCATGTCACAGATTTATGGCATGTAAAAGATCCTTCCACAGACTAAACTTGTGTGAAGCTAAACAGTTAGGTTAGATTTCGTCGGAACGCTCTATCAAAGTTCCAACGTTCACCACTAGGTATCATTGATATCTGGTAGCGAAAGTTGGAACTACTTGAAATTGAGCGGAATTTGTAGCTCACCCTAAGGGTGTCTGCTTCCAGCAGCTACCGACTCAGGCGAGCCGAATATGTCCTCGGACAATCCCGGAACTAAAATCCATACGATAAATAAATAAATAAATAAATAATTAATTAAATAAAAAGAAACCTTTAAGAAAATGAATTTTTACATTGTAGGGATGGAAATTTACGTCGGCCAGTTTCATTTACTTACAATAATAAAACTAGTATTTGATACAACCTTACTGTATCAAACATAGCCTTGGCAACAACCTCACTATACTAACCAACAGTATAGTGGAGGCTACTCACCACCTACAGAGCCTTCATAATGTAGCGCCTAGGAATGGCTTCAAGGTCAACACCAAACAGGCATCAAAGAAGCCCCCTACACAATTCCGCCAGAAGTTACACTTAGGTACTTTTCATTTTTTATGTAATAATTAATTTGGAAACCTGTGTTTATATTTCACTAAGACCAAATTTCCATTTAACTTTAATATTATATAAGGTGCGTTCAAAAAGTAACGAGCCGGAGGCTGTAATGCGCAAACCGGTGACGAAATCGGCTAAGCTTGGCGTGTGTAACGAGGTGTGGTTCCGACCAGAGCGTGGAAGGTCACAGCCCATCGCTAGAGGGCACGCGTGCACGTCACGTGACGATACAAAGCGAGCAGCAGCATGCATCAATCGTCCAACGCTGCCAGTCGCATTGCAAACAGTGACATGGAGGTGTCTAACGAAGAGCAAAGAGGCGTTGTTCGGTTTCTGACAGCGAAAGAAGTAGGGGGAACGGACATTCATCGCCGAATGTCACAAGTGTACGGTGAACACTGCTTGTCCCTTGCAAGGATCAAGGCGTGGCACAAGCGCTCCAGGGAAGGACGGGTGTCGTTACCCGATGATGCCCGGTCTGGGGCACCCACCTGCCTTACCGATAACAACGTCCAGCTGGTTGATGCACTCATTACCCAGGACCGCCGAGTGGCAGTGAACGCCATAGCCGCCGTGGTCGGATTGAGCGTCGGAAGTGTGCATCATGAAGGAACGACTGCACTTGCGCAAAGTGTGTGCCCAATGGGTACCCCACAGTCTTCAACCACACCAGGAAGCATGTCGAATGGCCTACTGTCTTGGTCTTGGTTGGACGATTGATGCATGCTGCTTCTCGCTTTGTATCGTCACGTGACGTGCACGCGTGGCCTCTAACGACGGGCTGTGACCTTCCACGCTCTGGTCGGAACCACACCTCGTTACACACGCCACGATTAGCCGATGTCGTCACCGGTTTGCGCATTACAGCCTCCGGATCGTTACTTTTTGAACGCACCTTATAATTTAGAATGAGCATTATACTACTAAGCATTTAAACATCTGTGTGAACTTCCCAGCGTTAAGAATTGCATTTAAATATTAATACTTAACTAGCGGACTGGTGCGAGAATTTGGGCTGTGTACGCCTCGTGTGTACAGACTACCCTCCCGGCTCTAGTGTTATGCGAGCTTTACGCGACACAGTTCTGCATGGGGCTATCGTCTTGTTCATTTGATTAAAAGCACTTTATAAACAAATAAATATATTTCCGTTGACTTTTCAAGAAATGCAAGATTTTTCCCTGTAATATTGAGACGATTTGGTACAAACCACACCTTTTAACTCCCTCTGGTTTAGGGGCTTAAGTTTTGTGAAACATACACCTTAGCGTATCTCTACTTAGTATAAAACAAAGTCCCCGATTCTTGGATGTCACGGGTGATCTCGAGAACCCCTGGATGGATATTGATACGGTTTTCACCATTCTGTACAGGATTTATCAAGGAATGTTTCTGTAGAAAATAATTTATTTATGATGAAAGGAAGCCAAGCAGTAAAGATTTCAATGAAAAAGTCCAAAAAGAAACCTGGCTTCCATGTGGTTTTTAAGCTTACGCTGGGCAAACTGTTCTAAATATCAATATACAGGGCGCTGGGGAATGTTCTCCGCAGTACCTACAAGCTGCTGCGAGAGATGACGTCACCAGTTACGTTGGCAGCACTGCTGTCTCTTGTATCATAACAAAAAACAGTTAACTTTTTACTCACCACAGCCATTCATAGCATACTGTTGCACTCTTCCAATAATCTAACTATACGCACTGACGATTTCGACAGCCCACAGCCCACACATGTGGCCTTCACCCAATCAAGGACACCGTGCTGCCAACTAAACTGATGACGCAACCTCTCACAGCTGCACGTAGCCGCTGCGGAGATCATTTCCTGGCGCCCTGTACTATGAGTGTAAGAATTGTTCAGCATGAAAAGTTCTACAAAAATGTCCACGAGAGCATATCTCTATCTTCAATTCATCGCCCGCTATACAGTAGGTGTTTTTAAGTAGATTGGACGGAAGGTTGGTTTGTGTTTCATGCACCTCGCCATTCTTAAATTACGTCTGACAAGAATTCGTTGCACATGCATCTCCATGATAATAAAGTTAATAGTCCAATCAATGATTTTAACCCATCATGCCGAGACGTAAAACGATTATAGGTCGTAGTTCATTGACATCGAAAAAGAAGCGCTTATCACGTAATGCATTCATAACTGTTCCCGGACGAAGCCGGTTATATAATAAGATAATATCTGGATATGTATTTTACTGTGTAGGTGCACTGCTATTGGGGCGCACACTGAGACCTGTTGTGTACCATCAACAAATAAATAAACATTACTTGAATTACTCTCAAAATATATTTCCATTGAAACAGGTTAGACTCTTACTATTCTCTCAGAGTATGCAGTTCTCAGACTGGCACGGAGGTGGGATAGTAACTCCCAATTTGGCATGCATGTCAGAAAAAGTTCGCCTTTATTCACGAAATCATCGATCCACAGCAGAACGAGTGTTTCGCGCTAATACGCCACATGATGTTCATATATCCCGCGGTTACCCTTCCGTTAACCAGCGATGTGGAAATTAGATTAGATTGAATATTTTCTTCCCTGTTACGCAGGTAGTCGACTGCGAGTTCCCTCACGCACAGAAATGAGCTTGGCCCACCTTAAGTATTTGCTCTTCAATAATTCATGTGTCGCCCTTTGGAGCAAACGTGAATTGAATATATGATTACTTGCTGAAATATTGATTCCATTTCTAATTTCATGAAACCTTACGACATCCTGAGTCAGTCAACCATATCAATTAACCTCTCGGAAGAGCTAACAAAGGAACACGATGTTAATTTACTTTCCCTCCCGACTTCTACGCAAATTACGATTAAAGATGCATAAATTATGTTACGGAATGTGACATTATAATACGAGTTTAACGTCCCTTTGATCTTCATATATACACATCAAAAAATGTTTTGAATACATTTACCACATCGAGCGGCGGTGGTACAAAGCTTCCTCCAGGAGTTCGTCATTGCACGAATGGAATGGACTGTGATGTCGCCGGACATGAACTGTATCGAACATGTCTGGGATATGCTGTTGCTCAGCGTCCACGCCCTCCCATAACCCACCAAGAGATCATGGAGGCCGCCATCGAAGAGTGGTATCGCCTGCCTCAAGAGGACCTGGACAACTTGATCTGTGGTATGCCACGGCGGTCCTGGACGCCCGTGGTGGCCATGTTCCTTATTGAAACGTCACAGAATGGCAAGATTACAACACATATCAGTCTCTGTTTAACAGGCCAAATATCTTCCTGTTTATAATTTTCTTTTCACACATGAATAAAGTCTGCAGGATTTGTCAGAATGCCGTCCCTTTTGTAATAACTTCACCCACAATCCCACATACGCTCTGCATCATGGCAAACAACTATAATGCAATTCTTTTTTGATGTGTATAATTAATTCTTGAGACGTGTATGGGTTGAGTTTTCGTTCCGTATCAGATGTTTCCTCACCAAGTGTGTTGTTGGCATCTACGAAGATTATTCTGAATACTTCTAAAATCACTTCTGAATTATTACACCCTCTTTAAAATCACAATAATCCTGCTGGTATTAAGAATTCGTCAAAGTACCGTACCATTTAAAGTAATGTGAATCAAAGAAATAACTGTAGTTGTTTCAGTCTTCAGTCTTTTCACTGGATTGCTGCAGTTATCCATGCCTCCATGTCCTGAGCTAATCGTTTCATCTCTACATAGCTACCACACTTTACATCCTATACATTCTGTTCAACATATTCTAACATTGGTCTACCCCTACAGTTCTTGTCTTCAACCCTTCCTTCTATAAATAAATTTGCTATTCCTGGGTGTTTAAGTATGTGTCCTACCAACCTATCTCTTCTCTTCTCTTCATTAGCAGTCGCCAGAATCATCTCTTCTCTCTCACTCGTCTTAATATCTCTTCATTTGTTCCTCTATCTACTCATCTGATCATCATTCTCCTGTAACACCGTAATTCAAATGCTTCTATTCTTCTCTTATATGCTGCACCATTAGTCCAAGTTTCACTTCCATACAACACCACGCCCCATACAAGAGCTTTCAAAAATGACTTATTAATACGTAAATCTATACTTGCTGTTAAATTTATATTCTGTAGAAACGCTTTCTTTGCCTGTGCTAACCTACTTTTTAATTCCTCTTAGGTTCGTCCATCACTGGTTATTTTCCTTACAAAGTATCAGAAGACTTCCTTTATCTTTTCGCCTGCCAATTTGACGTCCATATGGGTTTATGATTTATTTAGGCTGCATTCCATTTCTTTTGTTTTAAAATTGTTGACTTTTATCATGAATTCTTTCCTCAAAACGGAGTCTATATCATTTAAAAACTCATTCAAATCCTCTGTTGAATCGACAAAGATGACAATGTTGTAATATCTATTCACTATTTAACTCTCTGCAAAATTATCTCGTGTTAAAATACATGGGCTGGTTTTTTAGTTTTGGCACCTTAGTTATAACTGGATTAATAACTCACTTAGATGGTTCCGAGTTTCACAGGTCCTCGATGTAGTCCCCACCGTTGCGTACAACGTGTTCCCAGCGATGCGGAAGTCGTTGGATCCCGTTGGCACGGCCCAATCTATTGATGGTACGAAGAGAGCGCTCGGCAGCCGGCTTAACGTCTTCAATGGTACGGAAGCGCTCCCCGCGCATTGTCATCTTCATCTTCTGGATGAGATCATAGTCGCAGGGACTGATGTCGGGAGAATATGGGGGCTGATAGAGGTCCTCTCAGCCCCAGCGATCCAACAATGCCGACACAACGCCTGCTGTGTGTGCCCTAGCATTGTCATGCAGAACGATGGGCGGTGTAACCATGTGGTGGCGCCGTTTCCTTTTCAGAGCTCCTCGGAGATGGTCTTGCAGAAACTAACAATAGTACGCCGCATTAACGGTTTGCCCTCGGGGAACAGTATGGTGAATGGTCACACAATCCCAATCATAGGCAAGAATCAACATTACCTTCACATTGGTGGGGGGTTGGTCGAACTGTTTGATTCCGTGGTGATCCGTGGTGCCGCCACTCGTTCGATTGGCGTTTTAACTGTGGCTCATAAGATCTGGCCCACGTCTAGTCAATGGCTATGATACGCCGTAAGAAGGCCTCTCCTTCGCGCTCATAACGCTGCAAGTGCATACGACAAGCGTCATATCGCAGCCATTTGTGCATGTCGGTTAAGTCATGCGGAACCCATTTGGACGCAATCTTCCTCATTTTCAGTAAGTCCTTCAGGATGTGGAGGACAGTTGAATGCGCCAGTCAGGTTTCTTGCTCTAATTGACGATTCGTTACGTTCCAATCCACCTTTACTAACGCAGAAACCATCTGTACATTGTCATCACTTACTGGTGGGTGACCAGATCGTGGCATGTGCTCCACACGTTCGCGCCCATCTCGAAAGGCTGCAACCAATCTTGCTACCGTTCTGAACGGTAACGCAGCTGCACCGCACGCTTCCTGCAATTCTCGGTGACACTGTTTAGCACTGCGACCCCTAGCATATTGAATTTTTATCCACGTTCTCTGCTCCTGCTTGGAAAACAATGCGACTGTCTTTCGCGAGCGCTGGTCTCACACTACTGTTCTACCTGTGTACCAAATTTCGTTCAATTCGGTTTCACCGTGTTCGAATTGATAGGGGGAGACAGACATTCAGAGTACACACACATTCAGAGTACACACACAGACAGACACACAATTTTTGGCCCTGTGTAGATCTCATAAGTCTACTTTCATTTTTTGCAAAAATCGAAAGTAGGCTAAAAAGCTAGTAACAGTATACAGGGTGTTTCGAAAAAAGAAGTGTCTGATATTGCAACAGAGGTTGGGATTGGTCAAAACGAGAAGAAATGTTCCTATAAACATAAATGTCCGGAAACAAATACCTGTTGAGATATGAGCCATTTTACTTGTGTTGTGTATTTACACTTCAGCCAATGGACGTCTTCCTACCAACTACTCCTAATGAACACTTGACTGTCACACACGTTTAACAGAACACGCGTTGGGGAAACATTCATCAACACCAGCAACCAGGAGCGGTGATTATTTCAGCCGGTCTGTCCTCGGTTACCATCTGCACGTTACAAGAGATGCTCCACAAGGTTACCACATGCTTCAGCTCTTCTTTGCAAGGAATCCCCAACTCGTCCAATCACGCCTGGCTGCTCGCGGATGTGGGCACTCTCATTGGTCACACACTCTTGTAACATGTGCACATTTTCGATGGGTGTGGCATATTCCAATGGCTTTAATGTCCCCATAGCCAGAAATCTAATCGATTAAGGTCCAGAAAACGGGAAGACCATGCTACTACAATTTTCTAATCCATAGCAAGAAACCATGTTTGCCATTTCCCTCGAGGAATACTCCATCGCACTGTTTACGTCATTCACACAGCAGGGGACCAACAGTCTGGTGTGGGTAGCGCACTGCACTGCCAGCAGAACCGCATACTATGACTGAATATCCTACTAATACAAAGACCTTCAACGGAAGGACGCCTGCACCACCGAACATAACGCCTCCTCCATGCGGGTAAAATGGTGCATATCTCAACAGGTATTTGTTTCCGGACATATGTTTATGGGAACATTTCTTCTCATTTTGACCAATATCCCCGTATTATTGCGAAAATACAAATTAACTGGAATACCATATATTTACGCGATTCAAATCGATGTTAAGTGCATTTACACATTGTTCCTATGAGAGTAGTGAGGATCCATTACTCCACTTGGAATTGATACACAACTCAACACCAATTTTGAGCCTCGGTTCTGTATGCCTGATTTTGAATTTTCATGCGTAACTAATGAAAAAAATTGCTTTACTTAATAATGGTTGCCTTTGTAACAAACACAGCGAAGGTTCAAATTTGAACGGTATTTTCTATTTTTATAAGTTCAAACGAAAAGAAAACGTTAATATTTATATATTCACATCACGTTTATTAACAAAACATAGTAAACATTAATTTAAAAATCAAAACAGCAATATAAACAAGCTTTAAAAATGAATACTTTTGGTACTTCACCTGTGTGGGTACGAACGTTCTCGTATTGGCCCCCAAATGTAATCACCCACCATGTTCAAATGATATTTTCCTTGAAAACCTTGCTCAATATCCATCACGTTTTGGTGAAAACGTTCCCCTTGCCCTTCTGAATATGCCCTCAAGTTATCTTTAAAATGGTCCAAGTTAGCATGTAACATGTGTACTAAGGGACATGCTGCAACCCATGAGTTCAAAGTTCTCAAGCATAGTGGAAATAAGCTCTTTGTAATTCTCAGATTTCTTATTTCCAAGAAAGACAGAGATCACTGCTTTAAGGCTGTCCCATGCTTGTTTTTAGTGGGCGTTGTGAAATTGTGGAATTTCTTCACTGGCCATTAGTTTTTTTTTTTTTAATTTCAGGACCAACAAAAGTTCCAGCTTTAGTTTTAGCTTCCAACAATTTAGTGCAAAATATATTCAAATATTGAAAAGCTTCAGAATCTTGCCGTGTTCAAAGCCGTTACCCCTTATACAGTCTGCCAAAACTTCAAATATTTATTTATAATCGCATAAAGTACAAAAGCAAATGTTATTATTAATAATAATAATAATAATAATAATTATATGTCCTCGGGTGCCAGATGAGAGCTTTGTTATTTGACACCCAGAGGGTAGCTTGCATGTCGAATTTCGTTGTTCCTTTAAGCACTATGAGAGTCAAGGAGGTTAGATACCCAAGCTCCTTGAACACTATAGAGCTTTCTAGTAGAGAAATGAGGAACTTTGTGTTGGCGGAAACTCCGGAGATTAATTTTGCCACTATGAACACGGACTACTGAATTCAAATGGGTTATTTGACATGCCAACATCGTATGACATGCGTGCCTGTGATTTTTGCCGCCTTTCAAAAATCACTTACCACTGCCAGGAGCGAACCTGGAAGCTTGGGGTTAGTAGGCTGACACATTAACCACTCACCCACCGTGGCAAGCACTTTATTAATTATGAATGGCATTTTTGGTCACTGTTCGATGTAGACAGTCAAAATATATGCATTAAATAATAGACACAACACAACATCTTTTGTTTCTTGACTTGAGTATATTTTCTGACTTTACGGAGAATTTCTGTAGTCTTACATGACATCAAAATAATGGATGTTCTTGATGAAAGTGCTGGCAGCTGCACTCAAGCGGTACAAACTTAAGATCAATGTCAAGAAAACGAGGCTTTTAGCTGAGGGCTAGAACGGCCGAGATGTAACATAAATGCAAAGCACGGAGCCTCCGAAATGGGAAATGTAAATCAGTTCTGTTATTTGTTAAGCACAGGTCAACAAAGGTGCTTCGAAGTTGAACAAAAGATTAATATTTTCTGAGCTAGTTCGCCATGGAAAAGAGGTATTTTTGTCACCACGCACAGTTGAAGGGTTGCTTAAAGTGCTGACAGTACTGTTGTATGGGGGTTGTCTTCTGTTGTTTACAAGTACAAATTGATTCTACATTCCTACAAGGTCCAAGGATCGATTCCCGCTTCTACAAAGAAACACAATTGTGGTTTGAGCGCTGTAATGTGTTCCATCAACCTCGTGAGGAAAATTGATAAGACGTGTGCTTTATTTCCACGGCAAACTTTCTAGACGTGGTTTAATTTGGTTACCTGACTATTCCTGAGAAATTTTGAGAAGGTGCCTTACCTACAACAATGACCACTTCTTTACCAAATAGAAGTTACTGCTGTACATCGCCGCCAGACAAGATAGGTGTACAGTTTAACTCTGTTAGGAATGCCCCTTCATGGGCTACAACTAAAAATTCATCGGCGTGGTACAAATGCTAATATGTAGCATGTCAAAACACGAACTCTTCGTTAGGAAAGGGATACTCATCATAGAAAACAATGGATAAAATTAAGGTACTGTTATAATACAGACCATGCTTTTGATGCAAATATACCTTTGAAATTCAAAAGAAGACAGTTTGCCATTTATTTCGCCTCTCACCCGGAGGCTCCAGGTTTGACTCCCGACTCCATCAGGGATTTTAGAAACTGACGTGATGGCTAGAACAGGGTGCACTCAGCCTTATGACGACAATTGAGTAGCTGTCTGACATTAAGGCTGCGCCCCGGTCAGGAAAACCAAGATTAACGGAAGAGGGGAACCAATGTGGTGACCACGCGTCACCCCGCAACCTATAGATCAAATGACTGGGCAACGGTCGCTTGGTACTCTACGGCCCTTCATGGGATGTGGAGCCACAGGATTATTGTTTTAAATGTATTTTATAAGATCTGATAGAACGGCTACAGACAACTACGAGTATAATACATTAACGCTCAATGCGCAGTATTTAAGTGAATGCACGAACACTGATTAAGAACCGTGATTAGAATGCACAAGTCAACAAACAAAACATGTTGTGTTGAGTCTATTATTACATATATTCTGGCTGCCCACATCGAACAGTAACCAAAAACGCCATTCATAATTAATAAAGTTTGATTTTGTACTTTATGCAAATATAAATAAATATTAAAAGTTTTGGCAGACGTTTTAAGGGGCAACGGCTTTCAACACGTCAAGATTCTGAGGCTTTCCAATATTTATAGACATGTTTAGCCTACTTTTCACATTTTGCAAAAATGAGGAAAAAGTAGACTTATGAGATCGATACGGAAAAATGTATGTTTATCTGTCTGTCCTTCTGTCTGTCTGTCTGTCTGTGTGTGTGCGCCCCCTCTCCCCCCTATCAACTCCTAAACGGATGCAGCAATCGAAACCAAATTTGGTATGAGTAAAGACCTATACCGGAACATCTCAATGTCATACTTGAAAATGATGTCAGTACTACCATCTGCTGAAAAATTGCAGTTGAAATTTGAGCTCCATGTTGGATATCTCGGAATATATACATGAAAACTATTCCAAAATTGGCACACATATAGATAATAATACTTCAGTTTAATTCTCAGAATGCCATACATGACAGTGTTGCCAAAATGATTCTAAGCCTACTGATAGGTCCAATTTTTAAATGCACATAACTCCTACGCTATCAATTGGATTTCAACCAAATTTCGTATGTACTATGTGTGCATAAACAGATATGACTGAGCGTATTCTAAAGAGCCACCAGGGCTTCAACTGTCAATAAATTCTCTATTTTTCATCCAAATACCAATATATCAGAAAGTATGCGAGCCAACAGCTTTAAACTTTGCACACATATAGTGCCTGACATTCTAGAATAATTTGGAGCAACTAATGTATATCAGTGCTACCAACATGATTCTAAGCCTGCTGGTAGGACCAATTTTTAAATACATGTAACTTCTATACTATCAATTGGATTTCAACCAAATTTCGTATGTGCTATGTGTACTGTAATAGATATGACTATGCGTATTCTTAAGAGCAATCAGGGCTGCCAACTGTTAATAAATGCTGCTTATATGTTTTACACTAATATCAATATATCAGAAAGTATGCAAGCCAACAGGTCTAAATTTTGCGCACGTATAATATCGGACATTATAGATTAAATTGGATTAACTAATATATGTCAGTGCTGCCAACATGATTCTAAGCCTGCTGAAAGGTCCAATTTTAAAATACCAGTAACTTCTATACTAACAAATGGATTTCATCCAAAATTGGCACGACAAGAGATCATAATATTTCAGATTATTTCTGACCAACACATGCATGAAAAGGAAGAAAGATTGTAGTTTTACGTGACCGTGAATGTGGTGATTATGAGCCACGGGACCTCCTTTTTACGTGGAATCCGAACCACAGGACATGGCATTTCACTTCGAAAATCTCACATGCATTGACCGGGAATCGAACCCGGACCGCCTTGGTGAGAGGCATACAGCTAGACCGCTGAGCCACCACGCCCCCGCACACACTCTTGCATGACATTGTAGCCAACATGATTCTGCGCGCACTGATAAACCCAATGTCTAACTGCATGTAACGTCCATGCTATCCATTGGACTTCAACCAAATTTTGTATTCTGTAGCTTAAAAGATGGAACTAAGAATATATTCAGTCACCAGGTCTGCCAACTGTAGTGCTCTATTAGGCTAAATTATGCCAGGTATATTTCGAACTAATTAGAAATTTCGATATTACCAACTTAATTTAGTCATTATTCTAGATAGGTACATGGCATGAATCTTAAATTTTAAGAAAAGTAGGCTCTTTAGTTGGTCTCGGAACTTCTTGTTTTTTCTTAAATTGTCAGAAGCTAAAATGAAAGCTGGTATATTCGTCGATCCTCAAATGAAGACACTAATATCCAGTGAATAATTTCCTCAATTTCTCAACACCCACGAAAAACAAGCATGGTACAGCCTTAAAGCAGTGATCCATGGCTTCCTTGGAAATAAGAAAGAAGGGTATTACAAAGAGCGTATTTCCACTATGCTTGAGAACTTTAAGGGGGCTTATACACCGCCGGTTGTCAAAATTTAAGTTCTTTTTTTACGTTTAAATGAAAGGCAATACCTTTCTCAATATATCTGTTAAGTTTTATAATTAAATTCAGCGTTTTGGCAGAGATATAGCGTATTACGTTCCAACAAATGATCCCTAGAGGATGAACCTCATTTATGAAATTATCTTAAAAATAATTGAGATATACTTGGAAAATTAAACAAAAAACTGTTCATTTTTTGAAAGACAAATTTAATATTTTTTATATACTATTTACAATATAACATTCATGGTGGTTCATCCTCGCTATTTAGGCGTTTACTTTACATGAAAAAAATGCATTCCATTCAAACTGGTATTTCTTGTTAAATCGTGTTTTTTGTGATTCTCAGAGTTTAAAATATCACGAATATTATCCTTTCAATGTATCACGAAATACTTTATATACTGCTCCTCTATCTAAATTGGATGAAAGCTCTATGTATTTACTATACATATGTCAGTAACTCTATGATACATATTAGTGAAGCTATGCTATGATTCGTAACTGTATGCGAAAATTCCCACTGACGGTGTATGAGCCACCTTAAACTCATGGATTGCAGAATGTCCCTTAAAGTACACATGTTAAATGCTCACTTGGATTATTTTGAAGCTAACTTCAGGGTATATTCAAAAGAGCAAGGGGAACGTTTTCACCAGGACGTGATGGACATTGAGCAACGTTAACAAGGGCAATATAATGAGAACATGATGGGTTATTACAATTGGGGGCTAATAGGAGAAAGTTCGAACCCACACACAAGAACTACCAAAAATATTCATTTCAAAGTTTGTTTGTATAGGTTTTTTTATTTGTAGATTAATGTTTACTATGTCTTCTAATTTAACATTATGCAAATCTATAAATTAACGTTTGTTTTCGTTTGAACTTATAAAAATGGAGAATTTCTTGCAAATTTGAAATTTCTTTGTGTTATCTACAAAAGCAAACTTTCTTAGGTAAAACTATTTTTTCTTTCAATAGTTCGGCATGACAAATCAAAATCAGTGACTTCGGTGGCATAGTTGGTAACATGCGGAGTTTCTATGTCCAAGATCACGGGTTCAAACCCGGCCAAAGTGGTCGGATTTTTAAGAGCGTTAAAAATCCCTCAGTATGCCTTCCTTCGGAGGGGAAGTAAAGCCGGTGGGCCCATGATATAGATTTATGGCATGTAAAAGAACCTTCCACTAACTACAATTATGTGAAGCTAAAATTTGTAGGTTAGATTTGATTAACGCTCTTAATTTCCAACGATCGCCACCAGGTGCTGGTTGCGGTGGCATCTAGTAGCCAAGTTCACAGCTACTGTAGGTGTCGTTGACGGTAGCATTTGGTATCAAAAGTAGGAACTACTTGAAATTGATCGTCTGCAGTCCTTACCAGAATTACAGATAACGCACACTAATACAGCCATCACAATTAACACCGGTTATCAGGCAGATTCTACACACACCCAAAGTACACCAGGTTACATGACCGCGTTGACACAGCCCCTAAACTGAGGAACCAACCAACCAAATCAAAAGCAGACATACAAACCCAGACTCAAAATTCGTGTTAACTTGTGTTGTATCTGGACACCCCGTGGCAGAATCAGCAGGTGTTGCTCTGTAATGTATCAAGTAACTACGCTGTAACTTATAGTCACTTTGATGTTGCAGTTCGCTTAGCTTTCCGAGAATGATGGTGCGATTAACCAGATAAGGTGCCAGCATTATCTGCTGTATTTTTTATAAATTCATCAACTGTGAGAGATTTATAACACACTCCCACATAAAACCATACGTTGCAATATCATCCAAACGGTGAGAGATTACACAGCCCTTGTTTTAGTGGGAAGGGACGGGGGTAGTATAGGTCACCTGCAATGTGAAGTTTTGAAGACAATTTTAATTCACTGGCCGTGAAAGCCAATGAAAAATCCACAGCCTGCTTCCAGTCTCCGACCGGGTCAGGAATGGAATGAATGAAGCCCCCATCTAGCGGCGAGGATATGAACTGTGCCGGCTGCCGAGGCCTGACGCACTCCTCTGGGGCAATGATTAAATGAATGGCAGATGAAATGAAATGATAGCGGAGAGTGTTGCTGGAATGAAATGTTGACAGGGAAAACCGAGGTACCCGGAGAAAAACCTGTCTGCCTCCGTTTTGTCCAGCACAGATCTCACATGGAGTGACCGGGATTTGAACCACGGACCCAGCGGTGAGAGGCCGGCGTGCTGCCGTCTAAGCCACGGAGGCTTCCGTGAAAGCCAATATACCATCTTTTTGGAAGCCATCATAGGGAGGTTAAGGCTGCATGAGGTTTTAGTTCTCGCAGTCAAGTGGTGCAGTTGCACCTAATATAAAGGGAGGTGGCGCGCAGTTCGTCACTCCTGTGGGGGTCCGGGCGGGGACACCAAGAGCCCGCCGATGAGCCAGCTTGGTGTCCTAGGCGAAACCCCACATAAAACACGGCACAAACCTAGAAGAATTGCTGAGTTTTAATTCACCGGCCGTGAAAGCCAATATACCGTCAATTCTTCAGTGTTGCCTATACAAACTGTTAGTTTTAACTCTTCTATCGGTCAACACGAATTTGGCCAAATGACAATATATAATATTAAATAATTCATTCATTTGCATTTGAGACTAGTTGGTTGGTTCCTTAGTTTAGGGGCTGCGACAACGCGGTCATGTAGCCCCATGTACTTAGGGTGTGTGTAGAATCTGTCTGATAACCGGTGTTAATTGTGATGGCTGTGTTAGTGTGCGTTATCTGTAATACTGGTAAGGACTGCAGACGATCAATTTCAAGTAGTTCCTACTTTTGATACCAAATGCTACCGTCCACGATACCTAGCTGTGAACTTGGCTACTACTAGATGTCATCGCAACCAGCTCCCGTTGACGAACATTGGAACTTAAGAGCATTAATCAAACCTAACCTACTAATATTGATTCACACAAGTTTAGTTAGTTGAAGGTTCTTTTACATGCCATAAATCTATTTCATGGGTCCGCCGGCTTTACATCCCCTCCGAAGGAAGGCAAACTGAGGGTTTTTTAACGCTCCTAAAATTCCGACGTCTTCTGCTGGGTTTGAACCCGCGACCTTGGGCATAGAAGCTCAGCATGCTACCAACTACGCCACCGAGGCCGCCGCATTTGAGACTGATTCTCCTTTCAGTGTCCAGTGAAGTCTGCAAGCCTCTGTCTGCACACAAGTCGCCTCCATTATGTCCTATTAGTAGTCAAAACGGCCGCCTCCCCTGCCTCTACACTTCTCACTTTGAAATCGTTCAACAAAGAAACTAACCATCGCCTCCTAGGTCCACCTCTGCTTCTCTTACCCTCTACAGCTGAACTCATTAGCCTCCTCCCCCATTCTCTTCACATGACCCCACCAACTCAGTCGGCTCATACGAACAGCTCCATCTAGCGTGTTCATTTCTAACTTAGCCTTTATCTCTTCATTACGAGTACCTTCCTGCCATTGCTCATATCTACGAGTATGTGTCCCAGCAATTATTCATGCTACCCTGATATCAGTTACCTCTAGCGTATGTATCTGATATCCTGAATCTACCCAGCTCTCACTTCCATATAGCAAGCTTGGTCTAAATACTGAGCGATGTAGGGAGAGTTTCATGGCTACATTAACTTCTTTCTTGCAGAATACTGTAGATCGTAACTGTGATCTCACTGTATTGGCTTTTCAACACCTTGACTCTCTTTCCTTTCCTTTACTACCATCCTGAGTGAATACACTGCCTAACTATTTTAAATATTCCACCTGTTCCAATTTAGTTCTTCCTACCTGACATTCAACTTTCTTGCATTTCTTCCCTACCGACATAACCTTTGTCTTTGAGATGCTGATCTTCATACCATACTTCCTACATTTATGTTCAGGTTCTGTGAATTAAATGAGAAGAAACGGGGAAAAGCATTTCAAGAACAGAGTTTGAGCCCACACGTTTTCCGAATTCAGAGATAGCTCGTTCTCATGACTATGTGCTTCAATGCGCGTACCTATCCCGGTCGTTTAATAAAGTTACACAAAACAAATTATGGTGATGTAGAAGAGATCCTTTATCTTTATAAGAACTGCAGTAACATGCAACTGTACTGAATGAAGTATTTGCGTGCCTTTGTATTATGGAAGAATACTTCACGTTTGATCTTCCTGACTTCAAAGATATTCTACTGGGTCTCTAGGAGCTTGTGTGAGCGTATAGCTGAAACTGCAGTTCAGCCCAACATGAAGTGTAAGAGTTCTTCATCTGGGCAGTATTAGATAAGCAAACCTTATTCTGTTGGGAAGAATTACAGCCACCGCCTCTGATCTCCGGATAGGTATTGAGATTCAAGAACCTACAGGTCCTGGTTTCGAATCTCACTCAAATAATGTAATTATTGGCTTGGAGATTCAAAACGGGGTCAACACATGCTCCATTACAATTGAAGTAATACTACATGCATTGGTGATCTTATATGTAAATATGATATAACTTTTATTTACATCATAATAACAAAAACAAAAAATTTGGGGCTTTTCAGTCGGTCAACACCAATGGTTGTGTGTCTAGCCTAGATATAATGTTTCAGTTTTCTTTCTTGACATAATTATGTCCTACATCAGGTTATCAAAATTGATGCTCTGCACAAATAGGTTAAAGAATTTGACATATTTATCAACAAGTTCATTCATCCTTGCAGGCCAGTGGTCTCCTGATTTGATTACATTAGTCTTCATTTTATCTCTTTCGTGATTTAGTAATTCACACTAATATAGGATGTGGTCCACACTTTGCGATTCTTCGCCACACTGGCACGTCATATGCTCTTGGATTTTAACCCTATACAGACAGGTCCCTATTTTTCCATGTCCTGTCATCATAACCGTCATGTTTTGGAGCAGGAGAATTTTTGAAGCAAGTCTCGCTTGATCACTTGGAAAGTTGTCTTTTTGTCATGGATCCATTGGAAGTTTCTCTCCACTCTTCGTCCCACAATTGTAAACTTCTCTCACGCAATACCCTTTTCACTACACTATTAGGAATTTTATCGAAAGCCACTTCTAGGTCTGTCCTGACACACAGCCTTATGGGTCAAAAATGAAAGGAGGTGGATAGAATCCCCTCCTCAGCCATGCAGTGAGTTCTCAGTTGCGATCTACAGTATTCTGCAAGAAAGAAGTTAATGAAGCGGCGAAACTCTTCCTACATAGCTCAGTATTAATACCGACCTTGCTGTATGGAAATGAGAGCTGGGTGAATTTGGGATATCTGATACATAAGCTAGAGGTAACTGATATGAGGGTAGCACGAATGATTGCTGGGACAAATAGATGGGAGCAATGGCAGGAGGTTTGGTTGGTTACTCAGTTTAATGGGCTGCGACAACGCGGTCATATAGCCCTGTGTACTTTGGGTGTATGTAGAATCTGTCTGATAACCAGTGTTAATTGTGATTGCTGTATTAGTGTGTGTTATCAGTAATACAAGTACGGACTGCAGACGATCAATTTCAAGTAGTTCCTACTTTTGCTACTAAATGCTACCGTCAATGATACATACTGTAGGTCAATTGTTTACCAATAAATAAGAATTCTGAAAAAAAAACAAAAAAAAACGACACCTAGCCGCGAACCTGGCTACTAGATGCCACCGCGGGTGCCTGGCGACGATCGTTGGAACTAATAGAGCGTTAGTACTCGTAATGAAGATATAAAGCCTAAATTAGAAATGAACATACTAGTTGAAGCTGCTAGTACAAGCATACTCAGATGTTTGGATCACGTGAAGATAATAGGGAAGGAGAGATTACCTAAGAGGTTAATGAGTTTGGCTGTAGAGGCTAAGAGATGTAGAGATAGACCTGGTAAGCGATGGTGAGTTTCAGGGTTGAACGATTTCAAAGTGAGGGGTGTAGAGGCAGAGAAGGCCACAGTGCTAACTGCTAATAGGGGATCACGGAGGCGACTTGTTTGCAAACAGAGGCTTGCAGACTAGACTGAACGCTGACAGGCAAAATAGTCTCAAATAAAAATGAATGTACGTGACTACAGACTAACACGAGGGAAACATAATAGTGTTCAATATCGTTTGCGGGATATGCTTGCAGCGCATTAGTAATATACGGGATGCAGGCAGAAGAAAATCGATTTTCCTGCCAACACGCGTTAGTTGGGTTGCAGCAAACGATATTGGAAGAGGCTGCTGAATCCCCCGGTATAATTGAAGGGTTCATTCCAAAAACCACACAAGCCCAAAAGTTGACTTTTCGACATAAATACATCTTCTTCATCTTAAAGGACAACTCTACGTATAGATAGTATTGCTTTCTCCAAAAAGCAGACAGGTCGGGTTATATACGAGTGTGAAATACTGGGGATTCTACAAAAATGAGACAAGTCTAATGCTTTTCCAATGGTTTTTTTTTTACCTGGCATGTTTGGCTTTCAATAATGATTTGTACTTTGCTAGGATATTCATAATAAATAATCGTATTTGAGGATTACAATATTTATTTTTGTATTCAACCAAGATTTCGGCAAAAACCAAACTTGTCCAAAGGTTCTTTTAAGTTTTCTCAACTATCCTATTAAAAATATTTTTTCTCCGTGTGCAATGTAAAGCTGTTAGTGAGACAATAGTATAGTAGGTCTAAAAGCAATTTTATCATTTTAAATGGTCTTGTCGACTTCGTCGTTACGCTGGGGTCTGGCGTTACGGTACGGTGACGGGACGAAATGTACCCAGATGCACTGAGGTGTGTGACGTCATAGTACCGCTAGGTGCATGTATTCCCCGACAATCTCTACTTCGTTAGTATAAGACAAAAATCCCCGATTCTTGGATGTCACGGGTAATCTCGACAACCACTGGATGGATTTTGATGCGGTTTTCACCATTCTGTAAAGGATATCTCGAGGAAAGATTCTGTAGAAAATAATTTATGTATGATCAAAGGAAGCCAAGCAGTAACGATTTCAGTAAAAAAAGTCGAAAACAAACTTGGCGTCCGTGCGCTTCTTAAGCTCACGCTGGGCAAACCGTTAAACATATCAATATACTATGAGAGTAAGAATTGGTCAGCATGAAAAGTTCTGCAAAAAAGTCCGTGAGAGCATATCTCTATCTTTAATACATCGCCCACTATAAGTGCTTTTAGACTGAATGGAAGAGGCACGTCCCCGCGCGCTCTGGTGAGCGTGACGGCATCCCGCGAGCTTGGCCTTGCATTGCCCTTGGTTTGCACTTGCCGTTCGCGAGTAACTTGAAACAAGGTAAAGTATTATAAAGCAAGATAAGTATTATGCAGATAATTTTCTAACGTGTCAAGAGTCTTTGGATTCGAGCGAAGCGAGAAGCCTCCAGCCTTTCTAGCATTTTTCACCATTTGTAGCATTTAAAATGATACGAAGTCTAGTCGTTCAGACTGACTGTCACTTTTTTATTTCATTCAGCACAAGTGAAGCTGTACTGTTTTTTCTATTATTATTTGATTTATTTCTTTTAGTTCCTGAACAATTTAATTTTTGGACTCGTCTGGTTCTTGGAATTAACCCTTCAATTTTTGTACAAGATCTATGACAGGCACGGTTATAATATTTAAATCGTAATTGCTTTGTCTCCTCAAGCTTAAGGTCCCCTTGTTAGTGTGGATGCTTGCCCTTATAATACCTGCAGTGTTCACATTGCACGAGAACGGAACAGGGATTGCAGCTCACAAATTGGACTTTTCTTTATTAAATTACAACTTATTAGTGCGTAACTGACAACAAGAATAACCCAGGAAATAAAATAGAGCTAATTGAGAATAAACCACTTAGGTGTAAAATGAGTGGAGGGAGGCCAGTCACGTGGAAGGGACAAGGAGACTGTGTATGACATCCTCCCCCATCCTCACGTACAAATTAAGTTAGCAATCTGTGGTATTATAGCGGTGGGAGGGTGAACGGAAGACCGTCCTTGGGACGATTGCAGTTAATGAGAGCAGTAAAGCCAGCATCAAGGTTTACGTGACCTTAAAAATATATTAACTAACGGTGGGTGAGTGGTTATCGTGTCGGGCTACCAACACCAAGCTTGCAGATTCGCTCCCGGCCATCGTAAGTGATTTTTGAAAGGCGACAAAAATCACGACACGCTTGGCATACGTTGTTGGCATCTTAAGAAACCCATTTCAGTTCAGTTGACCGTGTTCATAATGGCAAAGTTAATCTCGGGATTTTACGCCAACAAAAAAAGTTCCTCCATTCTCTACTAGAAAGCGCTATAGTGTCAAGGAGCTTAGATATCTAACCTCCTTGACTTTATAGTGGTCCAATCAACAACAAAATACGACATGCAAGCCGCCCTTTGGGCGTCAAATAACAAAGTTTGCACCCGGCACCCAAGGCTATGCGATATTATTATTAGTATTATAGCTTGCCACGGTGGGTGAGTGGATAGCGTGTCGGTCTACTAACCCCAAGATTGCAGGTTCGCCCCTGACCGTGGTAAGTGATTTTTGAAAGGCGGCAAAAATACGATACGCATGTCATACGATGTTGGCATGTCAAAGAACCCATTTGAATTCAGTAGGCCGAGTTCATAATGGCAAAATTAATCTCGGGAGTTTCCACCAGTACAAAGTTCCTCATTTCTCTACTAGAAAGCGCTATTGTGTTCAAGGAGATTAGATATCTAACATCTAACCTCCTTGACTTTCATAGTCAAGGAACTACGAAATTCGACACGCAAGCTACCCTCTGGGTGTCAAATAGCAAAGCTTGCACCAGGCACCCGAGGCCATACGATATTATTATTATTAGTAGTATTATATTATTATTATTATTGATTTAAGCATACGAAGGAACGCTTATGACTAGTTCTTCGATGATCTCTTCCGTTCCCAATATCTCTTGAGCCCGGCTGATAGTTTTTCCATTCTCTCCTATGAGAGGGGTTTCCTACACTTAGGAACTTTGGGCGGTGGGAACAAAGAGTTAACCATATCAGCAAATTTGGAGCGATGTTGGACATCAAGGTCACAAATCAGTCTTTTTGAACTTCATTGAGCCACACGCTTCCAGTCTTTTAATCAAGGAGAAGATCCGCTTGGTAAGTCTGTTGTTGCCCATTCTTAGAAAATGCCCGTAGAACTTCAGCCGCCTAAGTCGCATGGTGGTATTGGCCGTTTCCAACCGTTGATACAGTTCGGTGTTTGCTTCCAGTCGGTAGGTTCCATCTGGGAGCAATCTTAGCCCTTGAATATTTCTGACGTTACGTCTTTCGACCTTTTCCAGATCACCCATGGGGCCTTTCCTGTTCATCAGGAGGGTCTCTGCAGCGTACCAAAACTACGGCCTGACAACAGTTTTGTAATCACAAGTCTTGGCATTCTTCGAAATGCACTTCCTGTTGTGGTTTCGGTGGCATAGTTGGTAGCATGCTGATCTTCTACGCCCAAGATCGCGGGTTCAAACCCGGCTGAAGTCGTCGGATTTTTTAAAAGCATTACAGATCAGTCAGTACGTCTTACTTTGCAAGGGAAGTAAAGCCGGAAGGTCCATGTCATATAATTTATGGCATGTAAAAGAACTTTCCACTAATTACAATTGTGCGAAGCTAAATTTGTAGGTTAGATTAGATTAACGCTGTAGTAAGTTCCAACGTTCACCTCCAGGTGTCGGTTGCGGTGACATATAGTAGCCAAGTTCGCTTCTAGGCTTCGCTGAACGTAGCATTTGGTAGCAACAGTAGGGACTAGTTGAAATTGATCGTCTGCAGTCCTTACCTGAATTACAGATAACACGCAGTAATACAGCCATCACATTTAACTACGGTTATTAGACAGATTCTACACACACCCAAAGTACACGGGGCTTCATGACTGCGTTGTCGCGGCCCCTAAACTGAGGAACCAACCGCACTCCTTGTTGTAACAGTTGCGAGATAGTTGGTAGGCTGTGTTGAGTCTGTAACGTCTTTACTAGATGGAGGTGCCGTCTGTATAATTGGGGTGGATCCATTATTATATACAGTACGAGTAAGTTTTAAAGTATTATCTTTACTTCTAATTATAGCCTCCACACCTCGTTGCGTAGTGCCTAACATTCTTGGCTGTCACCACTGAGACTCGGGTGCCTTTCCTGGCTCAACCAAGCATTTCAATTCTGGTCAAAGAGCTGAAACGGGGTAGCCTCGTGAGACAATACTGACAAGGGAAGGGATTGCGGTGTTAAATTCTAATCTGGTTGCAATTTAGTACATAATGTTTCTACAAAGTTGTCCAATGATGTAGTGAAAACCGCACGGGCCACTTTCTATTTTGCACGCCTATATTGAACGTCGAAAACCTGCCAGGCGCCGGCATGAGCGAGGAGGCATACTACTGCGGCGTATAACATTGTGAGAACCTACTGTCACGCGCGTCAATGTTCTCAGATAGGGAAGTATTCATCACGCTCCCCGCTTCGCTCTACACCCCGCACCTACCATTGAGTTCTTAAGGTCAAGTGCAAAGCTAAACGCCACTATATGTATGTTACCATGTACCACAATTAACATTTCCTCTCTCCCGGAGTCCCCGAGTTCGATTACCGGCTCCGTCAGGGATTTTGGAAACTGACGTGAGGGCTGAAACGGGGTGCACTCAGCCTCATAAGGACAATTCAGTAGCTGTCTGACAGTGAGACAGCGCCCCGGTCACGAAAACCAAGATTAACGGCCGATGAGACCCGACGCACTGACCTCGCGTCACCCCCAATATCTGCAGGCCAAGTGGCTGGGCAGCGGTCTCTTGATAAGCCTCATGGGCTGTAGTGCCAGGGGCTATTGATGTGTAACATCTTTCCACTCGGTTGCTGGATATTTTTGTGGGAGTGATTTTGAAAAAATGGGGCGGAAGTGGATCGGAACGATCGAGCTGGCAGTGGTGGATCGAACGGAAGTGTAAGACGCACTGCCAACTTGATCGATCGATCCAGCTGGCAGTGGTAAGAAAAACAATGAGCGCGTGGGGTCGGAAATTGATACCATGACGTACTCTCGGCCATGTGGAATGTATATGACATACTGAACTGTAAACGCTCATGCGAACTCTGGTGTCAAGTGATTGAAACAAAGCACATGGTACATGTTCGAAATCCTCGTATCAGTATTTAAATGGTAAAATTCCTTAATAGGCTATCAAACATTGTAAGTAGTCGGCATTGCCGGTATTGTGTTTCTGCACAATGGCTATTCATAAAATTAACCCACATAACGGTAATGCAGTCATCAATATAATATAATCGTTGTGGCTGTACGAGAATTGAGCAAGCCTTCATGAACTATTGCTGAATACATTCACTTTACTCACAAGAGGGCCTATTCATAAGGCATTTTAAACTCAATTTCACGCTGGAAAATTATCGAAACAAGCAAAATAGGCTATAAATGAAACTTAATTCCGTAATGCAGTATTATTGGAACGTGGAAATAAGTCACCATCTTGTGCACAATATTTGGGTAGTCGAAATAGCCGTGGGGTTAGCGCCTATGACTGTGAATCTAGAGATCTCGTGTTCGAATCCCGGACGGGGTAGATATTTTTGCTACCAGATTATCATTTTAAACGATATTTATCATATCAATATGACTCATTTTAAAAGAATCCATATGAAACTACGTGTTGATCTGCGAATCAAGAGGACCTGTTTATAAGGAATTTAAGGGTATGAGCGGTGTCGCGTCTATTAATCTAGTTGATCCATATCGTATTCTTTATTTAGGCTAGTGCTGGTGGAAGCTACAAATCATATAATAAAATGAGTTCCGTATTATAAACTGCAATATCTGTAAAACACTCAATTTTACAATAGATTAATATTTGTGCCAATAATAGTCTAAAATACCGGTGTATCAACAATTCCACGTGAGATTTCTTCTATGTCTGATGTTACACATCATATGTGACTACTGTAAGGTTCGTAATTTTATTATTATTATTATTATTATTATTATTATTATTATTATTATTATTATTATTATTATTACAAGTAACATTAGATTTCGAAAGAATTGTCTGTACAAAGTTGAGTCTTATCTCCAGCACATGTGTGGTATTGCGCGCCCTCCACCTTGGAATTGCTACTCCCTCATCGCCAGAGCTGTGCCGCAGGAATTCAATAACAGTTCCCCTTACACACACACACACACACACACACACACACACACACACAAAGTGATTCTCGTCTCTTCACTTCGCGCGTCCCCTAGGGCCGTGTCGCGACGTCTAGAGCAGAGTCGGCTCGCACATTTACAGCTGCTTCAATTACACACTACGTTCACCAACAACATATACGAGTGAAGATTTGGGGAAATTCTTCAGATGGTTTGTCTATTCCAGACACATCACTGACATCAAATATTTAGTTAAAAATCCCTTAGTATGCCTTGGTTCGGAGGCGCAGTACAACCGACGGACCCATGTCATCGATCTATGGCATGTAAAGGAACCTTCAACTAACTAAACTTGTGAGAAGCAAAATTTGTAGGTTAGGTTTGATTAATGCCCTTAAGTTCCAACGTTCGTCACCAGGCGCTGGTTGCGATGGCATCTAATAGTAGCCAAGTTCACAGCTAGGTGTAGTGGACGGAAGCATTTGGTAGCGAAAGTAGGAGCTACTTGAAATTATTGACTGCAGTCCTTACTTGAATGAAAATCTTGCCACGGTGGGTGAGTGGTTAACGTGTCGGAATACCAACCCCAAGCTTGCAGGTTCGCTCTTGGCCGTGGTAATTAATTTTTGAAAGGCGACAAAAATCACGGCACGCATGTCATACTTTGCTGGCATGTGAAAGAACCCACTTGAATTCAGTAGGCCGTGTTCATAATGGCAAAATTAATCTCGGGATTTTCCGCCAACACAAAGTTCCTCCTTTCTCTACTAGAAAGCGCTATAGTGTCAAGGAGCTTAGCTAACTAACCTCCTTGACTTTTACAGTGTCCAAAGAGCGATAAAATTCGACATGTAAGCTGCCCTCTGGGCGTCAATTAACAACGTTTGCACCCAGCTCCCGGGGACATACGATATTATTATATACTGTATACTTGAATTAAGAGCCTCCGTGGCTTAGGCGGCAGCACGCCGGCCTCTCACCGCTGGGTCCGTGGTTCAAATCCCGGTCACTCCATGTGAGATCTGTGCTGGACAAAACGGAGGCAGACAGGTTTTTCTCCGGGTACTCCGGTTTTCCCTGTCAACATTTCATTCCAGCAACACTCTCCACTATCATTTCATTTCATCTGTCATTCATTTAATCATTGCCCCTGAAGAGTGCGTCAGGCCTCGGCAGCCGGCACAGTTCATATCCTCGCCGCTAGATGGGGGTTCATTCATTCCATTCCATTCCTGAGCCGGTCGGAGACTGGAAGCAGGCTGTGGATTTTCATTTTCATACTTGAATTAAGAACAGATAACACACACTAATACAGTCATCACAATTAACACCGGTTATCAGACAGATTCTACACACACCCAAAGTACACGGGGCTACATGCTGTGTTGTCGCAGCTCCTAAACTGAGGAACCAACCAACAAATATTTATATTTTAACATGGACTATATTTTAGGGGCGAGAATCCAGGTGTGATAAGCGTGGACATAAAACCGACACGGATATCCGGTATTTTCCATGTCAACAAGTTTTCATCTAGTTCAGTGTGTGTTTGAGTCTTCCAGTCTATTGACTGGTCTGATGAAGCTCTCCACACCTTCCTGTTTTGAGCTAATCATTTCATCTCTACATAGCTAGAACAACTTACATTTGTTTAATATACCTTGATGTACCCCTACGATTTCTGACCTCAACCCTTCCTTGCATGACCTAGTTTGCTATCCCTGGGTGTCTTTGTATGTGTCCTACCAACATTCTCTTCTCTAAATTAGCAGACGCTGGAAACATTTTTCCTCTGACACTCGTCGTAATATTCTTCATTTGTTAATATATCTACCCATCTGATCTTCATCATTCTCCTGTAACACCACATTTCAAATGCTTCTATTCTCCTCCTTTCAGCTACACCAACAGTCAAAGTTTCACTTCCATATAGCGCCACGCTCCAGACAAAGGCATTCAAAAATGACTTTGTAATACCTAACTCTAGATTTCATGTCAACAGATAGATTATTAATGATTTCCTTGCTTGAGACAACCTACTTTTTATAGGCTTCGTCCATCGAGGCCTGCGTAGCGCAGTCGGTAGAGGCGCTGAGCTTCTAACTAGAAGGGAGTGGGTTCGATCCCCACCCAGGTAGTGGATTTTAGAAACAAAACTACCACTTTCGGTAACTCCAATAGCCGTGGGGTTCACTCAGCGTACAAGAGAAATGAGCACCAGGGTAATTCCTGGGAGCAAAGACCGCCGGGCGTGGAGCTGACAACTCCATCCCATCTACAAAAAAAAAGGAAGGAAGCTTGTTGTTTAACGTGACCGTTAATCTCGCGATCATAAGCCACGGGACCTCCGTTTTACGTGGAATCCGAACCACAGGACATGGCATTTCACATCGAAAATCTCACATGCATTGACCGGGAATCGAACCCGGTCCGCCTTGGTAAGAGGCATACAGCTAGACCGCTGAGCCACCACGCCCCCCATCCCATCTACAGCTGCTTTCTCCTTCCACTACTCCCAGGGCCTCCATGGTCTGTAACGGAGTTGTTTTTGCTTTGCTTCGTCCATTACTGGTTATTTTGCTTCCTAAGTAGCAGACGTCTCCTACTTTCTTTAGATTTTTCAATAGGGCCGTCAAAAGGGGTTTCTGATTTCTACAGGCTGCATTCCAGTATGTCTGTTTTACATGTATTGATTTTTATTATTTACTCAAGACGAGGTTCATACCATTTATAAACTTATTCAAATCCTCATTTGAATCGGCTAAGATGACGATGTCCTTAGCAAATCTCTGAGTTGAAATTGTTTCTCCTTGAATCTCGACTCCTACTTCTCCAATTTCATTGCCTGTTCAATGCATAGATTGAAAAAACTTACGAGCCTTGCAGTAGTCGCATATGATGTGTAACATCTGATTTTTTTGTATTTATTTATTTATTTATTTATTATTTTTTTTTTTTGCAGGTTCGTAACCTGGCGCAGTCAGCTGGCATTTGAGGGTGTGCAAATGCGAGGGAGCCGTGTCAGTAGATTTACTGGCACGTTAAAGATCCCCTTCGGGGCAAAATTCCGGCACCCCGGCGTCTCTAAAAGCCAGTGTTGTTAAAAGGGACGTAAAACCAAAAACATTAATTATGTTACCGTTTTCATTATCCTTGACATTAATCAACACACAAAATATATTTTTATTTTTTACACTGTCATTTTACATAACAATTCCAAGACTCTCTTTCTTTCCTTCTTCACTGCCTACTTGATAGTTCTACTCTCGCACTGCCTTCTTGATACTCTGCTGTTACATCACTCTCCTGCCAGTAACTAAGTTACGTTAACAGAGACTGACTTTTCTTTCTTCACTGCCCACTTGATATTTCTACTCTCGCACTGCCTTCTTGATACTCTGCTGTTACAAAGTAATCCGGATGTGATAAACATTCCACATGGTACCACTGCCAGCTGGATCACATCCCTTCTGGCTGCGTCTTACACACTTCCGTCCGATCCACTTCCGTCCAATTTTTCAAAATCACTCCCACAAAAATATCCAGCAACCGAGTGGAAAGATGTTAAACATCAAAAGTATGGGTGGCAAGTTGCAGTCTTGCAGTACACATTTCTGAATATCAGCTTCTCTCTCGTGTTCTTTGGCTCGAATAACACCTATCTGAAACTCAGCAATGTTTCTAGGTTTATGCCGTGTCTTGTGTTGGGTTTCGCCTAGGAACACCAAGCTGGCTCATCAGCGGGCTATTAGTGTCCGCACCCGGACCCCCACAGGAGTAGTAAACTGTGCTCTACCTCCTTTCTTATAAAGCGCACATGCGCCTCTTATCTGCGACAGCTAAAGGCTTAAGTAGCCTTTCACCTCACTATAAATGCTTCCAAAAAGATGGTATATTCGCTTTCACGGCTTAACCAGTTGAGCCAGGATTCTTTCTTTTGACGAAGTTAATCCTGAGTGCCATTACCAATGATTGACCCTCTAATAATGCTCTCACATTTATGAACTTAATGCACTGACATCTAATTTTGTTCAATTGTTTACATAACCCCAAGATAGAGACTGTGCAAAATTTTTTAAATAAGTTTTAATTTCTTGTGTCCAAATCATACGATCGAAGTCAACGTTTGAATAAAGAACCTATGCAATAATCGTCATCTAACAGTACGTAACTCTATGGCCTACATGTAGAATTAGTATCTAACATGGCGACCATCTGAAATATTTAGACGGTTTTCGAAAGTTTGTATGTTGATAAAGGCTATTCATTTAGTTCACCTATGGGACTTTAAATAACCTGATGAGCAGAAATCCAACATGGCGGCGACTTGAAATTTAATAATTTAAATGGACGTTTCTCGCGATTTAACTATCCGAGCGCAGTGAAACTTGATACGGTAAATGCTTATTCAAATTTTAATCCACTGACATCTAACTATTTCAATTGTTTTCATAACCTCAAGATGGCGGCTGTGCGAAATTTTAAAATTTCGTTTTCATTATTTCTTGTGTCCTAATTATGCAATTGAAGTTTGAATAATTAACCTACGAAATAATCTTTATCTAATGGCCTTCATACGTAGAAATCCAACATGGCAACCATCCAAAATATTTAGACGGTCTCAATATCTACGAATCTATTACAACAAACAAACTGAAATTTTGTATGTTGATAGAGGCTATTAATATAAGTAGGATATAAAATTTTATTAATGCAGCCATTGGCCATGTATTTTCTTTTCAGGACGGGTCAGGGAAGGGATTATGAAAGGAAATCGGCTGTGGACCTATTGAAAGGAACCGCCCCGGCATTTGAAAATAGGTTATATAGTTAATCACGGAACCATTTGTTTCCGTTTTTTTTTTTTGTGTGTGTGTTTTTAGGTAGATTTCATTAGAAAGCAAACTATTGCAATGGGTACCATTTTTCGACTTCCGGAAAATTTCGACATATCTTCGCGTTTCACATCCCCCAGACCCCAAAACCACCGTCAGTTCAAAGGTTTATATATAATTTATGTATATATGTATCTATCTATCTATATATATATATACACACATCAAAAAAAGTTTTGCATCACCTCGGTTCCCAGATCTCCGGCATATAGACGATGACTGTGTATATTGTATCCAAGATACAGTCCCTTTGACTGTTCATAGATGTCACTAAAACTGCTCAAAGATGTAAACAACCATGCATGAGCAGGGCCTATTAGACGGAGGGGGTACGACAGCCGATCAGTTCCAGTCATTCCACCAGGACGAAGGTACGCTGCTCATGTTGTCTGTAGTTCTACCATGCCTAGAAGGTCAATACCGCAGTTCGATCGCGTCCGCATTGTTACTTTGTGTCAAGAAGGGCTCTCAACGAGGGAAGTTTCCAGGCGTCTCAGAGTGAACCAAAGCGATGTTGTTCGGACATGGAGGAGGTACAGAGATACAGGAACTGTCGATGACAGGCCTCGCTCAGGCCGCCCAAGGGCTACTACTGTAGTGGATGACCGCTACTTACGGATTGCCGCTCGGAGGAACCCTGACAGCAATGCCACCATGTTGAATAATGCGTTTCGTTCAGCCACAGGACGTCGTGTTTCAACTCAAACTGTGCGCAATAGGCTGCATGATGCGCAACTTCACTCCCGACGTCCATGGCGAGGTCCAGCTTTGCAACCCCGACACCATGCAGCGCGGTACAGATGGGCCCAACAACATGCTGAATGGACCCCACGGAATTGGCATCACGTTCTCTTCACCGATGAGTGTCGCATATGCCTTCAACCAGACAATCGTCGGAGACGTGTTTGGAGGCACCCTGGTCAGGCTGAACGTCTTAGACACACTGTCCAGCGAGTGCAGCAAGGTGGTGGTTCCCTGATGTTTTGGGGTGGCATTATGTGGGGCCGACGTACGCCACTGGTGGTCATGGAAGGCTCCGAAACGGCTTTACGATACCTGAATGACATCCTCCGACCCATAGTGCAACCATATCGGCAGAATATTGGAGAGGCATTTGTCTTCATGGACGACAATTCTCGACCTCATCGTGCACATCTTGTGAATGCGTTCCTTCAAGATAACGACATCGCTCGACTACAGTGGCCAGCATGTTCGCCAGACATGAACCCTATCGAACATGCCTGGGATATGTTGAAAAGGGCTGTTTATGGACGTCTTGACCCACCAACCACTCTGAGAGATTTACGCCGAATTGTCGTTGAGGAGTGGGACAATTTGGACCAACAGTGTCTTGATGAACTTGTGGATAGTATGCCACGGCGAATACAGGCATGCATCAATGCAAGAGGACGTGCTACTGGGTATTAGAGGTAGTGGTGTGTACTGCAATCTGGACCACAAATGCTGAAAGTCTAGCTGTATGATGGTACAACATGCAATGTGTGGGTCTCATGAGCAATAAAACGAGCTGAAATGTTGTTTGTGTTGATCTCTATTCCCTTTGTATTTAACGGTTCCGGAACTCTTGGAACCGAGGTGATGCAAAACTTTTTTTGATGTGTGTGTATATATATATATATCAGTTTCTTGTGGACACGATAACTGCCGTAATTTTGCACCAATCACTTTGAATTTTTTACATAATATGTATCCCTATAAAATCTCGGTCGAGTGCGTTAATGGGCAAAATCGGTCAAAGGGGGTAAAATGGGGGGCTTTTTTCGAAAAAGTGTAATATCACTATAACTCTCTTAATATGTGAAATATCGAATCCCTTTAAAGTTCATATTATGTGTCGGATAAGTGCCAAAAAATTATGTTTAAAAAGTTTTTTGATAGCACCAACCATTGGCCAATGGGGAGGAAAAAAAGTGGGTTTTTCGGGAAACATTAATCATATCTCTCTTAATAGGCACAATATCAAAACCGTACAAAATGGACGATATTCCCCTAATAATTAACTAAAACTTTTGTCTGAAAGAATTTTTGATTCAACCCACCATTACGCAAAGGGATGAGAAAAATGATTTCGGAATTAGAAGAAAATGCCAAGTAATCAGTGGTTACCATGACAACGCCTCTAAATTGATGAGGGATGAGCTATCAGATGTTGCCATGACAACGAGATCACATTCAGTTTTCCATCTGACTATGTGGGAAGCGGCTTCGGTGACGTAGCCTAGCTGGTAGAATGCTGAACTATGCCCAAGGTCGCGGGTTCAAAGCCGGCCGAAGTCGTCGGATTTTCTAAGAGCACTAAAAATCCCTCAGTATGCGTTCCTTTGGAGGGGAAGATCCAACGTTCGTTGCGAGTTGCTGATTGCGGTGGTATCTCGTAGCCAAGTTCAGGGCTAGGTGTCGTTGACTGTAGTATCAGGTAGCAACATTAGGAACTACTGCTTGAAATTGACCGTCTGCAGTCTTTACCTGAATTACAGACTAATACAGCCATCACAATTCACACTGTTTATCAGACAAATTCTACACACACCCAAAGTACACGGGGTTACATGACCGCGTTGTCGCAGTCCCTAAACTGAGGAACCTACCAAAATCTCTGCGGGAGATACAATTTTGCGTGAAGAGGTAACAGACCGTTACATAGTTACACATCAGTGTCGAAACCTTGCATAAGGAAAGTGTGACCACAAGTATAAAAATGCACCCCAAATGACAAGAAGGTTACCGTGCCCCTAAGACAAAAGAATGTTAAAAATATGCATAGTAAGACGAAAGAAAAGTTAATTGAGCTCCAATTACATTGTAAAATACTTTCTCGAAATAAATGAGGTCTGATCCTTCTACGAAAACCTGCATATGTTGCCTATTATAGCCTATCCCCTAGTTTGCCCGGTGAAATCTTCCTCCGCCTTCCGGCGTGCCGAGAGGATTTTTTTCTTTTTTGTAGATTTTATATACGGGAAACATTTACTTAATCTTCGTCATCATACACTGTATAACAAAAAAGACACGGATAGTCAGTCTGAAAGACTGGACTTTATATCATTTTAAATGCTAGCAGCCGAGTACCAAGAAGGCAGTGCGAGAACAGAGTTTCAAGATTCTATTTGGGTTCTTCACTGCCTACTTGATTGTTCTCACACTGCCTTCTTGAAACTCTGTTCTCGCACTGCCTTCTTGGTACTCGGCTGCTACATCATACTATGACGTCACACACCTCAGTGCATTCTCGGTACATTTCGTCCCGTCGCCGTAACGTAACGCCAGACGTCATCGTAACGACGAAGTCGACAAGATCATTTAAAATAATAAAAATTGACGCACCTGGAAGGAATTGTCTGATGGCGATAAAAATCGGTGGATGTGAGGAACAGACATAGAAAAAACAAACGATCAAAAGTGCAGAACAACAATCGAATGATTTATTGCAGAGTTAGAGCGTTACAAAGTAGGTACGTCAATAAGGGGCAAGCTGGCAAGCGTGGCAAGCAACGGCAGGCATCAGCGTCAGGACGGCTGTGGTCGACCGAGAGCCACAACAGCACGGGCAGACAGAGCCCTGGCCTGGATGCAAGCTGTCACTCGACCTGGCATGGACAGATAAAGTTCCCGGATGGTGTCCTGCGGAATTTCGTGCCAAATGGTCTCCACCTGTTGGGCTAAATCGGCGACATTGTGGGATGTTCGCAATCGCCTTCCCATGACGTCCCAAATGTGCTCTATGGGAGAGAGATCCGGCAACTGAGCTGGCCAAGGAAGGATAGGGCAAGCTTGAAGACAGTCCATAGCAACACGTGCCGTGTGCGGCTGGCATTATCCTGTTGGAAAGTAAGGCCTGTATGTCACTGAAGGAACGGTAACACAATCGGCCGTAGAATGTCATCAACATACCGCAGTGGTGTCAGTGTGCCAGGAATGACTACCAGAGGGGTCCGGCTATCAACGGAGATGTCACCCCCTGTTGTGGGGCAGTGTGGCGTGCGATAGTCAAGGCAGGATGCTCACGCTGGCCTGGACGCCTCCAATCACGTCTGCGGTTGTCATCAGGGCACCGTTGGAAACGGGACTCGTCACTAAAGACTATACGTCCCCAGTCTGCGCAGTTCCACGTTGCTCGAGCGCGGCACCACTGTAATCTGACTTGACGATGAACAGGCGTGAGTGGTAAGCAGGGTAACGGGCGGCGCGAACGCAAATTCCTGTAGCTCAGGCGTCTGTGTATGGTCATGGTGGACACATGTGTGCGGGTCACACGCTGGATCGTTGACAACGACGACTCCGGTGCTGTGACAGCTGTTCTGACAATCGCTGTCTGCTCATGCTGTTGTAGGCCTCGGTCGACCACTGCCGTCCTGACGCTGATGCCTGCCGTTGCTGACCCACGCTTGCCAGCATCGTCTGATCGCTGCATCACTTCGACCCAAATGTCCAGAGATAGCTCGATTCGACCAACCAGCTTCTTTCAATCCGATTGCATGACCTCTTTCAAACTCTGACATTTGCTCGTAATGAGCACGAATCCTTCGGCGTGGCATTCTTACAGCCGACGTTCAGATATCGCAGTCAAATGCAACAGCTACTTTGAGCATACGCTTCAGAATCACGCCTTATATATACCTGATGCATACGTCGTGTGAATGCGCGGGAGCTCCCGCTATTCATTCATTGGACACGACGCTTTAATCAGTTGCATCTTTGCAAACGTAATTTCCTTACAATCGGACAACGCCTTCCCGGTGCGTCGTTGTCTGTTTTTTTTTCTTTTTGTTCTACAGTGTATTTACAGTCATTAGTCCATCTTATTTGTATAAGAAAGCGCTATCAGCACTGTGTTAAGATTTTAGCTCCGCTTACATATTACGTAGCCTACATTTAACCTCCCAGGAATCCCCCGCCGCCTGGTTTCCCGATCCTTGTCCGCAACTAGCACCATCTATACTACGTCTGCAACTAGCACCGTCCACAAATCGCACGACACCCGTGCAGGTGTACTTAGCCACTTACATCAATGCAGCCTCGCACTGACTGAGACACCTGTCCGGGTTCGAATCTCGACTGTGGTCAGATTTTCAAGTATTACCCAACAGTCATGACCTCTAAAGAGACCTATGTCATAAAGCAATTATTTATTTATTTCACACGTTACAGGCCTATTAGACCACGCGAAGCAATCATGACTTTTTGTTCTTCCTGTCTTCCCAGTACTCTTTCATTCGTGCACTAAAGGCCCTCTTCCTTTCTTCGGTCCACTTTGGTCTTTGGGCTGATGTCTGCTGCCAGGTTGGAATATTTCTCTGTGGTGTCTCTGGAGTGTAGCCTGAATCCATCATCTGTGTGCTCATAAAGAATTATTTATTATTATTGTTATTATTATTATCATTTATAAGGGGCAGTCAAATGAAACCTAATCACCCACTTCAACGTGATCATGACTGGTTTCATTCAAAAGTAATTACCACAAGTGTTAATATATTCATCCCACTGGGAAAAGAAACGATAAATTCCAGTTATGTAGAAAGGATCACCTACAGCATCCTCTCTTTCACTTCCTCGTACGAATAAAACAGACGTCCACGAATGTATTTCTTCAGGCCGACAAAAATGTGAAAATCACAAGGTGAAAGGTCCGGGATGTACGGAGGACGGTTAAGTGTTTCCCAGCCAAATATCTGCAGTGAAGCATTCACCAGATTGGCAGTATGGGGGCGTGCATTATCATGCAACAGGATGATTGCGTCTGACAACATCAATAGTTTGTCCCTCCGTCAGGAGATGTGGGACCCACTGCGCGCAAATTTTGCGGAAATGTTAGTGATATTTGATAAAGGCATGCACGGATCCATGGCTAATGCCAACCTGAACATGAATTCCTTCCTTCGAGACTCAACGATAGCCCCTGCCAGGACTGTGTTGCGTCGAGACCGTACCAATACAGCCAGGGGCATGGTTTATACACATGCAAGGGTTCTCGCATTGGTCCGCTAGGTATTATTTTCATGGAAATATAATTTAAGGTAACTACACTTTGATGCATTGAAGTTGATATTGACACAGTAATTGAATTAGTGCCGAGACCCCTGCATTCCCGTAAAGCCCTTGTAGAGGACTGAGGAAAAAATTGTTGATAGTCTTCTTAGTAATCCTTCTCAAAATAAATGAGTGTCATTCCAACCCTAAAACCATGATGTAACAAGCTCCTAAATGAAGCACAACAGCTACCCACAAAGGTCCGGATGAAAGAAATTTGAGCATTAAATTCCACCAACCCATAACTCAATCCTCAAAACGTAAGCGCTTTGCATGCTGTCTTCTAACTAGGCGTTCCAACTTCATTTCTCTTCAAACAGTTGAGCCGGACTTCTTTCTTTTGACGAAGTTTATCCTGAGTGCCATTACCAATGATTGCCCTTCTAATAATGCTCTCACATTTATGAACTTAATCTGACGTAATAAACTCGTAAAAGACAGGAAGTGCTTTATCCCCTTCTTTACAGCAGATAAGTGCCCACAGAAGTTGGAAAATAGCCGCCTCTTCCCGGTCTGAAATGGCATTTAGCTCCCCTATCCCAAGGAGTGCGGGGCTGTTTGTTGTATATGAGGGGATGGAGAGTTATTGGCAGCAGAAGAGGGATACAGGGGTGTCAAGACGTCAGATAGTGAGACGATTTTGATGAATGATTTAAACTCCCTTCTGGATGTATTGACTTAAACGTCTCATAGAAGATCAGGCTTGAAAGTACTGAATTATACAATGCTCTTAAACAGGTGTTTCAGAAAACAGAGAGAAATTCGGCTAGTGATAAGTCACCCACCGTGACTGCAGCGGGAAACTGGAAATCTGGAGATCTTGAGTGGTGTGGTAGCCTTAGCGACGGATTCCCATTAGCGACGAATGGACTCCTAGAGAAGGAAGAACTACTTTTGACAGTCGAATCACAGTGCCATTAGAGTACAAGGATATGCCGCCCTGTATAAGATACGATACGATACGATACATACCATGCGAAACTCTTAATAAAATAAAGAATATATTTCAGTCAATGGCCATCACTAGATACGAGGTGCGTACCATATTGTTTTACAATTTATTATTTTCTACCCAAATGAAGAACATTACGCATCACTTACTACGTCCACCTTCTCAACATAATCTCCTTGTAACTTTATGCATTTTTGCCACCGATGTGTCAGTCTCTCCAGACTTTCCTGAAACCATTATTTCGGAGTCCTGCGTACCCATGCCTTGACAGCTGTGTCCCAGAGGTTTCTTCATGTTCCCAAACAGGTTATGATCACTTGGTGCTAAGTCGGGAGAGTATGGTGGGTGTGGCCGCACCGTGAATACCATTTGATCAATGGCAGCTGTGGCCTCTCGGCTAGTGTGGGGGTGAGCATTGTCATGTTGCAGAAGCACACCCTTAGCCCATTTTCCTAGGTGCTTAGTTTGAATGGCACGACGTAAGTGCTTAAGGATTGCCACATATGCTGCACTGTTAATCGTGGCCCCCCAATTCCAGGCAGTCAATGAAGATGATGCCCTTTGTGTCCCAGAACACTTTCTCCATGCTCATGCCAACTGATGGCACTGTTCGATATTTATTTGCCGGTGGACTGCCCCCATGCTTCCATTGCATGGTCGCCGTTTTGCAGATTTTGCAGAACTGGACAACGCTGTCAAGGCATGGATACGAACCACTCCAAAAGAATGGTTTCAGGAAGGTCTGGAGAGACTGACACATCGATCGCAAAATTGCATAAAGTTACAAGGAGATTATGTTGGGAAGGTGGACGTAACAACTGATGTGTAATGTACTTCATTTGGGTAGCAAGAAATAAAATGTAAAACAATTAGGTAGTACGCCCTTCGTAGAAAGCAACAGTAACAATGGCATTAGTCTGCAGTGCAGAATAGTAAAAGAGTGATGTTGCTGTCGCTGCTGTTGTGAATTCATTTGATGGGTTTGGGACATCTTGGTCATCAGTTCCGCATAGTTGGTTGTGTGTTGAATTTGATAACCTGCATGTATGTGATGACTGTAGTAGTGTACGTAGCTGGCCTGGAACTAGAAATAGGTACTATCCTGACATCTGTCTGGATGGACTGTGGAAAATCCCGGGGAAAGAACACCACTCAGGATGGCTGCTGTCAATCCCGGGATTCGAACCTACGATCTCCGGGTATCCTGCAGCTACCAGCACGATCATGATGCACAATTTAACGAGCACGACTACGCCGCGGGACAATAGATTTAGGGAAAATCAGGAGGAAAAGTACGTCGTATTTGGCAACACTGCTTGCAAGCCTACTACTGTGCATAAACCAAGGAATCAAAAGACAAGACCTGACAAGCGGGTGTTGTGTGTAAACCTCAACAAATCTGAGAAACGTTAACAAGATAACACATTACAGACAAGGAGCAAGTAGTAATGTGATCCAGGTGATTATCTCGCGGAGAGGAAGGGAACCTGTCTAACTGGTTTTAGTCTCTTTTAGCTACTGCAGCTTTTCGAGACGCCGGGGTGCCGTAATTTTGCTCTGAAGGGGATCTTTAACGATCCAATAAATCTACTGGCATGACTCCCTCACGTTTGCGCACCCTCAAATGCCAACGGACTGCGCCAGGATTCGAACCTGCAATCTTGGGAACAGCAGTCAGAAACGTTAACGCTGAGCCAAGCAACCAGTCTTCATCATGTCCTGACTAAATTATACAGACCACCTCGTGGTGTAGCGGCTAGCATTCTCGGCAGTCAATCCCAGACGTCAGAGTTCAATTCCCGGCTCTGCCAAGAAATTTAATTCTGTTTTGAGGGTTGGAACGGGGTTCTCTCAGGCTCAAGAAAAAATATTGAGAAAAGGTGGGTTCGATCCCCATCGAAGCCATTCCGTGGTTTCCCACTTCCACACCAGGCAAATGCCGGGATGGTTCCTAACTTACAGCCATGGCCACCTTCTTCCCAATCCTCACCTGAATTACAAATACATCCACTACTACGAATACCACAAAACACAAGTCATCAGACAAATTCTAAACTCACCTAAATACACGGGGTCAATTGACTATGAAGTCCAAGCATCTCAAATGAGACAACGTCAACAAAAACAAATTACAGATTTAACTCCCGTCTATATTTTCTCCATTATTGTAAAATGGCAATGCAAGTGTTTATTAATCCCACGGGTTGTAATTATAAGTTGTATTATGCGTTCTTTATTACCACTCATAAAAGTGAAAACGAAGTGTAGATATCTGAGGAACTGATCAGGATATATTTTGTGGGGAAATCTTTGGAGACCAATGCTGTATTATAACCTAGATTGGTTGGTTGGTTCCTCAGTTTAGGGGCTGCAACAACGCGGTCATGTAGCCCCGTGTACTTTGGGTGTCTGTAGAATCTGTCTGATAACCAGTGCTAATTGTGATGGCTGTATTAGTGTGTTTTATCTGGTTTTAATTCAAGTAAGGACTGCAGACATTCAATTTTCAAGTAGTTCCTTCTTTTGCTACCAAACGCCACCGTCAACGACAACTAGTTCTGAACTTGGTTACTAGATGCCACCGCAGTCGACTCCTGGCGATGAACGTTGGCACCAAAGAGTGTTAGTCAAATCTAACTTATAAATTGAGCTTTGCACAATATGCCTTCCCAAGGAAGGTATACTGAGGGATTTTTTTTCTTTTTAGCTTACTTTCGATTTTTGCAAAACATGAAAGTAGACATGAGAAAAACACAGGGCGAAAAATTGTGTGTCTGTCTGTGTGTCTGTGTGTCTGTGTACTCTGAATGTCTATCCCCCTCTATCAATTCGAACACGGTGAAACCAAATTGAACGAAATTTGGTACAGAGGTAGCACTAGCAAAGGGCACTTCAGTGTCATGTTTTATATCGCCGCCATCTTGACGGAAACGTAATGGCTTAAATCAAATTACGACTAACCTCATTATCCGATCTCTACCGAATTTTGCAACAACATATATTTATATGGAGAGCGTCTTTTCACTAAACTAAAAGGTCATGAGCCTAATAGTTTGCAGATGGCGGCCATGTATGTGTGCAAATCGATTCCCCCTATCAATTCAAATACGGTAAAACCGAATTGAACGAAATTTGGTACAGAGGTAGCACTAGCAAAGGACACCTCATATTCATGTTCATGTGTAATATCCATATAACACGTTGTATTTCAACAAGCTACTACAACCAACATTCAATTATACTCCTTGAAAAGGACAACGAGTTATAACAATACCCATGCATTTTGGAGAAAGTAGGCTATATGTTCTTTACTGAACATCTTGTTTTATTATAAGCTAATATCAGTATTTCCAGCAGCATTCAAAGCCAGTTTACTATTTACAAGGCAAGGTTTTCAGCATACACATAACACAAACACGACGCTGCATTTATCACAGTATTGACTAATGTCCAGTGGTATTGATCTGCGTCACTCACAGGTGACAAAAACGGGGAGTGCTTGTGTTAGTGATATACACTTTGTAAACAGGAAAGTAATAGTCCTGACCGACTTACAAGTAGTGCATGTTGTCGTTATAATCCCCTCTCTGTATTCTTAGCCTATTTTCATCCCATGAATAAATTATAAAATCTAAACGGCTTGAGCGATTTCAACCTAACTCGGCAAGGACTTACTAAGACCTCGTCCAACGTCGACCGAGACGTTCAAAGTTTAACAAGTGTCACCAATGAAACATGGCAGCCGAGGAAAATATTTCACTGGCATGCAATATCTTCGAAACTGTTACCGCTTTCAACCTGAAATTTTATATAGCCTAGTTAACAACAATACTATGATACGTTTACCAAACATGATGGCCATGTGAAGTTCAAATATTAATATGGAAGTGTCAGATGTTTCTTCTGACAGGCCACGGCCGCTTCCTTCCACATCCTTGCCCACTTTCATCCCTTCATCTCATCTCTCATTCCGACGCGCAGATCACCCACGGGCGTTGACTAGAAATACGTGCATTCGGCCTCTCACGCAAAAGCAATCTATGTAATCTTTACGACCACCAACAGTGGTAGCTACGCTTACGCGCAGTGCTAGGTCAAGGGGCCTAACTCTCTGCGGAAATGGTTTTCCGTGGTTTCCCCATTTTAAACTCCAGGCTAATGCTGGGACGGTACCTTCTGACAGGCCATGGCCGCTTCCGTCCAAATCATTAACCAGATGCATTCATCTTCATTCATTTGATCTCTCATTAACTCCTCTAATGAGATTGGCATAAGGAAAGTTATCCAGCCGTAAAAAAAAAAACATCTGCTACATAGCCTTCCATTGCATCTCATTCCTGACCCCGTTGAAAACGTGAATAATAATAAGGGGTAGCCAGATCTTGACAACCCAATTTAATTGGGAATATACTGGTGTTGACCGACTGAAAGTTAATATTCAAGTATTAATATGGCAACACTGTAAAATAGTTTCAAAGCCTCAACCCGGTGGGCCCATGTCATATATGTATGGCATGTAAAAGATACTTCCACTAACTCAACTTGTGTGAAGCAAAATTTTTAGGTTAGATTTGATTATTGCTCTTAAGTTCCAACGTTCGTCACCGGGCGCTGGTTGCGATGGCATCTAACAGCTAGGAGTCGTGGACGGTAGCATTTTGGTAGTGAAAGTAGGAACTGCTTCAAATTATCGTCTGCAGTCTTTACTTGAATTAAAAACAGATAACACACACTAATACTTACTTTACTTACATACTTACTTAATTCCTGCCGCTCCTTCCGGAGCATAGGGCCTTGGCGAAATTTCTCCACGCAGTACGGTTCCTGGCCATTCTCTTCACTTGACTCCAGTTCTTGTCCACCTCTGCAATTTCATTTTCGATCGTCCTCTTCCAGGTCATCTTAGGTCGACCTCGCTTCCTGGCGCCTTGAGGATTCCAGTCTAGCGCCGCCCTCTCAACAGCTCCGTCCGGCTTCCTTAGTGTGTGACCAATCCAGCGCCATTTCCTCTCCTTGATCTGGATGCTAATCGATTGTTGATTGGTAATGGTCCAAAGATCTTCATTTGAGATTTTGTCCGGCCACCTCACATTCATGATGCGACGCAGACATCTGTTAATGAACACCTGTAGCTGGTTGTTGATCGGTTTTGTGACTTTCCATGTTTCACAGCCGTAGAGAAGAATCGACTTTACGTTGCTATTGAAAAGGCGGAGCTTGGTCTTCCTGGAAATGTTTCTATTTCTCCAGATGGGGTAGAGCTGGACAAAGGCACCAATTGCCTTCCTGATACGGCTTCGAACATCCTCTGCTCCCCCATCATTTGTGACTATACAGTACTTCCAAGGTAGAGGAAGGACTCAACTCACTCAATGTCCTTTCCGTTGACTGTCAAACTAGTCGTGATGTCAGAATTTATCCTCATCTCTTTGGTCTTATTGGTGTTGATCATAAGTCCTGCACGTTCTGCTTCACCTCCCCAGCTTATCTTCTATGTCTCGGTACCGTTGTGCCATAAGACAAATGTCGTCTGCGAAATTCAGGTCTTCAAGCCTGTCATTTATACCCCATTGAATACCCCTCTTCCGTCCTCCCATAACCTTCTTCATCACACTATCCAGGACCAACAGGAACAGAGTGGGGGAAAGGACACACCCCTGTCTCACTCCGGAACTGACCTTTATCTTTTCTGTTAATTTGCCTTCGTGAAGAACCTGGCACTCATACCCTTCGTACATCTCTTCCATGATTCTGATGATCTTTGTTGGAATTGTACATTCCTCGAGGGTCTTCCACATGATTCTTTGATTTACGGAGTCGAAGGCTTTCTCGAAGTCAACAAATGTGAGGTAAAGGGTATTCCGCCACTCCACACTCTGCTCCAGGATGATTCGGAGGGTGTTGATGAGATCCACACAGCTGCGATGTTGTCGAAATCCAGCCTGTTCCTTCCGAAGCCTTTTTTCTACGCAGTCTTTTATACGATTCAGGATGACTCTCGCCAGCACTTTGCTTGGAATGGACAGCAAGGTGATACCCCTCCAGTTGTTACAGTTTGTGGTGTCCCCTTTCTTCGGCAACTTGACTATCAAACACACTAATACATTACCGGGTGAGTTAGCCGAGGTCGTTGCGGTATGACTGTTGGCAGTCGCTCACATCCGGGAGGCGAGGAGGTTCGAATCCCCCCGCCGGCAACCTTGAAGATGGTCTTCTGTGGTTTCCCATCTTCCTTCCAGGCAAATGCCGGGGTTGGTCCCTAACTATAGGCCACAGCCGCTACCTTCCAACTCCTCGACCCTCCCATCCAACATTCCTCCCCAACGGTACTTGTAGCTCACCCATTGGGTGCCCGTCTCGAAGCAGCTACAAAAACTGGCGAGCCGAACATGTCCTCGGACACTCCCGGCATCAAAAGCCATACGCTTTAAAAAAAACTAATACATTCATCACAATTAATACCGGTTATCAGTCAGATTCTACACACACCCAATGTACAAAGGGCTACATGACCGCGTTGTCGCAGCCCCTAAACTAAGGAACTAACCAACCTTTCTATAGTTTTGATATTCACTGCCTTGTTTGTTCTAGCCATCCGAAAAACAGGGCCATAATTCACACTCAACAGTGGCTTTTGATAGTGCAGCTTCACAAACTTTCCCTCTCCAAACGATGCAGCTCCCCCAAAACCTCTTGTAAAGCTTTCCTGGCTAAGGAGGTGGTTGCCGCATTTGAAATGCTTCAGTTTTATTTAACAGCCCCGGGCAATGGCCAAGAAACACTTGATCGATAAAGTTAGCAGGAAGTCGTGCAAGAAGTTCCATTACCCTCGCGTGGGTGCTCTTAAAGTATCTCTTGACCAAATAACACAGGTACAGATAACAATCAGCAAAGTATACCAGGCCGAACGTGAGTGGACACGAGCAGCCATTTGGGGCCGCGCGGGAATCACGTGTTGCAGATCGAACTCTCAAGTCGTCATGAATGTTAAACACCACGCTTCCAACACTCGTGTAAGTGCCAAGGTATACACTCCATTAGCTTCTAATGACAAGATATAAGAGCCATAACGACAATAAGGGGACTTTATTTACTTCCTAGTCGCCACTGACATTGATAAATTTGTCATACCATAAAATTAATAATTTAATTTAATAAGAATAAGGAAGCAATCAAAGGAAGAACCAGAAAACTGGACCTGACCTACAAACTAACCCAGAATAAATACAACAAACGAGCTTTATCATACAAGGCCAAAATCAGACACTACAAATCGGTAGCACAGCCTGAAGGATTGTACGCTTCATAGTGTCTTATTTAGAGTAAAAAGGGAGCACTTCAAGTACTAGAAAAGAAAGAAAGGAAGATTCTGAGAAAAATACTTGGACCACAGAAGATTACTGATGGAACATGGAAGAAGAGGAAAATTGATGAACTTTACAAGTGTACTGAAAAGATCACTGACGTAATGAAGAAGCGGAGGATAAAGTTCTACGGACATTTACTACGAATGGATGAAGGCAGGCTGACCAAAAGGATCTTCAGCTATATCATGGGGTTAAAGGCCACATCTAAATGGGTAGATGAGGAGAAGAGGGATGCAGCGGAAGTTGGAATTACTCCACCGATGACCTACGATAGAAGAGATTTCCGCAGTCGAGTTGACGGAGTAAAATCATTTCAGGAGAAACCACCAAGTAGGAGGACCAAACGGATCATTTCCGACGAGGATAGAAAACAAAGAAGTGACAGGATGAAGAAGTTCTGGGAAGAGAAGAGAAAGAAAGCCAATAAGTCTTGAGTTCCTTGCGGTCCATAGTTGGCCAAATTCGATGATAATAATAATAATAATAATAATAATGATGAAATTGTTGTTGCTGATTCTTTAGGGGTTTTGCGACAATGTGGTCATGTATCCCCGTGTACTTTGGTGTGTGTAGAATTTGTCTGATAACCTGTGTCACTGTGATCTTCGTACTAAAGTATATTCGCCGAGTCGAGACAGTGCCCATCGATACCCGGACAGGGAAACACGCCCAGTTCACGTCATCGGCTCTGTCGGACAGGGGTTACCAAGAAGCTCCGAGATCATTAGCAATGCTGTAGCCCTTGAAAAGACAAGACTTGCTGAATTTAGTGCTGTGCTACACTGTATACTGTTGCCTGTTATGAGCAGTTAAGAACTTATTAATTAATTAATTTAATAAATACATATTTATTTATTTATCGTATGGCTTTTAGTGCTGGGAGTGTCCGAGGACATGTTCGGCTCGCCTGAGTCTGTAGCTGCTTCCAGCGGACACCCTAAAGGGTGAGCTAGAAGTTCCGTTCAATTTCAAGTAGTTCCAACTTTCGCCACCAGATATCAATGATACCTAGTGCTGAACGTTGGAACTTTTGATAGAGCGTTCTGACGAAATCTAACCTAACAATTTTGCTTTACACAAGTTTAGTCTGTGAAAGGATCTTTTACATGCCATAAATCTATGACATGGGACCGCCGGCTTTAAAAAATCCGACGACTTCGGCCGGGTTTGAACCCGCTATCTTGGGAACAGCAGTTCAGCATGCTACCGACTACGCCACCGAAGCCGCTTAATAAATACATAAACGAACAAGAAATAAACCACGCTGTAGCATGTAACCGATTAGTCAGCCCGCTTCACATGTAGGTTATACACAACACTGAAACCCGGCCGAAGTCGTCGGAATTTTTAAGAACGTTAAAATTCCCTCAGTATGCCTTCCTTCGGAGGGGAAGTAAAGCCGGCGCACAGTGGGTCAAAATCTAGGAGGGAAAAATTATTTATTACTTCTACTGCATTCTCATATAATTGCTGCTCACTATTCTGGGATATAAACGCATCTCAGTGTAAATCTGTCACCACTGTTCGAGCAAGGTAATGTAAGTGGCTGTGGTTTGAGTGTCTTTGTGGTTAGTGTGATGCTTTAAGATGGAACATGCGGCTGAAGGTATGATTATTGTAATGTGTTTCTGTTATTCATGGGAGTAATTGTTACGTAATTTAGCTATATTTGCATTATATAATATTTAACTATTATTTTTTTAAATTATATGTTCACTGAGATGTTTAGTATGTCACGTCACTCAGCGTCACTTTCTACTTAATGTTAAAATGTAGATAAAGTCTTGTAGTTTACGGCTGTTATAAGATTTTTTGCATCTTTTTGCAACTTACTTAGTTATTTTACGTTTTAGAAGATGCCGCTCAACCAGTCCTCACACGTTTACAACTGTTTGAAGCACTGGGTTCGACGATTATGTCAAAAGTGGAACTTTGTGACTTTGTTAAAAGTAAATTAGGGGTATAAAATTGTTCTGAGGAGATAACTGAATGCTGTATCCAACACCTAGTCATAGATAATTTCTTGCATGTGTAGACCGTACCTTAAAAAGGTATAAACTGATGTTTATTATGAAGTAAACAAATTATATACGTTGCTTTCACTCTAAATTCATGATTAAAACGTAAAAATAATTTTGTCCCCATAGATCTCGATTTTGACCCACTGTGCGGCGGTCCCGTGTCATAGATTTATAGCATGTTAAAGAACCTTCCACTCATTACAGCTGTGTGAGGCTAAATTATAGGTCAAACATTTGACAAACGCTCGTAGGTTCCAACGTTCGTCACCAGGAGCAGACTGCGGTGGCATATGGTGACCAAGTTCTGAACTAGTAGTCGTTGACGGTGGCGTTGGGCGGCGAAAGTAGGAACTACTTGAAAAAATTCAATGTCTGCAGTCCTTACTTGGATTGAAAACAGATAACACACACTAATACAGGCATCACAATTAACACTGGTTATCAGACAGATTCTACACACGGGGCTACATGACCGTGTTGTCGCAACGCCTAAACTGAGGAACCAACCAACATAGCACTGAAGATTGCTTATGTTCAACAGGCACAGCTCTATGCACCCCTTGCGGGCAGCCCTGTGTACAACTGTGTTTACTTCCACTATCTCCACTCGGCGAACAGGCTTTAATGTGTGAAGGTGCAATTCAGGTAGGATTTGGGTAGGAAGCGGCCGTGGCTGAGGTAGGATTCGAACCTGCCTATTCTCAACTTTGCCTCACGAGGCTGAGTGTACCCCATTACAACACTCAGACCAGAATTAAATATCGTGGCAGAGCCGGGAATCGAACCTGGGCCTCCGCGGTGGCAGCCAAGAATGCTAGCCGATACGCAACGAGGTGGATAGATAATGAAATTAGATTCCAGATAGCTATAAGTGCCTTTCGCGATAAATAGCCTGGAGGTGGTGGTGGCGGCGGGGGTGTTGCTTAATTTGAGGGGCTTGGATATCGTGGTCACATAGCAACGTGTAGTTGGGTGTGTGTTTATTTCGCCTGATGGGTGTGTGCATTTGTAATTCAGGTGAGGATGTAGAAGGAGGTGGCTGGGGCATTAAGTTATGAAACTGGAGTACAAGTGAGAAAACACGGAAACCACATCCAAGATGGCTAAGATGAGAATCGAACCCACCTCCTCTCTATTTTTCCTCACGAGTCAAGGTCCCAGTTGGAGCCCTCCGACCAGAATTAAATTTGATGACAGAGCCGGGAATCGAACCCAGACCTATGAGGCGACAGCCAAGTATGCTATCGCTACACCCAGAGGTAATCCAGAAGACTGGTGTTACACTTTGAATAAATGAGGCAACCCCAACCTGAAAAGAATACAATATATTAAAAAATTGACTTGGAGTACACTACACAAGTGAAACTCAGTAATTTTTCTAGTTTTGAGCCGTGTCTTGTGTGGGGTTTCACCTAGGACACCAAGCTGGCTCATCAGCGGGCTCTTGGTGTCCCCGCCCGGATCTACACAGCAGTAGCGAACTGCGTGCTAACTCCCGTTTTATGAAGCGCACCTGCGCATCTTTACTGCGGGAACTCAAAGCTCAAGCAGCCATAACCTCCCTATGAAGGCTTGTGCAGTGCGCAGTTCGCTACTCCTGTGGGGGTCCAGGCAGGGACACCAAGAGTCAGCTGATGAGCCAGCTTGGTGTCCTAGACGAAACCCCACACAAGACACGGCACAAACCGAGAAAAGATTGCTGAGTTTTAATTCACAGGCCGTGAAAGCCAATATACTACACAAGTGAATTTATTAATCTCATGTAATTGGTTCAGGGTTTGATCATAATACCCAATACAATCGGGGTACAATCATGTTTACCGACTGAAAATCATAAATTGCGTTCACTAAGACAACTCTGAGAAATAGCTACCAACACGACAATAATGTTTTAATTGTATGACATGATCACAGTAAATGCACAATAGTACATTATGCAACGAGCCTATAATGGCAATAATTAAGACACGAGTATGTTTATAAAAAGAGCGTATGCGAGTTTTATAATTTCCATAAGAGTGTCTTAATTACCATCATAGGCGAGTTGCATACGACTGTTTATGTTCGACGATAATTATTATAACTATTTTATGATCGAACATAAATATTAATAACTATCTGTCGAGATTTTGCAAGTTTCATGTACTGATCAGAGCGCATGAGACACAGAGAATGCCTTGTATTTGATCATGGCCTCCTCGATTACCCTACTATGACACTAGGCCACGCAGTGAAATTTAAATTAGAAGGCCGTGATGATATCCTTATCTAATTGGTCAAACAACTGTTTCTTGAGCTCTGATTGATGGGATAAACTGTTTCATAATGAAATATAGTGTTATAATGAGCCTCATTATAGTACAGTTTTCTGACATATAATAGTCAGGGTCGAACATAATAGTACATTATGCAACGAGCCTATAATGGCTATAATTAAGACACGAGTATTTTTTATAAAACGAGCGTATGCGAGTTTTATAATTTCCATACGAGTGTCTTAATTACCATTATAGGCGAGTTGCATACGACTGTTTATGTTCGACGATAATTATAATTTTATTATATGTTTTAACATAAATATTCATAAATATCTGTTGAGAGTCAGCTACTGGAATTTTGTGATCGCAGAGCGAGCGTTGGGTGTTATATCTCTGCCTTTCAAGAGCTTTGAACGACCGACGCATGCGCTCTGTGAGATTGCAATGCCATATGCAAACCATATGTTTACATCTGCCGTCCCTCAGTAATATTGTCACCGGTGTCAGTTGAAGACAATGCGCTGTGTAGAAATTAGTGTTGGTGATTTTAAGGTACAGTGCTATTTCTTGTCTCATATTCGCCAGTTTATTTACGCGAACATATGGACGGTGGGTATTCCATGTCGGTAATTTATTATAGTTCGATGTTGTGTTTATGTCCGACATGTTGGCTTTTGAGCGCATGCGCGAAGTTATCGTTACCTAATTGGTCAATGAACGAGCTCTGATTGGCTGGAGAAACTGTATCGTAATGGAAAACAGTGTTATAATGACCATCATTATGATACAGTTATCTGAAACATAATAGTGAGGGTCGAACATAAAGATTATTATACTCGTCCCACAAACAGCTGAATAAACTTGACTCAGTGTTCTTCACTTAATAAACAAGAGCAAGCAAGCAAATATTTTGACATCGTCTAAATTCATTTGACACTTTGCAGCTTTTTTTTTTCTCAAGTTATAGCTTATCTGACTGCATTAACTCAACTCTCTCGAGATCAGAGCTGATATCAGAGTTTGTTTCCTACATTTCCCCTCCCCGCCGCAGAGATAGCGTCGTGAGACAATGGTCTGTGCTGTGCTGCTGTCACAACTCTCATGATAACTAACTTCAACCAACATAGGACACTCCCTTCTACTCGCACTCAACTATTTGGTTCCAAACCGATTCCTTCATACTAGAACTGTTCATATCGTTCTAATAAATTGCTTGCCATGGTGGGTGAGTGGTTAACCTGTCGGAGTACCAACCCCAAGCTTGCAGGTTCGCTCCTGGCCGTGGTAAGTAATTTTTGATAGGCGACAAAAATCACGAAATGCATGTCATACGTTGTTGGCATGTTAAAGAACCCATTTGAATTCAGTAGGCCGTGTTCATAATGGCAAAACTACTCTCGGGATTTTCCGCCAACACAAAGTTCCTCCATTCTCTACTAGTGTCAAGGAGCTTAGTTATGTAACCTCCTTGACTTTCATAGTGTTCCAAGGAACGACGAAATTCGACATGCAAGCTGCCTTCTGGGCGTCAAATAACAAAGCTTGCACCCAGCACATGACGCTATACGATATTATCTATACTAATATAATAAAGCTGAAGAGTTTGTTTGTTTGTTTATGTGTTTAAACGCGCTAATCTCTGGAACTACCAGTCGGATTCGACAAATTATTTTTGTATATGATAGCCAGATTCAAGAGGAATAGCTTAGGCTATGTAGCATTAGGCTACACTTCTCAGGTAACCTTAAAGATTGCTTTTTGTTCAGTAAGTCGGAAGAATGAACGCTCCCGAACAGCTTCAATAATACCGAAGTCTATTGTTGCATGACAATGCGGGCTGCATCACGTCGCCCCTACCAGCGTTCTAGTGCAGAATTGCGAGCTGCTTATAAATTGCAGTCACGGGGAGTAATTAGTGCAAAAAGATTTATTGGGCCCCTTAAAACAGTAATCATCATGACAAAAGTATGTCTCTGTATAAAGGCGATGGTGTTGGTGCAGTATACTGAGGTTATCAGCTGCAATAAGCATTGGTGCTTTCCGATCCTTATCCTTGAGCGCTCCAGTTCTGTAAAACAAATAAATCTACCGGGCGGAGCCGGGAAATACTGCTAGTTATTCGATATTCACCAATTTGAAATTCAAATAAATTATTCGATTGTGAGAAATATCTGATGAGAATTGGTATTCTCGAGAAGAAAATCCATGTTAGATTTGAATACCGAGAAATGATTAATAGCTATGAGGGCTTTAATTTGTAATCTGAGCCAAGAGACGGAGAGCGCCTCTGCCAAAGAAGGCACTGATCGATGGGCTTCAGAAAACCTGGGAGGATGTCAACGCCGGTAGATGAACAAAATCTAGACATAAATGAAACTGACGCATCCCAAATGCGAAGTGGGGCTTTGCTCTTTTCAGAGACTCCCATCAGTGTAATGTAAATATAGTGTAAGGCACTGATGAATAAATATGAAATGAAATGAAATGAAACATGCAGTTCATAGAAAATAAAACCGTGGCACTACATCCCATGATGGGTGTAGGTCTACCAAGTGACCGCTGCTCAGCCATTTGGCCTGCAGAATGTAGGGTGATGATGATGATAATTGTTGTTTTAAGGGGCCTAACATCTAGGTTATCGGCCCCTAATGATCTGGGTGATAGCGAAAATGATAATGAAACGGAAACCAGAACGAAAATTAAGTGAGACGGAAAATACTTACAAAAAGGAACTCAGATTGAAACAACTCACAAAATGTTCTTACAGAAGGGAATTTAGAACGAAAAGATTCACAAAAGGAATAGATTGAAAAATACCCACAAAATGAAGGCTAGGTTCAAAATACGTACAAAATGCAAGGTAGCATCGAAATACCTACAAAATGCAATTGAAATTCAAAATACTTACAAAATGCAAATGAGATCGAAATTACGTACAAAATGCAATTGAGGTTCAAAATACTTACAAAATGCAATTGAAATTGAAAATACACGATGCAATTCAGATTGAAATATCCCAGTTGCAATCCAAATTATTCACAAAGTGCAATTGAAATTCAAAATACTTACAAAATGCAATTGAAGTTGAAAATGCTTACAAAATGTACGGTAGATTCAAACGACTCATGTGGATTGACAATACTTACAAAATGCAATTTAGATTGAAAATACTTGACAAAATGTAATTTAGATTCAAAATATCCACAAAATGCAATTAAGAATCAAAATATGTGCAAAATGCCCACCAAACAAAATGCAATTTAGATTCAAAATTCGTGCGAAATGCGGTTTTGGTTGAAAATACTTACAAAATGCAATTGAAATTCAAAATTCTCACTAAAAGGCCCGGCTACCTGCATTGAAAGACTTACCAAAAAGCAATTTAGATTGTCAATCCTTACAAAATGCAATTGAAGTTGAAAACAATCGCGAGATATAATTTAGATCGAAAAAACTTACAAAATGCAACGTAGATTAAAAATACCTTAAAAAATCGCTAAAAGGGAATTTAGATACACGGTGAACCAAGTAACAAAAACAGTGCGGGAATCTTAAAGAGAAAGGAAATATAATGAAAAGAGGAGAGGAAAGGAGAGGGGAGAGAGGAGAGGGTCCGCCCCAATGGTAAGGGACAAAAGGGAAAACGGACCCAGCTCAGGAATCCCTCGGGGTCGCCAACTCCCGAACTCACCAGCCGTGAGCCCCTGAGGGTGTAGCATTATCTAGGGTGCTCCAGAAGGGGTGGGGCACCATACACCCGGCCTCCTTAAGAGCCTTGAGCACAAGGCAGGAGGTAAAAGGAAAAGAAAAAGAAGGCTGACCCCTCACAGAAGGAGGGTATCAGGAAAGATGAGAGAAGGGCCAAAGAAGGCGGGAAAGTGAAAGACTCCCTTGGCCTCGGATACCCTAATACCGTCGGGGTCGGAAGAGAACAAGAGTTGACCAAGTGAGGTCGACAGGAAAGAAGACGGCGAGGAGCCCGGCACAAGTAAGTGGAAGCAGTGCCGGATTCAGCTGGGACCCCGTGGTCGCCAACCCACGCCCACTAGAAGTGAGCCCCTGGGGGTAATGTAGGGTGATGCGTGGTCAGCGCGTTGGGTCCCCTCGGTCGTTCATCTTGGTTTTTGTGACCGGGGCGCTGTCTCTCTGCCGGACGTCTACTCAATTGTCCTCACAAGGCTGAGTGCACACTGTTCCAGTCCTCACGTTAGTTTCAAAAATCCATGACGGAGCCGGGAATCGAATCCGGGTTCTCCGAGTGTGAGGCAGGTACGCTACCCCAACACCACGGGGCCGGTCATGCAGTTTATAGAGGCTCAATTCAAATGTAAAGAAAAAAGTGGAGGTACCGTGGCTTATTTCCTTCCTTCCCTTCCCTTCCCTTCCTTCCTTTCCTCCGTTCCTTCCTTCCCTTCCCTTCCTTCCCTTCCCTTCCTTCCTGTCCTTCCTTTCTTCCCTTCCTCTCCTCCCTTCTTTCCCTTCCCTTCCTTTCCCTTCCTTCCCTTTCCTTCCTTCCTTCCCTCCCCTTCCTTGCTTGCTTTCCTTCCTTCCTTCCTTTCCATCCTTCTTCCCTTCCTTTCCTCCCTTCTTTCCCTTCCCTTCCTTTCCCTTCCTTTCCTCCCTTCTTTCCCTTCCCTTCCTTTCCCTTCCTTCCCTTTTCTTCCTTCCTTCCCACCCCTTCCTTGCTTCCCTCCCCTCCTTGCTTTCCTTCCTTCCTTCCCTCCCCTTCCTTGCTTCCCTCCCCTCCTTGCATTCCTTCCCTTCCCTTCCTCCCTTCCTTTCCCTTCCTTCCCTTTCCTTCCTTCCTTCCCTCCCCTGCCTTGCTTTCCTTCCTTCCTTCCCTTCCCTTCCTCCCTTCCCTTTCCTTTCCTTCCCTTTCCTTCCTTCCTTGCTTTCCTTCCTTTCTTTCCCTTCCTTTCCCTTCCTTCCCTTTCCTTCCCTGCCCTCCTTGCTTTCCTTCCTTCCTTCCCTTCCCTTCCCTTCCCTTCCTTTCCTTCCTTCCCTTCCTTCCTTCCTTCCCTTCCTCCCTTCTTTCCCTTCCCTTCCTTTCCCTTCCTTCCCTTTCCTTCCTTCCTTCCCTCCCCTCCTTGCTTTCCTTCCTTCCTTCCTTCCCTTCCCTTCCTTCCTTCCTTCCCTTCCTTCCGTTCTTTCTCTTCCTTTCCCTTCCTTCCTTCCTTCCTTCCTTCCTTCCCTCCCCTTCCTTGCTTTCCTTCCTTCCTTCCCTTCCCTTCCACCCTTCCTTTCCCTTCCTTCCCTTTCCTTCCTTCCTTCCCTCTCCTCCTTGCTTTCTTCCCTTCCTTCCTTCCTTCCTTCCCTTCCCTTTCTTCCTTCCCTTCCTTCCTTTCTTGCCTTACTTTTTCCCTTCCTTTCTTCCCTTCCCTTCCATCCCTTCCTTCCATCCATTCTTCCCTTCCTTCCTTTCTACCTCGGGTATTTATCATATTAGCACACAGTAATGCAAAAATTTGGACTGTTCTATTTATTTTAACCATAGACTATTCGAATTTCTTGAGTACTTCGAATGTTCGAATGATATGCACAGTCCTAATGTTTATCGACCTAGTTTAAGAAAACAACTTTCAAATTCAGAATACTCTTGTTTTCATAACCTCGCCCACAAAAGGTTTCCATCCGTGAAATTGGTTCTAAACTGACTTCACTACGAGAAGCTTCTGTTATGGCAAGTTGCCAGTGCGTTTCAAATTACGAGCGCTGCCGGGCGTGGAGGTAACATCTGTGGATATGCAATACTCCGTTACAAATTAATCATTATCTGTAGGCCTACTACTGAATGGGTATTTGTCTTCTTCTTCATGTAATACTAAGCATGTATCCCGTTACTCGTAATATTGAATCAATTTTATGATCGGACTCGCATCAGTTCCTGGATTATCCAAGTTATTTATATAAGGATTGCCTTTCTCCCGGTCAACACGTAAAGGGCGCCCAATTAGCGTTGGCTTTAATATTAATAAACATACTCAAATATCTTTAAAAGCATGAAATAAATTAATCAGTAATGCACTTAAATTGTTTACACTACATCAAGTATTAGTGAAGGGTATCACGTTTTATAGATACCTGGATAGATTTATTGATATGCTGTACATTAACGGCCACAAAAACTACAAGTTAAGCTAAACTAAGCTAAGCATCCCTTCCCTTCCCATGGCCGTGGCGGTAAGTAAGATACCGATGATGATAATTGTTTTACGGGGCCTAACACCTAGGTTATCGGCCCCTAATGGTCTGGGTGATAGCGAAAATGTCAATGAAGTGGAAAACAGAACGTAAATTAAGTGAGAAGGAAAATACTTACAAAAAGGAACTCGGATTGAAACTACTCACAAAATGGAGAGCGGTAATACTTACAAAATGGAATTTAGAACGAAAATACTCACAAAAGGAAAAGATTCAAAAATACGCACAAAATGTAGGTTAAGTTCAAAATACGTACAAAATGTAATGCACAGTCGAAATACTTACAAAATGCAAGTGAAATTCAAAATACTTACAAAATGCAAATGAGAGTGAAAATACAGCGGCTTCGGTGGCGTAGTCAGTAGCATGCTGAGCTTCTGTGCCCAAGATAGCGGGTACAAACCCGGCCGAAGCCGTCGGATTTTTTAAGAGCGTTAAAAATCCCTCAGTGTGCCTTCCTTCGGAGGGGAAGAAAAGCCCATGTCATAATTCATGGCATGTTAAAGAACCTTCCACTAATTGCACCTGTGTGAAGCTAAGTTGGATAGGTTAAGAATGTAAACAACGCTCTTAGGTTTCTACGTTCGTTGTCAAAAGAGCCGACTGCGGTGGCGTCTAGTAGCTAAGTTCTGAACTTGGCCTAGTAGTCGTTGACGGTGGCGCTTGGCGGCAAAAGTAGGAACTATTTGAAAAATTCTAAGTTGCAGTACTTAAATTAAAAAACAGATAACACACACTATTACAGTCATCACAATTAACACCGGTTATCAGACAGATTCTACACTCAACCAAAGTACACGGGGCTACATGATCGCGTTGTCGCAGCCCCTAAACTTAAGAACCAACCAACCAACCAGAGTGAAAATACGTACAAAATGCAATTGAGGTTCAAAATACTCACAAAATGCAATTTAGATAGAAAATACTTACAAAATGCAATTGAGGTTGAAAACAATCGCAAAATGCAATTTAGATCGAAAAAACCTACAAAATGCAACATAGATGGAAAATACCTACAAAATGGAGTAAAGAGGGGAAAGACGCTAGAGGGAATTTAGATACACGGGGAGCCAATTAACAAAACAGTGCGGGAATCTTAAAGAGAAAAGGATATATAATGAAAAGAAAACAAGAGATCTGACCCCTCGAAGAAGGAGGGATCAGGAAAGATGAGACTAGGGACAATTATGGCGGGAAAGTGGAAGACTTTTTAAGCCTCGGATACCCTAATACCGTCGGGGTCGGAAAAGAACAAGAGTTGACCAAGGGAGGTCGACAGGAAAGAAGACAGAGGGGAGCCCGGCACAAGTAAGTGGAAGCAATGCCCGACTCAGCTGGGGTCCCGTGGTCGCCAACCCACGTCCCACTAGATGTGAGCCCCTGGGGGAAAGTAAGATACCATACGAGCATTTGGCTGAGGTATAAGTGAGGTGAGCTAAGAATAAGTGCTGAAGGCCTTTAATTTGAGTTGTGTATTGATAAATAATAAATTATTGCAATAATCACAATTACAACGGGCGAGGATCATATCCCGTCAGTAACATTCTCCAATGTTAATCACAGTAAGATTAGCCCGCCCTACTTTGCTAGTAGTAGTTGAAACCGTCGCTTAAGCCTTCCAAGCGAACAGTGGAGGCTAAGTTCAGACGCCGTTTAACTTAAATCCCGTCCTCAACATTGGATCGATTGCAGCGGTGTTCCTCAATTCCTGGACAAGGTGTACTCTAACTTCTTAGCTCAAGTGATTCTCTTCAACTTTGTGCCCCTCAATACCATAGTTTGTGCATTACTTATTTTAAGTCACCATAAGTAGCGCAATTAATTAGGAATACGAATATCCTCTGCAAACATAATATGTTTCTGTATGGAAGTGAAAAAAGCACGTTACGAAGGCAACAAAAGGATGGCTAGAAGTTGTCGATATGCAGATTAGGCTGTCACCATGACAAGTTGGACCTAAATGAAATATAATAATTTTACTAATGCAGCCAATGGCCGTGTACTTTTTTCAGGACGGGTTAGGAGGGCATACTGAAGGATTTTAACGCTCTTAAAAAATCTGACGACTTCGTCCGGGTTTTATCACGCTATCTTGAGCACAGCAGTTCAGCATGCTACCAACTACGCCACGAAAGCCGCTATAATAATAATAATAATAGAAAAGATCCACACGATAACGGAAGTAATCAGAAAACGCCGAGTACAGTTTTATACACACATTTACAGGATGGAAAATTTCAGAACGGCGAAGAAATTGCTCAACGTTATAACACGGAGTAAGTGTGGCAAGGAGTGGCTGACATAGGTTCGGAGGGATCTAAAACAGGTCAACATTGAAAATCTTGAGGACCGCACCGAGTGCAGTAATAAAATCAAAAATGTTTAGTTTGATCAGAGACCGTCACGACAGCCTGGAAGAAAATGGACTGCTGAGCGGGAAGAAAATGGACAGCTGAGCGGAAGAAGGAGCATTCTGAGAGGATGAAGAGATTTTGGGAAGAGAAGCGGGAAAACGCCAGAAGATGAAATCATGTATTCAAGTTCAATTGCTCTCCTAAAGGGGAACAATCGATTAAATAAATATATAATAATAGAAAGGGTATCATCGAGAAGCTAGAAATAATAAAACAGAAAGGCAGATCTCGAGAAAAATCCTCGGTCCAATCAAAGAAAATATTGAACTCACAAGACGACACAATCATGAACTCTACTCCTCACATGTAGAAAAGATCACGGACACCATTCGTAAAAGAAGGATAGTTTTCTACGGCCACGTTGCTCGTATGAGTTCTACAAGGTTCCGACGTTCGTCGCCAGGAGCCGACTGCTATGGCATCTGGTAACCAGTTCTGAACTAGTAGTCGTTGACGGTTGTGTTTGGCGGCCAAAGTAGGAAGTACTTGGAAAAATGCAATGTCTGCAGTCCTTACTTGAATTGAAACAGATAACACACACTAATACAGTCATTACAATGAACACCTGTTATTATCAGACAGATTCTACACACATCCAAAGTACAAGGGGCTAAATGGCCGCGTTGTCGCAGCCCCTAAACTGAGGAGCCAACCAACCAACCTGTATCGGTCGTGTATACTTTTACCGGGTCGTCTTCACACTCGCACAGATCTATCCTCATTGACACAGGCGAGTGTATACAGCCGATATACACGCTCGCAAGAACTACTAATGGGTTTGAGACCACTACGACTCTTGGCCAGGAATACGCAAAACATTTTTAGCCTATTTTCAATTTTGAAAAAAATAGGCTTATGAGATCACCTTTTGTCCGTGTGTGTGTGTGTGTGTGTGAGAGGTGTGTGTGTGTGTGTCCCCCCCCCTAATAAAATCTAAAAGGCTGGAGCGATTTCAATGAAACTCGGTAAGTTCGTAGCACTATTTCCGGCGACCTCGACCGTGCCCTTCAAATTTTGTTAGGTCTCACCAATCCAACATGGCGGCTGTGCGAAATATTACACTAGCATTCAATATCTCCGAAACTATTACTGATATCGCACTGAAATTGTGTACGGTGATAAAGGGCACTACTAGAAGTTCACCTATGAGACTTTTAAAAACCTGGTGACTACAAAACCAACATGGCGGTCAAGCGAAGTTGAGACTTTTAAATAGACTTTTCTCGCGATTTAACTATCCAAACGTAATGAAACTTGGACAGCAAATGTTTATACACATTGTAATGCACTGGAGTCTAATTTAGTTCAATTGTTTACATAACCTCAAAATGCCGGCTGTGCGAAATATTTCACTGACATTCTATATCTCCGAAACTATTACAGATATCACCCTGCAATTTTGTACGGTGATAAGGGGTACTAATACAAGTTTACCTATGTATATTTCATAGACCTGTAAAGTACAAAACGATCATGGCGACCAAGCAAATATGAAATATTTAATAGACTTTTCTCGTGACTTAACTCTCTGAGCGCAGTGAAATGTGGTACAGTAAATGATTTTGCAGATTGTAATGCACTGACATCTAATTTAATTCAATTGTTTACATAACCTAAAGATGGCGGCTGTGCGAAATTTTAAAATTAAGTTTTTATTTCTTGTGTCGTAATCATGCGATCGAAGTGAAAGTTTGAATAATGAGGCTCGGCAATAATTGTCCTTGAATGGTACATAACTCTATGGCCTATACTTATAACAATCCTAAATGGCGAGCTTCCGAAATATTTAGACGGTTCTCAATATCTATGAATCTTTTACAGCAACCAAACTGAATTTTTTAATGTTCATAGAGACTATGAACATATGTTCACCTATAGGACATTCAGTAACCTGGTGAGCACAAATCCAACATGGCGGCGACGCGGAAGTATAAATATTTAAATGGACGTTTCTCGCGAATTAACTATGCGAGTGCCGTGAAACGTTGCACGTTAAATGCTTATACAAATGTTGATCCACTGGCATCTAATTTATTTCAATTGTTTGCATAATTACAAGATGGCTGCTGTGCGTAATTTTAAAATATCGTTTTTTACTTCTTGTGCTCTAATCATGCGATTGAAGTTTGAATACCACACGTACACAATAATCTTAATGTAATAGTACAAAAATAAAAATCCAACCTGGCGACCATCTGAAATTAGACGGTTCTCAATATCTACGAATCTGTTACAGCAATTAAACTGAAATTTTGTATGTTGATAGAGGCAATTAACATGAGCAGGATATATGAAAATAGGCTGTATAGTTCTTCACGGAACTACTTGTTTGATGTGCGTACATCATCGCTCACATCAGTTGTACTCGTTTGGATCTGACCTGACTGTAGGAAGAAACATGAAGTGCGTCGCAAGGGAAGGGCAACACATTCTTAGAACACGTAACTTAATGTCAAGAGGCAACTCAGTCATAATTAATCAAACAGCGGCTATCACAGAATAAGAAGGACTTTTAGAAGCAGGAGAGAGACAAAGTAAGTCTCCACTCAACGCATGTGACTTTCAAGCACAGGGGGAGCTACAGAGCCGGAGTTCCTCAGATCTGAAAGGGCAGACAGAATACAGAATGAACAAGAGGTGAATGTACAGTCGGTGGTTAGAAGAACGATACTTGTCGAACAATGCTATCCAATTCTATAAGGATCTACAGGAGGCACATTTCCTTTAGGAAAGGGAGGTACATTAGCATCGTACCTGGCTTACTTACCCCAGTGACCAACTATTATGGGCTCCTACCCCTTTAAATGGCACAAAAATCTAGCAACTAATTTGTCTTAATTTTACTTTCAATGGCCTTCACGCACACTGGGTTGTGACAATGACGTATATAACGAAATTATGTTAAATGGTCCGGTTAAGCTCAAAATATGATTAGCGTTTCGCCCCAGTGTACCATTGGGTTCGTCAGTTGGTATGGTACACTTCATCAAGACGCTGGAAGTACTCACTGAGTACACAAGGAACAAGAGGTGCAAAACTGTAGGAAGAGACACGAATTGCGTCGAATAATTTTGTTGAATATTCTAGCTCATAGGACCATAACAACATGTTTCTCATTCGAGAACATTCTTGCGACAAATCGATAACCAAGATTTTGTTTGCATTTGTTTTGAAAGGAAGACTATACTTCCTGAAGTGCTTTGGCAATGCTCGTGACGTCGATACTACCTAGGTACATATTGTAATGTGTATCAAGATGTCTTGCTTTGGCCTGCTCAGTGAGTACTTCCAGCGTCTTGGTGAAGTGTACCATACCAACTGACGAGCCCAATGGTACACTGGGGCGAAACGCTGATAATATTTGAGCTTAGCCGGACCATTTAACATAATTTTGTTGAATATTCTAGCTCAAAGGACCATACAACATGTTTCTCATCCGAGAACTTTCTTTCGACAATGACGTATTTTACACAATTAAATGCGCAATTTTTAAAAGCAAATTTCTGTTATTTCCGATTGGTCAATGGTTGTTAATTTTACAATAAACGAAGATCACACCTTTCTAAGCCACCGGCTTACAATAAATATGAAATATTATTGTCTGATTTTGTACAGGGTGTTCAAAAACAAAGTCACAGAAAACAATTCCAAGTTAAGATTTTAGAGATTCTGGTGCACTTTTCTGAGGAGCTACTTATGTTACAGGCCTGATCTTTTGTAATGTGTTGTTAACCATGTAGTATTATAGAATGAATTGAAAGATATTTAAAATAATCTATATATTTTCAATTTATAAATTAAAAATCATACATTTTAAGAGTCAAAAGTATTTTTTGAGTTTGATAATTTTGAAACGGCTCAAACTAATTATTCTAGAAAAACCAATCCGTTCATTTTGTCAAGCCTCATGTTCTTCACATTCCAGGAAAAAAATAAGTATCCTTGATACGAAAGTTTCAAGAAAAGTGCACCAAATTTTAGAAATGTATTATACTAGAATGGTTTTCTGTGACCTTGTTTTTGAACACCCGGTACAAAATCAGGCAATAATATTTCATGTTTATTGTCAGCAGGTGACGGCGCGCAAATCGTTTCAACAAATTCCCGTTTGCGTTCATATACAGGGCTCCAGGGAATGTTCTCCGCAGTACCTACATGCTTCTGCGAGAGATAGCGTCACCAGTTACGTAGGCAGCATGGCTGTTGCTTGTATCGAAACAAACAAACAAACAAACAAACAGTAAACTTTATACTCACCACAGCCATTCATAACATACTGTTGCACTCTTCCAATAATCTAACTATACACACTGATGATTTCGGCAGCCCACAGCCCACACATGTGGCCTTCACCCTATCAAGGACAATGTGCTGCCAACTAAACTGATGACGCTACCCTCACAGCTGGACGTAGCCGCTGTGGAGAACATTTCCTGGCGCCCTGTAGCATTCATCCCATTGCGATGAAATTTTGGTTAATTGTTGTTCCCACTCCCGCGAACGTTTCTAACTTAGTAAATCCATTTTAGAATAGGTAGCGCTCGAGATGATTCAACAAATGAGTGACGGCGCGAATCGTTTCAATAAATCCCCGTATGTGGTCATAAACCATTCATACGAATGCGATGAAACTTTGGTGAGTTGTTATGCACGCACCCAAGAATGTTTCTGAATTAGTAAATCTATTTTACAAAAGGTTAGAGGCAGTTTTACGGAAAGAGACAAACATATTGTGTATCTAAAAGCACTTCAACAAACGAAGTTACAACGCCAATACTTTCTTTGATTGGCAAGGCAACGCATGTCAGGCACAGCTAGTGCTGATATAAAAAAATGGCATTTTTAGGATTTTTCCTAAAAGTTTTACCTCATTTTGTAGACAAACCTTATGTAATAGAAAGAACAAATATCATTTCTGAAATCAGCACCATAAAGTACATAAATATCAGGTATCAAAGCTAAAACAATTTTCAAGACTTTATTTTGCAGACCGGTGTAAATGATACCTCAACAGATGTAAGAAAGGAAAATTTCAGTAAGCCAAGAATTTGGGTTAAATGAAGCACATCAGTTATTAAATTCAATGGTGCTCTTCAGTTTGTCAATTATTTATTTATTTATTTATTTATTTATTTATTTATTTACAGCTTATTTTCCCAATATTGGAAAGCGTTAAGCACTTTGACTCAATTCTTGACGCTCTTCTTATTTTGCCGGTATTATTTCATTCCGTTGGAGAATGCCAATTTTCTTTCTTTCGTCAGACCATTGAGGTCTGTAAGGTGTAAGTTTTGCTTGGACTTCCCAGTTGTTCACTTTGTTACGGAAGGAGTCTCTGTCTGATGTGTCTTATGTTAGTGATTTGCATGTATTTTTGTACTTCTTTCATCCATGGTGGAGTACTTTTGAGTGATGATATGTAATCTAGTATTCGTTTGGTTAGTCGGGTATTCAGCAGTCTACTTATGTGCCCGAAGAATTTCAATCGTCTTTTTCTTATGTCGACTTCGATGTTTGAGTATTATTATTAATAATAATATTATAATGCTGATAACTTTACAAAGCACTTAACATCAATACAATACAATTCTATGCATGGAAAACTCCTCTAAAAAGAATGTAAAAATGACTTCAAAATATTTGGTCCAATTGAACTCTGATAAATACATTACATCAGATTTCTTTTAAAAGATCTTGTTATATTCACTGGCGCAATTACGGGAGGTTCCTTCGAACTTCTTGCCGAGGTTCATTCATTTTTCCGGCCTTTAAAACAATTCGCTTGATAGAAATCTATTTTACCTCCCCGGATCACAAAGTAACGGGAATAGGTATTCATTCGATGAATATAACGCATTGACGGCATCATCGGTGGCGTAGTTAATAGCATGCTGAGCTTCTATGCCTAAAATCGCGGGTTCTAACCCGATCGAAGTAGTCAGATTTTTTAAGAGCGTTAAAAATCCCTCAGTATGCGTTCCTTCGGAGGAGCAGTAATTCCAGCGGGCCCATCTCACAGATTTATGGCATGTAAAAGACTCTTACATTAACTACAATTATTGTGTAAAGCTAAATTTGAAGGTTAGATTTGATTAACGCTATATAAGATCCAACGTTCACCGCCAAGTGCCGGTTGTGGAGGCATCTAGTAGCCAAGTTCACAGCTAGGTATCGTTGACGGTAGCATTTGGTAGGAACTACTTGAAATTGGTCGTCTGCAGTCCTTACCTGAATTACAGATAACACACACTAATACACCCATCACAATTAGCACCGGTTATCAGACAGATTCTACACACACCCAAAGTACATGGGGCTACTTAACCACGTTGTCGCAGCCCCTAAACTTAAGGACCAACCATAGTGCATTGAACTAATCTAACAATTCATCAATTAATGCCCAAATTTCAAACTGACAAGAATTCAAATTAATGCAAAATTAATATGTATTATTCCCCTTCACCCTATCGCAGAATAGATTTATTGGTGGGCATTGTTTTGATCCAAAGGGTAAAATGATAACATGTCAACAACATCCAGTCCCTACTACATGGTATATTCAAGTTATAAGGTCCCCAATTTTCTTTTCTAGAGTTTCGTAGCAAATAGCAGCATACGGTCGTGGCTCATGGGACGAGGCACTCCTTGTGAATGTGTGACAGAGATGGTCGCACCGTGCAGTGCACATAGACTTACTGACCAACCGCTTGAGTGAAACGCGTTCTTGATAGAAACAAGAAGTTCCGTGAAGAACTATACAGCCTACTTTTCATGCCAAAGATTATTCTACTGTATATGAACCTATCTAGAATAATGACGAAATTAAGTATACCTGGTATAATGTAGCCTAATAGAGCACTACAGTTGGCAGCCCTGGTGACTGAATATATTCTTAGTTCCACCTCTTAAGGTACAGAATACAAAATTTGGTTGAAGTCCAATGGACGTTACATGCAGTTAATCACTGGATCTATCAGCACGCGTAAAAGCATGTTGCCAACAATACCATGCGTGTGCTGGTCAGAAATAATCTGAATTATTATGCCAATTTTGGATGAAATCCATTTGTTAGTATAGAAGTTACATGTATTTTAAAATTGGACATATCAGCAGGCATAGAATCATGTTGGCAGCACTGCCTTGTATTAATTACTCCAAATTAATCTAGAATGTCAGGTGCTATACGTGTGCAAGGTATAGAGCTGTTGGCTTGCATACTTTCTGATATATTGATATTAGGGTAAAGAGAATATAGACAGCATTTATTAACAGTTGGCAGCCCTGATTGCTCTTAACAATACTTATAGTCATATCTGTTATGGCACACATAGCACATACGAAATTTGGTTGAAATCCAACTGATAGTATAGAAGTTACATGTATTTAAAAATTGGTACTATCAGCAGGCTTATACCGACAGTAGTGGCTACGCGGGCTAAAGCGCGGCGTTAGGTCATGGGGCCAAGCTCTCTGCTGACTCGGTAGACGCGTGGGTTCGAGCCCCACCGTCGGCTGTCCTTGAAATGGTTTCCGTGGTTTCCCATTTTCAACACCAGGCAAATGCTGGGACGGTACCTTCTGATAGGCCCCGGCCGCTTCCTCCCACATCCTTGCCCAGTTTGATTCATCTTCATCCATTCCATCTCTAATCCCGACGCGCAGGTCGCCCACGGGCGTCGAATAGAAAGACCTGCACTCGGCCTCTGAGGAGGCCACACGAGGGAAAAAAGCAGGCTTATAATCATGTTGGTAGAACTGACGTATATAAGTTACACCAAATTAATCTAAAATGTCAGAATATACGTGTGCATAGTTTAAAGCTGTTGGCTTGCATACTTTCTGATATATTGGTATTTGGATTTAAAAAAAATAGAGATAGCAATTATTAACAGTTGGCAGCCCTGGTGGCTCTTAAGAATACGCTCAGTCATATCTGTTTATGTACAGATATTACGTACAAAATTTGGTTGAAATCCAATTGATAGTATAGAAGTTATATGCATTTAAACATTCGACCTATCAGAAGGCTTAAAATTATTTTGGCAACACTGTCATGGATGGCCTCCTGGAAATTAAACTGAAATAGTATTATCTACATGTGTACCAATTTTGGAATAGCTCCCATGCATACCTTGCAAGATATCCAACATGGAGCTCAAATTTCTAGTGCGTTTTTTCAGCAGTTGGTAGCACTGACATCATTTTCAAATATGGACGTGAGCTATTCCGGTGCACATCTTTACTCATACTAAATTTGGTTTTGATTGCTGCAGCCGTTTAGGAGTTGATAAGGGGGGGGGGGGGGACACACACAGCCAGCCAGCCAGACAGACAGACAGACAGACAGACAGAAGGACAGACAGACATACATTTTCTCGGATCGATCTCATAAGTCTACTTTTTCCTCATTTTTGCAAAATGTGAAAAGTAGGTTACAAATAACTACGTAAACTTACCATTATCAACGTGTATTCATCTGTTGTTTTCACTTGCATGGGGTATAACCAATCGATATTCATCGGCAGCTGACTGAGACACAGTATACGTTGTTGATGGTGATGTCATACTGTAGATCTAACAAACGTGAGTTCATGGGTGAGCCAATCCAGAGCGGACAGAACGTCATGTGAGAACGATCCGAAGCAGCCTTGTACACGCACAAGCCGGAAATTTTTCAGAAGGTCTAAATAAACTTCTGGAGAAGCGTTCATAGCAGCCATGCAATCTTGGCGGCGACGTTGCTAAAATTATACGTCTTGAAATAGATTATAGCTGTGTGAAGTGACTTGACGTTATAACTTTGCGGTATACGAAGTTCTTTTATCATTTCAAATGATCTTGTCGACTTCGTCGTTATGCTTTGGGTCTAACGTTATGCGAGACGGAGACCGTTGCGTTACGGAGACGGAGAATGTGACGTCATGCAGCCGCGCGGGAAGCCTAAGTTAACGGTTAATGGGGTCTGTTGAAAGAGTCCTGGGGCGTCGAGCGACCTGGGGCTTCTAGCGAAGCGAAAAGAATACAGGGTGACTCTTAAAGAGGTGTACAAGATGCCAGATAAGAATACAGGATGACTCCTAAAGAGATATACAAGACGCCAGATAAGAATACAAGGTGACCCTTAAAGAGGTGTACAAGATGGCAGAGAAGAATACAGGGTGTCTGCTAAAGAGGTGCACAAGATGTCAGACAAGAATACAGGGTGACTCCTAAAGAGGTGGACAAGAATACAGGGTGACTTCGAAAGAGATATACAAGATGTCATATAAGAATAGACTACAGGGTGCCTCCTAAAGAGGTGTGCAGGATGTCAGAGAAAAATACAGTACAAGATGCCAGATAAGAATACAGGGTGCCTCCTAAAGAGGTGTACAAGATGTCACACAAGAATACAGGGTGACTCCTAATGAGTGTACAAGATGGCACACAAGAATATAGGGTGACTTCTAAAGAGATATACAAGATGCCAGATAAGAATACTGTGTGCTTCCTAAAGAGGTGTGCAGGATGTCAGAGCAAAATACAGGGTGAGACTTAACGAGGTGTACAGTATGTTAGATTCAATTCAAATACAGGGTGACCCTTAAAGAGGTTTGCAAGATATCAGATTCAAATATTGGGTGACCCTTAAAGAGTTGTAAAAGATGTCAGACTCAAATACATGGTGACCCTTAAAGTAGTGCCCGTGCGGGAAGCCTAAGTTAATGGGTAATGGAGTCTGTTGAAAGAGGCTGAGCCTTTCTAACATGTGTAGCATTTGTAGTATGCGTCATTTGAAATGATATAACGTCTAGTCTTTCAGACTGACTGTATTTTTTGTATAATAGGGGACATGAACGCACCACGTAATATAGTAGTAAATAGCTCCCACTAAAACTTCATACAGTAGGATTGAAATAAGAGATTTCCCTACTCCATCGAGTTATTCGTGTAAGCAATTTTCTCCCTCGTGTATAAAGCAGCTCAGGGAGAGAGCATGGAGAATTCGTGCGCTGGTTGTCTCTCCTACCCCCGCCCCTTCCCCACATTCCGCTACGCGCCGAGTCTCATATTCTGGCCAGTCATGTAATCCAAAACAGTGGGGGACAGATCTCGAATATTTCAGTCACGCATATTCAAATTCCTCCTAAAATAAGCTGGGATTGAATGGCGTATATTCACAATTAAAGTTCTGCAAATCCTTCAAAATGCTTAACTTAACACATACAGTACTGTACATCCCACGATTAAACTCTCATCATCTCGATCAAGAGGCTGGAATAGCGGAGGGAAATTCATTTTGCCAATATTATGGTTGGTTGGTTATTTCCTCAATTTAGGGGCTGCGACAACGCGGTCATGTGCGTAGAATCTGTCTGATAACCGGTGTTAATTGTGATGGTTGTATTAGCGTGTGTTATCTGTGATTCAGGTAAGAACTGCAGGCGATCAATTTCAAGTAGTTCCTACTCTTGCTACTAAATGCTACCGTCAACGACACCTAGCTGAGAACTAGGCTAGTAGAGGCCACCGCCACTGGCACGAACGTTGGACAGAGCGTTAACCAAATCTAACCTATAAATGTGGCTTCACACAATTGTAGTTAGTAGAAGGTTCTTTTACATGACATAAATCTATTACATGGGCGTCTTTACTTCCCCTCCAAATGAAGGCATACTGAGGGATTTTAACGCTCTTAAAAATCCAACGAACTTGACCGCGTTTGAACCCGCGATCTTAGGCATAGAAGCTCAGCATGCTACCAACTACGCACCGAAGCCACCTCAAATATTACAGATGGACATATACCGACTGGGACAGCTACAAGACCAAGGATAAAGGCTATCTCTAAACTCAGTAGAGGAATCGGTTTGAACCTCACCGTTGGCCACACATGAAATGGTTTTCCATTGTTTCCCATTTTCAACTCAAGGCAAATGGCGGGACGGTACCTTCTCATAGGCCACGGCTGCCCCCTTTTAACTACTTGTCCAGTTTCATTCATCGTCATTCATTTCATCTGTTATTAACTCGGTGATTATGTTGGTGAAGGGAAGGAGTGTATCGTAGAAGGCGATGGTCAAATTCAGTGTTGAGCCATTTCAAAGTGAGAGGTGTAGAGGCAGAGAAGGCGGCAGTGCTAACTGATAATAGGGGATCATGGAGGTGACTTGTTTGCAAACAGAGGCTTGCAGACTAGACTGGACGCTGAAAGGCACAACAGTCTGAAATGAAATTGTATGTATAGCTTTTCAATGGTTATTTATGAATTAAAAGCTGTACCCCGCATGCGTTGCAATGCCAATCAAAGAAAGTGTTGGGTTGTAATTTTGTTTCTCGTTATTCTTTTGGATACACAATATTTTTTCAATTTCCGTTAAGTGTCTCTAAACTATCGTAAAATGGTTTAACTAATCTAGAAACATTCGTGGGGGTGTGCACAATGACTCACCATGTTTCATAGTAATTCGATGAATGGCATATGAACTCATACGGAATTATGTTTAAACGATGCGTGCGCTGTCTCTATGCTGTTGAATCTATTCGTGCCCTACCTACTGTGAAATAGATTTGCTAAGTTAGAAACCTTCACGCAAGTGTACACAACAACTCATCAAAGTTTAATCGCAATCGATGAATGGTATATGAACGCATACGGAATTTTGTTGAAACGCTTCGCACGTCGTCACTCATTTGTTGAATCTACTCGTGTGCTACCTATTGTAAACTGTAATTACTAAGTCGAAAACCTTCCCTGGCATGTACACAACAACTCATCAAAGTTTCATCGCAATCGGAAGAATGGCATATGAAAGCATACGGGATTTTGTTTAAACGATTCACGCGCCATCACACATTTGTTGAATCTACTCGTAAGCTACCTATTGTAAAATGGATTTACTAAGCCTGAAGCCTTTCTTGAAGTGTACTCATCGATTCACCAAAGTTTCATCACAATCGGATAAATGATATATGGACGCATACGGGTCTTTGTTGAAACGATTCGCGTGCCGTCGCTCATTTGTTGAAGCTACTCGTGCGCTACCTATTGTAAAATGCACGCACTAAGCCAGAAACCTTTCCTGCCGTGTACACAACATTTCACCCAAGTTTCATCGCTATCGGTCGAATGGTATACAAACGCATACGGGACTTAGTTGAATCGCTTCGCGCGTCGTCGCACATTTGTTGAATCTACTCGTACACTACATATTGTAAAATGCATGTACAGCGTGTTCCCATTCAACACGGAACTTAAAAATGGGTTGCCTACCCACCCGCAATCGGCTTGAAATCTGTTCGCAGCGCGCTAGCGACGGGGCTGAGTTTGATTTCCGCCTCCTTATGCAGCATTGAAAAGTATTTTGCTCTTTCAAAATATATTTACACAGGCTTAACAGTAAGTTTGAACGATTTCTGTTTCAGAACTTGTTATTTTACGCTTCTGTTAATGGTTTTTGCAGAGTATTTTATGAAATAAAATTTTATTTTACAACATAGTTTATTACAACACAATGTGTTTTGTGTTGTATTTTATTAACAACACAATTTATTGCTTTTTAACCCAATACCATAAAACGAGATTCAATTTGGAAATGATTTGTTACAAAAGTGTAATCAGTCTTCGATGCGACTAAAAAATTTAATTTATCACCGACGTTACATCTACCACTTTTACATAAGATGTTCGAAATGGCGTCCATAATTTTCCAAGCAGAGGGCCACTCGTCGCATGAAATTCTCTCTTGCGTTCGACAACATCTGAGGAGTAATTTCCGCAAAGGCTTCGGTAATGACGAACTCCATTTCTTCGGGTGTTTGTGGTGATCTTAAAAATACTCCCGACCTGACGCAGCCACAAATGAAGAAATCCAGGACGATCAGATCAGGTGAACCTGGTGGGAATTCTATAAAGCCGCCTATTTCTATGCACCGGCCTGGAAACAAACGGTTTAAAACTTCTCTCGCCAGTCTGGAGGAGTGAGCTGGATGACCTTCTTGTTGAAAAAGCATGTTGTTCAACTCCGCCAATGTAAAATCATCCAAGATGTCCTGAAGTATGAAGTGACTAAACTGCCTGGGTTCGTTGTTCTATCATTTTACATTGTTACAGATAATTAGTTCTGAAATAGAAATCGTTGAAACTTATTTTTAATTAAACTCAATTTCGTAACAAATCAATTCGAAATTGTATCTCGTTTTGTGTTATTGGGTTAAAAGGCAATAAATTGTGTTGTAAATAAAATACAACATAAAATAAATGTGTTGTAATAAACTATGTTGTAAAATAAAATTTTATTTCATAGAAATGATCTGCAAAATCCATTAACAGAAGCGTAAAATAACAAGTACTGAAACAGAAATCATACAAATTTATTGTGAAGCCTGTGTAAATATATTTTGAAAGAGCAAAATACTTTTCAATGCTGCATAAGGAGGCGGCAATCAAACTCAGCCCCGTCGCAAGCGCGCTGCGAGCAGATTTCAAGCCGATTGCGGGTGGGTAAGCAACCCATTTTACAGTTCCGTGTTGAATCGGAACACGCTGTACTACGCCAGAAACCTTCCCTGGAGTGTACACAACATCTCACCCAAGTTTCATCGCTATCGGATGAATGGTATACGAACGCAAACGGGACTTTGTTGAATCGCTTCGCGCGTCGCCGCTCATTTGTTGAATCTACTCGATCGCTATCTATTTTAAAATGGATTTAATCTGCCTTAAATCTTCCCCGGTGTGTACACAACACCTCAGCCAAGATTCATTGCTATCGGATGAATGGTATATGAACGCATACAGGACTTTGTTGAAACGATTCGCATTCCATCGCTCATTTGTTGAATCTACTCGTGTGCTACCTATTGAAAAATGTATGTACTAAGCCAGAAACCTTTCCTGGAGGGTACAAAACATCTCACCCAAGTTTCATCGCTATCGGACGAATGGTATATGAACGCGTACGGGACTTTGTTGAAACGCTTCGCGCGTCGTTGCTCATTTAATGAATCTACTCGTGCGCTACCTATTGTAAAATGGATTTACAAAGCCAGAAACCTTCCCTGGAGTGTACACAACATCTCACACAAGTTTCATTGCTATCGGACTAATGGTATATGAACGCATACGGGACTTTGTTGAAGCAGTTTGCGCGTCGTCGCTCATTTTTTGAGTCTACTTGTGCGCTACCAGTTGTAAAATGGATTTACTAAGCCAAAAACCTTCCCTGTAGTATACACAACATCTCACCCAAGTTTCATCGCAATGGGATGGATGGTATATGAACGCACGACTTTGTTGAAACGAATCGCACGCCATTTTGTTGAAGCTACTCGCGCGGTATTTTGGCTATTGTAAATTGGATTTACTATGCCTGTAACAATCCCGGGAGTGTACACAACAACTCACCAAAATTTGATCGCAATCGAATGAATTGTTTATGAACGCATCGCCAACACTCATTTGTTTAAACAACTCGCGTGATATATATTGAATATCGGATTAACTATGCCTATAACCATCCCGGGAGTGTGCATAACAACTCACCAGAATTTGAACGCAAACGGATGAATGGTTTATGAACGCATAAAACACGAACACACAAACAAACATTCTTTTTATATGTATACAAGTGGTACCCGCCATGCGTTGCAATTGCCAATCAAAAGACGTGTTGGCGTTGAAATTGTTTCTCGAAGTGCTCTTGGATACATAATATTCTTTTCAATTTCCGTTAAGTGCCTCTAAACTATCGTAAAATGGTTTAAGTAATTTAGAAACATTCATGGGAGCGTGCACAACAACTCACCAATGTTTCATCGCAATCCGATGAATGGGATAAGAGTGCATACGGAATTTTGTTTAAACTATTCGTGCGCTGTCACTCATTTGTTAGCCTACTTTCGATTTTTGCAAAAAATGAAAGTAGACTTATGAGATCACTACAGGGCGAAAAAAGTGTGTCTGTCTGTGTGTGTGTATGTGTGTGAGTCTCTGTGTGTGTGTGTGTGTGTGTGTGTGTACTCTGAATGTCTGTCCCCCCTATCAATTCGAACACGGTGAGCGCAAATTGAACGAAATTTGGTACAAAGATAGCACTAGCAAAGGACACCTCAGTGTCATGTTTTATATTGCCGCCATCTTGACGGAAACGTAATGGCGGCCACACAAATATTCAATGTTTAAATCAAATTACGACTAACCTAATCATCCGATCTCTACCAAATTTTGCAACAACATACCTTTATGGAGGGAACATCCTTTGACAAATCTAATAGGTCATTAGCCGAATAGTTTGCGGATGGCGGCCATCTTTGTGTCAAAATCTATTACCCCTATTAATACGAACACGGTGAAACCGAATGGAATGAAATTTGGTACAGAGGTAGCACTAGCAAAGGGCACCCCAGTGTCATGTTTTATATTGCTGCCATCTTGACGGAAACGTAATGGCGGCCACCCAAATGTTCAAAGCTTAAATCAAATTACGACTAACGTAATCATCCGATCTCTACCAAATTTTGCAACAACATACCTTTATGAAGGGAGCATCCTTTGACAAATCTAATAGGTCATTAGCCTAATAGTTTGCGGATGGTGGCCATCTTTGTGCCAAAATCGATTACCCCTATTAATTCGAACACGGTGAAACCGAATGGACTGAAATTTGGTACAGAGGTAGCACTAGCAAAGGGCACCTCAGTGTCATGTTTTATATCGCCGCCATCTGGACGGAAACGTAATTGCGGCCACACAAATATTCAAAGCTTAAATCAAATTACGATTAACCTAATCATCCGATCTCTACCAAATTTTGCATCAACATACCATTATGGAGGGAGAATCCTTTGACCAAACTAATAGGTCATTAGCCTAATATTTTGCGGATGGCGGCCATCTTTGTGAGAAAATCGATTCCCCCTATTAATTCGAACACGGTGAAACCGAATGGAATGAAATTTGGTACAGATGTAGCACTAGCAAAGGGCACCTCAGTGTCATGTTTTATATCGCCGCTATCTTGACGGAAACGTAATGGCGGCCACACAAATATTTAACACTTAAATCAAATTACGATTAACCTAATCATCCGATCACTACCAAATTTTGCATCAACATACCATTATGGAGGGAGCATCCTTTGACCAAACTAATAGGTCATTAGCCTAATATTTTGCGGATGGCGGCCATCTTTGTGTGAAAATCGATTCCCCCTATTAATTCGAACACGGTGAAACCGAATGGAACGAAATTTGGTACAGAGGTAGCACTAGAAAAGGCCACCTCAGTGTCATGTTTTATATCACCGCCATCTTGACGGAAGCGTAATCGCGGCCACCCAAATGTTAAAGGCAAAAATGTAATTACGACCAACCTAATAATTTAGTCTCTACCAAATTTTGCAACAACAAATATTTATGTGGGAAGCATATTCTGACCAAACTGCTAGATCATCAGCCCAATAGTTTGCAGATGGTGGCCAAATATGTGTGCAAATCGATTCCCCCTATCAATTCAAACACGGTGAAACCGAATTGAACGATATTTGGTACAGAGGTAGCACTAGCAAAAGGCACCTCAGTGTCATGTTTTATATCGCCGCCATCTTGACGGAAACGGAATGATGGCCACCCAAATGTTAAAAGCTTAAATCAAATTTCGACCATCCTAATTATTTGATCTCTACCGGATTTTGCAACAACATGCCTTTTTGTGGAAAGCATCTTATGACTGACTACAAGGTCATCAGCCCAATAGTTTGCAAATAGTGGCCAAGTATGTGTGCAAATCCACTCCCCATATCAATTCAAACACGGTGAAACCGAATTGAATGAACTTTTTTTACAGAGGTAGCACTAGCAAAAGGCACCTCATATTCAGTTTTAATATCCCTATAGCACGTTGTATTTCAACAAGCTACTACAACCAACATTCAATTATACTCCTTGAAAAGGACAAAGAGTTAAAACAATACCCATGCATTTAGGAGAAAGTAGGCTATATGTTCTTTACTGAACATCTTGTTGAATATATGAACGCACACGGGATTTCATGCGCTACCTACTGTGAAATGGATTTACTAAGTGGAAACCTTCACGTAAGTGTACACAACATCTCATAAAAGTTTCATCGCAATTAATGAATGGTATATGAATGGTATATGACTTTGTTGAAACGCTTTGCGCTTGTCACTCACTTGCTGCATCTACTCGTGCACTACCTCTTGTAAACTGGATATTCTAAGTCGAAAACCTTCCCTAGCGTGTACACAACAACTCATCAATGTTTCATCGCAATTGGAAGAAAGGCATATGAACACATGCGGGATTTTGTTTAAACGATTCGCACGCCATCACTCATTCGTTGAATCTACTCGTACGCTACCTAATGTAAAATGGATTTACTAAGCCTGAAACCTTCCCTGGAGTGTACTCCAACGATTCAGCAAAGTTTTATCACAATCGGATGAATGGAATATGAACGCATACTGGACGTTGTTGAAACGATTCGCGTGTCGTCGCTCATTTGTTGCATCTACTCATGAACTACCTATTGTAAAATGCTTGTACTAAGCCAGAAACCTTTCTGGAGGGTACACAACAATTCACCCGAGTTTCAACGCAATCAGATGAATAGTTAGAGGAGGTTATCCGGGTACCATCCGCCGAAAGAAACGTTACTTTGAACGACACCATCCTTCGAATCCAAAACCTGAGGGGATTGTATGCATTTCCTTAAAGAGCCACCGTAGCACGAGAAGTTTGATCCAGGGGATCTGGATCATTTGTACGGAATATGTAATAGACGCTCAAAGAAATACACCCGCAAACACAAAGCTAACAATAAAGAGATCCAGTCTTAAGTAAAATTTCGTGAATGATTTAATCATAAATTCCGAGGGTTAAAAAAACGGCTAATCCACTGATCTAGTTACAATGGTGAGTCAAACCCTAAAATGAAATTTACTGACCCTTGCGAAGTCCTAATTACAAGAAGGCGAAAGCAACAACTAAGCTAGGCGCGTGGCACAAGATAAAACTAACACGAAGCAAAGTTACAAGCAAATGACTCGGTATAATTTACATTCAACAGCAAAGCAAATCCAATCCCTAGATTAGGATGGTACCACGTCAACATTTACAGTTACATTTAGTGTCGATCTAAATCCTGACGGGAATGAAAAAATTACGACGAGACGCGTTGTAATCAAAGAATTAATGCAAGAGCTAATGATAGTAGACCACAGATTTTCAAAAAAAAACATTACATGAAAATACACTCTTATTATTAATAGGGTACAATATATGTAAATGCGCTAGGAAATGAGTCAACAGACACACAAACACAGGCTGCCTTCGCGAATTGAGAAGCTCTTTGCCCCCAATCGTCATCTCAAGTGTGTAAGTTAGGTTGGCAATAACGCAATCATCACTGCGACTTACGTTGCTTTGAATCACGCGGGCCATAAGGTAGGAACTACTGGTCCCGGAGATTCATGTCATCGAAAACCAAGTGTCAGCTCATTTAAGTTATCATCTCCCACAGGAAATGATGTACAATCATGGTGTCAAAGTCCTCAACAAGCAAATGGATTCAAATTTACTAGGCTGTAATTAATTAATTAAATAATTAATCCGTCGGTTTAGGATAATTAGACACATGATTTATAATCAAGGTTTATGTAAAGTATTAGATGGTTTTATTTTAGACACCAGTCGTCGGCTGCATGTGATCTCCTCAGAGATACACTCGTAGATCATGACTTCTAAAAGTCAACAACACAATGCTTTGAGCTAAGAATTGCTCAAGCAACAATAACACTGGTTAGCGCGTCTAACACTATTTGCACGCAAATAGCATCGGTCGCCTAGGCCCCTTTGCTCAATGACGCCAGAATTTACCAACAATGAAAGGGGACTTTAATCCGTCCATCCTTACCAAAACTTTGAATTCACAGACACAATAATAACATTACAGTAGCTAGCCTGACATAATACAAAACACTGGGTCAATTTACATGTGTGTTAAACGTTCATTACAGCTCGCTAGATGATTCACTTCATCAGCTAAAAATATCAGGAATTTTAATGAATGAACATTCCCTCGCTCTCGAATAGCGGTCAAAATATCAAGTGTTTACAGCTCATAATAGCTGTCCCCAAGGCTTGGTTAAATCTCAGTGACCTTCACATTCCATGTGATCATGACGTCAACAGTACAATAAAATAGTCAATAAAGTCGTCTGCCACTGAATTCTGCGTAGAAACCAGTTCCGACCGCTAGCTCCAAGCGTGTCAATTCACCCTACAAATCACTGAGTATGGTGCGGCTTTCATTTACATTGCGTTTTAAAACTGTACATTCTGTCTGACAGAAAACATCGTATTACTGTCCTATTGTGCTCTGCATATCGCTTAAAGATTGTTTATCACTTCCATTATAGTGTCCATCACAATGTGTTATCCTTTGTAAAGATATAATGTTATTAAAATGCCAAAGATGATTAAATCGAAGACTACACAATTCGCAGCATGATTGCTTTGACATTGAGAGATATGTCACTCATCTCTATTATCGTGAACTCATAGGTTCTGTGTGCATTGCTTGGCACATTCTCAAAACAAACTCACAAACATCTAACCTCTACGATGCTGTTCAAAATGACATGCATATAGTTTCAACTTCATGTCTCCATCAGTCCTACTAGACATGAGTTCGTTCTTCCCAGGAACTAAATGTGGTGAAGTGTACTCACAAAATGTTAACCAAATAGTACAAAAATATAACAGTGACTGCTAACTGGTACGGTAAAAATCTCAAATTAAAATAACTGAGGGATCCTAAACAGGGTGTTCCCTAACAAATGACGAATATCGTCCTCATGGTGAAAATATCAGCTGTCTGATGTGAAAAAAGCAGCTTTCTCATGGCTGAAGTTTATTCTGAATATTACAAACTGTACATGGTGCACCTCCGTAAAGTACGGCATGTGGTGGCTCACAAAGATTGTCCCAGTTCCTAAGAAGAAAGACATGATTTAACAGTAGCCCTGCCTATGTGGTCTTTTATAAGTTTCGGCTAAAATAACTACTCAGGTTACGTCTGCCTGGACAAAACCTTGTACATGAATGATAACACAGGACTCACAGTGATATGAATATGTTGTTCACCTTCCTGTCTCCAGGCTGGAAGGGGTAATACGTCTCCAATCATGTGGAGGGATTAATAAGCAAGACCAAAGGTCCTGACCTGCTGTCCTTCTCATCCTCGGTCTCGTACATGGCTCGTCCTTGGCAGTCTCTGCCGCACTTTTCTCCACATGGTTGAATCATTTCGTCGGTTCTTCCCTCATCATGGATGAAGTTACTCCATAACAGACCTCACGTGTAGTGGGTAGAATGCATCAAACACGTGGTACATTTTACGTTGCATGGTGCTCAATTTCACAAATATCACTGAAGTTACAATATTAAACTGTACAGAAATAAGCTCACTGGCGTCACACTGGTGCAGGTAATTGCAAAAATGGCTCTGGATTGTCCTGCCACAGATTTTATGATACAACTGGTGGTATCTCTCACTGATTTTAGTCACTTGAAAATCACACAAAATCTCGGCAATCACGATGAAATAAATATGATGCGTGACATTGGCATTAGTTATTTCAATAGTAGCGTTTGATGAGCTGTAGTTATTTAACGTGGACTCAATATTTTAAGCCTCGTGGCGCACAAAGTCTGACCCGTCCTAGACAGCGTGGTCACAATTCACGTGGTGAAGTGAAAAATTGTAATTTCACTCGAAATTAGTTTCCCTTCAGAAACATCATTGCACAAGCCTTGTGTGGCCAAAAATATACTGTTCACTCAAATTATGTGGTGCATTCAGCACGATGGCTGTCGATTACTTTCCACACACTTATGTGGGTGCACTTTGCAAAAAACGTGGCCCTCGTTGATATGACGGACTATATCACAGACACATCTAGTCTCGGCGGACTATCAAACTGGTGTGTTGAAGCCAGGAACTGCTCCCTGGTTCCAAGGAAGTTGTAAGTCATTGAGTGACTATTTACGTTGATTCCCGCATATCCGCGGTGTAAATACCATTACCATAAATAAAATTTACCAATTCCAAAGGCATAATAAAATGGTAAATTAAACAGAATTACATGTGGTACGTTCCTGAGATATGCAGTAGCAAAATTGCGTGTAAAATATATCCAGGAAGAAAATAAGCTATCCTCGTCGAAGTCAAAATAGCATCATAATCATGAGGAAGCTTCAGAGTGCGTTCTATCCAAATGAGCACAAGGAGTAAGCATGCTCTCAAAGAAATATTGAAGACATGAGCTGACACGGGCTCAGTATATGGACGCATACGGCACTTCAATGAAACGATTCGCGTGCCGTTGCCCATTTGTTGAATCTAATCGTGCGCTACCTACTGTAAAATGAACGTACTAAGCCAGAAACCTTCCTTGAAGTGTACACAACATCTCACCCAAGTTTCATCGTTATCGGGCGAATGGTATATGAACGCATACGGGACTTTGTTGATTCGCTTCGCGCGTGAACGCTCATTTGTTGAATCAAATCGTGAGCTGCCAATTGTAAAATGGATTTACTAAGCTTCAAACCTTCCCTGGAGTGTACACAATATCTCAACCAAGTTTCATCGCTATCGGACGAATGGTATATGAACGCATACGGAACTTTGTTGAATCGCTTTGCGCGTTGTCGCTCACTTGTTGAATCAACTCGTGCGCTGCCAGTTGTAAAATGGATTTACTAAACCTGAAACCTTCCCTGGAGTGCACACAACATCTCACCCGAGTTTCATCGCTTTCGGACGAATGGTATATGAACACATACGGGACTTGTTTGAAACACTTCGCGCGTCGTCGCTCATTTGTTGAATCTACTCATGATGATGATGATGATAAATGTTGTTTTAAGGGGCCTAGCATCGAGGTTATCGGCCCCTAATGATATGAAATGAAATGTCGTGAAATGAAAGGATGTAGATAAAAACAGCTCACTGCCATGGATGAAACGAAAATGGTGTTTATAAAACAGACAGTGAGCCCCAAAAAGGATGCCTTATTTGAATAAAAAGAATAAAAGATGGATGGTAAAAAAGAATAAAACAAATAAGGCATAGTGAACAATAAAATAGATGAACACAATAAAAAAACATAAAACAGACTTAACCTGAATTAAAAGTCGTAACTATACATTAAAATTTAAAAAAGTAACAACTCTCCCTCATGAACCGGATGACGAGGTCTACTGACGGCCCGTCATCACGGAGAATAAGGGAGAGGGTATTAGGCAGTTTAAGAGTCCTTCGCAGATCGGCCAGATCCATACACTCCAAGAGAATGTGTGCCACAGTTAGATGGGCACCGCAAGTACACACAGGGGGATCTTCTCTCTTTAGCAAGTGGGAGTGTGTAGCAATCCCATGGCCGATCCGGAGTCGTCAGAGTACCACAGCTTCCTTCAGGAGAGATCGGAAGGAAGATTTCCACACCTTCGTTGTCTCCTTGATGCCTCTCAGTTTGTTGGGTGGAGGCGTGGCACGCCACGCTTCCTCCCAATGCGACAGGATCGAATGCCGCAACTGAGAGCGCACATCACTAGCAGGCACCTTATACGGTAGCGAGGGCAGTGCGACTGCCTCTCGCGCCGCCTGATCAGCAAGCTCGTTTCCCGCAATACCCATGTGGCTAGGAAGCCACACAAAGGTCACCCCGGTTCCAGCGTTACACGAACTGACGAGCAGGTCATGCACACGCTTGACCAACGGGTGCTTCGGGAAACACACATCGAGCGCTTGCAGCGCACTCAGAGAGTCAGTACACACAAGAAAGTGCTGGTGATCGTCTGATAACGTGTACCGCAGAGCCTCTAAGATAGCATAGAGCTACGCTGTGTACACGCCACAAGCCTCGGGAAGTGAAAAGAGAAACCGACGATCATCAACCACAAATGCATAGGCTACTTTACGTTTACCCTCGAGCCATCCGTGAATAGAAGCCCTGAACCTGTATACCGGCTCACCACGGACTGGAACAGCCTCCGATGGACGGAGGAGTCCGTGTCCGACTTGGGGCCGGTGTGCAGATCCAGGATGATATCAGGGCGAGAGACCATCCACGGAGGGGCCTTGTTAGGTACTCGGACGATACAGGAGACAGAAGGAAATCGGAACTGACGGTATAAGTCATCCAAGCGAATCCCCGCCGGCCGAGTGGCTCGGGGGAGCGCATCATACAGCCGGCGAATCGGATTGGTAAACAAACATGGATAGCTTGAATGAAGTGGCATGTGTCGAATAGTTGCAGCATAGGTCAGCAGTACTTGTTGGCGCCTCAGGTGTAAAGGAGGTACGCCAGCCTCGGCGAGCAAGCTGACGACTGGGCTCGTCCGAAAGGCACCCGTCGCCAGCCTCACACCGCCGTGGTGGACACTGTCCAGTTTAACAAGCACAGACTTACGGGCCGAACCATATGCTACACTGCCATAATCTAATCTAGATAAAATCAGTGCCTTATAAAAACGTAGGAGTACCGCGCGGTCCGCCCCCCACGATGTGCTGCTAAGAAACCGCAACATGTTGAGTTTCTTAACACAGGCAGTTTTAAAACACCGCACGTGTGGCTTCCACGTCAATTTCTGATCGAAAAGTAGCCCAAGGAACCGGTACACAGCAACAGGCAAAGCTACATCGCCCAGATAAAGCTCAGGATCAGGATGGGGAGTGCGCTTTCGGCAGAAATGGACAACAAAGGTCTTAGCGGTTGAGAACCGAAAGCCATGATCTAGTGTCCAGCGTTCCACTCTCCGAATAGCTTGTTGTAGCTGTCGTTCAGTGACCGCCATAATTTTCGCACTATAATGTAGAGCGAAGTCGTCTACATATAGCGACGGTACCACTGCTGGACCAGCAGCAGCGACTATACCGTTTATGGCAATCGCAAATAATGTTACGCTAAGCACCGATCCCTGTGGGACTCCGTTTTCCTGTATATGATATTGCAAATATGTCCCCCCTATTCGGAAACGGAATAGGCGAAGGGACAGAAAATTCGCAATAAAAACCGGCAAGTTACCTCGGAACTTCCATTGATGCAGGGTAGAGAGGATGCCGTAACGCCAAGCGGTGTCATAGGCCTTCTCGAGGTCAAAGAAAACAGCGACTAGGTGCTGTCTCCGGAGAAAAGCGTACTGTATGGCGGTCTCCAGGCGTACCAGATGGTCGTTGGTACACCGAGACGCCCTGAATCCACACTGGTATTTAGACAGGAGTCCTCGCTTCTCCAGGACCCACACCAGGCACCGATTGACCATCCCTCAAAGAGCTTGCACAGACCGTTAGTGAGACAAATAGGTCTGTAACTCCCTGTCAAATTGGGATCCTTATCGGGCTTCAGGATAGGTATAATGATACCTTCCTGCCATTGCGCTGGAAACACACCTTCCAACCAGATACAATTAAACACCCTGAGAAAATAACGAATGCTCTCATCGTTAAGGTGTTTAAGCATCTGGTTGTGAATATTATCCGGGCCGGGAGACGTGTCCCTGCAGAGCGCCAGCGCTCCGCGGAGTTCCCACTCCGTATAGGGCACGTTGCACTCCTCCGAAGCGTGGGAAGCAAAACTGAGCTGGAAACGTTCTGCCTCGCGCTTCATGGCCACGAAGGCAGGATCATAGTTATCGGAACCGGATATATCCGCAAAATAAGATGCGAGATGGTTTGCAACGCGGTACGGATTCATTATCAATGGAAATTCCCGGTACAGTAGAAGATGTCTGAATACCCGAGATGCATCGGAGTTTAGTCCACACTTGAGAGGAGGGGTTATGTGCCGTAATAGACGACACATACCGTTCCCATGATTCTTTCTTACTCTGGCGGATAAGAATCCGTGCCTTGGTACGAAATTTCTTAAACGCCACCAAATTGGCCATGGTTGGACGCCGACGGTAGTGCTTATGAGCTCGACGACGGTCTCTTATTGCCGCTGCAATATCCTCTGTCCACCAAGGGACGAGTTTGAGACGCGGAGTCCCAGAAAAGAATGGAATGGACTCTTTGGCGGCAGCAAGAAGCACATCGGTGATGTGCTGTACCTCGTCATCGACTCTCCGGCAACCTAGATCAACGAACACAGCTCGTTCTTGAAACGAGGGCCAATTTGCCCACTTAAGCACCCAACGACTGGGGAACTCCACGGGCTTCTAGTTCAGAAGTGTAAGAACGATCGGGAAATGGCCACTGTCACAGAGGTCATCATGTACATACCAACCAAATAGGGGGACCAGCGCACGGCTACACACACACTCAAGTCAATGTGTGAGTACGTGCCGTGCGCTAAGCTAAAATGTGTAGCTTTCCCTGTATTTAATAGAGATAAATCCAACCCTAGAATTAAGCCCTCCACGTCCCTTCCTCTGGGGCAGGATGATGGTAATCCCCATTGGGGGTGATGAGAGTTGAAATCACCCACGATTAGGAAAGGAACTGGAAGTTGATCAACAAGATCAAAGACGTCATTAATATCAAGGGGCTGGTTCGGTGGAAGGTACACGTTACAAACAGTTGTCATAGCAGGCAAGCAAACAGTTGTCATAGCAGGCAAGGACACGCGAACTGCAATAGCTTCCAGAGGAGTGGCGAGTGGAAACTCCTCACTATAGCAGTCAGAGCGAACGAAGGTACAAACGCCCCCCCGGAAGCCCGGGCGGCGTCTTGTCGCTCTTTAGAGTATAGTCGGAAACCTCTCAGAACAGTCTCGTGATCAGGTCTGAGGTTTGTTTCCTGTAGGCAGACTATACTCGCTGCGTATTGTGCAATAAGCTGACGGAGCTCTGTCAAATGCCTGTCATAACTGTTACAATTCCACTGTAACAGTGCCATTGTGTGAACTTATAAACTAGGGATAAGTTGGAGCAGCAAGCTACAACTTAACCTCTGGAGGATCATCAGCCACTACGTCGACTATAATCTCCATGTCCTCAGGCGAGGTCGTGGAGTAAATTGACTCGGCGGAAGATTTCCTAGACGCAGTTCGGCGACGGGGGATCTCCGTGGGAAGCACGCAGATCTGGGGACCGAAACGTCCCCAGACGCAGAAGCATCCACAGGTGGTGGGGCGGATGGCTTCCCCTTTTTTGGAGAAAGGGAATGCGTAGTGCGAGGTCCCTTCTTCCCCGCCTCTCTAAGATATTTAGACGGGTCAGGAGACGAATTCCTGACCCTGGTCGACGATGCCGCCTCCACCGGCTTCGGCGCGGCTTTCGCCGACCGTTTGGGTGGGGAGGAGTGTGGAATTATGTAAGTCTTCAACTTCCTCCCCTGCTGTGCGGGCGGAGCAGCCTTCGCTCGCACAGCCTTCGTGGTGGCCGAAGGTGGAATTGAAGTCACCTTCGGGCTTTTCGTCATAATCATAGGTGCTGTTTTCGGAACAGTAAACTCAGTTGCAGGTTTCACAGCTGGTACAAAAGATGAGGTAGACGGAACCAAATTCGGTATTATAACTCAATAATCAATCGTAGGCGAAGGAGCAATCGCGGTATGGTACTTCTTGCGGGCTTCCTGGTAGGTGAGACCATCCAGGGTTTTGATCTCCTGGATTTTCTTCTCACTCAGGAAGACAGGGCAGTTCCTGTCCCGAGGAGAATGAAATCCAGGGCAATTAGTGCACTGATAGGGTGTTGTGCACTCTTCCGCTTCGTGTGGTACCCTACCGCATGTTCCGCAGATTTCTGGGCTCGAGCATTGGGATAACATGTGCCCGAACTTCTGGCACTTATAACACCTCATTGGTGGAGGGATATAAGGCCGTACGTCACAACGGTAACTTTTAACCTTGACTTTCTCCGGGAGCACCGAAAGCTCAAAGGAAATAATGAAAGCACCAGTATCCACGATTTGACCATTGACCTTGCGCGTAATGCGCCGGACATCAGTCACGTGACGGTGCTGCATATTCTCTTTGAGCTCCTCGTCAGTGTTCAGAATCAGGTCCCGGTGGAAAATAACTCCTCGGACCAGATTCAGGGACGTGTGCTTTTCCACTTTGACGGGTATTTCACCAAACTGGTCACATTGCAAAAGTTGTTCAACTGCTCACCAGTCCTAGTCTTGAGCAACAAGCTACCGTTCCTCATCTTTTGTACTTTCTCAAGCTCACCATAGACACCTTCTATGTGGCGAGAAAACAAAATACTCTTTACCAGCTTGAAATCACCTCCATCTGTTCTGGTAGCTACCAGAAACTTGGGGGTGTTAGCACCCAGATTTTCACGCACAGATTGTTCCCAGGGGGTTGATCCCGTAGGGAATCAAATGTTAAAGACTTGGGTGTAGGACCACCCTGTTTGGGGATTTTTCTTTTTGAACCCATGGCCAGATCATCCTCCCCGAATGCCACCGACATCCGATCACGGGCCGTCACAGTAGGCGCTACCCAGCCAGGGCAAGGCCCGCCTAGCTTGGAAGGCATTGCCCGGGGGTCCGATGTTTTACAATGCCGTATCGGCATGTACCCCTTGGCATATACTGGATTTTACAGCTCTGACATTCGGCTGTGCGGGGACCTGCGTAGTCAGGCGGATACTACTGCACGGGTACATGGCACACCCACCTGTCGGCGCGGCCAAGACCGGAACAGGCTTTCGAGCGTAGTCGCAAGCGTAAGTGGCCCATCCCCTAAGAGCACGCACATATAGAAATTTTGGTTGCCAGGCCCTGAAAGCAGTAACGGAAAGAAGTGCGATATAACCTAATGAGAGTTATACCGCACAGGTGTATGTCTTTTAGAGTTGACTGTTAAACCCTCGAAAGGGGACCGATCCGAGAAACCCTTGTAGTCGCCTTTTTACGACTGGCAGGGATTACCGTGGATGTATTCGCTTCCTCCCACCCACTGGGGGGTCCAATTCACAAAACAACGCGGAGTCCTTAAAGTATAGCCAAGGTCGCCCCTTTTAGTCGCCTCTTACTACAGGCAGGGGATACCGTGGGTGTATTCTAAACCCCCCACCCACAGGGAGAATCTACTCATGAGCTACCTATTGTAATGTGGATTTACTAAGCCATAATCCTCCCCTGGAGTGTGCACAACATCTCACCCAAGTCTCATCGTTATCGGATGAACGCATGCGGGACTTTGTTGAATCGCTTCGCGCATCGTCGCTCATTTGTTGAATCAATTCGTGCGCTGCCAATTGCAAAATGGACTTAATAAGCCTGAAACCTTCCCTGGAGTGTATACAACAGCTCACCCAAGTTTCATCGCTATCGGACGAATGGTATAAGAACGCATACGGGACTTTGTTGAAACACTACGCGCGTTGTCGCTACCTATTGTAATGTGGATTTACAAACCTTTTCTGAAGTGTGCACAACATCTCACCCAAGTTTCAGTGCTATCGGACGAATAGTGTATGAAGGCATAAGGGAATTTGTTGAATCACTTCGCGCTTCGTCGCTCATTTGTTGAATCTACTCATGCGCTACCAATTGTAATGTGGATTTACTAAGCCAGAAACCTTCCCTGAAATGTGCAGAACATCTCACCCAAGTTTCATCGCTATCGGACGAATGGAATATGAACGCATACAGGACTTTTTTGTAACGCTTCGCACGTCGTCGCTCATCTGTTTAATCTAATCGTGCGCTACCAATTGTAAAATGGATTTACTAAGCCAGAATCCTCCCCCTGGAGTGTACACAACATCTCACCCAAGTTTCATTGTTATCGGACGAATGGTATATGAACGCATACGGGACTTTGTTGAAATGATTCGCGCGTCGTCGCTGATTTGTTAAATCTACTCGAGCGCTACCTATTGTAAAATGGATTTACTAAGCCAGAAACCTTCCCTGGAGTGATCACAACATCTCAACCAAGTTTCATCGCTATCGGACGAATGGTATATGAACGTATGTGGGACTTTGTTGAAACGAATCGCATGCCATTTTATTGAAGTTATTCGTGCGCTATCTATTGTAAATTGGATTTACTATGCCTATTACTTTCCCGGGGGTATGCACAACAACTCGCCAAAATGTAATCGCAATCGAATGAATTGTATATGAACGCATCGCCAACACTCATTTGTTTAAACTGTTCGCGCGCTATCTATTGTAAATTGGTTTAACTATCCCTATAACCATCCCGGAAGTGTGCACAACAACTCACCAAAATTTGATCGCAATCGGATGAATGGTTTGTGACTGCATAAAAGACGAACCAACGTGCAGAGACTAACAAAGAATTCGATATCACCGTCACCTATGGTACAAAACATAACTTTTCGCCAAGGGTGTAAGGTATGGCGGTAGTTGCAGAGGTTGCAACCAGGTGGCTCTAACGTGCAGAGACAAACAGGGGACTTCACCTTTCACTAAGGCTAGCTGTTTCCATGACGACTGTTTTGACTGTATATTGTGGTTTTAAAATTGTGTGTAAATTGTGGTTCTAAAAGTGTGTTCATTCCACCTACCGGGTCAAATTGTGAATCAAAACCATACAGGGACCCACTCTATTATACATAAAACATTTAATCAAAATCGGTCCAGCCATATTTGAACCCGACTACATCTTACTGTTAGGAGTTCTTTCAGCATTATCTCGTGAACACATGATTAGAGAAAGTTATTCCAAGTGTCTTATTAATAAATAAATACGGTATTTATTACAGCCAATGGCCAAAGAAAATTAAATTACAATACTACCGTACATTACATACTAACATGGAGGATCATTGTCGCTACACAGTTCCTTGAGCGACAGCTTTCGTTCGCATTCCAGGGCGTGATACCGTTCACAACGTTTCCCACAAAATTTGCAATACACTCTGCAGCAGGCGAATGGTAAACTTCCGTCTTACAGACTCGAAAATGGAAACCATGCACTGCAAATCTTGTCCATGTGTGACGAAGCTCATAGTCTGGTCTTTTCCATTCTGCTGGGTTCAACATAGCTTCTGTGGAGTAGAAATCTAGCCAAATCGCCTCACGTTTGGCTTGAATCTCTTCCAGTAGTTCCTGGTAGGCACCTGTAGCTGGCAAGAGCAGCTTTACACGGAGTCCTTCTATGAAGAATGGCTCACCTGTAAGCTCGTAAGTCAGTCTGGATGGTGTATTTTTGGAAACACAGAGAATCTTCTTGAGAAGCGTCGATTTAATTGTCTCAATTTTCTTGTAGCCCCAAAACAACTCAATACCATGGGAATTATTTTACTGGAGAAACTCTTCATGGCTGTATTAATAGACATTCTTCTAAGGAGTAATAGCACCCTTTTCCCAAATATAGTTAAATTTACTGTAGTTAAAATTAGGTAATAATTATTATTATTTCATTAAGCTGTAAAGGTAGCTATTACTGATCATAAGTTTACCCCTACCGAGCGGGAAGAAGGGGGGGGGGGGGGAGGAGAGAGAGAGAAGGTGTTTATTTCAGGAATTCAAATGTCTGACAAAATGCAGGAATTAAACCCTGAACATCGGCTGCTGTTCTGCCTAATGAGCTAATGCATGAGACGTTCACGGGTACATCTATGACGCCAGCCCGACCTATTCCAAATCTTGACATCTAGCCCAAGTGGGCGACAATATTACAGATTTCTAAGGTGCCAAATAAACGATCACGTCTTATTGCTTTCCTCGTTATAAACTCAGTATTTTCCAAGAAATCATTCAACTATTTTATTCTTGCTGGAGAGTTATTAGTTATTTATTGTTGTTTTAAGGGGCGGAACCACGAGGTAATCTGCCCCTTGCTGGAGAGTGAATCAAAGGTTGTGTGAAGTAGTTTCCCGCACCGCTCTATTTGAAGTCAAACCGGCTTGATGCAGGCCCGATCAAAGGAAGGAACTAGTCAACCCCGAGAGTGGGCGATATGATAAATGAGCACACAGATTATTGATTTCTCTGCCACACTCGTAAACATGTGATAGTCAATGTACTGTAAAATGGATGTTGCTGCCTCTCGCCGAATGTTATTTGGGGGGTTCGTGCGAAGAATTAGCAAGTTATTCACGACAGCTCTCAAATTACAGTTACTGTTATTGTTGTTTCATTTGACGGGCTTGGACATCGTGGTATTTTGTCCCATGTACTTGGGTGTGTGAAGAAGTTGTCTGATAGCCTGTGTTATTGTGATGTATGTGGTAGAGAGTGTGTGTATTTGTAATTCAGATGAGGATTAGGATGGAGGCGGTCGTGGCATTAAGTTAGGAACCATCCCGGCATTTGCTTGGAGTAGAAGAGGGGAGACCACGATAAACCCCTTCCAGGATGACTGAGGTGGGATCGAATCTATCTCTTCTCAGTATATCCTCACGAGGGTAAGTGACCCTGTTCCAGCCCTCAGACCAGATTGATTGATTGATTGATTGATTTTTTTTTTATTATTATTATTTATTTACTTTTTGGAAGCCTCCGTGGCTTAGGCGGCAGCACGCCGGCCTCTCACCGCTGGATCCGTGGTTCAAATCCCGGTCACTCCATGTGAGATCTGTGCTGGACAAAACGGAGGCAGACAGGTTTTTCTCCGGGAACTCCGGTTTTCCCTTTCAAAATTTCATTCCAGCAACACTCTCCACTATCATTTCATTTCATCTGTCATTCATTTAATCATTGCCCCAGAGGAGTGCGTCAGGCCTCGGCAGCCGGCACAGTCCATATCCTCGCCGCTAGATGGGGGCTTCATTCATTCCATTCCTGACCCGGTCGGAGACTGGAAGCAGGCTGTGGATTTTCATTTTCATTTATTTTTTGGCAGAGTCAGGGATTGGGCCCTGACCTCCATGAGTTATTACGATTTACGGATTATATCTATTTCTTATTAAGAAATAATAGGGTAGTGGTGAGAGTTCTATCGCACTCGACGCCTGGCGTCGCGGGGCGTCCATGTTAAATTAGTGGATTTCTCACGAGCCCATGGACCGATTTTGACATGCGACATATCGTTGGACTCGGGCTGACGTCCTCTTTCCTATGGACCACTCGTTATATTCTTGAAAATGTTTGTTTTCGAAAGTAGGTGATAGTTTGAAAACCAAACATGATAAAATGTTGTGCAATAGCTTAAACGAACGGTCTCTGTGTCCTTTATTTTTATAATAAAACGTTTTTATTTTTTACATTTTTTTGAAAAAAGTTCAATTGTGAAATGTTTATATTTTGGAAACTAAAGAGTTTACAAAAAATTTTGTTTGACATAAATGAATGGCCCTGACCCCCTCTATCCGCAAAATAAATTTCAAGCCTCTAGGACTAAAACTGTGCAGTAGTGCTGAGTTGTAGGTTCTGCCCCACCCCCTACTTTCATATAAACTTTGGGCGATATCTCCCGAACGCGTAGTCGGATTTTAATGAACGAGGTATTGTTGGCGTTGGGATGACGTTCTCTTGGCTAAGCATGTGTGTTGGTATTTTTTTTTTATGAAAAATTTTGTTTTTTGGATTGGCACTATTTTGGAAACGGTGAATTGGAAAAAAGTTTGTTTGACGTTAATGAAAGGTGGGTATGCCCTCTAGGTGGACAGCAAGTTTCAAGGGTGTATGAGGGGAAAAAATGATAGCCTACTTTCTCGCGAACATTGGTGATCATTGGCGAACGGATGGTCGGATTTTAACAAATGAGGTGTCGTTGGACTCGACCTGACGTCCTCTTTCCTATTGACCACTCGTTATATTTTTCATTTTTTTTTTGAAATATTTTGTTTTTAAAAGTAGGCGATAGTTTGAAAACCAAACATGATAGAATATTGTGCCATAGTTCAAACCAATGATCTCTATGACCTTTATTTTTTATAGTAAAACTTTTTATATTTTGAGATTTTTTGAAAACCCTTAAATTTTGAATTTTTACTATTTTGGAAACTAACACGTTGACAAATAAGTTTGTTTGACATAAATGAAAGATCCCTACCCCCCTCTACCATGAAAATAAATGTCAAGTCTCTAGGACAAAAAAACTAAGCATTTTAATTTTTTATTATTATTATTATTATTATTTTTAATAAAAGCGTGTTAGTAGACAGAGAGCCGGTAGCGCTTGACGTATGTTACAACGAGGCTATGATTGGCCATGGTGGATACTGGAAATGGCTATTTCGACGGGGCGATGTATGACAAAACGAGGGGTTGCTTTTCAATATTTTTTCCTATGACGAATGAATGAAGGCGAATATTTTGAAATGTGACAAGCATGCTAAGATATTTTACCCCTGAAGGGGATCTATAACGTTTTAGTTAACGGTGATGAGCGAGATCGCTCTCTGACACAACAGACGGTTGTAGGATATGACCAAGTGATTCTTAGACGTTGGCGATCTCGGTGACCGTGCCCGGAAGAAATGAATAGCTATTTTGGTGGGATGTCGGGGGGGGGGGGGCAGCTTATGACGGTTGGTTTTGTAACATTTCCTATGACGGATAGAGGCAAATATTTGAAAATGTGTTAAGTGTGCTGGGATTTTTTTTACCCCTGAAGGGGATCTTTAACATGCTAGTAAACGGTGATAAGCGAGACTACTGTCTGACACAGTAAATGGTTTTAGAATATGGAAACCTATAACATTTGCTCGACCAAGTCATGTGCATGTACGCAAAGAGCCAAAACGGTAAGGTCATTGGCCTGAAATGTTATAAACTAAATATTGAACTGGGTAAAGTCATGTGTTTTAGGATGAAAGTATGTGGTTAACATGATCATGTATTGAGGATGGCCGCTTGCTAGTAATTATTATTACAGTAAAATGTTTAATAATAATAACAAGACACACACACACACATGTTTTGAATGCTAACACGCACACAGTCCAGCTCACTGGTGACTGAATATTGTACCTAGCCAGAGGACTCGTGAGAGCTGTTGCTGGTGCTGACGAGGCAGGAATGTCTACGTCAGCAGGAAGTGTGATATCAGCTTACTTGCCTCGTGGTGGCTAGCAGGTGTGCTGTTTAAGCAGAGACCGCCATTTTGGTTCTGAGACAGTAGGACTACCGATGTATAAGAGGTAGCCATTTAGGTTCCTTATTAAAAACATGAAACTAGTATAAGGTACACGAATCTTATTCAGATTGAGGAATGTGAAGAGGCGTGGGAACACGTGCGAGAGAGAGACAGAGAACCATTCAAGGTCAAAACGCTGAGAAAATACAACTTTTTCTGTTGCTAGGCTAACTGATAACGATTGCGTTAGTCATGCACTTGCCATTTTTGCACACGGACGTATACAGTAGAGCTGTGGAAGAAAAATCCTTTTATTTTTTGGTAAGTACCTATGAATGATTATTTTAATAATGTCATGCTAATGAACCTTAAATTTGTAGTTATTGATTAGGTAATTATTGATTTTTTAATTTATTTGTTTGCAGATAACCGGTATACCTTACATGTCTGAGATACAAGAAACCAGTTTACTTTTGAGCCCACTAGAAGGAAACAGCAACAAGCCACTGCAAGTGAAGGTGGGATTATTTTTAGCCTACTTTCGATTTTTGCAAAAAATGAAAGTAGACTTATGAGATCACTACAGGGCCAAAAATTATGTGTCTGTCTGTGTGTGGGTGTGTGTGTGTGTGTGTGAGTGTGTGAGTGTGTGTATTCTGAATGTCTGCCCCCCCCCCCCCCCCCCCTATCAATTCAAACGCGGTGAATTCGAATTGAACGACATTTGGTACAGAGGTAGCACTGGCAGAGGGCACCTCAGTGTCATGTTTTATATCGCCGCCATCTTGACGTAAACGTAATGGTGGCCACCCAAATGTTCAAAGCTTAAATCAAATTACGACCAACCTATTCATCTGATCTCTACCAAATTTTGTAACATTATACCTTAAAGTATGAAGAATCCATTGACCAAACTACGAGGTCATCTGCCTAATAATTTGCGGATGGTGGCCATATTTGTGTGCAAATCGATTCTCCCCATCTTTTCAAACACGGTGAAACCAAATTGAACGAAATATGGTACAGAGGTAACACTAGCAAAGGGCATCTCAGTGTCATGTTTTATATCGCCGCCATCTTGACGAAAACGTAATGGCGGTCACCCAAATGTTAAAAGCTTAAATAATATTACGACCAACCTAATCATCTGATCTCTACCAAATTTTGCAACGTTATACCTATATGTATGAAGAGTCTTTTGACCAAATTACGAGGTCATCTGCCCAATAAATTGCGTATGTCGTCCATGTATATGTGCCAATTGATGCCCCCTATCTATTCAAACACGGTGAAACCGAATTGAACGAAATTTGGTACAGAGGTGGCACAAGCAAAGAGCACCTCAGTGTCATGTTCTATATCGCCGCAATCTTGACGGAAACGTAATGGCGGCCACCCAAATGTTTAAAGCTTAAATCAAATTACGACCAACCTTTTTATCTGATCTCTACCAAATTTTGTAACATTATTCCTTTATGTATGAGGAATGTTTTGACCAAACTACTAGGTCATCTGCCCAGTAATTTGCGGCTGGCGGCCATGTATGTGTGCCAATCGATTCCCCCTATCTATTCAAACACGGTGAAACCGAATTGAACGAAATTTGGTACAGAGGTAGCACTAGCAAAGGGCACCTCATATTCATGTTTAATATCCGTATGACACTTATTTCAACAAGCTACTACAACCTACATTCAATTATACTCCTTGGAAAGGACAAAGAGTTATAACAATACCCATGCATTTAGGAGAAAGTAGGCAATATGTTCTTTACTGAACATCTTGTTTTAAACTAACTTGTTTCATTTTTTGTTTCATATTTTATTTTATGAAATGCATGCACTAACCTGAATTTAGGTATTTACAACGGTTTATTTTATTTATTTTTAGAAACTTGGAAAGAAAAGCCTTACCGCCGTAGCAGTCGCTGAAACCCCGAGACGCAGTAAAGTGCAACCATTGTTTCCAGGCAGTGAACTATTTAAAACTCAGGTAAGCCTAACATAAAATGCTATTCCAATTTACCACTACTGAAACCTCGTAGACAAAAAATTCATTACCTATACATGACTAGGACGATGATTGCTTTCTTGATTAATGACTATGTATTGGCAACCGGTACAACACCATATTGGTTGTTTACCGGGAAAGTACAAGGCTATATTGGATTTTGTAAAAAACAAAAATTTTAATTTAACTGACATGTCGTTCCCTATAATAATAATAATAATAATAATAATAATAATAATATTAATAATAATATTAATATCGTATGGCCTTGGGTGCCAGGTGCAAGCTTTGTTGTTTGACACACAGAGGGTAGCTTGCATGTCGAATTTGGTTATTCCTTGACTATGAAAGTCAAGGCGGTTAGATGTTAGATATCTAATCTCCTTTAACTCTATAGCGCTTTCTAGTAGAAAAATGAGGAACTTTGTACCGTATGAACTCAACGAATATTCACAGGTTTGAACATGATAATCTGAACAAAATGACATGACATTATTATTTTTTTGTTTATGTATTGGTTAAAGGGGAATGTAAATGGCTGCAGCTTTATAAAAAGAAAATAAGTACAGGGGTTACTGTTAGTGCCGACATACAGTTTATTATAATTTTTATGGTGTTTTGATATATTAATGCCAATTAACGTTAAAGTTTTATTTACAAGTATTGATTGATTGATTGATTGATTGATTGATTGATTGACTGAGTGATTGGTTATTTTGTTTGCTTTTAGGTGTCGTCATGCGCCATTAACGTAATGAACAGACAGTGAACAAGCATACATTGTGCTTTAAAGTACTCTGTGCAACGTTAATAACTTACAATAAGAAAAAGTGTTATTATAACACATGGCGTTAGTACCAAATACAACAAGTGAGCAAGTTGGTTTACCACGTGGGTAAAATTTTAAATCAGAACATGATCGTTGGTTAACATTTGAATCCTGGCCTGTAGGCTTTTTGTCGACACATAAACTTGCAAAAGCCGTTTTTTTTTTTTTTTTTTTTTTTACTTGAACCGAGAAGATGTGGTGCGCTGTGTGTTTTGTCGTATTGAACTTTCACACTGGGAAGAAGGGGATGATCCCTTTAGAGCCCATTTGCGATGGTCTCCTTGTTGTCCTTACATGCTTGGAAAACAAGTGGGTAACATACCCGTGTATCCATTTTACCGAACCACAAGACCATTGGCCGCTACTTACGTTGCTGAATCACAAATAAATAATAATAATAATGATGTATTACCAGCCAACAACGGTAGTGTCGATATATGTGGTCCATATGCCATAGACAGTGTTGAATTGGCATGTGCTTTTAAAAAATTTGGTGTTTGCAAGACTAAAGCACTAGCACACCCAGAGTACAGCTCTGTTGAAAAACGTTTAGAATCTTATAAAAATGTTTGGCCATTAATATTAAAACACCTTACCAAACAGCTAAGTGAAGCTGGATTTGTTATACTGGTGAAGGGGATAAAACAATACGTTTTTATTGTGGATTTGCTTTAAAGGATTGGCAAATGACTGATGACCCTTTTGTGCAACTCGCTCGTTGGTTTCCTAACTGTAAATGCATGGTGTTGCTTATAGGTCAGGAATTTGTGAACCAAATTACTCGTTTCAAGGAATACACCGTGCCGTGCACGATACTACTGAGCTAGTTCGCCAGACGGGAAGTGGCGGCATTACTCCGCGGCTGGTACGGAACGGAAACATTAGAAAGAGTCCCACTTTCTCGAAGCGGTGTTGCCGATTTGCCTCGTTAAAATTTTAACAGATGTTTAATGGTTCGTCTCCAGCCATAAGTGTCCTATCTCAAGTTGCTTCAGATAAGGACCGGAACCTATGGTTTCAGTTTGTCGACATAATTTTGCGACACCCTGTATAATTTGGTCAGTCTCCTCCCTTAGGAAAATTATGGGAACGCTACTGTTGATAACGCACCTATAGTGAAACAATCTCAAGTCTTAATCAACACAGCAATATGGATATTTAAAAATAGAATCCACATTCCACCATCACATGTAAGGATTAGTGAGAGCAGACATGTGCTGGCACGAAGAAATTAATCTAAACGCTGGGCTGGCCGGTAAGTCACTTGCCATGTCGCCTGCTCCTCGCACACACCAAACAGCGCATTGAGGAGATTCATTAAACCCCAGGGAGCGGAAGTGGCCCGAGTACTTAGCGTTGGAAGCTTTTTCAATGAGCCGCATGTCCAACGAAATTCACTATCTCTTAGAAGTGACAGTATTTCCACTTCGTGGCGTAGTTAATACCATTCATGGCCTTTACTTCAGATGTCCGGGATCGACTCAGCAACAGAAATGCTATAGTGTCTTTTGTAGCTTTACAGTCGGTTGACACAATTGTGCCCAATAAATGGGTGGGGTACAAGATTATTTATTATTTAGCGCATGGCTTTTAGTGCCGGGAGAGTCCGAAGACATGTTTGGTTCACCAGAGGCTGTAGCTGCTTCAAGCGGACACCCATTGGGTGAGCTACATGTTCCGTTCAATTTCAAGTAGTTCCAACTTTCGCCACCAGATGTCACTGACACCTAGTGGTGAACGTTGCAACTATGACAGAGCGTTTCAACGAAATCTAACCTAGAAATTTAGCTTCACACAAATCTAGTTGGTGGAAGGATCTTTTACATCCCATAACTCTATGACTTGGGCCCGCCGGCTTTACTTTCCCTCCGAAAGATGGCATACTGAAGGATATAATTATGTAAATACACTCCTGGAAAAAAATTCAATGTATTAGTTAATTATCACAATTACAGTAAATGGGGCAATTTAGGATTACACGTTTCGACCCTCAAGTGCCCATCATCAGATTACTGTGTTAAAAGTTAAATTTTTCACTAACTTTTAACCAGTGATCAAGATCTGATGATGGGCACTTGAGGGTCGAAACGTGTAATCCTAAATTGCCCCATTTACTGTAATTGTGATAATTTAATTAACTAATACTTGTCTTAGGCTGATTTTGGAAGGTAGAATAAGGAAAGATAAGAGAACGTTCATGGCATTTGTAGACTTAGAAAAGGCTTTTGATAACGTTGATTGGACTAAATTGTTTGACATTTTGAAATCTATTGGAATAAAGTACAGGGATAGGAGGGTGATATACAATCTATACAGAAACCAGACAGCAGTCATTCGAGCTGAAGGACATGAGAGAGAAGCTGGTATTCAGAAAGGTGTAAGGCAAGGCTGCAACTTATCACCCATACTTTTCAATCTTTACATTGAACAAGCAATGAAGGAAATTGGAGAAAAATTTAAAGTGGGAGTGAAGATTCAAGGAGAAATAATTTCAACTCTGAGATTTGCTGATGACATCGTCATCTTGGCCGACAAGCCTGAAGATTTGAATGAGTTTTTGAATGGTATGGATTCCGTCTTACGGAAGGAATTCATGATGAAAATTAATAAATGTAAAACAAAAATACTGGAATGCAGCCGAAATAAATCAGAAACCTCTATGGAGATCAAATTGGCAGGTGAAAAGCTGAAGGAAGTAGGAAACTTCTGTTACTTAGGAAGCAGAATAACCAGTGATGGACGAAGCAAAGAGGATATAAAAAGTAGGTTGGCTCAGGCAAGGAAAGCCTTTCTACAAAAAAGGAATCTGTTGACATCGAATATAGATTTAGGTATTAGGAAGTCACTTTTGAAAGCCTTTGTCTGGAGCGTGGCGCTCTATGGAAGTGAAACTTGGACTATTGGTGCAGCAGAAAAGAGGAGAATTGAAGCATTTGAAATGTGGTGTTACAGGAGAATGATGAAGATCAGATGGGTAGATAGGGTTACAAACGAAGAGGTATTAAGGCGAGTGGGAGAGGAGAGATGTTTCTGGCGGCTGCTAATGAAGAGAAGAGATAGGTTGGTAGGACACATACTAAGACACCCAGGAATAGCAAGCTTAGTTATGGAAGGATGGGTCGAGGACAAGAACTGTAGGGGTAGACCAAGGTTAGAATATGTTAAACAGATAGCCTCTGATGTAGGATGTGGTAGCTATGTAGAGATGAAACGATTGGCTCAGGACAGGGAGGCATGGAGAGCTGCATCAAACCAGTCAAAAGACTGAAGACTCAAACAACAACTTGTATTTTTTCCAGGAGTGTATTTATATCTTGTACCCCGACCATTTATTGGGCACAATCGTGTGGACCGACTGAAAAGTTACAAAAACGATTTGTATCCTAGGCAACACTGAAAAAGAATGACGTCAAATCTCCAGTAATGCTATAGATCAACGGAACATCTTATGAAGCGGCTTCGATGGCGTAGTTGGTAGCATGCTGAGCTTCTATGCCCAAGATCGCGGGTTCAAACGCGGCCGAAGACATCCCATTTTTAAGAGCGTTAAAATCCCTCAGTATGCCTTCCTTCGGAGGGGAAGTAAAGCCGTCGGTCCCATGTCATAGATTTATGGCATGTTAAAGAACCTTCCACTAATTACACCTGAGTGAAGCTAAATTATAGGTTATATTTGAGTAACGCTCTTAGGCTCCCACGTTCATCGCCAGGAGCCGACTGCGGTGACATCTGGTGATCAAGTTCTGAATTAGTTGACGGTGGCGTTTGGAGGCAAAAGTAGGAACTACTTGAAAAAATTCAATGTCTGCAGTCCTCACTTGAATTGAAAACAGATAACACACACGAATACAGTCATCACAATTAACACCGGTTATCAGACAGATTCTACACACACCCAAAGTACACGGAGCTACATGACCACGTTGTCGCAACCCCAAAACTGAGGAACCAACCAACCAAGATCTTATGAAACGTTTGACATGTTTCAAATTCCAACGAGGACATTATGGTTTTAGAAGTCATTTTCAGCCTATTTTCATTTATGAAAAATGTAGGCTAATGAGATCACCATTTGTCTGTGGGTGTGTGTGTATGTGTGTGGGTGTGGGTATGTGTGTGTGTGTGTGTGTATGTCCCTTAATGACATCTAAACGGCCGAAGTTATTTCAATAATACTCGGCAAGTGAGCACTATTACCTCGTCTGACCTCGACCGTGCCTTTCAAATCTTAATGCGATTCACCAATCCAACATGGCGGCCACGCGTTCACTGGCATTCTATAAATCCGCAACAGTAACAGATATCACCATGAAATTGTGTATGGTGATAAATGGTACTACTAGAAGTTCATCTACGTGACCTTCATAAACGAGTTAAGTACAAAACAGACATGGCGGACAAGCGAAGTTGAAACATTTAAATAGACTTTTCTCCCAATTTAACCATCCGAGAGCACATACAGCAAATGTTTATCCACAATGTAATGCATTGACATCTAATTTAGTTCAATTGTTTGCATAACCTCAATATCGCGGTTGTGCGAAATTTCAAAAATTAAGGTTTTATTCTTGTGTCATAATCATGCGGTCAAAGTGAAAGTTTAAATAATGAACCTACGGAATAATCGCCATCTAATGGTACAAACCTCTATGGCCTACATACTGTATATAACAACCCAATATGGTGACATCCGAAAAATTTAGACGGTTCTCAATATCTACGAATCTTTTACAGCAATCAAACTGAAATTTTGTATGTTGATATAGCCTATGAACATAAGTTCACCTATGGATAGTTCAATAACTTGGTTAGCACAAAACCAACATGGCGGCGAAGCGAAATTTGAATAATTAATGGTCGTTTCTCACGATTTAGCCATCCGAGTGCAGTGAAACTTGGTACGGTAATTACTTATACAAATGTTAATCCACTGACATCTAATGTATTTCAATTGTTTACATATCGTCTACATAGCAGCTGTGTGCAATTTTAAAGTCTCCTTTTTATTTCGTATGTCCTAATTTTAATGATAAAACTACGCAATAATCTTCATCAAATTGTACATAGTCTACTACACACATAAAAATCCAACATGGCGACCATCGGAAATATTTAGTCGGTTTTCAATATCTGCGAATCTATTAGAGCAATCAAACTGAAATTTTGAATGTGTGTAGAGGCAATTAACATTAGTAGGATATATCAAAATAGGATATATTTTTCGACTACTTGCTTTTAGCCTATTTTCACTTATGAAAAAATAGGCTTATGAGATTACCTTTAGTGTGTGTGTGTGTGTGTGTGTGTGTGTGTGTGTGTGTGTGTGTGTGTGTGTGTGTGTGTGCGACCGTGTGTGTGTCCATCCCTAATAACTTCTGAACTGCTGGAGCGATTTCAATGAAACTCGGTAAGGTCATAGTACCATTCCGGCCGATCCCGACCGTGCCCTTCAAATGTTATAACGTCTCACCAATCCAACATAGCGGCTGTGCGAAAATATTTCACCGGCATTCTACTGTATATCTCCGAAACTATTAGGCTATTGATATCACCCTGAAATGTTGTCCGGTGATAAACGGCACTACTAGATGTTCACTTATGAGACTTCAAAAATATTTTTAACTACAAAACGAACATGGCGGCCAATCGAAGTTGAAACCCAATGATCGAGGATTCAGATGCGTAAAGTGATTCTGGTTTATCGACAATTTTTTTTTTAGTGTCGTATATCTTTGATTTGTGATATACCGTAGTATTTTATTATATCTGTTGCAGGGTTTTGTTGAATAATTCTTCTTCTTATTATTATTATTATTGTTATTATTATTATTATTATTATTATTATTATTATTATTATTATTATTATTATTATTCCTTCGTTACGGCCAACTAAGGACCACGTCATGTCAACTGTTCCTTCTGCATTTTAGTGTTGGCCCAGTACTCTTTCATTCGCAATCGATGTTGCACCTTTCTCTCTGTCGTCCACGCCTTCCCGATTTTTATTTTCGGGAATAATAATTATTATTTATTATATATATATGTATGACATTTACATGAAAATACAAAACCATCACCGTCGGACTCCTTGCGAGCCAAACCCACTGATGGTAGCACTGGATCTCAAGATGTTCCGAGTCACTGAAGAGAGAAAACCTTACGTACTATATAGGCTAATAGCCTGCTTGCAGTACCGAGGACGGCAGCTCTTTGCATTAACTGCATATGGTTCCTCTTCAAGCCAAGGCTCTGCTTTGCATTGTCCCAGTCCTTTGTGACTAAACCATTCGCAGAGTCAACAACTGGGATAACGTCAACTTCCTTTAGACCTATATGTGACTGAGCTCATCGGCAAGTGGCTGGTATTTGCACCTTTCCTCAGCCACCGTGTCCTGTAGGTCTTCATCGATTGGAACATCATCATCGACGATGGCAGCCTTGCGTGCTTGCTTATCGAATATCACAAGATTTGGCCTGTTGGCTTCTATAGAACGATCAGTTATTATAGTGGAATCACATAAGATCTTGGGTTTATCATTGTTCAGAATCTGATCAGGTCTGCATTTATAATATGGGACTTCCTTCTCAACAGAACCGTATCGCCGCGCAAAGGCTTGATGTACTACTTTCGCTACGTTGTTTTGCCGCTCCAAGTATTCTTTTGGAGCAAGCGTTTGGCATGCCCTCGTGATATGCCGGATCGATTCAATACATCTATTATATATATATTCGGTCGTTTGGGCCACCTATGGACCACGGTGCTAGTGTTTAGCTGTTGTCTGCCACTTCTGGTGATTTTGGTGGATTGTTTGCCGGCTGCTTTTTTGCTGAAATCTTGAGGCTTTCTATTGGAGTAATCTTTCATTTTCTTGCTGAACTCTATCTTACGTTCCTCGGACCATTTCCTGGACGCGTCGTGGTGAACTTCTGTAATGGATGTGAGGAAAGGCCTGGATTCAACTGTCAGACGGTAGCGACTCCTGTCATTTATTGTGGCTTGCGGAATATTAAGTTCAGCAAAATCCTTCTCAATTTGTTTGATCCACAAGGACCCAGTGGCTTTACCCTTCTTGGCTACCTTGTAGATCTTATAAGACAGTCTGAGGTGGTCCATTCTGTACATTTGGCCGTAGAAAGCCAGGCGTCTCCTTCTGATGGCATCGGTGAGGTTTTCCTGGTGTTTGTAGAGTTGGCAATTTGGTTTGTACCATCGTCTTCCATCTGTAAAGTTCCTTGGTCCCACTATTTTCCGCAAGAATTTCCTTTCCTGTACCTCGAGGGCCCGTAGGGAGTTCTTCTTAGTTAGAAAAAGGCACTCAGCTTCGTAGAAGAATGTTGGTTTCACTACTGTATTAAATTATTATTATTATTATTATTATTATTATTATTATTTCCCCCAAATCAAACCGAAGCTCACTCAGTCATCAATTCTACAAATACACAGCACGTAAACTATTCCGTCGTATTAAGGTTTTAAATTCCACGAGCCCATTATCGCCAATATAGCATGTAATTCCAAAATGTCCAATATGGATAGTAATTCAACATTAATCCTGTTTACTGTGATATTAATCCACGTCATGTCAGGTTTAAAGCTTGCAGTGTTATCAGCGGACTAAATGAAGCAGATTAACGAAAATGTACTCGTACATCATTAATATTAATACGAGATGGGTCAATTGCGTTTCAGTAGTTGTAATGTTAAGTTGAGGAACAGTAAATAGGTGACCTTCGTCATGGAGACCCGTGTACTTGGGTGTACATAGAATTCGTCTCATAGCCTGTGTTATTGTGATAGCTGTATTATTATGTGTGTTTATAAGTGGGACTGGTATACGGTAGGAGGCGGCCATGGTATTACGTTAGTAATAATAATAATAATAATAAATGTTATTTGTTTTACGTCCCTTTTAACATATGCGGCTTTTAGAGACGCCGGGATGCCGGAATTTTGCCCCGAAGAGTATCTTTAACGTGCCAGTAAATCTACTGACACGGCTCCCTTGCATTTGTGCAGCCTCAAATGCCAGTTGACTGCGCTAGGATTCGATCCTGCAACCTTGGGAACAGCAAGCGAGAACGTTACCGCTGAGCCACGAAGCCAGCAGGTATTGGGTTAGGTACTATGCTGGCATTCTTCCTGATGTAGAAGCGAGAAACCATATAAAACCACTTGTTGGATCTGCCTAACGAGGCTGAGTGTACCCCATTCCAGTCCTCAGATCACAATTGATATATTTAAAGAGCCGGAATTCGAACCTGGACCACATCGATGACAGCACAACAGTTCGTAATTCGGAAGAAAAATGATGATGATATAGTACATTATGCAACGAGCCTATATTGGTTATAATTAAGACACGAGTATGTTTATAAAACGAGCGTATGCGAGTTTTATAATTTCCATACGAGTGTCTTAATTACCATAATAGGCGAGTTGCATACGACTGTTTATCTTCGACGATAATTATAACTTTATTATATGTTTTAACATAAATATTCATAAATATCTGTTCAGTCACTAGAATGTTGCTGCGGCGGGTAGTATATCTCTGTTTTCCAAGCTCTTTGGCCAACCGAAGCATGCGCTCTGTGTGCTTCAATGCCATATGTTCATCTTGTGCACCAGTATTCAGTAAAACTGTCACCGAAGTCGTTAGAAATTGGATTTGGGGATATTAAGGTACAGTCCTATTTCTTGTATCATATTCAGCAGTTTATTTACGCGAACATATGGACGGTGCACTTTCGGTAATTTATATAGACATGTTGGATTTTGAGTGCATGCGCGAAGGTATCCTTATCTAATTGGTCAAACAACTGTTTCTTGAGCTGTGATTGGTGGGAGAAACTGTTTCATAATGAAAAATAGTGTTATAATGACCATCATTATGATACAGATTTCAGACATATAGGCCTAATAGTCAGGGTCGAACATAAAATTCCTTTTAGGGGCTTGAGACATAATGATCATCAGCCTCTTGTACTTGAGTATATGTTGGATTTGTCTGTTGCTGTTTGAATCTTCAGTCTTTGACTGGTTTGATGCAGCACTCCACGGCTCCCTGTCCTGAGCTAATCGTTTCATCTCTACATAGCAACCACACCTCACATAAGAGGCCTCCCAGGGGATCACGACTAGTGGGACGTCGGTTGGCGACCACAGGACCCCAGCTGAGTCCGACATTGCTTCTACTTACTTGTGCCGAGCTCCTCACTGTCACCTTATCTTTCGGCCCCCCTTGGCCAACTCTTGTTCTCTTCCGATCCCGACGGTATTAGGGTATTCTAGGCCTAGGGAGTCTTTCACTTTCCCGCCTTAATTGGCCCTTCGATTATCTTTCCGGAACCCTTATTCTTCGAGGGGTCTGACCTCTTGGTTTTCTTTTTCTGATGTCTCCTGCCTTCCGCTGAAGGCCCTAAAGGAGGCAGATTATGTTACACACTCACGGCTGGTGAGCGCGGGATTTGGCAACCCCGACGGATTCCTGAGATGGGTCAAGTTCCCCCGCCTTCTTTTCCATTGCCTTTGGGACGTACCCTATTGTCTTTCCTTTTTCTCTATGCCTGTCTTGGCTCTCTTTCCTTCCAAGTCCCTCAATTCTCATCCTTCGAGGGCTGAGGGCATTTCCTTTCCTCCTGTCTTTTATTTACATTCTTCTCCTTTTTTTAGCCTATTTTCAATTTTGAAAAAATAGGCTTATGAGATTACCTTTTGTCCGTGTGACTGTGTGTGCGTGTGTGTGTGTGTGTGTGAGAGAGAGAGAGGTGTGTGTGTGTGTGTGTCCCCTAATAACTTCTAAACGGCTGGAGCGATTTCAATGAAACTCGGTAAGTTCATAGCACTACTCCTGGCGACCCCGATCGTGCCCTTAAAATTTTGTTACGTCTCACCAATCCAACATGGCGGCTGTGCGAAATATTTCACCAGCATTCAATATCTCAAAAACTATTACGATATCACCCTGGATTTTTTTACGGTGATAAAGGGATCTACTAGAAGTTTGCCTATGTGACTATTGAAAAACTGGTAACTAAAAAACCAAAATGGCGGCCACGCGAATTTGCGACTTTTAAATAGACTTTTCTCGCGATTTAACCAACCAAACGCAATAAAACTTGGTACAGTATATGTTTATACACATTGTAATGCACCGACATCAAACTTCGTTCAATTGTTTACATAACCACAAGATGGCGGATGTGCGAAATATTTCACAGGCATTCTATATCTCTGAAACTATTAGCGGTATCACGCTGAAATTTTGTACTGAGATAAAGGGCACTACCGGAAGTTCATCTATAAGACTTTCAAAAACCAGTTAACTACAAAACGAACATGGCGGCCAAGCGAATTAAAAATTTTAATAGACCTTTCTCGCGATTTAATGTTCCACACGCAATGAAATCTGGTACAGGAAATATTTATACACATTGTAATGCATTGGTATCCAATTTAGTTCAATTGTTTACATAACCTCAAAATGGCGGCTGTGCGAATTTTAAAATTAAGTTTTTATTTCTTGTGTCGTAATCATGCGATCGAAGTGAAAGTTTGAATAATGAACCTACGCAATAATTTTCCATTAATGCTACATGACTCTATGGCCTATACATTTAACAATCCTACATGGCGACCATCCGAAATATTGGACGGCTCTAAATATCTACGAATCTATTATAGCAATCAAACTGAATTTCTTTATGTTCATAGGGTCTATGAACTTAAGTTCACCTATAGGACTTTAAATAACCTGGTGATCACAAATCCAACATGGCGGCGACGCGAAGTATAAATATGCACATGGACGTTTCTCGCAATTTAACCATCCGAGTGCAGTGAAACTTGGTTCAGTAAATCCTTATACGAATGTTAATCCACTGGCATCGAATTTATTTCAATTGTTTCCATAACCACAAGATGGCAGCTGTGCGAATTGTTAAAATCTCCTTGTTACTTCTTGTGTCCTAATCATGCGATTGAAGTTTGAATGCTACACTTACACAATACTCTTCATGTAACAGTACATAACTCTAGGACCTACATATATAAAATCCAACATGGCGACCATCCGAAATATTTAGTCGGTTCTCAATATCTACGAATCTATTACAGCAATCAAACTGAAATTTTGTACGTTCATAGTGGCAATTAACATAAGTAGGATATGTGAAAATAGGCTGTATAGTTCTTCACTGAACTACTTGTTGTTTACCATTTCCCCTTCTAAAGTGAGTAGTTAGTATTAGTTGTAGGTTTCATTTGATCATCTTTCATTTTCACTGTTGCCCAAACCATTAGGGGGCAATGACCTAGATGTTAGGCACTTGAAATCAACAACTATCATCATCATCATCATGGGGAATAAACGGGGAAAATCCACACTCAGGATTGCCGTTTTCAGCATCGGTATTCGAACCTCCGGTCTGTGAAATTGCTGCACGTCCATATCTTGGCTATGCCGCGGAGTGAAGGCAAATCAAATAGATTGAAACCTTTAGGGGTTTATGTACACTAATGCCAATTGTTTTAAAAGCTAGGATCTTGAGAATTCAAGAAGATCTGTACTGCACTCCTTTTAGGGGCATACTCCGCGTCCACCGTGAGTCAGTGGCAGAGTGTTCACATGATCATAAGAAGAAGAACTTGATTTCTGTCGCAGATCGCCCAATCGACTTACACGTTTCATCTATCCGATACCCCGCGGAGTAGTCGTACTCATTAAATCGTGCACCACAGTCGCAGCTGCAGCAAGTTCTGAGACCCGGCGCTGACGTGGTGGTAGTGCGTGATTAAACGCGCATGCCTACGCCACGGGGTGGAGGGATTCGAACCCACGTCCCCTCAGTTTTGCCTCACGAAGCTAAGTAAACCTCGTTCCATCACTCAGACCAGAATTAGATTCCTTGGCAGATCCTGGAATCAACCCCGCACCTCTAGGGTGACGGCCTATAACGCTAGTCACTATGCCATGAGTTGGACACTCGGTGATTTTACATTATTGGATACACATTTCATACTTATTAGTAGCGTCATGTTCATTATTTGAGCTGCCCCGTGGTAACAGCAGAATAATCTCCTTCGCCATTTGTACTGGTCCAATTAGCTCTAATTGGTGGGAGCCATGTATTAACCCCACTTCCCAAAATAAGTCTGGGAGGAGATTTATGCTAAACTCATTTCAAGTCTAGAACTAATCCGCACCGGTACATCACGCTCTTCCCCACTTATCTGATGTTCAAAAGCGAAAAGATACTTGTACTGTAAATTACGACTTAGGCCCGGTTTCGCAGTCAAAGTTCAAGCCCAAGCTTTACTAAACTTTACGTACCGGTAGTGTTTAAGATTTGGCTTAGCCTCCGTGAATTGCACAGTAGAACCATGACATGCTACTCCATAAATTAGCTTCAACGAAGATTGATAGAAGAGTAATTTTATGGATCCAAGAGTTTTTGACGGGCCGTTCCCAGAAAGTGAAAGTGGAAGGCCTATTCTCGGATGAATTACCCTCAGGGCAGCGTACTGCTCGGGTCCAAGCTCCGGGAACCTGAGAGGAATGTGGATTGCGAACTATGAGGAGTGATGGTGACGAGTGATGAGGGTTCCCGGTCCGTGTGGAGTAACAGAACCAAACACATTGGTCGATGACTCACTCACTCATTCGTAACACCACAGTAGTTAGAACAACGGCCCTATGTTAGCAGTCTTGGAATAGACATGAATTCCAGATAACACAGCGGGCTGTTGACAGGTTCTTCTCTTCCCGCCTGCCAATTCACCTCACCCCACAAGTTCACAGAGCTTGGACCCGAGCAGTAATCGGAACTTTGTTATTTTTGGCGTTTATAAATGACTTACCAAATGGGATTCGCATTGTCTGTCGATTGTTTGCGGATAATTGTGTAACACATCAAAAGGTACATGACCCACAAGACAACGCAGTACTTCAAGATGACCTGAACCTGGTCTATAAGTGGGTGATTGAAAATAAAACGAAATAAATACAAGAAAATGTAGTCTCATAAAAATAGGGAAAGGGCGAAGACAAGACTTTCAATATAACATTGGCTCGGAAATACTTGTAGAAGAAGATTCTTGCAAACATTTGGACGTTCACATAAGGAATGATATGAAATGGACTAGTAGTGTAGGATGAGTAGTTTCTATATCGTACAAATCTCTGAACTTTGCAATGAGGGTATTAAAAGGAAGTAGTACCTCTGCTAAAGAATTAGGATATTTGTCACTTGTAAGACCTATTCTGGAATACGGCTCGGTGGTTTGGGATCCATATCAAGTAAGACTCGTCAATGAGTTGGAAATGGTACAAAGAAAGGCCCTGTGTTTGTGCCCAGGAGCAGTGTGAGCTGTATGTTGAAGAAACTTGGGTGGGAATCACTTGAGGCTAGGAGGATGAAATCTAGACTCTGCACTATGTACAACACATATACTAATCAACCAGCATGGGGTGAGCTTAGCAAACGTATGGGAAAGTCCACTTACATGAGTAGGAGTAATCATTCTTTGAAAGTTAAGGGCCAACCACAACGTACCAATTATGCTAAATATTATTTCGTAAATCGTGCCATTGATAACTGGAACTCTTTACCTACCGCAGTCTAAGAGCCTTTTCCCAAGAACAGACTGACGATTTGTGTAAATACTTCAGTTTAATTGTTATTGAATTGTTTTGTATAATTATTTATTTTTTGATGATGATGATGATCGGGTGCCATCAAGTCGGCGTCGACTCCTAGCGACTGCGTGGATTGACTGTCTCCATATGATTCGGTCTTCAGCCATATACTTCAGATCCTTCTGTGACATATTCATGTTGGATTTGATGGAGTCGATCCATCTCAATGCTGGCCGCCCTCGTCTCCGAGACCCTTCAACCTTTCCAAGCATAATTGTCTTTTCCAACGAATCAGAACGCCTCATAATGTGCCTCTGTATTTGTTATGTATGCCCAATTTGCCACCGGGGGACACACCCCCAATTGCAAATAAATGAATGAATTAGATTTCACTTAGCAAAACCAAGCGTTAAGGGGAGTTCTAATGAAATTTTCTCTAAAAATGAATATTTTCTTCGGCTGTAAAAATATTAAGTAGTTTTAGGATTTTAATTTGAAAGTTTCATTGTTGTACTCAAAGTGAAAATGCGTTATAAAATTCATACCGTTACGGCATCATGCCCTATCGTGGATATATCTTGCCTTTTATTTAATTCAAGTTACTCCTTTTCTGTTAGACAATTCATATATACTAGAGGACCCGTGCGAGAACTCTCGCATAATGGATTGTGTGCGTCCCCATGTGTACAGACTACCCGCTCGGTTTAGTGCTCTGCGGGCTGTAGGCGACAGAGTTCTTTCAGGGGCTATCGTCTTGTTTATTTGTTTAAAAGCACTTTATAAACAAATAAATATATTTCCGTTGACTTTTCAAGAAATGCAAGATTTTTCCTGTACTATTGAGACGATTTGGAAGATTTTGGTACAAACCACACCTAATAACTCCTTCTGGTTTAGGAGCTTGAGTTTTGTGATACTTACACCTTAGTCTTAGCGTATTGTATCTTCTTTATATATATGATTCTTCGACACGTGTGTATGTGACTGAACTCCTCCTAAACGACTGGACCGATTTTGATGGAATTTGGTATGTATATTAGGGTGGGTCCATGTATGGTTTAGATTCACAATCTGGCCCGGTAGGTGGAATGAACACAATTTTAGAACCACAATTTACACACAATTTTAGAACCACAATATACAGTCAAAAGCAGTCGTCATGGAATCCACTAGCCTTGGCCTTCGTGAAAGCTGATGTCTTTAGACGGTTTGTCTCTGCACGTTAGAGCCACCTGGTCGCAATCTGTGCAACCACCGCCATAACATACACTCCGCCCATGGCGGAAAGTTGTGTTTTATACCAAAGGTGAGAGTGATGTCGAATTCTACTGTTTGTCTCTGCACGTTAGAGCGTTTCAAAGTCCCGTATGCGTTCATATACCATTCATCCGATTGCCATGAAACTTGGGTGATATGTTGAGTGAACTCCAGGGAAGGTGTTTGACTTAGTAAATCCATTTTACAATAGATAGCGCACGAATAGATTCAACAAATGAGCGACGACGCGCGAAGCGTTTCAAAAAGGTCCCGTATGCGTTCAAATACCATTCGTCCGATAGCCATGAAACTTGGGTGAGTTGTTGTGTAGAATCCAGGGAAGGCTTCTGGCTTAGTAAATCACATTAGGTAGGGCACGACTATATTCAACAAATGAGTGACGACGCGCGAAGCGTTTCAACAAAATACCGTATAAGTTCATATTCCATTCATAGATTGAGATGAAACTTTGATGAGTTGTTGTGTACAATTAAGTGAAGGCTTCTAACTCAATAATCCATTTCACAGGAGGATGCGCACGAGTAGATTCAACAAATGAGCGGCGACGTGCGAAGCGTTTCAACAAAGTCCCGTATGCGTTCAAATACCATTCGTCCGATAGCGATGAAACTTGGGTGAGATGTTGTGTACACTTACGTGAGGGTTTCTAACTTAGTAAATCCATTTTACAATAGGTAGCTCACGAGTAGATTCAACAAATCAGCAACGACGCGCGAACTTTTAATCCAAGTCCCGTATGCGTTCATATACCATTCATCCGATTGCAATGAAACTTGGGTGAGATGTTGTGTACACATACGTGAGGGTTTCTAACTTAGTAAATCCATTTCATAGGAGGTTTCGCACGAGTAGATTCAACAAATGAGCGACGACGCGCGAAGCTTTTCTATAAGGTCCCGTATGCGTTCAAATACCATTCGTCCGATTACGATGAAACTTGGGTGAGATGTTGTGTACACCCTACGGAAGGTTTCTGGCTTAATAAATCCATTTTACAATAGGTAGCGCACGAGTAGATTCAACAAATGTGTGACGGCACGCGAATCATTTCAACCAAGTACCGTATGCGTCCATATACCATTTAACCGATTGCGATGAAACTTTGGCGAATTGTTGTGTACACTCCAGGATATGTTTCTGTCTTAGTAAATCCAGTTTTTAATAAGTAGCGCAGGAGTAGATTCAACAAATGAGCGACGGCGCACGAATCATTTCCACAATGTCCCGTATGCGGTCATATATCATTGATCCGATTGGGATCAAACCTTGGTGAATCATTGAGTACAGGCCAGAGAAGGTTTCAGGCTTAGTAAATCTATTTTACAATAGGTAGCGCATGAGTAGATTCAACAAATGAGTGACGGCACGCGAATCGTTTAAAGAAAATCACGTATGCGTTCATATGTCATTCATCCGATTCCGATGAAACTTTGATGAGTTGTTGTGTACACGCCAGGGAAGGTGTTCAACTTGGTAAATCCATTTTACAATATTGGTAGTGCACGAGTAGATGTAACAAATGAGTGACGACGCGCGAAGCGTACCAACAAAATCCTGTATGCGTTCATATACTATTCATCGATTGCGATGAAACTTTGATGAGTTGTTGTGTGCACTTACGTGAAGCTTTCTAACTTAGTAAATCCATTTCACAGTTGGTAGAGCACGAGTTGATTCAACAAATGAGTGACAGCGCACGAATCATTTAAACCAAATCCCATATGCGTTAAATGCCATTTATCCGTTTGCGATGAAACTTTGGAGAGTTGTTGTGCACGCTCCAACGAATGTTTCTAAATTATTTAATTCAATTCACGATAGTTTAGAGGCAGTTAACAGAAATTGAAAAAATATTATGTATACAAAAGCACTTCAAGAAACAAAGTTACAACACTTTCTTTGATTGGCAGGACAAGGTCTGCCGGGTCAGCTTGTAATAAGATAATTTTATTTCTATTAGTGAGTTAGAAAATAAACAATAGACCCAGAGGTCTGTGTTCGATTCCAGCTCGGCCAAGAAATTTACTTCTGGTCAGAAATTTGGAACAAAGTACACTCAGCCTCAGCAGACAAAACTGAGGAGAGGTGTGTTCGATTCCTCCCTCAGCCATCCTGGAAGTGATTTTCCGTTGATTCCTATTTTTACTACAGGAAAATGCCGGGATGTTTCCTAACTTAATGGGTCAGGTACAGCTTATGAGCTTCAAAAAATCAATTTTTCAAAATATTTTGTATTTTATGCTCCAATCCTTTAGGAACATTTTGGTGCAAGTTGTATGTCATTATGCACCAAAGTTTTTGAGTTTTCCTGGTTAATGGTATGTAAGATTTGTGCACAAATGTTTATCGCTCATTTTCTCAAAGATGTGTTTTTGACACCCGTCGTAATGATAACTCAAAAACAAATTGACATACACTAATGACAATTTTTCGTGTGTATTTCTGCTTACTATATTTCCAAAATTATGTAAATCTATGTCTCTCTCCGAGATAGTTTCTTTAAAAAAATGTAGCAAACATATTGTAAAATATTGACATTTTCTTTTAAGTACAAAAGTAAAAATATTTTTTGTTAAGATATGTTGCTGACAGTACTTGCATTTCTAGAGGAACATCTTTGCAATAAAATAAAATTAACAGAATCTACAAATGTTGAAAATTACAGGAGTTATCACTAAAACGCTGCAGCCCTATATGATGAACAACTGCCATTTTGTATTTTGAAAAAAAAAATGACATGAATGAGATTCTGTTTATCATATAAAATATTACCAGTGTTTCATGTGCACAAAATGTCATTGCTGTAACTGTTGTGGTTTTGAAGGGGGGGGGGGGGGGAAGATAATAGTTAAAATTTTACCATGGTAACCTGTACCTAACCCCTTTAGGCCACGGCGGCCTCTTTCCAATCCTCACCTGAATTACAAATACACACACTAATACAGCCATTAGAATAGCTTAGGTTATCAGCCAAAAATTCCCCACACACTCCCAAGGACACGGGACTAAATGACTACAATTCCTATGAAACAATAAATAACAACTCAAGACAATTCCAACTTTCTGTGGGAATGGTGTTAACCGATTAACCCCACTGAAGCTGGAACTGGCAGTTCCACGGGCAGTATCAATTCCTGAGGACACCGGTAACCGTTGGCCAGTGGCCACCAAATGCCCCTACATCACTAAATTCATGCGATGGCAATAGTGTTTCAGTCACTATTTTAGCCTTTTTTCATTTATGAAGAAATAGGCTTATGAGATCACCTTTTGTCCGTGCGTCTGTGTGTGCGTGTGTGTGTGTGTGTGAGTGATGGTGTGTGTGTATGTCCCCCCTAATAACTTCTAAACGGCTGGAGCGATTTCAATGAAACTCGGTAAGTTCACAGCACTATTCCGGACGACCCCGACCGTGCCCTTCAATTTTTTTTTACGTCTGACCAATCCAACATGGCGGCTGTGCGAAATATTTCACCAGCATTCAATATATCCGAATCTATTACCGATCTTACCCTGGAATTTTGTACGGTGATAAAAGGAACTACTAGAAGTTCACCTATGTGACTTTTGAAAACCTGGTAACTACAAAACCAACATGGCGCCAAGTGAAGTTGTGACCTTTAAATAGACGATTCTCGCGATTTAACCAACCAAACGCAATAAAACGTGGTACAATATATGTTTATACACATTGTAATGCACCGACATCAAACTTCGTTCAATTGCTTACATAACCTCAAGATGGCGGCTGTGCGAAATATTTCACCGGCATTCCCTATCTCTGAAACTATTAGCGGTATCGCCCGGAAATCTTGTACGGATATAAAAGGCACTACTGGAAGTTCATCTATAAGCCTTTCAACAACCGGTTAACTACAAAACGAACATGGCGGCCAAGCAAATTTGAAACTTTTAAATAGACCTTTCTCGCGATTTAATCATCCAAACGGAATGAAACTTGGTACAGCAAATGTTTATACACATTGTAATGCACTGGTATGTAATTTAGTTCAATTGTTTACATGAACTCAAGATGGCGGCTGTGCGTTTTTTAATTAAGTTTTTATTTCTTGTGTCCTAATCATGCGATCGAAGTGAAAGTTTGAATAATGAAACTACGCAATCATTTTCCTTTAATGGTACATGACTCTAGGGCCTATACATATAACAATCCAACATGGCGACCATCCGAAATATTTAGACGGCTCTGAATATCTACGAATCTATTATAGCAATCAAACTGATTTTTGTATGTTCATAGGGGCTATGAACATACTGTAAGTTCATCTTTAGGACTTTCAATAACCTGGTGATCAGATATCCAACATGGCGGCGACGCGAAGTATAAATATTCACATGGACGTTTCTCGCAATTTAACCATCCGAATGCAGTGAAACTTGGTACAGTAAATCATTATACAAATGTTAATACAATGGCATCTAATTAGTTTCAATTGTTTCCATAACCACAAAATGGCAGCCGTGCGAAATTTTTAAATCTCCTTGTTACTTCTTGTGTCCTAATCATGCGATTGAAATTTGAATGCTACACATACACAATAATCTTCATGTAACAGTACATAACTCTAGGGCCTACATATGTAAAAATCCAACATGGCGACCATCCAAACTATTTAGTCGGTTCTCAATATCTACGAATCTATTACAGCATCAAACTGAAATTTTGTATGTTGATAGAGGCAATTAACATAAGTAGGTTACATGAAAATAGGCTGCTACTTGTATTATTTAGCGTATGGCATTTTTAGTGCCGGGAGTGTCCGACGACATGTTCGGCTCGCCAGAGGCTGTAGCTGCTCCAATGCGGACTCCCATGGGGTAAGCTACAAGTTCAGTTCAATTTCAAGTAGTTCCCACTTTTGCTAGCAGATGTCACTGACACCTAGTGGTGATCGTTGGCACTTCGATAGAGCGTTTCAACGAAATCTAACCTGAAAATTTAGCTTCACACAAATTTAATTAGTGGAAGGTTCTTTTACATGCCATAAATCTATGACATGCGACCGCCGGTTTTACTTCTCCTAAGGAAGGCATGCTGAAGGATTTTAACGCCCTTAAAAAATCAGACGGCCTCGGCCGGGTTTGAACCCGCGATCTTGGGCATAGGAGCACAGTATGCTACCGACTACGCCACTAACACACCATTATCGCCATGTGAACTCAGTGATGTGTAGTCGGGATAGCTCACAGGATACTAGGATTATAAATAATATCGTTCATTGTTCCAGTGCGTTCTCTCATTTGGATCTGACGGTAAGGGCTCTATAATTCTGAATCTGTTTGAATCCCGGTTTGTGCCTAACTTTGGTAATTGTTATTATTTACTCTAGTCCTGGAAGTGTCGCCAGGGAGCATGATGTTTTCCGACGATGTCGTACTCCGCGAACTGATCCACGAGAATCTCCAAGAGCAGCTTGAAGAGTGGTATCGTCAATGGTGTCGGGAGTCCAGAGATCCGACGAATCTTTGCCCACACTTAAGTTGAAGGAGTATGTGCCTTCATAGACGACACATACTTTTCCCACGTCGTTTTCTTACGCTCCCAAATCAGATATCGGGCTCTAGCAAGCATGCTTTTGAAGATGATAAGGTTGGCCATGGTTTTTTGCCTCCGATAGCATTTGAAAGCACGTCGACGATCTTTAATGGCAGCTGCAATCTCGGCTGTCCACCAAGGGAAAAGCTCTAAAAGAAAGGAAGGTAAGGAAGGAAGATTGTAGTTTTACGTGACCTTGAATCTTGTGATTATTAGCCACGTGGGTCTGAGAAAGATAATTGACGATCAGTAGATGGAAATCAGAATGTATGTGTACGAGGAAAGTACAGGATTTCCATATTAACCTGCAGCAAGAACTACAACTGGCCTGTAAATTTAAATATCTGGGTTCCTACGTGCAAAGTGATGGGGGACTGGAGGCTGAAACAAGGGTAAACAGTGGTTGGATGAACTGGAGGAAACTGTGTGGAGTATTGTGTGATGAGAAGGTCAGCTTCAGACTGAAAGGAATGATTTACAAATCTGTGGTGAGATCTGCAATGATCTAGAGCAGGGGTGAGAGCTGCAAATTTATGAAGCTATTTCGAAACGAGCCATATTGTTAACGAATTAATGGTTTACATATTGATGATACATTTTGTGTGTGCTTGTGTCTTCATTATTTTGACTGGTTTTATGCAGTCCTTAGATAATAGTTTCATCTCTACATAACTGCCACACCCTACATCCGAGGTAATTTGTTTAACATATTCTAACCTTGGTCTACCCCTACACATCTTGTCCTAAACCCTTCCTTCCGTAACTGAAAATGAAAATGAAAATCCACAGCCTGCTTCCAGTCTCCGACCGGGTCAGGAATGGAATTAATGAAGCCCCCATCTAGCGGCGAGGATATGAACTGTGCCGGATGCCGAGGCCTGACGCACTCCTCTGGGGCAATGATTAAATGAATGACAGATGAAATGAAATGTTAGTGGAGAGTGTTGCTGGAATGAAATTTTGACAGGGAAAACCGGAGTACCCGGAGAAAAACCTGTCTGCCTCCGTTTTGTCCAGCACAGATCTCACATGGAGTGACCGGGATTTGAACCACGGACCCAGCGGTGAGAGGCCGGCGTGCTGCCGCCTGAGCCACGGAGGCTAGTTTCCTTCCGTAACTAACTTTGCTATTTCTGGGTGTCTTAATATGTGTCCTACCAACCTATCTCTTCACTTGATTAGCTGTCGCCAGAAACATCTCTCCTCTCCCACTCGTCTTAATACTTCTTCATTGGTTACACTATCTACCCGTCTGATCTTCATCATTCTCTTGTAACACAACATTTCAAATGCTTCTCTTTTATGTTGCGCCAACAGTCGAAGTAGCACTTCCATAGGGCACCACGCTCCAGACAAAGGCTTCAATTATTATGACTTTCTATTAGCTAAATCTATATTTGATGTCAAAAATTTATTTTCTGTAGAAATGCTTTCCTTGTCTGAGCCAACCTACTTTTTATATCATCATTGCTTCGTCCATCACTGCTTTCTAAGTAATAGACGTCTCCCACTTCCTTTAGCTTTTATTATATAGAAAAATTAATAAATACTTACTTTTTACTTTACACAGAGCATTGTTGTTTAATTGCATAACAATAAAGAGGATTTTATTCTTGAGAATTGCTTTTTCGCATGTTATTTTTTTCTGTTAGTTGTTTAAAATCAGTCTGATAATTGGTGAGCGCAGTTTGCGCAAGTTCACTTCAATGTTCATCAGTTAGTTCTGATCCATACTCAGTTTTAATTAACGTAGGAAATGAATACAGTGATTTACACACATAAGACATTCTAAATATTGAGATAAGTGAGGATCAGAGAAAGTAGGATGTCTGCAGAAAAGTTAAACGGATGTACTTGTATTTTGCATTAAGCCTCCGTGGCTTAGGCGGCAGCACGCCGGCCTCTCACCGCTGGGTCCGTGGTTCAAATCCCGGTCACTCCATGTGAGATCTGTGCTGGACAAAACGGAGGCAGACAGGTTTTTCTCCAGGTACTCCGGTTTTCCTTGTCAACATTTCATTCCAGCAACACTCTCCACTATCATTTCATTTCATCTGTCATTCATTTAACCATTGCCCCAGAGGAGTGCGTCAGGCCTCGGCAGCCGGCACAGTTCATATCCTTTCCGCTAGATGGGGGGTTTCATTCATTCCATTCCTGACCCGGTCGGAGACTGGAAGCAGGCTGTGGATTTTCATTTTTCACTTGTATTTTGCAGAGAGTAGGTTCCAATTGTACGGGCATGTGCTGAGAAGAAAGGAGGAGTACGTGGGAATAAGAGTTGGAAATCTGGAAATTGAGGAGTCAAGGAGGAAAGAAAGAAGAAAAATTAGTTGGAAAGACAAGTTGCAGGGGACCTCACATAAAAAGATGGAAGAGGGAGGAAGCATGCGATAGACATTCATGGAAGAGAAGAATCCAGCAACGTAACACTGATCCAACGAGGGAAAGGCAGAGATTAAGTAGAAGAAGAATAATCTGGTCCTGGACCACTTTGTGGCGTAATGGCTAGTGGTTTTGGCTGCCACCCCTAAGGTCACATAGTCAATTTCCGGTTCTGCCAAGAATTATGTTGACTGCCAAAAGTACACTTACCGAATGAAGTACCACAATCGAGGTTTCGAGCCTACCTGCAAGGAGAAAAGAGACATTAATAATTATTGCACCATCTTCATAAAAGCATTTATAATTTTCCCTAATTTAATAAACATATAATTATATCTACTTTTTCACATATGAAGTATAATTGCTCGGCATATATACAGTATATTGGACCCCGCCAGTAGAAGTGAAGTCGACTCCAGTCAATCTTGTAACTTTGTGCTACAACAATTAAAAACGTATCCAAAGAAACACACACATCTTTCTGTTAGAAGCAAAATTTTAAATTTTCATCACTCAAATCTTAAATATGTTCATCCATTTTCCCAAATGTGTTCTTGCTTTGTGCTAATCTTCACCGATTCCCCCCCTCATACGTCCCTTGTTTGCAAGAATTTTTGGATTTTTCCTTTTTCATTTAAGTGGGTGTTAAACTGGCGACTATGTTGAAAAATAGCGGAAAGAACAAGTTTTTCAACGGTGAAACTTTCAAGTAAAATAAAAAAAATGCTAACTATTTCTAACAAATGTGGGAACTTTATTTTTGAATCTACCCTCGTAGAAAGACTAATTAAAGTCTCCCAAGATCTGAGCAAGTATTTCTGTAACAGGTGGATAGCCCCAGGGTTTCATTAGAGCTCTCGGCAGCAGGTCCCGTCCGGTTGGAGAGTGACAGTAAGAAATATCAACACGGAGTCCAAATAGTCCCCATCTGGCTGCTTCATCTTCTCAGCACAGAGTTCACAAACTACTGTATCTCCAAGAATCAAATAGGCGGTGCTGTCAGTTAACAATAGCAGTACCGCGGCTGGGGAAGAGGGGCGAAATATGAAATACACACATCAAAAAAAGTTTTGCATCACCTCGGTTCCCAGATCTCCGGCATATAGACGTTGAAAGTGTATATTGTATCCAAGATACAGTCCCTTTGACTGTTCATAGATGTCACTAAAACTGCTCAAAGATGTAAACAACCATGCATGAGCAGGGCCTATTAGACGGAGGGGGTACGACAGCCGATCAGTTCCAGTCATTCCACCAGGACGAAGGTACGCTGCTCATGTTGTCTGTAGTTCTACCATGCCTAGAAGGTCAATACCGCAGTTCGATCGCGTCCGCATTGTTACTTTGTGTCAAGAAGGGCTCTCAACAAGGGAAGTTTCCAGGCGTCTCAGAGTGAACCAAAGCGATGTTGTTCGGACATGGAGGAGGTACAGAGATACAGGAACTGTCGATGACAGGCCTCGCTCAGGCCGCCCAAGGGCTACTACTGTAGTGGATGACCGCTACTTACGGATTGCCGCTCGGAGGAACCCTGACAGCAATGCCACCATGTTGAATAATGCGTTTCGTTCAGCCACAGGACGTCGTGTTTCAACTCAAACTGTGCGCAATAGGCTGCATGATGCGCAACTTCACTCCCGACGTCCATGGCGAGGTCCAGCTTTGCAACCCCGACACCATGCAGCGCGGTACAGATGGGCCCAACAACATGCTGAATGGACCCCACGGAATTGGCATCACGTTCTCTTCACCGATGAGTGTCGCATATGCCTTCAACCAGACAATCGTCGGAGACGTGTTTGGAGGCACCCTGGTCAGGCTGAACGTCTTAGACACACTGTCCAGCGAGTGCAGCAAGGTGGTGGTTCCCTGATGTTTTGGGGTGGCATTATGTGGGGCCAACGTACGCCACTGGTGGCCATGGAAGGCTCCGAAACGGCTTTACGATACCTGAATGACATCCTCCGACCCATAGTGCAACCATATCGGCAGAATATTGGAGAGGCATTTGTCTTCATGGACGACAATTCTCGACCTCATCGTGCACATCTTGTGAATGCGTTCCTTCAAGATAACGACATCGCTCGACTACAGTGGCCAGCATGTTCGCCAGACATGAACCCTATCGAACATGCCTGGGATATGTTGAAAAGGGCTGTTTATGGACGTCTTGACCCACCAACCACTCTGAGAGATTTACGCCGAATTGTCGTTGAGGAGTGGGACAATTTGGACCAACAGTGTCTTGATGAACTTGTGGATAGTATGCCACGGCGAATACACGCATGCATCAATGCAAGAGGACGTGCTACTGGGTATTAGAGGTAGTGTTGTGTACTGCAATCTGGACCACAAATGCTGAAAGTCTAGCTGTATGATGGTACAACATGCAATGTGTGGGTCTCATGAGCAATAAAACGAGCTGAAATGTTGTTTGTGTTGATCTCTATTCCCTTTGTATTTAACGGTTCCGGAACTCTTGGAACCGAGGTGATGCAAAACTTTTTTGATGTGTGTATATCATACCCTGGAGGCTGGAGTTGCCATTGGGTAACGTCTCCTCCCTAAGTCAATGTTGGAAACACACTGACGAATCGCAAACATGAGGCCCCGAAATGGTGTTGGTGTTTTCCTTTTATTTACGTGGTTTGGATAACGTTATCATGTCAGCTCCGTGTACTTGTGTGTGTATATAAATAAATAAATAAATAAATAAATAAATAAATATAATTTCTATCATAACCTGCGTTAGACTGGCCGCGTGGCTTAGCGGTAACGTTCTCGTCGGCTGAACCCAAGATAGCGACATCGAATCCTGGCGCAGTCAGTTGGCATTTGAGGGTGCTTAAATGTGATGGGGCCGTGTCAGTAAATTGACTGACACGATAAAGATCCCCTTCGGGGCAAAATTCCAGCACCCCGGCGTCTCTAAAAAACCCAGTAGTTAAAAGGGACGTAATAGTACATTATGCAACGAGTCTATAATGGCAATAATTAAGACACGAGTATGTTTAAAAAACGAGCGTAAGCGTATTTTATAATTTACATACGAGTATCTTAATTGCCATTATAGGCGAGTTGCATACGACTGTTTATGTTCGACAATAATTATAACTTTATTAAATGTTTTAACAAAAATATTCATAAATATATGTGGAATTCAGTTAGTGAAGAGGGTGCGCTGGATTTGCTGACTGAACAGAGCGCATGCGTGGGTCAAGGCACTCCGAAAGCAGAGACCATTCACTTTGCTTGCCAATACAGAACAGCTATTGTTTACAGCGGATTTTGAGCGCATGCGCGAAGGTATCCTTACTTAATTGGTCACACAACTGTTTCTTGAGCTCTGATTGGTGGGAGAAACCGTTTCATAATGAAAAATAGTGTTATAATGAGCCTCATTATGATACAGTTTTCTGACACTTAATATTTACATATCGACACCGTCGAACATAAAGACTATAACATTATTATAACTCAGCAATTCTTCTAGGTTTGTGCAGTGTCTTGTGTCGGGTTTCGCCTAGGAACAAAAAGATGGCTCTTGGTGTCCCTGCCCGGACTCCCACAGTAGTAGCGAACTACGCGCTACCTCCCTTTTTATGAAGCGTACCTGCGCCTCTTTACTGCGAGAACTAAAAGCTGAAGCAGCCTGGCCGTGAAAGCCTTTTTAGAAGCCTTCATAGGGAGGTTATGGCTGCTTGAGCTTTTAGTTCTCGCAGTAAAGTAGTGCAGTGTTGCACTCTATATAAAGAGAGGTAGCGCGGAATTCGCTACTCCTGTGGGAATCCGGGTGGGGACACCAAGAGCCCGCTGATGAGCCAGGTTGGTATCCTAGGCGAAACCCCACACAAAACACGGCACAAACCTAGAAAAATTGCTGAGTTTTAATTCACTGGCCATGAAAGCCAATATATCATTATTATTATAACCTGTGTTATTATGATGTCTGCAGAAATGTTTAATGGGTTTACTTGTATTTTGATTTTGGAGGGCAGAGACTGCTTGTGGGTGTCACTGTCGGTTTGGTAGTGTTTTGTAGAGCTATTTGTCTGGCATATTTGGATCTGATGATGCTCGCTGATATTCTCCTTCTCCTTCTTCTTCTTCATCAATAGCCCATTACAATATATAGACTGGCTGCGTGGCTAAGCGGTAACGTTCTCACCAGCTATTCCCAAGGTTGCAGGATTGAATCCTGGTGCAGCCAGTTGGCATTTGAGGGTGAGCGAATGCCAGGGGACCGTGTCAGTAGATTTACTGGTTTATTCTACCTTATGGAGTAGCCCCCTAAATTACTCTCGCAAGATATCAGACAAGAACTCAACCTAAGTACACGGGGATGTTATTTTGCCATTTGTTCGAACTATGTATAAGATAAATTTTAGGTTGAAAATATTGAAAGAAATTATAATGACCAATTGCTTCTCATTCGAATTAGCGTGGTTTTTGTTTCAGCACTGATGGGAAATTGTTAAAAAAATGTGAAATAATGAGAATTTCTTGTCATATAAATTATAGGCTATATAAATCGATTTTTGTTAGTAATGACTTCAACAAAACTGGTGAGGGAAACTATTTTACAGGAATGGATCAGAATATTAAAAGTTTGAGAAGCTGGGTAGGTATCGGGGTTGAAATTTGATATCCACTGATATAGGCCTACTAAAGTATGTGGGCAGAGAAATTGCCCTAGTTTGGTGAACCTCCACGTGATGGCATTTCATCCTTTTCAATCCCAACTCCGAGGAGGAACAACACGCTCCGTTAACAAAACATTATCTAATTATAAGTAGATTACTTTAAGAGGTTAATTTCACGCCCTACGGGCAGACGCAGCCGCACCCTCTTGGAGCAGTGAGTTTCGCAAGTTGGGGCGTCAAGTCCATGATAGCGGGGATGGAATTAGCTCCTCCGTACTTCGAATGTTGTACCAGTACAGTGTGAGCCAAGCCTTTCCTTCTATAACTGTTATTGCACAATTAAGACGAAATTTGGTAGAAGACAAGTACTATATAAGAGAAGTCAGTAGCATTAGTGATAAATTTATCACACTGAATGTAGGGTGCAGCGGCGATCCTGAAATGTCATAATACACAAATAAATAACTTTCTGTGTTTAAGAACCACAATTACGAAAATTAATGATAAGGTAGAAACCTGTATGGAATATTATACGGTCTGAGGAAAATAACAGCGGCCTTAAATTTTCAAGGTGGCGGCCGGGCGTAATATTAAAACGTACTAGTGAATCATTCAGAATTGCTGAAATAATCCATAAAGATAGACTGAATACAACGCGATATGGCCATCTTAAACATATAGAATATGATAATGAATGACTCAAAGTATTTTTTTAAGATACAGCGACTAAATTTAGCAGTAATGTAGAACCTTGTAGGTTGCTTCTTATGAAGAAACTCAGCAATTTTTCTAGGTAGAAAAATTGCTGAGTTTAAATTCACTGGCCGTGAAAGCCAATATACCATATCTTCTTATGAAGAAGTCAAAAGAACGGAGACTCCTTAGGTTCATGATGGCGGCTGAACGTATTCCTAAACTTGAATGTCGTTAACTCACTTGATAACAGCACAATTAACGCGAATTTTGGTGAAAGATGAGTCCCCTACAAAAGACATTGATACCACTACTTACAGTATTACGACACTGAATTTAGCGCGCAGCGGCCATCGAGAAATTTTAATACATAAAAGCGCAGAATTCTATATATTATAGAAGAACAATGTCTCAAGTTAGAATTAAAGTACAACTATATCTGGGCTAAGTAGGCCGAAGGCAAAAGAACACTCCCGCCATATATTCAAGATGGTGGTTGAGCATACTATTAAAACTTCAAAATGCATAACTCAGGATCCAATTGCGCAATTTACTCCAAACTTTGTAAAAGGGGAGAAACAGTTAAGATACCTCAATTGCATTTATCATTTGCCTAACACACTGCTATAGCACGTAGCTGCCATCTAGAATATATAAGACATTAATATCGACATTCCACTATTGTTTACAGTTACAATGACGAAACGCAGCAAATATGTAGTCTCACTCAAAAGGCTTTCTCTGCAGAAAGAGCATGATAAACGATTCCAAATATTCAAGATGGTGGATGGGCGTACTTTTCTAAAGTCTCAATCAATTCCTCTAGATTGAAAATCAGAATTACAACGAAACTTAGTAAAAGGGAAGTCTTTTGTAGGATACAACACTTCATTTTCATCACAAGAACGTTCAATTATATTCCTTGATAAGGGCGAAAGATACCCATACATTTAGGAGAAAGTAGGCTGTATGTTCTTTACTGACATCTTGAATTTTATTATTATTATTATTATTATTATTTCTCTGCCCACCACAGTACCTTAAGACCGCGGGTTCAAGTCCCGACCAATAAAGTTGGATTTTTGAAGGGCAGAAAGAATTCACGATAGTACGAGTCGTACAATATTGCTGTTGCTGTTGCTTCATTTGAGGGGTTGTACACATCGTGTTCATTTAGCCGAATGTCCTTTTTTTGTGTGTCGAATTTGTCTCATAACCTGTGTTATAGTGGTGTCTGTAATAGTGAGATTATTTGTAATGCAGGTGAGGATTAGGAAGGAAGCGATCGTAGCCTAGTTATGAACCATCCCGGAATTTGCCCGGAGTAGAAGCGGAAAACCACATGCAAGATAGCTGAAGTGGGAATCAAACCCACCTCTTCTCTTATTGACTCACGAGGCTGAGTGTACAACGTACCAGCCCTCAAACCAAATTTATTTTTGGCAGAGCCCGGAATCGAATCCAGATTCAGGGGTGTCAGCAAAGAATACTAGCCACTGCACCACGAGGCAGACAGAATTGACTGTCGCCAGCGGTGCTCGCCCTAGTATTGCTCGAAAGTGTTTTTGACATTCTGATTCATAAGTTGAGACATACTCTAAGATAACCAAACGGCTGACACCCCAGCCTGACGTCGCGTCGGTTGCAGTCGAGAGCTTCTCCCAGTAATAATATTGGTCACTCCTACAAGGAGAACAGACGCACTTCGTAGACACTCCCAACGAGGGGTACTTCAGTTTTACAGGTTCCTCCAAGAGCGTCAAAACAAACCGTATTGAAAAAATATTAGCTTTATTGAACGGGATCAGGATTCATCGAAAGGTAAATTTTAATAATGCTGGAAGTCACTCGCACTGTTTCTTCAGAAACAATAGATGTGGTGGTTGGTTGGTTCCTTAGTTTAGGGGCTGCGACAACGTGGTCATGTAGCCCCGTGTACTTTAAGTGTGTGTAGAATTTGTCTGATAACCGGTGCTAATTGTGATGGCTGTGTTAGTGTGTGTTATCTGTGTTTCAGGTGGAAGGACTGCAGACTATTAATTTTTTCAAGTAGTTCCTACTTTTGCCACCAAATGCTACCATCCACGACACCTAGCTGCGGAGGTGGCTAGTAAATGCCATTGCAGTCAGCACCCGGTGGCGAACGTTGGAACTAATAGAGCGTTATCAAACTAACCTACCAATTTTAGCTTCCACAACTGTATTTAGTGGAAGGTTCTTTTCCATGCCATAAATCTATGACATGGGACCGCCGACTTTACTTCCCCTCCGAAGGAAGGCATAGTGAGGGATTTTTAACGCTCTTAAAAAGTCCAACGACTTCCGCCGGGTTTCAACAATAGATGTGACATGCACAGTATTTCCTTTTACGCTTGAAGCAGGAACCTACTTACACCTCTCACTTCATTTAGAGTAAAAGGAAGGGAGGAAGTTAAGAGTGTTACGTCACTGTTAATCTCGCGTTCATGAGCCATGAGACCCCAATTTTTACGTGGAATCCGATCCATAGGACGTGGCATTGTCAGGTGAAAAGCTAAAGAAAGTGGGAGACTTTTTCTTAGGAAACAAAATAATCAGAGATGGAGGAAGCAAATAGAATATATTATATCAAACGTAAGTTGGCTCAAGCAAGGGAAGCATTTCTACTGGAAAGAAATCTGTTGACATCATCAAATATAGATTTAGGTATTAAATAGTCAATTTCGAAAGCCTTCGTCTGGATCGTGGCGCTCTATGGAAGTGAAACTTGAGACTGTTGGTGCAGCAGAAAAGAGGAGAATAGATGCGTTTGAAATGTGGTGTTACAGGAGAATGATAAATATCAGATGGGTAGATAGACTAACAATTGAAGAGGTATTAAGACGAGTAAGAGAGGAGAGATGTTTCTGGTGACTGCTAATGAAGAGAAGAGATAGGTTGGTGGTACAAGACACCCAGAAATAGCAAACCAGTTATGAAAGGAAGGGTTGAGGACAAGACTGTAGGGGTAGACCAGGGTTAGAATATGTTAAACAGATTGCCTCGGATATAAGGTGTGATAGTAATGTAGATAAGAAACGATTAGCTCAGGACAGTGATTTCTACACGACAGAATAAATTTCAATATTGCATGTGTTCATTGTTACGACTGCCCGGCTCCGTGGCTAAATGGTTAGCGTGCAAGGATTTGGCCCGAAGTGCCCCGGGTTCGATTCCCGGCCGAGCGATCAGGGATTTTAATCTCCTGGGGATTATTCCCGTGGCTCGGGGACTGGGTGTATGTGACGTCTTCATTTTCACTTCATCCTCATTACGACGCGCAGGTCGCCCACGGGTGTCAACTAGAAATACCTGCACTTGGCCTCTCCGGAGGCCACACGAACATTATTATTATTATTATTATTATTATTATTGTTTCACCTGCTCTTAATATACGTAATAGTAACATTCCTGATGGTAGACATTTCATCTACGTATATCGATCGACTGAAATATTTTCCACCTTCTCAGTCGGGAATCGAGCCCACGATATTGGGATCATGTGTCAAACCCTTACCCACTCATTCACAGAGAAATCCACGTAAGTACTTGCGTGGTTGGACTAGGTATTTATGGGCCTAATAATTCCGTACAAGTGCAGCTTGTAATTAATACACGTGTAAGTTATGTTATGTAGACATCACTGTCGATATTCGCAGCAACTGCCTGAAAAGTGAATTGGAAGCTATAAAGTGTGTGGCTTCCAGGACACCCACGTCACTCTTCAAAATATGCTCCAGAAAACTTGAGAATCTTAATTAAAAAGTCACCACCCACAGCACGACCTTAACAAGCAACCACGCTATGTTTGTTAAGCGACGAGGAAAGTGCAGAATGTGCAAGTTAGTATTCACAGTACCCACTTGTATCCCACATTCCGTAACCACAAACACAAAGCTTTTGCTGACACTGTTACACACAAGGTAGATGCATCACCCCTCCTCTTCTATATGTAACTAACACCATAGTTGGGTCACCACGGTAGAAGTCAATCAGGTTCTGATGATACTAATTCATCTTTGGGGTTATCAGTAATTAAAAATGAATTTTAAAACGTATAAACATTTCATGAACCTTGTGATTCGTGTGTGTGTGTGTGTGTGTGTGTGTGTGTGTGTGTGTGTGTGTGTGTGTGTGTGTGAACTGTTTAATGTTCAGTGTGGCAGATACCACTTGCAATTTTGCAAAAAATAGATCAAAATCATTGTGTGATTACGCTAAACAAATATAATGCACATTGTGTGCAAAGAAATGACAACTATGTGACCGAAAATAAGCTTTTCATCTTTAAGATGGATATCTTTTTAGAAACACTATGTGCCAGTAACGACTCTTGTGATGTCAATAGAGAACTGTCAGGGGATGACTACCTAATAAAAGTCATAAGAAAAACTATGCTTTTGCCATCTACGACTGCCTTTCAGAAAGCGGTGAATAAACGAGAACAGAAAAAGAATGATATTTGGTATGAGTTTTATGCTACTGACGCGATGACGATCAGAGATTGGACACGATCAAATTTGACCTCAAGCATGTATTTACGAGGTTTTCGTCGCATGGCTTCCATAATCCAATCTGTTCTATTAAGAAATATCATGACCCTTGCGATGTATGAGTGTGTGTGAATTATGTAGTGATAGATGTGACATGCAGTACACATTTTAAGACAGGATCAAAGCCCTTGTGTGACTACGCTAAACAGACTTAATCACATTGTGCGAACTTTTTACTGTTCATTCTTCATTCTTTTCTTGAATGGCCGTTGGCTGCAATCAATAAAATATAAACATTATTTTTCCGTGTATAAAAATGTTCCTTGTTCTTCTCAAATAACACGATTTTTCTGTAAAATGACGCGCAATGAAATATTGTATAATCAAATCAGAAATTATATAACGCTGAAAGGTCGGGGACCTAACTGCTTTTAAACTATTGCCAAAAACATTTGACTGAAATCTTATGGAGGGTTCAGATGTCAATCGGTGTTAGGTCAAAGAGTGTGAAGTCATGAAAGTGAAGAACTGAGTCAATAAACGTTTTATTAGATTTCGTATTACAAATCACAGTTAGGTGACGAAATTAAGTACTCAATGAAACACATTGTGAAATACATGCAGGTAACTTAATAAGGCCTCATGATATGATTACATTACCTCATATAAAGCTTACAGGCAAATACAAATACAAACATTGATTTAGGATTTTAATTGTCACAGAATATTTTATCACGAATTGTTCTGGTAAGTCTGATTAAATGAATCTAATACACAAATATCATCACTGTGATAGTCAAAGCATCTGTCTTGGATCCTTGCACAAGTTGCAGTAGCTCAAGTCTTGGTTGTGTCATTGTTGAAACAAGAGAAACAAGTAGTTCCGTGAAGAACTACACAGCCTATTTTCATATATCCTACTGATGTTAATTGCCTCTATCATCATCATACAAAATTTCAGTTTGATTGCTGTAATAGTTTCGTAGATATTGAGAACTGTAAAATATTTCGGATGGTCGCTATGACAGATTTTTATATATGTAGGCCATGGAGTTATGTACTAATACAGGAAGATTATTGCGTAGGTGTATTATTCAAACTTCAATTACATAATTAGGACACAAGAAATATAAACGATATTTGAAAATTTTGTCGTTAAGAGAACAATTGAAATAAATTCGATGCCAGTGGATTGAAATTTGTATAAGCATTTACCGTACCAAGTTTCACTGCGCTTGGATGGTTAAATCGTGAGAAACGTCCACTTAAATATTTGAAATTCGAGTCGCCACCATGTTGTGTTTATAATCTCACCAGGTTATTGCAAGTACGATATGTAAACTTATGTTCACAGCCTTTTATCAACACACACAATTTCAGTTTGATTGCATCCACAGATTATGGTATATTTAAAACCATCTAAATATTTCGTATTGTCGCCATTTTGGATCTTTATATAGGCCTATGTAGGGCATAGAGTTATGTACCAATAGATGAGGATTTTTGCGTAAGTTCATTATTCAAACGTTGACTTTGATCGCATGATTAGGACACCAAAAAAAATCGCACAGCCACCATCTTGAGGTTATGCAAACAATTGAAATGAATTATTATGTGAGTGCATTGCAATGTGTATAAACATTTGCTGTACCATGTTTCATTGCGCTCGGATAATTAAACCGCGAGAAAAGTCTATTTAAATGTTTCAAATTTGCTTGGCCGCCATGTACGTTCTTTACTTAACAGGATTTTGAAAATAACATAGTTTAACTTTCAGTATTGCTCTTTATCACCATACACAACTTCAGGGTGATACTTGTATTTTTTTCGGAGATATAGAATGCCGGTGAAATATTTCGCACAGTCGCCATGTTGGATCCGCGAGTAGTAATAACATTTGAAGGCCACGGTTGGGATCAGATAAAATAGTGCTATGAGCTCACCGAGTTTCATTGAAATCGCTTCTGCCGTTTAGATTTCATTAGAAGACACACACACACACACACACACACACACACACACACACACACACACACACACATGGACAAAAGGTTATCTCCTAAGCCTTTTTTTATAAATGAAAATAGGCTACAATGGCACACAGGTGGTATGATTTTTAACAAGTTAATCATGTCTTCTTCATGGATCACAACATCAAAATACAATCTTTCTTTGACTTACGTGCGATGACCACCGAAAATTCTTGTCCTTTTTCCTCGTGACTTATTATAACATTATATTACTAGCTGCACTCGGCATGCGTTGCAATGCTAATCAAAGAAAGTGTTGGCGTTGTAACTTTGTTTGTTGAAGTGCTTTTGGATACACAATATATTTTCTTTTTCCGTTAACTGCATCAGAAACAATTATGGGAGCGTGCTCAACAACTCACCAAAGTTTCATTGCAATCGGATGAATGGTATATGAACGCATACAGAACTTAGTAAAAACGATTCACCCGCCGTAACTCATTTGTCAAACCTACTCGTGCGCTACCAATTGTAATATGGATTTACTAACTCAGAAACATTAACGGGAGTGTACACAATAACTCATTAAAGTTTCATCGCAATCAGATGAATGGTATATGAACGAATACGGGATTTTGTTAAACGATTCGTGCACTGTCACTCATTTATTGAATCTACTCGTGCGCTACCAATTTGTAAAATTGATTTACTAAGTCAGAAACCTCCGCAGCAGAGTACACAACAACTCACCAAAATTTCATCGCAATCGGATAAATTGCATATGACCGCATGTGGGACTTTGTTGAAACGAATCGCGTGCCATTTTGTTGAAGCTACTCACGCGCTATCTATTGTAAATTGAATTTACTGTGCCTATAACCATCCCGGGAGTGTTCAGAACAACTCACCAAAATTTGATCGCAATCGGACGAATGGTATATGAACGCATAAGGGACGAACAAGCAAACAATCTTTTTATTAGATACATAGTAGATTATCTTGTGTCTACTAATCAATTGGAAAAGCATGTGATCGCCACCACTTGGAGCTCGGTAGGAAAAAGGAAACAAGATGTTCAGTAAAGAACATATAGCCTACTTTCTCCTAAATGTATGAGTATAGTTATAACTCGTTGTTATTATCAAAGAGTATAATAGAACTATTATTTGTTGAAGACCTTAGAAACGATTTACCTCTACCAAACGCCACAACCTAGATAAAAACTGCTACCATCATTGAAGAAAGAAAGAAAGATAAGAAGTATATCAAGAATGTTATGGATCTGGAGACATAATCGACCGGACAGGCTGCGTGGCTCAGCGGTAACGTTCTCGCTTGCTGGGCCCTAGGTTGCAGGTTCGTATCCTGGCGCAGTCAGCTGGCATTTGAGGGTGCACAAATGCGAAGGAGCCGTGTCAGTACATTTACTGGCACGTTAAAGATCCCCTTCGGGCCAAAATTCCGGCACCCCGGTGTCTCTAAAAGCAGCAGTAGTTAAAAGGGATGTAAAACCAATAACATTATTATTATTATTATTATTATTATTATTATTATTATTACATATACGACCTGCCGTGGGCAACATCCAACTTTGAGTTGAGACATGTCTTTACACGTCTGGTTGTGCATGGCTTTCACAGCCCTAATTGAATTAACAAATCTTTCCATGACCCTACAGAGACGTGTGTATACAAACTATGTGGATATTTTCGATTGCTATTTGCCTGAAATAAAAGTAGTAATTAATAACCTGAACTAACACCAACGGCTTGAATTCAGTTACTATGTGAAATCGTTTTGTTCTTTACTTCAAATAACATTTTCAAGTAACGCAAAATAGGCTGTTACAAACCCTTCAAAATAAAAAGTAAAAATGTATCGTAGTATCATCTAGTCATTCTTCAAATTCGATGCGCATAGAATGCCAATGGTATAGTAATCAATGGAGCCCCACGTAGACTAGTCGTGACATCTAGTGGTGAAATATCGAACAATATAATCCTAACAGAGCGAGTGCATTCTAGCGGCCAGAAGAAGAAACTTTTCAATAAAATCTGGAAGTTAATAAGTAGGTCGGCGTGCAGTTACCTTTTTGGCAGCTAGATGTCTCGAGTAAATCTGCTGGCGAATTATGTTTTAATTAAATATATATTTTACACCATAATATGCACAATATAACGCTTAATTTTAAAACGTCTGAGTCATTACAAAACAATAAACATATAACATTTCAAGAAAAAAACCTAGCTCTGATCGGGTTTGAACCATAGGCATTTGAGCGATAGGCTAACGCTCTACCACTGAGCTAATTGTGTCAACGAACATCGTTCTATATAAAATGACTTACATAGAACTTGTTAGCAAATAATGATTTATACTAAACGATTTCATCACTGGAGTATATTATTTATATATAAAGCATTTCATACAAAGTTTATTTATTTTGTATCAGTACGCTATATTGCATGCAATACTCAAATTAATGAAATATAAGTCAGGCACAAGATATCCGCTGCCATATTGTCTTATTACTGAATCGGCTCAGCTTTTTAAAATCACGTCTGCACTATAGTATTACAAAATATACTTTTAATTTCGAACGTGCCTCTTCCCTTAGAACAGTTAAAACGATTCTCGGCTCGATAATCGGAACTGGTGGATTATAAAGTTTGCATAATTCGCACGGCCGCCATCCTGAAATGGTATGGCGGACGTCCTTGTAGTTTGGTCACAAGACGCATCCTATACGAAGGTATGTTGTTACCAAATTTGGTAGAGATCGGATGATTTGGTTAGTCGTTATTTGATTTTACGTTTTGAACGTTTGAGTGGCCGCCATTACGTTTCCGTCAAGATGGCGGCGTTATAAAACATGACACTGAGGTGTCCTTTGCTAGTGCTACCTTTGTACCAAATTTCGTTCAATTCGCATTCACCGTGTTCGAATTGATAGGGGGGGGGGACAGACATTCAGAGTACACACACTCACACACACACAGACACACACACACACACACAGACTCACACACACATACACACACATACACACACACAGACAGACACACTTTTTTCGCCCTGTGTTGATCTCATAAGTCTACTTTCATTTTTTGCAAAAATCGAAAGTAGGCTAAAAATCAATCAAAGACTATGCAACTCAAAGTGCCAGAGTGCAATTTTAGTGTATGTGTTTATAGTTTATTTTCGATGGCTTTTTGGATGGCCTGTTTGACATCTCTTGAGGAATGCAGTACATTTGCATTTGTCTGTTGGCACAGGCTAGAGTAAAATGTGGTCTTTCACCGATGTCTCAGTTTCACTCATGGCTGTGATTATATGGAAGCTACTGAGGCATGGGTGGTGCTTAGTAATGACACTCAAGGCACAGTAAGTGCCTGTGGATGCAGTGAAAGGTTCTACTCATAGGGTTAGTACTGCTGCTCTGACTCAGTGAGGAAAGCAATAGCAAACTACCTCACTCTTCACCTTGCCTATACTCTGATTTACAAAAGATGCTCGGTGAAAACTGTCATCCGCTTGATAGGTGAGGTGAGGAGTGGAGACGAGAGGGGTAACGGTCTCCATGGCAACAGTGAGCTATGTTGCAATGTATGCCGACACAGCAGTAAGCACATGGTTTAACTCAGTGTGTCTTCACTCGTCACGGTCATTAGAGCGCCAGACAGGGGGGCTAACTTATCCAGTATTTGTGTCTTCCTGCAAGCCTCTTGGAATGTTATGAGTCATGATCTGCCTCAGTGGCAACGCAGCACTTCCCCACGTGCTAGCTTTGACAGCTGTCAGCGAGCTTTATTGTTAATTCAGAGTAGAGTACGCCTCAATACAGCGCTGCCTTGGGTTTTATCATTTCAAATGATCTTGTTGACTTCGTCGTTATGCTTGGGTCTAAAGTTATGCGTTACGGTTACGGCGTGTATGACGACATCAAGTAGTTCAGTGCATATGTACCCAAGTTTACTGCTGGGGTCTGCCGTTATGCGATACGGAGACGGCGAGTGCGTGACGTCATACAGGAATACAGGTTGACTCCTAAAGAAGTGTGCAAGATGTCAGACAGGAATACAGGGTGACTCCTCAAGAGGTGTACAAGATGTCCCACAAGAATACAGGGTGACTTCTAAAGAGATATACAAGATGCCAGATAAGAATACAGAGTGCCTCCTAAAGAGGTGTGCAGGATGTCAGAGCAAAATACAGGGTGACACTTAACGAGATGTACAGTATGAAAATCCACAGCCTGCTTCCAGTCTCCGACCGGGTCAGGAATGGAATGAATGAAGCCCCTATCTAGCGGCGAGGATATGAAATGTGCCGGCTGCCGAAGCCTGTCGCACTCCTCTGGGGCAATGAGTAAATGAATGACGGATGGAATGAAATGATAGTGGAGAGTGTTGCTGGAATTAAATTTTGACAGGGAAAACCGGAGTACCCGGAGAAAAACCTGTCTGCCTCCGTTTTGTCCAGCACAGATCTCACATGGAGTGACCGGGATTTGAACCACGGACCCAGCGGTGAGAGGCCGGCGTGCTGCCGCCTAAGCCACGGAGGCTCTATGTACAGTATGTTAGTTTCAATTCAAATACAGGGTGACCCTTAAAGAGATTTATAAGATATCAGATTCAAATAATGGGTGACCCTTAAAGAGTTATAAAAGATGTCAGACTCAAATACAGGGTGACCCTTAAAGAGCTGCCCACGCGGGAAGCCTAAGTTAATGGGTAATGGAGTCTGTTGAAAGAGTCCTGGGGCTTCGAGCGAAGCCTTTCTTATATGTGTAGCATTTGTAGCATGCGTCATTTGAAATGATATAAAGTCTAGTCTCTCAGACTGACTGTATCTTTTTGTGGGTATCTACCCACATAACCTAACAGCGGTACATTTTGAGGATCCAACCAGCCTTCGGGCTGACTACCTAACAGACAGGCTATTTGGCTGCAATAAAAGTATTATTACTAATCAAGTAATCAAATGTTCAGTTAACCGATTAATATAATATTTGGATTGTGAATCGATTGAACGTTAGTGTATTAATCGATTAATCGTTTTAGATTAATTTCTTAATCGATTAACCGAACATGACTTGTTACCAGCTCTAGTGAAAAGTCGGCCCCGAACATAGGCCTACTCTACAGTTTGACTACCTCATAACACGTCGCTTGGCCAGTATTAACTCGTCTGGTGAATAAAGCTGAACGATAGAAAATAATTCACTGTCAATGCATGGCCTAACCACAATCTACGTCACGTGAACTCACTGAATGAGGCCTGGCTATGCCGGCACACGCTGCGGCAATCATTATTCACTAGCTACTTCAACAACCAGTCCACTGTGGCATATTCAAATCACAGCGTTTCCAAATCTCAAGGGGATTCAGCAGTTAATTAAGGAAGCTACTTCTCATCACAACAATGAAGAGGAGAGGGGGGGGGGGGGAGGAGGTTTTAAAAACATAGATATTACCTCCCCTTGATAAAAAAAAATACATGAATATTAAACATTGTGTTCAGATTCCCTGGTGGCAGGATGTACCTGCCTTGTGTTATCTGGAGGTACTTGAACCCTGAAGTTGCCAGCGTTTGGTTTTCAGCCATGAGAGGAAATTATGTTCTTGTCTGTGGGTTCAGACGAGGTTCACTCAGCCTCGTGAAGATAAATATGAAAGGTGGTTTGCCTTCCACCTCAGCTATCCCATATGTGACTTTTTGTGGTTCAGTATAGATTACAAATCTTCAATAAATACATATTTTCACAAAAATATGCTTGGATCTCTGTACTGTTTTTAACAAATGCTAATATAGATATTTTTCAGGCATTATATGATTGTGTGTTCAATAATAGTTTCCTTCCCATTCACATACACCTAGCCTATATTTCAGCTGCGAAAATAACTTTTGGATCACTATTACCTCACATCACCAGTTGAGTTACAGAATCTCCACGTCACAAGTTAAGGGTTAAGTAGAAAACAGTATGCATACTTTAATTTTATTTTAGCGTATTTTTGTTTTGTCTGGGTTTTAATAATGAAAATGCGCACAATGTGCAAATACAGAGAACTGAGTACATTACGTTAATGATAGTTGCATTAGTGGCATTGGTCTTTCTCTGCAATGCTTTGCATGATATCTGTCACAGTATTTACTGCAAAGTTCACATAGACAATCCTTGTCTGTCTGCGACATACGTGCCCCAGATGAAACATCAGGGGAAAAACGAAAATGTCGAATTAACTCTAGTGGACTGTATTTACAAAAATGTACATGTTACAAAAGACACAACACTTGATATGCGAAGGAGCTGCTGCTCCGAAACACAAACACGTTCAGCCATGATGGCAACTTCACTCTCTGTCTCTAGGTCACTGCTGCCAACCTAAACATAAATAAATGTCCTTTGCCAACTGTGGAAATAACAATTATATAAGTATATTCTCACTGAGAGCAAACATACTCCCCACCTTGAAATACATGGATTTCAATAATCTGAAATGGAAACACTGAAATGTTCCAATGACAAGGACATAAACACTAAAATATTCACTAACTTAAAACACTGACATATTAACAGTCAAAATTATGTGTCTGCTCAATTGGTAGCGGAGCTACCTTGGAAACTGGTCGTTCAAAAATACCACTGTTGCACTTCACTGAAACCACTCTTACCACATTGTCTTGACCACCATGCACTTCAGTGATAACACCAAGGGGCCACTGGAGTGGGGGAACATTGTCTTCCCGTATCAGCACCACAGTACCTGGTGATACGTTGCTGGAGGAGGTCGTCCATTTGCTGCGCTGTTGCAGATGGGTGAGGTAATCTAATGACCATCTCTTCCAAAAGGATTGGAGTCTTTGTTGCAGAACCTTATATCTAGTTAACAAAGGCCGTTTACATAATGTTAAATCAGGTTCGGGAAGAGTAGTGAGGGGTTCCCCTATAAGGAAGTGACCTGGTGTCAAGGTAGATGCATCTGAAGGATCATTTGACAGGGTTAGAAGGGGACGTGAGTTTAAGCAAGCCTCAATTTGCGCAGTTAATGTAGCCAATTCTTCATATGTGAAATGAAGTGTTCCGAGAACTCTTCTTAGATGATGTTTGAGGGATTTTACTCCGGCCTCCCAAAGCCCTCCAAAATTAGGGGCATGAGGAGGTATGAAATGCCACTTAACTCCACAACTACTGGCGAAGTTACTGATCTCCTCTCTAGTCCGTTCCTGAGTGAACAATTTCTTGAGCTCCTTGAGCTCTCTACTAGCACCTTGGAAATTTGTACCATTGTCGGAGGACATGTTGCTGCATAATCCTCTTCTTGCGATGAATCTCCTGAGTGCTGCGAGGAAAGCTTGAGTGGTTAGGTCGGAAACTATTTCTAAATGAATGGCCTTGGTGCACATACATATGAAAATGCATATGTAACCCTTGACAATGGTCTTGCTACGTGGATTGCCGATCTTCAAGTAGAAAGGGCCCGTGAAGTCTGTGCCGGTGTTGCGGAATGGTCTTGCTTGAGACACACGAACTGAGGGCAACTGTCCCATTACTTGCTGTGTAGTTTTGGCTTTGAACCTGAAGCATTTTGTACAAGTGTTAATAACTCTTCGAACCACCGACTTTCCATTGATGATCCAGTAGCACTGTCTGATGGATGCTAAAGTCAACTGGTTTCCTGAATGTAGGAGTCTTTCATGTTCCCTCTTGATTATTAAATCAGTAAACTGATGTTTAGCGGGCAAAATCATCTGATGTTTGAAATCGTAGTCTTGATTGGAGTTCTCTAGTCTTCCTCCAACTCTCAAGATTTGATCCTTGTCTAAAAATGGTACTAAACTTTGAAGTTTGCTACGTCTTGACACTGCATTGTGTTTCAAAAGATCAGCTATTTCCTCGCGGAATGCTATTGACTGGACTAGTCTAACACATGTCATGTTAGTTTGCTGCAACTCTTCTATTGTTAATGGACCATGTTTCCGTTCTGAAGGTTTGTGTTTAGTGTTGTGCACGAATCTTAAACAGTATGCTAACACTCTTTGTAGCTTGAGATGGGAAGAAAATCTTGTGAGCACTTCTGCAGGATTAGAGTGGGCTGAACAACTAAGCACTATCTTGCGTTGCTCAGGAATCTCTGATTCAGGTTGTTCACTGGAAGTGGGCCAGTTCCGTTCCGAACACTGTAGCCATTCAGGGCCATGCCACCAAAGATGATTATTTAAAAGGTTTGTAGGATCAGTTCCTCGAGAAATTAGATCTGCAGGATTGTCTGCTGATGCTACGTGCTTCCAATGAAATCCACAGCCTGCTTCCAGTCTCCGACCGGGTCAGGAATGGAATGAATGAAGCCCCCATCTAGCGGCGAGGATAGGAACTGTGCCGGCTGCCGAGGCCTGACGCACTCCTCTGGGGCAATGATTAAATGAATGACAGATGAAATGAAATGATAGTGGAGTGTGTTGCTGGAATGAAATGTTGACAGGGAAAACCGGAGTACCCGGAGAAAAACCTGTCAGCCTCCGTTTTGTCCAGCACAGATCTCACATGGAGTTACCGGGATTTGAACCACGGACCCAGCGGTGAGAGGCCGGCGTGCTGCCGCCTAAGCCACGGAGGCTTGCACGTGCTTCCAATCCTTGACTGAAGTATTGCCTTGCACTTCAGCCACACGGTGCGCAACAAAAGTTTTCCATTTTGACGGTTCTCCTGCTAACCATGCGAGAACAATCTTTGAGTCTGTCCACAGATGAATGCTATGGAATTCAATATTGATAACATGACACATCCTTTTAACCACTTGTGACAATAGTACTGCTGCACACAACTCTAGTCTGGGTAGCGTGATCTGTTTCAGTGGAGCCACTCTGGACTTGGAGCACAGGAAATGTGTTATTACGTGACCTTGATCTGTTGACGAGCGTAGGAATAAACATGCACCGTAGCCCTTCAAGGATGCATCAGCGAAGCCATGCAACTGCACCTGAGTACAATTTTCTTGAAGCACAAATCTGTTAATATATATATTGTCAATCAAGGGTATTTGAGAATGCAGAGTACGCCATCTTGTAAGAAGTTCCGTTGGAAGTTCATCATCCCATCCTATCTTCTCCTGCCATAGTTGCTGCAGAAACATCTTGAATGCGATGACAATAGGACTGATTAGCCCAATAGGGTCATAAATTGACGACACAATCGATAACACCTTGAGTTTGGTCACTGGAGATCCACTTCCTTGTTCTTTCTGCACACCACTGGATATCTGTAGTTTGTCTGTCGCTGGATGCCAAAGAAGACCTAAAGTCTTTATATTTTCTCCAGAATCAATCTGAAGAGGAAGCTGCGTCTCTCTGCAGTCCTTTGGAACCGCCTCTAACAATGCTGGATGGTTAGAGCACCACTTGCGGAGCTTGAAGCCTCCCTTGGATAACAATTGGATCAGTTCACGTTGTAGGAGTAATGCATTGTCAACCTTACTTGTTCCTGAAATGCAGTCGTCTACATAAAAATCACGAAGAAGGACAGATGCTGCCTGCGGATACTGCTGTCCCTCATCATATGCCAATTGCCTTAAACATCTTATTGCTAGAAATGGAGCTGATGATGTGCCATATGTGACCGTCTGAAGTTGGTACTGCTTGATAGGCTCATTAGGAGAAGCTCTCCAAAGGATGCATTGAAGGCTGCTGTCTCTGGAATCAACCTTAACTTGTCTGTACATCTTCTCGATGTCAGCTGTAAAGCCTATGGCGTGAGTTCTAAATCTAGCGACAATCGAACATAAATCTTGTTGAATAGTAGGACCCGTCATTAAAATATCATTAAGTGACTTTCCTGACCTCGATTTACAAGAAGCGTCGAAGACAACTCTAGTTTTTGTAGTAGTGCTGGATTTCTTGAATACCGGATAGTGCGGCATGTAGTATGCTACCGATGTTGCCATACTAGAATTAACAATATCCATGTGACCTAGTTCCTGGTATTCAGTGAGAAACTGGTCATAATCTACCTTCAGTTGCGTATCATTGTTAAGCCTACGCTCAAGGTATTGAAATCTGCTAGTAGCTGTTTGTAAAGAATTGCCTAATATACTTGGATCCTGCTTAAATGGTAGTCTGACTATGTATTTCCCAGATGCATCTCGTGTCACATGATCAGAAAAATGCTGTTCACATTCAATCTCTTCTTGCGACTTGACTGGCTCGTGAAGTTCTTCGATCTCCCAAAATCGTTGTACTTGGTTATGAAGGTGAACATCATTACGAAGGAAAAACGTTCCTGCTGCATTGTTTCTGTTTCTCGAGGTGGATTCATATGAACCTGACACAATCCATCCAAAATCTGTGTTTTGTAGGACTGGAAACTTCCCTGGTCTCGTCCTGTGTCCCCTCTGTAGAATTCTAAAGAATACATCAGCACCGAGAAGCATGTCTATCTTGGCTGGGGCATAAAACCTCGGATCTGCTAACTGAATATCATTAGGGAGCTCCCACTCTTCATAGGGTACCTGCTGACTAGGCATGTCGCTTGTAATTTTGGATAGGATCAGACATTCAACATTGTGACGTGTGTTGCTTATGGAAGATTGCACTTCAATGCTCACACTATACTTGGCTTCAGACATGGACTGAGAAATACCTTCGATGGGTGTGAGATTCTTGGCCTTTCTTAAGCCCAAATTTTGAACCAAACTCTCGGTTACAAAATTGCTTTGACTGCCACTGTCCAATAAGCAACGAGCTAAGTGTAGCCTACCAGCACTATCCTTTACCTTTACTATTGCTGTAGAAAGTAGAACTTGAGTTTGTGGCTTGAGTTTCATAGTGCAATAACTGGAGGAGTTACCACGAACTTGAGCATTGTGAGCCTGGTTGGACTCGGGGTTTGAGCATCTGCTGATAGCTCCTTGCTGGGACTGTTTAGACGAGTTGGCATTGAATTGCTGATTCCCTGAATCAAAATGCAACAGTGAGTTGTGACGACCGTTGCAAGTTTTGCATGTTGACTTCGAAGGACAAGAACTTATAGCGTGTGATTCATGCAAACAGTTGTAGCAAAGCTTATGCTGCTTAACTAGGTTGTATCTACGATTAACATCATAACCTAAAAATTTATCACATCTGAAGATTGGATGTTGCCCCTTACAGGCTTCACAATTATTGTTAATTGCAATGTATGAACTACTTGTAAATGGTTGTTTCTCATGCTTGAAACCATGCTTAGAAGTTTTATCTTGAGACAATCTGCTGATCTTATCACTGTGACCCTTAGTAGGTGAAAAATCAATTAATTCAAGGGTTTGAGCCCGCCTTTCAAGATATTCTAACAACTCCGTAAGTGTAGATAGTTCATTGGATTTGTTGCTCATTTCCCATTGCTTACGTGTGGCTTCAGGTAACTTGTCAAGTATGATTTGACCTATTATGATTTCATGTAGGGGAATATTCAAATTCAAAGACTCAACAGCCTTTAAATTGGACTGTACTTGATTCAAAAGTGTGCGTAGACTAGAAGATGATTCCCTTTGGACGATATCTGGAGATAACAGTAATTTGATATGTGCATTGAATTGCGGTATCGCTTGCAGACCGTTTCCCAAGCTAGCTCAAAGTTATCGGCAGTAAGAGGAATGTTTTGAATGAGTTGATGAGCATTGCCACGCAGTGCTGACATTAAGTAATGGAACCTTTCAACATTACCCAAAGACTGATTCTTCAGTATTAATGAATCAAACAGGTCATGGAAATGCATGAATTGTGTAACATCACCTGAAAATTCTGGTAACCGTATCTTGGGCAAACTGTACGAACCTGTATTACTACTTGTAGATTCTCTACCGTTGCTAGAGACAGATGAGGCATGTGTGCAATGGGTATTTAGTAACTGTTGTAGCTTAGCCCTAAGTTCATCATAATCATCTTCGAATTCACACCGGACCTGCTCATGAGAATTCTTTTCGTCCAAATCCTCCAATTTGCTTTGAATTTCATTAAATTCTGGTAATAGAGCTAATAAACGTTCATTCTTCACATTTAATACTTCAGCAGGAGTCTCATTATTAAATTCATTAATTTGGGTATGGAGTCTCGTGAGGGATGCTCGGAGAACACCTCTGCGCTTGGTCAGTGACTTTATCTCACGTTCAGTAGACATGCTTAAAATGGTTCATGCACAGGAAGGATTGCTGAGTATGGGAAGGAATTGCTATGAAATGCCTTTGTTAACTTATCTGGTGTAGAGGTTCTTTCAGTCTGCGTCATCACCCAACGGTCGGATATCGAAGTCAGGACGTCTGAATGGAACTGCGTCTGTCAGGAATCGAAGGCTGCACCGCTGAATGGAACTGCGTCCGTCAGGAATCGAAGGCTGCACTGCTGAATGGAACTGCGTCCGTCAGAAATCGAAGGCTGCACTGCTGAATGGAACTGCGTCCGTCAGTAATCGAAGGCTGCACTGCTGAATGGAACTGTGTCCGTCAGGAATCGAAGGCTGCACTGCTGAATGGAACTGCGTCCGTCAGTAATCGAAGGCTGCACTGCTGAATGGAACTGCGTACGTCAGGAATCGAAGGCTGCACTGCTGAATGGAACTGCGTCCGCCAGGAATCGAAGGCTGCACTACTGAATGGAACTGTGTCCGTCAGGAATCGAAGGCTGCACTGCTGAATGGAACTGTGTCCGTCAGGAATCGAAGGCTGCACTACTGAATGGAACTGTGTCCGTCAGGAATCGAAGGCTGCACTGCTGAATGGAACTGCGTCCGCCAGGAATCGAAGGCTGCACTGCTGAATGGAACTGTGTCCGTCAGGAATCGAAGGCTGCACTACTGAATGGAACTGTGTCCATTGATGCTTTCAACTGCACACCGAAACTTTCACAATACTGGATATGCTTTTACGAATATACAATTCATCATGATTAATTTTGCAAGTCCCGCTGCATGAATTAACTTATTCAGATACGTAGTAAATTTGTAACACAACAGCTGCGTTGTAAACATGGATCAAGCAGTCTGGCGAGCGCTGCAGCTGGCGCGTGTATCGAAGCTTACCGATGCTAGCCGAGGCGACACGAAGCCAAAGCACAATGGTGGCTTCGTATGGCAGCCACTATGCTCACTTTTCAAAATAAGTTAGATCGAACTCACAAACATTGATAAATAAATTGCAATTGCGCCTGCATTGTTCACAATAATGTACTAGTATTGTCTCTACATACGTATTTCGCACTGGTTCACTTAAATACAGCAGTTTTAGCGTTTGTCGAGACCACATGGCGTCAGTTGATATAGCGGGAATCCGGCCCGTGTAGGACCAAAACATATGTCTGTCTCCGACATACGTGCCCCAGATGATACATCAGGGGATAAATGAAAATGTCGAATTAACTCTAGTGGACTGTATTTACAAAAATGTACATGTTACAAAAGACACAACACTTGATATGCGAAGGAGCTGCTGCTCCGAAACACAAACACGTTCAGCCATGATGGAAACTTCACTCTCTGTCTCTAGGTCACTGTTGCCAACCTAAACATAAATAAATGTCCTTTGCCAACTGTGGAAATAACAATTATATAAGTATATTCTCTCTGAGAGCAAACAGTCCTCATCCGGCTGGTGGAATCTCTTGTTTTGACAGAACTTGTGGTGAAAACCATGTGTTACGTATCAAGTTATTACATGTCGGAGGTCACATTTCGCCTGTTCCCAATCTTCCGTCACCATGGCGTCAGTTAGGTAGAAGTCGTTCCATATAACGTTGTTTTTCCCTTTCAGCATTTAGTGTGCACCGTCATAGGCCATGGTGTTTGGCAGTAGCATCTGCATTCTAATGTATTCTACACACATCAAAAAAAGTTTTGCATCACCTCGGTTCCCAGATCTCCGGCATATAGACGTTGACTGTGTATATTGTATCAAAGATACAGTCCCTTTGACTGTTCATAGATGTCACTAAAACTGCTCAAAGATGTAAACAACCATGCATGAGCAGGGCCTATTAGACGGAGGGGGTACGACAGCCGATCAGTTCCAGTCATTCCACCAGGACGAAGGTACGCTACTCATGTTGTCTGTAGTTCTACCATGCCTAGAAGGTCAATACCGCAGTTCGATCGCGTCCGCATTGTTACTTTGTGTCAAGAAGGGCTCTCAACAAGGGAAGTTTCCAGGCGTCTCAGAGTGAACCAAAGCGATGTTGTTCGGACATGGAGGAGGTACAGAGATACAGGAACTGTCGATGACAGGCCTCGCTCAGGCCGCCCAAGGGCTACTACTGTAGTGGATGACCGCTACTTACGGATTGCCGCTCGGAGGAACCCTGACAGCAATGCCACCATGTTGAATAATGCGTTTCGTTCAGCCTCAGGACGTCGTGTTTCAACTCAAACTGTGCGCAATAGGCTGCATGATGCGCAACTTCACTCCCGACGTCCATGGCGAGGTCCAGCTTTGCAACCCCGACACCATGCAGCGCGGTACAGATGGGCCCAACAACATGCTGAATGGAGCCCACAGAATTGGCATCACGTTCTCTTCACCGATGAGTGTCGCATATGCCTTCAACCAGACAATCGTCGGAGACGTGTTTGGAGGCACCCTGGTCAGGCTGAACGTCTTAGACACACTGTCCAGCGAGTGCAGCAAGGTGGTGGTTCCCTGATGTTTTGGGGTGGCATTATGTGGGGCCGACGTACGCCACTGGTGGTCATGGAAGGTTCCGAAACGGCTTTACGATACCTGAATGACATCCTCCGACCCATAGTGCACCCATATCGGCAGAATATTGGAGAGGCATTTGTCTTCATGGACGACAATTCTTGACCTCATCGTGCACATCTTGTGAATGCGTTCCTTCAAGATAACGACATCGCTCGACTACAGTGGCCAGCATGTTCGCCAGACATGAACCCTATCGAACATGCCTGGGATATGTTGAAAAGGGCTGTTTATGGACGTCTTGACCCACCAACCACTCTGAGAGATTTACGCCGAATTGTCGTTGAGGAGTGGGACAATTTGGACCAACAGTGTCTTGATGAACTTGTGGATAGTATGCCACGACGAATACAGGCATGCATCAATGCAAGAGGACGTGCTACTGGGTATTAGAGGTAGTGGTGTGTACTGCAATCTGGACCACAAATGCTGAAAGTCTAGCTGTATGATGGTACAACATGCAATGTGTGGGTCTCATGAGCAATAAAACGAGCTGAAATGTTGTTTGTGTTGATCTCTATTCCCTTTGTATTTAAAGGTTCCGGAACTCTTGGAACCGAGGTGATGCAAAACTTTTTTTGATGTGTGTATGAAGAAATTTTCTCTCGTTAAGTTATAAGTCAGTCTTGACAGCGCCGTCTTCCCGGTACCCAAGATTCGTTTCATGTAAGCGGTCTTTTACTTTTTCTCGTATTTTTGTCTGGGTTTTGCTTCCTACGACACGATGAAGAGTTCTATAGCTATAGTTGTATAGCTTTACTATTTACACGTGCATAATATTCTTATGCAGATCGTAAGCATATAATACAACAAAATAGGATAGACAAACCTTTTCAAATAACGAGATTCACTGCGTATCGTATACCAGGTTAATCAGCTGCCCCTAATAATATGTTTAATGCATCCCAACAAACGTATGTTATCAGGAAGGTCGATATTTCTCTGTTTGCATCCCGTATGGTACTGCAAGCATATCCTGCAAACTATACTGAACACTATTATCTTTCCCTCGATGTGGCTACATGGTATTAATACGAATTTGAAGTGTAAATCTACACAAGTAACTTGTGGTGTTTAAAGCCATTTTAAGTGTTGCCTTAGTAATCGAAATTTGATGTTCTTCAGTCGGTCAACAAGATTGCACCCAATTTTGATGGGTTATTCCATAATTCTGAAAAAAAAACTCGAGATTAATAAATGTAAATATGTTTATTAATCTTGTTGACCAACTGAAAATATCAAATTTCAACAAAGAACTTGTTATTTTTGGAAATTTAGACTTTTTGTTTTCCGTAATTATTGTTTATTACTATAATTATTAGTCTCTTTTTTTTTGTATTATACATTTTAGGCACTATTTAAACATAATTAAGACATCCACCTCTAAATGTTTAAATTTATCCAAAATTGAAAAAAATACACGAGCCTTACAGTAGTCGCATATGATGTGTAACATATGACATGTTATCCTACTATGTGTGTCCTGGAAGCGCAAATCCCTTGTTGACAGTGAACTCTGTTGGTCATTGAAATAACTACTTGTAAAACTCCAATGCCATATCGTGACCGTATTAAATCATAATTGTTATTTGCTAAGACGTTGTATCTTAAACGATTGATAACATATTGTGCATTTTGCAATGGAAAATTAAAAGTGTATATTGTAATATTATAGTGCAGAAGTGGCTTTAAAAATCTGAGCCGTCTCGGTTGCACACAAGATGGCAGCTAATCTCTCGTTCTGAACTATATTTCACTAATTTGAGTAAGTTGCATGCAATATAGCCTACAGATATAAAAATAATAGGAGCTTTGTATGAAATGAACTTTGCTAGAAATATACTCCAGTGAAGAAATCGTTTAGTCAAAGTCATTATTGGCTAAGACGTTGTATCCTAATCGATTGATACCATTCATTATGGGAGGACATAATTAGATTGTTGATTGGGGAGGCCGTGGTTGGTAGTGCAATAAATGTGTGCACATTGCAAAGAGTGAATCAGCAGTTAAAGACCTTGGTTTCTGAATTATAATACGTACTTATAAAGAGGAATTAATAAAGAACAAGAGGAACTACATTTAACACTCAAGATACTTTGGGCCTAACATAATTCAGCGAAATATTACTCTGTGTTTTCTTGTAAGGAAGGACGCCATATTGGCAAAGAGGTCTAGTAACGCAGATAGGCCATTATGTTCAATCTAATATTTAAGGTTATTCAAGAGTTCACCGCCTGTTTTATAACATGCCCGACGCAGGCTCGTCCACGCAGTCAGACGGATTTGGTGCCGAGAACCTCGACACTTGCCCCATCTGTGAAAAGAGAGTGGAAGACGAAAGTGCGGTGGAGTGCGATGGCGTTTGCCATAAATGGTACCACCTATCTTGTGTTGAGTAGCAACAGGGGCAATTTAACGCCCTTAAAGCAACTCGGAAGAAGAAATCAAAGCTCCTATGGCTCTACAGTGGATGCGAACAAGACTTTCTCCGTTATAAGGCAGGAAAATCCATGCAAAAGGAGTTAGATACGCTCAGGTCTGAAATGAACAGAAACTTGACTTGATGACTGAGATGCTGAATAGGTTTAACAATAGTCAATCCTCATGCTGCGCCAGTGGGTCAGTCATTAATGTAACCCCTCCAAACGTCGCGTTTGGGAATCAGGAGAGACACCTTTAGGTTCTGAAAATGAGGTCTTAAATAACAGACAGGTTAAGCAGAACTACATGGTAGAAATGGTTGGAGATGTCTGCGCTGAACAAACTACGCAGCTAGAGTCTTCAGAGGATCTCAGGTCGAAGGTATTCACCGAAAGGAAAATATCTGAGCGGTTGAATAGGAATAACAATAGACTATCATCCTTCAGCGGCAGAGAGTCAGTCTTTAAAGATGCCTCCTCCAACAGCAGTGGATGGGAATTACATGGGAAACCTTTAGGAACTGAGATGGAGGACGTAAACAACAGACAGGAGAAGCAGCACTACGTGATAGAACCGGTCAGAGCTTCCAGTTCTAACCAAGCAATGCATCAGAAATCCCCGGTCATCACCGGAAGACGACAGGATCTATCATCAGAATCTGCAGAAGCCTCCCAGCAAGTGGTTTCTCCTAATGGGGATGGTTTCGAGCTAGTACAGAGAAGGCGCCACAGAACTGACAGGAGAAATAAGATTACATTTGGTACGGATGAGTCTCAAGACTCCATTTCACTAGCAGGAGAGAGAACTGCATGGTTATATGTGGGACGGCTCTCAAGCAAGGCAAACAGTGAGAATCTTAAAGCATTATTTTCCAAGAAAGGTGCCCCAGATCCTACAACGTGTGAAGAATTGAGAACTGTGGTGGACGTATAAAGCTTTTAAGATAGGAATCCCCTTCAATGGTTTGGATCTGGTAGAGAAGGCTGAATTCTGGCCAAAGGGTGTACTCGTGCGGCCCTTTCGAGCTCCAAGGCAGGGATACAGAGGGGCTAATCTTGCATAGGTCCTTCCTGGTGAGGTCACAGTTGAGGATTCTATTATGGAACGTAGAGGGACTACGAAGTGTTATTAGTCTTCTGCCCAACAACGTGTTTGACAATTATGATGTAGTGGTATTGACAGAAACTATGTTGATGACGGAGTGGGAGGCAAGCAATGCCTATACTGTAAATGTGTTAGCAAGGCAGGGACCCCGAGGAAGACCATCAGGTGGGCTCACCTGTCTCCTGAAACCTCTGCTTTCGCCCTTTAAGAAAGTTTATGAGTCAGAAAACATCCTTGCAATAAGAACGAAACTTTGTGTTATCATTTGTATGTATTTTCAACCAGAAATGTCTCAAGCCGAAATAATAGATGAATTATCACGCGTACTAGAGGTAACCGACTGCAATGAGACAGTTATAGCAGCTGGTGACTTAAATTGCCATATAGACAAACACAGCCTGAAGACAAAACATGTTTTGGAGTTTTTAGAAGAGACTGGATTGACGCTCGTCAATCTATGCAAGAGTCCTACTTACCTATGTCACAATGGCTCCAGCATTATAGATCTTGTCTTCACCAATGAAGCTAATTTAAAGACGGTGGAGCAGCGAATCATTGGCGAGTCATTAAGGAAACATTTGTCTGTTCTGACAATTTTTGAAATGTCTTCTGCGGTCTCTCAGGAGGTTGTCAGTCATCCAAAAAGATCCCGGAAATTAGATCCAGATTCACTAAGAGGACAGGACATAAATGATATATTGGCTCTAATCTATAGTGGTCAGCTGGATGCTGCAATAGTTAGCCTAGAAGATCTGATACTAAAGGCCACGCTCCCATCACCACGGGTAAGAAAGGCTAAGAAGTGGTTCAACGAAAGATGTTACGTGGCCAGGAAGGATGTATTAGATACCCTTCAATCAGCCCGTGTGGATCCATCAGAACATAACCTGCAGGTTTATAGGCTCAAGAGGAAATGATATAAGGACATTCTACGAACGACCAGACTCCTACAATAAAGAAGAAGAGAGGAAACTAATATCCGAAGCGGAAGAAAACCCCTACAAGACTCTGAACCCAAGGAAACCGAAGTACTAGAAATATTCCTATTGATAGAAGGGAAGAGCATCTGACTGCCATTTTTCAAGACAGAGATACTCGGCCAACTGTTCGGTCCCCACCAAAACCAATTTTCCTAATGAACTCTGAAAGGATCACTGAACAGGAGGTGATGACCACGATAAGGGATTTGAAGAATCATAAGGCGTGTGGTCTTGATCTTATTTACAACGAGCACCTGAAGATTGCATCGGCGGAACTATGCGGCTGCCTAGCTGCACTGTTTAATGAGTGTCTAATGAAGGGGTCCATACCGGTCAGGTGGAGGACTTCGTTAGTAATAATGCTCTTTAAATGTAAGGGAGACTGTGGCGATCCCAATTCATACAGAGGCATTGCCCTGGAATCAGTTCTTTTGAAACTCCTAAGCATTATCTTATGTAATCGTCTGTCTAAAATCATTGACGCTCAATTACCGGAGGAGCAATTTGGCTTCAGAAAGGGAAGATCTGCCACCCAAGCCTTAGCCTATTTACAAACTAACATAGAGGAAGCCTTGTCACGGAAAAGGGGTAAACTACATGCAGTATTCCTGGATTATGCCAAGGCCTTCGATACAATCAATAGACAATTACTAGTGAGGAAGTTAGAAAACTTAATAGGTACAGGAAACTATTTGGTGAGGTTTGTTCGGTCGTTACTGAGTGAAAATTTCATTGTCATTTCGGATGAAATCGCGAAATCGAAGGAAATACGACAGACAATAGGAGTTGTGCAAGGGGATCCCCTCAGCCCTATTCTTTTTATTATTGCTACGACAGATGTTATACAAGTATTACCCTCAAACGTGAAGTTATATATTTACGCAGATGACGTGGGTCTAACGGCAACCAGTGAAGTGGCGCTGCAACAGGCTTTTAATGAAGTGACGGAGTGGGCGAAATCAAATGAACTTCAGTTGAATGAGAGGAAGACAGTTTCCATGTATTTTCGAAAAGGAGGAAGAGGAGCAATAATTCTTTACGGAGGTAAACCACTGGCTTGTGTGACACACTTCAACTATCTTGGGGTGACTTTTCAGACGCATGGCAACGTTTTCTCAATCCACATCAAGGACAGATCGAACGCGGCTATAAAGGCCATGAGTGACATACGCCATCTCAGAACACTTTCCTTAAAGACTGCAATGAGACTCTTCTGGCTGAAAATCGCACCGATAATTACATATGGTCTGGAAAACATTTGGTCCCACCTAAAGTACAAGCATCTAGTGGAGATAGAGAAGGTCAAGGCTGTCTACCTAAAGAAAGTCTTATGCCTCTGCCGATTTACTCTTTCTCGTTTGGTTTATGAACTCTCAAGTGAGCTCCCCTTGGTTGAAGAACTGAGACTGCAGATGCTTTTGCCAACAACACATGGTTTTGAGACGCTAGTTCAGGAAATGAAGTCTAAGAAAGATAGCATTTGGCAAGAATTTTACGCGACTGATGCGATGACATCACGGGACTGGACAGAGAGCTCCTACGAGCTGAGGCACCTGGTAACGAGATTCTCGGTACATGGTTTCCACTTCAAAGTGTGTAATAACAGAAGATTTCATCAGCCAGACTTAAATTGTGTATGTGCCCTATGTGGTGATGTGGTGTGGGCAGAGGAAGTTATCTCTTTCTCAGTTCTGTTCAAACTAGTTGTAATTTCATACTGCATATTTTGTGCTTTAATAAATTTATTTATTATAATTAGGTCTGTGGTTACAGCATTGGTCTCTCAAATGGCCGGCTGGGGTTCTAATCCTAAGAGAGTTGTATTTTGTTTTGCTTGATTTTTTATATGTATTGTTTTTTGAATACTGAGGCGTTATACAATTGAGCGTTATATTGTGCATTCTGCAATAGAAAATATATATTTAATTAAAACAAAGTTCTCCAATGGATCTGCAGTAGTGACATCTACCTTCAACTAGTTGAACTACGGTATGCGCAGAGCGCAGCTCGCATCCAGTCTGCCGTGGCGGAAGCAATCCACTGCCTACTTGATGCGAGCTGCTCTCTATACCGGCCAGTTAGTGAACCCATGCCAGCGACGTTATTGAAAATGGCCTCTTTTTGCCAATAAAGCGCACTGCTAAGTATAGACGCTATTAAAACTTAGGTGTGTAAAAAGATATATTAAATGTGTTTCTCCCAGTGATACGTTTAGACCAACGAAGTTTCAATTATTGTTAGTAGACGGTGTAAGTATACTGAATTCCTACGTTGTTTGGAGTGTTTGTTGACGTTGTTTGGAGTGTTTTTTGATGCGATATAGATTCCATATAGCCACATAGGCCACAGTACATCGAGTGCTTACATTAAATAAGAATACAGCAAAAGTATGAAGATATAATAACTCGTAATTGTTTTCAGCAAATATGATATAATGAATATTTTCACACCAAAGAACGAGAACTTGAAGTTGATATATTGTAGGAATATCTTAAATGGGGTCTCCAAACCTTGAACTAATCTGTATGCGATATACATTCCCCATAGCCACATGGCCTACAGTACGTCGTAGTACCGATCTCCGCCACCATGCACGCTCATTGTTTCCATCCAGTGCTCTTCCGTCCCATCCATTTCCGTTCCATCCACTTCCGTCCCTTTTCCAAAATCACTCCCACAAAAATGTCCAGCTACCGAGTGCCACAAAAATATTCAGATACGGAGTGGAAAGATGTTACACATCAATAATTTAATCTTTGTTAAGAGAGGCAGATGAGCTCGCTGTTCCGCCCCTTAAAGCACGAATATCTGTCAGTGAATTATATTAATATCTGTATTTTTTATAAATAGTGTGTTTTATAATTATATATAGTTATTCCTCCTAATCTAATTGGATAAAAGCGTCCTGACTGACTGTGAAGTATAAATTGATCGTTTTTAATCAACATTATTTTTCTAACAAACATAGGTGCACTAAGATTTCACATGGGTGATATCCGAACAACAGTCCATTGTATCTCATTATAGAAGAAGTTAACAAATCACATGTGTTGACATACCGAACCACATCAACAATATTATTAATAACGTAACACAATATATCTCAAGAAGCGCACCCAACGCTACTAACGATTGCATAAATATTAGAAAAACCTTTCCATTTGGTTTTAACGTATAATAATTATACGAATAATATAACTTTTACACATAAAAGTAATAAAAATTATATATTCAAATTGCATATTTTAAATGTTATGTAGAATTCAAAGAACTTGAAAATTGTAAATTTAAACTTGAAATAAAAAAAAGTTTCCGTCCTGTGGGACAGCGCCAGTAGGTGAGTCATTACACGCCACCGGCCGGTCCGGCGATCGAGTAGGGAGGGTGAGTGAGTGACATGAGTTTAGTTCCGTCAAGTCCCTTAATCCGCTGGGTATCATGGTCAAACGGAGAGACTATAATGAATGAATATCGCTGTGGTCAGCCCTTAACGTTATGCCGATGATATGCCATGCTCTAGTAGGTGGAATTTCCCAGACGTTTGCTAAGTTCTCCCCATGCTGGCCGAATAGAGTAAGTGTTAAACATAGCGTATTGTGTGGATTTCGTCCTTCTATCCTCTAGAGATTCCCACCCTAGCTTTTCTATCATTCGCGTTACACTACTTCTAGGATTAAATTTGTTGAGCACATACCTAGCAGCCTTCCTTTACATCATCTCCAGCTTATTTTTGAACCCTACTTGATATCGTTCTCAAACCGCTGAGCCATATTCCAAGATTGGCCTCATCAGGGTCAAATATCGTAATTCTTTTGTGGTGGAACTACTGCCCTTTTAACACCCTCATTACAAAATGAACTGATTTGTACACTTTGGAGACAACACAATCCACACGGGTACTCCATTTCACATCATTCCTTACATGGATGCCTTAGTGTTTGCGCGAGTCTTCTTCTACAAGTATGTCCGAGCAGATGTTAGGCCCATATTGAAAATCATGCATTCGCCCTCTCCCTATTCTCATCAGACTATATTTACTCGTATTCATCTTCCGTCAGGTTACGGTGTTTATATATTGGTACTCCCTGCCTAATATAATTGGGCACAATCGGGTTGGCTGTCTGAAAAGCATTCCAAAATAGATTACTAGGTGACACTGAAAATGGCTTCTAATACCTCAACGAACTAATAGCCCGAAAAGTCATTCGGAAGATTATTCAACCAGTCGTGAAAGCCTACATCATATTATCCTAAAATTCAGCATTTTTTCTAGGTTTGTGCCGTGTCATGTGTGCGGTTTCGCCTAGGACAACAAACTGGCTCATCAGCGGGCTCATGGTGTCCCCGCCCGGACCCCCACAGGAGTAACGAAACCTAGGCGAAACCCCACACATGACACGGCACTAACCTAGAAAAATTGCTGAGTTTTAATTCACTGCCCGTGAAAGTCAAAATACCATATTATACTAACTTTAGTTCTCTCATAGCTGGTCGCCATCTCTCGTCGTGTCTTATATGGAGCGACATCAGCCAAACAGTAGTGTTTTTCATGGTAATATTCTTAGTTTTATGTACAAACCACTATTATCATAAGTTAGGTCTGACCACTAAACTTGGAACCAAGCAGAAACAGAATTTCACACATGCCATACTCTTACACGATAATCCATAGAATCATTTTCTAGAGCCCATGCAGAACAATGTTATTAATGTAAGGCATAACGTTGTCGAAAGCACGCGAGTTCGCTATTCGGCCCTCCTCCTACATCAATTCCTAGGCCCGTATTATGTCCACAAATTATATCTGAAAGATCTGGTAATAATTCGATCGAGATTTTTAGTTAAATGAACTCGGTTCCCAGTCATAGATCTAGGTCATAAGATAAGTTTCCTCACCCACTGCAAGTGGCTGATTTTCGAGGATGTCGTTTTTTCTAACCTACATTCGTCTTTTGCAGAAAGAAAGTAGACTTATGAGATCTATACGGGCTAAACTTTTGTTTGTGTGTGTGTGTGTGTGTGTGTGTGTGTGTGTGTGTGTGTGTGTGTGCGTCGGAACCAGCTAAGTTTGGATATTTTACCTCTTTTTATATATACACCTGTGACAATAAAGTTCGGTGAATAGTCCGATACTATCAACATAGAGGAACAACGCACGACAGTGACCCTATTGTCCTTCGAAATAGTCCCCACCCGTAACTATGCAATGCTGAAATCGGCGTTACATGTCCTGGAACTGGAAACTTTGCAAGAAGGCTTCCTTTGGGATGGTGTTCGAAAGGCTCGTCACGTTGCGTTCGATGAATAAAGTCAGAACGGTCGACCTGGCAACATTGGCGACACACAACGCAACGTGTAAGACCTGCTTGACACAGTGCGTGTTTAGAAGGATGATTTTATGCACCCTACCATGCACACCTGTTCGGCTGGTGGCAGTGAGAAGGGTGAATGGTCTGTGGAATGGAATGGCTTATCTGAAAACCATCGTCACGGGCGACGAGACCTGCTGTCTGAGGTATGACCCCGAAGTCAAGCGTCAAAGTATGGAGTGGCAGGGTCCAGGTCCAGGGTCACCGAAAAGTCCTGAAGGGCACGAGGATTTCGAACATTTCGGACATCCAACGTAATGTGACGACCCAACTGAAGGCTATTCCGAAAGAGTTTCCAGGACTTGTTCAGACATTCTCAGAAGTGCATAACCATCCACGTGGATTACTTCGAAGGACAGTATCTGCTGTTTCAGGTAAGCCAACAATCCGTTCGTAATATTTCGAAGGACAATAGGGTCACTGTCGTGCATTGTTCATCTATGTTGATAGTATAGGACTATTCACCGAACTTTATTGTCACAGGTTGTATTTACATTACTCAGACGTTACAATGTTAAGCTCATAAAGTGTGTATTTGCAATGACAAATATTATGTATACGTATGATATATTATTTCAACAATCTACCACAGTGCTTTCTTTCGCCGTGCTTGAGAACCGCGCTAGAGTCTACTACGAGCATAGCTTCTGGCACGTAAGCCAAATCAAAGTCAACCCCTGGCACTATCCAGCCCATGACGGGCTAAGGCCGACCAAGCGACCGCTGCCCAGCCATTTGGCCTGCAGATATTGGGGTGACGCGTGATCAGCGCGTCGGGTCCCCTCGGCCGTTAATCTTGGTATTCGTGATCGGGGCGCTGTCTCACTGTCAGACAGCTACTCAATTGTCCTCACGAGGCTGAGTGCACCCCGTTCCAACCCTCACGTCAGTTTTAAAATCCCTGACGGAGCCGGGGATCGAACCCGGGGCCTCCGGGTAAGAGGCAGGCGCCCTACCCCAACACCACGGGGCCGGCTCACGTAAGCCAAATGGCATTCTTTATTATTAGCCTACTTTTCACATTTTGCAAAAATGAGGAAAAAGTAGACTTTTGAGTTCGGGCAAATGAATGTCTGTCTGTCTGTCCTTCTGTCTGTCTGTCTGGCTGTGTGTGTGTGTGAGTGTGTGTGTGTGTGTGTGTGTGTGTGTGTGTGTCCCTATCAACTTCTAAACGGCTGCAGCAATCGAAACAAAATTTGGTAGGAGTAAAGATCTATACCTGAATATCTCACGGCCATATTTGAAAATGATGTCAGTTCTACCAACTGCTGAAAAATCGCAATTGAAATATGAGCTCCATGTTGGATATCTTGGAAGGTATTGAACCCATGTACTGTTATTTCAAAATTGGCACACGTATAGATAATAATATTGCAGTTTAATTTCCAGCAGGCCATACATGGCAGTGTTGCCAAAATGATTATAAGCCTGCTTATAAGTCCAATTTTTAATGCATACAACTTCTACACTATCAATTGGATTTCAGCCAAATTTTGTATGTGCTATGTGTACATAAACAGATATGACAGCGTATTCTTAAGAGCCACCAGGGCTGCCAACTGTTAATAAATGATCTCAATTTTGTTTTATCCAAATACCCATATATCAGAAAGTATGCAAGCCGACCGCTTTAAACTATGCACACGTATAGTACCTGACATTCTATATTAATTTGGAATAACTTATATACGTCAGTGCTACCAACATAACTCTAAGCCAGGAGAGAGGTCCAACTTTAAATACATATAACTTCTATACTATCATTTGGATTTCAACCAAATTTCGTGTGTGCTATGTGTACCATAACAGATACAGTACGACTATGCCGATTCTTAATAGTAACCAGGGCTGCTAACTGTTAATAAATACTGTCTCTATTTTTGTTACCCTAATATCAATATATCAGAACCGGGTGAGTTAGCCGAGGTCGTTACGGCATGACTGCTGGCAGTCGCTCACATCCGGGAGGCGCGGAGGTTCGAATCCCCCCGCCGGCAACCTTGAAGATGGTCTTCTGTGGTTTCCCATCTTCATTCCAGGCAAATGCCGGGGTTGGTCCCCAAGTATAGGCCACAGCCGCTACCTTCCAATTCCTAGCCCTTACATTCCAACTTCCCCCTCCCCCCCCCAACGGTACTTGTAGCTCACCCATTGGGTGTCCGTCTCGAAGCAGCTACAAAACTGGCGAGCCGAACATGTCCTCGGACACTCCCGGCACTAAAAGCCATACGCAAAAAAAAAAAAAAAACAGAAAGTATGCAAGCCAATTGCTCTAAACTTTGCACACGTATAGTACCTGGCATTCTAGATTAATTTGGAGTAACTAATATTGTGCCCATTCCACAATGAAATATGCAAATCTCAGTTTGCCAGCAACGCTCAATCGGGAGTATCGGGGATCATGGTATGTTCTCCCACTCTGTGACTTACATACTTTGGATCAAATAGAGGATACACTTCCAAAAAAAATAAACAAAAATCAACTCCTACTATAAAGACATTTAATTATTCAAATATATGGCGCTACAAAAATTAAACAAATAAAATATTGACCCTTCAATTCATACTTGTTCAAAATTGAACAAGGAATTCATACTAAACAAATATTAATCATAATGAATGGCTTTCCATAAACCAACAAACTTCTATTAAGTTTCACTTCCATATAGTGTACTTTTAAAATTCAATAAAATCAAGAGCTCCAATGGCTCGATAATGTTTGTATACACTGTGTTATCCATTTAATACACATCACTTCCTATTACATGAGAATATCTTCTAATCAAAAATATAAAAATTTACCAAAGTATTGTTACTCATTACTTAATTTTGGGCTTTCACAACGCTCATATGTTACCATCCCTCTCTCTCTCTAGTCAACAATTCACTACTGTGATTGGGAAAAACTTGCGTACTCCCGAGCTACAGAAGACTACTTGAACAAGTCAAAAATTAAGATCACTCCCGAAATCTAATTGTCTTCACTAAAACTCGTGAATCACTGAATCATATAATCATAACAAAAAGGATTTATCATTATTTGTCTTAAAAGACCATTTTCATAAGAAAGCAACGATCTGAACTCTGCAAGCGGTAATATTCATATAAAAGAACCTCGGTTCGGAGACCGGGTCATTAAAACAAACTCTAAACACTTCTGTGTACTGTAACTCAACAGACAGCTCCCAGACCTACCACACTCCGTCAATGGTAAGGGTCTGGCCTTGGCTACTTAGCGTGATTTATTGCAGGGAGGCAAAGACTACACTGTCTCGGTTCACAAGAGACGAGCTACCCTCAGCTTTTATACAGCTGTTCTTAAATGCAGTTCCCTGAATGACAAGGATTTCATACTAATTTTTATAACAACATATTTAGGTTCAACAAACCTATTCTCTTAACTTCGGCATATAGTAATCATGAAGTGTCCTCATTGGCGGGTAAGAATAATTCCATAATACAACTAATATTTAGGGGCTTAAACATGGACGAATCTGAGTTCGATCGTTTCAAATGCCTCGGGAGCAATATCCCACACTGGAGGACTTATAACATTCGCGACTTAGGGCAGGGCTCACCTTATACCAGCGCTCATAATGCAACATAATTAGCACCCTTTTACCATACAACACACACGCGGCCTCGTGATCACATCACTACTTTGAGGACTTATCATAGTTCAATTACCACGACCAACTGCCCCTCATAATTAGTTTTACCGAGTATTTCAACGCGTTCCTAGCGTGACAAATTACTTCAATGCGCTACCTGGCGCTTATACATTAATTAGCCAAGTTGCCTTCAGAGAACTGATATATTCAAAATCAACGTTTGATCTACATCTCAATTCTATATTACTCTTCTCCCTTGACAATAATCATTTTACCATTAAAACATGTGTTCATAACATGTATTAATTCATTTAAAGGAGCTCGGAAGCTACTACTTTTCATATAATTACTATAATATTCATTCACTCATCTAATTGTTATTATTATTATTACGCTTGCTTTCTCATATTTAAATCATTTATCAATTACACTGATATTTTCTTAACACATTCCCCAAGGGATTCATTTACCTTTTCAACACATATTTATTGTATATTTTCTCAAATTAATCGTTCAGATCGCGCTATTATTCTTTTATTTGTTATTCAACCATCCCTATTCTTTCTTTCTCATGTGGATTATACGCAAATCTTCCCCAACACATAACATAATGAAATGGTTACTCACATGATTGTACGGTCAGCGACCGAATCCTCCAGCGATGTTTCATATTGCCCACTCATTGCTTTTTAAGCCATCTCCATTGATACACTTACACACAATGACACTTCTTTATCCACATATAAATTATTTACCATAATCACTTGTAACATAATGAATACCATTTTGTATTCGTTTATCTTAACACAATATAAATTCACTAAACTTATGACACTCAAAAATTTTCACTATATTTACATTACATAGATTTTTAATCACTTAGGCGTTAATTTTCGCCTTACACACGTGATTTCTTTCTTCCCCGTTTCCAAGGGTGACACTTTTAGAACGTCAGCTCCCTAATCTGGCAAGATGATGGAAAGTCTCGATCGATCTACACCTCACTGGAACGGCTACTCTTAAAATTCGGGTTTTGACTATCGGCTTCTATACTTTACTTGCACGATGTCGTTTCTTACTTGACACTAGTTAGTTCGTCTAGATAAAGTCTGTCCTGGTTACGGCCTCTCGAATAGTTTATCGGTGACCTAATAATTCCCCAGCATTTACTGCTATTTCTTCAGTTCGTAGCTTATTGCTTTTACTGTTCGTTTGTCTCCTTAGAAAAAGCCTTGAATTACCAATCCTAATTCTTATTGTTCTGCGCTCTAGTCCCTACCTTTCCGGCACACTAGGCGTTATTTATTTCGTTTGACCCTGATCGGGTTCCTTAACGTTGATAGAACTGTATATTTCACTTCCTTTGGTACTTCGAAACTTTATGATGCTTTATGTCTTTAACTGAACTATAATTCGAGTACCTATCGCCTGTTATTTCTTCAAGTTCGCAGCCTAACTTTGACTGTAATAATGAACTTTCACGACAAAGTCTGAAGCTTGCTGAGATTAACCCTATACTAGGATTTTACTATGTCTTCACACGGCGATACTAATGACGATACTGCTCGACCACTCCCATATGGGGTGCGCGTTGGTGATACAGCGTCTCACGACCTCTCAAGGTCTGGTAAATACTGCATTTAATGTGATGTAGCGTCACGTCCTCTAGACGGACTAAACTGCTTGTACTTGATACAGCCGGACGCCCCCTCTCGGCCTCTCGGAATAACTGCATGATCATCCTGGCTCTGCCAGGGTTTTTATACAAATCGGCGACAAAAAGATAAAATCTTCGTCTTCTTCAGCATTAACTTTTGAAGTAATAGTCGCATACTTTTGAAAAATATATCTCTGGAAAGCTCTTGTTCTAAACGTCAACTGACTTCTTTGAACATGAAAATCGATCGTACAATTCCAAGATATTAAATTAATTTTGCTCTTCAGATACGTAGGTGTTGCGGTTTATTTTCTCTCCCTGCCAACTCTGGTCTCGGGGAATTACTAACGACGTCATGCTGTGTCGGTACTTCTTTCCTGTGCAAATATTATAAACTTTTTCCCCACACAAAAATCTCTATTCCAAAATGATTCACAATGATGTATTTCTTTTATTAATTATATGCCGCAAATGGCTTAAATCTAATTATTCCTCTTCTTGAGCAACTGCGAGGTTGCCATTTGATTGCTGCGTAAGGTCAATTTCCGAAACCTCCTCTCTCTTACACACAGCGGAAAGTTTTTATCGTTCTATTAATAGTCATGATCGGCTCCCTATCGGTGCGTCATGCATGATATCATTTCCTCGTGACTCGTGTTCTCTTATTATTGCGCCACGGTGTAACAGTCCTCTACATAAAATCTTTCTAAGTCATTCTAAAGACTGTAAGTTTTCCTCTCTTCTTTTGCCAATCAAATATGGATTCGACCCTTGAACCAATGGCACATGGGTTCAATATACTCCTACGCCAGTGCTGATAGGTCCAATTTTAAAATGCATGTAACTTCTATACTAACTAATAGATTTCATTCCAAATTGACACAACAATAGATCATATTATTTCAGATTATTTCTGACCAATAAATGTATGTATTGTTGCCAACATGATTTTACGCGCGCTGTTAGATCCAATGTTTAACTGCATGTAACGTCCATGTTATCCATTGGACTTCAACCAAATTTGGAATTCTTTACCTTAAGAGATGGAACTAAGAATATATTCAGTCACCAGGGCTGCCAACTGTAGTTCTCTATTAGGCTACATTATGCCAGGTATACGGTATTTCGAACTATTAGAAATGTCGATATTACCAACTTATTTTCGTCATTATTCTAGATAGATCCATATAGATTAATCATCGGCATGAATCCTAAATTTTAGGAATAGTAGGTTCTTTAGTTCGTCACGGAACTTCTTGTTTTTATTTATTTATTCGAATATTACTATTACAGAGCACGTAAAATCAATACTTCAAATCATGCCACATGTCTCTTTTCTCTCTCTGCCCACATTCGCTTCATCCTCTCTGACCTCTGCTTCCGGAGCTGTTCAATGTTCCGTGGCTGCTTTCGTTGTCTTTCTTGTTCCTCCCTGAAGATCACTTTTTCAATTTGGTCCCGAAATAATTCCTATTATATGTATCTGTAATGTTATAGTAGGCTTCCTTAAGGCCCTTTAGTGTCTGTGTAAACCACGCTGGTGGAACTTTTTGTTTAAAAATTTTATTAAAAATTTGTTTTGTTAGCCTGTCATTCAATTTAAATGCCCAAAAATGGCATTCGTCGTTTCCGCGTGGTGTGAATTATGTTCTCCACATGGGTTTATATTTCCTTGTTAGGTCGTGGTCTGTTAAAGTAATGTAGTTTTCGTTTGTTAACCTGAAATGGGTGTAGGAATACTTAGCCAATGAACTAGCCTCTTTGTTGTGGACGCTTACAATAAAACGTGATGTGTACTTCGCACTTATTTCCCCATTAGAAAATACCGTACGCGCTATACTGTATGCAATTACATGGGTGATTATAAACTGCAAATATACTAAAACACAAATAAAAACAACCTATGGCTACAAGGGCGATAGCCAAGCGTCTAGATCACTCGACCAAAGAAGAATTTGAGTTGCGCAGTCAATAATAGGCTCAGGATGTCCCGTAATGATTCGAACTAACGAAAATCTTTACTATAGTATGACGTATAATACACCACGTTGTATTTCAACAAGCTACTACAACGAACATTCAATTATACTCGTCGATAAGGACAAAGCGTATCTTGTTTCAACCTCCGATTGTGTCGATAAACAGTCAGTCGAGTGGTACGAGGTGGGTGTGCTCGGAAAGCAATTGTGAATCTCCCCCACCATGACCATTGCCACGTCCACATGCCATTTTGAAACGAGTTACAGGCACGGAAACATGGCTGCTACGATTGATTCTCCCGCTAAGTCGAGTTGAGTAGTGTAATTCGGTTTCATCAGGCAGATCGTAATAGTGCAGCGACAATTCTTCAAGCAGAAGGCAATAGTGCAGTGGAAATTCATCAAAGAATGAGTTCTTCAACCAGAAGGAAAACTGCAGTGGAAATTCATCAAAGAATGATTTCTTCAAGCAGAAGGTAATAATGCAGTGGAATTTCCTCAAAGAATGAGTTCTTCAAGCAGAGGGAATAGTGCAGTGGAAATTCATCAAAGAATGAGTTCTTCAACCAGAAGGAAAACCGCAGTGGAAATTCATCAAAGAATGAGTTCATCAAGCAGAAGGGAATAGTGCAGTGGAAATTCATCAAATAATGAGTTCTTCAACCAGAAGGAAAACTGTAGTGGAAATTCATCAAAGAATGATTTCTTCAAGTAGAAGGTAATAATGCAGTGGAATTTCATCAAAGAATGAGTTCTTCAAGCAGAGGGAATAGTGCAGTTGAAATTCATCAAATAATGAGTTCTTCAAGCAGAAGGAAATAGTGCAGTGGAAATTCATCAAAGAATGAATTCTTCAAGCGGAAAGAAATAGTGCAGTGTAAATTCATCACATAATGAGTTCGAGCAGAAGGGAACAGTGCAGCGTAAATTCGTCAATGAATGAGTTCTTCAAGCAGAAGGAAATAGTGCAGTGGAAATTCATCAAAGAATGAGTTCTTCAAGCATTAGGAAATAGTGCAGTGGAAATTCATCAATGAATGAGTTCTTCAAGCATTAGGAAATAGTGCAGTGGAAATTCATCAAAGAGTGAGTTCTTCAAGCAGTAGGAAATAGTGCAGTGGAAATTCATCAAAGAATGAGTTCTTCAAGTAGAAGGAAATAGTGCAGTGGAAATTCATCAAAGAATGAGTTCTTCAAGTAGAAGGAAATAGTGCAGTGGAAATTCATCAAAGAATGAGTCCTTCAAGCAGAGGGGAATAGTGAATCGAAAATTCATCAAATAATTAGTTCTTCTGATTCATGAAAACACCCACCCTCATATTGCTGCTTTAACTTCATCAATTTCTATGAGACGTTTTTAATATCCGATGTGCAGCCCCAACTTACTAGCGGACGATTCATCCCTCTCCCCTACACTGAAAAGATGGCTAGGAGGGCAGAGATTCCAGACTAATGACGAGTTTAAAAAAGCGTTAATGCCCGCGCCAGCTCACTAGTGGCAACACAGTGATCATATCAAAAAAGTAACCATATTTATATACAAGTTTCGGTAATACATTCATTTTGCAATTTACTTCTGATTTTTCACGTTCCATCGGACGTTGAAAATCAACGGCTCTCGTATTTCTGAAATGTATTGTTTGATTTTTCATTCTTCGATAAGGCTTTCATCAAAGAATGATGCTGGACTGCTGCACAATTTTAATTTTTGATCTTTAATTGTAATTTTAATTTAATAATTTGTCTGATAACTTGTGATATTGTGATATCTGTAGTAGTGTGTCTGCATGTAATTGAGATTACGATTTGGGAAGGCTGTGACCGTGCTTCTTATGTTAGGCACCATCTCAGCAATTGCTTGTAGTAGAAGTTGGAAAAGCACAAAAATACACTTCTAGGATGGCTGAGTTGAGAATCGAACCCTCCTCTTCAGAGTTCAGCTTCCCTGGGGCTGAGTGAATCCCGTTCCAGCTCTAAAACCAGAATTACTGTAAGTGTATTAGCGGAGCCGGAAACCGAACCCGGACCTCCATGGCGAGAACCAAGAATGCAAGCCATTACACCATGAGGTAAACATGAAATATTAATTCCGAATGGTTAGTTCCCTTTGTTCGCGGACTGGTTGTATTTACATGATAGTTCGTTTCTTCATCACGACCCGCTTGTCGTCTAGGAGCGTCGGTTTTATAGATCTGCTACATGCCTCTCTGGAGGCTATACATCATTATTATTATTATTATTATTATTATTATTATTATTATTATTATTATCATTATTATCATTATTATCATTATTATTATTATTATTATTATATCTGTGGAACGCGATAGAACGTATTTAGCTAGTGATGTTTTGATGTATTATACAAATATCCACTTTACAATACAACAATGTTTTTCTATGATGTCCTTACACTCTTCGAAGCATGTTTCGGCTCAGTGAGCCTTCTTCAGTCAAACACATTCTCATATGACAGTCTATTTGTTGATATTGTTAAGAAACTTTAAAAAAAAATCTTTTTACTATCGTCAAAATTATTTAAAATGGACATAATACTTAAAGAAATCGACTATGTGCAGAATTTCAGGTCATAGGCCCTTCGTCGTTAAAATACCAATACGACGAAGGACCTCCGACCTGAAATTCTGCACATAGCCGATTTCTTTAAGTATTTTAAGTCCATTTTAAATAATTTTGACGATTGTAAAAAGATTTTTTTTAAGTTTCTTAACAATATCAACAAATAGACTGTCATATGAGAATGTATTTGACTGAAGAAGGCTCACAGAGCCGAAACATGTATCGAAGAGTGTTAGGACATCATACAAAAACATTGTTGTACTGTAAAGTGGATATTGGTGTAATATATCAAATCAATACGGGAAAATCTAGAATAATGACGAAAGTGATAGATATTCATGTTTTGATGTGTAACATCTCTTCACTCGGTATCTGGATATTTTTGTGGCACTCGGTAGCTGGAAACTCTTGTCGGAGTGATTTTGGAAAAGAGACGGAAGTGTACGGGACGCAAACAATGAGCGCGCGCGGTGACGGGGATCAGTACAACGACGTACTGTAGGCCATGTGGCTATGGGGAATGTATATCGCATACAGATTAGTTCAAGGTTTGGAGACCCCATTTAAGATATTCCTACAATAAATCATATTCAAGTTGTCGTTCTTTGGTGTGCAAATATTCATTATATCATATTTGCTGAAAACAATTACGATTTATTAAATCTTCATACTTTTGCTGGATTCTTATTTAATGTAAGCACTCGAGGTGCTGTCGCCCATCTGGCTATGTGGAATCTATATCGCATCAACAAACAATCCAAACAGCGTAGAAATTCAGTATATTAACACCGACTACTAACAATAATTGAAACTTCGTTGGTCTGAACGTATCACTGGGAGAAACACATTTAATATACCTACTGCTCACCTAATTTTTAATCGCGCCTTTGGAAGTGCCCTCTATCGGCAAAAAGAGGCCATTTTCGATAACATCACTGGGATGGGTTCACTAACTGGCCTGTATAGAGCGCAACTCGCATCAAGTAGGCAGTGGATTGCTCCCACATACCGTAGTTCAACTAGTTGCAGGTAGATGTCACTACTGCAGAACCATTGGAGAACTTTGTTTAATTAAATATTTAATTTCCATTGCAAAATGCACAATATAACGCTCAATTGTATAACGCCCAGCACTCAAAAAATTATTTAATGTAAGCAGTCGAGGTACTGTCGGCCAAAATACAGCACTACGTTTAATGCATATAGCATACGGTTTAAATCAAGGTTAGGAGGATCCATTAAAGAAATTCCTACAATAAATCATCTTCAAGTTGTCGTTCTTTGGTGTGAAAATATTCATTATATCATATTTACTGAAAGGATTTGGCACGGGAGTTTTACAAGTAGCGCGCGGTGGCTGAGAATGGTACAACGATGTACTGTTGGCCATGTGGCTATGTGGAATGTAAATCTCATACGGTTTACCTAAAGGTTTTGAGGCCCCATTACAGATATTCCTACGATAAATCATCTTCAAACTGTCGATCTTTGGTGTGAAAATATTCATTATATCATATTTGCTGAAAACAATTACGATTTATTAAGTCTTACTACTTTTGCTGTATTCTTATTTAATGTAAGCACTCGAGGTACTGTCGGCCAAAATACATCACTATTATATCATATTTGCTGAAAGGATTTGTCATTGGAGTTTTACAAATAGTTATTGCAGAATTAATAATAGTAATGAGAACTTACCGATGGTAATAAGACGAAGGAATCCTTCATCTTTGCTGGCACAAGGTAGCACTAAGAGTTCATTCTTAAAAAAATGCGAGTAAGTAATATGGAATTATTCGATTAACATGTCAGATGTTACACATCATATGCGACTACTGTAAGGCTCGTTTTTTTTTATCTTCCAAAATCTCTTCACCTGGGCACTGAACATCTACCTCCGAACTTCAGTCCATGATTTCTTGACCCTGGTAAATTTCTTAGAGAAATAACGGTTTCTCATTAATGTTTTGAACTGAAGTCTATCTTATATAATTTCCTCTGTAATGCCAATTTCATGAAGCCATTTTCTATTTCACTAAGCCAGTTGCTATTAACTCATTGAGGGAACAAGGTTGAGGATCCTTTTGGTGAGCCTGTCATTGTTCATTCTGAGAATGTGGCCGTAGAACCTTAGTTGGCATTTCCGGAAGGTGTCTCATTCAGATTCCTTCTGAGCAAACTAGATCAAGGATTTTCCTCAATATTTTCCTTTCTTGTTTCTTAATGTCTATAATAAGAAATCTGCATCCAATGATCAAGGTTTCTCAAGCAAATAGTGCCTCAGGTAATGTCTTCATTTTTCGTTCTTCGATATTGATTTTTCGTTATATCTGTATTATTATTATCATCATCATCAATATTATTCTTTTTTATACATAGAGTTAAGCCTCTAAGGACTGCGCGGTAACAACCAACTTCACTTTAGTGTTTGGGTCTGTTCTTGTTCCGGCTTTGACTTCCTGCCATTATCTTCTGACCCCAGCAACGAGTGTCTGTTCATGTTCTTCGGACAAAGGTCCTCTCCGTCTTCCGGAAGTTGATACCATTTCAGAACCTTGGTAGTTGTTCACCAATCTTCTAAATGTGTTCCTGTCAGTCTGGAATACCAATTTGCCTGAGATCTTCTTCACATTCCTCGAACCATCTCGGCTTTGTTGCCGAGACTTAATGAAACTCTATATTATTTTTGTTAATCGATCATCAGTCATCTTCAAGAGGTGACCGTAAAATAGTAGCCGTCTCTTCTCAATTGATGCTGTGATAGGTTCTATATTGTTGTACAAGTCTTCATTTACCCTCTTTTGCCTTTGTCCAACAACCCATCTATTATTATTATTCATTAATCGTTTCAATTCTTTTAATATGCAATTGTTTCTGTCTTTATAAAGTTTCTTGTTCGATTCATTCGAATGGCGGAATTCTACTTGTGAATCAGACAGCTACACGAGCTGATGACCGAGACCATCAATCCAGAAGCTTGCCACGGTGGGTGAGTGGATAGCGTGTCAGTCTACTAACCCCAAGATTGCAGGTTCGCTCCTGACCGTGGTAAGTGATTTTTGAAAGGCGGCAAAAATACGATACGCATGTCATACGATGTTGGCATGTCAAAGAACCCATTTGAAATCAGTAGGCCGAGTTCATAATGGCAAAATTAATCTCGGGAGATTCCGCCAACACAAAGTTCCTCATTTCTCTACTAGAAAGCGCTATAATGTTCAAGGAGCTTAGATATCTAACATCTAACCTCCTTGACTTTCATAGTCAAAGAACAACGAAATTCGACATGCAAGCTACCCTCTGGGTGTCAAATAACAAAGCTTGCACCCGGCACTCGAGGCCATACGATATTTTTTTTTATTTGCGAATTGACCACTTCGGATCACGCTACAATTTCATTTTTTCTTTGCCTGAAGTTTCCTCTTCCTCCAGTACTCCTTCATATGGGCGCTATGCTGTTTCTTCTGCTCATCCGTCCAGGCTCTTCCCTTCTTTGTGGTTCTTGTGACGTGAAATCCTTCCAAATTTTGAATTATGTACCGAAATGTTTCCCTGTTTGACATCTGAACTTCCTGGATGTTGGAATTTTCGAGATCTTTTCGAACTTCATTAATCCATGTCGTTGTTGTCTTCTTGTTCCACAGGTAGTCGAATAACTGTTTGGCTAGTCTAGTTTTGTCCATTCTGTACAAGTGTCCGAGAAACGATAACCTCCTCTTCTTCATGGTCTCTGAGATTCTCTCCACATTTTTATAGACTTCATTGTTGCTCCGAAGTTTCCAGCCGGTTTCAGTCTGGACTGGGCCCATGATTGTCCGTAGTATTCTTCTTTCTAGGATCTCTAGCTTCTCCAACTTGTAATTTATCGAGAGGCATTCGCTGGCATACAGGCATTCTGTTTTTACTACAGTGTTGTAATGTTTTAGTTTGGCATTCCATGAGATGCATTTCTTGTTGTAGATGATTTTAGTTAGTCCATAAGCTCTTTCCATTTTTGAGATACGATCTTCTACAGCAGCTTTCTCTAGGCCGTTCTCTTGTATGGTTTCACCGAGGTATTTGAACTTTTTCACCCTCTGAATCCGTCCAATCTCTGTTTCAAGGAATTGTGGTCCATGTTTGTCATTCATCATGAACTTGGTCTTCTCTTTCGAGATCCTAAGTCCTGTCTTGCTAGCGATCTTTTCTAAGAGGTTGATCTGTATGGCCGCTTCTTCTACGTTCTCTGAAAGTATCGCAAAATCATCAGCGAAAGCCAAGCAATTAACTTTGATTCCTCCCGTTTTTCGTCCTAGGCAGATCGGGGCTATCTCTTGATTTTCAAGTTCGGAATTCCAAATTCTCACAATCCTCTCGAGGACGCAGTTGAATAGTAATGGTGATAATCCATCACCCTGTTGCACACCTGTCTTGATTTCAAATGACTGAGACAATTCTCCCATGAACTTCACCTTAGAAGTTGTGGCTGTTAAGGTTTCTCTGATAATATTGGCCAGTTTGGTTTTGACTCCAAATTCTCTAATGATCTTATCTAGGGTCCCTCTACGATATTATTATTATTATTATTATTATTATTATTATTGTTATCCAGAGAGTAAAGCATAGGAGTCAAATGAGTTCCTGTCACTACGGATGCTTATTAGAAGTTAGTGAGATCATTTTAAACCTCGTTAGCAGTTATCCTTGACCTGATGAGGTTTCAATACAGACACCCTAGGGGCCAGCTTAAGCCGCACAAGGCCTGGTATTAGCAGGAGTTATCTGTTAGTAGTCCCAGTACTGCCGTTAAATGTGTCCCTCTGTCCAATACCGTCCATCTATCAGAGCACTGTCCCTGTATATTCCACACAGAACTATCTCCTACAGCTTCTACCAGCTTTCATACCCGTCGTCGTAGAGTAAATGAAGTCATCTTCTAAGGATAAGTCCTGCGACAAAGAAATGTGGGAAGCATGTTGTTGGTTGGTTGGTTCTTAAGTTAAGGGGCTGCGACAACGCGGTCATGTAGCTCCGTGTACTTTGGGTGTGTGTAGAATCTCTCTGATAACCGGTGTTAATTGTGATGACTGTATTAGTGTGTGTTATCTGTTTTTTTTTATTTAAGTACTGCAACTTACAATTTTTCAAATAGTTCCTACTTTTGCCGCCAAGCGCCACCGTCAAGTTCAGAACTTAGCTACTAGACGCCACCGCAGTCGGCTCTTGGCAACGAACGTAGAAACCTAAGAGCGTTGTTTACATTCCTAACCTATCAAATTTAGCTTCACACAGGTGCAATTAGTGGAGGGTTCTTTAACATGCCATAAATCTATGACATGGGACCGCCGGCTTTACTTCCCCTCCGACGGAAGGCATACTGAGGGATTTTTTACGCTCTTAAAAAATCCGACGGCTTCGGCCGGGTTTGAACCCGCTATCTTGGGCATGCTACCGACTACGCCACCGAAGCCGCCAACATGTTGTTGTTAATAATTTTAGAAGCTTTGCGACATCGAGGTCATGTAGCCCTATGTACTTGGGTGGGTGTAGAATTTGTCAGATAACCCGTGTCAATGTTATTTCTGTAAGAGAGTGAGAATTTGCAATTGATGATAATAATATGATAATTGTTGTTTTAAGGGGCCTTACATCAAGGTTATCGGCCCTAATGGTCTGGCTGATAGCGAAAATGACAATGAAATGGAAACCATAACGAAAATTAAGCTGGACTGAAAATACTTACAAAATGGAACTCAGATTGAAACAACTTACAAAAGGGAATTTAGAAGGAAAATACTCAGAAAAGGAATAGATTGAAAAACACACACAAAGTGTAGGTTAGATTCAGAATACGTACAAAATGCAATGTAGAGTCGAAATACTTACAAAATGCACTTGAAGTTCAAAATACTTACAAATGCAAATGAGATTGAAAATACGTACAAAATGCAATTGGGGGTCAAAATACTTACAAAATGCAACTGAAATCGAAAATGCTTACAAAATGTATGGTAAATTCAGACTACTCATTCGGATTGACAATACCCACAAAATTCAATTTAGATTGAAAATACTTGAAATGAAAATCCATAGCCTGCTTCCAGTCTCCGACCGGGTCAGGAATGGAATGAATGAAGACCCCATCTAGCGGCGAGGATATGAACTGTGCCGGCTGTCGAGGCCTGACGCACTCCTCTGGGGCAATGAGTAAATGAATGACAGATGAAATGAAATGATAGTGGAGAGTGTTGCTGGAATGAAATTTGACAGGGAAAACCGGAGTACCCGGAGAAAAACCTGTCTGCCTCCGTTTTGTCCAGGACAGATCTCACATGGAGTGACCGGGATTTGAACCACGGACCCAGCGGTGAGAGGCCGGCGTGCTGCCGCCTTAGCCACGGAGGCTGTAGATTGAAAATACTTACAAAACTTAATTTAGATTCAACATACTAACAAAATGCAATGACAATCAAAATACTTACAAAATGCTCACCATACAAAATGCAATTTAGTTTGAAAATACTTGTAAAATGCGGTTTAGGTTGAAAATAGTTACAAAATGCAATTGAAATTCAAAATACTCACATAAGTGCCTCCACATACATTGAAAGACTTACTAAAAAGCAATTTAGATTCAATAAATGGAGGGTGGGAATTTAGAAGGAAAATACTCACAAAATGAATAGATTGAAAAATACGTACAAAATGTAGGTTAGGTTCAAAATACGTACAAAATGCATTGTAGAGTCGAAATACTTACAAAATGCAATTGATATTCAAAATACTTACAAAGTACAAATGAGATTGAAAATACGTATAAAATGCAATTGAGGTTCAAAATACTAACAAAATGCAATTTAAATTGAAAATACACAATGCAATTCAGATTGAAAAACACCCAATTCAGATCCAAAATACCCACAAAGTGATCTTCTACACGCCATGCTCTCCTACAACTACCGATGCAGGAAAGCACAAAACGTTTCGAGGATTCAAAGAAACTCAGAAATCAGAGAGTCTTAAAAATAACCAAGTTTTTCCCTGTAGCGAAGAAAATGTAAGTTTTCATTTACTTTTAAAAAAATCCGCGTCTCCACAATACTCAGTCATTACGGACTTGTTTCCAGTCTACCACCTCGTGGTGTAGCGGCTAGTGTTCTTGGCTGTCGCCCTGGAACTCCGGGGTTTCGTTCGGGGTTTGGTTCGGGGTACACTCAGCCTCGTGAGGAAAAACTGAGTAGATATGATTCGATTGTCATCTCAGCCTTCCTGGATGTGGTTTCCCGTGGTTTCTGACCACTTCTACTCCAGGCAAATGCTGAGATCGCCATGGACATCTCCTTCCCAATCCACAGTGGGTCAAAATCGAAATCTAGGAGGACAAAATTATTTATTTTCATAATTAAAAGATCAAAATGTATTACTTCTACAGCATTCTCATATAATTGCCGCTCACTATTCTGGGATATAAACGCATCTTAGTGTAAATCTGTCACCACTGTTCGAGCAGTCTGAATTGGAGGGTGAATGTAAGTGGCTGTGGTTTGGTTGTCTTTGTCTTTGAAGATGGAACATGCAGCTGAAGGTGTGATCTTTGTAACGTGTTTCAGTTATTAATGAACGTAATTGTTACGTAATTTTAGCTATATTTGCATTATATAATATTTAACTTTTTTTTGTTCATACTCTCTGCATGCTCCACTACATAAGTAGTACTACATGCACTTACATTACATTTTATAAATGAACAAAATACATTACATTATAATAATTCAATTTCTAGATGACTTAATCTTAACAATATCAAACAATATTATTCATCGTTTTTCCTTAGAGCTTGAAAATCCAGAACATTAAAAAATTTAGAAAATTCCTTCAAATACTTTTTTAATAGCACAGATTTCTGAATCGGCCAGTTATCATCTCTATTAACACTATTGATCAAGAATTGCCTAATATTTTTCACTTCACTGCACACGAAAATTTTATGATCTATAGACTGAGGGCTACTTTTACAGGAACACTCAGGATTACGTATAATTTTAAGTCTGTGTAAGTACGAAGCAATATTTCCATGTCCAGTCAGTATTGTAGGTGTTAAGGTGATTTTGGATTTTAATCTACCTGCAACTGTTGGAAAGAATTCTTTTTTAAGTGTGCCTTTTGAAGTTTGTTCCCAATTTTCCTGCCATTCATGAATTGATTCTTCTTTGAGATTTCTTTTAAAAGTTGAGATGGGTATTCTATCGAAACAAACCTCGCTTAATTTTGTAGCCTCCTTTGCAATTTTATCAGCCAGTTCATTGCCTGCAACACCTGTATGTGCCTTAACCCATTCAAATTTTACTATCCATTTTTTTCTTTTTAGAATAGCTTTAGTCCTTCTTATATTCTCAATTAGTTCGTTATGATTTCTGAAGTCCGCAATGGAGTCAATTGCTATTTTACTATCTGTGTAAATAATTACTTTCTTATCTTCATCATCCTCTGTCCTAGTAGGGGCCGATAACCTAGATGTTAGGCCCCTTAAAACAACAATTATCATCATCATCATCTGTCCTAGTAGTATCTAAGAACTCCAGATATTTAAGTATAGCTAATTGCTCCGCCTGATTATTCGAACAGATGTCTTGCAGTCTATATTTCAATTGGTCTACTAATTCGTGCAATCTGAATATAGCTATGCCAGCTCCCACTCCTTCACTTTTGCTTCCATCTGTGTAAATTTTCCATGGGATATATTCATTTAATGCTATTCTTGGATCTTCGGTACCAGGAAAATAGGCTGAATGGAGCCATCTCATAGGTTTTTCGGGGTGGTCAATGACATAGTTCATAGTTGTTTTTCCTGACTTGATTTTGTATAGAGTAACAATCTCTTTAGCCATTATATCTATAGGAGTAATTCCTGTAATAATGCACAGTGCCTCATGAGATACAGTGCGGTACGATTTTGCTATTCTCAAGAGAATAAGTCTTTGCACTCTCACGTATTTTATCATATTACATTTCTTTTCTAGGGATTCAATCCAGATCGGAGCAGCATATAACAGCATTGGCAATATTGCTCCTTTATAAATTGTTTCCAGAGCCTGGTGTTTTAGACCCCATCCTATTCTAGCCGATTTTGATCATGCGTTTATTAATTTAATACATTTTTCACTTACTTTATTGATGTGGTCATTGAACTTAAAGCGAGAGTCTATAGTTATTCCTAGATATTCCATCGTATCTACTTGTACAAGACGTTTCCAATTCATAAAGATATCAACTGTCTTCTTTGCTTTTCTTCTTCTTGATATTAGAATAACTCTTGACTTACTTTCATTAAAACGGATTTTGTTTTCTGTTGACCACTTAGTAACTTTCCGTAATTCCATATTCACAATATTTTCTGCTTCAATTTCAGTTTCAGCCCTGACTGCAATTATAAGGTCATCAGCAAATGCTATAGCTTTGGTGTTTTTACCGTATTCCAAACTGAGCAGTGAATTATACTGTACATTCCAGTACCCCGGTCCACAACATGAACCTTGAGGACATCCTTTATTAACTACTGTTTCCACTTGGATACTATTGGAATTCATTAACGTCGTTCTATCCTTGAAGTAGCTCTTAGTCAGGTAGTACAAATTTCTCGGGCATTTGAAGTCTTTTAGGGCCTTTAGGACACATGGCCACCACGCAGAGTCAAAAGCTCCTTTGACATCAAGACTAACTATAACGGTAATTTGACCATTTTTGAACGCCTCAGTTATAAATTCCTTAAGTGCCATAGCTGCATCAGTAGTAGACCTTTGAACTGTGAAGCCATATTGATTTTCGTTCAGTAGTTTATTGGTATAGAGGTAGTGATTTATTCTACTTATTAGACGTTTCTCTAATACAGGGTTATTCAAAATGAGTGTCGGGGTTTCGTGAATTTTTTGTAGAAACAGTGGATAACATAACATTGTTATTGTTGCAGTAACTGTTACACTAACTCTCAAAGTTTTGTTCTACATCGATTTAGTACCATGTATAACCTCCAGATGGCAGTAACAGCAGTATTTGACAAAATGGCGGTCAGCGGTAAAGAGAAGGCGTTTTGTACTCTCGAATTTCATCAAACCGGTCCGTTGCCAGAGTTCAGCGCCATTTTCCAACGACGTTCGGGAAAGACCCTTCCTCCGACAACTCTATTCGCAGATGGTATGCGCAATTCGTGAATACCGGTTGCTTGTGTAAAGGGAAAAGCCTTGCTCGTCCCCGCATGTCGGAAGCAAACGTGAATCAGATCAGGGATATTTATCTCCGTAGTCCTAAGAAATCGGCTACAAGAGGCAGCAAGGAACTGCATGTTAGAGCATTTTAAATTCAATAACTTCCAAGACGATTGATTGGACGTGGAATGGAACATGATCAGATGCTCTTATCCTGGCCACCAAGGTCACCAGACTTAACACCGTGTGACTTCTTCCTGTGGGGGTATGTCAAAGCTCAGGTATTTGTTCCTCCTCTACCAGCGAATATTCTGCAACTGAAGCAGCGTATCTGAGCCGCCTTCAACACCATCACCACCGACATGTTGGGGCGTGTGTAGGAAGAGATGGACTCTCAAGTTGATGTGTGTAGGGTGACCAGAGGCTCACGTATCGAGCATTTGTAATGCATGTAAAAAAAACTTTTTGAGTTACAGTACACAATAAAACACGATTCATCTTCCTACGTCAATTGCACTGTATGTTATGAATTTTTGTTACCCCGACAATCATTTTGAATAACCCTGTACTTTGCCCGCCACATTTATCAGGCTTATTGGTCGGAATTTAGAGGGATCCTGAATCTTATCTTTCCCTGGTTTTGTGATTGATATAAGTCTCGCATTTTTCCATCGCTTCGGGAAACAAGCATTCTTCAAGCAACCATTATATAATGATGTCATAGTTCTAGGGATACTTTCATACGTCCACCATAGTATTTTACTAGTGATTTCATCTTCACCTGGTGTCTTTTTATGACCTAGATCTTTGATTGCAGATTTAATTTCTTCTTCTGTAAATTCCCAGTCGTCCAGAGTGTCTATTGGTTCCTCTACTTCCTTATTTGCTTTTGCTGAGCAGTATCTTCCATTTCATCATCCTTCTGAATGAGATGGTTTAATATACACTGCATTGTTTCCTTTAAGTCTCTTGTGTAGTGACCTTCATTGTTAATAAGAGTTGATACAATTTGAGTATTCTTAATTTTTCCTGACGCTGATTTATAGACTATGTCCCAGGGATTTGAAGAAATTTTACTACAGTATTCTTTGCATTTCTGATTTTAGCTTGGTATTTAGTTTTTTCAGCAAAGTATTCAGTTTTTCGCTGATCTTGGAGGTCATTATTATTTAACGTTCTCTGGAATTTTCTTCTGAATGCATTTACTTTCTTCCGCATTATCGTAAATTCTTCATTCCACCAAGACACTGTTCTGTGTTTTAGGCTGATGGTTTTGCCAGAAGGTCTACTAACTTTGAAAGCCTGCATGCAAACTTTCGTCTGGGCAGAGCTAACTTTATTTACTATGTCCTCAATATCTGCAGAATTATTTATGTACACTGATAGTTTGTTGTCAATATCTTCAGTATGTTCTTCCTGCATTATTCCCCAGAACTGTCTTGCTATTTCTTTCTTTAACATTTCTTGATAAAATTCACGATCTTCTTCTCTCGTTATATATTTGATACCGGTGAATCTATTAATTTTAAAATTATATTTTCACTTAGAGTTTTCGTATGTCGCGTCAATCTGCGTCACTTTCTACTTAATGTTAAAATGTAGATAAAGTCTTGTAGTTTACGCCTGTTATAAGATTTTTGCATCTTTTTGCAACTTAGTTATTTTAAGTTTTAGAAAATGCCGCGCAACCAGTTCTCACACGTTTATAACTGTTTGAAGCACTGGGTTCGACGATTATGTCAAAAGTGGATCTTTGAGACTTTGTTAAAAGTAAATTAGGGGTAGAAAATTGTTCTGAAAAGATAACTGAATGCTGTATCCAACTGCTAGTCATAGACAATTTCTTGCATGTGTAGACAGACGTAGCTTAAAAAGGTCTTAACTGATGTTTATTATGAAGTAAACAAATTATATACGTTGCTTTCACTCTAAAATCATTATTAAAACGTAAAAAAAAAATTGTCCCCCTAGATTTCGATTTTGACCCACTGTGCCTCAACTGAATTACCAATACATGCACTAGTACAGCCATCGCAAAAACACAGGTTATCAGACAAAATTTCATACACTCCCAAAATACATGGGGCTATAGGACCACGATGTCGCAGCCACTAAAATACGCAACAATAACAACATGTTCTGTCAGGTGCAGTAGTTAGCGTATCGCGGTTGGTGGCCAGTGCTCAATAGCGGTTCGCCCGTATCCATGGTAACGGGAGCGCACAAAGGGCTGCTATGTAAATCACACGCGATATACAAACATTGTACTCGTACCATTTTATCGTGACAATATAACATCTCTTGTTCACTTCGTGATTTTATGACCAATTGAAATGGAAATATATTTATCAAATGGTCAATAAAATACCATGTGCTTACATTGATTTTATTGACTGCACTCAATGTACATCCCATCTGTCTTCATGTTTATGATGATAGCTCGGTGTTTGCAACAAAGCTTATTGAATCAATGAGGAATTCATTGACAAAGCTTTCAGTGTATGAAATGGTATACAAATGACCTTCATAGAAACATGAGGCCACCTCAGTTAGCTTGGCAGTCATGACAGAGGTTCGGGTTCGAATCCCGGCTGGAACGGGGTACACTCAGCCTCTTGAGACAAAACTGGGAAGAGAAGGGTTCGATTCCCATATGTAAGGAATGAAAAATGAAAATCCACAGCCTGCTTCCAGTCGACCGACTGGGTCAGGGATGGAATGAATGAAGCCTCCATCTAACGGCGAGGATATGAACTGTGCCGGCTGCCGAAGTCTATCGCACTCCTCTGAGGCAATGGTTAAATGAATGACAGATGAAATGAAATGATAGTGGAGAGTGTTGCTGGAATTAAATTGTTGACAGGGAAACCCGGAGTACCCGGAGAAAAACCTGTCTGCCTCCGTTTTGTCAAGCACAGATCTCACAGGGAGTGACCCGGATTTGAACCAGGGACCCAGCGGTGAGAGGCCGGCGTGCTGCCGCCTAAGCCACGGAGGCTCTCTCATATGTAAGGAATATGGTGTGAAAATCAACATTTCAGAAACGAAGCTTATGTCAGTAGGGAAGAAATGCAAGAATGCCAGATAGGAGGAACTAAATTAGAGCATGTGTATACTCTCACGATGGTAGTATGCTGAAAGATATAAAGGCTAAGTTAGAAATGATAACACTAGATGAAGCTGTTCGTATGAGTGGAATCAGATGGTGGGGTCATGTGAAGAGAATGGGGAGGAGTTTAATGAGTTTGGCTGTAGAAGGTAAGAGAAGCAGAGGTAGACTAGTAGGCGATGGTTAGATTCAGTGTTGAACGACTTCAAAGTGAGAGGTGTAGAAGCCGAGGAGGCTGCAGTGCTAACTGCTAATAGGGCATCATGGAGGTGACTATTTCGCTAACAGAGGCTTGCAGACTAGACTGGATGACGAAAGGCAAAACAATCTAAAAAAAAGATACGAGCCTTACAGTAGTCGCATATGATGTGTAACATCTGACATGTTATCCTACACGTATACTACACAGCTTGGACATTCTTAAGATGTTAATTTACGCTCCGTTTTCATACTGGAACTATGATGAATGTATAGATTGAATTGGAGATATGCTACTGTCACACTTGTGGCGCAGCGGTCAAGCAGTTAGTCTCTCACCAAGGTAGACCGCGTTCGATTCCCGGTGAGTACATGTGAGATTTTCGAATTGAAATGCCATGTCCTGTGGTTCGCATTCCACGTAAAAGGGAGGTACCGTGGATCATGATCGTGAGATTAACGGTCACACAAAACCACAAGATTCCTTCCTTTTACATTAATAATTCATAATAACAAAGTGACACACAACGTCGACTGTACTCTCAAATACTGTGAGCACATTCCTCAGTAACTATAACATTCATTATTCTCAAGACTCTCATACAATTCGTCGTAAACAATCAAAACATGTCTTCCTACAATCATGAAATGACCTAGTCTCAGCTTTTATTCCACTCATATAACAACATTCTGTTATGGATTTAATATTTGACTAGCCTACTCAACCACAGCTTGACAATAATGCCGCTTACTTACATGTCATTTATCGTCTTTGTCCTACCCCATGTGATGTTCAACCTTGAACGTGAAGCTTCATAAACTGCTCAATGACAAATGAAAGTCGGTGAAACATTTGCCACTGTGCTCGTCAAACCAGTGCCTGCTAAATGCACTGCCTACTGTATTACCATAATATGCTCGCGCTACAGAGCACACACTGCCTTGTTTCCAATACACACATTTTCAATCGTTATTGTAAAAGGGAGTGTTTTACAGATATTGTAGTTTATGTTCGATCCTCACTATTGTGTGTCAGAAAACTGTATCATGATGATGGTCATTATAACACAGTTTTTCATTATGATACAGTTTCTTCAGCCAATCAGAGCACGTTCATTGACCAATTAGGTAACGATACCTTCGCGCATGTGCTCAAAATCCAACATGTCGGACATAAACACAACATCGAACTATAATAAATTACCGACATGGAATACGCACCGTCCATGTGTTCGCGTAAATAAACTGGCGAATATGAGACAAGAAATAGCACTGCACCTTAATATCACCAAAGCTAATTTCTACACAGCCTTCAAACGACTCCGGTGACAATATTACTGAGGGACGGCAGATGTAAACATATGGCCTGCATATGGCATTGCAAGCACACAGAGCGCATGCGTCGGTCGTTCAAAGTTCTTGAAAAACAGAGATATCACACCCAGCGTTCGCTCTCCAACAATCACAAAATTCAAGTGGATGACTCTCAACAGGTATTTATGAATATTTATGTTAAAATATATAATAAAGTTATAATTATCATCGAACATAAACAGTCGTATGCAACTCGCCTATAATGATAATTAAGACACTCGTATGGAAATTATAAAACTCGCATACGCTCGTTTTATAAAAATACTCGTGTCTTAATTATAGCCATTATAGGCTCGTTGCATAATGTACTATTATAATACAGAACTCATTTTATTAGATGATTTGTAGCTTCCACCAGCACTAGCCTAAATAAAGAATACGATATGGATCAACTAGATTAATAGACGCGACACCGCTCATAACCTTAAATTCCTTATAAACAGGTCCTCTTCATTCACAGACCAACACGTAATTTCATACGGATTCTGTTAAAATGAGTCATATTGATATGATAAATATCGTTTAAAATGATAATCTGGTAGCTGGATCGATCGATCGAGCGGGCAGTTCATACTTCCCTTTTCCACCACTGCCAGCTAGTACACTTCCGTCCGATTGATCGAGCGGGCAGTGCATACTTCCGTTGTCCACCACTGCCAGCTAGTACACTTCCGTTTGATCCATCGAGCGGGCAGTGCATACTTCCGTTGTCCACCACTGCCAGCTAGTACACTTCCGTTTGATCGATCGAGCGGGCAGTGCATACTTCCGTTGGATCCACCACTGCCAGCTCGATCGTTCCGATCCACTTCCGTCCCCAATTTTCAAAATCACTCCCACAAAACTATCCAGCAACCGAGCGGAAAGATGTTACACATAAAAAATTACGAGTCTTGCAGTAGTCGCATATGATGTGTAACATCTGACATGTTATTCGAATAATTCCATATTACTTACTCACATTTTTTTTTAGAATGAACTCATAGTGCTACCTTGTGCCAGCAAACATGAAAGGATTCTCCAATGCATTTTCAGTAGTGACATATACCTGCAACTGTATGCGGGAGCAATCCACTGCCTACTTGATGTGAGCTGCGCTTTATACCGGCCAGTTAGTGAACCCATCCATCGGTGTTATTGAAAATGACCTCTTATTGCCGATATAGCGCATAGCCAAGTATAGGAGCGATTACAAATTAGGTGTGCAGTAGGTATATTAAATGCGTTTCTCCCAGTGATACGGTTAGACCAACGAAGTTTCAATTAATTATTGTTAGTAGTAGGTGTTAATATACTGAATTCCTACGTTGGTTGATGCGATATAGCACTCGAGGTATCGAGTGCTTACATTAAATAAGAATACAGCAAAAGTTTGAAGATTTAATAAATCGTAATTGTTTTCAGCAAATATGATATCATGAATATTTTCACACCAAAAAACAACAACTTGAAGATGATTTATTGTAGGAATTCCTTTAATGGGGCCTCCAAACCTTGAGGTAAACTTATGCGATTTACATTCCACGTAGTACATGGCATACAAGGAAGGAAGGAAGATTGTAGTTTTACGTGACCGTGAATCTTGCGATTATGAGCCACGGGACCTCCTTTTTACGTGGAATCCGAACCACAGGACATGGCATTTCACATAGAAAATCTCACATGCATTGACCGGGAATCGAACCCGGACCACCTTGGTGAGAGGCATACAGCTAGACCGCTGAGCCACCACGCCCCACATGGCATACAGTACGTAGTTGTACCGATTTCCGCCACCGCACGCGCTCATTGTTTCCGTCCCATGCACTTCCGTCCCATTCACTTCCGTCTCTTTTCCAAAATCACTCCCACAAAAATGTCCAGCTACCGAGTGCCACAAAAATATCCAGATACCGAGGGGAAAGATGTCATACATAAAAAATTACGAGCCTTACAGTGGTCGCATATGATGTGTAATATCTGAGATAGAAGAAACCTCACGTATACACCGGTATTTTATAGTATTATTGGCACAAATATTAATCTATTGTAAAAGGGAGTGTTTTACAGATATTGTAGTTTATAATACGGAACTCATTTTATTAGATGATTTGTAGCTTCCACCAGCACTAGCCTAAATAAAGAATACGATATGGATCAACTAGATTAATAGACGCGACACCGCTCATAACCTTAAATTCCTTATAAACAGGTCCTCTTCATTCACAGACCAACACGTAATTTCATATGGATTCTGTTAATTTTTTTTCTGTTAAAATGAGTCATATTGATATGATAAATATCGTTTAAAATGATAATCTGGTAGCAAAAATATCTACCCTGCCCAGGATTCGAACCCAAGATCTCTAAATTCACAGTCACACGCAATAAACCCACGGCTATTTCGACTACGCAAATATTGTGCACAAGATGGTGACTTATTTCCACGTTCCAATAATACTGCATTACGGAATTAAGTTTCATTTATATTTTGCTTGTTTCGATAATGTTCCTGACTGACATTGAGTTTAAAATGCCTTATTCCAATGCAATGCCGACTACTTACAATAATTGGTATTAAGGCATTTTACCATTTAAAAATACTGATACGACGACTTCGAACATGTACCAAGTCATTTGTTTAAATACCTTGACACCAGAGTTCGCATAAGCGTTTTCCGTTCAGTATGTCATATATATTCCACATGGCCGAGAGTGCGTCATGGTATCAATTTTCGACACCGCGCGCTGATTGTTTCTCTTACCAGTGCCAGCCGGATCGATCGATCGAGTTGGCAGTGCGTCCTATACTTCCGTTCGATCCACCACTGCCAGCTAGGGCACACTTCCATCCGATCGATCGAGCGGGCAGTGCATACTTCCGTTGTCCACCACTGCCAGCTAGTACACTTCCGTTTGATCGATCGAGCGGGCAGTGCATACTTCCGTTGTCCACCACTGCCAGCTAGTACACTTCCGTTTGATCGATCGAGCGGGCAGTACATACTTCCGTTTGATCCTCCACTGCCAGCTCGATCGTTCCGATCCACTTCCGTCCCCAATTTTCAAAATCACTCCCACAAAACGATCCAGCAACCGAGCGAAAAGATGTTACACATCAATAAAAAATAAATTAATAAAAAATAAACCAATAAATTAATTAATAACGCTAAATTTATAACTAACATAAAAATGCTCCACATGAAATTGATATTAACGCTAACAAAATTGCTAGAGTAAATGAATTTATATATTTAGGCGAATGGGTTACAGAAAATGGCAATGAAAATAAATCTGTAACATCAAGAATCCAGAAAATGGAGGTTGCTTTTCAATACACAAGAAATGTTAATAACAAGCAATGCTTGTCATGGAATAGTAAAATTTGCATTTACTTAACAGTGATTAAACCAGAAGCTCTTTATGCTTCAGAAACGCTCAATATACAACATAAAACATTAAAGGAACAATTAGAGATTAAGGAAAGGAAAATTACGCGAAAGATCTTAGGGCCCAGAATTAAAAAAGGCATACACTATCCCAAACACAACTCTGAAATATATATGAAAATTTCTAAACTTACCGATACCATGAGAATGAGACGAATTCAATTTTTGGGCCATTTGTAAAGAATGAATCATACGAGACTTACTACCGAATCCACAAATTTCTGCAGAACAAACGTACAAGACCAAAGTGGTACAAACAGGTGGAGAGGGACCTAGTGGAGATGGGATCGCCAGATCTGATGAATAGAAATGCTATCAGGAATATTGTTCACACAAGGGGTTTTGAGGAAGATCAAAAGAAACCAACAGGACGTGCATGGTCGGAGGAACAGAAACTACAACAATCCATGCATATGAAGAGCTATTGGGCAAGGAGGAGGGCTCAACATACGTTGATTCAGCGTGGTCCTAGTGTCCTATCCGCGAGGAGAAGAAGAAGAAGAAGAAGAACGCTATGGTATCGTCCAGACGCCGAGTTGTGAGAATTACGCCCTGGAGAGTTTCATTAACGCACTAGTAAATCTACACATACGTGGTACGTGGCTGTCGCAATTAAACACCCGTCAGTGCAATGTAACATGTTGGAGATAGAACCCGCAACTTTGTATTCTGAAGGCCAACGCTGTAACAACACTATTGCTCAGCTCTAATTCATGACTTTCAGCTCTACCCGTGAAGCACTCGTGTATTCGCGTAAGGTTAATATAGTCGAGTTTCAATCCAGCGTTCCACTATTCAATGGCTTCATTAATTGCATTGACAATGTTAATTTAATTTATCAACCAGCTTTAAATAAGCCTAGACTGCCTTCTCTTGTTGTGCACACGGCTGGATTCCTAACAGTTTTAGGTGGAATAAAAGATATTTCACATGGCTTACTGAGCCTTCACGGTTCAACAAATATATCTCCGATACAATTTCAACTCCAGAGTAACCCGGCTTGGCTTTACTTCAACCAAATACCGGTATATTTATGTGAATTGATCCAGGTCGACACAAATTTAACTTTGACTACACACATGGGTTTGGAATAAAACAGTCCACTTCTAAAATTAACCCCTATTCTGGTGCATTCGATAGTAATCAACATGTTCTTTTTGTCGCATTCGACTTAGCGCACGGTCTCAGAATTACAGTATTTTACCACTTGATGCCACGTTAGACTGATGTCGAATGTGGAAAATAACATTTGCAGCGCTATGGAACAGCATTTGGTTTTATTGATGAATGATTCCACGGAAATGCCATATAGAGGCCTAAAGTGCCAAATTGACAATATACACACATCAAAAAAAGTTTTGCATCACCTCGGTTCCAAGAGTTCCGGAACCGTTAAATACAAAGGGAATAGAGATCAACACAAACAACATTTCAGCTCGTTTTATTGCTCATGAGACCCACACATTGCATGTTGTACCATCATACAGCTAGACTTTCAGCATTTGTGGTCCAGATTGCAGTACACACCACTACCTCTAATACCCAGTAGCACGTCCTCTTGCATTGATGCATGCCTGTATTCGCCGTGGCATACTATCCACAAGTTCATCAAGACACTGTTGGTCCAAATTGTCCCACTCCTCAACGACAATTCGGCGTAAATCTCTCAGAGTGGTTGGTGGGTCAAGACGTCCATAAACAGCCCTTTTCAACATATCCCAGGCATGTTCGATAGGGTTCATGTCTGGCGAACATGCTGGCCACTGTAGTCGAGCGATGTCGTTATCTTGAAGGAACGCATTCACAAGATGTGCACGATGAGGTCGAGAATTGTCGTCCATGAAGACAAATGCCTCTCCAATATTCTGCCGATATGGTTGCACTATGGGTCGTAGGATGTCATTCAGGTATCGTAAAGCCGTTTCGGAGCCTTCCATGACCACCAGTGGCGTACGTCGGCCCCACATAATGCCACCCCAAAACATCAGGGAACCACCACCTTGCTGCACTCGCTGGACAGTGTGTCTAAGACGTTCAGCCTGACCAGGGTGCCTCCAAACACGTCTCCGACGATTGTCTGATTGAAGGCATATGCGACACTCATCGGTGAAGAGAACGTGATGCCAATTCCGTGGGGTCCATTCAGCATGTTGTTGGGCCCATCTGTACCGCGCTGCATGGTGTCGGGGTTGCAAAGCTGGACCTCGCCATGGACGTCGGGAGTGAAGTTGCGCATCATGCAGCCTATTGCGCACAGTTTGAGTTGAAACACGACGTCCTGTGGCTGAACGAAACGCATTATTCAACATGGTGGCATTGCTGTCAGGGTTCCTCCGAGCGGCAATCCGTAAGTAGCGGTCATCCACTACAGTAGTAGCCCTTGGGCGGCCTGAGCGAGGCCTGTCATCGACAGTTCCTGTATCTCTGTACCTCCTCCATGTCCGAACAACATCGCTTTGGTTCACTCTGAGACGCCTGGAAACTTCCCTTGTTGAGAGCCCTTCTTGACACAAAGTAACAATGCGGACGCGATCGAACTGCGGTATTGACCTTCTAGGCATGGTAGAACTACAGACAACATGAGCAGCGTACCTTCGTCCTGGTGGAATGACTGGAACTGATCGGCTGTCGTACCCCCTCCGTCTAATAGGCCCTGCTCATGCATGGTTGTTTACATCTTTGAGCAGTTTTAGTGACATCTATGAACAGTCAAAGGGACTGTATCTTGGATACAATATACACAGTCAACGTCTATATGCCGGAGATCTGGGAACCGAGGTGATGCAAAACTTTTTTTGATGTGTGTATTTGCTTTGTTCATGAAGTATTTTTATATACAGAGGTGGCCAAATTATTAAGTTATGGCAAAGCTGAATAGAACCAAAATTATTTATTTCAAATTAAGATACAACGCATTAAAATGTAAGGCTTTATTTGAGTCCGAGTCTCCGTTACAGGACATTTCTTTGTTGTATTTAGTCATGCATTCAAAAGTTCTACAAGAAATCGTTTACGTACCAAAATCTGATGAATTTACGCATTTAACGTTAAAGCGCTTTTATATTACAGTATATTATGTTCGACGATGTCGAAATGTGAATATTATATATCAGAAAACTGTATCAAAATGAGGGGCATTATAACACTATTTTTCATTATAAAACAGTTTCTCCCACCAATCAGAGCTCAAGAAGCAGTTGTGTGACCAATTAGGTAAGGATAGCTATGCACCTGCGCTGGCTTCCACGGCCCCCTATTTTAAATGTCACTGCATGGCTAGTGTCATAGTGGGGTATTTGAGAAGGTCATGGTCAAATACAAGGTATTCTCTGCGTGCCATGCGCTCTGTTCAGTACATAAAACTGGCGAAATCTCAACAGATATTTATAAATATGTATGTTTGAACATAAAATAGTTATAATATCGTCGAACATAAACAGTCGTATGCAACTCGCCTATAATCATCATACTAATATATAAAAATGAGATGGTGTGTGTCTGTCTTTCTGTCTGTCTGTCTGTCTGTCTGTTACTCAATAACTCAAGAACCACTGGTCCGATTTAAATGAAATTTTGCATGGATGTAGCTGATGTACCATGTATACATATAGGATACTTTTAATTTCGACATTTTGCACTATTAAACAAGAAGTTCCGTGACGAACTAAAGAGCCTACTTTTCTTAAAATTTAAGATTCATGCCAATGATTAATCTATGTGGATCTATCTAGAATAATGACGAAATTAAGTTGCTAATATCGAAATTTCTAATTAGTTCGAAATACTGTATATCTGGCATAATGTAGCCTAATAGAGCACTACAGTTGGCAGCCCTGGTGACTGAATATATTCTTAGTTCCATCTCTTAAGGTACAGAATACAAAATTTGGTTGAAGTCCAATGAATAGCATGGACGTTACATTCAGTTAAACATTGGATCTAACAGCGCGCGTAAAATCATGTTGGCAACAATGTCATGCATGTAATGGTTAGAAATAATCTGAAATAATATGATCTATTGTTGTGCCAATTTTGAATGAAATCCATTAGTTAATATAGAAGTTACATGCATTTTAAAATTGGACTTATCAGCAGGCTTAGAATCATGTTGGCAGCACTGACGTATATTAGTTACTCCAAATTCATCTAGAATGCCAGGTACTATACGTGTGCAAATTTTAGAGCTATTGGTTTGCATACTTTCTGATATATTGATATTAGGGTAACATAAATAGAGACAGCACATATTAACAGTTGGCAGCCCTGGTTGCCCTTAAGAATACGCATAGTCATATCTGTTATGGTACACATAGCACATACGAAATTTGGTTGAATTCCAATTGATAGTGTAGAAGTTATATGCATTTAAAAATTGGACCTATCAGCAGGCTTATACTCATTTTGGCAACACTGCCATGTATGGCCACACATTTGCCCGATCTCATAAGACTACTTTTTCCTCATTTTTGCAAAATGTGAAAAGTAGGCTAAAAATGGCGACCATTTTAGTGACGTCACTACACCCTTTGGTTTCCAAATTTCATATTTCCATATCAAATAAAAAGAGAACGCTAAGAAATAGCAAACTTTTGATGACACATACGAGCTTCAAAATTTAATTTCCTATCCGAGAGGTCCTTATCACTTTTCGTGTATCACCAACGGTTAGCGAGGAAAACCCACATATGTGACGTCACTACACCCTTTGGTTTCCAAATTTCATATTTCCATTTCAAATAAAAAGAGAACGCTAAGAAATAGCAAACTTTTGATGCATACACGAGATTTAGCATTTAATTTTCTATCCAGAAGGTCCTTATCACTTTTCGTGTATCTCCAACGGTTAACGAATAAAACCTAAATTTGTGCAATAAAACATGGTCAACACCGAGCGGTGCAGTATATCTCTACGTACATAAAATGTAAAGTTTGTATGTTTTTGTTCGCAATTTATACGGAAATTTGAGTTATTTACGCGTTTCAGACTGTTTTATTATGGATGCGCGCGAAAATAATTTTTTGGTCTGTCTGTCTGTTTGTCTGTGGACAACTTTGTTCCCTTTTAACTCGACAACGGCTGGGTGTATCAACGTAAAATTTGGTACAGATATCCATCAGAGGCACGACACTAATCATTGATGTAACCCTTCTCCGTACCTCTCATAAAAGAGGGCCTACCCCCTTAAAATACATGCTGAAATAGGAGTAGAAGGACGAGACAAAGATCTTTTTCAGCCCCTCAATGTGAGAGACAAAACTCGGGGGCCCTAAAGGGTCCCCGAAATCCACATTTTAAGGCCCTAAAACCAACCGTTTTTGAGATATTCCCAGAAAACTAATTTCATTTAATAAACTAATGAACGAATACAAGCCGGTAACCATGGCAACAGATTCTCAGAGGTCCATCTATTGCTGCAAGACGCAATGCAATTCCATTAATTACATTGGTGTGAAAGTTTGCAAACGGCTAGAAGGTTATCACGGAACCAAATTAAGCTGTAAAATTCATCAATACGTATAATGCGCTTAAGGGGGTCAAGGGGTACACTAGAATTTTTTCACGCGATTTACACCTGCGGGTGTCGTACGGCAGGTATATTATATTCCTATCCCTATATTATATTATTATTAATATTAGTATTATATTATGGCGTACAACGAGGAGACAAATCACCTCGGTGCCAGAAACAAAACTTGGGGGCTTCGAAAACTACATTATAAGGCTCTAAAACCAACAGTATCTGAAATATTCCGAGAAAACTAATTTAATTTAATTTAACAAACTAATGAAGGAATGGAAATCGGTAACCATGACAACATTATCTCAAGGGGTGGCATCCAACTTTCCATCTATTTTAGGTAGATTTCATTAGAAAGCTAACTATTGCTATGGGTCCCATGTTTCGACTTCCGGAAAATTTCGACATATCTTCGCGTTTCACATCCCCCAGACCCCAAAACCACCGTCAGTTCAAAAGTTTATACATAATTTATGTATGTGTATATATATATATATATATATATATATATCAGTTTCTTGTGGACACGATAACTGCCGTAATTTTGCACCAATCACTTTGAATTTTTTACCGAATATGTATACCTATAAAATCTCGGTCGAGTTCGTTACAGGGCTGAATCGGTCGAAGGGGGTGAAAATGGGGGGCTTTTTTGAAAAAGTGAAATATTGCTATAACTCTCTTAATATGTGACATATCGAATCCGTTCAACGTTCAAACTATGTTTCGGATAAAATCCAAAAATTTATGTTCGAAGAGTTTTTTTATAGCACCAACCATTGACAAAAGGGGTGGGAAAAAGTGGGTTTTTCGGGAAACATTAATCATATCTCTCTTAATAGGCACAATATCAAAACCGTACAAAATGGACAATATTCCCCTAATAATTACCTAAAACTTTTGTCTGAAAGAATTTCTGATATGACCCACCATTACGCCAAGGGATGAGAAAAATGATTTCGGAATTATAAGAAAATGCCAAGAGCTATCAGAGGTTGCCATGGCAACACTACTAAATTGATGAGGGATGAGCCATCAGACGTTGCCAAGATAACGCACTTGCACGAGATCAGATTCAGATTTTCATCTGACTAAGTGTGAAACGGCTTCGGTGACGTAACTGGTAGCATGCTGAATGTCTATGCCCAAGGTCGCGGTTTCAAAGCCGGCCGAAGTCGTCGGATTTTCTAAGAGCGCTAAAAATCCCTCAGTATGCTTTCCTTTGGAGGGGAAGTTCCAACGTTCGTTGCGAGTTGCTGGTTGCGGTGGCATCTAGTAGCCATGTTCACAGCTAGGTGTCGTTGACGGTAGTACCTGGTACCAACATTAGGAACTACTGCTTGAAATTGACCGTCTGCAGTCCTTACCTGAATTACAGACTAATACAGCCATCCCTAAGTACACGGGGTTACATGACCGCGTTGTCGCAGCCCCTAAACTGAGCAACCAACCAAAATCTCTGCGGGAGATATAATTTTGCGTGAAGAAGTAACAGACCGTTACATAGTTACACATCAGTGTCGAAACCTTGCATAAGGACAGTGTGACCACAAGTATAAAAATGGACCCCAAATTACAAGAAGGTTACCGTTCCCATAAGACAAAAAAATGTTTTAAAAAAGCATAAAATGACGAAAAACAAAGTTAATTAAGCTCCAATTATAAAATATCTTCTCGCAATAAATGAGGTCTGATCCTTCTACGAAAACCTGCATATTCTGCCTATTTTCGCCTATCCCCAAGTTTGTCCGGTGAAATCAACCTCCGTCTTCCGGCGTGCCGAGAGGACTTTTTTGTAAGAAGCAATATCACTCCATTTATACCTTGCCACGGTGGGTGAGTGGATATCGTGTCGGTCTACTAACCCCAAGATTGCAGGTTCACTCCTGGCCGTGGTACAGGCCGGACGTTTGTTTTAGACGAGTGAAAAATCTTAATGGAAGCCTGGAGGCGAGTGACTGCAGTACCTGTGTTGTTATCAGCTGCCCCAAGCGCTCCGATGATTGATAAAGCTGTTTCACACTATTGCTGAAGTATAGTCACTGGCAAATATAATGACGTTCTTTTCGTAACTACTGTACGTAACGTGTACTTCCGTGTCACACAATACTTCGACGTGGACTGTACTGTCTGCTCAAGTCTGGAATTCCATTACATCAGATCGGTGGTGACAAATTTGAAGTGATAGGGTGAGAGAGCGACTGTGTACAGGCTCACCCGCAGGCTTCAAGGTCAAGGGCAATCTTCTAAAACAAACGTCCGGCCTGTACGTGATTTTTAAAAGGCGGCAAAAATATGACTCGCATGTCATACGATGTTGGCATGTCAAAGAACCCATTTGAATTCAGTAGGCCGAGTTCATAATGGCAAAATTAATCTCGGGAGTTTCTGCCAACACAAAGTTCCTCATTTCTCTACTAGAAAGCGCTATAGTGTTCAAGGAGCTTGGATATCTACCCTCCTTGACTTTCATAGTGATTCAAGGAACAACGAAATTTCGACATGCAAGCTACCCTCTGGGTGTCAAATTACGAAGCTTCCACCCGGCACCCGAGGCCATACGATATTATTATTAGGCTGCTCCATTTATTACATTTCTGTGAAAGTTTGCAAATGGCTGTAAGGTGTTCACGGAACCAATGTAGACTGTATAATTCGCCAATGCAATTAAGGGGGTCAAGGGGTAACCTAGAATTTTTTCATGCAATTTCACGTGCGACATATAGTACAGAAAGTCTATTATATCTACAAACAGAAGCATTATTTTCAAAAATTCCTGAATTAAATCAGCATTTTTGCGGCTTTTAGGAATTTGGGCTATTTGAGGCTAAAGAACCTGAATTTTCATGCCCCACAAGCCTTTATAATTTATGAAAGAGGTCGTCCTGTGTATGGGGACCTAACACAACGTAGAGGGTCATTTTTTATGTGAGGTGTATTGCGTTTCGTCTACAAGGCTTTCAAATCTATTTCACGTCAGGAAGTATACGTTGGGTGAATTTAGTTTGAGAGCACATTTTAACTAATCTTTTTTTTTTTTTTTCGACATACGGGTTCATCGTAAGGATGATTTTGTTTGATATATATGGTAGATATACCCATATTTGGATATCTGGGTGATATGTTGTAGACAATAGAATTGTCTGTCTGTCTTTCTGTGTATCTTTATGTACGCCTATAAATCGTCTTCGGATGCTTGGTGCATCGTAAAATTAGGTATGGTAAACATGAGTCAATACACCAATCATTTATAAAACTCCTCACCGTACTTTTCATACAGTAGAAGGGTGGATATAGGGAAAAACTTTTCAAAATACGTGCTAAAATAGGCGAAATATAAAAATTATCCTAGAAGGACGATCAAAGCATATGTTGCGCTTCTCATTGTGAGACACAAAATTCGCGAGTCTATAAGAGGTTTCCGAAAACCACATTTTAAGGCCCTTAAATTAACAGTGTGTGTGATATTCCCAGAAAACTAACTTCGTTCTGATAAACTTATAAAGGAATGACAAACCGCTTACCATTGCAACAGTAGTTCAATTGATAATGTCTGGTGTTAATATATAACACCGTTCGAAGAACGGGTACTTCTGCTAGTGGTAAATATGACACTCGCATGGAAATTATAAAACTCGCTTAGCTTGTTTTATGAACATACTCGTGTCTTAATTATTGCCTTTGTAGGCTCGTTGCATAATGTACTATTATAGTTCTTGCACTTTCCTCGTTAACGTGCGGCTCGCCTTTGAAATTTGCCTGGGCGGATATGTTAACATTCTATGGCTGCCTGGAGCAAAGGCTTTCCCAGCACGAGGCACAGCGTTGTCAACTTTTCACCGTAGCCACTGAGAGCAAGCAGTTAGACTGGACAGAACTACGTGCAAATGTACAACACTGGACACCTGATACCTGCGTGACACGCGAGCTGGCCGCCAGGTCGGGTCCTCGGAGTCCACGTGGAGTGATAGAGGAAGCATTCTATTGGTCAACAACCGTCAGCTATTGGTCAGTAGCGAACAATGGTTATTGTCGGCGCGTGTTACTGCCGTACGTTTGAGTCGCCGCTCGCTAATCAGGAAAGTAGGGAACTATACCTCCCATTGGTAAAACCCTGCGCGGATGCGCATACCCTCGGATATCCGCAACATTTTTCGCCATGCGGATATACTTTGCATGGCTTTGCGGATAGCGGATAAGCTGCGGATAATGTTTGGAGTAAATTTGCAGATAGTTTTTAGAATACAATCCGAACTTGTTGAATATCATGGGGAAAGTTGGGTAATTGTGCGCAGCGGCTAATCGTGCGCACCTATGTTTTTCGAGTTGGTAGTACAACTAGCAACTCAATTCATTGCTACTCTCAAGCTGTCATCGTACTTATCAGATAGGAATAGTCAGCATGATGCCAGTTGCAATGTAATAACCGCGAGGCTTGGATGAAGAAACTTAACACGTTGCATGTTATTTTCTGTAGCCAGCAAATAAGAAGGTAAGCCTACAGTTGTGATTCAATTATTATTTAAAATTAAATGTAGTTTTTACCGTGGTTTTGCATGTATTTATTTTTCAATATAATAGGTTAGTTTACCGGGATTCAGTGAGTTACGTTTTAAAAGCAGAGTGGGGTAATGGTGCGCAGAACATATAATATGATACAAGTAAATACAACCCGACATTAATGGCAAAATATTTCGTGTTTGTTCTCCAGATGCCAAGAAATTATACGCGGAAAACGGAGAAAAACTCATACCCAGCAGAAAATGTGCAGAAGCTCTACGTGCAATTAGGGGTGATGGGAGGAAAATAAGGGAAGTGGGGAGAAGTTTCAACATTAGTATGGCTTTCCAACACTCATCCCTTGGGCATAATTTCCCAACCCATGTGCATGATTACCCTGCAAATATTATTGTAATGCCAGTAGATTCGGATAACAAACTTGTGGATAAAAGTCGCGTGGATGTGGGTCGGATGCGGTTAAGGGTCGTGAGGATGCGGGGCGGATGCGGATAACAGTCGTGCGGATGTGGGGCGGATGCGAACAACAGCAGTGCGGATGCGGGGCGGATGCGGGGCGGATACCCATTGGTTGAAGTGGTATTGGCACCGCCTCTTTCGGCGGTTCGATCGGCAATTTCCATGTGGCTTGGTAGCCAAATAAAACCTCTCTAAAAGAAAGTAGACTAGCAATCAATTTATTTCACTGACTACGTCATAACGTGATCTTGAGTATCTGTTATACTCTACCAATAGAGGTGGTATAGAAATAGTCCTCACAGTTGTCGAGGAGGAGTACGACCAGGATTTACACTTGTCGACAGAGCCCCTTTATCATGTGAAGTGGCAGCTTTGCGATAAAGATCCCCGTCAACTCAACTGACAAGCATGTCATAGATGGAGACATACAACCACATCACTCCAAACCTATTCTGTGGCCAATTACAAATTTTGTTGTAAGGGATGAAATATCTACACCATCTGCTCCTAATGATTTGAGTGGAAATGAAATAAGCCGGCCCCGTTGTGTTGGGGGTCGCGCACTCCGAGTTCGATTCCTGGCTCCGTCGGGCATTTTAGACACTAACGTCAGGGCTTAACCCTTTATAGGATAGTGGTCTATGTATTAACCACCTCCTATAAAAGGAGTTTATGTTCGACGATGTCGAAATGTGAATATTATACATCAGAAAACTGTATCATAATGATGATCATTAAAGTACTGTTTTCCATTATGATACAGTTTCTCCAGCCAATCAGAGCTCATTCATTGACCAATTAGGTAAGGATACCTTCGCGCATGCGCTCAAAATCCAACATGTATATATAAATTACCGACATGGAAAGTGCACCGTCCATATGTTCGCGTAAATAAACTGGCGAATATGAGACAAGAAGTATCACTGTACCTTAATATCCCCAACGCCAATTTCTATACAGCGCATTGCTTTCAAACGACTTCGGTGACAGTTTGATTGAATGCTGGCGCACATCGGCAGGCTGTAAACATATGGCCTGCATATGGCATTGCCAAGTACACAGAGCGCATGCGTCAGTCGGTCAGAGAACATGGAAAACAGAAATATCAAACCCAACGCTTGCACTCCGATCATAAAATTCAAGTCGCTGAATCTCAACAGATATTTATGAATATTTATGTTAAAACATATAATAAAGTTATAGGCCTAATTATCGTCGAACATAAACAGTCGTATGCAACTCGCCTATGATTGCCATTATAGGCTCGTTGCATAATGTACTATTGTAGACTAATATCAAAGGTGCTAATAGTTGAAACATTCAACCTAATTACAACAAAATTTCTTGTAGATGTAATATTTCTGAAAGGCAAATATTATACCTGTCTCCTTGAATATGGGACTGCTAAAATTTCAACTAGTAAAATATAATCAAAAATATTAAAATCAAGCAATAAAAAACTGAAATATACAAATTAAAATAAAACACACTACAAATTAAAATTAAATTAAGATTATAAAATTAAAAAGTTAAAAATTTACAAAAATGAAGATAATAAATAAAGAAAATTTTTAAAATGTATTTAAATAAAATTAATAATATTGAATAATATCTAAAATCAAAATTAAAATTATAATAATCAAAATAAAAATTAGAGCAGATATGAAAATTTAAATTAAAGCAATTGGAATACAGTATAAATTAGAAAAAGAATCGTCTGCCCTATAAAGGGTTAAACAGGGTGCACTCAGCCACGTGAGGAGAGTTTAGTAGTTGTCTGACAGTGAAACAGTATGCCGGTTATGGAACTAAGATTAACTGCCGAGGGAACCCAATGCGCTGATCACGCTTCGCACCGCAATCAGTAGGGCAAATGGCTCGGTACCGGTCGCTTGGTAGACCAATGTCCTCAATAGGTTGTGATGCCATGGGATTTGTTATGGTTTTGTCAGTAAATTAAATAATAACTATTTATTTATTAATTAATTAATTCATTCATTCATTCATCATTCATTCATTCATTCATTCATTCATTCATTTATTTATTTATTTATTTATTTATTTATTTATTTATTTATTTATTTATTTATTTATTTATTTATTTATTGGTATGGAATTCACAGACCAATCGAGGTAGGTAAACGTACAAGGGCATGGGGCAAGGTTATTTTCGGACTAAGAAAGTGAGTTGGTTGAAATCTCTAAGACAGTGGTCCATGTAATTTTTATTTTTATCTTTCGATTTCCCAATTTTTTTTATTCCGGGTGATTGAAGCAATGGTACGTTGTAATAGTTCACAGCCACTTCCCTCCAGCTACTTGGTTAGTTTCATCGATATTCATTCATTTTGTTTTCACTGATGAGGGTGGTTTTTACAGCCGGATTCCCCCTGTGACGCCATTCACCACGTAGAGGAATCATCTTTTTTCATCCTAGACTCCATAAAAACGGAATAACAAGGAGACGCCTGGCATGTCTCTTTCCAAATCCATCATTGTATTTTACTGACCGCGTCATAACATGTTCTCGAGTTGAGGTGGTTTAAAAAATTAGTCCTCGCAATTGACGCGAGAGAGCTGGAATCAGGATTTACTCTTATCGGCGGAGCCTCTTTATCATGTGAAGTGGAAGATTTGCGATAAAGATCCCCGTCAACTCAACTGACAACCATAACATAGATGAAGACATACAACCTCACACCTCAAACCCATTCACAAGAGATTATACTGAATATGGAAAGGTGCCTCATCTAGTCCACCTCCTGAAGTATTACCCTCTCAGATTGAACAAGCAATGAAGGAAATTGGAGAAAGATATTAAGTGGGAGTGAAGATTCAAGGAGAAATAATTTCAACTCTGAGATTTGCCGATGACAGTCATCTTGGCCGATACGCCTGAGGATATGAATGGGTTTCAGAATGGTATGGACTCCGTCTTGAGGAAAGAATGCATGATGAAAATTAATAAATGTAAAACAAAAATATTGGAATGCAGCCGAAATAAATCAGAAACCGCTATGGACATCAAATTGGCAAGTGAAAAACTAAGGGAAGTAGGAGACTTCTGTTACTTAGGAAGCAAAATAACCAGTGATGGACGAAGCAAAGAGGATATAAAAAGTAGGTTAGCTCAGGCAAGGAAAGCATTTCTACAGAAAAGGAATCTGTTGACTTCGAATATAAATTTAGGTATTAGGAAGTAATTTTTGAAGGCCTTTGTCTGGAGCGTGGCGCTCTATGGAAGTGAAACTTGGACTATTGGTGCAGCAGAAAAGAGGAGAATTGAAGCGTTTGAAATGTGGTGTTAGAGGAGAATTATGAAGATCAGATGGGTAGATAGGGTTACAAACGAAGAGGTATTAAGACGAGTGGGAGAGGAGAGATGTTTCTGGCGACTACTAATAAAGAGAAGAGGAATAGCAAGCTTAGTTATGGAAGGAAGGACAAGAACTGTAGGGGTAAACCAAGGTTAGAATATGTTAAACAGATTGCCTCGGATGTAGGGTGTGGTAGCTATGTAGAGATGAAACGATTAGCTCAGGACATGGAGGCATGGAGGGCTGCATCAAACCAGTCAAAAGACTGAAGATTCAAACAACAACAACAACAATTTATTGCCGGCGGTCGAGATGGGAACTATTATTTGTTTACTTGTGTCACACGCAGGGGCGGCCGCTCTTTATGTGCTGAAGTGCTGGGACAACAGCTAAGACCAGTCATCAGCGATTCTTTGTTCGACCACAGAGAGGCAGCACTGGTTACACAGAATGTGAACGTGGCCAGTGGCACTATCTGGACTCAGCAATATGATTTAAGAGGGAATCGCTCAAAGAAAATGGGGTGAAAAAAGCAGAGGAAGCCATCAGCTGTTCCCGCCAGCAGGTCTTTTTCAATACTCCCAACCTACTTATTCTATAGCCACATTTTGTAAATTTTGTAAATCGATGTACTATAAAAATTATAATGTTTATGTCGTCAAAATAAGGACATGATTATTGTGATGCCTAGTTCATAAATTTCACTATAGCAAAATAACATGTGATTTTGCATTACGGCGTTGCTGGTTTCATTTTAATGCTTTTGGTAATATTGAGTAGTACTGTTTTTGCGCGGTCAGACCAAGTGTTTCCGAGTTCGTGTATATTTTGTAATTGCAGGTGTTATTGTGTGCAGTACTTAATTTTGTATGAGGAATGAGTATATGTGTTGAGTTTGTTTGCGTGTTTGTGCAATATGGAAAGCTCAGTGGAGAGCCTCTTGAAAACCCCATTTTCAACCAGAACTCTTGATGAAAAAACTAAGGTAAAGAAGTTAGATAGACCTACCCTGGACTTAGATATTGCTCAGAAAGCCACTTCTAACAAATCTGCATACACTAGAAAATGTAATAGAAAAGTGTATGAAAACGATTGGGTGTGCGGGTGTGAAATTAGAAATGCCCTTTTCTGTTTCCCTTGTTTTGTGTTTTGGCAATAGTGATTCTTGGGGAACAGTGGGTGTTAGAGATCTTGGGCATCTAAACGCTTTAATGAGGAAGCATAATGACAGCGAGAAACACATCAATAATTCTTTAAATTTAAGTGCTTTAGGAACAGTTAATATTGCAACACTATTAAGCCGTGCTTATCATGAAGAAAAAGAAAAGCACAATCAACAAGTGGAGAAGAACAGGTATGTGCTATCCAGAATTATAGACTGCATTAAGTTTTGTGGTGCGTTTGAATTAGCCTTAACAGGGCACGACGAAAGTGATAATTCAGACAATCCTGGCGTTTTCTTGGGCCTAGTAGATTTAATTTCCAGTATAGACAGTGCAGTAAAGGAGCACATTGAATCTAATAGAGTTTTCAAAGGGACCTCAAAAACCATCCTGAACGAGCTGTTGGACTGCATGTTAGAAACCTGCAGAGAAGTGATAGCAGAAGAAATGCAAGCATATTTTGTTAGTGTGATGGCTGATGAAACTACCGATGTTTCAGAGCAGACACAGTTAGTGTAGGTATTTCGGTTTGAGAAAGATGGTATTCCATACGAACGATTTTGGGGCTTCTTTAAACCGGAAGGTCAGAATGCGGATTCCCTTGCATCATGTATTTTAAGTGTAATGAACAACATGTTTAACGCTACACCACAAAAAGTTATTGCGCAGACCTACGACGGGGCATCAGTAATGAGTGGTGGTAAAGGTGGAGTGCAAGCAAAGATAAAAGCCTGCTATCCCAACGCGCATTACATCCACTGCTATGCACACCAACTGAATTTAACAATGGAACATGCAGCTTCGCAGAATCAGTCGGCTAGGATGTTCTTCGCTCACCTGTCAGCGTCCCCTGCTTTCTTCTCAAGGTCGCCGCAACGGACGTCTGCTTTAGAAGCAGTGGCAGCTCGAAGAATTCCAACTGGACCAGCGTCTAGATGGAATTTCAGGTCGCGCACCGTAAATGTGGTGTACGAGCAAAGGGTATCCACAAGGGAGTGTTTATTAATGCTGGAGAAAACCCCATCCTATAAAACTTGCCTTCAGGCAAACGGGCTTCGTCGCAGCTTAGAAGACGAGGAATTCATATTTTGGCTACATTTCTTTCATAAATTGATGCCACATGTGGACATTATGTACAATCAGTTGCAGTCAAGGACAGCTGATGCCGTGAAGATAAAATCCGCTGTGTCACACTTTATTCAAGTGCTCAACAACATTAGGGAATCGGTGGAAAACATTGCTAGTACCGGTACTTCTGAAGAAACGTGTGCTTCAGCAAACAAGCGCAGAAAGTTATTATGTTGGCGTACTGATTCCAAGGAAGTATATGATAGAATAACACGAGAAGCCCGCGATCGCTTCCAAACCTTGGATCACCTGGAAGCAGCAAAACTGTTAGATTCCACCAACTTTGAACTAGTTTCCAAGACGTTTCCAGATAAAGAACTAGGTGTAACTGTTCAGGCCTATAGCATGCTGGAAAAGAAAAGGCTCAGAACAGAATTGTCGGTTCTGTACTGTAGGCCAGATTTTAGGAATATTGGTGGGGCAGTCCCTCTTCTGCATTTCATAATATCCAGTAATCTGCAAGGTACGTTCTGCCAAACAAGCAAGCTTCTGAGAATATTAGTAACAACACCCATGACTACTTCAGAGCCTGAGAGCTGTTTCTCATCGCTGAAGAGGATCAAGACCTTTCTGCGGAACACCATGGCACAAGAAAGACTAAGTGCCCTCGCTATGCTCTCCATTGAGAAGAAGATGGTTTCCAGTAAGGAGGGGTTCAATGCCAGGGTGATTGACAAGTTCTGCAGCAGGAAGGAGCGACGTATGGATTTCATTTTTCGTCACTGAGTGAGTTTTTCTGTATGTTTATATATATATATATATATATATATATATATATATTTATTTATTTTGGAGGGATGGTTAAGTCTACAGCACACAACTAATTTTCTACACCAGCCGCCACTGGTCACACGTCAGCCTGCTTCGTTGACAGGTACAGTTGTGCGAGTAGGATATGAATCAGCTCCAGTAGCCTCAGTCATCGATTAACTGTCCGTGGTAACATGAACTCCTGTGACGCTTATCTGGCGCAATGCTGCTTGACTTATGTGAGACTGCACTCTGTCATCGCTGTGTCCTCCGCTGCGCCCCACCAGGCTCCTGCTACAATAAACAACAAATGCTGGCGCAATCAAATATTCAATGGGTAACAGTACAAGCATTCTTGGCTGTCATCAAGGTGGTCCGGATTCAGTTCCCAGCTCTGCCCAGGAACCTACATCTGGTCTGAGTGCAGCCTCGTGAGGCAGAACTGAAAAGATGAGCGTTCGATTCTCACCTCGGCTCCAAAGAAGTGGTTTCTCGTGGTTTCGCACTTCTACTCCACGCAAATGCTGGGTTGGTAAATAAATGAAGGAGACGGCTTACTCTAACCCAAAGCCACAACCCAATTTCAAATGTATATACCAGCACAGATATCACAACGACACAGATTATCAGACAGATTATTCCACACACACCCATGTACTGAGGATCACATGGCAATACATACGTCTGAATAGAGCTGAAGAACCCCCCAGGGGCTCACGAATAGTGGGATGTGGGTTGGCAACCACGGGACCCAAACTGAGTTCGACATTGCTTCAACTTACTTGTGCTGTATCTTTCGCGTCGACCTCCCTTGGTTAACTCTTCTTCACTTCCGACTCCGATGGTGTTAGGGTATCCCAGTCCTAGAGTGCCTTTCACTTTCTCACCTTAGCCTAATTGGCCCTTTCCTGATTAACTCATTCGTCAAGTGTTCAAATTCTTATTTTCTCTTAATGTTAACTCCTGCCTTCTGCACAAGGCCCTAAAGGAGGCAGGGTATGTGTAGCCCCACCACTTACGGTGCACCCTCAAAAGGTTCAGTTGGGGAATTGGCATCCCAAGGGTATTCCTGAACTTGGTCCATTTATCCCTTCTTCAACTGACGGGGCGGATTCTCTCCCTTTCTTATTGCCTTTCATGGCTCGTCTTCGTTGAAGTTCCTCAATCCTAATTCTTCGACGGTTGTGGGCATTTTCTTCGTATGATGTATTGGTTTATTTTGCTTTATTAATTTACTTATTAAGCCTCCGTGGCTTAGGCGGCAGCACGCCGGCCTCTCACCGCTAGGTCCGGGATTCAAATCCCGGCCACTCCATGTGAGATCTGTGCTGGACAAAACGGAGGCAGACAGGTTTTTCTCCGGGTACTCCGGTTTTCCCTGTCAATTCCATTCCAGCAACACTCTCCACTAACATTTCATTTCATCTGTCATTCATTTAATCATTGCCCCAGAGGAGTGCGTCAGGCCTCGGCAGCCGGCACAGTTCATATCCTCGCCGCTAGATAGGGGCTCCATTCATTCCATTCCTGACCCGGTCGAAGACTGGAAGCAGGCTGTGGATTTTCATTTCATTTACTTATTTATTTACTTATTTATTTATTGTGCTTCAAACAGGCATATACCTAATTAAAAGAAACACTTGTGCATTTGGTTACACTTAATTCAATAAAATTATAGAATAAACGGAAGGCATAAATTTGAGCTTCTAACATAAATTAATTCTCCTTTTGTTTTCCTAGAAGGTTCATTTCATTCTTACTGTTTCGCTTTCACCCATATCATAAGGGGACAATAACTTAGATATTAATCATCATCATCATCGTCATGAGAGCTGAAGGGTATCGAAATGGAATTTGATCTTATTCTTGTACCTTCAAGAATAGCCTGATGAAGGATTTGTGCTGATGCCGTTGACACGCTGTATAATTTTTCTACCACTAAAAGAAAATGAACAAGAAGGAAGCCTGAAGCAGTAACAGGTAACATCGCATGTTTTTCGTTTCTTTCAGGCCGGCCTTGAAGACAGGCGCTGCATGTGTTAAGACATTTCAAAGCACTGTTATCGCAACTCATTATGCTAGGAGGGTGAGTGGATGACCGTAAATCTCAAGAGGGTGGAGGGTAGGAGGGGGAAGGGGGGGGGATGAGGGCTGATTATAGGAGGGGAGAGAACGACCTCCCTTGAAGATAACACGCCATCAACCAGTGCTTTCTTACACAAAAACTCTGACCAAGCTAAGCTAGCAAAACAGTTGGTCTTCATTCTCGATTACCTTATTGAATACTCATCTAAACCAAGTCGTATCTCGCTGTTAAAAGTTACGATTCAGCATCATTGAATTTCCTCGTGATTTGCTTTCGTAAGCTGCATATCTGGCACAATTGCTCAGTGGTCGTTAGAACAGTTGTGGCATTATCATTAATTTATAATTGATACCATTACACTAGACGAACGTCCCTTCTTCCTGCGGTGTACTCATGCGCGTTGAATCATTCACCAGGAACAGTAACAAGTTCGGAAATCGTAGGATCGAATCCCGGCACTGAGATCGGCTAACATGGGTCTTGATTTTAAAAAAAGAGTAGTAATTTAGATCTGGGACTTTCTCCAAAACAGAACCCCGACAGTCAAAGTGTGTGGGGGGGGGGGGGGAGTATTTTTGAAAGAGAAGAAAGTTACCTCTGGAATACCACAAGGAAGTGTAGTTGGGCCATTGTTATTTCTTCTATGGGCCAATATACTGTATATCAAGGGTGAGTCACCTGAAACTTGCACCGCAAATATTTCGGAAATGGGAAGTGCTATTGATGTGCGGTTTTCACAGACTGGCTTGTTGGTCAGGGGCTTGTATTTTTTACCTATAAACAGATTTGAATAATACTTAAACATGTATTGTTTGAGAACACATACGCTTTTTAAATGGAACAATGCCTATTGACATTAACAAAATAAAAGTAGGGTAAATTACATTGTCAATGGTGTTTGTTGCAGGATTCTCGTGGAAGTGGTTTGCGAGAGGTCGTATGTTAACGTTCCACACCGACACTTGTACATACCTGTGGTAGCACCAACTAAAGAATAACAAACGTGAATACACTACTTATGTAGGTTCTGACAAATAACAGCCTCGTAACAGACAATCTTCTCCAGATGCTACAATGGAAAGTAGGCTAAGAGGGAAATTAGGAGGCAGAAATACGAAGGTGGATCAAAAAGTTAGTTGCACTAATGCGCTGCAGCAGCGCGCTGTGTGTCACAAACGTAGGCACAGCGGAGAAAGGGACAGACACTGCCCACACGACTGTTAGGCAGGTCGCTGCGGTGTCTCATCTTGTATGGTGTGAATAGCGACCAAATGCAATGGCGCGTCGACTGGACGATCACTCCAAAGATGGGTCCTACGTCTTCTCACCGATGATCACAAGAGACAACGTCACCAATCCTCCCTGGCATTTTTGCAACGCTATGCCGCAGACGGCAACGAGTTTCTGCGGCGAATCGTCACAGGCGATGAAACGTGGGTCCACCACTTCACCCCCGAAACGAAGATAACATCAATGGAATGGGTGCACCCCTCATCACCACAACGAAAGAAGGCCAGGGTTCAACCTTCAGCCGGTAAGGTTGTGGCGACAGTGACAGTGTTCTTTGACATGGGGGGGGGGGGGGGGGTGCTACACGTGAAATTCATGCCAAAAGGAACGACGATCAACGCGGCGTAGTATTGTCAAACCTTGCACCGGTTGCGTAAAGCGATTAAAGAGAAGCGCCGGGGGAAATTGAGCGCCGGTGTGATTTTGTTGCACGATAACGCAACACCTCACAAGGCCTGCCAAACGAGCGAACTGCTGCAGCGTTTCAAGTGGGAGGTCTGGCAACATCCACCCTACAGTCCCGACCTAGCGCCATGTGACTTTCATCTGTTCAGTAAGCTCAAAACGGAGCTCGGTGGTCGACGTTTACTGACCGATAAGGAGGTGAAGGCCGCTGTCTCCGTGTGGTTGCAGAACGCTGGAGGAACTGTCTATGCATCCGGCATCGACAAGTTGGTTGTGTGTTCGTAGAATGTTTGAAGTCTCTTGGAAACTATGTGGAAAAGTGACGTCACATTGTATGTCGGTATAGGCGTGTTGCTGTGGTATAGGTGGTGTAATAAGTGGCCATAACAGGGAAGTGCAACTTATTTTTTGATCTGCCCTCGTTACATTACTCTAATCTATCTATATATTTAAAACACTAAGCTGATTTTTGTTACCGCGAGATTGTAGGAACGGTAGAACCGATTCACTTCGTAGAGCTATCTGTCGAAAGCTGTAGGCCTGTAGATTTGCAGAGTGTCTTTAAAATAAACAAATATGTTACGACATATTTTTAAATTTATAAACAAAACTGCAAAATTATTGGTTCAAGCGCATGCGCAGAATCATCTTGGTTAATGACAGACATGGCGGATGTCCACCGCGTATTAATGCAATAGTTATTTATAAGAATTATAATAAAGGAGGGGAATACTGATTATGAAGTTTCCACGATATAAACAGGAATAGAATATTATAAAAAACGGGAAATGTAGAAGAACTTATACGGACTGTTGAGAGCGAATGTTCTTTAAGTACCTTAATATTGCACTCTTTTACCAGTGATTTGGTAGCTCAGGCGGTAGAGTTCAGAACTCTTAATTTATGCATCGCGCAATGGAAGCAGTTCGAATCCCACCTTCGACACATATTTTTATTTCTCAATTATTCTTTCTGGCTATTGGTAATTCATTGTCTTAACATATTTTACTTTTATTATTCCCATAAAGTAAGGAATTCTCCACGATTTACATTGCCATATACTTTTAAATTATTAAATAAAAGATGGCCACAATCGCTTTCGCCATGAGAGACAATTGACGAACATAATTCATTTGTTGGACTCAGACATCGTGGTCACTCAGCCCCGTCTACTTTGGTGTGTGTGTGTGTGTGTGTGTGTGTCTGTCAAATTTTATCTGATAACCTGTGTTATTGTGATGGCTGTACTGATGTGTGCATTTGTAATTAAAGTGGGGAATGGGAAATTGGCGACCGAGGCTTTAAGTAAGGAACTATCCTGGTATTTACCTGCAGTGGAAGTGGTAAACCACGGAAAACCACATCCCAGATTGTTGAGATGGGAATCGAACCTTGCCCTACTTAGTTTTGCCTCAAGAGTGCGCCCCGTTCCAGCCCTCAGACCAGAATTACACCTGCAGTGGAAGTGGCAAACCACGGTAAACCAAATCCCAGATTGTTGAGATGGGAATCGAACCTTGCCCTTCTTAGTTTTGCCTCAAGAGTGCGCCCCGTTCCAGCCCTCAGACCAGAATTACATTTCTAGAGAAATGGCGGATAAAGGATTCACCGTATCGTAGTGTGATCTTTGTTTTTGAGAATTAAAAAGAGGGGATAGAAGAACTTCAACAGGCGTTTGAGTTCGTTTGTTGTTTAAGTAACTTAATATTGGTTTAGAAGTCTGTTGACTGGGTAGCTCAGGGGTAACATTGCGAACCCAGGAATGAATTTTGCATAGTCGAAGGCGTCTCACCTCAGACATGTATTTTGATTTCCTAATTATTCTTTCTGGCTATTGGCAATTCACCGTCTTAACATATTTTACTTTCGTTATTCCCGTACAGTAAGGAATTCTCCACGATTTACATTGCCATATACTTTTAAATTATTAAATAAAACATGGCCACAATCGCTTTCTCCATGAGAGACAATTGACGAATATAATTCATTTGATGGACTCCGACATCGTGGTCACTCAGCCCCGTCTACTTTGGTGTGTGTGTGTGTGTAAAATTTTCTCTGATAACCTGTGTTATTGTGATGGCTGTACTGATGTGTGCATTTGTAATTCAAGTGGGGAATGGGGAATTGACGACCGAGGCTTTAAGTTACGAACTATCCCTGTATTTACCTGCAGTGGACGTGGCAAACCACGGAAAGTCACATCCCAGATTGTTGAGATAGGAATCTAACCTTGCTCTCCCGAGTTTTGCCTCAAGAGTGTGCCCTTCCAGCCCTCAGACCAGAAGTAAATTTCTTGGCAAACCAGGGATCGAACCTGGAATCCGGGGCGATAGCTCAGAATGTAGCCTTCAGATTGGGCTTCCCTGTGTTAATACGATTTTTGACAAGCACTGAGCATATAGTCTAACTCTTAAACTCCCTCCATTACGGTGGCTGTCGAAGTGAGTCTATGCTCATTCCAGTAGTTGGCGAAGTATGCTCCCTTGCTTAATTTACTGTCATGAAAATGCAAAGGATTGTACCTACATCAGGTGATGGAAATTGCTTATTTAGAGCAGTTTCGTACTGTTTATTACATAATGCAGGACGTTATCCTGAGCTGCGTTTGCAAGCAAATTGCAAAAATTGTTGCTGGCATGAATAATTATAAGGATTTTATTATTGGCGATCAGTATCATCGCATTCTCATCAGCAACAAACTTGAGAATGAAAGTATCTGAACTTCACGTGAATATTATTGTTTATTGATTATTTGTTTAGAGTACATAACAATGAGTCTAACCACGCTGTTGATTTTGGCAATGGAAGTATTATTTGCCATTTAATATTTGGCGGCTGCGTTGATGCAGGCCACTATAGTGTTATTGAATATGACGTTAATTTGGAGAGAAATGCTGCAATAAATATACCCATTTGACGAAAAAGAACATTAGCCACAAAAAAGTGGGAAATCGTAGAAAATACGAAGCCACTTTTAAAATCTAATATAAAAATGCCATTTCAGAAACAATTCCAGATATTATGCCGTACAGTGTATGGTCCTTGACGAACAAATGTAAACATTGTTCTGCACTCTATTTCTGTAGCGAGAAATCTACGCCTGGTTACTTTGACCTTTGGTGTTGTAATGGCAAAATTAATCTTCCTAAATATAAAATATTTGACAGACTGCAACAATTTTTCACTAGAAATGATATCTCAAGGAATTTAAGAGAGAACTTCGTTAATGTATATTCCAAAATTATAAGCGACGGTTCCTGCGGCCAGTTGTATATATTAGACTCCTCAGAATTCTTGAATTCCTTGGAATTAAGTGATTTGCTTCCACATACTCCAAACGATTGACCCTTAGATATGCTCCTGAGAAATCTGAAGTTTCCTAAGGGCATCTAAATGGTACCATATTAATTATAAGAAATATGTACGAAAATTGCTTGATTTTGGAAATAATAAGTGCAGTTAAAATTAGGCGGAGAGATCTAACCCTTAGACTTGATTCCATATTAATTATATGAAATATGCATGAAAATGCTTGGATTTGGAAATAAGTGCAGTTAAAATTAGGCAGAAAGGTCTAATCCTTCGACTTGATTTACCACCACCGGATAAAACAATCATTTTCTTTCCGATTCGCTTGGCATACTTTATCACAATCAATAAAGCTCAAGGGGGAACTCTGGAACGTATAGGTCTCAATTTGCCTCATCAAGTTTTCAATCATGGCCAGCAGTATGTTGCAATGTCTAGAGTGCAATCTTTTGACGCCCTTCAAGCTTCAATAGTACCAAAAAATAATTGTACAAAGAACGTATATAATAAAATTCTTCAGTAAATATTTTCTTATTGGCCGTCATGTATTGACGGGTTTCAACTAGTATTATCTTAAATCGTTATACCCAAATAAGTAAGGCGATTGAATCTATTCAACAGATGAATTTAAATTTGCTCCATTCCCTCCCCAAAATCTGTTCATTCTCTTACTATGATTTTTCCTTTGGTCTGTCCATGCAATGGCAGCTATCATCCGGGGGTTTGCAGAAAAATAATGTTTGTCCACCAACGCTCTGGAGCTAGGCTTGTCGCATAACATTTCGTCACTTACGTTGATTTCTTGAAGGTCATTTTCAGTTTTGATTATCCAGTTGTTCTAGACTATTATTATTATTATTTTTATGCTTGCCACGGTGGTTGAGTGGTTAACGTGTCGGTCTACTAACCCCAAGCGTGCAGGTTCGCTCCTGGCCGCGGTAAGTGATTTTTGAAAGACTGCAAAAATTACGACACCATGTCATACGATGTTGGCATGTCAAAGAACCCATTGAATTCAGTAGGCATTCATAATGGCAAAATTAATCTCCGGAATTTCCGCCAACACAAAGTTTCTCATTTCTCTACCAGAAAGCGCTAAAAGTGTTCAAGGAGCTTAGATATCTAACCACCTTGACTTTCATAGTGCTTCAAGGAACAACGAAATTCGACATGCAAGCTACCCTTTGGGAGTCAAATAACAATCCATGCACCCGGCATCGAGGCCATACGATATTATTAAAATTGTTATTATTATTATTATTATTATTATTATTATTATTATTATTATTATTATTATTATTCGTTACACCCACTCAAAGAGCGCGTTTGAACTTGTTAGTTGGCCTGGTGGTTTTTGCCTTTTTGTCCTCCCAAAATCTCTCCATGAATGCACTGTGTTGCGTCTTGCGTTCTGTGAACCACTTCTTACCAGATTGCTTTTTAGGTTTCTCCATGAATTTGTGCTTTCGTAGTATTGTACTATAAAGCCTCCGTGATTTTCTATGATGTCGTTTGTGATATTTATTTCTTGGAGGTCCGCCTCTTTGCTATACTCTAATAACATTGTCTAGAACTAAGTTAAAAAGAATAGGGGAGATGCAGTCTCCTTGACGAATGCCCGTACATATTTCAAACGGCTCAGAAAGAGCGGCTTCGGTGGCGTAGTTGGTAGCATGCTGAGCTTCTATGCCCAAGATAGCGGGTTCAAACCCGGCCGAAGTCATAGGATTTTTTAAGAACGTTAAAAAAACTCAGTATGCCTTCCTTCGGAGGGGAAGTAAAGCCGGCGGTCCCATGTCATCGATTTATGGCATGTTTAAGAACCTTCCACTAATTACACCTGTTTGAAGCTAAATTATATATAGGTTAAACATTTGATTAACATTCTTATGTTCCTACGTTCGTTGTCAAGAGCCGACTGCGGTGGCATCTGGTAACTAAGTTCTGAACTAGTTGGTCGTTGACGGTGGCGTTTGGCAGCAAAAGTAGGAAGTACTTGAAAAAATAGAATGTCTGCAGTCCTTACTTGAATTAAAACAGATACACACACTAATACAGTCATCACAATTAATACCGGTTATCAGACAGATTCTACACACACCCTAAGTACACGGGGCTACATGACCACGATGTCGCAGCCCCTAAACTAAGGAACCAACCAACCAACCAAGGCTCAGAAAATTTTCCCAACAAATTTCACTTTAGAAATCGTATTCGTGAGAGTCGGCCAGATTAGTTCTCTGGTCTTCCTGTCCACTCTCAGTTCTTCATAGAATCAAAAACGGTATGTCTATCCTGAGTCATAAGATATATTTAAGTCCACAAACGTGACGATCGTAATAATAATAATTAATTATTATATTTTAATATAGTTACGAATAATACACTAAAAACCAATTGGGTAAAGGAAACCGTGGAAGACCTCAAGACTAAAACATCTCTACAGAAGACATGACAAACAGAAGCACATACAAAGAAACGCGTATAAAACAGAAATTTGAGCAAACTCCCAAAGAGAGACAACCAGGGAGGAAGTGGACAGAAAGAGGAAGCTTAGTGTGAATATGAGAGATTTTTGGGAAAAAATAAGAAAGGGTCAGAATAAACCATGAAAATTGATAGTGTTGTATTATGGGGAATTAAGGAATAAATAAATGATATTGGACTGGTGGAAAGATGTGTCCGTGCCACCTTCTGTGGTCTCAGATTACGTATTGAGACTCCCTATCCAGAGGCCTTGCGTTCGATTCCCGACTCTACCAAGAAATTTAATTCTGGCCTGAGGGCTGGAACCGGCTACACTCAGTCTCGTGAGGCTAAATTGAGAAGAGGTAGGTTTGATTCTTACCTCAGCTGCCCTAGAAGCAGTTTTCCATGGTTTCCCTCTTCTACTCCAGGGATACGCCGGGATGGCTCCTAACATAAGACCACAGCCGCCACCTTGCAAATACTAGTCTCCTACAACAAGCACTTCCACATTACCCACGTATAGCGTGTTTCATTTGAATACACAGTAGCCATGTGGGTTGCCTACCATCTGCAATAGAGCTCGCTAATTCGTCTATCTCTGGTCCCTGAGCCTTGGTGTGTTCTGTCCTTTCGTTTTAAAGACTGTCACGGTGGCTCAGATGCTAGCGTGAGAGTCTACGGAGCCTATGGTCCGGGGTTCGAATCTCGACTGTGTCACCATTGATTTTAAAGATATTGGATAAGGTCAAAACATTAAATGGAATAACAATGCTTTCCTCTCTTCACTCCCCTTATCTGTTGACCCGAAGACTAGGTCAAATAAAAATGTAACAAGGATGAGTTGGACAGCCATTTTTATCTTCCATGTCATTTTTTTTTAATTAACGGCAAAGTGGCCCTAGGAATTATACGGATTTTATTTAATTAAGAGTTACTACCAGAAATAAACGTGGCATACTAATACTTTACTGCTTGATTAAACTCTTATAAAACTCAACAGTGTTCGTAAAAGAAAAGAAGACAAACTGTTGAGCAAAAATATCTACCCCGCCCAGGATTCGAACCCAAGATCTCTAAATTCACAGTCATACGCACTAGCCCCATGGCTATTTCGACTACGCAAATATTATGCACAAGATATATTTCCACGTTCCAATAATACTGCATTATGGAATTAAGTTTCATTTATATTTTGCTTGCTTCGATAATGTTCCTGCGTGAAATTGAGTTTAAAATGCCTTATGAATAGGCCCTCTTGTGAGTAAAGAGAATGTATTCAGCAATAGTTCATGAAGGCTTGCTCAATTCTCGTAATTCCAAAACGATTATATTATATTGATGACTGCATTACCGTTATGTGGGTTAATATTTGAATAGCCATTGTGCAGAAACATAATGCCGGCAATGCCGACTACTTACAATGTTTGATATTAAGGCATTTTACCATTTAAATACTGATACGAAGACTTCGAACATGTACCATGTCATTTGTTTCAATCACTTGACACCAGAGTTCACATGAGCGTTTTCCGTTCAGTATGTCATATACATTCCACATGGTCGAGAGTGCGTCATGGTATCGATTTCCGACACCGCGTCCTGATTGTTTCTCTTACCAGTGTGTCTTATACTTCCGTTCGATCCACCACTGCCAGCTAGGGCACACTTCCGTTCGATCGATCGAGTGGGCAGTGCATACTTCCGTTTTCCACCACTGCCAGCTAGTACACTTCCGTTCGATCGATCGAGCGGGCAGTGCATACTTCCGTTTTCCACCTCTGCCAGCTAGTACACTTCCGTTCTATCGATCGAGCGGGCAGTGCATACTTCCGTTCGATCCACCACTGCCAGCGCGATCGTTCCGATCCACTTCCGTCCCTAATTTTCAAAATCACTCCCACAAAACTATCCAGCAACCGAGCGGAAAGATGTTACTCATCAAAAATTGGGAGTCAGGCTCGAGATTCGAACCCCGGACCATAGGCTTCGCAGTCTCTCTTGCTACCGTCTGAGACACCGTGACAGTCTTTGAAACGAAAGGACAGAAGCGACCAAGGCACAGGGACCATAGTTAGACGAATTAGCGAGCAAGACCTTCTCGCGACTCGATTGCAGGTGGTAGGCAACCCACATGCCTGTTGTGTATTCAAGTGAAACATGCTGTACGTGAGGATGCATAACCACTATATCACAAGGCTCCTAAATGAACAACAGGTAGCCTATATTCGTAGTCCCTATCTAAATAAAGCAATGATCTCCCTCACTGTCAGCCCCTGGCGGTCGCTGGTGCAGCAGCTGGACGAGTTGATGATGAACGCGGAATATCTTTTGAAGATGAGACTCGCAATTTGTCACCCCTTCGCAAAGTCGTCCAGATGCCGCCACAGGCTCCGAGTCTAGTCTCGTCCCGCCAATAAATCAATCGCGAGCCGATATTAATCGAGAGAGTGTTTGACCCACATGCTGTACACACACGGTCCACTCACAACTATTTCAAATGTTATATAGTTACAATGCCAAGTGTCACTGCACTTGAACAATCCAGTCGCCATAAAAGGCCGAATTTACGTTATCGTCATGTTGGTGTTATGCTTATCATTGTTTTGAATGTCATATATGTGACTGAACACTTATATTACCATTGCTGCATTAGTGTCCGAGATATTGACAACCGGTGAAAATGCTCATGTGGCCACCATGTTGGACTGACGACATATGTTGAAATTTTTAAAGCTAGGGTAGTTGTAAGTTCTTACCAAGTGTCATTGAGTTCGTTCCAGACAATCAGAATTTACTAGGGGGACACACTCACAGACAAAAGGTGATCTTATAAGCCAATATTTCATGTGACGAAAATAAGCTAAAAATTATTAGTGTTATTACAACAATTGCAATTAATTTACTAGAAGAAAACAACATAAACTTATTATATAATACGCTAAGGTGTATGTTTCACAAAACTCAAGCTCCTAAACCAGAGGGAGTTAGAAGGTGTGGTTTGTACCAAAATCTTCCAAATCGTCTCAATAGTATAGGAAAAATCTTGCATTTCTTGAAAATATATACGGAAATATATTTACTTGTTTAAAAAGTGCTTTTAATAGTACATTATGCAACGAGCCTATAATGGCTATAATTAAGACCCGAGTATTTTTATAAAACGAGCGTATGCGAGTTTTATAACTTCCATACGAGTGTCTTAATTACCATTATAGGCGAGTTGCATACGACTGATTATGTTCGACGATAATTATAACTTTATTATATGTTTTAACATAAATATTCATAAATATCTGTTCAGTCACTAGAATGTTGTGATCGGGTGCTGCGGTGGGTAGTATATCTCTGTTTTCCAAGCTCTCTGGACAACCGACGCATGCGCTCTGTGTGCTTCAATGCCATATGTTCAGATTGTGCTCCAGTATTCAGTAAAACTGTCACCGAAGTCGTTTCAAAACCACGCGCTGTGTAGAAATTGATTTTGGGGATATTAAGGTACAGTGCTATTTCTTGTCTCATATTCACCAATTTATTTACACGAACATATGGACGGTGCAATTTCGGTAATTTATATAGACATGTTGGATTTTGAGCGCATGCGCGAAGGTATCCTTATCTAATTGGTCACACAACTGTTTCTTGAGCTCTGATTGGTGGGAGAAACTGTTTCATAATGAAAAATAGTGTTATAATTAGCCTCATTATGATACAGTTTTCTGACACATAATAGTTAGGGTCGAACATAAATAAACAAGACGATAGCCCCTGGCAGAGCTGTTTCGCGTACAGCCCGCATAGCACTAGGGCCGGGCGGGTAGTTTGTACACATGGGACGCACGCAAACCATTATGCGAGAGTTCTTGCACGTGTCCGCTAGTTATTATTATTATTATTATTATTATTATTATTATTATTATTATTATTATTATTATTATTATGACAGGCTCATCAAAAGGAAACACAACCTTGCTCTCTCAATAAAAATCAAGAACACCTGGCTTAGTTATCATTATAGCTTTCAGTCGGGCAACACAAAAATCATATCAATTACTGGAATATGTGAAAAACAACCTGAAATAAAATCAAATGTGATTAAGATAGATATATATTGTTACGGACTATAGAAGAAGAAGAAGATGAAGAAGACTAAGATATGACATGTTTCGCTCATCCAGCGACCATCATCAGATCCAAATATGCAAGACAAATAGCTCTACAAAAAACTACCAACCCTACAGTGATATCCAAAGACAGTCTCTGCCCTCCAAACAACAAAATACAAGTAAACCTGTCAGAAAACTTAGTAACTGTGGTAAAATGCGTAGACATTAACCATTATGAATATGGTATTAATATTATCCCTGTTGACTGATATTAATCTCCAATTATAAAATCCGCCTTGTCAAACATTAAGAAGTTTAATCATTAAATTAAAACGTACATGTTTTGGTATACAATGATACCTTCGTCAGCGTACATTAAATAATAAAAGAATCTTAAAAACTACGTTAACCACTACCAAAGAGAAAATGGATATCCTTACAAAAGCTTTAGAATTTAAGTAAATAAAAGTTCACAAAAAATATTTTTGAAAATACATAAGAGACCAAGATTAAAAGTTAATATAAATCTACCTTAATAGACTGTCGATCGGACGTCGCCGCGGAGAGCTATGGGTTGTTGCTTCAAGCCAGGTATAATGATATGAAACAGCGCATAAAGTTTTAAAAAGATGAAGTCATCTAACCTTGGAGTGTGGTAATTATAACAGAAAAAATATTAAGGCATTAAGTCCTGAAAGAAAAAGAAATATTTATTTTAAAACTCAGCAATTCTTGCCTTGTGTGGGGTTTCGCCTAGGACACCAAGCTGGCTCATCAGCGGGCTCTTGGTGTGCCCGCCTGGACCCCCACAGGAGTAACGAACTGCGCGCTACCTCCCTTCATAGGGAGGTTAAGGCTGCTTGAGCTTTTAGTTCTCACAGTCAAGTAGTGCACTTGCACTCTATATAAAGGGAGTTGGGCGCAGTTCGTTACTCCTGTGGGGGTCCAGGAGGGGACACCAAGAGCTCGCCGATGAGCCAGCTTAGTATCCTAGGCGAAATCCCACACAAGACACGTTACAAACCTAGAAGAATTGCTGAGTTTTAATTCACCGGCCGTGAAAGTCAAAATACCATCTTTTTGGAAGTCTTCATAGGGAGGTTAAGGCTGCTTGAGCTTTTAGTTCTCGGAGTCAAGTAGTGCACTTGCACTCTATACAAAGGGAGGTAGCGCGCAGTTCGTTACTCCTGCGGGGGTCCGGGGGAGGACACCAAGAGCCCGCCGATGAGCCAGCTTGGTGTCCTAATCAAAACCCCACACAAGACACGGCACAAATCTAGAAGAATTGCAGAGTTTTAATTCACCGGCCGTGAAAGCCAATATACCATCTTTATTTTAATATTGCAAAACTTCGTAATGACGATCCCATCAACAACAAGAAGTTCCGTGACGAACTAAGGAGCCTACTTTTCTTAAAATTTAAGATTCATGCCAATCTATATTGATCTATCTAGAATAATCTAGAATAATGACGAAATTAAGTTGGTAATATCGACATTTCTAATTAGTTCGAAATACTGTTTACCTGGCATAATGTAGCCTAATAGAGAACTACAGTTGGCAGCACTGGTGACTGAATATATTCTTAGTTCCATCTCTTAGGGTACAGAATCCAAAATTTGGTTGAAGTCCACTGGATAGCATGGACAGTACATGCAGTGAAACATTGGATATAACAGCGCGCGTAAAGTCATGTTGGCAAGAATGACATACATGTATTGGTCAGAAATGACCTGAAATAATATGATCTATTGTAGTGTCGATTTTGATTGAAATCCATTAGTTAGTATAGAAGTTACATGCATTTTAAAATTAGACATATCAGCAGGCTGAGAATCATGTTGGCAGCACTGACGTATATTAGTTACTCCAAATTAATCTAGAACGCCAGGTACTATACGTGTGCAAAGTTTAGAGCTATTGGCTTGCATACTTTCTGATATATTGATATTAGGGTAACAAAAATAGAGACAGTATTTATTAACAGTTGGCAGCCCTGGTTACTCTTAAGAATCGGCATAGTCATATCTGTTATGGTACACATAGCACACAAGAAATTTGGTTGAAATCCACATGTTAGTATAGACGTTACATGTATTTAAAGTTGGACCTCTCAGCAGGCTTAGAATCATGTTGGTAGCACTGACGTATATAGGTTACTCCAAATTAATATAGAATGTCAGGTACTATACGTGTGCATAGTTTAAAGCTGTCGGCTTGCATACTTTCTGATATAAAATGGGTATTTGGATTTTAAAAAATTGAGAGCATTTATTAACAGTTGGCAGCCCTGGTGGCTCTTAAGAATACGCTCAGCCATATCTATTTATGTATACATAGCACATACGACATTTGGTTGAAATCCAATTGATAGTGTAGAAGTTATTGCATTTAAAATTTGGACCTATCAGCAGGCTTATAATCATTTTGGCAACTCTGCCATGTATGGCCTCCTGGAAATTAAACTGCAATATTATTATCTATACGTGTGCCAATTTTGAAATAGCTCCCATTCATACCTTCCAGGATATCCAACATGGAGCTCAAATTTCAATTGCGATTTTTCAGCAGTTGGTAGCACTGACATCATTTTCAAATATGGCCGTGAGATATTCAGGTATAGATCTTTACTCCTACCAAATTTTGTTTCGATTGCTGCAGCCGTTTAGGAGTTGATAGGGGGACCCACACAGACAGACAGACAGACAGACAGACAGAAGGACAGACAGACAGACACACATTTGCCCGATCTCAAAAGTCTACTTTTTCCTCATTTTTGCAAAATGTTAAAAGTAGGCTAAAAACAGTACTCCCCTCCCCCAAAACTATTCTATGAAGGTGTAACTATTATTTCTGTGATACACTTTAGCAGTAAGCCCTAAAACAATAATTGTAGAGTTATAAACTGATACCCAGAAATTAACTACAAGTATCTTCATCTTCATCTAGTCCCTATCCATTTGGATGTCGGTAACCATCTTGGGTGTACTTTCTCTGTTCTGAGCCGTTTGGAATAGCTCTTCCGATGTCTTGAGAGTCCAGTCTCTCAGGTATTTTAGCGAAGAGATTCATCTCCAGTCAACACTTCTTTTTCCGGGTATTTTCCCTTGCAGAATTTCTTGTAGTTATGATATGGAACAGCGCATCAAGTTTTAAAAAGATGAAGTCATCTAACCTTGGAGTGTGGTAATTATAACAGATTAAGCCATGTTTCTGCTTCTGTTACGCATGATGTGCCCGAGGTGATGATTAACAGCTATAAACACAATATAAAATACTAGGGGACCTGTGCGAGTAATCTCGCATTTTCATTAACCACCAGCCTAACTATACTGTTATGTGGGCTTCAATAAATATGTTTATTTGTTTAAACGGAAGCCTCCGTGGCTTAGGCGGCAGCACGCCGGTCTCCCACCGCTGGGTCCGTGGTTCAAATCCCGGTCACTCCATGTGATATCTGTGCTGGACAAAACGGAGGCAGCCAGGTTTTTCTCCGGGTACTCCGGTTTTCCCTGTCAAAATTTCATTCCAGCAACACTCTCCACTACCATTTCATTTCATCTGTCATTCATTTAATAATTGCCCTAGAGGAGTGGGTCAGACCTTGGCTGCCGGCACAGTTCATCTCCTCGCCGCTAGATGGGGGCTTCATTCATTCCATTCCTGACCCGGTCGGAGACTGGAAGCAGGATGTGGATTGTCATTTGTTTAAACGCACTTTTTTAACAAATTGTCGATATTTATGGAATCAGAGTTCAATTCGTCGCTGTTGCGGGAAAATCTGTTTGAATATTCTTTTCAATGACAAAGGGTTGTGTACAGACTACACGCCCGGCTATAGCACAATGCGGGCTGGACGCGACACAGTTCTGCCAAGGGCTATCGTCTTGTTTATTTGTTTAAACACACTATTTATACAAATAAATATATTTCCGTTGACTTCTCAAGAAATACAAGAATTATTGAAATAAATTTCCTCAAAATTTTTCGAAAATTTATTTACCTAAGGAGGGGAGAGATGAACCCATGTACCATTGGTTCTAGGGGTCGAATCCATGTATTTTTGTAAAAGGAAGTAAGGAAATATACAGTCTTCAGAGGAACATAGAAAGATTTTATACAACAAGGCAAGCATAACGTTGTGTAAGAAACTGAAGCCCAGGTGGCCAGGAAATGAGATCATGCCTGACGCATTGATAAGGAGCCAGTCACGAATATAAATAGAACGAGTGGAATTTTCCCAAGCGAGTGACGAAGAGCGTGTTTCGGAAATCGCCCTTACCTTGCAGTAAAATGGCAACCGCGCAGCTGTGCCAGAAGAAGAATAATTAGATTTAACCCATTTGCAAGAATAAAATTAACTAAAGAAATACAGCATTGTGAATCATTTCGGAATAGAGATTTTTGTGTGGAGAAAGATGTTATAATAAAGGCCCCGGAAAGAAGTGCCGACGTGGTCATATGTCATTGGGGGTTTCCCGAGACCCGAGGCGTGGGGAATTAACAAGTAGTTCCGTGAAGAACTATACAGCCTGTTTTCATATATCCTACTTATGTTAATTGCCACTATCAACATACACAATTTCAGTTTGATTGCTGTAATAGATTCGTAGATATTGAGAACCGACTAAATATTTCGGATGGTCGCCATGTTGGATTTTATATATGTAGGTCCTAGAGTTTACTGTTACATGCAGATTATTGTGAACGTGTAGTATTCAAACTTCAATCGCATAATTAAGACACAAGAAAAAACAAGGAGATTTAAAAATTTTTCACAGCTACCATCTTGAGGTTATGCAAACAATTGAAATAAATTAGATGCCAGTGGATTAACATTCGGATAAAGATTTACTGTACCAAGTTTCACTTCACGCGGATGGTTAAATTGCGAGAAACGTCCATGTGAATATTTATAATTCGCGTCACCGCCATGTTGGATTTGTGATCACCAGGTTATTTAAAGTCCTATAGGTGAACTTAAGTTCATAGCCCCTATTGAACCCGATGGGGTTATGCTGACTGGAATCGAACATGGTTCTCAGAGACTGTGATCTCAGTAAAAAGGTTCCACCAGGAAGCGAACCAGAGATCTGTACAGGGAGTTTCTTGGTAAAAACCCCTCGAAAGAGATGTATATTTAATCACTGGTGTGATTTTTAATGAAATGGCATTATTTATTAAAATAATGTAGGAAATAATGAGCGGATTATATCATTATAAGACGATTTGGTGTAAGCTATTGGGAGTTTGAAGCACAGAGGAGGGCAGAGCTGACATTTACTAATCGGCCCAGAATTGTGGGTTGGTCCCAGTGGAGCCACGTCCATCTCTGTCACCCCATTATGTCGTCTGGAGCAGGGGAGAGGCCTGAAAAATGACACAGTTATTCCCCGACGGAGAATAGATGTAGAGGAGGGGCGGTGAAATGCCCAGAAAAATCATTGATTACTCGTGATTGGAGTAACGAATCGAGATGAGAGTTGCACACAGGTGAATATTTTGGCAAGAAGATAATTTTAGAGTCTTTTACATGCGAAATTGGTGCATATTTAGTGATGTGCGTAAGGACTGTGAAGCGACCATTGTTCGCGGAGGGATGTGAAGATGTTGACGGGGAGTTCCCGGTTAGGTAGCGTCCCACGCCATGGAGAAAGGAATTAATATTAATTAATTGAACGAGCGATTCCTTTGCACACAGATAGTTTTGGGACCTGTGAAGAGAGAGGAACACAATGATCATGGTTTGAAGACCTGAATCATGCTGTGAGAGGAGCGAAGATTACGCGGGAAGATGTTGCTCTACTTTCTGTGGAAATCCGATATAAGGGAGTAGACCCCAGGAGGAGCCCTCACTTGAATCTCAGTTGTTACTCAGTTGAACCTCTGTTCTCAGTGTCACTCAGTTGTTCTCAGTGTTACTCTGTTCTAGCTCAGTTGAAACTCACTTGAAGCTCAGTCGAGACGCAGTCAAGTGCAGTCTACATGCCGCCAAGCGCAGTTACAGCCAGTTACAGTTTTACTCAATTGTCAATTGTAGCACAATGGAAATAAGTTGCAATCAGTATGCAGCAAATATGCAGCAGTACGAGACAGCGTGTAAGCCGCAGACAGAAGTCTTCAAATAAGCTACGTGCAGTCTTCGAGTGAAACTTCAGTCAGCTACAGCCAGGGTGAAGCAAGTTCGTCAAGGCAAAACGCATGACGGATCTATTCATCGAGACGCCGAACAAGGACTGGTATGTGTAAAAGAAACAGTAAACATGCTGGTATGAATAATAGTCGTGATACAGGCATAATCAGCCGCACGAACTATGACGTGTTCAGTTACGAAGCACCGTATAGACTAACGGCAGCACTATTGTATATAATTATTTGTGAAAGTGTTGAACTTTATTAAGCGCAGTGTGTATTGTATGAACTAATCGTATATGTGTAACTACGATAGAATGCGCTAAAGAAACTTTACTAAGTGTTTGGTAATTTATGTGAGAATACCAGATGTTAACGCTCATGTTTGGGAGCCAGCGTATTGATGTAACGCAGGACGCTTACTGTAGGAGTAATGATCGTCATAAAACTGTTGGAGAGTTCCGAGAGCAGATAACCAGACTTTCAATCAGGAGTTGATAACGTAAGATGCCGTCGACACCTGCAATTTCGATCTCTGCTAGGGAATCTCAGCATTGAAGTGTGTATAAAGTGACGAGTGTTCAGTGTAATGTATATGTAAAAATATCATTTAAAGTAGTGTTTGATGAAGTGTTTCACATGTTTAGGGAGTGATAACTTCCTGAAAGGTATGCAACGTGTCGTGTTGGTGATAGAAATTATGTATAATCAAATGTGTGTAAACAAGAGAAATATGTCGCGTTAAACCCATTATGGCGGGCGACATGGAAGAATATGATTGGTTGGAGCCACCTTAGATGCCTATAGAGATGTAAGTACCCCACAAATTATGGTTATAATTATGTAGAAGTATGGACCGATGCATGTCTGTGATTCCGTAAAGGTATTGTGAATTCCTTATAGATGCCAGTAAAAGTCAGTTAGGAGGCTGATCCTCCATGTTTAATCAGTATTGAGTTGATTTTGATAGAGTTGAAATGATGATTTGCATCATTAAGTGGAGTAATTTTTCCCACTATGAATTAAGAATGGCAATCAGTTATGTAAATGTAACGAACGCGATTGTTCGAGTTTAAAACGTCTAGCTATGTCGGAAATTTTGGTAATTTATGTGAGAATAATAATAAATGATGATTTTGGTCATTTATGTCAATGAGATTTATAATAATAATGGTAAATTACGATTTTGATCGTTTATGTCAGTGAGAAATGATGATAATAATAATAATGGTTATTAAGAGTATGAATGAACACATCAGGAAACAAATAAATTGTTGTAAGCGAGAATTATTAACGCTAAGTGCAAGACTTATCAATCTAAGCAGGAAGATGTTACAATGAGATTACATTTCAGTAATTATGGAAAGAAGTTTTATATCAGAATATTGCATATATTCGGTAATGATACCAGTAATGAAAGAGCTTTTATTGAATTGAATTTGCAGCTTAATTGAGAAGCTTATAGAGTAAATGTTAGATTTCTCTTAATAATAGGTCGGAATGTCGTAGCATGGAGCATTAGGGGCCAGATAGTCTATTCTACGTATGAATTCTCCTATGTCGTGGACATTGTTGGAGACATTATTTATTCCGGAGTTTTAGTGAATGGACCCTAACTCTGAAGAAAAGGATTGAAATGTGTTCCGGATTGGAATCTTTTTTAAGAGTCGAGGAAACAAGGACACCTCGCAGCTCTATGATTTCCCGAGAACTTATGATGAGTTATTTACGCTCGTGGGCAGCGAAAACTCATGGCGACAGTGGTTCTGTGCGCCTATATTATACTTGAGACATCGGTCACCGCCAGGCTCATGCATTACGAACCCCGAACCTTCATGTTGAATGGACCCATGTGAGGCCATTAATTAATCGTTATCCTCGACGTAGGAATAATTACAAAAGCTCATTCAATACCTGTTGGCATAATAGTCAATTAAGATCCTTTGGGAACATGTGTGCCGGTTAGGACACAGTATTTGTCTTGTAAATCTCCACTGCTTAGAGAGGGAAGCTTTCAAACTTTTAGAAAGGTCGAGATAATTGGTGGAACGACCCATCCCACTTTCTATTGTGTAGCGATTTCCTTAGCCGAGGGTCGGTGCCAACCACCCGAACCGCTCAGGCAAGTTATAAAGGGAAGAGATTCTAGACCTTGTTAAAATGACATATAATGCGAGATTGTTATGTTGAGTATTATAGCCATGTGGTTTGTGAACACATGGATAATTATAGTTCATCCTGATGGTTCATTAATTTAGCTATCTGACGAATAGTTACATGATATATTTGTACTGTCACTGGAACCAAGTCATGTAGTTGGTTACTAGATGCCAATCGCCATGAGCGCGAGGCAGTCTATCGTACAATCCGACATAAGCTATAACGTAACGTTTTATCTAGGAATCACAGACAGCATGCGGTGAAACCATATAATTGAAGGATATGTAGGGGGTAGCTTACATAATTATGGAGTTGCACGTTGATTTTGGTGCAACGTCCAAATAGGTAAATGCATGCAAAGCATTTCATTGGTGAGAAGAAAAATATTAAAACACGCACGGCACACATAATTGTTTAACATAAAGAGGTATAAGGAATAATCCTTGTTGTAATATTAAAGAAGTCACATTGTATGACTGTTATGTTAATGTAAAGTTGTTTTGAAGTCGTAGGTGCATTAGCGCACTAGTATATCCTTGTGAAGTTCACAGAAGGGTAAAGCATTATGGCTAGGTATGACTTTGTTGTGATTTCATATTTGGTTATTTGTGGATTGTGGAAGTAAAAATTTTGTTTGCTTTATTTTTATGCTTTTTGGGTATTGTTTTGTGTTTGAAGCCATGATTTATTTTACTGGATTAAAGTTTTAGAATAGAGTTGTGCCTTATCATTGTAGAGTTGATACCTTTTAGCCTCAAATCCAAAATATGCACTGCAAAATTGGGGTTACCGTACACGCCTGAGAGCTGATGCTAGTTGGAGGCGGATGCATATTATCCAACGAGATTACTCACATGGGTACATGGGATTTGATGTCCTATACTGTGATTTGAGCTAAAGGTACGACTAAAGTCGGTCAGATTTAATGCACACAACTCTATTAAAGTAAGAATTAACGAAGTAGGGTGTGACCGCTCCTAATCCATAGCTAAGTTCCGATACGTATATATAAATTTTGATAGATTGTGCTTATCACTACTCATTTATCATGGCCCAAGCAGCGTGGGACGGTATTAACTCTTTATGGAACCGCCTGCGTCAGTGCAATATGAGCGATGTTGGCATTGCACGAACCGGGCAACGATAGATACATATATAATTTATCATGACGCCCATCTGTGGAGTCTATGGTAGTAAAAGCTCTATTAATTTATCATGGCGTGGCCCAAGTGGGGCTTTCGGCAGTAAAAACCACTCCCTGAACAGTTTTTATAGTAAATTAGAATATGGCCGATGTCCTACTAATACCACGACTCAGACATAATTTATCATGGCGCCCAGAATACGTGGAACTTATGGGATTTAGGGAAAACCCATAGATTTTTTATGGTATTTCATGGGGAAAACCATAGTAATTGTTTTGCCTCAAACTGTGTTTGAGTGATTTTTGAATTCAGTAGGCTTTTTGAGGTAACGCAGAATCTCTCTATTGAGAAGAGAATGGCCTAAGGGTACGAGCGTTACATACCCAATCCACAATCTACCATAATATTATCAGGTTTTGTACGACTTCACAATATGTGTGCAGTGTTTGATGTTTCTCTTCGAAACGTATCCACATATTTTTCCAGGAAGCCTGCCTGCATATTTAAGTGTGTTATTGTAAAATGTCAGGTACGGAGGAGATCTTGCAGTTATTGCAGGACTGAAACAACATTTTGATGCTGCTCATGAGCAGAGTAAACTGGAAACCAAGGCGTTCCAGGATAGCATAAACACTCGGTTAGATGAGAACCAGAGAGAGTTAAATAACAGGTTAGATGCCAATCAGGAGGCAATTAATGCAAATCAGGTTGCAATGAACAATAACCAGATTGAATTAAACAACCGTTTAGAGGCAAATAAGGTTGAATATAAAGATGAATTAAACAATAAGTTAGGTCAAATGCAAGAAGTCATTAAGACCGAAGTAACAGATACTGTTGTAAGCATTGTATCGGAAATGCAGGTAAATACTGACAAACGTTTCGAGGCTATAGAAGCCAAACTTGAGGGTAATTTGCAAGCGTGTAGGCATGCTCAGGAGCAAACCAACAGTAAATTAGAGGCGTTGTCTAACGATATTAAGGATATTCAGATCCAAAACGAGGCGAATCTCGAACGCCAAGCGAAACAGTTCGCAGAGTTTACGAAAACAGTAGACCAGAGATTAGAGGAGAACGACTCCAAATGGGATCAGAAATTGAAAAGCTACGCTAGAGCAATTAACGGTGACCTCAAGAAACAGGACCAGAATATATTAGGTCAATGCCAGGAAATAGGCGAAATTAAGGCTATCGCTCAGGAAAATAAGGAGCTGGTAGGCAACGTGAAAGGTCAGATGGGTAAAGTTCATAAAGAACTGGACCAAGTGCAAAGTGATATTGTCATAGTCAATAAAAGACAAGAGGAAAACAGAGGCGAGATCACCAAGGTCCGGAATGAATTGTCTAAAGTCAATGGACACATTCAAGATGAAATTAAAGGTCTGAGAGAAGAACTCGAAATAAGAGAAGGCCAGAAAACAGAGGCAAGCGACAAGACCCTTGCTCAAATTAAAGAGGACGTAGAGGATGAAATATCCCATATCAAACAAAGTCTGAAAGAAGACAAGGTGAAAATCTTTCAAGTAGCCGAGGAAAACCGAGATAGGCTTACAAGAATAGAGAAAGAAGTCATTACTCGCCTAGAAAGAGCAGAAATGCGCCATAACCAAATGGAGACGAGGATAGTAGCACAGGAGGAGACACTTCTGAAATATCCTAAGTCAAGTGAAGGCAGCATAGAGGATATAAGAAAAACAAGGTGGGCAGACCTAGAAACCCAACCTATAAGCAGGAACGCTGCAGGCGCAGGAGAAAGTCCTTACATGACGCCAGGTGTACCAATTGCGGCATCGACGCCACATGAAAATGCGATGCACACCCAGGTGATAAACGTCATTAGGGCAAGCGAAGAAAAACCTAGGAAGTTTTCAGGTAGTCACTGTAGTATGACACCAAAATATTGGTTAAAGGAAGTGACTGAATATCTCAATGATGCACGAATACCGCAGGAGCGTAGGCTACGTGCTATAGAGAAGTTAACAGAGGGGGAGTGCGCATTATGGTTTCGCAGCTTCCGTTACACTTTTGATACTGTTGAGGAATTCCGCGAGGCATTCTTGAAAAGATATTGGGACGCCGCGACTCAGCAGAATTTACGGCTGGATTTGTATGCCAAAAAGTACAGCACGAACAACCCGACGAAGTACGCAGAATTTTTCATATCGCAGATGTGTCGTTTTAAAGAGCTGGATCAAAAACCTAGTGAACTGGAGCTATGCATTGCTATCGCCAAACAGCTTCCATACGAGATCCAAAGGCTACTAATCTCGGCTAATGCGAAAACTGCTATGGAAATGGAGACAGTTCTAAGGCAACTGGACCTCACCACAGCAAATACTATGCGTCAGAGTCGAACCGTGGAACAAGTCCACGTGACCAACACACAGACTGACCAACAGCAAGCTCCAAGGAACAACAAGGCCACGAGCACAGAAACTTTAGATTCCTATGGACGGCAATGGGAACAGGAACCCAGAAAATGGCAGTCAAGGTACAAAGGAAATGCTAATAAAGCAGAAAGAGGTCGAAGTTCGTGGAATAAACACAATAACAGGGGCAAACCGTACCATAACAATGGAGGTAATAATGGCCAGGAAGGCAATAATAGAAATTGGAGACCCCAAGAGAGAAGAAATAACTTCGATGACGAGGCAGAAGAGCGATATCATGCTTCTTTGCGATACCTCGAAGAAAGGGGAGATGAGCCCCAGAAAGCACAAGTCCGCTGGCAAGAAGTCATGCAGAACAGGACATCGCCAGACAGATATGGAGATGGAGCTAAGAGTTTGGAACTACAGCGCAGCGAACAGGAGAGAAGGAACTCCAAAGGGGCGGGCGCTGAAGAAAAAAAAACGCCAAAATTAGAAGAGCTCGAGACTGATGGATGGAAGTCTATTAACATCGTCAATTGGATAGCCAAACCAGAAGAATTGATTGAGGATACAGGAGGACCACAGGTCATGGTCAAGAGAGAATTGCCTATTATAATTGTGAGAGTGGCAGGATTAAAAGTCAGAAGTCTGCTAGACACAGGATCAACAGTGAGCCTGATGACACAAGCTCTATATAATGAAATAGCCCGGAGAGAGAACATTTTGAAGATACCGATCTCCAGTGTCAAAATTAAAGGGGTAATTCCAGACAGAACAATGATATGTAAATACCAGGTATTCCTAGATTTACAGATAGGAGGCTCTATTTTCTCACAGAGTTTTCTGTTAGTAAACAAACTACCTTATAACCTACTTATTGGGGCAGAGTTTATAAGGGAATACAGAGTGATAATTGACCTAGCACAGGACAGGGTTATGTTCCATGTGAATGAAGAAGCTGAAGGCTTAGAGGTCGCACTCAATGAAATTGAACCAGGATCCAGTGAACAAGTATGGCATACATACAGAGATGTGGCTGATGAAGAAGTGTTAGCTATGGAGCAGTTAGAAGCGGAGCTCAAAACACTAGCCACAGACTTGGAAAAAGATCTGGAACCCAAATTGGAAGACTACATTTCGGAGAAGCTAGAAGAAGCGAAAATTGGGCTAAAAGAGAAGGAAAATTTAAAGCAGTTATTGCTGGAACAGAAGGAAGTCTTTGATTCGAGACCTGGTCGGATAAAGAACTTCACTTATGCTTTTCAAGTCAGTGATTGGACACCATTTAGGCAGAAACCCTACCCTATAGCTGAAAAGCATTATGCTAAAGTGAAAGAGGCAATTCAGGAGATGCTGGAGGCCGGCGTTATTGAGAAAACACCTACGCCTTATGTAAGTCCATTGGTAATTGTACCAAAGACAGACGGATCTGTCAGAGTATGCTTGGACCTGAGACGCTTAAATTTGAGAGTTATTCCGGAATTTGACCAAGTGCCACCTATTAAAGAGATCCTCAGGAAGTTTAAAGGGAAAACTATATTCTCAAACTTGGATATCACATCCAGTTTCCACCATCTTGAATTAGAGAAGAAAACTAGTCTGTTGACAGGATTTATGTTTGATCAACATACATTCACATTTTTAAGGCTACCTTTCGGGTTGAAAACAGCTGGTTCAGCCCTGATAAGAGCGTTAGATCGCAATCTATCAGATGAGGTTAAAGAGAGTACCATCAGATATGTAGACGACATTCTACTCACATCAGAATCTCTGGAGGAGCACATGAGAGACCTGAAGAAGTTGCTAGATGACCTTCGAGAAGCGAACTTTAAGGTCAATATCAAGAAATCGCACTTCTGTCAGAGGGAAGTTAAATTCCTAGGGCATGTTATTGATGCAAATGGAGTGAAGCCTAATCCAGATAAATTGGAGATAATTCGGAATTTCCCTCGACCCACGAAAGTTAAGCACGTCCGACAGTATTTGGGAGTAATTGGATTCTTTTCGAACCACTGCCCAAACTATACTGCGACAGTAGCACCACTGCAGGACCTATTGAAGAAAGGCGGCAGATGGAATTGGACGGAGCAATGTCAGGAAGCATTCGTGAGGTCAAAACAAATGCTTTTGGAATATGTGAAACTGGGATACCCAGATTATACCCAGAAGTTCATCATACAGACGGATGCATCACTTATTGGGATTGGAGCGATGCTATTCCAGGAAAATGTTGACCAGCCTGAGAAGAAAGTTTTTATCGCCTTTATCAGCAGAAGACTGAGAGCCCATGAGAAAAATTACACGATCACAGAGATAGAATTGCTCGCAATTTTGTACGCGTTGCAATCGTGGCACAAACTCGTGTACGGCTTCCGAATAGTCCTGAGAACAGACCATAAAGCTTTAACATTTTTGTTAAAGACAGATTTGTCTAGTCAGAGATTGACAAGATGGTCCCTGTATATCCAGCAATTTGATGTGGAAATAGAATACTGTCCAGGGAAAGAGAATGTAATACCGGACATATTAAGTCGTTACCCTAGAGAAGAAGAAGTACTAGCGGTCCAGATTGAGAATCGAGATCAGAAGACGTTGGATGACTTAAGGAACATTACCAACCTACAACGCGAAGACCCATGGTTGAAGATGATAATCGATTACTTTGAGGGACGTTTAGCAAGGGGAACTGCGATATACAGAGAGGCGGAGGCATTGGCAACAGAATATGTATGGTATAATCAGATATTACACAAGTGGGACGATGTGGATCACACACGTCAAAGGATTGTAATTCCTGCATCTTTGCAGAGGAGGTTAGTATGGCTAGCCCACAGAGCATTTGGTCATCCGGGGATTGATAAAATCTGTGCTCTGTTGAAGGAAGCATTTACTTGGCCAAAATTGAGAGAAACGGTGAGAAATGCTATTAGAACATGTGATCTTTGCCAAAGGGTAAAGCCGAATCCCTTTTTAATGAGGCAACGACCTATCCCGTTATTACCAGAGAAGCCAAGGCAGCTATTGAGTATCGATAACTTTGGACCATTGCCTAGAGCACGTAGAGGCAATAGACACATTTTTGTAGCCATGGATGTATTTTCGAAAATGGTGGTGTTGTGCCCCATTCAAAAGACAAGTTCAAAACAGGTCTTGAAACGCCTGAAAGAGAGAGTTATTCCGATTCTTGGGAAGCCGGATAACATTTTCTCGGACCACGGAAGTTGCTTTACTAGTGCAGAATTTCGTCGAGAACTGGAAACTCTAGGAATTAGGCAGATTTTATCTACCATTCGCCATCCTGAGGCAAGTCCCGTTGAAAGAGTAATGAGAGAGATCCAGAAATACATGAAGATCTACTGTTCTGAAGCGAATTGGCGTTGGATTGACTTTCTAGAAGTCATTGAATACTGTATAAATAATACTGTACATGAGGCGACAGGTCAGGTTCCCGTTACTCTACATCTGGATCAGAGACCAGAGAGACCGTGGAATGGTGTTATTCCATTACCAGTAGACGCACAGCTCGGTAGAGAATTGAGGATCCAACGAACCTTTGAATATCTAAAAGCACAGGCGGAGAGACGCCAGAGAAGGAATCGTGCGAAGAGGTATCATAAACCGCTTCTCGTGGGACAGAAAGTTTTAATTAAGAAACCCGCCAGTTCAGATCCAGAGGCACGGAAGTATAAAAAGTTTAATTTTTCTTACCACGGCCCGTTCGAGGTGATCAGAGACCTCCAGAACAATGCATACAGGTTAAGGCATATAGAGAATGGAAACGAGGTCGTTATGAACATAGCCAACTTGAAAATTTATTACTCGCCAGAAGAATTCGATGAACCAGAAGAAGAATTAGTAACGCACACCCAACTCAACGTGGAGAGCGGAGGCAGCCAAGCAGGCAGACCTGAATGTTGGAACGGCGAGACGGGACGAGAAGCAGACAGTTTACCCAGTGTAAGCGGAGAGCAGAAAGAATGCCAGTGTTTGCGAGAATTCTATGAAGAAATGGTCAGAGTAGCCAGAGAGGTTGAGGCTGTAAACGCGACCCTTCGCAGGGAGAATAGACAGCTCAGAAACAAGGCCGAGTGTGGAAGGGGGAATACTACTAACCCACTCGCAGCCAGACAAGGTGAAGGACCCCAGACGTAAACACAGACGGTGGTCGACAGTCAGCTGGTTACTTATATAAGCCACTTGCATTGGACTTTTATAAGTTTTGCAAGGGGAACATGAACCCGATGGGGTTATGCTGACTGGAATCGAACATGGTTCTCAGAGACTGTGATCTCAGTAAAAAGGTTCCACCAGGAAGCGAACCAGAGATCTGTACAGGGAGTTTCTTGGTAAAAACCCCTCGAAAGAGATGTATATTTAATCACTGGTGTGATTTTTAATGAAATGGCATTATTTATTAAAATAATGTAGGAAATAATGAGCGGATTATATCATTATAAGACGATTTGGTGTAAGCTATTGGGAGTTTGAAGCACAGAGGAGGGCAGAGCTGACATTTACTAATCGGCCCAGAATTGTGGGTTGGTCCCAGTGGAGCCACGTCCATCTCTGTCACCCCATTATGTCGTCTGGAGCAGGGGAGAGGCCTGAAAAATGACACAGTTATTCCCCGACGGAGAATAGATGTAGAGGAGGGGCGGTGAAATGCCCAGAAAAATCATTGATTACTCGTGATTGGAGTAACGAATCGAGATGAGAGTTGCACACAGGTGAATATTTTGGCAAGAAGATAATTTTAGAGTCTTTTACATGCGAAATTGGTGCATATTTAGTGATGTGCGTAAGGACTGTGAAGCGACCATTGTTCGCGGAGGGATGTGAAGATGTTGACGGGGAGTTCCCGGTTAGGTAGCGTCCCACGCCATGGAGAAAGGAATTAATATTAATTAATTGAACGAGCGATTCCTTTGCACACAGATAGTTTTGGGACCTGTGAAGAGAGAGGAACACAATGATCATGGTTTGAAGACCTGAATCATGCTGTGAGAGGAGCGAAGATTACGCGGGAAGATGTTGCTCTACTTTCTGTGGAAATCCGATATAAGGGAGTAGACCCCAGGAGGAGCCCTCACTTGAATCTCAGTTGTTACTCAGTTGAACCTCTGTTCTCAGTGTCACTCAGTTGTTCTCAGTGTTACTCTGTTCTAGCTCAGTTGAAACTCACTTGAAGCTCAGTCGAGACGCAGTCAAGTGCAGTCTACATGCCGCCAAGCGCAGTTACAGCCAGTTACAGTTTTACTCAATTGTCAATTGTAGCACAATGGAAATAAGTTGCAATCAGTATGCAGCAAATATGCAGCAGTACGAGACAGCGTGTAAGCCGCAGACAGAAGTCTTCAAATAAGCTACGTGCAGTCTTCGAGTGAAACTTCAGTCAGCTACAGCCAGGGTGAAGCAAGTTCGTCAAGGCAAAACGCATGACGGATCTATTCATCGAGACGCCGAACAAGGACTGGTATGTGTAAAAGAAACAGTAAACATGCTGGTATGAATAATAGTCGTGATACAGGCATAATCAGCCGCACGAACTATGACGTGTTCAGTTACGAAGCACCGTATAGACTAACGGCAGCACTATTGTATATAATTATTTGTGAAAGTGTTGAACTTTATTAAGCGCAGTGTGTATTGTATGAACTAATCGTATATGTGTAACTACGATAGAATGCGCTAAAGAAACTTTACTAAGTGTTTGGTAATTTATGTGAGAATACCAGATGTTAACGCTCATGTTTGGGAGCCAGCGTATTGATGTAACGCAGGACGCTTACTGTAGGAGTAATGATCGTCATAAAACTGTTGGAGAGTTCCGAGAGCAGATAACCAGACTTTCAATCAGGAGTTGATAACGTAAGATGCCGTCGACACCTGCAATTTCGATCTCTGCTAGGGAATCTCAGCATTGAAGTGTGTATAAAGTGACGAGTGTTCAGTGTAATGTATATGTAAAAATATCATTTAAAGTAGTGTTTGATGAAGTGTTTCACATGTTTAGGGAGTGATAACTTCCTGAAAGGTATGCAACGTGTCGTGTTGGTGATAGAAATTATGTATAATCAAATGTGTGTAAACAAGAGAAATATGTCGCGTTAAACCCATTATGGCGGGCGACATGGAAGAATATGATTGGTTGGAGCCACCTTAGATGCCTATAGAGATGTAAGTACCCCACAAATTATGGTTATAATTATGTAGAAGTATGGACCGATGCATGTCTGTGATTCCGTAAAGGTATTGTGAATTCCTTATAGATGCCAGTAAAAGTCAGTTAGGAGGCTGATCCTCCATGTTTAATCAGTATTGAGTTGATTTTGATAGAGTTGAAATGATGATTTGCATCATTAAGTGGAGTAATTTTTCCCACTATGAATTAAGAATGGCAATCAGTTATGTAAATGTAACGAACGCGATTGTTCGAGTTTAAAACGTCTAGCTATGTCGGAAATTTTGGTAATTTATGTGAGAATAATAATAAATGATGATTTTGGTCATTTATGTCAATGAGATTTATAATAATAATGGTAAATTACGATTTTGATCGTTTATGTCAGTGAGAAATGATGATAATAATAATAATGGTTATTAAGAGTATGAATGAACACATCAGGAAACAAATAAATTGTTGTAAGCGAGAATTATTAACGCTAAGTGCAAGACTTATCAATCTAAGCAGGAAGATGTTACAATGAGATTACATTTCAGTAATTATGGAAAGAAGTTTTATATCAGAATATTGCATATATTCGGTAATGATACCAGTAATGAAAGAGCTTTTATTGAATTGAATTTGCAGCTTAATTGAGAAGCTTATAGAGTAAATGTTAGATTTCTCTTAATAATAGGTCGGAATGTCGTAGCATGGAGCATTAGGGGCCAGATAGTCTATTCTACGTATGAATTCTCCTATGTCGTGGACATTGTTGGAGACATTATTTATTCCGGAGTTTTAGTGAATGGACCCTAACTCTGAAGAAAAGGATTGAAATGTGTTCCGGATTGGAATCTTTTTTAAGAGTCGAGGAAACAAGGACACCTCGCAGCTCTATGATTTCCCGAGAACTTATGATGAGTTATTTACGCTCGTGGGCAGCGAAAACTCATGGCGACAGTGGTTCTGTGCGCCTATATTATACTTGAGACATCGGTCACCGCCAGGCTCATGCATTACGAACCCCGAACCTTCATGTTGAATGGACCCATGTGAGGCCATTAATTAATCGTTATCCTCGACGTAGGAATAATTACAAAAGCTCATTCAATACCTGTTGGCATAATAGTCAATTAAGATCCTTTGGGAACATGTGTGCCGGTTAGGACACAGTATTTGTCTTGTAAATCTCCACTGCTTAGAGAGGGAAGCTTTCAAACTTTTAGAAAGGTCGAGATAATTGGTGGAACGACCCATCCCACTTTCTATTGTGTAGCGATTTCCTTAGCCGAGGGTCGGTGCCAACCACCCGAACCGCTCAGGCAAGTTATAAAGGGAAGAGATTCTAGACCTTGTTAAAATGACATATAATGCGAGATTGTTATGTTGAGTATTATAGCCATGTGGTTTGTGAACACATGGATAATTATAGTTCATCCTGATGGTTCATTAATTTAGCTATCTGACGAATAGTTACATGATATATTTGTACTGTCACTGGAACCAAGTCATGTAGTTGGTTACTAGATGCCAATCGCCATGAGCGCGAGGCAGTCTATCGTACAATCCGACATAAGCTATAACGTAACGTTTTATCTAGGAATCACAGACAGCATGCGGTGAAACCATATAATTGAAGGATATGTAGGGGGTAGCTTACATAATTATGGAGTTGCACGTTGATTTTGGTGCAACGTCCAAATAGGTAAATGCATGCAAAGCATTTCATTGGTGAGAAGAAAAATATTAAAACACGCACGGCACACATAATTGTTTAACATAAAGAGGTATAAGGAATAATCCTTGTTGTAATATTAAAGAAGTCACATTGTATGACTGTTATGTTAATGTAAAGTTGTTTTGAAGTCGTAGGTGCATTAGCGCACTAGTATATCCTTGTGAAGTTCACAGAAGGGTAAAGCATTATGGCTAGGTATAACTTTGTTGTGATTTCATATTTGGTTATTTGTGGATTGTGGAAGTAAAAATTTTGTTTGCTTTATTTTTATGCTTTTTGGGTATTGTTTTGTGTTTGAAGCCATGATTTATTTTACTGGATTAAAGTTTTAGAATAGAGTTGTGCCTTATCATTGTAGAGTTGATACCTTTTAGCCTCAAATCCAAAATATGCACTGCAAAATTGGGGTTACCGTACACGCCTGAGAGCTGATGCTAGTTGGAGGCGGATGCATATTATCCAACGAGATTACTCACATGGGTACACTATGAACATTAAAAAATGCAGTTTGATTGCTAAAATAGATTCGTAGATATTCAGTATCGTCTAAATATTTCGGATGGTCGCCATGTTGGATTGTTAAATGTATAGGCCATAGAGTCATGTACCATTAAAGGAAAATTATTGCGTAGGTTCATTATTCAAACTTTCACTTCGATCGCATGACTACATCACAAGAAATAAAAACTTAATTTTAAAATTCGCACTGCCGCCATCTTGAGGTTATGTAAACAATTGAACTAAATTAGATACCAGTGGATTACAATGTGTATAAATATTTCCTGTACCAAGTTTCAGTGCGCTTGGAACATTAAATCGCGAGAAAGGTCTATTTAAAATGTTCAAATTCGCTTGGCCGCCATGTTCGTTTTGTAGTTAACCGGTTTTTGAAAATCTTATAGATGGAATTCCAGTAGTGCTCTTTATCTCCGTACAAAATTTTAGGGAGATACCGCTAATAGTTTCAGAGATATAGAATGCCGGTGAAATATTTCGCACATCCGCCATCTTGTGATTATGTAAACAATTGAACGAAGTTAGATGTCGGTGCATTACAATGTATATAAACATATACTGTACCAAGTTTCATTGCGTTTGGTTGGTCAAATCGCGAGAAACGTCTATTTAAAAGTCGCAAATTCGCTTGACCGCCATGTTGGTTTTGTAGTTACCAGGTTTTCAAAAATCACATAAGTGAACTTATAGTAGTTCCCTCTATCACCATAGAAAATGTCAGAGTAATATCGGTAATAGTTTCGGAGATATTGAATGCTGGTGAAATATTTCGCACAGCCGCCATGTTGGATTGGTGAGTCGTAACAAAATTTGAATGGCACGGTCGAGGTCGCCGGGAATAGTGCTATGAACTTTCCGAGTTTCATTGAAATCGCTCCTGCCGTTTAGATTTTATTAGGGGGGGGACATACACACGAATCACACACACACACACGCACACACACACGGACAAAAGGTGATCTCATAAGCCTATTTTTTCAAAATTGGCAATAGGCTAAAAATCAACTGTAACACCCACACAGCTGAAGACTAAATTTTATTTAATATCTCAGAACTGCACGATCGATTTTCATGTGCAAAGAAGTCAGTTTACGTTTAGAAAACGAGCTTTCCACAGATATAATTTTAAATAATGTGCGACCATTACTTCAAAAGTTGGTTCCGAAAAAGACGTAGATTTTATCTTTTTGTCGCCGATTTGTATAATAGCCCTGGCAGGGCCAGGCTAATGATGCAGTTTCAAACAGCCAGAGGGGGCGTCACTGTGCTACATCACATCGAATGCAGTACTTACTAGACCTCGAGAGGTCGTGATACTCTGTATCAGTCACCAGCGAGCACCCGTAAGGAGTGGCCGAGAAGTATCATCAAAATATCGCCGTGTGGAGAATTAGGAAAATCCTAATACAGGATTTAGTTCCGCCAATACTAGTCTTACAGTGAAAAGTTCAATATTACAGTCGAAGTAGGCTGCGAACTTAAAGAATAGGCGATAGGTCTTCAATAACAGTTTATTTAAACGACCAAGTGTATCGTAACGTTTTGAAGTAACATAACAGCGAAACAAACATTCTATCAACGTTAAAAGAACCCGATCAGGGTCGGACAAAATAAGGTCCGCATAGTATTCTGGAAAGATAGGAATTAGAGGACAGAATAATCAGAAGGGGGAATTAAATTCAAGACGTTGTTTCAAGGAAACGAACGAACTATAAAAAAACTAAGTTACGAGGAGTATTAGATGCTAGAAAATAATAGGTCACCGATAGAGTATTTGGGAGACCGAGAACAAGACAGACTTTCGCTAGACGATTAATAGGGTCTAGAAAGAAGCAGGTTTGAGCTAAAAATAATAATAGCCGATCATCAGGAAACCGGATTCGAAGAAGTACCATTCCAGGGAGGGGTAGAGTGTTCGAGACTTTCATATTCTGGTCAGATAGGAAGCCGACGTCTACTAGTTCACCCTTGGAGACGGGGAAGCAAATATCACGTGTGCAAGGCCTAATCAGAGCCTCAGTGATTAGAATCAGTGTAGTGTAAATATATAAAATTTGTGTTAGATAGTAATTTTTCAGTGATTTTATTGTGTGTAATAGAAGAATACCGAAGTATTTTAAAATGTTACCAGTGTTTAAGGTATATAAATTATATGTGTGTCAAGATATGTCAGTGTATGAAATGAATTTGAGCACGATGGTGTAATCACAAATAGTGGGCAAAAATGAAACATCGTTGGAAAGCACGGTATTGGGCCGTCTGAACATGTAAGTAACTATTTTCATTATGTTATGTGTTGGGGGAATATTTGTGTACAATCCACCTGAGTTTGAGAAATAGGGATGTTTTTGAATAACAAATAACAGAATAAGAGCGCGAACTGAACAACTAAAAATTTGAGAAATTATAAAATGATTATGTGAAATGAATAAATCCTTAGAGGAAATGTATGAAATAAAATATCCGTGTATTTGATAAATGTTATGAAAGCAAGCGGAAAATATAATAATAGTAAAAATTATATAAATGAAGATTAAGTTGAATTATATGAAAGTAATAGATTTTGAGCTTTTGTAAAGGAATAAAGACATGGTGTGAATACATGTTCTTAAAGTATAGCGATTATTGTCACGGGAGAGGATTAATATGAAAGTTTGAGATATAGATCAAATGATGATTTTGAATTTATCAGTTCTCTGGAAGACGCTAGGCCTTAAAGTAATGTGTAGCGCATTGTCGCGCATTAAAGTAAATTGTCACGCTAGGAAGGCGTTGAATCTAAATATACTTGGTAAATTAATTGTGAGGGACAGTTGATTGCGGTAATTGATGATAAGTCCTCCATATAGTGATGTAGATCACGAGGCGTTGTATAATGGGTGCGAATTATTGTATTGATGAGTGCAGGTAAGACCGAGGTCGCCCTAAGCCGCTAATTTGTTGTAAAGTCCTCCAGTATGGGATTGGTTCCCGAGGCAGTTGAGAGAGTCGAACCCAGACTCGTATAGTTGTTGAAGCCCCTAAATATTGTTGTTGTATTGAATTATTCTTACCCATCAATGATGACACTTCATAAATAATAAATGCCAAGGTTACGAAAGTGGTCTATGAACCTAAATAATGTTGTTTAAATGAATGAAAGAAACGCCAGGTCTGTTCAGAGAACTGTGTTTGAGAAATAGCTGTTTGAAAGCATGAGTAGAGTGGTCCCGTGTGGGCGATACTGAAGGTCTCCCTCCCGGGCAATAAATCGAGTGTCACGGTCCAACTCCTCGCTATTGAAAGTATGGTAGGTCAAGGGAACTGTCTATTTGAAGTAATAATAAACCATGAGTGTTTAGAGTTTGTTAATGACCCGGGATTCGAACCGAGGATCTTGTAGATGAAAGTCACCGCTTGCAAGTTCAGATCGTTTGCTTTCTTATGAGATGATGGTCTTTTAAGACAAATAATAATAAATATAAATCCCTAATGTAATGAGATATTGATGTAGGATTTCACGAGTTCAATGAAGACAATTAGATTTCGGGAGTGATCATAATTTTTGACTTTGTTCAAGTAGTCTTCTATAACTCGGGAGTACACAAGTATTTTTCCCGATCACTGTAGTGAATTTGTTAACTTGAGAGAGGTGGTAACATGAGAACATTGTGAAATGCCCAAAAATTTAAGTAAAGGAGTATCAATTACTTTGAATAAGATTATATATTGTTTTGATTATAAGAAACTCATAAAATAGATATTGAGGTGTGTAAAAGAATAACACAGTTTATAGTGGAAAGTATTTAGCCATTGGAGCTCGTGATTGTAGTGAAATTTAAAAGGGATACTTTATGGAAGTGAAAGGAATTATGAGTTTGTTGGTTTGAAGGAAACCATGTATTTGAATATAACATTTGTTTGATTTTATGTATTCCTTGTTCACCTTGAACAAGTTTGGAAGGATTGGTCAGTAGTTTATTTGTTTTATTTGTTTGTAGCGCCATATATTTGGTTAATTAAATGTTTTATAATAGGAGTTGATTTTGTTTTTATTTTTGGAAGTGTATCCTCTATTTAATCCAAAATGTGTAAGTCACAGAGTGGGAGAACATACCATAACCCCGAAAATCCCGATTTAAGCATTGCTGGCATACTGTGACTTGCATATTTCTTGCTAAAAGGGCACAGTACTATTGTGACAAATTGGAAGATTTTGGCACAAAACACACCTTCTAACTCCTAGTTCAGGAGCTTGAGTTTGTTGTCGGATGAAATTAGCGTATTATATAATAGATCGATTGTCTACTACTAATGTGATCAACTGTTGATACTTATCTGAAGTTGTGGAATGGCTACAGGCTGCTCAGATAACCTGTTTTGGTGTACAGTATGTTTTGTAAATTATTTAAATAAACGTGAGTTCTTTGAATTTAAGTATCTCTACTTAGAATAAAACAAAAGTCCCCGATTCTTGGATGCCAAGGGTAATCTCGAGAACCACTGGATGTATTTAGATGCAGTTTTCACCATTCTGTAAAGGATATCTGGAGGAAGGTTTCTGTAGAAAATTATTTATTTATGATCAAAGGAAGCCAAGCAGTAACTATTTCAGTGAAAAAGTCGAAAAACACTGACGTCAGTGCGCTTATTAAGCTTACGCAGGGCAAAACGTTAAAAATATCAATATACGATGAGTGTAAGAATTGTTCAGCAAAAAGTTCTACAAAAACGTCCTGGAGAGCATATATCTATCTTCAATACATCGCCCACTATAAGTGTTTTTAGATTGGATGGGTGGGGGATTTGTGTTTCATGCACTTCGCCATTCTTAAATTACGTCTGACAAGAATTCGTTGCACATGCTTCTTCATGATAGTATAATCAATAGTCCAGTCAGTGATTTTAACACATTATGCCGAGACGTAAAACGGACATAGGTCGTAGTGCATTGACATCGGAATAAAAGCATTAATTACTGTTCTCGGGCGAAGCCGGGGTGGGTTGCTAGTCTTATATAAAATCTAGTGTCCTGACTGACTGACTGACTGACTGACTCATCATCGCCCAGCCAAAACTATTAAAGTTAGAAACATGAAATTTTGGGGATATGTTCGTTGTAAGTCAAAAACGCCCACTAAGGAAGGATTTTTGGATATTCAGGTTCTAAAGGGGTGTTAAGGGGGTACACCTGCATTTCATTGAATAACAATATCTCCGGCTTGGTTTCATTGAGGGATGTGATACTCGGCATATAAACTAATCATTAAAAATAAGAAGACACGTGTCTGAGGGCTTTTTGATGTGGTGTATATTATGAGGAGAAAGGGGTGAAAAGTGGGGGTTGAAGGATTCTTAACGGAGCGTTTATCTCTTAAAGGACATAGGCGAGGAGTTTGAAACTCAGCGGAAAAAAATCAGCTAAAAAATAAGTAAAGAGGTGTTTGGCCGTTTTTTTTTCATAAATCCAATTTAAGGGGCCCATGGGCAGGGGTGAAATTCTAGGGGGGGGGGGGGACAGGAAAGAAAGTGTCCTAACTGATTGACAGACAGACTCACTCATCAAAAACTCAGGGTAAAAACTGCTTAAAAAGAAGTAAATAGGTGTTCGACAGTTTGTTTTTTCATAAACCCAATTTAAGGGGTTCATGGGGAGGGGTAAAATTCTGTAAAAGGAAAATTGAAAGAAAAAGTCCTGAAGTTAGAAACATGACATTTTGGGGGATATGATCATTGTACGTCAAAACCGTCCACTAAGGGAGGATTTTCGGATATCCAGGTTCTAAAGGGGTCTTAAGGGGGTTAAACCTACATTTCATTGAATAACAATAACTCCCGATTGGTTTCATTGGGGAATGTGATACTCGGCATATAAACTAATCATTAAAACTAAGAATACATGTGTCTGAGGGTTTATCGATGTGGTGTATATTATGAGGTGAAAGGGGTGAAAAGTGGGGGTTGAAGGATTCCTAACGGAGCGTGTATCTCTTAAACGACATGGGCGAGGAGTTTGAAACACAGCGGAAAAAATCAGCTTAAAAGATATGTAAATAGGTATTCGACCATTCTTCATTTTCATACATCCAATTTAAGGGGCCCATGGGGAGGGGAGAAATTCTGGGGGTGGGGGGAGGAGGAACAGGAAATTAAGTGTCCTAACTGATTGACTGACTCACTCACTCTTCAAACTCAGGGAAGAAATCTGCTTAAAAATAAGTAAATAAATTTTCGACAGTTTTTATTTTATAAATCAAATTTAAGGGGTTCATGGGGAGGGGTGATATTCTGAAAAAAAAATGGAGAAAATGTCCTGACTCACTCACTCACTCACTCACTCACTCACTCACTCACTCATCATCGCCCAGCCAAAATTATTGAAGTTAGAAACATGGCATTTTGGGGATATGTTCGTTGTATGTCAAAACCGTACACAAAGGGAGGATTTTCGGATATTCAGGTTCTAAAGGGGTGTTAAGGGGGTACACCTGCATTTCATTGAATAACAATATCTCCGGCTTGGTGTCATTGAGGGATGTGATACCCGGCATATAAACTAATCATAAAAAATAACCAGACATGTGTCTAAGGGTTTTTCGATGTGGTGTATATTATAAGGTGAAAGGAGTGAAAAGGGGGTTTGATGTATTCCTAACGGAGCGTGTATCACTTAAACGACATAGGCGAGAAGTTTGAAACTCAGCGGAAAAAATCAGCTTAAACATAAGTAAATCTGTGTTCGACCGTTTTTTTAAATTAAATTTAAGGGGCCAATGGGGTGGGGTGAAATTCTGGGGGAAAAATAGGAGAGAAAGTGTCCTGACTGACTGACTGACTGACTAACTCACTCACTCATCAAACTCATGGAAAAAAGACAGCTTAAAAAATAAGTTAATAGGTGTTCGACAGTTTTTCATAAATCCCATTTAAGGTGCCCCCGGGGAGGGTGTAATAATCTGGAAAAAATAATTGAAAGAAAATGACCTGACTGACTCACTCCCTCATCATCGCCCAGCGAAAACTATTGAAGTTGGAAGCATTAAATTATGGGAATATTTTCGCTGTATGTCGAAAACTTCAACTAAGGAAGGATTTTTGTTTATTCAGGTTCTTAAGAGGTGTTAAGGGGGTAAACGTGCATTTCATTGAATAACGATATCTCATGAGTAGTTTCCTTGGGGATGTGATATTCGGCAAATAAACTAAACATTAAAAACAAGATGTTCAGTAAAGAACATATAGCCTGCTTTCTCCTAAAAGCATGGGTATTGTTATAACTCTTTGTCCTTTTCAAGGAGTATAATTGAATGTTGGTTGTAGTAGCTTGTTGAAATACATCGTGCTATAGGGATATTAAACATGAATATGAGGTGCCCTTTGCTAGTGCTACCTCTGTAAAAAAAAAACATTCAATTCTGTTTCACCGTGTTTGAATTGATCTGGGGAATGGATTTGCACACATACATGGCCGCTATTTGCAAACTATTGGGCTGATGACCTTGTAGTCAGTCATAAGATGCTTTCCACAAAAAGGCATGTTGTTGGAAAATCCGGTAGAGATCAAATTATTAGGATGGTCGAAATTTGATTTAAGCTTTTAACATTTGGGTGGCCGTCATTCCGTTTCCGTCAAGATGGCGGCGACATAAAACATGACACTCAGGTGCCTTTTGCTAGTGCTACATCTGTACCAAATTTCGTTCAATTCGGTTTCACCGTGTTTGAATTGATAGGGGGAATCGATTTGCACACATACTTGGCCACCATCTGCAAACTATTGGGCTGATGATCTAGCAGTTTGGTCAGAATATGCTTCCCACATAAAGATTTGTTGTTGCAAAATTTGGTAGAGACTAGATTATTAGGTTGTCGTAATTACATTTTAGCCTTTAACATTAGGGTGGCCGCGATTACGTTTCCGTCAAGATGGCGGTGATATAAAACATGACACTGACGTGGCCTTTTCTAGTGCTACCTCTGTACCAAATTTAGTTCCATTCGGTTTCACCGTGTTCGAATTAATAGGGGGAATCGATTTTCACACAAAGATGGCCGCCATCCGCAAAATATTAGGCTAATTACCTATTAGTTTGCTCAAAAGATGCTCCCTCCATAATGGTATGTTGATGTAAAATTTGGTAGAGATCGGATGATTAGGTTAATCGTAATTTGATTTAAGCTTTGAATATTTGTGTGGCCGCCATTACGTTTCCGTCAAGATGGCGGCGATATAAAACATGACACTGAGGTGCCCTTTGCTAGTGCTACCTTTGTACCAAATTTCATTCCATTCGGTTTCACCGTGTTCGAATTAATAGGGGTAATCGATTTTGACACAAAGATGGCCGCCATCCGCAAACTATTAGGCTAATGACCTATTAAATTTGTCAAAGGATGCTTCCTCCATAAAGGTATGTTGTTGCAAAATTTGGTAGAGATCGGATGATTAGGTTAGTCGTAATTTGATTTAAGCTTTGAACATTTGGGTGGCCGCCATTACGTTTCCGTCAAGATGATGGCGATATAAAACATGACACTGGGGTGCCCTTTGCTAGTGCTACCTTTGTTCCAAATTTCATTCCATTCGGTTTCACCGTGTTCGAATTAATAGGGGTAATCGATTTTGACACAAAGATGGCCGCCATCCGCAAACTATTAGGCGAATGACCTATTAGATTTGTCAAAGGATGCTCCCTCCATAGAGGTATGTTGTTGCAAAATTTGGTAGAGATCGGATGATTAGGTTAGTCGTAATTTGATTTAAGCTTTGAACATTTGTGTGGCCGCCATTACGTTTCCGTCAAGATGGCGGCGATATAAAACATGACACTGGGGTGCCCTTTGCTAGTACTACCTCTGTACCAAATTTCGTTCCATTCGGTTTCACCGTGTTCGAATTAATAGGGTCAATCGATTTTCACACAAAGATGGCCGCCATCCGCAAACTATTAGGCTGATGACCTATTAGTTTGGTCAAAGGATGCTGCCCCCATAAAGGTATGTTGTTGCAAAATTTGGTAGAGATCGGATGGTTAGGTTAGTCGTAATTTGATTTAAGCTTTGAACATTTGTGTGGCCGCCATTACGTTTTCGTCAAGATGGCGGCGATATAAAACATGACACTGAGGTGTCCTTTGCTAGTGCTACCTTTGTACCAAATTTCGTTCAATTTGCGCTCACCGTGTTCGAATTGATAGGGGGAGGACAGACATTCAGAGTACACACACTCACACACACACACACACACACACACACAGACTCACACACATACACACACACAGACAGACACACCTTTTTTCGCCCTGTAGTGATCTCATAAGTCTACTTTCATTTTTTGCAAAAATCGAAAGTAGGCTAATAAGCAGACATATGTCTAAGGGTTTATCGATGTGGTGTATATTATGAGGTGAAAGGGATGAAAATTGGGGGTTGAAGGATTCTTAACGCAGCGTGTATCCCTTAAACGACATAGGCGGGAAGTTTGAAATTCAGCGGAAAACCCCAGCTTAAAATATGAGTAAATAGGTGTTCGACCGCTTTTTCATAAATCCAATTTAAGTGGCCTTTGGAGAGGGGTGAAATTCTGGGGGAAAGAAACAGGAAAGAAAGTTTTCTAACTGATTAACTCACTCACTCATCAAACTCAGGGGGGAAGAACAGCTTAAAAATAAGTAGATCGGTGTTCGACCGTTTTTTTTTCATAAATCCAATTTAAGGTGTTCATTAGAGGGGTGAAATTCAGAAAAATAAATGAAAGAAAATGTCCTGACTTCTCTCACTCATCATCGCCCAGCCAAAATTATTGAAGTTAGAAACATGAAATTTTGGGGTTATGTTCGTTGTATGTCTAAAACGTCCACTAAGGAAGGAATTTTGGATATTCAGGTTCTAAGGGGGTGTTAAGGGGGTTGACCTGCATTTAATTGAATAACAGTATCTCCCGATTGGTTTCCTTGGTGGATGCGATACACGGCATATAAACTCATCATTAAGAATAACAAGACATACGTCTGAGGGGTTTTCGATGTAGTGTATATTATGAGGTGTATGTGTGAAAAGTGGGGGTTGAAGGATTCCTAACGGATGAAGTATCTCTTAAAAGACAGAGGCATAAAGTATGAAACTCAGGGGGGAAAATCAGCTTGCAAAAATAAGTAAATAGGTGGTCAACCGTTTTTTCATAAAGCCATTTTAGGGGACCCATGGGGAGGGGTGAAATTCTGAGGAAAGAGGTCCACTAAGGAAGGATTTTTGAATATTCACTCATCAACCGCCAACCAAACCTATTGCAGTTAGAAACTTGAAATTTTGGGGATATGTTCGTTGTATGTCGAAAACGTCCTCTAAGGATGGATTTTTGGATATTCATGTTCTGAAGGGGTGTTAAGGGGGTTAAACTTGCATTTCATTGATTAACAATATCTCACGAGTTATTTCATTTGGGGATGAGATATTCGGCATATAAATTAATCAATAAAGATACGCAGACATATGTCTAAGGGCTTATCGATATGGTGTATATTATCAGGCGAAAGGAGTGAAAATTGGGGGTTGAAGAATTCTTAACGGAGCGTGTATCTCTTAAACGTCATTAGCGAGAAGTTTGAAATTCAGCGGGGAAAAAAATCAGCTTAAAAATAAGTAAATAGGTGTTCGACCGGTTTCTTTTTCATAAATACCATTTAAGGGGTTCATGGGGAGGGGTGAAATTCTCAAAAATAAATGAAAAAAATCTCCTGACTGACTCACCCACTCACCATCGCCCAGCCAAAATTATTGAAGTTAGAAACATGAAATGTTGGGATCATGTTCGTTGTATGTCGAAAACGTCCACTAAGGAAAGAGTTTTGGATATTCAGGTTCTAAAGGGGTGTGAAGGGGTTACACGTGCATTTCATTGAATAACAATATCTCACGAGTGGTTTCATTTGGGGATGTGATACTTGGCATATAAACTAATCATTAAAAATAAGCTGTTACATGTCTAATTGTTTTTCGATGAGATGTATATTATGAGTAAAAGGGGTGAAAAGTGGGGGTTGAAAGATTCCTAAAGGAGCGTGCATCTCTTAAACGACTTGGGCGAGGAGTTTGAAACTCAGAGGAAAACAATCAGCTTAATAAAACATAAATAAATAAGTGTTCGACCGTTTTTTCATAAATCCGATTTAACGGGCCCATCGGGAGAGGTGAAATTCTGGAATAAAAACGTCCACTACGGAAGGATTTTTGGATATTCATTCTCATCGACCAATCAAAACTATTAAAGTTAGAAGAATGATATTTTGGGGATATGTTTGTTGTGTGACGAAAACGTCTTTTAAGGAGGGATTTTTGAATATTCAGGGTCTAAAGGGGTGTTAACGGGGTTAAACCTGCATTTCATTTAATAACAACATGACACGACTATGACGCGAGCGAAGCCGCGGGTACCTGCTAGACTCTTATATAAAACAAAGTGTCCTGACTGACTGACTGACTCATCAAAAACTATTAACGTTAGAAACATGAAATTTTGGGGATATGTTCGTCGTAAGTCGAAAACGCCCACTAAGGGGGGATTTTTGGATATTCAGATTCTAAAGGGGTCTTAATGTGGTAGAACTGCATTCCATTGAATAACAATATCTCCCGATTGGTTTTATTGGGGGATGTGATACTCGGCATATAAACTAAATATTAACAATAAGCAGACATATGCCTAAGGGTTTTTCGATGTGATGTATATTATCAGGTGAAAGGGGTGAAAAGTGGGGGTTGAAGGATTCCTAACGGAGAGTGTATCTCTTAAACGACATAGGCGAGACGTTTGAAACTCAGCGGAAAAAAATCAGCTTAAAAAAAAGTAAATTGGTGTTGGACCATTTTTTCATAAATTCAATTTAAAGGGCCAATGGGGTGGGGTGAATTTCTGGAGAAAAAAAAGGAGAGAAAGTGTCCTAACTAACTGACTGACTGATTCACTCGCTCATCAAACTCAAGGGGAAAATACAGCCTAAAAATAAGTTAATAGGTGTTCGAGCGTTTTTTTTTTTTTTTCATAAATCCAATTTAAGAGGCCCATGGGGAGGGGTGAAATTCTGGGGGGAAAATGAAAGAAAATATCCTGACTGACTCACACACTCATCATCGCCCAGAGAAAACTATTGAAGTTGGAAACATGAAATTTTGGGTATATGTTCACTGTATGTCGAAAACGTCCACTAAGGTAGGATTTTCGGATATTCAGGTTCTAAAGGGGTCTTAAGGGGGTAGACCTGCATTTCATTGAATAGCAATATATCCCGATTGGTTTCATTGGGGGATGTGATTCTCGGCATATAAACATAACATTAAAAACAAGATGTTCAGTAAAGAACATATAGCCTACTTTCTCCTAAATGTATGAGTATAGTTATAACTCGTTGTTATTATCAAAGAGTATAATAGAACTATTCTTTGTTGAAGACCTTAGAAACGATTTACCTCTACCAAACGCCACAACCTAGATAAAAACTGCTACCATCATTGAAGAAAGAAAGATAAGAAGTATATCAAGAATGTTATGGATCTGGAGACATAATCGACCGGACTGGCGGCGTGGCTCAGCGGTAACGTTCTCGCTTGCTGGGCCCTAGGTTGCAGGTTCGTATCCTGGCGCAGTCAGCTGGCATTTGAGGGTGCACAAATGCGAGGGAGCCGTGTCAGTACATTTACTGGCACGTTAAAGATCCCCATCGGGCCAAAATTCCGGCACCCCGGTGTCTCTAAAATCAGCAGTAGTTAAAAGGGATGTAAAACCAATAACATTATTATTATTATTATTATTACGACCTGCCGTGGGCAACATCCAACTTTGAGTTGAGGCATGTCTTTACACGTCTGGTTGTGCATGGCTTTCACAACCCTAATTGAATTAACAAATCTTTCCATGACCCTACAGAGACGTGTGTATACATACTATGTGGATATTTTCGATAATATAATCCTAACAGAGCGAGTGCATTCTAGCGGCCAGAAGAAGAAACTTTTCAATAAAATCGGCCATGATAAAATCTGGAAGTTACCTTTTTGGCAGCTAGATGTCTCGAGTAATGGCGAATTATGTTTTAATTAAATATATATTTTACACCATAATGTGAACAATATAACGCTTAATAACATTTTCAAGTAACGCAAAATAGGCTGTTACAAACCCTTTAAAATAAAAAGTTAAAATGTATCGTAGTATCATCTTGTCATTCTTCAAATTCGATGCGCATAGAATGATAATGGTATAGTAATCAATGGATCCCCACGTAGACTAGTCGTGACATCTATTGGTGAAATATCGAACAATATAATCCTAACAGAGCGAGTGCATTCTAGCGGCCAGAAGAAGAAACTTTTCAATAAAAACTGGAAGTTACCTTTTTGGCAGTTAGATGTCCCGAGTAAATCTGCTGGCGAATTATGTTTTAATTAATAGTACATTATGCAACGAGCCTATAATGGCTATAATTAAGACACGAGTATTTTTTATAAAACGAGCGTATGCGAGTTTTATAATTTCCATACGAGTGTCTTAATTACCATTATAGGCGAGTTGCATACGACTGTTTATGTTCGACGATAATTATAACTTTATTATATGTTTTAACATAAATATTCATAAATATCTGTTGAGAGTCAGCTACTGGAATTTTGTGATCGCGGAGCGAGCGTTGGGTGTGTTATCTTTGTCTTTCAAGAGCTTTGAACGACCGACGCATGCGCTCTGTGGGCTTGCAATGCCATATGCAGCCATATGTTTACATCAGCCGTCCCTCAGTAATATTGTCACCTGAGTCATTTGAAGACAATGCGCTGTGTAGAAATTAGTGTTGGCGATTTAAAGGTACAGTGCTATTTCTTGTCTCATATTCGCCAGTTTATTTACGCGAACATATGGACGGTGGGTATTCCATGTCGGTAATTTATTATAGTTCGATGTTGTGTTTATGTCCGACATGTTGGAGTTTGAGCGCATGCGCGAAGTTATCGTTACCTAATTGGTCAATGAACGAGCTCTGATTGGCTGGAGAAACTGTATCATAATGGAAAACAGTGTTATAATGACCATCATTATGATACAGTTTTCTGACACATAATAGTGAGGGTCGAACATAAATATATATTTTACACCATAATGTGCACAATATAACGCTTAATTTTAAAACATCTGAGTCATTACAAAACAATAAACATATAACATTTCAAGCAAAAAAAAATTAGCTCTGATCGGGTTTGAACCATAGGCATTTGAGCGATAGGCTAACGCTCTACCACTGAGCTAATTGTGTCAACGAATATCGTTCTATTTAAAATGACTTACATAGAACTTGTTAGCAAATAATGATTTATACTAAACGATTTCATCACTGGAGTATATTATTTATATATAAAGCATTTCATACAAAGTTTATTTATTTTTTACCAGTACGCTATATTGCATGCAATACTCAAATTAGTGAAATATAAGTCCGGCACAAGATATCCGCTGCCATCTTGTCTTATTACTGAATCAGTTCAGCTTTTTAAAATCACGTCTGCACTATAGTATTACAAAATAAACTTTTAATTTCGAACGTGCCTCTTCCTTTAGAACAGTTAAAACGATTCTCGGCTCGATAATCGGAACTGGTGGGTCCCATGATATGGATTATAAAGTTTGCATAATTCGCACGGCCGCCATCCTGAAATGGTATGGCGGACGACCTTGTAATTTGGTCACAAGATGCATCCTATACGAAGGTATGTTGTTACCAAATTTGGTAGAGATCGGATGATTTGGTTAGTCGTTATTTGATTTTACGTTTTGAACGTTTGAGTGGCCGCCATTCAGTTTTAGTAAAGATGGTGGCGATATAAAACATGACACTGAGGTGTCCTTTGCTAGTGCTACCTTTGTACCAAATTTCGTTCAATTTGCATTCACCGTGTTCGAATTGATAGGGGGGGACAGACATTCAGAGTACACACACTCACACACACACAGACACACACACACACACAGACTCACACACACACATACACACACACACACAGACTCACACACACACATACACACACACAGACAGACACACTTTTTTCGCCCTGTGTTGATCTCATAAGTCTACTTTCATTTTTTGCAAAAAATCGAAAGTAGGCTAATAAGAAGACACGTGTCTGTGGGTTTTTCGATATGGTGTATATAATGAGGGTAAATGGGTGAAAAGTGGGGGTTGAAGGATTCCTAACGGAGCGTGTATCTCTTAAACGACATAGGCGAGGTGTTTGAAACTCAGCGCAAAAAAATCAACTTAAAAATAAGTAAATAGGTTTTCGACCGTCTTTTCATAAATCCAATTTAAGGGGCCATGGGGAGGGGTGAAATTCTGGGTGGAAAATAAGGAAAGAAAGTGTCCTAAATGATAGACTGACTCACTCACTCATCAAACTCAGGGGGAAAAACTGCTTTTTTTTTTTTCATAAATCTAATTTAAGGGGTCATGGGGAGGGGTGAAATTCTGGAAATAAACATTGAAAGAAACTGTCCTGACTCACTCACTCATCATCGCCCAGCCAAAATTATTGAAGTTATAAACATGAAATTTTTGGGTTATGTTCGCTGTATGTCGAAAACGTCCACTAAGGAAGGATTTTTGGATATTCAGGTTCTAAAGGAGTATTAAAGGGGTAGACCTGCATTTAATTGAAAAACAATAGCTCCCGATTGGTTTCATTGGGGAATGTGATACTCTGCATATAAACTCATCAATAAGAATAAGAAGACACGTGTCTAAGGGTTTTTCTATGTGGTGTATATTATGAGGTGAATGGGTGAAAAGTGGGGGTTGAAGTATTCTAACGGAGCGTGTATCTCTTAAACGACATAGGCGAGAAGTTTGAAATTCAGCGGGAAAAAATCAGCTTAAAAATAAGTAAATAGGTGTTCGACTGTTTTATCATAAATCCAATTTAAGGGGCCATGTGGAGGGGTGAAATTATGGGGAGAACAGGAAAGAAAGTGTCCTAACTGATTGACTCACTCACTCACTCACTCATCAAACTCAGGGGGAAAAACAGCTTAAAAATAAGTAAATGGGTGTTGGACCGGTTTTTTTGTTTTTTTTTTTTTTTTTTCATAAATCCGATTGAAGGGGTTCATGGGGAGGGGTGAAATTCTGAAAAATAAATGAAAGAAAATGTCCTGACTGACTCACTGACTCACGGACTCATCTTCGACAAGCCAAAATTATTGAAGTTAGAAACATGAAATTTTGGGGATATGTTCGTTGTATGTCGAAAACATCCACTAAGGATTTTTTTTGGATATTCAGGTTCTAAATGGGTGTTAAGGGGGTAAACGTTCATTTCATTAAATAACAATATCTCACGAGTGGTTTCATTTGGGGATGTGATACTTGTCATATAAACTAATCATTAAAAATAAGTTGACACGTGTCTTATGAATTTTCGATGAGGTGTAGTGGATGAAAAGTGGGGGTTGAAGTTTCCTAACGGAGCGGGTATCACTTAAGCGACATAGACGAAGAGTTTGAAACTCATAGGAAAACAATCAGCTTAAAAATTAATTAATTAATTAATTAATTAATTAATTAATTAATAGGGGTTCGACCGATTTTTCATAAATCCAATTTAAGGGGCCCATGGGGAGGGGTGAAATTCTGGAGGAAAAACGTCCACTAAAGAAGGATATTTGAATATTCACTCTCATCGAACAAACCAAAACTATTAAAGTTACGAGAATGAAATTTTGGGGATATGTTTGTTGTGTGTCGAAAACATCTACTAAGGAGGGATTTTTGGATAGTCAGGTTCTAAAGGGGTGTTAACGGGATTAAACCTGCATTTCACTGAATAACAATATGACACGACTATGACGCAAGCGAAGCCGCGGGTACCTGCTAGTCTTTTATAAAAGCATGTAAACTTTTATCATCTACGGATAGTTGGACGCGGCAAATGCATTAAAGGGAAATGAAGAGTTCCGAGATTTGGCAAGACTTCTACTCTACTGTGGCTACGATGAACAAATCATGGGCATACATAGATCAGGAACTACAACATTTTGTGACTTCGCTGGCAGTGCATGGGTATCACCACATGGTGTGCAAAGTCAAGACTTTCCACGGTCCAGAAAACAATAAACTGTGTGACCTCTATGACAATTACTTCGAATGATATCACGTTGACAATATTGCAAAAGACTTCCCCAGTGATCTGTAATTTATGCACTTATTGTGCGTTTTATTTATTTATTTATTATAAAAGCATGTATCTCATGAAAACTGAAGACTTTTCTCATGAAAACTGAAGACTATATATCCAAACGACCAGTTTTCTAGACCCAATGATTGTCTTGAAAAATTACATTATTCATAGTGATCTCATAAAACATTTATAACAAATTAGAAAGAAATAACGGAAGCGCCTTATGCGAAAGAATTTTTTTAGTTACACAGTGTAAAAGGCCATAATTGTATTGGGCCATTGGAATTTATAGCCTACTTTTCACATTTTGCAAAAATTAGAAAAAAATAGACATGAGATCGGGCAAATGTCTGTCTGTCTGTCTGTCTGTCTGTCTGTCTGTCTGTCTGTCTGTGTCTCCCTATCAACTCCTAAACGGCTGGAGCAATCGAAACAAAATTTTCAACTGCTGAAAATTCGCAATTGAAATTTGAGCTCCATGTTGGATATCTTGGAAAGTATGAATGGGAACTATTTCAAAATTGGCACACGTATAGATAATATTATTGCAGGTTAATTTCCAGGAGGCCATACATGGCAGTGTTGCCAAAAATATTATAAGCCTGCTGATAGGTCCACATTTTAAATGCATATAACTTCTACACTATCAATTGGATTTCAACCAAATTTCGTATGTGCTATGTAAACATTAACAGATATGACAGAGTATTTTTAAGAGCCACCAGGGCTGCCAACTGTTAATAAATGCTCTCATATTTTTATCCAAATACCCTTATATCAGAAGTTATGCAAGCCGACAGCTTTAAACTATGCACACGTATAATACTTGACATTCTAGATTAATTTGGAGTAACAAATGGACCTCAGTACTGCCAACATGATTCTAAGCCTGCTGATAGGACTAATTGTAAATACATATAACTTCTATACTATCAATTGGATTTCAATCAAATTTCGTATGTGCTATGTGTACTATAACAGATATGACTACGCGTATTCTTAAGCGTAACCAGCGCTGCCAACTGTTAATAAATACTGTCTCTATTTTTGTTACCCTAGTATCAATATATCAGAAAGTATGCAAGCCAATAGCTCTAAACTTTGCACACGTATAGTACCTGCCATTCTAGATTAATTTGGAGTAACTAATATAGGCCTACGCCAGTGCTTCCAACATGATTCTAAGCCTGCTGATAGGTCCAATTTTTAAATGCATGTAACTTCTATACTAACTAATGGATTTCATTCAAAATTGACACAATAATAGATCATATTATTTCAGATTATTTCTGACCAATACATGTATGTCATTGTTGCCAACAAGATTTTACGTGCGCTGTTAAATCCAATGTTTAACTGCATGTAACGTCCACGCTATCCATTGGACTTCAACCAAATTTCAGGGGCCGATAGCCTAGATGTTAGGCCCCTTAAAACAACAATTATCATCATCATCATCAACCAAATTTTGTATTCTGTACCTTAAGAGATGGAACTAAGAATATATTCCGTCACCAGGGCTGCCAACTGTAGTTCTCTATTAGGCTACATTATGCCAGGTATACAGTATTTCGAACTAATTAGAATTTTCGATATTACCAACGTAATTTCGTCACTATTCTAGATAGATCCATATAGATCAATCATTGGCATGAATCTTACATTTTAGGAAAAGTAGGCTCTTTATTTCGTCACGGAACTTCTTGTTTCTAGGTACTGAGGGTCAACATTCTTTGTTTGGAATTTGTTTGTGCAATCACTTAACGCCCCTTTAACATTTTTGACCCTTCTTTATGTGTGTGTTGTAAACCTAAAATATAGCCGAGTTTTAATGGAAGACTTATTCATGTCAATATAATATGAAACCTCGTGGCATAGAAGAACTTTGAGATTATCCCATGCCTATTTCTTGTGAGTGGCTGCGGTGCTCCCCACACATAGGCCACCCCCACATCCCTCTACTCCCTAGGGGTCAGCTTTCTGAAAGCTAACGTTGAGTATTGACGGAGCAGTGAATAGCTCGCGATCGATCAAGTGTGCTGAACAAAAGGAGATCGCATCACGTAATAACATTATCAATAGAGCACTCCGAGAACAACAGCGCAAGGTGAAGCATTTCTGGAACTCTGTTTGTAATCCTCGCCACCAAACAGCTTAACGTGCCATTCCCACTGACACTAAATGAGAGTCGTATGGTGTCACAGGCAAACCTCCTGCGGAGACTGGTTAAATATTTCTACCAACATGATGGTATCATCAAAATATGTGTTTATACAAATTTTAGTAAATGGAATGTGATTAATTCGTGAGTACGTACTGTAGAGATGAAACTTAATTACATCTGAAAGTTTCCTTAATGATGATAAATTACAGTAATACCAAATGGTATCGAATAATTTATTCCACCTTAATAAGCGTAGGTATTTAATTAGTAGCAGGTTTGGCCACACTCGAAATAATTTTAATAACTTTATCCAACACTATGAGTTCGTACCATCTCTGGATCTTAACTAATTAAACCTAATGCGAGCATGTTATAATACAATACAATCGATTTATTCTAAAATAAATTGGAAAATAATCTAAACAGTATTTATTTAAATAAATAAATAAATAAATATGGAGTAACACTCTCTATAAGTTGTGATAGTGTCTAATGAGAAGCAAATTGCTAATGAAAAGAATATCAAACTTTAAAACCTTAAGCATTAAATTCTGTTGCCACAAAAGTTTACTTATACTATCAATGATTTTGAAATTCTATTAATAACCTAGGAAAATATATTTTAAATTTATTTGTGAGTTAATTGTGCAATAATAATTAATAAGAGCGTGGAACGGGGAGATGTTTGGTTTTATGTGCGAAAAATGCTGAGCCTGGTGCAATGTCGAGTCGGGATTGTAGCTGCAGTATATTGTTCAGAACACTCCAACATGCCTATAATGTAAAATTCCGTAAAAAACAAGTAGTTCTGTGACGAACTAAATAGCCTACTTTTCTTAAAATTTCAGATTGATGCCAATCTATATAGACCTATCTACAATAATGACGAAATCAAGTAATAGAGTAATAGAGTAACTTACTACAGTAGGCAGCCCTGGTGACTCTGAATATAAACTTAGGTTCATCTCTTAAGGAATAGAATGCACATACAAAATTTGGCTGAAGTATGGACGTCACATGCTGTTTGATATTAGATTTATCAGTGCGCGTAAAATCATGTTGGGAACAATGTCATGTATGTGATGCTCAGAATTAATCTGAAATGTAACGATCTATTATAGTGCCAATTTTGGATAATATCCATTTGTTAGTATAGAAGTTACATGTAATTAAAAATTGAAACTATCAGAAAGCTTAGAATCATGTTGGCAGCACTGAGGTATATTAATTACTCCAAATTAATCAAGAATGTCAGGTACTATACGTGTGCAAAGTTAAGAGATGATGGCTTGCATACTTTCTGATATATTGATGTTAGGATTAAACAAATAGAGCATTTATTAACAGTTGGCAGCCCTGCTTGTTCTTACGAATACGCATAGTCATAACAGTTATGGTACACAAAGCACATACGAAATTTGGTTGAAATCCATTTGTTAGTACAGAAGTTATATGGAAATAAAAACTTGACCTATCAGCAGGCTTAGAATCATGTTGGCAACACTGATCTACATAAGTTACACCAAACTAAGGTAGAATGCCAGATACGTGTGCAAAGTTTAGAGCTGTTGGCTTGTATACTTTTTTATATATTGATATTAAAGTAAAATATAGAGAGAGCATTTATTAACAGTTGGCAGCCCTGGGGGCTCATTAAATACGCACAGTCATATCTGCTGTAATACACACAGTACATACGAAATTTGGTTGAAATCCAATCGATAGTATAAAAGTTACATGCATTTAGAAATTGAACCTATTGGCAAGCTTAGAATCATGTTGGCAATACTGGCATGTATGGTTTTCTGAAAATTAATCTGGAATGCTATTCTCAATATGTGTGCCAATTTTGGAATACTTCGCATGCATAACTTCTGTGATATTCAACATAGAGCTCAAATTACAATTGCGATTTTTCAGCAGATGGTAGCACTGAAGTCAATTTCAAATATGGCCGAGAGAAATTCAGGTATAGATCTTTGCTCTTACCAAATTTGGTTTCAATGGCTACAGCCGTTTAGGAGTTGACTGGGGACACACACACAGAGAGACAGACAGACAGAAGGACAGACAGACCGACAGACAGACAGACACACATTTACCCCGATCGATCTCATAAGTCTACTTTTTCCACATTTTTAGCCTACTTTCGATTTTTGCAAAAAAAAAAAAAGTAGACTTATGAGATCAACACAGGGCGAAAAAAAAAGTGTCTGTCTGTGTGTGAGTGTGTGTGTGTGTGTGTGTGTGTGTGTGTGTATGTGTGTGAGTCTGTGTGTGTGTGTGTGTGTGTGTGTGTGTGTGTGTACTCTGAATGTCTGCCCCCCCCCTATCAATTCAAACACGGTGAACGCGAATTGAACGAAATTTGGTACAAAGGTAGCACTAGCAAAGGACACCTCAGTGTCATGTTTTAAATCGCCGCCACCTTGACGGAAACGTAATGGCGGCCACACAAATGTTCAAAGCTTAAATCAAATTACGACTAACCTAATCATCCGATCTCTACCAAATTTTGTAACAACATACCTTTATGGAGGAAGCATCCTTTGACCAAATTAATAGGTCATTAGCCTAACAGATTGTGGATGGCGGCCATCTTTGTGTCAAAATCGATTCCCCCTATTAATTCAAACACGGTGAAACCCAATGGAACGAAATTTGGTACAGAGGTAGCACTAGCAAAGGGCACCTTAGTGTCATGTTTTATATCGCCGCCATCTTGACAGAAACGTAATGGCGGCCACACAAATGTTCAAAGCTTAAATCAAATTACGACTAACATAATCATCCGATCTCTACCAAATTTTGCAACAACATACTTTTATGGAGGGAGTATCCATTGACCAATTTAATAGGTCATTAGCCTAATAGTTTGCGGATGGCGGCCATCTTTGTGTGAAAATCGATTCCCCCTATTAATTCGAGCACGGTGAACCCGAATGGAACGAAATTTGGTACAAAGGTAGCACTAACAAAGGGCACCTCAGTATCATGTTTTATATCGCCGCCATCTTGACGGAAAGGTAATGGCAGCCACACAAATGTTCAAAGCTTAAATCAAATTACGATTAACCTAATCATCCGATCTCTACCAAATTTTGCATCAACATACCTTTATGTGGGAAGCATATTCTGACCTAACTGCAAGATCATCAGCCCAATAATTTGCAGGTGGTGGCCAAGTATGTGTGCAACTCGATTCCCCCTATCAATTCAAACACGGTGAAACCGAATTGAACGAAATTGGTACAGAGGTAGCACTAGCCAAGGGCACCTCAATGTCATGTTTTATATCGCCGCCATCTTGACGGAAACGGAATGACGGCCACCCAAATGTCAAAAGTTTAAATCAAATTACGACCATCCTAATAATTTGATCTCGACCAGATTTTGCAACAACATGCCTTTTTGTGGAAAGCATCTTATGACTGACTACAAGGTCATCAGCCCAATAGTTTGCAAATAGCGGCCATGTATGTGGGCAAATCCATTCCCCATATCAATTCAAACACGGTGAAACCGAATTGAATGAAATTTTGTACAGAGGTAGCACTAGCACAGGGCATCTCATATTCATGTTTAATATCCCTATAGCACGTTGTATTTCAACAAGCTACTACAACCAACATTCAATTATACTCCTTGAAAAGGACAAAGAGTTATAACAATACCCATGCATTTAGGAGAAAGTGGGCTATATATTCTTTACAGAACATCTTGTTGCAAAATGAGATAAGTAGGCTAATAATACCTAAACGTGGACAAAATGCAAGACACATATCGCGTGGTAACCGTGACAACAAGTATTCGTCATCTAAACGTATGCATTCTATTTCAGTAGACACATCTATATGTTGCTATAAAGAACATCGTACTTACTGTTATTGAATGTTATCGGTCAGGAGATACTACGAACTCTTAGTGTTGGAATTAAAGTCCCTAAAGTCACTAAACGTCGTTCAAAATGTTTTATCTTTCTTCTTCAAGAGTCTCAAAAGTGTCATTCTACATTTTTTAAAGTCGGTGCTAATAACATAAACTTTTAGTATAGAGAACTTTGAAGCCATTTTAAGTATTGCCTTATTGATAATTTCTATTACAACTTTTCAGACAGTCATCACAATGTAAATCCGATTACTGAAATATGCAAAAATAATCTGAATTTATATACAGAGAGTTTGTTTTATATGCGACGGGGACCCTCGCTTGCCCGCTCGCCCGCGTTGAGCGTCTTGTCTCCCGCCAGACAAGTTGCCGTTATGCAGCGCTCGCGCGGCACTGAGTCATTGAGTATAGGAATTTGTACTTTAATTTGTACTTCAATGTGATCCTTGACGAATTTTTTGACGAACTGACTTACGGAGAGCGATTGTCAACTTATTTTCAACACGATTCTGCCACTACTCACACTGCCGAAGCATCCATGACAGAATTGCGTCGCATTTTCGGTACTAGGATTATAAGTTGGAACATGTGGCCCCCGCTAAGCCCAGACTTATCACCATGTTACTTTTATATGTGGGGGACTCTTAAAAATAGAGTGTATGCAAGACCCTCACACTATACATGAGCTTAAAGGCTATATTTCAGCTGAAATACAGTCAATCGGTGCTGAGGAACTTCAGAAAGTAAATGGCAATTTCATAAAGAGGTGCCAGGGTTGTGCAGCAGTGAATGGTGAATATTTTCAGCACCAGCTGTGAATTAGGCAAGTACAAATTCATATACTCAATGACTCAGTGCCGTCCAGGCGCCGCATAACGGCAAAGTGCCTCGCGAGAGACAGACGCGCAACGCGGGCGAGCGGGCAAGCGAGGGTCCCCGTCACATATAAAACGAACTCTCTGTATTAATAACATGTAATGTTTTCAGGATATTGTGTTGGCTGACTGGAATTTTACAATATTAACAACTTTTAGTCTCAACAAAAAAGATCGCTCAAATTATTCTTCGAAAGTGTTATTTTGAGTGATACAGTATGATTACCAAGGCAAGAAGGCTCTCAAAATAGGCATTTAAGCATGCCTACATCAAATGTTGCTTCTATAAAAATAATAATCATTTGGCATAATTAAATGGTCCCCTACAGATATAAAAGAGATCTGTAGGAAATTGCGAACATTGTTGACTAATAATAACAAAAGCACCACCTCGAATATAAGCATAGATGTTCTAATTCCTCACCGTAACATTGATAAAAATATTTTTTGGAAAGACGTATAAAATACCATGATCGATCCATTTCAGTGTATCGGAGGAACTTGATGACACCAGGTAGTATTTGCTGATGGAAATAACATTAAAATATGTTTTCATTCAAAATTTATTTAGTCCTCCCCATTACAAGATATATCTCAATGAAATTTCATAATCGGAACTGAGGAACCTCTTGTGATTGATGGAATTATTTCACAGCAAATCATAGAATTAAATCATTAATTTAATTAATTCCCAACCACGTTAGTTCAATTGGCGGCAAAGACTGGTCTGGTTAGGATGCCATAAAACACATTCTCTTCAACAGAATACAGAAAATCTATACATTGTTGAAGATACTGTGAACCAATCAACAATAAAGAATTTGATACTATTTAACTCTACCATAATTTTTTGGTCACCTGTGTAGTAGAGCCACCAAAATGTCACAGGTTATCAGAAAAGCGACCACAATGTCACCAAGCCTCTGAATGAATCAACAACAGCAATAACAATACGAATCAAAAGACCATGTGCAATATACAAGTCAACTAAAACCATGACTATTAAAGAAGTAACACTTCCTCCCTCATTGTTTAGTCAATATCCATAATTTCCGTACATCCAACACGGCCCGTCGATCACTTGCTTACAAGTCAGACTTAGGCTCGTGTGCAGGCAATCCCTTTGTCATATGCGCGTGACGTGCTGTCTATCAACAGCCTGTCAGGGGCTGAAGTCTCTTTGATCGGACAGAAGAGACCGCAGCACTCGACATGTAAAGCAAAGCCACACATAGTCGTTAAAGCTGCACATACATTCCTGTTCTCACTGAAGCTTTCAACAGAGATGATTACAATAACTCCTCAATTTCGAGATACATCCCTCAGAATTCATCAGAAATACTCCTAAGACGGTAGACATTCAGGCAGTATAAGAAGATACGAAACTTACCCCTCGGGGGAAGATAATAATAATATCGTATGGCCTCGGGTGTCGGGCGCAAGCTTTGTTATTTGACACCCAGAGGGCAGCTTCAATGTCGAATTTCGTCGTTCCTTTGAACGCTATGAAGGTCAACGAGGTTAGATATCTAAGCTCCTTGACACTATAGCGCTTTCTAGTAGAGAATGGAGGAACTTTGTGTTGGTGGAAAATCCCGAGATTAATTTTGCCATTATGAACACAGCCTACTGAATTCAAATGGGTTCTTTAACATGCCAACAACTATGACATGCCTGTCGTGATTTTTGTCGCCTTTCAAAAATGACTTACCACGGCCAGGAGCGAACCTGCAAGCTTGGGGGTTGGTAGTCCGACGCGTTAACCACTCACCCACCGTGTCAAGCTGGGGGAAGATAACCATAGAGTTCGAGAAAATTATACTAGTAAAGCAAAAATTATAAAATCTGTCTTGCTCCATGGTGTTATCTGCATTCAGCCAGTTCATCAACTAGAATATTAGAGCATTCTCGTGTACTTATGCTTGAATTATAACTTCCCCACCATCGTAGGCTACATAGCTCTTAAATTATGTTGTCTTATTGAATTGTTATTATAAATAATTTCAGTATTGAAATATTGTCAATTCAAATAACAGTACAGTAAGTATGTAGTTAGTTTTAGTTGTAAGTAGGTAGTTAGTTTGTCTATTAGATATATGTCATTGTTCTATTAGACTGTGGTGTGTGATTGTGTCTGGTAGCAGTTGCAGTGTTTATTAGTTATAGTTCATTGTTTCAGTAGACTGTGATGTGTGAGGGTGCATGTGAGTGTGCCTGGTGACAGACAGTTTTAGTGGTAGTATTTGTTGTTGGTGGAACTTTAGTATTTTTTTCGTTAGTAGAATTTTGGTATTTAATTGTAAGTACGGTAGAAGGTTAGTGTTTTTGTTAGTAGAATTGCTCTTTACTTATTCTGAAAGGGAGTAGCAGTCTTTCAGAATAAATCAATTCTTTACTAGTCATATAGACGGTTAAGATATTGATAATATAAGCCAAATAATGGCTACACTGCGTCCTGCTGCACGGCTGAAAGCAACGGGAAACTACAGCAGTATGCTATTCCCGAGGATATGCACCTCTCTATGCATAATTACATGTGATGATGGCCTCCTCCCTTGTAAAATTTCAATCCGGAGGTAAACTAGTCCCCCGTTCGGATCTCCGGGTAGAGACTACTCGAGAGGGGGTTAATATCTCAGAAGTGACAAAGAGGAAATCTGACATTCTACGGATCAGAGCGTGGAATGTTACAAGTCTGCTAGGAAGTGGAAGGTTAAAAACTTAGAAAGGGAAATGGATAGGTTGAGGTTCGATTTGGTTGGGATTAGTGAAATGCGCTGGCAGGAAGAACAGGACTTTTGGTCAGGAGACTATAGGGTCTTTAGCACTAAATGAAACAATGGCCAAGCGGGGGTTGGCCTCATATTGAGTAGAAAACTTGGACAGCGGGTGGAATATTATGAGCAATATAGTGAACGGATTATTGTAGCAAAAATCAATACTAAACCTACCTGCACTACAGTGGTACAAGTCTATATGCCTACCAGTCAAGCTGATGATGAGGATGTTGAAAAGGTCTACGAAGAAATAGACGAAATTCTGAGGTGTATCAAGGGTGATGAAAATGTTATAGTAATGGGAGATTGGAATGCTGTGGTAGGAAAAGGGAGAGAAGGGAAGATAGTAGGAGATTTCGGATTACGTGAAAGGAATGATCGAGGAAGCAGGCTGGTAAAATTCTGCACCGAGCATGAGTTGGTCATAGCTAACACCTTATTCAATAACCTCAATAGAAGAATATACACATGGATGAGACCAGGAGATACAGGGCGTTACCAAATCGACTTCATTATGCTCAAGCAGAGGTTTCGAAACCAGATTTTGGATTGTAAAACATATCCTGGTGCTGACAGAAACTCTGACCACAATGTGGCTTTAATAAAATGCAGATTAAAGTTGAAGAAACTGAAGAAAAGTCAAAAGGCAAAAAGGTGGGCAATAGACAGACTGAAAGAGAAGGATGTAAACGAAAGATTCAAGAAGAGTATAAAGGAAGGACTAATGAAAAACCCTAAACAAACTTCAATTGCAGACGAATGGGCACTTTTGAAGAATGAAATAACAAAATCCGCAGAAGAAAACATTGGTAGGAAAGAAAGAATAGGTAGAAAACCGTGGATCACTCAGGATATACTAGAATTGATGGATGAAAGGCGGAAATACAAGAATGTAAGAGATGAAAAGGGGAAAGCAGAATACAGACATCTGAGAAATGAGGTTAACAAGAAGTGCAAGGAAGCGAAAGAAGAATGGTTGAAAGAGAAATGTGCAGGTATAGAAAATTGTCTGAAATTAGGAAAAGTAGACACAGCTTATCGAAGGATTAAGAATACCTTTGGGGAAAAGAAGACTAAGTGCTGTAATATTAAAGACACAAATGGAAAGCTTCTAACAGATAGGGAAGAAAAGGTTGAGAGATGGAAAGCTTACATAGAGAGTTTGTATAAGGGAAAGGAGATTGAGAATCATGTAATGGATAGGGAGGAGGAAATTTATGAGGATGCGAAAGGAGATTTAATATTGAGATCAGAATTTGATAGAGCTTTGGAAGACGTAAGCAGGAACAAAGCACCAGGCATATACCGATTGAGTTGCTACGCTGCATAGGAGATGAAGGTCTGATCAGGTTATTTCACTTGGTGTGTAGGATTTATGAGACAGGTGAGGTACCCCCTGATTTCAAGAAGAATGTAATCATCCCTACACCAAAGAAAGGCAGAGCTGACAGATGTGAAGATTACCGTACAATCAGCTTGATTACTCATGCTTCAAAGATCCTGTCTAGAATAATTTACAAGAGGATTGAAAGCCAGATAGAAACGGAGTTGGGTGAAGACCAGTTTGGTTTCAGGAGAAATGTAGGAACAAGGGAAGCTGTACTAAGTCTTAGGCTGATTTTGGAAGGTAGAATAAGGAAAGATAAGAAAACGTTCATGGCTTTTGTAGACTTAGAAAAGGCTTTTGATAACGTTGATTGGACTAAATTGTTTGACATTTTGAAATCGATTGGAATAAAGTACAGGGATAGGAGGGTGATATACAATCTATACAGAAACCAGACAGCAGTCATTCGAGTTGAAGGACATGAGAGAAAAGCTGGTATTCAGAAAGGTGTAAGGCAAGGCTGCAACTTATCACCCATACTTTTCAATCTTTACATTGAACAAGCAATGAAGGAAATTAGAGAAAATTTTAAAATGGGAGTGAAGATTCAAGGAGAAATAATTTCAACTCTGAGATTTGCTGATGACATCGTCATCTTGGCCGACAATCCTGAGGACTTGAATGAGTTTTTGAATGGTATGGACTCCGTCTTACGGAAATAATTCATGATGAAAATTAATAAATTTAAAACAAAAATACTGGAATGCAGCCGAAATAAATCAGAAACCTCTATGGACATCAAATTGGCAGGTGAAAAGCTGAAGGAAGTAGGAGACTTCTGTTACTTAGGAAGCAGAATAGCCAGTGATGGACGAAGCAAAGAGGATATAAAAAGTAGGTTGGCTCAGGCAAAGAAAGCATTTCTACAAAAAAAAGGAATCTGCTGACATCGAATATAGATTTAGGTATTAGGAAGTCATTTTGAAAGCCTTTGTCTGGAGCGTGGCGCTCTATGGAAGTGAAACTTGGACTATTGGTGCAGCAGAAAAGAGAAGAATTGAAGCATTTGAAATGTGGTGTTACAGGAGAATTATGAAGATCAGATGGGTAGATAGGGTTACAAACAAAGAGTTATTAAGACGAGTGGGAGAGGAGAGATGTTTCTGGCGACTGCTAATGAAGAGAAGTGATAGGTTGGTAGGACACATACTAAGACACCCAGGAATAGCAAGCTTAGTTATGGAAGGAAGGGTCGAGGACAAGAACTGTAGGGGTAGACCAAGGTTAGAATATGTTAAACAGATTGCCTCGGATGTAGGGTGTGGTAGCTATGTAGAGATGAAACGATTAGCTCAGGACAGGGGGCATGGAGCGCTGCATCAAACCAGTCAAAAGACTGAAGACTCAAACAACAACATATTGAAGTTGCCTGCGCTATTTCGTTATTATTGTTTTAAATCAAACGTTCCTATTTAAAGTATTGTATTGCAATGTCTCGCGTGGCGAATACACAAATGCCCTGGAAGTAATGGAGTTATGTCAACTTATCTAATTTTTAGAGCTGGTCATTGCGGTGTCCGGTTCCGCTGCGTACCTCCAGTTGAAGGTACAACAGGAAACATACTTAATCCACATTAATAATAACGCAACAAACATAAAAGTGCATTATACTGTCTGTAAATATAAGGTGCGTACAAAAAGTAACGAGCCGGAGGCTGTAATGCGCAAACCGGTGACGACATCGGCTAATCGTGGCGTGTGTAACGAGGTGTGGTTCCCACCAGAGCGTGGAAGGCCACGGCCCGTCGCTAGAGGACACGCGTGCACGTCACGTGACGATGATGATGATGATGATAATTGTTGTTTTAAGGGACCTAACATCTAGGTTATCGGCCCCTAATGATCTGGGTGATAGCGAAGATGATAATGAAACGGAAACCAGAACGAAAATTAAGTGAGACGGAAAATACTTACAAAAAGGAACTCGGATTGAAACGACTCACAAAATGTTCTTACAAAAGGGAATTTAGAACGAAAAGATTCACAAAAGGAATAGATTGAAAAATACCCACAAAATGAAGGCTAGGTTCAAAATACGTACAAAATGCAATGTAGCGTCGAAATACTTACAAAATGCAACTGAAATTCAAAATACTTACAAAATGCAAATGAGATCGAAAATACGTACAAAATGCAATTGAGGTTCAAAATACTTACAAAATGCAATTGAAATTGAAAATACACAATGCAATTCAGATTGAAATAGGCCTTATCCCATTTCCAATCCAAATTATTCACAAAGTGCAATCGAAATTCAAAATACTTACAAAATGCAATTGAAATTGAAAATGCTTACAAAATGTACGGTGATTCCAACGACTCATGTGGATTGACAATACTTACAAAAAGCAATTTAGATTGAAAATACTTGACAAAATGTAATTTAGATTCAAAATACCCACAAAATGCAATTGAGAATCAAAATATGTGCAAAATGCCCCCAAACAAAATGCAATTTAGATTCAAAATTCGTGCGAAATGCGGTTTTGGTTGAAAATACTTACAAAATGCAATTGAAATTCAAAATAGTCACTAAAAGGCCCCGCAACCTGCATTGAAAGACTTACTAAAAAGCAATTTAGATTGTCAATCTTTACAAAATGCAATTGAGGTTGAAAACAATCGCGAGATGTAATTTAGATCGAAAAAACTTACAAAATGCAACATAGATCAAAAATGCCTTAAAAATCGATAAAAGGGAATTTAGATACACGGTGATTCGAGTAACAAAAACAGTGCGGGAATCTTAAAGAGAAAAGGAAATAGAAGGAAAAGAGGAGAGGGGGGGGGAGAGAGGAGAAGGTCCGCCCCAAAGGGAAGGGACAAAAGGGGAAAACGGACCCAGCTCAGGATCCCTCGGGGTCGCCAACGCCCGAACTCACCAGCCGTTAGCCCCTGAGGGTGTAGCATTATCTAGGGTGCACCAGAAGTGGTGGGGCTACATACACCTTGCTGCCTCCTTAAGGGCCTTGAGCACAAGGCAGGAGGGAAAAGGAAAAGAAAAAGAAGGCTGACCCCTCGCAGAAGGAGGGAATCAGAAAAGATGAGACAAGGGCCAATTAAGGCGGGAAAGGAAGAGACTCCCTAGGCCTCGGATACCCTAATACCGTCGGGGTCAGAAGAGAACAAGAGTTGACCAAGTGAGGTCGACAGGAAAGAAGACAGAGAGGAGCCCGGCACAAGTAAGTGGAAGCAATGCCGGACTCAGCTGGGGCCCCGTGGTCGCCAACCCACAACCCACTAGATGTGAGCCCCTGGGGGGGTCACGTGACGATACAAAGCGAGCAGCAGCATGCATCAATCGTCTAACCAAGATCAAGACCAAGACAGTAGGCCATTCGACATGCTTCCTGGTGTGGTTGAAGATTGTGGGGCACGTGCAGTCGTTCCTTCATGATGGTGTGCACACTTCCGACGCTCAATCCGACCATGGCATTCGCTGTCACTCGGCGGTCCTGGGTAATGAGTGCATCAACCAGCTGGACGTTGTCATAGGTAAGGCAGGGGGGGTGCCCCAGATCGGGCATCATCGGCTAACGACACCCGACCTTCCCTGAAGCGCTTGTGCCACGCCTTGACCCTTGCATGGGACATGCAGTGTTCGCCGTACACTTGTGACATTCGGCGATGAATGTCCGTTCCCCCTACTTCTTTCGCTGTCAGAAACCAAACAACACCTCTTTGTTCTTCGTTTGACGCCTCCATGTCACTGTTTGCAATGCGACTGGCAGCTTATTTGTGTAGTGTGATTCATAAACATCATACGCCAGTTAAGCCTAAGTGAACAGGATCTGAGGATGAACGCGAGACGTTCGACACATGTCATCCAATTAAGTAGGTATTTTCACATAATAATACGTGTTTCCCGTCTAAAGTAATTGATCACAAGCTTTCTTTATTTAATCTCGATTTGTAAGGTTCGCGTTTTTTTAAGAGTTATTGAATTACATATGAGTATTATGCACGTGTATACACTTTAGAACAACACAATATAATAATAGTACATTATGCAACTCGCCTATAATGGCAATAATTAAGACACGAGTATATTTATAAATCGAGCGTAAGCTTGTTTTATAATTTCCATACGAGTGTCTTAATTACCATAATAGGCGAGTTGCATACGACTGTTTATGTTCGACGATAATTATAACTTTATTATATGTTTTAACAAAAATATTCATAAATATCTGTGGGATTCAGTTAGTGAACAGGGCGCGCAGGCTTTGCTGACTGAACAGAGCACATGCGTGGGTCAAGGCACTCCGAATGCAGAGACCATTCACTTTGCTTGCCAACACAGAAATATGCTGTATTTTGAGCGCATGCGCGAAGGTATCCTTACCTAATTGGCCACGCAACTGTTTCTTGAGCTCTGATTGGTGTGAGTGTTATAATGAGCCTCATTATGATACAGTTTCCTAACACATAATGTTTATATTTCGACATCGTCGAACATAAATAAAATTAAAATAATATTACAGCAAGCACTTGAATTCAATTATGTAGATGGTTACTTCGGCGGAGCCGTTAGTTGTACAATTGTTACGCTATCACCTGCCTACTTCCGACTGATGATGCGTGATGCCGGAACGCTTCTGTCTGAATATCGTTTCGCACGGCATCTATTAACGGAAGTTGTTGTTATCGATCCATTTAGACGCCTTGTGACATCGTGGTTATGTATCCCCGTGTATTAAAATGTGTGTGTGGAATATGTGTGATAACCAGTGCCATTATGATGGCTGTATTAGTGTATTTGTAACCGAGTCTGGGATTGCGTAGGAGGGAGCAGTGGCCTTAATGTCAGTACCATCTCACTACTTGCCGTGAGTAAAAGTGGTAAACCACTGAAAACTACTTCTAAGTTGGTATATTAGCTTTCACGGCCAGGTAATTAAAACTCAGCAAATTGTCTAGGTTTTATGCCGTGTATTGTGCGGGGTTTCGCCCAGTAACACCAAGATAGGCTCATCAGCGGGTTCATCCGCACAAGACACGGCATAAACCTAGAAATATTGCTGAGTTTGAATTCCTTGACCGTGAAAGCCATTACACCATCTTCCTGGAAGCCTTTATAGTAGGATGGCCAAACGTCCCGGTTTTGCCGGACAGTCCCGGTTTAGACCGCTTTTGAGGGCGTCCCGTCGGTTTCCGAAAATTCCCTACAATGTCCCAGTTTTGTCAAAACAAATTAAATAATACATTATGCAACGAGCCTATAATGGCAATAATTAAGACACGAGTATGTTTATAAAACGACCGTATGCGAGTATTATAATTTCCATACAAGTATCTTAATTACGATTATAGACGATTTGCATACGACTGTTTATGTTCGACGATAATTATTATAACTATTTTATGTTCGAACATAAATATTCATAAATATCTGTCGAGATTTCGCCAGTTTTATGTACCGAACAGAGCGCATGAGACTCAGGGAATGCCTTTTATTTGACCATGGCCTCCTTGATTACCCTACTATGACACTAGGCCAGGCAATGAAATTTAAATTAGAAGGCCGTGGAACTCAGCGCATCTAATTATCTAATTGGTCAAACAACTGTTCCTTGTGCTCTGATTTGTGGTAGAAACTGTTTCATAATGAAAAATAGTGTTATAATGAGCTTCATTATAGTACAATTTTCTGACATATAATAGTCAGGGTCGAACATAAAAAATATATTTTTATTAGTAAAGACAATAATTTATCAATAGTTTCATGGCAATTCGTAAAAGCTTGAATAAACTGTAATACAGTTTTAAAAAGTGCACGAAAATTCATCGTTTCTGTGCTACTTGATGCATGTTTGCTTGTATCGACTGTACTTCGCAATGAACGTTGAGCTTTTCTTGCTGTTCCTAGGCGAAACTCCGGACAGGACACGGCATAAACCTATAAAAATTGCCGAGTTTCACTTCTAAGATGTCTGAGGTGGGAGTCAATCCCATCTCTTCTCAATTCTGCTTCACGAAGTTGAGTTACTACCCTACCCTAAACGGATCAGAATACTACTCTAGTTTACCGAGCTGATGACCCAAGTTCCCTAAGGAATGTTGATCTCGGATATGGACGAGATATTGCCCTGCTCTAAACGGCAGGTGGGGTCTAATGGGAACACGGACGGGAATAGCTCCCTCGCGTGTACATTACTCGCGATAAAAACGGTTTGGTTCACTGGTGTGATCTGCATTCAGCTAGTTCATCGACTGCGAGAATATTAGTAAATTCGTCAGGCTTCGGTTATAGCTTTATCATCACCTCAATTACATGCAGTACGTTAATTCATGTTTACATTTTACAGCTTATTTATTTTAGCGATTATTGTTGTGGAGTTTGAAGCAATTTTTTCAGTGTTGCCTTGGAAAACAAGAGTTTAGTGCTTTTCAGTCGGTCAACACGAATGTACCCAAAAGAGCTGGGTTATGCCCTAATCCTGAAATAAATTACATGAGATTAATAAATACACTAGGATGACCAGTTTCGATCGTCAAGCGATCATCTTCAGATCCATTACACTTAGGCTATAAAATCTGTGTTTGAAAATACAGGTGAAAATATTTACTATATGTACGATTATTTAGTTGCAGTATTGGTACTGCAACTGTCAGTGTATGCTAAATCCAGTATATATATGATGTTAGGTGAAATGCTAAATGGTGCTAGCTATCCGGAGTTTGTAACAACTATAGTTGTCAAAAATCAACTATAGTTAAACTGTAATTCTATTACAGGCTAATACTTAATTGGATGGCTTCCTTGCTGGAGCTACGCGCAGTTTTCGTGTTCACTGTAACTCCAGGTGTGGTCGACTGCAACTAAATAATTGTACATATTGTAAATATTTTCACCTGTATTTTCAAACATAGATTTTATAGCCTAAGTGTAATGGATCTGAAGATGATCGCTTGACGATCGAAACTGGTCATCCTAGTGTATTTATTAATCTCATGTAATTTATTTCCAGATTATCGCATAACCCAATTCTTTTGGGTACATTCATGTTGACCGACTGAAAAGCACTAAACTCTTGTTTAGCGATTATGTAGAATTTTAGGTCCTCCCAAGCTTACGATTGTCGGCAGTTACCATTAATAATTACAATTTGTATTAAAATAACAAAAAAAATACCTTTAGTCAATAAAATTATTAATTATGGAATTCAATGAACCAGTTTCGGTCACATTACGACCTTCATCAGCAAACGTAATTCATAGAATATGAAGTTGCTAGTCGGTGAGATAATTCAATTTATAAAGAGGTTAGGTTCAAAACTATTTCTAAATCTGTTAACGATCTAAATTATTTAAGAAAGCAAGTAGTTCCGTGACGAACTAAAGAGCCCACTTTTCTTAAAATTAGAGAGACCATATATCAACAGTTGGCAGACCGGGCGACTCTATGTTCTTAGTTCCATATCTTAAGGTACACAACGCACATGCACAAATTGGTTGAAGTCCAATAGATAGTATTCACGTTACTTGTATAAGGTGCGTTCAAAAAGTAACGAGCCGGAGACTGTAATGCGCAAACTGGTGACGACATGGGCTAATCGTGGCGTGTGTAACGAGGCGTGGTTCCGACCAGAGCATGGAAGGTCACAGCCCGTCGCTAGAGGGCACGCGTGCCCGTCACGTGACGATACAACGTGAGCAGCAGCATGCATCAATCGTCCAACCAAGACCAGGACAGTAGGCCATTCGACATGGTACAATTCCCATGCATATCTTTTGAGATATTCAATATAGACCTCAACTTTCAATTGCGATTTTTCAACAGTTGGTAGCACTGACGTCAATTTTCAAATATGGCCGTGAAATATTCAGGTATAGATCTTTACTCTTACCAAATTTGGTTTGGATAGCTGCAGCCGTTTAGGAGTTGATAGGGGGGGACACACACAGACAGAAGGACAGACAGACAGAAGGACAGACAGACACTATCTTGGAGTGTGTGGATCTGGCCGATCTGTGGAGGAGGAGGAGGACTTGCCTCTTCTTAGGTTTGTACACGAAGCTGAGTGTACCCCGTTCCAGCCGTCAGACCAGAATTACATTTCTTGGCAGAGCTGGGAAACAAACCTGGGTCTTCGCGGTGACAGCCAAGAATGCTAGCCACTACGCAACGAGTCGAACGTGGAATAATAGAGAAGAGGAAATGAGCAAGAGGAATAGATGATACAGTCAGAAAGACACTGTCTGTGGTTACGAGCTTCCCTTAAGATCTTGAATGATTCTGGAGCGGAATCTCTTCTAGTAAAGAGCTCCATTGCCTCGCTGCAATAACGGTAAAAGAGCTCAAGTATCTAGTGGTAGCGTGGAGGGTAATAAGCTAACTATTCTGCGATCATGCATGCGATGAAGAGTGTAGTCAACCTTTCTGATAGGTAGATATTTAGGTTATGGAATTAGTAAGTACGTTGTATAGAAGACTCTTGAGTTTGCATTGCCTTCCGTTCAAGCAAAGTGAAGCAGGGTTTTTTGTTTAAGTGCGGCGTAATTCACTATTGCAGAACATTTTTTAAGGTACACTTATAATCCTTGCTTTATTGTATTAATATTTTTTACTTCATCTCTTCGTTAGCCTATTTTCATTTATGAAGAAAATATGCTTATGAGATCACGTTGTGCGTGCGTGCGTGTGCGTGCGCGCGCGCGTGTGTGTGTGTGTGTCTGAAATAAAATCTAAACGTCCAAAGCGATTTCAATGAATCTCGCTAAGTGCATACAGTACTAATATCTCGTTCGGCCTCGACCGTATCTTTCAAGTTTTAATACGTTTCACAAATTCAAGATGGCAGCCGCGAGAAATATTTCACTGGCATTCTATATATCCGCAACAGTTAAGTTTTTGTCCGGTAATAAGAGGTACTACTTGAAGTTTATCTATGTGACTTTCATAAACCTGTTAAGTAGACTACAAAACGAACATGGTGGCCAAGCGAAGTTGAAACTCTTATATAAGTTACACTTATATCGTGATTTAACTATCAGAGCGCAGTGAAACTTGGTACAGCAAATATTCGTACAAATTGTAATGACATGACATAATTTAGTTCAATTGTTTACATAACCTCAAGATGCCGGCTGTGCGGAATTTTAAAATTAAGTTTTTATTTCTTGTGTCCTAATCATGTGATCAAAGTGAAAGTTTGAATAATGAATCTACGCAATGATCTTCATCTAATGGCACATAACTCTATGGCCTACATAAATTACAATTCAACATGGCGACAATCCAAAATATGTAGACTGCTCTCGATACATACGAATCTATTACAGTAATCAAACTGAAATATTGTTTGTTGATAGAGGATATTAACTTAAGTTCACCCATGGATCATTCAATAAACTGGTGATCACAAAACATGATGAGGACTCGAAATTTAAGTGGATTTTATGTTCGACGGTGTTGAAATGTAAATATTATATGTCAGAAAAGTGTACTGTAATGAAAGTCATTGAAGTACTAGTTTCCTATATGATACAGTTTCTCCCCAATATCCGAGCTCAAGATTTTCACTATGAAAGAGTTATGTGACTAATCAGGTACGTGATAGCTTCGCACATGCACTAAAATTCCAACATGTCGGACATGAATTACATGATTTTAAAGATGAATACGTAAAGGATATCCGACCCCAAATGTTTGCATAAATAAACTGGGGAATATGAGAAAATAAATAACACTGTACCTTACTATCCCCAACTCCAATTTCTACAAAGGGCATTGCTTTCGTACGATTTCGGCGACAATTTTTGTGAATGCTGGTGTTGATATAAGCACGTCATGGAGGCAGCAAACATATGGCATTAGATCCACGGAAATCAATAACCCAGCTCTCTGTTCAGTAAAGGGAATTTTTTTTGCGAAACTTTTTCGCCAGATATGCCTTCCGTTGTCATTCTATGCGCATCGAATTTGAAGAATAACTAGTTGATTATACGCTATATTTTAATTGTAAAGCGTTTGTTAAAGCCTATTGTGTGTTATTTGACCAAGATAACAAAATGATCCACGATAGCACCTGTGCGCTATCTGTTGGTGTGAGATATTTTTCAGGATCGATCTCATAACTGTGCTTTTTCTTCATTTTCGCAAAATGAGAAAAGTATGCTAAAAATGGGAATAATAAGGGGTTGATATATACTACAGTACAGGGTCTTCCATATAAAATAAGAACGTCAAGAGGCGGATTTGTTATCCGATGCTGCAGTGGCCTTGGCCGAGCTTGTGGCGCGCCACGGCCCCCTGCAGCAGTATTCAAAGCGCGCGCATAGTACATACTTGACCTTGTAATAAGCGTGCAGGTGTTCAGTCGCCAGTCTGAACCTCAGATGCTAACATGGTGAGACAGTTATCATTACAACATAGTATTTTTGTATCTAAGACTTATTTTAAGTACGAGTCGGCTCGGCTGTACGTGATGCATTTGTTCTGCAATTTCCTGATGAAGTGCCATCTTCACTAGCACAGATTCACGTGATTGAAAATAAGTTTGACACTACTGACTCAGTGCTCAATAAAAGACATAAAATAAAAGATCAGAAACATTACAGTGGCAGAACTCACTCGCGTCAGCCAGAATGTGTTTACCAGGTACAATGCCTGTATAACCCAAGAAGGACGACACTTCCAGCATCTTTTCTAAGGTAATATTTCATATAGGAATGTACACACGCTTAAAGCAGGGGGACACGGCGCGCCACAAGCTCGGCCAAGGCCACCGCAGCAGCGGATAACAAACCCGCCGCTTGGCGTCTTACTTTATATGAAAGACCCTGTATATGGACTACCTTATTTGCTTTCATCTGAAGAGGTATTTCTACTTTATTACTATACACAGGAAAAGGAAAGTAGGGGTAGTTTCCATCTACTGTTCTGCCAAATGGCATGAATTCACAAACTACCCTCGTGGTATGAAACCGAGCGAATATCCAACGTGGCCATCTTTCATAATTACTGGTCGACCGCGAAACTCTCGTATTAATAATCACACAACATGGTAAATATATTATCTCGGCGTATTAACAATAGTTCATAAATATTCAACCAGGGCCACTTCCGTCTAGAGCATGTTGCTTTGCTTCCCTCTCTCTGGAATTACGCTAAACAGAGGTGATTTATATCCGAGAATAGAGTCGCATTGGCATGCATGCATGGCAGTACTGTCTTGTATCACATTAATAGCACAATAAAACTTACCACTTCCTCACATCGCATTTGCTGCTATTTATAGAGAGACGTATGAGCCTGAAGTGGATTAGCTCTCTAAATAGGAACATCAAACATAAAAACATACACTGCACGTACAAAATTAGAGTGAGAACCAATCGTTAATGAGGAAGTTATGAGCAGTTAAACATTGAAACTATCAGCACGCGTAGAATGATCATGATGATGATTCTTGTTTTAAGGGGCCTAACATCTAGGTTATCGGCCCCTAATGAAATTAAATGGTGTTGGTGTTTTTTTGTTTTTAGCGTATGGCGTTTAGTTCCGGGAGTGTCCGAGGAAATGTTCGGCTCACCCGAGTTTTCTAGCTGCTTCTATACGGACACCCATTGGGTGAGCTACAAGTACCGTCACGTGTGGAGTGTTGTCTGGGGAGGTAAGTGTTAATTTAAGGACGAGGAATTGGAAGGTAGCAGCTGCGGCCTATAGTTAGGGACCAACCTCGGCATTTGCCTGGAAGGAAGATGAGAAACCACTGAAAACCATCTTCAAGGTTGCCGGCGGGGGGATTCGTACCTCCTCGCCTCAGGATGTGAGCGACTGCCTGCATCCACGCCGTAACGACCACGGCTAACTCATCCGGTATTAAATGTTATGAAATGAAAGGATGAAGATAGAAATAGCCCACTGCCAGGGGGCTCAAATCGAAATTGTTTTGTATAAAACAGACAGTGATCCCCAACAATTATGCCCTATTGGATAAAATGAGTTAAAACGGGGATGGTAAGAAACAATAAAGCAAATAAAAATAGATATTAACACAATAAAAACACCAAACAAAAAACAAACTAAAAGCCTTAAACGTCGTACATTAAAACTTATAAAAGTATCCATTCTCCCTCAGGAACCAGATGACGAGGTCTGCTGACGGCCCGTCATCACGTAGGACAATGGAGGGGGTGTTAGGCAGTTTGAGTATTCTTCGTAGATCAGCCAGGTCGACACACTCAAAGAGAGTGTGCGCCACGGTAAGGTAGGCACCGGAACTACACAGAGGGGGGGGGGGGCCTTCTCTCTTAAGGAAGTGGGATTCCCATGGCCGATCCAGAGTCGACAGAGTACCACGCCTTCGTTGTCTCCTTGATGGCCCTCAGTTTGTTGGGCAGAGGCGTGGCGCGCCACGCTTCCTCCCAATGCGACATGACAGGAGCATAGAATCATGTCGGCAACTTCATCATGTCTGGGTTACTCAAAATTAATCTGAAATATTACGTTCTATAAGTTTGTAAAATTTAGACCTGTTGGCTTGCATACTTTCTAATCTACTGAGATTAGGGTTCAAAATTATAGATGGTTAATAATCAGTTAAAACGTGAGATTAACGAGCTGATACATGTTCACGCTTTCAATCAGTGCTATGCTGTAGTTTATAGTTGAGTTTGTCGTTAGTTATGACGAATTAAATAGCATTTTTACAGGGCAACTTCTACATTTAACAAATCTGCACTTCGATTGTAATTAAGTCGAAACTAAGCCTTCTACATGGATGATGTTCGAAGAAGTCGAAAATTCTATTCTGGCAAATTGAGCTACAGGTGTTCTCAGAAGAGTACATTCAGCTATGTCTTTAGAGTTTATAATCCTTCTATGCTGTAGCTGTTGCTGTTGTTTTGTTTGAGGGGCTTGGACATCGCGGTCATTCATTCCCGTGTACTTGAGCGAGTGTAAGATTTTGTCTGATAACCTATGTTATTGTGATGGCTGTATTATTGCGTGTATTTGGCCTTAAGGTGCTATCCCAGCAGTCTCCTAGAGTAGAAGTGGAAAAACACGGAAAACCACTTTCAGGATGGCTGAGGTGTGAGTCAAACCCACCTCTTTTCAGTTTTATCTCACGAGGCTGAGTGGGCCCCCGTTCCAGCCCTCAGACCCGTACTCTAGCCGCTACACCAGGAACTGGTGCAGGTATCTACTATTGCGTTTAAAAAAGACGATTTTGGGCTTGTCTAGTGTAACCTATCGTTAAAGTGACCGTCTTTTATTTCAAAATTGCAATGGTAACGAAACTACAAAAGTAATTGCAATGATTACCACATTTTTTAAATTTCGTAAGTAAAGGTAACTGTACCCTTAAAAAACTTTGTGTTGTTGCTTATTTTAGGGGCTGCGAGATCCTGGTTATGTAGCCCCGTGACTTGAGTACGTATTGAATTTTTAAGATGTCCTGTGTTATTGTGATGGTTGAAGGATTGTGTGTATTTATAAATTGGGGATGGGTTCGGGAAGGAGGCGGCCATGGCATTAAGTTCGGTACCATCCCAGCATTTGCCTAGAATAGAAATAAGGGGGGGGCGGAAGCCATGAAAAGAATGACCTAGATGGGAATTGAACCTTCCTCTTATCAGTTTTGCTTCGCGAGGCCGAATGTACCCAGTTCCTGCCCTCACACTAGAATTAACCCGGTCTTCCAGGGTGACAGCCAAGAATGATACCCTCTACACCACGGGGTGGTAAAAAAAGAACTTCAACTTTGAATATAAATTATCTAAACAAGAAAACCTGTATAAACTACTTATTTTTGAAACTCAAGAAAAGACCACTTTTGTATGGAAGGTTTCTTCTATTTTCCCCAAAATTACCATTATAGAGGGTTTCTGAGTCCCATAACGCGTACGTCTAAGGCTCGGAGTGATGACAGAAATGTCCCAAAACCTTTAAAAACGAAGCAACAACATGCAGGACATAGCTAATGTATCTGAGAATGAAGATAGGGTAGGAGTCAATTTTATTTCTTTCAATGACTCCACGCTCCGATCGGCTCTCCAAGTTTACAACTCATCACCATTAGTTACTCTGTATACGCTTGTACCTCCCACCCACCAGCGTGCGGGAGTGAGTGAGAGAGATAGAGAATGTGCCGAGAAATCTCATGAATACACACACAGCTGCTCCCTGGAGTGCAACCCGGAAGACAGGATCGAAGTTCAACACAAGCACAAACATGCTACAGTACATTTCGTTCTCCATGATAAACAGTTTGCTGCAATATTAACATCTGCAGTCCGTTGTGCACGTTTTCTTGACTCTCATAGTAAATAAGATTATTGACGCCCCCTCCCCCCTTTCCTTTGGCACCCTCTTTTATTGACAGGTGGAGGGTTCGTCCCTCTTCTTCCAAGACCTTCACTCTTGCCTGGATCTTCCCGAGTTTCCCCTTCAAAGGTCTGTTATTGCTGTTGATTCGTTTAGGGACTTTGCGACATCATGTCTTATAGTCCCGTGACTTGGGTATATGGGACGTGTGTGTGTGTGTGTGTGTATAATCTGTCCGATAATCTGTGTCATTGTGGTGGCTGTAGCAGAATGTAATAATAATAATAACTAGTGTACCCGTGCGAGAACTCTCACATGTGTATAAACCACCCGCCTGGCTTTACTGTTATGCGGGCTTCTATAAATATGTTTATTTGTTTGAACGCACTTTTTAAACAAATTGTTGATATTTATGAAATCCGAGTGCAATTCATCACAATGGGTTGTGTGCGCCCCATGTGTACAGACTACCCGCCCGGCCCTAGTGCTATGTGGCTGTACGCAAAACAGTTCGGACAAGGGCTATCGTCTTGTTTAATTGTTTAATAGCACTTTATAATCAAATAAATATATTTCCGTTGACTTTTCAAAAATGCAAGAATTTCCCTGTACCATTGAGACGATTTGAAAGATTTTGGTACAAACCACACCTTCTAAATCCCTCTGGTTTAGGAGCTTGAGTTTTGTGAAACATACACCTTAGCGTATTATATAATAAGATAATGTTATTTGCTTTACGTCCCTTTTAACTACCGTGGCTTTTCGAGACGCCAGAGTGCCGTGATTTTGCCCCGAAGGGGATCTTGAACGTGTCAGTAAATCTACCGACACAGCTCCCTCGCATTTTTTCACCCTCAAATGCCAACGGACTGCGCCAGGATTCGATCCTGCAACCTTGGGCACAGCATGCGAGAACGTTGCCTCTGAGCCACGCAGACAGTCAGTAGTACCTAGATAGAATGATTATGTATTTGTAATTGAAACTACGATTTGGAAGGATATCGTTATTGTTGTTGATTCTTTTAGGTGCTTTGCGACATAGAGGTCATGTAGCCCCATGTACTTTGGTGTGTGTAGGATTTATCTAAGATGTCTGTACTAGTGTGTGTATTTGTAATTGAAGGAGGATTTGGATAGGAAGTGGCCGTGGCAGTTAGGTTCCATCCCGGCATTTGCCTGAAGTAGAAGAGAGAAATCACTAAAAGCCACTTCCAGGATAGCTGAGGTAGGAATCAAACCCGCCCCTACTCAGTTTTGCCCCACAAGGCTTAGTGTACCCCGTTCCGACCTAAAGACCAGAATTAAATTTCTTGGCAGGGCCGGGAATCTTACCGTGGGTAGTCAGCCCGACCGAAAAACATTTAATTATTTACTGGATTATGAAGGTAACATTGGGCAAAATCCGTGTTGACCAATTGAAAAGTATTAATTGACAGTCGACCATTGTAACTGTAACTCAATAATAATAATATTATTGGTTTTACGTCCCTTTTAACTACTGCAGCTTTTAGAGAAGCCGGAGTGCCTGAATTTTGCCCCGAAGTGGAACTTTAACGTGCCAGTAAATCTACTGACACGGCTCCCTTGCATTTTCGCACCCTCAAATGCCAACTGGCTGCGCCAGGATTCGATCCTACAACTGTAACTCAGTTACTTTTCTCACCAAGTAATTGCAACTGTACCGGGTGAGTTAGCCGTGGTCGTTATGGCGTGGCCGCAGGCAGTCACTCACATCCGGGAGGCGAGGATGTTCAAATCCCCCCGCCGGCAACCTACAAGATGGTTCTGTGGTTTCCCATCTTCCTTCCAGACAAATGACGTGGTTGGTCCCTAATTATAGGCCACAGCCGTTACCTTCCAATTCCTCGTCTTTACACTCACACTTTCCTCCCCAGACAACACTCCACACGTGACGGTACTTGTAGTTCACCCCCATGGGTTCTGCATAGAAGCAGCTACAAACTATGGGGGGGGGGGGGCGAACATGTCCTCGGACACTCCCGGCACTAAAAGCCATACGCTGAAAAGAAATTGTAACTGTGCCTTCGTTATGTTTGGTCAGTAACGGTAACTGTAACTTAAAATACTCTTCAAAAGTAATTTATCCATCCCAGCTGTTCAGGTTTGGTATGTTCTTTGACTGCCCCTTTAGAATGCTAAGCTTATCTTACGTTATAGTACCATAGATTTATAGATCCCTCTGAGTTACAGGGGTATGTATCTGTGGTGTGACTACTACACTGCTCTTTCTCCACTCCTTAACTAGATAGCAGCACACTTCTTGTGACTAACTTGAGTCTCTAGGAGGCAGTGAAGAAGGAGGCCATGACTTATGATTTGCTTCTCAGTATTCCAGAGATGATATTATTAATTGTAGTAGATTTGGCTCTGACTGCAAGACATTTTAAGCTGTTGAACATGACTGCTGATGGACGCCGTGAATTGCTAACTACTGTCGACCAAAGTATTACGTGCACTCGAGTTTGAAGGTTGTTTGTGAAGTTACCAATAGATCTACGTAAATTCCAATATCATCATCATTTTCGTCGTTCTTTTTTACGTTAGTTCCTGTAGGTTTGGAATTTTTAATTTAATTTTAATCTTTTTTATCGCAGTTGGTACACAAAAAGTGCCCGTTTTTAAGCGTGTTTCAACCATTTTAAGAATTATTATCTCAGAAACCAGTCATCAGATCGAATCCAAATTTTAACACAATATACATTGGAATTTTTATAACTGGTTTATTAATTTCAAAATTTTGTGTGTCTAAGAAACAAAGTTGTTATCTTTTTTGTAAGGTAACGTTTTCTCGGCTCGGTGTGGTTGAAAAATGTAGTTCTTGGTCGCGTTGTAATCCTTAGGCATCAAAAGGTTATGCTGTATGACTGTGAAATACGTAAATTAATTCACTTAATTTATATCGGTTTGTATTTATACGGGAAATAAGACATGGTTCACCAGCTAGCCGCTCCGAGAAAAGCTGTACAGCGTTGCCGAAATGGAGCCCATCACGCATCATGGTGCGCCTCGCTCGGAAGTGACGGGCTCCATCTCAGCAAGGCTGTACAGCTTTCCCCGAAGCGGCTAGCTGGTGAACTACGTCTTATTTCCCCGTACAAATACAAACCGATATAAAATAAGTGAATTAATTTACGTATTTCACAGTCATACAGCATAACTTTTTGATGTATAAGGATTACAACGCGACCAAGAACTACATTTTCCAACCACCCCGAGCCGAGAAAAAGTTACCTTACAAAAATGATAACAGCTTTGTTTCTTGGACACACAAAATTTTGAAATTAATAAGCCAGTTATACAACATTCCAGTATATATTGTGTTAAAATTTGGATTCGATCATGTGACGGGTTTTTGATATAATAATTCTTAAATATGACGCATGGTTAAAACCCGCTTAAAAATTGGCACTTTTTGTGTTCCAACTGCGTTAAAAAATATTAAAATATAAATTAAAAATTCCAAACATACATGAACTAACGTACAATAGAACGACAAAATGATGATGTTATTGGATTTTATATAGGTCTATTGGTAACTTCACAAACAACCTTCAAACTCGAGTGCACATAATATTTTGGTCGACAGTAGCGATAATCTTATAACTAGCACAAAACACTACAAACCCGGAGGCTTTAAGGCTCCGCAGCAATATAAGAAAATGTGTGAAATAAAATAATGTCATTTCTATTCGTACTACAAACGAAGTTAAAATACGCCAAATACAGTCCACTCATCAAATAGCTATGAACAAAGCTATTTATCCAGAGAATAAGATCAAGGTCCTGATGATATGGTCACCCGGCCACGACGTAGAAATGTGAGTCTAGTTCTATCCACTGACACAGGCAAATACCCGGCCCTTTTAGAATCGGAGCATGCAGAAAACGGAACTACACACACGAATATAGGCTAGCAGTGAGCTATCATTAAGTCAATTCTTTCCTTATGAATACTGCATAATTCAGAAAATCCTTTCCTTGTCGCCCTCTTTCATTGATCATGATAAAGCGAGTTTGACGTCACTGGGTGCGACCTATATTCTCGACAGGAAGGTCACTGACTACCTTAATGTAGCGGGGAGTTATTCGGGGCGGCTACGGAAGCAAAGCCCTGGGCCAGGACCGCCTACCTACACTCACTGTGACAGCAACAACAGCTACAATCGATCCCCACTTGCATGTTTCCAAGTGAATCATGTTCCAAAATTCACAATTTTGCCAGGTCTTTGATTATTTGGTATTATTTTCTCGATATTCTGATTATTGAAGTGAACTTAGATTGCCTTATAGAAAATTAGAATCCATTTCTTCAATGTCACCTTCGTAATGCAGTAAAGTCATTAATCTTCAGTCAGTCAACACGTTCATGTTGGAACTACAGCTCCCTATTAAAGGTGTAAATGTTTTCTTACTAACCATGTTTTGTACAACATTTAATTTAAAAAATGTCGAAATTTAATGTTTTTCTGTCGGTCAACATGATTGTAACCAATTATAATGGTGGGTTCCCTAATCTTGAAAGAAATTACATGATATTACATGAGTATTTATTGATCCAATGTAATTTTTTCAGGATTAGGGAACCACCCATTACAATTGAGTACAATCATATTGACGGACTGAAAACATTAAATTTCGATTACCAAGGCAACACTGAAAAATAGCTTCCAACACGATAATAAATAAACGGCAAAGCGTTTTTAACCAATCGTTTCCGAATTAAACGTCTACTGAAAACTGTTTTATAATTTTAAAAAGAAATCAATTTTATGCCAGTTTGTGCTTAAATTGTTTCTTTAGTCTTTAATGTGTTCCATTATTGTTTCCTTAATTTAATAAACTCACCGTAATGTGTGTTATTGTCGGTAAAATAAACAACTTTCCATCCATCAGCTTTTAAGCCTTAGAGGTATTTCTCATGAATGATGGCGGTATTAAATACTCCACAATGCCAGTATACTGTGCATTTATTCCTCGCACTGGACTTGTGAACAGAAAAACCTTCGTAGCACATCTCACAGAATCAGTCAAATCGTCAGTCGTAAGAACCATTTATCAAACTTAAATGCAAAATCGTTTAAGATGGTCAAGATTAAAAAGAAACTCTAAACGTTTAAGAAAACATGCAATAGGTACCCACTCACTCGCTCACTTATCATTTACACTTCTCGAACAAGGGGGAGTTAATTAGATTTACATTTCGTTCGTCAGGCTAACATCATCAGATCCTATTCACTTAAGGTCTATAAGTTTGCCAGATATGTATAGAGCACTTATGTACAACAATATGTTCAATTATTTTATAGATAAGCCTCCGTGGCTTCGGCGGAAGCACGGCGGCATCTCACTACTAGGTTCGTGGTTCAAATCCCGGTCACTCCATGTCAGATTTGTGATAGACAAAGTGGAGGCAGACAGGTTTTCCACTGGGTACTCCAGTTTTCCCTATGACAATTTCATTCCAGAAACACTCTCCACTATCATTTCATTTCATCTGTCAATCATTTAATCTTTGCCCCAGGGGAGTGCGTCAGGCTTCGGCAGCCGGCACAGTTCATATGCTCGCCGCTAGATGGGGGCTTCATTCATTCCATTCCCTGGCCCGGTTGGCCGATTGGAAGCAGGCTGTGGATTTTCATTTGATACATAAATATTTATTTTTATCGCTTTCCTCTCTGCTCGGCTTAACCCACAGACTCTGCGAAGGATCATTCCTCTATCGTCGCAAGGACGGAGTCTTGGAGATGAGCACATGTTGTCAGTATATGTAAGTAACTATGGATGGTGACAGGCGGCCGCTAATTTGGTTCTAATTAAGGGTCAGGGAAGGAAGGGATTTAGTAAGGAAGTCGGTCGTGGACCTGTTGAAAGGAATCACCCCAGCATTTGCAAGGAGGGAGTGTTGAAAACGTCGGGGAAAAGCCACACTCAAGATACTATTAGCGTCGAGAATCGAACCTTCAATCTCCGTAATTCCAGCTCATCCTTAAAGTCACCTGGATTTTGCATTTTCGAGAATTCGATATACGATAGTATGGTAAATCATTGCAAGTATGACCGACGCGACGGTGGGGCACGAACTCACTCTTTCCATGAGGCAATGACACATGGGTTCACCTGCCAGAGTCATCATTGCTTCTGTGTATGGCAAACAATAGTGGCTAACATTAATATTATATTCGACTGCAACTTAGTTTAGTGCTATAATCTAGCTAGTGCTGTGTTGGTAAATCCAATTTAGATTCCATGACATGTAATAATTATTTAGCCAATCCCCTAAATGATGCATATTTAATTCATTTTCCGACAGCTTTATTTGTGACATCACACAATAACTGGCATTATATTGCGTTTGAAGTTCATGATATTTGTACTGAATCAAATTGCGTGCATAGAATTTGATGATTATGACGATAATAATGTTGTTGGTTTTACGTTTCCTAACTGCCGCGATTTTTAGACACGCCGGGGTGCCGGAATTTTGCTCTGAAGGAGATCTTTAACGTGCCAGTAATTCTACTGACATGGCTCCCTCACATTCGCGCACCCTAAAATACCAACTGACTGTACCAGAATTCGATCCTGAAACTTTGGGAACAGCAGGAGAGAACGTTACCGCTGCGCCACCTAGCCAATCAACCTAGAATTTGAGTTCAATCAGATAACATCCTGATTTCTTCTGGTGAGGTGAGAGTTCTACACGTAGAACCCCGTTTTCTCACTGAAGAGCGGGTTCCCGCAGTGTTTTAGCGAGCGGAATGGAAATATCTCTCCCGAGGGCTCCAAGTTCAATTCACGATTTCGTTAAGGATTTAAACTCTGATCTGGTGTCTAGAACGAGATAAATCAACCACCGAATACCAAGCATCATTTGAATGAACATTTTGATCATAGACCAGTCACTTCCCAAAATGTCTCAATAAAATTTGATAATACATGTCGAAATGGCAGATTTAAGGTAACCGAATTCATTGATGTAATTAATTATACATATAATTAAAATTATCGGGTATTGGCACTTGCAATTTCAAATACGAAGAAGAGAGAGAGAGAAAGAAAGAACGATTGATATATTGTGATGTCACAGGATCATTTGCAGTGATTAATCTGCTTGCATCTCACCAAGGCGGACAGAGTTCGAGTCCCGATCAAGGCATGTGAGATTTTCGAAGTGGTCCGGATTCCACGTAAAAATGTAGTTCCCGTATTGATTGTTATAATTAACCATTAAAACACAGGTGTTCCACCTCATCAATAACGTCCAACTACAGTGTTTTAAATGTTCGGTGGCGTAGTCGGTAGCATGCTGAACTGCTATGCCCAAGATCACGGGTTCAAACCCGGCCGAAGTCGTCAGATTTTTAAGAGCGTTCAAATCCTTCAGTATGCCTTCCTTCGGCAGGCCCATGGCATAGATTTGTGGTATGTAAGATAATAATAATAATAATGTTATTTGTTTTACGTCCCTTTCAACATCTACGGCTTTTAGAGAAGCCGGGGTGCCGGAATTTTGCCCCGCAGGGGATCTTTAACGTGCCAGTAAATCTACTGACACGGCTCCGTCTTATTTGAGCTAGCTCAAATGCCTGCTGACCGCGCCAGGATTTGATTCTGCAACCTTGGGCACAGCAAGTGAGAACGTTACCGCTGAGCCACGCAGCCAGTCGTGGCATGAAAGAGAACCTACCACTACAATTGGTAGTGTGTAGCTAAATTTGTAGGTCATTTGGTTTGAAACGCTTTATCAAGTTCCAATGTTCGCCGCTAGGTGAGAGTGACAGTGGCATATCCGGTATCCAAAGTTGGAACAACTTGAAATTGAACTTGATGGGGAGCCTACGGGCGTTCAATTAAAATACCCTGCTATGGCCATTGTCTGCAGTTCAAATATATCAATGTTAATCCACTTTGTACACAAATTCCTAAACTCTAAGAGATCTCTCCTCTCGTTATGGAACGTATGAATGACGAGCTGAAGAGTGAACAGAGCAGCCTACTCAGTGAGGAAGTGGTAAAGCTTTTCCCCAACCTTGTGTTAGATATGGAACTAATCTAATTTTCAGACTAAACTCATCCTTTTCGCATGTCTGAATTTTAAAAAATAGTCACTACAATCTGCTGTATAACCCATATTGAAATTTCGCGTCTATAAAGAACTTGGCTAGGAAAATTGCCGGCACAAAAAACTAGCTTCACATGGAAGATATTGTTGCTCGCAATACGTAAAGGGAACAGAATAGAACATGGAACATTTTGTTGCCTAGTTGCCTTGCATTTCATTTTATTTATACGGTCTTAGGCCATGACTCGTTAAGTCTCTTAGCCAGGGATGTACTACACAATGGTCACATTAGTCGTAAGGTCGTAATGTATGCAATGGCATTCACCCCTGGTGTCGAGAGTTCATGTCTCGTAGGGTGAAAATATTAGCGTATATGTTTACTTTTAATCCTACGCTGATGTATATTGCGAGTCTTGGAACATCATTTGTTTTATTATGCCATTATTGACAGTCAAAAGACTTATTTGTGGTCTTAAAATAGGGCGTTGGATGGTCCTGTCAGTAGGACGACTACGTACACACCGCCATTGTTCACTACCTCTTCCTCTTGTGTGAGCATGGAATCGATTAGGGAAGAAGCTTACGTGTTTTCGTTATCTGCCTTTCCGTCTTAGCCCACACTGACAACACCCCAAAGAGCGTCGTTTGTATATGGCGCGGGATCGGTCCAGGTCTCCGACACTAACACATAACAGATACACGGTCAGAGCACTCGAGCAAGTAGGGAAAAGTACGCATTCTGGTCCATCGATCGCCGAGGAAAACGTGCTCACGTCGTAATATATTGCATTCCACCAGTCACGAAACATGTTGTCCTCTGAAAACGTAAAGCAGTACACCCTCTGTTCATCATTGAGCTTTTGTTTCCTAGCCGCTTGTCTGAATTGTATACCAGCCTCATTCAAGCGTCTCAAGACTTGGAGCTTCAGGAAATACGCGTGGTCTGGCATAAAAGCACAGCGTTCAGGGACGGGGCCGAATGGGGCTCAGTGATTAAGTAGGCCTAATCGGTCTGTTCCAGGTTCAAGACCCACCACGCACCCGAGTCAGCACGTTGGTTTACATCTCTGATTCCCGAAAATGTCTTATCCTACGCTTAGCCGTACTCATTGGAATTACGTTCCCTCGTCCAGTGTCTGTCGTGGTTCGATTTCCTTCTTCATCAAAAGGAAATACCCGCTCACGGATGTGAAGTCTTTAGTGTGCTATATTCCCCGGCATAATGAACAACCTGTGTGTAATAAACGTGATGGGGGCATCATGCAATCAGATTAGTTTAACTACTGTCCCTGGCTGTGGAGTGAATATAAATCAACGTTCTAAGCATCGGGTGAGTTAGCCGTGGTCATTACGGCGTGGCTGCAGACAGTCGCTCACATCCGGAAGGCGAGGAGGTTTGAATCGCCTCGCCGGCAATCTTGAAGATGGTCTTCTGTGGTTTCCCATCTTCCTTCCAGGCAAATGCTGGGGTTGGTCCCTAAATATAGCCCACGGCCGCTACCTTCCAAATCCTCATCCTTACATTCACACGTTCCTCCCCAGACAACACTCCCCACGAGACGGTACTTGTAGCTCACCCCATGGGTGTCTGCATTGGAGTAGCTACAAACTCTGGCGAGCCGAATATGTCATCGGACACTTCCGGCACTAAAAGCCATACGCTAAAAAAAACATTCTAAGCGGATTCGAACCAGGCACTATCCGTGCCCAGTATGAAACGGGGCTTCGCGAACGGGCACATATGACGCACACATTAGTATTCCTGCTACCTTTCACCTTGTTCGTGTTTACGGCTGTTTACACAAAACGGTGCAATCTAATTGTTTCCTACACTCTTAGGTACTCCAGCTACTGTATAAGGGCAACTCTATGAATAACGATGCATTGCCCCCCCCCCCCCCCCCCCCCCCAAGAATCAAACTAGGAACCACAATATCGTGGCTGTTTTGGGACAATGCTCGTGACTGTACACTAGGTTAGGATTTTTCAGCCGGCGAGTGTACAGTACATGTATAACGCGACATTCTGTCACCACTAGAAATGGCGCTCGCGATCAATTGTGTCGCAGGCACAGTTACGATATGCCAGAGAAGAAGTAATGGCCAATTTGCGTGTCGTGCTCTTCTATCAAGACCTGTGTTTGTATCGTTCCTTCAATATAATAAGCACAGAATATGAACTAGCAAATATACAGCTAAGACCAAAATCGGTACATATTCCAGCCTTGACTCATAATGAACATGTTACCAACACACAAAATACTATCCCTAAGAAAGGACTAACGGTAAGTTTTGTTGTTGTTAGTGGTGATTCATTTGAAGGCTTCGCGACATCTCGAATGTAACCCCATGTACTTGAGTGTGTGTGGCATCTGTGTAATGACCAGTGTCATTCTGATTCTAGGGCTCGAATATTTATATAATATCAACGTGCAAAATATGTGCATAATCATGAAATAGTTTTAGATAAAATATGTAATATTACATTTAAAAATTAAAATATCTAATATTAAATTAATTCAATTTAATTTTTATATAAATGATATGTTACACATGATATTACTTGAAGATTTCCCATTATATTCATTACATTTTTGCAAAATAAAGTGTGGTACAATTTTTTTTTTTTTTTTGCGTATGGCTTTTAGTGCCGGGAGTGTCCGAGGACATGTTCGGCTCGCCAGTTTTGTAGCTGCTTCAAGGCGGACACTCAATGGGTGAGCTACAAGTACCGTTGGGGAGGAAAGTTGGAATGTAAGGACGAGGAGTTGGAAGGTAGCGGCTGTGGCCTATAGTTAGGGACCAACCCCGGTATTTGCCTGGAAGGAAGATGGGAAACCACAGAAGACCATCTTCAAGGTTGCCGGCGGGGGGATTCGAACCTCCTTGCCTCCCAGATGTGAGCGACTGCCAGCAGTCATGCCGTAACGACCACGGCTAACTCACCCGGTAATTAATTAATTAAGCTTGTCCATAGTATAGCAAATTGAAATAAATTCCATTATTATATAAGAGAAAATGCGTACGAACTCGAGTATAAGTATTGGTAGGGGGACTTTTTGTTTGCGGGGTGGGAGGAAATATAGCAGCATTTCTGAAAAAGTTAAAAATTGACGTCTCAGGCACTCACTGAACAACTAAAATAAAGTCCAGCCGCTGAGTATCGTGAATTCGCATCCCCTTATCTCCACTAATATCTTTCTTGGAATTAGTCCCTGACCCTTTCTCAGCAACTTACGAATTGCTTGGAAAATCCGATTAATGTACCTGAGTTTCTAGTAAACAAATATCCATTCAGACTGCTTTGAATTGTCGTTTATCTCTCTTGCGAAAAAATGCATTTTCAGTAAGAGACAGAATGAGTAATTTTAGATTTTAAAAAAAGATACAGAAATATGTAATTATGATCAAATATATAAAACAAGATGTTCAGGAAAGAACATATAGCCTACTTTCTCCTAAATGCATGGGTATTGTTATAACTCTTTGTCCTTTTCAAGGAGTATGATTGAATGTTGGTTGTAGTAGCTTGTTGAAATACAACGTGCTATAGGGATATTAAACATGAATATGAGGTGCCCTTTGCTAGTGCTACCTCTGTACCAAATTTCGTTCAATTCGGTTTCACCGTGTTTGAATTGATAGGGGGAATCGATTTGCACACATACTTGGCCACCATCTGCAAAATATTGGGCTGATGTTCTTGCAGTTTGGTCAGAATATGTTTCCCACATAAAGATATGGTGTTGCAAAATTTGGTAGAGACTAGATTATTAGGTTGGTCGTAATTACATTTTAGCTTTTAACATTTGGGGGGCCGCGATTACGTTTCCGTCAAGATAGCGGTGATATAAAACATGACACTGAGGTGCCCTTTGCTAGTGCTACCTCTGTACCAAATTTCGTACCATTCGGTTTCACCGTGTTCGAATTGATAAGGGGAATCGATTTTCACACAAAGATGGCCGCCATCCGCAAAATATTTGGCTAATGACCTATTAGTTTGGTCAAAGGTATGTTGTTGCTAAATTTGCTAGAGATCGGATGATTAGGCTAATCTGATTTAAGCTTTGAACATTTGTGTGGCCGCCATTACGTTTCCGTCAAGATGGCGGCGATATAAAACATGACATTGAGGTGCCCTTTGCTAGTGCTACCTCTGTACCAAATTTCGTTCATTCGGTTCAACCGTGTTCGAATTAATAGGGGGAATCAATTTTCACACAAAGATGGCCGCCATCCTCAAAATATTAGGCTAATGACCTATTAGTTTGGTCAAAGGATACTCCCTCCATAATGGTATGTTGTTGCAAAGTTTGGTAGAGATCGGATGGTTATGTTAGTCGTAATTTGATTTAAGCTTTAAACATTTGTGTGGCCGACATTACGTTTCTGTCAATATGGCGGCGATATAAATCATGACACTGAGATGCCCTTTGCTAGTGCTATCTCTGTACCAAATTTCGTTCCATTCGGTTTCACCGTGTTTGAATTAATAGGGGGAATCGATTTACACACGAAGATGGCCGCCATCCGCAAACTATTAGGCGAATGACCTATTAGATTGGTCAAAGGATGCTCCCTCCATAAAGGTATGTAGTTGCAAAATTTGGTAGAGATCGGATGATTAGGTTAATCTTAATTTGATTTAAGCTTTGAACATTCGTGTGGCCGCCATTACGTTTCCGTCAAGATGGCGGCGATATAAAACATGACACTGAGGTGCCTTTTGTTAGTACTACCTCTGTACCAAATTTCGTTTCATTCGGTTGCACCGTGTTCGAATTAATAGGGGGAATCGATTTTCACACAAAGATGGCCGCCATCCGCAAACTATAACGCTGATAACCTATTAGTTTGGTCAAAGGATGCTCCCCGCATAAAGGTATGTTGTTGCAAAATTTGGTAGAGATCGGATGATTAGGTTAGTCGTAATTTGATTTAAGCTTTGAACATTTGTGTGGCCGCCATTACGTTTCCGTCAAGATGGCGGCGATATAAAACATGACACTGAGGTGTCCTTTGCTAGTGCTACCTTTGTACCAAATTTCGTTCAATTCGCATTCACCGTGTTCGAATTGATAGGGGGGACTGACATTCAGAGTACACACACTCACTCACTCACACACACACACACACACATACACACACACACACAGACAGACACACTTTTTCGCCCTGTGTTGATCTCATAAGTCTACTTTCATTTTTTGCAAAAATCGAAAGTAGGCTAATATATAACAATACAATGTAATTATACAGTATCTCAGGTTCTAATTCATGGACATTTATAATCTTTTATTATTTACTAGCATCCCTACCCGGCTTCGCCTGGGAACAGTTATGAATGACTTGCGTGTTAAGCGCTTTTTTTTTTTTCAATGTCAATGAACAACGACCAATATCCGTTTTACGTCTCGGCATGATGGGTTAAAAATCACTGACTGGACTATTAATTATATTATCATGGAGATGCATGTGCAACAAATTCTTGTCAGACGTAATTTAAGAATGGAGAGGTGCACGAAACACAAATCCCCCTTCCGTCTAATCTTAACTTTACTGTGAATTTTGCAGAACGAAAAAAGCAGAGTTGCACTTCCAGGGAAACTCCAAACACAACCACCCTTCTCAGCAGACTTAACTCAACACCACTCAACGGTTTGCTGCTGGTTGTATCTGGGGCAATAGGTTCGCCCGCTAGCTAGGCTGTAACAGGGATGATTGACTCGCCCTTAGCTAGCTCGTAAACTGTCGCCTCCGAGTTGAATGGACATGGTTGGAAAAAATTAAAACGTAAAAACACTTATAATGGGCGTTGTATGGAAGATAGACATGCTCTCGCGGACTTTTTTGTAGAACTTTTCATGCTGAAAATTTCTCACACTCATAGTATTTAGATATTTTCAACGGTTTGCCCAGCGTAAGCTTACAAAGCGCTGGGACGCCAGGTTGGTTTTTTTTTTTCGACTTTTCCACTGAAATCGTTACTGCTCGGTTTCCTTTGATCATAAATAAATTATTTTCTACAGAAATCATCCTCGAGATATCCTTTACAGAATGGTGAAAACCGCATCAAAATCATTCCTGGGGTTTTGGAGTTTACCCGTAACATCCAAGAAGCGGGAACATTGTTTTATACTACGTAGAGATTTATGCATAAGAAAAGAGGGAAAAATATGTACTTACATATTAGGTACTGTAGTGGTGTATGTCCACCTCGTGGCGTAGTGGCCAATATTCTTACATGTCATCGAGGAAGCTTCGAAAGTTGCATTTACATGGTGTGAAGTAAAATACCCGAATCACTGAGTAACTCCGTGTAGTTGGGTGTGTGTTGAACGTGTCTGATAACCTGTGTTCCTGTGATGACTCTAGTAGTGTGTGGAACTATAAGAGACGAGGATGTGGTAGGTGCCCCGGGACTTGAAATAACGTACTATCCCAGCGTTTCCCTGAAGTGAGTGTGGGAAAATCCCTGGGAACAACCACACTCAGGATAGCCGCTTTCAGCAGTGGGATTCTAACCTGCAAATTCCGGATTTGCTTCAACTGTCCTCCCTTAAAATAGCAATCAGAAGTGCAAGCTATGTGTGAAATTGAACGACGGTAGTCGCATGCTAGTTAATCGACCATATTTGAAACAATATCGCGCGACCCCTAACCTACCGAGAACGCGCTCCAAGCAAATTGGAATTAGCAAAGGTCAGGGTTCAAAGTCATGTAGAAACTATGTGTCGGCAGGGCAATAAGCGCTTCGCGCATGCTGGAGTTTATAAAGTTAATTTGCTTTTGGCTCCTCAGATTTGAATTTAACTATGCTGTACAGTCTAGGTACCTAGGCTACACAGAATGTCTCACCCTACATCCGTTTGGCGTTGTTATGAGCCCAGGTAAGAGTCGATTTTTGACTTTTGATACATCCCCTTTACCTTTAGTTTCATTATTGTTTTAGAAAATGTTAAAATTAGAGGTAGTAAACGATGTTCGTTTAATCGATAATAGTCAAGTAATCAATGAGCCTCCGTGGCTTAGGCGGCAGCACGCCGGCCTCTCACCGCTGGGCCCGTGGTTCAAATCCCGGTCACTCCATGTGAGATCTGTGCTGGACAAAACGGAGGCAGACAGGTTTTTCTCCGGGTACTCCGGTTTTCCCTGTCAAAATTTCATTCCAGCAACACTCTCCAGTATCATTTCATTTCATCTGTCATTCATTTAATCATTGCCCCAGAGGAGTGCGTCAGGCCTCGGCAGCCGGCACAGTGCATATCCTCGCCGCTAGGTGGGGGCTTCATTCATTCCATTCCTGACCCGGTCGGAGACTGGAAGCAGGCTGTGGATTTTCTTTTCAGTCAAGTAATCAAATAATTTGAAATTATTTGAGAACTATTAACTGATTAATCGACTGCACGTTCAATCCAGCTAATCGAAGAATATATTAATCGGCTAATCAAAGAATCGATTAATTGATTAGTACACACGAGATATGATGAGAAGTCATCTCTTTAAGTTGAGAATTCTGAATGATGTATAGAAGTCTATAAAAATTACGTTTTGCCTAAATATACGAAGTATCCATCCTTGTTTATGTTGGTTGGTTGGTTCCTCAGTTTAGGGGCTGCGACAACGCCGTCATGTAGTCCCATGTACTTTGGGTGTGTGTAGAATCTGTCTGATAACCGGTGTTAATTGTGATGACTGTATTAGTGTGTGTTACAGTATCTGTTTTTAGCCTATTTTCAATTTTGGAAAAATAGGCTTATGAGATCACCTTTTGCCCGTGTGTGTGTGCGTGTGCGTGTGCGTGTGTGTGTGAGGAGTGTGTGTGCCCCCCCCCCTAATAAATTCTAAACGGCTGGAGCGAAATCAATGAAACTCGGTAAGTTCATAGCACTATTCTGTGCGACTCCGACCGTGCCCTTCAAATGTTGTTATGTCTCACCAATCCAACATGGCGGCTGTGCGAAATATTTCACCAGCATTCAATATCTCCGAAACTATTCCCGCTATCTCCCTGGAATTTATTACGGTGATAAAGAGAACTACTAGAAGTTCACCTATGTGACATTTGAAAAACTGGTAACTACAAAACCAACATGGCGGCCACGCGAATTTGCGACTTTTAAAAAGACGTTTCTCACGATTTAACCAACCAAACGCAATGAAACATGGTAGAGTATTGAACCCATGGGCCATAGGGTCCATGACGGTCGAACCAATGTCCTTAAGGAAGAAATGAAAGAAAAGTATAGTTTCTTAAAGGAACGGAGAGAGATTTTAAGCCAGGAATATAGCTTAACATTGTGCAAGCGACTAGGGACAGATGCTCCTTAGATGAGATCACCACACTCGACATGCCAGAGAGGGCTGGTCACGAGTATTAATAACTGAGTGGAATCTTCCACCGTGATAGAAAGAGAAGCCTGAATCGGAATTCAAGCTGACGTGGCTGGAATTTGACAACGTCGCATATGCACCAGAAGAGGAATAATTAAAATTAACACGTTTACGAGCATAATAATGAGTAAACAAGCACAGTACAGTGAATCATTTTGAATGAGAGATTTTTCAGTATAGAGAAACCATGTAATAATTGTGCAGAAATAAACTGCCGACGTAAGACGACGTCATCGGTGAATTACCTAAGCCTCTGTGGAGGGGAGAGACCAAAAGGAATGCAACTCCCACACAATTGAGGACGAGAAATTAATTAATATCTCCGAATTGCACGATCGATTCTTAGGTGCAATAAGATCATTTGACATTGAGAAGACGAGCTTTCGGAAGGTATGAATTTTATATTTGTGGCACCATTATTTTAGAAGTTGACCACAGGAAAGGCTTGAGTCTTATTTTTTTGTAGTAAAACAGTATAAAGCTTCGGGCGTTTCCAAGCCAATGATGCAGTATTCGAACGGCCCGAGGGGTATCGCCACGCATCACGCATCACGAATCCGTCCAGGAGGACGTGAAGTTATATCAGCACATGCAGTTATTCTGAGAGCCCGTGAGGGACGTAACTCTGCGTTACATCGATAACAGCTACCAGTACTCCTTGAGGGGAGAAACGCTGTTTAACACCGCCGAAGCAAGATCCGATAGCCACAGGCGTCACAGTAGTAACGACTTGCTTGCCTCCATAAGGAGCATTCAAGGCGAGATTTTAAAGTATCGCCGCAGTGAAGTATTAGGAAAATCCTAATTATAGGATTTAGGCCCGACTGTATACAAGTTAAAGTGAAAATTCGCAAGTTATAGTCAGAGCAGGCTGCGAACGTCGGACTTAAAGGCGATAGGTCGTTATATGTTCGAACGAACAGATCATAACGTACGGAAGTATCGTACCAGACAGATAAACTGTTATTTAAATTGAAGCAACCTAAAAAGGAAGAACAGAATAAGGTTCGAACGTAGGAGCGTTAAAACAGTTCAAATAAATAGAATAGGAGACTATAAACATTAGCTCCAGATATCAGGCGAACAATTCTAATAGTACTAGAATCAAGAAGTGCTAGCTGTTAGAAACTAAATCTATAGGTCTTAGAGGAGACCTCGATCCATATAGACTTTCGTTAGGATCGATAGACAGATCTACAGAGAAGCCGTTCAAGCTAGATCAATAGCCAGTTATCCAGGATAGGAATAGCAGAATTGAACTCCAGGGAACAGTAGATGTTTCGGGACTTTCGGATTCTTCAGAATAGGAAGCCGACATCGGATAAATCTCACCCTTGGAGACGGGAATTAAAGAAGATCACGTGTGATAGGCTCAGAAGTACGGCCTAGTGATCGGGTAATTGTGAAGTGTAAAATAATCAAGATTGTGTGTTAAATAATATTTTTAGTGTAATTATGTGTTCAAAAGGGACACACCAGGATATAAAAATGTCGTCAATATTAAGTGTTCTAGATATAGGTCAAAAAGTGTTTCTACGTAAGATGAATACCTTCAATATGGTGTAAAAGTTCAAAGTGGGCCCCAAAAATGAAACACCACACCAGATTTAAGATCATGGGATGATCTGAAAATATGTAAGTACAAAATTCATTTTTATTTTGGTGTCAGAAATTGATTGTGTACAACTCACCGGAGTTTTGAGTGAAAGGGATGTGTTTTAATGAATAAATGCTGAATAATCAAGAATACGGTCTGAACAATAATAAAATAAATAGAGAAATTATGAATAATTATGTAAAGAATAATTCCCGTAGAGGAAATAGGTGAATAAAGGGTTAAAGTATTTAACAAATGTCATAAGAGCAAGCGAAATATCATTTAATTATCATAAAAGACATTGAAATAAAGTAAAGTTGAGATATGAAAGAAATAGCTTTTGAGCTTGTATAAAGAATAAAGAGAATAATAATAATAATTAAATATGGAAATGTTAAATAAAAATCAAATAAATTGATATGAACATAAGAACGTTAAGCCTTAACGTATGTGTAAGAAATGAGGTTCAATGGAATATTTTAAAACAGGGAACGATTTATCGACCATGGAAAGATTAATATGTGAATTAAAATAATATTGAATTGTTACTAAAGAGATTTTATCAGTTCTTGGGAAGACATTTTCGGCTTAAAATAATGCATAGCGCATAATGAGCGCAAATATAATATTAAAGTGTCACGCTCGGAACGCGTAGTAGTTAAATACTTGGTACATTACTTATGGAGGGTAGTTGATTGCAGTGAATGATAATTGTATAAGTCCTCTATTTGTGACATTAGTATCACGAGGCATTGTGTATGTATTTAAAAAGGGAGCTAATATATGGTATTATTGAGCGTATGTCATATGGGCCACGGCCGACTCTAAATCGCATTTTGTATAAGCCCTCTGTATGGGATTAGTTCCCGAGGCACCTGAAGAGATTCGAATGCAGGATCTTCTTATGATAAAAGCCCCTGAAATTCTCCGTCGTCGTATGTGTATTTAATCTTCCCAATCAATGAGGACCCTCTCATAATTAATAAATGCCAAGGATATGAAAATGGTCTGTGAACCAAAGAATAGTTGTTTGAATGTTACGGTACAATAAAGCCTGGTCTCCTCAGAACTGGATAGAATGGAAAGGTTTGTTTTGAAAGCCTTGAAAATAAGCTACTAAAATGTTGGGTCAAACGGGAAGTCTCCACCACCCTAACAGGTCATAAATCGCACCCCAGTAGTAGAGACTAGCTCTTTTAAAGCGAGATGGAACAGAGACCGTCTCGTAAACTGTTGTAAAGAGAGACGAATACACCAGGAGTGTTTAGAGTTGTAAACGACCCGGGCATTGAACCGAGGCCCTTAAAGATGGATATTTCGTTTGCCGGTTCAGATCGTAGTTTCTTATATGATAATGGTCTATTAAGACATAAGAGATAAATAACAATCCCTATTGTAATAATGTATGGACGTGGGATTCCACGAGTTGATTGAAGGCAACTGAGTTCGGGAGTAACTATAGTTTTTTGACTGTGTCAAGTACCTTCACGCTCTGGAGTACACAATTGATTTTCTGATTACCTTAATATGTTTGTGAAATAAAGAGAGATGATAACAACTGAATGTGTGGACATGCCCAAAAAGATTGAGTTAGATAATTAACCTAGATTTTAAATATAATTATATATTTGTTTTTGAGAAATAAGTAAATATAAAAGCTAGTGTTTGAGGTGTACAAGAATGACACCGTAATAATGAAAATGCATGGAGCCAAATAGCTCGGAGTTATGTAAACTTAATGTTAGTGCTTTATGGAAGTGAGACTAAGTAAGAATTGTTGGTTTATGTGGAAACCATAGGTTTGAATACAATATTTGTTTATTTTATTTTGTGATCCCTTGTTCATTTGGAACAAGCAGTTGATATTTTGGTCAGTAATTAAAGTGTTAAAATGTTTGTAGCGCCATTAATTTTATTAATTAAATATGTTTAAATAGGAGTTGATTTTGTTGTTATTTTTGCAAGTGTATCCTCTAATTAATCCAAAATATGTGAGTCACAGAGTGGGGGAACTTACCACTGCCCCGAAATCCCGAATTGAGCTACGCTGGTATACTGTGATTGGCATATTTCATGCTAAATGGGCACAGGGGGATATATAAATACTGTGCTGGATTAATAACTAGAGGAACACTTAAGTCGGTCATATCATGTAAAATTAAAGTAATGATAGGAAAAGCTACAACGTAAAATATTAACTGACCGCATGGGTCCCTGGAAACTCATACCGAGCAGCCCTGAATATATATTATATTATGAACCCCCTAGCAAATCATCTTATGATTTTGGCGCCCAGTACGCAGGGCTGAGTTTTCCTAGGGAAACCCCGAGTTTTCTCGAAAAATCAAAATTTTCATTTTTTGAAAAAAATGGTTTTTCGAAATTTTGAATTTTGAATACTTCCATAAAGGTTTTATGAAATTGAATAAAAGTAGTAAAAGGGTACGTTGTAAGTGAATACCCGTACCAAAGTAATATTTTAAAAGAAATTGGGACACACGGATTCAGAGTATCATCTCTCAAGCATGTACTAGTGTGGTGGCATTTGTGGCCCACTGTATTCTCATAAGATGGTATTGAGTGATGAATTGCAGGGGCTTTTGGAGGCGATAAAAGCCGATAGTAATGAGAAGTTGGGGGCCATAAACAATAAATTGGAAACAATAGACAATACATTGGGTCTCCAAAAGGATGAAAATAACAAAGTGTTCGAATCCATAAATGAGAGTTTGAATAAGTTGGATAAACAACAGACTGAAAATAAAGAAGGGTTAGGATCTATAAACAATAAATTGGACAGCCAACAGGAGGAAAATAACCAAAGGTTAGGATCCATGAATCTAAGTTTGGAGTCAATAAAAACTGATAGTGCTAATATGAGCACTAAATTAGAGAATATCGAAGTTAAAAGTAATACCATGGAAATTAAGTTAGAAGCTATCGAGGCTAACTGTGTAACAATGAACAATGAAGTAAAGGCTGAGATAGATAAAATAAATAACAAGTTCCAAAGTTTTGACACCATGTTTGGGGACAAGTTAACTGAGTTAAAAGGGGAAATCGCAAGTAAGATTAAAGAGGAAAGTAAAGGATTTTACTCAGGAATACAAGTCCAAATAGAGACTATGAACAAAAATATGGTAGAGTCCCAAAATACATGTAAAGAAAATTTTAAAATTTTAGAAACTAAATTAGTTAACATAGAAACAAAGGGTGATGAGTGTGAAAAGAAACTTGTAACCCAGATCCAAGGTGTGCAGAAAGAATTGGAAGCTCAGATAAAATCTAACAGCGATATTTGTAAGGCATCCCGGGATGAAATAAAACAAAGCGTGAATGAGCTAGGAGATAGATTTGAAGGGGTTGAAGAGAAAGTAGGGATCCTCGAGAACAAAATCGGTGTAGTTCAGACTGAAGTAACTGAGATGAAAAATCAAAATCTAAAGGATGTTCAGGAGATGAAAGGTCAGATTGATCATTTTACCGGGCAGGTAGATGAGAATCTGAAGACATATGAAACGAAAATAGATCAAAGATTAGGTGTATACGAGGGGCATCTCCAGAGTGAAAGAAAACAACGAGAGAACGAAAGTAAGGAAAGTACACATAAAATAAATGAAATAAGTCAGGGTATTATTGAGGTTCAGGAAACCATCGGAACATTAAAGGTTCATGTAGGAAAAACCAATAAGGAAATTAGTCAGGTCCAAGATGAAATGATGAAGTTGTATAAGAGTCAAGAGAAGACTGAGGGAAGGCTTGAAGGAATGAAAATAGATATGGTCAAAGGACGAAAAGAAGTGGATAAGCAAATAAAGGAGATACGAGAGGGCCTGGAGACCATAGGTGACGTTAAGCCAGAAATTATAGACCAACATGCTAAGATCATTAAGAAAGAGGTAGAAGACCAAATAAATGGATTTAGGGATAGCTTCAGGGATGAGAAATTCCAACTCAAAAAGATAGAGGAAAATATTAAAATGAATCAAGAAAGAATTCAGAATGAATTAAGATCCCGATTGGAGAGGACGGAACTTAAGAATAGTCAAATGGAAATCCAACTCATGGCAAATGAAGAAAGTGCCCGAAGAGAAAGGAAGTTAGAATTCGAAAATCAGGAAGAGTTTCCAAAGACAGGATGGGTAGATTCCCGTGAACAAGGCACAGATACGGAAAGGGACTTAGGAGGGGAGAGTCCTTATAAGATCCCAGGATATCCAATGGCGATGTCAACCCCGTACACGAATCAGACAAATGGCCAAATAATAAACATTATTAAATCCAATGAGGACAGACCAGTAAAGTTTACGGGTAATAACATGTCTATTACTCCAAAATACTGGCTAAAAGAAGTGGCAGAGTATCTAAATGAAATGAAGGTTCCTCAGGATCGGAGACTGAGAGCTATTGAAAAGCTGTTGGCAGGTGATTGTCTCACCTGGTTTAGAAGCTTCAGATACACTTTTGATACGGTGGAAGGCTTTAGGGAAGCATTTTTGAAGCGATATTGGGCAGCAGATGTCCAAGAAAATTTAAGGCTAGATCTGTACTCTAGGAAGTACAGCACCAATGCACCCACTAAATACTCGGAATTTTTCACCGCTCAGCTGTGTAAATTCCGCGAACTGGATATTGCTCCGGCAGAAAACGACCTGTGTGCCGCCATTGCGAGACAGCTTCCATATGAGATTCAGAGGCTGTTAATCTCATCCAAAGCCAGAAGTGCTGTGGAAGTGGAAAGCGTATTACGTCAGTTAGATATGACGACTTCGCACGTAACACCTCGGCATCAGAGACAAACTGAGCAAGTACACATGGCCAGCAGTCAGGAAACTGGAGAAAAACCAGCGACCAGGAATCAGTCCACCAGTACGGATACTCAAGGACGAGATCGAGAGTATGGGCACCAGGAGCCTAGAAGGATACAGCCATATTACCGGGGAGGATATCGAGGAAGAAATCCTAGAACGACGGGTTATCGGCAACAGGAAAGCCGACCCTATAACAATAACCAGCAAAGGCCGGACAATAGAAAGAAATGGGAGAATTATCCCAGGAGGAATGTAAGGCCAGATGATAGGGATGATGAATATCGGGCCGAAATAGAAGAAAGATATCAGGAGAGTCTTCGTTATATGAACGAAAGACCAGATGAACCTGATAGGCAAAAAGTCCGTTGGAGTGAGGCAATCAAGAACCGGAAATCACCCGACCGACTAGACGGAGCTCAAAGCTTGGAACTACAAGCTCAGCTAAAGAATGAGGGAAAAGGGAGCCCTCAGGATAAAAAAAACTCCAAATTTAAATTGTCAAAAGTGGAAACATACCAGGAGCTGGGAGGAAGTAGAAATTGTAAATTGGATAGCCAGACCAGATGAACTAATTAACGAGGATGTGGAAGGAATCCCACCTGTTAAAAGAGAACTACCTATAATTATGCTTAGGATAGAAGGATTACTGGTCAGAGCATTGATTGATACTGGATCCACAATAAGTTTAATTACACAAACCCTTTTGAATGAATTGGAAATAAGGGGCCGAGTACTAAAGATTCCCACATCAAGTGTAAAGATTAAGGGAATTATCCCTGAAAAATCTTTGACATGTAAATTTCAGGTATACATTGATTTAATCATGGGTAACGCTGAAATTTCGCAGTGCTTTTTGCTGGTAAATCAATTACCTTATAATGTCATATTAGGTATTGATTTTATCCGTGAGAACAAGGTCATTATAGACCTAGCGCAAAATTGCATTAGAATTCAAAGAGAGGATGTGGATGAGCAAAACATTAACCTACAGGATCAGGAGGCGAAAATAGCAGAACAGGTATGGCATATGGAAGGAGTAATTGAGGAAGATGATAAGGACATAGAAAAGATATTGGAAGTCCTCAACATAGAATTCGAAGATAATGTGGAAAATGAGTTCGAGACCAACCTGTCAGGAAAAGTGGAGGAAGCTAAAGTCAGCCTCGAAATTAAGGAACAGTTAAAGAAATTATTATTGGATTATAGGGACGTATTTGATTCCAAGCCAGGGAAGATTGAAAATTTTAAATACGCGTTCCAAGTCAACGATTGGGCACCGTTCAAACAAAAACCATACCCGGTTGCGGAAAAACATTACCCACAAACCAAGAAGACACTGCAGGAGATGATGAATGCAGGTGTTATAGAAAAGATGGCGACACCATATGTTAGTCCATTAGTGATTGTGAGTAAACCGGATGGCTCAGTAAGGGTGTGTTTAGATGCCAGAAATCTAAATGCAAAAATTATACCAGAAAATGATTCGGCACCACCCATAAAAGAAATACTGAGGAAGTTTAAAGGCAAGAAGATTTTTACGAATATTGACATGACTTCTTCGTATCATCATCTCGAACTGGAAGAGAAAACCAGCTTGTTGACTGGATTTCAGTTCGATCAACAAACATACTGCTTTAGAAGATGTCCGTTTGGATTAAAGACTGCAGGATCCGCATTAATAAGAGCGCTTGATCGAAACCTGTCAGAGGAAGTGAAAGAGTGCACTATCCGATACGTAGATGACATTTTGCTTACCTCGGAGAACATTGAGGAACATTTAGAAAATTTGAAGAAATTATTAGAAGACCTAAGAAGGGCAAATTTTAAGATAAATTTAAAGAAGTCGAACTTCTGTCAAAGGCAAGTGACATTTTTAGGGCATGTGATTGACAAGGATGGTGTTAAACCAAATCCATGCAAATTGGAATCGATAAGGGATTTTCCAAGGCCTTTGAAAGTGAAGAACGTTCGCCAGTTTTTGGGATTGATTGGGTTCTTCTCAGGACATTGTCCATCATACACCAAAACTGTGGCACCACTACAGGACCTTCTGAAGAAGGGGGGCAAGTGGAAATGGACGGAGGAAGCAGAAAAAGCATTCGTGGAGGCCAAGGAAATGCTCTTAAATTACGTGAAGCTAGGATATCCTGATTTTAATCAGAGATTTATCATTCAGACAGACGCATCCCAGATTGGAATAGGGGCAATGCTATATCAGGAGAACCCGGAAAACCCTGATAAGAAGAACTATCTAGCTTTCACAAGTAGGAGACTGAAACCACACGAGAAAAATTATACGATCAGCGAGATCGAGCTGTTAGCGATATTGCACGCGTTGCAATATTGGCGGAAGATCGTATATGGGTTTCAGGTCATTCTAAGGACGGATCATAAAGCCTTAACCTTTTTGATGAAGACGGATTTATCCAGTCAAAGGTTGATGCGTTGGGCTTTATATATTCAACAATTTGATGTCAAGATAGAGTACTGCCCAGGAAAGGAAAACATAGTTCCAGACTACTTAAGTAGACAGCCAGAGTCCATAGAAGAGGAAGTAATGGCTATAGATTTGGAAGATAGGGATCAGCGTACTCTTAATGAGTTAAGAAGCATTAGTCAAAGACAACGGGAGGATCCATGGATGAACATGCTCATATCATTCCTTGAGGGAAGCTTGATAAGAGGAACACCAGCGTACACTGAAGCTGAGAAGATAGCACAAGACTACACGTTTTATAATGGGTTATTATATAAGTTCGTGGACTCTGACCATACGAAATTAAGGATTGTTGTACCTGCAATTTTGCAGAGGAAAATAGTATGGTTAGCCCATAGATCGTTCGGACATATGGGAGTCGACAAAACAGTCTCGATGCTGAAAGAAGCATTTATATGGCCGAGACTGAGAGAAACTGTAAGGGACACGTTAAAGACATGTGATTTATGTCAAAGGATCAAACCTAATGCATTTCTGATGAGACAGAAGCCTATACCATTGTTGCCCGAAAGGCCCGGCCAAATCATATCTATTGATAATTTTGGACCTTTGCCAAAGGCAAGAAGAGGAAATCGACACATAATGGTGGCTATGGATGTCTTCACTAAAATGGTTGTCCTTGCTCCCATACAGAAGACTAGTACCAAACAGGTGTTAAAACGACTTAAAGAAAAAGTGATACCGATTCTGGGGAAACCTGAGAATTTGTTGTCGGATCACGGCAGTTGTTTCACCAGTGTAGAGTTCAGACGAGAATTAGAAAGACTTGGAATACGTCAAATTTTGTCAAGTATTCGCCATCCTGAGGCAAACCCTGTAGAGAGAGTTATGAGAGAAACGGCCAAGTATTGTAGAATATACTGTGCCGAAGAAAATTGGAAGTGGATAGATATTTTGGATATTATTGAATTTTGTATAAATAATACAATCCATGAATCCACAGGAGAGATACCCATAACGTTACATCGGAATGAGCAACCAGAAAGACCTTGGAATCTGGTAATTCCTAGACCAGCAGACGCTCAGCCGGGAAGAGATGTACGAATTAGGAGAGCCTTTGAGCATCTAAAAGCTCAAGCCGACAGGAGGCAGAGAAGAAATAGGCATAAGAGGTATCATCGACCATTATTAGCAGGAGAAATGGTGTTAGTGAAAAGACCAGCCATTTCGGATCCAGGGAACCGTGTGTACAAGAAGTTCCAGAAAATGTACCACGGACCATATCAGATAATCAGAGATTTGAGGAATAACGCATATAGAATTCGGCACTGTGAAACGGATCACGAAGTGACCATGAATTCAGCAAATTTGAAATTATATTACCCTCCCGAAGATTTTGATGAAGAAAATGAACAAGCCCTGGTCATGGAAACATTTAGAGATGAATCCGCTTTTGACATAGACAAGAATAAGGAAGAAATAGAAAATAGAGCTCAAGCATTCGAGTGCGAATGCGAATTGGAGAAAGTATATTGGGAAATTAAAGAAATAATTGAATTTATTGAAGAAGAAAATTCCAATTTAAGAAAAGAAAATGATGAAATAAGGAAACGGGTAGGGATAGACCAAACCCGTAAGGGAGAATGAGGTTCTGGGAACGTAAAGTCCAGACGTATAAAGAAAGAAAGAAAGGGTAGGGACAGAGCATACCCGACCTACACAATTATCGGATATGACTTAAAAGAAGTAAAAACAACAGTAAATACGGATGACGTTATGATGGATTCGACGAATAGAGTAATACAAATTAAATTGAAATAAATTTCCTCAAAATTTTCGAAAATTTATTTACCTAAGGAGGGGAGAGATGAACCCATGGGCCATAGGGTCCATGACGGTCGAACCAATGTCCTTAAGGAAGAAATGAAAGAAAAGTATAGTTTCTTAAAGGAACGGAGAGAGATTTTAAGCCAGGAATATAGCTTAACATTGTGCAAGCGACTAGGGACAGATGCTCCTTAGATGAGATCACCACACTCGACATGCCAGAGAGGGCTGGTCACGAGTATTAATAACTGAGTGGAATCTTCCACCGTGATAGAAAGAGAAGCCTGAATCGGAATTCAAGCTGACGTGGCTGGAATTTGACAACGTCGCATATGCACCAGAAGAGGAATAATTAAAATTAACACGTTTACGAGCATAATAATGAGTAAACAAGCACAGTACAGTGAATCATTTTGAATGAGAGATTTTTCAGTATAGAGAAACCATGTAATAATTGTGCAGAAATAAACTGCCGACGTAAGACGACGTCATCGGTGAATTACCTAAGCCTCTGTGGAGGGGAGAGACCAAAAGGAATGCAACTCCCACACAATTGAGGACGAGAAATTAATTAATATCTCCGAATTGCACGATCGATTCTTAGGTGCAATAAGATCATTTGACATTGAGAAGACGAGCTTTCGGAAGGTATGAATTTTATATTTGTGGCACCATTATTTTAGATGTTGACCACAGGAAAGGCTTGAGTCTTATTTTTTTGTAGTAAAACAGTATAAAGCTTCGGGCGTTTCCAAGCCAATGATGCAGTATTCGAACGGCCCGAGGGGTATCGCCACGCATCACGCATCACGAATCCGTCCAGGAGGACGTGAAGTTATATCAGCACATGCAGTTATTCTGAGAGCCCGTGAGGGACGTAACTCTGCGTTACATCGATAACAGCTACCAGTACTCCTTGAGGGGAGAAACGCTGTTTAACACCGCCGAAGCAAGATCCGATAGCCACAGGCGTCACAGTAGTAACGACTTGCTTGCCTCCATAAGGAGCATTCAAGGCGAGATTTTAAAGTATCGCCGCAGTGAAGTATTAGGAAAATCCTAATTATAGGATTTAGGCCCGACTGTATACAAGTTAAAGTGAAAATTCGCAAGTTATAGTCAGAGCAGGCTGCGAACGTCGGACTTAAAGGCGATAGGTCGTTATATGTTCGAACGAACAGATCATAACGTACGGAAGTATCGTACCAGACAGATAAACTGTTATTTAAATTGAAGCAACCTAAAAAGGAAGAACAGAATAAGGTTCGAACGTAGGAGCGTTAAAACAGTTCAAATAAATAGAATAGGAGACTATAAACATTAGCTCCAGATATCAGGCGAACAATTCTAATAGTACTAGAATCAAGAAGTGCTAGCTGTTAGAAACTAAATCTATAGGTCTTAGAGGAGACCTCGATCCATATAGACTTTCGTTAGGATCGATAGACAGATCTACAGAGAAGCCGTTCAAGCTAGATCAATAGCCAGTTATCCAGGATAGGAATAGCAGAATTGAACTCCAGGGAACAGTAGATGTTTCGGGACTTTCGGATTCTTCAGAATAGGAAGCCGACATCGGATAAATCTCACCCTTGGAGACGGGAATTAAAGAAGATCACGTGTGATAGGCTCAGAAGTACGGCCTAGTGATCGGGTAATTGTGAAGTGTAAAATAATCAAGATTGTGTGTTAAATAATATTTTTAGTGTAATTATGTGTTCAAAAGGGACACACCAGGATATAAAAATGTCGTCAATATTAAGTGTTCTAGATATAGGTCAAAAAGTGTTTCTACGTAAGATGAATACCTTCAATATGGTGTAAAAGTTCAAAGTGGGCCCCAAAAATGAAACACCACACCAGATTTAAGATCATGGGATGATCTGAAAATATGTAAGTACAAAATTCATTTTTATTTTGGTGTCAGAAATTGATTGTGTACAACTCACCGGAGTTTTGAGTGAAAGGGATGTGTTTTAATGAATAAATGCTGAATAATCAAGAATACGGTCTGAACAATAATAAAATAAATAGAGAAATTATGAATAATTATGTAAAGAATAATTCCCGTAGAGGAAATAGGTGAATAAAGGGTTAAAGTATTTAACAAATGTCATAAGAGCAAGCGAAATATCATTTAATTATCATAAAAGACATTGAAATAAAGTAAAGTTGAGATATGAAAGAAATAGCTTTTGAGCTTGTATAAAGAATAAAGAGAATAATAATAATAATTAAATATGGAAATGTTAAATAAAAATCAAATAAATTGATATGAACATAAGAACGTTAAGCCTTAACGTATGTGTAAGAAATGAGGTTCAATGGAATATTTTAAAACAGGGAACGATTTATCGACCATGGAAAGATTAATATGTGAATTAAAATAATATTGAATTGTTACTAAAGAGATTTTATCAGTTCTTGGGAAGACATTTTCGGCTTAAAATAATGCATAGCGCATAATGAGCGCAAATATAATATTAAAGTGTCACGCTCGGAACGCGTAGTAGTTAAATACTTGGTACATTACTTATGGAGGGTAGTTGATTGCAGTGAATGATAATTGTATAAGTCCTCTATTTGTGACATTAGTATCACGAGGCATTGTGTATGTATTTAAAAAGGGAGCTAATATATGGTATTATTGAGCGTATGTCATATGGGCCACGGCCGACTCTAAATCGCATTTTGTATAAGCCCTCTGTATGGGATTAGTTCCCGAGGCACCTGAAGAGATTCGAATGCAGGATCTTCTTATGATAAAAGCCCCTGAAATTCTCCGTCGTCGTATGTGTATTTAATCTTCCCAATCAATGAGGACCCTCTCATAATTAATAAATGCCAAGGATATGAAAATGGTCTGTGAACCAAAGAATAGTTGTTTGAATGTTACGGTACAATAAAGCCTGGTCTCCTCAGAACTGGATAGAATGGAAAGGTTTGTTTTGAAAGCCTTGAAAATAAGCTACTAAAATGTTGGGTCAAACGGGAAGTCTCCACCACCCTAACAGGTCATAAATCGCACCCCAGTAGTAGAGACTAGCTCTTTTAAAGCGAGATGGAACAGAGACCGTCTCGTAAACTGTTGTAAAGAGAGACGAATACACCAGGAGTGTTTAGAGTTGTAAACGACCCGGGCATTGAACCGAGGCCCTTAAAGATGGATATTTCGTTTGCCGGTTCAGATCGTAGTTTCTTATATGATAATGGTCTATTAAGACATAAGAGATAAATAACAATCCCTATTGTAATAATGTATGGACGTGGGATTCCACGAGTTGATTGAAGGCAACTGAGTTCGGGAGTAACTATAGTTTTTTGACTGTGTCAAGTACCTTCACGCTCTGGAGTACACAATTGATTTTCTGATTACCTTAATATGTTTGTGAAATAAAGAGAGATGATAACAACTGAATGTGTGGACATGCCCAAAAAGATTGAGTTAGATAATTAACCTAGATTTTAAATATAATTATATATTTGTTTTTGAGAAATAAGTAAATATAAAAGCTAGTGTTTGAGGTGTACAAGAATGACACCGTAATAATGAAAATGCATGGAGCCAAATAGCTCGGAGTTATGTAAACTTAATGTTAGTGCTTTATGGAAGTGAGACTAAGTAAGAATTGTTGGTTTATGTGGAAACCATAGGTTTGAATACAATATTTGTTTATTTTATTTTGTGATCCCTTGTTCATTTGGAACAAGCAGTTGATATTTTGGTCAGTAATTAAAGTGTTAAAATGTTTGTAGCGCCATTAATTTTATTAATTAAATATGTTTAAATAGGAGTTGATTTTGTTGTTATTTTTGCAAGTGTATCCTCTAATTAATCCAAAATATGTGAGTCACAGAGTGGGGGAACTTACCACTGCCCCGAAATCCCGAATTGAGCTACGCTGGTATACTGTGATTGGCATATTTCATGCTAAATGGGCACAGTATATGTTAATAAACATTGTAATGCACCGACATCTAACTTCGTTCAATTGTTTACATAACCACAAGATGGTGGATGTGCGAAATATTTCACCGGCATTCTATATCTCTGAAACTATTAGCGGTATCACCCTGAAATTTTGTACGGAGATAAAGGGCACTACTAGAAGGTCATCTATAAGACTTTCAAAAACCAGTTAACAACAAAACAAACATGGCGGCCAAGCGAATTTGAAAATTTTAAATACACCTTTCTCGCGATTTAATGTTCCAAGCGCAATGAAATCAGGTACAGGAAATGTTCATGCAAATTGAAATGCACTGGTATCTAATTTAGTTCAATTGTTTACATAACCTAAAGATGGCTGCTGTGCGAAATTTAAAATTAAGTTTTTATTTCTTGTGTCGTAATCATGCGATGGAAGTGAAAGTTTGAATAATGAACCTACGCAATAATTTTCCTTTAATGGTACATGACTCTATGGCCTATACATTTAACAATCCAACATGGCGACAATCCGAAATATTTAGACGGCTCTGAATATCTACGAATCTATTATAGCAATCAAACTGATTTTTTTATGTTCATTGGGGCTACGAACTTAAGTTCACCTATAGGACTTTAAATAACCTGGTGATCACAAATCCAACATGGCGGCGTCGCGAAGTATAAATATTCACATGGTCATTTCTCGCAATTTAACCATCCGAGTGCAGTGAAACTTGGTACAGTAAATCCTTATACGAATATTAATCTACTGGCATCTAATTTATTTCAATTGTTTCCATAACCACAAGATGGCAGCAGCTGTGCAAAATTTTAAAATCTCCTTGTTACTTCTTGTGTCCTAATCATGCGATTGAACTTTGATGCTACACGTACACAATAATCTTCATGTAACAGTACATAACTCTAGGACCTACATATATAAAATCCAACATGGCGACCATCCGAAATATTTAGTCGGTTCTCAATATCTACGAATCTGTTACAGCAATCAAACTGAAATTGTGTATGTTGATAGTGGCAATTAAGTAGGATATATGAAAATAGGCTGTATAGTACTTCACGGAACTACTTGTTTAATTCAAGTAAGGACTGAAGACTTTGAATTTTTAAGTAGTTCCTACTTTTGCCACCAAACGCCACCGTCAACGACTGCTAGTTCAGAACTTAGCTACTAGACGTCACCGCAGTCGGCTCATGGAATCGAACGTAGGAACCTAAGAGCGTTGTTTAAATTCTTAACCTATATGATTTAGCTTCGCACAGGTGTAATTAGTGGAAGGTTCTTTAAGATGCCATATGACATGGGACCACCGGCTTTACTTCCCCTCCGAAGGAAGGCATACTGAGGGATTCTTAACGCTCTTAAAAAATCCAACGACTTCGGCCGGGTTTGAACTCGCGATCTTGGGCATAGAAGCTCAGCAAGCTACCAACTACGCCTTGTTTATGTTAACAATAACCAAATAAGAATCAGTGACAGTGCAGGGACAAACATAATCAAATTGGGAACGGTTCCTTAGAAAAAAGAGTTTTCGGCAAAGATTTTGAATTCTTGTTCAAGGTTTACAATTTAGCACAGGAACATTTTTGTTGTTTTGGGCTAGTTTTACAAAATGGGTACATTTTTTTTGAAAATATATGATATAATATTTTTTATTAATTAAATGTGCTTTTGCTTCTATGTTAGCGTAGTGATAGGAGCGAAGTAGATCGATTAATCCACAAAACAATCAATTATTTTACCAGTCGACTAAATGACAAATCGATTAATTGATTAAACGGACAATATATTAATAGTTATTGGTTGCAATTAATTGAATTTCCCCTTTGATTAATCATTCGATAAATGAAATTAATCGTTTAAAAGTGTCAGTCCTAGATTTTAAAAAAATACGAGTAAATTAATTCCGCTTTCACAATAATTCACCACACTGTTATTGGTCTTCGTATATTGAGATTTTGACAAAAGTCAGGTAGGATCAGATTTATTACCTACTTCGCTCCTATGTTTTTGAGCTGGGTCCTAGACGAAGTAAAGTTTGTAATGCCTGTAGTTAATAGTTTTCAACAATAATTATACAACCGCCTTAATCAATACAGAGTCAGTGAACATGACGACCCCTCATCGGCTACGTTGCACGACGTCTAATTTAAACGGAGGTTTAAATTTTGTTTCCCATCCAGAACAATTTAATTGTTCGAAGTTTATTTCTATTTGATCTGTCGCGTTGCGATGCCCTCTTCACCGATGTTGGTGTTAATAATTCATTTTAGAGGCTCTGCACACCTTCGTAATCAGTCCCGTGTTTTGAGGGCTATATTGAATTTACCTGATAACTATACATATAGCCCTACGTTTTTCGCACATGCGATTATTATTATTATTTAGCGTATGATGCTATACAGACAATAAAAACGTAAGTTCACGTCTAGAAGCTGCTCTCGTGAAAATAGTGGATATAGCGGATGCAGCAGGCAAATATCTAAAGAAGGAGGCAAAAGAGGATATTGAGGAAGCGGTGAGTGTTATTCCGGAATGTTTTATTACAATGAGAACCACATATAATGATATAACTAATGAAAACATGCAGACCCGCAAAGAGGTTGAGGAATCATACATAGATATTACACAAGAGGCCAACGATAATAACTTCACGCGACATGTGCTGCTATCTGATGACATCAATCCAGATTCAGATCTCTTGGCGCTTTGTCATGATGATACGAGCCTACAACCAACGACATCTCACGGAGAAGGCGAGAAATTCTGTGCCAATGAGATGACAATGGAAGATAAAATATCAGCGAAACTAAGCACACAGCTTCAGTACATGATCGAAAACCTGACATGTAACCTCAGATCAATGATAAAAGATGAAATAACGAAATGTCATACAGGAAATGAGGAAATCAGAAAGGTGAAAGTAATGGAAGCACACCCTATTATTCATAGAAAAGATGAGTCCAGGGAAACTGGAAACGAAAGACAGGAGCAATTACCTCGAGAGCAACAGCCTATCGATGAGAAACAAAATTGTGACAAAGGAATATGGTCAGAAGTCGCAAGGAGGAGGCGTGGCAATACGCCACTATTCATACAAACTCCTACTATTATAGGAACCAAGAAATCCTTCAACCTTCCCACAACAGAGAACACAAATGTACTCCAAGCTGTCTACCATAAAGCCTGGCTTTATATAGGACATCTTCACCGCAACACAACTTGTGAAACGGTGATTAGCCACCTGAAGGGACTGAACATATCTGAACCATCAGGCTGTGAAGAAATTCAAGAGAAAGGTACCCTAAAAGCTTATAATGTAGGAATACCCCTTAGAGACCTGAGCAAGATCACTAATCCGGACTTATGGCCGGAGGGCGCAAATATCAGGCGATATCGATTTCGATCGCATGACCAAGGAGCAAGACTTGATACCCAAGAATACTTCAGCGCACAATTGCCACGCAACCATCATCAGCTACACCCATACTAACATAATGCTTTGGAACGTAGAAGGACTGAAATCCGTCCTTGACATGAACTCCACTTTTAATTTACAGGATTACGATGTACTTCTCTTCACAGAAACGTTCAGCACAAGTGACATAACCATCAACAATTTCTACGGAGCCCACTCCCTAGCTAGGAAAGGGGACAGAGGAAGACCTTCAGGCGGAATAAGTTGTTACATAAAGGCCCACTTACAACCAATCAAGGTAATAGACTGCACTGCGAACACCCTATCCATATCCACACGAATAATAAATATAATAGGAGTATAAATCAAGCCTACGACACAACCGGAGACAGTTATCGATGAACTAGGGAAAGCGCTAGAAAGCACAGACCATGACAAACCTATCATATTAATGAGAGACCTAAATTGTCGTATAGACAAACATGATGCAACAACTCTAGAGGTTAAAGATTTCCTCATGGAGTACCAACTCAAATTACTAAATAAGGAAGAATACACTTACATAGCACCAAATGGAAAAAGTACGATTGATTTAATCTTCACTAACAATCAAGGCCATGGGCAGCTAGAAACTGGAAAAACCACACTCAGGAAATATCTACCCGTGATAGCCAAAATCCAAGTAAAGGGAACGATGCAGGTCCTCACGGACAAAAATGTCAAATCGAAAGTATCAAGATACATAAATGAAGAGAAATGGCAAGCATTAAGAATCCAAATACCATTAATAATGAGTAAGCAGAAAACCCTAGACGAGACTACTGAGGCCCTAAACGAAATAATTCTGCAGGCTGCCACAAAAACGCCAAGGAACAATCGGATAGCGAAACAATGGTTTGATTCTGAGTGCTATGCTATGAGGAAAAGAACTCTACAGTGCCTTAATGCAGATAGAGAACACGGAAATGGTACACTAGCAGAGTACGCTTCAGAACGTCGAAAATACATGCAGCTACTAAAAGAAAAGAAACTATCGTATGATATCCACGTCGAACAGAAACTAATTGCAGAAGCAGAAAGGAGCCCACTTAAGATCTTAAGGTCTTCGAAGAAGCAAAAATCGAGTTATCCAATAAAAATTGATCAATGGGAACTACACTTCAGCAGCCTTCTAGGAGATAAAGATAAAATATCAAATGAATTCACATCGACACCAGATCACTCGCAAGGCATTGACTTGATCACATGTGATCAAGTCATCAATCTTATAAGAAACGGCAAAATTAACAAAGCGGCTGGGCCAGACGGAATTTACATGGAGCATCTAAAAGACACCTTCCAAGACATAGCAGAACCTTTAACTGCTCTATTCAACAAATGTCTTATGATGAATTCAATACCGCATCAATGGAGAAGATCAACTACAATAGTACTTTACAAAGGCAAAGGAAGGAAAGAAGACCCGAACTCCTATAGGGGAATTGCTCTAGAGAGTGTAATGTTTAAACTGTTATCCAAAGTCCTATTAGGACGCATCGCGCAAAACCTTTATGCAAATATACCTACATTTCAATATGGATTCACTCCAGGCAGATCAACACTGCACGTGGTGCAAGAAATTATTCAGGAAATAACTCTATCACTCGCTCATCGCAACTCCCCGATATATGTAATCTTCATAGACAACTCCAAAGCTTTTGATAGCAACAGCAGATCAACATTGGTAAACAAATTGGAGAGCATATTAGGCAAATCAAGTCAGGAGCTCCAAACCATCAAGTCTATCCTTGATGCAAACCATATAGAGGTGTATGATGGCATAATTACATCGAATGACATCATACAAACACGAGGGGTCTTGCATGGAGACCCGATGAGTCCGGTCTTATTCAACGTCATGAAAGCGGATATCGGCAACGCTATAAACGTCAATGTAAAACTACTAATGTACGCGGATGACATGGCCATTCTCTCCAAAAGCCCTAAACATTTACAAACGACATTAGACGACATCAGGAACTGGGCAACATACAACTCTATGGAAATAAATGGCTCGAAAACCAAAGCAATGAAATTCAGGAGAGGAGGCAAACTTGCAAAGGGGGATCATTTCACTTGTGGCAACTCTCCCTTAGAATTCGTAACAAATTTCAAATACTTGGGGGTCACTCTCCATACTACGGGATTTACGTTTTCACTACACATACAAGAACGAACAGCAGCTGCAGCAAAAACAATATACGACATACCCAAATTACAACTCCTGTCAGTTTCAACAGCAATGGCACTATTCAAGATCAAAGTCATGCCGACGGCCACCTTTGCAATACAACTAATCTGGAACTACCTGACGGTCGGAAATCTAAGAAATCTGGAAAGCGTTAAATCTAGCTTCCTCAAAAGAGTATTATCCATCTCAAAATTCACAAGAAATAGTTATGCTTGTATCCTTGCGCAGGAAACTCTCTTCGTAGATGACAAAACACTGCTTTAGTTTTTCGGAGACACAAGCATTCTTCGAAGAGAGGAGCAGCAAAGCAAGACAGATACCGGAGGGGAAAAGAGAAACAGACGCAATTACATCAGACTGCTGGAAAGTACCAAACTTCCAACTCCGACACCTGTACACACGATTTGCAGTACACGGCTTTCATGGAAAGATGTTCACAGAAAGCACCTACCATGATCCTAAGGACAGCTGCAGCTGTAAGCTATGTAATGAACGGTGCCCGAAATATCACCTGCAGGAGTGTAAAAATAGGACTTTATCACTAATTGAGCAATCTAAAGAATGGTGAAATCACGACAACGTAACTTTTCATTTTTTCAGTACACATTGTGTTTAATAAATAGAATATATTGGAATTATCAGTGCGCGTAAAATCATGTTGGGAACAATGTCATGTATGTGATGCTCAGAATTAATCTGAAATATTACGATCTATTATAGAGCCAATTTTGGATAAAATCCATTTGTTAGTATAGAAGTTACATTACGATAAACCACACTCCGGATGACTACCGTCAGAACCGGGATTCGAAACTTCGATTTTCAGATTCCAAGCTCTCTCCATTGCAGTCGTAGTACGTGACATAGCACTCACAGCTACAGTGTGGAGTAAGAATGTTCTACAGTATCGATGGAACTGCCTCAGAAGTCAGCTTCTCAAATCCCCCACGTTACGACTCGTAATTTGGTGATGGAGCAAGCTAATCTCAATCACCAGCTTTAAGGGCGTTCTATCCACCTCTACCAGGGAATAATGGAAATCTCTCTGTAACAAAATCACGTGGGCTCTTCTCTAATTCCCCACTTTATGGGGTCGTACCTCAGACCCTAAGCCGTTCAACATAACCCCTAGCGTAAACCTTACGACTAACAGCCAAATTCTACTACGCACAGTTAGTGACAACTATGCGCATGTGGTGAATGTGCTGACAGGGGCGTTGATGCTTGACGATGATGATGATGATTGTTGATTTAAGTGGCCTAACATCTAGGTTATCTGTCCCTAATGTTGGATTGGTGAGATGTCATAAAATTTGAAAGGCACGGTTGGAGTCGGACAAAATAGTACTATGACCTTACCGGGTTTCATTGAAATCGCTCCAGCCGTTTAGATTATGGTGTTTGAAGCCATACCTCAGTGCTGTCGTAGTAAACGAAGTTTGATGTTTTCCAGTCGGTCAACACGATTTTACCCAATTGTAATGGGTAAATCCCTAGTCCTGAAAACAATTTACATGAGATTAATAAATGCACTTGGATGGCCAGTTTCGATCGTTTAATCTCATGTATTTTTTAGGCTTAGGGAATAACCCATCACAATTGGGTACAATCAGGTTGACCGACTGGAAAACATCAAACTTCCTATATGGTGATAATAAAGAAGGATAATGAAACGAAAACTAAATGGAGAAAACAGGAAAACGGGAAATAAAAGATAGGGAAATGAATGTCCTGAAGCCTCGAATAATGAGGATTGAGATACTTGGAAGGAAATAGAGCCATGAAAGGCGGATAGGAGAGCGAAATAGGAGAGGGTCCGCCCCATATACAATGGAAAAATTGGAAAACGGGCCAGCTCTGGGACAGGGTAGCCAATTCCCCCAACTCATCAGCCGTGAGCTCTCGAGTCTGTAGCACCATCAAAAGTGCACCACAAGTGGTTGGACAACACACATTCTGCCTCCTTTAGGGTCTTGAGCTAAAGGCAGGAGATACAATGAACAGAAAAGATCTGGCACCTCGAAGAATGAGGGGATCAGGAAAGATGAGACAAGGGTCCATAAGGTGGGAAAGTGAAAGACACCCTAGATTTCGGATACCCTAATACCGTCGGGGTCGAAAGAGAACAAGAGTTAACAAAGGGAAAGAGATGAGCCGGACAAAAGTAAGTGGAAGCAAAGCCGAACTCATCTGGGGTCCCGTGGTTGCGAGCCCATGTACAGAATGAAGTCAATTAGGGAGATCCTTGAAAGAATATTTGTAAGAGGTTGTGTTGTTGTTGATTCATTTAGGGGCTGAGGAAGGAAGCTTCTAGTTTTACGTGACCGCTAATCTCGCGATCGTCAGTCATGGGACCTCCATTTTACATGGAATCCGAACCACATAACAAGGTATTTCACTTCAAAAATCTTACATGCATTGACCGGGAATTGAGCCCGATCTACCTTGGCGAGAGGCAAACAGCTTGAACGCTGCACCACTACGCCCCTACCACCATTTAGGGGCCTTGCAACCTCGTGTTCATAGTATGTATTTTTGTAAATGGGCTAATGATTTGGGTAGGAGGCGTCCGTGGCCTTAATTTAAGTACCATCCCGGCATTCGCCTGGAGTAGAAGTGGAGGAAGCACATAAAATCACTTCTAGGATGGCTGAGGTAATAATTGAGCTGACCCCTTCTCAATTCTCCCTCACGAGGTTGAGTGTACCCCGTTCCAACCCCCGGACTAGAACTCAATTTCTTGGCAAAGCCAGGAATCCAACCCGGACCTAAAGGATTGCATCCAAGACTGCTAGTCACTATGTCATTAGATGGACAAACCTGTTAAGAATAAGTGGAATCAGCATCGGGTTCAGCAGGAACTCCGTGATCACCAATCTACGGCCATCAACACATCAGCTTACATTAGGCCTAATTTCACTACCGTACTTTAAAGTATATCTCCCTCTTATTATTCCCGTATCCAAGGGTTCGGGGATGAGATGCGACGACTATTCTGTGTGATGAATGATTGTCCGGCGGGATGCTCTTCCTGGCGTCAACCCCATCAGATGAGATGCAAAATTAATGAATATTAATGAAACACAGCAAACAGTTGGAAGAAAGTGGCCGTTGCTTATTAAACAAGTAGTTCCGTGAAGAACTATACAGCCTATTTTCATATATCCTACTTATGTCAATCGCCTCTATCAACATACAAAATTTCAGTTTGATTTCTGGGATAGATTCGTAGATATTGAGAACCATCTAAATATTTCGGATGATCGCCATGTTGGATTTATATATGTAGGCCATAGAGTTATGCACTATTAGATGACGATTATTGCGTAAGCTCATTGTTCAAACGTTGACTTCGATCGCATGATTAGGACATAGATTATTGAATGCCACACACGTCAACTTCTAGTTGTGCCCTTTATCACTGCACAAAATGTCATGGTAATATGAGTAATAGTTTCGAAGATATAGAATGCTGGTGAAATATTTCGCACAGCTGCCATGTTGGATTGGTGAGACGTAATAAAATTTGAGAGGCACGGTTGGAGTCACACAAAATAGTACTATGACCTTACCGAGTTTCATTGAAATCGCTCCAGCCGTTTGGATTTTATTAGGGAGACACACACGCGCACAAACACACACACACGGACAAAATGTGATGTCATAAACCTACTTTTTCATAAATGAAAATATACTAAAAAGAGACAGTCAGTCTGAAAGACTAGACTTTGTATCATTTTAAATGCTACAAATGCTGAAACATGCTAGAAAGGCTGGAGGCTTCTCGCTTCGCTCGAAGCCAAAGACTCTTGACATGTTAGAAAATTATCTGCATAATACTTATCTTGCTTATCTTGTTTCAAATTACTCGCGAGCGGCAAGTGCAACCCAAGGGCAAAGCAAGGTCTAGCGCGCGGGGACGTGCCCCTTCCATTCAGTCTAAAAACACTTATAGTGGGCGATGTATTGAAGATAGAGATATGCTCTCGCGGACGTTTTTGTAGAACTTTTCATGCTGACCAATTCTTACGCTCATAGTATATTGATATTTTTAACGGTTTGCCCAGCGTAAGCTTAAGAAGCGCACGGACGCCAAGTTTGTTTTCGACTTTTTCAACTGAAATCGTTACTGCTTGGCCTCCTTTGATCATACATAAATTATTTTCTACAGAATCTTTCCCCAAGATCTCCTTCACAGAATGGTGAAAACCACATCAAAATCCATACAGTGGTTCTCGAGATTGCCCGTGACATCCAAGAATCGGGGATTTTTGTCTTATACTCACGAAGTAGAGATTGTCGGGAAACACATGCACCAAGCGGTACTGACGTCACACACCTCAGTGCATCTGGGTGCATTTCGTCCCGTCACCGTAACGTAACGCCAGACCCCAGCGTAACGACGAAGTCGACAAGATCATTTAAAATGATAAAATTCCGTCACATTATTTGCTTGGAGTTAAAAAATTAGAAATCTTCGATGAACATATCAAAAATTACGATGGTGAGGTTTGAACCCGCTCGCCTTCAGAGTTCGGAGATAGCCCTGACCTTCTGCTTTAACGAGCGTCTGTATTTTCCCCACTTTAATATCGGACCATTGATTTTTGAGTGTAGACCACCCTTGGGCTATGGCACCCACCTGTCAAATCTCCTGAATGTTAGGCTGTTCCCAATGACAATAAGAAGGACACGACAGCTACCTCAGGCGTGGCCCCACTTCCCATGACTCTCAAGTTCTTAATGCACTTCAGCTGTATTCCTGAGGGGCTGCAGGTCCCTCGTTGCGTCGCTAAATGTCACAATGAAGTCAGGTGATCACAGCTCGCGCGGGAACTGTCACAATCCCCCCCCCCTCGCTGCACAGACACTGCAACCATCTAAACACGGTACCACAATTAATATTACAGTAGCATTTATAATAATGATGTGTGGTCTCCGGAGAGGCTGGTGCAGGTCCATCAATTTTACACCCACATGTGACCTGCACGTCGTGATGAATTAAATGATCGAGTAACAAATACCCAGTATTTATTTATATTTTAAATGTTAAATTATTTAAAATGTAAAATGTATTTATTTATTTATTTATTTATTTATTATTTCCGATTATTCCCCTTCAGGAGAGCGTGAGAACTTGAGCCAATCACAGCTTCACTTCATTTTCCTCTCTTCTTTTCTTCCCTAAACCTCTTCATTAGTTCACTGTGCTTTTTCTTCCTTTCCTCTGTCCATTTTTTCCCTGATGTCTCTTTCCTTGCAACTTGTACAATATTCGTGTTTATGATTTTATTTCTAAATTGTTCTCTGTCCTTAATGTCGTCTTCAGAGATATTTATTTATTTATTTATTTATTTATTTATTTATTTATTTATTTATTTATTTATTTATTTATTTATTTATTTATTTATTTATTTATTTATTTATTTATTTATTTTTATTTTTATTTCGATTCACTGCGTGAATACTTCACTTAACAAACTTCCTATCTCCCTCAGCAAGCAAACTTCAGCTAGTTCATCTATTCTCATGTTCCCTGACCGTAGAAATATGCGATGCTCATCCCACTCACGTAACAGTGCCAAATTGAGATATTTTTATCGTGCAGATAATGATCAAAGCGCTGTATCAACATCAAGTTGGAGCGCTGTACATCAACAGAAGCTAGTTGGGATGTAATCAGCAACACTTGCGGTTCTCCCCCGGGGATGAAGCAGCTGAGCCCAGTCCCGACACGTCCACGGTTCTCTCCGTGGGTCAACACTTGATTGTGCAGGAACAACACTGTACTTTCTCAAACAGACACGAGAAGTGCAATCCGTCCTCAACTTCAACAGAATGTATGTCAGAGTCAAACAGGACCTCAACAGTACTTCCACCATATCAATAGGTTACGATACAAAACTATTCATTTAATCCTCTCAGTGCCAAGCAGTTTCTTGAAATATTTGTTGAAAATGTCGAAAGAAACATTCCTTTAGGAATTATTTTTGCGACATTTTTTTTAGAAATTATTTATGAATCATTCTATATTCTTTTAGAAGTTATTTTTGAATCATTGTTTTAGAAATTATTTATGAACCATTCTTTTAGAAATGATTTGTGAATCATTCTTTTAAAAATTATTTGTGAATCATACTTGATACATTTTTCAGAAATTATTCTTGAGATATTCTTTACGTAATGATTTTTGAAACATTCTCTATTCTTCTAGAATTTATCTTGAGTCATTGTTTAAGAAATTGTTTTTGAATAATTATTTTAGCAATTATCATTATTAATAAATCATTCTTAAAACATTCTTTCAGAAATTATTTTTGAAACATTCTTATAGAAATTATTTTTGAAACAACTTTTTAGAAATTAATTTTGAGACATTCATTTCGAAATGATATTCGAAACTTTGATTTACAAATCATTCTTGAAACATGCCGTCAGAAATTATTCTTGAAACATTCCAGAAAATATTTTCACCACTTTCTTTCAGAAATTATTTTAGCCGCTTTTCTTTTAGAAATTATTTTTGAAACGTTCTTTTAGAAATCAGTCTTGAGACATTCTTCGAGACATTCATTTAGAAAGGGGAAGATGACCTCGTAGTTCCGCCCCATAAAACAACAATAACTAACTAACTATTCCTTTAGAAATTATTTTAGAAACGTATTTTAGAAATTATTTTTGAAAAATTATTTTTAAAATTATTTTGAGACATTCTTTTCGAAATTAGTTATGAAAAGATTTTAGAAATTATTTTTGTCCTCATGTACACAACATACTAAGATTCTTAATATGCTCTCACAAAAGGAAACATGCTTCCTTCTTGATAAAATTACTTTAATTTTATATTAGTTTTTCAAGAAAGTTTCTTTTTACGTTCAAGCCAATTTTATTGAAGAATATGTACGGTAACACTTGAATAATAGTATATATATGAAACCTTCATTCATTCATTTTTGAACTTAAGCATATTAATATAATTTTGATAAACTTTAATGCAACTACTCCAAAATGGTATGAATTATATTTTGCATTTATCACTTTAATCGATAAAGTGCAGTGGCGTGACCATCCGGTGTACTCTGTTTGAAATATTAATACTTCCTCTTGAGCAATTTTGAAAACTCAAGCTTTCGAACAATATAAAACACTGAAGTGACATATTCGTTTCATATCGTTTCGTTTTCTCTGGCTTTGGGACTTGGGTGTCCGTGAAATAGTCACCATTCATTTTATAATTTTAGTGACGCGAAGGTCGTCTACGGGCGTCAAGTCTACGCCGGGCCTTCCCGGAGGTCAAATATAATAATAATAATAACAGTAATCATAATGATATCTATGAACATACATCTCAATTAGAGTTATAAATATTCTAGTTTTATATTATTTCATGTTCCTTGACATGAATTTTTCGTTCAGTTGAGAATAGAGTTAAAACATACCGCATGTACGATGCATGTATTCATTACATCGAAATAGTACATTATGCAACGAGCCTATAACGGCAATAATTAAGACACGAGTATGTTTATAAAACGAACGTATGCGAGTTTTATAATTTCCATACGAGTGTCTTAATTACCATTATAGGCGAGTTGCATACGACTGTTTATGTTTGACGATATTTTATGTTCGAACATAAATATTCCTAAATAACTGTCGAGATTTCGCCAGTTTTATGTACTGAACAGAGCGCATGAGACGCAGAGAATGCCTTGTATTTTATCAGGGCCTCCTCGATTACCCTACTATGACACTAGGCCAGGCAGTGAAATTTAAATTAGAAGGCCGTGGAACTCATCACATCTAATTATCTAATTGGTCAAACAACTGTTTCTTGAGCTCTGATAGGTGGGAGAAACTGTTTCATAATGAAAAATAGTGTTATAATGAGCCTCATTATAGTACAGTTTTCTGACATATAATAGTCAGGGTCAACGAGCCTATAATGGCAATAATTAAGACACGAGTATGTTTATGAAACGAGCGTATGCGAGTTTTATAATTTCCATTCGAGTGTCTTAATTACCATTATAGACGAGTTGCATACGACTGTTTATGTTCGACGATAATTATAACTATTTTATGTTGGAACATAAATATTCATAAATATCTGTCGAGATTTCGCCAGTTTTATGTACTGAACAGAGCGCATGGGACGCAGAGAATAGCTTGTATTTGACCATGGCCTCCTGGAATACTCCACTATGACACTAGGCAACGCAGTGAAATTTAAATTAGAAAGCCTTGGAACTGAGTGCAGGTGCAATGATATCCTTATCTAATTGGTCAAACAACTGTTTCTTGAGCTGTGATTGGTGGGAGAAACTGTTTCATAATGAAAAATAGTGTTATAATGACCATCATTATGATACAGTTTTCTGACATATAATAGTCAATGTCGAACATAATAGTACATTATGCAACGAGCCTATAATGGCTATAATTAAGACACGAGTATTTTTTATAAAACGAGCGTATGCGAGTTTTATAATTTCCATACGAGTGTCTTAATTACCATTATAGGCGAGTTGCATACGACTGTTTATGTTCGACGATAATTATAACTTTATTATATGTTTTAACATAAATATTCATAAATATCTGTTGAGAGTCAGCTACTGGAATTTTGTGATCGCAGAGTGTTATACCTTCGTCTTTCAAGAGCTTTGAACGGCCGACGCATGCGCTCTGCCATATGCAGCCATATGTTTACATCAGCCGTCCCTCAGTAATATTGTCACCGCAGTCATTTGAAGACAATGCTCTGTGTAGAAATTAGTGTTAGTGATTTTAAGGTACTGTGCTATTTCTTGTCTCATATTCGCCAGTTTATTTACGCGAACATATGGACGGTGGGTATTCCATGTCGGTAATTTATTATAGTTCGATGTTGTGTTTATGTCCGACATGTTGGATTTTGAGCGCATGCGCGAAATTATCGTTTCCTAATTGGTCAATGAACGAGCTCTGATTGGCTGGAGAAACTGTATCGTAATGAAAAACGGTGTTATAATGACCATCATTATGATACAGTTTTCAAACACATAATAGTGAGGGTCGAACATAAAGTTCATTAATGAACGAACACATGCGCATTGTTTGTATGGAAACTAGACCTCTAATAAATGAATGCATGAATGCTAACTAGCGGAGTCTGAGAGACGGGAATCAAATTAATGACTAACATTGAACTGCATTGACAGAACACAGGTTGCGATAACAGTTCCTTTCCTCGATGTTTTAAAGTTTTATGAAGCTTCTTAAAGATGAGAACTCTGCTTAGTGAATAACATTTCACGTAGTTTAGACATCCAATTGACCAACTCGTGGTGTAGTGGCTAGCATTCAAATCTGGTCTAATTTAACCTCGTGAGGTGAGGTAGAACAGAGAAGAGACGGGTTCGATTTTCACCTCATCCTTCCTAGAAGCAGTTTTCTGTGGTTTCCCACTTCAACTCCAGGCAAATGACGGAACTTAATTGATATAACTTTTCAATCGGTCAACACAACATGATCCCAATTACCGAGGAATGCGAAAAAAAAACGACCAGAAAAATACATGTTTGCACAGATTAGAATAGGGGAATTAAAAAGATGGCATGTTCCACTCGTCCAGCGAGCACCGTCAGATTCATGAAAAGTTTTAAATCTACAAGACAAAATAACTCTATAAACACTATGTGGTTTGAAGCCATTTTTCAGTTAGTAAACAGGAGTTTGGTGCTTTTCAGTCGGTCAACACGAATGTACCCAAACGAGTTGGGTTATACCCTAATCCTGAAAAACATTACATGAGATTAATAAATACAATAGGATGGCCAGTTTCGATCGTCAAGCGATCATCATCAGATCCATTACACTTATTAGGCTATAAAATATATGTTTGAAAATACGGCTGAAAATATTTACAACTAGCAGTAGTGCCTGGCTTCGCCCGGTGGATTTATTTGTTTTACAGAACTGGAGCGCTCAAGGATAAGGATCGGAATAAATGAAAGTAAATTTGAAAGCACCAACGCTTATTGCAGCTGATAACCTCAGTATACTGCACCAACACCATCGCCCTTATACAGAGGCATACTATTGTCATGATGATAACTGTTTTAAGGGGCCTAAGAAATCTTTTTGCACTAATTACTCCCCGTGACTGCAATTTATAAGCAGCTCGCAATTCTGCACCAGAACATTGGTAGGGGTGACGTGATGCAGCCCGCATTACATGGCAACAATAGACTTCGGTATTATTGAAGCCGTTCTGGAGCGCTTGTTCTTCCGACTTACTAAACAAAAGCAATCTTTAAGGTTACCTGAGAGGTGTAGCCTAATGCTACATAGCCTAAACTATTCCTCTTGAATCAGGCTATCATATTCAAAAATAATTTTTTGAATCCGACTGGTAGTTCCAGAGATTAGCGCGTTTAAACACAGAAACACACAAACAAACACACAAATATTTCAGCTTTATTATATTAGTATAGATATGTACACTTATTTAGTTGCATTCGTGTTGACCAACTGAAAAGCACCAAACTCCTGTCTATAAACACTGCCAAAGTTCACAATGATAACCATGAACTAACGCGGCCTTCCAAGGCGCGACAAAATCTTAATAAGAGGCGGCTATTACTGCTGTGAAATAATAGAATGTTAAGCCCCCTAAAGCCCTCATTACATGCGGATATAGTATTATGAATTCAAGTGCGAGCTTTTGCCTGAGTTACGAATGTTCATAAATTACTTTTAGTTATTCAATTTCATTGAAAATTTGCACTGCTCTCTTCTAAAACCATGGTGAGACATAGCCATTGGTCGCTACTTGGTTAGGCCACTGTATGGACGACACTAATTGTCGCTGCTAGGTTAGGCCACTGGCTGGACGAAACCATTTGTCGCTACTAGGTCAGACGACTGCCTGGGCAAAACCGTTGGTCGCTACTAAGTTAGACAACCGTCTGGGCAAAACCGTTGGTCGCTATTAGGTTAGACCTCTGTATGGACGACACCAATTGTCGCTAAACGGTTAGACCACTGTCTGGACGAAACCATTTGTCGCTACTAGGTCACACGACTGTCTGGAGTCCAGGCTGTTCCAAATCCATGAGTTTGAGTATGCGTACACGCGAGTACTCAGCATTATTGCTCGGAGCACGGTTGGAGAGTGACTGGGGGGTGAGAGCCAATACGTCACTGGGCGAAGGACATAGCACAAGTCCATGCGTTCCTGCCAGTCTTGATGACTGTATCCACCGCGAAGTGACGGCAGCCCCCCACACCAAAGCTGTATTGCATGTTGCAAGTTTACTCACGAAAGGCGGCGAGTACTCTGCTGCTCACGAGCGAGCTGCTCGGCTGGAACAGCCTGCTGGACGAAACTAATTGTTGCTACTAGGTCAAACGACCGTATGGGCAAAACCGATGGTCGCTACTAAGTTAGAAGACTGTCTGGACGAAACCATTGGTCCCTACTAGGTCAGTCGATGGTCTGCACAAAATAATTGGTCGCTACTAAGTCAAACGACTGTCTGGACAAAACCATTGGTCGCTACTAGGTCGGACGACTGCCTCGACGAAACCATTGGTCGCTACTAGGTCAGACGCCCGTCTGGGCAAAACCATTGGTCGCTACTAGATCATACTACTGCCTGGACGAAACCGTTGGTCGCTACTAGGTCAGACGACTGTCTGGACGAAAATTATTCATTGTAATAAAGGCAAGGGGGTCTGGGACGTAAGCCCCAGTGTAGGTTATTGTTTATATGTAAAGCTTTATTAATCCATAGCATTTAATTTGTATACATCGTTCAACGCTTCAGTGTCGTCCATGACATCATGGAAGCAACCATTTTGTTTCTAGCGTAATTTTGACGTGTAAGGTATCGCGATCTATACTACTCCCAATTATGTGATAATTACAAGGTTACAAGGTTGAAAATCACAAAACCACTCACAAAACAGTCGTCATCCAGCAACTCCAGTAATTCACGAAGGTTTGACTATTACAGTCCAAATGCACTTAAAGTGACAAAAAAAACTCTCCCCTCCCTCCCCAAATATAAACACTAATAAAACGTAAATGTCTACGAGTGTGTTGGAAAGTTGATGTACTGTATGTTAAATGTTTAGCCTACTTTCGATTTTTGCAAAAAATGAAAGTAGACTTATGAGATCTACACAGGGCGAAAAATTGTGTGTCTGTGTGTGTGTGTGTGTGTGTGTGTGTGTGTGTGTGTGTGAGTGTATGTGAGTGTGTGTACTCTGAATGTCTGCCCCCCCCCCCTCTATCAATTCAAACACGGTGAAACCGAATTGAACGAAATTTGGTACATAGGTAGAACTAGCAAAGGGTACCTCAGTGTCATGTTTTATATCGCCGCCATCTTTACTAAAATTGAATGGCGGCCACTCAAACGTTCGAAACGTAAAATCAAATAACGACTAACCAAATCATCCGATCTCTACTAAATTTGGTAACAACATACCTCCATATAGGACGCGTCTTGTGACCAAACTACAAGGTCATCCGCCGTACCATTTCAGGATGGCGGCCGTGCGAATTATGCAAACATTATAATTCATATCATGGGACCCACCAGTTCCGATTATCGAGCCGAGAATCGTTTTAACTGAAAGGAAGAGGCACGTTCGAAATTAAAAGTTTATTTTGTAATACTATAGTGCAGAATTGATTTTTGAAAAAAACTGAGCCGTCTCAGTACAAGGCAAGATGTCAGCGAATATCTTGTGCCTGACTTATATTTCACTAATTTTAGTATTGCATGCAATATAGCGTACTGATACAAAATAAATAAACTTTGTATGAAATGCTTCATACATAAATAATATACTCCACTGATGAAATCGTTTAGTGTAAATCATTAATTGCTAACACGTTCTATGTAACTCAATGATAACGGTTAATGTCCGTTCGCACGTTTGGCTCCGTGGTAAAGCGTTAGCCTATCAATCTTATGGCTATGGTTCAAACCCTATCAGAGTTAGGTTTTTGCTTGAATTTCTTTATATTTATTGTTTTGTAATGACTCAGTCGTTTTAAAATTAATCGTTATATTGTGCATAGTACGATGGAAAATATATAATTAAAACAAAATTCGCCAGCAGATTTGCACGAGACATCTACGAACAAAGAAAGTGAATTATCATGGCGAACTGCACGCCAGCCAACAGATTAACTTACAGATTTTATTGAAAAGTTTATGTTTATGGCCGCTAGAATGCACTCCCCCTGTCAGGATTATTTTGTTCGATACTTCTCCATTAGATGTCACGACTGGTCTACATGGGATTCCATTTATTAGTATACCATCGACATTCTATGCGCATCGAATTTGAAGAATGACAAGATGATACTACGATACATTTTTTCTTTTTATTTTAAAGGGTTTGTAACAGCCTATTGTGCGTTATTTGAAAATGTTAATTTAAGTAAAGAACAAAACGATTTCACATAGTATCTGAACTCTAGCCGTTGGTGCTAGTTCGGGATATTAATTAATACTTTTATTTCAGGCAAATAGCAATCGAAAATATCCACATAGTTTGTATACACACGTCTCTGTAGGGTCATGGAAAGATTTGTTAATTCAATTAGGGTTGTGAAAGCCATGCACAGCCAGATGTGTAAAGACATGCCTCAACTCAAAGTTGGATGTTGCCCGTGTCAGGCCGATTATGTAATAATAATAATAATAATAATAATAATAATAATAATGTTATTGGTTTTACGTCCCTTTTAACTACTGTTGCATTTAGAGACGCCGGGGTGCCGGAATTTTGCCCCGAAGGGGATCTTTAACGTGTCAGTAAATCTACTAACACGGCTCCCTCGCATTTGTGCACCCCCAAATGCCAGCTGACTGCGCCAGGGTACGAACCTGCAACATAGGGCCCAGCAAGCGAGAACGTTACCGCTGAGCCACGCAGCCAGTCCGGTCGATTATGACTCCAGATCCATAACATTCTTTAGATACTTCTTATCTTTCTTTCTTCAATGATGGTAGCAGTTGTTTTCGAGTTGTGGTGTTTGGTAGAGGTAAATAGTTTTTAAGGTCTTCAACCAAGAAATGATTCTATTATACTCTTTGATAAAAACGAGTTATAACTATACTCATACATTTAGGAGAAAGTAGGCTATATGTTCTTTACTGAACATCTTGTTCTAAATGTGTTCTATATCTCATGTCAATCTGTTAACGATTGTGGTCATCACTGTGAAACTCTTACTATATAAACTGCTATTTTAATACCGTGTTATGGTAATACAATCCCATTTTGAGCTACGGTAGATCACTGCATGTACCTGTCACAGAGCGCCCTCAAGTAAAGGTATCGACTCTCGTTCTCACTTCATTGGCTTGGCAAGGAAACTACTGCTATAAAATTGGAAGTCAGTTTACCTTACGAAGTAAATATAATACAGTGATGGTGGTGATCAGGCCCGACGAGAGGCACGGGGCGGTAAAGAGCCCAAATAGACAAATATGTCCCCAAAAGAAATTTCAACATATTTTTGAATTCTTCTGACAAGGCTGAATTATTTAATGCAACAGCAACTAGTGAATAGTCTGTAAAACGTCATAAAGACAGCATAAAATGAATGTTAAGATAACCAGGATGTTTTTAGATTCTCTTCCAGGGAAACGACAAAATTTCCAGTGTTATTAATTTTCATGTATGACATATCGAAATTAAAGCGTTCCTATAGGGGGGAAAATTTATAAATGATTATTTGAAAAATCTATTTACTTAGTATGGTCCTCAAACGCGTTTTGCTTGTCCTTGAGATGAGCATAAACAGTGATACACAATTAAAAAACTAACATCCACATTGATCAAAATAAAACAATGGGAGACAGTAATAGAGCTCTAAATAAGGGAAGAACAAGAAAACTTATATTTAATTAGATATACTATACTAAATTACACAGAGTTTTCTTTTTTGATGAGGGTATTGATACTTCCAGGTTAATGTCACGGGACGAATAAAAATAAGGGGCCCTGAAGTTCCAGTCCTGGGGCCTGCGGTCGCTCTCTACGGCCCTGGTGATGTTGAGAATTTGTCTTACCTTTCGCTGGAATGTCCTGTCCCCACGTGACTGGTAATGTAGAGTCCTGCTGTCACCATAGTCTGAAACAAAGGGATTGAAGACAGTGGTCATTAAAGAGTAACAAATTTTGCATAGCTATCGCAACCATTCGGCTGCATAGTTGAGCCCGCTAAGTTTCACAGCAAAATAATTTTGGAATTAGGTAGTTCAAATCCCGGCGTTGACAGTGACCAGTGACAGTGTAAAGAAATAAGCCTTAAGAATGAACTACTAAGAAAATAAGAATACCGTTACAAAGGCACTGGTTCGTAGATTAATATTCCACAAGAAAAAACATTTCCAAAATTAAAATCGAAGTGGAGCTGGTAATAAGCAATTTTCGGTTAATCAATTGAATCGGTCGGAGCTGGAAAGCATTAAATCAAAAATGGTCATTTTTTTAAACAATTAGTATTCTGAAGTATTGACCCAAGGGCCTTGGAATGGCATAGGAAAGAATTAAATAAGCCAAGAACCACTGCTTATATGCAGTGCGATTAAAGGAGAAAAACACAAGTAAATGCCTTGCTGCCTTTCAGCGCCGAATTCCGTACTTAATGTTGGCCGCACTGCAAGATTCCCGCGTGTTACAGTGCTATTGTAAATTACAATTGTACAGGGTTTAGCTGGTTTTTATGTTACGAATACATTTTAAAATAAAATAGCATGTGAAATATCAAATCTGGATGGCTTTATGCCGCACCAAACTCACCATGGAGCTGAAAGACATTAAGTCACGTTTCCAAAATTGATTTGAAAAATATGTTTATTAAATTAAAATTGATATTCCGCTAACACAAATATAACCTGAATAGTTGCTTCACAACATGGATAACTAATATAGTGCGTTTGCTAAGTTCTCTTCTGTCAACGACGTCTTAACTGTGTCCTGAAAAGTAGTGGAAACTGAGTTATTACTTTTCAACTCCGGCCGATTAAATTAATGATTAAAACGATTAATTGACTGACCGTTCATTTGATTAACTGACTAACCGAAGAATCGATTAATTGATTAGTGATGATGAGATAAGAAAAGAAGTTTAAACACGAGGTCATCGCTTAAGATGAGTTACGTTTATTTTCGGGATGATGTATGGAAGTCTATAAAAGTTAATCTTTGCTTAAATATACAAAGTATCCTTCCTTGTTTATGTTATCAATAACCAAATATGAGTCAGTGACAGTGGAAGGACAAACATCAATCAAATTGGGAAAGGTTTCGAAGAAAAAACTAAGATTTTTCAGCAAAGATTTTGAATTCTTGTTCAATGTTTACAATTTAGGACAGGAACATTTTTGTTTCCCTTTGTTTTAGACTAGTTCTCACAAATGAAATGAAAATCCACAGCCTGCTTCCAGTCTCCGACCGGGTCAGGAATGGAATGAATGAAGCCCCCATCTAGCGGCGAGGATAGGAACTGTGCCGGCTGCCGTAGCCTGTCGCACTCCTCTGGGGCGATGATTAAATGAATGGCAGATGAAATGAAATGATAGTGGAGAGTGTTGCTGGAATGAAATGTTGACAGGGAAAACCGGAGTACCCTGAGAAAAACCTGTCTGCCTCCGTTTTGTCCAGCACAGATCTCACATGGAGTGACCGGGATTTGAACCACGGACCCAGCGGTGAGAGGCCGGCGTGCTGCCGCCTAAGCCACGGAGGCTCTTACTAGTTCTCACAAATAAGGTATATTATTTTAAAAAATATGATATAATATTGTAAATTTTTATTAATTAAATGTCATAACAAGTAATTCCGTGAAGAACTATACAGCCTATTTTCATATATCCTAGTTATGTTAACTGCCACTATCAACATACTAAATTTCAGTTTGATTGCTGTAATAGATTCGTAGGTTTTGAGAACCGACTAAATATTTCGGATGGTCGCCATGTTGGATTTTATATATGTAGGTCCTAGAGTTATGTACTGTTACATGAAGATTATTGTATACGTATAGCATTCAAACTTCAATCGCATGATTAGGACACAAGAAGTAACAAGGAGATTTTAAAATTTCGCACTGCTGCCATCTTGTGTTTATGGAAACAATTGAAATACATTATATGCCAGTGGATTAACATTTGTATAAGGATTTATTGTACCAAGTTTCACTGCAACAGTTTCAGTTTCAGAGATATAGAATGCCGGTGACATATTTCGCACATCCGCCATCTTGTGGTTATGTAAACAATTGAACGAAGTTAGATGTCGGTGCATTACAATATGTATAAACATGTACTGTACCAAGTTTTATTGCGTTTGGTTGGTTAAATCGCGAGAAACGTCTATTTAAAAGTCTCAAATTCGCGTGGCCGCCATGTTGGTTTTGTAGTTACCAGTTTTTCAAAAGTCACATAGGTGAACTTCTAGTGGCTTCTTTTATCACGGTAATAAATTCCAGGGTGATATCGGTAACAGTTTCGGAGATATTGAATGCTGGTGAAATATTTCGCACAGCCGCCATGAAGGATTGGTGAGACGTAACAAACTTTGAAGGGCACGGTCGGGGTCGCCCGGAATAGTGCTATGAACTTACCGAGTTTCATTGAAATCGTTCCAGCCATTTATAAGTTATTAGGGACACACACACACACACGCACGCGCACACACACGGACAAAAGGTGATCTCATAAGCCTATTTTTTCAAAATTGAAAATAGGCTAAAAATGGCCATGATAGTCCGATTCCTTATTGACGTATTAATTATAATAAACTATTTATTACTTTAAGTCAATATAGGTACGAGTACATTAAAACCGTACCGGTTAAGGTCACATGTGACCTTCCTCAGCGTAATATAAGATATGTAAATGTGCAATAACATACAAGAAAGAGCTGCTGCCGCCATCAGAGGAATGTTTGAAATCAAAAACATCACCAAACTCTCTCTACAAACAGCCATTGCGCTATTTTATGCCAAAATATCTCCAGTTATAACATACAGCATTAAACTAACATGGGAATGACTAACCCTAACGGACCTTACCAACCTTGAGAAAATCAAATCGAGATATTTGAAGAGAGCACTTGGAGTAGCGAGAACGACCAAGTCCAGACTGGTATATGAACTGGCAAGGGAACCGTTCTACATAGAGGACCTGAAACTCAAGCTGCTCCTACCTCACACCAAGCAAGTATCTCAATTAATAGAGCTAAGGAAACAAAAAACAAAAGAAATGCCCGAAGACTTTTACGCTACAGACGCCATGATTGACAGGAGATGGGCAAAAGCGAACCAAGAACTGCGATCGGTGCTAACCAGACTTTCAGTGCACGGCTATCACCACAAGATATGTAGAAATGACAAATTTCACGAACCAAACAATGCATGTGTATGCGTACTATGCAACGAACATTGTGAAAAATACCACCTAACTAAATGTCGTAAGAGGACAAAGTCAATCATTGACTATAGCAAAGACTAGAGCTAAATATATCAAACATTGTACATAGGATTTAAGTCTTTATGTATGCACATTTGTGCGCATTGTATGTAATAATAAATGTGCAATAACATACACTTAATAAAATGTTGCCATAACAGAAGATTCTAAAAATATTCTTGTTCCAAAAGCTCGCAAAATAAAATTTCATAAACCAGAAATGTTACAAAATGTGTTAAGATAAACATTTTCATGAGAAACGTTTCCCTGGACTTAGCCTCGCGTATCTTTTGTGCTTGTTGTTTTCTACTTTTTTTTTCTTTTTGATTTTTGTTTGTTTTTGTTTTTGGTTTTGTGTTTGCTTTGTGCTTTTGCTTTTGAATTTTACTTTTTACTTTTCTTTCTTGGTTTTGGTTTTGTGTTTGTTTTCTGCTTTTGCTTTCTTTTTTTTTTGAATTTTGCTTTTTGCTTTGTGTGTTTTGTTTTTTTGTTTTTGGCTTTTGCTTTTGTTTTTGAATTTTTCTTTTTGCTTCGTGTTTATTGTTTTTGGTTTTATGTTTGTTTTCTGGAAAATCAAAATAAAACAAAATAAAATAAAACAAAATAAACAAAATCAAAATAAAACAAAACAAAATAAAACAAAATAAAAAAACTAAATAAAAACAAAATAAAATAAAACAAAACAAAAAATAAATAAAACAATTTAACACAAAATAAAACGAAATAAAACAAAACAAAAAAACAAAATCAATTTAAATTAAACAAAACAAAATAAAATAAAATAAAATAAAATAAAACAAAGTAAAATAAAATTTAATTAATAAATTAAGTAAATAAATAATTTTACGACATAATCCTTATTCACAAGCGGATTAAACGAGTTTTGCAACTGGACGATTCAATTCATGTGTTAGAAACTATATTCTATATTACGCTGGGGAAGGTCGCAATGTTACTGAAACCGGTACGGTTTTAATGTACCTAGGAACCTAGGTACTTAAGGTAATAAATAGTTTATTATAATTAAATGTGCTTTTGTTTCTGTGAGAGCGTAGTGAAAGGAGCAAAGTACATCGATTAATCGACAAAACAATCAATTATTTGACCAACCGATTAATCGATTAAATGTACAATTTATTAATCATTATTTGTAGCAAAAATCGATTTTATGCTTCGATAAATCGATTATTCGCTAACTGAAATTAATAGATTAAAATTACCAGCCCTAAATTGAACGGATCTTAACTTAAGGACTATCAAAGTCGTGCTTGACTACTCCTGTTTTAATAAGTAGGCTATTCCATGTCTGAAGGTATCAAAGGCATGCTTGTGTCGTAGCAAACTTCTCAGCATATCCAGCCTGTACATAGTTTCTGCAGCAGCTATGGCATACCACCCACAAAGTTAGCTTGACAGAACATGTCATGCTAAATATAGAATACACACACACTTGAAACAGTACTCTACTCCACAAAACTTAACTCATTTAAGTTTCTACAGATATGTGCTGATAGCAATCAGATTCACTGCTATGACCAGTGGTCACACAACCACCCCAGATACAGTAGTCAATAAGAAGTTAGACGTATAGTTTTTGAGAACCCATAATAAGAGATTGCAACAAGAATAAAGTGATGATGATGATAGTTGCTGTTTTAAGGGGCCTAACATCTAGGTTATCGGCCCCTAATGGTTTGCGTGATAGTGAAACATGAGAATGTAAGGTAAACTATAAGGTGCGTTCAAAAAGTAACGAGCCGGAGGCTGGAATGCGCAAACCGGTGACGACATCGGCTAATCGTGGCGTGTGTAACGAGGTGTGGTTCCGACCAGAGCGTGGAAGCCCGTCGCTAGAGGGCACGCGTGCACGTAACGTGACGATACAAAGCGAGCAGTAGCATGCATCAATCGTCCTACCAAAACCAAGACAGTAGGCCATTCGACATGGTTCCTGGTGTGGTTGAAGACTGTGGGGCACCCATTGGGCACACACTTTCCGCAAGTGCAGTCGTTCCTTCATGATGGTGTGCACACTTCCGACGCTCAATCCGACCACAGGGGCCATGGCGTTCACTGTCACTCGGCGGTCCTAGATAATGAGTGCATCAACCAGCTGGACGTTGTCATCGGTAATGCAGGGGGGTGCCGAGACCGGGCATCATCGGCTAACGACACCCGTCCTTCCCTGAAGCACTTGTACCACGCCTTGACCCTTGCAAGGGACATGCAGTGTTCGCCGTACACTTGTGACATTCGGCGATGAATGTCCGATCCCCCTACTCATTTCGCTGTCAGAAACCGAACAACACCTCTTTGCTCTTCGTTTGACGCCTCCATCTCACTGTTTGCAATGCGACTGGCAGCGTTGGACGATTGATGCATGCTGCTGCTCACTTTGTATCGTCACGTGACGTGCACGCGTGCCTTCTAGCGACGGGTTGTGACCTTCCACGCTCTGGTCGGAACCACACCTCGTTACACACGCCACGATTAGCCGATGTCGTCACCGGTTTGCGCATTACAGCCTCCGACTCGTTACTTTTTCAACGCACCTTATATAACGAGAACTAACTACACACTTACAGACTCCCAGAAGAACTGGAAAACAAAAGGACAATAAGGCAAATAAAGGCCAGGAGGAAAATAAATGCCCTCAACCCTCGAAGAATGAGGATTGAGGGACTTGGAAGAAAGGAGAGCCATGAAAGACAGATAGTAACGTGAAAGAGGAGAGAGTCCGTCCCAGATAGGGTTGCCAGACGATCCGTTTAAGCCGAAACAATTCTTTTTTTTTTCTTGTTTTGTTCCGCGTTCCGTTTTAATCTTGAACGGATCGCCAAATATTCCGTTTTTAGCCTATTTTCAATTTTGAAAAAATAGGCTTATGAGATCACCTTTTGTCCGTGTGTGTGTGCGTGTGTGTGTGTGTGTGTGTGATTCGTGTGTGTGTGTCCCCCTAATAAAATCTAAACGGCTGGAGCGATTTCAATGAAACACGGTAAGGTCATAGCACTATTCCGGGCGACCCCGACCATGCCCTTCAAATTTTGTTACGACTCACCAATCCAACATGGCGGCTGTGCGAAATATTTCACCAGCATTCAATATCTCCGAAACTATTAGCGACATTACCCTGACATTTTGTGTGGTGATAAAGGGAACTACTATAAGTTCACTTATGTGACTATTGAAAACCTGGTAACTACAAAACCAACATGGCGGCCAAGCGAAGTTGCGACTTTTAAATAGACGTTTCTCGCGATTTAACCAACCAAACGCAATGAAACATGGTACAGTATATGTTTATATAAATTGTAATGCACCGACATCTAACTTCGTTCAATTGTTTACATAACCACAAGATGGCGGATGTGCGAAATATTTCACCGGCATTCTATATCCCTGAAACTATTACCGGTATCTCCCTGAAATTTTGTACGGAGATAAAGGGCACTACTGGAAGTCCATCTATAAGACTTTCAAAAACCGGTTAACTACAAAACGAACATGGCGGCCAAGCGAATTTGAAAATTTTAAATAGACCTTTCTCGCGATTTAATGTTCCAAGCTCACTGAAACCTGGTACAGGAAATATTTATACACATTGTAATCCACTGGTATATAATTTAGTTCAATTGTTTACATAACCTCAAGATGGCGGCTGTGCGAATTTTAAAATTAAGTGTTTATTTATTGTGATGTAGTCATGCGATCGAAGTGAAACTTTGAATAATGAACCTACGCAATAATTTTCCTTTAATAGTACATGACTCTATGGCCTATACATTTAACAATCCAACATGGCGACCATCCGAAATATTTAGACGGCTCAGAATATCTACGAGTCTATTATAGCAATCATACTGAATGTTTTAATGTTCATAGGGGCTATGAACTTAAGTTCACCTATAAGACTTTAAATAACCTGGTGATCACAAATCCAACATGGTGGCGACGCGAAGTATAAATATTCACATGGACGTTTCTCGCAATTTAACCATCCGAGTGCAGTGAAACTAGGTACAGTAAATCCTTATACGAATGGTAATCCACTGGCATCTAATTTATTTCAATTGTTTCCATAACCTCAAGATGGCAGCTGTGCAAAATTTTGAAATCTCCTTGTTACTTATTGTGTCCTAATTATGCGATTGAAGTTTGAATACTACACGTACACAATAATCTGCATGTAACAGTACATAACTCTAGGACCTACATATGTAAAATCCAACTTGGCGACCATCCGAAATATTTAGTTGGTTCTCAATATCTACGAATCAATTACAGCAATCAAACTGAAATTGTGTATGTTGATAGTGGCAATTAACATGAGTAGGATATATGAAAATAGGCTGTATAGTTCTTCACGGAACTACTTGTTTGATGTGTAACATTTTTCCACTCGGTATCTGGATATTTTTGTGGCAGTGATTTTGGAAAAGGGACGGAAGTGCATGAAACGGAAAAATGAGCGCGCGTGGTGGCGGAGATCGGTACTACGACGTACTGTTGGCCATGTGGCTATGGGGAATGTATATCGCATACAGATTAGTTCAAGGTTTGGAGACCCCATTTAAGATATTCCTACAATAAATCATCTTCAAGTTGTCGTTCTTTGGTGTGAAAATATTCATTATATTATATTTGCTGAAAACAATTATGATTTATTAAATCTTCATACTTTTGCTGTATTCTTATTTAATGTAAGCACTCGATGTACTGTCGGCCATGTGGCTATGAGGTATCTATATCGCATCAACAAACACTCCAAACAACGTAGGAATTCAATATATTAACACCGACTACTAACAATAATTGAAACTTCGTTCGTCTAAACTTATCACTGGGAGAAACACATTTAATATACCTTCTGCACACCTAATTTTTGATCGCGCCTATAGTTGGCAGTGCGCTCTATCGGAAAAAAGAGGCCATTGCCAATAACATCGCTGGCATGGGTTCACTAACTGGCTGGTATAGAGCGCAGCTCGCATCAAGTAGGCTAACATGTCACATGTTACACATCATCTGCGACTACTGAAAGGCTCGTATAATATTTTTTATTAATTTGACAATATATTCAATTTCGCACCAATTTTCAAATGTCCCGCTTCAGAATTGATTGTAATATCTAGCTTGTTTTCTGGTGATACAGGTGTGAGTTTGAAAGAGAAAATGATGTATATAGCTGTACCAGATGGGTACATGTTATAGATTTATTAGGAGCAACAAAATTAAGGAATATCTCAGTCCTTGTGAAGTTAATACTCAGCACCTTCCCCTCCAATGATTTTACGAACATTTTTTCCGCCATGAATATCTCATTTGGAGAGATGATTGAAACAGAAGCTCCATTAATTTGATAAAACAAGAATTGTTCACATATTCCAATTATGATGAAAATTGTAGTGAATTTTATCAGAAGGTACTTACAAATTAAACAAGAAGTTCCGTGAAGAACTATACAGCCTACTTTTCATGCCAATGACTATTCTACAGTATATGAACCTATCTAGAAGTGTAGAAGATATATGCATTTAAACATTGGACCTATCAGAAGGCTTAAAATTATTTTGGCAACGCTGTCATGGTTGGCCTCCTGGAAATTAAACTGAAATAGTATTATCTACATGTGTGCCAATTTTGGAATAGCTCCCATGCATATCTTGCAAGATATCCAATATGGAGCTCAAATTTCTAGTGCGTTTTTTCAGCAGTTGGTAGCACTAGCATCATTTTCAAATATGGACGTGAGATATTCCGGTGCACATCTTAAATCATACTAAATTTGGTTTTGATTGCTGCAGCCGTTTAGGAGTTGATAGGGGGGGGGGACACACACAGCCAGACAGACAGACACACATTTTCCCGGATCGATCTCATAAGTCTACGTTTTCCTCATTTTTGCAAAATGTGTAAAGTAGGCTAAAAATCCTTTGAAGGGGTCGTTCAAATGAAAAGCATTTGTTGGTACCGACAGCAGTGGCTACGCTAGCTAAAGCTCAGCGTCAGATCATGGGGCCAAGCTCTCTGCTGACTCGGTAGGCGCGTGGGTTCGAGCCCCACCATCGGCCGTCCTTGAAATGGGTTTCCGTGGTTTCCCAATTTCAACACCAGGCAAATGCTGGGACGGTACCTTTTGACAGGCCACGGTCGCTTCCTTCCACATCCTTGTCCAGTTTCATTCATCTTCATCCATTCCATCTCTCATCCCGACGCGCAGGTCACCCACGGGCGTCGAATAGAAAGACCTGCACTCGACCTCTCATGAGGCCACACGAAAATAAATAAAAATAAATAAGTTGCTGGTGCCACAGGCCTATATGATATGTCAGCATTATCAAGTGTTCATTTTGTGTATTCGATTATGTAATGCTTATTTAATACATACGTGTAGGCTATTATTTATAACAAAATTTAACTACTTTGATTAAAAAAAAAGCAAAGTTTTGGGACGGGTGTTCCGTTTTTCCATTCTTGAAATCTGGCAACCCTATCCCCAGGGCCAATGGAAAAAGGGGGAAAATCCTGACCCAGCTCAGGAATCCCTTGGGGTCACCAACTCCCAAACTCACCAGCCGTGAGCCCTTGAGGGTGTAGCACTATCGAGGGTGCACCAGAAGTGGTGGGGCTACACACACCCTGCCTCCTGAAGGGCCAAACAATAAAGTACGTAAGATTAATTCTTCTTCTTAGTCGTTAACCTCGTGGCGTACGGTCTAGTTCAGAGATATCCATACAGCATGCCGGCGCACAGTGGGTCAAAATCGAAATCTAGGGGGACAAAATTTGTACGTTTTAATCATGAATTTAGAGTGAAATCAACGTATATAATTTGTTTACTTCATAATAAACATCAGATAATACCTTTTTTAAGCTACGTCTACAAATGCAAGAAATTGCCTATGACTACGAGTTGGATAGAGCATTCAGTTATCTCTTCAGAACAATTTTCTACCCCTAATTTATTTTTAACAAAGTCACAATGTTCCACTTTTGACATAATCGTCGAACTCAGTGCTTCAAACAGTTGTAAACGTGTGAGAACTGGTTGCGCGGCATTTGTTAAAACGTAAAATAACTAAGCAAGTTGCAAAAAGATGCAAAAAATCTTATGACAGGCGTAAACTACAAGACTTTATCTACATTTTAACAATAAGTAGAAAGTGACGCAGAGTGACGCGACATACTAAAAATCTAAGTGAAAATATAATTTTAAAAATAATAGTTAAATATTATATAATGCAAATACAGTATAGATAAAATTACATAACAATTACGCCCATTAATAACTGAAACACGTTACAAAGATCATACCTTCAGCTGCATGTTCCATCTTAAAGCACCACACTAACCACAAAGACAACCAAACCACAGCCACTTACATTCACTTACTGCTCGAACAGTGGTGACAGATTTACATTAAGAAGCATTTATATCCCAGAATAGTGAGTGGCAATTATATGAGAATGCTGTAGAAGTAATACCCAGGCATAGAGATTAAGTTTCGCTTCGATGGAGGTCTTTTCAATCTGGCAAGACTTCGTTCACAGAGACATACCCAAGTTACCCGGGTGACAGAACTGCAGTATGCCGATGACACCGCATCTCCTGCTCCGACAGCTGCAGAGCTTCAACAATCGGTCAATCGCTTTAGCACTGCGTGTGATCTCTTTGGTCTCACCATCAATGCAAAGAAAACAAAGGTGCTTGCACAACCTGCCCCAGGATTACCTCTTCCTGAGTTCAATATCTCCATCTTAGACTCAACACTGGAGCAGGTTGATCATTTTTCATATCTTGGCAGCATCTTGTCTAAACGGTGCACTTGCGAACAGGATGTTGACAAAAGAATTGGGGCTGCCCATGCAGCATTTGGCCGTTTAATGCACAGAGTCTTCATGAATAAAGACCTAAAGATGCATACCAAATTCATGGTGTACAAAGCTGTCGTCATCTCAACGCTACTGTATGGCTGTGAAACTTGGACACTCTATCGCCGTGATATCAAGAAACTTGAGCGTTTCCACCAACAAAAGATGAGATACATCTTGAACATCAAGTGGGAGGACTACGTGACCAACACTGCAGTTCTCGAGAGAGCGCATCTCGATAGCATTGAGACAACTATCATCGCTCATCAACTGAGATGGTTAGGCCATGTTCACCGTATGAGTGATACCAGGCTTCCACGTCAATTCCTTTATGGTGAGCTTTGCTCCGGCACTAGACCTCATGGGGCCCCTTTGAAGCGTTTTAAAGACCAGTTAAAACACATCATGACGACGACTGGTATAGACATCCTCTCATGGGAAACATCTGCTGCGGACCGTTTACTGTGACGGAACACTACATCGACGGCTGTCAACTTCTTTGAAGAAGAACGTCGCAGACATGAAGAGGCCAAGCGACAAGCAAGAAAGCTTCGTCAATTGCAACCCCGCCCTCCCCCGACCATTGAGTGCAATTTATGTGGGCGCATGTTTTATGCCAGGATTGGCCTGTTTAGTCATCAGAAGCACATCCACAGGCTGGTCTGAAAAACTATATGCAGGAAGAAGTATGTTTACTCGGAATCGAGTTACAGCCGACGACGAGAAGTAATAGATTTTGATTTTTTCATTATGAAAATACTGACCAGATTTCGATTTTGACCCACTGTGCAGCGTGGACGGCCTTGCAGCGATGGCGGGAGAAGACTCTACAGTAAGTCTGTCTCACTTGCATTCCCGTCTAACCCCCCCCCCCCCCCTTACGGTACTGTATTCGCTGTGATGTGGTTGATCGGTCGAACGTCAAACGGAAGTCAGTATATTGTAAATTTGAAAACAAACGTAAACAAAACGAAATCAAGGTGATAAAAGACATTGTGACCGAAATTGCAATTCCTTAAATGAGTTCCATGATACCGTAACAGTATTTCTGTTTAAATACTAAGCACGTAGTCTTCAAGTACTGGTACACAGAACACAACGCATTGGACGAACAGTTAGTTTATTTATCTTCGACTCTGGCGAAATGTAAATATTATATGTCAGAAAACTGTACTATAATGAGGCTCATTATAGTCCAAGTTTCCATTATGATACAGTTTCTCCCACCAATCAGAGCGCAAGAAACAGTTGTGTGACCAATTAAGTAAGGATAGCATCGCACCTGCGCTCACTTCCAAGGCCCCCTTTTTTAAATTTCACTGCGTGGTGAGTGTCATAGTGAGGTATTCCAGGAAGCCATGGTCATGGTCCCATGCGCTCTGTTCAGTACATAAAACTGGTGAAATCTCGACAGAAATTTATGAATATTTATGTTCGAACCTAAAATAGTCATAATTATCGTAGAACATAAACAGTCGTATGCAACTCACCTATTATGGTAATTAAGACACTCGCTACGCTCGTTTTATAAACATACTCGTGTCTCAATTATTGACCTTATAAGCTCGTTGCATAATGTGCTATTATATTACGTCGGGTGCGCTAGCGATCCCAACTTAACTGTCAGACGCGGCGAAGAGCTGTCGCAGCAACGGCAGACCGGGGAACCAGCCCAGTCAAGTGACGCAGGAGCCAGCCTGCCCGCGGGGTGTGCAGCGTAGCTAGCACGCTGAGCATGCTAAGATTGGATGCCGCTGATCTAATTGCACCATCTGACTACGCAACTACACATCAGCCGATCTTCTCCTTCCCGGAGAGAAATCCGTAGAGGGTTTCTTGTGGGAGCCGTTTGATGATGATGATGATAATTATTGTTGTTTAAGGGGCCTAACATCTAGGTTATCGGCCCATAATGGTCTGGGTGATAGCGAAAATGAAAATGAAATGGAAACCAGAACGAAAATTAAGTGATACGGAAAATTCTTACAAAAAGGAACTCAAATTGAAACTACTCACAAAATGGAGAGTGGTAATACTTACAAAAGCGAATTTAGAACAAAAAATACTCACAAAAGGAATAGATTGAAAAATACGCACTAAATGGAGGTTAGGTTCAAAATACGTACAGAATGCAATATAGAGTCAAAATACTTACAAAATACAACTGGCATTCAAAATACTCACAAAATGCAAATGAGATTGAAAATATGTACAAAATGCAATTGAGGTTCAAAATACTTACAAAATGCAATTGAAATTGAAAATACACAATGCAATTCAGATTGAAAATCTCCCATTTCAGATCCAAAATATCCACAAAGTGCAATGAAAATTCAAAATGCTTACAAAATGCAATTGAAATTGAAAATGCTTACAAAATGTAGACCTACAGTAGATTCAAACTACTCATTCGGATTGACAATACTTACAAAATGCAATTGGAGCCGTTTGAGTTGAGCGCACGGTCAAATGATTCCTCTGCAGATTACCGTCAATCCCCGAAGGGTCAGGATCAAATTGGACCTGTGGTCAGTATGGTAGTTTTATTCATTGTTTAATGTTCGTCCGCACGTTTTTATTTGAATGTCATTCTTGATATTAACAATACCAAAATTACGTTTCAATATCAAAGACATTTATTAATTAATTTGTTACATCCCCATTTAATGATTACTATAATAACGTCTTTATAAAATAAGACATTAAATGAAATATGAAAATCCACAGCCTGCTTCCAGTCGACTGACCAGGTCAGGGAATGGAATGAATGAAGCCCCCATCTAGTGGCGAGGATATGGACTGTGCCGGCTGCCGAAGCCTGTCGCACTCCCCTGGGGCAATGATTAAATGAATGACAGATGAAATTAAATGAGAGTGGAGATTGTTGCTGGAATGACATTTTGTGACAGGGAAAACCGGAGTATGCGGAGGAAAACCTGTCTGGCTCCGCTTTGTCCAGCACAAATCTCACATGGAGTGACCGGGATTTGAACCACGGACCCAGCGGTGAGAGGCCGTCATGCTGCCGCCTAAGCCATGGAAGCTGTAAGACATTAAATAAGGTTAAATAACTTAACCCTACCTAATCTAACCTAGTTAGTTGTTGTTCTAAGAGCTGGAACAGCGAAGTCATCTGCCCTCTTAACACAGATAAATTGATCCAAATTAGGTTGGATTAAAACTTAGAGGTGGAAGCCTAGATATTAGAAGAGCCTAATGTTAATAAAACAAAATAATGAATAAAACTAACACATACAACCGTAAACAAAAAGATACGGAATGCAAGAAATCGGAAATTCAAAAAAGAAATACACACCTGATAATTTAGATTGCCTGATCTAGCCTAACCTAACCTAACCTAGGGTCGAGGGCAATCCGAACATCGAACATCAGAGTCTCCAACCAAAGCTGACGCTGAAAACTGGAAAGGCGTGAACAAAAGTGTGAAAGGAACAATACCGTCTACGAATGAAGGAATACGGGACTACTGTAAGTTCAAATCTAAAAGGAAACACTTGAAATAGCGTTGTACTTAGCTGGCCGAAACGAAACAATAATAATGTGATTGGTTTTACGTCCCTTTTAACTGCCGCTGCTTCTAGAGACGCCAGTGAGCCGGAATTTTGTCCAGAAGGGTATCTTTAATGTGTCAGTAAATCTACTGACATGGCTCACTCACATTTCCTCACCCTCAAATGCCAACTGACTGCGCCAGGACTCGATCCTGCAACCTTGGACACAGCAGGAGAGAACGTTACCTTTGCACCAACGCTCAACAGTTGTGATCGCAGTAAAGGAAGTTATCCCCAAAAGTTATATTTTCATTCTAAAATTTAGTAAATTTATGAAGCACATAAATAGAACTCTTTTATAGAGTTACAAAAGTTAACACACGCTACATAAGGAAATGAGCGTTAGATAACCAGACTACAGAGGAGACAAAGCATCACGTATTCTTGTGCATCCGAACTCCATGTTTCTGCTAGTATGAATTATTTATACACACGCCGTCACGTCAGTGTATAAATGTGCGAGCATTGTAATAGTTCAGCACTGAGATCGAATTAGCATACACAATATAGCTGCCTTTCTCAGAACTATATCCCTATTCTCCGACAAAAATAGATCACAGAAAGTATGTCAGATGAAACGATGGAAGTTATGATGTCCCAGCTTACTCTTTCATGCATGAAGGAGTTCCTTGTATTTCTCACACGATGTTCACTGTATGACGTCTGATCGATTATTGAAGAGAGATTTCTAGGAAAACAACGTCTATAAATAGATGTCGGGACTCACAATTTGTGAACAAAAGGCAGTTCAGATAAAATCAGCCATAGCCGTTACCTACGAGATCACTGAAGGCCATCGCATCACGACTACTTTTGCTAGAAAAATGACACCACGGGAGAAGTTCCATAACTGCCAGACGATTTATGTAGACCTAGTGTCACACCATGATGATACTGTTATATTATATCTAGCAACCCGCCCCGGCTTCGCCTGGTTCACACAGCGTAAGCTTAAAAGGTGCACGGATGGCAGGTCCCAGACGCAATTCAGAAAAGTCGAGGTGAACAGCGAAACTCCGAACCCATATAGGCTACTCCTCTCTGTAGTCTTAACTCCACACGACTCGACCGTTTGATGCTGCCCGAAGCTGGGGTGATAGGTTCTCTCGCTAGCTCGTAAACTCTTTCCGAATCTAGTAATTTTAATTTTCACTGAATGGAGATTGTTGGAAGAAATGAAAATGTAAAAACACTTATAGTGGGCGATGTATTAAATATAGAGATATGCTGCCGTGGACTTTCTTGTAGAACTTTTCTTGCTGAACAATTCTTACACTCGGAGATATTTTAACGGTTTACCAAGCGTAAGCTTAAAAAGCGCACGGACGGCAGGTTTTTCTTCGACTCGATTCACTGAAATAGCTACTGCTCGGCTTCCTTTGGACATAAATGAATGTTTTTCTAAAGAAACCTTCTTCCAGAAATCCTTTACAGAATGATGAAAACCGCATCAAAATCCATCAAGTGGATCTCGAGATTACCCGTTACATCCAAGAATCGGGGACCAGCTTTGAAGCTATTTTTCAGTGTTGCCTTATTGACATTGTTGCAATATTGTAGATAATAAAATAAACTAGGGGACCTAGGGTACAATTTTGTTGACAGACTGAAAAACATTAAATTTCGATTACTAAGGCGACACTGAAAAATAGCTTCAAACACCAAAATTATTATTTATATTATTATTGTATGTATTTTAATCCGGGGTAATACGTAAATGTGTTTAACGAGATTCTGACTCTTGGCTTAATTATGTGTTATATAGTATCCTACTAGCAGTGGTGCCCGGCTCCGCCCGGTGTACTTATATGTTTTATGTTCGACCCTGACTATTATGTATCTGAAAACTGTATCATAATGAGACTCATTATAACATTATTTTTCATTATGATACAGTTTCTCCCACCAATCAGAGCTCAAGAAACAGTCGTTTGACCAATTAGATAATTAGATGCGCTGAGTACCACGGCCTTCTAATGTAAATCACATTGCCTTGCCTAGTGTAATAGTAGAGTAATCGAGGTGGCCATGGTCAAATACAAGGCATTCCCTGCGTCTCATGCGCTCTGTTTAGTACATAAAACTGGCGAAATCTCGACAGATATTTATGAACATTTATCTTCGAACATAAAATAGTTATAATAATTATCGTCGAACATAAACAGTCGTATGCAACTCGCCTATAATGGTAATTAAGACACTCGTATGGAAATTATAAAACTCGCATACGCTCGTTTTATAAAAAATACTCGTGTCTTAATTATAGCCATTATAGGCTCGTTGCATAATGTACTATTATGGATGATAATGAATACTACTACAGAACTGGCACATTATATATAAACTAACAAAAATAAATAAAAATATAACGTTTTGTGGTGAGTGGGGGTGATACGCGGTGCGGTATAATGAACAAACATTCACGTCATTTTCCCGTAATGATAATGATAATAATGAATAGGGAAACGGCTATTTACTAACTACAGTACTGTATTCGTGTTATTTTATTCTTATTTTATTTTATAGAATTCAGTAAGCTGGTAATAATACTTGTAATATATTATACATAACTTTGTGATTTTATTGTAAATTGAAAATATATTTTTAACAATGTGACGTAGTCTAATACAACGATAAGTTGTTAAATGACAATAAATATTGATTGATTGATTGATTGATTGATTGATTGATTGATTGATTGATTGATTGACACAATGTAATTTACAAACGAATGGAAAAATATGATTAGAAAGAGGAGTATGTGAAATAAAAGGCACTGGCTAGGGCCTATATCTCATTGGTTGTTAGAAAAGTAGAGACCAATAGTGTCGTCTGTTGTCGCATAGCGCTGTAGGAAAACAAACAGAGCACTTTGGAAAACTTAAGCTGTCCCGAGCTCCTGAGTTAACAACAGTGTCATTTAGCGACACATAGCGCTGAAGGATAAGGATCGGAATAAATGAAAGTAAATTTGGAAGCACCAACGCTTATTGCAGCTGATCTACACCTCTGTGTACTGCACCAACACCTTCGCACTTATACAGAGGCATAATATATTCATGATGATAACTTTTTTCAGGGGCCTAAGAAATCTTTTTGTACTAATTACTCCCCGCGACTGCAATTTAAAAGCAGCGCAAGATGCAACACTATTTTCGCAATTCCGCACCAGAACATGGGTAGGGGCGGCGAGATGCAGCCCGCTTTGTCAGTAAGCAATAGACTTATTAAAATATTCTTACAGTTACACTACTGTTTGCATGAATGGTTCTAGGGCCTTAAAACGTGTTTCTCAAGTTCCTTCTGTCTGTTATTCTAAATATAAAGAATGGAGATTGTTGTCCAAAATATCAAATTGACATTGATACCAGCAGGGTTTCAAACGGTATGTAAAATTCGTTGTAACTAGGTGAAACGGTTTAGATTTGTGCCAAAGGGCCTAAATGCAGGATATGGAGTGGCCTGTCCGAAATTTCAAGTAGACATTGTTACTCGTCGGGTTCCAAAGGGTAAACATAAAGTTCGGTTCAGATCGGTGAAACGGTGTAGATTTGTATAAATAATAGACAGACAGACAAACCAACATTGAGGTTTATACAGGGTGTTTCAAAACTCGACGGCAAAATTTCGGGAATGGGTTCCTCACAGTAAGATAAGAAACAAATGTAATGACAACATGGGTCTGGAAACGGATACTTTCAGATTTATTCACACGTTTGTACATTTTCACCGTATCAGCAGGTATGACAGGAAATGTTCAAAGTGACGGCCTTCCGCTCGAATACAAGCCTCCGCTCGTCGTCGCATGGAATTACGCACGCGATCAAAAATTCCTGGTGTAGTGCGTACTGCCTGACAGGTGGCCACTATGCGCTCACGTAACGTAGCTTCATCAGGAACAGGATTCGCATACACGAGCGACTTAAGGTGTCCCCACAGGTAGAAGTCCAGGGGGTTCAAGTCCGGAGAGCGTGGTGGCCACGCAATCGGTCCTCCTCAACCTATCCAGCGCCCAGGGAAATGGGTATTCAGGTACCTGCGGGCCAACAAACTGAAATGTGCGGGAGCACCATCATGCATGAGGAACATTGCTTGACCGACAGCAAGTGGCAGGTCGTCCAAGTACTCAGGCAATTGTGTCCGCAAGAAATCCGTGTAGTACTGTCCAGTAAGCCTACGCGGAAGAACGTACGGTCCCAACAAGGAATCACCAACAATGCCTGCCCAGATGTTAATGCCGAACCTCTGTTGATGAGAAGATGGGATGATCGCATGCGGATTTGCATCACTCCACCTGTGCTGATTATGAAAAATTCTGTATTCCGTCTCTTGTGAAGGTCGCTTCATCTGTGAACAACACATACGCAGCGAAGTTCGGCGTCACGCCGCACTGTTGTAGGTACCACCGGCAGAACGTTGCTCTTGCCGGAAAATCCGCAGGCGACAAGGCTTGTACACGCTGCAGATGATACGGATACAACAGGTTTCCTCGTAGCAGTCTCCAGATAGTCGTGAGTGGCCTATTCCGCTGCAAGCCTAACCGCCGAGTGCTGACTTGAGGACGTTCGAACACAGCGTTCAGGACGGCTTCCTCCTCCTCAACTGTTGTACTGCTTGACCGTCCCCCGGTTCCTGGTGGACGTGCGAAACTCCCGTGTTCACAGAGGCGGCGATGGATGGATTCAAATGTCTTTCGGTCCGGCAGTCGGCGCCTGGGGTATCGTTCCCGATACAAGCGACGTGCCTTCGAAGCATTCCCATCCGCCAAACCATACATGTAATGCATGCTCGCAAGCTCTGTGTTCGTGTACATGCGCACGTCAGAGCGGCCTGCAAACCACAAATAACAGTACAGTACTGTACAATGACTGTTAACCACGGACAACTTACATACGGCTACTTCAATGACCTTCACGTACTTACCTCCGTTACGTACGAACGCAGACGGAACACCACAATCCAAATCACAGATGCCAGACGTGTTAAACAGACCGAAACTCACACTTCACTACATTAATCACTAATCACAGATAACAGACGTGATCTCGGCAACGGCTAAACCGTAAGACGATCCCATATCATGTATGAGTGCTAAGGTCTTTAATACGACGCACATCACTTCCATTCACAACATGCCTACATGTACCATTTGTAACCGGTTTCGCGATTTCTTTTACACCAAACAGGACATGTAATGTACATTTATGTACTAACATTCATTCATTCCTGCCAAGGGGAATAACTCCGGAAGTGTCCGTTTCCAGACCCATGTTGTCATAACATTTGTTTCATATCTTACTGTGAGGAACCCATTCCCGAAATTCTGCCGTCGAGTTTCGAAACACCTGTATAATACCAGCTGAAATTCCCGTGCTTCGCTACGCGTCATAAATAAATTAAAATGTGAAGGTGACAGTTAAAACAGGGGATAGGCGAGGTGCTGCGCAGAGGGAGATTAAGGATGGAACATTTTGTCCAACTACACCGCTCGGCGTTGACCCTCTTTTATAGCACAAATTTAGGTTTTACTCGCTAACCGTTGGAGATACCTTTCGGATAGAAAATGTAATTTTAAACCTAGTATATGCCATCAAAAGTTTGCTATTTCTTTGAAATGGAAATATGAACGTTTGAAACCAAAGGCTGTAGTGACGTCACTAAAATGGTCGCTATCTTTAAATAGTGCAAAGTATTGAAATCAAAAGTAACCTATATGTTAACCAGGTAAATCAGCTACTTCCATGTAAAATTCATGTAAATCGGACCAGTGATACTTGCGTGATTGAGTAATACACAGACACACACCATCTCATTTTTAGCCTCGCTTCGCTCGCGTCATAGTCGTGTCATATTGTTATTCAACGAAATGCAGGTTTAACCCCGTTAACACCCCTTTAGAACCTGAATATCCAAAAATCCCTCATAAGTAGACTTTTCGACACACAACAAACATATCCCCAAAATATCATTCTTCTAAATGTAGTAGTTTTGGTTGGTCGATGAGAGTGAACATCCAAAAATCCTTCCTTAGTGGACGTTTTTCTTCCAGAATTTCACCCCTCCCCATAGGCCCCTTAAATTGCATTTATGAAAAAACGGTCGAACACCTATTTATTTTATTTATTTATTTTTAAGCTGATTGATTTCCTCCGAGTTTCAAACTCCTCGCCTATGTCGTTTAAGAGATACACGCTCCATTTGGAATCATTTAACCCCCACTTTTCATCCCTTTCACCTCATAATATACATTACATCGAAAAACCATTAGACATGTGTCAGCTTATTAGCCTATTTTCAATTTTGAAAAAATAGGCTTATGAGATCACCTTTTGTCCGTGTGTGTGTGCGTGCGTGTGTGTGTGTGTGTGTGATTTGTGTGTGTGTGTGTGTGTCCCCCTAATAAAATCTAAACGGCAGGAGCGATTTCAATGAAACTCGGAAAGTTCATAGCACTATTCCCGGCAACCTCGACCGTGCCCTTCAAATTTTGTTACGACTCACCAATCCAACATGGCGGCTGTGCGAAATATTTCACCAGCATTCAATATCTCCGAAACTATTACCGATATTACCCTGACATTTTCTATGGTGATAGAGGGGACTACTATAAGTTCACTCATGTGGCTTTTGAAAACATGGTAACTACAAAACCAACATGGCGGCCAAGCGAATTTGCGACTTTTAAATAGACGTTTCTCGCGATTTGACCAACCAAACGCAATGCAACTTGGTACAGTATATGTTTATATACATTGTAATGCACCGACATCTAACTTCGTTCAATTGTTTACATAATCACAAGATGGCGGATGTGCGAAATATTTCACCGGCATTCTATATCTCTGAAACTATTAGCGGTATCTCCCTAAAATTTTGTACGGAGATAAAGGGCACTACTGGAAGTCCATCTATAAGATTTTCAAAAACCGGTTAACTACAAAACGAACATGGCGGCTAAGCGAATTTGAACATTTTAATCAGACCCTTCTCGCGATTTAATGTTCCAAGCGCACTGAAACCTGGTACAGGAAATATTTATACACATTGTAATCCACTGGTATCTAATTTAGTTCAATTGTTTACATAACCTCAAGGTGGCGGCAGTGCGAATTTTAAAATTAAGTTTTTATTTCTTGTGGTGTAGTCATGCGATCGAAGTGAAAGTTTGAATAATGAACCTACGCAATAATTTTCCTTTAATGGTACATGACTCTATGGCCTATACATTTAACAATCCAACATGGCGACCATCCGAAATATTTAGACGATACTGAATATCTACGAATCTATTTAACAATCAAACTGCATTTTTTAATGTTCATAGGGGCTATGAACTTAAGTTCACCTATAGGACTTTAAATAACCTGGTGATCACATATCCAACATGGCGGTGACGCGAATTATAAATATTCACATGGACGTTTCTCGCAATTTAACCATCCGCGTGCAGTGAAACTTGGTACAGTAAATCTTTATCCGAATGTTAATCCACTGGCATCTAATTTATTTCAATTGTTTCCATAACCTCAAGATGGCAGGTGTGAAAATGTTTAAATCTCCTTGTTTTTTCTTGTGACCTAATTATGCGATTGAAGTCTGAATGCTACACGTACACAATAATCTGCATGTAACAGTACATAACTCTAGGACCTACATATATAAAATCCAACATGGCGACCATCCGAAATATTTAGTCGGTTCTCAATATCTACGAATCTATTATAGCAATCAAACTGAAATTTTGTATGCTGATAGAGGCAATTAACATAAGTAGGATATATGAAAATAGGTTGTATAGTTCTTCACGGAACTACTTGTTTTTAATGATTAGGATATATGCCAAGTATCACATCCCCAAATGAAACCACTCGTGAGATATTGTTATTCAATGAAATGCACGTTTACCCCCTTAACACATCTTTAGATCCTGAATATCCAAAACTCTTTCCTTAGTGGACGTTTTCGACATACAACGAGCATATCCCCAAAATTTCATGTTTCTAACTCCAATAATTTTCGCTGGGCGATGATGAGTGAGTGAGTCAGTCAGGACATTTTATTTCATTTATTTTTGATAATTTCACCCCTCCCCATGAACCCCTTAAATTGGATTTATGAAAACACGTTCAAACAGATATTTACTTCCTTTTATGTTGATTTTTTTTCGCTGAGTTTCAAATTCCTCGCCTATGTCGTTTAAGAGAATCCGTTAGGAGTCTTTCAATCCCCAATTTTCACCCCTTTCACCTCATAATATACACAACATTGAAAAAACCCTCAGACACGTGTCTTCTTACTTTTTAATGATGAGTTTATATGCCGTGTATCACATCCCCCAATGAAACAAATCGGGAGATAATGTTATTCAATGAAATGCAGGTTTAACCCCCTTAAGACCCCTTTAGAACCTGAATATCCGAAAATCCTTCCTTATTAGACGGTTTTGACATACAATGAACATATCCCCAAACTGTCATGTTTCTAACTTCAATAATTTTGGCTGGGCGATGATGAGTGAGTGAGTGAGTGAGTCAGGACATTTTCTTTCAATTTTCTTTTTTCAGAATTTCACCCCTCCCCATGAACCCCTTAAATTAGATTTATGAAAAAAACTGTCGAACAGCTACTTACTTACTTTAAGGCAGTCTTTTCCCCCCTGAGTTTGATGAGTGAGTCAGTCAATCATTCAGTTAGGACACTTTCTTTCCTGTTCCCCCCCCCCCCCCCCCCCAGAATTTCACCCCTCCCCATGGCCCCCTTAAATTGGATTTATGAAAAAACGGTCAAACACATATTTACTTCTTTTTTATGTTGATTTTCTTTCGCTGAGTTTCAAACTCCTCACCTATCTCCTCGGAGATACACGCTCCGGTGGGAATCTTTCAATCCCCACTTTTCACCCCTTTCATCTCATAATATATACCACATCGAAAAACCCTCAGACAAGTGTCTTCATATTTTTAATGATGAGTTTATATACAGAGTATCACATCCCCCAATGAAACCAATCGGGAGATATTGCTATTCAATGAAATGCAGGTCTACCCGCTTAACACCCCTTTAGAACCTGAATATCCAAAAATCCTCTCTTAGTGGGCATTTGCGGCCCTTGTGGAAGCTGCATACCAAATTTCATTCCAATCCGTTTGGTGGTTTCTGAGATTTCGTGATGAATGAATGAGTGAGTGAGTGAGTGAGTGGTATTTGACAAATATATAGTAGATAGTGTCAAGTCTTAGTTATGCTAAACTCGGTTGACAGTGCTGTGTGAGCAGTTGAGTAACTAACGGGATTTCAAGTAAAGATCCTCATTTTCTATACCGGTAGTACAGAGCGCAACTCGAATCCAGTCGGCCGTGTCTCGACTTGAGCTATGTTGCCATGGAAATAAACTGCCTTGCCATTCCTTCATGAGTATATTTTATGATTTGATTAGCCTGTGTTTGAGTGCAAAAGGGCCGAAATCAGAAGAATGAGAAAGACTATCGAAAATTCATGTAGCCAGCGGTTCCTTCTGGGTCCTAAATTATGTGTATGCAAAATTTGGTTGAGATTGGTAGAACGGTGTAGATTTGTATACGGAACAGATAAACCCTCCCACCCACATACATACAGACTTTAATAGATTTACTGATTTACTGTGCATACGATAGCAAGAAGATGTCAATCAGTCAGTTTTCTCATGTGTCCTTTGGCAAATTTTACCGGCCTATCATATACAGAGTAAATCGTTGTTGCCTAGTGACAACCTGTCCATCAGTGGTGCGGCGTTGACTATCATGATACACTGCTAGTCGTTGTCGCCTAGCGACAATATGTCCGTCAAGTTATTAGATCGATGAAACGGTGTAGATTTGTTCAAAAGGGCCTAAATGCAGGTAATGGAGTGGTCTGTCCGAAATTTAAAATAGATAGTGTTGCCCACTGGGTTCCAAAGGGTAAGTATACAAATTTTGGTTCAGATCGGTGAAACGGTGTAGATTTGTATAAATAACAGACAAACCAACATTGAGTTTTATATATAGAGATTTTATATTCATTTGTACAGACTCAGTATGATAAAGTGTGTATTGAGCCTGGCAAGAAATTTTAGGGCACACGACCTTGCTGTTCCACCCCTTAAGACAACTATAGTTAACTAGTCATAGGCCTGCCCAATGACTCATCACTCTAGTGATGTGGTAACGCTGTCTTCAGCTGGGTACCGCCCAACAAATGTGTCTCTCTGTGATTGGAGGACACCATTCCTAGTCTTGACTGAAGACTAACTATATGATTGGTGGGCGGAATAGTGAAGGGAGAGGGGGGGGGGGTCAGTGACTGCAAACCGAGTCATGATTGGTTGGCTTCAGCACAGGTTATATATTTTGGACTGTGGTGGAAGGAAAGAGTACCTCAGTTATAATAAACTGTGTCAGACATAACTCAAGAACTGATTTTTCAAATTGGTTATTCTGTTCATTGGAAGTGTGTGTATGGCTGTTGGGCCGGACTTAATTCATGAGTATTTGGAAGTGCTCCGTGTTTCCATGGCTATTAGGCCAGAGTACGTAACTAATTAAGAACTGTTTTCTGTTTTTGTCCAGTGCTACATGCATGAGGATGGCTGTTATGCCACAACACTCTTACTGTGATGTGTGAGGGAAGCCAGTGTTGGTATTGAGGCACTGACATCTACGACCAGTTTCCGCTGTATCACAATGGCTGAATGGAATTGACGACACGCTGCATGAAGTACAACATTGTTGGCAATCTGTACATATGACGGGAATCAATCAATGCTAGGCTTAATGAAATTTTTGAGAACATCTCTCCAAAAGACTAGAAGAGATAAGATCCGAAACTCGAAAATTAGCCAAGAACTAAATATGCAGGAACCATTAGTACAGCGAATACAGAGGTCGAGATTAAGATGGTTTGGACATGTGCAAAGGATGGAAATGGATAGAGCTGCAAGGAGGGAGATGGTGAGGAACCTTGACGGTATTAGATTGGTTGAAAGGCCGAAAAAAAGATGGATGGACCAAATCCGACAGGACATAAGTAACATTGGACTGGATGTGGCAGAAGTAATGGAGCAGGAGAAGTGGAAGGATAGACAGCAGTTGAAGAGGCTAGTTTACAACACCCGGGTGACTGGAGTTAGACACGGATGATCATGATAATGATGTGTAAATTAGAGGAGTTATCTGTTGCTAAGTTTCAGAATATAGAATTAATTCAAATTGGGTAGTAGGCTACAGTTATTTTTATTAAAATGCCTGTAGTTAGCCTTCCTAACCTTTATACGATTTTACGAGGTTTTGGTAAGGCCTATGCACGAGTCAGTTCCTTTCAGGATCTCTACACTCGCTCGGGGATTCAAAAGATTCGTTTTCTTGTTGGATTCTATAATTTATTCTTTGCAATTTACTTAAAATTGCAAACGAGGCCATTTATGAGGCAACTATTTAGTAGCCTACTTTCGATTTTTGCAAAAAAGAGTTCCTCGGTTATAGTAAACTGTGTCAGACATAACTCAAGAACTGATCTGCTCATTGGAAGTGCTACGTGTTTCCATGAGATCTACACAGGACCAAAACTTTGTATGTCGGTGTGTGTGTGTACCCTGTATGTCTGTCTGTCTGTCGTCGTCCCTCCCCCCCCCCTATCAATTCAAACACGGCGAAACCAAATTGAACGAAATTTGGTACAGAGGTAGCACTAGCAAAGGGCACCTCACTGTCATGTTTTATATTGTTGCCGCCATCTTTACCAAAACGTAATGGCGGCCACTCAAATGGTCAAAACTTAAAATTAAATTACGACCAAACCAATCATCGGACCTTTACCAAATTTGGTTTCAACATACCTTAGTATGGGAGTGTCTTGTGCCCAAACTACAAGGTCATCAGCCGTACCATTTCAGGATGCCGGCCGAGTGAATTATACAAACTTTATAATCCATAACATGGGACCCACCAGTTCCGATTATAGAACTGAGAATCGTTTAAACTGTTCTAAAGGACTTGGCCCTTCGAAATTAAAAGTATATATTGTAATATTATAGTACCGACAGTAGTGGCTACGCTGGCTAAAGCGCAGCATTAGGTCATGGGGCCAAGCTCTCTGCTAACTCGGTAGACGCGTGGGTTCGAGCCCCACCGTCGGCCGTCCTTGAAATGGTTTTCCGTGGTTTCCCCATTTTCAATACCAGGCAAATGCTGGGACGGTACCTTCTGACAGGCCACGGCCGCTTCCTTCCACATCCTTGCCCAGTTTCATTCACCATCATTCATTTCATCTCTCATTAACTCCTCTCATGATGTTGGCGTCAGGAAGGGCATCCGGCCGTAAAAACCATCGCCACAACGCCTCCCATCGCATCTCATCCCCGACCCCGTTGGAAAAACGGGAATAATAAGGGGTAGACATACAGACATACAATTGTAATATTATAGTGCAGAAGTGGCTTTAAAAAGCTGAGCTGTCTCTGTTACTAGACAAGATGGCAGCTGATCTCTCGTTCTGACGTATATTTCACTAATTTCAGTATGTTGCATGCAATATAGCCTACTGATAGAAAGAATATGAACTTTGTATGAAATGAACTTTGTTTAAAATATACTTCAGTGAAGAAACCGTTTAGTCAAAGTCATTATTTGCTAAGATGTTGTATCTAAATGAATTGATAACTTTGAACTTGGGAAGTCATATTCGAGTCTGTGGTTAGCGCGTTGGTTTCTCAGCCAGCCGGCTGGGGTTCTAATCCTAACAGAGTTGATTTTCTTTGCTTGATTTTTTAAAATTGTATTGGTTTTTTTTTATATACAATTGAGCGTTACATTGTGCATTTTGCAATGGAAAATATATAGTGTATTTAATTAAAACAAAGTTCTTTGACGGATCTGCAGGAATGACATCTACTAGCAACCAGTTGAACTTGAGTAAGCAGGAAGTATCCACTGCCTACTAGATGCAAGCTGCGCTCTATACCGGCCAGTTAGTGAACCCTCTTGTTGCCGACAGAGCGCACTGCCAAGGATAGGCACGATTAAAAATTAGGTGTGCAGTAGGTGTATTAAATGTGTTTCTCCCAGTGATACGTTTAGATCAACTAAGTTTCAATTATTGTTAGTAGTCGGTGTAATATACTGAATTCCTACGTTGTTTGGAGGGTTTGCTGATGAAATTGCAAAATGCTGGGGTAAATTATAAACTACAGTATGGTTTGAACGCCGCTGCTCAAATCCCATTTGCCAATTTGCACTACGAATAGGAAGAAAATGGGAGGTGATATGGACAAAGAGTTATAACTACTCCCATACATTTAGGAGAAAGTTGGCTATATGGTCTTTCCTGAACGTCTTGTTTTTATTATATTTTTGCAATCTCAAACTTACAAATGGCTTCACTACGTGAGGCTATCTTGTGTTTTGAATGTAATATTACAGTGTGTTAGACTCGAGACTCGCTCTCAGCTTGCTATTACAAACAGCCTGAAATGTTACGGAATATATACGAAGGTGGATCAAAAGGTTAGTTGCACTAACGCGCTGCAGCAGCGCGCTGTGTGTGCAAACGTGGGCACAGCGGAGAAAGGTACAGACACTGCCCACACGTCTGTTAGGCAGGTCGCAGTGGTGTCTCGTCTTGTATGGTGTGAATAGCGGCCAAATGCAATGGCGCGTGGACTGGACGTTCACTCCAAATATGAGGTGCGTGCGACAATCTGATTCCTATGGGCCAAAAAGAAGAATTGCACGGACATGCATTGTGAAATTAGTGCTGTGTATGGGGAGTGGGCCATTTCCCGGCAAGGGATCGTAAAGTGGTGTCAGCAATTCGAAGCCGGACGCACGGATATCACGGACGAATATCGGCGAGGGTAGTCACGCAACGTCCAGCACCCGTGCAAATGTCAACAGTGTGAATGCGATCATTAGACAGAACCGACGCATTCAACTGAGAGAAATCGCGGCTGAACATGTCGTATGGCAGTGTGTTCTCCATTGTTGACGAGGACCTTGGATATCGTAAGCTGTGTCAAAGATGGGTCCCACGTCTTCTCACCGATGATCACAAGGGACAACGTTTCCAATCCTCCCTGGCATTTTTGCAACGCTATGCCGCAGACGGTAACGGGTTTCTGCGGCGAATCGTCACAGGCGATGAAACGTGGGTCCACCACTTCACCCCCGAAACGAAGAGAACATCAATGGAATTGGTGCACCCCTCATCATCACAACGAAAGAAGGCCAAGGTTCAACCTTCAGCCGGTAAGGTTATGGCGACAGTGTTCTTTGACATGGAGGGTTTGCTGCACGTGGAATTCATGCCGAAAGGAACAACGATCAACGCGGCGTCGTATTGTCAAACGTTGCACCGGTTGCGTAAAGCGATTAAAGAGAAGCGCCGGGGGAGATTGAGCGCCGGTGTGATTTTGATGCACGATAACGCAACACCTCACAAGGGCCGCCAAACGAGCGAACTGCTGCAGCGTTTCAAGTGGGAGGTCTGGCAACATCCACCCTACAGTCCCGACCTAGCGCCATGTGACTTTCATCTGTTCGGTAAGCTCAAAACGGAGCTCGGTGGTCGACGTTTCCAGACCGATGAGGAGGTGAAGGCCGCTGTCTCCGTGTGATTGCAGAACGCTGGAGAAACTTTCTATGCATCCGGCATCGACATGTTGGTTGTGTGTTCGCAGAAATGTTTGGAGTCTCTTGAAAACTATGTGGAAAATTGACGTTACATTGTATGTCGTTATAGGCGTGTTGCTGTGGTATAGGTGGTGTAATAAATGTCCATAACTGGGAAGTGTAACTTATTTTTTGATCTGCCCTCGAGGCCTATACAGGGTGTATCTTAATTACACCGACAAAAAAATCAGGGACGCTCTGCGTGTTATGTAAAAGACGATGCCGCAATCGGATTGGTGGAGAAAACTTTTCCCTCCGAGAAAATGAGGTTACTTTGTTACTTCCGGGCGCGCGATTCAAATCAACAAACTCGCCGTATTTGCTGAGCCAGGCAGCAAGCCGCTGGCCACTGCTGTGCTTCAGGCAAGGGAAGGGAGTGTGATAGAAGAGGACAGAGATATGCTGGCGGGCAAGCGGCAAGCCGAGGCGATCGAGGAAAGTTGCGCATCGAATCGAAATTGTTAAGAAAAGTTGTATCACTAAAAACGCAATCACAAAATAAACAAACGTACAAAACCAGACCAATTTTTTGCAAGCTACATGGATAGAAATTTGATGCGTTTAGCGCACCAAAAATATTCCTACAAATTGCAACGGCGTGTTTTGCGACTTTTACATCGAGCTTCGAGAAAAGTATCAAGGTACGTTACAGTTTCGGCAAGTCGAGTTGGTACTGACAAAGGGAGAAAGTCACAGCTCAAATTGCCAACCAAGCTTGCAGTTTGGACATCGGCAAAAATTTTTGATGCGATAAAAGCCCCAAATTCCTATCCGTGCGTTGCTGCACATTCATCGTGACATCACTATAAACATCGATTCGGTAATTACTAGGTTTGCTAAACAAAATAGACGAGTTGATTTTGTTATATAAATAATCGTTTTTATATAACAGGTATGAAGTTGTAAATATGTACAGTTGTAACAGAACATAATAATTGCAATAAAGATATTTTCAGCATTGAATAAAATGAAAAAACAGTTTTTCAGTTAAAATTCGTTAAGTTTTATTTGTCTGGTTATTGTGTTTTCGTTTTTTGAGTTTGCAAAAAAAAATTGATTTTCGTTTTGGGGGGGGGGGGGGTCATGACCCACGTGAGCCCCACTCCTTGAATCCGCACCTGCCTGGAGTGAAATCCATGGACTGCGAAACGCGTCACAGTGTGTCGTAAATTGCAGTCTGCTCTCTTCCAGTCAGATGATAAAATCGGTTCTGTCTCATTGAAGTCTAACCATATTTCTTCCTTTTTAAATGATGTTCCGCAGGAAGTTCCTGATAGGCAGCGCTAGATGGAAGCTGCATTTGTATTCTGATTTGTTCAGTACTGAATGGTTCTGCAGTCAACTCGTACGTGTATTAGCCGGGACGGAGTATACAAGGGGCTGGTCAAGATTTCTGTTAAATAATAGTACTTTATGCAACGAGCCTATAATGGCAATAATTAGGCTAAGACGCGAGTGTCTTAATTACCATTATAGGCGAGTTGCATACGACTGTTTATGTTTGACGATAATTATTATAACTATTTTATGTTCGAACATAAATATTCATAAATATCTGTCGAGATTTTGACAGTTTTATGTACTGAACAGAGCGCATGGGACGCAGAGAATACCTTGTATTTGACCATGGCCTCCTCGATTACCCCACTATGACACTAGACCAAGCAGTAAAATTTAAATTAGAAGGCCTTGGAATTCAGCGCAGGTGCGATGCTATCCTTACCTAATTGGTGAGCTCTGATTGGTTGGAGAAACTGCCCCATAATGAAAACTTGTAATGAGCCTCATTATAGTACAGTTTTCTGACATATTATATTTAGATTTCGACATCGTCGAACATAAAAACAATAACGGGATTTGAACTAAATTGTCTCCCAAGTTCAGGTAGAGCTTGGCTCCACGGCCTAACTGAACAACAGGGACGAGCTTCGGCAGGCCCGACGGCGAGATTGCAATTTCTAGTTCACTTTTAGCATTGGAGAAGAACACAGCTGCCTGATTGGATATTCTGACAAAACACGTCTGCAGCAAAGTATGTGATTAGTCAGCGTAGTTGTAGGGTGGAACCTATCAGCGATGTCATTCCAGGTTTGAAAAAAAAATGTAGATCTCCCGCTGTTTTAACTTCGTAACTTCTTGGTACCCATATAGGCCTACATTGTAATGCGTCTTGGAATAGTTGCATAATCATTCTTCCTAGGCCATAAGTGTTTCCATATCTACTTAAATCAGGAAGAATCATTACCAGAATGTTCTTCATCGATTAACACCCCCTTGTAGCCTACCATTTGGGTGATTCTACATATAGAGGACACTTTATGGTCCTATGACTCTATAGTGTTTATTATTCTAACAACACAGTTCTATGAAAAATATATCATTATATATCTTACAAATAGACTAGATTTTAATAAAATTTTGAGAATTGAACAATACAACAAAAAAAACGCAACTTGTCATTAGCTTGGATGCCCCTAGTCATCACTTCCTAAGTGTTTGCTATTGCATTTATTGAAGTATGAGGTTTTTTTCGTTATGAAAGCATAAATTTGTCTAGCATATAAACCATAACTTAATGGAACGGCATCGCTGATAAATTCCATCCTATATCTACCTCGACTAATCACATCCTTTGCTGCAATCGTGTTCCGTCAGAATAGCCAATCAGAAAGCCGTATCGCTCTCCAATGCTAAAAGTGAACTAGAACTTGCAATCTCGCGGCCCGACGAGAAGGAGGGGCAAGCGGAGCTGCAGCCCCAGGGCCCAGACATGCTGAGGGGCCTGGGACGATAAAAGGGCTAATAGTGGACAACTTCACTTCCAATATGAAATATTCTTATATGACACTAGCAACCCACCCGGCTTCGCCCGGGAACAGTTACAAATGCATTACGTGATAAGCGCTTTTTTTATGTCATTTAACTAAGGCCTACTGTATATCCGTGGTACGTCTCGGCATGATGGGTTCACTGACTGGACTATTAATTATATTATCATGGAGATAGCATGTGCAACGAATTCTTGTCGGACGTAATTTAAGAATGGCGAGGTGCATTAAACACAAATCCCTTCCGTCCAATCTAAAAAAAAAATGGTGGGCGATGTATTGAAGATAGAGATATGCTCTCGCGGACTTTTTTGTAGAACTTTTCATGCTGAACAATTCTTACCCTCATAGAATGTTGATATGTTAAAGGTTTGTCCAGCGTAATCTTAAGAAGAGCACGGACACAAGGTTTTTCTTTCGACATTTTCACTGAAATAGTTACTGCTTGGCCTCCTTTGATCACAAATAAATAATTTTCTACAGAAACCTTTCTCGAGATATCCTTTACAGAATGGTGAAAACCGCATCAAAATCCATCCATTGGTTCTCGATATTACCCTGACATCCAGAAGTCGGGGACTTTGTTTTATACTAAGTAGAGATTATTCGGTGTAAATGAACCAGTGAATAGTAACCAAAACATTACTAAGAGAATATAATAACGAATTTTTAAATATCCCTTGTGTTTTTGCTTCTCTGCCAGGGAAAGGGCAAATTTGACAGAATTCTCCACTTAATGTATAAAGTACGAAAGTTCTGTATAGGGCGGAAAGGTTTTAATTAAGTCTCTGAAAAAAAAACGACTATTTGCTTCATACATTTCTGAATTTCTTGTGGTGACCAACCACGGTCAGATGCAATGAAAACGAAATGTTCAATGCATGGTGATCAGTAGGGCAAGGCATTTGATGATTCTGCATCTTTTTTGTATGAAAGCCGGAAGATAGCTCGAGTATATAGTACATGAGTTTCATGAATTGACTGATTAAATAAGGAAAATTTGTTAGGGATATTTTTGCATTTTTTGCCATTTACAAGAGATAGGTCACCTTTGGATCAATTTTATGGCATTTTTTGGCATTTTTAATTGTTTTCTGGTAAGTGTTAGCCTATATTTTGTTATATTTGAATATTTAATTAATATTTTTATTTATGTTTGCAATACTTGTCTATTATGTTTAACTTAGGCAAATAACTTACTCAAAAAAGAAAGTAGACTTGCAACATAACCTGCTGCCACTAGTTTTCACTGTAAGGGTATTTTTAAACAGCCACTGAAGTGTGTTTTCTTAAATATTCTTTGTTAATTAAATGACACCTATTTGCTAGGGGAGTATTTGAAGAATATGCCAGTTCTAAAATATTTCTTTTTTTTTTCAGCAGGGCTGCAAAGTGATATTTACTCTGTTAGTAAAAAAAATAATTTAAACTTAATGCATTGTCATCCATTAAAGTTCTCTCTCAAATCAGCTACCGGCAATTGTTCCTTAAAGGATTAATAAAAAAGTAATTTACGAATAATTAATTGGTTTTCTTTTTTTTTTTCAAATTTTGCGCCATTTTTTAACCATTCATAGGTCATAAATGCGTTTTTATTTTGCAATTTCTTGCTACTTTTTGGTCATTAAATGCCTTGCCCTAGTGATCAGCATCTTGAACTAAAAGAACAATCAATGTGAGTCGTAGAGAAGGTTGGTTGGTTGGTTCTTAAGTTTAGGGGCTGCGACAACGCGGTCATGTAGCCCCGTGTACTTTGGGTGTGTGTAGAATCTGTCTGATAACCAGTGTTAATTGTGATGACTGTATTAGTGTGTGTTATCTGTCTTTTAATTTAAGTACTGCAACTTAGAATTTTTCAAATAGTTCCTGCTTTTGCCGCCAAGCGCCACCGTCAACGACTACTAGGCCAAGTCCAGAACTCAGCTACTAGACGCCACCACAGTCGGCTCTTGGCAACGAACGTAGAGACCTAAGGGCGTTGTTTACTTTTTAACCTATCCAATTTAGCTTCACACAGGTGCAATTAGTGGAAGGTTCTTTAACATGCCATAAATCTATGACTTGGGACCGCCGGCTTTACTTCCCCTCCGAAGGAAGGCATACTGAGGGATTGTTAACGCTCTTAAAAAATCATAGAGAAGAGTGGTTGAATAACTGAAAAACAAGTAAACTGCTATTCAATATGAACATACTAAATCCCATGGAGTATTTTATGGTTTAAAATAAAAGCCAGCTTACTACAGCCAAAATAATGTCTCAGGCTGAACAAAAATGGAGGGGCTCTGAAAGCTCTGTCCTAGGGCCCGTTATCGCTCTCCTCGGCCCTGAGCTTGAGTTAAAAATGATCTCGTGACAAAAATGAACTTGCTACTTGTTGAGGTCGTCACCACTGCAACGCCCGCTGTGGGAGGACAATGGGTGATGGCTACAGTGACTGGAGATGATGGCTATCGTAGCGCGCGAGCGACCTATTGTTCCCGTATCTGACTGCCGCAGAAGGCGCCGGAATGAGGGAGCATTGTTCAATAAAGTGTGGCCACAAGTATCCTTCATTTACTTCCACAGATCAAGTATTACACCACTGAAAGGAGAGAACCAGTGGTCGTTGGTGCTCTTAAAAAGGGGCTATGCATAGCACGTATCAATAAATGTTGACATCCATAATGGTCCATGTTCACTTGTACCATGAGCGAACTAGGAAACCGATGTTACTTGAATGGTTTTATTATGGTGGCCATTTTGACAATTGTCTCTCTCCAGTATTGCTAAAGTAAGACTACGGTATCCCCTTTCGTTTCACAATTTCATTAAAGACATTAGAGGCTTCGGTGGCGTAGTTGGTAGCATGCTGAACTGCTAGGCCCAAGATCCTTCAGTATATCTTCCTTCGGAGGGAAAGTAAAACCGACGGGTCCATGTCATAGATTTATGGCACGTAAAAGAACCTACCACTGCAATTGGTAGTACGTAGCAAAATGTGTAGGTTATATTTGGCTAGATGAAAACGCTCTATCAAGTTGAACAACTTGAAATTGAACGTGTTGGGAGTCCTCAGGTGTTTAATCAAAAATACCCAGCTGTGAACATTGGCTGCAATTCATATATAACTTAATATTATTAAAGACATTAGCATTAATCCCTCCATTTCCTAAAAATTTAGTGAATTGTTTTTAAGGATTTCATCGTAGCATTCAGCTTTCTTTTTATATAGTATGGCCTCAGGTGCCATCTTTGTTATTTGACACCCAGAGGGCAGCTTGCATGTCGAATTTTGTTGTTCCTTGAAGCACTATGAAAGTCAAGGAGGTTAGATATCTAAGCTCCTTGACACCATAGCGCTTTCTAGTAGAGAAATGAGGAACTTTGTGTTGGCGGAAAATCCCGAGATTAATTTTGCCATTATGAACACGGCCTACTGAATTCAAATGTGTTCTTTAACATGCCAACATTGTATGACATGCGTGTCGTGACTTTTGCCGCCTTTCAAAAATCACTTACCACGGCCAGAAGCGAACATGCAAGCTTTGGGTTAGTAATCCGACACGAGAACCACTCACCCACCGTGGCGTGACCTAACAACAGTGTGATAGTTAACAATGTCATGGATGACCGACGCGACGGTGGGGCTCTAACCCACGTCTACCAGGTCCGCTAATAGCTCGGCCCCATGACCTAACGCTGCACCTTAGCCAACATTGCTACCGCTTTTAAACTGTCAGTTAAACTATATTATTGCGATGACAGCTCTAATGTAAGACCCCTTCATAGGTGTTCACTCTTACAAAGATACAAATATGAACCTAATATTTGCATCTCAGCTTGAGTCACGAATTATTAAACTTGTCTCTTTGACGCCACTGGCTTGCAGAATTGTTATATTATTATTTATGTATTCGTTAATTCCCCATAAGGAGAGCGTTACAACACAATCAATTTTCATGTTTCATTCTGGCCCGGTTGTCTCTCTTTGGGAGTTTGCTCAAACTTCTGTTGTCTCTCTGTATGTGCTCCTGTCTGCGATGTCTTCTGTAGAGATGCTTAGTTTCTTTTGGTCCACGGTTTCCTTTACCCAATTGGTTTTTAGTGTGCTATTCGTAACTATATTAAAAAATTTCTTGGTCAGTCTATCTTCGGTCATCCTTTGTATATGTCCATAAAATTTTGCCCTTCTTTCCCTTATGTTGTTTGTAATCGCCTCTGTCTGTTTGCACAGTTCTATTGTCGGTCTCTTTATCCATATTCCCTCTTTCTGAACTGGCCTGTAGATCTTTCTCAGAATTTCTCTCTCTTGTTTTTCTAATTCCTTGATTTTTGTTCGTCCCTTGATTGCAGTCGTTTCTGAAGCGTATAAGGCCTCTGATAAGACTACTGTACGATAGTGTCGTAATTTGTTTTATTACATAAATCAAGACACAACATTCAAATTAGTATTTAACCCCAGAACCACACTATGAAAATTTCAGCATTTATGCCACACTGTGGGTCTCTGGTGACTCAGTTCTAACAAGTGACATAGAAATTAATTTGTATTTGTATTTTTTAAATTCCCATGTTATTTCTCTTCTCACTCATCAAGAGACGTTGACGTTGTCGTCGTTGTCGGTGACGTTGTTCATTTATTTACAGGCATTGTGATATCGTCGTCATTTATCCCCGTGAACTTATGTATGTGTATACAGGGTGAAGAAAAAATGTAGCATTTGGGAGGTCGGCATGCGACTCCTCATCCAAATGCAAGACAAAAGTTTCTATCACAAAATCGGAGCAGGTGCAGTTTGAAAACATAAGTATGAAAACGACAAGCTGGTAACACTGTCACATCCTGCAGCGCATCAAAATGTACAGAGGAATGTGTAGGCCTATCACCCCGCACTACCATACCAGCCGTCGTAGCTCACTGAGTAGACTGCTGGGTTATTAAACCCACATCCACCATGGAGCTACGGTTCGAATCTACTTCAGATTGGTTTCCTTTTTCAGTTTTTATTTCTTTTTGTGTGAGGTCCGTTCCCTAGTTCTCGTCGTTTATCTGCGTTTATAAGTAGGACATCATTGTAAACGTACAGAATGGAATTATTGTGCGTAGCATCATAATGAGCAATCCGCTGTAGCCTACCTATTGTGCTTTTTATACCTCATTGGATAAAGACGATGTTACTGTATCCACTATTATGTTCTATTGCCAATATTTGGGCCATGGACGAAACAAAGTGGTCGATTACGTTTGTAAGAAGTGCATGTAAACGCAATACATAATGCATTGCATTGTGGAGGTGTACAGTACATTGGATACAATTAGATACATTAACTGAAACAAATCTTGGTGCACACGCGACTCGACCATCGGCACGTTCGCATGACTGGCATTCACGGCATTACCTCTTCCCACTGAGCTAATGAGTCAGCTCCGGCGCAGCGCCGAGTTCATGCGACCTGTTCCTGGCCACGCTGCACGCAGTTACAGCGTTGCCAATTGTCTGGTTTCTTAACTCGCATTTCTATTAAACCTATTGGCGGGACTAGGTTTTGCTAGATAAACCTTTGTCGTGATTTTCGACGAAGAATCGCATGCCGATCTCCAGGTGCAGAATTATTGTCTTCACCTGTATATAGAATATGTAGGATAACCTGTGTTATTGTGGTGTCTGTAATAGTGTATATATTTGTAATGCAGGTGAGGATTGGCAAAAGGGGTAGCCGTGGCTTTAAGTTAGGACCCATCCCGATATTTACCTGGAGTAGAAGTGAGGAAACCACAGAAAACCACTTCCACGATGGCTGAGATGGTAATCGAACCCAACTCATTTTTGCCTCAAGAGGTGGAATGGATCCCGTTCCAGCCCTCAGACCAGAATTAAATTTACTGGCAGAGCTGGGAATCGAACCTTGACCTCGGGATATACAGCCATAAATGATAGCCGCTATACCTAAAGGTGTTCACGCCACGAGGTGGACAGAAGTAATTTAGTACTGTAGTTAATAGTGATAGTATTAATTTTCATAAAGGCGGTTGATACCCTAGATGTTTCGTCTCTTTAAACAACGTTAACTACAGTACCATCAAATAAGTTTACGACGAGGTGAGTAGCTGCCAATCTGTCGACAGACAAGCACTGCGGAAGCAGTCTGGTTTGTTTATTTTCGAAGCCGCACACCAAACGAGGTGACATTACTTTCTTCGCAGAAGACTAGATGGAGGGTAGGTCACATCCGGGATGGCGAGATTATGCAATAAATCCAGCAAAGTGGTTTCTAAATCACTTTCCCCACTTCGGCACCCTGTGCTCAACAGAAAGCGCTGGCTTAAGCGAACGCATTAAATGATTTCTCTTTCCTCGGAAGAAATTCGGGTCATAAAAATGTAATTCTACTCAAGCAATGAATGGAAAATAAATCTCTCAGGAGTATAATTCACGTTATCAGAGCTTAGAGAAATATGAAACCTGTAGAATAAACCATAAGAAAGATTATTTTTGTTGAAGTCTAGAAATGTATCATAGGCGAATCTTAGCAATAACACAGCTTGCCACGGTGGGTGAGTGGTTATAGTGTCGGACTACCAACCCCAAGATTGCAGGTTCGCCCCTGGCCATGGTAAGTGATTTTTGAAGGCGACAAAAATCACGACACTCATGTCATACGTTGTTGGCATGTTAAAGAACCCATTTGAATTCAGTAGGACGTGTTCAATGGCAAAATTAATCTCGGGATTTTCCGCCAACACAAAGTTCCTCCATTCTCTAGTTGAAAGCGCTGTAGTGTCAAGGAGTTTAGATATCTAACCTCCTTGACTTTCATAGCGTTCAAAGGAACGACGAAATTCGACATGCAAGCTACCCTCTGGGTGTCAATTAACAAAGCTTGCACCAGGCACACGAGGCCATACGATATTATATTATTATTAGCAATAACACACGAGAAAAGGTAGATTCTTTTTATAAGGTTCGGGAGTAGATGGCGATACAATAACAGCTGTACACCCAACGGCTCCGCTGACGTAGATAATCGACCATTTACGAGGGGCGCACAATATTGTTTTTCAATTTATTTTTTTCTACCAAAATGAAGTAGTACATTACACATTAGTTGTTACGTCCACCTTCACAACATAATCTCCTTGTAATTTTATGCTCTTTTGCCATCGATGTGTCAATCACTCCAGACGTTCCTGAAACCATTCTTTAGGAACGCTGCATACCCATGCCTTGACAGCTGTGTCCAGAGGTTTCTTCATGTTCCCAAACAGGTGATGATCACTTGGTGCCAAGTTGGGAGAGTATGGTGGTTGTGGCAGCACCGTGAATCCCATTTGAATAATGGCAGCGGTGGTCTCTCGGCTAGTGTGGGGGTGGGCGTTGTCATGTTGCAGATGAACACCTATAGCTCATTTTCCTGGCCGCTTAGTTTGAATGGCACGACGTAAGGGCTTAAGGGTTGCCACATTTGCTGCACTGTTAATCGTGGCCCCCAATTCCAGCCAGTCAATGAGGATGATGCCCTTTGTGTCCTAAAACACTGTCGCCATTCGCTTGCCAACTGATGGCACTGTTCGACAATTATTTGGCAGTGGACTGTCCCTATGCTTCCGTTGCATGATCGCCGTTTTGCGGATTGTGCAGAACTGGACACAGCTGTCAAGGCTTGGGTACGCAGCACTCCGAAAAAATTGTTTCAGGAATGTCTGGAGAGACTGAAACATCGATGGCAAAAGTGCATAAAGTTACACGGAGATTATGTTGAGAAGATGGACGTAACAACTGATGTGTAATGAACTTCATTTGAGTTGAAAAAAAATAACGTGTAAAACAATAAAGGACGCCGCTCATACATAATAGAATTCAAGTTCTAATTGTATGTATTTATTATATTGTGTTGTTCTAATTTATATCCAGTTCACGCGCATAATACTCATACATAAGTCATAAACCCTTATAAAACGAACTACCCTTATACAGGGTGATTCTTTTGCTGAAGCGTGGCCGGGGGCCGGCCGCGGGGCGCGTGCGCCTTCCGCCAGCCAACCAAGCTCGCACCGCGGATTGCGAGCAGGTGGAAACCGTAACCAAGTACATTAATTAATGGTAAATTCACCAGAAACTTATTATTAAAGAACTTACCTATCCACAGAAGATGCTGAGAGTGTTCTCCTTCTGCTGACAGACAGGCGTTGTACCGTGTAAATAAATTAGCGTTTACACTTTGTGATTCCCTTGTGTTGTGAGGGATATCTGCTGCCGTATATTGTTATCCAGCTCTACTAGACTACAGGTAATTGATCTGTACACTTTGTATTTTAAATTAACCCACAATTGAACATCAAACGATCTTAGGTCCATGCTTCGATTAATAACAGTAAACACGCAGGGGGGTACAGGAATAGCTACAATATGTAACGACGTAACTTCCAAAGTTACTTTCTGTCAACTGAAGGAGAGTATTTTTAGTATCTGCTGTGAAAAGGTAAGTTCTAACCTTTAACTGGTGACGTGAGGTCATTCAGATTCCCAAAAAATAAATATAAACATGTGTGCTTCTTTAATTAAATCTTGAAGATGTTGTTTATGTTACCTTCTTATTTGTGCGCTGACACTACACACCCTCGTTGATGAAAGTTAGCCCTTGTTAGCTAGCCTCCACCTCGCGCAACCCTGCGGCCTGAACTCGGTTGGCTGGCGGAAGGCGCGCGCGCCCGGCAGTCGGCCGCCGGCCCTGCTCCAACAAAAGAATCTCATTGTATAACGACATTCAAACTGCGAATCGTAATATAAACACCATCTAAACGCACTACACGTATTGTAGTTAGATACTATTTGTATATAAATTTAAACCTCAACACAGTGATCAGGATCTGATGATGAAAACATTAAGGGTGAAACGCGTAATCCTAAAATTGCCCCATTAAAATAGTGATCGTAACTATTACATGTTATTTGTTTCAGGAATGTTATTTACTTATTATTCATATTATTCATATATGTTATGCATTGTACCCTGCCCAGTGATTGGGCAAATTGGTGTTGACCGACTGAAGAGTTACAACTAACACTTTGTATAGGCAACACTGAAAGAATGGCTTCTCTCTCTTTTTCTTTCCTTCTTTCTTTCATCTGTCCAAACAGCTGAGCAGTTGTGGTGTTTATCCTAAATCCGCAAATTTTCTGATCTTATTACAAATGTAAGTCTCTCTGTTAAATCCTTTTTCACTTCGATAAGCCATCTGATTTGCGTTTTAGGATTTTGTCAAAATGGTCAAATAGTTTTAGTCAATCTTCTGGGACCATTCGGACCAAGTGATATTAAAAATAAGTTCTTCACTTTCTGAAAGCATCTGATAAGTTTTCAGTTTGGGATAAATTTCTGTATTACATTTTTCTTGGTCAAGGAGTTTTCCTTTCTTTTTGTTTCCAATTCTTTGTTTTCTCTTTTTTTTTTCTTCTTTTTTTCTAAGACCAAACTTTTCGCTCCAAAAAGGCATTCTGGTTTTATAACAGCGTAGTAAAGTTGATTTCTTTTGTTTTTACTCAGTGAATTTTTGTTGTAAATTTCTTTCTTTAATTGATAGGTTAATCCCAATTTTCTGAGCTCTAATTTTGTTTGCTTCTTTATCCAGAACCTTTAGCTGTATTATTTCCCCCTAGATACTTAAAAAATATTCACTCTATTGATCTTGTGTTCAGGAATCGTGAAGCATTTGTAACATTAATTATGCATTCTGTATTCTCAAAGAAATTTGTAACCCTGCCTCTTCTGCTGTCTCCCCCGAAATACGGTACTTACCGGTACTTCCTCAGTTGCCGCATCAATAATTTGGAAAATATTATTTTTATTATTTCTCTTTTTCCAAAGTTTGGGTCAGACAAAGAATTAATTTGTTTTGTGCGTCCCCATGCATACATTTTGTGGGCACCCTAACATGTTACAAGGCTATCATATTTTTGACGACACCAAGAGAAGAACACTAGGCTAATGTTGTCCAATGCAAGGGCAGCCAGACAACAGTGTAATTTGCACCATATAGTTCGTCCCATGTCCGCTGTCGCGAGCTGTATTGGGCCACTATTGTTCTCGCTTAATAATAGCCAGGACACAATGTAAACTTTTGAAAACACGGCTTTATCAAGGAAGTGTTGCAGAGTGCCCTGTGATAGCTCTGGAACAATGCTACAGAGTACAAAACTGCTGATTGCGCCCACTGAAGTACCAACTTACCATCCTATCACCGTCTGATAACACTTATTTGCACCCATACACCGTGAAACATTCAATGTCCCTCGTTCAATGCATTGATAAAAATAAGTAGGCCTACGTTTTTATGTACGAGAGGTGTAACATAATAGTACATTATGCAACGAGCCTATAATGGCTATAATTAAGACACGAGTAATTTTATAAAACGAGCGTATGCGAGTTTTATAATTTCCATATGAGTGTCTTAATTACCATTATAGGCGAGTTGCATACGACTGTTTATGTTCGACGATAATTATAACTTTATTATATGTTTTAACATAAATATTCATAAATATCTGTTGAGAGTCAGCTACTTGAATTTTCTGATCGCAGAGCGAGCGTTGGGTGTTATATCTCTGTCTTTCATGATCTTTGAACGACCGACGCATGCGCTCTGTGTGCTTGCAATGCCATATGGTGGCCGTATGTTTACATCTGCCGCCCCTCAGTAATATTGTCACTGGAGTTGTTTGAAGACAATGAATGCGCCGTGTAGAAATTATATTAAGGTACAGTGCTATTTGTTGTCTCATATTCGCCAGTTTATTTACGCGAACATATGGACAGTGCGTATTCCATGTCGGTAATTTATTATAGTTCGATGTTGTGTTTATGTCCGACATGTTGGATTTTGAGCGCACGCGTGAAGGTATCGTTACCTAATTGGTCAATGAACGAGCTCTGATTGGCTGGAGAAACTGTATCATAATGAAAAAGAGTGTTATAATGACCATCATTATCATACAGTTTTCTGACCCATAATAGTGAGGGTCGAACATAAAATAGTTTTCACTCTTTGGCTTTGTTTCTTTATCTTAAGAACTTGGGGATATCGCGGTTGTCAGTTTCTGGCGTGTGTATGCAAACTGCTTATTATTACATGTGCGATTGTGATGTCTAATACATGATCGATCCACCTGTACCTGGATCATTTTAAAACTTCAACTTTAGGGCACAGCGTAGAGTAGGTCTAGTAATGCTTTTTGTCTCTACTGCCAGAGTAACGACGTTGTGCGAAGTACAGTATAACACTATCGTAAGTTAATAAATTCTGAGAAATTGTAGCGCTTTCCGAGTCAAACTGTGGCAACAACACAGATTTGTGGTGAGGAGATTCCTAAACTGACTTCAGTGAAACTAAAGCCACCATTGCTACGTCGAATTCATAAATTGAATGTTGCTAAGATACCCTCCAACCACAGCGTACTGACCAAATGATTCCATATGTAGCAACCAAATATCAACCATACCATTCACAAGTTCTGAAGATGGTACAAAAAGCCAGTAGTAGGGGGATGATAGGGGTTCTGCCCCACTTCAGAACCCCGTTATTACCACTACTAAGCCTCAGCCATGTTAAATATCTCTCGAACGCATGGTCCGATTTTGACAAATGGCGTGTCAGTGGACTCGGGCTGACGTTCTCTTTCCTATGGACCATGTATTATATTTTTCAAAAATTCTTTGAATTTTTTTGTTTTGCAACGTTGGTGATAGTTTGAAAACCAAACATGGTAGAACGTTGTGCCATGGCTCAAACGAACGGCCTTTATGACCTTTATTTTTTGTAATAAAACTTTTTTATTTTTTATGTTTTTTTGAAAACACTCGAATTTTGAAAATCCTATATTTTGGAAACTAGGAACTCTACAAAAAAAGTTTGTTTGACGTAAATGAAAGGTCCCTACCCCCTCTACCTCAAAAATAAATTTCAAGTCTCTAGGATGAAAACCTGTAGGTAGTAGTGTGGTAGTGAGAGAGCTGTCTCACTTAGGAAGTTGTGAGCCCCTGCGACCTTGGAATGGAAGGAGCCATGCTAGGAGGGCGTGCTTGGATTCGTTTTTTTCGTCTCGTCGTGCTCTTTACGGGAATGTAGGTGTCGAAAAGGTGAAAATCTGGAAACACGGTCTTTTTGGGGTAAAAACGTGATTTTAGACTTTTTGCTATATCTCGCGAACCAAGTATGCTAGAGACATGAACGAGGGGTCCAAGGACTCGGAGTGACGTCCTCTTTGCTATGGACCACTCGTTATATTTTTTAAAAAAATTTGGAAACGCGATTTTGGGGTAAACACGTGTTTTTTGTGATTTTTGCCGATATTTCACGAACCCATAACCGTAGAGACGTGTACGAGGTGTCCTAGGACTCGGGCTAACGCCCCCTTTCAAATGTGGTAGATATTTTTTTTTCCAAAAAGATAATTCACAAAGGGCCTAACGCCATACATGTTGAAAAAACGTTTTCTTTTTCTTTACCTGTTTATAATGTTTATGAAGCGTGGTGGTTGAGAGAGACGATACTGCTGGATGTGTGTGTTTCAACAAACCTGTCGCTGACCAAGGTGGCTGTGTTCAATAGATCAATTGATATTTCGACGAGTCGGTGTATGACAGAGCGAGGGTGCGTTTTCTGATATTTTACCTTTAACGTGTAAACGGTGATGAGAACTTGGTTCTATGTTGATCGAAGCGAGTACAGAAAACACACTTGCCGAGGAGCAGGAGGTGAATGTCATTTGAGCTTATGGGAAGGCGTTGATCTGACTTGACAACAGGTGACGCTTGAAGGTGAAATAATCTGACCATTGTGCTGGCAGGGAAGTGCGAAAGGCGTGCACACATGTGTGAAACCACAGGCACGCTAAACCAGTGACATCCTGTCTCGCTTCGTACGTGACAAAATGCAAGTCCATGTGAAATTTGATCTACCGCAGGTGTTCACCTGGGACGTTATCTGTCCACGTGCGCGATAACTGTTAACAAGTTACATCCTGTTTTGCTTCGTACGTGACAAAATGCAAGTTCATGTGAAATTTGATCCGGCACAAGTGTTCGCCTGAGACGTTAGCTGCCCACGTGCACGATAAGAGAATGTTCAAAGCGTGGGAAAAAAAAAGATTATACATGCAATGTGATATATAAAGACACGTCGCTGACATTTCCACTCGCACTTATGTGACTACTTTTGAACACGCTACAGCGTTGTGTGAAACACTTGGCCTTGTTTAACAGTTTTGGTGTTGGTGGAAAATACTTATTCTTGTTGTGAGGTAGGTATATATTTATTCATTTATACATTTATTGATTTATATATAAATACATGCAATTATTTATTGATTAGGTAATTAATGATTTTATTTATTTATTTGTTTGCAGATAACCGGCATACCTTACATGTCAGAGGGAGAAGAAACTATTGCACTTTTGAGCCCACTAGAAGGGAAGAGTAACAAGTCACTGCAAGTAAAGGTGAGATGATTTTTTTTAAACTAACTTGTTTCATTTTTTTTGTTTTATGTTTTATTTTATGAAATGTATGTATTAACCTGAATTTAGGTATTTATAGCGGTTTATTTTATTTATTTTTAGAAACTTGGAAAGAATAGCCTTACCGCCGTAGCAGTCGCTGAAAAAAACCAGAAACGCACTAAAGCGAAACCACTGCCAAAGAGTGAACTGTTTAAAACTCAGGTAAGTCCAACTTAAAAATGCTATTCCATTTTACCACTACTGAAAACTCGTAGACAAAAAAAAATTCATTACCTGTACATGACTGGGACAATGATTGCTTTCTTGATTAATGGCTATGTTGTTGTTGTTGACTGGGAAAAGTACAAGGCCATGTTGGATTTTCTAAAAATAAAATAATAAATTTAATTTATGGGTGGTTCCCTATGGACTCAACGAATATCCACAGGTTTGAACATGATAATGTGAACAAAATGACATGACATTCATTTTTGTTTATATATTGGTTAAAGGGAGGGTGGGGGAATGTAAATGACTGTAGCTTTATAAAAAAAGAAAATAAGTACATGGGTTACTGTTTGTGCCAACATACAGTTTATTTTTAATGGTGTTTTGATATATTAATGCCAATTAACGTTAACGTTTTATTTACAAGTATTGATTGATTGATTGATTGATTGAGTGATGGGTTATTTTGTTTGCTTTTAGGTGTCGTCATGTGCCATTAACGTAATGAACAGACAGTGAACAAGCATGCATTATGCTTTAAAGTACTCTGTGCAATGTTAATAACTTACAATAAGAAAACGTTTTATTATAACACATGGCGTTAGTACCAAATACAACAAGTGAGCAAGTTGGTTTACCACGTGGGTTAAATTTAAAATCAGAACATGATCGATGGTTAACATTTGAATCCTGGCCTGTAGGCTTTTTGTCGACGCATGAACTTGCAAAAGCCGGTTTTTTTTACTTGAACCGAGGAGATGTGGTGCGCTGTGTGTTTTGTCGTATTGAACTTTCACACTGGGAAGAAGGGGATGATCCCTTTAGAGACCATTTGCGATGGTCTCCTCACTGTCCTTACATGCTTGGAAAGCAAGTGGGTAACCTACCCGTGCATTCATTTTACCGAACCACAAGGCCTATGGCCGCTACTTACGTTGCTGAATCACAAATAAATAATAATAATGATGTATTACCAGCCAACGGTAGTGTCGATATATGTGGTCCATATGCCATAGACAGTGTTGAATTGGCGTGTGCTTTTGAAAAATTGGGAGTTTGCAAGACTAAAGCACTAGCACACCCAGAGTACAGCTCTGTTGAAAAACGTTTCGAATCTTATAAAAATGTTTGGCCATTAATATTAAAACACCTTACCAAACAGCTAAGTGAAGCTGGATTTTTTTATACTGGTGAAGGGGATAAAACAATATGTTTTTATTGTGGATTTGCTTTAAAGGATTGGCAAATGACTGATGACCCTTTTGTGCAACACGCTCGTTGGTTACCAAACTGTAAATACATGGTGTTGCTTAAAGGTCAGGAATTTGTGAACACTATTCGTAAAGAAAAAGTGATTGCAGCACAAGACATAAAAGTGCCTTTAGAGTTAGAGCACGTGGAGCAAATACATAAGGCTGAAAGAAAAGACTTGTCTCACGAACAGATACAAAAGTGTGACCAACAATTATGTAAAATTTGTTATCAAGATGAACTAGGTGTTGTATTTTTACCCTGTGGACACATGATAGCCTGTGTCAAGTGTGCATTAGAACTTAACACTTGTGCTATATGCAGAAAAGTAGTATCTGCAACAGTTAGGGCATTTCTTGCATAACTAGTATAATTTATTCGCCATGGATAGTGCAAAATCCCTAATTGCACAATATTATTAAAGCTGTTTTAGAGTGTAATAGATATGCTTTTGTTTTGTTTATAGACTACTACAATGAATGTTTTGAATGCTGTGGGACAATCATGTGGCTTAGAGACAAAGAAGCTCAGCGAATTGCCAATGCATATTCCATTCCGCATTATCAAGATTCGGAAATTGAAAACAGCATATGGTGATCGTGTACTTTGTGTATGTGAAAACTTTGAGACATTTCTGCCTATACGGTTTAATGATATGTCGGAGAGTGTTTTTGATGAAGTCAATAATGCTGTGCAACCTGTACACTTAATTTATGAAGGTTTTAAAAACAATAGGTGCATGGTTCGTTTTAATTAAATAAATAAATAATGTGAAATAATAATGGAAATTATAAGTAATGACAATATACTGAAAAAGAAAGAAAATATGTGCATAGAATAGTAATGTTTTAGTGTTTAGTGTTGTCTTTAAAAATATTATGATGAAACCAAAAAAAATGTATATAAAGTTTGTAAATAAATGCAAAATGATGTTACAATGCTGTTTTATTTTATACAAAGTTAGTATATTTAACATTGCAGAGTATACATGATTATGACAATAAATGCATACTGAATACAAGCCTTTCTCACATTACAATAGTCTGTTATAGTTTTAAACACAAGGCTTGTTGTAGATCATTTTATAGCAATGTCCCTTTAATGTTGTTTTCGAAAAGTGGGGAAGCCACAATGGTTGTATTGACATAAAAACCTTATGGTTATTACTATTTAGTCACTTTGATCCCCTTGCAGATCAACAGCAGATGACCTAGTTGTTCCACTCTTTAAAACGACAACAACAACACTACCTCTTGCATAGTTTGTGATGTTGATGGCTCTTGCGACGTGGAAGATGGATTAAAAATAACTTTGAGAACAGGGGTTAAACGTTGATCATTAAACAATGCACTATTTTGAGTAGCAATATGGTTTTCTTGATTTTTTGTCGACGGCAACTGTGTTTCATGCGGTACACTACATTGATGATCACTGACACTTAAAACCTCACTATTTTTACTTTTTAGGTCACCACGACAATGTTTGGAACGTTGCTTTGAACAACGCCAAATAACAGTTCCATTTTTATTGGTTCGTTTCACAATATATGAATATCCTTTATAGTATGCGTAAGGCTTACCATACCTAGTCACTGATACTTCCATATCAACTGTCGAGCATAGACTAAGCTCTAGTAAAGTCAACTTGGTAATAAGAATACTAGTTTAATGTGAGAGCAAATATGGATCCAAAGAGTTCAGGTAAAAGTGAAAGCAAATAAGCAAATATTAGAAACAAGAGTTGGGGTGAAAGTGGTCGCAAAGTGGTAGACCCATTACACAATAATTTCAGCACGACGAAGCTCTTGTTCAATTTCTTTGATTTCCCAATCGTGACCAGTATGGCCAGATTGACGTGAGGCATGCAACAACTGTAGCCGCTGGACGAGCTTATTGGGATTGTGCCAGTATACAAATTTAACAAATGGATTTTTAGGTGTAAACAAAGCATTACCATTATCATGATCATTATCATCATCGTCATTATCATCATCATGATCACCATTATCATCATGACCATCATCACTGTTACTATATAGTCCTTTTTGATCCTCTTGCAATACCACTTTATTTATAGTCTGAGTTGATTTTGACAGTGTTGAAGGTTTCTTGGACGTTGACAACTGTCCTAACATGACGTTTTGAGGACATGATAAGTCCTTTTGAACAAACACTGTACTATCTTTAGCCGCAATATCGTTTTCTTGAACTTGCTTTTTAGCATTTTGATAATTGTTTGTAAACAGTAAGCGTGGTTCGTTTCGAGCACTACATTGATGAACACTCACACTTAAAACCTTTCCATTTTTACTTTTCAGATTGCCTCGACATTTTGTTGACCTCTCTTTTGAGCATCGCCAGAATATTATTCCATTCACATTCTGGCGATTATAGTTATAGGAGTAGCCTTGATAGAGTGCACGTAGCCTACCTTTGTTGGTTGTAATAAGTTCCATAGTAGTAACTGACCTGTCAGTACGATGTTCACACTACAAAGGTTACAACTGTTTTGCTGATGGAGTGACCTACTATAAGCTTATATATTGGCTTATGTGTTGGCTTTTTGTGTTGGCTTTTCGTGTTGGCTTTTGTGTTGGCTTATGTGTTGGCTTTTTGTGTTGGCTTTTTGTGTTGGCTTTTCATGTTGGCTTTTCGTGTTGGCTTATGTGTTGGCTTTTCGTGTTGGCTTTTGTGTTGGCTTATGTGTTGGCTTTTTGTGTTGGCTTTTTGTGTTGGCTTTTCGTGTTGGCTTATGTGTTGGCTTTTTGTGTTGGCTTTTTGTGTTGGCTTTTCGTGTTGGCTTTTGTGTTGGCTTATGTGTTGGCTTTTTGTGTTGGCTTTTTGTGTTGGCTTTTCATGTTGGCTTTTCGTGTTGGCTTTTCGTGTTGGCTTTTCGTGTTGGCATTTCGTGTTGGCTTTTGTGTTGGCTTTTCGTGTTGGCTTTTCGTGTTGGCATTTCGTGTTGGCTTTTCGTGTTGGCTTTTTTGTATTGGCCTTTCGTGTTGGATTTTTGTATTGGCTTTTCGTGTTGGCTTTTTGTGTTGGCTTTAGTATTGGCTTTTGTATTGGCTTATTTGACAAGTTATTTGTGTCAATGTATTTAGTGGATTTTTTCTTGGTGTTGGAAAGTAGTTGAAAGAGAGGGAATATTTAAAGACTTAACCTCAGCTCACTAACCTAACCTAACCTTTCAACTCTCAGATGTTAATTAAATTCTGTGCATTGTCGAGTTGGAGCCCAAGACCTCAGGGGTAAAAAAACAATTATTTTTGACGACTTATTTTGGTAACTTATTTTAATGGCTAACCTAACTTTACCTAACCTAACCTAACCTAACCTAACCTCAGCTCACTTTGGATATTACTAGTAAGTGTTCATATCCTCTGCTAGGTAGCATGCTAGTAGTACAGGTAGTGCTCATATTTACCGCTAGATAGCGGAAACATACTTTGCATGTTGCATGTGACACTTGTGAAGTTTAACCACATGCAAGACGTGCTTGTATAAGTTCTCTATTTAAACTCAATATACAATTAACCACTAAATGTTCAGAACTAACATGTATAGCCATGTTTAGGGTATATAGGAGACCCTTAGCAAGAAAGGCTGTCTAACCCACGAGTGTACAGCCTTGTCATACGCAGTAAGCCCCTGTTGGCAGAAAACAACAACAACAACAATTTGAGAAAGCCAACAGGGGCTTACTGCGTATGACAAGGCTGTACACTCGTGGGTTAGACAGCCTTTCTTGCTAAGGGTCTCCTATATACCCTAAACATGGCTATACATGTTAGTTCTGAACATTTAGTGGTTAATTGTATATTGAGTTTAAATAGAGAACTTATACAAGCACGTCTTGCATGTGGTTAAACTTCACAAGTGTCACATGCAACATGCAAAGTATGTTTCCGCTATCTAGCGGTAAATATGAGCACTACCTGTACTACTAGCATGCTACCTAGCAGAGGATATGAACACTTACTAGTAATATCCAAAGTGAGCTGAGGTTAGGTTAGGTTAGGTTAGGTTAGGTAAAGTTAGGTTAGCCATTAAAATAAGTTACCAAAATAAGTCGTCAAAAATAATTGTTTTTTTACCCCTGAGGTCTTGGGCTCCAACTCGACAATGCACAGAATTTAATTAACATCTGAGAGTTGAAAGGTTAGGTTAGGTTAGTGAGCTGAGGTTAAGTCTTTAAATATTCCCTCTCTTTCAACTACTTTCCAACACCAAGAAAAAATCCACTAAATACATTGACACAAATAACTTGTCAAATAAGCCAATACAAAAGCCAATACTAAAGCCAACACAAAAAGCCAACACGAAAAGCCAATACAAAAATCCAACACGAAAGGCCAATACAAAAAAGCCAACACGAAAAGCCAACACGAAATGCCAACACGAAAAGCCAACACGAAAAGCCAACACAAAAGCCAACACGAAATGCCAACACGAAAAGCCAACACGAAAAGCCAACACGAAAAGCCAACATGAAAAGCCAACACAAAAAGCCAACACAAAAAGCCAACACATAAGCCAACACAAAAGCCAACACGAAAAGCCAACACAAAAAGCCAACACAAAAAGCCAACACATAAGCCAACACGAAAAGCCAACACAAAAAGCCAACACAAAAAGCCAACACATAAGCCAACACAAAAGCCAACACGAAAAGCCAACACATAAGCCAACACGAAAAGCCAACATGAAAAGCCAACACAAAAAGCCAACACAAAAAGCCAACACATAAGCCAACACAAAAGCCAACACGAAAAGCCAACACAAAAAGCCAACACATAAGCCAATATATAAGCTTATAGTAGGTCACTCCATCAGCAAAACAGTTGTAACCTTTGTAGTGTGAACATCGTACTGACAGGTCAGTTACTACTATGGAACTTATTACAACCAACAAAGGTAGGCTACGTGCACTCTATCAAGGCTACTCCTATAACTATAATCGCCAGAATGTGAATGGAATAATATTCTGGCGATGCTCAAAAGAGAGGTCAACAAAATGTCGAGGCAATCTGAAAAGTAAAAATGGAAAGGTTTTAAGTGTGAGTGTTCATCAATGTAGTGCTCGAAACGAACCACGCTTACTGTTTACAAACAATTATCAAAATGCTAAAAAGCAAGTTCAAGAAAACGATATTGCGGCTAAAGATAGTACAGTGTTTGTTCAAAAGGACTTATCATGTCCTCAAAACGTCATGTTAGGACAGTTGTCAACGTCCAAGAAACCTTCAACACTGTCAAAATCAACTCAGACTATAAATAAAGTGGTATTGCAAGAGGATCAAAAAGGACTATATAGTAACAGTGATGATGGTCATGATGATAATGGTGATCATGATGATGATAATGACGATGATGATAATGATCATGATAATGGTAATGCTTTGTTTACACCTAAAAATCCATTTGTTAAATTTGTATACTGGCACAATCCCAATAAGCTCGTCCAGCGGCTACAGTTGTTGCATGCCTCACGTCAATCTGGCCATACTGGTCACGATTGGGAAATCAAAGAAATTGAACAAGAGCTTCGTCGTGCTGAAATTATTGTGTAATGGGTCTACCACTTTGCGACCACTTTCACCCCAACTCTTGTTTCTAATATTTGCTTATTTGCTTTCACTTTTACCTGAACTCTTTGGATCCATATTTGCTCTCACATTAAACTAGTATTCTTATTACCAAGTTGACTTTACTAGAGCTTAGTCTATGCTCGACAGTTGATATGGAAGTATCAGTGACTAGGTATGGTAAGCCTTACGCATACTATAAAGGATATTCATATATTGTGAAACGAACCAATAAAAATGGAACTGTTATTTGGCGTTGTTCAAAGCAACGTTCCAAACATTGTCGTGGTGACCTAAAAAGTAAAAATAGTGAGGTTTTAAGTGTCAGTGATCATCAATGTAGTGTACCGCATGAAACACAGTTGCCGTCGACAAAAAATCAAGAAAACCATATTGCTACTCAAAATAGTGCATTGTTTAATGATCAACGTTTAACCCCTGTTCTCAAAGTTATTTTTAATCCATCTTCCACGTCGCAAGAGCCATCAACATCACAAACTATGCAAGAGGTAGTGTTGTTGTTGTCGTTTTAAAGAGTGGAACAACTAGGTCATCTGCTGTTGATCTGCAAGGGGATCAAAGTGACTAAATAGTAATAACCATAAGGTTTTTATGTCAATACAACCATTGTGGCTTCCCCACTTTTCGAAAACAACATTAAAGGGACATTGCTATAAAATGATCTACAACAAGCCTTGTGTTTAAAACTATAACAGACTATTGTAATGTGAGAAAGGCTTGTATTCAGTATGCATTTATTGTCATAATCATGTATACTCTGCAATGTTAAATATACTAACTTTGTATAAAATAAAACAGCATTGTAACATCATTTTGCATTTATTTACAAACTTTATATACATTTTTTTTGGTTTCATCATAATATTTTTAAAGACAACACTAAACACTAAAACATTACTATTCTATGCACATATTTTCTTTCTTTTTCAGTATATTGTCATTACTTATAATTTCCATTATTATTTCACATTATTTATTTATTTAATTAAAACGAACCATGCACCTATTGTTTTTAAAACCTTCATAAATTAAGTGTACAGGTTGCACAGCATTATTGACTTCATCAAAAACACTCTCCGACATATCATTAAACCGTATAGGCAGAAATGTCTCAAAGTTTTCACATACACAAAGTACACGATCACCATATGCTGTTTTCAATTTCCGAATCTTGATAATGCGGAATGGAATATGCATTGGCAATTCGCTGAGCTTCTTTGTCTCTAAGCCACATGATTGTCCCACAGCATTCAAAACATTCATTGTAGTAGTCTATAAACAAAACAAAAGCATATCTATTACACTCTAAAACAGCTTTAATAATATTGTGCAATTAGGGATTTTGCACTATCCATGGCGAATAAATTATACTAGTTATGCAAGAAATGCCCTAACTGTTGCAGATACTACTTTTCTGCATATAGCACAAGTGTTAAGTTCTAATGCACACTTGACACAGGCTATCATGTGTCCACAGGGTAAAAATACAACACCTAGTTCATCTTGATAACAAATTTTACATAATTGTTGGTCACACTTTTGTATCTGTTCGTGAGACAAGTCTTTTCTTTCAGCCTTATGTATTTGCTCCACGTGCTCTAACTCTAAAGGCACTTTTATGTCTTGTGCTGCAATCACTTTTTCTTTACGAATAGTGTTCACAAATTCCTGACCTTTAAGCAACACCATGTATTTACAGTTTGGTAACCAACGAGCGTGTTGCACAAAAGGGTCATCAGTCATTTGCCAATCCTTTAAAGCAAATCCACAATAAAAACATATTGTTTTATCCCCTTCACCAGTATAAAAAAATCCAGCTTCACTTAGCTGTTTGGTAAGGTGTTTTAATATTAATGGCCAAACATTTTTATAAGATTCGAAACGTTTTTCAACAGAGCTGTACTCTGGGTGTGCTAGTGCTTTAGTCTTGCAAACTCCCAATTTTTCAAAAGCACACGCCAATTCAACACTGTCTATGGCATATGGACCACATATATCGACACTACCGTTGGCTGGTAATACATCATTATTATTATTTATTTGTGATTCAGCAACGTAAGTAGCGGCCATAGGCCTTGTGGTTCGGTAAAATGAATGCACGGGTAGGTTACCCACTTGCTTTCCAAGCATGTAAGGACAGTGAGGAGACCATCGCAAATGGTCTCTAAAGGGATCATCCCCTTCTTCCCAGTGTGAAAGTTCAATACGACAAAACACACAGCGCACCACATCTCCTCGGTTCAAGTAAAAAAAACCGGCTTTTGCAAGTTCATGCGTCGACAAAAAGCCTACAGGCCAGGATTCAAATGTTAACCATCGATCATGTTCTGATTTTAAATTTAACCCACGTGGTAAACCAACTTGCTCACTTGTTGTATTTGGTACTAACGCCATGTGTTATAATAAAACGTTTTCTTATTGTAAGTTATTAACATTGCACAGAGTACTTTAAAGCATAATGCATGCTTGTTCACTGTCTGTTCATTACGTTAATGGCACATGACGACACCTAAAAGCAAACAAAATAACCCATCACTCAATCAATCAATCAATCAATCAATACTTGTAAATAAAACGTTAACGTTAATTGGCATTAATATATCAAAACACCATTAAAAATAAACTGTATGTTGGCACAAACAGTAACCCATGTACTTATTTTCTTTTTTTATAAAGCTACAGTCATTTACATTCCCCCACCCTCCCTTTAACCAATATATAAACAAAAATGAATGTCATGTCATTTTGTTCACATTATCATGTTCAAACCTGTGGATATTCGTTGAGTCCATAGGGAACCACCCATAAATTAAATTTATTATTTTATTTTTAGAAAATCCAACATGGCCTTGTACTTTTCCCAGTCAACAACAACAACATAGCCATTAATCAAGAAAGCAATCATTGTCCCAGTCATGTACAGGTAATGAATTTTTTTTTGTCTACGAGTTTTCAGTAGTGGTAAAATGGAATAGCATTTTTAAGTTGGACTTACCTGAGTTTTAAACAGTTCACTCTTTGGCAGTGGTTTCGCTTTAGTGCGTTTCTGGTTTTTTTCAGCGACTGCTACGGCGGTAAGGCTATTCTTTCCAAGTTTCTAAAAATAAATAAAATAAACCGCTATAAATACCTAAATTCAGGTTAATACATACATTTCATAAAATAAAACATAAAACAAAAAAAATGAAACAAGTTAGTTTAAAAAAAATCATCTCACCTTTACTTGCAGTGACTTGTTACTCTTCCCTTCTAGTGGGCTCAAAAGTGCAATAGTTTCTTCTCCCTCTGACATGTAAGGTATGCCGGTTATCTGCAAACAAATAAATAAATAAAATCATTAATTACCTAATCAATAAATAATTGCATGTATTTATATATAAATCAATAAATGTATAAATGAATAAATATATACCTACCTCACAACAAGAATAAGTATTTTCCACCAACACCAAAACTGTTAAACAAGGCCAAGTGTTTCACACAACGCTGTAGCGTGTTCAAAAGTAGTCACATAAGTGCGAGTGGAAATGTCAGCGACGTGTCTTTATATATCACATTGCATGTATAATCTTTTTTTTTCCCACGCTTTGAACATTCTCTTATCGTGCACGTGGGCAGCTAACGTCTCAGGCGAACACTTGTGCCGGATCAAATTTCACATGAACTTGCATTTTGTCACGTACGAAGCAAAACAGGATGTAACTTGTTAACAGTTATCGCGCACGTGGACAGATAACGTCCCAGGTGAACACCTGCGGTAGATCAAATTTCACATGGACTTGCATTTTGTCACGTACGAAGCGAGACAGGATGTCACTGGTTTAGCGTGCCTGTGGTTTCACACATGTGTGCACGCCTTTCGCACTTCCCTGCCAGCACAATGGTCAGATTATTTCACCTTCAAGCGTCACCTGTTGTCAAGTCAGATCAACGCCTTCCCATAAGCTCAAATGACATTCACCTCCTGCTCCTCGGCAAGTGTGTTTTCTGTACTCGCTTCGATCAACATAGAACCAAGTTCTCATCACCGTTTACACGTTAAAGGTAAAATATCAGAAAACGCACCCTCGCTCTGTCATACACCGACTCGTCGAAATATCAATTGATCTATTGAACACAGCCACCTTGGTCAGCGACAGGTTTGTTGAAACACACACATCCAGCAGTATCGTCTCTCTCAACCACCACGCTTCATAAACATTATAAACAGGTAAAGAAAAAGAAAACGTTTTTTCAACATGTATGGCGTTAGGCCCTTTGTGAATTATCTTTTTGGAAAAAAAAATATCTACCACATTTGAAAGGGGGCGTTAGCCCGAGTCCTAGGACACCTCGTACACGTCTCTACGGTTATGGGTTCGTGAAATATCGGCAAAAATCACAAAAAACACGTGTTTACCCCAAAATCGCGTTTCCAAATTTTTTTAAAAAATATAACGAGTGGTCCATAGCAAAGAGGACGTCACTCCGAGTCCTTGGACCCCTCGTTCATGTCTCTAGCATACTTGGTTCGCGAGATATAGCAAAAAGTCTAAAATCACGTTTTTACCCCAAAAAGACCGTGTTTCCAGATTTTCACCTTTTCGACACCTACATTCCCGTAAAGAGCACGACGAGACGAAAAAAACGAATCCAAGCACGCCCTCCTAGCATGGCTCCTTCCATTCCAAGGTCGCAGGGGCTCACAACTTCCTAAGTGAGACAGCTCTCTCACTACCACACTACTACCTACAGGTTTTCATCCTAGAGACTTGAAATTTATTTTTGAGGTAGAGGGGGTAGGGACCTTTCATTTACGTCAAACAAACTTTTTTTGTAGAGTTCCTAGTTTCCAAAATATAGGATTTTCAAAATTCGAGTGTTTTCAAAAAAACATAAAAAATAAAAAAGTTTTATTACAAAAAATAAAGGTCATAAAGGCCGTTCGTTTGAGCCATGGCACAACGTTCTACCATGTTTGGTTTTCAAACTATCACCAACGTTGCAAAACAAAAAAATTCAAAGAATTTTTGAAAAATATAATACATGGTCCATAGGAAAGAGAACGTCAGCCCGAGTCCACTGACACGCCATTTGTCAAAATCGGACCATGCGTTCGAGAGATATTTAACATGGCTGAGGCTTAGTAGTGGTAATAACGGGGTTCTGAAGTGGGGCAGAACCCCTATCATCCCCCTACTGCCAGTGTTCACGCTCAGAAATCCAGACATGTAATGAAACGAAAAACCAACGGCAGGAATCTTCACTAGCATTCTCATTAACACAGTAAATCCCTTTAATAATATCCCGTTTACGAGTCCTGTTGACAGTTCAATGAACTAATGTGTGCATTTGGATTTCTGGAATGTCACTATCTTTCACAAGCGTAGGGTATGACACCTTTTTTTTTCAGGGAATTTTGTGATGGTGGAATGGGTTGAACCCCATAAAAATGCTTACAGATAGCAATGCATAAATAACTGAAAACAACCCTTAATTCAGCGACTACACACGCTACAAAATATAAACAAATTTCTTGCAAACAACTAATAACAAAACTAGTCTTTCTAATCATTCTAGTTGAAGTAATACTTTAATTCAGTTATTATTAATTCTTCGAATAAACTCTTGGATGCCCGTTTAATAATGCTATAATAATTATTGTTTGTATAATTGCTATTGTCCTATTAATTGTTGATGTTGATATTGTTGTTCTTTTAATTGCTGTTGCTGTTTAAAATGTGGGAGTTGATAAAGTAGTTGTTTTAGTTGTTGAAGTTGATGTTTCATGCTTGGACATCGTGGCTATTTATCCCCGTGTACTTGGGTGTGTGTAGAATTTGGCTGATAAGCTGTCTTATTGTGGTGTGTGTAATAGCGTATGTACTTGTAATTCTGGTGAGGATTGGGAAGGAGGTGGCCATGGCCTTTAGTGAGGAACCACCTCACCATTCGCCTTAAGTAGAAATGGGAAACAACGGAAATCCAATTCCAGGATGGGTGAGGTGGGACTCGAACCTATCTATTCTCAGTTTTGCCCCAGGAGGCTGAGTGTTCCCCATTCCAGCCCTCAGACCAGATTTAAATTTAATGTTTTAATTGTTGATGGTGAGCCTCCGTGTCTTAGGCGGCAGCACGCCGGCCTCTCACCGCTGGGTCCGTGGTTCAAATCGCGGTCACTTCATGTGAGATCTGTGCTGGACAAAACGGAGGCAGACAGGTTTTTCTCCGGGTACTCCGGTTTTCCCTGTCCACATTTCATTCCAGCAACACTCTCCACTATCATTTCATTTCATCTGTCATTCATTTAATCATTGCCCCAGAGGAGTGCGTCAGGCCTCGGCAGCCGGCACAGTTCATATCCTCTCTGCTAGATGGGGGCTTCATTCATTCCATTCCTGACCCGGTCGGAGACTGGAAGCAGGTTGTGGATTTTCATTTTCAATTGTTGATGCTGTTGCTATTGTTGATAATTGTAATTATTTTTATTGTTATTATATTGTTGATATTGTAATTGTTTATCTGTTAATTGTAACTCTTCAGTCGGTCAGCATAAATTCGTGTTGACCGACTGAGGAGATACAACTAACAGTTTGTATAGGCAACACTGAATGAATGGCTTCAAAACTTACTTAATTGTTTATATTTAATTTATAATATTGGTGACGTTATTTTGATTATTGTTGTTATTATAATTGTTGTTAATGTTCTATTGTTGATGTTCTTCAATTTTTTTAATAATAATAATGATATTTTACTTCTCTTTTAACTACTGCACCTTTTAGAGACACCGAGGTGCCGGATTTTTGGGGATCTTTAACGTGCCAGTAATCTAATGACACGACTCCCTCACATTCGCGCACCATCTAATGCCAACTGACTGCGCCAGGAGTCGATCCTGCAACCTTGGGTACAGCAGGCGCGAACGTTACCGCTGCGCCACGCAGTCAGACTGAATTTATAAGTAGTTAGTATCGTGATTTTGTTGATATTTTATTGTTGTTGTTCTGATTGTTAATAATGTTTTCTTCATTTTAAATGTTGATATTATTAGTTGACTTTTGGTTTGACTTATTGAAGTTGTAGTATTGTTGTTAAATTATAATTATTGTTCTTGTATTTATTGCCGTTAACTATGTTGCATTTAGGGGCTTGAGAGTTTATGGTTATTAGAACTGTATACCTACGTGTCTGAGGAATCTGTCTGATTACCGATGTTAATGTGGTGTCAGAACTAGTGGGTATATGATTAATAGTACCGGTATTTAAAAGTTAGAACGAGGCGGCCGTTGTCTTATGTTAGGCATCATACCAACATTGCCTACATTGGAAGTGGGAAACCACAGAAAACCACTTATAGGGTGGCTGGCGTGGAAATCAAATCCACCTCTTGTCAGTTATTTTAACAGCCACGAGATCAAAAATAAATGTATTGTCGAGCTAAAATTCTAGTCCAAGATCTCCGAGAACGAGTCTCAAGAAGTACAGTTCCTTTTCTTGAAGTGAAATTTCAATCACTGTGTAGAATTGAGCAAATCAGGTGTGAAGGGTTAGGGTAACTTAATCCTACGCACAATGAGTCAGTGAAATGAACGTGAATTGACTGAGCTAAATGCGGACTATCGCCAACGCAATTTATCACTCGTAATTCTAAAAACAGCCGCCACAATCGACCAAAATAAAACGTTTACACGCAGAATTAAACCCAGCCTACGAGATTAAAAATAAAACAAAAAATGTCTACTCAGATAATCTGAAATAGCTAAATGCAGCGCAGCACAGTTTTGTATAGCCTATGGTAGCCTACAGGAGGAGAGAGAAGGTCCAACATCATTTCCACTCGCACTATCAACACTGTGGCCTCGAAAATTAAAAATTATTTCTTTATTTCTTTCTCGTTTTCTTTCTTTCTGGCCCATGGTCTTCTCTTACACTTAATCAAGTGATATGGTACATAAAGGGAATATACATTTCATGATAATAAAATAATAATAATAATAACAATATATACACAATTTAAATAATAATAATAATAATCCAATCTGTACAGGGGGAATCTGGATGAAAAGAAAATCCCAAGACTTAAACCAGCACTCGAAGAAAATCTCAGACACATTTAGGAAAAGACGATTGAAATTTTACGGGCATATCCTCAGGGTGGGCAATCAGCGATTGGCCAAACGGATTCTTAACCTTGCCCTGTCAATGAAAGTTAAAAACACCTGGCTGCTTGAAGTTGGAAAAGATATTTAGGAAATAGGCATCACAGATGACGTTGTACTAGACAGAGCTAAGTTCAGAGAATTAGTCGATAATCACCGTTTTGCAGACCATCCAAGCACTACCACCAACAAAATCTGGTCAGAAGATCGCAAGAGAAACCACAGCGATAAGATGAAGAGATTTTAGGAGAAGATAAAGGCAATGCCTTCAGCTAAATAAGTTCAATCGTGCTCCTTAGTCGGGCATGACGAAGAAAGAAAGAAAGAAAGAAAGAAAGAAAGAAAGAAAGAAAGAAAGAAGAAGAATCCACTATCATCATAACTGAAGAATGCAAAATGTGGTTTTCCAATTAAGCACCACGGTATAGTGAAATACAATAAATCTCATTGATGCACATGGATGACATCAAACTATATGCATCCTCTGATAAACATATTGGCAATCTCTTCGCAATAACTGCTTTTCTTCTGATATTAGAATGTATTTTGGGTTGGATAATTATCGCACCCTCGCCATTCGACGGGGGAAATTAGAGGTCCGAGCATTTCAACTTGATGACGGTTGTTTCATTAAACCTGTAGAAGGTAATGAGACCTACAAATATCGTGGTCTCCTGCAATCTAATCGAACTGATCACAACGGCATTAAATATCGAACCGTAGTTATCTATAATCAACGCTTTAACAGGATTTTAAAATCAAAGTTGAATGGAAAGAACACCTTCAAGGCTATCAACACCTATGTTATTTCTGCTCTGACGTACACTTTCGGTATTATCAAATAGACGCAGACAGATTTGGAGAACGTCCTAATTAGTACACGTACCATCTTAACGAAGCACAGATGTCTCCATCCTAAGTCAGCTGTTGAGCGACTGTCAATCCCGCGTCAGAAAGGTGGACGAGGGCTTACGGACATTATCCAGTTACATGCAAAGCAAGTGATGAATATTCAGAGATACTTTCTAGGCAGACATGACTCTCCTATTCATCAAGATGCTGTCGAGGCATGTGACAAGTAGTGCATACCGCTGGAACTTATTCGCGTAACTGTACAGTTAGCCGCCGATGTGGAATGTGCAGCACTCAAGCTTTAGAAGTGGACGCAGGAAGCACTGTGCCTAAGTAGAGCCGTCATACGTATGATCTCAACCAGTAGCGTATCAACATTGATGCGTCGAACATCTGGTTGACTCAAGCAGACCTATTCACCGAGGCCAAAGAAATCATGGTTGTGTCTGATAAAAAAAATAGTATATAGTCAAGACAAATATACAGGATGATAAATACCAAAGATGCCAAATCGAACCTCAAACAATCCAACATATCACAGGAGGCTGACACGCAATCTCCTGTGCTTATTACATGAGAAGGCAAAACCAAGTAGCCAAAATAATGCACCTACACTTTGCTCAAAAGTACTTATTATCTGAAAATACTTTAGTTAGTTATTGTTGCTTAAAGGGGCGGAACTACGAGGTCATCTGCCCCTTGAAAATACTTTGCCTTATTATCAATATGTTCCTGAAACCGTATTGGATATTACTCAAGTTGTTATGGGACAGATCAGTTATTACTGATAAAACCACACCAGCAAACCGTTCAGATATCGTTCTTGTGGACAAAGTGTGGAAGAGAACCTTTCTCATTAATACCACAGTGCCAAATTTCCACAAACTGCAACAAACCTGATGTGGGAAAATCACCCAGTATCTGCCCTTGGCCGAGGGAATACGGCAAATGTGGAGACAGGAAAGTGTAGTGGTGCTGCCCTTGTCATCTACCGACATCATCCCTAAATCATTCTCTCGCTACCCAGAGAAATTGAGAATATATCCTGGTCAACATATTATCATGCAGAAGGCCTATTCCATAGTTCGCTCAATTCTCAATGTGCCACCCTGAAAGAATTTTCCATACCGTCGTGCAAATAAGCCGACGATATGTTGGTGCTGGTTGTTTTAAGGGGCGTAGGTCATATGATCCCATATTTGGGGTTATCCCACACAGCAAGGCACAATATGCTTAGTAATAAAAGAGCTTAGTTTTTCATACCATTTAATATTTAGACAGTGTACGAAAAGGTACCAGCTTCCAGATTCTCTAAATATTTATCTTGACAAATATTCAGACTCGAACCTAAACGCAGACGAGTAAAAAGGTTGAAGACAAGTTTACATCAGCACACACCATTAACGTAACGTATTTAAGTATATTGTATACATAAGTTATGGGTTCCAAAGTGTAAGTTATAAATTCAATGCTTGTAGATGATAGACAACCTTAAATTCCGTACAAAAAGAATACTATTAGCTACTTAGATACAGTGCAATGATAACTCAGTGCCTGGCAAACGAGCCGTTTCCAAATATACCCACACGAACAGACGTTGAGCTCTTACCGTAAGTTCTAGACCGGAAGTGGTTGTACAGGTCTGTACAGCTTAGTGCAGGCTGCAGCATAGAACGTCCGGGACCAAGACGAGGACCTGTGAACACAAAATAATAAGCAATGGTTCAGGTGCTCATTGAGAAATATTATATGATTCACATAAAAAGATACTTGAGGTGAAATATATTCAAATAATATACTCTTGCAACAATGGATAAAACACAATGAAGATCTGAAAAACTACTGACACGGCTCCCTCGCATTTACACACCCTCAAATGCCAACTGACTGCGAAAACATTCGATCCTGCAACCTTTGGTACAGCAGATGAGAAAGCCGCTGCACCACGCAGGCAGTCTAACAGGAAACAAATCTTAAGAAATGAGCATTCAAAATTGTCTCAATAGTACAGCGAAAATCTTGCATTTCTTTGAAAGTTAAAGGAAATATATTTGTTTAAAGAGACTTTAGCCCGTGCCAGAACTATATCACGGCCATCCCGCATACCAATAGAGCCGAGCGAGTGGTCTATACACATGGGGCACTCACAAGTAACCGATTGTGCATTTAAAACAAACAGAATTACCCGCAGCAGTGACGAGTTGCACTCAGATTTCAAAAATATCGACGATTTGATTTTAAAAAAAGTTCGATGAAACATATAAGCAGTGCCTGTTTCTAACTAAGAAGACCCACCTAAGGGCCCTCGAGGTACAGGAAAGGAATTTCTTGCGGAAAATAGTGGGACCAAGGATCTTTCCAGATAGAAGACGATGGTACAAACCAAATTACGAACTCGGCAAACACCAGGAAAACCTCACCGATGCCATCAGAAGGAGACGCCTGGCTTTCTACGGCCATCTGTACAGAATGGACCACCACAGACTGTCTTATAAGATCTACAAGGTAGCCAAGAAGGGTAAAGCCACTGGGTCCTTGTGGATCAAACAAATTGAGAAGGATTTTGCTAAACTTAATATTCAGCAAGGCACAATAAATGACAGGAATCACTACCGTCTGACAGTTGAATCCAGGCCTTTCCTCACATCCATTACAGAAGTTCACCACAACGCGTCCAGGAAATGGTCCGAGGAACGTAAGATAGAGTTCAGCAAGAAAATGAAAGATTACTGGTCCAATAGAAAGGGTCAAAATGTTATCACAAATCCTTAATATAATTATGCGTTGCCATCCACAGCATAAGTGGCGCACTCATATGTGGCGCAGCGTAATTTGAGATTTTCAAGTTTCCCGCTAGAGAGCGTTCTGCTCCTTTATCTCTGTGTTCTACTGCGCAGCCATTTTGCATTTAAATGCGTTTTGAAAGTTGAAACATTTGATTGTTTTAATTGTTAAAAGCCCATTGAATATGGATCGTTGGTTGAAGAGAGGATCTTTAATACAAAGTAGACCCACTGCTACAGGTAGCAGGGGCGGCTCCTGAGGTGGTGCCCGTGTGCCATGGCACCACCAATGTAATGAAAAGAGAATATGTGACTTTTCCCTCTCAAGAACAGTTTATATTACATTTACATTTTGAGGAAATTGTATGCATATTCTGCATTTATTTGAACGAGCGAGCAAACTGACATGCGTTCTGGTGGCGCTTTATTGAATTACTGAGCCAGACCCGACCGGCACTACCTAAGAACATCAGACCGCATCAGACACTGAACTGCAATAAGGACTAGTTTGGCTTGAGTGTGAGTGTGTTGTGTTGAGACGCATATTACCCTGAGGTAGAGCCAACGGCCCCGTGACGCGGAGCTTCAATTCTATCCACGAGATAGCAGCACGTCACAGGTAGGCTACAAGCACAAATTACATACACGTTAGAACTGCTGAACTGCTTTATCTTTCCACCACTAGAGTGCAGCATATGGCAGCACAGCTCCAGTGGTACCAGCTTGACGATATATCACTGTGTCTGACTATTAAATAAATTCAAACTACAAAATAGTATTAGTTCTTTATTGTTTGACATTTAGCAACTTTTTAGGCGCATATTGATGACGGGGAATATTTGTTCTCTCTTTGTAATGTAAAAATTCGGAATTTTTCAACGAGTTTTACTGTGTTTCGTTAGTTTAATTTGGCGGCACAGTCTCACGTCCCAAGCGTAAACACAAATTCTCAAGTTTGACTGCAAATGTGTATGAATAGTGTCCGTCGTTAAATAGCTTTTGTGTTCATTTATATTAGATGCAATCTATATGTATGTGCGATAAGTAAGGTTGTCTTAGAGGTAGGACATCGTGTTAATTTCATCTCATCTATTTATTTAGAGACTGCAACTGAAATTGCGACAAAGAGGCTGTGCACGCGTGTGTGTTTGCAATAGTCATGCTTATTTATTCTTATATAGGCATGTTACTTAATCTTGCATAGCATTGTGTATCATGCGGCATTGACCATATAAAAACGTTTTAATCTAAGTGTGCTTTTTGAATCGTTATATTATGCAAGCTAGGTTCCTTATTAAAATTTGATTTGTTTCATGATTGAAGATCACACAGTTCGAGCGCGACGTACGAATCCGTAGGATTCACAATGAGCTCTGTGTCACCTTTCGGAAGTGTAACAATGAATAAAATAAGCTAGTTGTTACAATCTCCATTTAGCAATAGGACCCTCACTGAAAAAATAGACATTAAAAATCTGGGTAGGCCACTTCCAAATTTAAATCTCCAGCAACAGTCAAAAAATCGATGCCGCAAATTCAATCCGGAGATTTATAGCAAAAACAAATGGATTTGTGGTTCCGAAGAAGACAATGCATTCTTCTGTTTTCCTTGTGTGTTGTTCGGCGGTGATGGGAGTTGGAGTAAGACTGGTATTAGGGATATAGGGCACATATGGTCTAAAATTAAAGTCCATGAATCATCAAAGCGACATATGGATAATGTTTTAAGCCTCTCATTTCTGGGCAAAACGAACATTCAGAGCAGGTTGGATAGTCAGTACAGACAAACTATTATCACTCACAACAAACAAGTAGATAAGAATAGGTATGTCTTAAATTTAATTATAAACTGTATCCGCTTTTGTGGTGCCTTGGAATTAGCCCTTAGGGGACATGATGAAACAGAAACATCCGAAAACAAAGGCGTATTTCGCGAATTGATTCTGTTTAGTGCTGAATTGGATAAGGACTTGAAAGTTCATCTCAGCCAGTCGTCTGTGTTTAAAGGCATCTCCAAGACTATTCAAAACGAACTGCTCGAATGCATGCTCCAGGTGTATCACGACGAAGTGTCCAAAGAAATAAAAAAGGCTGACAATATAGCAATAATCGCTGATGAAACAACTGATGTGTCTTGCAATTTTCAATTGGTTATTGTTTTGCGCTACATTGTTGAAGGAAGACCAGTAGAAAGATTTTGGAACTTTATTAATCCCGAAGGTCAAAATGCTCATGCCATTGCAGACAGCATTTTAAGTGAAATCGACCCCTTAGTGGGTGATCAACCCCGGAAATTGATTGCCCAAAGTTATGACGGAGCATCCGTTATGAGTGGTGGATTAAATGGTGTGCAAAAGTTAATCAAGGATAAGTACCCTAATGCAAATTTTATTCATTGCTATGCGCACCAACTTAATCTCATAATGTCTACAGCAGCCTCCGTTAATCGACAGACTCGCATCTTTTTCGCTCATCTCACAGGAATTTGTTCTTTTTTTTCGCATTCGCCCCAAAGATCGAAAGTGTTGCGCGAGATCATAGAGAAAAGTTTGCCTCGAGTATCACTCACACGATGGAATTACCATTCGCGTGCTGTGAAAGATATTTATGAAAATAGAGAAGACCTCGTCAAAGTTATGGACTCCATCGAAAGCAATGAGTCCATTAAGTTACCTTCCACCATTGAAAAAGCTGGAGCCTACAAGCAAAGGCTTAATGACAAGAATTTCATTTTCTGGCTAACATTTTTCAATAAGATAATGCCTCATGTTGACATAATTTTTAATCAGCTGCAAAAGAGAATTACTGACCCAATTAAAGTGAAACAAGACATTCAGCATTTTGAAGGTATCATACAGGCAATCAGGGACAATATTGATGAAATAATGAACGAGACTTTTATCAAAAGAGGCGAATCCTTACCTTCTAAAAGACCCCGAATTGGTGAGGACTGTAGAAAAAGGGACGCTCTGGAAGTATGTGATGCTATCCTTTCAGAGATAAAAATTCGCTTTCAGTTCACTGGACACCTCACAGCTACCAACCTATTTGCAGTTCAATATTTTGACAATTATATCAAAAGCTTCCCAGACCAGTATCTTGACGAAATGACGAGCGTATATACATTTCTTGATAAAAGAAAGTTGAAGGGTGAGCTGCAAGTATTCTATGCTAGGCCTGAATTGAGAGCGGTCTCTGGTGCCGTTCCATTCCTTTCGTTGATTCTGGAAGATGAGCTACACACATCAAAAAAAGTTTTGCATCACCTCGGTTCCAAGAGTTCCGGAACCTTTAAATACAAAGGGAATAGAGATCAACACAAACAACATTCCAGCTCGTTTTATTGCTCATGAGACCCACACATTGCATGTTGTACCATCATACAGCTAGACTTTCAGCATTTGTGGTCCAGATTGCAGTACACACCACTACCTCTAATACCCAGTAGCACGTCCTCTTGCATTGATGCATGCCTGTATTCGTCGTGGCATACTATCCACAAGTTCATCAAGACACTGTTGGTCCAAATTGTCCCACTCCTCAACGACAATTCGGCGTAAATCTCTCAGAGTGGTTGGTGGGTCAAGACGTCCATAAACAGCCCTTTTCAACATATCCCAGGCATGTTCGATAGGGTTCATGTCTGGCGAACATGCTGGCCACTGTAGTCGAGCGATGTCGTTATCTTGAAGGAACGCATTCACAAGATGTGCACGATGAGGTCGAGAATTGTCGTCCATGAAGACAAATGCCTCTCCAATATTCTGCCGATATGGGTGCACTATGGGTCGGAGGATGTCATTCAGGTATCGTAAAGCCGTTTCGGAGCCTTCCATGACCACCAGTGGCGTACGTCGGCCCCACATAATGCCACCCCAAAACATCAGGGAACCACCACCTTGCTGCACTCGCTGGACAGTGTGTCTAAGACGTTCAGCCTGACCAGGGTGCCTCCAAACACGTCTCCGACGATTGTCTGGTTGAAGGCATATGCGACACTCATCGGTGAAGAGAACGTGATGCCAATTCTGTGGGGTCCATTCAGCATGTTGTTGGGCCCATCTGTACCGCGCTGCATGGTGTCGGGGTTGCAAAGCTGGACCTCGCCATGGACGTCGGGAGTGAAGTTGCGCATCATGCAGCCTATTGCACACAGTTTGAATTGAAACACGACGTCCTGTGGCTGAACGAAACGCATTATTCAACATGGTGGCATTGCTGTCAGGGTTCCTCCGAGCGGCAATCCGTAAGTAGCGGTCATCCACTACAGTAGTAGCCCTTGGGCGGCCTGAGCGAGGCCTGTCATCGACAGTTCCTGTATCTCTGTACCTCCTCCATGTCCGAACAACATCGCTTTGGTTCACTCTGAGACGCCTGGAAACTTCCCTTGTTGAGAGCCCTTCTTGACACAAAGTAACAATGCGGACGCGATCGAACTGCGGTATTGACCTTCTAGGCATGGTAGAACTACAGACAACATGAGCAGCGTACCTTCGTCCTGGTGGAATGACTGGAACTGATCGGCTGTCGTACCCCCTCCGTCTAATAGGCCCTGCTCATGCATGGTTGTTTACATCTTTGAGCAGTTTTAGTGACATCTATGAACAGTCAAAGGGACTGTATCTTTGATACAATATACACAGTCAACGTCTATATGCCGGAGATCTGGGAACCGAGGTGATGCAAAACTTTTTTTGATGTGTGTATGTGATACTTTTGAAGAGACAATCAAAATCTAGAAGTTGCTGATCACAATGCCTCTCTCAACATCGGAAGCGGAGCGGTGTTTCTCAATGCTCAAACGGATAAAGACCTGTCTTCGGAACACAATGAAGGAAGAGAGATTAAGTGCCTTAAGAATGTTGTCGTGTGAGAAATCATTTGTGAACAAGATTGAGAACTTCAATTCAAAGGTGATAGACGTATTTGCCAACAAGAAAGAACGAAGAATGGACTTTCAGCACCGCTCTTATTAATTCAAATGAAGGTGTCGATCGAGGTTTTGGAACAAATATATTTGGTGAGTAGGCCTAGTATAAATGTTGTTTTCTTTAAATGATTTTTCTGAGAGGTTTGTTCAATTATATTTTTAAAAAGGGTTTTTATTTAAAATGCATATGGATCAAAATATGTGTATGATATAATATCGTATGGCCTCGGAGCCAGGTGCAAGCTTTGTTGTTTGAGACCCAGAGGGCAGCTTGCATATCGAATTTTCGTTGTTCCTTGGAGGGCTATGAAAGTCAAGGAGGTTAGATATCTAAGCTCCTTGACACTATAGCGCTTTCTAGTAGAGAAAGGAGGAACTTTTGTGTTGGCAAAAAATCCCGAGATTAAAATATTTGTAGTAGTTACGCAATTTCTAAATTCGCTTCAGCTGACACTTCAATTAAAACGTCTTCTACAATAGCACAGTTAAATAATGTTAAACATATAACTTATTGCATAAAATATGCACTATCCGTACTTGCAACTTTGAATGATTTTATTGCAAATTTTTAATTTGCTGGCACCACCAAGTGAAAAATCACCAGCCGCCACTGACAGGTAGTGACGAAGAGGAATCTGTGCTAATAACAATATAGAAGTACCGACAGTAGTGGCTACGCTGGCTAAAGCGCGGCGTTAGGTCATGGGGCCAAGCTCTCTGCTGACTCGGTAGACGCGTGGGTTCGAGCCTCACCGTCGGCTGTCCTTGAAATGGTTTTCCGTGGTTTCCCAATTTTCAACACCAGGCAAGTGCTGGGACAGTACCTTCTGACAGGCCACGGCCGCTTCCTTCCACATCCTTGGCCACTTTCATCCATTCATCTCATCTCTCATCCCGACGCGCAGGTCGCCCACGGGCGTCGACTAGAAAGACCTGCACTCGGCCTCTCAGGAGGCTACACGATAAACAAACAAAAAAATATAGAAGTGAATTGGCCGCCTGCTGCCTCTCTTGAGCCTAGCCATTCAAAGAGTAAGCCTACTGTGAAAATTAGGAAATACGACATAACATATTTGGAAATTGGCTTTACGGAACTGAAGATTTTCCCAAGCCTCAATGCGTGATATGCTTTGAAACCCTTGTCAACGAGAGTATGAGACCTGCATATCCGAATGCATCTACTATACTGAACACTCGGAGCACAAAGGTAAAATCATGCAACGCTTGTATCAATCGAAGTATCCTCAGCTTGTCACAAAACGTGCCAAAAACCACGCCATTGATGAACAGCTCATTCTACCTTCAGCAATTATTTTGTGCAACGGCGATGCTGCCGCCAAGGTTATAGGCCTAAGTACCGTCCCGCTGTCTAACAATACTGTGCAAGGCGAATTACAGCAATATTGAAGAGACGTTGTTGGCAAGGCCCCACATGTGCGACATGTTTGCTCTGCAGTTGGATGAGAGCACCGACATATCAAAAATGGCGATAATGTTGGTTTTTGTACGTTTTTTAAGTAATGACGAAATATATAAAGATTTTCTTCTTTCCTGTGAACTACAGTAGTACAGAGGTTCCCATTAGGAATTTAAATATTTTTTAAGTCTTGACTTAAGAGCCTCCGTGGCTTAGGCGGCAGCACGCCGGCCTCTCACCGCTGGGTCCGTGGTTCAAATCCCGGTCACTCCATGTGAGATCTGTGCTGGACAAAACGGAGGCAGACAGGTTTTTCTCCGGGTACTCCGGTTTTCCCTGTCACAATTTCATTCCAGCAACACTCTCCATTAACATTTCATTTCATCTGTTATTCATTTAATCATTGCCCCAGAGGAGTGCGACAGGCTTCGGCAGCCGGCACACTTCATATCCTCGCCGCTAGATGGGGGCTTCATTCATTCAATTCCTGACCCGGTCGGAGATTGGAAGCAGGCTGTGGATTTTTTTCAAGTCTTGACTTAAAAGATTTTGGAGCAGGGGGTCCGTGCTTACATAGCGATCGCTTTAGGGGGTCGGAGAAAAAATCCTAATGGGAACCTCTGCGCTAGTTAAAAATAATATTATGGTTTTAATATATATGATTATAACCGATTTTTACCGCCATCGCCTAGACAAGGCCATGCCAACGCAAGCACGCGCAATATCTCGTTGCAAGGCAAAAATTGCCATTGGCTGCATTAATAAAATTATTATTTTAAAAAATGAGTACTATGAGTGACCGTATTCAAAGTTTCAAATTGCAGCTAGTGCTTTTCAAAAGTCGGCTTCAAGAAGTAAATTGGGACAAATTTCCCTCTCTAAAATCCTTGAATCCCGATGATTAATGCCCTTGCCCTGAAATTTGTTATGTTCAGAACAACGTTCAACTGTGAACAAATGTTTTCAATTATGAATATTAACAAAACAAAAACAAGGTCAAGTTTGTCTGATGCTTCCTTGGAAGCTATACTTCGGATTGCAACTGCCAGAAAGATTGTTCCAAATATCGGAAAATTAGTGGCTTCAAAGCGATGCCAAAGATAAACAAGGAATGTTGAAAATTAGCGCAAAATCAGGAGCGCAATAGAACTATTATTTCTGTCTGTACACTCAATTATGCATTATTATTATTATTATTATTATTATTATTATTATTATTATTATTATTAGTTTTCTTACCAGTACTCCGCCTAGCGCCCACATTCGCCCAGCCCCATTCACCAAATAACAACAACAAGACTCTTGGAAATAATATCTGTTCCCGAAGGAAACCGGATGTAAAATTGTCCGATTGAGCTATGTACATTAACAATGTACTACGGAAGTCAAAACTTCCTTTCAAAAATAATGTTAGCTTACCTTGCCAATCCATATTGGAAATAATATCTGTTCCCGAAGGAAACAGGATGTAAAATTGTCCGATTGAGCTATGGACAATTTTACATCCTGTTTCCTTCGGGAACAGATATTATTTCCAATATGGATTGGCAAGGTAAGCTAACATTATTTTTGAAAGGAAGTTTTGACTTCCGTAGTACATTGGCGCTGCTCGTGGCGGCATGTTGTGGCTTCACAGTATGTGCTGGCCACGCGTCTTGGTGAGGTGTACTATAACCAGCTGAAGAGCCCATTGGTACACTGGGGCGAAACGCTGGCAACTGTTTTGAGCTAGCCGGACCATTTTATCAAATTTGTTAACAAGACTCTTGCCTCGCTAAACGCTGCCACTACACGTTCCTCTCCTATAAAGCAGAGCACCGGTGCTTTTGCCGGTGCCGGCCGGTGCTCGCGAAGCACCTGAGTTGGCGTGGCCTGGACTAGAGATACCTTCCAAGAGTATTCTCTGCCAATTACAATCCAATCGGGGGAGGGGAGGGAAGGTTGGTAGACAGTACCAGAGTTCCTTTGTTAGATCATTGACAGAGCTGGATTTGTTCATTTGCAAGTCCACCGTTGGGACTAGGACGAAACAGTTGCCAAAGGTGCGCTCAATTTTGCTTTGTTTGACTGTACACATGTTCAAATTATTTAAGCAAGTGTGCAAGTTTAATTAAATACAATTCCAACGTAGACAACATCTGTAGGGGATCGTAGAGTTAGTTAGTTAGTTATTGTTGTTGTTGTTTTAAGGGTTGCAACAGCGAGGTCATCTCACTAATCTCTCTATAACAAGGAGTTTGGAGTTGGAGGAAATAAAATTATGTAAACCGAACACTTCACCTCGCCCTGGCCATAATTCAAATACACAACTTAAAGAGACTACCTAATGAGATAATAACATCCATGCCTTTCTTTGTCTTTGACACGAGAATAGCGCAACATCGTGAACTTAAAAGGACCACAGACTCCGCCACTTAAAAGAGAGGAATTCTAAATTTAGAGTTGCTGGGAAATATGTGTAAATTTAAAGCTGCTGGGAAATGTGTACATTATCAAATAAAAACTAAATGAAGGTAGACACTAAAGGGGATAGCAGAATAAAGGTGACAGAATGAATGGCTGTAGGCAGGGTTACTCACACAGTTGTTGCTTATGTCGTTTCATTTAAGGGCTTGGGACTTCTGTAGTCTTCGGTCTCGTGTACTTGTGTGTGTATGGTCCTTATTTGATATCCAATGTTTGTTGTTGTTGTTGTTGTTTGTGTCCTCAGTATTTTGACTGGTTTGATGCAGCATTCCATGCCTCCCTGCCCTGGCGTAATCGTTTCATCTCTACATAGCTACCACACCCTACATCCGGAACAATCTGTTCAACATATTCTAACCTTGGTCTACCCCAGCAGTTCTTGCCCTCGACCCTTCCTTCCATAACTAAGCTTGCTATTCCTGGGTGTCTTAGTATGTGTCCTACCAACCTATCCCTTCTCTTCATTAGCAGTCGCCAGAAACATCTCTCCTCTCCCACTCGTCTTAATTCCTCTTCATTTGTTACCTTATCAACCCATCTGATCATCATTCTCCTGTAACACCACATTTCAAACGCTCCAATGCTCCTCTTCTCTGCTGCACCAATAGTCCAAGTTTCACTTCGCGCTTGAGTAGTTAAGTAGAAGAAATATAAGTAGTGCATGAATGCTTTTCCTTTTCAATAGTGGTCACTTCTGATTAATTGACGCACCAATATTAATGGCATCAGGGTGGAAATAAAGCTACACTGTAATTATACATAGATATTTATGAAAAATACTCGTCAAGTTTTAGAAATAATCAATGCTGCATACATAAGATGATCGTGGCGGCTGAAATAAGTAGTCTACTATTTATTATTATATTAATTAATGTATTTATTTAAGTTACTTATTTTTATTTGAAGGAACGGCGTAATAATTCCTTTGTAAAAGAAAATTTCGGGATGACAACGTCTCTAATAGTTAAAAGGGATTTAGGGGGATATGACCTCACTGTTCCGCCCCTTAAATCCTCAATAACTAAGTTAAAAGGGGCCTAAAATTCATCGTATTCTAATCATTTAAAAGTTCATTCGCACACCACAGTGGTGGTGCTGATATCGAACTGTACACCCTCTGAATGAATACGGCCAAGCATGCAGTACATGCCTCATGAATATTAAGCAGTCATTTCCCTCTAAATGACAGTCGAGGATTTGCCAAGTTTGTAGCGAAGAGAAATGGATCGAATACGTGGGGGACGTTATCTCCCTTTGAAACAATAAAATGAACTTCGGAAATAATCTTCTGCTTATGCCTTATCTATTATTAACGAATTTAAGAAGAAGACTGCAGACTGCACCCATATAGCAAGATATGTCTATAGCTTTAGGAAGATTCAAAGCAGTCCATTAGAAATGTGACAAGGTTGCAACACAGCAGACTCCAGCACGTATGTTACTGCTAGAGGGCGGATGTTGTTGGAACTTATTATTGTTATCCTTCAACATAATTATGTCTATGCTTGCTAATTCACAAATTCTGGAAGTAGAATAGATCGCGATGCATTACACTACAAAATTTCTCTAGATACAAAATGGCAACATCCATGACGTTATATATTTATTGAATTAAACACAATGTGTACAAAAGTAATCTAGACGATAAGTCAGTTTCATTTGACCTTTGCATAATGTGTGATTGGCAGAGTTCTTCGATTATAGTTCCCTCACTTTCCTGGTCAACGAGCAGCGACTCAACCGTAAGGCAGTAGCACGCGCCGACAATTCACTACTGACCAATAGCAAACGGTTGTCGACCAATAGAATGCTTCTTCTATCACTCCACGTTGACTCCAAATTCGCGCCCTGGCAGCTAGCTTGCGTGTTACGCAGGTGTCAGGTGTCCAGTGTTCTGTTCAGTCTCGCTGCTTGCTCTCAGTGGCTTCGGTGGAAAGTTGACAACACTGTGCCTCCCGCAGGGAAAGCCTTGGTTCCAGGCAGCCATGGAATGTTAATATATCCGCTTAGCTAGATTTCAAAGGTGAGAACTATACATTCGAACAGGAGATACTGTGCGCAGGCTCGGTTGCCGGGTTCACAAACACATTCGCCATCAGCGTTGTGGAAACCTTTCCTGCTGCATGACTTTATGACGTTATGGTAGACACTAAAGGTTTAAACGATGCATACATGTTAAATTATATGTGTTATTAAGGCTTTACATACAAACACAACCCCAATGAGCGTAAAGTCTTCAGCAAATCCTAGGCAGTTTAATCTTACATTGTCTTGACGCTTTACAATTCTTATTATTTTAAAACCTTCACTCTTAAGTTTTAACTTTTAACTAATATTTTGATACGTTTACAGATTAAATTTATGTATTGAAGTATTTCTATACTCTTGTAAAAGTTTCAAAAGCTTGGGTTTTATGGTTTCAGAGGAGGACAATTTTCATGAAGTCATGCTAAAGTTGGAAGCTGTTACAACTGACAGTAGCAGGTATATTTTATATCAAAAATGTACTTGTAGCTCACTTAACTTCATTGTTCTCATATAGAGTTGAATTTAAAAATTTTAAATTTTAATTTTTAAGTTAAATATTTTTTAAGTAGACCACCGTAATAAATTTTTAAAGATTTTTTTTTTAATTTTTAATTGTTAATTTTTACATGATTATTTATAACTAATAATAATATAATTTATTGGCAACCAACATGTGCTGTAATGTTACCAAAAAAATATTAAGATACAGTATAATGCTCAATATTGTTTTAGAACGACTTGCTTGCTGGGGGATTGTATGAAATGTTCTCTTTAATAAATCGATGACAGTTTTAATGTTGAAGCCAAGAAGCTTCTGTTGAGGATTCGTTTTAATCCCTCGTTCCCTTCTCTTCTTCCTAATTCAACTTCCTCGATTCTTACCCGTGATCGTTGTAAAGCGGTTCGTTGGTAATGGTTCCTCAAATTGCCGCCAGAGGTTAGTCGTTTCAAAGGGAATCAAATTCTAGCCAAGTGAATTGATTCTCTTTGAACTTTCGCTTTTCCGTGGGCTATTTTTAACATGTCTCCCTCGTACAGATGGCTTTGGAATCACTTCAAGAGTAAATGTGAAATTGTTCGCTTTATATCCCCGCGCTAAAAATAAAATCAAACTCGCTCTGAATCCTATTGGTGAGGAAAGTGATTCCATTTGAAAGCCGGAATCCATTTTCATTCATTTCATTACCCGTCGACTAATACAACTTTCGATTCAGAATTGAATTTTCATGTCAGAGAAGGAAGTTCGTTAGATGTAGTTGTACCGCAAATCCGTGTTGGAACTGGAAAGAGCAGTGGACTTGTAAAAGAGTCTGTCGCGTCATTCGCAGGGTTTTCTCAATTCATTTATTTCATCTGGTTAGAAAAAATGTATGTTCTTTTATTTGCCATTCCAATTAGCACCGACCATACACAGTGAGTTGTATTAACCAATTTAGCTGGAAAGGTGTTAGTTATTGTTGTTTTAACGGGCGGAACAGCGAGGTCATCTTCCCCCTGAAAGATTATTTCTAAACATAAAGTAAGGATTCTAATGGAATGTTTGATGTTGTTGTTGCTGCTGTAATTGCTGCTGTAGTTGCTGCCTTTGTTGTTGTTGTTTGAGGGGCTTGAACATCGTGGTCGTTTCGCCCCGTGTACTTGTGTGTATATAGAATTATACTGATAACCTGTGTCGCCGTTGTAGTGTGTGTAGTGTGAGGATTGGGAAAGAGGCGGTCGTGTATTTGCCTGGAGTAGAAGTGGAGAAAAGACGAAACCACTTCCAGGATGGCCGAAGTGGGAATTGATCCAACCTCTACTACGTTTTGCCTCACGAGGCTGAGTGTACTCTGTTCCAGCACTCAGACTAGATTTAATGTTTTTGGCAGAGCCGGGAAACGAACCCGGATCTCGGGGGTGACCGAACATATTATTCACAAAGAGAATCAGTTTAGAACTATTTAAATTTTAGACTGGCATTATTGGCTGTCACCCCTTAGGTCCGGTTCGATTCCCAGCTCTGCCAAGAATTTTAAATCTAGTCTGAGTGCTGGAACGGGGTAAACTCAGTCTCATGGGGCAAAATGGAGAAAAGGTGATTTCAATTCCCACCTCGTCCATCCTAGAAGTTGCTTTTCTGGGTTTCTCACCTTAACTCCAAGCAAATGCTGGAATGAATCCCCACTGCCGCCTCCATCCCAATCCTCACACTACAACGACAATGACACAGGTTATCAATATAATTCTATATACAGGGGGGCGGGGTGGCGCAGCAGTCAAACTGTTGGCCTCTCACCAAGGTGGATCGGGTTCGATTCCCAGTCAATGCACGTGAGATTTTCGAAGTGAAATGCCATGTCCTGTGGTTCGGATTTCACGTAAAAAGGAGGTCCCGTGGCTCATGATCGCATGATTATCGGTCACGTAAAACAAAAAGCTTCTTTCGTCCTTCCACTCCTCGCGTGAATTACAAATACAGGTGGCTACGGTGGCGTAGTTGGTAGCATGCTGAGCTTCTATGCCCAAAGTCGCGGGTTCAAACCCGGCCGAAGTCGTCGGATTTTTTAAGGGCGTTTAAAATCCCACAGTATGCCTTCCTTCGGAGAAGAAGTAAAGCAGGCGGGCGCATGTCATAGATGTATGGCATGATAAAGAACCTTCCATTAATTACACTTGTGTGAAGCTAAATTATAGGTTAGATTTGACTATAGCTCTTAGGTTCCAACGTTCGTCGCCAGGAGCCGACTGTGGTGGCATCTAGTAACCAAGTTCAGAAATAGTTGGTCTTTGACGGTGGCGTTTGGTAGCAAAAGTCGGAACTACTCGAAAATTAAATGCCTGCAGTCCTTACTGGAATTAAAGAAACAGATAACACACACTAATACAGCCATCACAACTAACACTAGTTATGAGACAGATTCCACACACACCCAAAGTACAAGGGGCTACATGACCGCGTTGTTGCAGCTCCGAAACTGAGGAACCAACCAACCAATTACAAATACACACAGTAACACAGCCATCACAATAATAAAGACTACCGTATCAGGCAATAGTACCACACACACCCAAGTAAACGGTGCTAAATGTCCACGATATCCAAACCCCACAAATGAAACATTATTTAAATTATCGTGTTGGAAGCCATTTTTCAGTGTTGCCTTAGTAATCGACTAGAAAGCATTAAATTTCCAACATTTAAAGGTACAACTTCCCTTGACCAGAATCGAAGTAAACAAGTAGTTCCGTGACGAACTAAAGAGCCTCCTTTTCTTAAAATTGCCAATCTATCAAGTTGGTAAAACTAACATTTCTGAGTACTGCAGTTTGAAATACACCTGAAATAGTTTAGCCTAATAGAGTAACTTATTACAGTTGGCAGTCCTTGTGACTCTGAATATATACTTAGTTCCATCTATTAAGGTATAGAATGAACACACAACATTTGGTTGAAGTCTAATGGATAGTATGGACGTTACATGCTGTTTGATATTGGATTTATCAATGCACGCAAAATCATGTTGGGAACAATGTCATGTATGTGATACTCAAAATTAATCTGAAATATTACGATATATTACAGTGCCAATTTTGGATAAAATCCATTTGTTAGCATAGAAGTTACATGTAAATAAAAATTGAAACTATCACAAAGCTTAGAATCAAGTTGGCAGCGCTGAGGTATATTAGTTACTCCAAATTAATCTAGAATGGCAGGTACTATACGTGTGCAAGGTTTAGAGCTGATGGCTTGCATACTTTCTGATATATTGATATTAGGATTAAACAAATAGAGAGAGCATTTATTAACAGTTGGCAGCCCTGCTGGTTCTTTCGAATATGCATAGCTATAACTATTATGTTACATAAAGCACATACGAAATTTGGTTGAAATCCATTTGTTAGTATAGAAGTTATATGCATTTTAAAACTGGACCTATCAGCAGGCTTAGAATTGTGTTGGCAGCACTGATGTATATAAGTTACACCAAACTATGGTAGAATGTCAGGTGCTATACGTGTGCAAAGTTTAGAGCTGTTGGTTTGCATACTTTCTGCTATTTTGATATTAGGGTTAAAAAATAGAGAGAGCATTTATTAACAGTTGGCAGCCCCGTGGTTCTTTAGAATACGCACAGTCATATCTGTCGTAGTTCACATAGTACATACGAAATTAGGTTGAAATCCAATCGATAGTATAGAAGTTACATACATTTAGAAATCGGGCATATCGGCAGGCTTAGAATCATGTTGGCAACACTGGCATATATGTACTTCTGAAATTTAATCTGGAATGCTATTATCTATATGTGTGCCAATTTTGGAATAGTTCCAATGCATATCTTCTGAGATATCCAACATAGGGCTCAAATTCAAATGCGATTTTTCAGCAGTTGGTAGTACTGACATCAATTTCAAATATGGACGCGAGTTGTTCAGGAATAGGTCTTTACTCTTACCAAATTTGGTTTCGATAGCTGCAGCCGTTTAGGAGTTGATATGGGAGGGGGACACACACACAGACAGACAGACAGACAGACATACAGAAGGATAGACAAACACACATTTTCACGGATCGATCTCATAAGCCTTCTTTTTCCTCAAAATGAGAAAAGTAGGCTAAACATTCTTGAACTACTGAAATTAGCCAAAATACCTGTAGTAACGGAAAATTCAACAACAAATTGTATTTTATTTTTAACACATTAAATCTATGTGGCACACTAAACATTTGGCAAGCCCTATATAAGCTGTACAGAAAAATTAAATGTCCCATTCTGCTTTAAAGGCTGCTGCTTCACCACTCCTTTTCTTTGTATGATCTTCAGTCATGACCACTGCGAAACTGATTTACTTACACGCTGTCAACAAATCGCATTGGACTAGACTGGATCGGCTGCTTACTTCGACGTGGCGGGTACTCCGTGCGCTTAGCCAGCCAAGCTCCTCCGACCACTATCGAAACTACCATCCACCAAATCGCTCGGAGCACTGGCTTAAAGCGCGGCTGGAGCGCTGTGTGGATGGACCTGAAGCGTGTTCATTTCTAACATACGAGTACGGCGGCTTCGGTGGCGTAGTCGGTAGCATGCTGAGCTTCTATGCCCAAGATAGCGGGTTCAAACCCGGCCGAAGCCGTCGGATTTTTTAAGAGCGTTAAAAATCCCTCAGTATGCCTTCCTTCGGAGGGGAAGTAAAGCCGGCGGTCCCATGTCATAGATTTATGGCATGTTAAAGAACCTTCCACTAATTGCACCTGTGTGAAGCTAAATTGGATAGGTTAAGAATGTAAGCAACGCTCTATGGTTTCTATGTTCGTTGCCAAGAGCCGACTGCGGTGGCGTCTAGGAGTTAAGTTCTGAACTTGGCCTAGTAGTCGTTGACGGTGGCGTTTGGCGGCCAAAGTAGGAACTATTTGAAAAATTCAAAGTTGCAGTCCTTACTTGAATTTAAAGAAACAGATACACACACTAATACAGTCATCACAATTAACACCGGTTATCAGACAGATTCTACACACACCCTAAGTACACGGGGCCACATGACCGCTTTGTCGCAGCCCCTAAACTAAGGAACCAACCAACCATCTCTCTCTCTCTCTCTCTCATGGGCTAGGAGAAAAGGAACGTTGAATATCACTAATTTAACATACCGCGATAGGGGCGTACAGTCCCCTTAAATAAATAATTTTGGATTGAACTGGAACGAACCCTGTAAACACTGTTCAAGTCAGTTAAGTTACTGTATATCGCCTATCTGCTAGGATGCGCTACACCAGCATGTCGCCAAGCAACCTCATATTAAGCCCAGCGTATGTCAGATATTATCAATTATTAGTATTTGCTGGTAATCGCGTTCTTCGATAATTGAGTAGTATCCCATTGCAACATTTTACCCACCACTCATTCTAATACCAATGTGCGTTATCCGATATAAACCAATCAATTTACTCGCGCAAGTTCTAGAAACCTGCAGTGGGAACATACGCGTGTGATTGGAATTATCCTCTTTGTCAGAATAATGGTGCATATCAATGAAACCATGAAGCGTTTAGATGTCCATACGTTGCTCTGGTCAGTAATTTGATCCGTAGGATCAAGCGAGCTTTGGAGGTGCCTGAACCTCCTCCCGACTGTTTCCGCGCCTATGTTATTTCAACACTGTGGTAGTTTGGTTGACTGGTTGGTTCCTTAGTTTAGGGGCTGCGACAACGTGGTCATGTAGCCACGTGTACTTTGGGTGTGTGTAGAATCTGTCTGATAACCGGTGTTAATTGTGATGAAAAAGGAAGATTGTAGTTTTACGTGACCGTGAATCTTGTGATTATGAGCCACGGGACCTCCTTTTTACGTGGAATCCGAACCACAGGACATGGCATTTCACATCGAAAATCTCACATGCATTGACCGGGAATCGAACCCGGACCGCCTTGGTGAGAGGCATACAGCTAGACCGCTGAGCCACCACGCCCCCGTAATTGTGATGACTGTATTAGTGTGGGTTATCTGTTTTTAATTCAAGTAAGGACTGCAGGCGATAATTTCAAGTACGGTTGTACCTTCGCTACCAAATGCTACCGTCCACGACACCTAGCTGTGAACTTGGCTACTACTAGATACCATCGCAACCAGCGCCTGGTGACGAACGTTGGAACTTAAGAGCATTAAGCAAACCTAACCTAAATATGTTGCTTCACACAAGTTTAGTTAGTGGAAGGTTCTTTTACATGCCATAAATCTATGACATGGGACCGCCAGCTTTACTTCTCCGAAGGAAGGCATACTGAGGGATTTTAACGCTCTTAAAAATACGACGACTTCGGCCAGGTTTGAACTCGCGTCCTTGGTCATAGAAGCCCAGCATTCTACCAACTACGACACCGAAGCAGACACTGTGGCAGTTTCATGTGTATGCTAGTTCAGAGTTTCTCCAAGTGTGGTCCGCCTAAAAAAATTCAAAATATTTTTAAATTAAAAAATTGGCCCTAAATAAAAGACACACTTTGCTTAGTTTAACAAACCAAGTAAGTTACGTCTCTTTTCACTACTTATTTGTGTAAGCAGCATTTTCAACGCTTTTCAACATTAAACTTGTAAGAAGAAATCGTCATAAGAATGTTGAAGCAGCCCTCAGATTGGGAATTTGGAAGAGCCTCCCCAATACCTCAGATATTAGATATAATTAAATGATGATGTTTGAAGCCAGTGTTGCCTTAGTAATCGAAATTTAATGTTTTTTCAGTCGGTCAACACGATTGTACCCAATTGTGATAGGTTATTCCCTAATCCTGAAAACAAAATTACATGGGATTAATAAATACACTTGGGTGACCAGTTTCGATCATTAAGCGATCATCATCTGATCTATCACACTTAGGCTATTAAATCTATGTCTAAAAGCATGGGTGAAAGTATCACGGTATGTACAGCAGACTTATTTGGTTTCAGTATTAGTTAAAATCATGCAACTAGTCAATATTTGTTAGTTATAGCTGAACTGCTATGCCCAAGATCGCGGGTTCAAACCCGGCCGAAATCGTCGGATTTTTTAAGAGTGTTAAAATCCTTCAGTATGCCTTCTTCGGAAGGGAAGTAAAGCCATGTCATAGATTTAAATTTATGAAAAAGAACCTACTACTACAATAATTGTTACTGTGTAGCCAAATTTGTTGGTTATGTTTCGTTAGAAACGCTCTATCAAGTTCCAACGTTCGTCGCTAGGTGTCAGTGTCATCTGGCAGCCAATGTTGGAACTACTTGAAATTGAACTTGCTCATTCATCTTCATTCATTTCATCTCATCTCATCCACACGCGACGGTACTTGTAGCTCACCCCATGGGCGTCCGCATAGAAGCAGCTACAAGCTCTGGCGAGCCGATCATGTCCTCGGACACTCCCGCACTAAAAGCCATACGCTAAATAAATACATAAATAAATAAATAAATAAATAAATAAATATGTGAAGTTCTGTTAAGGTGCTGAAAGTGGTGATTGACCTACAAATTTGCTTGCTTAGAGTGAATATGTGATTGTTGTTAAATGGTCAGTTCAGATTGTATTGTACAGGCTACTTAATCTGGTTGAGTCTACGTGGTCTGAATGCGAGCAGTTAACTTCGTCACTGTCTGCCCTCAACTGGGAGGAGTTTCCTGTGATAGCTTCACAATTGTCCTCACGAGGCTGAGTGCACCCCCATTCCAGCCGACACGTGTGCGAGGATCTCTTATCTTCCTGGGCTTCCTCCCCCCGTATCGCATTCCTAAAAGACATTTAGGCTGCGGTGGATGTTGGAGGACCAGGGATTGGTGACCGTGTGTACCGGAACTTGGTACGGAAGTACCGTGACTATTGACGTCGGTAGTGAAGATTCAAGGAGAAATAATTTCAACTCTCAGATTTGCCGATGACATCGTCATCTTGGCCGACACGCCTCAGGATTTTAATGAGTTTTTGAATGTTATGGACTCCGTCTTGAGGAAAGAATTCATGATGAAAATTAATAAATGTAAAACAAAAATATTGGAATGCAGCCGAAATAAATCAGAAACCTCTATGGACATCAAATTGACAGGTGAAAAACTAAAGGAAGTAGGAGAATTCTGTTACTTAGGAAGTAAAATAACCAGTGATGGACGAAGCAAAGAGGATATAAAAATTAGGTTAGCTCAGGCAAGGAAAGCATTTCTACAGAAAAGGAATCTGTTGACATCGAATATAGATTTAGGTATTAGGAAGTCATTTTTGAAGGCCTTACTTAGTCTGGAGCGTGGCACTCTATGGAAGTGAAACTTGGACTATTGGTGCAGCAGAAAAGAGGAGAATTAAAGCGTTTGAAATGTGGTGTTACAGGAGAATGATGAAGATCAGATGGGTAGATAGAGTTACAAACGAAGAGGTATTGAGACTAGTGGGAGAGGAGAGATGTTCCTGGCGACTGCTAATGAAGAGAAGAGATAGGTTGGTAGGACACGTACTAAGACACCCAGGAATAGCAAGCTTAGCTTTGGAAGGAAGGGTTGACGACAAGAACTGGAGGGGTAGACCAAGGTTAGAATATGTTAAACAGATTGCCTCGGATGTAGGGTGTGGTAGCTATGTAGAGATGAAACGATTAGCTCAGGACAGGGAGGCATGGAAAGCTGCATCAAACCAGTCAAAAGACTGAGGACTCAAACAACAACAACAACAGTCGTCACATCGAGCCCCACCTGTAATTGGACCCAGACGACAAGCAGCAGAAGTCGGACAGAGCGCCGAAAATGTGAGAGCAGTGAACTTGTGCTGTGGTGGTCTTTTATGGGTAGCGGGAAGACGGTACGTTTCCAGACAAGTTCCTATGGTAAACGTAACCATCTTGGTCCTCACTACAAGCCCTCAAAGTCTGTAATGGGAATTTAGGAACACCCTGTATATCAGCTGAATTGGGGGTTGCGTATTAGTGTGATTAGTTCGCATAGTTTAAAGTCACATACACAGTTATTAACGGTTATAACAGTTGGCTAATCATTACAGCCTTTAAAGTTATTACTGGATAGATATATTGCAGTAAAAAAAATCAAATTGGCAGGTATAATATATAATATCGTATGGCCTCGGGTGCCGGGTGCAACCTTTGTTATTTGACAACCAGAGGGTAGCTTGCATGTCGACTTTCGTTGTTCCTTGAAGCACTATGAAAGTCAAGGAGGTTAGATATCTAAGCTCCTTGAACACTATAGTGTTTTCTAGTAGAGAAATGAGGAACTTTGTGTTGGCTGAAACTTCCGAGATTAATTTTATCATTATGAACACGGCCTACTGAATTTAAATGGGTTCTTTGACATGCCAACATCGTATGACATACGTGTTGTAATTTTTGCCGCCTTTCAAAAATCACCGTTGCAAGCAGCTGGGTGAAAAGCTAAACGAAGCAGGAGAATTCTGTTACTTAGAATGCAAAATAACCAGTGATGGACGAAGTAAAGAGGGTATAGAAAGTAGATTGGCACAGGCAAGGAAAGCATTTCTAAAGAAAAGGAATCTGTTGACATCGAATATAGATTTAGGTACTGGGAAGTCATTTTTGAAAGTCTTTGTCTGAGCGTGGCACTCCATGGAAGCGAAACTTGGACTGTTGGAGCAGCAGAAAAGAGGAGATGATGATGATGATGATGATGATGATGATGATGACGATGATGATAATTGTTGTTTCTAGGGACCTAACATCTAGGTTATCGGCCCCTTATGGTCTGGGAGATAGTGAAAATGACAATGAAATGGAAACCAGAACGAAAGTTAAGTGAGACTGAATAAAAAAATGTAACTCAGATTGAAATGACTCACAAAATGGAGGGTGGTAATACTTACAAAAGGGAATTTAGTAGGAAAATACTCACGAAAGGATACATTGAAAAATACACACAAAATGAAGTTTAGGTTCAAAATACGTACAAAATGCAATGTGCAGTCGAAATTCTCACAAAATGCAAATGAAATTCAAAATATTTGCAAAATGCAATTGAAATTGAAAATGCTTACCAAATGTATGGTAGATTCAAACTACTCATTTGGATGGACAGTACTTACAAAATGCAATTTTGATTGAAAATACGTACAAAATGTAATTTAGATTCAAAATACCCACAAAATGCAATTGAGAATCAAAATACTTACAAAATGCCCACCATACAAAATGCAATTTAGATTCAAAATACTTGCAAAAAGCGGTTTAGGTTAAAAATACTTACAAAATGTAATGGAAATTCAAAATATTCACGAAAGTCCCAGGCCCTATATTGAAAGACTTACTAAACAGCAATTTAGATTGTCAATCCTTACAAAATGCAGTTGAGGTTGAAAATACTCGCAAAATGCAATTTAGATCGATAAGACTTACAAAATGCAACGTAGATTGAAAATACCTACAAAATGGAGTGTAGATTTAAGAAATTCGCGAAAGGGTATTTAGATACACGGGGAGCAAATTAACAAAAACAATGCGGGAATCAGAAAAGGAAATATAATGAAAAGAAAACAAGAGGCCTGACCCCTCGACGAAGGAGGGGTCAGGAAAGATGAGACAGGGGCCAATTAAGGTGGAAAAGTAAAAGACTCCCTAGGCCTTGGATACCCTAATACCGTCGGGGTCTGAAAATAACAGGAGTTGACCAAGGTAGGTCGACAGGAAAGAAGACAGAGAGGAGCCCGGCACAAGTAAGTGGAAGCAATGCCGGACTTGGCTGCGGCCCCGTGGTCGCCAAACCACGTCCCACTAGGTGTGAGCCCCTGGGGGAAAAGAGGAGAACTGAAGCGTTTGAAATGTGGTGTTACAGGTGAATTATGAAAATGCGATGTGTAGGCAGGGTTACAAATAAGGGGGTATTAAGAAGAATGGGAAAGGAGAGATGTTTCTGGCGACTGCTAATGAAGAGAAGAGATAGGTTTTTAGGACACATACTACGCCACCCAGGAATAGCAAAGTTAGTTGTGGAAGGAAGGGTCGACGACAAGAACGGTAGAGGCAGACGAAGGTTAGAATATGTTAAACAGATTGCCCCGGATGTAGTGTGTGGTAGCTATGTACGAGGACTGATTTTTTTTCCAAGTTCCGATGGACCGTATAAAAATAACAGATTGACATAACAAACAGATATTACTACTAAATGTTTGCTCGTTTTACTCTTATGTCTCAACATAATCGCCAAAACGATTGAAACTTTCGTCGTATCGTTACACCAGCTTTCCAATGTTCTCGGCAAAAATTTTTGCCGCCACTAAGGGGGTACGTCTGGACAGTCTCCTGAAGTGTTTCCTCCTTGGCGAGGAGTTTGCCTCCCAACCATACCTTCAATTCTCGAAAAAGGTGAAAATCATTCAGTGCTGGTTTGGACTAAACGGCAGATGGTCCAAAACTTCACACTATAATTCTATGAAACAGTCTATCGTAACGTTGGCACAGTGCGGTCGTGAATGATTTTCACCTTTTTCGAGAATTGAAGGTATTGTTGGGTGGCAACGCCTCGCCGAAAAGGAAAAACTTCAGGAGACTCTCCAGAGGTGCCCACCTCAGTGGTGGCAGAATGTTTTGCCGAGGGCATTGGAAAGCTGGTTTAACGATACGACAAATGTTTCAACCGTTTTGGCGATTATGTTGAGACATATGAATAAAACAAGCAAACATTCTGTACTAAAATCAATTTGGTATGTCAATTTGTTATTTTTGATGTATAACATCTTTCCGCTTGGTTTCTGGATAGTTTTGTGGGAGTGATTTTGAAAATTGGGGACGGAAGTGGATCGGAACGATCGAGCTGGCAGTGGTGGATCAAACGGAAGTATGCACTGCCCGCTCGATCGATCAAACGGAAGTGTACTAGCTGGCAGTGGTAGACAACGGAAATATGCACTGCCCGCTGGATCGATCGAATGGAAGTGTGAGCTAGCTGGCAGTGGTGGATCGAACGGAAGTATAAGACGCACTGCCAACTCGATCGATCGATCGATCCAGCTGGCACTGGTAAGAGAAACAATCAGCGCGCGGTGTCGAAAATTGATACCATGACGCACTCTCGGCCATGTGGAATGTATATGACATACTGAACGGAAAACGCTCATGCGAACTCTGGTGTCAAGTGATTTAAACAAATGACATGGTACATGTTCGAAGTCTTCGTATCAGTATTTGTAAGTGGTAAAATGCCATAATATCAAACATTGTAAGTAGTCGGCATTGCATTGGCATAAGGCATTTTAAACTCAATGTCACTCAGGAACTTTATCGAAACAAGCAAAACATAAATGAAACTTAATTCCGCAATGCAGTATTATTGGAACGTGGAAATAAGTCACCATCTTGTGCACAATATTTGCGTAGTCGAAATAGCCGTGGGGTTATTGCGTATGACTGTAAATCTAGAGAACTTGGGTTCGAATCCTGGGCGGGGTAGATATTTTTGCTACCAGATTATCATTTTAAACGATATTTATTATATCAATATGACTCATTTTAACTGAATCCATATGCAATTACGTGTTGGTCTGTGAATCAAGAGGACCTGTTTATAAGGAATTTAAGATTATGAGCGGTTTCGCGTCTATTAATCTAGTTGATCCATATCGTATTCTTTATTTAGGCTAGTGCTGGTGGAAGCTACAAATCATCTAATAAAATGAGTTCCGTATTATGAACTACAGTATATGTAAAACACTCCCTTTTACAATAGGTTAATAGTTGTGCCAATAATACTATAAAATACCGGTGTATCAACAATTTCACGTGAGGTTTCTTCTATGTCAGATGTTGCACATCATAAGCGACTACTGTAAGGCTCGTAATTAGTTTTATATAGTCCATCGGAACTTGAAAACAAACAGCCCTCGTATATATGAAGCGATTAGCTCAAGACAGGGAGGCGTGGAGATCTGCAACAAACCAGTCAAAAGACTGAAGACTCAATCATCATCATCATCATCATCAACAACAACAAGAGGATAAATACTGCTTATGTGCCTTCGCTATACGCCAAAATTATGAGTGGTATGTACAGTGAGTCCGGGAATGTTCTCCGCAGCGCCTACATGCGTCTGGGAGAGCTAGCTACAGCAGCGTTGGTAGCACGGCTGCCACTCGCAACATCTCTACTTAGTATAAAACAAAGTCCCCGATTCTTGGAGTTACGGGTAAACTCGAGAACCACTGGATGGATCTTGATGCGGTTTTCACCATCCCGTAAAGGATATATCGAGTATGATTTCTGTAGAAAATTATTTATTTATGATCAAAGGAAGACGAGCAGTAACGATTTTAGTGGAAAAGTCGGTAAAATACCTGGCGTCGAGCGCTTTGTAAGCTTACGCTGGGCAAACCGTTAAAAATATCTAAATACTATGAGCGTAAGAATTGTTCAGTATGAAAAGTTCTACAAAAAAGTCCGCGAGAGCATATGTCTATCTTCCATACATCGCTCACTATAAGGGAACAACTGAAGCTTGTCTCTTACAGCTCTATGTGCTGTCGACTTAGAGATTCCTGTTTGTTGAGCTAATTTTCGTGTTGATTTACTTGGACTACGCAGCAATATATCGGAGATTTCATCAAGTTCCTAGTCTGTTAATAGCGTAGGCCTGCCTGTTCCCGGTACATCGTGAACTGAGCCAGTCACACGAAATTTACTTACCAAATCCCGAACGGTATACGGGTTGGACACTTTGAATTAGGAAACCGCGCCTGAAATCTTAATTTGACATTTTCTGTAAACCGATCGCCTTCGCGAAAAATGTATTCCACCAAAAAAAAGTCCTCTCGGCACGCCGGAAGGCGGAGGTAGATTTCACCGGACAAACTTGGGGATAGGCGAAAATAGGCAGAATATGCAGGTTTTCGTAGAAGGATCAGGTTATGTAAACAATTGAACCAAGTTAGATGTCGGTGCATTACAATGTGTATAAACATAATACTGTACGAAGTTTTATTGCGTTTGGTTGGTTAAATCGCGAGAAATTTTAAAGTCGCAAATTCGCGTGGCCGCCATATTGGTTTTGTAGTTACCAGTTTTTCAAAAGTCAAATAGGTGAACTTCTAGTAGTTCCCTTTATCACCGCAAAATATTCCAGGGTGATATAGGGAATAGTTTCGGAGATATTGAATGCTGGTGAAATATTTCGCACAGCCGCCATGTTGGATTGGTGAGACGTAACAAAATTTGAAGGGCACGGTCGGGGTCGTCCGGAATAGTGCTATGAACTTACCGAGTTTCATTGAAATCGCTCCAGCCGTTTAGAAGTTATTAGCGACACACACACACACACGCACACACACACACGGACAAAAGGTGACCTCATAAGCCTATTTTTTTTTTTTTTTTTCAAAATTGAAAATAGGCTAAAAGTCCCTCTCGGCACGCTGGAAGGCGGAGGTAGATTTCACCGAGCAAAGAAAAATATATAGAATTCACTAAATTTGTCAATTTTGTTATACCTAGATACGTCCTGCGTGTTTAGCATACGGAACCCCATCGTCATGGCGTAAGAGTGGGTCATATAAATACTTTAAGACAAATGTTTTAGGTACTTTTTAGAGGATTATTCATCTTTTTAAACTTTTTTGAAATTATGCTTATTAAGGGAGGTATGATATAGTTTTCTCTCACAAACTCCATTTTTCCCACCTCTTTGGTCAATGGATGGTGCTATCGATAAACTGTAAGGAGATAAGATTTTGTCGTTAATCTATCCAAAGAATAGTACCAACTTTGAATGGATTCGATTTTTCACACTAAGAAAGTTACAGCGATATTTCACTTTTTCGAGCAATGCCCCTAACCCCCCACACCCACACTATTTCCTTCCCTCTGTATGAGATTTTGTTTAACGAACTCGACCGAGATATTTAATGGTTATATTTTATGTAATCTCCAATTATAAAATCCGCCTTGTCAAACACTAAGAAGTTTAATAATTAAATTAAAACGTACATGTTTCGGTATACAATGATACCTTCGTCAGCGTAGATTAAAGAAAAAGAATCTTAAGAACTATGTTAACAATTACATAGAGAAAATGCATATCCTTACAAAAGCATCAGAATGTAAATGAATGAAATTTCACAACAACAAACAATAGAAAATGCATAAATGAACAAGATTAAAAGTTAATATAAATCTACCTTAATGGACTGTCTTATCGGACGTCGCTGCTGAGAGCTATTGGATGTTGCTTCCAGCCAGGTATAATGATACGGAACAGCGCATAATATGTTTGTGAAATTTCCATTTTCTCTTTGTAATATTGTTAACATAGTTTTTAAGATTCATTTCCTTTAATCTACGCTGATGAAGGTATCATTGTATACCGAAACATGTACGTTTCAATTTAATTATTAAACTTCTTAGTATTTGACAAGGCGGATTTTATAATTTAAGATTAATATCAGTCAACACGGATAATATTTAATACCATATTCTAATACCATATTCATAATGGTTAATGTCTATGCATTTTATATTTATTAAAATATCTCAAAATTTGGCCCAGATACAATTTTATATTAATGACTAGCAACCCGGCCCGGCTTCGCCCGGGAACAGTTGTGAATGCATTACGTGATAAGCGCTTCTTTACGATGTCAATGAACTGCGATCTATATCCGTTCTACGTCTCGGCATTATGGGTTAAAATCACTGACTGGACTACTAACTATAATATCATGGAGATGCATGTGCAACAAATTCTTGTCTGACGTAATTTAAGAATGGCGAGGTGCATGAAACACAAATCCCTCTTCCGTCCAATCTTAACTTGACTGTGTTTCACAAGCGAAATGAAGAAAACCCGAATTGCACTTCCAGGGAAACTCCAAACACAACCACCCTTCTCAGAAGTTTTAACTCAACACGACTCAACGATTTTCTGCTGGCTGTACCTGGGGCAATAGGTTCGCCCGCTTGCTAGGCTGTAACAGGGATGATAGACTCGCCCTTAACTAGCTCGTAAACTGTCGCCTCAGTAGTTGAATGGACATGGTTGGAAGAAATTAAAACGTAAAAACACTTATAGTGGGCGATGTATTGAAGATAGACATATGCTCTCGCGGACTTTTTTGTAGAACTTTTCATGCTGAACAATTCTTACACTCATAGTATTTAGATATTTTTAACGGTGTGCCCAGCGTAAGCTTACAAAGCGCTCAGACGCCAGGTTTTTTTTTCGACTTTATTTTCTACAGAAATCATCCTCGAGATATCCTTTACAGAATTGTGAAAACCGCATCAAAATCCATCAAGTGGTTCTCGAGTTTACCCGTAACATCCAAGAATCGGGGACTTTGTTTTATACTAAGTAGAGATGCTTAGCGCAACACAGATGCGATTTTGACTGTGGTTCGACCCCAAGTCTGTTGATGTTCAATAGAGTATAGACGGGTAGCCTAATTAGTCGACTTGATACAAGTGTGTGATTTGATTGACCGATCTCAAATGGCGCATGGCATAGCTAATACAAGTATGATAATTTGAATATAAACATGGTACTCATATTGTGCATTTTGAGAAAAGAGAGGGACGATGACAGATTGTCAGTTGTATGAATGATAATTACCTCAACGTAAGATAATGAATAACCCATGTACAATGTGGACAGTAATAATGATTTAAATACAGCTTACGTTGAGAATAATGAAAGAATTTAACTAAATGGGTCTATTTTAGATGATTTTGTTGCGAACTAAACATGAATTCCTGTAGGGAATGTTTGAATAAAATGAAGTGAGAAGTGAATATAATTGTGAACAATAAAATCATTAATTGGTGAAGTAATTGAGAAATTGTGAGTTAAGAATAAAGTTAGTTCGGATGATTTTGTTGAGTATTGATGGTTAGTGATTTTGTCCATGATTCATTTGGAATCAGTGTGTCAGGAGGGTCAGTAAGACCATTGTAAACTGGTTCGAGAGGCTAATTAGTGGATTAGTGTAACCAGGTGTTATAGAACGTGATAATAGAATCTTTGTGTTTATTATAGTTATCTAGATGCTCATTATGTTGATTTGTTTGGGGTTAAATGTAATTATAATATGCCTTTGTCTTATTTTTTTGCCATATTTTAGTTTAAATTAAACTCAGTACAGTAGGAGAGTGTGTTTTTATTGTAGAGTTGTTACCTGGTAGATATCAAATCCTGAATATGTGTTCTTACAGTGGGAGGACGGAACTGCCCCGGAAGACAGTGAGATAGCGGAATGCGAACACATGTTCTCCATAAAAGATCATACGGGTACAATACATATTGTAACGCACTGACATCTAATTTAGTTAAATTGTGTACATGACCTCAAGATGGCGGCTATGCAAAGTTTTAAATTTAAGTTCTTATTTCTTGTGTCCTAATATTGCGATTGAAGCTTGAATAATAAAGTTAAGTAATAATCATCTAATAGTATACAACTTTAAGGCCTACGCCTACATATATAAAAATTCAACATGGCGACCATACGAAATATTTAGACGAATCTATTACAGCAATCAAAGTCAACATAAGTAGGATATATGAAAATAGGCTGTTTAGTTATTCACGGAACTATTTTTTTTATTCATTTTACGTCACTTTTCTTGTATATTCCTGTTGGTTTTTTTCCCTGTATTTCATTCTTTTTATGAATGCATGTCACATACAGTACACCTATTCCCCGAACCTGGGAATATCATTGAATAATAAAATCCTTACTGTCCGGCCGGGGATCAAACCCGGAACCTCTCAGGCCAAAGCATACCAATTATCAATGGGGATAGATTAAAATCTTCCTCCCATTCACGGTCAAGCATTTTACCAGAAGTGTTTCCTCAGATTAATTAATAAGAAAAGTGCTCTCATGTGGAGCATTAATATACAAGGCGTAACAACAATCAAATGTTTAGCCTACTTTTCACATTTTGCAAAAATGAGGAAAAAGTAGACTTATGAGATCGATCCGGGCACATGTGTGTGTGTCTATCTGTCTGTCCTTCTGTCTGTCTGCCTGTCTGTCTGTCTGTCTGTCTGTCTGTCTGTCTGTCTAGCTAGCTGTGTGTGTGATGGGGAGAGTGGTTACTTTTTAAAGTTTTAATGTTTAGTTACGACTTTTAATTCAGGTTAAATCTGTTTTATGTTTTTATTGTGTTCATCTATTTTATTGTTCACTATGCCTTATTTGTTTTATCCTTTTTTACCATCCGCCTTTTATTCTTTTTATTAAAATAAGGCATAATTTTTGGGGCTCACTGTCTGTTTTAAAAACACCATTTTCGTTTCATCCATGGCAGTGAGTTGTTTTTATCTACATCCTTTCATTTCACGCCATTTCATTTCATTAGGGGCCGATAACCTCGATGTTAGGCCCCTTAAAACAACAATTATCATCATCATCATCATCATCATCATCATCTAGCTGTGTGTGTGTCCCCCGCTATCAACTCCTAACTGGCTGCAGTAATCGAAACAAAATTTGGTATGACTAGAGATCTATGCCTGAATATCTCAACACCGTATTTGAAAAAGATGTCAGTGCTACCAACTGCCCAAAAATAGCAATTTGAAATTTGAACTCCATGTTGGATATCTTGGAAGGTATGAATGGGAGCTATTTCAAAATTGGCACACGTATAGATAATAATATTTCAGTTTAATTTCCAGGGGGCCATACATGGCAGTGTTGCCAAAATGATTATAAGCCTGCTGATAGGTCCAATTTTTAAATGCATATAACTTCTACACTATCAATTGGAATTCAACCAAATTTCGTATGTGCTATGTGTACAGAAACATATATGACTGAGCGCATTCTTAAGAGTCACCAGAGCTGCCAACTGTTAATAAATGCTCTCAATTTATTTTATCCAAATACCAATATATCAGAAAGTATGCATGCCGAAACTTGGAACTAAGAATATATTCATTCACCAGGGCAGCCAAATGTAGTGCTCTATTAGGCTAAATTATGCCAGGTGTACAGTATTCGAACTAATTAGAAATTTCGATATTACCAACTTAATTTCGTCATTATTCTAGATAGATCCATATAGATTAATCATTGGCGTGAATATTAAATTTTAAGAAATTGGAGGCTCTTTAGTTCGTCATGAACTTCTTGTTAGTCTTTGATATAGTCTGTTATGGATTTTGTTCAATTTGCATCATATTATTATGTCCCGGTGTCGGTACAAGGTGGCACCGTACCGGACATTCAACCCCGGGTCAACCCAGTCCATTATGGCAGCAACTACTGTGCTGGTTGATTATAAAAGCTGCGAACTCAGGTGTGGGAGGGGCAGTCAGGGCACGACAGAGACGGAAGTCTGGATGTGAGGTCGTATGCCTGCCGTTCGGGAGATCGGGAATGTGCGTCGAACGCTCGTCGACCAAGGGGTATAGAGCTGAGTCGATACTTGAGAGCACCATCTGGGAGATCAGGTGAGAACCGACATTTCCATTTCTTTTCAAGCCTTGTATCTGCATAGTGGATTCCTTTGAAGCCCTTGAAGGAATGAACCGGCAGTACAGCAGAGATCTATTTTATTGGAGAGCATTCCCTAATTTATGTACCCCCCCCCCCCAATTCCATTTCCATATGCACAGGGGTGTGCATGTGATCGTTAACAGAAGCTATCGGTAGGACACGATAACGATCCTGGTACTTCATCTTGTAAAACCCCTGATCGGCCTATGGCTGAAGTCCGTGCCATCAGGTAGGGACGCAACAATGTTAGAGGCGCTGGTCGCTACGATATAGGCCTAATAATGTGGTATTTCGTATTTCCACATATTTGCACCCATAGCGAACATTGATATTCATCGGTCGGTTCATGGAATCTCCTTTTCTCGCATATTCTGTGAGGAAATCCATGTTGTGACGTGTCTCTGGTTTAGGCAATCTTTTCTCCAGCTGTCATCCGCCATGGCTGTTGTGGTGTAGAACTTCAGTCCTATTTCTTTTTTCTTATGGTCTCTGATATTGAACAATTCCTGATAGGGTCCCGTGGATGGTAACCAATGCTGCAGCTTGACGTCTTCTATGAAATATGTTTCCCTCGATCCCTCATGAGGACGTATACCAGTCGTGATAGCGCTGTTTTTTCCAACTCCTAGTATTCTTTTCATCACCTTGACCTTTTCTATTCAGGGGCAGATGACCTCGTAGATCCGCCCCTTAAAACAACAATTACTAACTAACTACCTTTTCTATTCTTTTCATGTCCCCTATCTCCCAGACGATTTCTATGCCGTATGTTATGATTGGCGCCACTGCTGTTTTGAATAGTTGCATTGCTGATTTTTTCGATAGTTTGATTATGAAAATGATAATCCACAGCCTGCTTCCAGTCGGCTGACCGGGTCAGGGAATGGAATGAATGAAGCCCCCATCTAGCGGCGAGGATATGAACTGTACCGGCTGTCGAAGCCTGTCGCACTCCTCTGGGGCAATGATTAAATGAATGGCAGATGAAATGAAATGACAGTGGAGAGTGTTGATGGAATGAATTTGTGATAGGGAAAACCGGAGGACCCGGAGAAAAACCAGTCTGACTCCGCTTAGTCCAGCACAAATCTCACATCGAGTGACCGAGATTTGAACCACGAACCCAGCGGTGAGAGACTGGCGTGCGGCCGCCTAAGCCACGGAGGCTCAGATTGGTTATGTTAGGGTTAATTATATGAGGCTTTGACGGCTGCTGCTGCTCTCTCCTGTATGTGTCTCCTGTACCGTTTGTTTACATTTGTTATTACTCATTATAGAGTGCACATGATTCAACAAGAATTACGGTACATTTCCCGCCTAATTTATTATCTGGTTAAGTGTTGTATAATGTGGGATCAAAAACTCACTTTTGCTTTCATGGCTAAGTGCATAATATTCCGGGACTATTTTTTTTTTAATTTTCACTTAGTTTATTCTCTGGCAATGTGTTGTCATTTCTGAAGAAGAAGGAAATTACACCCTAGTGCCATGTTTGTATTCGTTAACTTTCACTGCGCTAAAACAACGATAGCAGCACCATCTAACGGTGTGTCGTTGTGAACAGCTGGATAGGACGGTATACAGCAGAGCCATCTGTTGAACAGCAAACAAACCAGAAGGAATAAAACATGCAAGCGCTTCGTTCAATCGACGACGCCGTACGCCAGTGAATCGTTACGATGAGAAACAGGGGCGGATATAAAGGGAGGGCGACGGCCTTGGACAATTTTCTTTAACATGTAACTTGTATTCAAAACCTGGAAACAAATCATTCAATTTCATATTTAAAACATGAAATTCCAAGCTAAAAACTTTTAAATAATTGATGAAACTACTACGGATTTTAGAGACTCCAGTGTACCGGAATTTCGCTCCGAAGGCGATCTTTAACGTGCCAGTAAACCTACTGACACGGCTCCCTCACATTTGCGCACCTCAAATGCCAGCTGACTGCGCCAGGATTCGATCATGCAACCTTGGCCACAGTATGCGAGAACGTTACCACACGGTGAGACACATGGGAGGATATAAGGGGTAGAGCGACCGCCTAGGAAAACTTTTAAAAAAATTGTAAATTAATATAACATTTTTTCGTAGCTCGAATTAAAAACCTGGAAATAAATCATACAATTTCTTAGTTTTTCACAAAACATGAAATTCGAAGCTAGAAACTTTTAATTAATTGGTTTATCTTGCTGTTATACATTGAAAACATATTTAACGTGTTTTCGATCGTAAGATAGACCACCTCGTGGTGTAACGGCTAGCATACTTGGCTGTCACCTCGGAGGTCCAGGTTTGATTCCCGGCTCTGCCAAGAAACTTAATTCTTGTCTGAGGGTTAGAACGGACGGGGTACACTCAGCCTCGCGAGGCAAAGCTGAGAAGAGGTGGGTTAGATCTCCACCTCAGTCATCCTGAAAGTGGTTACCCACTTCTCCTCCAGGTAAATGCCGGGATTGTTCCGAACTTAAGGCAATGGACGCCTCCTTCCCAATCCTCATCAAACACACTAATACAGTCAGCACAATAACATGGGTTATAGGACAAAATTACACACACCCAAGTACACGGGGATGTCCAAGCCCTCAAATGAAACAACAACGATCGTAACATAAAGACACTTTCAGCCTAAATCCCGTTCTAAAATTTTTAAAAAAGCACTTGTTAGAGTTTGGCATTGGTTCTGTTCAAAACCATCTGATAAAGCAAACGTGCGTTTGTCGTCATTGTTGTTTTCCATTGTTAAAGCAAGGTAAATGCTAGGAGGGTACCACGGTGGCTTCTTTAGAACACGTTGCATAGTTTTACTAATGCCATTGAACTCAATGATAATTTTTAGGGGAACTCGGAGTAATTAGGTCATGAGGAAATCAGAACATTGTCCATGAATTGTATCAGTCTTAATAAAAAGGGCTACTTAATAAAACTACTAAATAGGAAAATTACCTGTTGGACAAATTGAGGTAAACGCCATAATGTATTCCAATGCAAAAGTACCATTAGCTTCTTTTCGGTCAAACTTAGAGCAATATGAATGCCAAAATACGAATAATTATAAATTATTGACTAAAGTTGATACACAGTTTCAGAACTAACTTCATACATACGAGTAATTCCATTTGTGTTTACTTCCCTATGTATGGTATTTATTGGGCAATGTTTTAATTGCCCATGTTCTATTTACTCCTGGTTCCACTAATTTCTAAAAATACAGGCAAAGAGCAGAAAACAGCCATGAAAGTTTTAATAGTACATTATGCAACGAGCCTATAATGGCTATAATTAATACACGAGTATTTTTAGCCTATTTTCAATTTTGAAAAAATAGGCTTATGAGATCACCTTTTGTCCGTGTGTGTGTGCGTGTGTGTGTGTGTGTGTGTGTGTGTGTGTGTGTGTGTGATTCGTGTGTGTGTCCCCCCCTAATAAAATCTAAACGGCAGGAGCGATTTCAATGAAACTCGGAAAGTTCATAGCACTATTCCCGGCGACCTCGACCGTGCCCTTCAAATTTTGTTACGACTCACCAATCCAACATGGCGGCTGTGCGAAATATTTCACCAGCATTCAATATCTCCGAAACTATTACCGATATTACCCTGACATTTTCTATGGGGATAGAGGGAACTACTATAAGTTCACTTATGTGACTTTTGAAAACCTGGTAACTACAAAACCAACATGGCGGCCAAGCGAATTTGCGACTTTTAAATAGACGTTTCTCGCGATTTGACCAACCAAACGCAATGAAACTTGGTACAGTATATGTTTATATACATTGTAATGCACCGACATCTAACTTCGTTCAATTGTTTACATAATCACAAGATGGCAGAAGTGCGAAATATTTCACCGGCATTCTATATCTCTGAAACTATTAGCGGCATCTCCCTGAAATTTTGTACGGACATAAAGGGCACTACTGGAAGTCCATCTATAAGATTTTCAAAAACCGGTTAACTACAAAACGAACATGGCGGCCAAGCGAATTTGAACATTTTAAATAGACCTTTCTCGCGATTTAATGTTCCAAGCGCACTGAAACCTGGTACAGGAAATATTTATACACATTGTAATCCACTGGTATCTAATTTTGTTCAATTGTTTACATAACCTCAAGATGGCGGCAGTGCGAATTTTAAAATTATTTTTTTTATTTCTTGTGATGTAGTCATGCGATCGAAGTGAAAGTTTGAATAATGAACCTACGCAATAATTTTCCTTTAATGGTACATGACTCTATGGCCTATACATTTAACAATCCAACATGGCGACCATCCGAAATATTTAGACGATACTGAATATCTACGAATCTATTTTAGCAATCAAACTAAATTTTTTAATGTTCATAGGGGCTATGAACTTAAATTCACCTATAGGACTTTAAATAACCTGGTGATCACAAATCCAACATGGCGGTGACGCGAATTATAAATATTCACATGGACGTTTCTCGCAATTTAACCATCCGCTTGCAGTGAAACTTGGTACAGTAAATCTTTATCCGAATGTTAATCCACTGGCATCTAATTTATTTCAATTGTTTCCATAACCTCAAGATGGCAGCTGTGAATTTTTTTTAAATCTCCTTGTTTTTTCTTGTGTCCTAATTATGCGATTGAAGTTTGAATACTACACGTTCACAATAATCTGCATGTAACAGTACATAACTCTAGGACCTACATATATAAAATCCAACATGGCGACCATCCGAAATATTTAGTCGGTTATCAATATCTACGAATCTATTACAGCAATCAAACTGAAATTGTGTATGTTGATAGTGGCAATTAATATAAGTAGGATATATGAAAATAGGCTGTATAGTTCTTCACGGAACTACTTGTTATAAAACGAGCGTATGCGAGTTTTATAATTTCCATACGAGTGTCTTAATTACCATTATAGGCGAGTTGCATACGACTGTTTATGTTCGACGATAATTATAACTTTATTATATGTTTTAACATAAATATTCATAAATATCTGTTGAGAGTCAGCCACAAGAATTTTGTTATCGGAGAGCGATCGCGAGACATCTCTCTGTCTTTCAAGATCTCTGAACGACCGACGCATGCGCTTTGTGTGCTTGCAATGCCATATGCAGGCCATATGCAGGCCATATGTTTACATCTGCCGTCCCTCAGTAATATTGTCACCGGAGTCGTTTGAAGGCTGTGTAGAAATATCGTTGATGATATTAAGGTACAGTGCTATTTCTTGTCTCATATTCGCCAGTTTATTTACGCGAACATATGGACGGTGCGTATTCCATGTCAGTAATTTATTATAGTTCGATGTTGTGTTTATGTCCGACATGTTGGATTTTGAGCGCATGCGCGAAGGTATCGTTACCTAATTGGTCAATAAACGAGCTCTGATTGGCTGGAGAAACTGTATCGTAATGAAAAACAGTGTTATAATGACCATCATTATGATACAGTTTTCTGACACATAATAGTGAGGGTCGAACATAAATTAAGTTATAAACGTTTTAGCATTACTAGAACTTGTAAAAGTGAAATAGATAATTATTTACCCGTGTTCTGAGGACTCCGGCGCCGCTGTATTACTCCAAACGTAGGAGACACGTAATACTGAGGTGGCCTTTGCAACACGTCAGGTCGCACCACCCACGGCAGGTACCATAGGCTGTCTTCCTTCATCCCTGTGGGCACAAATAATAATAATAATAATAATAATAGTCTAATAATGATGATGATGATGGTGGTGGTGATGAAGATAAATAATTGAGAAGTTTGATCTTCTAAGCATGAAAGATGGGTACTAATTTTCTAAAACGATATTGAAATGTCACATAAGTACTTAAAATATGTAGTATAATGTATGCTTATTGAAAACCTTTTTGTGCTATGACTTAAAAGACATTCATAGTCAAGTAGTTCAGTGAAGAATTAATAGCCTACTTTCACACGTTCTACTAGCCCTTTCCATCTCATAACTCTTTCTTCGGTTAAATTAAATTAATTGACCATGTGGTAGAGTAAAGAGGTTTTGATTTATGGTATACATTGTTACATTGGATATCAATTACAAACTCCTAACTGAATATTTAAACATTGTCACTTTATAAAATAAGCATAAAATTTAAAAATAAAACTGCCATTGTTGCTCAAGACACATCTCATCAACACACCACCAGCACTGGAAAAATTATTCGCACACACACACACACACACACACACACACACACGAACAAAACACTAAAGAATTATGTAGCAGAATGTTTGTTTGATTTGTACTGCTTGATTTCATCAACCATTTCAGAGGCCGGGCCAATGGGGTAAGAGTAGGAAATGTTCAGGATCAGAATTTAACATGCGTTATCATTCTTATTTACATTAACAACACTAGAATAGGGTATCCACGTAATGTTTATATAAAAACGGGACATTTTTTAAATAGGATAACCTGGGACAATTAAGAAAATAAGGAGACAAAAATAGGTTGACAAAATTCAGTGAACATTTCAAATTTATCTTCGTATTGTGAATACAAATAATCAAGAATGACTTCATACATTTAGTATGCAGACTAATATAGATTATTTATTCCGTAGATGTAGATGCCCCATTAACCCCGGGCCTACTTTTCACTTTTATGAATTTTATCAAGTAGTATCTTTCTTCAGATATTTTTTCATGAAAGTCAGCACATGATACTATTGAAGTGTGCCTTGACAATGAGCAAAGCCTTCACTGTTGCAATATTCATTCCGTTTTTTTGTTGTTTTTGTTTTTTGTTTTTCAACTGACCACAAAGAGTTCACTAGTGAGAAATCACGTTCCACATCAGGCCCACTGTAAGAACGATAACATGACAGTTCCCCACACTGACACTTCCACACACTGCCCAAAATTCTGACACTTCCCCACAGCCCTTGGACGTGGCTACCTGTTTAAAGACTCAGAAATAATCTCGACTGACAGTTCCACACACATCCCCCCCCCCCCCTAAGGCTTTAGGCTTCAGCGATCATCAATGCACCTTAACATAATACTCCTTTGGAGTGAAGAAAAGCGCTCGGTCTATGTTTTTCATTACTAACATGGTCTCGAAAATATCAGTGTGATGTAGTGTAATTTCCATCAGAATAAAATAAAAGCAGAGTCTGATTTCCATCACACTTTATCTAGGCTGTAGACTAGCAAATTAATAACAAAACCTATCATTTTGGTGTTGATTTCTTCAACAATAATATTAACCTACTCCATTTTCTGAGAATAGGCAACTGCCTCCAGAAAAACTTCTTTTTTTGTCATTTTCGAACTTTTTCTGAATGTTTTCAATCCGTCTGTCCAGTTTGACATATTTTCGTCTTCTTCTTTTTTCTTCCATGTTTAGCTCAGCCTTTACAAATGCGCAGTTTGTCTTCTCATCTTCCGTCTTCAACACTTTGACAACCTCTTTTAATTTGGTGTGAGGTCTCCCGGCAAGATTTCAACTTCATCGTTTTCATAGTAGCCTTGGGGATGTGTGTGGAAATGTCAGTCGAGATTATTTCTGAGTCATTAAACAGGTAGCCACGTCCAAGGGCTGTGGGGAAGTGTCAGTATTTTTTGCAGTGTGAGGAAGTGTCAGTGTGGGCAACTGTCCGGACACCGTAAGAACCAAACCAGCCAAAATACAACTGAAAATTGCACCAGTGGAACCAATAACATAAAACACCAAGTAAAAGGCAAAGACTATTGAGCAAATTCTACAAGTGGCGCTTTCTTGCGTATATACTTATACAGTAAACAACACTGTAACGTATGCCCAAGATCGCGGGTTCAACCCCTGCCGATTTTTTAAGAGCCTTCGGAGGGGAAGTAAAGCCGGCGGTCCCATGTCATAGATTTATGGCATGTTAAAGAACCTTCCACTAATTACACCTGTGTGAAGCTAAATTATATATAGGTTAAACATTTGACAAACGCTCTTAGGTTCCGATGGCATCTGGTAACCAAAGTTCTGCACCAGGAGTCTTTGACGGTGGCGTTTGGCGGCAAAAGTAGGAACTACTTGAAAAAATGCAATGTCTGCAGTCCTTACTTGAATTGATAACAGATAACACACACTAATACAGTCATCACAATTAACACCGGTTATCAGACAGATTCTACACACACCCAAAGTACACGGGGCTACATGACCGCGTTGTCGCAGCCCCTAAACTGAGGAACCAACCAACCAAGCAACGTAAGATACATTGGCCAAGCGGCATTACAAAAAAGCGGGACATTTGAGCGTCCCCAATAAAACTTTTAGGACAGCGGGACATTTTGCCAAAGAACGGGACCGTCCCAGTAAAAGCGGGACGAATGGATACCCTACACTAGAATATTGTGGAAGATGGTCTTGATGTTTCTCCGCTTCAAACAAGAGCCATCACCAAACTCCACACTGGAATATGTTGCACAAGTTTATCTCACTCTTGTTATCTGTTAATTATGAACATTATCGCAAAATTCTGTGACTAGTTACAGGAGTTCCTTTAGAGAAAGTAAACTGCTCCACATCTATTATCATCATATATATAAAACACTAGGGTGTATACGAGGCACGTCCAGAAAGTAAGTTCTGTTTGGTAATAAAATTAAATTGTGTACAGATACAGAAAAAATATTTATTGCACAACATCCTACACCTCTTAAACTACTTTTCCACATAACTGCCGAACTTTTGCAGGCATTTGTCATAGCGTGGCACAAGTTTTTGGATACCTTCTTCATAGAAGTTTGCCGCCGACCCGTAAACGAGAGTGAAAACTCCCCTTAAGATATCCTACTGTTTGGCCACCACTGTTAGGCAAATTGCGTGCTTACCAGGAGAACTGCGTATGTTTAGGAGTTCTCCTGACCACATACGCAATTTGCCTAACAGTGTTGGCCAAACAGTAGGATATCTTACAGGGGAGTCTTCACTCTCGTCTACGGGTCGGAGGCAAACTTCTATGAAGAAGGTATCCAGAAACTTGTGCCATGCTATGACAAATGCCTGCAAAAGTTCGGCAGTTATGTGGAAAAGTAGTTTAAGAGGTGTAGAATGTTGTGCAATAAATATTTTTTCTATATCTGTACACAATTTAATTTTATTACCAAACGGAACTTACTTTCTGGACATGCCTCGTATTTCACAAAACTCAAGCTCTTAAACCAGCGGGAATATAAGGTGCGATTTGTGCCAAAATCTTCCAAATTGTCTCAATAGTACAGGAAAAATCTTGCATTTCTTGAAAAGTCAACCGAAATATATTTATTTGTTTAAATGGTGCGTCTATACAAATAAACAAGGTGATAGCCCCTGCCAGAACTGTATTAAACAAATGATTCGAAAGAAAAACTATGCCTATTTCCAACAGCTAGCCGGGAACTTCAATGCTAGAAACACCTGGCAGCAACTCAGGTCGGTAGGTATTGGAAGACGCACTACCAACTCCAATACGCATGCTATTAATGCCAATGAATTAAATCCTCACTTTGCTCGAGAAATATTTTTCCTTCCAAAATACCTTCCCAGACCCTTTCTTAATTAGACTCAAGTTAGCGGTCACATAGGCAATCAGCTTGTCACCATCCCCAGTTGTATCTGCTGACAAAGTGTGTTCAACTCCTAGACACTTGTACCTACGACGGTAGAGGAATCATCCCTCGCAGAGTCCGTGGTTGAGGCCGACCTGGGAGGATAGGTACAGTAATTCAATATCGCTTATAACAAGTACTACCGTGAAGAACTATAGCCTATTTCCATATACCCTACTTATGTTAATTGCCACTATCAACATACAAAATTTCAGTTTGATTGCTATAATAGATTCGTAGATATTCAGAGTCGTCTAAATATTTCGGATGGTCGCCATGTTGGATTGTTAAATGTATAGGCCATAGAGTCATGTACCATTAAAGGAAAATTATTGCGTAGGTTCATTATTCAAACTTTCACTTCGATCGCATGATTACGACACAAGAAATAAAACTTAATTTTAAAATTCGCAAGGCCGCCATCTTGAGATTATGTAAACAATTGAACTAAATTAGATACCAGTGCATTACAATGTGTATGAACATTACCTGTTCAGATTTAAAATTTTCAAATTCGCTTGGCCGCCATGTTCGTTTTGTAGTTAACCGGTTTTTTAAAGTCTTATAGATGAACTCCCAGTAGTGCCCTTTATCTCCTTGCAAAACTTCAGGGTGATACCGGTAATAATTTCAGAGATATAGAATGCCAGTGAAATATTTCGCACATCCACCTTCTTGAATGTATGTAAACAATTGAACGAAGTTAGATGTCGGTGCATTACAATGTGTATAAACATATACTGTACCAAGTTTTATTGCGTTTGGTTGGTTAAATCGCGAGAAACGTCTATTTAAAAGTCACAAATTCGCGTGGCCGCCATGTTAGTTTTGTAGTTACTAGTTTTTCAAAATTCGCATAGACGAACTTCTAGTAGTTTCCTTTATCACCGTAAAAAATTCCAGGGTGATATCGGGAATAGTTTCGGAGATATTGAATGCTGGTGAAATATTTCGCACAGCCGCCATGTTGGATTGGTGAGACGTAACAAAATTTGAAGGGCACGGTCGGGGTCATCCGGAATAGTGCTAAGAACTTACCGAGTTTTATTGAAATCGCTCCAGCCGTTTAGAAGTTATTAGGGGACACACACACACACACACCTCGCACATACACACACACGGACAAAAGGTGATCTCATAAGCCTTTTTTTTTTTTTTTTTTTTTTTTCCAACATTGAAAATAGGCTAAAAACACCCGTAGGGTCATAACGCGATAAGTTTTGGACTGATTTCGCTTTCAACGCAAATGCTAAAGATCACAAACTCCATTCACGAATGGCCCACCGTGGCTCGGTATGATAGTACCGTATTGACAATTACATTACTATAATTCACAGTTGCTTGCGGAGCTAGAATGTTGTAACGGGTACTCGACAGTGCCTAAACCGTAGACCGCTTCTCCGTTAACCTTTGGTCAATGTCCAAGCAGGCCGTGACCTCCCCAGCATCCATCCTCTCTCTATTCGAGGACCCGGAATTGGAAGACATTAGGTGATGATGCTGATAAGACTCGAAAAAGATGGTATATTGGCTTTCACGGCCAGTAAATTAAAACTCAGCTATTGTTCTAGGTTTGTCCCGTGTCTTGTGTGGAGTTTCGCCTAGGACACCTAGCTGGCTCATCAGCGGGAGGTTATGGCTGTTTGAGCTATTAGTTCTCGCAGTAAAGAGGCGCAGGTGCGCTTGGAGGTAGCGCGCAGTTAACTACTCCTGTGGGGGTCCGGGCGGGGACACCAAGAGTCTGCTGATGAGCCAGCTCCACACAAGACACGGCACAAACCTAGAACAATTGCTGAGTTCTGATAGACTCCATTCCTAAAAGCCCTTGGTTCGATTTCGGACTCAGCCAAGGAATTTAGTTGTGGTCTGAGGGTTGGAACAGGGCACACTCAAGACTCGTGAGGCATAACTGAGGAAAGATGGGTTCGATTCCCACTTCAGCCATCCTGGAAATGAGTTACCGTAGTTCTACTTCAGGCAAATACCGCGATAGTTCCTAACTTAAGGCCACGGCCACTTCCTTCCCAATCATCACCTGAATTACCACACTTTTGTTGTTGCTTATTTTAGTGGCAGTGATATCGTGGTCGTGTATTGTGTGTGTGTATGGTATATGTGTGATAACCTGTATCATAGTGATGGCTGTACTAGTGTGTGTATTTGAAATTCAGGCTGGAGTAGAAGTGGGGAAACCACGGAAAACCACCTCCAGGATGGCTGAGGTAGGAATCGAACCCAGCTCTTCCCAGTATTCCCCTAAGAGGCCGAATTTACCCCGTTCCAGCCCTTAGACCAGAATTACAGGGGTGTGCAAATTATTAAAATCAAATAAAGAATTTAAGTCGATCACAATTTTTATTCAAAATCATTTTTATTTTATTTTTTATTTTTATTACCCTACTGAGAAATGTTCTCTCCCCTGAGGACTTACAACGTTTTCCTTAAGGAATTCCTAGAATGCAATCACATTTGCCATTGAAAACAAGTATATATATATATGTTGAGTATTGATTCGGCGTATAATTTTTAACTTTTAAGTAAGGAATTTCATCTGGAAATTTCGAAATTGGAGATTCTGACAAGACACCTGAGCTGGGTCCGTTCTTTCTTTTTTCGTTTACTTTGGAATGTATCCTCTAAATCGGGTAATTTCAATCCATTGTCCACAAATCTTTGAATAGTTCAAGTGTGGACAATCTATAGTAATATAATAAAGCTGAAGAGTTTGTTTGTGTGTTTAAACGCGCTAATCTCTGGAACTACCAATCGGATTCGAAAAATTATTTTTGTATATGATAGCCAGATTCAAGAGGAATAGTTTAGGCTATGTAGCATTAGGCTACACCTCTCAGGTAACCTTAAAAATCGATTTTTTTTTCCAGTAAGTCGGAAGAACAAGCGCTCAAGAACAGCTTCAATAATATATAAGTCTATTGTTGCCTGGCAATGCGGGCTGCATCACGTCGCCCCAACCAATGTTTTGGTGCAGAATTGCGAGTTGCTTATAAATTGCAGTCACGGGGAGTAATTAGTGCAAAAAGATTTCTTAGGCCCCTTAAAACAGTTGTCATCTGTATAAGGGCAATGGTGTTGGTGCAGTATACTGAGGTTATCAGCTGCAATAAGCGTTGGTGCTTTCAAATTTACTTTCATTTATTCCGATCCTTATCCTTGAGCGCTGCAGTTCTGTAGTAGTATTCATTATCCATGGAACAAATAAATCCACCGGGCGAAGCCGGGCACTACTGCTAGTCAATAATAAAAGACTTTCAATCTCTCTGGTCTATATTCACATGAAAACTATAATAAAGCAATCAGAGCAAAACGTGTGGCATTCTGCATTAGCAAGGCTCCTCTTTTAGTAGAAACTGTAAATAATAAGTCTTTCAGTCAGATTATTTTTAAAAAAATGTTATTTAGACTCTTGATTAAACATTTGAAATAATTTCTGCGCCTTCCAAAACATTTCTACTGTATTAAGTCACAAAACAAACAAAGTAAATGTTGGAAAACTGCCTTCGAGTCTAATAATTTGCACATCCCTGTAAATACGTGGTGACAGCCAAGAATGCTAGCGATTTGATTTATAAAGTGTATTCATGTATTTATTTGAGGCCAGAGGTGGATCTAGGGGAGGGCGAAGAGGGCGACCACCCACGGCCCCGCGGTCCAGGGGGCCCCGCGCCATGGATTTTTTTTAAACTTAATTAATTAATTAATTATAATTTTCAAACTAATTATAATTCATATTCCTTTTTTCAGTGCAGCTATGACCACCCGTGACCGTTTAGCAAGTTTAGATTTCAGTGAAATAAAAGAAGACTTCAGTCGGGAAAAAAGTCGCAAAGTAATATCTCATAGTTTACATAATCTTCTTCAAGGGGACTTAAAGGTTTCTTTCACATTATTAAACAAGAAGTTCCGTGAAGAACTATACAGCCTACTTTTCATGCCAAAGATTATTCTACAGTATATGAACCTATCTAGAATAATGACGAAATTAAGTTGGTAATATCGAAATATCTAATTAGTTCAAAATATACCTGGTATAATGTAGCCTAATAGAGCACTACAGTCGGCAGCCCTGGCGACTGAATATATTCTTAGTTCAATCTCTTAAGGTACAGAATACAAAATTTGGTTGAAGTCCAATGGACGTTACATGCAGTTAGACACTGGATTTATCAGCACGCGTAAAAGCATGTTGCCAACAATACCATGCGTGTGCTGGTCAGAAATAATCTGAAATATTATGATATCTTGTTGTGCCAATTTTGGATGAAATCCATTTGTTAGTATAGAAGTTACATGTATTTTAAAATTGGACATATCAGCAGGCATAGAATCATGTTGGCAGCACTGCCTTGTATTAATTACTCCAAATTAATCTAGAATGTCAGGTGCTATACGTGTGCAAAGTATAGAGCTGTTGGCTTGCATACTTTCTGGTATATTGATATTAGTGTAAAATAAATAGAGAAAGCATTTATTAACAGTTGGCAGCCCTGATTGCTCTTAACAATACTTATAGTCATATCTGTTATGGTACACATAGCACATACGAAATTTGGTTGAAATCAAACTGATAGTATAGAAGTTACATGTATTTAAAAATTGGTCGTATCAGCAGGCTTATAATCATGTTGGTAGAACTGACGTATATAAGTAACTCGAAATTAATCTAAAATGTCAGAATATACGTGTGCATAGTTTAAAGCTGTTTGCTTGCATACTTTCTGATATATTGGTATTTGGATAAAAAAAAATAAAGAGCAATTATTAACAGTTGGCAGCCCTGGTGGCTCTTAAGAATACGCTCAGTCATATCTGTTTATATACAGATATTACATACAAAATTTGGTTGAAATCCAATTGATAGTGTAGAAGTGATATGCATTTAAACATTGGACCTATCAGAATGCTTAAAATTATTTTGGCAACACTATCGTGGTTGGCCTCCTGGAAATTAAACTGAAATAGTATTATCTACATGTGTGCCAATTTTGGAATAGCTCCCATGCATACCTTGCAAGATATCCAACATGGAGCTCAAATTTCTAGTGCGTTTTTTCAGCAGTTGGTAGCACTGACATTTTCAAATATGGACGTGAGATATTCCGGTGCACATCTTTACTCATACTAAATTTGGTTTTGATTGCTGCAGCCGTTTAGGAGTTAATAGGGGGGGGGACACACACAGCCAGACAGACCGACAGACAGAAGGAGAGACAGACAGACAGACAGACACACACACATTTTCCCGGATCGATCTCATAAGTCTACTTTTTCCTCATTTTTGCAAAATGTGAAAAGTTGGCTAAAAAATGTACTGCAGTGTATTCAAAATATTGTAACTATTCTTTATTTTATTATTAATATTATTACCAAACTATTTTCCGTTTTATTTGATGATATGTTTTTATTTCCTATTGTTGTGGGCCACACCTTATCATATCGCCCAGGGCCCCGCAAGGCCTGGATTCGCCACTGTTTGAGGCACTAGGAATGTAATTATAACTCCCCACCAAATATAATTTGGGAGCACTCGTGTCGACCGACTGAAATACTTCTACAAATAGATTACTTGAAAATGGCTTCTAATCTTATTATATAATACGCTAAGGTGTATGTTTCACAAAACTCAAGCTCCTAAACCAGAGGGAGTTAGAAAGTGAGTGTGTATAAAAATCTTCCAATTCATCTCAATGGTACAGGAAAAATCTTGCATTTCTTGAAAAGTCAACGGAAATATATTTATTTGTTTATAAAGTGCTTTTAAACAAATAAACAAGACGATAGCCGCTGGCAGAACTGTGTCAGGTGCAGCCCGCATTGCACTAGAGCCAAACGGGAGTATACATGGGGCGCACACAACCCATTATGAGCAAGTTCTCGCACGGGTCCACTAGTATTTCAATATTGTTCCTCCCCACTCTCAAGGAAGATGTTAAAACTCTTCAGTCACGATCTGGACAATGGCTCATATAACACAGCAATCAGAACAAGTACTCATAAGTATCTTTATACAATGGATTACTCCGTGGCAAATCTATTTCCTCTACGAAATGAATTCGCTAGGAGAGGATAAAATTGATAGTGTGAAGCGGAAATAAACACGTACTGATTCATATAGGACACTTCAAGCGGACAGTTCCCTATTGTACGGTCAACAAAGGGCTCGTGAACATAATAATTAAATTAATGATAATTGTGGTTTTAAGGGGCGTAACATCTAGGTTATTGGACCATAATGTTTTTGTTTTTTTTTTTTGTCGTGTAGTCTCCTAAGAGGCCGAGTGCAGGTCTTTCTAGTCGAAGCCCGTGGGCTACCTGCGCGTCGGGATGAGAGATGGAATGGATGAAGATGAATGAAACTGGGCAAGGATGTGGAAGGAAGCGGCCGTGGCCTTTCAGTAGGTACTGTCCCAGCATTTGCCTGGTGTCGAAAATGGGAAACCACGGAAAACCATTTCAAGGACAGCCGACGGAGGGGCTCGAACCCACGCGTCTACCGAGTCAGCAGAGAGCTTGGCCCCATGACCTAACACTGCACTTTAGCCAGCGTAGCCACTACTGTCGTATGGTTTGGGTGATAGTTCAAATGAAGATAATCTAATGAAATGTACAACTAAAACTAACTACTGAGTTACATACTACAAGAGGAAATGGAAAACATGAAGAAGAATAAGGTAAATAAATCACAGAAAGAAAGGAAATGCCCTCAGCCCTCGATGAATGCGTGCCCAGTAATTTGGATTTTATTATGTTGACCGACTGAAAAGTTGCCATATCAACTTTCGAATTTTGTAAAAAAAAAAGATAAGTCTTTTGATATCTACACGGGCCAAATAATGCCCGTGTGTCTGTGTGTGTGTGTTTGTGTGTGTGTCACACCCTTCCCCCCTATCAATTTCAAAACAACAAAAGAGAATTGAGTCAAATTTGGTACAGAGGTAGTTTTAGTAAAAGGGCAACTCAGTGTCATGTTTTGTATCGTCGCCATACTCACGAAAACAAAATAATGGCGGCCAACTTAGTGTGCAATGCTTAAATCAAATTCCGAATTAACTAATCATTGGTTCTCTACCAAATTTTTGAAAAACATACCTTCATGCGGGAAACATACTACAAGCATGACGAATAGAAGGAGAAAGTGAGAGGACTCCTCAAGTTCAAGCGCGCCCCGCCCGGCAGCGCTAGTGTGGGCAAGTTCCACGCTGCCGGTCAGCTGGTCTTAGGAATAATGCCAAGGGAAACGAATTACCGTACTTTGTAACTGATACTCTTTTAAAATGTAATTAGCGATCACAATTAAAATAACACGGCAGGGCACAATGGAAAATATAATTCACGGAAATAAGTACTACGGTCTCCATTACATGTTACGGAAAGCACAGATTCCTGGAGTAGGCTATACAGACTGTTATTTTGTTGTGTCTTGTTGTGGCAATTTAGTTTCCTCAGATTGTGAGACTAAAGAAGGTGAATTTGTGGTCTGAATCTAATTAATGAAAATGGGGGAATGGCAGAGCGGCTCTTTAGAACACTAGTGACAGAGTTGAGATGGCTATTCTCAGAAGGAGTGATGCCTATGTGGTGATTACCTAATTCCTCAATGAGGGAAATAAATTGGGCTATGGGATTGAGCGCGTTAATTACTGTTTGCCTGACTGATTTACAAAGGCTAATACCAATAGGTGGGTGGATAAGGACCATCGTGCTCTGAAGGTTACTGCCATTGGGTGAAGCGTACCACAGCTCTTTCTCGAAATCAAATGTCGGGAATGAGACGTGACCCGGTGAGGGAGGAGGTGAGCTAAAGAGTGAGGAATCTGATTTTGGTGAAGTTGGTTTAAGTGGAATTCCTTTGTGGGTAGGCCCACTCGGAATTAGTGTTTTTGGATTAACAGGGGTATAATTTTGACTTTTAGAGTCATCAGGGTCCTGAGTTATCAGGAATGTTATGCCCTGGTACGTCAATGTGCGAGGTTTAGTGTCAGTGCGCGACATGTTTGTGTTCGTGAGTGTAGACTATAAGCGCGTGTAATGATTAAGAGGTGATGAGAGATAGTGGTCAAATACCTTGGTCGACCAGAGAATAAGGAAAGAGAAAAACAAATTTACCAGTCACTCAAAATTATCCAGTTTAAATACAGTTGGAGCTATGACGTTGAGTGCGCTGATGAAATTTGAAGTTAATTAAATAATTAATTAAATAATTAATTATTGGCTGCTTAGTAGGAAGAGGGGATGAGCTAAACTTGTATTAAAACTCGAGGGAGACAGGAGTTGCTTGACTAGGATGGTTACATGGTGGGTATGGTGTTGGATATTTGAATGGTAGAGGAGTGACTTAATCTGCACTGTTACTAAGGGGGATGCAAATTAAGCCTATAGGAACATAGTGGAATGGCTTGAAATATCGAAGTCGAGGCGATAGCGAGGCCTAGGCTTGGTAGAAAGACTGGCAAATCATCGATTTCATCAATTGGCGTTAGAAGATGGAGCTTGGAGCAGTGGCGTGCAGTTGCTTGGATGCTGGACTCGGAATGAGATAATCAAGCTTGCATGCATGCGTGCATTGCCTGATAGAATGGGAACCTGGTGCTCTCAATGAGCTCCTTACGCCCCTTTATATAGTGAAATTTTTGATTTTAATGAATTGTTTTAGGTGAAATTTGTTGTTTTAAGTGATTTTACACCGTACCGATTTGATAGGTCGGCAGTGGGTGCAATGATTGATTGGATATATTTGTTTGAAATGATATATATAATTTAATTAATTATATATATACATATATATATGAATAAGATTATCTCTCAACAGTAATTCGCCATGGCTTTGCTCCTCAGTTCCTGGACATATGAGTCAAGGTAGACCGTCCATTCGCTGAGGGACAAGCACAAAACAGTAATATTAACAAAGAAATAGCCTATGTTTGAAGTAGGCCCACACAAAACATAGAACGCTGATGTACACAAGACACAATGAACAGAATTTAAGAACTGAAAGCAAAGACAATTCAATTTAATTCACACAAATATCTCACACAGTAGCTTCCCCCGCACTTTTCTATGACCTGGTTCGACGGAACAACAGGACACGTGTTGGACATAATCGCTTGCAGTGCTTGTAGCGGCGGGACCACGAACTACCGTTCTATAATGGTGGAGTCATCACACTAGGTCCTTCTATTCGTCATGCTACAAGGTTATCAACTGAATAATTTCAATATGGCGGCCATGCAAATCATGCAAGCATTATAAGCCATAACTTGTAATCCAATGAATCAATGTCCACAGTAGTTGGCATTCAGGTTGGTCCTCATTTCCAACGTGAAGACTATATGACATTGAATATTACGCGCGGCCACCATCTTGAAATCTGAAATTAGTGACTATGTAGGACCGTATATGTGGTCTTCTACGGCCAAAGCAAAAGTGTAGACTCTTCACACATTCAAGATGGCGGTTGCGTCAAATATTAGAACATTCAAATCGACAAGTCAGAATATAATTACGTAATTGAGACGGATCTTGGCAAGCAAATGAGGATTACAGTATGAGGGATACACCTGTACTGCTTGACTACCGGAAGACTCCAGGAAACTGTTCCCGCGTAATATAATGTTTGAAGAATTTTAACTCCATAACCAAGTGCCTGAGGATTTGGATGGATACTAAAAATCGTACCTGGCTTCGCCCGGGTGATTAATAACGTACCTAATCGTGGGTCCCTGTCCATAGCAATGCCTGTTCGGTACAAAATAGCTTAAGTAGTAAAGAAAATAACAGAAATCGTTGTCCATTTTAACTTTTCTTAAAGTAGCCCTTGATAGTAATGACAGTATGTACAACGTGTTACACCATCACTCCGTTGATACTGGTGGGCTTAGAAAAGTGAACTCCAAGTGGGAGGAGCAGATTCGGTGGAGTTGTCTCGCGCACGCGGTAAAGCCCCAGGGCACCGGCAGGAGCAACCAGCTGGCTGAATACCGTTAGCTCGTGGCTCGCAAGCTTGCCAACACTCCGAGCTTCACAGTTAATATAATACACTCTGGAGAGGACCAATCCACCTACATTCCTCGAACACACACGTTCAGTCACAGCTTCATCTTCATACAAACAGGTTTGTAGACCAACGCTTGCAAGAGGAAATGCACTACACGAAATACTGATTTACCTCATTATTATTATTATTATTATTATTATTATTATTATTATTATTATTATTATTATTATTATTGTTATTATTATTATTATTAACATTACGGGTCTCAGCCGGAGCAGCACAGGGTTCGATTTTAGGACCAGATCTATGGAATATCACATATGATAGCTTGCTGAGATCTGAAGTCCCTGATGAAACTATCCTAGTAGGTTATGCAGATGATGTTGCTGATCTTGTAGCAGGAAGAAGTGTCGAGCAGGCACAGTTGCGACTCAATATGGTAATGCGTACAATCAATAGTTGGATGGAGGAACATGGTCTGTCTCTAGCACTTAGTAAGACAGAAATTGTAGTCCTAACAAAGAAGAGAATTCAGACAATACTCCCAATACAGGTAGGAGACATACAAGTAGAGACGCGGCCAGCAGCAAAATATCTGGGCCTCATGATCGACAATAAACTGAATTTTGGAGAACAAATTAGACGGACTGCGGATAAGGTGGCAAGAGGAGTAACGTATCTCAGTCGGCTAATGGCCAATGTTGGTGGGCCAAAATCTAGTAAGAGGAGATTACTGATGACAGCCATCCATTCAGTTCTGCTGTATGGAGTGGAAATATGGGCGGAGACCCTGGATAAGGAAATTTATAGGAAGTCACTAGCACAAGTGCAGAGGCGGGGTGCTTTACGCGTGGCATCTGCTTATCGCACGGTCTCTGAAGAAGCAGTTCTTGTTATTGCTGGGATAATTCCAATTTTTTTTTCTAGCGAAAGAACGCAAGTACATTTACTGGAGAAAATCGGAAGTAGGTTTACAAAATGCAAGACGAACAGCAAGAGCACAAACCTTTCACAATTGGCAGATCAAATGGGAGCAAGGACACCGAAGCCAGTGGACTAGGAGAATGATACCCCAGATGCAGGTTTGGACAGAGAGGAAACATGGTGAGGTTGGTTATTATCTCACTCAGTTCTTGACTGGCCATGAGTACTTCTGTTCTTATCTTAAGAAGATGGGGAAAGTGGATTCACCAGATTGTATCTACTGTGTTAATGAGGTAGATAGTGCTAATCACTCCTTCTTCTCTTGTGGACGGTGGGTCCCAAGTAGGCAGTCTCTTCAAGATCAAATTGATGTAGAGATATCTCCCGACAATATTGTTGCGGTAATGCTACAAAATGAAGAACATTGGAAACTTGTAGCAAGTTTTGTTGAAGATATCCTCCGAACAAAGAAGACGGATCTGAATCGCCACTGAAGATGATTCATTACGGAAGAGTGCCCTACGGGCAAATATTAAATGACCCTAGCCTGAAGTAATGTGCTAAACGGTTCCAGGCTAGTGTTCAGAAGTAAAGGGGGAGTTTTAGTCGGTAGTCTGCTACTCAGGAGCAGGAGCCCGACACTCTGTGCGTAAATGCATTTCTTCCCCTAAAAAAATATATATCAAAACTCAGCAATTCGTCTAGGTTTGTGCGTGTCTTGTGTGGGGTTTCGCCTAAGACACCAAGCTGGCCCATCAGTGGGCTCTTGGTGTCCCCGCCTGGACCCCCACACAAGACACGCACAAACCTAGAAGAATTGCTGAGTTTTAATCCATTGGCCGTGAAAACCAATATACAATAGTATTGTTGTTGTTATTATTCAAAGGTATTTAAAGCGCTAAGGTATCATAAAACTCAAGCTCATAAACCTGAGGTAGTTAGCAGGTGCGGTTTGGGCCAAATTCTTCCAAATCATCTCAGTAGTACAGGAAACATCTTGCATTTTTTGAAGTCAACAGAAATATATTTATTTGTTTAAAAAGTGCATTTAAGCAAATAAACATGACGATATCTACTGTAAGAACAGTGTTGCGTCCAACCCGCATAACACTAGAGTCGGACGGGTGGTCTATACACATGGGGTGTCCACAAGTAACCGAAGGTGCATTAAACGTAACAGAATTACCCGCAATAGTGTCGAATTGCATACTGATTTCATAAATATCGATAATTTGTTTAAAAAGAGCTCTTAAACAAATAAACAATACCCATAAAGCCAAGTGGGTGGTTTATACACAAGTACGAGTTCTCGCAAGAGTCTGTTAGTTATTATTATTATTATTATTATTATTATTATTATTATTACGGTATTATTATTATTATTATTATTACGGTATTATTATTATTATTATTATTATTATTATTATTATTCCTTCGTTACGACCAACTAAGGACCACGTCATGTCAACTGTTTTTTGTGCATTTTAATGTTAGCCCAGTAGTCCTTCATTCACAATCGATGTTGCACCTTTCTCTCTGTCGTCCACGACTTCCCGGTTTTTAGCTTCGGCTTAAGTTGAAAACTCCGATGTTTCTGAAGTTTATCCCTAAGTGGGCCACGCTCCTGGATATCTTCACGTGTAATCCCAGTCTCCAACAGATCTTTCTCTACTTCAATGAACCAGGCCCCCATTGTCTTTCTCTCACGGAGAAAAGCAAAAATTCTGTTGCATAGCCGTGTTGATTTCATTCGGGTTATATGTCCATAAAAAGAAATCCTCCTTTTTCTCATCACGTCCGTTATTTTCTCTACGTGAGTGTACAACTCGTGGTTGTAGCGTCTTCGGAACTCGCCGCGTTCTTTGACTGGACCCAGGATTTTCCTCAATATCTTCCTTTCCTTGGTCTCCAGTTTTTCCATTATGCCTTTTCTATTCATGGAGAGACATTCCGCTGCATACAAAGCTTCTGGTCGGATGACCGTGCAGTAGTGCTTCAGTTTTGCATTCAGGGATATAGATCTTTTGTTTTACACATTCTTAGTTAGATGGTAAGCCATTTCAATTTTATTCAAGCGTGAGGCAAAAGCCTCGTTTTTGGACATTGTAGGGTCTATCCATTCCCCAAGATACTTAAATTTCACAACCCGCTTGATTTTCCCATGATTCACTTCAGTATGTTTTGGAGCCGTTTTGATGTTTTCTCGAAAGAGAACAGGAGGCCCGCCTTTGCAGCGTGTGTTTGAAGCTGGTTGATCTGTTTCCTGGCCGTATCCAACGAATCTGCAAAAAAACGCAAGGTCATCTGCAAAGGCTAGACAGTCAATTGATAGGTTCTTATTCTTGTGACCAAGTCTGATTCCATTTTCGACTCCTTCATCACTCATTGTTTTGCGCCACTCACGGATAACATTCTCAAGAACGCAGTTGAATAGTAGAGGCGAGAGACCATCTCCCTGTCGAACTCCTGCCCTTATCTCGAAGGCATTGGAAATCTCGCCTCTAAACTTAACTTTTGAAGTGGTGTTGGTGAGAGTCTGTTGGATGATCGCTCTGGTTTTGCTGTCTAGGCCGAACTCCTTTAGAATCCTAAGTAGGGTAGTCCGATCAATGGAGTCATAAGCTTTCTTAAAATCAATGAAAGATGCTACAAATTTCTTGCTCCTTAGTTTCAGATATGAAAGGATAGATTTGAGATTCATGATTTGCTCCACACATGACCGTCCCTTCCTAAAACCTCCTTGATAATCACCCAGTTCTGTATCTAGCTGTTCTTCAGCCCTAGTTTGAAGTGCTTTTGAGAGGATTTTGTAAGTTATCAGTAGGAGGGAGATGCCTCGATAGTTGTTAACATCTGCTTTATCGCCTTTCTTATGAAGGGGGTGGATTAAAGCAGAAGTCCAATCACTTGGAAGTCTTTCGGTATCCCAAATTTCATGTATTATTATTATTATTATTATTATTATTATTATTATTATTATTGTAGTTTGGGCCATCTACGGACCACGCTATTTTGACTGTCCTTTTCTATGTCTTTGCGCCCAGTATTCCCGCATCGGTTTCCTATGCTGTTCCTTCATCGCTTCAGTCCAGGTCTTGCCAGTATTTAGTTTTGGCTTTTCTTGGAAACCATAATGTTCTTGAAGTTTCAACTTCAGAGGAACACGTCTTTGGATATCTTCCTGGGTTATCCCCACTTCTTTGTCTACCTCGGTGATCCATGCTCCCTTGGTTTTCTTGTTTAGCAAAAAACTGAAGATCCTATTGCTCGACCTCCGGTCGTATTACTGTGCAGTAATGTCGTATTTTGGTGTTAATGGATATTGATTTCTTCATGCAGACATCTTTAGTTAGTTGATATGCCATTTCCATTTCCGTGATCAGTGATGTAAAGGCCTCTTTCTCCGAGGTGTTGGGATCCATCCACTCCCCAAGATATTTAAATTATCCTGTTCATTTAATTTTCCCTTATCCTACCTCTAGCACGTTGGGTGCTGACTTAATGTTTGTTATAAATTCCGTTTTCTCGAAGGATATCTGGAGTCACGGTCCAGCATTTGCTGTTTTTGTCTTCAGTTCACTGATTTTCTCTACGTCTGTTTCTAGTTATTCACAAAGAAATATAAGGTCATCTGTAAAGGCCAGACAATCAACCGACATATCATTATTATTATTATTATTATTATATTATTATTATTATTATTATTATTATTATTATTATTATTATTATTATTATTATCATCATCATCATCATCTTCATCATAATCATTTTGTAGATGATGATGATGATGATGATGATAATTGTTGTTTTAAGGGGCCTAACATCTAGGTTATCGGTCCCTGATGGTTTGGATGATCGTGAAGATGAAAATGAAATGCAAACTTAAAACTAACTACTAACCTACATACTAGAAGAAGAAATGGAAAACTAAAGGAGAATAAGGCAAATAAAGGACAGGAGGAAAAGAAATGCCCTCAACCCTCGAAGAATGCGGATTGAGGGACTTGAAAGGAAGGAGAGCCATGAAAGTCAGATAGGAAAGTGAAAGAGGAGAGGGTCCGCCCCAAAGGTAAGGACAAAAGGGGAAAACGGACCCAGCTCAGGAATCCCTCGGGGTCACCAACTCCCGAACTCACAAGCCGTGAGCCCCTGAGGGTGTAGCATTATCTAGGGTGCACCAAACGTGGTGGGACTACATACACCCGGCCTCCTTGAGGGTCTTAAGCAGAAGGCAGGAGATAACATGAAAAGAAAAAGAAGGCTTACCCCTCGCAGAAGGAGGGTATCAGAAAAGATGAGACAAGGGCCAATTAAGGCGGGAAAGGAAGAGACTCCCTAGGCCTCGGATACCCTAATACCGTCGGGGTCGGAAGAGAACAAGAGTTGACCAAGTGAGGTCGACAGGGAGGAAGACGTAGAGGAGCCCGGCAGAAGTAAGTGGAAGCAATGCCGGACTCAGCTGGGGCCCCGTGGTCGCCAACCCACGTCCCACTAGATGTGAGCCCCTGGGGGGTCATTTTATAGACTACTTGGGCAACACAGACAAGTAGTTCCGTGAAGAACTAAATAGCCTATTTTCATATATATCCTACATATTAATTGCATCTATCAATATGCACATTTTCAGTTTGATTGTTGTAATAGATTCGTAGGTATTGAGAACCGTCTAAATATTTCGGATGGTCACCATGTTAGATTTTAATATAAGTAGGCCATACAATTATGTACAATTAGATGAGGATTATTGTGTACGTTCATTATTCAAACGTTGATTTCGATCGCATGATTAGAACACAAGAAATAAAATCTTATTTTCAAAATTTCGTACAACCACCATCTTGAGGTTATGTAAACAATTGAACTAAATTATATGTCGTTGCATGTCAATTTGTATAGTCATTTGCTGTACCAAGTATCACTGCGTTCGGATGGTTAAATCGCGAGAGAAAAGTCTATTTAAATGTTTCAACTTCGCTTGGCCGCCATGTTCGTTTTGTAGTTAACAGGTCTCATAGATGAACGCGATGAACCTCTATTAGTTCCCTTTATCACCGTACAAAATTTCAGGGTGGTAAGAGTAGGCTAATAGTTTTGCAAATGTAGAATGCCGGTGAAATATTTCGCACAGCCGCCATGTTGGATTGGTGAGACGTATAATAGAATTTGAAAGACACGGTCGGGGTTGGCCAAAATAGTACTATGACCTTACCGAGTGTCATTGAGATCGCTCCAGCCATTTAGACGTTATTAGCGGGGGACACTCAGACGGATGGACGCACACACACACGGACAAAAGGTGATTTCATAAGTTTTTTTTTTTTTTTTTTTCATAAATGAAAATAGGCTAAAACATGGCTTCTAATACTTCAGTATTTAGAAAATGTCAAAGCTACTCAGGCCGGTGCTAAACGTTGGCTGTCGCCTTTTCCAGAAACCAACAGACGCTCAACGCCAATTAATTCAAAAAACGAAAAATAAGAACTAGTAACCTACGTCTTGCCTGAAGGGCCAGAGCTCGTCTCTCTCACGTCCTTGTCCCAGCAGTCAACCACTTAAGACAGGGTCACCATTACCGGAAATATTAATGACATATTGTTTGAGACAATGTCTCATGTCACGCAATGGTCCACCAATAATATATGTTAAATAGTTTTAGGTAAAAAGAAAGATACATCAAGGTTGTATGTCACAACAGCATTTCTCACATTCTTCAGTTTTGTTTTTCTTTCTCATAATAATAAATATGAATTGCTTGAGGGAGACTTTTAGGAAACAGTTTCATGTCCCGTGAGCAGTCCTCAAAGATACATATGTGTAGAGGTCACAGACGTCCCTGTATTACCGGGGCAGTCCTGAATTTTCAAATTTTCTGAGGCTTGTCCCAAATTCCTGACAAACTCTTTTCGGGATGTCCAGCGTGGAAAACCACAGACTGAAGTGAGAATCTAAAACATATCGTCTCTGTTCGACCTTATTACTGGATGAAGTACACCCTGAACCACATAGACCTCCACTTGGTGTAGTGGCTAGAATTAATGGCTGTCGCCCCAGAAGTCAGAGTTCGATTCCCGGCTCTGCCATGAAATTTAATTCAGGATTAAGGGCTGGAACGGGGTATACTTAGCCTTGTGAGGCAAAATTGAGAAGAGGTGGATTTGATTCCCATCTTAGCCATCCTGGAAATGATTGTCCGTGGATTTCCACTTCTACTCCAGGCAAATGCCGGGATGGTTCCTAATGTATGGCCACTGCCACCTTCTTCCTAACCCTCACCTACATAACAAATACAATACTACAGGTTATCAGACAAATCGATCCCACCTCAGTTTTGCCTCACGAGGCTGAGTGTTTCCCGTTCCAGTCCGCAATCCAGAATTACAAATCATGGAAGAGCCGGGAATCGCACCCGGACCACATGGGTGACAACTAAAAATGCTAGCCACTGCACCACGAAGCGGACGAACCAAATTTGATGAAGCTTCCTTTGGTGATGGTAGTAATAGTGTTGTGTGGCCTACGGGGAAACCTGGTGCAGGTATTTTGAAATGACGCCCGAAGGCGAGCTGCGCATCAAAGACGTCACAAACAACCAGTTATCGACCCCAAACCTTAACTATAGGAAGTTAGGACCTCACAGCCCAGCCATGCTGGATATTTTATATGTATGCCATGGAGTTATGAACTATTAGATGAAGATTATCCCGTTGGTTCATTATTCAAAACTACCACTTCATCCGCTTGATTAAGACACAAGAAATAATTATTTTAAAATTTCGTACAGCAACCATCTTAATTTTTTCAAAAGAATTGAATCAAATTAGATACCACTATATTTAGCATTGTACAACAATTTACCGTGCTAAATTTCATTGCGTTTGGATGATTAATTCGCCATTAAAGTCCATTTAAATATTAAATTTCGTTTAGCGCCATGTTGGTTTTGTTGATTTTTATTAAGTTATATACACACATCAAAAAAAGTTTTGCATCACCTCGGTTCCCAGATCTCCGGCATATAGACGTTGACTGTGTATATTGTATCAAAGATACAGTCCCTTTGACTGTTCATAGATGTCACTAAAACTGCTCAAAGATGTAAACAACCATGCATGAGCAGGGCCTATTAGACGGAGGGGGTACGACAGCCGATCAGTTCCAGTCATTCCACCAGGACGAAGGTACGCTGCTCATGTTGTCTGTAGTTCTACCATGCCTAGAAGGTCAATACCGCAGTTCGATCGCGTCCGCATTGTTACTTTGTGTCAAGAAGGGCTCTCAACAAGGGAAGTTTCCAGGCGTCTCAGAGTGAACCAAAGCGATGTTGTTCGGACATGGAGGAGGTACAGAGATACAGGAACTGTCGATGACAGGCCTCGCTCAGGCCGCCCAAGGGCTACTACTGTAGTGGATGACCGCTACTTACGGATTGCCGCTCGGAGGAACCCTGACAGCAATGCCACCATGTTGAGTAATGCGTTTCGTTCAGCCACAGGACGTCGTGTTTCAACTCAAACTGTGCGCAATAGGCTGCATGATGCGCAACTTCACTCCCGACGTCCATGGCGAGGTCCAGCTTTGCAACCCCGACACCATGCAGCGCGGTACAGATGGGCCCAACAACATGCTGAATGGACCCCACAGAATTGGCATCACGTTCTCTTCACCGATGAGTGTCGCATATGCCTTCAACCAGACAATCGTCGGAGACGTGTTTGGAGGCACCCTGGTCAGGCTGAACGTCTTAGACACACTGTCCAGCGAGTGCAGCAAGGTGGTGGTTCCCTGATGTTTTGGGGTGGCATTATGTGGGGCCGACGTACGCCACTGGTGGTCATGGAAGGCTCCGAAACGGCTTTACGATACCTGAATGACATCCTCCGACCCATAGTGCACCCATATCGGCAGAATATTGGAGAGGCATTTGTCTTCATGGACGACAATTCTCGACCTCATCGTGCACATCTTGTGAATGCGTTCCTTCAAGATAACGACATCGCTCGACTACAGTGGCCAGCATGTTCGCCAGACATGAACCCTATCGAACATGCCTGGGATATGTTGAAAAGGGCTGTTTATGGACGTCTTGACCCACCAACCACTCTGAGAGATTTACGCCGAATTGTCGTTGAGGAGTGGGACAATTTGGACCAACAGTGTCTTGATGAACTTGTGGATAGTATGCCACGACGAATACAGGCATGCATCAATGCAAGAGGACGTGCTACTGGGTATTAGAGGTAGTGGTGTGTACTGCAATCTGGACCACAAATGCTGAAAGTCTAGCTGTATGATGGTACAACATGCAATGTGTGGGTCTCATGAGCAATAAAACGAGCTGAAATGTTGTTTGTGTTGATCTCTATTCCCTTTGTATTTAAAGGTTCCGGAACTCTTGGAACCGAGGTGATGCAAAACTTTTTTTGATGTGTGTAAGTGAAATTATCCTAGACCCTCTATCACCATACAAAATTTCATCGTCTAGGATATATTGAATACCGGGGAAATATTTCATGTGGCCACGGTGAAACTTATTCAAATTTAAAAAGGCACGGTAAAGATTGGACGATGTACTAGTGAGTCCTTCCAGAGTTTCATTGAAATCTATCCAGCCGTTTATATTTTATTACGGCCACACACACAAACAGACAAAAGGTGATCTCTTATATACTTCATATGATGAAAATAGGCTAAACATAAATCAATTGGGTTTTCATTTTAGCAAGTGGAGACAATAATTCAGAAACCAACGAAAGTAGGAAAGTCTGAACACTTGACATCTGTGGATCTTTAGCCTTACATTACTTTCCCTAGGACAGCACCAGGGACCACTTGGTGTGAAAGTTTGTCGCACATCGTCTGACCTTTACATGAACTTGGAAATTAAAGATTAAACAAGTTTCTTGACAATCTTTCCTTTGGAATGTTAGTGTCACGAAGAAAGTGCATAGTTCATTTAGCAGGACACAACAGACCTCATTTCTTGTTCTAAAAAAAAATACCTGTTTAATGTAATTCTCGGCTGGGTGCGTGGTGTGGCGATAACGCTCTCGCCTGATGTTCCCAACGTTGTGGGATCGAATCCAGGCACAGTCAGTTGACATTTTAGAGTGCGTAAATGTGAAGGAGCTAGTTCGTTATATTACTAACTAGCAGTAGTGCCCGGCTTCGGACGGTGGATTTATTTGTTTTACAGAACTGGAGCGCTCAAGGATAAGGATCGGAAAGCACCAACGCTTATTGCAGCCGATAACCTCAGTATACTGCACCAACACCTTCGCCCTTAAACAGAGGCATACTATTGTCATGATGATAACTGTTTTAAGGGGCCTAAGAAATCTTTTTGCACTAATTACTCCCCGTGACTGCAATTTATAAGCAACTCGCAATTCTGCACCAGAACATTGGTAGGGGTGACGTGATGCGGCCCGAATTACATAGCAACAATAGAATTCGGTATTATTGAAGCCGTTCTGGAGCGCTTGTTTTTCCGACTTACTGAACAAAAATCAATCTTTAAGGTTACCTGAGAGGTGTAGCCTAATGCTACACAGCCTAAACTATTCCTCTTGGAGCTGGCTATCATATTCAAAAAGAATTTTTCGAATCTGACTGGTAGTTCCAGAGATTAGCGCGTTTAAACACATAAACACACAAACAAACACACAAACTCTTCAGATTTATTATATTAGTATAGATTGATATATTACTATTATACTATATTACTATAATTCCGGCAGGCCAACGTCTTTAAAAGCCGCAGTATTTAAAAGGTATGCAAAAAACACTTTATTATTATTATTATTATTATTATTATATTATTATTATTATTATTATTATTATTATTATTATTATCTTCTGTAGGCTATACACCTACTGTTACATAAGGCAGGAAACGATCACTGACGGCATACAGCTCTTGCAGGTTTCAGAGATGTCATTAGTTAGTTATTGAGGGTTTAAGAGGCGGAACTACGAGGTCATCTGCTCCCCGCAGTAGTTCATTGAGACGTAAAATACAAAATTATTATTAATATTTGGAGTATGTTGTAAATAATATTTAACATAACTTTTGTTAGCATAATTTATCTTGTGCATGCTTGCTTATCAATCTAATGTGTAATGCTTTTTGTAGGCTAGAATATTAAAATGAATATAATAACTAAAAAGAAATTAATATTCACAGAACTAATATTAATATTTGATTTTTTTTTCAGTAAACTTTATTTCATTTTTCTCCTCATTAACTCAATAAATTTGGAATGTGTATCACTCTCATATGTAATGTTTAATAACAATATGAGGTTAGGTTGGTTGGTTGGTTCCTCAGTTTAGGGGCTGCGTCAACGTGGTCATGTAGCCCCGTGTACTTCGGGTGTGTGTAGAATCTGTTTGATAACCGGTCTTAATTGTGATGACTGTATTAGTGTGTGTTATCTGTTCTAATTCAAGTAAGGACTGCAAACGATAATTTCAAGTTTGCTACTAAATGCTACCGTCCACGACACCTACTTTGTAGACTTGGCTACTAGATGCCATCGCAGTCAGCACCTGGTGGTGAACGTTGGAAGTAATATAGCGTTATCAATTCTAACCTACAAATTTTGGCTTCACACGAGTGTAGTTAGTGGAAGGTTCCTTTTTATGACATAAATCTACAGTATGTTATGGGATCGCCGACTTTACTTCCCCCCTCCGTAGGAAGGCATACTGAGGGATTTTTAACGCTCTTAAGAAATCCGACGACTTCGACCAGGTTTGAACCCGTGACCTTGGACATAGACGCTCGGCATGCTACCAACTACGCTACCGAAGCCGACAATTTAATGTTATATATTCCATAATCAGCAAGGATTCTCAGGCGATTCGACGTACATTATTAACTATAATAAATTGAATTATTATTATCATTATTATTATTATTATTATTATTATTATTATTATTATTATTATTATTATTGTAATTATTAGAAGTGAGAACGGACCTAGCTAAGATAGGGGTACAAGAAGATGATATAGCAGATAGGGAAACATTTAGATGACTAATTAAAGAGAACAGAGGTTTCCAGGAGACGGGGGAGGAGCCAGTGACAAAGAAAAGAACCTACACAGAAGAACAGAAGAGAGAAGTAGGAGAAAGGATGAGAAGATACTGGCAGAGAGTTAAGGCTGAGGAGGCAAAACATAATGTAAAGACTGTCAAGCGTGATCCATAGAGGGCCAGTGCGAAAATAAATAATAATTATTATTATTAAATTTAATTCTAGCCTTGCGAAACCTGGACGTGAGATATTCCGGTATACATCTTTACTCATACTAAGATTAGTTTCGATTGCTGCAGCCGTTTAGGAGTTGATAGGGGGGGGGGGGACACACACAGCCAGACAGACAGAAGGACAGACAGACACACATTTTTCCGGATCGATCTCATAAGTCTACTTTTTCCTCATTTTTGCAAAATGTGAAAAGTAGGCTAAAAACTCTGCTTTGTTGAGGTGTGAAATATATTCTCGTTTCTGCTGTACTTTTTAGGATATTGAGCTTTTTCGAAAACAAGAAACAAGACTTTGAAAACCAATGAAAATCGATCGTATCATACAAAATCCTTTTTAGCCTACTTTTCACATTTTGCAAAAATGAGGAAAAAGTAGACTTATTAGATCGGGAAAATGTGTGTCTGTCTGTCTGTCTGTCTGTCTGTCTGTCTGTCTGTCTGTCCCCCTATCAACTCCTAAACGGCTGCAGCAATCGAAACAAAATTTGGAAGGAGTAAGGATCTATACCTGAATATCTCACGGCCATATTTGAAAATGATGTTAGTGCTACCAACTGCTGGAAAATCGCAATTGAAATTTGAGTTCCATGTTGGATATCTTGGAAGGTATGAATGGGAGCTATTTCAAAATTCGCACACGTATAGATAATAATGTTGCAGTATATTTTCCAGGAGGCCATATATGGCAGTGTTGCCAAAATGATTATAAGCCGGCTGATAAGTCCATATTTTAAATGCATATAACTTCTACACTATCAATTGGATTTCAACCAAATTTCGTATGTGCTATGTGTACATAAACAGATATGACTGAGCGTATTTTTAAGAGCCACCAGGGCTGCCAACTGTTAATAAATGCTCAATTTTTTATATCCAAATACCCATATATCAGAAAGTATGCAAGCCGACAGCTTTAAACTATGCATACATATAGTACCTGACATTCTATATTAATTTGGAGTAACTTATATACGTCAGTGCTACCAACATGATTCTAAGCCTGCTGAGAGGTCCAACTTTAAATACATGTAACTTCTATACTATCAATTGGATTTCAACCAAATTTCGTGTGTGCTATGTGTACCATAACAGATATGACTATGTCGATTCTTAAGACTAACCAGGGCTGCCAACTGTTAATATATACTGTCTCTATTTTTGTTACCCTAATATCAATATATCAGAAAGTATGCAAGCCAATAGCTCTAAACTTTGCACACGTATAGTATCTGGCATTCTAGGTTAATTTGGAGTAACTAATATAGGCCTACGCCAGTGCTGCCAACATGATTCTAAGCCTGCTGATAGGTCCAATTTTTAAATGCATGTAACTTCTATACTAACTAATGGATTTCTTTCAAAATTGACACAACAATAGATCATATTATTTCAGATTATTTCTGACCAATACATGTATGTCATTGTTGCCAACATGATTTTATCGCGCTGTTAGATCCAATGTTTAACTGCATGTAACGTGCATGCTATCCATTGGACTTCAACCAAATTTTGAATTATGTACCTTAAGAGATGGAACTAAGAATATATTCAGTCACCAGGGCTGCCAACTGTAGTTCACTATTAGGCTACATTATGCCAGGTATACAGTATTTCGAACTAATTAGAAATTGCGATATTACCAACTTAATTTCGGCAATATTCTAGATAGATCCATATAGATTAATCATTGGCATGAATCTTAAATTTTAAGAAAAGTAGGCTCTTTAGTTCTTCACGGAACTTCTTGTTTATTCTTGCTATCAGCTACTAGGACCACACTGGTCCAGGACAGCAAGACAAAGAACGGATTGGAAGGAGTTAGGAAGACGGTGATTCAAGAGAACATTATGACTGTCATAGTGGCAAAACTAAGCATCTCACGTGACTAGCTCACCACGTGAGATATAATCAACGAGCCCCCCTTGAGGGCCTTTGCCCTTCCAGGGACACTACAGGCTTTATTAATCCATTCCTTCATTCATTCATTCATTCATTCATTCATACAAAACGACCATGAAATATGTATATAAGGGCCAAATTTCACGATAATCCCTCAAATAGATCATGAGACATTGAATATTTTTGAATTGTGTGCTCACCGTGCACTAAATCCCTCAACGGTTACTTAAAATCACAGGCCTTCATACTTCCTCCCATTGAATATCCATTAAAGGGGTTATTCGTTGAAATAAACCAAGCTCGCCATCATGAAACTGAGAAAGGGCACTCTGTATAATTAACAATAGCCTCCCATATGCAATATCCTCCCGAGGGTATAAAATGTATGTGTGATTATATATAATTATTAATAATTATTTTGACGATGGTCACAGCGTTGAAGGGAGCCCTCAGGTGACAGAATGAGAGACACGCACCTGTTACTCACTACCTTGTCGCGGACTGGCAAGGTCGTTCGTAATATTAGTGCCGTCCGTTATTTGGACTGGTGACAGTGCTGTGTTGTTGAGGCATATAGCTCACTGTTAATTAGGGGATCTTCCAAACATTTCACTAATGTAGCTCCTCCGTCTGGTGTACATTCCAGAAGAATACCCCACACTTAGGAACTACAGTACTCCCTCTGTAATCCGGCATCTCAGCTCTCCGACACTCCCAGTAATCCGGCGTTTTGTATTCGAGTACGAGCTCAATACTTGATTTGATAATGCGTCCCCAATACTGTACAATGTTTCCCACGCAGCGACAATTCTAGGTCTGAGTAAACAATGCATTGGCGCCAAGAGCGATGACTCACGCACACCCCCCTCTGGTGCTGAGTGTAGGACAGTTGTACTGTATTAGTGTTGTGTTTAATGTGACATCCGTGCAGAAAAAACGTAAACATAAAACTCTATCTTTGTTAGATAAACATGAAATCCTAAAGCGGCTTGAAAAGGGCGAAACGTTAACTAGTATTGCCAACGAATTCGGTGTTGGTCGAGCGACCATCGCCTCGTTTGCCACGTCAATTGCCTGGGCGGAGGAAAATGGCGTCTCTGCTAACGATGTCTTAGTTTTAAGAAGGTTACAGGGACAAGTTCTCAAAGTGTCTCTCAACCGTGAAAAGCAAAAGACAATTGATGCATATTTCCAGCCGTCAACTTCCAAGGAATAACGTGAGTTATATGATGTATTTTCGTACTTTTTTACTTTGTATAGCAGGCTACCAAGTAATTAAAACTGATTTTCAAATGATGTCTACGTTTTTCTCGATATTTTCCTGTAATCCGGCGATTTCGGTAATCCGGCAGTGCTCTGGTCCGATATCTGCCGGATTACCGAGAGAGCACTGTACATCACGAACATAATCGACCAGAATGTAGAACAAGAGTTTGTAGAACAAATCGAGTCTTCTTCGTTAACCATTAACTGGTAATGGGAAGATTCTGTAATTCAACTAAGGGCCAGAACGCACAAAACCTCCCTTTAATATTACTCTTCATTAATTCGTCATCACACTGTACGTTTACAGTGGTCGTAGTTTCCGATAATCACGAATGAGAGCTTCAAAATGAGACCAAGTTTCCTGCTGTACGTTTATCCTGGGCTGAGAAAACGTTACGGCAGAAAAAGTTTAAGAAAAGTTTAGGTGAAAAAAATTGAAACTTGAGATTTGCACTACCGATACTTGGGGCTATCACATATAAAAATGTCATTAGCCTCAGCCAAGTAGTTTTCCATGTATATAGTTTTAAGTGAGCGGTTCCTAGATAAGACGTCAAAAACACTGACAATTTTCCATACAACCACAAATAAATAAATAAATAAATAAATAATAAACTTGACAATAATTGGCTTATATAGTCTAACGCAGAATTAAACAAGGAAAGTATTGGTGTAACTCGTTTTTCAATAGTTCAGTTGGTTTGCTTGTAATTAAGGCCTGAACTCGAGTCTCCATAATTTAAAAAATCCGATTTGACGTGGGGTCATTGTGATGCCAACGTTATTTTTACAGCTAAAAGATTCGTTCGTGTAAGTGGGAAGGAAACTATTACTGAATACACAATTTTACAATATCTACACAATATCTGTGGTATTACACACATCAAAAAAAAAGTTTCTTTATATCCTCCGTACCTATTACTGCATGTTCTCTGCCTTGTTTTGTTAAAATTACCTGTGGGGGTGAATTAAATAATAAACATTGTTAGGCGGATTTGTTCCCTTTTCTCACTTGAATTTATATTTCTCTACTTACTGTTCAACGCGGCTAGCGTTCTTGGCTGTCTCCCCAGAGGTCCGGGTTCGATTCCCAGCTCTGCCATCTTGGAAGTGCTTTTCCATAGTTTTCCACTTCTAATCCAGGCAAATGCCGAAATTGTTCATAACAAAGCCACGACCGCCTCAATGTGCTTCCACATTTATTCACGAAAAAATGTGAAACGATTTGCCATTGTGACGTTTTGCATATTGCTGGCCAAGAGTCGTAGTGGTCTCAAACCCATTTAGTAGTTCTTGTGTGCGTGTATATCGGCTGTGTACACGCGGCAAACAGGTATTCATGGCGGGTTGCATATTTTTCACCCTTGTCCACACTGCTGGGTGCTAAAATTTCGCTTTCATTTCAGAGTTCGGTTGGTTGGTTCTTAAGTTTAGGAGCTGCGTCAACGCGGTCATGTAGCCCCGGGTAATTTGGGTGTGTGTAGAATCTGTCTGATAACCGGTGTTAATTGTGATGACTGTATTAGTGTGTGTATCTGTTTTAATTCAAGTAAGGACTGCAGACGATCAATTTTCGAGTAGTTCCTACTTTTGCCGCCAAACACCGTCAACGACTACTAGTTCAGAACTTAACTACCAGACGTCACCGCAGTCGGCTCTTGGCAACGAACGTAGGAACCTAAGAGCGTTGTTTACATTCTTAACCTATACAATTTAGCTTCACACATGTGTAATTAGTGGAAGGTTTTTTAACATGCCATAAATCTATGACATGGGACTGCCGGCTTTACTTCCCCTCCGAAGGAAGGCATACTGAGGGATTGTTAACGCTCTTAAAAATCCGACGACTTCGGCCGGATTTGAACCCGCGATCTTGGGCATAGAAGCTCAGCATGCTACCGACTACGCCACCGAAGCCGCCCATTTCAGAGTTTATTTGATTGGTTGGTTGGTTGGTTGGTTGGTTGGTTGGTTGGTTGGTTGGTTGGTTCCTTAGTTTAGAGCTGTGACAACGCGGACATGTAGCCCCGCGTACTTTATGTGTGTGTAGAATCTGTCTGATAACCGGTGTTAATTGTGGTGGCTGTATTAGTGTGTGTTATCTGTAATTCAGGTAAGGACTGCAGACAATCAATTTCAAGTAGTTCCTACTTTTGCTACCAAATACTACCGTCAACGACACCTATCCACGAGCTTGGATACTATATGACACTGCAACTGAACTTGGTGGCGAACGTTGGAACTAAAAGAGCGTTAATCAAATCTAACCTATAAATTTAGCTGAAGGATTTATTTGTTTAATGGATGATAATGAGTACTACTACCGAACTGACACATCAAACTTACAAACAAATGGAAAAATAACGTGTTAAAAATATAACATTTTGTGGAAGTAGTGGTGATGATGAATAATATAATGGACGTAACAATCAGGTTATTTTCCCCTAATGATAATGATAATAATGAACATGGGAACGGCCAATTACGTACGAACTACTGGCATATGTAATTTACTAACGAATAGAAAAAATAGAATTGCCACATAGCGCTGTAAGAAAATAATCTGAGCACTTCGGAAAACTTCGGCTGTTCCGAGCTCCTGAGGGAGCAATTGTGACATTTTTCCCCCCACATAGCGCTGTTCGATATTTCGTCCCAGTGTCAAACGGCCTAAATCTAGGGAATGGGGAGGACCGTCCAAATTTCTAGTAAACAGTGTTAATCGCAGAGTTCCGAAGGTTAAGTAGGTAAAATTTAGTTCAGATCGGTGAAACGGTGTAGATTTGTATAAATATCATACAGACAGACACACAAACAAACAAACAAACAAACCAACAAAACAACATTCAGCTTTATATAGAAAGAGATTGTTCTAACACCTCCTAATGGATACTTTTTACACCCTGTATCTCAAAGCAATCGCAAATGAGACAACGCTGTACACGTATTTTTTTTATTTAGTCAATTTACCCTCTAGGATGGTGGTTCCCACGGACTCAGCGAGGGAACTCACCACTACCAAAATGGGCAGTGTCCTGGAGCTTGGAACATCTGGACGGGATGGATACAACTGGGGAGGTGTGATCAGCACTTCGCCCAGGCGAAGTGAACAGGGGCCTCATGAGGGATGGGAAGGGATGGAAGATTGGGATGGATAGGCTAGGAAGAGGGAAGGAGGCGGCCGTGGTCTTACAGTAGGTACCATCCCGGCATTTGCCCGAAGACGAAGTGGGAAACCACGGAAAACCACTTCGAGGATGGCTGAGGTGGGACTCGAACCCCCTCTGCTCATTTGGACCACCCGAGGCTGAGTAGACCCCGTTCCAGTCCTCATACCACTTTTCAAATTTCGTGGCAGAGCCGGGAATCGAACCCAGGACCTCCGGGGCGGCAGCTAAGCATGCTGACCGCTACGCTACGGAGGCGACCGCTGTACACGTCATAAAATAAATCAGTCCAGCATTCTGAGGGAACACAAATAGGACTTATCGTAACTGGAAATATCCCAAGTGGGCAAACACCAAGGCGACGGCCAGCGCACGGATATGCTGTGAGGTGTGTAATTTAAGGCAGACAAATGTGTGAGTCAGGACATTGTGGAGTTGATTAAAGCTCTCTTTGCGGCACATTCTGTTTACACACTGCATTAAAATCTCATTACAATATACACTTTTCTTTTCGAAGTTTAATTTGGAGTTATGTACGAGTCATTCCCGCGCAAAAAAAAATACATTAAGTTGTATTATATCACAACGTTCATTGTATTTGCATACCTTTGGGGCAGATGACCTCGTAGTTCCGCCCCTTAAAACAACAATAACTAACTAACTAACTAACTGCATACCTTTGTTCATCATATGTACGGTAGTATTCTTCAAACATCAAGCTGTCAGTTCGACAAGAAGACTACACATCCGAAACCACTAGATGAGCCGTTATTTAATTTCGTGTTGTATGCGCCAAAAACCTGAACATCTCCATCACAACTCGTTAGAATCTCTACTCTGTAATGGTAAATTAAAATCCAATTTAAGTTCAGGCTGCTTACCTCCACGGTGGGTGAGTGGTTATCGTGTCGGTCTTCAAACCCCAAACTTGCAGGTTCGTTCCTGGGCGTGGTAAGTGATTTTTGAAAGGCGGAAAAAAATCACGATACGCATGTCATACGATGTTGGCATGTTCAAGAACCCATTTGAATTCAGTAGGCCGTGTTCATAGTGGCAAAATTAATCTCGGGATTTTCCGCCAACACAAAGTTCCTCATTTCTCTACTAGAAAGCGCTATAGTGTCAAGGAGCTTAGATATCTAACCTCCTTGACTTTCATAGTGCTTCAAGGAACAAGAAAATTCGACATGCAAGCCACCCTCTGTGTGTCAAATAACAAAGCTTGCACCCGGCCGTCAAAAACAAAAGTCAACCCCTGGCACTATCCAGCCCATGACGGGCTAAGGCCGACCAAGCGACCGCTGCCCAGCCATTTGGCCTGCAGATATTGGGGTGACGCGTGATCAGCGCGTCGGGTCCCCTCGGCCGTTAATCTTGGTATTCGTGATCGGGGCGCTGTCTCACTGTCAGACAGCTACTCAATTGTCCTCACGAGGCTGAGTGCACCCCGTTCCAACCCTCACGTCAGTTTTAAAATCCCTGACGGAGCCGGGGATCGAACCCGGGGCCTCCGGGCGAGAGGCAGGCACACTACCCCAACACCACGGGGCCGGCACCCGGCCGTCAAGGCCATACGATATTATTATTATTATTATTATTTCTTCGATTCGGCCAACTAGGAACCACGTCAGATCAACCGTCTCTTCTTCCGAGCTCTAACTACCGCCCAGTGTTCCCGCATTCGTCTCCGGAGTTGTTCTTTTCTCTCTTGGGACCACGCCTTCCCTGTCTTCAGCTTCGGCTTTTCCTGGAAACTTTTGTGCGTACGTAGTTTTTCCTGAAGTGGAACACGCTCCTGAATATCTTTAGGGGAAATTTCCATTTCACGTAGATCTTTCTCAACTTCCGTGAACCATGCCCCTTTGGTTTTCTTATCCTGAAAGTACGTTAATATCAGTTTTGATATCCTGCCTGGGCTCATTCGAGTCACGTGGCTATAAAAGGCAATCCTTCTTTTTCGAATCGTGTCACTGATCTTCTCCACGTGCTTGTATAATTCGTGGTTGTGACGCCTTCTGTACTCGCTGTTTTCTTTGATGGGACCCAGGATTTTACTCAAAATCTTCCTTTCTTTCGCCTCTAGTTTTTCCATTAGACCTTTCTTGTTCATTATTAGAGTCTCTGCCGCATACAGAGCCTTTGGTCGAATAACAGTGCATTAATGTCTAATTTTGGCGTTTAAGGATAACGATCTCTTATTGTAGATGTCTTTAGTCAGGTTGTATGCCATTTCCATTTTATTATTATTATTATTATTATTATTATTATTATTATTATTATTATTATTATTATTATTATTATTATTATTATTATTATTACACTAAACATTTCCTAAGGTCTAGAAGTTAGTCAGATCCTCAAAAAGCACTGTGTGGTACAAACACATAAAAGGGCTATGAGGCGCACTAGACCATGTTAAGAGTGAGGTAATTTTCTATTGCTTTCCTCATGGACTAAATCATATTTTAACGGTAAGTTCGTGAGGAACGAAGTTACGGACCTCAGCCTTATTGAGCTTTTGTGAGACATGATGGATCGACAACTGGCCAACTATCCTCAGACACCCACAAATCTGAACTACTTACCCGTGAAGTGCAACAAGCACTTCCTCATGAAGTGATCCAGTGCCTCAAAGAATTCAGTACCGTACTGTATTGCAGCTTATCCTGCGTCAATTTTTGTCCAAAAATGACAACCGAGGGACATGAAAGTGTGTTATCATCGTATCACAGCCAACCTCCTGAATTGCATGCTCAATTGCACCACTCTCTCGTGGTATTGCAAGTTCCATTTTTATGAGCGTATGTTTGTCTTCTTCCTTAGGCCAATTGTAGCTAGCATGTGAATGTGCTAGAAAGATTTCGCTTGGACGCTATAAAAATGTAATTGGAATGTGAAAATAAATCACAGGTACTCGATACGCAGCTATTTTATTGCTGCACTCGTTGCAGCATGTTAAATTGAAATGGTCAGGGAAATGTAGGAAAGGAACTCCAGTGTGCCTTGATAAAAATAAAAATCGCTTCTCCACGCCTGCTCTTGCCAATATCGTTGCAGAGTACATTCCGGAGTAGCACTAATAATCACGTATATGTACTGTATAAACCAGCTATAAATGTGGATCTATCTGAATTGAGCGACCAACTCAATAAATAGCATCTTCCTTACAATTTTATATAGACTTAGTGACATCAGTGATTTAGCAACTTTGGCATTATCAAATATGTCGCTAGTTATTTGTGTTAAAATATAGGGTCTGGCTGCGTGGCGCAGCGGTAACGTTCTCACCTGCTATGCCCAAGGTTGCATGGAGCAGTGAGCTGGTATTTGAGGGAGCGCAAATGCAACGGAGCCGTGTCAGTAGATTTACTGGCACGTTAAGATCACCTTCGGGGCAAAATTCTGGCACCCCGACGTCTGTAAAAGCTGCATTAGTTAAAAGGGACGTAAAACCAATAACAGTATTATTATTATTATTATTATTTAGGTTAAGTTACACTTGTTTCTTTTATATCAACCTTTTATACGACTGTAAAACTGGAAATCAAACTGAACAATCTCGTGGCGCATTGGCTAACATTCTTGGCTGTCACCCCTGATGTCCGGGTTCGATTCCCGGCTCTGTCAAGAAATTTAATTTTGGTCTGAGGGCTGGAACGGGGTACAATACAAAACTGATAAGAGGTGGCTTTGATTCTCAATTCAGCCACCCTACAAGTGGCTCTCCATTATTTCCCACTTCTAGTCCAGGCAAATGCCGGGATGGTACCTAACTAAAGGTCACGGTCGCCTCCTATCCCAATCCTAGTCTCAATCACAAATACACAAACGAATACAGAAATCACAATAACACACGTTATCACACAAATTCCAAACACACGCACCCAAGTACTTGGGACTACAAGACCACGATTTCACAAAACCCCTAGATGAATCAACAACAACAACAACAACAAGCGAACCAAATGATGCCAGTGTGGAAATTAAAAGCATCTTGAGATGTAGTTTATTGTTTGCAACGTACGGCCTTTGACTTCAATAACTGTCTCTCGATTTGGTGTAGAACACACCATAAAATATATAGGCAGTGGGGAAAAATATAAATCAAACGCCACCAAATATTGACAACAAATTTGCTCGATTCAATTTCGTGAATGCAAACAAACAAAAAATCACTAACTTGTTCAAAAAATCAGGGAATCAAAATAAAATTTAGAACATTCTACACAACTGAAAAACACTTGCATAACAGTAACTTAGGCCTTAACAAGCAGGACCCATACGCCGTATCAGAAGTAACTATATTGATGATGATGATGATGATTGTTGTTTTAAGGGGCCTAACTTCTAGGTTATCGGCCCCTAATGATCTGGGTGATAGCGAACATAATAATGAAACGGAAACCAGAACGAAAATTAAGTGAGACGGAAAATACTTACAAAAAGGAACTCAGATTGAAACAACTCACAAAATGTTCTTACAAAAGGGAATTTAGAACGAAAAGATTCACAAATGGAATAGAATGAAAAATACCCACAAAATGAAGGCTAGGTTCAAAATACGTACAAAATGCAATGTAGCGTCGAAATACCTACAAAATGCAATTGAAATTCAAGATACTTACAAAATGCAAATGAGATCGAAATTACGTACAAAATGCAATTGAGGTTCAAAATATTTACAAAATGCAATTGAAATTGAAAATACACGATGCAATTCAGATGGAATTATCCCAGTTCCAATCCAAATTATTCACAAAGTGTAATTGAAATTCAAAATACTTACAAAATGCAATTGAAGTTGAAAATGCTTACAAAATGTACGGTAGATTCAAACGACTCATGTGGATTGACAATACTTACAAAATGCAATTTAGATTGAAAATACTTGACAGAATGTAATTTAGATTCAAAATACCCACAAAATTCAATTAAGAATCAAAATATGTGCAAAATGCCTACCAAACAAAATGCAATTTAGATTCAAAATTCGTGCGAAATGCGGTTTTGGTTGAAAATACTTACAAAATGCAATTGAAATTCAAAATTCTCACTAAAAGGCCCGGCTACCTGCATTGAAAGACTTACCAAAAAGCAATTTAGATTGTCAATCTTTACAAAATGCAATTTGAAAACAATCGCGAGATGTAATTCAGATCGAAAAAACTTACAAAATGCAACGTAGATTAAAAATGCCCTTAAAAAATCGCTAGAAGGGAATTTAGACACACGGTGAACCAAGTAACAAAAACAGTGCGGGAATCTTAAAGAGAAAAGTAAATATAAGGAAAAGAGGAGTGGAGAGGAGAGGAGAGGAGAGGGAAGAGAGGAGAAGGTCCGCCCAAAGGGAAGGGACAAAAGGGGAAAACGGACCCAGCTCAGGAATCCCTCGGGGTCGCCAACTCCCGAACTCACCAGCCGTGAGCCCCTGAGGGTATAGCATTATCGACGGTGCACCAGAAGTGGTGGGGATACATGCACCCTGCCTCCTTAAGGGCCTTGAGCACAAGGCAGGAGGTAAAAGGAAAAGAAAAAGAAGGCTGACCCCTCGCAGAAGGAGGGTATCAGAAAAGATGAGACAAGGGCCAATTAAGGCGGGAAAGGAAGAGACTCCCTAGGCCTCGGATACCCTAATACCGTCGGGGTCAGAAGAGAACAAGAGTTGACCAAGTGAGGTCGACAGGAAAGAAGACGGAGAGGAGCCCGGCACAAGTAAGTGGAAGCAATGCCGGACTCAGCTGGGGCCCCGTGGTCGCCAACCCACGCCCACAAGATGTGAGCCCCTGGGGGGAGTAACTATATTAACGTGCCAGAAAACTGGGTATACATGAACTAGTGAATGTTCATGCCAAATGTGAGCTAAATCGGTTGAGTAGTTTTGCGTGAAAGAGTAACAGACAGACACCACTAGACGTTTTAAATAAATTTATTTATTTATTTAAATATGTATTTATTTATTTATTTATTTATTTATTTATTTATTTATTTATTTATTTATTTATTTTTGCTTGCGAATTGACTACTTAGGATCACGCTACAATTTCACTGTTTTAGTTGTAATTTCCTCTGTCTCCAGTACTCCTTCATGCGATCACTGTGCTGCTGCCGTTGTTCGGCCGTCCAAGCTCTTCCGGTCTTTGTAGCTTGTAGCTCGTCTCTCGTCATGAAACCCTTCCAAATTGTGTATCATGTTTCGAAACGTATCCCTTTCCAACATTTGGGCCTCCTGGATGTTAGCTCTCTCAAGGTCTTTCCGAGTTTCTTTAATCCATGATGTTGGTTTTTTTTTTTTTTTGTTCCAGAAGTAGTCAAACAACTGCTTGGTTAATCTGGATTTGTCCAATCTGTACATGTGTCCAATAAGTATTAGCCTCCGTTTCTCATGGTCACCGAGATGTTTTCTACATTCTGGTAGACTTCGGCGTTGCTCCGAAGTTTCCAACCTGTTTCCGTCTGGATTGGGCCCATGATTTTCCGAAGGATTCTCCTTTCCAGACCTCCAACTTCTCTAGCCTATAAGCATTTATTTATGTATTTATTTATTTATTTACTTATTTATTTATTTATTTATTTTAAGTGGAACCGGCTTAATTGTTACTTTAAAAGTAATATCTTATTGTATAACGTAACGGCGGTAAATTTTGAGGATCCAACCAGCCTTCGGGCTGACTACCTAACAGACAGACATAATACGCTAAGTTGTATAGTTCCCTCACTTTCCTGGTTAACGAACAGCGACTCAAAGGTAGAATGCTTCCTCTATCACTCAACGTGGACTCTTAAGTCCCGCCCTGGTGGCTAGCTTGTGTCTCCGACAGGTATCAGTGTCCAATGTTGCACATCAGCACATAGTTCTGTCCAGTCTCGCTGCTTGACCACAATGGCTATGGCGGAAATTTGACAACGCTGTGCCTCACGCTGGGAAAGCTTTGGCCCCAGGTGCCATGGAATATAAACATCTCCCCCACCTAGATTTCAAAGGCGAGCCGCATGTTAACCAGGAAAGTGAGGCAACTGTACTGTATGTTTCACATAACTCGAGCTCCTAAACCTGAGGAAGTTAGAATGTGTGCTTTGTACAAACATCTTCCAAATCGTCTCAATAGGACAGAAAAAATCTTGCATTTCTTGAAAAGCCAACGGAAATATAATTATTTGTTTATAAAGTGCTCTTAAACAAATGAACAAGACGATAGCGCCTGGCCGAACTGTTGCGCGTTCAGTCCGCATAGCACTAGCGCCGGGAGGGTAGTCTGTACACATGGGGCGCACACAACCCATTAGAATATGCGATAGTTCTCGCACGGGTCCGCTAGTTTAGAATTATTATACCAAATTATTCAGTCTGTTTTTTTATTCATTGCGCATCCACATATCTGAACGCAGACGCCCGACTGGTCGGGGTGATGTTGAGGTCTATCGGTGGGAAACCAACCTCTTACGCTGTCGATAGATATTAAATCTTGAAACTTGGCGCCATATTTTGTGCGGAACGCCTTACTGGAACACCTGGGAACTTGGTAGAAGTTAAGGCAGCTTCTGTATTGCGGCTGTGCTGTCTTCCCCAATAGTGTCTCCAGAACTAGCGACTCACGTATTAACCACGTCCCTTCTTAGCTGCTGTTGCTTGTGATTATGCTTTTTATATTTTATTTAGGACCTACTGTAGAGACTCAATAATCATTAGCTCTTTGTAAACATTTGTGACGTATTTGAGGCCTATAGTGGTGGGTGCATTTAGATTATTATTATTATTATTATACAAGCATTACCCGTTGCGGCTTCGCCCGCGAATATTCTAGTTGTAAAGAGTACTCTTAGCAAAATCTCAATCATGAATGCTATGACTGACTTATCCTTGGTATGAATAATCAGACTTTATCAATTCAGCTACAGGTGCAGTGGTTAGGGGTTTGTCATTGTTTCATAGGTATATCAGAGCGAAGTTAGTTTTCTGGGAATATCACAGACACTGTTAATTTAAGGGCCTTTAAATGTGGTTTTCGAAGACCCTTTATAGTCGGGTGAAAAAGACCTTTCGTACCACACTCACACGTGAAAATTGCGTGAAAAAAATCTAGAGTGCCCCATGACCCCCTGTATGTACTGATGATTTTTACAGCTGAATTTGGTTCAGTGATAACCTTATAATCGCCTGGAAACTTTCACAGTAATGTAATAATTGGAATTGCATTGCGTCTTACAGAAATAGATGGACCTGTGAGATTCTGTTACCATGGTTACCGTGTTGCATTCTTTCATTATTTCATGTAAATATACATGTTTTATGGTATTTATTTAATTGTGAGGCATTTAATGAGTAAGTGAGTGCGTTTCGCTTACGCATTGGGTTATGCTGAATCTGTAGGTACCCCATATGTGTAGATTGGTGTTAATGGGACCTTATTTTATGTACAAAACTGGAATGGGACCTTAGCAGAATAATATAGGGAGGGATTATTCTCCCTTGCATGCACGTCAATTTTACAGAAGGCTTTGCGTGAAACTGACAACTTACGTATCAATTGCACATGCCTCAGGCTCGCTGACTGTCCTCTGTACGACTGCCCAACTTGGGCTGACCGGCCAAAAACTGTGGCGTCAACTGTACAAGACACGGCACAAACCTAGAATAATTGCCAAGTTTTAATTCACTGGCCGTGAAAGCCAATATACCAACTTTTTGGAAGCCTTGATGGGGAGATTATGGCTGCTTGAGATTTTAGCTCACGCAGTGAGAGGCACAGTTGCGCTTCATAAAAAGGGAGGTAGCGCACAGTTCGCTACTCCTGTGGGGGTCTGGGTGGGGACACCAAGAGACCTCATTCGGGTCTTTTTTTTTTTTTTTTTTTTTTTTTAGCGTATGACTTTTAGTGCCGGGAGTGTCCGAGGACATGTTCGGCTCGCCAGTTTTGTAGCTGCTTCGAGGCAGACGCCCAATGGGAGAGCTACACGTACCGTCGCGAGTGGAGTATTGTCTGGGGAGGAAAGTTTGAATGTAAGGACAAGGAGTTGGAAGGTAGCGGCTGTGGCCTATAGTCCTATAGTTAGGGATCAACTCTGGCATTTGCCTGGAAGGAAGATGGGCAACCACAGAAGACCATCTTCAAGGTTGCCGGCGGGGGGATTCAAACCTCCTCGCCTCCCGGATGAGAGCGACTGCCAGCAGTCATGCCGTAACGACCACGGCTAGCTCACCCGGTATTCAGGTCATTAGGATTATTTTTTTTATTGTTACTTTAAAAGTAACATAGTACCAAATTATTCAGTCTGGTATTTGACTCACATCGCATCCACAAATCTGACCGCAGACGCCCAACTGACCGGTCGGGGTGATGTTGAGGTCTATCGGTGGGAAATCAACCTCTTACGCTGTCGCTAGATATTTCACATTCCTTAAAAAATTACTATTTTCAGCTGTTCTGAATAAAAATGCAATAAAAGTACAGTTAATTTCAGTGGTTGAGGTACATTTTGTAGGTGCAGATGTAATACACACCTTAAAAAAAAAGAAAATTGGGTGATTTCTTATACACTTGGGATATATAATGGGATACGATGATGCCCGGTAAACAATTTGGCAAATTTTGAAAAAATTCTATAAAACTCTTTGTCATAAGAATTTTGGCATTGTAAAAGTTGCCACAAGTAGGCCATTACTGTGATATGAGTATCATTTGTCAACAACATTTGTAGTATGTTCAACAATCGAGTGAATATTGACATTTCATTCCTCTCTTATGCTAGATCTCCCCGCCCCTTTGATGGGGAAAGTGAGAGAACTATACGTCCTTTCTTCTACACTTTCCATGTCATTACTTTCATGTAATGAAGTAGTATGGTGACTTCATCAAAATTGCAAGGAATCCTGCCGCAAGAAAAACTCGAATATGGAGTGAACTTTACCGAGCCGTAATGGATATTACCTTTACCCATTTTCATTTCACTGCTGTACTCCGTGGTGCTATGCAGCAGGGCCAGTTTATTGGAGATGATTCAGACACAAGGCAGACGAGAAGTTCAAGGCCGCCTTCGGCTAATACTCCCTACCAACAGGTTCCGTTATTGGCTCTCCGCCTGGTATGAACTGCAGCGATCGACTATTCATTGTCAGCCGCATGAAGCGATTCAAGATGAGTTTTTTTAGGGGCTAGCGACATTATAGTCTTGTGTTTAAGAGGGTGTAAGATTTGTTTGATAACCTGTGTTGCTATAATGCCTATAGTAGTGTTGATGATGATGATGATGATGGTGATGATAACTGTTGTTTAAAGGGGCCTAACATCTACGTTATCGGCCCCTAATGGTTTGGGTGATAGTAAAAAAAAATATTTAGCGTATGGCTTTTAGTGCCGGGAGTGTCCGAGGACATGTTCGGCTCGCCAGTTTTGTAGCTGCTTCGAGACGGACACCCAATGGGTGAGCTACAAGTACCGTTGGGGAGGAAAGTTGGAAGGGAACGTCGAGGAGTTGGAAGGTAGCGGCTGTGGCCTATAGTTAGGGACCAACCCCGGCATTTGCCTGGAAGGAAGATGGGAAACCACAGAAGACCATCTTCAAGGTTGCCGGCGGGGGGATTCGAACCTCCTCGCCTCCCGGATGTGAACGACTGCCAGCAGTCATGCCGTAACGACCACGGCTAACTCACCCGGTATAGTGAAAATGAAAGATGATCAAATTAAACTTACAACTAAAACTAACTATTATGGGGTTTGAAGCCATTTTTCAGTGTTGCCTTAGTAAACAAAAGTTTGGTGCTTTTCAGTCGGTCAACACGAATGTACCCAAAAGAGTTGGGTTATACCCTAATCAGATCCATTACACTTAGATTTGTAGCCTGCGTGTAATGGATCTGATGATGATCGCTTGACGGTCGAAACTGGTCATCCTAGTGTATTTATTAATCGCATGTATTTTTTTCGGGATTAGGGTATAACCCAACTCTTTTGGGTACATTGGTGTTGACCGACTGAAAAGCACCAAACTTTTGTTTAAAACTAACTACTGACTTACAAACTAGAAGAGGAAATAGGAAACAAAAAGGAGAAGAATGTAAACAAAAGACAGGAAGACCCTCGAATAATGAGAATTGAGGGACTTGGAGAGCCAAGAAAGGCAGCGAGGAAAGGGAAAGAGGGGAGGGTCCACTCTAAAGACAATGGTAAAAGGGGGAAATCTTGACCCAGCTCAGGAATCCGTCGAGGTCACCAAATCCCGAACTCACCAGCCGTGAGCCCTTGAGGGTGTAGCACTATCTAGGGTGCACCAGAATTGGTGGGGCTACACACACCCTGTCTCCTTGAGGGCCTTAAGCAGAAGTCACGAGATATCAGGAAAAGAAAATGAAGGCTGACCCCTCTAAGAATGATGGTATCAGGAAAGATGAGAAAAGGACCAATTAAGGCGGGAAAGTGAACGACTCCCTAGGTCTCGGATTCCCTAATACCGTCGGGGTCTGAAAAGAACAAGAGTTGATCAAGGGAGGTCGATATGAAAGATGACAGAGAGAAGCCCGGCACAAGTAGCCTAAGTGGAAGGAATGCCGAACTCAGCTGCGGCCCCGTGGTCGCCAACCCACGTCTCACTAGTCGTGAGCCTCTGGGGGCCTGTAGACTAGTAGTGTGAAATTGAGACAGATTGGGAATGATGCGGCCGTGGTCTTGTGTTAGACACCACCCCGGCATTTGCCAGGAGCAGGAGTGGGAGATCTTGGAAAACCACCTCTCTGATGGCTCAGATGAGAATCGAACTCAAATAATTTCAGTTCTGCCTCACGAGGCTGAGTGTATCCCGTTTCAGTCCTCAGACTAGAATTAAATTTCTTGGCAGAGTCGAAATTTGTACCCGGACCTCAGGGAAGACAGCCAAGAATGCTAGCCACTACACCAAGAAGTGAGTAGTTATTTCATTAAGTGCTTGCGACATTGTAGTCATTTAGCCACGTGGATTTGGTTGTGTGTAGGATTTATTTGATAACCTGCATTACTATAATGCCTGTAATATTGTGTGTACTGTATTTGTAATGAAGAATGACAGAATGAAATCACAGGGTCAAGGCCTAGCAAACCCTCGGCGAATAGTCACCACAGCGCCAAGATACTGTACGTGGTAGTCTTTTGTACGGAAAGCACAATTATTCATTTAGATCAGGGGTCTCCAAACTACGGCCCGGGGGACACATCCGGCCCGCGGACAGATTTTGTCCGGCCCGCGGAGAGCTAGCATACTTGAAAACTCCTTTTAGAGAACATTTTTTTATAGCAAATTAAATTTAGTTTACTGAAGTATTCTAATTTTATGTTGAATAATTATTAATATGACATCTACATTGATATGGTCATGGGCTAACTACTCATAACATTGTTGTAGGCTTATTGTTATTGTTTTTGTGATAAGTTGGATAAAGAAACACAGAATTGTAGTGAGTAAAGACATGTATAACATGCAGACATATGAAATACTAATGAGATTTATGTAATTGAGATTTTCCACTGACAATAGTTTGTAGTTGTGGACTAATTTTACTTGTACCAATTATTAAAAGAGATTTAAGATGCTCATCAGTTAATTTAGATCTGTAAACATTTTTTGTGTACTTCATTTTGGAGAAGGTCTTCTCACACAAATAAGTAGTACCAAAAACAGAAAACAGCCCACGAGCAAATTTATGGAAATTATCAAATTGTGTCAGTGGAAGACTCTTATAAAATTCCAACAAAGATGAGTTTTGATATTTGTTCTTAATTATATCACTGCACTGTAGTTCAATCATTTCCATTTGAAGTTCCGGGGCTAGGGTTTCAATGTCAGTATCAAAAGGATCCTGAAAAATCTTAATTTGATTCGCAAAGGCATCGAAGTCCGAGAAACGAGTATCAAAATTTATTTTCAAAGCACTCAAAGTTTCGATTGCAAAATCGATAGGAAACTCAGTCTCAATGGTGTGGCTGAATATTTCACATGTTTTAAAATGTGAAAAACATTTACTTCGTAGTTGTGATTGAAACAGTATCAATTTCTTCCGGAATGATTTGATATTAGTGTATAAATCAGGAAGATGCTGGTTTTCTCCTTGCAATCTCAAATTCAGTTCGTTCACATGTTTTGTCAAATCAACATAGAATGCTAACTTCCACAGCCATGCGTTGTTTTGTAATTCAGTAAGAGGGCGATGCTTTTCATTCAAAAAAAATTCGATCACTGCTCGAAGTTCAAAAAAGCGCTGAAGGACTTTCCCACAACTAAGCCAACGTACGGCAGTATGATAAGGTAAGTCATTTTCTCCAATCTCTTCAATAAATTGTCGGAATTGTCGGTGATTCAGCCCAAAAGATCTCATAAAATTAACAGTTGATATGACTGGTTTCAGAACTTCAGACATATCCAAACATTTTCCGCACAAAGACTGTTGATGAATGATACAATGTAAGACTAATGGTTTTGAACCACCGTCATTTTCTACAGCCTTTGACACAAGAGCGCCCACTCCTTTATCTTTCCCACTCATGTTTTTGCCTCCATCAGTTGTAATACATTTCAAGTTTTTCCATCGAAGGTTCTTTTGATTAATGGCCATTTCAACTCCTTTAAAAATATCTGTACCAGTAGTTGTGCCATGAATACTATACATATGAAGAAGTTCTTCATGCACTTCATAGCTTTTATCTACTCCTCGAATATAAATCAACACCTGAGCAGTATCTGACACATCCGTTGACTCATCCAAGGCCAAAGAAAACCACTCAACATCTCCATTTTTGTCGAACAGTTGAGAGGATATATTTTCAGCGATGTTTTCTACCCTTCGAGCCACAGTGTTTGCTGACATACTGACAGTTTTTAATAAATTTACCTTTTCAGGGCACATTTCCTCGGCTGCTGCAATTACGCATTCTTTGATCATTTCTCCATCGGTGAATGGTTTTCCACGTTTTGCAATTTCAAGAGCCACACGAAAGCTGGCACGAGTTGCAGCCTCTTGTTCGGTTTTGAGTTTTGTAAATGAAGATTGCTGCGATTTCAATCCGCGCTTCATAGCTTCGAATTTTTCTGTCCGCAAACTTCCTGTATATTTTGAGTAATTTTGAAAATGTTTTGTTTCATAATGACGTTTAATGTTATATTCCTTGAGAACGGCTATGCTTTCATTGCAAATCGAACATAGCGCCTTGTTACTGGACTCAATTACGAAATACTGAATGTTCCACTCATCTTTGAATTTTCTGCATTCACTATCAATTTTTCGCTTCTTTTCCATACTACTAAATCACACACAAAACCAACAATTCGAATCAAAATACTGTTACAAAGATGTCTTAAACTTAAACACGCACAAACACGTTTTAAGGAGGTACGCACTATTTTATTTCACAACAGTGTCATAGGAACTGACTTGTGGTTGCGCAACTAGCCTTCTTATATATTCCAATTACTGCCATCTAGAAGTGAGTGGAAGACACCAGAACTCTCTCGAACCAACGAGATTACTCTGTACGTGCTATTAGCGCCATCTGTTAGCGATAGAAGGTACTACCTATTTCCGCTTGTGTCCACCAGATGTCGTGTCACGTTACTCCTCATGGCTCGTACTCTACGACTAATCTAGAAATTACAGATAATGACAGGAAAATTAATAATATGCAGTGTTGCCGTTTTGCGGACTTTAGTCCGATTTGCAGCCTTTTTTCAACGTTGCGTACTTTTTCGGACTTTTTTTTCATCAGTGGACTATTTCACTTTTTACCACCGGCAACAATGATAATATGGTTTTGGCCCTCGGAACTTACTGGAGTAATCAGTATGGCCCTAAGGCTGGAAAGTTTGGAGACCCCTGATTTAGATGGAAGGTTGAAAATTGAATGTCTGCCCATGTGTACCTCAAACCCACAACTTCCGGCCTTATGCGCCGTACTCTGATCACTGAGCTAATGGAGCAGACTCATTTAATATTTTTTATTTGCTTTATTTATTTATGTTCGACCCTGACTATTATATGTCAGAAAACTGTATCATAATGAGGCTCATTATAACACTATTTTTCATTATGAAACAGTTTCTCCCACCAATCAGAGCTCAAGAAACAGTTGTTTGACCAATTAGATAATTAGATGCGCTGAGTTCCACGGCCTTCTAATTTAAATTTCACTGCCTGGCCTAGTGTCATAGTAGAGTAATCGAGGAGGCCATGGTCAAATACAAGGCATTCTCTGCGTCTCATGCGCTCTGTTCATTACATAAAACTGGCCAAATCCCGACAGATATTTATGAATATTTATGTTCGAACATAAAATAGTTATAATAATTATCAACGAACATAAATAGACGTTTGCAACTCACCTATAATGGCAATTAAGACACTCGTATGGAAATTATAAAACTTGCATACGCTCGTTTTATAAACATACTCGTGTCTTAATTATTGCCATTATAGGCTCGTTGCATAATGTGCACGATGTGATCCCTGTACTGTAGTAGTGTGTGTAACTGTATTGGGGACATGAATGAGAAAAATGTCCCGGGACTTGAAGTAAGGTACAGGGCGCCAGGGAATGTTCTCCGCAGTGACTACGTGTTGCTGCGAGAAGTAGCATCAGCAGTTTAGTTGGCAGCACGGTGTCCTTGACAGGGTAGCAGTACAGTGAAGGCCACAGGTGTGGACTGTCGAAATCGTCAGTGTGTATTGCAGTAAGCGAGCATTCAGATTATTGGAACAGTGCAACATTATACAGGCGGTAATTTTTACTACTAAAGAGAGAGCTTCTTTGGTGGAATACGTTATTCGCGAAGACGATCGGTTTATAGAAAATGTAAAACTAAAATTTCAGGCGCGGTTTCCTAATTCAAAGTGTCCAAACCGGGATACCGTTCGGGATTTGATAAGTAAATTTCGTGTGACAGGCTCAGTTCACGATGTATCGGGAACAGGCTGGCTTACGCTTTTAACAGACGAAAAACTTTATGAAACCCCCGATATAATGCTGCGTAGTCCAAGAAAATCAACACGCAAATTAGCTCAAGAAACAGGAATCTCTATGTGGGCAGCACATAAAGCTGTAAGAGACAAGCTTCAGTTGTTCCCTTATAAAGTTACCAGTTGATACAAGCGGCAGCCGTTCTGCCAACGTAACTGCTGAAGCTACCTCTCGCAGCAACATGTACTGTAGGTGCTGTGGAGAACATTCCCTGGCGCACTGTACTATCCCGGCATTTACCTGGAGGGAGGGTAGGAAAACCCAGGGGTTAGCCACACGCAGGGTAGCCACGGGATTCGAACCTCAGATCTCCAGACTTGCTGCAGCTACACTTGCGGCCGTCGTGCAAGATTTAACGAACACGGCTACGCCGAGGGACGCAGATCACATTAATAGCAGCAGCTTCAATTTCGTCGATTAGTGGTAGAGAGTCATAAAACACTATTTGTTGGTGGCTTCGTGAGGTTTTCTAGTAAATGGTAGTTTTTATGCCTTATGTACGAGGGCAGTTTTTTAGTTCCGATGGTCTGTATAAAATAACAGATTGACATACCAAACTGATTTTACTACTAAATGTTTGCTTGTTTTATTCTTATGTCTCATCATAATCGCCAAAACGATTGAAACATTTGTCGTATCGTTACACCAGCTTTCCCAATGTTATCGGCAAAAAAAAAATGCCGCCACTGAAGTGGGTACGTCTGGAGAGTCTCCTGTAGTCTTTCCTTTTTGTCGAGGCGTTGCCGCCCAACCATACCTTCAATTCTCTAAAAAGGTGAAAATCATTCACGACTGCACTGTGCCATCGTTACGATAGACTTTTTCAAAGAATTCAAGTGGGAAGTTTTGGACCATCTGCCGCTTTGTCCAAACCAGCACTGAATGATTTCCGCCTTCTTTAGAGAATTGAAGGTAACTTATGGTTGGGCGGCAACGCCTCGACAAAAAGGAAACACTTCAGGAGACTGTCCAGACGCACCCACCTCAGTGGCGGCAGAATTTTTTGCCGAGGGCATTGGACAGTTTGGTATGTTATTTTCATACAGTCCATCGGAACTTGAAAAACACAGCCCTCGTATATATTTATTTTATTATTAATAAAGCACGAACTACAGCTACTGTATGCGAGCCCTTCACGCTTGTACAAATAACAGACGAACAGCGGTAAAGATATAAAATAAATTAAACAAATCTCATAACACAGCAAGTCCAGACCAAGAACCGGTAGAACGTCCTTGTTCGTAGCCGTCTCGTCAATGGCCAAGACAACTGATTTGGTTAACCTAGATCTGACGATGTTGCCTTGTAATCTGTATAAATAATAATTAATCTCAAAAACATTCTTTTAGGTAGAATCTTTATAAGTTTCTTCCCGCCCAATATAATTCAGGATACATACAATGTTGACCGACTAAAAAGTAATCCGTTAATTGTTACTTAGTTAAGACTGAAAATGGCCTCAAAGCCTTCCAGATTCTCATTTGGCAATACTAGACTGTGAGACCACGTACCAGGCCATTTAATTCTTAGAAGAGCCTGGTATCACACCCTGGACCTCAATGACATAAATCAACAACATCAAACGGGGCATGATGGTGCAGTGGTCAAGCCACTTGCTTCTCACCAAGGAGGAGAGGGCATGCATGTGAGATTTTCGAAGTGAAATATCACGTCCTGTGGTTTGGATTCCACGTAAAAATGGACGTCCCGTCACTCATGATTGCGAGATTCAGTCACGTAAAACTACAAGTTTCCTTCAACACCAAAAGGTGACCTTAATTTGATGGGAGATGGAAATATAAATATTGCCATATATAAGGCGTGATCAAACAACCTCCGTTTGAAGGGGTCGTTGCAGCGTATAAGCTGTTGTCTGTAGCACCTCAAGCGTTTCAATGTTAAAGGCAACACGTTCCTGGGGTGCATTGCTGCAGGTGACGAATGTTGGTGACACCACTGGGAACCGGAATGGAAAGCGTTGATGACGCTGTGGCGTCATCCATCGTCCCAGGAAGTTCAAGTGCCAAACATCCACTGGAAAGGTGAAGCTAACGCTGCTCAATGATTACCTGGCCCATTGCTTATTAATTTCAAGGAACCTGGTATCTCCATCACTGGGTAACGGTACTGTGCAACACTGGAGAAATTAAGGCGAAACGACCAGGGAAAACTGCGAGAAGGGGGTGCTGCTGCTTCATGATAACGCACGTCCCCATACTGCAACGGTCGTAACGCAGAAGGTACGCCAACTCAAGTGGAAGACACTCGAGCATCCGCCCTACAGTCCTGATCTCTCCCCATGCAATTATCACGCCTTCGGTCACTTAAAAAAAAGCCTTGAAGGGTCAACGATTCCTGTCGGACTAGTTATTGGAATTTTAGGGGCAGAACAGCTAGGTCATCTGTCCCTCACCCTGTTGGACGAGGAAGTACAGTAGGCAGTTAAGGACTTCAGTTGGTTGGTTGGTTCCTCAGTTTAGGGGCTCCGACAACGCAGTCATGTAGCCCCGTGTACTTTGGGTGTGTATAGAATCTGTCTGATAACCGGTGTTAATTGTGATGGCTGTATTAGTGTGTGTTATCTGTTTTTAATTCAAGTGAGGACTGCAGACATTGGATTTTCAAGTATTTCCAACTTAAGCTACCAAACAACACCGTCGACGAGCAACTAGTTCTGAACTTGGTTACTAGATGCCACCGCAGTCAGCTCCTGGCGACGAACGTTGGAACCTAAGAGCGTCAGTCAAATCTAACCTATAATTTAGCTTCACACAAGTGTAATTAATGGAGGGTGCTTTATCATGCAATAAATCTATGACATGGGACCGCCGGCTTTAAGTTACTTCTCCTCCGAAGGAAGGCATACTCAGGCATTTTTAACGCTCCTAAAAATCTGACGACTTCGGGACTTATCATGTAGCAGGACAGGGTGTTTTAACGCACGGAGATCTTCAACCTGGTGCATCGGTTGGATGAGTGCCTTAATGCTCACGGCGGCATTGCCTGACTGGCAAACCTATTCTGGACGGAAACTTTTTGATCACGCCTTATAGAATTGCTAATAAGCTATTAGTTCGCCACAAAACCTCCTCTTGAAGACCGTGAATGTTTTACAGACTGCCGTGATTTAGGATTAATGCAGTTCGCCTGCAGACCAAAGTCTAGACTATACAAATAACAAAGGCTCAACACAAGATTCATCTCAAGCAGCATTGATCCTGTCTACCCTGTTCAAGACGCCACACAAATAGTTTCAGCTCCATACCTACGATTAAGACAACCTCCGCAATCTTTTGGTATGCGTACCACAAGTCGTTTTCTGTTATAAAAGGACATTTATATGCAAGGAGGAAGCATTGGAGTATATACAAATTGTTTGCTACTCGGAGTTTTACCGCGGTTTTATGTAAATCAAAGGTCAACACACCTAAGCGCCATTAGTCTTTAGAAATTAAAACTTGTTCGGTCACGGAAGAACTGGAACCTCATGGCCTGGTGTAACCTCAATTATCACTAGTACTAACCCACTAGATGTATTCTAACTTGGAAACCAATAGAGGAAGCATGCACGACGAGTAGCAAAACACTTCATTTGATGAAGATAATTATTGTTTTGATGGACCAAACATGTAGGTTATCGGCCGCTAACGAAATGAATGCAAATAAATTATTTATTTGATTGAATCCACCTTGACAAAATTATAGTATTCAATAAAATTGTTGTTATTGTTTGATTGATTGATTGATTGATTGATTGATTGATTGGTTAATACAGGAGCCTTGCGATATAATGGGCATGTAGCCCCGTGTACTTGTGTGTGTGTGTGTGTGTGGAATTTGTCCGATAACCTGTGTTATTGTGATGGCTGTATTAGTGTGTGTATCTGTAATTCAGATGACGATTGGGAAGGAAGCGGCCGTGGCCTTGGGATAGGAATCATCCCGCCATTTGCCTGGAATAGAAGCGGGAAACCACAGAAATCCACTTCCAAGATGGCTGAAGTAGGAATCGAACCCTCCTCTCCTCCGTTTTGCCTCACGAGGCTGAGTGTAGCCCGTTCCAGCCCTCAGACCAGAATTAAATTTCTTGGTAGAGCCAGGAATCGAACCCGAGCCTCCGCCGTGACAGCCAAGCATGCTAGCCACTATGCAACGAGGCCGACTGAGGGAATACAAGCCCAACTATTTAATATGTTCACTTGCTCCAATTTAGTTCTATTTTCTTGAGTTTATTCCTTACCGACATCTCCTTCGTTTTAAAAATATCATATTCTCAACATTTCTGTTCAAATTCTAACATTATGTATTCTTTATTGCCAGACAGATATAATCCACGCGTGACAATATAATAATTAACAATAAAATGTAAACGTTAAAAAAACGAACACAAATAGAAGCACGGTATTATCTACCAACAACCACGCCCTTACAGACAAGCTCTCAAACATCCTGGAAGAAAATAACCTCTAGCTTCATGCAATCATACAAATTCATACAATCCCAAATGTACAAGAAACAGTAAATTAATTATTTACAGAATTATTTGTTGGCTTGTAAGCTTTCGACAGAGTCTGTCATTACAACATCAGAATAGGCCACTCTAGTTAGTTAGTTAGTTAGTTATTGAGGATTTAAGGGGCGGAACTACGAGGTCATCTGCCCCTATAATAATAGACCACTCTGCCTATCTGGTTTCCACCTAACAGAATCCCACCCAGCCAGTTTACACTTTAGTAAAATTGTTCGTATGTTTGAGTCTTCAGTCTCTTGACTGATTTGATGCAGACTCCATGCCTCCCTGTCCTGAGCTAATCGTTTCGTCTCTACATAGCTACCACACCTTACATCCTAGGCAATCTGTTTAACATATTCTAATCTTGGTCTACCCCTATAGTTCTTGTTCTCGACCTTTTCTTCCATAACTAAATTTGTTATTCCTAGGTGTCTTAGTATGTGCCCTACTAACATATATCTTCTCTTCATTAGCAGAAACATTCCATCTCAGCAATCTTAGACGTAGTTTTTCGTGGTTTTCCACTTCAAATCCAAGCAAATGCTGAGATGGTTCCTAGCTTAAGGCCACAGCTGCATCCTTCCCAATCCCAGTCTTAATTGCAAATACACACACTATTTAAGACACTACAATAAGCCAACTTTCTTTCCTTCTTTCATTCATTCATACTTTCCTTATTCCATTCATTCATTCACCCTTTCCTTATTTCATTCATTCATTCATTCATACTTTCCTTTATTTCATTCATTCATTCATACTTTCCTTATTTCATTTATCCATTAATTCATACTTTCCTTATTTCATTCATTCATTCATTCATTCATTCATACTTTCCCTATTTCATTCATTCATTCATACTTTCCTTATTTCATTCATTAATTAATTCATACTTTCCTCATTTCATTCATACTTTCCTTATTCCATTCATTAATTAATTCATGCTTTCCTTATTTCATTCATTAATTAATTCATACTTTCCTTATGTCATTCATTCATTCGTTCATACTTTCCTTATTTCATTCATTCATACTTTCCTTATTTCATTCATTCATTCATTCATACTTTCCATATTTAAGTAATTCATTCATACTTCCTTTCTTTCATTAATTAAACTCTTTCTTTCTTTCTTTCTTTCTTTCTTTCTTTCTTTCTTTCTTTCTTTGCTTATTTACACAGTGCTGAATGGCCACAATGTCGCAAGCCCTTAATGAATGAATGAATGAATGAATGTATAACAAACAGCAATATGTTCTTTGAAAAGAGAACTAAGATGTACCAAATGAAGTATCCCGCAACAGACACGACTTAAACGTAGAAGGCTTGCTGGAGTTCATTTGGCCATGAATGCCAACAAATCATACATTTTCTTGAAACTATTTTATAAGTGCGTCTTTCGCAATTATGATGTTTTGACCCACACCTGCAGAAATGTTGACATAACGGGAATTCGACCAAGTATGGCTTGAATCTTACATACAAGCCAGTTGGTACAACATTACAAATGCCAACAGATCAATGACTCAAAAAATCTTTATCTTATGTGGCGGATACCTGGGTTGACTCTAAACGTCCGGTTCAACTCATAACCGGTTCCCTCCGCCTAACCGTGGACAAGAGAATCGAGAAGTGACCGCTAAGCCAATCCGCCTACACCTACAGACACGAGACTTCTGCAATACCTATATAGCTCTGTATGCACTAAACTCTGGTCAACAGCCCAAGAGATGGTTTCAGTTTCTTGAGAAACGTTTAAACTATTTTCTATAATCTGATTTATGATTTTAAAGATAAATCGATTATTATACCGGCTTTTGCTGAACTGTGTTCCATTTTAGCATATTTTCAAAATATGAAATATAGACTTATGAGATCACCTTATGTCCATGTGTGTGTGTGTGTGTGTGTGTGTGTGTGTGTGTGTGTGTGTGTGTGTGTGTGTGTGTGTGTTTGTGCGCGCACGCGCGCCTCCCACCTCCCTCCCCCGTAATAAAATCAAAACGGCTGGATCAATTTCAATGAACCGTGGTAATGAAATACTACTATTTCGTTCGACCTCGACCGTGCTTTTCGAAATTTAATACGTTTCACCAATCCAACATGGCGGCAACGCGAAATATTTCACAGGTATTCTATAGGCTTGTATCCAAAACTGTTACTGATATCACCCTGAAATTATGTATGGTGGTAGCGAATAATAAAATAAGTTCATCTATGTGACTTACAAAAGCTTGGTCAGTACAAAACCAACATGACGGCCAATCAAAGTAATAAAACGCAAATGTAAAATCGTTTAAGAGGTTCAAGATTATTTTAAAAACTCTAAACGTTTAACGTCTTTACAAAACATTTAAATATTTATTTTAGGAAACGTTCGAACAAATCAGAACGTATTTTAAAAAAGTTTCCTATGAGACGGTTTTAAATGTTTTATCAAAAATGTTTATTTGAGACATCGCAAAAACCAAAAGCCCTAATTTCAGTATGGTAGTAAAATTAATATAACTTGAGGTGATACACCCAGGGGCACTTAGCTATATTTGGTAAATTTTAAACAACTAAGATAAATGGTGCGATTTTACGACGACTTTCTTCCATAAAGGGTTCTGAATTATACTAGATTCCTTTATCATTAATCTTCGCTATCAAGAGCTTACACTGCAAAATTGCATAATATTGTATTAAATATAGTTTCTGTTTCGACTACACTACGACACTATCAAACAGTAATTCAACCAGAGTACCTGTATGCTTTGGAATGCCTAGGACTAACAACTGGGAAAGACATTGAAGAAAACGAAAAGAAAAAAAAATTCAAGAAAAATTCTCGTACCGAAAATATGTGCTGACACATACCGATTACGCAGTAACAAAGAAGTATATAAAACATGCAGCAGAATCTCAGATACTATACGAAAACTACGGGTTAAATTATTTGGACATGTTTCAAGAATGCCCGACGACAGACGCGCTAAGAAAGATTTATCATTTTAAATGATCTTGTCGACTTCGTCGTTACGCTGGGGTCTGGCGTTACGGTACGGTGACGGGACGAAATGTACCCAGATGCACTGAGGTGTGTGACATCATAGTACTGATTGGTGCATGTGTTCCCCGACAATCTCTACTTCGTTAGTATAAGACAAAAATCGCTGATTCTCGGATGTCACCGGTAATCTCGAGAACCACTGGATGGATTTTGATGCGGTTTGCACCATTCTGTAAAGGATATCTCGAGGAAAGATTCTGTAGAAAATAATTTATGTATGATCAAATGAAGCCAAGCAATAACGATTTCAGTGAAAAAGTCGAAAACAAACTTGGCGTCCGTGCGCTTCTTAAGCTTACGCTGGGCAAACCGTTAAACATATCAATATACTATGAGCGTAAGAATTGGTCAGCATGAAAAGTTCTACAAAAACGTCCGCGAGAGCATATCTCTATCTTCAATACATCGCCCACTATAAATGTTTTTAGACTGGATGGAAGGGGCACGTCCCCGCACTCTCTGGTGAGCGTGACGGCATCCCGCGTGCTTAACCTTGCTTTGCCCTTGGTTTGCACTTGCCGTTCGCGACTAATTTGAAACGAGATAAGCAAGATAAGTATTATGCAGATAATTTTCTAACATGTCAAGAGTCTTTGGCTTTGAGCGAAGTGAGAAGCCTCCAGCCTTTCTAGCATTTTTCAACATTTGTAGCATTTAAAATGATACAAAGTCTTTCAGACTGACTGTCACTTTTTTAACCACTTCAACAAGCGCAATAGAAAAGGCAACTCTTGTGAAAAATTGTTTGCTAACACTAAGAATAATCTACAAGAAATGAACACCACTGATCAAGACATCCGCAACAGAACCACTTTCAGAAATAAGATACACACATTAGAGGGGTTCCTAGAGCCAGAAACAGCGACCAAGAAGAAACAACATTGGACAGCTGAAAACAAAGGAGCTGTGAGCAAGAGGATGAAGGAATACTGGCGCCAAAGAAAACTGAAATCATGAAGAGTTATTTATGTGGTCCTTAGTTGGCCAAAATCAATTATGATGATGAAAGAAAGAATATTTATTGTCATATACAGTGAAACCTCTCTAAAAGACCACCCCTATTAAAAGACCACCTCTCTTAAAGACCTCCTCTCTTAAAGACCTCCTCTCTTAAAGACCGATTTTTCTTGGAACCGATTTAAAACCTCATAAGGTCAATGTATTTGTTACCTCTATTTAAGGACCACCCCTCTCCCCGACCAAAGACCAGGCATTTTCTCAGTCTGACCTCTTTCAAAAGACCACTTCTCGTCTGCCTTCTCATTGGAGATGGAGGTGAGGCTAATGCTGTAAATAATGGTTCTGTTGGCACGGAACTGCATCAGCATACAATGTCATAAGAAAAAGTGTTATGTAACATATATAAAAATTAAGAAAACTGTTCTCCTAGAAGATTGTTCGACCCTAGAACAAATTAATGGACTTTCGAACTCACTCAGAGATATTCTAGAAAGTGAAATTGTAAAAAAAAAAAGATGTGCTAATCTGAAACATAGATCAATTCGTGACTTAAAAATGACAGAGCTCAGAATATAACTAATTTATTGTAATTAATTTGTACTAAATGTGAACCAATGCAGATAAATTGTAATCAAGTATGTGTTCCAACTGTACTTTATTAATAATGCAGTATAAAATTATTTTAATGCCTCTAAGTAGGGGGGTGATAGGAGTTCCAACTCACTCCAGAACCCTCCTTGCCCCACTACTAAGCCTCAGCCATGTTAAATATCTCTCGAACGCGTGGTCCGATTTTGACAAATGAGGTATCGTTGGACTCGGGCTGACGTCCTCTTTGCTATGGACCACTCGTTATATTTTTGAATTTTTTTTGAAAATTTTCGTTTTCGAAACTAGGTGATAGTTTGAAAACTAAACATGATAGAACGTTGTGCCATGTCTCAAACGAATGGTCTTTATGCCCTTTATTTTCTATAATGAAACTTGTTTACTTTTATGTTTTTTTTTTAAAACACTCGAATTTTGAAAATCCTATATTTTGGAAACTAGGAACTCTACAAAAACGTTTATTTGACATAAATGAAAGGTCCCTATGCCCTCTACCCCCAAAATAAATTTCAAGTCGCTAGAGCAAAAATTTGTGTTTTGTAAGTAGTGGGATGGGGACAGAGCTGCTTACTAACTTATTGAGCCCTCCTCGTATTTGCCCCGAAGCTGATATCTCGCTAACCAATGGTCGGATTTGAACATACAAGGTGTCCTAGCACTCGTAGTGATGCCCCCTACTTTCCTATAGGCTCTTAATTTAATGAAAAGACCAAAACTAAAAGGTCATGTGCTTTTAATATCTCGCGAACCAATCATGCTAGAGGCATGTTCGACAGGTCCAAGGACTCGGGGTGACGTCCTCTCTGCTGTGGACCACTCGTTATAATTTAAAAAAAATTGGAAACTCGATTTTGGGGTAAACACGTGTTTTTGTGATTTTGCCGATATCTCACGAAGCAATAACGCTAGAGGCATGTACGATGGGTCCAAGGATTCGGGCAGACGTCCTCTTTGCTATAGACCACTCGTTGTAATTTTTTTAAATTTTGGAAACGCGATTTTGGGGTAAACACGTGTTTTTTGTGATTTTTGCCGATATTTCACGAACCAATAACGCTAGAGATGTGTACGAGGTGTCCTAGGACTCGGGCTAACGCCCCCTTTCAAATGTGGTAGATATTGTTTCCACAAAATAATTCACAAAGGGCCTAACGCCATACATGTTGAGAAAAAAATTCTTTACCGTTACCTGTTTATAATGTTTATGAAGCGTGGTGGTTGAGAGAGACGATACGGCTAGGTGTGTGTGTTTCAACGAACCTGTCGCTGACCACGGTGGCTGTGTTCAATAGATCAATTGATATTTCGACGAGTCGGTGTATGACAGAGCGAGGGTGCGTTTTTTCACACATTTCACCTTTAACGTGTAAACGGTGATGAGAACTTGGTTCTATGTTGATCAAAGCGAGTACAGAAAACACACTTGCAAACGAGCAGGAGGTGAATGTCATTTGAGCTTATTGGAAGGCTCCGATCTGACTTGACAACAGGTGACGCTTGAAGGTGAAATAATCTGACCATTGTGCTGGCAGGGAAGTGCGAAAGGCGTGCACACATGTGTGAAACCACAGGCACGCTAAACCAGTGACATCCTGTCTTGCTTCGTACGTGACAAAATGCAAGTTCAGGTGAAATTTGATCTACCACAGGTGTTCACTTTGGGTGTTAGCTGTCCACGTGCGCGATAACTGTTAACAAGTGACATGCTGTTTTGCTTTGTATGTGACAAAATGCAAGTTGGCATGAAATTTGATCTGCCACAGGTGTTCACCTTGGACGTTAGCTGTCCACGTGCCTGATAAGAGAATGTTCAAAGCGTGGGAATCGCTGAATCAGTAAAAAGTATGATGCAACTTGTCGGAATGATGTCACAACCAATAGATAGGCAAGAGCTGCAAACACCAGTGGTGGGAGGTGAAGGGAGGGAAAGGGGGAGGGGTAATGTATGAGAGAACACAGGTGGAAAGAGAAAGAAATATGTGGAGCTGAGGACTGTACACATAGAGCTATAGGTGGTGTACAACATGTGTGAATAAATACATTAAAAATTGCACAGGTTCACACAACATAGACTGTATTATTGCCATGGCCAAGCACTCACATTAAGATCATTTACAAAATCATAAAATGAAAAATAAAAAATCTTGTTTTGGAAATATCGTTTTTCAACATACACAAAATAAATATATAAAAAATTTGTAAACAACAAAATGGAAAATCCATGGTCAAGCACTCACATTAATATTATTTACAAAATCATAAAATGAAAAATAGAAAATCTTGTTTTGGAAATATCGATTTTTTTCAACATACACAAAATAAATATATAAAAAATTTGTAAACAGCAAAATGGAAAATCCATGTTTCCATATAGACAAAATTTTAAAAACCTTAAACGGACATTTAAGAAAATATATGCAAATGGGAAATTGACAAATGTGTAAATATGAAAATGGAAAAATCAATGTTTCCATATCATGAAATTGAAAAACATCAAACTGTCATTTTAAAAAATGCAAATGGAAAATTGACAAATTGCAATGTGTGAAATGTGAAATTGAACAAATGGCTATCATTATTTAAAAAAAGAAAAGAACATAGTGCTCTATGGTTGAGGTGTGAATCAAACCCTCTCTACTTATTTGGACCACCCGAGACTGAGTAGACTAGTTTTAGTTATCATACCACTTTTAAAAGTTTGTGTTAAATCTAGGAATTGAACCCAAGAGCTTGTAGGGGAGATCCAAGGTTATAATATGTTAAACAGATAGCCTTGAATGTAGTGTGTGGTAGCTATATAGAAATGAGACGTTTCGCTCGGGGCAGGGAGGCATAGAGATCTGCATCAAACCAGTCAAAAGACTGACGACTCAAACAACAACATGTAGAGCTCACCAAAATAATGTTGTGTAACGGTAAATGTTAGTCAACGAACAGTAATGCATTACTAAAACCCATGACACGATACCTAAGAGCTTTTCTAAAATTATTTTAAAATGCCTTTAACCCTATATTAAACACCCAGTTCACAAGACTCATAACTGCAATGTTATGGTCAAACAAAACAAAATCTATATTTCAAAACAAACAAGTGGTTTAGTCAATGTATACTGGAAAAAGTTTTATAAACACTCAAGTCCACAAAAATAATTAAATTAGTAACAGTCAGGTTGACCGAGTGGTTATGGTGTTTGACTTAAGTTCAAATTTTATGTACAAGAAAGCAAGGGTTCGAATCCCATACCTGATATAACTATTGCCTCAACATGGCTTGACCACACTGTATTATTTTGTACTCGGTACACAAACCATAAATAGAGTGTATTGTTTAAGGTCACTCTCTTTGCGAACATAGTCAGAGAATGTTGATGGTTAACAATTGCATTAATAGTGGGACATAGGGATAGCAATTAAGAAAAACAGACAATACCCATACACTATTTTTATTTATTTAATGTAAGTACTTGTACAATAGTTATATACAAACTACAACTCTCTTTTGTCTATTACTATCTAGTCCTTTTCGATCCACTTGCATATCAAGGGCAGATGACTTTGTAGTTCAGCCCCTTCAAACAACAACACTACTTTTTGCATAGTCTGTGATGTTGATGACTCTTGATGCGTGGAAGATGGATACAACATAACTTTTACAACAGGGGTTAAACGTTGCTCAACAAACAATGCACTATTTTGAGTAGCAACATCTTTCTCTTGTACTAACTTTTTAGCATTCTGATGATTTTTTGTCAATACCATCAGTGTTTTGTCTGGAGCACTACATTGATGATCACTCACACTTAAAACCACACTATTTCTACTTTTCATATTGCCTCGACATGTTGTTGACCTCTGTTTCGAGCATTGCCAGAATATTATTCCTTTTACATTTTGTCGTCTATAGTTATAAGAGTAGCCTTTATAGAGTACACGTTGTTTACCTCGGTTAGTTGGAGTAAGTTCCATAGTAGTAACTAACCTGTTAGTATGATTTGCACGCTACAAAGGTTATCTCGGTTCTGGTAATAGAATTATTTAGCGTTGGCTTTTATATTTAATATGTACAGTTTAAAGTGATAGAAAAGTGGTAGAAACGTGGTAGCAAAGTGGTAGACAATTGGTAACATAGTGGTAGAAAAGTGGTAGCAAAGTGGTAGCAAAGTGGTAGAAAAGTGGTAGAAAAGTAGTAGCAAAGTGGTAGAAAAGTGGTAGAAAACTGGCAGAAAAGTAGTAGAAAAGTGGTAGCAAAGTGGTAGAAAAGTGGTAGCAAACTAGAAAAGTGGTAGCAAAGTGGTAGAAAATATTACATGTATCGTTAAGAAATAGTTTAAGCGGTTACATGGATTCATTACACTATAATTTTAGCATCACGAAGCTCATTTTCTATATCCAAAAGTTCTTCCTCATATTTAGTATGACCAGCCTGTTTACAGGTATGCAAGTACTGAAGCCGCTGGATTAGCTTACTGGGATTGTTCCAGTAAACAAATTTAACAAATGATTTTTTTGGGTGTAAACCATTATCATCATCATCATAATCATCATCATCATCATCATGGTTATCATCATCAATATAATTATCGTCAATATAATCATCATCACTATTACTATCTAATCCTTTTTGTTCATCTTGCAATGCAAAAACCTTTGGCATAGTTTGTGTTGTCTTTGATAGTGTTAGAGGTTTCTTAGACGTTAACGACTGTCCTAACATGTCTTTTTCAGGAGATAATAAATGCTCTTTAACAAACAAAGCACTATCTTGAGCCACACTATTTTTTTCTTGGTCTTGCTTTTTTACCTTGGTTAGAGTATTTTGTCCATTTAAATGAGTATTATTTTGAGATTTACAATGATGATCGATTGAAATAAGTATGTTGGAGCCTTTTGTCTTAATCATTCCTCGACACTTTTTAGATCGTTGTTTCGAACAGCACCAAATAACAGTTCCATTTTTATTGGTTCGTTTCATAATATATGAATATCCTTTATAGTATGCGTAAGGCTTACCATACCTAGTCACTGATACTTCCATGTCAACTGTCAAGCATAGACTAAGCTCTAGTAAAGTCAACTTGGTAATAAGAATACTAGTTTAATGTGAGAGCAAATATGGATCCAAAGAGTTCAGGTAAAAGTGGAAGCAAATAAGCAAATATTAGAACCAAGAGTGGGGTTAAAACTGGTCGCAAAGTGGTAGACCCATTACACAATAATTTCAGCATGACGAAGCTCTTGTTCAATTTCTTTGATTTCCCAATCGTGACCGATATGCCCAGCTTGTCGTAAAGCATGCAATTGTCGAAGCCGTTGAATTAGCTTACTGGGTTTGTTCCAGTATACAAATTTAACAAATGGATTTTTAGGTGTAAACTAAGCACTACCATTATCATGATCATTATCATCATCATCATCATCATCATAATCACCATTATCATCATGACCATCATCACTGTTACTATATAGTCCTTTTTGATCCTCTTGCAATACCATTTTATTTATAGTCTGAGTTGATTTTGATAGTGTTGAAGGTTTCTTGGACGTTGACAATTGTCCTAACATGACGTTTTGAGGACATGATAAGTCCTTTTGAACAAACACTGCACTATCTTTAGCCGCAATATCGTTTTCTTGAACTTGCTTTTTAGCATTTTGATAATTGTTTGTAAACAGTAAGCGTGGTTCGTTTCGAGCACTACATTGATGAACACTCACACTTAAAACCTTTCCATTTTTACTTTTCAGATTGCCTCGACATTTTGTTGACCTCTCTTTTGAGCATTGCCAGAATATTATTCCATTCGCATTCTGGCGATTATAGTTATAGGAGTAGCCTTGATAGAGTGCACGTAGCCTACCTTTGTTGGTTGTAATAAGTTCCATAGTAGTAACTGACCTGTCAGTACGATGTTCACACTACAAAGATTACAATTGTTTTGCTGATGGAGTGACCTACCATAAGCTTATATATTGGCTTTTTGTGTTGGCTTTTTGTGTTGGCTTTTCGTGTTGGCTTTTGTGTTGGCTTTTCGTGTTGGCTTTTCGTGTTGGCTTTTTGTGTTGGCTTTTCGTGTTGGCTTTTCGTGTTGGCTTTTCGTGTTGGCATTTCGTGTTGGCTTTTCGTGTTGGCTTTTCGTGTTGGCTTTTCGTGTTGGCTTTTCGTGTTGGCTTTTTGTGTTGGCTTTTCGTGTTGGCATTTCGTGTTGGCTTTTCGTGTTGGCTTTTTTGTATTGGCCTTTCATTTGGGTTTTTTTGTATTGGCTTTTCGTGTTGGCTTTTTGTGTGGGCTTTTTGTGTTGGCTTTAGTATTGGCTTTTGTATTGGCTTATTTGACAAGTTATTTGTGTCAATGTATTTAGTGGATTTTTTGTTGGTGTTGGAAAGTAGTTGAATGAGAGGGAATATTTAAAGACTTAACCTCAGTTCACTAACCTAACCTAACCTAACCTAACCTAACTTTACCTAACCTAACCTAACCTTTCAACTCTCAGATGTTAATTAAATTCTGTGCATAATCGAGTTGGAACCCAAGACCTCAGGGGTAAAAAAAACAATTATTTTTGACGGCTTATTTTGGTAACTTATTTTAATGGCTAACCTAACTTTACCTAACCTAACCTAACCTCAGCTCACTTTGGATATTACTAGTAAGTGTTCATATCCTCTGCTAGGTAGCATGCTAGTAGTACAGGTAGTGCTCATATTTACCGCTAGGTAGCGGAAACATACTTTGCATGTTGCATGTGACACTTGTGAAGTTTAACCACATGCAAGACGTGCTTGTATAAGTTATCTATTTAAACTCAATATACAATTAACCACTAAATGTTCAGAACTAACATGTATAGCCATGTTTAGGGTATATAGGAGACCCTTAGCAAGAAAGGCTGTCTAACCCACGAGTGTACAGCCTTGTCATACGCAGTAAGCACCTGTTGGCAGAAAACAACAACAACAACAATTTGAGAAAGCCAACAAAAAACTGTTTCCTTTAAATACCTTAATGGATATGTTGTTGGCTTTCTCAAATTGTTGTTGTTGTTGTTTTCTGCCAACAGGTGCTTACTGCGTATGACAAGGCTGTACACTCGTGGGTTAGACAGCCTTTCTTGCTAAGGGTCTCCTATATACCCTAAACATGGCTATACATGTTAGTTATGAACATTTAGTGGTTAATTGTATATTGAGTTTAAATAGAGAACTTATACAAGCACGTCTTGCATGTGGTTAAACTTCACAAGTGTCACATGCAACATGCAAAGTATGTTTCCGCTACCTAGCGGTAAATATGAGCACTACCTGTACTACTAGCATGCTACCAAGCAGAGGATATGAACACTTACTAGTAATATCCAAAGTGAGCTGAGGTTAGGTTAGGTTAGGTAAAGTTAGGTTAGCCATTAAAATAAGTTACCAAAATAAGCCGTCAAAAATAATTGTTTTTTTACTCCTGAGGTCTTGGGTTCCAACTCGACTATGCACAGAATTTAATTAACATCTGAGAGTTGAAAGGTTAGGTTAGGTTAGGTAAAGTTAGGTTAGGTTAGGTTAGTGAACTGAGGTTAAGTCTTTAAATATCCTCTCTCATTCAACTACTTTCCAACACCAACAAAAAATCCACTAAATACATTGACACAAATAACTTGTCAAATAAGCCAATACAAAAGCCAATACTAAAGCCAACACAAAAAGCCCACACAAAAAGCCAACACGAAAAGACAATACAAAAAAGCCAACATGAAAGGCCAATACAAAAAAGCCAACACGAAAAGCCAACACGAAATGCCAACACGAAAAGCCAACACAAAAAGCCAACACAAAAAGCCAACACGAAAAGCCAACACAAAAGCCAACACGAAATGCCAACATGAAAAGCCAACACAAAAAGCCAACACGAAAAGCCAACACAAAAGCCAACACGAAATGCCAACATGAAAAGCCAACACAAAAAGCCAACACGAAAAGCCAACACAAAAGCCAACACGAAAAGCCAACACAAAAAGCCAACACAAAAAGCCAACACATAAGCCAATATATAAGCTTATGGTAGGTCACTCCATCAGCAAAACAATTGTAATCTTTGTAGTGTGAACATCGTACTGACAGGTCAGTTACTACTATGGAACTTATTACAACCAACAAAGGTAGGCTACGTGCACTCTATCAAGGCTACTCCTATAACTATAATCGCCAGAATGTGAATGGAATAATATTCTGGCAATGCTCAAAAGAGAGGTCAACAAAATGTCGAGGCAATCTGAAAAGTAAAAATGGAAAGGTTTTAAGTGTGAGTGTTCATCAATGTAGTGCTCGAAACGAACCACGCTTACTGTTTACAAACAATTATCAAAATGCTAAAAAGCAAGTTCAAGAAAACGATATTGCGGCTAAAGATAGTGCAGTGTTTGTTCAAAAGGACTTATCATGTCCTCAAAACGTCATGTTAGGACAATTGTCAACGTCCAAGAAACCTTCAACACTATCAAAATCAACTCAGACTATAAATAAAATGGTATTGCAAGAGGATCAAAAAGGACTATATAGTAACAGTGATGATGGTCATGATGATAATGGTGATTATGATGATGATAATGATGATGATGATAATGATCATGATAATGGTAGTGCTTTGTTTACACCTAAAAATCCATTTGTTATATTTGTATACTGGAACAAACCCAGTAAGCTAATTCAACGGCTTCGACAATTGCATGCTTTACGACAAGCTGGGCATATCGGTCACGATTGGGAAATCAAAGAAATTGAACAAGAGCTTCGTCATGCTGAAATTATTGTGTAATGGGTCTACCACTTTGCGATCACTTTTAACCCCACTCTTGGTTCTAATATTTGCTTATTTGCTTCCACTTTTACCTGAACTCTTTGGACCCATATTTGCTCTCACATTAAACTAGTATTCTTATTACCAAGTTGACTTTACTAGAGCTTAGTCTATGCTTGACAGTTGACATGGAAGTATCAGTGACTAGGTATGGTAAGCCTTACGCATACTATAAAGGATATTCATATATTGTGAAACGAACCAATAAAAATGGAACTGTTATTTGGTGCTGTTCGAAACAACGATCTAAAAAGTGTCGAGGAATGATTAAGACAAAAGGCTCCAACATACTTATTTCAATCGATCATCATTGTAAATCTCAAAATAATACTCATTTAAATGGACAAAATACTCTAACCAAGGTAAAAAAGCAAGACCAAGAAAAAAATAGTGTGCCTCAAGATAGTGCTTTGTTTGTTAAAGAGCATTTATTATCTCCTGAAAAAGACATGTTAGGACAGTCGTTAACGTCTAAGAAACCTCTAACACTATCAAAGACAACACCAACTATGCCAAAGGTTTTTGCATTGCAAGATGAACAAAAAGGATTAGATAGTAATAGTGATGATGATTATATTGATGATAATTATATTGATGATGATAACCATGATGATGATGATGATGATGATTATGATGATGATGATAATGGTTTACACCCAAAAAAATCATTTGTTAAATTTGTTTACTGGAACAATCCCAGTAAGCTAATCCAGCGGCTTCAGTACTTGCATACCTGTAAACAGGCTGGTCATACTAAATATGAGGAAGAACTTTTGGATATAGAAAATGAGCTTCGTGATGCTAAAATTATAGTGTAATGAATCCATGTAACCGCTTAAACTATTTCTTAACAATACATGTAATATTTTCTACCACTTTGCTACCACTTTTCTAGTTTGCTACCACTTTTCTACCACTTTGCTACCACTTTTCTACTACTTTTCTGCCAGTTTTCTACCACTTTTCTACCACTTTGCTACTACTTTTCTGCCACTTTTCTACCACTTTTCTACCACTTTGCTACCACTTTGCTACCACTTTTCTACCACTATGTTACCAATTGTCTACCACTTTGCTACCACGTTTCTACCACTTTTCTATCACTTTAAACTGTACATATTAAATATAAAAGCCAACGCTAAATAATTCTATTACCAGAACCGAGATAACCTTTGTAGCGTGCAAATCATACTAACAGGTTAGTTACTACTATGGAACTTACTCCAACTAACCGAGGTAAACAACGTGTACTCTATAAAGGCTACTCTTATAACTATAGACGACAAAATGTAAAAGGAATAATATTCTGGCAATGCTCGAAACAGAGGTCAACAACATGTCGAGGCAATATGAAAAGTAGAAATAGTGTGGTTTTAAGTGTGAGTGATCATCAATGTAGTGCTCCAGACAAAACACTGATGGTATTGACAAAAAATCATCAGAATGCTAAAAAGTTAGTACAAGAGAAAGATGTTGCTACTCAAAATAGTGCATTGTTTGTTGAGCAACGTTTAACCCCTGTTGTAAAAGTTATGTTGTATCCATCTTCCACGCATCAAGAGTCATCAACATCACAGACTATGCAAAAAGTAGTGTTGTTGTTTGAAGGGGCTGAACTACAAAGTCATCTGCCCTTGATATGCAAGTGGATCGAAAAGGACTAGATAGTAATAGACAAAAGAGAGTTGTAGTTTGTATATAACTATTGTACAAGTACTTACATTAAATAAATAAAAATAGTGTATGGGTATTGTCTGTTTTTCTTAATTGCTATCCCTATGTCCCACTATTAATGCAATTGTTAACCATCAACATTCTCTGACTATGTTCGCAAAGAGAGTGACCTTAAACAATACACTCTATTTATGGTTTGTGTACCGAGTACACAATAATACAGTGTGGTCAAGCCATGTTGAGGCAATAGTTATATCAGGTAAGGGATTCGAACCCTTGCTTTCTTGTACAGAAAATTTGAACTTAAGTCAAACACCATAACCACTCGGTCAACCTGACTGTTACTAATTTAATTATTTTTGTGGACTTGAGTGTTTATAAAACTTTTTCCAGTATACATTGACTAAACCACTTGTTTGTTTTGAAATATAGATTTTGTTTTGTTTGACCATAACATTGCAGTTATGAGTCTTGTGAACTGGGTGTTTAATATAGGGTTAAAGGCATTTTAAAATAATTTTAGAAAAGCTCTTAGGTATCGTGTCATGGGTTTTAGTAATGCATTACTGTTCGTTGACTAACATTTACCGTTACACAACATTATTTTGGTGAGCTCTACATGTTGTTGTTTGAGTCGTCAGTCTTTTGACTGGTTTGATGCAGATCTCTATGCCTCCCTGCCCCGAGCGAAACGTCTCATTTCTATATAGCTACCACACACTACATTCAAGGCTATCTGTTTAACATATTATAACCTTGGATCTCCCCTACAAGCTCTTGGGTTCAATTCCTAGATTTAACACAAACTTTTAAAAGTGGTATGATAACTAAAACTAGTCTACTCAGTCTCGGGTGGTCCAAATAAGTAGAAAGGGTTTGATTCACACCTCAACCATAGAGCACTATGTTCTTTTCTTTTTTAAATAATGATAGCCATTTGTTCAATTTCACATTTCACACATTGCAATTTGTCAATTTTCCATTTGCATTTTTTTAAATGACAGTTTGATGTTTTTCAATTTCATGATATGGAAACATGGATTTTTCCATTTTCATATTTACACATTTGTCAATTTCCCATTTGCATATATTTTCTTAAATGTCCGTTTAAGGTTTTTAAAATTTTGTCTATATGGAAACATGGGTTTCCATTTTGCTGTTTACAAATTTTTTATATATTTATTTTGTGTATGTTGAAAAAAATCGATATTTCCAAAACAAGATTTTCTATTTTTCATTTTATGATTTTGTAAATAATATTAATGTGAGTGCTTGACCATGGATTTTCCATTTTGTTGTTCACAAATTTTTTATATATTTATTTTGTGTATGTTGAAAAACGATATTTCCAAAACAAGATTTTTTATTTTTCATTTTATGATTTTGTAAATGATCTTAATGTGAGTGCTTGGCCATGGCAATAATACAGTCTATGTTGTGTGAACCTGTGCAATTTTTAATGTATTTATTCACACATGTTGTACACCACCTATAGCTCTATGTGTACAGTCCTCAGCTCCACATATTTCTTTCTCTTTCCACCTGTGTTCTCTCATACATTACCCCTCCCCCTTTCCCTCCCTTCACCTCCCACCACTGGTGTTTGCAGCTCTTGCCTATCTATTGGTTGTGACATCATTCCGACAAGTTGCATCATACTTTTTACTGATTCAGCGATTCCCACGCTTTGAACATTCTCTTATCAGGCACGTGGACAGCTAACGTCCAAGGTGAACACCTGTGGCAGATCAAATTTCATGCCAACTTGCATTTTGTCACATACAAAGCAAAACAGCATGTCACTTGTTAACAGTTATCGCGCACGTGGACAGCTAACACCCAAAGTGAACACCTGTGGTAGATCAAATTTCACCTGAACTTGCATTTTGTCACGTACGAAGCAAGACAGGATGTCACTGGTTTAGCGTGCCTGTGGTTTCACACATGTGTGCACGCCTTTCGCACTTCCCTGCCAGCACACTGGTCAGATTATTTCACCTTCAAGCGTCACCTGTTGTCAAGTCAGATCGGAGCCTTCCAATAAGCTCAAATGACATTCACCTCCTGCTCGTTTGCAAGTGTGTTTTCTGTACTCGCTTCGATCAACATAGAACCAAGTTCTCATCACCGTTTACACGTTAAAGGTAAAATGTGTGAAAAAACGCACCCTCGCTCTGTCATACACCGACTCGTCGAAATATCAATTGATCTATTGAACACAGCCACCGTGGTCAGCGACAGGTTCGTTGAAACACACACACCTAGCCGTATCGTCTCTCTCAACCACCACGCTTCATAAACATTATGAACAGGTAACGGTAAAGAATTTTTTTCTCAACATGTATGGCGTTAGGCCCTTTGTGAATTATTTTGTGGAAACAATATCTACCACATTTGAAAGGGGGCGTTAGCCCGAGTCCTAGGACACCTCGTACACATCTCTAGCGTTATTGGTTCGTGAAATATCGGCAAAAATCACAAAAAACACGTGTTTACCCCAAAATCGCGTTTCCAAAATTTAAAAAAATTACAACGAGTGGTCTATAGCAAAGAGGACGTCTGCCCGAATCCTTGGACCCATCGTACATGCCTCTAGCGTTATTGTTTCGTGAGATATTGGCAAAATCACAAAAACACGTGTTTACCCCAAAATCGAGTTTCCAACTTTTTTTAAATTATAACGAGTGGTCCATAGCAGAGAGGACGTCACCCCGAGTCCTTGGACCTGTCGAACATGCCTCTAGCATGATTGGTTCGCGAGATATTAAAAGCACATGACCTTTTAGTTTTGGTCTTTTCATTAAATTAAGAGCCTATAGGAAAGTAGGGGGAATCACTACGAGTGCTAGGACACCCTGTATGTTCAAATCCGACCATTGGTTAGCGAGATATGAGCTTCGGGGCAAATACGAGGAGGGCTCAATAAGTTAGTAAGCAGCTCTGTCCCCATCCCACTACTTACAAAACACAAATTTTTGCTCTAGCGACTTGAAATTTATTTTGGGGGTAGAGGGCATAGGGACCTTTCATTTATGTCAAATAAACGTTTTTGTAGAGTTCCTAGTTTCCAAAATATAGGATTTTCAAAATTCGAGTGTTTTCAAATAAAACATAAAAGTAAACAAGTTTCATTATAGAAAATAAAGGGCATAAAGACCATTCGTTTGAGCCATGGCACAACGTTCTATCATGTTTAGCTTTCAAACTATCACCTAGTTTCGAAAACGAAAATTTTCAAAAAAAAATCAAAAATATAACGAGTGGTCCATAGCAAAGAGGACGTCAGCCCGAGTCCAACGATACCTCATTTGTCAAAATCGGACCACGCGTTCGAGAGATATTTAACATGGCTGAGGCTTAGTAGTGGGGCAAGGAGGGTTCTGGAGTGAGTTGGAACTCCTATCACCCCCCTACTCCTCTAAAAGACCAGTTTTCCATGGAATCGTCACTGGTCACTTAATAGACGTTTCACTGTAGGCCTAACATTAAATGTAGCGTTCTTTATGCTAACAACATTTTGACGCTCAACCGAGTCTAAAATGCGTTATGTCCACTATATCTCACAGTGGATTGTAGATTAGTCTTGAGTCGTCTTATGCTGAGCTATGCCCAAGATCGCGGGTTCAAACCCGGCCGAAGCCTTCGGAATTTTAAGAGCGTTAAAAATCCCTCAGTATGACTTCCTTCGGAGGGGAAGTAAAGCCGGCAATCCCATGTCATAGATTTACGGCATGTTAAAGAACCTTCCACTAATTACACCTGTGTGAAGCAAAATTATATGTAGGTTAAACATTTGACATACGCTCTTAAGTTCCGACGATCGTCGCCAGGAGCCGACTGCGGTGGCATCTGACAACCAAGTTCTGATCTAGTAGTCGTTGACGGTGGCGTTTGGCGGCAAAAGTAGGAACTACTTGAAAAAATTCAATGTCTGCAGTCCTTACTTGAATTGAAAACAGATAACACACACTAATACAGTCATCACAATTAACACTGGATGTCAGACAGATTCTCCACACACCCAAAGTACACGGTGATACATTACCGCGTTGTCGCAGCCCCTAAACTGAGGAACCAACCAGTCTTGAGTCGTAGTGGGTTCCAATTCCCGTCTTTTTAAAACAATAAATTGGACAAAATGTACTCGGAAGATGAAAGATAAAAGGAAATGCAAGTATTATAATAATAGCTTGTGGTCTCCCTAGATGCCGGGCAGTTATTTCACATTGACGCCCGATGATAACCTGCGCGTCGTTGTGACGATGAAATGTATTATGAATATCTCAAAAAAAAAAACACTCTGACCTCCGGCTAGGTGATAACTTCCACGATCTGGCTGGGAATCAAGCACGGGGCCCTTCTGATCCCGTTGGCAACGAAGTCTGACAAGACCACGCTTACTTTCCAAGAAGTGGATTTTCATAACTGAATTGATGAGAGAGAAAGCTATTCAACTATCGTGTATTGAAGGAAGAGTACAAGCCGTACAGATGACAGGTAGATAATTAAACTGCCTGATACAATGATACATGTGTGAGTTGTAACCGAAAATAATGTGATATTGTATAGTACAGGACAGCTGCACAGAAAAAAAAATGTTCCAAAAACTGTGCTATGGTTGGCTTTTTTGTAAATCGTTAGAAAAGCACAAAAAAAAGCTTAACTCTGAATTTTAGAATAATTTGCACGATCATTTTGTCGGAAAACTCAAAAAAAACATTGAAAAGCGTTTTTCTCTGAATCGACGTATTTTAAAGAAAAGTTTTTTAAACAAAAATGTAGAGGACATTGTCACCAATTCGTCTCATTGAGGTCATGTCATACGTTTTGAAATGCAGAAGCTAGGTGGCGCCAAAGTTTCCAAGAAAGTGTTGTTTTGTTTTGTTTTGTTTGTTTGTTTGTTTGATTTTTTTTTTCACTTTTTGTCCTAGAAAAAATGTTTTGTTCACAAAAGAGCGAATCAGGAATTTGTTCCTCTCAAAATTGTCTACAACATTTATTGAGACATTTTTTCCTCCGCCTTACCGTTCCAAAGTTATAGTCTGCCGAAGTGTGAAAAGTGTACTATTCAGATGGCACAAAGGTTAATGTGTACAGTTATGATTGATACGTTGCGATTGAAATTGATATGATTGTTTGAGCTAATTAACAAACACAGCCCGCGTCCTGTTTCACCGAGCCTTAGGCAGCTGTCCGACACCGGTCCTTGTCTAAATTATGCCCACCGCTCTCTCCGCAGTAACAATAGTAGCCTTGACTACGCAGCGTTGCATTTGCTGCGCTATAACTTTGGAACGGTAAGTCCGAGGAAACAAACGTTCAAATAAATGTTGCAGACAATTTTTAGAGGATCTGATTCACTCTTTTGTGGAAAAAACTATTTTTCCTATGACAAAAAATGAAAAAACACTTTTTTGGAAACTTTGGCGACACCTAGCTTCAGCATTTCAAAAGGTATGACATGACCTCAATGAGACGAATTGTAGGTGACAATGTCCTCTACATTTTTTGTTTAAAAAACTTTTCTTTAAAATACGTCGATTCAGAGAAAAACGCTTTTCAATGGGTTTTTTTTTTGTTTAGTTTTCCGACAAAATGATCGTGCGAATTATTCTAAAATTTAGAGTTAAGCTTTTTTTTTGTGCTTTTCTAATGATTTACAAAAAGCCAACCATAGCACAGTTTTTGAAACAAAACCATTCCAACTGTACTGTACTAGTAAGCACAGGCTAGCGTCACAGACCTGCAGTTGTCAAAAATTAAAGTAGCTGGACTCTTGACTGTAAATTCTCTTCAAAGTTCCGCCGCTACGATGTTACGTTAAATGTACTGTAGTTGGACCTTGGACTGAAGTCGCCTGATATCTGCAGTTATAATAGATATGTTCGGCATGAACTTACTGCGGCATAGAGTAATATAGTGGTGTGGTATTCAAAAGGTAGTGCGTTCGAATAAAACTGAAAAGAGAACTCTGTCACACAATAAGATGGTGGTAAAAAAATATTGGCTAAATTTAACATTAACTTCAATTTAAAGTTATTGAAAAGACACGGAACTGGGATTTAGCGCGCGGAACTGAAAGACTGGCGGTTGCCTGGTCGCTTCGACAAGGCAAAGTGCGGACGGCAGCCTTCCACTTCCACGCGCTGACTTCCTGTTCCGTGTCCTTTCAATCACCTTAAATAGAGGCTTAATGTTAATATGGTTACCAGCATAGTATGGAGTGACCTTGCAAGAGTATCCTCTGTCAATTACAATCCGACCGGGGCGGAGACGCCACTAGAGATCCCTTGTTAGTACCCGAGTTTGTTGTTTCACACAAATAAAATTGCTCCCGCCTCTTTTGTACTTTTTCTAGCAACCAACATCAAGTTGATGAACTTATTATGCCATGATTTATCCTCATTTATTCTGAAAAGCTCGCCACGGTGGGTGAGTGGTTATCGTGTCGGATTACTAACCCTAAGCTTGCAGGTTCACTCCTGGCCGTGGTAAGTGATTTTCTTTGAAAGGCGGTAAAAATCACGATACGCATGTCATTACGATACTGGCATGTTATAAAACCCATTGGAATTCAGTAGGCCGTGTTCATAATGGCAAATAAATCTCGGGATTTTCCGCCAACACAAAGTTCCTCATTTCTCTACTAGAAGGCGCTATAGTGTCAAGGAGCTTAGATATCTAACTTCCTTGACTTTCATAGTGCTTCAAGGAACAACAAAATTCGACATGCAAGCTGCCCTCTGGGTATCAAATAACAAAGCTTGCAACCGGCACCCGAGGCCATACATCATTATTATTATTATTATTATTATTATTATTATTATTATTATTATTATTATTATTATTATTGTTGTTGTTGGAGACAGTAAGTGAACAGTGTTATGGGAGGAAACAAGACGTGACAACGTGGTGATGGTGATGCTTGGCAACACTGCGTTTCTCTATTGTCGCCCCTCAGCCCTCTACCTGGGTTTTGGGACACACTCTGTTAAGCCGTGCCTTACAGGCAGCACGCACAAGCCGCAGCTTCAGGCAGCGCAATAACGAAATCTTATCAATATGTTGTGTACTGTATATGTTGTGTGTTTAGAAATAAATGAATATAATTTAAATGCATACGTGGATTAATTGTTTGTGGGCGCGCGATTCTTGTTCCGGCAAATTATTCGCCCCAAGTGTTTCATTCGGGTCCGAATACGTTTTGAGACGTGGCTCGAAACAATTATTATTATTATTATTATTATTATTATTATTATTATTATTATTATGAAATTATGACTGCAAATGGAAATAATGAAAGATTTAATTCTCATCAGAAATATATATTTTGTGGAATAATCAAAGCAATAACTTACTGGCGTCTGTTTTAGAAAATTCGAACAATTAAAATTAACGAACAAGTAAGAGTAGAAAAATAGGAATTTGTATTGTTGTATTTCTAATCCTCATTATTTCTGTTTGTAAATGGTTGGGGCCGAGGATGAGATGGCGTACGTTTTCTATTTGGTGGATCATTTTTACGTCCTAATGCCGTTCCCGATCACAAACGTTCATGATAGATGGAATAAATAAATATGCATGAAACAGTGCAAGGTGTTCGAAGGAAGTACCCGTGGCCTAATTGAGGGAACCATCCTGGTATTTACCTGGGGAAAAATGGAAAAATACGGAAGGCCAATCGAAGGACAACCAACAATTGGATTGGAGATAGCCTGAGCCCATGGTCTTGTGCATTAATGCGCTTAGCTATTTGGTCAGTTATGATTAAAAAATACGCTCGTTATAAATATTAATATTTAGAAACGAACTTTAATTAAAATCATCCAGTTGTTTGAAAACTTTCATACAGGAATTTTAATAATTAGCTGTTCGTTTTTAGTGAGATCTTTTTAAAACACTGGTCAAAAAAAGTGTTGCAAATTGCAAGCTTATGTATTTGTGGACCAAATATAGTACACGTGCTTTATCAGATAACTGCTTTTATTTATTTATGTAGCGTATGGCATTATACATGCAACACAATAATGATAATAAGTACATACTAGCACAGACGTCAACCTTAATACGACCTTATGTCCAGTCTATTTCCTCTAGTCCAGGCTCGATGGTGTAGCCCTGAAAAAGTCGTTAGGGTCACCTAAGTGCGCTTTTAGTTTGCAATCTTCGACAATGTGCCTGATCGTCTGGTTCATGGAGCGCAATCACAACAGGGGTTTGGCCACTTCTCCCATTTGTGCAGGTTGTATGCACAAACTCCATGTCCGAAAACAGCGTACAGTACAAATAAATCAACGTGTTATCTAAGAGTTTACACATGAGCCAATGTGCAAAAACGAAATGTCGTCAAACAGCAATGAAAATATGACATCATGCAATATGATGAAAAAAATGACCAGTGTATATTGAATTTCTTTTCATCATTTCGCCAAGTATCATCATAATTTTTCTCATTTTGATAGTTTCAACCCCTCCAACAATGCCATTGAGTACTAACATTTCTGCAATATTCTGAGGGTGAACTTCAAAAAGGATACGCAAAGTGTCACTTGATACTGAAGAGAAAGTCGTGAGAAAGCTACAGAAGATTGGTGGTAAGTATGACAGACAGCAGCTACTATGTATTCCCTCATCTGACATCGAAGGGTCGTGTAAGAACGCTTTCTCTATCCAGCATGAAAATGTAACATTGTGGGATAGAAAAGAGGAAATTTCAGAAACATTTAAGTTTGTCTTTACTTCCACGTTTCAATTCCCCCAGACCATAAAGTTGCTTGTGCTCTTCCAGCAAATGTTACAGGGTATTTCCTCTCCGATGTTTCTCGACTGACATGTCAAATTTCAATCGTTCGTTGAATTAAAAACGTGACTCATCGGGGATTGCTACTCTATGAAAATCACTGGAGATACAATCTTGACATCCTGCGGTGTGCACCACGTCTGCGAGGAGAAACTATAGGCACCTGAGCCCTGCGTGGATAAGCAAAACGTTATCCGCATCCGCCCCGCATCCGCACGTTTGTTATCCGAATCTACTAGCACTGCAATAATATTTGTAATTAGATGAAGTATTAAACAACACATTTAGACATTTGAGGAGAAAGTCGTTCCCTTAGGCTGTGTGTCATGTGCTATGTTTAAAATGAATGTTATACAGCCAGAATTGCAACTCTTTTCAGTTCGGAGTGTTAATTATGCTTAATGACATAATTTGAGAATAGCGTAAATTATCATCTTACATTTTGTCATGAGAAAAACATAACGGTAAAATATATTCCATAAACATCCGGGTCCTAGTAATGATATTCAACAAGTTTTGATTGTATTCTAAAAACTATCCACAAATTTACTCCAAATATTATCCGCTGCTTATCAGCTATCCGCAGAGCCATGCAAACTATATCAGCAGGGCGAAAAATCTTTCGTATATCCGCATCCGCGAAGGGCTTTAACTATAGCAAGTCCAGATATTGGTGGTTGAACACCAGCGCTGAAGGCGGTCATCCTGAAAGTGGTTTGTTTATCCCCAAATTTCCCACACTTCATCCAGAAAAACGTCGGGATGAAGCCTATTCGATTAATAAAATACATGGAACAGTTTAAATATTTGAATTATTCGAAGATGATAAGTACTCAAAAATTACAGCAATTTGTGCAAAGAAATATGTCAAGTGGACGACTTGATTGAAGCAGGGGCGAATCCAAGGGGTTGGAGGGGGGTTAACCCCTTCCGCCATTCAACCTGGTAGATCCATAAAAACACGTATCATCTGCTCTTTCTTTCTTTCTTTCTTTCTTTCTTTCTATCTTTCTTTCTTTCTTTCTATCTTGATGCTTTCTTCTCTCCTTTTTAGCCTATTTTAATTTTACCTAAAAATATGCTTCTGAGATCACCTTTTGTCCGTGTGTGTGTGTCCCTCTAATAACCTCTAAACGACTGGAGCGATTTCAATGAAACTCAGTAAGATCATAGCACCATTTTGGCCAACTCCGACCGTGCCCTTCAAATGTTATTACGTCTCACCAATCTAACATGGCGGCTGTGCGAAATATTTCACCAGCATCCAATATCTCCGAAACTATTTCCGATATCGCCCTGAAATTTTGTACAGTGATAAAGGGCACTGCTAAAAGTTTACCTATGAGACTTTCAAAAACCTGGTAACTACAAAACCAACATGGCGGCAAGGCGAAGTTGAAACTGTTAAATAGACTTTTCTCTCAATTTAACCATCCAAACGCAATGAAACTTGGTACAGCAAATGTTTATACACATTGTAATGCACTGGCTAATTCAGTTGAATTGTTTACATAACCTCAAAATGGCATCTGTGCGAAATATTTCACTGGCATTCTATATCTCCGAAACTATTACAGACATCACATTGATATCTTGTACGGTGAGAAAGGGCACTGCTATAAGTTTATCTATGTAATTTTCAAACACCTGTAAAGTACAAAACGAACATGGTTGCCAAGAGAAGTTGAAACATTTTAATAGGCTTTTCTCGCGATTTAACCATCTGACTACAGTGAAATATTGTGCAGTAAATGTTTATACATATTGTAATGCACTGACATCTAATTTAGTTCAATTGTTTACATAACCTCAAGATGGCGGCAGTGCGAAATTTTAAAATTAAGTTTTCATTTCTTGTGTCGTAATCATGCGATCGAAGGTAAAGTTTGAATAATGAACCTACGCAATAATTTTCCTTTAATGGTACATAACTCTATGGCTTATACATATAACAATCCAACATGGCGACCATCCAAAATATTTAGACGGTTCTCAATTTCTACGAATCTATTACAGCAATCAACCTGAAATTTTGTATGTTAGTTAGTTAGTTAGTTATTGTTGTTTTAAGGAGCGGAACGCCGAGGTCATCTGCCCCTTTGTATGTTGATAGGGGCAACATAAGTAGGATATATGAAAATAGGCTTTAGTTCTTCACGGAACTGCTCGTTTCTATATTTATTATAATTATTCGAACATTTGAATGATTCGACTTATTAGTTGAATCATTCTATTATTGACTGAATATTCGGGCTATTTCGCTAATGTGAATATTTCAAAATTTGAATACCTTATTTAAATTTTCGAATGTGTGAATAATTCGAACAGTCCAACTATTCATATGTTCAAATAAAATATTCTTATTCGAAATTATTCGAACAATTCGATTAATTGGATGTTTGACTGGCTACGTAGCTCAGCGGTAACGCTCTCGCCTGCTGTGCTCATGGTTGCAGGATTGAAACCTGGCGCAGTCAGCTGGGCATTTGAGGGTGCGCAAATGCGAGGTAGCCGTGTCAGTAGATTTACTTGCACGTTAAAGATCCCCTTTGGGACAAAATTACGGCATTCCGGCGTTCATAAAAACCACAGTAGTTAAAAGGGACATAAAACCAATACAGTACATTATTCAACGATCCTATGAAATGAAAATCCACAGCCTGCTTCCAGTCTCCGACCGGGTCAGGAATGGAATGAATGAAGCCCCCATCTAGAGCGAGGATATGAACTGTGCCGGCTGCCGAGGCCTGACGCACTCCTCTGGGGCAATGACTAAATGAATGACAGATGAAATGAAATGATAGTGGAGAGTGTTGCTCGAATGAAATTGTGACAGGGAAAACCGGAGTACCCGGAGAAAAACCTGTCTGCCTCCGTTTTGTCCAGCACAGATCTCACATGGAGTGACCGGGATTTGAACCACGGACCCAGCGGTGAGAGGCCGGCGTGATGCCGCCTAAGCCACGGAGGCTTTCAACGATCCTATAATGGCATTAATTAAGACACGAGTAAGTTTATAAAACCATTATAGGCGAGTTGCATACGACTGTTTATGTTCGACGATAATTAGAACTATTTTATGTTATAAAATATTCATAAATATATCCATAAATATCTGTCGAGATTTCGCCAGTTTTATGTACAGAACAGAGCGCATGGGACACAGAGAATACCTTGTATTTGACCATAGCCCCCTCGAATACCCTACTATGACATTAGCCACGTAGTGAAATTTAAAATAAAATTTAAAATAGGGGGCCGTGGAAGTCAGCGCAGGTCATTATGATACAGTTTTCTGATATATAATATTTACATTTCGACATCGTCGAACATAAACATCATTATTGATATATTAATTCGATGTTTGAATTTATACAACCCTAGTACCTTATATAGAGTCCCAACGCACCTACCCAATCCCCGTCCCTAATAATTACAGCTACACACAATACTACAGTCACCACAGAAACACAGGTTATCTGGCAAGTTCATTGCACACAGTAAAGTACGTGGCGCTGACGACCAATATCACCTAAATCTCTAAGCGGCTTCGGTGGCGTAGTCGGTAGCATGCTGAACTGCTGTGCCCAAGATAGCGGGTTCAAACCCGGCCGAAGTCGTCGGATTTTTTAAGAACGTCAAAAATCCTTCAGTATGCCTTCCTTCGGAGGGGAAGTAAAGCCAGCGGTCCCATGTCATAGATTTATGGCATGTTAAAGATCCTTTCACAGACTAAACTTATGTAAAGCTAAATTGTTAAGTTAGATTTCGTCAGAACGCTCTATCAAAGTTCCAACGTTCGCCACAAGGTATCATTGGCATCTGGTAGCGAAATTTGGAACTACTTGAAATTGAACGGAACGTGTAGCTCACCCTAATAAGGGTGGGCAGCAACAGACTCAGTCGAGCCGAACATGTCCTCGGACTCTCCCGGCTCTAAAAGCCATACGATAAATAAATAAATAAATAAATAAATAAATAAATAAATAAATAACTCAAATCTCTAAAATTAATTTAAAGCAACATTCTTCGTTGCCTCTTATGTCAATGGAAAATTGTGTTTCATAGTCCCCACGTCGGTTATTCGCAATTACACTAAAGGGCGTCCTATGAGAGAAGTTCGGAATTTATAGAAGTGTCGACGTGTACGGTCATACGAGTCTGCCAGCAATGGGGAATATTTCAATCCAAAATAAAATTATAGTCAGAAACTTGGCCGAGAAAGAATATGATGGACTGGGGGATCACTGGCGTGTTTCACGGCTTGTGATTAAAATTCGCTTTGCTTTGAGGATGGAATTGCAGTAAGACCTGAACGCCGACCATTTGCAATCCAGAGAAACAGAATATTATGTATCAGTCAACAATATTCCCTACTTCCAAGGAGCTTGAAACAATGCCAAAGAATGTAGTGGGATGCCGACAAACGAGTAAACTGTAACGGGAACTTCGAGACCAAGGTTAGTAATTATTACAATTATCATATTCTCAGTTATTGATTCTTTAGGGGCTTTGCGACATCTTGGTCATGTATCCCCGTGTATTTGGGTATGTGTAAAATTTGTCTGATACCTGTGTCACTGAGATGTCTGTACTAGAGGCAATAGTTAGAAATCACCTTTATTGACAACATAGTATTTAGAGTAACGAAATTCGACAACGTTATCAACCTCATTTCGTCAAGAAATTTAAAAAAAAAAACTGGGGATAAACCACACCCAGAATAGCCATCGTCAGCGCCGTGATTCGAACCTACGATCAATGGACTTACTGCAGCTGCCCGCGCGGTCATGGTGCACGATTTTACGAGCATGACTACGTCGCGGGACCGACCGTATAAGACGCAAGTCTATCTCTGTACTCACAAGACGAGTGGGTTCATCCTTGAAATGATTTTCTATGGTTTCTCAATTTTTAACTCCAGCCAAATGCCGGTAGGATATTTCATAATAGGCCACGGCTGCTTCCTTTTAACACCCTGTGCAGATCCTTTCTTCTTCATTCTCTTCATCTCGTACTACTTTCTCTGATTAGATAGGTGTCAGAAAGCACATCAAGTTGTAAAATCCATCGTCACATAGCAATTCATCTCACCTAATATCCGACCTCCTAGAAGGAATGATAGGGGGTTAAATTTTTAGATTTAACTTTTAATTTCCAATTATAGAAATTTAATTTTGAAAGTCACATTAAATGTAATTCGAAAGCGAAATCCGTCCTCAACTTCAACATATGTCGGAGTCACACAGGACCTACTGTAAGTATTAATCCTACCTTACCACCACTGTGTCAATAGGTTACGATTTATTTATTAATTTATTTTATTTTATGTTATTTTACTGAATTTATTTAGGCTATTTATTTATTTATTGTTGGTTCAAATCGCGGCACTGACGGCGGCTATTCTGAGTGCGCTTTTCCATGTTTTTTTCCACATTCCCTCCGGGTAATTTATTTATTTATTTATTCACAATACTCACCAAGTAGGGCGTGATGGCGTAGTGGTCACGCCAATTCCTCCCAACAAAGTGGGCCGGGTTTGATTCCTAGTTAATGCATGTGGAATTTTCGAGGTAATATATTACGTCCAGTGGTTGAGATTCCACGTAAATATGACAGTCCCGTGGCTTATGATCGTCAAATCAACGGTCACGTGAAACTACAAGATTCCCTTTCCTTTCCTTTCCTTTCCTTTCGTTCCTCAGCATGCATACAGATCTGCTTCCTTAACAGTTGACAAGCCTTACTGAGTCATGTATTCGGAGTCATTTACATATTCAATGAAACAGCGCTAGAGAAATTCCTGGCATCCGAGCGATGCAGACCAACAAACAGTTTAATGTGAATTAGCCAGGTTTTTATACACGATAGAAGACGAAACCATGAGATTAAGAAATAAGAACAAGAGACAATAGCACATGAATTAACAGAAGCTGGTTTAGCAGGAAACTTTTTACTTCCGAGAAATGCAAACTGGAGATGATTCTAGAGCAGCAGAAGAAAAGAAAACGAGATAAGTGCACCAAAGTAGACAGTTCCTGCACGTGCCTGGGGCCAGCATTAGTGAGTAATCGAGGCTTGCCTTCTTAACGGAATAGCAAGCACTCATTTTCCAAGTAAGATATTCCTTCATAATGTATGAAGATATCTTTCGCCAGATTGGAGGAAATGCCTTAGATGCTAGAGAGCTTGTCATTTATTTACAGTACTGCTACTATGCGCCAAAAATAAAACAGTATTTTAGAAGAGAACAAATCGAACAAAAACGCTGAAGGTGGTAATAATAGTTAATTAATATTCTAACTTTCAGTAGATCAACATAAAATAATTCCAATTACTGGAATATGGGAAAAGTGACCTGAAATAAATTACATGTGATTAAGCCGCCGCCGCCGCCTCATAAAACATTCCGCTAACCTCAACCAACCCCAAACATAATTCAAAATCTGTTCTGAACGTATCAAGAAAAACGAAAACTATGTTGTTCATTCATCAAAAAAATCCAATTTTTGCTATTATATTGTATGTAATCTTTAAATTATAAAACAATCATACTAATATATAAAAATGAGATGGTGTGTGTCTGTCTGTCTGTGTGTGTGTGTGTGTGTGTGTGTGTGTGTGTGTGTGTGTGTGTGTGTGTGTGTGTGTGTGTGTGTGTGTGTGTGTGTGTGTGTGTGTGTGTGTGTGTGTGTGTGTTACTCAATAACACAAGAACCACCGGTCGGATTTAAATTAAATTTTGCACGGATGTAGCTGATTTAACAGGTTCACATATAGGTTACTTTTGATTTCTATATTTTGCACTATTAAAAATGGCGACCATTTTAGTGAAGTCACTACACCCTTTGGATTCAAAATTTGATATTTTCATTTCAAATAAAAAGAGAACCCTAAGAAAAACTTTTCATGGCACAAACGAGCCTTAAAATGTAATTTCCTATCCGAAAGGTCCTTATCATTTTTCATGTATCTCCAACGGTTAGCGAGTAAAACCCACATTTGTGACGTCACTACACCCTTTGGTTTCAAAATTTCATATTTCCATTTCAAATAAAAAGAGAACGCTAAGAAATAGCATACTTTTGAAGGCATACACGAGCTTTAACATTTAATTTTCTATTCAAAAGGTCCTTATCACTTTTCGTGTATCTCCAACGGTTAGCGAGTAAAACATAAATGTGTGCTATAAAACACTGTAAACACCGAGCGGTGCAGTATATCTCTACATATATAACAAGTAGTTCCGTGAATAACTATACAGCCTATTTCCATATATCCTGCTCATGTTAATTGCCTCTATCAACATACAAAATTTCAGTTTAATTGCTGTAACAGATTCGTAGATATTGAGAACCGTCTAAATATTTCAGATGGTCGCCAGGTTGGATTTTTACTTTTGTACTATTGCATTAAGATTATTGTGCACGTGTGGTATTCAAACTTCAATCGCATGATTAGAACACACGAAGTAAAAACGAGATTTTAAAATTACGCATAGCAGCCATCTTGTGATTATGCAAACAATTGAAATAAATTAGATGCCAGTGGATCAACATTTTTAAAAGCATTTAACGTACAACGTTTCACGGCACTCGGATAGTTAATTCGCGAGAAACGTCCATTTAAATATTTATACTTCGCGTCGCCGCCATGTTGGATTTGTGATCACCAGGTTACTGAAAGTCCTATAGGTGGACATATGTTCATAGTCTCTATGAACATAAAAAAATTCAGTTTGGTTGCTGTAAAAGATTCATAGATATTGAGAACCATCTAAATATTTCGGAAGCTCGCCATTTAGGATTGTTATATGTATAGGCCATAGAGTTATGTACCATTCAAGGACAATTATTGCCTAGGTTCATTATTCAAACTTTCTCTTCGATCGCATGATTACGACACAAGAAATTAAAACTTAATTTTAAAATTTCGCACAGCCGCCATCTTGAGGTTATGTAAACAATTGAATTAAATTAGATGGCAGTGCATTAAAATCTGCAAAATCATTTACTGTACCACATTTCACTGCGCTCAGAGAGTTAAATCACGAGAAAAGTCTATTAAAATATTTTAAATTCGCTTGGTCGCCATGTTCGTTTAGTACTTTACAGGTTTATGAAATATACATAGGTAAACTTGTATCAGTACCCTTTATCACCGTACACAATTGCAGGGTGATATATGTAATAGTTTCGGAGATATAGAATGTCAGTGAAATATTTCGCACAGCCGCCATTTTGAGGTTATGTAAACAATTGAACTAAATTAGACTCCAGTGCATTACAATGTGTATAAACATTTGCTGTAACAAGTTTGATTACATTTGAATAGTTAAATCGCGAGAAAAGTCTATTTAAAAGTCTCAAATTCGCTTGGCAGCCATGTAGGTTTTGTAGTCAACAGGTTTTTGAAAGTCTCATAGGTGAACTTCTAGTAGTGCCCTTTATCACCGTACACAATTTCAGGGCGATATCGGTAATAGTTTCGGAGATATTGAATGCTAGTGAAATATTTCGCACAGCCGCCATGTTGGATCGGTGAGACGTAACAAAATTTGAAGGGCACGGTCGAGGTCGCCGGGATTAGTGCTATGAACTTACCGAGTTTCGTTGAAATCGCTCGAGTCGTTTAGTTTTTATTTGGGGACACACACACACACACACGGACAAAAGGTGATCTCATAAGCCTATTTTTCAAAATTGAAAATAGGCTAAAAATGAAATCTTTTTTTTTTCTGAATTTCTACGGAAAAATGAGTTATTTACGCGTTTCAGACTGTTTTATGATGGATGCGCGCGAAAATATTTTGTCTGTCTGTTTGTTTGGTTGTTTGTTTGTTTGTTTGTTTGTTTGTTTGTTTGTTTGTTTGTTTGTTTGTTTGTTTGTGGACAACTTTGTTCCTTTATAACTCGGAAACGGCTGGGTGTATCAACATAAAATTTGGTACAGATATCCATCAGAAGCACGAAACCAATCATTGATGTAACTCTTCTCCGTACCTCTCATTAAAGGGGGCCTACACCCTTAAAATACATGTTGAAATAGGCGTAGAAGGACGAGACAAAGCTCATTTTCAGCCCCTCAATGTGAGAGACAAAACTCGGGGGCCGAAAACCACAATTTAATGCCCTAAAACCAACTGTTGTTTGAGATATTCCCAGAAAACTAATTTCATTTAATCAACTAATGAACGAATGCAAGCCGGTAACCATGGCGACAGATTCTCAGAGGTCTATCTATTGCTGTAAGACGCAATACAATTCCATTAATTGCATTAGTGTGAAAGTTTGCAAACGGATAGAAGGTTATCACGGAACCAAATTAAGCTGTAAAATTCATCAATACGTATAATGCGCCTAAGGAGGGTCAAGGGGTACTCTAGAATTTTTTCACGCGATTTACACCTGCGGGTGTGGTACGGCAGGTCTATTATATTCCGAACCCTATATTATATTATTATTATTATTAGTATTATTATTATTATTATATTATGGCGTACAACGACGAAACAAAGTCCCTTCTGCGCCAGAAACAAAACTCGGGGGCCCAAAAGGGTCCTCGAAAACTACATTATAAGGCTCTAAAACCAACAGTTTCTGAAATATTCCCAGAAAACTAATTTAATTTAATTTAACAAAGTAATGAAGGAATGCAAATCGGTAATCATGACAACATTATCTCAAGGGGTGGCATGCAACTTTCCATCTATTTCTGTAAGAAGCAATGCCACTCCATTTATTACATTTCTGTGAAAGTTTGCAAATGGCTATAAGGTTATCACGGAACCAACGTAGACTGTATAATTTATCAATGCAATTAAGGGGGTCAAGGGGTAACCTAGAATTTTTTCATGCAATTTTCACGTGCGACATATAGTACAGAAGGTCTATTATATCACCAAACAGCAACATTATTTTCAAAAATTCCTTAACTGAATCAGCATTTTTTGCGGCTTTTAGTAATTTGGGCCATTTGTGGCTAAAGAACCTGAATTTTCATGCACGACAAGCCTTTATAATTTATGAAAGAGGTCTTCCTGTTAAGGGGACCTAACACAACGTAGAGGGTCAGTTTTTATGTGACTTGTATTGCGTTTCGTCTACAAGGCTTCCAATTCTATTTCACGTCAGAAAGTACACGTTAGGTGAATTTAGTTTGAGAGCGCATTTTAACTAACTTTTTTTCTTCTTCTTCTTCTTTGTCGACATACGGGTTCATCGTAAGGATGATTTTGTTTGATACTGTGAGGTAGATATACCCATATTTTGATATCTGGGTGATATGTTGTAGACAATAGAATTGTCTGTCTGTCTTCCTGTGTATCTTTATGTACGCCTATAACTCGTGTTCGTATGCTTGGTGCATCGTAAAATTAGGTATGGTAAACATGAGAGTCAATACACCAATCATTTATAAAACTCTTCACCGTACTTTTCATACAGTAGAAGGGTGGATATAGGGAAAAACTTCTCAAAATACATGCTAAAATAGGCGAAATATAAAAATTATCCTAGAAGGACGACCAAAGCATATGTTGCGCTTCTCAATGTGAGACACAAAATTCGGAAGTCTATAAATGGTCTCCGAAAACCACATTTTAAGGCCCTTAAATTAACAGTGTGTGTGATATTCCCAGAAAACTAACTTCGTTCTGATCAACTTATGAAGGAATGAAAAACCCCTAACCATTGCAACAGTAGCTCAATTAATAATGTCTGGTGTTAACACCGAACACCGTTCGAAGAACGGGTACTTCTGCTAGTAAATAAATAAAAGTAAAGAAATCTACTATAAAAATGTATAAACCACCACCACCACCTTCTCCTCCTCCTCCTAGGTTATCGGCCCCTGATGGTTTTGGTGATAGCGAAAATGTCAATGAAATGAAAACCATAACGAAATTAAATGAGACTGAAAATACTTACAAAATGGAACTCAGATTGAAACGATTTACAAAATGAAGAGTGGAAATACTCACAAAAGGGAATTTAGAAGGAAAATACTCAGAAAAGGAATAGATTGAAAAACACACGCAAAATGTAGGTTAGGTTCAAAATACGTACAAAATGCAATGTAGAGTCGAAATACTTACAAAATGCAATTGAAATTCAAAATACTTACAAAATGCAGATGAGATTGAAAATACGTACAAAATGCAATTGATGTTCAAAATACTTACAAAATGCAATTGAAATTGAAATTGAAATTGCTTACAAAATTTATGGTAGATTCTAACTACTTAGTTGGATTGACAATACTCACAAAAAACAATTTAGATTTAAAATACTCACAAAACGCAATTGAGAATCAAAATACTTACAAAATGCCCACCTTGCAAAATGCAATGTTGATTGAAAATACCTTCAAAATGCGGTTTATGTAGAAAATACTTACAAAATGCAATTGAAATTCAAAATATTCACTCAAGTGAAAGATGAGACAAGGGCCAATTAAGGTGGGAAGGTGAAAGACTCCCTAGACATCGGATTCCCTAATACCGTAGGGGTCGGAAGAGAACAAGAGTTGACCAAGGGAGGCCGAAAATAAAGAAGACGAAGAGGAGCCCAGCGCAAGTAAGTTGAAGCAATGGCGGACTCAGCTGGGGTCCAGTAGTCGCCAACCCACGTCCCACAAGTTGTGAACCCCCGGGGGCAGAACAATTGGGGGGGGGGGGTATTTAAAAGCGTGTTGTACTATTTCTCTCTGTTTAGGGTATATAAAAATAGTTGTTTTCCCACCCAATGTAATTGGCCACAATTTGTGTTGACTGACTGGGAAGCTTTCTTTAATAGAACCAAGCAACGCTGGAAAATGTATTCTATCACTTCAATGTTTTTCTAAGCTGTGTAAACTATTTTGTTGTATGTATAAGAAAATTGAAATAGAGTATCGCAGCAAAACCTCCCCTACTCCGCATTTGTGACACAGCAAATCCGGCCAATCCCAAACAGTTTTATTTAATAATAATAATAATATGATGATGATAATTGTTGTTTAAAGGGGCCTAACATCGAGGTTATCAACCCCTAATGAAATGAAATGGCGTGAAATGAAAGGTTGAAAATAAAAACAGCTCACTGCCATGGATGAAACAAAAATGGTTTATATAAAACAGACAGTGAGCCCAACAATTATGCCTTATTTGAATAAAAAGAATAAAATGCGAATGGTAAAAAAACAATAAAACATATAAGGCATAGTGAACAATAAAATAGATGAACACAATAAAAACATAAAACAGACTTAACCTGAATTAAAAGTCTTAACTTACATTAAAACTTAAAAAAGTAACCACTCTCCCTCATGAACCAGATGACGAGGTCTACTGACGGCCCGTCATCACGGAGAATAAGGGAGAGGGTATTAGGCAGTTTAAGAGTCATTGGCAGATCAGCCAGGTCCACACACTCCAAGAGAATGTGTGCCACGGTTAGGTGGGCGCCGCAAGTACACACAGTGGGGGGTCTTCTCTCTTTAGCAAATGGGAGTGCGTAGCAATCCCATGGCATTTTATTTAATATCTTCGTAACTACGTCACTATGAATTTCAGCATTAATATCTTCGGGAGTACCACATATATTCATCTCAGTAACGAATAAACTACATTTAGATATTGTTAGGGCCCCTTGGGGACCCTACACACCCCAGAGAGGGATGTTTGCATACGCCCTCGAATCTACTACACGCCAGACATCTATACATCTATAATCATCCCTAAACACATCCACGCATCTGCCATACACTCTATACCCTTTCACCCCGGAACTACCCTCAGGCTGGAACCAACAACAGCCACCACACACTTCTATTACACCAAGCCATCAGGGCTGAAGCCTCAGCTCTTGCGTCAAGGCTTACATAACTAGTGTACATATACACAGAGGCTGCTATCAAAACAGAAACTCAGCAATACTGCTAGGGTCAGCACCGGTAAATACTTAAAAAGGCCACCTCCCAAAGAGTAGACATCTGTTCCCGCCGAAGGCTCTGACCAACTGCATCACGACATCGTGCCTCAGGTAAGTGTGCATCTCAGATTCTTAACACATTTATATACCCAACCCCTTACCCTTCTACACTTGTGAATTGTTACATTGTTACATTATTACTTGATTGTACTCTCCCGTCTAACAAGGGAATCAGTACACTCTGATAAACAGTAGTAAACAATTACTCTTTACACCAAAGGCCCATTTGTTATTTATTTATTTATTTATTTGTTTATTTATTTATTTATTTATTGCTATTATCCTCTTTACTGTTTACTGCCCCACTCACACCTCATCCAGTCATCACACACCATAATTGCTACCGACAGTAGTGGCTACGCTGGATAAAGCGCGGCGTTAGGTCATGGGGCCACGCTCTCTGCTGACTCGGTAGACGCGTGGGTTCGAGCCCCACCGTCGGCTGTCCTTGAAATGGTTTTCCGTGGTTTCCCATTTTCAACACCAGGCAAATGCTGGGACAGTACCTTCTGACAGGCCACGGCCACTTCCTTCCACATCCTTGCCCAGTTTCATTCATCTTCATCCATTCCATCTCTCATCCCGACGCGCAGGTCGCCCACGGGCGTCGAATAGGAAGACCTGCACTCGGACTCTCAGGAGGCTACACGACAAAAAAAACTACATAATTGCTGAGCCAGCAACCGTAGCCTGCACCTTGACACTGGCATTGCTCGTTTAGCACGGCCGCCAGCTTATTTTACTAGAGCGCAGTCAGCGATGTTTGGGATTGCTCGCAGAGGCTTCCAGTCCGTTCGGCATTACACTTATTCGTGATATCACCTCCCTTAATTACGCACCCCTCATTCACACAGCTTCGCCCGCTATCCCGTTGCACGCATCTCCTTTCGACACCCGTCCAACGGTCTAACACATCCACTAAACTTCCCCCCATTAAATACCACCCTCTCTACACACCCTCATCCCCTCAGTTCATCTACCCCACACAAAGGGTACTGAACAACATTCTTCTTCCTTAGCGTTTGTCCCGCCTAGCTACAGGATCTGCTATGTGGGTGAGTTGTCGCCATTTGTTTCTGTCTCCGGCCATGTCAGGATGAAGGTGTTGGTTCCTCAGATCTCCACGTAGCGTATCATCCCACCGTTGCTAGGGTCTTCCCGTAGATCTCTTACCGATGACTTGTATAGTGTAGCCAGTCTTTACAATAGTGTCCGCTTCCGCTCGTAGAACATGCCAAAACCAACGCAGACGGCACTCCAGCATCTTGTTACTGATTGGTGCAACCCCAAACCGTTTCCTGATGTTGTCATTGGAAACATGATCCAATTTGGTGACACCTGCTGTCCATTGCAACATCTTGGTCTCCATAACGTTCTGTCACTGTTGTTGTCGGCCAACACTCGCATCCGTACAATGCGACTGGACGGATGACATTACGATAGATCTTTGAATTTAGGTTACCCTTCATCATTCTATCGGAGGTGACTACAGTTGTCGTTCGCCACTTCATCCAAGCTGAACTGATTCTCGTATTTACCTCAACAACATTTAAATATTAATTTAATCGATATATAGGTTTCTTGCATTTTATTTTATTTTTCAATTTCTTAGCTTTGGTCACGTTTGTCTGTTTTGTATGTCGCTGACAAAGTTTTGGTGCTTCAGTTGCAGGTTTGAGAGCAACAAGTTTTGAAGCAATAATTCTTAATATCGCCTCAGAACGACCTTTCGCAGCATGACAACCTAGAAAGCCGTTCTGCCGTGAAAACATTTATTAGTTTTTAGTTTTATCTTCCTTCTTAAAGCCTTTGTTAAAGTTTTCTTCAGTTGTTCGTGTGATATCGGGGACCTAAGTCAATGGCGGTCATTGCGTCGAGGTTAGCCAACTTCTGCCGATGATTTGTTACGAGGCCATAAATGTCACCATCATCATCACTCTGTGTTCTGAAGAAGTTTCTTCCATTCTTCCGTGTTCAGTACCGAGTTACTCTAATTGGTAATCTTAGACCAGTTTCATCAACGTAAATTATCTCTTAATTTTATGCAGCTTCGGTGGCGTAGTTGGTAGCATGCTGAGCTGCTGTGCCCAAGATTGCGGCTTCAAACCCAGCCGAAGTCGTCGGATTTTAAGAGCGTTAAAATCCTTCAGTATGCCTTCCTTCGGAGGATAAGTCAAGCCGGCGGTCCCTTGTCATAGATTTATGGCATGTAAAAGATCCTTCCACAGACTAAACTTGTGTGGAGCTAAATTTCTAGGTTTGATTTCGTTGTAAAGGTCTATCAAAGTTCCAACGTTTACCACTAGGTATCATTGACATCGGGTAGCGAAAGTTAGAACTACTTGAAATTGAACGGAACTTGAAGCTCACCCTAGAGGTGTCCACTTGACGCAGCTACAGCCTCTGGCGAGCCGAACATGTCCTCGGACACTCCCGGCACTAAAATCCATGCGATAGATAGATAGATAGATAGATCTCTTAATTCATCATTAAAGGTTATTTAACTTTGCTTGAACATGTCATCAAACAGAAACGCTCGTTAAATTACTACTAACTAGCAATTGAGTTAAATGGCCAAACCTAACCACTCAACTCCCTAAAGCATCATTAAAGTGGAGGGAAACGGTTAAATACTACCTCGCGGATCTTGCAATGGTTGTAGAGTTGGTTTGTTTCCGAGCTTCACACCAACTTTCATCCATATTAATATAAAAAATGTTTATGACAATGAAATTATAAATGATCATACATGTTACTGATATCAAGAAAGAATAATACGGAATTTAAAAAAAAACATATCTGAAGTGAGATTCAAACTCCTTCCAGCTCTGCATAACGAACTCACGAGTCTGTAACGCAACCACTTACGCTACAAAGACAACGGGGAGATTCATTCCTATTTAGCTAAGTAAACAATGTATACACACAACTGCCAGTTCTCCTCAATACTTTGTAAATATCATTTGAAGCTTTTGCCATGAATAAGGTCTCTGTATTTCCCTTCCTTTATAATTATGTTCCAGGAAATCTCAAGGAAGCATCGCAAACAACGATCAGTGCTACACGCTTCTTGAACTGTCCGCCATGTTTCTCCAGGGCGAAACAGAGTCTATGCATGCGCAAGAGCCGTAAAACGTATTTAAGTAATTACGAACCCGAATGGCCTCGTGAAATGCATCGACGATAACCATGCATTCATTAACACTCGTATGTAAGTTAAGTAGGAATTAACTAACTTACCGTTATATGATGTTTCACACCAACATATGGGCTGAAGAAGGAAACATATCAAGTTTCCGAAACATGTACCTATAGTATTTTTAGTAAAGTAAAGTATTGATTTGGCGAGTGAAAATTGTGTTATACTTCTTGTAACTTACCGTTATTAAAGAGTTGGTGAAAACGGCTCTTAAGGATCCTAACACCCTCTCCCACACATTCTTCCCATCTGAGCTTTTGGTCTTCCAACTTTCCTGGTCCCTTCTGGCATGGCATTAAATATCCTCTTTATCATTCTGTCGTCAGCGCGCAGTGCATGCCCCGCCCACTCCATCCTTCTGATCTTTATAAATCTGACAATGTCTGGTTCATTGTACACAATATAATCATCATCATCTTGAGCAGTTTCCGACCGCTGGTCGAGTCTGCTTCACACAATATAATGCATAATTAAATCTTCTTCTCCAAACACCATTTTCTTCCACTAGCCCAAATATGTACTTCAAGATCCTCCTCTCAAATATGATCAGTGGCTTCACTTGGACTGATGCATCTACCATGATGTGCCAATGAATATCTACGACTTTAGTCATTATTCTAGATTTCCCCGTATTGTTTATGATATAGTACACCAATATCCACTTTACAATACAAAAAAATTATACGATGTCCTTTCACTCTTTGATACATGTTTCGGCTCTGTGAGCCTTCTTCAGTCAAACACATTAATGATTCTCATAAGACAGTCTTTGTATTGATCTTATTAAGAAACTTAAAAAAATACAATCGTCAAAGTTATTTAAAAATATCCATAAAATTCTTTAAGGAGTTGACCATATGCTGAAATTCAGGGCATAGACCCTTCGTCGTTGCAGGTCCTATGTTTGAATTGGGATTTCAACGACGAAGGGCTTATGACCTGAATGTCGGCAGTCAAATTTTTTAAGCATTTTATGTCTATTTTTAAATAACTTTGACGATTGTAAAAATATTTTTTGAAGTTTCTTAACAAGATCAACACATAGACTGTCATATGAAAATCATTAATGTATTTTGACTGAAAAAGGCTCACAGAGCCGAAACATATATCAAAAAGTATAAGGGCATCGTATAAAAAACAAGTAGTTCCGTGAAGAACTATACAGCCTATTTTCATATATCCTACTAATGTTAATTGCCTCTGTCAACATACTAAATTTCAGTTTGATTGCTGTAATAGATTCGTAGATATTGAGAACCGTCTAAATATTTTGGATGGTCGCCATGTTGGACTTTTATATATGTAGGTCTTAGAGTTATATACTATTACATGAAGATTATTGTGTAAGTATAGTACTCAAACTTCAATCACATGATTAATATGATGATAATTGTTGTTTTAAGGGGCCTAACATCTAGGTTATCGGCCCCAGTCACATGATTAGGACACAAGAAGTAAAAACGAGATTTTGAAATTTCGCACAGCCGCCAACTTGAGGTTATGTAAACAATTAGACTAAATTACATACCTGTGCATTACAATGTGTATAAATATTTGCTGTACCAAGTTTCATTGCGTTTGGATCATTAAATCGCGAGAAAAGTCTATTTAAAACTTTCAACTTCGCTTGGCTACCATGTTAGTTTTGTAGTCAACCGGTTTTTGAAAGTCTTATAGATGAACTTTCAGTAGTGCCATTTATCTCCGTACAAAATTTCAGGGTGATACCGGTAATAGTTTCAGAGATATAGAATGCCGGTGAAATATTTCGCACAGCCGCCATATTGAGGTTATGTAAACAATTAAACGAAGTTAGGTGTCGGTGCATTACAATGTATATAAACATATACTGTACCAAGTTTCATTGCGTTTGGTTGGTTAAATCGCGAGAAACGCCTATTAAAAGTCGCAACTTCGCTTGGCCGCCATGTTGGTTTTGTAGTTACCAGGTTTTCAAAGGTCACATAAGTGAACTTCTAGTAGTTCCATTTATTACCATACAAAATTCCAGGGTGATATCGCTAATAGTTTCGGAGATATTGAATGCTGGTGAAATATTTCGCACAGCCGCCATGTTGGATTGGTGAGACGTAACAAAATTTGAAGGGCACGGTCGGGGTCGCCCGGAATAGTGCTATGAACTTACCGAGTTTCATTGAAATCGCTCCAGCCGTTTTATTAGGGGGGGGGGGACACACGAATCACACACACACAGACAGACACACGGACAAAAGGTAATCTCATAAGCCTATTTTTTTTTTTTTTTTTCAAAAATGAAAATAGGCTAAAAATGTATTGTAAAGTGGATATTGGTGTAATATATGATGTGCCAATCGCAAGTTTTTCCTTGAAGATTGCCTCCGACAAATAAAATACGAAAGGCTTACAATATTGATTTACACTTTATTCTTTTTTACCCAAATTTATTTATTTATTTATCGTATGGCTTTTAGTGCCGGGAGTGTCCGAGGACATGTTCGGCTCGCCTGAGTCTGTAGCTGCTTCCAGCGGATACCCTAAAGGGTGAGCTACAAGTTCCGTTTAATTTCAATTAGTTCCAACTTTCGCCACCAGATATCAATGATACCTAGTGGTGAACGTTGGAACTTTGATAGAGCGTTCTGACGAAATCTAACCTAACAAATTTTGCTTTACACTAGTTTAGTCTGTGAAAGGATCTTTTACATGCCATAAATCTATGACATGGGACCGCCGGCTTTACTTCCCCTCCGAAGGAAGGCATACTGAAGGATTTTTAACGCTCTTAAAAAATCCGACGACTTCGGCCGGGTTTGAACCCGCTATCTTGGGCATAGGAGTTCAGCATGCTACCAACTACGCCACCGAAGCCAAATGAGTACATTACACATAAGTTGTTACGTCCACCTTCTCAACATAATCTCCTTGTAACTTTATGCACTTTTGCCATCGATGTGTCAGTCTCTCCAGACCTTCCTGGAACCATTCTTCTGTAGTGCTGCGTACCCATCCGACACGACGAAAGTATGACTGTCTTCTGCATTATCTTAAAAATATTATTATTATTATTATTATTATTATTATTATTATTATTATTATTATTATTATTATTATTATTATTACCGTTCTTTGTTGAATGTATTGTACACAAATATGTATCTTTTGAAGTCACCAAATGAAGCTTCAATCTACGGCAGGAACAAAGGACTGTTGAAAGGATCGACAGAATAAAATGTTCACGATCGATGTTAACAAAAGATGAATGTCGGAGCACTGTCCCGTTGTTCCAGGAACACGCGTGGGCCGAACAGCTCTGCTCGACTGCTGCTTGTGTCTGGGAATCGCCGAGGAGACTTCAATGGTCGAGGAAAAAAGAATCACTCCAAGAAAAAACAATGCTAAATTAGCACAAACTGGTACTTACACCACATTGTGATCTACTTAAGTACCGGTACCAATTTCTGTAAATAACTTAGAAAACATAAATAAGGGGGGGGGGGGGTAAAATTAAATAAATTATTAAAATATGACCAACTATATCGTACGGCACTGCTAACCAGTGTTGATATATCTAGTTATATTTACATACGAGGTTTGATCATTAAATTCCAAGGCTAGTCCCTTAAATGAAAATAAAACTACCTGATTTATATTTCTGCCTGTTTACCATATCTTGATGAATGCTGTATATTTGAGTTGGTCTAATGGCACAGGTTAGAGTAAAATGTATATTCCCACCGATGCCTCAGTCTCATTCATGGCTGTGGTTATATGGAAGCTACTGAGGTATGGGTATTGCTGAATAATGGCATCAGGGCACAACCAATGCCTGTATGTACTGTGAAATATTCTACTCCTAGGGTCAGTGCTATTGTTCTGACTCAGTGAGGAAAACAATGGCAAACGACCTCACTCCTCATCTTGCCTAGTATGCCTCATTATAGTGCTGCTTTGAGATTTTGTGGGTATCGAACTAACCTGTGGCGATACTTTCTAAGGATCCAACTAGTCTCGGAACTGATTACCTAACACACTGATTAATATTTGGCTGACATCCTCGTCAAAGTAGTCCACGTGGGAAGCTATAAGCCCATTCCATCACCTCTACCAGTTTTGGAACGCCTCCTGAAAGCCACGTTCTTAAAAGACTGCAAGCACTTTCCGCAATTCGCGTTGGATCTCCTCCACCGTGGCAAAACGGCGAACCCTTATCTTGAATTTTATCTTCGGAAACAGGAAGAAGTCACAGAATGCCCGATCCGGTGAGAATGGTGGGACCTGGGGAAGGACGACCACAATGCTACGGGTACAAAACTGGCGTGTTACAAGAGCTCAGTGAAACGGTGCATTGTCGTCATGAAATACCCAATTGTCTGTCCCCAGAGTTGGTCGTTTCCGACGAATGTCCTTCCAGAGACTTCTCAAAACATTCAGTACAAATCAGCATTTGTCAGGGACAAATTCATGCTGCACAATCCCGTGTAGAGAAAAATAATGACGCGAATGATCCCACCGGCTCAAGAGACCTATGTACAGGGCTTATGACTTCGGTAAGGTAAGTCTGTTACTATCTGTATTTACTGCATTTGGGCAAATGTCCTCGATGTTCTGCCCCGTAAAACTACAATAATCAATCAACATATATTTGCACATAACAACTCCACTGCTACAAGCACTTACCCCCAGCAAGTTTCGTGAGCCATCACATTGAAAATAAGCTGCTGAGGGAATGGTTGAAGTAGTGAGATTACTTGAAGAAGATATGAGAACCCTGTAATTTACACTCCAGAGCTGCTCCAAATCTCACGTGTGTATTCAAATGATTGCAATTTCGTCCTCGCTAGGAATGGCACGAATGAATCACAGATTTTCTCCTTGCGACCTGATCATCGGGATATACACGTTCACTGTGTCTCCTTGTCAGTTCCGATGAATCAAACGTATCGACTTAGTCTCTGCCAAGAACTTATCAAGATTCCTCACACAGCGGATTAAAAATTAATTCTGTCTTATGAACCGGAGAGAAAGTACATTGCGCAACTAGGAACTGAAAATGACATTAGTCATAGTTTAAATAACAAAAGTGAGTTTGCACTTTGACGGAGAAGACACAGAAAGTGAAAACAATGAACTTAGCATCACATAATGAGTTAAGGTACGGTTTCGAAGCAAAGAACAACGCGCATAATAGCACAGATGGCATCAAATGTCAAGATGATTCTTGTGAGAGTAAATATAATATTCAATAACGTTGTTCTAAAATTTAGGCAGTGGCATGTACTGCATTTACCAGGGCATCCTTCGATAGTAAATGACGTCACAAAGAGTATGACTATGATATTATTATTAGTATTATTATTATTATTATTATTATTAAGGTCCGGAAGTTCCTGCAAAATCATATTCTTGCATATTTATGCATATTTTGGTTATTTTGGCACGATGCATCATATTTTTCTCCTTTTCCTGTTTAAGTGCATATCTCTGCTTGAGAAGGGCTTATATTTTAATTTCCTATTGTTTTAAAGCGCTTTTTGTAACTTCATGTTCTTAAAGTCGAATATTTCAATCGGACTCGGAGAGTCTATGACAGAATAATACTGAAATTATTTTAATACCTAGTACGTTTCAGTCCCTTTTGGAAGTTAATATCTATTATTTCTATACATAATTCACTAAGTAAATATTGTAAAATTATTTTCTTTTTTAAAAATTCAATGATTATTATTATGTATATCATAATTAATTAACATAATACAATAATTATTGATGATCACCACCACTCGATGTTCCATAAAATAACATTTACTACTATTGTATTTAGGACTGTTTCTTAGTTGAGATATTTTAAAAGAGGTGTATTTATATGTCCGTCTGTTCATATTTTCTTTATATTCAAAATAGAAACGCCAAAGAGTACAGAGAGATCGTAATTGCCGTAGTTATTTCATAGTGCATATTTTTTGAAACGAGATGCATATTTGACCAATAAATAGCGCATTTTTATGCATATTCATTCATTTAATAGTGCATGAACTTCCGTGCCTTAATAATAATTATTATTAAAATGCTGTATTCTTTATTATTATAACAATAAAGTGGACTATTTTTAACAACATAAGTTAATGTCTAACTAAGGAGCGTGATTGAACCCATCTAACAGATATGAATTTGCTTTCTTCTCTTCCCAAAATCTCTTTATTCTCTCACTAGGATCCTTCTTCCTTTCTTCTTTCTATGCAGCGCGGTGGGTCTCATCCGGTGGTTTGCAGCAAAATTACGTTTCTTCAACGTTCTAAAGCTCGGCCTGCCCAATAAAATGGTATCTGTTACGTTGATTTCTTGAAGGTCATTTTCTTCTCGACTTTTATGCATGATTAAATATCCTTTTAGTAAGTCTTTCATTGCCCATTCTTTAAATATAGCCATAAATCAATCGTATTTTTCTAGTAGTGTTTGATATTTTCTATGAATGTTGGTATAACTCGTGAGACCTCCTTTTCATCCACACTCTCTCTATGCACACTTCCCCCAGGGGTTCACGACTAATGGGACGTGGGTTGGCGACCAAGTGGCCCCAGCTGAGTTCGGCATTACTTCCACTTACTTGCGCCAGGCTCCTCTCTGTCATCTTTCCTATCGACCTCCCTTGGTCAACTCCTGTTCTTTTCCGACCCTGACGGTATTAGAGTATCCGAGGCCTATGGAGTCTTTCACTTTCCCGCCTTAATGAGCCCTTGTCTAATCTGTTCTAATCCCTCATTCTTCGAGGGGTCAGACCTCTTCTGTTCTCTCCAGATCTCCTGCCTTCTGCTCTAGGCCCTTAAGGAGGCAGGGTGTGTGTAGCTCCACCACTTCTGGTGCACCCTCGATAGTGCTACACCCTCAAGGGCTCTCGGCTGGTGGGTTCTGGAGTTGGCAACCCCAAGGGATTCCTGAGATGGGTCCGGTTTTCCCCCTTTTTCCATTTCCTCTGGGATGGACCCTCTCCTATTTCCCTTTCCTATCTGCCTCTCATAACTCTGATGGCTCTCCTTCCTTTCAAGTCTCTCAATCCTCATTCTTCGATGGTTGAGGGCATTTATTTTCCTCCTGTCCTTTATTTGCCTTATTCTTGTTTTGTTTTCCATTTCTTCTTCTAGTGAGTAAGTTTTAGTTGGAAGTGTGGTTTTAGTTATAGTTTACATTTCATCTCATCCTTCACTATCACCCAAACCATTAGGGGCCGATAACCTAGATGTTGGGCCCCTTACAACAGCATTTATCATCATCAACATCATCATCTATGCACACTGGGGCAACGATTTTCCTGATGATTTTTCTACGTCATTAGTTAGTGATCTGCCTCCAAAGATCAGAGTTTCTGATGCGTATAATGCTTCAGGTTGAATTACCGTGTTATAGTGTTTTAAATTTGCATTCCGAGATATTGATTTTTTTCTTGTATCTGTTCCAGGTGATTCTATAGTATTTTTGTATTCTTCTTCCTCGCGAATGGGTCCCTTAGGACCACGCGGAATCAACATTTATTGGCCTTGATGTTCGCCCAATAACTCTTCATGAGCAACGACTGAGCGAGTTTACGTTGCAGCGACCAGACATGTCTGGTACCCGTAGGCCATCTCTCTTCTTCCTCAAAACTCCGTGTATGAGTATTTTTTTTAATTTCCTCTCGATCCTTGAGATTAGGAAAGCCTAATTCAGCCATAACCTTTTCGGCCTGTTTATACAAATTGGAACTTGTTGCCCTTTTCTGTAAGAACGTATAGATTTTGTGTGTTACCTAGTTCGGTCCATTCTTTTAAATGGACCATGAATTGGATCCCTCTCATACGGATTGTGTCTGTGATTTTAGCAATTTCAAATAGACAGCAGCATTAGGTTCTGGAACCTGAATTCCATCCTTGATCCTTGGTCCCAAAATTCTTCGCATGATTTGGCGTTCCTTAATTTTTTTATTGATTTCTCAGTGTTGTGTGTTGCAGATTAAGTGTTTTAGTTGCTTCAAGTGATTCAGGTAAAATTGCTATTTTAGTATTATTTAGAGATTATTATGCCACTTTTATTAAATACTAATTATATACTGTTTATGATATGTCCCGTGAATCTGACTGAAACATGGGTACAGGTTATCTGAGACAAATCAATTATTTGTTTAAGTATTCTCAATGTATTTCAATGTAAGAGTGCATGCAAGAGGAATTTAATATTAACATTTGTTACGGTAACTAAAGCGAGCCATGGAGCCAGGCTATCTGCGGACTAGTTCCTTTAGTCAAGAAGCACTGGAATGTATTTCAAAGATGGGACATAGCAAGTAGTTGATATCCCTCAAGGAGTCTAGACATGTAATATCGACATCTACTGACAAGCCAAATCGTTACATCTGTGTGAAACCCCCAACAGACACAGCATAATACGTATCTAGAAAAATTGCTGTATTAGACAAACTAATTATTCATAGATGAAGAAATCAAGCTATTTGATTCATACAGGATCATCCTGTTAAAATTACAAACTCTCAGTGAAATGGTGATGTCTTCTCGTAAGCTGTAGTTCTAGTTTTGTCAATTTTTCAGAAACATGAGAATTCAAGGCCGTTATGAGCAAATTCGGTTAATCGAGTATTACAATAATTTGAAATTAATTGAAAATGAATAATCGACTGTCTGTACAATCGATTATTCGACTAACCGAAGCTTCGATAAGATAATATAAGAAGTTTAATTGCGCGATCATCGCTTAAGTTGAGTTACGCTTAATTTCGGATTGATGTATAGAAATCTATTTACTTTTTGCCTAAATACAGTCTACAAAGTGTCCTTCCTTGTTTATGTTAACAATAACCAAATAAGAGTTAGTGACAGTGGAAGGACAAACATTAATCACATTGAGAAGGGTTTCGAAAAATGAAAACGAATAGGTTTCAGCAAAGTTTTGAACTCATGTTCAATGTTTACAATTTAGGGCAGGAACATTTTTGTTTTACTTTGTGTTAGCCTTGTTTTCACAAAGAAGGTACATTATTTAAAAATATATTATACAATATATTTTAATTAAATAAATGTCTGTTTTATTTCTGTGAGAGCGGAGTGAAAGGATCGAAGTACATCGATTAGTCGACAAATACCTGTAATTTTTCGATCAACTGATTAATCGACCAATCAATTAATTGGTTAAACGCTCAATAGATTAATAGTTTTGTAGCAATTAATAGATTTTCTGCTTCGATTAATCGATTTATCTATGTATTTATCGTATGGCTTTTAGTGCCGGGAAGATGCACTGAGGAAGGAATATTCTAAAATAATGAACAACCCTGCACTTCCAATCCATGACGACATTCCCACTCTGGCAATAAACCGACTCCAGTCCAAGAATCCACCCCTGCGAATGGCTCAACAGCTTGCTGATAGTAATTTCAATATTGCAGCTAAATGGGGTGAAACATGGACTAGAAATGCCTCACCCGAAGTTCGTGACCTCATTGATCCTGTAAAGAAAATCAAGGGCTTTGAACAACCACAACACATAAGGAAGACCATTAACCGCATCCGTACAGGACATGGAGTTTGTGCGTACAACCTGCACAAATGGGGGAAGCGTCCAGGCCCCTGCTGTGATTGTGGCTCATCGAATCAGACCATCAGGCACATTGTTGAAGATTGCAAAATAAGAGCATATCTAGGTGCCCCTATCGACTTTATCAATGCTACACCATCGAGCCTGGACTGGATTAACAGACTGGACATAAGGTTATAGGTCGATATCTGTGTTTGTATGTACTTTTTATTATTATTTTTGATGAGTAACATCTTTCCACTCAGTTGCTGGATATTTTTGTAGGAGTGATTTTGAAAAATGGGACGGAAGTGGATCGGAACGATCGAGGTGGCACCAGCTGGCACACTTCCGTTCGATCGAACGGAAGTGTAAGACGCACTGCCAACTCGATCCATCGATCCAGCTGGCAGTGGTAAGATCCAGCTGGCAGTGGTAAGAGAAACAATGAGCGCGCGGTGTCGGAAATTGATACCATGACGTGCTCTCGGCCATGTGGAATGTATATGACATAGGCCTACTGAACGGTAAACGCTCATGCGAACTCTGGTGTCAAGTGATTGAAACAAAGCACATGGTACATGTTCGAAGTCTTCGTATCAATATTAAAATGGTAAAATGCCTTAATATCAAACATTGTAAGTAGTCGCCATTGCCGGTATTATGTTTCTGCACAATGGCTATTCAAATATTAACCCACATAACGGTAATGCAGTCATCAATATAATATAATCGTTGTGGTTATATGAGAATTGAGCAAGCCTTCATCAACTATTGCTGAATACATTCTCTCTACTCTCAAGAGGGCCTATTCATAAGGCATTTTAAACTCAATTTCACGCAGGAACATCATCGAAACAAGCAAAATATAAATGAAACTTAATTCCGTAATGCAGTATTATTGGAACGTGGAAATAAGTCACCATCTTGTGCACAATATTTGCGTAGTCGAAATAGCCGTGGGTTTAGCGCCATGACTGTGAATCTAGAGATCTCGGGTTCGAATCCCGGACGGGGTAGATATTTTTGCTACCAGATTATCATTTTAAACGATATTTATCATATCAATATGACTCATTTTAACAGAATCCATAAGAAATTACGTGTTGGTCTGTGAATCAAGAGGACCTGTTTATAAGGAATTTAAGGTTATGAGCGGTGTCGCGTCTATTAATCAAGTTGATCCATATCGTATTCTTTATTTAGGCTAGTGCTGGTGGAAGATACAAATCATCTAATAAAATGAGTTCCGTATTATAAACTACAATATCTGTAAAACACTCCATTTTACAATAGATTAATATTTGTGCAAATAATAGTCTAGTATAAAATACCGGTGTATCAACAATTTTACGTGAGGTTTCTTCTGTGTCAGATGTTACACATCATATGCGACTACTGTAAGGCTCGTATTTTTTTTTTATTATTATTATTATTATTATTATTATTATTATTATTATTATTATTATTATTATTATTGTGTTTTTTGTGTTTCACGTGTAATGCCATACGCTAAATAAATAGTGCAGGGAGTGTCCGAGGACATGTTCGGCTCGCCTGAGTCTGTAGCTGCTTCCAGCGGACACCCTTAGGGTGAGCTACAAGTTCCGTTCAATTTCAAGTAGTTCCAACTTTCGCTACCAGATATCAATGATACCTAGTGGTGAACGTTGGAACTTGGATAGAGCGTTCGGACGAAATCTAACCTAACAATTTAGCATCACACAAGTATAGTCTGTGGAGGGTTCTTTAACATACCTTAAATCTATGACATGGGACCGCCGGCTTTAGTTCCCCTCCGAAGGAAGGCATACTGAAGGATTTTTAACGCTCTTAAAAAATCCGACGACTTCGGCCGGCATTGAACCCGCTATCTTGGGCACAGCAGATCAGCATGCTACCAACTACGCCACCGAAGCCTTAATAGATTAAAAGTACCATCCCTAACCCCGGTCATTGCATGTGAGATCTTCGAAGTGAAATATCACGTCCTATCTTTCGGATTTCACGTAAAAAAAATGGAGAGGCCGTGGCTCATATTCGCGAGATTAACAGTCACATAAAACTTCACTTTTTAATTGCCATAAAAGCAATTTTGGTTCCTTGAATTTTTGGTGTTTTTGCAGGTTGGAAGCACACATGTCTGTCATTACTCTCGCCTACAAAGTAATTTTAAAAGGTACTGTTGTTAACGTTGCCAAAGTGGCTGGAGTTGTTGAAAATACGAGCTACTGATCATAGAGCAAGCAGAGCCGAGCTTTGGTGTGATCATTACAATTCGCTTCGCACTGCCTGCGACCACTAGCATTGAATGTGTTCCTCTACCAGACCACTGACCGCTCGCTATATATCCCATTTCAATCGCAATGGAAAGTTTTAGAGCGTGCACTTTCAGTTAGTTAGTTATTGTTTTTTTAAGGGGCAGAACTACGAGGTCATCTGCCCCTGTGCACTTTCCAATGATAATAATACTCTTTTTTCAGTCGGTCATCACAATGAAATCCCAATTACTGTGACATGCGAAAAATAACCCGAAGAAATTATTGTGATTAAAATATATAGTCTACTGTATTAATTTGTTTTGGACTACAGAGGATGATAATAATAATTGTATTGATTTTACGTCCCTTTTAACTACTCAGGTATTTAGAGACGCCGAAGTACCGGAATTTTGCCCCGAAGGGGATCTTCAACGTGCTTATAAATCTACTGAGATACGGCTTCCACGCGTTTGCGCACCCTTAAATGCCAGCTGTCTGCGCTACGATTAGAGTCTGCAACCTTGGGCAGAGCAGGCGAGAGCGTTACAGCTGGCAACGCAGCCTGTCGACTACAGAAGGAGAAAATTAGGGCATGACATGTTTCGCTCGTTAAGCGAGCATCATCAGATCCAAATACAAGACAAAATATCTGTACAAAACACTGCCAAACCTATAATGACACCCACTAACGGTTACTGCCCTCCAAAAACAAAACAAGAAACGTCAAAAACTTAGCAAGTGTGGCAATTATTACTAATAGATACTAACGCATCATGCATCCGAAAAAGAACTATTCATTACTAGCTGTACCCGGCATGCGTTGCAATGCCAATCAAAGCAAGTGTTGGCATTGTAACTTTGTATGTTGAAGTGCTTTTGGATTCCCAATATTGTTTTTCTTTTCTTCGTTAACCACCTCTAAACTATAGTAAAATTGATTTACTATCTCAAAAAAAATCATGGGAGCGTGCTCAACAACTCACCAAATTTTCATCGCAATGAAATGAATGGTATATGAACGCATACGGGACTTTGTTGAAACGATTCGAGCGCCGTCACCCATTTGTTGAATATACTCGTACGCTACCTATTGTAAAATGGATTTACTAAGTGAAAACCTTCCCTGGCGTGTACACAACAACTCATGAAAGTTTCATCGCAATCGGATGAATGGCATATGAACGCATACGGGTTTTTGCTTAAATGATTCGCGCGACGACACTCATTTGTTGAATCTACTTGTGCGCCATCCATTGAAAAACGGATTTACTAATTCATACACCTTCGCAGGACTGTGCTCAACTCCCCAAAGTTGTAGGATAATCGGATGAATGTTATATGAACGCATACGGGATTTGGTTGAAACGATTCACGCGCTGTCGCCCATTAATTGCATCTCATCGTGCGCTACCAATTGTAAAATGGATTTACTAAATCAGAAATATTTGCGGGAGTGGAAACAACATTTCTCCAATTTCATTGCAATCGCATGAATGGTATATGAACGCATACGGATTTTTTTTAAGCGATACGCACGCCGTTACTCATTTGTTGAATCCACTTGTGCGATACCTATTGTAAACTGGATATACTATGCCAGAAACCTTCCCTGAAGTGTACACAACATCTCACCCAAGTTTCATTGCTTTCGGACAAATGGTATATGAACGCATACGGGACTTTGTTGAAACGCTTCGCGTGCCTTCACTCATATGTTGAATCTACTTGAGCGCTACCTATTGTAAAATGGATTAACTAAGCCTGAAACGTTCCCTGGAGTGTACACAACTATCACCCAAGTTTAGTCGCTGTCAGACGAATGGTATATGAACGTATACGGGACTATGTTGAAACACTTCGCGCGTCGTCGCTCGTTTGTTTAATCTACTTATGCGATACCTATTATAACGTGAATTTACTAACGCAGAAACCTTCCCTGAAGTGTACACAACATCTCACCCAAGTTTCATCGCTATCAGACGAATAGTATATGAACGCAAACGGGACATTGTTGAAACGCTTCGCGCATCGTCGCTCATTTGTTGAATCTACTCGTGCGCTACCTATTATAACATGGATTTACTAAGTCAGAAACCTTGCTAGTAGTGTACAGAACCTCTCACCCTAGTTTCGTCGCTATCGGACGAATGGTATGTTGGTATGTGAACGCATACAGGACTTTGTTGAATCGCTTCGCCCGTCGTCGCTGATTTGTTGAATCTAATCGTGCGCTACCTATTGTTAAGTGGATTTACTAAGCCAGAAACCTTCCATGAAGTGCACACATCATCTCACCCAAGTTTCATCACTATCAGACGAATAGTATATGAACGCATATGGGACTTAGTTGAAACGCTTCGCTCGTCGTCGCTCATTTGTTGAATTTACTCGTGCGCTACCTATTATAACATGGATTTACTAAGCCAGAAACCTTGCCTGTAGTGTACACAACCTCTCACCCATGTTTCATCGCTATCGGACGAATGGTATGTGAACGCATACGGGACTTTATTGAAACGCTTCGCTCGTCGTCGCTCATTTGTTTAATCTACTCGTGCGCTAGCTATTGTAACATGGATTTACTAAGCCAGACACCTTGCTAGTAGTGTACAGAACCTCTCACCCTAGTTTCATCGCTATCGGACGAATGGTATGGGAACGCATACAGGACTTTGTTGAATCGCTTCGCCCGTCGTCGCTGATTTGTTGAATCTAAGCGTGCGCTACCTATTGTTAAGTGGATTTACTAAGCCAGAAACCTTCCATGAAGTGCACACATCATCTCACCCAAGTTTCATCGCTATCAGACGAATAGTATATGAACGCATATGGGACTTAGTTGAAACGCTTCGCTCGTCGTCGCTCATTTGTTGAATTTACTCGTGCGCTACCTATTATAACATGGATTTACTAAGCCAGAAACCTTGCCTGTAGTGTACACAACCTCTCACCCAAGTTTCATCGCTATCGGACGAATGGTATGTGAACGCATATGGGACTTTATTGAAACGCTTCGCTCGTCGTCGCTCATTTGTTGAATCTACTCGTGCGCTAGCTATTGTAACATGGATTTACTAAGCCAGACACCTTGCTAGTAGTGTACAGAACCTCTCACCCTAGTTTCATCGCTATCGGACGAATGGTATGTGAACGCATACAGGACTTTGTTGAATCGCTTCGCCCGTCGTCGCTGATTTGTTGAATCTAAGCGTGCGCTACCTATTGTTAAGTGGATTTACTAAGCCAGAAACCTTCCATGAAGTGCACACATCATCTCACCCAAGTTTCATCACTATCAGACGAATAGTATATGAACGCATACGGGACTTAGTAGAAACGCTTCACTCGTCGTCGCTCATTTGTTGAATTTACTCGTGCGCTACCTATTATAACATGGATTTACTAAGCCAGAAACCTTGCCTGTAGTGTACACAACCTCTCACCCAAGTTTCATCGCTATCGGACGAATGGTATGTGAACGCATACGGGACTTTATTGAAATGCTTCGCTCGTCGTCGCTCATTTGTGTAATCTACTCGTGCGCTACCTATTATAACATGGATTTACTAAGCCAGAAACCTTGCTAGTAGTGTACAGAACCTCTCACCCTAGTTTCGTCGCTATCGGACGAATGGTATGTTGGTATGTGAACGCATACAGGACTTTGTTGAATCGCTTCGCCCGTCGTCGCTGAATTGTTGAATCTAATCGTGCGCTACCTATTGTTAAGTGGATTTACTTAGCCAGAAACCTTTCATGAAGTGCACACATCATCTCACCCAAGTTTCATCACTATCAGACGAATAGTATATGAACGCATATGGGACTTAGTTGAAACGCTTCGCTCGTCGTCGCTCATTTGTTGAATTTACTCGTGCGCTACCTATTATAACATGGATTTACTAAGCCAGAAACCTTGCCTGTAGTGTACACAACCTCTCACCCATGTTTCATCGCTATCGGACTAATGGTATGTGAACGAATACGGGACTTTATTGAAACGCTTCGCCCGTCGTCGCACATTTGTTGAATCTACTCGTGCGCTAGCTATTGTAACATGGATTTACTAAGCCAGACACCTTGCTAGTAGTGTACAGAACCCCTCACCCTAGTTTCATCGCTATCGGACGAATGGTATGTGAACGCATACAGGACTTTGTTGAATCGCTTCGCCCGTCGTCGCTGATTTGTTGAATCTAATCGTGCGCTACCTATTGTTAAGTGGATTTACTAAGCCAGAAACCTTCCATGAAGTGTACACATCATCTCACCCAAGTTTCATCGCTATCAGACGAATAGTATATGAACGAATACGGGACTTAGTTGAAACGCTTCGCTCGTCGTCGCTCATTTGTTGAATCTACTCGTGCGCTACCTATTATAACATGGATTTACTAAGCCGGAAACCTTGCCTGTAGTCTACACAACCTCTCACCCAAGATTCATCGCTATCTGACGAATGGTATGTGAACGCATTAAGGACTTTGTTGAAACGCTTCGGCCGTCGTCGCTCATTTGTTGAATCTACTCGTGCGCTACAACTTTCATATTTATTCACCTTTTAAACCTTTTCTGGACTTCCACAAATAATTTAAGACCAAAATTAGTCAAATCGGTCCAGCCGTTCTCGAGTTTTAGCGAGACTAACGAACAGCAATTCATTTTTATATATATAGATAAGGTACATTGTGTTGACCGACTGAAAAGTTTTAATGACAATTGCCAAAATGGCAACAATGAAAAAATGGCATCAGTGCTAAATGGGACAGAGAAAGCATCAAATGTCTATAAGTCATCCAAGACAGCAAAGTCAATTTTGTATTACACCTACTTTGTACCAATCTTTACCTATGGTATGGAGACATGTACATTGTTAACTAAGGACTATAGCAACAGAAATGAGATTTATTAGTACTATGAAACAAAGTACCAGAAGAGACAAGATCAGAAATGAGGTAGGCTACAAAATATGTATGTATGTGTGTACGTCTGTCTGGCCACCCCCATCTCCACCCTATCAATTCACGATGAAGCAGAATTGGACCAAATTTGATACAGAGGTAGCATTAGCACCTCAGTGTCATGTTTAATATTGCCGCCATCTTCACCAAAACAAAATGGCGACCACCTATATGTTCAAAGTTTAAATCAAATTACGACTAAACTAATCATCGGATCTCTACCCACTTAAAAAAACGTACCTTCATCTGGGAAGCTTGAGGTCATACGAATCATTATAATCCATAACATTTGATCCAATGAATCCATGTTCACAGTCCTTGGTATTCAGATAGTTTTATATAAGTACCCTCTGTTGTCACTTGACTTACATATACACACACTAATGCAGCCATCAGGTTAACACATAAAGCTCCAAAGCCCCTAAATTTATTTAATTAGCGTATGGCATTTAAGTACATTTAAAGAGTAAAATTATTTCTAAACAATCACAAACCAACATCTAGTTCTTGTATGAATTTTATGGAATTCGGGGTAGCCAACTGCAACTCCTCATAATCTCCTCTATATTATATGCTCTGATACTGCAGTCTTTGAATAGTGAATTGGTGCGTCGCAGTCGCCTGCTGGTGAGGCCTACATTCCCCATTCAAAAAGTGAATCTGTATATCGTCCGTGACCTGTTCTCACTTGTCAGTCGGTTTAGAGTTGACCATACCTTGCGGGTTGATCAAAGCGATGGACGATCCTAGTGTTACAAGGTAATGATTGGCATGTTGCTGGGGCATTTTGGAGCCAATCTCTCTCTTCCAGGTATCGTTGATGTTTGTCTGTTGATTTTGAGATTAGGGATGTCTGAATGCACTGGTAGTCGAGGGTTTGCGAAGATCTTGTTGTATTCTCTTATCAAGGCTTATTTCCTTCGCAGATTTGGGGGTGGTATGTGGCTCAGAATTGGCAGTCAGAAGGGGGCAGTAGATCTAATTGTTCACGAAATGATACGCATAGTACTATATTAAGTTAGACATAAATTTTGTTTACACGAGTGTTGTTCAGCCAAGCCGGCGCACAGTACTTCGCCGCAGAGTATCCAAACTCAAATCAGAAGTCAGTCGAGTTGCCGCTGATGATCCCCATGTTATTCCACACAGTTTTTGAACGAGATTATTTCTTGTCCTCAGTTTGGTAGATTGTTTTTGTGATATTTAAAAGACGAGCCTATATCGACCCAATTTGACCACAGTGTATATTGTGGAAGGAAACAAAGCATCGGCACAGCAAAGCAAAGGAAATCGGCCGTGGACCTACTGAAAGGAACCGTCCCGGCATTTGCCTGGTGGTGAAAATGGGAAACCATGAAAACCATTTTCAGGACGGACAAGGTGGGATTCGAACCCACGCTCTCCCCATGCTAGTGAAGCATGAGTTAGTGCGTATGCGCTCTTTTTTCTCTCTTTTTTACTTGTTTCTCTCGTTTCTATTTGTTTCCAGCCTTTGGTTTCTTTTGTACATGGAGACGTCACAAACACCCAGTCCCGGAGCCAGAGGAATTAACCACAGGAGATTAAATTCCCCATGGCCCGTCCGGGAATCGAACCCGTGACCCTTCGGGCCAAAGCCTAGGACGCTGACCTATTAACCAGGGAGCCAGACCACTCTCGGCCGCCACGGCCGTATTTGTAATTCAGATAAGGATTGGGGAGAAACCACCCCGATATTTTCCTGGAGTAGAAGTGGAATACCACGGAAAACTTTTTCCAAGATGGCTGAGATGGAACGAACCCCCTCCACCTCTTCTCAGTTTTGCCTCACGAGGCTGAATGTACCCGGTTCCAACCATCATATCAGAATTAAAATATCTTAGGAGGGTCGGGAATCGAACCCAGACCTCTAGGGTGACAGTGCTAGCCGCTACACCACGTAGTTGTCTTAAGAAATCTTCAAGAGACTGGAAATGACAGCACACCGAGTAAACCTGTCGTCGGTCTCTCAGCTACAGGTTTCATTTGGTAACGGGAGAATCTATCCTTCTGTTGTGGAATGTCATTTGTGTGATCATTGGATTTCTATGTGCCATTTGTAACAAGAAAAGAACTACAAAGTGTACCCTAGGAAGAAGAAATAAATAATTTCTTACCTGTCTTTAATTCGTCAGCATCATGCGGTTAGACAACAAATTCCATCAGACCAGCGCAGCACAAATCATCAAATATGTGTAACACCCTCTTATTTCAGAGCCACATTCCTACGTCACAATACTGAGTCACACACACACATCACTGGCAATACCCAAAGAACTCCCGTTGAGTAGTAAATTATAGATCACAATTTATTGCAACGTCATGCATTTTAACCGTTACAAATAAGTCTTTCACTACAACATGCAATGTTAAAATTTGGTTATTTTATTAGCTGTCACCAAAATCTATTTTACAATAATCCTGTCAAATTCATAGTCAAAAATCACAATTAGATCACGAGAAAATTCAAGTTAAAGGCCATTTGACAATGGCTATAACACGCAATATTAAGGTTTAGGCGTTTTATTTTAAGTCAGCAAAATATATTTTCTGATCTCCCTACCAAATTAATAGTCAAAATTCCCAGTAACACCGCGAAGGAATTCAACTTCTTGAACCATTTAGCACTCGATAAACTTATTCATGCACTGTATACTTCGAAAACCGAACTATTTTAATGCACCCATACACACGCGCGCGATATTATTGGCACCAACAACTCGGTAACGTAAAGAACATTCAATTCAACCAGCGGCAAATCACTTCACCTTTCATCACACTGTGTTGGATGTTAGCGGTACACGGAACATCCAGCAGGGCGCGCCACGTGGTACTGACCGTAGTCAGATGTTCTCAGACGAACAGGGTCCCGCTAGCTACTACAAACCGGACTGGCAGAACGGATTGACTGACAATTGTTTATAACCTCTTAAAGATGCTGGAGGGGGAACCCACAATCGAAATTGACGGTGTGAAGCAGCACCCATATATCAGTATTGACATTTCCGTACACGTCTATGTAATGTACAGTAAATGTTGTTGTATTTAGGAACAAGTGACATCGTGGTCATCAGCCTCCTATACTTGTGTGTGTAGAATCTGATGATGATGTTAATTGTTGTTTTAAGGGGCCTAACATCTAGATTATCGGCCCCTAATGGTTTGGGTGATAGTGAAAGATGAGATGAGAATGAAAACTATAACTAATACTGTCTTACAAACTAGAAGAAGAAATGGTAAACAAATGAAGAATAAGACAAACAATGGACAGGATTGAGGGACTTGGAAGGAAGGAGAACCAGAAGAGGCAGATAGGAAAGGGAAAGAGGAGAGGGTCCGCCCCAGAGACACTGGAAAAGGGGGGGGGGGGGGGGGGGGGAAACCGGAACCAGCTCAGGAATCCCTCGGGGTTGCCAACTACCGAACTCCTCAGCCGGGAGCCCTTGAGGGTGTAGCACAATCCAGGGTGCACCAGAAGTGGTGGGGCTACACACACCCTGCCTTGAGCAGAAGGCAGGAGATAGGAAGAGAACATAAGAGGTCTGGCCCCTCGAAGAACTGGGGATCAGGAAAGATGAGGCAAGGGCCAATTAAGGCGGGAAAGTAAAAGACTCCCTAGGCCTCGGATACCCTTATACCGTCGGGGTCAGAAAAGAACAAGAGTCGACCAAGGGTGGTCGATAGGAAAGATGACAGAGAGGAGCCCGGCACAAGTAAGTAAGCAATGTCGAACTCAGCTGGGGTCCCGTGGTCGCCAACCCACGTCCCACTATCCGTGGGTCCCTGGGGGGGGGGGTGTAGAATCTGTATGATAACCAATTGATTGATAACTTTCAGTCGATCAACACATAAAGTCGAACCTCGATATCTCGAATCGTTAGGGGATGTCAAAATAAATTCGACCTACCGAAAATTCCTACGAAAAAATGTAAAATTTGCTGTTTTACTGGTCGCAAAATACATTGTGCTGTCTGAAACGTAACTGATATGGCATTAAACGCGACAATGTCCTGTCTGTAACGTAACTGACGTGACGTTTATATGCGACAATGTGCTGTCTGAAACGTAACTGACAAGATGTTTAAACGCGACAATGTGTTGTCTGTAACGCAACTGACGAGACGTTTAAGTGCAACAATGTACTGTCTGTAACGCAACTGACGTGACATTTAAACGCGACAATGTATTGTCTGTAACGCAACTGACGTGACGCTTAAACGCGACAAAGTTCTGTCTGTAAGTGTAAGGGCACACAGGAAGCGGCGCTGGGCGGGCCGGGGCGGGATGAACAATACGTACTGAGCTATGGGACCGCACAAACAAACAGCGATTTGAAGCGGGCCGGACCGGGCGACGCGGCGCGGGTCAAATTGGAACAGTCTACAGTAGTATGGTATCAGAGTGGTGCTCACATTTTCGGAGAGGTTAAGAACGCCTGGATTAAGCAGTAGCCCTTGTTCAGTCCGTGGCGGACCGAGTAGCTTGCATAGGCAGTACATATTCAGATAAGTTAACACATCACAACATTTTAATACGTTATTGTTAGACAAAATACTGCCTGTGTTTATAGTTCTGTTTAGGAGGCTTATCAGCAGTATTGCTGCATCTTCGTGGATTATGGAGGGCCATGGCTTTTTGTGGGTAGAACAATTGTGTTATTTTGTATAAGCTTAGCCTATAAGACAGTGGCTTGCCACGGTGGGTGAGTGGTTAACGTGTCGGTCTACAAACCCCCAAGATTGCAGGTTCGCTCCTGGCCGTGGTAAGTGATTTTTGAAAGGCGGCAAAAATACGACAAGCATTTCATACGATGTTGGCATGTCAAAGAACCCATTTGAATTCAGTAGGCCGTGTTCATAATGGCAAAATTAATCTCGGGAGTTTCCGCCAACACAACGTTCCTCACTTCTCTACTAGAAAGCGCTATAGTGTTCAAGGAGCTTAGATATCTAACCTCCTTGACTTTCATAGTGATTCAAGGAACAACGAAATTCGACATGCAAGCTACCCTCTGGGTGTCAAGTAACGAAGCTTGCACCCGGCACCCAAGGCCATACGATATTATTATTATATGACAGTATGCCTTCCTTCGGAGGGGAAGTAAAGCCGGCGGTCCCATGTCATAGATATATGGCATGTAAAAGAGAACCATCCATGAATTACACTTGTGTGAAGGTAAGCTATAGGTTAGATTTGACTAACGCTCTTAGGTTCCAACGTACATCGCCAGGAGCCAACTGCGATGACATTTAGTAGCCACGTCCGCAGCTAGGTGTCGTGGACGGTAGCATTTACTGTCGACCAAAGTATTATGTGTACTCGAGTTTGAAGGTTGTTTGTTAAGTAACCAATAGACCTACATAAAATCCAATACCATCAACATTTTCGTCGTTCTATTTTACGTTAGTTCATGTAGGTTTGGATTTTTAAATTTATATTTTAATATTTGTTATCGCAATTGGAACGCAGAAAGTGCCCGTTTTTAAGCGTGTTTCAACCATGCGTGACATTTAAGAATTATTATCTCAAAAACCCATCATCAGATCGGATCCAAATTTTACCACAATATACATTGGAATGTTGTATAACTGGTTTATTAATTTCACAATTTTGTGTGTCCAAGAAACAATGTTGTTATCATTGTTGTAAGGTAACTTTTTCTCGGCTCAGGGTGGTTGGAAAATGTAGTTCTTGGTTGCGTTGTAATCATTATACATCAAAAAGTTATGCTGTATGACTGTGAAATACGTAAATTAATTCACTTATTTTATATCGATTTGTATTTGTACGAGGAAATAACACATGGTCCTCGAGCTAGCCGCACTGGGAACAGCTGTACAACGTTGCTGAGATGGAGCCCATCACTTCCGAGCGAGACGCGCCATGATGCGTAAAAGAGAAACTACAGTACATAAGAATTACTAAAAAAACGGTATCTAAAAACAATTAACGAAAATCGGAAAGTTTAGCGCAGAGACTATCAGCGCCTCCAGCGGTTTGGCCTTAAATGAGATTCTATCGAGATCATAGTTCAGTATAGAAGTTGCATATGGTTGATCCAACTACCGTAATCGGTTGAAAACTAGAATCAGAACCTTCGAATGGGGGCAAGTTGAACTGTAAAAATAAGTAAATATTGAAGATAAGGGGGTAACGTTTGGTTGGTTGGTTCCTTAGTTTAGGGGCTGCGACAACGCGGTCATGTAGCCCGCGTACTTAGGTGTGTGTAGAATTTGTCTGATGACCGGTGTTAATTTTGATGGCTGTGTTGGTGTGTGTTATCTGTGATTCAGGTAGAAGGACTGCAGACGATTAACTTTTTCAAGTAGTTCCTACTTTTACTACTACTGTCGACCAAAGTATTATGTGCACTCGAGTTTGAAGGTGGTTTGTTAAGTAACCAATAGTCCTACATAAAATCCAAAAACATCATCATTTTCATCGTTCTATTTTACGTTAGTTCATGTAGGTTTGGAATTTTTAATTTATATTTTAATATTTTTATCGCAGTTGTAACACAAAAAGTGCACGTTTTTAAGCGTGTTTCAACCATGCGTCACATTTAAGAATTATTATCTCACAAACCCGTCATCAGATCAAATCCAAATTTTAACACAATATACATTGGAATAGTGTATAACTGGTTTATTAATTTCACAATTTTGTGTGTCCAAGAAACAATGTTGTTATCATTGTTGTAAGGTAACTTTTTCTCGGCTCAGGGTGGTTGGAAAATGTAGTTCTTGGTTGCGTTGTAATCATTATACATCAAAAAGTTATGCTGTATGACTGTGAAATACGTAAATTAATTCACTTATTTTATATCGTTTTGTATTTTTACGGGGAATTAAGACATGGTTCACCTGCTAGCCGCTCCGGGAAATGCTGTACAGCGTTGCTGATATGGAGCCCATCACTTCCGAGCGAGGCGCGCCATGACGCGTGATGGAGCCCATCTTGGCAACGTTGTACAGCTTTCCTAAACCAGAGGGAGTTAAAATGTGTGGTTTGTACCAAAATCTTCCAAATTGTCTAAATGGTAAAGGAAAAATTTTGCATTTCTCGAAAAGTCAACGGAAATATATTTATTTGTTACCAGCAGAAGTACCCGTTCTTCGAACGGTGTTCGTTGTTAACACCAGACATTATCAATTGAGCTACTGTTGCAATGGTTAGCAGTTTGTCATTCCTTCAAGTTTATCAGAACGAAGTTAGTTTACTGGGAATATCACACACACACTGTTTATTTAAGGCCCTTAAAATGTAGTTTTCGGAGACCCTTTATAGATTCCCGAATTTTGGGTCACACATTGAGAAGCGCAACATATGCTTTGGTCGTCCTTCTAGGATAATTTTTATATTTCGCCTATTTTAGCATATATTGAGAAGTTTTTCTCTATATCCACCCTTCTAATGTATGAAAAGTACGGTGAAGAGTTTTATAAATGATTGGTGTATTGGCTCTGATACCTAATTTTACGATGCACCAAGCATCCGAACACGAGGTATAGGCGTACATAAAGATACACAGAAAGACAGACAGACAATTCTATTGTCTACAACATATTACCCAGATATCCAAATATGGGTATATCTACCACACAGATTCAAATAAAATCATCCTTACGATGAACGCGTATGTCGACAAAAAAAAAAGTTAAAATGTGCTCTCAGACTAAATTCACCTAACGTGTACTTCCTGGCGTGAAATACATTTGAAAGCCTTGTAGACGAAACGCAATACACGTCACATAAAAACTGACCCTCTACGTTGTGCTAGGTGCCCATACACAGGAAGACCCCTTTCATAAATTATAAAGGCTTGTGGTGCATGAAAATTCAGGTTCTTTAGCCTCAAATTGCCCAAATTCCTAAAAGCCGCAAAAAATGCTGGTTCAATTCAGGAATTTTTGAAAATAATGTTGCTGTTTGGAGATATAATAGACCTACTGTACTATATGTCGAACGTGAAAATTGCATGACAAAAATCTAGGTTACCCCTTCACCCCCTTAATTGCATTGATGAATTGTACGATCTACGTTAGTTCCGTGATAACCTTATAGCCATTTGCCAACTTTCACAGAAATGTAATAAATGGAGTGACATTGCTTCTTACAGAAATAGAAGGAAAGTTGTATGCCACCCCTTGAGATAATGTTCTCATGGTTACCGATTTGCATTCCTTCATTAGTTTGTTAAATTAAATTAAATTAGTTTTCTGGGAATATTTCAGAAACTGTTGGATTTAGAGCCTTATAATGTAGTTTTCGAGGACCCTTTAAGGCCCCCGAGTTTTGTTGCTGGCACCGAGGGGATTTATCTCGTCATTGTACGCCATAATATTGTTACGGCTGTGAGTTTGTGCCATCGCTCGCCGCATGAGTCACAACTGCCCCAGGGCTGGGCTGTGCCCTGCCTCGTGTATTGCGTGCGCTTATGCAACAGGGCTACTAGGACAAAGGGATGGTCCAGAATATTCGTGACCCAGCCAGTGAAGGAAATCTCTAGAAGGCGTGTGTCCTGGACGATTCTAGAATTCATTGAGTCACCAGCCTGCTATATAAGCGGCCTCAAAGTGATGGGACTGAGCTTTTTGTGGGTGTGTGTTTCTGAGCTAGTGCGTGCTTTCCTGAGCGACAGAAGTGTGGTGACGAAGTGCCGTGCGAGTTACGAAATCCAGTGACATTGTTTCTCCCAGCTTGTGAACAGCCTACAGCAAGTGATCGTAAGTAACTGTAGTCGGTGTACAATAAGGGAGAGGAGCAGGTAGTTTCTGTCAAGGCCACCGTACTCATTAGGACGGATTAACTTCTGTGGTCTGTTGACAAGTGAAAGGGCCAAGAGCGCACAAGGAAGAGACTTGAGGAAACTGGAGTAAGGTTCCAATTGCTTGTATTTGCTGATGAGTGCTGCATCTTCCTGCAAGCAATAAAGCTAACTTCTCTTTAAAGCAGTAATTGGTGTTGTGTTTTCTACCCACCGTAATCCAGTTAACAAAAGTGCCCCTAGGGGGGTGGCACGTAACAACTGGTGTCAGAAGTGGGATTACGAACTCAAGCACAAGCACAACACCTGACGGTCCTGGTTTCAAAACCCGAGCAGGTCATTTTCTCTAATTTCCCTGTGAGTGCATGCCCTTTGCAAGACAAACAACTTAAATGAAGGCGCAATTGGCAGCATTGCTAGAAAAGTTAAGTGTCATGGAAGACGGCCAGAAGAAATTAGCAAAGGATCTGAAGGATGACCTGAAGAAGATGGGAGACGGCTAGAAAAGTTTAGCAGAGGACCTGAAGGACGGCCAGAATAAGTTAGCAGAGGACCTAACCGCCAAATTTATGAATGGCCAGAAAAATCTGGAAGAGTGTCTGCTGATGAAATTAGAGGAGAGCCAAAGGAAATTAGAACAGGGCCTACGTGAAGAAGTCGCAGCAGTGGAAAAGAAGTTCGACGCCTTACAAGTGGAAGTTGCCGAGCTGCGCCAACGCCCGCTGATGGGGGTGGAGGAGAAATTCAACGCCTTACAAGTGGAAGTTGCCGAGCTGCGCCAACGCCCGCTGATGGGGGTGGAGGAGAAATTCAACGCCTTGCAAGTGGAAGTTGCCGAGATGTGCCAACGACCGCTGATGGGGGTGGAGGAGAAATTCAACGCCTTACAAGTGGAAATTGCCGAGCTGTGCCAACGCCCGCTGATGGGGGTGGAGGAGAAATTCAACGCCTTACAAAAGGAAGTTGCCGAGCTGCGCCAATGCCCACTGACGGGGGTGGAAGAGAAATTCAACGCTCTACGAGAGGAAGTTGCCGAGCTGCGCCAACGCCCGCCCACCGTTACACCGGGAATATCAGGAACGGAACATAGCAGAGTGACGCCCCCAACCTTCGACGGAAAGGTCCCGTGGAGCACCTACTTACGTCAGTTCGAGGCGGCCTGTTCCATAAATAACTGGAACAACACAGAAAAGGCTACAGCTCTCATTGTAGCGCTGAGAGGTGACGCCCTTAACGTCCTTCAGGCCATCCCGACTGGATCCCAGGACTACGCTTCACTGATCGCCCATATGGAGTCCCGATATGGAGATAGCCATCTTCAGCAGGCCTACCAGATGCAGCTCCGGACCCGGGTACAGAAGAACGCGGAAACCCTGCAGGAGTTCGAGATGGACATCGCACGCCTCGTAAGGCTCGCCTACCCAACAGCGCCGGCCGATTTTCTGGAGCAGATAGCGACGCAGACTTTCACCGACGGGCTGCGGGACTCGGACACTCAACAGGCGCTGCGACTCGCGCGCAATAAGACCCTGACAGATGCGCTGAGCCACGCACATAAGTTCGAGACGGCAAAACAGGCATCCAGAATGCACGCGCGGGTGCGTCAAGTGGACGTCGACGAACCAGTAAAAACCAACGAGACCAAGCCCCTGGCTGACGAATTAATGGAGGCGCTAAGCCGTTTCTTCGATAGTCGTGGCACCACCAATAAAAACGTAGCCGAAGGACATCCGGAGAGGCGGTCCGGAAGAGGACTACCGACCTGCTGGACCTGCCGTAAGAGAGGCCACCTGAGCAAGGACTGCGGTGATCGCCGCCGCCAAGGGTTTCCGTCGGGACAGTCAGTCGTAGGGAAACCGCGCGGCCCAGGAAAGCAAGTATCAGCCAGCCTTGGGGGGCAAAGGTTGGCTTGTGACAGTCGTCAAGCCCCGGCAGTCCAAGTTCGTGTGACGAAGTTACGGAGGGACAATAGCAGCCTGATGGTCGACGGAGTCGTCAACGGAGAGAGCTGGCCCATGCTAATCGACACGGGAGCATCGAGGACCATGGTCAGTCCCACCGTGATCCCGAAGTGGAGAGCGTGACCCACACAAAGGAACCTCCAGCTAATAACCGCGACCGGAGAGACCGCACCGGTACATGGCGAAGCATCACTGGAGTCCGTCATTGGTCGACGGGCGATAAAGCATCCAGTACTTGTGGCTGACGTATCAAATGAAGTGATCATCGGACTGGACTTCCTGGACCAGAACAACATCATCTTGGATCTGAGTACTAACACTCTGCACTTCGGAAGTGAGGAACTTGCTTTGCAACCAGCACACAAGGTCGTCGCCGCACGACGAGTAAGGCTGAGAGAGGACGTCATCGCTCCAGCCAGGACGGAAGTCAGCGCTGCCGTAATTGTCGACGGAACAGCTGAGGGAGTGGCGGCTGTCATCGAGCCAAAATATGAGGACATCCAGACAAAAGGATTGCTAGTTGCCAAGACTCTCATCAACACGACGTCTCGGCCGTACGTCCGCCTGTCCAACCTGAACGACTACGATATTACGATTCACCGGGACACCAACCTAGGAGTCTGCGAGCCCGTAACCTGGATTGCCCGCATCACAGACACGACGGACGCACACCTGCAGACGGACAAACGAAGAAGACGCGCCCTGCCAGAAGAACTACAGAAGCTGTACCAAGGATCCCAGGACCATTTAGACGAGGAGCAATCACGTCAACTTCAGGACCTGCTACGCGAATTCCAGGATGTCTTCTCCGTGGGGAGCAAAGACTTCGGTAGGACAAGCTTGGTCCAGCACAGAATCGACGTTGGGGACAGCGCACCGATTAGGGCCCCATTCGGACGTGTCCCGCTCGCTAAGCAAGCCGAAGTCGACCGGATGGTAGAAGAGATGAAGGAGCAAGGGGTGATCGAGCCATCACATAGTCCTTGGAGTTCTCCGGTCGTGCTAGTGAAGAAGAAGGACGGTTCCACCAGGTTCTGCGTGGACTACAGGCGGGTGAACGACGTCACGAAGAAGGACAGCTACCCTCTACCCCGGATCGACGACACGCTGGACACCATATCAGGATCAAGATGGTTCTCCACCTTGGATTTGAAGAGTGGCTACTGGCAGGTGGAGGTTCACCCTAAGGACCGCGAGAAAACTGCGTTCTCTGTGGGCAGCGGGCTCTGGCAGTTCATCGTCATGCCATTCGGTCTGTGCAACGCCCCTGCGACCTTCGAAAGGCTAATGGAGTCCATTCTGAGGAGACTACACTGGAAGACCTGCCTGGTCTACCTAGACGACGTCATCGTTCTGGGGAGAAGCTTCGAGGAGCACTACAGCAACCTGAAGGAGATCTTGTTGAAGCTACGGGCTGCCCAGCTGAAGTTGAGCCCCAAGAAGTGTCAGCTCTTCCAGAAGCGGGTCCAGTACCTTGGGCATATCGTCTCCGAGGAAGGGGTGCGCACCGACCCAGAGAAGACCGCAGCTGTGAGGGAGTGGCCAGTTCCGAAGGACAAGTCCCAATTACGAAGCTTCCTGGGACTCTGCACTTATTACCGTCGCTTCGTGAAAGGATTCGCCGACATCGCCAAACCTTTACATCGACTGACTGAGAAGGACCAACTCTTCACGTGGACAGCAGAATGCCATAGTGCCTTCGAACAACCCAAGCAGGCTCTGTGCACCGTGCCTATTCTGGCCTACCCCAGACCTGGAACAAGGTTCATCGTCGATACCGATGCCAGCGACTTTGGCATAGGGGGAATCCTGTCGCAAATAGTGGACGGCGAGGAGAGAGTAGTGGCCTACTTCAGCAAGGCCTTGTCAAAGCCAGAGAGGAACTACTGCGTCACCAGGAAGGAGCTGCTCGCCATCGTGAAGACCATTGAACACTTCCACAAGTACCTGTACGGACAAGAATTTCTCATCAGGACCGACCATGCATCCCTGCGGTGGCTCCTGAACTTCAAGCAGCCCGAGGGTCAACTCGCGCGGTGGCTAGAGAGGCTTTAACAGTACAACTTCGAGATCCAGCACAGGAAAGGCCAACTGCATTCTAATGCCGACGCCCTGTCACGAAGACCGTGCCCCGAAGACTGCACCTTCTGTACCAGGAGGCAGGAGAACACCGGGATACAGTGCCGACGGACTACTGTGGAACTTCAAGGGAACTGGAGCCGCGAATCTTTCACGCGGGCACAAGCAGAAGATGATGACCTGGGACTGATAGCCGAATGGAAGAGGGCCTGTGTCCCCAGACCCGGGTGGAACATTGTGAGTGACTGCAGCCCAAAGTTTAAGTCCTACTGGGCGCAGTGGGACTCGCTGGTTGTGAGGGATGGCCTCATCTGCCGTACCTGGGAGAGCACCGACGGGAAGACATCTCGGGAACAAGTCGTCGTTCCAAAGGCTATGACGGAGGAAGTCCTGAAGGAAGTTCATGGAGGATCATCTGGTGGACACCTAGGGATAAAGAAAACCCTGGAGAAGCTGAGAGAGCGGTTCTACTGGATCGGATGCCGAACTGACGTGGAGAACCACTGCGCGAGGTGCCACGATTGCGCAGCCAGCAAGGGCCCAGGACGAAGACGACGGGGTCCACTGAAGACCTATAACGTGGGCGGCCCCATGGAGAGAGTGGCCTTCGATGTTGCTGGGCCATTCCCGTTAAGCGAGGCAGGGAACCGCTACATATTGGTCGTCAGCGACTACTTCACCAAATGGCCGGAGGTTTATGCGCTCCCTAACCAAGAAGCCGCGACGATCGCAGAGACCCTGGTGAAGGAATTCGTCAGCCGGTACGGAGTACCCCTGGAGCTGCACTCCGACCAAGGGAGGAACTTCGAGTCGCAGGTGTTCCAGAGTCTATGCCAGCTGCTGGGAATCCGGAAGACAAGGACAACGCCGCTACACCCTCAGCCCGACGGGATGGTAGAGCGATTCAATCGCACCATCGAGAACCATCTCCGAATAGTCGTCAGCGAGCACCAGAGGGATTGGGAGAAGCATCTTCCACTATTTCTCCTGGCCTACCGCGCCGCCGTGCATGAAGCCACCGAGTGCACACCAGCCCGGGCCATGTTTGGGAGGGAGCTCCGTCTATCTGTCGATCTTGCCTTCGGCCGACCTGGGAATGATCCGATCCCGGTAAGCCAGTATTGTCAAGAACTGGTCGACCAACTGGAGGACGTGCACGCGTTCGCGAGGAGGAAACTGCGGATCGAGACCGACCGAATGAAGACCCGATACGACCAGCAGACGGATGCCGGCGGATTCCACGAGGACGACCTGGTCTGGCTCTTCAACCCATTACGGAAGAAAGGCCTGTCACCCAAACTGCAGAAGTCCTGGGAGGGCCCGTACCGAGTCGTGAAACGGATCAACGATGTCGTCTACAGGATCCAGCGGAGTCCGAGGGCGAAGATGAAGATCGTGCATCGAGATCGCCTGGCAGCCTACGGAGGGACACAGACGGACCAATGATTGATCGGGACGATCAGCCTTTTTAGGAAGGGGGTGGTGTTACGGCTGTGAGTTTGTGTCATCGCTCGCCGCATGAGTCACAACTGCCCCAGGGCTGGGCTGTGCCCTGCCTCGTGTATTGCGTGCGCTTATGCAACAGGGCTACTAGGACAAAGGGATGGTCCAGAATATTCGTGACCCAGCCAGTGAAGGAAATCTCTAGAAGGCGTGTGTCCTGGACGATTCTAGAATTCATTGAGTCACCAGCCTGCTATATAAGCGGCCTCAAAGTGATGGGACTGAGCTTTTTGTGGGTGTGTGTTTCTGAGCTAGTGCTTGCTTTCCTGAGCGACAGAAGTGTGGTGACGAAGTGCCGTGCGAGTTACGAAATCCAGTGACATTGTTTCTCCCAGCTTGTGAACAGCCTACAGCAAGTGATCGTAAGTAACTGTAGTCGGTGTACAATAAGGGAGAGGAGCAGGTAGTTTCTGTCAAGGCCACCGTACTCATTAGGACGGATTAACTTCTGTGGTCTGTTGACAAGTGAAAGGGCCAAGAGCGCACAAGGAAGAGACTTGAGGAAACTGGAGTAAGGTTCCAATTGCTTGTATTTGCTGATGAGTGCTGTAACTTCCTGCAAGCAATAAAGCTAACTTCTCTTTAAAGCAGTAATTGGTGTTGTGTTTTCTACCCACCGTAATCCAGTTAACAAAAGTGCCCCTAGGGGGGTGGCACGTAACAATATAATACTAATAATAATATAATATAGGGAGAAATTATAACACCTATTTTTTATATTTTTAATTCAGCCAATGGCCATGTACTTTTCTTTTCAGGACGGGTCAGGGAAGGGATATTATCAGAGAAAGAAGCATTCACATCACGCATGAGCAAAATGGAAATGGCCTACCATTTAACTAAGGACATCTATAAGAAAAGGTCAATATCCTTCAACGCAAAACTAAAACATTACTGCAGTGTCATCCGTCCGGAGGTCTTGCATGCTTCAGAATGCCTCACGATGAACAAAAAAGGCTTGGTCGAGAAACTGGAGGCCAAAGAAAGGAAAATTTTGAGAAAGATATTGGGTTCCATCAAAGACAATGGGGAATACAGAATACGGCATAACCATGACCTCTATACTCATGTGGAGAAGATAAGCAACGTCATCCGGAAGAGAAGGTTACCATTTTTAGCCTACTTTCGATTTTTGCAAAAAATGAAAGAAGACTTATGAGATCAACACAGGGCGAAAAAAGTGTGTCTGTCTGTGTGTGTGTATGTGTGTGTGTGAGTCTGTGTGTGTGTGTATATGTGTGTGTGTGAGTCTGTGTGTGTGTGTGTGTCTGTGTGTGTGTGTGTGTGTGTGTGTACTCTGAATGTCTGTCCCCCCTATCAATTCGAACACGGTGAATGCGAATTGAACGAAATTTGGTACAAAGGTAGCACTAGCAAAGGACACCTCAGTGTCATGTTTTATATCGCCGCCATCTTTACTAAAACTGAATGGCGGCCACTCAAACGTTCAAAACGTAAAATCAAATAACGACTAACCAAATCATCCGATCTCTACCAAATTTGGTAACAACATACCTTCGTATAGAATGCGTCTTGTGACCAAACTACAAGGTCGTCCGCCACACCATTTCAGGATGGCGGCCGTGCGAATTTATGCAAACTTTATAATCCATATCATGGGACCCACCAGTTCCGATTATCGAGCCAAGAATCGTTTTAACTGTTCTAAAGGAAGAGGCACGTTCGAAATTAAAAGTTTATTTTGTAATACTATAGTGCAGACGTGATTTTAAAAAGCTGAGCTGATTCAGTAATAAGACAAGATGGCAGCGGATATCTTGTGCCTGACTTATATTTCACTAATTTGAGTATTGCATGCAATATAGCGTACTGATACAAAATAAATAAATAAATTTTGTATGAAATGCTTTATATATAAATAATATACTCCAGTGATGAAATCGTTTAGTATAAATCATTATTTGCTAACAAGTTCTATGTAAGTCATTTTATATAGAGCGATATTCGTTGACACAATTAGCTCAGTGGTAGAGCGTTAGCCTATCGCTCAAATGCCTATGGTTCAAACCCGATCGGAGCTAGGTTTTTTGCTTGAAATGTTATATGTTTATTGTTTTGTAATGACTCAGATGTTTTAAAATTAAGCGTTATATTGTGCATATTATGGTGTAAAATATATATTTAATTAAAACATAATTCGCCAGCAGATTTACTCGAGACATCTAGCTGCCAAAAAGGTACTTATTAACTTCCAGATTTTATTGAAAAGTTTCTTCTTCTGGCCGCTAGAATGCACTCGCTCTGTTAGGATTATATTGTTCGATATTTCACCACTAGATGTCACGACTAGTCTACGTGGGGCTCCATTGATTACTATATCATTGGCATTCTATGCGCATCGAATTTGAAGAATGACAAGATGATACTACGATACATTTTTACTTTTTATTTTAATGGGTTTGTAACAGCCTATTTTGCGTTACTTGAAAATGTTATTTGAAGTAAAGAACAAAACGATTTCACATAGTAACTGAATTGAAGCCGTTGGTGTTAGTTCAGATTATTAATTACTACTTTTATTTCAGGCAAATAGCAATCGAAAATATCCACATAGTTGGTATACACACGTCTCTGTAGGGTCATGGAAAGATTTGTTAATTCAATTAGGGTTGTGAAAGCCATGCACAACCAGACGTGTAAAGACATGCCTCAACTCAAAGTTGGATGTTGCCCACGAAAGGTGGTATATGTAATAATAATAATAATAATAATAATAATAATAATAATAATAATGTTATTGGTTTTACATCCCTTTTAACTACTGCTGCTTTTAGAGACACCGGGGTGCCGGAATTTTGGCCCGAAGGGGATCTTTAACGTGCCAGTAAATGTACTGACACGGCTTCCTCGCATTTGTGCACCCTCAAATGCCAGCTGACTTCGCCGGAATTTTGGCCCGAAGGGGATCTTTAACGTGCCAGTAAATGTACTGACACGGCTCCCTCGCATTTGTGCACTCTCAAATGCCAGCTGACTGCGCCAGGATACGAACCTACAACCTAGGGCCCAGCAAGCGAGAACGTTACCGCTGATCCACGCAGCCAGTCCGGTCGATTATGTCTCCAGATCCATAACATTCTTGATATACTTCTTATCTTTCTTTCTTTCTTCAATGATGGTAGCAGTTTTTATCTAGGTTGTGGCGTTTGGTAGAGGTAAATCGTTTCTAAGGTCTTCAACAAAGAATAGTTCTATTATACTCTTTGATAATAACAACGAGTTATAACTATACTCATACATTTAGGAGAAAGTAGGCTATATGTTCTTTACTGAACATCTTGTTTGGGCATGTGAAACGAATGAGCCCAGCGAGACTGACCAACCGCAACATAACTTACTTTCAGGAGAGGAAAACAAAATGGGCCTGGTTCATTGAACTGGATAAAGATCTGAAAGAAGTGGGGATCACACCAACAGACATTCAGGAGCGCGCCCCACTCAATAGGAATCTTCAAGCTTCTAAAGGTTTACAAGAAAAACCGAAGCTGAAAACGGGAAAGATTTGGACCCAGGAACGGAAGGAAATCCACCGAGAACGAATGCGGGCGTACAGGGCAAACATCAAAGCCAGTAGGAGACGGTTGGAATGACGCGGTCCATAGATGGCCTATACGAAATGAATGAATGAATGAATGAATGAATAATATGGGGATAGGAATATAATAGACCTGCCGTACCACACCCGCAGGTGTAAATCGCGCGAAAAAATTCTAGAGTACCCCTTGATCCCCTTAAGTGCATTATACGTATTGATGAATTTTACGGCTTAATTTGGTTCCGTGATAACCTTCTATCCGTTTGCAAACTTTCACACTAATATAATTAATTGAATTGCATTGCGTCTTACAGCAATGAGAATCCGTTGGCATGGTTACTGGCTTGCATTCGTTCATTAGTTTATTAAATTAAATTAGTTTTCTGGGAATATCTCAAAAACGGTTGGTCTTCGGTCCTTAAAATGTGGTTTTCGGGGACCCGAGTTTTGTCTCACATTGAGGGGCTGAAAATGAGTTTTGTCTCGTCCTTCTACGCCTATTTCAGCATGTATTTTAAGGGGGTAGGCCCCCTTTTATGAGAGGTACGGAGAAGAGATACATCAATGATTAGTGTCGTGCCTCTGATGGATATCTGTACCAAATTTTACGTTGATACACCCAGCCGTTCTCGAGTTATAAGGGAACAAATTTGTCCACAGACAAACAAACAGACATACAGACAAAAAAAATATTTTCGCGCGCATCCATCATAAAACAGTCTGAAACGCGTAAACAACTCAAATTTCCGTAGAAATTCAGAGAAAAACACACACATTTTCATTTTTCTATATAGAGAGATCTACTGCACCGCTCGGTGTTGACCGTGTTTTATTGCACAGATTTTGGTTTTACTCGCTAACCGTTGGAGATATACGAAAAGTGATAAGGACCTTTCGGATAGAAAATTAAATGGTAAAGCTCATGTATACCATCAAAAGTTTGCTATTTCTTAGCGTTCTCTTTTTATTTGAAAAGGAAATATGAAATTTTGAAACCAAAGGGTGTAGTGACGTCACAAATGTCGGTTTTACTCGCTAACTGTTAGAGATACACGAAAAGTGATAAGGACCTTTCGGATAGAAAATTAAATTTCAAAGCTCGTATGTGCCATCGAAAGTTTGCTATTTCCTACCGTTCTCTTTTTATTTGATATGGAAATATGAAATTTTGAAACCAAAGGGTCTAGTGACGTCACTAAAATGGTCGCCATTGTTTAATAGTGCAAAATTTCGAAATCAAAAGTATCCTATATGTAAACCTGGTAAATCAGCTACATCCATGCAAAATTTCATTTAAATCGGACCAGTGGTTCTTGCGTTATTGAGTAACAGACAGACAGACAGACAGACACAAACACACCATCTCATTTTTATACAGGGTCTTTCATATAAATTAAGAACGGCAAGCGGCAGTTTTGTTATTCGCTGCTGCGGTGGCCTTGGCCGAGCTTGTGGCGCGCCATGGCCCCCTGCTGTACTATTGAAAGCGCGCGCATAGTACATACGAGGGCTGTTTTTTCAAGTTCCGATGGACTGTATAAAAATAACAGATTGGCATACCAAACTGATTTTACTACTAAATGTTTGCTTGGTTTATTCGTATGTCTCAACATAATCACCAAAACGATTGAAACATCTGCCGTATCGTTACACCGGATTTCCAATGCCCTCGGCAAAATAATTTGCCGCCACTGAGGAGGGTATGTCTGGAGAGTCTCATGAAGTTTTTCATTTTTTGTGAGGCGTTTCCGCCCAACCATACCTTCAATTTTCGAAAAAGGTGCAAATCATTCAGTGCTGGTTTGTACTAAACGGCAGATGGTCCAAAACTTCATACTTGATTTCTTTGTACAAGTCTATCGTAACGTTGGTTGGGCGGCAATGCCTCGAAAAAAAGGAAAACATTCAGGAGACTGTCCAGACGTACTCACCTCAGCGGCGGCAGAATATTTTGCTGAGAGCATTGGAAAGTTGGTGTAACGATACGACAAATGTTACACAGTTTTGGCGATTATGTTGAGACATAAGAATAAAACAAGCAAACATTTAGTAGTAAAATTAGTTTGGTATGTCAATGTGTTATTTTTATACAGTCCATTGGAACTTGAAAAAAGAAAACAGCCCTCGTATGTACTATGCGCGCGCTTTCAATAGTACAGCAGGGGGCCATCGCGCGCCACAAGCTCGGCCAAGGCCACCGCAGCAGCGAATAACAAAACTGCCGCTTGCCGTTCTTAATTTATATGGAAGACCCTGTATATTAGTATGATATAAAGTGCGTATAAGACGATAGCCCCTGGCAGAACTGTTTCGAGTAAAGCCCGCATAGCACTAGAGACGGGCGGGTAGTCTGTATACATGGGGCGCACACAACCCATTATGCGAGAGTTCTCGCACGGGTCCGCTAGTAATAATAATAGTAATAATGCAACAAACATGCACCCCTCTTTCCTTTGCGTTTCTCTCGCTCTCTCCCCGAGAAGGGCTGAAATAACTAGGGATTCACTGCTCACCAGGCATGCTGCAACCACTTGCATGGCTCATGCAGGTAAGATAATTTTTATGTTGACAGTCGAGTCGAATCAGCATCTTTCACGTTAATCATAAAACAGGGATGTCCAATTATTGTTACTGTAGATTAAACACACTAGTTCACAAAATTATAATATTTCTGACTGACGGCGTCGGTGGCGTAGTTGGTAACATGCTGAACTTCTATGCCAAACATCGCGCGTTCAAACTCGGCCGAAGTCGTCGGATTTTTTAAGAGCGTTAAAAATCCCTCAGTATGCCTTCCTTCGGAGGGGAAGTAAAGCCGGCGGGCCCATATAATAGATTTATGGCATATAAAAGAACCTACCACTAACTACAATTGTGTGAAGCTAAATTTCTAGGTTAGATTTGATTAACGCTCTTTCAGTTCCAACGTTCGACGCCAGGTGCCGGTTGCGGTGGCATCTGGTAGCCAAGTTTGCGGCTAGGTGTCGTTGACGAAAGCATTTGGGAGCAAAAATAGTAACTACTTGAAAATTGATCGTCTGCAGCCCTTACTTGAATTACAGATAACACACACTAATACAGCCTTCATAATTATCAGACAGATTCTACACACACCCAAAGTACACGGGGCTACATGACCACGTTGTCGCAGCCCCTAAACTGAAAAACCAACTGACCGGCAAAACTTGTAATCAAAACACTATTTGTACGTTAGAGACAAGAAATTAACCATGTCTATAAATTAATGACCCTGCGTTAATCTCTAAGTAGGAAGACCACTTCGTGGTTTAGTGGCTAGCATCCTTGACTGTCACCCCCCCCCCCCCCCTCCACAGGTCTGTGTTCGATTCCCGGCTCAGCCAAGAAATTTTAATTTTTGTCTGAGGGCTGGAACGGGGTACACTAAGCTTTATGAGGCCAACCTGAGTAGAGGTGGGTTCGATTCCCACCTCAACCACCCTGTTTCCCATTTCTACTCCAAGCGAATGCAGAGATAGCTCCCATCTCAAGGCCATGGCCGCCTCCTTCCCAATCTTCGCCTGAATTACAAATACGCACACTAACACATACACCACAATAACACAGGTTATCAGACTTTTTTCCTTTCCTTCTTTCTTTCTTTCTCTCTCTCTCTCTCTCTCTCTATAGACTACATCCACGTACACGGCGATGAAAGAACACGATGCCCAAGCACCTCAAATGAAATAACAACTCTATGTAGAAATCAGAAGTTGGAGAAGAAACATTACTTTAGATATCAGATCCTGTTATGATTTCACCATGAAAAGATTCAAACAGAGGATAAATGGTCAGTGTAACAGTGTAATTAGTTGGGGCATGGACTGGGATGGAGGTTGCCGTGGCCTTTATTTAAGAACCTTCTAGACAATTGCATGGGACACGAGCTGGAAAACTACTTCTAAACAATTTGAGAGAGTAATTGAACCCAAATCTTCTCTGTTACCCTCACGAGTCGGGGTGAACCCCGATCCTGCCCAAGATCAGAATTAAATTATTGTCAGAACTGGGAATTGACCTTGCCGGCCCCGATGTGTTGGTCGGAGGCCCCGGGTTCGATTCCCGGCTCCATCAGGGCTGGAACGGAGTGCACTCAACTTCGTGAGGACAATTGAGTAGCTGACAGTAAAGCAGTGTCCTGGCCATGGACCTGTTAAAAAGAACCGTCCCTGTATTTGAATGGTGGTGAAAATGTGAAACAAAGAAAACCATTTTCAAGACGTCCGAGGTGGGATTCGAACCCACGCTCTCCCGATGGCAGCGAGGCACAAGCTTTAACGCTCTCGTGACCAGTTTTGCATAGATAATGAAATGTAATTAATTATGAATAAATACAATGTAAGTAGTCTGCGCGATTCCATACTTGTTATCATATTGTTCTTATTTAGAATTCTGTCGATGAGCAAAAGCAAATGAAAGTTTTGTTGTAGTCAGTCTGTGCAAGATTAGTTATCAATGTACAGTAATTGTGTGAATTAGTGGAATTATTGCTGATTTTACCGAAGATCAATGTTATTTTGACATGTATAGGTTCCGTAAATTCTTTAAAATGTGGAAGTGATCCCGCATCAAGAATACTTAAGTACAGTAAACAAAGCTATTGAGGTTATGTGTAGGCCGGAAAATATAAACCTAAATTTATCTGCAGGTTCTTCGAACAGTGAGTTGCCATGCTGATGTATCATGCAAATCTACACACTCAAACAAACAAACAAAAACAAAAAATTAGGGGCCGATAATCTAGATGTTAGGCCCCTTAAAACAACAATTGTCATCATCATCTACACACTTCAAAAAAAATTTGCACATTGCCATGGATAATAATAATATCGTATAGCCTCAGATGCCGTGTGCAAACTTTGTTATTCGACACCCAGAGGGCAGCTTGCATGTCGAATTTTGTTGTTCCTTGTAACGCTATGAAAGTCAATGAGGTTATATATCTAAGCTCCTTGACACTATAGCGCTTTCTAGTAGAGAAAGGAGGAACTTTGTGTTGGTGGAAAATCCCGAGATTAATTTTGCCATTATGAACACGGCCTACTGAATTCAAATGGATTCTTTAACATGCCAACAACGTATAACATGCGTGCCTGATTTTTGTCGCCTTTCAACAATCACTTACCACGGCCAGGAGCGAACCTGCAAGTTTGGGGGTTGGTAGTCTGACACGATAACCACTCACCCACCGTGGTAAGCATTGCAATGGAGCACATTGGGGATGAAAGTGAGAATGGACTTATTCATTAAGCAGTGTCCACGCCTGCTCTACACAATTGAGATCGGGAGCATAGGCAGGTCATTCCATTCTGTGATTAGGCCTACCATTCTCCTGAAGAAAGGCATTGACAAGCGGGCGAGCGTTATCATCCACGAAAGTGAAATTTGGGCCGAAATTGTCAGCATAGCCTTTCATTACAGGTGCCAGGATGGTATCCCTGTAGCGTATCCCTGTCATACGCCCTGGGATGTACACTAGAGGGGTTCAGCGACCATACATGATGCCACCCCAAAACATTGCACCGGTGTCGGATGTAACTTATTGGTCGTGCATACGTTCACCAGGTCGTCTCCACACTCGCACAGATCTATCCTCATTGACACAGGCGAGTGTACACAGCCGATATACACACACACAAGAACTACGAACGGGTTTGAGACCACTACGACTCTTGGCCAGCAATATGCTAAACTTGTTTTGATGTGTGTAGAACAGTATTCCAGGAAGTGTAGTAGTAGTTGTTGTTGTTAATTAATTTAGGGGAATGGAAAATCTTGGACAACAGCCCCATGTACTTGAGGGTGTGTTGAACGTGTCTAATAATTTATATTTCTACGATGACTGTAGTAGTATTATGCAGCTGTATTAGAGATGAGGTAGGTGCCTCGGGACTTGAAATAGGGTACTGGCCCAGTATTTGTCTAGAGTGAGTATGGAATAAAACGGAGAAAAAAAAGCACTTAGGATAGCTGCTTTCAGCGCCGGGATGCGAACTTCCTAACTCAGGACTTGCAGCAGTTCACCATCGCGGTCGTGTTGCATGATTTAACGCGCATGGAGCCGTGACAACCCCGCCAACCTGGGCCCAATGTTTGGGAAGCCAGGCTCTGCCTGACACAAGCCAGGACAAAGTGGTGAGTGATAGAGGAGTAACACCTCTTTAAAAAACCTCGGTCCAGTTGACCCGGCTGGTAGTACCTTGTAAGGGTCCCTTGCCAGGGTTACGGTGAAGTCCTCAACGGCATCGACAGTGGAGTAGATGGACTACGGAACAGTGTAGATGGCGGAAGAGGCAGCCCAGTACTCGGGATAATGAGTAAAAGGTATGTGTCCATATAATAGGCATATATTAGACACCGAACTTCTCCCGGGATAAGGAGACCACCTTCTATCAAGTGCCAACGGTATTTTAGGAGGGCGGATGAGCGGTTAGAAGAAGGGCACTCTCTTGCCCTTGGGGTGGGAAACTGCTCCTAAAGGCGGAAGAGCCGACAGATGGCCAACGGCATAGAATGGAGAAGGCAACGGGAAACCACTCCATTAAAGATCCGACTGGATATCCCAAGAATCAGCAGCTCATGATGGAAAGCTCTTTGGTTAAATTCTCCGGAGGTAAAATAGCTCCCCATTCGGATCTCCGGGCGGGGGCAACTAAAGGAAATAATGGTATTATTAACAAACGCAAGAAACAGAAATGCGTAAGGAACATGGAATGTTAACACATTATTAAAGGTGGGGAAGCTGGAAAACCTGAAAAAAAAATGAAGAGATTACAAATAGATATTCTCGGTATTTCTGTAATGAGATGGCCTGGCACGGGTGACTTTTGGCCAGATGACTACAGAATGATCTACTCAGGGCCGTAAGACGGACCGCTCGGAAGAAATGGGGTAGGAGTGATTATGGAAAAATCCATGGGACTCAGAGTAGCGGGATATGTGCAGCATAGTGATAGGATAATTCTAGTCACGATAAATACGGAGCCAAACATTACTGTTATAATTCAAACATATATGCCAACTACAAATGAAGATGACGAGGAAATTGAAAGAATGTATCAAGATCTAAATCACCTGATAGAAGGAACAAGAGCAGAAGACAATGTAATCATTATGGGGGACATGAATGCAACGGTAGGGGAAGGAACAGAGGGAACAACTGTTGGGCAGTTTGGACGGGGAGTCCGAAATTTGAGAGGTGAACGATTGATAGAATTCTGCACTAGGCATAAATTAGTCATAACAAATACACTCTTCAACCATCCCAAGAGAAGACGATTCACTTGGAAAGTTCCTGGAGACACGAGAAGAGCGCAATTGGATTACATAATGGTAAAAGAAAGGTTTAAGAACCAGGTTAAAAATTGCAGAAGTTATCCAGGTGCATATATCGTAAGCGATCATAATTTAGTCATGATGCACGCGGAACTCAAATATAAGAACATCGTTACGAGAAAAACTGAGTATCTACAGGTGACAAAACTTAAGATGCCAAATATTAGAGATGATTTCCAAAGAAGAACAGATGAAATGATTGAAAGAAATACTGACATATTCGAGAAACCAATAGAAAGTCAGTGGGGAATTCTGAAGGAGGAAATACTTGGAACTGCAGAGGAACTGCTAAAAAATAAATATAAAAACAGCAGGAAAGCATGGATAAGTGAGGAAGTTGTAGAAATGATAACTGAAAGAAGAAGGTTCAAAAACGCCACAAGTGATGAAGGAAAACAACAATATAGAAGACTGAGAAATGAAATCGTTAGGAAAAGCAAGCGAGACAAAGAAAAATACTTATGTGATATATGTGATGAAATAGACACCGATTTTAAAGCAAATAACTTAGAAAAAGCATATGGAAATGTGAAGCAATTTTTTGGTGAGAAGAAACAGAAGACATGTGGTATTAAAGATGAGAATGGACAATACCTGTATGAAGAGGGAAAGGTTGGGAAGAGATGGAAAGAATATCTAGAGAGCCTCTATGGAGATGAAGTTATGAATAAGGAAGAAATAGAGGAAGAAGACCAGACAGATGCAGAGAATAGAGGTGACCAAATACTAAAATCGGAATTTAAAAGAGCACTGAAAGATTTAAAAGACTAAAAAGCACCAGGTGTAGATCAAATCCCTGCAGAACTATTAAATAACTACGGAGAGAAAGCTGAAGATGCAATGTATGGAATGATATGCAAAATGTATGAAACCGGAATAGTACCAAGACTTTACTAAGTGCATAATAATTCCAATTCCAAAGAAGGCCAGAGCAAAAAATTGCGATCAATTTAGGACATTAAGCCTGACAACACATGCATCTAAAATTCTTACACGTATTATACTTAGGAGAATAGAGAACAACCTTGATAACTACATTACAGACGACCAATTTGGATTCAGAAGGGGCATTGGAACAAGAGAAGCAATATTAACTCTAAGACAAATAATTGAAAAGAGAAATAGAAAAGGAATACCAACATATCTAGCATTCGTGGATCTGGAGAAAGCTTTTGACAACGTGAATTGGAATATACTGTTCAAGTTACTAAAGAAAGTGGGAATCTCTTATAGAGATAGAAGAATAATACATAGTTTATATAAGAATGAAAGGGGAATAATAAGATCTGGCAATAACCAGGAAGAGGTTGAAATAAGAAAAGGAGTACGACAAGGATGCTCGCTATCTCCTTACTTATTTAATTTGTATGTCCAAGATGCCATAAATAGGATAAGAGAAGAGATTCAAGTTGGAGTAAATATACATGGGGAAAAGATTGACATGCTCCGATTCGCAGATGACATTGCTTTAACAACAGATAATGAAGATGATCTTCAACAGATACTTCATGTAATGAATAATATCCTTAAAAACGAATTTAACATGAAGATGAATAAAAATAAAACAAAAATACTCGTATGCAGTCGGAACCAGGAAGATCATAGAAGAGCACCAGCAATTTATATCGAGAATGATAGAATACAACATGTGAAGGAATATAAGTATCTGGGAAGCTTGATAACGTATGATGGAACCAGCAAACGAGAAATTTGGAGTAGAATTATACAGGCAAAGAACGCCTTTTATAGAAAGAAGAATCTCTTCACATCCAGAAGTATAGACATAAAAATAAGAAAAAGACTGTTGAAGACATACGTGTGGAGTGTGGCTTTGTATGGTAGTGAGACCTGGACAATAGGGAAGTCAGAAGAGAGGAAGTTGATGGGTTTTGAAGCTTGGTGCTGGAGAAGAATGCTTAAGATCAGTTGGATACAACATATGACAAATGAAGAGGTATTCAGAAGAGCAGGAGAAAGTAGAAGCTTTATGAAGAGCCTCAAAACAAGAAGAGCAAATATGTTGGGACATATTCTCAGATATAATAGCCTGCCAGCAAGAGTCATCGAAGGGATGTTAGAAGGGAAAAAAAACTAGAGGAAGACCACCTCTTGCATACATCACACAGTTAATGACAGACACGAACACAAAATCATATCGTGAATTGAAGAGGATGGCGGAGAATAGAGAAGATTGGCGAGTTGCTGCAAACCAGCCCCAGGGCTGTTAACTTAAGAGAGGGGCCGTGACCTTAACCCTAGAGCGGCAGTGCTAATTGTAACTTCGTTATCGGTAACGCTTTGCATCGGCGACGACGATTCTAGAAACTCATAATAAATACCACTTACGTCAACTTTTATTTCACTCTAGGCCTATAGGCTAGCAGAATGGAGACTGTTTTTGAATAATTTTTATTTTTGATAATTCTTTTTTTGATTTGACTTATTAATTTTTTTGAATTTTTGGCCTGGTTTTCTCTAACGTTGACTTTTTTATTTTGACTAATTTTGATTTTTGTGGTTTTTAGGTTTTACGTTCTTTTTTTCGTTTTTACCATTTGTGCTTTTGTTGACAACATTTGACTAATTCTTATTGTTTTTTGGGGTTTTATGGATTTTGACTACAGTAATTTTGATTCTTATTTTATTTTATTTTTACTGCCAAACACTGGTGAGGATTGGACAAGAGGGAGAAGTGTATCCCGTTGATTCACAGGAAACGATTTACCACAGTGGTGGCTCGTGAAGGGGAGCTGCAGAGCTGCAGCCCCCCTCCCAGGGAATCTGACAATATCAATTTACACTTTGAAAGTAAGGGGATAATGGCATAATTAAATAAATATCTTTAAATTTTTTACAAGTAAATGCCAGGGTGGCTCGTAAATCCGCTTCCATCCACGGCTGCTGCATTCTCGGCAGCACCTTATGAACTTAACATTGCACTTCCTGAATCCACTTCCCCCATTGCCAAGTTGTCTTATGAAAACCTCTTTGGGTGCTGCAATCCGTGCAGCAATGCCACATAGTACCAACACATCTTTGTAAACAATATAGTATACAGTTTACAAACACGTCAAATATTGTACTGACAGCGGCTAACAGCCCCTAATTCGTATTCAGAAAATTTGCGACCTATATTCTAATGCAATAAATTATAAATAGAAACATAATACTATCGCAAGAAAATGTTTAAATGGGAAAAGCTTTTGCTGCAACATGGCTAGGTTTGTTGCACTGAATGGCAATGAGAATCATGAGTAGAAGAAGGATAGAACTCAAGTAGGCGCTCACGGCATCTAGTGGGTACTAGAAGAACAAAGTCTATCATCATCCCTTAGCCAAAGAAAGGGAGGCATTCCACCGTCTCCATGATTTGTGCATTTTCTTCAAACACTTGTACAATCAGTCTTGCCAACATGCGAATTATAAATCAATATTCGAATGTAGTATGCTTGCGTGATTTTAGCAAATGCTTGTATTATTATTTCACAGTATAGTCTGAGGAAACTTTAGCTGAACTCAAAAGGGAAGGACAGATCTGAGAAAACTGGGCGAAGAAATGCAGAAGCACGCATTTTCCGGAACTCATTTAAATAGCATGTAAAATTTTGCAGTGTTACGCTTAAGTTCGGCGTCATAGCAATGAAGTAACTAGAAACAGGGAAATATATAAATAGAATCATAATATAATATCACAAGAAAATGTTTATATCGAAGAGAAGAATTTCGAAATATTGGTGGAACTGTAAAACTTTCGAGTTTCCTTCTCGCTGGAAACTTAGGCCCGTCATTTACAAAAGTCGTTAAACTGTTTCGTATCGCTATCGCCCTGCCTATGATTACCGCTGAACCAGAACGCTGCTTCTCGTGCCTCAAGAGGATCAAAGTGTACCTCAGGAATGCCATGGGTCAAGCCCCGCGCAGATATCCGCAACATGTATCGCCATACGGATATAGTTTGCATGGATGGATAAGTTCCGGATAATGCTAGGAGTAATCTTGCGGATAGTTTTTAGAATACAATCCGAACTTGTTGAATATCATTACTAGGACCCGGATGTTTACTGTTATGTTTTTTTTTTTTTCATTTTTTTTTCATGACAAATGTAGAATGGTGATTTAAGCTTATCTCAATCAAATTATGTCATTAAGCATAATTTAACTCTGAACTGAAAAGAGTTGCAATTCTGGCTGTATAACATTCAATTTAAACATAGCACATGACATACATATGCTAAGGGAACGGCTTTCTCCTAAAATGTCTAAGTGTGTTGCTTTAATGTATGTCTACCCCTCATTATTTCCGTTCTCCAAAGGGGTCGGGGATGAGATGCGATGTAAGTCTTTGTGGCGGATGGTTTTTACGGCCGGATGAATGTGTTGATTTAATTAATAATCAAAATATTATGGTAATGCTAGTAGAATCGAAGAACAAACATGCGGATACGGATAACAGTCGTGCGTATGTGGAAACCTTTTCCTTTATCCGCGCAGGGCTCTAGCCATGGGACAAGAAAGACTTACTGCGCATGGAATGCTGTCTATTGAAGTAGGGGGGCAGTACGGGTTCTAAATAGTAGTGTCAGCAGTTTTTGAATTTCGCGCGCAAGATGGCGGCCATGACGCCATTCAAGATGGCGGCCATGACGTCATACAAGATGGCTGCCATGATGTCACCATGACGTCACATGGTATTGACGTCGTCATGACGTCGTACAAGATGGCGTCCATGACGTCACAAGATGACGGCTATAGCTTAACTAACCTAACCTCACCTACGAGGTGTGATCAAAAATTCTTAAATGTTAACCCATAGCCTAATAATATAATAATAGGCTATCACTCGTTCTCGAGTAAGATTGTCTTCTAAAGGTGAGTTCTTAGATGACTATATAGTCCAATCCTGGAAACACAAACTCGCCCACAGTAGCGACACACGTTGTTCGGAGCAACCACTGGCTCTTGTGGGTTGATCTTCCTATAAACCTCACGCTCTTTCCTCGCATTGTACTTCTCAGTCTCACGGCTTCGTCGATGTTGTTCGAAACATAGTGGACCTTGGTGGACGAAGCGACGCCATACCTGACGATTTGATGCTGTAGTCTCCCATTTATCCGTGTTGATTTGACATGTGTTTAAATTGTATTTTAGGACGTCTTTGAAGCGATTCCGTTGCCCTCCTTGCTTTCTCTGTCCAATCCGCAATTGGCAGTACATGATTTGTTTTGGAAGACGACGTTCAGGCATGCGAACAACATGTCCTGCCCATCGAAACTGATGCTTTAATATCATAGCCTCAATGCTGGTAGTATTCGCTTCCTCCAGGACACTGATGTTGGTACGTCGGTCCTGCCACTTAACTCCAAGAATTCTCCTGATGCAACTCTGATGGTACTTTTCCAAACACTTTAAGTGCCTTCTGTAGGTAGTCCAGGTTTCGCAACCATAGAGCAGAGAAGGTATTACAACAGCTTGGTACACATGCAATTTGGTTGGAGTACTGATGTCATGGTTGTCAAACACCCTTTTTCGTAGACGCCCAAACGCTGCACTGGCACATTTAAGGCGATATTGGGTTTCAGCATCAATGTTAGCATTTGCTGAGAGATGACTGCCCAGGTAAGGGAAGTGTTCAATGTATTTTAAGTTGTCCCCGTTGGTCATAATGGGAAAACCAGCAGCATTACAGTTGGACGTAGCAGGTTGATGGATAATTTGCGTTTTACTGGTGTTTATTTCCAGACCTATGCACTTATACGCGTCATTAAAAGCATTCAGAGCAGCCTCAAGATCGTCTAGCGAGTTTGCCAATATAACATTGTCGTCAGCATATTGGAGTTCGAGAACGGAACCTGTCGATACCTTAGTCTTTGCTCGCAGTCTGCTAAGATTGAATAGTCCTCCGTCAGTCCTGTATTCAATATCGACACCATGTGGAACTTTTTATTTGATCAGGTGAAGCATAGCGCCAACAAAAATTGAGAATAATGTTGGGGCGATCACACATCCTTGCTTGACACCTGTTGTGATCTTAAAGGGTTCTCCAGGCCCATTGCTGTTAAGAACTGAGCCCTTCATATTATCGTGGAGTATTCTAATGATCTGAATGAATTTTGGAGGACATCCAATTCGAGCTAGGATTTTCCAAAGAGCTTCTCTATTGACTGAATCGAAAGCCTTGGCGATATCAATGAAGACCATATAAAGAGGGCGATCTTGTTCCCTACATTGTTCTTGCATCTGTCTAGCACAGAAGATCACATCAGTTGTTCCTCGATTGGGTCTAAATCCACATTGGGTTTCAGGAAGTGATTCTTCAGCCAAAGGTTTAAGACGATTGGACAGGATTCTGGCAAGAATTTTTCCAGCTACAGAAAGCAGGGATATTCCACGATAGTTGCCACATTGAGCTCTGTCACCCTTTTTAAAGATTACTACTATCAAGGCATCCCTGAGATCATCTGGGATCGTTTCTGTTTTCCATATCTTGTCAACGAGCTTGTGAGTGTGGTGAACTAGTACAGTGCCCCCATCTTTAAATAGTTCAGCTGGAATCCCATCTATGCCTGCTGCCTTATTATTCTTGAATTGATTAATAGCAATTTCAACTTCTAGTAGGGAGGGACCTTCATCAAGCTGAGTTTGTACTGGTCTCTGAGGAATTTTGCTTAAAATGTTATCATTGACGTGGGTATCCCTGTTCAGTAGTTCGTCAAAATGTTCCCTCCAGCGGGAGTTGATTGAACAAGTGTCTCGGAGAAGTTCAGTATCATCTTTTGATTTTAGAGGATTTACGGTGTGACGGGATGGTCCATAGACTACTTTTGTTGCACTGAAGAAAGCATGTGTATTGTTGGTCTCAGCTAGATACTCCATTTCATGTGATTTAGATACCCACCAAAGGTTTTTCATGGCTCGAGTTCTCTTTTGGACTTCAGCCTTGGCATCTTGATAAAGTTATTTTTGGATGCAGATTTAGGGTTATTTTTCCATGCATTGAGCGCTTTCCTCTTCTCATCTATAAGAAATTGAATTTCTTGGTCATTCTCATCAAACCAGTCTTGATGCTTTTTCTTAGCAAATCCAGCTGACTCTTCGCAGGCTGAGAGTACTGCTGACTTGAACATTTGCCAGTGTTCTTCTATATTTTCTGGATAATCATCAGGCAGCCTTTCACCAAGTAGTTTATGTAACTTTGATTTAACATTATCATCTTTAAGAAGTTCGGTATTGACCCTACGTCTTACGAGCTTTCCCTGCTTTCTACATTTCTGGGGGATTCGCAGAGCCATAACAGATCGGATCAGTCTGTGATCAGTCCAACAGTCATCAGCACTTGTCAGAGCTCTTGTGATGAGTACATCACGCTGATCTCGGGCACGCACTATCACATAATCAATTAGGTGCCAATGTTTTGATCTTGGATGTTGCCATGATGTCTTAAATTTGTCCTTCTGTCGGAAGAGTGTATTTGTAATGACAAGGTTATATTCAGAACATTTAGTTAGGAGAAGAGTCCCATTATTATTGCTGTTACCAACACCTTCCTTCCCAATTACACCTGTCCACAGTGTTGAGTCCCTACCAACACGGGCATTGAAATCCCCGAGGAGAATGATCTTATCAGACTGTGGTATATTTTTCAGAAGCTCATCGAGTTGGGAGTAGAATTCTTCCTTTTGGTCCTCTTCAGAGGTGAGAGTTGGAGCATATGCGCTTATTATAGTTGCTCTTTGATAATTACTGAGCTTGAGGTGTAGGGTCATAAGCCTTTCATTTACACCAAATGGAAGCTCATCAAGATGATCAATGAGTTCATTCTTAATGGCAAAACCAACTCCATGAATACGTGGTTCATTAGTCTCTTTCCCCTTCCTAAAGAAGGTGTAGCCTCCTCCATGTTCCTTCAATTGTCCTTCATTTGCGAGTCTCGTTTCACTGAGTGCAGCAATATCAATGCTAAACCTCCTCAGTTCACGAGCAACAATTGCTGTTCGTCTTTGTGGTCGGTTTTCTGTGTTAGTGTCCATTAGAGTGCGGATGTTCCAGGTGGCAAAATTCATATTTATTTTCTTTCGACCGCATATGGTGTACCCTCTGGACGCGGCTATCCAGTCAGGTAGTATTTAGGCTGGCTATGTTTAGAGCACCTTTTATAGCTCCCTCCCCATTCGGGGTAAGCAGAGCGGATCCTAAATAGGCCTGCTTAGTCACGAATGCAGCATACGAATTGCTCTACAGCCCATCCTCGAGCAAAGCGAAGATCACACATCCGCCGCCTACGTGCCGGTTTATCACTAGAAGCTCCCATAACACAATCCTGCTCCCGTCACAACTCCCCGATCGCCGCAGGGCTTGCAGTCGTGCAAGAAGAGATGTTATTTCCTTCAGAAGACGCCTGTGCGTGATATCTTTTTACGTGGGAATGCTGCTGCACATCAACAATCACACGATCCTTGACAGATACAGAGCCTTTAACTAGTGGCATAGTAACTACGACGACTAGAGGTTCCGAACCTGCTGCAGCCTTCATCCGCCTTCCCAGCCGTTGGGGCCAATGTTTTGATCTTGGATGTTGCCATGATGTCTTAAATTTGTTCTTCTGTCGGAAGAGTGTATTTGTAATGACCCATAGCCTACCTTCCTGGTGACGTCACCGACGAGGTGTGATCAAAAAACTAACCCATAGCCTACTTTCCTGGTGACGTCACAACGAGGGGTGATCAAAAATTCCAAAATATTGACCCATAGCCTACTTTCCACTAACCAAATGGCGGCTAACCAAAATGGCGTCGAACCAAAATGACGGCTAACCAAAATGGCGGCCATGGCTTAACTAACCTAGCCTAACCTAACCTCACCTATGAGGTGTGTTCGAAATGTTCCAAAAATGTTAATCCATAGTCTACTTTCCTGGTAACGTCACAACGATGGGTGATTGAAAAGTTCCGAAATGTTAATCCATAGCCTACTTTCCTGGTGACTTCGCAACGAGGTGTAATCAAAAATTCCAAAATGTTGACCCATAGCTAACTTTCCTGGTGGCGTCACATACCAACCCGCTATACATTCAGGGGCAAAGCCGATATCCCCCGAACGCATGATCGGATTTTGACAGATGAGGTGTCGTTGAACTAGGGTTGACATCCCCTTTCCAAATTCCCAAAATGTTGACGCATAGACTACTTTCCATGTGACGTCACATACTAACCCGCCATACATTCAGGGGCAAAGCCGATATCCCCCGAACACATGATCGGATTTTGACGAATGGTGTCGATGAACTCGTGCTATCATCTCCTTTCCAAAATTCCAAAATGCTGACACATAGCCTACTTTCCTGGTGACGTCACATAATAACCCGCCATATATTCAGGAGCAAAGCCGATATCTCCCGAATGCAAGATCGGATTTTGATGAATGAGATGTCGATGAACTCGAGCTGACGCCCCCTTTTCAATGGACAACCTATTCCTATCCCAAAATGTCGCTTTCCAAGTGCAACATGTGGGAGTTTGAAGGCTAATAGGAAATTAAACGTTGTTTCACATGCCTACTTTCCTGGTAATGTTACAACGTAGTGTGTTCAAAAAGTTTCAAAAATGTTGATCCATAGCCTACTCTCCTGGAGACGTCACAACGAGGGGTGATCAAAAAGTTTCAAAATGTTGACCCATAGCATACTTTCCTGGTGACATCACAACGAGGGGTGATAAAAAGTTCCAAAATGTTAACCCATAGCATATCATGCGAACCCATGGTCAGATTTCAATGAATGAAATGTCGTTGAACTCGGGCTGACACCCCCTTTCCAATGGACAACCTATTTTCACTCCAAAATAAAACATACCCCAACTAGAGGGTGAAATTATACTTTTGAAAAAATCTCGCTTTCCAAGTGCGACATGTGGGAGTTTGAATGTTAATAGGAAATTAAACGTTGTTCTACGCATAGGACATGCCAACGAGTCGATGCCATAATGAATTAGCATTTCTGTTTTTTGTTTTACGTATGCGCACTTCGTGATTTTGTAAGAGGGCGGGCTTTTTGAAAAAAATATTTATAAGAAGGATTTTAGTGGTGACGAGAGAGCTAGATAGTCGCCTACTTTCCTATGAAGTTTGCTGATATCTCACGAACGCATGGTTGGATTTGGACGTGTGACGTATCAAATAGATTGTCTTGATGCCTTTTTTTTTTTTTTTTGGATGTTGTTAATACGTTAAAGTTTTGAGAATGATGGAAACAGACTTGAATTTTTTATGATGAGTGGTTGTAGATAGAGAGATAGAGAGAGAGGATACCGCTGGGCGTGTGTTTTTAACAACGCTATTACTGGTTATAATGACCGTGCTTAATAGACAATCGATATTTTGACGGGTCTGATTAGGACAGGTCGAGGGTTCGTTTTCCAATATTTCGACGGGTTTATGACAGAGCGAGGGTTCGTTTTTCCGATATTTTACTCTCGAAGGGGATCCTACGATGACGGGTTACAGGAAAAAATTATAATTCTATGATCAGATGATATTTTGATGGGTCGGTTTAGAACAGGCCGTGGATTCGTTTTCCAATATTTCGACGGGTCGGTTTATGAGAGCGAGGGTTCGTTTTCTGATATTTTACTCTCGAAGAGGATCTCTAACATGTAAACGATGATGGGTTACATGACAAATGATAATTCTATGATCAAATGATATTTTGATGGGTCGGTTTAGGACAGGCCGAGTATTCGTTTTCCAATATTTTGACGGGTCAGTTTATGACAGAGCGAGGGTTCGTTTTCAGATATTTTACTCTCGAAGGGGATCCTACGGTGATATGTTACATGAAAAAATTATAATTGTATGATCAGATGATATTTTGATGGGTTGGTTTAGGACAGGCCGAGGATTCGTTTTCCAAGATTTCAACGAGTCGGATTATGAGAGCGAGGGTTCGTTTTCTGATATTTTACTCTCGAAGAGGATCTTTAACATGTAAAAGATTATGGGTTACATGACAAATGATAATTCTATGATCAGATGATATTTTGATGGGTCGGTTTAGGACAGGCCGAGGATTCGTTTTCCATTACTTTAACGGGTCAGTTTATGACAGAGCGAGGGTTCGTGTTTTCAGATATTTTACTCTCAAAGGGGATCTTTAACGTGTAAACGATGATGGGTTACATGACAAATGATAATTCTATGATCAGATGAAGAGTAAACAGAACTTGGTTCTATGTTGGTTGAAGCGTGTAGAGAAAACAAACTTGCTGGAGAGCAGACTAGCAGGATGTGGATGTTATTTGAGCTTATTGGAATGTGCTGACCTGACTAGAATTGGCGACAGGTGCTCGATTGTAAATCACTGAGTCTGTAAAAGGTATCATGCATGTGTAGGAATGTGCTATTTGATGATTCATGGATTGTAGAGGCTTATGCGGTGGCCATGCTTGACAATGTATTCATTAATATTTCATGAATCATGAATCGCAGAGGCTTATGCAGTGATTCGTTTATGCTTGGTGAAAGCCTGACTGTCGTGATTGATAAAAACAATTGTGAGAATGACCGCAGAGTTACAGTAAACAGATAAGCCAATACAAAAGCCTATATATAAGCCAACACAAAAGCCAATACATAAGCCAACACAAAAGCCAACATAAAAGCCAATACAAAAGCCAATACATAAGCCAATACCAAAGCCAACACAAGGGGTTAGGTTAGGTTCTGATATGTTACATTAAGTTAGGTGAGCTATGTGTAACGTCATAGCCAGTCTTAAAGCAAGTCTAAACTTGTAGAACATGTCACGTGACAAGGTTAAGTTAGGTTATGTTAAATGAGTTGAGGTTAAGTCTTTAAATATTCCCAGTCTTTGAGGTACTTTCCAAAACCAATAAAAAAATCCACTAAATACATTGACAAAAATAACTTGTCAAATAATCCAATATAAAAGCCGATATATAAGCCAATACAAAAGCCAATACATAAGCCAATATAAAAGCCGATATATAAGCCAATACAAAAGCCAATACATAAGGCAATACAAAAGCCAATACAAAAGCCAATACAAAAGCCAATGCATAAGCCAATATATGAGCTTATGATAAGTCACATTATCACTAAAACAGTTGTAACCTTTGTAGTGTGAACATCATACTGACAGGTTAGTTACTACTATGGAACTTACTACAAACAACAAGGGTAGGCAACGTGCACTCTCTCACGGCTACTTTTATAACTATAATCGTCAGAATGTGAATTAAATAATATTCTGGCGATGCTCAAAAGAGAGGGCAATAAAATGTCGAGGAAATCTAAAAAGTAAAAATGGAAAGTTTTTAAGTATGAGTGTTCAACAATGTAGTGCTCAAAACAAACCACGGTTGTTGTTTACAGAAAATTATGAAAATGCTTAAAAGCAAGTTCAAGAAACCGATATTGCAGCTCAAGTTAGTGCAGTGTTTGCTCAAAAGCACTTATCATATCCACAAAAAGTCATGTTACGGCAGTTGTCAACGTCTAAGAAAACCTCAACACTATCAAAGTCAACGCAGACTATGAAATGAGTCTCTGTGGAAAAGGAAGAAAAGGAATTCAATAGTTTTAGTGATGTTGAGGATAATGTTGGTTACAATGATGATGATTATAATAATAACAGTGACAAAGATTCTGAGGATGATGATGATGATAATGATAATGATAATGCTCTGTTTACCCCTAAAAATCATTTGTTAAATTTGTATACTGGAACAATCCCAGTAAGCTAATCCAACGGCTTCAGTACTTGCATGCCTGTTGACAGGCTGGTCATACTGAATATGAGGAAGAACTATTGGATATAGAAAATGAGCTTCGTCGTGTCAAAATTATTATGTAAATAATCCACGTAACCGCTTAAACATATTCCTAGTCTTTGAGATACTTTCAAGACCAATAAAAAATCCACTAAATACATTGACAAAATAACTTGTCAAATAAGCCAACACAAAAGCCGATATATAAGCCAACACAAAGCCAATACATAAGCCAAAACAGAAGCCAATACAAAAGCCAACGCAAAAGCTAACACATATGCCAACACAAAAGCCAATATATAAGCTTATGGTAAGTCACTTTATTATCAAAACAGTTGTAACCTTAGTAGTGTGAACATCATACAGACAGGTCAGTTACTACTATGGAACTTACTACAACCAACAAAGGTAGGCAGCGTGCACTCTATCAAGGCTACTCTTATAACTATAAACGACAAAATGTAAAAGGAATAATATTCTGGCGATGTTCAAAACAGAGGTTAACAAAATGTCGAGGTGATTTGAAAAGTAAAAATGGTGAGGTTTTAAGTGTGAGTGATCATCAATCTAGTGCTCCAATTGAAACACCGTTAGTGTTAAGAAAAAATCATTGGAATGTTAAAAAACTAGTACGAGAAAAACATGTTGCTACTCAAAATAGTTCATTGTTTATTGAGCAACGTTTAACCCCTGTTGTAAAAGTTATGTTTAATCCATCTTTCACGTTACAAGAGCCATCAACAACACAGACTATGCAAGAGGTAGTGTTGTTGTTTTAAGTGGCGGAACTACAAGATCATCTGTCCTTGATATGCAGATAGTTTTATCAGGGAAGAAAGTGATGAACCTATGCAAGAACATCAGCGCTGGTCACCAGCCTGTCCCTACCTGTGTGGAATGGAGGTGGGTAATATACCTTGTCATTCAAGCTCGCCCTCACTAGTACCTCTAAGTGATGAAAAACAAGTTATGAAACGTGTGGACCTTATGGCTTCAACAGTGCTTCAATAAGCAGCTCACAATCAAAATCATCCAGTTTAGAGACATTGAGACATCATTGGTGTTATGAACGCTATAAACATAAAAGACTATTGTTGTATGAGTTGGTATCGTCCCTATCCCAAAATGGCAAAAGCATGTAAAACTTGTTATACCAATAAAATGATGTAAACAAAAAGGTTGCTGTTGATGTTATTATTTCTCATGTTCCCTGTGATACCCTAACATCAATTTGTTTACTAGAATGGTAATGTAAGTCAATGTCATGAGTACACCTTAGTCACTGATAGTCAGTTAGATTCAATACTTGCCTTTCGAAATTCATCTTCCTGGTTATCGATTTTGTGGACCTGGAACTCTCCTTGAAGAATGATTGCAGCGTGGTGATGTATCCATTAATCTTTTGGATCATGCATGCAAAGAACATGACTTTTCTTATCACCATAATCATCCTGGTTTAAGACATGTGGCGGATAATGTGTTGTTGAAAAAGCTAAACAACGTTTGACATCCTGTGATGCCTCAGTTAGGGAGAGGTTGGCAGCCTTGATTGTGATGTGTGTTATGAAAGGAAAGTTAATGATGCGTGGACATAAACATTGAAAAAGAATGAGGAGTTGATATTTCCATATATTCTATTTTTGTCAAGTGCTATTGGCTATAAAATAAAAACAAGGTTTCCCAGAGCATAATGTTTTTCTCATTTTAAAAAATGGTGATAGGTATAACCTAACTTAACCTTGTCACGTGACATGTTCTACAAGTTTAGACTTGCTTTAAGACTGGCTATGACGTCACACATAGCTCACCTAACCTAAGGTAACATATCATAACGCAACCTAACCCCATGTGTTGGCTTTTGTATCGGCTTATGTATTGGCTTTTGTATTGGCTTTTGTGTTTGCTTTTGTATTGGCTTATGTATTGGCTTTTGTATTGGCTTATACATTGGCTTTTATATTGGCTTATGTATTGGCTTTTGTATTGGCTTATATCTCGGTTTTTATATTGGCGTAAGTATTGGCTTTTGTATTGGCTTATATATCCTCCGTGGCTTAGGCGGCAGCACGCCGGCCTCTCACCGCTAGGTCCGTGGTTCAAATCCCGGTCACTCCATGTGAGATCTGTGCTGGACAGAACGGAGGCAGACAGGTTTTTCTCCGGGTACTCCGGTTTTCCCTGTCAAAATTTCATTCCAGCAACACTCTCCACTATCATTTCATTTCACATGTCATTCATTTAATCATTGCCCCAGAGGAGTGCGTCAGGCCTCGACAGCCGGCACAGTTCATATCCTCGCCGCTAGATAGGGGCTTCATTCATTCCATTCCTGACCCGGTTGGAGACTGGAAGCAGGCTGTGGATTTTCATTTTCATTGGCTTATATATCGGCTTTTATATTGGATTATTTGACAAGTTATTTTTGTCAATGTATTAAGTGGATTTTTTATTGGTTTTGGAAAGTACCTCAAAGACTGGGAATATTTAAAGACTTAACCTCAACTCATTTAACATAACCTAACTTAACCTTGTCACGTGACATGTTCTACAAGTTTAGACTTGCTTTAAGACTGGCTATGACGTTACACATAGCTCACCTAACTTAATGTAACATAACAGAACCTAACCTAACCCATGTGTTAGCTTTTGTATTGGCTTATGTATTGGCTTTTGTATTGGCTTTTGTGTTGGCTTTTGTATTGGCTTATGTATTGGCTTTTGTGTTGGCTTATATATAGGCTTTTGTATTGGCTTATCTGTTTACTGTAACTCTGCGGTCATTCTCACAATTGTTTTTATCAATCATGACAGTCAAGCTTTCGCCAAGCATAAACGAATCACTGCATAAGCCTCTGCGATTCATGATTCATGATATATTAATGAATACATTGTCAAGCATGGCCACCGCATAAGCCTCTACAATCCATGATTCATCAAATAGCACATTCCTACACATGCATGATACCTTTTACAGACTCAGTGATTTACAATCTAGCACCTGTCGTCAAGTCGAGTCAGGTCAGCACATTCCAATAAGCTCAAATAACATCCACATCCTGCTAGTCTGCTCTCCAGCAAGTTTGTTTTCTCTACACGCTTCAACCAACATAGAACCAAGTTCTGTTTACTCTTCATCTGATCATAGAATTATCATTTGTCATGTAACCCATCATCGTTTACACGTTAAAGATCCCCTTTGAGAGTAAAATATCTGAAAACACGAACCCTCGCTCTGTCATAAACTGACCCGTTAAAATATTGGAAAACGAATCCTCGGCCTGTCCTAAACCGACCCATCAAAATATCATCTGATCATAGAATTATCATTTGTCATGTAACCCATCATCTTTTACATGTTAAAGATCCTCTTCGAGAGTAAAATATCAGAAAACGAACCCTCGCTCTCATAAACCGACCCGTTGAGATCTTGGAAAACGAATCCTCGGCCTGTCCTAAACCAACCCATCAAAATATCATCTGATCATACAATTATCATTTTTTCATTTAACATATCACCGTAGGATCCCCTTCGAGAGTAAAATATCTGAAAACGAACCCTCGCTCTGTCATAAACTGACCCGTCAAAATATTGGAAAACGAATCCTCGGCCTGTCCTAAACCGACCCATCAAAATATCATCTGATCATAGAATTATCATTTGTCATGTAACCCATCATCGTTTACATGTTAAAGATCCTCTTCGAGAGTAAAATATCAGAAAACGAACCCTCGCTCTCATGAACCGACCCGTTGAAATCTTGGAAAACGAATCCTCGGCCTGTCCTAAACCAACCCATCAAAATATCATCTGATCATACAATTATCATTTTTTCATTTAACATATCACCGTAGGATCCCCTTCGAGAGTAAAATATCTGAAAACGAACCATCGCTCTGTCATAAACTGACCCGTCAAAATATTGGAAAACGAATCCTCGGCCTGTCCTAAACCGACCCATCAAAATATCATTTGATCATAGAATTATCATTTTTTCATTTAACATATCACCGTAGGATCCCCTTCGAGAGTAAAATATCTGAAAACGAACCCTCGCTCTGTCATAAACTGACCCGTCAAAATATTGGAAAACGAATCCTCGGCCTGTCCTAAACCGACCCATCAAAATATCATCTGATCATAGAATTATCATTTGTCATGTAACCCATCATCGTTTACATGTTAAAGATCCTCTTCGAGAGTAAAATATCAGAAAACGAACCCTCGCTCTCATGAACCGACCCGTTGAAATCTTGGAAAACGAATCCTCGGCCTGTCCTAAACCAACCCATCAAAATATCATCTGATCATACAATTATCATTTTTTCATTTAACATATCACCGTAGGATCCCCTTCGAGAGTAAAATATCTGAAAACGAACCATCGCTCTGTCATAAACTGACCCGTCAAAATATTGGAAAACGAATCCTCGGCCTGTCCTAAACCGACCCATCAAAATATCATTTGATCATAGAATTATCATTTGTCATGTAACCCATCATCGTTTACTTGTTAAAGATCCTCTTGGAGAGTAAAATATCAGAAAACGAACCCTCGCTCTCATAAACCGACCCGTCGAAATATTGGAAAACGAATCCTCGGCCTGTTCTAAACCGACCCATCAAAATATCATCTGATCATAGAATTATCATAGAATATTCATGTAAACCATCATCGTAGGATCCCCTTCGAGAGTAAAATATCGGAAAAACGAACCCTCGCTCTGTCATAAACCCGTCGAAATATTGGAAAACGAACCCTCGACCTGTCCTAAACAGGCCCGTCAAAATATCGATTGTTCTATTAAGCACGGTCATTATAACCAGTAATAGCCTTGTTAAAAACGCACGCCCAGCCTGTCCTAAACAGGCCCGTCAAAATATCGATTGTTCTATTAAACACGGTCATTACAACCAGTAATAGCGTTGTTAAAAACACACCCCCAGCGGTATCCCTCTCTCTCTATCTCTCTATCTACAACCACTCATCATAAACTTTTCAAGTATGTTTCCATCATTCTCAAAACTTTAACTTATTAACAACATCCAAAAAAAAGTCATCAAGACAATCGATTTGATTCGTCACACGTCAAAATCCGACCATGCGTTCGTGAGATATCAGCAAACTTCATAGGAAAGTAGGCTACTATCTAGCTCTCTCCTCACCCCTAAAAACCCTTCTTATAAATATTTTTTTCAAAAAGCCCGCCCTCTTACAAAATCACCAAGTGCGCAAGCGTAAAACAAAATCATAAATGCTAATTCATTATGGCATCGACTCGTTGGCATGTCCTTTATGTAGAACAACGTTTAATTTCCTATTAACATTCAAACTCCCACATGTCGCACTTGGAGAGCGAGATTTTTTCAAAAATAAAATTCCACCCTCTAGTTGGGGTATGTTTTATTTAGGAGTGGAAATAGGTCGTCCATTGGAAAGGGGGTGTCAGCCCGAGTTCAACGACATTTCATTCATTAATAATAATATCGTATGGCCTCGGGTGCCAGGTGCAAGCTTTGCTATTTGACACCCAGAGGGTAGCTTGCATGTCGAATTTCGTTGTTCCTTGACTATGAAAGTCAAGGAGGTTAGATGTTAGATATCTAAGCTCCTTGAACATAGCGTTTTCTAGTAGAGAAATGAGGAACTTTTTGCTGGCGGAAACTCCCGAGATTAATTTTGCCATTATGAACTCGGCCTACTGAATTCAAATGTGTTCTTTGACAAGCCAACATCGTATGACACGCGTATCGTATTTTTGCCGCCTTTCAAAAATCACTTACCACGGCCAGGGGCGAACCTGCAATCTTGGGGTTAGTAGACCGACACGCTATCCACTCACCCACCGTGGCAAGCTATTTCATTCATTGAAATCTGACCATGGGTTCGCAAGGTATGCTATGGGTTAACATCTTGGAACTTTTAATCACCCCTCGTTGTGATGTTACCAGGAAAGTATGCTATAAATCAACATTTTGAAACTTTTTGATCCCCGCTCGTTGTGACGTCACCAGGAGAGTAGGCTCTGGATCAACGTTTTTGACACTTTTTGAACACACTACGTTGTAACATTACCAGGAAAGTAGGCATGTGAGACAATATCAATATTGAAAAACGAATCCTCGGCCTGTTCTAAACCGACCCATCAAAATATCATCTGATCATAGAATTATCATATTTTTCATGTAACCCATCATCGTAGGATCCCCTTTGAGAGTAAAATATCGGAAAAACGAACCCTCGCTCTGACATAAACCCGTCGAAATATTGGAAAACGAACCCTTGACCTGTCCTAAACAAACCCGTCAAAATATCGATTGTTCTATTAAACACGGTCATTATAACCAGCAGAGGCGTAGCGCTATAATACGCCGATACGCCGGGCGTTCCCTGATTTAAAATGTGTATTCATCAGAGAGTAAAATATAACATTGTTTTTATTTGATATAAATGTGGCGTTAGCATATTACATGGCGCTTAGTTATTTTATATCCGTACCCCCCCATATAACCAGTCTTAGCCCGGCCGCGGTCTACTGCTGGGCGTTGCTCTTCTTGTCTGTACGCCAGACCTTCTTGGCGTCAAGTGCAGTGTACCACCCTGGCCAGGCCATGTTGCAGCGCATGCGCCAGTTCATACTTGTTTCTCGGAAGGGGAGCGCTACCGTACGCTGGCGTTTGCTGGCGTTTGAATTGTATGATCACTGTTCTGTTAACTCAATAGCCCAATCGCTGCGCTAGTGCTATAGTTCGAACTGTAGAAGTGTAGTTCCTTTTAATTGTGGGTGTGTGTGTTTAATGCTGCCAATATGTCTGAAGTAAGTTCACCTGACTCTAATGTTATTAATTTTTTAAAGGCAACTCCTTTGAGCACTTTATCATATGAACAGCGATGTGAATTAAAAACAAAAAGACCAAAGCCAAATTTATCAATTAAAGAAGTCGGTAAAAATCGCACACGGAGTTTTCAGCTTTCTTGGTATGACAGGTTTTCCTGGCTAACTGGGTGTGTTGAAAAAAACAAAATGTTTTGTTACGTTTGCCTTATGTTTGGAGCGAAAGATACTGAATGGTGCACGGAAGGAATTTCGGACCTGAGTAATTTAATTAAAAAGGCTGTAAAACACCAGTCTTCAAAACACCACTTGTTACATTGTGAAGCATTTCATCTGCTAGGTAAAACTCGTATTGAGCATGCATTATCTGAAGCTGCTCGACTACAAGCAGTAAAACATAATGAGATCGTGTCTTCGAACAGGCAGTATGTGCGACGACTCATTCAATCAGTAGTATTTCTCTGTACACAAGAACTAGCCTTCCGTGGCCATAGCGAAGATGAAAGTTCTATTAACAAGGGGAATTATTTGCAATTGTTGAACCTGCTCGCTCAAAATGAATCTATAGTTAGAGACCATTTACAGTCATCATCATTATTAAAAGGAACATCTCCAGACATTCAAAATGACTTGATAGAAGTTACAACAATTGCATTAAATGAAAAAATCAAATCAGAAATAAATAAAGCCCCCTTTCTCTCCATACAAGCGGATGAGACATTAGACGTATCGTGTAAGAGCCAGATGAGCATAATATTTAGATATTGTGTGGATGATAGGATAGAGGAGAGATTCGTCGGCTTTTATGACGTTTCCAAGAATAAAACAGCTGCGGGATTATCAGAAATCGTGCACAAAGTTTTACTTGACTGGGAAGTAAATGGAGAAAAAGTTGTAAGCCAGACATACGATGGCGCAGCTGTAATGGCAGGCAGACAAGGAGGAGTTCAAAAGCTAGTGAAACAGTTTTGCCCATATGCTCTTTTCGTCCATTGTTACGCCCACCAATTAAATTTGGTACTACTGTATGGCTCAAAAACAATAAAACAGGTTCGTTTGTTTGTCTGTGCCTTGACTGCTTTTCATAGTTTTTTCAGCAAGTCTTCTAAAAGGACGGTTTTGTTGACCGAAAGAGGATTCAAGCTTCCACAAGCTAGCAATACGAGATGGAATTTTCATTCGAGGGCAGTTTTCACCATTATGAAACATTTCCAAGGATTGTATAGTACTTTTGATGAAATTATTGATGATGAAAATAGTGAATGGGACGACGACTCTGTGAACTGTGCCATTGGTCTCAAAAGACATATGGATGACCCTACCTTTGTATATTTGCTATGTGTATTCGAAGCTTGTTTCATTTACACTGATCATCTTTTCAAATTGTTACAATCATCGACAGTGAGTATTGTAACTTGCCATAATGAGATAGAGGCTGTCGTCAAAAGAATAGAAAACTTAAGAAATGAAGATTTCACTGACAGATGCGTTCAAAAAAGCATCCAGTTGAATGTAAACGTAATGTATGATGGCAATAAAAAGAACACTTTGAGAGTGCTAACTTTTGAAATAGTAGATTCACTAACAGCTCAAATGAAAAGTAGATTTGAAGATCTTAATCATCTAAATTTCATTGAGTTAGTACAAGAAAAGAAGTTTAAAGAATACACTGAAACATTCCCCCAGGGCAAATTAGATATTTTGGTAAAACAGTATCCATTCTTTAATGTTAACCAATTACTAAATGAACTTCACATTGTTTATGGAGATCAGACAAAGCATTTAGCTCCAAAAGAGCTTTTAAAATATTTTGTTGCCAACGGTCTCGACTCCATCTATCAGGAAGTAACTAAACTACTGCGCTTAGTACTGACTATTCCAACTACTACAGCTAGTAGTGAACGCAGCATGAGCACGCTGAAAAGAATTAAAACATACCTTAGAAATTCTATGAGCAATAGTCGCTTGTCGTGTTTAAATTCACTGGCCATTGAAAAACAGTTATTAGGTGAGCTTTCATCAGAGCCGGCATTTCTTGAACACATCATTGACATTTTCGCAGAAAAGAAGAAAAGACGAATGGAGCTGATGTACAAGACTGTGTGAGGTATGTGACAGTATCTTTCATATTAGCTTTTTGATTTTTTCCTTAGTTTGTCGTTATAAACTTTGGCGTCCCCAACTCAAAAGTTCACGCTACGCCACTGATAACCAGTAATAGCGTTGTTAAAAACACACGCCCAGCGATATCCTCTCTCTCTCTATCTCTCTATCTACAACCACTCATCATAAACATTTCAAGTCTGTTTCCATCATTCTCAAAACTTTAACGTATTAACAACATCCAAAAAAAGGCATCAAGACAATCGATTTGATACGTCACACGTCCAAATCCAACATTGCGTTCGTGAGATATCAGCAAACTTCATAGGAAAGTAGGTGACTATCTAGCTCTCTCCTCACCACTAAAAATCCTTCTTATAAATATTTTTTTCAAAAAGCCCGCCCTCTTACAAAATCATCAAGTGCGCATGCGTAAAACAAAAAACATAAATGCTAATTCATTATGGCATCGACTCGTTGGCATGTCCTTTATGTAGAACAACGTTTAATTTCCTATTAACATTCAAACTCCCACATGTCGCACTTGGAAAGCGAGATTTTTTCAAAAGTATAATTTCACCCTCTAGTTGGGGTATGTTTTATTTTGGAGTGGAAATAGGTTGTCCATTGGAAAGGGGGTGTCAGCCCGAGTTCAACGACATTTCATTCATTGAAATCTGACCATGGGTTCGCAAGATATGCTATGGGTTAACATTTTGGAACTTTTTGATCACCCCTCGTTGTGATGTCACCAGGAGGAAGTATGCTATGGGTCAACATTTTGAAACTTTTTGATCACCCCTCGTTGTAACGTCACCAGGAGAGTAGGCTATGGATCAACATTTTTGAAACTTTTTGAACACACTACGTTGTAACATTACTAGGAAAGTAGGCATGTGAAACAACGTTTAATTTCCTATTAGCCTTCAAACTCCCACATGTTGCACTTGGAAAGCGACATTTTGGGATAGGAATAGGTTGTCCATTGAAAAGGGGGCGTCAGCTCGAGTTCAACGACATCTCATTCATCAAAATCCGATCATGCATTCGGGAGATATCGGCTTTGCTCCTGAATGTATGGCGGGTTATTATGTGACTCACCAGGAAATTAGGCTATGCGTCAACATTTTGGAATTTTGGAAAGGAGATGATAGCACGAGTTCAACGACACCTCATTCGTCAAAATCCGATCATGCGTTCGGGGTATATCGGCTTTGCCCCTGAATGTATGGCGGGTTAGTATGTGACGTCACATGGAAAGTAGTCTATGCGTCAACATTTTGGGAATTTGGAAAGGGGATGTCAGCCCGAGTTCAATGACTCCTCATTTGTCAAAATCCGATCATGTGTTCGGAGGATATCGGCTTTGCCCCTGAATGTATAGCGGGTTAGTATGTGACGCCACCAGGAAAGTAGGCTATGGGTCAACATTTTGGAATTTTTGATTACACCTAGCTGCGAAGTCACCAGGAAAGTAGGCTATGGATTAACATTTTGAAACTTTTCGATCACCCCTCGTTGTGACGTTACCAGGAAAGTAGGCTATGGATTAACATTTTTGGAACATTTCGAACAGACCTCATAGGTGAGGTTAGGTTAGGCTAGGTTAGTTAAGCCATGGCCGCCATTTTGGTTAGCCGCCATTTTGGTTCGACGCCATTTTGGTTAGCCGCCATTTTAGTCAGTAGAAAGTAGGCTATGGGTCAACATTTTGGAATTTTTGATCACCCCTCGTTGTGACGTCACCAGGAAAGTAGGCTATGGGTTAACTTTTTGATCACACCTCGTAGGTGATGTCACCAGGAAAGTAGGCTATGGGTTAACATTTTAGAACTTTTTGATCACACCTCGTAGGTGAGGTTAGGTTAGGCTTGGTTAGTTAAGCTATAGCCGTCATCTTGTGACGTCATGGTCGCCATCTTGTACGACGTCATGAAGACGTCATGACCATGTGACGTCATGGTGACATCATGGCAGCCATCTTGTGTGATGTCATGGTGACGTCATGGCCGCCACTTTGGATGCGTCATGGCCGCCATCTTGCGCGCGAAATTCAACAACTGCTGACACTACTATTTAGAACCCGTACTGCCCCCCTACTTATTGAGAAGGGTCTGAGTAACAGCATACCGAATTTCAATAACCTCGTAATCGATAAATCGTCACGTTCAAGACTCGACGCCTGGAGCTGATCTACAAATAAGGTAAGTTAATGCTTGTGCATGCAGCCCCCATCCCCCAACTGCGACATATGCGAGCCGGCACTGATTTTCCACAGCCTCTACATCAATCAATTAAGACCATCTCGTGGTGTAGCATTTCTTGGCTGTCGCCTAAGAGGTCGGGTTCGATTCCTGGCTCTGTCTAGATTTTTTATTTTTGTCTGGGACCTGGAACGGGGTATACTCAGACCTACTCTGACTTACCAGTGAAATATAAATGAAGATCGAAACCGGTAGTCTATTTCATCTGAAGCGATGTGATGTATGATAAACATTCCAGCACGTACTATTGAAACTAGGCTAGTAGAATATGGATTTCAGCTTTTGATGAAGGTTATTTACAACAAAATCCTGAGGTAGAGGAAGAGAAAATTGCCTATGCTCGTCACGGCACGCAAACAGAAAAAAATGTAACAGGCAGTTCATGCAGTCTTGTTGGAATAATCTTTAACTAGTTCTACTTCCGCAGCAGAGCTGGAGGCCTGGTCCTCAAATTCCAGTCCTTGAAGGTTAATATTATTTAGTGTAGCTGGTGACCCTGACGTGATGATGGACAGCAAAGAATCCGAAATGCAGCCGAAAAGTGAAGTGGAAAAAGTCAGCGTCAAGTTACCGCCTTTTTTGACTGATTAACCGGTCATTTGGTTTTACCAAGCCGAAGCCCAATTCAAGATCGCCGGAATAACGACGGAATCATCAAGATTTAATTATCTACTCACACAGTTGGAACGAAGATCTGTGGAGAACATCTGGGATCTAGTAGCAAGTAAGAAAACGAACAACACGCCTTGAACGAGTACACCTTCTTCCTTCATCCAAAGACACACTCTTCGATGATGGTTGTGTTTGCTCATCACTCAAAGTCTCAGATGTTGATTGACATGTGGTGGTTGGGAGACCTTCAACAGGACCATCATGCAGAGAATATGCAGGCTTCAACCGATCAATGGAAACCTTCACATCTTTGTTTTTAATTGCAAGGGTAAAATACCTGTTGCTTGCTCATCATCCATTTCCACCTCATTCCAGTCAACAGAGTCATCATCGTTCGAATCACAATCTTCATTAGGACATAACTCTGTCATATCTGTGCAGCGATCAGAATGGTTTATTGAGCTTGATCGTTAGTCCAGGGGTTCATGTTTTAGACAGCGTTACTTTTGCTTAGGTAATCCACTATCTCCCGATAATGGAATTGTTTCAATAAGAAGCTGCTGAATACGTTTATATTACAACTGTGTTTCAAACCATTGAGGACATTGGCCAAGAGACTTGGCATTCCGAGAGGAACGTACGAAAATAAAGCCTTCACCTAGCTATTTCCAATAGATTACATGATTTGTATATGTTTCTACTATATACCGTACAGTATAAGTTTGATCTTCCTTTTATCATTTCCATATTTCATTGTCTGGAACTGATCTGGCCTCATCTGACCAAAACCAACTTAAAGGATATAGAACAAATTAAGTCTATCTTCCTAAAGACATTGTTGTGTGTATCGAAATTTACTCCGTCCTGGCTAATGTACGCGCTGGCTGCAGAGCCATTACGTATTGAGCAAATCAGACTACAAATGCAGCTTCCATCTAGCGTTGCCTATCAGGAACTTCTTGCGGAACTTCATTTAAAAAAGAAAGAAATATGGTTGGACTTCCATGGGACAGAAGCGATGTTATTATCTGACCGGAAGACAGCAGACCGGTTCCACCACTTATTACTTTATTCGCCCTCGTTTAGGGGCTGCGACAACGCGGTCATGTAGCCCCGTGTACTTTGGGTGTGTGTAGAATCTGTCGGATAACCGGTGTTAATTGTGATAACTGTATTAGTGTGTGTATCTGTAACGTAGGAACCTAAGAACGTTAGTCAAATGTTTAACCTATATATAATTTAGCTTCACACAGGTGTAATTAGAGGAAGGTTCTTTAACATGCCATAAATCTATGACATGGGACGGCCAGCTTTACTTCCCCTCCGAAGGAAGGCATACTGAGGGATTTTAATGTTCTTAAAAAATCCGACAACTTCGGTCGGGTTTGAACCCGCGATCATGGGCATAGAAGCTCAGCATATTACCAAGTAAGCCACCGAAGCCGCTGTTTGTATGTTGTGTTGTGCATAATAAATAATTAAAATAGCTTTTTAAGATATAACAAAGTGGCGACGAGGATAAAGAAAAACGGAAAACGCGAATAATGGGGGAACAACAGCAACTGTCGCAGCTAATTCAAGCCCTGAGCGGACTGGTAACCAACATGGCTCAACAACAACAACAACAACTTCAACAGCAAACACCGATGCAGCAACCACAGCAGCCGACAAGTATCAAAAGCATGTTACAGAAACAATCTTTAACATTTGAAACATTCATAGACGCTGCAGCGGTCGCCTAACTCTGGTAGATCGACGCAGCGGAGGACTTGGTGTTGGTGGTCCTCTCCCATTTCCATCCGGTTCTTGTCTTCCTGCCCTTGTAGCCGGGTCCTGGTTTGTGGTCGCTGTGCACTGTCCTTCTGAGAGTGGTGACGTGATTTAGGTACTCGATCCTTGTTTCGGCTTCTGTAGGCTGAAGTTGACGAGCGGGACTCCTGGCGTAACCGTATGATGGAGTCGTCTGGATTGTGGTGTAGTTGTACATTGTCCTCTTGCAGCTAGTGATGGATTTAGGTCCTCACTTCTTCCGTCGGCTTCTGTCGATGGGGTCTGTTGGCTGGGACTCCTCCTAGCCCCGTCGATCTGCTTCCCGCAACTGGTGACGTACTTGAGTCCTCTGCCTCGGATCTTCGCAATAAATCCACATGCAGCTTGATGACGTACCCCTGATCCAGTTTCACCATGTAGTGAACTCTTCCCAGCCTTTCAACAATGGTTACAAACTTCCACAGGTGTGACCCGGTGTAATTCCTGGATTGTACTCTTTCTCCAGGCTTGAAGAATTTCTTGAGTTGTGGGTGCACGTTCCTCTTTTCTTGTAGGTTGGTCTCCCCTTGTGGTCTGATGAGATCCAGTTTTGTTCGGAGCTTCCTTCCTTGATGAAATTCAGCTGGAGTTACATTGTTTTCGTTCGGTGTGGTGCGATATTTAAGAAGCAGTTTGTTTAACTTCTCTTGCATAGAGCCCATCTCTGTGGCCATGCATCTCAATTTTTGCTTTAGCGTCTGAATTGCACGTTCCGATGCTCCATTGGTCGCTGGGTGATTCGGTACAATAAATATCTGTTTTATTCCATTTGCTTGACAGAATGTTTGAAATTCATGTGACTTGAAGATGGCGGCATTATCACTCACCATTTGTTCAGGAAGTCCATTTCGTGAGAATATTTCATTTAATGCCACAATTGTGCTGGACCAAGTTGGAGCATGTTTGGAAAATTTAACTTCTATCCAACGTGTACTTGCGTAAATTACTACTAAGAAAAAGTATTCTTGAAATGGTCCTGCATGATCGTTATGTATTCGTTTCCAGGGTGCATCCGGTTGTTCCCAGCTGTGCAGAGGTACCTTCTCACGATTCTTCTTCACGAGGCAACAGGGTGTGCAACTCCTCACCATGTTTTCTATGTCTTCATCTATATATTTCCAGTAGCAGTAAGACGAGCAATCATTTTCTTTTTTTTTTTACCCCGGTGGGGTTGAATGTAGCTCATTGAGGACTGCTTGCTGTAGTGCTTTAGGGATCATTACTCGATTTCCTAGCATTATTACACCATTGTGTAGACTATATTCTAGGCTTGATACTTCCCCATTCGCTGTGTTTTCAGAGAAACAAGATCTTCATCCTCATTTGTTGATCTTCGTATCTCATCTACTGTGCGAGATTTGAAAGTGATTTAACCTGCTGTTCATTTGTCTTGTAGTCATCTGTCCTGAATTTCTCATCAATTTGATTCAATTGTACAGGAAGTCGGGATAAGTAATCAACATTTCCATGCTGTTTGGATGAGCGAGACCTGACTTCGTAATCAAACTCACTCAAAAATGGGCATACCGCAGAAGCCTGGTTGCTGATATAAGGGGAAAGGCTTTGTCTGGAGCAAATATTCTTTTCAGAGGGGTAGCATCTACGATTAAGGTGAAATGACTTCCATACAGATACTGGTAAAATCTTTTGATGCTCCAATATACAATGTAGCGTTGGCACAGCTGAAAGTAATATGAGAACAACAAAGTTCAAGTGGGATGTATGTCGTAATGTCAAGTGGGATGTATGTCGTAATGTAGCAAGTGTTTTTTAAATAGATATTAAGCTAACCCTTCCGTTTACATTTATGATTTGATAATACAGCCATTGTATTTTGAAGCCTAGTGCTCCATCCACTAAAATACCATATACGAAATATGTCAAAAATATTAACAGATTTAAAATCATATTAGCAGGTCATCAAAACTTAAAGAGTAGGTTAGCTAGGCTCACTTACCATTTGGTTTTAGATTCCTTGGAAATCTTGGCTTTATATTAAGCAATTCGGCCCAGTGGCGCCGAATCTTTTTTTTTTCAGGTCTAGCAGACACCCACCCCTCTCGTTCTGTGGGACCCCCCCCCCCCTTGTTAAACCGGACCCCTACCCCAATAATTACGTTTTACAGCTTATTTCGCACAGTTCTCCCCTTCTCTTCTCTCTCTCCCTTCTTTCCTTTCCTCTTTTCCATCTCCTTCCCTTTCCTCCTCTATCCGTAACCCCCCAACGGAACCCACCCCCCAAGGGGACCGGGAGACCCAGTCAGGTCTAGCGGTCGCTAGACCTCGACCATGGATTCGGCGCCCCTGATTCGGCCCTGTAGTCTAGTTCAAAGTCTTCACTCTTAAAGTGGAGGGAACATATCCTACTTGTTTGAGGGTTGAAATGATCTTTTCGCTTACATGCAGCAATCCACTGATTGCGAAGGCATGCGTCTATTGGAATCGTGAAAAACGACACGTCATTTCCAACTTTATAATAACTGTGATAAACTGCCACAGCACATCTTTGGCCTGGCATGATTATAAACAAAAGGGCTTAAAACACGTGTTTAAACCACTGCAATCCATTCAATATAATGTGTGGGAAAGTTGACTTTTCCTGCATATATCTCGTGCCTCGCGTGCTATGAGGAAACGTGTGACGTCACGTCCTCTCCCTTCCCTGCGCTATCCCCTCACCTAAGAGCTCCATATTGAGGCAACCTCTGTAGTTTAGTAGCCTTAATATAGGACAACTTTACTTTGCATTTATTTAAGATGTCCCTAGAGAAATGATAGCGCACATCTATGTGTTTTGTTCTCTGATGAAAACCTTCCTTCTCAGCCAACCTCTGAGCACTTTGACTGTCATTACACAACTGAATTGGACCTCCTCTCTTACACAACTCAAAGAAGAAACCTCTAAGGAACAGAGCTTCTTTACATGCTAAAGTCAGACCTATGTATTCTGCTTCAGTGCTAGACAGTGCCACAACTGGCTGTTTCTTACTTTCCCAAATTATTGGGCCTTCTGCATATTTAAATACATAACCACTCACAGATTTCTTGTCAGTTAAATTATTTCCAAAAGAAGCATCAACAAAACCCTTGACATCACATTCTGATATTTTATACATGATACCAACATCCACCGTACCCTTCAAGTATCTGAACACTCTCTGTATACATGTCCAATGTTTCTTACCATAGAAATTATTGAACTGACTCAAATAATTAGTTACATATGCAATATCTACCCTGGTACAAATGGAAAGTTATAACAAATCACCAATAGCCTGTTGATAGGGATAGGATTTGTCACAGGATGTGGATTTCTCCAACAACAAACCTGTTTCCATTGGAATTTTCACATGAGTACACTCTGGCATGTTAAACCTATCCAACACATCTAACAGATAACACTTCTGATCCAATCTAATACAATCTTTGCTTCTTTGAACTCTCATCCCCAGACATTCAGAGACTTGTCCCAAATCTTTGATCTTAAAATGAGAATGCAACACAGAATTAAGTCAAAATTCAGACTTTCACGACCGGCTTTGAAATAGGAATCTCTGTTTCGTGGGCTTATAGGCCGAGTTCTAAGGACATTTTGTCGTCCTGACGTTTCGTTGAAGACTGAGTTCAGCATGTTCACAGGTTACATGCTGAACGCAGTCTTGCTGAACGCAGTCTTCAGCGAAACGTAAGGACGACAAAATGTCCTTAGAACACGGCCTATAAGCCCACGAAACAGAGATTCCTATGCAACACAGACTTCAGTTTCTCCACTTGGACATGATTATTAAAAAATACAAAAAAATCAACATAGAGGGCAATAACAACAAAAGATGATGAATCTTTACAGTAATATACACATGGTTCATAGAGAGACTTCTTATAACCGATTTCAGTAAGAATTTCATGAACCGTCTCATACCAAGTGCGAGATGCTTGCTTCAAGCCATAAACAGGTTTTCGAAGCTTACAAACTTTAGAACTGTCACACTCATAGCCTTCTGGGAGGTACATATAAATATCATTTTTAAGAACGCCATTCAAAAAAGCTGTTGAAACATCAAGGTGATGAAATTCCATATCCATATTTACAGCAAGAGCAAAAAATAATCTTATAGATACTCTATTTATTTTTATTTTCAATCACTTAATTTCAACAGAACAACAACAATCAGTATCTCTCCATAGATTACATTATAGGCACTGCTAACTATATGTTCGTTCTTTTTCAACTGTTTGTTTTCTTTCTTATTATTCACAGCTACCTATATAATGTCCACAGCTACATGTCTCCTGCACCACGGCCGACTGAATACGAGCTGCGCTCTATACCGGCCTTGACATTCCCAGTCAGAACCCATGTATAACATGTAATTGGAAAGTTTCTACTCGTTGCCGGTAGAGCGCACTCCCCTCCCATTATAGGCGCGATAAGGAATGAGCTGTACAGTACGTATATTAAATGTGTAATCTCAGAAACCACTGGATGGATTTTGATGCTGCTTTCACCATTCTGTAAAGGTGATCTCGAGGAAGATTTGTGTAGAAAATAATTTATTTATGACCAAAGGGAGCCAAGCAGTAACGATTTCAGTGAAAAGGTCGAAAAAATAGCCTGGCGTCCCTGCGCTTTTTAAGCTTACGCTGGGCGAACCGTTAAAAATATCATTATATTATGAGTGTAAGAATTGTTCAGCGTGAGAAATTCTACAAAAAAGTCCGCGAGAGCATATCTCTATCTTCGATACATCGCCCACTGCACGTGTTTTTAGTTTGGACGGGAGGGGCATTTGGCTTGCACCTCGCCATTCTTAAATTACGTCTGACAGGAATTCCTTGCACATTCATAACTGTTCCCGGGCGAAGCCGGGGCGGGTTGCTAGTGACTCTATATAATTATTATCATTATAATTTCCGCATTATCAAAATTAAAATTATATCACTAAATAAAATAGCGTGCTAATAAATCTAAGAGAAATTAGACATACCTTGCACCTTCTTCGGGTACAAGGACACTACTCCTGCACCGTCTCATTAAAAGGAAAGAGAGGATCAAAATTACAGCCGGGAACAAGTAGCATCTAATCGTGTGTTGTGTTTTGTGCTAATAGATCTTTCGACAAATTATCAGATACCGTGTGCCTTCTTTTTCACGAAGCAGCTGTCAGGACGGGACTTACATAAACTTCTGCTGGACGTTATTCTCGAGGTTGAACAATGCGGTTTCATAATTATAATAACTGTCTCTGATAATCACAAAACTAACACTACAATGATGAGGCATTTAGAGGGAGGGAATTTGCAACCAATGGTCAATCACCCATACGACGAGTCTAGGAATGTATTCCCTAGTTTTGATCATTGTCACATTCTAAAAAAAAAAAAAAAAAACATTAGAACGCAGTTTCTGTAACGAGAGATGACTGATGGTACTGGAATAATTTCAGGGAAATACTTGTCATTACTATACACAATGCAAAAGGGTGAGATCGTCAAACCGGTCAGACACCTCACTAAAAAACACATCGAACCCACTAAATTTGAAAAAATGAATGTTCGGCGTGCCAAGGAAGTGTTCTCGTCAGAAGTTATTGGTGCCATTAGTACACTGAAAGAACATTGTGAGGTTTGAAGCCATTTTTCAGTGTTGCCTAAGTAAACAAAAGTTTGGGTGTTGACCGACTGAAAAGCACCAAACTTTTGTACACTGAAAGAAAATATAGGCATGCACCCGGAAGCGTACACATTCATGGACGCAGAAGCAACCATTTTTTTTTGAAAAACGTTAATAAATGGTTCGCTATGCATGACGTAAGCATCACATATCATCATATTCAGTCTAGAAATCCAGATAAAGGGCATTTTTTCTCATTAAATGTCAGTCGCCTAACTGGCTAGAGGAATATTTTCTTTCTTACCTTGAAACTTTGAAAGCTGCTAGTAACGCTGCTAGAAAGGACTTCCTGAGTTCTGAGACTTACGAAGCTACCTATACAATTAATCTCGGATTCAGCTGTCCAGTGCATAAGGTATCTTCTAAAAATGGGTAGAGGAAAGTCGCTAAATATGGGGAGTTTTTTTATAGGGCTCACATTAGACATGAGAAGGAACGGAATAATTTTGGTTTTCTCACCAATGTAAACCTCAGGCGATATACTATGTACTCGTATATTACAAATATGGGCACGTTTGATGTAATACCCTCTGATATTATTGTTAACTTTAAAAGTGCACTTTCCCCGTATTAGGCAACCGGGTTTCGTAATATGGGGAGGTGAGAAACCTCACGGTTATTTATAATAGGTACACTGAATAGTATACCCTACTAATTAAAGCATTAATTCTGACATTTTTTTTCGTGTGGCCTCCTGAGAGGCCGAGTGCAGGTCTTTCTAGTCGACGCCCGTGGGCGACCTGCGCGTCAGGATGAGAGATGGAATGGATGAAGATGAATGAAACTGGGCAAGGATGTGGAAGGAAGCGGCCGTGGCCTGTTAGAAGGTACCGTCCCAGCATTTGCCTGGTGTTGAAAAATGGGAAACCACGGAAAATCATTTCAAGGACGGCTGACGGTGGGGCTCGAACACACGCGTCTACCGAGTCAGCAGAGAGCTTGGCCCCATGGCCTAACGCTGCGCTTTAGCCAGCGTAGCCACTACTGTCGGTAATTCTGACAATGTAATGAAATCATGAACACAAATAGTACAAAAATACAAAAATGAATATTTTAAGTAAATAACAGTCCTAGTTTCCTGTTGCCGAGCTTCCAAACCGTTCAGCAGAAAAATGCATAAACTTTAATGAAAACCGAGTGATTCTGATCGAATTCAACCGTAACGAGGTGCAAGGTATGTCTAATTTCTCTTAGATTTATTAGCACGCTATTTCATTTTGTGATATAATTTGCATTTTGATATTGTGGGAATTATAATGATAATATAATAGTGTCACTAGCAACTCGCCCCGGCTTCGCCCGGGAACAGTTATGAATGTGCAAGGAATTCCTGTCAGACGTAATTTAAGAATGGCGAGGTGCAAGCCAAATCCCCCTCCCGTCCAAACTAAAAACACTTATAGTGGGCGATGTATCAAAGATAGAGATATGCTCACGCGGACTTTTTTGTACAATTTTTCATGCTGAACAATTCTTACACTCATAGTATATTGATATTTTTAACGGTTTGTCCTGCGTAAGCTTAAAAAGCGCACGGACGTAAAGTTCTTTCTTCGACCTATTCACTGAAATCTAAAATCGTTACTGCTTGGCTCCCTTTGATCATAAATAAATTATTTTCTACAGAAATCTTCCTCGATATTACCTGTACAGAATGGTGAAAGCCGCATCAAAATCCATCCAGTGGTTCTCGAGATTACCCGTGATATCCAAGAATCGGGGACTTTGTTTTACACTAAGTAGAGATAAGTCTTAGTCGTGCAATGCTTGGTGAACAGCGCTGTGTGAGCAGTTGAGTAACTAACAAGATTTCATGGAAAAGGTCTCATTGTCTAGGCCGGTATGAGCGCATTCAGTCGGCCGTGCCTGCACCTACACCACTCCCCCACCAGTAACATAGTTACGCTTCTACAAGCAGGAGTAAAACTATTACCATACACTAACAATACAATTAAAATTACTGTAAGCACTACTGAAAACGAACTGGCAATCTCACAGTACGTCCAGAGTGTGATGTCTTGATGATGGTAGTATCCTTCTTATTCGCTATGGCATGAGGTGGTACTGCAGTGTCTTGTTGATGATTGGCTGGGCTTGAAACAGGAGAAGGATCTGGGGTCTCTTCATCTGGTGCCAAGATGTAGGCTGGTTTTATTCTGCCTATCGATACATTTACTTGTTTGCCTTTCATTAGTAGTGTGAAGAATTTCTCATATCTCTTCTCAACAGGAAAAGGACCATCATAAGGTGGTATCAGTGGCTTCTTTACTTTGTCATTCCTCAAGAAGACATGAGTACATGATTTGAGGTCTCTATGTACAAATACACTTCTGGTAGTTTTATGATAAGATGGAATAGGCTTAAGTGCTGTCATCTGTTTTTGTAATCGGCAGACGAAGGTGTCTGGGTCAGTTGTTGTTGATGGCATTTCAAAAAACTCTCCAGGTAACTTAATAGTCTTACCATAGACCATCTGTACAATAGAATAGTCAGAATTGCTTTTTATGGCTGCACGCAACCCAAGAACCACTGTAGGCAAAACATCTGTCCATTTATGGGAATTATGTGCTCATTGAGATTTTGATGGTCGAAATATTCCGTTATCCAGCAGGAACTGAAATTCTTGTTTGGCAATCTGGAGCCTCTTCGGATCTAACCGTCTGGCTTTTGAGAATACCGGTTGACCGTTGTTAACTATTTGATGTTTAATATCGTGTGTTATCAGGGTAGGGGTTAAGTTTGGTGTTGTTAATCTTGGATATTGTGCATGAATGTCACTGTATTTGAAATTTGTATTCATAGAGCTAATAACATCGCATTCTGGAGTGACTGTAACTTCGCCCTTAACACCAAGCTGAGTTACACCGTCAATTAATTGTTTATTATGAAGGTCCACAAGTAAATGGAACTGTTTAAGAAAATCTGCTCCAATTATACCTTTGTTTATTTTAGCTACCACAAATGGCCACTGGAATTTTCGCCTTAGTCCCAAGTTCACAGTCAATATTTTGATACCACAGGTTGGTATTTCCGTATTGTTGACTGCATACAGTTTATACATACATACATACATACATACATACACATACATGGTTTATTTGCAAATGTGGACACTGTCCATGGTGGCAAATTACAATAAATACACAAAACAATTCACAACCACAAAAAATTTAGAAAATTAGGACTAATTAGAAAATAAGTAATAGTTGCTAAGAGAAGAAACCGGTAATCGTAAAAATAATCATTCTAATAACAGAAATAAACATAAAATACTAAACATTTACACTTTCTTTCATTGCTTCAACTTATGCACCGTTCATCACTGCCTCTTAATCTGGTGCTTTTTCACCAACTCCTTAAATTTACCAACATCAGAATGCCCCCTGGCAAACTGTTCCATTCTATTTCCCCCCTCCCAATGAACGAATATTTGCCCCAGTTACTTTTCCACTGACTTAATTTCAATTTACAACAATGACTGTATCTGCCCATATATGAACTTTCCTTTCCCAATCTCTCATGAATATCTTCCCATGCAATTTCCTCCTTGTAAGCTAAGAAAATACCCCCTAGTCTTGCTCTTGAACGTCTATCAGCCAGACTTTCCCATCCCAAATCCTGTATCATCCTACTCACACTACTCGTCGATCTGTGGTCCTCCATTACATACCTGGCGGCCTTCCTTTGCACTCCTTCCAATTCCTTTATTAAATATATTTGGTATGGATCCCACACTCCCCCAGCATATTCCAGCAGAGGACGGACTAGGGACATGTATGGCCTTTCCCTAATCTCTCTGCCAGCGCCTTTAAATACTCGCATAACCATATGTAGTGACTTGTATGATTTCTTTACTATTTCCCTTATATGCTTACCCCAGTGAAAATTCCCACCCCCCACAGTTTCACCTAAATACCTACATTCGTCCCCAAATACAACTTTATTTTCCCCCACTGAATATTCAAAAACAATATGATTCCTTTTGTTAACAAATCTCACTGCCTGACATTTCTTTGAATTTATCATCATATCACTTTTATCCGCCCAGCTTTGTATGTCCGTCAAGTCCCTCTGCAATATGCCGCAGTCATCCGGGTGATTTATCCTCCTGTATACTACTATATCATCAGCAAATAATCTTATCTGGGATGATATTTTAACTCCTATGTCGTTTATGTAAATGAGAAATAGTAAAGGACCCAATTTACTCCCCTGAGGTACCCCCCTCCCCACCCTAGACTGTTCTGACACTGACCCACCAACCCTTACCCTCTGACTTCTCCCCTCCAAAAATGATCTCACCCATTGAACTACTCTCCTGTCCAATCCTATAGCCTCCATTTTCCTTAACAGAATACCATGATTGACCCTATCAAAAGCCTTTGATAGGTCAACTGCAATGCAGTCAACTTGACCTCTGTTAATACCTAAATTGTCATGCTTTGTTGCTGGCCAAATTGAAACATCCGCTCCACTGTCTACAAGGAACTGCACTCCCGTTTCTTTATCTCTCACAAATAACCGGGATTTGCGGCACAACTCATGACCTTCTGCAGCAGAACGTGCCGCTAATTCTACTGCTGTTTCTCGTTTTCCGGATTCTTCCATCCGCACGGTTGTTTACATTTATCTGGGTAACATCTTGAGCCAAATTTAAAATGATAGTAACACAATTTCCCATCTGGATTGAATTTTCTGGTTGAGCGGCTGCGACTTCTACTTCGCCTGGGACTACGATGTGTTGCTCGTGAGTGATGTCTTCCGATTGGGATAGCTGCTATTTGTTGTTCCAATGCGGTAATTTTAGCTACGATTTCATCCAGTGTTGCACTGCTACTTGAAGAGCACTGACTTGGGGGTTTTGTGGCACTATACAGTTCAGTACGTGGATTCATTTCTAGTATTTTATCTGTCATTATTGCAATTTTCTCCAATTCCTCATCACTAACTAGCAATATGTTTTTTACTGAGTTTGGAAGTTTGTCTAGCCATAGTGTCCTGAAGACTTTGTTTGAAATATCTTCGCCTGCCGGGGATTGCATTTTGCGCAGCAGCTGACTTGGTTTGAGGTTACTTAAGTCAATTCCTGTTATTATTCGCTTTATTTTCTTATCTTCACTTTCTTTGAAGATGTTGAGGAATCTTTCTTTTGCGGCGGCATATTTATAGGAGTTATCACAACTAATGATATCCCATATGTTTTCCACATATTTCGGTTCTAATTGCGAAACCAAGTAATTAAATTTAGTCTCTTCAGAGGTTATCCTGTTAAACGCAAATTGTGCTTCGATCTGGTAAAACCAAATTTCTGGTTTATCGGCCCAGAACGGTGGAATTTTAACAGACCACTAACCTCAACTTCACTGGTAGTGCCATTAGACGTTAGCGCAGCATTATCACTATTTTCAGTCATTTCTTGAATCACGTCGGGGTCACCAATTTATAGATACTCTATTTATTTTTATTTTCAATCACTTATTTTCAACAGAACAACAACATTCAGTACCTCTCCATAGATTACATTATAGGCACTGCTAACTATATGTTCGTTCTTTTTCAACTGTTTGTTTTCTTTCTTATTATTCACAGCTACCTATATAATGTCCACAGCTACCTATATCATGTCTCCTGCACCTACACCACTCCCCCACCAGTAACATAGTTACGCTTCTACAAGCAGGAGTAAAACTATTACCATACACTAACAATACAATTAAAATTACTGTAAGCACTACTGAAAACGAACTGGCAATCTCACAGTACGTCCAGAGTGTGATGTCTTGATGATGGTAGTATCCTTCTTATTCGCTATGGCATGAGGTGGTACTGCAGTGTCTTGTTGATGATTGGCTGGGCTTGAAACAGGAGAAGGATCTGGGGTCTCTTCATCTGGTGCCAAGATGTAGGCTGGTTTTATTCTGCCTATCGATACATTTACTTGTTTGCCTTTCATTAGTAGTGTGAAGAATTTCTCATATCTCTTCTCAACAGGAAAAGGACCATCATAAGGTGGTATCAGTGGCTTCTTTACTTTGTCATTCCTCAAGAAGACATGAGTACATGATTTGAGGTCTCTATGTACAAATACACTTCTGGTAGTTTTATGATAAGATGGAATAGGCTTAAGTGCTGTCATCTGTTTTTGTAATCGGCAGACGAAGGTGTCTGGGTCAGTTGTTGTTGATGGCATTTCAAAAAACTCTCCAGGTAACTTAATAGTCTTACCATAGACCATCTGTACAATAGAATAGTCAGAATTGCTTTTTATGGCTGCACGCAACCCAAGAACCACTGTAGGCAAAACATCTGTCCATTTATGGGAATTATGTGCTCATTGAGATTTTGATGGTCGAAATATTCCGTTATCCAGCAGGAACTGAAATTCTTGTTTGGCAATCTGGAGCCTCTTCGGATCTAACCGTCTGGCTTTTGAGAATACCGGTTGACCGTTGTTAACTATTTGATGTTTAATATCGTGTGTTATCAGGGTAGGGGTTAAGTTTGGTGTTGTTAATCTTGGATATTGTGCATGAATGTCACTGTATTTGAAATTTGTATTCATAGAGCTAATAACATCGCATTCTGGAGTGACTGTAACTTCGCCCTTAACACCAAGCTGAGTTACACCGTCAATTAATTGTTTATTATGAAGGTCCACAAGTAAATGGAACTGTTTAAGAAAATCTGCTCCAATTATACCTTTGTTTATTTTAGCTACCACAAATGGCCACTGGAATTTTCGCCTTAGTCCCAAGTTCACAGTCAATATTTTGATACCACAGGTTGGTATTTCCGTATTGTTGACTGCATACAGTTTATACATACATACATACATACATACATACATACATACACATACATGGTTTATTTGCAAATGTGGACACTGTCCATGGTGGCAAATTACAATAAATACACAAAACAATTCACAACCACAAAAAATTTAGAAAATTAGGACTAATTAGAAAATAAGTAATAGTTGCTAAGAGAAGAAACCGGTAATCGTAAAAATAATCATTCTAATAACAGAAATAAACATAAAATACTAAACATTTACACTTTCTTTCATTGCTTCAACTTATGCACCGTTCATCACTGCCTCTTAATCTGGTGCTTTTTCACCAACTCCTTAAATTTACCAACATCAGAATGCCCCCTGGCAAACTGTTCCATTCTATTTCCCCCCTCCCAATGAACGAATATTTGCCCCAGTTACTTTTCCACTGACTTAATTTCAATTTACAACAATGACTGTATCTGCCCATATATGAACTTTCCTTTCCCAATCTCTCATGAATATCTTCCCATGCAATTTCCTCCTTGTAAGCTAAGAAAATACCCCCTAGTCTTGCTCTTGAACGTCTATCAGCCAGACTTTCCCATCCCAAATCCTGTATCATCCTACTCACACTACTCGTCGATCTGTGGTCCTCCATTACATACCTGGCGGCCTTCCTTTGCACTCCTTCCAATTCCTTTATTAAATACATTTGGTATGGATCCCACACTCCCCCAGCATATTCCAGCAGAGGACGGACTAGGGACATGTATGGCCTTTCCCTAATCTCTCTGCCAGCGCCTTTAAATACTCGCATAACCATATGTAGTGACTTGTATGATTTCTTTACTATTTCCCTTATATGCTTACCCCAGTGAAAATTCCCACCCCCCACAGTTACACCTAAATACCTACATTCGTCCCCAAATACAACTTTATTTTCCCCCACTGAATATTCAAAAACAATATGATTCCTTTTGTTAACAAATCTCACTGCCTGACATTTCTTTGAATTTATCATCATATCACTTTTATCCGCCCAGCTTTGTATGTCCGTCAAGTCCCTCTGCAATATGCCGCAGTCATCCGGGTGATTTATCCTCCTGTATACTACTATATCATCAGCAAATAATCTTATCTGGGATGATATTTTAACTCCTATGTCGTTTATGTAAATGAGAAATAGTAAAGGACCCAATTTACTCCCCTGAGGTACCCCCCTCCCCACCCTAGACTGTTCTGACACTGACCCACCAACCCTTACCCTCTGACTTCTCCCCTCCAAAAATGATCTCACCCATTGAACTACTCTCCTGTCCAATCCTATAGCCTCCATTTTCCTTAACAGAATACCATGATTGACCCTATCAAAAGCCTTTGATAGGTCAACTGCAATGCAGTCAACTTGACCTCTGTTAATACCTAAATTGTCATGCTTTGTTGCTGGCCAAATTGAAACATCCGCTCCACTGTCTACAAGGAACTGCACTCCCGTTTCTTTATCTCTCACAAATAACCGGGATTTGCGGCACAACTCATGACCTTCTGCAGCAGAACGTGCCGCTAATTCTACTGCTGTTTCTCGTTTTCCGGATTCTTCCATCCGCACGGTTGTTTACATTTATCTGGGTAACATCTTGAGCCAAATTTAAAATGATAGTAACACAATTTCCCATCTGGATTGAATTTTCTGGTTGAGCGGCTGCGACTTCTACTTCGCCTGGGACTACGATGTGTTGCTCGTGAGTGATGTCTTCCGATTGGGATAGCTGCTATTTGTTGTTCCAATGCGGTAATTTTAGCTACGATTTCATCCAGTGTTGCACTGCTACTTGAAGAGCACTGACTTGGGGGTTTTGTGGCACTATACAGTTCAGTACGTGGATTCATTTCTAGTATTTTATCTGTCATTATTGCAATTTTCTCCAATTCCTCATCACTAACTAGCAATATGTTTTTTACTGAGTTTGGAAGTTTGTCTAGCCATAGTGTCCTGAAGACTTTGTTTGAAATATCTTCGCCTGCCGGGGATTGCATTTTGCGCAGCAGCTGACTTGGTTTGAGGTTACTTAAGTCAATTCCTGTTATTATTCGCTTTATTTTCTTATCTTCACTTTCTTTGAAGATGTTGAGGAATCTTTCTTTTGCGGCGGCATATTTATAGGAGTTATCACAACTAATGATATCCCATATGTTTTCCACATATTTCGGTTCTAATTGCGAAACCAAGTAATTAAATTTAGTCTCTTCAGAGGTTATCCTGTTAAACGCAAATTGTGCTTCGATCTGGTAAAACCAAATTTCTGGTTTATCGGCCCAGAACGGTGGAATTTTAACAGACCACTAACCTCAACTTCACTGGTAGTGCCATTAGACGTTAGCGCAGCATTATCACTATTTTCAGTCATTTCTTGAATCACGTCGGGGTCACCAATTTATAGATACTCTATTTATTTTTATTTTCAATCACTTATTTTCAACAGAACAACAACAATCAGTACCTCTCCATAGATTACATTATAGGCACTGCTAACTATATGTTCGTTCTTTTTCAACTGTTTGTTTTCTTTCTTATTATTCACAGCTACCTATATAATGTCCACAGCTACCTATACCATGTCTCCTGCACCTACAATCTCAATGTACTATACCGCACTACAGGTGCAAAAGTTTCCAGATAATTAACTGCGTACCGTTGAGAACAACCTTTAGCCACTAAGCGTGCTTTAAATTTAGACACATTACCTTCAGTATTACGTTTCACTTTAAACACCCATTTGCATCTTACAATATTTGTTCCATCAGGTTTCTCAACTAATGTCCATACATCATTATCATGAAATGACTTGAGTTCTTCCTCCATCGCCTTTTTCCATAGCATGCCATCCTTACCGTTAAGTGCTTCAGACACAGTGGTTGGTTCCACATAACCACCACTTTCAGCAAAATAGACTTCATAATCAGGAAATTGTTTTGGGCGTCTCTCCGTTAAAGGGTACCACCTACCTGCGTTTTCTGGAACACCAAACTAGTCAATCTCATCATTTTCATCATCATGAATTACAACAATGTCTTCATTAACCTGAGCAATACCTGGAACATCAATGTTGTCACTAACCTGACCAGCAACTGAAACTTCAATGATTGGCAGATTATTATCCTGTCCAATTCTGTTTTCATCATTATTTACAATGTCATGCAACGGACAATACATTACATCGCTCATTTCAACATTTTTCTCAGCATACCTGGTGAATTTATGTTCTACAAATTTAACACTGTGCTCTACAAATATATCTTTAGGTTTACTGGGATCAAACAGGCGGTAACCTTTATTTTCCCCATCATACCCAAAAAACACAAAACATTTGCTTCTGGGTTCCAATTTGCTAGTACGCACTTGTTTTGGAACATGGGCATAAGCATCGCAACCGAATATTTTCATATTCTCATGACTTACAGCTTTACCATTCCACAATTCCTCTGGTATGGCATTATCAACTTTACTATGAGGACTCCTGTTCAAAATATGCACTGCCGTATTGGCTGCTTCTGCCCACAGTTTTTCAGAACATCCTGCTGTAAACAACATGCATCTAACCCTTTCCATAATGGTACGATTGTGACGTTTGGCTACGCCATTTTGTTCAGCTGTATACCTTACAGTTTTCTGTTGCACAATCCCTTTTTCCTTGAAATATTTGTTCAGGTCAGAATTGGCAAATTCCTTACCATTGTCAGATCTAAAAATCTTTGGTGTCTTACCTTTCTGAGTTTCACAATATGCAACAAAATCCTTGACTTTCTCCTTGGTTTCAGATTTTTGTTTCAAAAAATAAACAAAAATCTTCCTGGAAATATCGTCAATTATTGTCATCATGTATTTAACACCATTCCAGGTATCAGGGAGCTGCCCACACAGATCAGAGTGCACCAAGTCCAAAAATCTTTCACTCCTCGAGTGACTTACCTGTGGAAATGACTGCCTTTGCTGCTTCCCGAGAACACATGGTTCACACAATTCCTTTGGTATTTCCTTAAATTTAACAACATCAGACATTTGACTTAAGACTTGTAACTTCTGTTGTCCAACGTGGCCCAACCGCTGATGCCACAAATTGTAATCAGAAACATCACCAACAAGGGCATACATATCTTGGTTAACATTTAGATAATATAGACCATTCAAAACTGAACCAGTAGCTAGCATGCTACCATACACTGAGCAATTCTCTGAATCCAAGATTTCACATCCATTTTTGTTAAACACAACAACAGCACCCCCTTTAATCATCTGACTTACCGACAGCAAGTTAACACCCAGTCCTGGAACATGTATTACGTCTGACAGATTATTAATACTGTCGCTTACATTCAGTGCAATGGCACCAACTCCTTGTACAGACAACTTATCATTGTTACCAATTACAATGTTTATATCAGGATCATCATTGCATTTATAATTTGACATAAGTTTAACATTAGGAGACATGTAAGCACTACAGCCAGAATCAATGACGAAACAATTCTTTGGTACGTGAGCAGTTAAAGCACAAATCAGACTTTTATTGGATTTTGGACACTTCGGAGCACAAATCAGACTTTTATTGGATTTTGGACACTTCGGTGCACTTTGAACTTTTTTCTTCTGTGGACAAGTATCTCTGCCGTGACCCTTTTCACCATAAATCCAACCCTTCCAATGACTCTTGTCAACTGCTTTCTCACTAGAGCTCTTTCGTTTCTTGACATACCTGACTTCCTTCTTGGTGTTGCTGTACAGGGCTGCCCCATCAGCTGACTTCTCACCATGACTTCGGCGAAAGCTTTCGTCCAATAAGATAGACTTGATGCGGTCCAACTGTAGTTCATCCGATGTTGAGGTTACGGTAATAACTAAGTTATCGTATTCATCAGGAAGACCTCGAAGTATCATAGCAGCAACAAACTTATCAGCGACAGGCTCATCAACAGCTTCTATCTTCTGTGTAACTGACATTCCTCCATGAAATCGAAATCTGATAACTTGAGTGAGCAAAGATTTCGCAACAGCGGGATATACCTCCAATTCCCTTTATCTTCAAAAGCCTTTTCAAGGGCATGCCAGGCATCCTTAGCTTTTGCACAGTCTCGAACATAGGGATAATTGTGAACAGCCACCATGAGACATATATTCCGCCAGCGCTCTCTCGTCATGCCGATCATGTCCCTCCGACACATCTGTGCCTCGGACACTGGCCCACAATCCATGCTTTTTGAGATAATTTGACATCCCAAAAGACCAGTTCGAATAATCCTCCCGACCACTCAATTTCGGAAACCCATAGGCACAAGGACTCGAAGCATGTTCACTCATTTTGCCTTCTCACTTTAAAGTTCACTGAAGAAAATGATCACAGAACACCGTTATGTCTGGGCCCATAACCTATTGAAACTTCTTATGCTATGCATGGGTTTCTATTGTATCAGTTAAACACGGGCTGAACGGATTAAAATACACGAGCACATGTTGACTTAGATTGTATTAAACAAGACACAAGATACAGACAAAAGGAAAAGAACATACTGTAAAGTCAAAGAATATACATTTGACAAAAGACAAACGATATTTACATGCGAGCGAGATTAGAAAGTACGAGAAATATTAATTCTATTCAACAATAATAAATAGTAAAAATAGTTTTTTAAGATATAACACCAGTCCTAAAAGAACTGTAGGTAGGACGTCTGTCCATCTGATCACTCTGTGAGCTCTGATAGTAGCCTTTAGAGTGCGGTGGAAACGTTCAATTCTGCCATTGCGTTTACATCCGCATAGTCTTGCAAGTGATTGAAAAAGTTCGGTTTGAAACTGCTTCCCTTGGTCAGAAATTATCTTGGAAGGAACATCAAATCTTGCAATCCAATTGATATAAAATGCTTGTGCAACTGATTCTGCTGTAATGTTCGTTAGAGGAACTACCTCCATCCAACCAGTAAATCTGTCGATACAGGTGAGACAATAAATATGAAACCTTCAGAGGGTGGTAAAGGTCCAATGAGGTCCACATGAATAGTACTGAATCGGTGATCCTCTTCAGTAAATATACCCACAGGAGCCTTGGTGTGCCTTGAGACATTGCTTCTTTGACGGATGAGACAGGATCTGGTCCAAAGAGATAGGTCTTTCTTCATATTGGTCCAGACTGCTTTTGATGTTAGTAGCTTCACATTAGCCCGTACACCTGGATTTGACATGCTATGATAATGATGGAATAGTTGACGACGAAATTGTAAGGTATGTATGGTCTGATAGAGGATGTTGAAATATCACACCATAATGGCTTCCCAGATGGTAATGGATAATATTTGAATTTAAGAGAAGTTTGGGGGTTTTCTCGCAAGTCCTCGAGTTCTTTATCTTTTTTCCTGATTCGTAGCAATTTCATCATCGTTTATTAACGACATCTTCTCCAGTCTTGACAGATTGTCAGCTACTATGTTGTATTTTCCTGAGATGTGAATCAAATATGTTGTAGGCTGACGTATGTAGGCCTATTGCAAATTTCGTTGTTGGCTAGGTGAAGCTTTTTCATTATTTTGCCTACATGCATATGCCAAAGGCTTATGATCCGTGAATACTGATAATTTCCTGCATTTTAATAAATGCTTGGAATACTTAATAGAGAGGTATATTCCTAGGAGTTCTCTATCATAGGTACTATACCGTCTCTGAGTATCACTCAATTTCATGGAGTAAAATCCAATAGGACTCCAACAATTATTATTATATTGCTGCAATACAGCGCCTACTGCAAAGTCAGATGCATCAGCAAACAGTGCTGATAGTTGGAATCAGGACATGTTAATAATGCAGCATTTGCCAAATTATCTTCCTGGTGTCATTTTTCATTGATCCTTTTAGAAATTCATGTAGAAGAGATTGATTGCTGGCTGCATTCCACACTCGACATGGCCTACACTTAAATAGGTTAGGAAAAGAGTATCTTAGTGATGAAATCTGCAAAATTGTAAATTCAAATGGTAAGAATAGTTCAACAGTAATATCTTTAGAGTGGAAGCAGGGAAACTTGTAAATGAAGCCAAACGTGAGGTTTGGCATTCAGATCTTTCGATGTCAAATTTAACAGAGTGCAACAAAGGTATTTCGGATTTGTCTAACAACAATAATAATAACAATTATGATAATAATAATAATGTAAATAAATCACCAACACAAGCTTGCAAAAGTAACAAATTTAAAATTTACCACCAGAATGTTCAGTCTCTCTATAATAAAATTGATTACATAAATCTAATGCTTAAAAATAAACTTAAAGACATCTCAGCACTATGTATTTCAGAACATTGGCTGGAAGAGGAACAACTCGAATTAATTCAATTCCCAGGGTTTATACAAGCTAGTAAATACTCTATATCTATTATTAGCCATGGTGGTACCTGTATCTTCTTAAGAAATAATTTAGATCATGAACAGTTAACAGCTTATGATTATCTAATTTTGGAACAGGATTTTGAATTCTCTGCCGTAAAAATACAGCAGTTTAAGTTAATAATTGTATGCGTATGCCGTTCTCGGTCAGGAAAGTTTCCTTTATTTATAGATAAATTAGAATTGTTACTCAATAACATGAGCAATGTAAATTACGATATAATAATTTGTGGGGATGTAAATGTGGATTTCTTAAAATTTGATAGAAATTGTGAATTATTAACACAGTTACTAATTTCCTATGGACTGAAACCTACAGTAAATACCCCAACAAGAATAACAAAATTTAGTAAAACCACTCCTGATCAATTTTTTTAAAATACAGATAAATATCACCATTCAATAGAAGTCTATTGTCCGGGTTTTAGTGACCACCATGGACAAATACTGAGTTTTGAAGTACCCGAAACAATCAATGATAATGATAATGGAGTAAAATCAAAGTGCAGGTCATTCACTGAAACAAATGTTATATATTTCAATGACTTATTAAATAAGGAAACATGGTCAGAAATGTATAAACTAGAAAATGTAAATGATAAATTTAATGCATTTAACAGTACCCTAAAACACTATCTTGAAACAGCATTCCCCTTTAGACAAAGAACTGTTCAAAATAACAAAACTAGCAATTGGATAACAACAGGGATTAGAAATTCATGCCAAAGAAAGAAATTTCTACACAAATTATATAAACAATACCACACAACGTCTGAATTCAATTTATACTACAAAAATACACTAGCATATTAAATAAGGTAATAAGACTAGCAAAGAAAATGCATAATGATAATTTTATTTCCCAATCGTCTAATAAAAACAGGGCTATGTGGTCCGTGATAAAGAAAGAAACTGGAAAATCTGCTAAATTACACTGACTAGAAATAATAAAGTGATTAATAGTCCAGAGGAAATAGCAAACACTTTTAATGACTATTTTCTGGAAATTCCACAAAAATTATTAAATAAATCACAGGTAAATACACTAAATTCTAATAATAAATATATGTAGTGATTCTTTATTTATAAATCATGTCACAAGTGAAGAGGTAAGAATAGTTATAAAAGAGCTAAAAAGTAAATTCTGTGCTGGCATTGATGGCATCCCTGATGCAATTTTAAAGAAATGTGCAGAAAATATAATAAATCCACTTCTCAGGAACTTACCCGGATATTTTGAAGTTATCAAAAGTAATTCCAGTGCACAAAAACGGTTCAAAAGATGAATTAGATAACTATCGTCCTATTACATTACCAACTGGTCTTGCAAAAATTGTGGAAAAAATCATGTATAAGAGACTGATAAGTTTTATAGAAAAAAATAAAATATTATCAAACTCACAACATGGATTCAGAACGGAAAAATCTACACAGACAGCAATTTATGAATGCATTAAAAGTATACTGAAATTAATTGACAATAAGGAACATGTAACTGGCCTATTCTTGGATTTATCGAAAGCATTTGATGTTGTTGACCATAAAATCCTCCTCACAAAACTAAATCAATATGGTGTTAGAGGTCTAGCTAATAAATGGACAGAGTCTTACTTAACAAGGCGTAAACAAATAGTAAGATTGAGACACAAGGATGATGGAACCAAATTACTTAATGGAACATTGTCCAATGAGGGAATTATTAAATTTGGAATACCCCAGGGATCGGTTTTGGGCCCACTACTCTTTCTTCTATATATCAATGATATAACACAGCACGTTCATTCACATAAGGAAATTTTGTTTGCGGACGACACAACACTCGTAATAAAAGGTGAAACTAAGTAGATCATACAGCAGTCTGCTGACTCCGTTACAGGAGAGTTAACCAAATGGTCACAAGATAATCGCCTCATAATAAACTATAAAAAAACAGTATGTCTAAATTTCCACACTATACAGAATAGGAATCCTGCGAAGCCCAATATAACATTAAATGGTCATCAAAAAGAAAATAAATCAGAAACAAAGTTTTTAGGACTATGGATACAACATGACTTGAAATGGAATAAACATATACAATATCTGAATACTAAACTGAACTCGATGTGCTTTGCGTTACGTATTTTGAAAACCTGCACTAGCATGCACACATTAAGAAATACTTATTTTGCTTATTTCCATTCATACTTATGATATGGGGTCATATTTTGGGGTATGTCGGCAGATGTACTAAGCATGTTTAGGATACAAAAGAGAGTGATTAGAATTATGGCAAATGTAAACACTAGAGAATCATGTAGACCTCTGTTTAAAAATTTAAACATTTTCCCACTGCCCTGCATATATATCTTTGAAAGTATTATGTTTTTTAAAAAGAATTTAATGAATAAGGGTGCTTTTCTTAAAACAAACAATGATGTTCATATGCATAACACAAGACAAAATCAAAACATTCATATTTCACACACACACACAAGCATATATCAATCGGAACTTTTCACACAGGAGTTAAATTATACAATAAACTACCCCAGTATATAAAACTTGCCCCAAAAATAAAAACCTTTGATAGAATGTTGAAAGCTTATTTGAAGTGCAATTGTTTTTACTCTGTAGTTGAATATCTTAGTGTATAGGAGTGATGAAATCTATAATTATATTTTACTTTCCTATTTTAATTGTAATACCTAGCTGTAAGTTGCTTTATTTATATAATTAAGTTTTGTGGTGTTTGAAGCCATATTTCCACTTCTCAGGAACTTACCCGGATATTTTGAAGTTATCAAAAGTAATTCCAGTGCACAAAAACGGTTCAAAAGATGAATTAGATGACTATCGTCCTATTACATTACCAACTGGTCTTGCAAAAATTGTGGAAACAAATCATGTATAAGAGACTGATAAGTTTTATAGAAAAAAATAAAATATTATCAAACTCACAACATGGATTCAGAACGGAAAAATCTACACAGACAGCAATTTATGAATGCATTAATAGTATACTGAAATTAATTGACAATAAGGAACATGTAACTGGCCTATTCTTGGATTTATCGAAAGCATTTGATGTTGTTGACCATAAAATCCTCCTCACAAAACTAAATCAATATGGTGTTAGAGGTCTAGCTAATAAATGGACAGAGTCTTACTTAACAAGGCGTAAACAAATAGTAAGATTGAGACACAAGGATGATGGAACCAAATTACTTAATGAAACATTGTCCAATGGGGGAATTATTAAATTTGGAATACCCCAGGGATCGGTTTTGGGCCCACTACTCTTTCTTCTATATATCAATGATATAACACAGCACGTTCATTCACATAAGGAAATTTTGTTTGCGGACGATACAACACTCGTAATAAAAGGTGAAACTAAGTAGGTCATACAGCAGTCTGCTGACTCCGTTACAGGAGAGTTAACCAAATGGTCACAAGATAATCGCCTCATAATAAACTATAAAAAAACAGTATGTCTAAATTTCCACACTATACAGAATAGGAATCCTGCGAAGCCCAATATAACATTAAATGGTCATCAAAAAGAAAATAAATCAGAAACAAAGTTTTTAGGACTATGGATACAACATGACTTGAAATGGAATAAACATATACAATATCTGAATACTAAACTGAACTCGATGTGCTTTGCGTTACGTATTTTGAAAACCTGCACTAGCATGCACACATTAAGAAATACTTATTTTGCTTATTTCCATTCATACTTATGATATGGGGTCATATTTTGGGGTATGTCGGCAGATGTACTAAGCATGTTTAGGATACAAAAGAGGGTGATTAGAATTATGGCAAATGTAAACACTAGAGAATCATGTAGACCTCTGTTTAAAAATTTAAACATTTTCCCACTGCCCTGCATATATATCTTTGAAAGTATTATGTTTTTTAAAAAGAATTTAATGAATAAGGGTGCTTTTCTTAAAACAAACAATGATGTTCATAGGCATATCACAAGACAAAATCAAAACATTCATATTTCACACACACACACAAGCATATATCAATCGGAACTTTTCACACAGGAGTTAAATTATACAATAAACTACCCCAGTATATAAAACTTGCCCCAAAAATAAAAACCTTTGATAGAATGTTGAAAGCTTATCTGCAGTGCAATTGTTTTTACTCTGTAGTTGAATATCTTAGTGTATAGGAGTGATGAAATCTATAATTATATTTTACTTTCCTATTTTAATTGTAATACCTAGCTGTAAGTTGTTGTATTTATAGAATTAAGTTTTGTGGTGTTTGAAGCCATATTTTCAGTGTTGCCTTAGTAAACAAGAGTTTAGTGCTTTTCAGTCGGTCAACACGAATGTAGCCAAAAGAGATGGGTTATGCCCTAATCCTGAAATAAATTACATGAGATTAATAAAACACTAGGATGACCAGTTTCGATCGTCAAGCGATCATCATCAGATCCATTACACTTAGGCTACAAAATCTATGTTTGAAATACAGGTGAAAATATTTACAATATGTACAATTATTTAGTTGCAGTATTGGTACTGCAACTGTCAGTGTATGCTAAATGCAGTACGGTATATATATTAGGCGAAATGCTAAATGGTGATAGCTATCCGTAGATTGTACTTAGAGAGATTATATGGTTGTAAACTATGGTTAAACTATAAAATTTTAGGGAGATTATATGGTTGTAAACTCTCTAAAGTACAATCTACGGATAGCTATCACCATTTAGCATTTCACCTAACATATATACTGCATTTAGCATACACTGACAGTTACAGTACCAATACTGCAACTAAATAATTGTACATATTGTAAATATTTTCACCTGTATTTCAAACATAGATTTTGTAGCCTAAGTGTAATGGATCTGATGATGATCGCTTGACGATCGAAACTGGTCATCCTAGTGTTTTATTAATCTCATGTAGCCTAATTTATTTCAGGATTAGGGCATAACCCATCTCTTTTGGCTACATTCGTGTTGACCGACTGAAAAGCACTAAACTCTTGAATTAAGTTTTCATATTATGGTAATAGAGTTAGGTGTAAATAGTTGTCCAATAAGATTGTATCTCTTAAGATCTGTTATTATTATAATAAGTTATAAATAGTTATAGTAAGCCTCCGTGGCTCAGGCGGCAGCACGCCGGCCTCTCACCGCTGGGTCTGTGGTTCAAATCCCGGTCACTCCATGTGAGATCTGTGCTGGACAAAACGGAGGCAGACAGGTTTTTCTCCGGGTACTCCGGTTTTCCCTGTCAAAAATTTCATTCCAGCAACACTCTCCACTATCATTTCATTTCATCTGTCATTCATTAATCATTGCCCCAGAGGAGTGCGTCAGGCCTCGGCAGCCGGCACAGTTCATATCCTCGCCGCTAGATGGGGGCTTCATTCATTCCATTCCTGACCCGGTCGGAGACTGGAAGCAGGCTGTGGATTTTCATTATAAATAGTTATAGTATTAGTATTATATACCTATTACTACTTTTATTTTATAGATGTAAATTCTGACGTGTCCTATATCAAAAATGTATTGTATGCATGTACTTGATTAAATGGAATTAATAAAATCTATCTATCTATCTATCTATCTTTATATGTCTCTTATAAAAATTGATCATGCCAAGAAATTTCCTAAGTTCTCGTACAGTTTGAGGGAGGTTATAATCTTGGATTATTTGAACTCTTTCTGACTGTGGTTTCGTGCCTTCTGGTGTTATCAGCCCCGAAATTGAATTTCGTTTTCACCAAACACTGATTTACTTAAATTAAGTCTAAGGCCATATTCATTCAGTCTTTGAAACACCAGGTCCAAATGTTCAACATGTTCTGGAGATTCAGAGGCTATCAAAATGTCATCAATATAAACAAAACAATAATCGAGTTCTTGTAAAACAACATTGATAACTCTTTGAAACTTTGATGGTGCATTTCTGAGTCCATAAAGCATATGGTTGAATTCAAAAAGACCAAACGGTGTGACTATGGCTGATTAATAATAATAATAATAATCATGCATTTTATTAATCCCTTAACGAGTCAAGGGCTCATGTACAAAGGAATCGTACAGTTTTATCTTGTTGGCGACAAATTACAATTCAATGTTTAGTTTCCAAAGTTTTCAGTATGAAAATATATAGGCTACAACATTTCTTAGCTTTCATAAGTTTTGTACACAATGTGGTCTTCTTCTGTCTTCTCAGATTTTGGAATTTCTTCAAACTGACATTATATAATCATTCCACATAAACTGTTTTAGCCGCCTTTTAAAGATTGGTAGGCTAGGTGCATTTTCTTGTATTTTCTGGTAGTCTATTGAACTTGACAAAGGCACTATACGTAATGCTATTACTGCCATATTGTTTGGATTTGGTTTGGAAAAGTGATATGTCATCTGCATGTCTAGTTGTGTAAGCATGTAAATCAGATTGTTTAGTGAAGTTTAAATTTGTGTGGATACTTTATTTACTTAATTACATCCAGGAATACTCATTCGAATAGAGGCAGTAGTGTTGAAATTGAATTATGTTTACAACTGACTATACCCTCTACTGTAAATCTAAGTTGGCAACAATGTGATCAAAAATTTTATTACTTTTATAAGTTGGCAATTGTTTTAAACCACAAGTAGATGTACGGCTAATGGCGGAATGTGTGTGTAGGACAGAAGCGGCTGGTGATATTGGACTCAAGGACGCCACCCTCCCACCCTCCTCCCTCCTCATCATCCCTAATGTCCTCTCTCCTCGCACTGTTTTGCCATCGTGACAAAATGTGTGTAGTTCCTCTCCTTGTCGGTAGAGCGCACCGGATGCCCACGAGGACTCATCAAAAATCGCCCGCTTTGTAATTTACGTTGCCATGACAACGAATACCTCCACTTATCCCCTCTCCATCCTCTGACGCGCTACGTCACGAAATGTATGGACTCAGTCTGCCTGAGTCTGATGCAGCCACTGGATAGCTTCCCTCCTGGCGCGCTAGGAAGCAGCACCAAGTCAATGTGGCAGACATAAGTTTTGTATTGATGTTAATGGCGAAGTTGGAATGTATTCTGATTGATTTTATAATGTTGTACTGCTGCGTGCCCTTTTGTAAATCAGAACTGGGCAAGTTAGAATACCGAGGAATCTCATGAGATACAATCGGACAATTCATTGCGTGAGAAGTGGTTACTTAGAATTTCCAGAGAAGGTGACAAGAGAGGAAGCAAATGATTACCTTCTGATCGCTCTGTTGCGTGTAGTCTTCATTTTCTTCCTGAGAGCTTCAGATCACATAAATTATTATCAAATTGTTTACTAGTGAGATGTGGGTTGGCGTCTATGGGACCCCAGCAGAGATTCCTTGAGCTGAGCTCTTCTCTTATATCTTTCATGTCAACTCTTACCCCAACGTTATTAGGGTATCGGAAGCCTGGGATGTCTTTCGTTTCCCTGCCTTAATTGGCTCTTGTCTTTTTCTTTCCTGATGCCCTAATTTTTGTAGAATCAGACCTCATTTTGTCCCTTTTATTGCCATTTCTAAGAGGCCCTAAAAGAGGTAGGGTGTGTGTTGTCCCACCATGCACGTTGCACATTAGATATCGATACACCCTCAATGATGTAGATAATTGTTGTTTAAAAGGGTGAAATATCTAGGTCATCTACCCTTAGTGGTTTAGGTGATGGTGAGAAATAATGATGAAATAAAATCTACAGCTAGGCTTAACTAATTACTGACTTACAACTAACTTATGTACTAGAAGAAGAAAACGACAATAATAAAAGAAAGAAACGAATAAGGGAAATAAATGACGGAAAAGAAATGCCCTCTATCTTCGAAGGGCAGATGACCTTGCTGTTCATCCCCTTAAAACAAGAATCAATCTTCAAACAATGGGTATTGAGGAACTTGGAAACTACTAGAGCCATTAAAGGCAGGAAGAAGAGGGAAATAGGAGTGGGTCCACCCCAAAGTCAATGCAAAAAGGGGAAAATGGATCTCGCTCTAGAACACATCCCGGTCGCCAACTCCTGAGCTCAAAAGATGAGCTCTTGAAGGTGTAGCCCTATCCAGGGTGCATTACGTGTGATGGAGCTTCATACACCCTGCCTCCTTTAGGGGCTTGTGTAGAAGGTATTAGATGTTATGAAACTAAAAGAATAGGGCTGACCTCTCGAAGAATGAGGGTATCAGTATATATGATATAAGGTTCAGTTACGGCAGGAAAATGAATGCCTCCCTAGACTTTGGATGCTCTAATGCTATCCGGGTTGGAAGAGAACAAGAGTTGACTGATGGAGGTCGACAGGTAGATGACAGAGAAGAGCCCGGCAAAAGTGGAAATAATACCGGCTCGGCTGGGGTCCAATCGTCTCCAACCCAAGTCCCACTAGGCCTAGTTGTGAACCCTTGTGGTGGGGATACACCCTCAAGGGCTCATCGCTAGTGAGCTTGGGAATTGGCAACCCTGATGGATTCCTTAGCTGGGTCCGGTTTTCTTCTTTTTCCAGTGACTGGTAGCAAATATTTTTAATACCTTTGTTATTTCTTTAAAACAGTAGTGCATAGTCCAAATGAAATAAGGAAATCAAGCTACAAAAATATGTGAGAAGGAAAAACACAATTCATGTATGAAATCATCTCTGTCAATTACTGGATAAACATCACAAAAACGGCTTACTTCTTAAACGGTTGAGTCCCCCCCCCCCCCCCCTCGGTAAAATTCACGAGCCGCTACTGGTGTAGGACATTATCTGTGAAATCTGAAGCCATCAGCCTTCAAAATTGTATCTATATCGAACAGGGAAGTTTTTAATAACTCATAAACATGCGTTATGCAATAGAGTCAAAAGGCGCCTTTTGATGATACTTGCTGTTTAATTTGATTAATAAAAGGACGTCATACATATTGAAAACGACTTGATCATTTATCCCTGCTCGGAGCATAAGAAGTACAACAGGTTATCGGCCCAAGTACCGCTCATACGTCAGACACGCCGAGCATTACGGGAAACAATTTGGACGTCGAGAAAAAGTCAGCCGAGTCAGTCGTCGTAGTCAGAAGTCAGTCGTCAGGTCAGTCCAGTCAGCCGAGAAAGTCCACGTCAGTCATCGCAGACAAAGTCAGCCCCGTCGAAGAGGACGTCTACCACATCGTCAGCCCGAGAAACGTCATCTAAGTTAATCTAACCTCAAAAAATGTCAGTCAAGTAGCCTATACATGAGTCTAAATTGATAAAACAATTTGAAAATAGATAGTAAAATCTTGTGAGATCAAACTTTTGTAAATTTGTCATATTTTTTGAAACTTAATTTTGCTTTTAAGTCAAGGGTTTTTTTTTTTTTTTTTTTTTTTTCGTGTAGCCTCCTGAGAGGCCGAGTGCAGGTCTTTCTAGTCGACGCCCGTGGGCGACCTGCGTGTCGGGATGAGAGATGGAATGGATGAAGGTGAATGAAACTGGGCAAGGATGTGGAAGGAAGCGGCCGTGGCCTGTAAGAAGGTACTGTCCCAGCATTTGCCTGGTGTTGAAAATGGGAAACCACGGAAAACCATTTCAAGGACAGCCGACGGTGGGGCTCGAACCCACGCGTCTACCGAGTCAGCAGAAAGCTTGGCCCCTTGACCTAACGCTGCGCTTTAGCCCGCGTAGCCACTACTGTCGGTTAAGTCAAGTCATGGGGTAAGTCAAGTCATGGATACAGTAAAGGTTCATTTAGAATCTTTGACAGAAGATTTGCCTGGAAATGTAAATTATGAATCTTGGCGTTTCAAAATTAATTTAGCTATGAGAACAAAAGAAAGTTTTGATATTGCAACTGGTTTGACTGTCAAACCATCAGGTACAAACTCCAATCCTGTACGTAATTGGATAAAGAAAGATGTAGAAGCTCAAGCGCGTATAGGTTTAAATGTCAGTAGTAATATAGCAAAAAAAAAAAAGCTGGTCAAATGCCAAACTGCGAAACAAATGTTAGATAAGCTAGAAAATGTTTATGGTAAAAAGTCTGATATTACTGTTGAGGGTTTGCAAAGGAAATTTTTTGGTTATGCTTTTGACAGCCAAAAATCAGCTGTTGAGAATTGCTTGGAGATTCAACAGATAGCCGAAGACCTGTCATCAGATGACGACAGGGTGAAAGACAGTTGGATCATGACACGAATGCTGAGTATGCTACCACCTAAACTGCACCATTTCAGAACAGCCTGGGACAATGTGACAGGAGCCGACAAAACTATTGAAACGCTCATCAAAAGATTGAGGCTGGGAGAGGATTGACTCAATGAAGGTAAAAAGGAAAGTGAAGCAACTGCAGTCAACGCACTCATCGCAAAGGAGAAGAAAACTGGAAATCAGTCTGCTCACAACAATAGCAACAGACAAGGTGGACGCGCGCCAGTCAACTGCTTTAAGTGTGGACAGAAAGGACATGTGAAGAAACACTGCCGAAACAAACCCTGTGCCAAATATCTTGCCTATTGTAAAGAAAACTACCTTTGCCATGTGTGTGTGGACAGAAAGGTCACTTCGCATGAGACTGTACAAAGAAGGATGACAACAAAAATGGAAATGAAAGGTCAGAACGGAGTGAACAAAAGAGCACGAATCGCCCATACCGCGCACTAGCGTCAGTGGGACTGTCAACTGCAGAGCTGAACAGTCTCAATTCGAAATGTAACACACGAAATCACTGGTACCAGGACTGTGGTGCTACACAACATATGACATCACACAGGAACTGGTTCGTCAAATTGATTGAGTTCGAAACTCCATCTCCTATTGTCATCGGAGATGCGACTGTACTAGAGGGTGTTGGTATCGGCAACGTTCAACTTGAGGCGTTCAACGGAACAGAATGGTACAAGGTCATCCTGGAGGATGTGCTTTACGTGCCTAAGCTCAACTACAATTTGATATCTGTCAGTCAGAAACTCGACAGAGGTTATGTCCAAACTGCAAACACAGAGAAGTCAATATTCAAAACGTCTGATCATCGTGAAATTGTGGCCATGGCAGTCAGAAAAGGTGACCTGTACTGAATGATGCTACGCCAAGAGAAGTCTGAAGCCTGTATGGTAGCCACCTCGATCGTAACCTGGCAAGAGAGGCTCGCACACCAAAACCTGAAGTATGTGAAGGATGCTTTGGACAGGAATGGCATTCCATACGTTGATGATTGGAACGAGAGAGTCTACGAAGGATGCACCTACGGGAAACAACATCGGGTATCTCACCCACTGAACGAGAAGGTTGCTTACCAACCATTGGATCTGGTCCATGTAGATATGGGAGAGATGGCGACACCATCGCTAGGAGAAGCAAAATACTTCTTGCTTTTCAAGGATGATTTTTCACATTTCCGAACAGTATACTTCTTAAAGACGAAGGACAAAGCCGCAGCCAAACTGGATGTTTTCATGAAGCTGGTGGAAAACCAATTCGGAAGAAAGGTGAAAACTCTACGATCAGATCATGGAACCGAGATCAAGAATGCCAACACACGTAAGCTGCTGGATGAGCTAGGTGTCTTTCACAGTTTTTCAACAGCTTACACCCCAGAACAGAACGGAAGAGTGGAACGTGAAATGAGAACAATTGTAGAGTCAGCAAGGACAGCAATTCATGCACGAAACCTGAAGGACAATTTGTGGGCAGAAGCAGTGAACTATTCTGTGTTCACGATCAACCAGACTGGCACAAGTTCAGTCAAAGGAAAGAGTTCAGCCAACCTATGGTTTGGACGGCAGATCAACATGAACAAACTGAAAACCTTCGGATGCGACTGCTACGTTTTGACTCCCAACCACAAGAGAAGCAAGCTTGACAAGAAGTCTAGGAAAGGTATATTTGTTGGATACGACATAGACTCTCCATACTACAGAGTCTATCTGCCTGAAGAACGTGATGTTGTAAGTTCAGACAATGTCGTGTTTAATGAAGGAGGAAAAGATGAGCGAAACCTGACAGATGTTGAAATGGCCGTGAACGAGAACGAGTTGATTGAAGAAGATGAGTATGAAGACAGCATAGACCTGAGACAAGACAGAAACGAAGAAAGAGATGAAGCCAGAGACGAAGATGAACGACCAGGACTACGCAATCGTCAAAATATTCAGCTCCCTGCCAAACTATCAGACTATGTCATGGGCTACCTCCGGGGAGGAAAGAGTGCCAACTTAGCCATGATAGGAGAAATCCAGGATATTTCTATTTCCAAAGCGTTGAAAGATGCCAAGTGGCTGAAAGCCATGGCAGAAGAATTGAATCGTTACAGAAGATGGAAACTTGGAAATTAGGGAAATGTCCAGAAGAAGTTCGACCCCTGACCTGCCGCTGGGTGTTACGAGAGAAGCCTGATGGGAGAATAAAAGCACGACTGGTAGCACATGGCTTTGAGCAGGAAGAAGGAGTTGACTATTCAGAAACCTTTAGTCCATTAGCAAACCATGCTTCAATTAGACTGATTCTCAGTCAGGCCGCTCCTGAGAAGATGAAACTTGTTCCCTTTGATGTGAAGACAGCCTTTTTGCACGGAGACTTGGAGGAGAACTTGTACATGTATCAACCTGAAGGATTTTTAAGATGGTACTGGCAGATTCTGCAAACTAATGAAAAGCATATATGGACTAAAGCATGCACCAAGAAAGTGGAATGAGAAAATGTCAGATTTTCTTCAGAAGAAACTTGGACTAGTGAACACCGACGATGACCCCTGCATTTACTATAACGAGAAGAGAACTTTGATGATGGCTCTTTTCGTCGACGACGGGCTCATCGCTGGATATAATGAAAAAGAAATCTTTGAAGTCTTGGATGTCATAAATCTGGAATTTGAAATCACTTACCAACGATCAGTTCAGAAGCAATTCACGTACCTAGGCATGGAAGTCAGAATAGAGAATGAAGGAATTTTTGTGAACCAGCCTGGATACACCAGAAAGATTATAAATCGTTTTCGGTTCGACACTTGCAACCCAAGTTCAACACCCATGGAGAAAGGAATGGTGACAAACGAAGAGGGTCAAATCAACGACAGACCAGCGCCACCTACAACTCCATATCGAGAAGCAGTGGGAAGTCTACTCTACCTGGCTACAATATCCCGACCGGATATCTGCTACGTAGTGAACTAGGGTACTTGAGCCGCTTCAGCGGCAAAGCCATGCAGAGCCACTGGAAAATGGTGAAGAAGGTATTTCAGTATTTGAAGGGAACTCCAGACTATGGAATTTTCTTCAATGGAGACGACTAACTTGTGGCATATTCAGATTCAGACTACGGTGGAGACACCTAACAGGACGCTCAACAAGTGGTGTTCTACTGTTGAGAGGAAGGCCAATCATTTGGTACACACAGAAGCAGCGACTCGTTGCTACGTCAACAGCAGAAGCAGAATACCGAGCAGCTGTCTCATCGATAGATAACATCAGCTGGATCAAGAGAATTGGACTGGAACTCGAAATTTTGAAGTCAGACAAACCAGTCACGCTGTTTGTTGACAACCAGTCAGCAATCCACATGCTGCACAATGCACACGAGGGGAAGACTACAAAAGGAAAGAAACATATAGAGATTCCACGTAAATTCATCCAGGAACACGTGGGCAAAACTGTTGCTCTCAAACATGTCGAAAGCTCCAAGCAACTTGCTGATATCCTGACCAAACCCCTCAATAGAAAATTGTTTGAATCACTTCGTTGTAAAATAATTAAAGAAGAGGGTTGATATTTAATTATGTTTACAACTGACTATAACCTCTACTGTAAATCTAAGTTGGCAACAATGTTATCAAAAATTTATTTTACTTGTATAAATTGGCAATTGTTTTAAACCAGAAGGAGATGTACAGCTAATGGCGGAATGTATGAGTAAGACATTGTCTGTGAAATCTGAAGCCATCAGCCTTCGAAATTGTATCTATATCGAATGTAGGGAAGTTTTTAATAACTCATAAACTTGCGTTATGCAATAGAGTCAAAAGGCGCCTTTTGATGATACTTGCTGTTTAATTTGATAAATAAAAGGACGTCATACATATTGAAAACGACTTGATCATTTACCCCTGCTCGGAGCATAAGAATTACAACAAGTAGTGTATTTTCAGTAGATATAATCAGTTTATGTTTTCCGTTTGCAGTCCACTTAACTGTACAATATTGGTTATTACGCATTTTGCATTAAACTGCACTAAAAATAAAGTTATTAAGGCGAAACCACTGACATATCTAACCTTTTGCGTTGTTTCCTTTTGACATGTTTGCAAATGTTTACGTCCCCACACCTCAATACCTGTTCTGAATTTTCCATCGTGTTACATAAGAATATTGCTGGAAATGTTGCATTATTTACAATTGATAATAACAATACTTTATCTAAAGTGCACTGGAAGTGAGTTACGGAGAAAAATCTGAAAAAAGTGCGTTTTCTTGGCGGTATTTTCAAGATGGCGGACAACGCACAAGGATGGGGAGGTCGAAAACTTGGATTTTTCACGAGGGGGACAATACATACAACATACCTGAAAATCAAAATTACCTTTCGCAAGCCAATATTTTTTTTTTTTTTTTTTTTTTTGTGCTATCTCTACTGGGCTATTAGGATGGACTGGGCGTAAGGACTGAACATGTTGTTTGAGTTTGAGGATAAAAGCAAGAAGGTCCGTCACTGGTGATTCTTCAAAGAAGTCTGCTGGCAGGCAAATAGGTTCTCCATAAATGACTGTAGCTGTAGAAGAATTCAATTGTGGTATGATGAGTGATCTGAGGCCTAGCATGGCTGTTGTAAGATGGGGTACCCAGCTGGTGGTAAATTGAGTGCGAAGAACGCTCGAAAGCAGAATGGATTTAATGTTCTTTTCACATCATGATGATTAGGTTGGATTTGGCTTAAGGACTGAGCATGTTGATTGAGTTTGAGGATAAAAGCAGGAAGATCCGTCACTGGTGATTCTTCAAAGAAGTTTACAGGCAGAAACAGTGAGGAATCGAAGACAATAAACTAGGCTATAGAAATTCTAACATTAAACTTGTCTAGCCTTTGCAGATGACTTACCGACACGTCCAGCAAGTAAGTTCCGCTTGGTAATAAAATTAAATTGTGTACAGATACAGAAAAAATATTTATTGCACAACATTCTACACCTCTTAAACTACTTTTCCACATAACTGTCGAACTTTGGAGACATTTGTCAGAGCGTGGCACAAGTTTTTGGATACCTTCTTCATAGAAGTTTGCCGCCGTATTTTAAAATGAATGTAAACGTAAAATTATTTCATGGAGCATGATGTTACAGTTACAATGTATCAAGGTGGCCTTCATAAACGAATTGCCAAAAACCAAATATATCTGAGTGTTCCTATATATTTAACATGTTTGACGATTGTCCAACAGTAGCTTTATCTTTTTACAATAGATAAAATAGCTTATATTACTCTCGAATGCTGCTACCGAGCGCTGTGCATCTGCATGACGTCACGCAAGCGAGTAGTTTCTCGCGATCGCCGGTTAGTGGTGAATATTTCTCGATTATTATTTATAGACTATTATTATTATTACCATTTAATTCAATGTTCTTACTTAGAGATAATAAATTAAATTATTATTATCATTATTATTACGATTTAATTCAATGTACTTAGAGAGTAAATTAAATTATTATGATTATTATTATTATTATTGGCAACTCCAGCTCTCTGATATGACATCTAGCGGTAAAAATGAGAAACTTACCCAAGTAGGGTACATGTGTCACCTGGTGACTGTTTGTATATGGTATCTTGTATTGGTAAGCAGATCGTGGTAAATTCTTCGTGTCTTTATACATAAATAATAAGTTTTACTCGTTGATAGGGTGCAAAATGAGTAAAAGCAAAGTATATTGCTCAGTTTACGGCTGTAAGTCGATATATAAGAGGGCTGCGGAGATGAGTTTTCATCACTTTCCAAAAGATGCAAATAGCAATAGCCGAAAGATGACGATACCAAATAAATATGGGCAACGGCAGTGGGTTGGACAACTCACTGACGACAGGGTGGGTTGTTCACTGTTACGCCGAGCCAAGCCGCACCTAGACAGCCAAGCACAGTCTCGCCGAGTCAAGACAGCCAAGCCTACACCAGCCGAGGACAGCCAAGTTTCATCAGTCAGGTATCCTTCCCCGCTCCCTAATTCATTTCCAATAACCCTACCAACCGCAATCACCTCGCTCTGCAATATCCGAGCCATTCCACTACGAGTCATATAGGCCTAATTTGACTTCGCAGAGTAAATATGTATTCTGCGAGATCCTGCTACCAGTCCGATATTAAACACCAAACCATCAAAATCAAGCAATTCCTGTATCCCTCGAGTTTTAATACAAGTTAAACTCATCCCTTCGCCCTACCAAGCAGCAAATAATTTCTAGAGTCTATGGTTGAGTGAGCAAACTCAAATAGTTTTAAACGTAACAGCGCCATGACTCGAACTGCTCAAAAACAAATACCAGAAGACAACCGATGCTTGATAATATACAATCGACACATACAATCCAGTGGAACACACAAATTAGATCACGTGTATCGCACAATTATACATATATACAATTAAAAATAACACTGTCAGGGACCACATTTACTGATTATAACCGAAAAATAAAAAGTGTACCATATCAAACGCGTGTTATTGAGTATTTTTACCCTAATTATCCATACCGACCGCAGCGCCCCAGTGTTAGTTTGAGTACTGTTATTTTAAGGTTCACTTCCCCGGACTGCAGGGAATTTGGTTCAAGCTCCGAGAGTGGTTTTATTTTTATTAATAAGCATAACGAATAGAATATAAAGTGTGATCTCTTCTCCCTCAATAGCATGTAATGAATACGGATCGGGTTGGCACTCGCCGCTACGCAGCGTTACAGTCGACTTGAGATTGTTGATTTCCACATATGTTTATGTGTTTATGTGCGATATATTAAGTATTTAATCGGTCGGAGTGTTTTGGTGGTGTTCTGTACCAACGTTCATTGATATACAAGTGCTTACACTATTACTTCATAGTATTAATACCTGAAATGCTATTGTAGGAAGCATTAACTGAAATGGAATTTAATTTCTTGTCGTGTGTTGACGTTATCTTCGTGTGTTAATTTTATTGTTATATAATGTAAGTAAACAGCAGTTTAGCCCTTACATTTTCATGAGTGCTTAATGGGAGTAGTGAAGATACCTTGCACTTTGTACTGAAATCGAATTCTAAATGATTCAGGATGGACAGCATGCTATATTGGATGTTTTGGTGAAATTTGGAGGAGATTGCAGTATTTTTGGAGGAATTACGATATTTTTAAAATTTTATTATGAGGGGAAGTTTCAGAGTGTGTTTGACGACAGTAAAATGGCGATCGAAGCCGCGGTGAGGCAATCCTGTGTCGTATTTTTGCTTGGCCGCTCATAGCAACGTGCAGAGTTCGAAGAGAAATGGGTTGATTGGCTAATCCAATTTCTAGAAACAAGGAGGAAGGAGAAAATGAGCGCGCTTAATGAGAAGCTTCATCGATTTATATACTGCCATTTATTAAAAGAAGAGAGAATCTGCACATTTAAAACTATTGAGAAAGGATATAAATTAAAAGGATTTATGTTAGTCACTCAGAGAAGGAAATTTGAGACTCCTGTAAAAAGATATAAGTATTGAATGATTTACCGCTCTTTCCTCATGAGGCGCCAGTCGATTGGTTTTGACGAGCGTCGTGACGCACATCAAATCGAGGTCTTTGTGTAGAAGCAGTGGTAGGGAATGGACCTGCGACATTTGGGTTCCCGAAACCAGCGTGTGTAAGATAGGGGTCTCACGCGAACATAGTTTGTCGGCGAGGAGGTCGGTCCCGTCGGTCAAAATTTAACATGAGAAGTCCGCTGAAGATGTGGGAAACGAAAAGTCGTCATTATATCAGTTCTCGTGTGAAACTAGTATCGAGAGTTCGACTAAACTAAAGAGAAACATCGTGTGTATATTTCGTAAAATAATAATAATAATATCGTATGGCCTCGGGTGCCTGGTGCAAGCTTTGTTAATTGACACCCAGAGGTTAGCTTGCATGTCGAATTTCGTCGTTCCTTTGAACGCTATGAAAGTCAAGGAGGTTAGATATCTAAACTCCTTGACACTACAGCGCTTTCAAGTAGAGAATGGAGGAACTTTGTGTTGGCGGAAAATCCCGAGATTAATTTTGCCATTGAACACGGCCTACTGAATTCAAATGGGTTCTTTAACATGCCAACAACGTATGACATGAGTGTCGTGATTTTTGTCGCCTTCAAAAATCACTTACCATGGCCAGGGGCGAACCTGCAATCTTGGGGTTGGTAGTCCGACACTATAACCACTCACCCACCGTTGCAAGCTATTTCTTAAAAGTTTCAGGACGATATTTGAAATAATAAGATAGTTTTCTTTGTTGAAAGCATTCACATTATTTAAGCACGTTTCACTCTGTGCGTGCCAGCGTGAGAACAATAGCGACTGCGGGGGATGGCCCATTACATGTCTGCTTAAGTATATTTGAAGGACAGCGGCACTTTAGTATAGCAAGTCTCTGCTCAGTGATAAACCTTTTGTCGAAATGTTCGATATGCAAGCGTTAAGGGAATAATTAACATTGAGATTAACGCATTTGTGATCATGAACTAAGCCAAGTTATGCGCAGGGAACGTGATGTTACATTGTCAGTCTAGAATATCAGGCAACCGACATTAATCTTAAAATTATAAGATGTGGTGTAACTATTGCGCAGCTACAGTCCAACATTCCGAGATGGAACTTGATTATCGCGTCATGGCTAGATACTATCAAACCCGAACTGAAGCAGTTCATCGCACTTCGAGACTTGAAGGTTCGTGCGGTATTGCTGATCGAGGCGAGGTCCGCGTTCGTAACCAGCCAGGGAGATTAGCGATCGGAGATCAGGGTTCGAGTCGTGATGAGGCACTTTCCCGGAGGAAGAGGATGAAGATTATTGAGTGTGGAATTACTGGTGTCGTCAGTAATTTCCACCACACTATTTCTACAAGATGTCATCGTAAGGTAGGGACAGAAATCTTCGTTCGTAGTTGTTGGTTCTTTTTGTAGTTAGTTGTAGAGTAGAATATCAGAGAGCATGGCACCATTTCAACGCGAATCCATTTTTATTGTGTGTGATATAGTTTAGGCACTGAAATTATTTTTCAACGTTGGATATTTAAATATTAAATTTCTTTTAGTGAGATTTTGGATAATAACATTTGGATTTTTGACTTTTAGGCTTCGAGATTTGAGCTCATTTTATAAATAATTTCGTTTTTCGAATTTATTTCGATCCATGTATTCTTTGGGAATTTTATTGAATTTTATCGGATTCTATTGAATTTTACCAAATTATATTTAGCATTTTGGAATATGATATTAATTTACCCAAGCAACCTAGACTAGGAAAAGGATACTTCTTTGGAAATGAATTATTTCTTTGGACATTTCCAAGATTTTATTGCAAATCTTAGGAACAGTTATCCTTTATTTTGGAAATATAGTTATTGTGTTATAGCTAACTTCGAGTTTGATGCTACTCAAGTAATTATTCAATCGAACATTTTGGATTGGTGGAAGGATGAAACATTATTTGGACATTCCACTTTAGTCAGTGATTATTAATAATAATTTATCAGTGGAAAAATTATTTTATTTTGAGAGATCTTATCTGCTTAGACAAATCAACACATTTGAGTATTCTACGAAATTTTTGCAACACTCTTAGATACTGTTGTTGACTATTGATTGCATTAACGCAATATTTTGGAAAGACCAGAGATAAGTATCGAATGTTTATATTTATTAAATGTTAACAACAATTATTTAAAATCTAGAGTAACTTATACTAGTAAACCATTACGTCATCACTGTTTATTAGAGTCGACTATTTTATATTAACACAACATCTGAAAGAGTTATACGCTGTAATTATTATATATAAATATATTATGAAAGCAAGGTATTATATGCAATTTAAATAAGTTGTTACGCCAGAATACTGTATTAAGAGATCGAAGTGAAGAATTATAGGAGCTATATTTGTGTGATAACAAGCTGAGAAAAATGTTATACGGAATATACCTGTGTAATTGAGAGAAGTTGTCGTTTACGTATTCTGTGGATATTTGTTCAGTATATCAGAGAAGGGAAGGTCATTATACGCGTTGTAAGCGTTTATTTGAAAATTATAAGTAACTATATTACAGTAAAGAATTAAGTAAGACCTTTGTTGTCTATTATTATTGTGAAACGACTCTCAGTTGAATTGATTAGTTCTATTGGTGGAAAATATTTGGGAAACGGATTGAATGTAACAATGTTGTTAATTATTATTAAAATACTATCAAGAACAAGACAGTAATTATATAAGCTTAACTTAACCGTTCGGCTATGTATGTATGCCCAATTGTGAAACGAAACAACTATGTTATGATTGATAACAATGTGATATGATTTTGTAATAGTGACACTTTATTTAAGAGCATAACGTTTGTCAGTAGTTGACAAGAGAAGGAAGGTTGGATGATTGAGAATCATCACGAATGATGTAAATAATATAAGACATTTTGTTAACAATATTTAAATATAATATCATTAATAACTAGGAGAATTTATCGATATAATAAAGTTAACTGAATAACTTTCTTGATAAACAGTGGATTCTAAAACAATAATAATAATAATGTATATTGGCTTTCACGGCCGGTGAATTAAAACTCAGTAATTCTTCTAGGTTTGTGCCGTGTCTTGTGTGGGGTTTCGCCTAGGACACCAAGCTGGCTCATCGGCGGGCTCTTGGTGTCCCCGCCGGGACCCCCACAGGAGTGACGAACTGCGCGTCACCTCCCTTTATATTAAGTGCAACTGCACCACTTGACTGCGAGAACTAAAAGCTCAAGCAGCCTTAACCTCCCTATGAAGGCTTCCAAAAATATGGTATATTGGCTTTCACGGCCGGTGAATTAAAACTCAGCAATTCTTCTAGGTTTGTGCCGTGTCTTGTGTGGGGTTTCGCCTAGGACACCAAGCTGGCTCATCGGCGGGCTCTTGGTGTCCCCGCCCGGACCCCCACAGGAGTGACGAACTGCGCGTCACCTCCCTTTATATTAAGTGCAACTGCACCACTTGACTGCGAGAACTAAAAGCTCAAGCAGCCTTAACCTCCCTATGAAGGCTTCCAAAAATAGTGCAGTTGCACCTAATATAAAGGGAGGTGACGCGCAGTTCGTCACTCCTGTGGGGGTCAGGGCGGGGACAGCAAGAGCCCGCCGATGACCCAGCTTGGTGTCCTAGGCGAAACCCCACACAAGACACGGCACAAACCTAGAAGAATTGCTGAGTTTTAATAATAATATTGTTTATTATTTGTATTAATACGATTAATAATTATATCTGATAATTAATAAACATCTAAATAATAAATATTTTACAAACTTAATTAATATTTTGGAAATATTAATAGCCTTTTAATTAAACATTTAATAATTTCTATTGTTAATCATTAAATAATTTAGAGAACATTAGTTGACAATTAAACTTTTGTTTAATTTATTATAAAGCTGACGTTTAAAGGACGTGACGACGTTCTTTGACTACATTAAGGTGGTTTATTATTGTATAGAAGTGATCTTATGGAAGATCAGTATGAAATCATTTTCATTTCAGATATTACTAGAGAACAAGTGTAAATTTAAGCGCTGTTTTTATAAGAAGTGGAGTACTTCTAGCGTCCATGGGACGGTGATTTAATTTTATTATCTTATTATTGGATTTACGCAGAATCATTTTGCGGATCATATGTAATTACTATAGGGATATCTGTTGATTTTTTTATTATCACTTTATAAATAAATTTATTTGTTAGTTTTGTAACCACGTTTTGATGATTTATTTAAGTTATGAAGAAGGATTATGTTTTGGTGCATTTGAGGTTATATTGAACCACTATTTACGCCCACTTAACCGAGAATGGTAAGTTTCTCGAGCTCTTCGTTTGTTCAGTTAATCCACCCATATTGCTTTACCAAAACATGATCTTAAGAAGTGTGCACCCCCCATTTAGCTATTGTTGGTAGGATTTCCAGGTTTATGAGCCGGATACCTCGAGATTCTGCAATCCAGTTGATCTTCGGATACGACAAGCAGCTCAAAGGGTTTGGGTACACATTAAATGGCAGCCCAACGTCTAGGCTCGAACTGTGGTTCGTAGCGACGCATTTCGTGATGTCAGGCACGATTGGGCTTGTTGAGGCTTAATTGGGCGTGATTGGGTGCAATTGTTTTAATTTTGGAAGATTAGATTGAAAGAAATCCTGAGTAAGGAAGAATAAGTCGAGAAACAGAAAGCTGACTTATAATCTAAATCTGTTGGTTTGATTATCCGGTTGTTGACATTTCAGTCACAGTCATTTTAATGATTAAAATTAATTAATAGTAATAGAATTAGGACTTCATAATTTAAGTGAATCATTAGAAGAATTACTCTAGAGATTAGTATAAGTCTGGTTAACAATAAAATTCCCAAATATTAAGTTGAAAATGGTTGATCTATGGTATTCTAGTTCTGCAGTGTATATCATGTTCCCGTAGCAGTTGAAATATTTATAATTGTTGCAATGGCAATGAAGATCGAAGAGGTATATAAGATGTTTTCAGATGTTCAAAATAAGATGGACAAACTGACAAAAGATGTGGAAGGTGTTCGCACGTACACCCAGAAAGGTTTTAAAAGTGTTAAAGAGGACGCTGAAAAGAAATTTAAGTCTGTTAGGGAAGAAGCAGAAAAGAATAGGGACACTATTAAAGAATCTGTAATTGAAAGTGTTAAAACAGAAGTAGATGCTGTTAAAGAAAGTGTTAGGGACACTATAGTAGAAAACATTGCTAACACCGTAAAATAAAGTGTTAAAGACAGTATTAAACAAGATCTAGGTGAATTACAAGAGTATTTGGAGAAATTACAAAGTAGTGCTACTTCCGTTAGCAGCGATGGTAATAAATTGCAAGCTAGTTCTACACAAGTCACAAACACAGTCGACAAGATACAGGAAAATGTTGACAAGATACAGGGTAATGTTGACAAGATGCAGGAAAATGTTGACAAGTTACAGGGAAACGTTAGAAAGGCTCAAGATGAGGCTGTATTACTCAAAGAAAGGGTTATTAAAATTCAGAACAACACCATGGATGTACAAACTAGACTAGGTAGTGTAGAGTCTAACACAGAACAAGTTCAATCTAGATTAGGCACAATCGAGTCTAACACCGAACAAGTTCAATCCAGACTAGGTGTAATTGAGTCTAACATGCAACACAAGTTTAAAGAATTAGAAACGAGTAATGATAATTTCCAGTCTGAAATCAGAAAAGAATGGGAATTCAATAAACAAGCTGAGGGAAACACATCACAAACTAACATGAGGTTATCAGAACTTAAAACAGTTGTTGACAGTTTGAAAACACAAGTACAGGATCACAGTAAATTGTTGAAAGATGGAATTGATGTAGATGTGGAGAATATTGTCCAAAAAAAGTTGGAAGCGTTGAAAGATGATTGGAAGAAACTCAGTTCCGATCAATGTTTCAAGCATCAAACGTGATATAGAAAACAAGATAGTTTCAACTGAAGCTAGATTAAACAAGGATGTTTCTGATGCAAGGGAGGATTTAATTAAAATAATCAATCTTGTACAGAAAACTCAAAGTGATGATATGTCAGGAGTTAGAGCAGATCTCGATAGAGAAATGGATGAAACCAAGTATTTAGGAGATAAAGTGAATCGAATGGATAATGACTTGATGGCCGATAGGGAAAGGAGGTAAACTGAGCTTGAGGAAATTAAAAGGAGCATTCAAAACATTAACTTAGACGATGCATTAATGGCAGAAGCTATTAAGATTTCATTAAAGGACGAACTTAGGAAAGATATTCAGGAATGCATAGGAAATCAGGTTGAGACCGAAAACGAAGTAAAGGAAACAGATAAAGCTAGGATGACACGATTAGAAGAAGAAATTAGAGATGTTCGGAAGAAACAAACTCCGATAGGACTTTCGATGCAACAAGATCTAGAAATAGGCGAGAATGATTTAGGGGTAGGAAGTCTAAGGCAGGTATACCCTTCGAATAGAGCATCTAATGTCACTATCATTAGAAATTTTGAAGAAAAACCACGAAAATTTAATGATAAAGATGGCCTTACACCAATTGAGTTCGTTAGGCATCTCCGTGATTATTCCTTTGAAAATCAGATATCTCAAGATAGAGAAATGCGTATCGAGGAACGCTATCTCGAGGGATCACCTTTGGAGTGGTATCACGCATTTAGGTATACGTTTGGAGACTTGAGGAATTTGCCGAAGCTCTAATCAAAAGATATTGGAGTGTGGAAAGACAGCAAGATTCGAGAGCGGAGGTTCACTCTAAGAAATACTTAGGTACTCTCCCAACTAAGTACGCTGATTTCTTTAACATGCAGTTAGCGAAACTACGTTACCTTCAACCTCCTTTGACACAAACGGAATTAATAGAAGCTATTTCTAGGCAACTTCCGGTCGATGTCAGACGTAATTTAATATCGTCAGGAGTCAATGATCTTGCTAAGATGGATGAATTACTTCGTAGACTTGACTACACAAGCTCCATGCCTAATGTAATTCCTAGAAACAGGCAGGATAGTAGAGAGGTGAATACGATAGTTATAGATCAGACCCAACAAACAGAAGAAGTAACGAACCAAGTTCAAAATAGACCAGGTTCCGACAGGAACAATTACTTTAGAGATAGACGTTATGAACCAAGATACCGCAGATTCAGAGAAGGTAGACATCAGCAACAGGAACGTAGAAATGAAGAAAATAACAGAAGGACAGGTTATTTCCGCAACAACAACAACTATAATAACAACAATTATAGGAACTACAACTCCAACCAACGAAATGATCAGAATAATCGGAACAGTAGAGGTTATAGCCGCTATAAAAACTATAACGATGATGTATTCTCTAGACAGCAGTATAATGAGAGGTATCGTGAAGGTCAGGAGTTCATTAGAAACGCTAACCAGGGAAATACAACTCGAGATTCTAGAAATAACAACAGGATTGAAGTTAATCCTAAACCAGGCACTAGTCAATAGGAAAGAGCTGAAGAAACAGCCCCTGAACAAACAAACAAACAAAACACCAATTAGGAAGCGCAATTAAATGAAGATCACTTGTCATATCACAATGTCACGATTAATGAGATTTACCAGGTCACCGACGAAGACTTACTCTTTGAGGAAGAAATTACAAGAGAGGAAAGAAAAACAGAATTACCCATTATAAATATTCATGTGGAAGAAGAGAAATGCAGATCTTTGGTTGATACTGGGGCAGTAGTTTCGATTTTGTCCGAGGAATGTTATTTGAGGCTTTCGAAAGGCAACAGTATGACGATTTTGCCAGCTTCGACAGTAAAGGTGAGGGGTATCTTTCAGGATAAGACGGTCAAATGTAAAGAACAAGTATTGTTACATTTCAAGATTAATGAGAGATAATATGAACACGTCTTTATTGTGGTACAGAAAATAAATTTTGATATGATTTTGGGAATAGATTTTATTGGAAAAGTAGGAGCCGTCATCGATTTGAAGAATTGAGTTATTAGATTTTGCGAGAATAATTTGGAAGTGAAGAATTCGGAAGAACGGGAAATGAGTACAGATCTAGATAAAGATTATAGAGAGGATATTTTAGAGAACATTGTGAATGAAGTGGAAGGAGAAAGAGAATATTATACTCAAGCAATTGAAGGGTTCGAAGAAATCCGAGAAGAATTTGAAGATTTGATAATTGAATTCAAATACATTTTTGATGAGAAACCAGGTCTAATTAAAGATTTCCAGTATCGTATTCGATTGACCAATGAAACGCCTTACCAGAAAAAGATGTACCCTATTCCTGAAAAATATTACGAGGAAGTGAAAGGAATTATTAGAAAAATGGAAGAGGATGGAATTATTACAAAGCAAGCATCATCCTACATTAATCCTATAACTGTTGTGAAGAAAAGCAATGGACAATTACGTTTATGCCTCGATGGAAGAAGTATCAACGCATTGATTTTGCCGGAGACAGATAGACCAGCGAGGATTCGAGATTAATTAAGAAGATTTAAAGGAAAGTCATGTTTCAGCGTACTGGATCTCACAGCTTCCTTTTATCAGATAGAACTTACAGAAGATAGTAGACAGTATACTGGGTTTTTATTCGACCAATCGAGCCACGTATTTTTGAGATTACCTTTTGGTATTGTCAACAGTGGACCAGCTTTAATAAGAGCTTTGGACAGTAAGCTTAGTGACGAGGTGAAGGAAAACACAATTTGCTACATTGACGATCTCATCATTTCATCTGAGAATGAAAGGGAACATTTGGGACATTTAAGGAAGTTGTTTTTGGATTTAAGAGAAGCCAATATTAAAGTAAATTTTGACAAGTGCCACTTTTTGAAGGAAAGGATAAATTTCTTGGGTCACACCATTGATCAGTTTGGCTACCATCCGAACGAGAAGAAAGTAGAAGCTATTGTTCGATTCCCAAGACCTACTAAAGTGAAACAAGTCCGAGAATTTGTAGGCAAGTGCCAATTCTTGAGTAATCACTGTAGCCGATACTCTGAGATCATGGCACCATTGTATGACCTTCTTAAGAAGAAGAATAGATGGAAATGGGGTCCCGCAGCAGAAGAGGCTTTTGAAAAAGCAAAGGAAATGCTCAGAAATAATATTAAATTAGAGTATCCAGAGTTCGACCGTGTATTCTATATAGAATCGGATGCGTCGAGAGTGGGAATCCGTGCTGTGTTATATCAAAAGGATGAGAGTGGAAATAAGCATTATATTGGATTTTGTAGTAGGAAATTGAGGAAACATGAGGAAAATTATTTTACCACTGAGTTGGAAGCGCTAGCTTTTGTAACGGCGTTGCAGCAATGGAAGAAAGTCCTGCTGGGACATCAAATTGTCATTCTAACTGACCATAAAGCTCTCCAGTTCATGATGCAGTCGGATTTATCCAGCGATCGATTAACGAGATGGACTTTGTTTGTTCAGCAGTTTAATGCGACCATAATCCATCAACCTGGGAAGAATAACCTTTTAGCTCATGCTTTATCGCGTAATCCTGTAGAGAATATCCAGATAAATGCGATACAATTGGAGCCGAAAGATCAAGAGACTTTGGTGAAACTTGAGAGGATCAATGTATCACAGAAAAGATGCACTCCAATAAGGATCCTGTATCGTTTCTTGAAAGGTTATATGGATAGTGCTGATCCAGACTATGAGAATGTCCGTAGACGCTCGAATCGATATGTTTTGTCAGGAGACATTGTGTGCAAGTATGTCGATAAGGAGAAGACAAAAGTTAGAGTTATGGTTCCTCCTACTTTAGTAAAACCTTTGGTTTGGTTGACGCACCACAGTATAGGCCACGGTGGTTTGGACAAGACTGTCAATACATTACAGGAAATGTTTTATTGGAAGAAGATGAGAAATTCAGTGGCTGAGATTATTCGAACTTGTGAGAAATGTCAGAAAGGGAAATATACATCGGAGCTTCTTAAGGAAAGACCTAGGTCCATTATTCCATCTCAACCCCTTGAACTGTTCGATATGCAAGCGTTAAGGGGAATAATTAACATTGAGTTTAACGCATTTGTTGGTTCTCTTTGTAGTTATGCGCAGGGAACGTGATGTTACATTGTCAGTCTAGAATATCAGGCAACCGACATTAATCTTAAAATTATAAGATGTGGTGTAACTATTGCGCAGCTACAGTCCAACATTCCGAGATGGAACTTGATTATCGCGTCGTGGCTAGATACTATCAAACCCGAACTGAAGCAGTTCCTCGCACTTCGAGACTTGGAGGTTCGTGCGGTATTGCTGATCGAGGCGAGGTCCGCGTTCGTAACCAGCCAGGGAGATTAGCGATCGGAAATCAGGGTTCGAGTCGTGGTGATGCAGTTTTCCGGAGGAAGAGGATGAAGATTATTGAGTGTGGAATTACTGGTGTCGTCAGTAATTTCCACCACACTATTTCTACAAGATGTCATCGTAAGGTATAGACAGAAATCTTCGTTCGTAGTTGTTGGTTCATTTTGTAGCTAGTTGTAGAGTAGAATATCAGAGAGCATGGCACCATTTCAACGCAAATCCATTTGTATTGTGTGTGATACAGTTTAGGCACTGAAATTATTTTTCAACGTTGGATATTAAATATTAAATTTATTTTTGTGAGATTTTGGATATTAACATTTGGATTTTTGACTTTTAGGCTTCGAGATTTGAGCTCATTTTATAAATAATTTCGTTTTTCGAATTTATTTCGATCCATGAATTCTTTGGGAATTTTATTGAATTTTATCGAATTCTATTGAATTCTACCGAATTATATTTAGCATTTTGGAATATGATATTAATTTACCCAAGCAACCTAGACTAGGAAAAGGATACTTCTTTGGAAATGAATTATTTCTTTGTACATTTCCAAGATTTTATTGCAAATCTTAGGAACAGTTATCCTTTATTTTGGAAATATAGTTATTGTGTTATAGCTAACTTCGAGTTTGATGCTACTCAAGTAATTATTCAATCGAACATTTTGGATTGGTGGAAGGATGAAACATTATTTGGACATTCCACTTTAGCCAGTCATTATTAATAATAATTTATCAGTGGATAAATTATTTTATTTTGAGAGATCTTATCTGCTTAGACAAATCAACACATTTGAGTATTCTACGAAATTTTTGCAACACTCTTAGAGACTGTTTGTTGTTGACTATTGATTGCATTAACGCAATATTTTGGAAAGACCAGAGAGAAGTAACGAATGTTTATATTTATTAAATGTTAACAACAATTATTTAAAATCTAGAGTAACTTATAATAGTAAACCATTACGTCATCACTGTTTATTTGAGTCGACTATTATATATTAACACAACATCTGAAAGAGTTATACGCTGTAATTATTATATATAAATATATTATGAAAGCAAGGTATTATATGCAATTTAAATAAGTTGTTACGCCAGAATACTGTATTAAGAGATCGAAGTGAAGAATTATAGCAGCTATATTTGTTTGATAACAAGCTGAGAAAAATGTTATACGGAATTTACCTGTGTAATTGAGAGAAGTTGTCGTTTACGTATTTTGTTGATATTTGTTCTATATATCAGAGAAGGGAAGATCATTATACGCGTTGTAAGTGTTTATTTGGAAATTATAAGTAACTATATTACAGTTAAGAATTAAGTAAGACCTTTGTTGTCTATTATTATTGTGAAACGACTCTCAGTTGAATTGATTAGTTCTATTGGCGGAAAATATTTGGGAAACGGATTGAATGTAACAATGTTGTTAATTATTATTAAAATATTATCAAGAACAAGACAGTAATTATATAAGCTTAACTTAACCGTTCGGCTATGTATGTATGCCCAATTATGAAACGAAACAACTATATTATGATTGATAACAATGTGATAAGATTTTGTAATAGTGACACTTTATTTAAGAGCATAACATAATTAAGGATTGTCAGTAGTTGACAAGAGAAGGAAGGTTGGATGATTGAGAATCATCACGAATGATGTAAATAATATAAGACATTTTGTTAACAATATTAAAATATAATATCATTAATAACTAGGAGAATTTAACGATATAATAAAGTTAACTGAATAACTTTCTTGATAAACAGCTGATCCTAAAACAATAATAATAATATTGTTTATTATATGAATTAATACGATTAATAATTATATCTGATAATTAATAATCATCTAAATAATAAATATTTTACAAACTTAATTAATATTTTGGAAATATTAATAGCCTTTTAATTAAACATTTAATAATAATTTCTATTGTTAATCATTAAATAATTTAGAGAACATTAGTTGACAATTAAACTTTTGTTTAATTTATTATAAAGCTTTTAAACGATTAAACCATTAATAGGAGTGACGTTTAAAGAACGTGACGACGTTCTTTGACTACATTAAGGAGGTTTATTATTGTACAGAAGTGATCTTATGGAAGATCAGTATAAAATCATTTTCATTATTTTTACCAATGGATGGTTTTGTAATAGTAAGTAGGAATGTCATTGGAAGACATTGGCTGTATTAATACCGATATTTGTTCAGATATTACTAGAGAACAAGTGTTAATTTAAGCGCTGTTTTTATAAGAAATGGAGTACTTCTAACGTCCATGGGACGGTGATTTAATTTTATTATCTGATTATTGGATTTACGCAGAATCATTTTGCGGATCATATGTAATTACTATAGGGATATCTGTTGATTTTTTTATTATCACTTTATAAATAAATTTATTTGTTAGTTTTGTAACCACGTTTTGATGATTTATTTAAGTTATGAAGAAGGATTATGTTTTAGTGCATTTGAGGTTATATTGAACCACTATTTACGCCCACTTAACCGAGAATGGTAAGTTTCTCGAGCTCTTCGTTTCTTCAGTTAATCCACCCATATTGCTTTACCAAAACATGATCTTAGGAAGTGTGCACCCCCCATTTAGCTATTGTTGGTAGGATTTCCAGGTTTATGAGCCGGATACCTCGAGATTCTGCAATCCAGTTGATCTTTGGATACGACAAGCAGCTCAAATGGTTTAAACGGGTACAGTACCAGGATGCATATCTAGCCATGGGGACTGTAAAGAGGTCAGACGGTTTTTCAAACCTCCTAAAGATAAGGAACGTTTTATCAAGTGCAAAGGGGCCATACCAGGTAAGGATAGGGAACTTACTGAAAAGTCCTACATCTGTGATGCTTACTTTTCAGAAGATTTAATTGTTAAATTTTACAAATTTGTGATAGAAGGGAAGGAGGTATTACCGTACTTCTCCCAAGAACCAACTGGCGATTCAAAGACTATTCTGTTCCACATATATTTCCTAATTTGCCTAAGTATTTGTCCAGTATGGTGTGAATAAAAATGCTCTTGATGCCAGTAAAGACTACTTCTGTGAAGAAAGGGATGAGAATAAAAAGACAATGAGTTAACATATATGTAACGTAATGCTGAAGGAGGCGTGATCAGTTTTAGACAATAGCCTACTCTATGAAGGGGTCATGACTATGCCTTCTATGTCTGTTTAATGTTAAGTTCTTCTGAAATGATGGTAGTTTACTGATTTTGGAGTTTATGGTTATTATTGAATTTTATAGTAATCTACGGTAAAGTTGAAAGTTGCGTTCGTACGGCTTATTTTTTCTGTGTTGCAAGTCTGTTGAAGGAATGTAAAATGTGTAAAAATGTGAAGAAATCCTTTCTGAGAGCGAGGTTAATTTTTCCGTTCTTTTTTTATTATTATTTACCGATAGCTGGCAAAACTAATTGCATTTTGAACTTGCTCTCTGTCTTCGCTTATTGTCGAAACTGGACTATTTCAGGAGACGATTTATTAAATTATAATTGGGCACAGTAAAGTAAGTGGAGATGTAGAACTTATTAGCGCCTCTGAGGATATCTTGCGGTGTTTTAACATGTAAAACAGGTCACAAGGTTTTACATGTTAAAACACCGCAAGATATCCTCATAGGCGCTAATAAGTTCTACATCTCCACTTACTTTACTGTGCCCAATTATAATTTAATAAGTCGTCTCCTGTAATAGTCCAGTTTCGACAATAAGCGAAGACAGAGAGCAAGTTCAAAATGCAATTAGCTTTGCCAGCTATCGGTAAATTTATTTAAAAAAAAAGAACGGAAAAATTAACCTCTCTATCAGAAAGGATTTCTTCAAATTGTTACACATTTTACATTCCCTTAACAGACTTGCAAAACAGCCACAAAAAAACACGTACGAACGCAACTTTCAACTTTACCGTAGATTACTATAAAATTCTATAATAACCATAAATGTCACTCCACAAACACCAAAATCAGTAAACTATCATCATTTCAGAAGTACTTAACATTAAACAGTCATAGAAGGCATAGTCATGACCCCTTCAAAGAGTAGGCTATTGCCTAAACCCAATCAAGGCTCCTTCAACTTTACCTTAGAATATTACAAAAATCAATTATACCCATAAATTTCACTCCACAAACACCAAACTCAATAAACTGCCATCATTTCAGAAGCACTTAACATTTAACAGACATAGAAGGCACAGTCATGACCCCTTCTTAGCGTAGGTTATTGCCTAAAACTGATCACGCCTCCTTCAGCATTACGGTAGATATATGTTTTTAAAATCATTGTCGTTTTATTCTCATCCCTTTCTTCACAGAAGTAGTCTGTAATTGCATCAAGAGCATTTTTATTTACACCATACTGGACAAATAGTTAGGAAAATTAGGAAATATATGTGGAACAGAATAGTTTTTCAATCGCCAGTTGGTTCTTGGGAGAAGTACTACTTCCTATCACAAATTTGTCAAATTTAACAATTAAATCTTCTGAAAAGTGAGCATCGCAGATGTAGGACTTTTCAGTAAGTTCCCTATCCTTCCCTGGTATAGCCCCTTTGCACTTGATAAAACGTTCCTTATCTTTAGGAGGTTTGTAAAAACCGTCTGACCTCTTTACAGTCCCCACAGTCAGATCTGCATCCCGGTACAAAACAGCAAGGCATCTTCACTACTCACATTAAGCACTCATGAAAATGTAAGGGCTAAACTGCTGTTTACTTACATTAAATAACAATAAAGTTAATAATAATAACGTTTTATTGCGCACAAGTTGTGCAAAATTACAAATAACATGCAAGGAAAGATGCACTTCAGCCTATGCAGTGATCTATGATGGGTTTCCCTCTATTCCTACAATGAAGAACGTGATAACGTTCACAGATTCCGTCACACAGCTCACAGACACAGGCCGGGTCCGGATCATGGAATGTCTTTGTCTTGCACATTCTATGGTGGAAACCGTGCACAGCCAAAGAGGTCACAAAGTGCCGCAAGTCCTGGTTCAGTTCCATCCATGCTCTGTTGATCATAGCCTCGGTCGAGTAGAACTCTTCCCAGATTTCACTTCTTTTCAACGTTCTTTCTGCTAGAACCCTCTTCCAGGTCGTAGTAGGCAAAGCGGACTTGAATCTGAAATCCTCCAACGAGAAGGGTTCCCGAGTGAGCACATACACTAATCTTGATCGCGTGTATTTGGATACTCCAAGGACAGCCTTCAAGTATCTAGCCTTTACCTGTTCCAATGTTCGGAGGTCTCCTATGCTTAACTTGTCCCAAATTATCTCTATGCCATACGTGAGGATTGGAACAATTTTTGCATCGAAGAGTGCAATGGCGGATCTCAAGGATAATCTTGTAATGGCTCTGATGTCAAATATAGCCTTGGTAGCTGCTGTCGCTCTTTGTTTTGCGTGGATTTTGAACGAGTTCATTGTCGTTTGTAACGTTACACCCAGATATTTAAAGCTTTTGTCAGTCTTCGGTGGTTTACTTTTGAAAAATATTCTCTGTTCTTGGGAAACACGTCCTTCCTTCCTGAAAATCATATGCTCGGTCTTCTCTGTATGGCGGATATGTAAAAGGTTTATATTCTAAACGTAAGCAAAATTAAGAAATTACGCAGGTTTACCGAGGATTACGCGAGTGACTAAAGTGTTAAATATTGTGTGAACAGTGTAGATAAAATACGTAAGAGAAATACAATACATAACTTGTTAAAAGAGAAGACATATAACATTTAATATCATGACGGTCAACTGTGCTCCATGCGGCAAAAAGATCAAGAACAATCAGCAGGCTGTAGGATGTGATGGTGAGTGTGGACGCTGGTTTTATGTAACATGCATGAAAATGAGTAAAGATACGTACCAACAATTCCGGAAAGATGATACTTTCAAATGGTCATGCAATCGTGAAGACTGCCTCCCGCAACCTAACCTCAAAGAGGTTATGGCATCTTTCTCCCAGAAACTTGAGGAATCCCTTTCGGCGATGAGAGAAGAAAACCACGAGGTAAGAAAACTAGCAACTTTCTTATCAGAAAAGTATGATGAACTCCACCGGGAAATTGAAACTCTAAAGAAAGAGAGAAAACCCGTCAAGGACGCAGAAATGGCAGCATCTAGAGCTATCAACGAATTGGAGGAACTAAAACAGTACCAGCGCAAGAACAACTTGATAGTGTATGGAATACCCACTGAAAGAGAGGAGGATGTATTTCACAAAATCTCGGACATTGGCAAGACGTTAGGAGTTGAAATCACCAGGGCAAACATAGACGCAGCTCACCGCCTCCCGTCAACAAAGCCTGGGCCTCAGCCGATAATTGTGAAATTAAATAATAGGTGGAAGAAGGAAGAGATTCTCAGTAGCAGAAGACAAAAGAAGACCCTGAAGACGAGTGAAATTGGTTACAGTGATGGTGGTAATATATATATCAATGAACACCTGACCCCAAGAAATGAAACCATCGCCAAAAAGTGCCGTGAATTGAGACAACAGGGAAAAATCTTTGCAACTTGGGTCAGAGACTGCAAAATATACATTCGGAAAAATCAAAATGGACCCTCAAAGCTTATATCAAGTGCTGAAATACTGGATGAACTCGCCCTCTCAAACTAAAATCTATGTAATTGGCAACTCCAGCTATCTGATATGACATCTAGCGGTAAAAATGAGAAACTTACCAAGTAGGGTACATTTGTCACGTGGTGACTGTTTGTATATGTATTCTTGTATTGGTAAACAGATCGTGGTAAATTGTTCGTGTCTTTATACATAAGTAATAAGTTTTACTCGTTGATAGAGTGAAAAATGAGTAAAAGCAAAGTGTATTGCTCAGTTTACGGCTGTAAGTCGATGTATAAGAGGTCTGCGGATATACCTTTTCATCACTTTCCAAAAGATGCAAATAGCAATAGCCGAAATGTGATGATACCTAATACCTAATAATAATACCTTTCCACTCCGGGAAGGATCTAACACTTGTCGAGGTAGACAGACAGAAGACCTGCGACGTAAAGCCAGCGAAGGTTATTCAGTTTAAAAACAGCTGTTACGATGGGCGCGCTGGTAAGATTGAAGTTACTTGAATAATTAATTAAATAGCTGCTTGGTAGGGAGAAGGGATGAGTTTAACTTGTATTAAAACTCGTGGGGCGACAGGAATTGCTTGATTTGAATGGTTAAAAGGTGGGTTTGGTGTTGAATATTTGAATGGTAGCGGAATCACTCATTCTACAGTGCCCACGGGGAGGCAAATTAGGCCTATATGACTGATAGTGGAATAGCTCGAATATCGAAGAAATTAGCGATTACGAGGTGTAGGCTTGGCGGAAAGGCTGGCGGATCATCAGTTTGACATCAATTCACGATATAAGTCGGAGCTTGGAACAGTGGCGTGGATGCTAGTCTCGGAATGATAAAAGTAGCACAGCTTCGGTGTGTTATTTTTTGTTTATGTACCGTATTTCTCTATTTGAATGTCCTCGGCGTTGACTCAGGATCAACATTTACATTATATTGCGCATAATAGTACCGAAATAATGTCCGAAGTGTAGCCCTGTGTAAATTTGAATCAGCTGATCTACATCAACCATAAAAACTGATGCTTGATAATATGCAAATGACACCAAAAAATCCAGTGGAACACACAAATTAGATCACGTGTATCGCACAGTTATACATATATACAATTAAAAATAACACTGTCATTACTTTAGAGACCTCATTTACTGATTATAACCGAAAAATAAAAAGTGTTCCATATCAAACGCGTGTTATTGGGTATTTTAACCCTACTTATCCAGACCGACCGCAGCGCCCCAAGTGTTAGTTTGAGTTGCCAATAGTAAGATATCTACTAAGTATTATCCCATATGGAACTAGAATTACAGAAATTAAATTTTTAGGTAATGCAAATAATAATACACCAGAATTAACCAAGTGTAACTGTAATACACTTAGCGATTATTATAAAATTAAGGACAGTACACAGATAATAACCGATACCAGTACACTAAAATGCGTACACATATGTGTACGTAGCATAAAAAACAAGTTCGATGATATCCAAATAATGTTAGACTAAATCAAAGGTGTAGATGTCCTAGCAATCTCAGAAAATTGGTTAACAGAACAAACAAAAATGTTTTTCAATATTAAGAAATATGTTGCATATCACATAGTTAGAAAGCAAACTGGAGGGGGAGTATCTTTGTATATTTCAAACAAATGTAGCAGTACCCTTGTAAAGGAAATAAATTCCACCCACAGCATACTACACATTACTGTGAGAAAAGGCCATCAAGAATACAATATAATCACTGCTTATAACCCTCATAAAAGCAACATTCCACACTTTCTAACTGATCTCGAAGTAATTATTAGTTCTTACTCAACGAATCCTGGTATAATACTAGGTGATATGAATATCGATCTATTATTTGGGGACAGATATACTAGTAGTTATATTAACCTAGTCAAATCATACGGTCTAGTCTTATGTAATACAAAATATCCAACTCGTGTAACACAAACTAGCTCTACTCTAATTGATCATGTATTGGTGAACGACTGTGACAAAATATGTAATGTCTATAATATTGATAATGATTTGAGTGATCACCATTTACTAATCTGTGAAATGAGAAACAAAAAGATAAACAGGAACTCAATATGTGATGATAGGCCAATAGAAAAGGATAAAATAAACTACAAAAAACTTAATAAATATTTAATAACTCAAGAATTTGTATGCAATGAAACTAACATCAATGACTACTACAATAAATTCTGTGATTTTATTAATAAAGGAATAGAAGCCTGTACTATGAAATATACGAATAAGGAGCCAAGTGCCCCACCAATAAAACCCTGGATCACACAAGATCTTTTAGCACTAATACACAGGAAAGATAAGATATATACAAAAACCAAAGTTAAAAATCCATCTGCAGAAATTTTAGAAGAATATAAAATTATTAGCAACCAAGTTACAAAACTTAAGAGAAATCTACAAAGAAACTACTTTGACCAAAAAATTCAAAATGCAAATAATCAGAGGGAAGTGTGGAGTGTTGTTAATGAGATGTTAAATAGGCCAAAGAAGGGGAAAAATGAAATTGTCAAACTTATAGTCGACGGCACAAATGTCGAAAAAAAGGAAAATATATGTGATGAAATTAATAAATATTATGTCAATATTGCTAACAGTATATGGGAAAATCAAGGAAACGATTCTACCTCGGACATTACAAGCTATAAAAATACTACTAGCACTAAGACAATCTTTATGTTACCTACTGATGCTAATGAAATACAATCAATTATAAACTCCCTAAAACACAAAAACAATATAAGTGAGGACAACACTACTAATGTCATGCTACAATTGTGTCTTGAGGGCCTTACACCATATCTTGTCAAAATAATAAATCTTTCACTGATGACTGGTATATTCCCCGATGCCTGTAAAGTCTCTAGGGTGGTCCCGATCTACAAAAAAGGAGACAAAACCCACCCATCAAATTACAGACCCATTAATATTATATCTGCCATCAGCAAGGTTCTAGAAAGCGTTGTTAAACGAAGACTTATGAATTTCTTCATGAAAAATGATTACTTTGCAAACTGCCAATATGGGTTTATTCCAAATAGAGGAGCTGATAGTGCTATATTTGAAGTAGTAACTGATGTAGAAAAGGCATTAGATGAAAACAAACTAGCTGCTGGTGTACTAATTGACCTTCAAAAAGCATTCGATCTGGTTAACCATAAGATTCTCCTTAATAAACTAGAATTTGCAGGCATCAGAGGAGTGGCACATGATTGGTTCAAGAACTACCTCACTAACAGAAAACAATATGTTGCAATCGATAATGTAAAAGGATCTCAAATGAGAATTGACACAGGAGTACCTCAAGGTTCTGTCTTAGGACCAATTCTTTTCTTGGCCTATATTAATGATATAGTATTATTAGAATTGAAAGGCAAGCTTAAACTATTTGCAGATGATATTTTTATACTCTATCTGGGAACATCTGAACAGGAAATTATGCTAAATATTAATTATGATCTCAATAAGCTGGTGGATTGGTTGAGAGCACACAAAATGGTTATCAATATCACTAAAACAAAATATTTATTCTTCCATAAACCATCATACAAGACTGAGACCACAAACATAGTCAACATAGCCAACAAAGAAATAGAAAGGGTTAAATCGGCAACATACTTAGGTATCACACTAGATAGTACACTAACCTGGGAAAATCATGTAGAAAATGTAAAACATAAAATCAGCCCTTTAATTGGTATTATTTTCAGATTAGGATATAGCTGTCTTACTAGCCAACAATTGAAATATATATACTTTGCTCTGATACATTCACATCTAATGTACATGAATTTCATATGGGGATATTGTAAGAAGGAGCTGATAAAAGACCTTGAGATACTCCAGAAACGTGCTATAAAATCTATCTTTGGACTTCCTTGGCTCACACCCTCAAATGAATTATACTCAAGAACTAAAATTATGCCACTGCAAAAACAAATAGCTATGTCAGCAACAGCATTTGTATACAAATTAGAAAACAAATTGATACACACACACATCCATTTTACCCATGCAAATGACATTCATCATTATGCAACAAGAGGAGTAAATCAAATATTCACCAGCCATTCCCAATCCATTAAATTTGGAACTAAAGGAATTATGTCCTCTATAATAAAAGAATACAACTCGCTACCATTAGGCATAAGGGAAAGTTTCTCTATAAAAACATTTAAGAGGAAAACAAAAGACTTCCTATTAAGGAATGAATAGCCCATGTACAATAGCCTTAAGCAATGCAATGTATCATACCGAATTATCTCTGTAAAGTTAGTCACTAGCAATCTAAGTTACTATTAAACTAAACAATAATGTTACAAAAATTATATATATGCCATGCTGTAACTATGTTACTTGATTGTCCCTAACACGAGCTCAGGCTCATTGGGACCTATGTAAATAAATAAATAAATAAATAAATAAATAAATAAATAAATAAATAAATAAATAAATAAATAAATAAAAAATAAATAAACTTGCAATTCATTCTTATCTGCCCATTTCTCCAGAGCATGGGTTGCAATTTGGAGGGCCCTGATGTTTTGCGACCCCAAAACCATGTCGTCGGCGTAAAGGTATATCTTCGTTTCCTTTGAAACTTCTCTGACTGCATGAACAATATCGTGCGTGGCGACATTGAACAGCAGGGGACTGAGGGGATCTCCCTGAAGTACGCCGTTCGTTTGTATGATCTGTCTGGAAATGGTTACGTTGTCGGAGATTTTTATATTATTGCCCCTTAACATGTTATGAACCAGAATTGTGAGTGCTTTATTTTCTGTCGCTATCGAATTTAGTTTCGTGGAGATGATGGTCCTGCTTAGATTGTCGAAGGCTTTCGAGAAATCAATAAATACTGCATGGAATTTTCCTTGAGGTGTTCTAAGGGTATTCTCTATGTCATCTTTGAGATTTCTAATTGCCTGAAGCGTGTTTCTCCCTCGTCTAAAACCAAATTGCTCTTCTGGTATTTTAACGTCGATTTCTTCAGTGAGTCTGTTCATCATGATCTTTGTAAGTATCTTTAATAAATTGATTTCTAGGGCAATCCCTCTGTAGGAGTTGGGGTCACACACATCTCCTTTTCCTTTGTGTAGCACCTTTATTGTAGAAGTTTTCCATGACAATGGGATGTCTCCTGATTGTAAGCATAGGTTCATTAGGTCTGTAATAGCTGGGAGTAATACCGTAACTGCTGTCTTAATATGCTCATTAAAGATACCGTCCGGTCCGGGTGCTTTTCCGTTTTTCGAAACAGGCACAACATTTCGAACCTCCTCTGTCGTGAACGAGCAGATATTGGAGCCGTCAGGGTCGATTTCTTTCTTATGATAAGCTGATGTGGATCCATTCTGGTTCAGAATAAGTGTAAAATGTTCCTCCCAGGCTGACATATCGATTTTTCCTGCAGCTTGTGTTTTCCGGGGTCTGAGAGCTAAGTAAGGGTTTTTCTTTGCTTCCTCCACCATCCTGTATGTTTCGAGTTCGATGAAGTCATTTCGAATTATCTTGAGTAAATTCTTATATTCCTTTCTCAGGTGACTATACGTTGTTAGGTCTTCTTGCTTATTGCTGACCTTTGCTTTGTGGAGGGCATGCAATACTCTTTTCCTTTCTAAGTAGCAGGTTTTATTATACCATCTTTGTGATTTTCGTTCTGTTTTTGTGGCGGTTGAGGATTTAATTATATTCTCTAGCACAATAGCAGCAGAATCAGGATCGTTCGCTTTTATTCTATCATTAAAGTGGGTGAGTTTGTCTGTACATTGCAGGAGCACACTTTCATTCAACTTTCTGCAGATATTCTTTGTGATACATTTCTCATTCTGAACTTTAGCATTACCAGTAATTACGAAGCGTGCCTCAACAGGACAGTGTTTCTTAAGTGGTGCTTCTGCTCCTGAGGAATGAACTTTGTAGTCCAATAATTTCATCCCGACTCCCCTGAAGAAAATTAAATCTACTGTACTTCTCCCATTGTATGCGAAATACGTTTTGTTATCTTTTTTATTGACGAAGGTAAATCCTTCTTCTTCCATTGAATGAAAATCCACAGCCTGCTTCCAGTCTCCGACCGGGTCAGGGATGGAATGAATGAAGCCCCCATCTAGCGGCGAGGATATGAACTGTGCCGGCTGCCGAGGCCTGACGCACTCCTCTGGGGCAATGATTAAATGAATGACAGGTGAAATGAAATGATAGTGGAGAGTGTTGCTGGAATGAAATTTTGACAGGGAAAACCGGAGTACCCGGAGAAAAACCTGTCTGCCTCCGTTTTGTCCAGCACAGATCTCACATGTAGTGACCAGGATCTGAACCACGGACCCAGTGGTGAGAGGCTGGCGTGCTGCCGCCTAAGCCACGGAGGCTTCCTTCTTCTTCCATTAACAATAGTAATCCTTTGCTCCTGATGTTGTCAGTATCTAATCTGCAGTTGAAGTCACCAGCAATGATTACATTGGTTTTAGGGTTTGCTTTCGTTAGTGCAGTCAGGACCGTTGTTATGACATCCTCTAAGGATGTTGAAGGTTCTATATAAAGGCCCATGAGTGTTAAGTTCTCTAATTTGATTATTATGGTCTCCTCGTCGCTGTAGACAGCTAGTAACTTTCCAATTGTGCGTTTGAAGTAACAGGAAATACCTCTCATATGTCTTCCTCTTGGTCCTTGGGTAGCGAGGACATGCTCTGAGTAAAATCCGGTAATATGTATTGCCTTGCTCGCAAAAGTTTCAGTTAAGATGAGAATGTCTTGTTTATCAAATATATTTCTCGGGGATAGGTCGATGATGCTCTTTAATCCTTCCACATTCCAGATTAGTAGATTAATCCGTAAATCTTGCTCCTTGCCATTTGGAGCGAAACAGACGATATCTTCTAATAAGAGCTCCTGTTGGCCAGAGTTCAGGGATGACAACTTTGTTGAGATCTGTAATGGGGATTCCAACTTGGAAGGATTTGAGTGTACCTTTGGATTGAAGTTCTTCACAATCATATATCTCGTCTACTTGCAGCTTCTTTAGATGGTTCACTATTTTGTCAGTGGTCGCACTCGGAAGTAGTCGTCCAATGTACAGCCATGCTCGATGTGATACTGCTTGGATTTCATCATATTGTCTTTGTTTTTCTTTTCCTACAGGATTATGTTTAGTCCCTATGATTGTTGGGGTATGATTTAACTGAAGGTTGCCCCTACGTCGTCGACCTACGGCCTCAGACCATTTTGTTTTGTCAGATGGTTGTTCTGGACTGTAATGGAATCCTTCATCTCGTGAGGGATGGGCATCCGTTAATTCTCGACTAAAGGGAGCAATGGAATCCGTAAATTTTCGACTAAAGTGAGCAATAAAGTTAACACACGAAGATAACGTCAACACGCGACAAGAAATTAAATTCCACTTCAGTTAATGCTTCCTACAATAGCATTTCAGGTATTAATACTATGAAGTAATAGTGTAAGCACTTGTATATCAATAAACGTTTTCACAGAACACCACCAAAACACTCCGACCGATTAAATACTTAATATATCGCACATAAACACATAAACATATGTGGAAATCAACAATCTCAAGTCGACTGTAGCGCTGCGTAGCGGCGAGTGCCAACCCGATCCGTATTCATTACATGCTATTGAGGGAGAAGAGATCACACTTCTTATTCTATTCGTTATGCCTTAAGAGATACTATCCACCCTTCATTCCAGAAGCCTGTATCACACGACACTCGCTAGCATGGAAGCTGTTGTGATCGCTGGTATAAAATCCTGTATGATTCTGTTCATCCTCGCCCGTACACCTGCTTTTATGGCTGAAGTGTATCACACGCTAGCATTTCGTGCTCCAAGTTGTAAGAAATAAAACATGGAGGACGGTTGTCGTTTGGGGGGTGACATTTACAGTCAATTCGCATTATTAACGCAAAGCGGTCGTGAAACTTGCTTTAAGTACATTTGCAAACATGCCTGGTACTGAATGAATGCATTCCAATCAATATTTAAAATCTAACTGTAATAATTGGTATATAACCATACGCGCTAATAAGCAGCATAACAAAATACATTAACGTCTGTTGCAAAAGTGTGCAAGTGGTATCGCGCCTGCTTACTGTTTTGAAGATCCCGGGTTCAAGTCTATCCAACGGCGAAAATGTTGACTTCTTTTTAATTATTTTATTATATCCTCCTCACGTCGTACAACAATATTGCAACTTGGTTTTGTCTACATGATCTACGAGGACGATAGTAAACATGTTTTCTCTCATAAAAATCTATTTTCCCTAAATACTGTTTAAAACCATGGTGGATACTATTCGTGATTATTATTAGAATTTAAACAGTTCAAAATTTATCCCAGAATAATAAAAATCTGACACGTTCTATATTTACTGGATATTTGCGAACTGAATCGAATGTCGGAGGCAGGTCGGTCGCGACAAGGGTGATAGACTTCATATAGTCTAATGATTGTGTTGAATGTTGTTGGCAATTCTAGGCGGGCTCTTGTTGAAGGACAGGCATTTTTAGACGCCAAGCACATAATTATGTGCGGGAAAGTGCTAGGAACAGAAGATTTTATGAGACTTGAAGCTTTATGCTTACAAACTAGTAATACGAAAGGAGTACCTTATCCGATTCAAAATGAAATTCGGTTACCAGTTGCCTAGATTTTTTTTCTTTCAGGAAAATGTAGGCCTAATAAGCGTGGAGTCGGTACATTGCTTTACATACTTAGGTTAGTAGATAGGCCTACATTTACATTTGGAAGACATACCGGTAGCCTAATACTGTCGAAGTCAATACATCAACGACTGTAGCTTAGCCTACTAGTTGACTACCATATAAAGATTTTTTAAATTTTTAATAGGCGCCTGATTATAAACTTAAAAGACTAGAGCTTCACAGATTTGAAGCAGCAATGGGGCAAGTTAAAGAAAGACGACCACATGTAGGCCTACGATAAAACGAACCCTAAAAGTAATTTTTGCCACATGGGAAGAACAGCTGTCAAATCGACCTTGCTAAGTCGCCTAGTTTGTAGTGCAGGGAAGAATGTATGGTACTGGTTATTGTATTTATTAATATATAATTCTCCTTTGTAAAATGCCGGCCGCATGCGATCATATCCTTCGAAATCGGCTTTGCGACGCGAAGTAATTGACTCCATTCCGTCTGAAAAGTTTTCTTTTTGTGAAAGTAATGCATTGATATGGCAATTATTGTATGATACACCGGCAGTTTAGTGTTACAAAGGCATGGATTACTTTCGTACCTTTCAATAAGCGAAGAAATAACCTCATTTGCCCAAGAACGTGACATCCTGTGTTTATGAAATACGTTGCCTTCGAGAAAACGATTAACCAAGATTACTTGGAGATGCTACCGCTAGGATCTCTGCAAGGGCAGATTGGCTCAGATGCTGAACCCTCCATACAATCTTCCAGCGAAAATAGCACCGGACCAGTTACTGAGTTGCCATGAAGGCTGTCATAGAAGGCAGAATCTAGTATAGAAGGTAGAAATCACACGGTGCTAGACGCGGCTATACCAGCGTGTATACCCGTACTGGTAGCAGCTTCCATGCTAGCGAGTGTCGTGTGATACAGGCAAATTAATGTTTGTTACTTATCTAATTTCATCCAACATTGCTAGGTGGCAGCACAAATGGATCTGGATTAGGAAATGAACTTTTGTATATTGGACACACTGTTTAGATGGAAACTTCGGTGTGTTGTAAATGGCGAAGGATGTTTACTGTTTACTATGAAATTTTGTATTTTTTCCAATCTGTCATACCAGTTATATGACAGTGATATGCTAAGTTTGAATTAACAATAAAATCTGAGCGTGTGTGTTACAGCATGCTAATTTGAGTATTAACAATGCCAGTGGATATTAATAGGTTAACCGAGGGCTGGCTGGAACTAGAAAGTGATCCAGGTCTTTTCACTCTACTCTTAGAGGATTTTGGGGTGAAGGGCGTTCAGGTGGAGGAAATATATGATCTTCAGAAGCCTTTAGAAGGTCCAGTGTATGGTTTCATCTTTCTTTTTCGATGGATCGAAGAGCGGAGATCCAGGAGAAAAGTCGTTGACCAAAGTGATATTTTCGTTAAAGATGAAGATGTTGTCAATAACATATTTTTTGCACAACAGGTAGTGCCTAACAGCTGTGCAACACATGCTCTTCTATCAGTGCTTCTAAATTGTCCTAATATCCATTTAGGAGCTACCCTAAGTCGGCTGAAAGCACACACTTCTGGCATGTGCCCAGAAAATAAAGGGTGGGCTATTGGCAACTCACCTGAATTGGCCAAAGCGCATAATTCTCATGCTATGCCACAGGCTAAATGGTGCTCTGACAAAACTACAGGAGTGAGCACTGCACGCTATACAGGAGAAGCATTCCATTTTGTTAGTTATGTTCCCATCCACGGAAGATTGTTCGAGCTTGATGGTTTAAAACCATTTCCAATGGATCATGGCCCATGGGGAGAAAAGGAAGACTGGACTGAAAAGTTTCGCAAAGTGATAACAGATCGTCTGGGTATGGCAACAGGTGAACCATATCACGACATCCGCTTTAATCTTATGGCTGTAGTCCCTGACAGAAGATTAGCTTTAGTGCATAAACTTAAGATGTTACAGACCAACAGACAAATAGTTTTAGATGCTTTACAGCAACTTGTGAAGTTAACATCACAACCCACTGATGAAAAGGGTGATGCTTCTGCCATCACTGATGGAGAAACTGGTGAAAAGAATACAAAACAAGAAGAAGATTCTTTTGAAACACATAATTATATAAAGCCTGTGACAGCTACTCTCTGTACAGCTGATTACTCAACACCTCTGACCATTCAAACCTCTCCAGCCCCAAGTGGTTCAAGCACAGATACATCATCAGAAGTAGGTTCTGCATTTAACTCACCGACTCAAGGATGGGGTTGGAACTCAGGCCAGAGTAGTCCTACATCTAGTAAAGAGTTCAAAAAGTTTGTCGTAATTCGCGTTTCTGGTGGAAATAATGAAAGCTCGACTGTTGCAAAGCGCTTATCATCAGATGTAAGTGCAGCGTCTACTAAAAGAATCTGCCTAGAAACTGGACAGTGGGAGAAAGATGTAGATAAAACTGGTACAGATGATGGAAACTTAGATGAAAAGAAAGAGGGACCTAATAAAGCATGTACAAAGTATCCGGAATTGTTTGAGCCACATACATTTGCACCAAAGGATTTATTTGCTCTTCTCAAAAACCTAGAAAGTGAAATCAGTGTTTGTGAACTGAATTTGCGAGATGAAAATGAAAAGCGGAAGAAGTACAAGATTGACGATTGTAGGCGTACCCATAATTATGATGAATTTATCTGCACTTTCTTGCAGATGTTGGCTGAGCAAGGGAAGCTGGCCGACTTAGTACAGCAACATATTTTGCTGCATAAAAAGCCTGGAATTCCCGTTGCAAGAGTACAAAGAACAGTAAAAAAGGTTGAAGCCAAACCTAATCCTTCTCGTCGCCGTAGGGGCCGTACCAACTATAGAAAACGCAAATGATGTACCAATCTGCCTTTTCTAATTTGCTTGCCACACAACTTTACTTCAGCTTTAATTTACTACCCTCACCAATAAAATGAAAGTGTTAGAGCCTTCATTATTAGCTTGTAAATTTAGCTTATAAGCAACATGTCAGCTTTAATCCGTTGCGTTCAAGGATAATGCTGCTTAAATCGAAGAACATGTTAATGTTTGGCATTAAGTAGAAATTACCTGCTTGTTCAGTTATTAACAGTATACAGTACACTTTTTAACTGGTGGACAGTATACACTTTTTAACTGGTGGTCGTGATGATGATATACATTTAATAATCCTTTCAGCTGCTGTGGTATTAGAAATGTCATACAGCCTAGCTGTGGGCAGATATTTCAGTGTGCATTTGTTAACTACCTTATCATTCTTCACAGAAGTGCTATCTGAAGTACAGATGGCATTTCGCATGTTACGGGAGCCTAATTATTTTGAGAGGTTAATATTAATTTTGAATAAATATGGAAACAGAAAGAAAGGTGAATATAAATAACAGTTCTTATTAACGCATGATCACATTAAACAACAATTTGGTGTATTAGCCATAAAGTAAACTCATTTTTAATACCCTGTAAAGGAACATTTAAGTACAATCTTTAAAAACTTTCTTTTTTTGCATGTTAGTGTGTTTATTCAATAGGCTAATAAGCCAAATATTAAGTACTGGTACCATACCTATAATTATTGAATTAATGTTATTTTTCTAAATACGGTATAGTATTATAAAAATTTGAGAGAGAATTATGTTTTTTTTAATACATCAATTAAGTTATATGAAATTCTCATCAACATGGAAATAATACTTTTGTGATATATTCACTTGACTAATTATACATTATATAATTTTAAAGAAATTCACCTGGTACCTTAAAATTGCTTTTGTGATTATTATAATTTTGCACAAGGACTGTGTAATACTAGATAAATAAACATGAACTTAAAGATATTGGCTACAAACTCAATGCCTGGCATTTGGGATGGAGGTAACTTCTTGACTCGATCCAGCCCAGTTGCAGATGATGGTGCAATTGTTTTAAGGGGCCTAAAATCTGTATTATCAGCCCCAGAAATGGGAGCCTCATTACCTTTGAAGGGATTCTTTGAGTTTCTTGAACTGCAACATGGTCTGTACTTAGGAAGTGCAAAAGAAATTGTCTTTACAAGTCTTTCTGTAGAAGTAAATGATTCGAAGGGCAGGGGCAGTGTACAGACGTGGTCAAATTATTAGAATAATTAAGCAGTGTCGGAACAAAAACCTATTAATCCACTTTTACAGTTTCCGCCACCGTTTTTGGCCGGTGAGCCTCAGACATAATTATGCAGACATATATTAGCGCTGAAAGCAACTCGCGTATCAATTTCACATGCCTGAGGCTTGCCGACTGTCCTCTGTACAACTGCGCCCCAACTGCGCAACCTGGGCTGACCGGCCAAAAACTGTACTGCATCCATGCTTTTGTGGTACTGTGAGGAGTAACTTATTGGGTAAAAAAAAAATATTTAAAATATGATTCTACAAACATCTTCTAATAAGAGCCACTCAATCTAGCTTAAAAATTCATTTGAAATGCCACAAAGTCATCACTGATTGGTCTACATTGTGCAATAATTGCTCTGCTTGACTTTTCGGTTTTTGTTCCGATGCTTCTCAATTGTAATATTGGCTTAAAGACACTACAGGTACAGATCCTAGCGACTAGGTCTGCACTTGACTAGGAGAGCTGAGCAGTAGGAGAGGGACGAGGCGCGGTACATGGATTGTGCCGAGTACATCCCTGGCTGAGAACATAGGCGCGCGACAGTAGCATGTTCCCCGGTTATTACTAGTCTAAGCCAAGTGCCGCTTAGTGTGGCGATTGTTTTACGCTGCTGTAGTATGCAGGAGGACAGAGATGGGCAAGTGCAGACCTAGCTGCCAGTAACTGTATGTTAATACTCCTAAAGTAATCTGACAATAATTTCTTCATGCCTGCAAATTAGGTATATTACTGTAAGTTAACACAGTCCTTAATTTGCTTGGTACATACAGTACATTTGAGGTGCATTTACATCACAAAAGTTGGCAAGAATTCAAAACAAGTAATCACTATGCATTGTTGATGTTTTTTTAATTATAAATATTTATTATACAGTTCATTATTGTTGTTTTAAGGGGCAGAACAGCAATTTTTTATACGGTCTGTAATTTCTTAGACAAATATTTTGTGTTCTGTTATTACTAGACAGTGGCATATACAGTATGTCAAATGGTTAACAATAATTTGAGATTATGCGGGAAGAGTGTGATATTCTTCACAAAGCAATGTCATAGTGAAAGACTTTCTGGCACATAAGAATTCAACAAAACATGGAATAGCTGAAAGAAAGAGGAATTAAAAAATCACCAGTGACAATAAAGGAAACTTCTAAAAATTTGGGAGTAATAATTCATCAAGGTTGCACAAAAATAATAAATTGGGAAAATGAATGTGTGTTATAATAATTTGGGCACATCTGTAAAAGCATCATGGAAATTCCACCTTCTCCAATCAAAGATGTTTGAATATTAGGGAATTTGTTTTTACTTGTGAGAGTAATATGACCAAATATCAGAAATTTAGATCTATTAACACGTTCCTTGCGGTTAGAGTCATTATGTGTTCCAATGCATGTTATGCTTAACCATCTGCACTGATTTTGCAACTTTTCCAAAATTGCAGAATAAATAACTACATCCTAGTTGCATATTTCTCAGAACATTTGGCAACATTGTATTCATAATGAAGTAAAGGATCTCAGTATGGTACACTGCTGTTTTGATCAGCCCACCAGTGATCTGAATGGGTTGGTGTTGTTTTTTTTTTTTTTTTTTTTTTTTTTAAGGTAAATGCCCCAATGGTCGTCATGTTAAGGGAGATTTAGACAAGAAATCATATACACCGTACACATTTTGGTAAATTTAATCAACAAAAGCACTTTACCTAACCTCAAACTCGACTCAAACACTAGGAAAGACCAAATATCAAAGATCTTTTAGGAAAAATTACGTATTTTTTTAAAAAGTGTGTTTGTGCGCCAGTGTTTGGCACGATGTATTTGGATTTTTCCTATATTCGTCACCCGTTTGCACCAATTGCCGTCACATTGTTAATTTTCCTTGTCTGCTGTTTATAATGCATTTCTGTCAATGGTTGCATAATATACCGATTTATCGACTTGGAGGCTAACATTTACGAATAAAACAGTACCAGTAATTATGTTTTTTTAATAAAAATGGAATATAAAAAATAAAAAAAGACGGCAACGGGAAGCGGGATTGGTGGGTAGAAGACATACGAGCAGGTAAATATCGTAATTCTGCTCTAAACAAGTGAGACCACGGCATAACAGCCCGGAAAATGACCATTCGCCGAGGCCTAACACCGATTGTTGCCATAGAAACCCTCTGAATTCGCCACTCGTGTACATTTTTCTTCCAGGCAGTCTTTAGTAGCTTAAAAACCCCTACATCCGTGGGTTGAAGTACGTGTGTGACATTAGGTAGTAAAGCGACCAAAACAATTCCATGATCCTCACAAAATTTAACTTACTAGTATGTGTGGTCAAGTGTGAGAAGTGCCCGTCTATGAATAATGTCAGGAAGAGGAATCTCCTTCTCAACCAACCCAGGATGAAATATGTTACAGAGAAATTCGTAAAACACTTCCCCCCGTCATTCACCCGTTTGGCGATTTGCCAATGCCCCATTGTGCTGGCATTGAGGCAATAATGATGTCTTGCGGCAGACGTTCATACTTGAACACTACAAGGGAAGGAGAAATATCGCCGTGGACATTGCCTGTTAGAAGTACCATCAAGCATTCTTTCTCATCCGAATTCACTTGCCGATATATTGTCTTGTAACCCCTGTTCGCCAGCACTTTGTTACCTTTCGGATTAAGAAAGAAAACCGTCTCGTCAGCGTTGAACAGTCGCCGAGGGTCTGACAAAATAGACTGGAAGTCCTTTTCCACTGAATAGCTGTAGACTTCTGAAACCCAGGTTTTATTTTGATGTTCTGTAAATGCAGCACGGCTTACTGTCAAATTGAGGGGTTCGTAAAAGATAGACCTGGATTTCTTTTTATGAAAGATTCACGCCATTTCCTTCCTGGCGGCCATCTTTGAAAGGAAAGTCCCTCTTCAATTCTTGTGTAAGGCACTGGACGCTTTTGCAAATCGTCCTTTGTTAGCGGGACCCCGCTTTTCGTAGTGAGATTACCCATTGAACTAGCATAGCCTCAGCTTCCTTTGTTAAAATGGAACTTGGCCCCATTTTCCTCTAGGAGATTTTCCTTTAATTTTGTCCGAGAGGGTGTTTCTCGGAACACCATTCCTCTCCGCGGCCTTTTTAATACTCATGCCGTCCTCCACAACGGCCTTAATAGCAGCTTTCATTTGCTCAATATCATAATTCAGAACTGTGCGTTTCGACATATTGCCTGGGGCAGATGACCTTGTAGTTCCGCCTCTTAAAACAACAATAACTATCTAACATATTGCCTGAAAGCAAAGATTTAGTCTTAGAATAATATATTATTTATCATCTCAATAAAAATTTAAAAAATCCTCTGTAGCACGCCTGGCCAAAAAAACCTAGGCCTACTGAGGTGCGGCCGTCAAGAAGAGAGACCTACGTAATAATAACAATACCTTGTAAATGTTTATTGGTTGCGAAACATTAACACAAACATTAACATTATCGTGAACTAGTGTTCGTCACGAATGTGCTCTAAAGTTCGTCAGCTATGAGACTACTGGACACGATGATCAAATGATAATTTAATTAATACAGGGTACTTTAGAGCTACATTATAAGTATATTGCCGCTGTTAGGTCTTGCAAGGAGAAATGACAATGTGCCAGTTTTCGTCACAAATGACGAGCATTGGTAAAGTGCATTTTTTTAAATCCAGTGTTCGTCACCGGCATTTCTAACAAAACTAGGCACGTGAGCACGAAATAACAAATCACATATGTTACAGAGACAATTACCAACTATATCAGGCACTTGTAACATTTTAAAATGTCGGAACATAACACGCATGCACATAATTAACTTGCGTGCTTAGCACATGCGAGAAGCAAATGGCGCGTCAAGACAGCTCAGCTCACAGGAGATGTTTGACGCAGGGAATCACCTATTACATCGCACACATGATTTCGCAAAGTTGCACCTTATCGGCAAGGAAGGTATGACGCATCTCGTGAGACTTCGTGCATTGAGAAAGACCCGTTGACATGCTTATTTTTTGTACTTATATACGAGAGTGACGAAGACTGGATCAGTGACGAAAACCGGTACAGTTACCTTATATAGTTTCGGGTCACCGTGTTCCGATTGTTATTTGACCCACATTTTATGCGGGAATCGCTCTGCCTTGAAGGTATATTGTTTAATACGAAGTGTAGCATATCGTTTGACATTTCGTGAAGCCTATTAATTTTGCATTACATTTATTTATGAGTAGTTTGTTAACCGTCTTCACTACATAAATTTACAAGCAAGATTACGTCCTTTTTAGGTATGGAGCCATCACATTCCTGTAATGCGGAAATGAAAGGTTCAGGATGGCATTGAAATCTGTACAAATTGCTCACTATTTGAAAGAAAGTGACGACAATGATAGGCCTACTGATTTCTCTCCAGTATCTGATGATACGATTATGATAATTGTATTTTTGGAGGGCCTAACATTTTTTAACAGCCCCTAATGATTGCTGAAATGGTAATGAAATAAATACTTACCACAACTAACTATTGACTTATAATTAACTTACTGTATATACTAGAAGAAATGGACAACAAAGCAAGATTAAGGGAAATAAAAACAGTGGACAGAAATGCCCTCGATCCCCGAAGAATGAGAACTGAGGGACTCTGAATGAAGTAGAGCCATGAAAGACAGATGAAAAGGGAAAGAGAGCGCTCTTCGAAGTCACAGGAAAAAGAGGTAAATGGTCCCAGCTGAGAAATTCCTCAGGGTCGCCAACTTCCAAGCTCATAAGTCGTGAGCCTTTGAGGGTGTAGCACTATCCAGGATGTACCATAAGTGGTGGTGCTACACACTCCCTTCCTCCTTTAGGACCTTCTACAGAAGGAAGGAGATACCAGAAGAGGTCTGACCCCACAAAGAATAAGGGTATCGGGACAAAAAAGACAAGGGCCAATTGAAAAATGAAAATCCACAGCCTGCTTCCAGTCTCCGACCGGGTCAGGAGGCAGGAAAATGTAAGATAGCCTAGGCTTTGGATCCCTAATACTGGTAACAAGAGAGTGGTATTGATTCATAAATTCAAGATTGAACAGTTATACCTCTCATGAGAAGGAGAGAATCACCACACATATTGCAGCCAAATGGCCAATTAGTACATTTATACTGAAAAGGTTTGCGGTAGCTCATGATATTACTGTATTAACATTAGGTCTCTTCACTGTTTTCAGTCACAGTTTTAGTTCTTTTCTTGCACATCTCTAGTTAGTTATTGTTGTTTTAAGGGGTGGAACTACGAGGTTATCTGCCCCTACTTGCACATCTCTATATGATAACACTCTTATCTTTTACCACCTAGCACGCACTTGCAGTCTTCTGTTACTTCGTGGTAACGTGCCGTCGCCCAGAGTTTGTGGTAGAATACATTCTTGTTAATACATGTCTTAGCTCCTGGTTTGGGCCGGTCCATTTCCTCTCCATCATGGCTTCAGTTGTGTGGAATTATGGCCATATTTCTTCACATTTCTTTTTTCTTTCTTTAAAAAACTGTATGTATTGATGTGTGATTTCACCACACATGACTTCCTCTAGAATGTACTACAGTGGTCCAAGATCCATCCAGGCTCGCTCAGTTTACCATTGCTTGCATGACGGCTGGAACTAGGTGACCTCAGCGCCGAGCTTGGTTTTTAGCTCGGACCCTTCGATTAGGCTCAGTCTGTTTCCCTAGGTCTTATAGTTACAGTGAGATGCAGGTGCCTCATAATTATACTTTGTGCACTAAAAATGGTAAAATATACAAGCATCCATACACTAAAAATGGCTTAAATATACTACACACCCAAAATACAAAATGTATTGTTACTCTGACCAGAAAATAATGTATTGATTCTGTATTGCTGAAGCTCTTTCATATTTTTTTTCTTTTCAACATGTACAAATGCTATTTCTCAAAGGAAAATTTAAATTCAAAATTATTTTAAATGATTAACAATGCAACGAAATAAACTTTGATCAAGTTTATTAAGCCGTTCTGTGGGTTGGTTTAACATAAATTGGGGTCGCCATTGGAAAACGGTAACAATAATTATAAACATGCATTGGCAATTTCAAACCTCAGGCATCCAAAATCGAGAATACTGCCCAAGCAGAGAAATAGAATTATTTGTTTAACATGCTAATTGATGATTGTTTAGGGGATTAAAAATCATGCTTATGTTTTTCTTTTGATTGGAAAGGGTAGCACATGAGAGAGCACAACTTCTTTCTGATCCTTTACCTCGTGTTTCTACTTGTTTCCTTAAATGCCCAAGGAAAGCACTAGTACCTTGCTGTCTTCCCAAGCTTTGTATAGGGTCAGATTACCTTGCTGTTGTGCCCCTTAAAACAACGATCCTCATCATCTAGCCTAGGTCTGCCCGCCAAGCTTGATGAAGTTCGTTGGGATGGGCGTGTTCACAACACATCCAGACTAAGGGTTCCAGTCATAAATACAACCAAGTAATTATTTAGAATTTTGCATGGCTATGGAATGTACAGAGGTAGACAAATAATGGAAATATTAAATTTTATTACTATAGCAGTGTTATTGTTGTTGATCCCTATGAAATTGTCCCAGTGCATCTTTGTTTTATTGTCACTATGTAGTGACATTTGTTAGCAAGTATCAGTCAGTCTGTGAAGAGACTTGGTATTTAATTACAGATTTTGTTTCTACCCCCATAGCAATTAGTGCAAGATTTGTATAAAAGTTGTCAGTTGATGTATCTTAATGTTTTATGAATTTTTGTAGTTTCTATGAAACTAGTCAATTTTATTTTCTATTTTAACACATTTTATGTACTGTAGAGGTAAGAGAAATGTTGATAATATTTATTCGTGGATCAAAAATATCTCTCGTTGAATGTGCTTGGAGTTTTTCAATAATAGGCATTTGTTTTATGGTCGAGGACTGAAAAGCTAACTTTTAAATTGTTGTGTGTATGCTTATATACATGTCATAAATTTGTATATAGAACTATTCCATGGTAACTGGTGTAACATTCAGAGAGGAGAAAGTATCCATAAATTTTTTACAATTGGGAACGTGACTATACCTATCACAAATTCAAGTTAATGGCTTCATAGGGAACAAAGTACAGAATTAATCTGTAGTTGAAGTGAACAAAAGGAAAGAAACCTATGCATTTGAGTAACCAATGTGATATTAAAAGGACAGCAGTAAATTTACGGTGAATAAAACATTACAATTCTCTGAGGTTGCAAGTTTCATCAAGTGTCAGTTTTTATTTTGACAGATGCTTGAAATAATTATTACCAGCCACAGAAATAATTTCATGGTAACTGATGTAACAACTCTGGTCTCGGTAGTAATGATACGTACAGTACATATAACAATTTCATTGTTCATTAATTACAAGAAATGGAATATAGCCCCTTAAAGAGTATTCTGTTAGGTAGTCAGCCCAGAGGTTCATCGGATCCTCAAAATGTACCGCCCTAGGTTATGTGAGCAGACAAAACTGCAAGGCAGCATTGTAATGAGCTGTACTAGGCAAAGTGAGGTAGTTTACTGTTGCTTTCCTCAGTGCAGCTGTATGACCATACAAATAGAACCTTTCATAGCATCCACAGGTACTCATTGCACCCTGAATGACATTTATTACTCAGCTCCATTCATACCTCAGTAGCTTACATATATAAGCCATGAATGAGACTGGGACATCCATGAAAAGTCACATTTTATTCTAGTCTTTACCAGCAGACAAATGCAAAAAATACTGCATTCATCAAGAGATCGTAACAAGGTCACTTATTTATTTATTTATCGTTTGATGTTAACACAACACAATCACCTACATAAATACAGATTCATATAACACAGCAATAATACTAACAAATTATATAAATTATAAAGCAGATAAAAAAAATAATTATAAATCAACGTCCAACTCGTTGATCCATTTGACAGCCTCAGTTGTAGCAGAATGCAGGTCCTCCAGACTTCCTGGAAAAACTCGGAGAGGACATTCCAGTACTAAGTGCTCCATTGTCTGTGGAATGTCAGCGCAATCGCAATTCGGTGAGTCTTTCCAACCCCATTTGTGGAGAACAGAAGCACATCTTCCCAAGCCACATCTAATACGATTGAGTCTAGTCCAGGTATGTCTGGGCAGATTGAAGCCAGCAAGTTTTATGTGAGGATCCTCAACGTTCACGATGCCTGGTGGTGTAGATGTTGTCCACTCAACCTGCCAATTTTCATTAGGTTTAAAATTTCTGCTTGTTAAATTCAAGGCAGTTTTCCTTGCAGGTTTACGGGATTTCAATCTAAATGGGCCAAGATGTTTCATGTCTTCATGTATTGGGAGGGCCTTGTTATTTTGCACTCTCGACCCAAGATGAACCAGATTTTTCTGCCTTCTGATATGAGGAGGTGCGATATTACTCAGCACTGGTAACCACTGGACTGGAGTAGGAAGTAGTGTTCCAGATACAATACGCATGCTCTGTCGGAGCTGAACATCCACCCGTTGAGTGTGGCAGCTATTAAGCCATACCCCAGAGCAAAACTCGGCTGAAGAATAGATTAGCGCAAGAGCAGTTGTTCTCAGAGTGTTGGCATCCGCTCCCCATGATGTTCCAGCCAGGCGCTGAAGGAGGTTATTGCGGCTCTTCAATTTCGCAGCAGATTTACACAGATGGGTTTTGTAGGTCAGAGATCTATCCAAAGTCATTCCCACTGAAAGAATACAGCCAATTATCAACAGGATATGGTGGATCTAGTTGACCCAAGACTTGGTCTGTAGTGTAATAAATTTCATCCTTTGGTTTTAGCCACAAGAATCCACCTACATACTTAATACATCACATCGACTTTTATTTCTTTTGTTTACTGACACATTGGGAATTTGTGCGATAAAACTCATTGGCATTTGCTGTGAATGATCTTCAGTTTAATAATTTGCTTGCCAACAGGCGGCTGCACAAAATTCAAATGAACGTTGTCATAAATTAGAATGTTCTTTTGGAACATTCCAACTTCCAAACTGCTGGAATTTATTTTTTTCCTGACGTTTGTTCTGTTTTCCATGGAATTTTCCTATATTTGCATTGTTTCTTGCAACCATGCCCTGTACCTTTGGTACTTTTTGTGTCTTAATTTTCCAATGTACTATATTTTGTAAATGATATGATATTGTGTTGTAAAGAGCAGATATTTTTATTTTAATGTGATGCCAACTTGCCAAAAATATTTTAAACCTAAATATGAAATTCTCCAAAATTCTGTAAAACAATTATAAATTCAAATAAAGCAACATGTACATTCATGAATGTTTTGTTTTTTGATTTATCTAAGCATAAACACATACTAATCTAATTTCAAAATACAGTAGTGTATGTTTTCTCACAGTTCCCCATCTGTTTCTCTGTAGATTGGGAAATAATAGCACATAATTATTTGCATAGCATTCAATTTTAAATTAATGGCTAAATGCTTAGTTTTACCTAATAACAGGCTCTGACAGAATTGTTAGGACAATGTTACGTATACATTTCTAGTCATCTTTTGAACCATCACCACACCAAATAATTCCAACAGTTTAGCAGAAACAATCTTCTAATACATGCATAACTTCACTTGCTCAGTAGTTCTGTACTCAGTGCCTAATTATCGTAAGCCATAACAACAGCTTTTCATTAATTATTCTAAAAGAGCTTATATATATTTTTTTTTTTTTATGAAATTTCTAATTATGATGAAATTAAAAGAATCTTCCTCAAACATATTAGAATCCTCATATTTTCGGTATGCATAACTCACTGATTTAGGGATTAAAACATGAAATGGCTTTTTTTTTTACTTTCTTTGTATGATCAAATTTTTAAGGAAAATAATCCCAATTGTTATATGTAGATCTCGGAATTCAATGCACTAAAAATAGCAATATGAATATGTGCATGCACCTATTTGAGGGCTAGAAGGCTTGTGTATGCTGTGAACTGCTCTATGTCTTAATTTCCTTGCAGGTAGGCAGAGCGGGTGGGTGAGGAAAAAAATCTTCTTCATTTCCCGTTTCCAGTTCCCTGGGTCGGGTTGCGAATCAAGGACCTCCATAGTTGACTATCCCTCCACCATTCATTTCCTTCTTTCAATACTTCTTTTTATTTTACTCCTCTTTTCTCTATGCTTTCCTTCACCGTATCTATCCACCTCTTTCTGGGCCTTCCTCGTGGTCTTCTTCCTGGTATTTTCTCCATAAATATTATTTTTGGTACTTTATATTCTTCCATTCTCATCATATGTCCGTACCACTTCAGCTTACTGGTCTCCATCTTGTCTTGCAGTTTTGGGAACCCAGTTCTCTCCCTAATGTCCACATTTCTGATTTTATCCCTCCATGTCTTCCCAATTATCCCTCTAAGCAGGGTCGGTCTTAGGGGTTTCAGCGCCCTGTGCGAAATTCGATTTTGCGCCCCTCTGTGCGAGACGGGTTGCCTTACTCTGGCAAAAAAAATATGCGGTATCATAAAGAGGAATCGTGAAAATATGAAGTAGAAAATGTAGGCAAAGGCAAGGCACCGAATTATCGGATGAAATTAAATAAAATGAACCTAAAGTACATTTACCCATTTACTATATTACTTGAACATGCTTTACTTGCGTTGTAGTAATGGGATAGTCAAGGTAACATACAAAATATCGGCTGTACGCTCGCATGATGCAAAAATTCTGGACTTTATTATCTAATAGGTGATGCGTAACATATTACAATAACTATTTTTTCAGTTGTGATGCAAAATATCGACATAACAAAATCACTGGAAAAATACACTCACAGGAATCAAACTTTATTAATTCAAACAACTACGACACACAGGGAAAAACACACTAAAACCCAAAACCTTATGCGTAGGGAGCTTTCCGTGCTTTGACTGAAGCAAACTGTTTTACTAACTGGGCTAAATCGAGTGAACGCGCAACATCGTTCCATATTGAAATTAAAGCAAGTTTTGACAGTCTCTCTTGGCCCATTGTAGGGTAGGTTTTAATCAACTTCAATTTTGAAAAGCTACGTTCACCCGAAGCGACAGTTACCGGCAAGGTTAAGAGAATTCGCAAAGATACATCGACGTTTGGAAAAACGTCAATCATATTCGTGCTGTAAACGAACTGCAACGCAGCGCGAGGGATTTTTGCGTTTGGTGGTAGGCATGGTCTGAAATGTTGCAGCTCTGAACATAGATCTATCCCACTTATGTCAGACTCATTATTTCCACTGGAAAGCTATTTTTGCAAGTTCAAGCAACGATCCATGAGTGGACTACTATCATTAATAGACCCAGGCAGTGCCTTTAGATCGTACAGAAATCCCCATGTATCGGATCGGAATGCTCTTTAAAGCAAAAGAATCTCTTCCTTACAGACTTTAAAACTACTGTTAGGAGTTTGTCAACGAAACTTTTTTAAAGCGTTGTTGTAGCTTCACTTGTTTGCACTTAACCTTAGCCTGAGTTTCAGCCTCTGTCAGCTTCGGCTCCGACTCGGACTCAGAACTGTCATTCTCAGTGCCTCACTCGATGACTCGGTCCGAGGCATCTTCCTCAATCAACCGTTTAGGGGGTCTAGTCTTCCTTTTCCATCTACCTTCTTCGACCTCGAGAGACACAGACGCAATGATTTCTTTAGCCGAAGTTACAGTGCTTTCATAGCCCTCTTGGGAATATTTTTCAAGGTACGCAATACAACCTTCCGCGAAAGAAGACACCTTTTGTATATCAATTGCTTCTGCTTGTATGGCTTTGCTATTATTATTATTAGCATATTGCAAGGAAATTATATACATAATATATACAATATACACACAATAACAAAAAAAACATTGATTCACTTCAGGCATTAGTGTTATGCTTTGCTAATTATGTTTAATTGAAACAAAATGTCGAGCCATACTAGAATAGCAACGACAAAGTCGAATGTCACAATTTTTTTCGCCAAGTATTCAGCTTCATAGAGTAGCCATGAATCAAAAGTAGGGATCCCCTTAATGGCCTTTAAGGCTGCCACTACCCCATTCATATCGTATCTAAAAGGCCTCACTACACTTATGCGACACTCCCCTATGCGACACTCCCAGCGAGTGTCGCTCAAATCTTTTAGAGTCAAATTACAAATGTGAGCTAACAAAATAGACCACCGGCCAGGAGACGACGAAAATAAAACATATATGCGTTGAATAATGCCAAATAGAGTAACGTAGTAAGGACAGCATTCGGCTGAGTCCGATAAAACTAGGTTTAAGGAGTGGCTACCACATGGAACATATTTTGCGCGTGGGAACTGTTTTACAATGCGAGCTTGAACTCCTTTACGTTTACCTTTCATATTCGCACCGTTGTCAAAGCCTTGACCTCTAAGGTCTTCTAACTTTAACCTCATTTCTGTCAAAGTATTAATGATCAGATCGGCAAGCGCCTCACCATCAGTTTTTTCGGCTACCACAAAACCATCGAAGTGTTCGGTCAGATTTACACCGTCGTCAGATTTTTGAACGAACCTTAAAGTGATCGACATTTGTTCTTTTTTTAGAAAGGTCTGGTGTGCAATCGGGAATAACGGAGAAATATTTAGCTTTAGACACTTGAGCTAAAATATCCGACAAAATCGCATCACCTAGCAAATTTATGAGCTCGTTCTGTATTCTTTTACTGCAGTAGTGATCACTTGCATAGAAACCATCACCCTTCGTAAGTGCTTCTTCATAACCGGATCGTATTTGCCCAAAAGTTCAACAAGTTGGAGGAAATTACCATTGTTTTTCTCGAAAAATTTGTCAGATGAACCCCTGAACGACAAATTGTTTTTACTTAGAAACATGGTTATCGATAACAATCGTTCGAGTACGGACCTCCACTGTTCTACCTCAGCACACATAATTGTGTTGTTATGATTTCTTTTTCTTTGCCTCTGTCTCCAGCTCGTGCCACACCCGCACCCCTTTCTCCAACCTCACTCCCCTCTCTCTCCGCCTACCTCACTTTCTTTCTCTCTCCTTCACCTTGCTACAGCACTGCTACAACAGCGAACCGAACCGAAATATCACGGAAATGCCTGAGCGCTGCCGAAGAGCGATTTGGTTGGTCCCGGGCCCGGGAGTCGAGCCGGGTTGCGTTTCTGCGATAGTGAAAAGGCAAGGGAGAAAAAGATATAGAGTTTGCTAATCACTATTTCACTGAGTTTAACTTCGGTCCGTCATGCTCTAAGGTGCGCGTAGGGGTTTCAGTCGTGAGAGATAACACCGGTTGAACTTTTTTATAAAACTGATTCTCTTATTTGTTTGACGAACTCGCATTTACCTATCTTGCCATTTGTTCAATAGGAAATAAATCAAAATTTGCCTATCTTTCGGGTACGTCTTTGGCGCCCCCCAAACCGTTGGCGCCCTGTGCGACCGCACATGTCGCACACCCCTAAGACCGGCCCTGCCTCTAAGGAACTTAATCTCGGATGCTTGGATTCGGTTTTCATCGCGTTTTGTTGTGGTCCAAGAACCTGCGCATATGTCAAAATTGGTGTGTAATACATTGAGAATAGAACTTTCTTGCATTTCTCTGGGACTTCCTGGTTCTATATTAAACATCTCACACACTGGTAAAACCCATTAGGAAAGAATATCTTACCAAATACAGGTAGAAAATTCATTTTATGTGGGTTGTAAATAAAGTACAGTAGTAGCAACACTGATTTGAATGGGTGATGCACATTAAACAAGTAGGAGTCCATGCCGCACGACCTGCTTTGGATGAGACGGTGACACAACATAGCGGCGAGCAAGAGGGGGTAATAATCTCAAACAACAACTTCGTTGGCGGCGGAAATGTAGGAAAATTATAAAATGTTATTCTAGGCAATGCTGACACCATCACGTGGTTATGAAAGCCGGACGTCCTCGGAAATGGAAAATATCTTGCAGCTCTAAATACATTACTCCACACATTTTTTTGAGAATAATCATAGGCAATGCTTAAACCAACACATAGTTATGAAATATCTGTAATAGATTTCTTGCACTCGTCCGTCTCCAATATGCTGGCCTAAAGTAAAGAACCCCTGGCTGACCTTTGCTACAGGCCCCACACTTGCTTATTCCGGCACTGTATCTAGCTTTTTCCGTTTTGAGCTGCCGAAAAAGAAGAAGAAAGGGTTGTTTAACCTATGACGTATGATAACCTTTATTAATAAATTGTATGTCAAAATCTGAGGCTCATTCTAATACGTGTATGCTTTTTCATTGAATACGGCTGTACAGGGTGGCGCCTTTTCGCTGTTTTTAGCGGGTATGTCGCAAACGAATCGAGATAGAGCAAAACGGTTTCTGCAATTCAGTGCCACTTTTTTTGAGAAACAAACGATGGTGCAATCGAAAACATCGCGGCCCTCTTGGTTTCCGAACTACAGGGTGATTTTGAAAAGTCTGCACTTTGGGAACCCCCTTGTATTTCGAGCATTTTTTACTTATTGAAAAGGTGAAAACGGTTTATTATAGAGAATTTTCCGTAGAATTCAATTAGACCAACCTTTGAATTTTAACAAATTTTTATATAGGCTACATTTGGGCCCCAAAATTTGTTTTCAAAAAACAAATACATTTAATAACATCAAAACGGTGAGAGATATCAAAAAATCATAAGGTGTAAAAAAGTTGCTAATTACTGAGATTTTACACCTGTAGATTTAACTTTTTTCGATAGGACCGACCGTTTCCGAAATATAACAATTCGAGAAAAAAAAAGGATGAAATTCAGGGCGCCAAAAAAAAGAAAACGGGAGAGATATCAAAATATCATAAGGGGTAAAAAAGTTGCTAATCACTGAGATCTTACACCTGTAGATTTAACTTGTTTCGATAGGACCGACCGTTTCCAAGATATAACAATTCGAGAAAAAAAAAGGATGAAATTCAGGGCCCCAAAATAAAGAAACGGTGAGAGATATCATATGGGGTAAAAAAGTTGACAATCACCGAGATCTTACACCTGTAGATTTAACTTTTTCGATAAGACCAACCGTTTTCGAGATATAATTATTCGAAAGAAAAAAAGGATGAAATTCAGGGCCCCCCAAAAAATATCCGGCCCTGCACCGATTTTAACGCCCCACAATAGGGTTCCTTGCAGGCCCTAACCCTTTCACCATACCAAATTTCAGCTAGATATCTTGAAAATTGCGACCTGTACTTTGCTAAACGCAAAAACGTCACGCACATACATACAGACTTTTTTCGAAATTTTTTTTTTTTCTACCCCAATTTGATTGGTATAGGTTTGAACCATGGGTGGCGCTTAGTTCCCGAGATCTCGAAAAAAAAACTTCCACGGCTATATGAAAGCCTATATGGATCTAAGCGATCCGACTTGCATAACATGACAATTGTAGTTGGAGATCTTGTAGTTACAGTGAAACTTGGATAATTCGAACCTCAAGGGACCAGTAAAAAATTTCGAATTATCCAAAAATTCGAATTATGAAAGTTCTTTGAAAAGGGTAGAGAAAATATTCAAATTCAAATTTTCTGGTTCCCTCAATCTTTTTCGGCCTTTGCCACTCTCATTTTCAAAACCGAGAATTTTGTCTTTATTTTTCAGGTATGTTGACAAAGTGTTTGGAGGAATCCCGAAAGCCTTTGCAATTTCAGATTTTTTCCTTCATTCCCTTTTCCACTTCTTTAATCACCGCTATTTTCTCCGCCAAAGTCAAACTTGTTTATGGAACCCAAGGCTTTGATGATGACATCTTAGTTCTGTACACACACTTTAAAACACAGGCAAAACCAAACTTCTAAACAACAACCACAAATCTAATCAGACCACTCAGCACGCACTACCAGACAGGTGTAAGGGATGACACTCTTATGAGTTAAGAGATGTGGAGCGTTTCAAAACAATGGGAGGGGGAGGGGTTGGGCATTGACCTTTGAAGGAGCATCGGAGGCGTGTTGTTAATCATGTAGGCAAAACCATCGAGTAGGGGCCGCATGCCAATGATACGTCGTTTTTCAGGAATTCCTGACCCAACTGTTTGGCTTTCGATCGGCTTTTTACACGTAAAAACTTCGAATTATCCAAAATATAATTCGAATTAACCACGATTTTTTAGCATTGATTGTATACAAAATGCTAGGGACCAAGAGACAAATTCGAATTAAAGAAGATTTTGAATTATAGAAGTTTGAATTAGCCACGTTCCACTGTATATATATACGGTATATACAGGGGATGGTCTTTCACCAATACTATTTAATATCGTTCTGTAGAAAATTGGGATAAGGCTTTGGAAACAGAAGGAATTCAGGGTATCTTGGGAGGAAAGGACAAAACCTGGGAATTAAATGTTTGGCTTTTGCTGATGACCTTGCCCTCTTAGCTCATAACAAAGATGATGCATGAAAGATGCTGGACACATTGAATGAAATGGCTGAGAAAACAAGTCTTAAGGTATCATATGAAAAGACTGAGTACATGGAATACAGACACCGGGACGAGAGACGTATGCTGGTGGAACATGGAACTGTCAAAAGAACTGATAAGTTCAAATATCTTGGGGAATGGATACAACCCAATGGACTGGGTAAAGAGGCAAACAAGGCAAGAGCAAGAAAATTGGACTGGCCTATAGATTAACTCAGAGCAGGTTTAACAAATGAGCGATATCATACAAAGCAAAACTCAGACATTATAGTACAGTGGTAAAGCCAGAGGGTCTGTATGCCTCTGAGTGTCTAACCCTGAACAAAAAAGGGGAGCTGAAGGAACTTGAGATAAAGGAAAGGAGGATCCTGAGGAAAATTCTCGGACCACGGAAAGATGATGACGGAACATGGAAAAAAAGGGAAAATGAAGATCTGTATATGCAAACCGAAACCATTGTAGTTGTTAGCTACTAATATGCTGCTAAAAGCGCCCTCTATGTATGGACTACTTTTGTAAGCTCCTTGGAGAGCAGCATCCAGTGGGCCGTGGTTTTAGATAGGCCATAGCGCTGCGCTGTCGGCAGTCAATTATTGTAATAAAGCAACCATAGCATTGAGAAGATACAAGACCATACAAGGTAATAAACAATAAATAAAAGTCATATTCATTAAAGAGGGCAACAAATTCATTACACCACTAAAAGCAACCCCAACTCATTAACATTGGCGCCCAACGTGGGGCTCTCGACTCCTGTGAGTATCAAATAAATCATAATTGGAGAGACATTCATAGGTTACAAATATACGTCGCAATCGACAGCTGAAACGTAAACGCAATAGCCCAAGCAGTGTCATATATAATTCAAGAGTCATACTACCAAAACAAATAAAACATTGAGCTAGGTCTACCGTACTTCAAATCCCATTGTACAAATTCATATAATTCATTGAATACAATAGGCATTTCTTCATTGCATTGGTCACTGCACAGACCTACGCAACTTTATATTTAATCGCAATTCAGGATGTCGCAATTCACAAAGCTAAAACAAAGTCGCGCACGAGTAAAAGGATTCGTGACTAGAACAGCCAACTCGATCTCAGAACACACCACACCAATTGAAGCAACGGTAAAATTAGAAAAAATAGAGGGCATTTGGAAAGAGTTTGACGACATTCAACAGGCTATCGAAGACCATATACCGGAAGATGAAACTGAAGCGGACGTATTTCTGGCAGAATGTGAGGGTGAACGTGCTGTATTTGAAACACAATATTTCAACACAGTCAGTCAACTACACGCTATCGTCGAGACATCACAACAACAAATATCCCCAAATACCCAGAACCTTCAAGTACAAGAACTTCCTCAAACAACTCATTCTAATGTGTCAAAATTGCCAGAAATAAAACTCCCAGAATTCGACGGTGATTACAAAAAGTGGCGGTTTTTCAAAAATAGCTTTGAATCCACAATTCACAACAATTCAAACCTATCAAATGTACAGAGGCACCAGTATCTTGTCGGAGTACTGAAGGGAGAGGCTCAAATTGTCATCGAACGATTCACCATAGGCGAAGAGACCTATACCAACGCTTGGGATCTATTAAACGCTACATACGACAACCAAATGATGATAATACAGACCCACCTGGATGAACTTTTCAAATTTCCAGAAATCGAGAAGGAAAACAAAGCCGACTCGATGCGAAAATTGAATTGGCACATCCAAACGAATATATCAGCGTTAAAATCACTTAATCAGCCTGTAGATCATTGGGATATCTTAATAATCCATTTAGTTAAGCAGAAACTAGATTATCTTGAACAGCGTGACTGGCAAGAAAGAATCAAGAATCGCACACCAGAAAATATGCCAACTCTACAAGAATTCACAAAGTTTTTAGCCGAACGATGTCAATCACTGATGTTGTTGAAACAAACCCTCAAATCAAAGACATTAAACAAACAGAGTCCGGGAAACAAGTATACACAGAAGGAAAATAAACAGGATAAGAAGGTTTTAATGATCAACACACCTTCATTCAAATGCAACATATGTGAAGGAAACCACTTCATTTTTCAGTGTGAAACGTTGCTGAAGCAAACGCCTGATGAGAGAAGACAGTTATTAATTAAAAAGAAACATTGTCTAAATTGCCTAAAATTTGGACATCTAGCAAGAGATTGCCGTGGAACAAGATGCAAGAAATGCAACTCACTGCATAACACATTACTGCACAAAGACAGTGCCAGTTCAGAAAGCCAAGAAAAGGCCACAACTTCAGAAGCAAATCGCTTAATTCAGTTGCAAGAATCTACATTAGGCCAAGGGCCAAGCGTCAATTTAACAAGAGTTCGAACATCACAAGTTCTTCTGTCAACTGCGCTTGTGAATGTAGTGGACAATAAAGGAAAGAGAATCACCTGCCGAGCATTATTAGACCCTGGTGCACAGTTAAATTTGGTAACAACGACTTTTAGCAAAAGGCTTAATTTACAGTGGTTTCGCCAGAATCAACAATTCAGCGGTGTTAGTGGTGCCCAGGTTGAAGCAAAGGGAATCAATCGTATACAACTTTATTCCATGGATAGTCAATACAGCATTGATTTGGAATGCTACGTTGTTCCTTCCATCACAGGACGACTACCCCAATATAAGGTTAACATCAATGAGATAGTCATGCCAAAAAATATTCAACTTGCAGACCCTTCATTCAACGAGCCAGGAGATGTTGACCTGCTGCTTGGAGCAAGCATTTACTGGAAAATCGTCGTTGGAAGACCAAAAAACAACATAGCTGGTCAACCTGCTTTGCAGGATACAAAATTGGGCTGGATTCTCGGTGGAGAAATACAAGAAAATAAAGCTGAAGGAATGTCTACGTGTCTCACAATGACTAATGATACATTATCACAACAGCTCGAAAGGTTTTGGCTACAAGAAAAAATCCCAGAAACGCAGCACTATACAAAAGAAGAGCAATTTTGCGAAGAACTATTCGCTGAAACAACCACGCGGGACTCATCTGGAAGATTTGTGGTTAGATTGCCCATACGGCCAGGAGTTACTCTCGGCGAGTCCAAAGAACAAGCGAAGAGAAGACTTGCCGCTTTGGAAAGAAAATTCAACAAACAACAAAATTTGAAGCAGGCATATTGTGACTTTATGGACGAGTACGAAGCACTTGGACATATGTCACACATTGAAGAAACAGCTGAGGACGAATCAGACAAATGTTATTTTATACCACATCATGCGGTTTTACGTCCAGAGAGCTCAAGCACGAAATTGAGAGTGGTGTTTGATGCTTCCGCCAAAACTACACGAGGAACATCACTAAATGACAAATTGTTTCAAGGTCCCAATTTACAAGCAGATTTATTTCACATCATTCTCAGATTTCGCATGCACCAGTATGTAATAACGGCTGACATTGAGAAAATGTTTAGGCAGATAATGATACACTATGAAGATCGACCATTGCAACAAATTTTATGGAGAAGGGATACACTGTTACCAATAAAAACATATCAGCTAAACACTGTCACTTACGGAACAGCGTCAGCACCTTACCACGCGATGAGATGTCTTCGCGAACTTGCTAATATCTATGACCCTCAATATCCAGTAGCAGCCAAAATTATGAGACAAGACTTTTACATGGATGATTGTATCACCGGTGGCGATACTGTAGATGCAGTAATACAAATTCATCGTCAGCTAATGGATCTATTGCAAAAGGGGCAAATGTTGTTGCGCAAGTGGAGGTCCAACCATAAGGAAATCATAAAACACTTGAATATCCAATCGAATGCACGAGACTTGATGGTCCTAGACAAAGAAGAAGCCAGTAAGACGTTAGGAATTGTCTGGGATTCGACAAAAGATACATTGCAGTATCAGGTTAACCTCTCATCTGAAGTAGTGTATACAAAGCGTGAGATTTTATCAAAAATCTCGCAAGTCTTTGATCCTCTTGGGCTAGTAAGTCCTGTTTTAATAAGAGGAAAAATCATAATGCAACAACTATGGACGGACGGGTTCGACTGGGACCAACCTGTTACCACAGATAAGCTGTCCATTTGGAACCAATATTATTCTTCATTGCCACAGCTAAACCAGCTCAGAATCATAAGGAACGTCAATCCTGAAAATTACAATTCAAAATTTGATCTTTTCGGATTCAGTGACGCCTCCGAAAAAGCATATGGAGCCTGTATATACGCAGTAAACAGAAATCAAGATGGAATGTTCACATCTCATCTAATCAGCGCAAAATCTAAAGTGGCTCCTCTAAAAACCATATCCATGCCAAGACTAGAGTTAGAAGCAGCACTTTTACTCACAAGTTTAGTGCGAGAAACGAAGGCTGCTGCAGCAGACAAGATAAGAAATGTTTATCTTTGGAGTGACAGCACCATTGTTTTAGGATGGATAAACACAGAATCGCGATTGCTGAAAACATTTGTGGCTAACAGAGTCACAAAAATACAAGATGCAGCTGAGAATGCAAAGTGGGGTCACGTACCCTCTCAGGAAAACCCTGCTGATCTCATATCGCGTGGGATTCCAACCATAGATATTATTAACCATCATCTTTGGTGGTTTGGGCCTAATTGGTTAGTCAAGGAAAATTCACTACCTCCTTCTACATTGCAACCTGACATCAGTCTGCCAGAGATGAAGAGTTCAAAGGTTATGTTGACCATCGCAAGTACTTCCAAAATATTGCACAAATTTTCGTCATTTTCGAAGTTACGTCGAGTCATTGCTTATTGTCATAGATTTGTCAATAATACCTTAAACAAAGTACAGCGCAAGAAATGGGGAAAAGGATCCAAAGACCTAAATACAAACCACATCACTCCTGAAGAAATAAAACGAGCAGAAACTACTGTATTAAAGTGGTTGCAAATAGAAGCTTTTTCATCATCACACAAATGTTTATCCAAAAAGGAAACACCACCTCGTGGAAGTCCTTTGAGATGCCTTGATCCATTCATTGATGAAGATGGGTTAATACGAGTTGGTGGAAGATTGAGACATTCTGCTCTCTCTGAAGAGCAAAAGCATCCCATTCTCCTCCCGGCAAATCATCACATAACAACTGCTATTATGAGACACGAGCATGTGAGACTTCATCATTGTCCACCGGAGCAACTATTACATTCAACTCGACAAAAATATTGGCCGATAAGTGGTCGAAGAGAAGCACAAAAGATCGTTCGAAAATGCGTCCAGTGTTTTCGATTCAATCCAATAGTTCCAGAAGTCCGCATGGGAGATTTACCCAAAGAGAGGGTTTCGAAAGTCACCAGGCCCTTCACCGTGACTGGTGTGGACTATGCGGGGCCCTTCCAACTTCGAGAAAGTCGACGGAGAGGCAGATTACGCATATTTAAAGCATACATAGCAGTGTTCACTTGCTTTAGTACAAAGGCCGTTCACCTGCAGCTTGTCTCAGAGCTCACAACTGAAGCCTATTTGGCAGCAATGCAACGGTTCACTGCTCGTCGAGGGATTTGTCATCAAATGTTCTCAGATAATGGAAGAACGTTTGTTGGGGCTGCAAATGCGCTGAAAGAATTGCAGTCATTTTTGGCAAAAGAATCACCAATCATCTCCTCTCACTTGGGAGAAAAGCAAATAGCATGGCAATTTATTCCTCCTCGATCCCCACATTTTGGAGGATTGTGGGAAGCGGCCGTTAAAATAGCAAAGAGACATTTATACACTTCATCTCAAGGAAGAGTACATACTTTTGAAGAGATGTATACTCTGCTTTGTGATATTGAGGCAGTCCTGAATTCGCGGCCACTTACACCTCTCACAAGAGACCCAAACGATCTGGATATTCTCACTCCCGCTCATTTTCTTATTGGTGATTCACTGGTCCAACCAGTACAGTCCAATCATACTCAAGAACCAGATAATCGACTGTCTCGTTGGCAACATTTGAAGAAACTTCGACAGGTACTTTGGCAAAGATGGCAACGAGAATATTTGCAAGAATTGCAGAAAAGAAATAAATGGTTCACTTCTAATCAGCGCATCGAGTTGAACACACTAGTTCTGCTCATTGAAGAAGGGATACCACCTCTAAGGTGGCCACGAGGTCGAGTAATTCATGTTCATCCGGGACCAGATGGCGAGATTAGAGTTGTCACTGTGAAAACAGCGGAAGGGAACTTTACGAGAAGTGTCAAGAAGCTGTGCCCCCTTCCGATGGAGAACTTCAACGAAGAATTCTCAGCTTGATTAGAGTTTATGTTAGGTTATAATTATGTTCTCCTTAGATGTAGTTTTTGACATTTATGTTCAAATGTTGTTTACGTATGGTGTTTAACCTACCGTACGTATAGTACATGGTTTTCTTGTTGAAATCGCATCTTTCAAGGAGAGCCAGAAATGTTAGCTACTAATATGCTGCTAAAAGCGCCCTCTATGTATGGACTACTTTTGTAAGCTCCTTGGAGAGCAGCATCCAGTGGGCCGTGGTTTTAGATAGGCCATAGCGCTGCGCTGTCGGCAGTCAATTATTGTAATAAAGCAACCATAGCATTGAGAAGATACAAGACCATACAAGGTAATAAACAATAAATAAAAGTCATATTCATTAAAGAGGGCAACAAATTCATTACACCACTAAAAGCAACCCCAACTCATTAACAGTAGTCACAATGCGTAAAGGAAGGCTACAATTTTACGGGCATTTGATGAGAATCGACGGGGACCGAGTGACAAAGAAAATTTTTAAATACATCACAGGGTTGAAAGCTTCTACAAAATGGGTAGAAGAGGTCAAAAGAGACGCTATTGAAGTTGGACTAACTGAACTTGTCATTCACGATAGGAAAAAGTTTCGAAGCCGAGTTGACAATGGTTCAAAGAAAAACCATCAAAACACAGGCCAAATTAGTAATAACAGAGGAGCAGAGAAAGATTAGAAGTGAAAGAATGAAGAGGTTCTGGGAAGAAAAGAAGAAAAAATTGACCAGAAAGCCTTTGGTTCCATGCGGTCCATAGTTGACCAAAGTCGGAAACAAAACAAAAATATATATATATACAGAATTGGCCAATTATAGACCGCTTAGAATCCAAGACAATGGTACGTTATTTTTCCTTTTCTTTTCTTCCCAGAACTTTTTCATTCGGCGGCTAATCGTTTGCCGTTGTTCCACTGACATCAACCTCATAGGTCGTCGTTGGACTTTGAAACGTGTAACATCTGGACCTGTCGCCGAAATTCCTCCCTGTCCGAGATGATAGCATCCGTGATCTTCAGTTGTTGCAGTTCCCTTCGTATCTCCTTCAGCCATCCTCTAGTGTTTCTTAATTTAGAGATGTAATCAAAAATTTTCTTCTAGAGCCGATTACTGTTAATCCTGTCAAGATGTCCATAAAATTTTAGTCTTCTCTTTTTAATTGGAACTGTAATATCTTCTATATGACGGTGAAGGTCTTCATGTCTCCTCTTCAACCACCAATTTTCTTTATTCTTTTGGGGACCCAATATTTTTCGAAGTATTTTTATTTCTTTTTTCTCTAGTTCAACTTGGTTTCCTTTTTTATTCAATGTTAAGCATTTAGAACCATATAATACCTCTGGCTTAATGACAGTTGCATAGTGTTTAATTTTTGCTTGGAACGATATCGATCGTTTATTGTAACGGGTGTGAGTAAGCTTATAGGCAAATTCCACCTTCTTCAATCTCTCCTTGCTCGCTGTTATCAAGTCCATTTGACTGGATCCATTCACCCAAATACTTAAATTTATCAACTCTTTGAATCTGACCACATTGTGTTGGTAAATACTTTTCCTTATTATGTCTGTGTTCTATATATTCAGTTTTAGGTAGATTTCATTAGAAAGCTAACTATTGCAATGGGTACCATGTTTCGACTTCCGGAAAATTTCGACATATCTTCACGTTTCACATCCCCTAGACCCCAAAACCACCGTCAGTTAAAAAGTTTATATATAATTTATGTATATATATATATACATACATATATCACTTTCTTGTGGACACGATAACTACCGCAATTTTGCACCAATCAATTTGAATTTTTACATAATATGTATCCCTATAAAATCTCGGTCGAGTTCGTTAATGGGCACAATCGGTCGACGGGGGTGAAAATGGGGGGCTTTTTTCGAAAAAGTGAAATATCGCTATAACTCTCTTAATAATTGAAATATCGAATCCATTCAAAGTTCATACTATGTGTCGAATAAGGCCCAAAAATTCATGTTTGAAGAGTTTTTTGATAGCACCAACCATTGACCAAAGGGGTGGGAAAAAGTGGGTTTTTCGGGAATCATTAATCATATCTCTCTTAATAGGCACAATATCAAAACCGTACAAAATGGACAGTATTCCCCTAATAATTACCTAAAACTTTTGTCGGAAAGAATTTTTGATATGACCCACCATTACGCCAAGGGATGAGAAAAATGCTTTTGGAATTATAACAAAATGCCAAGAGCTATCAGAGGTTGCCATGACAACACTACTAAATTGATGAGGGATGTGCCATCAGACGTTGCCATGACAACGCACTTGCACGCGATCACATTTAGTTTTCCATCTGACTAAGTGAGAAGTGGCCTCGGTGACGTAACTGGTAGTATGCTGAACTTCTATGCCAAAGTACGCGGGTTCAAAGCCGGCCGAAGTCGTCGGATGTTCTAAGAGTGCTAAAAATCCCTCAGTATGCTTTCCTTTGGAGGGGAAGATCCAACGTTCGTTGCGAGTTGCTGGTTGCGGTGGCATCTCGTAGCCAAGTTCAGAGCTAGGTGTCGTTGACGGTAGTATCTGGTAGCAACATTAGGAACTACTGCGTGAAATTGACCGTCTGCAGTCCTTACCTGAATTACAGACTAATACAGCCATCACAATTCACACTGTTTATCAGACAGATTCTACACTCACCCAAAGTACACGGGGTTACTTGACCGCGTTGTCGCAGCCCCTAAACTGAGGAACCAACCAAAATCTCTGCGGGAGATATAATTTTGCGTGAAAAAGTAACAGACCGTTAGATAGTTGCACATCAGTGTCGAAACCTTGCATAAGGACAGTGTGACCACAAGTACAAAAATGTACCCCAAATGACAAGAAGGTTACCGTCCCCATAAGACAATAAAATGTTTAAAATATGCATAAAATGACGAAAAACAAAGTTAATTAAGCTCCAATTATAAAATACTTTCTCGCAATAAATGAGGTCTGATCCTTCTACGAAAACCTGCATATTCTGCCTATTTTCGCCTATCCCCAAGTTTGCCCGATGAAATCTACCTCCGTCTTCCGGCGTGCCGAGAGGACTTTTTTTCATATGAAATGGTAAGACCAGTTTTAATTGCTATTGTATGCAGTGTTTCAAACATTATTTGTGCTTCAAGTTTGTTCTCTGAAATCATCGCTATATCATCAGCCAAGGCAAGACATTTCACTTCAAATCTCCCTCGGCCTTGTCCCAAATGGATCCCTTCAATGTTCTTCTCCCGTAATAAGGTCTCTCATTCACCCATAACTTTGTTTAGTACCAAATTAAAGAGCACTGGCGAACGCACATCGCCTTGTCGCACACCTGTTTTGATGCTGAAAGGGTCTGAAATCTCATTCAAAAAAATTACAAGCCCTACAGTAGTCGCATATGATGTGTAACATCTGACATTTTATTCGAATAATTCCATATTACTTACTCGCATTTTATAAAGAATGAACTCATAGTGCTACCTTGTGCCAGCAAACATGAAGGATTCCTTCGTGTTATTACCATCGGTAAGTTCTCATTACTATTATTTCTGCAATAACTACTTGTAGAACTCCAGTGACAAATCCTTTCACCAAATATGATATAATAGTCTTAGTGCTGTATTTTGGCCGACAGTACCTCGAGTGCTTACATTAAATAAGAATACAGCAAAAGTAGTAAGATTTAATAAATTATAATTGTTTTCAGCAAATATGAAATAATTAATATTTTCAAACTGAAGAACGACAGTTTGAAGATGATTTATTGTAGGAATATCTGTAATGGGGCCTCCAAACCTTGAGGTAAGCTGTATGCGATTTACATTCCACATAGCCACATGGCCAACAATATGTCGTTGTACCAATCTCTGCCACCGAGCGTGACTTGTAAAACTCCTGTGCCAAATCCTTTCAGCAAATATGATCTAATGAATATTTTCACACCAAAGAACGACAACTTGAGGATGATTTACTGTAGGAATTTCTTTAATGGGGCCTCCAAACCGTATGCGATTTACATTCCACATAGTCACATGGCCTACAGTACGTCGTTGTACCGATCTCCTACACCGCACGCGCTCATTGTTTCCGTCCCAAGCACTTCCGTCCCTTTTCCAAAATCTCTCGCACAAAAATGTCCAGCTACCGATTGCCACAAAAATATCCAGATACCGAGTGGAAAGATGTTATACATCAAAAAGTTAACTCTTGAGGATGTATCAGTGAGTGTTTGTTCAATCAGGTTTCGAGTAATTTCATCAATCCCTAGTTCCAATATGTAATGACTCCTTCATTCTTGTCCATTTGTAACTCAACTGATTTATTTCTAAGACATACCAACATAACATAAGATGTAGTACCAACATTACAATTTACACATATCATATATACACACATAATACCTATTACATTACACTCTTTCCTCCCTTCAATGACAATATCTACTCGTTAGAAATCTATAAATTCAGTCTTACAGGAGGTCGACTGATGCGCTCAGATCTGCGCACTTGAGTTCCAGCAGGGGGAACGATAATTGTTGATTTCATGTCCTGACAGGATGATTCTGATACAGGTGCTACCTCAGGGTTAGGTTGAGGTATAGTTTCAGCTTCTAGGTTTATTGCTAGCGGAGTTGCCTGTTTCGCTAACATGGTTGTCTGGTTATGGGGCACAACTAGTTTGTCTGTATTTGAAACATATTGATTAGGCCTTTGTTCCCCAACTTGGGTATTTGGCTTAGAATAATACATACCCATTTGATTTATATGCCATAAGGATTGTTTACATTTAAAAACAACCTAGTATGTACCTCGCCCAAGGGCTTTTAACACTGTACCCACTTCAGGGATATCTTCCTTTCTCCTACGTACACGAACTTGCTCCACTATCTGAAATGTAATTACATTTGGCACATAAGACTGTTTAGCAGCTGGTTTCAGCTTGCTGAGAGGTGTTCGTACCGGAAAGGTAAAGATCATTTCTGCTGGAGTGATATTAGTTACTGTGCTTGGCGTATTTCGGTACTGGAAAAGGAAATTATAAACTTTATGCTTAATTGACAATTTTGACTCAGACATTAGCATTTTCTTAAGACCAGTCTTTGCTGTTCGCACTCCCCTTTCTGCAAGGCCATTCGCCTGAGGATGATAAGGTGGGCTCTTAGAAGCTATTATGTCATTATCTGTACAAAATGACAAGAAATTGAAGGACCATTGTCGGTCACTATTTGAGCAGGAAGTCCGAACGTGGCAAAGCATGCTTTCAATCTGTCAATTACAGCTGTGGAGGAGGTACCCCCAACATCCCATATTTCCAGCCATTTACTATGACTGTCAAGCAATATCAGATACACTTCAGTATTAAAATAAAAGAAATCTAAGTGCAGGCGAGTCCAATTACTGTTCGTTGAAGGCCAAACATGTTGTATTGGTGAAATCGCATGAAAATTTACTCTAGCACATGGTTCACACAGTTTAATATACTCGTCAATATCTTTGGCAAAATTTGGCCAGTAAACCACATTCCTTGCTCTCATTTTCATCCTTACACTACCTGGATGTCCACCATGAAAGGTATCCAGTTCTTTACTTCTTAATTCAAAGGGGATTACCACACGATCTCCAAAAAGAAGACACCCTTCTACCACTGACAGGCTATAGCGTATTTCAAAATACGGTTTGAGCGCTGGCATTGTCACTTGTTGTGGCCGACCCGACTGTGTTAACACAATAGCCTTTGTCAATACAGGATCCTTAAGAGTAACATCTGCTACAATTTCAGCATTTATGGGTAACCCTGACAGTTCAGTTATTACACTTTTTACACTTTCTACAATTTCATCTTGACTGGGAAGTCTAGACAACATGTCTGCGGGTCCCATATTTTCACTTTTCCTATACTCTGCTTTGTATTTGAATGCTGCTAAAGTAGTAGCACAACGTTGTAATTTGGCAGCTGCTACTACTGGCATGGGTCTTTCAGGTGATAATATGGATTTTAAGGGCAAGTTATCTGTAACTAATATAAACTCTCTCCCTGCTAAATACTTATAGAATTTAGTTAACCCATACATTATAGCCAATGCTTTTTTTTTTTTCAATTGTTACTACTATTTCTCCCAACCAATCCCTACCAATCAAAGGCAAAAACAACTGAGGTGTGTCACATACTACCAACTTCAGCTCATATTCATCTCCTACATTGTCACTAACCTTAACTGTTACTGTTCCTTCCACTTTAATCGGGCTACCATCTACTGTTTTAAGTTTAGCATCACATCCGCTAATACTTAAATGTGGAAACAATTCTTGCAACTGCTTTACATGAATTAAACTGTATCCTGAGCCCGTATCAATTTCCATTATTACCTTTACACCATCAATATTGGTTTTCACTAACAATGGTTCATTATTATGTGTAACAAGGTTTACCTCCACTCCATTCACATAGTTCCTAGTATCTCGAATTACCCCATCATTTCTGTTTTTATTACTATCCTCAGTGTCGTTTTGTTTAAATCCTATTCCTTCTTCTACTACACACATTATGTCCTCATCTACTAGCCTACACATTTCCCTTGCTTCTTTCTCCTCATTAAATGATAGTTCCCACTCACATGACTCTTCTATTACATCCTCATTATTTACTCTGTTTATGACTAATTGATCATAATCACTACTCACGTCATAGTCCAGAATACTTTCCTCACATTGCTCCTGTTTAGGCCTATCACACGTGTGTTCCGATCGTTGTCCGTCGTCGCTAACAATAGCTTCAGCTGATTCCCTACAATACGGAGCATACCACCATTGTTCACTACACTTCTCTTGTTGCCCTCCGTCACTGACAACTGCTTTAATTTGCTCTCTATGATAACGAGCCGTATGACCTATTTTTCCACACGCAAAACAATTTACACTTTTGGACCAGCAATTATCTGGGTGACACTTTGACGATCCACATCTCCAGCATCCTTGTGACGCCTTGTTAGATTGTCTCTGCCCTAAGTGTTGACCTCTAGGCGCTGCGTGTACTCGTTCGGAATTTCCCTGGATTTCCTTTCCTCTGTTTGGCGCCGGAGATTGAAACTGTTGACCAAAAGCTTTGCGTCCTGGAGTGCCTCGTCCCCAAGCCCATCCTCGCATCCCGCTACTATTGGTGACACGGCTACATCCGCGATTTTGACTGTATACAGGCCCACACTGAATTTTATTGACCTGATATCCTTCCCGTTCTGTGGCCATCTGTTGTGACTGTGTTTGCCACTTCTCCATTTGTTTAGCCACCTCCACCGCTCTATTATAAGTAAGATTTGGCTCTTGGTATAATCGATCTCTAGTTTTGTCTGATGTGAGACCAAACATGAACTGATCTCGTAGACGAGAGTCCAAATTGTTCCCAAAATCACACATCTGAGCTGCGTCATTAAGTTTAAGCACAAAATCCGCAACTGTCTGAGATGGCAATTGTGTCATACGTTGAAACCGCACTGTCTCAGCGAGCGCCAAACCGGCAGGATTAAAATGTTCCTTTAATCTTTTCTGAAGGTCCACAAGGGTAAGATTTCTGGGTTCCACAGGTCTGCACAAACGATTTAGAGTTGCCCGTACTTCGCGATTTAGATGATTAAGAAACAGCAATTTTCTTCTCGCGGCGTTTGATCCATCCGCGGGAGAATCGTTTCGTTCAGTTGCCGGTGCGTCCGGACCCAACGCATGGTTATTCATTAAACAGTAGTCCTCGAATCTGCTGTAAAAGTCTTCAATTTTCTCATCCTTTGGATTGAAAACGTCCAAGTTTCCAATAAGGCACGGTGGTTGGGCCATATTTTGAATGTCCTCCTCAAGTTCCTTTATTATATTATGAAGTGCTGGTGCTCCCGTGAGCTGGTTGGGGCTTGAAACAATGCACTCGTCCGTTTCAAATCCTTCGAAACCAAGGTCCATCGTATTTAATTGACTCCATTTAAATGTACTTTCCACATAATCACTATTTACTTGTCCTTTTCACTTAACTTACGTTTTTAACCACTGCACTCTGAAGTTTCTTTTTACTAAATCCGTTTTCCACTCGTCGCCAGTGTAATGACTCCTTCATTCTTGTCCATTTGTAACTCAACTGATTTATTTCTAAGACATACCAACCGCTACGGTAGCTGTGAAGGCTCTATGGGAACCCTGAAAAGTGACGGCTGACGGGGCTCTGGTGAAGCTACGATAGGCCTAGCAAGCCAGTAGTGGATATCATATTTGCTTTCAAACCAGGAACAGGCCTCGGAAAGGACGGATGCAAACGACGACGACCCGGATATGCTAATGGACTACGAGTTGGGACATTAAACATACAGACACTGACAGGAAAAGTGGAGGAGATTGTAGATGTGATGGAGAGAAGAAAACTGGATGTACTGGGCTTGGCAGAAACAAGATGGAAAGGAGAAGGTCGCAGAGAACTGAGGAAAGGGTACCGGTTGTACTGGAGTGGGAACAGTGAAGGAAGGAGCAGCGGAGTAGGAGTAGTTGTGAGAGATGGAATGAAGGAAGAGGTAAAGGGAATAAGTGACAGGATCATGAAGATCAGAGTAAATGTAAAGGGAAGAAGCCTGGAGATAGCCCAGGTGTATGCCCCTCAAGTTGGATGTACAGCTCAAGAGAAGGAAGACTTTGAGGAGGAGCTACAACAGCAGTTGAATGGGCAGAGCATCATTGTCATGGGAGATTTGAATGCACATGTAGGAAGTGAAAGGCAAGGATATGAAAATGTATTGGGAGCAGAAGGATGGGGTAGCAGGAATGAAGAAGGGAGAAAGTTGCTGGATTTTTGCAAGAGAAACGGTTTAGTGGTAGGCAACTCCTGGTTCCGGAAGAAAGAAACCCACAAGGTCACGTGGTACAGCAGTGATTTAACAAAGAAATCTTTGGTAGATTACATGCTGTACGACTGGGAAATGAAGAGAAGTGTCAGAGATATAAAGGTAATACCATCAGAGGCCTTAGATAGCGACCACAGAATACTTGTAATGAACTTGGGAGTTGTTAAGGATAGCAAGAGGACAGAGTACCAGGAAAGGAGAATCAAAGTATGGAAACTCAAGGAAAAGGACGTCAAGGAAGAATTCCAGAAGATAATAAGGGGAAGGATGCCAACAGACAATCCTAAAACAGGGGAAGAGGAATGGAAGCAATTCAAAAACACAATGGTGGAAGCTGCAGTGGCAGTATGTGGAAGAACAAGCAACAGAAAGAGGTGTAAAGAGACACCATGGTGGAATGAGAGAGTAAAAGAAGCTGTGGGAAGGAAGAACAAGGCTTTCAGAGTGTGGTTCCAGGAAAGAACTGATCTGACAAGGGAAGATTATAAGATAAAGAAGAAAGAAGCAAACAAGATTGTCGCAGAGGAGAGGAAGAAGTGGATGGTAAAGTGGACAGAGATGATGGAGGAAGACAGCAGAGGAAATAAGAAAGTACTTTATGGGATGGTCAAAAGTAAGAGAAGAGGTCTGCGGGAGGATATGGTAATGATGGACAAAAGCGGAAATGAGGTACACAACAAAGAGGCACTCAAGACAGTGTGGAAGGAGTACTTTGAGGATTTGCTGAATCCAAATGGTCATAGGGAGGAAGACAATGTATTGGAAGATGGAGAAGACAACACAGGAATGGAAAAGGACCTGACTTGGAGAGAACTTGAAATGGCTATAGACAAGATGAAGGGAGGAAGGGCACCAGGTGTGGATGAAGTGAGTGTTGAAATGGTGAAGGCAGCAGGGGAGGTTGGGAAACAGTGGCTGTGCCGTGTGATGAGGGTGATATGGAAGGAGAAAAAGACCCCAGAAGATTGGAAGAAAGGATTAATTGTCCCAATATTTAAGAAAGGAAGCAGAAAGGAGTGCAGAAATTACAGGGGAGTCACACTCATACCTCACTGTGCCAAGATATATGAAAAGATATTAGAAAGTAGAATACGAGCCAAAGTGGAGAGAAAATTGAGAGAGGAGCAGTATGGATTCAGACCTGGGAGATCAACAGTGGACCTCATATTTTCAGTGAGACAGCTCCAGGAACACCACTACGAATTTGGAGAGGATCTGCTGATGGCCTTCCTGGACATCGAAAAGGCCTATGATAGTGTGTGTAGGGAGAAGGTTTGGAAAGCAATGGAAAACATGGGAGTGGAAAAAGAGACTGTAGGCAGAGTGAAGGAGATGTATTGTGGAAGTGTGAGTTGTGTGAAAGTTGGAGGGGAAAGAACAGACTGGTTCAGACAAATGAGTGGCCTGAAACAGGGTAGTGCACTGTCACCCCTTCTCTTTATTGTGGTTATGGACGAGGTAATGACACGGATAGCAGGAAAGATAGGAGAAGATAAGATGAAAGCAATGGTGTTTGCAGATGATCTCATGGTCTGGGGAAACAAGGAGGAGGAAATTCAGGAGCAACTGAAGGCTTGGGAAGAAACAGTGGGAGAGTACGGATGGAAGTTCAACATCAGTAAATGTGAGATCCTGTTAACGACCAGGAAAAAGGACAGACCAATGAGTGGGATAACACTTGGAGGTGGACAGCTGAAGAAGGTGGAAAGTCTCAAGTACTTGGGAAGTATAGTGGAGGAAAATGGGAGAAATGACAGAGAGATTACGGAACGTGGCAGACAGGCAGAAGCATTTCTGAGAAGCATTAGGAGCTTAGTGTGGAATAAGGATGTCCCACAAAAAAGCAAGGAAGTGTTATACAGAAGCTACTATATCCCGATACTGACCTATGCTTCAGAAACGTGGACAATGAAGAAAAGAGACATAAGCAGAATACAGGCAGGTGAAATGAAGTTCCTGCGAAGTAGGATCGGAGTAACAAGAAGAGACAGGGTGAGGAATGAAAAGGTCAGGGAAATGGTGAAAGAGGAGCCCTTGCAAGGTAGGATTGAGATATCAAGACTGAGGTGGTATGGACACTTAAAGAGAATGGATGAGAAGAAGATTCCCAAGAGGATACATGAGATGCAGATACAGAAGAAACGACCAAGGGGAAGACCAAGAGATAGATGGCTGAAAGGAGTGGAGGAATGTGTCAAGAAGAGAGGCGAGGACTGGACCAGAGTGACAGCGGAGAGGTGGTGGGAAGAAAGAACTAAGTGGCGAGGCTTATGTTCCAAACAGACCCAGCCTGGGGCTGGAAACTGTACAAGATGATGATGATGATGATGATGATGACATACCAACATAACATAAGATGTAGTACCAACATTACAATTTACACATATCATATATACACACATAATATCTATTACGTTACACAATATGTTAAGAAAAGCGTCTGACGGTCAATTGTAAGCTTTTTGGAAATCAATAAAGGTAACCACTGTGTTGAGATTACATATCGTTCTGATTCGAAGGATTAAGATTTAAAATTTGCTCTGGACAAGATCTACCCTTCCTAAATCCTGCTTGATACTCGCCAATAGTGTGCTCCGCTTGTTCAATTAAATGCTTAACAATAACTTGGAAAAGATTTTGTAAGCTATTGGCCGAAGGGAAATACCCCTATAATTGTTAGGATTTGTCCTATCTCCTTTCTTATGTAAAGGGTGGATTATAGCTTTTTTCCAATAATTTGGTATTGTCCCTTTTTCCCAACAATCATTGATAACCTAATGGAGGGCTGCAGCTGCCACTCTACCACCGAGTTTCCACATTTCAGGTAGTATCCCATCCTCACCTGATGCCTTATTGTTTTTAAGTTGTTCAATATACACTTCAACTTGCTGTAATGTCGGTGGAGTTGACGGAGGGTACACCTGTTGTGGTGCTTTGAAACTTAATCTTTCTATTGGTTCTTCACAATTTAGAAATTCCTCAAAATATTTGGCAAGCAACTGACAGTTGCCTATATTGTTGGTGACTAATTCTCCTGCCGTATCCTTGAAGTGAAGGTTCAGAGGTTGATATCCATGAATCTCTTCACGAAATATCTTGTAGAATTCTCTAGAGTTGTTCTTTTTAAATTCTTCGTCAATACTCTCCAATCGCTTCTTATCATAGTTACATTTCTCAACCCTAATGATTTTGGACGTAAATTTCCTGATCTCTACAAAATTAGTCCAATCATCTTCCTTCTTTCTTGAATTCCATTGCTGCTATGCTCTTTGTCTACGTTCGAATGCCGCATCTCATACTGCATTCCACCACCAATGTTTTCTCTTCCTTGGTGGCTGACCCAATCCTTTCGCCTATTCAACCAATGTATCTTTGATCTCTTCCCAGGTACTCATTGGTTTTATATTTAGGTTATTGATAAATGTAACCTTATTTTCTGCTAAGACCTTCGCATCAATATACTTATATTGTATTGTATGTCTACCCCTTATTCCCGTTTTCCAACGGGGTCGGGGATGATATGCGATGGAAGTCTTTGTGGTGATGGTTTTTACGGCCGGATGCCCTTCCTGACGCCAACCTCATGAGGGGAGTTAATGAGAGATGAAATGAATGATGGTGAATGAAACTGGGCAAGGATGGGGAAGGAAGCGGCCTTGGCCTGTCAGAAGGTACCGTCCCAGCATTTGCCTGGTGTTGAAAATGGGAAACCACGGAAAACCTTTTTCAAGGACGGCCGACGGTGGGGCTCGAACCCACGCGTCTACCGAGTCAGCAGAGAGCTTGGCTCCATGACCTAATGCTGCGCTTTAGCCAGCATAGCCACTACTGTCGGTCAATATACTTATATTATTGAATGATAAACCCAATTGCTATGACAACACATGCTGTTGTGCATGGTTAAATGCACAGCACTACTTTTAACCGCTCTAAAGCATGTTTTCTAATCTTGAGCAGCTGTTGTGGTTAAAAATCGAGGTAGCCCATGGTAGATATACATGCCATCAAGGGTTACTTGAAGCTTGAGGCAATGGTGCACTACCGTATGGGTCAGTTTCAAGAAGGGTCTCTGAGTTTCGACCGAGTCTAAACTGAAGCGTCAGTTCAATGAATGGCACCACAAAGAAAGTGCAATATGAATCCTCTGGGGTGATAGTGGCATATGACAGTGAAGGTGTCATCATTAGCCATGCCACACCCCAAGATCAAAATGTCAATGCCCCCCGCTACCAACATTTTCTCGAACACAATCTACATCCTACTATCATCATCATCATCAAGTTTCCACTCCAGTTTCCCGGGTGTGGTTTACGAGCGCTCTCCATTTTGGTCGATTCATGTACCACTGCTTCTTCAGGACTTCATCCCAGTTGATTCCCTTGGATGTGATATCTTCCTTCACTTGGTCCAGCCATCTCCTCCTAGGTCTTCCAACAGGTCTCTTTCCAGTAACCTCAGTATGTAACCATTGTTTTGCAATTCTTCCTTCTGCCATACGTTTGACGTGACATCCAACTATGCAGCACAAAAGTCCACGTTTCCCGAGAGACAATCCATGTTTCATCTTGCATGATAATGCTCGTTGTCATCTCGTAGGAGCAATGGCTAACTTGCTTCAGAGTCCTTGTGACCGCGACTTGTTTCCAAACTGAAAGAACCCCTTAGAGGCAAGAGGTTTTGTTACTTGATACTGCATTAGTGCTTTGTGCAGTCCATCAGAGAGATCAATAGAAACAACCTAATTAATGGCATTCAATGCTTACCGTACCACACATTTGGAAAAAGATACAGGACCAAGCTGTTGATTATAGGCTATTGAAGGAATGTAAATTTATTTTCCATGTAAGTTCAATAATATGCTCATATTGTCTATGTTGCCACTACTTTACCCATGTAGTTTACAATAAAAGACAATGAGAATACTGTACAAGTAAATTGTTGTTGTTGTTTGAGTCTTCAGTCTTTTGACTGGTTTGATGCAGCACTCCATGCCTCCCTGTCCTGAGCTTATCGTTTCATCTCTACATAGCTACCACACCCTACATCCAAGGCAATCTGTTTAACATATTCTAACCTTGGTGTACCCCTACAGTTCTTGTCCTTGACCCTTCCTTTCATAAAAGCATGCTATTCCTGGGTGTCTTAGTATGTGTCCTACCAACCTATCTCTTCTCTTCATTAGCAGTCGCCAGAAACATCTCTCCTCTCCCACTCATCTTAATACCTCTTCGTTTGTAACCCTATCTTCATCATTCTCCTGTAACACCACATTTCAAACGTTTCAATTCTCCTCTTTTCTGCTGCACCAATAGTCCAAGTTTTACTTCCATAGAGCGCCACGCTCCAGATAAAGGCTTTCAAAAATGACTTCCTAATACAGTGGAACTTGGATAATTCGAACCTCAAGGGACCAGTAAAAATATTCGAATTATCCAAAAATTCGAATTAAGAAAGTTCTGTGAAAAGGGTAGAGAAAATATATTGTATTACGTTTACATAATGATTTATGTTCAACAAAGCAGATTAACAGACAACGGTACTGTATAATGACTGTATCGTTTCAAATGATAAAATAAAACCAAAATGTACTATTCACCTATTTAACGACAATAGTAATCCAACAATCCAGTTAAGTATTAGAGAAATCTACTGTTTTTCAAAAAAGTTTGAGATTTTTACCTGTTTCCTACAATTAAGTCTCGGCCAACACAAAAGAATCTAACAAATTTAAGGAACGGAAATCAGAATCACTTGCGTTATTTCTACTTTCAAAAGCGCCTAAGTTCTGTGATGTGGTTTGTTGCTTGGGCTGTACTCGGGACAGTTTTTTTACGGGAACTTCCTCCACGAGTTCATCGCCAGATGCGTCGTCACCATCTTGTTTTTCAGAGTTCAGTACATAGGTGATGATTTTTGTGTCGGTCAGCTAACCACAAACTGAGACATTTTCGTCCGATCGGCTCTTTACACGTAAAAACTTCGAATTATCCAAAATATAATTCGAATTAACCACGATTTTTTAGCATTGATTGTATATAAAATGCTAGGCACCGAGAGAAACATTCGAATTAAAGAAGATTTCGAATTATAGAAGTTCGAATCAGCCACGTTCCACTGTACCTAAATGTATATTCGATGTCAACAGATTCCATTTTTTGTAGAACTGCTTTCCTTGCCTGAGCCAACCTACCTTTTATACCCTCATTGCTTCGTCCATCACTGGTTATCTTGCTTCCTAAGTAACAGAAGTCTGCTACTTCCTTCAGCTTTTCACCTGCCAATTTGATGTCCATAGAGGTTTCTGACTTTCTTCGGCTGCATTCCAATATTTTTGATTTACATTTATTAATTTTCATCGTGAATTCTTTCCTCAAGACGGAGTCCATACCATTCAAAAACTCATTCATATCCTCAGGCGTGTCGGCCAAGATGACGATGTCATCGGCAAATCTCAGAGTTGAAATTATTTCTCCTTCACTCTTCACTCCCACTTCAAATTGTTCTACAATTTCCTTCATTGCTCGATCAATGTAAAGATTGAAAAGTATGGGTGATAAGTTGCAGCCTTGCCTTACACCTTTCTGAATACCACCTTCTCTCTCATGTCCTTCAGCTCGAATAACTACCGTCTGGTTTCTGTATAGGTTGTAGATCACCCGCCTATCCTTGTACTTTATTCCAATCGTTTTCAAAATGTCAAGCAATTTAGTCCAATCAACGTTATCAAAAGCCTTTTCTAAGTCTACAAATGCCATGAACGTTCTCTTATCTTTCCTTATTCTACCTTCCAAAATCAGCCTAAGACTTAGTACAGCTTCCCTTGTTCCTACATTTCTCCTGAAACCAAACTGGTCTTCACCCAACTCCGTTTCTGTCTGGCTTTCCATCCTCCTGTAAATTATTCTAGACAGGATCTTTGAAGCATGAGTAATCAATCTGATTGTACGGTAATCTTCACATCTGTCAGCTCCCACTTTCTTCGGTATAGAGATAACATTCTTCTTGAAATCAGAGGGTACCTCACCTGTCTCATAAATCCTACACACCAAGTGAAATAACCTGATCAGACCTTCATCTCCTATGCAGCATAGCAACTCAATCGGTATATCATCTATGCCTGGTGCTTTGTTCCTGCTTAAGTCTTCCAATGCTCTGTCAAATTTTGATCTCAGTATTAAATCTCCTTTTGCATCCTCATCAATTTCCTCCTCCCTTTCCCTTATACAAACACTCTATGTAAGCTTTCCATCTCTCAACCTTATCTTCCCTGTCTGTTAGAGGCTTTCCATTTGTGTCCTTAATATTACAGCACTTAGTCTTCTTTTCCCCAAAAGTATTCTTAATCCTACGATAAGCTGTGTCTACTTTTCCTAATTTCAGACAATTTTCTATACTTGCACATTTCTCTTTCAACCATTCTTCTTTCGCTTCCTTGCACTTCTTGTTAACCTCATTTCTCAGACGTCTGTATTCTGCTTCCCCCTTTTCATCTCTTACATTCTTGTGTTTCCGCCTTTCATCCATCAATTCTAGTATAGGTTATGCTGAGTGATCCACGGTTTTCTACCTATTCTTTCTTTCCTACCAATGTTTTCTTCTGCGGATTTTGTTATTTCATTCTTCAAAAGTGCCCATTCATCTGCTATTGAAGTTTGGTTGGTTGGTTCCTCAGTTTAGGGGCTGCAACAACGCGGTCATGTAGCCCCGTGTACTTTGGGTGTGTGTAGAATCTGTCTGATAACCGGTGTTAATTGTGATGGCTGTATTAGTGTTTGTATCTGTTTTTTTATTCAAGGAAGGACTGCAACTTTGAATGTATCAAATAGTTCCTACTTTTGCCGCCAAACGCCACTGTCAACGACTACTAGGCCTAGTTCAGAACTTAGCTACTAGACGCCACCACAGTCGGCTCTTGGCAACGAACTTAGGAACCTAAGAGCGTTGTTTGCATTCTTCACCTATACAATTTAGCTTCACACAGGTGTAATTAGTGGAAGGTTCTTTAACATGCCATAAATCTATGACTTGGAACCGCCGGCTTTACTTCCCCTCCGAAGGACGGCATACTGAGGGATTTTTAACGCTCTTAAAAAATCCGACGGCGTCGGCCGGGTTTGAACTTGCTATCTTGGGCATAGAAGCTCAGCATGCTACCAACTACGCCACCGAAGCCGCTCAATTGAAGTTTGTTTAGGGTTTTTCCTTAGTCCTTCCTTTATACTCTTCTTGAATCTTTTGTTTACATCCTTCTCTGTCAGTCTGTCTATTGCCCACCTTTTTGGCTTTTGACTTTTCTTCAGTATCTTCAACTTTAATCTGCATTTCATAACAACCAGATTGTGGTCAGAGTTTATGTCAGCACCGGGATATGTTTTACAATCCAAAATCTGGTTTCGAAACCTCTGCTTGACCATAACGAAGTCGATGTGGTAACGCCTCATCCTAGTCTCATCCATGTGTATATTCTTCTTACTTACTTACTACATGGCGCTACAACCCGGGGTGGGTTTTGGCCTCTTGAACAACTGCTCTCCATGTTGATCTATCCATCGCCTTGCTCCTCCATCCTCTCACTCCCATTGCGACGAGGTCTGCATTCACACTATCCAACCATCTCTTCTTCGGACGTCCTTTCCTCCTCCTGGAGAATAACCTCCCTTTCAACATTCTCTTGGGCATCTGGCTCTCCGGTATCCTCTCTATATGTCCCAACCATTGGATTCTCTGTGCCTTTATAAACTTTACGATATCTTGTTTTCCAATCAATTCGTTTAGTTCATGGTTATATCGTATTCTCCATCCATCTTCCTCTCTAACAGGGCCATATATTCTTCGCAGTATTTTCCTTTCAAAACACTTCACAGTATTCTCATCATCCATAGTTAATGTCCAAACTTCAAAGCCAAAGGTCACTACTGGTATTATCATTGTCTTATATATCTTCATTTTGGTTGTTCGTGATGTAAGTTGATTCCTGAGTATCTTGATGTTTGCATAGTATGCTCTGTTTCCAGCCTGTAATCAATCTTTAATACAGTTTGTCATATCACACTGGTTGTTAATAAGTACTCCTAGATGCTTAAATTGTGTCACACCCTCAAATGTCTTGTCGTCTATTGTAATATCCTGCGGGGCTCTTCTTGTGTTAGATGTGGATATTACCATGTTCTTAGTTTTACTCTCATTCACTAATAACCCAATATTTGTAGCTTCTTTCTCTAATTCTAAATATACTCTTTTCAGTGTACGCTTCTCTCTTGCTATGATCACTACATCATCTGCATAAGCACAGATCTGACTTGATTTGTTAACCCTAAACCGGGCGCGCTGGTGAATTTCGTTCACCAACCCGCGTATTTAATCTGTAGTTGTTAGTTCCTAAGAGCTACAGCCGTGGCGCTGCTAGTACCTTCCGGCGAAGTCTTATCGATACTCGCAGTGTAGCGGTATCTGTTCAGGAAGTTGTACGTGTCACGCTATTCGACCTTGACTCACAAGTGCCGTCATTTGGTGAACTTTCTTCACCACGCGCCCGGAAATGTAAGTAAAATTGTACCTTATATGTTCTTGGAGTTTCATTATTTTAAAATACAGACTATAGAGGATACAAAAGTAACTATCTATTTTTATTGTAGGGCGAAGTTTGTGAAGGATGAAGACATACAAACCCTGTTACAGGAATTATCTGATGAGGAGGAAGAATCTCAGTGAGCTGAAGTTTGTGATTTTGCTGATGGTGAAGATGAAGTGGTAAATTATTCAGACATGAATCATGACAGTGAGAGTGAACAAGAAGGTGATGTAGGCCTATGAACACGAACTAGAGAGGGATTTTTTCTTCGGGAAAGACGAAACAATGTGGTGCACCAATAGCTTTTCAAGGGCTGCCTATTGGATAAAATCAAAAAATATAATAAAAATATTTCCTTGTCCAAAAGGAGATGCGAAAACAGTGTCGTGTGAAATGGATGCTTTCTTACAGATAATTGATTCTGAAATGATCGATGAAATAGTTTCTTATACTATCATTTATATTGCAAGGCATTGCGAAGAAGTGACTTACAGTCGTGAGCGCGATGCTAAACCTACTTGCCATGAATAAATAATGGCTTTGATTGGTTTATTGTTCCTCACTGGTTTGAAAGGTGAACAGTACACATCTGTGGAAGAAATCTGGGCGAAAGATGGAACTGGAAGGGGAATAGCAAGAGCCTGCATGTCTTCAAAGAGGTTTCTATTTTTGTTATGGAGTCTTCGTTTTGACGACAAAACTACACGTAACGATCGCCTGCGAATAGATAAACCAGCAGCAGTTCGCACATTGTTGGATTCCTTTGTAGTGAACTGTAAAAAGAGCTACACACCAAGTGAGTTTGTAACAATAGATGAGAAGCTAGTGCCTTTCGAGGGTGATGTGCATTTATACAGTTTATGCCAAGTAAGCCGGCAAAGTATGGGTTAGAATTATACGCCCTGAATGATGCTAAAACTCTTTATACTTCGTCCCTGGAGTTATACTGTGGCAGGCAACCTCCTGGCCCCTATGAACTCTCTAATAAACCATATTATATAGTGAAACGTCTAATAGACCACGTGAAGGGAAAAAATCGTAATCTAACAATCGACAACTGGTATACCAGCTATGACCTAGTCCTTGATCTTTTAGGAGATAAAATAACGTGTATAGGCACTCTCAGGAAGAATAAAAGAGAAATTCCACAGCAGTTTCTTCCTCATAAATATAGGCCAGTTGGTTCAACAACGTTTGGATTTCAGTATGAAATCATGCTCATTTCGCATGTTCCTAAAAGGAATAAAGCAGTTATCTTACTTTCTTCTATGCACGACGAACCCTCCGTGTATCCCAACAGTTCAAAGCCCCATGATATACTGGATTATAATCTAACTAAAGGCGGAGTCGATACTTCCGACCAAATGGAAGGCAAGTATTCGGTAGCCCGAAAAACCCCACGGTGGACGATGTGTGTCTTTTTTGCGCTACTCAACATTGCTGGAATAAATAGTCAGGTACTTTACAAAGGGAATCCGAAGAACCAACCAGTAAAGAGACACGTATTTTTGAAGAATCTTTCATTTCAACTCATGAATAAGTGGTTGGTTGAACGAGCTAAGATAGGAACACTGCCTCCAGATATCCGAGCAGTGTTATCCCCATACCATCAGGAAGAAACATCAGAAGAGATAAAAGTGCCAACAAAGAGAGGATGATGCATTCACTGTGAGCGGAAACAAAATCAATTTACCACAATGAATTGTAATGAGTCTCATAACTATGTGTGTAAAACACACTCTAGATGATGCATTAGATGTGTAAGCTGTGAGAATAATCATAATGATTAATGAAGATTGTTAGAAGTGTTTCATTTTAAGTTCTCATGAGTGAAGTATTCATCGGTTTCAATTGTATTTTCAGTCTTCAACCCATGAACATTTTGACCCTTCATTATTATATGTATGTACTGTCACTTGTAATTTGTGTTGTAATTATTATACCTAAGGTTTATAAAGCACATAAGGAGTAACAATATCAACCGTGTAAGAGTAAGCACTTGTTAACCAGTTGCTAAGACTAAGAAAAATGAATGGTGAACGAAATTCACCACGCGCCCGGCAATGTAACATATATAGGCGCGCCCGCTCTAGGGTTAAAAATAGTGTCTCCCTGGTCTACTTTACTAATTGCTATGTAGTGCAAGGTTAAAGAGTACTGCAGACAATCCATCTCCTTGTTTTACACCCATATTATTTGTAAAGGGTTTACTCAACTTATTTCCATTTTTCACTCGTGCCCATGTGTTATCTAGTGTCATCCTTATCAGCCGGATTATCTTTCCAGGTATCCTCATTTCTCCTAGTAATTCATATAGTCTTTCTCTACATACACTATCGAAAGCTTGTTTAAAATCTATAAAGAGCATGTGAAGGTCAATATCATGTTCATAAAACTTTTCCATCATCTGCCTAATTACAAAGATTTGATCCGTTATACTCCGGTTGAGTCTAAAACCACACTGATATTCACTCAGAATTTCTTCTGAAAATATCTTCATTCTTTCTTTCAAGATACCTGATAGGATCTTGTAAATAACATTCAATAGAGTGATTCCTCTGTAATTCTCACATGCAAGTTTATCTCCTTTCTTAAATATAGGACATATTATTCCTCCCCTCCATCCATCTGGCATGTTCTCTTCTTCTCATTTTCTTTCCAATAGTTTATGTATTCTATCTTCCAATGCCGCTCCTCCATATTTTATCATTTCTGCTACTATACTGTCTTCCCCTGGTGATTTGTTGTTTTTCATTTTCTTCATTACATTTACCACTTAAAATCTTGTAGGACTCATAATACTTGCATTCTCATTCTCTGATTCTGATCTAATTACTTCTCATCTCTCATTTTGTTGCATATGTTGTTCAATTTCTGTCTCTACACTTTCACTTAGAAGTTCCTTAAAGTGTTCAGACCATCAATCTAACACTTTGTTCTCATCATTCAGTATCATCCCTTGTCTATCTTTGCATCTTCTTTCCCTCGGTTGGAAACCTTTCCCCATTTTACCAATTGCCGCATAGAATTTTCTTACTTCACTTCCCTGTTTTAATTCTTCTATTTCTATAAATTGTTTCTTTATGTGTTCCTTTTTCTTTCTTCTACATACTTTGTTGGCATTCAGCCTCAGTTGCCTATAATGTTCACAGTTGCTTCTTGTTTCTCTCTAGATCATCTTTTCTCTTGCTCTATTCTTCTCTTCTATTGCTTCCCTACACTCTTGATCAAACCATTCATTCCGGGTTTGCTGCCTCTTTCCGATTATTTCTTCTGCAGCTAGTTTAACTACTTCCTCTATTTTCTTACACTCTTCATTGAGATCATCTCTCGTTTTCTTCTTCTAATTTCTTTTGTATTTCTCTCTGATATTCCTCCTTAATTCTTTCATCTCCTAGTCTTTCAACATTTATACTGTTCTTCCAGGTTTCAGATTTCGTTTTCGTTTTAGCCAGCTTTTCTCTAAGTACTGCTTTGACTAGATAGTGATCTGAATAACAATTTGGTCTTCTACAACTCCGCACATCTATAATTGACGAAGAGTATCTTGCATTGATTAACACATGGTTTATTTGATTCACGGTTGTAGAATCAGGAGCCTTCCAAGTACCTAGATGTATTCGTTTGTGTGGGAAACATGTGCTTTTGATCACCATATTGTTCCTGATGGCAAAATGCCCAAGTAGTGTGCCATTTTGGTTACTAACATCATGCAGTGTATGTTCCCCTGCACATCTCATCAATAGATCGTTCCCAATCTTTGCGTTAAAGTCACCCATTATTATCAATGTATCATATCTCTGTATCTCACCGCATATCTGCTCTAATCGTTCATAGAACTCTTCCTTCTCATCCTCATCTTTCTCTTCAGTTGGTGCATATATGTTCCTGAATCTTCCTTTGATGCGCAATTTACAAAATCTTTCATTTATGGCTTCATATTCCATAATACTATTCCTTACTGCCTTGGATACCATAAATCCTGTACCATGTTGTCCTGTTCTGCTATTTGGACCTCTATAAAATAGTGAATATTCCCTTTTATCTATCCTTCCTTGTCCTTGCCATCTTACCTCTTGTAACGCTACAATGTCTAAATTAAATTTAGTTATCTCTTCTCCTATTTCATTCATCTTTCCTGGTCTCAACATCGTTCTTACATTCCACGTCGCAATATACAAATCTCTTTTCCTTAATCCAGGCCAAAGTTGTCTTCTGCTAAGTCCGTCCTTCCGAGGCAATTGTCCTTGTTTCGTAACAGGTTCTTTTTTATGGTGTGGGGTTGTTAGCCCCATGTCCAACCCCCAACCTGGAGGGCCAGAGTATCCCGTTTAGTCTGGATCATCACCTTCGACCTGTCCGGCTTGGGAGACCCTACCAGTAGCTAAGCTACCGCCGGCATAGCTCTCAGGATCATTTGACCACGCAAGCTCCACCACCGCGTCAAGGTAAGGATACCATTGGTGGAGGTATATTCTTCTATTGTGGTTATTGAATAAGGTCTTAGCTATGACCAACTCATGCTCAGTGCAGAATTCCATCAGCCTGCTTCCTTGATCATTCCTTTCACGTAATCCGAAATCTCCTACTATCTTCCCTTCTCTTCCTTTTCCTACCACAGCATTCCAATCTCCCATTACTATAACAATTTCATCACCCTTGATATACCTCAGAATTTCATCTATTTCTTCGTAGACCTTTTCAACATCTTCATCATCAGCTTGACTGGTAGGCATATATACTTGTACCACTATGGTGCACGTAGGTTTTGTATTGATTTTTGCTACAATAATCCATTCGCTATATTGCTCATAATATTCCACCCGCTGTCTAAGTTTCCTATTCAATATGAGACCAACGCCTGCTTGGCCATCGTTTGATTTAGTGCTAATGACCCTATAGTCTCCTGACCAAAAGTCCTGTTCTTCCTGTCAGCGCATTTCACTAATCCAAACCAAATCCAACCTCAACTTATCCATTTCCCTTTCTAAGTTTTCTAACCTTCCACTTCCTAGCGGACTTCTAACATTCCACGCTCCGATCCGTAGAATGTCAGATTTCCTCTTTGTCACTTCTGTGATGTTAACCCCCTCTCGAGTAGTCCCCACCCGGAGATCCGAATGGGGGACTAGTTTCCCTCCGGATTGGAATTTTACAAGGGAGGAGGCCATCATCACATGTAATTGTGCATAGAGAGGTGCATATCCTCGGGAATAGCAATACGGCTGTAGTTTCCAGTTGCTTTCAGCCGTGCAGCAGAATGCAGCGTAGCCATTAGTTGGCTTATATTATCAATATCTTAACCGTCTATAAGACAAGTAAAGAATTGATTTATTGCGGTGAGGATATTAAAATATTACAAATTGGGCTGCGAAACATTGTACGAGGGCTGTTTTTTAAGTAAGGGCCTTTTTTTTTAAATTAACCAAACTTTTTATTTTGAAACCACATTTATTTTTAGGTTTTACATACCTTCCTCTATTTTTCTACATAGTTACCTTGTTTATTTAGGCACTTGTCATACCTTAAAACTAAGTTCTGAAATCCCTCTGCATAAAAGTTTGCCGCCTGTTCTGACAACCAAGAATTCACACTTGAGGAAAATCCATTGATAGAGTGGTTATCACCAATCTTCGGTCCTCGTGAATTTTCGTGTCAATTGCAGTCACCAAGTCATCTATGATCACAGACCTGAGCGTTCATCGTCATGAACATTTTCACGGCCACTTTTGAACTCGCGTACCCATTTTTGCACTTTACCTTCCGTCATTGCATTATCACCATACACCTCACAAAGCTGACGATGAATGTCTGCAGCCGACATGTTTCTTGCACTCAGAAAACATATCACAGATCGTACCTCACACGCGGTGGGCGAATCAATAATCTTGAACATTGTAAAGATGCACAGTTCAGCATACAGGTTAGCTACACAGCTGCAACTGACGCCTGCTTGTTCGCAAAGGATGTCGGGAGGTAGCGTGCACGCTTGTTGCGGCATGCACACTAACTACGGGCTTTAAAGGCCCTTACTTAAAAAACAGCCCTCGTATGTTAACTCATTTGAAGTACAAGTAAAATCAATTGAAAGAGAACTTTTAATGTGACATAATACAGAGAGCTTTGAAGTAATTTTCCCGTGTTGCTTCATTGACTTATTGATATTGCAACTTTTCAGTCGGTCAACACTATTAAATCCCACAATGTCAACCATGAAACGGAAAAACGATCCTCAAACATAGAAAATTAATCTACCTCTATAATTACCATTGTCTTAAAACAGAGGATTGAAAGCCAGATAGAAAGGGAGTTGGGTGAAGACCAGTTCGGTTTCAGGAGAAATGTAGGAACAAGGGAAGCTGTACTAAGTCTTAGGCTGATTTTGGAAGGTAGAATAAGGAAAGATAAGAGAACGTTCATGGCATTTGTAGACTTAGAAAAGACTTTTGATAACGTTGATTGGACTAAATTGTTTGACATTTTGAAATCTATTGGAATAAAGTACAGGGATAGGAGGGTGATCCACAATCTATACAGAAACCAGACAGCAGTCATTCGAGCTAAAGGACATGAGAGAGAAGCTGATATTCAGAAAGGTGTTAGGCAAGGCTGCAACTTATCACCCATACTTTTCAATCTTTACATTGAACAAGCAATGAAGGAAATTAGAGAAAAATTTAAAGTGGAAGTGAAGATTCAAGGAGAAATAATTACAACTGTGAGATTTGCTGATGACATCGTCATCTTGGCCGACAAGCCTGAGGATTTGAATGAGTTTTTGAATGGTATGGACTTCGTCTTACGGAAAGAATACATGATGAAAATTAATAATTGTAAAACAAAAATACTAGAATGCAGCCGAAATAAATCAGAAACCTCTATGGACATCAAATTGGCAGGTGAAAAGCTTAAGGAAGTAGGAGACTTCTGTTACTTAGGAAGCAAAATAACCAGTGATGGATGAAGCAAAGAGGATATAAAAAGTAGGTTGGCTCAGGCAAGGAAAGCATTTCTACAAAAAAGGAATCTGTTGACATCGAATATAAATTTAGGTATTAGGAAGTCATTTTTGAAAGCCTTTGTCTGGAGCGTGGTGCTCTATGGAAGTGAAACTTGGACTATTGGTGCAGCAGAAAAGAGGAGAATTGAAGCATTTGAAATGTGGTGTTACAGGAGAATGATGAAGATCAGATGGGTAGATAGGGTTACAAACGAAGAGGTATTAAGACGAGTGGGAGAGGAGAGATGTTTCTGGCGACTGCTAATGAAGAGAAGAGATAGGTTGGTAGGACACATACTAAGACACCCAGGAATAGCAAGCTTAGTTATGGAAGGAAGGGTCGAGGACAAAAACTGTAGGGGTAGACCAAGGTTAGAATATGTTAAACAGATTGCCTCGGATGTAGGGTGTGGTAGCTATGTAGAGATGAAACGATTAGCTCAGGATAGGGAGGCATGGAGTGCTGCATCAAACCAGTCAAAAGACTGAAGACTCAAACAACAACAACAACAAAACAGAGATTTTATAACTCTGTTGATCTGAATCAGTTGCAACTTGGAAGCAGCACACTTTCATATAAGTTACTTTACTTCAGTACCACAATGAAAGTAGTATTAACAGCTTGAGGATGATAGGTTTTATGATAAATTTTCATTTCAACTCATTTAGCACAGTATAAGTAGACAAATGCAGTTTATTTGGTTTGCTGCACTTATAGGTTTTACTGCTTATTTATGTAACATTTGTAGATTGTTTCGGGGCTTGACACAAGTGTTTTTATTCAAGAAAGCTTCCCAGTCAGTCAACATAAATTGTGCCCAAAGGCAGGAAAAACAAGTATTTATATACCGAAAGATATATTACATAAGTATGTGTTTCATATTTGTGCGTCAGGCCTCGGCAGCTGGCACAGTTCATATCCTCGCCGCTAGATGGGGGCATCATTCATTCCATTCCTGACCCGGTCGGAGACTGGAAGCAGGCTGTGGATTTTCATTTTTTCATGTGTTTCATATTTACTTATTTTAGTGTTTGTATTCATATTCTGGGGGCTTACTGCTTTAAGTACGTATTTCTCAGCAGTATTAGCTGACTCTTCGTGGATTGGTTTGAAGGAAGTAGTGTGACTGTTTGTGAGTGGATTTGTGATTATCCAGCTTAGCAGCCTTGTAAAATATTAATAAATTTTATTTTATGTGGACTCAACACAGCTGTTGAGCCATACTTCTTAAGATTTTGTCGATCCTAGAGAGTCTGTGTTTGACCGTTTTTCTGTTTCATGGTTTACACTGTGGAATTTATTTGGGTCTTGTGAAGACATTTTGTCCTGTAGATTTGAACTTTGGGATCTGATCATGTTTGTTTGATGGACGAAACATGGCATCCTTTATTTTCTCACTCTTAACTCCATAACAAATACTTTTTTAACCACAAGTATTTTTTTTTCAGGTTATTATTTGCATTTTCCAGTAATGTGCTGTAGCTGGGTCTCGGCTATGGAATTAAACTTCTGCCGATATCAGAAACTCTCAAATAGTAAAGAAATTCAAGGTCGCATGCCAAAATTTCCTGTTGACTGACTCGTGTTTATGGCGATGGATGGTAGGACGCATGACTGAGCTAGGATTATATTTAGGATATTATAGAAAGGTTCATGATATTGTGATTATTATTATTCATATGCCTCATTCATAAATATTAGTATTAACATAATTTACTCTTTCTTCTTCTTCTTCTTCTGTCATTTAGGCCGACTGTGGACTATGTTAATTTGATTTCAGCTTCTTGATCTTTATTTTTGCCCAATACTCCTTCATTCTATCGCTCTGCATTCTCCTCCTTTCTTCAGTCCATGGCGCATGGATCCGTGATGTAGGATGGCTCTTAAAACCCATGAAATTCTTAATTTTGGCTTTGTATGCTTCCCTGTTGCTGACTTCAGCTTCAGATGTTGCCATTTCTTCACATCCTGATACCAGCGAGCTGTGGTTTTCCTGGTCACAGAGAATTTCATTATCCGGTTGGTTAATCTACCTGGGTCCATTCTGTATATATGTCCAAAAAACATGGCCCTTCTTTTCTGGATGGTGTCTTGAGATTTTATCCAATCTGAGATATAATTCTTGGTTCCCTTTTTTTCTATATGACCCATCTTCTGTTCTATTAGGTCCAAGTATCTTCCTAAGAATCTTTCTCTCTATTAGCTCCAACTTTTTGATCATTCCTTTCTTTGTCAGCCACAAACATTCAGCTGCATATATGGCTTCCGGACGAATCACTGTCTGGTAGTGTCTCAGTTTTGTGTTGATCGAGATGGTATTCTTGTTGGAAGTGTTCCAGGTTAATTTGTATGCCAAGTTTAACTTGTAAATTCTCGAATTCATTGCCTCTTTTTCTGACAGGTTTTTCTCTATTCATTCTCCCAAGCACTTAAATTTCTCCACTTTTTTGATCCATTCTCCCTCTACTAAAATAAAATGCCTAAACATTAACCATTATGACAATGATAATAATTAATATCCGTGTTGACTGATAGTACTATCTTATTCAAACACTAAAGAACCTGGTTTAATCACAGCTTAAACGTACCTGTTTCGGTGTTCAATGACACCTTCGTCAGCGTATATTGAATTAAAATAATCTTAAAACAAGATGTTCAGTAAAGAACATATAGCCTACTTTCTCCTAAATGTATGAGAATAGTTATAACTCGTTATTATCAAAGAGTATAATAGAATCATTTCTTGGTTGAAGACCTTAGAAACTATTTACCTCTACCAAACGCCACAACCTAGAAAAAAAACTACTACCATCATTGAAGAAAGATAGATAAGAAGTATCTCAAGAATGTAATGGATCTGGAGACATAATCGACCGGACTGGCTGCGTGGCACAGTGGTAACGTTCTCGCTTGCTGGGCCCTAGGTTGCAGGTTCGTATCCTGGCGCAGTCAGATGGCATTTGAGGGTGCACAAATGCGAGGGAGCCGTGTCAGTAGATTTACTGGCACGTTAAAGATCCCCTTCGGGCCAAAATTCCGGCACCCCGGCGTATCTAAAAGCAGCAGTAGTTAAAAGGGACGTAAAACAAATAACATTATTATTATTGTTAGTATTACATAATCGACCTGCCGTGGGCTACATCCAACTTTGAGTTGAGGCATGTCTTTACACGTCTGGTTGTGCATGACTTTCACAACCCTAATTGAATTAACAAATCTTTCCATGACCCTACAGAGATGTGTGTATACAAACTATGTGGATATTTTCGATTGCTATTTGCCTGAAATAAAAGTATTAATTAATAACCTGAACTAGCACCAACGGCTAGAATTCAGTTACTATGTGAAATCGTTTTGTTCTTTACTTCAAATAACATTTTCAAATAACGCACAATAGGCTGTTACAAACCCTTTAAAATAAAAAGTAAAAATTTATCGTAGTATCATCTTGCTATTCTTCAAGTTCGATGCGCATAGAATGCCAATGGTATACGGTACTAACCAATGGAGTCCCTCGTAGACCAGTCGTGACATCTAGTGGAGAAGTATCGAACAATATAACTATAACAGGGCGAGTGCATTCTAGTGGCCATAAGAAGAAACTTTTCAATAAAATCTTGAGGTTAATAAGTAGGTCGGCGTGCAGTTACCTTTTTGGCCGCTAGATGTCTCGAGCAAATCTGCTGGTGAATTATGTTTTAATTAAATATATATTTTCCCCCGTAATATGCACAATATAACGCTTAATTTTAAAACGTCTGAATCATTACAAAACAATAAATATATAAAATTTCAAGCAAAAAAAAATAACTCTGATGGGGTTTGAACCATAGGCATATGAGTGATAGGCCAACGCTTTACCACGCAGCCATTTGTGCCTACGAACATCGTTCTATATAAAATGACTTACATATAACTTGTTAGCAAATAATGATTTAGACTAAACGATTTCATCAGTGGAGTATATTATTTATTTATAAAGCATTTCATACAAAGTTTATTTATTTTGTATCAGTACACTATATTGCATGCAATACTCAAATTAGTGAAATATAAGTCAGGCACAAGATATCCGCTGCCATCTTGTCTTCTTACCGAGACGGCTCAGCTTTTTAAAATCACTTCTGCACTATAGTATTACAAAATAAACTTTTAATTTTGAACGTGCCTCATCCTTTAGAACAGTTAAATCGATTCTCGGCTCGATAATCGAAACTGGTGGGTCTCATGATATGGATTATAAAGTTTGCATAATTCGCACGGCCGCCATCCTGAAATGGCATGGCGGATGACCTTGTAGTTTGGTCACAAGACGCGTCCTATATGAAGATATGTTGTTACCAAATTTGGTAGAGATCGGATAATTTGGTTAGTCGCTATTTGATTTTACGTTTTGAACGTTTGAGTGGCCGCCATTCAGTTTTGGTAAAGATGGCGGCGATATAAAACATGACACTGAGGTGCCCTTTGCTTGTTCTACCTCTGTGCCAAATTTCGTTCAATTCGGTTTCACCATGTTCGAATTGATAGGGGGGGACAGACATTCAGAGTACACACACTCACACACACACACAGACACACAATTTTTGGCCCTGTAGTGATCTCATAAGTCTACTTTCATTTTTTGCAAAAATCGAAAGTAGGCTAACTAAGTATACAAAGATAAAAGAGAAAATGGATATCCTAACAAAACACTATTAGAAATTTAAATAAAAAGAAAGCTCACAAATGTATTAAAAAACATAATTATGAATGGTTTGATTACAGTGAATCGAACGTTGCTGCTATATGAAGTATCTTCCAGTTATATCACGATCAATTTCAGTGTGGTTTAATATTATCGGACGTAATATGACTACAAATCAACCTTAATGGATACGGCAGTCTGTACCACATTGATGTGGTCTAACCTTAAAATTTTCAGAAGAAACATACTTGTCACTTATGATGTTGCTGCGATGTTGTTAATATATTGGTGAAAGATGTATTGTCACAATTTACACTTGTATATTCCAATTTGTTGCCCACTGTTTAATGAATGTTGGTTATTTTATTTCTCAACGTATCCATATACAGTAGAACGTCGTTTATCCGGACGTCAAACAACCGGAACGTCAATTATCCTGACGAGGAAAAAAAAAAAGACAGAGTAGCGCGCGCTGCCTACAGTAGTGAGTCGGTTCTCGTTTTCAATTGTTGTCTCTTACGTCACCTTCCGTTTGTTTACTCTATAGTGTTTCAATGTGTTACGGTATATGAGTGTGTGTAATGTACAGTACTGTATTACGTTGTGAAAATGGCTTCTACGAGTAACAAAAAAAGAAAAACGAAATCGCAATATTTTATTCATTGAGTAGAAGGTGGAGATCATTAATAAACTGGATAAAGGTGAGAGTGTGCAGTGTCTAATGAAAACTTAGTATTAGAAAATCCACAATTTATGATTTGAAGAAAGGAAAGTTGAAATTCTGAATTTTGCATCGAAGTTAGATAGGGAAGAAGGGTCTAAAAAGAGTAGAACCATGAGATCAGCTAGGAATAAAAATTGGAAGTAGCGATTTACTTATGGCTTATTCAGACTAGAAGTAAGGGAGATCCCATGACTGGACCTTTGTTATATGAGAAAACGTTGCAGTTAAATGAGAAGCTAGGTGGTTATTACCATAATGTACTGTGCATGTTTTTTCCTATGAAATAAACGCATGTTTGATTATCCGGAAAAATCGTTATCCGGAGTACTTTCGGTCCTAATTAGTCCGGATAAATGACGCTCTACTGTACTATATTTTGGCTTGACAATATTCAAATTGTTTCATACGTCTTGCACATATAAAATACTAGGTCAGTTTGGATTAAGATTGTGTACTGCATTACCAAATTGGACAGCTAACTTCAACAGAACGATCCAACTAGTAGGAGTCTTCTGGTTTATTTCAAGGTTAGATAATTTTATACCATCAAAATTTTACATCGGGGAGGGGGGGTGTTCTAAAACCCAGTAACACCCCCCTGGTTACACCACTGCCTGTAAGAGTCATTTCTGGAATCTAGAATTTAAAATTAATAAAATGTATGTAGAGGATACTGAATATATTGTAGATATTCTTGTGAAAATGGTTTATACCTTAGTAATATTGCTGCTTTAAACTTGCTGAATTTTCAATTGGCAGCTTACTATTTATTTTAGTCAAGTATTGTAGTACCATACGACTTCATAAGTTACAGGTTAGACATCTCTTGGTCTGTGATGTACGTGAAAGTATCTTCTTTTGTGAGCAAATGTTTCTGTAATATAGTGAATGTTAATCTTCTTTTGTGGGCATATACACTACTGTTTGTAGAAAGTGAAATACCAAGAACATGAGATGTGATCACATTGCACTTAATACCACAGATTGGGGACATGACTATACATTACTGATTAGAAGGACAGTCCCGTACATTCACGCTGACGGTCGATCTTCAGTACAGCGTCGCGCCACCACGTGCTGCACTCAGAGCCGCTAGACGTCGTGGCATGGAATCATACAGCGCTTGAATACGCTGCTGGGGAATTCCGTCCCACGCGATTTGTAGGTGCATCCACAAAGCATCAACAGTGGCGGCAGGTGGACCTGAACGAACAAGTTGCCGACCGACCATATCCCAGACATGCTCGATGGGCGACATGTCAGGCGAATGGGCAGGCCACGGAAGCAGAGGTATCCGTCGTTCTGCGAAGAAGGATTGCACATTCCTCGCCACATGCGGGCGGGCATTGTCCTGCTGAAATATGGCCTGTGGAACGGCCTTCAAAAGGGTCAGTGCCTCGGACTGTAAAACTTCCCTGATGTAGCGGTCACTGTTCAAATTGCCCACAAGACCTACGAGACGTTATCGCATGTTATAGGCAATTGCGACCCAAACCATTACACCTGGTGATTGTCTGCTATGCCACTCAACAATACAGTCTGCATGATTGCGTTTCCACGCCAGCATCGAACGCGTATGCGGCCATCACTCTAGGACAGGTTGAAGCGGAACTCGTCCGAAAACACTACATTTCGCCACTCAGCCTGCCAGTGTCGGCGTGCACGTGTCAATTGTAGTCGGAGGCGTCAGTGGTTCCCAGTCAATGGAAGCCGACGCAGTGGCATGCTTGCAACCAGTCCAGCCCTCAAAAGACGGCGCCGCACCGTCGACGCAGACATGTCCACCCCTGTTACTATTTCCAACGTCGAGCCAACACTGAGGACGACGCTGTTCTGTCCGATACGGCCATGCAGAGAAGATGACGGGTCGTTTTGCGCTGTGGTCACATTGCTTCGTCCTGTACCCTGTCGTCGCTGTGTACGGCCCTCCTCTTTCCACTGCATCCACATACGCCTTACTGTTGACACAGCGTGCCCTGTACGAGCCGCAATGTCCCGGAACGACAGACACGCCTCCCGGAGCCCAAGCATTTTGCCCCGTTCAACCGCATTCACATACTGATAGTCCACCCTGTGATGTCGGCGAGGCATCATTGCACTTCCTTACACGTTTCCACTTGGTATGATGGCCCACACTGACAGAGCTGTGCGGAACACTGACCTGTCCGGTCCCACGACAGAGGGCACTCGTGGGCCAATGTGCTCGCCATCTCTCTGCGATTTCAATGACTTAGTATGGTACCGCAGGCCTACACGACCCCTGTTCTGGGAGTGCTTCTGACCATTTCTTCTGGGTGTTTCACTCTCTACAAACAGTAGTATATTTCTGTAATAGCCTATATTGAATGTATAACACTTTAAAATCAGTATAATTCTCGTATAAAGACACTTTATTTGTTAGTCACCTGTTAAATAAAAAATGCAGAGAAAAAAAATATTGTAATTGATGTTTGTATATTATTTCCCTTCTTCATAGAGTACTTATCACTGTGGGGCCTAATAATAATTAAAAAAACGAAACCAGATATGAACTACCTAGATACCTTCAACAGAAAGGGATGTGTTGGCACAGTGGGCAAGCTGCTCAGAGAGACAGACCAGGTTCGATTCCCAATTAATCATGGTGTCTATGGATAAGGAAAGGAACGAAAGAAGCAAAAAATTAGCTAATTTTACAAACGGGTAACGAAAGTAATGAAAAGTAGCCAATTTTGATGACTGGATAGTTGGAAGTAACGAAACTTTTCTGAGGTCGGGTGAAATAATTTAAACTCGCGCCGCTAGGCTTACAGTTTGTGATGGAGCGAGTTTCATGCAAGAGGTGCCAATTGCGTAAAACAGCAATATTTTCTAGTGCCCGACCTCAAGAAAATGTATAGGCCTACTGAGGTTACCTGAGTGGTATACGTTAGGTCAAAATCAAGAAGAATTTTTAGTTTTATGTGAATATTTTTTCTGTATAAGGGATCCTGGCTTTTCGCTAGACGTTTATTCGCGAAAACTACTAAAACTCAACAGAAACCACTCTTTTCTCTAAATTTAGGAAATATCTCAAATTGAAGTCCCAAAATAACGAGAAATAATTCAATGTTTCAAAATTGTGAAATATAGTTCTGAAAATATATTTGTGAAATATACACCACAATATTTTTTAAATCTCTTGGTCTCGTAAGTTAGCGACACCCTTCGTTGGTTTTAAGAGGTGGAACAGTGAGCTCAGCTGCCCATGCTCAGAAGGGGACCCTCTGAAATTCGAAATTCCGTTTTATGTCGAATTTTACAGGTAGTTATTGTTGTTCAAAGAGGCATAACAGCGAGGTCATCTACTCCTATATGTCGAATTTCCTTCAAACTTTGGTTGTCGGATATATAATTTACCGTACCGTATATAAAATTAAAAGGTTATCTCGATAACCTGTGTAATCCGAAAGAAAATGTTGGTTTCTCAGTTTAGGGGCTGCGACAACGCGTCATGTAGTCCCGAGTACTTTGTGTGTGTGTGTGTCTGATAACTGATGTTAATTGTGATGGCTGTATTCGTGTATGTTATCTGTAATTCAGGTATGAACAGCCAACGATCAATTTCAAGTAGTTCCTACTTTTGCTACCGTCAACGACACTGTGAACTTGGCTACAGGATGCCATGCAACCGGCACCTGGCGGCGAATGTTGGAACTTAATAGAGCGTTAATCAAATCTAACCTAAACATTTAGCTTCACAATTGTAGTTAGTGGAAGGTTCTTTTACATGCCATAAATCTATGACATGGGCTGGCTTTACAGTACTTCCCCTCCGAAGGAAGATATACCGAGGGATTTTTAATGCTCTTAAATAAATCCGACGACTTCGGTCAGGTTTGAACCCACAATCTTGGGCATAGAAGCTCGGCATGCTACCAACTATGGCACCGAACCCGCTCAAAAGAAAATGTGACTTCTTGTGGTATTATTTGTGCAATTCTCTCAGAATAATTCGTAATATTCGATACCTACTTCGAACGTTCTTCCGACAAAATCACATTATCAAATAATATGATAAAACGGTCCGGTTAGCTCAAATTATAATCGCCAGCATTGCGCCCCAGTGTACCATTGGGCTCGTCAGTGGGTATGGTACACCTCATCAAGACGCGTGGCTAGCACATACTGAGAAGGCCATTACAAGACACAAATTACATGTAGTATTGGCGTCACGAGTAATGCAAATGTGCTCCAGGAGTCTAACTCCCTTTCACAAAAACAATTAACCTACTTTAGTAATCCAATTTGGTTTTCAATATTCCCGAAGGAAATGGAAATTAACATCATATTTCCTTTTGAAATATTTGAAAACCAGACAAAATCACATCTTCAAGACGGCCGGCGGACCGCACAACTTGCCTGCGGGAAGCTCGTCAAATGAACCGAAATCGGCACAGATTGTGTAAAATCATAAAATCCGTGCACGATCACGAACTGGTGACTATGAGGACTGTGGGAATTCTGGGAAAGGAGAGTGGGTGCCCATCACAAAAGATCCCGAAACCTTTCCCATGACCTTTTACTTAAAAGCATACGGGGAGCAAGAAGTGCGCCAACTCACTTATATCAATTTTAATGGGGTGAGGGGTCTCTGCCCAATCAATACAATCAGGCCCCTCACCCCATTAAAATTGATTTGTACACGTCAATACGGACCTTGTAAAATGGAAAACTTTTCAGTTAATCTAACTCACTTAAAAACGACATTGACTACTTAGCATCGCGATACTCCTCATGATCCACCGCGACCATATCCTTCCTAATCCTCACCTGAATTAATAATACACTGCTACACACACCACAATAACACAGGTTATCAAACTAATTCCACATGCAACCAAGTACACAGGAGTAAAGTAAATGGCCACGATATCCAAGCCCCTCAAATGAAACAAATACCAGTTAGGAGTCTCTAAAAGCCTCAGTAGTTAAAAGGGATATAGAACAAATATTATTACCGTAAATACCAGTTAACAGAGTCAGACAACCTCTCATGTTTGGTAATTTCATACTTAGGTAGCCCGAGGCTACTGGTTGGAAAGGTTTCAAAGATTATCCAAGCTGATAACAGAACCACCGGTCGACACTCCTCTCGAGATTTTGTTCTATCTGCATCCTAAATAAATAGCAATGCTCATGGTCTCACACAGTGGCGGATCCAGGCCCTGGGTGATAAGACAATAGAAAATTAAAAAAAAAAAATCTTATCAAATGGAAAATAGTTTGCTAATAATAATAAAATAAAGAATAATTACAATATTCTGAATACACTACAGTACAATTTTTAGCCTACTTTCGATTTTTGCAAAAAATGAAAGTAGGCTTATGAGATCTACACAGGGCCAAAAATTGTGTGTCTGTCGGTGAGTGTGTGTGTACTCTGAATGTCTGTCCCCCCCCCATCAATTCAAACACGGTGAAACCGAATTGAACGTAATTTGGTACAGAGGTAGCACTAGCGAAGGGCACCTCAGTGTCATGTTTTATATCGCCGCCATCTTTACCAAAACTGAATGGCAGCCACTCAAACGCTCAAAACGTAAAATCAAATAACCACTAAACAAATCATCCAATCTCTTCCAAATTCGGTAACAACATACCTTCATATATAGGCTTGCCATACGTCCCGGTCGACGTGTGTGTTCCGGTATTTTGCTCTTGTCCCGGTGTCCCGCCCGGTTTTATCAATGTCCCGGAAAACGGCTGTAAGATGCAAAAAGTAACGAATTTATGTGTTTAAGAATCTTTTATGAATCGGTTACTTTTCAACTTTTGTAATTGTTTTTGTAGTTAGACAAAAAGTTGTAGATCTTCAAAAAATAATAAGGCTTGGTAATTGTTCAATTAAACAATTTTATGAAATATTTTAAATTGTATTTTAGTAACACATATTTCTCGATGGTAGACCACAAAAATTATCATTAAAAAGGAAAAATATATTTTTATGGAGCAAAAATTCCTTTTTTATTTTTAAAAGGTGTGTAGAACTAACGATTTAGGGTGCCAGATTCCCTCCTCCCGTCACTTGCGAGGCTTAAAACTCACCATTTTGCTTCTATTTTTAACAAAATTCCTGGACTCCCCGCTCAATCCCCCCGGTAAATATTAATGTGTCCCGGTTTCACTCGCCAAAAATATGGCAAGCCTATTCATATAGGATGCGTCCCTTGACCAAACTACAAGGTCATCCACCGTACCATTTCAGGATGGTGGCCGTGTGAATTACGCAAACTTTATAATCCATATCATGGGACCCACCAGTTCCGATTATCGAACCGAGAATCGTTTTAACTCTTCTAAAGAACGTGGCACGTTCGAAATTAAAAGTTTATCTTGTAATATTCTAGTGCAGAAGTGATTTTAAAAAGCTGAGCCATCTCAGTTAGAAGACAAGATGGCAGCTAATATCTTGTGCCAGACTTATATTTCACTAGTTTGAGTATTGAATGCAATATAGCTTACTGATAGGAATAACATAAACTTTGTATGAAATTCTTTATACACACATCAAAAAAAGTTTTGCATCACCTCGGTTCCCAGATCTCCGGCATATAGACGTTGACTGTGTATATTGTATCCAAGATACAGTCCCTTTGACTGTTCATAGATGTCACTAAAACTGCTCAAAGATGTAAACAACCATGCATGAGCAGGGCCTATTAGACGGAGGGGGTACGACAGCCGATCAGTTCCAGTCATTCCACCAGGACGAAGGTACGCTGCTCATGTTGTCTGTAGTTCTACCATGCCTAGAAGGTCAATACCGCAGTTCGATCGCGTCCGCATTGTTACTTTGTGTCAAGAAGGGCTCTCAACAAGGGAAGTTTCCAGGCGTCTCAGAGTGAACCAAAGCGATGTTGTTCGGACATGGAGGAGGTACAGAGATACAGGAACTGTCGATGACAGGCCTCGCTCAGGCCGCCCAAGGGCTACTACTGTAGTGGATGACCGTTACTTACGGATTGCCGCTCGGAGGAACCCTGACAGCAATGCCACCATGTTGAATAATGCGTTTCGTTCAGCCACAGGACGTCGTGTTTCAACTCAAACTGTGCGCAATAGGCTGCATGATGCGCAACTTCACTCCCGACGTCCATGGCGAGGTCCAGCTTTGCAACCCCGACACCATGCAGCGCGGTACAGATGGGCCCAACAACATGCTGAATGGACCCCACGGAATTGGCATCACGTTCTCTTCACCGATGAGTGTCGCATATGCCTTCAACCAGACAATCGTCGGAGACGTGTTTGGAGGCACCCTGGTCAGGCTGAACGTCTTAGACACACTGTCCAGCGAGTGCAGCAAGGTGGTGGTTCCCTGATGTTTTGGGGTGGCATTATGTGGGGACGACGTACGCCACTGGTGGTCATGGAAGGCTCCGAAACGGCTTTACGATACCTGAATGACATCCTCCGACCCATAGTGCAACCATATCGGCAGAATATTGGAGAGGCATTTGTCTTCATGGACGACAATTCTCGACCTCATCGTGCACATCTTGTGAATGCGTTCCTTCAAGATAACGACATCGCTCGACTACAGTGGCCAACATGTTCGCCAGACATGAACCCTATCGAACATGCCTGGGATATGTTGAAAAGGGCTGTTTATGGACGTCTTGACCCACCAACCACTCTGAGAGATTTACGCCGAATTGTCGTTGAGGAGTGGGACAATTTGGACCAACAGTGTCTTGATGAACTTGTGGATAGTATGCCACGGCGAATACAGGCATGCATCAATGCAAGAGGACGTGCTACTGGGTATTAGAGGTAGTGGTGTGTACTGCAATATGGACCACAAATGCTGAAAGTCTAGCTGTATGATGGTACAACATGCAATGTGTGGGTCTCATGAGCAATAAAACGAGCTGAAATGTTGTTTGTGTTGATCTCTATTCCCTTTGTATTTAACGGTTCCGGAACTCTTGGAACCGAGGTGATGCAAAACTTTTTTTGATGTGTGTACATAAAAAGTATACTACACTGAAGAAATCATTTAGTCTAAATCATTATTTGCTAAGACGTATGTAATACAACTGATATTGGCGAAATTTTGTAGACTTGATTGGCTGCGTGGTAAAGCATTAGCCTTTCAACCCGAATGACCGGAGTTCGAATCCTACCAGAGTTGGTTTTTTTACTTGCTTTTTTTGTATTTAATGTTTTGTAATTACTCAGACGTTTTAAAATTAAGCGTTATATTGTGCTTATTATAATGGAAATTATACTGTATATTAAATTAAAACAAAATTCGCTAGCGAATTTGCACGAGACATCTAGCAACAAAAAAGTGAATTATCATGGCCAACTGGCTGCGAACTGCACGCCGGCCCAGTGCCGGCCTACATATCAACTTACAGATTTTATTGGAAAGTTTCTTCTTATGGCCGCTAGAATGCACTCGCCCTGTTAGGATTATCTTGTTCGATACTTCTCCACTAGATGTCACGACTGGTCTACGTGGAACTCCATTGATTAGTATACCATTGGCATTCTATGCGCATCGAATTTGAAGAATGACAAGTTGATATTACGATACATTTTTACTTTTTATTTTAAAGTGTTTGTAACGGCCTATTGTGCGTTATTTGAAAATGTTATTTGAACTAAAGAACAAAACGATTTCACATAGTACCTGAACTTTAGCAGTTGGTGCTAGTTCAGGATATTAATTAATACTTTTATTGCAGCCAAATAGCAATCGAAAATATCCACATATCTTAGTTGGTATACACACGTCACTGTAGGGTCATGGAAAGATTTGTTAATACAATTAGGGTGGTGAAAGCCATGCACAGCCAGACGTGTAAACACATGCCTCAACTCAAAGTTGGATGTTGCCCACGTCCGATCGATTATGTAATAATAATAATGTTATTGGTTTTACGCCCCTTTTAACTACTGTGGCTTTTAGAGATGCCGGGAATTTTGTCTCGAAGGGAATCTTTAACGTGGCAGTAAATCTACTGACGCGGCTCCCTTGCGTTTGCGCTCCCTCAAATGCCATCTGACTGTGCCAGGATACAAACCTGTAACCTAGGGCCCAGCAAGCGAGAACGTTACCGCTGAGCCACGCAGCCAGTCCGGTCGATTATGTCTCCAGATCCATAACATTCTTGAGATACTTCTTATCTTTCGTTCTTCAATGATGGTAGTAGTTTTTTTTCGAGGTTGTGGTGTTTGGTAGAGGTAAATAGTTTCTAAGGTCTTCAACCAAGAAATGATTCTATTACACTCTTTGATAAAAACAAAGAGTTATAACTATACTCATACATTTAGGAGAAAGTAGGCCATATGTTCTTTACTGGACATCGTGTTTAATAATATGAAAGAAACCTTTAAGTCCCCTAGAAGAAGATTATGTAAACTATGAAATATTACGATATTACTTTGCGACTTTTTTCCCAGCTGAAGACTTCTATTATTTCACTGAAATCTAAACTTGCTAAACGGCCACGAGAGGTCATAGCTGAATTGAAAAAAGGAATATGAATTAGTTTGAAAAGTATAATTAATTAATTAAATTTAAAAAAATCCATGGCGCGGGGCCCTGCGCGGTTGCCCTCCCCTGTCTCACAAGGGTGATGTAATGCTTGTGAAATAAAACTACACGATTGCAGTGCTCTTACGGCAGATAATTACCTCATTTTGTACAGCTCTCATGAGAGCACTTCTGGGGATTTTCAGAAATTACCAGTTAACAGGGTCAGACAGCCTCTTATGTTTGGGACTTTCATACTTAGGTAGCCTGAGGCTTCTGGTTGGAAAGGTTTCCAAGATGATCCAAGCTGATAACAGAACAATCGGTAGATATTCCTCACGAGATTTTGTTCTACCAATAAATACAGGGCACCAGGGAATATTCTCCGCAGCAACTATATGCTGCTGCCAGGGGTAGCATCTGCAGTTTAGTTGGCAGCACGGTGTCCTTGACAGGACAGCGGTACAGTGAAGGCTCACGTGTGGGTTGTGGGGTGTCGAAATCGTCAGTGTGTATTGCAGTAAGCGAGCGTTCAGATAGATTATTGGAAGAGTGCATCAGTATACAGGCGGTAATTTTTACTACTGAAGAGAGAGCTTCTTTGGTGGAATACTTTTTTGCGAAGGCGATCGGTTTACAGAAAATATAAAACTAAAATTTCAGGTGCGGTTTCCTAATTCAAAGTGTCCAATCATGGATACCGTTCAGGATTTGACAAGTAAATTTCGTGTGATTGGCTCAGTTCACGATGTACCAGGAACAGGCCGGCCTACGCTTTTAACAGACGAAAAACGTGATGAAATCTCCAATATAATGCTGCTCGTCCAAGAAAATCAACACGCAAATTAGCTCAAGAAAGTCTTCGGCAATATGTGTAGACGTGTTGAAGTCTGTCTTCGAACACTTCCAGCATCTGTTATGAATGGCTGTGACGAGTACAACGTTTACTGTTTGTTTTGATACAAGAGGCAGCTGTGCTGCCAACGTAACTGCTGATGCTAGCTCTCGCAGCAGAAAGTAACCAATGCAGAGAACATTCCCTGGCACTCTGTAGCATTGCACATGGTCTAACAAGGGTGGTGTAAAGCTGGCACAGTTGTATTGTATTGTTTTCAATCTTACCTGTGCCATGTATACAAATTAACTCAAGTTATGAGAAGGGATGATAATGGAAAAAAGTCACCTAATACAATGAATGTTTGAATGTATTTTGAAAATACAAATTATTTTCGATACAGATACAAAATACAAGTTCCAAATTTTTTTTAGATGCAAAATACAAAAGTATTGGAAATATGTATTTTTGTTACTACCCAACTCTCAGTACAGAACATAATTAAAAATAGAAAGACATTCAAAACGCAAATTAAATTTCTTTTATAGTTGAAGATTTTGTTATTATAAGTCATGCTGTAATATTTCAACTGTCCAATTTCTGTGTTTAAATCCAATAACCTTCTTAAGGTGATGTTACTGCTCGAGTCTAAGCTGCGTGAACCTGAGAGGAATGTGCATCGCGGACTATGAGTAAGTGGTGTTGACGAGTGATGAGGTTCTCGGTCCATGCATAGTACAGAACCAAATACATTGGTCGGTGACTCACTCAGTCATTACTAACACCACAGTGGTTTGAGCAACGGCCAAATGTTAGCAGTATTGGAATAGAAAGGAATACCATATATCACGGTGGGCTGTTGACAGATTCTTCTCTTCACGCCCGACCCTCCCTGCTCTTTCTTCTCACCCCGCAAGTTCATAGAGCTTGGACTCGAACAGTACTTCATAATGTATAAAGCAGAATTACCAAAAACTTGTGAATCTTTTCTTTTGAAAGAAAGCTGAGGAAAAGTAATTGTATTACTTACAGTATAAGTATCAGCTAGACAAGTTTCCTTCTTCCTTATATTGGTTCGTCCATCGGAATGTTAGACTTACATATGCAGTATGACGGGTGGATATCAGGTGAACAAACTGGAAGCGTGTGTCAGTATGGATCCTGAGATGGTTGACTTGGGAAAATAATTAATTCTTATCTTTTCCAGTCATCTGTTTAAAATGGAACAACGATGTGTGTCCTGGCTGCCAGTAGCAGCAGTGCCTCATGTAGTGGTGTTTGCTGAACCATGTGTTCTGAAACATTGTCGCCACTGTTGTACCTGTGTGAGATTTCTCAAACTATGACCGAAATGTAGCTCTAAATATTCAATGCAGGGATATGCTGGCCTCTGGCTTCAATGATCCACTGTTGACACATGGCTGGATGACGCATCGTTGTTTGCTTAGTGTTACACCACCTTCCATATGGGTTCTCAAACCGAGGCGGTTTCTTCTATAGGTAGAGCCCTGCACGGATAAGCAAAACATTATCCGCATCACTTTTATCCAAATCCGCTGATATTTCAATATTATGTTTAATTTATTAGATAAAGCATAAAGTGTTAAACCAACACATTTAGACATTTGAGGAGAAAGTCGTTCCTGACAATTTGCTTCATTGCAAGGAACTTCAAGTTGGACGACACTTCTGGTTCCTTGACCTCTGCTTTAGACAAAAAACTGGCTATACTTTTTTGGCTACTTTCGCACTTGTGCCTCAGTAAGTTTGATGTGCCTGATTTGTCCCCCGAGTATGAATACACTTTTTTACAGGTAAAACAATCTACTATATCGTTCACCTTTTCGTTTCCATTGAAAACTTAACCAAATGTCTGCCATATCGTTGACTTGAGCTTTGTTTCACGCGCTGTTGAATATTCACCTTGTTTTATTTTAATAGATAGTTTATCCATGTTGGTGAAATGATGTTCATACTCACGGTCGCGGTAACATTCACTAAGTGAACTTCTCTTTAAGCTTGGAGAAAGAGATTGACATTTGGCCGTAAATTCCAAGTCAGTCATCACTCATCACCCTTCTGCTTCTTGACCCATCCATGTTCGCATAGTTGATGTCATAACTCTCTCCGTTGCAATATCACAGCCAATGTACTTCAGTGCCAAGTTGGAAATAAATCTACAGATAAACCTGGAACCAGATCTTCCAGGATAGCTTAGACGGCGGAGTAGCTGACTTGAGGAATGTTAATGATGTCACCACGATGAACTAACAAGCTTATTGACAGCATTATATCGCGTACGTATTAATAATAATGGCAGTGAGAATTGAATTGATGATGATGAGATGTCAAGACCATCTACTACAAACATACGGTACTTAATAAAATGTAGTTGAAAGCATATGAGTAAAATAATCTTCTCGTGTATAAGTGCAATACGTGCCTGAATATTTCGTACTCAATAGGATATAGGAGTATTCCTCTTTTAAGCATGAAGCGTATCCGCTATCCGCACAGCCATGCAAATTATATCCGAATGGCAAATATTTGCGGATATCCGTGGATATCCGCATCCGCGCAGGGCATTACCTATAGGCCCCCTACACACGAGCCTAGGGGAAGGAGCTTATGGGGGCGGCATGTTTTGTACCATATCTTATATATTTTTAAACTTTTTAATTGCCATACTCGACAAGTTGCCAACTGAATTACCTAGGAAAAAGCATAGTTATAAAATACTGTCAGACTCCTTCACAGTTTTCAGTAAACCTAAGGATTGTCTACCTGACTATTTCTGAACGTGCAGTAAACCTCCAGACATCACACGATTTGGAACCAACCTTCCCCAAGCAAATATATATACAGAATGTATCTTAATTATACCGACAAAAAAATCACGGACGCTCTGCGTGTTATGTAAAAGACGATGCCGCAATCGGATTGGCGGAGAAAATTTTTCCCTCCGAGAAAATGAGTTTTTTTTGTTACTTCCGGGCGCGCGATTCAAATCTACGAACTCGCAGTATTTGCTGAGCTAGAGAGCAAGCCGCTGGCCACCGCTGTGCTTCAAGCAAGGAAAGGGAGTGTGATAGAAGGTGACAGAGATATGCTGGCGGGCATGCGCAAGTTTCCTCGATCGCCTCGGTTTGCCGCATGCCCGCCAGCATATCTCTGTCTCCTTCTATCACACTCCATTCCCTTGCCTGAAGCACAGCAGTGGCCAGCGGCTTGCTGCCTGGCTCAGCAAATACGGCGAGTTCGTAGATTTGAATCGCGCGCCCGGAAGTAACAAAGTAACCTCATTTTCTCGGAGGAAAATTTTATCCGCCAGTCCGATTGCGGCATCGTCTTTTACATAACACGCAGAGCGTCCCTGATTTTCTTGTCGGTATAATTAAGATACACCCTGTATATATATATATACACTGCAGCAATATGAAGTCTTATGGGATTAGTGATTTACCAATCAAAAGGAGTAAATTTCTTCTAAAAGCAGTTGGTCCACGTTTCCAAACATTGATATTGCCCTATTGTGTATGCCGATTACAAATGGTTCAACAGAACGATCATTTTCGACTCTTCAAAGGCTCAAGTCATACCAGTGCTCAACGTTGTCTAAGAAGAGACTTGTCCATTCTAACTATGAAAATATGATCAATGAGAGTGCAACTGTCAAAGCCTGGCAGAAACTTCTGTGAGTGGTGAATTTTTTTCATCTTTGTTTGAATGTTTTCTTACTGAAATATATATATTTTGTTGTTGTTTGTTAAGAGCTCACAATAGGCTATACTCATACTCCATAGTTATTTTAAAGCTATAAATGTGGATAGTAAAATTTGTGTTTGGAAAGGAGGTGCAGATTATACACTGTGCCTTGGGGTGCAATAATGTTAAATATGCCAATGTTCACAGCAATGGCGCACAGTATCCAACAAGATATGCTGTTTCAGAAGGAAGGAAGCAAGTTTGTAGTTTTACGTGACCGTTAATCTCATGATCATGATCCACGGGACCTCCATTTTACTTGGAATCCGAACCACAGGACATGGCATTTCACTTACAAAATCTCACTGCTGTTTCAGAGATGCTGGTACCAAGGTAATGTGCCATTACAATTTGACTTTCAACCAACTCTTGAGTAATCAGCTGCATATCCCACCCTGACACTCGATACATAACTAACAGCAGTCCTGTAAGCCAGCCCTATACATCACCAGCCGATACTCATATCCGAGAGTTTGTTTCTTCCATGCACTCCTAAGCTCTCGTGTCCGCACGATGGAGATGCCGCTGATGACTCAGCAGACCGATCCTTGCATAGAACATGCGGTTGCATACGTCACATCTGATGGTAGGGGGTGGACGTGGAAGTGTTTGGCAGAGTTTTCTTCTCTGACGAGCTTCCGTTTCTTGTCTTTGACGACTTTGTTCAAAAAGTAGAACAGTACCAGCGCGAACGGTCCTCCGCAAGGGTACACCATGTATCTGGATTGATATACATTTTTGAAGGTTTCTTCGAGCTGATCTTTAAAACGTTTCAAAGATGCACCTGTTGGTCTCCTGCCCGTGCTGAGTTCACTGTACAAAATCTGCCGAGGGAGTCTGTCATCACTCATACGCTGGACATGGCCGTTAATGATGGACTAAATACTCTTCATTTTTGCTCTCTCGAGTACCGTGACATTAGGTATGTAGTCATCCCGTTTGATGTGTATAATGGAGCGGATTTTTTTGCTGGTGGAAGCGTTCCAATTTTTTTGATGTCCCGGCGGTATAGAGTCCAGGTCTCACATCCGTAGAGCAGCGTAGAGATGACAACAGCTTTGTTCCCATCCTTAGGTCTTTGTTCTGGAATACACGATGTAAGAGGCGTCCAAACGCAACATGCATTCTGTTATCCACATCTTTTTCGACAGTACATTGGGTCGACAGAATGCCCCCAAGGTATAAGAAGTGATCAACTCGTTCCAAGGAAGTGCCAGAGATGGTGATATCAATGTCAGGGGTGGAGGTTCCAGGGACCAGCACTTTGGTCTTCCGGATGTTCATGGTCGGGCCAAAGCATGCGTATGCTCTCTCGAAGCAATAACAGATTGTTACAACTCTTCAGCTGAGAGGCCTGGTGAAGCGTTGTCGTCGGCGTATTGCAATTCTGTAACCAAGATGGTAGAGGTTAATCTTTTAGGAGTGGAGCCTGGTTCGGTTGAATAGCCCCCCATCATACAGATATCTAATCTTCACGCCAGGGAAGTTCGCAGACGGTCTCATATAGCATGGCCGCCAGGTACAGGGCAAAAAGTGTAGGTGCAAGAACATGGCCTTGCTTGAGCCCATTGGTAATGGAGAATTCAGCGGAGATGTCATTCTGATATAGTACCTGTCCAACCATACCATCGTGGAGAGCTTAATCAGTCCAACAAAATGTTCAGGACATCCAAACGCCTTAAAACCATCCACATGGCATTTCTGGGAACAGTATCAGAGGCTTTTTCAAGATCGTAAAAGACTAAGAACAGAGGTTTCATTTGCTCCCTGCATTTCTCCTGCAGTTGTCTTACACAGAAGATCATGTCAATGGTCCCCGGGAAGCACGGAATCCACACTGGGATTCAGGGAGTATTCTTTCTGAGATGGTGTGTAGTCGATTCAAGAGGATTCAAGCAAAGCTTTTTCCCACTAAAGAGAGAAGGGAGATACCGCAGTAGTTTCCCCAGATACTTCGGTCACCTTTCCTGAAGATGGTAACAATGGTGGCGTTTTTCCAATCAGCAGGTACTTTTCAGGTTTTCCAGACCTGAAAGTTAAGATGAAAAAGTCTGGTTTTCAGGGGTAGGCCTCCGCTTTGAATGAGTTCCAGAGGGATGTTGTCTGGTCCTGGGGCCTTCCTTGGTTTCAGACTGCTCAAGGCGCAGAAAATCTTCAGCTGCAGTGGAGCTACGATTTAAAAGAGAGCTGAAGTGTTCCTTCCATCTATCCAAAACTTCTTGATTGCTGGTGAGTATGGTGGTATGATCAGCACCTTTCAGTGTTTCTGAAGAGGAGTGAATGAGTCCATATAACTCTTTTAGACCCATGTGAAAGTTGCATAGATCTCTGCTGTCTTAATATTTTTGGAGCTCCTTAGCCTTTTCGTTCCACCAGTTGTCTTTTATCTTCAGGATTTCAGCTTGACACTTCTGTTTTAGTTCGCGGAGATGGTTTAGTTTCTCTGTGGAAGGCGGGTCTCATGTAAGGGAAAGGTAGGCTTCCCTTCGATCACCGATTAGTTTCAGTATTTCTTCATGATTTTCCACAAACCAGTCATGTCTCCCCTTTTTCTCCGCTGATTCTGTGATGATTTTCTGAAGCGTGGTCCATTCACCATCAACCTCCCTGTTGAATGGGTGGAGGGTCAGCTGTTCTTGAATAGTTCTTCGGAATCCATCCGCGACAGTTTCATCGTACAGCATTGACGTGTAGAGCTTCTTTCTGGGTGGATTCATGGAGTGGGTGCATGGTCGATTTAGGAGAGAGAAACTGAGTCGACTGATCAGGAGTCGGTGGTCTGTCCAATAGTCATCAACATTTCTTGCAACCTTTGTGATTAGGACGTCATTCTTGTCACGTTGTCGGGTGATGATATAATCAATCATGTGCCAGTGTTTGGATCGTGGGTGCATCCATGTGGTCTTGTAACGGTCGGGTAGTCGGAAATGAGTGTTGGTGATGAAGAGCTCATTCTCAGCACAAAGCCCGAGAAGTAATAGGCCATTGCTGTTACAATTCCCTATACCATGATTTCCCATGACCTTCTCCCACAGATTTCTGTCTTTGCCCACTTTTGCATTAAAATCACCAAGCAGCAGAAGCTTGGCATTGCGGGGCACCTTGGTGAGGACTGTGCTTAGGTGTTGATAGAAGCAGTTCTTGGAGTCCTCATCGTCCATAAGAGTGGGGACATATGAGGAGATAAGTGTGATGAATCTGCCTCTCGAAAGGGGAATACGGAGGGTCATGAGCCTTTCATTTATTGCAGTGGGAGAGAGTCGATGTTCATTCACCAATTGAGTTTTCACTGCAAAACCAACTCCATGTATGCAACTATCCTCTTCCTTCTTTCCCTTCCAAAAGATGGTGTATCCTGTACATACCATGCTGTCAATGAATCACGTGTAACTATATGTCCAGGCATCATGATTTGGAACAAACCTTCCATGTTCCGGGGGTTTAAAGTTCCCAAGGCAGGGTGACAATAATATAATAGTTCATCACTATAAGTATGCATAAGGTACTAATGTAGCACAAGATGTAGTACAAATTATAATACCAAAAGCTACAAGTGTAGATAGGAAATGTATTTTGTAGGAGAAGAGAAAACAGTTTTGGAATTTTGTCTGATAACCTGGGCACTGTGATGTCTGTACTAATGTGGGTATTTGTAATTAAGGTAGGATTTGGGTAGGAAGCGGCCGTGGCCTTAAGTTAGGTACCATCCCGGCACATTTTGGAGTAGAAGTGGGAAACCACAGAAACCACTTCCTGGATGGCTGAATTAGGAATTGAACCTGCCTCTTCTCAGTTTTGAAGAGAAAACAGGTTTCCTGTAAAACATGCATAATGAAATAAGCATAACTGAAAGTAGTGATACTCTTATTATATTACTATTCTGTACAAAGCAATTCATTGCTATACAAAATATGTACATAACACACCATGATGATGTATACAAATTAGATATTTATAAAGCAATTAATTAAAAGCCATGGAGATAACATACAAAGTTCATTCTACACAGAAATATAAAAATTACACTATTAAAAGAGCAGATCAGAATTCCTTCTTTATCAGATAGGTTGCATATTATTATTTAAATATGTTTTTCATTTTTCATTAAAACAGAAACCAGGTTTTAAATAGTGTATTGTTAAAAGTAACCATAAAATGCAGAACAAATGCTTGAAAAATTAAATAACCAATATATTACTATGTCTAAACCTAATGTAACCATATATGAGTTGATATGGGCTATTTCTTTTTCAAGAAACTACAAACAGAATATATTCAACATATATGTAACAATGAAGTCAATAATTGAAGACCTCCCTAAAATAAGGATGTAACCAACATATCCGTACCTTTTCAGGCGGTGGCACCACAGTATAGAGGTGTGATGATATACCTTATTTCCACTGAAACATCACTTTTCAAATATTTGTTGGGAACATCTTTATTCCAGGGATATCTTCAATTAATTAATAACACTGAACAGAAGTAAAGCTATGGTACTAATGGGTTTGTCAACATAAATAATAATATCGTAGCAATAAGACAGTAGAACGTTCTAAATTTGAATAGTAGAAAAAAAAAAAAGAATGTATTAATAAATTAACAATATGAAATTACCAGTTAGCAACCATTCCTCAGATAATGAAGTATTTCTAAACATCTGCACCCATGATTTATCTTTTAATAATGGTCAGGTATTGCACTAACGAATGAATATAATAAATTCCAGTTAGACAATTTTTCAATGATTCAAACAATATTCAGTTACCCATCTTATCCAGTTATTGCACTATTTAACTATTTCATCCAAATCCAGTTTAAGTCCATATGTACAAATTTGAATCATTATCAGCCTTATAAATTCCCAATAGAAGAAACTAATGAAAGAATAACACAACTTACACATATATACATACGTAGTTAACATTTTTGAAAGTATATTCCTTTCCAGCATGCAAGGCCATGAGAAATTACTTGAAATGTCAAATCTCATGATTCAGATTTCTTTCAAACTCACTTCTATCCAGAATATATTTATAAGTAGAAAATAAAAAGGAGATTTGGCTATGTACCACCTCTCATATTTGACAAACAAATATGAACAACAAACAAAGCAGGGAAAACTAGCATAAGTTCATCATCATAATTAATTCTTCAGCAGGTATTTTGAATTTATTGACAGCATTTGAAGTTCCCTAAGAAAAAGAAAAAGAAAAAAATCTTTATCTTAAATAAGAGAGAAATCCTAAATCTACAATGTATGATCAAGATTTTATGACAGCTAGGGTAATGTCCGAATAAGTAAAGCATTCTTATTATATTTGAATAGGTTATCTGCCCACAAAGAACTACGCCTATATATTCTAACACAAAAAGAAAATCTCGTATAGTAAAGTTGTATGAACAGATTTTACACTAATTTTTAAGCATAGATTACCAAAATGGAGGCTTCTTAAAAACTTGTTGAAATAGAAACAAATTAAGAGAGATACATAATTTCTTAAAAACGGCATTCATTGTGAACAAACATCTTGTTTTTCAAAATGAGTAGTGGCATCTCCAATTGAAAGCAATATAAAATGTTAAATTGTAATAGCTAGGGAAAGCAAAGTTTGGCATTTAATATTTCACTTTTACTTAAGCATATTTGTTAACAGGTCTTAAACTCTAGATGTGATTGTTCTGTTATCTCCTCCTGTCTGCATAGAAATATATCAGATTTTTATTAAAATTTGGTTTAAGCACCAGTATGAAAAGGGAAACACAAGTTGTAATTAGTCAAAGCACCAGAAGAATATTCTTTTTTGACTTTCGAAAGGATTTAAAATCCAAGGTTTAACTAATATTGAATTCATGCTCTTTTCACTATGTGACAAACAGCCATAAGCTTATCTATGATTCACAGCCAGTCTTATCATTTTGTGAGTGTGGAGGATAGCATGATCATTAATGTGGAAAAATGAGAATAAAGTGTGATTCTTAGTTTATGCAGTAATGTTAAGGAATTTGCTCTAAAATTTAGAAACTGGGATGAAATGGTGAAATTTACAAAATGTAATTCAAGACATTAGCAAGGTTTTGTTCTAAACTATTCAGAGATTTGAAGTGATTATGCTAATATTCTCAGTTTCACATAATAAACTGGAATACGCAAATGTTTAAAATGCTGACATTTCAAGCAATACCAATTGTACAGTAACTCTCTCCCATGACATCTCAGCATGGATTAATATCTATAAATAAAATATATTAGGATACAATAAAATTCATCTTGGGTGAAGAACTCAATTCACTAAAGTAAATATTTGTCATAAATATCTTTTATTCAGAATTAAATATATATATATATATTTTCTACAGAAATATTCTGCATACTTTCTCAGCTTCACAAATAAAACATAGCTCTTGCTGTTCATTTGCTGACTGCTTTAATCAGTATCAAAACTTCAATCTAGAACACTGTTAACTTGGACGAATTTTAAGATTTAACTAACACTGGTGTTCTTTTCTTCTCTTCTTCCTCTTCATGATTTGTAGACACTAAACAATTCAGTCAGTTAGTGCACAATGTGATTATCAGGCAATTTGTAATTGTCAATACAATCTATCTTAAACGAATATTATGTAACATTCATTAAGACTGCATCTACTTTCAGTGGCTGGTAATTTCACCACTAACTTGGACTTCAACCCAGTACATGACAGCATTGACCAGACAGTAACTGTCCTCATATACCACAAGAAATATTTTTCTCTCAGTATTAAATGAATGTTTCATTGTCAACTTGCATGATGCCCTAAATGGACAGCAAATAAATGCATCAATTAGTTGCACTTCTTAATACCATGCTGAAAAATACTTTTCAAAACCAACCCAAATGTTCCTTCAGTGAGTCAGAATATAGTATCAGTGATGTATTTTGAAACTTCAAGGTTATTCAACTATTATTACAATAATAAGAGACATAAATGAAAAATTCTCAAACTTCAAAGAATTGTAACATTTATTAGGTGACAATTTCTAAAAAAAAAAAGAGCATTGTTCCATCAAAAAATTAAAGGAGTTGGTCGATGATTGAATGATCAGCAAGATACCATTTAACAGATAAAAGGATCTCAAAAGACCAGTGATCCAATACCGAAGGTGTTACACTACTACATCAATATTCCAGAAGCATCTTCATTCACACACTAGTGACACACAAATCATGGGTGCCACAAAATTTAAAAATATCTAGGTTTAATAAATGACTAACTAGTTAACAATGGAAAATAAATAACACCATTCTAAATGATTAAGCTAGAAATGCTTGACAGCACTGGGACTGGAACCCAACCCTCCTTTAGTCCAACCAAGTGTGTTTTTCACTATGCAAGTGGGAAATGCAAGAATTATCACAAAAACAGCCCAAGATGTTAAGGATGAATGTCTTAGGCCACACTGTCACATAAAGCATGAAGGTGTTAACTATTAACATGAATTCAATAATGTTGTTTGATGTGGATCTGTATTGACTTACAATATCTGAATTTTTCCTACTCTGATATAGTGAATAACACATCTAGCTCGACACTTAGAAGTCTAAGGTCCGAGTTCTCAGCTCAAATTCATCTAGAATGTTCTAAGCTTATGGGGAATTGTTCTATGAATCTGTTTCCAAGCTTTCATACTTTGTCCACATTAGCAGTCTTGCTTAAATGGCCAAAAGCCACAAAAGCAAATGGATGGATAGAGGTAATCTCTAGCTCACACAATTTCTCATATATATACATTCTGTATAAATTATTTATGTCAAATACTGCAACAGCATTAATTCAAAACACATATATAGCACCAACATACTATCCATTACACAGGAAGAGCCAAAGGCTTTCAGATGAGGAGGTAGTTTTCAGTAACTCATACAATTGAAATTAATCATCATAAGCGTTGAAGAGAAGCTTGTATCAAATCAAACCCCATTCTTCTTCTAATAAGAATTTATCACAATCAGATAAAAATGCTAATTATTCTTGAGGAACATTAGTGAAATCGCTTGATACAGCCTCATTCACCCACAATATATGACATGACACAAGAAATAGATGAGCAACTCTAAATTATAATGAATATTTAATGAAATATAATAAAATTATTCCAATTTTCGTCAGACTAAATAGTACAATAGTATCTCATATACGTAGACCCAAACAATTCAAATATGAGCCCTAAACTTACTTTCAAGTACCCCAGTGTCTGAAATGTATGCATTTTAAAATACAAGGCTATCCAACTACTGTACTAAGAATATTAACTGATGCATAAAATGAAAATGAAAGCAATCTAATAAAATACTTTTCACAACAGCATACATGCAAGTATACACATAGCACCATCAGTGTTACAAGACAATATTACCATATGTTCTACATATAGTATTAAAAACTTCTGATTCAATACAATGTAAGCTTTAATCCCTCAGCAACATTTCTCAGAAAAGGCACTAGATCAGGGGTACACAAGTATAATTTAAGTTTTTATTTTTAATAATATCCAGAACAATATGAAAATCAAGACAGAAGACAAAAAGGAAGTGTAAATTACTAAACAAGAACAGAAACATGCATTATGAAGAAAGATGTTACAAAATGTTCAAAATACCCTAACTGAATCTACATGGGAAGAGGGGGGAAGGTACTGAATACTTTTATAATCTAACACAAAGAAGAAACTTCATGGTGAATTATGTTATCAACAAATACATTATTTAAGAAACAGGGAAAATGCATGAAGAAATAAAACATGAGTCAAATCTTAAATGATTAGAGAATGTGGAATGAAAGTATGTCTATTTGAATTATGTTATATACATAAGAATGATTAGGGAAAGCTAAATTCATTCAACTGGTTAATTACTAAGTATGATTTTAAAGTACATGCATAGTATCTTCCAACTTCATAAATATATATGAGAAATATATATTTCCAAAAGTCTGCATTGAAAGTGATTTTGAGAAAAATGCAAAATCCGTTCACCTCTTTTCACAGAAGACAATAGAAATTGATTTAGATTTATTTTGAATGAAAGTGGCTTCACAACAACAACAATAGTTGATTTTTTCATGTCTGGTTTTAGAATTCACTTAACAGAATGCTGAGTTTATGAATGGCCTAAAAGACATGTGCTGTCTTATAGAACCTACTTTTCTGCTGATATAATGATAAACATTTTCATCATGGATAAGAAAATACCATAGAATTAAAGCCTGGACGAAGGAGGGTAGGCGTCTGACACTATGACTAATTGGCCGAGGTCTATCTTGCATCATGCATAATGGGCATAGTGCTACCGCAGGCTGAGGAAGTACTGAGCCCACATTATAACTTTGCCGGTGAGCTACATCATTACTTCCAGGAAGTATACTAGTCGCACCAAAGATATTTCTCAAATTGGCACACCAACAATAGTGTGGCAAGCACTAATGAGTGTGCCGAGTGCATTATGCTAAGTAGGCCACCAGAACAATGTGGAGTAATGTCTTATGAATAGGAGTTGAGTTGACAGCTCAAATTCTCAGAAACGCACCGGCCCTCGCAGGCAGAGATATAATACAAATACAGTAAGGCCAAATAATCAGATTCTTCTTTTTCTGCTTTACGGCCTTATTGGAGCACTTCAGTAAATCATTTCTTGGTTTTCTTCTTCAGTAACTTTTCTTTCCAAGTTGCCCAGTAGCTTTTCATTCGCTCTGATCTTCTCAGGCGTTCCTCATCTGCAAATATACTTTTTACTATTTTTATGTCTTTCAGTTTTAATTTTGTTTTTGTTTTGTTTTGCAAGTCATCGAAGGTTATTTCTAATTCTTTCAAATCTTCTCTAATTTCCTTAAACCATCCTACTTGTTTCATACTCCAAAGTTTCTCAACAATTTTTCTAGATAATCTGGTTTCCGGTGTCCTCATAATGTGACCAAAAAAAGAAATCCGTTTCTTCCCAATAGTATCAGTGATGGGCTCCAGTTCTCTGTATACCACCATTTGGTACTATGCGTCATTGTCCATCTTTCTGATATTTTTTATTTATGCATCTTCCAGCTATTCTTCTTTCTACTTAGAGAATTTTAATCAGATTCATAACAATAAATTTATTACAGATGGAAGCTATCAGCTATTAGATCGTGTATTGTACTGAAAGTACAAGCCATTTACATGCAAGATAGAGAATATAAATGTCTGGCACAAATGGAGCTCGAACCCACTACTCCCTCATTTATGCTGTTGCTATGACCACTGAACTGATGGAGGAAACATCTTCATTCTTACAGTCAAATGGTACATTACGTGAAGCCCACATAATTTGCTTGGTATAATCACACTGTATTGCTGCAGTTGCCTGCCTAGAGCTTGTCTTCCAGAAATGTATTGATGACAAAAAAAAGTCAGTTTTGGCAAAAAGTCATAGCCCACAGTTATATAATTTTACAGGAGAGTCAAAATAAGATTTATGTTAGTTTACTTCAGTAGTCAGCGAGTGATGAAATTGCCACAAGGAACACATTTTTTCTTTCCTAGCTTGTAAAAGACAGCACTGACGTCAGTGTGGAATCACTTGCTTTGCTGATAAGTTTGGACGAACTCTCGTTTTAAATTGACTTCTGTCTGGTGCTGCAAAGTAGGGAGCAGCTAGCTTGTGATGAATATGCTTTGGTGAAGAAAAGTATGTTAATTTGGATGCAGCACGAACTATTAATAATCTTTACCACTGTAACCTACAAACAAAAGTGAATTAAGACCCTCACTTCAAATAAAACTCACGAGATTGGATATGATCGAGTATTGTCATTATATAAATATGCTTTGCATGATCACATTTTAGTAGTCTACAGTGGGCTTCGATTCCAGAATTGGATTTTCAAGACCATATTGATGACAATTGGAAAATTCAGCTATTAGGTTGTGTATAGTACAGAAAGTACCGGTATAAGCCATTTAAATATAAGGTAGAAAATTAAAATGTCTGACCCATGCGGGACATGAACCCGTGACCTCCAACTTTTTTATGTTGTTGCTCTGACCACTGAGCTAATGGAGAAGAAATGTAGTTTTGGAATAAATATATGACCAAGGATGAAAGTGTAAACTGGCTGAATCACTTAAAAATGTACACATCCAGCAATTCCTCCTACAAACCCAGTCCAATATGCAGTATCTAAATTGAAATCAAATACCAGAATGTTTCTGGTCACAGTGCATTACCCTCGATAACAAAGTGTGGGATCGACCCACCCAACTCGCATCTCTCACCTTAGGTAAGATCTGCTATGTGAAACAAAATCTGAATTTGCTAGGTTTTAATACCATGATGAACTTGAACTTAATACATCTTAACTTAATGTTACATTTTGGAAAGTATCAGACTGTCATTCAAGGCATTGGAGGTCAACATGATGCAGTTAGGAAAGAACTACATGTGTAGACTTACAGAACAAACTCGCCATAAAATACATCAGCATTTGGAAATAAAAGAAAGCTTGTGATTTAACGTGATCACGATCATGAGCCACGGGACCTCCTTTTTACGTTGATTCCGAACCCCATGACATGGCATTTCACTTCGAAAATCTCACATGCATCGACCAAGAATCATAGAGGCATAGAGCTTGACCGCTGAACCCCCCTCCCCCCCTATTTGGAAATAACCTCAGACTTAGCAGTGCTGTTTTTTGTAGGAAATAAAATTTGGAACACATAACAAGCTCACGGCCTAATAAAAGAGAATGGTGGCAGCCCGATTTCGACAAAAAAATATCAGATGCAGACTTATGGAAATATACGCCTCATGTAGTCAACACAGATGAATGAATAAATAAATAAATAAATAAATAAATAAATAGAGAATAGTATACATTGTAAACCCCTGTACTAGATCTCAGCCGGTGTCACAGATTTATAAGCATGCATAAAAGACAGAAGAAAGCAAATGGAATGGGAAAAAATGCAATGTATAGCAGAGAATCGAAGACATCAATTTACATCAGCAACTAAAAACTCCCAACTCGTACTACTGTGTATGATCCCAAACAAATAAAGAGAGCCACTAAATTACAACCACCTCATAGAACATTCAAAGGTGAATGGCATTCTGTTGTGCACTGCCAAATTAAAATTATGTGTTTTCCTAAGTCAATGATATCTCTGATGTAGACAGCAACACATTCAATCCTTTGACTAGTGTAGATATTATTGTCAATGTTTTACTTCAGTGTAAACATATATGAAATTGGTGCCTCTTCCTTTCCTTTTATTTGGTAACTTAAAAGTTCTTACTAAGAAATATAATTTCCGAGTATATTATTTCCATTTCTTTTTTCTTAAATAAACTACTAATGAAACGTTCTTAGAAGAGAGCAAACTTCACCAAATTAAGATGCTTAATGCTTGCCCCGAAAGCTATCAAACTTGTTTTAAAGAACTGTTTATGGTCAAATAATTAGATGAAACGAGATAATACATGTTTTATTACCTACAGGAACTAATCTGATCAGGAAAAGTACAGAAAGATGAAGGCTATAGTCTTAGAAGAGGAAAACTAGAGAAAAATGAAGAGAGAAAATTATTATGCAACTTTTAAGCACACATTCATCTATAAAGGAATAAATAACAAGGAGGACATACAATCAATCAATGGATAGGAATAGAAAGAGAGAAACATGGAACACCTACAAGATATTACAAGAGAATACTGATATTCAAAACAACCCTTGATTCAGAGTATGCAAGTATTTTCTTATGCTCATACTTATTATCTGGTAGATCCATAATCAGTGATAAAATTCTATATAAAAATGTATAAATTCTGAGCTCTTCAGCCCATTACAAACATACAGTAATTCATTCATTCTTTCTCTTGCAGTTCACTTCGATTTCTTTCTCTTATATGTTCAAACTATTTCAGCCTTGTTTTAGCTATGGTTTCACAGAATATCTCTTTATGAACCATCTGAATGAAGACCTTATACCTTCTCATTTTCTGGACCATTGTCCTTGTTGCAGCCTGGAGCATGCTTTTGGCTCTAAGTTGCAATTGGTAAGAAGTCTCATAAATCTTACTAGAATTTTCCTTAAATAATACTCCCGTTGTGACTTTTGCAAGAGGCATTTACCATCTCTGCTCCTGTTTCTATGGACAAGCACATTTTCATATCAGATTCATAATATTGTCTTCTCCTTGTAGCTCAGTCAGTATAGGCACTATGCTTCTAATTTGAAGGGAGTGGGATCGATCCCCACCCAGATAGTGGATTTTAGAAACAATACTACCACTTCCAGGCCTCCGTGGCATAGACGGCAGCATGCCGGCCTCTCACCGCTGAGTCCGTGGTTCAAATCCCGGTCACTCCATGCGAGATTTGTGCTGGACAAAGCGGAGGTAGACAGGCTTTTCCCCGGGTACTCCGGTTTTCCCTGTCAAACTTTCATTCCAGCAACACTCTCCACTATCATTTCATTTGTCATTCATTAAATCATTGCCCCTGAGGAGTGCGACAGGCTTCGGCAACCGGCACAGTTCATATCCTCGTCGCTAGATGGAGAGGCTTCATTCACTCCATTCCCTGACCCGGTCGGACAACTGGAAACAGGCTGTGTGTTGTTTTTGTTTTCACTACCACTTCCAGTAACACAAATGGCCCTGGGGTTCACTCAGCCTACACTATAAATGAGTACCAGGGTAAATCCTGGGAGCAAAGGTGGCCAGCTGACAATTACATCCCATCTAGTACCAATGTCTGAAAAAGTGGATGCCTCTACCTTCCACTATTCTATGGCCTGCATGGAGTTGGCTTTGATATGCCTAGTTGATTCCAAGAAGGCATCCAGTCTGTGGAAAATACACTTGCATTTATGGTCACAGTATTCCAGATATTTTTTTCTTGATGACATACTTCAAATATTACATAGCATTTATGTTCTTGCTGATAGCAAATTATTCCCAGTTGTGTGTCTTTTTCCAGTTTCCAAGCCAGTAAAGCTTGAATGATTGTCACTACAATTTCTCACACAAACATACCAAAAGAAAAAAATAATTATAAATACCTATTATATTACAAAGTACTGTACTTATGACATAGCCTACATAACTTAGGCCTAGTAAACAGCATCAATCACACGATCACCTGCAATACGTGAGAAAATACAAAAACTGCAGTGTTTTTAAATTACTATTACTCTATATACTCAAGTGGTCCAATGTGGCCAATAAAGTTAATAATAATAATAATAATATAAAATTCTATGGCAAAGGAAACTTCACACATTCACAAGAGATATCCATTACCAGGGAGGAGGTTTTACTTCTAGTTTATATGGCAGTGCACAATATTTACTAATACTTAATACATACCTTACCCACATACAAAATCATCATACAGGACAATTAACAAATTCCCACAGTGAACAACTTAAGTAATGGAGGGTCTCAACGTTAGCAGCATCCGTTCACCAATATGGGTCCGTCAAATATGAGCCTTAAACCAGCCTTTCCAAGAAAATGTACTAATAGGAATTCTTCATTTGAATGCTTCACCTCAACAATGTTGTTCCTGATTCTTTTTGATCTTAATTATTCAGGAAAAAATAAACCATTTCTTGATTCAAATGGTCTGCTTGTTCATAAAGTAAGTTCACTGAAATATGTACTGTAAACAATCTTGAGCACAATTGTTTCGTCAAGCGAGATACAGTAAAAGTCCCATATTATAAATTAAGACAAATTCGTAATAACAACAGCTTATTAATGCACCATAACAATATGTACCGGTATGTAAAATGCTGTGATATAGTTTAGAGTCATTATGAAGGACTTCTCGTTAATTTAGTCATTACTACAAGAGATTCACTTGTCACTTTCTTAAATCTACCTTGCACATAAATATTTATTAAAGATATAGTGCATAGATAATACATAAATATCCTCGGTATGCATAAAATTTCTTCTGTTACTGTGATAGCTTGTGTTATACTGCACTCAAATATAACCAATATTGATACACTCTGCAGGTAGGTCTGAAGGCCAAGACAGTCATAAATTACTAGTAGGTGAGAGATATATGGCTGCATGCAAGCTCTGGCGAGTATTAAATATCTCCAACTTCTTCAGCTCCGTTCACAATTCTGAAGAGCTCAGACCAAATTAAAGATGCCATTTTAAAGGGAAATTTCCAGGCAGAACATGCTAATCTGGGTACAGTGCATTTTGAGTGGTTTAGACACACCAGGCATGTGGGGTTCCAATATTTGGGCCGATGCTTAACATCAAGGTATAGGAATTTGCTCTTAAAATAAATACAAGTAACTTTAAATGTAGTGATGGTTGACTTAACCATTTTAAGGCTAAATGCAGCACTACTGTCTATACAATATCCGGTGAATTGGCAAGTGTTAAAGAAAAGGCAGTTGATGATTTGTGTCACAAAAATCCTAAAGCAGAAACTTGTGTAACTTTGCACTCTGCTTATTTGGTGTTAAGAATACAGCTTAAATTGTGGAATGTCTATTATTCAGTCGAATAACAATGCATATTAATAGTTCTTAGTGAAATCAATCGCTGACATTAGAAACTACTATCAGTAACTTCAGTCATCTATATAATTGTTCGTAACCACTCAAAATCAAAATGGAGAATACCAATCATAACTACCAGGTTATATAGTATTTAAAACATGTTTGCATCTTTCATAAAAGCTTTTGCTTTCAGATAATGGAATAAAACTTGAACAAATGATGAAAATAAATTTTAAATGATAAATAGGTTTGGTACTCCAGTAATGTTCATCAAGATTCTATTCATTGTTTTTAAAGTACAGTAGAACTGTCTAGAAACAAATTTTGCTATAAAGAAAACTTGTTATGACAACATTTCTCGACATTATGAACTCGCAATAAAGGACTTATACTGTATAGAATTGTATTCTGTATGAAATTCATCTTTATGTAACTTTTAACTTTGAAGGATGAATGTCAGTTACAACATGATTGGGGTGATCCATTCATTTACTTCTCGAGTATCCATCCATCACAAAGTACAGTATGATCATACTCAGTTGGGAATCCTACAATGCATAAGGCCAATATTTCTTTATAAAATATAAGAAAATTCTTAATAATGCATTCTGCTAGATACTTCCTCTTTATCAAGTTACACAGACACAAGTATTCAGAAGTGAACAAGAACATTGAGAACACTTTGGCACCCAGGACCACGGTTTAGTTAATTATCTCAAGCACACAAATGTATTGCATTCAATTTGAATAAATATCACATAATTGGAACACACTAGGTATTTTCAATTTAAAGAGGTTCAACTTAATCATAAGTACCAAAATTAATTTAAATTCATTACTTTAAGAGCACAAAATATTCAGTGGATATAATTAACAGTCCTATGATAAGCAAGAAATAAATCATATACTGTACTTCCAAAATATTTTTCAAAAATTAAAATCCTTATTAATAATTCTTTCCTCTGAACAAAAACCAAAAACAAAATTAAGAAGTGCATGCATATAGTTCACAAGATAGAAAATGTCACCTCAGATGATGAAATAGTAAGCACTGTTACTGCATGGTTCATGCGGCTTGACTATGTTGTCTGCATTCTAAGATGCTTTCAAGTTATTTATTAGCATTAAAAAAAACTTTGCTAGAAAGTAGTGCAAGCTGAATTGATAAATGTTGAAAGTTAATTTTTGAATAAAAGTTAAAAGTTTCCAAAGCTAGAATCACATGCATTTTATTTTGGAATAAAACTAGTTTGGGCATTGTAATATTTTATCCGAGTTGCACTCTGCCTTAGGCTCCAAAGTGTTCCTTCAGTAAGTCTCCACTTAATTAGTATGATAACTCTATTAATACACACACCATTATTACTTTAACGCAAAACACAAACATTATATATTTACAAACTTACAGTCAATAAAAATATGATACAAAATATAAACGTTGTAGAAAGACAAACTTGTTATTAAAATTCGGATTACCAAAATTAAGACTCTAAAAACCTTCCGAAAATATTTAATGTTGAATTTTGTATGAAATTATGTTTCTGGAGACTACAGATTGAAAAAGAGGGAATGGTACACTATGCAGAGGCAACAAAAGAAAATTCTCTGGACAGAAAACTGCTATTCATTCACACGAAACACATCACAAGACTTTCCTCTTCCATGATTGAGTTTAGTCACCCATTAGCACCCTCTAAAATTCCATCAATAATTATGCATACCGTGATGAGCATCAAGTTTTTCTGAACGAAAGCGTAACAAAGTCTTGTAATTCATACAAAAGAATACTAGAAGCACAATTCTATCAATACTTTTTGGACTGTAGATCATTAAAAAATGTTCCTCAGCATTCTAGTCAAGAACTGTGCAGATTTTAGCAAACCATGAAGTCACAACAGAGAATGAAGTCTTGAAGTTTCAATAATAATTTGCTGATCAAGAATTCTTTTAGTACAAAACTTCACAAGCAATTAATGCAATAACTTGAATGACTTTTGTCACTTGTATGTCATCACTATGTGGCATTTATTTCCAAAATGTCACTGACACAGGTGTTACAGAGTTGTTAGGAAAGGAATGGATTGGGTTGGGCCGATGGTAATAACGGAGTGGGTAATACTGGTCGAGTTGTTGATGTTCCGCCCCAGGCATTATCCGCTGTAGCTGGGTTTCCAAATGGCTGCTGTCGAATCTGGTTGATGCTGGGTCGAACAGCTGGTTGCTGCTGCTGTTGGAACAGATTCTGTTGCTGAGGTGGTGGTACCACACCAGCGAAGGGATTAGCCACCAAAGGGTTTGTAGGCACTGCAAATAAGAAACATTAATTACATGGAGTACTTCGCATGAGACATTTCTACAAAAGTGTTCCCTTAGTATTCGTGCCTCCTTCACCTATTTATAATTACCAAACCACCCAAGCCTTGTAGTCCTCTCCAGCATGTCTCTCATTTTTAATTCCTGATTTCATCCCTCCTTTTATTATTTCCATAGCTGAATTTCGACACTTTACAGGTTTATATAATTACTACACAGCTCTCCAAACTGACTGCCATATACTGCTTTAATGCTATAATCCACACTTTTATACAGTATTTCAAAGATTGTTTTATGATTTTAAATATTTGCAATTCTGCCTACAGTGGACAGATGGTGGTCACAGTGCAATGAGTCCGTGAAATGTCAAGCCCTGCAGTTGTACCTTAAGAGTAGCAGATGAGAAGTTGGATATCATCGTAGCTCAGTTGGGAGAGCACTGTAGCAGAAATAGAGGGGGTTCAGAATCAGGTAACAGCAGTAACCCAATCTACTCTGTTATGTCCCTTGTTGGCTCTTCTCACCAACAGTAGAACAACGTTTCTCTCAAGATTAAAAATATTTCAGATCCTACGCAAATAAGAAGTGTAATTCGATCCTTCTGCTCTGGACAACTACAAGATGTGCATGGTGACCCCATGCAATGCCACTCCAAAACTTCAATCAATTACCACCACCTTGCTGCACACATCACATACAGTGTCGGAGAAGTGCTAGTTTCCCATCAAGCATATTGTCCGTGACCATCTAGGGTTAGATATCTACAACATTTGTCAGCGAACATCCTGCACAATGTTTGCCACCAATATAAATGTCAAATCCTAGTCAAATACCTGCAAAAATCCATGAAAATCCAGAAAATGACGAATTTACAAAGAAAGTAAAAAGATACTACAATACAAAAATTAATGAAAAAAATCACTAATTTGTGTGTGCTTGTTATCAAAAATGTTAATTTCTACACATATTGTTTCCTTAACCCTCTTAGTGCCAGACTGTTTTAATGGAAAATGTAGGCTTTCAGAAAAAAATATGTATATCCCCTGTTTTGAAAGATACGAAGGCGAAATTTAGTCAGGGAGTGCAAAACATAGCTATCTAAATTCAGGGAAATTTTCAAATCATTATGAAACTTTGTTCTTTCTTTATTAATTATTTTATTAAAATAATTTCTTCTGTAAAATAAAAATTAGAAAGTTTGATTATTCCTATTACCCCACGCTTATAAATGGAGTAAAAATGAACACTGGAGAGCACACATACATAACAAAAGAACCAGGGAATGCAGTTTTTAGTTTAAAAAATATCAGCAGGGGTGTCAAAAATCCGAAATTCTAAAATCTAGCATATTCATAAAATACCGTACACCAACAATGGCATTGTTGATATAAATAAAATTAAAATAATTACAGTGAAAATAAATAAACAGAAGGGCACCCTGTAGTTTTATCTTTCACATTTGTGGTTGTGTAGCCTGTGGAGGATTGTCCGGGTCAACATTCCTTTCTTCCCACTCGCTATTACTATCAACATCATTACCATCACTATCACTTGTTTGGTTATGTACGATCGCATTCAGCGCAAGTAATTCATTGTCCGAGCCGGAATCGGCACTTGATTCATCACACACAAGATCGCAATCACTGTCCACGAAGTTCAAGAGTTCACCACTTGACTCATCAATCATTAATTCTTCAATTTCTTCCTCTCTCAAACAATGCTTCCTTCCCTTGGACGCCATGCTTTTACGAGTCGCGCGTAAACAAGTCAATGAATTTCAAATATCGCTCGAGTATATCGATAGACAGAAAGCAAAAGATGTTTGCCAGGAAATGGTTGCTAGAACTCTCTTTAATGGTCACGTCAAGTTTAGACGCCATTTTCGGTCTATAAGCCCCTCTAAGAATACAAAAACGATGTGTCTCTCAGAGCGACGCTGGCAAGTTTCGTACATTTTATGAGGATCGCTCACAGCGACTCTGGCACTAAGAGGGTTAATCAAACCATTAAACTCTCATTTTTACTGTCCAGAGTTAGTAAAATAATGTGATTATGAATTTCCATGTGAAGGGAAAAAAAATACAATATTTAAAAAGAAATGCAGAATCACAAATTTATTTATATTTATTGAAGCCTCCGTGGCTTAGGTGGCAGCACGCCGGCCTCTCACCGCTTAGTCCGTAGTTCAAATCCCGGTCACTCCATGTGAGATCTGTGCTGGACAAAACGGAGGCACACAGGTTTTTCTCCGGGTACTCCGGTTTTCCCTGTCAAAATTTCATTCCAGCAACACTCTCCACTATCATTTCATTTCATCTGTCATTCATTTAATCATTGCCCCAGAGGAGTGCGTCAGGCCTCGGCAGCCGGCACAGTTCATATCCTCGCCGCTAGATGGGGGCTTCATTCATTCCATTCCTGACCCGGTCGGAGACTGAAATCAGGCTGTGGATTTTCATTTATATTTATTATCACTGTTTCATTTGAGGGGCTTTAGTGTGTGTATTTGTAATTCAGGTAAGGATTCGGAAGGAGGCGACTTTGGCATTAACCCTCTGAGAGCCAACTTCCTTTTGAAAGCCCGTTTGGGTTTTATCTGAGAAACGCCAACGTCATTTCAAAAGGACGTTCAGTATTCATATTTAATTATTAAAAATAACAGTCATTTCCTTTCAAAATTTATCAATATAGTTAGTTTAAGACTTAATACACGGGTCAAAAAAAGTTTTGCATATTGCAAGATGATGTATTTCTGAACACGACCGGTCAAGTATGTGACATTTCTTTGATTTGTATCATCGTTCAAACGCGTTACATTTGTTTTCCTGGCACTGTGCTCATACAGTCACAACCTGTGAGCGATTTTGATCGGTTGCGACGTAGAGCTGATGGAGTGCAGTTGAAAAGGATGTGATAATACTGTTTTACCGTGTAATTTACTGCACCATAGTAACAGCAATGCCACGGTACACGAATTCAGCAGCAGATAGAGTTCGAATAGTGGCTTTAATGCAACATGGTCACATGACACAAGCGAAGTAGGTCAAGTGGTGCGATCAAACTGACGTTTCCAGATTGTGGCGGAAATTCCAACAGACACACACCATAGCTGATAAGTCTAGGATAGGTTGACCAAGCAAAACAACCGCTGTGCAAGACCGATACATCTGTATGTCTGCTAGGAGACAACCTAGGAGTACAACCACCACCTTACGGAGGGAGTTTCAAGTGGCTACAGGAGTCAATGTGTCTACACAAACTGTGCAAAATCGACTCCACAATGTAGGACTACGTTCACGAAGGCCATGCAGGGGAGCACGCCTCGAATATTGCCACAGACGTCAGCGTGTAGAATGGGTAAGAAGATATGAAACTTGGACCCGGGAACAATGAGCCCAAACATTATTTACAGATGAGGTATGCATTTCGTTGCATCCAGATGACAAAAGTATTCATGTCTGGAGGGCAAATGTTCAACGTTTCAATGAAGATTTCATTGTTGAACGCTACCAGCAAGGTGGTGATTCAGCACTCTCCTGGGGAGAAATAATGATGGGCCGCATAACACCACCGTCCACATCCAGGGCAATATGATGTCACGAAAATACGAGAATAACGTCCTTGAACCCATTGTTCGTGGATTTAGAGCTGAAATTGGAGGAGATTTCACTTTCATGGGTGACAATGCTCGTGCCCACCGCACACTGTCTGTGAATAGGTTCTTGGAAGGACATGGTATTCACAGGATGGTCTGGCCACCATCGTCTCCTGATTTGAATTGCGTGGAGCATGTATGGAGATTACTGAAAACAGCAATTTCCAACTGTCCCCAACCACACAAGCCCTACAATACTTTATCCCTGCTGCCATAGAGGAATGGGACAATCTTCCACAAGATGTACTGGATACCCTGGTATTGAGCATGCCAAACCGCCTCCAAGAATGTCGCAGGGCTCATTGAGGCCACACACACTACTGATTACACAGAAAATTAACTTTAATTGTGGTTTAAGGATTACATGAGGAGTTGTTTACATTGCTGTTATGACGACATATTCATTTTTGCACACTGACTCATGTGTTGACTCTAAAATAACTTGTTTGTTTATGTGTTTGTACTGAACACTATTATCGGATAAAGCACGTTGTATGATATTTGGTCTAGAAATACAATATCTTGCAATATGCAAAACTTTTTTTGACCAGTGTATTAATGAAATAAACATGCTCTTTTATTTTTAAGGACATAGTTTCAGTATACCATTCCAATCAGCTGGCATGCCAATTGGCACGCTTTTTTGGTGCGGGATCAACACTAGCAGTCTTACTGTGCATATGCAAGAAAGCCGTCCATCCATTGTGCTTGATAAAACACACGTGTCTTTGAGGCCTTTGTAATACATTTGCACTGAATTTGTTTTTTTTTTCTTTTTTTCAATGTGAATTGACCACTCAGTTTACTTTTATAATTATTATTATCCATGTCATCGGACACTCCTGGCACTAAAAGCCATATGCTAAAAAAAATTATATTCTGATATAAGTGTTATGTAAAAGAAGTTTGTACCATTAGTATTTCGTAAGTATTGACATATAAACCATACAAATGTAATTAGACATTTATTGAATGTTTGGGCCATTTGGGTAGGCCTATGTAAACTAATTATATTTACTACAGATTTATTTTAGGTTAAAAGTCAGTGAAATTCTCAATTTAGCTTCATAATAAGTTGAACTATTCAAAAAATAAGTTCGTGATATACATAGGTTGGTTTTTTAGTTTTGGCACCTTAGTTATAACTGGATTAATAACTCACTTAGATGGTTCCAAGTTTCACAGGCCCTCGATGTAGTCCCCACCGTTGCGTACGTGTTCCCCGCGATGCGGAAGTCGTTGGATCCCGCTGGCACTGCCCAATCTATTGATGGTACGAAGAGAGCGCTCGGCAGCCTGCTTAACGTCATTGTCATCTTCGGGATGAGATCATAGTCGCAGGGACTGATGTCGGGAGAATATGGGGGGTCATAGAGGACCTCCCAGCCCCAGCGATCCAACAATGCCGATACAACGCCTGCTGTGTGTGCCCTAGCATTGTCATGCAGAACGATGGGCGGTGTAACCATGTGGGGGGGCGCCGTTTCCTTCTCAGAGCTCCTCGGAGATGGTCTTGCAGAAACGAACAATAGTACGCCGCATTAACGGTTTGCCCTCGGGGAACAGTATGGCAGCGCTTCCGTACCATTCAAGACGTTAAGCAGGCTGCCGAGCGCTCTCTTCGTACCATCAATAGATCGGGCAGTGCCAACGGGATCCAATGAATTCCGCATCGCTGGGAACACGTTGTACGCAACGGTGGGGACTACATCGAGGGCCTGTGAAACTTGGAACCATCTAAGTGAGTTATTGTCATTTAGACTTTCACGGCCCGTGTTATTATTCATAATGTTGAATTTTGGGCTTATGCCGTGTTTTATTATATTGCAATTCGACGCGTTTCGAAAGAAACCATGTCTTTCATCGTCAGGAATAATCTGGAATACGACAATGTTGCTAAGAGAAAGCAACGAAGAACATATAGAAGGTGCCCAAAGATGGACGCCATTATAGCCCCATGTTAGGGACAACGGAAAGCAGCAGTGAATTACTTTCTCAGGGTTCTGATAATAGGTAGCCAGGATTCACTGAGATTGTAGCCGGTGTCGCGGTTGAAATTATCTGGGTGTTTACGTATTTCAACCGCCTCCCTGATGATTCTGGGACGATATTGCTTTATACGGGCAAGAACATCCACCCCTTGGAACATGACATCATGGCCAGGTGTTAAAGCATGATCGGCAACAGCTGATTTATCAGGTTGAATGAGCCTGATACATCTATTATGTTCCTTAATGCGAGTGCATATTGTTCTCGAAGTCTGCCCGATGTAAACCTTGCCACAAGTACAGGGAACTCTGTAGATACCCGGTTGTTGCAATTTAGGCAAACTGTCCTTAGTTGGTCGCAGGAGTTGCCTAATCTTAACAGAAGTTCCAAATACAGTCCGTATGTTGTATCGACGTAGGATTTTAGCAATACGATCCGTTGTGTTATGTATGTACGGAAGGTAAGCAGTTCCTCTTACATCTCTTTTCTCAACTGACGTCCTATTATTATTTGTTGGTTTCAGAACCGTAGAAATCAAAGCCTTGCTATAACCGTTGCTCTCAAAGGTGGTTCGCAGGGTGTTAATTTCTTCTTGTAAAGAAGACACTTCACAAATCCTCCTAGCCCTGGTAGTTAGAGTTGTAAGGATACCATGTTTCTGGGCAGGGTGATGGTGAGAACTTGCGTGGAGATATCTATTGGTGTGTGTTGGCTTACGAAAAACGCTGTGTCCTAAAGATCCATCCTCTTTCTTGGTGACGAGAACATCTAAAAAAGGTATTTTGCCGTCAGATTCCTTTTCCATGGTGAAACAAATAGAAGGGTGCTGGAGATTAAGGTGATCCAGGAAATGGCTAAGATTTTCCTCACCTTCCGTCCAAACAACGAACGTGTCATCCACATAACGCCACCAGATCTTCGGTTTGAAAGGAGCCGACGACAAAGCTTTCTCTTCAAAGTTCTCCATGAAGAAATTAGCCACAACAGGAGAGAGAGGACTACCCATGGCCACACCATCAGTCTGCTCATAAAAATTCCCATTCCATAGAAAGTAGGAGGAGGTCATGCAGTGATAAAAAAGTCTTGTGATGTCTTCAGGAAAAAGGCCATTAATGAGAGACATAACACCATCAATAGGTACTCTCGTAAACAGAGACACCACGTCGAGACTCACTAGAATATCACCCGGCTGAAGTGTTATAGCTTTTAACTTTTCCACGAAGTGTGTGGAATCCTTAATGTACGAAGGCGTGTTACCCAGAAGCGGCTGAAGTAGTCTACCTAAGTATTTGGAAAGGGCATATGTAGGAGAACCAATCGTACTAACAATGGGTCTAAGAGGAACATCGTCCTTATGTATTTTAGGAAGACCATAGAGTCTCGGAGGAATAGCATCCCCTGGAAGGAGAGTCTTCGCTGCATCCGCTGGAATAGATGATTGCTTGATCAATTTGACGGTGACATTTGAGTAGCGAGTAGTAGGATCACGACTATTAATCCTATATACAGGATCTGATAACAAAGACGAGATCTTGGAATCATAATCAACCTTATCCAATACCACTGTCGCATTACCCTTGTCAGCGGGGAGAACGATAATATCAGAATTGTCCCTTAGATCTTTAAGTGCCCGGCTTTCACCTTGTTTTAAGTTGGTGTTAGGTGGCTTAGCTGTCTTGAGAACTCGGGAACATTCTTGCCTGGCTTCCTCGGCCTCTTCAGGTGTGAGGTGATGTACTGAGGATTCTACGGATGTAATAAGTTCTTCAATAGGAATTCTTCTAGGCGCTACAGCAAAATTGAGACCTTTAGCGAGAACTGCCTGTTGGGTATCACTTAGGGGGTTGCTGGACAAATTTACGACAACCTTGTTAGCATCAAGTCTAATGGCTTGAGATTTCTGCAACTGACATAACCTATCATATTTGGAAATATGTCTGTCCCTCACCTGATCTAGAACGCTGTTAGCTTGCACTGAAGAAATACGATCGAAGATATTCCATAATTCCTCACTTACGAAGTTTGAGAGGCGTAGATGTAGCTGTAGTAACTCCCTCGAAATAAAATCCAACTGCTTACGAGTATGCTGTAACCTCTCTATCAATAACGCCTTGCTTGCACGACGATAGATTCTCGTTGCCTTAGGTGTTCTGAAGGAATGCTTCAACATAACAAAATTCGGTAGAATATCATGATCCCGGCATCTTAGGAGAAAAGCGAGTGAAGAGATTAGACACACCTTCTTGCGTCGTAACCTACTGAATCTAGACATCAGTCGGAAAATATCCTCCCCATAGAGGTTTCTAATATTGTCATTTAGACTTTCACGGCCCGTGTTATTATTCATAATGTTGAATTTTGGGCTTATGCCGTGTTTTATTATATTGCAATTCGACGCGTTTCGAAAGAAACCATGTCTTTCATCGTCAGGAATAATCTGGAATACGACAATGTTGCTAAGAGAAAGCAACGAAGAACATATAGAAGGTGCCCAAAGATGGACGCCATTATAGCCCCATGTTAGGGACAACGGAAAGCAGCAGTGAATTACTTTCTCAGGGTTCTGATAATAGGTAGCCAGGATTCACTGAGATTGTAGCCGGTGTCGCGGTTGAAATTATCTGGGTGTTTACGTATTTCAACCGCCTCCCTGATGATTCTGGGACGATATTGCTTTATACGGGCAAGAACATCCACCCCTTGGAACATGACATCATGGCCAGGTGTTAAAGCATGATCGGCAACAGCTGATTTATCAGGTTGAATGAGCCTGATACATCTATTATGTTCCTTAATGCGAGTGCATATTGTTCTCGAAGTCTGCCCGATGTAAACCTTGCCACAAGTACAGGGAACTCTGTAGATACCCGGTTGTTGCAATTTAGGCAAACTGTCCTTAGTTGGTCGCAGGAGTTGCCTAATCTTAACAGAAGTTCCAAATACAGTCCGTATGTTGTATCGACGTAGGATTTTAGCAATACGATCCGTTGTGTTATGTATGTACGGAAGGTAAGCAGTTCCTCTTACATCTCTTTTCTCAACTGACGTCCTATTATTATTTGTTGGTTTCAGAACCGTAGAAATCAAAGCCTTGCTATAACCGTTGCTCTCAAAGGTGGTTCGCAGGGTGTTAATTTCTTCTTGTAAAGAAGACACTTCACAAATCCTCCTAGCCCTGGTAGTTAGAGTTGTAAGGATACCATGTTTCTGGGCAGGGTGATGGTGAGAACTTGCGTGGAGATATCTATTGGTGTGTGTTGGCTTACGAAAAACGCTGTGTCCTAAAGATCCATCCTCTTTCTTGGTGACGAGAACATCTAAAAAAGGTATTTTGCCGTCAGATTCCTTTTCCATGGTGAAACAAATAGAAGGGTGCTGGAGATTAAGGTGATCCAGGAAATGGCTAAGATTTTCCTCACCTTCCGTCCAAACAACGAACGTGTCATCCACATAACGCCACCAGATCTTCGGTTTGAAAGGAGCCGACGACAAAGCTTTCTCTTCAAAGTTCTCCATGAAGAAATTAGCCACAACAGGAGAGAGAGGACTACCCATGGCCACACCATCAGTCTGCTCATAAAAATTCCCATTCCATAGAAAGTAGGAGGAGGTCATGCAGTGATAAAAAAGTCTTGTGATGTCTTCAGGAAAAAGGCCATTAATGAGAGACATAACACCATCAATAGGTACTCTCGTAAACAGAGACACCACGTCGAGACTCACTAGAATATCACCCGGCTGAAGTGTTATAGCTTTTAACTTTTCCACGAAGTGTGTGGAATCCTTAATGTACGAAGGCGTGTTACCCAGAAGCGGCTGAAGTAGTCTACCTAAGTATTTGGAAAGGGCATATGTAGGAGAACCAATCGTACTAACAATGGGTCTAAGAGGAACATCGTCCTTATGTATTTTAGGAAGACCATAGAGTCTCGGAGGAATAGCATCCCCTGGAAGGAGAGTCTTCGCTGCATCCGCTGGAATAGATGATTGCTTGATCAATTTGACGGTGACATTTGAGTAGCGAGTAGTAGGATCACGACTATTAATCCTATATACAGGATCTGATAACAAAGACGAGATCTTGGAATCATAATCAACCTTATCCAATACCACTGTCGCATTACCCTTGTCAGCGGGGAGAACGATAATATCAGAATTGTCCCTTAGATCTTTAAGTGCCCGGCTTTCACCTTGTTTTAAGTTGGTGTTAGGTGGCTTAGCTGTCTTGAGAACTCGGGAACATTCTTGCCTGGCTTCCTCGGCCTCTTCAGGTGTGAGGTGATGTACTGAGGATTCTACGGATGTAATAAGTTCTTCAATAGGAATTCTTCTAGGCGCTACAGCAAAATTGAGACCTTTAGCGAGAACTGCCTGTTGGGTATCACTTAGGGGGTTGCTGGACAAATTTACGACAACCTTGTTAGCATCAAGTCTAATGGCTTGAGATTTCTGCAACTGACATAACCTATCATATTTGGAAATATGTCTGTCCCTCACCTGATCTAGAACGCTGTTAGCTTGCACTGAAGAAATACGATCGAAGATATTCCATAATTCCTCACTTACGAAGTTTGAGAGGCGTAGATGTAGCTGTAGTAACTCCCTCGAAATAAAATCCAACTGCTTACGAGTATGCTGTAACCTCTCTATCAATAACGCCTTGCTTGCACGACGATAGATTCTCGTTGCCTTAGGTGTTCTGAAGGAATGCTTCAACATAACAAAATTCGGTAGAATATCATGATCCCGGCATCTTAGGAGAAAAGCGAGTGAAGAGATTAGACACACCTTCTTGCGTCGTAACCTACTGAATCTAGACATCAGTCGGAAAATATCCTCCCCATAGAGGTTTCTAATATTGTCATTTAGACTTTCACGGCCCGTGTTATTATTCATAATGTTGAATTTTGGGATCGTATTGCTAAAATCCTACGTCGATACAACATACGGACTGTATTTGGAACTTCTGTTAAGATTAGGCAACTCCTGCGACCAACTAAGGACAGTTTGCCTAAATTGCAACAACCGGGTATCTACAGAGTTCCCTGTACTTGTGGCAAGGTTTACATCGGGCAGACTTCGAGAACAATATGCACTCGCATTAAGGAACATAATAGATGTATCAGGCTCATTCAACCTGATAAATCAGCTGTTGCCGATCATGCTTTAACACCTGGCCATGATGTCATGTTCCAAGGGGTGGATGTTCTTGCCCGTATAAAGCAATATCGTCCCAGAATCATCAGGGAGGCGGTTGAAATACGTAAACACCCAGATAATTTCAACCGCGACACCGGCTACAATCTCAGTGAATCCTGGCTACCTATTATCAGAACCCTGAGAAAGTAATTCACTGCTGCTTTCCGTTGTCCCTAACATGGGGCTATAATGGCGTCCATCTTTGGGCACCTTCTATATGTTCTTCGTTGCTTTCTCTTAGCAACATTGTCGTATTCCAGATTATTCCTGACGATGAAAGACATGGTTTCTTTCGAAACGCGTCGAATTGCAATATAATAAAACACGGCATAAGCCCAAAATTCAACATTATGAATAATAACACGGGCCGTGAAAGTCTAAATGACAATATTAGAAACCTCTATGGGGAGGATATTTTCCGACTGATGTCTAGATTCAGTAGGTTACGACGCAAGAAGGTGTGTCTAATCTCTTCACTCGCTTTTCTCCTAAGATGCCGGGATCATGATATTCTACCGAATTTTGTTATGTTGAAGCATTCCTTCAGAACACCTAAGGCAACGAGAATCTATCGTCGTGCAAGCAAGGCGTTATTGATAGAGAGGTTACAGCATACTCGTAAGCAGTTGGATTTTATTTCGAGGGAGTTACTACAGCTACATCTACGCCTCTCAAACTTCGTAAGTGAGGAATTATGGAATATCTTCGATCGTATTTCTTCAGTGCAAGCTAACAGCGTTCTAGATCAGGTGAGGGACAGACATATTTCCAAATATGATAGGTTATGTCAGTTGCAGAAATCTCAAGCCATTAGACTTGATGCTAACAAGGTTGTCGTAAATTTGTCCAGCAACCCCCTAAGTGATACCCAACAGGCAGTTCTCGCTAAAGGTCTCAATTTTGCTGTAGCGCCTAGAAGAATTCCTATTGAAGAACTTATTACATCCGTAGAATCCTCAGTACATCACCTCACACCTGAAGAGGCCGAGGAAGCCAGGCAAGAATGTTCCCGAGTTCTCAAGACAGCTAAGCCACCTAACACCAACTTAAAACAAGGTGAAAGCCGGGCACTTAAAGATCTAAGGGACAATTCTGATATTATCGTTCTCCCCGCTGACAAGGGTAATGCGACAGTGGTATTGGATAAGGTTGATTATGATTCCAAGATCTCGTCTTTGTTATCAGATCCTGTATATAGGATTAATAGTCGTGATCCTACTACTCGCTACTCAAATGTCACCGTCAAATTGATCAAGCAATCATCTATTCCAGCGGATGCAGCGAAGACTCTCCTTCCAGGGGATGCTATTCCTCCGAGACTCTATGGTCTTCCTAAAATACATAAGGACGATGTTCCTCTTAGACCCATTGTTAGTACGATTGGTTCTCCTACATATGCCCTTTCCAAATACTTAGGTAGACTACTTCAGCCGCTTCTGGGTAACACGCCTTCGTACATTAAGGATTCCACACACTTCGTGGAAAAGTTAAAAGCTATAACACTTCAGCCGGGTGATATTCTAGTGAGTCTCGACGTGGTGTCTCTGTTTACGAGAGTACCTATTGATGGTGTTATGTCTCTCATTAATGGCCTTTTTCCTGAAGACATCACAAGACTTTTTTATCACTGCATGACCTCCTCCTACTTTCTATGGAATGGGAATTTTTATGAGCAGACTGATGGTGTGGCCATGGGTAGTCCTCTCTCTCCTGTTGTGGCTAATTTCTTCATGGAGAACTTTGAAGAGAAAGCTTTGTCGTCGGCTCCTTTCAAACCGAAGATCTGGTGGCGTTATGTGGATGACACGTTCGTTGTTTGGACGGAAGGTGAGGAAAATCTTAGCCATTTCCTGGATCACCTTAATCTCCAGCACCCTTCTATTTGTTTCACCATGGAAAAGGAATCTGACGGCAAAATACCTTTTTTAGATGTTCTCGTCACCAAGAAAGAGGATGGATCTTTAGGACACAGCGTTTTTCGTAAGCCAACACACACCAATAGATATCTCCACGCAAGTTCTCACCATCACCCTGCCCAGAAACATGGTATCCTTACAACTCTAACTACCAGGGCTAGGAGGATTTGTGAAGTGTCTTCTTTACAAGAAGAAATTAACACCCTGCGAACCACCTTTGAGAGCAACGGTTATAGCAAGGCTTTGATTTCTACGGTTCTGAAACCAACAAATAATAATAGGACGTCAGTTGAGAAAAGAGATGTAAGAGGAACTGCTTACCTTCCGTACATACATAACACAACGGATCGTATTGCTAAAATCCTACGTCGATACAACATACGGACTGTATTTGGAACTTCTGTTAAGATTAGGCAACTCCTGCGACCAACTAAGGACAGTTTGCCTAAATTGCAACAACCGGGTATCTACAGAGTTCCCTGTACTTGTGGCAAGGTTTACATCGGGCAGACTTCGAGAACAATATGCACTCGCATTAAGGAACATAATAGATGTATCAGGCTCATTCAACCTGATAAATCAGCTGTTGCCGATCATGCTTTAACACCTGGCCATGATGTCATGTTCCAAGGGGTGGATGTTCTTGCCCGTATAAAGCAATATCGTCCCAGAATCATCAGGGAGGCGGTTGAAATACGTAAACACCCAGATAATTTCAACCGCGACACCGGCTACAATCTCAGTGAATCCTGGCTACCTATTATCAGAACCCTGAGAAAGTAATTCACTGCTGCTTTCCGTTGTCCCTAACATGGGGCTATAATGGCGTCCATCTTTGGGCACCTTCTATATGTTCTTCGTTGCTTTCTCTTAGCAACATTGTCGTATTCCAGATTATTCCTGACGATGAAAGACATGGTTTCTTTCGAAACGCGTCGAATTGCAATATAATAAAACACGGCATAAGCCCAAAATTCAACATTATGAATAATAACACGGGCCGTGAAAGTCTAAATGACAATATTAGAAACCTCTATGGGGAGGATATTTTCCGACTGATGTCTAGATTCAGTAGGTTACGACGCAAGAAGGTGTGTCTAATCTCTTCACTCGCTTTTCTCCTAAGATGCCGGGATCATGATATTCTACCGAATTTTGTTATGTTGAAGCATTCCTTCAGAACACCTAAGGCAACGAGAATCTATCGTCGTGCAAGCAAGGCGTTATTGATAGAGAGGTTACAGCATACTCGTAAGCAGTTGGATTTTATTTCGAGGGAGTTACTACAGCTACATCTACGCCTCTCAAACTTCGTAAGTGAGGAATTATGGAATATCTTCGATCGTATTTCTTCAGTGCAAGCTAACAGCGTTCTAGATCAGGTGAGGGACAGACATATTTCCAAATATGATAGGTTATGTCAGTTGCAGAAATCTCAAGCCATTAGACTTGATGCTAACAAGGTTGTCGTAAATTTGTCCAGCAACCCCCTAAGTGATACCCAACAGGCAGTTCTCGCTAAAGGTCTCAATTTTGCTGTAGCGCCTAGAAGAATTCCTATTGAAGAACTTATTACATCCGTAGAATCCTCAGTACATCACCTCACACCTGAAGAGGCCGAGGAAGCCAGGCAAGAATGTTCCCGAGTTCTCAAGACAGCTAAGCCACCTAACACCAACTTAAAACAAGGTGAAAGCCGGGCACTTAAAGATCTAAGGGACAATTCTGATATTATCGTTCTCCCCGCTGACAAGGGTAATGCGACAGTGGTATTGGATAAGGTTGATTATGATTCCAAGATCTCGTCTTTGTTATCAGATCCTGTATATAGGATTAATAGTCGTGATCCTACTACTCGCTACTCAAATGTCACCGTCAAATTGATCAAGCAATCATCTATTCCAGCGGATGCAGCGAAGACTCTCCTTCCAGGGGATGCTATTCCTCCGAGACTCTATGGTCTTCCTAAAATACATAAGGACGATGTTCCTCTTAGACCCATTGTTAGTACGATTGGTTCTCCTACATATGCCCTTTCCAAATACTTAGGTAGACTACTTCAGCCGCTTCTGGGTAACACGCCTTCGTACATTAAGGATTCCACACACTTCGTGGAAAAGTTAAAAGCTATAACACTTCAGCCGGGTGATATTCTAGTGAGTCTCGACGTGGTGTCTCTGTTTACGAGAGTACCTATTGATGGTGTTATGTCTCTCATTAATGGCCTTTTTCCTGAAGACATCACAAGACTTTTTTATCACTGCATGACCTCCTCCTACTTTCTATGGAATGGGAATTTTTATGAGCAGACTGATGGTGTGGCCATGGGTAGTCCTCTCTCTCCTGTTGTGGCTAATTTCTTCATGGAGAACTTTGAAGAGAAAGCTTTGTCGTCGGCTCCTTTCAAACCGAAGATCTGGTGGCGTTATGTGGATGACACGTTCGTTGTTTGGACGGAAGGTGAGGAAAATCTTAGCCATTTCCTGGATCACCTTAATCTCCAGCACCCTTCTATTTGTTTCACCATGGAAAAGGAATCTGACGGCAAAATACCTTTTTTAGATGTTCTCGTCACCAAGAAAGAGGATGGATCTTTAGGACACAGCGTTTTTCGTAAGCCAACACACACCAATAGATATCTCCACGCAAGTTCTCACCATCACCCTGCCCAGAAACATGGTATCCTTACAACTCTAACTACCAGGGCTAGGAGGATTTGTGAAGTGTCTTCTTTACAAGAAGAAATTAACACCCTGCGAACCACCTTTGAGAGCAACGGTTATAGCAAGGCTTTGATTTCTACGGTTCTGAAACCAACAAATAATAATAGGACGTCAGTTGAGAAAAGAGATGTAAGAGGAACTGCTTACCTTCCGTACATACATAACACAACGGATCGTATTGCTAAAATCCTACGTCGATACAACATACGGACTGTATTTGGAACTTCTGTTAAGATTAGGCAACTCCTGCGACCAACTAAGGACAGTTTGCCTAAATTGCAACAACCGGGTATCTACAGAGTTCCCTGTACTTGTGGCAAGGTTTACATCGGGCAGACTTCGAGAACAATATGCACTCGCATTAAGGAACATAATAGATGTATCAGGCTCATTCAACCTGATAAATCAGCTGTTGCCGATCATGCTTTAACACCTGGCCATGATGTCATGTTCCAAGGGGTGGATGTTCTTGCCCGTATAAAGCAATATCGTCCCAGAATCATCAGGGAGGCGGTTGAAATACGTAAACACCCAGATAATTTCAACCGCGACACCGGCTACAATCTCAGTGAATCCTGGCTACCTATTATCAGAACCCTGAGAAAGTAATTCACTGCTGCTTTCCGTTGTCCCTAACATGGGGCTATAATGGCGTCCATCTTTGGGCACCTTCTATATGTTCTTCGTTGCTTTCTCTTAGCAACATTGTCGTATTCCAGATTATTCCTGACGATGAAAGACATGGTTTCTTTCGAAACGCGTCGAATTGCAATATAATAAAACACGGCATAAGCCCAAAATTCAACATTATGAATATCTAAGTGAGTTATTAATCCAGTTATAACTAAGGTGCCAAAACTAAAAAACCAACCCATGTATAAAATAATTTTTGTTCTGCCTACCATTGCTTAACTTTTGTTTTAATTTTAATTAATATTTTTAGGTTCTGGCTGCTAAATGTTTACTAATGGTCATAAATGAACTAAGTAAGGCCTTATTCATATTAGTGAAAAAGTAACGAAAAATACAAGTTTCTACCGACAATACCAGCTGAACTGTGGGTGATCAAGAAAAAGCTTACAAAAAGCAGAAACTGGCCTTGGTGCTCAGCGGTAAGAAAACCGTAATAGCACGTGATGCTTAAAGGTTAAGTTAGGAACCCAACATTTGCTTGAGTAGAAGTGGGGAAACCATGGAAAACCACTTCCAGGATGGCTGAGGAGGGAATCAAGCCCATCTTTTCTCAGCTTTAACTCATGAGGCTGAATGTATCCTGTTTCAGCTCTCAAACCAGAATCAAATATCTTGGCGAGCCAGGAATCCAACCTGGACCTCTGGGTTGACAGCCAAAAATGCTAGCCACTACACCATTATTCATTATCATAATATCAAATGTTTCAACACACTGTTTCTTTAAACAGAACACAATTTTTGGAAGTTTGTTTATTTAAATTTTACAAAATGTTTGGAAAATGGCTAATTTACATGTGATGACAATATTGTGTAAAGAGTACCTAGTCTTATTAGATTAAAAACTGGTGAATTATAATATCTATAATTCAAAATGTCAAGTTAATTCAAATTTTTAAATCGACTTTGGTCCCATCAGATATTATGTGGCATATAGAGTAACCTGATTATTTTGAAAATCTGTATACTGGTAATTTGCCATTCGAAAGAAAAATGTGCCTTTTTTATAGTATTCATTCAATTCTCCCCCAATAATATATATTAAGTGCCTACTTCTAATGTCTACCCAACAAAATAGCATCTTAAAAAATGGCTGGTGGTCTGCTCGAAGTGTCTATCACTCGTCACCCCAGCATTAAGTCAGCAGGAGTTTTGTCGAATGGGTGAAGTGTAGTGCCGATTGTGAAACGAACTCTTGACTTTTCTCCAAAACAGACCACAAATTTGTGACTGTCATTCCACTAGAACAGCAGAAATGTTGCTAAATGGACCAAGAATGGCACCAATCGCATTACATCGCAAGATTTATCTGTGCACAACAGCCAGTGCTGCAGGAAATCTCATCAAATACGGTAGGCCAAAAAGTGGTGCTAGATGCGTAATCATATTTGATCATGCCTCGCCAAGAATTTGAAACTGTATGGACAGTAGGAACTCCAGCAAACTGGCCAAGAAAGGTACCAATCATGTAACATAGCAATATATTTCTGTATACGACCAGAAGTGCAGCGGAAATCTCGCCAAATAGGCCCAGAAGCAGTGCTGATTGCATAAACATATTTTTCCATGCCCAGCTGCAAATTCAAAACCGTAAGTGGAAGTTCCATCAAATGGGCAGAGATCACCTAACATCAAAGTACCTACTCGCTACACAATATTTTTCTGTTCTCAACCGCCAACTCTAAACAGCAGGAATCTCACCAAATGGGCCTGAGAAATAGCACTTTTCCCCTAAGCTGATGCACACTGATACTACTTGCAGGACCTTTCTTGCAATGAGTGTGAACTTATCATAATGGCCAAAGTGTTCACTGTGAGTACCGTGTCTCATCCCACATAGATTTGCTAGAAAATCATTTTAAAAATTCACAAATCTTCAAACTGAATCTGTTAAAAAGACATCACTACCCTACATCAATGCTGGGGAATCCATTTGGCATGATTACTTGCTAATCTGTTATGGCCTGCATGGTGTCAGAATCTTCCCGTAGCCATTGGGAATCCAGATTGGCATTATAGTATGAGTGAACACCCAATGTACTGTAGCCACCAAGAATGTCGAACACAGTCCTGTTGCATTCAGCCGAGACAACAGACATTCATATTTGATATGGCTACGTGCAGTTGTCAAACGTGGGTGACCTGTGCAAGCTAGATCTTCAACTCTGTCATTCTGAACTGATTTCAGGTCCAAACCTCATACAGTAATTTAGATTCTGGCACACACTTCAAGCAACTACCTTCGCTGATAATCCTCTCTTATGTAACATGATAATACAGACATGATCAAATGTACACACTATCCACCTTGTTAGCATGAACTTCCACCACACTGTGCAGAAAAGACTCAAATGTTTCCTGACTGGTGCTGCACCTCCAAATAAAATGCAGTCTACATATGAGTGTAACATACTGTCAATAGGCACGGTTACATCTCGATATATGTTTACAACCACTCGTAGAGCAACTCTTCAGTCTGCACAGAAAATGAAAAATGAAAGTCCACAGCCTGCTTCCAGTCGACCGACCAGGTCAGGGAATGGAATGAATGAAGCCCCCATCTAGCAGCGAGGATATGAACTGTGCCGGCTGCCGAAGTCGCACTCCCCTGGGGAAATGATTAAATGAATGACAGATGAAATGAAATGCTAGTGGATAGTGTTGCAGGAATGAAATTGTGACAGGGAAAAAACGGAGTACCCGGAGAAAAACCTGTCTGCCTCCGTTTTGTCCAGCACAAATCTCACATGGAGTGACCGGGATTTGAACAGCAGACCCAGCGGTGAGAGGCCGGCGTGCTGCCGCCTAAGCCACGGAGGCTCAGTCTGCACAGAAACAGTCAAAATAGCAACACACTGACACATTTCTGATGAGTGTATTAAACATCTTTATATGATGTAACAAGTATTAAAATCCAAGGAAATATCGAGAAGAAATATTTTCAGTAGATTTTCTACCGCCTATGTTCATAGCATTGTAGCCATTAATGTGCTGGCCTGAGCACATCAAATTTGGTGAAATAAAAAGCTCTAATAGCTCTTCAAATGGCTAGGTCTTAGACTCTTATTAGTGCATAAACAGTGTAACAAAAAGTATGTCAAAACTTCAGGGACGTATTTCTCACATGTAGAAAATGAAATGATGTCATATGAACATGGTCCCACAAATGTGCAAGCAGTTTTTGCAAAATATGTACTTTAAACAAGATAGAGCACATGCTCATTTCAGAGTCAATGTTGGTTGGATCCTCAACTAATGACTCCAGAACAGGTGGATCAGTAGAGGTGGACATATTCCTTAGCATCTCTGTTCCCTGAACTTAAACCCACTGGACATTTTTATGTGAGGGTTTTGAACATTGTTTATAAAGGTAGTGGTGGTGATTGTTGTTTTAGGGGGAGGGGGAACGATTTGGTTGATAGTGAAAATTGAAAATGAAATTCATAACAAACTACTGACATACAACTAACTTACATAACAAAGAAAACTAGAAAAGATTTTAAAAATGTTATTGGTTTTACGCTCCTTTTAACTACTGTAGCTTTTAGAGATGTTGGAGGGCTGAAATATTGCCCCAAAGAGGAACTTTAACATGCCAGTAAATCTACTGACATGGCTCCCTCGCATTTGCGCATTCTCAAATGCCGACAGACTGCGAAGAAAAGGAATAAGGGAAATAAAAGACAGGGAAAAGAAATACCCTCAACTTTAAAGAATGAGGTTTGAAGGACTTGGAAAGAAGTAGATCCATGAAAGGCAGATAGAAAAGGAAAAGAGGAAAGGATCTGCCCCCGAGTTACAGAAAGAAGGGGGGAAAAATCCCTTGAGGTTGCCAACTTTCAAACCACCAACCATGAGCCCATAACCTTCAGAGTGCTATTGATGAAACGGTTCATTGCATCGCGCCCACCATTTTAGTTTCACATTCCAGGCGATGTTATTTCAAAGTAGACTTACTTGCTGTTTTGTGACAGTCCATAAAAACATTTACGTTAATTTTTAATCTCTATGGTGATGTGAATTACACTATTTACTTGTTCAAAGAGATGGCACAGTTCAACTTATGTTTTACTGCTGTGCGCTGTGGCTGACAGGAGACCAAGTAGTGGCTTTCCTAAAATTCTACCATACCCAGGAGGGGCATAGTCTGATTAGTCACCCCTAGTGAAAGGCCATTTAGCCAGTCTATACCTACATTCAGATCCATTTCTTCTTCTTCATTTCCCGTTTCCAGTTCCCTGGGTCAGGTTACGAATCAAGGGCCTCCACAGTTGTCTAGCCCTCCACCATTCATTTCCTTCTTTCAATACTTCTTTTTCTTTTACTCCTCCCTTCTCTATAATCTCCTTCACCGTAGCTATCCAACTCTTTCTGGGCCTTCCTGGCATTTTTTCCATAAATATTATTTTTGGTACTCTATATTCTTCCATTCTCATCATATGTCCGTACCACTTCAGCTTACTGGTCTCTCATCTTCTCTTGCAGTTTTGAGAACCCAGTTCTCTCCCTAATGTCCACATTTCTGATTTTATCCCTCCGTGTCTTCCCAATTATTCCTTTAAGGAACTTCATCTCGGCTACTTGGATTCGACTTTAGTTGTGTTGTGTTGTGGTCCAAGTACCTGCTGCGTATGTCAAAGTTGGTGTGTAATACATTGAGAATAGAACTTTTTTGCATTTCTCTGGGACTTCCTGGTTCCATACTAAACCCCTCACACACTGGTAAATTCCATTTTCTGGGTGCACCCCTGAAGGAATCTTATTTGAGTACATGTGTTTAAAATGGAACTCAATGTAATATGTAATATATAGAAACATAGGAAAAGGGTGAATATGTTAAATTGGTTTAGGGCCTTGATGTAGAATGGGGCTAAGATGTGTGATAGTCACTCAGCACATGGGTGTTTATTCATCTGGAAATATATAGTAGTTAAAAGGTTAAGAGAGTAGTGCTATCCAAAGGGAACCGTGAGTGATGGGGCTACACACACCTTGACTTCTTTAGGGAGTTTTACATGAAAAGATGAGATCTGACCCCTTAAAAAAAAGAGGGTACCAGGAATGATGAGACAAGGGTCAATTAAGGCGGGAACATTAAATACATCCTGGGCCTCGGATACCCTAATACTGTTTAAATTTCATTGTATTGCCCATCAAGTCTTGGCCTGAAACATGTACTTGTAGGAAAAAGAAAAGGAAAACTTGGACTAGGCGGGCAATTCAATGAATTTTAAACAATATTTGCCAACACAGAAATATAAAGTTAATAACTAACATGGTTAACTTTAAGAATGAATACGCTTATACTGTTGGTGTCAGAAAAGAAACCGAGTTGACCTAGGGAGATCAACAGTAAAGATGAAGGAGAGGAGAGGAGCTTAGCACAAGTAAGTGGACACATTGGTAAGCTCAGCTGGGGTTCCATGGTCGCCAACCCATGTCCTACTAGTCGTGAGCTCCTGGGGGAGAGTTGTGGCTATTTTAAGGGGAAAAACTGGTGAGGCCTTTTCCCCTTCACACTGCATGGTTATGTGGCATTCAGTGTATGGAGAGCTCTAAACTAGGAAATAAAGTGTTTTTGGATCTGTGTTCATGAGACATCCTCATGCCTTACAAGTGAGGAATGTGTCCCTTCAGTGTTTGTTACACCTCTATACGTTTCAAGAAGTAATTTACACATGTTCTAACCATGCAAAGAAATTTGTAAGGAACACACCCATTCTTTAACAGCAATAATGTTAAGGAACTAACAAGTTTCATTGGTTGCAAATGGATACAAACAAACAGAAAGTAAAGCTGCAACTCAAAAGACAATAACAAGCAGGTAACTAGATGAAAACATGCAATAATAGGACCTCAAAAGCATAAATAAACCACATGCTATGGCATTTATTACAATTCTCACATAAAAAAATACTCTGTAGTTCGTTGCTCAAGCATACACATACATGCCCATGAACATGAAAGGGGGGGATTAACAAATACATAGATAAGGTAAATGTTATTTGGACCAAGATTAATTTCTGTGAATTCTTGACATGTATATATCAGCTTGTTAATTAACATTTTGCCCTCTACTGTGGAGATAGATAGCTCACATTGATAATGGATATGTATGATGACAATGATAATAATGTTGTTTAAGGGAACCTAACAGTTTGGGTGATTGTGAGAAATGGGAATGAAATTAAAACATCTACTACTGCTGCTACAACTACTTCTAACTACAGACTTATACAGTAATTATCTTGCATATTACAGTAGGAGAAGAATTGGGAGAGGATAAACAAGGTAAATAAGAGACAGGAGGAAAAGAAATGCCCTCAACCCTCGAAGAATGAGGATGGAGGGACGCTTGGAAGGCAGCAGAGCCATGAGGCAGATAGGAAAGGGAAGAGGTATGAGTCCACCCTAAAGACAGTGGAAAAAGAGCGAAAACCAGATCCAGCTCAGGAATCCCTCAGGGTCATCAACTCCCGAACTCACCTGTCGTGAGCCCTTGAGGTTGCAACACTACCCAAGGTACACCATTCATGGTGGGGATATACACACCGTCTCCTTTGCGGCCTTGTGCAAAAAGTAGGAGATGCAATGAAGAGAAAAGAAGAGATCTGCCCCCTCAAAGAATGAAGGTATAAAAAAAGGTGAGAAAATGAAAGACACCCTAGGTCTCATCTACCCTATTACTGTCTGAGTTTGAAGGGAACAAGAGCTGACCAAGAGAGGTCGACAGGAAAGATGACAGGGAGCAATTCAGCATAACCCGTGGTCACCAACCCACGTTCTACTAGTTGTGAGCCCTTGAGGATGGATAAACCAGAAGCTGATGGAAGTTCAATAATGCAAGATTCCCGGAAATAAACTTCAATAACGATAATGGCCGTGAAGGTCTAAAAACTAATGTTATTCAGATTATTTACAAAGTAAAAATACTGTACTAGAAAATGCATAAACCTAATCAGTGTTTTTTTCCCTTTTCCCTTTCAAATGTAAGATCAACACTGTCTAAGCCTAGTTCAATGGAATAGAACTATAACATGGCATAGAATGCAATGATTTAGTATACAGGATATATGAAGCGCCTAGAATCAAAACCTGCCAAATCCATATTTTATGAAAATTGAAATAAGCATTGTTTCATATAGCTTTTGCTGCGCTGAATTCATTAAAACTATTATTTTGTTACAAAACCCGCTACATCCTACTGTAAAATGAAGTCAAAGTTGAGGCTTAGTTGTAATATCCGCCAAGTCCAACAACAGTTTCGCCATTTTTGGTCACAAAACCCGCCACATCCACATCAGCCAATAGGAGCACCCAGATCCACCATCTTACCTTCCATGATGCTTTGCGAAGTGTGTACTCTTTACCTACGTGCATTAGTCGGAGAATGTACCCCTGCCTGACGTGATTAGAATGGTTTATGTTGTTGTACTTTCTGATAATTTGTTTTGGATAATTTTGACAAAGAACGAGAAGAACAATAACATTCTGGTCTGGGTGATGTTTTCCACAGAACTGACATTTGCGAACACAAACGTGTCACGAAACCTAATTTTGATATGACTCACGTAAAGCCAGAAGCCATAAACAGAGGGATTGTCCTTCAGGCACAAGAAGTGAAAGATGTTTCGAGACTGCTTTCGAAGCATTCTGGAGAAAGATGGAGGGAAAATGTAGAGCTGCAGTTTTATTGCAATCTGCAAAGTCGTGGCGAACACGAAGAGAATGATGATTGAGAAACTACTATTGAGGATGAGGTAGAAACAGAAATTGTGTAGCTATAACTTCCAGTAAAGAATGTGATTTTAAAGTTGAATGACGATAGTTTTGTCTCTAAAGGCCTGGACCATAGTAATTGAATATCAATTTAATTTAACACTTTTCCTTATTATTGTTCAGTACTGTAGGCTACAGTATTGCTGGTCCCGTGGTGTTGGGATAGCGCGCCTGCCTCTCACCCGGAGGCCCCGGGTTCGATTCCTGGCTCCGTCAGGGATTTTGGAAACTGACGCGAGGGCTGGAACGGAGTGCACTCAGCCTCGTGAGGACAATTGAGTAACTGACAGTGAGGCAGGGTCCCGATCACGAAAACCAAGATTAACGGCCGAGGGGACCCGATGCGCTGGTCATGCGGCACCCCAATATCTGCAGGCCAAATGGCTGGGGATTAGGCCCTTCACGGGCTGTAGTGCCAGGGGTTATTTACTGTACAGTATTATTACCCTTTCAGGAATTGATTGCCGGCGGTGGAGATGGGAACTACTCTTTATGTAATTGTGTCACACTTCAGCTTGCTTCGTTGACAGGTACAGTTGCGCGTGTAGGATATGACTCAACTCCAGTTTTGGATTTAACTGTCCATGGTGACATGAGCTCCTGTGACGCTTATCTGACGCAATGCAGCGTGACCTATGTGCAGGTTGCACTCTGTCATCGCTGTGTCCTCCGCTTCGCCCCGCAGAGCTCATGCTACAATAAACATAAACGCTGCCACAGCCACACTCAGCGGCAATCAAATCTTGAATGGGTATTATGAGTTTTATTCTTTTTCTGTTTATTCTAATAAAACACAACCGCTCCTTAAAACAACAATAACAACAACAACAAAACACAAAAATTATACGATTTTTTAAATTTTATAACCTATATTTAGTTAACTTTCATTCAAATATTAATTTCTGAATAAAGCTTACGCAGTTTCTACAATCTCTTCGCAACTTCAAATGTATTAGGGCTCTTTGGTATCAAAACCTGCCAAATCCAAATCTTAGTAACAAACCCCGACAAATCCGAATTAAGTTATTGCTTTATATTTTTCTACATACATTTTTAACTATATCGGGGATCAGCTTCGTACTTCGTCACTGTTTTTAAAAATAATTCGTTCATTTTTTAGTGAAAAAAGTATTTCGTTTTGGGTATTGGTTCATTTGTGACAGATTTTGCCACTTTGCCGAAAAAGTGAAGGAATGGATTTGGCGGGTTTTGATTCTAGGCACCTCATATATACAATCAAGTTAGCTGCAAATAAAGGCTTTCAGCTATTAGGTAATGTAATGCACAAACAGCGCAAGCCATGTACAAGGTCATTATATCTGTGCGCCCCTATAAACACGGCAAGCTACTGATACAGCTCCCTCGCATTTGCACACCCTCAAATGCCGACTGACTGCGCCGGATTCGATCCCTCTATCTTGAGCTCAGCAGGCAAGAACGTTACCACTGAGCCACGCAGCCAGTCTTACTTTTCTTTACACTGAATAACATAGGTTATCAGATAAAAATTCCACACATATCCAAGTTCATGAGGCTAAATGACCATGATGCCCAAACTCCTCAGTGAAATAACACATTTTCGTTTTGACTAAGTGTGAATGATTAATTATGTGATAGTGAAGCTGGAAGCTGTCCTACAAATGCCAGTGGTGCTGATAGAATACAACCACCACCAAACATTCATTCATAACTGCCTTTTACAGTCGGGCACTTTAACTGGCAATAATGGACCCGTTCACAATCTATATCCTGGTTCTAAAGAACTAACCTACTTTGATTTTATGGTAAATGGAGGTGGCTCTAACTAAGCATCTTGAATTACACTAACCTCCAAACCTCTATGCTGAGTACAACCATGCGCAAGTTGAGAAGGCTGATAGTGAGTGGTTTGAGACGACACCTGATGAAGTCGAAGTTGTTTGGGGATTCTAGTATATGGGAGTCCATCAGAAATATCAGATATATCCTTTGGTAAGAGATTGTATGACATGCAAACATTTCAATAGTCTCATCAGGTATTGGCATATGACTGCCCACCGATAATGGGAGTGGACATCGAGAACTAAGAACTTCAGGTCTCCAGGGGTGTGAGAGCGAGTCTATGCTATAATTGAACTGTAGGGGATATGCTTGTAAAGTTTTAGATAATTATGAGTGAGGAGTTGTTTTTGAGTTAGGAGCCATTGTTCAAATCCATTTCCAGTCTTTGTCATAAACTAAAACGAGCAACCCGCCCCGGCTTCACCCAGAAATAATTATGAATGCATTACGTGATAAGCGCCTTTTCTTTCGATGTCAATGAACTACGACCTATATCCGTCTTAAGTCTCAGCATGATGGGTTAAAACCACCGACTGGATTATTAATTATATTATCATGGAGATGCATGTGCAACGAATTCTTGTCAGTCGTAATTTAAAAATGGCGAGGTGCATGAAACACAAATTCCCCTTCCGTCCAATCTTAACTTGACTGTGTATTTTGAGGAACAAAAAGTTCACAGGCGAAATGAAAAAAAAAAAGTCGAGTTGTACTTCCAGGGAAACTCCAAACACAACCACTCTTCTCTGAAGTCTTAACACGACTCGACAGTTTGATGCTGGCTGTATCTGCGGTAATAGGCTCGCCCGGTAGCTAGGCTGTAACTAGGGTGTTAGGCTCGCTCCTAACTAGGTCGTAAACTGTCGCCTCAGTAATTGAATGGGGATTGTTGGAAGAAATGAAAACTTAAAAACCCTTATAGTGGGTGATGTATTGAAGATAGAGATATGCTCTCCTGGACCTTTTTGTACAACTTTTCATGCTGGACAATTCTTACACTCATAGTATACCGTATTATATTTTTAACGGTTTGCCCAGCTTTAGCTTAAGAAGTGCATGGACGCCAGGTTCTTTTTTCTTCATCTTTTTCTCTGAAATCGTTACTGCTTGGCTTCCTTTGATCATAAAAAAGTTATTTTCTACAGAAACCTTCCTCGAGATATCCTTTACAGAATGGTGAAAACCGCATCAAAATCCATCCAGTGGTTCTCGAGATTACCCACGACATCCAAGAATCGGGGACTTTGTTTTATACTAAGTAGAGATAATAGGGTGAAAACTGGGGAGAACGCTGAATGGGACATCTGGAGCTGGCTGTGTCATGGTTACAGCTGGCTGTTCTTTGATCAGTATCAAAGAGAGGGGCTTGTTCTGGAAATATCTCCAATTGGGACCTGTTGAGTACCGTTCCTCGCACTGAAGACATACAATGAACTTTACCTGGTCCTTCTACGATAACATCGATATTTTGCCTATTTTAGCTATGCTTGAGTACCAAAGGATCGAAATCAGAAAAATATATTATATTTCAAAATGCCAATGTCCTATGTTCTTCCCAGGTACGAAAACTATACAAATCTTTGAAAATGTCAGCCATACTTGCTGGTGAAATGTCAGATATCAAGAAACATTTTACACTGCCTAATAACCCAAAAAGCTGTTATGAAGATTACTCAATCAGCCACGAGAGCCTACAGTATATTGCATCCTAGAACTGAGTTTTGGTTGTTTCTCATTTCAACTTTAGAGAATTAGTACTGCTTTGCATACCTGCTGTTGACAGGTTTATATTATAGGATAACAAACAATAGTATTTTACTCAATGTTTACACGACTGGCTAAAGAAGGGAAACCATGATCAGGCTGTTGACTCTGTTCAGCCAGCACCCTTGTACACAGTTCTACCTCTACTTCAATCCAAGGCGTGAGGAAGACTTGGGGGATTATTTTATAAGGTGTTAGCTGTAACTTACATACTGGTTCCTTTTGTGGATAATACAACAATAATTTCTATTTATGCATCTTTTCAATTTCCCAAACCCATTGGCTCCTGGTTCGGCCACTGTCTTGGCAAACCAGTTTTTGTGTTTCCCTATTTGTTTCCACTCTGTGTGGTTGTACATATCTGTATTATTTGTCTTCATTGCATTTATTCATTGTCAGGTTGGTTTAGTTTATGTTGATTAGTTGTCGTGATTTATTTGTTTTGATTGCATGTAGTATTCCCACTGCCGTGTTTCCAGTAGGATATTTTGGCTTAGAAGGTAATTTGGTATTTCTAAGTTGGCCACATTGATTCTTCTTTAACTTGTTTGAACTCTTTACTGTGATTGGCTGCTTTCGGCCTATCAGAGGCCTCTTTCTTGTTTTTTAAACTCTCTACTGTGATTGGCTGCTTCCAGCCTATCAGAGGCCTTCTTGCTGCTTGTAGCGATCAATCACGTGTTTCTTCTTCGTTGTTCTCTAAGTGTGGCCATGACACAATGCTGTGCTTCAACACTGGTTGTGATATATCAACAAGTATCCAGCTAATCATTTCTATAATTGGTGCTATCTTCATAGTAACCGTGCTTAGCAATCATGTCCTATGCACATGATTCATATTTTGTTTGGGCAGTGACATTACGGTGACTTTCGATCTCATCATCACCATGCTTGATGTTGATACGCGTCATGTCGACGAATTCTTCAATCCGCGGCGTCGGATAGTTTGTTATAATGTGTTTACTTCTATCTTCATTTACTGCCTAACAATTTGTCTTCACGCGTGTGAATAATGATGATGCTTCGTGTGATAAGTAATTCATCGTGTCTGGAAGCATGTTACAAGGCTAGGCATCATCACTAAATGGAGGTTAACGCTAGGCTAAACTGCTTTACTATTGTGACAATACCGTGCGATTGGCATATCCCGGTATTTGTATGATAGCAACTACTTTGACTTCCCGCAACATCACTGGAATGGAAGTTGACGCTGGGTTTAACTACTTTACTATTGTGACAATACCGTGCGATTGGCATATCCCGGTATTTGTATGGCAGCAACTACTTTGACTTCCTGCGTTTCACACATAATTTGTTTTATTAACAATTCATTTTGGGCTTACAGTATCGGCGCATCACTGTAAGTCAGTCCTGGTTCGACGACACATTCTCGTTCCATGCGACCTGTTTTTTCATTATTTGTTGCAACTCCACTTGTGTTGCATATTTAAATTATATCATTCTTTGGAACCGCCGTGTATTGCATGCCGTTCTATGATGTACTGATCTGCAGCTACGTTCAAGACAATATGTGTGTTTTAGGCTCAAGACATAACGTGTGTTAATTCTTAATGAGTGTTTCTTCAATTGTGTAAATTTGTGCTAGTGTTTCTCATATGTTTATGTGCCACCTTTGGATATTATGTTTTATGTGCCACCTATTTGATAATATATCTTATTATTAGTTAGTGGTGGTGTCGTGTCCTTTATGCCTTCCTGGATTTCCTTATTTAGTGACAATAATATTGTCTGGTCCTCCACATGTTTGCTAAATTGTCAAGCGACCTTTGTAAAGTCAACTCTTTGTATTATCACATCATTATCTAATGCTTTGGCCAACAAATTTTTATACATTGTCCACTATTACCAGAATACTCTTGGTGGGTTGTTGACTTCCCGCGTTGGCCAATACAGCTCCTATATCTGGACACATTTTTCTTTTTTATTCCTGCAGCTTCATTGACTTCATTGTCACTACGTATGAAATGAAATTGTTTTTAAGATTGGTGTGATAGTTCTAATTGTGCACATTTGTGAATAATGAAGTTATTTTGAAGTGTTTGTTTCAAATTAGTTGCAAATATTAAGATTAAAAAAATTGATACAATGAGCGACCATTATGTAAGTACAGTACATAGAGTATTCAAGCTGGATCAATTTTTCATAGTATTTAATTTCCTTTGAAATTTGATGCACTGTCAATAAGTTAACTCGCAGTATAAACCACCAAGATCCTTTTGGAAAACAGTTTCATTTCAAGGCATTAATATAAAAGTCCATTTCATAAATGCTGGTGAAATACATATCTTGCCACACACTTGCTAGGGCTTGCAGTGCTGTGATTTGCCATAGGTTTGGGACAGAGGCTGACTTTACATCTGGATGTCTGCGCATCATCATGTCGCAAAACAGACACAAAGTCGCAACAAATAGTGCCCTAATAATGACCGGTAGAATTCATATCTTACCACAAACTCACTAGTTTTATGGTGGCAAGAATCACAATCAGCTCTTGATGACACCAACCTTATTTCCAAGTGTGTGTACCATAATGATGTGATGCTGACTCCAGTGGTTGACAAAACTGTTGATGGCATCCAGCGGAATGAAAGTCTTATTGCAAAGGCTTGGAGAGGTTAAGAATTTCAACTAACCTGAGAGTGGCACCATATTCATCATGATACCTGCTCTTCCAAAAGGGGGAAAATATTTTCCCCCCAATTTCCTTCTTAGATTAGGTTACGGGATTATTCGATGGTGGGTAGTAATCCCACATACTGTGTATTTATGACTAGCAGTGCGATGGGTTTTAATAAAAAAAGCTACAGCTGAATAGACTATAGAGTATAAGCAGATGACCTTTTTATCTGTCCGAGCATCAAGCTTGATAGTGGTTTATACTCACCCTAAGCCTCCCTACCAATAAGTGTTTTGATTAAAAATGTATCCTAGATTTAAAGTTAGACTAACAAGAGAGCACAAGCAAAATTACAGATGAATTAGAACAACCATTTTCCCTCTATGAAACAACAAAACAGTATGCAGACGAAGCTAGGTATTGGTTGATGATGATGATGATGATGATAATTGTTGTTTTAAGGTGCCTAACATCCAGGTTATCGGCCCCTAATGGTCTGTGTGATAGCGAAAATGTCAATGAAGTGGAAACTAGAACGAAAAGTAAGTGAGCAGGAAAATTCTTACAAAAAGGAACTCAGATTGAAACTACTCACAAAATGGAGAGCGGTAATACGTACATAAGGGAATTTCAAATGAAAATACTCACAAAAGGAATAGATCGAAAAATATGCACAAAATGTAGATGAAGTTCAAAATACGTACAATATGCAACGTACAGTCGAAATACTTACAAATTGCAAGTGAAATTGAAATACTTACAAAATGCAAATGAGATTGAAAATACGCACAAAATGTAATTTAGATTCAAAATACCCACAAAATGCAATTGAGAATTAACTACTTGAACAAAGCGGGGTAGGTTGAAAATACAAAATGCAATTGAAATTGCTTACAAAATGTATGGTAGATTCAAACTTCTCAGTTGGATGGACAATACTTACAAAATGCAATTTATTGTGGTGTTGGAAGCCATATTTTCAGTGTTGCCTTAGTAAACAAGAGTTTACTGCTTTTCAGTCGGTCAACACGAATTTACATGCATTTAAATGCAATTTACATTGAAAATACTTACAAAATGTAATTTAGATTCAAAATACCCACAAAAATGCAATTAAGACTTAACTACTTGCAAAAAAGCGGTGTAGGTTGAAAATACAAAATGCAATTGAAATTCAAAATACTCACAAAAGGAACCCCCCCCCCCGATATTGAAAGACTTACTAAAAAGCAATTTAGATTGTCAATCCTTACAAAACGCAATCAAGGTTGAAAAACACTCACAAAATGCAACGTAGATCGAAAAGACTTACAAAATGCAACGGAGATTAAAAACACCCACAAAATGGAGGGGAGATGCAAAAATAACAGTGCGGGAATCTTAAAGGGAAAAGGAAATATAATGAAAAGAAAAACAACAGGAAAGTGAAAGAGGAGAGGGTTCGTCCCATAGGTAAGGGACAAAAGGGGGAAACCGGACCCAGCTCAGGAATCCCTCGGGGTCGCCAACTCCCGAACTCACCAGCTGTGAGCCCCTGAGGGTGTAGCACTTTCTAGGGTTCACCAGAAGTGGTGGGGCTACATACACCCTACCTCCTTGAGGGCCTTGAGCAGAAGGCAGGAGATGACAGGAAAAAAAAAGAAGGCTGACCCCTCGCAGAAGGAGGGTATCAGGAAAGATGAGACAAGGGCCAATTAAGGCGGGAAAGGAAGAGACTCCCTAGGCCTCGGATACCCTAATACCGTCGGGGTCGGAAAAGAACAAGAGTCGACCAAGTGAGGTCGACAGGAAAGAAGACGGAGAGGAGCCCGGCACAAGTAAGTGGAAGCAATGCCGGACTCATCTGGGGCCCCGTGGTCGCCAACCCACGTCCCACTAGATGTGAGCCCCTGGGGGAGGAAAGTGAAAGAGAAGAGGGTCCACCCCACAGGTAAGAGACAAAAGGGGGAAACCGGACCCAGCTCAGGAATCCCTCGGGGTCACCAACTCCCGAACTCACCAGCCGTGAGCCCCTGAGGGTGTAGCATTATCTAGGGTGCACCAGAAGTGGTGGGGCTACGTACACCCTGCCTCCTTGAGGGCCTTGAGCAGAAGGCAGGAGATGACATGAAAAGAAAAAGAAGGCTGACCCCTCGCAGAAGGAGGGTATCAGAAAAGATGAGACAAGGGCCAATTAAGGCGGGAAATGAAGAGACTCCCTAGGCTTCGGATATCCTAATACCGTCGGGGTCGGAAGAGAACAAGAGTCGACCAAGTGAGGTCGACAGGAAAGAAGACGGAGAGGAGCCGGCACAAGTAAGTGGAAGCAATGCCGGACTCAGCTGGGGCCCCGTGGTCGCCAACCCACGTCCCACTAGATGTGAGCCCCTGGGGGGGGGGGGGGGGGGGGGGCTAGGTATTGGTCCTATGATTAAAAATGCATAATAAATTAAAGTTCCCATTAAAAAAAACTAATGTTACATTTTATTTACATTAAGTCTTTGGTATAAAACCTGATATTCAATATTAATCATCTGGATTTTCATGGTGCCAAAGGTCTGTGTAATTCAGGTCCTACGATACATTATGCGCATTATGGGAGGGATGTATCCTGCAATGCTACTCGTGTCTTTCATTATCAATTCGTGATCAGACTCCTCCCTTGCGATCTGTTAAAGGTCAGTACAATACATTTGGTGTTCTCGCCACGTTGCCTGCAAGTGCTATAAAGCAACAGAGCGGCGATGTGCAACAACAATTTAAGAAAGAATGGGAGTTACAGTACTTTTTACGTCGGAACGAATTCTACGAAAACTTTCCCCATAATGAATTTCCTTGCCTTCAACACGAGGCCGCCAAACTTATGGGTCTGTTCGATATTAAAACGTAACAAACCGAGGTTCCGAGCAGGCATTTCAGATGAGAATTTGAGAAGTTGTTTACGCTTGTATGTAACACATTCATTTGCGCCTAATTGAAACAAGATTGTTAATGCACACAAACAAGACGTATTGCAAAATGAGAGCAGCAATTAGCATTCTTACAAAAAGGAACTCAGATTGAAACTACTCACAAAATGGAGAGCGGTAATACGTACATAAGGGAATTTCAAATGAAAATACTCACAAAAGGAATAGATCGAAAAATATGCACAAAATGTAGATGAAGTTCAAAATACGTACAATATGCAACGTACAGTCGAAATACTTACAAATTGCAAGTGAAATTGAAATACTTACAAAATGCAAATGAGATTGAAAATACGCACAAAATGTAATTTAGATTCAAAATACCCACAAAATGCAATTGAGAATTAACTACTTGAACAAAGCGGGGTAGGTTGAAAATACAAAATGCAATTGAAATTGCATACAAAATGTATGGTAGATTCAAACTTCTCAGTTGGATGGACAATACTTACAAAATGCAATTTATTGTGGTGTTGGAAGCCATATTTTCAGTGTTGCCTTAGTAAACAAGAGTTTACTGCTTTTCAGTCGGTCAACACGAATTTACATGCATTTAAATGCAATTTACATTGAAAATACTTACAAAATGTAATTTAGATTCAAAATACCCACAAAAATGCAATTAAGACTTAACTACTTGCAAAAAAGCGGTGTAGGTTGAAAATACAAAATGCAATTGAAATTCAAAATACTCACAAAAGGAACCCCCCCCCCCCCCGATATTGAAAGACTTACTAAAAAGCAATTTAGATTGTCAATCCTTACAAAATGCAATCAAGGTTGAAAAACACTCACAAAATGCAACGTAGATCGAAAAGACTTACAAAATGCAACGGAGATTAAAAACACCCACAAAATGGAGGGGAGATGCAAAAATAACAGTGCGGGAATCTTAAAGGGAAAAGGAAATATAATGAAAAGAAAAACAACAGGAAAGTGAAAGAGGAGAGGGTTCGTCCCATAGGTAAGGGACAAAAGGGGGAAACCGGACCCAGCTCAGGAATCCCTCGGGGTCGCCAACTCCCGAACTCACCAGCTGTGAGCCCCTGAGGGTGTAGCACTTTCTAGGGTTCACCAGAAGTGGTGGGGCTACATACACCCTACCTCCTTGAGGGCCTTGAGCAGAAGGCAGGAGATAACAGGAAAAAAAAAGAAGGCTGACCCCTCCCAGAAGGAAGGGATCAGGAAAGATGAGACAAGGGCCAATTAAGGCGGGAAAGGAAGAGACTCCCTAGGCCTCGGATACCCTAATACCGTCGGGGTCGGAAAAGAACAAGAGTTGACCAAGGGAGGTCGACAGGAAAGAAGACAGAGAGGAGCCCGGCACAAGTAAGTGGAAGCAATGCCGGACTCAGCTGGGTGCCCGTGGTCGCCAACCCACGTCCCACTAGATGTGAGCCCCTGGGGGAGGAAAGTGAAAGAGAACAGGGTCCACCCCACAGGTAAGAGACAAAAGGGGGAAACCGGACCCAGCTCAGGAATCCCTCGGGGTCAATCAGCCAACATGTACGGTACTAGTTTTTAATTGGTGTGTAAAATTAGTTGTATGTTAGCCATTGTAGAAACATTAGGTATTTTGTCTTTCGGTAAAGCTGTTATTGTACGATATTGGGCACAGCGGAAATATGTTGTCTTTTTCCTTTTTGCATAAGAAGGGAGACATGTAGACCCTACATGAATGACTATACATTTTGTTTGTGAATCAGTCCAGAGTTAACGTGAGCATAATTTTGAAAGGAAACGTTTTGCTGCTTGTTCCTAGCCCCTCCCTTCATATGACAAGCAATTTGATTAATGGAAAATAATATTTCACGAACAATACGTTCGGTGTTCTCGCCACGTTGTCTGCAAAATACATTCATCACCTACGATTTGACCTCTAAGCCTAAACGTTTCTTGAATGAGGACACTCCCCCACCGCACGGAGTGGAGGGGAAGTATGGACGTACGGTAAGGGAGGCAATGCACACCCGCTATTCTGAGACGCAAACTGTCTCCAAAGTGCGGCTCGACCTTGGATGGTGCTGCTCTAGGGTCTGCAATCTGGTAAGTAACAAACTACAGCTTTCTTGCAGGTCCTTCATGGTTGAAGGCAAGCCTAATTAAAATACCATTAAAGTAACATTTCTTACTGCAAATTGAAATACTATAATACTTCTGTTCAAAGTACCATTCACACTACAGATTAAGCAGCTTGCCCACATTACAACTTCAAGTTCATAGTCCAGGAAGTTTGATAGTTTGACACAGAGAATTCCATACCTACCTGCTGGAAAACACAAACTCCTACATAATCTTGACGCACTTCGGTTAGTAAACACATAACAAAATAAATCTCCTATAAGTGAAAAGGTAGATTTGAACATTAATTCATAAAAAATAAACAAACACAAATGAAAATTTTATAGTGTAACCTTGCAATGAATATGCCCATCTGCTCTTATCCCTTTTTCATGCAAATCCCTCAATGCCAACACAGAACCATGCACAGACTTCTTTCCAAAGACATTTAGCACACAAGGAAATATCACAGAGAAGAAGACGTAATCTAAAATCCTGCAGTAATATACTTTCATCTGTAATATTTCTCGATACTGTGCATCATGTTGCATGCATCAATTGTCACCTGGTGCTGGGGTGGCCATGACTGAAGGAGGCTTGCTAACAGTCACCAAATTGTCCAGGTTCACAAGTGCAGAATTCTCGCCCAGGAAGCTGTGGGGTGTCTTTTTAGCTGATGACTGCTTACTTTCTGTGAGCGTGTCTCCCAAAACACTCAAGTCAAAAGGATCAGGTGAGAGGGTTCCCCCTGTAATGCAATACCCTGTCTTTAAAAGACTTAACAGTCAGACTTATCACTGAAAAGAAGTCTATACATTAAAAGCCAATCAATCATGCATCCTCTCTATAGCAGAAGACCCCAATTAGATGCTCATATTAGTAGAATGACCTCTGAATAGTCGTTTGAAGTATTTAAAAACAGAGTATTTTTTTTATCCTCCTTCAGTTTTCATCCCTCCAAGGTGATAAGATGATGACTGGATGTGGGTAATGGGAGCAATGTAGGCAGTAAAAGCTGCTATGCAAAAGCACAGCACAGGTTTTTTTTTGAAAGATTAAAACACAGGACAAAACAAAAATTAAAAACATGCAGATTTTAGCACGATTTAGATCCCCTGGAGCTTACAACACAGTACACGGGAATTTAGGGACCAAAGAAAGACAAAGGATTTTTGTGCGTGTCTCTATTAAATCACAGTAGAATTAATACATTATAAATGAAACAGATGCCCCTACAAAACTAATAAAAATTATATCTTTGTACTTAAACGCTTTCGAATGACCCATGACTAGAGGTGTTAGTTTTTGTTAATTCGCGATAAAACGATAAGTCATATTTCGAGGTTAGGATGTTTTATTTTCACGTATTTACATGTTTCGTGCCGCCCAGGAGTGAAATTAAATCGCGAAATAACGCGAATTTTGTGAATAACACCACAAATACCGCAATCTGCGAAATAAAAACAAATTTTCATATTTTTTCCCCACACCAATCCGAACATTTTTGTCCACAAGCCGATAATCGAATTTGGTTGGTGTTCAATTCGAGAGAATGATCGATTGTATAGTTTCGCGAGGGGTAATACTACGATATACGTCATATTACGATATACTGTCGATATTCTCGTTACTCGTTGGATTTTAGCGCTGTGGTAAACAGCTGTTATATCGCGGCGTGAATAGTTTGGCCGACTACCTCCAAAACGTTATGTGATAGTTGTTCATAATGTAAACTACGTTTGCCTCCTGTTACATCGGTAGCGAGTGTAAATTATAGTAGAGAATTCTATATAATTTAATAAAAAGTGCGCAAATTGTGCGTTATCATCGAAGCTAGTGTGTTATTTGCGTGAATCAGTTGGCGACCACGTGTTCGTCGTATTAGTTCCGAGCTTAGCAGTACAGGAAGATGAGACGCGACGTAATTTAAATATGACACAAATTCAGAAATAAATTATGCGTGTGGTTACGAATTTATACTGGCGTGTGACTACAGTCAACCGTGTGATAACAGTGTTTGTTACTGGGCATCGCTCAGTTGAGTTTAAAAATGCCGAAGGTAGCTGTTTCTGCCACAGACAGACTTAAAGAATATAAGAATGAAGGATTTATAATTTCTTGTGGCATTCTTATGTGCAAATATTGTGATTGTCGGTTAGATTATCGCAGGAAAGATGCATTAGACAAACATTGCAAATCGGAGAAGCATTCAAAACGCCGAGAAAATTCGCGTCTTGAAGTTAGTGTTCCTAGAGTGGCCACCTTGAAAGAAACATTATCAAATGCTAGTCGTGTGAAGGATATGAAAGAAGAGTTTATTTTGGACACTACTACTGCGTTTGTGAAAGCTAATATACCAGTAGAGAAACTAGACAATCCTGCTATCCGTACTTGGTTTAATAAGTACGTTCGCGGAAGTGGAGATTTACCATCAGCAAATCAGATCCGTCAGAAATACATCCCCACGATTGGCGAAAGAAGGAGGGAAGAAATTAGGGAAGATATAAAAAACAAAGACGTGTTTCTGCTATGTGACGAAACAACTGACAAGAATGGTAGGTGTGTTTAAAACATTCTTTTTCGTCCATCAGTACCATCAACTGAAATGAACACCCATCTGGCTGCCTCTGTTGTTCTAGATTCTGCCAATAGCGTAAATTGCTCCAATGCGATATTAGACACCTTGAATTCCTATGAAATTGAACGGGAGCGTGTAGTGGCAGTAGTTACGGACTCAGCACGCTACATGACAAAATGTGTAACTACTCTTCAAGGATTGATTGAAGAATTAAGTCATGTCCAGTGCTGGGCTCATAAAGTCAATCTTATCGGCTGCGTATTTTAAAACGAGCTGGACGAATTGAACATGTCTATAGTAAAGACAAAGAATGCCTTTTTAAATACGCGAAAAAGAAAAAGCAATTACGTTGCATTTCTAAGGGAGAAATATGAAAACACAGAAAAAGAGAATGAAATTCTAGCTTTCCCAATGCCTGTATGTACAAGATGGAATTCATGGTTTAAGGCTGCAATGTATATGGCCACGCATGTGGAAGATCTGGTAGAATTTTTCAAAACATTGGAAGATTCAAATTCTGGGGTCAAATTTTTCCAACAAGCATCGACTTCAACAATACAATTTATACAATTACAAGCATTGTATGTTTCTGTTGTTGGTGCCTCTCTTATGGACTTGCTTAATTTCTTGGAGGGATCTAAGTACCCAACAATTCACTTACTGGCTGGGAAGCTAGATGACCTTGAGGTAAAGCTCAAGCTATTAGGCGATGGTGGAATGTTCAATCATACGATCCTCCAGAACTTGGAACAGCTTCCTCAAAAGATGCAGATAAAGGTTAAGTCCAAGCTTACGTGTGTTGCCCAGTCAGCTCTAGTGAAAGTCAGGACTTTAAGGACCACGGATCCAGCCAGGAAGACTGTAGAAGCCATCGGGTCATTGTTTGATCCTCGGCATGCACCTAAGAACGTATCTCCCACAGAACTGCTCCAATTTAAGAAGAATGCCCCATTTCTTACGAAGATGGAGTCTCAACAGTTTTTAGAGGCTCACAGCATTTACCTGACTGCAATCAAGAACCAACTGCGTCATGAAGATAATGTGAATGTTCCAGAGATCCTCATGGAATTAAGGCCTGCTCACCGAGACTATGCAACAGCTGCATTAAAGTGTGTGTGGTATCCTTGTTCAAATGTGGATTCTGAAAGGTCATTTTCGAAATACAGTCTCATAGTAAGTGATAGGAGGCAAAAAATTGACAGCTGCAAATGCTGAGACTTTAACCATGATCTACTTCCAGTGATTTCACCGCAGTATTTGGATAAAACTGAAAAAGGTATTCACTGAAATGTGTTTTGAGATGGTGAATGTAAAATAAAAATGTGACTTCCATATAAGTATTATCTCATTCTTCCATAGCCATGTTTAACGTTTTACCCTGCTGTTTTGTTTTTTACTTTGTTTTATTAATTGTTTATATTTTTAAATGCACTTATTGTACAAACCTTATCGCTTTCCAAATTTTGACATGTCATCCCCCGAAAAAATAATAAAAACACAAAACACCACCTTTTGAATTTTAAATCAACAAATCTTCAAAAAAATAACAACACTTTCTAACACCTCTACCCATGACTTAAGATAGAGAGATTAACCGTCACATAAATCTACAAGCTCCCTTCCTTCTTTCCTTCCTGTAGTCGAACTCTCCAACCAGATGTCAATCATAGGTCAGAACAAACTATTATGTCTCCCAAGTGCTCTAAATTCTGAAGGTGCCTAAAATTTTGAGGATTCGGAAGATGTTTTGTAATCGATTTCAATCATCTAAAAGAATTCTTGTACTCTATTGGTACACGGTGTCTCCAAAAACTTTCCTCCCTAAGTAGGCACAGGGTGACCCTTCCTGTTCTTTCCCTAGGGTGATCTGCCAACCTATCTTCACTCCAAACTAACCCTTTTGGCACATCTCTGTCATCTTAAATGTCCTTCCGAAATAAAAAATTTTGGCTACTGTTATAACAAACATACAGTAGTCAATTCAATATGTGTTCTATATACATATCCCAATTTTGGGAAAAATTATTTGGGCAATTAAATATAAATAATACTGCCTTCCTCAATTTCTTACACCTGATGATGCTTTCAGAATGGTTAACTTCGGGATTGTTAACATTCGACATGGTTCCGTATTGACCAAGTATATAACAGATAAAGAATTATCCTTTTTGGTTCCACCTAGTCAGTATTGACTGATACCTGATGATGATGCATTCTACCAATGCTACATCGACATAAGTCTTAAACAGAATTGGTGGTTTCTTGGTTGGTTCATCAGTTTATGGGCTGCGACAATGCGGTCATGTAGCCCTTGTGTACTTTGGGTGTGTGTAGATTCTGTCTGATAACCGGTGTTAATTGTGATGGCTGTATTAGTGTGTGTTATCTGTTTTTAATTCAAGTAAGGACTGCTGACATTCAATTTTCAAGTAGTTCCTACTTTTGCTACCAAACGCCACCATCAACAGCAACTAGTTCTGAACTTGGTTACTAGATGCCACCGCAGTCGGCTCCTGGCGACGAACGTTGGAACCTAAGAGTGTTAGTCAAATCTAACCTATAATTTAGCTTCACACAAGTGTAATTAGTGGAAGGTTCTTTTCTTCTTCGGATGCCTATCCATTAATGGATGTTAGCGACCACCATGATGCATTTTTTGCTTATGAACTGCGATGTGGAATAATTTATCGATGCAGGGTAATCCTGTCCACTGTTTTACGTTATCCACCCAGGAAATCCTTCTTCGGCCCCTTCCTCTTTGACCTTCAATCTTTCCTTCCAGTATCAACTTGGGAAGTCAATATTTAGTGTTCCGTAAGATATGTCCCAGGTACACAGTTTTTAGTCTTTTAAAGGTGCATAATAAGTTTCGTTGTCTGTTTATTCTATGCAGTACTTCAATATTAGTTATTCGTGCAGTCCATGGTATCCTCAGCATTCTGCGGTAAATCCACATCTCAAAGGCGGCCTCTATCTTCTTTGTTGTTGCTGCATTTATTGTCCATCCTTCAGACCCATATAGAAATACAGTAGAACGTCGTTTATCCGGATGTCGAACAACCGGAACATCAATTATCCGGACGAGCAAAAAAAAAACTTAAGCAGCGCGCGCATACTGTTGATATGTGCAAGCGCGCGCTACGCAATAGTGAGTCCGTTCTCGTTTACCGTTGTTGTCTCTTACCATTTGGTTACTAAATAATGTTTCAACTTGTTATGCGAATGTGTGTACTGTATTCCGTTGTGAAAATGGCTTCTACAAGTGGAAAAAAGGACAAACAAAATCGCTATGTTTTATCGATTGAGAAGAAGGTGGAGATCATTAATAAATTGGATAAAGGTGAGAGTGTACAGTCTTTAATGAAAACTTACAATGTTGGAAAATCCACAATTTATGATTTGAAGAACCGAAAAGGTGAAATTCTGAATTATGCATCAAAGTTAGATAGTAAGAAGGGTCTAAAAAGAGAAAAAACCATGAGATCAGCTGCGGATAAACAATTGGAAGAAGCGGCGTACTTATGGTTTATTCAGAGAAGGAGTAAGGGAGATCCGATTTCTGGACCATTGTAGTGTGAAAAAGTGTTGCAGCTAAATGAGAAGCTTGGTGGTTCTCCGGATTTTAAAGCTAGCACAGGTTGGTTGAAGAATTTCGAATCACGCCATGGCATTCGTGAGTTGGAGATTGAAGGAGAAAGTTTATCAAGTGATAAAACTGCTGCTGAGGAATTCAAAAATAATTTCTTAGAACTTTTGATTGAAGAAGACTATTCTTTAGATGACGTGTATAATGCTGATGAAACGGGATTGAATAGGAGGTCACTACCGCTCGAGTCGCTCGCTTCCAAGAGAGAAATGAGAGCTCCTGGCTTCAAGGTCTGTAAAGAACGAGTAACAATTATGGTGTACGCAAATGCTAGTGGTACTCATCGTCTACCTCTCCTCATGATAGGAAAATCAGAAAAACTGCGTTGCTTTAAGAATGTAAAATGCCTTCCTGTAGGCTACAAGGTCCAAAGAAATGCTTGGATGAATGCCGAGATATTTTATGACTAACCAAAATAAATTTATTCCGGATGTGAAGAGATTCAGGGAAGAGAAAAGAAAACATGGTAAAGTGTTCCTTTATCTTGATAATGCACCATCTCATCCAGATGTTGATCAGTTGAATGAGATAGACGAGGATTTTGAAGTGAGATATTTGCCCCCTAATGTAACGTCTCTTATACAGCCAATGATCAATGGGTGATAGAAAAGCTTAAGATGATGTACAAGAAGGAAATTTTACGTCGTTTACTGTTGGCAGAAGATGAAGAGAGCGTGAAATCATTTTCAAAAAATATTTCTCTTAAGGACTGCTGTTACATGATAGCTCATGGGTGGAACACTTTAACACCACAGAATCTTCGAAATGCATGGAATAAATTGGTAGGAGAAGAAGAGACCGTTAGACCACTTACAGTGTTGATGAAGATTTGGATGAAATGACAAATGAGTTATTCCCACAAATTGCTGGATTTTCCAACTGTGATAGAGAAGACGCGCAAGCTTGGTTGGAAAGTGACAGTGACCCAAGCTTTCAAATCTTAGATGATGATGAAATTGTTTCTCGGGTGCAAGAAGTAAATGGTGATGAAGAAAAAGATGAAATCTTAGATGAGAAAGATGAAGAAGGACCAAGTCATGGGGAAGCTTTTACTGCATTAGAAACTGCGTTATTGTGGTATGAAAAACAGGAAAACAGTAGCTCATCTCAACTTCTTTTATTGAAGAGAATGCGTGATTTAGCTGCTAAGAAAAGACGAGGAAATCTTGTACAAAAAGAAATTTCAGATTATTTTGTCAGCAATGTAGAGTAGACCTTTCATGTAATGTACAGTACCATAAATGTTTTGTTATTGCTATTCATTCAATAAATAAGAATTTTAAAATATGTAGCACCACAATGTACTGTACATGTTCTTTCCTATGAAATAAACGCATTTTCGATTATCCGGAACACTTGCGGTCCCAATTAGTCCAGATAAACAACGTTCTACTGTACAGACCAAATGTAGCAGCTTACAAACCGAAGTCGAAGGGCTAGATTTAAGTCCATACTTGTGAGGATTTTCTTAAATTTCACAGAAGCATTACGGACATTCTCTATACGACATTTTATCTCCATATCTGATCTCCAATCCTCACATAGCCATGTTCCAAGGTATTTGAATTTATCTACTCTTTGTAATGAGCAGCCATTAAATTGGAGATATGCATTTTTTTTAAAGTCAGGCTGACGTGTGACAATCATGAAATGAGTCTTTTTTGTATTGATGTTCAGACCTTGCATATTGCTGTATTCCCCTACCACGTTAACTAGATGCTGAAGATCATCTAAATTATCTGCTATCAAGACTGTATCATCTGCATAGCGAATGTTGTTGATGAAGACTCCATTAACTTTTATGCCTATTGCTACATCACCAAGTGCTTCTTGAAAGATACTCTCAGAGTACAAATTGAATAACAGAGGTGACAGAACGCACCCTTGTCGGACTCCTCTACAAATATTAACCAAGTCAGTGATCTCATTATCAAACTTAACATGTGCCGTCTGATTCCAATATAAATTTTCTATACTACGGATATCTTTCTGATCTATATTCAATCGTCTTAGAATTTCCAGAAGTTTGTGATGTTGTACCCTATCAAACGCTTTTTCATAATCAATGAAACTAAGATCTACATCTGTATTCTGATGATAGCATTTTTGCACCAGAACCTGTAGAGCAACTATTGTCTCTTTTGTACCAAAACCTTTTACATGACATAAATCTATGACAAGGGACCCCGGCTTTACTTCCCCTCCAAAGAAAGGCATACGGATGGATTTTTAACGCTTTTAAAAAATCCGACGACTTCGGCCGGGTTTGAACCCGTAACCTTGGGCATAGAAGCTTAGCATGCTACCAACTACGCCACCGAAGCCGCCCAACAAAAGATTACCAGGATCAAAATAAACGTGGTTTCTTGCATCTCATTTCAAACCTCTACAGGTATACTGTAGAACTCGGAAAGCCACAGGTAACAACAGTGCATAGCATAATACTAAATTACTGATTATTTAGGATTTGATAGCTGGAAATGTCTCAAAAAAACACAGAATTAAAATTTCCTATTTCACAAATATAATTAATTAATGCAGAGAATAAATTTATAGAAAACTAGCTTATCACTTGCATTGCAGTGCCAATGAGACCTAGAGCTCCTTATAATTAGGGTAGTAACACAGTTTTCTATATAGTTTGTCAGCAATGTAGATCTCTCATTAGAAATGGTTGCCCAGAGCATTTTTGAGGATCAGGTGAAGGTGCTCCATAATGGAATAACTGGTCAGGTTCTTTACCGAAATAACACCTCACTTGATAACTCGAATGATTGTGTCCTTGTGTCAACACTCTTTGGTCTACACTCAGGGGCTAGGAAAAATCAAGGTACTAGCGCAACTTGCCCCAGGATCATCTTTGCTGGAGTTGAATATCTCCACCTTGGGTTTGACACAAGTGGACCACTTTTCACAACTTGGAAGAATCTTGCCTAGCTTTCTCAACAATTTTATTTGCTTAACATTTGGAACTTAATCTTATGGCACTTGTTTTTAGACATAGAATAATATTCCAAAAAATATATATGAAGTATATTTTTTCAAGATTTCAACCTTTTTAAAATTTATTTTTAAATTTTTTAATCATCATCATCCTTTTCCGTCTCTAGTTTCCCGGGTGCGGTAGACAAGTGCTCGCCACTGCTTTCTGTCATTGTAAAACTTTGGTTCTACAACTTCTTCCCATTTCAGCCCTTTTTTTTCTCCACTTCTGATTTCACGTCTCAATCCATCGTTTTCTGGGTCTTCCCCTCGGTCTTTTCCCTTTCAGTTCTATACTGAAGTAGTCCCTTGCTGTTATTCATTCACATCATATGTCCATACCACTGGAGTCTACGCTTCCCTATAACATTTGCAACAGTTTCCTGTATCCCAGCTTCTTTCCTATTTGTTTCGTTCCTGATCTTGTCTTTTCTGGTCTTTTGATTCATGGTTCTAATGAATTTAATTTCTGTTGCTTGGATTTTGTTAAGGTCTTTATCCAGTAAAGTACATGTCTCTAGTCCATACACCAGAATTGGTACAAAGTAAGTATTGAACATGGTTAATTTTGCTTTCAGGGGTATGTTGCTGTCCCATAGTAGGTTTCTCACTTGACTGTAAAAATGTGATGCTTTCTGTGTCCTGTTCAGTATTTCTTGCTGAACAGTGTTATCCTTTGAGATGGTGCTTCCAAGATATTTGAAGTTGAAGACAGAGTCTAATTTAGTTCCTTCCAAAAAGATGTTAGAATTGGTACCGTCTCTGTTGATAGTCACTTCTACAGCTTGGTTTTGCTGATGTTTAGCTGGAACTCCTTAAACTTGTTGTTTAACATGCAGAAAAATGACATTGATTTTCGTAACAGTATAATTGGTTGGTTCTTAAGTTTAGGGGCTGCGACAACGTGGTCATGTAGCCCCGTGTTCTTTGGGTGTGTGTAGAATCTGTCTGATAACTGGTGTTAATTGTGATGACTGTATTACTGTGTGTTATCTGTTTTTTAATTCAAGTAAGGACTGCAGACTTTTGAATTTTTCAGATAGTTCCTACTTTTGCTGCCAAACGCCACCGTCAACGACTCCTAGTTCAGAACTTAGCCAGCAGACGCCACTGCAGTCGGCTCTTGGCAACGAACATAGGAACCTAATAAGAGCGTTGTTTACATTCTTAACCTATAGGCCTACAATTTAGCTTCACACAGGTGTAATTAGTGGAAGGTTCTTTAACATGCCATATATCTATGACATGGGACCCCCGGCTTTACTTCCCCTCTGAAGGAAGGCATACTGAGGGATTTTTAACACTCATAAAAAATCCGACAACTTCGGCCGGATTTGAACCGGCGATCTTGGGCATAGAAGCTCGGCATGCTACCAACTACGCCACCGAAGCCGCGGCTAACTAATAAAAATTATTATGAGTACTAATATTATTAGCTAATATTATCAGTCAGTTTTATGAAACAGGTCCCTGGCCCTGCATGGGGGGGGAGGCTGCTATGGTTTTACTACGCCCTCGTCCTGTCCGGGCCCGACTATGGTTCTGCGGCATACGGTTCAGCAAGGCCAGCAACCTTGAAAATGCAGGACTGTATCCACCATAGTGGCGTTAGGCTGGCAACCGGTCACCCCAATTCCTAACTTACTTGCTGAATCTGGTATCCCAACATTTATTTATACGTCAGCTCTTCAGTACCCAATGCACCCAGAGGTATGCAAACCTGCCTTGTGCCACCTGTTGGGCTGGTATTGGACTAACAGCTCATGTAATGAATAGGAGTGGCTGTAGGTCCCTGTATGATCTGGACACCTAGTGAGGTGCCTCCGTGGCAAGTCCCACATCTGGAAATTTGGTTACATCCACACCAAGGTCCTAAGGTGAACTTGAATGCCTCCATTTATCGGAGGCAATTCCACAGCATAGTTCACCTATTTCCAGACGTTGGCATTCTCTACACAGATGGTCCAAAGGTGGACGAGAAAGTGGGTTGTGCTTACGTCATCAATGGTGCAAATACCCCAGCATTTTACAATGTCATCAGCAAACACTCCAAACAACGTAGGAATTCAGTAATTAACACCGACTACTTACAATAATTGAAACTTCGTTGGTCTAAGCATATCACTGGAAGAAACTCATTTAATATACCTACTGCACAGCTAATTTTTAATCGCGCCTATCCTTGGGGGCGAGTGCGCTCTATCGGCAACAAGAGGAACTTTTTCAATTATACCGCAGCCATGGGTTTACTAACTGGCCGGTATATAGCGCAGCTCGCATATAGTAAGTCGTGGTTAGCTCCGGCATAGTTCAACTGGTTGCTAGTAGATGTCACTCGCGCAGATCCGGTGTTGTTTTAATTAAATAAAATTCCTCTCGGCACGCCGGAAGGCGGGAGGTAGATTTCACCGGGCAAACTAGGGGATAGGCTACAATAGGCAATACATGCAGGTTTTCGTAGAAGGATCAGACCTCATTTATTGTGAGAAAGTATTTTACAATTGGAGCTTACTTAACTTTTTTTATTCGTCTTTCTATGCACATTTTTAACATTTTATAGTCTTATGGGGACGGTAACCTTCTCGTCATTTGGGGTCCATTTTTATAATTGCGGTCACACTGTCCTTATGCAAGGTTTCAACACTGATGTGTAACTGTCTAATGATCTGTTACTTCTTCACGCAAAATTTCATCTCCTGCGAAGATGTTGGTTGGTTCCTCAATTTAGGGGCTGCGACAACGCGGTCATGTAGCCCCGTGTACTTTGGGTGTGTGTGTAGAATCTGTCTGATAACCGGTGTTAATTGTGATGACTGTATTGGTGTGTGTTATCTGTTTTTTAATTCTAGTAAGGACTGCAGACTTTGAATTTTTCAAATAGTTCCTACTTTTGCCGCCAAACGCCACCGTCAACGACTACTAGTTCAGAACTTGGCTACTAGACGCCACCGCAGTCGGCTCCTGGCGATGAACGTAGGAACCTAAGAGTGTTGTTTACATTCTTAACCTATATAATTTAGCTTCACACAGGTGTAATTAGTGGAAGGTTCTTTAACATGTCATAAATCTATGACATGGGACCGCCGGCTTTACTTCCCCTCCGAAGGAAGGCATACCGAGGATTTTTAACTCTCCTAAAAAAATCCTACGACTTCGGCCGGGTTTGAACCCGCTATCTTAGGCACATATCCCAGCTTTAATAAATTTTATTAAAGCGTAATGGGCCTTCTTTTTTTGTACTTCTATCTAAGTCACTTCTCTGGCAGTTTAAAATCCACCGGTCACATCTACTGTACAACAACACATCGGTATTGTTCTACTAACCAAGTAGTTCCGTGAAGGACTATATAGCCTATTTTCATACATTCTATCTATGAAAATTGCCTCTATCACCTTACAAAATTTCAGTTTGATTCCTGTAATAGATTCGTAGATATTGAGAACCGTCAAAATATTTCAGATGGTCGCTATGTTGGATTTTTTAAATATGTACGCCTTAGAGTTTTGTACTATTACCATGAACATTATTGTGTAGGTGTATTATTCAAACTTCAATCGCACGATTAGGGCACAAAAAATAAAGTCAAGATTTTAAAATTTCACACAGCCGCCATTTTGTGGTTATGAAAACCATTGAAATAAATTAGATGCCAGTGGATTAAAATTTGTATAAGCATATACTGTACCAAGTTTCACTACACTTGGATGGTTAAATCGCGAGAAAAGTCTATTTAAATATTTAATCTTTACTTGCCACCATGCTGGATTTGTGCTCACCTGGTTATTCGAAGTCCCATAGGTGAACTAATGTTTATACTCTCAATATATACAAAATTTCGGTTTGATTGCTGTCATAGATTAATAGATATTGAAAACCGTCTGAATATGTTGGATGGTCGCTATGTTGGATTTTAATATATGTAGGCCATCGAGTTATGTACTATTAGATGAGGATTATTGCTTGGGTTCATTATTCAAACGTTGACTTCGATCGCATGATTAGGACACAAGAAATAAAAACATAATTTTAAAATTTTGCACAGCCACCACCTTGAGGTTATGTAAACAATTGAACTAAATTAGATGTCAGTGCTTTACAATGAGTATAAACATTTGCTGTACCAAGTTTCACTGCGTTCAGATTTTTAAATCACCAGAAAAGTCTATTTAAATGTTTCAATTTCGCTTGGCCGCCATGTTAGTTTAGTACTTAAAAAGTTTTTGAAAGTCACATAGGTAACATTTAGTTGTGCCCTTTGTCACAGTACAAAATTTAATTGTGATATCAGTAATAGTTTCAGAGATATAGAATGCAGGTGAAATACTTCGCAGAGCCGCCATGTTGGATTGGTTAGACGTAATAAAATTTGAAGGGCACGGGGTCGGGGTAGGCCAAAATAGTACTATGACCTTACCAAGTTTCATTGAAATCTCTCCAGACGTTTAGATTTTATTAGGAGGGGACACACACACACACACACACACACACACACGGACGCACACACGTACACTAACACACGGACAAAAGGTGATCTAATAAGCCTATTTTTTTAAATGAAAATAGGCTAAAAAGAAGGAAAAAAGCATAATATTGTATTTTACATCACTTAAAATATGAGTTACGCGCCTGAGAAAATTAGGGAATACTACAAAAACGTTGTTACTGGAAGAATATTGAAGGACACACTATAACTACTTACACATTCTTGTTAAGGGGGAAACTGAAGAATGACCGTGAATTCTTCCGCATTTCATAATTATTGTAGCCATACACAGCACGCACATATCTTTCAACTCATGTTAAGAAGATATATCAATAAATCAAACTCACAATTAATCAAGCAACTCCAAACACGTAAACAACAACACAAAATCCGTTAACTTATGGATATGCTCTTATGCCGGGGCAAGTTACCACCAGGTCGCACCGCTAGATAGTGCTCGCGTTGTTGTCCCTCGATATCCAGCTGACTCCTACTGTATTTGGTATAGGGACAAAAGCATGTATAATATTATTTGGGCAGTAAGCCTGTGCAAACAGGAGAAAAAGTACAGTATTTGCTGGTTGTAAGCCTGCTGGCTGGCCGACCTACTCAATTTTCCTCATTCGTATGTTACAAGCTAGTTCCAACATCAAATCAGAGCTTTAACATCACATGCAAACAAAGTGAAGCGGACTAGACTAAAGGTTAATAACACCCATGGGTAGCTACTGCTCACTGCACTGTCTTTGGTGGATGGTAATTCCTCATTTAAAGTATTCCTAACATACCAAGGAGGAATATCAAAAGTCTATAAAACTTCAGAAATGGAATATCCCTCCCTACTATGTACTGTTTAGATTCCAAAAATTCAAGTCAGCCTTCATGAGCAAACTGTCAAGTGACTAACATGACTCAGGAAATAACACTGTACTTCTGATATGGATCTAGGCTTTTTCAACCCAATTCACATGACAGTGGTGCCAGTTAACAATTGATATACTGCTGTATCCTATGATTTCAAACCCTTGCAAAAAGGTTTAAATTTTAATGATGAAAGGTTGATATTCTTGATAAAGTACCCCTTAATTGAACAATCGCAATCATAATCCAAAATGGAGGGGATCCCTCATGAACAAACAGGATCACCAGGGGTACAAATTCAAGAACTGCACAATGAAGCACATGCTACATATAAATTCACAGATAAATAACACTGCATAATGTTAAAAGATTTTAGAGACAAACAAAATAACTCAAACAGGACATTACACACTCTATTTGGGGTTATACAAAACAACTCACTTTTGCTAACAAGTAACCTCAAAAAGCACATAAAAGGCTGACAAACGTTACTGGAATATCTCACTGCAGCATTCTTTCGAACTCAAACCAATAAAAATTAACTACATTATAGCTATATAGCTACATGCAACAGAAAGCTTTCAGGATGAACCAAGCATATACTTCATCTAGAAAATTATACGAGAAATAGAATCATGCAGAAGCCAAAATGTGATGTAGTTAGGACATAGAGAATTGTCTTTGGATAATACTAAAACCTAGCCATATCAATCAATCATTTCCTCTTCTGAGCACTTAGGTAGAAGTACTGTCCCTACTACACCACTGAAGGAGTCCTACCATTATTATTCAGTGTGTTGGCATTGCTGATGAGATGGTTAGCAGTTAACGGACGTTCTCGATTGCTGATTATGTCAAACTCGTCAAGGTCACCTCCTGTAGGACTCACAGGACTCGAGTGGTCAGTATTCGTACTGGGTGACCACGGATCCTGACGGACAGCAGCGACAGGTGGCGGAGGTGGTGGTTGAGGAGAGACAGCTCTCCAGGGATCCACTGTGGCTGATGGAGAAACTACTGGACAATACATCAACACCACATAACATGACATCACAAAACATCACAGGACATTGCATTTGATACACTCCATCTATTACATTGTATCCAGAGCAACTTCATACCCGACAATGGTGCCATTATAAGAAAGAAAGAAAGAAGAGATGCAAAACAATGATAAAATGCCAAATTTCAGCAATTAACCAACTTCTACCGCAAATTATTTGTTACACAGGACTATAGAGGTAATACTCAACTTATTTTCTTTTCAAGCACTAATTTGTATTAAAGAAATATGTTTGGAGAAAACTAATTAGCCCCCAATTAGAACTTGTTAAAAAAAAACCTAGTTATAACGATAGTCCACACTGCACCCCACTAGCTTGTCACCACGTTATATGTTAAACCATGACGAATAGAAATAAACAGTGTCATCACTCCGCTACTTAAGCATTGTAGTTCATGGTCCAGCCAGTGTGTGGCGCGGAAGTCGCGACGAACCATAAGCACGTATGACAGTAACCCACGAGGTTAGTACTGTAATATCCTGTGCGCGAGAAGTCATATTATTCGAGGGAATTTGTTTCTTTGTAATAATTTACGAATGTCTGTGCAGTGCTTTGTGTGTGCAAACAACTAAGTTTTCTGTTGTTTCGGGAAAATGTCGTAAAGTTTTGTTCCTGGAAGTAAATCGGGTTACGAAGAAAATCTGATGGTAGACATTTTTCACACCGCCAAAAGAAACAAATCTGTTTTCGAAATGGGCGAGAGTTTTTCCGTGGAAGGAAAAGCAATTGTCGATCAAAAATAGAATCTGTGACGAACGTTTTTCGGAAGATTTAATTATTATAAAGGCGGACTCTTTCGTAGTGAACTATGAGAACGTGAAACTTCCTCGCGTGAAGTGGAAATTAAAACCAGGATCAGTACCTCAAATTTTTCAAAATTTACCGAAATATCTATCCACTGATGTAAAATCACGAAAGCCGCCCAGTAGGATACTGAATGAAAGCAGCCTTCCATGGTTACTTGTTCTATTTCGTGCCATCCTTACCTAAAACGAAAAAAAAATCCGTCTTAATAATAATAGGCCTAAAATAATAATAGTTGTGGATTCTTTAGGGACTTAACGACATCGTGGTCACGTATCCCCGTGTGTTTGGGTTTGTTTAGAATTCGTCTGATAACCTGTGTCAATATGATGTCTGTAGTAGTGTGTGTATTTGGAATTGAGGTCGGATTTGGGTAGGAAGCGGCCGTGTCCTTCAGTTAGGTACCATCCTGGCATTTGCCTGGAGGAGAAGTGGGAAACCACGGAAATCCACTTCCAGGATAGCTGAGGTAGGAATCGAACGCGCCTCTTAACATTTTTGCCTCACGGGGCTGAGTGAACACCGTTCCAGCCCTCAGACCAGTATTAAATTTATTGGCAGAGCTGGGAATCGAACCCGGACTTCCGTGGTGATAGCCAAGTGGCCAAGAATGAGTCGGACATATAATAATGGCCAACCTGCCAATAAAATAAACGGTCATCCAATTCTTCGCTTCCGTTACCGTCCTCCTGATCTTCGGATCTTGTTTCAACTTTGTCTTCAGTATCAGAGTCACAAATTCCTCTGAAATTACTGAATCATGAACTAGCTATTCGTTATCTTTCAGCAGAAGGTGACACGCTTCATCTGCATCCTTAGTTTTTCGTAAGGCGCAGTCTCCTTACTGATATTAACTAAGGCAACATACTAAGCCAAATAATCGTTATAACAGCACACCTGCCACTCACTAACAGAATGTAACATCATTGGGAGCGCTGGTACTATCAATATCACGCTGACAAAGTGTTACACGTGATAAAGTTATTTTTAGGCACCCTATTTCACAACTCCAGAAAAAACATCAATCATCATCATCATCATCATCTCCTCTTCCCAAATCTCTTAATTCTCTCACTATGATTTTTCTTCCTTTCTTCTGTCCATGCAGTGGCGGCTCCATCTAGGATTTGGCAGCAAAGTGATGTTTGTTGACCAACTTTTTGAAACTAGGCCTGTGCCATCAAATTTTGTATGTTACGTTGATTTCTTGAAGGTCATTTTCAATTTCTATTATAGATAGCGGGTTCAAACCCGGCCGGAGTCGTTGGATTTTTTTAAGAGCGTTAAAAATCCTTCAGTATGCCTTCCTTCGGAGGGGAAGTAAAGCCGGCGGTCCCATGTCATAGATTTATGGCATGTAAAAGATCCTTTCACAGACTAAACTTGTGTAAAGCAAAATTTGTTAGGTTAGATTTCGTCACAACGCTCTATCAAAGTTCCAACGTTCACCACTAGGTATCATTGATATCTGGTGGTGAAAGTTGGAACTACTTGAAAATGAACGGAACTTGTAGCTCACCCTTTAGGGTATCCGCTGGAAGCAGCTACAGACTCAGGCGGGCCGAACATGTCCTCGGACACTCCCGGCACTAAAAGCCATACGATAAATAAATAAATAAATAAATAAATAAATAAATAATTTCTATTATCCAGTTATGACTTTTAGTGAGGAGCCATGATTGAATATTCTTCTAGAAAGTCTTTCACTGTCCATTTTTTGAAAATGTCCAAAAAATTTCAAATCGTCTTTATTAGTGTCTGATATTTTCACAGAATGTGTATAACTCATGAGACCTCTTTTTATCCCCAATCCCTTTTCTTCTTATGCGCGAATGGGTCTCCTAGACCCACGCGGAAACAACACCTATTGGCCAATAACTCATCATGCGCAACGGTTGAGCGAGTCTTCGTTGCTGCGACCAGACGTGCCTGGCAGGTCTTCTCTCTTCTCCCTCAAAACCCCGTGTTTGAGTAATTTTCCTAATTTCCAATCGATTCTTGAGATTGGGAAAACCTAATTCAGCCAAGTCCTTTTCCGCCTGTTTGTACCAACTGGACCTTGTTGCCTTTTTCTGCAAAAACGTATAGATTTTATGTGGTAACCCAGTTGGGTCTATTCTGTCCAAATGTCCCATGAATTGGATCCTTCTCATACGGATTGTGTCTGTGATTTTAGTAATTTTCAAATAGACGTCTCTATACAAGGGTTGCTTTTTTAGTTCTGGCAACGATGCTGCTGCTTTATGTTGCAACGGTGTTGAACTCTGCCACTGTTATCAAAAGTTGCTAACCTGTATCCCCTCCCTTAGAGCACATGACCTCGTCCGTCCCCTCCCCCATTCGTATGCAGTGGCACCTGTTAGATGAGTAGTTGAGGGCAAGCGCTCGCGCAAGACGGTCGTAATGTTTTCGAAGCAGGAGCAGAGAACGTGGATAAAAATTCAGTGAGCTAGAGGTCGCACGGCTCGAGAGTGCCACCAAGGACTGCACGAGGCTGGAGCTGCGTTACCTTACAGAACGGTAGCAAGATAGGTTGCAACCTTTCGAGACAGGCGCATGTGTGGAGGACATGCCTCGATCGGGTCACCCACCAGTAAGTGATGAAAATGTACAGATGGTGTCCGCGTTAGTGGAGGCCGATCGGAATGGAACGCTTCGTGAATTAGCACAAGATACAGGACTGGCGAATTCGACTGTCCTCCACATCCTGAAGGACTGCCTGAAAATTATGAAAATTGCGTCAAAATGGGTTCCGCACGACTTAACCGACATGCAGAAATGGCTGCGATATAACGCTTCTCATACGCACTTGCAGCGTTATGAGCGCGAAGGAGAGGACTTCTTATGGAGTATCATAACCACTGACGAGACGTGGGCCAAATCTTATGAGCCACAGTTGAAACGCTAATCAAATGAGTGGCAGCACCACGGATTACCACGAAAACAGTTTGATAAACCCCCACCAATGTGAAGGTAATGTTGATTCTTGCTTATGATTGGGATGATGTGATCATAAAACATACCATTCCCCCAGGCCAAACCGTTAATGAGGCATACTATTGTTCGTTTCAGCAAGACCATCTCCTAGCAGCTCTGAGAAGGATACGGCGACACCAAATGGATACTCCGCCCATCGTTCTGCATGACAATGCTAGGGCACACACAGCAGCAGTTGTGTCTGCATTGTTGAATCGCTGGAACTGGGAGGTGCTCTATCATCCCCCCTACTCTCCCAACTTAAGTCCCTGTGACTTTGATCTCATCCCGAAGATGAAGGAGCCACTGCGCGGGAACCGCTACCCTACAATTGGAGATGATGTGCAGGCTGCCGAGCGCTCTCTTCCCACCATCAATCGATTGGGCAGTGCCAACGGAATACAACGGCTTCCGCGTCGCTGGGAACACGTTGTACGCAGTGCTGGAGACTACATCGAGGGCCTATGAAACTTGGAACCATGTAGGTGTGTTATTTATCAATTTATAACATAGTTGCCAAAACTAAAAAAGCAACCTATGTACACTAGGCCAAATATTTTCCTAAGGATTCTCCTTTCTTGTTGTTCTAGATTTTTTAGTGATCTGCCTCCAATGATCAGGGTTTCTGAAGAGTGTAGTGCTTCAGGTTGAATTACCGTATGATAGTGTTTTAATTTTGCGTTTTATCTGTTTCAGCTAGATTCTACTGGCTTGTTGTAATTCAGAGAATCTCTCTTTGTTTGCTTCACAATTTAATTCAGATGGCTGAATGATTCCTGTAAGTATTTGAAATTATTTATGTGAGGGATTGCTTTTCAATAACGGCTGAAAGCAACGGGAAACTACAGCCGTAATGCTATTCCTGAGGATAAGCACCTCTCTATGCATGATTACATGTGATGATGGCCTCCTCCCTTGTAAAATTTCAATCCGGAGGTAAACTAGTCCCCCGTTCGGATCTCCGGGTGGGGACTACTCGAGAGGGGGTTAACATCACAGAAGTGACAAAAAGGAAATCTGATATTCTACGGATCGGAGCGTGGAATGTTAGAAGTCTACTAGGAGATGGAAGATTAGAAAACTTAGAAAGGGAAATGGAAAGGTTGAGGTTGGATTTGGTTGGGATTAGTGAAATGCGCTGGCAGGAAGAACAGGACTTTTGGTCAGGTGACTATAGGGTCATTAGCACTAAATCAAACAATGGCCAAGCAGGGGTTGGTCTCATATTGAGTAGGAAACTTGGACAGCGGGTGGAATATTATGAGCAATATAGTGAACGGATTATTGTAGCAAAAATCAATACTAAACCTACGTGCACCACAGTGGTACAAGTCTATACGCCTACCAGTCAAGCTGATGATGAAGATGTTGAAAAGGTCTACGAAGAAATAGATGAAATTCTGAGGTATATCAAGGGTGATGGGAAGCCTCCGTGGCTTAGGCGGCAGCACGCCGGCCTCTCACCGCTGGGTCCGTGGTTCAAATCCCGGTCACTCCATGTGAGATCTGTGCTGGACACAACGGAGGCAGACAGGTTTTTCTCCGGGTACTCCGGTTTTCCCTGTCAAAAATTTCATTCCAGCAACACTCTCCACTATCATTTCATTTCATCTGTCATTCATTTAATCATTGTCCCAGAGGAGTGGGTCAGGCCTCGGCAGCCGGCACAGTTCATATCCTCGCCGCTAGATGGGGGCTTCATTCATTCCATTCCCTGACCCGGTCGGAGACTGGAAGCAGGCTGTGGATTTTTCATCAAGGGTGATGAAAATGTTATAATAATGGGAGATTGGAATGCTGTGGTAAGAAAAGGCAGAGAAGGGAAGATAGTAGGAGATTTCGGATTAGGTGAAAGGAATGATCGAGGAAGCAGGCTGATGGAATTCTGCACCGAGCATGAGTTGGTCATAGCTAACACCTTATTCAATAACCACAATAGAAGGATATACACATGGATGAGACCAGGAGATACAGGGCATTACCAAATCGACTTCATTATGGTCAAGCAGAGGTTTCGAAACCAGATTTTGGATTGCAAAACATATCCTGGTGCTGACATAAACTCTGACCACAATCTGGTTGTTAAATGCAGATTAAAGTTGAAGAAACCGAAGAAAAGTCGAGCCAAAAAGGTGGGCAATAGACAGACTGAAAGTGAAGGATGTAAACGAAATATTCAAGAAGAGTATTGTGCCGATTGCATCTGCACACTTCCCTTTCTGAACTTTAGCCAAGCCTATTTCATGAAAATAAAACCTGGACACTGTTCTGAACCCAGAGGTCACTATTAAAAATCTGAACCCAGCTTCGGACCCAGTGGTAACCTAGGTGATTGTGGACCTCATGAAGTATAATCTTGCCCAAATGGTATAGGGTAAAAATTTCAAATATCATCGCTTGGTCTTTAATATTATGACGAAAATGGGAATATCATTAAAGACATTATTGTAGTCTGTGGCAAAATTTATGAACATTGATGTCCGGAATTCGCGGTCCTACAAATTCAAACTTTGAAGTAGCCGTGTGACCAATGAAACACTAGTATCTTCCCGCTTATTTAATGCCAACATAAAATTGGACCTGGACTGTTTTCGGGCATTGGATATGACATGTCTATTGAAAATTATGTTGTCCACCCTGACGAAACATTCGATAATTTAAACTGTTTCCGTAGTTCCAAATCTGCCACTGCATAACCTTGGCAGCACTACGTGTGTAGCGCGCATGCGCAATGGGCCGCTTTCGCGGGCTAACGGACGGAGTGTTGGGAGACGCCGCACTCTCAAAATGACTTAAGTTGAAAGCAGACGTGGGGCTCTGGGCTTCGGCCCATGGCCGGACTAGAAGGTAGGAGTAGATGGCCAACTACGGGTTATTCTGAGACTTGGTGAAAACTTTAAAAATTTATTTAATTTGAATTCTTTATCATATTATTTTTAGATTAATGATCATCGTGTCGTTGGTGATCTGTTAGACCACGTAGGGAAGCAAAGACTTTAGTTATTTTTTTTTAAAATTGCAAGCTTTCTTAATTTCTATGATTTGAAACCTTCTAAAGGGCCAAACATATGCGCAAATGATGGCTCCAAGTTGTTAAAATTATTTTCTATTAGCTTGCTACCAAACTTTAGTGTGGCCAACATAAGTTAGGTTTAGTTAAGTATTCTAATTATTTCTGTTTTCAAATTTAAATCGAAGAACTTGTTTCTTTTGGTGGGACACAGTGTTAATTACTAGTGACTGTCCTTTGTTTCGTTACTAGTTTGTTTTCCATTATTATTACTACGAGTTGATTGGCATCATGGCCGTACGTTTGGACGTATTAGTTTTCGCTCCGTCTAAATGTTAAGATTTTGCGGTCTTTGTGACCTGAATTATTTAATTCTAGATGAAATCGTGCTTTAATGAATTGTCATGTGGTGGAAATAAGAAATTACTTGGTGGAAGCCTTGTTTTCCCCAGATTTTTCGAGTTTTGGTGTTCATGCCTGAAGTTTGGTGATAGCGTCGGTCGTGACGCCATATTGGCAAAATTTGCATTTTCTAATTTTAAATTAGTTTAACAATTCTCTTGTCACCTTGTGCAAGTATTTTATTTGCCAAAAGAGTGCCCGTGTGTTATTTTGGGTGAAATTTAATTTTTCATTTGTGGTTCGGCAGAATCTTTCGAATTGGTACTTAGCAAATATTGCGAATGATCTCGTGGTCTGAAGCCACAGAGGGTACGGATGTACGCTGCCTTGTAAGTTGGCCGACTTGGTCTGGTTTTATTTTCTGTTTCATTAATATTATTTTGGCTTCCTATTATTTGATTTTTTCCTTTTAATCGTGGTTTCCCGCGCGTACTTGGCCTGACCAGTTGTTATTTAGTAAGGGGTTCCTCCCACAATTTCTTAGGAGGGTATTTCAATTGATTTTGCTCAACTGTTAAACCTGTATTTGTTTGTTCTCAAAATATTTTCATATGTTAAAACCTTGTTGGAGTTAAGTTATTCTTCAAGCGACCACTCAGCCACGGCCCTGGAATGTTGGTCTTGCCTCCACTCAACGAGCTTTGTCTCGCAAACCCTTTCGGGGGTATCTGCCCTAAATAATTTATATTATATGGGACAAGTATAAAGGAAGGACTAATGAAAAACCCTAAACCAACTTCAATTGCAGACGAATGGGCACTTTTGAAGAATGAAATAACAAAATCCGCAGAAGAAAACATTGGTAGGAAAGAAAGAATAGGTAAAAAATCATGGATCACTCAGGATAAACTAGAATTGATGGATGAAAGGCGGAAACACAAGAATGTAAGAGATGAAAAGGGGAAAGCAGAATACAGACGTCTGAGAAATAAGGTTAACAAGAAGTGCAAGGAAGCGAAAGAAGAATGGTTGAAAGAGAAATGTGCAGGTATAGAAAATTGTCTGAAATTAGGAAAAGTAGAAACAGCTTATCGAAGGATTAAGAATACTTTTGGGGAAAAGAAGACTAAGTGCTGTAATATTAAGGACACAAGTGGAACAGATAGGGAAGAGAAGGTTGAGAGATGGAAAGCTTACATTGAGTGTTTGTATAAGGGAAAGGAGATTGAGAATCATGTAATGGAAAGGGAGGAGGAAATTGATGAGGATGCAAAAGGAGATCTAATATTGAGATCAGAATTTGACAGAGCATTGGAGGACTTAAGCAGGAACAAAGCACCATGCATAGATGATATACCGATTGAGTTGCTACGCTGCATAGGAGATGAAGGTCTGATCAGGTTATTTCACTTGGTGTGTAGGATTTGAGACAGGTGAGGTACCCCATGATTTCAAGAAGAATGTTATTATCCCTATACCAAAGAAAGTGGGAGCTGACAGATGTGAAGATTACCGTACAATCAGCTTGATTACTCATGCTTCAAAAATCCTGTCTAGAATAATTTACAAGAGGATGGAAAGCCAGATAGAAATGGAGTTGGGTGAAGACCAGTTTGGTTTCAGGAGAAATGTTGGAACAAGGGAAGCTGTACTAAGTCTTACGCTGATTTTGGAAGGTAGAATAAGGAAAAATAAGAGAACGTTCATGGCATTTGTAGACTTAGAAAAGGCTTTTGATAATGTTGATTGGACTAAATTGTTTGACATTTTGAAACCTATTGGATAATAATAATAATAATGTTATTGGTTTTACGTCCCTTTTAACTACACTGGCTTTTAGAGACGCCGGGGTGCCGGAATTTTGCCCCGAAGGGGATCTTTAACGTGCCAGTAAATGTACTGACACGGCTCCCTCGCATTTGCGCACCCTCAAATACCAGCTGACTGCGCCAGGTTTCGAACCTGCAACCTTGGGCTCAGCAAGCGAGAACGGAAATCTATTGGAATAAAGTACAGGGATAGGAGGGTGATCTACAATCTATACAGAAACCAGACAGCAGTCATTCGAGCTGAAGGACATGAGAGAGAAGCTGGTATTCAGAAAGGTGTAAGGCAAGGCTGCAACTTATCACCCATACTTTTCAATCTTTACATTGAACAAGCAATGAAGGAAATTGGAGAAAAATGTAAAGTGGGAGTGAAGATTCAAGGAGAAATAATTTCAACTGTGAGATTTGCTGATGACATCGTCATCTTGGCCGACACACCTGAGGATTTGAATGAGTTTTTGAATGGTATGGACTCCGTTTTACGGAAGGAATACATGATGAAAATTAATAAATGTAAAACAAAAATACTGGAATGCAGCCGAAATTAATCAGAAACCTCTATGGACATCAAATTGGCAGGTGAAAAGCTGAAGGAAGTAGGAGACTTCTATTACTTAGGAAGCAAAATAACCAGTGATGGACGAAGCAAAGAGGATATAAAAAGTAGGTTGGCTCAGGCAAGGATAGCCTTTTTACAAAAAAAGGAATCTGTTGACATCGAATATAGATTTAGGTATTAGGAAAGCATTTTTGAAAGCCTTTGTCTGGAGCATGGCGCTCTATGGAAGTGAAACTTGGACTATTGGTGCAGCAGAAAAGAGGAGAATTGAAGGGTTTGAAATGTGGTGTTACAGGAGAATGATGAAGATCAGATGGGTAGATAAGGTGACAAACGAAGAGGTATTAAGACGAGTGGGAGAGGAGAGATGTTTCTGGCGACTGCTAATGAAGAGAAGAGATAGGTTAGTAGGACACATACTAAGACACCCAGGAATAGCAAGCTTAGTTATGGAAGGAAGGGTTGAGGACAAGAACTGTAGGGGTAGACCAAGGTTAGAATATGTTAAACAGATTGCTTCGGATGTAGGGTGTGGTAGCTATGTAGAGATGAAACGATTAGCTCAAGACAGGGAGACAAGGAGGGCTGCATCAAACCAGTCAAAATAATGAAGACTCAAACAACAACAATATTAGTATTCATTTAGGTGGAAATCGAATACTGTAATTAATTTGGCATATACTGATAACCTGGTTGAAATAACAGACTCAGCCAAACACTTAGGCAACAAGTCAGCACTTGAACAGTAATGTAAAGAATACTGCTATACTGATATATCCTACAATCTTTGGCACCCGAGTGTATTAAACCCTTACAAAAAGGTTTAAATTTAAGTAGGCATAGCCTGAAAAAGGTTGATAATCTTGATAAAGTACCCCTTATATGAATCCTTATATGGGTGGACCTTTTGAAGTAATTGAACTCTGTATTCACCAAGGATGGCAATTAAGTGAAGAAGTATGAGTTAAGGTGTAACAAAGCCAATGTTCTCAGTTTCAATTGTCTGTATTCTGCAAGGACATCAGCACTGAGGCATAACTCCCCTTACATCAGTGTTTCTCAACCACTGGACCAGAGGCCCTGGGAGCAATTCAACTGGTTGTGGTTGTTGATTCATTTAGAGGCTTTGCGACATCATGGTCATGTAGCCCCATGTACTTGGAAAAGTGTGGAATTTGTCTGATAACCTGTGATGGCTGTACAGGGTGTTTGAAAAAGAACTCCCTAGTTTTAATGTGTCCTAGAACCTGTACAAAATGACATACACTATTCTAGTTTGTGGTGTGTGATTTACCAACTCTCCAAAATTGGCTCCCCTGCAGTTGGCGGGTCTGCTTGACCTTGAGACGGCCCCAGTGCTGTTTGTATCCTCTCCTCCCTCAGTTCAGTCCAGGCGTGCATGCAGTCAGTTTAGACGTCTGTTCACGGATCTGTTCAACAGCTTCAGAAGTTCTCGGTCTACCTGGTGATTTTGCTTTTAAAACACTACCGGTTTCCTTGAAAGACTAAAGCCAATGACGGATAGATTTTGCTGCAGATAGTTCACCGCCATACTGACGTCTAAAATTATGTTGCACTGACTCAGTTTGCACACGCCAAATAACACACAGCTTTCTGTTGCGGAGTACACATTGCTACTGAGTTGCACTGCACTGCATGAACGCCTGGACTGAACTGAGGGAGCAGAGGAAACAAACAGCACTGGGGCCGTCTCAAGGTCAAGCAGAACTGCCGACTGCAGGAGAACCAAACTTTGAGAGTTGATGAATCACACACCACAAGCTAGAAGTGCATATGTCACTTTGTACAGATTCTAGGACACATTAAAACTAGGGAGTTCTTTCTCAAACACCCTGTATTATTGTATGCATTTGTAATAGAGACTAGGATCAGGAGAATGAGGTCGCCATGGCCTTTTAGGTACCTAACATGCAGGCATTTGCTTGGAGTAGAAATGGGAAACCATGGAAAACCACTTCTAGGATGGCCAAGATGGAAACTGAACCCACCTTTTCTCAGTTTTGCCTGACGATGCTGAAATTTTACTGGTCCCCGGAATAAAATAGGTACATATTCAAAAAATAAGAATAGCACCTAATTGATAAATCGAGCCTCTCAGCTCTTATGTTGTGTAATGAATAAATCTTCTTCTTCTTCATCTGGCACTACAGCCCGGTGTGAGCTTTGGCCTCGCCAACCACAGATTTCCATCGATCTATATCTTGGACAGCTGTTCTCCAGGGTCGTACGTTCATTGTTTGCAAGTCCACCTCCACTTCATCTTTCCATCGATTCCTTGGTCTCCCAGGGCGTCGTCTTCTTTCCATTCTGGCTTTATATATAAGATGCGTTCAAAAAGTAACGAGTCGGAGGATGTAATGCGCAAACCGGTGACGACATCGGCTAATCGTGGCGTGTGTAACGAGGTGTGGTTTCGACCAGAGAGTGGAAGGTCACAGCCCATCGCTAGAGGGCATGCGTGCATGTCACGTGACGATACAAAGCGAGCAGCAGCATGCATCAATCGTCCAACGCTGCCAGTCGCATTGCAAACAGTGACACGGAGGCGTCACACGAAGAGCAAAGAGGTGTTGTTCGGCTTCTGACAGCGGAAGGAGTAGGGAGAACGGCCATTCATCGCCGAATGTCACAAGTGTACGGCGAACACTGCATGTCCCTTGCAAGGGTCAAGGCGTGGCACAAGCGCTTCAGGGAAGGACGGGTGTCGTTAGCCGATGATGCCCGGTCTGGGGCACCCCCCTGCATTACCGATGACAACGTCCAGCTGGTTGATGCACTCATTACCCAGGACCGCCGAGTGACAGTGAACGCCATAGCCGCCATGGTCGGATTGAGCGTCGGAAGTGTGCACACCATCATGAAGGAGCAACTGCACTTGCGCAAAGTGTGTGCCTAATGGGTGCCCCACAGTCTTCAACCACACCAGGAAGCATGTCAAATGGCCTACTGTCTTGGTCTTGGTTGGACGATTGATGCATGCTGCTGCTCGCTTTGTATCGTCACGTGACATGCACGCGTGCCCTCTAGCGACGGGCTGTGACCTTCTACGCTCTGGTCGGAACCACACCTCGTTACACACGCCACGATTAGCCGATGTCGGCACCGGTTTGCACATTTCATCTATTTCCCTATTAGTTTGTATCCTCCATTCTCCTCTATCCAATACAGCACCATAAATTCTCAGTATTATTTTCCTCTCAAACACCCTAAGTTTATTGCAATCCTGAACCAACATATTCCATGTTTCTGAGCCATAAGTTTACACTGGTTTTATCAAAGTCTTGTAAATTTTGAGTTTTGTTTTATGCGACAACAATTGTGACTTAATGAGTTTCAGATTGGCAAAATAGGCTCTGTTTCCATTAATAATCCTTCTATTTATTTCTTCACTCACTTTGTTTTTATTATTAACTAAAACACCCAAATACTCAAAATTTACAACATTTTCATAAGTGCAGGAGTCTATTATTAAATTATCACAGTTTCTTCTTCTTTCAACAGATGTTAGGTGCATGTACTTTGTTTTGGCCATGTTCACATTTAGACCCATTTTTTCCCCTTCCTTCTTCAAACATCTCCTTTAAAAAGTCTAGTTTTCTCGCTCTCAATACTGCATCATCAGCATAGGCACACATTTGGGTTGATTTATATACTATATTATTATTTGCTCCTTCCAATTTCTTCAATACTTTATTTAAAGCCAAGTTGAATAGCGAAGCAGACATGGCATCACCTTGTCGTACACCTCTTGTAATGAATAAATAGTTCAAATTATCTGGGATGGGATGAAGAGAATTAAAATGTCTGACACATGCGGTAATTGTACATACAATATCTGGCTCTGTACGCAATTGTATGTGGTTATGAAAGTCCAATTCTTGGAAGAGCAATTACAATAAATATCGAAAGAAATAGAGAATACAATGTGGGAGTGTTTTATATCATCAGGTTTAGAGTTTAATTTGGGATAATGAAAAACCACTGAAGGCTAAAGAAGCAATGTTAAAGACCTATTGGTTACCACTAATGACATATGGAGCAGAAACCTGGTCTATGACCATCAGAGATGAGAGAGTAGAATACAGGCTGCTGAAAATAAATTCCTGAGCCTGATGGTATGGAAGACTGAGAGAGAGAGAGAGAGAGAGAGAGAGTGAGAAATGAAGATATTCAAAACAGAATGTACAGAAGCTGAATGATAAGCTGGAGCAGAGCAGATTGAGATGGTATGGACATGTGAAAAGGATTAATGATGAAAGAATGCCAATACAAGTTATGGAAAGACTGATGACTGGAAACGGAGGACGAGGAAGACCTAGAGTATGATGATGGACTTAGTGAAAGACAAGTGTGAAAGAACGGAACTTGGAGTGGAGTTCAGTGGTTAAGGAAGGATGGTGGACAGACAAGAGTTAAGTGGAGGGGTGTCATATTTAATCAGACCCGGCTTAGGCTGGAAAACTTAAAAATGTAACTGATGATGATGATCAAGAGAAACACACTGAACATAAGAATTACAGCAGGATGGACAAGTGAACCGATTGAATGAAAGTATTAGTAAAATTTTGTTTTTCAAATCAGTAGGTCTAAATTATGTTATGACACCTATTAAAATACAGTACAAATATTCACAGACATTTGATAATTTGAAGAACAGGGTAAGAACAACTTGTTCCAGTATTAATAATGTACTGTTAGCACTGTTTTGTTATGCATTAGTGTGCAAGAAATTCCAGATGCTGGACATGCACCATCCAAAAAGCTGATAATAAGCAGCAATTGATAAAACATTGTAGGTAAAGGAGAACATTTTACCACAACATGTTTTAAGAGGCAAAATTGACTGAACTGAGAAGTATAAGTTGTTCTGGTTACAACAAATAAACATTAACAGAAGGCAAACTAACCTGTCTTGAGAACAGGTTCTGGTGGTACAGGGGCCCATGGATCGACTACCGGCGTTGGCGAAGCAACAGTCGAGGCACTGGGCATGGAAGCTGGGCTACTCCATGGATCATTCTGCAGGCAAATACAACTGTTCCTTCACTATCTTCATACAACCACTGTCATAAACTAGAGGCCAGCATTAAAACAATATAAATGATGAATGATTAATTATGCACACTTAAATACACTTCACCATGTATATTATTTCTTACTAATACTTGGCATTACATTCTGATGAAGAACAACTAAAAGTTTGAAATATATTCATTATTGTTTTCATTCCATTGTATTAACTAGGCAGATTGTTTATTTAATTCAAATCTTTTCACTTATTTACACTTAAACATTTTTAACTTGTTATATTTATATACCAGTATGAACTCAAGATCATGTGGAGGGAGTACTTTGAAGAACTCTTGAACCCAAATGGAGACCCTGAAGAGGAAGAAGAAGAGCAACTGCAATCAGAAAAGGACTTAATATGGAGGGAAGTGGAGGATGCAGTGAGGAAGATGAGAGGAAGGAAGGCACCAGATCTGGATGAGAGGTGGAGATACAATGGCTCTATTGAGTGATGAAAATTGTGTGGTAAGAGAGGACCACCCCAGGAGAGAGAATTGTCCCGATCTTCAAGAAAAGCAAAAGAAAGGAGTGTAAAAACTATCGGCGAATAACAATGCAGGGGGTTATAGACCACTTGTTGACATCACGATTTTCTCGACTTAAATTTGAAGAAAAACTGGAAATAATTAGGAATGGAAGACCACAATCAGTTCTTAATGAACTCAAATGTAAACATACAGAAATGAATAATCTCTGAGAGTACATTTGTTTCCCAAATAACTTGATAGTAGATTTAAATTAATATAAAGAAGTCTCCAAGAAAGGTGATTTTAATGGATGAATGTTGCACTATTAAAAATTATTTTTAGTAGGCATGTCTTCACTGTAAAAACTAGAGATAGCCTTAAGTGTTGAGAGCAACCAACGCTACTGGAACTAAGCATCAAATTCACAAGAAATTCACCACTGCCATAACACACCCCATTCTACAATATCATCGAGCATAGTGCAGTATTATGTACACATAAAAACCAAAGCCTTTATAGATTACAAAATGATGTGTTGGCAACTTCATTTTTAGAAAATCACTAAGTAGCAGGACAAATATAACTAAAGTAAATAAACTGATAGGATTGAAAACAATTGCAACCTGAATTTGCAGCTGTAAAACAACATATCCAGCAAGAAATTCAAAGGCAAACCCAACTCACCATTTAACAGATAAAGTTAACAGCCTACATTTGAAAAAAAAAAGGCCACGTAAAATGCAAGGATCTGAGATCTATGGTTTCAGCGGAACTCTATTCCTTGCAATTTTCTCTTCTTTCTTTACCAAGCGTAGGCTGTTTACTTAATCTTTTATGTGGTTTGTACCAGGAAAAGGGAATTTAAATGATGGGAGGAAGTTTCTTAACAATTCTTTTTAACAATTAAATTATTGGGGACAAATAAGTTGAAAACTGACTTGGAAACTCAGAAGAAAAGCAAATCAAAGATCAGAATGAAATAAGTTACATGGGAAATCGTGACATATTGAAATTAGGAAAGTTTCAGAATAAATTGGAGGGTTAGCAGGTACATTCTTGCAATATAAATCTAAACAGGAAAATACAACCACAATAAATAACTAGAAAAATATTTTTTCTGTTAGTTGCAGCAAACAACTCTGTTAACACCAGCAAATTTTCTATACCATGAAGAAAAAAAAAAAAAAGACAAACCAATACAAACACAAAATCACAAATCTATCTAAACAAGACATTATCCTCTGATTTTCATTGTTCAGAGTTAATAAGAAAAATATAATGGTTTTATTTATTCGTGTTAAAAGCACTTACAATGGATGAAGTTAATATGGACAATGAACATATTTACATACAGTATTTACATTGGTAGACAGTTCATTTAGGCTACACTGCTGCTGCCCTGTAGTATTGCATTGCATTGTATTGCATTTGGTAAATTTCCATGAGAAATAAATGTATGCACAAATTATTTTTTATCCATTACTAATATAATTATCAAAATGTTTCAGCAAATGTTTCCCTTTAAACAAAATACTAATTTTTTATTTGTATTGCTTCAAAACTGAATTATTCAAATATTCGCGTTATTTCAAATTTTACTTCCAACTCTAGTTAGTTTGTTATTGAGGTTTTAAGGTGCAGAACAGTGAGGTGATCTGCCCCTCTAACACAGATTAAAGGATACAAATTTAGAATAGATTTAAAAATTTAGAGGTGGGCACCTTAATATGAAAAGACTGAAAATTAATAAAACTAAAAATTAAATAAAACTAATGATTATAATAATCAACAAAAATATACAGAAAACAAAAAAGGAACAACTTTGGACCCATAGGATATAATAAGACGGCGGCTTCGGTGGCGTAGTTGGTAGCTCGCTGAGCTTCTATGCCCAAGATCGCGGGTTCAAACCCGGCCGAAGTCGTTGGATTATTTTAAGAGCGTTAAAATCCCTCAGTATGTCTTCCTTCGGAGGAGAAGTAAAGCCGGCGGTCCCATGTCATAGATGTATGGCATGAAAAAGAACCTTCCACTAACTACACTTGTGGAAGCTAAATTTTGTAGGTTAGTTTGATAACGCTATATTAGTTCCAACGTTCGCCGCCAGGTGCGGTCTGTGATGGCATCTAGTAACCAAGTCCGCAGCTAGGTGTCGGGGATGGTAGCATTAGGTAGTAAAAGTAGGAACTACTTGAAAAATTAATCATCTGCAGTCCTTCTACCTGAATTATGGATAACGCACACTAATACAGCCATCACAATTAACATCGGTTATCAGACAAATTCTACACACACCATAAGTACACGGGGCTACATGACCGCGTTGTCGCAGCCCCTTAACTAAGGAACCAACCGATATAATAAGACGCTATTTCATAAACCTTTATAATTCATTTAAATGTGCCATTGAATTCTCCCCTTCTTAGTCGTTTACCCTCCAGGTTGGTGGAACCCACGGACTCAGCGAGGGAACTCACCACTACCGCCTCTACGGGCAGTGTCCTAGAGCTGGGAACATCTAATCGGAGTGGATACAACTGGTGAGGTGTGATTGGCACCTCGCCCAAGCGGCCTCACCTGCAAAGCGAACAGGGGCCTCATGAGGGAAGGTAATGGATGGTCAGGATGGATAGGCAAGGAAGATGGAAGGAGGCGGCCGTGGCCTTGAAGAAGGTACTGCCCCCGTAATTGAATTTTATAGAGACCACGGTGGCTATTTTGGAAATTATAAAGAAAGTTATGGCTGTCATAGTTATGACGTGGGTAGTCATGACGTAAGCACGGATGACGCAGACGTTATGCCAGCAGGCTACTTGAGCTGAGATTCTCAGTGACGTCAGCATTTATTCGAGAAAGATCAGAGATCTACGACGCAGTCGCAGGAAACGTGGAATTCTGCTGAGGAAGAAATTATGCTATTGGAGGGGAGGCTTGAACCAATGAACGATAGTCTGAAGGAAGACGGAGATTGCTGAAACTATGATATTTTTATTACTTTTTGGATTGCAGAATTGTGGAAATCCATTTGCAGTAGAGGCATTGTTCTGGAATTTTGGTGAAATTTATTTTCAGTTTTTGAATTTTGAAAATGCGTCATGTATTGACGAAGTTGGAACTTCTAGCGATGACGCAGTAACACGCGATGGAAGGGATAGATACGCCCCTCATGAAGTTCATAAAAGGCCTTGCGCAGAAGAGAGGAGCCTCATTCCTCATTCTCAGATCATCAATCGTCTGATAGTTCAATCGTCAGATCTCAAATAGTCATTTCAGTGAAACGTCGAGTGAGATTATTAGTGAAAAAGTCGTCTTTATAACGCGTGGTGAAGCCACTGCATTAAACGAGAGTCGAACATACAAGCAGTGCAGGTTTACTGTGAGTAAATCTAGGTGAAGTTGAAACGCACATTATAACGCTTCTACAAGTTTAGCTGTGAACAGTTAGCGGTCGCCTATAAGCTAATTCTCTTGTGCAGTGATACAGTAAGGAGTGTAAGAAAGTTGAACAATCTCGAGTAATTATTGTGGAAGATATTAACAATTTTAGACGACTGACAAAAGTGATTTTCTCGCTACATGAGAAGCACTTTGTATAGCCAGAATCTACGCTACGGCTGACACGGCTAGTGAAATAGGGAGACTTCAGATTGCTTTTGTGACACAACGCTACAGTATTATGGAGCAGTTTAATATGGCAGTTTGTTCTTCTATTACCATATCCGAAGAGAAGATGGAAGGCTAAAGGACTTAATGCAATTGGGACATATTTCAACGGAGTAAGATAGCAGCATGGAACTTCGCTAATTGCTATTCCACACAAGCGAACATGTGGTGAACAAACATCTACACCCATGTTTCGTGATTAAAGGCTGAATACTATCAAACAGCAATGGAAATGATTTCATACTCTCTGAATATGAATATTTCTTCGGAAATTTCTACAAAAACTTCATGGCGATTTTCAACTGGAACTTCAGGGATTTTTCAAGAGAGGTCAGGGTTGTCCCGACTCACAAAGAAGATTATTGCCGGAAGGATGTCGTTCGTCTTCGTGAAGCAGTTCGATTCTCCGAGGGTGCTGTTTCTTGTTTCGAGGATGGAGCTCAGCTTTAACTTGGTGAAATGGATCCATCAACAGTCTTCTTTGGGGAATTTTCCTCTGGAACGTCAATCGGCAGATAAGGTAGTCGTGAACGTTTATTGTATTTGAGTTTCTTAGCAATATTTGAGCAACCATTTTCCCATATTTTTGTCCTCATGTATTTTGCCCAATATTCTTGTTGAGATTCCTATTCTCAGTACACCTTGATGAGTTATGCCTTTTTCGACGATTTATTAAGACATTGTTATGTCATGGGCATAGTTAAATGATTTTGGATCAGTTGAGACTGATATTTAGATTTTTCAGTAATTTGCTTATTTTTTTTGTAGTCACGAGTTGACTGTAAGTTAATGATTTTTATGGCAGATTTAAATTCAGACAGCGTGTCACTTTATTAAAGTAATTCTACCCCAGTTTAATTACTTTGACCAATTTTCTGTCATCATCAAGAAGGAAGAACATTTAAATGATTTTAGAGCGTTAAAATCCAGTACGTTGTCGACGATCTTGGAAATACTAGTCGTTATTTGATTTGATTGCAACACAGACATTTATCGTCAGTTATGAACGATCATTGCATCATAGACCATTTTGTGAAAGATGAACTTTAATTATGAATTATTGAATGCATTAAATTCGTGAACTTTTGTTAGGAATTTTTTCTCAATTAGAGATTTATATAATGATGTTTGCATTCCCAGTCTAATTGGATTCTATTCGACTATTTTGCAGTTAGTCGCACATTGTTTGATGATAGTATTTTTATACTACAATTCTTTGAAGATGTTAATCTTAAATTTTGATAGACCAGACAGGCGTATATAAGCGTATTCACTATTAAATTTGTTTGTGATTGGCAAATTTTTACTTCATTACGAGTCATGAATGAAATCCACGAAGGTTAAATGACAACAGTTTTGAAACAATTAATGATTATAAGAATTTTTAAGTGGAACTATGAATGTATAATCGATAGTGCAGCGGACATGTTGAAAGTCGCTGATGTATAATGCCCTTAAATAAATGAAGGAGATTCCCACAGTAATTAATGATGATAAAGATTGTGTTAGTGGAGGTTTTTGTAAATTCTGTGGAAGATTTTGATACCGTATATTTTAATATATGATGAATTTTGGGCCTATTTTTAATGCAGTGTGTGCATTATTTTGTAAGCGAAGTATTTTCCGCTAGAGTGTATTGTCATAGTTCGTTGAAAATTAATCAAGTGAATTTACTGTTATAATTAACAAGAGTTTTGAAAGAATTTGAGATAAGATTTTGAATGAAGATTACCGTCACAAATAATTATAATTATTACAACCTTTATTAAACCAGATTGTGACATTAACATGTATAACTAACCTTCATTGGTCGATTATATTAACACGATTATGAATTTACCAACCGGATGAACATGTGGTTCAATGTATTTCTTAAATTAATAATTTAAATAATTTAAATGTTAATATTGTAAATAATAATGTATATATCTTTGACAATAATGTGGAACGAAAGTGATGTTAAAGGCGTGTTTAAAATTTTTGTAATTATCTTCGACAATATTATAAACAATTTCTAATTGTTATAAATTATTTATGTGATTTTGTTATAAACATTTAAGAGTGTGTTTTATACTCTAAACTATACTTATTAAACATTTGGATGATAACTTAACAAGTTTAGGGATTGTCAGAATAATCCAGTGGTATGTGAGTTAAGCATTTGAAAGATTTGCGTCTATATATATGAGTTGTCTTGTAGACATTTAAAGCTTTGAAAGGAGCTGAATTCTTACGCAGTGTGGCGTGACAAGTGAACCCCATTTGACAGGTGTACGCCAGGTTGAAGAGTAGACCAGCCGGCCAGACATCTGGTTATCAGCGGGTGAGGTCGATACTCTGGCCTTGCGCCTATTAATACAAGTGTGATGTTTATTAAAAGAAACCAAATGCTCTATATATGTCGTATCCTGACTTCCTTATCCAATCCAAATGTGTTTTGAATGTTACGTTATTTGAGCTCATGGGAGCTAACATATTGTTTGATAACTTTGCAAGTCCTTTAGGAGGACATAGTCAGATTGACATGGGCTACTGATAGCCACATTTATTTTGTTGAGTTGTTAAAATCATACCCTTTATTTGAAATAAAAGCTTTTGTACAGTTCAAAGTTCTTGCCTTCGTTGTGGTTCATTTTTAAATGTCATGGTCAAGATTATTGTGGGAGCATACTTTAGAGATCCTGTTGTCAACCCAATCCCCGAGATAATTTTTAAGAGGTAAGTAAAAGTAAGTATGAACCCCCGTCTATTTTGGTGTGTTCCACAATAATTTTCTTGGTAACTTCTGTGTTCAAACCTCGGTAGTATCTGTCAGTGCCATTTTCATTGATGTAGCTGAGCCGGTGCGATTGATTGTTGGCAATCCGATTGAGGGGGCGGATATCTGACAGCCTACTATCCGGGTAAACGGGGACAGAAGGATTGGCGCAGTCAACGTGTGGGGCATGTTCAACAACACTGGATTACCAGGTTGAACAATAGAAGGATTGGCACACCTAGAACGTGGGGCTGAGTCAACAGTAGGATTGGCAAACCTAAAACGTGTGGTTCGATTAGACTCAAATAAAGAGGTTGATTCTTTGTTAGATGTCTAGGCCAATTGTAGAATTTAAGAGTGTGATTATATAGGAATTAAATGTTGCATTGTATTAGGAAAATTACACTCAGAAAAGATCAGATCTTATACAACGTGAGAAAGGTTAAATAGGCTGGAAACTTAGGAAAATCGCCTATGATCTGGAATCTTATTTTATTTGACCGGCTTATGACATTTTAGTCATATTAAAGATAAAATTAAATTATTTGGATTGTAAATGTAAATTATTTGTGTTAAGATATTTTAAAATGAGCCAGGGAAATTTGAACATGTGCTTGAGTTTGTTTCAACATGAAGTGTCTTCGAAAGTTAATTATAAGATAGTTATAAGTTAGATTTAAGACAGAAAATTGATCAAATTTATATATGGTGAAAAGTGTTGCTCAAATGTTGTTATTTTGCTCTACTGATGTATGTCCCTACAGCAGTCTAATTTTTGAATAATATTGTAATGGCAGATGAAAGTTTGAAGATGATGTTAGCGGAGATGTCTGCTAACATGAATAGTAATATGAAGCAAATGATGGAGGAGAATGCTAGTAATTTGTCTGCTAATTTGAAAGCAAGAATGGAGGAGAATGCTAGTAATTTGTCTGCTAATTTGAAAGCTAGCATGGATGAAAGTTTGAAGGGTCTTCAGACTAGTTCTGCTAACTTAGAGGATAATATGTCGCGTTTACAGATTAATACCCAAGGAATTGAGAATGCTGTAACTGACATGCGCTCAGACGTGTCCAATGTTAAAATAGATGTGTCTAATATGCATAAAAATGTTGCTGATGTTAAAATTGATGTTGCTAATGTGCATAAAGATCTTACAATGTTGAATCTAGATGTAGCTAATGCCCGAAGTGATATTTCTTGTGCTAGGGCTGAGGTAGTTGTTGTTAAAAATGACGTTGCGACTGTCCAAGACAAGGTTGAGGAAGTCCAAAGAGGAATCCAAAATGTTAGAACTGATGTGTCCAATGTTCAGGTTGATATTAATAACATTCATTCGGATGTAAACGAGATGCAAAGTGACATAAATAAAATTCAAGTAGAGGTCAACACAGTTTTCGTAGATGTTGCTAAAGTCCAAACTGATGTAAACAAAGTCAGGGAAGAGATAGAAAATTCGAAAACCCTTCGTACGCGTAATATAAGTGCATTAACGACTAGGCTAGTTGATGAGTCAGTTAGAACGACAGCGTCTTTAGAAGGTTTAAAGTTTGATGTAGAGGTCATGAGAACCCAAGTATTAGACCATAATAAAGTATTGAAAGAGGATATCGAAATAGACATAGCAGAAATGTTAACGGCAAATGTAGCAATATGGAAAGACGAGTGGAATAGGTCAAGTGGGGAACATGTAACCCAAATTCAGGATCGTATTGAAAGAAAACTTGCCAGTACTCAAATTGATATTAACAATGAAGTAGTACAGATTAGGAAAGATTTAAGCGTCAGGATGGATTCGCTATCCGAAAGACAAGTTGAAGATAGAACACAATTAGATCGGGATGTGCAAACATTAAAATCTGCATTAGAGGAACAGATTCATAAAGTTGTCTCTGATGTGAATGAAACGACGAGTAAACTGCAAAATTTGAAGCTAGGAGAGGCTAGTTTGATGGAGACCTACAAAGAAGAGTTAATCAAGAAAGTCTTAACGGAGATTACTGACAAGGATACAGGAGGCTTGGCTTGCGAAACCAATAGGAATTATGCCAGAAGATATAACCTAGATCCAGAAGAGAGAGACGTGACTCCTGAAGAACGTATATCCAGATTCAGGGAGGAAGATGACGAGAGGAATATGGAACCTGAGTGGAACTATCGAGATAGTGGGAAAAACTACCCGGATTCATATCCGAGGAACGTGACGGTCATCAGGAATTTTGAAGATAAACCGCAAAAATTCAGCAACACGGATAGTTTGACACCTATAGAATATGTAAGGAACCTCAAAGATTATTTCATCGAAGCTCACATTCCCAGAGAGAGAGAGAGATGAAGATAGTGGAGAGATATTTGATTGGAGGACCCCTCGAATGGTTTCGCGCATTTAGATACACATTCAGTAACTTTGACGAGTTTGCAGAGGCATTAATCAAACGATTTTGGTCCATAGAAGCGCAGAATTCGTTAAGAGCGGAGGTGTATTCAAGAAAATACTCAGGTACTCTTCCAACGCGGTACGCTGATTTCTTTATGAGTCAATTATCCCGCTTGAGATTTTTGCAACCCCCATTGTCAACGGAGCAACTAATTGATGCGATTTCTCGTATGCTACCTGTGGAGGTGAGGAGACTAATTATTTCGTCAAACATCAGGGATTTAACCAGCATGGATGAATTACTGAGGAGGTTAGACTACACAAGTCCAATGCCTAACGTGGTACAGAAAGGTCAAAGGCATGACTTCAAAGAAATAAATACTGTATATATGGACCAAGTCCAACAAACTGACAAGCCAGATGAGGAGAAAACTGACAATGTAGGTCCTCACAGGAATAATCAGTTTCGAAATAACAGATCGCAAGGTTACCGACCGTATCAACAGAGAAGAGGCTGGAACTATAGTCGAGGAAATTACAATGGAAGAGGCAGATATTACAACAATAATGGTTATAACCGAAATTATAATAGGAATAACCAGAACCAAAACAGAAATCAGAATCCTCAAGGTCAGGTTATGACACCCGATCAGTATCAGGAAAGAGAGAAGGAAAGCCAGCAATACCTGAAAGAATTACGGGAAAAAGAAGCCGACAACCAAAAGAAAAGGCAGGATGTTGTAATCGATCCTGGGCCTTCTACGAGCCAGCAGAATTTTGAGGTCGGTAACACAAAAAAAAAAACGCCGATTTCTCAACGACAGTGAGAACTTGTAAATACATTGCCACACCACACCTGATTACAATTAATGAGATATATGAAGTGACTGATGAAGATTTGCTAGAAGAGAGGGGTATAGTTAAAGAGGAAAGACCATGTGCCTTACCCATTATTTCTGTACGGATAGATGGCCAACAGTATAAAGCCCTGATGGATACTGGTGCAATTATCTCCATCATTTCAGAGGAATGTTATCAAAGTCTGCTAAGAGGAGAGAACATGACAGTTCTACCTGTTTCTACCGTCAAAGTGAGAGGGATATTCCAAGATAAGGCAGTGAAGTGCAAGATTCAAGTGTTATTGAACTTTGAGATCAATGGAAGGAATTATGAACAGATCTTCATTGTGGTGAGCAAGATCAATTTTGATATGGTGCTTGGAATCGATTTTATATCGAAGGTCGGAGCTATTATTGACATGAAGAACAGAAGTATTAGCTTTAATGATGGGTACATGATCACAGAAGAGATAGAAAAACAGGACGTGAAAAACAGTCTGGAAATAGACCTTAGGGAAGAAATTTTGAATACCATAATTAATGAAGTGGAAAATTTAGCAGAAATACCCAGTAGAAAAACTGAAGGATTTGAAGAAATTCAGGGGGAATTTGAGGATCTGATAAAGCAATTCCAAGATATTTTTGATGAAAAGCCTGGATTGATTAAGGATTATAAATACAAGATAAGGCTGACAGATGAAACCCCTTACCAGAAGAGAATATACCCCATTCCTGAGAAATACTATCAAGAAGTACGAGGGTTAATCAGAAAAATGGAGGTAGACGGGATTATTAAAAAACAGGCGTCGTCTTATATAAACCCCATCACAGTAGTGAAGAAAAGTAATGGTCAGATACGTCTTTGTCTCGATGCCAGGACCATCAACTTGAAGATTCTTCCAGAAAATGACCGACCACCCAAGATTAGAGATCTGCTTCGAAAATTCAAAGGAAGAGCATGTTTCAGCGTTCTTGACTTGACGTCTTCATTTTATCAAGTTCAGCTAGAAGAAGATAGTATGCAGTACACTGGATTCCTATTTGACCAGACGTCATGGGTCTTTGTCAGAATGCCTTTTGGTATGGTTAACAGTGGACCAGCACTTATTCGAGCACTTGATAGTAAGCTCACTGACGAAGTGAAAGAAAATGTAATCTGCTACATTGACGATTTAATCGTATCTTCACCCAGCGCCGCAGAACATTTAGTGCACTTGAGAAAGTTGTTCGAGAATTTAAGGGAGGCCAATATCAAGGTCAATTTTGGAAAATGTCAATTCTTGAAGCAGGAGATAAATTACTTGGGGCATACTATTGATAAAGATGGATATCATCCAAACTTGAAAAAAGTAGATGCGATCACGAGATTTCCAAAGCCAACTAAGGTGAAACAAGTCAGAGAATTTGTAGGAGCATGCCAATTTATTAGCAGCCACTGTCCAAGATACTCTGAAATTATGGCTCCTCTGTATGACTTACTCAAGAAGAATAACAGATGGAAATGGAGTACCGCTGCAAACGAGGCTTTTGAGAAAGCAAAAGAGATGCTCAGAAATAATGTGAAACTGGAGTACCCAGACTTTGAGAAGGTGTTCTATATTGAGTCTGATGCATCAAGAATAGGCATTAGTGCAGTCTTATACCAGAAAGATGAGGCAGGCAACAAGCACTACATTGCGTTCACTAGTCGGAAGTTGAAGAAACACGAGGAAAACTACTTCACGACAGAACTTGAAGCGTTAGCTTTTGTGACAGCATTGCAAGCCTGGAAGAAAATCCTGCTGGGACATAAGGTCATCATTATTACTGACCATAAAGCACTACAGTTTATGCTGCAAACTGACATGTCAAGTGATAGATTGACACGTTGGGCTTTGTTCACCCAACAGTTTAACGCCACTATCGTCCACCAGCCTGGGAAAGATAACTTACTGGCTGACGCTCTATCACGTAACCCTATTAAAAATGTGCAGATACACCATGTACAATTGGAGCAAGAAGATCAAGAAACCGTTAGGAGGTTAGCCCGAATCGGTGTGTCACAGAAGAGACATGCTCCAATAAGGAAAATGTACAGGTTCCTCAAGGGTTACATGGACAATACGGATGTTGATTATGTAGCTACACGGAGAAATTCACGACACTTTGTCTTGAGTGGAGACATCGTATGCAAGTATGCTGATTCTGCGCATACAAAACTCCGAATAGTCGTGCCACCTAAACTTGTTGTCAATTTAGTGTGGGTAGCTCATCACGCAACTGGACATGCCGGTTTAGATAAAACTCTTAATACTCTTAAAGAGAGATTTATCTGGACTAACATGCGTTCCAGCATTGCCAAGGTCATTCGATCATGTGACAAATGTCAAAGAGCAAAGTATGCTTCTGCTTTATTAAAAGGAAAACCGAAGGCTATGATTCCTTCTAAGCCAAACGAACTAATGGCGACGGACATATTTGGCCCCTGTCCGAAGGGATATCAGGGTAACCAGTACCTGTTGGTTACCGTGGATGTTTTCTCAAAATTTGTTACAATGAGTCCCATGCAGAAAGCTAACACGAGGAACGTTGTAAGCAGACTGGAAAATGCTGTATTTCCTAAAGCTGGTATACCGGAATATCTACTGTCAGATCATGGAACGCAGTTTACATCCGTGGAATTTGCAGCGGATATGGAAAGGCTTGGCACTTATTTTCAAGCGTGCGTTACCCAGAATCGAATTCCTCAGAGAGATATATGGCTGAATTTTCGAAATTCTGTCGAATTTTCTGTCCAAATGATCATTCTGGTTGGGTGAGATTTGTACCCCTTATTGAGGAATGTCTGAACTCTACAGTGCAGGAGAGCACAGGAGAAGTGCCAATGTGACTTCATCTAGGAAGAAACCCAGAAAGGCCGTGGGATAATCTTTTCAACCACATTCCTAGAGATCCCGACCTAGGAAGGCAGCAGAGGATTGACAAGGCGAAGGAACAACTCCAGAAAGCAGCAGAGAAACGATTGAAAAGAGTAGCTGGAAAACGTTTTGGTACACCCTTACAAGTTGGAAATCTTGTATTATTACGCAGACCTGTCAAGGCTGATATGAGCAAGAAAATATACCCCAAATTTGGAAATGTATTCATGGGGCCGTTTAGGATTACGAACGCCTATGGAAACAACTGCTATGAACTCTACGATGATGAGAATAACGTCATTTACGGCAAGTTCAATGCTGGAAATTTGAAAAGATACTATACTAGAGTAAGCCAGTAATAATTCAATTTCGTGTTCAAGAGAGTTGAGGTACTTCTAACACTGAGTTTAAAAACAATTTTCAACTGTTTTTAAAACGTGGTGAGAGGAGAATGCCCCCGTAATTGAATTTTATAGAGACCACGGTGGCTATTTTGGAAATTATAAAGAAAGTTATGGCTGTCATAGTTATGACGTGGGTAGTCATGACGTAAGCACGGATGACGCAGACGTTATGCCAGCAGGCTACTTGAGCTGAGATTCTCAGTGACGTCAGCATTTATTCGAGAAAGATCAGAGATCTACGACGCAGTCGCAGGAAACGTGGAATTCTGCTGAGGAAGAAATTATGCTATTGGAGGGGAGGCTTGAACCAATGAACGATAGTCTGAAGGAAGACGGAGATTGCTGAAACTATGATATTTTTATTACTTTTTGGATTGCAGAATTGTGGAAATCCATTTGCAGTAGAGGCATTGTTCTGGAATTTTGGTGAAATTTATTTTCAGTTTTTGAATTTTGAAAATGCGTCATGTATTGACGAAGTTGGAACTTCTAGCGATGACGCAGTAACACGCGATGGAAGGGATAGATACGCCCCTCATGAAGTTCATAAAAGGCCTTGCGCAGAAGAGAGGAGCCTCATTCCTCATTCTCAGATCATCAATCGTCTGATAGCTCAATCGTCAGATCTCAAATAGTCATTTCAGTGAAACGTCGAGTGAGATTATTAGTGAAAAAGTCGTCTTTATAACGCGTGGTGAAGCCACTGCATTAAACGAGAGTCGAACATACAAGCAGTGCAGGTTTACTGTGAGTAAATCTAGGTGAAATTGAAACGCACATTATAACGCTTCTACAAGTTTAGCTGTGAACAGTTAGCGGTCGCCTATAAGCTAATTCTCTTGTGCAGTGATACAGTAAGGAGTGTAAGAAAGTTGAACAATTTCGAGTAATTATTGTGGAAGATATTAGCAATTTTAGACGACTGACAAAAGTGATTTTCTCGCTACATGAGAAGCACTTTGTATAGCCAGAATCTACGCTACGGCTGACACGGCTAGTGAAATAGGGAGACTTCAGATTGCTTTTGTGACACAACGCTACAGTATTATGGAGCAGTTTAATATGGCAGTTTGTTCTTCTATTACCATATCCGAAGAGAAGATGGAAGGCTAAAGGACTTAATGCAATTGGGACATATTTCAACGGAGTAAGATAGCAGCATGGAACTTCGCTAATTGCTATTCCACACAAGCGAACATGTGGTGAACAAACATCTACACCCATGTTTCGTGATTAAAGGCTGAATACTATCAAACAGCAATGGAAATGATTTCATACTCTCTGAATATGAATATTTCTTCGGAAATTTCTACAAAAACTTCATGGCGATTTTCAACTGGAACTTCAGGGATTTTTCAAGAGAGGTCAGGGTTGTCCCGACTCACAAAGAAGATTATTGCCGGAAGGATGTCGTTCGTCTTCGTGAAGCAGTTCGATTCTCCGAGGGTGCTGTTTCTTGTTTCGAGGATGGAGCTCAGCTTTAACTTGGTGAAATGGATCCATCAACAGTCTTCTTTGGGGAATTTTCCTCTGGAACGTCAATCGGCAGATAAGGTAGTCGTGAACGTTTATTGTATTTGAGTTTCTTAGCAATATTTGAGCAACCATTTTCCCATATTTTTGTCCTCATGTATTTTGCCCAATATTCTTGTTGAGATTCCTATTCTCAGTACACCTTGATGAGTTATGCCTTTTTCGACGATTTATTAAGACATTGTTATGTCATGGGCATAGTTAAATGATTTTGGATCAGTTGAGACTGATATTTAGATTTTTCAGTAATTTGCTTATTTTTTTTGTAGTCACGAGTTGACTGTAAGTTAATGATTTTTATGGCAGATTTAAATTCAGACAGCGTGTCACTTTATTAAAGTAATTCTACCCCAGTTTAATTACTTTGACCAATTTTCTGTCATCATCAAGAAGGAAGAACATTTAAATGATTTTAGAGCGTTAAAATCCAGTACGTTGTCGACGATCTTGGAAATACTAGTCGTTATTTGATTTGATTGCAACACAGACATTTATCGTCAGTTATGAACGATCATTGCATCATAGACCATTTTGTGAAAGATGAACTTTAATTATGAATTATTGAATGCATTAAATTCGTGAACTTTTGTTAGGAATTTTTTCTCAATTAGAGATTTATATAATGATGTTTGCATTCCCAGTCTAATTGGATTCTATTCGACTATTTTGCAGTTAGTCGCACATTGTTTGATGATAGTATTTTTATACTACAATTCTTTGAAGATGTTAATCTTAAATTTTGATAGACCAGACAGGCGTATATAAGCGTATTCACTATTAAATTTGTTTGTGATTGGCAAATTTTTACTTCATTACGAGTCATGAATGAAATCCACGAAGGTTAAATGACAACAGTTTTAAAACAATTAATGATTATAAGAATTTTTAAGTGGAACTATGAATGTATAATCGATAGTGCAGCGGACATGTTGAAAGTCGCTGATGTATAATGCCCTTAAATAAATGAAGGAGATTCCCACAGTAATTAATGATGATAAAGATTGTGTTAGTGGAGGTTTTTGTAAATTCTGTGGAAGATTTTGATACCGTATATTTTAATATATGATGAATTTTGGGCCTATTTTTAATGCAGTGTGTGCATTATTTTGTAAGCGAAGTATTTTCCGCTAGAGTGTATTGTCATAGTTCGTTGAAAATTAATCAAGTGAATTTACTGTTATAATTAACAAGAGTTTTGAAAGAATTTGAGATAAGATTTTGAATGAAGATTACCGTCACAAATAATTATAATTATTACAACCTTTATTAAACCAGATTGTGACATTAACATGTATAACTAACCTTCATTGGTCGATTATATTAACACGATTATGAATTTACCAACCGGATGAACATGTGGTTCAATGTATTTCTTAAATTAATAATTTAAATAATTTAAATGTTAATATTGTAAATAATAATGTATATATCTTTGACAATAATGTGGAACGAAAGTGATGTTAAAGGCGTGTTTAAAATTTTTGTAATTATCTTCGACAATATTATAAACAATTTCTAATTGTTATAAATTATTTATGTGATTTTGTTATAAACATTTAAGAGTGTGTTTTATACTCTAAACTATACTTATTAAACATTTGGATGATAACTTAACAAGTTTAGGGATTGTCAGAATAATCCAGTGGTATGCGAGTTAAGCATTTGAAAGATTTGCGTCTATATATATGAGTTGTCTTGTAGACATTTAAAGCTTTGAAAGGAGCTGAATTCTTACGCAGTGTGGCGTGACAAGTGAACCCCATTTGACAGGTGTACGCCAGGTAGAAGAGTAGACCAGCCGGCCAGACATCTGGTTATCAGCGGGTGAGGTCGATACTCTGGCCTTGCGCCTATTAATACAAGTGTGATGTTTATTAAAAGAAACCAAATGCTCTATATATGTCGTATCCTGACTTCCTTATCCAATCCAAATGTGTTTTGAATGTTACGTTATTTGAGCTCATGGGAGCTAACATATTGTTTGATAACTTTGCAAGTCCTTTAGGAGGACATAGTCAGATTGACATGGGCTACTGATAGCCACATTTATTTTGTTGAGTTGTTAAAATCATACCCTTTATTTGAAATAAAAGCTTTTGTACAGTTCAAAGTTCTTGCCTTCGTTGTGGTTCATTTTTAAATGTCATGGTCAAGATTATTGTGGGAGCATACTTTAGAGATCCTGTTGTCAACCCAATCCCCGAGATAATTTTTAAGAGGTAAGTAAAAGTAAGTATGAACCCCCGTCTATTTTGGTGTGTTCCACAATAATTTTCTTGGTAACTTCTGTGTTCAAACCTCGGTAGTATCTGTCAGTGCCATTTTCATTGATGTAGCTGAGCCGGTGCGATTGATTGTTGGCAATCCGATTGAGGGGGCGGATATCTGACAGCCTACTATCCGGGTAAACGGGGACAGTACCATCCCGGCATTTGCCCGAAGACGAAGTGGGAAACCATGGAAAACCACTTCGAGGATGGCTGAGGTGGGAATCGAACCCCCTCTACTCATTTGGAACACCCGAGGCTGAGTAGACCCCGTTCCAGTCCTCATACCACTTTTCAAATTTCGTGGCAGAGCCGGGATCGAACCCAGGACCTCCGGGGCGGCAGCTAACCATGCTGACCACTACGCTACAGAGGCGACTCAATTCTCCCCTATGATACAATATTAAGTGAATCCGTTTCAACATCTCAAAATCTGTTAAAACAGTCAAAATCTTTTGAAACGGCAGCCCTTTTCTATACCATCAAAATGGCATCTTAAAAACAGATGGTGGTCCTCTCAACAAGCCTACGACTTGTTTCTGAAGAATATAGTCCTCAGGAATCTTGTCCAATGGACAGAGAGCAGCACCGACTGCAAAACCAACTTGCAAGTTCACCTCATTACCGGCCACAAACTTGTTACCACTACTGTTAAGATAACAGGAAAGTTGTCAAACGGACCGATAATGGTGTCGTTCGCGTTACGTTGAGATAATATTCCACTCAGTCTCGAACTCTTAATCAGCGGAATCCTGCCAAACGGGGTGGAGACAGCTTCAAGCGATAGGCGCCACCTCACACTTCATCCTTTAGCATGTGCATGCAGATACTACACACAGGTCATTGTTTTTTGCAGGAGGAAAGATGTATCTTCTTGCGACGAGTGAGCGACATTTACCGCAATAAGCCAAGTGTTCACTGTGAGTATACGTCCCATCCCAAATATTCTACACAGGGATATCTATGAGATAAATAATTAAATGAACATTTTAATTGTAAATACCGTATTTACTCAGCTATAAAAAAAACCAATTTTTTTTCTACATTTTTAGTTCCGAAATTGAGAGAGATACTATAGACGCGAACTTCGCAAAAACGCATTATTTTGGGAAAGGGAGAGATTAAAAATAAGCTATTTTATTTTGATGCTACATAATACGATATATTCAATCAAAATAAACTATAATCAGTCCATTATGAGACTGCCATAACCTGACTTTCCCAGCTACAATGACTTTCACTACTATCCCTTGCTAAGCCAAAATCTTAGTATCAAAGAAATAGAATGGAATGGACAAAGTATTAGACATGGAAATGCAAATTTTATTTTTATTTGAACATAGGGGGGAGAATGCATCAATTAGGGAATGAGTGATCACATCTCACTAACATTTGTAAACACAACCGAGCACGTATAATTCACATATTTCACATTAATATACCAATAACGTTTCACACAAACGCCAACGGTTATTGCAACAAATGAAATGTGTTTAAAATAAAGCTAAGGAGACTGTCGTAAACACAATCGAATCGCAACATAAATAATACTAAACAGAAGAATGCAGGCAAGATATGAAACCGTAACTTTTATTGGCGGATGGCACTTCTACTCGACCAATAGTGTGGCATCTTCTATTGGATACTGGGTGAAGCCTATTGGCTATACAATTCGACATCCAGCCCAATCGCGTACGTGGTACACAAAATGGCGGTCATATCGCCTGAATAACAAACTAATATACCGTAACAAGAAAAATATTTTTGTCATAAAAGAAAATGAATTTCAGTTGTAATTATAGAATTTTTAAATTCGTCAATTTCGAAGAATGATGTATTTTGACTCTCAATTTAAGGACGAAGGGGGAGGGGGTGTACTAGAAGCAATTTACAAGAATTTTTTATTTTGGCACTCGAAAATTAAGGGGGGGGGGGGGGTCTTATAGCTGAGTAAATACGGTAATCTGCAAATATGCCAACGACATCCGTGAATCCGTTTCAACATCTCAAAATCTGTTAAAACAGTTAAAATCTGTTGAAACGGTAGCCCTGTTCTATACCATCTGTTCCAATATGTCTATTTTCAAAAGAGAGACAAATTATTTCAACATCAAAACTGCATTGACTACATATGATGGAAATTACTGATTATAGTTCATTCCAATGTTATAGGAAATTTAATGTTACAGGATATGTCATCGTCCATCACAAAAATTGAATACAAATATAGTGTTGGAATCAAAGGTGGACAGTGGAAAATAGGGTTCCTTTCTTATAAGAAATCAAGCTGGGGCGATCTGTGTATACTGCAGCATGAAACACTATTTCAGACAGTTATCTTTCTCCCTAGTGGTGTTGTAGCCTCGTGTATACGGAAGCAGTCTGATAACCTGTGTCATTTATGATTGCTGTACTACAGTGTGCAATTGGAATTAGGGGGTCAGGATTAGGTAGAAGGTGGCTATGGCCTTAAGTTAGGAACCATCCCTGGCATTTGCCAGGAGTAGAAGTGGAAAAGCATGGAAAATCACTTCTAGGATGGCTGAGGAGGGAATTGAACCCTCGTCTTCTCAGTTTTGTCTCATAAGGTTGAGTGTACTCTGTTCCAGCCCTCAAGAATAGAATTTAATTTCTTTGCTGAACAAGGAATTGAACCCAGACCCAGAGGTGACAGCCAAGAATAATAATCATTGCACCACAAGACGGAACTTTCTTTCTTAAGAGGGAAAAATATGTTTCTATAGTCTCTGATAAATTAACCTCCTCATTTCTTATGAGCTAATTCACAAAAAAGAAAAAAAGTGTAACTGACATTTTTCCTTACCCGGTCTTAATCCTTACTGGTCTTTCCTTGAGGAAAGGCTTCATAGAGTAAGCCTACTGCAAAAAGGAAGACGAGCAAAACTGACCCATAAGGATTGTCCTTTAAGGATAAAGACCGGGTAAGAAGAAATGTGAGTTACACCCTATAATTAATTTCTCAAAGAACGATACATGAAGCCTTGCTCCAATCCCAAGAAGAAATTCTAGTTAAGTACTGCAGGCATGGGGTTAAAGTCACAAGGAACCCAAGTATGCTTGCTGGTAGCAGATTGTGAGCTTTCTACTCTAATAATGAGGTATACCAAAATACATCTAAATCTTATATTGATGATATACAGTTCTTGTTCAGGCAAGCTGTTATCATTATGAATTAAAATACACAATGGATTATTTCCTTACATGAGCGTAACATTTCAACATACAAGCATAAATCAAACTGCGGTGGGTTATCAGGCATCAGATAGTTTAGCTGGCAAGTCTACCGGGTTAATTGGAATCCGTATCAACAATTTTGGTTAAGGCAATTCATTCTTACCAAATCCCAACTAGAGTAAGAGATGTCCAATGTCTGTTACACAGAAAAATAACACACAAAAAAACATCAGAAATCAAAAGTTTTTAGAAACTTTCAGAAGTACAGTATTCAATCGTTTTACAAATCTCAAAAAGAAAACCAAAGATGTAATTCTCTTGCATTTTTAATCTGATTTCTCAAATAATACAGCCCTAGTTTATTAATATGTTTTGTCACTACTACAAGGGATTATTTTAAAAATTATTGCTTCCTACTTGGTATATCGATGGTGGGAAAGCAAGACCTAGTAAGCCACAATGGTGTGCCTTTCCAATCTCTTCCTTGTAGCTGGTCATAATGCCTAAACGTATGTAGATATACATTTCCGACGAACATTCTACTTAAAACAGAGTTTTCTGTGGCCAAGTGCAGAGGGCACTGGATCTGAAGAATAATGTTTGATGGGAGTGTATAACCACTCATGGCTAGAGGTTGTACAGCAGACATAAGAGCATGGAAAGGAACAGCCTGATATGCTTACAGCCTGCATTCCCACTGTCAATATTTGTATTACAGCAATTTGGTTGTTATTAATATTATTATTTACTGTTATAATTGATCAGCTCCCTGTATCATACATATCCTAAATTGCAGTCGAGCACATGAATCAAGTAGGAAAAAATCAACAGAGTACATCAAATCCAAGAACACTTTTAATGAATTATATAACTGTTTAGTCGTATACTTCCACAATATTGTTATTTACATTCCCGATTGGTTCAGCGTTTGGCATCTTCATGGGAAATTAGTCTACAATCAAAACCAAAGGCTTAAGCATATACCGGTCTAGCTATGCATTCATATAGAAGGTAAACAAAGAAAAATTAATAAAATAGAGAACTCATCTGATCTCAATGCTACCAAGACTGTCAGGAGGTGAGATGCCTGGGCTAGGCTGTTAGGCAGACATTGTTTCGCCAGAACCCATGGTCCTGTGAAGTGTGTGATTTGTTATTATGTGCTTAGAAGCTAGGTTGTGATATATCTGTATCATCTTCTAATTCCTAACAACTTCCCGTTGGAACAGGGTCCGCTTTTTTGGATCAATGCATGCCATTTCTTGCGATCTAATGATATATCTGTATGTATACCCCTTATTATTCCCGTTTACAATGGGATAGGGGATGAGATGTGATGAAAGTGTAAGTGGTGGGTGGTTTTTACTGCCGGATGCCCTTCCGGATGCCAAACTCATGAGAGGATGAGAGATGAAATTAATGAAGATGAATGAAAGTGGACAAGGAGATGGAAGGAAGCGGCCATGGCCTGTCAGAAGGTACCGTCCCAGCATTTGCCAGGAGTTGAAAATGGGTAACAACAGAAAACCATTTTAAGGCCGGCCGGCAGTGGGGCTCGAACCCTCGTCTACCGAGTCCGCAGATAGCTTGGCCCCATGGACTAGCGCTGCGCGTTATCGAACGTAGCACTGCTGTTCGTTGTAATATATCTATGTCAGGAAAGTATCCTTCTCACCTAACGATATTCTCAGAATAGCGGAAGCAAGAAAGTCACCAAATCCCTATCACACCTGACCTTGTCATGCCAAGGGACAGATATAGATTATGTATTTGCCTTAGTCCTGGAATTTGAGGTTGAGATTCAATTGATTCCATCTTACATTAACCAAATGTAATACAAGAAATCTTTTACGAGCCGACATTGTATGACATTGTGCCATAGATTTTTCCTGCCCATAAAAAATCTCTACCACTAGCCCATTAAAGAAGCTATGACAATATTTACTGGAGCTGTAACACGCAGCTTACATAACACACAAATAAATCATACATTTGCCTAAAGGCGGCTACACACGTTACGATAAAACTGTGCGATTTAACTGCACCAACCGAACTAAGGAGATTTATCTCACGTGTGGAGGATAAATCGTTGCAGTTATTTCGGCTTGCACAGTTCATCGGAGCAAGTTGAATTTTCTAACCGATAAAACTGTGTCGATTGAGTTTGCACAGTTTTATCGTAACATGTGGGCGGTGGCAACGGCCGATTGCTCAGTTCAAGTGAGTAACTCGTTGAAATAGTGCGTTCTAAAAGTTATTGCAACATGTCTCAGGAAGATCAAAGTGGATATCGTGAGCACTTGGAAGCAGGGGCCATATACATTTTTTTCTGGAGGGGGGGGTTGACTTTCCTGGAAAATTGTGAGTAATCTCAGGAAATTGTCACCACTAAATACCCAGAAATATTAACCAATATCTTAGAGCATATAACTTTGTGTAATTATTTTAGATAAGAGTTAATTGTAAAATTCGAAGTTTATATAGCCTAAAATTAGTGGCAATACCAAAAAGTTGTAAAATACAACACAAAATACAATTTTATACTTAATGAATTTTCTATTATGGCCAATGGAGTATGAAGGGCAAATATCTAAATATTTATTAAGCAGAAAGGTAAAGAGATTTTTTAATTATTATTATTATGATTTTTTATTTTTTTACAAATTGATAATTTATTTCTCAAATGTACCGTACTGCGGAATTCTCAGTTTTGCCTCACAAGGCTGAGTGTACCCCGTTCCAGCCCTCAGACCAGAATTACCATTTCTTGGCAGAGCTGGGAATCGAATTCGGACCTTCAGGGCGGCAGCAAAGAATACTAGCCACTACACCACGAGGTACTCAAATTTCAATCTTAATATTGTTTATAACTTAGCCAATAAGTTAAGATTAGGGTACAATCAAATTTACGATATCATTTTACCAAACAAACACTTTCTTAATTGTTGTTTTTTTTTATTCCGGGGGCTAGAGCCCCCACAGCCCCACCCTTATATACGCCCCTGTTTGGAAGCTTTCATTGAATGCTCTAAACGGAGTAACCAATGATAGAAGGTGTAGGTAATAAGTCTCCTCATCCATTATTAAATAATTGTACCAATCTTTCGGTAAGAAGCCTAACTCATTTAATAAATTTACATGTGAATATTGCTGTCTCTGTAGAAGCCAATCTTTAGACCACGCACAAAGGCCCAACACCGCTATACTCTGATTTACAAAAGATGCTCGGTGAAAACTGTCATCCGCTTGTTGGGTGAGGTGAGGAGTGGAGACGAGAGGGGTAAAGGTCTCCATGGCAACAGTGAGCAATGTTGCAATGTATGCCGACACAGCAGTAAGCACATGGTTTGACTCAGTGTGTATTCACTCGTCAAGGTCTATATAGCGCCAGGCAGGGGGGCTAACTTACCCAGTATTTGTGTCTTCCTGCAAGCCTCTTGGAATGTTATGAGTCATGATCTGCCTCAGTGGCAACGCAGCATTTCCGCACGTGCTAGCTTTGACAGCTGTCAGCGAGTTTTATTGGTAATTCAGAGTATAGTACATCGTCGTCGTCCGTCAATGACATGTTGCCATGAATGTTTGATGAGAACTGTTGATCGACGCAGTTATCTGTACCGTGTGGATGCTATAGGGCTTTCAGTTTTACTGCGCAGTTCATCGTTGCAGTTAAATCGCACAGTTATATCGTAACGTGTGTAGCCACCTTGACAGAGAAAACACAATTTGCAAACTATGCCCTTTACAAAGATTGCGAATAATAAAATAGAAAGCACTTACTTGAGGCCTGGTAGGAGGTGACTGAGGTGCTGTCTGGTGAGGAAACCCCCACGGATCCATGGCTGCAGTGGAAGAGCCCAGGTTCACATCTAAAAGGTCCAACATGTGGCTCTGCTTTTCAGCTCCACCCTGCACAGGTGGTACTTTATGCCTGCATCAAACATAACCTCATATTTATCAAAATGACTGACGAGGGTAACTGTTGCTTTAAAGGGGCCTTATTTACTACATTATCAGCTCCTAGTGATGAGGATGATATGAGAATGATTTCTACTTCTAGTCATTGTTGGCTGCGACTTGTTTTCGAGTACAGACATTTCTTCCTGCAACCATAAAATCACACTTGATTCACTTTATGGACGAGCTTTTGGCGACTAAACAAGCCAATCATAGCATTTGTAACGTTTGTTACAATGTCGCTCTCTCAACCTTCCTCAGCCCGGATCTTGGGCACAGTAGTTCAGCTTGTTACCAACTGGGACTTGGAAGTTTGAGTGAATACCATATTACTTGGACTTGAAGCTGGACCGTGCATTGGTCTCGCCAAGCCGATAAGCAACATGACATACAATTTTCTGATTCCACAAACTGTTGCGGACTGACTGTCCAAGACCTATTGTCTTTTTACCCTTCGGTGGCATAGTTGGTAACATGCTGAACTACTGTGCCCAAGATAGCGGGTTAAAATCCGGCCGAAGTAGTCGGATTTCTAAAGAGCATTAAAAATCCTTCAGTATGCCTTCCTTCGGAGGGGAAGTAAAGCCGGCGATCCCATGTTATAGATTTATGGCATGTGAAAGATCCTTCCACAGACTTAACTTGCGTGAAGCTAAATTGCTAGGTTAGATTTCGCTGGAACGCTCTATCGAAGTTCCAACGTTCACCACTAGGTATCATTGATATCTGGTAGCGAAAGTTGGAACTACTTGAAATTGAATGGAACTTGTAGCTCACCCTAAGGGTGTCCACTGAAAGCAGCTACAGACTCAGGCGAGCCGAACATGTCCTCGACACTCCGGGCACTAAAAGCCATACAATAAATTTAAAAAAAAACAAAAACTGATTAGGTATATATTTTGAAACTGACTGTACCGCACGTGTCAGCGAGTGAAAAAGTACCATGACCATTTCCGCTCACATCTATTTCGCCTTTTCATAAGGTCATGCTTGTGTTCTATTGACTCCTCCCCAAGAGTAATGCTGCCACCCTGCTATAAACTAAATTCCTGATGGGGACCCTATATATATATATATACACACATACAGATTGTCCCTAAACTCCGGTAACACTTTTCTTAATTTATTACACAAAAACTGCAAATGATACAGCTTTCCTATATATGTCATATTAAAGGGGAATCAAATGGTGGATGAAACCAAATGCTTTCAAAAATGGAACGAGCCTCGGACAGGATGGATTTAATAGAAGACGACACGGCTGTACACACGGACAAAGATTTGGAACTTTAAACCTAAGAACGCTGACGGGGAAGGTGGAGGAGATAGTGGATATGATGGAAAGAAGGAAGTTGGATTTATTGGGATTGGCAGAAACAAAGTGGAAAGGGGAAGGAAGGAGAGAACTGAGAAAAGGCTATAGACTGTACTGGAGTGGGAACGAAGAGGGAAAGAGGAATGGAGTGGGAGTAGTAGTACGAGATGGTTTAAAAGAAGAAGTGAGGAGAATAAGCGATAGGATGATGAAAGTGAAAGTAGCACTGAGGGGAGAGACCGTAGAAATAGTGCAAGTGTATGCTCCACAAGTAGGCTGCGCCTCTGAAGAGAAGGAGGAGTTTGAAGAGGAATTGCAGAAGCAGCTGGTAGGAAGAAATATGATTGTTATGGGGGATCTCAATGCCCATGTAGGAAGAGAAAGACAAGGTTATGAGAGTGTTCTAGGACCAGAGGGTTGGGGCGGAAGAAATGAGGAAGGAATGAGACGGTTGGACTTCTGCCAGAGGAACTCCTGGTTTAAGAAAAGAGAGAGCCACACAATCACATGGTACAGTGATGACTTGACCAGGAAGTCGGTGGTCGACTATATACTGTATGAGAAAAAACTAAATAAGAACATCACGGACATCAAGGTTATACCATCGGAGAACCTGGATAGCGACCATCGATTGCTGGTAATGAACCTGAGAGGGAGTAAGGAGAAGAAAAGGACTGAGAACCAGGAAAGACGTATAAGGATATGGAAACTGAAAGAAGGGGATAGAAGGGTCGAGTACCTCAAAATGGTAAAGGAAGGAATTCCAACAGATGAAGAAAGAGTGGTGGAAGAGGAATGGGCTAGATTTAAGAAGACACTAGTAGGTGCAGCAGAAGCAGTATGTGGGAGGACAAGTAGTAAGAAGAGGTGGAAGGAAACACCATGGTGGAATGAGAAGACAAAAGATATAGTAAGGGAAAAGAATAGAGCCTTTAGGAGGTGGTATCAAAATAGGACGGTAGAGACAAGGGAAGAGTACCAGGAAAGAAAGAAGGAGGCGAAGAGAGTAGTGGCTGAGGAGAGAAGAAAGTGGATGGAAGAGTGGACAAAGATGATGGAGGATAGTGAAGGTACAAAAAAGGTCCTGTATGGGATGGTAAAAAATAAGAGGCGGAAGGATCCTACGGATTATGTTAGAATGGTGAACAAAAGGGGACAACAGATAGAAAATAGGGAAGAACTGAAGAAAATGTGGAAAGTATATTTTGAAGAACTTCTGAACCCAAATGGAAAAGATGGTGAGGAGGAAGAAATCGGGGAAGAGGAAGATGAACTGCAAACAGAAAAGGACTTAACATGGAAAGAAGTGGAAGATGCAGTGAACAAGATGAAAGGAGGGAAGGCACCGGGTGTGGATGAGTTGAGTGTGGAGATGGTGAGAGCAGCAGGAGAGGTGGGGATACAGTGGTTGTACCGAGTGATGAGGACAGCATGGAAGGAAAGGAAGACCCCAGAGGACTGGAAAAAAGGAATAATTGTCCCAATCTTCAAGAAAGGTAGTAGAACAGATTGCAGAAACTATCGGGGAATAACACTGATGAGTCATTGTGCAAAGATCTTCGAGAAAGTTTTGGAAAAGAGAATTAGGACAAGGATAGGAGGAGGGATGAGGGAAGAACAACATGGCTTCAGAGCAGGAAGGTCCACAGAGGATTTGATTTTTGCTGTAAGGCAGTTACAAGAACAGCACTATGAGTATGGAACAGATCTACTGATGGCCTTTCTGGACATTGAGAAAGCATATGACAGTGTATGCAGAAACAAAGTATGGAAGTCCTTGGAGGATAGAGGAGTAGAGAAATGGACTATAAAGAGGATAAAGGAGATGTACAAGGGAAGCGTGAGCTGTGTGAAAGTGGGAGGAGAGAGATCAGACTGCTTGGAACAGAGAAACGGCCTGAAACAAGGAAGTGCACTGTCACCGTTACTTTTCATTGTGGTGATGGATGACATAATGACCCGAGTGGCACAAGTAATTGGGGAAGGAAAGATGAAAGCAATGGTGTTGTGGATGATTTGATGATTTGGGGAAACAAGGAGGAGGAGGTACAGGAACCGTTGGACGTGTGGGAAGGAATAACACAAGGATCTTCTTCTTCTTCTTCTTCGCGAATGGGTCACTTAGGACCACGCGGAATCAACATTTTCTGAGCTTTCCTCCTTGCCCAATAGTTCTTCATTTTCACTGATTGCTGTAATTTCTGTTCCTCCGACCAGGTCCGGCGCTGTGGTTTCTTCTCATCTTCCTCAAATCCCCTTGTGTGAACAATTTTCCGGATCATATTTCTATCTTGTAAATTTGGTGAACCCAATTCATTAAGGTCTTTCTCTACTTGTTTATACCATTTTGGTCTTGTGCGTTTGATTTGCAGAAATTTGTGGATTCGATAAGTGACTCTGGTAGGATTCAATCTTTCCAAATGGCTTAGAAACTGAATTCGTCGCAATCTCATTGTATCAGTTAATTTAGAAACTCTTTTATAAATTTCCGAGTTGGGTTTGGGGTAGTGTATGCCATTTACAATTCTGGGCCCTAAGATTTTCCTCATGATTTTCTTTTCTTTAATCTCTAATTTTTCCTTTAAGGTCTTACGATGTAAACTGAGCGTTTCTGAAGCATATAGAGCTTCAGGTTTAATCACTGTACAGTAATGACGAATTTTGTTGTTCCAGGACAAGCTTTTTATGTTATAAACATTCTTTGTGTGTTGAAAAGAAATTTCCATTTTCTGAATTCGTGATGCTACAGATTTATTTTCATTGCCATTTTCAGTGATCCATTCACCTAAGTATTTAAATTCTTTCACTCTTGCAATTTTATTGATACCAATGACAATTTCAGGTGGACCATTCTTAATATTTGTCATAAATTTAGTTTTTTCATAGGAGATTTTTAGTCCTATTTTGGCTGCTTGCTCCTCCAGTATAACAAGCTGTTTCTGTGCATCAGCGACGTTTTTGGCAATTAGTGCTAAATCATCAGCAAACGCTAGACAATCTAAGTCAATACCCTTAATCTTTGGGCCCAGGCGGTGAGATGGTGCACCTGCTTTCCTCCATTCTCTAACAACTTTCTCAAGAGCACAATTGAAAAGTAAAGGGGAGAGCCCATCCCCTTGACGGACACCTGTGTTTATTTCAAACTCATCACTACAACCACCCATAAATTTAACTTTAGCCTTCGTTTCAGTTAGTGTATCTTTAATAATATTTCTTGTTTTGTTATCAAGTCCAAATTCTGTTAAAACATTAACAAGTGACATGCGATCTATACTATCATAGGCCTTTTTGAAATCGACAAATGTGATGACATAATTTTTGTTTGTTGTGTTCCGAAAATATGATATAGTATTCTTCAGGTTCAGAATTTGCTCAGCACAGGATCTCCCCTTTCTGAATCCACCTTGGTATTCACCAATTCTTTGGTCAAGTTGACTCTCTGCACGGTTGAGTAGAATTTTTGAGAGAATTTTATATGTGACTTGAAGAAGGGAAACACCTCTATAATTGTTTGGATCAGACCTACTTCCATTTTTATGTATGGGGTGTATTATTGCCACCTTCCAATCCTTTGGTATTTTTTCAGTTTGCCAGATGTCCAGCATAATGTCGTGAAGTTTTTTGATGAAATTTTCCCCTGCATTTTTCCAAAGTTCTGCAGTTATTTGATCTTCTCCCGTGGCCTTGTTATTTTTTAGTGATTGGATTGTTTTTCTAATTTTCTGAACTGTTGGTGGGGCTGAATCTTGATTAATTCGGTTAGAAGTGAACTGAAACTTTTCCAGAGGGCTTTCACTATTAAGTAATTTAGAAAAGTATGCTGCGAGGATTTTGCAGTTAGCATTAGTGGTATAAGCCATTTCTCCTTTATGATTGACAAAATGGAGTGATGGAGGAGAATATTTGGTTAACTTTTGTTTGAAAGTTCTATAATAATTCCTTGAATTATGTTGTTTAAAGTCATCTTCTACAGACTGTAATTTCATATCCTCACTCAGTTTACGAATGTTCATTATTGATTTAGTAACAACCTTATCAATAAATGATAAAAATGGTCCGGTTAGCTCAAACAATGCCAGCGTTTCGCCCCAGTGTGCCGTTGGGCTCGTCAGTTGGTACAGACACACCTACCAATACGCGTGGCTAGCACATACTGAGAAGGCCATGCAAGACACAAAATACAAGCAGTATTGACGTCACGAGCATGCCAATGTGCTACGGGAGTAAAACTCCCTTTCATAAAAACAAAAGCCTTACCGCTCAAATGGAAACTACATCATATTCCCTTCGGGAATATTCAAAACCTTATTAGTAACAACCTTGCTAACATTTTGAAGTTCTTGAAAAGTGCCTGGAGTTTTATTGCATGACCAATTATGCCAATTTTTTTGTCGAAGTTGTATTAATTCGTCGCATTCATCTGTCCACCAAGGGTGTTTTCTTGTTCTTCTGAGTGGTGCTGTAGTTTCGGCTGTGTGTAAGAGTCCTGTTTTAATTTGTGTCCAATTTTGTGGATCTAACTGTTCTGTACCTTTCTTAAAGTCTTCATTGCTTTTAATACCTGCTGTATCGTACTTTCGTTGTGGAGCTCGCTTCATAAAGTTTCTCTTTTCATGAATCATATCCAGGGAAAATTTTGTTGGATAATGATCAGAGTCTAAATCCAGTCCTTTCAGAACTTTGAGTTTCATGATTTCAGATGTATGCAGGCAGGAAATCAGCACATGATCCAGTTGATATTCACCTAATAAGGGATTAGGTGCGACCCAAGTCTTAGTTTTAGAAGGGCTTTTCTTGAAAAAGGTAGATTTAAAAAACAAGTCATGGCTGATGCATAACTCAATGAGTCGTATGCCGTTCTTAATGGTTTGTGCATGGCCGGACCATTTCCCAACCCAGTATCGATATTTCTTCTCCTTTCCTATTTGGGCATTAAAGTCGCCCATAAGGATTTTGACATGATGACTTGGAATTCTTTGTAAAACACTGTCTAGCTGATTCCAGAACTGCTCTGCTTTGTCAGGTGCTTCTTTATTCGTAATGTTAGTTGGAGCATGACCATTCACTAAAGAATAAATTTTGTTTCCCGATTTTATCGTTAAGGTTGAAAGACGTCCGAATAAGACTCGAATGTCACAACTGAGCCAAGTATTGACTTATCCACCATAAAGCCCGTCCCAAACTGCGTACAGTGATCCATAACTCGTTCACCCGGTTTTCCTTTGAATATCCTATAGTTTTCAGAATCAAAAGGGTATTCATCAGTATAGCGTGATTCTTGGAATGCAATTATTTTAATGTTGCGTTCTTTAGATTTATTCAGGATATGTTTAAGTTTTCCCACTTTCAAAAGAGAATTGACATTAAATGTCATGAGCCAAATCCGAGATCTTGCTTTTAACCTTGTTTCTATGGGGATTTGAAGTACTCCGACTTACTTCCATGCACTCATCAGTGGTCTCCCCAGAATCCGAATAGACCACTTGGGGACTGAAACCCCTGGGGGTAAATATTTGCTTTAGAAGGTGCACTGTCCATGTTGATTTAATTGAGGTTTTGAAATTTTGACTGACCAGTCAGTCGGATAAACTCAAGAGTTCCACTTCTGAGTGTTATAAAATCAGCCGCCACTAACATGTGATACAGACGCTATCGGGGTACCGCCATTAACATATGGAACCGTCGTCCCCTTAAATTGATATATGGTTGCCATATACCTTTTACTCTTATTCTCCCGAGCACTGGGATGCCTCTTCCGCCATCGACACTGTTCCATAGTCCATCTACTCCACTGTTGGTTGGTTCCTTAGTTTAGGGGCTGCGACAACGCGGTCATGTAGCCCCGTGTACTTTGGGTGTGTGTAGAATATGTCTGATAACCGGTGTTAATTGTGATGACTGTATTAGTGTGTGTATCTGTTTTTTAATTCAAGTAGGGACTGCAACTTTGAATTTTCAAATAGTTCCTACTTTTGCCGCCAAACGCCACCGTCAACGACTACTAGGCCTAGTTCAGAACTAGCTACTAGACGCCACCGCAGTCGGCTCTTGGCAACGAACGTAGCAACCTAAGAGCGTTGTTTATATTCTTAACCTATCCAATTTAGTTTCACACAGGTGTAATTAGTGGAAAGATCTTTAACATGCCATAAATCTATGACATGGGACCGCCGGCTTTACTTCCCCTCCGAAGGAAGGCATACTGTCTATGCCGTTGAGGATATGGGATGAAATTTAGCATAAATAAGAGTGAGATGGTGATCACAACAAGGAAGAAGGAAAGAACCACGACGGGAATAACAATTGGTGGGGAACAGCTGAAGAAAGTGGAGAGTTTCAAGTAACTGGGAAGCCTGATACAAGATAATGGAAGAAACGATAGAGAAATAAATGAGCGGGGAAGGCAGGCAGAAGCATTTCGGAGGAGTGTGAGAAGCATGTTATGGAGCAAGGATGTCCCTCAGAACAGCAAAAAGATCATATATCGGACATACTATGTCCCTATCCTGACGTATGCCTCGGAGACCTGGGTTATGAAAGGAAGGGAGAAGAGCAAAATACAGGCCAGTGAGATGAGGTTCTTGAGAAGCAGTATTGGAGCTACAAAGATGGACAGAATAAGAAATGAGAGGACCAGAGAATTAATGAAGGAGGAACCATTACAGGATGGCATAGAGAAATCTAGACTTAGATGGTATGGACATGTAAAACGAATGGAGGAGAAGAGGATACCCAGGAGAGTACACGAGACGAAGTGGGAAGGAAAGAGACCGAGAGACAGGTGGCTGAAGGGGGTGGAAGAAAGCGTGAAGAAGAGAGGAGAAGACTGGACAAGGGTGGAGGCTGAGAGATGGTGGGAAGACAGAAGACGCTGGAAAGGCTTGTGTTCCAAACAGACACGGCCAGTGGCGGTAAACTGTGCAAGATGATGATGATGATGATTCATGCAATTGTGGGAACAACCACTGCTGTATCATATCCAGGTATGAGGTCCCATTTACAGTGTTTTCGGCGAAGAAGAATGGTCCGTAAAGTTTCCGCGATGAAACTGCACAGAAAACGTTCACTTTAGGTGAATCACGCTGATATTCGAGGAATTTATGAGGATTTGCGGTCCCCCCCCCACACGACAGTTATGCCTGTTGACTTTACTACTGTATTTGTCACTTCGACACTGAAAATTATGCGATTTAGAAGGTCATCGTCTGCCATCCATTGTTGTACTCTGATACAAAACTCATAACGCTGTTGTTTGTCATTCCCTTTTGACTGTTGCAAGAGCTGTAATTTGTACGGCTTCATGCACAGTCCCCTACGTACTGTCTTCCAAACTGTTGTACGTGGTATTTGCAGCTCGCGGGATGCTCTACGAACAGATTTATTCGGACCTCTTATGAATGCCTCATTCACACGGTTAACGGACTCTGCACTCACTGTTGGTCGGCCACTTCGTTTCGTAACACACAAGCAACCAGAACACATAAACCTGTCATACCAGGCATAAATAGACTTGCTGCTTGGTGCTTCTTTACGGTACTTAGTCCTAAACTTCCGTTGCACAGCTGTAGCACTCTTATTTGTGTGGAATTCCAACACACAGAAACCCACTCTCCGCCAGAAGTCGCCATTTTATAAATGTGGCCAATAGCGCTAACTGCGGCGAATGTGGTAACTACGAACATTGGCGATAATATCTAACAAAACCATTTGAGTTCCTCTTTAATATGGCATATAGGAAAACTGTATCATTTGTAGTTTGTGTGTAATAAATTATGTCATTTTTATTATTTTGGAGTTATGTGTGCTAACTTGAGGTGGGTTTCATTTTCATTCATTCATTCACCTGGGGTTGGTTTTCTTAGGATAAAACTTGGTTGTTTGTTTTATTCTTGTTATGTGAGAGTATTTTTAAGAATACATTTATATTTTTACCAGTGAATGCTTGTTTTCCTTCTTGCAAGGCCTCGGCCTCTTCGTAGAGTCCATTTCCACTCAACAGGTTAAACCAGAATGACTCCTCTTCAGGGTGTTTGATAGGTAGCAGTGACAGAACGCCTTGAAGACCTGTCTCTGTTCAGTACTTGTTCTTCGATGAATGTAGAGGGCAAGTATGTTGGTACAATCTTTTGTATCGACCGTAACAGTTCTTCTAAGACGAATACATTGAAGGATGATGATGATGATCAAAATATATATATATATATTTGGCACTAATTTCAGGAGTAATTTCATTAACAACCACATTTTTAGCATATTACAATAAAGTATTATTATTATTATATTAGAAACCATTTTTTTCAGTGTTGCCTTATTCACAATATTGAAATTGCAAATTTTCAGTCAGTCATCACAATATAATCCCAATTACTCAGAAATGCAAAACAAAATCTGGAAAAAATTACATGTGATTAAAAAATATTTGTTATAGACTACAGAATAGGTTTTTTGCATATCCCAGTAATTGGGATTATATTGTGTTGATCGACTGAAAAGTTGCAATATCAAATATTATAATTACAAGTACAGTATATTACGACAAGAAGTTCTGTGAAGAACTGAACAGCCAATTTTCATATATCCTACTTATGTTAATCGCCTCTATCAACAAACAAAATTTCAGTTTGATTGCTGTACTAGATTCATAGATATTGAGAACCGTCTAAATATTTTTATATATGTAGGCCGTAGAGTTATGTACTATATAAGAGATAAAAATTATCTTTTTACGTACTATTACATGAAGATTATTGCGTAGGTGCATTATTCAAACTTCATTCGCATGATTAGAACACAGGAAATAAGAACAAGATTTTAAAATTTTGCACAGCCACCATCTTGTGGTTATGAAAACAATTGAAATAAATAAGAAGTCAGTGGATTAAAATTTAAATAAGCATTTACTGTACTAAGTTTCACTGCGCCGATGGTTAAATCGCGAGAAACCTCCATTTAAATATTTAAATTTTTTTCACAGGTTATTTAAAGTCCCATTGGTGAACTTATGTTCATAGCCTTTATCAACATACAAAATTTCAGTTTGATTGCTGACATAAATTAGTAGATATTGAGAACCGCCTAAATATTTCAGATGATCGCCATGTTGGATTTTTATACAGGGTGTCCCACCTAACTCTGCGACCTCAAATATTATCGAAATGAAACAAGATGTGAAAAATCTACTTGCATAGGAATGTAGCCATGTCAGGGGGTCACACAATGGGAGGATATGCACAATCCAGGAAATTATAACAATACCACTTTTAACGCAAAGTTACCTTTTTTTAAAATGGAACATACATGTTTTTTCTAGCAAAATCAATAGTAAACATACAATTATTGATAACAGAATTGGTTTCACTTCTCTAAACCTTGTACCTTCTGAAATAACTAAAGTTGTAGGTTACTAACCAACGACAGTGGAGTATTAATGTTTGGTGCGGTATCACTGGCAACCGTATTGTAGGTCCCTATTTTTATCAGGGAACACTAAACGAACAGCGATATGCATCATTTCTTCAAGACACGTTACCCCTTCTCATGGAGGACGTGGGATTGGAAACTCGTATATCAATGTGGTTCCAGCATGATGGGTGCCCCGCACATTTCGCACGTGTTGCCAGAGATGTAATGGATGAGAAGTTTCCAAATCAGCGGATAGGACGTGGTGGTCCTGTGAGATGGCCAGCACGGTCCCTCGACTTGACGCCATTAGACTACTTTCTCTGGAGCGCATTGCAAGATAGTCTATCAGGAAGTCCCAACTACAATAGCGAATATGCAACAGCGTACTTCGGCGTGTGCAGAAATATCTGTGTTAACAATGGGATCAGTACAACGCTCTGTTGTTCACCGTCTATAGAAGTGCACTGATGCAAACGGTGGTCACAATGAACATCCGCTGAAGTGACACAGTTTCATCAGTTAAGATGTTACTGCTTACTTGTGAATGTCTCTTCCGTGCTGGAAGTAATTTAAAAACATGACGTTTCTTTAAGCTATGTGCCACAAGTTTGTTTAGGAAATCGGTAATTGTACATTTTGAACTATGTGTACAGTTCTACACATTTGTTAAACTTGACAAACAGTGTCTCCATTGCCATCCTCTACAACGTTAGTTATTTCAGAAGTTACGGGGTTTAGAGACGTGAAACCAATTCTGTTATCATTAATTGTATGTTTACTTTTGATTTTGCTAGAAAAAACATGTATGTTCCATTAAAAAAAAGGTAACTTTGCATTGAAAGTGATATTGTTATAATTTCCTGGATTGTGCACATCCTCCCATTGTGTGACTCCCTGACGTGGCTACATTCCTGCGCAAGTAGATTTTTCAAATCTTGTTTCATTTCGATAATATTTGAGGTCGCAAAGTTAGGTGGGACACCCTGTATATGTAGGCCATAGTGTTATATACTATTAGATGATTATTGCGTAGGTTCATTATTCGAACGTTGATTTCGATCGCATGATTAGGACACAAGAAATAAAAACTTAATTTTAAAATTTCCCACAGCCACCATCTTGAGGTTATGTAAACAATTGAACTAAATTAGATGTCAGTGCATTACAATGTGTATAAACATTTGCTGTACCATGTTTCTCTGTGCTCGGATTGTTAAAGCATGAGAAAAGTCTATTTAAATGTTTCAACTTTGCTTCGCCGCCTTGTTCGATTTGTACTTAACAGGTTTTTGAAAGTCACATAGGTGAACTTCTAGTAGTGCCCTTTATTACCATACAAAATTTCAGGGTGCTAGCAGTAATAGTTTCGGGGATATACTGTAGAAATATTTCGCACAGCCGCCATGTTGGATTGGTAAGCCTTAATAAAATTTGAAGGGCACAGTCGGGGTCGGACAAAACAGTACTATGACCTTAACGAGTTTCATTGAAATTGCTCCAGCCGTTTAGATTTTATTACAGACACACACATACAAACGGATAAAAGGTGAACTCGTAAGCGTATTTTTTTTTAAAATGAAAATAGGCTTAAAATGACAAGTTAGAAGAACATATTAAAATTACAATAATAAATAGTGATGCGGAATGGAATCAAGCCATAGACCTTGATGTGTCTAGATCTTACTGTATGCCTCTCACCAAGGCGGACCGGGTTCGATTCCCGGTCAATGCATGTGAGATTTTCAATGTGAAATGCCATGTCCTGTGGTTCGGATTCCACGTAAAACGGAGGTCCCGTGGTTTATGATCGCGAGATTAACGGTCACGTTAAACTACAAGCTTCCTTCCTTTTCCTAGATCTTACACTACCTACCATACACCCATACATATTTAATGGATTGCATTTGGCATGTGAAAATTCACACGCTAATAATTATAATAATAATAATAATAAAAATATCGTATGGCCTCGGGTGCAGGGTGCAAGCTTTGTTATGTGACGCTCTGAGGGCAGCTTGCATGTCGAATTTTGTCGTTCCTTGGAACGCTATGGAAGTCAAGGAGGTTAGATATCTAAGCTCCTTGACACTAGAGCACTTTCTAGTAGAGAAAGAAGGAACTTCGTGTTGGCGGAAAATCCCGAGATTAATTGTGCCATTATGAACACGCCCTACTGAATTAAACATGCCAACAAGGTATGACGCGGTGATTTTTGTCGCCTTTCAAAAATCACTTACCACAGCCAGAAGCGAACCTGCAAGCTTGGGGTTGGTAGTCCGACACAATAACCACTTACCCACCGTGGCAAGCATTCACAGGCTAAAAATACAACAATTAAAACCTATTCAACAGAATGTTCAAGTAGATGTTGATTTATTACTAGGGGCCGTATTTTTTGGTAATAGCGATACACGCGAAATTTTTTCATACCTCCTTTTTTGCCTATATTATATATATGACCTTGTAGGTACTTAAAGTTGCGTATTTTAGCAAAATGAACTCGTGAAATATCACGAAATCTGATTTATTGCACGAATTGCACAAATAATCACGAAATATACTCCACGTGGTATGAAAATGCTAAATATTATCGAAAAAGCTCTCCAATACACTTTTAAATGCTCTGAGGCATTGACCGTCGTGGTTTCCTTCTCATTTGATTGCTAGTGCTGCATATTCTCTACACAAAAGCGCACAAAACCGGAAGTATGTGCATTCAGTTCCACGATATCTTTGGCTATCGATGAAAATCGATATCCGCTATCGATCACAACAAATGGCGTTGTGGCAAGACCAACTACAACTATACTCTGTGAGTTGCCTGAATAGGATTGACATTTCGCCGGAAATTCCACGTCAGTCATCACCCCTCTGCCTCTTGACCAATCCATGTTCGCATAGTTGATGTCATAATACTCTGCGTTGCAATATTACAGCCCGCGTGCTTCAGTGCCTGGTCAGCTGTATCTCTGGCTTGCACAGTTTGGCAACCTCTTTCTCAGACCACATGGCGAGGCGAGAACTGTCAATACTATTCTGGCAGCTCACAGAGTATAGGATTGTAGTTAGTCTTTGTTGTGGCCGTAGATACATCAGAGCGAGTTTGCGACTGATAAAACTTTATCGGCAACCATCCAGCATTTAAGTATAAAAATGCCGAAAATTAAAGTCACAACAGTTTTCTTGAGGGCCGAGGAATACAACAGTGAGGGGTTCTATGTATTTGACGCTGCAGGAAAGATTCTGATGTGTAAATACTCCTATGTTCGTATTCAGTGGGAGCGAAAAGACACGTGCAATAAACACTGCAGAGATTCAGCAACGCATAAAAAGAGGAAGAAAGAAGAAAATGAACATAATTCTAAGCGGCAAATAACATTCGGCGATACTCTACACATCGCAAAGAAGCTTAAAAACCCCCTTATCACATAATCTGTTAGATTTATCCCATACTATAATGAAGATTTCAGAAGAAACATTAATCATTATGACAATTTATTTCGCGAAATACCCACCGAAATAGCGTCAGTTTTAACAATGAAATCAACGGTTTTATTTCACCAAAATATAAGGCCCTTATTTATTACCAATACAGGGTTATTCAAAATGATTGTCGGGGTTACAAAAATTCATAACACACAGTGCAATTCACGTAGGAAGATGAATCGTGTTTTATGGTGTGCTGTAACTCAAAAAGTTTTTTTTTTACATGCATTACAAATGCTCGACATGTGCGCCTCTGGACACTCTACACACATCAGCTCGAAAGTCTATCTCTTCCCACACATGCCCCAACAAGTCAGTGGGGATGGTGGGGAAGGCGGCTCGGATACGCTGCTTCAGTTGCAGAATATTCACCGGTAGAGGAGGAACAAATACCCGATCTTTGACATACCCTCACAGGAAGAAGTCACAGGGTGTTAAGTCTGGTGACCTTGGTGGCCAGGGTAAGAGCATCCGATCATGTTCCGTTCCTCGTCCGATCTATCGTTTTGGAAGTTCTTGATTTAAAAATGCTCTAACTTCCCCGTGGAAATGAGGCGGTACACCATCCTGTTGCAGCACGTAATCGTCCTGGTTGTCACTCAACTGGGGTAACAGCCATTCAGTGAGCATGTCAAGGTAAATCAGCCCTATCACTGTCTTTTCACGGAAGAAGAAGGGGCCGTAGACCTTCGTCTTTGAAACGGCACAGAACACATTCACTTTTGGCGAGTCACGCACATGTTCCACATAACAATGGGGGTTAGTTGTCCCCCAAATTCTAACGTTTTGTTTATTCACCTTACCACTCAGATGGAAAGTGGCTTCGTCACTGAAAACTAGCCTGTCACGAAAATGACTGTTGTCTTCTTCTTTTTCAAAACGTTGTTGCAGTTTCATGCAAAAATTCCAGCGTAGGACTTTGTCATTGCCTGTTAAAGCTTGACACAGTTGTAGGCGATATGGCTTTACATGCAGACGCTTTCGTACCACACGCCATACGGTGGTTTGAAGAACATGCAGTTCCCTGCAGCCTCTTGTAGTCTATTTCTTAGGACTACAGAGATAAACTTCTCTGATCCGATTCACGTCTGCTTCTGACACGCGGGGACGGCCAAGGCTTTTTCCTTTACACAAGCAACCGGCATTCACGAATTGCGCAAACCATCTGCGAATAGAGTTGTCGGAGGGAGGGTCTTCCCCGTACGTCGTACGAAAATGGCGCTGGACTATGGTAACGGACCGGTGTTGATGAAATTCGAGAGTACAAAACGCCTTCTCGTTACCACTGACCGCCATTTTGTCAATTACTGTTGTTACTGCCATCTGGTGGTTATACATGGTACTAAATCGATGTAGAACAAAACTTTGAGAGTTAGTGTAACCGTTACTGCAACAATAACAATGGTATGTTGTCCACTGTTTCTACAAAAAAATCACCAAACCCCGACAATCATTTTGAAAAACCCTGTATAGTCTAGACTGACCTTGCAGAGGAACAATAAAATTTGTGTCCAGAACACTAAACTCCCCTGCCAGCCCCTGACATCATTCCAACAGCATTCACTGCCAGATCAGACTGAGTATTATTCATAAGACACGTTCTCCTCTCCAGACTGGATCAGGTGAGCATGGTAGTGGTGCGGTCCAAGTTGTAACCAGATGGAAACCATTCCATGCACAGGTCGTAATTTATTCACCAGTGGTGATATGTCGCCAAGTGCCTCCAAACTTTCATGCTCTATTAGTGAATACATTAGTTAGGTATGCTCGCCTGACCTAAAGGAGGTCATCAAGAACAGTGGTACCAGGACCTCATACCGAGAGCATAACCAACGGACCTTTACACAGCCACAAAATAACCCTACTAACAGTCAATGATAGCACAACAAAACCAAGTACAATAATTGGCATTCGGCTGTGCACTTGACCATGAGAGCTCAGATGTAGGAGCAGGGTGTAGACCGGTGTGGGGAGCGGGCCGAATACTTCCCTATCTGAGAACAGTGATGCACAGACAGTAGGTTCTCACAATCAGACACAGGCATGCCCAGCATGGCAAATGTTTTACACTGCAGTATTATACCAGAGAGTGGGGTGGGGAAATGCATAGCTAACTGCCGGTAACCATGGATTATGTGACAGAACATTATAGCCAGAGTAGGAATAAAGATATTCTGCAGTACCATGATTCAAACTCTAGACATCACAGGTCAGCACCAGTCTTCACGCCATAGAACACTCAAATAACTTATTCACTGATGGATCTTGCAAGTTCAGAGGCACTTCACAACTGATGAATAAATTACGACTGAGGTGGCCACTTAGTTTACTTTTCTGTGTCAATACATTTCCAAAAGTTGGCAGTTGAGATGCCATTATCCATTGTCAGGAACATGACTAGGAATATGATCTAGATGGGGGCAATTCAGCTCGTTGACCAGGTCCTGATTTGTGCTGCACTCACACTGAATGTTAACATTGCCTGGTAGGAAGCCTCAATTTTGGCATGTCGGTGCAGACAAGAGTCCACTGGATATTAGTCCAAGACCAAAAAAGTAACAATTTTTTCCATTGGCCGTATAAGAACAACGAAATAGAACACATCTTGGCAAGACCATGATTCATTTATTTCTTGCAAAATTGTACTTCAATTTATTGATTAGGCAATACAGTAGAGTCTCGCAAACTCGGCTTTCGGTAACCTGGCACTCCGGATTTCTCGGCCACCCCGACAGGAGAAAATAATCATGATTTTTTGTTTGTTTTTGTGTTTCCGCACAGAGCGTTATTATGTTTTCTTTCGTCTTCTCCATCAATGGAATTATCGACAGTTAAATACGACGCGAAACAAGTTGACCTACAGTACATAGTAAGAAGAGTGACGACCTGATAAATACAGGTACTGTACACTACTGTAAATACAGAAACAGTTGGCAGTAAGAAGTAAACAAACTGTTCTCGCGCAGAGCGTTGGATTTATTTGATTGCGCATTCTCCGCAATTCTGTTTCTACGCCGTCTTCGTGGCGAGGCTTCAAGAAACAGGTTTCAAAGCAAAAAGCAAAAGAACATTACTTACTTTTTTGCAAAAAAGTAAATGGTAATTTTCATTAAGTGAAAAAACTATTTGCCTACGGGAATTGTTTTGTACATATTCAAGTACTTTAATTGTAGTGGCTTAATCATTTTAAAACTTGTGTTTCTGTTAAAAACAGATAAATTGCATTACTTTTAAACCAAAACAAACAGCTTATTTCGTCTTTTTTAACACATTTCCCGATAACCCGGCATTTCCGCGAACTCGGCCAACCTTCGGTCCACATTAGGCCGAGTTTGCGAGACTCTACTGTACTGAAAAATGTCTTCAAAGCTTACTGAACTGTCGTTCATGCAGGCCTGCTAACTATGTAGGAGATGCTCAATCTATATGTCAGTGAGTGCACAGTCACTCAAGAAACAAGAACAAAAAAGGAGATTGAGAGTATGGTATTTCACAAGTTTCTCATAGGCACATCTGCGCATGCATACGTCTACCTAGTGTGGTTTACATGCTCTTCAAAATGGTTCAGCTTATGGCTAATGTTATTAGACAACTTTTGCAATGAAATGACACATTAGCTCATTTTAATCCGTCGAGACTTCGCCAAAACTATTACCAAGTTTGTTTGAGTGACTGTACAACACAATCCAACCACATATTTTCTTTCTTACTTGAATTCTTCTTCACTCTGCGAAAGCGCAAGTTGTAGCCGCACATCATCGCTTCTTCTCTTCTGCTCCTCCTGTTCGGCTTCCTCTCGAGACATGGCCAAAGCCAACTGCAGTTGTAACTCCTCTTCTCCAACAGTCTGAGGGCGTGCCGTCTCCAGTTCTACCATTAAAATTGTAAGATATTTTCAGAAATCTCACTTTCTTTACCTCTAATTAAGTAAGGTGCACATTACAAATCTAAAATTTAATTCTTTTTGTTGTACCACAATGTAAGGTGACAGTGTTTGTGGGGGAAAAAAAGAGGAGGGGGGACCCTCTGGCAGTATGGACAGCACAATCTAATCCAGAAATGTTCACAATTTTTCCCTGTCTTAAATACAACTCTCAAGGTTATTGGCTTCCATAATGGCCTGTATTGACGTGGTTAGTTATAAAAAGGATTTAATTGCTCGCCTTTTCAATACAACTTTATGACAAATTTACAGGTACATGTTTCGGAGTTTAAGGACCTCCTTCTTCAGCCTGTCCTTTCTTAATACATGAACATTACAAAAAACACCAATTTTCATGGAGAAATACACACTTTGAAATAGTACATTATGCAACGAGCCTATAATGGCAATAATTAAAACACGAGTATGTTTATAAAATGAGCATATGCGAGTTTTGTAATTTCCATACAAGTGTCTTAATTACCATTATAGGCGAGTTGCATACGACTGTTTAAGTTCGACGATAATTATTATAACTATTTTATGTTCGAACATAAATATTCATAAATATTTTTCGAGATTTCGCCAGTTTTATGTACAGAACAGAGCTCATGAGACACAGAGAATGACATGGCCTCCTCGATTACCCTACTATGAGACTAGGCCAGGCAATGAAATTTAAATTAGAAGGCCGTGGAATTCAGCGCATCAATTATCTAATTGGTCAAACAACTGTGAGCTCTGATTGGTGGGAGAAACTGTTTCATAATGAAAAATAGTGTTATAATGAGCCTCATTATAGTACAATTTTCTGACATAATAGTCAGGGTGGGACATAAACATACCGAAGAAATTACTTATAATACATGATGATGATGATAATTGTTGTTTTAAGGGGCCTAACATCTAGGTTATCGGCCCGACTTATAATACAATACATGCTTGTGGGAACAAATAAATTTAACTAGTGGACACTTATTATGCATGTAACAACTGTCACATTTGAATTGGGAGCGTGATTACGTCCCAGGTACATATTGTTCTATTATGAATTGCACTCCTGGCGTTTCTGTGGTTGTTATAGTAAAAATATCTTCTTCTTCTTCATTTCCCGTTTCCAGCTTCCTGGGTCGGGTTGTGAATCAAGGACCTCCAACGTTGCCTGTCTCTCCACCACTCCTCTCCCCCTTTAAGTACATCTTCAGGTTTTCCTCCCTTCTTCTCCACGCACTCCCACACTGTCTCTGCCCATCTCTTTCGGGGCCTTCCGCGCGGTCTCTTCCCCGAAACCTTTTCCAGAAAAGCTTTCTTTGGCACTCTCTCCTCTCCCATTCTCATCATATGTCCATACCACTTTAACTTGGTTGTTTCTATCCTGTCCTGCAGCTTCAAGATTCCTGTCCTCCTTCTTATCTCCTCGTTTCTGATTTTATCTCTTCTGGTCTTCCCTTCTATACCTCTTAGGAATTTCATCTCCGCTGCTTGTATTCTACTCTCCTCTCTTTTTGTAGTGGTCCATGCTCCAGCTGCATATGTTAGTACGGGTCCATAATAGGTTGAATATAATACCTGCTTACATTTCTTTGGGACATCTTGGTTCCACAGAATACCCCTAACACTCTGGTAGAAGCTGTTCGCTTGTTGTATTCTCTTTCCAATTTCCTCAGTAATCTTTCCATCTTCTGTGATCACACTTCCCAAGTACTTGAAACTTTTCACCACTTCTAGAATTTTTCCGTTCACTTCTATCTTTCCTCTTCCCTCCTTACTTCCCCTTGACATTACCATTGTCTTGCTCTTCTCTGTGCTAACTTTCATCCCAAACTTCTCAATCTCTTGGTTCCATACATCTACTTGTTTTTGTACTTGTTTTTGTTATAGTAAAAATATGAAATACATTAAAAACACAACACACAAAACACATTAAAACTGTCGTGTCTTTATTCCCTTATTCATGTTCAATGTACCCTGTTGGGCTTGAAGGGCCCTCTATGATAAACATTGGCTGAACTTGTGAATCACGAACGAATGGGTCCGATTTGAATGGGGCAGAGTATGATGGTACTTTCATAATCCTTGCGAACAATATATGTTCTCCTATGTGCGAATAAGACTGGCCAAGATTGAACTGTGTGGGAGAGAAGAAATGAAAAATCTTAAGTGAGGTTGAAAGAGAACACAGATCAAAAGACATGAAAATTTTTTGGACTATATATTGGCCATTATAGGCATATATATAAGTTAAAAGAACTTACATACTGATTGGATACAGGCGCGTCTAAGCTTCTGGTTATTGGATAAATTCGTGTTCGGAGGATTTTAAATGGTATAAGAAAGAAGAGAAGACATTTGAGAGAATAATGTTATATATAAGTTAGAATTTTAAAAAGTTTGAAGAGAGAAAAAATGAATGAGACTCGCTTACCATACGATGTAGGGAACAGTGCAATCAGAACACGACTGAATGGATTGTACTGCAGAGACCAACGTGTGCAGCAGCTGTCCGACTATGACACAAGAGCGAAGTGGGAGAGGGTGGGAAGGGAGAGTTTGGAATGTGGTAGGGTGTGGGGGAGGGTGGCGGGCAGTATACAGTAGCGGAGAGTGGTAGGTATGGAGTCTAGATTGCGCTACTGCGTCACTTATGCGATCACCTGTGCGTTTATGTAGAAAACTTGAAAAAATGTGCTAATGCATTAATTCCGCAAAAAAGAAATGAACCTAAGGTTGAATTAATTATTATTGAACAAAAAATTCGATAAAGTATCGTACAAAATATTCGTGTCAAAATTTATTTCAATTAAATTGGATTAATTTTCTGAGCATTATTAATTTCAATTTGTTCGAAAATGTTCATGAAATTGCCTTTCTTTCCTTGATGGAGTATTTTTAAGTTGTAGTCAATGTTTATAAATGTGTGTCCCGTTTAAACCATATGGTTTGCCATTGCCGAAAATGTATTATATTCATTTGCATTAACGTGTTCCAAAAATCTGGTATTAAAATTTATTTCTGTTTATGTTCATGTATTAAGAAAGGACAGGCTGAAGAAGGAAGTCCTTAACCTCCTAAACATGTACCTGTATATTAGTCACAAAATTGTTGTATTGAAAAGGCGGCCAATTAAATCCTTTTTATAATTAAAAAAAACTATTGGTCCCTCAAACACCCAACATTAGGGCTGAAAATATCAGCAGGAAAGCCTTTTGTCAATTTATATTTCTTAACGATATAATGAAAGTGATTAGTTAGCAACTTTGCTGTTTCGCCTGAAAGGTTTAGAAACTTCAAAAATTTAATCAGATCCCTTTATTTGGCATGAAAACCCTTACAAAAACTGGAATTAATTTTAAGTTAACTTTAAATGGATTAATACACAGTTCCCAATGAATAACTTGGACACTCCACGCTGAAACCGACAACATCCACATAGTGGCGACCCAAAGAATTTGGTCTAATAGTAGGCTACACAGAGCAATAGCTGGCATCAGGGTCCTTGTTATCAACTTTCTGGGGAAATGCAGACGTCAGTGGTATGGCCATGTAATGAGGAAGGATAGCTCTAGAACAGCTAAGAAGTAGGTACTTCAACCTGGATGTCAGAGGGAAGAGACCAAGAGGAAGACCAAGGAGACGATGGATAGATACAGTTCGATCAGAGGTGGAGAAGAATGGTTTTAATTGGATGATGTCGAAGAAAAAATGATGTACCAAGATCGGGCAAGATGGAGAGCGCTTGTTTGCCACACCCGGGAAACTGGAGATGGAAAATGATGAGTAGGCTACAGCTTGACAACATTGCATTCTCAATGGGATTGTATTATTTAGTAAACATATGGTCAAAAATTGCTTTCAGCTGGTCTTATTGATCTTACTCTACATTTCAATTAACTTCCTCTTCAAATTCAAAATGTTGCATTGCAGTATTTCTGTAATACCCCACTTATTTTGTTTTATAGCACTAATTTTTATTGAAATATGTTTAGAGAAAAATAAGAGTAATTCCTGTAAGAACTGCTAAGCCTGTCCACTATATCGTGCCCCTTATAGGTTGCTGCCAACATGTACTGATTCTTTGAATACAAGTAATTTGATAGAATTGACTAAGCGGAAAATTTGATATAATTTCAAACATTATATTGCATATATTCAACCTGAGTTACCAAAATCTGCATCTAAAGTTACTCGAAGTGTTGTTTTCCAGCATCTGCCGTCCACAAATCTTGGTCCCAACATACTGTAACGATTCGATCCCATAGCGGTTATATTTAAAGGGTTATTCATTTATTATCATGTTATTATTATTATTATTAACTAGTACATCCATGAGATGATTTTTATATCAGATAATTGTAAGCGGTTTTGATTATTATATTCAATTAGATTTTTATTAACAATTACTTGTAAAGAGACGAAGTATTATATATTGCAACAAGACTGGCGATATGGACTAACCCTGTGCGTCACAAACTGAACGACGTAGTAAGAATTTCACCACGGCAAACTGCGTCATTTTCCTGAGATGTTAAGAAACACACTATGGTGTAACCAACACGCCATTTTTCTACGGTATATACGCGTCAATATATATTGCAAGTTATGAGTCAAGAATGGAGAAGGCTAATAGAGAGGGAAGCTGTGACACCACGTGACAAGGAAGTCATTAGTATTTGTACCTGCAACATCGGACAAGAATGGCATTGATCTACAGCTCTTAATGAAGGAAGGAAGTTGTAACCTTGCTTTCTGGGTCCTAATGGACTGAGCACCGAGAGTCGACACTGAACGATGTCTTGCCGACATCTATATCAATACATAATGGGTTATATCCCTGATCAAGAGTCTTTCTACAGATGGCAACGTACTTAATGAGGATATTTCATAGTAAATGAGATATCACATCATTTTTTTAAACATAAGCGACGTAACATCGAGATCACCGATCATTTCTTAAATATGACGAATCTTCGACTGGGTGAGCCAACAATTCAATAAAACTATCGTCTCTATTATAATTTAACTTCATTTAACTTTCAATTCATTTTAATATTCATTTTCTTTTAAATAATTAATTGCCGCATTGAGTAATTTTAAATTCAATTGTGTGACTATCACTATTCTGTTTTATTAATATTTTGTTTTTGCATTTAATAAATTCATTCTCTTCAACGTAATGCCTATTTCTTTCATTGTAGTTGGTACATTAAGGCAATCATACTCCTTGATTAAATACGGATTGGTTAGATGACTTTGTCTCACTACGGCCCGGGTAAGTGGTTCTCGACTCTACTGCTGATAGCCGAGGTTAAATCAATAAATTTCGATTCACTATCTTAAATAGGAATCTGGCGCTCAACAACTTATTATATTACACTATCACAGGTAAGGTCACACCACAGTGAATATTATTTATTCTTATTATGTTTGTTAAATTGAACCACAATAGTCATCACCACGTTTAGTTAACTCATTAAAAATGTTACATTTGGCGCCACAAAGTAGGACACGAAAACCATTCGGTATTTAGTCAGAGGAGTGTATAATTTCAGTGCAAATTGTCAGTGCTTTTGGGGGACAGTGAAGTGAAGTGAAATTTTGGAAGGGCAATTGTTATACGGTGTACTTCGAGATGTCGGAGGAGGAACAGAGGCAGTTGAGAAGTAGGGATGCAGTCAAGAAAGTTAATTATAAGGAGGTTGATAGCGGTAGCGATGTTGAGAGCGTAGAGAATAATACCAAGATGTCGGAGGTAAATCTTGAGAATAATCCTGAGAGTAATCCTGAAAATAATCCTGAGGTTAACCCTGACACTAATTCAGAGGAAAATATCGAGACGAATATAGAGGTACATCCTGAGACTAGTGGTAGTCTAGAGAAAGAAAAGTCTATAGAGATTCCTGAAGATCCATTAACTGCGCTCATAAGGCAGATGAGTAGAGATTTAAGTGCGAAATTTGATGAGAGTATGAATAAAAATAGTAGGGAGATGAAAGAAGATATTGGTAGGCTAAATCAAAATATGGAAGAGAATAAGAAAGATAATTTAGAAAGTAGGAAGGAATTCAATGATAAATTTGAGAAATTAGATAAAGATATGAATAAAAATATGGAAGAGAGTAAGAAAGATAATTTAGAAAGTAGGAAGGAATTCAATGATAAATTTGAGAAATTAGATAAAGATATGAATAAAAATATGGAAGAGAGTAAGAAAGATAATTTGGAAAGTAGGAAGGAATTGAGTAGAGATTTAGGTGAGAAATTAGATAAGAGTAATCAAAAGATGAGAGAGGATATGAGTAAAATAAATCAGAAATTGGAAGAGAATAATGTAAAACTAGATATTGTGGAAACGATGAATAGAGAATTAAGTATGAAGTATGATATGCTACAGGAGAGTATTCAGGGGGTGAAACAGGAAATCAGAGGTGAAATTAAGGAGGAGGTAGAGATGAAGGCTAAAGATATTATTAAGACAGTAGATAAGAAATTAGAAGCAGCAGAAAGTAGGATTCAGGAAAGAATAGTAACTGTGATTGAAGAGAAAATAGCAACTCAAGGTGAAAGTTTTAGCAAATTGGTAGAAGTGGAAACTAGGCAGGTGGTAGAGACTTTAGGGGAAACTGCAGTAGAATCAGTAAAGACAGCCTGTAAGGAGACTATAATTGAAAGTAGAATGGAGTCAGACGAGATTTTAGGTGAAAGCAAATTGGAATTAGCGGAGATTTTAGGTGAAATCAGATTAGAGTCAGACGAGATTTTAGGTGAAAGCAAATTGGAATTAGTGGAGACTGTAATTGAAAGTAGATTAGAGTCATTGGAGATTGTAGGTGAAAGCAGATTGGAATCGGAGGAGATCTTAGGTGAGGAACGGCAAATAGCGGAGATTTTAGGTGAAATCAGATTAGAGTCAGACGAGATTTTAGGTGAAAATAGATTAGCGTCAGAGGAGATAGTAGGAGAAAGCATAGTAGAGTTGAAGGAGATTTTAGATGAACGCAGGATAGCTGTAGAAGAGACTATAGAATGTAGCGAAAAAGAAGTGAAGAAGATGAGAGAAAAGATAGGGATAGAAGTAGGTAAGATAAAGAAAGTACTAAGCACCCAAGAGATTAAGATGCAGACAATCATAGATAAATTAGATAGGCAAACTAGGGAAGAATTTAGTCCTGTGATAGAGGAAGTTAATATGAAATTATTAGTGGCAGAGAAGCGTGCGTTAAGTCATAGTCAGAAGAACATAATTAGTAAACAGGTTAAGAGGAGGAGAGAGATAGATAAGAGCAGAAGCAGTAGTCCACGGCTAAAGAGAGCATTAAGTGATAGTAACGGAGAAATGAAAATGAAACCTAAAGGTAGATATTTTAGAAGTAAAATGAAAGAGAAGAGAATTAAGTTGTTAGAGGAAAAAGAAATCAGAATGAAAGAGAGAAAGAAAGCATATGATGTGCAGTGGCGTAATGAATTAGCCAGACTTGGGGAAATGATAGGAGGAAAGCCGAAGTATAATGTTACTGTTGATGAGTGTAGTCCGAAAGAGGTAGAAAGTAATGTTATAAGAAAAGAGGAAAATGGAACCCTAGAAAGAGATAGAATTGAAGATGAAGATGGTAAGAACGGTGAAATGCCAGAGAAAGTAGTGATGTAAATTTATATTACCGATAGTTACTCTTCCGTATGACTTAAATATTAAGTAATGAAGTTTAATATGACTTAAAAGAGGTAGATAAGAAACCTGCTGTGTGTAATTTTAATTCAGTCGTGAAGTTAGGATGGTAAGGGGCGCGTAGTGCCTACGCTTATTGATTTAGATTGACTAAAATTATTTAATTTTGAAGACAGAGGTTGTCGTGCTATTGAGCAATGCAGGTAAGTTGAATGTAGGTCCTTAAACTGCAGGTAAGTTGGATGAAGTAAGAATTAAATTTTAAAAGTAGGAAGGTTATTACATAGGTAAGTAATCGAAAGAAAGTAATAATTATTATGGCAACCATAATTAAGAATAATGGTAATAAAGATTTAATTCAAAAGTGAGTGAAGATCAGATGATACAGTGGTAATAAAACTAGTGAGTTGAAGAATTAAGTAGTGATTTAATAAAGAAGTTTCAGTTGAGGACAGCGAGGTTATCAGCGGATATATGTTGAGAAATTTATAAGTGGTTTAGAATTGTTAATGGTAATGCGTTGTATGAATTAACCACCATCGGGTTGAAATGAGGAAGTAGTAACTAATTAGGACATCTGGTACTTGTTGACAGATATGTGTGTGTGTATGTGTGTATTTTCACGTAAATGGACGTGAGTTTGAAGAAGTAGGCCAACGAAGGTAATGCCGTTGAGCAAGGTGGTTTTAAAGTTTTGGTAAGATGCCAAATGAAGTTTTTTTAAGGAGGAAGTTTTGGTAAGATACCAAATGAAGTTGTTTTTTGAGGAAGTTTTTGGTAAGATGCCAAATGGAGTTATAATGGAGGAAGTTTTGGTAAGATGCCAAATGAAGTTTTAAGAAGGTTTTGGAGGATGAAGTAGGTCAGCAAGGTATATTCCGTTGAGCAATGAGATTTTTTATGGTATCTACGGGACTACGTGAAGTTAATAAGGGAGTTTTTTTTTAAGTATATATGGATGTATGCACACAAGGTAATAAGAGATTACAAAGGTAAGATTGTCCAAGTTTTTGTTACAGTTACGCACGTTTTAAAGATATTACAAAGCTTGTTATCGAGCTAAACCACTTTTAGTAAAAAGTTACTGATGAATAATAACGAATTAATGATGTGGTAGATTGTTGTCCTACACACAGGTTAAAGTAAAGATAATAATTATAATTAAAAGGTTGACATAATATTTACTAATATTGAAAGGAATTTATTATAATTCGACGTTTTAGGATTTAAAGATAAATCATTTTTTTTTAGTAGACAGGAAATTAAAGTTTTATTTATGTCATACGGAGTTAGTAAAGAAAAGTTTAATATGTTGAAGACAAGAATAAGTTAGTAATGTAAGGTGAAGATACCTAAAGGATAATAATGAAGTTTCAATTAAAGGCAGGTGTAATTTACGCAGTTAATTTGGTAGAGCAGAGAGTGTCTGAACTGTGTTATAACTCAGGACTTGCTTTATGAAGTGATTATGGGAGAATATTTGCTAATTAAGAGTGTCGGTGTTATTGACTATCAACAGGAACACTGTCATTATTTTAGGAAGACAATAATTAGGAAAGCGAAGTGTGATGTTATTATTCCAAGGAGTTAGTCGAAGCATGTAAGATTTTTTAGCTGAAATTTAGTGTGTTATTGGTCAGTAAGAGGTGACCTGTAACAGTAAGAAGAAGTGGGATTATACCACGAATAGGGGAGGTTTTTTTGTATGTGACGTGTGAAGTCACGATGAGTTTTGAGAGATTCTGGTATAGCAAGAGTGAGCTATAGTCCAGGCGGTCAGAACAAGTAGGAAGTGGTGTTTGGAGGACACGGTACTTAATTAAGAGTTTTGAGAGAAAACTAAGGGGGGTTTTTAGGCATTCAGCAAAAAGTCAAATCATGAATAGACTAAGTTCAAAGTATAAGAGCATTAATATTTTGTGGAACGAAATATTTATTCCGAGGAGTTTGTCATGTGTTTTTGTGAAATAGTTTAGTGATATACGTAATTCAGGTATTGAGTAGTATTTTGTCCAAGTCTTAATCATTTTGTTATGGTAAGTAAGGAAAGACGTTACGGTAAAGTTATATCTTGACGCTAAGTTAAATTTTATAAAGTGAACGAGAAGTCAGATTTTATGTTTATTGGTGATTTTGAAAATTCAAGTTATTGTTTTCGAGAAGTAGTAAAGAGGAATTATGGTTTTATGAGAAGTTAAGAAGTCGTGGAGACTTAGGAAGTATTAATTTGGAAGGAGGCGGCCGTGGCCTAAGAAAGAATTAAGCCACGAAGGCAGGTGAGTAGTAACTTGGATATTTAAATGAACTGTTTAATAACTGCTTTGAGGTATTTCGATGTCATTATGTATTTGGGGAAATATTTACATGTATGACATATGCACTGAAATAGGAATTGCCTTGAATATCTTGCTAAGTTATTTTTTTCTTCAATTATTGAAATTTTACTGCATTTGAGTAATCCCTTTATAAAGACGAAAGGAATATTGTATTGTTTGCATCCTATTATCGTGTGCTGTAATAGTTATTATGGGTTAATCAGCTGGTATTACAACAATGTACTTCTACGCCAGACTGATATACAAAAACTACGTTCAAAAGAGATGAAGCCAAAATTGTATGTCATGCATACGATCACCGAAATATAAACGAGTGCAGCGTTGACATATATGTCAAAAATAAAAGTGAAGGGCATTTTATATGTATATTTTTTACAGCTCGTTTAATACATAAAGAAGAATGAACATTATGAACATTTGGAAGAATGAGAAATGATAGTACAAATATGTAAAGTGAAAAGAGTATGTTCTTGTATATTTTTATGTATTGTTGAAGGGTATTATTTGTATGTTGTCGTTATGGGGGTATTAATATTTAAATTTGTATTCATTTGTGTAGGATGTGTAGTGATATAAATAATGTTACATTTTATTTTAAATTATTTATATCAGGGGCGATTGTAACGATTCGATCCCATAGCGGTTATATTTAAAGGGTTATTCATTTATTATCATGTTATTATTATTATTATTAACTAGTACATCCATGAGATGATTTTTATATCAGATAATTGTAAGCGGTTTTGATTATTATATTCAATTAGATTTTTATTAACAATTACTTGTAAAGAGACGAAGTATTATATATTGCAACAAGACTGGCGATATGGACTAACCCTGTGCGTCACAAACTGAACGACGTAGTAAGAATTTCACCACGGCAAACTGCGTCATTTTCCTGAGATGTTAAGAAACACACTATGGTGTAACCAACACGCCATTTTTCTACGGTATATACGCGTCAATATATATTGCAAGTTATGAGTCAAGAATGGAGAAGGCTAATAGAGAGGGAAGCTGTGACACCACGTGACAAGGAAGTCATTAGTATTTGTACCTGCAACATCGGACAAGAATGGCATTGATCTACAGCTCTTAATGAAGGAAGGAAGTTGTAACCTTGCTTTCTGGGTCCTAATGGACTGAGCACCGAGAGTCGACACTGAACGATGTCTTGCCGACATCTATATCAATACATAATGGGTTATATCCCTGATCAAGAGTCTTTCTACAGATGGCAACGTACTTAATGAGGATATTTCATAGTAAATGAGATATCACATCATTTTTTTAAACATAAGCGACGTAACATCGAGATCACCGATCATTTCTTAAATATGACGAATCTTCGACTGGGTGAGCCAACAATTCAATAAAACTATCGTCTCTATTATAATTTAACTTCATTTAACTTTCAATTCATTTTAATATTCATTTTCTTTTAAATAATTAATTGCCGCATTGAGTAATTTTAAATTCAATTGTGTGACTATCACTATTCTGTTTTATTAATATTTTGTTTTTGCATTTAATAAATTCATTCTCTTCAACGTAATGCCTATTTCTTTCATTGTAGTTGGTACATTAAGGCAATCATACTCCTTGATTAAATACGGATTGGTTAGATGACTTTGTCTCACTACGGCCCGGGTAAGTGGTTCTCGACTCTACTGCTGATAGCCGAGGTTAAATCAATAAATTTCGATTCACTATCTTAAATAGGAATCTGGCGCTCAACAACTTATTATATTACACTATCACAGGTAAGGTCACACCACAGTGAATATTATTTATTCTTATTATGTTTGTTAAATTGAACCACAATAGTCATCACCACGTTTAGTTAACTCATTAAAAATGTTACAATACCTCGATTCCCTCAAGATCATTTTCAAAAACGATATAGCTACAGCAATATTTGTGTGAAACGTGCAACATATTTGAAGCACCCAGTATGAAAGATAAGAGGTGGTTTACCTTCTAGTTCTTGTTGAAACACACCTCTGAGCATGTGCCTGATGGAAAGAGCACTCAACCGTGATTTTTCTGTTTCTTTAAATTAGATATCATACCATGCATACCAGTTACAGATACCGGCATTCAGCTGTGCACTTGAGAGCTCAGCAGTAGAAGCAGGGTGTAGTGGGGTACGGGGAGCGGGATGAATACTTCCCTATCAGAGAACATTGATGCGCGTGACAGTAGGTTCTCACAATCAGACACAGACACGCTCAGCGTGGCAAATATTTTACGCTGCAGTAGTATACCAGGGGAGTGGGGTGGGGAAGTGCAGAGCTACATGCAGGTAACTGTACTTATTATTGTTTTAAGGGGCAGAACAGTGAGGTCATCAACCCCACCACACATAATACTTTAGTAGTTTCTGAGAAATAAGTACATAATGATATTTCTGTTTACTTCTGTTAAATTCTGTTCATACTGTTACTGGGAAATACTACATCAAATAGTGATGAATAATAATGAAAATATCATTTGTGCAAGTATGATTATTCTTTGTAGTATAGGTAAATTGTACAGTGGTAATTTACTCCCATTGTAAGCACATCGCAGAGGCAAGAATAATCTGTGCTTTCTCTGACCACCACTTGCTTTTAAGGGTCAATAATTATGGAAGTGTTATTTCCTGCATGTGTATCGAGCCTACAATGTTTGCCGGCAATACATATCCATAGTAAACACATGCAAACAAATGCCCAGCTGTTCACCTCTCTATTTCACTCCATCCATTTGTTGTGAATAAGGGCAGCGCCATTTCATGGTGCAATCAGCGTGCAATGTATTTTTAGGCCAGCTAGAGTGGCCACACTTACACGGAGCAAGTCTGTGCAATATGTGTGTCAGCAACCATCTCCCTCTTCCTTGAAGGTTAAGCAGCTATTCTTCGTTGGATCAAACTACTGTGCTTTCAAAATATAATAATGATGCTATTAGTTTTACATCCCTTTTAACAACTGTGGCGTTTAGAGATGCTGGGGGTAATGAAATTTTGCCCCAAAGGGGATGTTTAACGTGCCAGTAAATCTACTGACATGGCTCCCTCGCATTTTTACACCCTCAAACGCCAATTGGAGCTTTCAAAATATAATTCAGCAGCTAGATTTTATTATAACATTCCTACCGGTTAAATGCGGGTTTATCAACTCTGAAAACCCCTCTTGGCAACAGAAGATGAAGGAATCTAGCTATTCTTGTACTGAACTTTGCTTTTATGGAAATTTAATTTGGCAACTTGAATGGTGCGAGAACTTTGTGTGTGTAATATTAAAACTAGGAGTACAACACACTACTGGGAGCGAGCATGTAATGATACCTCAATTCCTAAGGAAAAAATTTAGAAATATAATTTTATCCCTTTCATAGAAAGCCTATAAATAGGACACGCGGCATTGAAGCGGGTCATGAAATGTTGCAAATATTTCAGTTAAAAACTAATGGTGTGTCTGTTTTGTAATAGCTGCTGATATGCAAGTAAATATGGTAACTTTTAAATTCTTACATGTGACCCAGTACAGAGAAAGGTCGGCCTACCTCTAGTCAATAAGAGAATTGAAGTTCAGAATGGCAATAATGTTATTTCATTATTTTATTAAATTGATTACAGTAGTCATTCAATTAACAAGAAATAGGAGATATGAGAAAGTCTTTTATTAATTTATAAAGAGCCTTCCCTCTGATTGGGAACATGCTAAGGCATCATCCCTGGAGATCAAAGCTAGTAAGGATATAAAAAATGAATAAATGTTCCACAAGGCTACTAACCTCTAGAGGTGGCATCTGATTCGCACGATGACCACTGAGTCTGAAACTTGAGAGAATAAAAATCAACATTCTATTAAAATTGGAACATCTACATACAGAATAGGGGATCGTTGGAAATGTTCTACTGCATACAGCAAGAAAGAGAAAGAGAAGGACATGCATTATTTAATTTTTGAATGATGAATTAAGTTGTCATGCATATGCACAGATGATATCATAATATCTAAAATTCTTACCTTCTGTCAATTTACCCAATTAATGACCAAACAACATGTAGACAATCCATTTTTCCCCCTTCACAACAGAAAAGTGGCCTTTAGTGAAAATCTGGTTTAAATGTGAATCAGACAATGGAAACCAAGAGGAAAATCATTCCCAAGACTTTATAAGCACCACAGCAATCAATATAAATACCTAGTTGCTGAACAAAATCTCAATGGTCTCAAGGAGGGTTGGGTAACATTTTACTTGTAATAATGTTACTTTCTTTTTCCTTTATAGCTTGCTTGAAAATGGTTTTATTTTTGGTATATTTGTTGAATTAAAATACAAAAGGTGGCACAAGTTATTGGTGAGAGTAAGAACTGCTGTTGTTGTTTGAGTCTTCAGTCTTTTGACTGGTTTGATGCAGCCCTCCATGCTTCCCTGTCCTGAGCTAATCGTTTCATCTCTACATAGCTACCACACCCTACATCTGAGGCAATCTGTTTAACATATTCCAACCTTGGTCTACCTCTACAGTTCTTGTCCTCGACCCTTCCTTCCATAACTAAGCTAGCTATTCCTGGGTGTCTTAGTATGTGTCCTACCAACCTCCTAAATTTCATCCCATATCCTTGTATTATTCCTTCCCACACGTCCAACTGTTCCTGTACCTCCTCCTCCCTGTTTCCCCAAATTATCAAATCATCTGCAAACACCATTGCTTTCATCTTTCCTTCCCCAATTACTTGCGCCACTCGGGTCATTATGTCATCCATCACCACAATGAAAAGTAACGGTGACAGTGCACTTCCCTGTTTCAGCCGTTTCTCTGTTCCAAGCAGTCTGATCTCTTTCCTCCCACTTTCACACAGCTCACGCTTCCCTTGTACATCTCCTTTATCCTCTTTATAGTCCATTTCTCTACTCCTCTATCCTCCAGGGACTTCCATACTTTGTTTCTGCATACACTGTCATATGCTTTCTCAATGTCCAGGAAGGCCATCAGTGGATCTGTTCCATACTCATAGTGCTGTTCTTGTAACTGCCTTACAGCAAAAATCAAATCCTCTGTGGACCTTCCTGCTCTGAAGCCATGTTGTTCTTCCCTCATCCCTCCTTCTATCCTTGTCCTAATTCTCTTTTCCAAAACTTTCTCAAAGATCTTTGCACAATGACTCATCAGTGTTATTCCCCGATAGTTTCTGCAATCTGTTCTACTACCTTTCTTGAAGATTGGGACAATTATTCCTTTTTTCCAGTCCTCTGGGGTCTTCCTTTCCTTCCATGCTGTCCTCATCACTCGGTACAACCACTGTATCCCCACCTCTCCTGCTGCTCACACCATCTCCACACTCAACTCATCCACACCCGGTGCCTTCCCTCCTTTCATCTTGTTCACTGCATCTTCCACTTCTTTCCATGTTAAGTCCTTTTCTGTTTGCAGTTCATCTTCCTCTTCCCCGATTTCTTCCTCCTCACCATCTTTTCCATTTGGGTTCAGAAGTTCTTCAAAATATTCTTTCCACATTTTCTTCAGTTCTTCCCTATTTTCTATCTCTTGTCCCCTTTTGTTCACCATTCTAACATAATCCGTAGGATCCTTCCGCCTCTTATTTTTTACCATCCCATACAGGACCTTTTTTGTACCTTCACTATCCTCCTTCATCATCTTTGTCCACTCTTCCATCCACTTTCTTCTCTCCTCAGCCACTACTCTCTTCGCCTCCTTCTTTCTTTCCTGGTACTCTTCCCTTGTCTCTACCGTCCTACTTTGATACCACCTCCTAAAGGCTCTATTCTTTTCCCTTACTATATCTTTTGTCTTCTCATTCCACCATGGTGTTTCCTTCCACCTCTTCTTACTACTTGTCCTCCCACATACTGCTTCTGCTGCACCTACTAGTGTCTTCTTAAATCTAGCCCATTCCTCTTCCACCCCTCTTTCTTCATCTGTTGGAATTCCTTCCTATACCATTTTGAGATACTCGACCCTTCTATCCCATTCTTTCAGTTTCCCTCTCAGGTTCATTACCAGCAATCCGTGGTCGCTATCCAGGTTCTCCGATGGTATAACCTTGATGTCCGTGATGTTCTTATTTAATTCTTTCTCATACAGTATATAGTCGACCACCGACTTCCTGGTCAAGTCATCACTGTACCACGTGATTGTGTGGCTCTCTCTTTTCTTAAACCAGGAGTTCCCAACTAGCAGGCTGTTCCTCTGACAGAAGTCCAACAGTCTCTTTCCTTCCTCATTTCTTCCGCCCCAACCCTCTGGTCCTAGAACACTCTCATAACCTTGTCTTTCTCTTCCTACATGGGCATTCAGATCCCCCATAACAATCATATTTCTTCCTACCAGCTGCTTCTGCAATTCCTCTTCAAACTCCTCCTTCTCTTCAGATGCGCAGCCTACTTGTGGAGCATACACTTGCACTATTTCTACGGTCTCTCCCCTCAGTGCTACTTTCACTTTCATCATCCTATCACTTATTCTCCTCACTTCTTCTTTTAAACCATCTCGTACTACTACTCCCACTCCATTCCTCTTTCCCTCATTGTTCCCACTCCAGTACAGTCTATAGCCTTTTCTCAGTTCTCCCCTTCCTTCCCCTTTCCACTTTGTTTCTGCCAATCCCAATAAATCCAACTTCCTTCTTTCCATCATATCCACTATCTCCTCCACCTTCCCCGTCAGCGTTCTTAGGTTTAAAGTTCCAAATCTTAGTCCGTGTGTACAGCCGTGTCGTCGTCTATTAAATCCATCATGTCCGAGGCTCGTTCCATTTTTGAAAGCATTTGTTTTCATCCACTACTGGCTTGCTGGGCCTATCGTAGCTTCACCAGAGCCCCGTTAGCCGTCACTTTTCAGGGTTCCTGTAGGACCTTCACAGCTACCGTAACGGTCCCGAGGCACACGAAGTCCACACTGTACTTCGCCCCTACAGGCGATCCCCTACTTTGTGCCGTTGCCCGTCTCCCACGACGTGGACGAGGGGTTGGACTTATGGGAGACGAGTACTATTATCATGAACGAGTACTATTGCCAAATTACCCTAGAGACTTGCCAATTTAAACGAGTGTGTTTTCCTTCATTGTGATCAAACTATGAGGCATTTCTTGCATTTAGCTTTTGTTTTAAAATATAGCTTCTCATGAGGAAATGTCTGAATGTATTTTATGTACCAAATTATGAAAATATATTTTGTCTTTTTAAAACCAGTCCAATTGTTAAAATTACTGCCAAATTTGCCGAGTCTCCCCTATAGACACCATACTAACAGGTTACCAGTAAAACTATAGTTTTTTTCTTTCATCTGGAATCAACAAAATCGAACAACTTTACACATTATACATCATCATCAAATTCCAGCTCCAGTCGCCCGGGTGCTGCTAACGAGCCCTCGCCACCTTTTCCTGTCCATGAATAGTTGGTCTTCATGGGTCCTTCTCCAGTCTAGCCCTTTGTCTTCAAGATCATCCTTGATTTGGACCAACCATTTCTTCTTTGGTCTTCCTACGGGTCTTTTTCCTGGGATAATCTTGTTGAAGTAAGCTTTTGGTGTCCTCTCATCTCCCAATCTTTGAAGATGCCCATACCATCCTAATCGTTGCTTCGGCAAATATTTTGTAGCACTGATATCTATGCCAGCCTCTGTCCTGTTTGTTTCGTTCCTTACTTTGTCTCTCCTTGTCCTTTGAAGCATTGTTCTTATAAACTTCATTTCGGATGCCTGAATCCTACTCTCTTCTCTTCTGGACAGGGTGCATGTTTCTACTCGGTAAGTTAGAATTGGGATGTAGTATGTCTTAAACAGTATATGTTTACACTTCCTGGGCACTTTATTATCCCACAGTAGTGTTCTAACTTGTGCATAGAAGGAGGCTGCATTACTAGTTCTATTTGTTACTTCACTGTTGTTGTTATCCTTACACACTGTGCTACCAAGATATTTAAATTGATCAACAATTTGTAGAGGCTGATTATTCAGGTAAATGGTTGCATTAGACAGTTCTGTTGTCATCACTACTGTCTTACTTTGGCTTATTTTCAACCCATACTCCTTGAACAGCTTGTCCCATGAATCCAGTTTTTCTTGTACCTCTCTGGCACTTTCTCCCCAAATCATGATGTCATCTGCAAAGACAAGGGCATTTGTTTCATTACCCTGTTCTTCTTTTATTCTCTTCAGGATTATGTCCATCACTGTGATGAATAGTAATGGAGACAGCGAACTTCCGTGTTGGACTCCTTGTTTTGTTGTGAACCATCTGCTTTCCCCATTACCTATTCTTACACATGCCCTTGTGTTCTCATACAGCATTTTGATCTTGTTTATCAAGCCTTTTGGGACATTGTGCCTTTCTAAACATTCCCAAATTTTGGATCTTGCAATGCTATCATAAGCTTTTTCTATATCTAGAAATACCATTACTAATTCTTTCCCTTTTTCAAGATGTTTCTCAATAAGCATTCTTGCAGCAAAGATCAAGTCAATAGTCCTCCTTCCTGGTCTAAAGCCATGTTGTTCTTCTTCTAAAGCCTTTTCTAAGTATCTGCATAGTCTTCTCGCAATTATTTTTTCCAAGATCTTTAGACCATGGGATAACAAAGTAATTCCACGATAGTTCTCACACTTTTTCCGGTTTCCTTTTTTAAACAATGGCACTATTACACCTTTAGACCAGTCATCAGGGATCTTATTGTCCTTCCATATAGCATGTAATACTCTGTACAACCAATGTACCCCATTAATTCCTGCTGCTTTTATCATGTCTGAACTTACTTCATCAACTCCAGTGGATTTCCCTTTGATCATGGCTTTTAAAGCTTCTTCCACTTCAGACCAGGTTGGGGATGGTTCTTGGTGGTTTTCATCATTGGCCCCTAAATTGATGTTCTAAAACAAAGGCATCTACGGAATACAGTCGGACTTCTACAGTATATCTCAAAGTAATTTTAATTTCCTGGCAAAGTTCTACACAATCTAAGTTCTATTACTCGAATGCAATTTTGTTCCCCAGACATAAAATATGTGTCTAACTTGAAGTTGGGGTGAAAGTACATTTGAATTATGTTCTTTAGGTGTGACATGGGAATTAAAATATCCATCCAATTGTGTTGCATACCTGGACTGTGTATTTCTGTCAATTTCTGTCAGCAGCTTATTATGCTTGGAATTCCAGCTAATAAGCAGTGAACCATTATGAAAAATAAACACAATATTTATAGCGCTATGCAGGAGTCACGTTAATGAAAGGAACAGAAAATTCATACCTTAAAATTAATCTAAATTTATCTGCAATATTTGCACAACATTTAAGGGGAGGTATGACTGAGTTTTTCAACTTCCACAGTTTTTATCATATCATTACCAAATTTAAACCACTTGCATAAACAGTTGCTGGCATCTAATGTTCTAATTTGTAATTAAATAGCTTTGTTAGTTTTTGAGATATTGCACTTTTTTGTATTCAAAAAGTGGTCACATAAAAAAAGTCCCTTGCGACAAAGTTTTTGTTCGACCAAGCTGATTTTTTAAAAAAATGTTGTTATGATGAATAGAAACAATAATTGCTTTGGGTTTTTGTGTTAGATGAATACTGTTCTTTCCAGAAAAGTTTAAACTTGCATTTTATATATTTTTTAAATTTCAGCATTAATAGTTTAAAGTTATCTATCAAAATTCACACTAAAACTCAGAGAAGTTCAAAACCAGAAACAAGTTTACATTAGTGTACCTTTTTCAACTACTTTACCAAGTTTCAACAACATCTGAAAAGAATTGCATCGCAAGGAGCATTTTGTACACAGAAAAGCATTGGAAAAGACTAATGCGAGAAAAAGGCAAGTTAATATTTACTCACTCAAAACTGCCCTGCCCCATATGTTTCCCCTTCAAATCTCCTCGTTCTTTCTTCCTTAGATATCTTCTGCCATTTTACATGCCTCCTAGTCATTTTCTCCCGATCACAGCCCCTCTTTTGTGCCTGAGTAACACGTCTAACATCTTGTAGTTTGCATAGAGAACTTGAGTTTATAGGGATGGTCGAATTTCTAATGGAATGAAGGGTTTCCAGAGTTTTGTAGTGCCCCATATTGAATTCTGAGACAGCCCTGAGGATACCAAGTTCCAGTTTTGTCTTGGAAACAAATATCTCCTTAGGGCATTTACTCCACACTACATTATGGAGGGACTCGTTAGCATTCTGAGTCTTCCCCGCTGTACAACGCTGCAATATCTGATCTGATGCTAGTCTCAGATACACAGGTGCTATCTTCTCAACAACAGAAGGATTCAGCTTGCAACTCATTCTACTGTGGCTATCATTTGGTTTTCCTTCTGCCTGTTGTCGGTTATAGAAGCACCAGGAGTTGATACCCTTAGGACAAGTCAAATGCTGAGGCTTGCGGTCAGTTGACATACAGTGTCTAAGAGTTGCAAAAACTGCCCTCTTCATTTTTCCTACATCTGGAATATTATTGACAATGGCATGCCTATAATAATGGGTCAATTTAGTTATAGTGCTGTCTTTCAAGTTGCCCTCTTTACGCCCACCCAGTGTCACACCCTTCGCCCTCCATTCCTTTACAGTGTTACGAAGAGCAGTACCAAGTCGCTTAGAAATATGGTTTATGCATTCTTCTTTCTCAATCCTTTGTTCTGGACCGTACACCTCAATCTCATTCAAGTGGGCGTAGGTCTTGGCATCCCCATCTGACAACACCGATGTGTATCGAAAACCATTGTCAATGGATCTCTTCCACAGGATCTCTCCAATGTCTTTTTCCATTGCATTGGAGGACCCATCATAATTTTTCTGGCATTCATCTGAGCTCTTATGACCCTCCCACCAAATATTATATTCTGCACTATTTTTTCCCAGGTCCCTTTCTGCAATAACACACTGATGGCAATACTTTGACAGAACATGGTAGTCTAACACAACTCCAGTCAGAATGTCAATTACGAATCCTGCACCATAATTCGATGTATGGCCACGTTTCTGCCATGTTGCATCATATGAAACACCTATGTCAATGGTCTGTTCATCACTAGCCCCATGAGCATTGTGTACTACTTGTGCAGCCATAGAAAGTACTTCTCTTCTCATTAATTTTCCCTCATCTATGAGAATTCTAAGGTGTTTTGCAAAAGGCCTTCGACCTAAAGTGTTCATACCCATACCTATAGAAAATGTCTCCAGCCCACGCTGGCCTTTACCTAAACTACTAAATGTTTCAACCATAGCATTGTTCACATGGAAACCAGGTCTTTGAGAATTATCATCTTTAATTCTTGGTGAAGTGTAGGTGTTAGCAGAAACATAACCACATGTTCTGCATTTAATTATAATTTTAGAGGAGAACCCATGAGTTTCCCTAAATTCAATAAAAATAGATTTGTTCTTACACTCACCACACAGTAGCTCCTTCACTAGTTCTTGCCAAACATCCTTATGCACCAAGGTATAGATCACAGACCCAACACTTTGTTCTGCACTGGCAGAACAGAAAATAAATTTATTTTCCTCTCAGATGCAGACATATCTGCATCTAGTGAGCTACTAGAAACGTTATTCACTTCTTCATTAGGCCTAACTGAACTGACTTCTTGTCCTGGTTTCTGACTCTTTCTTTTAGCTATAGCTAATTTGGCAGCCTTGCTTTTCTTTGAGGGACGTTTTTTCACTGGTCTATAGCTACACCTAGGACTCTTTTGAATTTCCATGGTTTCTCACTAATAATAATAATCACTATTGCTATAGGCCTAACCTAAAAACTATAATCACTACTTATCTATACACTAAAACGACGCACTAAGACCTCTACACTATAAGTTACACAACTACAAAGGAAATAAGACGAAACACATCACTGAATAATCACTAGTTTGGATATGTAATTCGCTGTACTGAAACCACACGTTACTTTTGCATTACAATAACATAAACAAACAGGGAAGCCATGCTTGTACTACTACAGTCAACACAAATACGAAATTCAGAATGTAAATAATACAAACATATATATATAATATTAACTATCATAGTATAGTTGTGTGAAAAAAATGGAATGCAATTTAGAAGAGAGAAATCGTTCTCTAAATTAGTTAAAATTGAACTATTAAATGACATAACGTAGTTATATGGACTACGTAGTAAACAAACGACTGTCAGCTTGCACAGGTGTGCCTCTACGACACATACGCCGCGGAATACTTGAATAATCGACAAAAAACATACAGAAAACTATCATTATGCTATTACAGGAAAAGTGGGCGTGGTAGTGGGCTATTAAATGCCATGCGCGCTCACATTAAATGGCCTCTACAAGCTTCAAAATAGCCGGAATTACTAAACTGAGATGATTTTCTGAAAGAGGAAGAATTAGGGTATTTTTATATAAATAAAACAATAAAACGAGTTTTTGCTTGAAAATCCGAAAAATTCTGTCATACCTCCCCTTAACCATAGTTAGTATACCTGCACGAGTAGACCTAGTTACAATGACAGCATGGCTCAGCAACAGTTAACTATTTATGTATTTATGATAATAGAACCCCATTTGTTCATTTATTACTACATCTCGCATTTTTGATAACTCGAAGTAATTTTTATTTCCGAAAGCACTTCAAAATATCGAAGTTTGTACATCTGAGTGACTTTAGCACGTGTGCTCACCATTTCAATGTGTTTCCTCTTGGTTTCTTTTATTCCACCTAATAATTCTATAATATGTTTCAATTCAACCAACTTGATATTTTTACAGAAAATGCAATTAAAATGGGAAATATCCCTTTAAATAGGCTATGCTGCCTCAATGAACTTGCCTATGATATCCCAGGAGGTAAGTGAAAGTGGCTGAGAAATTGATAACTTGACTTCAGATTCTAGTGGTCATGAGAAAATTTCAAAAACAGTATAATATATTTAAAAGAAATAAAGAAAAAAACAGGTAACTTAAGAAGATATTTCATATTGAAAATGAACTGGTTCCAGAAGAAAAATGACAGAATTCAGAAATAATCCATGAGCTGAAACATTGAAAATGGGGATTTCAAAATGAAGATTTTGGTAATTATCAAAAGCTGGTCATACAACAAAATTCAGGAAAATTTTGGAAATATTTCTCATCGATAAAGGTAGCGACTTGGAGATGAGGAGATAAATGTTGTAGACAAATTCCAGTATTTAGGTAGTATTCTTTCCTTGGACAATACCATACATCAAGAGATTAACAACAGAATACAGAAAGCTTCCAATTTCTTATCAGGCAGTGCATCAGCTACTTTGGGAAGAAATATTTCCACAAGCTTACAAGATTAGTATGTTCAAGATATATTTAATATCTATACTAACATATGGACTGAAAGCAGCAACCCTTACTGGACCAACCAACAGTCATCTCCAGGCAGTAGAAATTAAGTTACTCCGTTCTTGCCTTCAAAAGACGAAAATGGATTTAAAAAAAGGAATGAGAATATCCGACAGCAACTGGGATTGGAAAGGAGCCTGCTGGAGACACTCAAACTCAAGAGATTGAGATGGTATGGTCATATGAAGAGGATGGCTCCCCACAGGATAACTCGAGTGTACTTTGGCCAGAGTGTCCTCAGGAAGAGACCAAGAGGAAGACCTCGCGATGTGTGGGAGAAGCAAATTTATAAGGACCTTGAAGCTAGAGATAAGAACTGGCATCAAATACAAGAACAACAGTTACGGATGGACAGGACAAATTGGAGACGGCTCATTTATTGCCGCATCTGGCTTGCTGGAGCGAAGAAACGATGATGATGATGATGATGATGAAAGGTAGCGACCACCTTGTGGTGTAGCAGTTGGCATTCTTGGCAGTTGCACTGGAGGTTTGGGTTCAATCCCCACTCTCCCAAAATATGTATTTCTGGTCTGAGGGTTGGAAAGGGGCACACTCCCAAAAACACAGGTTGTTTCATTTGAGGTACTTGGACATTGTGGTCATTCAGCCCTGTGTACTAGGGTGTGGAATTTTGTCTGATAACCTGTGTTATTGTGATAGATGTAGTAGTGTGTGTATTTGTAATTCAGGTTAGGATTGGGACCAGGTCTCAGATCAGAATTAAATTTCTTGGCAGATCTGCGAATCGAACCCGGATCCCGGGGCTACAGCCAAGAAGTCGCTACACCATGAGGGGGTCATAAATAAGTTTTCTATCCATGTTAATAAATAATGCTGTTAAAGTCTGAATTAGACTGAACAATGTGGCAGTTATTTTCTAGTGCCTCCCTTATTCAGGGCAACGTTTCCGCTTTTTGGTTTGCCCTAAACCAAGAACTTTGGCACAAATTGTGCCTACTCTACTTTAAATCTTGATTCTGTGCAGGCAAAGAGCTCTTTGTTGTATCCTATTTACAATGGCACCTGTGGTTTCAAAATTCAAGTCTATACTATAGATTTGAAGCTTAAGTAGTTCAATTTGAGATGCCAAATATTCTGGGGCGAGCGGTAGCAATGTTTGTGGGAACCACCATAGTTGAAAGAGTGAACACTTCACTTCTAGCAAACAGTGGAACACATTAGTTCTTGTTTTAAGGGGCAGAATAGTAAGGTCATCCACACCTGTGTAGTAGATCAATTTGGATACATTTATATAGAGCTGGTGATTTATGCACAGTAAGAAAGCAATGGTAAACAACCTCACTTCTCACCTCCCCTAGAATGCATCATTGTAGCTCTGCCTTGGGCTTTTAGGGGTTTCTATGAACATGAAATACAGCAGTGTTTTTGAGCATCCAACCAACCTCAGGGCTGTGTGTAATTTGAGGATCCAACCAGCCTCAGGGCTGCGTGCTCTTTAAGGATACAACCAGCCTCAGAACTGCAAGCTTTTTGAGGATCCAACTAGCCTCTGGGCTGACTATATAACTGACAGGTAGCCATAGATTGCACAAATTTAACTATAATATTATCACCTATTGAAGACTTCTGGAAAAACTGTCAGTAAAATTGTCAGACCTTTTAAGTCACACCTTCACAACAGTGTTTTTTTTGTCTGAAGGAAAAGAAAATTAGATGATACTTATTTTAAGAGGCCTAAAATCTAGTATGTCAGCCCCTAAATGAAAATTTGAAACCTTAGGAATGTATTGTATCTTTTGTGATTTTTGGAAAACTATGCCTTTGTCATACAAGATTCCATTCAGGAGGTACATTGGAATAATAACCAGGCAACAATCCATCCATCTGTAAGAAAATCTTCCAAGAAAATATGAGCTTAAAACATAACTTTGCCACTGCTATTTTTTTAAATAAAACCAAGCCACCTGGAAAAAGTAGAAATCCAAACAAGAGAAAAGCACCCTGAACATAGACTTCAGCATTCAACTCTGCTGTAACAGACTGATAGAAACATTAACAAATATTACAGAAAACAGACCTCGGAAGCACTAATACTGTCTTGAGGATTCAAATCCCAATAATTCAACCATCACTCATCATGCATCTATTACATGTTCCAATTTTCTCTACAAACCTGTCTCAGAAGGGGGTAGGAAAAATATAATAATACATGCAACATGCAAAGCTATTGTTCACTTTAAAGCTCACAAGAAATTTTGAAGATAGGACTAAACCTAGCTTTCATTATATTTCATCATAAAAACTTTTTGGTTCCCAGAGATTTGGTCCAATAGAAATGGTCCATGTACAAAAAAGGTCCATCCCAAAATGCCCAAATGTGTTTAGTCTATTCGATATGGCGCAGAGAGGAAAAGTCAACCTTTAGTAATGTCCAACAACAAATCATACAATGGTTTAATATATACTCAGTGTTAGATAACAGTCAATTTGACAAAGTGTCCAATATTTAGTCCCATATATCCAGGGCTTAGCATAAGATGGTCTACCACGTGAATATATGACTCTTCATTTAATTCTTCCAGCAAAATAAAAACTGAAACATCGGCTATATAAGAATGGACACACCAATAATAAACATTCCTTAGTATGATATACCACTTGAATCAACAAAGAGTAGCCAGAATGATTGACAAATATAAGGAGTATAAGAACAGAAACCCTGTCCCCCCAATATTTAAGGACAATCACTTAACAGCACCTGTAACTTCACAGCCATCCAGACCTGCAGAATAATTATTAATTATAAAATATATTTATATTATCTTAATTTGGTGAAGAACAATCTCTTCACATTTAGAAATTCACACAATAATCCAGATCAGCAAAATAATGGTGAACGTTAAAACCATTTGTGTCATCCTAAGTTAATAAAATGGTTAGACTTCCTTGAAAATGACTAAAAATTCAAGATGTATTGGTTACCCGACATTGATCAATGAAATCCTGAACATTTTGTATGTTTGACATCAAAGGACATTTTGTATGTGGACATTCTTTGTTAAGAGAACATCAACCTGCAGTGGACATTTTCATAGATTGGTCCTTTAGATACTGAACTTTATCTCTGATAACCCAAAATTTCCTGTTCTTCAAATAACAATTTTTATGTCCTGTGCCTAGTTCTGCTTTTACATTTATCTCTTTTCACATTTTCTCACTTTAAACAATTTCTTTCGGGTCTCATGGAAAACTTAGGACAGGGAATTTATTGTAGTCAGTAGCGTAGCCAGGATCGACCAATGGGAGGGGTTATAGGTACTCAAGCCAAATTCTACAAGCATTTCGTCCCGCGGCATAGCCGCGTTCGTCAAACAAGCACCATGGTCGCAAGGGCAGCTGTGGTAAGTATGGATATCATAGGTTCGAATCCCGGTGCTGACAGCGGTTATCCTGGAGTGTGTTTTTACCCCGGGTTTTGCCCCACTCCTTACAGGAAATTGCCGGGATAGTGCCTTGCTTAAGTCCCGGAGCGTCTACTCCATCCCTGACCCAGATACATTTACACACACAACTACAATCATCACAGCAAAAGACTACAGGTTGCCGGGCAGCTTCAACACACTCCCAACTACACGAGATTGATGACCAAGGTGTCTCAAGCCCCTCAAATGAATTAACAACAACTCTACAAGTATTTCCATTTCTCTATGAGATATTATTACACAAGAAAAGTTTCATGTATTTTGATCCCGAATTTTTCGAGTAAAACAATATGCTCAAAAGACAAAAACAAATCAGTTCTTTAAAAAATTAAGTTAATTTTTGACTAAAATGTCTCACCTCAATAGCAAATTTAGAACATTCCTGTTCCCCTGACAGGAACAAAATAAACTCAAATATATCTGTGCTACGAACATGAAGACTGCGTATCCCTCAACAAGAGAAATTATTTACAGACGTCTCAGCAAAAGTGGGCATGTCCTCTCACGATGTATCATGTTGATTTATGAGTAATTCAATACCGGTACACATTTTAATGTTTATTCAGTTTTTCCAACAAGATCCTGTGCTTTATATTGCAATTAGTCCTGAATGCCTAAAGTATAATTTTCGAAGATTTTTGTCACCTACCAAGGTCCTTCTTACCTTACAAATGCTACATGCAGCCGGAATAAGGTTTAATTGCTTATACTACTCAGGCGACAAATTTCACTCATTCGTAGCTGGGAGATAACCGTAATTCGGGGAATTACTGGACATAATATTTACGTAATATGAAGCAACTCGGCTGATGGTTATCTCCTGCTCAAGATGTTAATAATGATCCCAAAATTAGTGTTAATGTACCCTTAAAATTTTCTAAGTCTTTATTAAAAAAGCGTTATTTTAAATTATAACTAGATTAATTTACATATAACTTCTCTCCCGCCAAGAAAAAAAAAAGCTAATATTATCCCGCTGTGTGGGATTCTAAATTATTTGGCACTAGCCTCAGTTTGAAATAAGCTATAAGTTATTTCGCGGGGGAAAAGTTAGATTGGCAAAACTGGGAGGACGGAGTTGTATAACCACAGTCTAAAATACACAGTCGCGAAGCTCGCTGCGTTACGTAATTGCATCCTCTTTGTAGGTGAATCGACACTATCGCTCGCGGCGGCCAGCAAGCTGGCAACTGCCTAGAGCAAGTTATTCGCGGCACAGATGATTTCATTTTGCAAGGGTTTTTTGAATTTTAACTCACCTGAGTGATTATTTCCATTTTAAACATAAGTCACGTTAAATCACCAACTACTACAGAAAAAAGCCACAATGTTGATATACTGTACACTTTTAACTCATAGAAACATAAAAAGAATGCTCCGTTTTTATTAGTTCAGTCTTCTATAAGTATCTCTAGGCACAGTTGTATGACGTATTTAATGAGTCTTAAGTAGAATTCATAGTCCATACTAGTTATAAATTCATGTATTGGTTTAATGATAGTCGCTGGCATCTCTATATAAAACCAAGTCCACGATTCCTGGATGTAACAAGTAATCTCTAAATCCTCTGAATGGATTTTGACGCGGTTTTCACGATTCAGTAAAGAATTTCTCGAGGAAGGTTTCTGTAGGAAAACATTCACTTATAACCAAAGGAATCCGAGCAGTAACGATTTCAGTGAATCGTGTCAAAGGAAAACCTGCCGTCCGTGCGCCTTTTAAGCTTACGTTGGGTAAACCATAAAAAATATCCATGCACTATGAGTGTAAGAATTGGTCAGCATGAAAAGTTCTACAACTAAGTCCGCGACAGCATATCTTTATCTTTAATACATCGCCAACTACAGTACAAGTGATTTTACATATTAATTTCTTCCAACAATCTCCATTCAGTGGAAATTTAAATGACTGGCTTCGGAGTGAGTGTACAAGCTAGCGAACGAGCCCATCACCCCAGCTTCGACCAGCATTAACTGTCGAGTCGTGTCGAGTTAAGACTTCAGAGAAGAGTAGACTATAAGTGTTGGAGTTTCGCTGTTCACCTCGGCTTTTCTGAATTGCGTCTGAGACCTACCGTCCGTGCGCCTTTTAAGCTTACGCTGAGTAACCCCTTTAAGATAGTATGGGTATAATATAATATCAAATTCTTAACCATATCAAAAGCTAGTTATTCCATAAAATTGAGTAACATAGTTAATTAGTAAAAATACCAGTGTGATTTGTGAAACGAAAAGTATAAAAAGATCTTAAATGACTCAATTGTATAAGGTGCGTTCAAAAAGTAACGAGCCGGAGGCTGTGATGCGCAAACCGGTGACAACATCGGCTAATCGTAGCGTGTGTAACGAGGTGTGGTTCTGACCAGAGCGTGGAAGGTCACAGCCCGTCGCTATAGGGCACGCGTGCACGTCACGTGACGATACAAAGCGAGCAGCAGCATGCATCAATTGTCCAACGCTGACAATCGCATTGCAAACAGTGACATGGAGGCGTCAAACAAAGAGCAAAGAGGTGTTGTTCGGATTCTGACAGCGAAAGGAGTAGGGGGAACGGACATTCGTCGCCGTATGTCACAAGTGTACGGCGAACACTGCATGTCCCTTGCAAGGGTCAAGGCGTGGCACAAGCGCTTGAGGGAAGGACGGTTGTCGTTACCCGATTATGCCCGGTCTGGGTCAACCCCCTGCATCACCGATGACAACTGCCAGCTGGTTGATGCACTCATTACCCAGGACCGCCGAGTGGTAGTGAACGCCATAGCCGCCGTGGTTGGATTGAGCATCGGAAGTGTGCACACCATCATGAAGGAACGACTGCACTTGCGGAAATCGTGTGCCCAATGGGTGCCCCACAGTCTTCAACCACACCAGGAAGCATGTCGAATGGCCTATTGTCTTAGTGTTGGTTGGACGATTGATGCATGCTGCTGCTCGCTTTGTATCGTCACGTGACGTGCACGCGTGCTCTCTAGCGACGGGCTGTGACCTTCCACGCTTTGGTCGGAACCACCCCTCGTTACACACGCCACGATTAGCTGATGTCGTCACCGGTTTGCGCATTACAGCCTTCGGCTCGTTAATTTTTGAACGCACCTTATAGGTACTTCGTATTTTGTCTGTGGGTTTGAAACCATTCATTCCTGAAATTGACAAAATAATACAATGCCAATTTTACAAAATATCGGCAGTAACAATTGTGTACCATACCTTCACAGCAGCCATGTGGGAGACCAGGTATTTTATAAGAGAGTTAACAAACAGTGTACCACATCTAAGGTTGTGAGCATTATCCTGACGACATAAATTGGCGCGATTCCAAAGGATCCGAGAGTAAGTTTATATTATTGTGCAAAATCTTTAGTTATTAAATCAGCTCTCTGACTATTAAAAAGCCATTTTCTACATCTGAAAATTAAAATGTCGGCACGTGTTTGAGATGACATCTTTTACGTTTACGGTAGGCTAACTACCGTATGTCTTAATTTTCAAAATGCATAGATATTTATATTTGATTGGCAGCCCATGGCCATAGCAGGGCATTTCACATGAACGCCCGTAGGCTCCCCAATTTCGATGTCAAGTAGTTCCAACTTGAGCTACCAGAACTGAAACCCAACGGCAAACGTTTGAACTTGATAGAGCGTGTCTAACCCAATAGCCTACAAATTTTGGCTACACACTACCAATTGTAGTTGTAAGTTCTTTTACGACTACGACTGGGTTTGAACCCGCGATCTTGGGTATAGCAGTTCAGCATGCTACCGACTACGCCACCGAAGCCATGCATAGATATCCTACCGAGACATGCTTCTGATTTATAACCGACTGGCTCCGTGGCTCAGCGGTAACGTTCACGCCTGCTGTTCCCAAGGTTGCAGGATCTAATCCTGGCGCAGTTAGCTGGCATTTAAGGGTGCATACATGCGAGGGAACCGCGTCTGTAGATTTACTGGCATGTTAAAGATCCCCTTCAGGGCAAAATTTCGGCACCCCGGTGTCTCTAAAAGCCACAGTAGTTAAAAGGGACCTAAAATCAATAGCATTATTATTGATTTATAACCAGTTAAAGACCTAGTTCCGTTGTTTGATTGAAAAGCTTTATAATACGGTACTTTCTACTGCGTATCCCAATTAATTGGGATCGGCGGAGCCAATCAGGCTCATTTTGGTTTTGGCCGGGGATTCAAGGCCGGATGCCCTTCCTGACTCCAAGTAATTCTTCAGGTGAAAATTCCACCCCACTGTCACCGGGATTGGAACTCCGGCCGTCCGGGTGATTGACGAGCAGCTAAGCCACTGCACCATCACGCTCCCCTTGAAAAGCTTTATAATACTAGCCTACTGAACAGTCTGACTTCCCAGTCGGTCAACACGAATACACCCAATTAGATTGGGCGAGGAGTAACTAATTTCCCTGTGTAATTCATAATACAATAATTATTTATACATTTAATAAAACGCTTCTCATACACACACACACCCCTTTATGTGAGAAGTGTTTTATTAAGTGTATAAACTATTCATGTATTTTTATTTTAGGCATTAGGAGATAAATTGCCACTGCCCACCTAATCTAATTGGGTACCGTACACTCGCGTTGACCGACTGAAAAGCGACCATATAGGTTACTTAGCAACACTGAAATATTGCTTCTAACATTTGATCTATTGTGTATATTAAGACTTTCACGGCCCGGATTATGTAAATAATTCATGTTTTTTGGGCTAATGCCGTGTGTATTAGATCTATTTATTGAACTGCACATCTCCTCTTGTAAAGCACATGTTAAATTAAATAAATAACCTATACACAATGCTCACATACAGTAAATCCAGCAACAATAACGTACACCAACATAGCGCAGTCGGCACATTCTTGCTGGCTGCATGAGAGCATTATTGTCTCGCGTTAGAAAAATATGAGCCAAGCTTCTCGATCTGTAGGTAGATTGTGGTTATACGTTGTCATGAAGACGTGTGTAGCCACAAATGGGGACCCGGGCCGAAAGGCGACAACAGTACATCACCACAGAAACAAATCACAACCTGGCAATTTTCCAATGGGAGGGGTTCTAACCCCCCCTAACACCCCTCTGGCTAAGCCACTGATTGTAGTACAGTAGAACTCCAATTATCCGAACTATGGCTATCAGAATAGCTGATTATCCAAATCGCTTTCAGAAAAAGAAAACAAGGTGGAAACATACTCTGATTCGCAAAATAATGATTCTGTCTATGCGCACTATTGTCCTTCCCTCCACAAAGCTAGTGTAGGTGCAGTGCGAACATTATTGGGATGATGAGCTTACTTTGACCGAGATGTTCAGCAAATAATGACTTTCAATTACTACTATTGTACAGCACTTGTAAGTATGTCTGCTATATAACATGTTGTAACTTTGTTAGTTTTATTCTTATTTAACAAGTATGCAGTTCTATTTTATGTAAGGTGCTGCCACCTGCCCCTTTATGCTTCAGTCTGTCTAAAACTCGCGCCATGTTCGCACATGTTTAGTTTGAGCGGTTCCGCTATTGCCAATCCATGTACATCAGTTCGTTATTATTATTAAACTCACATCAGTTCGCTTTGCTTATATATCTCTGGTTTCCTTATAACCTCTTACAGGTTATGGACCCAGATGCGCGTGACTAAGTGCGTAAATAACAAATCGTAATTATTAGTAAAAACGTGCCAGAAGTTAACCTCAAAAATGAACGCCGGAAGTATTGGGAGAATTGAACCCCTCGGTAAGGATAATTTCGACACGTGGGCCGTGCAGATGCAGGCTATTCTCATTATGGGCGATTTGTGGGAATTCGTCGGCGGGAATTCTACGAAACCAGAATCAGCGGCTGGATATGCAAACGCGGCGGCAATTCAAGAGTGGGACAAGAAGGATCAAAAGGCTCGCTCGCTGATCATTTTGTCGATGTCGCCAAGTGAAATAAAGCAAGTCAAGAATTGTGTCACGGCACGTGATACATGGCAACGACTGCAACTGATCTACCAATCCCAGGGACCGGCTCGGAAGGCGACGTTACTGAAAAGGCTAACCTTACAAAAATTGGCGGACGATGGCGATGTGCGTGACCATCTGAACGATTTCTTCGACACCGTGGACAAATTGGGAGGTATGAACATCACGATCAATCCGGAATTCTTGACAGTTATGTGTTTATACAGTCTGCCGGCACAGTTCGAGAACTTTGGGTGTGCAAGAGAGTCACGTGACAATCTACCGACTCCCGAGGCTCTTCGGACCAAAATCATCGAAGAGGATGACGTACGAAAATCGAGCACACAAGGTGAAATAGCGGGAGCTATGTTCGTCAAGAAGAAGACTGGTCCAGGTAACAAGAACTATAAGAAACAAACACCCAAACTAAACGACAACAGTGAAACAGAAGGAGGGCGATCTGAGTTCCGGTGCTACGTGTGCAAAAAGCAAGGTCATCGAACCAGCCAGTTCAGATTTAAACAAAGAGATCCATCGAAGACCAAAGGTAAAGACAGTTCTAATACTCAATCGGCAAATTTCACTAGAGAACTATGCTTACAGGCGACGACAACTCAGAGCAGTGGCGTACGCAGAATATGGTGTCTCGACAGTGGCGCCACTTCACATATCTGTGGCGACCCTGCGATTTTTTCGAAGATCGATGAGTCACGAAGGGGTGTGGTGAAATTGGCTGATGATTCAACGGCAGTGTTCGCTCATCTACCCGCATTGCGAACGAAGAGATAGATGTCTCTCTCTCAGATGTTTCTCACGTTCCAGACCTCAGGACAAACTTGGTGTCGGTGGGAAAGATCACCGACCGCGGCCACGAGGTGATTTTTGACAAGGAAGGTGCAGTCATCATGAACGAAAAAGGAGAAGTCTTGATGCGAGCTGAGAGGAAGAATAACCTATATTACGTCAGTGAGAGTCAAGAACGAGCAAATATGGCTGCATCACCCAAAATAATTGATCTAAAATTGCTACACCATCGGCTCGGACATGTCAACGTGGGCGACATCTTGGTAGCTGTGAGAAAAGGGAGGGTTTCTGGCGTTGAGCTGAGGAATCCATCGACGACTCTGGACTGTAGAGTCTGCCTCGAGGGGAAGATGTCCAGGACGCAGTTTCCAAAGAAATCCAATCGACGGACGGAGCTACTCGATTTGATCTGCAAGGACGTATGTGGACCGATGCCGACTCCATCTATGGGATGTTCAAGGTACCTCTTGGAATTCATCGACGATCACTCTCATTGGTGTGAAGTGAGATTTCTGAAGGCAAAATCAGAGGTCTACGAAGCTACCGTCGAGTACGTTACCAGTATGGAGAATCAGAAAGGAAAACTAGTAAAGGCGATCCAGTCTGACAACGGCAGGGAATACCTGAATCGAGAGTTCGGTAACTACCTGAAGAAGCGTGGCATCACAAGACGCCTTACAGTCCCTCTCAACCCCGAACAAAACGGGAAGTCGGAGAGGATGAATAGGACTTTGATGGAGACTGCCAGGTGCGTGTTGTTCGACGCTGGATTACCTCACCGCTTCTAGGCGGAAGCAGTGAATACTGCAAATTACATCCGTAATCGCCTGCCATCAAAACGTATCGGAGTCAAAACACCGTACGAATTGTGGACAGAAGAGATTCCTGACATCTCGCAATTCAAAACGTTTGGAAGCAAGGTTTACTTCCTGGACAGGGATCCCGGAAGGGGGAAACTGGATCAACGAGGCAGAGAAGGCGTGTTCATGGGTTACTCCGAAGAAACCAAGGGCTTTCGCATATACTCCCCTGACAAAGACAAAGTTTTGATTAGCCGAGATGTAAAATTCTTCGAGAATGAAAAGCCACTGGAAGAGACTAGGATGGAGCGCCCGGAATCCTCGAAGCAAGATATTTGTTGGGAGCTGTTCTTTGCAGAACCACCGCCGCAATCACCAAGAGAAAAAGATCAACCAGCTGTCGTGGAGGAACCAGTCTCTCAACCCAAAATCGGAAAAGATGATGAACCTTTCCTCGGTTTCGATGTAACGCCAGTGGATGATCATGATAGAACGACTGTCGAAACATCCGATACTACGCCTCAATTGATGCAAGGACCTGGTCGACCCAAGATTCTGCGAACTGGAAAAGGGGGAAGACCGAAGAAACTTTTTCAAAGAAATCTCCAAGATGAGGAGGAGCAAGAAGAAGACGAGGAGATTTTTCTAGCAGAGATTCCATTCAAGGAGGCAATAACAGGACCAAACTCTTAACGAGTGGCATGGTGCCATGGTCATGGAAATGGAATCTATCCTGAGAAACAATACATGGGTGCTGGTGGATCCTCCCCGTGATGCCAAAGTCATCAGATGCCGAATGGTGCTGTGCGACAAACTAAAACCTGATAGAACACTTGAGAAGAGAAAGGCCAGGCTGGTGGCTCAAGGTTTCAACCAGGAGTATGGAATCAACTACTTTGACACGTTAGCACCGGTGGCGCTAATGGAATCAATTCGATTGATGGTTTGTCTCGCTGCCAAGCTCGGTGTAAAAATCAGACAGTACGATATCACAACGGCTTATCTGTATGGTGACCTAGACGAGGAAACATTCATGAAACAACCGAAGAACTTCAGGGAGATGTTAGAGAGCATTGCGATGTCTGGAACTGACGACGAAACCAAGGAGAAGGCCAAGAACATGCTTCGCCAGTTGCAGGGAGGCGACAAGGTCTGCTTACTACAAAAATCACTGTACGGATTGAAACAGGCCGGTAGAAACTGGTATGCCAAGCTGCGTGAGGTCTTGAGGAGGTGCGGTGCCAAACCAACCGCATCGGATCCGTGTCTATTCCAAATTGGTTCCGGAAATAACATAACTTCTATTGCCGTTTACGTTGACGACATGATGGTGCTGTCAAAATGCAAAAAGACGATCGCCGAGATTTCCAGAGTCCTGAGTGAAAATTTCAAGGTCAAGGACTTAGGATTGGCCAAACACTTCCTAGGCATCGAACTAATCCAGGAGAGCGGATGTATAGCCATGCAACAGCAAGGTTACATTGAAGAGCTTCTCCAACGCTACGAGATGGCCGACTGCAACCCTGTAGTCACACCACTCGACCCTGGAACGAAGTTGAGCAAAAATGAGAATCCCAGTACTGACGAGTTGAAGTTGCCTTACCGTGAATTGGTAGGCGCGCTGACATACCTGTCGACAACTACACGCCCGGACATTTAGTTCGCTGTCAGCTACCTGGAACAGTTCAACAATTGCTTCGGAGTCGAACATTGGAAAGCTGCCAAGAGAGTGCTGCGGTACTTGAAGGGGACTTCAAACATCGGGCTGATCTACGAAGCAGACACCGAACCGATCCAAGGATTCGTCGACGCCGACTGGGGAAGCTGCCAAGAAGATAGGAGGTCCTACACGGGGTACGTGTTCCTGCTCGGCGGATGTCCTATATCGTGGGACTCGAGAAAACAAAGAACCGTGGCCCTTAGCACCACGGAGGCTGGGTACATGGCGTTGTCAGAGTGCGCCAAGGAAGCTGTGTACTTATGTCGATTTCTGCTTGAGTTAGGCTTCAAAGACTTAGCCACTACAGTATGTTCATCTTTTGTGATAATCAAAGTGCAATTAATTTGGCAAAGAACGCGATGTATCACAGCAGAAGCAAACATATTGACATCAAACATCACTTTGTTCGTGAAGTCTTTGGGTGTACATTTTTTGTTTTGAAGTATATCTCTACGAACGATCAAGTTGCTGACTTTCTCACGAAGAGTTTAAGTCGAATGAAACATGAACGTTGCTTGAAGTTTGCTGGTTTGGAGTGTGTAAAGATTGTATGAACCTCTACTTGAGGGGAAGTGTTGTAACTTTGTTAGTTTTATTCTTATTTATCAAGTATGCGGTTCTGTATTTGTAAGGTGCTGCCACCTGCCCTTTATGTTTCAGTCCGTCTAAAACTCGCGCCATGTTCGCACATGTTTAGTTTGACCGGTTCCGCTATTGCCATTCATGTACATCAGTTCGTTATTATTATTAAACTCACATCAGTTCGCTTTGCTTGTATATCTCTGGTTTCCTTATATCCTCTTACATAACATGTAAAAGTGTTGCCTTTTCATTTAATTCCGTGAAGAACTAAAGCCTATTTTCATATATCCTACTTATGTTAATTGTCTCTATCAACATACAAAATTTCAGTTTGACTGCGACAGAAGAAATAAAATAATTTTTAAATTTTGCACATATGCCATCTTGAGGTTATGTAAACAATTGAACTAAATTAGATGCCAGTGCATTACAATATGGACAATCATTTACTGTACCATATTTCACTGAGCTCAGATGGTCAAATCGCGAGAAAAGTCTCTTAAAAAGGTTTCAACTTCGCTTGGCCGCCATGTTAGTTTTCGTACTTTACAGATTTTTAGCCTATTTTCAATTTTGAAAAAATAGGCTTATGAGATCACCTTTTGTCCGTGTGTGTGTGCGTGTGTGTGTGTGTCCTCCTAATAAAATCTAAACGGCTGGAGCGATTTCAATGAAACTTGGTAAGTTCATAGCACTATTCCCGGCGACCTCGACCGTGCCCTTCAAATTTTGTTACGTCTCGCCAATCCAACATGGCGGCTGTGCGAAATATTTCACTAGCATTCAATATCTCCGAAACTATTACCGATATCGCCCTGAAATTATGTACGTGATAAAGGGCACTACTGAAAGTTCACCTATGAGACTTTCAAAAACCTGGTGACTAAAGAACCAACATGGCGGTCAAGCGAACTTGAGACTTTTAAATAGACTTTTCTCGCGATTTAAATATCCAAATGTAATGAAACTTGGTACAGAAAATGTTTATACACATTGTAAAGCACTGGAGTATAATTTAGTTCAATTGTTTACATAACCTCAAAATGGCAGCTGTACGAAATATTTCACTGACATTCTATATCTCCGAAACTATTACAGATATCACCCTGAAATTTTGTACGGTGATAAAGGGTACTGATACAAGTTTACCTATGTATATTTCATAAACCTGTAAAGTACAAAACGAACATGGCGGCCAAGCGAATTTGAAATATATTAATAGACTTTTATCGTGATTTAACTCTCTGAGTGCAGTGAAATGTGGTACAGTAAATGATTTTGCAGATTGTAATGCACTGCCATCTAATTTAATTCAATTGTTTACATAACCTCAAGATGGCGGCTGTGCGAAATTTTAAAATTAAGTTTTTATTTCTTGTGTCGTAATCATGCGATCGAAGTGAAAGTTTGAATGATGAACCTAGGCAATAATTGTCCTTGAATGGTACATAACTCTATGGCCTATACATATAACAATCCTAAATGGCGAGCTTCCGAAATATTTAGACGGTTCTCAATATCTATGAATCTTTTACAGCAACCAAACTGAATTTGTTTTATGTTCATAGAGACTATGAGCATATGTTCACCTATAGGACTTTCAGTAACCTGGAGAGCACAAATCCAACATGGCGGCGACGCGAAGTATAAATATTTAAATGGACGTTTCTCGCGAATTAACTATCTGAGTGCCGTGAAACGTTGCACGTTAAATGCTTATACAAATGTTGGTCCACTGGCATCTAATTTATTTCAATTGTTTGCATAATCACAAGATGGCTGCTGTGCGTAATTTTAAAATCTCGTTTTTACTTCTTGTGTTCTAATCATGCGATTGAAGTTTGAATACCACACGTACACAATAATCTTAATGTAATAGTACAAAAATAAAAATCCAACCTGGCGACCATCTGAAATATTTAGACGGTTCTCAATATCTACGAATCTGTTACAGCAATTGAACTGAAATTTTGTATGTTGATAGTGGCAATTAACATGAATGAAAATAGGCTGTATAGTTCTTCACGGAACTACTTGTTGAAAGTTATATAGATAAACTTGTAGTAGTGCCTTTTATCACCGCACAAAATTTCAGGGTAATATCAGTAATAGTTACGGAGATATAGAATGCCAGCAAAATATTTCGCACAGCCGCCATCTTAAAGTTATGTAAATGAAAATGAAAATCCACAGCCTGCTTCCAGTCTCCGACCGGGTCAGGAATGGAAAATTAGATGCCAGTGCATTACTATGTGTATAAACATTTGCTGTACCAAGTTTCATTGCGTTTGGATGGTTAAATCACGAGAAAAGTCTATTTAAGTCTCAACTTCGCTTGGCAGCCATGATGGTTTTGTAGTTACCAGGGTTTTCCAAGTCTCAAAGGGTCATTATGAGTGTGCACGCCAGTAAACACGGCAAGCTAAGCCGGCTGGGACTATCGCAACTGCGGCCGCGCGCGCCCGGTTCAGCTGGCGGTCAGCGTGCACTTTCACACTTTTACCAAACATGGTCAATAATGTGTACTTACAGTGCTCATAGGCTATGCTGAAATGTCCTCCCTCTCTTGCAACACTCACCTGACATCTTCCGATGAAAGAATGTCTGTCAAGTCTTATTATTTACGGAGCCTGTTGCCTTGAATCGTTTAGCGACCCTCCTAATTGTACTGGCATTAGGCACAGGTCTTCCTGGAAACATGATTCGAAATTTTCGTCTTGTTTCAGGTCAAGAATTTCTGCTTTTCATATACAAATTATGGATATACACATGTTCGTGCAATTTGAATTGGTGTCTAGTCATGACCAACAATCACAGTAATCGCAATACTCACTAAACGTGCAATACTAACGTCTAAGCTTAGCAGATAAACGTCCATATGAATGACAAAACACGTGTGAACTAACGATATGAGTTGAACCGAGTGCGTGCGGCCGCGATCTGCGCTAGTCACAGCTGGCTTAGCATGCCGTGCTTACTGGCGCGCACACACATAATGACCCTGTAGTAGTGCCCTTTATCACCGCACAAAATTTCAGGGTGATATTGGTAATACTTTCGGAGATATTGAATGCTGGTGAAACTTTCGCACAGCCTCCATGTTGTATTGGTGAGACGTAATAAAATTTTAAGGGCACGGTCGGGGTCAACCGAAATGGTGCTATGACCTTACCAAGTTTCATTGAAAAAGCTCCAGCCATTTAGAAGTTATTAGAGGGTGGCACAAACACACACATACACACATGGACAAAAGGTGATCTCATAAGCCTATTTTTTCATAAATTGAAAATAGGCTAAAAATGCATACAGTAATAAAAATAAGCTCTTTTTCTTTAAAATGCATATGTATACCATGTATGTATATCCAACTATCCGAATTTTTGATTGAATGGAGTCCGGTCCTAATTCATCATCATTTTATCTGTCTGATGGCAGGTTTCCTCATGGTCGGTTTCTCGACCTAATCTGGTCTTCAGCAGCACGTTTCATCAGCTCAAAAGATTTATCAATCTTGATGGAAACCAGCACTTCTTCATCTTCGGATTTTCCCTTGGACTGTACCAATTGATTCGGATAATTGGAGTTCTACTATAACAGCTTCTGACATACCAGCATTCTATCCCATGCAAAAGTTGAATCATGGAGGAAAGAATGCCAGTTAGTAGATGATGCAATACCATACCTGTTGACTGTAAGACTATTCTTTGTTTACTTGTGTCACGCTGTCAACTTGCAGACAGTCACGGGGGTAGGATATGACAGCTCCAGTAGTCTCAGTCATCGTTCTCCGCTCCGTGGCGACATATGCTCCCATTACACTTTGCAGTACTGAATTTATGTGGACACTGTACTCCATCAATTCTGTGTTCCCCCTCCTTGTCCCGCAAGGTTCCAGCAGCTACGATCAACATACGCTAGTGCAGCCAAGGTCAGCCACAATATTGTTTCTTAAGTATGTAATAAAAGCAGCTTAAAGCTTCATAGCTATGCAGTATATGTACAAGAGTGGAGAAATTATGATCCTTCAGCTGACATAAGACCAGTAAAATTGAAAATTTAGTCATTACGAGTTTCATTCTGGAAATAATCCCTCAACAAATTTCAGACACTCGTAGCTTTTTCCAGTAGCTAGATAATGTAAAGTAGCAGCAAGTCTTTCTTCCGTTGGTATACTATTTCTCATCCTGGCGTCTTGCTTCTGTAGGTAAGGCATAACCAATGACAGTAATTTGTCAAATGTGTTAGCATCCATTCGCAGGTAATTCTTAAAATCGTCTGGCTCATTTATTCTGAACTCTTGCAGAAGGCTCTTTTAGTTAACCAATTTTTTGACCACAGACTATATTATTTTTTTCTTTTTAAACAAAAACTCACTGGCCATACATATATAAGCAATCACTATTGTTTTCCTGTGATGCATTACAAATTACCGTATATACTCGAATACCACCCGCACATTTTTAAACAAATTCGGACGTGAAAAATTGGGGTGTGGGTCTTATTTGAGCCTTCCAATTTTTAAAGATTTAATTTGTCCGCCATGCGCGATATAGGGTGCTGTGAGTATTCACTAGATGGTGCTAGCCTTCTTCCGGCTATCACTTTGTTTTACCGTAAGCACGCGGCGTCATACAGTCTCGCAGACGTTCTCCGAGTGTAAACATGAATTCTACGAAGCGTTTGCGGTCATTTACTGTGAGTGAGAAACTGAAAGTTGTGAGGGAAGCTGAAATTATTGGAGATCGTGCCGCCAGTAGGAAATATGATATTGACGATGTTCAAAGCAGCCTTGAAATGGCTGTATACCGAGTGGATGGCGGCTGATAATCACACACTGACTCCAACTGGTCGCATTCAGCGCACGGAAGTTCACCTGCTCTGTTCGCGGATTTTGATGGCATGGAATCGTATCCCTAGAGATCTCATACGGAAGAGCTTCAAGAAATATAGTATTTCTAATGCTATGGATGGCAGCGATACAACATTTTGTGGGAAAGTGATGGTGATAAAAGTTCAGAAGTTAGTACTTCTGATGACGATGATGAATGAAGTGTTCATGTGCTTTCATTTGTATTTTTAATCGTTTGATGTGTGTTATTTTAGGACGACTTCAAAACTGTTGGAAACTATTTTGGAGAAATGCTATCCTGTTTATTTAGTAAAGATTGTAAATAATTTTGTTCTTCAAAATAAGGGTGCGGGTCTTATTCAGGGTCGGGTGGTATTCGAGTATATACGGTACTATAAGGTGTGAAAAGCAGAACGATACAGAAATTAGATGAATCCTACTCACTGCAGTAAAGGGATGAACCAGCGAGACAGACGGTAGAGAAAGTGAAAGATTCAACATCCCTTTTAACTGCCCAGGCTTTAGAGACGCCAAGGTGCCAATATTTTGCCCAAGAGGAATCTTGAAGTTGCCAGTAAATATACACACATATGACTGTCATTTTAAATGCACTTAAATGCTACCGGACTAAGGCAGGATTGAACCCACTATCTTGGGTTTTGAAGGCCAGCACTTGAGCAGGTATGGCACCGGCCAAACACTGATAGAGAATAAGTCTCAATCCCTAAGATACGAAAATACTGTCAAAAAGCTTTTACAAACAAAGTAACTCTTAACCTTTTGCACTCCTATGTCGAGTGGGGTTCGACATTAAAATGTTTAACTTCCACTCCGATGTCGAATCCCACACGACATTGACGATAGCTTGTACTCTTACTCACAGCGCTTGTATGACTTCTGTGCTGTATTCCAGTATTGTGCAGCTATCTAGTGGTCTCCGAGAGAACACCTTTCCCTATTTACTATAGTTTGCAGGAATTGTAATAAATTTTTAACTTTCGTTAATCTCGAAAGTTTATGACAGTTTTACTGACGATATAGATTGAATGTCAACATGGCGTCTGCTTCATCTTTGCTTACGGAACTGGATATTTTAGAACAGTTAGTGGGCAGTGATAGTTACGAGGATGAACCAACAACTGACGTGGAAATATATTTCATATAACATATATGTTGTGTTAGATTATTTTGCAGTGTTTTACTGTTGTTCATAGTGCAGAAATTAATTAGGAGTGGAGTAGGCTAAGGGTAATGGAGTTCAAAAGGTTAAAAAGAAAAGAGAGAAACCCATCACCACTATACATATATCAGTAGTTTCCCATGAGCCAAGAAGTGACCAATTAGCAGGCAAGAGAGAAACAACACTCACAGTGGGGAAGCTTGGGCTCGGGGGTGAAATAGCCTCCTGCAAACAACAACCAACGTTAGATAGTGCAATCAACTCTGGAGAGGAAAAGTGCAAACAAGTCATTTACTACACTGTACTTACTCATATAATTGTTTGGTTAAAATGAAAGCACATAAGTAACGGTTCTTTTAAGAACTGTAGCAACCCTTGTGTAATTTCGAAATATGCCACGACAAAAATAAAAGAAAATGTACATACCTATTTCTGTTATGGTTAAATCTAGCACAACCAAGTGGACATACTGTATGATCGTCAATGAATAGGGAAAGGACATAACATTGCCTGCACCTGCCTGTCATCATGCTTGTACTTCGTCGTTGCTTCAACTTATATTTTACATACATTACGAACTTATAGGAGTACGTACTTGCATTCAGTTTCAGTATTGTCTATCAGCCAAAATGACAATGAATTATATGCCACAAACATGAACTATCTTCACAAAGTGACCACTGTTGGGATTTGAAACTGAATTTTCTGCTGTCTGGACAAGTGTGTTTAACCACTTACACTAATGTGGCCATGCTCCAACCATGATTCATTTTCAAGTCTTAGATAATTGGTCAGGAAAAGTTCACAAGTTTGTTCTGTGTGTTCTTACTTTACCCAACGTGTTGTTATCTATTTCTTACTTTCCAGTACACATTTCCTGTGTTAGTCTGGATTTCACTCCATCCACTTCAAGACAGACGATCTCATTGAAGAATGTCCCCTGCTATGCAGGTTGCTGCCTGTCCCCCTGATAAAATAGGATGGTCGAAACAAGCTTATTGGGGGCTATAGTTTTGAAGCGATATAATTTGTACTGATGATGTGAAGTGAAAGCCCACCTTTGAAGACAACGATGTGTCAGATTGTGCATGTACTTTATATTTTGCCCTTGTTTTCCCTTTCATTGCTTCCTTTTCCACGTGTACCTATCCGTCATTGTGTTTGTCGTTTTACAGCGTCTCTATCCTCCTTTTCCTGTCCATTGATTGTAAATAGATGGATAAAGATAGCATTCATAAATTATTGCTTCTTAATGTACTTCTTCCTCCTTTTTTAAGCCATTTTCTCTATTTAGCAATAATATACTACACATCTCCAAAACGAATTATAATGAGTAAATACAGTACAACCACAGAGTTTTAAAAGAAACCCAACCAAGAGAAGAACAAAGAACATACGGGCATTCCTCAAAACACAGAGAAAATTACTAATACACAAAACATTACAAAAATAACATTTTTTAATGGTGATATGGCATTCTGAAATTAATAAACCATTTACGGTAAGTATTATTTATCACTCCAGAACATTTTCATTTGTAGGAAATGATGATGATGATGATGATATTGTTTTAAGGGGCTGAACATATTTGTAGGAAACAACTCACTACATACTGTAAGTTTTATTATTTATCGTATGGCTTTTAGTGCCGGGAATGTCCGAGGACATGTTCGGCTCGCCAGAGGCTGTAGCTGCTTAAAGTGGACACCCATAGGTTGAGCTACAAGTACCGTTCAATTTCAAGTAGTTCCAACTTTCGCTACCAGATGTCACTGATACCTAGTGGTGAACGTTGGAACTTTGACAGAGCGTTCCAATGAAATCTAACCTAGAAATTTAGCTTCACACAAGTTTAGTCTGTGGAAGGATCTTTTACATGCCATAAATCTATGACATGGGAACGCCGGCTTTACTTCCCCTCCGAAGGAAGGCATACTGAAGGATGTTAACGCTCTTAAAAAATCCGACGACTTCGGCTAGGTTTGAACCCGCTATCTTGGGCATAGCAGTTCAGCATGCTACTGTAAGTAAAATACACATTTTCACTTTTGTGTCAAATGTGCTTATTTGTTGTTGCTATCTAGGTATATTTCAAGATTTTTTCTGCTTCATTTAGGGTTTGGGATGTTATAGTCGTTTACACCTTGTACAGGGTGTGTGGAATAATATGGTATCAGCTATATGCTGTAGATCTTATGAGATGGACCCATCTAGGCTATCTACTCACCCATGTTTAATGTTTTGTTTGCACTGCCATCTAACAAAGCAACCAGAACACTAATGGTGATGCTTAATTTAAATGTATCTTCTAGTTATCAAATGTGATACAAGAGGTCTATTATGAGCCAACATTGTACAACTCTTGAGTTGTACTATGCTTCTCAGACACACAATCATTGATTTTTATTTGCCCAGCAATAGTGCAAGTATAATATATTTGGTGCAGGGGTAGGTAAAGTCATCACATTGTTTAGAGCAAGGCACCACTTTAATATGAGTGTGAAGAAGGTCTAGGTAAACCCACATTCAGGAGGCCATAGATAGTGAAAGAACCTTAGAGTTGAGTCTTTTTAACTTCTGCATGAGAATCTTATCTTAATATGGTAATTAAAAAGACATTAACATAATTAGAGGAAGGTACATACAAAAGGACTAGTACAACATAAAACCAACTACAGCATATTCTTCTAGGTAATATGTCGAGTTTGTGTGTGTGTGTGTGGGAGGGAGAGTTTCGCTCACATCTACTAATTAAGTTTATTAGCAGACGATCTGTGTGCCATGCCTGGACCCCTCTGGGATAGGAACTACTGGCTTTGTCCCATTTATGAAGCGCACTGCAGTGCTTCTAGACTTTTAGCGCCTTTAGCACTGTTTTGCTCCGTATAGACACACCAAACGTTTTGGCTTGCACGTTCATGAGCAGGTGAAAACCTGAACGTATTTGATGATCAGAAAGACACAGAGATTAGGGAGATTGCTAGATTATTAAAACGTCCTCAGTTAATATATTTAGTGGTTTTGTGCCAAAACATTTTGGAAGGATTTGAAGGTTAACATAATATCCAAATTTACTCACCGTTCCATCACTTCCAAAGCCAGAAGCAGCTTGAGCGAATCGTTCCTTAGCTTTAAGAGCTCGAGCCCGTTCATTTCGCAGTCGCTCATCATCCTTGAGTAGTTGGACGAGTTGTTTAGCTTTCTCACGTACATTTAGACCCTGATCTTTACTACCCTCAAAATACTGGAAGTCTTTTAATGTCTGAATTGCAAATATATTCTCCTTGCATTGTTGGGCAACCTAAAACAGAAAAACGCCCTACTTAAAGGTGTTAAACAACTTAGGCTCCCTGCAGAGCAAACTGTCACTCTTTTACTAATAGCTGAAATCACAAAAATTTGGCATCCTGAAAGCATGAGTAATTTTAAATTTTAGGCACTAGTTTAAGCCTGTAATACAAGGAAATTCTTTTAATATTGTGAGATATTATGCAGCCCACATGCCTGGAGAAGCGATTGGAATATTTTTATGAAATTGTTTCATAAATCCAGTGACATGCAGTACTTGCTCAACATTAACACTAATCACTAAATGAAGAAAACTGAACATACTCCCACACCGCGTGGCACTACAGCCCATGAAGGGCGTAAGGCCCACCAAGCGACCGCTATCCAACCATTTGGCCTGCAGATTGTCGGGAGATGCATGGTCAGCGTGTTGGATCCCCCCGGTCGTTAGTATTGGTTTTCGAGACCACGGTGTTGCCTCACTGTCAGACAGCTATTCAATTGTCCTCATGAGGCTGATTACACCCAGTTCCAGCCCTCATGTCAGTTTCTAAAATCCCCGACGAAGCCGGGAATCAAACTCAAGGCATTTGGGCGAGAGGCAGGTTGTCAGTTTCTAAAATCCCCGACAAAGCCGGGAATCAAACTCAAGGCATTTGGGCGAGAGGCAGGTGCGCTCGCGCTACCCCATCACCATGGGGCCGGCTTTGAAAACTTGACAGTCGAGCATTAATATCATTAGTATTTTTAATAATATTCAGGATTTCCTGCCATCATCATCATCATCATCATCAGTTTATCTGCCTGATGGCAGGTTTCCTCATGGTTGGTCTCTCCACCTTATGCGGTCTTCAGCACCATGTTTCATCAGCTCATAAGATTTATCAATCTTGATGGAATCCAGCATCTGAAACCTTCTTCTTCCTCTTTGGATTTTCCCTTGGACTGTCCCTTCTAATGCAATTTTCGCCAAACCATCTCCTCTTATGCAGTGTCCAAAGCAATTTATTTTTTTCTTTTCCTGATCATCTTTAGCATCATTCATTCTTCTCCTACTTTCTTTAATACTTCCTCATTTCTCACTTTGTCCTTCAAACTACCGTAATTCCCTCCATTCTCCTCCATAGCCACATTTCGAAAGCCTCTATTCTTCTCTTGTTTTCTGTCCATAAAAGCATGGAATGAAAACAAATGCCCTAAGGCCTAATACATGGGTTGGTTTTTTAGTTTTGGCACCTTAGTTATAACTGGATTAATAACTCACTTAGATGGTTCCAAGTTTCACAGGCCCTCATGTAGTCCCCACCGTTGGGTACAACGTGTTCCCAGCGACGCGGAAGTCGTTGGATCCCGTTGGCACTGCCCAATCTATTAATGGTACGAAGAGAGCGCTCGGTAGCCTGCTTAACGTCATTGTCATCTTCATCTTCGGGATGAGATCATAGTCGCAGGGACTGATGTCAGGAGGATATGGGGGGTGATAGAGGACCTCCCAGCCCCAGCGATCCAACAATGCCGACACAACGCCTGCTGTGTGTGCCCTAGCATTGTCATGCAGAACGATAGGCGGTGTAACCATGTGGTGGTGCAGTTTCCTTCTCAGAGCTCCTCGGAGATGGTCTTGCAGAAACGAGCAATAGTACTCCGCATTAACGGGTTGCCCTTGGGGAACAGTATGGCAGCGCTTCCGTACCATTGAAGACATTAAGCAGGCTGGCGAGCGCTCTCTTCGTAACATCAATAGATTGGGCAGTGCCAACGGGATCCAACGACTTCCGCATTGCTGGGAACACGTTGTACGCAACGGTGGGGACTACATCGAGGGCCTGTGAAACTTGGAACCATCTAAGTGAGTTATTAATCCAGTTATAACTAAGGTGCCAAAACTAAAAAACCAACCCATGTACATGAATGAATGCGTAAGCAGTCGACCGTGATTAGGGCGCAGTCTCTGAGGCTGCAGGAGTTAAAACATGACATTACATTGTGCACATGCTAAGAGATTTGGTCTACATCACTCATTGGCCAATTGTTAATCTTACCGCCACTTAACTTGTAGGTTTGCTGCAAAATATGCGTACCATCAGCAATGATCAGGGCACAGTTTCTGAATTGCAGAAATCACTATCATATTATGTGTTCATATGCCTGGAGAAGTGATTGGAATTTTTTTATGAGTAATTATACATATCTTGTTTACAAAGTTTCGATGAATTTTACAATGGTTCCATATTAAGAACACAAAGAAAATACATAAACTAAGGGTACAAATCTTGTGTATGATACATACAATGCAAGTAGAAATCAATTACTGTACAAAAATGAATAGATTTTTGCAAGCTAGTAGCTCGCTGTCAGGACATGACACAAAATCAAACTTTTGTGCTCCATATATCACAGGAAATTATAGTGATGAGGTCATAGGAAAATTGTTAGCATTTAATGCAAATTTTGTAAAAGTTGGGAAAATGTTATCTGTGGGAATGTAAATAAGGATTTTAGTACAAATGCACTACTCTTCTTTCACTAAGGGCAAAAACTTATGTAAGACATTATATTTGAATTTCATAACTGTATTAGCCAAAGAAATAAACAAAAATGCCCATAAATGGCAAAATGTGTTCCTTTCAACTGAACTTGTAACATGCAATCTAACTTACCTGCTGTTTGAAATAAAAACTTTTGCTCTTGTTGCACTGGCATTGTCAAATTTCTTTGAATTGTTGTTGTGATTCTTTTAGGGGCTTTGCGACATCATGGTCATGTAGCTCCATGTACTTGGGTGTGTGTATTTGTACTCCTAAAACCAAACCCCATGGCACTACTACAGCCTATGAAAGGCCTAGGCCTACCAAGAGACCGCTGCCCAGCCTTTTGGCCTGCAGATAACAGGGCAACACGTAATCAGCACAAGAGTCCCCTCGTTAGTTAATCTTGGTCTCCGTGACCAGGTCACTGCATCAATGTCAGACTGCTACTCAATTGCCCTCACGAGGCTGAGTGCACCCTGTTCCAGCCCTCATGTCAGTTTTAAAAATCCCTGACGGAGCCGGGAATCTAACCCCGGACCTCCGGGTGCGAGGTAGGCGCGCTACCCCAACACCACGAGGCAAGCATGTATTTATACATGAGGTAGGATATGGGTAGGAAGTGGCCATGGAGTAGAAGTGGGAAACCCCGGAAAACCACTTCCAGGCTGGCTGATATAGGAATCGAACCCGCCTCTTCTCAGTTTTGCCTCACAAGGATGAGTGATCCCCATTCCAGCCCTCAGACCAGAATTAAATTACTGGGCACAGCCAGGAATCGAGCCCGGGCCTCCAAGGCAATGCTCGCCACTATGCAACGAGACAGCAATCCGAGGCTTTTTATATTAATTATAAAATGAACGTATACCTTTATTGAAACGGAAAACAGTATAATAATAATAATGATATTTGTTTTACGTCCCTTTTAACTACCATACTACGGCTTTTAGAAACGCTGGGGTGCCGGAATTTTCCCCAAAGTGGATCTTTAATGTGCCAGTAAATCTACTGACATGGCTCCCTCGCATTTACGCACCCTACAATGCCAACTGGCTGCGCCAGAATTCGATCCTGCAACCTTGGGCATAGCAGGCAAGAAAATATACCGCTGAGTCATGCAGGCAGCCCAATGGCAAACAATAATGTGTTCTGCCAGTGGCAGCCAGAGGCAAAATTTTAAGAAGAGGGTAATAATAATAATAATAATAATAGTAATAATTTAGTACCATTTGCCAATAAATTTTGTAATAAATATACAGGGAACATTGTTTACATAATGCCATTCAGTAGATAGTCATCAAGAGTTTAATGTTTCTTTGAAGCAAGGTCTGCTTGACTATGGACTTAACACATGGAAGACGGGCCCCGAGAAATCCCGTAGTATGCTCGCCAGCGGTAGATGACGGGCCCCGACAAATCTCTGTTTTATACACGTCATTGTTTACGGTCTTCCTACGACATCTCTTGACCATGTATTGAACTATTTCGGACTGCATATTAGAATAAATCGTAGATGTATATCTGCCACTTTTCTTTTATTCACGGCCTTCTTTTATTCTTTGATTTAGTTTCGAACGTCGACTTTCTTTCAGCCGGTTCAGTCAATGGTAAGATGGAGCACTCGCGTAATTCAGTGTTAGCTGACAACGATATTTTAGAAGAATTGTTTGCCGACGATCGTTCGAATGGAAATAGTGATATTGAATTAGTGGGCTCTGGTGAAGCTACGATAGGCCCAGCAAGCCAGTAGTGGATGAAACCAAATGCTTTCAAGAATGGAACGAGCCTCGGACATGATGGATATAATAGACGACACGGCTGTACACACGGACTAAGATTTGGAACTTTAAACATAAGAACGCTGACGGGTAAGGTGGAGGAGACGGTGGATATGATGGAAAGAAGGAAGTTGGATTTATTGGGATTGGCAGAAACAAAGTGGAAAGGGGAAGGAAGGAGAGAACTGAGAAAAGGCTATAGCCTGTACTGGAGTGGGAATAAAGAGGGAAAGAGGAATGGAGTGGGAGTAGTAGTACGAGATGGTTTAAAAGAAGAAGTGAGGAGAATAAGTCATAGGATGATGAAAGTGAAAGTAGCACTGAGGGTAGAGACCGTAGAAATAGTGCAAGTGTATGCTCCACAAGTAGGCTGCGCCTCTGAAGAGAAGGAGGAGTTTGAAGAGGAATTGCAGAAGCAGCAGGAAGGAAGAAATATGATGGTTATGGGGGATCTGAATGCCCATGTAGGAAGGGAAAGACAAGGTTATGAGAGTGTTCTAGGACCAGAGGGTTGGGGCGGAAGAAATGAGGAAGGAAAGAGACTGTTGGACTTCTGTCAGAGGAACAGCCTGCTAGTTGGGAACTCCTGGTTCAAGAAAAGAGAGAGCCACACAATCACATGGTACAGTGATGACTTGACCAGGAAGTCGGTGGTCGACTATATACTGTATGAGGAAAGAACTAAATAAGAACATCACGGATATCAAGGTTATACCATCGGAGAACCTGGATAGTGACCATCGATTGCTGGTAATAAACCTGAGAGGGAGTAAGGAGAAGAAAGGGACTGAGAACCAGGAAAGACGTATAAGGATATGGAAACAGAAAGAATGGGATAGAAGGGTCAAGTACCTGAAAGTGGTAAAGGAAGGAATTCCAACAGATGAAGAAAGAGGGGTAGAAGAGGAATGGGCTAGATTTAAGAAGACACTAGTAGGTGCAGCAGAAGCAGTATGTGGGAGGACAAGTAGTAAGAAGAGGTGGAAGGAAACACCATGGTGGAATGAGAAGAGAAAAGATATAGTAAGGGAAAACAATAGAGCCTTTAGGAGGTGGTATCAAAATAGGACGGTAGAGACAAGGGAAGAGTACCAGGAAAGAAAGAAGGAGGCGAAGAGAGTAGTGGCTGAGGAGAGAAGAAAGTGGATGGAAGAGTGGACAAAGATGATGGAGGATAGTGAAGGTACAAAAAAGGTCCTGTATGGGATGGTAAAAAATAAGAGGCGGAAGGATCCTACGGATTATGTTAGAATGGTGAACAAAAGGGGACAAGAGATTGAAAATAGGGAAGAACTGAAGAAAATGTGGAAAGAATATTTTGAAGAACTTCTGAACCCAAACGGAAATGATGGTGAGGAGGAAGAAATCGGGGAAGAGGAAGATGAACTGCAAACAGAAAAGGACTTACCATGGAAAGAAGTGGAAGATGCGGTGAACAAGATGAAAGGAGGGAAGGCACCGGGTGTGGATGAGTTGAGTGTGGAGATGGTGAGAGCAGCAGGAGAGGTGGGGATACAATGGTTGTACCGAGTGATGAGGACAGCATGGAAGGAAAGGAAGACCCCAGAGGATTGGAAAAGAGGAATATTGTCCCGATCTTCACGAAAGGTAGTAGAACAGAATGCAGAAACGATAGGGGAATAACACTGATGAGTCATTGTGCAAAGATCTTCGAGAAAGTTTTGGAAAGTAGAATTAGGACAAGGATAGAAGGAGGGATGAGGGAAGAACAACATGGCTGCAGAGCAGGAAGGTCCACAGTGGATTTGATATTTGCTGTAAGGCAGTTACAAGAACAGCACTATGAGTATGGAACAGATCTACTGATGGCCTTCCTGGACATTGATAAAGTATATGACAGTATATACAGAAACAAAGTATTGAAGTCCCTGGAGGATAGAGGAGTAGAGAAATGGACTATAAAGAGGATAAAGGAGATGTACAAGGGAAGCCTGAGCTGTGTGAAAGTGGGAGGAGAGATATCGGACTGGTTGGAACAGAGAAACGGCCTGAAACAAGGAAGTGCACTGTCACCGTTACTTTTCATTGTGTTGATGGATGACATAATGACCTGAGTGGCACAAGTAATTGGGGAAGGAAAGATTAAAGCAATGGTGTTTGCAGATGATTTGATGATTTGGGGAAACAAGGAGGAGGAGGTACAGGAACAGTTGGACGTGTGGGAAGGAATAATACAAGGATATGGGATGAAATTTAGCATAAATAAGAGTGAGATGGTGATCACAACAAGGAAGAAGGAAAGAACCACAACGGGAATAACAATTGGTGGGGAAAAGCTGAAGAAAGTGGAGAGTTTCAAGTATCTGGGAAGCCTGATACAAGATAATGGAAGAAACGATAGAGAAATAAATGAGCGGGGGAGGCAGGCAGAAGCATTCCGGAGGAGTGTGAGAAGCATGTTATGGAGCAAGGATGTCCCTCAGAACAGCAAAAAGATCATATATTGGACGTACTATGTCCCTATCCTGACGTATGCCTCGGAGACCTGGGTTATGAAAGAAAGGGAGAAGAGCAAAATACAGGCCAGTGAGATGAGGTTCTTGAGAAGCAGTATTGTAGCTACAAAGATGGACAGAATAAGAAATGAGAGGACCAGAGAATTAATGAATGAGGAACCATTACAGGATGGTATAGAGAAATTTAGACTTCGATGGTATGGACATGTAAAATGAATGGAGGAGAGGAGGATACCCAGGAGGGTACACGAGACGAAGTGGGAAGGAAAGAGACCGAGAGGAAGACCGAGAGACAAGTGGCTGAAGGGGGTGGAAGAAAGCGTGAAGAAGAGAGGAGAAGACTGGACAAGGGTGGAGGCTGAGAGATGGTGGGAAGACAGAAGACGTTGGAGAGGCTTGTGTTCCAAACAGACCCAGCCAGTGGCTGGAAACTGTGCAAGATGATGATGATGAATTAGTGGAAAGTGAGAGTGATAGTGGAAGTGATTTTCAAGCCTCTACACGCCGTAATTTACCTAATGTGCCTATTTATTCAAGTGACACCTTGCTTGTAGACCAATCTAACCTCTATCATGATCAAAACATTCACAAATATAAACAGTCACCACACACTCAAGTGCTACTAGGAGCATTAGTGAGTACTCATACCAAATTTGAAGATAAAATCTTGACTAGTTTAATATTTATGTACATTTTTATAATCAAGTGCACTCTAGTATGCTCAGTAGAAAAATGTCCGGTCCACAGGTTATGTGACAAGCTCAAGCATCCGATCACCAATCAGGGTGTCTACTATAAGGATGAAGTAAAAATTAGTTACTTTTTAGGTACCTTTCAGTTACCTTTTAGTTAATTTTAGTTACCTTTGAATTCAAGATACGTCTGCGGTCTGCAAGCATAGGCGCTCATCACGCGGTGAAGAAAAAAACCAATGAACTGTTTTTAAAGAGGTTTTTTACTTATCGTATGGCTTTTAGTGCCGGGAATGTCCGAGGACATGTTCAGCTCGCCTGAGTCTGTAGCTGCTTCCAGCGGTCACCCTTAGGGTGAGCTACAAGTTCCGTTCAATTTCAAGTTGCTACAAGATATCAATGATACCTAGTGGTGAATGTTGGAACTTTGATAGAGCGTTCCGACGAAATCTAACCTAACAATTTAGCTTCACACAAGTTTAGTCTGTGGAAGAATCTTTTACATGCCATAGATCTTTGATCTGGGACCGCCGGCTTTACTTCCTTTCCGAAGGAAGGCATACTGAAGGATTTTAACGCTTTTAAAAAATCCAACGACTTCGGCCGGGTTTGAACCTGCTAACTTGGGCACAGCAGCTCAGCATGCTACCAACTACGCCACCGAAGCCGCTTTAAATGAAATTCACATGATGTTATAAAAATTTTAAAAATAATAAATATATACAAGATATTTAATATCCAATGAGTTGTTACAGCTAATATGTCGTCTTGGGCACAATATGTTGTTATAATTACGGTACCAAGAGGTTACTCTGCTCTTGACCATTTAGCGAGATTTCCTTCATCCCCGCGGTAGGTCGCGAAGAAATGTAAGTTACCGGTATGCGATGTTACGCGATCGTCACCGAATTCTGTCTTCGCAGTCAAATACGGAGAAATATCGAGATGTTACACGATCGGCGCTGGTCTCAGTTGTTTGATGAGCTTCCCATAGTTTTCACGACAGAACACGGAGAAAAATCGCGATTTAGATAATCAATGTCACTTTTAGTCATTCGACGAGATTTCCATTGTCCTTGAGGTCGGGCACAAGAAAATATAGCATTATTACGCAATCGGCGCCACTTGCTGTCCGTTTGACAAGAATACAGTTGTCCTCGTCATTGAATGCGGAGAAATATCGCTATGTATCGCAATCGATACCGCTCTCGGCCGTTTTACGTTGTCCTCGAGATATTATGCAATCGTCGCCGCACCCGGCCGTTCAACGATTGTCTGCCTGTCTATCTGTCCTGACAGAATGGCGGAGGCATGGGCATGGTAAAAACTCACGAGTAGTTATGAACATGTTGTTCGGTTGGCGCCGTGATTCCCATTGTCCCTATGCTGTGGTTGGGAGTTCATCAGTTCAGGGTGAATCACGAGGAGGATTTAGTATTTCGATGCTACGTAGGCTGTCATTTTTAAGTGGGTTGATGCACTTCTCGCTCCCCGCACGCTTTTAAGTATACGGTCATGGGAAAAATGGCAAGTAGGTTTCGTGACGGGAACCCCGTGATGGGTGCCGAATCACCTTTGACAGGATTCTCGCAGTCCTCGTGGTCACAAGTTCACGATATGGGATGGGTTTTATGATTTTACGCAACTGATGTCGATCTCGGTCCGTTTGACGAGACTCCCGCAGGCAAGTCGTGCGGTCAGCAGGCCGTCTTGAGGATGCGATTTTGGAGGAGGAGGATGAACGTTCGAAGTAGGTACGGTATCGAATATTACGAATTATTCCGAGAGTAATGCACGAATAATACGACAAGAGGGCAAGTTTTATTTCAACTGAGAACCACAAATTATCTACAAGTTATCGAAATAATCGGTTCGATTATATATCCGATGGAACGAAAGTTCGAAGGAAAAATCGACTTATAACGGAATTTCGAATTAACCATACTGGATGTCGCAAATTTAGACATATTTTTTAAATAAGTTATATGTATTTCGAAGATTTTTCGCAATTTTTTTCTCGAAACGGTAACATTTCACAAGATTGCGACATTAAATTGTTTCGCGTTATTTCTGGACTTCAATTTGACATAGTTTCCAAATAACAGAAATGAGAGATTTCTTTTAAGTTCGGAAGTATTCGCGAATAAACATCTCGCGAGAAGTCAGGTTTCCTAATACAGTAACACAGAAAAATATTTCACACGAAACTTAAGTCTTCTTAATGCCGAAAATATACATTGAAGCGATGTATACCACTCAAGGTATCCTCAGTATGTATTTCCTTGAGGTCGGGCACGGGGAAATGTAGCTTAGTACTATGCAATAGGCACGGCGCCGCTTGCGTGAAACTCGCAATCTCTGAGCCTAGCGGCGCGAGTTCAAACGATTCAACCCGCCTTCAGAAAATTTTCGTTACCCGTTTGTAAAATTCGTTACTTTTTCGTTACTTTCGTTACCCATTTGTAAAATTCGTTACTTTTTAGTTACTTTCGTTATTTTCGTTACCGGTAGACACCCTGCCAATGTGTTAAGACATTAGCCTGTCTTCTATTCCTAATCCTAGTTTCCTGGATAGCAGTTGATTATACAGTTTTGATACTCATGGCATGACAATATGGCATTCCAGGCTCTCCTGGAGTTGTACACTGGGTGCCACAAAATTGTCTTTCCCTCTAGTGTTGTGCATGTGAACCTCTAAAAATTGTGTTTCCTAGAGTATGCATGTATTCTAAATTTGAGAGCTCATAGAAAGAACAATTAACACTCCCGAGTTTATTGAATATGGGTCCACATTGTTCCGTTGCAACTTTAGTAGTAGTAGTTATTGTTGTTTTAAGGGGCGGAACTACGAGGTCATCTGCCTAATTGGTTGCAACTTTCCTTGAAATTAAGCAGGTGCCTTTCTTCTGCATTACAAATACATTCTTGGCATAAAAACTGTTACCATAATTCACATAAAATATGCACTTAACATTGCATAATGAGGGATGGAGTTTTGCATTCTTCTCAAGAGGAGAATTACCCGTGATAGCTTCGTACAGAGTTCGTCACTGTGACAAAAGCTAGCTACCCAACCAAAAAGCCTACATTATCTCTACCTCAGCAGACATTTCACTGTTCCTCAGACTAAAGACAAGTGTTTGTGTTTTGCTTAAGTTCAAGAAGAGTCCATCAGCTGAAAACCACTCAGATATCTTGTCTAAACTATCATCCACAGCACTATAATACACATCAAAATTCTTCAGGATGTTTTATAATCAGCATATTGATATTGTTTTTGTCGGAATGGCTGATGCTAAATCATTGACTGCTATGATGAACAGAAAAGGTCCAATAATTAGTCCTTCAGGAACATCTATCGAAACACTACAAGGGGATGAGCAAATTCCATTCACTTCAGCTACCTGTTGTTTAACATGCAGATATGAATCAATCACATATATTTCCTCCCCATAACGTTTTCAGCACGATACAATGTAGCAATCAAAGGCTCTTTTTAGATTACATAACAAAGCCACAGATCATTGTTAATTTTCAAAAGCTTTGAGAGTGAAGTTAGTGAATCATTCAACTGCTATAGTAGAGAATTTGCCAGACATGAACACAAATGGTTCTTCACATAGTAGATCATTCAGAACAAAAAGATCAAGTATCAGGTATGGTACGATGATTGATAAGTGAACCACAATGACATCTTATTATTATTATTATTATTAAAAGAAAAGCGCACGATGTGCAAATACATATTTGTACATATGATCAATTATGCTAATGCCAGTCTTATTATTGAGGTTGTCCTCATTTTGCAGTTTTGTGCGTGGTACCTTTCAAATTGATCGTTGCACAGGTCACATACACAGTCTTCATTCGGTTGGTGGAAATTCTTGGTTTTGCAGAATCTATAGTGAAATCCATGGATGGTGTGTCGTAGTTCGTAATTAGCTTGTTTCCACTCTTCTGTCATTATGGCATCTGTGGAGTAAACGTCGGACCAAATGACATTTCGTTTCTCATTTAAGGTTCGGCGTGCATTCTCATAGGCTTTGGTGTTTGGTAGGTGAAACTGTATTTTGATGTCGTCGATGAAGTAGTCCTCCTTAGTTAATACATATGTCAACCTTGAAGGGGCAGACTTTCCTATGCCTAAAATCCTCTTAAGATATCAGGCCTTGACTTTTTCTATTATCATCAAGTCGCTGAGTGTGAGTTTTTCCCAGGTAATGCTAATCCCATAGGTTGCTATTGGTGATATGGCTGTTCTGAACAGTAGCATTGCTGTACCCAATGATATTTGTTGAGGTTGTTCGATGTGGTAGATGGCTTTTATTGCTGCGGCTGCTCTTTCTTTAACGTGGATATTGTAGGATGTTAGAGTAGTTTGGAGGGTGACTCCGAGGTACTTGAATTTCGGCACTACTTCTAGTGGTTTGTTGTGAAGAGTCATTGTGTTTTTAAGTGCATGCCTTCCTCCTTTCCTGAAGGTCATCTGTTTGGTTTTGCTGTGGTTAATTTGTAGGCCATTTCTTTCTGTCCATGATGTGAGCCTGTTGAGGACCTCTTGGAGCTCTTCTATGTTTTCTGAACCTATTGCAATGTCATCCGCATAAAGTAAAAGTGATGCTGATGTAGCTGTGATTATTTCTGTGATATCTGCTGTCATGATGTTGAATAATATTGGGCTGATTGGATCTCCTTGTAGGATTCCGTTTGTTTGGGTTATGTTTTTGGATAGGGCTATGCTATCTGATATTTGGACATAGTTATATCTGATGATATTCGAGATTATGATTACTAACGGATGTGTAGCCCCTAGTAGGTGATTGAGTTTCCGGACGAGCGTCACTCTGTCAATGAGGTCAAAAGCCCTACGGTAGTCTACGAAGACCACAAAGTATTTCTTTCCTGGGTGCCTCATTGTATCCTGCGCTTGTTCAATTAGATATTTCATGGCATGTAATGTGCTTCTTCCCTTTCGGAAGCCGAATTGACTCTCCGGTATCTGGAAATCTATTTCTTCTGTAAGCCTGTTTGTTAAGATTTTCATGAATACTTTGAAGGATGTATTTTCGTGAGCTATACCTCGGTATGAATCAGGGTCATCAGTTTCTCCTTTCTTGAACATCACTTTGATTGTTGATGACCTCCATTGCTCTGGGATTTCCCCAGTGAGTATGCATGTGTTGAATAGTTCTACCCAGTAGTCTAGCATGACAGGCACAGAGTCTTTTAGGTATTCATTGCAGATGCTGTCAGGACCGGGGGCTTTTCCATTTTTTGCTGTTGTTATTGTATCAATAATTTCCTGTCTTGTTATGGGGGTGTAATTTACTGTCATTATTACTGGAGTTAATTCAAACGCTGTTGACTGGTATTGATGATTGAGAATGCTTCTGAAATGGTTTTCCCAGGTTTCCATAGAGATATTGCTCGATACTGGTGATTTTGGTTTCCTAAGCATTAGGAATGGGTCATTTTGAGCGTTTGCAGCGCATCTCTTGGCATCTTCTTCAATATAATCCGTTCTCGTCTTCTTGATTAGGGATTTATATTTCCTTCTTTGTTCGGCGTATTGTACCAGGTGATTCGGTTCCGATGTGTTCTTCGCTCGATGTAGTGCTAGCAGGGTCTTTTTCTGTTCATTATAACAGTCTTTATTGAACCATGGTTGTGATATCCATACTTTCGTTTGAGTTTGACATGATTGAAGGGTTCTTGTACATATTTCCACTGCTTCAGTTAATTCATGCCGTTGAATTAATTGTTTTGCTTTATCTATTTCTTTGCTGATATGTCCTAGTTTCTCTATATCTAGTTTCCTGGATATTTTATTCTTTGGCGGTATGGGTAGTTGGTCTTGGCAGAAGATTTCAAAGATAGTCGAGATTGGTAGATGTTTCCTAATTGGGCCATGGCTGAAGTCCATAGTGCTTTTTGACTGAGTTTTTTAATGTCTGCTCCTCTGTAGAAGACTAGATCTATGGCGCTGGTTCCATTCGGGGCAATGTATGTCTCCATATTGGGCATATTAATAAGGACATAACCTGCTTCTTCCAGTGTCTCCTTAATCAGTTCCATTTTAATGGTAGGTTTGTCTATTCTTGCGTTTATGTCTCCTGCGAAGATTACTCTATCATCTAATTTTGTTTGTGATAAGACCTCTGTTATTCTTTCGATTATGTCCTATATTGACATTTGCAGTTGAGCATACATGCCTAGGATTGATAGTAGGGTGGTTTTTACTATAATTGTGTTTTCTTTTTTTATTATTTCTTTTATTGTTCCTAAATTCGGTTTGAGAAAGATGGAGACCCCTCCTGCTGGTCTTCCTTCGGTCTGGCGGGCGAATGAATGAGTCCCGTAGTATCCTTGAATGTTGAAATGCTCTGTTAAAAATGTTTCAGTCAGTATGATGACGCTATAACTGCTTAGTGTCTCTGTTGGGAAAAGAGGTAGGGCATTCTTTATGCCTTCGATGTTCCATAGGAGCACATGTGTATATTTATTGTAGTTCTTTTCCTTCATCACGGTGTGACCTACGAAAACGAAATCGTCTTACAACTGTTCTGTTTGGCCAGTATTCCGGTCGTTCTGTATTTTCAAGGAATTGGAAAGGAAAACCTATTTTGAAGGCCTTGCTGTTACCTCGTGTGTGAAGTTCTTCACAATAGACGATGTCGTTGATTCTATTTCTCTCTAGGTGCCTTTTAACCATCTCTTCTGTGGCATTTCCTTTCAAATTGCCTAGGTAAAGCCATGCCATTTTGTCTGCAGCTTGTAGATCGTCCTCTTGTATCCTTGTTCCCCTGATGGATTGTTTATTTCTTTTATTTGTTACATTTGTCCATTCTGATTCTCTTCTATAGTTATGATTATTATCCCTTGCGTCTGGATTGTTATGGACCTCTTCATTTCCTCTGCGTGTAGGCATTGTGTTTCTGTTCAGTGTCTGATTTATTTTCTCTTCTATAATTATATTTATTTTGTTCGTTACGAAGTCCATCATATATCTCACGTTTCCTTTTATATCCGCCAGATCCTTATTTTCATTGTTCACGGTTTGTTTTGCTGTATGAGTGGAGTTATCGATTCGGACGAGTGTGAACTTTGTATTCCTCCGTCAGATGGGTGTAGTTGCTTGCTACTTCGGCTTTCAGGTTCTTGGTTGTGCCCATCAGATAGCGCTAGTTGTCCCGAGGTCGAGCTGTCTTCTCCCTCTGATATTTCATCTCTTTGGTATTCCATAACCTTGCTTCCAGGATCGGTCTTTAAGTTGTTATTGTCATTCACTACATTAGTTATTACATCAAAGCAGTTTCTCAGATCGCTTACCGCTTTTAGTACATCTTCCTTCTTCTCATTCTTAAGGTAGCGACTTGTTTCTGTTATATTAACAATCGTTTTGAGAGCATTCTCAATCCGCGTTTTCATCTCGTCCACCATTGTTATGACACACCAATTGATGAGAAACATTGCTGGTGGAAACTACTACTGTAATCAGATTCAGTGTAGCTTCTTTAGCAATTGTAACAAAATTTTATTTACTGATAAAGGGAGCAATTTTTGCAGTGAACTAAACACTTTAAAGAAATTTAATTTGGCTACTCTGTCGGCTCAAGAGCTTGATATGAAACTCGGAGTACAGTATGCTACAGAGCCCAATTCTAACAGAAGAAAAGATCATTAGCCACTGTAAATATTTATGTGATTTTTCATTTTGTGTAAAATTAGGATTGTGGTTCTTATGTGGTGTCAGTCACTATGCAAGTAAATATGGTAAATACTCAATATATTTCAAAATGTCAAAATTTGTCGGTGAAATTACTGAATTAGTTATTGAGGTTTCAAGGGGCAGAACAGCAGGGTCATCTGCCCCTGAATGAATTAGTATTTGGGATGCTAAAATTAAAAGCAAATGTACTAGATTAAACTAAACATTTACTTTTCTCATAACTTTTGAAGACTGACGGAAGCTGAAACGAAGCCATACATTTCAGTTTTGCCCTTCTATAGTTCTGAATATAGAGAAGCTCTTTAGTAGGTCAATACGTTAAATCAGATCACTCAAAGCAATTGATCAATCCAATTTACCACCTGAAACTTCCATCTTGAATTGATGTTCTGATGCAACATCAGCACCAAATGGAATTCTAATAAAATAAAAACTTTGTGTTGTGTAATTTTGTTGCAAGTTAATGTATTAAATCGTACATATCACAGGTTTGCCACAGAACTGTGTTATTCCATGTGGAAGTGTAGTCCAACTCCAAGGAATATTAAACAATGTACCAGTGCAAGAAATTATAAACTTCAACCAAGGAACTGCAGTACAATTTTGAAGGAAAATGTCTCAAATACATGATCAGAATTATGGGAGCTGTATCCTTTTTTTTTCATACACAAACGTGAAAAGCCAAGAACAGTTAAGAACATTTAGTGATGGTGTAATGTATTTACTGTACCCATGAAAACAAATGCAATGAACAAATTTATAATATCTCTGCAATCAATTGGAAGGAATTTTAAGTTGCAACATACAGTAAGTGCAGCAAGTCATAACATTGTTAATAGTGACAATAATTAAAACTAGTGGGCCTGTGCGAGCTTTCGCAACGTGAATGTAGGTTGAGCCATTTGTTGAGAGACTCCTCAGCTAGCAGTATGCCGCGCTCCCGCTAGATGACTGCCGCCGGGGCGCTGCTCTGTGCCCTGGCGGCAGGCTCGTCAGGTTACGGTGCTATCATTGTAAATGTACATAAGGTATTTATTTAATTATGAGGCATTTAAAGAGGAAGTGAGTGTGTTTCGCGCACACAGTGGGTTATGTGGAACCTGTAGGTACCCCATACGTGTAGGTTGGTGTTAATAGGACCTTATTTTTGGTACAAAACTGGAATGGGACCTTAGCAGAATAATATAGGGAGGGATAAGAGTCACGATATTAAATCAGAAATCTTTATACTGCTCTATATCTTCTAAAACAAATCCCTTAAAACTAAATGCTGAACAATATGATGTAAATGAACACAGTTTACCTTTTCAGTGCCAGTCTTGATGAGGTATTCTAAGAGAACAAGGGCTTTATATACATGACGCCAGTTGCGCCCGTGATCATTAAGTCTTTTCCAAATCATTTGCATAATCTCAGTGAAGGCCACAACATTGTACGTGAGGTCAGCAATCTCTGACATAATAGTGCTACTAGGACCCCAGGGATCATTGCTAGTGGCTTCACGAACCTTTACCTGCAAGACAAAAATAAATACATGAAAAATGTAAATTTTGTATCTCTACTTCTGTTTTATTCAAGGCATGTAAGGAATAATGTTCCCATTCGGTGGCACGCTACTGTTAAAATCTCTATTTTAAAAATAATAAACAGTTAAAAACAGGACATATTGCTCATCAGTCCTGTGTACTTGGGTGAGAATTGATTTGTCTCGATACCCTACAATCCTGTGGTGATGCAGTAGTAGCCGTATGTGTTAAGGTCAAAGATTGGGGTAGGTGCCCAGGGACTTACAACAAGATACCATCACCATATCTGCCAGGAAAGATTACCTAGGTGGCAGCAGTACAAAATTTCCAGAACATATTGTTATTATTTCTCATATTACAGTATCCTATACAAGAAATTGTTGTGAAACTTTGTATAATGAACCACTACTAAATCTTTAGTTAATTATTACAGATAGTGTGCATGTCAATTCTTCAAGAATGAATTCATATACGATTGAAGAGGTGCAACAGTTGTTTTAAACTGGAATCGCACAGATGTTTCAGCATTTCATTATGGATGTTATCCGGTCCAGGACATGTGCACAGTGCAAGCACACAAGGTATTGATTGACGGAGTTTTCCTTAAATTGTGGCATAATAATTACAAAGGTCGTCGTGTACACCCCACTGTAGCAGGGGACCCAGCGCACAAGAAGTGCGTAGGGTGCCCTGTGTTCAACAAACACAGGTCCAGCCGCCTGATCAGTCTTTCAAAATCTCTCCCTCTACCGCTAGTGGTAGCGGAGCCCCAGATGGTGTTGTGGGCATTAACATCTCCCAGAAGGAGAGGAGGAGGAAGCTGAGACTAAATCCACCAGCTGGTTGTAATCCAGTTGAAACAGGCGGGATGTACACTTTACATACTGTTGCTATTACTGGCAACAAAGTACGAACCTAAACTGCTTCTAGCTGAGTACGCAGCGGCACCTCTTCATCAAAGAGGCTAGAGTGGACCAGAGTGACACCGGGGGCTACAACTCTGTCCACCCGGTCTTTAGAGAAGAGTTTAAAGTGACGCATTGCTGTCTCATGTCCAGGACGAAACTTGGATTCCTGAAGACAGACAATAGTTGCTGAAAACAAAGAGTTGACGTAACTCAGGAAGATGACCAGAATAGCTATTACAGTTCCATTGTAATACTGCCATAGTGTGGACTTGAAGTTGGTCTTCCACTTATGGTCGACCGTTTGCCACCTTTCCCCATCTCTAGGTGGAGATGACGGGGAAGGACAGCACACCTCAATCTCCACATCCCCGTCCGAAGACTAATAAAATGGAGGGGGCACTCTCTTTGGTGGCGCGCAATTCTCATCGGACTTTTCCCCTCTCTCTTGGAGTAGCGCAAGAGCAGTGTCGAGGGACTTTCCCAGTCCGAAGACTGGGTGTCTGTCCCCGACACATCCCGACCATTCTTCTTTTTGGTTGTGCAGTGACGTCTCAGTGGGTCAGAAGGTATAACCTTCCCTCAGACGTCTGGGTGACATGCTCCTGGAACCTTTCACCCTTAGCCGCAGATCCTACCGGAAGATCCTCCTTGCTAAAAGGTTTGGCTTCTGCCAGCTTCGCTCCCTTGATGTTCGTGAGAGCGGAAGGTCCAGCAGAGACAGGTGCCACCCCGTCAGCAGGAGGGCGAGAGAGACGGTGGTGTACCTTCTCCACTATTATTTCCATTTCAGATGGGCTGGTAGATGCTGTTTCAGCCCCAGTCGGCGAAGTCTTCTTTCCCCCTTTAGCAGAGGAAGATTTCTTCGCCAACCATTTCAGAGAAGCAGAAGACTTCTTCTCCGGAGGCGCCAGCTTGGACGGTATAGCTGACACCTTTTTCACAATGGCCAGCAAGGCTCGCTGGTACAGCGAGGGGAGATTTTAAAACTACAGAATAGATGGAAACCGAGGTACTGCACTTTGAACACAAACGGCAGGGGCGATTGACGGCATCGCTGCAGCCACAAACGATACCCGAAATTCGGGGACATTCATATTACGGTACCTCTTGCAAGCATCGTGATATGAAAGCCTATCAAGAGTCCTGATCTCCTGGATCTTGGCTTCCTTGGTGAATTCAGGGCACTGTTTCGACCGTGGAGAGTGACTTTCTTGGCAGTTAGGACATAACGGCGGAGACTTACACCTCTCAACCTCATGTGTCCCCTTGCCACAATCTCTACAAACAGCCTTCGCAGTACACCTGGCGGAAACATGTCCAAATTTCTGGCATTGTTTGCAGCGCATAGGTGGAGGGATGTAAGGTCCAACGTGGCAATGGTAGGACATGACCTTCACCTGCTTAGGCACTACATCACCCTCAAAATGGAGAATGAAAGCGCTGGTATCGATGCTGTCCTCTCCAATTTTCTGGGTGATGCGCCTAATTTTGGTGACGCCTCTCATTTCCAGATCCCGCATTAGTTCTTTATCCGTATTCAAAATGAGGTCGCGGTGTAATATTACATCACGGATCTCATTTTGAGTTTCGTGCTTGGTGACCTTAACCGGAATTTCGCCGAATTGCATGCATCCCAGCAATGCTTCGTTTCGCTGCCCGCTCCGGAGCTTGGAAATAACATTAAGGTCTCCAAATTTCCCCTCGATTTCTTCTGCAAAAGGAATGGATTTAATGAGCTTAAATTCTTCCCCGTCTGTCCTGGTAGCTACCAGGTAGCGAGGAGACCTAACCACAGGAAATCTCTTATTAAATTCTTTATCCCAAGGTGCATATACCTTTGGGATTTATATGACACTCCAGAGACGGCTTTTTACGGAGGCCACCCTGTGATTTTTTCGACCTTTTATTGGTCATCCCGAATCATCCTCCCCGAATACTACCTACTCTGAATGAGGGCCACCACCGTGGGCGCCACCCAGTCAAGGCAACACCTACCTGGCGATAGTAAGTATTGCCTGGGGTAATGCTATTAGTCTTGATATTACCTTTAGCATGAAATGTAGGCCCTGCTGCCTCTTTCAGTACATCATGTGCAGCAATCCTGCCAGAGGGTTCCCACTGCAATCTAAAACTGTCCAAATAGTAGTTCCATACCTACCACGCAATCGATTTCCTTGTGCAAATGAAGTACGAGTTCCCAGTTCACATCCTCTGCCACCAAATCCGCGTCCTCTTCGGAAAGGTTGCCCCCTGCTACTGGATCATCCTCTACTGGATGACTGATCACCGCTAATTGCAAAGTTCTGCCAATAATTGAGCAAGAGTAAGTTTTTGCCGCCAAGCCATTGTTACGCACTACGATACATGAGAGACATGCACTCACTTGTCCACTCACATCGACCACTGGCGGCGTACTGCTTAGTTACAACATGTGCTCCTACAGCGCTACATGGATACATCCCAGGAAGTAAGCAGTGAACAGAACAGAGCTCAGCGTATCAAAGAAATGAAGCGGTCAAAAAGACCGCTTATGGCCTTCCTAGGTATAACGGCCTATTTCAGTGATCCTATATCATCTACTGATCTATTTTTTTGTGCAAAGCGTAAAACTAAATGATTACAAGTCACAAAAGCACAACCTCGTTCATAAAAAATTACGAACATGACATTGACTTAAAATTTCCAAACTGTCCAAATGACCGCTCCGGCCAGTCTAGTGTTAACACAGTCTTGTCGGTGAGATCGATCAGGGTACCTATTTGTAATGGAAGTGCGCACACTGTAAGACACGACAGGTAGGAAACAAATCTGTATGCAGGGAGGAGAGATTCCCCACACACATTGTTGTCTGCAGACTGTGTGGTTTGAATTACCTGTTCAATGGACTCAAAAGACTTTCACTCGGGGTGTGCAGACTAAAGACATTTTGTGTTAAGACTTTGCAACAAGCAGTTGTGTTGTTATAGGCCTATTCGTGTGGTTACGTTTTTCCCTTCTGAAATAAATGACAAGCAGGTAGAACAGCTCATCGAGGAAGTAGCTAAACGACCGGGAATTTACGAGAGAAGTTCCAATGACTATTCGAACATTAACATGAAAAGAACATTGTGGAAGGAAGTTTGCGCCGCGGTCGGTGACAACTGGACAATGCTAAAACAAAAGTCGGTAATTCAATATACTTACTTCATTAATATATTTTAAAATAACATGATAATAAGTGGGTATAACAAAATTTGAAATGCTTTTCAGTCGGTAAACACGATTGTTAACAATTATAATGGGTGTTATTCCCTATACCTGTAAACATTACACGAGATTAATAATTCACTAATATAATTACACCCATTACAATCATATTGACTGACTGAAGAGCATTGTAAATTTAGTTTACTGGAAGGCAACACTGAAAAATGCCTTCCAACACGATTAAGTATGCCTATCATTACATAAGTACATACATATTTATTTACAACTAGCTGAAGTACCCGTGCTTCACTACTGGTCATAAATAAATTGAAATGTGAAGATGACAGTTGAAACAGGGGACAGGCGAGGTGCTGCATGGAGGGAGAGTTAGGATGGAACATTTTGTCCAGCTACACTGCTTGGCATTGACTTTGTTTTATAGCACACAATTAGGTTTTACTCGCTAACAGTTGGAGATACACGAAAAGTGATAAGGACGGTTCTGACAGAAATTTAAATTTTAAACCTAGTATATGCCATCAAAAGTTTGCTACTTCTTAGCGTTCTCTTTTTATTTGAAATTGAAATATGAATGTTTGAAACCAAAGGGTGTAGTGACGTCACTTAAATGGTCGCCATCTTTAAATAGTGCCAAGTATTGAAATCAAAAGTAGCCTATATATAAACCAGGTAAATCAGCTACTTCCATGTAAAATTTCATGTAAATCGGACCAGTGGTTTTTTTGGTGATCGAGTAATACACAGATACAGAGACATACCATCTCACTTTTATATTAGTATGGATGTAGTTTTTTGATGTACGAAAAACGTACAATATAATTTACTTAGAAATTTGAAAGTACCCATGTTTAAGTACAAAAGGAGCCTGGTCATGGCTTCTAATGATTACTATGAGAATGATTGGTGACGTCAGTTACCTGTAGGTTTGCTACGGTAGTGTATCTGTTGAGGACAGTGAAGGAGGTAATGTTCTGTACAAATTATTTACTCTTATAGTCATGTCTTAAGTAGAAAAGAGGGAGTGTTCACTGCATGGTTAATCATTTTAGGTTACTGTTTCATTTTGGTTGCTACAAATTATTCTGGTTCTGTTATTCTTAGTAAAGTCTTATCACAGTTACTGTATTCCTGATTTGTAATACAAAAGATAGCCGGTACAGGTTAACAATGTCAACAATTAAAACAATGCAGAATAAAACATTAGGATTAATAAAACATAAACGTAAACATATTAGTAGTAGAACACACCTTAACGGAGAGTATAACACAACAATACAATATATTGCGCGTGATACCTTCCGTCAAAGATTCAAAATCTCCCGTAACAGCAGCGGCATCAAGAGTATGACATTAGACCCAAAATGTCACATTTAGACGACCACGTGGATTAGCGGCTAACATTCTCTACTGCCGCCTTGAAGGTCCGAGTTTGAATCCAGCTCTGCCAAGAAATTTTAATTCTGGTCTGAGAGCTGGAAGGGGGGTACACTGCGCCTCCCGTAGCAGAACTTGGAAGATGTTTTCCGTGGTTTCCCACTTCTACTCGAAGCAAATACAGGGATAGTTTCTAACTGAAGGCAACAGCAACCTCATTTTTAATCCTCACCTGAATTACAAATACACACACTACTACAGCCATCACAGTAACACTGGTTATCAGAAAAAAATCACACACACTTAAGTTCATGGGGCTACATGGCCATGATGTCACCAAGCCTCTAAATCAATCAACAATAACAGAATCATTACGGTAGGTCGCGTGCAGGGTTAGCCGATGTATTTGTTTTTATTATTATTTTAATTCCCTAGTTCGACTCCTGTAAATAAAATTTAAAAAAAACTACATATTCAGATTTTTAAGGCGTTCAGATTCCTAATGTTCTTATCCAGGGTTGATACGCTATCAGGATTTCAAATTTCCCGGACTTTTCCAGGTTTTCCAGAAATTTAAGAAATTCCCTGACTGCAGAGTCGTTTATTTCCTTGACTTTTCGCGATTTTCCAGAGCAAAGTTTAGAAAATTCATTGACCACAGGGACGACATTTACCTCGCTTTTCCTTAGGTTTTCCAAACCTAGCAAAGGTGCATTTACCTTTAGGAAACGTTCTTCTTTATGATCGATTAAGATTAAGGTAGAAAAACTGATTTTAGACTTATTTGTGAAAGGCTATTCTTAGACGCGAGGAGAAATGTTGTAGTAGATGAAAATAATAGTGATTAAAAAATATCCGAGCAATGGTTCATTATATAAACCGGACTTATATGTAGTTATCTGTATAAGTTAACGTGTTTCCTTAAAAGTAAAAATACAAACAACAACAAAACATTTCCTTACTGTAATAAATAACGTTTATTACGATAAGAACAGGAACACATTATTTTTACAATAAATGTTAATTTGCTAACATCAATTTTGAAAAAATAACTGAAGAAAGCAATCAATCACCAATTCTTACTTTTTAGTCAATAACATTAAAAGTATCTAGAAACTGTCAACTGATACATTTTATTCTAACATTAGATATTTAATATCAAATGAGTTTTTTCAGTTAATATGCCGGCTTGCAGAAGCAGCTGGTAGGAAGAAATATGATTGTTATGGGGGATCTCAATGCCCATGTAGGAAGAGGAAGACAAGGTTATGAGAGTGTTCTAGGACCAGAGGGTTGGGGCAGAAGAAATGAGGAAGGAAAGAGACTGTTGGACTTCTGCCAGAGGAACAGCCTGCTAGTTGGGAACTCCTGGTTTAAGAAAAGAGAGAGCCACACAATCACATGGTACAGTGATGACTTGATCAGGAAGTCTGTGGTCGACTATATACTGTATAAGAAAGAACTAAATAAGAACATCACGGATATCAAGGTTATACCATCGGAGAACCTGGATAGCGACTATCGATTGCTGGTAATGAACCTGAGAGGGAGTAAGGAGAAGAAAGGGACTGAGAACCAGGAAAGACGTATAAGGATATGGAAACTGAAAGAAGGGGATAGAAGGGTCGAGTACCTCAAAATGGTAAAGGAAGGAATTCCAACAGATGAAGAAAGAGGGGTGAAAGAGGAATGGGCTAGATTTAAGAAGACACTAGTAGGTGCAGCAGAAGCAGTATGTGGGAGAACAAGTAGTAAGAAGAGGTGGAAGGAAACACCATGGTGGAATGAGAAGAGAAAAGATATAGTAAGGGAAAAGAATAGAGCCTTTAGGAGGTGGTATCAAAATAGGACGGTAGAGACAAGGGAAGAGTACCAGGAAAGAAAGAAGGAGGCGAAGAGAGTAGTGGCTGAGGAGAGAAGAAAGTGGATGGAAGAGTGGACAAAGATGATAGAGGATAGTGAAGGTACAAAAAAGGTCCTGTATGGGATGGTAAAAAATAAGAGTCGGAAGGATCCTATGGATTATGTTAGAATGGTGAACAAAAGGGGACAAGAGATTGAAAATAGGGAAGAACTGAAGAAAATGTGGAAAGAATATTTTGAAGAACTTCTGAACCCAAATGGAAAAGATGGTGAGGAGGAAGAAATCGGGGAAGAGGAAGATGAACTGCAAACAGAAAAGGACTTAACATGGAAAGAAGTGGGAGATGCAGTGAACAAGATTAAAGGAGGGAAGGCACCGGGTGTGGATGAGTTGAGTGTGGAGATGGTGAGAGCAGCAGGAGAGGTGGGGATACAGTGGTTGTACCGAGTGATGAGGACAGCATGGAAGGAAAGGAAGACCCCAGAGGACTGGAAAAAAGGAATAATTGTCCCGATCTTCAAGAATGTTAGTAGAACAGACTTCAGAAACTATCGGGGAATAACACTGATGAGTCATTGTGCAAAGATCTTCGAGAAAGTTTTGGAAAAGAGAATTAGGACAAGGATAGAAGCAGGGATGAGGGAAGAACAACATGGCTTCAGAGCAGGAAGGTCCACAGTGGATTTGATTGTTTGCTGTAAGGCAGTTACAAGTACAGCACTATGAGTATGGAACAGATCTACTGATGGCCTTCCTGGACATTGAGGAAGCATATGACAGTGTATGCAGAAACAAAGTATGGAAGTCCCTGGAGGATAGAGGAATAGAGAAATGGACTATAAAGAGGATAAAGGAGATGTACAAGGGAAACGTGAGCTGTGTGAAAGTGGGAGGAGAGAGATCAGACTGGTTGGAACAGAGAAACGGCCTGAAACAGGGAATTGCACTGTCACCGTTACTTTTCATTGTGGTGATGGATGACATAATGACCCGAGTGGCACAAGTAATTGGGGAAGGAAAGATTAAAGCAATGGTGTTTGCAGATGATTTGATGATTTGGGGAAACAAGGAGGAGGAAGTACAGGAACAGTTGGACGTGTGGGAAGGAATAATACAAGGATATGGGATGAAATTTAGCATAAGTAAGAGTGAGATGGTGATCACAACAAGGAAGAAGGAAAGAACTACAACGGGACTAACAATTGGTGGGGAACAGCTGAAGAAAGTGGAGAGTTTCAAGTATCTGGGAAGCCTGATACAAGATAATGGAAGAAATGATAGAGAAATAAATGAGCGGGGGAGGCAGGCAGAAGCATTTCGGAGGAGTGTGAGAAGCATGTTATGGAGCAAAGATGTCCCTCAGAACAGCAAAAAGATCATATATTGGACGTACTATGTCCCTATCCTGACGTATGCCTCGGAGACCTGGGTTATGAAAGAAAGGGAGAAGAGCAAAACACAGGCCAGTGAGATGAGGTTCTTGAGAAGCAGTATTGGAGCTACAAAGATGGACAGAATAAGAAATGAGAGGACCAGAGAATTAATGAAGGAGGAACCATTACAGGATGGTTTAGAGAAATCTAGACTTAGATGGTATGGACATGTAAAACGAATGGAGGAGAAGAGGATACCCAGGAGAGTACACGAGACGAAGTGGGAAGGAAAGAGACCTAGAGGAAGACCGAGATACAGGTGGCTGAAGGGGGTGGAAGAAAGCGTGAAGAAGAGAGGAGAAGACTGGACAAGGGTGGAGGCTGAGAGATGGTGGGAAGACAGAAGACGTTGGAGAGGCTTGCGTTCCAAACAGACCCGGCCAGTGGCTGGAAACTGTGCAAGATGATGATGATGATGCCGGCTTGTGTACAAGAAGTTATGATTACCAAGAAGTTGCTCTGATCTTGGCCGTTAGGGAAGATATCCTTTGTCCCTGCGGAAGATCACGAAATATATGCGACTTTCGTGATCGTCACCGAATCATGTCTTCGCAGTCAAGTACGGAAAAATTTTGAGACGTTACAAGACGGCGCTGGTATATAGCCGTTTGACGCGATTTGTAGTTTTCAAGATCGAACAAGGAGAAAATTCGCGATTTACATAATCGGCGTCACTTTTAGTCGTTCGACGAGATTTCTATCGTCCTTGAGGTCGGTCATGGAAAAATATAGTATTATTACGCAATCGGGGCCGCTTCCTGTCCGTTTGACAAGAATCCAGTTGTACTCTTCATCGAATGCAGAGAAATATCGCGATGTATCGCAATCGCTGCCGCTGTCGGTCGTTTTACGAGATTCACGTTGTCCTCGTGGTTGGACACTGAGAACGCATTATTATGCAATCGGCTCCGCATCCGGCCGTTCCTTGATTGTCTGCCTGTCTAACTGTCCTGGCAGAATGGCAGAGGCAAGCTCGAGGTTGGGCATGGTTAAAATTCACGAGCAGTTATGGACACGTAGTATGGTCGGCGCCGTGCTTCCCGCTGTCCCTATGCTGTGGATGGAAGTTCACGGTGGATCACGAGAAGAAATGAGTATCGCGATGCTACGTAGTCTGTTATTTCTAAGTGGGTTGATGCACTTCTCGCTCCCCGTACACTTTTCAGTATACGGTAATGGGAAAATGGGGAGTAGGGTTCAGTATGTTTCGTGATGGGTGCCCAACCACCTTTGACAGGATTCCCGCAGTCCTCGTGGACACAAGTTCGCGACCGGGCACGGTTTTTATGACTTTTTTACGCAACTGCCGTTGATTTCGGTCCGTTTGACGAGATTCCCGCAGGAAAGTCTTGTGGCCAGCCGGCCGTATTGAGGATGTGATTTTGGAGGATGTACGTTCGAAGTACGTATTGGATATTACGAATTATTCAGAGAGGATTGCACGAATAATACAAGAGGAATTCAAATTATACAAGTTTTCGAGATAACCGGTTATATTATATATACAATGGAACCAAAGTTCGAAGGGAAATCAGACATATAACGGAGTTTCGAATTAACCAAACTGGATGTCGCAAATTTACGAGACGGATAGATTTTTAAAATATATGTATTTCGGAGCAAATTTGCGATTTTTTCGAAACTATATCATTTTGCAAGATCGCGACAATAAATTATATCGCATTATTTCTGGACATCAATTTGAGATATCCAAATTTAGAGGTCAATATCAGAAATGAGAGGTTTCTGTTGAGTTTTGGAAGTTATCGCGAATAAGCGTCTCACAAAAAGTCAGGTTTCCGAATACAGAAAAAAATTTCACACAAAATTAAACTCTCTCCTTGATACCAACCATATGCGTTGAACCGATGTATACAGTACGACTGAATGTATCCTCAGTATGCATTTCCTTGAGATCGTGCACGGGGAAGCCGACGCAATCGGCGCCGCTTGCGTGAAACTCGCTTCATCACAATCCGTGAGCCTAGCGGCGCGGGTTTAAATGATTTAAACCTACCTCAGCGAATTTTCGTTTCCTCCAACTATCCAGACATAAAAATTAGCTACTTTTCGTTACCCGTTTGTAAAATTAGCTACTTTTTGTTACTTTCGTTACAGGTAGACACCCTGGTATACCAACCAAAAATTAACTGTCAAACCGTAATAATTCTTTTTTTCTTCTTTCTCTCTCTCTCTCTTTTTTACAAAATTCCCTGACTTTTCCCAGTTTTCCAGGTTTTTCCTGACCACAACAAAAATCCCTGACTTTTCCCGATTTTCCCGGTCACGTATCAACCCTGTTATCGTGGTTTGGATAGAAAATGGAGGCCCATGACCTGGTGTTTACGTCTTGACTGTAGTCATAGAGAAAATGGAGTAGCATGGCCCCTTACAGAGACAGGTGGAAACCTGGTGATCACTTCTTGAGGTAGTGTTGCCGTTGAGAAAATTGAGTGGCATGGCCTCTTACCGAGATAGAATGAAACTTGATGGACCCGTCTTGTGATACTGTTGCCATAGAGATGGCCGGCCTTGCCGTTCCTTCATAAGTTAATTTTCTAAATTTATTAGCTTTTACTCGAGTGCAAATAGACCGATATCAGAAGAATGAGAAAGACTATCGAAAATCCATGTAGCCAGCCGTTCCTTCTGGGTCCTAAACTATGTGTATGCACAATTTGGTTGAGATTGGTGAAACTGTGTGGATTTGTATATGGAACAAATATACATACATACATACATACAGACTTTCACTTTTATATATAAGATAATAGTTAATAAAAGTTGTGTTGAGACAAATTGTTTCGAGTGTGCGCAGGTAGCCAGACAATTTGTTTTTTGTCGTAGTACAGTCTTGATTACTAGCAGACACAGACAAGATTGTGTAAAGACACATTGTCTCTAGTGTGTGCCTGCCCTAAATTTCAGATCCAAGACCTACACTATTTTAGTGATGATGGTGACAAGTTAAGTTGACTGATTTACCACCTTTTAAGATACTTACGTTTTCTAATGCAATATCCTCACTCCTCATTCATAGGGCTCATGGCCTCAATACCAAACCGTAATAACTTAGACACCAACTACCATATGCCCTATATACAGGGCCAACATTTAAATCCCCCCTGTTCGCGCCACTAGGCCGGTAAAAGTGACCTTTTCAGGCGCAGCCTTATCTCCCCAATGAACATGCATGCTGAGGCCGACAGTGTTGCAATAAGCTGTCAGTATCTCCGGTGTCGTAAGATTGTGAAGTGTCAGTTGAGCCAGCGAGCGGGTGTCAGTGCGAGAGCTTGCCGAGCCCTGATTATTATCGGAGGGGAGACTTAAATTGATAACCCGGTACTTCATGATTAGGCACCTGTTAAGAAACATACACTACGCAGATCAAATGGAATGTCTAGTTTTGCTTCCTTTCAAGGTGCCATACACCATACTCCAAAAATTAAAAAAAAAAAAAATGGATACGTGAAAGATTAAAGATAGCAGAAGGTTCCTTTTCCAGAATTTATGTTCTATTTAAATGAAGCTGACCATATCTGTGTGAAGGATGTTCTTACCTGAGCATCGGAGTAATTGTGGGCTAGGTTAACAATATTTCTGCGCAGTCCAGCCATATTTACTTGAATATCCTCACGCTGTCTCCGCATCTGCCAAACATATGGTTTCAAATTCCATTTAGTTCATTAAAAAATTTCCCTAAGATACCACACAGATATCCACATTCATTTGACTAAGAAATACAGCATGGACTACATTTTCATTCATATTTAACAAAATACTGTAAGCAAGCAAATTAAATGATGCTAGATTATCAAGGCATTTATTATGCAGAACATCATACATTGTTAAGCATCAAATAACACAACGAAACCAAAAAGAAAATCTTTCTACAATAAAAGCTGAAAGAATGGATCATGAATATTGTTATTTAATTATTGGCATACCAAAGAAAGAGGCTACTCCTTTTAAATTCTTCACCCATCCAGAGTTAATTTCCTGTCTACATACAGTATGAAGATCAACTGAAAGTGACAAAGACTTTTAGTTATCACTTAGGTTAGTCACCACCTCCCACATAAGATAGGCTAAGTGAGATAAGAGAATGAAAGAGATAAGAAAACTTACAACTGAGCGCCCAGCAAGCAATTATGGGTGCTGCTTCCCGCACCTTTGAAGCAGTCAACCTGCAGAAGGAGAAACAAAAATCTATATTAACTTCCAAGAACTTACTACAGTGCACTAAAATTGATTACAGAAGTAAAGGAAACTGTCTACAATAACATGAGTGACAAAAGAAGGTAAGACAGTAGTCTAAATGAAATAATTCATTCATACATTTTCGTTACATACTATTATGTCTTCATATTTAGTCTGCAAGCCTCTGTGAACTACAGTGTTTCCTGACATCCAGATAAAATAAAAAAAACTTGAAACAAAAATCTGACACTTCAACTTACTAAACTGAGCTATTGGAAACAATATGGAGAACAGTGTACCAGGTGTAGGATTCAAAACAATTGTTTCGTTTAGGGATAGGAAATCACAGTCATTAGCCCAGTATTCTTGTGTGAATGAGGAATTTTATAACCTGTATTACTGCGAGGACTGTAGCAGAGGAGGCTACTCATTAGGGTCTAGGATTGGGGTGGGTGCCCCAGGTTTTAAAACAGGTACCATTCTGGCACCTTGGGGAAAAACACACACCAGAAGACTTTCATCCAACTTCAGATCTACAAACAACCAGTTACCCAGTTCAGACGTTCAGCATTTTCTTAATCCTCATCCGGGCAAGCCCATCTTGTTGCACAGTCGAGCAAGCAGGATCCCACGGACCCAGTGGGCTTCGATGTGCTCCTCTATGGTAAACACGAATTATTTGGGTACCCATCTTTGTTTGATCTTGCAACCGAAACCCCTATCCCAAAGGCTCATGAGACACCTCTTCCTCATGATGAAATTCTGATTGGGATGGTGGATGTTAATTTCTCCCAGTGTATTGACCCAGTATGCATTGGAATTTCTTTTGAAATTCTATGATGGATCTTCTCTGAATCTGAGGCTAGGAGGTTTCTGGCTACATTTACAAATAACATCCAATGGCTACTTCCTGGACTTTCATTTAGGACAAGTGTTTTCTACACGATATAGGCAGCAAATCTGTTCCCGTCCAGACATATGGGTGTGATATCTGATCCATGGAGCCAACTTCACCTCTAATGTGCCCCGCGGCTTTGCCGTGCTTGTTAAATTGTGCACTATGCAGCAAGTCCGGAGATCGCAGGTTCGAATCCCAGCGCTGACAGCTGGTGTGGTTTTTCCCCAGGTTTTTACACACTCCCTCCAGGCAAATTCTAGGATAGTACCTTACTTCAAGCCCCAGGACGCCTACGCTATCCCTGACCCCCTAATACAGTTATCACAGGAATACAGGTTATCAGACAAGATCAACATACACTCAACAAAGTTACATGGGGCTGATGATCAAAATGTCCCAAGCCCTTCAAATGAATTAACAACAAAAACAGCCTTTTGTATCATTACAGGTAACTTATATAATTAATTACCCACTTATTGTTTGTTCTTCAGCTGTTTGATTGAATAAATGCATAGCAGAAATACTCTATCACTGATTTTCTAGGCTTGGGAACATAGAACACTAAGGTACAGTTGCTAGTAAATCCAAAAATGGACAACTCTTCACGATTCTTATCTGACAAATTCGTTATTTTTTCTTACCGTTCTGACCAAAGTGAGACCATTCTTCAGAGGATTTGAAGCTAGTTTCATATCCATGAACTAAGTATCACAGGTGATGATTCTATTATACTTCTGGTATGGTAGGCATACAGTTAGAGACTTCAAATCAACGCCATAGAGATAGAGGAGCTCTTTTGCCATTTCCCTTACCGATATAGGGCAAACCATTTTGAGGATAGGATATTTTAGAATCACAGGCCCTACAAATTTTTATGGCGTACCTTCCTCTGAAGTGAAAGAGTTGCTTATCAGCTCGTTGTTGAAGTAACCTTCTTTAGAGAGAACCACTGAATAAAATAATCATGCACCATACATGAAAAAAGAAAAAGAAAAAAGATCGGCAGAATATTGCTGTAGCCTACTATCAATGGATCCAACAGACCCTGCTTGCACGTTTAAGTACGTGAAACAGAAAATTGCACTTTAAATCACATCTGGGGTCTCAAAATTGCAAGATCATTTCTGGCATTGTTTAACACACAATAATGAACAAACTAAAGTGGCTTCGGTGGCATAGTTGGTAGCATGCTAAACTGCTGTGCCGAAGATAGCGGGTTCAAACCCGGCTGAATTTGTCGGATTTTTTAAGAGCTTTAAAATCCTTCAGGATGCCTTCCTTCGGAGGGGAAGTAAAGCCGGCGGTCCCATGTCATAGATTTATGGCAGGTAAAAGATCCTTCCATAGACTAAACTTGTGTGAAGCTAAATAGTTAGGTTAGATTTCGTACGGAACGCTCTATCAGAGTTCCAACGTTCACCACTAGGTACAGTATCATTGATATCTGGTAGCGCTAGTTGGAACTACTTGTAATTGAACGAAACTTGCAGCTCACCCTAAGGGTGTCCGCTGGAAGCAGCTAAAGACTCAGGCGAGCCGAACATGTCCTCTGACACTCCCGGCACTAAAAGCCATACGATAAATAAATAAATAAATAAACTCGTGGATTTTCAGTCCTGGCATGACGCTAGATCCTATAATAGAGTCAAAAGTATTGGTAACTGGGTCCAGCAGACCCCAGTTGCCTGGATAAGGGTTAAGCTACTTGGCTCCCCAACAAGTAAAACAAACACCATCCACTAAAATAACTGTAGTGCTGCTTTGAAATAGTAAAACTACCTCCACAGCAGCCAGAAAATTACAATTTCAAGTGACATAGTTAGTTAGTTATTGTTGTTTTAAGGGGCGGAACTACGAGGTCATCTGCCCCTCTTAACACAGATTAAAGAATACAAATTTTGAATTGAATTTAAAATTTTGAGGTGGACATCTAAATTTAAAAAGACCATAAATTAATAAAACAAAAACAAACAATTAAATAAAAAATAAAAATTATAAAAATAAACAAAAATTACGGAAAAAACAAAATATTATCATTCAAAAACTAACAAGTCGTTGAGTCAATGTTCACTGGAAATTTAGATTGCTGGCCCTAACCCACTCTCACTTATAAAGCGGATAACGCGATCAGCAGCCACCGCATCATCGGCTAATATAAGTTTGAGTGTCATCTGCAAACCAAGGTTTCTTCGCAAGTCTGCAAGATCCACACACTCGGTGAAAATGTGGGCCACGGTGAAAACGGCTCCACAGGTACAAAGTGGGGGGTCTTCCCTTCTCATTAGGTACGAGTAGGTGGATCTTGTATGGCCTATCCTTAGCCTACACAAAATGACGGACTCTCTCCGGGCCCGGAAGGAGCTCCGCCAAACGCGAGTAGTTTCCTTGATCGCTCTCAGTTTACTGGGCAGTGGGTCAGCTAGATACTGACTCTCCCAAAAAGCCAGAACTTGTAGGCATAACTGAGAGCGAATATCTCTATCGGATACCTCCATTGGTCAAGGTGGTAGTGATATCGCCTCTTTTGCAGCTTGATCAGCTAACTCATTTCCCGCAATTCCCATGTGGCTTGGAAGCCACAGAAAGGTGATTCGAGTGTCAGCTTGGCACAGCCCGGCTAGTAGGTCGTGGATTCGCTGCACTAGGGTGTGTTGCGGGAAACATGTAGCAATTGACTGGAACGAACTCAAAGAGTCGGTACACACAAGAAAGTGGATTCGTGCATCCTGTAGTGCAAACTTCAGAGCTTCATAGATGGCAACGAGCTCCGCAGTAAACACACTACAGGCCTCAGGCAAAGAGATCTTGGTATTTGCACCATCAATAACGTAAGCACAACCCACCTTCTCGTCTACCTTCGAACCATCCGTGTAGAGAATGCCAGCGTCCGGAAATTGGTGAACTATGCTGTGGAACTGCCTCCGGTAAACGGAGGCATCCGTGTTCACCTTAGGACCTCGGTGAAGATCTAACCGAATTTCCGGATGCGGGACTTGCCACGGAGGCACCTCGCTAGATGTCCGGATCATACAGGGATCTACAGCCACTCCTATTTCAGTACACGAGCTATCAAGTCTAATACCAACTGGCCGAGTGGCACGAGGCCAGTTGGCGTACCCCTGGTGGTTTTGGGTACCGAAGAGAGCTTGATAGGTCGGGTGTTGCGGCATTTGACGCTAAAAGCATATGTTGGCGTCTATAATTTAAAGGTGGAACACCCGATTCGGCGAGTAGGCTGGGTATCGGGCTGGTCCGGAAGGCACCGGTAGCCAGCCTAACGCCACTATGGTGGATACTGTCCAGCATTTTCAAGGTTGCCGGCCTTGCTGAACCGTATGCCGCAGAACCATAGTCTAGCCGGGACAGGACGAGGGCTTGGTAGAACCGTAGCAGCACCGCACGGTCATCCCCCCACGTAGTACCACTAAGAAACTTGAGCATATTCAGTTTCCTGAGACATGTCTTTTTAATTGCCGTATATGGGGCTGCCACGTTAATTTGCTATCAAAATGGAGCCCCAGGAAGCGATAAGTGTCAACCAACGGCAACGCATCATCCCTGAGATGTAGTTCAGGGTGTAAATGTAGCCTCCGGAGCCAACAAAAATAGACGACGGAGGTTTTCGCTGCTGAAAAACGAAAACCCCGGTCGTGAGCCCACCTGTCGACCCGGTTGATAGCTAGCTGCAATTGCCGTTCCACGACTGCCATACTTCCAGAGCTGTAATGCAGAGCTAAATCTTCTACATACAGCGATGGAACTACCGCGGACCCGGCGGCGGCAACAATGCCATTTATGGCAATCGCGAACAAGGTGACACTCAGCACTGAACCCTGAGGAACTCCATTGTCCTGAGTATAGTATTGCGATAATGTCCTACCGACCCTTACACGGAAGAGTCGGACGGACATGAAATTCGCAATGAAAGTCGGTAGGTTACCACGGAGTCCCCACTAGTAAAGGATGGAAAGGATCCCGTAGCGCCATGTGGTGTCGTAGGCTTTCTCGAGGTCAAAGAAGACCGTGACTAGGTGCTGCTTTCGGAAAAATGCCATAAAGTAGTTTTAATCATAGCTATTAAAAGATTTAACATGGTGATTGAACTCACAAATTATTCAACTTATTTTCATTTGCCGGCCCAATGGTGAAGGGGTAGTGTACTTTCCTTTTACTTAGGAGGTCCTGAATTAGATGGCTAAAATGGGATGCATCAGTCCCATGAGGGCAATTCGATCGAGAGACAGCGGCCCTGGTCAAGAAAGTCAACATTTTCCGCCGAGTGGACATGTCGCACTGACCCCTCCTCCCTCCGCGATCTGCAGGCCATATGGCTGAGCAGCAGTAGTTTGGTTGGCCAAGACCCTCAATGGACTGTAACGGCACAAGTTTTCTCCCCCCCCTCTCCATTTGTTTTTATTGCATTATAATTTTATTCCAATGTATTAAAGGAATTAAGGGAAACTTATAAAAAGAAATGCTTATCAATTACAATACAGTCATAAAACCGGAAGCCACATATGCAGCAGAAACATTATTCCATCTAAATGAACATTCTAAAACCGACAGATTACAGAAGATCGAAAGGCGAATTGGAAGAACTTGTATCAATAAAGGATATAAAAAAGATGAGCAATGGCGAATAATACCTAACAATATGGTCTATAACAACTCAGAACCCATTACTGATACCATGCAAAAGAAAAGACTAGGATTCTTTGGGCACATCATGAGAATGCCAGATTCACGTCTTCTAAAACAACTAGTACAGTACAATCTTGCTTCAAAAAACACAACAACTGGATGCCGATGGTTAAAAGAAATCAGAGAGGACTTAAAAGAAATTGGCCTAACAACAGAAGATGCTGCAAATAAGAAAAGTTTAACTAAAGCACTTAAAAATATGACTTTTCATTTTCCACTCACAAAAAGGAAAATTCCAGCAAGAAAATTTTCCGCCCAAGAAAGGGCAAGACGATCAATACGCATGAAGAAGTACTGGGAGAACCGCAAGGCTCGTACAGTTCCTACAAGTAGACGAACTAATGGTTGGTTAAAGTGATCCTATGTGGTCTCAAAAGGTGAAAAAGAATAAGAAGAATAAGAAAGGAATGATTTGGACATGATATATATAAAAAGAACATGTTCGGGGAAAACAGGATACTATGGTAACCCTGCTGAGTAGTATGGTGTTATCTTAACACTGCTCAGTACTTTGGCACTACTATCACATCACCATGTGCCATATAGTCGCTCAAACAAGGAATTATCTCATAGTGCTAGTGTAGGATTTCACCTAAACATTCAAGTTCCCATATTGGGGCCAGTAACCTAGATTTAAGCCCCATTAAAATAATAATTATCATCACCACCACACCATTTTACCTTCTCACACTTCGATTTTTACCGACGAAACTCATTGTCAGAAAACTCAAGATTTTAATGATGTAGCCCTATTGCATTTCAAAATGTTTACACTAGGTATTGTTAGTTTTAAGTCAACTAAGCAATAATACTTCAGAAATGGCCTTAAACACATCAATGTACCTGCAGTAGGCTATGTTTTATACCAACTTCTTGGTTCTATCTGAATCTTCTACAACACAACGTGGAAGACCTCCAATACTTTCAGACAACTCAGCAAAGAGACAATGAAGTTTAGTCTGCCACATCAGTTGTAGGGCTGCCTGGCAAAAGATTAACAGGACATTGCTTGAGCTTCCCCCACATTATTTAGAACGTGACAAACCTTTTAAGAGCAGAGCACAAGGTAGCAAACACTTTCAAGATACCTGTGACCTATTACCAAAAATGTCTTCTAAGTCAGGGTCCCAGAGATGAACACAGTACAGATAGCTATGGAATGAAAATAGCACATTTTAAATTTACAGCACCTACTGTGCACTGAAAATACAAGTGACACCAAAAAAAAACTTACTCTCCCCCTTCCAACACTGCTCTCTCCTTCCTTTCTCAACTCCTTAAAGTCCGCGTCATTGTGTAATGGCTAGCATTCTTCGCTGTCACCGCAGAGGTCGGGGTTTGATTCCCGGCTCTGCCAAGAAATTCAATTCTGGTCTGAGGGCTAAAACAGTGTACACTCAGACTCGTGAGATAACACTGATGAGAGGCGGGTCCCTATCCTACCTCAGCCATCCTTAAAGTGTTTTTCCGTGGTTTCCCACTTCTCCTCCAGCAAATGCCGGGATGGTACCTAACTTAAGGCCATGGCCGCTTCCTACAATGGAGTTTCAGTCGACGCATAGTTATAGATTTTGCGAAGACATTTGATGTCGTGCCGCATGATATGCTGCTCCATAAATTAGCTTAGACGAAGATTGATAGAAGAGTAATTTTATGGATCCAAGAAATTTTGACGGGTCGTTCCCAGAAAGTGAAAGTCGAAGGCCGATTCTCGGATGAAATTACCATAACGTCGGGTATCCCTCAGGGCAGCGAAGTCGGAACTTTGTTATTTTTGGCAATTATAAATGACTTGCCAAATGGGATTCGCAGTGACTGTAGTTTCTTTGCGGATGATTGTATAATAGGCCTATATCGAAAGATACATGACTCACAAGACAACGCAGTACTTCAAGACGACCTGAACCAGGTCTATAAGTGGGCGATTGAAAATAAAATGAAAATAAACAAGAAAATGTAGTTTCATAAAGATAGGGAAAGGGCAAAGGCAAGATTTTCAATATAACATTGGCTCGGAAATACTTGTAGAAGAAGATTCTTGCAAATATTTGGGCATTAACATAAGGAATGATATTAAATGGAGTATTCATGTAGGATGAGTAGTTTCTAAAGCTTATAAATCCCTAAAGTTTGTAATGAGGGTATTAAAAGGATGTAGTACCTCTGGTAAAGAATTAGGATATTTGTCACTTGTAAGACCTATTCTGGAATACGCCTCGGCGGTTTGGGATCCATATCAAGTAGGGTTCATCAATGAGTTGGAAATGGTACCAAGGAAGACCGCTAGATTTGTACTCGGTGACTTTAATCCCAGAAGCAGTGTGAGCTGTATGTTAGAGAAACTTGGGTGGGAATAACTGGAGTCTAGGATGAAATCTAGACTCTGCGCTATGTACAACACGTATACAAATCAACCAGCATGGGGTGAGCTTAGCAAACGTATGGGAAAGCCCACTTACATGAGCAGGAGTGATCATCCTTTCAAAGATAAGGGCTGGCACAGCGTACAAATTATGGTAAATATTCTTTCGTTAACCATGCCATTGATAACTGGAACACTCTACCTGCCGCAGTCTTAGAGCCTTTTCCCAAACATATAGGTATGTTTAAGAAAAGACTGACGATTTGTGTAAATACTCCAGATTAATTGTTATTGAATCGTTATGTATAATTATGTATAGGCTACCCAATTTGCCACTGGGGGACACACCCCCAATTGCAAATAAATGAATGAATGAAAAAATTCTACCTCAATTCAAAAAACACACACTAGAACAGACATCACAGTGACACAGGTTATCAGACAAATTCTACACACACCCAAGTACACGGGGCTACAAGACCATGATGTCGCAAAGCCTCTAAAAGAATCAACAACTCAACCCCTTAAAACAACAATCATATTTCTTAACAGATTTCCTATCTTTTTAAAGAATAGTATTAATTAGTGTTTCATTAAAATTATTCTGAAATGGAAAAAACATTTAAAAATACAGTAACATGAGAAAAAATGAAACTATTGCTTAGTTACAATTTTTTTAAAAAAATTCTGAAGCCTATCTAATTTCCTCTATTTTTTTTTCTTTTTTCGGTTTGCAATTCTCTGATATTCAATTTAAAATGATACTGTATTTAATGAAAATTTGCTTGCTGTAACAGAGTTAAGTGTCAATTTATAAACAAAATAAATTGTAAGCTTTAATCACGAACAGAGGGGGCGTGATGGTACAGCGGTCAAGCTGCTCACCGCTCACCAAGGCAGATCAGGTTCGAGTCGGTTTATGCATGTGAGAGATCCAAAGTGAAAAGTCACACCCTGTGTTTTGGATTCCACGTAGAATGGGAGGTCTCTTGGCTCATGATCGTGAGATTAACATTCACGTAAAACTACAAGCTTCAAAACCCATCTTAGTCTAACCAGTTCACTATGAATGATGTGAAAAGTCACAGGGTCAGAGGTGCTGCAATAGCACTTCCTGACTTAGTGAAAAAAGCAATGACTAACTACCTCTTTTTTGCATAATATCCTCATTTTTTAGTTTTTTAACCACATAACCTACAGTGGTGCTTTCGAAGATTCAACCAGCCTCCAGGTTAAGGGCATACCAGCCAGATGTGGTCTAAAAATTTGTCAAAAATATTCTTAAGAGTTCTTACGTGATGAAGTGACAAAAAAATTAGATATCGGACTCTTATCTCCTAAAATGACCAAAAATAGATAAAATTGGATTTCCCATGAAAAAGAATTGCCAGATGTTAGAATTTTATTTATACAGGATCTTTATATTTGCTTGGCTAGGACATTCTCGTTCACGCGCTCCGCCAGGGATGGTTCAGTTGCCGGCTGCCGCACGCGCGTATGTTCGGTGCTTAAAATCATTATCATGCATTTTTACTCACTATGTTTACAGTAGATGCTGAAAATGTTCCCCATCCGCTGCCAAACATAACCCGCATCTCCTTATGAAATTTCCGGTTAATCCGGTTAATTTAGCTTCAGTAAGGAAATAACGAACTTAACGTCTATTTTTATTGTTTACTGAACCTGTACGTTTGAATCTCAAATTAGCCGGTTGTTTTATTGTCCGATTTATAGGAATGGGTCTCCCTGGAAATTTCACTCAAAACTTTTTTCTTGTTCTAGCGCACGATTTCCTGCAATTTATGTACGTATTGTGCAGATACACACGTTCAATAACAAATATTTCACATAAGGCATTACAGCACTATACACAATCACAATAAAACAACTGGCTAAGAGATTCAAACGTACTGGTTCAGTAAACGATAAAAATAGACGTAAAGGTAGTTATTTCCTTAGTGCAGCTAAATTAACCGGAATAACAGGAAACTTCATAAGTACATGCCCATTATGTTTGGCAGCAGATGTGGAACATTTTCAGCATCTACTGTAAGCATGGTGAGTGAAAATGCATTATACTGATTGTAAGCACCAACTTTGCCGTACATACACACACGCGGCAGCCGGCAACTGAGGCGTCACTGGCGGAGTGCTTGAGCGAGAAAGTCCTAGCCAGGCAAATATAAAGACCCTGTATAAGGGATGTTATAGAAGGTTCATACGCAGTAGCTAATCCAACCTGTTGCAAACGATAATTTAAGGAAAAACTAATGACATTAGGGGGACCAGGACACAGATTGTCCTGGCTAAAGAACTTGCCCATAATCCACAAACTGAATAGCATATGTAGGACACATAATTCTAATACAGTGAAGTGCTGCGTGGTGGAAGGGTCACTGTGTAGTAGCGAGTCAAGCAAGGCACTGTCGCTAGCAGCAGTGTAGCACCCAACTAGTTAAACACATTTACACCTTTAATGTATTGGTTAACTGTACATTGCGATACAGCCGCGTCTAGGGAGTTCGGCTGACGTATTGCTATCGGTAACGCTCTGGTTGCTTGGAGTTGTTTGTCAGCTGATTACTGCGTCAGTCCCGTGGTCAGTTCGCCGCGAGAATTTGCGGAGTCTCTTCGCCATTTTTGTATCGTCACTCATTAGTGTTTTCTAAACATAATAAACGTAATTTTGATATTAGTAGTGTCGTGTGCTCGATTGTGTTGACGATTTATATTAAAATTGTTGAATTCCAGAAGTTGTTGCATTCAAATAAATTCCGTTACTTGTGGTCGAAAATTAGTGCTTCTTCTTGTACATGTGGAATAATACAGCATTTGGGATATATATAGGTGAGTTTTTTACGTTGTTCATATATTTATTTTGGTTGTTGCATTTAATAGGAAAGTTGCACTGTACTCTTCTAAAGCCATAGACAGTGCCATTTGTCTAAACGATACTATTATGACAGGAACGGTGTTGGAGAATACGCCGGTTAAAATAGTAATGGATGGGTAAAATTTAGACAAATTGGCATTTACATGAACACCTGCAAAATAGATATGACAATGTTTTGTATTAGACCTATCGGCCTATAGGTCTTGTTTTTGACGTTTCATATAGTATGTCTGTGAGGCATTATTAAACAGTATGTTAAGGATTGTGATTTCTAATTGAGATACAAGCATTTGCAGCCAATATTGGAAAACATAAAAATACCAACCTAGCGGAGGGGGAGGAGCACAGCCCCCCCAGCAAAAACAACATTATTCACCACAATGTTTTATAATGGCATTGTGTTTGTGTATTTGCAGCCAACTTTGGAAAAAAAATACACAATAACATTATTGACCACAATGTTTTATAAGAATATTACAATGTGCCAGCAGCTAGGTTAATGTATTGATGCCAACCGGCGATTATTACAGACCGCGATCGTTTGTGCATGACTATATTATAAAAACAAATTGGCTGCTTTTGTGATGTTATCTACCACTTGACGAAATGCTTCTCTGGCAAGATTATGGGAAAAGCCTTGGTTATAGGCTATTTTGGGTGGTGACAACTCAATAATAGAAATGAGCATTAAAAAACCTTCGAAACGTATTGTGTTTTGTCATATGTAATTTATTTATTGGCCTACCTCAATTTGGCATGCCGTACATACGAAAATATTTTAATTTAAGGTTACATTTATGACATATTATTAAAATTCCGTTTCGGGACCTGTAATTCACCTATATAGTTGAATTACAGATGACGTTACGCGTCGTAATTAATTTAATTTTATATTTATAAGATATTGTATCGAAAGCCGTAATTGACCTATATAGCTCAATTAAAGATTTCGATACAATGTTTTATTAATATGAAATTATAATAATTATGATGTGTATCGTCATCTGTAATTGATCTACATAGGCCAATTATAGATTTCGATGCGTAAAATTAAAAATATCAACTGAAATTACGATGTGTATCGGAATCTGTAATTGACATATATAGGCCAATTACAGAATTCGATGCGGAAATTGTAAAGTATAACGTTAAATTGCAAAATTTTATTCCGCAGCGGAATCGTTAATTGAGCTATATAAGTAAATTATAGATTTCGATGCAATGTTTTTTATTTACGAAATGAAAATAATCATTATGTGTATCGGAATCTGTAATTGATCTACATAGGCCAATTATATATTTCGATGCGGAAATTTAAAATATATGACGTGAATTTGCGAATTTTTTTTAATGTATCAGAATCTTTAATGGAGCTATATAGGTAAACTAGCAGTAGTACCCGGCTTCGCCCGGTGGAATGATGACAATATCTCAAATTCTCCTTAGAAATATAATGGACTTAAAATCTAGGTTATTTGCCCCCAAAGACAATGAGAGCGTAATCTCTAGGTCATTTGCCTTTTTGATAAGAATGATAATGAAAACTACTGTTGAATTGACACGTCAAACTTACAAACTACCGTAATAGAAATACATATTTTAAAATTCACAGGCGAGGAAGACTTATTGTGTGTGGTGATTAATGGTGTAATGGGCGTAACATCTAGGTCATTTGCCCTTATGATGAGGATGATAAGGGAAACTACTACCGGTATTGAATTGACACTTCAACTTATAATGTACACAATGTACTGTAATAAAAATAATTTTTTTTTTAAGATCACAGTCGAGAAAGACTCTATGCGGCGGTGATTAGTGTTAAGATGCGCGTAACATTTAGGTCATTTGCACTTATGATGATAATAATAAGGTAATGAAAAAATGACTACTAAACAATCATGGTGTAATTTTAAAACTGATATAGGTAATTCAGATGTCTAACTTCGATGTTTTCCAAAATCTCAACCTTATTTTCTGGCTTAGGCCTGTACTCGATACGTCTAGTGAAAGAGCATATGGCTTACTGCTCGACAAAGAATATGGGTCCAAGCTGCACGAACCTGAGATGATCGCAGATGATGACCAAATATGATGACACACGTTCGGGGTTCCCCGACCTATTTAGATTGGCCGAGGAATCACTCACTCTTTCGCAACACCACAATGGCTTGAGTGACGGCCCTGTGCTGGCATCAGCATAGACAGCAGATAACACGGCGGGCTCTGGAATGTCCTCTCATGTCACCTCGCGATGAATCAGTAAGCTATTCTCTCAACTGCCACCCCCCAGGGTCTCACAACTTGTGGGACGTGGATGGCGACCACGGGACCCCAGCTGAGCCTGGCATCGCTTCTACTTCCTGGTGCCGGGCTCATTTCAGTTCTCTTTCCTGTCGGCCTGCCTTGGTCAACTCTTGTTCTCTTCCGACCCCGACTGTATTAGGGTATCCGAGGGCCAGGGAGTCTTTCAATTTCCTGCCTTAATTGGCCGTTGTCTCATCTTTCCTGATGCCCTCATTCTTCGAGGGGTCTGCCTTCTTTTCCTTTTCATAATATCTCCCGTCTTCTGCTCAAGGCCCTCAAAGAGGCAGGGTGTGTGTAGCCCCACCACTTCTGGTACACCCTCAAGGGCTCATGGCTGGTGAGTTAGGAAGCTGGCAACCTCGAGGGATTCCTGAGCTAAATGCAGGGAATGGAGTGGTATGTCAGAAATTTCAAGTGAACAGTGTTACTCATCGGGTTCCAAAGGGTAAGTATGTAAAATTTGGTTAAGATCGGAGAAATCGTGTAGATTTGTCCCAAAGGGCCTAAATGCAGGGAAAGGGGTGGCCTGTCCGAAATTTTAAGTGGACAGTGATACTCGTTGGGTTACAAAGAGAAAGTATACAAATTTTGGTCCAGATTGGTGAAACGATGTAGATTTGTGCCAAAGGGTCTAAATACAGGAAATGGAGTGCTCTGTCCGAAATTTCAAGCAGACAGTGTTACTCGTCAGGTTCCAAAGGGTAAGTAACTTACATAAAGATTGGTTGATATAGGTGAAACTATGTAGATTTTTACCAAAGAGCCTAAATGCAGTAAATGGAATGGTCTATCCGAAATTTCATTTAGACAGTGTTACACGTCGGGTTCCAAAGGGTAAGTATGTAATATTTGGATCAGATCGGTGAAACAGGGTAGATTTTTGCCAAAGGGCTTAAATGCATGGAACGGAGGGGTCTGTCCAAAGATTTGAGTGGACAGTGTTACTCGTCGGGTTCCAAAGGGTAAGTACAGTATAAAAATTTAGGTTCAGATCGGTGAAACGATGTAGATATGTGCCAAAGGGCCTAAATGCAGGGAATGGAGTGTTCTGTCCGAAATTTCAAGTGGACAGTGTTACCCATGGAGTTCCAAAGGATAAGTATACACATTTTGTTTTCGATCGGTGAACGATGTCGATTTGTGCCAAAGGGCCTAAATGCGGGGAATGGAGTGGTCTGCCCGAAATTTCGAGTGGACAGTGTTACTCGTCGAGTTCCAAAGGATAATTATGTAAAATCTGGTTGAGATGATGAAACGGTGTAGTTTTGTGCCAAAGGGCCAAAAAGCAGGGAATAGTGTGGTCTGTCCAAAATTAAAAGTGAACAGTGTTACGTGTCGGGTTCCAAAGGGTAAGTATGTAACATTTGGGTAAGATCGGTGAAACGGTGTAGATTTGTGCCAAATGGCCTAAATGCAGGATTGGAGTGGCCTCTCCGCAATTTCAAGCAGACTGTGTTAATTGCAGTGTTCCAAAGGGTAAATATACAAATCTTGGTTGAGATCGGTGAAACGGTGTAGATTTGGGCCAAAGGGTCTAAATGCAGGGAATGGAGTGGTTTGTCCGCAATTTCAAGCAGACAGTGTTACTTTCAGGGTACCAAAGGGTAAGTATCCGAATGTTGGTTCTGATCGGTGAAACGGTGTAGATTTGCACAAAAGGACCTAAATGAAGGGAATGGGGTGGTCTGTACGAAATTTTAAGTGGACAGTGTTACTCGCAGGTTTCCAAAGGGTAAGTATACAAATTTTGGTTCAGATCGGTGAAGCGGTGTAGATTTGTGCCAAAGGGCCTAAATGTAGGGGATGGAGTAACCTCTCCGCAATTTCAAGCAGACAGTGTTAGTCGCAGTGTTTCAAAGGGTAAATATACCAATTTTGGTTGAGATCTGTGAAACAGTGTAGATTTGGACCAAAGGGCCTAAATGCAGGGAATGGAGTGGTGTTTCCGCAATTTCAAGCAGACAGTGTTACTCGCAGGGTTCCAAAGGGTAAGTATACAAATTTTGGTTCAGATCGGTGAAAGGGTGTAGATTTGTGCCAAAGGGCCTAAATGCAGGGAATGGAGTGGTCTGTCCGCAAATTCAAGCAGGTAATGTTACTCGCAGGGTACCAAAAGGTAAGAATACGAATTTTGGTTCTGATCGGTGAAACGGTGTGGATTTGGACCAAAGGGCCTAAATGCAGGGAATGGGGTGGCCTGTTCGAAATTTTAAGTGGACAGTGTTACTTGCAGGGTTCCAAAGGGTAAGTATACAAATTTTGGTACTGATCGGTGAAACGGTGTAGATTTGTGCAAAAGGGCCTAAATGCAGGGAATGGGGTGGTCTGTCCGAAATTTAAAGTTGACAGGGTTACCCGCAGGGTTCCAAAGGGTAAGTATACAAATTTGGGTTCAGATCGGTGAAACGGTGTAGATTTGTATACATAACAGACAGACAGACAAACTTTGTGCTTTATATATATAGATTATAGTTTTCGATGCAATTTTATTTATTCACGAAATGAAAATAATTACGATGTGAATCGGAATATTTAATCTAGTTAACTAGGACAATTAAATATTTCGATACGGAAATTTTAAATTAATGACTTGAATTTGCGTTTTTTTTTTTATGTATCGGAATCTTTAATTGAGCTATAGGCCTATAGGTAAATTATAGTTTTCGATTCAATTTTATTTAATTACGAAATGAAAATAATTACGATGTGAATCGGAATCTGTAATTGATCTATTTAGGCCAATTATATACTTCGATGCGGAAATTTAAAATATATGACGTGAATTTGCGAATTTTTTTAATGTATCGGAATCTTTAATTGAACTATATAGCTCAATTATAGATTTCGATTCATTGGTCGATTTGACGTTTATTGTGTTTCCCCACCCAAAAAACTCCTATTACCCAGGCTTTTCCCGTATAAATGACGTGAATTTGCGTTTTTTTTTAATGTATCGGAATCTTTAATTGAACTATATAGCTCAATTATAGATTTTGATTCATTGGTCGATTTGACGTTTTTTTTTTTTTTTTTGTGTTTCCCCACCCAGGCTTTTCCTGTAAGCTTGCCAGAGGAGTATTTCGTGACGTCGTTGATGACGTCACGGAAGCCGCCATTTTGTTTTAGGGGAATTTCATACACGGCCGTATCGCAATGTATAGTAGTCCCCATGTATTTAATAATCATCATTAGTCATTACTGTACTTAGACCTACATGAATTTCAGAGTTATTGCTGGAAATGCTGTCCTTAATTTTCTAGCCACACGTTACACCAGCGTAGGAAGTTTTGGTACACTTCGTTCTGACTGATATTTGGTAGGTTATCAATGATGATGATGATGATGATAATTGTTGTTTTAAGGGGCCTAACAGTGAGGTTATCGGCCCAGTAGGTTATCAATGCAGTTATTTCTCTCGCGAGAGCCTCCACAGCAAGCGGATTGTTTCTGTATACCTTTTGTTTGATGTTCCCCCACAAGTAAGCATTGCATGGTGCTGAAACTTACAAACACATTTACTGTAAGACTTCTTGTTGAGAAGATAAGTTTCCATTAGGAAAATTCCATGTTCAAGGGGTATTTTCTCTTATGTCATTCGGCTCAAATAACTGCCGTCTGGTTTCTGTATGAATTGAAGGTCACCCTCTTATCCCTGTGCTTTATTCCAATCCTTTTCATAATGTCAAAAAACTTACTCCAATCAAAGTTATCAAAAGTCTTTTCTAAATTAAGGCCTACATGCTTTGAACGTTCTCTAATTTTTCCTAATTCTACCTTCCAAGGTCAGCCTAAGACTCAGTACAGATTCCCTTGTTCCTACATTTCTCCTGAAACCAAATTCGTCTTCACCCTACTCGGTTTCTTTATGTCTTTCCATCCTCTTGTAAATGATTCTAGTCAGGATCTTTAAAGCACGAGTGATCAAGCTAATTGGTATAGTTAGTTATTGTTGTTTTAAGGGGCGGAACTACGAGGTCACCTGCCCCAAGCTAATTGGTAATCTTCACATGTCAGCTCTTGCTTTCTTTAGTACAGAGATAACGTTCTTAATCTCCTTTCACAACCTCATCAAATTCTTCTTCCCTTTCCATCACATTTTTCTCAATCTCCTTACCCATATACAAATGCTCTACGTAAGCTTTCCATCTCTCAACCTTTTCTTCTCTGTTAGAGGTTTTCCATCCGAGTCCTTAATATTACACCACTTCAACGATAAATCGCTGACAGTCAAACTTCCGCCTTAATTCACTACGATGTCAAGCGATCTAGCAGCTAATATCATGTGACAGCGCGAGTTTCCACAGATAGGAATCCTGAGGAATAGGTTGTTCATGCAGGTGAGCAGGGTACAATGGCCAGTTATTTTAATAAATTTGAAAGTCACCATAAACTAATTTCATATCACTAATTCAGTTAGTTATTGGTGTTTCAAGGGAAAGAACAGCAAGGTCATCTGCTTATTACTAACTTAGATGCCCAAACAATTTATTTGGCTCTTCAGAGCGAAAGCTTGCTAGCAGACCTACCGCAAGTTGATTAAGAGAAAGGGTAGAGAAAGGAATGATGATGATGATGATGATGTTTTAAGGAACAGAATGGCGAGACGTCTACACCAGAGGAGGAAACAAAGGGTGTTTGTTGTGAAAAGAGTAAAGGTTAAAAAAATACTTATCCTTTATCTTACCTTTGCAAAGCCACTGCCACTTATAAGCTTCCCCGAGCACATCAGAACAGCACAAAGAGTGCCTACTTCCCCAATCTAAAAGTTGTTCTTTCTTCCTTCAAATAAACTCTGGCTAATCTACCCATAATGATTCACAAATAGATATACAGGGTCTTTCATATAAAATAAGAACGCCAAGCGGCAGTTTTGTTATCCGCAGCTGCGGTGGCCTTGGCCGAGCTTGAGACGCGCCACGGCCCCCTGCTTTCAGCGTGTGTACAATCCTATATGAAATATTACCTTATAAAAGATTCTGGAAGTGTCGTCCTTCCTGGGTTATACAGGCATTGTATCTGGTAACCACATTCTGGCTGACGCGAGTGAGTTCTGCCACTGTAATGTTTCTGATCTTTTATTTTATGTCTTTCATTGAGCACTGAGCCAGTAGTGTCAAACTTATTTTCAATTACGTGAATCTGTGCTAGTGAAGGTGGCACTTCATCAGGAAATTGCTGAACATATGCATCACGTACCCGCCGAGCTGACTCGTACTTAAAATAAGTTTTACATACAATAAATAATAATGTTATTGGTTTTACGTCCCTTTTAACTACCCTGGCTTTTAGAGACGCCGGGGTGCCGGAATTTTGCCCCGAAGGGGATCTTTAACGTGCCAGTAAATGTACTGACACGGCTCCCTCGCATTTGCGCACCCTCAAATGCCAGCTGACTGCGCCAGGTTTCGAACCTGCAACCTTGGGCTCAGCGAGCGAGAACGTTACCCCTGAGCCACGCAGCCAGACAAGTTTTACATACAAAAATACGATGTTGTAATGATAACTGTCTCACCATGTTAGCATCTGAGGTTGAGACTGGCGACTGAACACCTGCACGTTTATTGCAAGGTCAAGTATGTACTATGCACGCGCTTTCAATACTAGAGCAGGGGGCCGTGGCGCGCCACCAGCTCCGTCAAGGCCACTGTAGCAGCGAATAACAAATCCGCCGCTCGCCGCTCTTATTTTATATGGAAGACCCTGTATAGCCTACCTCAGGAACATAAAGGAATGAGAAACAAAATGTTGCAAATAAACTAAGTTTGCAAGATTCTGGTTATACCCCCGTTTAACTCTCAAATGATAAGGTGGGGTCGTTTTCGGCACCAACTGGACTGTACACCCTCTACCAGGCTTCCCTTCTTAACTTTTGTGTTTCCTTGTACCTTTCCCTCAGTCGAAGGTCAGTTCATACCCGAAGCGGCTATTCGCCACAGCTGTCCGTATTTGTTCTTTACAGTGTTGAAATAATAGTGGTGTCATTATTGACCCCATCTCACTGTTTACGTAAGTACAGTATAATGTATTTTAGTTTTCTCACATATATTACGAATTTGGCACCATTGTACTCGTATATATTTTCGGTTACAGTATGACCTCGAACTCCCGTGGACAGATTCTCAATTCTCAGACTTTGTGAACAGTGTACTAGATGGCCATGATGCGAGCGATGCAAGTGAAGGAGTGGATAATGACTCCGAGTTTCAATTTGGAAGTTCGGAAAAATCGGATAGTTTCTAGTGACTCAGATGTTAGTGCAGCCCATTCATACCACAGAACACCTAACTCAAATTTTTTCAGTCATAATAGGTATAACTTAAGACTCATCCGTCGAGCCTAGTCGGAATGTTTAGTACTTTCCCCACTTGGGAAATCAAAGAAAAGTTGAAAGAATGTTTCTTATTTCTGTGTTTTTCGAATATGACAGGTTTTTTAGTGTAGACATTCAGGTTTAAATTTGGGAATCACCTGTGTTTTTGAAGATAAAAATTAGTGTCTTTTAGGATCTTGCAATTATTTCTAAAGTCTGGTGGAATAGTATCATTTAGTCCATTAATCCCTTCAAATGTGTGAAGACATTTATATAAGCCATGTAATCAATTCCGAGTGAATCACTATAAAATGGTTTTCTGGCTTGTGCACATAAAATTAGAATATGCCAATCTTTATGACAATTTTTATGTTGGTGCCATTATTGATAGATTTTACAAAAGCCATTGATCTACTGAGCAGACAGATACTCATGAAGAAACTTGAAAATATGACAGGAAAGGATAACCCAACAACAGCTGCTATCAAAACCCTGTTAGTTACAATAAAATTATAATCAAAGATGGCATATCGACCTCAGGAAACATTATACAGACCAACGGTGTTTTACAAGGAGACCCGATTAGTCCAACCTTATTCAACATCATCATGTCTGACGTTACTGACATATTCTATTATTTAAACTAGTTTCCATAATGGTTCCGTATTGACGTACTAAATAATTTTAACAACAAATTGTATATCCGCCTTAGTCAATACATAAACGAAAATAAATTATAATTACACTTGCTCCTGGTACATGTTTCAGGGATTAATTGCTTTTATCCCCTTCATCAGCCAAGACAAATATCCGAAGAAAGATATAAGATAGCGTAGCACTCAAAAAAACAAATGGCTATTTAACTTAATATGGTGCACCATATAAGTAGGTCACAGAAAAATGTTGACCAAAACTAAAAAAATATATGTAACAGCGATGATATTCATCCATCAAAACACAGAGAATCAGTGGACAGTTAATTCGTGAATCCGCTCCAAAACACTGGTCGAAGCTTGAATTGGCAAAAATCACAATACTTCACCATATGAACACAAGCAATGAAGAAGCCTTATGCTCAACAGGTCCATAAGTCAAATCAAATGCCTGCATACAAACTAGACGAGCATGGAAGGAACAACTACAAATGGCAATGAGGTTAGCTCAATGCATAACTTCAGGTTAAATCAAGGTATCAATTATGAAGAGATTGTCTTATACTACAGAGCGGAAGAGCTAAAGATTGTAAATTCCTTCAGGTATCTGGGAATCACTCTGCAACCATCAGGTTCATCATACAAAATTCACATACAGGAGAGGGCAGCAGCTGCCATCAAAGCCATCTACGACATTAAGAATCCGACAAGACTAGCACTAAACACTGCAATAACACTTTTCTATGCAAAGATAATGCCTGTCTTGACCTATGGCATTGAGCTCGTATGGAACAACCTGACAAATATAGACCTATTGACCCTCGAATGTGTTAAAGCAAGATATCTGAAGAGAATTTTAGGCATATCAAAATACACTCCTTCAAGACTGGCTTATGAGCTTGCAAAAACGTGCTTCCTCATAGAAGACTTGAGGTTCCGACAACAGCTGCCAGCGACCAAACAAGAGTCAGACACTCGGACCTACTTCAGGACTGACAAAGCAAGAGATCGGACATCTGGCTCGATTTCTATAAAACACATACGACGCTGGATAGGAACTGGATGGGGAGCAAACAAGGACGTCTACGAAGCGCCATAACTAGGCTCTCAGTGCACGGTTTCCATCACAAAATATGCACGAGAAACAGTTTTCACGATCCTTCACCAGTGTGTGTATGCAGCCTCTGCGGGAAGGCCTGTGAGCGCTACCATTTCACTGTGAGCCAAAGGCGCACAAAATCACTAAAGGAATGTAGCAAAGAACAATGATACAGGGTCTTTATTTTTGCTTGGCAAGGCGATTCTGCACGACCTTGGCCGGCTGTTACAGGCTGGCGCGCACGGTCTACAGCCGTATTCCCACGCTCTTGCTGCGGTAGACGTGTGAGCTCCGAGCTAATTGGGTGTTATATAGAACCACTGTGCACTGTATATCGTATTGTATAGTGTTTAATTGTGTATAGTGCTGTAATGCCTTATGTGAAATATTAGTTTCTTGTAAGTGTATATTTGCACAATACGTATATAACGTGCAGGAAATTGTGCGCTAGAACAAGACAAAAGTTTTGAGTGAAACTTTTAGGGAGACCCATTCCTATAAATTGGAAAATAAAACAACTGGTTAAGAGATTCAAATGTACAGGATCAGTAAACAATAAAAATAGATGTAAAGGTCGTTATTTCCTTACTGAAGCTAAATTAACCGGAGTAACCGGAAACTTCATGAGGAGATGCCAATTACGCTTGGCAGCGGATAGGGAACATTTTCAGCATCTACTGTAAACATGGCGAGTAAAAATGCATGCTACTGATTCTAATCACCGTATTCTGCCGTACATATGCGCGCGCGCGGTCGCCGGCAACTGAGCCGTCACTGGCGGAGCGAGAATGTCCTTGCCAAGCAAATATAAAGACACTGTATTTACATGCACATGTAATCTAAACTGTACTCTATGGTCGTTCGACTTCAATAAAGTTTAGGCCTTGTGGTAATTCTGCACGCCGTGAGAACATGCCTTTTCGTAACTTTTAACGAGGTATATTATTGAAAATAAAGGATTTATGATTTACGTACCTTTCTCGGAGTTTTTGGGAGTCGTTTCACAATCTCAACTACAACTGCTGCACCTCAATAATGTTTTTTTTTTTACGAAAATAAATAATTTTTATCGTGTTCGTTTCACTACAGGCGCCATCTTGGACATTCGACAGACGGACATGTGACTACGTCACCAACATGTCGCACACAAAATTCACCATTTCGCACGTAAAGACATAAAGTAAGTTTACTGCCTGGCCGAAAATTATTGCTAGTACCACAAGCAAGGGGGTCTGGGGCGTAAGCCCCAGGTTAGGTTTGTTTTTGTATGTAAAACATTAATAAGATAGAATTTATGTCCGCTACTAGGTTAGGTACTGCCTGGCCGAAAATTACTGCTAGTACCACAAGCAAGGGGGTCTGGGGCGTATGTAAAACATTAATAAGATAGAATTTATGAAGTAATTTCACATGTCACGCAATCCATGGTTAAAGTACAACTGACGAGTTGGATTTGGCGCAATAGTATATTACATTATCGACGCTCTTTTGTTTCTTTGTATACCCGGTGCGAGATAGTAGGGGAAACTAGGGATCCTTGACCCATTAGGATACTTGACCCAATGCCTTTATCTCAGAGTAGGGATATTTTGTATGCATGGTGTTGGCACCACTGTTTGTCTATGATGTTCCCTCCAATTTCATAAGAATGAGATTCAGTTGTTTGCTGGGATTACTGAAGGAAAGAATTAAATGTGTTTGCTTCTGTTTTAAGTAAATTTTGAATGGTTGAATTATTGTCAGTCTACATTTGTTTACTTTAAGGTAAGAATCTTTGTATTATTTCTTGTTATTAGCAATATATCTGGCCTTCTTTTTACACAAAGCCACATTTCTGATTTGTAACAGATACAGTGAAATGTTAGGTTAAGTTAATGAACTCACTATAGGGATACTTGACCCATTCGGTTAGGGATACATGACCCATATTTTACATCCTAAAACTAATAACTGGATTCTAATTTTTTAGATTCCAGATGCCACAACACTACAAAAGAAAGGAGAGTGTCAAACCCAGGGAGTCCATTCCTGCAGAAATTATGAAGGAGGCAGTTCAGAAAGTTTTTGCTGGTGGTGCCCTACATACAATTGCAAAAGAAACTGGCATTAATAGGAATACTTTAAGGAGATATGTTAGAAAGATTCAGCAGGGAGGAAGCTCTACCTTTACACCAGATTACACAGTTAGGCAAATTTTTAATAAAGCTGAAGAAACAGAACTTGCAAACTACTTATTGGTTATGTCACGCATGAACCATGGACTCACCTGTGATTTGGCCAGACGATTAGCCTATGACTTGGCAGTAAAAAATGAAAAGACCTATCCTAAACAGTGGGATAATGAGAAAAGGGCAGGCTACTTTTGGTTACGTGGCTTTATGGAGCGAAATTCAGAATTATCACTAAGAACCCCCGAAGCTACAAGTTTGTCACGTTCTACAAGTTTCAACAAACATAATGTAGGTCTGTTTCATGAAAATTTGCGAACAGTGCTCGCACGTGAAAAGTTTGGAGGAGAAAGAATATGGAATGCAGATGAAACGGGAGTTACTACAGTCCATAAATGTCCAAAGGTGATTGCTCCTAAGAAATCGAAGCAAGTAGGCCTAGTCACATCGGGTGAAAGGGGGCAATTAGTGACTGTATGTAATGCTGTGAATGCCTTAGGGAATAGTATCCCACCATTTTTTATTTTCCCACGTGCAAAACGAAATCCAGCATTCATGTTTGGGGCTCCTATGGGTTCTGATCATTCCACACACAGCTCTGGTTGGATGACGCCTGAAAACTTTCATTTGTATTTGAAGCACTTCCAGAAATATGTTGGATGCACTCCCGTACGAAAAGTTCTCCTACTAATTGATAATCATGAGAGCCACATGTCTCTTGATGTCATTCTTTATGCCAGAGAAAATGGAATTGTAATTTTAACATTCCCTCCACATTGCTCCCATAGACTCCAACCATTGGATGTTTCAGTCTATGGTCCTTTCAAAAGGTATTATAATACACACTGCACAAACTACCTCACCATAGACAAACCAGGACAACCGATCACTTAATCACGTTGCCGGGTTGGTTGGAAAGGCATTTCCCCAAGCATTCATCCCAACTAACATAATCAGTGGCTTCAAGGCCACAGGCATTTGGCCGTTCAATGATGCGATATTCTCAGACGACGATTTTCTTTGTTCCGCTGTGACCGATCGACCTAATCCTCAGAATTTCCAGCCTTCAACATCATCTGAACCAGCAGCGATAGCCGAAGAAACACCAGTGTCCCCAAATCGTTCTAGCAACGTGAATGAGACTGTAGAGAGCGCAAATGAAGGCCAGTCTACAAGATTAGAAGGTTTCTGCATCAGCCCAGAAAGCCTACTTCCATATCCTAAGGCAGGGGAGAGAAGGACGAATCGAAAAGGGGGCCGTAAACAGGGTAAAACCACTATTTTGACTGATACACCAAACAAAGAGGAAATCGAGGCCAAATACAAGGAGAAAGAAGACAAGAGAAGAAGAATTGAAGAAAAAAGTGCATCACGCAAAAGACTGTTTTCAGAAAAGGAAAACGTGAAAAAGAAAAGGGGAAAACAATCATGTAGGTCTCCTGAAACTGAAAGTTCTGAATCTGATCTAGAACATGTTCAAATCAATTCCGAATCAGAATTGACTGATGAAGACCCAAGATTCACAGGAAAAATTCCAAGCATAGGTGATTGGGTGATTGTGAAATTTTGTGGCAAGAGAAATATTCGCCGATATGTGGGACAAGTTAGCGAAGTTTATCCTGAAGTGTTTATGGTTAAATTTTCCAAAAGTGTAGGTGGTTCAAGATTTAAGTGGCCAGAATGTGACGATATCTCAGAGGTTGATCCAGAGCAAATTGAGGCTGTTTTAGAGCCTCCTGAGTTTTCAATGAAAAATGACAGAGTTACTAGTTTTCAGTTTAAACACCAGTTTGAATTTCTCATTGAGTAGCCTAAAGGTTAGGCCTTTTTGTTTAGGCTAATCGAAACCATTGCATTTTATGTTAATGTGACATGAGTGACTTTAAATCTAGGACATTTCTTTGTAGCATGCAAAATGATTCAATTGGTTTTAGAAGCCGACATATTATAAAATAAATGCAGTTTCACTTAAAATTATAGCTGTCCTTGTAATCTTATTAATTTCACCCTTGTTTGAGCATTTTCTGAAAATAAATAGATGTGGGTCAAGTATCCCATATAGAGGGCCAAGTATCCCTAACTTGAGGGATACTTGACCCTTTTGTGCACATAAAGAAATATTTAAATTTTCACATTTAGAATGTAAATTTTCTTGATATTACAACTGAATACAATTGGGATATGATTACAAAACCTAATTATGTTACTCAGTAATTTGAAAAACCTATTAAAAAAATGCTAAAAATAAAAAAGTGGTACCTGGGTCAAGTATCCTAAGTTCCCCCACCAAATGCGTGGGGTTGGCATTCCTCACTTAGTGAGAAAGATGTCTCCCAGAGACTTCATTTCAACTATATAAGTAGTGTTGCTATTTGGGATGGCTGGGTGGGTCTATGACAGCGGACGAGTCAACATCTATTAATTTATCATCTCCAGATACCATTACTACAGGTACTTTGGCTAATTTCATTACTCATTTTTTTTTATACACATGTTCTCACGGTGTGCAGCGCTTACCTAAAATGTCACCTCACCATTTGAGGGTGTAAATTTTAAAAACCCTGTTTGGATACATCCAATTGAACCCATTATTTAATCTGATCCAATTCTCTTACCAGCCACTTCAGAATATTAGAGCCTGCACCCACACAACATCTACTGTCACATGTCACAATAAAGGTACACATGCATAAAAGGTTCATACTACATTAGTTAAGTTGACCAAACTTAAAGTAGGCCTACCGTAAGCTCGATAATCCACCTTTGGAGGCTTTTATAATTACCGTACTGTATATTCTGCAAAACCATTTCTGTTTGCTTCAACTATTCAGTATGTAAAAGGATAAAGATGCCATAAATAAATATACCACATCATTATATTAACACCGCAGTGCAACGAAGGGGAATTTCCCAAATGTCATGGGGAATTTTGGAGTAGAACTAAATAATTCACTACCATCCCACAAGTCTCAGCAATTCAAAACACAAAACAGGGCAAAGAGTTAAAATCACTACCTGAGAAATTAGAATTTCACCACTAAATACTGTTTATCGTTATACTTTCGAAGATGTGCCCCTTAAACATTCGAACTACAGTATGTGTCAACTGCCCTAAAAATATTTCATGCCAATAACAGAAAATTTCAGACACCGTCAATTATTATTTGCGTACATCGCATTGGAAAGAGATGTTAATTACCACACGGATACAATGAGGAAAAAAAAAACACGGAACGACAAATTCATTAGCTGCCAAGGATTTCATAGCAACCATAACCAAAGGGGCTGGTCCTTCATTTCTCCGGACACCTACGTGGAGAGGTCAAGTGAGAGGAAAAGGAAGCAGGAAACATTATGGCATGATAAAGGAATACACTCACCACTTCCCGGATTCAGAAATTTGTACACCGCTATAAAATAAAAAGAAACATCAGAAAATAATGACAACCCTACTTTTTTACTGACGAATCACAAAACAGTTATCAATATGGCGATTATTTCCGGTTTCGTTACTTGATGAACTCTGTCTCCTCAATTTCAAAGTAGGGCATTAGCAATCGAGCACTCTATTTAATTCAAAGTAATTAAAGCGCGAATGCTTCTTCACTGAATTCAAAAGCAGAAGGCATTACAAGAAATAATAATAAGGCTTCCAATTTGATGATCATTACCAAAGAAGAGTCTTTGATTTCCTCTTTGCTGTTTACAGCGCACAGCGGGAGAGAAATATCTTTTCATACTCTTTGATCCGGTGATTTCGCGGAGTTTTGACGAGTGACAAGGTTTTGAGAGAGAGACCGGTTAATAAGAGATCAAATTCACATATCCTTTGTGAACTGAGTGACATTTCGGCTGTTGTGCAGTTTCAGTGTTCAATTATCGCGGTTTATCATGGTTGTTGGATACTGCCCCGAGGAAAGAGGTACCGTACTGACACTTGTTGGTATTGTTATTTTAATGTGATGTAGTACAGAATTGTTTGTTCGTCGTAGTTTTCTGTCCATAGATTGGTTTATTATTATTATCATTATTACGTATTTACCATACATCATACAAGAAGTATGGAAGTAGGCAGGGCCGGATTTACCGTAAGGCAAAATAGGCACGTGCCTAGGGGCGCCGCAAAGCGCCCCTTCGGTTAGGCAACCGGCAATGATCTTTACTGGAGGCGCCCTCTTTGCTACGCCTTTAAATGTGCTAAGTTAGGATTATAGCACAGTAGTCTATGCTAAAATAAATATTGAGAAATGAACAGAGACATTTAGAAATAATATCGTGTCTTTGTCGCATGCCCTTCCACTTCGCTCTTCGTTATGCCACTCGACGCCCTTTCGTCCCGGCAAGTGTGAGAGGGGGTGGGGGAGGCAAGCGAGCAGAGCTGTGCTGCGCGCGCTGTTGTTGCGGTAGCAGGGTTTGCTTGCATTGTAGTAACATCGAAGTGCCCCGCGCCCCACCCCCCTTGCCTGAGCTTTGTGCGAGTTCGAGATTGCGTTGTGTTGTTTTGTTGTGATGTGATCTGCAAGTAAATGTTTTAAACTACGGGCAACAAAAAGTTGTCTGGTTACCAAAACCGTGTCCGCAATGCTGAAGAGGATAAGAAATCCAAGGTGACACTATCAAAATGTCTCAAAATAAATGAGATGTTTAGTGGGCGTGTGAATCCTACACCTCCAACGACAAATTCGGATAACAATAACAATTCTTGCTCTGCGGTTCACGACATTGACTGCGATGGAGTTCAGCAACTTGAGGTAAGCTACCGTACACGAATTACTTTACGCAAAGTAGGCCTTTCCCAATAGGCGATTCCTTGATACACTGTTGCACAAAGTGACATACGTAAAAACTCAGACTGGCCTCGAAACCGTACCGTGCCTGCAGAGTATATTAAAAGTTGTTCTTTTTAAATTTACTATGTTTGAAGTGCTCTAATTAATATGGGATTTTCCTTTTCAGCTCCAACAAGCCAAAATTGATGAAAAAGAGAATTACAATTCTAGGCCTACATTTAATTCAAATGACACCTTAGGGGGAGAAAGCAACAAAAATTTAAATTTGGCTCAGCGGACAAACAAAATGTTACGGCCAATGGTGAACCAAAAGAAAGGTTTCTAGGTTTTATGGAGAGCATCGGGCACAAGTCAGAGCAGCTTTTTGATGCAGTAAAAGCTAAGTTGGAAGATCTGGATTTGAAAGTGGAGGATATTCGAGGCCAATCTTACGATAACGCAAGTAATATGTCCGGCGAATATTCCGGGTTGCAAGCTCGAATAGCGGCCTTGAATCCCTTAGCTCTCTATGCACCAGGGGGGTGTAACTTGTATGGATCCGTCGCTTCCGACATCCGCAATATTAATGACGAGTTCCATTAGCGTCCTCAAGAGGCGCTGTTCACCAATGTGTAAGCAAGCCAGGCTTCCTATTGGCTAGTACCCATATGCTTTGCTATTGGTGGAAACCTAATCGTAACTGTGTGAGAAGCAGCCCGGCTGATCTTAAAAATTTGACAGGCACTTGAAGTGATTTAAAGTACATCTTTGTACTCTGTTTTGGTTGGAATTATGGAATGTCAAGTGGTTTATTTCAAGTGGTTAGTTCTGGCGTGGTCTTTACTTAACTGGCAGACACAACTGAAGATTCATCCTGAGAAGCGCGACTCATACATACCTATGGTAAGAAACCCTCACTTTATACACAGTATTATCAATAATCAATAATGGCCCTTTATGGGGTCAAAGATATTAATTGCCGTACTTTAGAAAACTACCCTTGATTTTAAATACGGTAATAACAATTACAGCAATGTAATAACGTTATGTCCGTATTAGTGAGTGTTACTTTCTCTAATACTTCATTTATTTTCTGAAATAAATAAATCAAAAATGAAATCTCTGAATTTGTCTGAAATTGCTGTTAATAAAAAGGCACTGACAGGTTTAAAATGCAACTTTAGCCTAATATTTAGTGTTATTTTTTGACCAATAAGCCCTGCTAAGTTTTAGATAGAGGTACCTCTATTCAAGGAATAGGCCTATATTAGTACTGGTATTACATTTCTTTCATCATGCTCCATGGTAGTATAATCATAGTTTAGCAGTAACAGTGGGTACGGTATCCCGGATTGTGTGGTATTTAAAAATATACTCATTTTAATATTTGTTTTCATTTTACAGAATATGAACATTCCAGGCCACAAGTGTAACATTTGTGAAGTTCACCAAGGAGATGAGGTGGTGAAAATAGAAAAAATAATATTTCACCGCTTTCCCTTGGAAGCAGACAGATGTAGGCAGTGGCTGGAGGTTGTAGGCAGGGAAAGCCTAAAGAAGCCGACGGCCAAACAACTGAGAGGTCGTTATGTTTGTTCGAGGCACTTCTGGCCCGCCAGTTATCCGGGACCCTTGTCAAAGATTTTGTATTCACATGCCGTCCCAGATAGAAGTGAGTAATGTTTTATTATTTGAATTCAATAATTAATATGTGATACCCTGTCTTGAAGGTAAACATGAAGCCCAGCTCTAACATGTAGTGTCTTCCTTATGCACCTTTTTAACCAAGTGCACTAAGTCTAACTGCACACTGAAGCTTGGATAGGCATACCTACACATTGGGTTTTGTGGTTTGAATCCCTGAAGTGTAGACTGTAGAAAAGTATATTCAGTATTGTCTTAATAATCTAGTAAGTGCTTTTAGTAAGAGTAGAGTTTACCTGAACCAAAGTAAAAAAATCCTAAAGTACTGAAATTAGCCAAAATCCTTGGAGAGGCTTATGTTCCAAGCAGATCCAGCCAGGGGCTGGAAACTGTAGAAGATGATGATGACCTGTAGTAATGGTAGGGAAAAAACCTGGAGATGATAAAGTAATAGATGTTAACTCCTCCGCTGTCTGTAACCCACCCAGCCATCCCAAATAGGATCACAACTTATATAGATTAAATTGCAGCTCACTCCGCCATTTTTAGCAACATGTACAGTATTGCCAACCCAACTCATTCGGTACTATATCACATCCGGTATCGTAAAACAAAAGAGCGCTGGCAAGTTAATGCGAAAGTGCGCCAGGTTTCAATTTCAACATGGTTGTGCGAGTTGCCAAACCAATGGTCTTCGCTTCGACCAATAATTGTTAGGTAGCGTTGCCCAATGGGCCGTTTTAACTAATATAAACACCCCTGGTTTTCGTCACGCACAGTGGGGGTAGTCACGCATCAATAATCTTTATCCATACCAATGGTTTTGCCAATTATTTCTTTTTTCACATAATTAAAAAGTTACATGTGTCGTGTAGTGTATTTTGTATCGGATATGTTAGCAACACGATATGACTTCAATATCTAGGCAACAAACATCTGCCGTCGTTCTCCCGTCATTGAAGAAGTTACAAATGAAAACCTTCTTTTAAGCAATATTAGTGATATTTGACAGTATTTTCAATTCCTAATGACTCCCAGAAAGGTATGTGAATGATATATGTACAATCAGGGCTAGATTTGTGACGGTAAACACCTGTACGCCGTACCGAAACCACTGATCGGGGAAAAGTCGAATAACTTGTATAACATAATGTTAAGAACTGTGGAACGTTAGTTAGTTGTGTGTGTTTTCAAACCGAATATATTTAATTTTTTAAATTATGTAAAAAGAAAATAAATCATGTACAATGTTTGAATGGTAGCCTAGTTGGCCTACATTAAAATTTAATATAGGCCAACGGCTATGGTAAGAAAAATGTTACTACAGCAGTCTCAATTTTATTTAAAATTGTAATAAAAATTAGATGGCTATTTTGTCCACTGATTAATTTTTAAAGGTGTTCAGAATAGCGTGAAAATATCATTTTTAGAATTCTATATTTCAATATTCCATAAAGCACCACCACCACCCGGTAGCCTACAGTACCGGAACCTCTTATTTTACAAATCAAGCACTGTGTACAATAATATACCACATTCTAGCCGGCCCCATGGAATGGGGTGCACTCAGCCTCGTGAGGACAATTGAGTAGCAGTCTGACAGTGAGGCAACACCTTGATCACGAAAACCAAGGTTAATGGCTGAGGGGGCCCGGTGCGCTGATCACGTGTCGCCCCAATATCTGCAGGCCAAATGGCTGGGCAGCGATCTCTTGGTAGGCCTAGGCCCTTCATGGGCTGTAGTGCCAGGTGATTTTTTAAATCTACTACATTCTAATTTGGATCCGGTTCTGTTAATCTCCACAATTAATGTGCTTTTCAGTTGACCTATACATTGAGGGGTGGGTCCAATCAGATTAGTGTATTGACTAATCGAAGAGCAATTCTTTTATAGATCCCTGGCAGTGGTCATTAGCACTCCAGAGTCTCTAAAGCCACAATATTTAAAAGGGATGTAAAACCCATGTTATCATGTTCTGTGAGGGGACTTATAATATGGCTAAGTCTGTTGAGTTGGGAGGCCGGTTGGATCCTCAGAAAAGTATCGCCATAGGTTATGCGGTTAGAACAAAATCTTCAATGTTCACCAAATGCCTGAAATTTATTTTTGCTTAGGGATTTCTTTCCCACTTTTTGTCATAAGAGAATTTACTGTCCTTGTTGAATTTGGCCTCTACACCAAGCCCCATCTTATGAATGACTGTCTCATTCAACATTGTTTATGTATGCTAAAGAATGACATTGTCTGGAGTGTGGCGCTCTATGGAAGTGAAACTTGGACTATTGGTGCAGCAGAAAAGAGGAGAATTGAAGCATTTGAAATGTGGTGTTACAGGAGAATGATGAAGATCAGATGGGTAGATAGGGTTACAAACAAAGAGGTATTAAGACGAGTGGGAGAGGAGAGATGTTTCTGGCGACTGCTAATGAAGAGAAGAGATAGGTCGGTAGGACACATACTAAGACACCCAGGAATAGCAAGCTTAGTTATGGAAGGAAGGGTCGAGGACAAGAACTGTAGGGGTAGACCAAGGTTAGAATATGTTAAACAGATTGCCTCGGATGTAGGGTGTGGTAGCTATGTAGAGATGAAACGATTAGCTCAGGACAGGGAGGCATGGAGAGCTGCATCAAACCAGTCAAAAGACTGAAGACTCAAACAACAACAACTTTCCTTACAGGTGTACCAGCACATGCCTCAGGACCTTGCCCCGCCAGATTACTGCAACCTGCTGCAGTAATTCAGAGCACAGCCACTGCTACTCCTGCGGTTGTTATCAGTACCAGCAGTATGCTTACCTCTACTACTGCTTCTACTACTACTATTACTACTTCTACTTACTCTACTACTACTACTGTTACTTCTCCGATTCCTTCTACTAGTACCTCTACTGCTATATCTCCTATTTCTTCACATTCTCACATAATTGACAAGGATAATGCTATGCCACGCACAGTAGAATTCTCTCAATTGCCAGAACAATTCTTGGAAGCAGAAGCCTTGCCTGGGCCTTCAGTACCTATCATTGCTAGGACTCAACTTGCACAGCACACGCCACCTAAGAGAAGAGGGGCTCTCTCTTTAATAGGAGCTCGCACCTATAAAGAGATTACCCCTCGGAAGCGTAAATTGTGCAAGAGAATTCTTATTCAGAAAAGAATGCTGCAACAGCTTCGCAAGAAGTGTAGGAGAGTAAGGCAAGGTAAGAAGGAGGATACCGATATTGCTACTGATAATTTGATTACTACCCTTAATGATGTATTCTCTCGAAACCCTACATTTGCAGCATTACTTGGGGATCTGATTAAGAATGTGTCCAAGTTGGGGAAAGGTAGGCGCTGGAGTCCTACAGCGAAGGCAATTGCTCTGGGGTTGTTCAAACGTAGCCCTAGTTGCTATCGACTTCTACAGAAGATGATCCATATGCCTTCTCGTCGAACCCTTATCAAACTCCTCAATACCTTTCACCTTCCTACTGGCATTGGTAAGGTTTTCTACAATCAGTTGGCTGCCCGAGTCGCAACTATGGCTGACACTCAGAAAATTTGTTCTCTTATCTTTGATGAAATGTCTCTGTCTGCAGGATTGCATTACAACAGGGGTACTGATCAAATTGATGGGTACGAGGACTATGGACACCTAGGGCGTACCAGCCGTGTTGCTGATCATGCCCTGGTGTTCATGGTCTGTGGCCTTCTCAGAAAATGGAAGCAACCTGTTGCTTACTATTTCTGTAAGGGCACAGTACCCACTGAGAAGCTGAAAGTTCTGATAAAGGAAGTCATCCGTGCTTTGCAGAAAGTTGGGTTGGAAATTGTGGCAACTGTGTGTGATCAAGGTCCCACCAATGTTAGGGCAATACGAGAGCTGTGCAGTGAAACCCGTACTGAACGTCCTGGCCCATTCTTGAAGGTAGGAGGAAAGGAGATAGTCACAATCTTTGATCCGCCTCACCTTCTGAAGACTACTCGCAATAATGTATTTCGGCATGGTGTCATTTTTGCACCTGGAGAAAAAGCGGAATGGAAGCATGTGGTTCGATTGTTCAAAATTGATTCCCGGCGGTCAAACCGCAGTTGTCCTAAATTGACAAAAGATCATGTAGAGCCTAAAGGCTATCGAGCAATGCGGGTGAACTTGGCAGCTCAAGTATTCAGTAGTAGTGTTGCTGCTAATATTGAATGCATGTTAGAACGCCCAGTCGAACTGAGTCAAATCACACTGTTAGATCACCCCTATCTGGATGCAGAGGCAAAGCACTTCGGAAAATTCTGTAAAATCATGGATCAGCTAATGGACAGTTTTAATGGTCGCACAAAATTTCCCGAAGGTGGCAAGAAATTGAGATGTTGGCTTACTAATGATTCGGCCCATTTGAAATTTTGGAGTAAAATGATAAGACAGTTGTCAAAATGGAAATTTCCTGGTTCATCAACCAAAGTAGCTCAAGGTTGGATTAATGACATTCGAGCTGTACAAATGCTTTGGAAAAAGCTTTCTCAGAGGGGAGTTGAGGGACTCTGTGTTCGCAATCTCGACCAAGATCCTGCAGAAAACCTTTTCGGAGTAATTCGGCAGCATGGATGTCAGAATACCAACCCCACATGCTGGCAGTTTGTACCAGCCTTAAAAACCAGCATCATCAATAACCTGCTAAGTTCCAAGAGTGGGGAAGGGGGGAACTGTGAAGATGATAACAGGAATTTATTGTGTGATTTATCTCACTTTTTGACCTCGGCTACATTTCCGTCCTCAACATTTTCTTCAGAACAGGATGCACAGTGGTTTTCCGCTGAGGTAGACTCAGTGTTTACCTCAGCGTACAAACACTGTGGTGGGATGTCACAATTGCCAACCCAGGGGCTGAACATCCAGGGTGGACAGGATTGTTCAGCCGCCTACGTTGCTGGCTACCTTGCACGTAAAGTGCTTTGCAAATTCTCCTGCCCTGCTTGTAAGTCTTCCCTGATTTCCCCTTCGCCCCTTCCTGAGCACCGTTTCATCCAGTTGAAGGAAAATGACCCGGAAGATCCTAAGCTGGTGCTGCCTTCTTCGATGCTTACCACCCATGTTTCTGTTGTGACAGAAATATTGTTGTCTAAGCTCGAAGAATGTGCTAATGAAACCCATCTTCTGCAGATGCTGAAAGCATTCATAATCTCGCAGTATGAATGGACTGGTGTAGGATGTGATATTCATGGTTCCAGTGTGGTTGAAGAATTGGTAGCAGTCCTTTGTTTGATGTGGCTATACCACTTCTGCAAGCGAAAGAATGTAGCTCTTCGCCACCACACTGGAGATGGATCAGCACCTCCTGACCGGTTTGATCCTGCTGCTAAGAAAATGAACATACTACTGCACAAGTAATAGAGGAATTCTTCTGTGGAAAGAATTGAAAATTACCTCAGTGATAGCAATATTTGTAAATTTGTAATTGTGTATTACACTACCGGTACCTTGGATTTTATATGCAATTTTTTTTCTATATTATCACTGTCAATATGGAACCACATAAAACATGGCTTCAACCAAGATGAATTTTTCAATCAAGTTTCAATGGGTTAGTTACAGTGGCATGCAGTGGTTACTACAGGTGTCCCAGCTGGTAAGACAAACCTGGGAACCCTGAAATATACCATTCCTTGTTATGCTGTACAGGTACCCACAATGCTGCCATTACTGAACATAATTGAAAGTCAACTTATTAAAAATTGCACATTTACATTGGAAACAACAAACTCACGTGCAGTCTGTAATACTCGCAATTTGCCGCAGTGCCCTCGGTACAGAGTAACCAATATAGACTTGTTATTTGCTGGAAACAAAAACTCAATGTCGGTATGTAATGTGCATCGAAAATGTCTCTATATATCGGACCAAATATTTATATATGGTATTGAATTAGTTATTATCATGTGTATATTTGATTAAATTCACTAGAACAATGTGCAAAGGCACATTAAAGTTGGCAAAATTGTTGCATACTTGACATTTCGTGGCAAGGTTCTGTGTTTGTAGCATTAGCTGGTATCACTTGAACATTTGTGTCATCACCCTGCTAGCCGATTCAAACACGTTACCTCACACTAACACCCCTGCCGTCCCTCAGACTCGTAATGCGAACACGGTTTGAAATGCAGCAAAGTGGAAGAGCCGCGCTACACAGCCTAACTAGCTGAGTCCTAACAGTTAGTGGCGAATTAAGATCTTCCGTTCTCCCGATTCTGAATGTGTTTGAGTAATTACCACAGGAATGAAAAATATGAGTTTGATGCACGCCACTGGTGAGTTAAGAAACAGAGTGAGTTATGCTGGTATGATACAGGAAGAACATGATAGTCATACGAATAAATGAAAAATCTTTCCTCTTTTGAAACTTAAGTCTGGAGATTTCTTTTAAACTAACTACTGAATTTGAGGTAATTTTATATTCTTTTCATCCCATATTCTATTACCAGTTCCTTCACCAGTTTGTAAATATTTGAGTAGGTGTATGCTCTGTGTAAATAAAATGCAGGTGTGGGAACTGAAACTTTTCATCACCTTAGCTGAACACTATTAAATAACAGTACCAGACACTCGCTGGATTTAACAAGTAGTCGCTTGGAGTGGTACTGTCTAGCAGATAGGCCTTACAGCTAACCTAATGGCACATACAGAGGTCATTCCAGTTTTCTTCAAACATATTTGATGAAAATTAGTGCTACAGAAGTAAATAAACTGAGATGTATGCCAATTCTTCCAAGTAAAGCTCATAATCTGCAATAGAAGCGAGTGAAAACATGGAATAAGATCAATGTGTTTATGGGCCGGCAAAAAGGATCCATTATGCATTGCTTACCAGATAATACAATCTCTTAGGTCATCGAGCTGTAACTGTAAGGCCTATGTGGTAGGGAGGGCCCCTAAATGTGACAGCAAAGGGTGCATTGTAATAGTATCTCCTTATTCAGTTAAGTTTTGGTATTATTTCTTTACTGGCATGTCCTTGTCAACTGTACTGAGGTTTTCAATTGCAGAGTAAGGTTATGATAATTTTGAGAAACCAAGTCATCCTCGCAAATTATTAGAAAATTGGAGAAGGCACATAAGCACCCTTGTGCCTCGATGAATGAGAGTGAGGAATGTCCTGAAACATGTTACCTGAGTAATATGTGGTGAATTTCATTGAATGAGGCACTACCTCATATTAATCTGTGTGTGGTTTTGAAGTCATTTTTCACTATTGCCTGTACAAACTAGCGGGATGCCTGACGGAAATTTATAAATTGATAGTCCTGTTTTATTCTGCAATTCCATTCCTGTGTCCTTATGTACAGAATTATGTGAGTTGTGATTTCCTTGTATATTTATTTTTTCCTATCTGTATCTATTTATGTACCGGTACGGTATGCTTATTCTATTTAATGAACAGTAATTCCAGAGGATAAGTGCATTGTTCCATGTATTTATTCTAATTTCCTTGTCAAATCACTCTTGGTTCATGATGAATTTTTTTCTCTCTGTATATGGACATAACTCCAAAAATCTCCTAATGAGAATTACTTCACTCTAGAATTATAAATTATGGAAGTCCAATTTCCTTTTTTTACAGTCCATTCCCAAAGTGGGACTGCAACAGCCTGGAGTGATACTGGATAGCAGATAGGCCTTACGACTAATCTAACGGAACATACAGAGGTCAATATAGTTTTCTTCAAACTTTTAGTGCTACGGAAGGAAATAAATTGAGGCATAAAGCATGTAAATCTCATAATCTGCAATTTGAAGTGACTGAAAACATGGAATATGAACAATATGTTTGCTGTGAAAAATGTATTCATCATTCGAAGTTTCTCAGTGTAGTGGAGAAACTTTCACTTTTTATTTCATTATAAATACATTTCTGTAGCGGACTCCTTAGGTATAATATGTTTCAGCATCAACTAATTTTATTTATTTTATATGTTTTCAAACAATGTACGATAATGTGTATGATTATGTATCATTTCTTTATTTGGTAAGAAACCATAAGAGTTATACTTTTGCAGCTTCCTTCCTCTCTAAATTTGCCTGCCCAAGTGTTGACATAACAAATAATGTATAATTTTATTAATTTATATCTGTATGTAAAATAGAATATAATATATTTTTGTACAGTATATAACTTTTTTTTCATTTTGATGTTATAATATCAATCCTACACACAGCCTAATGGCCTCAGTTCCTTTACCTTATTATGTACTTCATTGAACGTGGGATTAATATTTCAATGTGTGCTAGCCTTGGTGTTCTGTTCCAATGCCATTTTATTTATTTGTGTTGTGATCTGGTTAAACTCAGTGTAGCCTACTCTTCAGAAATTATTAGCTCTTATTGAAGAATATTTTAATGAGGTGCTTAATTACATACTGAGAGTACCATACTGAACTGTAGTTATTGGTTTGACAATACTACTGTACATGAATTGCACCAGTATTATGTACAAAGTAGCCTACATTGAAAGGGAGAATGGCAATTCAATTGTAGAAAACCCATAATATTTTTGGCACACAGAAAGAACATTGTGAGGTTTGAAGCCATTTTTCAGTGTTGCCTAAGTAAACAAAAGTTTGGTGCTTTTCAGTCGGTCAACACGAATGTACCCAAATAGAGCTGGGTTATGCCCTAATTCTGAAATAAATTACATGAGATTAATAAATAAAAAATAAAAAAATAATTAATCTCATATAATTTATTTCAGGATTAGGGCATAACCCAGCTCTATTTGGGTACATTCGTGTTGACTGACTGGAAAGCACCAAACTTTTGTTTTGTACACAGAAAGAAATAAACAAAGGGAGGGGGGGGGGGGGAGGGGCGGAAGGAATGGGGGGGGGGGGCTAACCGAAGATTGCGGTTCAAATTTCCCGCGCGATAAATTTAGTTCCATTAGCGTCCTCAGGAGGCGCTACAGTGCATGCGTGCGCAACGGCGTGTGGGCGGTGGGCGTGATCGGAATTGAATTCAAAGCTGGAGTAACCGTTCTTACCCATATTCTTTGCTATGCACCATGCTCACTCCATTCACTAAATTTGGTTGGAACTCATGCCGCTGAATCTTGTTCAGAATCTGTAAGGTATTTTTTAACAGCTCAAGAACTGTACAACGTTTTTACTGCTTCGACCTGCCGATGGAAAATTTTAAAGAACTTTATTGCGCGCGTACTATAAAGCCCGTCAGTGACTCGGGGGTCGGCACGATATGACGCTTGTCAAGCTCTGAGGGAAGGCTGGTGTGGCGTCGTGGCAGCTCTTGAGAGTATTCACGAAGACAGAAATCAAAAGGCAAACACTCGAAGTGAATTAAGAGGTAGCTTAAAAGTAGCCAATTTTTACTTCATCTTTACAGAAGATGATTGATTTTCTTAAAGTAAGACTTAACGTTCAAAATGATTTCAAAATGACTTAATAATTTTCAACAATAAAAGGCAACAGCAACAGCAAAATAAATAATGATCCAAGGGTGAATTCTCCAATATTTACCTAGAGGCCCTGATAATATAACCATCCACTATACTTAAGTTGGCTTAAGTAGGTTTTGGGAAGAAGCCTCCATGGCTTAGGCGGCAGCACGCTGGCCTCTCACCGCTGGGTCCGTGGTTCAAATCCCGGCCACTCCATGTGAGATCTGTGCTGGACAAAACGGAGGCAGACAGGTTTTTCTCCGGGTACTCCGGTTTTCCCTGTCAAAATTTCATTCCAGCAACACTATCATTTCATTTCATCTGTCATTCATTTAATCATTGCCCCAGAGGAGTGCGTCAGGCCTCGGCAGCCGGCACAGTCCATATCCTCGCCGCTCGATGGGGGCTTCATTCATTCCATTCCTGACCCGGTCGGAGACTGGAAGCAGGTTGTGGGTTTTCATTTTCAAGTAGGTTTTGGGAACACTCAGTTCTGCAAACATTTGTTAAATAAACCCCCAGAAACATAAGATCATATTTTCATGCAACTGAATTGAACTGAATTTGTCCTGGTAGTTATGTTGATCTGGAATTTCAACTGAAAATAGTATAACATTTCAAGTTGAAGGATTAAAGTATCTTACTCTAAAACCTCGTTTCTTAGCCCTTCTAAAACAGGCTGCAAGTAAATTTTGGATAATGTAGCCTACCGTACTGAATTTTTCAGTGTCGCCTGTAGTGTAAAGGGATGCATTTTGAAAGTGTTCCAAACATAGACCTGGACATCCTAAATGGTAGGCCTGCAACAAGCATAGCAGCTCCAACATTCCAAAGCATGTGAGGATTTGGTTATGTGCATGACCGACATTACTCTCAAAATAAATTCAAGCCTATTCAAAGCTACTTGTCAAAGTAATCATATTTTCACTGTACAGTCGAATACCATATCAAAGGTGTCAACCAATTGCATTAAATCGGATCTGTTACAATTTATTTGTGCTCATTTGTGGAGTTCTGTAATTTTTGGGAAGCGAATTTGCTTCTTGGTGTTCTTAATCAGTTATGAAATTTAATGAGTTTTTTCCCTGTCTGTTGAAGGATTTTTCTACAAACAGTTCAACTTGAACGGCCTACCAACGAGAGATCCACATGAAGATGTTGCAGCAATTGTGAGTGTTTTTTTGTTGTTGTTTTGTTTTGTTTTTCAAGCACAATGAAGTATTAACACTCTGCAATTTTTCTGGGTTTATGCCGTGTCTTGTGTGGGGTCCAGGCATGGACACCAAGAGTCTGCTGATGAGCCAGCTTTGTGTTCCTAAGCAAAACCCCACACAAGACATGACACAAGGTAAATGCACCAATAGTCGTCATGTTAAGACAGATTTAGTCAAGAAAATATATATTCCTTATACATTTTGGTAAATTTAATCAACAAAAGCACTGTACCTATCCTCAAACACTAGGAAACTCTCAATATCAAAAATATTCGTTTTAGGAAAAATAACGTACTTTTTTAAAAAGTGTGTTTTTACGCTTTTTTGGAGTTTTCCTATATTTGTCACCCGTTTGCACCAATTGCTGTCACATTGTTAGTTTTCCTTGTCTGCTGTTTATAATGCATTTCTCTCAATTGTTGCATAAGACACCGATTTATCGACATGGAGGCTAACATTTACGAATAAAACAGTACCAATGATCATGTTTTTTTAATACAAAACAAAATATTTTTAAAAAAATCAACAGCATTGGGAATTGGGAATGGTGGGTAGCAGACATACGGGCATTAAAATATCGTAATTCTGCTCTAAACACATTATTATAAGTTATATTTCTATTAACTTAAAGTGCATTAGAAATATAATAATAGAAATTGGAACAATATAAACACAAGAAGGTGTTCAAGAGTGAATGGTTATTTTCCAGGCTGTTATGTCGATGTCTATTTTTATTTTGCGGGGGGAGGGGAGGCGTAGTCACATAAAAAGTGAGACCCCGGCGTAACAGCCCGGAAAATGACCATTCGCCAAGGCCTAACACCTCAAATCATAACTTAAGCTACGCTTCTTTTTCCGTAGTAAAGAGAAAAAAAATATTGTAAACTTTGTAAATTTTAAATGAACACAGTAAGTAGAAATATAAACTGCTCAACATTAAAATAACTGCATACAGTATTTAAAAAAGACGAAATATTTACACATAGTAATGAGGCTATCTTATGAACCCAGCTAGCTGTATTCAGATTTCATTCACATCAACAGAACCACTGAACAGGTACCGCATTCTGGCACCTTGTTGCCTCATTGTTGGACTTGGCAAAACTCCAAGTATTTGCGATTTTTTAATGTAAGATACATCTTCCTCTCGGGGAACAAACACTTTCTTTGTACTGTCTTGGGCTCTCATACCCATTACCTCCACATCTTTCCCTTCAATATCTTCACTATACAAACGTATCAGTACCTCGTAGCTCCTCTCTTTCCTCCAACAAATGTCACTAGAACAAAACAACCAGGCCGTGAATTTTGATTGCTCAGTTTCTGAATTTGGAGTTCATTCTCATCTTCTGATGCAGTCAACTCATCAGAAGATGCTAAAGGAACGATGCCATCATCTTCGTCTGATGAAGAATCGGTTGTTTCTTCCCTAGGTTTCTTAGGTTTGGTCTTCTGCTGTTCCTTCTCCAACCTTTTCCTTGTTCGCTCTGCTGCTCTTTCTTCCTTTCTCTGTTGTTCCTCCACCTTCTTCTTTTCTTTGCAAGAAAAGTATTCCTGCCATGCTTTAGAACTGGCAACTGCAGGAACCTTCTCTCGTTGTGTCCCTCTTGGTCTTTTTCAAATTTCATGAACCAGGCCAAAACAAAGCCTGTTTAAAGGGGGAGGGAATGTTTTGTCCTGGGACAGATTCTTGCCTAGAAGGGCGGGTTGGCATTGCAGATTGGTCTTGGAAGGATGTACTAGGAAGAAGATCCATTCTAGGTGTGTCTACGATCGAGGGTGTAGAAGGGCGGGTTGGCGTTGCAGATTGGAAGGATGTACTAGGAAGAGGATCCGTTCTAGGGGTGTCTACGATCGGGGGAGTATCTTGGAAAGTCAAATTTTCGATCTATGTTGAAGTCTGTGGCTCTTCGTATTGTGCGCTCAGGCTGCATTGGACATGTTCGGGAGGTTTCAGTAATTTCCAGAAATTGAATAAAGATTCATCCTTCACATCTCCGAGCCAAATGTCTCCTCCTGTTTCAAAAGAAGCGAGTTTTTCTTCTCCCAAATAAGTGGGCAACATACAAGAAAATCGGCGTCTTTCAGTTTCAATTTCGTGGTCGGACTCTGGGGTTGCAGATGTAGCTATAGCAGCTTAAGTAGGAGTAGTGGGAATGTTTGACACAATCTTATCCACATCTACTGCCTCAGGATTCCAAGGAAAAATACCACAGTTCCTGAAGGCACTTTCTAAATTTTCGAGACTCACTGATGTTGCAATTGTTGTAGCCAAAAGTTTCGAAAAATCCTTCTTCTTCAGTGCAGTATCTTCGCTATTAGCAACCCTCTGAATTCGCCACTCATGTACACTTTTCTTCCAGGCAGTCTTTAGTGGCTTAAAAACCCCTACATCCATGGGTTGAAGTACGTGTGTAAAGCGACCAAAACAATTCCATAATCCTCACAAAATGTACTAGTATGTATTGTCAAGTATGAGGAGTGCCCGTCTATGAATAGAATGACAGGGAGAGGGGAATCTCTTTCTCAACCAACCAAGGATGAAATATGTTACTGAGAAATTCGTAAAACACTTCCCCCGCCATCCACCCATTTGGCGATTTGCCAATGCCCCAGCGGCAATGATGTCTTGCGGCAGACATTCATACTTGAACACTACAAGGGAAGGAGAAATATCGCCGTGGGCATTGCCTGTTACAAGTACCGTTAAGTATTCTTTCTCATCCGAATTCACTTGCTGATACAGTATATTGTCTTGTCACCCTTGTTCGCCAGCACTTTGTTACCTTTCGGATTGAGAAAGAAAGCTGTCTCATCTGCTTTGAACAGTCGCCGAGGGTCTGACAAAATAGACTGTAAGTCGTTTTCCACCAAATAGCTGTAGTCTTCTGAAAACCTGGTTTTAATTTGATGTTCTGTAATTGCAGCACGGCTTACTGTCCAATTTTGAGGGGTTCGTAAAGATAGACCTTGATTTCTTTTTAGGAAAGATTCACACCATTTTCTTCCTGGCCGCCTATCTTTGAAAGGAAAGTCCCTCTTCAATTCTTGTGTGAGGCACTGGACGCTATTTTGCAAATCGTCCTTTGTAACTGGGAACCCCGCTTTTCCTAGTGAGATTCCCATTGAACTAACACAGCCTCTTCTTCCTTTGTTAAAAAGGAACTTGGCCCCATCTTCCTCTCTCTAGGAGATTTTCCTTTAATTTTGTCTGAGAGGGTGTTTCTCGGAACACCATTCCTCTCCACGGCCTTTTTAATTCTCATGCCGTCCTCCACAACGGCTTTAATAGCAGCTTCCATTTGCTGAATATCATAATTCAGAAATGTGCGTTTCGACATATTGCCTGAAAACAAATATCTAGTCTTAGAATAATATAATATTTTTCATCTCAATTAAAAATTTAAAAAATCCCCTGTACCACGCCTAGCCAAAAAAAACTATGCTTACTGAGGTGCGGCCGTCGAGAAGAGAGACCTACGTAATAATAACAATACACTGTAAATGTTTATTGGTTGCGAAACATTAACGCAAACTTTAACATTATCGTGCACTAGTGTTCGTCACGCATGTGCTCTTAAGATCGTCAGCTATGACGACTACTGGACACGATGATCAAATGATAATTTAATTAATACAGGGTGCTTCAGAGCTACATTATAAGTATATTGCCACTGTTAGTTAGGTCTTACATGGAGAAATGACAGTGTGCCAGTTTTCATCATAAATGACAAGCATTGGTGAAGTGCGTTGTTTTTTTTTTTAATCCAGTGTTCGTCACCAGCATTTCTAACAATACTAGGCACGTGAGCACGAAATAACAAATCACATATGTTACAGAAACAATTACCAACTATATCACGCATTTGTAACATTTTAAAATGTCAGACATAACACGTATGCACATAATTAAATCACTTACCTGCTTAGCACATGCGAGAACGATATGCCGCGTGATGACAGTTCAACTCACAGGAGATGTTTGAGGCTGGGAATCACCTATTACATCACATGCATGATATCGCAAAGTTGCTCCTTTTCGGCAACGGAGGTGTGACGAATCTCATGACTTTGTGTGTTGAGAAAGACCCGTTGACATGTTTATTATTTGTACTTATATACGAGAGTGATGACTATTGGCTCAGTGGCGAAAACCAGTACAGTTACCTTAAACCTAGAAAAATTGCTGTGTTTTAATTCACTGGCTGTGAAAGCCAATATACCATCTTTTTTGGAAGCCTTCATAGGGAGGTTAAGGCTACTTGAACTTTTAACTCTTGCAGTAAAGAGGTGCAGGTGTGCTTCATAAAAAGGGAGGTAGCGCGCAGTTCGCTACTCCTGTGAGGGTAAAAAAGTTTAAAAAATGACCTATAAAATGTCTGCAAAAATCCCAAGAAATTACCCGAAAACTTTAAAAAATGACCTAAAATTTGAATGAAACTGACATAATTTCATCACACAAAGCAAACAGACTTTGCCATTGTATGTTGAAATGATTTTAATAGGTATCTAATATAATTTAAATATTATTTGACAAATACAAATTATTTGCACACAAATACTGGTTATTATTTTAGTCTAGTGTGTCTCCTGGAATGTGGATATTCCGAGAAATATGGGTTGAACAAAGTTGTGAAGATTTCCATGTCTTCGTATTCATCCTCACTTTCAGTTTCATTAATATCCAGTAAGATAGGCAAATTATGCATCATAAACCATTATAAATGTGAGAAAATGACTCAAAACATATAAAATATTCTAATAAATTCCATAAAATGACATAATAATGACGTGAAAAGCGAGAAAATAACCTAAAATGAAATACCGTACTTAGAAAAATTACGAAAAAAATTACTTAATAAATATGCATTTCTGTAAAGTGGGGGACATGAGCAGGATTTGTATATAGGTTAGCAATGTCTGTGGTGAAGAATTTAAAAGATGACATGTCATCAGATTCTGGGCCCTGGTCATGATCATGTTTAAAGTCAATACTATTAGTATCAGATTGGATGAGAGAAGGCAGCCTTGTTTCATTCATCCCAGTCGTTCATCTTTATAGGGTCCATAAGCACCCATACGTGCTGGCAGAGGCGGCACCCCATGGCTGTACTGTTAAGCGAGCTCGATGTGACACAGTTCTGATAGGGGATGTCATCTTGTTTATTTAGCTTGCCACGGTGGGTGAGTGGATAGCGTGTCGGTCTACTAACCCCAAGATTGCAGGTTCGCTCCTGGCCTTGGTAAGTGATTTTTGAAAGGCAGCAAAAATACTACACGCATGTCATACGATGTTGGCATGTCAAAGAACCCATTTGAATTCAGTAGGCTGTATTCATAATGGCAAAATTATTCCCGGGAGTTTCCGCCAACACAAAGTTCCTCATTTCTCTACTAGAAAGCGCTATAGTGTTCAAGGAGCTTAGATATCTAACCTCCTTGACTTTCATAGTGATTCAAGGAACAACGAAATTCGACGTACAAGCTACCCTCTGGGTGTCAAGTTACAAAGCTTGCACCCAGCACCCGAGACCATACGATATTATTATTATCTTGTTTTTGTTTAAACACATTTTATAAACAAATAAATATATAAACCTACTACGTTGTCGTAGGAAGGCGGAGAGGTGATACTCCGACGTGGCGCGTCCCAGGTGGCGGATAGGGGGGTCCTCACCAGTTTTGCTGGCGGACTTGAGCGAAATAAAATAGCTCTCGCGGACCAAACACACTCCCATTTCTCATCAATCATCCTATCATATTCCATTCATCACCTTTCCAGATCACATCTGGAATTGTAATCCCTGACTACGGTCAGATCATGGGTCCTAGACCAGACAATCAACTCAAGTATGAACAGTCTTCTAATGAACTCTTCCACCGCAAGGCACCATTCGGATACGGTGGGGTGCCGCGTAGAAGAGTCAGGTGAGTCGGAGCGCCTGGAAACCCGAAAGTCCAAATACAAACTCAAAATTAACAAACATAGGGAATTTTCATTCTTTGCAACATTAAACATAAATTCGTTAATTAAAATTGGAAAACTTAGGCATTTAACCGATATATTGGACCAACACAAGATCTTAATAACAGCACTTCAAGAACTTAGAAACACAGATCAAGACCCCATTGAATCTGGAGGATACCGTCTCTACAAGGGACCTCCAGGACCAATTTGGTATGGGATTTTTAGTACATACCAGTATTATTGATTCAGTGGAAGACTTTTCGTCGAACTCATCAAGGTTAGCAACTTTAACAATTAGGACAGGAAACAAAATATACTCTTTGATAAACGTTCATGCCCCAACTAATGACAAGAATGTCAAAAAATTTAGAGATGAAACGGACAATTTTTGGGAAGAACTTGCCTTACTAATATCAAACATTCCAGATACTCATGTTAAAATCTTGCTTGGGGATTTTAATGCAAAAATTGGTCAAGAAAGAAAATTTCGTCCAATAGTAGGTAAGTGGCCAGCTCACAAATTCACTAACAAGAATGGTCAAAGATTAATCACCCTTTGTGAAGAACATGGCCTACGTCTCGAAACTACTAGATTTAAGCGAAGACCACAGAAACTTATGACCTGGAAATGCCCTAATAGTGCACTAGGGGAATTCCAGATAGACCATGTTGCAATGGATAAAAAGTTCTACAAAGAAATATATAACGTGAAGGTACTACGTGGGGTCGATGTTGACTCTGATCATTATATATCCAAGATAAAGATCAAGTTAACTCCACGACGTAATCAAAAATCGTCAAACTCGACCGTGCAAAGGCAATATGACCCAAGTTATTTAATAAATAATGTGTCCTATAAGGAAAAGTCTAAAACTCTCTTAAGTGACAAGCTAGAAACGATGGTTGACACACTGAAAACCGTTGCTGTCGAAATTGCCCCTATTAGGAAAAGGAAAAAGCATGCATGGTGGAATGCGGAATGTGATGCTGCAATTCGGAAAAGACACACAGCATGGCTCAATGATCAGCAAAAGAGGACCACACAATCGCGAGAAGAATTAACCATTGTTCGAAGGGAAACTGCCAAAGAAATTAGGAGAATTAAAAGAGAAAATCAAAAAAAGTCCATACAAATTATTGATGATTCCTTTAAGCAACACAAAACAAGGGACTATTACAGGACATTTCGTCAATATCATTCTAAATACAGCCCTCCTACACTATTAATGAAAGATAAATCAGGTAAACTAGCCCACAATGATACTGATAATGCTAAAATTCTAGCAGATTATTTTAGAGAACTACTAAATGCTGATGAACCTAAGGAATATCTTGATTTTGAGCCTAATCCAAAAAATAAAACAAATTTACAGAACATTATTCCTCCTGACTTGACAGAAGTATGTGCAGCGATTAATTGGCTCAAAAATTATAGAACAGCAGGAGAGAATTCATTGGTAGCAGAACTATGGAAATATGCAAATGAACAAACCATCTCCAACCTCCATAAACGCCTCATCGATGTATGGAATTCGGAACAAATACCAGAGGAATGGAGAATGGCTGTATTCCACCCAATTCATAAAAAGGGCGATAGATCAGACGCGAACAACTACCGTGGGATTTCTTTGCTTGATGTAACACACAAGATTCTATCTAGAATTATCTTGACAAGAATTCAACAACAACTCGACCAAGAACTAGGAGAATATCAAGGAGGGTTCCGACCAGGTCGCAGCTGTTCGGATCAGATCATCAGTCTGAAATGGATAATGAAATATCATAGAATGAGACAAAAGGATTTGGTCATTACTTTTGTGGATTTTAAGAAAGCTTATGACAGTATCCATCGAGGGTCATTACTTAACATCCTTAGGGAATTTGCGTTACATCAAAAGCTTATCAACCTCATCGGCGTTACTTTGAAAGATACTAAATCAAAGGTTAAATTTCGAGGCGCCTTGTCTGAACCATTTGATATCCGGACTGGACTTCGACAGGGAGATGGTCTATCACTGTTATTATTTAATTGTGTTCTTGAAAAGATCATGCGTGAGTGGAACAAAACTTGTCCTCCAAATGTAAAGATTGGTACTAATATAAAACTGAATTGCTTGGCCTTTGCGGATGACCTTGCACTGCTTGCAACCAGTATAGATGAGGCTAAACACCAAATTGAAGAACTTGGGTCTATTGCAGCAAAAGTAGGACTTCAAATTTCATTTGAAAAGACTGAAATCATGGCATCCTTTGATGTGGAAACACAAGCTATTACATTGATCAACAATAAAGAAATTAAAGTTGTACTTAAATTTAAATATTTAGGAGAGATTATAACATGGAATTTGAATGAGAAAGCGTCAATCGAAAATAGAACAACAAAGTTAAGACAAGCGCAATACATTACTTGGTCTAGTTAAAAAACAAAATCACTCTCCATAAATGCCAAATTACGACATTACGAATCAGTTATTAAACCGGAAGCAATATATGCTTGTGAAACACTTTTCAAGTTAAACACTCGAGCAGTTACTGACACATTACAGAAGATTGATAGAAGAATTCTCAGAACTATAATTAATAAAAAACATCAGGTGGATGGTCAATGGCGTCGATTACCAAATGAAGTGGTTTATAAAGAAACTGAGTCTATAGTCGATACTATGCGAAAAAGGCGAATTGCTTTTTTTTGTTGTCATATCTCACGCCTGCCGGATACCAGACAATTAAAAGTATTATTTAATTATTTTTTCAAAAGTAAAACAAAGAACTCTTGGTTTATGGAAATTCAAAATGATCTGGATGAACTCGGCTTGACAATGTCCCAAATTGCTAACAAAGATGAGAAGAATATCTTGAAAAACAAGAACATCCGACTTCCCTTAAAAACCTTTACCCGCAAAACTTACACCATAAGCGATGCAGAGAGAGCGGCAAGGTCGACTAGAATGAAAATGTTTTGGGAAAAGAAGAAAAATAAGAAGCTGAATCATTAATATTGTTTTTTGAGATATGTATATACTTGTTTTGGTTAAGTGCTCCAATGCGGGCGTAACATAAGTAAATAAATAAATATATTTAAATTCGCTTTTCAAGAAATGCAAGATTTTTCCTGTACTATTCAGACGATTTGGAAGATTTTGGCACAAACTGCAACTTCTAACTCCCCCTGGTTTAAGAGCTTGAGTTTTGTGAAACATACACCTTAGTATTTTATATAATACTAGCGGACCTATGATAGTGTGTGTATGGAGAAGGTTTGGAAAGCAATGGAAAACATGGGAGTGGAAAGAGGGACTGTAGGCAGAGTGAAGGAGATGTATTGTGAAAGTGTGAGTTGTGTGAAAGTTGGAGGGGAAAGAACAGACTGGTTCAGACAAATGAGTGGCCTGAAACAGGGTAGAGCGCTGTCACCCCTTCTCTTTATTGTGGTTATGGACGAGGTAATGACACGGATAGCAGGAAAGATAGGAGAAGATAAGATGAAAGCAATGGTGTTTGCAGATGATCTCATGGTCTGGGGAAACAAGGAGGAGGAAATTCAGGAGCAACTGAAGGCTTGGGAAGAAACAGTGGGAGAGTACGGATGGAAGTTCAACATCAGTAAATGTGAGATCCTGTTAACGACCAGGAAAAAGGACAGACCAATGAGTGGGATAACACTTGGAGGTGGACAGCTGAAGAAGGTGGAAAGTCTCAAGTACTTGGGAAGTATAGTGGAGGAAAATGGGAGAAATGACAAAGAAATTACGGAACGTGGCAGACAGGCAGAAGCATTTCTGAGAAGCATTAGGAGCTTAGTGTGGAATAAAGATGTCCCACAAATAAGGAAGGAAGTGTTATACAGAAGCTACTATATCCCGATACTGACCTATGCTTCAGAAACGTGGACAATGAAGAAAAGAGACATAAGCAGAATACAGGCAGGTGAAATGAAGTTCCTGCGAAGTAGGATCGGAGTAACAAGAAGAGACAGGGTGAGGAATGAAAGGGTCAGGGAAATGGTGAAAGAGGAGCCCTTGCAAGGTAGAATTGAGACATCAAGACTGAGGTGGTATGGACACTTAAATAGAATGGATGAGAAGAAGATTCCCAAGAGGATACATGAGATGCAGATGCAGAAGAAACGACCAAGGGGAAGACCAAGAGGTAGATGGCTGAAAGGAGTGGAGGAATGTGTCAAGAAGAGAGGCGAGGACTGGACCAGAGTGACAGCGGAGAGGTGGTGGGAAGAAAGGACTAAGTGGCGAGACTTATGTTCCAAACAGACCCAGCCTGGGGCTGGAAGGTGTACAAGATGATGTTGATGACTAGCGGACCCGTGCGAGAACTCTCGCATAGTGGATTGTGTGTGCTCCATGTGTACAGACTACCCGCTCGGTTTAGTGCTCTGCGGGCTGTAGACGACAGATTTCTTGCAGGGGCTATCGTCTTGTTTTGTTTAAAAGCACTTTATAAACAAATAAATTATTTCTGTTGACTTTTCAAGAAATGCAAGATTTTTCCTGTACTATTGAGACGATTTGGAAGATTTTGGTACAAACCACACCTAATAACTCCTTCTGGTTTAGGAGCTTGAGTTTTGTGATACATACACCTTATTCTTAGCATATTACATAATAAGGTATACAGTGTATGTTAATATTTATTTGCTTGTTAGACTTGGCATTGTTTTATTTTCTAGCCCGAGCCACCTGTAAAAAGACGGGCGTTGGTATTCATCCGCCATAAGGGAGACATTCTGCTTATACGTAATAAGAAGGATGGATTGATAACAGGAATTGGAGGAGAATTAAATCCAGGGGAGACTCCATATGATGCAGCTGAAAGGTATCATGTTCCATTGAATAATTGCAGCCATTTTTTTTTTATAACTGCTAAGTTGTTAGTTTGCCTGTCATATGCACTGGATTTACATTCTGTCAAGTTAACCATATAATTAGTATGCATCTGATTGAGACTTTCACAACCAAATTTTGGTAGATACACTTGCTATCGTGCAACACTATACCATGGTATAAAGCTATTTGTAGATACAGTCAAGTGGCCGTCCTTTTAGTAGTTTTCCACCGTTCCCCCCGCCATTTCCAACTTCAAGCAAATGCTGGTACATTCTAATAAGCCACAGCCAATTTCTTCCCATGCCTTACCCAATTACTTTCATCTTACGAGGCATGTCCAGAAAGTAAACTTCGTGATCGCTGACAAGGGTCTTGCGAAAACCAGCATTGTCACAAATCCTTTTGGTTGATGGACATCAGATTGAGCGAGTCACGAGTTTGGTTTAGCTTATTTAGGACAGAATATGAACGAGATTTGGGATCCTTTTGTTGAAATAAGATGGCGTATAGAGAAGGCTAGATCCATCTTTATGACAACGAAACAACTACTAAGCTGTCTAGATCTCAGTATGACACTTAAGAAAAGAATTGTGAAGTGTTATGTTGTGTCCGCCCTTCTTTATGGTGTTGAAGCTTGGACCTTGTCGGTAGGTACAGAAAAGAAGATTCGAGCTTTTGAATGTGGATATATGGGCGGATTCTTAAAATCTTGTGGACAGAACATGTGAGTAATGCCGAGGTTCTTCAGCGTGTGAGCAGACAACCTGAGCTGTTAAACACAATTAAGAAAAGGAAATTGGAATACTTGGGACACATGATGAGGAATCCAAAATACCGTCTGCTGCAAGTTATACTTCGGGGTAAAATTGAAGGTCAGCATGGACCCGGAAGGAGACGAATAACTTGGATGGATAATTTACGAACATGGTTTGGGTTGTCTTCCACAGAACTCTTCAGGATTGCACAGGATAAGAAGGTGTTAGCCATGGTGGTAGCCAACGTCCGTATCGGATGAGGCAGAAGAGGAAGAAAGTAAACTTTGTTAGGCGGGACATTTGCACATGCGTATTACATCTATGATGTAGCAAGCATATGCCAGCCGGATAGGTCCCGCGTGGACCAGTAGCGACCCAAAATGGGGGCTCTTATTCCTTCTCCCGCCGCGTGTGAAACAATGCGGAAATTGCGTCATGCCATTCAAAACAAGAGGTGTGGAATGCTTACTGCCGGTGTTGTGCTGCTCCATTACAATGCTCGTCCACATACGGCTCGGCACACAATAACTGTTCTGCAGGAGTTCGGTTGGATGGTCGAAGTGGAACGGCCAGGAGGCAATATGCACTTGCCACAGCGGTTTCCAAGCGAGCATCAAAGACGTAACGTAGCACCAAGAGCTCGTGTGTTCGAGAGTTTTGCATCAATGTCTGCCAGTGCAGGCTTCAATAATGATGATGATGATGATGATGATGAAATGACGAATATTCATACGGAGACCAGTCAGACTCACAGACGCAACATAAACACACATACAAGCACATCGCCGAGTAGAGATGTCTGCAAAACATGTGATGGTTCATTCGATGAGGACCTTGATGGTGAATCCTGGATTCAATGTACAGGATATCTGGATTGGTATCATGATAATTGCCGAGGCCTGAAGTGATATCGACTGAACTTTAAATGTAACGAGTGCAGTGAAAAATGAATTAAAATAAGTATTAAATAATATCTGAAGATTGTTAAGTTAAACGCTGTTAATTTTAAAAAAATAACACTATTGCCAAATTGAACAAGTACTATTGCCAAATTACCCTCGAGACTTGCCAATTTACACGAGTGTGTTTTCCTTCATTGTAATAAAATTGAGGCATTTCTTGCATTTAGCTTTTGTTTTAAAATATAGATTCTCATGAGGAAATGTCTGAATGTAAGTATTTTATGTACCAAATTATGAAAATATGTTTTGTCTTATTAAAACCAGTCCAATTGTTAAACTTGCTGCCAAATTTGCCGTGTCTCCCCTACATGCTGTGAAGGCCATAGGTTGGAAACGTAGACCATCCTCCTGGATCTGCCAAGAGGGCAATTTTTGAAAAAGGAGAGCAATATCTCTCATAGTACAGCGAGGTCCTTCTGTAAATGACCGAACCTTGCATGGGCCGTGTGGCGGGCGAGCCACTGTATGTAGCAGTCTATATTATGTTAAATTATACGCCAATCAGTACTTACACAAATATATCTATTATATAATGTACATGTTTCGACCTAACATTGAGGTCTTCTTTAGTTCAATTAATATTGCAATCAATTAAGAATAAACTAAAATAGATGTACTTAAGTTTAATGTAGGATTGATGTGAAAAATGTTATGAGATCAATTGTAATAAAAAGAATGAAACAAAATAATAAAATTTAATATCCTTACAATGTAATCTATTAAATGTAACTAGATAAAATATAATATATTGGGCTTTACATTAAATTTTGAAAATATAGTTAGAAAAATAAGAAATTTTGTTAAAGTAAGTGTAAATAAAATATAAAAAATTACATAATTTAGAAAAACAAGTGCCGAATATCAACAAAAATTTAACTTAGTGCTTGAAATGAAACTAAATCTTCTTCCGAAATATGGAATGTGAATTTTGTATCAGGCGCCAACCAGTTCTTCTCTGACATAATACTTTCCATCAATTAGGTTGACAATTCAAATGATGCAAATCTTCTCTGTCATAATATTTTCCAATCAATTAGGTTGATAATTCAAACGACGCACAATATTTTCCGAAAGTGTATCAAATAAAATATTTGTATCGAAATTGATTTCAGTTTGATTGGTGGACATAGTTGATTTTAACGCTGTGTTTATCGTGATGGCCTCCAAAACATTCATTAGATATCCCTTTGCATTATGCAGAACATTGTGGGGCCACCAAATATAGAAAATATTCAACTATGGTACTCCATATGGAGGAATCTGGCCATAAATTCACGGTTTTAAACGACATCAAAATCCTTCTTGCGCTCCGCTGTCCAGGTGGTAGCTTGTCTTATTTTTATTTCAGTGTCTCATCTTGGGTTAGCCCATTAGTCAGTATCTTTTTGTGGAATTTGTTTATTATTATTAGTTTTATTTAATTTTTTGTTTTATTAATTTTCAATCTTCCACCTCTAAATTCTTAAATCCATTCTAAATTTGTATACCTTAATCAGTGTTAAGAGGGGCAGATGACCACGAAGTTTTTGGATAATTCAAGAAATTCTCATTTTGATATCTGTTTGCACATAATTTTATGACAACACAGTATTCATCAGTTTTTTTACTTCTTTTTAAACCCAAATCAAGTATTTTTAAGAGTTATTGTCACGACCTGTGCCAATGGCTTCAAGGGTACAAAGTAGAAGGAAAATTATACCTGGGGGTTTGTTAAGAAAAGGCTTTGAACACCAATGACTTAAGACCATGTCAGGCAGTGATTGTGATTGTCTTCTATCAATACGGATTTACACAATTTGCTATTATGGCAAATATTTTTACTTATTCTAATATCAAACCACTTAAAATTTCCCGAGTTGGTTTTGAATGGCAATAGCTCACCTCAGCTCATTTGTCACATGGGCACAAGAAATTTAAAAATTCAGATTTCAGCAAATTTTGTTTCTTAGGGCATCCCATATAGGTTGTATCTTGAAAAAAAAAAATGCTCTCAATGGACTAAAATATGGAATATCTTTTCCGCTGATTATTTGATCTTCTGTTAAAGAATTGTCTCTCCATGCAGTAAAACGCTCACTGACCGTACTAAGAAACCACCTCTATGACAGGAGATTAGATAAAGTTCTATACAGACTTCCCTCTAATTTCTAATTATTATTTTTTCTGTTAATTATAAGTTGAATATAGTTTTCTTGTATACTAATCAACTTCACAACCTCCAATTCGAGAAAACAGATTGAAGATTTATTCATTCTCTGTGTTGTTACAGATTTGCAGTTCAGAGTCATTTACTATTTTTCAGTTTTGTTTCTCTGTGTTTTCAGATATTTGGGTCATTTTGGTGTAGATTGCAGAAAGTTGAAACTTCATGGTTTAGTAGACATACACATGAAGGAGAGAGAGAGGATGAGACAAAGGACTGGATATAACCTGGTAGAAAGGATTGGACTATTGAAACAAATGCGATTGAATAGACAAACTCCTGGACCAACTCGTGGAGTACAGGTTGAACAAAAGGCGCATTTCGTTCATATTCTTCAAACCAGTGTATTTCGTGGAAAACCAAAGGAGACTGAAGGTCAGTAGCATTAATTATTGTGGCATATCATAAAAAAGAGTTTATCACCTCTTTATTATCAGGATGTCGACTGGGGATGAAATTTTAACACAAAATATGATAAAATGGTCTGGCTAACTCAAACAAATTGCAACTGTTTCGCCCCAGTGTACCATTGGGCTCTTCAGTTGGTATGGTACACCTCACCAAGGCGCGTAGCTAGTGCACACTAAGAAGGCTATTGCAAGACGCTCGATACATGTGTATCTACGTCAGGAGCAATGCAATGGGCATTAAATAGTAAAGAAACTCAGTACTTGGACATGAAGTATTGAAAAAGTAATTAAATTTTGTGAAAATAAATTATAAATGTCTCATAAGTAATGTCGTTTTTTAAAGAAAATTTTATTTGGAATGTTTTCTGACAAGAAATTAAACTTTTCTTCAAAGGAGAGACCATCAGATTCTATGGTCTTGAGCCATCTTTCAGCGAGGTTTCTTATCTTGCGTGGGTACCAGTCTCTGGGATTTGATGTTTTTGAAATTTCTTCCACGCAAGAAATGGACCTTTGATCGAAAAAGATGGTAATCTGAAGGTGCAAGATCAAGGCTGTATGCCGGATGTGGTAGAAGTTAGACTCCCCCCAATTCCTGAATTTTTGCTATGGTTGTTCCTGCAGTATGAGGTCTCGCATTGTTCTTCTGCAAGAGAACTCTATTTCGGTTAACTAATGCTGGCAGGGTGTCTACGATCCGGGAAAACCGGGAATTCTCAGGGAATTATGAATTTCTGGAATAATCAGGGAATTTCTTTGTTAATCAGGGATTTTTCTCAGTTTGGCTATATCCCGTAAAAGTGAAAGCAATACTTTCGAATTTCGCAGGAAGTTATCGCTCGCTACTGATGAGCAGTGCCTTCTCAAGCTCAACTGAAGGCATGATGTGGAAACCTTTCCGTTCGCCTTCTGCGCAGGAGCCAACTACGCCATTTTATTGGGCCTTGAGCATTTTGTTCATTGCGATCAGTATTGCCAATTTAGCGATTTTGTCGCTAGATGTAGCAACTTTGGCGACAAAATATTTTAAATTTAGTATTGTTTATACTAGCTTCGCTCGGAAACAGTTGAGTGCATTTCGTGACGAGCGCTTTTTTTCCCCCCGAAGAGGATACCCAGGAGAGTACATGAGACGAAGTGGGAAGGAAAGAGACCGAGGGGAAGACCGAGAGACAGGTGGCTGAAGGGGGTGGAAGAAAGCGTGAAGAAGAGGGGAGAAGACTGGACAAGGGTGGAGGCTGAGAGATGGTGGGAAGACAGAAGACGTTGGAGAGGCTTGTGTTCCATACAGACCCGGCCAGTGGCTGGAAACTGTGCAAGATGATGATGATGTCAATGAACTACGACCTAAGCCTATATCCGTTTTACGTCTTGGCATGATGGTTAAAATCACTGACTGGACTATCCGTTATATTATCATGGAGATAGCATGAGCAAAGAATTATTGTCAGACGTAATTTAAGAATGGCGAGGTGCATGCAACACAAATCCCCCTCCCGTCCAATCTAAAAACATGTATAGTGGGCGATGTATTGAAGAAAGAGATATGCTCTCGCGGACTTTTTTGTAGAACTTTTCATGCTGAACAATTCTTACTAAAAAGCGCACTGACGCCTTTTTTTTTCCCGACTTTTTCACTGATATCGTTACTGCTTGGCTTCCTTTGAACATAAATAAATTATTTTCTTTTTATACTAAGTAGAGATTTAGGGACTATTTAAACTCCCGTTAGCGATCGAATTTTGACTACTACTGGGTGACGACGGGCTACGTTAATTTACGTAGTTTTGTATTGGTGCGCGGACAACCGGCTACGTAAATTAACGTTTTCTTACAGTGCTTCATTCTTGTGTAATTTTCTCCTCTCCGCCGTTCATTAATCAAAATACTACGTGTTATTTACGAACTAAGGTCTTTGTTCAACGAAATGCAGATAGGTATATTGTCGCATTGTTAATGCTCTTGGTACAGGAAGTGAGGTTTTATAACACTCAGTTACCGCGTGTATTGTCAAGTGTAGCATGGCGCGCGCGGAACTGACAGTGCGATAATCAGTTCAGACGAGTCTGTTGACGATAATACGAGTGAAATTGATAATGACAGCAGTGAAAGTAGTGACGATGAGGTTGATGGATGGACAAGTAAGTAAAATTACACGTATTTATGTTCCATCTTACTTCTCATGCTAGGTGTACTTCAGTTGCCCGGTCCACAGTAAGGAATAGAGTAGCGCGCGCCCGGGCAACAATATGTTAGACCTGGGTTGACAATACTGTTTGCGCGGCTTTTCCATCCCGGTATTATTTGATTATTGTCTGCTCCTACGTTCGTTGGCTAGGCTAGAACTTATGTCCAATTTTGTTTTTAATTGTGCCCAGGATATGTTTTCGCAACACCTTTCAAACTCTACCTTGTATTATCAAGCAGACTTGGTTAAATTATTTTTAGCGGCCTCGGTGGCGTGGTTGATAGCATGCTGAGCTTCTATGCCCAAGATCGCGGGTTCAAACCTGGCCGAAGTCGTCGGATTTTTTAAGAGCGTTAAAAATCCCTCAGTATGCCTTCCTTCGGAGGGGAAGTAAAGCCGGCGGTCCCATGTCATAGATTTATGGCATGTTAAAGAACCTTCCACTATTTACACCTGTGTGAAAGTTAAAATGTAAACAACGCTCAGGTTCCTACGTTCGTCGCCAGAAGCCCACTGCGGTGGCGTCTAGTAGCCAAGTTCTGAACAAGTAGTTGTTGACGGTGGCGTTCGGCGGCAAAAGTAGGAACTACTTGAAAAATTCAAAATATGCAGTCCTTACTTGAATTAAGAGACAGATACACACACTAATACAGTCATCACAATTAACACCGGTTATCAGACAGATTCTATACACACCCAAAGTACACGGGGCTACATGACCGGGTTGTCCCACCCCCTAAACTGAGGAACCAACCAACCTAAATTATTTTAGACGGATAATAGTGTGTTCTGGCCTGTTGAAACATCATTCATAATAGATTTCCTTCATTTAAATGTATTTATAAATTAATACATTGATTAACTCAATTAACTTACTTCTGTCATGACGAGGTGGACCTAATTGAGAGTGAGAACTTGGAATAAGCCTCCCTTCGTCCCTTGGATTTGTGTAAATTACTGCGTAGGCCTATATTCAGACTTATGCCACCGAATATCATCATTCCTGCAACGTGGCATCAGTGATTTCAATGGTAATGAATGGTTTTACAAATTAAATATTGGTCTAAGATGATCACACTCATATGATACACACGTTGATGTGTGTATTCAACCTCCCGTTGTCCCTTTTATTGGGGGGATTTACCGTAGTGAAAGCAGCATGACTTCATAAACCTTGCTTATTTTACTGGACAGTAAGTTCACTTATAATATTCTTTTGAAATAAATTTATTTTCACAACTGTTTCCCTTGTGCCGCCATTGCTCACATCTGATTGGCTCCTGGAATTTCCGAGAACAGGAAACATAAAACTTAATCCTATCTTCCATTTGCTTTCCTGGATTACATTTTGCTTCTTGTTCCTGGAGAGCGCTTAAAACGAACCCAAATTAGCGTGCATTTCATCACACTTCCTGTTCCCGGGCGAATGTGTAGCAGTCTTTACTCAGGGAATTCTTTCTTTAATCCTGGAAAAATCGGGGAATATTTAGGGAATTCTTTTAAGTTGAGTTGGTAGACACCCTGGCTGGATATCTCGGTCTCAAAAATTCATGATCTTGTTCCAATTGTTGAGAATAAAGATCCACATTGATTGCACACCCATTTTGAACAAACTTCGAGTGAATCACTCCTTCTTAATTCCACCAGACACACCGTCACTTTGGGGTCAAATCAAACCTTTTTAACGATGTCTTTGGCAGGTTGACAGGGACTGAGCTACTGTTTCGAGGTGTCAGTGTTATGGTAATAGACCCATTTTTCATCACATGTGACAATTCTCCTGATAAATCTATCATCCATGGGGTTACCGATAAGCTGATGAGAGATATCCACTCATCGTTGAGCCTGTTCAGGGGTCAATTCATGAGGTACAGATCTACAGCTTCTGTTTGATTTTCCAAGTTTCTTAATCTAGCGATGTATGGTATCTTTTGATGCACCAAGTTCTTCTGACAGCCTACGAGTACTTCTTAGCGGATTTTCTTCCAAAACTCTGCGTGTATTCTCAATAATCCCATAGCATACTTGCCAACCTCTCAAAATGAAAAATCGGGAGATTCGACGTGGCGGCGATTGGGGGGGGGGGGGGGGGATGCAACTTAATACATACACAGGCTAAGACATTTCAGCAAATATATAAATTACACTATTAAACTGTACATGACTAACATGATATGACATCCCAGTTTACAAATGTACTTAACAACACTGAGTAATTTTAAATTCTAACTAGTCTATCAAACAATCATACCTTTCTTTCAACCACAGTTTGGCATACAAAACTAGTGACGTATCGAAGATCATATTATTGGTCGTTGTTGCAGGTGACTGTGGCTGAGTTTGCCCTCTACAAAAAGGTCTTGCTATTTTCTTGCTCAAAACACTTCCCTTTCTGAATCGACTTCAGAGTTATAAGTTTGTCCAAAGTCTTGTCGGAGAGAGATGACCTCAAATGCATTCTTGGTTTTCTGACAAGACTGAACATCCTCTCCCACTCTGCTTTACTATGCGGAATGGTCAGAATGGAAAGCATAACTTTAGACAATTTGTCATACTTCAGTTCTGGCTGAGCCATATCTCCCGGCAATTTTTGAGTCTGGGAACATCATCCTAAATAAAGGACCGGCGTGATCAGAACAATTGACAGGGAGGTTATGTTCAACAATAAACGATTTGAACAATACTTCTGCACGTGTTATACTGTCAGTCATAAGTGCCCATACGGGGGGGCAGCGGGGGAGGCCATGCCCCCCCCCCCTGGATCCTTGAAAAATAAAACGATATGAAAATCAGACTGAGAACAAACTTTTTTTTTGGAAAGTGCTTACAGTATTCTAATTAATTTGTACTAAGTTAAATATAAATACTTCATATATTTAACATTCCGACAGGCCAAACATTAAATACTGTATAGTGGCAGTGGGCGCATTAATCCTGTCTGGCACACCTCAAAAATCTGAATTTTTAAAAATTACAATATTTGCTGAAGAATAGTTTTGCTTCATTTTCAGTGAATACACTCATTCGTTCTCTACATAGCAACGGCGCCCATGTCCGGGGACGGGGCATGCCCCCTAGTCTCAGGGAAAGAAAAAAATATAGTGTAGTCTGGAAGTCGGTATTACTTAGAAGTGGTTCAACACTAAAATATTTTTATATAGTGTTATTTTTTACTTAGGCATACTTTACATACTTCTTGAAGCATGAGTCGCTGCCAGCGCGGTCTCGAGGCACGGTGTACAGCGAGAAAGAGCGCCCAAGGGCAATGTCCTTGACGAGTCATCACTCATCCCCAATCCTCCCCAAGCCACGCGACAACACAATAGAATTTGGAGCACGCTAGTCAGAGTTAGACGACGCGACAGTCGACAGGTGCTTGCAGACGGCGCCATGTTTTGCAACGTTTTCGCCATACTAATGTGTAACTTTACTGTTAACATGGCAAAACCGAGATTTTTCAATATAGGTCTATAGTTTCCTATATCTGGTGTGGACTTTGTTTAGTGTATTCAGTCACTGTAAATAACTTTTAAATAAGTGTAAATAAATCGGTGAAAAGTGTAAATATTTCATATAATTGCGATTATGTAGTGTTTCTTAGTTTTACTCTTTCGTCGCATCGCCTGAGAATATTTACAATTTTGCAGGTAAGCATATACAGTGGAATCTCGTTAGTACGTTTTTCAAGGGACTGAAAAATTTGGACGTCATATGCGGGAAAACGTACTACCCAAAAACGCCATACTGCATTTACAACGTATAAGAAAGAATGCGGCGTATATATGGACGTTCAATCGCCAACCTTAGTAAGTGATTGTATGCACTACTACAGTCACGACATAAACATAGGTTATCAGTAACTTACACGGAATAAATAACATAAAAATGAATTACTGTACCTCTACACTACAGTATAATACAGGGTCTTTCTTTATTTTTGCTTAGCAAGGACATTTTCGCTCCGCCAGTGACGGCTCAGTTGCCGGTGACCGCGCACGCATATGTAGGCCTACGGCAGAATACGGTGCTTAAAATCAGTAGCCTACCATGCAGTTTTACTGGCCATGATTTACAGTAGATGCTGAAAATGTTCCCCATCCGCTTCCAAACACATATAATACAGGGTCTTTCTTTATATTTGATCAGCAAGGACATTCTCCCGCTCCGCCAGTGACGGCTCTGTTGGCAGCGACCGCGCACGCATATGTAGGCCTACGGCTGAATACGGTGCTTAAAATCGGTAGCCTACCATGCAGTTTTACTGGCCATGATTTACAGTAGATGCTGAAAATGTTCCCCATACGCTTCCAAACACATATAATACAGGGTCTTTCTTTATACTTGATCAGCAAGGACATTCTCGCACTCGCGCTCCGCCAGTGACGTCTCTATCGCCGGCGACCGCGCACGCATATGTTTGAAGCACAGGCTTGCTTGAACCACTTCAATAAAGTGCTTTCTTGTTCAGGAAACTGTCCCTCTCGCACACGTTTCCTTTTGCCACTCACACCTTCTTCAAATGCACGTTCGATTTCCTTCCTTTTGCCGAGAATCTTGTTCAGTGTAGACGGAGGAATGTTCCACTTTCGCGCTATATCCACACACTTCATGTGAGGATTGCAGTCCACGTCTCGAATGTATTTCATCTTCTCGTCATTAGTTATCTGCCGTACTTTCTTCTTATCCATTATGAAACACGCAGTAAAATAGGTCATAACTGGACGTGAACACTAAGAACTAGAAGACAATAGTGCGGAACACGAAGACAATAATGTGCCTACGTGAGAAATAAACAAAGGGAAGGGGGTGAAGGGCAGCGGGAGAGACACACGTCACCTGTGTTGCGTCATAGCTATAGCCAGTTCTACGCCGTCAAACACAATAAAATCATCTACACTGTCAATAACTATCAGAGAATATGAGGCAATATCGCGTCGTGTTTTCCAGAAGCCGAATTTTAAAATGAAATAAGAAAAAAAAAATACGGATCACTAACAAATAGTACAACGGAAATTTGATCGTCGTAAGCGGGAATAGAGAACGTATTAAGGGGATATATCAACATGTATTTTGTAGAATTGGGACTGGGACTTGAGAAAATCATCGCGCTAAGCGGGAAAACGTCGTAACCGAGAACGTGCTAACGAGATTCCACTGTACCTTTATAGTTGATTGTTGATAGTTCAGAAAGGTCTAAAGCAGCCAAACAGGATCAGGGGCGTATATAAGGGGGAGGGGTGCTGAGGGGGCTCCAGTCCTCCCGAAAAAAACAATAAAAATTAAGAAAGTGTTGCTTTGGTAAGAGCATAAAATAATTGTAAATTTGGTTGTACCCTAATCTTAACTTATCGGCTATGTTCACTTTTCAGTGAAATTTACAAAGTTCACTTTTTTTCTTTATTATAACATAACCTCTCACCTGTCATGTCATTCCATTTTTCTTCAATCTGTTCTTGCTAGCACGTGTTCCATGACACTGTAATGATTTCCGGAACTAATGTTGGTCACGAGGTTCATTTTCAGTTGGCCCCTTGCTCTGATTGGCCTCAGCAGTTTTCGAGAATTTTCCATGCTCTCGGATTGGCCGACGCCACCTGTCCGCATCACGCATTCCGCGTGATCTCCGGTATAAAACCTGAACACTGCCTACATCAATCTCATTTTCTTCGCCATTTCATCGCCATTCACTTGTCTCGGCTGTCTTCTCCAACTACGAGAAACTTCGAGAAACTACGTGCAGAAATTGGGCCATGCCAGTCAAGGAATGACTCGGCACCTGTCGCTTTCTTCAAACATGTCAACTTACTCCAAGAACTTCTAAAGAAAAGGGTCATGAAGATCGTCTCTGCACAAACTATACAAAATTACTTCTCTACTGAAGTACTGGCACATTGCCTTAAATCGCTAGTACAACTCAATTCATCATCGCTAGCGAATTCTTCTCAATCGACAACGTGTTGATATTTGGCCTACTGCAATCATCGATTTTGACAGCATCTACTCAAGGTGGAATTTATCTCCAATGCTAAACAATCTACAACATTTCGAAAGTGATCCACAAGTGTTCCCGGAAATCTCTCAAAGAACTGCCCTAATCAAGTTAAGTGCTATCTCTAACCTCCAAGTTGCAAAGTGTATCTGCAGTGTTCAACCTAACCTAACCTAACTTATTTGTTTCATGTGGCCGCAAGTACTTTGCCCTTTTAAAGTGAAAACTACGGTATGTTAAAACAATTGCATTTTATTTTCTTGCATGTTCATTATAACTCATTTCAACAAATTCTCTTGTCTGAAACGACTTGCGGGATGTAAATTACTCCCTTGGTGCTTGTCGATCTTACTGATTGACGAAATTGTTTCATTCAAACCAAAGCATGCCAAACAAGCATATTTCTATTTTCTAGTCACTCTTTGAAGCTCATCTGGAGCAATGAAGGTATTCTCATATGACTTTGGCCCTGCATTTGCAAGCAGCCTTAATTTTGTAAATTTTTGCAAGCAGCCTTAATTTTGTAAATCATGCTAGGATTATGCTACCTAGCAACCTTAGACCATAAAATGGTTAACTAATCTTTATCTTTTGTTATCTTATACTTCATTAGAATTTATAGGCTATGCATTGTTTTTCAAGTGTTGTTGGCTGGTGCCTAGTGTTTCTATTGTCTGTTTATAAGGTTGTTGTTATTGATCTTTATGCAAATTATAAATAAAGATCATTGTTATTGGCAAACTGTTTCTATTAGCTATTTTCTTTTTTGATGTCCCATTTTTCTCCACATAGTAAAGTTCACTTGTATATTAAGCTAGAGGCTTCACCTCTAGTTCTATCCGAAAGGGGAGTTCTATCATCGACGGATCCTAACCAAGTTTGGTGCCGAAACCCGGGAACTTTAAATAACCTTTATAATTGTTTATCGTATGAAACAGGTTGCCAAGCAATTCGATAAGCTATTGCAGCTTTCCACTTCTGTTATTAATGCTAATTGTATTTTTCAGCTATCGCTATGAAAGCTGTGTTGGGGTGAGCGGAGATGTCCCTTGTTACCACCTCTACCAGTACAAATACTACTACTACCACTTCAGACGCTCGGCAGTCTAGCAGATCGGTGAGTGAAAGTACTCAAAGTTCCGCCATGTCTCTTCCTAAGGAGCTTGTAGCCAAAAGAACCGCCTGTAAGAACAAACTTACTCATTTTCAGCAATTTTTGGCTTCCAAATCTTTTGATGATCACAATTATGACGTTCTAGTTCAACGTTTTAATGTTTATCAGCAACATTTTCAAGAGTATGATGTGTTGCAAACCGAAATTGAAACAATCGAACCTGATCAAGAACAGGATCGCAGTTCTGTTGAAGAACTGTATTACAATATGTATGGCGAAGCTAAGGATTTAATTAAGCAATTAGCAACCCATCAAAACACCGAAGTTAGCAAACCATTTCTTCCTAAAATCCAACTTCCTACCTTTTCAGGGGAGGAAAAACAGTGGGATTCCTTTTTTGAACTTTTTCCTTCTCTAATACATGATAATAGATCATTCCCTGAGATTCAAAAATTTTATTATTTAAAGTCTGTTCTTCAGGGTCCTCCTTTAAAGTTAATTGAAGCTTTACCTCTCACAACCGAAAATTACTCGGTAGCTATTGACCTCATCCAACAGCGATATGGCAATGCCAAACTTAGGATTCAACGCCATATGAACTCCTTGTTTAATTTACCAGCTTCACGCCCTGATAATTTATCATCCCTTAGAAGTCTGGGAGACACCGTTGAACTTCATATAAGAGCACTAGAACATCTGAAACAACCTGTTGAACATTGGGATCTTTTTCTTATACATCTCACTACCTCCAAATTTGACCTTAATACTCGTAAAGCATGGGAATCCGATTTAGTGGACAAACCTGAACCCACATTTAAAGTTTTGATCTCTTTCATAAAGAAACGGTGTCAAATTCTTTCTGCTTTAATCAATAAAGCTGAAGGTTCCACCGATGTCAGTAAAAGTAAACCCACCAAGCATTTTTCGGAAAAGTCTTCACATTCTCATGTTTTCTCTATACAAGGTAATAACACCTCGTGTATTCTTTGCAAAAATCCTCACCCTTTATATTTCTGCAATACCTTCAAAGGCCTTTCAGTTGACGATCGTAGAAAAGCTGTGTCGCAAAACAAATGTTGTTTTAACTGCCTCTCTTCAAGGCATATCTTAGCGGACTGCCCTTCGAAAGGAGTTTGCATGCATTGCAAGCTAAGACATCATTCTACCTTACACCGCTTCGAAAAGCCACGGTCTATTCCTGGAACAGTTTCAAATCCTAGTACCCAACCTGCGCTGAGCCTCACTAGTGATGCTTCTCCACCTAGCTCTTCTGTTTCTACTGTAAATACCGTTGCCCAATCCTACAATCAAACAACCCCCACATGGCGTAGTGCTCAAGTTTTGTTATCTACGATCCAGGTCCAAGTTAAAGATTCTTCCGGCAATTGGCACTTAGTACGAGCCTTGCTCGACAATGCGGCAACTCATGACTTCATAACCTCATCATTAGTTGAAAGGTTAGGTCTCAAACCACTCTCCACCAATATTGAAATATCTGGTATCAACAACAGCAAGTCTACTTCCTTAAATTATGTCAAGCTGCAGGTGAAAGATTCAGTCCAATATGGCACTAACTTTCATCTAAACTGTCTGTCCATTCCGAGTATTGGCAGTCCTACTCCAAGTCGCTCTTTTTCCATTGACGAATGGAAATTTCCCTCTGATCTAAAACTGGCTGACCCTCAATTCTATAAAAGCTCTCACGTTGACATTCTTTTTGGCGCTAACACATTTTGGCAAAATCTTCTTCCGTCAAGGGTTAATATTTCATCTGGTATCTACGCCCACCATACAAAATTTGGCTGGCTTATCACAGGTTATATTCCTCTTCAAACTGTTCAAGGTTCCTCTCAATGCCATTTCACTAATGCAGATCTTCATCAGCGTCTGGAAAAATTTTGGCGAATAGAGTCCATTGAATCTGCTCCTTCTCTTTCATCAGAAGATGAATTTTGTGAACAACATTTTTTAGAAACCACTGTTCGTAACCCAGATGGCAGATTCATTGTCACAATGCCACGCATTTCTTCTCCTCCTCCTTTATGTGATTCCTATCCGAAAGCTCTTAAAGCTTTATTTGCAGTTGAGAATCAACTCAAGCAAGATCCTTCCACTCGCAGACAATACCTTGAATTCATGGAGGATTATGAAGCTTCAAACCATATGGAGACTGTTCAAGATTTCGACCCTTCTTTAGATTCAGTGTATTTAAATCACCATCCCGTTTGGAAGAATCCCTCCACCAAAGAAAAGATAAGAGTTGTTTTTAATGGTTCTGCCCCTGATGCCAATGGCATTTCCTTAAATGACACTCTCCTATCTGGACCTGCCATTCAGTCTGATCTCCCGTCTATTCTTTTAAATTTCCGTCTATTTCCAATTGGAATCATAGCCGACATACAACAAATGTATAGACAAATTCTGATTAATTCCGAACAACAAAATCTTCAACGAATTCTCTGGCGTGATGCTCCTACCAAAACCATCAAGATCTTTAAATTAAAAACCGTAACGTATGGGCTCAAACCATCGGCTTTTCTTGCCATTCGTACTTTGAAACATCTTGCCGACCAAGATGGTCACTTGTTTACTTCTGAAACTCCTATTTTGTTGAAAAATTCCTTCTACGTTGATGACTTTCTTTTTTCTTTCAAGAATGTATCTGAGGCTATCGAACTCTCTCAAAGTTTAAAAACTTTACTTAGCAGAGGAGGATTCTTACTTCATCGTTGGAACTCAAATTCTGAGGAACTTCTATCCAATCTCTTGCCACATTGTCCTGTTGATACTCCAGTAGAGCTTTGTAAATTGGAGGATGCTACTAAAGTTTTGGGAATACACTGGTATCCTAAAGCTGACTCATTTTTTTACGAAGTAAATTTGTCTTCCTCACCTCCACAAACCAAAAGACAAGTGCTATCAGAAATAGCTAAGATATATGACCCGCTTCAGTTCATTGCACCCGTAATTGTTCTAGCTAAAATCTTTATGCAAGAGCTATGGTCATTGAACTCGGATTGGGATGATCCCATTCCTCCTTCGCTTTTACAAAAGTGGCTTACCTTTCGGCACAGTCTTTGTGATCTCTCATTAATAGACATTCCTAGAGTGCTAGTTCCGTTCTCTTGCTCTCTTGTCCTGGACTTGCACCTTTTTGCTGACAGTTCGACCAAAGCATACGGATGTTGTGCTTACATTGTAAGCCGCTCCCCCTTTTTCTCCAATTTGATATGTGCTAAATCTAAGGTTGCGCCTTTGAAACCCGTTTCATTACCTCGTCTTGAACTCTGTGCCGCACTACTTGCTGCCGAATTAGCTAACAAACTCAAACACTCAACTGTAAGTTCTCGCACACATATTTTTGGACAGATTCCTCTATTGCTTTGGCATGGATTTCTAAACCTCCTTCTAATTGGCAAACTTTTGTAGCTAACAGAGTTGAGAAAATTCAAACTGTTTCTAAACCAGAACAATGGAACCATGTTTCTAGCAAAGACAACCCCGCCGACCTCATTTCTCGTGGTTGTTCACCTAAGTCACTATCTCAATCCTGTTTGTACTGGCACGGCCCTTCATGGCTTTCTGAAAGAATTCAAAACCGACCTTCCAACTCTAATTTCCCGTTAGAGAATATTCCTGAAATCAGCAAAAAAGCTTCTGCCTTTGTAACTGCCAACACTCCTTCCTTGTTGGAACGTTACTCTTCTTTTCAAAAACTAGTGCGCATCACTGCTTATGTGCTCAGATGGAAATTTTTAGTACTAGATCAACCTCTATTCCCTCAGCCTTTTCTTTCGGCTGTTGAACTGCAAATTGCCACCATCAAAGTTCTTTGGCTCACCCAGAGAGAGGCATTCTCAGTCGAAATAAACATATTGGCTAAAGGTAAAACTCTCAAGAAACACAGCAGGCTTTTTGCCTTATGCCCTTTTCTAGATGACGATGGTTTGTTAAGAGTGGGCGGCAGACTTTCTCTTTCTGACTTCTCCGATGAAAAAAAGCACCCTATTATCCTTCCGTCTAAACATCATGTCACTCGGATAATCATTCGTCAGTTTCATTATCAAAACTTACATGTTGGTTCTAGAACCCTTCTATGCTTGATACGGGAAAAATACTGGCCTATTAATGGTTTACACGAAGTCACTTCTGTTATACATAAATGTATTACTTGTTTCAAAGCTAAGCCTAAACCTAATCAGCAACTCATGGCTTACCTTCCCCCATTTCGTTCAGCTCCCTGCAGGCCTTTTTCCTTCACCGGCATTGATTACGCCGGTCCGTTTGTGTATCAACAAAATCACCCCAGTGCTAAAAGGAAAATCCTTGGAAAACTATACGTTTCTCTATTTGTCTGTATGGTCACTGGCTCTATTCATCTTGAGCTCGTAACTAGTGCCTCCACCTCATACTTTCTTTCCGCTTTCTCTAGATTCATTTCACGAAGAGGCATTCCTTCAGAAGTCTTCTCTGATAATGCCAAAACCTTTGTTGGAGCTTCGCAGCAATGGTATAAAGCCCTTTGTTCCCCTCGTGCGAAAGAACAAATCTCCAATTACTCGCACTTAAACCAATTCAAATGGCATTTCATCCCTCCTTATGCTCCCCATCATGGCGGACGATGGGAATCTTGTGTGAAACTCACAAAAAATCATTTAAAGAAAACTCTTGGCTCTAGTATTGTAACTTACAAAGAATTCAATTCTTTAATTACAGTAACTCTGTTAAGAAGTTTTTCAAGGGACCATTAAAAAAAACTTGTTAACAGGGAAACTTCTTAAAAGGGTAGTGGCCTGAAATGCATGTGAAACGCACACATTTTTGTTGTTTGTGAAGGATCCTATAATATACTGTACATAGGCCTATATAAAAGCCAGAAAAAGAGAAGCCCCAATATTAAAATCTGACTATCAGACCAGAGATTAAGAGAAAATAATTGGCATAATCCTCACAATTCACATTAATAGAATTAATTTCAATAACTGTTTGAGCACACACCATATATTCCAGCAAACTACAATTATGGACACATTTTAGAATGTAAATAAACAACAACTAAGACTGAATTGAAAACACTTTTTTGTCTCTTTTTTCTCCCTTCAAAACCAAAGATTTATCCGGAACAACCCGATAAAAAAAAGTCCGAATTCGTCAACATTAAAAACGTCACAATGTTTGTAATTACGGTACTGATTTTTGCCGGCAGCAGTGTTTCCTTCCACGCTTCCGTTTCCTCTGTACTTACACTCGCAGCTTCCCCACTAATAGTCTTGTAAACTATGCCAGCCCGATTTTTAAAGCGTTCCAGCGACCGATTCGACGCAGTAAAAGGTACTTGTAATCGACACGCGATTTCTTCGGCTTTCTCCTTCACGATAAACCCGCTCAAAGGAATGTTTAAACTTCGCTGCTGTTTAAACCACACGAGCAGAGCTTGTTCAACGTCTTGGTATTTCGCGCTTTAAATCTTCTTGCAGCTTGCCGAAGTATTCCCGGCAGACGCCAAGATCCCTTCTTTCTTTGCTATGATGCCGTTCAAAGTAGACGGCGGCATTCCGAGCTCCTTCGCAAGAGCAACACGTGAAAGAGTAGACGACTTTAATGTCCACTTTATCTTTAATAGAAAGTGCCTTTCTTTTGATGCCTTTCATCTGAGAACCATTCATTTTCACAATGATTTGAAAACTTTATTTCACTGACGACGCAATTCTCGTAATCTCAATAATGTTATGCAACGTCTGGCAATGCTTGGTTAACAAGTTAGATCACACAGAACAGCGATAAAAGCCACGAACAAAGAATATAGGAGGCCACAAATGAAAGCATGATGCTGTATATTGTAGTCTGTCTTGGCCGGGTGTCGTCATAGCGTGACGTCATTCAGTCTTGAAATGATCGCCTGGTCAGTGACCCGCGAACACTCGCAACGGCTGTATTCTTTCATTCGGAACACCGGGCCCGGTCAGAGACCCGCAAACACTCGGAACTCTTGTATTCTTTCATTCGGAACACCGGATGTATCTTCCGCGGAGGTTGGCGAGTTTTGATTCTAAGTCAGTTGTCTCTCAGTGAACGTCTTATGCTCTAAGGGAATACAAAATCTGAACTATTTAACCGGGAAAACCTCTTATGCACAAACACTATATACGGGAAAAATATACACGTATCTTATGGGACGAATCACGGGACCGAGAATATTGGACGTCTTAAGCGGAAAAACGTTTTATGCGGGAACTTCTTAACCGAGTTTTACTGTATACTCATTGAGGGAATTGTCAACTCACGACCTCTTTCTCCTCTTTCCAACGATCCTTGTGATTTCCTTCCTTTGACTCCAGGTCATTTTCTGGTGGGCAGTTCCTTAGCTGCGTCTCCTCCGTTGCTTGATCGTAAACTTGATCTGTCTTTGCCTATCTTGTGGAGAAAGATAGAATCCCTTAAGGCTCAATTTTGGAAGAGATGGAGACTTGAGTATTTTCACTCGCTCCAAAGGAGGAACAAGTGGCAGCTCTCTCAGCCTAACCTTCAGGAGGGTGATTTGGTTCTTCTCAAAGACCCAAGTCCTCCTCTTGTATGGAAAACTGGTCGTGTTATAAAATGCTATTATGGCAGAGATGCTAGAGTTCGAGTGGTCAAACTTAAAACTTCATCAGGACACTGTGTTCGTCCTATTTCTGTCATTTGCCCTCTGCCACTCTAGCTCTTCTCTCTCATGTTATTTTTGTTTTTGTTCTCTGTTGCCCCTCTGGCAGTATGTTCACTTTTCAGTGAAATTTACAAAGTTCACTTTTTTTCTTTATTATAACATAACCTCTCACCTGTCATGTCATTCCATTTTTCTTCAATCTGTTCTTGCTAGCACGTGTTCCATGACACTGTAATGATTTCCGGAACTAATGTTGGTCACGAGGTTCATTTTCAGTTGGCCCCTTGCTCTGATTGGCCTCAGCAGTTTTCGAGAATTTTCCATGCTCTCGGATTGGCCGACGCCACCTGTCCGCATCACGCATTCCGCGTGATCTCCGGTATAAAACCTGAACGCTGCCTACATCAATCGCATTTTCTTCGCCATTTCATCGCCATTCACTTATCTCGGCTGTCTTCTCCAACTACGAGAAACTTCGAGAAACTACGTGCAGAAATTGGGCCATGCCAGTCAAGGAATGACTCGGCACCTGTCGCTTTCTTCAAACATGACAACTTACTCCAAGAACTTCTAAAGAAAAGGGTCATGAAGATCGTCTCTGCACAAACTATACAAAATTACTTCTCTACTGAAGTACTGGCACATTGCCTTAAATCGCTAGTACAACTCAATTCATCATCGCTAGCGAATTCTTCTCAATCGACAACGTGTTGATATTTGGCCTACTGCAATCATCGATTTTGACAGCATCTACTCAAGGTGGAATTTATCTCCAATGCTAAACAATCTACAACATTTCGAAAGTGATCCACAAGTGTTCCCGGAAATCTCTCAAAGAACTGCCCTAATCAAGTTAAGTGCTATCTCTAACCTCCAAGTTGCAAAGTGTATCTGCAGTGTTCAACCTAACCTAACTTATTTGTTTCATGTGGCCGCAAGTACTTTGCCCTTTTAAAGTGAAAACTACGGTATGTTAAAACAATTGCATTTTATTTTCTTGCATGTTCATTATAACTCATTTCAACAAATTCTCTTGTCTGAAACGACTTGCGGGATGTAAATTACTCCCTTGGTGCTTGTCGATCTTACTGATTGACGAAATTGTTTCATTCAAACCAAAGCATGCCAAACAAGCATATTTCTATTTTCTAGTCACTCTTTGAAGCTCATCTGGAGCAATGAAGGTATTCTCAAATGACTTTGGCCCTGCATTTGCAAGCAGCCTTAATTTTGTAAATTTTTGCAAGCAGCCTTAATTTTGTAAATCATGCTAGGATTATGCTACCTGGCAACCTTAGACCATAAAATGGTTAACTAATCTTTATCTTTTGTTATCTTATACTTCATTAGAATTTATAGGCTATGCATTGTTTTTCAAGTGTTGTTGGCTGGTGCCTAGTGTTTCTATTGTCTGTTTATAAGGTTGTTGTTATTGATCTTTATGCAAATTATAAATAAAGATCATTGTTATTGGCAAACTGTTTCTATTAGCTATTTTCTTTTTTGATGTCCCATTTTTCTCCACATAGTAAAGTTCACTTGTATATTAAGCTAGAGGCTTCACCTCTAGTTCTATCCGAAAGGGGAGGTCTATCATCGACGGATCCTAACCAGGCTAAGTTATAAACAATATTAAGATTGAAATTATACTAACTCGTGGTGTAGTGGGTAGGATTTTTCGCTGCCGCCCCGGAGATCCGAATTCGATTCCCGGCTCTGCCAAGAAATTTTAATTCTAGTCTGAGGGTTGGAACGGGGTGCACTCAGCCTTGTGAGGTCAAGCTGTGAATTCCACAGTGTTTTTTGAGAAATACATGTTTAAAAAAACTTTTTACCTTTCTGCTTAGTAAATTGACAAATATTTAGATATTTGCCATTCATACTCCATAGGCCAAAATAGAAAGTTCATTAAGTATAATATTTTATTTGTGTGTTGTGTTGTATTTTACAACTTTTTTTTGTATTGCCAGTAATAATTGTAGGCTATATAAACTTTGAATCTCATGTAAAATAATTACACGAAGTTATATGCTCTAAGGTATTGGTTGATATTTCTGGGTATTTTGCGGTGAGAATACTCACAATTTTGCAGGATAGTCAGCCCCCCCCCCCCTCCCCCGATTTTTTTTTTCTATATACGCCCCTGAACAGGGTCAACCAACTGATCGTACGTGTGGTGTGAGGTCAGATAACTCGTCACACACTCTCTGCGTGGGCAGCGAAGGGATCTAACTGAGAGGTGCCGGCTAGAGGGGTGAAAGGAAACACGACGTCATTCGTAGGAGAGGGCCTATTACAACAAAAAATAGTACGAAGGATAATCCGTAACAGTGGTGGCCGGTGGACTCTTAGGTCGGGGTGGGGGCGGCCACAGTTTTTTTCCTACACCTCTTTCGTGACAACGTTGACAGAAAAGAGAAGAGCTTCTTTTTACACGTTTCTTTACGTCGCACCGACACAGATAACTCTTATTGCGACGATGGGTTAGGGAAGGGCTAGGAGTGGGAAGGAAATAGCCGTGGCCCGTGGCCTTAATTAAGGTACATTTGCCTGTTGTGAAAATGGGAAACCACCGAAAACCATCCCCAGGGCTGCCGACAATGGTGTTCAATCGAACTGCCGACTCACTGATCGAATGCTTGACAGGGTTATTTACTGTAATTTACTGTCCTTCCACCAGCTTAAGGTCCGTGACAGGAATGCAACGAGTCAGGTGGTGACAGCTGGCCTCGGCGCAAACGACAATAGTGCCAACCTACTACTGACCCGTACGATTCCACAATTGAAACTAAACGAAAGTAGCAGTGAGTAACCATAGCGTGAATAACATCGGTGCTGAGTTGGCAATATCTATAGCGGCTGGGCTGTCTCTAAGCGCTAGTGGCACGTCCACTCAATCAACGCAGCAGGAATGTCTCTCCTCTCCCCTTCAGGTGAGCTGGTGGATGGACAGTACCTTTCAGTTTCATAATCTGCAGCGTGACACAAAATATAGTGGCATTGTAAATTGTATCTTTTTACGTACTTTAGTTCTTTTCTACAAACTAAACCTTTAGCTGTAGTATTCCTACATTATCTTCCCATAAAGATAAAAAGATGGGAGGCATAGATAGCTTGTCGCACTGTGATTTTCCCGGTTCGTCCGTGCTTATATACTGTACTGTACCACTACTAACACCACTATATACGTCACAGCACGTGCGTACTACAAAGCGAGACAGTCCCTTCGTCCCACTCTACGACTGAAGCAGCTGAACACTTTCTGCGCTCTTACGTCACACGTCAGCCAGTTGGAGGACCCTGGTCTAAAATGTAAAATGCGAGTTGAAATTTTGAATTACGAGGACAAATCCCCCCCCCAAGTGATTAGAAGTTAAGTATTGGACATGTTATTTGAGTGTTGATACTGATTTCCTTGTATTTATTTCAGAGATGGATATCAGGAATTTCTTTGGAAAAAAAGGTGTTTCTGCTACACAGAAAAGGAACCTCCGTGACTCATTAAAAGCTTCAGATCCAATACCTTCGAAAGTGCGTCCCTCAACAACTTCTAGTTTATTCTCTACACAAGCTTCCAACTTCACGTTATCTGTCGATCAGAATCCCTACCATAGCCAGTTATCAGAAGTGTCATTGCCGCAATGTTCTTCCACCATTAGTGCCGAGCCTGCTGAGTTTGATTTCAGTCAGCCGCCAACTTCAGTACAATTCGTCAAAGATAATTCGCCTGATGAATGTAAACCGTGCCAGTCTTCAGCATTGTCAGTTGATATCACTACTTCTGACGCTACTGAGTGGGATGACGTCAACCAATCAACTTCAGATTCTACTGTCAACAAGCCGGAGGGACTACATTCATTTGCAGTTAATCACAGTTTTGATTTAGGCGAATGCATAAACCATTCAGTGTCAGACGAAGTCAAGTATCAGTTACTAACAAACAAATGTACTCTAAATTCGTCTCATGATTTCAAAAAGGACATTGATGAGAAAAAAACTATAAAAAGGCCTTTTCAAAAAACTTGGCTAGAAAAGTACTCATGGCTAGTATACTCGCCCAAGTTGAAGGGAGGGCTTTGTAAGTTTTGTACTCTTTTTAAACCAGTTTTAAAAAGAGGAATATTTGGCGCATTTGTGATAAAGGCTCACCAAGATTACAAACACTTTCATGAAGATGCTCGAGGACATGAAAAGAGCAGTTGGCATCTCGAATCTACAAGTAAGGCCAAAAGTTTTTGTGATTCTTTAGAAATGAGAAAGAAAAACGTGATCGAACAGTTAGACAGTGGATTCACAGAGCTTGTAAATACCAACAAAAAAAACTCAAATCAATTCTTACTACTTTAATATTTTGTGGCACTCATGACATATCTGTTAGAGGAAAGCATTCGAGTGAAGGAAATTTTCAAGATTTACTTTTGTTTAGAGTAAGTGCGGGAGACAAAGTGTTGGAGGATCATTTACAAAACCATAGTGGAAAAGCAAAATATACATCACACAGAGTTCAAAACGATTTAATAAGTACATGTGGTTCTGTGTTACAACACGAGATTGTTGATGAGGTAAAAGGATCACCAGCGTTTTCATTATTGACTGATGAAACGGCTGACATTAGTGGGAAAGAACAACTGTCGGTGGGAGTATGATTTGTAGACGAGAAATTGAACTTTACAGTAAAAGAAGAATTTTTAGGCTTTGCAGAGCTAACTACATTGGACGCTGAGGGAATTTCTTCATCTATTTTGAAATTTGTTGAAAATTTGGGCCTTGATATGAATAAGTTGATTGGCTTGGGCTTTGATGGATGTTCGACAATGGCAGGCCATGAAACTGGAGTGCAGGCTAGGATTAGAGAAAAGTATCCTTCAGCTGTTTATTTCCACTGTGCATCGCACAGACTAAACTTAGTTGTCAATGACCTTAACAGAGTCCAGGAAATTCGTAACACTGTCGGAACAATAAAAGAAATTATTCGGTTCTTTAGAGAAAGTGCATTGCGTAGGAAAACAATACCTAACATTCCAGTGTTCTGTGAGACTAGGCGGTCACACAAATATACATCAATAAGGGTATTCAAAGAAAACTTCTTGGCAATAAAGGATAGTCTCAATCATCTTGCAAATGACTGTGAAAGCAATCAAGACACTACATCACGTGCCAGCCAACTAGATAGTGCAACATCATCAACTACATTTATTATTTGTCTACACATTATATCAAGGTATTCTTCATACCTAGAACCAATAGTGAACAAACTTCAGAATACGGATATGGATCTCCACTCAGTCTACAGATACGTCAACACCGACCTGCTAGCCAATTTTCAAAAGCAGAGAGAATGAAACGACAAATTCACAAACATTTTCAAGGTAGTAAAAGAAGTTTGTAAGGAACTTGACATAGATATAAAAATCCCAAGATTGGCAGGAAGGCAGACCCACAGATGCAATGTAAATGTCCAGTCCTCATCGCCCGAAGACTATTTCAAAGTGGCAATTTACAATCCGTACATGGATTCTATAATCACGTCACTTACCACAAGATTTGAAAAAGATAAAGACATACCTTTCAAAGGTGGAATTGTTCACCCACATTTAATGAAAAAGGAGAAAAAAGAAAATTTTATGAAAGACATAAAAAGTTTGCAAAAGTTTTATCAAATCGACAACTTGGAAGCAGAAGCCAGATTATGGTATGACGTCTGGACAAATAAAGAGTGTTTGGAAGAAACAAAGCTCCATGATATACTTGCAGAAACTATGTTTTACCCAGCAGTAAGGAGATTGCTTATATTCTACCAAACCATACCCCCCACAACTTGTACCGTGGAGCGTTCCTTCAGCACCCTGCGTAGAGTGAAGACGTGGCTGAGAAGTACTACTGGCGAGGACCGTCTGTCAAGCTTGTGCCTTCTTAGTGTCCACAGGACAAGAGCGAAACACCCTGGTTTCGAGGACAAAGTGATTGACTTGTTCGGCAAGAAGAAAAGAAATTTACAGTTTGCTTTTTCAGATAAATATTAGTGTCAAATCCATGAACTAACCTATACATCATAATTTACCTTAGGCAACAGTTTGCTTTTTATATCAATACAAGTGTAAAATCTTATGAGGTGTGCATTTTTAGTTGTTTATTTTTGTATTAAAGTATAAGGACTTCGCTCCTGCATTCACTCGTTTCAATAAAGTAGGTAACATAACGTGCTATGCGTTTTATTAATAGATTATGAGTACCGTGGACGAGTATTTTAGTAACAGGACAAAGTGTTTAAAAGGGTTTGGACTGGATTTTGTATGGTTACTTATAAGTCGCCATTTTTCTTCCAAAATATTAAAAATACTCCATACCTCCAAGTCTAGCCCCCCCCTACAAATTATCATATGGGCGCCCTTGCTGTCAGTGTCTTCCTCCTTACACTTGAAATAATCAAGTTTCTTGTTTTTCCCAACACATTGTACATTGTCTTTATGTTTCTTTGAGAGCACATGTTTTGAAATGTCTCCCTTTCCACCATGTGCCCCCGTGTGGGTGCGGGATAGAATACACCCACGGTATGCCCTGCCTGTCGTAGGAGGCGACTAATAGGGCCGACATGGCCGAATAACTTGCCAGTTTTGATTTGTTCAGACCCCCTGTGGATGGGGAGGGCAGAATTCATCCACGGTATCCCCTGCCTGTCGTAAAAGGCGACTTAGAGGGGGCCTTATAAAGGTCGATTTTGGTTTTCTGGTCCCAGCTCTGGTTTGACCAATAGAAACAAACATGCATGCTGTTAGGGGAAGGGCCACCAGCTTGGCCATCTGGCCAGAAAGCCTAGACGGTATGCCCCATCCCGTCAGGTGGGTGCGCCATGTACCCTACAGTAGTATCCGCCTTACAACGAAGGTCCCTGCATGGCCGAATACTGGAGCTGAATAAATCCTGTGCATGCCGAGGGGGAAGTGCCTGTTCGAGGCACTGGGACCCCGGGCAATATCTGCTATGCCAGGTAGGTATTGCCTTGGCTGGGTGGCGCCCACGGTGATAGCCCCCGTTCGGAGTGGGCAGTATTCGGGGAGGATTTCGTCCGGGATGCCTAGTAAGCGATCACGGACACCTGTACAGGGTGGCACCCTTAAAAAGCCGTCTCTTGAGTGTCGAGCTAATCCCAAGGTGTATACGCCTTGGGATGAAGCCTTTAATAGAAGATTCCCCGCTGATAAGTCTCCTCGCTACCTGGTAGCTACGAGGACTGACGGGGGTGATTTTAAACTAGTAAAATCAATAATTTTTTCTGAGGAAATCGAGGGGAAATTTGGGGACCTAAGCGGGATTTCCAAGCTCCGGAACGGTCAGCTGCTGCTGCACACCGTTGATCGGAAGCAAACCGAAGCGTTGCTGGAATGCACGCAATTCGGCTAAATTCCCGTTAAGGTCTCAAAACACGAAACGCTGAATGAGGTCCGAGGAGTTATTTTCCATCGTGACCTCATTTTAAATAGCGATGCGGAATTGTTGCGGGATCTGGGGAAGAGAGGCGTCACCAAGATTAGGCGCATCACCCGAAAGATTGGGGAGAACAGCGTCGATACCGGCGCTTTTATTCTCCATTTTGAGGGTGATGTAGTACCTAAGCAGGTGAAGGTCACATCGTACCACTGCGATGTTCGACCGTACATCCCTCCACCTATGCGCTGCTATCAATGCCAGAGATTCGGGCATGTTTCCGCCAGGTGCACTGCCAAGGCCGTGTGTAGAGAGTGTGGCAAGGGGACACATGAGGGTGAGAGGTGTACGCCTCCCCCGATTTGTCCTAACTGCCAAGGAAGCCACTCTCCACGATCGAAGCAGTGCCCTGAGTTCTGTAAGGAAGCAAAAATTCAAGAAATAAGAACTCTTGATAGGCTTTCATATCACGACGCTCGCAAGAGGTACCGTGATATGAATGCCCCCGAATTTCGGGTATCGTTTGCAGCTGCAACGACGCCCTCATTCACCCCTGCCGCATCTTTACCGAGTGTAGTACCCTCGACGCCCGTATTTTCAGCAGTATTAGAATCACCCCTCGCTGTACCAGCGAAAAATGTCAGCCCGAAGGAGGTACAACAACCTTCTTCGGCCCAGCAAAAGAAGGCGCCGGTTATACCATCTAAACCGGCGCAATCGGAGAAGAAGTCATCTTCTTCTCCGAAACGGTCGGCGAATAAGTCTTCCCCAGTTAAAGGGGGAAAGAAGACTTTGCCGACCGGGGCTGGTCCTTCTTCCAGCCCACCTAATACGAAAAATATAGGGGAGAAGAGGGAGACGGTTCGTCGCCGTCTCTCTCGCCCTCCTGCTGACGGGGTGGCTACTGTCTCTGCTGGCCTTTCCGCTCCCACTACCACCAAGGGAGCGAAGCCTGCTGAAGCCAAGCCCGTCCGTATGGAGGAACTCCCCTATAGAAAAGAAAATAGATCGGCGGAGGAGAGGGGAACGGTTCAGCGCCGTTTCTCTTCCTCTCCTAAAGGCAGGGCTGCTCACGTATCTGCTGGCCATCCCGCTCCCACCACTACCAGTGGAGCGGTGCCAGCAGGAGCGACCTTGTTTTATAAGGACCCGGCGTCTGTGGGGAAGGGACCATCTACTTCCCCAAACACGCGTCGGCGCCGATCCAAGAAGAAATCTCTTCGGGACGTGTCGGGGACAGACACCCAGTCTTCGGACCGGGAGAAAGTCCCTCGACACCGCTCTCGCTCTTCCCCAAGAGCGAGACTCGTGAGGTCCGACGACGACCGCGCGCAACCCAAGAGAGCGCCCGCTCCATTTTCTTCGTCTTCGGACGGAGATGTGGAGATTGAGGTGTGCTCTCCTGCCCCATCATCTCCAACTAGAGATGGGGAAGGGTGGCAAACGGTCAAGCATAAGTAGAAGACCCACTTCTACTTAAGTCCACACCATGGCACTATTACAATGGAACTGTAATAGCTATTCTGTTCATCTCGCTGAGTTACGACAATTAATATCTTCGTTTTCGGCAACCATTGTCTGTCTTCAGGAATCCAGGTTTCATCCTGGACATGAGACAACAATGCGTCACTTCAAACTCTTCTCTAAAGACCGGGTGGACGGAGCTGTGGCCGCTGGTGGCGTCTGCACTCTCGTCCACTCTAGCCTCTTTAGTGAAGAGGTGCCGTTGCGTACTCAGCTAGAGGCAGTTGCAGTTCGTACTTCGTTGCCAGTAATGGCAACAGTATGTAACGTGTACATCCCGCCGGATTACGACCAGCTGGTGGATCTAGTCTCTCAGCTCCCCCCTCCTTTCCTCCTTCTGGGAGATGTTAATGCCCACAACACCATCTGGGGCTCCGCTACCACTAGCGGTAATGGGAGAGATTTTGAGAGGCTCATCAGGCGGCTGGACCTGTGTCTGTTGAACACAGGGGAGCCTACGCACTTCTCTATTGCACACGGTACTTATTCAAGTATCGATATTACCCTGTGCAGTCGTGCGCTGGTTCCCCTGCTACAGTGGGGTGTGCACGATGACCTTTGTAATAGTGACCATTTTCCAATTATCGTTACTCTTCCGAACCAGAGAGCCATCGAGTTACCAAGTCGATGGCTTCTCCGTCGGGCTGATTGGCCAACTTTCACGGCACGTGCGGTGTTTGCCGAAGATACCTTTGAGAGTGTCGACGATCATACCATTCATATAACGAATGGTATTTTGGCTGCTGCTGAGGAAACAATACCTTCCTCATCCGGCAACTCACGCCGGAAGCTTGTCCCTTGGTGGACAGCCGAGATTGCAGCAGCCATTAAAGATCGTCGACGTGCTTTCAAATGCTATCGGAGGCAAAACACTATGGCCAACCTTATCACCTTCAGAAGGATGCGTGCTAGAGCCCGATATCTGATTCGGGAGAGTAAGAAAACGACGTGGGAAAAGTATGTGTCGTCCATGACGGCGCATACTCCTTCATCTCAAGTGTGGACTAAGCTTCGTCGGATCTCCGGACTCCCGACATCACTGTCGATACCCGGAGTGTCCATCAATGGAGACATAATCACGGACCATCTCGCCATTGCCAACAGCATTGGCTCGCACTTCTCCGATGTATCCTGCTCCGGGAGTTACGATCCTACATTTCTGACTCTGAAGCGGGAGGCAGAGACTCACCCCTTGTCCTTTGCCACTGCTGCTTCGGAGTCCTATAATGTACCATTCTCTGAATGGGAACTGCGCAGTGCGCTTGCACTGTGCAGGGATACGGCTCCTGGACCGGATAACATACATAATCAAATGTTAAAACATCTGTGCGAATCCAGTATAAAAAAACTGTTGATCCTCTTCAATCGTATATGGATTGGAGGGGAGTTTCCATCTCAATGGGGAGAGGGGATCGTGATACCGATTCCTAAGGCTGGAAAGGATCCCAAGTTTGTAAGCAGCTATAGGCCCATTTGTTTGACAAATGGCCTATGCAAGCTGCTCGAAAAGATGGTGAACCGTCGACTGGTGTGGTTCTTGGAGGATAAAGGTCTCCTGTCTGAGTACCAATGTGGATTTCGCTCTCATAGGTCCACCTCTGACCATCTGGTGCGACTTGAGAGCGCCATACAGGAGGCTTTTTTCCGAAAACAGCACCTAGTCACGGTTTTCTTTGACCTCGAGAAAGCCTACGACACCACATGGCGCTACGGGATCCTTTCCACCCTTCACAAGTGGGGACTCCGTGGTAACTTACCGACTTTCATTGCGAATTTCATGTCCGTCCGACTCTTCCGAGTAAGGGTCGGTAGGACATTATCGCAATACTATACCCAAGAAAATGGAGTTCCTCAGGGTTCAGTGCTGAGTGTCACCTTGTTCGCGATTGCCATTAATGGCATTGTTGCCGCCGCCGGGTCCGCGGTAGTTCCATCGCTGTATGTAGACGATTTAGCTCTGCATTACAGCTCTGGAAGTATGGCAGTCGTGGAACGGCAATTGCAGCTAGCTATCAACCGGGTCGACAGGTGGGCTCACGACCGGGGTTTTCGTTTTTCAGCAGCGAAAACCTCCGTCGTCCATTTTTGTCGGCTACGGAGGCTACATTTACACCCTGAACTACATCTCAGGGATGCTGCGTTGCCGGTGGTTGACACTTATCGCTTCCTGGGGCTCCATTTTGACAGCAAGTTAACGTGGCAGCACCATATACGGCAATTGAAAATGACATGTCTCAGGAAACTGAACATGCTCAGGTTTCTTAGTGGCACTACGTGGGGGGCTGACCGTGCGGTGCTGCTACGGTTCTACCAAGCCCTCGTCCTGTCCCGGCTAGACTATGGTTCTGCGGCATACGGTTCAGCAAGGCCGGCAACCTTGAAAATGCTGGACAGTATCCACCATAGTGGCGATAGGCTGGCTACCGGTGCCTTCCGGACCAGCCAGATACCCAGCCTACTCGCCGAATCGGGTGTTCCACCTTTAAATTATAGACGCCAACATAAGCTTTTAGCATATGCTGCCAATGTGCGTCAAATGCCGCAACACCCGACCTATCAAGCTCTCTTCGGTACCCAAAACCACCAGGGGTATGCCAACCGGCCTCGTGCCACTCGGCCGGTTGGTATTAGACTTGATAGCTGGTGTACCGAAATAGGAGTGGCTGTAGGTCCCTGTATGATCCGGACATCTAGCGAGGTGCCTCCGTGGCAAGTCCCGCGTCCGGAAATTCGGTTAGATCTGCACCGAGGTCCTAAGGTGAACACGGATGCCTCCGTTTACCGGAGGCAGTTCCACAGCATAGTTCACCAATTTCCGGACGCTGGCATTCTATACACGGATGGTTCGAAGGTGGACGAGAAGGTGGGTTGTGCTTACGTTATTGATGGTGCAAATACCAAGATCTCTTTGCCTGAGGCCTGTAGTGTGTTTACTGCGGAGCTCGTTGCCATCTATGAAGCTCTGCAGTTTGCACTACAGGATGCTCGAATCCACTTTCTTGTGTGTACCGACTCTTTGAGTTCGTTGCAGTCAATTGCTACATGTTTCGCGCAACACCCCCTAGTGCAGCGAATCCACGACCTACTAGCCGGGCTGTGCCACGCTGACACTCGAATCACCTTTCTGTGGCTTCCAAGCCACATGGGAATTGCGGGAAATGAGTTAGCAGATCAAGCTGCAAAAGAGGCGGTATCACTACCACCTCGACCAATGGAGGTACCCGCTAGAGATATTCGCTCTCAGTTACGCCTACAAGTTCTGGCTTTTTGGGAGAGTCAGTGGCTAGCTGACCCACTGCCCAGTAAACTGAGAGCGATCAAGGGAACTACTCGCGTTTGGCGGAGCTCCTTCCGGGCCCGGAGAGAGTCCGTCATTTTGTGTAGGCTAAGGATAGGTCATACAAGATCCACCCACTCGTACCTAATGAGAAGGGAAGACCCCCCACTTTGTACCTGTGGAGCCGTTTTCACCGTGGCCCACATTTTCACCGAGTGTGAGGATCTTGCTGACTTACGAAGAAACCTTGGTTTGCAGACGACACTTAAACTTATATTAGCCGATGACGCGGTGGCTGCTGATCGCGTTATCCGCTTTATAAGTGAGAGTGGGTTAGGGCCAGCAATCTAAATTTTCCAGTGAACTTTGACTCAACGACTTGTTCGTTTTTGAATGATAATGTTTTGTTTTTTTTCCGTAATTTTTGTTTATTTTTATATTTTATTTTTTTTTTTAAATTTAATTGTTTGTTTTTGTTTTATTAATTTTTGGTCTTTTTAAGTTTAGATGTCCACCTCAAAATTTTAAATTCAATTCAAAATTTGTATTCTTTAATCTGTGTTAAGAGGGGCAGATGACCTCGTAGTTCCGCCCCTTAAAACAACAATAACTAACTAACTTCCACCATGTGAGATACTGAAATCACACCTACAGACACTACAAAATGCAAATGTTGCGCCTCTTCTTGACTCAGTTATATGCGGAAAGTAATCTGTGTACACACTTTTAAATGTCACATCGTATTTCCTCGCCATATTACCGAGGAGCGGACGCAATCACTCAGATCGAAAAATCACAATAGCCTACTGGCATATTAACGCCAACAACATCTAACTACGTTATACATAAATCATATAATTTCACGTGTGAAACAGATACAATATTCTGCAGCGCACAACTACCTATCACCCACAGGTCATTATGCAAAACATCTAGGGACAAGTGCTGAATTAACCATCGACGATTTCAAACAAAGACGTATTCCAAGCGAACTTTTTATAACAGCAGGAGGTGACGCGGGAGTTAGTACACAGTTGTCGATTATCGATACAGAGCGAAACAGCGGTATCGAGATATAACTTCAAAACACGTAAAGTCGATCCGTTCGATAGACGACTGGAGTGTCATCTCGCACATTCAATTCGAAATTACGTGTGGGATTTTTTGTAAAATCGGGAGATTTAATACGTTAAGCGGGAGGGCGGGAGACATGGTTTGAAATCGGGAGTCTCCCGCCTTAATCGGTAGAGTTGGCAGGTATGCCATAGTTTAGATCTTCCAGAATGCAGAAAATCCGTAGTGTTTTCTTCTCCAGTGTTGAAACGTTGGAAACATCGTTGTGCTACACACTCACTAATGACACCTTTCCCTTCCACTTCACATATTCTTCGAGCCTCGGCAGCAGCTTTGTAATCTTGTTTTCAGTAGTGCTTTAGAAGGATCCTAACCTCCAACTTTGTAAGTTTCATTTGTGATTGTGTATCAACAACTGACGACTGATACATTCTCACAATATCTGCAATTATAATGATGGCCTCCTGTAAATAGCATTGGCGAACCAAAGAAAAACAATTCTATCTTATAAAACACCATACTTAAAAATAACAACATTACTTATGAGACATCCTAATATTTCTTTAAACACACAAAATATGTAAATGGCATAGTTAGAAAATATAGAAGCATTTATTTTTTCTTTTCAGTTTTATCCTATTAGATTCAATGTAACACTTTTCAGTTGGTTACATAGTTGCTGTTACATAGAATGGCATAGTAGAAGCCATGCACAATTGTGTTATTCATGTTAAGAGAACCAGTTTCACAGTAATTTCGAAAGAGAATAATCCTGGAATGTGATAATCAAAGGTGAAGCAGTTCAAAGGGTTCAGAAATACAGATATTTAGGAACCATAGTTAATGATACCAATGATTGCTCTCAAGAAATTAAGGCAAGGATAGGATAAGCCAGAAGTGCATTCAATCAAATGAGAAATGTATTGTGCAATCGAGACCTTAATATAAATTTAAAACTAAGGTTGGTAAAATGTTATGTGTTCTCAATACTCTTCTACGGTATGGAAACTTGAACACTCCAACAAGATATGATTAACAGACTAGAGGCGTTATAGATGTGGAAATATCGAAGGATCTTACGAGTAAGCTGGATGGATAGAATCTCAAATCTTGAGATATTGCGTAGGATAGGTAAAGATAAGGAGATAATTACCTGTGTAAAAATTAGGAAGTTACAATACTTGGGTCACATAATGAGAAGAGACAGGTATCGTCTACTACAAGAAATTATTCAAGGGAAGGTTGAGGGCAGGAGGAGTCGAGGAGGAAGAAGAAGAAGGAGCTCTTGGTTGGACAACCTTAAAAAAATGGTTCAAGTGTAGTTCCAGTGAACCTTTCAGTGCTGCTAGATCCAAAAACCGGATTGCTGTGATGATCGCCAACTTTCTTAGAGGAGACGGCACATGAAGAAGAAAACAGATGCAATCCAAGCGACATGCCTACTCACAGAAAAATAAAGAGAGAGGAACCATCCTGTACATCTGGCATTTCTGGATCTCGAAAAGGCTTTCAACAGAGTGCCACATGAGCTCATATGGAGATCACAGGGTCCCAGTATCTTATGTCCGACGCATCCAGTCCCTCTACCATAACGTCACAAGTATGGTATGCTGTCCAGCTGGAGTTTTACCTACTTTTTCCATCAGTGTTGGAGTTCATCAAGGTTCTTCACTTTCGCCCCTTCTGTTCATTTTGTGCATGGATACAGTAACAGCCGACATATAAACACCTCACCCATGGACAATCTTCTATGCTGATATGTATTTCTCGCCAATCAAACTCTTGAAAGTCTCGAGAATAGTATTCTGTGCTGGAAAGATCACCTGGGCAAAAAAAGGTTTTAAACTCAACATAGGAAAAACTGAATATCTGCAATGTGGCACACAGACCATTGGTACCATTAAAATTGAAGACCATCAACTCAATAAAACCACTAAATTACCTTGGTTCTCTCATCACTTCAGATGGCGAGACCATTCTTGACGCCCGAGCACGAGTAAATGCTGGGTGGCTGAAATGGTGCCAAGTCACTGGATCACTGTGTGATAAGAAAATACCTATCCACCTAAAAAGAAAAGTTTACAAGACCATGATAAGGCCAGTGGCACCCTGCGGCACAGAATATTGGCCAGCTTCAATCAAACACGAACAAGCCCTCCGTGGTATGGAAATGAAAATGCTATGTTGGTCCATGCGTATTACAAAACTAGACCATGTCAGAAATTACCATGTAAATAAGCAAATGGGAGTTGCAACAATTAAAGAACAAAATGAGGGAAGCGCATCTTTGCTGGTTTGGGCATGCCAACAGAAGTGATGAGAACTCAGTGATATAAATGGCCCTCCGGTATGATCCGGGAGGGCATTGGCCCCATGGGTGCCCAAAGAAACTATGGATGGATATAATCAGTGAAGACCTACTGGTGTGCGGCCTCAAACCTGAAGATGCCTTTGACAGGCAGAAGTGGCGAACAACAACCAAGCAAGCGGACCCTGCGCCAACGCGGGAAATATGCTAGGAAGCAAGAAGTCTTGGAAACCCGCGAATTAACCGCAAAACTAATTATCCGCATGTGAATTATCGGGAGTACACTGTATGATAGAACTGACCCTTATAAACACTAAATAAGTGAACTTCAGAGGTGAACTATCGGAACTATTTGAGATTAAAACCGGTTATGTCAAGGTAATAGACTCTCACCTCTACTATTTAATTATGCTTTAGAAATGGTTATAAGGGAATGGTTTAAGAAATGCCCCCCAAAAATTAAAATAGGCAGGAAGGTCAAAACAAATTGCCTTGGTTTTGCAACAAATTGGCATTACTATTGGAAATGTCTGTTCACGAAGGAAACAGGATTGTAAATGTCCGATTGAGCTATGTATATTCACAAATTCACCAACTGAATGGTACACTGGGGGCGAAACACTGGCGACTGTTTTTGATCTAGCCGGACCATTTTTTATATTTTCTTTGTGAATTTGTGAATTGACATTACTAGCAAATGACCTAGCAGAATAAAAAATGCAGATATCAGAACTTCAAAACATTGCAAACAAAATTGACCTCAAAATATCACCTGAAAATGCAGAAATTATGCACTAAACACCAAAATCATAAAAGTAATAAATAGTAATGGTAATGAAATTAAAATTGTAACCGAATTCAAGTTCCTTGGTTAAGTAATACCAAACAACCTAAATGAAGAAACCTCAAACCAATTAAGAACAAACAAGTAGCTGAAGTACAAACTTCAGACATTTACAAAAATAAAATGCCTGAACATAAATGGAAAAATACATCATTATAAAACAGTTATTAAACAGGAAGCTACATATGCAGCAGAAACACTCTTCCTCCTGAATGACAGATTACAGAACATGACGAATTGGAAGAACTTGCTGTAAGAAGTCCAATCCTTTGCGCTCATAGCACTGCAAGTGCGTACGAGAAGCGTCTTATCTCAACCATTTCTGCCTGTCCGCTAACTCGTACATATCCCATTTTGACGCAATCTTCCACAATTTCAGGATGTGAAGCACAGTTGAATGCGGCAGTTCTGTATCTTGCGCTAATTCACGAATCATTACATTCCTATCCGTCTCCACTAATGCGGACACTATCTGTACATTTTCATCATTTACCGGTGGGTGACAGATCGAGGCATGTCCAACACATGTTCGCGTCCTTGTCAGGAGGCTGCAACCCACCTTGCCACCGTTCTGTAAGGTAACACAGCTGCACCGCATGCCTCTTGCAGTTCTTGGGGACACTGTCATGCCGTGCGATCTCTAGCACGCTGGATTTTTAACCAGCATCTCTGTTCATGCTTTGAAAACATGTCTTTCGTGAGCTCTTGCTCACAACTGCTCATCTGCACGTGGAGGGGGACGGGTGAGGTCATGAGCTCTGATGTAGGGGACACAGGTGAACAACCTTTCATAAGAAAGAGCCCAGCACCATTGCAACGTCGCGCTGTAGCATGGTTTGCTAAACTAAAAACCAATCCTTCTATATTTTTTTCTTTCCAGATGCTGTGCCAATGTGGGTGGATTTTGGCGACCTTCCCTATAGGCAAATGCCTTCAGATTACACTGTGTGGCTGCCTCTCTTGATGCAGGGATTGACTTTCAAAGGTTCATTCTGGAAATGTGACCCAAAGACGACCTTGAACTATAAGATTCGTGTAGTATGCAAAGGTAATTTATTCTGAAAATACATACATTACCGTTTGCGAAAAGTGCAACACCCTGAAGGAATGAGTGTAATCACTCGAAACGCAGAGGATATGTAGTCCAGTGGAACCATAGTAAGCATTTACGATTGCAGGGAGATGGTGTGCACGTAGGCCCAGCAATGCCCGCTGTTGTGTGACCGGACAGGTCCATGTCATGCCACGTTCTGTATGTGCAGAGCCATCAAACGAAGTGGAAACGTGCAAGGAAGTGCCGGTATACCTTGTCGACGTCAAAGGACGTAATATCAACATGTGATTGCGATGGAACGGGCCAGAATTTATGATCTCCGGGAAGCAGGTTTGTCGTACCGTGATATTGCGGTTCGTACAGGGCATGCTGCTACGACAGTGAAGCAGTGGAGAGACGAAGGTCGTACACAGCCACGAGCGGGTAATGGACCACACAATGTGACCACAGAGCAGGATGATAACTATCTGGTCTGCATGGCCGTGATCGACTGAATAGCTTCATCCACAGAGTTGGCTCGACGTTGGAGTACTACAACGGATGTGGACGTGTCTGCATCGACGGTTTGACGCCGTCTGCTGAGGGCTGGACTGGTAGCACGCATGCCATTGCCTTGGCTTCTATTGACCAGAAACCACCCACACCTCAGACTGCAATGGGCACGTTAACGCCGTTACTGGCTTGCTGAGTGGCACAATGCAGTGTTTTCGGACAGGTCCCGCTTCAACTTTTCCTACAGTGATGGTCATGTGTTAGACGCTACCGTGGTGAACCCAAGCTGGCAGACTGCACTGTCTAGTGGCATAGCAGAAAAACTCCAGGTGTGATGGTTTGGGGAGCCATTGGCTATAAATAACATGTGATATCTCGCCTCGTACGTATTGAAAGCCATCTAAACAGCAACCGCTATATCAGGGAGGTTTTAGAGCCCGTGCATTTCCCCTCTTTCAGGGAGCTCCACATCCCATATTTCAGCTGGACAATGCCCAGGCACATGTAAGTCTTCTTTGAAAGACGACATGTACCACTGCTTCACTGGTTTGCACATTCGCCTGACATGTTGCCCACCGAACATGTCTGGGATATGGTCGGTGGGCAACTTGGTCGTTCTGGTCCTCCTGCAACCACTGCCGATGATTTGCGGACGCGCCTACAAGCCGCGTGGTAGTGTGTCCTCAGCCCCTCTTTGATTCCTTGCCACAACGCCTTGAGGATATGATTGCAGCACGTGGTGGTGGCGCACGGTCTAAGTGCATGTACAGTTCTGTAGTTGTAATCATTTGTCTAGTGTCATGTCCCCAATCTGGGAAATATATTTCATTGTAATCACATGCCTCCTTCTTGGTGTTGCATTCTTCACAAGCAGTAGTGTATTTTAAAAGTAAAAATTGTTCTTGGTGTTTAGATGTAAGAATCATTCTATTCAGTGGTTTAAGAGTCCATAATGATTGATACCATGAATACAGCAACAGCTGATTATGCAGCGAGAAAAATGAACAAGTTGTTATTTGTTAATGACATAGTTATTTTGGGACAAGGTGTAGGGAAGTTCCAAGATCAGTTGGTTGTAGTGAATGGTATGATTGAAGACTGAGAAATGAAGATCAGTATGGAAAACAGCAAGTCACAGGCAATGTCACATAGAAAGAAAGGACACCTTATTATATTCCTTCTTAATTGTTTTTGCCTTTAATCTAACCTATTTCCTCTTCCTCTTCAATATATTGGCTGCGTGCATGTCATCCGTGATTTGGTCAAGCCGCCTCTTCTTACGTCGTCCTTGTAGGCGCTTGCCTACTACATCAAGTTGTAGTGCTCCATGTGTCACTGTGTCTTCACAACTCCGTAGTACATGTCCATACCAACATAGGTGAGCTTCTTGCATCTTTTCAGTGATTGGTGCAACACCAAGGGTGTCTCATACATGGACATTGGTGACATGGTCTAGTCTTGTTAGGCCAATGGCCAGCGCAGTATCCTCAGCTCCATACGATGCTACAGGTCAGGTCACAGTGCAGTATACTTTGGATTTCAGCCATATAGGAATTTTACAATCACTTAAGACTCCTGTCACCATTTAGCCCAGGCTGAATTTGTTCGCATTCACACTTCTTTTAATGTGTCTCCTTCTGATGTTATGTATGAGCCCAAATATCTGAATCCAGTGACCTTGAGCCACCTGTTTGTTAGCCACACTCCATGTATTCAGTTTTGAAGATGCTCAATTTCATTCCATATGCATCAAGGTGGTCTTTCCAAGTTTGTGTTTGTTCCTCTAGGCCTTGGCGTGTTGTGCTTGCCAATAAGACATCATTAGTATACAACATGTAAGCCGGCCCCGTGGTGTTGGGGTAGCGTGCCTGCCTCTCAACCGGAGGCCCCGGGTTCGATTCCCGGCTCCGTCAGGGATTTTGAAACTGACGTGAGGGTTGGAACGGGGTGCCTCAGCCTCGTGAGGACAATTGAGTAGCTGTCTGACAGTGAGGCAGGGCCCCGATCACGAAAACCAAGATTAACGGCCGAGGGGACTGGATGCGCTGATCACGCGTCACCCCAATATCTGCAGGCCAAATGGCTGGGCAGCAGTCGCTTGGTAGGCCTAGGCCCTTCATGGGCTATATAGTGCCAGTGGGGGTTGTATACAACATGTGAAGGAATATAAGTATCTGGGAAGCTTGATAACGTATGATGGAACCAGCAAACGAGAAATTCGGAGTAGAATCATTCAGACAAAGAACGCCTTTTATAGAAAGAAGAATCTCTTCACATCCAGAAGTATAGAACTAAAAATAAGGAAAAGACTGTTGAAGACGTACCTGTGGAGTATGGCTTTGTATGGTAGTAAGACCTGGACTATAGGGAAGTCGGAAGAGAAGAAGTTGATGGCTTTTGAAGCTTGGTGCTGGAAAAGAATGCTTAAGATCAGTTAAGATCAGAGGTATTCAGAAGAGCAGGAGAAAGTAGAAGTTTTATGAAGAGTCTGAAAACAAGACGAGCGAATATGTTGGGACATATTCTCAGACATAATGGACTGCTAGCAAGAGTCATCGAAGGGACTTCAGAAGGGAAAAACACGAGGAAGACCACCACTTGCATATATTACACAGATAATGACAGACACGAACACAAAATCATATCACGAATTGAAGAGGATGGCGGAGAATATAGAAGATTGGCGAGTTGCTGCAAACCAGCCCCAGGACTATTAACTTAACAGAGAGAGGTATACAGAAGATTTCAGGGATGTTGGGTCTGGATATCTACAGTTTCAATGTCCACACACAAAATGAATAGATGTGGTGACGGCAATGAGCCTTGATGAACACCATCGTTAATGTAGAAAGTAGGTGAAGTCCCTCTGCACACCTACCCTACGGATGATGTTTTGGTAAAGAGACTATACACATTCAACACATACTTCGGACACACCATGGACTCTTAGGGATTGCTATGTAAGCTCATGTGGCACTCTGTCAAAAGCTTTTTCCAGGTCCGAGAATGCCAGATGTAACAATGTTGTCTTTCATGATGCCGTTCGATGAGCAATCTGACTGCATGGATAGCATCCTCTGTTCCACAGTCTTTGACAAAACCACACTGATGGTTAGTAACTAAGGCAATTTCAAGCAGGCATACGGTATGTCCAATAAACGTTCAAAAATTTTCATTATGTGACACAACAGTTGAATTTGCCTGTAATTGACATTACCTTTGCACTTCCAAATTGGGACAGCGATACTTGTTTGCAGATTTTTGTGCACCTCTCTAGTTTTGATAGTTTTGTTGAAAAGTGCTGTAAGAAATTTTGTGCCCCTATGCCGCATTAGCTTCCAGACTACCCGAGCATCAAACCTGTTCCCTTAGGGGCTCACATCTAGGAGGACGTGGGTTGGCGACCACGGGACCCCAGCTGAGTCCGGCATTGCTTCCACTTACTTGTGCCGGACTCCTCTCCGTCTTCTTGCCTGTTGACCTCTCTTGGTCAACTCTTGTTCTTTTCAGACCCCGATGATATTAAGGTATCCCAGGCCTAGGGAGTCTCCTCCTTTCCCGCCTAATTTATCCTTCTCTCATCTTTCCTGATCCCTCATACTGATGAGTTCGGGAGTTGGCGACTCCAAGGAATTCCTGAGCTGGGTCCAGTTTCCCGTTTCCCCCCTCCCCCCCCCCCCTTCTTTTTCTCATTGTCTTTGGGGCGGACCCTCTCTGTCCTGTTATTCTGTAAAGTTCCTGCACTGGTTTGTGAATTGGCTCCCCTGTATATCTAAATTGTAAGTAGTTTGTCTCTAAATGGCATTTTGTGAGTGCTTTGAATCTGCATTGCATTTGTAAGTATTTTCAACCTAAATTCCATTTTGCAAGTATTTTCAATCTCAATTGCATTTTTTAAGTATTTGGAATGTAGGGTCGACATTTTGTGAGTATTGTGAATATAAATTACATTTTGTAAGTATTTTCAATCTAAATTACATATTGTAAGTATTTTCAATCTCAATTGCATTTTGTAAGTATTTTGAATCTAAATTGCATTTTGTGAGTATTTTGAATCTAACTTGCATTTTGTAAGTGCAGTATTTTCAACCTCACTTGCATTTTGTAAGTATTTTTAATCTACATTGCATTTTGTGAGCATTTTGTGGATATTTTGAATCTGCGCTGCGTTTTTCCAATCTAAATTATTTTTGTGAGCGTTTTCCGTCTAAATTGCATTTTGTAAGCATTTTCAGTCTGAAGTACATTTTGTAAATATTTTCCATCTAAATTGGTTTTTTATTGTGGTTCCCATTTCATTGTCTTTTTCATTATCACCCACACCATTAGGGGCCGATAACCTAGATGTTAGGCCCCTTAAAACAACAATTATCATCATCAAACTTTTGCCCCGGAACATGCCGTGACTTGGTGTGTCTCCTGACCCCTGATAACATCTAGGGATTTCAACTTTATTTCTATTCACAGGGATGAATGTGATCAAGGATTCTCTTTCTGAAGACAACAAAATTCCATATTTGAAGCACCCTGTACTGGTGTTCTCCAAATGTTGGGAACATTCTGCAACTGAAGGAACTAAGTCTTAATTTCCATGTCACATTCTTTGTGCACTTAAGACAAATATTCTCACTACAAATCCTAAAATTGAAAAAAAAAAAAACTTGTTTGGACTTCTGTTGTCATTAATTTTGCTGAATGAACAAAATATGAGGTGCCTAGAATCTAAACCCTCCAAATCCATTCCTTCACTTTTTTGGCAAAGTGGCAAAAACTGTCACAAACGAACCAATACACAAAAAGAAATACTCTTTTCACTAAAAATTGAATTAATTATTTTTAAAAACAGTGACGAAGTACGAAGCAGATCCCCGAGATAGCTAAAAATGTATGTAGAAAAATATAAAGCAATAATTCGGATTTGTCGGGGTTTGTTACCAAGATTTGGATTTGGCTGGTTTTGATACCAAAGAGTTTGAAGTTGCGAAGAGATTGTAGAAACTGCGTAAGCCTTATTAAGAAATTAATATTTTGAAAGTTATGTAAATATAGGTAATAAAATTTAAAAACGTATAATTTTTGTTGTTGTTGTTGTTGTTTTAAGGGACGGTTTTTGTGTTTTATTAGAATAAACAGAACAAAATTAAAACTAATATTACCCATTCAAGATTTGATTGCCACTGAGCGTGGCTGTGCCAGCGTTTATGTTTATTGTAGCATGAGCTCTGCGGGGCGAAGCTGAGGACTCAGCGATGACAGAGTGCAATCTACACATATGTCACGTTGCATTGCGTCAGATAAGCGGCACAGGAGCTCATGTCACCATGGACAGTTAAATGACGACTGGGGGTACTGGAGCAGAGTCATATCCTACACGCGCAACTGTACCTGTCAACGAAGCAGACTGACATGTGACACAAGTAAATAAAGAGTAGTTTCCATTTCCACCGCTGGCAATCAATTCGTGAAAGGGTAATAATACTGTACAGTAAATAACCCCTGGCACTACAGCCCGTGAAGGGCCCAATCCCCAGCCATTTGGCCTGCAGATATTGGGGTGACGCATGACCAGTGCATCGGGTCCCCTCGGCCGTTAATCTTGGTTTTCGTGATCGGGGCGCTGCCTCACTGTCAGTTACTCAATTGTCCTCACGAGGCTGAGTACACCCCGTTCCAGCCCTCACGTCAGTTTCCAAAATCCCTGACGGAGCCGGGAATCGAACCCGGGGCCTCCGGTGAGAGGCAGGTACGCTACTCCAACACCACGGGGCCGGCAATACTGTAGCCTACAGTACTGAACAATAATAATAAGGAAAAACGTCAAATTAAATTCATATTCAATTACTATGGTCCAGTCCCTTAGAGACAAAACTAGATTCATTCAACTATAAAATCACATTCTTTACTGGAAGTTATAGCTACACAATTTCTGTTTCTACCTCATCCTCAATAGTAGTTTCTCAATCATCATCATTCTCTTTGTGTTCGCCACGACGTTCCAGAATGCAATAAAACTGCAGCTCTTCATTTTCCCTCCAGCTTTCTCCAAAATGCTTCGAAAGCAGTCGCGAAACATCCTTCACTTCTTGTGCCTGAAGGACAATCCCTCTGTTTATGTCTTCTGGCTTTATGTGAGTCATATCAAACTGAGGTTTCGTTGCACGTTTATGTTCGCAAATGTCAGTTCTGTGGAAAGCATCACCCAGACTAAAATGTTATTGTTCTTCTTGTTCTTTGTCAAAATTATCCAAAACAAATTATTATTATTATCAGAAAGTATAACAACATAAACCATTCTAATCACGTCAGGCAGATGTACATTCTCTGACTAATGCACGTAGGTAAAGAGTACACACTTCGCAAAGCATCAAGGAAGGTAAGATGGCGGAACTGGGTGCTCCTATTGGCTGATGTGGATGTGGCGGGTTTTGTGACCAAAAATGGCGAAACTGTCGTTGGACTTGGCGGATATTGCAACTAAGCCTCAACTTTGGCTTTGTTTTACAGCATGTTGTATCGGGGTTTGTAACAAAATAATAGTTTTAATGAATTCAGCGCAGCAAAAGATATATGAAACAATGCCTATCTCAATTTTCATAAAAAATGGATTTGGCGGGTTTTGATTCTAGGCGCCTCATATAATATTTGTTGGCTATGTTTTCATCATGCCAGCCTATCCTTCCTGCAAAGCCTTTGTGTTATGGCAAGAAGTTGCAGGATAGGGATGGCAGCCCTATTCGAGAGATCCAAAACTGGACCCTTAGCCAGGGTGTCTACCGGTAACGAAAGTAACGAAAAAGTAACGAATTTTACAAATGGGTAACGAAAGTAACGAAAAAGTAACGAATTTTATAAACTGGTAACGAAAATTTTCTGAAGGCGGGTTGAATCATTTAAACTCGTGCCGCTAGGCTCAGAGATTGCGAGTTTCACGCAAGCGGCGCCGTGCCTATTGCATAGTACTAAGCTATATCTCTCCGTGCCCGACCTCAAGGAAATACATACCGAGGATACCTTGAGCGGTATACATCGGTTCAACGTATATTTTCGGCATCAAGAAGTCTTAAGTTTCGTGTTTGCAGATGATATAGTGATATGGGGCGAGGATGAAAAGGAAGTACAAAAACAACTAGATGTATGGAATCAAGAAATAGAGAAATTTGGGATGAAAGTAAGCACAGAGAAGAGCAAGACAATGGTAATGTCAAGAGGAAGGAAGGAACAGGAAAGATAGAATTGAATGGGAAAATTCTAGAAGTGGTTAAAAGTTTCAAGTACTTGGGAAGTGTGATCACAGAAGATGGAAGGATAATTGAGGAAATTGGAAAGAGAATACAACAAGCGAACAGTTTTTACCAGAGCATAAGGGGTATTCTGTGGAACCGAGATGTCCCAAAGAAATGTAAAAATGTATTATATTCAACCTACTACAGACCCATACTAACATATGCAGCTGGAGCGTGGACTACTACAAAAAGAGAGGAGAGTAGAATACAAGCCGCGGAGATGAAATTCCTAAGAGGTATAGAGGGCAAGACCAGAAGAGATAGAGTTAGAAATGAAGAGATTAGAAAAAGGACAGGAATCTTGAAGCTGCAGGACAGGATAGAAACAACAAAGTTAAAGTGGTATGGATATATGATGAGAATGGGAGAGGAGAGAGTACCAAAGAAAACTTTCTGTGAAAAGATGACAGGGAAGAGACCACGAGGAAGGCCCCGAAAGAGATGGGCAGATACAGTGTGGGAGTGTGTAGAGAAGAGAGGAGGAAAACCTGAAGAAGTACTAAAAACAGGAGAGGAGTGGTGGAGAGACAGGAAACGTTGGAGGTCCTTAATTCACAACCCGACCCAGGAAGCTGGAAACGGGAAATGAAGATGATGACTGTATTAGGAAACCTGACTTTTCGCGAATACTTCCGATACTAAAAAGAAATCTCTCATTTCTGTTATTTGGAAACTATGTCAAATTGATGTCCAGAAATAACGCGAAACAATTTTATGTTGCAATCTTGCGAAATGTTACGGTTTCGAAAAAATGTGAAAAATCTTCGAAATACATATAACTTATTTAAAAAATAAGTCAAGTAAATTTGCGACATTCAGTATGGTTAAATCGAAATTCCGTTATAAGTCGATTTTTCCTTCGAACTTTCGTTCCATCGGATATATAATCTAACCGATTATTTCGATAACTTGTTGATAATTCGTGGTTCTCAATCGAAATAAAACTTGCCCTCTTGTCGTATTATTCGTGCAATCCTCTCAGAACAATTCGTAATATTCGATACCGTACCTACTTCGAACGTTCATCCTCCAAAATCGCATCCTCAAGACGGCCGGCTGACCGCACGACTTGCCTGAGGGAATCTCGTCAAACGGACCGAGATCGACGTCAGTTGCGTAAAATCATAAAACCCGTCCCCTATCGTGAACTTGTGACCACGAGGACTGTGGGAATCCTGTCAAAGGTGATTGGGCACCCATCACGAAACCTACTTGCCACTTTTCCCATGACCGTATACTTAAAAGCGCGCGGGGAGCGAGAAGTGCATCAACCCACTTAAAAATGGCAGCCTACGTAGCATCGAAATACTAAATCCTCCTCGTGATCCACCCTGAACTCATGAACTCCCAACTACAGCATAGGGACAAAGTGAATCACGGCGCCGACTGAACAACATGTTCATAACTACGCGTGAATTTTAACCTTCAATTTAGTCGCATGAAAAATATTACGTAATTAGTCGCACACGGAAGAAACTCCCAGGTTTGAGAAAATGGTAGAAATTATGTTAAAATTCTATCATTACTATTTGGAAGTAAAAAATGTTTTATTTGTTTTGGTTAAGTAATTGTTTTAGTAACTAAGTCAAAACAAACTATAAAAAGTTTTTAACTACAAAACTTTAAACATGAAAAATAAAGTGTAATTCTACAATTAATTATAAACCTACAGGTACTGGTACTAATATTTACAAAAAATAAACCATGAAGTAAAAAGAACAGAACAAAACACCTGAAATCAGTCTCTACACTTCCTCATCACTGCTGCCTTGGTTGCCATTTTCTGCACAGTTGGTACAGAGGGAAGTTGTATGCCGCTTACAAATGTATCTTGAGCATGTCACAACAGTTTTTCTAAGTTTGTGTTTCTATTCACATCAAAAATAGGGTTTGGCTGTTGAACTGGATGTACATCTGGCACTGGATCTGGCTGTTCTTCATCTTCAGATTGTTCTGTGCTCGTATTGTGGTCAGGAACTTCTAAATTGTCTTCAACATCACTACCGTCAGAAAAGATGTCATCTTCGTCTGACATTGGCTCCAATAACAGAGCATTAATTCTCCTTTCTTCTCTAGGATCCGTTATGAAGTAAAACACACCCAAAATTACATATAACTAAACGATATTATCTAAAAAGTACACACGCCCTTAGTAGCACACGGACTTTCTACCGTTCACTTTGGCAGCACGAATAGTCACGCACGGAAGATCAGACCAGGTTATTTAGCAAATCGTTGTTGACAAGCACGCCTCGTGCCGAACACTGACAACATTATAAGTGAAATGTACGGAAGGGAAGGGGGGAGAGCTGTTGGGTCAGCCAACCCGCCACCACCTCAAACAGGTACAGTCTGCGCAAAACAAATAGGACCCGGGAGAAAATCCCTTGACGCGACTAATTGAAGGTTAACCATGCCCAACCTTGAGCTTGCCTCCGCCATTCTATCAGGACAGATAGACAGGCAGACAATCGTTGAACGGCCGGGTGCGGCGACGATTGCATAATATCTCGAGGACAACGTAAAACGGCCGAGAGCGGCAGCGATTGCGATACATCGCGATATTTCTCCTCATTCAATGACGAGGACAACTGTGTTCTTGTCAAACGGACAGCAAGTGGCGCCGATTGCGTAATAATGCTATATTTTCTTGTGCCCGAACTCAAGGACAATGGAAATCTCGTAGAATGACTAAAAGTGACGCTGATTATCTAAATCGCGATTTTTCTCCGTGTTCTATCGTGAAAACTACGGGAAGCTCACCAAACAACTGAGACCAGCGACGATCGTGTAACATCTTGATATTTCTCCGCATTTGACTGCGAAGACAGAATTCGGTGGCGATCGTGTAACATCGCATACATTTCTTCGCGACCTACCGCGGGGACGAAGGAAATCTCGCCAAATGGTCAAGAGCTGAGCAACCTCTTGGTACCGTAATAATAACAACATATTGTGGACAAGACGACATATTAGCAGAAACAACTCATTGGATATTAAATATCTAGTATATATTTATTATTTTTTAAATTGTATAACATCATGTGAATTTCATTTAAAGCGGCTTCGGTGGTGTAGTTGGTAGCATGCTGAACTGCTGAGCCCAATATAGCGGGTTCAAACCCGGCCGAAGTCGTCGGATTTTTTTTAAGCGTAAAAAATCCTTCAGTATGACTTCCTTCGGAGGGGAAGTAAAGCCGGCGGTCCCATGTCATGGATTTATGGCATGTAAAGGATTCTTCCACAGACAAAACTAGTGTGAAGCTAAATTGTTAGGTTATATTTCGTCGGAACGCTCTATCAAAGTTCCAACGTTCACCCCTAGGTATCATTGATATCCGGTAGCAACTTGAAATTGAACGGAACTTATAGCTCACCCTAAGGGTGTCCGTTGGAAGCAGCTACAGACTCAGACGAGCTGAACATGTCCTCGGACACTCCCGGCACTAAAAGCCATACGATAAATAAAAAACTTCTTTAAAAACAGTTCATTGTTGTTTTTCTTCACCGCGTGATGAGCGCCTATGCTTGTAGACCGCAGACGTAACTTGAATTCAAAGGTACCTAAAAAGTAACTAATTTTTACTTCATCCTTACAGTAGACACCCTGTTAGCACATCAACGGTTTTCAACTAGTAATCTTTTCGTCGCACAAGTACTGATATCTCGCCAGGAGATGGCAGTCGGGTTTGAACTGCAGTTGTTTTCCCCTCACTGCGTATTGCGCATTCCAAAAACATTAAGTTGGTCACTGTTTCCATTACTATACCTGATAATGCCACACTGTTAAAAGTAAACACAAAGGCTTGTAAGAATATCGACAGTAGGAAGGAAGGTAACAATACACACGTGAAGCCCGATATCAAATTATCATGCAGGAAGTAGCAGCAACTGACTGCCAGCCGATATATTTAGGTTTGGAATAGGCGTACTGCAAGACCCCCCTTACCCCGTCGCAGTGTGTTGAACTACAATCTCCTGCCGTGATGACATTAACCGGTTGCACATGAGTTATGTTCCTGGGAAAGGCCCCTCAGCCTGACTTGGGATTTCTCGGGATGGCTGAACATTTGGAAAGAGTCGATGTGACTAATGTAAGTTACACATTTATTTTTAATTTTGATAAAGAATTGAAACTACAAGTTTTTGGAAGGACAATAGGACATAATGCATTGTGCATTTTATGTAGCTGTAGGGCTCAAGAGATTAACAACAGAATACAGAAAGCTTCCAATTTCTATCAGGCAGTGCGTCAGCTACTTTGGGACGAAACATTTCCACAAGCTTACAAGATTAGTTTGTTCAAGATATACTTAATACCTATACTACCATATGGACTGGAAGCAGCAATCCTTACTGGACCAACAAATGGTCGTCTCCAGGCAGTAGAAATGAAGTTCCTCCGTTCTTGCCTTCAAAAGACGAAAATGGACAAAATAAGGAATGTGGACAACTGGGATTGGAAAGGAGCCTGCTGGAGACACTCAAACTGAAGAGATTGAGATGGTATGGTCATATGAAGAGGATGGCTCCCCACAGAATACCTCGAGTGTACTTTGGCCAGAGTGTCCCCGGGAAGAGACCAAGAGGAAGACCTCACGATGTGTGGGAGAAGCAAATTTATAAGGACCTTGAAGCTAGAGATTAGAACTGGCATCAAATACAAGAACGACAGTTATGGATGAACAGGACAAAATGGAGACGGCTGGAGCAAAGAAACGATGATGATGACGTAGCTATAGGGAATGTCACTAGGGAAATGAGAACAGAATAAAGAGAAAAAACAGCCTACATAATTGTCAGTATAGAAGTACCTACTTTATTTCCTTTTTTTTTTTATTGTGATGTTATGGGTTGTATTTGTGCCTCGTGGTGCTTGCTTTGTCCGAGTCGCAAAGCCGGCTGTGGGCTAGGATGCCTTTGTTTAGTACAATCGAGTTAGCGATCTTGTGTGACGTAAATTATGTTTTAAAATATTGGTTTTCATTGTAAAAATAATTTTTGTGGAGTTACTTTCGTATGCCATGTATGAAATGAAACGAGGGGGGAGGGAAACTAAAATTAATTGTCTCCTTTTGGTGATCTTGTTGATCAAGCATGGTCAGGCCCTAGAAAACCATTAATATTTGCTCTTGTGACACTTCATTTAGTAGACACTCTCTCACCAAGGTAGACCTGGTTCGATTTCCGGTCAGTGCATGTGAGATTTTCGAAGTGAAATGCTATGTTCTGTGGTTCGGATTCCTCTTAAAAAGGAGGTCCCGTGGCTCATGATCCTGAGATTTATGGTCACATAAAACTACAAGCTTCCTTTTCTTTGAGTAGACATGGTGCAGGCTTGTCTCTGGAATAATCAATTGTTTGATGTTTAGTTCTGGGGAATGTGTTTGTGTATCTGTTTCAATTGTAACATCATTTAGGTTTATTTTTCTGAAGGAAATTACCAAAGGAAGAATATTAGTGCCTAGTTTTGTTGGGCAGTTCTTGATATCTAGTGTTGTAACTTAAATTCACCCAGTGTCAGAGAGTGAAATTAAAAAGAAATTTCAACATTTCCGAAGTTAAATTACCACTCCATATACTGCAGAAATATTGTACACTGAAGAAAATGGAAATTGCAACACCCAGAAGGAGTGGTGCTACATTGCTGCAATTGAACATGCAGGACGAGTGTTCGGTTGTGATTTGATGATTACACTTTCAGGTCCCCCTGACCGCAAGTTTGGACAACAATCAATACAGGATGTGCCCACCACGAGCTGAAATACATTGATGAATTCGGCGTGGCATGGAGTCAATAAGGCCCTGGATCGCTTTCTGAGGAATTGTGGCCCATGCTTGCTGCACTGCACGGGTCAGTTGTTTCAGAGTTGTGGGTGGCTGAGGATGGTTGGCCAGTTGTCGACCCATCATGTCCCACACATGCTCAATAGGACTGAGGTCCGGGGATCTGGCGGGCCATTCTAAGGTTGTGATGTCATGGAGAGCTTCTCTGGAGTTGCGTGCAGTGTGAACCCAGGCATTATCCTGCTGAAAGATCCCATTAGCAATGTTCGCCATCATAAGGACAACAACTGGATTGAGTACCCTATCAACGTACTGTCAAGCAGTCATAGTGCCGTCAACAAGCACTAATTGTGATTTCACATTGAAGCCAATAGCTCCCCAGACCATAATGCTTGGTGTTAGCCCTGTGTGCCTCTCCCTGGTACGTCGGCTCACACGATTTCAGCGATCTCTGCGGGCAAGACAGAAGCGCGATTCATCACTCAAGACGACCCTATGCCATTCGTCGACCCACGTCGATCGTTCTCGACACCAGGCCAGCCTTACACGTCGCTGTTGTGGGGTCAATGGAGCACCTTCTGCAGGGACAGGGGATCGTAAGCCAGTTGCACGCAGGCGATTACCAACTGTTTGTTGTGTGACATGGGGTGCCACAGCTGCTCGAATTTGCGCTGCTGTTGCATGGGGTTCCATCCGGGCCATCCGAATGATGCGGGGATCCTCTCTCACAGTTGTCTGTCACACTGGGCCTGAGCCAGGTCTACGAGTGTGGTTACCTTCATTTGACCACTGCTGCCATACATGTTGTACCGTAGATGCCTGTCGGCCAACACGTGCAGCAACAGTCCTTAGCGATAATCCAGCCTCACACAGCCCAATTATCCGAGCCTTCTCATACGGCGACAGTTGTTGATAGCCTGCTCTTCTCTGTCGTCGAGGCATGTTTGACGGGGAACACTTCACTACACAGACTGCAAGTCAACTACGCTACACCAGAGTCTGAATACTGGAGTTGATTCTTCCGCGACCAATCACGTGGGGAGACCTGTAGCAACAATACAATGGGTCTGAAACTTCGATCGTTTACATACCTACATGGCATCGTTCCATATTTTGCAAATCAACACAAATGACCAATGCCTTCATGGTGTTGCAATTTTCATTTTCTTCAGTGTATTATTGCTTGCTTGTGTCACATTGTGAAGATTTAATTGAGGTTTATTATTGGTTTTGAAAGGAGGCCTGTTAAGATTTAGTTGGCTAGCCAGCGGTGTAAATAAGTTGGTTTGGTAATTCTTTTATTTTATCGCGGTAAGGAAATGTTATGCTCTTAGATTGGATTTATTTGTGTTCGTTTGGTGGTGCGATTGACCTCATGTGAGAGATTTTGGTGGCCATGTATGTCTTATGTTTTTCTTGGGAATACATTTGTAGTTTTGGAACTTGTGGTTTCTTTTTTCTCTAGCTTGTTACCTGGTATTAAGAAACCTTTCCGGAGCATCTGAGTCGAGGGCCCATTTCCACACAACAGCCTGGTACTGCCCCCGTAAATTGAATTATATTGAGACCACGATGGCTGTATTGGCAAATATGAATAAAGTTATGAATGTCATAGTTGTGACGTGTATATTCATGACGTAGGCACGGATGACGCAGATTTCATGCAAGTAGGCTGGTGGAGCTGAGATTCTTGGTGACGTCATGATTTTGTTCGAGAAAGATCTTAGATTTACGACGCAGTCGCAGGAAACAAGGTATTGTGCTAAGGAAGAAGTTACGCTATTGGAGGAGAGACTCGAACCAATGAACGATAGTTTGGAAGGAAGACAGAGATTGCTGAAACTACGATATTTGATTGCTTTTGGCATGCAGATTTGTGGAAAACTATTTTCAGTTATGGCATTGATTTGGAATTTTGAAGAAATTAATTTTGAGTTTTTGAAATTTGAAAATCCGTCAAGTGTAGCCAAAGTTAAAACTTCTAGCGATGACGGAGCAACGAGCTATGGAAGGGATGGATACGCCCCTTAAGAAGTTGATAAAAGGTCGTGCACAGGAGAGAGGAGCTCTCATATCTCTCATATCTCTCATACCGCTGATACCGCATATATATTTCAGATGTCATAGAGTCATTTTCGAGTGAATAAGTGAAGCAAGTTGTCTTTAGCGTGTGGTTAAAGCCCGGCGCATCGAACCAACACGGAGCAGTTCCATTTTACGCTGTTCGAAACTAGGTGAAGTTGTAACGCTCACATTAACGTTTCTACCAGATAAGATATAAAGAGTTAACTTCTGCCTTCATTATAATTCAATTGGGCAGTACAACATTGAGGTGTGTAGAAGATTTGAACAATTTCACAGTTATACTTTGAAAGATATTGACACTTTAAGGCTGCAGACAAAAGTGATTTTCTCGCCACATGAGAAACACTTTTAAAATTCCACATTATACACTACGGCTGACACGTATATCGCAACCATGATCTTGGAGAATACGTTTGGTAATACAACGATACATTCTACTATGGAACATTATAATCTTGCAGTGCTTTCAATGATTATAACAGAAGTTGAGATGGAAGGCTAAGGCTTTAATGCAATTGGGACATATATCGATGGAGTGAAGTAACAGCATGGAACTTCGTTAATCGTCATTCTACAAAAGCGAGCATGTAGTGAACATCCAACTACACTCATGCATCGTGAATCCATCGCTGAATTATATCAAATGACAGTGGAAATATCATCATACTCCACGATTATGAATATTTCTGCGGAAATAACTGCAATAAACTTCATGGCGAATTACGACTGGAACTTCAGGGAACTTTCAAGAGAGGCCAGGGTGGACCCGGCTCATAAAGAAGAGTTTTGCCAGAAGGATGTCTTTCGTATACATGGAGCAGTGCAATTTCCGGAGAAGGAAGCAGTTCGATTCTCCGAGGACGCTGATTCCAGGTTCGAGGTCGGAGCACATCTTCACGCTGGTGAAATGGAACCAACAGCAGTTTTCTTTGAAAACTTTGCTCTAGAACTTCAATCAACAGATAAGGTAGTCGTGAACGTTTCTTGTATTATTTGAGTCATGTAGCTATATCTGAGCAACCCTTTTCCCATATTTTTTGTCCTATCTTTTGCCCCATTTTCTTGATTGACATTTCTGTACTCAGTACACTTCGATGATTTATGCCTTTTTCTACGATTTGTTGAGACATTGTTATGTCATTGGCATAGTTAAATAATTTTGGATCAGTTGAGACTGATAATTTAGATTCTTTCAATAATTTGCATATTTTTGTAGTCACGATTTGACTGTAAAGTTAACGATTGCTATGGCAGATTTGAATTCAGACAGCGTGTCATTTTATTAAAGTAATTCTATTCAGTTAATTACTTTGACCAATTTTCTGTCATCCTCAAGAAAGAAGAATAATTAAATGATTTTAGAGAGTTAAAATCTAATACGTTATCGACGATCTTTGAAATACTAGTCGTCTTATGAACATGATTGCAACATAGACATTTATCATTGCATTATAGACAATTTTATGAAATATGAACTTTTATTTCGATTTATTGAATACACTATAGTAATGAACATTTGATAGGAATTTTTCCCAATTATAGATTGGAACAATAATGTTTGCATTCCACAGTCTAATTGTATTCTATTCGACTATTTATGTAGTTTAGATGAACTTTGATTGAAGATAGTCTTTTTATACTGCGTTACTTTGAAGATATTAATCTCAATTTTGATAGAACAGGGAGGAGTGTCTAATCGTATTTGCTATTAAATTTATTTGTGATTGGCAAATTTTTACTTCATATCGATTCATGAATGAAACCCACGAAGGTTAAATAATAACAGACATTAATACAATTGACGAATATAAAAATTTTTGAAGAGGAACAATGGATGTATAATCGTTAGTTCAGTGGACCTGTAAAAGTCGCTGATGAGTAATGCCCTTGAATAATGAAGGAGGTTCCCACAGTAATAAATGAAGTTGTTGAATTTATGAGTGGAGGTTTTTGTATGTAATTTGGAAGATTTTGATGCCATATATATGAAGATATATGATGAATTCTGGGCCTATTGTTGAGCAATTTTGTGCGTTTTGAGCGAAGTATTTTTCCGCTGAATGTATTGTCCTGGTTCTTTGAAAGTTATTCATATGAAGATACTGTTAAAATTAACAAGAGTGTTAAATAATTTGAGATGAAGATTTTGAATGGAGGTGACCGTCACAAATATTAATAATTATTATTAAACCTTATTAAACCTGAATTTGACATTTAAATATAACTAACCTTCATTGGTCGATTATATCACCACGATTTGAGTAATTATCAACCGGATAAACGTGTGGTTTAATGTATTTCTTGTATAAATAATATAAACAATATTAATATTGTAAATAATTATGTAAATATCTTTGATAATAATTTGAAATGAAAGTGATTAATAGAGGCGTGTATAAAATTTTCAATTGTCGTTTGACATTGTTATAAACAATTTATAATTGTTATAAATAATTAATGAACTTTTGTTATTAACATTTGGAGTTTTGTTATTATACTCTAAACAACGCTAATTAAACAAGTGGTTTGAACAATTAAACATGATTTGGGAGTATTGGAGTATTCCACTGGTGTTTGAATGGAGCATTTAAAGGATTTGCGTGATAATATTTCAGTTGAGATGTGGATATTTAACGTGTTTTGAAAGGAGAGCTAAGCTCTGATGTAACTCGCATATGCTAGGGTTGAACGGAGGGGTGAGTCCACTTTGACGATGCAGGTGCATTGCAGCTGGCCCGGACAACTGTATGATAGAGGCCAAGGACGTCTCCATAATAGCCTTGTGGCTATAAATAAAATGTGAAGTATATAAACACGCAAAACAATTGATATATGTGTCTCGTCCCAAATCCCATTTCCATTCCAAGTGCATTATTATTAATTACGTTATTTTGAGCTTGAGAAAGCTGAAACATTGTATGTAGAGTATACCAGTCCTACAGGAGGACATGGTTATGTGGTCGATGGCTTCTGATTGCCACGTGGATTTTGTTGTTTTATTTTTGTTAAATTCATTCTTTATGTGAAATAAATTATTGTGCAGTTTAAAGTTTCTCGTCTTCGTTTTGGTTCATTTTAAATATCATGGTGGAGGTTATTGTGAGGGCATACTTTAAGTGATCCAGTTGACAACCCAGTCCCCGAGATAAATTTAAAAGGTAAGTATGAACCCCCGTATATTTTGGTGTGTTCCACAATAATTTCTTGTTAACTATTGTGCTCTAATCTCGATAGTATCTGTCAGTGCCATTTTCATTGATGTAGCTGTGCCGGTGCGTTTGATTATTGGCAATCCGATTGAGGGGGCGGATATCTGACAGCCTACTATCCGGATAACGGGGACAGTACCAGTCACTCCCTTTCCTCCTTCAACAGGTAGCAGATAAATTTTGGGGTAGGGAAGGTGGGACGTATCAGTTTTCAAATTCAGGTTACTTCATAAACTGCTCTTGTTCGAGCCAATCACCATGCCGGTAGTCTGGGTCTTCCTCTTGCCCTACTTTCTGCAATCACGCCCTCCCATCTGTTTTAGCTTCCCCTCCTCTTCCATCCTCATAACATGTCCAAACCATCCAAATTTATTTTTCTCCATTGTATCATAAAGGTTTTTACTCAAACTTGCAGATAAAACGTCTTTGTCTACGGTTGTGCCATTGTTATGGAGCCGTCACACGCCAGTATATTTGATTTCTTCAAATTGGAGGTAAAGTGTGCGCAGGTTGAAAAATAATGCAAAGCATTTGTATAGTGAACTTAATGAAATATGTGCATGTAAGAATTGGTGATTCGATAGCTTGATATTATGCACGCCGGCCTCTCACCGCTGAGTCCGTGATTCAAATCCCGGTCACTCCATGTGAGTGAGATCTGTGCTGGACAAAACGGAGGCAGACAGGTTTTTCTCTGGGTACTCCGGTTTTCCCCGTCAAACTATCATTCCAGCAACACTCTCCACTATCATTTCATTTGTCATTCATTTAATCATTGCCTCAGAGGAGTGCGACAGACTTCGGCAGCCGGCAGAGTTCATATCCTTGCCACTAGATGGGGGCTTCATTCATTCCTGGCCCGGTCGGTCGACCGGAAGCAGGCTATGGATTTTCATTTTCTGGTTACGAAATATTTTATAGTTAAACTGGATACTATTCACTTTTCATAAATTGAATTCTTTTCGTGTTCGCATGATGAGCGCCAGGTTGTAGTGATAGTTTTGTTTTGTGATTCTGTTTATTCATAGGCCTAATACAGTGATTCATTATTCCGTTCAAATCAAGTACATTATAGTTAGTGGGAAAAATGTTTTAAGCAACTATATTTTTATGGAAGAAAAACGATTCTTTTCTTCGACAATCATAGCTGTAATGTCGTTAATATTTTTGACAAGTAACTGTAATGGTAACCATGTTGCTTTTAAGACAAGTAACTGTAACAAAGTTACTTTTGAAAAGTAACTTACCCCTGTTAAATACTGAAAACTTGTCATAATTTGTATACTTTGGTATTTTGTTTTGCATTACAAGATGTATGCTGTTATGCTTAATACTAGAGAGAGAAAATATTACTGGATTATGTACACATTATATAATGTTGTCCTTATGTTTCAGAACCTTACAAGGAACCTCAAAAGATGTTTGGAGCTGAGCCACGTTTCTTTTGGCAGAAACTGGAGACGCCTGAAGGTGGCTTTCCTGATCCATTCTTTGATGAAGCGGGTAAAGATATAGGTGTTACTGTAGAGCTTGATACTGCTGATAAACCTAAATTATGAGTTGATTGATGATGAGTAAAATCCTCCATTTAGGAGCTTAATAGTGGAATTAATTTGCAGTCTGAAACCTGCACGACTGCCACATTTGAGTCTTCAGATATAAGTGTGTTAACTTTGATAGAGTAACGTGAACAATGTAATTACCGTATTTACTCGCTTATAACACCCACTATTTTTTCCCCCGAATTTTGGGCTTCAAAAATAAGGGGGGTGAAAATTTCCCTTGATATAGGATAGGATGGCATGGTATAAAGGCACACAAAGTAGCACCTAGCGTCCTTAAATCACACAAAATAGTGAGTAGCCATTGTCGAGGTCAACAATGCGCAGGTGGTGCAGGCAAAAGCGCGGGTTTTACCGTTTTTCTGATTATTTCTCCTTCCCAATTATTTTTCCCCCCAATAATAGTAGAAAATTGAGGGGGGGTGGGTGTTATAGGCGAGTAAATACGGTATTAGAGAAGTGTTGTGGGTGTGTTTTTTTTTTTTTTTTTTTTTCAAAATATATTTTCTGCTTGTAAATAGGTTGTACTTCTCTGATTAAAAATTCATTAACAAGAAGTGTTTAAGTTTATATATGAATTAAATTTTATATCCATCCTTCGAAGTGCTATATCCTAACCTACTTACATCATCATCATCTTCATTTCCCCTTTTCCAGTTGACACTGGGTGGGGGCTAATATGGTTCCTCTCCACTTGGTTCTGTCGTTCCACCATTCCTCTTCCGACACAGTGTACCAATCCAGGTTCCGTTTTCAAATACTATTCTCCACCGAGTCCATCCAACGCATTCTTGGTCTTCCTCGTCCTCTCTTCCCTGTCATCTGTCGTTCCAGTGCTCGTCTTGGCAGCCTCACTTCATTCATCCTTCTTACAAATCGATTGGTAATATTCACTTGGTCGACACATATATGAAGTAAATTAGAAAGAAAATAAAGGGATTCTGCCTTTCCAATACTTGTATTGAACCTACTCACAGGTACATGTTTCGAAGGTAAAACTCCTTCTTCCTCAGCCTGTACATAAAAATAACAAAGATAAATTAGCTTTATAAGAACATACATACTGACATTATGACATATATGAAGGGTTCGGGTGTAAACCATGGTAAGTGACATTTTGATCAAAATAGAGACATCAGCACAGTGAGTGAGTGTATCTATGGTAACTAACCACCTTGCTGCATGTACACTATGAAGAGTGATAACAAATATGACCGAACCAAAATGAGTGATTTATTACCTTCCATGGTTTACACCTGAACCCTTCACATATGCCCAATTAAATTGGGTGCTAAATGTGTGATTCCACCTGGAAAATAAAATCTATATGTGACTAATTATTAATTTATTGTAAGTTATACAATTGTAACAGTATGTTTAACATATTCCGGTCTTAATGCGGACTAAGCTTGCAATAATAACGTTGAAGAATAGTGACGGCCTATTCACACCGTAACATTTAGATGGGTGCAGAAAATATACCATGGGCTAGCTTGCATTTCGTCGGTCCAGAATTGTTACCGGATGTCTTATTTCCAAGAATATTCTAGTAAATGGCAGCATTAGTGAGAGATCGACAAGGAGCATAAATTTGTCAAGTCAAGTTTCAGTCTGTAGATTCCAACCTCCATAACTTGTAATATGGTGCGCTATTACAGAAGAATGGTTCTGAGAGGGAGATAATTATTCATTAACTTCCTCATAAAATGTATGTTATTTTGTTTCTCTTGGATTCTGTCCTGTTACAAGACTTTTTTATTTTCTTCATAGCAGCAACATAGTAGTGGTATCGTTGAAACATGAAGTGAAGTATATGACTGTTAAGTGGGTAAATTAGAGCATAAAATCCACTGATAAGACTGCAAAAAAGGAGCAAGGATATACCTTAAACCAGTCATGAATCATGATTTTTTGAAAATCCATTAAAAACCCCAGTTCAGGCTGTTAAGTTGTCAGACCAGAAAGTGTTGAGAATTGTGCAATTAATAATCAAGACCCCCTAGTGGTGTCGCCCCCAGATGCCCGGCTTCAATTACTGGCTCTGTCAAGAAATTTTGGGGTGCGAGGGCCTGTGATGTTGAATTACACTCCGGGTGTCGAGGAATAATTTCTTCATATACAGTACATATATATTGTCACTATATATAAAAATGAATATACCGTATTTGCTCGCGTATATCTCGCACTTTTTTTCCTGAAATTTCAACTAAAAAAATGGGGTGCGAGATATACGCAGGGGCGAGATATACGTGAGCCGAAAATACGAGTGAAATTTGTCGGTGCGAGATATACGCGGGAATTTCCGTATTCCCGAAAAAACACAAAATTTTCATTATTGAAACAAGGCAACTGGTATACGGTACTCACCCTATTCATTATAAATGCCGTCACTGCTACCGATCTCCGAGGTACTCTCGCGTGCATCATTCTGGTCATCATCCCACACGGCTTCATCCTGACTTCCGTCCAATGCATTTGCGATGCCTATCTTCAAGAAGCTCTTCACAACAATGTCCGGCGACACCATAACCCACGCCCGTATAACCCAATCACACACGAGTTCAACTGACGGCCTCTTTATTTTGCCTGCTGGTGTCAGGTTGTGGTACCCTCCCGCCATCCATTTGGCGTACAATTTGCGCATGTTGTCCTTGAAGGGTTTATTGACGGAAACATCTAAGGGCTGAAGACGATGTGTGAGTCCACCAGGAATTGCAACAAGATCCGTTTTCATTTCTTGAAGACGTTTCTTCGTGTCTTCCACCAAGTGTCCGCGGAAACTGTCCCACACTAGCATTGCCGGGCGTCAAAGCAATGCCCCTGGCCGTGCTCCCCACACTGTACGGACCCAGTCCTGGATAAGAGCTGTATCCATCCATCCTTTCTCTTGCACGCGAACATGAATGCCTTTAGGAAACTTCGCTTTAGGCATTGTTTTTCTTTTAAAAATAACATATGGTGGCAATTTTCTTCCGTCCGTGGTTACTGCTAGCGTGACTGTGCAGCATTGTTTCTCACACCCAGTTGTACGCACAAGGACGCTAGATTCTCCCTTCTTGTTTATGGTAGTGTTGGATGGCATGTCGAAGTTTATCGGAGTCTGATCTGCGTTGCCGATTTGAGATAGCAGGTAATTGTTCCTCTTCCGCATTGCTATCACATGACGATGAAACTCGATAATTTTGTCATTGAAATCACTCGGCATTCTCTGACAGAGAGATGTTCGCCTTCGCAGACACATGAACCTACGGATGACTGTTGTGGCGCGCTAATCGCTAATTCAAAGTGTATATGGCAGCGCAGCGTCTCGATCCCTAATCTGCTCGCATCGGACAAGTTCAGATCAACTCGTCGTTGCTCGCTCGTCCTGTTAGCATCGCTTCGGGTAAGTTCCTGCACAATGACGACTGTTGTGGCGCGCTAAATCGAACGTGTTTATACCTCAAGGTTATTACGGTCATTTATATGATGGCGTCAAAAATGAATGCGAGATATATGCGAGTACCTTTTTTTCCCTGAAATTTCAACCAAAAAAATGGGGTGCGAGATATACGCGAGCAAATACGGTATGTTTGTTTGTTTGTCCCGTAGGCATTCCTAAAATATTCATCCAATTGAAATGCAACTTTGGTGAGTTGTTGTGCACATGCCTACGGAGGTTTCTAAATTAGTAAATCCATTTTGCAATAGGTGGCATGCGAGTTGTTTCAACAAATGAATGTTGGAGCATGAATCGTTTCAAAAGAGAAGAGTGAATTTCGCACAGTTTAATGGCAGTTTAGTGCGTTTTCGTTGTATGAGTGCGTACACTCGACAGTATGGAACTAAATCAAATACAAACAGCGACATAAGTGGTGTTTGTGTTGATAATGATATTCCAAATATCGGTCAACATTAGATAATAGATATCACACGTATTTACTATGCTTTTTTGAAGTGAATTTGCAATGGTCATCCCAAAGCATTACTTTCACTCCCAAATCAATGCGACTCTCATTTTCAATGACCATCAACAAAGCATAGGGACAATCGCTACAAGAGTGTGGACAATTTGGAAAATCCAAGCTTCTCACATGGACGGCTGTGTGTGGCCTGCTCAACGTCAGAAATTGTGATTTATTCCTGTATGCACCAAATGGATAAACAAAATTAAAATACAAAGACTTTCTTCGATTGGCATTGCAGCAAATGCTGTGTGCAGCTATATACAGGGTTTCTATAAAAGAACTCCAGGGTTTTAAAAATTCATATCTTAATAACTATAGAAGATAGCGAATTGTAGTTGATTTCTCTGAAACGAGTAGCTCATCAAGTTTTACTCATACCAATTGGGACTGTTTTCATCAACAGTTGGCACCACTGCGGAGCGTTGACCTTGAAACAACGTAGCAGCAGTCAGTGCTGTGTGGATTGCCGCGCTATGGCGACGCCGCAACAAAAGGCTCAATGCGTCATTTGGCTAATAGAAACTAATTCTGTTGTTACGGTACAAAGAAACTTCTGAGCTTCATGCCTTCGAAGCCCTAAGAAATCGTTGACAAGACGCAGTTTGGAGTTGGGGTTACCAAGATCAACAGTTCATAATGTAGTTAATAAAAGACTTTGTTTAACTGCTTACAAAATTCAACTGTTACACCACATTAAACCGGCAGACAAGATTAAGAGATTACTCTTCTGTTTCTATGCTAAACGAAATAGATGAAAATAACGAATTTTTTTTTAATGTTAATTTTAGTGATGAAGCGACTTTTCATGTGAATGCGTCTGTAAACAGACATCATTGCAGAATTTGGGGTTCAGAGCCGCCCCATGAGTTCATAGGGTATGAACGTGACACACCAAAAGTGAATGTTTGGTGTGTTCTTATGCATGATAGAGTAATAGGTAGAAAGAAATATCAATGGTTATGTCTATTGTGACATGTTAGAGGGATATGTTTTTCCTCAGTTAGATGACATTGAGGCGGAGAAGGGTTTAGTCCACTTCCAACAAGATGGGGCACCGCCACACTTCAGTTTGCGTGTGCGTGAGGCACTTGACGCTCGACTCGGCAACGGATGGAATGGAAGGGAAGGACCTTTTCCATGGCCTTCAAGGAGCCCTGATATGACTCCATTGGACTTTATCTTCTGGGGACATATCAAGAATCTTGTGTATGTGGAGAAAATCCATGATATTGGCCATCTCAGAGAACGAATAATCAATTGTGTGGCCATCTTCCCCCCAGACATGCTGGCCAGGACATGAGAAGAGGTGGAATACCGTTGCGATGTGTGCCGTGCCACTAACGGGGCTCATATTGAACTTTATTAAATTGTTAAAAAAAACTTGAAAATGCATCCTTTCCAATCATGTATTAAACATTATATAACTGTTTTACTTCATTACAATATTTTGCCTCAAAACCCCGGAGTTCTTTTATAGTTACCCTGTATGTGTATATGCCCAACGGCAAAATGAGTGGAGGAGGAGCCAATCACTCTCATGGCTCCCAACAGTCATAGAGGCGGAAGAGGTCAGGCCAGACGGACTGGCTGTAAAGGCGCACCTCAGTAGTACTTGAGTATGAGGCAGTTCGTTGCAGTCTCTGTGTTCGGTCCTGCATGTCTCATACTTCTTTAGCCGCAGTATAAGGCTCAGAGATCATAGTGTGTGGGTCTCGTCCTGGCAGCTGAGATCCACCCTAAACAAATTCACGCCAGTGGCACTTCTTCCGAACGTCACTTACTTTCAAAGTCCAACGGCGATGGGATATGGACGGTGGGGGCAGGTTATGGGTGTAACTGGAAGCCCCTAGTTCGGACATGCACGTTGGCAGCAGATGTGTGATGGTCGTCTTCCGGAGACTCTGTGACTACGCAGGAATTCGGTCCTACATCTGTGTTGGGGCAGGCCTATTTAGGATCACCGCTGCCCACCCCACATGGGGAAGGCCCTAGAAAAGGTGGGCTAAACATCGGAAGTCACAATCTTGGTCCGGCTGGGCAACCCCACTCAGCAGGTCACCCCTCATGCGGTCGAAACTCAAAAACAGTAAAGAATCACAAATTGATTATTGGATCATGGAACATCAGAACTTTGCTTGATTTGGACAATAACGTTAGACCTGAGAGAAGGTCAGCTCTCATAGCCCATGAGTAGAGGTGTTAGTTTTTGTTAATTCGCGATAAAACGAAAAGTCATATTTAGATGTTAGGATGTTTTATTTTCACGTATTTACATGTTTCGTGCCGCCCAGGAGTGAAATTAAATCGCGAAATAACGCGAATTTTGTGAATAACACCACAAATACCGCAATCTGCGAAATAAAAACAAATTTTCATATTTTTTCCCCACACCAATCCGAACATTTTTGTCCACAAGCCGATAATCGAATTCGGTTGGTGTTCAATTCGAGAGAATGATCGATTGTATAGTTTCGCGAGGGGTAATACTACGATATACGTCATATTACGATATATTGTCGATATTCTCGTTACTCGTTGGATTTTAGCGCTGTGGTAAACAGCTGTTATATCGCGGCGTGAGTAGTTTGGCCGACTACCTCCAAAAGGTTATGTGATAGTTGTTCATAATGTAAACTACGTTTGCCTCCTGTTACATCGGTAGCGAGTGTAAATTATAGTAGAGAATTCTATATAATTTAATAAAAAGTGCGCAAATTGTGCGTTATCATCGAAGCTAGTGTGTTATTTGCGTGAATCAGTTGGCGACCACGTGTTCGTCGTATTAGTTCCGAACTTAGCAGTACAGGAAGATGAGACGCGACGTAATTTAAATATTATGACACGAATTCAGAAATAAATTTTGCGTGTGGTTACGAATTTATACTGGCGTGTGACTACAGTCAACCGTGTGATAACAGTGTTTGTTACTGGGCATCGCTCAGTTGAGTTTAAAAATGCCGAAGGTAGCTGTTTCTGCCACAGACAGACTTAAAGAATATAAGAATGAAGGATTTATAATTTCTTGTGGCATTCTTATGTGCAAATATTGTGATTGTCGGTTTGATTATCGCAGGAAAGATGCATTAGACAAACATTGCAAATCGGAGAGGCATTCAAAACGCCGAGAAAATTCGCGTCTTGAAGTTAGTGTACCTAGAGTGGCCACCTTGAAAGAAACGTTATCAAATGCTAGTCGTGTGAAGGATATGAAAGAAGAGTTTATTTTGGACACTACTACTGCGTTTGTGAAAGCTAATATACCAGTAGAGAAACTAGACAATCCTGCTATCCGTACTTGGTTTAATAAGTACGTTCGCGGAAGTGGAGATTTACCATCAGCAAATCAGATTCGTCAGAAATACATCCCCATGATTGGCGAAAGAAGGAGGGAAGGAATTAGGGAAGATATAAAAAACAAAGACGTGTTTCTGCTATGTGACGAAACAACTGACAAGAATGGTAGGTGAGTTTTCAACATTCTTTTTCGTCCATCAGTACCATCAACTGAAATGAACACCCATCTGGCTGCCTCTGTTGTTCTAGATTCTGCCAATAGCGTAAATTGCTCCAATGCGATATTAGACACCTTGAATTCCTATGAAATTGAACGGGAGCGTGTAGTGGCAGTAGTTACGGACTCAGCACGCTACATGACAAAATGTATAACTACTCTTCAAGGATTGATTGAAGAATTAAGTCATGTCCCGTGCTGGGCTCATAAAGTCAATCTTAACGGCCGCGTATTTGAAAACGAGCTGGACGAATTGAACATGTCTATAGTAAAGACAAAGAATGCCTTTTTAAATACGCGAAAAAGAAAAAGCAATTACGTTGCATTTCTGAGGGAGAAATATGAAAACACAGAAAAAGAGAATGAAATTCTAGCTTTCCCAATGCCTGTATGTACAAGATGGAATTCATGGTTTAAGGCTGCAATGTATATGGCCACGCATGTGGAAGATCTGGTAGAATTTTTCAAAACATTGGAAGATTCAAATTCTGGGGTCAAATTTTTCCAACAAGCATCGACTTCAACAATACAATTTATACAATTACAAGCATTGTATGTTTCTGTTGTTGGTGCCTCTCTTATGGACTTGCTTAATTTCTTGGAGGGATCTAAGTACCCAACAATTCACTTACTGGCTGGGAAGCTAGATGACCTTGAGGTAAAGCTCAAGCTATTAGGCGATGGTGGAATGTTCAATCATACGATCCTCCAGAACTTGGAACAGCTTCCTCAAAATATGCAGATAAAGCTTACGTGTGTTGCCCAGTCAGCTCTAGTGAAAGTCAGGACTTTAAGGACCACGGATCCAGCCAGGAAGACTGTAGAAGCCATCGGGTCATTGTTTGATCCTCGGCATGCACCTAAGAACGTATCTCCCACAGAACTGCTCCAATTTAAGAAGAATGCCCCATTTCTTACGAAGATGGAGTCTCAACAGTTTTTAGAGGCTCACAGCATTTACCTGACTGCAATCAAGAACCAACTGCGTCATGAAGATAATGTGAATGTTCCAGAGATCCTCATGGGATTAAGGCCTGCTCACCGAGACTATGTAACAGCTGCATTAAAGTGTGTGTGGTATCCTTGTTCAAATGTGGATTCTGAAAGGTCATTTTCGAAATACAGTCTCATAGTAAGTGATAGGAGGCGAAAATTGACAGCTGCAAATGCTGAGACTTTAACCATGATCTACTTCCAGTGATTTCACCGCAGTATTTGGATAAAACTGAAAAAGGTATTCACTGAAATGTGTTTCGAGATGGTGAATGTAAAATAGAAATGTGACTTCCATATAAGTATTATCTCATTCTTTCATAGCCATGTTTAACGTTTTACCCTGCTGTTTTGTTTTTTACTTTGTTTTATTAATTGTTTATATTTTTAAATGCACTTATTGTACAAACCTTATCGCTTTCCAAATTTTAACATGTCATCCCCCGAAAAAATAATCAAAACACAAAACACCACCTTTTGAATTTTAAATCAACAAATCTTCAAAAAAATAACAACACTTTCTAACACCTCTACCCATGAGTTATCAAGACTCAACGTTGACATTGCTGCTCTCAGTGAAACTAGGCTGTCTTCTGAAGCCAAGATTACTGAATCTGGAACAGGATATTCCATCTTCTGGAAAGGAATGGAGGAGGGTGAATGTCGTATTCATGGTGTGGGCTTCGCTGTGAAGACCAAACTGGTAAATTATCACCAACTTACGCCCATTGCAATCAGCGAAAGGCTCATGACTCTCCGCATACCACTCACAGGAGGTTCCTTTATGACACTCATCTCTACCTATGCTCCTACCTTAGATTCTGATGGTGAAGTAAAGGCTCATTTCTATAATCAGCTAAGTGAAATCATCTCCAAGGTACCATCTGCAGATAAACTCTTGCTCCTCAGTGACTTCAATACCAGAGTTGGGAAAGATCACAGGCTATGGAATAATGTGATGGGCAAACAGGGACTTGGAAAATGTAATCCCAATGGACTGTTGCTCCTGAGTCTTTGTGCAGAACACGAACTTTTCATTACCAACACGCAGTTCCGGCTACCTAACCGCTTCAAAACCACGTGGATGCATCCTCGTTCCAAACATTGGCACATTCTTGATTATATAATTACCCGGCAATGTGATAAGAAGGACACTCTTATTACCAGAACAGCAAGGCATATAGACGATTGCTGGACAGATCATAAACTTCTTATATGTAAGCTCAGGATATCCATCAGACCTAAACCACCTAGGAACATCAAAAATTTGCCAAGAAAGAAGTTTAATACATCCAAACTTCAGGATGAATCCATGTATAAACATTTTGGAAACAGGATCGTCACCCAGTTATCAGAAAACCCAGTAATAAATGACATTCAGCAAGAATGGGCCACACTACAGAAGATTATCACACAGTCAGCTGAGGAAACCATTGGTTTTATAGTGCGGAAAAGACACGACTGGTTTGATGACAACACTGAGGAAATTCTGTCTCTCATCAATGCCAAAAGGAATGCCTATCTTGCCCATCTTCAAGACCCAACTTCCAACACAAAGAGAGTTAAACTACTGGAATTCAAGGGTAAATGCCAGACGCAGATAAGGCAGATTAAAAATACTTGGTGGCAACAGAAGGCTCAGGAACTGCAGAGACTATCGGATGCTCGAGACTTGAGGAACTTCTATGCAGTACTCAAGGAAATATATGGACCATCTCGCTCATCATCAGGTACTCTGAAAAGCGCTGATAATTCTACTACCTTTACTGATAGTCAAGAAATCTTGGAACGCTGGAAGGAGCACTTCTCCAATCTCCAAAATCGTCCATCAGCAGCTGTTGAAGACTTCCTTTGAGATGTGCCACAACAACCTGAACAACAGTGGTTGGCAGTACCTCCTACTTATCATGATTTCAGTGCAGCTCTCACCCAATTGAAACCCAGAAAAGCACCTGGCCCAGGTAACATCCCTCTGGAACTAATTCAAGCCGGAGGTCGTTCCCTCAAAACAAGGAGTTTCACCCTTATCCTCAGAATATGGGAATCAGGAAAAGTACCTGGAGACCTAAAGAATGCCACTATCGTCACTATCTTTAAAAATGGTGATCGCAGTGTTTGTGGCAACTACCGTGGTATATCACTGCTATCAATTGTGGGGAAGATTCTTGCAAGAATTCTACTTAACCGCCTCAAGGTTATCTCTGAGAAGATCCTCCCAGAGTCACAATGTGGATTTAGAGCTTCCAGAAGCACAATTGACTTGATTTTCTGTGTGAGACAGCTACAAGGAAAATGCAGAGAACAACAGAATCCACTCTTCTTAGTCTTTTATGACTTGGAAAAGGCATTTGATTTGGTTCCAAGACCAGCCATGTGGGCGCTGCTGAAGCGGTTTGGTTGCTCACAGCGATTTGTAGATCTAATCAAGGCTCTCCATGATGGCATGACAGGTCAGGTTTGCCATCAGAATAAGATGTCCGATGAATTTCCTATTACCCATGCATGGATTGAAACAAGGATGTGTACTGGCTCAAACGCTTTTCGCGCGGTACTTAGCTGCAATGCTTTATGATTCACCCACAAACATTCCAGGTGTGGAGGTCAAGTATCGTTTTGATGGAGGGCTTTTCAACCTAACTCGTCTCCGCTCCTTGAGGAAAACTCAGGTTACTAAGGTTACTAACATGTTGTATGCAGATGATGCTGCATCGCCAACTCTCACACCAGAAGAGCTGCAAGAGTCAGTTAATTGTTACAAAAGTGCATGTGATCGCTTTGGTCTTACCATAAATGTCAATAAGACTAAAGTCTTGGCACAACCTTCACCAGGCACACCTCTTCCTCAGTTCAGTATCTCCATCTCAAATTTGCCATTAGAACAGGTAGACCACTTCTCGTACCTGGGCAGTACCATTTCTGTGAGCTGTACCTGTGAGCAGGATGTGGATAAGAGAATTGGTGCAGCCCATGCAGCATATGGACGATTAGCGCACCGGGTCTTCATGAATAAAGATCTGTCCATGAGTACAAAGCTTATGGTGTACAAAGCAGTAGTCATTTCTACACTGTTGTATGGCTGTGAAACGTGGACCCTTTACTGACGTGATCTCAGGAAGCTTGAGCATTTCCACCTACAAAAACTTCGATCAATCCTGAGGATTAAATGGGAAGACCGCATTACCAATATTGCTGTTCTGGAAAAGGCTCAAATCAACAGCATAGAATCATCCATAATAGGTCACCAATTTAGATGGATTGGTCATGTCCATCGGATGAATGATGTGAGATAACCTCGCCAAATGCTATATGGTGAGCTATGCTATGGTACCAGACCTCATTGTGGTCCTAAGAGGCGCTTCAGGGACCAATTTAAGCAGACCCTGAAATTGACAGGTCTTGATTCACAAACCTGGGACATGCTGGCTGAAGACCGCTCAACTTGGCGCCGTACCATCTCGGATACTGTAAAGACGTTTGAAAGGGATCGACGCACACATGAAGAGGTCAAGCGTCATGCTAGGAAACTTCGAGCAGCCCAACCACGTCCTCCTCCATCAATACTATGTGACTTGTGTGGTCGCTTGTTCCATGCCAGGATTGGACACTCTAGTCACCGTAAACACATCCACAAACTGGACTGAAGGAAGAAGATTTATACTCGGATTCGAGTTAAAGCCGATGATGATGATATATATATATACACTAGTAAATATAGCCCGTAATGTGCTTGATACAATACATTTGGAGTGCATTTACACTGTAAATGTTGGCAAGAATTCATACCAACTGCAAGGGTTTCCACACACTGACTCTATGTCGTGATTAACAGTAGTTTGAAATTATGCGGAAGGAATGTGATATTTTTCACAAAACAGCAGTACAGTTAAAGATTTATGGCTGACAAGAATTTCACAAAACATCAAATACCCAAAAGAAACAGCAATTTCACAACCACCAGTGACAAGAAAGAAAATGCATCGTTGCAAATAGATAATAAATTGGAAAAATGGAAGTTCATTCTAATAATTTGGCCACAGTTGTAACACAAAAAATGTTAAACCAAAAGACGGCACCACAGCAGGTTAGACAACTTTTGTTTTAACATGGATATGTTTTTGGGTTTACCTGGAATTAACATGGACATCCTGACATCTAGTTATCATGGCAACAAGTGCAAGCGCACTTAGATCCCACTTATTGATGCATGTTGCAGTGACAAATTTCTAACACTTAATTACCATAGCAAAAAGTGCATGTGCACTTATCTAAGTATGCATGATATTTACAACATGAATAGACTAATAAACATATATCCATGATTCTATGTATTTGTTGTGCAACACCATAACTTTATCTTACCTATTTGCATGCAATCTTTTATACTTAATGTGTCACATTGGCTTAAAATGTAATTGAAAGGCATTTTATTGTGCATGAAATAACAAGAAAACAACCCGTGCTACTCAGTGGAGACCAGGTTTACTAACCAAGAGATCTTGCTTTTCCTTACATTTGTTATCAGAGCAGGTTTACTAACCAAGAGATCTTGCTTTTCCTTACATTTGTTATCAGAGTATAAAACTATCAGCAAAACATGAAGGAAGTTATAGTCCGGGACAGCTTAAATAAGTTACTAGATCAAAACAGGGTAGGCAACATTAACAGCCGTCCTATATGCCCTCGTAAATGTTGGTTTATGCTTGCATTTCTTGAAGTTAAGTTGTTTTCAGGTGCGAGCACACTGTCGCCAACCCTGCTTAAAATCTCGCCATCTCCAAAGACCATAATACCAGTAAAATTTCTTAACACACAGTTGCCGACATTTTTCTCCCAGAATGCATTTTCCACACATTCTCCCTACATAATAATTACGAATTTTACTAATGCCTATTATCTGAATAATTTCACAGTTTTCTTTGGAATTTCAAGTCTAATGAAGTTAAAACAAGTTGTACAAGGTAAGTACTACTAATATACATCGATTAAAACAGTTTTTACAGTTATTATAGACCCTTGATTATGGAATAAGTGCGTGTTCATACCCACTCGTCGGAGATGTTTGCACGCTTTTATTTAATTAATTTTTGGATAAATTCTTATTTAGATTTCATCATGACGTCTAAAAACACGAGAACAAGATTGGAGAAACTCGACGAAGATCACTGGCAAATCAACTAGGTTTTGAGTAAGTAACCTAGACCCTATCTACATAATTAAAAGTACAAAGTTATTTAATCGTTGTTTTATTTATTTTTATATTCAGTCCGAGCACATATAACATAATAAAGGACCTTAATGGTCTTTGGAAATTTTGGAAAAGTCTTCTGACTGCATTTTTCGTATAATACACACCAAACATAACCTAAAATATAGCCTATGTCTACAAGTTCACTCCCAGGAACATATTCTTACGATCAATTCGCCTTTTAATATTGCAATGTATGTTATTCTCGACTTCCAAGTGCCGTCAGCCATAATATTATAATACATTGCATATGTTACTCGTAAGCTTAAAAGTAGTCTATGATTCACACTCGGCTAGTTGTAGTGTGAATGTATTGGTGATTATTTATGTAGTTGGCTACTGACCTATATCCTACTTAGTAGTAGGCAGATAAAATATTTATATTAGGCCTATTTTTATTTGTTTCAGTTATGGTTGCGACAGATTAGTGTGGAAGCCTTCAACGAACTTCAAGGGTTGTGCAACATGAATCAATCATCATTCTCAAGAGCCATATGCACTGCGCTTGAGTCACAGATGCACATTTTCAGAGAATACCAACAATATCTCTTGGCTCTCTTTTAGTTCTCGACATAAGTTACTGCACCACTGAATGTCTGGTTGAAAATTACTGATGTACTTAAGTTGGGTGAGACAAAGTCATTGTTCGCTACTTGGTTAGATGACACAGTTCGGGCGAAGCCACTGGTTGCAATACGTTATAAATATTGCTCGCAACTATAGCCTAGGCTACTTGTATTATTAATTCTGAATGAAAGTAGAACGTGGCTTATACACTTGTATCGGACATGAATGGGACTTTTACATACCTTGTGTCCTTGTTTCATCTTCTGGGCGATATTACGTATTGAAATTAGGAACCCTGGTCACTACTGTACTTCATATATGTGCATAAGTACATAAATATGCGTTTTAATTTATTGCTCTTTAAAAATGGCTGTGATGTTCCAACAGCGCAACAATAATGTTGGCACTGCTGAAAAATGTAATAACACCCTTTAGCGATAAAATGTTCAACTCTTGTACCTTAGTCACATTACATAAGTTACTTTAGAAAATTTTCCAGATTTCGATGGAGGTTGACTGTTTTTCAATCGCTAGGCAAAGTTCAGAGTAGCATACTCCCAGCATCAAATGCCATATTACACTGCAAATATCGATTTAGCTTTTAATAGCGTGGCCCACATTTGTCGTGATGTAAATTATGCTGGATTCTTACGCATTCTTCACGCTGTGTGTATTTTAATCGCTAGGCAGCGCTGCCAAGGGAATTAATGTGGTGGGCTAGTTGGTCATATTTACTTGGTGCTATTTGTGATGAATAAGCATTAAACCTTTGGAGTAGTGACACTCCGTAGTTGCTTGTTGTGTTTCTCCTACCAGCTGTGAACACTATGATTTGTGTCATGGATGTGTATGTTAATTGCATGAATCTTAATTTCATGGCTTGTTTTCGTTTATCGAAAAGTGCTGTGATGGCTGACCAATAATTGTTAGGTCGTTAGGCTATACAAACACCACCCCTGGTTTTTGTCACGCACAGTGGGGGTAGACACGCATCAATAATTTTCATACAAACCAATGGTTTGTGCCTAGACCAATAATTTTTAGGCACTGAGGCGCTGGTTTTGCCGATTAGTTCGAAACATGGAATCCTTGCGATTAGCGTTCATTACAGTGGTAAATACGGTTCTACATACAAAACAAACCTAACCTGGGGCTTACGCCCAGTAGTGCAATCAGTAATTTTCGTCCAGACAGTTGTCTAACCTAGTAGCTACCAATGGTTTCGCCCAGACAGTCGTCAAAGAAGAGCCCGATTATTTCTTTTTTTTTTTTTCACATAATTGCAACATTACATGTGTCGTCTAATGTAGGCCTATTTTGTATCGGATATGTTGGTAACTAATGACGTCTATGTGATCGCTGCGGCAGTTTCACATACTAAATAAGCTGTCGAACATGGCTGCGGTTGTTAAATATACAATAAATAAAAACACATATTTAAGTGATTTAGCACATATATCCGGTGCAGAAGTGATCAAGGTTAGTAGTTACAATTGATAATGTGCCTCCCGCCAAAAGATGAAATAACGTATGAAAATGATATATTATCAGAGTGAAAGCAAAAAGGAAAAGAGTGATACGTGGTTCAGAATTAATCTGAAATTTCCCTACAGTATAGGCCTATAAGTCGTGTTGTAAAGGGGATAGCTGGTGGGTTACAGACAGCGAAGGAGAAAACGTCTATTAGGACATCATTTCCACAATTATTATTCATTATTACACAAGGTATTTAGGCTAATTTAAGTATTCTACTGGGTTCATCACTCCTGAAGTGTTACCTCTATTACGGTACGTATGTCGTTTTGCCTTGAACAGTTTTGCTTGAAGATGGGCTATTATTATATGTAATTTCTTAATTTATTCCACTAATATGTATCGGTTTTCCAATATTTGCATTATTCATGTAAATTTTAGATGGTTGACTACAGAAAATACTGAAACATGTTTTACAAAACGCTTCAACTCACAAATTTCATTACATATTTTTGCAAATCTTACAATTTTCTATTTTTTAGTAATGTTCTTTTGGGCTCTCCCCCCCCCCCCCCCCCCCCCCCCCCCCGAACAAAACAGTGTTAATGTTTGCACTGCACAACTCCACTGGTCACTAAAAACAAGTGTTTCCACCCTTAGCGTCAATGACAGCTTGCAAACGCTCAGGCATACTGTTCACAACTCGTCGAATGACATTTGCTGGGATGCGATCCCATTCCTCCAGCAGCGATGTTCTCAGTTGTGCCAAGGTGGTGGGGTCACACTGTCTGACGTTCTTTCCAAGCATATCTCGTACATGTTCGATGGGGTTTAAGTCAGGACTACGAGCTGGCCAGTCCAGGGTTTAAATCCCCACTTCCTGCAGATATTATACAACACAGCGAGCAGTATGAGGGCGGGCATTATACTGCATCAGCATGAAATTCTAACCAATGAAAGGCGCAAAGGGCATCACATGGTTCATCAGGATCTCTTCGATGTACCTTTGGGAATTGAGTGTCCCGTGATCGATGCACACCAACTCAGTGCGGGCCATAACGTTGATGCCACCCCACACCATATCCGAGCCACCTCCAAATGGAGTCCTGGAGGAGAAAACAACAGGGCTGTACCTCTCCCCGCACCTTCTCCACACTCTTTCTCTTCCATCAGGAGATCTAAGATTAAAGCGACTCTCATCAGCGAAGAGAACAGAGGCCCACTGCTCGTGTTCAAGAAATGCCAGTTGTTATTCTTAGAACAACAATAAGCGAGCGGCAACACTCATAACCCTTAAATGCTTACAGTGCGCTTCCCGCCATAAAACCATTAAGATAGGCTCATCGAAGATTGGGGGTAATTGGTGGTAATAAACCACCCTAAGAAATGTCATATTATCAATTACTATTCACGGATGTTTCAGATGTTTGTTCTAATGCGTGAAAAGCTTTTAAAATGTGATTACATCTTTTACATGGCTAATTTTATACTATTTTTTTTTTACATTTTTAACTGTTCCACTTTTTTTTCCGGTCTGTGTATTACTCCGTCGATAAAGCTTACCTTTCAACGCGTGTATTTAACTAGTCAATTTGTCAGTGAATTCAGAGAATTTTCTGCAAGTGGCTTTTAATGCGCCAGGTGACGAAAGCTCAGGAGAGTATTCTACCAAGGCACACTAAGCCTCGTGAGGCAAAACTGAGAAGAGGAGGGTCGGATTCCCATCTTAGCCATCTTGGAAGTGGTTTCTGCACTTCTACTCCAGGCAAATGCCGGGATGGTTCCAAATTTAAGGCCATTGCCGCCTCGTTCCCAATCCTCATCTGAATAATAAATGCACACACTCATACAGCCATCACAATAACACAGGTTATGAGACAAATTCCACATGTCCGAGTCCACAGATATACATGGCCATGATGTCGCAAAGCCCCAAAATCAACCAACAACAGCTGCTTTCTAGCATTCCAAGAAGAAATCTTTAGAGTTGCCATTACAGTCTTATGCCCCTAAAATCCACGACTAGTTCGAATGGATTTAGGCCTAAGCATTGGATCAACCATCTTCTTGCATCTCAATAGGGATTTGCCAATAGGCTTTCAATGGCTTGTCTCAATTCTGCTTCCATATATGTAGGCCTATACATGCAAGAAATGAGTATGGTACTTATCAAAAATAAAGAATTAATAAGCTAATATGTACCCTACTATTCTATTTCTCTCCTACTCCTAAATCCTTCTCTGAACACTTATCTTAAAACAGAATGGTCTGCATTTTTGGACTAATTATAAAAATGTAGCCTATAAAAAGAAATGAACATACTCATCTTTAGCTCCCTGGCAAAACTGGAAAAAACCTTGAGTAAGTATTAATGTTTCTGTTCTTATGCATTTTATATGATGCTTTAAACTTCACTACCATAATACTGCTTAAGAGTTAGACTGTTGAGGACTGATGACCAAGATGTCCCTAACTTGAGCAAGGACTGCTTCACAACTTTATGTAAAATGTATTTTCGTAAAAGGGCCTTTACTTATTTTGGATCATTTGCATACGTGTTACAAGGATGTGTGTGCTGTCTTTTTGGTGTTAAATGATGTAGGTTGGCAACACCAAATGTGGCTGCCATGTTAGTTTTCTAGTAACTTGTTTAAGGTGTCCCGGACTATACCATGGGTACAATAAATACTGTAATGTATACAATTAAAGACCCTTGCATACACTAAAGGAGTGTTTTTATTCCAGAAAACCTATCTGAACAATTTGTTTCTTTTCCAAGTCAATTCTGGTAGAGTTGAAACAAGCTTACTGAAAGTCATATAGCAGGGTGTCGAGCGATGCGGGAATTTTAGTTACTAGGGAAAGATACGGGAAATTTTGAAAAGTCTCCTAATGCCCGACTTCTTAGCCCCCGAACGCTGGGTAGAATCCTCCTACTCAGCCTTCTATTTCGCCTGCAGACCGCGCTGCCACCCGCAATTTGCGCCACCGATTGAGCGCTAAGCAGGATGAGAACCCAGCCAACGTCGAATGCATGCTTTGCCTGGCCGACCACCGGCCGTACCCTCTCCGCGCGGAGCTGCACGCGCCGCGCTCGTTGCTGACAATGACATACAGGTATCTGTCCATATTGTTATTCACAGAGGAGACCAGGGTTTCTCGACAAGAGCAGCCCTTAAAGAAGCTAACAGTTCAAGATCTCAGAAAATTCCAGACGTGGATGTGCTGCATTTCACACCAACTGCCGAAAATTGTACATCCGTATCCTATGGCTGAAAATATTAAAGAGATGTAAACTCTTGTTCACAAGATGACCCGTGCTATTTCCTGCTTAGACCCTATATGGATCGCTGAGACTCCTAAGTTGGCAGAAGTTAGGATCGCCATTGCCCTTGAAATTCTTTGTAATCAGAAGATTTTGCTTTCTGGCGCAATAGCTGACCGCATCAAGAGAACTTCGCACTTCTCAGACTGCCCTCCGTCACTGCCCGTTTGAAGCAGTTCGACGGAAAAGAGACACGGCTCGACGTGCTGTGGTCTGAATTATTGGCTTCAGCACCTTCCTCAGTTCCTGCCAAAAACGATCTCACAAGCTTCGTTAAAATGATACTGGTTTTGTATCACAGCAATGCAGCTCTGGAGAGACGTTTCTCCCTGAACAAGGAGTGCATGATCGTCAATCACAAAGAAGCAAGTCTGATTGGCATGCATACAAGAACATGCTCCATGCTGCACGAAATTCCTACGCCGTGTTAAAGTAAGCAAAACAGACGCGAAGCCAGGAGGAAAAGGAAGCGACGGCTAAGGTGGCAGTCGAATGAAAAGCCACGAAAGATCTCCAGGAATTGGGGAGAAAAAAAAGAAGGTATTGAACGACGCCCGTTCTGAAGCAGAGAAAATTGTAGAGCCGACGAGTTCCCTAGCGAAGCTTTAAATTAATAAATCCTTGATTATTGTTTGTTTTATCTTATTTTGTGTGACTAAGTTCTTAACCACAATCAAGTATTTACAAAGTGACTTATTTTATGTTGTGTATGACTAGCCTACAGTTCCTATTCAGAAATTAGTACTGTCAAAAGAACTTAATTTTGTGCTGTGTGTAACTGAAGTTCCTAGTAATAATCTTGTATTTGTCAAAGTGACTTATTTAATTTCGAATTGCATCATTTTATTTTATATTACCTACTTTGATGAAATTAATCTAAATTTAAAGGTATTTGCGGCGTGTCGCGTGTGGAATTTTACTGTTTTTAGCCTTTCCATGATCTTCTTTCGCAGGGGAGTTGCACATACCAAATTGTTTTAAAGTCCGTGTAAATACTCACTGCAAATGCGTTACACATGCATACTTTTCAAAAACTGCAAACAATTTCTCACAGCTCTCAACATCTTACTATTAAACACCCATCACCAACATGTGGCTACAAAATACACCATACAATTGACAGAATTATTCTCGTATGGGCAGGCATTGTTTCAGTCGTTTGTTAACCACTGTCTGTGTCGGATTTCCTTTCATTGTCATTGTTTCGTTACTTTTACTTCGCCGAAGTTCGACCGGAGGACTGGTCACATCTCGTACAGCATGTACAGAAAAAAATACTGAAGGCGGTCTGGATATTGCGGTGGATAAAATGATTATTAACCGTGGCAATTTATCACGCTCTGACGAAGACAATGATGGTGGTGGTGATGATGGGGACAGTGAAGGGATGGAGGGTGTCAAAGAAACCCTTGCCAAGTGACTGAGGATAATTTATTTATTGGTGTCAGTTTGCTTGCGTCAATCGATAATAGAGCACAGACTATTGTTTCCCGCCATAGTGTTCTAAATACCATCTGTCATTCAATAGCCTACAACTCGACCATATCAAAACCACGGCAATAATATCGCCACAGAGCGGCTTGTTTGAGTGCTCAGTGCTAAATATGTCTTTACCTTAACTTTACTTTTGTATTATCACGAAAGTTAATATTAACCGTAGAGAGACGCGATTCAGTGAGCGTGCATGGTGTTATCTGTCAACTACTGTAGTAAGCTGTGAACGACCTCCACTCAGACTCTTGTTTCATGTTAAAGGATAATCATTGCATGGTGAGTGTTTTTATATTCATTAGCTGTAGAGTGTTTGCCCTCTTTGTCGTATTCATTGAATTGAATACCGATGATAAAGGTATCATACGAGGTAGCTTCGGTGTGTAATTTATTTATTCATCTAAAAGTATCGTATTTCTCTGTTTGAATGTCCTCGGCGTTGACTCAGGATCGTCTTATAAAATATATTACGTATAATTGTACAGAAATAATGTCTGAAGTGTAGCGCTGTGTATTATTCGAATCAATTGATTTACAACAACATTAAAAACTTAGCAACAGCTGTTCCAAGCTCTCGACATATCATTCAAGTTGTTTCCTTCGAAATACAGGGTGTAGGTGAGAAGCATGCTCAGAATTCTTGCCATGTGGCGGTTAGACGTAGGGTCTTGTTATGTGGCGACCGTGAATTGCAGAGAGGAAAAGCGGGGCAAAGTGAAAGGAAGGCTGTCAGTACCGAATGCACGGGGTTAGCAATACTGTATTTGTCCCATAATGTACGCGTGTAGTAGCGGACACACCTCCAATTTTACTAGAAGAGTCGTGATCTAAAAAGGGATCATAGTGGGTGGGTAACATCTATTACTACATGACCCCCAAAATGATTATTCATTATTACAAAGGGTATTTTGACTATTTTCAGTAGTGTAGAAAATTGTATCGCCTTGTTCCGGGCTCCTATTGGCAACTCCAGCTATCTGATATGACATCTAGCGGTAAAAATGAGAAACTTACCAAGTAGGGTACATTTGTCACGTGGTGACTGTTTGTGGTAAATTGTTCGTGTCTTTATACATAAGTAATAAGTTTTACTCGTTGATAAGAGTGAAAAATGAGTAAAAGCAAAGTGCATTGCTCAGTTTACGGCTGTAAGTCGATGTATAAGAGGGCTGCGGATATACCTTTTCATCACTTTCCAAAAGATGCAAATAGCAATAGCCGAAATGTGATGATACCTAATACCTAATAATAATACCTTTCCACCCCGGGAAGGATCTAACACTTGTCGAGGTAGACAGACAGAAGACCTGCGACGTAAAGCCAGCGAAGGTTATTCAGTTTAAAAACAGCTGTTACGATGGGCGCGCTGGTAAGATTGAAGTTACTTGAATAATTAATTAAATAATTAATTATTGGCTGCTTGGTAGGGAGAAGGGATGAGTTTAACTTGTATTAAAACCCGTGGGGCGACAGGAATTGCTTGATTTGGACGGTTAAAAGGTGGGTTTGGTGTTGAATATTTGAATAGTAGCGGAATCACTCATTCTACAGTGCCCACGGGGAGGCAAATTAGGCCTATACGACTGATAGTGGAATAGCTCGAATATCGAAGAACTTAGCGATTACGAGGTGTAGGCTTGGCGGAAAGGCTGGCGGATCATCTGTTTGACATCAATTCACGATATAAGTCGGAGCTTGGAACAGTGGCGTCTGGTTTGCGTGGATGCTAGTCTCGGAATGATAAAAGTAGCACAGCTTCGGTGTGTTATTTATTTGTTAATGTACCGTATTTCTCTATTTGAATGTCCTCGGCGTTGACTCAGGATCGACATTTACATTATATTGCGCATAATAGTACCGAAATAATGTCCGAATTGTAGCCCTGTGTAAATTTGAATCAGCTGATCTACATCAACCATAAAAACTTATGCTTGATAATATGCAAATGACACCAAAAAATCCAGTGGAACACACAAATTAGATCACGTGTATCGCACAGTTATACATATATACAATTAAAAATAACACTGTCATTACTTTAGAGACCACATTTACTGATTATAACCGAAAAATAAAAAGTGTTCCATATCAAACGCGTGTTATTGAGTATTTTAAACCCTACTTATCCAGACCGACCGCAGCGCCCCAAGTGTTAGTTTGAGTTGCCAATAGAGCTTATATTTTCTTTCAATCTTTCATTTGCCATAGGACACGCCACCGGCGTATGGTTATGCATTACCAGCTTCCGGTTTAGTAGTCAGGTAATGGAAGCAGTGTACTACAATTTTCCTTGCATGTAACTAAGCAAATTATTGTTGTAAGGAGAACGTAAAATGCACCAAGAATGATATGATTTTCAGCTGTGTGCAGTGAGAAAGCTCTGCATGTGTTCATTCCTTATGTATCAATGATGCGAAATGTCAGCTAACGTTGTGCCGCATACAACTCTCGTAGTCTCTAAATGTTGCACATTTTCCCGTAAATTCACAACGGTTTATGTTTGAATTGCTTATAAGATAGTGACAAAGAAAGTGTTTCTCCAATTGGATGATTGTATTTAACTGTATGCACGTCGTATAATCTTGGCGAGGTGTTTATATTTCACAGAGCAACTTTACACCGTAGTAGGCACACAGCTTTTTGTATTTAGTTTTCTGGCATCTTGTTTTCAATTATTGACTAAAATATTTCTAACTGCAGACAATCAATACCTCCATTAGGATTCGGGTTCCATAATTCATGCAAAATGAGGTTCGTTCGTTTGTGAAATTCAGGTCATAACCCCCCTACCCTTTCAGTGATTACCGTATGGTACTTTACGTAGACTAGGGTGAAGATGTAAATGAGCATTAAAGAAAATTGTCGCCAGTTGTTTGGTTTATTGACTTACGGTAATATTTTCCATAGGTACCGTACTGAAAACTAGGCACGGTTGGATTTTAAGGTGGAACCACATGTGATATCAAATATCGATTTCTTGCAATACCTGGAATATGTATATAATTATAAAAGGATTATTGGTTAAATAAGTGTTAATAGATAGGCTATTATAATTATAATGATTAAATACATATTAAAGAAGAAACGACGCATTGTTAGTAAATATTAGGCCTACCAATACGGCGAATAGCCTACAACTCGTAGCTTCCGTCACAATTTAGCATTTAAACGGGTCACGTTAATGCATAATATACTAATATAACAACCGGATAGCAAATTATAATAATATTCTCACATATAACATATTTAATTTGCACCAACTTAATGCAATTGTAGTCTAAGATATGTTAGACCACTGCCGTTTGAAATTTGCAAATCGCACACTTTGTAGGCAAGCTGTTTGATATGGTCGCCTCTGATGCGAAGTTTTACTAATTACTCTTTTAGGAGACACTTGTCTTTGTAACATTCATGAATGGCCAACCCTCTATTCTTATTTCATAAGTTGATCGCCTAAAAACTAAACCACAATCCGAAATAATAAAGAAGATAATCACGAACGATTCACTGCCAATGAAAATCAAATAGAGATTCGCGGACCGGAAGTTTGCCATGCATAAGCTTCGGTGCCAAACTCGTGGAAGCTCTATACGGTTACGGTACCATACAATTCAGTCACTTCACGTAAACGTTTTATGTGACACTCCTATTCTCTACTCTCTCAACACTCCTCAGCAAAACCAGTCATTTATATCAGCTCTCCTCAGGTAAACGGTATTTTATTTGTGTTCGTAGCATCTCATCCCATCTGAGAGAGTGTTCACTCGTGCTTTGCTCACGCTATGGATTAGGCCTAAATCTCGCCATCACCCGTGGGCTGCGGAAATCTTTAAAAAAAATGCAGTTACACGTACTCCAGAATATCTTGATTCGCACTTTAAGATCCATTTTTCAGCCATTCGGTATGCGAACATTAGTCTTAGAGAGTTCTAAAATATACGGGAATTTGGTAGATTTTCGTACGAGAAATACGGAAATTTAAAAACAGGTCGTCGCTCGACACCCTGTATAGGAAGGCGAGCGAGCAGTGTAGGAAATTCTGTTCCACGTTCAAGATCACCTCCCTCAGAGATTGGTCCAACCTTTCAATTCAACAACATCTGGTTAGCAAAATCTTTCTTTATTCATGTCAGAAGTATCAATATTTAAAAAAGAATATGAATACAGGATATCTACATTTCTACCATATATATATATAGGTCTAAAACAAATCACATATTGAACAACAAATGTGAGAGCTAGATGAATTTTGTCCAGTATTGGGCAACGTCAATAGCGCTGGAGGAGGCTGCAATCAAATCGTTCATAGTGCACTTTGAAGGACATAAATGTTGGATGGTCTGCTGCTCTCCACAGTCACAAAATGATGAGTCTCTTGAGAAACCCCACTTCTGCAGATTTACCGGTACTTTTGTTCTGCCAACTCCGGTACGGAGTCTGTTAAGGGCTTTCCAGCATGTCCACTTCTCCTGATGTCCACATGGAAGACTTTCCTTCTGCTCCATCCACTTGGAAAGGTGGTTAGTTCTTTCTTTCCACTTCTGCTTTCCCTTGAAGCTTAACTGATGTGCGGAGGAAACACTTTCTAGATTTCAGCCTCTGTGTGGCAGGGTGGTATCCATAGAGGGAATGTGCTTCTGAAGTAGATGATTGGAGCCTCACTTTTTAGCAGCTACCTCCCTATGAATCTCCCCAGGAGTGACACCAGCTAGAAGTTGTATCTTCTCAATAGGTGTTGGTTTTAAGTATCTTGTAATGATCCTACAACTTTCGTTTAGAGCAATGTCGATCTGCTTCGCATGAGCTGACCTGTACTGCCCCCGTAAATTGAGTTATTTAGGGACAAAATGAGAGTATTTTCCGTCCCCATGATAAAATTTAACTAGCAAATATAATTTCTGGAAGTGTGACACAGGAGTGTAGTGTTACAAGCTCGAGACTGTGGGAGAGCCCGATCACGTGATATATTGCACAATGGACGCTTCTAGAAGGCTATATTTAGCATAGCAACAGCGAGTTTGGAAATTAATATTATAAATATTGTTATAAATTATGCTATTGGATCCCAGCCCAGAGCCAATGAGAACAGGTCTTATTGAAGACGGGATCAACTTTAATTACACAATATGATGAAATTATGCATTTAGGCCCTTAGAAGAAGATTTTCTTATTTGGTAATGAAGAGAATATTAAAAGAAATAATGTCTGATACTTTAAAAACCACAGATCGGTTAATCTACGCAGTAATAAGCATTAGTAATCTACGCGCTAAAATTATGGTGGGAGATTGATATGGCCGCCAAAAATTCGACTTGGAGGAATAGATCCAAGGATCGAGGTTCTTATTCCAGCAGTCTTTGAAGAGTGAGGAAGTGTTTTTACTGGGTTAACGGAGATCCCAAGGCTTAGTCCGAGTGCGACGACTGTCGACTTGTGGAGACGCGAGGATAGCTAGGTGGAACGTTAGAGATCGCCGCACTTCCATTCTACGTGAAGTTGCGAGGAACATTGAATTGATTATATCTCTTATATAATTGAGATCTGAAGTTAAATAAGCATATATATATATATAAAGAACAGGTCGCATACTATATATTGTGAAAAGTCGAGCGTTTTAATATTCACCGTTTCGACAATATAAGCCTGTCAAGTTAGATTTCCAAATGTGTTGGAAATAAAGCTGAATATCATTATAAATTGCAACGTGAAGTTGGCGAACGCAGTTCAAGTGAACAGTAGCGGAGAACTTTTAATATTGGCGCAACTCATAAACATTAATAGAATGACTATTATTATTCTTCAAACGTTATAATTCAGCATAATTAACATTGTTGATATGATGAACTAAATAGTCATGCGCCAGAGACATATTCGATAACTGGAGTTAAGATACATCGATGTAGTTTCGTTAGACAACGTATTCTTGAATACAGACGTAGTCTACGAACACTAATATAACATCAATTAGCAATGGAAATATTTCATTCACCATTTATATGAATATTTCCATAATTCTATTCCAATGATGAAGCTGATACATATTTACGACGGAGAATGAAGACTTTACAGAAGAGATTTGTCAAGATGCTAGGGAAAGGTAGCCCAGCAACACAGAAGAATTTGCCAGAAGGATGTCGTTCGGGCCCAGGCGAATGTTGGTGAATTCCAGAGAGGGACGTTTCTTATCTCTGAGGTCGCAGATCCAAGGTTCGAATGCAGATCCATATCAGTGTCTTGTACTGAGGAAACATCTAAAGCATTTTCGTCCAAATAAGGTATTAGTGTATCTCAATTGTTATATAGAGCTTGATTAGTAACATTATGAGCCGGCGATCTTATTCCATATTTTCAGCGATCTTATTCCATTTTTCTATATTTTCACATTTCATGTATTTCAGTGCTTTTATGTATTTTTCACTTCAGATGTGTGTTGAGTTTTTTATACTTCAAGATTATTTAGAAGATGATTGCATTTCATCTAGTTTTCAATTTTATTCAACGGATCAGTTGTGGAACTGACATTAAAATTTTGTTTGAGGATTTATATTGCCTCATAGGAGACTAGTCGTTTCGACTCTCGAATTTTAATAATTTCATTTAAACCAAGTATTCTGACATTGTGTCATAGCTTCAAATTAAATTCTTATTAAATTTAATTTGAGCACTTTAATGTAACGACATATAACTTCAAGAAAAGAAGAAACATCGAATGATCTTGTTATATCATTATTGTACATAAACTATCGACGATCTAAGAAATACTATTCGTTTGATAAAACCGAAGTCTTAGTCCCTATGAACATTCTTTGTGTAGAGTGGAAAAACATTACGACATTGACAAACCTTTCTTATTATTTGTAAAGCTAAGAGCTTTGTTCATTTAATATGTTAAAGGAAATACCTTTTGATAAAAGATTATTTAAATCTTTGGCTAGGAATTCAAAGCTAGTTTATCCCGGTCAGGATTGAATTCTATCTGACACTATAAATAACATGTGTGTTATTTTATCATATTTGTGTAACATCACGTCATTTGTGGACATGATATTACAACGATAAACAATTTAAAGCTTGACAAGTGAGATGAGACAGGAGTATTATTTTTATTACATGTATTTGCGACAGACGAGTTAACAGTTAATTATCTTGTTGTGGAGTAAACTTTAGGAGGTTAATCACGACTGTCTAATATCGTTCATTACAATTGGAAGTTTCGTTTGAAGAACTTACGCATGTATAATTGTAGTCCAGTAGTCATGTGCAATGATACTGAGGGTCATGCCATTATTTGAGAGAAGTTACTACATAAGATATGTTAATAACAATTAATCCTTTTTGGTTATTGTTTAACATAGTAGATGATAATTGTTTATGCCATATATACTGTTATATGACGATTTGTAGAGCTATGAAGAGTGCTCATGCGAGGGAATTCCGCATTTTAAGGAAGTCAAATTATTGTTGTGCTTTGGTAAAAAGGCATGTATCATATTGTATACAAGTAGTCCAGTTTTTGTGAATTAACGATTTAGCTGTGTTAACAGGAGGGTTTCAGCGGAAATGCAACTTGAGAAAGATTGTCTACTCAGGTCTATAATACTATTATTAAATTTTATTAAACCCGAAGTTATGTAATTACGTACAGTTTACCTTAATTAGTCGACTGTATTATACCGACATTGTGATGAAACCTATATAAGACGATGTGTAAGCAGTATATAAAACTACAGAACGTTAGAGAAGGATGGTTATGTGAAAAAACAGGGTATATATTTAGTTAAGAATTATATTGTAACCGAGAAGTTAAGATCTCGCAAGTGTCGCGTTAGCAACACTAGATAATGGATATTATGATAAACATATTACATGTAAATAATTTTTGTGGAAATGATTTAATTAGTTAAATAATTTAGTAGGATTTATTAATCAATTGTTTTGGAACAGTGTGTGTTTATGAGCGGATGTTTTGGGAATGAATGATTGTTCATTGTTAAGAGAAAATGTGGAACCGAATTGGTCTAGAACAATTGCGGGGTGCGAATGAAAGAGTATATAAAATTTTAGAATGATTGTTTAAGAAACAGAGTAGTTATGTGAACTTTTGTAAGATCTAAATGTTAATTTTACGTGTTTTTATAAATGCACACACAAGCAGTCTCTGTGGACTAGCGAGAATGATTCACCGTTATGTTGGAGAGCGATGGCATAATATATGCAGGTGTAAACTCACCGCCTTGTATTAATTGTATAAACCAGTTTCGAGTACGGCGTGGTGTCGGTGTTTCATTGATGAAGCAAAGTTACTGCACGTGCGTTCTACAAATGCAGGCTTGTGAATGAAACCATGTGTCTGGAATGCCATTAAGAGACTTCATTAAACGTTTTTATTTTTACGCAGTGTAGGCCTAGTACAAGCCAAGATTTATGGTCATAATGTTTAATACAGCATTGTAGTAAGATGTAGAGTTGAAAGGAGGTGTGAATGTTTGCGTGTTTTTAATTTTAATTTCTATTGTTAAATTCGTTTATTGTTATTTTGTTTATACTAGATTAGTTTACCCTATTGTTAATAAATTTTATTCAGATTGTTTTCCATTGTTGTTGGAGTGTGATTCATTTTAAATATAAGGTGAAGAATATTGTGGATGTAGTGTAGGTGAAGCTGAATTCCCAGTCCCCGAGAGGTAAGTTAAGGTGAGTGCCCCGTGTAGTTGGTTGTTGATCCACAATATTCTTGTAACTGCTGTCTGTAAATCCCTAAAGGCCATGTTGGAAGCGATTTCTAATGTAGTATATGCCGGTGCAGTTAGAAATAGGCAATCCAGCGGGGGCAATGGATATTCCAACAAGATCCTTTCCGTATTATCGGGTACAGTAGGAATAGCGCCCTATGAACTTTGGGGCTACGAAATTAGCTTCGTAGTGTCTCTAAAGAAAGTTGTTTTGAACAATTCTAGTGAAAGAAATAATTACCAGACTTGTGGGATGTCTTATCCATTTCGGATGGTTGTAAGTGTAATTATATAGGCTTAATTTAAATTAATATTAGGAAGGTTACACTCAGATAAAGATCAGATCCTAGAAACCTGAGAGAGGTGTAGTATGTAGACAGTTTCGAAAAACGACCTACGATCTGAATATCTATTTTATTTTACCGGTACATGACGATTGCTAAGATCATGTGTAAGAATAAAGCTAACTTGTTCCGATGATTGTAATGGTAGATTTTTTCTTTGTGGTAGTATATTTAAAGTGAATCACAGGAGAACGAACATTATGAGTAGGTTTATTCAACATAGGGTGTACAATAAATTAATGCTAAGGTAATTTAATTTACTTTTAGACATTAAGGTGCTCAAAAATATATATGGAATGGGACGTTGCTCAGATGTTGTTATTTTGCTCTGTTGTTGTTTATGTCTCTACAGCATTATATAAAGGGTTATTGCAATGGCAAGCGAGGATGTAAAGAGAATGTTGGAGGAGATGCAGATGAAGCTGCAGCAGAATTTGAAGGAGCAACTGCAGGGCAGTTTAAAGGATGTCCAAAATTAAATGAAGGCAAATTTGAATGTTGTTGAAGGTAAATTTCAGGAAGCCAAGCAGGACCTAGAACAACTGAAGCGGGAACGAAAGGTGGACCTTAACACAGTGATTGTTAAAGTTGTTGATTCTCTTACAGATAAAGTCGCTGAAAGTGTCAAAGAGAGTTTCAAAACTGATTTTCAGGAAGTTCAGACTTCTTTAGAGGGTTTACATACTAGTGCCTCTAAAATGGTTGCAAATGTCACGCGCTTACAGGCCAGCTCAAAGCAGATACAGGATGATGTAAGTGGTGTACGGACAGATGTCGGAGATGTCAGAACTGATGTTAGTATCGTTAGATCAGACGTATGCAATGTCCAAAGTAAAGTAGGTACAGTCCAAGTAGATGCATCCACAGTCCAATCCAAAGTAGACATATTACAGTCTGATATTGGTAATGTGAGGTTAGAGGTATCCAATGTCCAATCTAAAGTAAATACAGTTCAAGCCGATGTCACTAATGTTCAGGTTGATATAAATAACATGCAGTCAGATGTCACTGATGTACAGTCTGACATAGGTAAAATACAGACAGAAGTCAATACGGTATTTGTAGATGTAACAAAAGTCCAGGTGGACATTAATACGATTAGACACGAGGTAGAGGCGTCTAAAGAATTGTGTACACAGAATATCTGCTTTAACGACACGTTTTGTTAACGATGCGTTAAAAACTACAGCTTCTCTGGTCGAATTAAAAGGTAACGTAGAAACTTTACGAACACAGGTTATTGACCATAATAAAATTCTTAAGGCAGATATTGAGGAGGACATAGCTGCAATGTTAAATGTTAATGTAGTTGTATGGAAAGACGAGTGGAACACATCTAGTGGGGAACATGTTAAGCAAATCCAAGATAACATTGAAAAGGAATTAGCCAGTACCCAAGTAGAAATTAATAGAGAGGTTATTAAAGTAAGACCGGACTTAGGTAAAAGGATTGATACGCTCACTGAAAAGCAAGTAGAAGATAGAACTCAATATAGTCAGGATGTGCAAGCTTTGAAAGAATCGTTAGAGAGTAAGACTAAAACGATATAGGAACGATTAAACAAGGTTGTCATTAACGTTAATGCCATGAGTGAGGAGAAAACTAATGAACTAGAAGAATACGTATTCAAGAAGTTACAAAACCTTAATCTAGGAGATGTTGCCAAGCTTGAGACGTATAAGGAAGATTTAAACACCGAAGTAGGCCAACAGCTGAAGAAGATTATCGCTAAGATAGAAGAAAAGGAAAGGGAGAAGATAGATTTTGAAGATTCGAGGAATCAGACTAGAAGAAATAGCCTAGAAGTGGAAGAAAGGGAAATCAGGCCGGAAGAAAGATTATTCAGGTTTACGGAAGGTTTAGAGGAGAGGAGTAAAGAGCCCGAAAGTTACAATAGAGATTTTCGACAAAACCTTCAGGATTCATATCCGAGGAACGTGACGGTCATAAGGAACTTTTAAGACAAACCGCGCAAGTTCTGCAACCTAGATAGTTTCACACCGATAGAGTACATCAGAAATCTCGAAGATTACTTCATCGAAGCGCATATTCCAAGAGAGAGGGAAATGAAGATCGTAGAACGCTATTTGTCAGATGGGCCCCTTGAATGGTTCAGAACCTTCATATATACCTTCATGAACTTCGATGAATTCGCAGAAGCACCAATAAAGCGTTTCTGGTCTATTGAAGCACAAAATTCCCTACAAGCAGAAGTATACTCACGAAAATATTCAGGAACTCTTCCTACACGCTACGCAGACTTCTTCACGAGTCAGTTAGCCAGACTCAGATTCCTTCAACCCCCGCTATCTACAGCTCAGTTGATAGACGCGATAGCCAGGATGCTCCCTGTTGAAGTCAGACGTCTAGTTATCTCGTCAGGGATCAACGATCTAGCAAGTATGGACGAATTGCTCAGAAAACTCGATTACACGAGCCCTATGCCAAACGTTGTTGCGAAGAACCAAAGGCAAGAGTACAAAGACATTAACACAGTATATCTTGACCAAACACAACAGGCAGACAATCCGAAAGAACCAGAAAAGGGAAATATTGGTCCTGAAAGGAATAATTATTTCCGGGATCGTAGACCAGAACCCAGATACAGGAGATTCCGTGGAGGCCGTCCGTATCAGCAACAGCAAGGACGTAACAACGATAATAGCAATGGCAACCGTAGAAATGGTTATTATCACAATAATAATAACTACCGATACAATAATAATGGTTATTATAACAGGAATAACAATAGGAATAACCAGAACTATAATCGTAACAGAAACTCCCAAGATGAAATTATGACGAAGGAGAAGTATGATGAACGTCATAAGGAAGGACAAGAGTATCTCAAGGAGTTGAGAAATAATGAGAATGGTAATGGAAGGGAAAATAAAAGTTTGATCATAGATCCCGGTCCATCTACTAGTCAGGAGGGGAACCATGAGAATGAGTCTCAAGGACAAAAAAAACAATTTTGAAACGGAATTAGAGGAGACAGGATATACTGCTACACAAAACCAGATTATGAGAAACGAAATTTATGAGGTGACAGACGAAGACCTACTCTCCGAGAAGGAGATTGTTAGAGAAGAAAGACCACTCGAGTTACCGATTATATGTGTTAATGTTGATGGACAAATATATAAGTCATTAATGGATACTGGTGCCATTATGTCTATCATATCGGATGATTGTTATCAGAGATTATCTAAGGGCAAAAAGATGAATTACTCAAGAAGACACGAAAGGACTTTATTGAACTTGAGGCGGCCAAAATGGTGGAGAATGCGAAAGCGAACCCTTACTTAGCATTAACACCAAGGAAAACGCAAATGGTTGGGAAAATTGACATGAGTATTTGGGAGCAACACTTCACTGCCATATTAAATCAGAAGGGAACCTTAACAGCATTTCAAATGAAACCATCTGAACAAGATGGCACTGCTATCCCCTTGTTCACACCAGATGAGGTTCGTAGGACTCTAATGACTCTGAAAGACGGAAAAGCGTCTGGGCCAGATGGCATCTTTAATTAGCACATTAAAACAGCAGTTACCGTGCTATTTACCGGTATTTACAAATTTAATGAATCTTTGTTTGAGATCAGGAGACGTTCCTTCCACGTGGAAATTGTCAACATTGAAGATGCTCTATAAGGGGAAAGGAGACCAGTCTGACCCCAATTCCTATAGAGAGATCGCGTTAGAAAATAATCTCCTCAAAGTGCTCACTAAACTTGTGGCAAAACGGTTCACCGATGAAATTGATAGTAAGATACCAGAAGAGCAATTTGGATTTAGAAGGGGGAGGAGTACAATTCAGGCCATTAAAAATCTGAAGGATGATGTTGAAAACGCCCTTAAATCACCACGAGGCAAATTTCACGCAGTTTTCATTGATTTTACAAAGGCTTTCGACAACTTAAACCGGGTCATAATTTCCTCGAAACTACACACATCAAAAAAAGTTTTGCATCACCTCGGTTCCCAGATCTCCGGCATATAGACGTTGACTGTGTATATTGTATCCAAGATACAGTCCCTTTGACTGTTCATAGATGTCACTAAAACTGCTCAAAGATGTAAACAACCATGCATGAGCAGGGCCTATTAGACGGAGGGGGTACGACAGCCGATCAGTTCCAGTCATTCCACCAGGACGAAGGTACGCTGCTCATGTTGTCTGTAGTTCTACCATGCCTAGAAGGTCAATACCGCAGTTCGATCGCGTCCGCATTGTTACTTTGTGTCAAGAAGGGCTCTCAACAAGGGAAGTTTCCAGGCGTCTCAGAGTGAACCAAAGCGATGTTGTTCGGACATGGAGGAGGTACAGAGATACAGGAACTGTCGATGACAGGCCTCGCTCAGGCCGCCCAAGGGCTACTACTGTAGTGGATGACCGCTACTTACGGATTGCCGCTCGGAGGAACCCTGACAGCAATGCCACCATGTTGAATAATGCGTTTCGTTCAGCCACAGGACGTCGTGTTTCAACTCAAACTGTGCGCAATAGGCTGCATGATGCGCAACTTCACTCCCGACGTCCATGGCGAGGTCCAGCTTTGCAACCCCGACACCATGCAGCGCGGTACAGATGGGCCCAACAACATGCTGAATGGACCCCACGGAATTGGCATCACGTTCTCTTCACCGATGAGTGTCGCATATGCCTTCAACCAGACAATCGTCGGAGACGTGTTTGGAGGCACCCTGGTCAGGCTGAACGTCTTAGACACACTGTCCAGCGAGTGCAGCAAGGTGGTGGTTCCCTGATGTTTTGGGGTGGCATTATGTGGGGCCGACGTACGCCACTGGTGGTCATGGAAGGCTCCGAAACGGCTTTACGATACCTGAATGACATCCTCCGACCCATAGTGCAACCATATCGGCAGAATATTGGAGAGGCATTTGTCTTCATGGACGACAATTCTCGACCTCATCGTGCACATCTTGTGAATGCGTTCCTTCAAGATAACGACATCGCTCGACTACAGTGGCCAGCATGTTCGCCAGACATGAACCCTATCGAACATGCCTGGGATATGTTGAAAAGGGCTGTTTATGGACGTCTTGACCCACCAACCACTCTGAGAGATTTACGCCGAATTGTCGTTGAGGAGTGGGACAATTTGGACCAACAGTGTCTTGATGAACTTGTGGATAGTATGCCACGGCGAATACAGGCATGCATCAATGCAAGAGGACGTGCTACTGGGTATTAGAGGTAGTGGTGTGTACTGCAATCTGGACCACAAATGCTGAAAGTCTAGCTGTATGATGGTACAACATGCAATGTGTGGGTCTCATGAGCAATAAAACGAGCTGAAATGTTGTTTGTGTTGATCTCTATTCCCTTTGTATTTAACGGTTCCGGAACTCTTGGAACCGAGGTGATGCAAAACTTTTTTTGATGTGTGTAGATGAGTTGGTTAAGGACAACAAACCACTCACAATCCTGATCCATAATATATTAAGGAGTAACTACGTTCAAATTTCTGACAATGTAACAGTATCGAAAGATATATTGCAAACAAATGGCGTGCTTCAGGGAGACCCCCTCAGTCCCTTTCTTTTTAACGTCGCAACCCACGATGTTGTTCGAGCGATTAAAGAAGACTCACCGGAAATAAAACTGTACATTTATGCGGATGATATGGTTCTGGGCTCCCGTGACATCAGTGAGCTACAATCGGTTGTTTCCTCTCTGGAGGTATGGGCGTCTACCAACGAATTGCAGGTTAACGTCGAGAAAACGAAATATATGATCTTCAGGAAAGGCGGACGAGCGTCCAAGGACGACAGTATAATTTTGAAACAAACTCCCCTTCAAATTGTAAATAGCTTCACCTATCTAGGCTTGACTCTGCAAACTACCATGCAATCCTTCAGGATTCACATAAAACAGCGGGTGGCATCGGCCACTAAAGCTATTTTCGATATTAGAAACATATCTCGACTTTCACTGAAATCCGCCTTAGCACTCTTTGATGCCAAGATTGTTCCGGTCCTCACATATGGGTTAGACATAGTCTGGGATAAATTAAGCTTGAGCGATCTCAGATCAATTGAAAAAGTCAAAGCGCGATACTCAAAGGCTGCCCTGGGAGTATCAAAAATACACGCACTCCCGACTTGTTTATGAACTTGCCAGGGAAACTTTTCTTGTTGAAGACTTAAGATCTTGACTGCAGTTGCCTTCTACTGGACAGGAACAGGAATTCCTAAGGATGAGACAAAGAAAGCGAGCGGAAATCGACATGGCATTCCATGGGACTGATGCCATGTCTCAGAGAAATTGGACTGAACCGAACAATGAAATGAGGAGTGCTCTGAATAGACTTGCTGTGCACGGCTTCCATCATAAGCTGTGCGTGCGGCGTGGCTTTCATGAGCCTTCTGAGCAGTGTGTGTGCATATTATGTGCTAAACAGTGTGGTCGATATCATTTTAGTAAATGCTCTAAGAGAACACTGTCCTTATTGGAGTACTCGAAAATGTAATGCACATTTTTTTCCCGCAGTTCCTTTATTATTATGATATCGATCACAGACCAGGGATCATGTAATGTGGGGCGCGCACTGGTCGGTGGGTTGATGGGACCCGGGCCTCGAGCGCGGTTTGTGGTGGAGGCCGGTGGAAACAATGCACCGCTGGACTATTTATTTAACTTCTCATCTGACAGTGTTTGTGATATTAGCCTATGATATATTTATTACAAATGCACTTTGGTGCGCAATTATACTATTATTAAAAAGATGACAGTTTTACCCGCGTCTACTGTTAAAGTGCGTGGTATTTTTCAAGACAAAGCGGTAAAATGCAAAATCCAAGTTTTGTTAAACTTTGAGATAAATGGAAGCACATATGAACACATTTTCATTGTGGTGAGCAAAATCAATTTTGATATCGTGCTAGGCATTGACTTCATTACTAAAGTTGGAGCAGTAATTGATATGAAAAACCGAGTCATAAAATTTAGTGAAGGGTTAATAAACACAGAAGAGTTAGAAGAACAGGATTCGAATGACAGTCTAGATAAAGATCCTAGGGAAGAAATTATTAACAACATTATTGAAGAGGTAGAAAATGGAAGGGAAATGCCTACTCTCCAAGCAGAAGGGTTTGACGAAATTCAGGATGAATTTGAGGAATTAATCATGGATTTTAAAGACATTTTCGATGATAAGCCTGGATTGATAAAGGACTACAAGTATAAGATTAGGCTTACGTATGAAACTCCTTATCAGAAGAGGATTTATCCGATACCAGAAAAGTACTATGAAGAAGTACGAGGTATAATCAAGAAAATGGAAGCTGACGGAATTATAAAGAAGCAGGCGTCGTCTTACATCAATCCTATAACTGTAGTCAAGAAAAATAATGGTCAATTACGCCCAAGTCTCGACGCCAGGACCATTAACTTAAAGATTTTGCCCGAGGCAGACCGACCGCCTAAAATACGAGATTTGCTCAGAAAGTTTAAAGGAAAAGCATGATTTAGCGTCCTAGATTTAACTTCTTCGTTTTACCAGATTGAGCTTGAAGAAGAAAGCAAACAGTACACAGGGTTTCTGTTTGACCAGACGTCCTGGGTATTTCAGAGAATTCCCTTTGGCATGGTCAACAGTGGCCCAGCCCTGATTAGAGCCCTTGATAACAAACTCACCGATGAAGTTAAAAGGAACGTGCTTTGTTAATGTATATAGATGATTTAATCATATCTTCACCAAATGTCCAGGAACATCTTATACACTTGCGTAAGCTTTTTGAAAACCTGAGAGACGCAAATATAAAGGTAAACTTCGATAAGTGCCGTTTCATGAAAGAAGAAATTAATTTTCTCGGACACACCATTGACCAGCATGGATATCACCCGAACTTGCAGAAAGTGGAAGCTATTATGAGATTCCCAAAGCCCACTAAGGTCAAACAAGTGCGAGAATATGTAGGTGCGTGCCAATTCATTAGCAGTCATTGTCCAAAGTATTCAGAGATTATGGCACCTCTCTATGACTTGCTAAAGAAAAATAACCGTTGGAAATGGAGTAGTACCGCTGACGACGCGTTTGAGAAAGTTAAGGAGATGTTGAAAAACAACGTGAAATTAGAATATCCGGATTTCGAACGAATATTCTACATAGAATCCGATGCTTCACGTGTAGGAATTAGTGCAGTCTTATACCAAAAGGACGAAGAAACAAATAAGCACTACATTGCGTTCACCGGAAGAAAGCTTAAGAAACACGAAGAGAACTACTTCACGACAGAACTAGAGGCGTTAGCTTTCGTGACAGCTCTTCAAGTGTGGAAGCAGATATTAATCGGACACTAGATTATAATTATCACCGACCATAAGGCACTCCAATTTATGCTTCAAACCGATATGACGAGTGATAGATTAACTCGATGGGCCCTTTTCACTCAACAGTTTAATGCTACAATAGCCCACCAGCCAGGTAAGGACAATTTGTTGGCTGACGCATTATCACGTAACCCAGTTAGAAATTTGCAAATTAACCATGTACAATTGGAGGAAGAAGATCAGGAAACCGTTAGGGGATTAGCCCGAATCGGTGTGTCACAGAAGAGACACGCTCCAATTAGGAAAATGTACAGGTTCCTTAAGGGTTACATGGACACAGCAGATCTGGATTATGCTGCTACTCAAAGGCGATCACGACACTTTGTATTGAGCGGAGATCTTGTGTGTAAGTACGCAGACTCCGAGTGGGGGGGGGGGGGGGGGGTATTTTCTCAGTCGGCAAATACATCAGTTGGCAGTCGGCAAATCCTGAATAAGTCGTAACATTTCCCAAAACAGCATTTAAAAAAGCAAAACGGGGCATGGCCATATACGATTTGGTCCGATTTAAACTTTAAATAATACTAGCTGAAGTACCCGTGCTTCGCTACTGGTCATAAATAAATTGAAATGTGAAGGTGACAGTTATAACAGGGGATAGGCCAGGTGCTGCGCGGAGGGAGATTAAGGATGGAACATTTTGTCCAGCTACACCGCTTGGCATTGACCTTGTTTAATAGCACACAATTAGGTTTTACTCGCTAACAGTTGGAGATACACGAAAAGTGATAAGGACCATTCTGATAGAAATTTAAATTTTAAACCTATTATATGCCATCAAAAGTTCGCTATTTCTTAGCGTTCTCTTTTTATTTGAAATTGAAATATGAATGCTTGAAACCAAAGGGTGTACTGACGTCACCTAAATGGTCGCCATCTTTAAATAGTCATGGCTTCTAATGATTACTATGAGAATTATTGGTGACGTCAGTTACCTGTGGGTTTGCTACGGTACTGTATATGCTGTGACAGTGAAGGAGGTAATGTTCTGTACAAATTATTTACTCTTATAATCATATCTTAAGTAGAAAAGAGGGAGTCTTCACTGCGTGGTTAATCATTTTAGGTTACTGTTTCATTTTGGTTGCTTCAAATTATTCTGGTTCAGTTAGTCGTAGTCAAGTCTTATCACAGTTACTGTATTCCTGATTTGTAATACAAAAGGTAGCCGGTACAGAATAACAATGTCAATAATTAAAACAATGCAGCATAAAAACATTAGGATTAACAAAAACAAAACGTAATCATATTAGTAGTAGAACACACCTTAACGGAGAGTATAACACAACAATACAATATATTGCGCGTGATACCTTCCGTTATAACGTAAATATTCAAAATCACCCGTAACAGCTGCGGCATCAAGAGTATGACATTTGACCCAAAATGTCACATTTAGACGACCACGTGGATTAGCGGCTAACATTCTCGTCTGTCGCCTTGGAAGTCCGAGTTTGAATCCGGCTCTGCCAAGAAATTTTAATTCTGGTCTGAGAGCTGGAAAGGGGTATACTGCGCCTCCCGTGGCAAAACTTGGAAGATGTTTTCCGTGGTTTCCCACTTCTACTCGAAGCAAATACAGGTATAGTTTCTAACTGAAGGCAACAGCAACCTCCTGAATTCCTGAATTACAACTACACACACTACTACAGCCATCACAGTAACACTGGTTATCATAAAAAAATCATACACACTTAAGTTCATGGGGCTACATGGCCATGATGTCGTCAAGCCTCTAAATCAATCAACAATAACAGAATCATTTAAGCTCATTTAATCTTAATACTAAGTTTCGTGACGCTATCTAAAGCCGTTGTTACGTTAGGTCGCGTGCAGGGTTAGCCGATGTATTTGTTTTTATTATTATTTTAATTCCCTACATCGACCCCTGTTAATAAATTAAAAAAAACTACGAATTCAGATTTTTAATGCGTTCAGATTCCTAATGTTCTTATCGTGGTTTGGATAGAAAATAGAGGCCCATGACCTGGTGTTTACGCCTTGACTGTAGTCATGGAGAAAATGGAGTAGCATGGCCCCTTACAGAGACAGGTGGAAACCTGGTGATCACTTCTTGAGGTAGTGTTGCCGTTGAGAAAATTGAGTGGCATGGCCTCTTACCGAGATAGAATGAAACTTGGTGGACCTGTCTTGTGCTACTGTTGCCATAGAGATGGCCGGCCTTGCCGTTCCTTCATAAGATAATTTTCTGAATTTATTAGCCTTTGCTCGAGTGCAAATAGGCCGATATCAGAAGAATGAGAAAGACCATCGAAAATTCATGTAGGTAGCCGTTCCTCTGGGTCCTAAACTATGTGTATGCAAAATTTGGTTGAGATTGGTGGAACGGTGTAGATTTGTATACGGAACAAACCCACCCACATACATACTGTACATACATACAGACTTTCACTTTTATATATAAGTAATACCATAACGTTTAGAAGAGAAAGTGTGCCGACTCCCGAGTTTGCCGTATCTTTAGTATGGGTAGTTGCTGCACCCGCCGGTAGACTGCGCAGCGGTTGATTGTGGCTGGCTGGAGACACTTTCTAAGCGCTCGCGAGTTTGAAAACATAGAAATGCTGTCGTGTTTAGTTCTTATTTCTTGGTGTTGAAAAGTGTATGCGATCAAGAAGCGATATTGAAATAATACATATGTGATGCCACTGGTGTGTTTAGTATTTGTAAGCCTTTACACTTACTTCTTTACATTTGTGCTGTCGAGTGAATTATAACCTGGTAAGATTCGTCAAACAAAGCTGTGTAAGTGAATATGCCGTGTTGTTTTGTTCCCGGGTGCCGATCTGGATACGACAAGTCATCTGCAACACATAGGCACTTTTTAGACCTCCAAAAGCCGAAGATGATTTATTTAAATGGGCTAAGGCCATTCCGAGGAAAGACATTAAATTGTCAAGTAAGTCATATGCAGGAATGTGACAAACATTGCTACGATAATTTCCTTATTAAAACGGACACTTTCATTATAGAAGGAAAGACAGTCGAAATGGCGAGAATGAGATGGAGTTTGAAGCCTGGTGCAGTCCCACACTATCTAGCAGGGTACATTGTCAAGCAACTAAGGGAAGGAATCAGCTGTGTGAAGTGTGCAACAACCCTTCAAAGTGAAAAGGCCGTCGGACACAACAGCTGCAACTTTCACTCACATAAAGAACTTTGGCACAATAAATGCCCTTAGTTACCTAACTCACCCGTCTGACAGTGTCTTCATTCTTTTACAGGTCGAAATAGTCGTTGAAATGAAATTATCTTCCCTTTCAAATTTGTGGGGTGATATATTTTATGAGTGTTAGGACAGCATTGATGAGATTGTTTTAGGGCCGTGATTTTTTGTTTGATCTTGTATGGAACATAAATTGGACCTTATTGGAAAACTCGTTTTTCATTTCATGAAGTGCGCTTTTTCTTTCGTACGAAAGAAATTAGGAAAGAGCAGTCATCTTCTAAGTCTGGAAAATCATCGCGTAAGCTGTCCAAAGCTTCGGACAACTGAAAGCTGTAAGTTATATGGGGGAGTTTGTATTATATTATACTGTATTATATTATATTTACTGTATTTGTGCAGTAGTGAATGGTCTGTAGCTTTACGATTTTTACACATTCAGTTACATTTTGACCCCCGTCTCAATATTTTATTTCGTTATTATATGAACCTATGACGCAATCTGATGTTTCATAATCAACACAACGGACGTCAGCGTTTTATATACTCAGTGCGGACAATTTTATATTTGGATCATCTTGTCTAATACAACGTAGTGTAAGCTGATAATATTCAAGTACTGAAAAGTAACATTCAACTGCTTGTATTGATATCATCCTCGCTCCGCGCTAGCCGACGCCAGAGCCACCTAGCGGCTGGACCATACAAACTCCACAAGTCACGTCACTTTCTCTTCTATACGCTATGGTAATACTGACAGTCGGCATTTTTACCGACAGTCGGCACAAACGGACGCTGCAATAATTTCGCACAGCCAGGCAATAGCCCAGTGCGGCACGGGGAAGAGTCGGCAAAATAACCATTTTAAATGTTTCACTTTCAGTCCTCGGTGCACCGGCTGCCACTTGCCATTTCGTTCCTTTGTATGGAAACTGAAGAAAGAATGACAGATGATCAATGTGGGACCAAGGACAAGGGATGAACTCATCTGCACGTTCCTGGGTGGATGGAACATCCCTCGTTCATTATGCAGAGCGACTCAGCTTCACAGCGAAGCGAGCCCAGCATCTGTGCCATGTGGCTAGACAAATGGTGTTGGTGAGCGCATTGATAACTTCAGGTCAAGCCAACTCATTGAGATGTTGTCGGATTAATGTTAAGAATCATAACTTATTACCTGCTACCGCATGTCTCGGCGCGTCCTCAGATATCCGCACTATTGTGACAAAATTGACAGGTTTATGGTCCCAAGGTTCCTCAAGGGGTGCTCACTAAAGTCAATGCAGTGGTCACCGAGAATGAGAGATAGCAGTCGTTCCTGAACCAGCAACTTTTACAGTCATAACTAGGTGCAAATACAGTGGCAGTGGGGCGAAAGTTTTCGCCGACATGGAACATTTTGTAATAATAATACAATATATACATGCGTATTTTCAGCCATGTTTATGTTTAATGGTGTTAACAAGAAAAAAGTGAAGAATGATCGCACACTGGAGTACGTCAGTGGCACAAATTGAAAAGTCGCGGAAAGAAGAAAAGGGCAAATTACAAGAACTCTTCACTTCAGAAACTCATCAAGCAGTGATGGCAGATATGTGCCACTTTGTCAATGCAAAATGCCACGAAGACGTTCTCATTGATAAACGTTTACGGACGATCAGAATTGAGGAAGAACAAGAAAAGGAGTTCCACAAAAAAGTTATCCAGATACTTATTGACACAGCAAGAACCCTTTGTCGAGCAAGGACCCTCAAAATGAATTCATCCATCTACTTTGAGAGAAAACTCGTGAAATAATTGCAGAAGAGATCAAGAACGCTGGTAAGTTCTCCGTTATAGCGGATACTACTCCCGATATGTCACATAAAGACCGCCTCGCGTTGAATATCCGATACGTCGTCGAAAAAGATGAAGAGCTTCCTGTGGAGCGTCTTTTAAAATTAGACGCTGTTTTAACAAACAAAAAACACTGGAGAGGAGTTGGCTGATTTTTTTTTCATTTTAAATTCAGAACTACTTTTACTTCTACTCAATAAACTAGCGTTTCAATCGTACGACTTTGCTAGTAACATGTCTGGCATATACAACGGCACTCAAAAAAATATCAGAGAAGTGCAAAATAGATATTCCGTACGTTCCGTGCCAAGCTCACAGGTTAAACATTTTCGTAGAGACAGCTTGTATTAATGCTAGCGCGCTTGTCCGAGAGTTTTTTGACACTGTTGGAGCATTGTACGTTTTTTTTTCGGGTAGCGCGAAACGACATTTAAGCTTGCAGAAAGAGCTGGATAAAATTGAAAATTCACTTCAACTTAAGAATGTATCGAAAACAAGGTGGACTGCGCGCACCGAATCGCTGAGAGCTGTTTCTACGTCTTATGAAGAGATAGTCACAGTATTGGAAACAATGAAAACCTCATTCGATTCTCAATTTGAGAGTAAAACCCAAACTTTTGCGTCAGGATTGCACAAAAAGATTCTAGACTTTGTTTTTATCTGCAGCATCGGGCATGTAGTTTGCCAAAAACATCATGTTTAAAATTAAGAACGTAACCGAGCTTTTAGAAGCGGTGGAGCTGAATGTAGTAGACGCGAAGCAGCTGATTCAGAGCGCTTTGAAGTCTTTTGAAGATATCAACGACGACGGCAAGATGAATGTTTTAATAAAAAGTGCATCATCATTTGCGAAAAGTATGCAAGTAAATGCGGAGGAAGACTTCTTAAAGCACCACAGGACCCGGCGACTTGCAAAGAAGAATGACGCCACGCTGAAACAACAGCAGCAATTTCTTTCCTTACATTCTACAGATAGGAGTTCCGAATACTTGTGGATGTATTTACTACAAGTATGCTAGACAATCTCGCAAAACTAATTTCTTTGCTAGAGCTATTCCACATAATTTTCAAGATATCCGCTGACAGAAAAAACTGCACCATCGAGCGCGTTCGATCTATAAAGCAATCACACCCGAAAATCATCCTTCAAGATGAAGAGCTTGTGCTGGCTGAGCTTGAAATCCTGCTTGATGCCAGTAAACAGTGTTCATCTTTTAAAGACATTTCAAAAGTTGCTGTTAAATTGAAGACGATTATCCCGTGTGGTTATCAAGTAGTTCGACTGATTTTAACATCCCCAGTGTCTTCTGCTTCTTCCGAACGGTCCTTCAGCAAGTTGAAGCTCATTTTCAATCAATTGCGGACATCGATGGGTGACGACCGCTTAGACTCCCTTATGATGTTGATTTCAACGAAAGATAAGGTCGACGACATTGAAATTACGGAGATAGTGGAGAAGTGGTCCTTGTTAAAACATCGTAGAGTAGGGATTTAGAAAGAATAACTAGATTTGTTTTATTCTTGTAATATTTCAACACTTATTTTGTTCATTTATCAATTTTTCCTGTGATTCAAAATTCTGGAACTAATAAAATACATTTTTAATGAAAGCCGTTAATTAAGCATATTTGTCTTGTGTGTCGTTTGCCGCCGCCGCTCCCTCCCCCCTTTCCCACCCGTTGCTCAGTTTTTAAGCAAATAGTCGGCAATGTTAACCAGCCAGTCGGCATTTTTTAAATTCCCACCCCCCTAAATGTACAAGGTCGAACCGCCCCTGCCGAGCACACTAAGATTCGCATAGTCGTGCCCCCTAATCTTTTCACAAAGTTAGTGTGGTTGGCACACCACTCTATCGGACATGGAGGTTTAGATAAAACCCTCAGTACTCTTAAAGAGAGGTTTATTTGGACCAACATGAGATCCACTATAGCGAAGATTATAAGATCTTGTGATAAATGCCAGAGAGGAAAATTTGCATCAGAATTGTTGAAAGGAAGACCCAGAGCTATGATACCTTCTAAACCACATGAGCTGATGGCCACGGACATTTTTGGTCCCTGTCCGAAGGGATATCAGGGTAATCAGTTCCTGTTAGTGACTGTTGATGTTTTCACTAAATTCGTTACCATAAATCCTATGCAGAAAGCCAATACCAGAAATGTTGTGAGCAGATTAGAGAATGCTGTGTTTCCGAAGGATGGGAAACCAGGATATCTCTTATCGGACCATGGAGCACAGTTCACCTCAGCCGAATTCGCAGCAGACATGGAAAGGTTGGGAATTAAGCACTTCTTTTCAAGCGTGCGTTATCCAGAGTCAAATTCAAGCGAACGCTATATGGCAGAATTTAGCAAATTTGCAGAATTTTCTGCCCAGATGATCACCCCAGTTGGGTAAAATACGTGCCAATGATTGAGGATTGTTTGAACTCTACAGTTCAAGAAAGCACGGCAGAAGTTCCTGTGATTCTTCACTTAGGAAGGAATCCAGAAAGGCCATGGGACAATGTATTTGATTTCATTCCCAGAGATCCTGATCTAGGAAGACAAGCGAGGATCGATATGGCGAAAGAAAGACTTCAGAAATCAGCAGAGAAGCGCTTGAAACGAGTTGCAGGAAAACGTTTCGGTACGCCGTTAGAAATTGGAAATAAGGTCTTGTTGCGCAGACCAGTGAAAGCGGACGTGAGCAAAAAGATATACCACAAGTTCGGAGTTATATTTATTGGCCCGTTCCGCATAACTAATGCTTATGGGAATAACTGTTATGAATTGTTTGATGATGAAAATAACGTTATTTTAGGAAAATTCGACGCTAAAAATTTAAAAAAAGTATCATACGAAAATAGGCTGAAAAAATTCAATATTCGAGTTCAAGTGACAAATCAAAAGTCTTGAATTAGAATGATTAAAAACAATTTTCAACTGTTTTTAACTTGAGATGACGGAGGAATGCCCCCGTAAATTGAATTATTTTGGGACAAAATGAGAGTACTTTCCGTCCCCATGATAAAATTTAACTAGCAAATATAATTTCTGGAAGTGTGACACAGGAGTGTAGTGTTACAAGCTCGAGACTGTGGGAGAGCCCGATCACGTGATATGTTGCACAATGGACGCTTCTAGAAGGCTATATTTAGCATAGCAACAGCGAGTTTGGAAATTCATATTATAAATATTGTTATAAATTATGCTATTGGATCCCAGCCCAGAGCCAATGAGAACAGGTCTTATTGAATACGGGATCAACTTTAATTACACAATATGATGAAATTATGCATTTAGGCCCTTAGAAGAAGATTTTCTTATTTGGTAATGAAGAGAATATTAAAAGAAATAATGTCTGATACTTTAAAAACCACAGATCGGTTAATCTATGCAGTAATAAGCATTAGTAATCTACGCGCTAAAATTATGGTGGGAGATTGATATGGCCGCCAAAAATTCGACTTGGAGGGCAGCGGCGGCTGGTGGCGTAGAGCTTGGGAGGGCACACAAAATAAATTATCATGCACAGTAAAAATTACTAGCTAGCACGCTAGGTGTTTGCCAATATCCATTAAATTGTGTCTCATTAGGGAAAATGTTATGTTCTACATTTAATATAATTTAAATGACCCTCTAAATCGCAATTTAATTCCAAATTTATAATAGCCTATCACTAAGACATTTGTCAAAAACTCTAGACCAAGATGAAAAACAAAATTATTTAATTGGTAACACTTGTCACAGAATTCCAAAAGAGACCTCTTTATATAATCTTCTTTATTTATTTATTTATTTATTTATTTATTTATTTTTAACAGCATGTTCCATTACAATGAAAGTAATACTACATGCTATGTTTACAAAATGTTTACAATTTAAATAACATACATTTACTTATGTATTATTCATTATTGTTCTATGGCTATTTGTTTGGTGATATACAGGGTCTTTCATATAAAATAAGAGCGCCAAGCGGCGACTTTTTAAACCGCGGCTGCGGTCACCTTGGCCAAGCTTTTGGCGCGCCAAGGCCCCCTGCTTTAAGCGTGTGTACAATCTATATGATGCAGCGGTCTTACTAGCGTGTGTACAATGATGAAATCTTACTTTAGTTAGTTAGTTATTGTTGATGAAACCGAAACCCCTTCTTGTGCTAATTTTGTGAGTGATTTATTCGGAGACCGTTCAAGATTCTCGCCAATGTCATCTAGCTCATCCTCTGTTAAAACTGTTCGTGTGCGGGCATGTTTTTTTATTGAGCACCAGCCAGTAGTGTCAAACATATTTGCAATTACGTGAATCTGTGCTAGTGAAGGTAGCACTTCATCAGGAAATTGCTGAACAAATGCATCACGTACCCGCCGAGCCGACTCGTACTTAAAATAAGTTTTACATAAAAAATTACGATGTTGCAATGATAACTGTCTCACCATGTTAGCACTTGAGGTTTAGACTGGCGACTGAGCAACTGCACGCTTATTGCAAGGTCAAGTTTGGTAATGTCAATCTGTTATTTTTATACAGTCCATCTGAACTTGGAGAGGAAAAAAAAATAGCCATCGTATGTACTATGCGCACGCTTTCAATACTATAGGGGTTTAAGTTTCATCAACAATAACTAACTAACTAAAGTAAGATTTCCGCATTGTACACACGCTAGCAAGGCCGCTGCATCATATAGGATTGTACACACGCTTAAAGCAGGGGGCCTTGGCGCACCAAAAGCTCGGACAAGGTGACCACAGCTACGGTTAACAAAGCCGCCGCTAGGCGCTCTTATTTTAAATGAAAGACCCTGTATTGTTCTATAAGGCATCCAACGTTTAGAATGAAGCACTGGTTAGATAGGGATATTCTTCTTTCTTTCTGTTGCACGCGAGACATGTATGACGCTGTCATTTTCTAGCACTCCACTGTTGCCATATCAGTCGAAAACTCTTCATTGTCGAAAAAATAGCATATTCGGGTAGAACTATGTTTTGCCGATCATTTTGGTCCTGTATTAGAACTACGTAAACTTGATAGAAATGCTAGAAAAATTAGATATCCATATTTTCTTAAAAAACTATAAACTGAGTCCCCTTTTTAGTAAAATCGATCTTATATCATGTTGCATTGACTTTGTGATGCCTATTTTTCACACACGTGTAGCTGATGATGGATTATTGAAATATTTTATACTGGCAATATTACAATTTTCATGTAGGTAAAACTTCTGAATATTCTCTCATAAGCGCATAGCAGCATTGAAAAAGTTCGTATGCTGCCAACTTTTTCTATTTTTAAAGATAACCATGTCATGTCAGTTTGAGAGTTGTAGAGGAATGTTGGAAGAAGTTTCCTACCTGCCTACCCAGAGTGTAGGTTTAATTGTTTACACAGGCCGGGCTGTTCATTGACCGCGGATTATAAACATGAAGTTTCGAAGGGCAGCAGGGTGCCGCTTGCTACTCACAGCTTTATTACTGTGCCATTCGAGCTTGTATTTCAGTAGTTCGGCTGTCTCTATCTTGAGTGTGTGTGCAGCAGTTCTGTAAGATTTAACGTGTATTTTACGTATTTCACGTACAACAATGGATAGTTTTGTGAAAAGAAAGCGTGGTCAAGTGCTCAGAAGGAGGGAAAAACAGGTCGTAATTAATGTGTTCAGTTATTTTAAAAACCTTAAACCCAACGAAAGTATAAATCATGAAAGGTAAGCCAATGAGGAGTATTTTCTTTAATAACGTACTTCAACTTTAACTGCAGTCGAAACTTCACACATTTCCTTGTGCTTGTACTTTATTTATTTTATTTGGATTGTTTTCTTTATGTCACATTCAGCATACGTTATAGTTAATTTAATTTCGTTGTATGTGTTATGTTAGCCTACTATTAGTATTATTATACAGTGCTTAATTCAAGTCTTCGTCACTGCACAATCGCTGAATGTGCGGAAAGTGTACGCGAAGCGCTTTGTACTGTCTCCTGTCATGGAGTGGCAACCCTGTCGTAACGCGCCATAAGACCAATGCTTCATTCTAAACGTTGGATGGACTATAGGAACTGTCTAAATCTATTGACTTATTGTTTTTATGAGCTACACCAATATTATGAATCTGTTCAACTACTTGACATCCTTTCTAAATCTATTAAATTAAAATATAAAATTAATTATATAATGCTTCATTAGCTTAATTTTTCCGAACGTCCATTTTCCATGTTTATTTACCATATTGTCCTTAAACAACTGTCTTTCTTTTTCCAGTTTCACGCATGTAAATAATACATGATCAACTGTTTGTTCTTCATTGCCACACGCACACAATGGACTGTCTTTTAATTTGAAACGAAAAAAAAAAAATACGAATTTATCTTACCATGTCCTGTTAAAAATGGACTGTCTTTTAATTTGAAACGAAAAAAAAATACGAATTTATCTTACCATGTCCTGTTAAAAAGTAGTTACATTGCTAGTTAATGGGAAGTTTATTTTTACCTATCCTTGACACTAGGTATGAATGATTTTGTCACTGCACCATTTAAAGTATTCTCCCATTCGTTTTCGTTTTACGTGACCTTGGAACTAATGACACCAGGGCGGTGTCCTGTTTGCCATCTAGTGGTGGTCGTCTTGCGAATCATTTCAAACAACATCGGAAGAAGGGGAGGAAAGGGGCAGGGTATGGCCATAGATGTTATAAGTTCGAGTTAAACATAGCAGTTCAGCATTCCCGCAGCATTACAACGTTCTCTCCAGAGCCCATACAACTGCTCCAATTGTTATTCCTCCTTGTAACTGTGGGCTCGCAATCTCTGGGCCCAAGGCTGACGTTTGAAGAGCGTCTGCGCGCACGCGCAATAGACCTCTCCTTGTTTGTAGTTGAATGGAGTCTTGGGCCCAGTAAGGCCTGGGCCCCGAGTAGCCCGCAGCAAGGCGAATTACGTGACAAGATATGTGGCGCGTTATTCAAACATGCTGGACCATTTTCATAGTGAGGAGCGCACAACTCGGCCAGTATTTCGAGCGTTAAGGATTAAAAAATGAATTACTGATGTAGGTTAAAGGTAAGGAGGGCCCTGGCCCGTAAGAGCCAGCCGCCCCTGTTGGAGGGGTAGATCCAAGGATCGAGGTTCTTATTCCAGCAGTCTTTGAAGAGTGAGGAAGTGTTTTACTGGGTTAACGGAGATCCCAAGGCTTAGTCCGAGTGCGACGACTGTCGACTTGTGGAGACGCGAGGATAGCTAGGTGGAACGTTAGAGATCACCGCACTTCCATTCTACGTGAAGTTGCGAGGAACATTGAATTGATTATATCTCTTATATAATTGAGATCTGAAGTTAAATAAGCATATATATATATGTGTATGTGTATATATATATATGGCCAACGGACTAGCCTTGTTGAAACACCGGATCCCATGAGAACTCCGCAGTTAAGCAACATTGGGCGCAGTCAGAACTTGGATGGTATGCCGGTTCTAGGTACCGCGTGCTGTTGGCCAATATAAGGAGGAGCGGAAAGGCCCTGGCCACCCTACCGCACGTAAACTCCGGCTGGGGGTTGCCTCTTCGGAGGCTCAGACCTGCCTTTGGGCAGAATACCAATTAATTTAATTTAATATATATATATATATATATATATATATATATATATATAAAGAACAGGTCGCATACTATATATTGTGAAAAGTCGAGCGTTTTAATATTCACCGTTTCGACAATATAAGCCTGTCAAGTTAGATTTCCAAATGTGTTGGAAATAAAGCTGAATATCATTATAAATTGCAACGTGAAGTTGGCGAACGCAGTTCAAGTGAACAGTAGCGGAGAACTTTTAATATTGGCGCAACACATAAACATTAATAGAATGAATTATTATTCTTCAAACGTTATCATTTAGCATAATTAATATTGTTGATATGATGAACTAAATAGTCATGCGCCAGAGACATATTCGATAACTGGAGTTAAGATACAACGATGGAGCTTCGTTAGACAACGTATTATTGAATACAGACGTAGTGTACGGTCCATCTTGTGCATTTTCGTCAGTCTACGAACACTAATATAACATCAATTAGCAATGGAATTATTTCATTCACCATTTATATGAATATTTCCATAATTATATTCCAATGATGAAGCTGATACCGGTCTTACATATTTACGACGGAGAATGAAGACTTTACAGAAGAGATTTGTCAAGATGCTAGGGAAAGGTAGCCCAGCAACACAGAAGAATTTGCCAGAAGGATGTCGTTCGAGCCCAGGCGAATGTTGGTGAAATCCAGGGAGGGAAGTTTCTTATCTCTGAGGTCGCAGATCCGAGGTTCGAATGCATATCCATCTCAGTGTCTTGTACTGAGGAAACATCTAAAGTATTGTGGGAATTCTTACATAGATCTTCAAGTTTTCGTCCAAATTAAGTATTAGTGTATCTCAATTATTATATAGAGCTTGATTAGTAACATTCTGAGCCGGCGATCTTATTCCATATTTTCAGCGATCTTATTCCATATTTCTATATTTTCACATTTCATGTATTTCAGAGCTTTTATGTATTTTACACTTCAGATGTGTGTTGAGTTTTTTATACTTCAAGATTATTTAGAAGATGATTGCATTTCATCTAGTTTTCAATTTTATTCAACGGATCAGTTGTGGAACTGACATTAAAATTTTGTTTGAGGAATTATATTGCCTCATAGGAGACTAGTCGTTTCGACTCTCGAATTTTAATAATTTCATTTAAACCAAGTATTCTGACATTGTGTCATAGCTTCAAATTAAATTCTTATTAAATTTAATTTGACTACTTTAATGTAACGACATATAACTTCAAGAAAAGAAGAAACATCGAATGATCTTGTTATATTGTTTTATCCCTTGGTTGGGGGTGGGATGAACAGGCTAGTGTAGGTGTGCTAATTTTGAGGGCTGCTTCCGAATGAGGGTAGTTTCCCGTGGTTGGGAGAGACTACCAGTGTAGTGTGTTGGTGTGAGTGCTTAATCTATTGGGGGCGTTCCTGCAGGATGCAATTACCTGCCAGGGGATGAATGTCAAAGTGCAGGCTGCTAATCTAGCCTGCCAATTAAGTAGAGTGAGCAATTCAGCGAATGTGCAGAGTCGGTGACTCGGCACTCTGCAGTCTAGTCGCTTGCTCGAGTACAATAGAACCTGACGATGCAGTTACTGGCCTCTACGGTCAGGGGCAATTATGACTAAGGTCAGGTTGGGTATAAGGATGTAAAATGGAGTGTGATTAGTAATAAACGTGTATGCTTACTGACCATGTGTTTATTGGCCAGTAGATGTGATGTGATGTCCCTCTTGGGGAGTTTAAACAAATATAAAATGTAGTACAATTTGTAAAGTGTACAAATGTTCAGGGTAGGTGTTTACAAAGATAAAGGACTCTGAGCACAGCTAGATCTCACCTGATGAAGAGCTGGAACGGACCTCGTCGGGCAAGGCCGCTGGCCAAGAACAGAACAGAACAGATGATGGGGCTCCTGCGGGCCTAGGCTTTAAGGCCTTCCCCCACTGCCTTGTCAGAATTTCCTCATAGCTGTCGCTCCATTTACCGTGTTTATGTTTCGTAAGCGTGGCCGTCAGCAGTATGCCGGGCCCGCTTGTGTCTGATGAAATGCATGAGGCTTATGGTCTGCCTATGCGGGTGGTTTTGGTAAAAGAAGGCGGGGTGGGTCTCAGGGGGTACTGCCCCCGGGCTGTACAAGTCCCCTTCGTCGTTTGTTCGCGTCCTCGCGAACGGAAAATGGAGTGGGCGTGTCGTTGTAATTTTTCCTCGTTTTCTTCTTGTCCCTCTTCTTCTTCTTCAGTGTCGGTGTCGTGTAGGTGTATCGATGTCGTGTTATCCTGGCGATGATGTGAGTTTAGCGTGTGCTCAGAGGGGGTGGGTTTTGGGTATATACATAGTTCATTGTTCATCTAAAGTTAATCATTATAAAAGTTGACATTGGGAATAAAAATACAGAAAAATACATGTTCTTGGTGTTATTGTTGTTATCGAAAAGAGGAAGGAAAAACATGGATATATGTGTATTGGTGCTATGCAGGAAGGAAAAAAAAACATGGTTGGACGGGTGGTTGTGTCGTCCGACGCTGTGTGGGAAAAAAAATTGCTCCCTGCACGTACCTTGTGTCTATAAGTAAAAAAGATGGAAGAAAATAGAAAAACAGGTGCCCCAGGGTATAAGTTAAAGTTATATCAAAAAGGAAGACTGTAGTTTTACGTGACCGTGAATCTTGTGATTATGAGCCACGGGACCTCCTTTTTACGTGGAATCCGAACCACAGGACATGGCATTTCACTTCGAAAATCTCACATGCATTGACCGGGAATCGAACCCGGACCGCCTTGGTGAGAGGCATACATAAAGGTATATCAGAATGGTTTATTGTTGTTGGGATGAAACGGGACACCTTCACAAGTTTTATCGTTAGTAGAATAGAAAGGAAAGAGGCAAAAGTGTGTATAAACGTGTTTGGTGTCTATGTGTGGCAAGAGTAAATTCATATTCACATTTTATCATGATGCATAGTAGTGCTAACAATATTAATAATAAGAATAACAATAGTGACAATAATCATTGTTCTAATAATAAACCTTATCATTTACGAGCTCGGTACCTTTCTCTGTTGCTTTCATCTGGCCTTTCTCATACTTTCTCCTATTATCCGCCGATTCGTACGTACCTTTCAACCTTCATTTCTTTCACCTGTGCCTGCGGTTTAGTGGTTAAACCGCTCAACTGTTATACGCTCGTGAGTTTCTCCCCGTGGGCAGGAAAAATTCACCTTGATGGCTAGGACAGACGCTCACAAGGCTGCTTCTCTCCTGGCTATCGTTTTCCGCTCATCATTTAAGCGTTCTTTGTGTGTCATTGCGTCATCATCGCTCGGTGCCCCACGGTCACTTGACGTTGCTGACTGCGGCGCCGTCGCCTTGAGGGCGCGACTGAAATAGTTTAGGAGCAGTGTATTTGTGTGTGGCATAATTAGTGTAGGGTATGTGTGTTTGGGGGCTATATTTACAAGGGGTGAATGCATATATGTCTGCCTTCTCTGAAAAATGAAATGTATTAGTGCTGTTTCATGCGCCATCGTGCGCACCCGTGTTGGCTCTTGGTGAATCTGCAAAGGTGGATTTACATGACATTTATCAAAATACCCTTTATCTCTGGTATTGTTCATAGATCTTAATATATGGCGCCACTAAATCTACCTTAGTCTAAGGTGGCCGTATTCTATCATGCTACTAGTTTCTACTCTTTGTGTATGTGTGTATTTGTGTGTCTCCCCAGTGTGCACTCATTGTGTGAAGTGTGTATGTGACGTCGGTGGTCCACCTTACCTTTACCATGATCATTTGTGCTCCCACGATGCTGCAGTGGTGGACCTCTTTGCTGAAAGAAAAGGCATGTAAGTTAAGCACATGTGGCCAATACATTGCGTGCACATATCGCGCAGCGCTGTTTTAAGGGTCGGCTTGGATAATGCCACCGCCCTTGAGACCTCTTCGGACGTCTCGTGTATTATCGGGGTCGGTCAGCTCCAGTGGCTGTACCGTATACCTCGCTGATGGGTCGGACGGCTTCAGTGCCTCCGCCCTGTTATGTTTACTTATCGTTATTTTATCGATTTATTGGGCTTATCCTGGCATGTCTAGCCGCCAGGTGCCGAACGCTCTGTGTCGCGTTCACATTACATGTGCCGTTGAATGTTGTTCGGACTTACCCTATAAGGTGCCGAACGCCATGTCGCGTTCGCGTCGCATACGCGTGTTTTCGCTATGTGTTGTCGGTCTTACCCTGGTAACGGTTTTAGTTGCCAGGGGCCGAACGCTCTATCTTAATTAAAAAGTGTTTAATCTAAGTTATATTAATTAATACTAAAAAAATATTTCGTATTTACAAGCCGAGATAGTCCTTAGTCTAGTGCCGAAATGTGCTGTAGCTGCTGTTTTACAACAGTGCTTATTAAATTTGCTTCAATCTAAGTTGCCTTTTAAATGGAACTGTATCTTATATACTAGAATTTTGATCGGAGGCTCCCCCGGTCGGTTTCCCTCCCGAGGTGCCCTTGTGACATCCTGCCGGGACCGGAACCCAGCAGGAGCCCGTAGTCCCCTCCTCTTAAACTAACTGTCGACTTCCCCCTCTTAGTAATTAATATAGGCATGTGCACTTGCGTTGCTAAGAAGCAAACGCTGCGTGCGGATATCCATAATTGTTGTAGCTTATATTCGCTTTATTTGCCATTTATCATTCATTTATATTTATTACTGGGTTGCCCAGACCTCTGTGAGAGCTCGCCGCATTCCTCATTTACATCTCTGGCCGCCCGATGCGTTACCATTTAAGCTCTGGAGACTCGCTGTCATCCATTTATGTGGGCACGGGACATCGTTCGGGAAACAATCATCCGATAAAATAATATCATCCGGGAATCCCCTTCGCCCCATATCCGGATGAGGTCTTGCGTGGCCAGCTGTCCCGCTGGACCCTTGGCACACTATCTTCACTTCCTCGAATGGAAGACTCGCTTCCCGCCATAGGAACGCTACTTATAGTACAACTATCTAAGAGTCTAGTCCTAATGTGGTCGTCTCCTGAGTCTAGTGTGGAGCTGGCCAATTCTCCTACTAGCCGTCAAAAGTCTCCCCTGCAGGCCTGGCTTAGATGACCGTAGCGCATAATGGGTGTAACCTTCTCCGACACGGGGGCAGGCTAGGTACACCCGAGATCTCGACGTTTGCCCGCGCGAAGTCATCGTTGCTTCGACCTTACGTTATTCCGTCTTTAGTCTGGGTCAGGATCTGTTGGCGTTTGGCCCCGTCCCTGCCCTTCCGTGGAGCTTCTGCTCCCTCCGTTTACCTTCTCATCACCATCTAGTGTGGTGTCAGATTCCTTTTAAAAATAAGTGTGCTTTGCAAATATGTTTGTGTGTACCATGTAATTATGTATTTTTTTTTAGTGTTCTGGGGTTGTAGAATCTTCGAAATGCAGTGGCTACTTTAGGCTTGTCATTGCCGTGTCGGATTTCCAGCGTTGATGCCTTGGTATTGCCCTAGAGGTGTTAGTAGGTTTGTAGGGTGTTTGGTCCCTTGTTATTAGGATCCGGGGGTGTTATTTGCTGAATGGGGTTAAAGAGTGGTGGGAGGGGGTCGTGCATCGTTGGTCTCCATGTTTATGATGGCCGGGAGCCAATGATGCTGTTAGGAGGTATTTACTGTGAGTGGATGGGGTGGGATTTTCCCAGGTGCAAAATTTAAAAATGCCATGCGGGTGTAATAATAATACAATCCCTGGTGTGTGGATAGGATATTTCATGCATTGGGATGGATGTGAGGCGTGTCCGCTCTCACTTGAGGATAAGGCTTGTGTTGGGATACGATAAGTTTATGTCCCTTGCATGCGGGATTATTTAATAAAATACTTGTTAGTATAAATATGGCCTCATCTCTCTACACAGAGATGTGCATTGCCGCTTGATATTAGTTTCCGACCCACCTCTAATACTCAGGTGTAGGCGTTTGGGGCCAAGGTGTAGCAAACCTTAATTTATTAGAAGCATGAAGTCTATCAACCCCGATGTATATTTTGAAATGTAGTGTAGCTGTTTTTATGTATCTGTATGCCTGTGTTGGATAGTGTTGTAGGTGACAGGATATGTAGGAAGAAGGGTGCTGGGATGGTAGCCCGTAGTTGGTACCATGGCCATCCTGATGGCATTATCCATCTCTACTCCTGTTGTGGTGTGTCATCCTCTCTTAGCCACTATGTGTTCTCTACCCGCTCCTTGGGATGTACGCTGGCTAAGTTGAGATGCCATAAAGCATCTACTCTCTCCTAAAATACCAGTCTGTGGAGTGCCTGTGGGTCTGTGATACCTACGTTGTTTGGAAATGTTTGTGTCTGTGGGCACCGCCCTCAGGATGTTTAAGTGCAGTGACGCTTTGACGTCACGGCCCAACCTGGTCTCCTGTTCATGACGTTGGGGTAGCATGTGATTGTAAGTATAAATTGTCATGCCTGTAATGATTTTTGGAGATAAAAAACAACAAGAAAAGAAGTTATTAGGGGGGCGGGTGGGTTGTTCCCTCGTGAAATCTGTCTGTATCCGCCCCTGAGTGTTGGGCGCGTGTAGGAAGGAGGTGGCCGTGGCTGTAATTAGCGCGGCTGTGTGTGTGAGGTCGCCTATCGCTGACGTCTGCTGGCACGTGGGATGTTATCGGAGAAGTTTTATCTCGTGTCGCGTGGCTAATTGTCAGGTGCCGCGTGTTGACACCCTTGTAGACATGTTCCTAGTGTCGGTAATGGTAGGCGTATGGTAGCCTGTATTCCTGAGATTAATCCGGCCCACAGTATTTGTGTACTATTGGATGCAGAGCCTGTTGTAATGGCGCTCTCCTTTCTGTATCAACATCCGTGTTACTGTATGTCGTTATTGTTATTATGTCCGTGTCATCATGTCTGCATGTCATTGTCACGTCTTGTTATTATAAGAATGCCCACCGGCACCAGTGTGTCGCAACGCGCTGGAATTCGCTTATTTGCAACGCAGTGTTTTTTTGTATTTGTTTTGTGTCCTTGTGTACAGAAAGTCTGTAATATTATGTATGAAGGTTAACGAAACGTGACTTTCGCCACTGTATGTTGACATGTGTTTTCATTCTTGTAAGGCCAACGTGCTACCTTGTCATCTTTTTCCCGCTTACAAGCTTGTTTGGGAATTTGATTTCGCGATTCGTTCCCCATTGTGTCTTGCTGTATTATTTTTATGTCCGGGGTAATCCAAATTTCCATGATTTTTGGCCGTAGAAATGTGGTGTTACCTGTTTTGTGTGGGCGTTTGTCTGTGCCCGTGGCGTCCCCCGTATTCAAGTGTCGGGCGCTATGGTTAAAAAAAGTGTCTTGTGGTCTCCGTAGAGGCCTGGCGTTCCCGGTACGTCCCCTATTGGCAGTCCCGGGGTCGCTAATGCCCTAAGTAGGCTGTTATAGCGAGTACCTTAGAACGAACCTACGCCCCTGTATGTATGTCCCATGTTTGTTGTCTGTACGAATTTTGGTCGATCCTGGATTTAATTTGTGGGCGTAATGTGGCTTTGACTCCTCTAGTGAATGATTGTGTATATTACTGCCCGAGTGAGACTCTTCCTAGCCTGTCTGTTACTTGCGAAGGTCGCATGTTCATTTATGTCTTATCGCTGACTGGCGATAGTGTCAAGTTTCAATTGTGTAGGAAGTATCTGCTACTAGTCTAGCGGTCTGCTTATCACATGTGTTGAGACAATGTGCGTGGGTATGCTGACACGCTTTTCTATTGTCTGCATATACGGTGTGCCTTTGGTTCCTCGTCATGTAAAAAACCCTACCTCTGTTCATATATATTGTGTCCCCAAATTTTGTGTTATTGTAGACCTGATGCGAATAAATTCCTCTTCTTGATATGTCTCTGTGAGTAGGTGATGTATTTATGTACGTGTATCTCCGGGCTTCTAGTCGCGTGTCTGGTTACTAGATGTCGGAGGCGGTTTTATTATTTTATGCATATTAATCCCTGTTAACGAGAATGTCCCTTATTGCTGTATCCTCCAATTGGATAGTTACCTGACCTTGCGTTCCTGGTATTCAGAAGGTCGCGGTTTGAGACCGTCTTTGTTTAGGATGATCATTCCTGTTGCCTTTTGGGCCTGTGTCTCTATGACAGTTTTGTCAGTGTTATTGACTCTTTTTATGGTAACTATGTTTACTGTGTGACCTCAAAAATATATTATAGTATTTTCCCCTGAACTGTGAGTGTTATCTCATGGTATTTACGCTTAGTTTGAGCGCTGTTATGGGGGATAAGAAAAAATCCTGCTATGGGCAGTGTAAGAAATAACGTACACTTATGGATTAAATATATATGCATGTAAATTGTACAGTTTTGTGCATGAGTTTTTGTGTGTTTACCCTCTACAGGGGTAGAACCTGTCTTTTGTGTTAATTGTGTGTACGCGCCCCCGTGAGGGTCTTGGGAACGTTTCGGCATTTTATGTGGAAAATTCTGTGTGTTTTGTCCTGGGAACATTTATCCATGGGCTTGTGCGGTCAGTGAATTTCACTATTGTGCGCGCGCCCTCGCCCGTCGGGGTGAATTACTGCGCCCTGTTATGAGGGCATAGGCCTCAGGTTCCCATTGAGGTGCTTCTTTACTATCTTTCAGGGGTGTTTTAAGTAAAGCAGGCCTAAGCCTACGTTCCCCGTAGTGCCTGTTAATAGGCGTAGGTATGCTGGCGCCTGAAGGGCTGTGTTGGCTCCGCGCCATTCTATTAGTGTCTGTGGGCGTGTATCCCCTCCTGTCTGCCTGGCCTGTGGGGTGGGAGGTAAAATTTCCCTTAAACCCCGTGTACTTTGTTTCGAAGGCAGGATAGTGCGTGCAGGCGTGTGTGTTACATGCTGATGAACTGCCAGCAATCCCCCTGTATGTCTTTGCACTGGGGGTGCACATGTTGGTGTCTGCTTCCATTCTGGCGAGATCGCCCTCTGAACTGGCGGTAAGGATCGTGTAATTGTCTGTGAGCGCTTGAGCAACGTATTGGAGGGTAGTCTGACCGATTTCTGGCCTATGGCCACGGTAGACTCCTTCCCTTGTGTGGCGGTACGTGTCGAGAGGGACATCCTCGCGAATTAGCGTATCTACGCCTATGTCCTCTCTTGGCTGGTGGCCTTGTCGGCTTGGAGTTCCCGATATTCTTCCCAAATTTGGGCGTACTGCCTATTGAGGCATATGGCCTGTTCGCAAATTGCTGTGTTGACGTGTTTGCGTCCTAAACAGTTCTGTGGCCGCCAACTGGAGAAACGCCCGTTCGCGAATAAGCTCCATGTATTGGGCATATAAAATTGTGTAGTGCACCCTCATCCTCTCTAGGGTTGTGTTATCTATTGTAGGGCCATGTGTAGTGATTAATCGGTCGTATCTCCTGTTCCTTCGGACATGGCTCCTGTTGAGGTGTTCGTGTATGTTACGTAAGTGTCTGTGTGCGCATCTAAATTGCGCTGTCCTACCCTCTGACTGTTTGCCCTATATTGCTCCAACCTTTGTCTGGAGTACGCGTATTTGTGCCTGTCGCCTTTGTATATGTCTCTGGCACATTAGTAATAATGTGAATAATATTGGTGTACCTCTATGGCTTACAATCCCTGTTGCTTCTGCATGTGGTGCCATTCTAAGCTAAGTGTGTGTATAAAAAGAAATGTGTGCGGCTTCTAATGTATTTGATTTCTGATTCTTTACAAGGGGGGGGGGGGGGGTTGACAAAAATTTCCCTTGTGTTGCTAGAGTGAAGGGAAAAATATAATGCTGTCACCCCCCAAAAAAATTCAACTTTTGCTTGCGGTACGGATCGCTCTACCACGAGGGCTCGTTGTTTGACTCCCTTACACTTATTTTGCGTGGTAGTGGCGCCTCCACCAAATATGTATTATCCCTTGGTTGGGGGTGGGATGAACAGGCTAGTGTAGGTGTGCTAATTTTGAGGGCTGTTTCCCGTGGTTGGGAGAGACTACCAGTGTGGTGTGAGTGCTTAATCTATTGGGGGCGTTCCTGCAGGATGCAATTACCTGCCAGGGGATGAATGTCTAAGTGCAGGCTGCTAATCTAGCCTGCCAATTAAGTAGAGTGAGCAATTCAGCGAATGTGCAGAGTCGGTGACTCGGCACTCTGCAGTCGAGTCGCTTGCTCGAGTACAATAGAACCTGACGATGCAGTTACTGGCCTCTACGGTCAGTGGCAATTATGACTAAGGTCAGGTTGGGTATAAGGATGTAAAATGGAGTGTGATTAGTAATAAACGTGTATGCTTACTGACCATGTGTTTATTGGCCAGTAGATGTGATGTGATGTCCCTCTTGGGGAGTTTAAACAAATATAAAATGTAGTACAATTTGTAAAGTGTACAAATGTTCAGGGTAGGTGTTTACAAAGATAAAGGACTCTGAGCACAGCTAGATCTCACCTGGTGAAGAGCTGGAACGGACCTCGTCGGGCAAGGCCGCTGGCCAAGAACAGAACAGATGATGGGGCTCCTGCGGGCCTAGGTTTTAAGGCCTTCCCCCACTGCCTTGTCAGCATTTCCTCATAGCTGTCGCTCCATTTACCGTGTTTATGTTTATATTTCGTAAGCGTGGCCGTCAGCGGTATGCCGGGCCCGCTTGTGTCTGAAGAAATGCATGAGGCTTCTGGTCTGTCTATGCGGGTGGTTTTGGTAAAAGATGGCGGGGTGGGTCTCAGGGGGTACTGCCCCTGGGCTGTACAATATCATTATTGTACATAAACTATCGACGATCTAAGAAATACTAGTCGTTTGATAAGACCGAAGTCTTAGTCCCTATTGAACCCTTATTGATTTGCCGATCAATAAGTCTTCATGATTTTTATTATTATTACTTATATCCAGGCAGTGCCTGTTGGAGTGGACAACGGAAGGCAGGTAGTGTGTCGCAACGCTTGCAACAGAGGTGGCGTGATAGTTATTTCTGGGAACGAACGGCTAAGCCAAGTTCAAATTCTGACTGAACGCGCATACAATTTGGCGTCATTATGGGCGTGCCAGAGGCGAATTTCCAACCGATACCCGATTGCATCAGCGAATCAGAAGAGAGGACGCCTGGACCACGCGACGAGGTGCGTGCCTTAAAAAGGACGCTGAAAACACGTGTATGAAAAACCGCCGATACGATAGGATTCCGCATGAGTGCATTGAGACGTTTAAAAAAAGAAGAAGTTTGATACTAATTCCAAGTCTGTGAGTTGAAAACTACAGATTATTTTCTCAGATTGCCCCCACTCCATTCTGCCAGTTTCTAATAAATTGATCGGTGATGAGTAGTTTGAGACACAACTTTATCGAGCTCTGAGGAGCATAGTTCACGCCAGTCTGAACGAAAATTTTATTGTGCTCTTGGGAGCAGAGTTCATGCCAAGCGGAGGGGAGATCTCTAGTTGAGATAAGCGACTCGGCATAAGTAATTTGTGAGACTGTTAAATGCCAGCTACGTGGCTGACTAAGACTGTAATATTTTGTGATGTATATGTGCGTGTGAATTAAGCAATTGCTTAGATAGGGCCAGTTCGACGTGGAAAAATCGCCCAGGACTCTTGAGTGAAAGTCAGTAGCTCATAGCGATTTTAGCAGGGCAGAGTTTTAATTTTGAACATTTCATTTTAAGAAGCCACGCCAAAGATGTCTACATCAAGGTCGATTGGTGGGATGATGTGCTACGCCTCTACCAGAATGTCGTCGATGACGGAGTAATTTTCCCGTGGGAAATGCTCTGGGATGGAGGTTGATTTTCTGCAAGCTGGACGGTGATGTACAAACCATTGATTTATTCAATATATAGCTAGATTAGACGCGGGGACGTGTAAATAATTTATTCAAGGTTTTTCTTGTGTATTTTAGATTTTGTGCTCGGACACTCTTTTCTTTTAAATGTACGTTGGCACGTGGCCAAAATTTTTGTGTGATTGTACATTTTTCTTATGAGTCATTATTAGTATGCACGGCGCGTGCATTTGGATTTTATTCATGCGAATGCTGAGTTCGTCATGGTGCTGTATTCAAATACATTTTTAGGAGAAGGGGGTAAAAGTTGTTAGATGTTTTACGAACAGGTTTTTATTCATACTAGGGTTGCCGAGCGCAACACGTTAAGATGTCTCTGTAGAACACCTTAGTTCTATATTTTTTGAGTTTTTTATATCCCTTTTCAGGATCTTCAGTCACGGACTAGACTGGGAACGCAAGTCGGTGGAAGTATTCATGTCTTTTATTTCAGGTTTCTGTCAAACCCATACGTGTGATTCTGGTGTGTGTATTGTGTCAAGGTGTGTGTATTTGATTCTTCGTGATGAGGGGTAGAATGTGTCTACTGCCCTCAAAATTTTGATGGTATTTTATGGAAAGGCAGATCGCTCTTGGAGGCTACTGTACCTTGTCCTGTGCTGATTCTTGGATTTCCTTGGGAAATGCTAAGATATTTTTATTTGACACACACACGTATATTATGTGCTATTGGGAGCACGCTTCTTCGAGACTCGAGCCATTGCTACGGCAGGTCGAGGTATGTTTACACGTGGGTTGACAGATTCCACCTTGCGCCCGTCTATGTCTGGTGATTCATCGTTTAGGTAGTCCAGCTGACCGACTGATCCTTGTAAGCTATCTGTAGCAAACCTGTTCTTTTGTAAGGATCTCTGGATCATAATATTAAATTGGGAGTTCGCCATGTCCGTTACGAATTACCGTATATCGTATGAAATGAAATATTTGTTTTATGATGTAAATGTTGGCTTTGAGCCTAGTGATGTCTGTGACTCATTTCATTTGCTTATGTTAGATTGTTGTGACACCGATGGGTGTATTTCGTATTTTCATGTAAAAATGGCAAGCGGCCATGTGTAATTTTTCTTGATTGGTCACGTGTTGATTTACTTGTGTTGATTTGAAAAGTCCTAATTTTAGGCGTTAGTGTGGATTGCTACGGCAATTCTTTGATTCCAATTTCACGCGGAAATTATTTTGTCTTATTCAGTGTAGGAAGCGTCGGATTTAGTTTAATTAGTGTTTAGTTGCTTCCTCGTGTCTGTCTAGCTCGAAGACAATGCAGATTCATCCCCTGAAGGTTTACTGGATGGTAACGGATCTCGCATTAAATTGTACACATGGTACCGCATGTAGAGAAGCCGCACACGCACATGTCATTGCAGTAATTTGGGACATTTGGTCCAGATGTTTACGATCTTTCCTGAGATCAGGCCTAGTTTGGCATTTTTTTATTAATTCAAGAGGGTGTCATTTGGGAGTCCTTGTGTTTTTGCTGTAAATTTGTTGATCTGTTTATTAAATTCACTTTAGGAGGTTAATCACGACTGTCTAATATCGTTCATTACAATTGGAAGTTTCGTTTGAAGAACTTACGCATGTATAATTGTAGTCCAGTAGTCATGTGCAATGATACTGAGGGTCATGCCATTATTTGAGAGAAGTTCCTACATAAGATATGTTAATAACAATTAATCCCTTTTTGGTTATTGTTTAACATAGTAGATGATAATTGTTTATGCCATATATACTGTTATATGACGATGCGTAGAGCTATGAAGAGTGCTCATGCGAGGGAATTCCGCATTTTAAGGAAGTCAAAGTATTGTTGTTCTTTGATAAAAAGTCATGTATCATATTGTATACAAGTAGTCCAGTTTTTGTGAATTAACGATTTAGCTGTGTTAACAGGAGGGTTTCAGCGGAAATGAAACTTGAGAAAGATTGTCGACTCAGGTCTATAATACTATTATTAAATTTTATTAAACCCAAAGTTATGTAATTACGTGCAGTTTACCTTAATTAGTCGACTGTATTATACCGACAGTGTAATGAAACCTATATAAAACGATGTGTAAGCAGTATATAAAACTACAGAACGTTAGAGAAGGATGGTTATGTGAAAAACCAGTGTATATATTTAGTTAAGAATTATATTGTAACCGAGAAGTTAGGATCTCGAAAGTGTCGCGTTAGCAACACTAGATAATGGATATTATGATAAACATATTATATGTAAATAATTTTAGTGGAAATGATTTAATTAGTTAAATAATTTAGTAGGACTTATTAATCAATTGTTTTGGAACAGTGTGTGTTTATGAGCGGATGTTTTGGGAATGAATGTTCATTTTTAAGAGAAAATGTGGAACCGAATTGGTCTAGAACAATTGTGGGGTGCGAATGAAAGAGTGTATAAATTTTTTTAGAATGATTGTTTAAGAAACAGAGTAGTTAAGTGAACTTTTGTAAGATCTAAATGTTAATTTTTACGTGTTTTTATAAATGCACACATAAGCAGTCTCTGTGGACTAGCGAGAATGATTCACCGTTATGTTGGAGAGCGATGACATAATATAAGCAGGTGTAAACGCACCGCCTTGTATTAATTGTATAAACCAGTTTCGAGTACGGCGTGGTGTCGGTATTTCATTGATGAAACAAAGTTACTGCACGTGCGTTCTACAAATGCAGGCTTGTGAATGAAACCATGTGTCTGGAATGCCATTAAGAGACTTCATTAAACGTTTTTATTTTTACGCAGTGTAGGCCTAGTACAAGCCAAGATGTATGCTCATAATGTTTAATACAGCATTGTAGTAAGATGTAGAGTTGAAAGGAGGTGTAAATGTTTGCGTGTTTTTAATTTTAATTTCTATTGTTAAATTCGTTTATTGTTATTTTGTTTATAGTAGATTAGTTTACCCTATTGTTAATACATTTTATTCAGATTGTTTTCCACTGTTGGAGTGTGATTCATTTTCAATATAAGGTGAAGAATATTGTGGATGTAGTGTAGGCCAAGCTGAATTCCCAGTCCCCGAGAGGTAAGTAAAGGTGAGTGCCCCGTGTAGTTGGTTGTTGATCCACAATATTCTTGTAACTGCGGTCTGTAAATCCCTAAAGGCCATGTTGGAAGTGATTTCTAATGTAGTATATGCCGGCGCAGTTAGAAATAGGCAATCCAGCGGGGGCAATGGATATTCCAACAGGATCCTTTCCGGATTATCGGGTACAGTACCAAACCGGGGAGCATATTCGGCTGCAGAGTAGCATAGAGCTAGATTTCTCATTGTTTGCGGTTGTGTTCCCCAACTGGTTCTTGACAATTTGCATAAGATGTTGTTTCTAGCAGCTACCTTATGTTTTGGCAATGTTTCTTGTATGTTAATGAGCGATCCAGCATATCTCCCAAGTACTTTGGTGTAAATCAATGTGTCAGTGACCTCCCTTTCCAGAATACATTGAGCTTCTGAGAGGCCTGTACATGCCGTAGATGGAAGACACAAATTTGGGTCTTAGCAGGATTTGGTTTCAGGTGATTTTTCTCATAATAAATACCTAGCTCTTCTAATGCTACAGTTAAAGAAATCTCAGCTTCATCAAAGGTATCAGTCTGAGTAGTAAGTGCAAGGTCATCGGCATAGATAAAGCTTTTGGTGCCTTCTGGCAATGGCTGGTCATTTGTGTAGATGTTGAAAAGAATAGGAGCCAGTACACTGCCTCGAGGGAGATCATTCCTTTGATTTCTCCATCTCTTTCGGCGTCCTTGAAATTCAACACACAAAAAAAAGGGACGATTTTCCAGGAGAGTAGCTATCATCTTAGTTACTTTGACGTCTTTAATCATTCTATAGAACTTTTGTAATAATATTCTATGATTAACCATATCGTAGGTGGTGGTGGATAGATACACAAATACCACACCAGTGATCTTCATCTCAAAACCGTCCTCAATGTGTTAGCAAAATGTAAAGCATCATTTGAATAAACTTTCGTTGGTGTTTGTGGTGACAACTCGTTTCATTGACAAAAAAAAAGTTATATTAGCTATACAGGGTTTTTAAAAAACACCTGGTAAGCATTGAATAGTGTGTGCAGAACTCAGAAACACACAGGAAAGTACATTGCTTTTATACATTAGCTGGTGCATTGATACCCTGATATCACACTATAGATAGCATCTAGAAAACGTAACAAAGAAATAATCAGTAGCATGTATGACTCTCCAACTTTCGAAGTTTTGCTTTTACAGAACTGACAGTATTTAGATGAGGCTAACTTGTTTAAATTGGAAGCGAAATAGAGATTCATTATTGGAGCACCATGTTCGGCTGGGATGTCATTGGACAACCTGCGCTACCAGCTCTACATGCCATGATATCAACTCACTTAGGGTAAACTGCACAGTTAAGGACACTAAGCAATTAAATGAATAATTTTGAACAGAAAATCTGCTGTTGTTTGTCTCTTATTTTTGTTGTCTCATTTTCGGTACATTATGAATATTGATTATAAATATTAAGAAACTAAATATAGAGCCTTAACATATTATAAATCGGTTATGAAATATTAAGTGAGCAAACAGACAGTACTTGGCACCTAACTTTAGTTGTTGGCACCTTTCTTTTCTTTGTGTGCCTCCTGTTTTTTAATACAAACATGTAGAACAATATTCTTTCCCACAAGAAACGCATTGCTCAAGACCTTAGACATGGAACAAGACTGTGAAAATCAAAATCACAGTTATTGGCATAGGGTGCCAAGTACTGCATTTTATCATTATTTTTAATACAGTAACTGGCACCCCCATTACACAGAATAAATATAGGTTCGAGTGCTTCATAAACACAGAACAAATACATTAAGGTGTATTCAATGTGTTTTCACACTTACCCTTAAAATACAGTTTGCATACTGAGCTCCAAACATCAAAGTTTGGAACTAGTAACCTGAACAAAACTGTAAGATTTCAACAAAATACCAGCAGTGATGAACAACACCAACTTGTTCCATTCACTTCAAAACTGTACACCTGGTGGCAGTGAGATGAAGTATAGAGGCCAGGAGTAATAGAATGGAAAGGTAAAACACTCTGTGGCAATGTAATTGTCGTAAAAATACTATTATAATCAAATACATGCAAGCAGTGCCAATAACTGTCAGAGTGCCAATGACTGTACAGTTTACCCTATATTTAGAGCCATTTTTGTAAGCAATTACTTTTAAAAAAATAAGTGACTTACTGAACTCTGCACTTGCTTAATGAAGATGTTTTGGCATATGTGAAGAGAAGTTTGGTGGGTGTTAATAAAGAAAAATGCCGTGGACTTAGATCTCACTTGGGCATCACGGTAATCACTTGGTAAAAGGGAGAAACTGAAGATTACAAGAAGAGTATAGTTCTCTTAGACACCTCAAACTCTATACTAAGAGGAATGTTCATCTTTATAAATTTCAATTAGGCAAATGTTCATATAGGAAAGATGTAGTGAATACCATTCAAAATATGTTACTTTCGGATTTGTACCTTAAATTTGTTTTATACTACTGTATTTTAATTCAACAAACGACTCAAGTGGTCCAATGTGACCAATCAAGATTAATAATAATAACAATAATAAAGAATCCCACTAAATTCTCTAATGGGGCAGGTTACCTCACTGTTCTGCCTTTAAAACAACAATCATCATCATAAATTCCCTAGTCCTCCCCTCAAGCTAGAGATCTGGATTCATTTTCTGAATTGCAGGTAAGTATATATAAGATTAGGTGTCAGATGTGGGTTGTACTTGTGGTAATTACAGTATAAATATTATTATTATTAACTTTATTGACCACATTGGACCACTTGAGTCTTCCATGTACACTTTTTCTTTGAAGGTTGTATTGTTTGATTCTTCTTATCTGCCCAGTACTTCTTCATTCGTTCTGATCGCAGTGTTCTTAATTCGTCTGAAATCTCTACAGGCCGTCTGTGCTCATTTCTGCTAAAAATTTGTGATTCTAAGGATGGGTGGTAATTTTATTCTTGTTCTCCGCATCTGTAATTTTGAGATCCTCTTGAATTTCTTTGATCCAATGCCCTCCAGTCTTCTTTCCCAGATTTCTCATCACTAGTTGTCGTAAAATCCTGTTTTCTGGTAATCGTAGGATGTGAAAGAAATAAGAGATCCTTTTCTTCTTCATCGTGCTGGTAACTGGGTCAATCTCTCGATAGACTGTTTCATTGGAGAGGATTCTCCAGACTCCTTCGACCCGGTACTTTTTATTTATGCAGGTTCTGATAATTCTTCTTTCAGTTTTGAGGAGCTGATCAGTTCTTCTTTCATTTTTAATTTGGAACAAGATTTCGCAAGCATAAGTGGCTTCGGGCACAGTTACAGTTTTGCAGTGTTGGATCTTAGTGCCTATTGACAAGCATTTTTTTGTTATAAGTGGACCAGGTTAGAAATTGTGCTATTTTCATTTTGTTGGTTCTATTTATCCATGTTGTTTTTTCGCTTAAGTTATGCATAATGATTTCTCCAAGGTATTTAAATTATAGAACTATGTTAATTTTTTGATCATTTATGATGACTTCCTACATGTCAAGAGGTTTCATTGGCATGATCTCAGTTTTTGCAATCCTATTTTTAATGCAATTTTCTGAAGATTGGTGATCTGAGCACTAACTTCTTCCATGTCAAGGGCTAAGAGAGCTAAATCACCTGCAAACCCTTGGCAGTGTCTTCTTATTGAGGGTTTTGCTCCAATTTTGATTTTAGGTGGGTTTTCTTTTTGTCAAATTTTCACGATGTAATCAGGATCCACATTGAAAAGTAGTGGGGATAATCCGTCACCTTGTCTAAGGCCTGTTTTTATTGGAATAGCACTTGACATTTCTCCCCTGAACTTGACCTTTGAAATTGTGTTGGTTAAAGTTATTTCAATAGTTTTTGTTAATTTAGGATGAAGGCCATATGATCTGAGAATTTTTAAAAGAGTAGGTCTGTATATCATAAGCCTTTTTGAAATCGATGAATGAAACGGTTGTTTATTTCTGTATTTGTAATATTCCATTATTAGTTTCAGGCTGAGAATTTGGTCTGGGCAACTTCTGTATGGGCGAAATCCTGCTTGGTATTCTCCAAGTTGTGGTTCCAGAATGTTTTTTATCCGTAAATTATGCGAGAGAAATTTTGTAAGTGCAGTCCAGAAGGGTTATTCCTCTGTAATTGTCTGGATTAGTTTTATCTCCTTTTTTGTATAATGGATGAATTACACCAGAGGTCCAATATTCTGGGATTTTCTCTTTGATCCACATTTTGACTAGATGCTGATGTGATTAAGTGACCCACCCTCTCCCGTCTCTTGGAGGACCCAAGACCTGGGAGGGTGAGCTTAATGTAGATTTATGATTGCTGGTTTCCCTGCGTTTTTCCAGATTTCTGTCAAGACTAAGTCTTCACCACATGCCTTATAATTTATTTGTTCCTTAATTGCTAGTTCTACCTCATTGATATTAAGCGGATCAATTAGATCTGCGGTGGTTAAAATGGGTGTGTCGGTATTTACTTCCAACGTCTCCAGTGGGTCATCGAAATTTAAAAGTTTGTTGAATGTCTCTGCGAGGATCTCTGCATTTTCTTGATTACTATGAGCCAACCTTCCAGATTCATCCCTCAGCATCAATGTAGGGGGTTCATATTTTTTAAGGTATTTGCCAAAGGTTTTATTTATTTACATACGGTATGTTACGCCCTCATTGGAGAACTTAACCAAAACAAGTATGTATATACATGTCTCAAAAACAATATTAAAGATTCAGCTTCTTATTTTTCTTCCTTTCCCAAAACATTTTCATTCTAGTCGACCTTGCCAATCTCTCTGCATCGCTTATGGTGTAAGTTTTGCGAGTAAAGGTTAAGGGAAGTCGGATGTTCTTGTTTTTCAAGATATTCTTCTCATCTTTGTTAGCAATTTGGGACATTGTCAAGCAGAGTTCATCCAGATCATTTTGAATTTCCATAAACCAAGAGTTCTTTGTTTTACTTTCGAAAAAATAATTAAATATGACAAAAAAAAAGCAATTCGCCTTTTTCGCATAGTATCGACTATAGACTCAGTTTCTTTATAAACCACTTCATTTGGTAATAGACGCCATTGACCATCCATCTGATGTTTTTTATTAATTTTAGTTCTGAGAATTCTTCTATCAGTCTTCTGTAATGTGTCAGTAACTGATCGAGTGTTTAACTTGAAAAGTGTTTCACAAGCATATATTGCTTCCGGTTTAATAACTGATTGGTAATGTCGTAATTTGGCATTTATGGAGAGTGTTTTTTTTGTTTTTTTTTTTGTAACTAGACCAAGTAATATATTGCGTTTGTCTTAACTTTGTTGATCTATTTTCGATTGACACTTTCTCATTCAAATTCCATGTTATAATCTCCCCTAAATATTTAAATTTATGTACAACTTTAATTTCTTTATTGTTAATCAATGGAATAGCTTGTGTTTCCACATCAAAGGATGCCATTATTCCAGTCTTTTCAAATGAAATTTGAAGTCCTACTTTTGCTGCAATAGACCCAAGTTCTTCAATTTGGTGTTTAGCCTCATCTATACTGGTTGCAAGCAGTGCAAGGTCATCCGCAAAAGCCAAGCAATTCAGTTTTATATTAGTACCAATCTTTACATTTGGAGGACAAGTTTTGTTCCACTCACGCATGATCTTTTCAAGAACACAATTCAATAATAACAGTGATAGACCATCTCCCTGTCGAAGTCCAGTCCGGATACCAAATGGTTCAGACAAGGCTCCTCGAAATTTAACCTTTGATTTAGTATCTTTCAAAGTAACGCCGATGAGGTTGATAAGCTTTTGATGTAACCCAAATTCCCTAAGGATGTTAAGTAATGACCCTCGATGGATACTGTCATCGTCGTCATCGGCTGTAACTCGATTCCGAGTAAACATACTTCTTCCTGCATAGAGCTTTTCAGACCAGCTTGTGGATGTGCTTCTGATGACTAAACAGGCCAATCCTGGCATAAAACATGCGCCCACATAAATTGCACTCAATGGTCGGGGGAGGGCGGGGTTGCAATTGACGAAGCTTTCTTGCTTGTCGCTTGGCCTCTTCATGTCTGCGATGTTCTTCCTCAAAGAAGTTGACAGCCGTCGATGTAGTGTTCCGCCACAGTAAACGGAACGCAGCAGATGTTTCCCATGAGTGGATGTCTATACCAGTTGTCGTCATGATGTGTTTTAACTGGTCTTTAAAACGCTTCAAAGGGGCCCCATGAGGTCTAGTGTCGGAGCCAGGTATCACTCATACGGTGAACATGGCCTAACCATCTCAGTTGATGAGCGATGATAGTTGTCTCAATGCTATTGAGATGCGCTCTTTCGAGAACTGCAGTGTTGGTCACGTAGTCCTCCCACTTGATATTCAAGATGTATCTCATCTTTTGTTGGTGGAAACGCTCAAGTTTCTTGATATCACGGCGATAGAGTGTCCAAGTTTCACAGCCATACAGTAGCGTTGAGATGACGCGACAGCTTTGTACACCATGAGTTGGTATGCATCTTTAGGTCTTTATTTATGAAGACTCTGTGCATTAAACGACCAAATGCTGCATGGGCAGCCCCAATTCTTTTGTCAACATCCTGTTCGCAAGTGCACCGTTTAGACAAGATGCTACCAAGATATGAAAAATGATCAACCTGCTCCAGTGTTGAGTCTAAGATGGAGATATTGAACTCAGGAAGAGGTAATCCTGGGGCAGGTTGTGCAAGCACCTTTGTTTTCTTTGCATTGATGATGAGACCAAAGAGATCACACGCAGTGCTAAAGCGATTGACCGATTGTTGAAGCTCTGCAGCTGTCGGAGCAGGAGATGCGGTGTCATCGGCATACTGCAGTTCTGTCACCCGGGTAACTTGGATATGTCTCTGTGAACGAAGTCTTGCCAGATTGAAAAGACCTACATCGAAGCGAAACTTAATCTCTATGCCTGGGTTGTTGGAAGATGATTCATACATCATGGCAGCCATGTACAATGCAAAGAGTGTTGGAGCAAGCACACAGCCTTGTTTCAAACCGTGAGTGATTGGAAATGGATCGGATACAGAGTTACCGTGAAGAATCTTCGCAGATATTCCATCATGAAGAGCTTTAACTAATTCCACATAGCGATCTGGACATCCAAAGTGCGTTAATACTTTCCACATAGCAGGTCTTGGTACTGAATCAAAGGCTTTTTCCAGGTCATAGACAACTAAATACAGGGGCTCCTGTTGCTCTCTGCACTTTTCCTGGAGTTGTCTGGCACAGAATATAATGTCTGTTGTGCCCCTGGAGGTTTGGAAACCACATTGAGACTCGGGCAAAATCCTCTCCGAGATACTTTGGAGCCGGTTTAGGAGAATTCTTGCAAGAACTTTACCTGCAATGGATAATAGCGATATACCACAGTAGTTCCCACACACGCTACGATCGCCTTTCTTGAAGATAGTTATGATGGCAGCATTCTTCAAGTCGTCAGGTACTTCTCGAGTTTCCCAAATTAACAGGATAAGTGTAAAAAGTCGAGTCTTCAAGGACATACCTCCACTTTGTAACAACTCCAGAGGAATGTTATCAGGACCAGGAGCCTTTCTCGGCTTTAGTTGATTGAGCGCTTTGGTGAAATCTCGGAATGTCGGCGGAACCGCCATCCATGGTTGTTGGGGCTGCTGAGGGACGTTTCGAAGAAAGTCCTCGGCAACATTGGAGGCACGATTTAGAAGTGCAGAGAAATGTTCCTTCCAACGCTGCAAAATTTGTCCTTGTTCAGTTAAAATGGCGGAATTGTCAGCAGTTTTCAATGTACCTATGATGATCGGATTGGGCCGTATACCTCCTTTATGCCTGCATAGAAGTTTCGCAGTTCACGGGCATCAGATAGTCTTTGCAGTTCTTCAGCTTATCGCTGCCACCAGTTGTTCTTTATTTCCCTGATTTATGCCTGACATTTCCCCTTAAGTTGCACGAATTGTGATTTTTTCACACTGGAAGACGGATCTTGAAGAAAGGATAGATGGGCTTCCCGTTTGGTATTGATGAGACACATAATTTCATCATTATTTTCATCAAACCAGTCTTTTGTTCTTCACAAAACCAACTGTTTCCTCAGCTGACTCAGTAATGACCTTCTGAAGCGTTGTCCATTCCTGTACTACACTATTTGTGCTAACAGGGTGACTAGCCAGCTTATTTGCGATTTCATTTCTGTAATCTATAGCAATTGATTTTACTGGAGTTTAGAAGTGTCAAATTTCCGTCTCGACAGGTTGTGGATGGATCGTTTCGGTTTGCGGCAGTTTGAGATCCTCAACCGGCAAAAAAGGAGCTTATGATCTGTCCAACAGTCATCGACACTTCTTGCAGTCCTGGTGACAAGGATGTCCTTTTTATCACATTGCCTGCTGATGATATAGTCAAGGATGTGCCAGTGCTTCGAGGGAGGATGCATCCAAGTGGTTTTGTAGCGATTCGGCAGGCGGAACTGAGTGTTGGTAATAAAGAGTTCATGTTCAGCACATAGACCAAGGAGTAATAGGCCATTGGCATTGCAGTTGCCAAGTCCTGGTTTTCCCATCACATTGTTCCATAATTGATGAGCTTTACCAACTCTGGCATTGAAATCGCCAAGCATTAAGAAATCGAAATAGTGAGTAAAAAAGTTTCCGCCCAATCAATACCTTTCACACTATAAATTTAATGTTTCTTTCACATACTAGGGACATGTTTCGAACAATATTTTTTCTTCTTCAGCCTTATACAATTTATCAACATTATAACTTATCTCAGACATTTGCATAATTAAAACACATGCACAATAGACAATTCATTATAGAGCATACAACTAAAAAACGTAATGTTAAAAAACTTGGATAACACATTAAAACATTTGGAACTTCTTATTCCCATTTGTACTATATTCAGTTCTGAATGGCCTTGCTATGAAGGCTTAATTTAACGGTGCTAAGCAGCAGGTCAGTAAGAAGCTCAGAGTCATCTCCCTCAGGCATCCTTGCCAACATTTACATCAACCACCTTGAAGCCAATGATATCATTAATAAAATAGAGGGCATTCTTTTTTGGGGGAGGTATGTGGATGACATCTTTGTAATTCTGGATACAAACACCATTGATTTCAAACAATTACTCAACAAACTGAATAGCATTGATGCCAACATTAAATTTACAGGTGACTCCACAGTCAACAACTTAATCAATTAATTACCTAGATCTCAACATAACCACTAAGAACGAAAAAATACAATACAGCATCTATAGGAAACCAACACAAACAAGCACTGTAATCAGAAAGAATTCCATCACCCCCAAGGTCACAAAAGGGCAGCGTTCGTTAGCTACATCAACAGAGCAATCAGCATTCCCATGTCAGAACAAGATTACCAACAAGAAATAGCCACAATCTTTCAAATCGCTGAAGCCTCGACCAGGCATCGTAAAAATCATCAACAAAATCAAAAACAAACCTCAATCTCAGCTCACCCCTTTAAGGAAAGTAAAAACACATTTTGCCGTCATCACTTATATCAACCAACACACCTACGATGTAACAAGTATTTTCAAGAAATTCAACACTAAAATCGCCTTTAGAACTAATAATAATAACCACAAACTAATATTCAACTCCAAGAAAATCAACGAGTCAAATAGATATAATTCGTCGGGCATTTATAAACTTAAATGCCAACAATGTAGAGCAGATTACCTAGGACAGACTGGACGCAGCTTCACAACAAGATATTACGAACATGTTAATGCCATAAAACATAGAAAATTTTCGGCCATGGGAGAGCACGTGCAGGACACCAAACATGAATTTACAGATATCCAGAATGATATGGAGATCATCGACTATGCCAAGAAGGGAGCAATAATGAACATACTTGAAGAAATAGAAATTGATAATGCGCAACGCACTAACCCAACACACAATCTCAATGAAATCAACTTCGAAGTAAACATTCTGTATGAGAACATCAACAAATTTTTTCCTGACTCTAAACGGCATAAACAAAGTTTCCGAATAACACCCAAACCAATCACCATCCCGCATCAGCGCCAATCCTCCACCCCCCATGAAGTTACTAATTCAAAACATATGACGTCATGCGTCGCACCCACACACCTGTTCCACTCAGCCAAGACCAGTTCCCCTCTCTTTATCCTCCCTCCCCACCACACACTACCTCAAATACTCGCTTCAGCCCAGCGCATAGCAGGTCACTCAGTGTAACACAGCTCCACGCTACATGTCTCACAGGCCAGAACAGGTAAGCCGCTTAATGCAACATCATTCGGCAACAGTTCCCTCTCCCACACATACATACTAATATTAGATCTTTGGCTCATTACAGCAACCAGGCAGGAGGTTTGAACTCAGTTGACCCCGAAGGTCACATTCAAGACGTCACCCAGTAAGTTTCCCTTTTAGCCCCTTCAACTCTATCTATTCTTCTTCTCAAACGCACTTTTCAGTTTAGTTTAAAATTTCGTATCTTTACAGTTTACTCCACAATAAACACCCCATGGCAGGATCGCCTTACCCAGCTAACAACAACAATCCATATGACGCAGCTGTTAAAGCAACTTAACCAAAGGCCCTGTGTAGCCCATCAATCACTGATCTCTATACATGGATCGCTGATGGCAGCTCTTCGCTGCACGAGAAAGTACGCCAGGTTGAGCGCGCGGTCCGCCATGTTGGTATACCCATTCTCAAGCTCTTCTTATGGGGAAGCAATGATAATCTAGTCAATTTTAAATCGTAATTAATGGTGCTTTGGAACAAATAAAAATATAGAGATATGTTCACTCATAGCATAAGGGCACTGGGATCACTGATACGTCATTCCGAGGTCAGTAAATCTCCGGAATATCAATAAAAATGAATGTATAATAACGGCTGACAAATAACAACTTAAGTGCTGAGTACCGGTGCACGCTTCTTGTAAATTGTATATACGGTATACATGTATGTATGCCCCGAAATTATGCATTCTTCAAATGATGTACCTATAAACGTAGCTCACTATACAGGCCTAGATTCGACATATCGTAATCGGTCCTTGGTAATGAATTCCTGTTTCCATGACATAACCAACACTTCCCCCAAGTAATCCCAGCACTCTACATCAAATACTATAGCTTTTAATCACGCTAGCAGCACAATAAACTTAATAATAACGGGAAGTAGATCAAAGCCAAAAATGCACTTTAAGCCTAACCAATTTCACTCCTCAGCTCCACATAAAACTTAACACAACTAAAAACCTTCTCAAAATATACTCTCCCCACCGTTTTACAACTATTAAGCGAACTATTCGCACCCAGAACCGAAAAACCATGAAATGGGATCAAATTTAAAAACGCGATAGCCTAGCCCGATCATGTCTGGTTCAGCACCACCGCATATGTATACTTAACTTCACAATAACTTCAAAATTACGGCTAAGTGACCTATCTGCCTGAGAAGTAAAGGTATTACTGGCTTGTCTGGGATGATGGGTCACCAAACCGGTACTTAAAACTAAGATTTTATGCTTTAAATAACCAAATTCAGCCCATTTTACAACTACAAGAAACACAAAATATTTACTGCCAGTATAAATACATGTATAACATCAAACTACCAGTAACCAATCACAGAGCAGGATTCGCAATATTGCACCATGCGCTTGCTGCCATCTTACTATACCTGTCATCGTCTATTCGGCTTACTGCTGCCGTAGCTACCAGCCATCCATGTATAGAGATCAGTGCCATCAATACATCACCTGCAAGCATAAGCCAGAGGGAGATGACTCTGAGCTTCTTACTGACCTACTGCTTAGCACCGTTAAATTAAGCCTTCATAGCAAGGCCATTCAGAACTGAATATAGTACAAATGGGAATAAGAAGTTCCAAATGTTTTAATGTGTTATCCAAGTTTTTTAACATTACGTTTTTTAGTTGTATGCTCTATAATGAATTGTCTATTGTGCATGTGTTTTAAATATGCAAATGTCTGAGATAAGTTATAATGTTGATAAATTGTATAAGGCTGAAGAAGAACAAATATTGTTCGAAACATGTCCCTAGAATGAGAAAGAAACATTAAATTTATAGTGTGAAAGGTATTGATTGGACGGAAACTTTTTTACTCACTATTTCGATTTGTAAGCGTCAATACGGACTTAAAAATGGAAACACTCCAGTTAATCTTCAAGCATTAAGAGTTTGTCTCTAGATGGTACTTTGGTGATGATTGTGCTCAGCAGGTTGTAGAATTGATCTTTAACTTCTATATCAGCATCCAAGGTGGGAGCATAAGCAGAGATAAGAGTCATAAAGTGACCCCCGGAGAGTGGGATTCAGAGAGTCATAATTCTTTCACTGACAGCAGTTGGAGTTAGCTGGTGATCATTCACCATGTGGTCTTTATAGCGAAACCAACACCATGAATACGGCGCTCTCCCTCATCTTTTCCCTTCCAGAATATGGTGTAACCTGAACTGAACTCTGCAAATTTACCTTTGTTGGACAATCTGGTTTCACTTAAAGCAGCAATATCTATGTTCATTCGACCAAGCTCATGGGTAACGAGTGCTGTTCTTCTCTCAGGCCTGTTATTGTCCTTCAAATCGAGTAACGTTCGAACATTCCAGGATCCTATCATTAATGTTTGGATATTCTTTGTTTTAGTTTTTCGACCGCAAAAGGGGTGACCCGCTGGGTGCGGCCTCCCAGCCGGCTGAAGGCGTGACTACCGATGTTTAGCCCACATTTTCTAGGGCCTTCCCCATTCGGGGTGGGCAGCGGTGATCCTAAATAGGCCTGCCCAAACACAGATGCAGGACCGAACTCCTGAGTAGTCACGAGGTCTCAGAAAGACGACCAACACACATCTGCTGCCAACGTGCAGGTCCGAACTAGAGGCTTCCAGTTTCAACCCGAAAACCTGCCTCCACCATCCTTATCCCATCGCCGCTGGACTTGTGTTGAAAGATGTGACAGCAAGAAAAAGGTGCCACAAGCGAGATTTTGTTTAAGGTGGATCACAGCTTGCAAGGAAGTGACCCACACACTATGATCTCGGAACTATACCCTGCGGCACAAAAGAAATGAGATGTGCAGGTTCTAGCACCGTGACTGCAATGGACTGCCGCAGACTCTAAATACCATTGAGTAGCGCCTTGACAGCCAGTCCATCTGGCATGACCTCATCCGCCTCCACGACCGTTGAGAACCACAAGGGAAGTTCCTCCTCTGTCCGTTTTGCCGTTGGGCCAATATATACGTAATGGGTTTCAGTGTCATTTCCTACACCGAGGGGACCATCACCCCACAAGCCGTTGGCCCCTTCAGGGGGTCGAGTTATTTACCGCCGCCCAACATTCGGCGTTAGCTGTTTTTACAGCTGGTTGCCAAACCAGCTAACCTTCCTCTGTCATAAGCTTTCTTAAAATCCACAAAAGTAATGACCAAATCCTTTTGTCTCATTCTATGATATTTCATTATCCATTTCAGACGGATGATCTGATCCGGACAGCTGCGACCTGGTCGGAACCCTCCTTGATGCATGCTTTCTTCAATCATTTGATACTACTTTTGTCTACCTAGGCCGAGTCGTTCGGTTTTTACGGCCGTTCCAGGACGGTGATGAAGAATTCCTGGAATTCCATGTTTCCAGGCCTGGAAATCAAGGAAGCCGGCACATGTACGCCCGAGTATTTGGATATGTTGTTCCCTAGGGTCGAATTAATGGGTTATGCAAAAATTAACTTTATAACATTTTTTTGGTCCTAAAATTCTTATTTTCCTGGGCTATAATACATTAGAAGAACCGACGACCAAACTAAAATCGATGGCAGAAGAGTTAGCTCCAACAAATCCTTGGAAAAAACCTGAATGGGGGAATGAAGAATGTGACCAGGCAATTGAGAGAAGACACCAAGCTTGGATAAATCATCAAGCCCAAAAATCCGAAAAATCAAATTTAGAACTAATGAAACAAAGAAAGTCAACCCATAAAATCATCAGACAAACCAACAAAAACATCTTAGAAATACCTTACAAAAGATAGAAGAGAGTTTCAGCGAAAAACACACACGAGATTATTATAAAACCTTTGTTCGAAGGGAAACTGCCAAAGAAATTAGGAGAATTAAAGGAGAAAATCAAAAAAAGTCCATACAAATTATTGATGATTCCTTTAAACAACACAAAACAAGGGACTATTACAGGACATTTTGTCAATATCATTCTAAATACAGCCCTCCTACACTATTAATGAAAGATAAGTCGGGTAAACTAGCCCACAATGATACTGATAATGCTAAAATTCTAGCAGATTATTTTAGAGAACTACTAAATGTTGATGAACCTAAGGAATATCTTGATTTTGAGCTAAATCCAAAAAATAAAACAAATTTACAGAACATTATTCCTCCTGACTTGAGTGAAGTATGTGCAGCGATTAATTGGCTCAATCAGGGTGTCTACCAACTCATCTTAAAAGAATTCCCTGATTTTTCCAGAATTAATGAGAGAATTCCCTGAGTAAAGAATGCTCAACATTCGCCCGGGAACGGGAAGTGTGATGAAATGCACGCTATTTTTGATTGGTTTTAAGCGCTCTCCAGGAACAAGAAGCAAAATGTAATCCAGGAAAGCAAAAGGAAAATATAATTAAGTTTTATGTTTTCTGTTCTCGGAAATTCCAGGATCCAAACAGATGTGAGCAATGGCGGCACAAGGGAAACAGTTGTGAAAATAAATTTATTTCAATAAGTGAACTTGTTGTCCAGTAAAATAAGCAAGGTCTATTAAGTCAAGCTACAGTAAATGCCTCCAATAAAAGGGACAAAGGGAGGTTGAATACACACATCCAAGGTGTCACCATATGAGTGGGATCATCTTAGACCAATATTTAATTCGTAAAACCTTTCATTACCATTGAAATCACTAATCTACGTCGCAGGTATGATATTCGGTAGCATAAGTCTGAATATAAGCCTATACAGTAATTTACACATATCCAAGGGACGAAGGGAGGCATATTCCAAGTTCCCACTCTGAATTAGGTCCACCTCGTCATGACAGATGTAATTGAGTAATCATCATCCAAGTCCCACTACAGCCACCCGGGTGTGGTTTACAAGCCTCCTCCACTCCTTTCGGTCCCTCCATTTTTACTGTTCCATCACTTCTGCCACATCCAACCCAGCTTCTCCAATGTCCTTCAAAATTTGGTCCAACCACCTTCTTCTCGGTCTTCCAACTGGTCTCTTTCCCTTGACTTCTCTTTCTAATTCCCTTTTTGCTACTCTTTCTTTACCCATTCTTTTTACATGTCGGAACCAACGTAACCTTGCTTTCTGTATCTTCTGATTTGACGGTTCCATATTTAACTCTTCTCTCATTTCAATATTTTGAATTCTATCCCTTCTTGTCTTTTTAGCTGACGTTCTTAAAAATTTCATTTCTACTGCTTGTATCTTACTATTTTGCCTTTTATTCGTTACCAGTGTTTCCAGTCCATTTGTTAGAATTGGTATGAAATACTGTTTATATAATATTAATTTCGTCAATTTAGTAATTTATAAATACATTTAAATGAAGGAAATCATTATCAATGATGTTTCGACAGGCCAGAACACACAATTATCAGTCTAAAATAATTTAACCTAGTCTATTTGATAATACAAGGCCAAGTTTGAAAGGTGTTACAAACACATTTCCTGGCCGCAATTAAAAACAAAATAGGACATAAGTTCAAGCCTAGCCAAGGAACGTAGGAGCAATAAATATGCATTTAAGGGCACTAGGCATATCCATCATATTACATAAACATCAAACATTTTCCTTGTTCCCGTTCCAGTGGTTAACCAGAGCCCCAGCAAGCTTTCCGTTCTCATTCCCGGGCCAATCGTGAACCAGCCTGAACATAACTGGCAGCATCTACAAGGTAAAGATACCAAGTGGACTTCAGATGATCACATTAACAACCTCATAGTGATCATGAGCTAGACAACAGCACAAGTGCTTGAGCTTCCGTTAAGCCTTTTGATCACTACAGTATAAAGTACAAGGTATCCCAAAAGAAATATTCGTAAGCAGAGCGAGAGGTTATTTGCCTCGATGCACAAGAGTAGACACGGATCGAATAGCACACGATATAATCGGGGGTAGCACAACCACGTGTTTGAACGACTACGTCAGCACAAGAACGCCCTGGAAATTATTGCACACCATAAGTTTTCACTATAGATATAGCACACAATGGCACAAATGTTATATTTTTAGCAAACTTCAAACAGCACACTAAAGCATTAACAGTAGAACTACAGCAGACAATAATCAAAGAATACCGGGATGGAAAAACCGCGCAAACAGTATTGTCAACCCAGGTCTAACACATGTGTCCCGGGCGCGCGCTAACACTTGACATGACAATACACACGGTAAAACCTCACTTCCTGTACCGAAAGCATTATCGAGACAATATACCTATCTGCGCTTTTGAAGCTTACACTGGGCAAACCGTTAAAAATATCAATATACTATGAGGGTAAGAATTGTTCAGCATGGAAAGTTCTACAAGAAAGTCCGCGAGAGCATATATCTATCTTCAATACATCGCCCACTATAAGTGTTTTTAGATTGGACGGGAGGGGGATTTGAGTTTCATGCACCTCGCCATTCTTAAATTACGTCTGACAAGAATTCGTTGTACATGCTATCTCCATGATAATATAATTAATAGTCCAGTCAGTGATTTCAACCCATCATGCAGGGACGTAAAACGGATATAGGCCTAGGTCGTAGTTCATTGACATCGAAAAAAAAAGCGCTTGTCACGTAATGCATTCATAACTGTTTCCGGGCGAAGCTAGTATATTATACTCTGAGCTGCCAGAATAGGATTGACAGTTCTCGTCTCGCCATGTGGTCTGAGAACGAGATTGCCAAACTGTACAAGCCAGAGATAAAGCTGACCAGGCACTGAGGCACGTGGGCGGTAATATTGCAACGCAGAGTATTATGACATCAACTATGCGAACATGGATTGGTCAAGAGGCAGAGCGGTGATGACTGACGTGGAATTTCCGCTGAAATGTCAATCCTATTCAGGCAGCTCACATAGTATATTTATAAACAATACTAAATTTAAAATATTTTGTCGCCAAAGTTGCTACATCTAGCGACAAAATCGCTAAATTGGCAATACTGATCGCAACGAACAAAATGCTCAAGGCCCAATAAAATGGAGTAGTTGGCTCCTGCGCAGAAAGCGAACGGAAAAGTTGCCACATCATACGTTCAGTTGACCTTGAGAAGGCACTGCTCATTGGCTGAGCACTGTCATCAGGGTGTCTACTGTAAGGATGAAGTAAAAATTAGTTACTTTTTAGTTACCTTTTAGTCAATTTTAGTTACCTTTGAATTAAAGATACGTCTGTGGTCTGCAAGCAAAGAGCCTCATCACGCGGTGAAGATAAACAACAATGAACTGTGATCAAAGCTGTAAATAAAATAAATAATAAAAAATACTAGATATTAATTATCAAATTAGTTGTTTCAGCTAATATGTCGTCTTGTGCACAATACGTTTTTTTTAATATCAAGAGGTTGCTCTGCTCTGTACCGTTTGGCGAGATTTCCTTTGTCCCCGCGGTAGATCACGAAGAATTGTATGCGACGTTACGTGATCGTCACCGAATTCTGACTTTGCAGCCAAGTACGGAGAAATATCGAGATGTTACACAATCGGCGCTGGTCTCAGCCGTTTGACGAGATTCCCGCAGTTTTCACGATAGAACACGGAGAAAAATCGCGATTTAGATAAACGGTGTCACTTTTGGTCATTCGACGAGATTTCCATTGTCCTTGAGGTCGGGCACGAGAAAATATAGCATTATTACGCAATCGGCGCCACTTGCTGTCCGTTTGACAAGAATCCAGTTGTCCTAGTCATTGAAGGTGGAGAAATATCGCGATGTAACGCAATCGCTGCCGCTCTCGGCCGTTTTACGAGATTCACGTTATCCTCGCAAAATTATGCAATCGGCGCTGCATCCAGCCGTTCAACGATTACCTGCCTATCTGCCCTGACAGAATGGTGGAGGCAAGCTCAAGGTTAGGTATGGTTAAAATTCACGAGTAGTAATGGACATGTTGTAAGGTCGGCGCCGTGATTCCCGCTGTCCCTATGCTGTGGTTGGGAGTTCATAAGTTCAGGGTGGATCACGAGGGAAAATTAGTATCGCGATGCAGCGTAGGCAGTCATTTCTAAGTGGGTTGATGCACTTCTCGCTCCCCGTACGTTTGTAAGTATACGGTCATGGTAAAAGTGGTGAGTAGGTTTCGGAATGTTTCGTGATGGGTGCCCAATCACCTTTGACAGGATTCCCGCAGTCCTCGTGGTCACAAGTTCACGATAGGAGACAGGATTTATCATTTTACGCAACTGACGTCTATCTCGGTCCGTTTGACGAGATTCGCGCAGGTCAGCCAGTCGTCTTTAGGATGTGATTTGGAGGATGAACGTTCGAAGTAGGTACCGTATCGAATATTACGAATTATTCTGAGAGGATTGCACGAATAATACGACAAGAGGGCACATTCACTTTCGAATGCGAATCACGAATTATACAAGTTATCGAAATAACCAGTTTATATATCCGATGGAACCAAAGTTCGAAGGAAAAATCGACATATAACTGAATTTCGAATTAACCATACCGGATGTCGCAAATTTACGAGACAGATTTTTAAAATACCGGTAGGTTAATATGTATTTCGAAACTATTTCGTATTTTTTGTTTCGAAACGGTAACATTTCGCAAGATAGCAACATTAAATTATTTCACGTTATTTTTGGACTTCAATTTGACTCAAAATTTAGAGGACAATAACTGAAATGAGAGGTTTCTGTTTAGTTTCGGAAGTTTTCGCGAATAAACGTCTCGAAAAAAGTCAGGTTTCCTAATAACACAGAAAAATATTTCACACAAAACTAGAAAGTATCCTTGACGCCGAAAATATACTTTGAATTGATGTAGCCTATACCACACAAGGTATCCACAGTATGCATTTCCTCTAGCTCAGGCACGGCGAAGTATAGCTTATGCAATCGGCGCCGCTTGCGTGAAACTCGCTCCATCGCAATCTCTGAGCCTAGCGGCGCGAGTTTAAATGATTCAACCCGCCTACAGAAAATTTTCGTTACCCGTTTGTAAAATTCGTTGCTTTTTCATCACTTTCGTTACCCGTTTGTAAAATTCGTTACTTTCGTTACCGGTAACGAGCGATCACTTCCCGCGATATTCGAAAGTATTGCTTTCACTTTTACGGAATATAGACAAATGGAGAAAAATCCCTGATTAACAAAGAAATTCCCTGATTTTTCCCTGATTATTCCAGAAATTCATAATTCCCTGAGAATTCCCGGTTTTCCCGGGTCGTAGACACCCTGTTTTATAATAATCTCGTGTGTGTTTTTCGCTGAAACTCTCTTCTATCTTTTGTAAGGTATTTCTAAGATGTTTTCGTTGGTTTGTCTGATGATTTTATGGGTTGACTTTCTTTGTTTCATTAGTTCTAAATTTGATTTTTCGGATTTTTGGGCTTGATGATTTATCCAAGCTTGGTGTCTTCTCTCAATTGCCTGGTCACATTCTTCATTCCCCCATTCAGGTTTTTTCCTAGGATTTGTTGGAGCTAACTCTTCTGCCATCGATTTTAGTTTGGTCGTCAGTTCTTCTAATGTATTATAGCCCAGGAAAATAAGAATTTTAGGACCAAAAAAATGTCATAAAGTTAATTTTTGCATAACCCATTAATTCGACCCTAGGGAACAACATATCCAAATACTCGGGCGTACATGTGCCGGCTTCCTTGATTTCCAGGCCTGGAAACATGGAATTCCAGGAATTCTTCATCACCGTCCTGGAACGGCCGTAAAAACCGAACGACTCGGCCTAGGTAGACAAAAGTAGTATCAAATGATTGAAGAAAGCATGCAGATTCCATATATAAGACTTTAGGCAATGTTTTTCTCCTTTCGGGGTAGATTGTAACAAAATAACGTGCGAAATACAAAATTTTTGAGGTTTGATTTTTGCTGCAGGTACAGCAACGACTGAAAATGAAGTATATACCGGTATCCCAAAATCATGCGTCATATAACAAAGACCACATTTTGAGCTTTTCAGACCATCTGTCATGTTTGCTTTACGTTTATTATTGAAAAGTTATAGCTAAAATTAAACGTGTAGTAGCTGTCATTTGACAGTGCAGAATTGCATTGTGTCGTCGGGGATTTAGCCTATTCGGTTAGCACCTGAAAAGCAAAGGTTCAGCTAATGATTTTTTTTTTCTACGGAAACAAGATGAAATTTTTATTTACACATATAATAATTAAGTATGAGTTAAGCCTTCGAAATCATAAGAAAAAGGCATTGGATTAAAGGTGTAATACAGGAAACTGGTAGTTTAAGTGACATCGGGTGTATCTAGATCCTGATCTGTTTCATAACTATTTACTGTGTTATCACAATTTTGTTCGTGACATTGGGAGCACATTTCCGAGCACTCTTGGCCAGATCGTTTACATCTACAATGCACTCCGCAGTCCGTCTTGCAATCATCGGCAATTAGGAGAAGAAGATAGTCAGGAGCTGGTGGTAGGGTTGTGGGAACGGGCAAAAGAGAGTTGTCAATGACTTGCCAGCCCCACTCTGTTGGATTGAGGTTTCTTCCCAGCCATTCTTGAACCTAAAATCAAACTCAACATATTTAACTCTCCTGAGAAATACTAGAAAAATATTGTATACGCATAGTGTAAAGGAAAACAATGAAAGTTACCTGCAAGTAAGTCCACATTGAGTGCTGCCGCAGAGCTTTCCTTGTTGGAGGAAGAGTCGCAAGTTCAAACTGAGAAGTCAGAGCTTGGCGCGCAACGGTCATCTGGTACAGACGATGTCGAAGATAATCGAAATTCTCCAATTCATTTCCTCCAGGATACAGTGCCCTTATGAACTTTTCTCCAACAGTGCAAACTTCTTCGCGATTCGCAGATGGTGTATGTTTTGACAATTTCTTCCCGGAGATCCACACTTTTTTGAAGCAATTTGTAAGCCTTCTTCTTCCCCTTCCCGTAGATTGCAGATATTTTATCACCAACTGAGACAGCATGGGAGTACAGCACGCATTTCTTCATGTCACCTATTTCATCTTGAATAGCACCAATATCGTACAGCTTTCCGGGGCACTTAGAAGTCCCTGGGTACAGCATGACGACATCTCCCGTCTGACGCCTGGCAATCAGCATTGCCAGAAGATCGGTAACGTTGCCGACTACAACTACAGACTTCCCCAAGCTCTCTATCTACAAAGCAGTGTGCACGATGAGATGATCGGCGTCCCCAGTTGCTTGGTATACTCGAACTTTTACAGCTTCGAATCTTGAAACATGTTCATCAATAAGTCGAGATTTGTTTCTCCTGTTTGTCAGAAAGTCCGCCTGTGATGCAGTCGATGTCGAATGTTCGGTAAAGTCGATATCTTGCAGCGCGTCGCCTTTGCTCCGCTTCTTTCGTAGTTGACTGGCCATTGTATCTGTCAAAAACAACAACTGCAGATGGGTATTGAGTCATAACGTGCCTGACGTAAAGGTCGCGAATTTATCCGTATATTGCCAGTCGAGGCCAACTAACAGCGTACATGAAATAGCCTCCGTCAATGACATACGTGGTCTCTGGACAAAGTTGATCGCCAATTTCTGAGTGCTTAAAGAGAGACGCAAACGCTGACTTGTCTGTTTTGCGCATTGAACATCTGTCAAAAAGAGAGGGTGAAGTTGGCGCCAGCCCATAATGAAAGAAGGTCTACTCCGCTTTTTCAGTTTCGTTTTTAAAACACGCACTATTCTCATAAATAGCTGACTCGAGTTTACAGGCGTTACTTCATTTCTGATCGTCACAGTACCGTTCATAGCTACTAGGAGGACAACCTTTGACCTTCTGGAAATTTTCATTTCAGCGAAAGACTTGCCAATCATGTTTCTAACTAGCCGATTTCAAGCGCCATGTCGCAGTTTACTTTGTTGTCTGCAACGACGCCAGTACCGAGAGAATGGAAATTTTCTGAAGCTAGGGGGAATGCATTTCAGGCCACTCTTGAAATACTCCCGTCCGTTAGTACCAACTTACGTTCGGGTTAAATTTGTTTCGTCTGTAACTTTTGAACTATAAGACACATAACAAAAACAAGAGCACCTCTGTAAAGCTTAAAGGATGCTATTGCTTTGCGTAAGTAGCCGTCTTAGTCTGCTAAACGTGCAAACAAATTCTAACCTAAAATTAAAATTTTCCTTTTGTTTTTTGTTACAATCTACCCCGAAAGCAGAGAAAACATTGCTTATAGTACTATTTATGGAATCTGCATGCTTTTATCATTCATTTGATACCACTTTTGTTTAACTACGCATCTTTGGTGTTGACTCCCGTCCGGTAATACCAACTTACCTTTGGGTTAAATTTGTTTCTTCTGTAACTGTTGAATTATTAGACGTAAAACAAAAATAAGACCACATCTGTAAAGTTAAAACGATGCTCTTTCTTATTTCAGGCGCATTTTTTGCATGAGCTGCCGTCTTAGTCTCTAACAAACGTGCAAATAAATTCAAACTTACAAAAAGTTTGAATTTCGTTCGTTGTTTTGGTTACAATCTACCCCCGAAATGAGAAAAAAAAAAACATTGCCTAAAGCCTTATATATGGAGTCTGCGTGATTTTCTCTTTCATTTGACACCACTTTTGTCTACCTAGGCCGAGTCGTTCGGTTTTTACGGGTGTTCCAGGACAGCGATGAAAAATTCCTGGAATTCCATGTTTCCAGGCCTGGAAATCAAGGAAGCCTGCACATGTACGGCCGAGTATTTTGATATGTTGTTCCCTAGGGTCGAATTAATGGATTCTGAAAAAATTAGCTTTATAACATTTTTTTTTAGGTTAAGGCGATATTTTGACTTAAATGCCTGGGCTATTAGTGTTGACAGATCCTCCTGTTTTCCTATAGTACTCCCTATTATTTATTAAGGTGGTTGGGTCAAATTTTTTTCTATTCTCATTTCGAGATCCTTTCTTAACCACAGAAGTATAAATATACTGTAAGGATATTTAATAATTTCAGAGAGTAAAGAGGGAAAGTGTGCTTGGGACAAGGCTGACCCAACAAGTAACACTGTGAAGAAGATTAGAAGGAAGCTCCCAGAACATTCATTGTTACTGTTATGAAACTGATTTATGGACCCTAAATGGCAGATGCTGGCTGGAGGGCCATCTTGTGATGTTTGGAGTCTGTAACAAAGGACCGTTTTTTGATGGCAGTGCATTCGTTGTTCTGAGTTTGAATATGTATGTATAGTTGTGTAGTGAAATAAATAGATTTCAATGGTTAACACTAATTCGTTGAATTGGTCCCTCAACAAAACATATGGCGACCCCGACACGATTTAATATTACAGGAAAAATAATAATAATAGCGTTATCAAACCAAGGCCGTGCTAAGACCTAGGTTGCAATGTGGTGCCACGGATTTGCCTTTTGATGGTATTTCGTATTGTTTTTTAGGGATCATCGCATGTTTTCAAGGATTGTTGGTGTTTGTTCCTGTGATAGTGAATGTTATCTTGGGGATTGGTGTTATTTTGTTGGGGTGATTGAATCAATTTGTATTTGTGTTTCGATATCCCAAATAGCAGCCATGTTGTTTGACATTGATTGGATATTTCGTAGTTCTTAGCGTCAATGATCGTGAAATTCCACAGCCACCTTGATATCTAAGACTCCTGACGTCTAGTACCCGCGTGCATCTATATGTTGGTTGATCTTTCCTGAAGAGAATCAATGGACAAATATATAAGATTATAGTTATGGCTGCGATTTGTAGGTTAAACAATTAGGCTATTGATTGCTGATTAAGGTGCTATTTACCAATATTTGATCCATATGGACTTTGCCTCTTTATGTATAAATATACGCAGGGAACGGAAAACTGATGATTGAAGATTATACTATCGTTTCATTACGGTTGGAATACCCTACGAGAAAAATTATAACTAGAAGTTCTCAGATATAATAGCACGCGTGGGAGGAAAACGTATCATTCATAATCATTTACCATTCCTTTTCACGGCTGTAGACTTGATTTTATAAGTATTTTATGAACATTCTAGTAATTTCAATGTTGCAAGCGCTTCGTTTTCACCAAGTAATAATACTGGAGCAAGTATGGTTATTAAAAGGACAGATGGTGAGTAGGCCTCTCTTGCCTGGGCAGTTGTTATATTTCTCTTGTTTATGGGCTTCTGGTTCAGTTCCATTCCTGGAGTCATAAAGATTTCAAAATTTATGGTATGCATCATGGATAACATCAGATATTGCTTTTGTGGAAAATTGGGCTCAAATGAGGACCCCATGATTCAATGTGATGGTTGTCAAAAATGGTTTCATGCCTCTTGTGTCCACCTCTCCAGTCTGCAAATCGAAATCTTAGGCTCAAATAATGACTCTTGGCATTGCTGTGACTGCATCCTTCAAGGGTCAACGCAACAAAATCAGCCCAACACTCTATCATCGACTAATTGGATTTCCTGCCCGAGATGTACCAATCAGAACCCCGAAAAACTATACAAAGGCATTAGTGGGCTTAAAATTCATTACTCTCGAAAGCATAAAGAATATATCTCCGAAGTTCATCCCCCAACAACAGCTGTCGATAATGTGAAGGAATTTTCGCAGCAATTAGCAAGGATGAAAAGGGACATAGGGGTTTTGAAACGCATTCCAAAAGCAGCTCGTATGGTGGTAGCATTCCGTCTTTCCCACCTTATGGACGAATGCCAAAGGAAGAATTCATTTGATTCTTGGAAGGATCTACTGACATTTTGCTATGTAGCTTTACAAGTCCCTGAAAAGAAATCAAAGAATCTAGTCCAATTTATCAAGAAAAATGTTTCTCATCCTCCGATCGACTTTTCTCAGCGTGGTCCTCAAAGAAAAACTCAAAAGCCTCAAACTTCTTTATCACGGAGAATGGAATCTAAAATGGCAAAAGGAGACATACGTGGAGCCGTGAAACTCCTTTCATCCTCAGATAAGCTTGCACCTGAAAACGAGGATACGTTTTTACATCTAAAGGATAAACATTCTGAACCAAGTAGAGCACTTATTTTTCCCGATCCTCCTAATGAAGAAAACAAGTTCACAGTATCAGAAGATGTGGTGGTAATTCTCAGCAAATTCCGAAATGGGTCTGCCGGTGGTATTGATGGTTTACGCCCACAACACCTCAAAGACCTAACTGCAAAGAGTAATGGTGTGGCCGGAAAAAAATTACTAACTTCTTTAACATCCCTCTGCAATTTTATGCTATCGGGTCAGGTGAATTCGAATATCCTTCCAATCCTATATGGGGCGAGTCTGTGTGGACTGAACAAGGAGGGTGGCAGGCTCAGCCCTATTGCAATTGGTTGCACTCTAAGAAGGTTAACAGCAAGTCTAGCATGTAATTATGTTCGTGAAGAATTGGCAGAATACTTCAACCCTATCCAACTTGGCTTTGGCACGAAGGGTTCCTGTGAAGCTGCAATCCATTCTGCTCGAGCTTTTGTGAACAAAAATGTCGGAACCAACAAGATTGTACTTAAGATTGACTTCAGAAATGCGTTTAGTAGTGTTGATCGAGATGTTCTGCTGACACGTTTCAAAGATAAAGCCCCTTCACTTTACAACTTCTTCTGGCAATGCTATCGAGAACCATCTTATCTAGTTTTTGGAGACAAGATTATCCTTTCTCAATCTGGTCTCCAACAAGGTGACCCTGGAGGGCCCTTAGGCTTTTGCCTGGTCATTCAGCCAATTTTGGAGAAGCTTTCATCTGAACTGAACATTTGGTATTTGGATGATGGCTCGCTGCTAGGGGATCCGACTGTCGTTCTAGATGATTTTTCCTCGATTATTGCGGAATGTAAAATTTGTTATAGGGTAGTTAATTTAATACAGATGTTTTATTTCAAGATTGTATTGAACTGGCAGATTTATGTAAAATGTGCCTATTTGTGTAGCCGTAGAAATAAAATTTTGCATAAGGATTTATTAGATCCGCCTATTCAATACACTTTGTTAAGACATTGTTACATGTACATGTTTCGGGGTATTCTACCCCTTCTTCAGCCTGCCTGACAACTGTAAGTACACTTTCATGTTATATGACACAAATTGCATGAAGAACAAATACACTTCATATATTCCATATCAATGTGTTGAACTATTTTAAAAATATATTGTATGCAAATATATGGTGGATAATGTTTAAAAATTGTACATAAAACTCAATTATGTGTGGACCCTGGCTTAACAAAGTGTATTGAATAGGCAGATCAAATACATTATTTTTCCTGTAATAATTTGTGTCAATACGGGCCAATATGAGCAACATTACGGATGATTTAATACGTAAATTATGAGAAGCTACGGTACGATACGTAAGATTTCTTTGTGAATGAAAATCTTGGTATAGCCTACAAGATAACGGAAAAGCTTGTGAAACAACCTAAGTCAATTTGAGCGTCCTACAGAAAGACATAATGAGTTAATGCATAATTTAATCAGCAAAATAGTTTGAACTGAAATCGGCACAGATGATGCTGATGAATTTGGAGAGATTAAGAGCTGAACTTGCTCCATTGGATGAAAAAATACTGAAACTAGCATTAGAAGAAGAGGATGATGTCTACAGCTGTGAGTACGAGGCAGTTGAGAATTATAGAGATAATTTAGATGAAGTAAGGTTAAAGATGACGAACATTTGTTCTAATAAGAAAGTTGGTGTGGTTAGAGAACACATTTCTGAAGCTTCAACTGCAGCTAAATGGAACTTGAAACTTCCTAAGTTGGAACTAGCCAAGTTTGGAGGGGACGTTAAAGATTGGTTAGGATTCTGGAGCATGCTTAAAAGAATCCATGAAGATAGTGACAATTTCAGTATCTGATTCAGTGCACCAAACCTGACAGTGGAGCCACCGCTGAAAACTATCCGAAGGTTATAGAGTGCATGAAGAATCGGTTCGGACGTTAAGATCTTCTGATGGAGTACTATGTTAGGGAGCTTATAAGGCTAGTCATTCAGAATGTGTCGCACAACAATGACAAATCAGGAATAGCTGCATTGTATGACACATTAAGAGAGCAAGTTAAGAGCTCCAGAATCCATAGGTGTGACAAGGGATAAGTATTGGACCATGTTGTTCCCTCTCGTGGAATTATGCTTACCTGAAGATGTTTTAAGGGCACGGCTCAGAAATCAATCAGCGAATGATGATTTGATTGGTGAACCGAAAGATAGACTGCAGGCTCTTCTCAATTTCCTCAAATGTGAAGTGGAGGGAGAAGAAAGGATAACCTTTGCTTGGGCAGGTTTTGGTTTGTTTGATAGGAAGAGACAATAGAGAGTCAGAGGGAAAAATGTCGAAGACACACATTTACTCACTGTTAATTCTTTGTTCTCGGCCAAGTTTGAAGGCAAGAAGAGAAAATGTGTGTGTTTTGCGGCAAATTCCACAAGAGCAAAGAATGCTACCTTGCTCAACAAATAAGTTTGGAAGCAAGGCGCAGCAAGTTAGCCAAAGAAAACTGTTGTTTTGCATGTCTAAAGGTAGGACACAGAGTGAAAAATTACAAAGCACACCTTCATTGTCCCCAGTGCACTAGCCCTCATACTGTGATCAATGTATAGAGAGAAAATGAAGGAAAAAGCTCATCAGAAGAATATACAGAGAAAGAAAACCAGAATCAAAGGGAGAAATGGACATAAGTGATCTTGAGACCAAGTAAAGAAAGCAAGAAAAAAAATACCAGGGAAGAAGAATATGTAAACAAACCAATCCACCGTACAAACACAGATAACAGTCCAAGAGCAGCTCCAAGGAAAGCATACCTGCCTCAAAAAACAGGCACAGGGGCCAATACAGCCAGACTGAAACCAACCAAGAAACTCAAATGGATGTTCATCGGAAGATTGGATGAATCCACCACGGCAGAAGATATCACAGAACACATGAAGGACAAGGATATTAAGTCAATAAGCGCCTGTGAAGAGTTGAGAACCAGAGGCTGATCAAAAGCTTTTAGAATAGGAGTAACAGAGGATGAGATAAACAATCTAGACATGGAAGATTTCTGGCCAGAAGAGGTCACTTTTCGCCCCTATCTCTTCCAATAAACAAACTGAGGTATGGTACAAAAACAAACAAAAAGGAACCAAAACGGAAAGGTCGCAACAGGACACCTAAAAATCATGTTATGGTATGGAACATAGAAGGCATAAAAAGTGCAATAAACATGACCCCGGAAAACTTCCTAAAAGGGTATGACATAGCAATATAAACGGAAACATTCTTCTACGGAACATATCTTATGGCTAGACAAGGCGAAAAAGGTAGACCATCTGGTGGCATAACTATCCTCCTAAATCCACACCTGAGGCCAATTATAGCAACCAAGTAACAGGAACATATACCCTCCTACTAGAAACGAATCACTCGTGATAGTAGACATATATTTCCAACCGAACATAACAATTGATATAATGGATGAACTAGGCCAAATGATCACCCAAAATAAGCAGGATAAGCCAATGTATCATCGCAGGGGACCTAAACTGCAGACTAGACACACAAAACTACAAAGCAAAGCGAGTGTTGGAAAAACTGCATGAAGGTTTCATATCATTAAATAATCTTACGATACCTACATACATCTCTCACAACGGCAAGAGCATAATAGATATCACACTCACAAAAGGACCTATAATAGGAAGTATAACTAAACTTAGGAACGCAAACCAAGCAACGAGGAAACATATACCTCTAGAAATAAATATACAAGATAATTGGGAGAAGAAACAAGAAGAGACAACACAACTTCTCTCAAAGAAGATAGACGGCGGAAAAGAAGAAGCCAAGATAGTTTCGAACACACATATTGAAACACTAATAGAAAACGCGAAGCTAGAAGAAGCTACTCAAAACCTAGGTGAAACACCTAAGACAAGCCGCCAGCCCCCGATTCAAAAGAAGAGCAAAACCCTGGTTCGATAGAGAGAGTTACAGGCTAAGAAGAGACACCTTAAATACCCTGCAGCAGGTGAGACGAAAAACCACAACCACACTCTTCTACTTACATATGCTGAAAAGAGAAAGCACTACAAAATATCGATAAAAGAAATATGCCTTCTTGGAAGAAGAAGGCAGGCTGCTAACGGAGGAGGCCCAGAAAGATCCATATTTGGCACTTCGGTGATTCGCTGTTTCTCAGTGAGAAAAAACTAAAACTTGGATAAAATAAGATATTAGCACTACTAGGACCTTGGAAAACACATGCTAAATGTGGCAAACCCTAGAAAAAAAGAGGTAGATTAAAAAAATGAGTTAACAGTAGACATGACACACAAAAGTTTTACCACAATTTTCTTCAGATGTTGTAATGACATTTTTTCTCAAAAGTTATCTTTGAAATCTATTAAAATACTTTGGGAATACATATACTCATAGAAAAAACACACCACAAATACAACTGAACTCCTTCATCACTTATTTGGAACAAATGTCACAAAAGTTACTCACTGCATTCTTATCAATTATTACTAAGACCGACACCTTTCATCAAGTCATGTAGTTGTCGGGCAGTTGGATCACTCAATCTGTTATAAATATCTTAAAAGATTCCTACTACATTGTGTTTATTCAGGTCTCAATGATCTAAAATAAAGGTGTTTTGGATAGAACCAGAGCTAATATGGCTGTCTGTAGCTCCAAGTAAGAAGTAAGAACCACTGTCCCCCTCAAATTGATCTTTGCTTTCTTCTTCTGGAATGGAAGCTTCTTGGACAACTGCACGCGTAAGATTGCGCCCTAGAGCTAAACGGATTACATTAACTTTTTCGGTGAATATATTTTCAGAATCTTCATCTGCATGGATTTGCAATTTTGATTCTGAAGGCGTATTTTTTAACGGATTCCCATTCCGTACCATTTGTTGAAGCCAACTTATCAGTTCTAATGTTTCTTCTCTGGAGAACACTATATCACTTGACTCTAGAAGAGGAACTGCATCCATCAACAGGGTCAGCCAAAAACTGAAAAGAATGAATACTGCACATTTACTATTCAAATAATAACATTAGAAAAGAAAAAAAAAAAAAAAAAAACCATACAACCATTAGCTCCGTGACAAACTAAAGAGCCTATTTTTCTTAAAATTTAAGATTCCATCCTTATTCCTCTGAACTGTTTAGAATGCTGGTAGCATTGACATTATAAGATTTGCTACAGATTTGTATTAGATAGAGCAGTACAGCATGTTCGAAATTGTTTCCTTACATAGATTCTGAGTAATTGAGAGTCTATGGCTCAAATTGAATGTCAGGCTAACAGAGACAGAGCTCACACACACCCAAGTATACAGGGCTACATGACCACTATGTTGAAAAGCCCCTAAATGAATTAACAACATTGGTTTAGAAATACAGAAAATTATGAATCGAAGTAAACCATATTCACAGATGTAAATGCCAGGGTGTCGAGCAATGCGGAAAATATATGGGAGTTTCGCATTTGATCCGGGAAATCTTGAAAAGTCTCATAATACTCGACTTCTTAACCTCCAAACGCGCAGTAGCGTCCTGCCGCTTGGCCTTCTATTTCACCTGCAGACAGCGCCACCGCCGCTTAGAGCACTAGGCGGGGTGAGAGAACAGCCAACGTCAAGACGCGGCAGCGTCGAATGCGACTGCTTTGCCTGGCCGACCACCGGCTGGTGTATTTCTCGAAATACACGGTCAGTCAGAGTTAGCTCTTGCTGCTCTTTGTTTTTCTACATTAATTTATTTATTTAATTTCCCTTCCCGCAGACACCAACAGCGAACCCTTACATTTTATTTTCCCCGTGCACTTGTTTATTTTTTGTATAAGTTTGTTCTAGAGGTGCATCCTTTGTGGAACCAGCCTAGCAGCATCTTACCGCTACCCTCTGAAGCTCTTCAATCGCCTCAGGTCAAGAGGACTTCCTCACTAATCCACCAGGAGTCGTGTTCGTCGCCAGCTAACTACTCCATGAAGAAGCCTTACTTATACAAGAAAATTTGCTGTTATAATGTTTCCTATGCTTGTATAAACTCGTTTGTTTTCTTCCCCTTCCCCGTGCCTACCTACCTCTGTCGTGTGAGGTATCGCTCGCTCTCACTTATCATAGTTCGGCCGTCGAGTACAGTGCAAAGCCCTCCCCGGGCCAGTCTCTTGTCTTAACAAGATATTTTAAACTAGACGCCATGTCTATTCTGTAAAACCAACCGTCACCAGGAACCATCGCCTGTTCGGCATGAAAGAAAGCTAAGTACAAACATCAATGTTTTAAACACATTTTAATGGATTTTTAAATAGCTAAATGCTTTTTAATTCAATTTTATAGACAGTGTGTGGAATTGCTAAATGTTGTGCAATAACAGTCTTCGAGGGATTTTCCTTAGTCAGGCTATGGCTATCTAAACTAGCTTTCCAAGATGAAATGTAGTACTTCTTGTACAAAATAACTGGGAATACTTTCTCACAACGAGGGATTTCATTCAAATTACCCACTGTCTATAAAACTTAGCTTTCCTCCGAGGGATTTTTGTTACCCCACTTAACAGTTTTCACAACTCTAGAACTTTCTATGGCAACCAATCTTTCTACTATTCAAGCAATCTAGTATTTTCCACTCCAATTATGGGAATACTTTTCCTCACTGAGGAATTTACGTTACATAAACTGCTGGTCAACACCTAATTTGCTTTCCACCGTGGGAACTTTACCGCATTATTCTACTGCAACCTAAAAACTCTTCAACGCAATAAACTGATTCAAGTTCAAATTCTACTAAGTGTTCTTCATAACTGCAATAACTTTCTCCTGTTTTATGAACTCACATACATTGCAATAGTGAAGTTTTTTAAATTGTCAACAAACTATCAGTGCTTCGAATTGTGTGTGCTAACTATCTTCCGCGCCGCGTTCTACGAGAGCAATTAAACTGGCCAGAACATTATATTCCCATCCTCCTTTTCCAAACACCCTCTACAACGAGGCTTCGCCAAACCTTAGGCGCCCTCCCAATTTTGTTCTATTTACCACTAATTAACTCTGTTTAAATATAAGAAGTTGTAGAAACTTCTTTTTAATCTTTCTTTATTTCCTGCTTGTTCAGGATTCGTGTATTTCTAAGCTTACTCTTGTACCCGTTTGGTTTTTTCTCTTCAGGTTTCGTTAATACGACCTTGTATTTCAAATATTGTTAAATTCTGCGCAAAATAGCGGTAATCTCCGCTTTTAATTTTCTGTTTTCCCTTCCCTTTTTTCCTGTCACGATCAGGATTTAATCTATTTGTCTGTAGCCTTTTAGCTTGTCAAAAGTGCAGTCAAATAACGCTTGTAATTTATCTAATCTGAAAAAGTTACAATCGCTGAGGGGCTGATGACCTCGTAGTTCCGCCCCTTTAAACAACAATAACTAACTAACTTACAATCGCTGTACAATTTATTGTTCTTAAAAGCTTTAAAAACCCAATTTTAAGCACATTTTAAAACCTTTGTACAGGTTTAGTGCTTGTAGCAAGTTTGAAACTTGTACCCCATTTAGCTTTGTTTACAAATTGTAAACTTATTATTATTAGGTCTAAGACCTTTGTATTTTAAAACCAATTGTTATTCTTAATTCAATCTAAAATCAAAACTTAAATGTTGTTATTCAGTTCACCGTTTAACATTGTTAAATACATTATTTGTTTTCCTTTATTCGTTATCTTTCTCAGTAGAATCACGATTAGGCAGGACCTTGTCTTCCTTGATTCTTCCCCTAAACATAAGTTCTCCTTACTAAAACTTCAAAGTCTTCAAACAATAAAGTCTTTACTACTTGTTGCATTTAAACAAAAACTTCAAGTAACAACATTTTCAAAGTTGGTTATCATAGCCAATTCTAGCCAGCCATTAAAACAAATAAAGCTCGCTCCGCCAGCTACCTATTTGTAGAGATTTTCTCTCTGGTTCATGGTTCGCTTTCAAAATTCTAGTTTTGTTTGAGTTAGGTCAGAGGTTTCCTCTTTCTAAACTTTTAGTCGGCATCCTGCTGGGTAAAAGCTCAGTTTTCCTAAAATGCAACAATTGGTATTCATTTAAGATTTTACAAAAAAAAAAAAAAAAACATCGCTCAAATCGTTAAAATTAATTTAACTCTTCTCACTCTGGAAGCATTCGATTGTTTTGCCCGAGATCCAACAGTGCCAAGAAATAAAATTATCACTCCAAAGTCAAATACTTCCAGCATTTTCGAATGCATCACAAATGCTAATCCTTCTAAAGGGAAAGTTAATACATTCTTTTTTCTCGGCTCACTTTGCCTTGTCAGAGTGTCACCCGTCTCCATAGTACCGAAATACCGGCTCGAGAGGGAAAGTACAATCACCGAACGCTTGCAGGCAACCTCAATTCACGCTGTGCTCCCCGCCTGCTTGAGACAGGCCCCCGCTAGAGTTAGGTTCCTCCCAATCTTGGTACTGCCAAATTCTTCTTAATTTGCTTAAACCTTAGTGCTGGATTCTCATCCTATCTACCCACACTTTTCTCCAAGCAGAAACCCATCTCCTTTTCTCTCTTATCATCCCTTAGGTAGTGTTAATCCCTAGCTAAAACCTACCACCGGCCATACCCATCCACGCGGGGCTACTCTCACCGCGCCTGTTGCTAGAGAATGAGGGACAGGACTCAGCCTACATTGCTATTCACCAAGGAGATAAGTTATTTTTATGCATAGCTGATATTTTTATGTCAATGGGTAAGTTTGCAAAGCTCAATGTGATGGGGAAGGATATTCAGCGGAAGTAGGGACTATTATGCTACTTCGCCTCTCGCCTACGTCGTGGTCCGTAACTTTAACGAGATTTTTGCAGTTACTACGGCTTCGAGGTCGAGGCTGGGTACTGGGGTACAATGTGGGAGTTACTGTATTGCGATGTTACACAATCAACACAGCTCTCTGCTGTTTGATAGATTTCACTTTATCCTCACGGTCGAATATCCATAAATATTGCAATGTTACGCAATCGGCGCCGTCTGTGGTCCGTTTGACGAGATTCCCGTTGTTCTCGCAGTCAGACAAGGAGAAATATTGCAATGTTATGCAGTCGGGCATGGAGAAATATCACGGTGTTATGTAATTGACGCCGCTCTCTGCCTTTTGAAGAGATTCCCGTTATCCTCGCGGCCTCCTCGACACTGGAATATTAAGATGTTAAGCAATCCACACCACTCGCCGTCCGTTTGACCAGATTCCCGTTGTCTTGCGGTTGGGCATGGATAAATATCACGATGTTACGCAATTGATGCCACTCGCCGTCCGTTTGACGAGATCTCGGTCCTCGCGGACAGACGCGGAGAAATGTCGCTATGTACGTTACTGACACCACTCTCAGCCGTTTGACGAGATTCCCGTTGGCCTATCAAAGTGGAAGGTGGCGAGTTCGCAGTCTAGCATGATCGAATGTGGCGAGTAGGTATCGGCGCCACTCGCAAGCGGGTTGACTTAATTCTTGCAGTCTCTACTCTGTGGTCGCGAGTTTACGGTGGTGTGCGGTCTGACTTTGGGGAAGTTGGGAGTACGGTGCGCAATTGGATGTGATCGGCACTGTTCGTGTATTGAATATAACAAGTTGCAAAGTTTCCGCCTAATCAACACACATTTAATTCTAAGTTAGCGTCTCATGGGTACATGTTTCGGAATTTATGTCAATTCCTTCTTCAGCCCTTTACAATAAATATTAGGAAACATCATTACACAGACCAAAATGACCTCGTCCATGTCGAAACATATAACACTAATATTAAAACACTATAAAAACTTTAAAAAAATTAAAGTTTGTCATGTTTTAATTTTTTAATAGTTTTTTAATATTAGTGTTATATGTTTCGACATGGACGAGGTCATTTTGGTCTGTGTAATGATGTTTCCTAATATTTATTGTAAAGGGCTGAAGAAGGAATAGACATAAATTCCGAAACATGTACCCATGAGACGCTCGCTAACTTAGAATTAAAAGTGTGTTGATTAGGCGGAAACTTTGCAACTTGTTATATTCAATTCTAAACGTCAACATGGAACCTGGAATGGATTCTTCTTCGAATAAACTGTTCGTGTATGACAAGATTCCCGTGACATTCACGATCACAAGTGATACTTCGTCGTAATCTGGATAGTCTCTGATTTAGATAATGACCAATCCAGATGGACTTCATTTGTCTTTAGACGTCTCATCATGAAACAACATACTGTCACTATGCAGTTATACTTATGCTAGAAATTCGCGCTTTAAGATTCATTTTTCACTCATTCGGTATGCGAACTCTAGTCTCAGAGAGATCTAAATTATACGGGAATTTGGTCGAATCACATTCAGGAAATACGGGAATTTAAAAACGAGTCACCACTCGACACCATGAAATGCCCAGTTTATCTACTAAGTCATTACTCAAAGTCAACCCCTGGCACTATACAGCCCAGGACGGGCTATGACTATATTGTCATTAATATGCAGTAAAAAGAAACTCTGAAAAAAAAAAAAAAAAATCTTCCAGTGAGGCCATTTTATGAAGCTGAAGGCATTACTGAGGAGGAGGGTTTGAACATAAATAGTACGACTACAGTAATATTATTTCAAAACTATATAAGAAAAACAACAAGGCGTGGACATACAATTGATCATCGGGCAGGACAGATAGAAACACACAAAAAGAACAAACAGAATGACTGGCAGGTGCAGAAGGGAAAAACAACAAAACACATAAAACGGACAGGGATAATCTCCACGGTTGGATACACCATCTTCATTAGCTCTTCTTCAATGCTACAGCCATAGGCGAGCTAGTTTCGATCCCCCAGTCTTATCAGAAAGGCAGGCAGCAACCAGTTCTTCTGTCACTCTAAATAATGTATTGTGGGAGGGCATTCGTCAAGGTGTTCTGTCATGAAGAGGATGATGTAAATGAAAACTGGACAATACAGGAAAAGAAGACTTCTTCTCTTCTTCTTCTCAGGGTGCCTGTCCCCTTCGAACGTTGGCGATCATTCTAGCTATGGTGACTTTATTGGTCGCTATCCGGAACAATTGGGTGGATGATTTTCTGAACCATACTCTGTGGTTGGCATGCCACGAAATTCTTCTTCGTCCTGGGACTCATTATCCTTCTATTTTTCCTTGCAAAATGCATTGCAGTAGCTCTTATCTGCTTCTGTTCCTCATTATGTGACCCAGGTATTGAAGCTAATGGCATTTAACAATATTGACTATTTCTTGGGTTGTATTCATCCTTCGTAATACTTCTTGGAAAAGAAGACTAGGAAAGTACGGTAATTAAAGATAATGACAGGACAAATGAAGCAGGAACACAGGACGAAGTGAAAAGAACCATGTTAAAGTTATATAAATTTACATAGGAAAACACAACCAGGCGTGGACACACAATTAATCATTGGACAGGAAAAGAAGGATGGAAATACACAAAAAGGACCAAAACATAGGCAGGAGCAGGTGCAAGTGGAGAGAGATATCAGAGAAAAAGGCTTAAAGAGAATAGGGATAATCTCCACAGCCAGACACACCATCGTTAAGGCCCCCAACGTGCTAATTTCTACCCCCCAGTCACATCAGCAGGACGGGCAACAATCTGCTTATCTGTCAGTATACAGTTATAGAGTGTGGTGGGAGCACTAAACAGAAGATCTGTTAAAGAGGAACTGGTCGTTGCCTGTTCAAAACCAGCTCATCACGAGCTATCAAATTGAAGAAAACTAATGACTGGATTGATGGCGTGAAAGCCCTCCTTTGGGAATGGCGGAGATTATCCCTGTCCCTGTCCTTTTTATGTGTTTTTTTCTTTTTATCTCTCCCTTCACCCGCACCCCTCTGTCATTGTGTGAGCCTGTTTTGTGTGTTTCAATCCTTCGTTTCCTGCCAATGATTAATATTACTCATCATCATTTTCATTTCCCCTTTTCCAGTTAACACTGGGTGGGGGCAAATATGGTTCCTCTCCACTTTGTTCTGTCGTTCCACCATTCCTCTTCCGACATGGTGTTCTAATACTATTCTCCACCGAGTCTATCCAACGCATTCTTGGTCTTCCTCGTCCTCTCTTCCCTGTCATCCGTCGTTCCAGTGCTCTTCTTGGTAGCCTTACTTCATTCATCCGTTTGACATGTCCAATCCACCTCAATCTGTTTTGCTCCAGTTTGTAATTTAGTTTCTGTACTCCCAGTTCTTTCCGTATATCTTCATTTCTCACTCTGTCCCTCCTCGTTTTCTGGACCATACTTCTCAGGAATCTCATCTCAGCTGCGTGTACTCTGCTCTCTCTCATCCCTCTTAGTCATTGTCCAAGTTTCTGCTGCATATGTCATTATAGGAACATAATATGCTTTGTACATAACTTCTTTAACCTTAATTGGTATATCCTTGTTCCATACTAGTCCCCGTACCTGTTGGTAGAAAGCACTCCCGAGTTGTATTCTTCTGCTAATTTCCAAATCTAGTCTTTCATCTTCAGTCAGTTCCTTTCACAAGTATTTGAAGTGTTTCACCACTTCCAATTCCTTATCTCCTACTTTTATTACTCCTTTTCCTTCTTTCTTATCTCTACTCATCACCACTGTTTCACTCTTCTCCACATTTATCTTCAATCCCCATTGCTTAATCTTTTCATTGATTACTATGCAGATTAATTACCTTTTTGGAGCCAATTTTGAAGACAGTAACGAGACTAGAAGATGCCCTGCTTCCATGAATTCTCCTGCTTGATACAACTTATGGAACTCACAATATTTACCTGAAAATGAAATTAATGCAGAAAATTAAGATTTCATCACAGGTACTTCACATTATAATGAAATTGAGATAACTAGCTAGTGAATTTTAATTGAGAAAACCTTCTATGCTTATTTTCTGCATGTAGCAGTTCAACTTCAAAGGGGCTAAACTATAAAGCCAACAACTTTAAAATTATGATATCCAAAAAGTTTCACCTGGGATAGTGAACTTATGGCCTGCATGTCACTGGGCAATATACAAGCAGGTTCCTAATGGCAAGCTTATATGAAAAACTTAATACTAGGAAAAAATATCCTGACCTCGTAAAATATAACATTTAAAATGGGGGTTTTCCCCGATAACATTTCCTTTCACTATTTTATACTAGCTTTTTGAAATGTATATTTGTAGGATAATATTTAAAATAAAGTTCATTCATTTGACCTCAAAGCTCTTGCATCTAGTGGGAGATGGGGAATCATGTCAAGGATGTCGGACTTAGCAAACTATGTTTGGCCTGCACCTGTTGTATTTCACAGTTTTCACTGAATAGACCCTCCATAATTCTGCTTAGAAGTGGAGTTAGGGTAACAACAAATACCATAAAACAGTTGTTGAGAGAAATATACAATCAACCAGGACACAAATTGTAAAGAAGAGACTATGGAGAAAATACTCGTACTCCTACCTGGTGATGCTCAATTTGGCAAACAGTGCAGTCCTTCCTTTGTCTGGAGTCCAGGTGCAGGGAAAGATTTTTAATGACTTGTGAAGAGTTTCGTTTGAACATGCCTCCATCAGGAAAGAACATTATCATGAAAGATAAGACTGCAATGATCAACTCTGCTTCTCACTTTCGCATACAACCACACAAAGCACATGTCCTTAAAGTCAGCTCATGTTCAAAATGTGTGTATGTATGTCTACCCCTTATTATTCCCGTTTTCCAACGGGGTCGGGGATGAGATGCGATGGAAGTCTTTGTGGCGATGGTTTTTACGGCCGGATGCCCTTCCTGACGCCAACCTCATGAGAGGAATTAATGAGAGATTAAATGAATGATGGTGAATGAAACTGGGCAAGGATGTGGAAGGAAGCGGCCGTGGCCTGTCAGAAGGTACCATCCCAGCATTTGCCTGGTGATGAAAATGGGAAACCACGGAAAATCATTTCAAGGACGGCCGACGGTGGGGCTCGAACCCACGCGTCTACCGAGTCAGCAGAGAGCTTGGCCCCATGACCTAATGCTGTGCTTTAGCCAGCGTAGCCACTACTGTCGGTTCATGTTCAAAAACAGGACATGAATTCTGCTGGCACAATAAACTTCCACTTCTGGACAGTTCTTCACTTTATCCGTGTCGGAGTCTGCTCTATCAAAAATAAGACAAACTCATGGCGTTGTAGAACCAAACCAGAATCGTATCCTGCGCAGGATTCAACAAGTGGGAACAAAGTACACTTGCACTTGTTGCTATGATAACACGTATTGGAAATCTGCAGGCGTGGAACTTTGTAGGAGTGTACAGAAGTGTTCTTTCCAGTGCTTCCGGATTTTCTGGCTGTTTGTAAGGATGGTAGGAATGCCAGTTGTTTATAGAGTTCCTGATGAAAAGTGAATGGGACTGTACAGCACTATTGTTCCTTCGCAGAAGTTCCACAGGTCACGAACGTCAGACACTCTTCGGAGTTTCTGAACTTTCTGTTGTCACCAGTTGTTCTGTATTACTTTTATTTATCACGGTGTCCACAGAATTTTCAATGTCCATTTTCCTGACCATTTTTCAACAAAATTCCTGAGTCCATTTTCCTGACTTTTCCTGACCATTTTTCAACAAAATTCCTGACTCGCGAAGTCATCGTAACATCGGAAAAAAAGTTTATTGAGCAAATATCTTTTTTATTTGCAGCCTCCACCATCCCCATAGCTGCCCAACGCTTGCCTCTTTATTCATTTAAAATACTAAAAGTAAATTATAATGCAATAATACATAAATCAAAGTACTTAATAACCTAAACTATAGTGATGGGGTCGCCACATCCCTACGCCAACGCCAAAAAAATATACACAAATAGGTAAAAGAGGTTTTTACTATGATGTACTGTAAAAATGGTAACTTACGACAATGTCTAGTGAGTTATTGCTTTTTACGTTCAGAGATTAGTTGAACTAGTAACATCAAAATATGGCTGTAAAACACAAAATACTGTATGGTTAATATAAAATTGCTGACTTTCTAATACTTTTCACCATTTTTTCTTGACTCACGCCATTTTTTCAAACTTTTTCCTGACTTTTCCAGACCTAAAACAAAATTCCTGGCTTTTCCTGCCTGTGGACACCATGTATCTGCCGGACATTTTCACTAGAGTTCTTCAATATTTGTCTTTCTTTTGCTGGAGGATGAATCTTGAAGAAGGGCTTCCCACTTGACACTGATAAGACACAGAATTTCTTCATTATTTTCATCGAACTAGTCCTGTCTCTTCCTATTCACAAAGCCAATGGATGTCTCAGCCTAATCAGTAATAAAGCAAGGAAAGACAGTTTTCGTGTGTAGTGGGGAGGCCCCTAACCTACCTGAAAAACTGTCTCGGTGAGTATGCATTTGAAAAATGTTGAAAGTTATAAGTACCTGGGTTCAATAAATTGTTGACACAGAAAATATCAGAACTGTGGAAATCAATGCTCGACTTCTCTCAGCCAGTAGATGTTACTATAACTTTATGAGGCATTTAAGGTCCAAAACATTGTCTAGAAGGATTAAGATCCTCCTAAATTCTCCTTATATCAAAGCTTTTGAATGTTACAGAGTCTTGGGTACTTTCCAAACAAGATGAAACCTGACAGAGGTGTTTGGAACACAAGATGCTTCGAAAAATATGGTGCAATATTGAATGGTGGAAGATTGAGCTAAAGGACAAATTCTGAGCTTTACATGCTGTTTGATGAGCCTCATACTAAGTGCATCTTTGCAGGGTCAGAAGGACAGGTCATGTTATCTGAATGAGTGAAAACAATCCCACTAGAAAGGTTTTAATACCAGATCCTGGATGATGATAAGGGGCCAAATATTGAGGTCATATATTGGAGGAAAGCACAGTAAAGGAAGACCAAAACTATGGTGGCAAGAAGGAATTAAAAAGGATCCATCAAGAGCAGGATAAATGAATTGGAGAAGAGTCACCCATAACAGAGAGGAGTGGCAGAAATTCTCGAAGGAGACCAAGATCCACTCTGGGCTGTAGCATCAAAGAGGAAGAAATATTGCAAGTGAAATGTTAAGCTTTCTTCTTGAAAGCAACTAACATATATTGATTTTCAATACTTTTCAAAGTCCCAACCAATGAACTTACTCAGTATTAAATTTACAATGTTAATGACATCTCATTTAACAGTGAAAAACAGCAGATAACAGCAATAAGTTACCAACATCATCTTTTCTTTGGAAACAGATATCATCAGAAATCTGGTAGTAATTCAATATTTTTTAATAATATTCCTGGGCGGTTTCGAGTTGGTAGCATGCTGAGCCTCTATGCCCAAGGTCGCGGGTTCAAACCCGGCCAAAGTCGTCGGATTTTTTAAGAGTGTCAAAAATCCCTTAGTATGCCTTCCTTTGGAGGGAAGTAAAGCTGGTGGTCCCATATCATAGATTTATGGTATGAAAAAGAACCTTCCATTAACTACAGTTGTGTGAAGCCAAAATTTGTAGGTTAGAATTGATAACGCTATATTAGTTCCAACGTTCACCGCCAGGTGCTGCCCGCATTGGTATCTGGTAGCCAAGTCCACAGCTAGGTATCGTGGACGGTAGAATTTGGTAGCAAAAGTAGGAACTACTTGAAAATTGATCATCTGCAGTCCTTACCTGAATCACAGATAACACACACTAATTCAGCCATCACAATTAACACCGGTTATCAGACAAATTGTACACACACCCAAAATACACGGGGCTACATGACCACGTTGTCGCAGCCCCTAAACTAAGGAACCAACCAACAATATTCCAATTTACACTTCAGTATGTTATGCTATGAATGATGAATGAACATTAGATACTGACAAGTCAACAACAGACATCAATGCAACTTTTCTATGCACAATTAAAATCATAGTAGGTTAACTCCAACTTAGCACCACAATGTTTCTAGAATTTAGCTCTAGCCATTGACAACTGATAAGTAGTGCTGCCTTCTAGCAAGAACAAGGAATGCAAGACTTACTTCATTATAAATCTACACAGAGGGTGTTCTTCTAATGCCAAATCATGGCATTACTGAATTTTTCAATTTTGCTCACTTATGTCACTATATTTCTCTACCCTTCAATTGGTACTAGTAGATACTCACTCACTCACTCAGAAGGTTTCTATGGGACACGAAGATCCCGCACCGATCTCACAAAATGCCTCCACTGAACTCTGTTCTGGTCGAGTTTTTGCCAGTTGTCCACATTTCGATGTCCACAAAGTTTGGAGATTCAACTTTGTGGTCGTCCTACTGGCCTTTTTCCTCTTGGTTCTTCTTTAAAGATTTGTAAGACTATCCTATCATCTCCCATCCTCAGTAAATGGCCAGCCCATTGAAGTCTTCTGGAGTTGATGATGTTGAGTATTGGTACTTGATGTGCTAGTGAGTGTATGTCTTTATTTGATATTTTTTTCCAGCTTTGAGATAGAGAGTCAAAAAATGGTCCAAACATTTTCCTATACACTTGATTTTCGAAAACCTGTAACTGGTGTTCTTCCTTTTTGTTAAACTCCATGATTCTGCACCTTAAGTTAGAACTAGCCTAGTGATGGCATTGTATATTTTCAGTTTTGTAATACTAGTACTAGTAGATGTTAATAATAATTCACTCTCACTGTCTATTAAAATTACATGCTAAGAAGTACCTGGAATTCTATTAGAATCACATGGCTTGTCTACAATTTACACCACTATGTTTCTAAAATTTAGCTCTAGACATTGACAACCAATAAGTTGTGCAAACTTACCCAGGAAAGTGAGATGATCACTGAGCAGTATGGATGAACCCAGATTCTCAAGCAGGTCTGTGGACTGGAATTGCCCCTGATGGACAAACTGCTCTAAAAACTGGTTAGCCAAGTAGGTTACGAATGCAGAGTTCTGTGAACGCAATGCCCAAGACATTGCATTTCCCAGTCGATGCTGCTTAAATGACCGCATGCCTAACACCTTGCAGATATCAAAAGCTGCAACAGAAACATTTTCAAAATCCCTCAGTATGCCTTCCTTCGGAGGGGAAGTAAAGCCGGCGGTCCCATGTCATAGATTTATGGCATGTTAAAGATCTTTCCACTAATTACACCTGTGTGAAACTAAATTGGATAGGTTAAGAATGTAAACAACGCTCTTAGGTTGCTACGTTCGTTGCCAAGAGCCGACTGCGGTGGCGTCTAGTAGCTAGTTCTGAACTAGGCCTAGTAGTCGTTGATGGTGGCGTTTGGCGGCAAAAGTAGGAACTATTTGAAAATTCAAAGTTGCAGTCCCTACTTGAATTAAAAAACAGATACACACACTAATACAGTCATCACAACACCGGTTATCAGACAGATTCTACACACACGCAAAGTACACGGGGCTACATGACCGCGTTGTCGCAGCCCCTAAACTAAGGAACCAACCAACCAACCAACCAACCAAACATTTTCACTGAACAAAGCTTCTCTTTTATTAAACAAGAAAGTAGCTTGCCTGTCTTTATAAACTTTAGTAGAGCCTTGTAAAACAGCTAGAAGAAACATCTAAGGGAACATACTATATTTTGCAGAGTACTCCACACTATGTTGGAAGATGTGCACCTTATTTTCGTGAAACAGAAGTCAGGAAAACGTTATGGGCTAAAAGTGTATGATCAGAAATGTTCCTCAATTGAATAAAACATATGCACGTGTTCACGAATTTGACCATCACATTATATAAACAAGTAGTTCTAGGAAGAACTAGAGAGCCTACTTTCCTTAAAATTTAAGATCCAAACTAAAGATTCATCTATTTAGACCTATTTAGAATAATACCATTTTATATGGAATTAAGTTGGTAACACTGTCATTTAAGATTTGCTCAAACTATATCTGAAATATTGTGGCCTAATAAAACACTACCACCTTTTGGTGCAGTCGCTAGCACCCCAGAGGTCTTGAGTTTGATTCCCAGCTCTGCCAAGAATTTAAAAGCCTCGGTATGGTCTGGTACAGAGTCTTCCGGCTTCGTGATACTAAATGAGAACCTGCAGGATGCTGTGGCAGGAGGAGGAGTGGAAAGGAACTAACCACCCTAACTCACGTTAACTCTGACTCAGGACGCCTGGTTAGTGATCCCTTGACACTAATCAGGTAGCCTACATCCCTTTAATAAATAAAAAAGCTCTACAGTATATTTGTGTTTCCTTGAATGGATTCAGAAACATTGACAGTCTAGGGCTCAAATGCCCAGTGTGTGTTCATTATGCAGTTGGTAGGACTGCTGCCCCTGAAAATGCACACAATAATATCTATTATATGGCATACACTGTATACAGGGTGTAACTAAATATGTGGGAAAGCTCCGGGGATTCGAAAAAGTATCTGACAACAAGCAAAACATGTCCTGGAAACATATGGTGTATTTGCTTTCGTTTCCGTGTTACAAGCATTGTTTTTAGGAGATGCAGGGGTGGACTTAGGAGGCAATGGATCAATTTCTGTGTTCAATAATATCAAGGTGAGAGGTGTAGATGCAGAGGAGGCTACAACGCCAACTGCTGATAAGGGATCATGGAGAGGACTCATTTGCAAACAGAGGCTTACAGAATACACTGGATGCTGAAAGGCAAAACAGTCTCAAATGAAAATCAATGAAAAATACTGTGACATTTCGTGGTGGATCTAAATCATCAAAATAGTAAATAATGTCCAAAAATTGTCCCAAAATATGAAATGACAGCAAAATATGCGAAATAATCCAACATAAAAGTATACTATTTCATTTCACCACAACATAGAATAGATTTCTATACTGCCGGGCATCCATTTAATCTCAAGGATAAAAAGATGACATTTCATCATCTGCCCTCTGGTGATTAAATATATACACTGGTGTCCAACCTTAAAGCAACAAACGGAAATGTTGCAAGGTTGTGTTTATTTTGCCACAAAACAATATAAAAAGGTGATAGTAAAGTAGCAACAATGTAAAGAATACAGAAAGTAAACCACTGCAACATGCGTAACAGTAGACAAAAATGTTCTTCGTTTTTTCCAACTTCATGGATTTGCACACACACACACACACACACACACACACACACACACACACACATTCCGGCAACTGGTTAATTTGCTCAGTATAAGGGTGTGACCACCTCTGGCAGAAATACAGGTCTGACAACGGCGGGTCATACTGCAAATGAGGTTATCAATCTCATGTTGAGGCAATAACGCCCATTCTGGTGCAAATGTGAATGAAAATGCAACGTTGCATCCTACGAAGTATCCTCTGCTTGTGGCTTCTTTGTGGTGAACGAACAATAGGTGGTAGGAGGCTTTGACCATTGAAGTTTTGTATAGCAAGATGGGGTTATGTTTCTAAAAAGGAAAAATGTGTATGATCTTATGTTGAAAGAAAAGTATAGTGTAGTGGACAGTGGAAGGATGAGTATGAAATGCAGGATGCTGCATTAATTGAAGAAATTAAGATATTGATAGAGTATTTTCCTGGGGGATGAAGTTACTCACGTCCGCAGCATACCTTAAGCTGTACGTGTCCCCTGGGTGGTGCTAAACGAGTAACAATTTTGGCAAAAACGTTCCAGAACAGAGAAACATGAGCAAACAAATGCAAACAAATAAAACTGCTCTTTTCAGAGCAAAACAACACGAAGTAAGAATACTGCAATGGAATGCAGGTGGTCTATCAACAAAGAAACTTTTGGAAGTAAAGAAAATCATGATAGAGATATAGACATCCTTCTAATCAATGAAGCCAACACTACACCTGAAAACATACAATATTTAAAGATCCGAGGGTATACCATCTACACTCTCTTCAAAACAAGACAATTAGCAAGCGGAATATTTGCAGCAGTGAAGAACAACATCATGTCAAAATTCAGAATTGTAAAAGAAATGGACCCAACAGATACATCAGAAATTAACGAATTATCCATATGGATCAACAACAAGAAAATAACAATATTCTGTGTTTACAGTCCTCCAAACAATAAAAATCTGAACCTTTTAGAAATCAAAACAGCTACTATCTTTATAGGAGACTTCAATGCAGCTTCTCCAGTCTGGGGCTACAACTACACAAATTCAGCTGGTAAAACAATAAAAGACCTTATAGAGAGTAGCTCTCTTGAGCTATTATATAGTAACAAAGACCCAGCAACATTCATTCACCACTCTGGTTCCACAACTAACCCAGATCTCATATTAGTCTCAACAGATCTTACAAACCACAGTCATCGATCAGTACTCGAAGATCCAGGCAGTGGACATGGAATGTCCCTTCTTACTATTACATCATACAGTGAACCTGCCCAAAGTGCAGACCAGAAGATTCGGTGGAACTTTAAAAAGGCAGACTGGGAAAATTTCAGAAACAAACTTGAAACTAAAATGTCAGAAATTGATCTTGATGCACCTCCTAACATCATCCTGAATAAATTTACTACAGCCATAAAAGACATAGCCAAACTGTGCATACCCAGAGGTGCCCAAACAAAATATAAACCTTCCTGGTCAGATGAATTGAACAATCTTAAGTCCGCCAGAGACAAAGCAAGAAGAACAGCTGAACTTACTCAGGATCAAAATGATGTACGGAAATGGCGACAAGCAACAGCAAAATTAAAACAAGCAATAACAGTATCAAAAAGAGAATCTTGGAACACATTTTTAACAACAGTTGACTATAGGACAGACAGCAATAAAGCTCACAAACCTATCAATTCTCTAAACAACAAACACGTAGTTACTCCTTTGAATTCTATTATGATAAATGATAAGGAAATTACAGACTGTCTTAAAATAGCAAACCACTTCTGTAAACATTTCACTTCAATTAGACTATCAAAACCAAAAAAGAATGAAGACAAGACTCTCAAAAAAATAGTCAAAAAATTCATGAATAATAATGCAGATGATATCTTTAACAATAAATTTTCAATGGAAGAGTTAACATTAGCAATAAAGAACACACAAGTCAGAAAACAACCAGGACCAGATGAGATATTCCCAGAATTCATAAAAAATCTAGGTCCATCTGCTCTAAACATACTGCTACACATATTCAACAAATTTTGGACATCAAATGATAACCTACCTAAAGACTGGACTAAAGCAACCATCATTCCAATCTTAAAACCAGGCAAGCCAAAAAACCAAGTCCCCTCGTACCGACCTATAGCACTTACCTCCATTCTGGTAAAAATTCTAGAAAAGATGATTACAAATAGACTCAATTGGTACTTGGAAACAAAATCTCTTCTATCAGAAGAACAAGCAGGGTTTAGACAAAACAGGTCCCCCTCCTGCCAAATAATGAGATTTACACAAGCTGTTAAAGAAGCCTTTAACAAAAGGGAAAGTGTTCTTGCAGTTTTCATCGATTTTAAAGGAGCCTATGATACTGTATGGCGAAACATGCTGCTAAAGAAACTTATCAACTTCAAGGTAAATGGATGTATGTTAAACTGGTTTTCAAGATTCCTTTCACAAAGAATGATCAATGTTCGTTACAACAACAAAACTTCAGGTTGCAAGCAATCAAAACTAGGCCTTCCACAAGGAGCTGTATCAAGCACAACTTTATTCAATGTGTACATCAACGATCTTCCAAAAACAATAAAGAAAGTAGGTGATGTGAATATCAGCATATTTGCAGACGATGTTATCATTTGGACCACAGCACGTAACAGCCCAAATCAGCAAATGCTCCTTGAACACAGAATGAACCAGGCACTTATAAAACTCAAAAACTGGACTGAAAACAATAATATGGAAATCAATACTTCCAAAACAGTATACCAGTTTTTCTCCCCGAGACACCACAATCCAACTTTTAGTCTCAAATTTAGTAATCAAAGGATGTACAAAGTACTTAGGTATCATCATGGACAAGAAGCTGAACTGGACCAAACACATAAAACATGTGGAGGATAAGGTAAGCAAACGGATGAAATTACTGAAGAGACTAGCAGGAGCTACTTGGGGGAGCACTCAAGACACACTCAACAAAACCTACAATACTTACATCAAACCTATCATAAAATATGGCAGTGAAGTACTCTCTACAGCACCCCAGTCAAACATTGATCGCCTCGAGAGGTGTCAGAATAATGCCCTACGAATCATAACAGGTGCAATAAAAACCACACCTATAACCGCCTTGCAATTGTATACCCACAACTTACCAATAGAAGAAGAGATGAGACATCAAACAGCCAATGCATATCTCAGTATACAAAGACTACCTCAAATGACATGGATCAAAAAACCAGTTTCTAGCCCCAATCTTAAAACACAAAAAGATCCCTTAAGTCTCGCCAAAGAATATATCAATAAGAGCAATCTGCAAATAAAACTTGAACCACTCTGTATGCCAGTCAACCCCATTGAATATATACAAGTGACTACAGATCTTACCACCACAAGATCTAAAACAACTGGCCCTCTGTACAATAGAAGAAAGATATCCATCTAATCAATGGCTAAAAATATTTACAGATGGCTCACAAGACAAAGAAAATAGAACTGGAGCAGGAATATATTCACCTCTCTTCTCACTCTACTTCCCAGTAGGCCAAAACAAAACAAACTTTGATGCTGAGATAAGAGCAATTTCACATGCACTCCATCAGTTATTAGGCAGAAACATTGATTATCAAAAATGTGTTATCATTACAGATTCAAAAGCAGCCGTCCAAGCCATCTCGTCAAATTACAAGCCCCAAAATAAAGAACTGAAATAAATTTTTGTATGATAAAAACCCTTCAAAGACTCCACAAACAGATCTCATTTCAGTGGATCCCTTCTCATGTTGGAATAGCAGGAAATGAAGAGGCAGACAGATTAGCCAAAAAAGGTACCATACTACAACAACCTGTCAGTCAGACTGATTTTATGTCAGCAAAAAGGATCTTGAAAAATACTATCAAAAACAGGTATGAAGAAATGGCAAAGAAAACAGCAGAAACCAAATTATGGGAAGACATTGGTGCCAAATGGGATCAATATAAATTAACAGCAAGAAGGGAAGCTGTAGCCTTCTTCAGACTTAACACTGGCCACGACTGCCTTGCAGCTCATCTGAAACGAATCAACATCCTGAGATCTGAAGAATGCACACTTTGTCACGAACCTGGAAGTAAAATGGATAAGGGGCACCTGCTACATTGCAACAAACTTGATGTGACTTCTAGAACTTCAGGAAACCTCACACAACTCTATTGGAACGCAAGAAAGCTGATGGATTGGAATCCGGGCTAGCCATAGGAAACAACAACAAGAGTATTTTCCTAAGAAGTGGTTGTCTGTTAGTACTTTTCTTGTGTGCCTAACACCAAGCGACCCCTATGTCCTCCCCACCTCTATCTGAATCGTTACAAATGGCGCCCAACGTGGGGATTCGAACAAGAAAAGTAAGAAATATAGTATTTACAAAGAGATATGATCAGTAGAGTGTAAGTACAGTGCAATGAAGTTAAGAAAAGTGTGGTTAAATTTGATGTTGTTACATTAGAAGAAGATGTTAAGATTAAAGGTGATTATGAATTGTTGGAAGAAGAGAGTGAGAGTGATGGGGAGGTTAAAAAGAAAAAGAGTTGGGAATATAATGGAGGTGGAAAATTTAAACATTGTATAGAAGAAGATTAAGAAATTGGCTACGCTCAACGAGACGGGGAAGACTTCTTTGAAACCAAAACTGTTGTAGAAGGAAAGAGAGAGATCAGAGAGGTCTGAACAATATAATATCAAAGATAATATTACTGGTAGAAAAAGGAATGGGGGAGGATATGGAATCGGTTTTGCTCCAAATGCTGCTTAGCGAGATCACAGGGATGGAAGAGTCTATTAGGCAGCAGAGGGAGTTAGTGAAACAGCAGAATCAGTCTATAAGAGAAATTAGGCAGCAGTAGAATGTGTCTATAAGTAAGGAGATAGGAGTAGTAAAGGAGTCTGTTACTAGACAAGTAGAATCAGTGAAGACAGCCATTCAGGAAGAAGCAGGAAAATTTTCAGAGGGGTGGGGGGTGTCAGGAAGGTGGTAATGAAGATGAAGAAGAAAAGGAGAGGGATGATATAGAGGACAAGGTGAAGGAAAGGGTGGAGGACAAGACAGAGGAAGAAGACAACATTCAGGAAGAATATAAGGTGAAGAAGCGGTGTAGGAGAAAGACGAGGAGGACAAGGTGGAGGAAGAGTACAGTCAAGAGGAAAAGGTGGAGGAAGGAAAGGACGAGATGGAAGGCAAAGAGAAGGAGTAAAGAGGATGAGGCATCAGGCAGATGGAGATAAGAGAGTGAAGGATCAGAAGAAGAAAAGGGAAAAGAAGATAAAAGAGGTAAAGGGAAAGAGAAAAAATAAGAAGAAAGGAACTGTTGAGCAAGATAAGGCAGATAAGGAGGAAGAGGAGGACAATGAGGAAGGGAAGTAGAGAGAACCAGGAAGGGAAGGTGAAGAAGAAAAAGAAGGGAAAGGAGATGAAGGATAAAAAGAAGAAAAGGAACAACAAGGAGGAAGGTGAAGAAGGAAGGGATGTGGAAGAGGGTGATGAAGGAGAGGAAGCAGGTGAAGGAAAGGAAAAGGTACAAGAGAAAGGAGAAGGGAAGGAGGGAGAAGGTGAAACGGAAGAACAAAAGAAAGCAGGTGATGTGGCAGAAACTGAAGGAGAGGAAGCAGGTGAAGGAAAGGAAAAAGTAGAAGGGAAGGAGGGAGAAGGTGCAACGGATGAACGAAAGAAAGCAGGTGATATGGAAGAAACTGGAGAAGGAAAGGAAGCATATGAAGGAAGGGAAAAGGTACAAGAGAAAGGAGAAATGAAGGAGAGAGAAGATGAAGGGGAAGAAGGAAAGGAAGCAGGTGAAGGAAAGGAAAAGGTAGAAGAGAAAAGCAAAACGAAGTAGAGAGAAGATGAAGGTGAAGAAGGAAAGGGAGCAGATATTTGAAGACGTATTGAACTCATTCAAGATATTTAAGATGATGGTCTTTTTTTTAAATAGTTCATTGATTTATGTTTTGAATGTGTATTTTTCAATTTATTCATGTAAGATGTTTTATATGTGTGATTTTCACGAGCGTAGCAAGTGAAAATCACATGGGGGCAAAATGGTCACTGTACATTTGGGTACAAAATGACCGCCTATTGCTGGGGCACTACATGGAGTCTAGCGCATTAAGCCTACTGGATTCTTTGTGGTGAACCAACAATAGGTGGTAGGGGGTTTTGACCATTGAAGTTCTGTATAGCAAGATGGGGTTATGTTTCTAAAAAGGAAAAATGTGTATGATCTTATGTTGAAAGAAAAGTATAGTGTAGAGGACAGTTTAAATGAAAGGTTTGAAAATAAAGAACATGTAACGAGAAAGATGAGTATGAAATGCAGGATTCTGCATTAATTGAAGAAATTAAAATATTGATAGAGTATTTTCCTAAAAAGTGATTGTCTGTTAGTACTTTTCTTGTGTGCTTAACACCAAGCGACCCCTATATCATCCCCACCCCTATCTGAATCGTTACAACGCATCAGAAATGTGGGTTATGAAGAAGAGACAGGTGAGCAGAATCCAGGCTTGCAAAATGAAAATTCAGAGAAGCAGATGAGGAATAACAAGAAGGGATGTAGTAAGAAATAAGAGAGTGAGAGAGATTATGGAAGAGAATCCCTTACAAGAGATCATAGAGAAGTCGAGAATGAGTTGGTACGGACATGTTAGGAGAATACAGGAGGGCAGGTTACCAAAAGGAGGATGCATGAGATGGAAATGGAGGACGAGAGATCAAGAGATAGGTGGATTGTCGGTGTGAAGGAAGGAGTGCAGAAAAGAGGAGAGGAGTGGGACAGAGTGAGAAGTGAAAGGTGGTGGGAGGATCGTCGTCGTCGGCTTTAACTCGTTTCCGAGTATACATCTTCTTCCACAACAGTCTAAAATAATCTAAGGTTGAGGTCTGTGGGCATGTTTGCGGTGACTGAACAGCCCAATGCGTGCATGAAACAAACGTCCACACAGATCACACAGAACTGTTGGTGGAGGGCGTGGCTGTGCTGCACGGAGCTTACGTGCTTGTCGCTTGGCCTTAACAATTCTACGACGTTCTTCTTCAAACATTTTGACAGCAGCCGGGATGGTCTGGCGCCAAGTTGAACGGTCTTTAGCAAGCTGGTCCCAGGTTTGTGGATTGAGACCTGTCAACTTCATATTCTGCTTGAATTGGCCCTTGTAACGTCTCTTAGGGCCTCCATGAGGTCTGGTGCCGGAGGTGAGTTCACCATACAGAACCTGGCGTGGTAGTCTCGTATCATCCATCCGTTGGACATGTCCAATCCATCTAAGTTGATGACCAATGATGGATGATTCTATACTATTAGCAAGCGCTTTCTCAAGAACATCAAGATTGGTGATGTGGTCTTCCCACTTTATCTTAAGGATGGATCGAAGCTTCTGTTGATGGAAGCGCTCAAGCTTTCGGAAGTCATGTCGATAGAGGGTCCAGGTTTCACAGCCATACAACAATGTTGAGATAACAACAGCTTGGTACACCATGAGCTTCGTCTTCACGGTCAGATCTTTATTCAAGAAGACCCGGTGCGATAGTCGCCCAAATGCCGCATGGGCAGCACCGATTCTCTTCTCAACATCCTGCCCACAATTGCCATGTACAGATAGCAGACTGCCCAGATACGAGAAGTGGTCTACCTGCTCCAATGGAGTATCCGAGATAGAAATGTTGAAGTGCGGAAGGGAAGTGCCTGGTGAGGGTTGTGCCAGAACCTTGGTCTTCTGAACATTAATGGTGAGACCAAAACGTTCACATGCATTCTTGTAGCAATTAACAGTCTGTTGCAACTCCACTGGCGTGAGTGTAGGCGATGCTGCATCATCTGCATACAACATATTGGTTATCTTCGTAACCTGAGTTAGCTTCTTGGAGCGAAATCGAGCTAGGTTGAAGAGCCCTCCATCAAATCGGTACCTGGCATCTACACCTGGGATGTTTGTGGGCGATTTATAGAGCATTGCAGCCAAATACAATGCAAACAGTGTTGGAGCAAGTACGCAGCCTTGTTTCAGTCCATGAGTTATAGGAAATTCGTCAGAGATCTTATTTTCCTGACAAACCTGACCGGTCATGCCATCATGGAGAGCTTGGATTAGATCAACAAAGCGTCGAGGACAGCCAAAGCGTTGTAGCACCGCCCACATAGCAGATCTTGGAACTGAGTCAAAGGCCTTTTCCAGATCATAAAAGACTAAGAAGAGTGGATTCTGTTGCTCACTACATTTTTCTTGTAGTTGTCTTATGCAGAAAATCAAGTCAGTTGTGCTTCTGGAAGATCGAAATCCACACTGGGACTCGGGGAGGATCTTTTCTGAGATAACCTGAAGGCGGTTAAGTAAAATTCTGGCGAGAATTTTACCCACAGTAGATAGTAGCGATATACCGCGATAGTTGCCACAAACACTACGATCACCTTTCTTGAAGATTGTGATGATAGTGGCGTTCTTTAGGTCACCAGGTACTTCTCCTAATTCCCAAATTTTGAGAATAAGAGTGAAAATCCGCGTTTTGAGGGACTGACCTCCAGCTTGAATTAATTCCAGTGGGATGTTATCTGGGCCAGGTGCCTTTCTTGGTTTCATTTGATTGAGAGCTACACTGAATTCCGTGTAAGAAGGAGGTACAGCCATCCATGGTTGTTCAGGATATTTCGGCACATCACGGAGGAAGTCTTCAGCAGCTGTTGAGGGACGATTTAGAAGGATGGAGAAATGTTCCTTCCAACGCTCTAAGATATCATGGCTGTCAGTAAGAGTGGCAGAGTTGTCAGCACTTTTTAGTGTACCTGATGAAGAACGAAGTGGGCCATATATCTCTTTAATCCCTGCATAGAAGTTCCTCAGATCACGAGTATCAGATAGCCTCTGAAGTTCCTCAGCTTTCCGCTGCCACCAAGTATTCTTTATCTCTCTTATTTGTGTCTGACACTTACTCTTGAGTTCTAAATACAGAGCTTTCTTCATATTTGAGGATGGGTCTTGAAGATGAGATAGATAGGCTTCCCTTTTGATGTTGATGAGACGCAAAATTTCTTCATTGTTGTCATCAAACCAGTCTTGACTTTTCTGCTTTACCAAACCAATGGTTTCTTCAGCTGACTTAGTGATTATCTCCCTCAGATTGGTCCATTCTTCTCGAATGTCACTTGTTTTAACTGGATGATCTGATAGCTGGGCATTGATCATATTCTCAAAGTTTGTGGAAATAGATTCATCCTGAAGTTTGGAGGTGTTAAACTTTCCTCTGGATGGGGTTTGGAAACGCCTTGGTGGTTTTGGGCTGATGGATATCCTGAGTTTACAGATGAGAAGTTTGTGATCCGTCCAACAATCGTCAATATTCCTTGCTGTTTTGGTAATAAGTATGTCCTTCTTATCACATTGTCGGGTAATGACGTAATCAAGGATGTGCCAATGCTTAGAACGTGGATGCATCCACGTGGTCTTGAAGCGGTCAGGTAATCGGAATTGAGTGTTGGTGATGAAGAGTTCATGTTCTACACAAAGACCAAGAAGAAGAAGTCCATTGGGATTACAGGTTCCAAGACCTTGTTTACCCATCACATTTTGCCATAGCCGGTTATCTTTCCCAACTCTTGCATTGAAATCACCAAGGAGTAAGAGCTTATCTGTAGATAGTACCTTGGAGATGATTGTGCCAAGCTGGTCATAGAACTGGCCCTTAACTTCATCATCGGCCTTCAAAGTTGGAGCATAGGCAGATATGAGAGTCATGAATGAACCTCCAGAGAGTGGAATGCGGAGAGTCATAAGTCTTTCGCTGATTGCAGTGGGAGTAATTTGGAAATCATTAACTAGCTTGGTCTTTACAGCGAATCCTACACCATGAATACGATGTTCTCCCTCCTCCTTTCCCTTCCAGAAGATGGTATAACCTGATCCAAACTCAGTAATTTTTCCTTCAGTGGACAACCTGGTTTCACTGAGAGCAGCGATGTCAATGTTGAGTCTGGATAATTCATGAGTAATAAGAGCCGTTCTTCTTTCAGGCCTGTCGTTATCTTTTAAGTCAAGCAAAGTTCTGACGTTCCATGTTCCAATGATAAAATTATGTGTCCTTATTGACTTGGTAGTTTTTGTTTTTCGACCGCATGAGGGGTGACCTGCTGGGTGCGGCCGCCCAGCCGGACAGTAGATGTGACTTCCGATGTTTAGCCCACCTTTTCTAGGGCCTTCCCCATGTGGGGTGAGCAGCGGTAATCCTAAACAGGCCTGCTCAAACACAGATGCAGGACCGAACTCCTGAGTAGCCACAGAGTCCCAGGAAGACGACCATCACACATCTGCTGCCAACGTGCAGGTCCGAACTAGGGGCTTCCAGTTACACCCATAACCTGCCCCCACCATCCATATCCCATCGCCGTTGGACTTTAGAAAATAAGTGACTGATGGAAGAATTGCCACTGGCGTGTATTTGTTTAGGGTGGATCACAACTTGCCAGGAAGTGACCCACTCACTATGATCTCGGAGTCGTGTCCTGCGGCACATATGAAATGAGACATGCAAGACCAGACACAGAGACTGCAACGAACTGCCGCAGACTCAAAATATTACTGAGGTGCGCCTTCACAGCCAATTCGTCTGGCATGGCCTCTTCCGCCTTCACGACCGTTGGGAACCATAAAAGTAATGGATTCTTCTTCCGCCCGCTTTGCCGTTGGGCCTAAACACATGTGCCCCATCCGCCAGCTCCGCCGTACCGAAGTTCATCTTCTCCGCCTTCACTGCCGTTGTGGTCTTCACTCGTAACCCTGAGCTGGGACCCTTACCAGATGATACACACCGGGCCAGTGCGCTCTGGGACTCACATAGGCAGGGGCGCCACTCCCTGGGTAGGGCTACCTCCGAAGAGGGTCCCTACCTGCTACCTACGGTGGGAGGATAGAAAACGATGGAGAGGCTTATGTTCCAAGCAGACCCAGCCAGGGGCTGGAAACTGTAGAAGATTTTTTTTTCTTCCGTGTGTCCTCCTGAGAGGCCGAGTGCAGGTCTTTCTAGTCAACGTCCATGGGCGACCTGCGCATCGGGATGAGAGATGGAATGGAGGAAGATCAATGAAACTGGGCAAGGATGTGGAAGGAAGCGGCCGTGGCCTGGCAGAAGGTACCGTCCCAGCATTTGCCCAGTGTTGAAAATGGGAAACCACAGAAAACCATTTCAAAGACGGCCGACGGTGGGTCTTTAACCCACGCATCTACCGAGTCAGCAGAGAGTTTGGCTCCATGACCTAACGCTGTGCTTTAGCGAGCGTAGCCACTGCAGTCGGTACTGTAGAAGATGATGATGATGAACAGAATGCTGGGCGATAAGTACTGTCCCACTGTCTAACAATACTGTGCAAAGGCGAATTACAGATAATGTCAAGCAATATTGAAGAGACGTTGTTGGCAAGGCTCCACATGTGTGACATGTTTGCTCTGCAGTTGGATTAGAGTACCGACATATCAAAAAAGGTGATAATGTTGGTTTTTGTATGTTTTTATATAAAGAGTTTCTTCTTTCCTGTGAACTAGTACAGAGGTTCCCATTAGGAATTTAAATATTTTAAGTCTTTACTTAAAAGATTTTGGAACAGGGGGTCTGTGCTTACATAACGATCGCTTTAGGGGTTAGAGAAAAATTCCTAATGGGAACCTCTACTCTATGGGATTCTAATTGGGAGAGCGAGCAGGCCACACCATGCGTGCAATATCTTCAGTTTCCAAGAAATCATCAACCACCTGTGCTCTATGAGGTCAGGCATTATCATCCATCAGTATGAAGTCTGGCCCCACAGCACCTCGCAACAACCGAACAGGAGGTCCCAAGATCTCGTCACGATACCTGACAGCAGTTAAACCTTGCCGATTTACCCGTACAATTTCCTGAAGAGATGTTCAAGTAGTCAACATAATCCTTGCCCACACCATTAGGGATCCACCTCCACAATGTTTGGGTCCCGAAATCGTGTTCTAGGTTTTCTCCAGGTGTGAATCCGTCGAGAATCACTCTCCAGACCAAATCAGGACTCATCTGTGAAAAGAACATTGGCCCACTGTTCGACCATCCAGTTGGAATGTTGACGACTCCACTCTAGATGTTTCCTTCTGTGCAGACGCGTTAGGGGTTCACACATACAGCAGGTCTCCGACAATAAAGGCCACTCTGCCCTCTGTACACTGTTTGCCTCGATACAATTGTCCAGTGGATGCTGCGAGGTTAGATGCCAGTTGCTCTGCAGTACTACAGCAGTACCGTTGTGCTCTTACATCCAAATAACGGTCGTCTCGATCTGATGTCACACGTGGTCGGCCTTGCCCTAGTCTTCAGGATACAACAGAACGATTCACATAAAGCCATCTGGCCACATCACTTTGTGACTGTCCTGCTTCCATTCTTCCTATGGCCCTCCACCGCAGAGGGTCTTCTGTGCCATACTGCACCATCTGTGCATGTGTACACAGCAAGTGCTGATGTGGAACTACCCAGTACACCACCCCATTTGACAGGTGCACTGATGTCATCGTTGGCATGGTTGTACAATGACAGGAATGCCATCCTCCGTGCAGAACACGATTGTACAGAAATTTCTTGACAGTTTGTCTTATATCTTGAATTAGCTACAGGACGCAGTTTGTTGCTTTAATTTTGGACACCAGTGTATGTATATTTTAGTGTTTACTTCTTTCTTTTTTAATTGGGCTAGCCACAGTCATCTTAACAATTTTTGGATTTGGCAGGGTGGTTTTGGAGGATGGATGCATTTCCTACTGATGGGGGATATAGATGTTTTAAGGGTGCACAACATCAAGGTTATCTTCATCCTTCCTACTCTAATCCCAGGATATGATCATGTGTTGCCAAGGATAAAAATTGATTCTTAGCCCTACAACACACTGTCCACAAAATAAAACTATGCAAGCTATGTGGATATACAGGGTCTTTCACTCCAAGTGGAAAAAAAAAAAAAAAAAAAAAAAAACCCGCAGCGCGTGGAGGGTCGGACGAGCACATGGCAACTCGCTGAGCTTGGGGTCGAGAGAGTGCCGGTACGAATCATATGTAAATCTCATGTAAATAACAAGCACACAATATAACACATAATCAAAGTAAAATAATTACTTACCTTGTCACATAAGATGTTGAAAATGTCCTCCAACTGCATCTATACATTTCTGGCATTGTCTAAGGAAATTTTCATTCACACGCTTTAGTTCATCTACTGAGATAGCCTCAATTTCTCTCGTGATATTTTGTTTGATTTCATCTAGAGTGTGAGGGTTTGTTGCATAAATCATATTTTTCAATTTTCCTCATAAATAAAAATCCCAAACCGTAAGATCTGGAGTTCTTACGGGCCAAAATGATTTACTAATTACCCTGTTGTCGAAAATTTCCTCAAGTAAACTTAATGACTCGTTAGCAAATAGAATACCTGGGCACCATCTTCAGAGAGGATGAAAAATTAGAGGCAGAAATAAACAACAGAATTAGAAAAGCTAATCAAGTTTAATATGGTATAAACAACACAATCATAGGGAAGAAAAAAATGACCAGAAACACAAAAATGCGGGTATATCATGCTGTGTACCTGCCAACCCTCCTGTATGGGGCAGAGAGTTGGACAGTGCATAAAAACAGGAGAGTCGTTTGGTCGCCGCTGAGATGAGATACTTGCGGAAAGTTGCCGGGAAAACTCGAAGAGACCATATTAGAAGTACCACAGTGAGAGATGAGCTTCAGCAGGAGCCAATAATGGATGCCATTGAGAGGAAAGGATTGGGCTGGATTGGTCACCTAGAAAGAATGGAAGATGAAAGGAAAGCAAAGCAGGTGTGGCGAGCCACACCTATAGGAAGAAGAACCCGAGGAAGGACATGGATTGAATGGGAGGAGTACATCTTGGGACTGATCAGGAAGCGAGGGAAGACCTTGGGTGATGTTCAGAGAATGGCGCACGACAGAAGAAACTTTAATAAATGGCTGAAATGTCCCGACACCTAACAGTACAAAGGGAAAGAAGAAGAAGAAGAAGACTTGTTAGCCGTATGCGTAGTTGCAGAGTCCTGCTAGAATTATCCAGATTGGCATTCAATGTCCGTCAATTGTTCAAAAAATTATACAAGAATGTCATCCCTATATCTCTGCCCAGTGATTGTGATTTCAAAAAATATAGGCCCTAGGCCTTCTATCCAGTTTGCAGTTACTGCCGCCCACACTCTCATTTTCACGTCATGTAGGGGTGTTTGATATATGAAATTATCAGTTTTTTCTGAAGACCAGCACCTGTTATTCTAACTTGAATAATGTCCACTTAAATGGAACCATGCTTCATCAGAGAATTCGGATCAAGTACCCCATCATCAACACCCCTTAAAACCCAGTTACAAAAATTTACTCAGCTCTCATTATCACGTGGAAGCAGTAATCCTATATGGTTTCAATCATAACATTTTTGAAGCTTGCCACGCGGAAGTAATTGAAATTCGTGTTTCCTGCGAAAGTTTTTTGAATATTTTGTAGGAGTATGTTGTAATTTTTCCCCTACCTCACCTAATTTCTCCACACGCTTTTCTACTCTTCGCTTCCCAACGAGAATCGAACCTGTACTTCTAAATTTGGTCACTAGTCTTCTTAGAGTTTCTCTAGCTGGAATGGTCGCACCTGGGAATTTTCCTATATACCGCCTTCTAACTTCTCTACAGGAATTTGTCAATACATATGTGTCGTAAATGAAAATCTTTTGTACTAATGTGTACGAAGGTTAAGACATTATTGAAACTATAGGCTTCAACACTTAGCAATAACACGTAATATTATTATTTAGCACAATAGCAATTAAACAATAAGCTATGTTTTTCCTTGACGTGTTCTTCAACTGCATGAACCAAGTCTTCATTAAAGACCTATGTATGCGAACTTTGTTCATCACCGTGCACTTAATCACGTCCTTCATTGAAATGTCAGACCCATCTCCTTACAATTGAATCAATCATCGAATTTTCTCAGCTCACCTCACAAATCTGTCGATGAATGTGGACTGGTTTAGTGTTTTTCGAATCCAAAAAATGAATTACTGATCTAATTTACAAGTGGTGGGATTTTCGATCAACTTTGCCATTCTAACCAAGCACTATAAAGCATGAACAACAGACAGCAATCTAAAAATGGTGTCACTTCTTGTCCTTGACTCAGAGTAACTATCACACATGCGCCAAACTGTGATTGCAGCATTCCTGGGGCAATGTATAAAAGCGGAACTTACTTTCTGGATGTACCTGGTACATGAATAAACAAAAGACAAAAATAATAAAGTTTCAAACTGCCCCATCAAAATATCACCATACAGCTAAAGAAGTGAGAAATACGGCACAATAAATAATACCTATGTGGTTCAGATCTCGATCTTCTGCCACTTGAATGATCTTGAGGGCTTTTGATTCTGTAGTCAAAGGTAAGGTTGGCAAGAGCAGTTCCAAGTGCCAGCGTCCCTCCGTGGGACAGTGGTCAAAATAACTTACCCCCACTTGCCACAGGGAATGATGAGACATAAGTAGTGAGCCATAATCAAGAAGCAACCTCTCATGAAGATTCTTGGTTAAACTGAAACGAATAAAAACAAACAAAACAAGTGACCAAGCAGTAAATAATTAGCATAATTTGACTATCATTGAACATAAAAAGAAGGTTAGCAACCCAGAAAAAGGACAAACACAATTCATTCTAGAAGTGCAGAAAGCAAACAAAAAATTTCAACTTTACAGGAATGACGAAGGTTTGGTGCTTTTCAGTCGGTCAACACGAATGTACCCAAAAGAGTTGGGTTATACCCTAATCCTGGAAAAAAAAAAAAAACAACAACACGAGATTTATTAATTTAATTTATTGATCTCATGTAATATTTTTCAGGATTAGGGTATTGGAATAATGTACAGGGATAGGAGGGTGCTATACAATCTCTACAGAAACCAGACAGCAGTCATTCGAGCTGAAGGACATGAGAGAAAAGCTGGTATTCAGAAAGGTGTAAGGCAAGGCTGCAACTTATCACCCATACTTTTCAATCTTTACATTGAACAAGCAATGAAGGAAATTGGAGAAAAATTTAAAGTGGGAGTGAAGATTCAAGGAGAAATAATTTCAACTCCGAGATTTGCCGATGACATAGTCATCTTAGCCGACACGTCTGAGGATTTGAATGAGTTTTTGAATGGTATGGACTCCGTCGAGTATGAAAATTAATAAATGTAAAACAAAAATACTGGAATGCAGCCGAAATAAATCAGAAACCTCTATAGACCTCAAATTGACACGTGAAAAGCTGAAGGAAGTAGGAGACTTCTGTTAATTAGGAAGCAAAATAACCAGTGATGGACGAACAGGGTGTCTACTGTAAGGATGAAGTAAAAATTAGTTACTTTTTAGCTACCTTTTAGTTACCTTTTAGTTAATTTTAGTTACCTTTGAATTCAGATACGTCTGCGGTCTGCAAGCAAAGGGGCCCATCACGCGGTGATGTAAAACAACAATCAACTGTGTTTAAAGTGGTAAATAAAATTCACTTAGGGTGTTATAAAAATTTGAAAAACAATAAATAAATACTATTGTGAGGTTTGAAGCCATTTTTCAGTGTTGCCTAAGTAAACAAAAGTTTGGTGCTTTACAGTCAGTCAACACGAAAGTACCCAAATAGAGCTGGGTTATGCCCTAATCCTGAAATAAATTACATGAGATAATAAATACACTAGGATGATCAGTTTCGATCGTCAAGCGATCATCATCAGATCCATTACACTTAGGTTATAACATCTATGTTTGAGAATGCAGGTGAAAAATATATACAAAATGTACAATTATTTAGTTGCAGTGTTGGTAATGCAACTATCGGTGTATGCTAAATGTAGTATATCGAATGTTAGGTAAACTTCTAAAATGGTGATAAAAATCCGTAATTTGTCTGTTTGGGATGATTATATGGTTATACAAAATCAACTATGGTTATACTGCAATAATACAGGCACTCAGTCGACCATAACTGGTACCAGAGTGAACACGAAACTGCTTGAAGTTCCAGTTAGGGAGACAACCGGATAAGTATCAGTCTGTATTATTGCAGTATAACCATAGTTGATTTTGTATAACCATATAATCATCCCAAACAGACAAATTCCAGATTATTATCACCATTTTAGAAGTTCACCTAACATTAGATATACTACATTTAGCATACACCGACAGTTGCATTACCAACACTGCAACTAAATAATTGTACATATTGTATATATTTTTCACATGTATGTTATAGCCTAAGTGTAATGGATCTGCTGATGATCGCTTGACGATCGAAACTGGTCATCCTAGTGTATTTATTAATCTCATGTAATTTATTTCAGGATTAGGGCATAACCCAGCTCTATTTGGGTACATTCGTGTTGACCAACTGAAAAGCACCAAACTTTTGAAATAAATACTAGATATGTATTATCAAATTAGTTGTTTTAGCTAATATATCATCTTGTGAACAAGGAGTTTGGCGAGATTTCCTTGTCCCCGCGGTAGATTACGAATGAATGTATGGAACGTTACGTAATTGTAAACGAATTCTGTCTTCGCAGTCAAGTACGGAGAAATATCGAGATGTTACACGATCGGCGCTGGTCTCATCCGTTTGTCGAGATTCCCGTAGTTTTCACGATAGAACACAGATAAATATCGCGATTTAGATAAGCGGTGTCACTTTTAGTCGTTCGACGAGATTTCCATTGTCCTTGAGGTCGGGCACGAGAAAATATAGCATTAGGCCTATTACGCAATCGGCGGCACTTGCTGTCCGTTTGACAAGAATCCAGTTATCCTCGTCATTGAATGCGGAGAAATATCACGATGTATCGCAATCGCTGCCGCTCTCGGCCGTTTTACGAGATTCACGTTGTCCTCGCAATATTATGCAATCCGCGCCCCACCCGGCCGTTGAACGATTTTCTATCTGCCCTGACAGAATGGTGGAGGAAAGCTCAAGGTTGGGCATGGTTAAAATTCACGAGTAGTTATGGACATAATGTATGACCGGCGCCGTGATTCCCGCTGTCCCTATGCTGTGGTTTGGAGTTTATCAGTTCAGGGTGGATCACGAGGAGAAATTAGTATCGCGATGCTACGTAGGCTGTCATTTCTCAGTGGGTTGACGCACTTCTCGCTCCCCGTACGCTTTTAAGTATACGGTCATGGGAAAAGTAGCGAGTAGGTTTCGGAGTGTTTCGTGATTGGTGCCCAATCACCTTTGACGGGATTCCCGCAGTTCTCGTGGTCACAAGTTCACGAAAGGGGACGGGTTTTATGATTTTACGCAACTGACGTCGATCTCGGTCCATTTGACGAGATTCCCGCAGGCAAGTCGTGCGGTCTTGAGGATGAATGTTCGAAGTAGGTATCAAATATTAAGAATTATTCTGAGAGGATTGCATGAATAATACGACAAGAGGACACGTTTTCTTTCGAATGCGAATCACGAATTATACAAGTTATACAAGTTTTCGAAATAACCGGTTCGATTATAATATATCCGATGGAACCAAAGTTCGAAGGAAAAATCGACATATTTATTTATTTACATAGTTTACGCCCACATTGGAGCACTTAAATCAATCCATATACACTACAGTCTTTACAATATTAGAGTTGTAATGGCTTCTCAACTTCCTCTTCCTCGACATATAATGGAATTTCGAATTAACCATACTGGATGTCGCAAATTAACAAGACCGATTTTTAAAATAAGTTATAGCCTACGTATATCGAAGCTTTTTCATAATTCTTTTTCGAAACTGTAACATTTCGCAAGATTGCAACATTAAATTATTTCGCGTTATTTCTGGACTTCAATTTGACATAGTCTCCAAAATTTAGAGGTCAATAACAGAAATGCGAGGTTTCTGATTAGTTTCAGAAGTTTTCGCGAATAAACGTCTCGCGAAAGGTCAGGCTTTCTAATAACAGAGAAAAATATTTCGCACAAAATGCCGAAAATATACGCTGAACAATGTATACCACTCAGGGTATCCTCAGTATGCATTTCCTCGAGGTCGGGCACGGGGAAATATAGCTTATGCAATCGGCGCCGCTTGCGTGAAACTCGCTCCATCGCAATCTCTGAGCCTAGAGGCGCGAGTTTGAATGATTCAATCCACCTTCAGAAAATGTTCGTTACCCGTATGTAAAATTCGTTACTTTCGTTACCCATTAGTAAAATTCGTTACTTTTTCGTTACTTTCGTTATTTTCGTTACCGGTAGACACCCTGACGAAGCAAAGAGGATATAAAAAGTAGGTTGGCTTAGGCAAGGAAAGCATTTCTACAAAAAAGGAATCTGTTGACATCGAATATAGATTTAGGTATTAGGAAGTCATTTTTGAAAGCCTTTGTCTGGAGCATGGCGCTCTATGGAAGTGAAACTTGGACTATTGGTGCAGCAAAAAATAGGAGAATTGAAGCATTTGAAATGTGGTGTTACAGGAGAATGATGAAGATCAGATGGGTAGATAGGGTTACAAACGAGGAGGTATTAAGACGAGTGTGAGAGGAGAGATGTTTCTGGCGACTGCTAATGAAGAGAAGAGATAGGTTAGTAGGATACATATTAAGACACCCAGGAATAGCAAGCTTAGTTATTGAAGGAAGGGTCGAGGACAAGAACTGTAGGGGTAGACCAAGGTTAGAATATGTTAAACAGATTGCCTAAGATGTAGGGTGTAGTAGCTATGTAGAGATGAAACGATTAGCTCAGGACAGGGAAACATGGAGCACTGCATCAAACCAGTCAAAAGACTCAAACAACAACAATTCAAGTAAGGACTGCAGACATTCGATTTCAAGTAGTTCCAACTTTTGCTTCCAAATGTCACCGTCAACGACCAACTAGTTCCGAACTTTGTTACTAGATGCCACTGCATTCGGCTTCTGGTGACGAACGTTGGAACCTAAGATCGTTAGTCAAATCTATCCTATAATTTAGCTTCACACAAGTGTAATTAGTGGAAGGTTCTTTATCATGACATAAATCTATGACATGGGACCGCCGGCTTTACTTCCCCTCCAAAGGAAGGCATACTGAGGGAAATATTTATTCAGATTCCTCAAAAGATGTTGCAGCATCATCTTGATAATGAACCTTCACTGCAAGAAGTCGAAAGGGCCATCAGTCAACTGAGGAATAACAAAGCCGATGGATCAGATGGTAAACCGGCGGAATTCTTCAAGGAAGGTGGACAAATCCTCACTGAGCATCTTCATCAACTCTTTGTCAAAATATGGACCTCTGAAATCATTCCTGCTGAACTCCGAGATACTTCGTTGGCAACCATAATTAACCCTCTTAGTGTAGTATTTACTATTTTGAATATCAATAATGTCGCCTCCGTGGTGTAGTGGTCAGCGTGATTAGCTGCCTCCCCGGTGGTCCGAGGTTCGATTCCCGGCTCTGCCACGAAATTTGAAAAGGAGTATGAGGACTGGAACACGCTCTACTCAGCCTCGGGTGGTCCAAATGAGTCGAGGAGTTCGATTCCCACCTCAGTCATCCTCGATTGGTTTTCCGTGGCTTCCCACTTCGTCTTCAGATAATGCCGGGATGGTACCTACCGTCAGGGATACATATGTATCCCTCTTTCTTGTCCACCCCTCCCATTCTTCTCATCCCGTCCCATACCTCAAGAGAGGCCCCCTGTTCGCTTTGCAGGTGAGGCCGCCTCGGCGAGGTGCTAGTTCCCCCCCCCATTTGTATCCCCCGATCCGATGTCAAGCTCCAAGACACTGCCCATAAAGGCGGCAAAGGTGGGATCCCTCACTGAGTCCGTGGGGGGAGAAGTAGAATATCAATGATAAGATTGATGCAGTAATCTTTGTCCTGTTCACTCACTCTCTAATGTACACACTATCGTCATCTCAATAACTAGATACATTTATTTATTCACTACAATCCACCCCGACTTCACCCGGTATCTGTAACGGTTTACCCAGCGTAAGCTTAAAAGCGCACGGACGGCAGATCCCAGACGCAATTCGGAAAAGCCGAGGTGAACAGCGAAACTCCAAACACATATACTCTTCTCTGAATTCTTAACTCAACACGACTCGACAGTTTGATGCTGGCCAAAGCTGGGATGATAGGCTCGCTCGCTAGTTCCTAAACTCGCTCCAAAGCTTTCCACTGAATGTAGATTGTTGGAAGAAATGAAAACGTAAAAACACTTATAGTGGGTGATGTATTAGAGATAGAGATATGCTGTCGCAGATTTTTTTGTGGAATTTATCACGCTGAACAATTCTTACACTCATAGAATATAGATATTTTTAACGGTTTACCCAGTGTAAGCTTAAAAGGCGCCAGGCTTTTCTTCGACTCCATTGACTGAAATCGTTACTGCTTGGCTTCCCTTGGTCATAAATGAATGTTTTTCTACAGATACCTTCCTCGAGAAATCCTTTACAGAATGGTGAAAACCGCATCAAAATCCATCCAGTAGCTCTCGAGATTACCCGTTACATCCAAGAATCGGGAACTTTGTTTTATACTATGTAGAGATTCATTTCATTTGGATACTCATTGGGAGTATTATAGACCGCGATAATACCACTACAAAATTCCCCTAGAAACAAAACGGTGGCATCCATGATGTTATGGACGACACTAAAGCTTTGAACGATGCATACATGTTAAATTCTACGTGTTAATAAGGCTTTCTGTTAAATAGATTTGCCCGTCAATCAATACTTTCAATTACCCATACATATATTTTCTAGTGGTACATGTTTCGGGCCACTATTTTCAGCCCTTCATCAGCCACAATTGACAAACTTACATACATCAAAGACACTATAAAATCTTGAAAATATAAAAATTTGGTTAAAAATCGGTTAAAATCACTAAATAAAATGCATGCAAGTTAAGTTTATGCAGAGTCAAAGGCTCTCCAGCCCAGAGTCCATGAAGATTGAGTTGCAGAGTTCAAGTGAAATACTCATAACACAGTATGATTACAGCTGGCCACTTTCCGTTTATGCTTGATGTAATATATTGCATGTAAAAATGTAGTAATTTCCTCTTGATGTACTGTAGAAGGAAGGCTTATGTGTCAAGTTATTATTTTTCAGTCAAACGGAAGAAAAATGGACGTGGGTTGGATCCCAGAATATGTAGGCATGTGGATAAAGTTCCAATCAAAATATAGTTGAAGACCCAAGACTCAAAGCGCAAAGGAAACGTGAACTTGAAGAGAAAACAGAAAGAAAAGCCAAAATTAAAAGTGAACCTACGAAAAGAGAATGAGATCTGACATAAAATGCGGCGAAAACATACCTGCGGAAAGACAAACGTGCGAACATCAGTCTACGAGAGCACAGGGCACACTGACAAGGCTGTATGAGCAATGCCAGGAGTTGGAAGTGGCGAGGCCAAGGAGGAACATGTAGCGGGTGAAGGGGGGGGGGAGAAGGGGATGTAAAGAGGAATGCGTGAAGGTGTGAGCGCTCAAGATGGCAAGGTTATGATGACTCCCGTGTAGAGGAATAGATGCAGAGAAACCGAAGTAATGTGAGCTTATGGAGGTTTGTTTAAGGGGATATAGATAATGTTTCTGGTTAGGGTGTCATAAAGTATGTAGCTATCAAAGTTTATTTCATTAAGGTTAGCACATGGGTTGAGTTTTTGGGCCTTGTCTATTTCTATTTGTTCCAGGATATTTAACATGGTTCCTTTCTTTCCATAATGTAAGATTTTGAGATTGCTCTCTATGTCTGTAAATTTGTGCCCTGATTCAGACATTTGGTTGCCAATGGCTGAAAATTTCCTCTGCCTGACAGCGTTCAAATGTTCATGGCAGTAGCGTAGCCAGGATTTTAGTTTGGGGGGGGGGCGCATTACGTCCTCATCTATTACCGCCAGAGTTTTTATATTTTAGCCTATTTTCATTTATGAAAAATAGTAGGCTTATGAGATCACCCTCCCCCCCCCTCTATAATGAAATATAAACGGCCGGAGCGATTTCAAGGAAACTCGGTAAGCACATACTACTACCTCGTCCGACCTCGACCGTGCCTTTCAAATTTTGATGCGTTTCACCAATTCAGCATGCGGGCCACGCGAAATATTTCACTGGCATTGGTAACAGATATCACCCTGAACTTTTGTACAGTGATAAAGGGCACTACAACAAGTTTACCGATGCGACTTTATTAAACATTTAGGAGTATTACCCTTCATTTATAAAACCTGTTAAGTACAAAACGAACATGGTGGCCAAGCGAAGTTGAAACATTTTAATGGATATTTCACGCGATTTAACCACCCGAGCTCAGTGAAACTTAAAGCGGTAAATATTTATACAAATTCTAATCTACTGACATCTAATTTAGTTAAATTGTTTACATAATCTCAAGATGGAGGCTGTGCGAAATTTTAAAATTAAGTTTTTATTTCTTGTGTCCTAATCATGCTATCGTAGTGAAAGTTTGTATAATGAACCTACGCAATAATTTTCATCTAATGTTACATAACTGCATGGCCTACATCTGGCGACCATCCGAAATATTTAGACGGTTCTCAATATCTACAAATCTATTGCAGCAATCAAACTGAAATTTTATATGCTGATTGAGGCTATTAATATAAGTTCACCTATTGGACTTTCAATAACCTGGTGAGCACAATACCAACATGGCGGCAAAGTGAAGTAAAAACATTTAAATGGAATTGACTCGCGATTTCATTATCCGAGCGCAGTGAAACTTGGTATGGTAACTGTTCACACAAAATCTACTGCCATCTAATTAAATTCAATTGTTTTATAACCCCAAGATGGCGGCAGTGTGACATTTTAAAATTGAGTTTTTATTTCTTGTGTCCTAATCATGCGATCGAAGTGAAGTTTGAATAATGAACCTATGCAATAATCTTCATCTAACGGTGCATAACTCTATGGCGTACATACAGAACAATCCAACATGGCGTTCCTTTTCATAGGCGGTCGATTTTTCTAATAAAGAAGACCAATTGGATACATGAAAATAGGCTATATAGTTCTTTACGAAACTACTTGTTTTGAGTATAAGTACTTTAGGGTCCATTTTAACTTAGGACAAAGATCTTCAGTCTGTTCATGTCTGTCTGAATTCTGTCCTTAGTTGCTTTGTTTGAGGCAGCTCACAGCTGTGTCAGTGTCTATATTTGTCTCTGTCGCTCAGATTTTCAATTATCCGTTATCAGAATACTACCATTATGGCATATTCACACGTTTCTGTGCACAATGTTCTTTAACGCTGCACTATGTCTTGGTGTTTTATAAATAGTTTATTTACCAGAAATGTTTTTAGTCAATTTAATGAATCTGTCGAGAAAAAAAACCATCAGGAGTAGATAACAGGAAGAAAGGACACTCATAAAGGCATCAAACAAGTACCTACGTTGCAAAATATTTAGGTATATTATTGTTAGTGTAATTTATACAGTGCTGTTTTAAGGTAAGCCTAACGGTCGCCGTGTATGGTACCTCAATCTTTATTATTATTATTATTCAGAGGAAACTGTAGCACCCTTTAAATAATAATAAATAAATACGAACCTTTTAAAAAAATGGAATTTTCAGAGAAAATTATTTGTAAAAGCTGTGCCTATATAATGAAATGGGGGCCTCAATTTTCTACACCTACAATAAAAGCTTTTCATAACTTACCGAAGATGTGTCCAGTTTTGCCTTCTTTATGACAAATCGGTCGATCTTAACAGTCGCGAATGTGACAAAAAGAAGAAAGAAAAGAGCAACTATCAAACAACTCTCGACTCTTCCCCAATACTACCACTCACAAACTGTATCTCTCCTCTCGCACACACACACAACCACCGTAAATCCCAGAGTGGCGACAATCCACCATGCTGCGCTAGTATTGTAGCCTGGGACATTTTAACACTGATATTTCCAGGAAATGGAAATTAAAAGGTGACGAGATATAATTGGCCCCCTCCAGAGAGGTCTCCTGCTAATTGGCAATCTCCTAATTTCTTGGCAGACTTTTGTCATCATCACCTGGATGTATCCCCAGTACTCAGGCACCTACTGTTCTTGGAAAATCCCCCCTCCCCAATGTCACAATCCCAATTGCAACCCTGTTATTTGAGCTCCTCCAAGCTGTGCAGACACGGAAATGATGACTGGCCGTGCAGAGATTGTTAGTTCATTCTTTGTCAAAGCATTTACTGTATTTAATATTTCGTTGTAGGTTCTAAATTTGTTCGAGCCGTAAGAAAATATGAAGGCTTATGCCAACCCCAATTCCTGGATTTATTTTAGGAGGGTCCCCCCCTCTGGCTACGCCACTGGTTCATGGTATCTAGTTTTAAAATTTAAAATAAACTAGCCTAGCCAATACGGACCAAAAATGGAGGAAGCAAACCCCCGAGTTAATAAGGCTTTACATACAAACACAAACCTGATCTGGGGCTTATGTCCCAGACCCCTTGCTTGTATCACAAGAAGTAATTTTCGTCCAGACAGACACCTAGTAGCGGCCAATGGTTTCATCCAGACAGTTGTCTAACCAAATAACAACCAATGGCTTTAGACGAGTACAGTGCAACTTTTGAGTTACATTGAACAACTAAAGGTAATTTATGAACATTCGTAACTCACCACCACACCTCGCACTTGAACACATATGACTACATCAGCATGTAACGGCGCACTGTTTTAAACCCTATACAGTTGACCAATATGGTGGCAATTCAAGCCACACCATGAAACAAAAGAACATCAACGTCCTCTCATCATCCGTGACATCATCGGTACACTAGAAGTTTTCCCTAGACTCGTACGTAACGCAGCATATACTTGAACCTATTCATTGAGCATTTTCTGTTTTTCAGCCTAAGCCAGGTTGGAGCAAATGACACTCCTCCACTTAACTCTGTTACCATCCTTCCTCAAATCACTGAACTCCACTCCAGGTTCCGTATAAGCATCCGAATGAAATCAATGAAAGATTGACATGCTGGCCAGAACAGCAATACAGCATTTTTACAGATGTACCTCATCAGAGACTGAGTTAAAAGTACAGAACCCATCTTTCAGATCAAGCATAACTATGAATATAATAGTAGTCGGAAACATAATAATTTCGAGATGAAGAAAAAAAGAAATTTTTTACTTACTTGATCTGCTGTTTGTCCATAATATTAAGGGAACCACAAAGATACAGAAGATTAGTCAAATGAGCAGCAAACCAACCATTCTCAGTTGTTCTACTGATTAAATTGATCACCTGAAATGAGGAACACAACATAAATACAAAACCATAAGAAATAAGCCAGTACTACATTAACATAACATTTTTAATAGTTTTTAAACTACTTCTGATTTTTGCAAAAAATGAAAGTACACTTATGAGATCTACATGAACCAAATGTGCATGTGTCTGTGTATTTTCTCCCCCCACTATCAATTCCCAGATTACGAAACCAAATTGAATGAAATTTGGTGCAGAGGTAGCACTAGTGGAGGGCACCTCAATGTCAAGTTTTATATTACAGCCCTCTTAACGAAAACAAAATGGTGGCCTATCAAGTGTTCAAAGCATAACTCAACATTAGTGCTTATGGTTTTGAGCATTAATGATAGATGTGAAATTTGTCCAAAACTCATCAATTAATGCAGCTTTATGTTATATGACCTCTAGAAATATATTTTAACAATTTTGTATTGGTGAAAAAATGCAAAAATGAAAAATTTATCTGTTGCATGCTAAATAAAATGCGATGTTTTGGTTTTCTGAAAAACTAATTTACTTTCCTTGAACAAAAGATGTATATGTCACCGTGACAACTCCCTTCCCCCTCCTCTAGAATGCCTCCCTCTTCCTCCTCTGGGGGCATGGTGGCACAGCGGTCAAGCTGTTGGCCTCTCACCAAGGTGGACCGGGTTCGATTCCCGGTCAATGCATGTGAGATTTTCGATGTGAAATGCCATGCCCTGTGGTTCGGATTCCACGTTAAAAGGAGGTCCCGTGGCTTATGATCTCAAGATTAAAGGTCACGTTAAACTACAAACTTCCTTCCTTTCTTCCTCCTCTCTACCGCCGACTTGCCGGCTCTCATTTCCTAGCCATTCAAAATTTGCTTCCTGTACTCCAAACTTCTTTCACAACAACCACTCCAGCAGTTCTATTGAAGGTTTGTTGAATCAAGCATTAAGTCCAAACTGGAAGAATGTTGCAACTACTCGTACTTTGTTCGAAGATTGTTCTGTAATGACACTATGATGAATCACTGTTTGCAATTGATGAGCAAAGCATGGAATGTGGCCAAGCTCAGTCAAATTCATTGCTGCAATCATATTCGCAGTACTATCATGTACAACTGCAACAATTTTATTTTGTACACCCCAATTTGCAACCTCAGATTCAAAAAAATGTTGAATATTCAAGGAACTATGGCGAATTTCACTGAAGGGGATCACTTTTAATGTCGAATCTTGCAGTTAAAATTCATCATCAATGAATGGACAGTAAAAGACATATAATCCTCCTCAGCGACGGAAGTACAGAAGTCAAAGGTGCAAGAAACAAATTCTGCTTTCTTCATGACCAATTTCACTCTCGAATGCTTTCTGCAGTATAACCTAGGTATTGCTTAATTCGCTAAGTATTTTTGACTTACTACAGGGTGGCGAAGTTTCAAATGTTTGATAAGCTTTCAGAAACCACGGTCTTCTACAACAGAAATCGGTTGTAAATTCAGTGCAAATCATCTCAGGAATCAAGGTACTGGAGATTTTCAAAGTAAAATGCCATGTCCTGTGGTTTTGGATTCCACCTGCAAAGGAGGTCCCGTGGTTCGTGATCGCGAGATTAATTGGCACGTAAAACTACAACCTTCCTTCATTCTTCTTTCGTCACCAACTGGAAGTGGTTTGGTTATATCCAAGACTTGTGCGAGTTGGTTGATTAGATGGACTTGTTTTCATCTTTTTGGGCATTGCTATTGTGAATATTGGTGATCTAGAAGGCACAGGAGATGGGGGTTGACCTCCGTCCTGAGTTTGGCGAGATGAACATATCGATTTAGGAGTATGAAAAGTAGACGGTGATGATAACCACACTGGAGTTGAGGGTGACGTAGCATTACCTAAAACAGGCAGACACGTAGTTCTGTCGAAAGATGGCGCAGTACCACCATCTGAAGAGGCTGGTGAGGGAATGTCTAAATTAATAGGAGTGAACACATTTGAAGTTGATGGGCTTTGAAAATATGTTACCTTTCGTTGTAAGGTGGAATGCTTTCGAAGTCTCGCTTCCTTCTGGCTGAACGTCAACCACTGGTGGGTCGTCAAGACCATTAGACCCTTGATACAAAGTTTCAGTTTCTGTGAGAGAAACGTTTTGCTCTGTTGATTCACTTGTTCTTTTAAGTGCTGCTTCCCGTAATATCTTGTCAAAGTGAGTTTTCAGATGTTTCTTCGTTGCAGAAGTTATTTTAAGAACACCACCTTGAGAAATTCGAGCAAGACACACATTACAAATTGTGAAATTAGCATTCAATGGTCAATTTTAAAATGAATTCTATCGTTCAGGATTTGACTGAATCCTGGATCCAGCGCTAATTCTGTTCACTGTTACTGCTATCACTGTGTGTGTTATTCATCTTTACTGCTTACTATAACACATTCACTAAATTCCGATTCGGATATATCATCACTATCATCAAAAATTTGGCATATTTCGTCCTCTGTCAATGTCCGATCCACCATATTTGTTTACTATAATTCTGATGGTCGCCGAGGGACAGCTTACAAGCTACACGGCCTTCCAAATAATAGTTTTAAAGGTTGCCTGCTTCGCAATATCAAAATTCCATGACATTCCTCGAGCAACCAACAGATGGCAGCACCAAATAGGAATGAATAATTAGTCGGGGCGGAGACGAGCAGTAGATACAATATGATGTTGGGGCTCACTTGACATACGACCTGAAAGGGAAATTCGTTGTCGGGGCTCCCAGGACTGACGAGGGGTAAGGGTTGGTAAGAAAGTAACCGAGAGATAAAAGTCACTGTGCTATATAAACGTAGATTGACTATGGATGAACTCCTTGCACTTTGCACAAGACCTAATGCTTCTTCTTCCTGGCGTTGTTCCCAATTATTTTTTGGGGTCCACCACTCTGCACCTCGCTCTCCATTTGTTGTGGTTTGCTGCATCTATAGGACGAAGATCTACGATGCGCATATCATGTAGGATATCCATCCAACGCCTTTTTGGTCGTCCTGGAGGTCTTTGTCCATCAGGCTCGAGAGCAAGTGACTTCCTTACAATGGACTCTGTATTTGCTCGGGCTACATGCCCATACCAACGCAACCGAATCTCCCTCATTTTGGCTGGAATAGGGGCAATTCCAAGAGTATTGCGGACATCTTCGTTCTTAATATGATCGAGCCGTGTAATTCCCAAGGACCATCGTAGCATCCGCATCTGCATTGAGTGCAAGGCTTGTTCATGTTTCTTTGTATTAGGCCAACATTCAGCTCCATACAAAGCAACAGGGCAGACGACTGTTTGATGGATCTTAGTTTTGAGGCGCAAAGGGATCTTGCTGTCACAGAGAACGCCTGTGACCTGGCGCCACTTCATCCATGCAACATTCACTATTGCACGGGCATCCGAGACTGTGTCACCATCAGGTCTCACAACGGAGCCAAGGTATCGGAGATGTGAAGCCTTTGGTAGTGGGGTGCCATCTACTATGATGGTCCCATCTGTCTGGGAACCACATTCAAGGTACTCAGTCTTAGTAAGGTTGAGCCATAGTCCAAATTCACAGAGCCTCGCATTCCAGAGGTTGACCAAGTGTTTAGATCATTACGGGTCTCGCTTGCAAGCATGACATCATCGGCGTACAGTAATGTCCATGGTGGTTGCCTCTGCAAATCAGCAATCACTGTATCCATACATAGGATAAACAAGAGTGGAGATAGTGCAGATCCCTGGTGAACCCCAACTCGAATATCGAACTGTTTGGTGAGGCCAGCAGCACTGCGTACAGAGCTAGTTGTATTACTGTAGAGGAGTTGGACCCAACGCACATAAGCTAATTCTGTGTATTAAACTTTCTAAGCAGCAATGTGCTTTGAACCACTCAGTGAGATTCTCTTACGTCGTGATGTCAGCACCCTGCTAGTGTGTCCACTATACGTGGACCAATCAGAGTTGATTAAAAAAAGAATGGGAAGATGCGAGCGGTCTAATCGAGCTGGCAAGTTCAACTTGAGAAGAATTTCTAAATATGTGTCCCTGTCAAGCAGAAGGCCATATGTAATTTTTATTGCAAATTGTTCTACAGGTTTCAAGATGCTATATTGGAGTGCAGTGGCTCCAATCCAAGCCAATGAACAATAGTCCAGGGTCGGACGGATGAAAACTTTATACTTATTAAGAACTTGGAGTGAAAGGAGAGCTACCCGTAAGCTTGACCTATGGGCCACTTCTTTGATATGGGGGTGGCAAAAGAGCTGATGATGAAGAGTGACCCCTAAATACACTGCTTGGCGGGAAGGAGTGATGGCTTCTATGAAGACAGAAATACGATAAGGTGAATTTGTTAATGGTAGTGAATAGGAACAGAGTTAAAGAGGATGAGTTGGGTTTTATTCGTATTTACAGTGAGATCTCATTTGGAAAAGCAGGCAAGAAGTGTATTTAGATAGGTTTGTATTCGGTGAACGAGACTGGTGAGAAATTATTAGACAGGAATAATATACACTAGTGTCCAAAAGTTAAGCATAATTACTAAACAAGGCCATACCGCCTGACAGAAATGTCAGACGGATTGCTGAACAAACGGAAACTGAATCACGCACCTTATGTCACACAACTTGTCCTAAAAAACAGTGTCGGAAAGGTTCTGATAGCTAAGGTACACCTTTGACAACAACTAACAAAACTTGGCAATGCCTTCCACAACAAAATATGCTGTTAATAGGGTGTATGGTTACCCCTAACAACCACACATGCTTCGCAGCGACATGGTATGCTCTCTATTAGAAGGTCCAAGAGCTCTTGTGGCAGTCGATCTTATTCCTCTGAAAGGGCAATGCGAAGGTCTTGGAGGGTCCTTGTTGAAGGCTGACGGGATGCAATTCGCCTCCCCAATGCATCCCAGGCATGTTTTATAGGATTCAGATCCACAGACCTCGCTGGCCAGTCCATGCGATGAATGTCTTCCCCAGCCAGAAATTCATCCACCAGAGCAGCGCGGTGCGGTCGGGCAATATCGCCCATTAATATGAAGTCTGGACCAACTGCACCTCTGAAGAGTCGAACATATGGCCTCAGTACCTCATCCCTGTATCTCCGAGCGTTCACTGTGTTCCTCTGTGCTGGAGTGAGCGGGACGCACACTGCTGGATGTCTGGCAAACAGCCCTGCTGTTCTGAGCCTCCGGTACACAGTTTGCCAGGAAACGGCAGCCCCTGAGATGGCTGCAAGTTCCGCCGACAATTGTCTTGCAGGTGCGCTCTGATTTCGTTGGGTGGTTAAGGCCGCATATCGGTCCTGCTGTGGGGAGGTTACTCTTGGTCGACCTGGTAGTGGCCGATGACCGACATCTCCTGTGTCTCGAAATCGTCTCCGAAGTCTGGAAATGACACTGTGTGGCACGTATAAGGATAAGGCAACTTCAGTCTGTGTCTGGCCTGCGTCCATGTGGCCGAGTATTCTACACTGCAAAACCGTGTCCAAATGGCGTTGTTGCGCCATTATATTGTCACGTTCACCATGAGGCTACACTCCGCACACGATAACAGGGCAAACACGACTGAGGGAATATGGGGCGCAGACACTGGTTGTGTTTACCTTGCGATTATGCCGCTCGTCAAAGCAGGGAATACTCCTTTCCTATACAGAGCGAGCACGTAAGGTTGGTAGGTGCATATGTCGTACGATTTGCGGTCTATTTCCTGTTGCCCTGCTTATTTGTAACTTATGCTTAACTTTTGGACACTAGTGTAGCTGTGTTGTCGGCAAATTGTAATAAATGGGGAAACTCATTGGGTTGGGGCATATCGTGCACATAGATGATATTAAGAAGGGGAGAGATAGGGGAACCTTGTGGAACACCCGAGCAGGGTGAAGACGCACAAAGATGCAGAGCGGAGATGTGTGAATGCCCATCTGTCCAGCAAATAGTTACTGAGCATACACAATCGTAGATGCACCGACATCGTCCCCAAAGTTCATTGGGAACAGTGATAGTAACAGGCCTTCTCTTCAAAGTACTCAGACCCTGCTATCGGTAGAGAACCTTGAAGAAAAGGACTCTAGACTGGGGAGTGAAAGTGTGGGTCAGACTCAAGAGGACATGTGCCCGTGAGGGAGAAACAAGATTCAAAGATAAAGATATAATGTATTAAATAAATGAATGGTACAGCCAAAACCGTAACCAAAGACAACACCAAGAAGTTCCAAGCCAGAGCCGTCTCCAGAAAACCGATGCAGATATCACAAGAGGAAAGAAAGAGGAGATCAGAGAGAATGAAGAAGTATTGGGAGAAAAGGAGAGCACAAGCATCTAAGAAGTGATTGATCTGACGTACCCCAAAGTAGGTGATTCGAGAAGAAGAAGAAAGAAGAAATGAGGGTAACAATACAAAACAAATACACCAAAAGGCATAAATAAAATATTGGAGCAATTCCCTAGTACTAACTTTACGATGGTGCTCAGATTGGCATGTCACCTGGGCCACGTGGTGTGGTGTCTGAGGCCGAACCAAGCAAAGGAAAAACACTACAACCACACAAGCAACAAGTAATAATGCAAAATCCTGATCAGGTCAAACCATGAAAGGGCATTAAAAAACACGAACAAGTTCATAATAAACCAGCCTGATCAGGGCAAACACATGAAAGGGAAGGAGGAATAGTTACACGTCAATTACATACAAAGGGCCAGACACCAAACCGGACTGCCCCCTTGGTCATCCTCAATCAAGAGTCCATGAGCACAAAAGAATAACGGGCTGTTACCACAGCACTTAAAATCAAATATCTAATAATGAAATTACAGTACACAACAAATATTTAAAAACAAACAAATACAGCACTGACATGTATAACTAAAATGTTCAAATGTTTTTTCCCAAACTAAATCTTCTTCTTCTTCTTCCTAGCGTTTTCCCGCTGCTGCAGGGTCCGCTGTTTTGGTCTTGGCTCGCCATTTTGCACGATCTTGGGCATCATGAGGTCTTAGATTGAGAGCCTTCATATCCGCATTTGCTGTATCATGCCAGCGCTGTTTTGGGCGCCCACGTGGACGGTGCCCATTAACTTCAAAGGAGAGAGCGGAATTGGCAACAGTTCCAGGTGCAGCACGCAAGACGTGGCCATACCATCGAAGCCGTTTTTCCCGTGCCTTCTCAGTGATGGGTGCAACTCCTATTTGCTGGCGAACAGAGTCATTCTTTATATGATCTAGGAGTGTGATGCCCATCGACCAACGGAGCATACGCATTTCCATGCTATGTAATTGGCGCTCCGTAGCTTTGTCAGCTGGTCGACATTCAGCACTGTACAAAGCAACAGGACGTACTATCATGCGGTATATTTTGGACTTAAGGTATAGTGGCATCCTTCTGTCGCAGAGTACGCCTGTAACTTCCCTCCATCTCATCCATGCAGCCTTTATCCTACTTCGCACTTCATCACCTATCTCACCATCAGCTTGTAGGCGAGATCCTAGATACCTGAAGCTTAAGGTCTTCGTCAATGTCTCTCCATCAACTTGGATGGATCCGTTGGTTGGGACAGTTTCAAGGTATTCGGTCTTCTTTTTGTTCAGTCGAAGACCGTATTGTGAGAGACGGCTGTTCCAATTTTCAACTTGACGCTGCAATCCTATCCTGGTGGTATCAGCAAGTGCGACATCATCAGCATATAAGAGTGTCCAAGGGACATTCCTTTGCAGATCCCGTGTGACTGTGTCCATGACTAGGACAAAGAGCAATGGGGACAGTGCAGATCCTTGGTGTACACCGACTTTCACTGGGAAGCTCTCCGAGGTGCCAACAGCACAACGTACACAACTTGTGGTGTTTGTGTATAGCATCTTGATCCAGCTGATAAGCATTTCTGGTACACCATGGTTACGAAGTGCATACCAGATCACACGATGTGGAACACGGTCGAAAGCCTTTTCAAGATCAAGAAAGGCGATATGCAGTGGCTGTTGTTTCTCGCGATGCTTTTCGATGAGCATTCTGGCAGCGAAGATTGCATCAGTTGTTCCCGCACCCTTGACGAAGCCGCACTGGTTGGTACTAATACTGACGATGTCCCGCAGTCGTCGATCAAGGATTCTCTCAAAAATCTTCATTGTGTGCGACAGGAGGCGAATTGGACGATAATTTGTACATTCTGCTGGATCACCTTTTTGTTTAAAGATAGGTACAGTGATGCTTGTAGCCCAATCACTGGGAACAGTTCCAGAGTCAACTATGGCATTGAAAAAGTTGGTCAGCCAGTTGATCGCGGGTTCTTTTAATTCCTGCAACTTCCAGAAGTCTGCCGGCAGGTCATCTGGTCCTGGTGCTTTTTGATTCTTCATACTCCTAATGGCACTGGTGACTTCCTCAGATGTGATGTGTGAGATAGGACCTGCTGTTGGAGTACCTTCTGGAATAGAGGGATGTGGGAACTCAATGTTGGAAATCTCTTCAAAGTGTTGTTGCCAACGTTTGAGGATATCCTGTTTGTCTTGTAAACGTTGACCATCTTTGCCTTTTATGCACACATAGTGCTCAATATCCTGTACTGACTTTGTTCTAGCTTTGGTCAGCCTGAAGATAGTTTTCTCTCCTTCCTTTGAGTCCAGTGTTGTATACAGGTCATCATAGTGACTGCACCTAGCTTCAGCAACAGCTTTCTTAGCCTCACGTTTGGCTATGGCATACCTTTCCCTGTTCTCTAGAGTCTTTTGTGAGACCCAGTTTCTGTATGCCTTCCTTTTTTCATGCACCTTTTCTTGCACTTGGGGTGTCCATAGCCACGTTTGTTTATCAATTCGGTGGGAGCTAGGTTTTGTTGTACCCAAAGTTGCTGTGGCGGTTTCAGTGACAGATTTACAGAATGTAGTCCAGGTGTTGTCTATCGCATTCAGGTCGATGGGAGGAAAATTTATACTGCCTGCTAAAGTCTCCTTTTGGTCTTTAAGCTTCCACCACTTGATCTTCTCAAGGACATTTATCCCTCTGCCTCTACGATGTTTAGAGATCCTTAAGTCTGCCGTTAGCAACTTATGTTGAGGGGCTACACAATCATATGGTATGACCTTCACATCTGATACTAGTCGGAGATCACGGTGTCGAACAAGGATGAAGTCAATTTGGCTGCTGTAGTCACCACTGGTGTAGGTGATGAGGTGGTTTATGCGCTTTTTGAAAAACGTATTACCAATAACCAAGTCATTCGCCTCGGCGAAATCCAAAATTTGTGTTCCATCATCATTCCGGGTACCATAGCCATTACCACCGTGGCAGCTATAACCGTCCTTGGTATGACCAACATGACCATTAAGATCACCACAGAGAAGTGGAAACTCATCTTGAGGACATGCTGAAACATGAACTTGTAGCTCTTGCCAAAACTGTTCCTTTTCTAGCTTATCACAGCCAGTTTGTGGTGCATATGCTGAGAAGACACGAAGCCGAGAAGATGCAATGTCGATTGTAATTGACATAAGGCGGTCTGAATAGCGCTGAACCTCAGCAACTCGGTCTCTCAGGCTGGCACAAACGATGACAGCAACACCATTTCTGTTGGACGTACCATGGTAGATCAGTTTATAGCCATCTCCGATGTCACGAGATTTTTGCCCCTTCCAGCGTGTTTCTTGTACACATGCAATGTCCACTTTCCGTTCTTTCAGCATCGCTGCTAGTTCACGGCTGCGTCCAGTAAGAGTCCCAATGTTGAGCGTGGCGATGCGTAAATTTTGTCTGCTTTGGACTTGCTTCTTTAACTGGTTCCGCCCTTGAACCAGTAGCCCTTGTCCATTTGTCGCGGCGGTCAGGCGAGGCCGACGCGCGTCGCTTCTGGGGACGCCCTAGCATTATCCGACAAAATTGACGTAGACATGATCCATGGGTTGCGACAGAGTTACCGACCGGCTTGTCGCCACAGCCTGGCGTCGGGCATTTTAGAGCTACTGCCAGCAGGAATTTGGGCCGCTCCTAACATGGAGAACAGACGCCCTTTGCAGCCGCTCGATCCGAGTCAGACGCTGCTAAAAATAGTTCATCCACCTTCTTCGTCGTTGGGACTCGAAGTCTTCATCCGGCGTTGAAGCTGTTGACCATTTTACTCTTCCCCCTCCTCCTTTCTAAATGTGTACGAATTAATTGAGAAAGCACTTAATAGTTCATATGGCTCTTTACTTTGATTCGGTTGGTTCCCGGGGCCAGCATGGTCCCCAGGAACCACACAGTACGTTTGTCTAGTTCAAAAGACCAGCGATGAAGACCCAGCATAAAAATCAGTTCACACACACTCGGACAGAACAGAGAGTTGGGGAACACAGAGTACCAACAGTACTTAAGGAAAATATCCAAGGGCAAAGAGTCGCAGAATAATGAAATGATATGTTCGGTTTTGGCAATATATGTTTCTAGCAGATGTAACGAGCTATTGCGTCAGTACAGAGGCTTCTCGAAAGTTCTCTTGCAACATAGCGTTTCCCACGGACAAGCCATGGTTTAAGAAGTTAGGCGCCTAACTCGGCAAAAGTTCAGGCTACAGGGGTGTCCAGGGCATGGCTCCAGACGTAGAATAGCGAGGGTTCATGCCTCGAAGGTTGAAGCGATGTAAGGTAACGGTGCACCTGTTACAGTATAGGGAAGGTAATGCCAAACGAGGTCGTAGGCCTTCTCCAAATCTGGTAATATGGGAAGTAAGAAAGCTAGTAAAATGATAAAGTTGGGATTGAGTAGAGAATTTGTGTCAAAAACTTCCATGGGAGGGGGAAATGTTCTTGGAATAAAGTTGGGAAGCAAGAGTAAGCTTCAAAGAGTTTGGAGAAGACTGACAGAAGGCTTATGGGCTGATATGAAGAAAGAAGAGACAGAGTTTAGCATATTTAAGGAAAGGGAATAATTTTGGCTGTCTTCCAATGAGAAAGGAAGTTACCAGTGTAGATGAGTGTAGTTCATGGCTAGGTAATGAAGAAAGATAGGAGAAGCTAGTTTGATGCGTTAGTAAGACCCCAAGGGCCATAGGCCTATTTCATCTTTTATTTAGTTGGAAACTTATGTCATCGGCATTGATGGACTGGTTTAGTGGTGAATCGGGATCTTTGGTCAGGAGATGGTCAAAACAGGTGGTCAGAGGAGGAAGGTTTGGATCAGTTGCTTGCTCACGGTCTTATAGTCTGCGTAGTTGTCTGATTTTAGGCGTATTACTGTAGACGTTAGTGAAGTAGTCAGCAAAATTGTCGTATTTACTTTGGTCGGAAAATGGGTGACCACTTGGCTCTCTGATAGGATACAAGCATTCCAGGGTATTCTGCCCAGTAAGAGATTTGAAACTTCTCCAGATAAGCCAAACTGTAGTTTCCTATGATAACTTCAAACAAGCATCATTGCACCCCATGTTCTTGGAAGCTTTAATATAGTCGTTGGTTTTGTCGATATTGTGTCAGTAGGCCCTATAATAGTGCCGGGAGAGGTGCAGAAGAAATGAACCACATTGAGGTGGATGTACCACCAATCAATGGACAGGAAAAAGGGGACAGAAACACAGATAAAGAACGAACACAATAACAGACAGGAGCAGGTGGGGAAGAGATAAGAACACACAGCTGACTTCAAAGGTGGGTATTCTCACCATCAATCCAATCAATAGCTCTTCAATGGAGCAGCAATACCAGCAATACTATCACCACTCTGCATTCCACACAACAATGTACAGTACAGTATGGATATTTCTACAAAAGAACAATTGGAAATATGATTATTTTTGTAATGACTTACTTGTTCTAAATCAGAGTCCAGGAGGGCAAGAAGAACGTGGTCAACTGTTAACATTTGTTCTTCTCCCCCAAATTGAGCAATACAACGAATGGCATGAAAACTAAGATCAAAGATTTTAACAGTAGGCTCTGTGTACAAAAGAACTGCAGCCATGTACTGGTACCATGTCTCACAGCAGTTCTTCACCACTTCAAATCCTTGCTTATCTCCAGCAAGAATCTGAAAGAAGAAGAAAATGATAAAAAGTGAAGAACATATCAGAGCAAGTAGAGCAAGTCATTCACAAAGAAATACCACCAACTGCTGACATACACAGGCAGTAGGAAGACAAAATCAAATTGTGATTGACCAACAAGAGCACTGGAAATGTAGTTCTTAGGTTTGTAAGAAGAAATGTTTGGTAACTTGGGGTATCTTGGTCATCAGCACCATTGTACTTGGATAAGTATTGAATTTGTCAGATAACCTGTGTTTCTATAGTGTCTGTAATAGTGATGAAAAAATATCCTATTGAATAAAATACAGCCGAGTTAATACATTAGTTATTTAGTAAGTATTCTTGGTCAGTTGACATTTTCACTTATACTTCATAAATCTAACAAATGCTTTTTAAACAGGTCAGTTCAGGAAAATACTACTTGTACAGTCGCATAATCATAAATCATCAGATCTCTTAAGACGTGCAATATGACAAAATTTAACTTTGGGTTCTATTTTACAACAAAATAAGATAATTGGTTAGTAAAATAACATTTAACAGTTGAGGAATTTGAACGTACACCAAAGAATATGGATAGAAGAATTACGAATTAATTAATTAATAAATATTTTTGGCTATTTTACACTGAAGAGGAAATCAGTGTTGCAAATCATTAAACCAAAGAATATTCATGGATTCCTTGCATAGACATAGATATTGCACCTTTTAAAATGGAGCAACATGTATCAAATGAAATAACGGGAGATACATGCCCTAAGCATACAACTTCTTATCAATATCTTTGTTCTTGCTGGTCTCCAACTTTATCACAAGTTAAATTAAAAAAGAGCTATTTGAAAGGAGGACATCTTTAATTCACAAAGAACAAGGTACACAAAGAAAACATCTGAATGTCAAAGACCAAAGACATCAAAACTCGAAGACCAAAGACTTCAATCATCACATCCTCCCACCTAAGCTAACTGAAATGGTATGAAGTTAGCTTACAATATGCACAAAAACAGAAACAATTAACTTACCCAAACAACTAGAAACACATGGAAATTAAGACATTTTAAACAAGAATCAAATAACAACTGTACACACTGCAGTAAAGCAAACACAAACTTCAAGTTCTCAGTCCAAGTATCTTTTAGGTAACACAACAGTTCTTCCACTTCGTGTCACAGTTATATTGGCACCATCCTTTTTGGAAGTTGGTGGTGTCTTCACTTTCAATTGTAGCAGTTCCTCAATAGGCATGACACTTTCACTTTTAGCCTCAAGTATGGGGTAGATCCTCTGAATGGGTCGAAGTAGCTCTCCAGAGGCTGTTTTCAATTTGATAAGTCGAACTGTGCCCTCTTTATCTGGTAACAAGTCACTCACAGTAGACAGAGGCCAGTCTAACCGTTTATCACCGTCATTCCCAACAAGAACCACGTCACCAATATTAACATTAGGAAACTCTTTACCTTTGCTTCTCTGTACGAGCTGACCAAGGTACTCATTACGGAAATGTCTCCGCAAATCTTCCTTAATTTTGGCACGATACTTCAGTCTTTGTTCCAGATTAGTCGACTCAATCACATCACACTCGGGCATTCCTGCTTGCCTGATGTCTTGAATGAACATTGCTGGAGTAATGGGTGTGGGTTGTAGGCCATCTGAATCCAATTGGTAGGTGAGTGGACGAGAGTTCAGGACACACTCACAATCACACAACACAGTTTCCATCTCTGGATAAGACAGAGATGATCGACGGAGCACCTTTCTCAGCAACTCTTTAGTTAAGCCAATTAGTCTCTCCCACCAACCACCCCACCAGGCAGCTGTAGGAGGATTAAATTTCCAGTCTATTCTTTCCACTGAACAATACTCCAACACTTTGTCCCAATCAATTTTCCAAAATGCATTTTTGGCACCTGTGAAATTAGTCCCATTGTCACTAAAAATTCTAACAGGTCGACCTCTCCGGGCAACAAATCGTCTTAAAGCTTGCAGAAAACTGTCAGTTGATAAGGACAAAACGAGTTCCAAATGCACTGCCCTTACTACACCACAAGAGACATACCCAAGCTTTTTGATTGTTCTTGAGATAAATAGGCCCTGCCATATCTACACCTGTAATTTCAAAAGCTGCTGCTTCTCGTACTCTGTCAACAGGTAAAGGGGGTGCCGGTGCATCCAGCCTTTTGGAGTTTTGCCTCCTACAAACGATGCACTTAGACACAACGGAACGAATCGTCTTTCTCCCTCCCATTACCCAATACTTCTCTCTGAGAATTGCAAGAAGGCCTTGGACTCCCACGTGACATTGTTTCTCATGAATATGTCGAATCAGACGTTGTACAACAGGATGACTTTTGGGTAAGATCACAGGAAAACGGAAGTCCATAGAATCAGGGTGATAGGATACTTTAGTCTTCAAACGTAAAAGCCCACTTAGATCCTCAAAAGGTTGTAAAGCCGAGATGCACTTATCCGCAACACTTGAGAAACACTCACGTTGAACATATTTCCAAATTCTGACTTCAGCTTGCATTATTTCATCCACAGATAGGGAACCTTATTTCCTGACAAAATGTTGCGACTAAGAAGCTTTGCAATTGTGAATGAACCTATACATCCATGCGTTCATTCGAACCAATTTTTCGAATTGTGAAAAGTACTTAAAATACCAGTCTGAACTAAGATTCTCAGAGACATTAGACATGGAAGCCACAGTTTTTCTTCTTTCCTTAGAAATAATTTCTTCATCGTAATTTACATCCAGGGACAACAACCAACGATCAGGTGATCCGCAAAGCCATTTTGGACCCTCCCACCAAGAAGACTGTAAGAGCTTGTTCCCTGAACACCCTCTTGAAGGTAAGTCTGCTGGGTTTAAGGTGCCAGGTACAAAACGCCATTCTTCGACTTTTGTCAGTTTTCTTATTTCCATGGTGCGATTCCAAACAAAAGGAGCCCTCTGGTCTTCTCTTCGTATCCAGGCTAAGGTTGTCGACGAGTCACTCCAGAAAACAGATTGACAATCCTTCGGAAAGCTTTCCCTCACAGAGTGGTGAATTCTAGCACCAATAGTAGCCGCTAGTAACTCTAATCGAGGTATAGTCATCCTTTTTGTAGGTGCCAATCGAACTTTGGCCTGGATCAACTGAACGTTCACACCAAATTCCGTCTCTACTCGAAGAAACACAACAGCGGCATATGCTACCTCACTTGCATCACAGAATGTGTGCAAAGACCATTTGTGAACATTGCTTGATCCTGGTAACCACCTAGGAATCTTGATTTGCAAAATACTAGGCAATTTTTCCAGCCATCGTAAGAACTTTGTTTGGATTTGGCTAGGTACCTCTTCATCCCAGCTCAGTTTAAGTTCCCACACTGTCCTCAGTAAAATTTTTGGAAACAATGTAGCTGGACAGGTAAAGCCAATTGGATCAAAGACCTTGTGTGCGAACGACAGGATAATCCGCTTAGTCACCTTAGTAACACAAACATTTAAGCTACCAGGGCTAATAGTCAAGGATTCATTTCTTCTGTCCCATATGAGGCCAAGGACATTAGAAAGTTTTGTTTCTGGAGCACAGAAAGGATCAGAAAATTCCCATCCCCTAAGATCAAATTTACACTCACTCATTAGGGCCGTAGCTTCATTGACAAGTCCTTTTAGTTCCATCTCATCATCCACTGAGCTAAGAAGGTTGTCTACATAAAAGCCATCAAGTAATGTCTGAATTGTAGTTTGTGAGTACTGTGATCCTCCCTCTTCACACCTTGTAAGTGCCGTTAACAAGTGATTGTGTATTACCGCCCCAAGTAAAAAGGGACTTGGCGCTACTCCAAACACAACCCTTTTGTGTCTAAATATTACAAGATTGCCATCTTTGTCTCGCCACAAAAATCTAAGAAAATCACGATCAGAAGGATTCAGACTTATTTGCAAGAATGCCCTTTTAATGTCAGCAACCACACCAAGTTTCTTCATGCGAAAATTTAACAACAGCGAAGGAATTTGCTCGATCAAATTTGGTCCCTTTTCCAAACAATCATTTAGAAAAGGAGCGTGTTTTTCATGAGCAGAAGCGTCAAATACAGGCCTTACCCTGGTTGTGCTGTTCTCCTTCAGGACATGCCTGTGAGGAAGATAATGACCTCCCTGTTCAAGATCAGACATTGGAACCTTCTCAATCACTCCCTCATCTAGCCATTCCTCGAAAACCTGCTGGTACTCATCATAACATTGGTCACCTTTTAGTTTTTTCACAGTGTTGTCAAGTCTACTAAGTGCTGAATTCAGGTTACTTGGGAGAGCGGGGTGCCCATCCAACCATGGCAAGTGAACTTGGTATCTACCTGTATCATCCGTCGCAACAGTCTCCAAAACGTAGCTTGTAGCTCTAGCTTAGTCCTTTTTTCTGCTGGATCTGTAATTCCGATGAGATCTAACTTCCACATGTCTGCAATAGATACATCGTTGACTAGCATAGATATCACCATGAGAGCGGAATCAGTTCTTTCAGGTCTTTCAGATACCTTACCCAATACCGTCCATCCAAGACGGGTGTGTACAGCAACGAGTCCAGGGGTAAGATCTTTGACTTTTCCTGTGAACAGCTTTCCTGCTACATCAGCCCCTAGCAACAGCTCAATGGGACCTGGATGCCTACTAGTAGCCCTATCAGATAATGTGATACCTGTGCCTTTCAATTTCTCCAAGGTTTCACCATTGAGGCAAGGCAAATTGTCACAGATGTTGACCTGATCTAAAGCTTCAAGATTGCACTTGTATTGACCATCAAGACTACTTAAATATATTCTGTACCTGGTGTGGAAACAGTTATCACTTCTCTGCCCTCCAAAGAGTGAATGAACGATTTGCTCCTCACCAACAGGTTTGTATTTCATCTCTTTGGCAGTGCTTTTCAAAACATAAGATCTCTGAGATCCCGTGTCCACAATAGCTCTCACTTCTCGCTGGTGGCTTTCTCCACGAAGGATGACCTTGAGTGTTGGTAGCACAACGCCTAGGCTAAATCACATGATAAACTAGCAAGTACTTGATCCATCTGGGAAGGACTTGACTTATCAGATGCTGAAGCAGACTTGGCATTTACATTCCGTGGCAAATCAGGGCATAACAGAATCACATGTTTCCTGTCACACACTGCACATTTAGGTTTTGATTTGCATTTAGTTGAAATGTGATTCGGTTTCAGACACACAAAACAGCACTTTTTATCTTTTATTATGCTCATTTTTTCATCTATTGACATATCCCTGGCCCTGTAGCAATCCACGCTAACATGACTATTTGACTCGCAAAATATACAAGTGAAATGTGTAGTCTTACTCTCTGGCTTTGTGAGGAGCCCTAAAGCGGAGGTTTTTCTATCACAGAATTCCTTGGCTCCTTCTTGTCGTGCGCCCTGACATGTGCAGGCTTAACCTCAAATCCTGATAAAGCAAGAGAAATACGTTCATCATTTTGCACTTCAAGTTTCATAAATGTCATCAAATTTGATAGCCTACACTCTGCCTGAGTCACCTCACTACATGCTTGACTTCTCTGCCATGCCCTTAAAAAATCCTCGGGCATACAAGATTCTATCAGTGGGCACAAAATAGATGCACATTTTCCACTAGTTACTCCTAATGCTTCCAAAGACCTCATATGGCTCTCCAATTTGTCATATAATTTTCCAAGAGGTAGCCTATTGCTCTTATAATTCTGTAATACTAGGCCAAGTAAGTCTCTAATGTACACTTCTATCAGAATATCCTCTCGGCCAAACCTATTCTTTAAAGCTTCTATAGCTAAATGATAGTTCTCTGCAGAAGGTGGATAGCTACTTACAATGTCATTAGCACGTGAACCGGGAATCATTGCCTGCATGAGATACAACAACTTGTCCTCTGGTGGTATATTTGAGTCTTCTTGCACTTTCCTGAACTGGCTCCAGAAAGGAATCCATTCCCGCACATCGCCACCATACTTCCGAAACTCGATGACCGGGAGTTTGAATTTCCTAACATTAGTATGCGATATTTCACTTGCGTTACTGGTATCCACTTTTGATAACAGAGTTTCGAGGTCACTGACCTTGACCTTTATAGTTTCAAACTAATTTGTACTGGCTCACCTCATTCAAATGGGTCTCTAACTCGCCTTCCGTCGCGTCGTTCTCTAGCCGACTAAAGATTAATTGGAGGATTATCCATTTCACAAGGTCCGTATTGACGTGTACAATAACGATTCTAATGGGTTGAGGGGGTCTCCGCCCAATCAATACAATTTATTATTGACAATTAACAATTTATTGCCTCTGGGGACATGTTTCGGGCCTCATGGGCCCTTCTTCAGCCGCAAAGATTATGTACGTATTCACATCCATCATATTAATTAGACACAAATCATGCATATTTTGAGAAAAACATTAAAAGTAACACTCTAAAAGCTAATTCTAAAACATCATCTTAACCATATTATAAAAAACAAAAACAAGTACAGCTAGAAGTGACACATGTGGTCTTAGTGACCTTCTTAATGTTTTGATCTGGTATGATGCCCTATTCAAAGTGCTATTCTTCTTCTTCTTAGACCACAAAGGATCACTTTACCCAACCATTAGTTCGTCGACTTGTAGGAACTGTACGAGCCTTGCGGTCCTCCCAGTACTTCTTCATGCGTATTGATCGTCTTGCCCGTTCTTCGGCGGAAAGTATTCTTGTAGGAATTTTCTTCTTTGTGAGTGGAAAATGAAACGTCATATTTTTAAGTGCTGTAGTTAAACTTTTCTTATTTGCAGCATCTTCTGTTGTTAGGCCAATTTCTTTTAAGTCCTCTCTGATTTCTTTTAACCATCGGCATCCAGTTGTTGTGTTTTTTGAAGCAAGATTGTACTGCACTAGTTGTTTTAGAAGACGTGAATCTGGCATTCTCATGATGTGCCCAAAGAATCCTAGTCTTTTCTTTCGCATGGTATCAGTAATGGGTTCTAGGTTGTTATAGACCATATTGTTAGGTATTATTCGCCATTGCCCATCTTTTTTATATCCTTTATTGATACAAGTTCTTCCAATTCGCCTTTCGATCTTCTGTAATCTGTCGGTTTTAGAATGTTCATTTAGATGGAATAATGTTTCTGCTGCATATGTGGCTTCCGGTTTTATGACTGTATTGTAATGTTTAATTTTTGCATTAATTGATAAGCATTTCTTTTTGTAAGTTTCCCATGTTAATTTTTGTGCCCTAGATAACTTGTTGGTTCTTATTTGAATTGACGCTTTCTCATTTAAATTGTTTGTTATTAGCTCTCCTAGATATTTGAATCGTGTTACAATTTTAATTTTTGTATCATTAATTTGTATTTCCTTTAATGGTGTTGGTTTTTGTGGCATGATTTCTGTTTTTTCGAATGATATCTTAAGGCCAATTTTATTTGCAATTGTCTGAAGCTCTGATATCTGTGTTTTGGCTTCCTCTAAATCTTTCGCCAATAATGCTATGTCGTCTGCAAAACCAAGACAGTTTGTTTGAATTTTTCTCCCTATTTTTATATTTGGAGGGCATTTCTTAGACCATTCTCGCATTACCATTTCCAATGCACAATTAAATAGTAATGGTGATAAGCCATCACCCTGTCGTAAACCGGTTGTGACCTCAAATGGGTCAGAGAATTCACCTCTGAATTTAACTTTTGATTTGGTGCCTGTAAGAGTTAGTTTTATGAGATTTGTCAATTTGCGGTGTAATCCCATGTGTCTTAGAATTTTTAATAAAGATTCTCTATGAATACAAAGTGCTATTAAAATATTTATTTAAAATGTTTAAAAATATTTGGAGATAATTAGAAGTTGACCAATGGGCTTATTGGCTCTCCATTGTAATTCGGCATCCTATTTTTCAGCCAATCTTCATGTTTTGGCTTGAGAGTATATTTTGAACCAAAGCTGGACTGTTGTCTTTCCGGCCTTTTTCTTTAATGCTGGATTGGGTAGAGACCAGGCCCCGGGCTAAGGTGATAGACGCCCTGGGCAAATGGGCTACTGGCGCCCTTTTTCTCATTTATGTGTTATAAAAATAGCATAATAGTTTTTTTTTTACAAACTACTACGTTACTAATATTGTATCACAGGGAATAATAAGAAAAGTAAGACGTTCATACAATTTTGTAGCCATTTATTGATACATTAATAACACTAAAAAACAAGATTAAAAATTCAAAAGTTAAATTTTAGAAGTACAATATACAGAAACATTTCAAATCAAACCATTGAGCTTAGGAAGTTGACAAGATCACGCAGCGCATGCGCCAGTTGTAAATCCATGAGTATTGTCAACAGCGTCAACCGTGCATCACTGCCTACATTGTTGCCAAAACTAGTATTCTTAACAGATAATACTGATTATAATATAATACTGTATTATAATATAATCATGATTAAACATAAATACTACGAATGCATGTGATACTTTTATTTTATATTCACGAAAATTATAGTTATTTTATCCTACTTTCTAAAGATTTCCATGTCATACTTATTTTTAATGTTGAGATTGATGGGTCACTATTTCTGCCTTCAGCGTCACCTAAATTTAGTCGCCCCCTAAAATTTGGCACCCTGGGCAAATGCCCAGTATGCCCGTTTATAGTCCGGGGCCTGGTAGAGACATTACAACCTTGTGATGAAACATCAATCGGAACCTATGAAGGGGTGAACCAGCCAAAGGGTATGTCAGCTGTCCAAACTATAAAGAGATAATAATGGGTCTTAGAAAGAATGAATGCGTCAGAAAAACGAGGGATGAAACGAAAATGTATAGTGATAACTTACTAAGCTCGAATTGAAGGTATAACTGACTGTCAGCCTTCCTACCTGGAGGCTGTAATGGGAAGAAAAAGAAGTAACATTATAGTCGCCTACACGGATGAACATGTGAGAGGATGACTCAGGCGCCGGATTGCTTACCTTTACTTAAGCTGTTTGGAGGTTCAGAGAGTACTGTGTCTGACGGCACGTTGCTGTGTGAACTGAGCTGGCCCGACCTTGTAGCAGGTCAGGAACTGGAAGGAGGGGAGGGGGAGGGAGGAGATGTGTGTGGGGGTAATGATTGACTTGTTGCAAAGCGGAGTATGTCTTAGGTTTGTGGCCTAATTGGCAGGCTATGTGTGAGGGGCGGGGTGTTGACGTGGGGGAGGAGAGATAAACAAGGAAGCTGACGAACGGATCTGAGCTTCAATAATTATGTTTGTATTTTGACTGCTATGATTGTTGTAGCGACGGAAAAATTTATAAATATTTTCAAAAAGTATGTTAGCATCGAAATTGATTTCGTTTAGATTATGCATTGGATTGGTGCGCTGTGCGTTATCTCTTTCAATTTGCTCCAATTTGCTTCAATTCGAGCTTAGTAAGTTATCACTATACATTTTCGTTTTATCCCTCGTTTTTCTGACGCATTCATTCTTTCTAAGACCCATTATTATCTCTTTATAGTTTGGACAGCAGACATACCCTTTGGCTGGTTCACCCCTTCATAGGTTCCGATTGACGTTTCATCACAAGGTTGTAATGTCTCTACCCAATCCAGCATTAAAGAAAAAGGCCGGAAAGACAACGGTCCAGCTTTGGTTCAAAATATACTCTCAAGCCAAAACATGAAGATTGGCTGAAAAATAGGACGCCGAATTACAATGGAGAGCCAATAAGCCCATTGGTCATCTTCTAATTATCTCCAAATATTTTTAAACATTTTAAATAAATATTTTAATAGCACTTTGAATAGGGCATCATACCAGATCAAAACATTAAGAAGGTCACTAAGACCACATGTGTCACTTCTAGCAGTACTTGTTTTTGTTTTTTATAATATGGTTAAGATGATGTTTTAGAATTAGCTTTTAGAGTGTTACTTTTAATGTTTTTCTCAAAATATGCATGATTTGTGTCTAATTAATATGATGGATGTGAATACGTACATAATCTTTGCGGCTGAAGAAGGGCCCATGAGGCCCGAAACATGTCCCCAGAGGCAATAAATTGTTAATTGCCAATAATAAATTGTATTGATTGGGCGGAGACCCCCCCTCAACCCATTAGAATCGTTACTCTAGCAGACTTTCGAATATTTCTTCGTCCTTTTGGTTTATGGTAAGCATACTGTCTTCAAAGACCCCGAATTGACTACCACGTGTTCGGTATAGAAAAGCTTCCCCAATGTTACGTACTGCGTGGTGAACACGCGTCTTAAAACTGCTCTAGACTTTTTAATCTTCTCCATAACTGATAAACTGAAGTAACACACTCAAGAAACATAAAACAAATTTTCCCACGGTTGGACGCCAAATGTTCTTGCTGGTCTCCAACTTTATCACAAGTTAAATTAAAAAAGAGCTATTTGAAAGGAGGACATCTTTAATTCACAAAGAACAAGATACACAAAGAAAACATCTGAATGTCAAAGACCAAAGACTTCAAACGTCACATCTTGGTGGCCATGTGGAAAAAGGCAACCTACAGTGAGTCCATAAAGTATTCGTACACCGTTCCATCTCCGGATTATCTCACTAGCGACGACGTTCAAACACAACATTGTACCGTTTGCAGTATGGCACAGATCATTTATTGCCTAAGATAAACAATACAGCTGGGAGAGGAAAAATTCTAAAACAAAACATCACATTGTAAGCAGGCAAATTAAGTATTCGTACAGTCCGAGTCCATACCATAGATCATCATTTTCACAGCCTAGAGTCACACATTTAATACTTTGTCAGGTATCCATTGGTCTTGATTACTGCCTCAAGACACCTGGGCATGGAATTCACCAATTTGGCTGTCAAAGATGGAGGAATCTTATCCCATTCTTCTTGCAGTGCAGTCTTCAGGTCATTTTTGTTGGAAATTACCCTCTTCCTGATTTGTTTCTCCAGATAGCTCCACAAACGCTCAATCGGGTTGAGATCAGGGAGTTGTAAGTTGTTTGGGGCAATGTACAGCAACCACATCCGTGTATTGATAGCAGTGTGCTTAGGTTCGTTGTCATGCTGAAAAACAAATTTGTTTCCTAATCCCAGTTTAGCAGCACTAACATGGAGATTTTGCTTCAGAATGTCTATGTACATTTTGTGGTCCATTATGCCGTCAATGAAGTGCAGATTCCCCACACCAGTGGTGCTCAGGCACAGAACCACCACCATGCTTTACTATGGGCAACAGATTCTTGGGTTCTAGTTCTGCATTCTTTTGCCATTACACCTATTGGCAGCCGTCAGGTCCAAACATGTTATACTTGCTTTCATCTGAGAAGATCACGCACTGCCACGTCTCAGGAGGGTCGCCCGGTGCTGGCGAGATAATCCCGAGATGGAACGGTGTACAAATACTTTATGGACTCACTGTAATAAGGTTTTTATCCATATTTTTGGTGAAAATTCAAAGCCCACAACAGCTAAATGTTAATTTATTAATTGTTATTTTGTTGTAAATTAGTATCCGAAGAGGAAGTTCGCCATATACCATGTCTCAAGCGGTGCAATAATTTATGATTACTCAACTGTGCATTAAATAGACAATCAAAGGGAAAATAAAGACAGAAACATTAAAAAGATCAAGTACAATGGCAAATAGGTGGGAACGGTGGGAGGAACAGTCGAATGAGAAAAACATAATCATTCTAATGTTAAGGTCAAGTTCCAAATCCATACAAACAGGAAAAGAAGACTGAAACAGTAAAAAAAGATAACAACAGGACATAAAGTAGGAACACATAGGACAAACATGGATGGAGAAATGAACCATGTTAACGTTATATAGCAAACAAGGTGGATATACAATCAATCATCAATCGACAGTGAAAGGAAAGTAACATGAATGCAGGTCAAACACAATGACAGGCAGGTGAGGTGGAGATAAAAAGAAAAACACACAAAAAAGATAGGAATATTCTCCACAGACCGACACACTGCTGTCTTAAAAGCTGGGTATTCACACCATGAATTCACTTACTAGCTCTTCATTGCTACAAGCTTACTCAAGTCTCCCAGAGGGGCAGATGACGTCGCTGTTCCACCACTTAAAACAATAACAATACAATGCAAGTCTCCTAGTCTCTTTAAGAGAACAGGAAGCAACCAATTCTTCGGTCACTAAAAACAGTGTAGCAAGTGAAGAGATCTTCAGTCTTGTAGTAAATAGTACAGGAAAAAGGAAAACCTGGACCAGCTTGCAGAGTGCACACGCATTGCTTTTACATTGAAGAGGTAATCAATGTTGCAAACCCAGGTTTTTGGAATACAGCCAGAATCACCACAGAAGTTTCATCAGTGGATCAACAGTAGTGATCCTAAGATCGTGGGATTCATTCCCAGCCAAGGAAGTTAGATTTTTGGAGGGCAGGATTAATCCATAGCACTATGAGTTGTACGATGTTAGCTCGTAAAAGAACTCTGGTATCACATTTGGTGATTTCAAGATAAAATTAACATTTTCACCCAACACAATTCTGGTTTCACTGCTAGGTATAGTACCCGCAAGAAGAGCTTGCCGAAACTCAACGATGCGCAGAGACCAAAATCAATCGGCATAGTTTAATGCTCATTGCGGGGCTCCTGTGCATCCCACGAATGCCGATTACCGGGCTCACTGCTCACTCCATTCTTCAACCATGCGGGCTCGCTGCGAGATGCGGTCTACAGCTGTAATTTAGGTGTAGTGTGCAAGGAAGAAGCAAACAATATAGGCTAATTAAGGTATAGGTTACTGTGTCCTGTCTAAGGTAATAACTACTGTGTAAGGCATTACATACATGCGCTGAGATCTCACAGTTTAGCATGCCAAGCCTCCGGCTGGGCAGACGGTCCGTTCAGAACTGCTGCCAGTGAGCTACTGAAGCAAAGTGGGAGGGGCGAGTTCTGTCCCAACCGAGCCCACCCGAACATTGCCGAAGATCTGCGCAGGATTTTATGGCAAGCTCTTCTTGCACGTATTCTAGCAGTGCCAGTGGAACATTGAAAATGGAGAGCTGATCCTCCACAGGGCTGCAAATCCAAAGATCTACACCAGGTATATTTATTCACTTTAACACTGAAGTCACAGATTTCTTACATGTTCAACAAGAAAAATCTATTATTGTTGTCCAAAGAAATTGAAAAGTCATTAAATCCCACTACAAACAAAACAAGAGTTGCAACAGATTGGCACTGAAAGGAATTTAAACTACGCAAGACTTGGCAACATTATCACTCAATTGGCAACGATGAATATTACCTAGTCTCGCCATAAGCTCTATCCCTCCTACAGAGATGGCTAGTGTATACAGACTACGACGACAACATATGTATCTAATGTAATTGATTCAATAGAGACTATAGTGCGTCTCTACCTTAAAAGACAGTATGGAATTAAATGTAGTATTTGCCTCTCACTCACACTCCTATGTCCTGCAATTAGCTTCGTCCTCTTCTACCCCGGCGATGTTGCCATTTCCCAATAATTGAAAGTGACAAATCTAAGAAAATGTTTGCGTGGTCTTATATGGAATTTCCCGCTCTTTATGATGATGTAAAAATAAAAGCCATGAATAATTAACACATGGCCCAATTTTCACAATTACGATATTTTAGCGTGAATCTACATTTTTGCATTTATAAAACTTATCACGCCATAGATAATGAACTAATGATCGCAACATATCAAGCATTTATTTTTAGATTGCCTGATGTTGGTAGAAGATACCCTACTTCTCAGGGCAGTAATTATTTTCATAATAAGAAAGTTATGATTTTTTTTCTTAAATGTTACTTGAAAAATCTGGGAAGGTGTCATAGAAAAGTTAGCTAGCGAGAAAGTTTTTTGCTGTTGACTTTACTTTGGTGACTAAGTGAGAAGAAATGTTCATTAATGTCTGAAATAGTTTTTAAAACGAACCAGAGCTCGATATCAGATAGCATGCATAAGTTATCGCACTTTGCGTACTCCTCCCGCCCAGCGCTGACGCACCGACAGTTTGTTTACTAATGTGGCCCGCAGGCTATCTCCCCGACTACGTTTGAAGGAGGGTAGGTGAAGTTAAACTGTGAAATGAAGTAGAGCTTGTGTTCTTTATAAATTGTCCGCCTCGTTGCGTAGTGACTAGCATTCTTGGCTGTCACTGTGCTGTCACCGTGGAGGCCCGGGTTTGAATCCCGGCTCTGCCAAGAAATGTATATCTGATCTGAGGGCTGGAATGGGGTGTACACAACTTCATGAGTCAAAACTGGTAAGAGGCGGGTTCGATTCCTACCTCAGCCATCCTTGAAGAGGTTTCCGTAGTTTGCCTTTGTTCGTCCCGGGAATTAACAAGAGTTCGTTAATGGTGCAGAGTTAATGTTCCTGTGCCAAAAGAACACGGTAGACACCCACGACGAAATGACAGGTGAAGTATATGAAAAGTGGTTCGCCGAGCAATTATTGCGACAATGTAGGCTATCACAGCAGAGAAATATGTTTCTTGCATGTCACCATACCACACCACCATACCACAGTGAACTTGATCCCATCGAAATGGTATGGGCGCAAGTGAAGAACTATATAAAATTGAATAATGTCTCGTTCAAGAAACAAGAAATGAATAATTTAATTTCGGCTGCATACCACCACTTGACCACACAAAATTGGGAAAATTACGTGGACCACAATATATATTATTATTATGTCATATTATAATTTATTATAACCTATGATATTCGAGAAAATGTCATAATTATAACATGTTATAATATTATCATATTCATGAACAATTGAATAATTGAAAATTGTAAACTATTATAATGTGTGCATTAAACTCGCGCTCTTAGCTTGGTGTATGATAATCTAAATATTGTACCGTCTTTCGCTTCAAGGCATGAGGTACAGTTATATACAACAAACAAATATTTTGGAAATTTTCCGAGTTTTGCGTAAAAGCACGCCTGTATACGAGTTATGTTACATCATGTGCCCGGCTTTGCAGAACTTTGTATATGCAGCAGATCTGCCATCAGCGCGCTCCATTTAATGCGTACTGTATTTTAAGGTAGAGACGCACTATACACAATGTAGCCACATACACAATTTACTCAAATGAAAAGCTGTGGCCACTCAATAACCACCGCATGCACCACATCTAGCAGTATTGAGGCTGCTGCCTTCATTAAATTTGTCTATAAGGACCTGATACTGTGGTGAGATTTAGAGCATGCCTTCTCTTAAATCACCCACAAGCGATAGTACAGTGGACTTAGGTCGGGGTTTCCTGAGGGCCAATCGACAGTGGCGATAAACGCTATTGTTGCTCTCCTGCCAACATTGTGTGGACTTTGCCTGGTAAGTAGGCGCCAAGTCCCGATGGAAAATCCCGCACTTACCTGCGATCAAGGTTGTGCTCATGGGTTTCACAACCTTTTCTCAGATGTCGGTTTGGTCATTGGCGGCACGTGTTTTCACCTCCTGTTCGCAGAAATGCAGTGATGTTACACTCCTAAATGACGTCTCCCCACCAAACCATCACAGATACTGGTTGAAGAACTCATAGCACTTTTGAGATTTTGGTAGCAGCTTTCTTCGAGCTCTGAGCACACACATGATCATTCTGACGGATGAGTATTCGTTGCATGGAGAAATTTTCTCATCTGCGGAGGGAATTTGGTGGTCACTGCCTTTTGTATGCTTCTCCAGTAGTTTCTTGGCTTAAGCCTTAAAGCTGCTCTCAGTTTCAATCACATGATTCTCCAGTAAGCTCCAAGCCTAAGGAGGGGTTTTCATTTCCCATACCATGGTGCTTTGCTTGCAGAATGGATTTATTTTAATGTTCTCGACAAGTGCTTTGACGGCTCCTGGTGCCTTGGTTGTACGTGACTGACCTTGCCTACCTTTGTCATTTAATAAATCGTTACACAAATTTCCTTGTTATTTGCAGTGGTCACAACAAGTTAAAAATCTTTACTAGTGTCTTGTTACACTGGTGTAATGCAATTCTCTTCTACTCCCCATTCCATCAACAGAATTGCTATTCAGTCAGTAAAATGTATTGATAGTGAGTTTGACGAAGAATTGGTTATGAAGAGAATAATATTTAAGTGGACTGTAGGTAGATGTGGATATTGACAAGGTGAAGTTAGCTGATAAAATCACTGGATTTCTGTGGACTATTACTAAAGAATATTTATGTATGCTAATAACAATTACATACTGCCGAATGACTATACATATTCCAATTTCTAGACGTTGGACTGCCGCACCATCTCTAACGTCGTATCTGTCACGCGTCTGTTATCACACCAACCGTCCTGTGTATCTCGATGAATGGCCCGATGTTGTCGATTGTTACCACAAGCTCAAGGAGCATGTATTCTGCATCTCAGCGCACAACGATGATGTACGGAGCATAATGCGACCTCTGGCAAGAGCCCAGCAAATTAGCAGAGCCAGGTGACCACACTTGGTGTGTGCGAAATCTTGTAATGATGGACCAAATAAATGTCTTCGCTGGATGGTCGGTCCCACTCAAAGGATGCCCGCTCGTCGTGACTGCAGAAGCATCAAACACCACCCTCGTCATAGTAGTAGAGCTCATCTCTTTGAAAACTGGGTTGTGCGGCATGTAGTTGCTATGTTGCTCGTTAGGTTGCGACGTGTCGATAGCCTCCATATGTCCCAGGGCTTCGTATTATTCTAGGAAGTTGACATAGTCGTTCTTGAGTTGGGTGTGTCTCCTCAGTCGTCTCGCAAAATGGTGAAGTCATGGCATAGCCAATGTGACCGAGTCCCCAATTTCCGTTGATTCCTCGCAAAGTGGAAGTCGTACTATGAATCTTCTTTCAGTGTCTCGTCGTGTTGGCAGCAAACTGTTTCTCACACACCAGTTCATCCCTCGAGTTGATCGGCTGATTGAGATCTTCCAATTCCCAGAATTGTTTAACCTGATGATGAAGTGAATTATCACTCGTGGCGAAGAAGGACTGTATGGTCTGTGAAGGTGCCTCACCGTTCTCGAGCAGTGAAAGCGTTCTGCTAGAATCCACCCAAGTTCCATGTTCTCGAGAACAGATAGTCACCTGGTCTCGTCTGTCTTTCCGGTCAACACAAACAGTCAGTCAAGACAAGAATGCCCGAATAGATAGGGTGAAAGGTAATGACTATTTTATCATCCTATTACTTGAAAGAAATGTACATACATTAACATACTTCTCTAACAAAAAATGGTGGGGCTATGTTAATGTATAAAAAATTCATGTCATCCCGGCCGCGGTGGCCTAGAGTGCCAACATGTTACCTCGTGCCTAGCTGGCATTGGGAGAGCTTGGGTTCAAATCCCACCTCGGCCATCCTTTAAATGGTTTTCATGGTTTCCCATTTTCACCACCAGGCAAATGCCGGGACGGTTCCTTTCAATAGGTCCACAGCCGATTTTCTTCCAAAATCCCTTCACTGACCCGTCCTGAAAAGAAAATACATGGCCATTGGCTGCATTGCTTGCCATTGTGGGTGAGTGGTTATCGTGTCCGACTACCAACCCCAAGCTTGCAGGATCGCTCCTGGTCGTGGTAAGTGATTTTTGAAAGGCGACAAAAATCTCAGCACGCATGTCATATGTTGTCGGCACGTTTAAGAACCCATTTGAATTCAGTAGGCCGTGTTCATGATGGAAAAATTAATCTCAGTATTTTCCTCCAACACAAAGTTCCTCCTTTCTCTACTAGAAAGCACTATAGTGTCAAGGAGCTAAGATATCTAACCTCCTTGACTTCCATAGCGCTCCAAGGAAGGACAAAATTCGACATGCATGTACCCTCTGGGCGTCAAACAGCAAAGCTTGCACCCGGCACCCGAGGCCATATGATATTATTATTATTGGCTGCATTAATAAAATTATAATTCATGGGATTATGTTGGTTGGTTGATTACACAGGCAACAAAGAAAAATGGCTTCTGATATTTCAAAATCCATATTCCATGTTTACTAGGCAGATTATAATGATATTTGTTTTAAGTCTCTTTTAACATCTACAGCTTTTAGAGACGCTGGTGTGCTGGAATTTTGCCCCGAAGGGGATTTTTAACGTGCCAGTAAATCTACTGACATGGCTCCCTCACATTTGCGCTCCCTCAAATACGAGCTGATTGTGCCAGGATTCCATCCTACAACCTTGGGCACAGTAAGCGAGAACATTACCGCTGAGCCACGCAGCCAGCCATACTAGGCAGAAGCTATAACTTTAACAGCATTCATGTCAAAGCTGAAGCATCAAGGTCACGCTGCAGTGCTCCAGATTCCAGGCGTGCCAACCTAACAAGTGCTGGCAATTCCAGAAACATAGCGACAGAATTTATGGCAGGACTTGGTATTCTTTGAGTTCAATGGATACAAGTGCTCTTGTTATGGAATTCAGATTATTTTCAAGTCATACAGTTTGCTCACTGACAGAAATAATAATTGTTGCGGTTCATTCATTTAGGGGGCTTGCAACATTGTGGTCATCAGTCCCATGAAGTTGGGTGTGAGCAGAATCTGTCCAATAACCTGTGTTGCATCTGTACTAATATCTGCATTAATTGGGGCTAGAATTAAAGAGGGGGATGGTTGTGGCATTTGCCTCGAGTACATGCCCATACAACAAAAAGGGTTCTTGTGAATCATATGCATACTTCCTTCCACACATTTATTTCCCAGATAACTGTAAGGATATGTATAAATATAAAACAGAGCAGACCACCATTTCTTGACTGACTTTCCATCTGGATAATTTCATTTACAAACCGGTGTAGGATACCATTCTTTGACCAAGATGGCAGTTGATAGCAATCAATTGAAAAATAGCCTTCTGCAGGAAGTTAGCGACAGATGAAGTAAGAGATCCAAACTTCACAGAATGCTGTATTTAACAACAGTAGTTATCTCATGACTATGTATGTGGAATACACATGGACATTACTCTGCTTTGCTTTCCTCAACCTTGAAAAGGCATTAAATCGTGTGCCACATGACTTGATTTGGCATGCCCTCTAAGATCTTGGTGTCCCTGAAGTGTTGTTAGATTGGGTCAAATTGCTATATGACAACCCAAAGAGCCAAGTAAAATCAGTGGCTGGATTATCTAGTTATTTCCTAGTTTCTGTTGGTGTCCATTAGGGATCTGTATTTTCACCTCTCCTCTTCATTACAGTCATGGATACTGTTACAAGGAATCTACATAAATCTGTACCTTGGACCTTGCTATATGCTGACGATGTGCTTCTAGCTTCTGAGGATAAGACAGATCTACACACATCAAGAAAAGTGTTGCATCACCTCGGGTCCAGGATGGCCTGACCACTGACACTGAATGTCGATATAGCATCACGAACACAGTTCCTTTGACTGTTCCTAGATGTCACTAAACCTGCCCAAAGCTGTACACAATAATGCATGAGCAGGGCCTATTAGACGGAGGGCGTACGACAGCCGATCAGGTCCAGTCATTCCACCAGGAAGGAGGTACGCTGCACGTGTTGTCTGTAGTTCTGCCATGCCTAGAAGGCCGATACAGCAATTTGATCGTATCCGCATTGTTACGTTGTGTCAGGAAGGGCTCTCATCAAGGGAGGTTTCAGACATCTCCGAGTGAACCAAAGCGATGTTATTCGGACATGGAAGAGGTACAGAGATACAGGAACTGTCGATGACATGCCTCACTCAGGCCGCCCAAAGGCCACGACGGCAGTGGATGACCGCTACTTACGAATTTCAGCTCGGAGGAACCCTGAAAGCAATGTCACCATGCTGAATAATGCGTTTTGTGCCGCCACAGGATGTCGTGTTTTGTCTCAAACTGTACGCAATAGGCTACATAATCACACCTTCACTACCGACGTCCATGGAGAGGTCCACTTTTACAACCCCGACACCGTGCAGCGCGGTACAGATGGGCCCAACAACATGCTGAATGGACCCGTCAGAATTGGCATCACATTCTCTCCACAGGTGAGTGTTGCATATGTCTTCAACCAGGCAATCGGAGACGTGTTTGGAGGCAGTCTGGTCAGGCTGAATGTCTTAGACACACTGTCCAGCGAGTGCAGTAAGGTGGTGGTTCCCTGATGTTTTGGGGTGGCAACACGTGGGGCCGACGTACACCACTGGTGGTCATGGAAGGCGCCGAAATGGCTCTACGATACATGAATGACATCCTCCGACCCACAGTGCAACCATATCGGCAGAATTTTGGGGAGGAATTCGTCTTCATGGACGACAATTCTCGCCCGCATCGTGCACATCTTGGGAATGCGTTCCTTCATGATAACGCCATCGCTCGCCTAGAGTGGCCAGCAGGTTCTCCAGACATGAACCCCATCGAACATGCTTGGGATACATTGAAAAGAGCTGTTCTTGGACGAGATGACTCACCGACCAATCTGAGAGATCTACGCCGAATCGCCGTTGGTGAGTGGGACAATCTGGACCCACAGTGCCTTGATGAACTCGTGGATAGTATGCCATGATGGATATAGGCATGCATCAATGCAAGAGGATGTACTACTCGGTATTAGCGGTACTGGTGTATGCTGCAATCTGGACCACAACTTCCGAAAGCCTCGCTGTATGATTGTACAACTGGCAATGTGTGGTTTTCATGAGCAATAAAGAGAGCTGAAATGTTGTTTGTGTATATCTCTAAGCCTTTTGTATGTCAAGTTGCAGGACCTCATCGCACCAAGGTGATGCAATACTATTTTTGATATGTGTACAATTACTACCTGGTGGAAAAACAACAGGACAATATTTCATTGCAAGCATGAGATGCTATGAATGTGAAGGAAATATCCATACAAATCTTGAACACTCAAATGAATGTTTGTTGTTGTTGTTTGAGTCTTTTAACTGGTTTGATGCAACTCTCCATGCCTCCCTGGCCTGAGCTAATCGTTTCATCTCTACATAGCTACCACAACCTACATCTGAGGCAATCTGATTAGCATATTCTAACCTTGGTCTACCCCTACAGTTCTTGTCCTTGACCCTTCCTTCCATAACTAAGCTTGCTATTCCTGGGTGTCTTAGTACGTGTCCTACCTATCTCTTCGCTTCATTAGCAGTCGCCCGAAACATCTCTCCTCCCCCACTCGTCTTAATACCTCTTCGTTTGGTCACCCTATCTACCCATCTGATCTTCATCATTCTCCTGTAACACCACATTTCAAATGCTTCAATTCTCCTCTGTTCTGCTGCACCAATAGTCCAAGTTACACTTCCATACAGTGCCATGATCCAGACAAAGGCTTTCAAAAATGACTTCCTAATACCTAAATCTATATTCGATGTCAACAGATTCCTTTTTTTAGAAATACTTTCCTTGCCAGAGCCAACCTACATTTTATATCCTCTTTGCTTCGTCCATCACTGACTATTTTGTGTCCTAAATAACAGAAGTGTCCTACTTACTTTAGCTTTTCACCTGCCAATTTGATGACCATAGAGGTAACTGATTTTATTTCAGTTGCATTCCAATATTTTTGTTTTGCATTTATTAATTTTCATCATGAATTATTTCCTCAAGACGGAGTCTATATCATTCATGATGATGATGATAATTGTTTTAAGGGGCCTAACATCTAGATTATCGGCCCCTAATGGTTTGGGTGATAGTGAAGGATGAGATGAGAATGAAAACTATAACTAATACTAACTACAAACTAACATACTGAAAGAGGAAATGGTAAACTAATAAAGGATCAGATAAATAAGGTACAGTAAGAAAAGAAATGCCCACAACCTTCGAAGAATGAGGATTGAGGGACATGGAAGGAAGAAGAGCCAGGAAAGGGAAAGATGAAGAAGGCCCAGACCCAAGGTCAGAGCAAAAAGGGGGCAAAACGAACCCAGCTCAGGAATCCCTCCGGGTCGCCAACTCCCAAACTCACCAGCCGTGAGCCCTTGAGGGTGTAGCACTATCCAGGGTACACCAGAAGTGGTGGGGCTACATACAGCCTGCCTCCTTGAGGGCCTTGTGCAAAAGGCAGGAGATATCATGAAAAGAAAAAGAAGGCTGACCCCTCACAGAAGGAGGGTATTAGGAAAGATGAGACAAGGGCCAATTAAGGCGGGAAAGGAAGAGACTCCCTAGGCCTCGGATACCCTAATACCGTCGGGGTCGGAAGAGAACAAGAGTTGACCAAGAGAGGCCGACAGGAAAGATGACGGAGAGGAGCCCAGCACAAGTAAGTGGAAGCAAAACCGGATTCAGCTGTGGTCCCATGGTCGCCAAGCCACGTTCCACTAGATGTGAGCCCCTGGGGGACCATACCATTCAAAAACTCATTCAAATCCTCAAGCGTGTCAGCCAAAATGACGATGTCATTAGCAAATCTCAGAGTTGAATTTATTTCTCCTTGAATCTTCACTCCCACTTTACATTTTTCTCCAATTTCCTTCATTGCTTGCTCAATGTAAAGATTGAAAAGTATGAATGATAAATTGCAGCCTTGCCTTACACCTTTCTAATTAACAGCTTCTCTCTCATGTCCTTCAGCTCGAATGACTGCTGCCTGGTTTCTGTATAGATTGTAGATCACCCTACTATCCCTGTACTTTATTCCAATCGTTTTCAAAAAGTCAAACAATTTAGCCCAATCACCGTTATCAAAAGGCTTTTCTAAGTCTACAAATGCCATGCACGTTCTCTTATCTTTCCTTATTCTACCTTCCAAAATCAGCCTAAGACTTAGTACAGCTTCCCTTGTTCCTACATTTCTCCTGAAACCAAACTGGTCTTCACCCAACTCCGTTTCTATCTGGCTTTCCATCCTCTTGTAAATTATTCTAGACAGGATCTTTGAAGCATGAGTAATCCAAGCTGATTGTACGGTAATCTTCACATCTGTCAGCTCCCACTTTCTTCGGTATAGGGATGATAACATTCTTCTTGAAATCAGAGGGTACCTCACCTGTCTCATAAATCCTACACACCAAGTGAAATAACCTGATCAGACCATCATCACCCATGCAGCGTAGCAACTTAATAAGTATATCATCTATGCCTGATGCTGTGTTCCAGCTTAAGTCTTCCAATGCTGTGTAAAATTCTAATCTCAATATTAAATATACTTTCGCATCCTCATCAATTTCCTTTTCCCTTTCCATTACATGATTCTCAATCTCCTTTCCCTTATAGTACGAACACACTATGTAAGCTTTCCATCTGTCAACCTTTTCTTCCCTATCTGTTAGAGGCTTTCCATCTGTGTCCTTAATATTACAGCATTTAGTCTTCTCTTCCCCAAAAGCATTCTTAATCCTTCGATAAGTTGTGTCTACTTTTCCTAATTTCAGACAATATTCTATATCTACACATTTCTCCTTCAACCATTCTTCTTTCGCTTCTTTGCATTTCTGGTTAACCTCAGTTCTCAGACGTCTGTATTCTGCATTCCCGTTTTTATCTCTTACATTCTTGTGTTTCCGCCTTTCATCCATTCATTCTAGTATATCCTGAGTGATCCACGGTTTTCTACCTATTCTTTCTTTTCTACCAATGTTTTCTTCAGCGGATTTTGTTATTTCATTCTTCAAAAGTGCCCATTCGTCTGCAATTGAAGTTTGTTTAGGGTGTATCATTACTCCTTCCTTTATACTCTTCCTGAATCTTTCATTTACATCCTTTTTGGCTTTGACTTTTCTTCAGTTTCTTCAACTGAAATCTGTATTTCATAACAACCAGAGTTAATGTCAGTACCGGGATATGTTTTACAATACAAAATTTGGTTTCAAAATCTCTGCTTGACCATAATGAAGTCGATTTGGTAATGCCGTGTATCTTATGGTCTCATCCATGTGTATATTCTTCTATTGTGGTTATTGAATAAGGTGTTAGCTATGACCAAGTCATGCTCGGTGCAGAATTCCATCAGCCTGCTTCCTCGATCATTCCTTTCACCTAATCTGAAATCTCCTACTATCTTCCCTTTTCTTCCTTTTCCTACCACAGCATTCCAATCTCCCATCACTATAACATTTTCATCACACATTGCCAGTTGTACAATCATACAGCGAGGCTTTCGGAAGTTGTGGTCCAGATTGCAGCAAACACCAGTACCGCTAATACCGAGTAGTACATCCTCTTGCATTGATGCATGCCTATATCCATCGTGGCATACTATCCACGAGTTCATCAAGGTACTGTGGGTCCAGATTGTCCCACTCACCAACGGCGATTCGGCGTAGATCTCTCAGATTGGTTGGTGAGTCATCTCGTCCAGAACAGCTCTTTTCAATGTATCCCAAGCATGTTCGATGGGGTTCGTGTCTGGAGAACCTGCTGGCCACTCTAGGCGAGCGATGGCGTTATCATGAAGGAACGCATTCCCAAGATGTGCACGATGCGGGCGAGAATTGTCGTCCATGAAGACGAATTCCTCCCCGAAATTCTGTCGATATGGTTGCACTGTGGGTCGGAGGATGTCATTCATGTATCGTAGAGCCATTTCGGCGCCTTCCATGACCACCAGTGGTGTACGTCGGCCCCACGTGTTGCCACCCCAAAACATCAGGGAAGGAAGTTTGAAATCCCTGTAGAAAGATATAAGTAACGAATGATTTACCGCTCATTCCTGATGAGGCGCCATTCGATTGGTTTTGACGAGCGTGGTGACGCGCATCAAATCGAGGTCTTTGCGTAGCAGCAGTGGTAGAGGTTGGACCTGCGATACTTTGGGTCCTGAAACCAGCGTGTGTAAGATAGGGGTATCACGCGAACTAAGTTTGACGGCAAGGAGGTCGGTTCCGCCGGTCAAAATATAACATGGGAAGTCCGCTGAAGATGTGGGAAACGGAAAGTCGTTATAATATCAGTTCTCGTGTGAAATCAGTATCGAGAGTTCGACTAAACTAAAGAGAAACATCGTGTGTCTATTTCGTAAAAGTCTCAGGAAGATATTTGAAAGAATAAGATAGTTTTCTTTGTTGAAGGCATTGACGTTATTCAAGCACGTTTCACACTGTGCGTGGCAGCATTGCAAGCGTTCGGCAGTGAGAACAATAGCGAGTGCAGGGGATGGCCCGTTGTATGTTTGCTCAGGTGACAGCGGCGCACAATTATAGCAAGTTTCTGCTCAGTGATAAACTTTTTGTTGAGATGTTCGATATGCAAGCGTTAAGGGGAATAATTAACATCGTGTTTAACGCATTTGTGATCATGAACTAAGACAAGTAGGGCTCATCAATGAGTTGGAAATGGTACAAAGAAAGGCCGCTAGATTTGTGCTCAGTGACTTTAATCCCAGGAGCAGTGTGAGCCGTATGTTAAAGAAACTTGGGTGGGAATCACTGGAGGCTAGGAGGATGAAATCTAGACTCTGCGCTATGTACAACACGTATACAAATCAACCAGCATGGGGTGAGCTTAGCAAACGATTGGGAAAGCCCACTTACATGGGTAGGAGCGATCATCCTTTCAAAGTTAAGGGCCGACCACAGCGAACAAATTATGGTAAATATTATTTTGTAAACCGTGCCATTGATAACTGGAACTCTCTACCTGCCGCAGTCTTAGAGCCTTTTCCCAAACATATAGGTGTGTTTAAGAAAAGACTGACTATTTGTGTAAATACTCCAGTTTAATTGTTGTATAATTGTTATTGAATTGTTATGTATAATTATTTATTTGTTATGTATATCCAATTTGCCACCGGGGGACACACCCCCCATTGCAAATAAATTAATGAATGAATGAAAAAAAAAAAAAAGTTATGCGCAGGGAACGTGATGTTACATTGTCAGTCTAGAATATCAGGCAACCGATATTAACCATAAAATTTCAAGATGAGGTGTAACTATTGTGTAGCTACAGTCCAACTTTATGAGACAGAACTTGATTGTCGCGTCATGGCTAGATACTATCAAACCCGAACTGAAGTAGTTCATTACACTTCGAGACTAGGAGGTTCGTGCGGCGTTGCTGATCGAGGCGAGGTCCGCGTTCGTAACCAACCAGGGAGATTAGCGATCGGAGACCAGGGTTCGAGTCGTGATGGGGCAGTTTTCCGGAGGAAGATTATCGAGTGTGGAGTTACTGGTGTCGTCAGTAATTTCCACCACACTATTTCTACAAGATGTCATCGTAAGGTACAGGGAGAAATCTTCGTTCGTAGTTGTTGGTTCTTTTTGTAGTTAGTTGTAGATTAGAATATCAGAGAGCATGGCACCATTTCAACGCTAGTCCATTTTTAGCCTACTTTTCACATTTTGCAAAAATGAGGAAAAAGTAGACTTACGAGATCGGGTAAATGTGTGTCTGTCTGTCCTTCTGTCTGTCTGGCTGTGTGTGTGTGTGTCTCCCTAAAAACTCCTAAATGGCTGCAGCAATCGAAACAAAATTTGGTAGGAGTAAAGATCTATACCTGAATATCTCACGCCCATATCTGAAAATGATGTCAGTGCTACCAACCGCTGAAAAATCGCAATTGAAATTTGAGCTCCATGTTGGATATCTTGGAAGGTATGAATAGGAGCTATTTCAAAATTGGCACACGTATAGATAATAATATTGCAGTTTAATTTCCAGGAGGCCATACATCGCAGTGTTGCCAAAATGAATATACACCTGCTGATAGGTCCAAATTTTAAATGCATGTAACTTCTACACTATCAATTGGATTTCAACCAAATTTCGTATGTGCTATGTGTACTTAAACAGACATGACTGAACGTATTCTTAAGATCCACCAGGGCTGCCAACTGTTAATAAATGCTCTCAATTTATTTTATCCAAAAACCAATATATCAGAAAGTATGCAAGCCGACTGCTTTAAACTATGCACACGTATAGTACCTGACATTCTAGATTAATTTGGAGTAACTTATATACGTCAGTGCTACTGACATGATTCTAAGCCTGCTGAGAGGTCCAACTTTAAATACATGTAACTTCTATACTATCATTTGGATTTCAACCAAATTTCGTGTGTGCTATGTGTACCATAACAGATATGTATATGCCGATTCTTAAGAGTAACCAGGGCTGCCAACTGTTAATAAATACTGTCTCTATTTTTGTTACCCTAATATCAATATATCAGAAAGTATGCAAGCCAATAGCTCTAAACTTTGCACATGTATAGTACCTGACATTCTATATTAATTTGGAGTAACTTATATACGTCAGTGCTACTAACATGATTCTAAGCCTGCTGATAGATCCAATTTTAAAATGCATGTAACTTCTATACTAACTAATGGATTTCATTCAAAATTGACACAACAATAGATCATATTATTTCAGATTATTTCTGACCAATACATGTATGTCATTGTTGCCATCATGATTTTACGCGCGCTGTTACATCCAATGTTTAACTGCATGTAACGTCCATGCTATCCATTGGACTTCAACCAAATTTTGTATTCTGTACCTTAAGAGATGGAACTAAGATTATATTCAGACACCAGGGCTGCCAACTGTAGTTCTCTATTAGGCTACATTATGCCAGGTATACAGTATTTCGAACTAATTAGAAATTTCGATATTACAAACTTAATTTCGGCATTATTCTAGATAGATCCATACAGATTAATTTGGCATAGATCTTAAATTTTAAGAAAAGTAGGCTCTTTAGTTCGTCAAGGAACTTCTTGTTATTGTGTGTGATATATTTTAGGCACAGAAATTATTTTTCAACGTTGGATATTTAAATTTTAAATTTCTTTTAGTGAGATTTTGGATATTAACATATGGATTTTTAACTTTTAGGCTTCGAAATTATAAATAATAAATTATGTTTTGGTGCATTTGAGGTTTTATTGAACCACTAATTACGCCCACTTAACCGAGAATGGTAAGTTTCTCGAGCACAGTTCATATCCCCGCCGCTAGATGGGGGCTTCATTCATTCCATTCCTGACCCGCTGGGTCCGTGGTTCAAATCCCGGTCACTCCATGTGAGATCTGTGCTGGACAAAACGGAGGCAGACAGGTTTTCCTCCGGGTACTCCGTTTTTCCCTGTCAAAATTTCATTCCAGCAACACTCTCCGCTATCATTTCATTTGTCATTCATTTAGTCATTGCCCCAGAGGAGTGCGTCAGGCCTCGGCAGCCGGCACAGTTCATATCCCCGCCGCTAGATGGGGGCTTCATTCATTCCATTCCTGACCCGGTCGGTGACTGGAAGCAGGCTGTGGATTTACATTTACATTCTATTAATAAATTAATTCGTTAGTTTTGTAACCACGTCTTGATGATTTATTTAAGTTATGAAGAAGGATTATGTTTTGGTGCATTTGAGGTTTTATTGAACCACTAATTACGCCCACTTAACCGAGAATGGTAAGTTTCTCGAGCTCGTCGTTAATTCAGTTAATCCACCCATCTTGCTTTACCAAAACATGATCTTAGGAAGTGTGCACCCCCCATTTAGCTATTGTTGGTAGGATTTCCAGGTTTATGAGCCAGGGACCTCGAGATTCTGCAATCCAGTTGATCTTCGGATACGACAAGCAGCTCAAATAGTTTAAACGGGTACAGTACATCCACATCATTGTGAATGCAAGTTCTATTCGAATGCGCTAATCATAAGAACCCTGGGCCTAGCTTAGCTTAATTGCTTAAGAAATAAAGATCTAAACAAAGTAGTAAATAAGGTACGCAAACGCCACACTTAAATAGAGGAATGATAATGTATATATTCTCAAAGGAAAAGGTCTTGAGAAATGACGAGGAAGCGTATACATGGTAAGGTAAGGTAAGGTAATATGATTGTCTAACATAAGACAAGAGGTAACCTAACCGAACGAGGAACCTTAACATTAAGGTTATGTGGGAATATGCGGTAAAGGTAAGGGAGGGAACGTAAATGGGGAAGATATACTCATAATGAGTAAAATTACATTGTGAAGGGAGACAGATTATAAGGGCTAGACAAGAAGTCAGGAAACGTGAGTCTGCCGTCAAAGAGGGATCGGCAACTCTGATAGCCCAGGAGAAAGCAAGAGGTAAGGGATTATAAGAAAGGTCAGAGAATAAATAAAAGTACGCGTAGACATGACGTGAACAAAACAAACATAAAAATGAGGCAGAAGAAACCGAAATGAAATATATAAAGGAAAGTTAACGTTACACATTACAAAGATATCCATCAAGATAAGTTCCGTAAAAAGGTAAGTCAATCTCATGGACTTGCGTATGAAAATGCAATCCTAAGATAAGGTAGACCGATAAAGATAAAAGGTAAGGTGCTGGTCTTACTGTGATGTACGTACCATCCAGTAAACCGAACCAAATCCAACATAAAAGGAACGACGATAACGAGATAAAAGATAAAGGAACGATACAGGCACACAAATGACATACTAGAAAAGGCTAAATGCCCTAGTATTCCATACACAAGCCACATATCCACACTCACACACAAGGAATATTAAGCCGTGACTCACCTTGATGGATTCAGCTTATCCGACATCACGAAATAGTACGAAAACAAACTAAATACACTTCTCTAGGCGCACCTTTATAGAAATAACCATAAAAAGGGGAGAAAACCGAAATAAAGACAGGCATCTCGAATACGAGAGCGGGAGCACAAACAAAAAGGTCCTACCAGGATAGAAAAAACAGAAGACTGCTCGAGAGGGTAACAAAGGGTTGTTACAGGTGACGGAATAGAGAAAATAAAAGGAAAGAGGTGTCACTGATCACGATTGGCATAGTAAGAAATCACTATAACGAACCTTGATCAGCAATTATAGAAATGTCCACTGATCTGCTCCGTTACCCTGGCCAGTAATAACCCAGTAGAAAAGAGAACAATTCCGATAATCGACACGCCGAAGGAAAGAAAATGAAAAAGGGGAAGACTACAGGTGGAAAAGAAAAACGGTTCAGTTGTTACAGCCCCAGCCCTTAAAAGGCTGTCATCATCATCTTCCTTCGAAGTATTGGGCCAAATGTCCCGTTACGGTCTTGCACTTTCCCTCCATCTCTTCATCGGACGTCCTATCGATCTATTTCCCCGTTGCTGGCAGCGAAGGATCTCCTTTGGAAATCTTCCAGGTTCCATCGTTTGGACATGATGTTTCCAGTTCTCTTGGTAGTCACAAATGTAGGTAGTTATTGGTTTCACTTTTAGTTCCTTCAGCACATCCTCATTTCTCTTATGATCCCATTTGGTATAGCCTGCTGTTCGGCGCATGAATGTCATTTCGCGTGCTGTGTGTTGGGAGATGTCCTGAGATCTTATTGTCCATGCCTCGCTGCCATAGCATAGGGTTGGTCTGGCTAATGTGTTATACAAATGTAAGCGTGCATGCCTTTGGACAAGAGATGGCTTCATAACGTGATTGAGAATTCCTGTTGTTCTGGTATAATTTGTTATTTTTGCAGCTATGTCTCGCTCTTCTTGAAAAGATAAATGATATCCTAATTACTTGAATTTGTTAACTCTTTCTAAAATTTTACCATACAGACAAATTTTACTGGGGATAGGGTCCTTACCCTTAAAGGCCATTACTTTAGTCTTTTCCGTAGAAATGCACATGCTGAATTTTGATGCCACTTTCTGGAGTTTGAATACTGATCACTGCAGATCATCTTCGGATGCTGCTACCAATGCAACATCATCAGAAAATAGTATAGCATCTAAATTTTTTAGATTCCTGCTGATTGGTATTGAACCATGTCTTTCAAACCTCCATTCCTTTATTATAGCATTCATGTAGATTAAGAATAGCAATGGAGAGAGTCCACAGCCTTGTCTTACCCCTCTGCTGATTGGCTTCCACTCGGTCTTATGATTACTTAACCTTACTGCTATACATGTTGTATATGTTATCAATTAACTGTTGAGGGACACAATCCCTGGCCAATATATCAATAAGTCTGTTTCCGTCAACAAAATTAAGGGAAGATTGTGCAAATCGAGGTAAAAGCGATTTTATTTTTTAGTTACGTTAAGGGGTCCATAAGGAACATTTTCAGCCACGGAGGCATTCTGTACCCCCCAGGTTAATTTTTTACAGCCCCCCCCCCCAACATGTGATGGGGCGCGTTCCCTTATTTTATGGGTTAAAAATTCGTAATTATTTTTTATGGGCAAAATTAATAAAATTAGTAAATTTCCGATGTTTTTGAGGACAAAGAATTCATTTTTGGGGTCATTTTTCTTGTCGGGCGTAGGGTGACAGTGCTACGTGGGGCGGGGGCTCAAAAGCCGTAAAACTTGGTTAATGCATATCATTTTCATGGTATTTTGGGGCGTAGAATTCATTTCTGGGTTAGTTTTTGTTCTAGGTGGTAAGGGGTGGGGGCAGTGAATCGTGGGGGGCTGGAACAACGGGGGCGGTACACACAATGATAGCAAACTGGTGCTTATAAAGATTCATTTCCAAGGTTTTCGGGGGTGTAGAATTCATTTCTCGGGTAGTTTTTATTCTAAGGGGCAGAGTTTGGAGCTGTCCATATTGAAGGTGGTGCTACAGGGGGCTGGGGGTCAAAACTGTAAAACTTGGTTGATGCATATCATTTTCAAGGTATTTTGGGGCGCAGAATTCATTTCTGGGTTTGGTTTTGTTATAGGAGGTATGGGGTGGGGCCAGCAAAACCCCCGGGGTGGAACTACGAGGGTTGTGCAGACAATGAAAGCAAACATCTGCTAAAACGACTTATTTCCAAAGTTTTTAGGGGTGTAGAATTCATTTCCGAGGTCATTTTGTATTTAGGTGTCGAGCGCGGTGGTTTAAAGGATGCTGCTGCAAAAATATTATGCTTGACAGTAGTGTTGTTAAGTATTATTTATTCTTTGGATAATTTGTTTAATCAAAATACCATACAGTAAAATCAAAATTTCTGACGATAACTTCTTCTTCGAAAATACTATGTACACAAATCAAAGTTACTGGGGCCCTGAAAAGAAAAGAAGTTGATAAAAATGTCGTATATATTGAAAGAACAAGAGAAGGTTTCAGTAATAATTAAGAACCTTACCGATACGTAGAGACACGATTTTATGGTGTAACGCGAAAATGCGAAATGTGTTTATATGTGCATCAAAGGTGTTTTATATGTGTGTTTAATATTGTTTGATCATAAAGCACTGAATTTGTCCTCACGACTAAATGCGAAATTCCACCTTATTTGCGATGTACGTCCGTATTTGCGACATATCACAAAATCGGCTTGTTTATTACGTCTCTACACGATTTGGTGCGATATCGCGAGCCTTCAGTGGTTTTCACCTTGTTAGCATTGCTGGTAGAACCCAATTCAAATGTATTTTTAAGTGTTTAAAGCCTAAGCATATCCTAACATCACGTAGCAGGAAATTACTACACAGTTTCAATATTGGCTATCCTGTCGTACTGGGAGACATGTGAGAGAGTTGGGCCGCGCATTGCTGACCACGTGGGTGTGCTGTGATTTGTAGTTGAAATTTCTATTTCTAATGTGAATTCGCAATGCCGAAAATAACGACGTGTTTTGATAGGGCTGACGAGTTTAAAGAGGAAGGCTATCATGTTTTCGATGCGTGGCAGAAGATAGTTATGTGCAAATTCTGCAACATTAGACTAGATTGGAAGCGTCGCGATTCATGTGTGAAACACAACTTAGTGAAAATCCCAAAAAGAAGAATAGGATTTTGTCTGACGGAGGTACCAAAAGACAGATATCAGTTGAAGAGGCAGTCGGGAATGCCAAAAAAGTGAGAAATGACTCCGACGAATTTGTAATGTCAACAGTGGAGGCCTTTTTGAGTGCCAACATTCCTTTAGAAAAGCTAGATCATCCAACAATGAAGGATTGGATGAACAAACATATACCAGGCGAGTTAATTTTTTTTCGGATGCCGCTACACTTACCAGTATCCCGCAGCCCCACTTTTCGTAGCGATAAAAGTAATAATAGGTGGAAAGACGTAGTTTTATGTAACGAATTTTATCAGGGAGGGAAGGTAATTCTTTTATGATTGCCGAGAATCCACCAACCCGCCGTGACATTTACAGCTGAAAGTTTTGCAGCCACCATGGAAACGTGATGTGGGATACTAGAAAGTGTAGTAATGACTTAATTTACTTTTAAATACTTTTAAGTTCATATCATAAACAACAAATAAGTCTGATTTATTAATATTTTAAATTAAAATGATTTGCTTGCTAATAGATTTTTTTCATTACACTGTTTTAGGAAGTGGAAATTTTCCCACAGCTGACTGGTTACGAAAGAAATATTTGCCCCTATTACATCAAGAAAAAGAAGAATCAAGTAGTGAGAAATTAAAGAATCAGCATGTTATTCTACACTGTGATGAAACCACAGATAGGATGGGTCGAGCCGTGTTCATTGTGCTATTTAGAACTCTTTCTAAGGGTAGTAGCGAGACTCCTAAAGTGCTAGTAGGTGGTGTCCTAATGCTTCAGAATGTTAACTAGCAGGAATGTTCTCAAGCCATAGTGGAGGTTATTAAGAGAAATTGGAATACAAAAATATCATAGGTATTTCAACAGATGGTGCACGATATATGAAAAAGTGTGTGCAAACTTTACAAGGTTTGATATCGGACAACCTTCTTCACATTGAGTGTTGGGCACACAAGCTTGATTTAGTAGCAGGAATCTGGCCGAAGAAACTTCGTGTGAATAAGTGTGTTACCAAAACAAAGCAAGCTTTTCATAATACAAGAAAACGGAAGAATAGGTATAGTAGGTTCTTGCAGCAGAAGTATGGTGCAGGAGAAAAGGACCAGTTATCACAAGGCGGAATACGTGGTTCACATCAGTTTCCTACTTGGCAGACAATGTCATGGACTTGGTTCAGTATTTTAAAACAGTGGAGAGTGATGCTGAAAGTGTTAAATACTTTCAAAAATTAAGTGAAAGTGAAGTAAAATCAATTTTGTGTGAGGCAATTTTTGTGAAAGAAAACTGTGCCTCAACTTCTGAAAAGATAACTTGCTTCGAGGGTTCTAATTATGCTTTGGCACATGAAGTTGTTCCAATGGTAAATGAACTCATTTCTGAGTACATGGTTATCGAAAAACTAGTGATGAAACCAGACACATTGAAGGCATTGAATGAACTATCAAGCGATAGAAAAGTGCTGAAAAAAGGTTCGTAGCCCTTGCCAATGCATGTCACACAAAACTCTCAGATATGCTGGCAAAAGACTCTGCTCATGAGATTTTTAATTCACTCTCCTCACTGTTTCATCTGCCCCTGCTAAGAACTGTGAACATAGAGTCATCTCTCTTCAACAAGATAGAGAAAATTCCCCTTTTTGCTGGAGTGAATTCTCATGACTTTTTGAAGTTCTACATTCAACTGCAAATAACCTGTAAATCTTTTTCATGTAGTGACGGTAATGTAGTTGAAGATGTATTGAAGGGAATGTTAGAGGAATATCCTATAGCTGTGAAATGTCTTCAATCTCTGTACATTTTCATTTCAAATGTTGACAGTGAAAGGGCTCTTTCTGCCTACAATGATATTTTGTCCGACAAGCGTACCAACCTGTCAAATGTTAACTTAGAAACATTACTGAGTTACTACTTCAACAGCAAATGAGTACTGTAAACCAAGCCATACTTAGTGTGTTTGTTGTTTCCTTCATTGCAACATAAGGCAAAAGTATGTATATAGTCTAGTAAACCATTTTTCTACACCGTAAGCAATGGCATTTATTCACCGCTTTTATCCCGCTTTGCCCTTAGTTTTTACACCGCTATTGTGGTTTTTTATTCACCATAAAATCGTGTCTCTACCGATATGTCATGTCTCGCAACCACAAAACATAAGGGTACGCGCCCCATCACATGTTTGGGGGGCTATAAAAAATTAACCAGGGGGAGTACAGAATGCCTCCATGGCTGAAAACGTTCCTTATGGACCCCTTAACTTAACAAAAAAAAAAAACGCTTTTACCTCGATTGGCACAATTGGTTGAATATATGGCGTTAAGCCACCGGACTACAAAGGCTTTCTTAAAATCAACAAATGTTATGTGAGTTTTTAAATTGAACTCTCTGCGTTTTTCGATCAAAATTTTTAAGGTGAAGTAGGCATCTGCACATGTGCGACCTTTTCTAAACCCATGTTGTTCATTCCCTATTACCTCAGAGTAATGTTTCAGTAATTTTTCTTTAACAATGTTTGCAAAAATTTTGTATCCAGAGTTAAGCATACTTATTCCTCTATAATTTTCCAAATCTTTCATATTTCCCTTCTCATGAAGAGGAATAACTATTGCCTTTTGCCAGTCTACTGGAGGCCTGTTACCCATCCAGATTAAATTCAATAATCTGAGAAATCTTTCCTTGAAGGCATCACCTGAATATTTCAACATTTCTGCATTTATTGAATCTTCTCCAGGTGTTTTCCCATTTCGAAGTTTCCTCAAGACTTGTTCTAATTCTTCGAGTGTAATATTTTCCGAAGACTTGTGTTTAGATGCTGTAATGCCCTAAAATCCTGACATATCCCATAAATTATACGGAAGCCACAGAATACAAGCCGGACAGGTGACCACACGCGTGATGTAATTGTCACAACATGCAATGTGGGACAACCAAATAGGGAAAACAAACAGCTTTACATCAACAGTTCCACTGACCAAACGGCACAGGAGGATCATCATGGTCAGTCTCTTCTACTCTTGCTGTCATTCGTCACCTGCATCACCACGCTACATTCACACATCGTCTACACCAGAATTGGTAAGTGTGCACTTAGGAATTATCCCTCAATCCTTCCCCCCGTCAAAACTCTCACAATTTTGTAAAATCCTGAATATAAACTACCCACAATTTCTAAAATACAAAATTTGGATTTAAAGAAGGTTTTGTGAGAAACAGTCAGCAATTTTCAGCTGTTTAAATCAGGAGGATCAGAACTGGTACTGCAAAAAAATCAATATTTTTCTTTTACAGACCATTTTCATATAATAATTTGCATTAGGATAAAAAAAAACATAGTAACATCCAATCATTACCTTAACAATGAGTTGAAGATCATTGTCTGAAGCAAATGCACCAGCTTCTAGTTTTGTTATACACTGATTTTGCCAGCATTTCCATCTAATATTGAACTCTGTCGCAGACAAACCACCATAAACCTGAAAGAAATAATTCCAAGTATGAAACAATAAAACATTAACAATTACAATGTAAAACTGATTTAAAATAACACACCTAGATGTAAACTTTGTACACTTCCACACACATGAACTTTGTCCAGTGAGTGGTATATCTTTGGTCTGTATGACTAGCACGAAATCAGGCAACAAGCTGAATTGTTAATAGACAACTTCCTGAGGAATATCGGATGTCAACACAATTTGCTTTACAGAGCAATCAAGATCATCATCATCATCATCTTGTACAGTTTCCAGCCCCAGGCTGGGTCTGTTTGGAACATAAGCCTCGCCACTTAGTCCTTTCTTTCCACCAACTCTCCCCTGTCACTCTGGTCCAGTCCTCGCCTCTCTTCTTGACACATTCCTCCACTCCTTTCAGCCATCTATCTCTTGGTCTTCCCCATGGTCATTTCTTCTGCATCTGATGTATCCTCTTGGGAATCTTCTTCTCATCCATTCTCTTTAAGTGTCCATACCACCTCAGTCTTGATGTCTCAATCCTACCTTGCAAGGGCTCCTCTTTCACTATTTCCCTGACCTTTTCACTCCTCACCCTGTCTCTTCTTGTTACTCCGATCCTACTTCGCAGGAACTTCATTTCACCTGCCTGTATTCTGCTTATGTCTCTTCTCTTCATTGTCCACGTTTCTGAAGCATAGGTCAGTATCGGGATATAGTAGCTCTGTATAACACTTCCTTGCTTTTTTGTGGGACATCTTTATTCCACACTAAGCTCCTAATGCTTCTGCCTGTCTGCCAGTTCCGTAATCTCTTTGTCATTTCTCCCATTTTCCTCTACTATACTTCCCAAGTGCGTGAGACTTTCCACCTTCTTCAGCTGTCCACCTCCAAGTGTTAAACCACTCATTGGTCTGTCCTTTTTCCTGGTTGTTAACAGGATCTCACATTTACTGATGTTGAACTTCCATCCATACTCTCCCACTGTTTCTTCCCAAGCCTTCAGTTGCTCCTGAATTTCCTCCTCCTTGTTTCCCCAGACCATGAGATCATCTGCAAACACCATTGCTTTCATCTTATCTTCTCCTATCTTTCCTGCTATCCGTGTCATTACCTCGTCCATAACCACATAAAGAGAAGGGGTGACAGCGCCCTACCCTGTTTCAGGCCACTCATTTGTCTGAACCAGTCTGTTCTTTCCCCTCCAACTTTCACACAACTCACACTTCCACAATACATCTTCGTCACTCTGCCTACAGTCACTTTTTCCACTCCCATGTTTTCCATTGCTTTCCAAACCTTCTCCCTACACACACTATCATAGGCCTTTTCGATGTCCAGGAAGGCCATCAACAGATCCTCTCCAAATTCGTAGTGGTGTTCCTGGAGCTGTCTCACTGAAAATATGAGATCCACTGTTGATCTCCCAGGTCTGAATCCATACTGCTCCTCTCTCAATTTTCTCTCCAATTTGGCTCGTATTCTACTTTCTAATATCTTTTCATATATCTTGGCACAGTGTGGTATGAGTGTGACTCCCCTGTAATTTCTGCTCTCCTTTCTGCTTCCTTTCTTAAATATTGGGACAATTAATCCTTTCTTCCAATCTTCTGGGGTCTTTTTCTCCTTCCATATCACCCTCATCACACGGTACAGCCACTGTTTCCCAACCTCCTCTGCTGCCTTCACCATTTCAACACTCACTTCGTCCACACCCGGTGCCCTTCCTACTTTCATCTTGTCTATAGCCATCTCCAGTTCTCTCCAAGTCAGGTCCTCTTCCATTCGTGGGGCGTGGTGGCTCAGAGGTCTAGCTGAATGCCTCTTACCAAGGCGGTCCGGGTTCGATTCCCGGTCAATGCATGTGAGATTTTCGATGTGAAATGCCATGTCCTGTGGTTCGGATTCCACGTAAAAAGGAGGTCCCGTGGCTCATGATCTCGAGATTAACGGTCACGTTAAACTACAAGCTTCCTTTTTTCCTCTTCCATTCCTGTGTTGTCTTCTCCATCTTCCAATACATTGTCTTCCTCCCTATGACCATTTGGATTCACCAAATCCTGAAAGTACTCTTTCCACACTGTCTTGAGTGTCTCTTTGATGTGTACCTCATTTCTGTTTTTGTCCACCATTACCACATCCTCTTGCAGACCTCTTCTCTTACTTTTGACCATCCCATAAAGTACTTTCTTATTTCCTCTGCTGTCTTCCTCCATCATCTCTGTCCACTTTACCATCCACTTCTTCCTCTCCTCTGCGACTATCTTGTTTGCTCTTTCTTCTTCATCTTATAATCTTCCCTTGCCAGATCAGATCTTTCCTGGAACCACACTCTGAAAGCCTTGTTCTTCCTTCCCACAGCTTCTTTTACTCTCTCATTCCACCATGGTGTCTCTTTACACCGTTTTCTATTGCTTGTTCTTCCACACACTGCCACTGCAGCTTCCACCATTGTATTTTTGAATTGCTTCCATTCCTCTTCCCCTGTTTTAGGATTGTCTGTTGGCATCCTTTCCCTTATTATCTTCTGGAATTCTTCCTTGAGAGCAATCAAGATATGTTTGAAAAATTAGGTTAACTATGAAATTTGTAGTTTAACATAAAGTAAAAAATTATGTTGCTCAATAGAGCGATAGAGTGTTGAATGCCTGACCCAGTGGCAAAGCAGTTAGCATGCTAGGTTTTAGCCCAAAAGGTCTCAGGATCGATTCCTGGCTGGGCTACTGGGATTTTAATTTCCTAGGATAGATTCCCCTGGTTTGGGAACTGGGTATTTGCGACATCTTAATCATAATTTCATCCTCATCCTGGTGCACAGACCGTCCACAGGTATCAACTAAGACTCATTTCAATTGCTGAATCACCAGGAATCGCATAGATTTATTTTTTTATGTTGCCATAACCCAATTTATCACCCATGTTTTTGCACATCTGCAAACTTTTGGTAATCAAAGAGAGGGAGATTTTTAAAATGATGGATTTCATCACGCATACTATACCATAACTTGGGCATAAAAAAGAGGGCAGGGTGTGGTACACAAATGGCCTATAATTATGTCTCTGTATTCAGGGTATGAATTCAGCATCAAATTCACAAAAAATTGAAACACTGTTGTACAACTCATCAATCATCAAGTATTACATAGAGCCTATTTTTAAGCATAAGAGAACATAATTGTGTGTTTAAAGAAAATGTATCATTCTACCACATATTCAAGTTTAGTCAGACTAAGGTTAAAAACCATGGACAACTGATCAACGGTAATTATGATGGATACTATTATTTTGATATTGCATCAACTAGTATAGGTGAGTGACTATGAGGAAAAGAGATGATGATACAATTTCTATGAGACCAACTGTTTGGTGATAATAGTCTGTATGGTATCTCTGAGGAGGGGCACTACCTTATGACTATGGAAGTGTAAATTAATTCTGTCTGTTAGGTAGTCAGCCCGAAGGCTGGTTGGATCCTCAAAAAGTACCGCCGTTAGGTTAGATGGGTAAATATCCACAAAAACCCAAGGCAGCGCTATATTGAGGCATACTAGGCAAGGTGAGGAGTGAGGTAGTTTGCCATTGCTTTCCTCACCGAGTCAGAACAGCAGTACTAACCCTATGAGTAGAATCTTTCACAGCATGCACAGGCACTGACTGTGCCCTGAATGTCATTACTAAGCACCACCCATACCTCAGTAGCTTCCATATAATCACAGCCATGAGTGAGACTGAGACATCGGTGAAAAGCCACATTTTACTCTAGCCTGTGCCAACAGACAAATGCAAATGTATTGCATTCATCAAGAGATGGCAAACAGGCCAGTAAATTAATTGTGAAAAGTATAATAGGAGAAACGACCACACAATTTATCATTACGTGATATTTAGGTATGTTGAAATATATATATAGCAGGACTGCCATCTTCTTGAATTTTGGGGTTTTAAAATGGATTGATGGATTTATTTTGCAGAATTGCAGATTTTACATTTTATTAATTCATGATTTTCAATGTCAATTTTCCTGACTTTTCCTGACCATTTTTCAACAAAATTCCTGACTCGCGAAGTCATTGTAACATCGGAAAAATGGTTTATTGAGCAAATAAATATCTATCTCTTATTTGCAGCCTCCGCCATCCCCATAGCTGCCCAACGCTGGCCCTTGATTCATTTAAAATACAAAATAAAGTAAATTATAATGCAATAATACATAAATCAAAGTACTTAATAACCTAAACTATAGTGATGGGGTCGCCACATCCCTACGCCAACGCCAAAAAAGCGTTAAAAAAAAGGTAAAAGAGGTTTTTACTATGATGTACTGTAAAAATGGAAACTTACCATAATGTCCAGCGAGTTATTGCTTTTTATCTTCAGAGATTAGTTGAACTAGTAACATCAAAATATGGCTGTAAAACACAAAGTACTGTATGGTTAATATAAAATTCCTGACTTTCTAATACTTTTCGCCATTTTTTCCTGACTCACGCCATTTTTTCACACTTTTTCCTGACTTTTCCTGACCAAAAACAAAATTCCTGACTTTTCCTGACTATGGACACCATGTAATTCCTTTACCCCATGAATAACTACGAATAGAGTACGCGGGATGAGACACAGCACTCAAAGTAAACATGACATTTTGGCGGAAAAGGTTGCTTACATGCTGCACGAAGAAATGTAATGTGGGCAGTATATGCATGAGGTCAATTAGGAGATGGGAAACGTCTCGCCTGCAAGAGGAAGTAATCAGCTGTGGGTAGTACCTGCACATGCTTGCATAGGGGCAAAGTGCAGGGTAACATCTGCTGTTGGAAGCTTTCTCCAGCCCACTAGGCAACACCCGCTGTCCTTACAGTTTAGACTTCGTGACCGTGGAATTAAAATCAAAACTTACAATTTCCGCCTAGTCAATACTATACTTTTTTTATAAAATATTTCAAGGGTACATGTTTCAGGTCCCAATCTTTCTGGACCCTTCTTCAGCCCATAAAATCACACATGGAGCCCATCAAATCACAAACACATCGATAAACACAAACTGCACACACACAATAAATAGATAAAACACTGTAAAAACATCTAAGAGTCTAAAATCTAAAAATAACATGCATGTTTTACTGTCTTCAGGAACATGTTTCCACTTGTTCTTCATCTAAGTAAAATGTCATTTGACGCTGTGAAACACTGGGCACATAATTTGAAGTCTATGAGTGGCGTGCTGTAACAACTTGCTGTATATCTTGTACTGTTTTTGTGGCTGAAGATGGGTTGGACGTCAATAGCTACATGTTACAAATTCTTGTTTTAAAATTTTATGCATTTGGCAACTTGTCTTTTATGGATTAAGATAGTCTTCTGCCATACGGTATGGAAAAAGTCAGAGAAGATTGGTTGGCGTGTAGCTACATTTGAATCCGAAGTCAGACGAAAACAGCCCCGCGGCGACAAGTGGAGGTCAAGCTCCGCTCGGCTAGAGCGGCTAGTCATCCATCTGGAGTGGAGTTCAGTGGTTGAGGAAGGATGGTGGACAGACAGATTAAACTGGAGGGGTGTCATATTTGCTCCGACCCAGCCAAAGGTGGAAAACGGAAATATGTGCCCAGTGTTTCACGTGTATACACGTCAGGCACACGCACTCAGTATTAGTAAGTTGCTCTAGCCGAGAGGAGCTTGACCTCCACTTGTCGCCGCGGGGCTGTTTTCGTCTGACTTCGGACCACAAATGTGAAAGATAAAACTACAGGGTGCCCTTCTGTTTATTTATTTTCATTGTAATTATTTTTATTTTATTTATATCAACAATGCCATTGTTGGTGTACGGTATTTTATGAATATGCTAGATTTTAGAATTTCGGATTTTTGACACCCCTGCTGATATTTTTTAAACTAAAAAACTGCATTTCCCGGTTCTTTTGTTATGTATGTGTGCTCTCCAGTGTTCATTTTTACTCCATTTATATGCGTGTGGTAATAGGAATAATCAAACTTTCTAATTTTATTTTACAGAAGAAATTATTTTAATTAATTAATTAATAAAGAAAGACATAAGTTTCATAATGATCTGAAAATTTCCCCGAATTTAGATAGCTATGTTTTGCACTCCCTGACTAAATTTCGCTTTCGTATCTTTCAAAACAGAGGATGTACATATTTTTTTCTGAAAGCCTACATTTTCCATTAAAACAGCCTGGCACTTTTAGACTTCACCTTTACCTTTTCGCCTGGCACTAAGAGGGTTAAGGAACAGTGAGCTGAAACCTGTTAAATAATGATATTGGATAATAATACATTTGTAATTTTTCATTAATGCTCGTATTGGTATATGTCTTTATTTCTCTTTGTAAACTTGTAATTTTCTTGGATCTTTACGAATTCAGGTACTTGACTATGATTTGAAATTTAAATTGGTGGTAGCCCTGATATATAGCGTAATCTTAACTTAGTTCATGAAGAGCAAGTCTAAAAAATACAGTATAGGCTAAGGTTTTCTGAAGAAGAGAAACATGTTGATTCGTATTAGGGACTTGGGACATCTTTGGACATTAAATTGCCTGATAACTTGTGTTTTTGTGGGGATTGTAGTACTGTGTGCAACTGTAATTATTACAACTGAATTGAAATAAGGTACTATACGGGAGGGAGTGTGGAAAAACTATACTCAGGATAGCCCACTGTCTGCGCCAGGATTTGAAATTCCAATCTCCGGACCTGCTAGAGCTCCCCATCATGTCGTGGAGAATGATATAATGCACATGGCTATGCCATGGGGTAGAAGGGAAACAATACAATATTGTGAGGTCATCTGAATATTTTAATTCATAATACATTTTTGCAATAATGGCTGGAGCCTAAAATTATGTATCTATTAAACTATGAATGTGTTGCTCCCAGAGAACTTAGAAAATCATTTTTCTGAAAGAAAAAGGATAATGTACATGAATTAAATAATCATTTCATTTTTCTTTCTTTCATTCTTCTTCATTCTTTTTGTTTCAGCCAACTAAGGACCAAGTCACTTCAACTGTCCCTTTCTAAGGCTTTAACATTAGCCCTGCATTTGTTGCCAGTATCCTTCCTTTCTCTCTTTGGTTCACGTCTTTCCTGTTTTCATCTTCAGCTTTTCTTGGAAACCCTGTTTCTCCTTAGGCGGGTCATGCTCCTTGATATCTTTACAAGTGATCCCCATCTCTTGCAGATCTCTTTCTAGCTTCTTAGATGATGATGATTGTTGTTGTTTTAGGGAGCAGAAAAGCAAGGTCATGTGCCCCTTCTTTCTTCTTATCTTGAAAGTAGGTAAAGATCCAGTGGGTTAATATTGCTAGGCTCATTTGTGCTACATGTCCATTAATTTTTTTTTTGTTCTGCATCACATTAGTTATATTTTCCATGTGTTAGTACAGCTTGTGGTTGTGCCGTTTGTTTTACTCAAAGTTGTCTTTGATTGGGCCCAAGATATTTCCTTCTAAATCTTTCTTTGGTCTCCAATTTCTCAATCAGAACTTTTTGTTCATTGTAAGGCATTCCATTACATATATGGCCTCGGGTTGGAAAACAGTTCAGACATGTCTGAGCTTAGTATTTAAGGATATTGAAATTTTGATGTAGATGACTTTGATTAGTTGGTATTTCCATTCTATTCATGTGTGACTTCTTTATCAAAGATGTTTAGTTCTATCCACTCAAGTATTTAAACTTCCCTCCCTGCTTGCTTTTTCCTCTGGTCCATATCTATACTCCGTCCAAGCAATATGCAAAGTGCTAGTGTGAAAACACGTAGTCTGTGCACAGAAATGACTCTGCAGACTGGTCCAATGAGGTGCGATGTCACTGAATAATTAGCGCAGGAGGGTGGCGCGACCTTGGCTTCAACCAACTCTCGCCTAGCCTAGCTCCACCCATAGCATTCTCTTTTCACTTCCTCCATGTGATGTCATGCGCAAACCTACTTCACAGATTTCGTGGATGAGGTATAGCTCTCTTGGCGCCGGCTTGATCTCAAAGGAGATCTGGAGGCCTGCCTTTTCCAGTATATGATCAAAAGATTTCAGTATAATGGCAGTACTTCCAGCATGGAAAAAATAATTCTAGTGTTAAAGTAGTAGCGGTACACTAAATAGACCATAGTTCTTTCTGCCTGGGAAATCTGAGGAATGGTTGTGATTTTACTGTAGACAAACTGAATTGCAAACTAGGCTGGCACTGCTAGCCACTCCGATGACTTGAAAATTGTGAGACCCAGCACTGCTGTGTACATGATCAGAAACAAAATTATCACAATGTGATGACTAGGGGCCGTATTTTTTGATAAGAGCGATACGCGCGAAGATTTCTCATATCTTCTTTCTTGCCTATATATGACCTTTTCGGTACTTAAAGTACGGTCTTTTAGCAAAATGACCTGACGAAATATCACGAAATCTGATTTATTGCACGAATTACACAAATAATTACGAAATATACGCCACTTGGTATGAAAAATGCGAAATATTATCGAAAAAGCTCTCCAATAAACGTTTAAATGCTTCTGAAGAATTGGCCATCATAGTTTCCTTCTCATTTGGTTGATAGTGCAGCATATTCTCTACACAAATGCCCACAAAGCCTGAAGTATGTGTATTTAGTTCCGCGATCTCTAAGGCTATCGATTACATCAAATGGCGTTGTGGTCGTAGATACAGCAGTGCTAGTTCGCAACTGATAAAACTTTATCGGCAAACATAAGTAAAAAAATGCCAAAAACTAAAGTCACAACAGTTTTCTCAAGGGCCGAGGAATACAACAGTGAGGGGTTCAATGTATTTGATGCTGCAAGAAAAAATGAAAATCCACAGCCTGCTTCCAGTCTCTGACCGGGTCAGGAATGGAATGAATGAAGCCCCTATCTAGCGGCGAGGATAGGAACTGTGCCGGCTGCCGAGGCCTGACGCACTCCTCTGGGGCAATGATTAAATGAATGACAGATGAAATGAAATGATAGCGGAGAGTGTTGCTGGAATGAAATTTTTGACAGGGAAAACCGGAGTACCCGGAGAAAAACCTGTCTGCCTCCGTTTTGTCCAGCACAGATCTCACATGGAGTGACCGGGATTTGAACCACGGACCCAGCGGTGAGAGGCCGGCGTGCTGCCGCCTAAGCCACGGAGGCTATCTGATGCTGCAAGAAAGAATCTAATGTGTACATTCTGCAATGTTCGTATTCAGTGGAACGAAAAGACACGTGCGATAAACACTGCTGGGATTCAGAAACGCATAAAAAGAAGATGAAAGAAGCAAATGAACATATTCTAAGCGGCAAATAACAATCGGCGATACTATACACTTCGCGTAGAGGTAGTAAAGTGATAGAGAGCAATTTGTAGGGACCGGAAAATCGCATTTGCGATAAATGCGAATTTTTGTAATATGTGATAAAACCATTTTTTTAATAGTTTGAAGGTGTTCTGAAGCGCTGTGGTACCTAAATTCAAAATGCGTCAAAATGCGAAATTAGTACAAATATGTGATTTTGGTGCGAATTCGGCGAAAATGTGTTATTTTACTGGCGAAAACCACATATTTCGACGAAATCATGAGAAATACTACAAATATGACGCATAAATATTTCGACCGCTCTGATCGATATATATAGAAAAGTAGTCGATCGATCGCTGCTTGCTGACTTTAATCGATATTTACAATGGGAATAGGATGTATCGATTATTCTCGAAAAGTAAATCGAGTGCCACGGAAATAACGAAATAGACGCAGCGTTGTTTTCCTGTTGTTCATACTATTCGTTCAAAGTTGAAACTGTTTTCGTGTAAGGTGCATGTGAATAGTGGAGAGAAGAAAATCAAGCGATTGTTTAGGTTATGGGGCGCACGACGATAACTGCGCATGAAAGGGCTCAGCCGTATGCAAAGGATGGTTTATATGCCACAGATTCAGTGACAGTGTTTTGTAAATATTGTAATTGCCGAGTTGCATGGAAAAAAAGGATAGCATTGCGAAACATGTTAAATCGGAAAAACACGTGGGTAAGCGACGCATTAACAGAAATTCAACCCTTGCTGCTAGTACGTCTCAAGGAATGCAAACTTCTGTGCTGACACAGTTGGATAGTTGTAAATGACGAAAAATTTCCAGAGATAACTTCTCGAAACGCACAGTTGAAGTATTTGCCAGAGCAAATGTACCTCTGGAAAAGCTTGAAAACAAAGAGCTAAGAGCCTGGATTACTGAGTTCTCAAATGAAGAGCTGCCATGTGTGAAAACTCTACGTGAATTATATTTACCACGTTAGTTTCGACTTCATTGATCGGGTACGGCTTAGATATTACGACATCGAAACCGCACTCAGAATTGAAGGAGGCCAAATTTGAGCGCGATTTCCGTATCGAACTATCTTACCCGTACCCAATTGATCCAGTAATTATAATTATTTTGTTCTAATTTGAGGTCTTGCTTCCTTTCTAGAAGTTGCATCTTACCACAAGAAAAGAACAGCAGAGGCTCTGATGGGGAAGAACATCAACATACTCTGTGATGAAACTACAGATAGAATGGGCCGTTGTGTTTTTATTATCATATTCCAAGACCCAGCCGGATCGAAAAGAGAGCTGCATGTTGTTTCTGTGAACTACCTTGATGCAGGAAATGCTACAAACTGCTCCCGTACGGTTTTAGAAGCTCTGCGGAGTTATAGTGTACAATATGATGCGGTTAAAGTGTTTGTTAGTGACAGTGCCCCATACATGACCCGATGTTATGAAACATTAAGAGTGGTCATAGGGGATCATTTAATGCATGTACAGTTATGGGCACATAAGATCAGCTTGGTTGGCAATTGTTGGATCGCAGTGATGACAGATTTAAATCATGTGGTTGCAATGGTCAAGTCTGCTTTTTTGAACACAAGAAAGCGAAAATATAATTATTTACATTTCTTAAAATCAAAGTATGGGGCTTCAAAGGAAGCAAAGGTTTTTCCTGCACCTGTCATAACCCGATGGAATAGCTGGTTTCAGGCTGTCTTCTATTTAAGTGCTTACTTTACAGATGTTGTTACATTTTTCAAGATGTCTGACATGAAAGACATCAACAACTGTGGTATAACCGTAAGTACCTGACCGAGAAGTGAATAGACTTCACTCCCACATGGTTTTTGTCACAGATCATGCAGCTGGATTGGTTGACCTCCTTACTGAACTTGAAGGGTCTCTGTATCCTACCACTCATCTCCTTTACCCCAAATTGCATAACCTTGACACCAATCTAACCTTAATTTGTGCAGGGAATTTTTCTGCAGCAACTAAAAGTGCTTTGATTAAGCTCACTCCTCTAGAGCAGGCTGCATGTAGGGACACATTTGTCAAAGCTGTTCATTCTTCAAAGTGCAAGCTAGCCACATTGAAAGCTAAAGACCCCAACCATAAGCATTTTGTGTCAATTTCTCAAGCTCTGTATCCAAAAAATATAATTTTGAATAACATTGATAAATTAGCTGAGCTTAAGAAATTGTTTGGAGTGCTCTCACAAACGAAATCTGGTCTGGTTACTGTTCTCTGAAAAATGCAATTCAAACCCAGATGAAAGAAAGTGAAAAATGTGATATCATGCTTGCATTAACTGCAGTTCAGACAGAGTTCAGCATATTTGCTAAATACTGTTTTGAATTGTTGTGGACCCCAACGAACAATGTAGATAGCGAGCGTGTGTTGTCCCATTACAACACAGTGTTTACAGACTGACGGTGCAATTTGAAGAAAGCAATGCTGAAGTACTGACAATGCTTTCGTTTGAGGACTATAACTGCACTTCATAAACTTGGAGTTGTTAAAATAATATTACAATGTGATGATTTTTAACTTTGTAAATAGATGCTAATTTTGAAGAAAATATATGTTAATTTTTCCGTTCCCTAGCAATTTGTTACAGACACAACAAAGCAAACATTATGGTTTCCGATGTCTAATGTGAACAGCGAGAGGGGCTTTTCTGCTTACACAAATATACTTTCTGACTTTAAAACCCCTTATCACATAATTTGTTCCCATACTATAAGGAAGATTTCAGAAGAAACATCGATCATTATGACAATTTATTTCGCGAAATACCCACCGAAATAGTGTCAGTTTTAACACTGCAATCAACAGTCTTATTTCACCAAAAAATAAGGCCTTTAGTGATGACTATACTTACTGTATATATTGGCATGGTCTGCAGCAGCATGTCAACCAAATTGAAGGGTTCTGTCTGAGCATTGGAGTGCAGATTAAGTAAAGACCTGGCTGGATCAGTTCTTCCTTGCAATATTAGCCCAATGACAGTTTCCCAATAATCTGACTGTGCTTCTGCCCTCTCTTCCAATAATGAAGTACCATAACCAGCAGTCATAAAGGAAGCTGCTTGACGCTCACATTTAAAGAAGTGGAATCTTATCCACTCTAAGAACTTAGGAAGCACCACATCACCTAAAAATACAACACCAAATCAATATACAGATCATCACATGGGCTTGGATGTTGAAGACTGGCAGTGAAGTTTTATCATGAATCCAAGTAAGGAACATAATATGTACCAGTTCTCAGTACAATTTCCATTCACAATGGGAAGAGGTGTACAGTATTCCCTTATTTAAGTTAAAGTAAAAGTGTTTGCTTGTTATGAAATGAAAGCACTTTTGTCATCAATACCGAAAATCAACATTAACAAGCATGGAAAACTGCACCACAGGAAAGTATAATGCAATCAAATAAATAATTATAACCACACTAGTACATTGACAGCCAGAAACTTTGCTCGCGTGAAAGACGTTGCACACAAGCAATAAGCTGTCGGACGGCTGCACACTTCTATGCCAGTCGCAGCAAATCCTAACCTCAAAGGCTGAATGGCGGGAGAAGTCAGTTGACTACAGCTGTGTGCAGTAGTGGCCCAGTAAGATAGGACAGTGCTCGTGTGGCTACATTTGTATACCTTTCCTAATTACGAAATACACAGTATTGTACATATCGTCTTTGCCAATTCAATCAGCAAAATCATTAATGCATCGTTCATAAAGATTAGCGTTAAACATAATCATCGAAAGCTACATGTTGGTTATTTAGTTAGCCTCAATTCATTTTGCATCTTTTCTAGATCGGAATTGTAAAAGCTGAACTTCATGGCAAAATTCATTTTTATTAAATACTAACTATTCCCGGCATGCGTTGCAATGCCAATCAAAGACGAAAAGGAAGATAATAATAATGAACCTCCGGCCGAAAACCGTGGCATGAACTGTATTGAAATAGACAGGGATACCAGATAACACGGCGGGCTGCTGGCGGTCTCCTCATGTCCCCTCGCGATGAATCAGCAACTATTCTCACACCTTGCATTGCGGTGTGATAAGTATACAGATTGTGCAATTGGGCTACTGTGGGATTTAAGGGTTCCTGTTAAGTCCCTCACCCTTTGTGTTACATAAATAATTTGTAGCCAGAAACCTTCCCTGGAGTGCACACAACAATTCACCCAAATTTCATCGCAATCGGATGAATGGTATTTGAACAAATAGGGGACAGACAGACAGACAAACTATCTCGTAACATTGATTTTTATATATCAGTAGTCCGTTTGCAAAGGCCTCCAAGTGCATCATAATCGAAACCGAGCAAATGACGAAAAACTGCTTCGCCCAAACTATTTTAGCTAACACAATATTTTTTTACCCCTGAAAATCAACAAAAAAAAGACCATCTATTATTCAGTTAAAATCTGTGAAATCTACGGTTGGATCTTCTGCCCCAAATCATAGACTAAAATATTGATTTAGCGGTTTTTGCACACGTTTTGTGCAGTTAGCAACTTTTGCACCCATGACGACGAGAGTCGTTAATAAATCTTCGGTTGCAAAACCCGCTATTTTGTATCTTTACCAATGGCATTTGGATGAGATTTTCAATAAAGGACTATTTTGGTTTCAATGTGGTTTATAAGGGGAAAAAAAAATTTTTTAAATAGAACACGTCGGATACGATAAAAAGAAAATTAATCTTAAAAATTACACCTTAAACCCAAAGCAACGTCATTTAGACAACATAAAAATGTACAAAAAAATTCACAAAACAAGGAAAATGGCATTTAAGTTAGGACAGGTCATCCTCGACACCATCCATCAGCTCAAAATCTGCTGGTTCTTCGCCTTCGTCATCTTGAATTCCAAAGATATTGTTGCGAATGGCTTCTTGCTCCTGGAAGACCTCACTGAAAAATTTTAGGTTGCCGTTCGCTGGCCAGTTTTCGCCGAAATGCAGCTCTAAAAGCTGTCGAACGTCTTTTAGTTTAGTTTCTTTGAGTGCAACACCTACTTGAATTGGTTCGGGACCATGATGTTTGTTGAAATTCTTTCCCCTTTTCACGATGCTCTTCCACTCACCAACCTCAAAATTGTAGAACGGCTCCCCTCGGACCAGACTTTTTTTTTTTTTTTGGTTTTGCCAATCGTGAACACAATTTTCTTTGCCTTTTGGAATTGGAAATGCATACTACCCGGATTTTTTACCACGCCATCCGCGTGCGCTTTCCGATCTCTAACAGGACATTCATCTTGTCCCAGGCGAACTCATCATCATCATCTTGTACAGTTTCCAGCCCCAGGCTGGGTCTATTTGGAACATAAGCCTCGCCACTTAGTTCTTTCTTCCCACCACCTCTCCGCTATCACTCTGGTCCAGTCCTCGCCTCTCTTCATGACACATTCCTCCACTCCTTTCAGCCATCTATCTCTTGGTCTTCCCCTTGGTCGTTTCTTCTGCATCTGCATCTCATGTATCCTCTTGGGAATCTTCTTCTCATCCATTCTCTTTAAGTGTCCATACCACCTCAGTCTTGATGTCTCAATCCTACCTTGCAAGGGCTCATCTTTCACCATTTCCCTGACCTTTTCATTCCTCACCCTGTCTCTTCTTGTTACTCCGATCCTACTTCGCAGGAACTTCATTTCACCTGCCTGTATTCTGCTTATGTCTCTTCTCTTCATTGTCCACGTTTCTGAAGCATAGGTCAGTATCGGGATATAGTAGCTTCTGTATAACACTTCCTTGCTTTTTTGTGGGACATCTTTATTCCACACTAAGCTCCTAATGCTTCTCAGAAATGCTTCTGCCTGTCTGCCACGTTCCGTAATCTCTTTGTCATTTCTCCCATTTTCCTCCACTATACTTCCCAAGTACTTGAGACTTTCCACCTTCTTCAGCTGTCCACCTCCAAGTGTTATCCCACTCATTGGTCTGTCCTTTTTCCTGGTCATTAACAGGATCTCACATTTACTGATGTTGAACTTCCATCCGTACTCTCCCACTGTTTCTCCCCAAGCCTTCAGTTGCTCCTGAATTTCCTCCTCCTTGTTTCCCCAGACCATGAGATCATCTGCAAACACCAATGCTTTCATCTTATCTTCTCCTATCTTTCCTGCTATCCGTGTCATTACCTCGTCCATAACCACATAAAGAGAAGGGGTGACAGCGCCCTACCCTGTTTCAGGCCACTCATTTGTCTGAACCAGTCTGTTTTTTCTCCTCCAACTTTCACACAACTCACACTTCCACAATACATCTCCTTCACTCTGCCTACAGTCTCTTTTTCCACTCCCATGTTTTCCATTGCTTTCCAAACCTTCTCCCTACACACACTATCATAGGCCTTTTCGATGTCCAGGAAGGCCATCAGCAGATCCTCTCCAAATTCGTAGTGGTGTTCCTGGAGCTGTCTCACTGAAAATATGAGATCCACTGTTGATCTCCCAGGTCTGAATCCATACTGCTCCTCTCTCAATTTTCTCTCCACTTTGGCTCGTATTCTACTTTCTAATATCTTTTCATATATCTTGGCACAGTGAGGTATGAGTGTGACTCCCCTGTAATTTCTGCACTCCTTTCTGCTTCCTTTCTTAAATATTGGGACAATTAATCCTTTCTTCCAATCTTCTGGGGTCTTTTTCTCCTTCCATATCACCCTCATCACACGGTACAGCCAATGTTTCCCAACCTCCTCTGCTGCCTTCACCATTTCAACACTCACTTCATCCACACCTGGTGCCCTTCCTCCTTTCATCTTGTCTATAGCCATTTCCAGTTCTCTCCAAGTCAGGTCCTTTTCCATTCCTGTGTTATCTTCTCCATCTTCCAATACATTGTCTTCCTCCCTATGACCATTTGGATTCAGCAAATCCTCAAAGTACTCTTTCCACACTGTCTTGAGTGCCTCTTTGTTGTGTACCTCATTTCCGTTTTTGTCCATCATTACCACATCCTCTCGCAGACCTCTTCTCTTACTTTTGACCATCCCATAAAGTACTTTCTTATTTCCTCTGCTGTCTTCCTCCATCATCTCTGTCCACTTTACCATCCACTTCTTCCTTTCCTCTGCGACAATCTTGTTTGCTTCTTTCTTCTTTATCTTATAATCTTCCCTTGTCAGATCAGTTCTTTCCTGGAACCACACTCTGAAAGCCTTGTTCTTCCTTCCCACAGCTTCTTTTACTCTCTCATTCCACCATGGTGTCTCTTTACACCGCTTTCTGTTGCGAACTACCGTAGCAAATTTCTCAATGTGCTTGATGTATCCGGAAGGATTTTCAATGACACTCACTTTGCGAAGTTGCCGTTCGATATTTCCAAAAACTCTGTCAGGTGGGATAAATGAGTGGCCCACTATTGGGAACCATAGCTGTATTTCTTCTGCACATGCGGGAGCTTCTAGCAGTAACCAGTGGGATAGCATGCTGATCATTGTCTTGATTTTGTTCTGACCCCCGCAGCCATGAGAGAACAACCGAAGTTTTTTTGCACCTTCAAAATTTATGCTGGCCAGTTTGTTGTGAACTGCTGATGCTATTTAGTTTGATCCTTTCCCATGATGGTGTTCTAACCAGACGTAAGAAGTCACCGTCTCTGTGTTTTGTGGAGATTCTGAGGAGCCCTGGCAGACTGTAAAGTTGTACAGGTACATCTGTTGGGAATAATACGCCGCTTGATGGCACCTTAGGCAACACTAAGTTCTTTTGACAGCCGTAGCTTAAAGTTATTTCACCTTCATTAACTTCTTTTAGCTTTTGGTAAAATACATCACTTCTTATTTTGTGGACTTTGAGCTGAGTTTTCAGTTTGTCTTTTCACTTAAATCAATAATACTCATTTTTCCGGCTTCAAATGCCCACAAGCAAGAAACAACGTGTCAACGAACTGTGCTTTTAAACGATGCATTACAACAAGGAAGCAAGGCAGCGTGTCATTGTTGCGTACGCTTCCTCGATAGTGCAGCCAACCCAAATCTGAAGCACAAAACTATCCTTCCCGATCGTAATAATAATTGTGAAAGAGTTTTGTGGATGGAATAACAGCAGTTCTTTTATCAGTTAGCGTGTTTTGCAGCCGTATGTAGCAAGGCCGACGCCATACTTATGAAACTTAGCGGTCTTTGGACACGAGGAATATTAAACTGGCTTTGCAACCGTAGCCAACATGCATTTAATGGTTTATGCAAATGAACGTGATTTTTGTTGGCCATTTTCAACGACTTTGAGCGGGTTATGCACCCTGAAACTTATTCCATCATGTAGCCAGTTGAAAGACGAACAAGATGGTGTGCTCAACTCAAAACTAACAAAAAGTGCACTTAGCGGCCTTTGCATCTGGGCTACTCATATATACATACCAGCTAACCTCTCAAAATGAAAAATCGGGAGATTCGACGTGGCGGCGGAGGGGGTGAAGGGGGGATGCAACATAATACATACACAGGCTAAGACATTACAGCAAATATATAAGTTACACTATTAAACTGTACATGACTAACATGATATGACATCCCAGTTTACAAATGTACTTAAGACTGAGTAATTTAAAATTCTCACTAGTCTATCAAGCAAGCATACCTTTCTTTCGACCACACTCCGGCATACAAAACTAGTGACGTATCGAAGATCATATTATTGGTCGTTGTTGCAGGTGACTGTGGCTGATTTTGACCTCTTCAAAAAGGTCTTGCAATACTCTTGCTCAAAACACTTCCCTTTCTGAAGAGACTTCAGAGTTATAAGTTTGTCCAAAGTCTTGTCGGAGAGAGATGACCTGAACTACGTTCTTGTTTTTCTGATAAGACTGAACATCCTCTCACACTCTGCATTACTATGCGGAATGGTCAGATTTGAAAGCATAACTTTAGACAATTTGTCATACTTGAGTATCCCACCACTACATTTCATTTGGCCTACCAGTGTCCACTTCACACCAATTCTCTCTTCTTCCTCAATAGATGTCACATCTTCAAGTTGGAAGTTACAGAATTGGGAATACACATTTCTGCAAGGATGGCCGACGTTTTAGTTATGGCTGAGCCATATCTCCCGGCAATTTTTGAGTCTGGGAACATCTTCCTAAACAAAGGACCAGCGTGATCGGAACAATTGACAGGGAGGTTATGTTCAATAATAAACGATGTGAACAATACTCTGCACGTGTTAAACTGTCAGTGTCTTCCTCCTTACACTTGAAATAATCAAGTTTCTTGTTTTTCCCAACACATTGTACATTGTCTTTATGTTTCTTTGAGAGCACATGTTTTGAAATGTCCCCCTTTCCACCACGCGAGATGCTGAAATCACACCTACAGACACTACAAAATGCAAATGTTGCGCCTCTTCTTGACTCAGTTATATGCGGAAAGTTATCGTTGTGCACACTTTTAAATGTCACATCATATTTCTTCGCCATATTATCGAGGAACAGACGCAATCACTCATATCGAAAAATCACAATAGCCTACCGGCATATTATCGCCAACAACATCTAACAAAAGTTATACACAAATCATATAATGTCACGTGTGAAACGGATACAATATTCCGCAGCGTACAACTAACTACTTTTTTTCACCCACAGGTCATTATCTAGGAACAAGCCCTGAATTAACCTTCAACGATTTCAAACAAGGACGTATTCGAAGCTAACTTTTTATAACAGCAGGACGCGATGCGGGACTCGGGAGTTAGTACGCAGTTGTCGATTATCGATACAGAGCAAAACTGCGGTATCGAGATATAACTCCAAAGCACGCAAAGTCGATCCGTTCGATAGACGACTGGAGTGTCATCTCGCACATTCAATCCGAAATTACGCGTGGGATTTTTGAAAAATCGGGAGATTTAATACGTTAAGCGGGAGGGCGGGAGAAATGGTCTGAAATCGGGAGTCTCCCGCCGAAATCGGGAGAGTTGGCAGGTATGTATATAGATTACTTCTATGACACAAAAGAATGAGAAATGAAGCTATGACACAAAATTACTCTCAATAGTACACTGCTACCAGGAATTACAGCTTGCAATATTTAGTAGGATACCCACATTGGAATCTTCAGCCGTTACTTCATGACTTGTTATAGCTCCTTCAGTTTAGTTTGTCGTTCATCGCCCATTAATTCACGCAATTCTTCATGACTCATGAGGAGTGTTGTTATGGCGTTCTATAGTATACCATATTTCCTCGTATATTCGTTGCCATTGCATAATCGGCACACCCCACTTTGCAAACAAAAAATTGGGTGATAAAATTCCATCGCATAACATACTCTTGTATTTGTGCGCCGGTCGGTTGCACACGCTACCGCAAACTTATAACCTAGCGTGACTTTGTCAGAAGAAAGTAGTTCCTGCCTCTGTGCCTGCGGGCTATGACGCACGCGTGCGATGCGTGTGGTCAGCATCGTCATTTGGCACATTCGTATGTGTGTGCTGGTCGATTGCACATGCCACAAGCTTATAACCAGCCGTGACTTCGACAGAAGAAAGGAGTCGGTCACTCTGCCTGCAGGCTATGATGCTACATGAGCGGCCAGCCCACGGCATGCTAAACAGTGGCCAAGCTCTGTGCCAGTCCAGGGGAGTGAAACTTGTATGGATCCATCGCTTCCGCGAGTTGGCCTCGGAATGACGAGAATCAATACGCTACAGTACAAAGTGCTGCTAGCCCCAGTTCACCGACGTGAAAACAGGTCCGACTGCCATTGGCAGAAACTTACGCAAGGGACATCTCGTGCCTATCTAACATCAGTCTCTTCTGTGGAAATATTGCAACAGAGACCCATGCATTCACAATGAGAAAACAAAAGAATTACGGTATGCGGAGTTCTTGATGAAAGTGAAATACATGGGATTACATAATAATATTTAAAATGCGCACAAGTGTGCAGCAAATAATGATACGGTATATTTTTAAAAAATGTGCTCTTCTTCTTTGAGCTTAAATATTCTTTGCATAATCATCGCACTCTGCTTTTCTTCTATGAGTTTTAGGCTAAAAATAAGCGACGATTATGTGAGGAAATACAGTACAGTGAAACCTCTCTAAAAGACCACTCCTCTTAAAGACCTATTTTTCTTGGAACCAATTTAAAACCTCATAAGGTCAATGTATTTGTTACAGCTCTATTTAAGGACCACCCCTCTCCCTGACCAAAGACCAAGCATTTTCTCAGTCTGACCTCTTTCAAAAGACTACTTCTTATGTAAAATGTGGAATAAAAGAGGCCTACAGTGATAAGAAAACTAATGATTCATAGGCCCCTCACCACTTTCTATCTGGAATTAAAAGTACCTGTTCATACAATAACATTCTACTGTTGTGCATGATAAGATCTGGGCTGAGTGATTGCCCAGGCTTCCCAAATGAAATGTTCTATTTGGAAGGAACTGAGAGAGCAAAGGTTGTGGGAAGTTTAAATAGCCAGACCAATTAGGAAATTCCAACAACAAGTATGAATGTTACAGTGCTGTGGTCTAATGTACACAGCGACAGTTTAAGAATACGGATAAGAGGCTTGCTTATTTACAGTTCATTTTGCATGGTGTTACGGTACTGTATAGGACAGCATCAAGATGAGAAGTGTTTTATCATTGGAAGAGCGAGTGAAAGTGGTCTGTCAGAACGGAAACTAGCCGAAAAATGTAAATGCAGTACTCAAATTAACACGATTTTAAAATCCAAGGATGATATCTTACACGAGTGGAACAGTAATGCACATCGTGGCATGAAGAGGAAACGTCAGGAGAAGTTCGCGGATGTGAATGACTTATTGTTAGAATGGTTTAAAAGTGCAAGATCTAAAAACATCTGTATCAGTGATCCATTGATGAAAGAAAATGCGCTTGAAATTGCATCACAAATAGGGGTTATTGATTTTAATGCAAGCAATGGCTGGCTTGAAAGATTTTGTGTGCGCAATAACATTGTTTTTCGGCTCGTCAGTGGTGAGGCGGGTGATGTAAATGATTCAATTTGTATGGACTGGAAAGATCGCCTGCCTTCCGTTGCTGAAGTATATGACCTCAAGGACATCTACAACCTGGATGAGACTGAATTGTTTTTTCAATACTTGCCATCGAACTCTATGATGATAAAAGTAGAGCAATGGTCTGGCGGGAAAGTTTCAAAAGAGAGCTTGACAATTTCATTTTGTGTTAATGGTGTAAGTGAGAAAGAAACACATTTAGTGATTGGCAAATCTCTTCATCCAAATTGCTTTAAGAACGTAGATTAAACGTTACGTGATTTAACATGGTGAGCAAAAAAAACGGCTTGGATGACTAGAGCAATTTTTGAAGAATGGGTTCAAACTTTCAATAGAAAAATGAACAGACAAAACAGAAAAGTTCTTCTTTTATTGGACAATGCCCCTATCTACATCACTCAGCTACAACTGAAGAATGTCAAACTTCAGTTTCTGCCGCCAAACACAACTTGTAAACTTCAACCCCTGGACCAAGGCATTATCCAGGCATTTAAACTAGGGTACAGGAAGAGTGTCCTTCAATCTGTAATTGCCCACATGGATGAAGCTTCCCTTGCATCTGAACTAGCCAAGAAAATTACTGTCAGTGATGCTGTCTAATGGATAAAATCATCGTGGGAGGGTTTTCGGCCATCACAATTATGATTGGTTCTGAGGCTTTCCTGAAAGTTCAGATTCTGAATCGTTCGCTGAAGAAGACACTGGCGACTTGAGTATTCTTGCTCAGTTGGCTGGGATACGAGACTTCGGCGCAGCTGAGGTGGATCACGTGCTGGAATACTATGATGATCTGGGAAGAGCGAGCAGTGCAGGATTTCTTGGAAGGTAAGTTCCATGACAGCATACAATATTACTGTATTCTTTCCTTTATGCATGTAAGATTAAGTTACAGTACAGTGCATACGTTATAAAACTTCTTTTTTCTCCAATCCCTGTAAATAAATCTGATCACCTTCCCCTTGGAGATGATGAGGGTTATGATGTGAACAATGGTTCTGTTGGCACAGAACTGCATCAGCATACAATGTCATTAGAAAAAGTGTTATGTAACGCATTAAAAAAATAAAAAATAACAAATTAATGGACTTTCGAACTCACTCAGATATTCTAGTAAGTGAAATTGTTAAAAAAGATGTGCTAATCTGAAACAGAGATCAATTTGTGACTTTTTTAAATGACAGTGTTCAGAAAAACCCTGATTGTAATTATTTATTTAGTGTAAGATGCTTCATAACAATCGTTTGAAATGTATTACATATAATTGTTATTAGAAAAATGAAAATTAATATATATTTATATACATGGATATCTCAGATTTCATCACAAGCTGATGTCTAGTCCTTCCAACCAAGTGAGTGCCGCAGGGGTTACTTGATGTAGTTCCTCCATAGGCCCAGTGAATGCTCGTAGAGGACATTCTTTCACGATGTGGCTGATGGTTTGCACTTCAGCACCACAGTTGCAGGAAGGAGACTCCAACCACCCCCATTGGTGTAGTGCAGAAGCAGTTTTACCAACGCCGCAGCGTATCCTGTTTAGTCTGGTCCAGATGGTGGGCGGGAGGTTGAACCCAGGAGGTTTTGCTGTTGGGTCATCGATGTTGATTAGACCTTCTTCTTCTTCTTCTTCATTTCCCGTTTCCAGCTTCCTGGGTCGGGTTGTGAATCAAGGACCTCCAACGTTGCCTGTCTCTCCACCACTCCTCTCCCCCTTTAAGTACATCTTCAGGTTTTCCTCCCTTCTTCTCCACGCACTCCCACACTGTATCTGCCCATCTCTTTCGGGGCCTTCCGCACGGTCTCTTCCCCGAAACCTTTTCCAGAAAAGCTTTCTTTGGCACTCTCTCCTCTCCCATTCTCATCATATGTCCATACCACTTTAACTTGGTTGTTTCTATCCTGTCCTGCAGCTTCAAGATTCCTGTCCTCCTTCTTATCTCCTCGTTTCTGATTTTATCTCTTCTGGTCTTCCCTTCTATACCTCTTAGGAATTTCATCTCCGCTGCTTGTATTCTACTCTCCTCTCTTTTTGTAGTGGTCCATGCTCCAGCTGCATATGTTAGTACGGGTCCATAATAGGTTGAATATAATACCTGCTTACATTTCTTTGGGACATCTTGGTTCCACAGAATACCCCTAACACTCGGGTAGAACTGTTCGCTTGTTGTATTCTCTTTCCAATTTCCTCAGTAATCTTTCCATCTTCTGTGATCACACTTCCCAAGTACTTGAAACTTTTCACCACTTCTAGAATTTTTCCGTTCACTTCTATCTTTCCTCTTCCATCCTTACTTCCCCTTGACATTACCATTGTCTTGCTCTTCTCTGTGCTAACTTTCATCCCAAACTTCTCAATCTCTTGGTTCCATACATCTACTTGTTTTTGTACTTCCTTTTCATCCTCACCCCATATCACTATATCATCTGCAAACAGCATGGCCTTTATTGCCTCTTGTCCCAATCTCTGTTTAACATTCTTGTGGATTTCATCCATGACTATGATGAATAGTAAGGGGGACAATACACTTCCTTGACGGAGACCCGTTTCCACCTTGAACCATTCTGTTTCTCCTATAGTGGTCTTTACGCTACTGACACAATATTTGTACATAGCTTTCACCATTTGCACTTCTGCACTGTTAACTTGCCTTTTTCTCAATACATCCTACACCACCTGTCTAGGCACACTGTCATAAGCTTTCTCAATATCAATAAAAGTCATCACAATGTCTTTTCCAAACTCCCATCTTTTCTCCATCATATGCCTTAGTGTAAAGATTAGATCAAAAGTTGATCTGTCTCTCCTAAAACCATACTGTTCTTCTTCCATCTCTCCATCTGTCTGCCTCCTCAGTCTACCTTCCAATACTCTCTCAAAGATCTTGGCTACATGGGCAATAAGGGTGATCCCTCTGTAATTGTTACATTCCTTTTTGTCACCTTTCTTAAAAAGTGGGATAATTAAACCCTTTCCCCATTCTACTGGGATCTCTTTCTTCTTCCAAATTATTCTAAATAATCTATACAGCCACTGCAACCCTACTGGTCCTGCTGCTTTTATAATTTCTGTGGTCACCTCATCCACTCCAGGTGCTTTGCCACTCTTCATCTTCTTTATGGCTTCCTCTATTTCTAGCATAGATATCTCCTTTTCTTGTTCTTCTTCTTCCTCCATTGTTCCTTCTTGTTCCCTTTCTTCATCCAGTTCAATGTGTTTAACATTCAGTAGCTTTGAAAAGTATTCTTCCCATCTTTTCAATATACCATCTCTTTCATACAATATCTGTCCCGCTTCAGTTTTTACAAATTTTGTGTTTTCCCTACCTTTCACACTGTTTTTTACTAGCCCATATAGAACCTTTTTACTTCCTTTGATATCCTCCTCTAGAGTTTCAGTGAAACTTTCCCAGCTTTTCCTTTTTTCTTCTTGTACAATCTTTTGACATGCCTTCTTGGCTTCTCTATATTTTTTCCATTTCTCTGCATCTTTGCTGCATATCCACTTTCTCCATGCCATTTGTTTTTCTTTAACTGCTTCCTTTACCCTGTTGTTCCACCAAGGAGTCTCCCTTTCCTTTTTCCTCCCTGATAATCTTCCACAAGTGTTTACTGCACACTTCACAAATCCATTCTTAAAACATGTCCATTCCATTTCTATGCTTTTTGCTTCATCTTTGGGTGTAATCTGGCCCATTCTTGCTTCCATGCTTCGTCAGGTCTAAATGGTATGTCAGCTAGATTCCTGGCCGTCTTCCAGGCAGGTTTCCGGGATTTCAGTCTTGCTACGTCGTTTCCATCTGTATCCTGGTGGATGGGAAGTGAGCTGTTAATCTTCACCTTAGTCCATAATCTGACAAGGGCATTTTGTCGTCTGATGTGAGGAGGTTGAATGTGGCTCAGTACGGGTAACCACTGTACAGGAGTAGGGTGCAGGGTGCCAGATATGATTCTCATTGTGTGGCGTAGCTGGACGCCGACCAGACGAGTATGGGAACTATTCAGCCATACAGCAGAACAGTATTCAGCTGAAGAATATACTAGTGCTAAAGCAGTTGTTCGCAGTGAATTTGCATCTGCACCCCATGATGTTCCAGCTAGTCTTCCCAGAAGGTTGTTACGACTTTTCAGTTTAGCTGCCAGTTTCTGAAGGTGATTGCGATAGGTTAGAGATCTATCTAAAGTTACACCAAGGCTTTTGGGGGTAGCATTACATCGCAGTGTGTGATTTCTGAACCTGACTGTCGGTTGGTAGTTTGCATTCCTGTTACTGAGGTGAAACATGGCTACTTCTGTTTTTAGAGGGCTAGGTGTCAATCGCCACTTTGTGAAATAATCGTCCATCTTCTCAAGATCCTGGGATAGGATTTCTTCAGCTTCACTGAAGTCTGCTCTTTGTAAGGTGAGGTTGATGTCATCTGCATATATGAACTTGCGAGATGTGGTTTCTGGAAGGTCGTGTATGTATAAATTGAAGAGAATTGGAGACAGCACTGAACCCTGTGGCAAACCGTTGTTGAGTTTGTGAAAACGACTGCGGACATGTTCTGTATGAACCTGGAAAAATCTGTTTCCCAACATATTTTTTATCAGAGTGAAGATCTTGAGACATGGTATTGCTCTACTGAGTTTCAGGAGGAGACCTTATTTCCAGACTGTGTCATAGGCAGCGGTAAGATTGAGGAACACAGAGACACTTTTCTTCTTCCTCTCAAATCCACTTTCTATATATGAAGTCAAAGCGAGCAACTGATCGCTACAGTCACGACCGTGACGAAAACCAGCTTGCTCAATCGGAATGAGGCAATCAATCGTAGGAGCTATACTGTTAAGAATCAGTCTTTCCAGGAGCTTGTAAGTTACGGTTAGTAGGGCTATTGGTCTGTAGCTTTGGGGTAATTTGGGATCCTTGCCTGGTTTCAAGATAGCAATAATTTTAGTTTTCTTAAACAAGGGAGGCAAGCCAGCGCTTGGTTGCTGGACCACAATTCTTTAAAAGTTCTGGAAATATGCCATCAAATCCGGCAGCTTTACCACCACGAAGGGAGTCGAGACCATTTTGTATTTCTTCTGAGGAAAATGGACTTGAATATTGGTCATTTGGTTGGATTTCTTGTTTTCTCTGTCTTAGTTCCGACTTAACTTGCTTTGTGAATTTCTTATTCCCCTGAGCCCGAGATCAGATGGTTTGCTATAGTTTCCACATTAATGGAGGTCTGCTTCCTCAGTGGTGTGGAAGTTGGATCTAGTTTACGGATGAGTGACCATGCTTTTCTGCTAGAGTGTGTGAAGTTGAGATCTTGTACTGCTGTTATCCACTTCTCTCTTCTAGCATTATCTAGAGATTTCAGAAGTTCAGTAGCTTTCTCCGGACTGTTTTCTTCTAAGTATTCAGCAGATAAGCGACTTGTTTCCTCATTCCAAGCAGGTATGTAATCCTTCCGATAGCCACGAAGGATGGTTCTTTTTGCAGCTGATTTTATTAGCCCAACAAACCTCCAGTAATTTTCTGGCGTAGGAGCTATCCACCTAATGTTGGCATCTGTGTACAAAGCATATGTCTTCCAGTCAGCTTTCTGGAAGTTCCATCTAGGTATGGGTACAGACATAATAACAGGGATCTGAAGACCAACTCTATAGATTATGGGTCTGTGTTGGCTCCGAGGGAAATTGTTCAGTACTTGTCTGTGCATTGAGGTATTTGACATGAGGTTATGGGAGGCAAAACAAAGATCTGGCGAATAGTCTTTCTTCCAACGACCAGAGTGGAAAGTTCCTTTGTCCTTGACATCGTACACTAGCTTAAGATCTCTTGCATCCATCCATTCAAATAGCCTATCTCCATTTTCATCGCACTGATCGTATCCCCATAGCGTGTGGTGGCTGTTGAAGTCTCCAAGAATGATGCTGTTTTCTGATGGTACCAACATTCTGTGATCTGGCCAGTTGACGCTAGGTGGTTTATATACGTTAGTAATCACGACATTATCTACCTTTATAGATGAGGAGAAGAATGCTTCGTTTGTAACATGTTCCATTACTTCACAGTTAGCTATATCGTTCTTGACAAAGGTGGCTATGCCATACTTAGGATCATTCACTGCTGCAGCTAGTTGGTATCCTAGAATTTTACCCCTATGTTTCAGTTGCTGGTCATCTTCTGTGCGAGTTTCCTGGAGTACTACCACATCCACGGATAGTTCATGAAGGATCTTGGATAAATATTCACTCTTTGCCTTACTGATAACTTCTATGTTAAGTAGGCATATGGTTAATACAGAGCCGAAAGTTCGGTTGTGTGACTGTGAATGTGAGTCCTCAGAAGGACTATTATTTAAATTCTTTGCACGATTGTCATAGCCGTGAGGCCTTGTAGGGCAGTACGTCGGCATCTTGCTGTTGTTGCTCGATTAGCACCACCCGGAGGACACGTGTAGGGTACTTTAAGGTTAAAACCTACGGACGTTGAGCAATGCTGTAATTAATTTGTACTAAATGTGAACCAATACAAATAAATTTTAATCAACTATGTGATTCAACAGTACTTTATTAATAATGCAGTATAAAATTATTTTTAATGCCTACCCCTATTAAGAGACCACCCATTTAAAAGACCAGTTTTCCATGGAACCGTCACTGGTCTGTTAATAGAGGTTTCACTGTATTTGCACTGGCAGGCAAGGCACATAAAATTATCTTCTTTAGCCTCGAGGCTGGATTCAGACAGCTCCTTAACCCGGTCCATGAGTCAATCCTAATTGGCTACATGGATAATTCTTGCCAGGCGCGTCCACGTCGCGGGGGTGGGCAACGGTACTGTAATATACCATGGAACTACAGTACCGGCTAAGTTCTGGTGAGGACCCAGTCCTATGGGGTATAACATAGGCCCCGTGCACAGGGTTACGTGCGAAGACCTCAACTGAATCTGCAGCGGAGAAGATGGACTTCAGAACGGTGGAGATTGCGGAAGAGGCAACCCAGTACTCAGGGAATAGTATGAGTACAGCATCAATCGGCAGCGTCTGTTTCCCATGTTAGGGGCGGCTGCAAGGGCGTCTGTTCTCCATGTTAGGGGCGGCCTGAATAATAGCTGGCAGTAGCTTCATAAAATGCCTTTGGGAGTGGCGACCCCATCGTAATAATAGCCTAAAATGAAAATGGCACTTCCAATGATTCGGAAAAGGTTAGGGCGTACCCTGCAGGCGACGCGCAGTTCCTTTGGTACTGGGGGATCTGTGAGAAATGGGCGACCAGTAACCGAAATGAAAGTGGGAATCATGAATGTCATGACCCTGACAGGCAAGGTGGAGGAGGTGGTAGACTTCATGGAGAGGGAGAAGGTTGGAATGATGGGGCTGAGTGAAGTGAAATGGAAAGGTAAAGGAAGGAAGAAATTGAGGAAAGGTTATACATTATACTGGAGTGGTGGCCAAGAGGCAAAAATGGCATGGGAATGATAACCTCGAAACAACTGGAGGAGTATGTTGAAGTGGTAGAGTGTGTGAGTGACAGAATAATGAAAATTAGAATGAAGATGAAGAATGACGTGATGGACTTCATACAAGTGTATGCACCACAGACTGGAAACAGAGAAGAAGATATTGAAGTATTCCTGGAGGATGTAGAAAGAGTAATCTCAGATGTAGAAGTGGTGATCATGGGAGATATGAATGCACAAGTCGGAAATGAGAGACAAGGAAAGGAAGAAGTCGTTGGACCATATGGATATGGGAAAAAGAACCGGGAAGGAGAGGAACTTGTAAACTTTTGTGAAAGGAATGGACTGATAGTGGGTAATTCATGGTTTCGGAAGAAAAACAGCAGGAAAATTACGAGATATGGGTGGGGTGATAGAAGAACAAAATCAGTAATTGACTACTTCCTGGTGGAAAGGACAAATCGCAGAAAGCTGATGGATGTGACAGCTTTACCAGGAGAAGCATTTGATGGGGACCATAGAGCTGTGGTGGCAAAATTTAGATGGGGTTAATTGGAAAACCTAAAGGAGATCAGAGAAAGTAAAATAAAAGTATGGAAATTGAAAGACAAAGCTGTACAGGAAGATTTTCAGGAGAGATTGAAGCAACAAATCCCAGTTACTGAAGTGGAAAATGTAGAAGAGGAATGGTCCCACTTTAAAAAGGCATTTGCTGGTGCAGCAGAGAGTGCTTGTGGTAGGACGTCAACAAGAGTGAAAGAGAAGGAGACACCGTGGTGGAATGAGGAAGTGAGGAAAGCAGTGAAAGAAAAGAAGTCTGCATGGAAAGAATGGAACCGAGATCAAACAGAAGAAAGCAAAAGGAAGTATCACGACAGCAAACGGAGGTGTAAGAAAGTGGTAGGAGAAGAAAAGAAGAAAAGTTGGGAAGAATTTACACGAAGAATGGAAACAGATGTAAGTGGCAGTAAAAGGATGCTGTATGGGCTTCTAAGAAGTAAGAGGAAAGAGAGAGTTACTACAAAGCTGGTGAAAAAGGAAGATGGAGAGTTGTTAACACACCCAGAAGAGATGAAGGGACGATGGAAGGAGTATTTCGATAAGCTATTGAATGTGAGCAATTGTACTGGTGAGATCGAATTGACACAGCCTGACGACTCTATAACAGAAGATGATATAACAATGCTGGAGGTGGAATTAGCAGTACAGAAAATGAAGATGGGAAAAGCAACAGGGGTGGATGAAATCAGTGTAGAAATGATAAAGGCTGCTGGACCTGTTGGTATGCAGTGGCTGTATCGACTGCTAAAGTGTGTGTGGAAACGGAAATGTGTACCAGAAGACTGGGAGAAAGGGCTAATAATACCAGTGTTTAAGAAAGGGGACAAGAAAGTGTGTGATAACTATAGAGGGATCACCCTTATATCACAGATAGTAAAAATACTGGAAAGGATATTAGAAAGAAGAATGAGAAGAAAGGTGGAAGGAGAGTTGCAAGAGGAACAGTATGGCTTCAGGAGTGGAAGATCCACAGTGGACCCAATCTTTAGCTTGAGGCAGGTGATGGAAAAGAACTGGGAATATGGAGAGGATTTGATCATGACTTTCATAGATCTAGAAAAGGCATATGATAGTGTCCCCAGAGAGAAGGTGTGGGAAACCATGGTTAAGAAGAGACTGGGAAGAGAAATGTTGGAAATGGTGCAAGCAATGTACAACAACTGTGTTAGCAGGGTACTGACCCCAGTTGGAAAGACAGATTGGTTTAGGAACAAGACTGGACTAAGACAGGGGAGTGTGCTGTCACCTCTTTTATTCATAATGGTAATGGATGAAATTGTAAAGGAAACAAAGGAAGCATATGGACATAAAGAAATGAAGTTACTATTATTTGCAGACGATATTGTGGTCTGGGGAAGGAACACCGAAGAAGTGCAAAAATAACTAGATGCACTGAACGGAAATATTCAGAAGTATGGCCTGAAAATCAGTATAGAGAAAAGCAAGACCATGGTGATGACAAGAGGGGAAAGACAAGGTAAGGGCACTGTGAAAATTGGAAGTCAGAGTTTGGAAATTGTGGACACGTTCAAATACCTAGGAAGTGAATTGATGCAAACTGGTAGGTTGGACATGGAGATTGGCAGGAGGGTACAGCAGAGCAATGCATTCTATCAAAGTGTAAGAAAACTCGTTTGGAATAAGGAAGTACCAAGGAAAAGCAAGGAGGTAATGTATAAAATGTACTATGTACCCATATTAACGTATGCAGCTGAGACTTGGACCCTGACGAGCAGGCAAGAGAGTAGAATCCAAGCCAGTGAAATGAAATTCCTAAGAAGTATGATAGGTAAGACAAGGAAAGACAGAGTGAGGAATGAAGATGTTAGGAAGGAAGTTGGGATGGGAAAACTAAATGAGAGAATTGAGAAGAATAAACTAAGGTGGTTTGGACATGTAAAGAGGATGGAGGAAAATAGAATACCAAGACAGATGCTGGAGGCCAAGTGCAAGGGCAAGAGAGCAAGGGGAAGACCTAGAACAAGGTGGATCAATTCAGTGAAGAACAGCTTGAGAAAAAGAAATCTGGACTGGGACAAGATCGTGGAAGAAGAATTGTGGAAGGAAAGAGGAAAGTGGAGAAGTGCCATAAATACCCCGACCCGGCAGGAGCTGGATAAGGGGAAATGATGATGATGATGAGCCTCAAAAAAGAAATGTAACTCCCATTCACGTTTAAAAGGATGTGGCGAAAGGTCATCAAACCTCCCTTTTTTTGGCTTAATCATCACAAAAGCAGATAAGGGAAACACTACAGTAATTTTGAACAAAACAGAATACATTGAAAAAACAGTCGAATTCCTAAACAACAACGAAATCAAGGAATTAACAAAAGACCCCACGAACAAATTCCAAAAACAAATAAAAAGTGCGCTAAAAGAAACAGAATACATACTGACCAAACCGAAAAATCAAAAATAATAAACATGAACCCGAAAATACCGTCATTGAGGGGACAACCAAAAATACACAAAAAGGAATGCCCAATGAGACCAATAGTCAATTGTAGGAATGCCCCTAATTACAAAATCAGCAAAGAGTTACTAAAAATCTTAAAATGCCGTCTTTCCAACGACAAAAACAACTCTGTAAAGAACACAACAGAACTAGTAACAGCATTGAACACCCTACAAATGAAACCTTGCTTCAGGCTAGTATCCTTCGATGTAACTAACAGTACACCAATATTCCGATTATTGAAGCAATCAACACTATCGAAAACAACTTAAAATCCAACAATTCGGTAAAAGAAACTGAAGAGATTGTGAGATTACTGAGGGTCGTTCTCAGCCAAAACATGTTTCAATTCGACAATGAAATGTACACACAGAGAGAAGGCCTAGCAATGGGATCGCCACTAAGCGGGTTAATCGCTGACATCTTCATCAATGCACTAGAAAATGCGTTCTTGGAAAAGACTTCAACAAAGGGAATAGTAATATGGAAAAGATACGTAGATGATGTAATTTGCATCTACGATACTGAACTAACAAGCGAAGAAACAATTCTCCAATCCTTTAATAGCCTACACCACTCAATCAAATTCACTAAGGAATCCGAAATAGACAGAAAAATAAATTATCTCGATATAACTATTGAACGTAAAGACAACGACCTTTCATATTCCATATTCCGGAGAGCAACACAAACCTCGCATGCAATCGACAATCAGTCTAATCACCCCAGTACGCACAAACTAGCGGGTTTCAATTCAATGGTGCACAGGGCTTTAAACATACCCATGTCAAAAGACAACTATAATAAGGAAATAAGAACTATTAAGCAAATAGCAAAGGAAAACAACTTCCCGCCAAGCAAAATAAACCAAATTATAGCCAAACATAAAAATAAAGATAAAACGATTCCCAAACCGGACAGTAATGAGAAAAAATTTGCGCGTTTCAACTATGTGAATGCGAATACATATAAAATCACTAACCTATTCAAAAAGCAAGGCATAAAGATAGCTTTCACAACGAAAAACACAACCGGTAGGCACCTCCTAAATAGTAATCTAAATAAACGTGACCGGTATTCACATCAGGGGTATATTCTATAACGTGCCAAGACACCGGTTGTCAAGCTAATTACATCGGGCAGAGTGGAAGACGAGTAGACACACGTTATAATGAACATAGGAATGCGATAAGATACGGAACACATTCAGCCGTATGCGAACATATGTGTGACGCGGGGCACAGCTTTACCAACATAGAGTCGGACCTTAAAATAATCCATCACGAATCGAAAGGCAGAGCTCTTGACATAAAGGAAGCAATCGAGATACACCTAGCCAAACGAAACAATCCCAACAATCTAAATGAACACACGTTCATGGAGAGCTCACCCCTCTTCACGCTACTAAAAAACACACCCTGTCGGAAACAAGACACAATTTAGCGACACAGCCAAGCTAGATAAAAAAAGGGGGGGAAATTAGGGGTTTTTTAATAGGTAAATGTTATCTGGTTCAGGTGTACGATGTACTTTTCTTCTGCAATAAACCAAGGCCCATATTCGCGGCAGTATTAAAGGTGCCGGGACGTCCTCATAAGACCGGGCAGCGCTTAGTTGAATGGCTTATGGTCCACGCGTGGCGAGGGCTAATCCACGGTCTTTAATAGTTGTAGACCCACCTCATTCAATAACATACATCTTATCTAGGTTGGCAACACCTCACATAAACACATCGCTATCACTCCCCACAGCACGTAGGAACAGGGGGGAGAAAGCAGGGAAAAACCAGTCGTTAAGATAACAACCACCGCAGTCGACCGCACCGTGAGTTACAGTGAGCACGAAAACTGCGAGTAGCTCTAGTAAGGAAGACAATCAGATAAGTAGTTAGCCTATAATATTATAGTTTAACCATAGTTGATTTTTACAACCATATAATCTCTCCAAAGTACAAACTCCAGATATCTTATCACCATTTAGCATTTCACCTAACATCATATATACTGCATTTAGCATACACCGACAGTTGCAGTACCAATACTGCAACTAAATAATTGTACATATTGAAAATATTTTCACCTGTATTTCAAACATAGATTTTATAGCCTAAGTGTAATGGATCTGATGATGATCGCTTGACGATCGAAACTGGTCATCCTAGTGTATTTATTAATCTCATGTAATTTATTTCAGGATTAGGGCATAACCCATCTCTTTAGGGTACATTCGTGTTGACCGACTTAAAAGCACTAAACTCTTGTTTACTAAGGCAACACTGAAAATATGGCTTCAAACACCACAATGTATTCCATTAGAATAGTCACGCATGAACGAACTATGCACTGTGGTCGAGTTATTCAAAGTCCCCTCTGCTTGTCAACATGCAGTTACAACCAAACAAACGACTAGGTCAGTGGAGAATAGCTAGCAGGGCTGGCATGAATTAATTATCAAAGAAAATTGAAAAATTTTGGCCTAGTCAAAACTGAGTTATGTCTATATTTAACCAATCATCAGGTACATGTTTCAAGGCACTTCATAAAATTGGCCCCTTCATCAGCCTTTTAACAGTGTGGGCGAACCTACAAAAAAAATATCGACAGGAATTATCATAAAATACAATAAAACATTAAAATAAGAAATATTTGGATGATTGTGATATGCATGCATAAAATTGGGCATATGATGGAATATTCACTAAAACACAATTAAAACCCTCTAAGGGCTAATCATTCTAAAACAAACATGTTAAAAAGAATTAATTGATGTGAAGAACATCATGATCCAGTAATAAATCAGAACTGTGTGAATTAATGCACTCATCATGACCAATCATTATATTGTGAATAGAATGTTATTTGATGAAATGAAGCAACACAATATGATGCTTTGTTCAGTTGAAACGGCTCGTAATGAGTCAGATGTGTCAAAGTTAAAAATGTGCTGATGCACGGCTGTTTCTCATATTTGAAGTTTATTGAAGTTTGACTTGATCGTCAATTCGTGTCCTCTTGGTGTTCAGATGGTTCAAAGGTCAATTATCTGTATGGAACAGAAAACCGTGATTTGAAAAAATAAATGGGATGTTGCCGCTTTCAATAACAGGCGTCGAAGAAGCCAAAATGGTGAAAAAGTTTTAAGACAACGATCGACTAAAAATTGAATAATCAAGGGGAGGGGGGGGTTAAACATTTTCAATAACTTACTTTCATTCAACTTGAAATATGCATTGTCGGCATATAGAGAAAAACATCGTGAACTGGATGGTACTCAAAAGTGATCTATAAAAAATGGGAGAACATTGTGAGAGAGAGTTAGACGGAACCAAATCGCGATAGATTGGAACAGTAATGTCCGAGTGTGATTAAATGAGATAAATAAACAACTTACTTGTAGAAAGACGTGTGATTGTACTGATAAAAGTGCGGCGTGAAATGCCTTGAGATACTGGTGAGTGGAAGATAGCATTTGGCTGCCAACACATGTCATGTGCGACTGTGTGAAATTTTGCACAGCGTGGGCATCACTGCACTCACACAAGCAATAGGAGGTACGAATTTAATGGTTACCTTTGAATAACACCTATCGAATGGAAAACTCTCCAAATCATTTTGAATAACACGTAATGAACTTACCCAATGTTAATGTAACTTTCAAAGAACAAAGCAATAACCAGTACCACATAATCAGTTGTTTTAGCTGCAACCTTTAAGTAGCAGTTGATGCCAACTTTAATGCTACCCTTCATCAATTTTTTACAGATGCGGAGAGTAGAATGTTTAGCTCTCAACAGAACATAAGGCTTATTTACTTTTTTTACCTGATTGTAATCAAGTCATGGTTTCTTTTCTTATTTCGTACTAACATGCTTCTGACATGATCATCATCATAATAATAATAATAATAATAATAATAACAACAACAACATTGGTTAATTATTGTTCCTTTAAAGGGTGGAACAGCGAGGTCATCTGCCTCTAATAACAACATTAACAAGATAACTTTTAATACTATGTAATATAGTATGATAGTTCATCAAGCAAATCTTAGAAGATCACTTACAGTAATCATCAGGTCTGGAAACACCTGATCTAAGAGATCACTTAAAATTGCAAGTTTTGTCTCTATGTCACAACCGGTGGTTCAAAATCCACTTAAAAATGAGATCCAGTGGCTTATGATTGTGAGATTAATGGTCATGTAAAACTACATGCTTCCTATACAAATAATTCATGCTTTTGGGCTAATGCTGTGTGTATTTTTAATTTAAACCATACGTTTCGGAGAAACCTTGCCTCCTTTTTCAATGGAAATAAACAATGTGGCCAAAGAAAGTATATCAATGAGATTACAAAAAATATAGATAAATTCCTCTGTTCGTCACCAGAGAGCAGCTGCCAGAAATTACTGTATGGACCATGGTGGAACGGCGGACAGAGCAGTAAGTAACGAGATGGTAAAGGGGGCGGTGTGGAAATATAGAAACTCCTCGAAGAATGAGGAGGGGGGGAGGGAGGAGGGTTAGATGGATATAAGGAAACATAAACAAAAGGGAAGTGTAACTGAACAATACCTAACGTCATACAGTCAACGGCGAAAAAACAGATGGAAACTCCTCCAGTGACGAACAAAGGAGATCAAATCCAGGCTCTGAGCCCTAGAGGGAAAATGTACAATTATAAATATGTGAAGAACAGAGAGACTGAGAGGAACTATCTCCCTAGATCCTTAATAACCGGTAGCCAAGTGTCACTTAGCTGATATCCAGTGTCTCTGTTAAAATTATTGGGATTTTTACGAATTTCAACTGCCTCCCTTATAATTCTAGACCAGTTGTGCTTAACAAGGGCAAGCGCATGAGCATCCATGAAACATACATCGTGCCCTGAAGACAGGGAATGTTCAGCTATAGCTGATTTGTCAGGTTGGTTTAGACGGATGTTCCTTTGATGCTCTTTGATGCGAGTTGCAATGGACCGTTTTGTTTGTCCAATGTAGACTTTTCCGCAAGAACATGGGACTTCATACACCCCGGGTTGTAGTATTGGGGACAATTTATCTTTGTTTAATGCTAAACGTTGACCAATTTTCGTCATAGTGCCGAAAACTGTTTTTATCTTGTGCTTGCGGAGAATCTTAGCAACGCGGTCAGTGGTGTTGTGAATATAAGGGAGGTAAGCAGTTCCTCTCACGTCGGAGCTCTGAGAAGGTTGTCTATCCCTCCTTCTGGGATGTAGGGACCTATATATAGTGGATTCATTATAGCCATTACCCTTAAACATGGTTTGTAAGGTATGTAACTCTCCATGAAGAGTTGATGCCTCACAAATACGTTCCGCTCTTTTGGCTAAAGTTGTTATAATTCCTTGTTTTTGTGCTGGGTGGTGGTGGGAGTCCGCATGTAAATAACGGTTAGTGTGAGTTGGCTTACGGTAGACGCTGTGCCCCATGGAGCCATCCGCTTTCCTCCTCACAAGAACATCCAAAAAAGGTAAGCATCCACCTGACTCTAGCTCCATTGTGAAGTGGATTGAAGGATTCAGCTGATTTAGGTGGTTCAGAAAGTGGTTCAGTTTCTCAGAACCCTCCTCCCACACCCCGAACGTATCATCCACATACCTCCACCAAATCACAGGTTTGAAAGACGCCGAAGATATAGCCTCCCCCTCAAAATGTTCCATGAAAAAATTTGCCATGACAGGTGAGAGTGGACTTCCCATGGCCACACCATCAGTCTGCTCGTAATATTTACCATCCCACAAGAAATAACTGGAACACAAGCAGTGGTGGAATAATCGGGCAATGTCCTCAGGAAACAAATCCTTGATGAGTGACATGACCGAGTCCACCGGCACTCTGGTAAACAAGGACTCTACATCAAAACTCACCAAAATAGCATTAGGTTGAACGGCGATGGTTGACAATTTTTCGACGAAATGGGTTGAATCCCTAATGTAGGACTGTGTGCGCCCCAAGTGCGGCTGAAGCAACTTGCTGAGATATTGCGCAAGAGCATAAGTTGGAGAACCTATTGTGCTAACAATTGGAAGAAAGGGGGACGTCTTGCTTATGGATTTTTGGAAGACCATACAATCTCGGAGGAACAGCATCTCTCGGAATAAGACATCTTCCCTCTTCTTTTGGAATAGATGACAGTTTAACAAGCTTAGCAGTGGCATTGGATACACGAGTGGTTGGATCACGAGTGCACAGTCTGTAGACAGGATCAGATAACAGAATCGAGATTTTACTTTTATATTCAACGGTATCCATCACCACTGTCGCATTTCCCTTGTCAGCATGAAGAATAGAAATGGTGTCATTATTTCTTAGTTCCTTCAATGCCTTTCTTTCACCCCGAGTTAAATTGGGTGCGGGTACTTTAGAGGATCTTAATATCCTCACGTTTTCTTGTCTAACTTCTTCAGCTTCATCTAGAGGTAAATTGTAGATGGCAGCCTCAACGGATGTGATCAACTCCTCTGTAGGAATTTTGGAGGGTGCGAGAGCAAAGTTGAGACCTCTGCTTAGTAAAATTGTTTGATAGTCATCTAAAGGGGTATTAGAAAGATTGACTACAACTTTACTAGTATCAAGAACTGCACGAGGAGCTGTTTGTCTCGAGGACAATCGAAGGAACTTAGCTCTTTGTCTATCTACAGCCCGACAAAAATTATTCTCGGCCTGAATAGCGGAGATATGTTCAAAGAACAGCCACAATTCCTCTGAGAGAATGCTACCAAGAAGCAGATGCAAGTGTAATAACTCACGTGAAACTGCGTCCAATTCAGTACGAGAGTTCTGGATCCTCTCAATAACGAGTGCCTTGCTAGCGCGCTGATAAATTCTCATAGCTTTATGAGTGTGTATAGTTTGCTTCAATTTTACACAGTTGGGAATGATGTTATGATCCCTGCATCTAAGAAAGAAGGACAACGATGAAAGGAGAGAGCTCCCTCTTCGCCTCAACTTACTAAATTTAGATGATTGTCGAACAACTTACTCCCCATAGAGGTTCCTAATTTGCATATTAAGGCTTTCACGGCCCGGATTATTATACAAATAATTCATGCTTTTGGGCTAATGCCGTGTGTATTTTTAATTTAAACCATACGTTTCGGAGAAACCTTGCCTCCTTTTTCAATGGAAATAAACAATGTGGCCAAAGAAAGTATATCAATGAGATTACAAAAAATATAGATAAATTCCTCTGTTCGTCACCAGAGAGCAGCTGCCAGAAATTACTGTATGGACCATGGTGGAACAGCGGACAGAGTAGTAAGCAACGAGATGGTAAAGGGGGCGGTGTGAAAATATAGAAACTCCTCGAAGAATGAGGAGGGGGGGGAGGGGGGAGGGTTAGATGGATATAAGGAAACATAAACAAAAGGGAAGTGTAGCAGAACGATACCTAACGTCATACAGTCAACGGCGAAAAAACAGATGGAAACTCCTCCAGTACCCACACCCAATTTAACTCGGGGTGAAAGAAAGGCATTGAAGGAACTAAGAAATAATGACACCATTTCTATTCTTCATGCTGACAAGGGAAATGCGACAATGGTGATGGATACCGTTGAATATAAAAGTAAAATCTCGATTCTGTTATCTGATCCTGTCTACAGACTGTGCACTCGTGATCCAACCACTCGTGTATCCAATGCCACTGCTAAGCTTGTTAAACTGTCATCTATTCCAAAAGAAGAGGGAAGATGTCTTATTCCGAGAGATGCTGTTCATCCGAGATTGTATGAGCTTCCAAAAATCCATAAGCAAGACGTCCCTCTTCGACCAATTGTTAGCACAATAGGTTCTCCAACTTATGCTCTTGCGCAATATCTCAGCGAGTTGCTTCAGCCGCACTTGGGGCGCACACAGTCCTACATTAGGGATTCAACCCATTTCGTCGAAAAATTGTCAACCATCGCCGTTCAACCTAATGCTATTTTGGTGAGTTTTGATGTAGAGTCCTTGTTTACCAGAGTGCCGGTGGACTCGGTCATGTCACTCATCAAGGATTTGTTTCCTGAGGACATTGCCCGATTATTCCACCACTGCTTGTGTTCCAGTTATTTCTTGTGGGATGGTAAATATTACGAGCAGACTGATGGTGTGGCCATGGGAAGTCCACTCTCACCTGTCGTGGCAAATTTTTTCATGGAACATTTTGAGGGGGAGGCTATATCTTCGGCGTCTTTCAAACCTGTGATTTGGTGGAGGTATGTGGATGATACGTTCGGGGTGTGGGAGGAGGGTTCTTAGAAACTGAACCACTTTCTGAACCACCTAAATCAGCTGCATCCTTCAATCCACTTCACAATGGAGCTAGAGTCAGGTGGATGCTTACCTTTTTTGGATGTTCTTGTGAGGAGGAAAGCGGATGGCTCCATGGGGCACAGCGTCTACCGTAAGCCAACTCACACTAACCGTTATTTACATGCGGACTCCCACCACCACCCAGCACAAAAACAAGGAATTATAACAACTTTAGCCAAAAGAGCGGAACGTATTTGTGAGGCATCAACTCTTCATGGAGAGTTACATGCCTTACAAACCATGTTTAAGGGTAATGGCTATAATGAATCCACTATATATAGGTCCCTACATCCCAGAAGGAGGGATAGACAACCTTCTCAGAGCTCCGACGTGAGAGGAACTGCTTACCTCCCTTATATTCACAACACCACTGACCGCGTTGCTAAGATTCTCCGCAAGCACAAGATAAAAACAGTTTTCGGCACTATGACGAAAATTGGTCAACGTTTAGCATTAAACAAAGATAAATTGTCCCCAATACTACAACCTGGGGTGTATGAAGTCCCATGTTCTTGCGGAAAAGTCTACATTGGACAAACAAAACGGTCCATTGCAACTCGCATCAAAGAGCATCAAAGGAACATCCGTCTAAACCAGGGGTGTCAAACTCAATTTTGCAGAGGGCCATATATTAAATTTAGAATGTGTAGGCGGGCCAGGTTCATATTTAAAAAAATGTACTGAATTATTATAACATTTTATTTACTTAATTATATAGTATATAATATACGGTTGTTAAAAATCATATCAAAGTTATAAAAGAGGGTAATTATTTTGAGCTCGAGGATCCAGATACCTGACTTCTCTTGTTTTTGACAAGCTCATTGATGTCAGGTATCATATTCGTTGTAATTATTTTAAGAATTGATTGGAGATGTTCATTCGTAAGTCTTGTGCGATGTTTGTTCTTATTTATTTTCATGACGGAAAACATCTGCTCACATAAATAGGTGCTACCAAACATGCACAGAATGCGTGCTGCATGCTTTTTTAATTGCGGGTAGTTATCCAAACTCTTGAAATATTGTGTATAAAATGTAAGAGCGTTAACCTCTTTAAATTTTTCTTTCAAAATACTGTCTGATTGAAGATCTATCAACTCCATTTGCAAATGAACTGGTGCCTGTGAAGCTTCAAAATTGAATGGATTGTTGAAAATTGGGAATTCCATTTCATTCATTTTGTGGAAGTCTTCAAAACGATTGTTGAATTCCGTGATCAGATTTTGCAGAAGTTGAGAATATTGATCCAATTTATTTTGGTTCACCGTGCCAAATTATTTTAAATGAGGGAAATGATCCAAAGTTTGATTTTTTACCTGATTTTCCCACAGCCTCAACTTTGTTTCAAAGGCTTGAATACATGAATACATTTGAGTGACAATCAGATTTTTACCCTGTAACTTTACATTCAGATCAGTCAAGTGTTTATTCACATCTACTAAAAAGGCACAATCAACCCACCAGTCATTGTCATAATCAATTGGGTTGCCTTTTTCTAACATGAAAGCTTAAATAGGGTCACGTAATGCAAAAAATCTTTCTAAAACTACTCCTCGACTGAGCCAACGAACTTCGGTGAAATAAGGGACATCAGAAAACTTTTCGTCCAAATCTTGTAAAAACTGCCTGAACTGTCGGTGATTTAGTCCTCTGCTCCTTATAAAATTTACTATTTTAATTATAGGTTGCATGACATGGTCCATTTTTAAATGTTTGGATGCCAATGATTCCTGATGAATTATACAGTGAAATCCCACAAAATTCCCTGATATTTTCTGTTTTAACTTAGTTACAACGCCCGAATGTTTGCCAGCCATGGCAGGAGCGCCATCCGTAGTTGTGCTGCTAAGTATATTCCAGTCGAGTTCATATTCTGATATCAAATGCTCAATTGCAGAATAAATATCATTTGCTCTTGTAGTACCTGTCAATGGGACGCACTTTAATAGTTCTTCAGTTATTTCAAAGTTACCGTTAATACCTCGTATAAAAACAGAAAGTTGAGCTGTATCCTCAGTATCAGTGCTCTCGTCAACAGCCAGTGAAAAGTTTGTAAATTCCTTAATTTTCTCCTTCAGTTGAAGAACCAAAGTTTGAGATAAATCATTTATTCTTGAAGCAACAGTGTTTCTTGACAGCGAAATATTTTTAATTATTGACTTTTGAAATGGAAATGAAACATCGGCCACTTTCAACATGCAGTCTTTAATAAACTCACCATCAGTGAAAGGTTTTGATCTCTTCGCGATTTCTAATGCAATAATAAAACTTGATTTCAGGGCATCTTCGCTCTCAGTAATAGCTTTAGTAAACATCGATTGTTGACCTTGAAGTTTAGATTTTAAAGATGACAATGTGTCCATTCTTATTTTTTCAGTGTAACAATCGAATTTTGACTTATGATTCGTATCATAGTGTCTCGTCAAGTTAAACTCCTTACAAACAGCAACTGTTTGATTGCAAATCTAACACAGTGGTTTACCTTTCCATTGTATGAAAAAATATGCAATTTCCCATTTAGACTGAAAAACCCTGCACTCACTATCAACTTTACGTTTTTGTGACATTATGCCAAAATCGTAACAATTATGGAACTCGACACAGGATATCGCATGCGCACGACACAAACAAATGCACAGTACCTTCACAATCACTGGACTTCACAATCACTATGTCGCAGTACAACTAAATTAACTAAAATCTTTCTCCGACCGTATCGCTTCGATTACTCGACTCAACTGACTAGACTCGAAGCGCGTGGAAGATTCTAGCCTTCGTGGTATTTCCGCTTGTTGCTAAGAGATGGCGTTACTGTCTACCTCTCTCGCTTGTCTAGGCACGCGCTGCCCTTGAAATTACTTATAAATGTTGTAGTGTGCGCATTTTAAAACTTCCGTAGAGGAATCGAGTGAAGTCATGATTCTTCTGTCTGTCACACATTGCGATCGCGGGCAGTACTGTTACGGCCCGGGGGCCGGATAGGGCCCGTATCTTTGACATCCCTGGTCTAAACCAACCTGACAAATCAGCTATAGCTGAACATGCCCTGTCTTCAGGGCACGATGTATGTTTCAAGGATGCTCATGCGCTTGCCCTTGTTAAGCACAACTGGTCTAGAATTATAAGGGAGGCAGTTGAAATTCGTAAAAATCCCAATAATTTTAACAGAGACACTGGATATCAGCCAAGTGACACTTGGCTACCAGTTATTAAGGATCTAGGGAGATAGTTCCTCTCAGTCTCTCTGTTTTTCACATATTTAAAATTGTACATTTTCCCTCTAGGGCTCAGAGCCTGGATTTGATCTCCTTTGTTCGGCACTGGAGGAGTTTCCATCTGTTTTTTCGCCGTTGACTGTATGACGTTAGGTATCGTTCAGCTACACTTCCCTTTTGTTTATGTTTCCTTATATCCATCTAACCCTCCCCCCTCCCCATTCTTCGAGGAGTTTCTATATTTTCACACCGCCCCCTTTACCATCTCGTTACTACTCTGTCCGCCGTTCCACCATGGTCCATACAGTAATTTCTGGCAGCTGCTCTCTGGTGACGAACAGAGGAATTTATCTATATTTTTTGTAATCTCATTGATATACTTTCTTTGGCCACATTGTTTATTTCCATTGAAAAAGGAGGCAAGGTTTCTCCGAAACGTACGGTTTAAATTAAAAATACACACGGCATTAGCCCAAAAGCATGAATTATTTGTATAATAATCCGGGCCGTGAAAGCCTTAATATGCAAAATACATGCTTCCTGTTTTCCTTCTCTACTTTCTATGAAACTAAAGAAAGTAACTTTTTATATACAATTAATTTCAAAACAATGCTTGATTTTGGTCAGTTTATTTGATCATGCAGCATATAATTTCATAAAACTTGAAATTTGAGTTAGGAGTCACGAGGACAGTTAATTTTGCTTTTGGAATAATGTAGAAGGGTTCAAAATGAACTAAAAACTTACATTTGCAAATATTTCTGTTAAAATCAGCTTCAACAAAAAAGATTAACATTGTAGAAATAGTTCTGCTGTAAAATTACCTGGTATTGTATCCACACACAGTATTTCACACAGATGCCATACAAACTCCACATTATAGAAAATACTGATCAACTGAAGATAGGAATCCTTCTCAGGACTCTTCAATTTTGACTCTTCATCCTGCAGGTTCTCAAGGCAAGCCCGAATGATTGATCTGCGAATATGAAGTAATCAACAGTTACGTACGTAGCACAGAATTGACTCAAAGCTGTCGTTAGCCATATTTAGAACAGTAACACGCTATGATTACTTGGAAGTGAATCTGTAACAAATGGGAATGTATGTGCCTTGAAGGCTACTCCACAATGGATAGGGGGCCACCTTTTTAAATGCTTTATCAATGACATGTCACCACAAAGTACATTGTTGATGATTGTTGTTTTAAGGGATGGAACACAAAGTACAGTACAACATACAACCTGTACTATTATATCTATTCCTCACACCTTGATACCCGATCATAATAAATGTATATGGGCTCTAATGATGTGATTCATCCACTGTGTAATATTTATTTATATCGTGGGGTGCCACACAGATGTGGTGACAAATGTAAGTGTTTACGGTCAGTGTTCTTTCTTTGAAATATATATATAATATGGCTTGTATGGCCCTCTTCTAGTGCTACCTCTGGATCAAATTATGGCTTGTAAATGATTAAACAAAGAATATTCAGTAAAGCACAGAAGAATTTCCCTTCTCAAGCTGTAGGATGATACAATCACCAACCAGAATCATTAGATGAAAGGCAAGATACTATATACTGCAATATAATTTAATAACAACTTACACATGAGGTGAAAACATACAATTAGTAGTGGTAGTGAGATCCATAATAAAGGAACTGACTGTAGCACTGGCATAAATAAGAAAACACTTTCAAGATAGCAGCAAACAATCTCTCCCTGGGAAAATGGCTCTGGTTTGGGCAAACTCCCTTTATGGTTGATACAACCTAATGCAAATTCTATTCGCTTCTTTTATACTTTCTTGCAACTCAATTCCAATCTCTCTATACACATTTGTTTTGTTATTGTAGTTCTAATATTTTGAGTCATTTAAAGATGACAGATGCATCAATCTAACAAATTTATCATTTGATCAGCATATGTTCCTTACTTTTTTTTTCTTGTTATATTAATTTTCGGTCGTTTCAAATTTAGGTGTCCACCTCAAAATTTCAAATTCAATTTCAAATGTGTATTCTTTAGACTGTGTTAAGAGGGGCAGATGACCTCGTAGGTCCACCCCTTAAAACAACAATAACTTACTTAAAACTCTCTGCATAACAACTACTGTGAGCATTGCTTCATTGGAGCATGTGGTACATATTATAATGTTTGAATATTTTGCATGGTCACCATCTTGAAATTAAATCATGACCTTGTAAATTAGACCTCTAATACTACCCATAAGATAGTTGATTTTGAAACATTTGATTGTGTTCCAATGATTAGTTTAGTCAATGTTCGATTCAGGCACTGGACACAAGGGATATGGGATGGAGGTGCCCTCTTCTAGTGCTACCTCTGTACCAAATTGTATTCTAGTCAGGGAGGACTGCCATACCAACTGATGAGCCCAATAGTGCACTGAAGCAAAATGCTGGCAATGCTGATTTGAGCTGACTGGATCATTTTTTAAAAATATTTAAATTTATTTGAAATTTGATAGTGTCATTAAGCTCGTTTGGAGCAAGAGAATATCCTGGATCCTTCAGGAAACAGTTTACTTCAAGTCAGGTTAGTTGTTATGGGAATTTATTGAGGGGGCAAACATTCACACACAGACAGACAGGTGGCCTGTGTAGACCTCCTAAGCCTTTAATTTTTTGACAAAATCCCAAAGTAGGCTGCAAAAAGGATAAAACTTGGACTAAAGTGAACAGGCAGAGAAAATGCAATCTATATGCCTGCAACTTAGCATTTAGACATCACCCTTGGGTATCGCTAACTGGTCACTGTGCTTGGTAGGATTTGACACAAATGCTTGGGAAATAAATGTAGGCTAAGTTAGTAGGCCTTCATGAAATTAATATTCAGGCTAGTAGGAAACCAATTAACATTTTATGGAAAGTGCTCATTAGGTATTAACAATGCTTAACTATTTAAAATGTATAATCATAGAACAATTATTTATATGTAATTCCTAATTCACCATCCACTTATGAACACAGTAACCAAAATGTAAACCACAAAGGAAACACAACCAGGAACAAATTGGTTTAATGACTTTTAAAATTATTAATAGATTTACAATTTAATAGTTAACTTAATTATCTTACCTGTATTGGCGGCTCAATTTAAGCAGTTCAGATTTGATGTCTATAGTAGCTCCTTTCTCAGCCAATTTCTGGGCAGCAAGGAAAGCTCCATTAGAATCATTGATCAGTTTTCTAGTAACTGGATTAAACAGAAGATTGCTCAGTCGAACCTGGTGTACCTTAACAGTGATGGGTTCTTTCTTCTTTGATTTACCTACCAATTAAAATGAATAAGAATATAAAATCCCATCTCAAGCATGCATATGGTTAAAAGTTTGCAGAACTAAGCTCACTTATCATATGAGTTGTGGCTACTTCATTTATTTTTATTTTTTTATGGGGCCTGGGGCATTTTTGTTAAATGTTAAACATTCAGCTCAAAATAGTAAGTACAATAGACAATTTCTGATATATAGTCAATCATTTTGTGAAGGTTTTGGTCCCTCCTGATTATTAATGTAATTTACCTGTATCAGGAACTCCTTGGAAAGCAAACACTCCCAACCTGTTGCCTGGAAACAACGTTCCAGCCATGCCTATCTTCTCACACACGTCATCCGGGATCGCCTAGGAAAAACACAATAACCAACTTGAATGTTATAAAGCTATTGAATACATAATTAATAGAGGAGGATCACACTGAATTTATATCTAAATTGTACCACAGAAATCATATGCGGTAAGGCCTAAGTGCCAAAAACTGAAAAATCACGGTAAACACTGAAAAAACAAGCCGGTGTTATATGGGGCAGAACACCTTGGTTATGGTGATGATGTTGTTTATGGGGAAGACTCGTCCAAGAAGCCCCTATATGTTCTGGAGCGCTTAAATATGACTCATTAGTTTATGTGAGGCGGGGAAGAGATTGGTTGTTAATAATTGAGATCGTTTTTCACAATTTGCATACATTCATACAGATTAGGTCATTGCCGGCCACGACACAAACTAACATAAGAAACCAAGTAATGTTTTTAATTTGCAACAATAGATGGTGCTGGCAGCACCTAGATCTATCATTAATGACTATTACTCAGAATAGCAAGTAGAGAGCACCACAGGCGACAAACTTAAATCTAGCATTTTCTCGGAGCGTCAGTCGGGTGAGTGCCTGCATCGAGAACGGACGCTACAAGGATCAGTTTCTAAAACCAGATAAATTGGCATAACTTTTTCAATTTAGTGCAGTATATCATTTGTGTACTCGCCACACGAGATATTACAATACAATTAGGCCACTAGTTTATATAGAAACGGTTCATTTAGGACATTAATAACAAAATTGGGAAAATTTTCCATTTTTGGTCCGTATTGACAATTGTAATTTGTTTATTCAAATTAGCAGGTTCCGCCAAATTAACAAAACAAAACATAACAAAATCGTGTAGACAACATCACTACTGAAGTTATGCACAATAACAATTCAATAGGTCACAGGCTACATTAATAAACCATATTAAGTTAATAGTAATAATAATAACTTAACACAACAACCATAGATGTGAACCATAGGCTACTGTCTGTAAATAGCCTAAGTATGATGCATTACACAAGTTTTTACAATCGTAATCTAAACATTGTAAATATATATTTGTGTTTAAGTGTAATTCTAAAACATCGTATACCAATATTAAGCATAAGTGAACAGCATCTGAAGATGAATGCTTGATGTTCGAAACATGTCATCCAATTTAGTAGGCTACCCCATTTTGTACATAAAAGCGTGTTAGTTTGCAATAATATCTCGTATTTTTCATGTTGGGGTATGTAAATACTTGTTTCCCGCCTAATGTAATTGAGCACAATTTGTGTTAACCGACTGTAAAGCTTTCTTTATGTTCGACAATGTCGAAATGTAAATATTCTATTACAGAAAATGGTATCATAATGAGGGTCATTATAACACTATTTTTCATTATGAAACAGTTTCTCCCACCAATCAGAGCTCAAGAAACAGTTCTGTGACCAATTAGGTAAGGATAGCATCGCACCTGCACTGACTTCCATGGCCTCCTATTTTAATATCACTGCGTGGCTAGTGTCATAGTGGGATATATTTGAGGAGGCCATGGTCAAATACAAGGTGTTCTCTGCATCCCATGCGCTCTGTTCAGTACATAAAACTGGCGAAATCTCGACAGATATTTATGAATATTTATGTTCGAACATAAAATAGTTATAATTATCGTCGAACAAAAACAGCCGTATGCAACTCGCCTATAATGGTAATTAAGACACTCGCTTTGCTCGTTTTATAAACATACTCGTATCTTAATTATTGCCATTATAGGCTCGTTGCATAATGTACTATTAATGGATCATTTTAAGTACTTGGACTGTGTATTTATTCTCTCACGATGGGGAAGAAAATACAGTCGAGGTGTGGAAAAGCCAATGCAGTGAGTTCTCAGTTGCGATCTACAGTGTTCTGCAAGAAACAAGTTAGTATAGCAACGAAAATCTCCCTGCACCACTCAGTGTTTAAACCGACCTTGCTGTATGGAAGTGAGAGCTGGGTAGATATGATATGAGGGTAGCACGAATGATTGCTGGGACAAATCGATGGGAGCAATGGCAGGAAGATACTCGTAATGAAGAGATAAATGCTAAGTTAGAAATGAACACGTTAGATAAAGCTGTTCATATGAGCCAACTCAGATGGTGAGGTCATGTGAAGGGAATGGGCGAGGAGAGATTACCTAAGAGGTTAATGAGTTCGGCTGTAAAGAATAAGAGAAACAGAGGTAGACCTAGGAGGCGATGAGGTGGATTCGGTGTTGAGCAATTTCAGAGTGAGAGGTGTAGAAGCTGAGGAGGCCACAGTGCCAACTGCTAATAGGGGATATGGAGGTGACTTGTTCACAATTAGAGGCTTGCAGACAAACCAAGTCTCAAATGAAAAAAAAATATATGTAACAACTTATATACTGGAATATGCAAAAAAATAACCTGAAGTAAATTACTTTTGATTAAAACATAGTAAGGGTCTGTTTTTCAATCTCTGGATAAAAGTGATGGGCATCCACTCCCTGAGTAACTTTGCTCAACACTTTTATCCCTTCAGCATTCGAAACGTGTTTTGCAATGCAAAGTTACTCGGCGAGCTACTACTCGTCGGAAGTAACAACGAACGGCTACAGTACGGGTTATGTGATTGGTCAAAATTGAATTCTGAACGGTAAACACTCATTCGAACTCTGGTGTCAACTGATTGAAACACAAATCACATGTCCTCAGTCTTCGTATCAGTATTTAAATAATGATATGCTTCAATATGAAACATTGTAACTAGTTGGCAATACCGGTATTATATTTCTGCACAATGACTATTCAGATATTAACCCACATTGCGGTAATGCAGTTATCAACGTAATATATATCGATGTTTTTATACGGGAACTGAGCTAGACTGTCATGGACTACTGTACGCATTCCCTTTACCGCCAAGTAAGCCTATTCATAACGAATTTAAAACTTAATTCCACGCAGAAACATTATCGAAAAAAAGCAAAATATTAATGAAGCATAAAATATTACTTCCATACCTTTGGGCGTGGCGAACCCATCGTACTACTAGCCTAAATATGATAGTGTGTGAGTCGAGTCCTCGGATGGAGGTCTTTGATTCATGCCCCGACCCAGATCACTGGAACCGGGAAAAGAGGAAGAAGAAAAATATTACTTCCATAATATTACCAGTACGTGGAAATAAGTAACTGTCTTGTACTTACAACTTCCGTGGTTGTAATAGCTGCGGTGATAGCGTCTTGCTCCGAGAATCATGAGGTCTCGGGTTCGAACCCCAGTCGTGGCAATTATTTTTGCTACCAGATTATCGATTTAAACGGCATTTTTCATATCATTATGAGTCATTTTAACAGAATCTACATGAAATTACGATTTATTTCATTTTTATTACAAAATGTTGCAGCAAGCAGGATTTTAGAAATTTGATTGTATTGAACATCATTTCTAGTAGTCTATAGAAAGGCTAGAGACTATGGTTTCATCCCTCCATTTAGTTTACAGTATAAAATAATATGTGATGTTCGTTTGTGACAGTAGCATATCTCGTATTCAATCTATACATTCATTATAGTACCGGTATGAAAACGGAGAGTACATTCACATTCGTCACAATTTTTAGAATGTCCAAGCTGTGTAGTATACGAGATCTTTGAAATTTTTAATTTTCTATTGCCATATAATGTATACAAATATCGTCACCTGTGTGCATACCAAAGCTGATAATTCTACCGCAGCCATCAAAGCACTTTTCGATAAACGAAAACAAGCCATGAAATAAAGATTCATACAATTAGAATACAATTCCATGATACATATCATAAAGTGTTCACAGCTTGTAGGAGAAAAACAACAAGCGACTACTGAGTGTTTCTACTCCGAAGGTTTAATGCTTATCCAGCACAAATAGCACCGAGTAAATATGACCAACTTGCCCACCACATTTATTCCCTTGGCAGCGCTGCCTGGCTAATGAAAAACACAATATGGCGTTTAATGCTGGGAGTAGCCTACGCAACTCCGAACTTTGCCCAGTGATTGAAAAACAGGCCCTTAACTATTACTGATAAAATAATACAGCATTAAGCCCCCTAAAAAATAACTATTTATTATAATGTTTCAAAACTTAGACATGACAATCCCATCAACAAAGCAGTCCTCCTCACTCAACTAATCTATGGAGGTGTAGCTCCTATTGCTGTGACACACTTAAGCAATAAGCCCTAAACTACTGTAGAATTGTTAACTAATATACGGAAACGACCTATAAGTAGGCCAATCTGCTGTGATGATGGACAAAAGCTATAACTACAACATACGAAATAGTGTTTGTTTAACTATTAATGTGTTGAAAGATCTGATGTGGAGACTTATCAGAAATTGTAGAAAGTTTACAGGCTGCTCAGACAGCCACGGTTACATCCAAGCAAAAACGCAAAGATTACGGCACTTCCTTTCCACAGAAAATCAAGAACCACATGTATTTAAGGCGAAATCAATCGAAAAATCCGGGGAAGATTAAGAAATAAGTGCCGTAATCTTTGCGTTTTTGCTTGGATGTAACCGCTTGTATCATAATCTGAAAACTTTTCAAGAGGTAACTACTTTCATTAAATATTTATTTTAGTAGTTCACAGCAATATTAACTTAATCACATTTTATTAAGATTGTGCAATTCCTTGGAGGGATAGTGTTGGAGGGCCTCGTCATTCTTAGTTGACATTTTGGCCTTTGGTAATGTTTTGGAGAGCTATTTGGTCTTGTAGAGCTTGCTGTGCCCAAGGTTGAAGGATCGAATCCTGGCGCAGCCGGTTGGTATTTGAGGGTGCGCAAATGCGAGGGAGCCATGTCAGTAGATTAACTGGCACGTTTAAGATCCCCATTGGGGCGAATGCCAGAAACCTGTAATCTCTAAAAGCCGCACTTGTTAAAAGGGACGTAAAACCAATAACATTATTATTGTCTTGTGCATTTAACCTTTAGCAAAATCTGTCATCCTATGTTTTCTTCCCTTTCTTGTAATCAGTGCAATATTTTTCAGGTTGTTTCACAATTCCCAATTCTTGAGATTGTAATTGTGTTGACTGACTGAAAAGTTACAGTATCAATTAATTGTTAATAAGGCAACACCGAAAATATGTCTTCAAAGCTTTCTATGCTATATCCAAGGTTACAGGATCAAATCCTGCCGCAGCCAGTTGGAATTCGAGGGTGCGCATTTGCGAGGGGGCCGAATCAGTAGATTTACTGGAACGTTATAGATCCCCTTCGAGACAAAATTCCCGCACCCTGGTGTCTCTAAAACCCTTAGTAGACACAACCAAACATTAGCAGAATGTAAATATTATTCATGACAGTCATCTAAAACTACCGAGTGTTTGTCGAAACGTAAACAGAGACCTGAAATATATATACAGGGTGCGCACAAATGATTGGAGCAGTTTTGTCAATCATTTCTAGCCATATTATTAGAGCTATGGTGATGGTGTTTGATGTTGTAAGGCAAGTAGCCCTCAAAGTTTTGTTTTGTTTGAATAGCTTCCATACATTGTGCTTCCCTCAACGCCCGCGAGAGCGCAACAGTTGCAACATCCAGGAGACATGATGCGTCCTCTACCTGTGACTCTCCCAAGCTCAATGTTTTCTGTGCCATCTCGAAATTTATAGTTTACCGTCCCTTCCTCCTCGCTAAAAAATCCATTACAGGGCACATCTACCTGGATATGCTGGAGAATTGGCTCATGCCACAGTTGGAGACCGATAGCATGAACTTCATCTACCAACAGGATGATGCTCCAGCTCATTTTCATGGTGATGTTTGTAATTTTCTGAACAGCAGACTTTCAGAAAGGTGGATCGGTCCTATCGGGAATGAAGATAACGCCCTCATGTCATGGCCTCCATGCTCTCCAGACCTCACCCCTTGTGACTTCTCCGTATGGGGTTATGTGAAAAACGCAGTTTTACGCCACCATTACCGGCTGATCTAACAGAAATGCGGACCCGCAACATCAACGCCTTTGGTCAAATTGACAGCGACATGCTACGTCGGGTGTGGGACAAACTTGACTATAGAGTTGACGTGTATAGAGTCACTCATGGGAGACATATCGAGCACTTGTAGACGCATAAAACAACTTTGTGAGTTTTTCTGTCTGTCTATAAAATTGTGTAATGTTATAACAAATAATAAAGCAGGATTTTTTGAAACCACCTCAATCATTTGTACGCACCCTGTATATATATAACAGAAACAAGAACTTTCCAGCACCCAAAGACTAAAACATGTTCGATTTATTAGAGGTTAAGGAATCGAGTTATAGACTAACTTATAGGCCTGCTTCACACTTGGAAATGAACATAATAGAGAATTGAATTGAAATACTCACGTAAATTTCTGTGTCATCCATTTTTATCTAAATTGTTACAATAATAATTAGAAGTACTTTACATTCACTACTGTGCAATAATCAATTCAAAACAAAACGTTTCACCCCGCCACACCGCCATCATTAGAATACTGTTTCAGGTTTCATTGTAGCCAAAATTTCCCATCAAACTTTCTTTCAATATTTTCTGACTTTTCTGTGAATTAATAGTGAAACTGTCAAATCAATTTCATAATATGTTCACTATCATAAACTTGAGTCACATTCTATGAGTTGAAGAGTTGTCTTAAATGTAAAAAACATATTTTTCGCGGGTACATTTAGTTTCTTGCGGTTTGATCCTGATTTGATGATCGGCATTTTTCATTCTTGAGTATTATGATTACTTCGGTGACCACAAGAGTACAGTACTCCTTGATTTATACCCGCTACCACTGCCGGCTGGATCGCAACACTCCTGGTTGCTTTAAACTGCCTGCCCATTCGACGATTACAGCATTGTTTGAGCCAAGCGTACAACCTCGTTTCCAAATAAAGGCGCTAGGAAGCAGCACCAAGGCACTGTGACAGACATAAGTTTTGTATTAATGTTAATGGAGCAGTTGTGTTTGGAATGAACCCTGAATGATTTTATAATGCTGTACTGCTGCGTGCCCTTTTGTAAATCAGAACAGGGCAAGTTAGAATACCGGGGAATCTCATTTCATGAGATACCATCGGACAATTCACTGCGTGGGATGTGGTTACGTGCAATATCCAGAGAAGGTGACGCAGGGGAAGCAAATAAAGAAATAAATGCATACCGGTACATGAATGAATGATTGAGTAAATACGTGAGACAATAAATATGTAGGTAGGTAAATATGTAAGTAAGTAAATAAATAATTTAAGAAATATGTAAGTAAATAAATAAGTGAATAAATAATCAATAAATAAGTAAACAAATAAATAAGAAAATAAATAATTAAATAAATAAGTAAACAAATAAATAATAAAATAAATAATTAAATAAATAAGTAAACAAATAAATAATAAAATAAATAATTAAATAAATAAGTGAATGAATAAGCAAATAAAGAAGTAAATAAATAATTAAACAAATAAATAAGAAAATAAATAATTAAATAAATAAGTAAAAATAAATAAGAAAATAAATAATTAAATAAATAAACGTGTAAGTAAATAAACAAATAAGTAAATCAATAGATAAGAAAATAAATAAGTTAATAAACAATTAAATAGATAAATACGTACCTAAGTAAATGAAGAAGTGAATAAAAAATAAGTAAATAAATAATTAAATAAATACATATGTAAACAAATGAGTAAATAAATATATACGTGAATAAATAAATAAGTAAACAAATAAATAAGAAAATAAATAATTAAATACATAAATGTGTAAGTAAATAAATAAATAAGTAAATAAGTAAGTAAATAAATAAGCAAATAAATAAGAAAATGCATAATTAAATAAATAAACATGTAAGTAAATAAACAAATAAGTAAATAAATACATAAATAAATAAGTAAAGAAATAAGAAAATAAATAAATAAGTACAAAATAAACAATCTGTCCAAAAAATCTGTAAAAATGTATAATTCAGCCATCACAATAAGACGGGTTATCAGACAAATTCACCCCACACCCAAGTATATGGGGCTACATGACCACGATGTCGCAAAGCCCCTAAATAAATCTTTTCATCTCGCCAAGTATGTAAGTTAGATTTAAGTCAGTTAGAAGTAGTTATATTTTTATTATCGTCTGCATAATTACGGGAAAATGAGCTAGACATTTCGCCCCTTAAAAAGAATCGCCTCCACCACATGTATTTTTGCTTTCCTTTATACTGAAAATTTGCCCGTAAGTATGTGTCTGAATACTTTTAGATGTTAGAATAACAAAGGAACTAACTTAGTGTAATGTTTTCACGTCCGTCAATCTCGATATTAAGCCTCCAAACATAACAATACTTCGTTTCAGGTATCTTCCCCTTTAAAAAGCCGCGGCAATCTCAGTGCCTTGGTGCTGCACCTAGCGGTGAATTAATGCATATAGCTTGTACGCCTGTGAGTGTCGAATGGGCAGGCAGTTTAAAGCAACCAGGAGTGTTGCGATCCAGCCGGCAGTGCCCGTTTACTTTGAATCGTAATTTTATCCATTTTTTTGCTCCTTGGTATTAAACGCAAATTTATTTAACCAAGGATATAATTTTGTTGTTGTTTCATTTAATGGGCTTGGACATCGTGGTCATTCATTTCCATGTGCTTGGGTGTGTGTGGAATTTGTCTGTTAACCTGTGTTATTTGTGGTGTCTGTAGTAGTGTGTAAATTTGTAAATCAGGTGAGGACTGGGAAGGAGGCAACCATGGCCTAAAATTAGGAACCATCTCAGAATTTGCCTGGAGTAGAAGTGGAAAACCACTTCCAGGATGCGCAATTACAAACCCTACACGGGTTCAGCCGCGGCAGTGATACTTCCCCCACTCCTCCTACTTGGTCACATCGCAGGTCTCAACATCAGGGGCGTAATTGCGGGGCGTGTTTCGGGGATGAATTCCCTTACCAGAGACAAAATAATAAAAATGTGTGATTGCATTTGGATTGGACACTGCATGAGGGGAGAATTCGTAGCGGGATTGTAATTATGCCTTCCAGGATGGATAAGGTGGGAATGAACCTCTTCACAGTTTTACCTCACGAGGCTGAGTGCACCCTGTTCCAGCTCTCACATCAGAAATATATTTCATGGCAGAGCTGGGAATCAAACCCGGACCTCCGGGGTGACAGCCAAGAATGATAGTCCCTACACCATGAGGTGGTCGAGAATATATATTTAGGAAGAGAACTACCGGTGATGTCTTTTGTATGTATGGACCTAATTGGAGTGTTAAAATATTTCATATAAGGAAGAAGCTAAATACCCTGGCAAAAAAAACCAGCTTAAGACTAGGAGACAGTAAAGTGGTGCAAAAGGATTTAGGTGGCAGTTGGGAGGAAATAAAGTGGCAATTAAGGTAAAACAAGTAGTTCCGTGACAAACTAAAGAGCCTTCTTTTCTTAAAATTTAAGATTCATGCCAATGAATAATAATCTATATATCAGAAATGAAATGTTCCATTGGATCTATCAACGCCCATAAAATCATGTTGGCAACAATGTCATGAATGTGTTGCTTAGAAATAAATCTGAAATACTACGATCTCCTTCTTCCCGGCGTTGTTCACAATTTTTTTGGGGGGTCCGCCACTGTGCACCTTGCTCTCCATTTGCTGCGGTTTGCTGCATCTATAGGACGAAGACCTACAATGCGCATATCGTCATGTAGGGTATCCATCCAATGCCTTTTTGGTCGTCCTGGAGGTCTTTGTCTATCAGGCTCGAGAGCAAGTGACATCCTTACAATGGACTCTGTACAGTATTTGCTCGGGCTACATGCCCATACCAACGCAACCGAGTCTCCCTCATTTTGGCTGGAATAGGAGCAATTCCAAGAGTATTGCGGACGTCTTCGTCCTTAATATGATCCAGCCGTGTAATTCCCAAGGACCATCGTAGCATCAGTATCTCCATTGAGTTCAAGGTTTGTTCATGTTTCTTTGTATTAGGCCAGCATTCAGCTCTATACAAAGCAACAGAGCGGACGACTGTTTGATAGATCTTAGTTTTGAGGCGCAAAGGGATCTTGCGGTCACAGAGAACGCCTGTGACCTGGCGTCACTTCATCCACGCAGCATTCACTCTTGCACGGGCATCCGAGACTGTGTCACCATCAGGTCTCACAACGGAGCCAAGGTATCGGAGATGTGAAGCCTTTGGCAGTGGGGTGCCATCTACTATGATGGTCCCATCTGTCTGGGAACCACATTCAAGGTACTCAGTCTTAGTAAGGTTGAGCCGTAGTCCAAATTCACAGAGCCTCGCATTCCAGAGGTTGACCAAGTGTTCTAGATCATTAAGGGTCTCGCTTGCAAGCATGATATCATCGGCGTACAGTAATGTCCATGGTGGTTGCCTCGGCAAATCGGCAGTCACTGTATTCATACATAGGATAAACAAGAATGGAGATAGTGCAGATCCCTGGTGAACTCAAAGGTAAGGCCAGCAGCACTGCGTACAAAGCTAGTTGTATTATTGTAGAGGAGTTGGACCCAACGCACATAAGCATCTGGTACGCCACGAGATCGAAGGGAATACCATATAAGCTCATGCGGAACCCGGTCGAATGTCTTCTCCAGATCCAGGAAAGCCATGTGAACTGCCCTTCTTTTTTCCATACACTGTACTTTTCTATCAGAAGCCACATTGCATGGATAGCATCAGTTGATTTTAGAACTTAAAAGGTCCATTCTGGTTCCGTATTGATAAACTAATAAGTATAAACAGGTTAAAGGTTCCGCCTGATCAATACTTTTATTAATTGTGATCATTGTGTGGTCATTAGTGGGACATGTTTCGAGGCCTAATTAATAGTTTTGGCCCCTTCGTCAACCGATATGACAGAGAACGATACAAGATTATTTTTTACGTAGCACTTAAAATTCCCTTAAAATTGAATCTTGCATGGTGCACCATAAAGAGAGATTGAAACATTTTACGCCTAATATGAGTTATGTCAAAAGTATTATGAACTAGGCCTATAAACACTTTCAATAGACGCCTACGGTGGTCTTTAGATGTTATTGAAAACACAAATGTACGGTAGCGGTTCGGTACGACAGCAACAGTTCAGAACACCATGAAAACATGTTGGAATCAGCAGTACGAACACTTAATTCCTCAATACTTCACTAGTAATATAAAGATAATAAACCCAATGAAGTCACTGCGCTGAAATTATATCTTGCCAAATATAAAGCTTATGAAGTGCATAACTTCAACACTTGCAATGGCAGGGTGGCCTCTAATCCGTCTTGTCTGAGCAACGATTAATAACCAAACTTATTAAATTGGCAAATAGCAAGAGGTTAAATTGTATGCTATGCCGGTTCTGTTCCGTTGTTCCCCGACCTTTCATGAACCCACACTGGTTAGGTGAGATGGTAACAATGCTACATAATCGAGTGTCAATCACACGTTCTAGAATCTTCATAATGTGGCACAGGAGACGAATAGGATGGTAATTGGCACAGATAGTTACATCGCCCTTGCCTTTCCATATTGGTACTGTGACGCTAGTTTGCCAAGCTGACGGGATCTGGTGGCTCGCAAGGCATTTGTTAAAGAACTCTGCTAGGAACTCTGCAGAGGCATGAACCCACTGCTTCCATAGCTCCGCAGGAATATCATCAGGGCCTGGTGCCTTGCCATTTTTCATGGCGTGGATCGCAGTATTGACCTCGGCAGGTGTGATAGGTGGAACTGCACCCTGTACAGGTTCGGCTAAAGGAATCGGTGGGTGCGGGAACTCCTCATTACAGATAGCATTGAAGTGTTCATGCCATCATTGAAGGATCTGTTGGTTTTGTTAGATAATGACCAAGCTTATCCTTAATATGCATGACATGTCCTATCTATATCAACTGTGGAACGATGACAAGATCTGGCTAGCTTGTAAATATTATTGACCCCAGTAGATTCCTCTAATTGTTCATACAATGTATTTAGTTGCTTGGATTTAGCAAGTGCAAAAGCGTGTTTTGCCTCAGATTTGAGCTGACGATATTGAGTTAGGTCAGCATCGAGTCTTGTTCACAGCCACTTTTTGAAAGCAGTTTTCTTAGATTTCACAGCTCTTTTCACGTCTTCATTCCATCACCAAGTTTGTTTATTAACGAATGACAGCTTCAAAATGAGACCAGGGTTCCTGCTGTACGTTTATCCGGGGCTGAGAAAACGTTATGTCAGAAAAAGTATAAGAACTTTTTATTGGGTAATTGAAAAAAAATTGCAATTTGAGATTAGCACTACCAATACTTGTACCAATCACTTATAAAAATACCCTAGGCCAAGTAGTTTTCCATGTATATAGTTTTAAGTTAGCGGTTCCTAGAAAAGACGCCAAAAACAGGGACAATTTTTCATACAACCACAAATAAATAAATAATTAATAAACTTTACAATAATTGGCTTATACAGTCTAACGCAGAATTAAACAAGGAAAATATTGGTATAACTCGTTTTTCATTAGGTCTGTTGGTTTAGTTGTAATTAAGGACTAAACTCGAGTATCCATAATAAAAAAATCCAATAGTAGTGTGCGGTCCCAGTGCGCATCATCCTCTAGCAAGCCAAGTGCTTTACATGCCACTTGAAATGTTAGTTGAACCACCCCTGCCACGGTTTTGAGGTCAGTAAAAGACTGAGGGCCAGGGATTTTATGTAAAAGGACGCAGAGGTAATAGCACTCGGTATTACCAGGGTGAACGGTGTAAACTCTGCCAAGGGTCTGATCTTTTTTCAAACCAGGATAACCTGGGACTGGCTTTCCTTGTTTCCTTCTACAGAACTTATTACCTTTCCCAACGAAATAAGATGGAAATTCACAATATAAAAGTGTTGAAGTAAATTTATCGGATCGGCATAGTTCGAAGAAAGCAACAAGAGTTGTGTTTGGAGGGCTGTTAAACTAGTTACGAATGTCGTCTTCATTAAAGTAAACACGCTGGCCATTCTCGAGGTGGACGGCAAGTTGCATGACCGAAGGATAGAGTTCATGTATGAGGAGGCAGAATATGTGCCAAGCCGCCTCTGAGCTGCTGATGTAGCGTCCTGATTCATATCTCGCAACTTCGTCAAACTCTCCGATTCTAAAGGTAGCTTGGTCGGAACCTTTGTTAATATACTTGCAAATGTATTTTATTGACTTTACGAAGTTGCAGTACTCAACATTGATATGAGCTGAGAAGGTGCGAGATAGGACGGGGTTATAGGGTACCACCCAACTATTGTCAATTTCCACTCCCTTTTTAATAATAGAAACCCCACCCTCCGAAGTGGGCAGCCTGCAATATTTGGGATACCCATCTTCCCCGGTTTGGGTTTCCTTGATGAGTGGTCTGGGGTACTTCTTGGTGCATACTCCTACCACCATGCAAGACGAACTCCTGTTGAGAACTCCACATGGACCGTGGATCATGGTTGCCTTGACAACTTCATGGAGAGCAGGGTCAAGATTTGGGTCAGGAATCTCAGCGAGGGCTATTCTACACCTTAGAACTTTTCCGGAGATTTTTCTACATCTTCACGGCTCGTGTTCCCAACACATAATAACAATTCCTTCCAAAGACGTAACAATCAATCCAATATAAACTGAAGATCAACCAGCGTATGCCATGTTTTCTTGAACAACTGGTCAAAACAGTAGAAAGATGCAGAGCGTTACCGACAGTTCACGCTTGCGCCGCTAGGTAGAGCGGGAGGTAATACAGCACAGAAGGTCCGGGAAATTCAAATAAATATTGAGTCGTAAGCAAATTACGGCTCAGTTGCCTTGACAACTTCATGGAGAGCAGGGTCAAGATTTGGGTCAGGAATCTCATCACTGATCACCTTGTCGATGTCTTCAGGCCTTAGCTTTTCTTCCAGCCACTGAAGTATGTGAACGTGAGGTAATGGAATACATGTGACACCTTGAAGGACCAAAGATACAACCCTTAGTAAGAAGTCTTATCATGTGCTTAACTTTCAAATGGAATACCCGCGCTACCAAATCATGCCTATCTTGAGGTTGTTGACCTTGTTTCAGGTGCTCGACTACTTCGGACCATTTTGGATAGCAGGTGAATGTAATAAAAAGATCAGGACGTCCAAAATGGTGCACGTAAGTCATAGCATCCTGAGTGTGTTCATGCATATAGCGCAGGCCTCCAGTGAAAGTCGACGGCAACACGACCATTTTACCAATATATGACAAACGGCTGTCAGCTTTACTCATTGCATCCTTCAGGTGCACATATTCCTCACTTCTCAACTTTTTCTGATTGATGCAAATCCAAAGTAGTTTCTCTGTCTCAATCTTTGCATACATATCAACCAGAAACTGATTGAGAAGATTGCGAAATAACAAAAGATAAGAATTATCACCCACACGCTCAAATATTCTGAAGCTGTAAAAGTTAGCGGCAGACACGGTCTTCTTCAAAGGTGCTTGAGTGCTGTTGTGACGTTGAGGGATATTAATGCAGTAGCCATCTTCTCCACGGCAGAACATAAGCGGATATTGCAGAGCATCATACGCGCGATGTGTTCCACTAATACTCTGCCGTGGAGTACAATATCCCTTTTCTCAAACTCCTGACCAACAATTAAAACCGCCACTTTCTTAGTGCTAGGGGCGTTATAGCGGCCTTTGTGCTTGTCAAGAGGTCTTTTTGTCAGCTTTGATAACCACCCGGAGGTCTTGATTGCCATCAGGAACTGATTCCATTGCTGTTATAAAATCCTGAATGTAGCTATTATGCTTGTGTAACAGACCCTGCAATTGGAGAACTATCTGAGGTTTAACGTCAGGGAAGATGCCACATCGGATGTTTTTTCTATGTCTTCATCTCCAACAAAGTAAATTTGTAGAAATTGAGGCTGCTGTTCAGATGATGGTAATAAGCTCCCGATTCGATGGTATACCTGCCCTTGCACTTTAAAAGTTGGCATGAAATTGCCTTCTTTTACTTTCTTTGCACCAAAAGATGTCATTTGAAAACAACAATTATATTTACGTGTATTAGACAGAAAGTGTTCTGATTCTGGGTGCTGATGGTTAAGGAGGCTGTGCAAGGGTTCAGGATATTGTTGGATCGGGGGAAGCTGTATTTTTCCATTACTGCAACACATTCCAGGAGATTCATCCATCCATTTCTTGGCTTTGCAAAATGTACAAACCACCTGAGAACTAATATTCAATGTTTTGTTCGCAGAATAATCAGTTTGTGGATTATATTGAAAGCCAGACATTTTTAGTACTGTCCATGGAAGAATCAGGATATTGTTGGATCGGGGGAAGCTGTATTTTTCCATTACTGCAACACATTCCAGGAGATTCATCCTTCCATTTCTTGGCTTTGCAAAATGTACAAACCACCTGAGAGCTAATATTCAATGTTTTGATCACAGAATAATCAGTGTGTGGATTATATTGAAAGCCGAACATTTTTAGTACTGTCCATGGAAGAATCTTGACTTGAGCTCTTTTAAAATTATGTGTAACAACAGCCTTTCTATTTACTTCTGGGTGGCTCTTTGTATATTTGGCCACTGCATCCCTATTTACTTCTGGGTGGCTCTTTGTATATTTGGCCACTGCATCCCTATTGACTTTCTTATTACTTTCAACATACTTCATAACTGCCCTAAGGTTTACTTCAGGATGTTCTTTCGCGTATTTGTTTACAGCTTTATTTAATTGCGTTTACGGATGTTGTTAGTAAATCGTTTTCTACGTTTTGAACCTCTATTTGATTTAGTTTGAGGCACTGACTCGAGGAGGATTTTCGCGGTAGAAGGAGAAGATGTTAATGAAGAAGACTGAAATGAGAAGCGGGTATTCACATTGTAAAATTGTAGGCGTGAATGGCTCGTAAACATCAAAATGTCCCTGCGTGAACTCTCCCGTAAACCTAAACCTTTTAACAGAAACTGCAGAACCATACGTATTTCCAGTTCGGAGTACATGATTACAGTAGACCTGGAATTGGAAAGGATAAATCTCTGCCGCTACTTGCAATTCGAATGATGTACCGTATGTGTAAGGCATAGACATAACAGATACATATTCAGCCTTGTTTATGTAAGGCTGGCAATCTCGTGTCATAGAATACACCTGCAGTCTTTCCCAGTTGTTAAAGGCGCGTCTGACAATGTCAGCATGCACTGTATGTGCATGTGGTATGTTGCCATACATTGCGTAAGATAGAGCAGAGAAGAGACAGGCACCATCTCCGGGAATTTTATAGACTTGGTAGGGAACTTGGGTGCCATCTACCTCTAACATTTCTACTGCAGCAATCGTGAAAACAATCAATGAACAGCAAATACAAAAAAATACAAAATAACAAGAAGAACCTCCCTTGAGTAATAAAAAATGGAATACACCTAACGTAAAAACAAATCTCTTCTTAAAAAAAACTGATAAATGGAATAGACCTAGCCTAACTTAACAAAATTAACGTTGGTAGAGGTAATTTACTTTTACCAAAATCTACTTTTCATTATAAGTAACTATGTACTACCAAGAAATGATGAAAAACGCCGTACATAATCCAACAAACAAAGGAACTCTACAGTTACTTCAACTAAAGGCTAATATATAATGCAATATAATGATTATGAAGTGATGGTGAAAGTACGAAGTACCGGTACAAACAGAAATAAACTCTACAGTTACTTCAACTAAAGGCTAAAATGATTATGAAGTGATGGTGAAAGTACAAAGTACAAAGAGAAATATTACAGAGAAGTACTGTTTGAACAGAGAGAGTGGGTAAAGGTCAGGAGCGCAGACAACAATGACGTGCACGTGACGGTAAAGAACACACTGAGCATAGCCACAGAGTTCAAATCCGGCCGAAGTCGTCAGATTTTTTAAGAGCGTTAAAAATCCCTCAGAATGCCTCCCTTCGGAGGGGAAGTAAAGCCGGTGGTCCCATATCATAGATTTATGGCATGTTAAAGAACCTTCCACTAAATACACCTGTGTGAAGCTAAATTGCATAGGTTAAGAATGTAAACAACGCTCTTAGGTTCCTATGTTCGTTGCCAAGAGCCGACTGTGGTGGCGTCTGGTTGCTAAGTTCTGAACTAGTAGTCGTTGACGGTGGCATTTGGTGGCAAAAGTAGGAACTATTTGAAAAATTCAAAAAGTCTGCAGTCCTTACTTGAATTTAAAAAAAATCCTCTCGGCACGCCGGAAGGCGGAGGTAGATTTCACCGGGCAAACTAGGGGATAGGCTATAATAGGCAAAATATGCAGGTTTTCGTAGGAGGATCAGACCTCATTTATTGCGAGAAAGTATTTTACAATTGGAGGTTAGTTAACATTTTTTCGTCTTTCTATGCATACTTTTAACATTTTACTGTCTTATGGGGATGGTAACCTTCTTGTCATTTGGGGTTAATGTTTATACTTGTGATCACACTGTCCTTATGCAAGGTTTGGAACTAATGTGTAACTATCTAACAGTCTGCTACTTCTTCACGCAAAATTTTATCTCCCGCAGAGATGTTGGTTGGTTCCTCAGTTTAGGGGCTGCGACAAGGTGGTCATGTAACCCCGTGTACATTGGGTGTGTGTAGAATCTGTCTGATAAACGGTGTTATTTGTGATGACTGTATTAGTCTGTAATTCAGGTAAGGTCTGCAGACGGTCAATTTTAAGTAGTAGTACCTAATTTTGTACCAAATAATAACGTCAACGACACCTAGCTGTGAACTTGGCTGCTAGATGCCACCGCAACCAGCAACTTGCAACGAACGTTGTAACTTCCTCTCCGAAGGAAAGCATGCTGGCGGATTTTTAGCGCTTTTAGAAAATTCGGCGACTTCGGCCGGCTTTGAACCAGCACCTTGGGCATAGAAGTTCAGCATGCTACCAGTTAGCCGCTTCCCTCATAGTCAGATGGAACATGAAGTTCCGTGACGAACTAAACAGCCTACTTTTCTTAAAATTAAGATTCATGCCATAGATTAATCTACAGTATATGAACCTATCTAGAATAATGACGAAATTAAGTGGGTAATATCGAAATGTCTTAATTAGTTCGAAATAAGGTATACTAGGCATAATGTAGCCTAATAGAGCAATACAGTTGGCAGCTCTGGTGACTGAATATATTCTTACTTCCATCTCCTAAGGTACAGAATACAAAATGTGGTTGAAGTCCAAAGGACGTTACATGGATTTATACATTGGATCTATTAGTACACGTAGAAGCATGTTGGCAACAATGTCATGCGAGTGCTGGTCACAAATAATCTGAAATATTATATATTTTTGTGCCAATTTTGGATGAAATCCATTTGTTGGTATAGAAGTTACTTGTATTTAAAAATTGGTCCTATCAGCAGGCTTAGAATCATGTTGGTAGAACTGACGTATATAAGTTACTCCAAATTAATGTAAAATGTCGGGTAATTTACGTGTGCATAGTTTAAAGCTGTCTGCTTGCATACTTTCTGATATATTTGGATACAAAATAGAGAGCAATTATTAACAGTTGGCAGCCCTGGTGGCTCTTAAGAATACACTCAGTCATATATGTTCATATGTTTATGTACACATATTACATACAAAATTTGGTTGAAATCCAATTGATAGTGTAGAAGTTATATGCATTTAAAAATTGGACATATCAGAAGGCTTAAAATTATTTTGGCAACGCTGTCATGCATGGCCACCTGGAAATTAAACTGAAATAGTATTATCTACATGTGTGCCAATTTTAGAATAGCTCCCATTTTTTCTTTCGTCTTTCTATGCATACTTTTAACATTTTACTATCTTATGGGGATGGTAACCTTCTTGTCATTTGGGGTTCATTTTTATACTTGTGATCACACTGTCCTTATACAAGGTTTGGAACTGATGTGTAGCTATCTGACAGTCTGTTACTTCTTCACGCAAAATTTTATCTCCCGCAGAGATTTTTGTTGGTTCCTCAGTTTAGGGGCTGCGACAACGTGGTCATGTAACCCCGTGTACACTGGGTGTGTGTAGAATCTGATAAACGGTGTTAATTGTGATTACTGTGTATGTATGTCTACCCCTTATTATTCCCGTTTTCCAACGGGGTCGGGGATGAGATGCGATGGAAGTCTTTGTGGCGATGTTTTTACGGCCGGATGCCCTTCCTGACGCCAACTTCATGAGAGGAGTTAATGAGAGATGAAATGAATGACGGTGAATGAAACTGGGCAAGGATGTGGAAGGAAGCGGCCGTGGCCTGTCAGAAGGTACCGTCCCAGCATTTGTCTGGTGTTGAAAATGGGAAACCACGGAAAACCATTTCAAGGACGGCTCGAACCCACGCGTCTACCGAGTCAGCAGAGAGCTTGGCCCCATGACCTAATGCTGCGCGTTAGCCAGCGTAGCCACTACTGTCGGTGTTAATTGTGATGACTGTATTAGTCTGTAATTCAGGTAAGGTCTGCAGACGGTCAATTTTAAGTAGTAGTTCCTAATTTTGTACCATATACTAACGTCAGCGACACCTAGCTGTGAACTTGGCTACTAGATGCTACCACAACCAGCAACTTGCAACGAACGTTGGAACTTGCCCTCCAAAGGAAAGCATGCTGAGGGATTTTTAGCGCTCTTCGAAAATCCGACGACTTTGGCCGGTTTTGAACGAGCGACCTTGGGCTTATAAGTTCTGCATGCTACCAGTTAGCCGCTTTCCACAGAGTCAGATGGAAAAATGAATGTGATCTCGTGCGATGGCGTTGTCTTGGCAACCTCTGATAGCTCATCCCTCATCAATTAAGAAGCGTTGTCATGGTAACCTCTGATGGCACTTGGCATTTACTTATAATTCCGAAATCATTTTTCTCATCCCTTGGCGTAATGGTAGGTCAGATCAAAAATTCTTTCAGACAAAGTGTTAGGTAATTATTACGGGAATATTTTCCATTTTGTACGGTTTTGATATTGTGCCTATTAAGAGAGATATGATTAATGTTTCCCGAAAAACCCACTTTTTTCCACCCCTTTGGTCAATGTTTGGTGCTATCAAAAACTTTTCAAACATAAATATTTGGCACTTATCCGACACATATTATGAACTTTGAATGGATTTGATATTTCACGTATTAAGAGAGTTATAGCGATATTTCACTTTTTCGAAAAAAGAGCCCCCTCTCCCTTCAACCGATTTTGCCCATTAACGAACTCGACCGAAATTTTAAAGGGATGCATATTATGCAAAACATTCAAAGTGATTGGTGCAAAATTACGGCAGTTATCGTGTCCACAAGAAACTGATATATATGCATATGTGGAGGGATAGAGGGGTGGTGTAAACAGACAACACACACTGGTCACTATTCTAAACTCGCCATCTTGTATTGCACACCACAGAATACAGAGTAACAAAATACAAAGCACAGGGAGGTACAGATATAACACACACACACACTGCAGTCCAACATAATGTCAATGGCTATGGAGCTTGGGAGGTGGCACCCTCTGTGGCCAGGTTGGAAGTCAATTCCCAACATCCTCCCCACCCTGGTCTACCTCTAGAGGTACGACCAGCTGAACGAGTTTGGCCAGCTGTTTCCCGTCCCTTCCAGTACGCAGCTCGTGGATCCGGACCTTTCTCCAGAGATGTCTCGGCTGAAGGTCACCTTGAAGGAGCGCGACGTCGCCTACCCTCAGCGTGGAGTTCTTCTTGGGCTGCTGGACTTGATGGAAGCTCTGCAGCAACAGTAGGTACTCCTTACTCCAGCGCTTCCAGAAGTCGTCTGCCAGTTGTTGACGCAGTCGGAATTCTCGAAAAGGAACTCCCGTTGGTGGTTCAGGCCCAGATGGAACTGTAGTGAGTTTCTCTCCCACAAGGAAGTGTGCGGGAGTCAACACATCGCCGGTGTCTCCATTGCGAGTCAAGGGTCTAGAATTCAGTGCGGCTTCGATGCTGACCAGTACCGTTTGAAGTCCTTCTTCGTCGATGCTGGAGCGTCCAAGTACCTTCCGTAGGCACCGCTTCGTCGATCCAACCATCCTCTCCCACCATCCTCCCCACCAAGCCGCGCGTGGGGCGATGAATTTCCAAGTTACACCGTGCTCGGAGAGGTAGCGGTGAGTCTTTGCCGCAGACAGTGAAGCCCAAATGCCACTCAGTTCCTTGTTAGCCGCGTGAAAGGTCTGGGCGTTGTTCGAATAAATAGTGTGTGGCAGACCGCGCCTACCGACGAATCTCTGTAGTGCTTGCATGAATCAGTCGGCGCTCATATCACCACTCAATTCCAAATGTAGGGCCCGTGTAGTGGCACACGTAAAGAGGGTGATATAACACTTTTTGGCTGATGTTCCTGCCCTGACGTACAGCGGGCCCGCGAAGTCGATACCTGTGACCGCGAATGGCTTGCTCGGGGTCACTCGTTCGGAGGGCAGTGGAGCTTCTATTGCCTGGCCGCCAACATTTTTTACCATCTTGCAGGGTAAACATTGGTGAAGGACGTGTTTGATGGCACGGCGAGCACAAAGGATCCAGTAGGTGCTTCGGAGGTCACAGAGAACAATCTGTACTCCGAGATGATGGAGCCGTATGTGTTTGTCTCTTATCAGCAGTTGTGTGAAGTGATGTCGTCCTTCCATGATGATTGGATGCCGTTCACTCTCTGAAACCGCAGCATATTGTAGGCGTCCACCGAGGCGAAGTATGCCATTGTCGAGAAATGGATTGAAACGTTTGATCTTCGATTTCTCAGGCAGAGGGGTCTTCCGTTCGAGAACTGCAATTTCGGTAGGGAAACATTCCATTTGCATTGGCTTTATCCAATAGCGGAGGGCTCCATTTATGTCTTCTGCTGTCAGTTCCCCCGTTGGTTGGTCCTCATGTCTAAGTAGGCGTACGAAGCGAAGAACCCATGCGGTTACACGAAGAAGTTTGATATAGGAGCTGTATCTGGTAGCTTCAATTACTGGGTCTGGTGATTCAATTTGGAGCACATCCTGAGCGCGAGTTCTTGCTTCAGGGAGGGGCGTAGAGACGGGTGAGCTGTGTGGCCAATGGCATTGGTCGAGAGATAGCCATGATGGTCCTTTCCACCAGGCCTGAAGAGTTTTGATCTTCTCTGCCGTCAATCCTCGTGACAAGTGATCTGCTGGATTGTCCTTGCCTGGACAATGTCTCCATTGTGACGGAGTGGTAGAGGATTGAATCTCGGTCACGCGGTTGCAGACGAACGTCTTCCAACGACTCGGATCATTCTGAATCCATCCTAGGGTTACTCTTGAGTCCGTCCACAGGGTCCCTCTGCTTGTGTCGAAGGTCAGCGCTTTAGCGCAGTAATTCAAGAGTCGAACGCCGATCACCGCTGCTAGCAACTCTAAACGTGGTAGTGTCACCTTCCTGACTGGCGCAAGTCTACTTTTACTGCACAACAAGTGGGCAGATGTGGTGCCATTGCAGAGAGATCGTATATACAAAACAGCTCCATACGCTCGCTCTGAAGCGTCGCAGAACACATGGACATCTGTGATGTCGCGTTCGGGCATTCCTGCCCATCTTGGGACGGTGATCTGCGAGAGTTGGGGTAGACTTGAGGTCCAGCTGTGCCAGCGACTGGCAAGGTCCTGCGGTAGGAGTTCATCCCATGATAGTCCTCTATGCCATGTGTCCTGAAATAGGATTTTCCCCAGTATTGATACCGGCGTCATTAAGCCCAATGGGTCGTAGAAACTAGCAGTCGCTTGGAGCAGGTGTCGTTTCGTAGCGGGGCGATCTTTGAGTCTCGTTGTGATTTCTGTAACATCTATAGTGAGCGAGTCTGATACTGTGTTCCATGGAACGCCAAGAACGTGTGTTTCCGTGCTGATCTCTCTTCCTTCGGCCTTCCAAATCTGGATCAGCTGTTGGGAACTCGTGGCCCATTTCGACATGGGTAGACTTATCTTCTTCATGAGAGAGGTGAGTTCATAGTAGAGTGCGATCGCTTCATTTTCTCCTCGGGCACCTGCGATAATGTCGTCCATGAATGTATTTTCATCTATGAATGAAGCCGCGGAAGGAAACTGAGATCTGTTTCTAGTGGCTAGTTCTCTCAGTGTAGCTGAAAGGAGAAATGGGCTGCAAGTCAGTCCGAATGGGAGTCTTGTGAAGCGAAAAATCGCTTGCTCGTTGGAAGCCACTTGAGCACCACTCTCATCTTCGACAACGCGGTACCACAGGAATCTGGTCAAGTCTCTATCCTCTTCGTGAAGGGACAACTGAAGAAACGCTTGGCTGATGTCTCCTATCACACCGTACGGGAATGAACGGAACCGCAACAATACTGCAAACAGTTCGGGGAGTAGGTTGGGTCCCATTTCCAGGGTCTCGTTGAGTGGGCGCGCGTTTTCTTCGTGTGACGATGCGTCGAAGACTATACGCCATTTAATGGTTCCATGTTTCTCTTTCTTTACCAAGTGATGAGGAAGATAAAACTCATCCGTACGGGTTTCCTCTGGAGCTAGTTCCACGTGGCCTTTCCTTATGTAGTCCATTATGTGGTTCGTATATGTTTGTTTCAGGGCTTCGTTCTTCCGGAATCGGGTTTCCAGTGATTGGAATCGTTTTCCTGCAACGTGATAGTTGTTGGCAAGTACCATAGTTTCCTTGCGTGGCAATCGTACCACTCTCCTTTGGTCCTCAATACTGTAAGACGCGTGAAATTTTGTTAGAAGTGAGGTGTCTTTAGCGCTAATTGCTCGGTCTTGTTCAGCTGCGATCCCAACGGATTCCAGATCCCAAAAACGTCGAAGAGAGTCGTCACAGGGCATGGAGTGACATGCATCGATGAAGTTTACAACCGTGTTAGTAGCTGATACACCTGAGCGGTTTCCGGTGAATATCCATCCAAATTTCGATGGAATTAACACAACTGACGAGGAGAGTCGTATCGGGGCAGAGTCACTGACGATTGTCCAATACTGATCTCCTCCGATTAACAGCTCGATTGGAAGGTCAGCTGAATCATCTGCAGGGTCAGCCAATTGCAGTTTCCGCGTTTGTCCGGTCATCGTGATATCTCGTGGTACTGCTGGGTGGTGAGAAAAGGAGTGGGTGGTTTCAAATGCCGTCAATGTTACTTGGGTACTGTCCCAAAATCCTCTCGTCTTCAGCCGAACGAACCTACGTGAATGTGATGTGTTGGATGGTGTTTCAAACGCGTGAACCTTTAATGATGCGTCTCCAATGACTTCCAGACCCAGCTCATCGACCAAAGAACTTTTGACGAAACTGGATTGACTACCTCCGTCGAGAACGCACCTCGTCAGCTTACTCGAACCCGTTGGTCCCGAGATCCATATTCTAGCAGTCTGGAGATGGGTAAATCCCGGAGTAGTGACGTTTATTTTACCAACGGCGGTTGTTTCTGTGCAATTCGCGACAGGGGAATGATTTAAGTTGCTGCAAATCGCTCTATGGTGACCTTTTCCACACTGGGAACACGAAGCACTTCCTTTCCTGCTACAGTCCTTTGTGTGATGGCCTCGTTTAAGACAGAGGAAACAACGCGATGACTGCTTCAATTTCTGAGTTCGAGCGTCAGTTCCGGTTACCTTAGTACAATCCTGAGCCCAGTGTCCTCTTCCCTCACAAAAGACGCAAAATGGCTGTAGTCTTTCCTTCTCTCTCTTCTTCCCTTTCTTGGCGTGAGTGTCAATCTGGAACGCCGCTGTTGCTGGGACAGAAGCCGGGTGCTGATAGATAGAAGCCGGTTGCTGATAAGATTCCCCTCGAATCTTTTGACTGGTGAGGGCACCTTCAACCTCTTCGTTCAAAAAACACATGAGTTTGATGATGTCACCTTCACTAACGTTGTCTCTCCGCGTGTGGATGATCCAACGTCGGCAGATATCGTCTGGGAACGCTCTGAGTATCTTAGGGGCTAGCACGCGACCGTAGTTGGCAATATTTTCTCCCAGAGCCTGCAGTGCTTGAATCCATCGGTTGCACTCAACGTAAGTGTGATTTAGGGACTCGGGGGTGGCGGAGTGTATCGGCGGTATGTTTTCCAGATAGTCTAAGTGCGCCTGGATAATTCTATTTTCATTTCCGTACTTGGAAATGAGAATTTTCTTTGTGGCATTATAAGTGCCGGCCGTGATAGCAATACCGTCGACGAGATGCTTGGGTTCCCCTTCTAAGTAACCTCTCAGAAAGACGTGTTTGTCGACCTGCGATACTGTAGGATTCTGGTCAATGGAAGTAGTGAACTGTTCCCAGAAGCGAGACCATTCTTCTATATCTCCCGTGAAGGGGCTAAGTTTTATGGTGGGTAACTTAATTGGTTGTGACGTGGGCATGGCAGTGGGAGTGGTGGGAGCTTCGTTTATAGACAAGGTAGAGGTGACAGAGTAAACCTTCTTGTCCGCTCCAATAGTAGCTTTCTGTATGGCGCGCTTTGCATTGTCAATGTATTCGTCACATACAGTAATGTCAGCATTGTATTCTGCATCCGATAATAGATCATGAATACCATCGTCCAGTTGGGTTAAGCTGGTGAGTGTTTCCTGCAGTCTATCGCGGTGGAATGTGAAGTCTTCCAATGCTGTGTTTTCTGTAAGGCTGTTAATGGCTGTAATGAAGCGTGTGGCATTTGCTCTCTCACGTGTTCTTTTCCTTTTCAGATTGTGCAGGCTTACTGCAGTAGCGGTCTCTTGTTCCGTCGGCATAATGGCTGCAATAAATCTTAAGCTTGACTGACAGGCCTCCCTCCAGACGTGACGTAGTGAGCGGTGAGCTTACGGGCGGGTAGGGGGATCCGTACCGCACCGGTACCTTTGAGGGCTAACAGAGGGCGTGCTAGGTCCGTGGAAGATCTTAAGACCTTGCTAACAGAGTGCGCTGGAGAATGACTGGTAGGGCGCGTGAGTTAATAGATGGCGCTGTTGAGTTGATTTAGGCATGTGCGCTCAGATCGCACGGAACTGAACGGAACTACACATGCGTGACCCGTTGCAAAGTCCAGCGGAGGAAAGATATTCTACTACTTTGGAATACTATAGATTAAAGGAACACTGGATTCCTTAATAAGTCATGCACAATTCATGCAGGCATTTCATAATAATACAACATCCGTGCATACAGTTTCTGTTTAGCGAGGGCCAGTTATGTCTATCTCGCTAATAATAATAATAAACAAATACAGTAGACAGGATGCGTGCTTCTTGATTGACAATACGCAGTTCCTGATCGTGTAATGGCAGTCGTATATTAGCTTCATAAATCCAAATGATAATAATGAAGAAATATCAGTTGTTTCAACATGCTATTTTCTTTCGTATTGAAGTTGACTTATCTGAGAGTGCAGTGTAGGCTAATGGTGGCATCTCAGCGTCTGGCGTGGGATGGTTCAGTGGAGTATCCTCTTTCCCTCGTCGTGGAGCTTCCTGTAGTGTAGAAAGCTCGTCTGTAGATACAATTCCGTTGAAGAAGTTAATCCTTAGTCTTCCCGAGTGTTTCGGCACCAAATGTGGAGGGATAGAGGGGTGGTGTAAACAGACAACACACACTGGTCACTATTCTAAACTCGCCATCTTGTATTGCACACCACAGAATACAGAGTAACAAAATACAAAGCACAGGGAGGTACAGATATAACACACACACACACTGCAGTCCAACATAATGTCAATGGCTATGGAGCTTGGGAGGTGGCACCCTCTGTGGCCAGGTTGGAAGTCAATTCCCAACAGCATATATATACACACCCACACACACATATATATATATATATATATATATATATAAACTTTTGAACTGACGGTGGTTTGGGGGTCTGGGGGATGTGAAACGCGAAGATATGTCGAAATTTTCCGGAAGTCGAAACATGGCACCCATTGCAATGGTTAGCTTTCTGATGAAATCTAATTGCAATAGTTAGCTTTCTGATGAAATCTACCTAAATTGCAATAGTTAGCTTTCTGATGAAATCTACCTAAAATAGGCTACATAATTAAAAATACTACCATCAACGACACCTAGCTGTGAACTTGGCTACTAGATGCCACCGGAACCATCAACTCGCAACGAACGTTGGAACTTCCCCTCCGAAGGAAAGCAAACTCAGGGTTTTTTAGCGCTCTTAGTAAATCCGACGACTTCAGCCGGGTTTGAACCCGCGACCTTGGGCATAGAAGTTCAGCATGCTACCAGTTCCGATACCGAAGTCGCTTCCCACAGACAGATGGAAAACTGAATGTTATCTCGTGCAGTGGCGTTGTCATAGCAACTGCTGATGGCTCATCCCTTATCAATTAAAAGTAAAGTTGTCATGGCAACCTCTCTTGGCACTTGGCATTTTCTTATAATTTAAATCATTTTGCTCGCCCCGTGCCGTAATGGTGGGTCATATAAAAATTCTTTCAGACAAAAGTTTTAGGTAATTATTGGAGGAATATTGTCCATTTTTTACGGTTTTGATATTGTGCCAATTAACAGAGATATGATTAATGTTTCCCGAAAACCCACTTTTTCCCACCCCTTTGGTCAATGGTTGGTACTATCAAAAAACTTTTCAAACATAAATTTTAGGGCCTTGTCCGACACATAGTATCAACTTTGAATGGATTCAATATTTCAGATATTAAGAGAGTTATAGCGATATTTCACTTTTTCGAAAAAAGCCTCCATTTTTTACCCCCTTTGACCGATTTTGCCCATTAACGAACTCGACCGAGATTTTAAGGGGATACATATTATGTAAAAAATTCAAAGTGATTGGTGCAAAATTACGGCAGTTATCGTGTCCACAAGAAACTCATACATACATAAATTATATATAAACTTTTGAACTGACGGTGGTTTTGGGGTCTGGGGGATGTGAAACGCGAAGATATGTCGAAATTTTCCGGAAGTCGAAACATGGGACCCATTGCAATAGTTAGCTTCAGGGGCGTATATAAGGGGGGTGCTGAGGGGGCTCCACCCCCCCCCCCCCCGAAAAAGCCAACTTGGGTACAAAATACAATGTATTTCACAGTACTTTTAAGAAATGCTTATCAATTTGTAAAATTTTCTGAATAAATTAACAAGTAATCCATTTAGATACGTGCCATTCATACTCCACAGGCTATAATAGAACATTCATTAAGCTCTCACAATTCTCCAGGATAGTCACCCCCCCCCCCCCCCCCCGAAAAAATTGTATATACGCCCCTGGTTAGCTTTCTAATGAAATCTTCCTAAAACAGATAACACACAATAATACAGTCATCACAATTAACACCGGTTATCAGACATATTCTACACACACCCAAAGTACACGGGGCTACATGACCGCGTTGTCGCAGCCCCTAAACTTAAGAATCAACCAACCAACCATTGCCACACAGCTCACTGCCTGCAAAGCACCAGAACACTGGTAGGGGCGACGTGATGCAACCCGCATTACCTGGAAACAATAGACTTCGGCATTCTTGAAGCTGTTCATATAATCGCGGTTTTCGCAGTTTGACCATGATCCAGAGTGAATTTTTTGAAAACCATTCTTAGCGAGCACCTACGGCCCTTGAGGAATCTGCATACCAAATTTCATTCCAATCTGTTGGGTGGTTTCTGAGATTATGTGATGAATGAGTGAGTGGTATTTGACAAATATATAGTAGAAATCGCGGTTTGACCATGATCCCGAGTGAATTTTTTGAAAACCTTTCTTAGGGAGCACCTACGACCCTTGAGGAAGCTGCATACCAAATTTCATACCAATCCGTTCGGTGGTTTCTGAGATTTCGTGATGAATGAGTGAGTGGTAGTTGACAAATATATAGTAGAAATCGCGGTTTTCGCGGTTTGACCATGATCCCAAGTGAATTTTTTGAAAACCTTCCTTAGCGATCACCTACGGCCCTTGTGGAAGCTGCATACCAAATTTCATTCTAATCCGTTCGGTGGTTTCTGAGATTTCGGGATGAATGAGTGAGTGGTATTTGACAAATATATAGTATATTTAGGAACAGACGTCTGCAGTTCTATGGACACACACATATATATATATATATATATAGGATGGATGAGAACAGACTCACTTAAGAAGATATTCAATATCATGAATGCAAGTAAATTAAAGACCAGTTGGATAAAAGAAGTACATGAAGACATGGAAATACTTAAAATCTCTGAAGACGACATTAAGGACAGAGAACAATTTGGAAATAAAATCAGAAACACGAAAATTGTACAAGTCTCAAGGAAGGACACATCAGGAAAAAAAAAGGACATAGGAAAGGAAGAAAAAGCAGAGTGAACTAATGAAAAGGTTTTGGGAAGAAAAGAAGATAGGAAAAGGAAGGAAGCTGTGATTGGCTCAAGTTCTCACGCTCTCCGGAAGGGGAATAATCGGAAATAATGATAATATATACACACACACATATATATATGTAAATCTGGTGGAAAGAACACTGTAATAAGGTTCTAGAAGAAAGACAAAAAGCGTGGGAGAAATGGAATTCAAACAAAAATCAAGACAACAGAAATAATCTAAGTTATTAGAAAAAAGAAGAATAGCCACTCAAACTTTTAAAAGGGAAAGAAAATTGTTCTTTCAGAAGGAACTACAACAAATCGAGGATGGATTTAAAAACAACAGTGTAAGAAATTTCTACCAGCTATTTCGAAAACAGTTGAATAAATTTGAAGTCCCCACATTATTACTTGTAAATCCAAAGACAAAACAAATATCACATTCTAATCAAGAGAAGGTAGTAGAACAGAATGCAGAAACTACCGGGGAATAACACTGATGAATCATTGTGCAAAGATCTTTGAGAAAGTTTTGGAAAGGAGGATTAGGACAAGGATAGAAGGAGGGATGAGGGAAGAGCAACATGGCTTCAGAGCAGGAAGGTCCACAGTGGATTTGATTTTTGCTGTAAGGCAGTTACAAGAACAGCACTATGAGTATGGAACAGATCTACTGATGGCCTTCCTGGACATTGAGAAAGCATATGACAGTGTATGCAGAAACAAAGTATGGAAGTCCCTGGAGGATAGAGGAGTGGAGAAATGGACTATAAAGAGGATAAAGGAGATGTACGAGGGAAGTGTGAGCTGTGTGAAAGTGGGAGAAGAGAGATAGGACTGGTTGGAACAGAGAAACGGCCTGAAACAAGGAAGTGCACTGTCACCGTTACTTTTCATTGTGGTGATGGATGACATAATGTCCCGAGTGGCACAAGTAATTGGGGAAGGAAAGATGAAAGCAATGGTGTTTGCAGATGATTTGATGATTTGGGGAAACAAGGAGGAGGAGGTACAGGAACAGTTGGACGTGTGGGAAGGAATGATACAAGGATATGGGATGAAATTTAGCATAAATAAGAGTGAGATGGTGATCACAACAAGGAAGAAGGAAAGAACCACAACGGGAATAACAATTGGTGGGGAACAGCTGAAGAAAGTGGAGAGTTTCAAGTATCTGGGAAGCCTGATACAAAATAATGGAAGAAACGATAGAGAAATTAATGAGTGGGGGAGACAGGCAGAAGCATTCCGGAGGAGTGTGAGAAGCATGTTATGGAGCAAGGATGTCCCTCAGAACAGCAAAAAGATCATATATCGGACGTACTATGTCCCTATCCTGACGTATGCCTCGGAGACCTGGGTTATGAAAGGAAGGGAGAAGAGCAAAATACAGGCCAGTGAGATGAGGTTCTTGAGAAGCAGTATTGGAGCTACAAAGGTGGACAGAATAAGAAATGAGAGGACCAGAGAATTAATGAAGGAGGAACCATTACAGGATGATATAGAGAAATCTAGACTTAGATGGTATGGACATGTAAAACGAATGGAGAAGAGGATACCCAGGAGGGTACACGAGACGAAGTGGGAAGGAAAGAGACCGAGAGGAAGACCGAGAGACAGGTGGCTGAAGGGGGTGGAAGAAATCGTGAAGAAGAGAGGAGAAGACTGGACAAGGGTGGAGGTGAGAGATGGTGGGAAGACAGAAGACGTTGGTGAGGCTTGTGTTCCAAACAGACCCGGCCAGTGGCTGGAAACTGTGCATGATGATGATGATGATGATGATGAATCAAGAGAATTGTAATATAATGGCTACTAACATTCAAAATGAAAATTCTACAGCACCAGATTTGGACGAAATTAAAGAAATTATACAAAACTTGAAAAACAATAAAGCCGCTGGTGAAGATGGGATCAGGGCAGAGTTGCTGAAAGCCCTAAATGATGATATAATCATACAATTTAAAGGTATAATTGATAAGATCTGGGAAAATGAAAGAGTTCCTGAGGAATGGAAAGTCGCCATAATATACCCTATCCACAAGAAGGGGTCTAAATCTGACCCGAACAATTATAGAGGCATATCGCTTGTGTCAGTAACTTACAAAATTCTTTCCAATTCTTTACTCAATCGTGCAGAACCCCAATTAAACTTACAAATAGGAGAGTATCAAAATGGCTTTCGTAAACATAGATCTTGTGTTGAACAGATCCACGGGGATAAATTAGGATATCAACGAGATAACATCTATATAGATTGTTTGGCTTTTGCTCACAACATTGCCCTAATTACTGATACACCGGAAAATTCCAAAATACAAATTGATAATTTAATACAACAAGCAAATAAAATAGGTCTACAAATTTCCTTCACAAAGACAGAATTTATATCCAATGTCAAAAACAGTCCTGATAAATTATGTATTCAACAAAACAAAATCAAAAGAGTGAATTCTTTCAAATATCTCGGTGAATGGATTACAATAAATAATAACGAGAAAAATAGCCTAACAGTTAGAACAAAGAAAATGAATATAGCTTTCCAGCTCACCAGGAACATTTATAAGAAAAAAGCATTACCTAATTCTATTAAAATTAAACATTATAATACTGTTGTGAAACCAGAGGCCTTATATGGATCTGAAACGCTCAAATTAATGAATAAAGGCGAAATTAACGAAATCATGGTCATGGAAAGGAAAATAATTAGAAGTATACTTGGCCCTAGAAAAGTAGGAGCAGATTACAACAGACCTAGACCAAATGTTGAAATTTATGAGCATGTAGAAAACATGCTACATACCATGCAAAGAAGAAGATTATCCTTTTTTGGACATTTACAAAGAATGAACGATGATAGATTGACAAAGAAAATTGTCAATAAAATTATGAAACTTAAGATACAGCCAGCTTGGTTTCAACAGACCTTGAATGACCTTAAAGAGGCCAATATACAAATTGAAGACATACCTAATAGACAACTCTTTCGGAACAAAATTAAAACAGTCACCTTCAAGGAGGAACTAGAGAGAAGCAGGAAACAGCCACACAACATTGAGGAGCTCCGGCAACAACAATCTCAAAGAATGAAGCAAATTTGGTTGACCAAGAAGAAATCATATAGCAAAACTTGATGTATTGTTTTAACGTGCTCTATTAAGGGCTATTCGATTAAATAAATATATAAACAGTGCTTTTTTATCTAAAAAAAATTTAAGGGGTCTCTGAGTTATACTTAACAAAACATCACGATCTTGCAATTTTCGGCAATTTGCAAAGACCGTTCATTATTGGTAATCGCCTGCGTGCAGCTGGCTTACGATACCATGTCCCTACAGAAGGTGTTCCATTGACCCCACAACAGCGACGTGTAAGGCTGGCCTGGTGTCGAAAACGATCGACGTGGGTCGACGAATGGCATAGGGTCGTCTTTAGTGATGAATCGCGCTTCTGTCTTGCCCGCAGTGATCGCCGGAATCGTGTGCGCTGACGTACCGGGGAGAGGGGCGCCCAGACCTTATTGTCGAGAGGCACACAGGGCCAAAAACAAGCATTATGGTCTAGGGAGCTATTGGCTTTAATGTGAAATCACACTTAGTGCTTGTTGAGGGCACTATGGCCGCTAGACCGTACGTTGATAGGGTACTCAATGCAGTGGTTGTCCCTATGATGGCGAACATTGCTAATGGGATGTTTCAACAGGACAATGCCCGGGTTCAAACTGCACGCATCTCCAGAGAAGCTCTCCACGGCATCACAACCTTAGAATTGCCCGCCAGATCCCCGGACCTCAGTCCTATTGAGCATGTGAGGGACATGATGGGTCGACAACTGGCCAACCGTCCTCAGCCACCCACAACTCAGGAACAACTGACCCGTGCAGTGCAGCAAGCATGGGCCACAATTCCTCAGAAAGCGATCTAGGGCCTTATTGACTCCATGCCTCGAGAATTCATCAATGTACTGCAGCTCGTGGTGGGCACATCCTGTATTGATTGTTGTCCAAACTTGCGGTCAGAGGGATCTGAAAGTGTAATCATCGAATCACAACCGAACACTCGTCCTGCATGTTCAATTGCAGCAATGCAGCACCAGTCCTTCTGGGTGTTGCAATTTCCATTTTCTTCAGTGTACGTACTTTTGAACTGACTGAGGGTCTGTGGTGTAGGGGATGTGAAACGCGAAGATATGTCGAAATTTTCCGGAAGTCGAAACATGGTACTGCACTCAAAATCAGGTCTAGGAGAGAGGAGAAGAGAGGATGAGGTGTGAACCAAGGACCACATCAGGAAAATGGCATATTTTAAATTTGGAATGTTCGACTAAATTAGCAGTCCAGATGGAAGAGAACGTAAATACAAGCATTTGGGAAAATTTTCGTCTGAAGAAATATTTTTATTTCATGTATAATGGAGATTTTAAGATTTGGTAAATTTTTAACCATGAGTGAATGATAGAGATACTTTCTGGAAACTCGACACTTTTAACGAGGTGCGCGGTGAGAAACATGTTTTTGATGCAAGGGGAGAGCGAAGGTGGCATTGAGATCAGACACACGACAGTATCAAGAGTGGGGGAAGCCAACGCGTGGCAGAAGCGCGCCACTTTCAGGCGAGAACCAATTGGAATATAGTTTGAATACAAAGGAAGGAATAAATATTAAAATCTTTATTTTAATATTTTATAAGAGTGTTGCACATTGAATTCACCAGGAGAGAAAAAGAAAGTTAATTGGCAAAACAGATTTTAAATTGAAAAACTGAGAGAGAAGTTATGTATGAATTTATTAATATTCATAGCGGTTGGAGACTAGTTGATCAGATTTACGAGGGAAATCTAACCGAGGAGGCTAGGTGACGCCAGCAGACGAGGCTCTTTCTACATGGACCGTCGAGAAGACAAGACGTAAACTGTATTTACTCTTCAGAAGTATTAGACAAAGGTTTTGTGAACTGGAGACTTCTTGATGAAGCAAGCAGTAATGGAAACGAATAAGTAATATTACAAGTAAACAGTATTGAGAAAAGTTATTCATCATATTCAAAAAGAAGAAATCTACGACGAGAGAAAATGCTGCAAGTTACAAACTGAACATCGAACACATAACTACGCAGAGCGAAAGTTTGAAGAAGGGAGACTTAAATCATTGGAAATTCAACAATCTAGACAAGAATGATTAAGAATTTAGGTCGAAGGGGAAGAAATACGACTACAAACAATTGCGCGGTGAAAATGATGTTTTAAATTCACCATGATGGGAAGATAGCACTATACTGAACCGGTGAGATTCAGAAATGACCAGGACGACATAGCAGTATGCATAGCGAACTGCAGACCACCGCAGTTTTCGCTAACATAACGTTGCAAGCTACAAGGGAATTTCACGACATGGAGGTGATTTTTCATGATGGAAAGAACTATGCAAACTACCGACTTCAAAGAACATCTAGATCGAAGAAGACGAGCGGATGCGTGATGGAGGCGACAAGGAATCCAGGACTGATGGACGCGAGGCCAGCAGAGCAGAGGCGAGGACGTGTCATCGTCTTGCTCGAGAGACGTGGGTCGCGAGCGGGAAGACCGCTGGAAAACCTGTTTTCGAGACAGCACACCAGGTCGTTCAACTTAAATGCAGTCCACTCAAGGCCGAGGTGACATAACACAGCCAGATTTGAGCAGCACGCGGCATTCCAGAAACCACAAGGTGACGTTACGAGGACAGAGGAGTCATCAGGTCTGTCACCAACGATCTCAGAAAGAAGGTAGAAGAGTGCATTTTTCATATCTGTAGTTAGACTTTGTTCACGTTCGATGATATTAGACATCGTTAGTATTTTTCATTGTCAATTTTAGAGCGTTAAAATTTTACTTACGTACGATTTCGTTGCCTTTGCGAACGTATATTCCGTAGATTTGTTGTAACATTGGAGAACTCCGTAGATTTATTGTAACATTGGAGAACTTAGTAGATTTGATGACATATTAGAGAATTTTGTATATTTGCGGAAATATTGAAGAACGATAATATATTTGTATTGAAACAAGAGTAATGAAGCACAACTTTGTGAGAAATAAATCAGTAATGTATCAGAGAAAGAATATAGTAATGTGTTTGACGAAAGTAAATAGTTTATTACTTGAAGTGAGAAAAGGAAGGGCAGAGAATCCTATAAGCAGAGAGTTTATTCATTTCAGGAACGAAATAAGATGTATAGAACGATATAGTTAACAGAAGTATTCTATATTGGCATTGAGGTAACTTTTGTATGCAAGTAATGTAATGACATTGTAAAACCCAGAATTTTGATGTACGGAAAGGAACAGTATGCGATAGTTGAATGCATAACTGAACGAGAAACGTTATTATAAAATGTTATGGATGTATATTTATCATCAAACGATACTGTAAGATGGAAGGAGAGATATACATATTTATTATGAATATAAACGTGAGGGAAGATTATTATTATTTTTATAACAGACACAAGCAGACTTGAAATTCAGAATTAACCGATAAATTGTAACAAAGTAATTTGTGAAGCGAAGGAGGAAGTATATGGATAGTATTTGGAGATAGCATGAGATGTATAATCGATAGAGGATTTTGTAAGAGGTAGTGAGGCGTATTCATGAACGCTATTACAGTTGTAATTTCTAGTAGGAATACTAAATATCATACTTTGATGAAAGTAGTTGATATGGAATGGTAGTAGTTTGTGAAAGTGCTAAGAAAAGGAAGGTTGATGAAAAGCATTTGTATTGATGAAAGGCGTAACTAAAGACGCGATAATATTGTTCATGCCACCCCCTAGTGACACTTTTGTTAACTGGATTACGGTGGGTTGAAGCACAACACAGATTGTTTCTTTAAAGAAATAATTAATTTTATTGTGGCCAGAAAGATACACTACTCATCAGCGAATACAAGCAATTAGAACCTTACCCCAGTTTCCTCAAGTCTCTTGCTTATGGAGAGCTCTTGCCCTCTTTCACTTGTCAACAGTTAATCTTCTCGCTAATGAGTCTGGTGGCCTTGACAGAACTACTTGCAACTCTTCCCTATGTACACAAATTACAGTTACTTACGAAAACCTGCTACACGCTGCTTCGCTGTCAAGAGAATCGGCTTCACTAGGAGTTTCGCAAGTCACCACACTTCTGTCGCTCAGGATAAACGCTCGCACTAGCTCGTAAAACACACAACAACAACTGCTTGACAGGTCGCTCTTATATAGCAGGCTGGTGAATCTAGACCCACCCAGGGCTCACGGCTTCTCGAGGCTTCCATCGCTGGCTGGGTCACGAATATTCTGGACCATCCCTTTGTCCTAGTAGACCTGTTGCATAAGGCGCACGCAATACACTGAGGCAGAGCACAGCCCAGCACTGAGGCAGTTGTGACTCATGCGGCGAGCGATGAAACAAACTCACAGCCGTAACAATATGCAACGTGAGTAATAATTGAAGAAATGTTTTGAAATATTTTGTGGTGAGCAAGAGAAGTCATATGTTGTATTTGCAATATAAATACTGTTTGTGTATACTCCTTGTATATGATATTATTCATATGTATAAGTTGGTACTTGTGAATAAATGCTATGGGCCCGTGACGCAATCCCCCCTTCCCCTTACCCTGGCTGACGAAGTGTGCAGCCGACCTTTCGAGAAGCCACTTGAGCATATGTCTTGGCTGTGACTTGTCTTCCTCCACTGTCTCGCCTGGTCTAGCGTGCGGGCTGTAGTGTACATAATATGGTCTACTTATTTATTCCCCTTGTGGAAAAGGCGTCTCGGACGTCACAGTGGCGACGAGGAAATTGGCTTTTGGTTTGGTTTGGTTTTGTGCGTGTGTCGTACTAGGTGGACATGTGGCTTGCTAGCGCCGTCTACCACGTGTATTTGCGTCCGCCATTGCGCTGTTAATGTCGTTTTTGGAGGAAGAGGAAGTGTTTGATATTAGTGCCATTTTCGAATTTGGTGAAATTCTGATTATGTCTGGAATTATAGGCAATATCGGTGAATTTGACGCAGCTGAAGAACAGTGGGAGTCCTATATCGAAAGATTTGAACTATTTTTGCACTGTAATAAAATTAGTGAGGAACTCAAAGTCAGTACCCTTTTGACCGTTGTGGGCGTGAAAACTTTCAAGTTATTACGTGATCTGTGTACACCGGATAGTCCGTCATCTAAAACGTATGAGGTTTTAGTTTAAATTATTAAGGAACATTTATATCCAACACCTACTGTTATTGCCGAAAGGTATAAGTTTAGCCTTCGGAATCAGTTGGAGCATGAGACTATTGCGCAGTATGTCGCGAGTTTGAAGCATTTATCAACTCACTGCGAATTTGGTACCAATCTCAATGATTATCTCCGTGATCGTTTAGTCAGTGGGATACGGAGCGAATCTACGAAGCAGAGACTGTTGGGTGAACATTCCTTAACATTCGAGAGGGCGGTCTCGATTATTTCGTCCATAGAAGCAGCTGAGAAGAATGCAGCGTCACTCATGCCTGGCGGTGGAGACAAGCTGTACCGCATGACGTCATCATCTCCCTGTTCCTGGCGGTCCGGTATGTCATCTGTGAGATGGAAGAAGACAAGGGGCGTGGCTGTTCCATCCTCCAGTGGCGGGTCTTTCCAGCGCTGCCAATCTGCCCCAGGACAACGGAGCAGTCCCCAGCAGAGTGTTCAGTGCAATGTTATTGCTGTGGCGTGTTTGGCCACAAGAGTAGTGAGTGCCGTTTGCGCGGATGCGTGTGTTATGTTTGTGGAAAAAGAAACCACATTAGCAAAATGTGTAAGGCGAGGATGCGTGGTAAGTTCAATCAATCTCCTAGAAATAGAAACAGAAGTGTGCATAATTTTGTAGGCCAAGTTGACAGTAAATCTGAAGACATATTAACTGATGTTCCTAACATATTTACTATGCATGAAAGCCACCCTATTAACCGTTTAAGTACTGTTGAACCATTTAAAACTAGTGTACTGGTTGAAAACAGACCTGTAACCTTTGAAATTGATACTGGTGCCTCAGCCAGTGTGGTTAGTGAAAAGTTTTATTGGGAACATTTTAAGAATATGAAGTTACAGCCTACAAGTCTACGCTTAAGTTCATACATTAATGCTCCTATTGAGCTGGTTGGGAGTAATTAATGTAAATGTTAATTACAGAGGCATTGCTAAAAATCTGGAATTGTATGTAATTAAAAATGGAGCTAATCCCTTGTTAGATCGAGACTGGATCATGGCATTAAATGTTCAGATTTCACCTGCAACGGATGAGCAGTTATTTGCCACTGAAGTTGTTGGCAATGAATCGAATATGCTTAGTGATGACGTTAAACCAGAATTGTTACTTTTAAAGAGGTAGTTAAAATATCCTGAGGTGTTCACTGACAAACTAGGTCAGTGTACGGTTGAACCGGTTAGGCTAGTTATGAAAGAGAATTGTGTACCTAAGTAATTTTAGGCCTAGACCATTACCTTATACTTTGAAAGCTAAGGTTGAAAAGGAACTTGAACGGTTAGTTGAAGCCGATGTATTGTATCCAGTTGAAAGTTCAGGGTATGGGTCGCCCATAGTACCTGTTCTAAAGAAAGATGGAAGTATTCGCATTTGTGGTGACTTTAAGGTTACTATTAACCCGCAGTTAGTTGTAGATCGTTACCCTATACCCAGAGTTGAGGATATCTTTGCTGAACTACAGAAAGGTGAATCATTTAGTAAAATTGATTTGACCCAAGCTTACATGCAGTTAAGACTGGATGAGACCTCACAAAAATTGTGTACTATCAGCACGCATAAGGGTTGTTTTTCTTTTAAGCGTATGCCTTATGGTATTTCTAGTGCTGTGAGTATCTTTCAGAGGGTTATCGAGCAGGCTTTACAAGGTTTACCTGGTGTGAAGGTTTTTCTTGATGACATCATTGTCAGTGGACCAGATACTAAAACTCACTTAAGCAGGCTTGAAGGAGTGATTGACAGACTAAAACAGTATGGTTTTACAGTTAAGCAGAATAAGTGTCAGTTTTTTGTACCTACTGTCGGGGAAATAAGTATAGATACTCGAGTTTAGAGGTCAATAAAACCTCTACCCTTAGTCTTACACAAGAACAACCTACACCAAAATTTTCCTTGTTTTATTTGTCGTTTAACGATATAGAGTAAATATTTGCATTGTATCTCGTTCAAATTTTATAGCTGATTGAACATAAAAAGTACCGGTTTTTCTTAACAAGTTCACGGAGCGCTCACTTAGAAGGATCATTACGTTAAAAGTATTAATCGGATCGTAACGAAACTCTAATACGTCTTAAAGGAACTTATTGTTAACGCGTAGGCTATATGAAGTTTTAATCTGATCTGACGTTTCTTTAAGTAGTTGTGAATTTTGTAAAACAACTTTTTCTCGGGCCTGGGTGGTCATAGCAGTATGAAATATGGCTTGTTATGAGGCTCATAGCAATGCAAGGCTTAAAGTAAAAATACATTTTATCTACTTTTGATAATTGCTTTTATATCGATTGATATTTAATCAGGTGGTTATATGAGAAGAATGTATCGTAGCAAGCGACGGGAACAATGCGCTCGGTCCAGGAAACTCGTGCGACGTTGCCCTGTGAAACATAATACGCGCGCGTTCCAAGCCATAAGGTCTGTGAATTTCTGTTGTTGTTTTGTAATTTGTGTTAGGCCATTATCACACTACCAAAGAAATTAGTCAAATAAATTTTATCAAATATTTTATGAAACTGAACTTTTATAAAAGTTATACAAAGCAATCATCACACCATTACACTACATCAAATATTGTATCATAGTTCAGCAAAATGGATGAAGGACAGTTCCGTGTTCACTTAACTACAGTATATTATGGCAGTTGAAATTCTTTGGTGGCAATACCGGTATATAAAAGAAACGGAAAGATCAAGTGAATGTCTATGGGTTAAACCATTGGTCGCTCACGTGACAAGGAAGATATTATTTTATACGAGTAAAATCTTGGTGAAGGAGCTGCAGTACGAGGACTTGAAAAATGACTTTAATTAAAATAAATTAAAAACCATACGTGAAATTGACGAATTATAATACAAATATTATAATATATATTCGCCTCCGTGGTGTAGTGGTCAGCGTGCTTAGCTGCCACCCCGGAGGTCCGTGGTTCGATTCCCGGCTCTGCCACAAAATTTGAAAAGTGGTATGAGGATTGGAACGGGGTCTACTCAGCCTCGGGGGCTCCAAATGAGTAGAGGGGGGATTCGATTCCCACCTCAGCCATCCATGAAGTGGTTTTCGTGGTTCCCACTTCGTCTCCAGGCAAATGACGGCAAATGACCTAACGTAAGGCCACGGCCGCCTCATTCCCTCTTCCTTTCCTATCCCTCCCAATCTTCCCATCCCTCATAAGGTCCCTGTTCGCTTTGCAGGTGAGGCCGCCTGGGAGAGGTGCTGATCACTCACCCCAGTTGTATCCCCGATCCCGAAGTTTCAAAATGGAGGCGGTAAATGTGGGATCCATCGCTGAGTCCGAGGGAATAGCCAACCCTGGAGGGTAATACGATTAAGAAAAAATACACTATCATTCACGTCTATTTAACTTAACTATTTAATTCTTCTTTATATCCTGAAATATGCGTCCCTTATGTACAGCGCTAATATCCTCTGCTAATTGTACCTACAAGTTATAGAAACGGGTCTTATTTCATTTCCGCAAGAAGTTAAACATTTCCCAACGCCTTTTTTAATGAGGGCTTTGGACCTCCATTGGCAGGTTTAAAAATGGTGTGTCAGCTGAAAAGCTATTATTATAAGATTAATTGTTTGAAGTAATTTACACTTTGAGATTATAAGATTATATAACTGCTCCCTTATTAACCGTCTGAAAAATCACAGCCCGATGAATCAGATGAATTGTCATTTAAGTTTATAACAAGTGGCTCAACAACGGGGACGTTGCCAATCCTTTTCCCAGTAATGTTTCTCTATTTTCTTGGTGTGTTCGATGCATTTTTTCCTTAGCTCCGGTGTTACAGGCCTCAAGGCTTCTTTACAGAGATCTCGCATCACCTCCATTGATCTTCCTCTCTCCGCCTGGTTACTCATATTCAATGTAGCTATTTTATTTTTAACGTAGGACCAAACCAGCTCTATAGGGTTGAGCTCACAATGAGCAACTGGCAACCAGACGAGGTCGACGTCAGGACGAACATTCTTGATTATCTGTTCCAGCTTCTTTTTAGGTGCCCTGAAGTGAGGTTTGGCGTAAACAATTAGCTCTGCTTTCGTCATACTTTCATACTTTTGGATTCTGGGAGGAAGAGGAATATCTTTCATTGCAGCGGCACATCTCTTCACAGTGGCTATCGACCTTCCAATACACTTGGATACTTTTTGCTAAACCCTCTTATCATTATTACTTTCTCTCTCGCATCTAAAAATATATTGCACTTATAATCATGGCAAATTCTCCCTCCGTTAACTGCGGATTAGCTGGCATCTTGATCGATGTGCAAACAATAGATATATACAGACAGTGATAGTTGCTGCTTGTTGCTAATGACTCAACGAAGAACAAAGGTCAGAGTTTGGTGTGCGTAGGAACGAGCGCGCAATTAGTTCGAAATACGGTAGTCAACCGGCAAAATTGCCAGGCTGCTAAGGTACTATCGCCGCCCTCAATGGTCCGATTAAATATCAATCCATATAAAATCGATAATCACAAGTAGATAAAATGTAGTTTTACGTTAAGCCTTGCATTGCTACGAGTCTCATAACAAGCCATATTTCATACTGCTATGACCACCCAGGCCCGAGAAAAAGGTGTTTGACAAAATTCACAACAACTATTTTAAGAAACGTCAGATCAGATTAAAACTTCATATACGCGTTAACAATAAGTTCCTTTAAGACGTATTAAAGTTTCGTTACGATCAGATCAATACTTTTAACGTAATGACGTTTCTAAGTGAGCGCTCCGTACACTTGGTAAGAAAAACCGGTACTTTTTTTGTTCAATCTGCTATAAAATTTGAACGAGATACAATGCAAATATTTACTCTATATCGTTAAACGACAAATAAACAAGGAACATTTTGGTGTAGGTTGTTCTTATGTAAGACTAAGGATAAAGGTTTTATTTACCTCTAAACTCGAGTATCTATACTTATTTCCCCGACAGTAAGTTAGAATTTTTGGGTTTCACTATAGACAAGAATGGTCTTCACACTTCGGAAGCTAAGGTAAAAGCCACTGTAGATGCGCCTGTTCCTAAGAATGTGACTGAAACTAAATCTTTTTTGGGATTAGTAAATTATTATGGCAGGTTTGTGCCTAAACTGTCTACGGTGTTAACACCTTTGTATACCCTGTTAAAAAAAAGATTCTGACTTTGTATTTGATCAAACATGCATGCAAGCATTTAAGGAGATTAAGAAGCGCTTGTCTTCAGCCCCAATACTAGCACATTATGACCCAGATGCTCCCATAGTTTAACTGTTGATGCGTCTAGTTATGGATTAGGCTGTGTTCTAAGCATACTTACTAAAGAAGGTATAGAAAGACCAGTAAACTATGCCTCACGAACACTTAACTCAGCAGAATCTCATTATTCTCAAATTGATAAGGAAGCAACAGCGATTGTTTATGGTGTGAGAAAGTTTCACCAATATCTGTATGACAGACACTTTACCTTGAAATGTGATCACAAGCCCTTATTGAGTATTTTTGGGCCCAAAAAGGGGTTGCCTGTGTTTGCAACAAGCAGATTGCAGAGATATGCATTATTGTTGTCTGGTTATGATTTTGACATCAAGTATGTAAATTCCCATGATAATGTAGCTGATGCACTATCTAGATTGCCTTTGCAAGTTCCTGATGTGGAAACTACTTCCGATCTGTCACCCCTAGGTATATATTTAAACTTTATTCATGAGAGTTCAGTACCTATTTCTTGTGAGCAAGTCAGAGTGGAAACTCAGAACGATCCACTTTTGAAACGAGTTTATGGCTACGTAATGTATGGATGGCCTATTTATTTGTCTCCTTCTGACCATGATTTATCACCGTTTTTCCAAAGGAGAGAGGAAATAGCTGTTGAACAAGGTATTTTAATGTGGAGTTACAAGTTAATAATTCCTGGTAGTTTACGCAACTTTGTTTTGAGAGATCTCCATGCTAGTCATTTAAGCATGGTTAAAATTAAATCTGTAGCGAGAGCTTATTTTTGGTGGCCTAATATTGATCAGGAAATAGAAAACCTTGCCAACAGCTGTTCTTCCTGCCTATTGGAGAGATGTAATCCACCCAAAAGTGAACTACATCATTGGCATTATCCTGATAAACCGTGGGAAAGACTACATCTTGATTATTTGAGGCCATTGAAAGGAAAAATGTACCTAATAATTGTAGATGCTCATTCTAAGTGGTTAGAAGTATTTGAGACTAGTTCCACTTCTGCACACTTAGCTATTGTTAATTTACGCCATCTTTTCGAACGTTTTGGTTTACCTGTGTCAGTCCATAGTGATAATAGACCTCCATTTCATTCGGCAGAGTTTAACGAATTTTTGGTTAAGAATGGTATTAAACATACGTTTTCACCTCCATACCACCCTCAGAGCAATGGTCAGGCTGAAAACTCAGTCAAGTATGCTACAATTAAACTGAAATGTGCTTTTAGAGATAATGTTAGAGATGTTTCAGTAGCTTTGGATAGAATATTGTTCGATTATCGCAATTCTGTACATACCACTACTAATGATACCCCAGCCAAACTAATGTTCAATAGATCACTAAGAACTAGATTTGATCTTTTACGACCAAGCGTCAGGAGGGTAGTGGAGGCTAAGCAGGATAAGCAGAAAGCTTATGCCAAGGGTAGTAAATCACGTGTCTTTCATGTTAATCAATCCGTACTAATTAGAGATTATAGATCACAAGTTAAGTGGATTGAGGGTACTGTGATTAAACAACTAAGTACTACCATGTATCTAGTCAGAATAGGATCTGGTATTATTTGGAAGAGGCATATTGATCAACTTATTGCTATTGATGCTCAGGTGAGCGAGCCGGCTAAGGAGTGCTCAGGTCAATTAGCTGAAAGTTTATCATCTCAGTCAGCTGAGCAGGTTGATGTACGTTCAGAATTGACAGCTTCACCATCAGCTGTTTGTACTAGACAGTCTATTGCTAGACAGCCAACTCCTACATCGAGTCCGGTTAGCCAACCTATTATTTGTTCTCCTGCAGGGCGTTCTCAGAGACGTTACACAGTACGCGAGAGGAAACCTGTTGAACGTCTTGATTTGTGATTTGATTTGTGATTATTTATTTGTAAAAAATGTTCTTAGTTGTAAGTTGATTATTTATTGATTGATTCTTCTTTTGTTTGTTTGTTATTTAAGAGGAAGGAGTGTAATATATGTACTGTTTGTGTATACTCCTTGTATATGATATTATTCATATGTATAAGTTGGTACTTGTGAATAAATGCTATGGGCCCGTGACGCAATCCCCCCTTCCCCTTACCCTGGCTGACGAGATGTGCAGCCGACCTTTCGAGAAGCCACTTGAGTATGTGTCTTGGCTGTGACTTGTCTTCCTCCACTGTCTCGCCTGGTCTAGCGTGTGGGCTGTAGTGTACATAATATGGTCTACTTATTTATTCCCCTTGTGGAAAAGACGTCTCGGACGTCACAGTATTTGGAGGAGAAGGAGTGTGGGAGTGAGGATTCATGCCACACACACTCGATTTTTGGTTGAAGAGCTTATCTGAACAGTCGTGCATTGTTAGTTTGTTTTATTATTAATTATTGAAATACCGGAGTTGTAAACTAAAGTGATGAAATATTAACTTCATTGTTCGTATTTATGATTCACATGGAATTGACACGCAAACACTTATTTTGACTAGTTTATTGTGTGAGATACGCAGAAAGTTGATGATACACGTAAAGAAAGATGATAAGATAGGAGGATAGTGATGAAATGAACTCTAATGAATTAGAGACAGTTATTTTTATATCGTGCGGGACGCGATCATGTATAAAATGTAAATACGTTATTATTTTAGTATTAATTATTGCTTTTATTATATTTAGGAACATAAGATTTAAAATTGAAGACTTTAACGATTGTATTATGTAGGGAGAATATTTGTTGCGATGAGCGTTAAAGCTTAAATTTAGTAAATAGGTAGGACAGACACTACTGTCATAAATTGAACTATGTATTTATTTAAATATTATTAAGCAAGAGATACTTGTTGCATTAGTATAAAGATGCAAGAAAGACACTTACTAAGCACATCAGGCCTAAGTGAGGCATAAATAATTATTTTATTTTATTCTTGGTGAAGGGAACATAATTTTTGTCATGTGATATTTTATTATTAATAAATGGCAAGAACATTTTTATTCTTGCTGAGTTTTTTAAAACTGTTTCTTTGATTCAATGCTTAATTACACTAGAACTATACCGCTAGCTAGATGCACACAGATGATCGACGACTTCTCTTAACGCCCGAGAGCCGAGTTGCTCGTTAATGCTCTACTTTTATTTGTTTATATTTTCTACTGTATGCACCTAGTTAGTAGTATAGTTAGAGATGTATATATGTGTTCCTGGGGTTCCCTAGTCATCAGTCCGGTGAAGGTTGTTCAACTCATAGCCGGGTGTTGACATTCTCACGATCCTTTTACCATCTGTGCGGATTTGGGACTGTTCTCTAGAGGAATTCGGGCGCATATATAACATATCTAATTGATGGTCGCCCAACTAGAGTGGCTTCGACGTTATCGAATGCATGGGTCGATCAAATTTGTTAATTTGAATTCCCAATGCTGAGTGACCAGCGGTTGTGTCGAATTTGTTACACTAGGTGATATTTCGTATTCACGGCTATTTTAAGCATGTTTGGTGTACGACACAGTCGTGTTTTGTTTGTATTTTAAATGCCGATCCCAATCTAACAAGTTGAGGAGATGAATTCCCGTTGATTGATATGTGGAGTATAATTCGTTATGAGGCATATATTGCATTGTTCCGGCGAAAGACTTTTTGGTCAAGTATAACGATAAATGTAAAGTGATGTCATATTTAAATAAATTTTGGTTAGAATTAAGTGTTGAAGCAAGTTCAGTGTTAGGTAATTGAGAGTGATAGATACCGTTAGCGTTAGTATGGACGTAGGTAAGGTAGGAGAACATATCTACGGAATGCGTGAGTATATTGTAAGAAATTATAAATGTTGGTCATTCTGGAATTTTGCTGTGTCTAGTATAGTAATACTTTCTGCAGAAATGACACATAGAAAGCCTATGGAGATTTCAGATGAGTTGAGAAAATCCCGATCTGAAAGAACGAAAAAGTACTGGAAAGAGCGCAAGAACCAAGCAGTACTACCTTCAAAGAAGAAGTGATTGTGGAACGACTCAAGTGGTCCAATGTGACCAATCAAGATTAATAATAAAAATAATAATACTTCCCATATTTTCTCATAATATAAGATTATGTCGTCTGAGGACATGACCTATATCAGGTCGATACTGGAGCAGATGAGGACCAGTCAGGCAGGATTAACTGCCGAAGTTGAAGCCCTACACACTATTACATATGAAAACACTAAAAAGATAGGGAAAGAAATTAAGGGTACTACAGCAGCTTTGAAGGAAGAGAGTAAGTTGGCGCAAGAAGAGACCAAGAAAGCGCAGGAGGAGATTAAGACAGCCTTAGAAAGGACACAAGAAGAAAGTAGACAGGCGAAAGAAGAAAGTAGACAGGCGCAAGAAGAAGCGAAGAAAGCACAGGAGGAGATAAAGAAAGCTCTAGAGAAGGCGCAAAATGAAGGAAGAGTATCACAGGAAATGAGTAGACTAGCTCAGGAAGAAAGTCGACTGGCACAAGAAGAAGCTAGAAAGGCGCAAAACGAGGCCAGAGAAAAACAAGAAAAGGCACAAGAAGATGCAGAGAAACGACTACAAGAACTAGAAAATAGTATGGACAACATGAAACAAGAGATACAGCAAAATCTACAAAGTAGCATAGATACTATAAAGGTTGACAACACAAACCATTTCAACACAATTTCAGGGTCCCAAGGTGAGTTGCAGAATCAGCTGACTACCTTAACTGGTACAGTTGGTGAGCTCCAACAAAAGGTAACAAATCAACAACAATAGGGATGTATAGAACTAGCACCGATAGAGCGCCCTGCTGTTGTACTGGGTAAGCGCAAGGCGCTCTTCATTTGTCTCCTGTGTTCTCATGCCGCTAATATCCAGGAATTTAAGTCGTTTAAATGGCTATTTTCGTGACTATGCCGAGCTATTGCAGTGTTCCTCTTTGCAAAAATCAAGGAAGCACGACATCGTTTCACCAATTTTAACAAAATAAAGAAATGAGGAAGAAATGGTTACATGCTATTAGAAGGAAACATTTCGGTGAAGAAAATCTGACCGAAAATATTAAAGTGTGTTCCCATCATTTTCAACTCGATGACTTTACGAAAACTGTGTTGGGCAAGTGTGATTTACAAAAGGAAATAATTCCTACCTATAAACTGATTAGACATTTCGATAACAACCACTGAATTTATGCGTTTGTATTTGAAGGTAAGAGAGCAAGATTAAAACTGAACGCTGTTCCATCGCTTTTTCCGTGGACTACGAACACAACAAAAATAAGGAAGAGGCCATACACAAGAAAATTTACGGATTACCACGATAAGCCTACAATATCGGAATCTGCAAACATTATCTCCATTGAAGTACGGTACGGGAAGAAATCGTCAATATACAGGAAGAAGTGAATGTAACATTATTTTGTAGCTCCCATTTTCAAAGGCATCAATACTCGGACAAATTCTTCAAGAATACATTTCACAACATTAACAGTCACAAACGCATTATGGTTGGTTTCTTGAAATCAGAATTAATCGTCAACTTCCATCTGCCCGACGGAGAATGTGGTACCGGTAGTGACTGACTTCTACATTCTTAAGTCATAAGTTGGTCAGATGAATGGAAACAGTTCGTGGCCCTAAAGCAGGGATTATCAAACTTTTCAAATATTGTACCCCTAAGTCGTTACCAAGTGGTACGGGAACGATTCGTATTGAGAAATTGACAAAATTACATAAGAACCAAACGTTGCGATGAACTTTGAGGTATACAATACCGGTATTAACTTTCTTTGATAATGTTTACACCTTAAAACACGACAGTTTCATGTAAGCTATCAACCAAAAAAAAAAAAAAAAAAAGACTTGAATCTTAGTCTATAAGCAAGGGGAGCAAGTGCATATTTAAATCTCTATTAATGATTTAAGTCTTATGGGGATATATTTATCAATATAGGCCTACAGTACTCAAGAATTCTGACTCCTATTCATTATTTGAATAATAAAGCGTGTTAGAATTTTGTTATTACCGTTGTAGCCTATTAATTCTTCCTTCCTCCCGCTAGTTTTAGCACCTCTAATCCGTAGCTCATTTTGCAGCAGTTTAACGCTCAAACGCTGAAAATCGTCCATAATATATTAGAGGATATACCTATACAATTAATTAATATAGTCTTGGAGTAATATTAGAGAAGATATAATTTATTTTAGCTTAGAAAACTCGGTCAGAATCTATACATTCCTCGCAGCTGACTGGGGGAAACATAGGACGATCGCCTTGCGCTTACCCAGTACTACACGGGAGCTATCTGGCGCGAACTTTCTCATGCTACATCCCTATTGATATCTGAGGGCATAAATGTTGATATAAACAAATGTATTGTTGAAGCTGTGTTAAAATTGAAAGAAGGGGTGTTAAAGAGTAGTAGTGAGTACATCTATGAAATGCATGGTAAGATAATGAAAGAGGTTAAGGACATAGAAAGTAAGACTAACATTCATGTAACTGGGTTGCGAGAGGAATTAACGAAACGAATAGACTCTTTAGAGGAATCCCATGTTACAACAATTAGCGAAATTACGAGCAAAACCGATAGAATTAAACTTAAAGAATTAGATAAAATTAGACAATTAGTTGATGAGGTCAACACTGAAATAGCTAAAGTCAAGTCTAAGCAGGAGAAAGAGATAGGTGATCTTAATGAACAGATGAAAGCACTGTCGATGAGGGATACATCTAGCATGAAAAAAGATCTACACGAATTCTTTAAAGAGAGAGATAGTCAACTGAAAAGAGAATTGCACATACTAGGATTCAGCCAAGGTGAACAGGAAGAGGATAAGAAGAGCGTAGACACTCAAGTGTTTAGTAGGTCACGCCATAACACTTTTGGAACGGAACACACCGAGAGGAATATAAGAGAACTCGACATGGTAGGAAGGACATATGATCAGATTCCCGGTAGGAATAATCAGAATGTGGTAGTGATTAAAAGCCATGAGGAGGAACCAGATAAGTTCACAGGGGAAGGAAACGTCACCGCCGTTGAATTTTTAAAATACATGCCTTACTACCTGGAGGAGAATAAAATTCCTAGAGAGAGAGAGAGAGAGAGAGATGAGAGTAGTAGAGAAGTACTTATCAGCAGAAGCGTTAATTTGGCATAGAGCGTTTAGATATACCTATGTTTCGTTTGACGAATTCGCTGAGGCATTGTTAAAACGATTCTGGAGCGAAGAGTTGCAACAAGACATCAGAGCAGAAATATATTCGAAGAAATATCCTTACTCTGTACTGACACGTTATGCGAGCTACTTCACTAACCAATTAGCCCGCTTCAACATCTTCATACACCATTGGCAGAACCGGAGCTGATACACGTCATATCCAGACAGTTACCAGCCGAGGTTAGGAAACACCTGATTTCGTCTAATGTCAATACTTTAGAAGACATGGCTGAGTTGCTGCGAAGATTAGACCACACAAGTTCTATAGCACAATCTCAAGGACAAACCAACAGTCAGAATACGAGAAACAGGCATGAAAACAGAGAGGTACACACAGTGTTAGTTGATCAGCAACAACAGACTGATGTAACACCAGCTAGGACTGGACCGATAAGTCATAACAACTATGGTAGGACCAGGTATGATCCAGGCTACAATAGAGCCAGAGAAGTTTGGCCATATAAAAACAGGTACTGGAACGACAGACAGAGGGGGTCCAGATACCAAAATAACAACTATAATAATAGGGGATTTCAAAGAAATAGCTACCCCGACAGGCAGAATGAAGGAGATCAGAGAAGGTATTCCAGATATAGGAACTGGAACGATGGCAACCAACAACAACAACAGAGACGTCCTATACAACAACAAGAACAACAAAAACCGAGGAACAACTGTCAGAGGAGCAGATGGAGAGATGATGGGAATGTTCAAAGATACTATGAAGAAAGAGAAAGCCAGGATTACAGAAGAAATCAGAGAGATAGAGAAGAAAGAAAGGAACAATCCCAACAACAGGCAGATGTGAGAGACGAACCTCAACCAGGAACCAGTCGTGAAGGCCAAAACCACGACAGGAATGGACAAAAAAACGCCAAATCAGAAACGAAGGTAGATGAAGACGTAAATCACACAATAACGAGGCATGAGATCGCCATCAACGAACTATACGAGGTCACCGATGAAGAATTGTTAAACGAGAGAGAGGAACCGAAGAAAGTAAATACAGCCAGATTACCTATAATCCATATGAAAGTAGGGGAGAACATTTTAAAAACCCTTATAGACACTGGTGCTACAGCCTCAATCTTATCTGAGAGTATTTTCCAGAAGTTAGAAGCTGAGAATTTATTAGCTGCATTGCCGGTATCCACTATAAAAGTGAGAGGAGTATTTAATGACAAAACTATGAAGTGCAAAGTACAAGCATTGGTGGAATTTTATATAAATGAGCAGAGATATGAACAGGTATTCATAGTGCTCAGTCACATTATTTTTGATGCAATACTGGGTATTGACTTTATTACACAGTCAGGAGCTGTCATTGACCTGAAAAATGGAATTATCAGATTTAACAATAGCGAAGCAGAGGCTGGAACTTCAAACTCGAAGGAACAAGAGTCCTGCATGGAAGATGGTATTGAAGAAAGGAGATTGGAAGAGATGGTCTTGGAAGTACAAGAGGAACGAAAAAGACGTCCCAACTATCCCATAGAAAATTTTGGATATTATCAGGAGAAATTGGAGGCACTAATGTCACACTTCACTGATATTTTTTATGATAAACCAGGGGTGATTAAAGGTTTCAAATATCAGATTCGCTTGATATACAACGCTCCATTTCAGAAGAAACTCTATCCGATACCTGAAAAATATCACGAAGAAGTTGCAGAGATTATTAAAGGCATGGAAAGAGATGGTATTATTCAGAAGCAGGCTACTCCTTATTTAAATCCAATCACTGTGGTGAAGAAGGCAGATGGAAGCTTGAGGGTTTGTTTAGATGCCTGTCAAATCAATATGTTAACGATGAAAGAACAAGACAGGCCACCGAAGATAAGGGAATTACTGAGAAAATTCCGTGGAAAGACCTATTTTTCCGTCATCGACCTGACGGTCAGCTTTTACCAAATTGAGTTGACTGAAGATAGCAGATGCTATACTGGTTTTCTATTTAACGAAACTAGTTTTACGTTTCGTCGGGTTCCGTTTGGTTTAGTGAACTCGAGCCCAGCACTTATTAGAGCTCTCGATAATAAGCTGAGCGAAGAGGTAAAGAAGTAAGTCATATGTTATGTCGACGACTTGATAATTTCCTCAGAAATGCCAGAGCAGCATTTATTGCATCTGAGAAGGTTGTTTGAAGACTTGAGAGAAGCAAATATCAAAGTCAACTTCAACAAATGTCACTTTTTCCAGGAGAAAATAAACTTTTTAGGACAAACCATAGATCAATTTGGATATCATCCAAACAATGACAAAATTGAAGTAATTTCGGAATTTCCTAGACCTAAGAAGATTAAGGATCTTCGAGCATTTTTAGGTCTTTGCCAATTTTTGAGTAGTCATTGGCCATGTTATTCGGAAGTGTTGGCTCCACTTCACGAACTCTTTAAAGAAAAATAATCGATGGAAATGGGACACTACAGTAGAAAATGCCTTTGTACAGGCTAAGGAGATGCTTAAAAACTACATTAACCTGGAATATCCTGATTTTGAGAGGACATTCATTGTGGAAACAGACGCATCTAGGATTGGAATAAGTGCTGTATTATATCAGAAGACTCTGAAGGGAACAACCACTACTTAGCTTTTCATAGTAGGAAGCTCAGATCACACGAGGTGAACTACTACACTACAGAGCTGGAAGCTTTAGCTGTCATAAATGCATTACAACATTGGAAGAAGCTATTGATAGGTCATCCTATAATTATTAGAAGTGACCATAAGGCATTAGAATTCATGCTGAAGTCTGATTTGTCTAGCGACAGAATGACTAGATGGACTATGTTCTTGCAACAGTTCAATGCAACCATTAGTCACGTGCCAGGCAAAGATAATCTGTTAGCAGATATACTGTCAAGGCATCCAACAGCCAAGACTAACGTCAGAGTTAATGTCATAAAAACTGATGACGAAGACCAGGCAACATTGGACAAGTTAGCCAGAATCTCAACTTTTCAAAGGAAGGACGCAGAGGCGGCTCCAGGCCCACACAAGGGGTAGTGCCAAGTAAAAAATATGAACATATTGGTATTTTCATAACATTATATCAGAGCAGGGTTCGATTTCCGATGTATATATTTTTTAGCGTATGGCTTTTAGTGCCGGGAGTGTCCGAGGACATGTTCGGCTCGCCAGTTTTGTAGCTGCTTCGAGACGGACACCCAAAGGGTGAGCTACAAGGACCGTTGGGGAGGCAAGTATGGATGTAAGGACGAGGAGTGGGAAGGTAGCGGCTGTGGCCTATAGTTAGGGACCAACCCCGGCATTTGCCTGGAAGGAAGATGGGAAACCACAGCAGACCATCTTCAAGGTTGCCGGCGGGGGGATTCGAACCTCCTCGCCTCCCGGATGTGAGCGACTGCCAGCAGTCATGCCGTAACGACCACGGCTAACTCACCCGGTTCCGATGTATATATAGGGCCTACACTAATCTTAATAGTCAACATTTCACATCGGTTATAATATATACGATAAGAAAATATATTAAAATGCCGGTATATAAAAGAAACTTTTTCAGCACTCAACCATTTAATCACTAATAGCCTACAACACAAACTCATTGTTTGACTCTTTAATACCTTGATTCACTAAAAATAACCACGAACCGTTAACAAGAACTGAAGATAGACTAGACCTGGACTAGACTACACGAGACTACAAACAGGAATTCGCGCGATTTCATCCAGGCCTGACAGTTGCAGATGGTTTATATCAACCGTAAATATTTAGCTTCCGAGAGTAATCCGTGAAGCTTTAACATGTAGGCCTACGGTAGTCATGATATTACTTTTTTTTCTCTGTTATTCATTCGCTTAGTTATTCACTTTACCAAATAAGGAATTAATAAATACATACATATTATTTTCACTATTTATTACGGCAAGTTTAAATTTTACTGTTGGACGCAGAGTCCCCTCTTAGAGAAATCTAGAATTGATGCTCTTTGTGTGAGAGCGATTGGTTGTCAATTTGTGTCAACCAACGCCCCACCCCACCAATAACCAATGAGTCAAATTACTTCCAGCCAATCAGGCCATTGGCCCACACCCTCTTCCCTTCCTCCCTTTGTGACAGTTTGTGACAGGCATGTCGCTGGCCCAGTACCTCGAATTGACCGACAGATAGCACTGCACTTCACTTTCAGTACCGCTTTGAGCCAAACTCGATTCGGCACGGAGACCAGCATATTTCCTCATAGCGAGTGACGAGAGAGGCTACGGAAAAGATCGTAATTTGGACTGCGCATGCGTCAACCGTGCCGTATAGACGGCGGCTCAAGATATCACTAGGGCGAAGATGGAATCAATGATCATACTTTACGGACGGAATATTTTTAACTACAAAGTAATTTGAAACTAATTAGATATCGGTATTAAACGTAGGCGTTCGAAATTATTCTTTCAGGACTATGAATAATGTATTTTCTCTTAGAGGGCAGTGCCATGGCACGGTGGCACTACGCCTAGAACCGTCCCTGGAAGGACGCATATCTGAGAAACATGTAAAAGTATTTGTCAGGAAGATTAAATGTACAGAATGCTACTTACGAGGAGATGAGAAGAAAATCTAGACACTTTGTACTGCAGGGAGACAAGGTCTGTAAATATGTGGATGTGGGTCATACTAAGATCAGAGAAGTGATACCACCAGAATTACTTGTACCAGTTGTATGGTTAACACACAAGTCTATAGGTCATGGAGGGTTAGACAAAACCTACAGTACTGCCCAGGAAAAACTTTATTGGATCAACATGCGAGAATCCATTGCCATTGTCATACGATCTTGTGAACTTTGCCAGAAGAACAAATACAATTCAGAGTTGCTATTTGAGATACCGAAGGCTATTATACCAACGAAGCCATTGGAATTGTTCAGCCAGGACATTTTCGGGCCTGCACCGAAAAGCTTACGAGGAAATCAATATGTACTTGTCACCATGGATGTATTTTCGAAAATCATTATGCTAAACCCTATGCAGAAAGCAACAACAAAAGCATTTCTGAAACATTTAGAGAAGAACGTGATACCGAAGCTAGGAAAGCCAGAGAAATTAATAAAGGATCATGGAACTCAATATACAGCTGCAGAATTCGAAGAAACTATGGAGAGATTGGATATAAGTCATATATATATAGTTCTGTGAGAAGCCCACAAACTATTCCTATTGAAAGATCGATTTTGGAACTATCAAAGTACATTCGCTTCTACAGTTCTGAAAATCATGCGAATTGGGTGAAGGTGATACCACTGGTAGAATACTGCATGAACAGCACTCGTCATGAGAGCACGATTGAGATTCCAACAGTACTGCATTATAATGAAAAACCTAGAAGACCATGGGATGAAATCATAGATATCCAGGAAGATATAGAGATACCGATGGACAGAAGGATAGAAGAAGCCAGAGAACATCTCAACAAGTCCGCAGAAAAGCGATTGAAGAGAACTAGAGGCAAGCGTTCAGCAGACCACTAAGAGAAGGAGACTTGGTTCTGACGAGGACAAATGTGAAGGCTGACGTCTTGAAGAAGATATTTGTAAAATTCAGTAATATTTTTCAAAGGGCCGTTCAAGGTAGCGAAGGTTTATGGAAATAATTGCTATGCCATAGCTAGAGTGAGCGATGATCGTATTATTGGGAAATACAATCACTCTAAGTTAAAGAGATTTTACCCCAAGATTCAATAGAGACACAATTTCGACAGCATATCTATAATTAGTAACGATATGTAGTAACAGAAAGTCCATTCTTATACTTTCTATTCAGGTCGAATGGGGAAATGCACTCGAAATCATGTCTAGGAGAGAGGAGAAGACAGGATGAGGTGTGAACCAAGGACCTCATCAGGAAAATGGCCTATTTTAAATTTGGAATTTTCGACTAAATTAGCAGTCCAGATGGAAGAGAACGTAAATACAAGCATTTGGGAAAATTTTCATCTGAAGAAATATTTTTATTTCATGTATAATGGAGATTTTAAGATTTGGTAAATTTTTAACCATGAGTGAATGATAGAGATACTTTCTGGAAACTCGACACTTTTAACGAGGTGCGTGGTGAGAAACCTGTTTTTGATGCGAGGGGAGAGCGAAGGTGGCATTGAGGTCAGACACACGACAGTATCAAGGGTGGGGGAAGCCAACGCGTGGCAGAAGCACGCCACTTTCAGGCGAGAACCAATTGGAATATAGTTTGAATACAAAGGAAGGAATATATATTAAAATCCTTATTTTAATATTTTATAAGAGTGTTGCACATTGAATTCACCAGCAGAGAAAAAGAAATTTAATTGGCAAAACAGAGTTTAAATTGAAAAACTGAGAGAGAAGTTATGTATGAATTTGTTAATATTCATAGTGGTTGGAGGCTAGTTGATCAGATTTACGAGGGAAATCTAACCGAGGAGGCTAGGTGACGCCAGCAGACGAGGCTCTTTCTACATGGACCGTCGAGAAGACAAGACGTAAACTGTATTTACTCTTCAGAAGTATTAGATAAAGGTTTTGTGAACTGGAGACTTCAAGATGAAGCGAGCAGTAATGGAAACGAATAAGTAATATTACAAGTAAACAGCATTGAGAAAAGTTATTCATCATATTCAAAAAGAAGAAATCTACGACGAGAGAAAACGCTGCAAGTTACAAACTGAACATCGAACACGTAACTACGCAGAACGAAAGTTTGAAGAAGAGATACTTAAACCATTGGAAATTCAACAATCTAGACAAGAATGATTAAGAATTTAGGTCGAAGGGGAAGAAATACGACTACAAACAATTGCGCGGTGAAAATTATGTTTTAAATTCACCATGATGGGAAGATAGCACTATACTGAACCGGTGAGATTCAGAAATGACCAGGATGACATATTAGTATGCATAGCGAACTGCAGACCACCGCAGTTTTCGCTAACATAACGTTGCAAGCTACTACAAGGGAATTTCACGACATGGAGGTGATTTTTCATGATGGAAAGAACTATGCAAACTACCGACTTCAAAGAACATCTAGATCTGAGAAGAAGAAGACGAGCGGATGCGTGATGGAGACAAGGAACCCAGGACTGATGGACGCGAGGCCAGCAGAGCAGAGTCGAGGACGTGTCATCATCTTGCACGAGAGACGTGGGTCGTGAGCGGGAAGACAGCTGGTAACCTGTTTTCGAGACAGCACACCAGGTCGTTCAACTTTAATGCAGTCCACTCAAGGCCGAGGTGACATAACACAGCCAGATTGGAGCAGCACGCAGCATTCCAGAAACCACAAGGTGACGTTACGAGGACAGAGGAGTCATCAGGTCAGTCACCAACGATCGCAGAGAGAAGGTAGACGAGTGCATTTTTCATATTTGTAGTTAGACTTTGTACACGTTATTCCAGAATATTGACCAACATATTTGCATTTGTAACCTATGTTGTTATTGTCTTGAAAGTTTTAGTAAATTTTAGTAATTGCGATAGTTATTTTCATACATCATTCGGACGAATTTTGTAGTCTTGATCGATGATATTAGACATCGTTAGTATTTTTCATTGTCAATTTTAGAGCGTTAAAATTTTACTTACGAACGATTTCGATGCGTTTGCGAACGTATATTCCGTAGATTTGTTGTAACATTGGAGAACTCCGTAGATTTATTGTAACATTGGAGAACTTAGTGGATTTGATGATATATTAGAGAATTTTGTATATTTGTGGAAATATTGAAGAACGATAATATATTAGTATTGAAACAAGAGTAATGAAGCACAACTTTGTGAGAAATAAATCAGTAATGTATCAGAGAAAGAATATAGTAATGTGTTTGATGAAAGTAAATAGTTTATTACTTGAAGTGAGAAAAGGAAGGACAGAGAATCCTATAAGCAGAGAGTTTATTCATTTCAGGAACGAAATAAGATGTATAGAACGATATAGTTAACAGAAGTATTCTATATTGGCATTGAGGTAACTTTTGTAGCAAGTAATGTAATGACATTGTAAAACCCAGAATTTTGATGTACGGAAAGGAACAGTATGCGATAGTTGAATGCATAATTGAACGAGAAACGTTATTATAAAATGTTATGGATGTATATTTATCATGAAACGATACTGTAAGATGGAAGGAGAGATATAAATATGTATTATGAATATTGTAACCTTTATGCATCTGTGATTGTATAAATTCTACATATTTATTCCAACAAGATTTTATTCAGGTTTCAAAGCCGGTGTGAGAATAGATGTTGCTTGTTGAACAAGGAATAACAAAGGGAAGTTCGTACGTGCCTTAGAGCAACTCTCACCCAGCGCAAACAAAGACGGTAGGGAGAGAAAGTTGACATCTGGATACCACATGCGCTCAGACAACGCGCAGAGGTCCTTCAACTAAGCGAGCAAATGCGAAAATTTCAACGATCACTCACCAAATAAACCCCGACCATTTGAGAGGAATTGGAGCAGTAATTAAAATACAGAAACAGGAATTATACCATCGTATAGGGGACAATCCCAGCCTCTCAGACGTATCGTCAAAATTTAAATTGGATCATTCTGTGATTTTTGCCAGAATTAAAATGAAATCAGGGGGTGGATTTAAAACTACCAATAGCAGCGAGGGACGCGAGACGCGACCAAATCCCGCCGAAATTAAGGAACAATGAAGGAAATTACGTAGCTCATTATATACCGATCCAACGATCGGATTTTGGATAAAAAGAAGTCATTGAGACATTAGAAATGAGGACGTTCAAGGGAGCTAGTTTGCATATTCATGTGAGTGTTTTAATGGAAATAAATTCTAAAAACTCCCCACTCCAAGGCCCCCTAAGAGAAATCATATAAATAATGGTTGGAGACGCAGCGAAAACAGTTTCTATTTGGGGCGCTGCTTAGGCGCAAGCCCACGATCGTCGCGGTGGGAATAATTGTACAAGTTTTTATAAGTTTTCTTACCCGGGCGCTGTGGAGGCGGAAGCCCGCGCGTGAGGCAATACGGATGTTAACAAATTTTACAAGTTTTTATAAGTTTTTCATATCGGGTGCCGTAGAGGGGGAAGCCCATGCCCATAGCCGTCAGAAAAGTAACAATTTTACAAGTTTTATAAGTAGAAGCAGATATACCTTTGGAATTTGAATGTCGCTAAGTATTCGCGAGTGCGAATTAGAACAGTGCATATCATGACAGTACGCAGTTATAATGATAGGGATAGCCGTACTGTGCCCAAATCTAGGAATGGGTATTCCAAGTTTCAGACACCTAGATATCAAGGGAAAGGCTGTAGCCGCTTTTGAAAGTTCAGATATTTGAATATCGCGCTACATTGCTTCTCGAAGCATTTCGAAGGATTTTACCGATAGTTGGATGTCAAGTGACGTAGCGAGTAACAGCAGAGGTGGAGGCTATTTATTGATTAAATAGTTAACTATGGAGTAGAGACTTGAGACTGGGATCAGATTACTGGCACGGCCAAATGAAAGAGAATGCAATTAGTATCAAGTAAATCGGACCAGGGATTCAAGAGATATGAGGATTTCTAGATCTCAGGCGATGACGCGTGACCCTGACCGTTTTTGTATAAAAGCCAGCTGGAGCAGGCATAGGTAGCTCACTTCAACACAAGCACTTGCAGAGCAAGTTGCGTCTACGCTGAGCCAAGGCACATGGTTGCCGTATCTACGCAGAAGTTCTTTTCAAATCGTGATAGTCACGAGAAGTGCTGCGCAAACGAGTTGGAACTTAGTAAGTTTCTGGTGAGGAGAATCACTGAGGTGATTGATTTCTACAGACATTGGTGGAAATATTTATATTTCCAAAAGGACATATGCTAGACTCTGTCTAGAAAATAGTATTTTGTCACAGTCCAGTAGTAACTTAATACTTGGATGTTTAAATCCAATTTTAAGTCAGTTTTCATTTTTGTAACTATTTAACCACTTCGATCTGTCAGTACATTGAAGACTAGTCTATAACGGTGGCGTTCATTAGTCTACGCAAGGGAAACTGCAAGTTGTCTAGCGCATGGCAGATGGTGATATTAATAAACCATGCCCAGGGAACGATCTTCAGAACAGCCGTTAATTGCTTAGACTGTCAATGTTTTTCTTGTACTGATGAGATTACAGTGAGTTACGTTACAACTGACACATTTAAGAAGAGATCACTTAGATCTGACCCTATTTCAACAAACTGTTATGGCTTTGTTAGAAGCACATATTAAAATGGAACCACAGTTTATTCAAACGTCGAAAGATACTACCACTATGTCTGACTAGACGATTTGTGGGTCTACAATGGCGGCCGATACAAGGATTATACGTGCTTGTCCGCTAGGGCATGTCTATGGATAAATCTGGTACAGACCAGGTTTACTACACTTCAAGACCATCAAGAAATGTAAGCCACATTTGAATTATATTATGCTTAGCTAATTGGAACGAACTATTTTTCTGCAGATGACCAACACATTTTTTTCGTCGTATTTAAAGCTTGCAATGATTTACGCAAGACTTGTTAGAGTTATTCTGAGCATTTTCAGCACTCAGAACAGTTTAGGATCGATGACCGAGCATTTCGAGCATTTATTTGAATTTTTCATATTTTTGGGAAATCACGGTAATCAGCCGATGTAACTGTAAAAGTTAAATTTATTTTTGTTGAGGAATGGATATTTTTTTTCCATATTCGAAGGTTCGAACATGTGGATTCTCACATAATGAGATGATAATGAAACATATTTGAAATAATAATAATAATAATCCACTAATAATAATAATAATAATTTTTATAATTTTTCTAAATAATTCTTGGATATTATATTTTATAATAATCATATGCATTGAGAAAGAGCCTATGAAGTAGTTTAAACATGTCTAGTTTGGAACAGGAGATTTTCCGAAGGGGAGTGGTTAGCGCAAGCCCGCATTCAACCAACATTTCAGTTCTGGTTGAACAGTTGATATTTGCATTGATCAAAGTATATGTTTCAGATAACACGGAGAGGCATGAAACGGGAAGCAATTGATATTTGTATCAAATAGGATATTTTTGTATTTATATAAAATCATGACGTAAATACACTTCGAAAGTGAAATAAAGCTTTTCATAAGTATGGTAAAGTCACGGGTTGAACTGAATGGTAAAATAAAATAAACTTGTAAGTTTATTAATCTTCCAGTGTTGAGAACAAGCTGAGGCTTGATTTATTGTATAAATTTTGGGAAGAAAATTTATATGTGTGGAGTAGTTGAAATGCCATTCCCAGGTGCGCATGTTAAGTCGCAGGAATGAAGGTTTTTTTCGAGCATCAATCAAATAGCAGGTTCGATGGCTCAGGTTTATAGTAGGAGTATTGGAGCCACACATTTCGTCGTATGAATAACCCGAAGGTTATTTCTTTGAAACCATCAGTTCTTATTTCAACCTTGTTTACGAATTCCATTTAGACTTTGATTTTGCTAGAACCCGGATTTGTCATGATAGTAGTTTATTCTTCTTCAGAGGAAGACCTTTGCCGTTGTTGTTATTGTAATATTGTGTTCTTACACAAATAGTAGAATGGGCCACTGCCAATTTAAAATAATTCTTTAACCACGAATAATTTAAAGGATATTTTCAATCCTAGTGCCATGAACTAAATGAATTCATTATTAAAACTACAATTCTAATTTCCGCATTCTGTCGAAGAATTGCAAGTTGTGAAAATTGCTAAAAATGGCCATAAATATAAATATTTTTATAATAATGATTCCAAGTGGATAATTGAATAGTTGAATGGTTCAACCATTTATTGATCAAGTTAATGATTCAGAAAACATGTATTTTGTTTGGAACTTGAAGTTCATAATCGAGTCACTTCTTGAATGTTTAATGTCAGAAGAACGATTAATTGTTGTTGTGCTTCGCACAAGTTCTTCGATGCTATGCTCAAAGGTCAAATACTTTTCAGATGTTATTTATATGTGTTAATAATTTGTATTGCTTCAATGGTGATAATATTTTCAACGATATATTTTTGAAAACTGGAAAACAAGTGAAAGTTTAAGAATTCTATAAACATTTATTCTACGAGTGTTAATATCATGTAAATAGTCAAACAGTGATCTACGTTATTTCCAGTATGGACAATTAATTTTGAACTGGAATTAAATATTAATAATTTTGGAACACAGTCCACAGGACTATTAATCGGACTTGTGTTTTCAAAAAGATTGTCAAATGTGTTTGGAAAATTTCTGTATATTGTGTGTAAATAAGAGTGTGGATCGCCACACGTGGATGCTGCTGCTTTGAGCATCTTTGCAGTCAGATTTTAACTTTAAAATAAACTGAGATAATTTTACCAGATGTGTTTCTCCCAATTAAATCTCCTTCTATCCTTATTGTTGCATTGAGCCAAAAATCAGTAAAGCATTTTTTAATTTGATGTCGTTTTTGCGATTTGCTTTAACCCATCTGGCGCTCCGGGATATTTTGACTCTCGTGCTGACTGATTATTGGTAAAATGCATATGTGGTCGTGCGGACTCCGGTCTAAACGGGCACATAAAATAAGATAGAGAGAGAAATGGCTTCGAACGTGGGTCCCGATTTAGACATGGTCAATCGCATGCCGATTTGAAATTGTGATAATTTTGATAGAAATATTTTGGGAGTTGAGAGATGTCTGGTTTGGATGAATAAATTAGTAGGAAACCCAATTAGTGGGGAAAATTAAAAATTTAACTTGGTTAATAATTAGAATGGGTTTGATTATTTTGATAATGGCTTAACCATTAGGGCGTCAAGTAAATTCAGTAGGAAACGTTCGATGACTGGATATACACATTATTAGAATCCAGGTGGAGGATATTTGAGAACTTGCATATTTTTCTTGTGATATTATGGTAAATGTAATTCGTAAAAGTAGAGAATTTTGTTTTTCCATCACGTCGACATTAGGACAAATCTCATTTTATTATAGTGTTCCAATTAGCTATTCATATTTCTTGTTCTAGTTATAAGCTTGTGTTTGCCACTGTTGTATACCCCTAAGTTTTGAATAATAATTGAAATTATGGAAGAAATGATGAGAATGATGAGGAGTTTGGAGGAGAGTTCAAAAGAGGCTGGACTGCGTGTAGCAGCCATTATGAAAGAAAATACTGAGGCTTTGGAAAAGAAACTTAAAGAAAATTCTGATTCTTTAGAAAGCAGGTTAAAAGATAACTTGAAAGAAAATTCTGATTCTTTAGAAAATAAACTTAAAGAAAATTCTGAGTCTTTAGAAAATAAACTTAAAGAAAGTTTGGATGATAAACTTAAAGAAAATTCTGATTCTTTGGAAAATAAACTTAAAGAAAATTCTGATTCTTTGGAAAATAAACTTAAAGAAAATTCTGATTCTTTAGAAAACAGGTTAAAAGGTAATTTGAAAGAAAATTTAAACAGTAAATTTAATTCAATGGAAAGCAAATTTAAAGAGAATTCTGAAATTTTGAAAATGACACTTGAAAGTAAAATGAATAAATTATGCGAAAAAACACATGAGCTCGAAACTTCATTAGCTACTAACGCAAGTTTAATGGACGATAAATTTCGCGATGCCGATCTTCGATCCCAAAGCTTAGCTGATAGGATCGAACATGGTCTTAGGAAAGTTGGTGAAGACATGGTCAACCTGGAAGTCCGAGTGAAGAAGGAGAGTAACGAGATGGGGATTCTAGTTGTTCAACGTTTAACGGAACAATTCAAGGAACTTGTCATGGGAGAAATAAGAGAAGGTGTGATTAGTGAGTTGCAAACTGAAATCAAAACCACAGTTGTCAATGAAATTAAAGACACACTCAAGCTGGAGAATCAAGAAGGAATCAAGGAGATTAGGGAATCTTTGTCATCCCACATTGAAGTAATTGCCAAGGATATCCAAGCAACTCAGAAGGATATATCAGATATGACAGGGTCATTGAAAAGTCATGAGGCTGTGATGAACCAGATATCCACTGATGTCAGGGAAAATTGTAAAGAAACTGAAGCAATTAAGAAGATGGCAGAAGAAAACCAGAAGGAACTTGAGGCTATGAAAACTCAAATCAAGGATGAGAAACAGTCTGATCATCTGTTTAAAATGCCAAATGTAAGGGGAAAGGAACAGATACAGATAAATCTAGGAGGAGCTAGAGAGACTGATAGACAGGATGAGGTCAGGACAGTATTTCAATCCAACCCCATAACTGTATTTAAGAATATAGAGGATAAGCCTTCTAAATTTTCAGGGCGAGATTCTGTAACACCCGTGGAATTTTTGAGAGAAGCAGGTGATTACCTGAAAGATTCTAAGATCCCTAAAGAAAGACAGATCCGAGTGATAGGGAAGTTCTTGGAAGGTCCTGCACTTTTGTGGTTTAGAGCATTTAGATCCACTCTAACCACTTTTGAGGAGTTTTCTCGTGGACTATTGAAGAAGTTTTGGTCCCCTGAAACCCAACAGCAAGTCAGAGCAGAGTTATATTCGAAGAGATTCTCGACGTCACAACCCACTCGATACTCTACGTACTTTTCTGGACAGCTGTCTAAACTCCAACATTTAGATCCGCCAATGCCAGACAACGAGTTGATTACTGCATTGATACGTCAATTTCCAGCAGACGTCCAGAGGACTTTGATCGCTGCTGATATCTATAATATGGAACAATTTGATGAAGTATTACAGAAGCTGGATCATACAAACGCACAATTCTTCCATCAGAAGGGAGTAAAGAATAACAACGCTGTGTATGCTGTTATGGCTGATAGTTATTCTCAAACACCTCGAGAGATTCGAGAGGAGCGAGAAGAGAAATCGCCGAGGGAAGATTCCAATAAGAGAGGATGGAACCAATACAGTAACAGATACAGTTACAAACCATATGCGAGACCGGATGGTGGTAATCGATACAATACTCGATGGAGAAGACCACGAGATACTCAAGGAAGGTACCAGGAAAGAAGATCCTATGGTAGAAATAACTACAACAACAGAGGGAATGTAGATACTCGTCAGTCCAATGAAGAGTTCAACAAGGACACGAGGAAAAATTTGGAAGCAAGACACCAAGATAACTTGCAATTTGTGGAGCAGAGGCCCAATGATCCAGGTCCATCGGGAACAAAACAATCCCGGGGGAATGGTAATGAAAAAAAAAAAACTTCGAATTCACAGTAGAAGATAGAATTTTGAATACTTTCACTTCCAGAATTATTAAATGGCAAGCAGAGGATGATGATTTAATTCAACAGAATGACGAACGAAAAGAAATGGGTACCAGAATTAGAATGCCAATTATATCATGCGAAGTATTTGGTATGCCTGTCGATACTTTGATCGATACTGGGGCTATGCTTTGTCTGGTGAGTGAGAAGCTTTATATTCTGTGGAAGCTCAAAGAGAATTTAGAGGAAATTCCAGTATCAGGAATTAAGATCCAAGGAATAATACCCAATAAAATATCTCTGTGTAAAACTCAATTATACTTATGTATTACGATTGGAGGACATGATTTCCGACATGTATTTGTTGTAATGAAGGACATGGCTTTTGACATGATATTGGGAGCAGATTTCATTCAGAAATATCAAGCAGTGATAGATATGAAGACAGAGACGATCAAATTCAAGAATACCGAAGAGATTAACTTCGAGGGAAAAGAAGAGGAAGACATCGAGGGAGATGCTCAATGGTCTCTAATTTTTCATGAAGCTGAAGGAAGAGAAGTCTACACTGAGAAGGAGTCCCCAGAGTTAGGGAAGATTTTGGAAGAGTATCAAGATATTTTTGACATTAAGCCTGGTGAAATTAAGGATTTTGAATATCATATTCGTGTAAATGATGATGCACCTTTTCATGCTAAATTGTATCCAGTAGCAGAAAAGCATCGGGAAAGAGTAAAAGTGCTTATCGAGGAAATGGAAAGTAACAATGTGATTGAAAAGTATACTACATCTTATGTCAATCCATTAGCAGTAGTGTCTAAGCAAGATGGAAGTCTGAGGCTATGTTTAGACGCGCGAAATTTGAATTCAAGATTACTGCCAGAGTATGACAGACCACCAATCATTAGGGAACTGTTAAGGAAATTCCAAGGCAAGGTCTGGTTCTCTAATATTGATCTCACTTCGTCCTACCATCATATTAGGCTTAGTGAAGATTCTAAGAAGTTTACAGGATTTATGTTTGACCAGCAGACATATGTATTCCGCCGTCTACCATTTGGAGTCAAAACATCTGGATCCGTTTTGATCAGAGCCCTGGAACAAAATTTGAGTCCTGAGGTAAAAGAGATAGCAATTCGTTATATTGATGATATCTTAATTGCATCTGAGACTAAGGAGGAACATTTGCTACATCTTCAAATGTTATTCGCAGATTTGAGAAAAGCGAACTTCAAAGTAAACCTTCGAAAATGTCAGTTCTTTCGAAAGGAAATAAAATTTTGGGTCACATTTTGGATGGAGAAGGATACCGTCCCAATGAAACGAAGATACAAGCAATTGCAAATTTCCCTAGACCTACTAGAGTGAAGAATGTCCGCAGTTTTCTCGGGACATGCCAATTCTTTGCAGGGCATTGTCCGAACTTCACAAAGACAGTTGCGCCATTGCAGGAGTTGTTAAAGAAAGGAAATAAATGGAAATGGGATAAAGATTGTGAACAATCATTTCAAGATGCCAAGAGGTTATTGGTAAACAGTGTGAAATTGGAGTATCCTGACTTTACCAAGAATTTCATCATAGAATCTGATGCATCCACCGTAGGGATTGGAGCTATTCTACTTCAAGAGGATGAAGACCACAAGAGACATTACCTGGCGTTCATTAGCAGGAAACTTCGTCCATCAGAGAGGAATTATTACACCACAGAGTTAGAAGCACTTGCAGTAATATTCGCTTTGGAGTCGTGGAAGAAAATGTTAATTGGACATTCAGTCATTGTGAGGACTGATCACCACGCATTGGAGTTTATTTTGAGAACAAACTTTGCCAGCGATAGAATAACTAGATGGTCACTTTTTATTCAGCAATTCAACCTAGTTATTAAACACACTCCTGGAAAGTTGAACGTTGGAGCTGATTTGTTGAGTAGAGCAGTGGAGTCTACATCTAAGGTTTTTCAAGTTAACCTGACGCAGGAAGATGAAGATACCTTGAGAAGGTTAAGGTTATTGCATTTATCCCAGAGGAGAGACCGACGTCTTAGGAACATTTTTCGTTTTCTACAGGGAAACATGGATCCCAATGATGATGATTTTGTGGAAACTGAAAGAATTTCAAGAGATTTTATGATGTTAGATGGTTTAATCTACAAGTTTGCAGATCCCGACCATACGAAGCTGAGGGTAGTGATACCTCCACGATTGCAAAAACCCATTATCTGGATGGCACATCGAATCGCAGGTCATGCTGGAGTAGATAAGACAGTCAACATGATTCAAGAGAAATTTTCGTGGGAGCGAATGCGACAAACTGTCAGAAACACTATTCGAGAATGCGACTTATGCCAAAGGAGTAAACATAATTCTAGATTGTTGAGAGAATTACCAAGGCCTATCATTCCTTCTAAGCCTTGCGAAATCTTCGCGACTGATTTATATGGTCCTCTCCCAAAGTCTAAAAGAGGTAACCGATATATTTTGGTGACCATGGATGTTTTTAGCAAATACACCATGTTACATCCAATTCAGAAGGCAAACGCAAAGTATTGTGCGAAGAGAATTAGAGATAGCGTAATTCCGGAAGCAGGCAAACCGGAATTCCTTTTATCAGATCGTGGACCTCAATTCACATCTTTAGAATTTCGAACCATCATGAATAATCTTGGGATTAGACAATTGTTTTGTTCTATTAGACATCCAGAGAGCAATCCAGCGGAACGCGTGATGGCTGAGATAGCAAAAATTTGCCGCCTCTATTGTCCAAATGAGCATTGGAAATGGATGGATGTTCTTTCTTTAGCATCCGAATCCATCAACTCTACGATTCATGAGAGTACTGGACAGATTCCCATGTTGCTTCATCATGGAATTAAACCAACACGATTATGGGATCGAATCATCTCTATTCCACCTGAGATTGAACCAAGTCGTCAGATGAGGGAAACTCTAGCTTTAGACAAGTTAAGAAGTCAAGCTGAGAAGAGAGAGCGCAGAGTGAGAGGAAAGCGTTTTCGCAGACCCTTGCGCGTAGGAACTCTTGTTTTAGTGAAAAGACCTACACCCTCTGACGTGCAAAATCGAGTGTACTCGAAATTTGCAAGCCTTTACGCTGGACCCTATCGTATTGTGGAAGTAAACAATAATGGAAGCTATGAAGTAGCTAATACACGAACTGGTAACATCGTGGGAACTTATAATGCATCGAATTTGAAGATCTATTATTCAAGAACCAGATAATTTAATGTGTAGATAGGAAAAATAAAAAAAATTCAATTTTTATTTTTTGCTAGGTGTGGGGTGGATGTGCCCAAATCTAGGAATGGGTATTCCAAGTTTCAGACACCTAGATATCAAGGGAAAGGCTGTAGCCGCTTTTGAAAGTTCAGATATTTGAATATCGCGCTACATTGCTTCTCGAAGCATTTCGAAGGATTTTACCGATAGTTGTATGTCAAGTGACGTAGCGAGTAACAGCAGAGGTGGAGGCTATTTATTGATTAAATAGTTAACTATGGAGTAGAGACTTGAGACTGGGATCAGATTACTGGCACGGCCAAATGAAAGAGAATGCAATTAGTATCAAGTAAATCGGACCAGGGATTCAAGAGATATGAGGATTTCTAGATCTCAGGCGATGACGCGTGACCCTGACCGTTTTTGTATAAAAGCCAGCTGGAGCAGGCATAGGTAGCTCACTTCAACACAAGCACTTGCAGAGCAAGTTGCGTCTACGCTGAGCCAAGGCACATGGTTGCCGTATCTACGCAGAAGTTCTTTTCAAATCGTGATAGTCACGAGAAGTGCTGCGCAAACGAGTTGGAACTTAGTAAGTTTCTGGTGAGGAGAATCACTGAGGTGATTGATTTCTACAGACATTGGTGGAAATATTTATATTTCCAAAAGGACATATGCTAGACTCTGTCTAGAAAATAGTATTTTGTCACAGTCCAGTAGTAACTTAATACTTGGATGTTTAAATCCAATTTTAAGTCAGTTTTCATTTTTGTAACTATTTAACCACTTCGATCTGTCAGTACATTGAAGACTAGTCTATAACGGTGGCGTTCATTAGTCTACGCAAGGGAAACTGCAAGTTGTCTAGCGCATGGCAGATGGTGATATTAATAAACCATGCCCAGGGAACGATCTTCAGAACAGCCGTTAATTGCTTAGACTGTCAATGTTTTTCTTGTACTGATGAGATTACAGTGAGTTACGTTACAACTGACACATTTAAGAAGAGATCACTTAGATCTGACCCTATTTCAACAAACTGTTATGGCTTTGTTAGAAGCACATATTAAAATGGAACCACAGTTTATTCAAACGTCGAAAGATACTACCACTATGTCTGACTAGACGATTTGTGGGTCTACAATGGCGGCCGATACAAGGATTATACGTGCTTGTCCGCTAGGGCATGTCTATGGATAAATCTGGTACAGACCAGGTTTACTACACTTCAAGACCATCAAGAAATGTAAGCCACATTTGAATTATATTATGCTTAGCTAATTGGAACGAACTATTTTTCTGCAGATGACCAACACATTTTTTTCGTCGTATTTAAAGCTTGCAATGATTTACGCAAGACTTGTTAGAGTTATTCTGAGCATTTTCAGCACTCAGAACAGTTTAGGATCGATGACCGAGCATTTCGAGCATTTATTTGAATTTTTCATATTTTTGGGAAATCACGGTAATCAGCCGATGTAACTGTAAAAGTTAAATTTATTTTTGTTGAGGAATGGATATTTTTTTCCATATTCGAAGGTTCGAACATGTGGATTCTCACATAATGAGATGATAATGAAACATATTTGAAATAATAATAATAATAATCCACTAATAATAATAATAATAATTTTTATAATTTTTCTAAATAATTCTTGGATATTATATTTTATAATAATCATATGTATTGAGAAAGAGCCTATGAAGTAGTTTAAACATGTCTAGTTTGGAACAGGAGATTTTCCGAAGGAGAGTGGTTAGCGCAAGCCCGCATTCAACCAACATTTCAGTTCTGGTTGAACAGTTGATATTTGCATTGATCAAAGTATATGTTTCAGATAACACGGAGAGGCATGAAACGGGAAGCAATTGATATTTGTATCAAATAGGATATTTTTGTATTTATATAAAATCATGACGTAAATACACTTCGAAAGTGAAATAAAGCTTTTCATAAGTATGGTAAAGTCACGGGTTGAACTGAATGGTAAAATAAAATAAACTTGTAAGTTTATTAATCTTCCAGTGTTGAGAACAAGCTGAGGCTTGATTTATTGTATAAATTTTGGGAAGAAAATTTATATGTGTGGAGTAGTTGAAATGCCATTCCCAGGTGCGCATGTTAAGTCGCAGGAATGAAGGTTTTTTTCGAGCATCAATCAAATAGCAGGTTCGATGGCTCAGGTTTATAGTAGGAGTATTGGAGCCACACATTTCGTCGTATGAATAACCCGAAGGTTATTTCTTTGAAACCATCAGTTCTTATTTCAACCTTGTTTACGAATTCCATTTAGACTTTGATTTTGCTAGAACCCGGATTTGTCATGATAGTAGTTTATTCTTCTTCAGAGGAAGACCTTTGCCGTTGTTGTTATTGTAATATTGTGTTCTTACACAAATAGTAGAATGGGCCACTGCCAATTTAAAATAATTCTTTAACCACGAATAATTTAAAGGATATTTTCAATCCTAGTGCCATGAACTAAATGAATTCATTATTAAAACTACAATTCTAATTTCCGCATTCTGTCGAAGAATTGCAAGTTGTGAAAATTGCTAAAAATGGCCATAAATATAAATATTTTTATAATAATGATTCCAAGTGGATAATTGAATAGTTGAATGGTTCAACCATTTATTGATCAAGTTAATGATTCAGAAAACATGTATTTTGTTTGGAACTTGAAGTTCATAATCGAGTCACTTCTCGAATGTTTAATGTCAGAAGAACGATTAATTGTTGTTGTGCTTCGCACAAGTTCTTCGATGCTATGCTCAAAGGTCAAATACTTTTCAGATGTTATTTATATGTGTTAATAATTTGTATTGCTTCAATGATGATAATATTTTCAACGATATATTTTTGAAAACTGGAAAACAAGTGAAAGTTTAAGAATTCTATAAACATTTATTCTACGAGTGTTAATATCATGTAAATAGTCAGACAGTGATCTACGTTATTTCCAGTATGGACAATTAATTTTGAACTGGAATTAAATATTAATAATTTTGGAACACAGTCCACAGGACTATTAATCGGACTTGTGTTTTCAAAAAGATTGTCAAATGTGTTTGGAAAATTTCTGTATATTGTGTGTAAATAAGAGTGTGGATCGCCACACGTGGATGCTGCTGCTTTTAGCATCTTTGCAGTCAGATTTTAACTTTAAAATAAACTGAGATAATTTTACCAGATGTGTTTCTCCCAATTAAATCTCCTTCTATCCTTATTGTTGCATTGAGCCAAAAATCAGTAAAGCATTTTTTAATTTGATGTCGTTTTTGCGATTTGCTTTAACCCATCTGGCGCTCCGGGATATTTTGACTCTCGTGCTGACTGATTATTGGTAAAATGCATATGTGGTCGTGCGGACTCCGGTCTAAACGGGCACATAAAATAAGATAGAGAGAGAAATGGCTTCGAACGTGGGTCCCGATTTAGACATGGTCAATCGCATGCCGATTTGAAATTGTGATAATTTTGATAGAAATATTTTGGGAGTTGAGAGATGTCTGGTTTGGATGAATAAATTAGTAGGAAACCCAATTAGTGGGGAAAATTAAAAATTTAACTTGGTTAATAATTAGAATGGGTTTGATTATTTTGATAATGGCTTAACCATTAGGGCGTCAAGTAAATTCAGTAGGAAACGTTCGATGACTGGATATACACATTATTAGAATCCAGGTGGAGGATATTTGAGAACTTGCATATTTTTCTTGTGATATTATGGTAAATGTAATTCGTAAAAGTAGAGAATTTTGTTTTTCCATCACGTCGACATTAGGACAAATCTCATTTTATTATAGTGTTCCAATTAGCTATTCATATTTCTTGTTCTAGTTATAAGCTTGTGTTTGCCACTGTTGTATACCCCTAAGTTTTGAATAATAATTGAAATTATGGAAGAAATGATGAGAATGATGAGGAGTTTGGAGGAGAGTTCAAAAGAGGCTGGACTGCGTGTAGCAGCCATTATGAAAGAAAATACTGAGGCTTTGGAAAAGAAACTTAAAGAAAATTCTGATTCTTTAGAAAGCAGGTTAAAAGATAACTTGAAAGAAAATTCTGATTCTTTAGAAAATAAACTTAAAGAAAATTCTGAGTCTTTAGAAAATAAACTTAAAGAAAGTTTGGATGATAAACTTAAAGAAAATTCTGATTCTTTGGAAAATAAACTTAAAGAAAATTCTGATTCTTTGGAAAATAAACTTAAAGAAAATTCTGATTCTTTAGAAAACAGGTTAAAAGGTAATTTGAAAGAAAATTTAAACAGTAAATTTAATTCAATGGAAAGCAAATTTAAAGAGAATTCTGAAATTTTGAAAATGACACTTGAAAGTAAAATGAATAAATTATGCGAAAAAACACATGAGCTCGAAACTTCATTAGCTACTAACGCAAGTTTAATGGACGATAAATTTCGCGATGCCGATCTTCGATCCCAAAGCTTAGCTGATAGGATCGAACATGGTCTTAGGAAAGTTGGTGAAGACATGGTCAACCTGGAAGTCCGAGTGAAGAAGGAGAGTAACGAGATGGGGATTCTAGTTGTTCAACGTTTAACGGAACAATTCAAGGAACTTGTCATGGGAGAAATAAGAGAAGGTGTGATTAGTGAGTTGCAAACTGAAATCAAAACCACAGTTGTCAATGAAATTAAAGACACACTCAAGCTGGAGAATCAAGAAGGAATCAAGGAGATTAGGGAATCTTTGTCATCCCACATTGAAGTAATTGCCAAGGATATCCAAGCAACTCAGAAGGATATATCAGATATGACAGGGTCATTGAAAAGTCATGAGGCTGTGATGAACCAGATATCCACTGATGTCAGGGAAAATTGTAAAGAAACTGAAGCAATTAAGAAGATGGCAGAAGAAAACCAGAAGGAACTTGAGGCTATGAAAACTCAAATCAAGGATGAGAAACAGTCTGATCATCTGTTTAAAATGCCAAATGTAAGGGGAAAGGAACAGATACAGATAAATCTAGGAGGAGCTAGAGAGACTGATAGACAGGATGAGGTCAGGACAGTATTTCAATCCAACCCCATAACTGTATTTAAGAATATAGAGGATAAGCCTTCTAAATTTTCAGGGCGAGATTCTGTAACACCCGTGGAATTTTTGAGAGAAGCAGGTGATTACCTGAAAGATTCTAATATCCCTAAAGAAAGACAGATCCGAGTGATAGGGAAGTTCTTGGAAGGTCCTGCACTTTTGTGGTTTAGAGCATTTAGATCCACTCTAACCACTTTTGAGGAGTTTTCTCGTGGACTATTGAAGAAGTTTTGGTCCCCTGAAACCCAACAGCAAGTCAGAGCAGAGTTATATTCGAAGAGATTCTCGACGTCACAACCCACTCGATACTCTACGTACTTTTCTGGACAGCTGTCTAAACTCCAACATTTAGATCCGCCAATGCCAGATAACGAGTTGATTACTGCATTGATACGTCAATTTCCAGCAGACGTCCAGAGGACTTTGATCGCTGCTGATATCTATAATATGGAACAATTTGATGAAGTATTACAGAAGCTGGATCATACAAACGCACAATTCTTCCATCAGAAGGGAGTAAAGAATAACAACGCTGTGTATGCTGTTATGGCTGATAGTTATTCTCAAACACCTCGAGAGATTCGAGAGGAGCGAGAAGAGAAATCGCCGAGGGAAGATTCCAATAAGAGAGGATGGAACCAATACAGTAACAGATACAGTTACAAACCATATGCGAGACCGGATGGTGGTAATCGATACAATACTCGATGGAGAAGACCACGAGATACTCAAGGAAGGTACCAGGAAAGAAGATCCTATGGTAGAAATAACTACAACAACAGAGGGAATGTAGATACTCGTCAGTCCAATGAAGAGTTCAACAAGGACACGAGGAAAAATTTGGAAGCAAGACACCAAGATAACTTGCAATTTGTGGAGCAGAGGCCCAATGATCCAGGTCCATCGGGAACAAAACAATCCCGGGGGAATGGTAATGAAAAAAAAAACTTCGAATTCACAGTAGAAGATAGAATTTTGAATACTTTCACTTCCAGAATTATTAAATGGCAAGCAGAGGATGATGATTTAATTCAACAGAATGACGAACGAAAAGAAATGGGTACCAGAATTAGAATGCCAATTATATCATGCGAAGTATTTGGTATGCCTGTCGATACTTTGATCGATACTGGGGCTATGCTTTGTCTGGTGAGTGAGAAGCTTTATATTCTGTGGAAGCTCAAAGAGAATTTAGAGGAAATTCCAGTATCAGGAATTAAGATCCAAGGAATAATACCCAATAAAATATCTCTGTGTAAAACTCAATTATACTTATGTATTACGATTGGAGGACATGATTTCCGACATGTATTTGTTGTAATGAAGGACATGGCTTTTGACATGATATTGGGAGCAGATTTCATTCAGAAATATCAAGCAGTGATAGATATGAAGACAGAGACGATCAAATTCAAGAATACCGAAGAGATTAACTTCGAGGGAAAAGAAGAGGAAGACATCGAGGGAGATGCTCAATGGTCTCTAATTTTTCATGAAGCTGAAGGAAGAGAAGTCTACACTGAGAAGGAGTCCCCAGAGTTAGGGAAGATTTTGGAAGAGTATCAAGATATTTTTGACATTAAGCCTGGTGAAATTAAGGATTTTGAATATCATATTCGTGTAAATGATGATGCACCTTTTCATGCTAAATTGTATCCAGTAGCAGAAAAGCATCGGGAAAGAGTAAAAGTGCTTATCGAGGAAATGGAAAGTAACAATGTGATTGAAAAGTATACTACATCTTATGTCAATCCATTAGCAGTAGTGTCTAAGCAAGATGGAAGTCTGAGGCTATGTTTAGACGCGCGAAATTTGAATTCAAGATTACTGCCAGAGTATGACAGACCACCAATCATTAGGGAACTGTTAAGGAAATTCCAAGGCAAGGTCTGGTTCTCTAATATTGATCTCACTTCGTCCTACCATCATATTAGGCTTAGTGAAGATTCTAAGAAGTTTACAGGATTTATGTTTGACCAGCAGACATATGTATTCCGCCGTCTACCATTTGGAGTCAAAACATCTGGATCCGTTTTGATCAGAGCCCTGGAACAAAATTTGAGTCCTGAGGTAAAAGAGATAGCAATTCGTTATATTGATGATATCTTAATTGCATCTGAGACTAAGGAGGAACATTTGCTACATCTTCAAATGTTATTCGCAGATTTGAGAAAAGCGAACTTCAAAGTAAACCTTCGAAAATGTCAGTTCTTTCGAAAGGAAATAAAATTTTTGGGTCACATTTTGGATGGAGAAGGATACCGTCCCAATGAAACGAAGATACAAGCAATTGCAAATTTCCCTAGACCTACTAGAGTGAAGAATGTCCGCAGTTTTCTCGGGACATGCCAATTCTTTGCAGGGCATTGTCCGAACTTCACAAAGACAGTTGCGCCATTGCAGGAGTTGTTAAAGAAAGGAAATAAATGGAAATGGGATAAAGATTGTGAACAATCATTTCAAGATGCCAAGAGGTTATTGGTAAACAGTGTGAAATTGGAGTATCCTGACTTTACCAAGAATTTCATCATAGAATCTGATGCATCCACCGTAGGGATTGGAGCTATTCTACTTCAAGAGGATGAAGACCACAAGAGACATTACCTGGCGTTCATTAGCAGGAAACTTCGTCCATCAGAGAGGAATTATTACACCACAGAGTTAGAAGCACTTGCAGTAATATTCGCTTTGGAGTCGTGGAAGAAAATGTTAATTGGACATTCAGTCATTGTGAGGACTGATCACCACGCATTGGAGTTTATTTTGAGAACAAACTTTGCCAGCGATAGAATAACTAGATGGTCACTTTTTATTCAGCAATTCAACCTAGTTATTAAACACACTCCTGGAAAGTTGAACGTTGGAGCTGATTTGTTGAGTAGAGCAGTGGAGTCTACATCTAAGGTTTTTCAAGTTAACCTGACGCAGGAAGATGAAGATACCTTGAGAAGGTTAAGGTTATTGCATTTATCCCAGAGGAGAGACCGACGTCTTAGGAACATTTTTCGTTTTCTACAGGGAAACATGGATCCCAATGATGATGATTTTGTGGAAACTGAAAGAATTTCAAGAGATTTTATGATGTTAGATGGTTTAATCTACAAGTTTGCAGATCCCGACCATACGAAGCTGAGGGTAGTGATACCTCCACGATTGCAAAAACCCATTATCTGGATGGCACATCGAATCGCAGGTCATGCTGGAGTAGATAAGACAGTCAACATGATTCAAGAGAAATTTTCGTGGGAGCGAATGCGACAAACTGTCAGAAACACTATTCGAGAATGCGACTTATGCCAAAGGAGTAAACATAATTCTAGATTGTTGAGAGAATTACCAAGGCCTATCATTCCTTCTAAGCCTTGCGAAATCTTCGCGACTGATTTATATGGTCCTCTCCCAAAGTCTAAAAGAGGTAACCGATATATTTTGGTGACCATGGATGTTTTTAGCAAATACACCATGTTACATCCAATTCAGAAGGCAAACGCAAAGTATTGTGCGAAGAGAATTAGAGATAGCGTAATTCCGGAAGCAGGCAAACCGGAATTCCTTTTATCAGATCGTGGACCTCAATTCACATCTTTAGAATTTCGAACCATCATGAATAATCTTGGGATTAGACAATTGTTTTGTTCTATTAGACATCCAGAGAGCAATCCAGCGGAACGCGTGATGGCTGAGATAGCAAAATTTTGCCGCCTCTATTGTCCAAATGAGCATTGGAAATGGATGGATGTTCTTTCTTTAGCATCCGAATCCATCAACTCTACGATTCATGAGAGTACTGGACAGATTCCCATGTTGCTTCATCATGGAATTAAACCAACACGATTATGGGATCGAATCATCTCTATTCCACCTGAGATTGAACCAAGTCGTCAGATGAGGGAAACTCTAGCTTTAGACAAGTTAAGAAGTCAAGCTGAGAAGAGAGAGCGCAGAGTGAGAGGAAAGCGTTTTCGCAGACCCTTGCGCGTAGGAACTCTTGTTTTAGTGAAAAGACCTACACCCTCTGACGTGCAAAATCGAGTGTACTCGAAATTTGCAAGCCTTTACGCTGGACCCTATCGTATTGTGGAAGTAAACAATAATGGAAGCTATGAAGTAGCTAATACACGAACTGGTAACATCGTGGGAACTTATAATGCATCGAATTTGAAGATCTATTATTCAAGAACCAGATAATTTAATGTGTAGATAGGAAAAATAAAAAAAATTCAATTTTTATTTTTTGCTAGGTGTGGGGTGGATGTGCCCAAATCTAGGAATGGGTATTCCAAGTTTCAGACACCTAGATATCAAGGGAAAGGCTGTAGCCGCTTTTGAAAGTTCAGATATTTGAATATCGCGCTACATTGCTTCTCGAAGCATTTCGAAGGATTTTACCGATAGTTGTATGTCAAGTGACGTAGCGAGTAACAGCAGAGGTGGAGGCTATTTATTGATTAAATAGTTAACTATGGAGTAGAGACTTGAGACTGGGATCAGATTACTGGCACGGCCAAATGAAAGAGAATGCAATTAGTATCAAGTAAATCGGACCAGGGATTCAAGAGATATGAGGATTTCTAGATCTCAGGCGATGACGCGTGACCCTGACCGTTTTTGTATAAAAGCCAGCTGGAGCAGGCATAGGTAGCTCACTTCAACACAAGCACTTGCAGAGCAAGTTGCGTCTACGCTGAGCCAAGGCACATGGTTGCCGTATCTACGCAGAAGTTCTTTTCAAATCGTGATAGTCACGAGAAGTGCTGCGCAAACGAGTTGGAACTTAGTAAGTTTCTGGTGAGGAGAATCACTGAGGTGATTGATTTCTACAGACATTGGTGGAAATATTTATATTTCCAAAAGGACATATGCTAGACTCTGTCTAGAAAATAGTATTTTGTCACAGTCCAGTAGTAACTTAATACTTGGATGTTTAAATCCAATTTTAAGTCAGTTTTCATTTTTGTAACTATTTAACCACTTCGATCTGTCAGTACATTGAAGACTAGTCTATAACGGTGGCGTTCATTAGTCTACGCAAGGGAAACTGCAAGTTGTCTAGCGCATGGCAGATGGTGATATTAATAAACCATGCCCAGGGAACGATCTTCAGAACAGCCGTTAATTGCTTAGACTGTCAATGTTTTTCTTGTACTGATGAGATTACAGTGAGTTACGTTACAACTGACACATTTAAGAAGAGATCACTTAGATCTGACCCTATTTCAACAAACTGTTATGGCTTTGTTAGAAGCACATATTAAAATGGAACCACAGTTTATTCAAACGTCGAAAGATACTACCACTATGTCTGACTAGACGATTTGTGGGTCTACAATGGCGGCCGATACAAGGATTATACGTGCTTGTCCGCTAGGGCATGTCTATGGATAAATCTGGTACAGACCAGGTTTACTACACTTCAAGACCATCAAGAAATGTAAGCCACATTTGAATTATATTATGCTTAGCTAATTGGAACGAACTATTTTTCTGCAGATGACCAACACATTTTTTTCGTCGTATTTAAAGCTTGCAATGATTTACGCAAGACTTGTTAGAGTTATTCTGAGCATTTTCAGCACTCAGAACAGTTTAGGATCGATGACCGAGCATTTCGAGCATTTATTTGAATTTTTCATATTTTTGGGAAATCACGGTAATCAGCCGATGTAACTGTAAAAGTTAAATTTATTTTTGTTGAGGAATGGATATTTTTTTCCATATTCGAAGGTTCGAACATGTGGATTCTCACATAATGAGATGATAATGAAACATATTTGAAATAATAATAATAATAATCCACTAATAATAATAATAATAATTTTTATAATTTTTCTAAATAATTCTTGGATATTATATTTTATAATAATCATATGTATTGAGAAAGAGCCTATGAAGTAGTTTAAACATGTCTAGTTTGGAACAGGAGATTTTCCGAAGGAGAGTGGTTAGCGCAAGCCCGCATTCAACCAACATTTCAGTTCTGGTTGAACAGTTGATATTTGCATTGATCAAAGTATATGTTTCAGATAACACGGAGAGGCATGAAACGGGAAGCAATTGATATTTGTATCAAATAGGATATTTTTGTATTTATATAAAATCATGACGTAAATACACTTCGAAAGTGAAATAAAGCTTTTCATAAGTATGGTAAAGTCACGGGTTGAACTGAATGGTAAAATAAAATAAACTTGTAAGTTTATTAATCTTCCAGTGTTGAGAACAAGCTGAGGCTTGATTTATTGTATAAATTTTGGGAAGAAAATTTATATGTGTGGAGTAGTTGAAATGCCATTCCCAGGTGCGCATGTTAAGTCGCAGGAATGAAGGTTTTTTTCGAGCATCAATCAAATAGCAGGTTCGATGGCTCAGGTTTATAGTAGGAGTATTGGAGCCACACATTTCGTCGTATGAATAACCCGAAGGTTATTTCTTTGAAACCATCAGTTCTTATTTCAACCTTGTTTACGAATTCCATTTAGACTTTGATTTTGCTAGAACCCGGATTTGTCATGATAGTAGTTTATTCTTCTTCAGAGGAAGACCTTTGCCGTTGTTGTTATTGTAATATTGTGTTCTTACACAAATAGTAGAATGGGCCACTGCCAATTTAAAATAATTCTTTAACCACGAATAATTTAAAGGATATTTTCAATCCTAGTGCCATGAACTAAATGAATTCATTATTAAAACTACAATTCTAATTTCCGCATTCTGTCGAAGAATTGCAAGTTGTGAAAATTGCTAAAAATGGCCATAAATATAAATATTTTTATAATAATGATTCCAAGTGGATAATTGAATAGTTGAATGGTTCAACCATTTATTGATCAAGTTAATGATTCAGAAAACATGTATTTTGTTTGGAACTTGAAGTTCATAATCGAGTCACTTCTCGAATGTTTAATGTCAGAAGAACGATTAATTGTTGTTGTGCTTCGCACAAGTTCTTCGATGCTATGCTCAAAGGTCAAATACTTTTCAGATGTTATTTATATGTGTTAATAATTTGTATTGCTTCAATGATGATAATATTTTCAACGATATATTTTTGAAAACTGGAAAACAAGTGAAAGTTTAAGAATTCTATAAACATTTATTCTACGAGTGTTAATATCATGTAAATAGTCAGACAGTGATCTACGTTATTTCCAGTATGGACAATTAATTTTGAACTGGAATTAAATATTAATAATTTTGGAACACAGTCCACAGGACTATTAATCGGACTTGTGTTTTCAAAAAGATTGTCAAATGTGTTTGGAAAATTTCTGTATATTGTGTGTAAATAAGAGTGTGGATCGCCACACGTGGATGATGCTGCTTTTAGCATCTTTGCAGTCAGATTTTAACTTTAAAATAAACTGAGATAATTTTACCAGATGTGTTTCTCCCAATTAAATCTCCTTCTATCCTTATTGTTGCATTGAGCCAAAAATCAGTAAAGCATTTTTTAATTTGATGTCGTTTTTGCGATTTGCTTTAACCCATCTGGCGCTCCGGGATATTTTGACTCTCGTGCTGACTGATTATTGGTAAAATGCATATGTGGTCGTGCGGCCTCCGGTCTAAACGGGCACAGTACGAGCTATTAGTAGCTAAATCAGTGGTCTAGGAAGCAATGGAACTATCAGCTGAACTAAGTAGGTTGATGATAGCTATAGGAGGTAGGAGCTTCATATCCGAGAACCGTGCATTGTGATAATAATAATAATTCACAGTGGACCTTTGCTTTGGTGAATTTTGGAAACGGTGTGTAAATTATCCTCCTAGCAAGATGAACCAACTGATCAAGAAGACTGATATCAAGGACCACAGCAGCATCAGGATGTATGAGAGATAAGTAAATATTGTATGGGGCATGTTTGCCATAGCGTATCCCATCATGGGGATCGGATAAGTTTATCTCGATCATAAGCAATTATGATAAAAATAGATATTTTAGGCATAGCAGGCATGTTTTGTGTAGATTTGTGTGTTTATCAGTAATGATTATTTTTGTGTGTTTTATAACGTAATTAGTCTATGAGCATCAAAATTTTTGTTTAAATACGTTTTGTTTTGAGAGTGTCAGTAATCTTGTTGAATGCACAGTTAAGGGAATAATTGGTTTGATAGTGCCTATGCACGATATGAACGTAAAAGCTAATATGGGGAAGACAGCTCGATATTGTGACAAGACTAGTAATGACACTGAAATTATGTGAATAATAAGTATGGTAATTGATAATCACACTAAGGTAAAGGAAGGTAGGACAAAATGGCTGGATGATAAGGTAATATTCAGAAAAGGTTGAGAGTTGATCCTGGGTTGAGCAGAAATTAATAACGGAGGTGGTATTCCCGTGTTATACGACGATATAAATGGTAAGTGAAATTAATAACGGAGGTGGTATTCCCGTGTTCTACGATGATATAAATGGTAAGTGAAATTAATAACGGAGGTGGTATTCCCGTGTTCTACGATGATATAAATGGTAAGTGAAATGATTGAGTTCATTGTCTGATGAGAGTGCGCTTTAGCTCCGTCGGAAAAGTAATTGTACAGCTCGAACCCCAGGTAGTTAAAAGAGAGTTTTAGGAAGCAGGTATAGGAGTGCGGCCAGCCGTCTGAATTCTAAAACTAGCGGTGAAGGTTATTGCCTGCCCAGCTGGTTGGTGTGGTGAGAGTGTCTGTCACAAGGTCGAGGATGTTATTGTATTCTATGAGGGAAGGTAGTCCGGCTTCCCAGGGATTCTTCTTTTGTGCCGCTTTAGGAAGCAACGTCTTGTATTGTCATTATTTTGAGTGCATTCATTATAGTTGTTTGTTTATTAATAGTCGCGGGGCACCGGCCGCCGAAGTATTTATTTGATGCTTCATGTATGTTGACTTGGTCATGTTACCATAATTAACAGAGTCATGGCTCTGAGAGAATTAATTGTTTTTAAGTTAGAAGTGCACACATGCCTGTGACCTAGAATAAATCTATTGCCTTCATTGTCTGACTCTTGTGAGGAAAGATGATGATTGTACGAGAAAACATGTCCGAGCTCCCAGAAACCAATTTTGCAAGTTATAAACATGAGTGCGCATATTTGTTGTGATAGAATGGCTGGGTTATTTAGGCCATAGTTGATGAACTAAGTCTTTTGACGTTAATATTTGGACTTGAAGCAGTGGACTGCAATGAAATAGATTATTTTTCTTTTCCTGGTTTCAGCCAGTGTGATAATTTATTTTTGCATTTTTTTGATGTTGATGATTAGAGTAATTTAAGGGAGTTTATTTTGTTTTTTATTGTCTATGGATGGGAGAAATGGGAGATGATGTTTTTGTGAATAAAATTATTTTATATTAGGAGTTCTCTGACATACTGATTTTAAGTTAAGCCTCCTGTGATCCTCGACGATATTCCTAGGATGTTTAGAATAAGTTAGAGCCACACCGAACAGACCACTCCCCGAGCTAGAGTCGGCATCCTGGAAGAACACTGAAGGGTAAATATGGATTGGTTGATAACGTAGTAGTTATTCATGTCCATATTAGATTTCTTTTATTAATTAGTGGATCACAGTGATGGAGATTGTCAGAGAGTAGCTATCCGGAGCCTACTGAAGTGTGCATGCCGCGTCGAGGTTGTGATATAACATGGTGACCCATGTCGGTCTTTAGCCAAGAGGGAGAGCATTGAGCTCGCATTATCAAACCTTGAGGACATGTAAACAGATGTAGGGTGTCCCCTTATTATGGTGAGGCCCAAGTGGGCATTCGACAGTACAACCGAGACCTTGGATGGTTGCTGCGATGTCTTACGAGGTGGTCGTACACCATATCATGTCGCCCTGTAGTGTGGCCAAATTAACAGTAATTCAGGGGAAAGTAAAGCCAGGAGTTTGTTTAAAATAAATAGTCGAAAATGCTGAGTTTATTTTGCATATTGAGGTAGAAGCAGTGTTATCGTGGCGCCCTATAATTGAATAATTAGTAGCAAACTCCAAATGTATGTTGTAGGACGGCGTGAACCGTGAAACGTCATGTCAATACTTTATTGACAGGACTGGGAAGTTAAAATTAACGCAGAAGGGTAAACTGAAAATTTATTCATAAAAGCAGACATCAAATAGGCAGCTCTTCAAGCAAATAAAAGTAATTAATGGGAATAACGTAGATTGGGATTAAGCGACTCATTTTATGATTGCAAAAGGTGGGTGCGTGAGGCTTCATGCCCCAGTCTTCTCAAATAAGTGTTATATTTTGTGCTATGGCTTCAGTGGAAGAAATTCGAGCTATAATTGAGAGTTCAGTAGCTAGAACAATGGAGCAGTTCGAACACTTTAAGAGGGAGTGTAGAGAACAGAGTGAAATAAACAATGCACGTATCTCAGAGCAGATAGCGGAACAGAGCGAAATAAACAATGCACGTATCTCAGAACAGATAGCGGAGCACAGTAGGATAAATAATGCACTACTCGCGGAACAAAGTACAATTACTAATACACAGCTAACGAAACAAATTGCAGAACAGGGTAGGCTGAATAATGAAGCATTAAAAGAGGAATAAACGGATAAACTAGCAGAGCAGATAGCTAAGATCACACTTGAGACTACCGCACATTTAGGACAGATGGAGATGAACTTAAGGCAATCAATAGCGTTCAGTGAAGAAAAGACGGCAGCGAAACTCATACAACTGGAAGAAATATGTAATGCCAATACAGAAGGGATAAAGTTAGAACAGTTAGCAATCCAGGCTACAATAAAAGGAGTAGACAGTGAGGTGAAGTCTGCGACAAAGCAATTACACAGCTTAGAAGGGGAGATGATAGAGATCAGAACGGAAATAGACAAGGCAGCTTTGACTTCAGCAGAACGATGGAGTATTCAAGAGAATGAGAATGACGCACTTAAAGAGAGCATTCGTGAAAGTAATGAACTGATAGGAGGCAGGCTCGATCAGCTGGAAAGTGATAAGAAGGATGGAAAGAGAAAGGAGGAAGATAGATATGAGGCAATAAGAGCAGAAATAAACAAGACATGCCAACAAATTGGAATTGACGGGAAAGAGGATAGAAAGAAACTCATAGAACAAATGGAAGAGAACCAGAAAAGGATAAAGGAGGTCGAACTGCAGTTACTAGGAAAGATAGAGGGACAAGAACAGAAGATCCTAAAGACAGAAATACAGTCTTTACAACAGCAAGACATGCTTCTCGAACTAAAAGCTCATAATAGCAGTAAAGGGACAAGCGGTATGGTTAATAATTTCAACACAAGCCAGACTCAGGTAGAAGGAATGAATGAACTTAGTCCGGGCCGTGCAACCACAGGTAGCGAGAATAATGACGGTTTCCAAACATTTAGAGGACACGCCTCGACACCTCAACAGCCGACTGGCAATAATAATAATAATAACCCAACTACACAGTATGTCCAAATAATTAGAATGCAGGAGGATCGCCCACGCAAATTCAATAATGATGGTTCACAAACGCCGAAAGCTTTTTTAAAAGATTTAGAACACTACCTTACAGACAGTAACATTCCTGAGAATAAGGAACTCAGAGTAACAGAGAAATTACTTGCGGATAGCGTCTTGACTTGGTTCAGAAGTTTTCGCTACACTTTTGAAGACATGGACACTTTCAAACATGCATTTCTACGCCGTTATTGGAGCATGTCCATACAGCATAGTCTGAGAATGGAATTCTATAGCAGGAAGTATCACGCTTCACAGCCCACGCGTTATTCAGAATATTTCTCGGCTCAGCTACTCAGATTGAATGACATGGATATTTTACCACCGGACTCGGAACTGGTGATGACAATTGGTAAACAGCTTCCATTACCAGTACAACAGTTCTTAATTGCAGCAAACGTCTCGAGCGCACTACAAGCAGAGGAGGTTTTACGTCAATTGGATGAAACTTCGTTAAACACTCAGAATAGGCACGTCAGAGCGAGTGACAGCGCAGCGCTGGTACACCAAGCCGAGCTAGTCAAAACTAGAGAGCAGAGCACCAATACGAATGTTAGCCATAAGAGCGGAAACAACAACGGAAGGTCAGACTTGCCAAGAGAAGAGCAAATGAGATATGAACCAAGGAACGAAAGGAACTGGCAGCCGCAACAATACAGGAGAGATGAATGGAAAGGGCGTGGTCGCGAAGGTCCATATCATCATCGCAGATATGATAGGAGAGAAAATAGAACGTGGAACCGAGGACGAGATGAGAACCGAGGATACACGGAGGACAGTCGACGGGAATGGCAGAGCAGACACGAGGCATCACAACGGTATCTAGATGAGTTTCATCGCAGCCAAGAGACGGAAAAGATCGCTGGCGAAGGACGATGGAAAATCGCGAGAATCCAGATATGGAGATCACCGGAGCAGAAAGTGAGTTAGCGCAACAGCATCGCGAGAGTCAGAACGAGAAGAGGCAGACGGGGGCCATTAAAAAATGTACTAGAGGATGAAGGAGATAGTTTATTTTCACGCCAGATAAAACACAGTGGTTGGTAGCGAACATTGAGGAATGAGTCGCAACTCCTGATGATTTTACACGTGAAATTATTCAACCGGAACAACATTGTTTGAGGAAATTACCAGTCATCATTACGAGAATAGAAGGATTAAGAGTAAAAGGATTAGTGGACACTGGGGCACAGATATGTCTAGTATCAGAGGCATTAATTAAAGCTCTAAGCGAAAAACAGAGAATACCTACTGACCCGATTCTATTTTATGAACGGGTCGACAAGTAACGATATTATAAAGACTGCCATCTGCTGGTTAAAATTTAAACCGACTTAGATCTTGTGAAAAAGGAAGAAGTGCCCACTATGGAGAGTGTGATCTCAATCAAAGAGACTAAAAGTCAACAATATCGTCGTCCGATTTTGTTATATAGGAGAACTAGCAGGTACCCGCGGCTTCGCTCGCGATCAATACAATGGGGACGATGCATTATTGCTGATAATTGGTTTATTCTATTACAACATTCGCGGCTACAGGTGGGTAGATTAAATTTCTGAACATTCTGTTACATACAGTATATATATATGAGCAGCAAAGTGGGAATTTTATAGAGTTGTGAACACATATGAAAATTTTATTTTTGGTTTTGCCATCTTCTGCTGAGACATAACGATTTTGTTGTCCGGATACTCGCCAGCACGCCACATACAGTTGTCCATGGGAAAAAATGGTTTTGTCTAAACGTACACCTGGAATGGCAAATCTATCTGAATATGGGGAATTAAAGTATTTTTCTTTAAGCTATTCTGGGTATAATTTTGCCACACTTATTGATGATTTGAACGTCAACATGTCGCTATTAATAGACCTATAGTAAAATATCTCTCACCTTGGTCGCTGATGTACATTATGCAGTCACTTCCAGTGTTACATCCCAGGGATTGAAATTCTCCAACAACGCTTTTGCCTCACATGCCTCTCTAAGTAATTAAAATTCCCGATTGTTGTTGTTTGAGTCTTCAGTTTTTTGACTGGTTTGATGCAGCCCTCCATGCCTCGCTCTCCTGAGCTAATCGCTTCATCACTACATAGCTACCACACCCTACATCCGAGGCAATCTGTATAACCCTGGTCTACCCCTACAGTTCTTGTCCTTGACCCTCCCATCCATAACTAAGCTTGCTATTCCTGGGTGTCTTAATATGTGCCGTACCAACCTATCTCTTCTCTTCATTTGCAGTCGCCAGAAACATCTCTCCTCTCCCACTCGTTTTAATAGCTCTTCATTTGATACCCTATCTAACCATCTGATCATCATCATTCTCCCGTAACACCACATTTCATACGCTTCAATTCTCCTCTTTACTGCAGCACCATTAGTCCAAGTTTCACTTCCTTATAGTGACTCAAAAGCTTTCAAAAATGACATCCTAATACCTAAATGTACATTCGATGTCAAGAGGTTCCTTTTTGTGTAGAAATGCTTTCTTTGCCTGAGCCAACCTGCTTTTTATATCCTCTTTGCTTCGTCCATTACTGGTTATTTTGCTTCCTAAGTACCGGTAACAGAAGTCTCCTACTTCCCGTAGCGTTTCACCTGCCAATTTGATGTCCATAGAGGTTTCTCATTTATTTCTGCTGCATTCCAATAATTTTGTTTTACATTTATTGATTTTCATCATGAATTCATTCGTCAAGACGGAGTCCATCCATACCATGCAAAAACTCGTTCAAATCTTCTGGCGTATTAGCCAAGATGACGATGTCATCAGCAAATCTCAGAGATGAAATTATTTCTCCTTGAATCTTCAATCCGATTTAAATTGTTCTCCAATTTCCTGATTATTGTGTTTTTAGAGATCTTTGAAATGCGTTGCCCTCGCACATGGTGTAGATGCATTGTCAAAGGAAAACATTCCATGTTACGAACATGGTCCGCATAACCTGTACCGAAAGCCTATTCTGGACAGCAGTTCCTTGAACTCAGATTTGCCAACATTTTATTGTATCTTTCCATGTGGTATGTCTCTGTACCTCAATATACAGAAGAGTGCTTTAAAAATCATGTCTTGTGTAAATTTTGGAAAATGTAGTGCGTGTGTTTTTTGCCGGAGTGGATACTCGCTAGTAGAAATTATTTTTAGTAAAATAGACTGGTTCACAATTTGGTAAGTGCACATTGAGGTATATGACGGCGTGATGCCTTAAGTGTTAAGGAAACGGCAATAGCCGCCTCAGAGCTTCGTTGCTATTGAAATTATGACCAGACCGATATTTGTACTTAACTATACGGGATTTGTGAGCCCAGTGTTTATGAAATTGAACGTAGCTATATCGCTACCTTTATTTAATAGCCGCTACTGTAGTGTTTAAAAATTAAAGGTGGTATTAGAAGGCGCTTCCCCTATTTTTTTTTACCCCTGGCACTACAGCCCATGAAGGGCCTAGGCCTATCATGCGACCGCTTCCCAGCCATTTGGCCTGCAGATATTGTGGTGACGCGTGGTCAGTGCATATTGTCCCCTCAGCCGTTAATCTTGTTCTTCGTGACCGGCGCGCTGCCTCACAGCTACTCAATTGTCCTCACGAATCTGAGTTCAGCCCGTTGCAGCCCTCACGTCAGTGTCTAAAATCTCTGACGGAGCCGGGAATCGAACCCGGGGCCTCCGGACGGGAGGCAGGCGCGCTACACTGTTCTTATTGTGTTTATATATATCTTGAAAAAGATAATAAATGAATTGGCATTGCCTCCTAATGGGATATATAGAAAATCGGATGTCATACCTTGAGGTAGTGTTGCCATGGAAACGGACTTGCGATTAGTTCATCAATCAGAGCGAAGATAGTTTTCTGCGAATATCTTTGAAACTGTTGGTTTTAGAGCCTTAAAATGTAGTTTTCGGTGTCCCGTAGGGACATACCGGGTATTGTTTCTTGCATCGAGGGGAGTAAAATGAGCTTTGTCCGGTCTTTATGCGACAACTTCGATATTTTGTCCTGGTTGAGTATTTTTGGTGACTTTTCAGTTATGTTGCCTATTCCACGGGAACATTTATTTATTTCCGGACGAAAGGCAGCCTATATGTTATCCCATGGTATAAGCTGTCTCCATTTCAAATTTCATCAAAATCCGTCCAGCCGTTTTAGTGTCAAGAGGTAACAAACTAACACACACACTCACACTCACACACACACGGACACACGGACACACAGATTTTCACAATTATAATATATATATAGGGATATAGCCGAGATCCATGAGGATAAGGAGCCAAAAGATACTTATCCAATATGTCTTTAAAATCCCGATCTTATATTCTTCTTACGTTTCGTCCTTCGATGTTTCTGTACACTTTACTACGCTGGAAGAAAACACAGGTTTAAAAAGGATATGTATTTACAGCTGTCGTTGAGACCGTCTCAGGAGAAAGCTAAGTTCCTTGTTATTTAAAGTGCCAATACGCATGAAATATGTGTAACTTGAAGTTGGTTAGGAATACCTTGTCCCACTTCTTTCAGTGTTAACTTGTCCCTCTCTAGATTGGAGAACGCGTTCTTATATTACGTTATCTTGGTTATGTTTATGTTCTTCCCTTGTGTAGATGTACGTTTTGGGGGATCGTGTTTGTTTTGGGGTTAATCGTTTTGGGGGTTCTTGTTGTTAATTGCATTGTATTTTCTTTTGTCCCTTTTCCCCTACGCGCGTGTTACGTTTATTTTTGCTGGATAATTAAATGACTAGGAGCATGGGAAGCTGCTTCGGGCGTTACCTGGAGGTGATGATGTAATATGTATTTGTTTTGTTGATGATGATGATGCTGATGAAGCCACGATGGATGAATGCCGTGAGCTAATTAATTGTTGTATTGTGTTATTTATTTGTGTAATGGGTAAATGATTTAGGGCCTCGACATACTTCTGGTCATTTATTTATAAGCAGTGTCCTAATGTTAAGGGTGGGTTAAGATTAATTGCTTAAGTGGGCTCGACTGAACGCCTAGGGTCATGTCAGTTTGTTCTTGTTTTATTGCGTGGCTTCAGTCGAGAAACAACACGTGAACTCATTACGTTTATTAAATGAGACGTACGGTTACCCTTTCGAAATGATAGAATGTGTGTGCATTGTGCGTACCCGGGACTACAGTGCAACCTCATCTTATCTTTCGCAAGATAACCGAGTCTCGTACTTCTTCCGGAAAGGGGATTTATTCAGGAAGTAAACGAAGTCATTGATATTTACGTTTCCTTGGTGTGTTGCTATTCGGTTGAACTAGTCTCTGGTAAAGCGTTTTGATTTTAGTATTGTATGTCAAGTGTACCTGTAATCTTTCGTTGGAGTAATGTTTGGTTTGAATTTAATTGTATTGATGTGTGCTTAGGCTTGCGTTTGTTCTTGTAAGTGACATACTTGTTGAAGGGTAAGGTTTTTCTGTTCTGGGGTTTCGTGACTTCGTAACTTTCTAGAATATCTCTCCTAACTACGATTTGTAGTTAGCCTGTGGTGGGAAGAAAGATACTATTTTGCACTATTGTTAACTTATTTTATTGCTACCCCCGTTTAAATTGAGTTTAGCTTTGAACGATCTCCAGTCTAGAACGCGTTAGGCACCTCGGAATTATTCTCTTTACTACTCGGTTTATTTTTATGCTATTGTTTATTTGTTTTTGATAATATGTGTACCTTTATTCCAGACCCATCATCCCTCATTATATCATTTCATGCGCTACTCATGTCCCCTTTGTTATGTGTTTTGCTGTTATTAAACTTTGTTCAACCACCACTCGATAAGTGTAGTCATTGGATGGTCGGTGCTCCATCTAGTTCAGAATGTGTGAAAGAGTTCGATAAGGTCTCTAGGTCCGCGTCCTATAACATCTGCACGCCTCTCACCTACGATTCCAGTACCACAGGTCAAAATTAGAGGAGTAATTCCCGAAAAATCAGCTGTATGCAAATTTCAAGTGCAATTGGATCTAGAAATATTAGGACACACTTTCTCACACGTATTCATGGTGATGAACAAGATGAACGTAAATTTGATCCTGGGCACGGATTTCCTATACGAGCACCAAGCAGTGATTGATCTACGCAACAATGTAATTAAATTCAGAAACATGGAAGGATTATCAGCGGTGGAACTGAACATGAATAACCACGGCTTAGATAGAGATGCTGACATTTGGACGCTGGAGACGATTCCTGAGGAAGAAGAGAAAAATCAAGCAGATGAAGAGGACTCGAACACAGGACTCCTGGAGGAAAAGCAAGAATTGGAAGATGAGATGTGGTCCATGGCAGTAGAAGAAGATGGCAACAAAGACAGTTTTGAGGCACTTTTGAAGGAAAAATTAAGAGAGGCAAAGCTAAATGATGAAGAAAGAAATTGCTTGGCACAAATGCTATGTAAACATTCAGCAGTATTCAATACACTACCGGGAAAAATATTAAATTTCAAGTACGCTATGCAGGTGGATGACTGGACTCCATTCAAGAGCCGACTCTACCCAATTCCAGAAAAACAGCGTGCAGCAGTTAGAAAAATTATAAACGAAATGCTTAGAGGGGGCATAATTAAAAAAAAGCTCCAACTCCATATTTGAACGCCATATTAGCGGTGGCGAAACCCAATGGTTCTGTGAGACTACGTCTCGATGCTCGCACCCTCGATTCCAGATTAATTGATGAAACCGACCGTGCACCACTAATTAAGGATGCACTAAAGAAGTTCCACAAGAAGAAAATATATTCGTCTGTCGACCTTGCAAATAGCTACTGGCATATCGAGCTAGAAGAGAAATCACAGCTGTTAACTGGATTTCTATTCGATAATCAGAGTTTCACCTGGTGTCGCTTACCATTTGGAGTTAAGACAGCCGGATCTGCGCTAATCCGAGCGTTGGATCGAAATTTGACAGAAGAGGTGAAAGACATGACTGTCAGATATGTCTACGATATCTTACTAGCATCAGAAAGCAATGAGGAACACATGCAAAATCTAAGCAAGTTGTTAGAGAACCTAGAAAGGGCAAATTTCAAGATCAATCTAAAAAAATCACACTTCTTTCAGCACGAAATTTTATATTTAGGGCATATTGTTGATGGAGTGGGGATCAGACCCAACCCGTTGAAGATTGAAGCCATTAAAAATTTCCCTCGACCAACCAGAGTCAAGCACATAAGGATGTTCTTGGGGGAAACAAAAATTTCTTTCGTGAAAACTGTCCAGGATACACCGAAGTAGTAGCACCATTACAGGAGATGCTAAAAAAGAATAACCGTTGGTTTTGGAACGAAGAGTGTGAGAGATCATTTCTAGCTACGAAAGAATTACTATCAAATAGCATCAAACTGGGTTACCCAGATTTTTCGAAGAGATTCATAATTCAAGCAGATGCATCTTTAGTGGGCATCGGAGCAATGCTTTTCCAAGAAGACGCAGAGAGAACAGCAGGCCGTTCATACCTAGCATTTGTCAGCAGGAAGATAAGAAAACATGAGAAAAGTTACACCATCGCAGAGCTGGAGCTTCTGGCTATCATATACGCGTTACAACAATGGCGTCGTATTATCTATGGTTTCCCCATAACAATCCGCACTGATCACAAGGCGATGACTTTCTTATTTAAGACCACCATGGTAAGTGAACGCATCAACAGATGGGCTATCTATGCGCAGCAGTTTGATCTACAAATTGAGCATATATCAGGAAAATTGAATGTAATCCCGGATATTTTGAGCCGAAATCCAGAAGAGGAGGCACAGAAGGAGGAGATGTTAGTGCAACACATTGAGCTGACAAACGACGACCAAGACTTCTTACAAGAACTGAAGAGGTTACCGCAGGAACAGGAAAAGGAGCCATGGATGATGCAGATGATTAAATTCCTCAAGAGAGAGATAACACCTGATATCCCAGCATACCGAGAGATTGAAGCTCAAGCGAGAAGTTACTCATACTTCAATAATATGCTCCATAAACTTATAGATGAGGATCACGTCAAGTTACGGATATTGTTACCAGCTTCGTAACAGAGGAAATTAGTGTGGCATACTCATTATACGCTTGGTCACATAGGATTAGACAAGACACAAGCCACAATAGGTGAAGCTTTCACTTGGCCACGGATGAGGATCACTATACGCGATGTCCTGAAGACATGCGATATTTGCCAGCGTGCAAAACCCAATAACTTCCTCATGAGACAATACCCAAAGCCACTATTACCACAGAAACCATTAGAGCTCATTGCTACAGATTGCCTGGGCCCATTGCCGAAAGGACGTAGAGGAGTGCGACATGTCCTTGTGTGCGTGGATGTCTTCTCTAAGTTTGTTGTTTTATGCGCTATCCAGAAGACAACATCGAAACAGGTCCTAAGCCGAATCAAGAATCGAGTTATACCTATAATGGGAAAGCCTGAATTTATACTTTCCGACCATGGAAGTTACTTCACATCAGCAGAATTTAAGCGCGGATTAAATGAGCTAGACATCAAACATGTACTATCTAGCATACGCCATCCACAGAGCAATCCTAGCGAAAGAGTTTTACGTGAGGTCTCGAAGCACATCCGCATGTTCATACCCACAGAGCATCATCGTTGGGCTGATACATTGAAAAACATTGAGATTTGCATTAACATGACACGTCATGAGTCAACTGGACAAATTCCATGCACTTTACATTTGAACCAGCAACCACCGAGATCTTGGACAACAGTACTAGATTGCCCAAGAGATCCGCAGCCAGCACCACAGCTGAGAATCGAACGAACGGTCACGTACATGAGAGAACAAGCTGACAGGAGATTAAGAAGACTAAAAGGAAAACGCTTTCACAGAGAATTGAACGTCGATGAATTAGTTTTATTGAAGAGGCCACCTATCTCTGATCCTGCAAACAAACTGTTTCATAAATGGTGTTTCCCATACATAGGACCTTACCGAATTATAAGAAATTTGGGAAATAATGCATATAAGATACAGGACATAAACGGCGGAAGCACATCAGTAGTAAATTGCTCAAACCTCAAATTATATCATGAAAGGGAACCGTTTGATCAACCACGGAATACCGTGGGTGTCAACATTATGGAAATCGAATAAAAATGAGCCAAATGCACGTGGAACGAGGAAGTAGTCAGTCATAAACAGACCCGGTGTTTACAGTGGACGGCCGTGAAGTGAGAGGACTTGGCGAGACAAGCGGACAATAGCTACCTGCACCAGACAGCCGAGACACTAATCCTACCAAGAATGTGGGGAGGGAGACACAAGAATAGTAGCAAAGGAATCCCTGCGCGCGACCAGCAGTGGCGAACCAAGTAAACAAAATAAGGAGTGGCGGCGGAACCTTACAGCATCCGTGAGACGGATCGAGATTGAGAAAAAAATCATACGTTCCATATCGATTTTTTTCCTTTGCAGAAGGGTAATGTAACCTTTATGCATCTGTGATTGCATAAATTCTACATATTTATTCCAACAAGATTTTATTCATGTTTCAAAACCGGTGTGAGAATAGATGTTGCTTGTTGAACAAGGAATAACAAAGGGAAGTTCGTACGTGCCTTAGAGCAACTCTCACCCAGCGCAAACAAAGACGGTAGGGAGAGAAAGTTGACATCTGGATACCACATGCGCTCAGACAACGCGCAGAGGTCCTTCAACTAAGCGAGCAAATGCGAAAATTTCAACGATCACTCACTCAAATTCCATTTGAGAGGAATTGGAGCAGTAATTAAAATACAGAAACAGGAATTATACCATCGTATAGGGGACAATCCCAGCCTCTCAGAAGTATCGTCAAAATTTAAATTGGATCATTCTGTGATTTTTGCCAGAATTAAAATGAAATCAGGGGGTGGATTTAAAACTACCAATAGCAGCGAGGGACGCGAGACGCGACCAAATCCCGCCGAAATTAAAGAACAATGAAGGAAATGACGGAGCTCATTATATAACGATCCAACGATCGGATTTTGGATAAAAAGAAGTCATTGAGACATTAGAAATGAGGACGTTCAAGGGAGCTAGTTTGCATATTCATGTGAGTGTTTTAATGGAAATAAATTCTAAAAACTCACCACTCCAAGTCCCCCTAAGAGAAATCATATAAATAATGGTTGGAGACGCAGCGAAAACAGTTTCTATTTGGGGCGCTGCTTAGGCGCAAGCCCACGATCGTCGCGGTGGGAATAATTGTACAAGTTTTTATAAGTTTTCTTACCCGGGCGCTGTGGAGGCGGAAGCCCGCGCTTGAGGCAATAAGGATATTAACAAATTTTACAAGTTTTTATAAGTTTTTCATATCGGGTGCCGTAGAGGCGGAAGCTCATGCCCATAGCCGTCAGAAAAGTAACAATTTTACAAGTTTTATAAGTAGAGCAAGATATACCTTTGGAATTTGAATGTCGCTAAGTATTCGCGAGTGCGAATTAGAACAGTGCATACCATGACAGTACGCAGTTATAATGATAGGGATAGCCGTACGAGCTATTAGTAGCTAAATCAGTGGTCTAGGAAGCTATGGAACTATCAGCTGAACTAAGTAGGTTGATGATAGCTATAGGAGGTAGGAGCTTCATATCCGAGAACCGTGCATTGTGATAATAATAATAATTCACAGTGGACCTTTGCTTTGGTGAATTTTGGAAACGGTGTGTAAATTATCCTCCTAGCAAGATGAACCAACTGATCAAGAAGACTGATATCAAGGACCACAGCAGCATCAGGATGTATGAGAGATAAGTAAATATTGTATGGGGCATGTTTGCCATAGCGTATCCCATCATGGGGATCGGATAAGTTTATCTCGATCATAAGCAATTATGATAAAAATAGATATTTTAGGCATAGCAGGCATGTTTTGTGTAGATTTGTGTGTTTATCAGTAATGATTATTTTTGTGTGTTTTATAACGTAATTAGTCTATGAGCATCAAAATTTTTGTTTAAATACGTTTTGTTTTGAGAGTGTCAGTAATCTTGTTGAATGCACAGTTAAGGGAATAATTGGTTTGATAGTGCTTATGCAAGATATGAACGTAAAAGCTAATATGGGGAAGACAGCTCGATATTGTGACAAGACTAGTAATGACACTGAAATTATGTGAATAATAAGTATGGTAATTGATAATCACACTAAGGTAAAGGAAGGTAGGACAAAATGGCTGGATGATAAGGTAATATTCAGAAAAGGTTGAGAGTTGATCCTGGGTTGAGCAGAAATTAATAACGGAGGTGGTATTCCCGTGTTATACGACGATATAAATGGTAAGTGAAATTAATAACGGAGGTGGTATTCCCGTGTTCTACGATGATATAAATGGTAAGTGAAATGATTGAGTTCATTGTCTGATGAGAGTGCGCTTTAGCTCCGTCGGAAAAGTAATTGTACAGCTCGAACCCCAGGTAGTTAAAAGAGAGTTTTAGGAAGCAGGTATAGGAGTGCGGCCAGCCGTCTGAATTCTAAAAGTAGCGGTGAAGGTTATTGCCTGCCCAGCTGGTTGGTGTGGTGAGAGTGTCTGTCACAAGGTCGAGGATGTTATTGTATTCTATGAGGGAAGGTAGTCCGGCTTCCCAGGGATTCTTCTTTTGTGCCGCTTTAGGAAGCGACGTCTCGTATTGTCATTATTTTGAGTGCATTCATTATAGTTGTTTGTTTATTAATAGTCGCGGGGCACCGGCCGCCGAAGTATTTATTTGATGCTTCATGTATGTTGACTTGGTCATGTTACCATAATTAACAGAGTCATGGCTCTGAGAGAATTAATTGTTTTTAAGTTAGAAGTGCACACATGCCTGTGACCTAGAATAAATCTATTGCCTTCATTGTCTGACTCTTGTGAGGAAAGATGATGATTGTACGAGAAAACATGTCCGAGCTCCCAGAAACCAATTTTGCAAGTTATAAACATGAGTGCGCATATTTGTTGTGATAGAATGGCTGGGTTATTTAGGCCATAGTTGATGAACTAAGTCTTTTGACGTTAATATTTGGACTTGAAGCAGTGGACTGCAATGAAATAGATTATTTTTCTTTTCCTGGTTTCAGCCAGTGTGATAATTTATTTTTGCATTTTTTTGATGTTGATGATTAGAGTAATTTAAGGGAGTTTATTTTGTTTTTTATTGTCTATGGATGGGAGAAATGGGAGATGATGTTTTTGTGAATAAAATTATTTTATATTAGGATTTCTCTGACATACTGATTTTAAGTTAAGCCTCCTGTGATCCTCGACGATATTCCTAGGATGTTTAGAATAAGTTAGAGCCACACCGAACAGACCACTCCCCGAGCTAGAGTCGGCATCCTGGAAGAACACTGAAGGGTACAATATAAACGCGAGGGAAGATTATTGTTATTTTTATAACAGACACAAGCAGATTTAAAATTCAGAATTAAGCGATAAATTGTAGCAAAGTAATATGTGAAGCGAAGGAGGAAGTATATGGATAGTATTTGGGCATAGCACGAGATGTATAATCGATAGAGTAGTTTGTAAGAGGTAGTGAGGCGTATTCATGAACGCTATTACAGTTGTAATTTCTAGTAGGAATACTAAATATCATACTTTGATGAAAGTAGTTGATATGGAACGGTAGAAGTTTGTGAACGTGCTAAGAAAAGGAAGGTTGATGAAAAGCATTTGTATTGATGAAAGGCGTAACTAAAGACGCGATAATATGCAACGTGAGTAATTGAAGAAAGGTTTTGAAATATTTTGAGGTGAGCAAGAGAAGTCATATGTTGTATTTGGAGGAGAAGGAGTGTGGGAGTGAGGATTCATGCCACACACACTCGATTTTTGGTTGAAGAGCTTATCTTAACAGTTGTGCATTGTTAGTTTGTTTTATTATTAATTATTGAAATACCAGAGTTGTACACTAAAGTGATGAAATAGTAACTTCATTGTTCGTATTTATGATTCACATGGAATTGACACACAAACACCTATTTTGACTAGTTTATTGTGTGAGATACGCAGAAAGTTGAATTAGAGACAGTTATTTTTACATCGTGCGGGACGCGATCATGTATAAAATGTATTTTTTTTTATTATTTTAGTATTAATTATTGCTTTTATTATATTTAGGAACATAAGATTTAAAATTGAAGACTTTAACGATTGTATTATGTAGGGAGTATATTTGTTGCGATGAGCGTTAAAGCCTAAATTTAGTGAACAGGTAGGACAGACACTACTGTCATAAATTGAACTATGAATTTATTTAAATATTATTAAGCAAGAGATACCGTCTCTACAAGGGACCTCCAGGACCACGAGTTATGAAAAATGTCCCCCAATTTGGTATGGGATTTTTAGTACATACCAGTATTATTGATTCAGTGGAAGACTTTTCGTCGAACTCATTAAGGTTAGCAACTTTAACAATTAGGACAGGAAACAAAATATACTCTTTGATAAATGTTCATGCCCCAACTAATGACAAGAATGTCAAAAAATTTAGAGATGAAACGGACGATTTTTGGGAAGAACTTGCCTTACAAATATCAAACATTCCTGACACTCATGTTAAAATCTTGCTTGGGGATTTTAATGCAAAAATTGGTCAAGAAAGAAAATTTCGTCCAATAGTAGGTAAGTGGCCAGTTCACAAATTCACTAACAAGAATGGTCAAAGATTAATCACCCTTTGTGAAGAACATGGCCTACGTCTCGAAACTACTAGATTTAACCGAAGCCCACACAATCTTATGACCTGGAAATGCCCTAATAGTGCACTAGGGGAATTCCAGATAGACCAAGTTGCAATGGATAAAAAGTTCTACAAAGAAATATATAACGTGAAGGTACTACGTGGGGTCGATGTTGACTCTGATCATTATATATCCAAGATAAAGATCACGTTAACTCCACGACGTCAACAAAAATCGTCAAACTCGACCATGCAAAGGCAATATGACCCTAGTTATTTATTGAATAATGTGTCCTATAAGGAAAAGTCTAAAACTCTCTTAAGTGACAAGCTAGAAACGATGGTTGACACCCTGAAAACCGTTGCTGTCGAAAATGCCCCTATTAGGAAAAGGAAAAAGCATGCATGGTGGAATGCGGAATGTGATGCTGCAATTTGGAAAAGACACACAGCATGGCTCAATGATCAGCAAAAGAGGACCACACAATCGCGAGAAGAATTAACCATTGTTCGAAGGGAAACTGCCAAAGAAATTAGGAGAATTAAAAGAGAAAATCAAAAAAAGTCCATTCAAATTATTGATGATTCCTTTAAGCAACACAAAACAAGGGACTATTACAGGACATTTCGTCAATATTCTAAATACAGCCCTCCTACACTATTAATGAAAGATAAATCAGTTAAACTAGCCCACAATGATACTGATAATGCTAAAATTCTAGCAGATTATTTTAGAGAACTACTAAATGCTGATGAACCTAAGGAATATCTTGATTTTGAGCCTAATCCAAAAAATAAAACAAATTTACAGAACATTATTCCTCCTGACTTGACTGAAGTATGTGCAGCGATTAATTGGCTCAAACATTATAGAGCAGCAGGAGAGAATTCATTGGTAGCAGAACTATGGAAATATGCAAATGAACAACCCATCTCCAACCTCCATAAACGCCTCATCGATGTATGGAATTCGGAACAAATACCAGAGGAATGGAGAATGGCTGTAATCCACCCAATTCATAAAAAGGGTGATAGATCAGACCCGAACAACTACCTTGGGATTTCTTTGCTTGATGTAACATACAAGATTCTATCTAGAATTATCTTGACAAGAATTCAACAACAACTCGATCAAGAACTAGGAGAATATCAAGGAGGGGTCCGACCAGGTCGCAGCTGTCCGGATTAGATCATCAGTCTGAAATGGATAATGAAATATCATAGAATGAGACAAAAGGATTTGGTCATTACTTTTGTGGATTTTAAGAAAGCTTATGACAGTATCCATCGAGGGTCATTACTTAACATCCTTAGGGAATTTGGGTTACATCAAAAGCTTATCAACCTCATCGGCGTTACTTTGAAAGATACTAAATCAAAGGTTAAATTTCGAGGCGCCTTGTCTGAACCATTTGATATCCGGACTGGACTTCGACAGGGAGATGGTCTATCACCGTTATTATTTAATTGTGTTCTTGAAAGGATCATGCGTGAGTGGAACAAAACTTGTCCTCCAAATGTAAAGATTGGTACTAATATAAAACTGAATTGCTTGGCCTTTGCGGATGACCTTGCACTGCTTGCAACCAGTATAGATGAGGCTAAACACCAAATTGAAGAACTTAGGTCTATTGCAGCAAAAGTAGGACTTCAAATTTCATTTGAAAAGACTGAAATAATGGCATCCTTTGATGTGGAAACACAAGCTATTACATTGATCAACAATAAAGAAATTAAAGTTGTACATGAGTTGCCTAGAAGCAAAAGTGTCCATGTCCACTTTTCAAAAAGATGAGTTGACAACACTGGATTGTAGAGTTAGACTTATTACACATGCCTGAAATGCTATTTTTTCTCAAAACTGTCCATGTCCTATGACTACCAGCTTTTGAAAAGTATGGTTGGATTCAAAACTGCCCATGTCCATAAATAATAAGGCACAAAACTTGCCTTGTCCCTTTCCAGTTATGGAGGACATGGACACTTTTGCATCTAGGCGACTCACATAAATTTAAATATTTAGGGGAGATTATAACATGGAATTTGAATGAGAAAGCGTCAATCGAAAATAGAGCAACAAAGTTAAGACAAGCGCAATATATTACTTGGTCTAGTTAAAAAAAAAAAAAAAAAAAACACTCTCCATAAATGTCAAATTACGACATTACGAATCAGTTAACCGGAAGCAATATATGCTTGTGAAACACTTTTCAAGTTAAACACTCGATCAGTTACTGACACATTACAGAAGATTGATAGAAGAATTCTCAGAACTATAATTAATAAAAAAAATCAGGTGGATGGTCAATGGTGTCTATTACCAAATGAAGTGGTTTATAAAGAAACTGAGTCTATAGTCGATACTATGCGAAAAAGGCGAATTGCTCTTTCTTTGTCATATCTCACGCCTGCCGGATGCCAGACAATTAAAAGTATTATTTAATTATTTTTTCAAAAGTAAAACAAAGAACTCTTGGTTTATGGAAATTCAAAATGATCTGGATGAACTCGGCTTGACAATGTCCCAAATTGCTAACAAAGATGAGAAGAATGTCTTGAAAAACAAGAACATCCGACTTCCCTTAAAAACCTTTACCCGCAAAACTTACACCATAAGCGATGCAGAGAGAGCGGCAAGGTCGACTAGAATGAAAATGTTTTGGGAAAAGAAGAAAAATAAGAAGCTGAATCTTTAATATTGTTTTTGAGATATGTATATACGTGTTTTGGTTAAGTGCTCCAATGAGGGCGTAACATATGTAAATAAATAAATAAATAAATAAGCAAGAGATACTTGTTGCATTAGTATAAAGATGCAAGAAAGACACTTACTAAGCACATCAGGCCTAAGTGAGGTACAAAAAATTATTTTATTTTATTCTTGGTGAAGGGAACATAATTTTTGTCATGTGATATTTTATTATTAATAAATGGCAAGAATATTTTTATTCTTGCTGAGTTTTTTAAAACTGTTTCTTTGATTCAATGCTTAATTACACTAGAACGATACCGCTAGCTAGATGCACACAGATGATCGACGACTTCTCTTAACGCCCGAGAGCCGAGTTGCTCGTTAATGCTCTACTTTTATTTGTTTATATTTTCTACTGTATGCACCTAGTTAGTAGTATAGTTAGAGATGTATATATGTGTTCCTAGGGTTCCCTAGTCATCAGTCCGGTGAGGGTTGTTCAACTCATAGCCGGGTGTTGACATTCTCACGATCCTTTTACCATCTTTGCGGATTTGGGACTGTGCTCTAAGAGGAATTCGGGCGCAGTACCCATTGCAGAAGTTAGCTTTCTAATGAAATCTACCTAAATACTAGAGAGAGCACTTATTAACAGTTGGCAGCCCTGATGGCTCTTAAGATTACATGTAGTCATATCTGTTGTTATGGTACACAAAGCACATACAAAATTTGGTTGAAATCAATTTGTTAGTATAGAAGTTACATGCATTTAAAATTGAACCTATCAGTAGGCTTAGAATCATGTTGGCAGCATCGACGTATATCAGTTACTCCAAATTAATCTAGAATGTTAGATACTATACGTGGGCCGAGTTTAGAGCTGATAAAAGAACTTGAGATACTCTAGAAACATGCTATAAAATCTATCTTTGGATTTCCTTGGCTCACACCCTCAAATGAATTATACTCAAGAACTAAAATTATGCCACTGCAAAAACAAATAGCTATGTCAGCAACAGTATTTGTATGCACATTAGAAAACAAATTGATACACACACACATCCATTTTACCCATGCAAATGACATTCATCATTATGCAACAAGAGGAGTAAATCGAATATTCACCAGCCATTCCCAATCCATTAAATTTGGAACTAAAGGAATTATGTCCTCTATAATAAAGGAATACAACTCGCTACCGTTAGGCATAAGGGAAAGTTTCTCTATAAAAACTTTTAAGAGGAAACAAAAGACTTCCTATTAAGGAATGAATAGCCCATTTCCAATAGCCTTAAGCAATGCAATGTATCATACCGAATCATCTCTGTAAAGTTAGTCACTAGCAATCTAATATAAGTTACTATTAAACTAAACAATATAATGTTACAAAAATTATATATAAGCAGTGCTGTAACTATGTTACTTGATTGTCCCTAACACGAGCTCAGGCTCATTGGGACCTATGTAAATAAATAAATAAATAAAAATACTATCTGATATATTGGTATTAGAATTTAAAAGATAGGGAGAGCATTTATTAACAGTTGGTAGCCCTGTTGGCTCTCAAGAATATGCACAGTCATTTCTGTTATGGTACACAAAGGACATACAAAATTTGGTTGAAATCAAATTGATACCGGTAGTCTAGAAGTTACATGCATTTAAATGTTGGACCTATCAGTAGGCTTAGAGTCATGTTGGCAACACTGTCAAATATCGGTTCATGAAAATTAATCTGGTATGTCATTATCTGCGTGTGTACCAATTTTGGAACAGCTTGCATGCATAACTTCTGAGATATTCAACCTAGAGCTCAAAATTTAATTGTGATTTTTCAGCTGTTGGAAGAGCACTGATGTCATTTTCTAATATGGCCATGAGATATTCAGGTAGCCTATAGAATACCAAATTTGGTTTTGATAGCTGCTATCGTTTAGAAGTTGATGGGGAGAACACACAGACAGAAGGCCAGACAGACACACATTTGCCCGGATCGATCTCATAAAACTACTTTTTACAAAATGTGAAAAGTAGGCTTAACTTATTAAGGTGGCACTTCAGTGATGCTAAGAGGGAAATAGGGTGACAATTTAAGAACAACTTCGAAGGTTGCTTTTAACCCTTCATTTGTTGTCTATTTTTTAAATCCTGATGCCTTTTCTTCTTCTTTTAATATGAAAGATTTATTCAGAAAGCAAAATATCCTTAATTTTGTACCTAATTCAATAGAATTATCTATCAAATACCTATTACACATTTGTTAAATTAATGTAATTAGACAATAGCTACCCACAACACATATTTCCTTTGTAATTGATAATTAACTAATCGACTTCTTTCATTAAGTCGCGCTATAGGGTACACATAATAGGTGTTACATTTTCTTATAGTACAGCAATATTTCTTAATCTTCCCTTTATTTTTCGATTGATTTCACCTTAAATACATGTATTTGTTGATATTCTGAGGAAAAGAAGTACCGTAATCTCTGCGTTTTTGCTTGGATATAATCGCGTAACCTCAAACACTCCAGTTATGTTTTGACTAAAAAGAAAAGTAGAATAAAATGGAATTAACCTCCAGGTGCTCACGTTGGACCGCACATTTACATTTTTTGATACTGCTATTTCATGGCAGGAGGGAGACCAATGAGAGCTACTACTAATCCTCAAATACGACATGGGCCGACAGATTGTATGGATTCATAATGTCGATTATTCAGGTCCGTATTGACGTAACTATAACTTTGAAAGAATAATAGATTTTCCGCCTTCAATACTGTTTATTTCTATTACTTACAGGGACATGTTTCGGGGAGTATTAGCCCCCGAAACATGTCCCTGTAAGTAATAGAAATAAACAGTATTGAAGGCGGAAAATCTATTATTCTTTCAAAGATTGTATGGAAGCGGCCGTAGCCTTAAGTTAGGTGCCATCCCGGCATTTGCCAAGAGTAGAAGTGGGGAAACCACGGAAAACCACTTCCAGGATGGCTGAGGTAGGAATCGAAACCACCTCGTCTCGGTTTTGCCTCAAGAGGCTAAGTGTATCCTGTTCCAGTCCTCAGAGCAAAATTAATTTCTGGATGTTTTTTTTTTTGTTAAAAGGAACCATTTTAGGGGTTGTTGCGGTGACATTTAATACTTTTTGGATTTCTGAACCTCCCTAATGAACATTACTCTGCAAAATGAATGAATGTTGCCAGTCCTAGTCCTGCTTCCATCCACAATACTCATGCTGTAGGCTGAGCATCATCTTCCTCCCTGTCCTTCGCTTGGCTTGACTTACTAATGACAGGATTGATATCATCATTATGAGAAAGTATGATGGGAGCAGAGCTGTTGGAAGTAACCCAATTGTTAACTTCTCTCTGATCACACTGCAGTTTATTTGATTGGAGCATGTTGATTATTTCTGCTGTCTGTTGTGATAAGAATTCTCTAAAATCCTCTTCATCATTTTCATTTTCCTTGGACATTACAATGGGCCATTCATTATGCCAACAGTGAAGCAATGTAATTGGCTTAATGTCCCTCTATGCAACTAAAATGAGATGAGATATAATGTATCCTTCAGTATGAAAATATGTTTTTAATGAATTTAATTTTAACATTGGAAGATTTTAATTTATGTTTTTGTGACTAATATTAATTTTTTTTCAACAAAATTTCAATAGTGGAAAGAAGATAATGACGAATTATTCGATGCGACATTAGAATATTAATAGGAACTGTTAAATGGGTGTATATGGATGTTACAATTTGAAATCTGAAAAAAGCAATGCTGAATAACATATTAGGTTGACCAAATCATGTGTATTTATATGCCATAATGAATTAAATTAAATATAGTATTGATGAGGTGGAATAACTTAAAGATAAAAAACATTTTTTGTCATAAATATTGTAAGCCAATATGGATAAGCAAGATTGGTTAGATTTGTATCAATATATGATTAGTGGTAGCGATTGTTGTTTTAATGAGGTGGAACATCAAGGTTATCTGGCCGATTGGTTCTGAAAAGCAAGTGGTGGAATTATACTAATTAAAGTAGTAATGTCTGTATATGTAAAGGGACTTCGTTTTATATGTGACGGGGAATTTCGCTCGCCCACGTTGTGTGCCTGTCTCCCGCCAAGCTCTTTGCCGTAATGTGGCACTCGCCTGGCACTGAGTCATTGAGTATAGGAATTTGTACTTACCTAGTTCACAGCTGGTGTTATTATTGGAAAATTCTACAAGACTTCCAAAAAATTACTTGGATTTTGGGATATTTTGCATTATAGGAATCAACCTGGGGAGGTCTATAAATATGTAGACCTGGACAAAGGGAGTGTGCTGTTATGATACTAACCAACAAAATCAGTAATGCAAGGATTCAGCAGAAGAGAATCCTCATAACCTCTCCACTCCAACTCCCAACACTGACCTGCACTGGGTGTCCCCTGCTAAGCTGAGCAACCCAGTGGAAGGTTGGGTAATCAATCCCAGCGGGAAACTGGGTCAGTGAACAGACTAGTGTTGGGGGGGACTGAGAATTTTTTTCTCAGTTCTTTCACCTTTCTGAATAACATTCAGGATTGTAATTCGAGGATTTATCCTCCCCTCAAGGTGAAACCTTAGATAGTCGACCATGAAAAGTCATTAGAAGAATAATTCCGCCGTCTGTAATGATAGATTACAGAAAAGACAGCATTCGGATACGGTGGGCTGTCAAGCGGAAGATAATGACGAATCGGAGCATCTGAAAATTCATCAAGTAGCAAACAAACAAATACTACGGAAAATCAAAGCTAAACAAGTCTCATTCTTTTCTACACATAATGTTAACTCTCTGGTACAAACTGGAAAATTGAAGATCATCACGGATATCATGAGAAGTCATAAAATTCTAATTATGGCCCTTCAGGAAATTAGAAATAGTGATCAAGACCATCTGGAATCACAAGGATACAGACTATATAAAGGAATTCCAGGAAAACGAGTTATGAAAAATTGTCCACAATTTGGTAACGGATTCTTAATAGATCTCAGAATCATTGACTCGATAACAGAATTTAAATCTCAATCCTCCAGACTTACGACCCTAACTTTGAAATCGACAAATAAAACATATACAATTATTAATGCACATGCTCCTACTAATCAAAAAAACACCACCATTAAGGACAGAGAAGAAGTACAAAAATTCTGGGATCTTTTGGATCAAACTTTAATAAACATCCCTTCATCAAACATCAAAATTCTCCTTGGTGATTTCAATGCGCAACTTGGACAAGAAAGAAGATATAGAGATATCATTGGAAAATGGACAGCACATAAACGAACCAATAAAAATGGTCAAAGATTAGTCGAAATTTGTAGAAACCACAAATTAATCTCTAAATCAACATGTTTTAAAAGATAGCCCCATAAATTGAAAACTTGGAAACATCCTGACTTCAGAAGGGGTGAATGGCAGTTGGATCATGTCTGCATGGATAAATATCACCATCGCGAAATTCACAATGTCAAGGTTCTAAGGGGAGTCGACTCAGGATCAGACCACTATGTGTTAAAGATAAAAATAAAATTAACTCCAATGGCCAAGAAAAACCTAATAATAACAATAGGAGGAAATTAGATCCATCTACCTTAATAAAAAATATAGAGTACTGTGAAAGAACAGGAGAAGAATCTCTCAACACTAAAACATTGGACGAATTAATCACTAAATTAAAATCAATAGCAGAGGAGTTAGCACCAATAAATCCAAGGAAAAAACATGAATGGTGGAATGTAGATTGTGATCAAGCAATAGAGAAAAGACACCAAGCATGGATAAAACATCAAGCTCTAAAGTCAGAAGAATCAAATTTAGAACTAACTATACAAAGAAAATTAACCCATAAAATCATCAAACGAAACATCTTAAAAATACACTGGAAAAAATAGAAGACGATTTCAAGAAAAAGCAATCTCGAGATTATTACAAAACATTTGGTATATATCTAAAAAAATTGAAGCTCCAACATTAATGTTGAAAAATCAAACAGGAAAGTTAGCACATTCCAACCAAGAAAATACAGAGATCCTTGCAGAAGCATTCGAGAAACTGTTAAATTGTGATGATCCACTGGAAACCCTGCAAGTAAACACTGATACACCTATTTTAACTTCACCTGATTTAATAAATCCTCCAAACATTAATGAAGTAGAACTCGCAATTAAAGAACAAAAAAATTACAAAACTTGTGGCGAAGACTTTTAGTCTTTGTTGAAATCTGGAAAAATGCTGGTAAACCTGCGATTATAAATCTTCATCGACATCTAGTTAAAATGTGGATTACTGAAGAAATTCCTGCACACTGGACCATAGGAATAATCCATCCATTATTTAAGAAAGGAGACGAAACGAACCCAGATAACTACAGAGGAATTACCCTTCTGGACTGTACATATAAAATTTTCTCTCGCATAATTTACAACAGGATCAAAAACATTCTGGAACCACAACTTGGAGAATATCAAGGAGGATTTCACCCTTACAGAAGTTGTCCAGACCAAATCCTTAGCCTGAAATTAATAATGGAATACTACAAAAACAGAAATAAGCAACTCTTTATCTCTTTTATAGATTTCAAGAAAGCCTATGATAGTATTCATAGACTGACACTGCTAAAAATCCTCAGATCATACGGTCTCCATTCTAAATTGATAAAAATCATTCAATTAACATTAACAAACACAAATTCGAAAGTCAAATTTAGGGGAGAAATATCAACAGCTTTCACATTAAAAACTGGTCTCAGACAAGGTGATGGATTATCCCCTCTGCTTTTCAATGTGGCTCTTGATTATATCATGAAGGTTTGGCAAAAGGAAAACCCTCTTAAGATCAAAATTGGAACAAAACCATCAATAAAAATAAACTGCTTAGGATTTGCAGATGACTTGGCTCTTTTAGCACTAGACAAGGAAGAGGTTTGTACTCAGATCACTAGTCTCCAAGAAATTGCTCAAGGGATAGGATTACAGATATCCTTTGAAAAAACTGAGATCATGCCTATGAAACCCTTAGATATAAATGAAGTCTATATACGGTAAATGATCATAAAATTAACCTAGTTCCTCAATTTAAGTATCTTGGAGAAATTATAACACATAACTTAAACGAAAAAGTAACTTGGATAAATAGAACAAATAAAATGAAAAAGGCACAATCTCTAACCTGGTCAACATATAATAAAAAAATGCCTATCAATAGCTACTAAGATCCAACATTATAAAACTGTAACTCTCCCAGAAGCCACTTATGCTTGTGAAACACTGTTCCAAATTAAAAATGAACAAAGAACTGATCAGCTCCTCAAAACGGAAAGAAGAATCATTAGAACGTGCATAAATAAAAAGTATCAGGTTGAGGGAGTCTGGAGGATTCTCCCAAATGAAACTGTCTATCGTGAGATTGATCCAATCACCAGCACAATGAAGAAGAAAATAATTTCATATTTTTTTCACATCTTACGGCTTCCAGAAAACAGAATTGTACGCCAACTGGTGATGAGAAATCTAGGAAAGAAAACTGGAGGAAAATGGATCCAAGAAATCCAACAAGATCTCAAAGCAGTTGGACTCAAGATAACAGATGCCGAGGAGAAAAATAAAATTAACACCATTCTTAAAACTCACAAATTTTCTGCAGAAATGACACACAGAAAGCCTATGGAGATTTCAGATGAGTTGAGAAAATCCCGATCTGAAAGAATGAAAAAGTACTGGAAAGAGCGCAAGAACCAAGCAGTACTACCTTCAAAGAAGAAGTGATTGTGGAACGACTCAAGTGGTCCAATGTGACCAATCAAGATTAATAATAATAATAATAATAATAATAGGTATGTAAAATGAAGTTCACAATATTTTTGTAAGATTTTTTCCTTAGATCATATTTTCTCATTTATCCAATGACTCGATGACTTGAAACCCTTTAGAAGCTCTGCTGCTTTGTGATATAATAGCTATGCCATGGACTTTCATTACCATTAGGCAACAGTATTTAACATTTCATTCTATTCAAGAACCAATTTTTCATATTCAAATATTTGCAAAAAGTCAAATCAGCAAATACTGTAGTTCTTTCACATTGTTTCAGTGTTTCATTTTCACCCAATGGGCAAGAAATTAGAGAATAAGTCCATAGAATTCCATGCAAGAGGCAATGAAAAGGCATTCCTCACAACTGATAATACAGGGAACCTCCCTTTGTTCTTCTCCATCTGCTTCTCTATGTTCTAGTCTTCCAAACCTGTAACATTTAACTTCAGGAAGGTTGTTTCATTTATGGAACCAACAATTGATAATGTCTACATTTAACTCTTCTCAAACCATCATCAACACTATCGATTATCAATTGGAGACATCTGCAAATTTATACGCAAAACATGATTTTCTCTAAAATTGGAACATATGGGCTTGTATAGATTTTATTCTATATCCCAATACAAAACGATTTTTTATTTTATTAACAACTAGCTGAAGTACCCGTGCTTCGCTACGCGTCATAAATAAAATAAAATGTGAAGGTGACAGTTAAAACAGGGGATAGGCGACTTGCTGCACAGAGGGAGATTAAGGATGGAACATTTTGTCCAACTACACCGCTCGGCGTTGACCGTGTTTTATAGCACAAATTTAGGTTTTACTCGCTAACGGTTGGAGATACCTTTCGGATAGAAAATGTAATTTTAAACCTCGTATATGCCATCAAAAGTTTCCTATTTCTTAGCGTTCTCTTTTCATTTGAAATGGAAATATGAAAGTTTGAAACCAAAGGGTGTAGTGACGTCACTAAAATGATCGCCATCTTTAAATAGTGCAAAGTATTGAAATCAAAATAACCTATATGTTAACCAGGTAAATCAGCTACTTCCATGTAAAATTCATGTAAATTGGACCAGTGCTACTTGCGTGATTGAGTAATACACAGACACACACCATCTCATTTTTAGCCTCGCTTCGCTCGCGTCATAGTCGTGTCATATTTTTATTCAATGAAATGCAGGTTTAACCCCGTTAACACCCCTTTAGAACCTGAATATCCAAAAATCCCTCCTTAGTAGACGTTTTCGACACACAACAAGCATACCCCCAAAATATCATTCTGCTAACATTAATAGTTTGGGTTGCTCGATGAGAGTGAACATCCAAAAATCCTTCCTTAGTGGTCGTTTTTCTTCCCGAATTTCACCCCTCCCCATAGGCCCCTTAAATTGGATTTATGAAAAAACGGTCGAACACCTATTTTTTTTTAAAATTATTATTTTTTAAGCTGATTGATTTCCTCCGAGTTTCAAACTCCTCGCCTATGTCGTTTAAGAGATACACGCTCCATTAAGAATCTTTCAACCCCCACTTTTCATCCCTTTCACCTCATAATATACACTACATCGAAAAACCATTAGACATGTGTCAGCTTATTTTTAATGATTAGTATATATGCCAAGTATCACATCCCCAAATGAAACCACTCGTGAGATATTGTTATTCAATGAAATGTACGTTGACCCCCTTAACACCTATTTAGAACCTGAATATTCAAAACTCTTTCCTTAGTGGACGTTTTCGACATACAACGAACATATCCCCAAAACTTCATGTTTCTAACTTCAATAATTTTGGCTTGGCGATGATGAGTGAGTGGGTGAGTCAGGACATTTTCTTTCATTTATTTTTGATAATTTCACCCCTCCCCATGAACCCCTTAAATTGGATTTATGAAACAAACGGTCAAACACCTATTTACTTATTTAAAGCTGTTTTCGCCCTGAGTTTAATGAGTGAGTAAGTGAGTCAATCAGTTAGGACACTTTCTTTCCTGTTTTTTCCCCCCAGAATTTCACCCCTCTCCAAGGGCCCCTTAAATTGGATTTATGAAAAAACAGTCGAACACCTATTTACTTGTATTTTAAGCTGTTTTTTCCCGCCGAATTTCAAACTTCTCGCCTATGTCGTTAAAGAGATACACGCTACTTTAAGAATCCCTCAACCCCCAATTTTCACCCCTTTCACCTCATAATATACACCACATCGATAAACCCTTAGATATATGTCTGATTATTTTTAATGATTAGTTTATATACCGAATATCACATCCCCAAAGAAACAACTCATGAGATATCGTTATTCAATGAAATGCACGTTTACCCCCTTAACATCTCTTTAAAACCCGAATAAACAAAAATCATTCCTTAGTTGACGTTTTCGACATACAGCGAACATATTCCCAAAATTTCATTTTTCCAACTTTAATAGTTTTCGCTGGGCGTGATAAGTGAGTGAGTCAGACAGGACATTTTCTTTCAATTATGTTTACCAGAATTTCACCCCTCCCCATGGGCCCCTTAAATTGGATTGATGAAAAAACACTTGAACACCTATTAACCTATTTTTAAGCTGTCTTTTTCCCCCGAGTTTGATGAGTGAGTGAGTTAGTCAGTCAGTTAGGACACTTTCTCTCCTTTTTTCCCCAGAATTTCACCCCACCCCATTGGCCCCTTAAATTAATTTATGAAAATACGGTCGAACACCGATTTACTTATTTATTTAGCTGATTTTTTCGCTGAGTTTCAAATTTCTCGCCTATGTCGTTTAAGAGATAGGCCTACACGCTCCGTTAGGAATCCTTCAACCCCCACTATTCACCCCTTTCACCTCATAATAATACACCACCATCGAAATTCCCTTAGACACATGTCTGCTTATTTTTAATGATTAGTTTATATGCCGAGTATCACATCCACAAATGAAACCACTTGTGAGATATTGTTATTCAATGAAATGCAGGTTTAACCCCCTTAAGACCCCTTTAGAGCCTGAATATCCAAAAATCCTCCCTTAGTGTACGGTTTTGACATACAACGAACATATCCCCAAAATGCCATGTTTCCAACTTCAAAATTATTGGCTGGGCGATGATGAGTGAGTGAATGAGTCAGGACATTTTCTTTCATTTGTTTTTCTTCAGAATTTCTCCCCTCCCGATGAACCTCTTCAATTTGATTGATCAAAAAAACTGTCGAATAGTTATTTACTTACTTTAAAGCAGTTTTTCCCCCTGAGTTTGATGAGTGAGTCAGTCAGTCAATCAGTTAGGACACTTTCTTTCCTGTCCCCCCCCCCCCAGAATTTCACCCCTCCCCATGGGCCCCTTAAATTGGATTTATGAAAAAACGGTCAAAACATATTAACTTATTTTTTATGCTGATTTTTTTCCGCTGAGTTTCAAATTCCATGCCTATGTCGTTTAAGAGATACACACTCCGTTAGGAATCTTTCAATCCCTAATTTTCACCCCTTTCACCTCATAATATACACCACATCGAAAAACCCTCAGAAACGTGTCTTCTTACTTTTTAATGATGAGTTTATATGCCGTGTATCACATCCCCTAATGAAACCAATCGGGAGATATTGTTATTCAATGAAATGCAAGTTTAACCCCCTTAAGACCCCTTTAGAACCTGAATATCCGAAAATCCTCCCTTAGTAGACGGTTTTGACATACAATGAACATATCTCCAAACTGTCATGTTTCTAACTTCAATAATTTTGGCTGGGCGATGATGAGTGAGTGAGTGAGTGAGTGAGGACATTTTCTTTCAATTTTCTTTTTTCAGAATTTCATCCCTCCCCATGAACCCCTTAAATTTGATTTATGAAAAAAAAAAAAAAACTGTCGAACAGCTATTTACTTACTTTAAAGCAGTTTTTTCCCCCTGAGTTTGATGAGTGAGTCAGTCAGTCAATCAGTTAGGACACTTTCTTTCCTGTCCCCCCCCAGAATTTCACCCCTCCCCATGGGCCCCTTAAATTGGATTTATGAAAAAATCGGTCAAACACATATTTACTTATTTTTATGCTGATTTTTTTTCCGCTGAGTTTCAAACTCCTCGCCTATGTCGTTTAAGAAATACACGCTCCGTTAGGAATCTTTCAATCCCCACTTTTCACCCCTTTCACCTCATAATATACGCCACATCGAAAAACCCTCAGACTCGTGTCTTCTTATTTTTAATGATGAGTTTATGTGCCGAGTATCACATCCCCCAATGAAACCAATCGGGAGATATTGCTATTCAATGAAATGCAGGTCTACCCCCTTAACACCCCTTTAGAACATGAATATACAAAAATCCTCTCTTAGTGGGCATTTGCGGCCCTTGGGGAAGCAGCATACCAAATTTCATTCCAATCCGTTCGGTGGTTTCTGAGATTTCGTGATGAATGAATGAGTGAGTGAGTGGTATTTGACAAATATATAGTAGAAGATAGTGTCAAGTCTTTGTTATGCTAAACTCGGTTGACAGTGCTATGTGAGTAGGTGAGTAACTAACGGGATTTCAAGTAAAGATGCTCATTTTCTATACCGGTAGTGCAGAGCGCAACTGGCATCCAGACGGCCGTGTCTCGACTTGAGCTATGTTGCCATGGAAACTATCTGCCTTGCCATTCCTTCATGAGTATATTTTATGATTTGATTAGCCTGTGCTTGAGTGCAAAATGGCCGAAATCAGAAGAATGAGAAAGACTGTCGAAAATTCATGTAGCCAGCGGTTCCTTCTGGGTCCTAAACTATGTGTATGCAAAATTTGGTTGAGATTGGTGGAACGGTGTAGATTTGTATACGGAACAGATCCACATACATACATACATATAGACTTTAATTTTTTATATAAGATAGTACATAACAGTCCAAAAGCTCTGCCATAGACTAACATTAGGATTCACCAAGGTTTGTGAATTGAAGTGATAGAAGACATTTTTCAGTGTTGCCTAATTCTATTAAAGAAAGCTTTCCAGTCAGTCAACAGAAGCTTCCTTTAATAAAATAATACGTTTTGTGATGAATTATCTTACCTTAATTGCATTAGTTGCAATATACAGAATATGTACAGTACATTATATCAGTATAATCTGAATACGAAGCTTTACAAATAAATAATTTAATATTTCAACAGTCATATGGAATGTACTATAATATTTGATGTACAGTCAGTGAACTGCTTCCTTGGCAGACTACACATAATCTTAACTCTTCAAAATAAATTACAACATAACACTACATAACATTAATCTTAAATAGATAACATCTTCACTTCATGTAGTTCCACTGATGAAAACTGGTCAGTCTATTTCTCTGCACTTGGAGGTGAAATTTCAGTCACTAAATCTGGATAGAGTTCAATAGCTACTATATCTAGAAGTGTGTATACAAGCTGAAAATAAATAATAAACACAAGAATATCACTCAAAGGAGCCAATAAAAATTAACACAAGAATATCACTCAAAGGAGCCAATGACTGAACTGATACAGAATTTTCTTACAGATTTACATGATCTGATGTATCCTCCTTTTTCTGTCCACTGATTAATTGTATAACCACCTGATCATGTTTTCCTATTTATATATTTATACATAGTTTTCATATAGGTAAAAGAGAACATACCTGTTTATTGAGAGCTGGATTTTGCACAGCTGAAAACAAAGTTTGAATGCCATCCTTGTAGCTTGGACCAACCCAGTTTGCAATGAAATGTGGTACAATGGACTGTAGTTGTTCCAAGGCTCGAGTTGCCCTTGCTGCCAGCTCTCCTTGTGACGCTGGAGGACTTCTGGGATTGAAGACTGCCCCTACACAAATACATTATTGACATCACTCTTCTGTACCTCAGTAGATGAAAATACTTTTGACAGTTAAAACATTAATTTTTTTTAAACACTGAAGGGGTTCATTTTGTTAAAATTATTTGGATAAAAAGAAATCTGTCAAGGGAGAAATCTGTCAATACTGAATATTATGCAGGGAGACACTGACACAACTCTAAAATGCTTTGCCAGAAGAGTTTTGCCCTTCTCACAGCAGGAACCATCCTTCTGCCTAACAATGTGAGACACCAAATGGCAGCAACTATGGTCAGCCATATTGTCACCTTCAGTTGTGAGCACCTGGACCACATCCCCTGCACTCCCAGGATAGCACCCAGCGACTTCCACTTCTTTCGTGCATTGAATTGGAAACTAGAGGGGTGTCTGTTCATCACTAATAATGACATTGAGCAGCCAGAGTTAGACAGACTGTTGTGTTGGCAGTAAGCACAAGAGTGTAGTGCAGTATCTTTGACATAGTCTTTGATATCAGTGAAGTTCAGTGTCAAAAACAATATGGTGTGTGTCGTGTGAATTGTGAATCTTTCCACAACAAATAATAAAATATGCATTCTAGAGGAGTCTATGTGATTTATTAAGAAGTGAACCTAACATTTTATTGGCAGTAAGCACAAGAGTGTAGTGCAGTATCTTTGACATAGTCTTTGATATCAGTGAAGTTCAGTGTCAAAAACAATATGGTGTGTGTCGTGTGAATTGTGAATCTTTCCACAACAAATAATAAAATATGCATTCTAGAGGAGTCTATGTGATTTATTAAGAAGTGAACCTAACATTTTATGGCGACCGTGACAGGACTCATTCATAGTAAAAGGCTCCCGTGAAGAAAGAAGATGGAAAGACTCGCTAAAGAAAGAACCGTAAAGCGGCGGTTATTTACGCGCTCACACAATCAACTAATGGCGTTGTTAGAAGATGATCAAACTGAAACGGAAAAAGTGCAAGTGCAACTTGAAATCCTTCAAGAAAAGTATGATGATATCTCTAATTTAGATGGATTAATATTTCAACAGATGATAGACGACGAGTGTGAGGATGACGAAATAGAAACGGAATGTGAATCAGCTGATGATTACAAACACAAATTCCTTAGCTGTAGAACAAAAGCAACACGTTTTATGAATCCCGTTGTTTCCATTATCCCTCCACAAAGTGTAGTGAATGACAATGTTTGTGATAAAAAGAAATATAGACTTCCAAGAATAGAATTTAAGAAATTTTCTGGTGAAATAATTGATTGGTTATATTTTTGGAGCCAGTTCCGTAAAATTCACGAGGATGAGGACATTGGGAAGGAAGATAAATTCCAATATTTAATTCAGGCTATGACAGAAGGTTCCAGAGCATATGAATTAGTTACTAGTTTTCCACCCACTGCCGAGAATTATGACAAAGCTATAGAGAGTCTTCAAGCTCGATTTGGTAGAGAGGACTTGCAGGTGGAAGTTTATGTTCGTGAATTGCTCAAACTAGTATTGACGAATGCAGTCAATTCCAAAGAAAGGCCAACACTGAGTAGCTTGTATGATAAATTAGAGTCACATCTCAGATCGCTGGAAAGTTTAGGCGTTACTACAGAAAAATGTACTGCAATGTTGTATCCCCTAATTGAATCATCTTTGCCAGAAGACCTATTAAGAGCATGGCAGAGGAATACTTCCTTCAGGTGTGATTCCATATCCAAAGATCGTTTGCAGCAGCTCATGGCTTTTCTTCAAAATGAAGTAGTAAGTGAAGAAAGAATTTCATTGGCTATGAAAGGGTTTAGTATTAGCACATCCCAAGGATCTAAGATTAAGGGAGACAAGAAACCAAGGGATGTCATTGAACCAAATATACCCACTGCTTCTGCTTTGTTTGCTGATGTTTCTAAGAGACAGGAGTGTGTTTTTTGTCTTAAACCTCATTCGAGCCCAGAGTGCATTAAAGCTCAAAAAATGACTGTAGGGGAGAAAAGGAAAATCTTAACTGATAAACACTGTTGCTTCAATTGTTTAAAGAAGGGCCATGCAAGTAGAGCTTGTAAATCGATTGTCAGGTGCATTGTTTGTGGTGGTAAACATGTGGTATTAATGTGTTATAAGCTCCGTGACAAAGAAAATGAAAGTGTGTCCAAACAGAATTACGAGGGAGACAGGAATTTGGTTCACCAGGATGGCAATAATGTGGATAAGGCTTTAGCTAATGTGTCTTGTTCTCCTGAGGTACTTGCAAACCCTGGCAGTTGTCGTTAAAGGAAAGGGTAAACAAAAAACTGTACGAGCTGTCATTGATACTGGGTCTACTAAATCCTACATTGCACGTGACCTAGCCGAAGAAATGGGGTATCAGTCAATCAGGAAGGAAACGTTAATACATTCCTTGTTTGGTGGAGTACGTTCTCGAGAAGCAAAACACGACTGTTACAGAATAAGTTTAAAGCGATTGGAGGGAAACTATTCCAAGGAGCTGGAAGTTTTAAGCCAAGAGATAATTTGTGAAGATGTCCCATATATTAAGAATGGTTCTTGGAGTGAGGAGATAAGGGATCCGAAAATATGTTTAACTGATGTACGAGAGAGAGGGCCTGTGCAGATTCTGATTGGGGCCGATAAGGCGGGTGAACTGCTCACTGGGAGGAAACATCAACTAAAATGTGGCCTAGTTTTGGTGGAGACTTCCCTAGGGTGGACACTAATGGGAAAAGTCATAGGTAACAAGGCCCAAAGGGATTCGGCATCATTATTAGTGTCATCATTGTTTTCCCAACATACAAGAATTTCTGATCTCTGGGACTTAGAAATTCTTGGAATTACTGACCCTGTTGTGAAAGAATCTATCGTCGAGAGGAATGAGCGTGTTAGAAATAACTTCCTTGAGACTGCACGACTAAATGAAGATAACAGATATGAAGTGTGTCTGCCTTGGAGTGAACAACATCCACCTCTCCCTGACAACAGAGAAATTGCTCAGCACAGATTAGAAATCACTACAAAGAAACTACAAGCTGAACAACATTATCAGGAGTACGATAATGTCTTACGAAGTTGGTTGGAGCAAGGAATCATCGAGAGGGTACCTGAAGAAGAACTGAAGAATAGTGGACATTATCTACCTCACCGACCTGTCTTCAAAGAAAACAGCACCACCAAGATCAGGCCTGTTTTTGATGCCTCGGCGAAGCAGAGAAACGCTCCATCTCTGAACGAATGTATTGAAAAAGGGCCTAACTTCATAGAGTTGATCCCTAGTTCGCTACTGAAGTTCAGAGAAAATGAGATCGGTGTGACGGCCGATGTAGAAAAAGCATTTCTTCAAATAAGTGTCAATCCTAGAGACCGTGATTTTCTGAGATTCCTTTGGTGGGAGGAGGAAAGTACAGGGAAGGTAGAAGTGTTCCGTCATAATAGAGTTGTCTTTGGACTTGCATGTTCTCCGTTCCTATTGTCGGCAACCATTAAACTCCACTTAAACGAGTTGAAGAGACAAACAGTCGATAATAGTTCCTACTCAACTTCAACAATAGAAAGATTGGAAGAATGTTTTTATGTGGATAACTGTGCTATTAGTGTTAACAACAGAAATGACCTTCATTCATTCATGCGAGAGGCAAGCATAATAATGGATAAGGCATCTTTCAATCTCCGAGGGTGGGAGTATTCTCAGGATGGTACAGCTGAAAATCTTACTCATGTGCTAGGGCTCATTTGGAATAAAGGAGAAGATACCATTGAACTGAATCTAACTCATGTTAACGATTTCAAATATGATGTAATCACTAAAAGAGCTATACTAGGAGCTGCACATAAGGTGTTTGACCCTATTGGCTTCGCATGTCCGGTATTTCTCTGTCCAAAATTAATCTTGCAAGAACTATGGGCCACTGACTTGGGTTGGGACACCAGAGTAGACGAAACAACAAAGAGAAGATTCATGAAGTGGTTGGCAGAACTACCTCAGCTGTCTGAGATTAAGATTCCTAGATGTTTGATCGGTAGTGTCCAGTCGGTTGAAGATATATCTCTTCACGTGTTCTGCGATGCCAGTCAAACTGCGTATGCTGCAGTTATATTCTTGCGAATACAGAGGGTTGACAATATAGAGCTACGATTTGTACAAGCCAAGACAAGAGTGGCACCCAAGAAGAGTATCACCATACCACGCCTGGAATTATTAGCAGCTACAATAGGGGTTCGACTAGTGACGTCAGTACTGCCAACATTAACTGCAAAAGAAATCGTTACTTATTATTGGAGTGACTCGTCGACTGTGTTGTCCTGGATCAAGTTAGACGAACCTTGGGGGACCTTCGTGTGGAACAGAGTGCAAGAAATTCGAAGACTGTCCAGAATAGAACAGTGGCGGCATGTTCCAGGAACCATGAATCCGGCTGACCTGGCATCAAGGGGATGTAGCACAAAACAGTTACTTCAACAGAGATGGTGGGAAGGGCCAAAATGGCTAAAACAATCCACTACACAATGGCCTAGCCCCGAAATTTCAACAAACGATGATGAAGTCTTCCAAGAAAGAAAAAAGAAAGTCAACACTATGACGGTGTTAGAAGACAAGTCCAATACCCAAGAATGGCACCTTGACTATTTCTCAAGTTTCCGTAGAACAGTTCGTATGATAGGATGGATCTTGAGGTTTCTGCATAATTGTCGACAGGAAAATAATAGAAGAACTACCGAACTATCCATTGAAGAAACCACAGAAGCAGAAAAAGTCGTGATGAAGTTCATACAAAAAGAGTGTTTTGTTGGTGAAAAGGATGAAAGATTCAACTCACTATGTGTTTTCATGGATGATGAGGGAGTGATGAGACTGAAAACAAAAATTATATCGCGCAAAGATGATTATGCTTTCCGTTGTCCTGCTATCCTTCCTGCGAAGCATACAGTGGTTCACGCTCTCATTAGGGAGAAGCACAAAGACTTATGTCATGCTGGAACCCAGATTCTGCTCAGTGGGCTCAGACAGAAATATTGGATCCTTGGAGGAAGGAGAACGGTGAAGGGTGCAATTAAAACATGTGTTGTCTGCAGAAGGTACCATGGAAAACATCTTGAAGCAGAACAAACTCATCTCCCCATAGACAGAGTAAGAGAAGCGTCAATTTTTGAAATAACAGGGGTCGACTTTGCCGGGCCTCTGATTTTGAAAGGTGGAGAGAAAGCCTGGGTCTGTCTGTTCACGTGTGCGGTTTTTCGTGCAGTACACCTGGAGTTAGTAACATCTTTGGCTACTGCAACATTCCTCGAAGCTTTTCGGCGCTTCGTGTCCAGACGTGGAAGGCCAATGATTGTCTATAGTGACAATGGGACAAACTTTCAAGGCACCTGCAATATGTTGGAGACAATTCAGTGGGATAAAATTGCTGAATATAGTTCTGTACACCAAATAAAATGGAAATTCAATCCTCCCACTGCAGCATGGTGGGGAGGATGGTGGGAGAGGCTGATTGGTGTCCTCAAACAAATGCTCAGGAAAGTTCTGGGAAAGTCATGTCTGTCGTACCAAGAAATGATGACTGTTCTGTGTGACATTGAAGCTGTCATGAATTCACGACCACTTACTTACCTGTCCAATGATGGAGAAGACTTGATGGCTATCACTCCTGCAATGTTCCTACAGGAAGTCAAGGAGATTGGAATGCCCGATATCGACATGATCGAGGACATAAAACTTGACAGAAGATTCAGGTACAGACAGAAAGTAAAGGAAACATTAAGGGTAAGATTCAGGAATGAATATCTTGGACAGCTAATACAGAAGAACCACATTAGGAAAAGTCATCACAAACCCTGTGTAGGTGAAGTAGTACTGGTAGCCAGTGACAACACGAAGAGACTAGACTGGCCGCTGGCAAGAGTGACGGAGGTCATCCCTGGCAAAGGTGGTGTCGTGAGAGTTGTTCGCTTGGTGACTACAAAAGGAGAGCTACTGAGGCCAGTACAGAGGGTGTATCCACTTGAAGTGACATCTGGAGAAGATCATGCTTTAAGACTGCAAGTTGAGCGGAATGAAAATGAGAAGAAGGAGAAAAATCCAAAGACTGTTAAACCATCTACTAATACTTCTGATCTCATCAAAACCAGTAGTGGGAGAGTGGTGGTTAAACCAAAGAGATATTTTGAGTGACTTATTTATTTCTGTGTTCATTTATTTTGTGAAAATATATGTGTTATGTTATTTTATTGTTTTGTTGAGTTGTTTCCACAACTCAAGGTGGGAGAATGTTGTGTTGGCAGTAAGCACAAGAGTGTAGTGCAGTATCTTTGACATAGTCTTTGATATCAGTGAAGTTCAGTGTCAAAAACAATATGGTGTGTGTCGTGTGAATTGTGAATCTTTCCACAACAAATAATAAAATATGCATTCTAGAGGAGTCTATGTGATTTATTAATAAGTGAACCTAACACAGACATTCATCCTTACTCAAGACTCTTTTTTGTTTACCGGTACCAACAGGAATCCCTACAGCTTGTAAAGCTGCGGGACAAATTCATCAATGACAGAGAAAACTATGTAGAAAATAGCCGACTAAGGCCCTCTTTTTCTAAACCAACTTGTTAATAAATCTTACAACTTACTATTTAAAAAAAACGGGATACAATACAATACAAATGTTAAATTATTGAAAAATACATAATTTTCTTTTGAAAATTGTATAGCCAACTAAAGGACGAAACAATGGGAAAACAAACACTGCCTGTCTTAATTAAACCCCATGGAGGACAGGAATTACCAACATAATCTCACGTAATACAACACTTTAGCTTAATCAAGTGACCACGAGGTCGGAAAACAAACCCCACCAAAGTATTTTCTATAACCAAGGCAGTTGCTTGCTAATAAGCGTGGAGAGCCTGTAATTGTTCCTAGGAGGAAGGGTTGCCCAATGGCCTTAAGGAACTGGGTTACACTTGTCACGAGAAATAAAAGGATATATAAACAAACAACATATGTTCTATAATGAAAAGGGGGTACAAGCTCGTAAGCCAGGAGGAACAATTACTCAAATGCCAGACACAAAATCGAAACTTCATGGAACATGGCAAAAGAAAATATCGGCTACCACGAGGCAGCCCGGCAAGAATAACTAACAATAACAAAAGGTCCACAACACTTCGAACACGAACATTGAACTCATGCAGTGGATAAGCGACAGGCAAAGAAAGAACGAATGACTGCTCAATGGAACAATCCTCAGCGAGTTATGGGTGAAATATATGTTTGTGAACATTGTGGAAGAGTTTGCGGCTCCAGAATCGGTCTACACAGTCATCAGAGGACTCACAGGCATTGAAGTCTTGTAGTCCCAAAGAAGACATTATACTCGTTAGCGAGTGATAGCCTATCATCATCATCATCATCATAGCACACAATTTAACCTGAAATTATTATAGTGATATGTGAAACTTGTACAACACAGACTAGAGTTCTTGTTTCAGCAAATATGATGCAGCCCAAAGTGTGAAGAGTGTTACATTGAAACTTTTTTTTTTGGCAGGAGTTGGGAGATGTTTTTAAAAATTAAAAAAGTATTTGCGTCTTTCGCAAAATTTGTAAGAAACCCGTAGCGACAGCCATGCGCAACAGCAAAACATGTGAAAGCGGCATCGTTAAAAAAAGCCAGCACAGTGTTTTTCAAGCATTACATATTTCTGAAAAGTTAAGCACATATATATATATTAGTGAAATTACTAAGATGTGCAAGATGGCTGCTGCGGCTTTGGAATTTTTGTAGAGGTGATTTGGCGAACTAAGGGAACTAGTTGGTCAAGAAAAGAAGACCCTACTTAATTGTTTTATATCTGAGGGTAGAAATGACAATGAAATATGAAATAGTATATGAAGATCATCCCTGAAGGAATTCAGATTTGGACTGTTGCGACAGTCAAAGAAAACTAATGTGCATGGTGAGATCGGAATTGAGTTGCAAGAAATTATTTGTATATATTCACCACATGTGTAAGTTATTAATAAATTATATTACATTATATAGTATATAGTATTTAGTATTTATAGTATTTAGTAAGTCTTTCAATATAGGGGCAGACCGTTTGTGAATATTTTGAATTTCAATTGCATTTTGTGTTTTCAACCTAAACCACATGTAGTTAGTATGTAGTTAGTTTTAGTTGTAAGTATGTAGTTAGTTTGCTTATTAGATATAGGTCATTGTTCTATTAGACTGTGGTGTGTGAGTGTGTCTGGTAGCAGTTGCATTGTTTATTAGATATAGTTCATTGTTTCAGTAGACTGTGATGTGTGAGGGTGCATGTGTGTGTGCCTGGTGACAGACTGTTTTAGTGGTAGTATTTGTTGTTGGTGGAACTTAAGGTGTTTTATTTCCTTCGTTAGTAGAATTTTGGTATTTAATTGTCAGTAGAAGGTTAGTATTTTTGTTATTAGAATTGCTTATTCTGAAAGGGAGTAGCAGCCTTTCAGAATAAATCAATTCTTTACTCGTCTTATAGACGGTTAAGATATTGATAATATAAGCCAAATAATGGCTACACTGCGTCCTGCTGCATGGCTGAAAGCAACGGGAAACTACAGCCGTAACGCTATTCCCGAGGATATGCACCTCTATGCTTAATTACATGTGATGATGGCCTCCTCCCTTGTAAAATTTCAATCCGGAGGTAAACTAGTCCCTCATTCGGATCTCCGGGTGGGGACTACTCGAGAGGGGGTTAACATCACAGAAGTAACAAAGAGGAAATCTGACATTCTACGGATCGGAGCGTGGAATGTTAGAAGTCTGCTAGGAAGTGGAAGGTTAGAAAATTTAGAAAGGGAAATGGATAGGTTAAGGTTGGATTTGGTTGGGATTAGTGAAATGCGCTGGCAGGAAGAACAGGACTTTTGGTCAGGAGACTATAGGGTCATAAGCACTAAAACAAACAATGGCCAAGCAGGGGTTGGTCTCATATTGAGTAGGAAACTTGGACAGCGGGTGGAATATTATGAGCAATATAGTGAACGGATTATTGTAGCAAAAATCAATACTAAACCTACGTGCACCACAGTGGTACAAGTCTATATGCCTACCAGTCAAGCTGATGATGAGGATGTTGAAAAGGTCTACGAAGAAATAGACGAAATTCTGAGGTATGTCAAGGGTGATGAAAATGTTATAGTAAAGGGAGATTGGAATGCTGTGGTAGGAAAAGGGAGAGAAGGGAAGATAGTAGGAGATTTCGGATTAGGTGAAAGGAATGATTGAGGAAGCAGGCTGATGGAATTCTGCACTGAGCATGAGTTGGTCATAGCTAACACCTTATTCAATAACCACAATAGAAGAATATACACGTGGATGAGACCAGGAGATACAGGGCGTTACCAAATAGACTTCATTATGGTCAAGCAGAGGTTTCGAAACCAGATTTTGGATTGTAAAACATATCCTGGTGCTGACATAAACTCTGACCACAATCTGGTTGTTATGAAATGCAGATTAAAGTTGAAGAAACTGAAGAAAAGTCAAAAGCCAAAAAGGTGGGCAATAGACAGACTGAATGTAAAGGATGTAAACGAAAGATTCAAGAAGAGTATAAAGGAAGGACTAATGAAAAACCCTAAACAAACTTCAATTGCAGACGAATGGGCACTTTTGAAGAATGAAATAACAAAATCCGCAGAAGAAATCATTGGTAGGAAAGAAAGAATAGGTAGAAAACCGTGGATTACTCAGGATATACTAGAATTGATGGATGAAAGGCGGAAACACAAGAATGTAAGAGATGAAAAGGGGAAAGCAGAATACAGACGTCTGAGAAATGAGGTCAATAAGAAGTGCAAGGATGCGAAAGAAGAATGGTTGAAAGAGAGATGTGCAGGTATAGAAAATTGTCTGAAATTAGGAAAAGTAGACACAGCTTATCGAAGGATTAAGAATACATTTGGGGAAAAGAAGACTAAGTGCTGTAATATTAAGGACACAAATGGAAAGCCTCTAACAGATAGGGAAGAAAAGGTTGAGAGATGGAAAGCTTACATAGAGAGTTTGTATAAGGGAAAGGAGATAGAGAATCATGTAATGGAAAGGGAGGAGGAAATTGATGAGGATGCGAAAGGAGATTTAATATTGAGATCAGAATTTGATAGAGCTTTGGAAGACTTAAGCAGGAACAAAGCACCAGGTATAGATGATATACCGATTGAGTTGCTACACTGCATAGGAGATGAAGGTCTGATCAGGTTATTTCACTTGGTGTGTAGGATTTATGAGACAGGTGAGGTACCCCTTGATTTCAAGAAGAATGTAATCATCCCTATACCAAATAAAGGCAGAGCTGACAGATGTGAAGATTACCGTACAATCAGCTTGATTACTCATGCTTCAAAGATCCTGTCTAGAATAATTTACAAGAGGATTGAAAGCCAGATAGAAAGGGAGTTGGGTGAAGACCAGTTTGGTTTCAGGAGAAATGTAGGAACAAGGGAAGCTGTACTAAGTCTTAGGCTGATTTTGGAAGGTAGAATAAGGAAAGATAAGAGAACTTTCATGGCATTTGTAGACTTAGAAAAGGCTTTTGATAACGTTGATTGGACTAAATTGTTTGACATTTTGAAATCTATTGGAATAAAGTACAGGGATAGGAGGGTGATCTACAATCTATACAGAAACCAGACAGCAGTCATTCGAGCTGAAGGACATGAGAGAGAAGCTGATATTCAGAAAGGTGTTAGGCAAGGCTGCAACTTATCACCCATACTTTTCAATCTTTACATTGAACAAGCAATGAAACGAAATTAGAGAAAAATTTAAACTGGGAGTGAAGATTCAAGGAGAAATAATTTCAACTCTGAGATTTGCTGATGACATCGTCATCTTGAAAGAATAATGGATTTTCCGCCTTCAATACTGTTTATTACTATTACTTACAGGGACTAGTTTCGGGGGTAAATATTGTTCTTCATGTATTTTGTATGAACTTGTACATGGAAAGTTTTTCCATTGTGTAGTTTTTGTTGGACAGGCTGAGGAAGGGGGAGTATTTACCCCCGAAACTAGTCCCTGTAAGTAATAGTAATAAACAGTATTGAAGGCGGAAAATCCATTATTCTTTCAAAGTTATAGTTACGTCAATAGGGACCTGAATAATCGACATTATGAATCGTCATCTTGGCCGACAAGCCTGAGGATTTGAATGAGTTTTTGAATGGTATGGACTCCATCTTACGGAAAGAGTACATGATGAAAATTAATAATTGTAAAACAAAAATACTAGAATGCAGCCGAAATAAATAGAAACCTCTATGGACATCAAATTGGCAGGTGAAAAGCTGAAGGAAGTAGAAAACTTCTGTTACTTAGGAAGCAAAATCACCAGTGATGGACGAAGCAAAGAGGATATAAAAAGTAGGTTGGCTCAGGCAAGGAAAGCATTTCTACAAAAAAGGAATCTGTTGACATCGAATATAGATTTAGGTATTAGGAAGTCATTTTTGAAAGCCTTTGTCTGGAGCGTGGCGCTCTATGGAAGTGAAACTTGGACTATTGGTGCAGCAGAAAAGAGGAGAATTGAAGCATTTGAAATGTGGTGTTACAGGAGAATGATGAAGATCAGATGGGTAGATAGGGTTACAAACGAAGAGGTGTTAAGACGAGTGGGAGAGGGGAGATGTTTCTGGCGACTGCTAATGAAGAGAAGAGATAGGTTAGTAGGACACATACTAAGACACCCAGGAATAGCAAGCTTAGTTATGGAAGGAAGGGTCGAGGACAAGAACTGTAGGGGTAGACCAAGGTTAGAATATGTTAAACAGATTGCCTCGGATGTAGGGTGTGGTAGCTATGTAGAGATGAAACGATTAGCTCAGGACAGGGAGGCATGGAGGGCTGCATCAAACCAGTCAAAAGACTGAAGACTTAAACAACAACTAATGTGTTACATGTTTTGGGGTGCCAGAACCCCTTCATCAGACAAACCGAACAAATAGAATAGAAGCTTAAGAACATCTTGTTGATATATTGAAGGAGCACAGATACTGTCCATTAAAAGCACTCATTGGTTTATAGGAAAGTAAAACACTTCCTTGTGGTACTGATAAACACAGTGTTTGGAACCATGCTATTTAAAGGACAGTATCTGTGCTTTTTCAGAATATCACCAAGAAGTTCTTAAGCTTCTATTTCTTCAATGTCTGATTAAGGGGTTCTGGTACCCCGAATCATGTAACACCTGAGTATTTTTCAATAATTTAACATTTCTATTGAAAAGGCTGGCATACCATTTTTCTTATATTAAGTTATAAGATTTATTAATAATATTCATTCATCAATACGGACCAACAACATGGCTAATATACCATGAGGAACAAATCAAATTGTATCTCATCAGTAAAGTTTCTTGCACGGGGCAGATCAAGGAAACTTATTCTTCACGTATTATATGTATAAATCATTCAAGGAGTTTAACACAGCATGTGAGAATTATTTGAGGGAAATAGAATACCTCTTTTTATGATGTAATATAGTGCGTTCAGCACCTGAGTGATGACTAATCCTACTGTGTATGCAAATCAGTAACTCATGAGCAATACACCTAATTTTAACATATCTATACAGGGGGGTATACAAATGCATATTGAATACTCCTGCTTGTAACATTAATTATTGCCCCATGTTGGTAGCGACAAATGTAACGGTTTGGCTGCCCCTAACTGTTGGGTGATAAATGTAACTGTTTACCTTAGCCTAAGCTATGTTGTTTTAATGGGCGCCAAGACCTCAACGCAATGCTGAAATCTAAATTTGTATTTAACAATGTCTAGCTCTGGTAGAACACCTTCAAGAATCTATTCACTCAGATCGTGGTATGATTTGATCATTAACCCAACAAACAATTGTATCAGGAGAAGGAATTGGTCTATATCTAATGCTACCTACTGAAAGCAAAGATTGCATTGTAAAAGAATTGAATTTATTATATAAAACAAGTATAGCAAAATTAATAATAATAATAAGTATAAAATTTAAATTGGAGCGTTGCGATTTTAATATTACCGATAGAAAATTACGTGTAAACGGAGTCTGATAAATTATTGATTTTACTCTTATTCCCAAGCTATGAAGTTACTGAAATATTGAATAGAAAACAAAGAGAAACGAGAGATTGCGTACTTCTGTGTCATTTGCGCTTACCACTGGAAATTGCCAAAGCATTTCCCTCGTACTGGATGATGCTGTGTGCTTCCCACAGTCTCCCGGATGTCGTCACCTCCGTCGATATTTGATGATATACTTGTAGATTTGGTGACTTTATGGTCCTAACAACGGAGCCATACCCTCGTACAACCACACTGGTTAAGTTTTAAACAGATAGTTCTCCACTCCACGGAACATCGGAGCGACAACCACTTGCAACCGAACTAGTCAAGTCTTTCACAGATTGTCCTCCACTCCACCGAACATCGGAGCGACTCCCGCGTGCTAACATACTCGGCAAGTTCTACACAGATTGCCCCCCACTCCACGGAACATCGGAGCGACTCCCGCGTGCAAACATACTCGGCAAGTTCTACACAGATTGTCCTCGTTCCATGGCGCGCCAAACGATATATCCACACGTCGGCTCCCCACCTCGGTACCGACTTCCAGCTTACGTGGTCTCCACTGATTGGCTGCTCCCCACGCTCTATTTCCCCTTCTCTGGCTCATTACACACGGCGCGCGGATGATGAAGTCCTTTTCCGTTCCATACATCCGCCTTTTCGTTAAGCTGCAACGCAGGATTGCGTCATGCTTCCCGACAAGATTAAGCATGTATTTCAATTCCCAGTGACTCATGTCTCTCAATATACCCTAACTGACGAAACTCCGTTAAATTCCGTAATCATATAATTTTCTATGATATTGTCGTTCGTAATAATTTGCTTGATAGTGTTTTCTAAGACATAGAAAACCTATCTGTATGCTTATAATTTTATAAAATGCTCCGAAAAATACCTTAATAATAATTATAATAAATTAATAATAATAATAATAAATTAACATGAAAAATTATCTTGGCTGAACAATTTGCCGCGTAAATAAATAGAGAATGGCTTCCTACTGACTTATGCCAGTGGCATAAAAAACCCTCGAAAAACACGTTACATATTCGCCTCGGATCATCGGATGATTTACAGTGACGACGGTCCATTATCCGATTATCCCAGACACGTTAATAAACCCCATCCAAAATACATATTACATAAATGAAATCACCCTAAATTACAGATATATACACTCATAATTTTTCTTCACGCACTTTGCGTCAAAGTTTGTTGTCACAATGGATTGCACTTTGCAACCAGTCCAATGTTTTTCATATAGAATAGTGTTCCACGGATATTTCCGCCTCTCAAATTTCTCTATGTTGGAGAAATAGACATAATTAATGTGTGAGCACTATGTATTTATGATGTCATATCACACGCATTGAAGGTGTTCTGATATATTTATATCACCATAGAACTTCCTAATTTCACTGGAGGTCCCTTCCTTATGGTGAAATTTAATCTCACTTATCACTGAGCACACGATCACACTATTGTGGCAGCGCCTCGTGACCATAATACTTGATCTCTCTTTATAAAAGATGAAATTAATATTGACTTCTGAAAAAAAAACCAGTAAATGCGCATTACATATAACACCAAATATTTCTGTGCCGTAATCGCCCTGTCTTGTTAAGTTCCCGTAGACCATATTCTACTTAATACTAGTTCTCAACACAGACCAGTTCTCCTCACACAAATAATACCTTTGTACAAATTACCTTAAATTACACACTTACAAATCTTACATGGCGAGGCCGTAAACAGAAATCACGTGTGCCGATATGTATGAGTTTCATGAAGGACTGTCTCGCATTCTGATGGCCCATCTTTTGCCTCGTGGACGCCTTAAGCAAAAATACCCTGTTCAAGCGCTCACCCATCTCTTGGAGGCAAATGGGAATTCACCAGCGCTACCAAATTCTGGCCTTGGTGTATCGAGACATTTTAGTGCTCAAGAGCATCCGACAATCCCGTCATATTTCCCAGTACCTTAAAAACTCTCATTTACTTACATACTACCCCCCTGTGTGACTTCTGATACGCCTGCCTGGAAGACCATCTCCTCCCACGCACCAAATACCACACTTACTCATTTGATAGGCTGGCTCGCCAGCTAAACATCCTCACTTTATGACACATACTTTCGGAGACTATGTATATTATACGTCCGTTATAACCTGTTTCCCTCACTATTCTCCAGCACATATGCTGTTTTGCCAATACGTTTGGAAACTATAAATGGGCCCTCGTCCCCTGCTTCCAACCTTGCAAGTGGCTCCCTTAAATGAACGTCATCACGTTGCTCTACCAACCTATTTCTCAGTGTCTGTAACGATGCCCTGTTGCTACTGTCCACACATGCACATATTAAAATACCGTCCTCTGCTTTAACCACAGGATAATCCCTACATAAATTAGTGTCCCTCGATAGCATGTCTGCAAGAATGTTATCTTTACCTTTAATATATTTTACTGTGAATTCGTATTCCTGCAGAGCAAGAATCCACCTACTAACTCTGTTAGAACTGCGTTTACAAGTTCTCATATACAGTAATGCATGGTGATCTGTGTGGATCTCAAATTTCCCCCCTACTAAATACATTCTAAATTTCCCTAAACTGAAAAGAATACCTAAAAGCTCTAACTCAGTAATCGTGTATCTTTTCTCTGCTGCTGTCAGTCCTCGCGAGACTAAAGATACAATGCACAGATTACCCTCATCATCTTTCTGACATAATACTCCAGCAATGCCTATATGTGAAGCATCTGTCATAACCACATATTCCTTATCTTTTAACGGATATTTCAGCACTACAGCTTTCTCAAAACCTTCCTTCAGCGCTCTAAATGCCTGATCATGCTTGGACTCCCATCTCCACCGAGTCCCACTCTAAAGCAATTCCCTGAATGGTTCTACCAACCCTGAGTATTTAAGAACGAACCTCCTGAAAAAGTTGCAAATTCCTAGGTAAGTTTTTAACTGTTTAACATTCTGTGGCACCTCTGCGTTAAGTATCTTATTAACCCTACTTTCTTCTGGTGTTACACCTCTACTCGACACTCTATGACCTAAAAATGTCACTTCTGACTGACAGAATGACGACTTAGACAGCTTCAAAGTGAACCCTGCCTGATCTAACTTCTGAAAAACTATATCTAAATGACGTAGATGCTCCTCAAAACTGCGTGAACTAATTACCATATCATCTATGTAAATGGTTACAAACTCTCCTGTTGTAACGTGTTTTTCGGGGGGTTTTTATGCAACTGGCATAAGTCAGTAGGAAGCCATTCTATATTTATTTACTCGGCAAATTGTTCAGCCAAGAGAATTTTTCATGTTAATTTATTATTATTATTAATTTATTATAATTATTATTAAGGTATTTTCGGAGCATTTTATAAAAATTATTAGCATTCAGATAGGTTTTCTATGTTTTAGAAAACGCTATCATGCAAATTATTACGAACGACTCACTGGGAATTCAAATACAAGCTGATTCCTGTCGAGAAGCATGACGCAATCTTGGGTCGCATCGTCAAGAAAAGGTGAATTGTTGGAACGGAAATCGACTTCTCGATTCGCGCGCCGTGTGTAATGAACCAGAGGAGGGGAAGTAGCGGCGTGCTCAGCCAATCAGTGGAGACCACGTAAGCTGGAAGTTGAGACTAGAGTGGGGAGTCGGCGTGTGCATATATCGTTCGACGCGGCGTGGTACGAGAACAATCTGTGTAGTTCTTGCCGAGTGTGGTTATACGCGGGGGTCGCTCCGATGTTCCGTGGAACGAGGACTATCTGTGAAATACTTGACGAGTATGGGTGCGCGTGCGAGTGGCTCCGATGTTCAGTGGAGTTAGCGACTATCTTTGTGAAACTTAACCAGTGTGGTTATACGAGTGTTTGGGTCCGAGGTACGGACCATAGAATTATCTAATCTACCAGAATATCATCAAATAACGAAGAAGATGGCGACGTCCAGGAGACTGTGGGATGGACACAGCATCATCCAGTACGAGGGAAATGCTTTAGCAATTTCCAGTGGTAAGCGCAAATGACGCAGAAATACGCAATCTCTCATTTTTCTTTGTTTTATATTTCATATTTCAGTAACTTCATAGCTTGGGAATAAGAGTAAAATCAATGATTGATCAGACTCCGTTTTCACGTAATTTTCTATCGGTAATATTAAAATCGCAACGCTCCAATTTAAATTCAAACTTATTATTATTATTATTAATTTTGCTATACTTGTTTTTTATATATTAAATTCATTTCTCTTACAATGCAATCTTTGCTTTCAGTAGGTAGCATTAGATATAAACCAATTCCTTCTCCTGATACAATTGTTTGTTGGGTTAATGATCAAATCATACCACGATCTGAGTGAATAGAGTCTTGAAGGTGTTCTGCCAGAGCTGGACGTTGTTAAATACAAATTTAGATTTCAGCATTACATTGAGGTCTTGGCGCCCATTAAAACAACATAGCTTAGGCAAAGGTAAACAGTTACATTTATCACCCAACAGTTAGGGGCAGCGAAACTGCTACATTTGTCGCTACCAATGGATGGGGCAATAATTAACGTTACACTTGTCGCTCAACGTGAGGGCAAAGGAAACCATTACACTTGTCGCTCAACGTGAGGGCAAAGGAAACCATTACACTGTGTCATCCCCTAATGCGATGTTTAAAGCCCTAATTAAAGCTGCTGAACTACTCTTTAACCCATAAGGTGTTCTACAAAATTGATAAAGGTTATATTTATGACTAAAAGCTGTAAATGGTCTATCTTCGTACATAAGTGGCACTTGCCAAAAACTGGAACTCAAATCTACACAAGTGAAATACTTCTTCCCTTCAAATGTTTGCATTAATTCCTCTATTGACATAGATTTCAGCTGATCTGAACTAATTCTACTGTTAACCAAACGAGCGTCTAAACAAATACGAACCGTGCCATCGGTCTTGGGTACCGTGATCAAAGAATTAACATATGGACTGTTAGAGTGCTCAATAATCCCATCTTCAAGCATCTGATTAATTTGTGCCTCCACTGCACTCTGATAAGCGAAAGGTACAGGATATCTATGTCCTGTGAATACTGACCTATCAATAACGTTCAATGAATGTGTATAGCAATTGGCCATACCAATGCGATCCTCAAAAACTCTCCTATTACACCATAACACATCATAGAGCCGAACACACTGTTCATCCTCTATATTTCCCTGAAATGCAGCATCACGTAACGAGTCCTTTAGACTACCGTTCGTAATCACACTGCCTACAAAACATGGAGAACCCCGCTCTACGGCTGGCGATATCTCATTTAAAGTACAAATCACACCTACAATACTACTCCTCTGAATATGGTCATTGAACGCTACTTCTACTTCAGAATCTCCCCATTTAAATTTCAAACTCCCTACATCATAACATAAGTTACAAGACACTCTACTTAGCCACTCTGAACCCAAGATAACACAGAATACTAAATTTGGAATTACAAGGCAAATCTGCTTCTCTACATGATTATTAATTTTAATGTCTACTAAAACTTGCTTAGAAATTACTTTAGACCTCTTCCCAACAGCTGTGATAACAAAAGTGCTTTTAATTGGCATCTCCTCAAAATTTACTCCAGTTCCTTTAATTTTATCATAAAATGCACTACTTATGCAACTCTTCATACAACCACTATCAATTAAAACATCTGTGTACGCCTCGGACACGTTAAATTTAACTATGGGGCTCTTACTAACCACTTCCTGAATAATACCTTCATCATTTAGTTCATGTAATAATTCATTTCTTACATTTAGGTCATAGGGTTGCTGTATAATTGTATGGACAGGGCATGCTACAGACTGAGATTCTGACCTTACTTCGCAGCCTGGTTCGCGTTTAAAGAACCGCTCCAGCTGGCCGTAGTACTACTAACTACTGAACTGGTCTGGTTGTTCTGGGCTGTGTTGTCATTGTTTGGCTGTATATTACTACCACTAGGCTGTCCTCTTCCTGGACCCCTATTCTGGTTGTAATTATTGTCATTATAATTTCTCCCTCGATTTCCCCTGAAATCATTGTTTCTCCCTTGATTTCCCCTGTAATCATTGTTCCTCCCTTGATTTCCCCTGAAATCATTGTTCCTCCCTTGATACTGATTACCATAGCCATTTCCTCTGTTCTGATTTAGCTGATTATTATTATTTCTATTTTGAGCGTTGGCCCCTTCGCCACCGTTCCCTTGAACTTCTTGATGCCTGGCTTCATTAGGTCTATTATTATTATTACCCTGGTTCCGATTGAAATTGTCCTCATAACCCCCTCTCCCTAGTGCATCAAATCATCATCATCTTCATTTCCCGTTTCCAGCTTCCTGAGTCGGGTTGTGAATTAAGGACCTCCATCGTTGCCTGTCTCTCCACCACTCCTCTCCTGATTTTAGTACATCTTCGGGTTTTCCTCCCTTCTTTTCTACACACTCCCACACTGTATCTGCCCATCTCTTCCGGGGTCTACCTCGTGGTCTCTTCCCTGTCATCTTTTCACAGAAAGTCTTCTTTGGTACTCTCTCCTCTCCCATTCTCATCATATGTCCATTCCACTTTAACTTTGTTGTTTCTATCCTGTCCTGCAGCTTCAATATTCCTGTCCTTTCTCTAATCTCTTCATTTCTAACTCTATCTCTTCTGGTCTTGCCCTCGATACCTCTTAGGAATTTCATCTCTGCGGCTTGTATTCTACTCTCCTCTCTTTTTGTAGTAGTCCACGCTCCAGCTGCGTATGTTAGTATGGGTCTGTAGTAGGTTGAATATAACACTTTTTTGCATTTCTTTGGGACATCTCTGTTCCACACAATACCCCTTACACTCTGGTAAAAACTGTTCGCTTGTTGTATTCTCTTTCCAATTTCCTCAGTTATCTTTCCATCTTCTGCGATCACACTTCCCAAATACTTGAAACTTTTAACGACTTCTAGAATTTTGCCATTCAATTCTATCTTTCCTCTTCCTTTCTTCCTTCCTCTTGACATTACCATTGTCTTGCTCTTCTCTGTGCTTACTTTCATCCCAAATTTCTCTATCTCTTGGTTCCATACATCTAGTTGTTTTTGTACATCCTTTTCATACTCACCCCATATAACTATATCATCTGCAAACAGCATGGCCTTTGTTGCTTTTTGTCCCAATCTCTGTTTGACCTTCTTGTGGATTTCGTCCATGACTATGATGAATAATAATGGGGACAATACACTTCCCTGTCGGAGACCCATTTCCACTTTAAACCATTCTGTTTCTCCTATACTGGTCTTCACGTTACTGACACAATTTTTGTACATAGCTTTTAACATTTGGACTTCTGCTCTGATAACTCTTCTTTTTCTTAATACATCCCAAACCACCTGTCTAGGCACACTGTCATATGCTTTCTCAATATCAATAAATGTCATCACCATGTCTTTTCCAAATTCCCATCTTTTCTCCATCATTTGCCTTAATGTAAAGATTAGGTCAAATGTTGATCTGTCTTTCCTAAAACCATACTGTTCTTCTTCCAACTCTCCTTCTATCTTCCTCCTCAGTCTGCCTTCCAATACTCTCTCAAAGATCTTAGCTACATGAGCAATAAGAGTGATCCCTCTGTAGTTATTACATTCCTTTTTGTCGCCTTTCTTAAAAATCAGGATAATTAAACCCTTTCCCCATTCTTCTGGAATTTCTTTCTTCTTCCAAATTATTCTAAATAATCTATACAGCCACTGTATCCCTACTGGTCCCGCTGCTTTTATCATTTCCGTGGTCACCTCATCCACTCCTGCTGCTTTACCACTCTTCATCTTCTGTATGGCTTCCTCTATTTCTAGCATAGTTATCTGCTTTTCTTGTTCTTCCTCTTCTTCCATTGTTTCTTCTTGTTCCCTTTCATCTTCCAGTTCGATGTATTTCACATTTAGTAGCTTTGAAAAGTATTCTTCCCATCTATTTAATATATCATCTCTTTGGTACAATATCTGCCCTGCTTCAGTTTTTACAAATTTTGTATTTTCCCTACCTTTTACACTGTTTTTCATGAATCCATATAGTACCTTCTTACTTCCTTGGATATCCTCCTTCAAAGTTTCTGTGAATCTTTCCCAACTTTTCCGTTTTTCTTCTTGTACAATTTTTTGGCATGCCTTCTTTGCTTCTCTATATTTTTGTAATTTCTCTGCATTTTTACAGCCTATCCACTTCCTCCATGCCATTTGTTTTTCTTTAACAGCTTCCTTTACCCTGTTGTTCCACCAAGGAGTCTCCCTTTCCTTTTTCTTCCCTGATAATCTTCCACAAGTGTTTACTGCACACTTCACAAAACCATTCCTAAAACATGCCCATTCCTGTTCTACACTTTTTGCTTCATCTTTGGGAACTTCCTTTTTTAAATCCTCTTGGAACTTGTCCATTGTCTCCCTCTCTTTTAGCTTCCACACCTTTATTTTTCTTTCCCTCTTTTCCGAAAGGTTTATGATTTTTCCCAGCCTTAGTTTGGCTATCACCACTTTATGGTCTCCTTCAAAATCTCCTCTTGGCATAGCCGTCACATCTACCAGTTGTCTTCGTTTATCCTTTTCCACCAGGATAAGATCAATCATTGTCTTTGTCTTTCTGTCTCCCCATCCATACCTAGTTATTTTTTGAGTGTTCTTCTTCCTAAACCATGTATTTCCAACAATTAATCCATTCCTTCTACAGAAATCTATTAAAAGGTCCCCTTCTTCATCCTGATTTCCATAACTAAACGGGCCAATTATCTCTTCTTTTCCCTGCCTATCTGTTCCCACATGTGAATTCATATCTCCCATTATTATAACCTCCTTGTCTTCTATACACTTTTCCAGTTCTTCTAGGAACTCCTCTAAACATTCATCTACCTTCCCTGTTTGGGGTGCATAAATCTGTATGAAGTCCTTTGTTCCACTCTCAAGTCCTAATCTAATTTTCAGTATTCTGTCACTAGTTTGCTCTACTTTCTCAATATACTGTACCAAGTCTTCTCTCAATATTATTGCAACACCATTCACTGCCTTCTTTCCTCCACTCAAATGTGCTTAACAAATTTTCTACTTGTGATATAGTCTTTACATTCTGGATACAAGCAGCCTCCTTGATCCTATAGGGAAAGTGCCTAAGTAGCAACCTTACCACATCACTTTCCTCCTTCAAGCCATCCAGATATTTACACACTAATACCTGCCCTAAAAAGTATTCGGTCATGGTGGAGCTTCCTTTAGGGTTATATTTACCACACACTACTCCCTCACGATGCTGCGACTGAATAACCTCATTCCAGAACTTTTCACAGAATTTCATTTTAAAATCATTGATATCAGTAAACTTGTCTCTGTAGACAGCAAACCAATTCCTCGTTTCCCCCACAAACACTTGTTCTAAAATTTCAACTACCTGGCACCACTCAATACTACCATTTTCCAACCTCTCCCCGAATTTATTTTCTATAGTGTTCATGAACTCCATTGGGAACCCCTGTCGATTGCTGAACTTACCCAGTTCTACCTCCCTGTGTGTGCTATTCACAAAAACTGGCCTATTCTGACTATTCTCTTGCCTGATCCTAGCTTTTAATTTTAACTCTAATTCTGCGATTTTCTCCTCAGCCTTCCTCTCAATACTGTTTACTGTTAATTTAATGTTTCCTTCTGATTCTTCTACTTTATCATATAGCTTTGCTAGTTTCTCCTCAATCTTGCTAATGCTCTCTCTATTACTCTCTCTTAAATCATTTACTTCTGCAACTATTTGTGAGTGGACTTTCTCAATTCTACCCCCGTGTACTGATTCTAATTTCCAACTCCTCCTGTACTTTTCCTAATTTTCTGTCTACATCTGCAATAATCTCTTTAGCCTTTTCTTCCATCACCCCCCTGATCTCACCTCTAATCAGTTCGAATTTGTCACTCATTTCCCTACTGTTTTGTTCTAATTTAGCATTTAAGGCATCTGTACTTTCTTTATTTTCCCTACTGTTTTGTTCTAGTTTAGCGTTGTTTTGTTCTAGTTTAGCGTTGTTTTGTTCCAGTTTTGCATTTAAAGCGTCTGTACTTTCTTTATTTTCCCTACTGTTTTGTTCTAATCTTGCATTATTCTGTTCTAACTTTGCATTTAAGGCATCACTACTAACTTTGTTCTGATACATAAACTCGAGAAGTAAAGTTTTTAATTCTGGTTGGCCGCCTACACTCCGTTTCAGTATCGGGATTTACCTCCGCTACCCCGGTGCTACCATCACTTGACATACTGCTCGTATCATCACTCTCCAGTTGATGACCGCTACGTAACCTCATCTGTTTTTCTTTCTCATCCCCCATAATGATATACACTGATAAAGACAAATAACCCCCAAAATACAGGCACAGAAATATATACCCTTCTCCTTCCACAAATGTTATTAGGTTTTCAGCCCCAAGTTGTCGGCGACAAATGTAACATTAATTATTGCCCCATGTTGGTAGCGACAAATGTAACGGTTTGGCTGCCCCTAACTGTTGGGTGATAAATGTAACTGTTTACCTTTGCCTAAGCTATGTTGTTTTAATGGGCGCCAAGACCTCAAAGCAATGCTGAAATCTAAATTTGTATTTAACAATGTCTAGCTCTGGTAGAACACCTTCAAGAATCTATTCACTCAGATCGTGGTATGATTTGATCATTAACCCAACAAACAATTGTATCAGGAGAAGGAATTGGTCTATATCTAATGCTACCTACTGAAAGCAAAGATTGCATTGTAAAAGAATTGAATTTATTATATAAAACAAGTATAGCAAAATTAATAATAATAATAAGTATAAAATTTAAATTGGAGCGTTGCGATTTTAATATTACCGATAGAAAATTACGTGAAAACGGAGTCTGATAAATTATTGATTTTACTCTTATTCCCAAGCTATGAAGTTACTGAAATATTGAATAGAAAACAAAGAGAAACGAGAGATTGCGTACTTCTGTGTCATTTGCGCTTACCACTGGAAATTGCCAAAGCATTTCCCTCGTACTGGATGATGCTGTGTGCTTCCCACAGTCTCCCGGATGTCGTCATCTCCGTCGATATTTGATGATATACTTGTAGATTTGGTGACTTTATGGTCCTAACAACGGAGCCATACCCTCGTACAACCACACTGGTTAAGTTTTAAACAGATAGTTCTCCACTCCACGGAACATCGGAGCGACACCCACTTGCAACCGAACTAGTCAAGTCTTTCACAGATTGTCCTCCACTCCACCGAACATCGGAGCGACTCCCGCATGCTAACATACTCGGCAAGTTCTACACAGATTGTCCCCCCACTCCACTGAACATCGGAGCGACTCCCGCGTGCAAACATACTCGGCAAGTTCTACACAGATTGTCCTCGTTCCATGGCGCGCCAAACGATATATCCACACGTCGGCTCCCCACCTCGGTACCGACTTCCAGCTTACGTGGTCTCCACTGATTGGCTGCTCCCCACGCTCTATTTCCCCTTCTCTGGCTCATTACACACGGCGCGCGGATGATGAAGTCCTTTTCCGTTCCATACATCCGCCTTTTCGTTAAGCTGCAATGCAGGATTGCGTCATGCTTCCCGACAAGATTAAGCATGTATTTCAATTCCCAGTGACTCATGTCTCTCAATATACCCTAACTGACGAAACTCCGTTAAATTCCGTAATCATATAATTTTCTATGATAATGTCGTTCGTAATAATTTGCTTGATAGTGTTTTCTAAGACATAGAAAACCTATCTGTATGCTTATAATTTTATAAAATGCTCCGAAAACTACCTTAATAATAATTATAATAAATTAATAATAATAATAATAAATTAACATGAAAAATTATCTTGGCTGAACAATTTGCCGCGTAAATAAATAGAGAATGGCTTCCTACTGACTTATGCCAGTGGCATAAAAACCCCTCGAAAAACACGTTACATGCTGAGAATCTGAATGTACCATTTTTTAATCTATATGTAACTTGAGTGTGTATTTAACTAGTTAGAACATTTTACTGGCTGATGGACAGGAAAGTTAAATCAATTTTGTTTGAGGATTCAGAGCAAGAATTTCTGGAAGAACCATGAAAAACTAACATTATAAAATAACTTGGTTACCTTTCAGAAGGCGTACTAGATGAGCTAATCTTGGAGCTACTAGCAACTTCTTTAATTTTCTGTCAAGGTAGTAGCGACAAAGAGCATTCAGAGTGTTGTGTGACATAGCACGAATGGCCATTGCAAGTCGCACTGCTGACAGTGGTGCCCCAAATACCTTAACAGCTGTAAAAAAAGAAAAAGACAGAGTGATATGAACTGCCACTAATACAGGGTAATTGTAAAATGGCATACTGCTTTGAACCACAAATCGATCTCCAGCCTCTTTTATATTCTCCAGATATTCAACAAAGAAATGCAAGTTCAATTATGAGCAACTTCTGCATCAGCCTACACAGTACATGGCAGACCAAGCTATCTTGCTGGATAACCTTGTGTGGATGCTACCAACGCACATTGATGAGTCGCTCGGTCACATGCAATATTGCTAGTAATAGTGCTGGACCACAGAGCTGAATTGTGTTTAAAGACTTACAGGAAATGCTGCTTTGAATTTCTCCTTCTTGATGCCCTACTAGTCCACTCACCTTCTTTACATGTGTTGAGTCATGCAATGCACTCATGTATTGCTTGCTAACTGCACAGACGATATTGTGTAGTCCTCAGCCACATGCTCATGTCTGTACTCTGTTCACTAGTAAAGGTTCTGATCATTTCTGCATACCACATGCATTTTTCCTTGGGAATTGTGAATACTAGTATTAACACTCTTCACTGCTAACACTTTATTGCGAATACCGACAGTAGTGGCTACGAAGGCTAAAGCGCTGCGTTAGGTCTAGGGGCCAAGCTCTCTGCTGACTCGGTAGACGCGTGGGTTCGAGCCCCACCGTCGGCTGTCCTTGAAATGGTTTTCCGTGGTTTCCCATTTTCAACACCAGGCAAATGCTGGGACAGTACCTTCTGACAGGCCACGGCCGTTCCTTCCACATCCTTGCCCAGTTTCATTCATCTTCATTCCATCTCTCATCCCGACGCGCAGGTCGCCCACGGGCGTCGACTAGAAAGACCTGCACTCGGCCTCTCAGGAGGCTACACGACAAAAAACTTTATTGCGAATTCAGTGCTCTAGATCACAGGATATATGAAATATGAAGCTGATATCACTGGCAATAAACCAAATGATTTAATAAGAAACAAATGTTGGATCATCTCTTACATTTCTGGGAATATTGTGTCCATAAATTTTTCTTAACTTATTTTCAGACATCCTGTTTATATGTATATGAGAGAGTGATGTAGAATCCTGTTAATTAGATCATCAATTAATCAGGTCAGCCATAGCTATCTAGATGATAGAATTCAATAAATATTTTAAATGTTATTTCGTTTGCATATTGGGGTCGATTTCCTGCTTACTCGAACCATTGAATCTAAACAGTCAGGAAAATTTAAGCACGTGGAGTGTACCATTTTGATATCTGTTCTTTGCCACACTAGCGATGATGAAATTCCCTTTATCCAATGAGAATTAAGATGTCTCTTCCATTTACTCAGTGGACAGAGAAACAGCATAAAAGCCTATGGTTTCATGTCCGGGCCCTGCATGGGTTAGACATTTTAATTCTATACTTTCCATCTAAATGGCTTGCACTTTTATACAATACACGACCTAATAGCTTAAAGCCTTATCTGTCATCAGGCACCTCTTGTAGTCATGGGGTGTGTATTATGACTCCAGATCCAAAGGTCCTGGGTTTGATTCCATGCTCTTCCAAGAAATTTAATTATCGTCTGAGGGTTGGAACACAGTACACATGAGGCAAAACTGAGAAGAGAAAAGGGGTTTGATTGCCACATGAGCCACCTTAGAAGTAGCTTTCTGTGGTTTGCCACTTCAACTTCTGGCAAATTTCAATATGGTTCTTAATTTAAGGCCATGGCCACATCGTTCTAAATCTTAACCTTAATTAAAATTACACACACTACTACAGCCATCACAATGTGACAGGTTATCAGGCACATTTCACACACACCTAAGTACATGGGGGCTACACGACCATGATGTTGCAAAGCTCCTAAATGAATCAACAACAACAACCACCACGATTTTTCATTAATGCAGTCATGAAAATCCAATCTGGAATAAAAGCTCACAGCAGGAGACTGACACAATGTGATTGTACAAAGCATTGGCTGGTTTCACTTTACCTTTCACAAATGAGAATTAAGATACCTCCTCCTAGTGGTCAGAATAATGGTATACAAAGCTGGAGGTAGCGGATTAGAGTCCCACATGGGTCAAACTAATTCCCTAGCTTCCATTTAAATGGCCTGTACATTCTGTACGGTACTAATACACTGCTTAACAGCTTAAAGCCTCCATTTGCCATCAATGCAATCTTGAAAATCCACTTCTATATTATATACATATTTACACATTCATATAATTAACACTTAAAGCTTATGACAGTATCCATCGAGGGTCATTACTTAACATCCTTAGGGAATTTGGGTTACATCAAAAGCTTATCAACCTCATCGGCGTTACTTTGAAAGATACTAAATCAAAAGTTAAATTTCGAAGAGCCTTGTCTGAACCATTTGATATCCGGACTGGACTTCGACAGGGAGATGGTCTATCACCGTTATTATTTAATTGTGTTCTTGAAAAGATCATGCGTGAGTGGAACAAAACTTGTCCTCCAAATTTAAAGATTGGTACTGCGCCAGAATTTATTTGAGGCCATTACCAAAGAGCTACAACAGCAGTTGAATGGTCAGAGCATCATTGTCATGGGAGATTTGAATGCACATGTAGGAAGTGAAAGGCAAGGATATGAAAATGTACTGGGAGCAGAAGGATGGGGTAGCAGGAATGAAGAAGGGAGAAAGTTGCTGGATTTTTGCAAGAGAAACGGTTTAGTGGTAGGCAACTCCTGGTTCCGGAAGAAAGAAAGCCACAAGGTAACGTGGTACAGCAGTGATTTAACAAAGAAATCTTTGGTAGTTTACATGCTGTACGACTGGGAAATGAAGAGAAGTGTCAGAGATATAAAGGTAATACCATCAGAGGCCTTAGATAGCGACCACAGAATACTTGTAATGAACCTGGGAGTTGTTAAGGATAGCAAGAGGACAGAGTACCAGGAAAGGAGAATCAAAGTATGGAAACTCAAGGAAAAGGAAGTCAAGGAAGAATTCCAGAAGATAATAAGGGAAAGGATGCCAACAGACAATCCTAAAACCAGGGAAGAGGAATGGAAGCAATTCAAAAACACAATGGTGGAAGCTGCAGTGGCAGTATGTGGAAGAACAAGCAACAGAAAGCGGTGTAAAGAGACACCATGGTGGAATGAGAGAGTAAAAGAAGCTGTGGGAAGGAAGAACAAGGCTTTCAGAGTGTGGTTCCAGGAAAGAACTGATCTGGCAAGGGAAGATTATAAGATAAAGAAGAAAGAAGCAAACAAGATTGTCGCAGAGGAGAGGAAGAAGTGGATGGTAAAGTGGACAGAGATGATGGAGGAAGACAGCAGAGGAAATAAGAAAGTTCTTTATGGGATGGTCAAAAGTAAGAGAATATGTCTGCGAGAGGATGTGGTAATGATGGACAAAAACGGAAATGAGGTACACAACAAAGAGACACTCAAGACAGTGTGGAAAGAGTACTTTGAGGATTTGCTGAATCCAAATGGTCATAGGGAGGAAGACAATGTATTGGAAGAAGGAGAAGACAACACAGGAATGGAAAAGGACCTGACTTGGAGAGAACTGGAAATGGCTATAGACAAGATGAAAGGAGGAAGGGCACCAGGTGTGGATGAAGTGAGTGTTGAAATGGTGATGGCAGCAGGGGAGGTTGGGAAACAGTGGCTGTACCGTATGATGAGGGTGATATGGAAGGAGAAAAAGACCCCAGAAGATTGGAAGAAAGGATTAATTGTCCCAATATTTAAGAAAGGAAGCAGAAAGGAGTGCAGAAATTACAGGGGAGTCACACTCATACCTCAGTGTGCCAAGATATATGAAAAGATATTAGAAAGTAGAATACGAGCCAAAGTGGTGAGAAAATTGAGAGAGGAACAGTATGGATTCAGACCTGGGAGATCAACAGTGGATCTCATATTTTCAGTGAGACAGCTCCAGGAACACCACTACGAATTTGGAGAGGATCTGTTGATGGCCTTCCTGGACATCGAAAAGGTCTATGATAGTGTGTGTAGGGAGAAGGTTTGGAAAGCAATGGTAACCATGGGAGTGGAAAAAGAGACTGTAGGCAGAGTGAAGGAGATGTATTGTGGAAGTGTGAGTTGTGTGAAAGTTGGAGGGGAAAGAACAGACTGGTTCAGACAAATGAGTGGCCTGAAACAGGGTAGTGCGCTGTCACCCCTTCTCTTTATTGTGGTTATGGACGAGGTAATGGCACGGATAGCAGGAAAGATAGGAGAAGATAAGATGAAAGCAATGGTGTTTGCAGATGATCTCATGGTCTGGGGAAACAAGGAGGAGGAAATTCAGGAGCAACTGAAGGCTTGGGAAGAAACAGTGGGAGAGTACGGATGGAAGTTCTGCTGGTGGTATTACAATGTATATTTTTATTCAATTAATTCCAAAGAGCCATAGGCTCGTACAGAGGAATTGTACAGTAATATGTGTGTTTACACACCAAGGAAGAAAATTCTGAAGGTAACACAAATTGATGAATAAGGACATAGGCCTATTATAAGGTTGATAGCATATCTAAGATTGTTTGGACCAAGGTCCCTTAAAATGATAAGCACTTAGGATTTTTAATCTAATACATAACTTAACTTATTTGATGTATTAAGATGCATCGAATTCTTCCCACAATACTTCCATAGTTTTCCTCTTAAATACCGACAAAGTTGGTGCACTTTTTACTTCATCAGGAAGTTTATTATATGACTGTGATGCAGAGAACTTGAAACTATTTCTACCATATTTAGAAGAGTGAATGATATATAAGGCTACGTCCTTCGCATGCCTAGTTCCATAAGAATGATTGTCCGAGTTCAAGATGTAGGGAGAGCTATAGAGTATTGTGTTGTGTTTCAGTAAATGTGAGATCCTGTTAACGACCAGGAAAAAGGACAGACCAATGAGTGGGATAACACTTGGAGGTGGACAGCTGAAGAAGGTGGAAAGTCTCAAGTACTTGGGAAGTATAGTGGAGGAAAATGGGAGAAATGACAAAGAGATTACGGAACGTGGCAGACAGGCAGAAGCATTTCTGAGAAGCATTAGGAGCTTAGTGTGGAATAAAGATGTCCCACAAAAAATCAAGGAAGTGTTATACAGAAGCTACTATATCCCGATACTGACCTATGCTACAGAAACGTGGACAATGAAGAAAAGAGACATAAGCAGAATACAGGCAGGTGAAATGAAGTTCCTGCGAAGTAGGATCGGAGTAACAAGAAGAGACAGGGTGAGGAATGAAAAGGTCAGGGAAATGGTGAAAGAGGAGCCCTTGCAAGGTAGGATTGAGACATCAAGACTGAGGTGGTATGGACACTTAAAGAGAATGGATGAGAAGAAGATTCCCAAGAGGATACATGAGATGCAGATGCAGAAGAAACGACCAAGGGGAAGACCAAGAGATAGATGGCTGAAAGGAGTGGAGGAATGTGTCAAGAAGAGAGGCGAGGACTGGACCAGAGTGACAGCGGAGAGGTGGTGGGAAGAAAGAACTAAGTGGCGAGGCTTATGTTCCAAACAGACCCAGCCTGGGGCTGGAAACTGTACAAGATGATGATGATGACCAAAGAACCAATCTGGATATGAACCAAGACCCAGGAAAAATAAAAGAGTGGATGAAAATCTTTTATTCATTAAAAATTCGAGGAGTATGGGAAAATCTGTATAGAAATGAGTGAAATACTATACATCTTATGCAATTATGAAAGGCAAGAAAGAAGGAATGATTTAAAGATGGATATATATTCTATTATATGAATGTGGGAGGTCTACATTGTAAGAGACATCACGCCACTTGAAGCGAGAATTACGTCATGAAAGAGGAGAAGAGACGAAGGTCGAACTGCGGACTGAAGTGAGGAGAGGTGGTAGAAGTTACGTCACACCAAGAGAGGGGAGACAGAGACTGCAACTTGCCGAGCGCAGAGAACGGGACGAGAGAGTTCTTTCCAATTTGAGATTTCATCGAGTCAAGACCTCGAGAAGAAGCCAGTATTATTATAACAGTGACACGCTTTATCAAAGTTGGTAGTGAAGAAGAGTGTAGTACAGCAAGACTGTAACTTGAGGAGCAAGCTACATTTATCACGCAGAATAGAACAGTATATAGCCGAGTATTACAGTGCTTAATACAAAGTTGTTTTTGACAAGAAGATATTCACTATTACTACGTGTGAACGCATACTTGAACATTACATTAAAATAATGCAAGTTACAAAGCAGCAACGGGGAAGTCAAAAATATATCATCAGTGAAATGAGAATTACCATGTGCTAAGCTAAAGCATAGGGAAGTGGAGACTACAAAGATGTACAGTTGAATTCCAGAATTCACTATTATGGAAGGTGCAGCAGAACATCCACGTGATGCGCAAAATCACCGAACAAACCTCTACTTTTCTACAAGAGTTCTAATACATCTAGAATACTCGCAAACGCTTGTATAAACGACAATTTTCAACCTGAGACAAGATGTCAATTCTGAAGAACCGAGATGTCAATTCTGAAGAAACGAGATGTCAATTCTGAAGAAATGGGGAGTCGAAGCCAGACGACTTGCAGTGAACAGGAGACGGAGTGCAGGCAGAGCGGACTGTTTCACGGCGAGGTCATTCACCGAGGACGTCACCGACCTTGTTCCACTGGGGGAAGAGGCCAGCTGGTTCTGACACAAACCGGTCTTCATAGCTGAGGACGAGACGATGAGCTCCGAGACACGTTTGGTTTGGCAGGCGAGACGAAGGTATTCTCCAGACCAGAGTCAACTCAAGGTAGAAAAGCGATTGCTTTATATAATGTAGAATTGTAGTTATGTTCTGTGATTATCCAATTGACCAACCGTATAATTTTGACAGTATAATTTTGTCAGTATATTTTGCCAGTATCATTAAATTATGTAGATTTTGAAGTAGTAATTTTTCGTATTTTTCTTAGGAGTTATTTTTCTTGTTTTTGAAAATTTCAGTCACTTGGACGAAATTTTGCATAGCGCTGCTATTAACGCTAAAGTCATTTCAGAGTAAAATCGTGTAGAATTTTTCATATTTGCGTTAGATTTAAGCTAATTAAATCTGTCTTATCGCAGCGATGGAATATAGGATGAACTTTTTAAGGAATGTAGAATGAATTGTTTAAAGGAATGTAGGATGAACTATTTAAAAGAATGTAGAGTGAACTATTTAAAAGGAGTATAACATTAAACGAACTAAAGAAGGAGTATAATTGTAAATGAAGTAAAGGAAGTTTATTGAAGCAAATTTAAGTACCGCATATTTAAAAAGTTATGTCACGAAGTGTAAAGAATATTTTGACAACTCATGATGTTGATTCGAGTGTCAGAAATTTATTCTCAACTAATTATGAACGAAAGTATTACGAGAACGCTTATACACATATGTTTAAGGAAATTTAGAGCATTAAAAAACATAGATGAATTTGTTAAACAAATATATTCATGGAAGGAAGTCAAACTTATATCATCATTATCATTATCATTAACCGTCTCCAGCTTCCCGGGTGCGGTATAAGAGCGCTCTCCATGTTTGTCTATTCAGGTATATTTCCTCCTCCTCTACCTGGTGCCAATCGACACCTCTTCCCTGCAGGTCTTCTTTTATTTGGGAGATCCAGCGTGTCCGTGGTCTGCCTCTTGGTCTCTTGCCCTCCACATCTTGCTCAAGCCATACTCTTGCCATTCTGCTTGGATTCATCCTCTTCACATGACCAAACCATTTCAACCTTGATGTTGCTATTGCTTCATGAAGTGGTTTCACTTGAATCTCTGCACGAATCTTCACATTTCGGATCTTGTCTCTTCTGGTCTTCTGAAGCATTGTTCTCAGGAACTTCATTTCTGTAGCCTGAAGTCTGCTACTATCTCTTCTGTTGATAGTACAAGTTTCAAGTCCATACGTCATTATAGGTAAGAAGTAGGCCTGATACATCATTTTCTTGGATGTTAAAGGAATTTGTTGGTCCCAAAGGAGGTTCCTGACCTGGTGATAAAACTGAGCTCCTTTTTGGATTCTGTTGGTGACTTCAGCAGAACATCTGTTATCTTCAGTCATAATGCTACCGAGGTATTGGAAATAATCGACTTGTTCTAATTTCGCTCCATCCAGCTCAATGCTTGTATGCAACCTCTGTCTGCTGACTGCCATTGCTACTGTCTTTGTATGACTGATTTTGAGGCCAAACTCCTTAAATTGGTGGTTCCAAGCATTTAGATTCTGCTGTACTTCATTTTCTGTGCAACCCCATACCCCTACATCATCTGCAAAAGCAAATGCCTTGAAATCATTTCCAGAATTCAGTTTCACCCTTTTCATAATTTCATCCATCACAGAGATAAATAGCAGTGGTGACAACGCACTGCCTTGTTGCACTCCCTTAGTTGTGGCAAACCAATCTGAATACCCATCTCCTATTTGCACACAGCTCTGGCAATAACTGTACAGCATTTTCACTTTCCTGATAAGAGTTTGTGGGATATTTCTGTTTGATAGACATTCCCATATCTTTTCTCTAGGCAAGCTATCATAGGCTTTTTCTATATCTAAGAAGACAAAGATGATATCCCTTCCTTTCTCCCAGTATTTTTCCATGATCATCCTTACTGCAAATATGAGGTCGGTGGTTGCTCTGTTGCCTCTAAATCCATATTGCTCTTCTTCTAACTGGGGTTCAAGGATGTTCCTTATCCGTTTAGCAATAATCTTCTCCATTAGCTTAAGTCCATGTGATAAAAGGGTGATTCCCCTGTAGTTGCCACAATGACGTCTACTTCCCTTTTTGAAGAGAGGGACTATAATACCCTTTGTCCAATCATCTGGGATTTTTTCTTCCTTCCAGATAGCATTCATAACTCTGAACAAACAATGAAGTCCATGGATTCCTGCAGCCTTTATCATTTCTACACTCATTTGGTCTATGCCAGGTGACTTGCCTCTACTCATGCTGTTCAAAGAGGTTTCAACCTCTGACCAAGTCAGAGGAGGCTCATATTCCGTACTGCTGCTCTGATTTTCTGGAGTGTTGCATTCCTCCTCCATTACATCCATACCATTATATAGCTGGAGAAAATATTTCTTCATTTCCCTTCTTACATCTTCCTCTTTCCATACAATGTTTCCATCTTCAATTTCTAATGCTTTTATTGGGACATACGGGTTTCTTTTGTTTTTCAAAATTCTGTACAAGAGCTTGTTATTGTTTCTGCTGTCCTCTTCTAGTTTCTTAGTGAATTCTGTCCAACTATTTTCTTTTTCCAATTGTATTAATCTCTTCGCTTTCAGTTTAAGATCTCTGTATTTCTGGTTCAATTGTTCCAGTCTGATTTCATTTTTGTTTGTATCCTTCTGGTTTTCTTTGTCCCGTTCTTTCCTAGCTATATTTCTTTCTTTTATAGCTTTCTGAACAGCATCGTTCCACCAGGGGGTCTCTTTCTCCCTTACTTTGGTGCTTGTTTTTCCAACAATTTCTACTGCAGCACCAACCATTGTTTCTTTAAATCTTTTCCACTCTTCTTGACCTGTTCTTATTTCATCTTTTGGGATGTGGTCACTGATTTTCTTCTGATACTTTTTCTGTATCTCCGGCTCTTCTAAATTCCAAACTTTTATCTTGGATATGCGTCTTGGTTTTATCTTTTCCCTTGGGACATTTCTTAGTGTGGCAGTTAGTAGTCTATGATCACTCTCTAAGCACTCTCCTGGGAGGACTTTTACATCCGTGATTAGGGTTCCAGCTTCTTTGTCAGAGATAATGTAGTCAATTAGGGATTTCACTTTCCCATCCCAGCTGTACCTTGTGATTATGTGACTGGGTTGTTTCTTGAAAAATGTATTTTTAATCATGAGATTACTTCTGAGGCAGAAGTCCAATGGGGTATTCTCCTTCTGCATTTCTGTTTCCAAATCCGTTGGGGCCAATCACATTTTCATACCTTTGTCTTTCCACCCCAACTTGTGCATTAAAATCCCCCATCACAATTATACCATCCTCTTCTACATGTTCTGCTAGGTCTTCAAGGAATGCATCTTTCTCCTCCTGAGAACATCCAGACTGTGGAGCATAAACTTGTACAATGGTCAAAATCTTTTTGTTTGTTTTCCAACACAGTTTAATTATCCTCTCATTGGTATATTCTATGTCTGAAACTGCATCTACATTCTTGCTGATGAGGAACGCTACACCATTACGGGCTTCTTCCGGATTTCCATGCCAGTAGAGCTTGTATCCTTTCCGTAGTGATTTTACACCTTTCCCTTTCCACTTTGTTTCACTCAGGCCTAGTACCTCTATCTTTCTTCTTTCCATGAGGTCAACGAGTTCTTCACCTTTAGCAGTCAGGGTCACGATATTCAATGTTCCAATCCTTGTTTTGTTCTGTCTCGTTCTGGTTTTTGTCTTTGTATATCTCTGCCTAACATCAGGTTGTTGGCCTTCATTCCTGGCTGAGTTATGCAAAGACGAAGTCACTTTAGGGGTTGTTTGGTATCCGAGGCTCTTTTTAGTTTTGAAAGCAATTACAACATTTCTCTCTTTGCTGACTTGCTAGGCCTAACGCTAGAGAGGATTTTCTTTCGGGGTTTACTCCCTTAGCCTTTGGCAGTCCCCTGCCTCACTGCAAGGCAGCAGCTGAAGAACGGATTTTTAGTCCAAAATAATTGCCTCGAGGTGTTATCTGGCTGTGGGTAGGCATTTCCTCCTTACCCCAAAAAGATATGGTTTTCCCGCCAATACTCGGGAGGCTGATTGCAGTGGTTTCCCACTGGGCGATGGGGTCGCCACATCCCTACGCCATCAAACTTATATCATTTGTTAAAAATATGAATTCTTACTGATATTTCTTTAAAAGTTGTAATTGAATGTAAAACTGAATTTAAACACGTGAAAAGAAAGTTAACAAAGTTAAATCACAGGGTGATCAGAAAGTGAAAGTACAGAAATTTATTGCAGAAGTGGAATTTGTAAGCACGAGGTGAAGTTGTATCAGGATAGAGAAGAGTGTTAAAGTTAGGAGGAAAGTGTATTGAAATGGAAGTTTATAGTTGAAATACCGTGCAAAGTAAGGAGATATAGACGTAAATGAGTTACATATTTTTACGAGAGGAGGCTGAGAAGTCTCAAGTTTTTCTAGTATTGATCGCAGTGATTGTGAAGTTATTTGAGTGTATTAAAGGAAGATTCTGTACAGAGTGTTTAAGAGATGAGGTAATTGTTGTATAAAAGAAGGAGGAGTGTGAGAATGAAGGTTAATGCCATGCACTTCTAGTATTCACGTTTATCAGAGAATTATTAACACAGTAAAGAATTTCAGAAATATTTCAGTATTTTATAATGAATAGATAAAAGATAAAAGGAACAGTGCTTAGCTTAAATGTTTGTCACTTATGTTCAATTGATTAAGACGAGTATTTATTACTTTCAACACGATAGTTGCGGTGTATGTTGGTTATTTGATTGTTAAGGAAGTTGAGTAGATAAAAGACTCATTGAAAGATATACAATTTAATATTTTCGACACAATAGTGTATAATTTGTGCGAACCATAAATGAATGTATATATGCACATAGTTAATAAATGATTTTGCTTAGATATGGAACTACGGTTCAGAGTTGAAGCGGATTTGTATAAAGTAGGGTAATGCATAGTATCACTCCGTTTCACATTTCTTATTACATCAGTGCCACGTACAAGTTTATTTTTGAAGTTTATGTTTGTGAGAGTGTGAAGGAGACACCATATTCAGGCAGGAAGCCAGTTTTATTGTACTTGTTTCAGCACAATAAACGGCTGGCGCTCTTTAGTGACTCAGTCAACTTTTATCTTAACTGACACCGTTTTCATTGTCGTCATCGTCGAAAATAGTACTGCGAGGTATAGATACAGGCGCTCACTATAGATTAGACCTTATCACCCCTCGAGATTGGAGTTTCTCGATTTGCTCTAAATGTAAATGATAGTAGAAATTTGTACCTTGGCTGGTAGTACTCTTTTCTTACGAATAATATCTATCCTGTATGTTCCTGAAATTCCCAATTTTACTTAGTAGGCATGGTAAATTTGTGAGCTGGGTAATTTACATGTCTGCAATCCTTTACAGTGCAGCGGATATAAGTACTGATGGGTTTATTCGGGCGCAGTACTAATATAAAACTGAATTGCTTGGCTTTTGCGGATGACCTTGCACTGCTTGCAACCAGTATAGATGAGGCTAAACACCAAATTGAAGAACTTGGGTCTATTGCAGCAAAAGTAGGACTTCAAATTTCATTTGAAAAGACTGAAATAATGGCATCCTTTGATGTGGAAACACAAGCTATTACATTGATTAACAATAAAGAAATTAAAGTTGTACATAAATTTAAATATTTAGGGGAGATTATAACATGGAATTTGAATGAGAAAGCGTCAATCGAAAATAGAACATCAAAGTTAAGACAAGCGCAACATATTACTTGGTCTAGTTACAAAAAAAATCACTCTCCATAAATGTCAAATTACGACAGTACGAATCAGTTATTAAACCGGAAGCAATATATGCTTGTGAAACACTTTTCAAGTTAAACACTCGAGCAGTTACCGACATATTACAGAAGACTGATAGAAGAATTCTCAGAACTATAATTAATAAAAGACATCAGGTGGATGGTCAATGGCGTCTATTACCAAATGAAGTGGTTTATAAAGAAACTGAGTCTATAGTCGATACTATGCGAAAAAGGCGAATTGCTTTTTTTTTTGTAATATCTCACGCCTGCCGGATACCAGACAATTAAAAGTATTATTTAATTATTTTTTCAAAAGTAAAACAAAGAACTCTTGGTTTATGGAAATTCAAAATGATCTGGATGAACTCGGCTTAACAATGTCCCAAATTGCTAACAAAGATGAGAAGAATATCTTGAAAAACAAGAACATCCGACTTCCCTTAAAAACCTTTACCCGCAAAACTTACACCATAAGCGATGCAGAGAGAGCGGCAATGTCGACTAGAATGAAAATGTTTTGGGAAAAGAAGAAAAATAAGAAGCTGAATCTTTAATATTGTTTTTGAGACATATATACAGGGTCATTCATATAAAATAAGAACGCCAAGCGGCAGCTTTGTTCTCCGCTGTTGCGGTGACCTTCGCCGAGCAGGTGGCGCGCCACGGCCCCCTGCTTTAAGCGTGTGTACAATCCAGATATGCTACAGATGCAGCGGCCTTGCTAGCGTGGGTACAATGCTGAAATCTAACTTTAGTTAGTTAGTTAGTTATTGTTGATGAAACCGAAACCCCTACTTGTGCTAATTTTGTGAGTGATTTATTCGGAGACCGTTCAAGATTCTCGCCAATGTCATCTAGCTCATCCTCTGTTAAAACTGTTCGTGTGCGGGCATGTTTTTTATTGAGCACCGAGCCAGTAGTGTCAAACTTATTTGTAATTACGTGAATCTGTGCTAGTGAAGGTGGCATTTCATCAGGAAATCGCTGAACAAATGCTTCACGTACCCGCCGAGCCGACTCGTACTTAAAATACGTTTTACATAAAAAAATATGATGTTGCAATGATAACTGTCTCACCATGTTAGCACTTGAGGTTTAGACTGGCGACTGAACACCTGCACGCTTATTGCAAGGTCAAGTTTGATAATGTCAATCTGTTATTTTTATACAGTCCATCGGAACTTGAAAAAAAAAAAAGAAGAAAAAAAAAACCAGCCCTCTTATGTACTATGCGCGCGCTTTCAATACTACAGCAGGGGGCCGTGGCGCACCACCTGCTCGGCGAAGGTCACCGCAACGGCGGAGAACAAAGCCGCCGCTTGGCGTTCTTATTTTATATGAATGACCCTGTATACTTGTTTTGGTTAAGTGCTCCAATGAGGGCGTAACATATGTAAATAAATAAATTAACACTTAAATGCACTGAACACATTATACACAAATTACTCTACACATGCTTGTCTGCCAAAAGAATTTCATTCCAGTGACACATAAACATGGCTTATCGCTTCCTTCCCCCCGAGAGCGGGAAGTCTGAGGTTCACTCACTTGAGCCATCTGCTTGGCCAACAATATTGTTAAAGCCCAGCCCATGACAGGGCCTAACTACAGCTTTTCCCAAATCCCATGTTAAAGGGATACGAGGAACAGCTTACAGACAGAGCAGTTATTAAGATTACACACAGGTGAAACAACTATTGCCTCACAGCCATAACACTGTGACTACCTACCTAAACAACAACAGAAACAATAAGCAAAATACTGCTGACAACGGACAATCTAGATGGGTCTTGAAATAAGGAGAGGACCAACGGGCTCGGGACAGTCGGGACACGGAGAGTGACAATGAACACCAATTGACGCCGGAGGCTAGTGCCCCACGGCGCAGAGGCTCCCACATCGCAGACGAGGCTTAACTTCGAGATCACCGTAGCAGCACATCTATGGGTAAGTGTGCTAGCTTTTTCCTTTTCCTCCCCCACACCTTTAACAACACTTTCTCCCTTGCTTTGTTACATTAAACCCTAAATTACAACTAAGGAATCTCTCTTTCATTGTCCCGCTATCACAATCCCGGCTATCCTCACTACACTTACACTGCAGCCGGCCATATCCAACAAATGTGTTACAAACACACAAGCCTCAACCATCATGCTAAGTTGCACATTAATTTAGATCGAGTTTACAGTGGACAATACAGCAGGATCTTGATAGGAGTTTACTGTACTTGCAGCTTACCTAAATATAGGAAGCAGTCAAATATTCCCTGCATTGGGACACCAGAGCTCATGCCTGTTCCAGCAATGGCAAACAATGGCTGATTGCTAGGAACTCCAAAATTATCTCCAAACACAGATTTGGTGAGACAGCGTACTTTATGGGTAGTCTCTATGGTTACATCCTTCCATTCATACTTGCTATAACAGAAAAATAAAAATGAAATTACCTTGCTAAATTTCAAAATATCTTGAAGGATTCAGAATTGTAGGGAATGGTAATTCAAAAGATGTTGCAGCTAGGTCTCAGATAATTAATAAAACGTTCTCATCTCATATGTCCCCAACTTCATCTTTGGCAAGTATTAGCATATCAAAAGTTGATCTCAAATTATGAGGCTTCACATTGTAGCCACACAACAGCAGCAATGAAATGAAACATGTAAGTCAGTACTCACTATGGACTTTATCATACTTGGATTTGATGTTAAAGCTTCTACAGGATGTTCAGTAAATAGTAAGACAAGCCACAGTGCCATGAAAATTCTCAGAATGGGAAATGTAACACACTTTGTTTCAAAGTCAGGTACTGACCACTGAAATAGAGGTGCAGTTGTGTGTCACAGAATCGACGTAGTTCATGCTCGTGCAATCAGTGACTCTACATGCCTTGACTGTTCATCGTTTGGGTGCAAGCTTTGACTATAATAATAATAATATCATAATATAATATGATACGGCCTCGGGTGCCGGGTGCAAGCTTTGTTATTTGACACCCAGAGGGCAGCTTGCATGTCAAATTTCGTTGTTCCTTGGAATGCTATGAAAGTCATGGAGGATAGATATCTAAGCTCCTTGACTCTCTTGCGCTTTCTAGTAGAAAATGGAGCAACTTTTGTGTTGGAGGAAATTCCGAGATTAATTTTGCCATTATGAACATGACCTACTGAATTCAAATGGGTTCTTTAACATGCCAACAACGTATGACATCATTTTGTGATTTTTGTCGCCCTTCAAAATCACTTACCACGGCCAGGAGCGAACCTGAAAGCTTGGGATTGGTAGTCCGACATGTTAACCACTCACCCACCCTCTAATATTGTGTTTATTTACACAATGTGTCTGCAACATTATCACTGTTTCAGTACAATATGCTGTATTGTTGTCCAAGGAGAAGCTGACTTTCATTGCATGTTGCATTTGTCTGTACCATTCTGACTATACCTGCTCTGCTGATTGAAAAGCATCAATGTGCATAGTAAGGACAGAAGCCAGACGAACATCTCAAAACGCTTCAGTCTAAAGATTGTATCTAAATTGAATGAAAACTGTCATCTTTTCAACTCGGCATACTTATATGCTCTTAACATGAATAAATACATGAATCCTAATCCATTAATAAATCATATCACTTGTTTGGCTATCTGACTTCTTTGTATATACAAACCAATGCTGCAACTGGCCAAATACAGGAGGTGTAACCATGCCAGTGAAAATTCCTGTTGATTTTTGTTTATACTGAAAAATTCACAAATATTTTATTTTGAACTTTTGAATAAATATTCATTTTAAGGAAATTTATTAAGAATAGTTATGCTGCTGTTATTAAATCTATTTAGAAAAATACCACAAGTTAGGCAAATAGCCAGCTCCATGGTGTAGAGGTAGCACACCAAGCTCATACCCGGAGGCCCCGAGTTCAATTCCTGGCTCCGGGTGGGATGGAACAAGGTGTACTCAGCCTCAGAAGGACAATTGAGTAGCTGCCTGACAGTGAGGCAGCGCCCTGGTCACGGAAACCAAGATTAATGGCTGAGGGGACCCTACTCGTCGACTTCGTGTCACCTCACAATCTATAGGCCGAATGGCTGGGCAGCGGTAGGCCAAGATTCTTCAATGGGTTGAGGTGCCATGGGGGAGGAGACAAACAACGTACTCTAAGTGGCCAAAAGTCTTCGGGTACCCCTCTGTACGTGTATTGTGACATCAGGCTATGCATCTACAGTACAGAAACATCATCATAGACGAGTTTTCTGTTAGAGCGAGTCACCAAAGAGAACAGAGCAGATTCAAATAGGGCATGATTGTAGGGACCCACAATTGCAGATCAGTGACAGAAGAATCTTTTGAGAGACTATTTGATTCCATTTCATGGTCTTGCTGCTGATGTGTAGAGTGGTGCAGACAATGGTGTCATTATTTTCTGGAACATTGGGAGAAGTTTTTAAGTTATAAGTCACGGTATACAATGTGACACACAGATGGGCGTGTGCGGGGCTGGCAAATGGTAATTAACTGAGTGTGTTGTGCCGACAGTGAAATTCAATGGAAGTAGTGTGATGATCTGAGGCTGTTTTTTCTGGTGTAGGCACAAACCATTAGTTTTGGCCAATGGCAAAAATGAACACAGATGTTTATAAAAAAATTTAGACAATAGCATGCTTCCACAGTGTGACAACAGTTTGGAATCAGAACCTTTCTGTATCAGAATGATAATGTTCCTGCCCATAAAGCACGGACCATTTATTTCGAAGAACATCAGTTGGTTTTGCTGGACTCGCCTGCTCAAAGCCTCAACCTGAACCCCATCGAACATCTTTGGGATGAGCTAGAGGATCAGATGAATGCCAGATCATTCACCGAACAACTAGCAACACCTGTTCACCATGCTTCAAGAAGAACAGAAACAAAATCTGTCTTCATTATATAAGAACGTAGTGGAAAGCTCTCTGTGAAGATTAAATGCTGTAATAGTAAAAGAAGGAGGTCCTTCACACTACAAGTTACTTGGTTGACTTCATTGGAACAAATAGCAATGGTGTCCAGAAATGTTTGGCAACATAATGTCTCTCTCATTTCATCAGAACTTGCCAACTTGTCTCTTCTCCCACTAGCCTTAATACCTCTTCATTGGTTGCTTTATAATTTTATTTATTCCTTTGTAACACGATATTTAAAAATACTCCGAATTTCCTCTATTTTGTTAAGTTTCACTTCCTTAGAGCAACGGGCTGGAAAAAAGCTTTCTAAAATTACATACTAATTCTAAAACCTATAATGAATGCCTGCAGATTTCTTATCTGTGGAAAGCTATCTTTGCTGTTCTAACCTTTTTAGTCTCAGATCACTATGTGTGTGTGCATGCATGTGCATATGTTTCCCCACCAAATAAAAATCAAAAGAGCTGGAGACATTTTAATGACACCTGGTAAGGATTTACTAGTACCTCATCCATGTGTCTCAAATTTTAATAAGTTTCACCAATCCAACATGGCGGCTGCATGAAACATATCACTGGCTTTCAATAACTCTGAAATTATTACTGATATCAACCTGAAATTTTGTATGGTGAGGATAATTTGATATTATGATACTATGATATGAGCAAGTAAGCTCACCTTTATCACTTTCCAAAACCTGATAAGCACAATACCAACATGGCTGCCATGCAAAGTTCAAATATTTAAATGGATTTTTATGACGATTTAATCATCTGAGCGCAGTGAAAGTTGGCACGGCCAATCATTATACAAGGCTTAATATACTGGCATCTGATTCATTGTAGTGGCGGGTTTTTCTTGGTTTCTCAGGGTTTTCTTTGCCAATTTTCTATTGTAGGTATCATAAATTATAGATGGTGGCTGGTTCCTCAGTTTAGGGGCTGCGACAATGCAGACATGTAGCCCCATGTACTTTGGGTGTGAGTAGAAACTGGTGGTTGCTGTATTAGTGTGTGTTATCTGTAATTCAGGTGAGGACTGCAGACGATCAATTTCAAGTAGTTCCTACTTTTGCTACCAAATGCTACCATCAATGACACCTAGCTGTGAACTTGGCTACTAGATGCCACAGCAACCGGCACCTGCCGGCGAACATTGGAACTAATAGTGTGTTAGTCAAATCTAACCTACAAATTTAGCTTCACACAATTGTAGTTAGTGGAAGGTTCTTCAACATGCCATAAATCTATGACATGGGCCCGCCGGCTTTACTTCCCCTCTGAAGGAAGGCATACTGAGGAATTTTTAATGCTCTTAAAAAATCCGACGACTTCGGCCGGGTTTGAACCCGCCAACTTGGGCATAGAAGCTCAGCATGCTACCAACTACGCCACCGAAGCCGCCGTAAATTATAGAATGTACGCATGTTCATTTCCGTAAAGCAACATATTTCAATGATGTTCAGAACTGGTTTCTCAGTAAGTTGATAAACCAATACCATGAACTAAATATTCTGGTACAAAATTACTGTATTATAGATAAGTCTTATTGTGTAAACCTGGACACATATTTTCCAGTGCTGGAGATGTGTTGATTTAAGTTATGTTGAGTGACGATGATAGCTTTGATTTAAGACAGTTAGCTGTTGCTCTAGCGGCTTCGGTGGCGTAGTTGGTAGCATGCTGAACTGCTGTGTCCAAGATAGCGGGTTCGTCGGATTTTTTAAGAGCGTTAAAAATCCTTCAGTATGCCTTCCTTCGGAGGGGAAGTAAAGCCGGCTGTCCCATGTCATAAATTTATGGCATGTGAAAGATCCTCCCACAGACTAAACTTGTGTGAAGCTAAATTGTTAGGTTAGATTTCGTCGGAATGCTCTATCAAAGTTCTAACGTTCACCATTAGGTATCATTGATATCTGGTAGCGAAAGTTGGAACTATTTGAAATTTTACGGAACTTGAAGCTCACCCCATGGGTGTCCACTGGAAGTAGCTACAGACTCAGACGAGCCGAACATGTCCTCGGACACTCCCGGCACCAAAAGCCATACGATAAATAATAAGTTGTTGCTCTATACAATTATCCAGGGCTTGATTTGTAAAAAGAGAGGTTCCGGTACTGTGGGCTACCGGGTGGTGGTGGGAGAGGGGTGGACTTTATGGGATATTAAAATATACAGTTCTAAAAACGATATTTTTACGCTTTTCTGAAGACCTTTAAAAATTATACAGTGGACAAAATAGCCATCTAATTTTGATTGCAATTTTAAATTAAATTGAGACTGCAGTAGCAACATTTTTCTTACCATAGCCGTTGGCCTATATTAAATTTTAATGTAGGCCAACTAGGCTATCATTCAAACATTATACTTTTTTTTCAACGTAATTTAAAAAATTAAATACAGTCGGTTTGAAAATACACACATGTTCATCAACAATCTTTTATTTCTAGTTTTCTAATTTTGTCTTTACAGTTTTATGAAAAGATTATTTATTATAAAAGGTACTGTACTTAAACATGTTTTAACTCGCATCTTATAAAATTGTCCGAAGTTTAAAAAAGTTTTTGTTGTATGTGCCTCCTCTCTCCCTCACCTTGCTGTTAGTATCCAGAGCGGAGTGCCGTCCCCGAAGAAGCCAAGATTCCACGTACTTTGAAGGGTCAAAACGAGTGTGTGGTGGGCCATTCAGTTTCAGGAAAAGTAGTGAGGAGACAAAACTCAGCAATTCTTCTAGGTTTGTGCCGTGTCTTGTGTGGGGTTTCGCCTAGGACACCAAGCTAGGCTCATTGGCGGGCTCTTGGTGTCCCCGCCCGGACCCCCACAGGAGTGACGAACTGCGCGCCACCTCCCTTTATATAAGGTGCAACTGCACCACTTGACTACGAGAACTAAAAGTTCAAGCAGCCTTAACCTCCCTATGAAGGCTTCCAAAAAGATGGTATATTGGCTTTCACGGCCGGTGAATTAAAACTCAGCAATTCTTCTAGGTTTGTGCCGTGTCTTGTGTGGGGTTTCGCCTAGGACACCAAGCTAGGCTCATCGGCGGGCTCTTGGTGTCCCCAACCCGGACCCCCACAGGAGTGACGAACTGCGCGCCACCTCCCTTTATATAAGGTGCAACTGTACCACTTGACTACGAGAACTAAAAGTTCAAGCAGCCTTAACCTCCCTATGAAGGCTTCCAAAAAGATGGTATATTGGCTTTCAAGGCCGGTGAATTAAAACTCAGCAATTCTTCTAGGTTTGTGCCGTGTCTTGTGTGGGGTTTCGCCTAGGACACCAAGCTAGGCTCATCGGCGGGCTCTTGGTGTCCCCGCCCGGACCCCCACAGGAGTGACGAACTGCGCGCCACATCCCTTTAAATAAGGTGCAACTGCACCACTTGACTACGAGAACTAAAAGTTCAAGCAGCCTTAACCTCCCTATGAAGGCTTCCAAAAAGATGGTATATTGGCTTTCACGGCCGGTGAATTAAAACTCAGCAATTCTTCTAGGTTTGTGCCGTGTCTTGTGTGGGGTTTCGCCTAGGACACCAAGCTAGGCTCATCGGCGGGCTCTTGGTGTCACCGCCCGGACCCCCACAGGAGTGACGAACTGCGCGCCACCTCCCTTTATATAAGGTGCAACTGCACCACTTGACTACGAGAACTAAAAGTTCAAGCAGCCTTAACCTCCCTATGAAGGCTTCCAAAAAGATGGTATATTGGCTTTCACGGCCGGTGAATTAAAACTCAGCAATTCTTCTAGGTTTGTGCCGTGTCTTGTGTGGGGTTTCGCATAGGACACCAAGCTAGGCTCATCGGCGGGCTCTTGGTGTCCCCGCCCGGACCCCCACAGGAGTGACGAACTGCGCGCCACCTCCCTTTATATAAGGTGCAACTGCACCACTTGACTACGAGAACTAAAAGTTCAAGCAGCCTTAACCTCCCTATGAAGGCTTCCAAAAAGATGGTATATTGGCTTTCACGGCCGGTGAATTAAAACTCAGCAATTCTTCTAGGTTTGTGCCGTGTCTTGTGTGGGGTTTCGCCTAGGACACCAACCTAGGCTCATCGGCGGGCTCTTGGTGTCCCCGCCCGGACCCCCACAGGAGTGACGAACTGCGCGCCACCTCCCTTTATATAAGGTGCAACTGCACCACTTGACTACGAGAACTAAAAGTTCAAGCAGCCTTAACCTCCCTATGAAGGCTTCCAAAACGATGCTATATTGGCTTTCACGGCCGGTGAATTAAAACTCAGCAATTCTTCTAGGTTTGTGCCGTGTCTTGTGTGGGGTTTCGCCTAGGACACCAAGCTAGGCTCATCGGCGGGCTCTTGGTGTCCCCGCCCGGACCCCCACAGGAGTGACGAACTGCGCGTTTAATTCACCGGCCATGAAAGCCAATATACCATCTTTTTGGAAGCCTTCATAGGGAGGTTAAGGCTGCTTGAACTTTTAGTTCTCGTAGTCAAGTGGTGCAGTTGCACCTTATATAAAGGGAGGTGGCGCGCAGTTCGTCACTCCTGTGGGGGTCCGGGCGGGGACACCAAGAGCCCGCCGATGAGCCTAGCTTGGTGTCCTAGGCGAAACCCCACACAAGACACGGCACAAACCTAGAAGAATTGCTGAGTTTTAATTCACCGGCCGTGAAAGCCAATATACCATCTTTTTGGAAGCCTTCATAGGGAGGTTAAGGCTGCTTGAACTTTTAGTTCTCGTAGTCAAGTGGTGCAGTTGCACCTTATATAAAGGGAGGTGGCGCGCAGTTCGTCACTCCTGTGGGGGTCCGGGCGGGGACACCAAGAGCCCGCCGATGAGCCTAGCTTGGTGTCCTAGGCGAAACCCCACACAAGACACGGCACAAACCTAGAAGAATTGCTGAGTTTTAATTCACCGGCCGTGAAAGCCAATATACCATCTTTTTTGGAAGCCTTCATAGGGAGGTTAAGGCTGCTTGAACTTTTAGTTCTCGTAGTCAAGTGGTGCAGTTGCACCTTATATAAAGGGAGGTGGCGCGCAGTTCGTCACTCCCATGGGGGTCCGGGCGGGGACACCAAGAGCCCGCCGATGAGCCTAGCTTGGTGTCCTACGCGAAACCCCACACAAGACACGGCACAAACCTAGAAGAATTGCTGAGTTTTAATTCACCGGCCGTGAAAGCCAATATACCATCTTTTTGGAAGCCTTCATAGGGAGGTTAAGGCTGCTTGAACTTTTAGTTCTCGTAGTCAAGTGGTGCAGTTGCACCTTATATAAAGGGAGGTGGCGCGCAGTTCGTCACTCCTGTGGGGGTCCGGGCGGGGACACCAAGAGCCCGCCGATGAGCCTAGCTTGGTGTCCTAGGCGAAACCCCACACAAGACACGGCACAAACCTAGAAGAATTGCTGAGTTTTAATTCACCGGCCGTGAAAGCCAATATACCATCTTTTTGGAAGCCTTCATAGGGAGGTTAAGGCTGCTTGAACTTTTAGTTCTCGTAGTCAAGTGGTGCAGTTGCACCTTATATAAAGGGAGGTGGCGCGCAGTTCGTCACTCCTGTGGGGGTCCGGGCGGGGACACCAAGAGCCCGCCGATGAGCCTAGCTTGGTGTCCTAGGCGAAACCCCACACAAGACACGGCACAAACCTAGAAGAATTGCTGAGTTTTAATTCACCGGCCGTGAAAGCCAATATACCATCTTTTCCAGTGAGGAGACAGTTTGTGTTAACAAAGACGCTCTGGAATCAGTTATGATGAGGTTCATTTGAGAAAAATTATGTTATATATTCGACTTTTTCCCCGATCAGAGGTTTCGGTACGGCGTACCGGTGCGTACCGTCACAAATCTAGCCCTGCATTTATCGCAATGGAGGTCGTGGACGAAAAGCTATTTACCTAGTTAGTACTGTACATCACATGGAAAATCCTTTTAATAGGCAGGAGAGTTTTTAAATGGAAAAGACCAGTAGAATATAATTATGAAGATAAGACTATTTAGTTCTTCACGGAACTACTTGTTTTATATCCTGTTTGTTTCGACCATCATTGCGAATTCTGTTTCATAGCAGAATTTCCTTCCCCTTAAAGTTTTTCTCCAGTCAATTAATTGTCAATATGTGTGTGAAGTACCACCACTCTATTATGCTACACTTACAGAAATAACGCAGTGAAAGCCTGAAGGGTGCTAGGAAACGTGCGTTAGTATGACAAACCATTCATTGCGCTCTTCAATCTTCAACTTCCTGCTGAGCGTGCGTGCAGTTGTTACTGCGAATGCTCATAATAAGAAGCCTTGCTGGTTGACTGGAGACTTAGGCCCGTTCTTACAATTTCCAGTAAAGTGACAGTAAACTCTAACTGAAAGTTGGCTTTACGGTCGGAGTAAAGTCCTGGTAAACATTCGACCCTTCTTACCATGTTCCAGTTAGTGTTTATGGTAGGTTAGCAGATCTGCGCATAATTTTCAACAGTTGGTACTGCAGCAGTTCATCCGAGGTATGCGATGACCCATCTGCCATTACATCGCATACCTGGCATCCCAGGCCAGAGTGGAGTTAAATGAACATAAAATAAAATAAGGAATGTGTTGGAAATTCAGTTGAAATATCACAAAAGCAGAGGGTAGCATGAGATAAAATATCTCCAGGGTCGTTACGGGCTTAAATTTAGTCATAATATCAAGTTAGAAATGGGTGCCATCAACTGAATCCCTAACAAACCACATCCTTCCTGGTTAAGCCTTAAACATGACAAAGGATAGGATTGGGAAAACACATCATCATGAGATCACAACTAAGATAAAATAAAATGTATTTAACTTGAGTGGTCGGACAGAAATAAAATAAAATCCTGCCTAGGAGTATGGTCGAATCTAACAGTTATGATGTCAATGTCCTCACAAATCGAACCATCTCCGCACTACATCAAAGAAATATTATTATCCACATGCAAAAATATAAAAAACTAGAGTTCTCAGGGCCACCGTAGCACTATGTCTTTCGTCACTGACATTTTGTGATCCCTGAGACCTATCTTTGGTTAATATAACACCAGGCATGTGGATTTAATTAAATGTTAAGCTTTCTATCACACCATAACATTTTATAATAACAAAAGCATGTAAATGATCATTCATAAATGATTCGAATGTCATTGTTCTACATGCTGCAATCCCAACAATCACTCCTAAGATTAATAATCAATTTGTACATATTATTTACATCACCTCTAACCACTGCTCGATCGTGAATCAAAAATCCTTCTCTAATCATCTGTTTATCATCATCATCATCATCATCATGTAAAAATAATGAAATGCTTCTCACATCAGCTATCATTCGGTTATCTGTTCTACTCAAATCAGAATTATTAATTTCATTATCATCAGATCATTTAAATAATTATTTTATTCATCAACTCATGCAAGGATGCGAAAGAAGAATGGTTGAAAGAGAAATGTGCAGGTATAGAAAATTGTCTGAAATTAGGAAAGTAGACAGCTTATCGAAGGATTAAGAATACATTTGGGGAAAAGAAGACTAAGTGCTGTAATATTAAGGACACAAATGGAAAGCCTCTAACAGATAGGGAAGAAAAGGTTGAGAGATGGAAAGCTTACATAGAGAGTTTGTATAAGGGAAAGGAGATTGAGAATCATGTAATGGAAAGGGAGGAGGAAATTGATGAGGATGCGAAAGGAGATTTAATATTGAGATCAGAATTTGATAGAGCTTTGGAAGACTTAAGCAGGAACAAAGCACCAGGCATAGATTGAGTTGCTATGCTGCATAGGAGATGAAGGTCTGATCAGGTTATTTCACTTGGTGTGTAGGATTTATGAGACAGGTGAGGTACCCCCTGATTTCAAGAAGAATGTAATCATCCCTACACCAAAGAAAGGCAGAGCTGACAGATGTGAAGATTACCGTACAATCAGCTTGATTACTCATGCTTCAAAGATCCTGTCTAGAATAATTTACAAGAGGATTGAAAGCCAGATAGAAAGGGAGTTGGGTGAAGACCAGGGGCCTGTTCCACGAATAAACTTTGCAACTCTTCACTTTTCACTTTGCACTTTTCAATTCTTGCAAAGTGCAAAGTCTTTCTGTTCCACCATGATCTATGTATTACTTTTCAATTTCTTTGCAAAGTGAAAAGTCTTTGCATAGGAATGATCCGATCATGTTTATTCCATGAACAAACTGTATATTTATTCCATGATTTAATGCTTTATTTTTCATGGTGAAACATGTCCCACTAATGACCACACAGTGATCTTAATTAATAAAAGTATTGATCAGGTGGAACTTTTAACCTGTCTATACTAAAGTGAGGTTATGAGAATTCATCCTGTCTTTGTACGTCGTCTTGTTAGATTCTTCATCACTATCCTCACTTGATGATAACAAAAGCTCCTGCGTAACATATTTATAACACTAAACCAAATTCTGCGCCGAGAAACTAGTGTAGAGACTTGTTCATTAACAGCTGAAACGGGAATCATCTCTTTGAAAAAGATTTATGAAAACTTTTCAATCATTCCTTTGCACTTTGCATTTCTGCACCAATGGAGGAACATAACAGTCTTCTAAAGTGAAAAGATTCCTAACTTTTCACTTTTCACTTTGCAAGACAAATCTGAAAAGTGATGGTGGAACAAAATCTGAACTGAAAAGTGCAAAGTGCAAAGTGAAAAGTTGCAAAGTTCATTCGTGGAACAGGCCCCAGTTTGGTTTCAGGAGAAATGTAGGAACAAGGGAAGCTGTACTAAGTCTTAGGCTGATTTTGGAAGGTAGAATAAGGAAAGATAAGAGAACTTTCATGGCATTTGTAGACTTAGAAAAGGCTTTTGATAACGTTGATTGGACTAAATTGTTTGACATTTTGAAATCTATTGGAATAAAGTACAGGGATAGGAGGGTGATTTACAATCTATACAGAAACCAGACAGCAGTCATTCGAGCTGAAGGACATGAGAGAGAAGCTGATATTCAGAAAGGTGTTAGACAAGGCTGCAACTTATCACCCATACTTTTCAATCTTTACATTGAACAAGCAATGAAGGAAATTAAAGAAAAATTTAAAGTGGGAGTGAAGATTCAAGGAGAAATAATTTCAACTCTGAGATTTGCTGATGACATCGTCATCTTGGCCGACAAGCCTGAGGATTTGAATGAGTTTTTGAATGGTATGGACTCCATCTTACGGAAAGAATGCATGATGAAAATTAATAATTGTAAAACAAAAATACTAGAATGCAGCCGAAATAAATCAGAAACCTCTATGGACATCAAATTGGCAGGTGAAAAGCTGAAGGAAGTAGGAGACTTCTGTTACTTAGGAAGCAAAATAACCAGTGATGGACGAAGCAAAGAGGATATAAAAAGTAGGTTGGCTCAGGCAAGGAAAGCATTTCTACAAAAAAGGAATCTGTTGACATCGAATATAGATTTAGGTATTAGGAAGTCATTTTTGAAAGCCTTTGTCTGGAGCATGGCGCTCTATGAAAGTGAAACTTGGACTATTGGTGCAGCAGAAAAGAGGAGAATTGAAGCATTTGAAATGTGGTGTTACAGGAGAATGATGAAGATCAGATGGGTAGATAGGGTTACGAATGAAGAGGTATTAAGAAGAGTGGGAGAGGAGAGATGTTTCTGGCGACTGCTAATGAAGAGAAGAGATAGGTTGGTAGGACACATACTAAGACACCCAGGAATAGCAAGCTTAGTTATGGAAGGAAGGGTCGAGGACAAGAACTGTAGGGGTAGACCAAGGTTAGAATAAGTTAAACAAATTGCCTCGGATGTAGAGTGTGGTAGCTATGTAGAGATGAAATGATTAGCTCAGGACAGGGAGGCATGGAGTGCTGCATCAAACCAGTCAAAAGACTGAAGACTCAAACAACAACAACAACTCATTAAATCATTTGGAAATCATCCATTTACTTTTATTTCATCATCTCATTTAAATTAAATTATCTCAATCCATCCATATAAATTATTTAATTCATCAATTTAAATTATTTAATTCATCAACTTGTTTAAATTTCATTTAACTTATTTAAATTTATTTATATTTATTTTAATTATTAGTTCCTTTAATTAATTATCATTTTTATTCATTTATTTATCAGCTGTTTAATCAATTATTATTTGTTTAATTTATCAGGTCAGATCATTAATATGTTTAAACTTCAGATAGTAATTCCATAAATCATTATTATTATTGTTATAATTAGAGAATCTTGGATTATAAAATTTATATTTCCACAAAATATTTAATATCGGTTACCGAACGTTGTCTAAAAAAAAATATTCACCAGTTCCTTTAATTAATTACCATGCCAAAAAAATATGTTGCCTCTACAAAATCACGTTGTATCTCATCATCCAAAACTTCACCATTTAAATTCATATAGTCAAATATCACATTTGAACACCATTATTATTTCACATAATACCACAATTATTCAGCGCACAGCATGAACTTCAAAAATACACTAGACTGGGTTCGACGACCTCATGTCTGCATCAAATCTCTTATTGGCAATATTATAAATCTTCTTCTGGCAACTTCACAAACTCTAATCAAAATGCCTCAACTCACCATATAGAATGACCCACAAAAATTATAACTGGCTTCAGACTGTGGACTAATCGGATCTACAAAAACTGTAGTCAGTATTGTCATGTCCAGAAAACTTATTAAACAATTGGAAAATTACCAGAGTAATCGTAATCCAATCCAAGATTTGGTTTAATTCAGAGTATAAAATCTCTGTTAAGATCCTCAAAATTTACTTCAAAAAGAACACCAATGTGTTATATTAACTCATATCAATAATATCTGTTCATCATCTGCCTGTAATAAATTCCTAATAATGAATAACTCGTCTTACAAGACTCAATTACTTGAAATCCTTCTCAAAGGTATGAAATCACTCACAAAAGAGTATCAAATTACTAAATGTTAAATGAATGTACTCTAAAAAGAGTAATGCAACAAACTATTGGATTGGCAAGACAAGAATTACGAAGTGTAACCCTGCTGACATTTATTTCTGAATTATTTAACAAAGATCAACTGATATGTGACTGGTAGTTCATTGTTTAACCCTCTTACAATCATAATTACACTCGGACATTTATGGTAAGACCAAAGCGATCACATGCACTTTTGTACCAGTTAACTGACTCTTGCAGCTCTTCTGGTGTGAGAGTTGGTGACGCAGCATCATCTGCATACAACATGTTAGTAACCTTAGTAACCTGAGTTTTCCTCAAGGAGCGGAGACGAGTTAGGTTGAAAAGCCCTCCATCAAAACGATACTTGATCTCCACACCTGGGATGTTTGTGGGTGAATCATAAAGCATTGCAGCCAAGTACAGCGCAAAAAGCGTTGGAGCCAGTACACATCCTTGTTTCAGTCCATGGGTAATGGGAAATTCATCGGACATCTTATTCTGATGGCAAACCTGACCTGTCATGCCATCATGGAGAGCTTTGATTAGATCTACAAAACGCTGAGGGCAACCAAACCGCTTCAGCACTGCCCACATGGCTGGTCTTGGAACCGAATCAAATGCCTTTTCCAAGTCATAAAAGACTAAGAAGAGTGGATTCTGTTGTTCTCTACATTTTTCTTGTAGCTGTACCTGTGAGCAGGATGTGGATAAGAGAATTGGCGCAGCCCATGCAGCATATGGACGATTAGCGCACCGGGTCTTCATGAATAAAGATCTATCCATGAGTACAAAGCTTATGGTGTACAAAGCAGTAGTCATTTCTACATTGTTGTATGGCTGTGAAACGTGGACCCTTTACCGACGTGATCTTAGGAAGCTTGAGCGTTTCCACCTACAAAAACTTCGATCAATCCTGAGGATTAAATGGGAAGACCGCATTACCAATACTGCTGTTCTGGAAAAGGCTCAAATCAACAGCATAGAATCATCCATAATAGGTCACCAATTTAGATGGATTGGTCATGTCCATCGGATGGATGATGTGAGATTACCTCGTCAAATGCTATATGGTGAGTTATGCTATGGCACCAGACCTCATGGTGGTCCTAAGAGGCGCTACAAGGACCAATTTAAACAGACCCTGAAATTGACAGGTCTTGATTCACAAACCTCGGACATGCTGGCTGAAGACCGCTCAACTTGGCGCCGTACCATCTCGGATACTGTAAAGACGTTTGAAAGGGATCGACGCATACATGGAGAGGCCAAGCGTCAAGCTAGGAAACTTCGAGCAGCCCAACCACGTCCTCCTCCAGCAATACTATGCGACTTGTGTGGTCGCTTGTTCCATGCCAGGATTGGACTCTTTAGTCACCGTAAACACATCCACAAACTGGACTGAAGGAAGAAGATTTATACTCGGATTCGAGTTAAAGCCGATGATGACATCCAACTTGAGGGGCATACACCTGGGCTATCTCCAGGCTTCTTCCCTTTACATTTACTCTGATCTTCATGATCCTGTCACTTATTCCCTTTACCTCTTCCTTCATTCCATCTCTCACAACTACTCCTACTCCGCTGCTCCTTCCTTCACTGTTCCCACTCCAGTACAACCGGTACCCTTTCCTCAGTTCTCTGCGACCTTCTCCTTTCCATCTTGTTTCTGCCAAGCCCAGTACATCCAGTTTTCTTCTCTCCATCACATCTACAATCTCCTCCACTTTTCCTGTCAGTGTCTGTATGTTTAATGTCCCAACTCGTAGTCCATTAGCATATCCGGGTCGTCGTCGTTTGCATCCGTCCTTTCCGAGGCCTGTTCCTGGTTTGAAAGCAAATATGATATCCACTACTGGCTTGCTAGGCCTATCGTAGCTTCACCAGAGCCCCGTCAGCCGTCACTTTTCAGGGTTCCCATAGAGCCTTCACAGCTACCGTAGCGGTCCCGGGGCACACAAAGTCCCCACTGTACTTCACCCCTACAGGCAATCCCCTACTTCATGCCGTTGCCCGTCTCCCACCACGTGGAGGAGGGGTTGGACTTTTGTTCGTTATTGCTAGTGAAATACTGCTTGTGTCTACTGCATGTTATAAGCTTGTAAATGCGTTGCTATTTAAAATACATGTGAATGCAACTCCAATGTTCAAAACTAGGGGTGGCATGGTGGCTCAACGGTCTAGCTGTATGCCTCTCACCAAGGCAGTCCGGGTTCGATTCCCGGTCAATGCATGTGAGATTTTCGAAGTGAAATGCCATGTCCTGTGGTTCGGATTCCACGTAAAAAGGAGGTCCCGTGGCTCATGATCTCAAGATTAACGGTCACGTTAAACTACAAGCTTCCTTCCTTCCTTCAAAACTAGGATGTTTCCCTTTCACCGGCCTCCTGCGTATCGCTCACTGCCATCGCGACTCAACCTCCGGTTGGCCTACTTTACTGTACCGGGCTCTTGAAATCACAATGCTAACTTCGCTTAGCGATCCTGCCATGCAGGTAAATGTCACGGTACTGCACTGCGTTAGATAATGTTGCGCTCCCGACTTGCTACTCGAGCAGAATGCAACAGAACAACTGATGGACTGATTCCTCCTCACCGCATGCTGCTACAGCTCACCTCGCCAAGCATGTGACTTGTCATCCCCTTCCGCAGTTCTCTCTGACGTCACAGATCTAACCTCGGCCCATATCTTCTGTTATGAAGCCGTTACATTCAATTAAGGAGTTATCCACCTTTTCTAAAGTTGTTGTTATTAATATTCCATATAATTCCTTTCTCTTCTGAGGTTAGATAAGACTTTATTTCCAATTAATCTCCATAAATATCCATTATTTCTCCCGTGATTCCTTGTGTTTGAGGGGTAGTGACTCCTTCTCCCATAGTCTCCTACGTCATTTCCTTCAACTTCACGGACTCGATCTGAGCGCTATCTTTTCTTCTTAACCACAAAGCTCAACTACAGCTGGCGTAGCCGATAGCCTCGATTAGATATTGGGTACAGTACATATTTCTGGTTCGATTTGCAGATTTCTTGATACCTATCAATAGTTGGCATGAGTGGATCTGCGTCAGGGAGTAAATAATAAATATATATAATATATTCCTTGATCTTGATCTGTGTTCTTGGCGCAATCTGTTTGTTACGTTACGATTATAAAGAGAAATATTAGTTATGGAAGGACAATTATCTCTCAATGAGACAAATAAAGACCTCAAGAGGAAAAACTATGTCAAACGGAATCGTCTAAAAAAGTCTTGATCATCTAACTCCTCGTAATAATCACTTCGATTCTTATATACTTTTCGTCTCCTCCTTTGAACAGCATCAGCATTTACGAAACCCATGAATTTACGGATAATTCTAGGCATACTGACGATGTATGTAATCACCTGGCGTTGAGATTATAATAGAAAATCTAGCAGTAAAGCAGTTTACGGGAGGAAAATCCTCCGGTAAAGTTCACTGCCGGTTAAGGCTTATTTTACTGTCAGTTTGTCGCTAACTGGGTATCGTAAGAATCAAGATCCAGTAAACTTGCCGTAAAAGTGCCAGTAAAGATTTAACCGGAGATTGTAAGAATGGGCCTTTGTGCGCAACATGCAATCGTCGGCCAAAAACAAACACCAGACCTATAATGACAATGTCGTCGACCTAGCTGTGGTTGTAATCATTTCATCTTGAAACAATATTCAGCTGCAAATTTCTCTATAATTTCATTCACTGCTTGTTCAATACAGAGATTGAAAAGTATGGATGATAAATTGCAGCATTCTGGATAGCTGCTCTTCAACTGTAAGAGCTGCAGTATAAATTCTGTATAGATTGTAGATCATCCTATCACCATACACTATCCCAATCTTCTTCAAAATGACAAACCATTTACAATACTGTTGGTATTTTCAACGTCTAATAGTTTGGGTACTCCATCATTACTCAGCAAACCACCTCAGGGGAAAATAACTGGCTACTTCAGTCCATTTATCTCCTGATTTAATAAGCCTCTTAATCCCTACATTAAGCTCTTCAGGTTTTATTGTAATGATGTGACCTACAGTGGTGTGATGTAATATCCAACAAACTTTTAAAAATCATTTTATATTTTAATATTTTGATCTAGACAAATATACTGCATATAAGTGAGTCAAAGATCTTCCAGGATTTACCAAATATATCAAATATATACAGCAGTGGAAGAGGCTAGTTTACAACACCTGGGTGACTGGAGTTTGACACGGATGATGATGATGATGATGATGATCAAGGTTTTCTCAAAATGGATGAACCACTGTAATATATGGACTGCCAAAGATAATGATAATAATAACATAATACATACTTGGGTCTCGTTTTTGCTCCTTCAGTGGAAGAGAGGAATGTGTTTAGGAATGTATCCAAATGTTGGCCACGCTCTTTACGAAGCTTTAGAGGTACAGATCGACGGATCATCCGGCCTAATCCCTCTGGCATAGCCCCTGTGATCCCTCCAGTTGATGACACAAACTCTGATGGCGACCGCAGGAATGAATGCAACAAGTCACTGCCTCGCAAGTTTGGCTTTTGAAGCAACCGTTGCAGAAAATCTTCAAAACACTATTATAAAGGTTAAAAAGAAAGAAAAACAAAACAGAGAATTACTGTTGCAGAAAGTCTTCAAAACAATATTTTATAGGTCAAAAAGAAAAACCAAAACAAAGAGTTACATCATTATATATATATATATATATAAGGTGCGTTAAAAAAGTAACGAGCCGGAGGCTGGAACGTGCAAACCGGTGAAGACATCGGCTAATCGTGGTGAGTGTAACGAGGTGTGGTTCCGACCAGAGCGTGGAAGGTCACAGCCCGTCGCTGGAGGGCACGCGTGCACGTCACGTGACGATACAAAGCGAGCAGCAGCATGCATCAATTGTCCAACGCTGCCAGTCGCATTGCAAACAGTGACATGGAGGCATCAAACGAAGAGCAAAGAGGTGTTGTTCGGTTTCTGACAGTGGAAAGAGTAGGGGGAACGGACATTCATCGCCGAATGTCACAAGTGTATGGCGAACACTGCATGTCCCTTGCAAGGGTCAAGGCGTGGCACAAGTGCTTCAGGGAAGGACGGGTGTCGTTAGCCGATGACGCCCGGTCTGGGGCACCCCCCCTTCATTACCGATGACAATGTCCAGCTGGTTGATTCACTCATTACCCAGGACCGCCGAGTGACAGTGAACACCATAGCCGCCGTGGTTGGATTGAGCGTCGGAAGTGTGCACACCATCATAAAGGAACGACTGCACTTGAGCAAAGTGTGTGCCCAATGGGTGCCCCACAGTCTTCAACCACACCAGGAAGCATGTCGAATGGCCCACTGTCTTGGTCATCTGCAGCGCTATGTGAGGGAAGGGAATGGGTTCATGGCACGAGTGGTGGCTGGAGATGAGTCATGGTGTCATCACTTCGAACCAGAATACAAACAACAAAGCCACCAGTGGAAGCATCCAGGGTCACCACCACCCAAAAAAGGCAAGTCCATCCACACGAGTGCAGGAAAGGTAATGCTGACATTCTTCTTTGACCAAGATGGCCCCCTTCTGATACACTTCATGCCGCACGGGACAACAGTGAATGCCGAGCGTTACTCGCAAACCTTGACCACCCTTCGCCAAGCGATTAAAATAAAACGACCAGGCAATCTCACCCGTGGGGTCATTCTGCTCCACGACAATGCACGACCTCATACGGCCAACACAGTCGTGGCACACCTGCAGAAATTCAAATGGGAGGTTCTCGGCCACCCTCCATACAGTCCAGACCTCTCTCCCTGTGATTATGCCATGTTTGGTCCCCTGAAAAGGACTCTGCGGGGACAACGATTTACCTCGGACGCCGACGTCTAGCTGTACGTTCGGAACTGGTTCACATCGCAGCCCAGGGAATTTTATGAGACAGCCATTCACCACCTCGTGTCACAGTGGGACAAGTGCCTCAAGAGCCAGGGCCAATATTTCTAACATACAGGTACTGGTTTCTGTAATTATGACACCGGCTCGTTACTTTTTGAATGCAACTTATATATAAATTACACACATCAAAAAAAGTTTTGCATCACCTCGGTTCCAAGAGTTCCGGAACCGTTAAATACAAAGGGAATAGAGATCAACACAAACAACATTTCAGCTCGTTTTATTGCTCATGAGACCCACACATTGCATGTTGTACCATCATACAGCTAGACTTTCAGCATTTGTGGTCCAGATTGCAGTACACACCACTACCTCTAATACCCAGTAGCACGTCCTCTTGCATTGATGCATGCCTGTATTCGCCGTGGCATACTATCCACAAGTTCATCAAGACACTGTTGGTCCAAATTGTCCCACTCCTCAACGACAATTCGGCGTAAATCTCTCAGAGTGGTTGGTGGGTCAAGACGTCCATAAACAGCCCTTTTCAACATATCCCAGGCATGTTCGATAGGGTTCATGTCTGGCGAACATGCTGGCCACTGTAGTCGAGCGATGTCGTTATCTTGAAGGAACGCATTCACAAGATGTGCACGATGAGGTCGAGAATTGTCGTCCATGAAGACAAATGCCTCTCCAATATTCTGCCGATATGGTTGCACTATGGGTCGGAGGATGTCATTCAGGTATCGTAAAGCCGTTTCGGAGCCTTCCATGACCACCAGTGGCGTACGTCGGCCCCACATAATGCCACCCCAAAACATCAGGGAACCACCACCTTGCTGCACTCGCTGGACAGTGTGTCTAAGACGTTCAGCCTGACCAGGGTGCCTCCAAACACGTCTCCGACGATTGTCTGGTTGAAGGCATATGCGACACTCATCGGTGAAGAGAACGTGATGCCAATTCCGTGGGGTCCATTCAGCATGTTGTTGGGCCCATCTGTACCGCGCTGCATGGTGTCGGGGTTGCAAAGCTGGACCTCGCCATGGACGTCGGGAGTGAAGTTGCGCATCATGCAGCCTATTGCGCACAGTTTGAGTTGAAACACGACGTCCTGTGGCTGAACGAAACGCATTATTCAACATGGTGGCATTGCTGTCAGGGTTCCTCCGAGCGGCAATCCGTAAGTAGCGGTCATCCACTACAGTAGTAGCCCTTGGGCGGCCTGAGCGAGGCCTGTCATCGACAGTTCCTGTATCTCTGTACCTCCTCCATGTCCGAACAACATCGCTTTGGTTCACTCTGAGACGCCTGGAAACTTCCCTTGTTGAGAGCCCTTCTTGACACAAAGTAACAATGCGGACGCGATCGAACTGCGGTATTGACCTTCTAGGCATGGTAGAACTACAGACAACATGAGCAGCGTACCTTCGTCCTGGTGGAATGACTGGAACTGATCGGCTGTCGTACCCCCTCCGTCTAATAGGCCCTGCTCATGCATGGTTGTTTACATCTTTGAGCAGTTTTAGTGACATCTATGAACAGTCAAAGGGACTGTATCTTGGATACAATATACACAGTCAAAGTCTATATGCCGGAGATCTGGGAACCGAGGTGATGCAAAACTTTTTTTGATGTGTGTATATAGAAAATACCACAGGTAAACAGTACTTACACATGACAGGAAAAGAAGAAACATTTTACTTCATAATATTTATAGTGTTAAAATGAAATTAATTAGCCGTTAGCAGAATAAGAACATGAAACTATTACTTGGGTAAGTACCTGTCGTTTTGATTCCATGAACTCCACTCCACGTGGTCCAAAAAGAATTCTCTTTGGGGGCAGATGTAAGTCTATAAACTCTCCATGAAATTCAGTCAGCTTCGATTCAAGAACATAGAAATCATTATACCGTCGGTCGACAGTCCAGTGATATGATTCTGGATCATCTGAAATATTAGAACCAATGTTCCTGTAGCAATACAGTAACAACTTTTATGCAAATGCAACTTTTATATGTGTGAGTGTATATGGGAATTGGGTCAAGTCATTTCTATGTTTCTAGATAAAGCGCAGATGTGGATATATAGGTAGTTTGCATGTCTGTGCATATAGCGGATAAGCTGCGGATAATGTTTGGAGTAAATTTGCAGATTGTTATTAGAATACAATCTGAACTTGTTGATTATCATTTCTAGGACCCTTGTGGATACGGATATCGTTTTGTGTATCCGCGCACGGCTCTATTTCTAGGTAATAGATGTTTTCTGTATTTAAGGTTGTTTATCGTATTGAGAAAAAAAAAAAAGGACTTAGAACTTATAACCTGCTGTAGAAACTAGAATTTAATAAGTATGATAGAAAATTCAATTTAAGTGCCTTAATTTTGTGTGTTAGCACTTGATTTCAACGGTCTCTTTTCGGTCTGCATTTAGTTTTTGAGTCAGAAGAATGCAAACATACATGATAAATAAATAGATTTCAAGATTTGTCAGTTTCTAGCTTCAACTGGAACATTTTCTCAACTAGAAACCGAGAAATGATGTTCACACATATGTTTGAACATTGAAATAAGAAAACTCTCCAGTTAGGGAATTCATGGTCTATATAATATAATAATTGTATGTTCGATGGAGAAAATTAAGGAGGAAATTAACCCCGTGGCCACCCACAGAAACGGTGGCTGGACAGAATCACGGAGGACATGAAAGTGACAGGCCTCAAGTCCGAAGAAGACTTATCAGGAAAAAGAGATCAGCGACCAAACAAGCAGACCCTGCAGCACTGTTAAGAAGAAAAAGAGCAACAACAAGAAAAGAAGAAGATAAGTGTTTCACTTCAGTATTCATGTAACAGTATCAAGGTGTTTGCATGTCTTAATAACATAGTATTAACAGCACAAATGCAATACAATGAAACCTCAGTTCATTGTTTTTGGCAGAATCCCCAGAAAAAAAAACGATGGAAGCGGGAAAACTAAAAATGAGGGATTGTGTTAAAAATGCTTAATAATCCTGTTTCTAATTAATTCTCATATTTATGGGGAAAAAAAAGTATTAAGCCCCTAACAATGGGAAGTTAAAGAGTTCAACATCACTTTCTAACATTCAGCTTTTATGGAATCAATATTTAATCATTTTTTGGGCATCAAATGGTGTATTTTTGATGCAAGTTATGAAACCAATTAATTGACAGCAACATGTTGTTTGACAGAATGATAGAGCACCTCTATTTTTCAACCTGAAATGTCAACGGGAAATGAGAAGCATCGTTATTGTGCTGTGTAAGAATGAGGAGTGTACAATGAAATGAGCTAAACAACATAATCAAATCGATTATCTTCTGCTCAGATATAGACTAGTTTCTGGCATCATAACACGTAATTTGACTTGGAAGTTCAGCACAACAGAGACGCTAGAGGACAAATTGGAACTATATAGTAGGTATGGTTTTCATGTATGAACCACGCAAAATTCTAACTTCATGTATTCACAGCATTTAAAACAATATTCTTTTAACCTAATGTAACCGAATTTATTTGGTTTCAGCGTTCACCCTCACGATTTCGGTTTGTTTAATGTTGTATTTAGGTTCGGAAATGGCTACCTCTTGCTGGGCACTGCAAGGAGTCTTATACTTGTGCTTATTGGATTATTTGTGGTGTCCTAGCAATGAGGTAATAGGGGGCTTTGCCCAATGAAGTTTCATTGCAGGATATATGCTCCTTTTATGATAGTCGGTTGTTCAGATTTCTTCTTGTTGAAAAAAAAAAAAGATGACATGGTCAGGTAACCATGGTGATGTTGATTTTTTTTGGTGGGGATGATGCCAGGCAAGGGAAATGGAGGCCTGCTCAGATGTGTAAAATAATTATTATTAATAAATGTGTATGTTTAATAGAAGTTGGTGTCCTTTGTCTTTGTGTGGATATTTAAGCAAGTATATTGCCCCACTATCCTGAGGTGGCTAGCTCAGTATTTTAGACATTACAATGGCGCCCAACATGGGGAAAGAATAAAGTGAATCACACAAAGACAGGAGCACGAATAACGAAATATGGGGGAAAACAAGTTAAGTTTTGAAGCTGAAGCTGAGATGATAGCCATAATGAAGAAGATCTTAGAGGTGCAGGATAGGATGATCAACCGGCAGAAGGCTGCGAAGGAGAAAGAGAAGTAGGAGGAGGAGAAAGGCAAGTTGGAAGAACAGAGAGTGGAGGTCATATGTGTTGTAGAAGAGAAAGTTGCTATGGTAGAACCTGTGAGTGTAGTTGTGGAGGAGAAGAATGAGAAGAAGGAGCAGGAGGAAGAAAAAGGGAAGTTGGAAGAACAGAGAGTGGAGGTCATATGCATTGTGGAAGAGAAAGTTGAGATGGTAGAACCTGTGAGTGTAGTTGTGGAGGAGAAGTATGAGAAGAAGGAGCAGGAGGAAGAAAAAGGGAAGTTGGATGAACAGAGAGTGGAGGTCATATGCATTGTGGAAGAGAAAGTTGAGATGGTAGAACCTGTGAGTGTAGTTGTGGAGGAGAAGAATGAGAAGAAGGAGCAGGAGGAAGAAAAAGGGAAGTTGGAAGAACAGAGAGTGGAGGTCATATGCATTGTGGAAGAGAAAGTCGAAAGAGTAGAATCTGTGAGTGTGTCTGTTGAGGAAGAGGAGAAGATCTATGAAGTACTTGATGATAGGGGGCGTATGAAAAATAATCAAGAAGTGGAAAAGATAAGGCGAGGTTGTAGAGGTATATATCGGAGAGACCATAGCAGGCGAAGAAGAGAGGGCAGTTGTAGGGGTAGACACAGACGTCGCCGCCAACGTAATAGAAGAGGACGTCAAAAGAAAGATGAGATAGAACATAACGTGAAGAAGCGTAGGAGGAGAAAGATGAGGATACGCAGGAGAACAAGTTGGAGGAAGAAATGGACCAGATGGAAGGCAAAGAGAAGCAGTAAGAAGAGGAAGAGATGTCAGGCAGATCAAGATAAGAGAGTGAAGGATCAGAAGAAGAAAAAGGAGAAGATAAAAGGGATCAAGGCAAAGAGAAAAGAAAAGATGAGAAGAAAAGAATTGCTGAGCAAGATAAGGCAGATGAAGAAAAAGAAGGGAAAGGAGAAGGAGAGAATGAAGGCTGAAGGCAAGTGGCTGACGCACATGCAGAAGACAGACCGTGCGCGTGCTCAGGCTCGCATGGCCCATGGCATTGAGCTGCCTGCGGCGGACGACCGCAAGTTTCCTCGACCCGGCACCAGGATACGGTCCAACAAGACCAAGCAGCAGCTAGCTATTGCCGACGAAGAAGAACGGAAGGTGGAGGTGGAGATTGTGGATCAGGTCCCCCTGCCGCCAGAGGGCAGCATGGAACACAAGAAGGAAAGGAAGAAGCAGAAGAAACTGGAACAGAAGAAAGAGGCAGCCAAGATTGAAGCAGGAGAAGCATCTGCAGAAGGAGACGATGCGGAAGGAGACAGACCAAAAGAAGAGACAGAAGAAGAAGGAAAAAACTTGATGATGATGAAGACGAAGATGATTATGATGACGGCACAGATAGGTCTGATGACGATTCTGCTATTTCTTCTGACCATGATATTATTGTCGTTTTTTTCCGATGCTGCAGGAAGGTCTGATAGACTCGATCGAATAGCTTTGGCTACTCTATCAGAAGAAAATATTCATACTGGTGTTTCTAGTGAACCTAGAATAATTGTTTCTGCGATGATGGTGTCAATGGTTTTTCTGGCTTCATGTATATTTGTTCAGTTTGTGATTTTTGTCTTAGTGTTTGCTTTTTTTTTTTTTATTCCTTTTTAATTTATGTTTGGTGTGCATTTGTTTTAGTGTTATGTACTTGTATGAGGGTCGAGGATTAATCTATAACCCTGAGTTAGAGATTTATCCTCGAGGGAGCGTTCTGTAACCGAATTTATTTGGTTACAGCGTTCACCCTCACGATTTCGGTTTGTTTAATGTTGTATTTAGGTTCGGAAATGGCTACCTCTTGCTGGGCACTGCAAGGAGTCTTATACTTGTGCTTATTGAATTATTTGTGGTGTCCTAGCAATGAGGTAATAGGGGGCTTTGCCCAATGAAGTTTCATTGCAGGATATATATTCCTTTTATGATAGTCGGTTGTTGACTTCTTCTTGTTGAAAAAAAAAAAAAAAAAAAAAAGATGACATGGTCAGGTAACCATGGTGATGTTTTTTTCTTTTTTTTTTTTGGTGGGGATGATGCCAGGCAAGGAAAATGGAGGCCTGCTCAGATGTGTAAAATAATTATTATTAATAAATGTGTATGTTTAATAGAAGTTGGTGTCCTGTGTCTTTGTGTGGATATTTAAGCAAGTACATTGCCCCACTATCCTGAGGTGGCTAACTCAGTATTATAGCCATTACACTAAATTCCAGTGTTTAAAATATTCTGCCCTTTTGTAGTTGTGACATACATTAGGAATTTACATAAAATGCCACCACTAATTGCATTGTGGAAATAACGAAACTAGCACCAAAGGCATCTACAAGGTCATTATCTAAGAGCGCCACGATAAACACTGCAAGCTAAGCTGGCTGTGACTAGTGCAGATTGAGGGCTCGCGTACCCGGTTCAGCCGGTGGTTGGCGCTCTCTTTTACCAAACATGTTCAATAATGTGTACTTACAGTGCTCATAGGCGATGCTGAAAATGTCCTCCCTCTCTTGTAATACACACCTGACAGCCTCTGATGAAAGAATGTCTGTCAACTCTTTTATTATTTACGGAGCATGTTTCCTTGAATCGTTTAGCGAGCCTCCTAATTGTACTGGCATTAGGCACAGGTCTCCCTGGAAATTTGATTCGAAATTTTCGTCTTGTTTCAGAACAAGATTTTATGCTTTTCATAAACAAATTATTGATATACACCTTCGCACAATGTGAATTGGTGTCTAGGCATGACCAACAATCACAGTAATCACAATACTCACTAAACGTGCAACACTAACGTCTAAGCTTTGCAGATACACGTCCATATGATGACAAAACACGTGTGAACTAACGATATGAGTCAGCGGAGCGCGCCAACCACCGGCTGACCACGTACACGATCTGCACCAGTCAAAGCCGGCTTAGCATGCCATGTTTATCGGGGCGCACATAAGATAATGACCCTGTATTTCTGCAATGCATAAATTGCATATACATAAACATGGAATAAGGTGGTACTTCAAAGTAAATCTAAGCACAAAACTGAATCGAGTTGTTTTTTGAATGCTCAGATTTTGACCGGTTGTCGGCAAAATCAATACATATCATTGGGAACAATGAGCCCTGATTTGAACAGGCTAACTTGTGCTTGACTCGAAAATTCAGCGTAACAGAGACGCAGAGACGTATTGGAACTAAAAAATATTGTTTTTGCTAAAGGAGTTCACTGCTTTTCCAACATGCATAACAATAGTCAACACATTTGTATCGGAGCCAATCACGCAATGAAATGCTCATGTCCTGAACACAACAGCTGAAGAAGGGAGGTGGGTAATCCCATAGGAAAACAGCTGAGAATTGGTGCACAAGTGTTTAAATAAGATGGATACAAATTGCTGAGAAACGTTAGGCTTGATCGTGGAAAAAATATAGTTGGGAAATAAAACTTGCATAATTATTCACTCTTAAAAGCAAGTGATGCTCAGGGAAAGCACTAGCCTATGCATGTGCTTGCAAAGTAAATTGCTGCCATGTATATACTGAATCCATAAAGAATAAACATGCCTTACTCTCACAAAACCTGCTGTCAGCAAAATATACTTTTGTTATTATTCAGCATTATTTAATAAATTCTAAAATTGTTCCACTTTTAAATTTACTTAAGAACTCATGTTCTTATCTAATGGTACATGTTTCGGTTTTTCAAACCTTGATGTCTCCCAAATATGCCAAAATCAGATAATGACAAAAGAGGTCAAATGGGAATCATAACCGTTTAGAAGAATAATTTGAAATTGATTTGGTGTGGAAAATGTTTGGCAAGAGTTGACATGAAGACATCATTTAAAGAAAAAAGACAATAGAAATATGACTTCCAAAAGAAATTTTAAAAATAAATATTTTTTAAAAAGAAATTTAACATTTTTAGATATTAGAAAAATAAGGGTCGATTATGTGTATTGATAATTTGAAAAAATATGTTTTTTCATCCTTTTCTTCTTCATTTCCCGGGTCCAGTAATCTGGGTCGGGGTGTGAATTAAGAACCTCCATAATTTCCTGTCTCTCCACCACTCTAGTCCTTCTTCCAGTATATCTTCCACTTTCACTCCTCTTTTCTCAATGCTCTTTCTTTCTGTATCCATCCATCTCATCCTCGGCCTTCCCCTTTGACGCCTTCCTGAGACTTTCTCAGTAAATACTCGCTTCAGGACTCTGTCTTTTCCCCTTCACATCATATGTCCATACCATTTTAGTTTACTGATTTCGATCTTGTCTTGTAACTTTGGAAATCCTGTTTTCTCCCTAATTTCCGTGTTTCTGATTTTGTCTCTGCGAGTCTTTCCAATTATACTTCTAAGGAACTTCTTCTCTGCTGCCTGGATTCTACTTTCCTCCAGTTTATTTTTTGTCCAAGTGCCTGCTGCATACGTCAATATGGGCGTATAATATGTTGAATACAAGATTTTTTTTTTAAATTTCTCGGGATCTTCCTGGTTCCACACCAGACCCCTCACTCATTGGTAAAACCCATTTGCTTGTTGGATCCTTTTACCAATATTCTCACTTAACCCTCCATCGTCTGTGAGTACACTCCCTATGTATTTGAAGATTTTCACAACTTCCAATGGTTTTCCATCTACTGCAATATTCCCCCTACGATCTCGCACATTTCTTGTCATCACTACAGTCTGACTCTTCTCCACACTGATTTTCATTCCATGCTCTTCTACATGGTCATTATGTATGTGCGCGTGAGTAAACACGGCAAGCTAAGCTGACTGTGACTGGCGCAGATCGCGGCCGCGCGTACCCGGTTCAGCCAGTGGTGGGCGCACACTTTCACACTTTTACCAAACATGTTCAATAATGTATACTTACAGTGCTCATAGGCGATGCTGAAAATGTAATCCCTCTCTTGTAACACACACCTGACATCTTCCGATGAAAGAATGTCTGTCAACTCTTTTATTATTTATGGAGCCTGTTTCCTTGAATGGTTTAGCGAGCCTCCTAATTGTACTGGCATTAGGCACAGGGCTTCCTGGAACTTGATTCGAAATTTTCGTCTCGTTTCAGAACAAGATTTTCTGCTTTTCATATACACACATTCGCGCAATGAGAATTGGTGTCTAGGCATGGCCAACAATCATAGTAATCACAATACTCACTAAAGATGGAACACTAATGTCTAAGCTTTGCAGATACATGTCTATATGAATGACAAAACACGAGTGAACTAACGATATGAGTCAGGGGAACGCGCCAACCACCGGCTGAACCGGGTACGTGCGGCCGCGATCTGCACCAGCCACAGCCGGCTTAGCTTGCCGTGTTTACTCCTGCGCACATATATAATAACCCTGTATCTCCTAGTTCCAAACATTAACTTGTTCTTGGACTTCCAATTCATTGTCCCCCCATATCACTATGTCATCAGCAAAGAGTAGGGCCTTAGTCTGTTTACTTCCCATTCTCTGTTTCACTCGTTTATGGATTCTATCCATGACAGTGAGGAAAAGTATGGGGGACAATACACTCCCTTGTCGGAGACCTGTTTCTACATTGAACCAGTTTGTTTGTCCAATCATGGTCTTCACGCTACTGACACATTGACGACACAGGGCTTTTATCATTTCTACTTCAGCTCTACCTACTTTCTTCCTTATCAATGCTTCCCAAACCAGTTGTTTTGGCACTCTATCATATGATGTTTAAATTCATGATTTGTCTGTCATGTATATGTATGTATGAAATTTGAGATTACATAGGCTGAAGAAGGTTTGAAAAACCAAAACATGTACCGTTACATAAGAACAGAAGTTCTTAAGTAAATTAGGGCAGATGACCTCGTAGTTCCGCCCCTTAAAACAACAATAATTCAATACGGAAAATAAAAATAAAAAATGACAACAGTCATAGATATACATCAGCATTATTTGATGTGATATTTCCCACTAGGCAATATGACAGGATTTGATAAATGTAAACATAAAACTTATGTAAATATTTCTTAGAAACTGCTATACTGTATGTGCAATCTATCTAATTTAAATAAACAGAAAAAATCATAGATACTTCCACTGTGCACACCCACAGCGATGCAATTGGACAAGAATAAGCTATAGCTATAATTCTGTAGTACAGGATGCTCTGAAAATATTGCACATGAATTGATATTGTAATTGAAAAGATCGATAGGGCAACAATGTTTGCTGATACCAAGATTTCTAGATGATAGACACGGGAAAACAACACTTGGAGGAACGATAGTTACAGGTTTTGTTAACCCAAGAAGATGCTTAGGACTGCAAATTTGGATGATAAATCTTGAAAAACGATACTTCCAGAAAAAAATTGGAAGAATTTCTTATTACAAAATAAGTGTATATAAGTTGTATACAAGTGTTATATATATATCTGCCAACCCCATAAACACCTTACGTGAACAGGATCTATTGATGTTCGCCTGAGAAACGAAACACATTGTCCTCCATCAAAAAAAGTGTTTACCGTAATTAATCCATGTATTTTGTTTCCAGGTTAGCAGGTGTGAGTAGATAAGTTTTACTCATCACCCAATTCAATTGGCACCTTAATGTGCTAGCAGATTGGAAAGCAATTCCTTTCTTAGTTCAGGAAGGCAACAGTGAAAAATGGCTTCTAAAATGTTCATAATATCCATAGACGGACACATCACCATATCAAAGGTGAAGAATTCACGCCATCAATTCAATCAATAGTGCTACTGACTTCAACAAGCTCATTTCAACCTCCAGGACTCGTCAGGAGGGTGGGCCACAATCAGTTCTTCTGTCGCTCAAAATATTCTTCTGCGAAATCATCTGCCTTGAGATTATTTGTAGCGAGTGTAACTGTTCTTATTAGGTCCTAGAATAAAGATGACACAGGACTGCAACAAAGGGAACATCCCAATATTTGCCTGAAGTGAGTGCAGAGAAAACACATTCAAGAGCCTGCATTTGAACCTTATATCTTCAAACATACAATCCTAAATTCTAAAGAAGAAATTATGTACTTCATTTTACAACAGGTATGTTCATTTAAATTATACATACCTTCTGATTTAACATCTATCCTCTGAACATTGATATTGAAAATAGGAAATGACTTGGTGTTGATATCCAGGCGACTCTCCACAGAAGGTATAGAAACTCTCCATGCACTGAGATCACGATATGTTGATTTATCCGAGAGGGGCACATCTTCTGCCTGACATCACACCAAAAATCATAATCAATCATTTTAAACATAATAGTAAAAATCTGTCTCAACGTCACAGAAAATGGCAAATGGCAAACTACAGGGTGATCTGGAAGTGGGCGTAACCCCCCACCCCCCCTAATTTTCAACATTATGATAGTTATGGTTGAATGTTTGTTATACACAGTTGCCTTGAACTCATAAGAGTAGTAAACATCGGCATGAGCACCATCCTGTCGTAACACAGCTGAATTCTGCGCCATGTACTCGCAGATGTTTTGCAAAGATCCTCCGGAGTCACGAGGGTGAAGGTGTATTCCACAGGTGTTCGTAATTCCTGGGTTGTGTGATATCGAGTGTTTCTTACTTGTTACTTTATGAAACCCCAGAGAGCATTGTCTAGTGTCGTCAGATCGGGACTTCTTGGAGGCCAGGCAAAGGGAGCTGGTAAAGATGCAGAACCTCTTCAAATCCACCGGCCAGCCTTTCTTCTGTAACTTTTATAAAACTTGCCCCTCGTTGGGCTACATTGTAATAATTATAAATACTTGCCCCTCATTGGGCTACCATTGTAACTTTTATTGATACTGCCCCTTGTTGGGCTACCATTGAAACTATTATAAATCTTATCACCTCAGAGTAGTGGGGCAATATACTTGCTAAAATGATATCACACAAAGAACAGGATACTGTTGACTTCACTAATTCACACACTATTATTATTTGTAACCAATACTACAAGAATGAGTCTTCTTCAGGTTAATCTCTAGCAATCAAAACTAGCAATACCTTGTTTGTCAACATATAACATTTAAAAAAAAATAAAAAAAATACAGCTTCCATACTATATCAAATCAACACTATCAACAACCCATTTTTATCTAAAACCCACTAGCTCCCATTATGCCTGGCAATTATCAATACATCTCCATGGAAACCTAGCCATGTCAGAAGAACCTTTTCCATTAGTCAAAGCCACCTGGTCCACCTACTGGCCGACCACCACCAAGAATCTCTATGGCACTGGACACATAAGATTCTCTGTGGTGGCCTACCAATAAGTGGCCATGGCTGGCAACCAGATAAAAATAAAAATAATACCACCAACCGCACAAAACAAAAATAACTAGATGCACGTTCTGTAACCTAAAAAGTTCGGTTACACTTCTTCGAAGACAATGTTAATGGACATTCTTACCAGGAGATACTCAATGAGTGGTTGGTGCCACAATTGCAAGAAAAATTGTATTGAAGACACTGTTGTCTTACAACAGGATGGAGCACCAGCACACTTCACTATTCACGTGCGCAATTACCTTTCCTGGCCGGTGGATTGGAAGAGGTTCTGCATCTTTACCAGCTCCCTTTGCCTGGCCTCCAAGAAGTCCCGATCTGACGACACCAGACAATGCTCTCTGGGGTTTCATAAAGCAACAAGTAAGAAACACTCGATATCACACAACCCAGGAATTACGAGCACCTGTGGAGCACACCTTCACCCTTGTGACTCTGGAGTATCTCCGCAAAACATCTGCGAGAACATGGCCCAGAATTCAGCTCTGTTACGACAAGGATGGTGCTCAACCCGATGTTTATGACTCTTAAGACTCCAAGGCAACTGTGTATAACAAACATTCAACCATAACTATCATAAAGTTGAAAATGAAGAGCGGGGGTGACGCCCACTTCCGGACCACCCTATACATATAATATTACTTTACACATTTTGTTATCAGTTGCTATATGAATGACAGTTTAAACTGACTGTCAACATGCTTACCTCGAAGAAAGTGTCAGCTGAAGTGTTTGTCCTTTATCTTTTTTTAATATTTTTTAAATCTTTATCAACACCCTCTTAACCTGCACCAGCCTGTCATTGTGTACGTCCTTTATCTGTATTTATAACCTCCTTTTACCCTCTTAACCTTTTAACTGCTATGTATTTCCAGACGAATAAACACCCATGTGCTGAGTTATTTTCACACATCTTAGCCCCATTCTACATCAAGGCCCTAAACCAATTTAACGTATTTCTCCTTTTCCTATTGGTTCCATCTATTACATATTACATCGAGTTACGTTTTACACACATGTACTCAAATAAGTTTTCTTCAGGGGCACACCCACAAATTAATTTCCGGGGGGATAGTTGAACTAGATGTAGGTAAAGACAGCCTAAACGGCCATTCACAACAGGTGACAAATCAGACTTTTGGGGGGGAATATAGCCCCTGTTTATCTTCGTGGTACGGTAAACGTTTAGAATCGACACTACTCGAACTACTACAAGGTCTGTTGTCAGCCATTCCAGCGCATAGAAGTCAAACATAAGACAAACTTTTCTATCTCTTTGCACAAATGAATAGAGATTAAAAATGCAAAGTTAATGATTCTATGAACTATCACCAAAGGACGGGTAAGCCTCTTTTCAAATAACATCGCCTCAAACAGCTGGAATGTGGAACTAAAAGGGCGCGCATGTAGCGATGAACCGTTTCGTTGTTAGCACTCTTAAGGTTAGAGTAACTTAACCCAATATAAGTCACATAGTTGGAAAACATTCCTGCTCTGTCAAACAGACATTGATAAGCCATTACATTATGACTTCCTAACGAATATGGTGTAGGACCACTTTTAGCCCAAAGAAACACGGCCAACCCATTAGACATTAATTCCACGAGATTCCAGATTCCTCCAGGTGACATACTTGGGGAGGTGGTGATGTATCACAGACATGTTTTTCTAAGTCAAACTAAATTGTTCAATTGGAATCATATCTGGGCTACTGGGAGGTTAAAGCAGTAAAGCTTGAACCAGTCCTTCACCTTCTTGACAGTGTGATATAGTGCACTATCCTGATTGAAATAGCCATCACCAGTAGGGAACACTGTTGACATGCACTGATAAACTTGGTATTCAATAACATCCAGAGTTTGGACAGCGGTCAGAGATTGGTGAACTAGAATAATGGGCTCCAGTGAGTCTCACCAAAACATTCTAACACTTTCTGCCTCCACACAATGTAATCACATGATTAGCCTTTGATGTATTGGCGTACATGTGCTTGACCATCAATGGTATAAACCAGGAATCCGGATTCATCAGATCAAGCAACTTTTTATTTTTCAATCTTCCTCGGTCCAGTCTTGCTAAATGCATGCCCATCTCATGCGCTGCTTCAGGGGAGGGGGTAAGACAACATTGGGGCATGACAAGGTAGCCAACTCCCCTGTTCCATGTGCAGGAGTACCATATTTGCTGAACAGTGTGCTGTGAAATATTGCCCTGGTCACCACTCTTGTACCTGGGGACAATTTCTCCATCTAAGACCCTGTAACCACTCTGAACAATGCATACCAGCCTCTGCTGACCTCTGGCATCAATGGGCCCCTATGGACACACAGCTGGATGTATGTGATTGATTTCTAAGTACTGCACCACTTTTGATATGTGCTCATAACAAAGTCATGTGAGCAGTCAACATGCCGTGTTGTTTAAGTGATAGTAGTGTGAAGGCAACACACACCATCACAATTTGACTTCAATCGGCCATTTTCCAATTCTGACACCAGAAATACTACTAACAGTGAGATTGTAGACCAGCCCTAAGTATATACCATGCTGCCAGCTTGTCATGTGTAACTCTCCACACTCCCGGAAATAAAATAATAGACCTAGGGTGAGATGGTCTTAATGTAATGGCACAACTATGTACTGCCGGCCCCGTGGTCTTGGGTTAGTGAGCCTACCTCACACATGGACGACCCGGGTTCGATTCCCAGATCCGTCAGGGGTTTTAGAAACTGATGAGAGGGCTGGAACGGAGTGCACTCAGCCTCGTGAGGACAACTGAGTAGCTGTCTGACAGTGCGGCAGCGCCCCGGTCACGGAGACCAAGATTACGGCAGAGGAGATCCGATGCGCTGACCACACGTCACCCCATAATCTGCAAGCCAAATGGCAGCGGTCGCTTGGTAGGGCTGGGTCTTTCATGGGCTGTAGTGCCACAGGGTTTGGGGGTACAACGATGTACATGTAATATGGTTGTTAATAAAAGCAAAAGGATAATTTGGCCAATGTTTTACACCGAGTATATTCAACTACAGTTCTACAGTTGAGAAGGAAACCTCTGTTCATTAGCATGTTTGTATGAGGGCAGATTGAATAGTAATGTGCAACACTTTATTTTGGAAAATATTTGACAGGTGGGAAAAAAAATACATTTCACGAACTGAAACTACATCTTTTGGCTATGTTCAACTCAAGACCCAAGTAGTGTATCAGGATATATTTTTCACAGTGTGACAACATTTTCAATACACCTTGTCCATAGAATTCCATTTCCTAGCAGTCCACACAACTGAAATAGTGGCATTAGCATGGTCCTATGAGGTGAAAGTTGGACTATGGTAGGTGCTGGAGCAACTTCCAGCCAAATTGCACCGATTTTCTGGGAACAAATACTGCAGTATGAAGGTGAGAATTGTCATGGAGCAGTCAGACATTTGCAGCATATCTGTAAGGGTGTTTGTCACGAAGGGGATAATGTGACTTATTAACATTCTTTTGTAGCTACCGACATTCACAGTGATCATGAACATGAAGTATAACATAAATTTCTCGCCAATTGCAATTATTCACAGTGATCCCAATCACATGAAGTTCTTCCAGCAGAATATCATGTATTTCAGAACACTATTCCCGCTACTGTAAAGCAGTTACTGCTTATCCGGAATATGGCACATCAGCAATGTATACATGGCACTCTTTGAAAAATCTGCACCACCTGGATGTTGTTACGGTCCATACAGTAATCCCAATACACCTCTAACATTTCCCTGTGAATTTCCTTTTACTTCGTCCTTTTGCCTGCAAAAAACAGCCCATAACTTATTTACTTTCACGTATGAACAACACTAATAGACATGCCATCAATTCTCAGTAGCTGATGCTTCTGCCACGAGAGTGCAACCTGATCGAACAAGCAACGTCTCTAATGTGCCCTTCAAACTATTTGTTGGTGAATTTCCGTCATCCCAGACATAATTATACTATGTCAAAAACTTGTTGTGCCTTACTTTTTGATCCAGCTACATAAATACTATTCTGCACAATGTCAATACCTAGAAAGGGAGCAATTATGTTGGATGTTACACATCACACCTACACACAGCCATACCTTAGTATTCATTCACTTATCATAGAACAGACACACAAAGAACAGCTAGAGTGTGGTTTGAGAAAGAACTGAAAGGCAAGAGACCAAGAGATCGACCGAGGAAGAGATGGATCGACCAGGTTAGAAATGATCTTGCAAGGAGAGGTCTGGATTTGCAGCAGGTCGTGGAGGGGGAGACATTCTTGGAGAGAACTAAATGGAGAGCGCTCATTCACTGCACTCGGGAAACTGGAGCCGGTTCATGATGATGATGATGATCATCATCATCAACATAGAATTATTTTTATTTTTGAAAAACTTCTGGTTTTCATTATTAGGATTTTCCTTATCCTTATTAACATTCAGCCTCCCTGCTCGTGCCAAGAATACGGTTATAATGTTTGGTCTACATTACATAGCGAAACACAGAGGAATGACATTTCTAAAATTTCCTGGCGATTCTTCATTAATGAAAACGAGAATAAGATTGAGGTATGAGAAGGATGCATACTTGGACAATCCTACGAGACTGGTGAAGGGAAAGTGCGAGAAATAGAAAGACGGGGAATTTGAACTGTTCTTCTTTTGCTGGCAAACCTACTTTCTAAGAACTCTATAATCATTTACAGGTGCCCATTCACCCTCAAAAAGATTTTTACACACTGCGAATAACCCCATCAACAAGCTCCTTCTGACTCTTTATTATGTCAAGACATCACAATGGTATTTATCATGTCTTTATATGTCAATCCAAATATTTACGACGAGCCCTTTTCCCATACCGAGCACCAAATTCACAAGTAACACTACCAACAAGACATATCCCACATCAGGGCATTTTTCATATTATCCTCACCACTAATTCACTAGCCACATGGTTAAATGGTCATCATTACACATGTAAATTAACTACAGTATTTACTCTCAACCATCAAACCACTTTTGATGAGTATTTCATCATAAAAATTGTTAATCTTTTGCCCCCATCCTGTCAAACTTCTACCCAGAGGGATTCCAAGATGGGACATCAACTACGGTATTGCTGAAGTCTATGGAATCTTGTGGCATGAGAATTATATAATTTACAACATCATAATCATCATCATCATCAATTTCCATTTCTAGCCTAAGCCGTCTTGGAGCAAATGTGACACCCCTCCACTCTACTCTGTCTGTCCACCATCCTTTCTCAACCACTGAACTCCACTCCAGGTTTCGTTTTCTCACACTGTCCTTCACCAAATCTATCCACTGTACTCTAGGTCTTCCTTGTCCTCTCTTTCCAGTCATCCGTCTCTCCAACACTTGTTTCGGCATTCTTTCATCATTCATCCTTTTCTATCTCAATCTGTTCTGCTCCAGCTTATCATTCAGCGTTTGTACTTTCTATTCCTTTTGAATGTCTTCATTTCTCACTCTATCTCTCCTAGTCTTCTGTACCATATTCCTCAGGAATTTCATTTCGGCTGCCAGTATTCTACTTTCATCTCTCCTTGTAAGCGGCCAAGTTTCTGCTCCCTATGTCATTATTGGTAAGTAATAGGTCTGTACATCACTTCTTTAGCCTTCAGTGGTATGTCTTTATCCCAGATTAAACTCTGAACCTGATGATAACACTCCCACATTGTATTCTCTTGTTGATCTCCAAATCTAATCTTGCATTTTTCATCAATTCACTTCCTAAATATTTGAAGTGCTCCTGTACTACTTCCAGATTTACATCTCGAATTTTAACAATCCCTTTTTCTTCTTTCTTTCCTCTTGTCATTACCATTACCTAACTTATCTCTACAGAAATTTTCATTTCCCATTTCTCAATACGGTATTTTCCTTCATTACATCCAGCTGTTCTTGAACCACATTCTCATTCTCTCCCCAAATCAGAACATCATCAGCAAAGACGACCATGTTCATTCTTGTACCTGTGCACGCTTCCTTTGTTTCCTTTAGTATATCATCCGGCGGCGGCGGCGGCCAATACTCGTATCCGAGTGTATGTTTCTTTCCTGCATTACTAATTTGTATTCACTCGATGATGATGGTGCTGGTGACTCAACAGACCAATTCTGGTATAGAACATACGGCCGCACACGATGCAGATGATGGAAGGTGGAGGACGTGGCAATATCTGGCGCAGCTTTCTCCTCTGGCGAGTTTTCATTTCCTGCCTTTGGCGTTCTTCAAAATGTGAAACTGCAGCTGAGGTGGCTGCACGCCAACGTGCGCGATCTTCCGCAAGTGCATGCCAATTATCAGGATCAATGGCTACACTCCTCAAAGTTTGTTTAAGCTGGTCTTTGTAACACTTCCAAGGTGCACCTAGGAGTCTGAGCTCGCTGTACAAGTATATCATCCATCACCAGTATAAATAACAATGGTGACAGTACAGTCCCTTGTTTACCTATCCTCAATTTCCATTTCTCTCCTGCTCACTCTTTTCCTTTCCCATTCTTGCCATATCAGTGCTCTTCTTCACCAATGAAGGATTGCCTCAAATTTCAGACCAAGTGCTGTCAAAATTTTATGTTTCTTCGCAGTGTTATTATCTGGTAAATCTCTGTTTTCCGTCTAACTTTTCCTAATTTTGTATTACATAAAACATATGGTAGTCTACTCCTTAGACCAAAAGGGCTCTTGTATTCAGCAATACAAAATTAATTCCTATCTAATAAGCCAATCTGAAAGCAAACTCACGAATTCTGTCTCTCCCAAGACAAGCGTAGAGTCATTATCAAAGGTGTGACCCTCAACGGGCTGTGCTCTAAGAACACCTTTAATCTTGTGAAGTCTGTTGCTCAATCTTGCCACTGCTCCACCATCAGACCACTTCTTGTTTGCCCTTAAATAAATAAACATAAATACAAATTCACAACTTGTTATGGAAAGGTAAAAGAATGCCACATTTTCAGAACATATGATAAGCATTCCGAGAAGGATTTGACATCATTCAAGTTCCACTGAATGTGAATTTATTCATATTTCAACTATAGATTCAAAATGTATCAATCCAACTGCTGATGTACGAGGACTGACAAAGAATGACTGATTCTTTTTCACAGCTTACTTTATATGTTTGAACTTTGTTTAATTAAGATAAAGGGAACAACAACAACAACAAAAAATTGAATTATTCAAGACTTTGAATTGAACAAGTTTCATTTTCATGTATAGGACTAGTATAGAGAGTTTTGAAGTCATTTTTTAGTTTGCCTTATTGACAATATTGATATTGTAACTTTTCAGCCAGTTAACACAAAATAATTACTGGGTAAAGCGAGAGAAAAAAAAACATCTAAAAAAATAACGTGTGATTAAAAAAATATTTGTATTGGATTACCAGAAGAGGGAGAAATTATAGGATGACATATTTCGCCCGTCAAGTGAAATGGGATGATGAAGGTAAAAATACCACTGAAGGGAAAAACTGTGGAGGTAATATTAGTGTACCTTAACAGTGATGGGTGCTTTCTTCTTTGATTTACCTGCCAATTAAAATGAATGAAAATGAAAAATATTAACGACTGATGGGACCCGACACGCTGACCACGCGTCTCCCCAATATCTGCCGGCCAGATGGCTGGGCAGTGGTCGCTTGGTAGGCCTAGGCCCTTCATGGGCTGTAGTGCCAGGGTTTATTTTTTTATTTATTTTTAAGAATGTAAAATCACTGCTGCACTGCTGAAGAAAAACAAGAGTTTGAAGAGGAAATGCAGAAGCAGACTTTCTAATATGTTTTTCTTTTGGCATCTGGTGCTGTAACTTGTCAGTAAGACTGAGTTTATGTTGCAAGTTATTTGAGCTTTTACAGTACTGTAGTACATTTGACCTTTCTAGTATAGAGTATTTGTTTACAAGCACAGATGGAAACCACAAGTCTCAACCCGCAACTCACATGGTCAAAAGAAACATTTTTTTATGGTCATAGAATTCGAAAATGCCAGCCTATAAGTCCACTTTATTTCCTACTGCATAAACAACTGAGTTGCAGTGTAGGGTGTAGTAACAAAGAAAATTAGGTGAAAATTACACTGGTAAAATATGACAATGCACAACAATTGTAAGGAAAAATAGCATAACATGGTAATATTTACAGAAAACACTCCTCTTCTCACCTAAGTTCCTGCACATTATTACATAGCAAACAAAATTTTAAACCCTTTGAAATGTATTTTCACTCTACCTGAAGATCTCACCATTAAAAAGCCACATTTCATTTGAATCTCATACATGTTTCTTAAATGACTGCTGTGGTAAGACACAACCCCGTGTGGTGAGACTATTACGATTTCAAAGCTCATGCACAGTGCCTATAGCATATGATGTAATAATCTGGATTATGAAAACTATTTTACATGCAGACAGGAAAAAGATAGAAATTGGAACTTCTAGCAATTGGAACTGAAGCAAAAACATCTCTAAGGCATGTATCTATATTAAAAAGCTAGGTTGGGGGTATAATGAGAGAACATTTCCATTTTACCTTATTTTAGCAGGGGATCCTTGCGGCAAGGGAGAACTAAAAATCACGCAAATTAGTCTTTTCACATAGTTTCAATAACTGACAGACAGAAATACAAACAATCCAAAGCCATCCCCTACGACAGGGCCATCCAGACAGCGCTCCGGCCGCGCACTAAGAAAGTGCTCCGAGCGCTTTGTTGGAAGGTAGTTTCAGAAGTGGTGGAAGGAGCTTGGCAGGCTGAGCGCGCTGAAGTGTGCAGCCGATCCATTAGTCTCTAGTCTAGTCCAATGTGCTTTGTTGACAGCGTGTAAGTAAATCAGTTTCGCAGTGGTCATGAGTGAACAGCATACAAAAAAAAAAAAGTGGTGAAGCAGCAGTCTTTAAAGCAGAATGGGAAATTTCATTTTTCAGTACAGCTTATAAAGGGCATGCGAAATGTTTAGTGCTCAACAGAAATGTATGTCTTAAAAATAACACAATTTGTTGTTGAATTTTCCTCTCTAATATGTTCACCTTTCAGTTTGGAATAAATCACAATATTCTTTACTTAACACTTGTGTTCTTTTCCTGCACATTCCATACATCGGAGTTCCATTCGATTTGTATATGCGGTATATTTGTTACGGCAAAACAGCCCTATTAATATGTCAACAATCCCACAAGAGCCGTCGGCCGCACGATTGTACGTATGTATCTAGTCAGCGTGGTCCGAACATCGTCCGTCTCCTCGCTGCCACAGTGTAGTGGTGGTAGGAGAAGGAGCGCTAGACTGACTGCCCAGTGCTCCCCAGCGCAGCCGCGCTCCCAGAGCGCAATGACTGGATGGCCCTGCCCTACGAGGATGGGAGAAATTCTTAACAAAGAGAATCTGAAACTATATAGATCGATCATTAATAGAGGAGTTTAACTCACCTTGATCCACTCTTGTTATATCCACTAGGCAACCGTTGTCCACAGAGCAATGTGTAGTACTAGAAAACACAAAATAAGAAATCGCCAGTAAGTACACAAAGATCCACAAAAGGAACACAACAATGAAGGCAGAAACAGTTAACCCTTGACAACTTGTGTGGTGTAGTCACTAAGTAGTACGGTAATTAGATTAATAACAAGTAGTTCCGTGAAGAACTATATAGCCTATTTTCATATATCCTACTGATGTTAATTCCCTCTATCCACATACAAAATTTCAGTTTGATTACTGTAGGTCTAATAGATTCGTAGATATTGAGAACCGTCTAAATATTTCAGATGGTCGCCATGTTGGATTTTTATATATGTAGGCCTTAGAGTTATGTACTAATACATGAAGATTATTGTGTAGGTGTAATATTCAAACTTCAATCGCATGATTAGGGCACAAGAAATAAAAACGAGATTTTAAAATTTCGCACGGCCACCATATTGTGGTTATGAAAACAATTGAAATAAATTAGATGCCAGTGAATTAAAATTTGTATAAGCATATACCGTACGAAGTTCTACTGTGCTTGGATGGTTAAATCGTGAGAAACGCCCATTTAAATATTTAAATTTCGTGTCGTCGCCATGTTGGATTTGTGCTCATCAGGTTATTAAAAGTCCCATACGTGAACTAATGTTTATAGCCTCTATCAACATACAAAATTTCAGTTTGATTGCAGTCGTAGATTGATAGATATTGAGAACTGTCTAAATATTTTGGATGGTCACCATGTTGGATTTTAATATATGTAGGCCATAGAGTCATGTACCAATAGATGAGGGTTAATGCATAGGTTCATTATTCAAACATTGACTTCGAATGCAAGAAATAAAACCTTAATTTTAAAATTTCGCACAGCCGCCATCTTGAGGTTATGTAAACAATTGAACTAAATTAGATGTCAGTGCATTACAATGTGTATAAACATTTCCTGTACCACGTTTCACTGTGTTCGGATGGTTAAATCGCGAGAAAAGTCTATTTAAATGTTTCAACTTCCCTTGGCCGCCATGTTTGTTTTGTAGTTAAAAGGGTTTTGAAAATCACAGAGGTGAACTTCTAGTAGTGCCCTTTATCACCGTACAAGTTGTTGTTGTTTTAAGGGGCCTAACATCGAGGTTATTGGCTTATCACTGTACAAAATTTCAGGGTGATATGAGTAATAGTTTCGGAGGTATGGAATGCCGGGATATATTTCGCACAGCCGCCTTGTTGGATTGGTGAGACGTAAAAAAAAAATTTGAAGGGCACGGTCAAGGTCGGTCAAAATAGTGCTATGACCTTACCGAGTTTTATTGAAATCGCTTCCGCCGTTTAGATTTTATTAGGGGGGTACATACACGGGCGTACACACACTCACATAAACACACACACGGACAAAAGGTGATCACATAAGCCTACTTTTTCAAAAATGAAAATAGGCTAAAAGGAACACAACATTCAAGGCAGAAATAGTTAACCCTTGACAACTTGTGTGGTGTAGTCACTAAGTAGTATGGTAATGAGATTGATAAAAGAATTATTGATCTCATTCGTAAGTTTTAGTTTTAAGAAATGCCAAATAAATATACTTCATAATATTTTTGTAAAAAATAGTGTTTGTGATTTTCTTAATTAAAATTTTAAAAAAATATTATTTATTCAACGTGTGTTTACTCATTATTCCTGTATCTTTGCTGCCCGCATGGCTGGCAGCCACCAGGATTAAACTTCAAAGTCGTCTTTATCTGAGTTGCAATCACTACGTAGTTAATAGTTTCGGAGGTATGGAATGCCGGGATATATTTCGCACACTCAGTCAAATCTCTCACAAATTTTATCACACATTAAAGCCACTCCACTTGCCTCACATCCTGGTTTCTGACATAGTCAAGTTTAGTGAATCCCAGGGGTCACTGAAGCACCTTCATTTCCATGACTTGTAGATTTTGCTCATGTTTCTTTGTGTCTGATCAGCACTTCATTTTGCAAAGTGCCACTGGTTGATCAATCATTCTATGAATCTTTGATATAAGGTGCAATCGCATGTTCCTTCCAAAATGACTGCTGCAACTTGTTACCACTTCAACAAGGCAGCGATAACTACGGTATGTTTAAAACATTTAGGAGTGTAATACCATCAGAACAAATGAGTGGTCTCAAATATTTAAACTGATTAGTTGGAGGGAGCTCAACGCCCTTGATGCCAATTGACACATTCATTACACTGTCTTATGAAATTCATGTGCTTGGTCTTGACATTTTAAGGTACAGTCCATATTTATCGAGACAGGTTTATTCATTGATGGACTAGCTGTTGTGGATCTTGCCAAGATTCACAGGCAACCACAATGTATTCAGCATAAACCAGTGTCCAAGGGTTTGGGGACTGCAACTCTGCAGTATTGGTACAAAAGTGAAGATAAAGCCAAACCCTGATGTTCAGTGGTGCAGAGATTCTTACAGCACACAGAGACATAGCTGGTGACATTCCGATAAAGGAGCTAGGTTTACAGAACACAAGTTTCTGATATCCCACGTACTAGATAAGATTACTGCTCAATGAAATACTGTATAGAATTGAAGCATACGAAAGACAATTGCCATTGGTGTTCACTTGATAATAGGTAAGTTCCCCCTCTCTTCAAAAATAAGCCCACCAATTGACTTCCTCATTACAAGACTTCACATGCTCAGTTAAAGGTTAATAATGACCATCAGTGAGTTTCTACAGGCGTTAGGTTGACAGATATCATTCCATGTCGTTAGTGCTTGGCCAACATATGGTACCAACACATAGAAAGTCCTCACTGTGTGCTATCAGCCCAAATTTACTTACAGTATATGAATAAATAAGTTTTGACTAATCATATTCAGTAAAATTAATATATAATTTCCTAACAAGTAAATATATACAAGATGCTTAAAAAATATGGAATCATTATTTCTGGGCATGTAATGTAGGAGAATACATATCTAAATCTGGAATTCCATTTATTCTTGTAGACATGTAAACTAGAAAAAATATGTCCTTTGTAACACTCAGAAAGTCCTCTTAATTCAAGAAATGTTAATGTTCTGTCTTTGCTGTTCTTCATCAATATACAGGAGATCTGCTTTTGTTGAAGGCTACAATGTGTGCAACTTGTCCTCAAACCAGAAACAGGGATCATATGCCATATAGCACGGTAACTTCTGTAAGAGTTATTGCTACTAACCATTGTTATTATCATAGTTCCTACAAAAAATATATATATTGAATGGCACATTCATGCAATTATACTGCACTGCTTCTTAAGCCAGAAGTTGGATATGCGTTGAAAATGGTATACCAAAATTTTCAAACACACTGTATATTTTTAGTCTTCTTCTTCTTCATTTCACGTTTCCAGCTTCCTGGGTCGGGTTGTGAATTAAGGACCTCCATCGTTGCCTGTCTCTCCACCACTCCTCTCCTGATTTTAGTACATCTTCGGGTTTTCCTCCCTTCTTTTCTACACACTCCCACACTGTATCTGCCCATCTCTTCCGGGGCCTTCCTCGTGGTCTCTTCCCTGTCATCTTTTCACAGAAAGTTTTCTTTGGTACTCTCTCCTCTCCCATTCTCATCATATGTCCATACCACTTTAAATTTGTTGTTTCTATCCTGTCCTGCAGCTTCAATATTCCTGTCCTTTCTCTAATCTCTTCATTTCTAACTCTATCTCTTCTGGTCTTGCCCTCTATACCTCTTAGGAATTTCATCTCTGCGGCTTGTATTCTACTCTCCTCTCTTTTTGTAGTAGTCCACGCTCCAGCTGCGTATGTTAGTATGGGTCTGTAGTAGGTTGAATATAATACTTTTTTGCATTCCTTTGGGACATCTCGGTTCCACACAATACCCCTTACACTCTGGTAAAAACTGTTCGCTTGTTGTATTCTCTTTCCAATTTCCTCAGTTATCTTTCCATCTTCTGCGATCACACTTCCCAAATACTTGAAACTTTTAACGAACTTCTAGAATTTTGCCATTCAATTCTATCTTTCCTCTTCCTTTCTTCCTTCCTCTTGACATTACCATTATCTTGCTCTTCTCTGTGCTTACTTTCATCCCAAATTTCTCTATCTCTTGGTTCCATACATCTAGTTGTTTTTGTACATCCTTTTCATCCTCACCCCATATAAATATATATCATCTGCAAACAGCATGGCCTTTGTTGCTTCTTGTCCCAATCTCTGTTTGACATTCTTGTGGATTTCATCCATGACTATGATGAATAGTAATGGGGACAATACACTTCCCTGTCGGAGACCCGTTTCCACTTTAAACCATTCTGTTTCTCCTATACTGGTCTTCACGCTACTGACACAATTTTTGTACATAGCTTTTAACATTTGGACTTCTGCTCTGATAACTCTTCTTTTTCTTAATACATCCCAAACCACCTGTCTAGGCACACTGTCATATGCTTTCACAATATCAATAAATGTCATCACCATGTCTTTTCCAAATTCCCATCTTTTCTCCATCATTTGCCTTAATGTAAAGATTAGGTCAAATGTTGATCTGTCTTTCCTAAAACCATACTGTTCTTCTTCCAACTCTCCTTCTATCTTCCTCCTCAGTCTGCCTTCCAATACTCTCTCAAAGATCTTAGCTACATGAGCAATAAGAGTGATCCCTCTGTAGTTATTACATTCCTTTTTGTCGCCTTTCTTAAAAATCGGGACAATTAAACCCTTTCCCCATTCTTCTGGAATTTCTTTCTTCTTCCAAATTATTCTAAATAGTCTATACAGCCACTGTATCCCTATTGGTCCCGCTGCTTTTATCATTTCCGTGGTCACCTCATCCACTCCTGCTGTTTTACCACTCTTCATCTTCTGTATGGCTTCCTCTATTTCTAGCATAGTTATCTCCTTTTCTTGTTCTTCTTCTTCTTCTTCCTCCATTGTTTCTTCTTGTTCCCTTTCATCTTCCAGTTCAATGTATTTCACATTTAGTAGCTTTGAAAAGTATTCTTCCCATCTATTTAATATATCATCTCTTTGATACAATATCTGCCCTGCTTCAGTTTTTACAAATTTTGTATTTTCCCTACCTTTTACACTGTTTTTAACGAATCCATATAGCACCTTCTTACTTCCTTGGATATCCTCCTTCAAAGTTTCTGTGAATCTTTCCCAACTTTTCCGTTTTTCTTCTTGTACAATTTTTTGGCATGCCTTCTTTGCTTCTCTATATTTTTGTAATTTCTCTGCATTTTTACTGCCTATCCACTTCCTCCATGCCACTTGCTTTTCTTTAACAGCTTCCTTTACCCTGTCGTTCCACCAAGGAGTCTCCCTTTCCTTTTTCTTCCCTGATAATCTTCCACAGGTGTTTACTGCACACTTCATAAAACCATTCCTAAAACATGCCCATTCCTCTTCTACACTTTTTGCTTCATCTTTGGGAACTTCCTTTTTTAAATCCTCTTGGAACTTGTCCATTGTCTCCCACCCTTTTAGCTTCCACACCTTTATTTTTCTTTCCCTCTTTTCCAAAAGGTTTGTGATTTTTCACAGCCTTAATTTGGCTATCACCACTTTATGGTCTCCTTCAAAATCTCCCTTTGGCATAGCCGTCACATCTACCAGTTGTCTTCGTTTATCCTTTTCCACCAGGATAAGATCAATCATTGTCTTTGTCTTTCTGTCTCCCCAACCATACCTAGTTATTTTTTGAGAGTTATTTTTCCTAAACCATGTATTTCCAACAATTAATCCATTCCTTCTACAGAAATCTATTAACAGATCCCCTTCTTCATCCTGATTTCCATAACTAAACGGGCCAATTATCTCTTCTTTTCCCTGCCTATCTGATCCCACATGTGCATTCATATCTCCCAATATTATAACCTCTTTGTCTTCTATACACTTTTCCAGTTCATCTAGGAACTCCTCTAAACATTCATCTACCTTCCCTGTTTGGGGTGCATAAATCTGTATGAAGTCCTTTGTTCCACTCTCAAGTCCTAATCTAATTTTCAGTATTCTGTCACTAGTTTGCTCTACTTTCTCAACATACTGTACCAAGTCTTCTCTCAATATTATTGCAACACCATTCACTGCCTTCTTTCCTCCACTCCAATATATTCTATATCCCTTCCCTTTCTTGATTTCTTTCTCACCTTTTCCCTTCCATTTCGCTTCACTGACTCCCATCATTGCTATTTCCTTCTTTTCCATGTAGTCCACCAATTCTTCTGTCTTGCCATTTAGGCTCATCACATTTATGAATCCGATGTTAGTAGTGTCTGGTAGCCCACTTCTCACAGTAACAGTATGTATATCTACTCTCTATTATTACCATTTCTATGGAGTCAGGAAGTAAGTTTGAAATAAAAAATTGGTGTTTTTTTAATGTTGATATGTTGATAATCTGCTTTTGATAATATGTTGATAATTTTCTTCTTAAATAGGCCTACTGTAGGTATGAATGTGTTTGGCCAGCACACTTTCCTTATCTCAACCTATTGAGAATGATTAGGACTTTTTGATCAGGAATGTTTGTTGAGGTATTCCTGAGAACCCCAGAACACATTAGAACATAATGATCAGGATTGGAATGGGTGTGAATACCCCAAGAGAGCATAGTATCCTTGATCAAGAGCATGCTTCAAGATTTTGAGGCTGTGGTATCCACTTTTGAGTGTGCTAGTTTGAGTTAAAAAGTGTGATATTGTGGTCTCTTGTAAACAAAATCCCACAAGCACAAAAATTATGCTTTTAAACAATTTTTGTGCAGATGTAATGTTTTTGTGTATTCATAAAGCAATAAAATGAGATTCAATTACATTAATTTGCATACCGTACTGAGCCGCAAAAAGAAACTGAGGGCTCAAAATTACTCCTGGATGCATAAAATTTGTTGAAATATGAATAATATCGCAGGAGAATTTGTAAAATTTTTAACATCAGCTTATAATAAGAGTAAAATGACAAAATTTCAAAGAAATCAATGTGTTGCAGATGCTTGGTGTATGATGGAACTGGATAGTATTTAACATGATAACTCACTGATTGAAAATTAGAATGATTTCAGGACTTTGAATCTAAAAATGCAATGTTAAGTGTTTGGTTGTTGTCCATCAAGATCAAAGTTATCTCATTGATCCACCACATCAATCGGTCAAGTCTTCTTCATCTACAATTGAAAGTAAGTAGCTGTTTATGGCACAGACACTTGTGGTGCGATGGAAAAGCATGTCAGCTTTGGATTCCATTTCAAGTCCCAACAGTGGTGCCTATCATTTTTAAATCTCACTCTACAGATATTACCATGTAAGGAGCCATTATATGAATAACTCACATCATCACTCTGGTGAAATAATGGTCCCAGTGAGTTCTCAAGTTGACTGTAGGCAAACTCATAAGCTTGAAACAGAGGTGGTGTGGTGCGTAGCTTAACAATATTTTCGGCTGGCTCCGTTAAAACTGAAAACCAAACATAAAAATTTAATATAATAGTCATTTTGAGTGATCCAAAAAGGCGTAGAAACACACACTCTCTCTCTCTGTCTCTCTAAGAAAATAAACACAGATTATTCCATTTAAATTTACAGCTTTTTTTTAACTAATAACAGGGATTTAATATTCAGTGCTTCCATAATAACTGTAAAGTAGGGATGGGAAGATACTACTTTTTCTCAATACTATTTTTTAAAGTTATCATGATAAGCAGTCCTATGTTTTTTTTGATAATTGGACAGTTATGAATGCAGTTTTTTATTTGCCATGACAAAGTTTTCATCTTTAAATAACAAAATCACATTAGAAAACATAAATGGATAGTGGTCCCAAGATTTTATGAAAGTATATTTCCATTGACTTTTGAAAAGAGTAGTGCAATCGGTTGGGTAATCAGTTCCAAGGCTGATTGGTTCCACAAAAAGCACCACTATAGTTAATGGGGTAGAAACTCACTAACACCTCAGGCAAATCGAGGTGTACTAGTGAGGTAGATGATCTCCTCATTAAGTCAGTACAACAGTATTAAACCTAAGTGTTGAACCTTTCACAGCATCCACAGTCATTAACTGTGCCCTGAATGCCATTACTCAGCACCACTCATACCTCGGAAGCTTCGACTGGGGCGATCCACCCGTTATAGGAAAATATACTTGGTTCAGTGCATATCATCATCATCTTGTACAGTTTCCAGCCCCAGGCTGGGTCTGTTTGGAACATAAGCCTCGCCACTTAGTCCTTTCTTCCCACCATCTCTCCGCTGTCACTCTAGTCCAGTCCTCGCCTCTTCTTGACACATTCCTCCACTCCTTTCAGCCATCTATCTCTTGGTCTTCCCCTTGGTCGTTTCTTCTGCATCTGCATCTCATGAATCCTCTTGGGAATCTTCTCCTATTCCATTCTCTTTAAGTGTCCATACCACCTCAGTCTTGATGTCTCAATCCTACCCTGCAAGGGCTCCTCTTTCACTATTTCCCTGACCTTTTCATTCCACACCCTGTCTCTTCTTGTTACTCCGATCCTACTTCGTAGGAACTTCATTTCACTTGCCTGTATTCTGCTTATGTCTCTTTTCTTCATTATCCACATTTCTGATGCATAGGTCAGTATCGGGATATAGTAGCTTCTGTATAACACTTCCTTGTTTTTTTGTGGGACATCTTTATTCCACACTAAGCTCCTAATGCTTCTCAGAAATGCTTCTGCCTGTCTGCTACGTTCCATAATCTCTTTGTCATTTCTCCCATTTTCCTCCACTCTACTTCCCAAGAACTTGAGACTTTCCACCTTCTTCAGCTGTCCACCTCCAAGTGTTGTCCCACTCATTGGTCTGTCCTTTTTCCTGGTCGTTAACAGGATCTCACATTAAATGATGTTGAACTTCCATCCATACTCTCCCACTATTTCTTCCCAAGCCTTCAGTTGCTCCTGAATTTCCTCCTCCTTGTTTCCCCAGACCATGAGATCATCTGCACACACCAATGCTTTCATCTTATCTTCTCCTATCTTTCCTGCTCTTGTGGTCACTTGTGGTTAAGGTAGTTTTATACTTGATCAGCTGCACGCTATGCCGGAAACACAAGAAGGAATAGGGAGAGATGCGTGGCGGGATATTAACCTCAGGACTTGACCTGATATTTCGTACAGATGGCACTCGTGTTATCCTCTATGATGGTGCCCGTTACTTAGTGTCTATTGATTCTATTGTACAGAATGTAGGAGATAAACTAGTACTATGAAAAAATTTGCTGGTACAATTATATTTTAAATTCATGAATATAGATGGTGTGTGCATATTTTTAAATGTATATTTCTATATTTTGTGTGTTAATGAACTAATCGGTCATATAGTTAGTCAGTAATAAAATTTAAATATTCTTGTGCATAGTTTTGCTAGGTCATCTGCCACAATTTTCTAGTGTAGTTATCTTAAATTATGGACGATATGAATCTTCATTTTTGAAAATTGACTTCGATTCCCAGTCAATGCATGTGAGATTTTCGAAGTGAAATATCACGTCCTGTGGTTTGGATTCCACTTAAAATTGGAGGTCCTTAGCTCATGATTATGGGATTAACTACAAGTTTCCTTGCTTTTAAAAATTGAATAGCTCTTCTTCATGTTCTATTGAATAGATCACTGGAAAAATTGATAAACTGTACCATTATGGTATACTATATGCCTAATTAGTGTTTTAGTCATTGTATTGTTGATAGTGTCTCTTCATGTGACTTTGAACATGCTTTTCAGTGCTGGAGGTGTGAAGTCATCTTGGCCAGTGACAGCTTTGTTTTAACCCTAATACCACCATTTTGCTATCTTAAGTTTTCAATGCTTATTATCTAAAAATTGGCTGAAATGTTTTAATAATGAATTACAAATTGTTAGCCTATATTTTATAACAGTACTATAGGCCATAAACTAAAATCTATTTAATCCATCACATGGAAAATCTATTTCACTGAAAAGAGAGTTTTGTGATAAGAAGGACCAACAAAATATATGAAAACAAGTTATGCTAGTTGCTCATGAAATTACTGGTTTAATTGATTATTTTTACTCGTATCTTATTCAAGGTGCAGTATTAAGGAGATGGACATCCTGTTCCTATCTAAAACTTTTCCCATCACTAAACATATCTGTCAATGAACATGTATACAGCATTGAATTTTGTACACCAAAGAATGGCAAGTGTCCATTCAGACTTTGCACACGGTGCTATTCCACTAATTTCCTTGATTCAAAGAAAAACCACTATGGAAATCATCACTAGAATTGAACTTGGCTTGCTAGTCCACGCCAAATATGTGACCTTTAATGAATAAGTTTAGTAACTTTTAACCAAATAATAAAAAATAATAAAATAGTGCCAATAATTAGAAAATATTAATTTTATGTAGAAAAAATAATGAACTGAAAGCATAGAGAGTCTACTCACCTGCATGCATTTCATCCACAACAGATGGGTTGAAGGGTATGCGATCAGGTGACTCAGGACTAAAGTACACAGAATATAAATCCCAAGCTTCCTTGTACAAATTCTCTAGGTCTTGTGCATTCAGCTCAGGATTAAGCATCTTTCGGTTGAATTCCTCTGTAAGAGATAATACAAACATTCAACGGATAATTTGTTTCAACAAAAAGAATGTTTTATAAAATAGGGTACTGCGCTCGAAATCATGTCTAGCCACGACTATATCACCGGACGAGATATGAACCGAGAGCATCAGAGAAAAATAGTGTATGAAATATTTCGAGATATGAATCAGATTTATACACAGGAAGAGAGTTTATGGTTTAAGAAGCTATTGGTAAAATTTTAGCCAGAAGAAATGTGCGTATTTGGAGAAGGAATGGAAATTTTATTACATGATATATTTTAACCAAGAGTTAAATTATGGTTAACAATCTTACCAAATAATTATGGTATTCGAATTGGTTATAAAAAAGAAGACCTGAATATAAACTGTCTCGCTTTTGCAGATGACATTGCTTTGTTCGCTAATACAATGGAAGAGGCCACTGACCAACTTAATAAACTACAAACCATAGCTGCTAAAACTGGGCTTAAGGTGGCCTTCCATAAAACTAATTTCATCACAAATGTCAAAGATGCCTCAAAATTCACCACGATTGGTCTGCAAAAAATCAAAAAAGTCCGAAAATTTAAATACCTAGGGGAATGGATTACCCCTAATAATTCAGAAATAGCTGCCATTGAGAGCAGATGTAACAAATTGGAAGGTGCCTTTCAAACCTGCAAAAACATTTACAAAAGTAAAAGCTTGTCCCGGAATGTCAAACTTTGTCATTATAACACAGTAATTAGGCCGTCAGCACTGTATGCCGCAGAATGCTTACAGATGACAAACAAAGGTCCATTGAGAAAATTAGAACTTAAGGATCGGAAAATTCTAAGGAAAATATTAGGACCTCTTAATGATAATGGTACTTACAGAAGAAGACATAACAATGAATTATTTGAACATATAGAAGATTTGGTGAGTGTGATGAGAAAAAGGAGAATGTCTTTCTATGGACATTTGGAGCGGATGGAGCATCATCGACTTTCATATCGAATCCACTCATCAATATCTAAAAAAAATATTCGTCAAGAATGAAGATATACTGGCAGACAAGAAAACAAGCATTACAGTGATCATATGAGTGAAGAACATCGTGGCCCATTGATGGCCGAAACGTCTAAAAAAAAAAAAAAAAAAAAAAAAAAAAGAGTAAATGACTTGAGCTGAGTCCAGGAAAGTGTACAGTTTCATCAATGTTGGTTGCGAGAAACCAGTTTTTGAGACTGGGGGACGTCAGAAGGATAAGCAGAGGTCAAACGCGAGCTAGAGTGAGAGAAGAGGGGATGTCGCGTGGACGACGCGCACCATAAAAAGCCGACAGCCAATCAGAAGGAAGATTGATTAAGACGGAACTGATAAATATTAAATATATTATTTTAATATTATAAAGGAGTGTGACATATCAAATTAATCAGGAAGGAAGGAGAAATTTAATTGGCAAGACAGAAGTTAAATTGGATAACTGAGAGAGGAGATATAAGCGAATGAGTAAGTTTACAGAGCGGAGTGAGGCTAGGACAGCAGATTTACGAGGGAAATCTGACTGAAGAGGCTAGCAAACGCCAAGAAGCGAGGTTCTTTCTATTCGAACTTCCGAGGAAGTAACATGTACTATAATTCACTCTACAATCTACAAGAGATAAAGACTTGTAAAATTTAAGACTTCTGTATGAAGAGATATAACAGTAATTTGGAACGACATGAATAAATAAGTTAATACTATAACTGAGAAGAAATATTGAACAGAATCAACAAGAAATATACGTCGTGATACTTTATTATACTTTGGAAGCAGTATATTGGAACTACAATTCGAGACTATGCAGAAGAAGAGAAGTCTGAATTATTGAAATACTTTATTGAAGAAACACATCATATCATACAAGATGTATATTGAATTAGGTCGAAGGGGAGAAATTACGCCTAACTATTGTTCAGAAGAGAGGAGAATGTTTTAATTCTTCATCTATGAAGGGAAAGTAAAGCTATACTAACAAGCGAGATCCAGATTCGACCATGATAGCTTGACTATGGAAGCGAGCTGCGCCAACATCTGCAGTTCGCTCAAACAAACGCAACAATCTACTACAATGGAGAGAAATTCACAAGCTGAGGTGATTTCTCATGTTAAGAAACATCACTGTAATACTACCAACATCAGAGAACATCCAGAGATGTGCAGGAAGAAGATGGACCCAAGTAAGAAGCGAGAGCCGAGTTGCTCATTTGTCCTCAACTTTTGTTTTTTTTAAGCTGTTCTGTATGCTACTACTGTCGACCAAAATATTATGTGTACTCGAGTTTGAACATCATCATTTTTGTCGTTCTATTTTACGTTAGTTCATGTAGGGTGGAGTTTTTAATTTATATTTTAATATTTTTTATCGCAGTTGGAACACAAAAAGTGCCCGTTTTTAAGTGTGTTTCAACCATCCGTCACATTTAAGAATTATTATCTCACAAACCCGTCATCAGATCGAATCCAAATTTTAACACAATATACATCGGAATGTTGTAGAACTGGTTTATTAATTTCAAAATTTTGTGTGTTCAAGAATGAAAGTTGTTACCATTTTTGTAAGGTAACTTTTTCTCGGCTCGGGGTCTTTGGAAAATGTAGTTCTTGGTTGCGTTGTAATCCTTATAGATCAAAAAGTAATGCTGAATGACTGTGAAATACGTAAATTAATTCACTTATTTTATATCGGTTTGTATTTTTATGGGGAATTAAGACATGGTTCACCAGTTAGCCGCTCCGGTGAAAGCTGTACAGCGTTGTCAAGGTGGGCTCCACCACACTTCATGGCACGCCTCGCTCGGTAGTGATGGGCTCCATATAAGCAACAATATTCCAATGTATATTTTGTTAAAACTTGGATTCCATCTGATGACGGGTTTGTGAGATAATAATTCTTAAATGTGACGAATGGTCGAAACACGCTTAAAAACAGGCACTCTTTGTGTTTCAACTGCGATAAAAAATATTAAAATATAAATTAAAAATTCCAAACCTAAATGATCTAACGTAAAACAGAACGACGAAAATGATGATGTTATTGGATTTTATGTAGGTCTATTGGTTACTTCACAAACAACCTTCAAACTCGAGTGCACATAATATTTTGGTCGACAGTAGGTAGTAGTATAGTTAGAGGTGCGTTATGTATGTTCAGGGTTCCCTAGTCATCAGTCCGGTAGGACATGTTCAATTCTTAGCCGGGTATTGACATCCCTACGATCCTTTTTCCAACTGCGCGGATTCGGGACGTTGACTTAAGAGGAATTCGGGCGCAGTACCAATTCCACACAATTGAATGATAACCAGGTGTAAATATTAGTAAGTACTATTTAAGATAAAAATAATGAGTCAAATTTTAATAACTTTGGTAAATATTTTCGACTAAAGGGAAAATCAGGGTTTGAAATGTCTAGCTGACCAAATCATCATCATCTTGCACAGTTTCCAGCCACTGGCCGGGTCTGTTTAGAACACAAGCCTCTCCAACGTCTTCTGTCTTCCCATCATCTCTCAGCTTCCACCCTTGTCCAGTCTTCTCCTCTCTTATTCACGCTTTCTTCCACCCCCTTCAGCCACCTGTCTCTCGGTCTCCCTCTTGGTCTCTTTCCTTTCCACTTCATCTCGTGTACCCTCCTGGGTATCCTCTTCTCGTTTTACATGTCCATACCATCTAAGTCTAGATTTCTCTATACCATCCTGTAATGGTTCCTCCTTCATTAATTCTCTGGTCCTCTCATTTCTTATTCTGTCCATCTTTGTAGCTCCAATACTGCTTCTCAAGAACCTCATCTCACTGGCCTGTATTTTGCTCTTCTCCCTTCCTTTCATAACCCAGGTCTCCGAGGCATACGTCAGGATAGGCACATAGTACGTCCGATATATGATCTTTTTGCTGTTCTGAGGGACATCCTTGCTCCATAACATGCTTCTCACACTCCTCCAAAATGCTTCTGCCTGCCTCCCCCGCTCATTTATTTCTCTATCGTTTCTTCCATTATCTTGTATCAGGCTTCCCAGATACTTGAAACTCTCCAGTTTCTTCAGCTGTTCCCCACCAATTGTTATTCCCGTTGTGGTTCTTTCCTTCTTCCTTGTTGTGATCACCATCTCACTCTTATTTATGCTAAATTTCATCCCATATCCTTGTATTATTTATTCCCATACGTCCAACTGTTCCTGTACCTCCTCCTCCTTGTTTCCCCAAATCATCAAATCATCTGCAAACACCATTACTTTCATCTTTCCTTCCCCAATTACTTGTGCCACTCGGGTCATTATGTCCTCCATCACCACAATGAAAAGTAACGGTGACAGTGCACTTCCTTGTTTCAGGCCGTTTCTCTGTTCCAACCAGTCCGATCTCTCTCCTCCCACTTTCACACAGCTCACGCTTCCCTTGTACATCTGCTTTATCCTCTTTATAGTCCATTTCTCTATCCTCTATCCTCCAGGGACTTCCATACTTTGTTTCTGCATACACTGTCATATGCTTTCTCAATGTCCAGGAAGGCCGAGTAGATCTGTTCCATTCTCATAGTGCTGTTCTTGTAACTGCCTTACAGCAAAAATCAAATCCACTGTGGACCTTCCTGCTCTGAAGCCATGTTGTTCTTCCCTCATCCCTCCTTCTATCCTTGTCCTAATTCTCCTTTCCAAAACTTTCTCGAAGATCTTTGCACAATGACTCATCAGTGTTATTCCCCGATAGTTTCTGCAATCTGTTCTACTACCTTTCTTGAAGATCGGGACAATTATTCCTTTTTTCCAGTCCTCTGGGGTCTTCCTTTCCTTCCATGCTGTCCTCATCACTCGGTACAACCATTGTATCCCCACCTCTCCTGCTGCTCTCACCATCTCCACACTCAACTCATCCACACCTAGTGCCTTCCCTCCTTTCATCTTTTTCACTGCATCTTCCACTTCTTTCCATGTTAAGTCCTTTTCTGTTTGCAGTTCATCTTCCTCTTCCCTGATTTCTTCCTCCTCACCATCGTTTCCATTTGGGTTCAGAAGTTGTTCAAAATATTCTTTCCACATTTTCTTCAGTTCTTCCCTATTTTCTATCTCTTGTCCCCTTTTGTTCACCATTCTAACATAATCCGTAGGATCCTTCCGCCTCTTATTTTTTATCATCCCATACAGGACCTTTTTTGTACCTTCACTATCCTCCTTCATCATCTTTGTCCACTCTTCCATCCACTTTCTTCTCTCCTCAGCCACTACTCTCTTCGCCTCCTTCTTTCTTTCCTGGTACTCTTCCCTTGTCTCTACCGTCCTATTTTGATACCACCTTCTAAAGGCTCTATTCTTTTCCCTTACTATATCTTTTGTCTTCTCATTCCACCATGGTGTTTCTTTCCACCTCTTCTTACTACTTGTCCTCCCACATACTGCTTCTGCTGCACCTTCTAGTGTCTTCTTAAATCTAGCCCATTCCTCTTCCACCCCTCTTTCTTCATCTGTTGGAATTCCTTCCTTTACCATTTTGAGGTACTCGACCCTTCTATCCCCTTCTTTCAGTTTCCATATCCTTATAGATCTTTCCTGGTTCTCAGTCCCTTTCTTCTCCTTACTCCCTCTCAGGTTCATTACCAGCAATCGATGGTCTAGCTGACCAAATAAAACTCTTAAATCCCCTCTCGCCAGCATATAGTAAATCAATATTTACCATTAAGAGCAAAATACAAATGAACATGTAAATGTTTATAAGTTAACTTAAAAAGTCTAGAGCTAATTTTAAAAATTATTTTTCAAATAGGATGGGAACTGAACCTACAAACTTAATGGATAAGTCAAATTGTTTCATTTTCCTTTGAAACATTACATGCATTAAAATGATATTGTACTGAATGCCTCTCTATAGAATGTGCATTGAAAAAATTAAATATTACTTGGAAAACATTTATTTCTAATATTTTGTTGCTCTCTGTTTCTGTAGTTTTACCATCACACTACCTAATATGAGGGACGAGTAGTGACCAAAATACCTAACACAGTTGTCCAAGTGGTACGGATTAACACTAATACAACAACCTAGAGAAACTTGTAGCACTGCATGCTAACCAACATGGTTCAGAGTTTGAGGAGTGCTATTAACTTCTAAAGCCATCCTTAAAAAAATATACTGTTTCCCCCCCAAATCAGAAATTGTAATCCAACAGATTTAAAGGTTCCCTTTCTTCTCTGATGATGATGATGATACAGTTAAATGTCCTTTTGTGGTTTAAGAGAAGCTAGGGTGCCAGATTTCGACATGCAGCATATCCTTAATGTATCAGGATTGTTCTGTTTGTGTACCATATTATGGAATTTTGGCATGTGGGATTTTTCAGGGATGAGGAGTATCATAGAGGTGTCAGATACATTCTCGTGCAGGCCACAAGAATGGATGTAGGTGGTAAGATGTTGTCTCTCTGACTGGGTGGGATCTTGGTTGAGGTGGGTATATGTGTGGTATCGGAGAGTAGGTGCGGAGGTTCTTGGTGGTAATCAAGGACCCCTTGTCTGCTGGCAGGATGATGGTGTTTAGGTTGTTTGGGAAGGCTGACTCACTCTTTATTGGATTGTACCTGTTTGAAAGCAAGTCCAAGAATTTGTTATCAGACAGACTGGTGAGGAGAAAATTGGGGATGGTCTGAAGAGAATGAATTGGGAGAAGAATGTGATGTGATGGATGTGCTCTTGAACCATGTGACAGATGGTTGAATGTCACTGGAGGGCAATTGAATACCTTCCTACTGATGAAGGAGTGGGAATCGGCAAGAAGTTGGAGAGGAGGAGGTTTTCCAGATGAGCAAATCAGAGACCCTTGGCCAAGACTGTGGTTTCATGTTGTGTAAGAGGGTGGGCAGATTAGTTGAGCATGGTTTGAGTGGCCGGTGCAGCACTAGGTTTTGATAGATGATGGAGTAAGAGGGGGATACCGGGAACTGACTTGCGGAGTGAAAAGAGAGTGCCCTGAGATGGTGTTGGACCAACTATGGGTGCTGTGGTATTGTGGGGGTGAGATAGATCAAAAGATGAGAAGTCATTAGTGCAGAAGTGATATTTGTGGAGGTGCTTGGAAGCACATTGACAGAGATTGTGGTTGGCATGGAACAGAATGTTTGAGATAGGGGCTAGATGGTTGGAAGAAATAAGTAGAATATTAATAACTCTTTAATTCTATAGCCCCAACAAACAGTCAAACATATTTATCACTAGCTTTCATCTTCTGTTTGTAGATTTTGGAAAGGCCTTCAATTCTCTTAAAAGACGTGGTATGTGTGAGTTTGCATTCACAAATTCTCATAGTGTGTTTCTTTTGTTTTTGTATTTCTCATAGTGTTCTTTTGTTTTTGTATACCATACAAGTCAAATGTACTTTTTTGAATATAACTGTCTGTTTCCGGTTGTGACCAATGGATGTCGGTGTTTGTTTCTTCTCCCATCAATTTGGAGTTTAGGACTGTATTTAGTAAACCTTTTTGCTAATGATTTTATGACAGGTTATGAGTCCAGTTAAACGCTTATTGCTGTTAATGTGTGGACTTTGTGACGGGAGAATGTCGGTCGTTAAAAGTTGTTGATATGTGCGGCGCACATGTGGACGGCAGTTAAGTGTGCATTCAAGATAGTTTTTGGTGAATTTTGTGGACGATTTTTTATTGTGAGGACTATTTGTACATTTTATTTTAAGTATACATACTAACATGGATGGAGCCTCCGTGGCTTAGGCGGCAGCACGCCGGCCTCTCACCGCTGGGTCCGTGGTTCAAATCCCGGTCACTCCATGTGAGATCTGTGCTGGACAAAACGGAGGCAGACAGGTTTTTCTCCGGGTACTCCGTTTTTTTTTGTTTATTCAAATTAGCGGTTCCGCCTATCAATACCTTAATGCATTTACTTAAAACTAGATACAGTACATGTTTCGGACTATCATCAGCCCTTCATCAGCTGACTATGTCTTGTCACAGCAAAATATATAAAAAAAACATTGAGCACTGTCACAAAGATATGCATACATGTTGAAATGTTACAATCCTTCCTTAAAATTCATTAAAAATATGCAAGCTTTAAAAGATTTAAAAAGAATTTAAAAAACACTGCAAGTTCAATATTTCTGTCAATTGATGCTGATTTCTTGTTTAGCATCTTGTCAGTCACTTTAGTACTCCCGTACTCTTCTCATGTGAGCAGCGAAGTCGTGCAAACTTGTTGGTCTAATATTGCCTTGTATAGGGAGCAATCAAATGGATGGAAAACTGTGCCAATTGCGCGGCTCGAAGCAAGTGAAAAATACTAATTGGATTGATCAGGCAGCAAGGTAATCCTCTGTTAAACAAGAAAAGAAAAGGTATTTAGGCTTGTATTTAAGGAGAAACAAGACCAAAAAATGGAAAATTTTCCCAATTACTCCGGTTTTCCCTGTCAACATTCCATTCCAGCAACACTCTCCACTATCATTTCATTTCATCTGTCATTCATTTAATCATTGCCCCAGAGGAGTGCGTCAGGCCTCGGCAGCCGGCACAGTTCATATCCTCGCCGCTAGATGGGGGCTTCATTCATTCCATTCCTGACCCGGTCGGAGACTGGAAGCAGGCTGTGGATTTTCATTTTTCACTAACATGGATGCAGCTACGGGAAGCAGCGAGCGAGTAGTTGCAATAGTGAGGTTACAGGACGACAATTGGGAAGCGTGGAGCACCCGAACAAAGGCATTGCTTCAAACAAGGCGTCTGTGGGACGCGGTTCAAGGTTTCCCACGAAAGACCGATACAGGAGAGGTAGAAGATACACCCGTTGAAGAGTACTCCGAGGCCCAACTGGGCAAAGATCAAGACGCGAAAAACTTGCTCATAGGTTTGGTCACCGACCCTTTCCTAGGTGATATCAAAGAAGCGGAGACAGCTAAGGAAGCATGGCAGAATCTTCTGACTTCATGTTGCGATACCGGAGTCCTTCAAATTGTGACGATGTTAGAAGAATTGTGTCTTTTTAAGAAAACTAGTGACATTAGCATGCGTACATTTGTTGATAAAGTGCTCACTTGGTGTGCACGGTTGGACGATGTAGGTATAAAATTTACGGATAAGGCCAAAGCTGCTTTTATTCTCAGAGGACTGGAAAAGCGGGAGTACGAAAATTTGATACGTTCATTGGAAAGCAATGAAGAAAACTTAAGTGTAAAGGTAGTGCGAGCCAAGCTATTGTTGGAGGAGAGAAAGAACAAGTTGGACAAACTAAAGATGGAGCGAGAACAGGAGACTTATGCGAGGCTGAAGAAGGAAGAATCTGAGGGTCAAAGCGTGAAGGCAATGGTGGCAGCCATGCGCTTAAATTCCAAGGGGGTCGTCAACAGCAGCAAAAGTGTCAACAAGCCAACAGGTAGTGGTGGATTCATGTGCTACAAGTGCCAAGAACAGGGGCATATTGCAAAGTTCTGTGATTTAGTTCATGAAGCAAGAAAGAAAGGTTCAGTTTTGTGTTTTAATTGTGCCAAGATAGGTCATACTTCCCGGAATTGTAGTAATGGACGCAAGGAAAATGTTAAGGTTAAGAATCGTGAGGTTATTGCCACGGTAAAGGGCGATGAGGCGGCAAACTAATGTGTTCAGGTTAATGCTAGTAGTGTTAAGGTGGCTTATGTGCTTATGTGGCAACTGAAAGCAAGGATGATGCATCTGATTGTGTACGCAGGCGGTATGTACATTCAGGAGCCACTGAGCACCTGACACCTTATAAGGATATTCTGTATGATTACACCCCAAAGGTTTCTGGTAGTGTAGACACAGCTGATGGATCCGTAGTTAGTGTATGTGGTATGGGAAGTGTGCTTATGAAGCTATCTGACAAGTGTGGAGGTTCTTTTCTGAAACTGAAAAGAGTGTTGTATGTCCCAGGTCTTCAAGACAATTTAATATCTGTAGGTCAATTTGACAGGAAAGGTGCAGTCGTAACCATTCAAGATAGCAAAGTGTTATTGTCAGATCATGAGGGTATATTCCTTACGGGTGAGGCCGTTGGAAATATGTATGAGGTAAATTGTGATTATTTTATGGTTGAACAAGGGAAAGAATTTGCTTGTAATGACGAGGTGGAGGTTGTGTATGCTAAGAGCAACAAAGCTGTAACTAGCGGAATATAGCATCAGCGTTTTGGCCATGCTCTGAACATTCCAGATCGTGATTTTATACCCAAAGAAAAGAATCTTGATTGTGATACTTGTAAACAAGGTAAAATGAAAAGTCTTAAATTTAATGAAAGAGATCATGTATCTCAGAAGCCATTAGATGTTGTGTTCTCTGATGTATGCCAGTTAGAGCACCCATCGATTGGAGGTAGCAAATATTTTATTACATTTACTGATGATTGTACCAGATTCTCATATGTAAGGTTTCTTAAGCATAAGAGTGATGCATTTAATGAGTTTCTCAAGGTTAAGGCCCTAATGGAGACAGCACAAGGGACCAAGTTGAAATCTTTCCATTCAGACAACGGTGGAGAGTTTTGTAACTATCTTGAAAAGGAAGGTATTGTTCGTAGGTTAACAATGGCTTACTCTCCCCAACAGAATGGCGTTGCTGAATGCCTCAACCAGCAACTTCTCACCACTAGTAGGTGCATGCTCATTCAGTCAGGCATGCCAGTTCAATTTTGGGGGGAAGCCATCAGCACAGCCTGCTATATAAAGTATAGGTGTGTGTCATCAACTGTAAAGAACATCCCATTTGAACTGTAGACGAGTAGAAAGTTGTCAGACCAGGAATTGCTTATGTTAAAATCATTTGGTTGTAAAGTTTGGATCCATAAACGTAATGTGGAAAAGTTAGTGCCAAGGGCAAATGTTGGTGCAATGCTAGGGTACCCCGATGACTCGAGGGGCTACCGTGTATGGGACATCGAAAAGAAATGTGTCATTAAATCCAGGAATGTAGAATTTGTTGAAGATGTATTTCCGTTTTCTGTAAAAAGCCCAGGAAAAACCTGTAACTCAGATAGATTGTGAACCTAGAACAGTTGGAGAAGTGTTTGTCGAGCAGAAAGATTGTGGAGGTGATGTGTTTGAACACGAAGTAGCCGAATCAGGAAATGAAAATTCTGTAACAAGTGATAGTGATGCCTCTTTGTCAGAATCTGATGTCGTAATAGACGCTCCATTACAGCCTGAACACACAGTATTACGCAGGTCGAGTAGAGAGAGTAAACTTCCCAGTAAGTGTGTGTATTGTAATGAAGTCAAGGTCAAATGTCGCATTGTCATGTTGAGGTCAGAATATAACGATCCGGTGTCTTTTCAAGAAGCCACCTCACGAGATGACAAAGATAAATGGTTTGAGGCAATGAACCAAGAGATTGCCCTCTTGGAAAAACATAATGTATGGACACACTTGCAGAAGATTCAGGTGGCAAGACTGTCATAGGCACCAAATGGGTGTATAAAACTAAACGAAACCAAGAAGGTGAAGTACTTAGGTATAGAGCACGTTTAGTAGCTCAAGGTTTCAGTCAGATAAAGGGTACAGATTTCCTTGAATCCTACAGTCCTGTGGTAAAAAGGTAAACTATTAGGACCCTTATAGCCATAGGAGTAGAGCGTGAATGGGATAATTGTCATTTGGACATTGTATCGGCATACCTTAATAGCAAAATTAAGGAAACTGTATTTGTAAATCAACCAGAAGGTTTTCGCAGTGTAGAGTAACCAGACTATGTGCTAAAACTCAACAAGAGTATTTACGGTTTATGTCAAGCTGGTAAAGATTGGCACAATTGTATCACTGCACAACTTGTCAAGCTTGGCTTAAATCAAAGCAAATGTGATCCATGACTGTATTTTAGCCCAGATCATGACCTGTATGTTGCCCTTTGCTACTATACAAGGAATGATATGCAAATGTTTGTTGTTAGTGTAAGGCTAGTTATGTATTTTTTTTTTGGTTTTAAGCTTTTTTTTTCAATTTGTGAATGGGAGGAAGTGTGAGTTTGCATTCACAAATTCTCATAGTGTGTTTCTTTTGTTTTTGGATTTCTCATAGTGTTCTTCTTTTGTTTTTGTATACCGTACAAGTCAAATGTACTTTTTTGAATATAACTGTCTGTTTCTGGTTGTGACCAATGGATGTCGGTGTTTGTTTCTTCTCCCATCAATTTGGAATTTAGGACTGTATTTAGTAAACCTTTTTGCTAATTATTTTATGACAGTATGTAGGAAACTTTGCAGAAGTAAGGAACACCCGAGATGGTAGCAAAAGTAATTAAAGGGATGTACAACAACTACATATGCTGAATCATCCATGAGGGGAATCCTTTGCTGTTAAGTCTGGAGTTAACCAGGGATGTATTCTGTCCCCAACAATCTTTCTACTGGTCCTAGATAAGGTGATGAAGAAAGTCACGGAGGGAGAGAAGAAGGGCATATAGTGGAAAATGACGGAGAATTAGAGAACCTAACCTAAATTTTGCAGATGATATATGATGATGATGATAATTGTTGTTTTAAGGGGCCTAACATCTAGGTTATCGGCCCCTAATGATCTGGGCGATAGCAAAAATGATAATGAAATGGAAACCAGAACAAAATTATGTGAGACGGAAAATAGGTACAAAAAGGAACTCGGATGGAAACAACTCACAATATGGTCTTACAAAAGGGAATTTAGAACGAAAAGATGCACAAAAAGAATAGATTGAAAAAGACCCACAAAACGTAGGCTAGATTCAAAATACGTACAAAATGCAATGTAGCATCGAAATACTTACAAAATGCAACTGAAATTCAAAATACTTACAAAATGCAAATGAGATCGAAAATACGTACAAAATGCAATTGAGGTTCAAAATACTTACAAAATGCAATTGAAATTGAAAATACACAATGCAATTCAGATTGAAATATCCCAGTTCCAATCCATATTATTCACAAAGTGCAATTGAAATTCAAAATACTTACAAAATGCAATTGAAATTGAAAATGCTTACAAAATGTACGGTAGATTCAAAGGACTCATGTGGATTGACAATACTTACAAAAAGCAATTTAGATTGAAAATACTTGACAAAATGTAACTTAGATTCAAAATACCCACAAAATGCAATTGAAAATCAAAATATGTGCAAAATGCCCGCCAAACAAAATGCAATTTAGATTCAAAATTCGTGCGAAATGCGGTTTTGGTTGAAAATACTTACAAAATGCAATTGAAATTCAAAATACTCACAAAGGTCCCTCCACCATATTGAAAGACTTACTAAAAAGCAATTTAGATTGTCAATCTTTACAAAATGCAATTGAGGTTGAAAACAATCGCGAGATGTAATTTAGATCGAAAAAAAAAAAAAAAACATACAAAAAGCAAAGTAGATTAAAAATGCCTTAAAAAAATCGCTAGAAGGGAATTTAGATACACGGTGAACGAAGTAACAAAAACAGTGCGGGAATCTTAAAGAGAAAAGTAAATATAATGAAAAGAGGAGAGGAGAGGAGAGAGGGGAGAGAGGAGAAGGTCCGCCCCAAAGGAAAGGAGCAAAAGGGGAAAACGGACCCAGCTCAGGAATCCCTCGGGGTCGCCAACTCCCGAAATCACCAGCCGTGAGCCCCTGAGGGTGTAGCATTATCTACGGTGCACCAGAAGTGGTGGGGCTACATACACCCTGCCTCCTTAAGCGCCTTGAGCACAAGGCAGGAGGTAAAAGGAAAAGAAAAAGAAGGCTGATCCCTCACAGAAGGAGGGTATCAGGAAAGATGAGACAAGGGCCAATTAAGGCGGGAAAGTGAAAGACTCCCTAGGCCTCGGATAACCTAATACCGTCGGGGTCGGAAGAGAACAAGAGTTGACCAAGGGAGGTCGACAGGAAAGAAGACGGAGAGGAGCCCGGCACAAGTAAGTGGAAGCAATGCCGGACTCAGCTGGGGTCCCGTGGTCGCCAACCCACGCCCCACTAGATGTGAGCCCCTGGGGGTAGATGATATATGCCTCCTCTCATTGAACCATCTTGATATGGAAGACATAGAAACTCATCTCGCCACAACACAGACCCTGTAGAACAATATTCAATAGCTAGGTAAATCTGCTGCAGCCCTTCCATCCTATTTAACCCTAGAACTGCGGACCGTCTTCCAGGAAGACGGTGTGTTGTTTAATCAAGTGCGACCGTCTCTCTGAAAGACGGTCTTGGAATTCAAATATAGTACTACTGTTAGCCTTCAGATGACCCTAATTTCAAGTTATGCTGCTTCCCGATGCTTTTATCTTTCGTAGTGTAAGTCTTTGGCATACAAATGACAGTATGCAAGCTATTATTTGGCTGCAGAAGTGGAAGTACTTCCATGTTGATATTGAAGTTGCATTGAGCAAAATGGCCGCCATTTATGTAGACGATTCAGAAATTTAGCACTTGATTTTTGACGATTCGTGTGATAGTATGGACGATGACAGTGATTATTGTGTGGATTCGTATGAAAATGAATATGGTGAAAGTAGTGGCAGTGATACCGGCGAACAGGATGTCACGCAAGTTATGGAAATCCCCATCAATGCAAGCGATGTTTATCATGTTCCGACAGACCCTGTACACATGCCTAATGTTAGCCGTGAAGTGGTAAGTGTGAACTAGACTGATATTCAACCCGAAGAAAGTGACTTTCCAGGTAAAAATGTACCGTTTATCGTTCATCATCCTGGGCCTGTGAACATGCCTCCCCGTAATCGCGCGCCGATTATGTACTTCAAAATCGAGAAATGTCATATTTTTGTAAAAATAATTTTCTTTTTAGTAAATAACAGGAATTAATTGAAACTGGTTCTTGAATTAGTAACAAAAAACTATGAACTTTTCATTTATGATGTCTCTTATGAACATTTAACTCGGCAATATGGTTTTCTAGAGCAGAAAAGTCAATAATTTTTTATTTTTTATTTTTTATAAAATACTTTTTATGATTAATTCAAAGTGACGAGTCTGAATGATTCACCTATATCAATATAATATAGAACAGTCTTTCAGCTTTATATTGGTGTATGATAAGTCATATTCATGAACACAGTATGCTTACAGATACCAAATTCTTTTAGTGTGTACTTTATGGGAATTTACTGCAGCATTTGACAGATAAACCTGCAGCAGTTCTAGGGTTAACCTACTATTGTATGAGGGAGACCATTCATAATCCAATCAAATCTTAGGGGCAGGTTACCTCAAAACAACAATCATCTCCATCACAAAATTCAATTCTTAATCATAGTTGAAAAATAAAGAGTATAAATACTCACCAACATCAAGACAAAACTGAAGTACATTTACTGATCCTTCTCCCTTCAGGAACTGCATAAATGGGTACAGAAGCTCCTGATCTTTGAGAACACTAGCTATGTCCAGTCGTAATGCCTGTAACCAACAGGGTAATAAAAGATTTCAAAGCAAACCACATTTCGACAACTCAACCCAAGTTTTTAAACTATGGCTTCTAAATACCTTGTTGAGATTTAGTTTCTGCAATCCACCCATGCAAGGTTGACATAATAAAAATATAACACCAAACATAAATTACAAATTCTTCAAATTCAAACTCAATAAAATAATAAAACATTATAGATTGTGTTTAGAAGCTTTAGGTAGCACAACTTACAGAGGTGCGTGAAACAGGGACTGATGACACAAACCGAGACAGAAACTCAACTCTTGACGGAGTTGTGTTTGGATACTGAGTGAGCAAGTGTCTGTCCAATAAGAGCAGCAACAAACTGTTGACTATAGAAGGATCAGCCAAGACGTCAGCTAAGGGGAGGAGTACCCATCCGCACAGAAGTTCCCGTATGAGAACACTGTAGTTCCTGAAACAACATGACTATAACTCAATGGATTTTGATAGCAACATGAGTCAGTTTCACTCGCCCAAAATGAACTGTTTTTCTAATCATTTAAGGGCTTTGTGACGACACCATGGACATTAAGCCTCAAGTTCTTGGGTGTGTCCACCTCGTGGTGTAGTGGCTAGCCGTTAGGTATACGACTTGATGCTTATAAAGGGAAGGATGGTACCGTGGTGGTACAAAAGTATTATACCTCAAAGGGGCCGTACCAGAGTGCAAAATATTGTTATTCATTTACCAGGTCCTAAAGGAGAAGCTTGAAATGCAAAGACCACTATAGTTTGTTGGGGGCTAATGGTACACGATAGAATAATTGATCTTATTGTAGGACATACAAACATTTACATTGAAAGTGTGAAGTCCAAATTTTCTAGGGAGAGAGATGCTGCATAAACTAACAAATCAGAAATAAAAGCTTTGTTTGGACTTCTATACCATGCTGGAATACTGCGGTCAGCTCAGTTAGATTGTGATTATTAGATTGTGATATTAACCCTCTTAGTGCCAAGCCATTTCCTGAAATACTTGCCAAGAATGCCAAGCCATTTTCAATGATCATGCAGGCTATTCGAAAAAAGAAGTCATAAATACCACATTTTCAAAGATAGAATCATTATTTTTGCTTTGTTTTATAACCAATACCTCATTCTTTCATACATTATGTTTGTAAAGGTAAATACTGCATCTAAACCTTTTTAATGGAGGTTATTCTGATAATTGTTCAATTTTTCAATTTTTCTTTGGTGTAAAAAAATCAATTTTGAGTCTAAATTAAGGACACCTGAGTCATATTCGAAGAAACACTACGTTTTCAGCTGTATAAAGTTCTTAGATACATCTGTAGCCAGAAAAGTTCAACAAGAAGAAAACAACTGTGCCGCAATTTTGGCGGGAACGTGCGTGATTGGGGAAGCGCAAACGGTGGGCGTGAATACAAACTCAAACCTATCTCGTAACGGACTTCGAAGGAAAAAAGTAGACACCACACAGGCAAGCTTGGAACCTCACCTTTCCAACAGTATGAAATAATCACGGACTTATGCCTACAGAAATCTACAAATATAAGATTAACAGCACGCCGATTGAATCAGCTTTGGCACTTTTGGCGTGAGCAGCGAGAGCCGATCTAATCGGCGCGTGGCATTGAGAGGGTTAATACAACCTTGGCATTCTTGAAAAGAGAGAAGAGTGGTTACATATGGTGTTTCATAATGATGAACTGTTGGGGTAAAATTTAACCAGCGCACACCCATACGTTACAAAACAGAACGCACGTCCTGATGGGTTAACAAGCATTTATATAATGAACCTTTTTCTTATTTTGATTTTGTTTAACTTACAGTAGGCCTAGTAGCCTGCTCAACTTTCATTCTTTTCTTACATAAAACAATTTATTTTTGCTATAATTTATTTTATAAAAACGATTATGTTGGAAGGCCAAGCTCTACTATAAAAAAGAATGAGAATTGAGTACGGTACAAAGTTAAACAAAATCAAAGCAAGAAAAATGTTCATTATATAAATGCTTGTTAATAAAATTAGCTGAGCAAGGTGAGTTGGTATCGCCAAAACATGTACTGTTAAAAACTAACAATAAAAGTATTGAATGGCTGAAATATTAATTTACTATTTTTACAGATATAACACCTGTTAATACTTAAGTGTTTAATGAAACATGTTTTCAACCATTCATTGAAGTCATCATCAGCATGGTTTGCATTAAAATAACATACTTATATACTAAAAAGGTAATTTTCTATGAAAAATAATATAATAAAATTCAACTCTAAAATATCCAATTTAGAATATACAAGTCTAGGAGAAATGGACGTGATTACAACATATTTTAAGAAAATAGTTGAACGTGTATTTGAGATCTAATAAAGGTTATTAATACAAAAATTTTATCAAATATACTGTAATATAAACGTGTGTTATTTGCTTAATAGATCTTCTTATTCAAGTAAGGTGGAATTGACATTTTCATATAGTGCCAACGAGTACTTTTAGGTCGTAAAACATTCTTGGATTTTTGTAATTCAAAACCATTATTTCAAGTTAGAGGAATTGATTATAACGTAGTCTTATCTATAGTGTTTGTAGCTCATACTACAGTTCAAAATTTATCTGGTACAGTTTTCTTTCTAAATTTAATGTTGTATAGAAATCACCTACTATATTGTAGATGTTGGTAACTGTTTGATTATTTGTGTCCAAATTATTCATGTAGAAATTCTCCTGTTATCGTTAATCGTTTTGAAATAATGGATTACAATTGGTTTCATTCGTGCTGAATATGTTACGTGATTATTGTGTAGTAATAAATTGTAGTTTATATTTCACGTTGAAATATCAGCTAACATTAATAACATTAATATGTTGTTGTTTTGAAGTATGTTAGGATTACGTCAATGACAGGTAATGAAAGTTAGTAATAGTAGATGTGAGGGTGTCGGAAACTCCCATATAGTCACTGTTGAGCCAATTCAACCCACCTGGTGGCAGGGTCAGCTAATTTGTTTTCTCCAATGTTTGCAATATTCAATTCCTTATGAGCTTTCCTATTTGAGTATATAAACTCTAGATTTGTAACTGTACGTGCAATCCAAATACCAAACATAGCTTCAGCATTGTTATTCTACACAGAACCTATCACAGACTCACTTGCATTCTAACTGGTGTGTGGGGAGTAGTTGGGGCAGGAGAAGTATTGTCAGCTGGCGAAGGTAGTCCAACTCGTTCTCACGATTTCGGGCTGCAGGATGCAATCGCGTCCCCAGATACTGGAAAGCAGCCCTCTCCAGAGGCATCTGCTGCCTCTTTGACAAGCGGATACTGCCCAAGTAATCATCCAGGTGACTGAGGCCAGCAGGTATAAGCTTAGCAGTAATTATGTGGGCCAAGTCAGCCTGCCAATTAATATGAATAAAAAGACAGAATACAGGCAATCATTAAGCTAGAGATGGAAAAGTAGAGAGGAAGAGTGGACCAAGAACACAATTCCATGTGCAGCCTACACAATACAATACAATCTATTTATTTCATTGAATTAAAATGATAAAGTGAATTGTAAAATTACCTTTCCATAAAATGAGCCATTTTAAAGCAACATTGTTCAAGCAATAAAAATACATTTTAGCATGTTTATGAAGTACCATGGTTTCTGCAAAGCATTAAATATACTGTAACTAATTTTTGTTATGGTATTCAGAAATAGGTTGAAAATAAGGACAAAAATCATGGGTTAATATTCTTGATAAAATCACACCCTTGAAGAAATGTTGAAGTTCAGAATTGACTGAATTTGGGATAAAGAAAAAAGTGGCCATATGCACTGAGAATGGTTTGAGTAAAACAGGTAGCAGATTCTTTCTTACTTCCTCTTAACGGCTATTGAACCTGTCCTGGCTTCAGATTTCTCTTCATGGTTTTCAACCAACATATCTTATTTCCGCTGGATGATAATTGTATGCAAGCTTTGAGATTCACTTTCCTTGCATCCTTAGCAAATGATTGTTCGTAATTTCTTTATTAAGCAGGATTTTGCCAGTAAGTGAAATGTAGCCTTATTTGTTCATTTGCCATTTTATATTTCAGGATGTAGCCTTCCAGTGTACTATTTCAGAGTAGCCTTTCAGTGAACTAAAAAATCTTATTTTGGATGTTTATATACCGGTATAGCTTTAAAGCCATTTTTAGCCTACCTTCGATTTTTGCAACAAATGAAAGTATGAGATCCACACAGGGCCAAAAATTGTTTGTCTGTCTATGTGTGACAGTGTGTGTATGTGTGTGCCATTTGGTATGTCTGTCTCCCCCTATCAATTCAAACACGGTGAAACTAAATTGAAAGGAATTTGGTACAGAGGTAGCACTAGGAAAGGGCACCTCAGTGTCATGTTTTATATTGCCGCCATCTTGACAGAAACTTAATGGCAGCCACCCAAATGTTCAGAGCTTAAATCAAATTACAACTAACCTAATCATCTTATCTCTACCAAATTTAGTAACAGTATACCTTCATGTGAGAAGTGTCTTTTGACCAAACTAAAAAGTCATCAGCCCAATAGTTTGAAGATGGTGGCCGTGTATGTGTGCAAATCGATCCCCCCTATCCATTCAAACACAACAAAGCCAAATCGAACCAACTTTGGTACAGATGTAGCACTAGCAAGGGACAACTCGGTGTCATTTTGTATATCGCCGCCATCATAACAAGAAAGAAATGGCGCCCCCCCAAATGTTCTGAGATTAAATCAAATTATGACTAACCTAATCATCCGATCTCTACCAAATTTTGCAACAATATACCTTAATGTGGGAAGCGCCTTTTGACCAAACTACAAGGTCATCAGCCAAATAGTTTCAAGATGGCGGATGTATGAATCATGCAAGTATTATAGCCTGACCGTAACTTAGGATTCAACCAGGCCTGGCCTTACGAAATAAGCTCATCGTACATAGTGAGGTTTAAACTGTCCTCAAGGAGGTGACCGGTAGGATATTAGCATTAAAATTTAAAAAAAGTAGAATATGCAACCGCAGTAGTGACTAACAGTTCAGGGTGACCGTAACATATCGTGCTTGTCCGTGCTGTCCCGTTGGGTAAAAATGGCGCTATTGTTTGCTCGTAAATCCATATATTTCCGTAACTTCTTAAGTTTCTATCATTTTAGGAATGTACAGAACAAAATGATACATAATTAGTATCAAATGGTTTATAGAAACGGCAGAATATGCTAAGAAAGACAAAACAAAATATCATAGAGTTATACTAAACCAGTTGTTAATATCAATTGGCTGTATGTTTCTTCTATTATATGCCATGTGAGGAGGAGGTACACAATTTTGAAACATTTCATCTAAACGTTTCACCTCACTTATATTTTAACCCATTGCAAATGTCATTAGTATTCTATTTCTACCATGAATATTGGTACAAAAAAAAAAAGGCACATTTAATGATGTAAATTGGGTGTCCAGTGTATGAATAATTGTGGAGCTAGCACAGTTATAGGATTATACCATTTTATAGGATTATACTACCCTTTGGCCTCCTGAATATCTGGATCTAAGTAGATGATTTGGTGCTGTAATTACTCTCATAGTCAGAAATGTGCTATTAGAAGAAAAGAAACCTCTCGGCACACAGGAAGGTGGAGGTAGATTTCACCGGGCAAAGAAAAATGTTTCGAATTCACTAAATTTGCCAATTGTTGTTTACTTACAAAAGTTCCACATGTTAGAATACGAGAAGCCCCATCTTCTTATAATTCCAAATATATTTTTCTCATCCCTTGGCATAAGAATGTGTCATATCAAAAATTCTTTCAGACAAAAGTTTTAGGTAATTTTTAGAGGACTATCGATCAGTTCAAACTGTTTTGATATTGTGTCTAACAAGGGTGGTATAATTTTATTTCTCTCAAAACTCCATTTTTCCTGCCCTTTTGGTCAATGGTTGGTACTGTCAAAAAACCTTACTGAGATTCACTTATGGCCCTTATCCAAAGAATAGTATGATCTTTGAATGGATTCAATTTTTCACAAAGAAATTAAAGAGATATTTCACTTTTTTGAAAATGGTCTCTCATTACCACCACCTTTGCGATTTTGCCCATTAACGAACTTGACCGAGAGTTTGAATGGTTATATTCTATGTATAAATTTGATAGTGTCTAAAAGAAAGTGATAAATTACATACAAACTTTTGAACCGGCGGTGGTTTTGGAACCTCAGGGGATGTGAAACCTGAAGATTGTCAAAATTTTCCAGAAGTCGCAACATGGCACCCATTGCGATTAGTAGCCTTCTAATGAAATCTACCGAAAAGTACTGACAATACACTTGTTTCAAACTTGGCATCACGCATTGACATCCTTAGCTATCTATATAACTATGCAACACTTGGGTGAGTGCATTAATGTTCCTGGACAAAGAGTGCTACTTCCTGTACCAGTGCAGGTCAAGAGGTTTCGAACTTCTTCCAACATCTTCCCGATTAGTGATTCCTGTACCAACTAACTAACTCACAAGACATATTCATACCTGCCAACCTTCGGAAGTCAAAAATAGGAAGTTTTTTTTTTTAAAATCACAGATTTCATTATGCGCAGGTTACCGTGGCGTGGGCGAAAGGCCCATATTTTAAAATATTACTAATTTTTGAATCGGCGTCACGTGCCATTTCATGAACAATGGCAGATGTTTTTGTCCTCCCACAGGCATATCTCTTCGCAATTTCGGAAACCGGGAACATTTTTCTGAACAATTGACCCACGTGATCGGAACATGATAAAGAGAGATTATGTTCTACGATGAACGCCGTGAACAAACGTTCTGCTCGAATGGCAGCATTGTCTTCATTCCTGTGAACAAAAAACGTACCTAATTTTTTGTTCTTCTGTAAACAACTAGCACTGTCCTTGTGTTTTAGAGTGTTGCTGTGAGTTAAAATGTCAGTTTTTCCACCATGAGAAATATTTATATCGCAACGACACACGGAACAAAGAGCAAAATGATTTCCTCTACTAGATTGTACAATGAATGGAAATTCAGTTTTATAGCTTTCTTTGAACACTTGGAGATAACTTTTCTGAGGTTTTGTCGCCATGACGTGACGAGAGAAACACACGACACAAAACAATCATCGACACAACTCGTTGAAATAATTATCTACTGACGCACACATTAATACCTCAACTAAATGCACTAAACGTGACGCTAGCAGAGTATAAACACGTGGCGTCAAATGGATCAAGTCACAATCGCCACGCGTAGCATACAAGGCTTCAATCCCATACTGCAGTCACCTGGCCAGCCTCGACTAATCAGCACAGGCTTGACACCTGTTTGTCCGTAAAATACCACCAATCAGTATGCGGTAGGCCGATCAGCTGACTCACCATTCCGAGATCGCAGCTATGGAGCTCACTGCCAACCGAGGAACTTACACAAACTTACACAAAAAAACAAGGTAAGCAAATCACAAAAGCAATTACGACTTACGAGAGAATCTCCTCGAGAATGGAAATTATTTGCAGTTCCTTTTTCTTTTGCAATATATCACTGGGGTCCGAAATTCGGAAGAAATAATAGTAATTAAGAAGATGGGAAGATGAGGTGAAAATTCGGAAAGTTTCCGAATAAATCGGAAGGGTTGGCAGGTATGCATATTGCTTCAATAAGCACTGTACTAAATGTCAAATTAATTTTAATTTTGTACAAACATGAAAGTGTTAGAAATATTTAAATTTTATTGCTGAAAGGACAATGAGTGCCAGAAACAATGTTTACAGAACATAATATAGTAGGAAAATGAATTACATATGACCAGAATCAATTCCGGTATATAAGTATCCTATGTATGGATACAGTGACTGCCGATTTGCAGAGGCAACCAACATGGACATTACTGTACGCTGATGATGTCATGCTTGCAAGCGAGACCCATAATGATCTAGAACAATTGGTCAACTTCTGGAATGCGAGGCTCTGTGAATTTGGACTACGGCTCAACCTTACTAAGACTGAGTATCTTGAATTTGGTTCCCAGACAGATGGGACCATCATAGTAGATGGCACCCCACTACCAAAGGCTTCACATCTCCAATACCTTGGCTCCGTTGTGAGACCTGATGGTGACACAGACTCGGATGCCTGTACAAGAGTGAATGCTGCGTGGATGAAGTGGCGCCAGGTCACATGCGTTCTCTGCGACAGCAAAATCCCGTTGCGCCTCAAAACTAAGATCTATCAAACAGTCGTCCGCCCTGTTGCTTTGTATGGAGCTGAATGCTGGCCTAGTACAAAGAAACATGAACAAGCCTTGCACTACAATGGTCCTTGGGAATTACACGGATGGATCATATTAAGAAGAAAGATGTCCGCAATACTCTTGGAATTGCCTCCTATTCCAGCCAAAATAAAAAGAGACTCGGTTGTGTTGGTTCGGGCATGTAGCCCGAGCAAATACAGAGTCCATTGTAAGGAAGTCATTTGCTCTCAAGCCTGATGGACAAAGACCTCCAGGACGACCAAAAAGGCGTTGGATGGATACCCTACACGATGATATGTGCATCGTAGGTCTTCGTCCATTAGATGCAGTAAACCGCAACAAATGGAGAGCGAGGTGCAGAGTGGCAGACCCCACAAAATAATTGGGAACAATGCCAGGAAGAAGATGAAGTAAGCAATAAAGTAAGAAGATGATGATGATGATAATTGTTGTTTTAAGGGGCCTAACATCGAGGTTATCGGCCCCTAATGAAATGAAATGGCGTGAAATGAAAGGATGTAGATAAAAACAACTCACTGCCATGGATGAAGCAAAAATGGTGTTTATAAAACAGACAGTGAGCCCCAAAAATCATGCCTTATTTGAATAAAAAGGAATAAAAGGCGGATGGTAAAAAAGGATAAAACAAATAAGGCATAGTGAACAATATAATACAGAACACAATAAAAAAAAACATAAAACAGATTTAACCAGAATTAAAAGTCGTAACTACACATTAAAACTTAAAAAAAGTAACCACTCTCCTTCATGAACCGGATGACGAGGTCAGCTGACGGCCCGTCATCACGGAGAATAAGGGAGAGGGTATTAGGCAGTTTAAGAGTCCCTCGCAGATCGGCCAGATCCACACACTCCAAGAGAAGGTGTGCCACGGTTAGGTGGACGCCGCAAGTACACACAGGAGGATCTTCTCTCTTTAGCAAGTGGGAGTGCGTAGCAATCCCATGGCCGATCCGGAGTCGACAGAGTACCACAGCTTCCTTCCGGAGAGATCGGAAGGAAGATTTCCACACCTTCGTTGTCTCCTTGATGCCTCTCAGTTTGTTGGGTGGAGGCGTGGCACGCCATGCCTCCTCCCAATGCGACAGGATCGAATGCCGCAACTGAGAGCGCACATCACTAGCAGGCACCTTATACGGTAGCGAGGGCAGTGCGACTGCCTCTCTCGCCGCCTGATCAGCAAGCTCGTTTCCCGCAATACCCATGTGGCTAGGAAGCCACACAAAGGTCACCCCGGTTCCAGCGTTACGCGAACTGAGGAGCTGGTCGTGCACACGCTGGACCCACGGGTGCTTCGGGAAACACACATCGATCGCCTGCAGCGCACTCAGAGAGTCAGTACACACAAGAAAGTGCTGGTGATCGTCTGATAACGTGTACCGCAGAGCCTCTAAGATGGCATAGAGCACCGCAGTGTACACGCCACAGGCCTCGGGAAGTGAAAAGAGAAACCGACGATCCTCAATCACAAATGCACAGCCTACTTTCTCGTTTACCTTCGAACCGTCCGTGAAAACAAGCACTGAACCCGGATACCGTGTCACCACGGACTGGAACAGCCTCCGATGGATGGAGGAGTCCGTGTCCGACTAGGGGCCGGTGTGCAGATCCAGGATGATATCAGGGCGAGAGACCATCCACGGAGGGGCCTTGCTAGGTACTCGGACGATACAGGAGACAGAAGGAAATCGGAACTGACGGTATAAGTCATCCAAGCGAATCCCCGCCGGCCGAGTGGCTCGGGCGAGCGCATCATACAGCCGGCGATTCGGATTGGAAAACAAACATGGATAGCTTGGATGAAGGGGCATCTGTCGAATTGTTGCAGCATAGGTCAGCAGTACTTGTTGGCGCCTCAGGTGTAAAGGAGGTACGCCAGCCTCGGCGAGCAAGCTGACGACTGGGCTCGTCCGAAAGGCACCCGTCGCCAGCCTCACACCGCCGTGGTGGACACTGTCCAGTTTAACAAGCACTGACTTACGGGCCGAACCATATGCTACACTGCCATAATCCAATCGAGATAAAATCAGAGCCTTATAAAAGCGTAGGAGCACCGCGCGGTCCGCCCTCCATGATGTGCCGCTAAGAAACCGCAACATGTTGAGTTTCTTAGCACAGGTAGTTTTCAAACACCGCACGTGTGGCTCCCACGTCAATTTCTGATCGAAAAGGAGCCCAAGGAACCGGTACGCAGCAACGACCCGCAAAGCTACATCGCCCAGATAAAGCTCAGGATCAGGATGGAGAGTGCGCTTTCGGCAGAAATGGACAACCGAGGACTTAGCGGTAGAGAATCGAAAGCCATGCTCTAGTGTCCAGCGTTCCACTCTCCGAATAGCTTGTTGTAGCTGTTGTTCAGCGACCGCCATATTTTGCGCACTATAATGTAGAGCGAAGTCGTCTACATATAGCGACGGTACCACTGCTGGACCAGCAGCAGCGACTATACCGTTTATGGCAATCGCAAATAATGTTACGCTAAGCACCGATCCCTGTGGGACTCCGTTTTCCTGTATATGATATTGCGAATATGTCCCCCCTATTCAGACACGGAACAGGCGAAGGGACAGAAAATTCGCAATAAAAACCGGCAAGTTACCTCGGAATTTCCATTGATGCAGGGTAGAGAGGATGCCGTAACGCCAAGTGGTGTCATAGGCCTTCTCGAGATCAAAGAAAACAGCGACTAGCTGCTGTCTCCGGAGAAAAGCGTCCTGTATGGCGGTCTCCAGGCGTACCAGATGGTCGTTGGTACACCGAGACGCCCTGAAACCACACTGGTATTCAGACAGGAGTCCCCGTTTCTCCAGGACCCACACTAGGCGCCGATTGACCATCCTCTCAAAGAGCTTGCACAGACCGTTAGTGAGACAAATAGGTCTGTAACTCCCTGTCAATTTGGGATCATTATCGGCTTCAGGATACGTATAATGATCCCTTCCTGCCATTGCGCTGGAAACACACCTTCCAACCAGATACGATTAAACACCCTGAGCAAATAACGAATGCTCTCATCGTTAAGGTGTTTAAGCATCTGGTTGTGAATATTATCCGGGCCAGGAGACGTGTCCCTGCAGAGCGCCAGCGCTCCGCGGAGTTCCCACTCCGTAAAGGGCATGTTGTACTCCTCCGAAGCGCGGGAAGCAAAACTAATATGGAAACGTTCCGCTTCGCGCTTCAGGGCCACGAAGGCAGGGTCATAGTTATCGGAACCGGATATATCCGCAAAATACGAGGCGAGATGGTTTGCAACGCGATAAGGATCTGTAACCAATTCATTATCAATGGAAATTCCCGGTACAGTAGAAGATGTCTGAATTCCCGAAATGCGTCTTAGTTTAGTCCACACTTGAGAGGAGGGGGTATGTGCTGTAATAGAAGACACATACCGTTCCCAGGATTGTTTCTTACTCTGGCGAATAAGAATCCGTGCCTTGGCACGAAATTTCTTAAACGCCACCAAATTGGCCATGGTTGGACGCCGACGGTAGTGCTTATGAGCTCGACGACGGTCTCTTATTGCCGCTGCAATATCCTCTGTCCACCAAGGGACAAGTTTGCGACGAGGAGTCCCAGAAAAGGATGGAATGGACTCTTCGGCGGCAGCAAGAAGCACATCGGTGATGTGCTGTACCTCGTCATCGACGCTCCTGCAACCAAGTTCAACGAACACAGCTCGTTCTTGAAACGAGGTCCAATTTGCCCGCTTAAGCACCCAACGACTGGGGAACTCCACGGGCTTCTGGTTCAGAAGTGTAAGAACGATCGGGAAATGGTCACTGTCACAGAGTTCGTCGTGTACATTCCAACCAAATAGGGGGACCAGCGCACGGCTACACACACTCAAGTCAATGTGTGAGTACGTGCCGTGCGCTAAGCTAAAATGTGTAGCTTCCCCTGTATTTAATAGACATAAATCCATCCCTTGAATTAAGCCCTCCACGTCCCTTCCTCTGGGGCAGGAAGATGGTGATCCCCAGTGGGGGTGATGAGAGTTGAAATCACCCATGAGTAGGAAAGGGACTGGAAGTTGATCAACAAGATCAAAGACGTCATTAATATCAAGGGGCTGGTTCGGTGGAAGGTACACGTTACATACAGTTGTCATAGCAGGCAAGGACACGCGAACTACAATAGCTTCCAGAGGAGTGTCGAGTGGAAACTCCTCACTATAGCAGTCAGAGCGAACGAAGGTACAAACGCCCCCGGAAGCCCGGGCGGCGTCTTGTCGCTCTTTAGAGTGTAGTCGGAAACCTCTCAGAACAGTCTCGTGATCAGGTCTGAGGTTCGTTTCCTGTAGGCAGACTATACTCGCTGCGTATTGGGCAATAAGCTGACGGAGCTCTGTCAAATGCCTGTCATAACTGTTACAATTCCACTGTAACAGTGCCATTGTGTGGACTTAGGGAATAAGTTGGAGCAGCAAGCTACAACTTAGACTCTGGAGGATCATCATCCACTACGTCGACTATAATCTCCATGTCCTCAGGCGAGGTCATGGAGTGACTCGACTCGGCGGAAGATTTCCTAGACGCAGTTCGGCGGCGGGGGGAACTCCGTGGGGAGCGCGTAGATCTGGGGACCGAAACGTCCCCAGGCGCAGAAGCATCCGCAGGTGTGGGCGCGGATGGCTTCCCCTTTTTTGGAGAAAGGGAATGCGTAGTGCGGGGTCCCTTCTTACCCGCCCCCGCCTTTTTAAGATATATAGACGGGTCAGGAGCCGAATTCCTGACCCTGGTCGACGATGCCGCCTCCGCCGGCTTCTGCGCGGCTTTCGCCGACCGTTTGGGTGGGGAGAAAGTCTTCGACTTCCTCCCGAGTGGGGAGTAAGTCTTCAACTTCCTCCCCTGCTGTGCGGGCGGAGCAGCCTTCGCTCGCACAGCCTTCGTGCTGGCCGAAGGTGGAGTTGAAGTCACCTTCGGGCTTTCCGTTATAATCTTAGGAGCTGGTTTCGGAACAGGAAACTCAGTTGCAGGTTTCACAGCTGGTACAAAAGATGAGGTAGCCGGGACCAAATTTGGAATTATGGCTCTATAATCAATCGTTGGAGAAGGCGAAATCGTGGTATGGTACTTCTTGCGGGCCTCCTGGTAGGTGAGACCATCCAGGGTTTTGATCTCCTGGATTTTCTTCTCACTCAGGAAGACAGGGCAGTTCCTGTCCCGAGGAGAATGAAATCCAGGGCAATTAGTGCACTGATAAGGTGTTGTGCACTCTTCCGCTTCGTGTGGTACCTTACCGCATGTTCCGCAGATTGCGGGGCTCGAGCATCGGGATAACATGTGCCCGAACTTCTGGCACTTATAACACCTCATTGGTGGAGGGATATAAGGCCGTACGTCACAACGGTAACTTGTAACCTTGACTTTCTCCGGGAGCACCAAAAGCTCAAAGGAAATAATGAAAGCACCAGTATCCACGATTTGACCATTGACCTTGCGCGTAATGCGCCGGACATCAGTCACGTGACGGTGCCGCATATCCTCCTTGAGCTCCTCGTCAGTGTTCAGAATCAGGTCCCGGTGGAAAATAACTCCTCGGACCAGATTCAGGGACGTGTGCTTTTCCACTTTGACGGGAATGTCGCCAAAGTGGTCACATTGCAAAAGTTGTTCAACTTGCTCTCCAGTCCTAGTCTTGAGCAACAAGCTTCCGTTCCTCATCTTTTGTACTTTCTCAAGCTCACCATAGACACCTTCTATGTGGCGAGAAAACAAAATACTCTTTACCAGCTTGAAATCACCCCCATCTGTTCTGGTAGCTACCAGAAACTTGGGGGTGTTAGCACCCAGATTTTCACGCACAGATTGTTCCCAGGGGGTTGATCCCCGTAGGGAATCAAATGTTAAAGACTTGGGTGTAGGACCACCCTGTTTGGGTGTAGGTCCACCCTGGTTGGGGATTTTTCTTTTTGAACCCATGGCCAGATCATCCTCCCCGAATGCCGACATCCGATCATGGGCCGTCACAGTAGACGCTACCCAGCCAAGGCAAGGCCCGCCTAGCTTGGAAGGCATTGCCCGGGGGTCCGATGTTTTACAATGCCGTATCGGCATGTACCCCTTGGCATATACTGGATTTTACAGCTCAGACATTCGGCTGTGCGGGGACCTGCGTAGTCAGGCGGATACTACTGAACGGGTACATGGCACACCCACCTGTCGGCGCGGCCAAGACCGGAACAGGCTTTCGAGCGTAGTCGCTAGCGTAAGTGGCCCATCCCCTAACAGCACGCACATATAGAAATTTTGGTTGCCAGACCCTGAAAGCAGTGACGGAAAGAAGTGCGATATAACCTAATGAGAGTTATACCACACGGGTGTATGTCTTTTAGAGCTGACTGTCAAACCCTCGAAAGGGGACCGTTCCGAGAAGCCCTTTTAGTCGCCTTTTACGACTGGCAGGGAGTACCGTGGATGTATTCGCTTCCTCCCACCCACTGGGGGTCCAATTCACAAAACAACGCGGAGTCCTTTAAGTATAGCCAAGGTCGCCCCTTTTAGTCGCCTCTTACGACAGGCAGGGGATACCGTGGGTGTATTCTAAACCCCCCACCCACAGGGGAGAATAAAGTAAGAAAGAAAAATGGAAACTACTAGGGGGTGATGGCTTCAAGACATTAAGTTAAGGGCTGTATGCATACTTCCTGATGATGGCTATAAGTTGAAGAGGTTCTTGGTCCAAATCTCTTGATGAAATCGACAACAAGATGGGGTATAGTGCCCTAAGCACCAATCATGAGGTGTATGAAAATTATTATATTATAATTCCATATGACATATCAAGCATGTTATATTCAAATAAATTTATCTCACCTGAAGGCCTCTTCTGAGTAGCACAGAAGCTGCGTAGCGAATACTTCGTCTTAATTCTAACACAAAGCTCTCATCGGTAGATAAGTCCTGGTACCATACATACACAAATTCGCTGAGGACTTTGTTAAGGAACTAAAAAGAAACAAAAAAAAAAAACCTTTCTTTTCAATCAAATAAAAGTTTAACAGAAGTTTACAGAACAGAACAAAATTCAATACCAAGGAAATATCTTCAGATCTGGTTATAGTAAATGTTAACAAAAACTAACTACAGTACATACCAGTGGCGGCTGGCAAATAATTGTTCTGGGTGTAGCACTATTTTCATTAAGGGGGTGGTGGTAGGGTAAAAGACTGCTTGATATCAAAGAAAACTGTATTCAATTGGGCGGTAAAACGAATGAACCTCATTCATCACAAATGTCGCAGTTCATAGAACATCACATTGTCATCGGATTTAAGATAGTCTACACGAAAACCTTCAAGAGAACAAAACAACGTAAGTTATATACGAGGGCGATAACGAAACAGGAGTGTCACAAGTACGCGCGAGGTTGTTGACGGAGTGCCTCGGCTCCCTTGTTGTCATCAGTGGGCAACGGCCAGGTGAGTTAACTGTTGGGATAGGACTTACTCGGTCTAGCATCTCTGCCATACCCTTCACTATTGAAATATGGTCGGTGCTATGGGGCTGGCAACGACCAAACGGACGAGCGCTGCTCGACAGTTGGCGCGCTTCGCTTTCTCAGACAGTTCACAGTACCTTACTACACAATAAGATTTCCTGAATTATTCAAGAACAAAATTATGAATTCCTATACATTTTATTTTTATTTTTGAGTCGTTTCGGCCATCAATGGACCACGATGTTCTTCACTCATATGATCACTATAATGCTTGTTTTCTTGTCTGCCAGTAGATCTTCATTCTTGACGAATGTTCAGCTCTCCTTTCTTCCGTCCACTTGCAGTGAGGGCGAGGCATCACAGATGTTAAAGGGTGTAGATTACTGGTTGATTTAACCGCCTTTCTGAACAAAAGGAAGCTTGTAGTTTAACGTGACCGTTAATCTGTAGATCATGAGCCACGGGACCTCCTTTTTACGTGGAATCCGAACCACAGGACATGGCATTTCACTTCGAAAATCTCACATGCATTGACAGGGAATCGAACCCGGACCGCCTTGGTGAGAGCCTTTCTGAACAGGTTCCTATCCCAAACCAGAGCTTGATTGATTCGAGCTTCTGTTAGGTCCTTACATATACATATAAAAGGAAACGTATATCTTTTATTAATAAGAATATTATTACGGTATTACAGTAATTATGTTTCTTAAAGAAATCTGGCAGAACTGTATGCCAACTAGTGATGAGAAATCTAGGAAAGAAAACTGGAGGAAAATGGATCCAAGAAATCCAACATGATCTCAAAGCAGTTGGACTCAAGATAACAGATGCCGAGGAGAAAAATAAAATTAACACCATTCTTAAAACTCACAAATTTTCTGCAGAAATGACACAAAGAAAACCTATGGAGATTTCAGATGAGTTGAGAAAATCCCGATCTGAAAGAATGAAAAAGTACTGGAAAGATCGCAGGAACCAAGCAGTACTACCTTCAAAGAAGAAGTGATTGTGGAACAACTCAAGTGGTCCAATGTGACCAATCAAGATTAATAATAATAATAATAGAGAAATCTGGTAGTTGTGCAACACTGCAACCTAATATGTAACGTGTTTTTCGAGGGGTTTTATGCAACTGGCATAAGTCAGTAGGAAGCCATTCTATATTTATTTACGCGGCAAATTGTTCAGCCAAGAGAATTTTTCATGTTAATTTATTATTATTATTATTATTATTATTATTAATTTATTATAATTATTATTTAGGTATTTTCGGAGCATTTTATAAAAATTATTAGCATTCAGATAGGTTTTCTATGTCTTAGAAAACGCTATCCAGCAAATTATTACGAACGACGATATCATAGAAAATTATCTGATTACGGAATTTTACGGAGTTTTCGTCAGTTAGGGTATATCGAGAGACGTGACTCACTGGGATTTCAAGTACACGCTTAATCTTGTCGAGAAGCATGACGCAATCTTGGGTCGTAAGGTCTAGAAAAGACGAATTGTTGGAACGGAACCCTCCCGCCGAGTGTAATGACCCGGAGGAGGAGAAGATCGCGTGGTGGGTCAGCCAATCAGGGGAGACGACGTAAGCTAGTTGGGACTGAAGAGTGGGGAGCCGGCGTGTGGTTATATCGTTCGACGCGCCGTGAAACAAGGACGCGGACGGACTTGGACTTGAACGAGAGAGGTCACGTTACTGCAGGAGAGAGCCGACTGAGTACTTCAGGACTTCGCCGCGGGGAGCGCTTCGGCGAGCCCCGCCAGACCAGACTTCGCCCAGCCGGCACGAGCTCACCAGCTAAGGACGCCAGGAGTCCGAGGCAACTGCAGCCAACCAGGACCGTCAAGGCCGCCCGCCCGCATCTCATCACATCACCTCATCATTTCATTTCCCAACCAGTTGTGGGCTATCCACACTTAGGGCTAGGTTAGGGCACGCCGTGAGTCAGGGACCCGTTCGTGTCGGATCATCCCGCGCTCACTAGCTCGATTTTAGATATATCCCCTCATCTCATATATAGGCTAGCACCAGGCCAACTCCGAAAGAGCTAGTTGTCTGACTCCGAAAGAGCAATTTGTCTGGCAACCCCTCTTGGCTCTGGTGCGACCCCTATTATTTCATAAGCTGTTCACTTTTACTATCCCTCATGTTTTCATTCCCCACCCCGCGCCGCGCACTTCCCAGCGCCCCTTCCCCAGCCATCATCCCCTCACTTGTCTCCCCCCGAACCCGTCAGGACCTAGTGAACATGATCGAATGGTATAGAGATAATCCCATGGCAAACCTGTGCGTGACCCCGGTGAATAGCCCCGCTACACCCGGCAGCCCGCACGGGAACCAAAGGACTTTCTATACGCTCACACCCAAGCACATCATGTCCCCCGTGCTTGGGACCCCACATGAAAAGCTGCGCAAGATAGGCAGCACTGTAAGCGTGACCCAGGTGCAGCGGCTTGCCCGGGCTGCAGGAAGCACCTGTCCAGCTTGCTCCCGCAGCGCCCCAGCTCACAGACGGCACCCCAGCGAGGCTGTTGAGTTGCGGAGATTTCCCGGACGGCTGCCTGGACTTGCCCAGCAGTCCGCCAATAGGAGAGCCCGACTCCAGCCTCGTCGCGCCAGCGACACCATAAGGCGTGGCAATGGTGCCAACAGGGACAGGGGGCAAGGAGACGCCCATCCTGGAGACCACAAGACCGGCAGCGAAAGCCGCCCCCTCAGCGGTCCAGGAGAAGGTAATCCCAGCCCTATTGTCACTGGAGATCGACATGGGAAGCCATGCGACTGACCCCAACCCTACGGGAGGCCGGTTAGTAATGGACGTGCCGCCTGACAAGCCACGCCGCAAGAAAGCCGGTATTACTAAAGGGGGGGCCAAGTCAAAGGCCCCAAAGTCGGCAGCCCAGCAGTCCCAGTCTCCGAATGGCACGGCGACTCCAACCACAGGCCTAGGCCCGGAAGGAGCTCCGCCAGCGATATCGTTGAGCGGGAAGGCTGGCAATGGCACCCTAGCCAAGGGTAAGAAGCCAGCACCAGCGCGGACTTCCAAACCTGGGCAGGGTAAAACCAATCAAAAGCCCTCCACGCAACCTGGATCCCCTGAGCCCAGGAAACAGACTCCAGAGCTTGGGGAACAGGAGGAGGGCTTCACACCGGTCCTGTCGAGGAGGGCGAAAACCGATGCCAAGAGGCAAGCCCGAGCGGCTGATGCTGAAGACGGGCAGAGGCGGAGTGGTTCGCGGGATTCGTCCGGCTCGACCACTTCCACTTTCCCCGACAGACCAAGCAGGCCAAAGCCTAAAAAGCCGCCGCCACTTACGCTCTACACTACCGACATTACCAAAATTGATAAGGGACTTGCAACAGCACTACCACATGAGTACCGTAGCAAGTACCATTTCAAAACCCCCAAGCGAGACCCCGGCACGTCTGTCTGGCTCCTATGCGATTGCTGGAAAGCCTACCACTTTTGCGTGGAGTACCTGGAAACCGTTAATGCGCCGTACTCACAGATCGTTTCAGCTAAGCCTGTAAAGCGATATGTGCTGCGCACACCGGCAAACCAGAAGACGTGTGCCGACCTCGCAGCCGCATTCAAAGCGATAAATTTCCCAGTGGAAAATATCGAAACGATGCGCACGAAGTCCTCCCGCATACACTCCCCACTGTACTTGGTGTCAATCCAGGCGGGGCCGGAAGCGGACAGTATACTAAATGTAAAAATGCTGGCTCGCATGGAGGTGAACATCACCCCATTCCGGACTCCCACGCATGCGCCGCAATGCAGCAACTGTCAAAGGCTGGGTCACACCTCCAAGGGGTGCCACGATAGGCCTTGCTGCAGGCGATGCGCGGATGGACACCACTCTGCCAAATGCCCATATGGTTCCAATGAGGCAAAATCCAAGTGCAGAAACTGCAAGGGACCACACGCGGCTAACTATAAGGACTGCCCCACCCGCAGGGCATACGAAGCCAACAGGCGAAGCACGCTGCAAACTGGTGCGCATCAAGGTGGCATGCACCAGGCACGTGGAGGCCCTTCAGGCACCAAGGCATCATCAATGCCTAAAGGCCCATCAGGCAGGACCGAAACTAGATTTGAAGGGGGGACACAGCCATCCCTTAACAGAGACTTACACCCAAACACTGAGATCAACCCCCAGCCCGGCACTTCCACCAGCCCAGACCCGATCTCAGTGCCTCCTCCCAAGGAACAACGGAAGAAGAAGGTCCGGTCCAAACGCCCCAATAAAACTGAAGTAAAGACCACCATGGCTGCGGAGCAAACGAGAGAAGCCCAACAAGCTTCTAGCTCCATCCCTTGCCAGCCACAGGAAGTCGCATCGCCCCCAGCTACTCTCCTCCCTATTGCCCCCACCCCTCCCTCAAACACAGCCACTCAGGCCAGCCCAACACTGGATCAGGATCCCAGCACCATCTGGGACAAAATCAATGCCTTCCTAAATCAACTCTTCCCAGGGTTGACGATGGGAACATTGTGCCAGGCCGTGATGGCGCTAATTATGCAGCTAATCACGGCCCCCATGAGCCAGTGGATGAGCATTTTCACCACATTTATTAACACCACCTTCACATCCCGTCATGGATAATACACCTGACCTACCTGAAGGGAATGAGGGGAACCCAAATAATACCCCCAACTACACACACACGGACGGAATCCGCGTTCTAAACTGGAACGCTGATGGAGTCCGCAAAAAGAAAACGGAACTCGCGTTATTCCTCCAAACCCATGACATACACGTGGCACTTATCACCGAAACTCACTTACAGCCCAGGCAAAAATTCACCATAAGAGGCTATCACACAGTAAGACGTGATCGCCGCGAACACACGGACATGTCGAAAGGAGGAGTGGCAGTACTGGTCCGTAAAGAAATAGCTCATATGGAGTTAGACAAACCAGAACTGCATTCACTCGAGGCCTGCGGAATCCGCTTGCCTGTGCAAGGTACATACCTGAATATTTATTCAGTGTACAATCACATCGCCGACCGGATAAATACACAGGACATTGAAACCCTATTCAAAACTGGCGCTCATACCATACTTGGAGGGGATTTCAATGCCAAAAGTGCCCACTGGGGATGTCTCCGCCCCAATCAATCGGGGAGGAGGCTTTATGCGCACATGATAGCTAATGACTACATAGTCGCTGCCCCAGACGAGCCAACCTTCGAACCGCAACGTAATTCGACGGACATTGCTGACATTCTGGACATTTGCCTGATGAACCAGGTAACGCTCAGTCACAGAATCAGTGTGATAAATGACCTTTCGTCAAATCACAAGCCAACGATTATTACACTTGCGACCCCCCCCCCCGAAGTCATCGAAACTGGAACCAGGCCCATACGCAACTATAAAGCTGCTAACTGGAACCAATTCAAGGCCATACTAGACCAAGAACTAGATGGCAAAGATGACATGCCTCTACACACAAAACAGGAGCTAGACACGGCCGTGGAAACCCTAGTTTCAGCCATCCAAGTCGCCTTGGACACAAGTGTTCCCCTTGTAAACACCCGAGAGCGAAAACTGGAAATACCAGCACGCATCCGGGCACTTATAAGGGACAGGAACAACATAAGGCGGGACTGGACGAAATACCACAGGGACCACGACAGAGTCAGGAAAAATCAACTTAATGTTGAAATCCAGAACGCTCTCCATGAACATCGGTGCAGTTCTTGGGGCAACCTCATTTCAAAATTTGGCACCAACCCCACAGAAAATACACCATCAGTGTGGCCCCTCGCGAGACACTTCACCCGCGAAACCCTTCAGGTGCCGACCCTAGAAACACCGACAGGACCGGCCTATTCGACACGGGACAAACTGGAGGCCCTAGCGAACTCCCTAGAGGAAGCATTCACTCCCAACGATACACCCTCTAACCCGGAGTTTACGCTCAGGATGGATGCAAAGGTAAATGACTTCATAACCAATGCACCCAAGCCGGAAGTCCGCAAAACCAATATTCACGAAATTAAGTGGATCATCCGGCACCTCCCCAATCGAAAAGCCCCGGGCCCAGACAACCTACAGAATATAGTTCTGAAATGGCTGTCTGACAAGGCCCTACAAATACTAACCTCCATCTTTAATGCAATGCTCACATTACAGTACTATCCTGTATGCTGGAAGCAAGCAAAAATATTAGTATTCGGCAAACCGGGCAAAAACAAGACAAATCCCGACAACTACCGCCCAATAAGCCTACTAGACTCACTAAGCAAAGTATTCGAGAAAATACTGCTAAAGAGAATAGTAGCGCACGTTAAGGAACATGGACTGCTCAGGAACGAACAGTTCGGGTTTCGCAACCACCACTCCTCAACGCAGCAGCTTATGAGGCTGGTCGAAAACGCCACGGTAGGGTTCAACCTAAAACGCGACACCGGAGCTGTCTTCTTAGACATCCAGAAAGCTTTTGACAAGGTGTGGCACACAGGCCTACTAGCCAAGCTAATAGACTGTAATTTCCACCCAGCCTACATACGACTTATCCATTCATATCTAGAAGGCCGCACATTCCAGGTTGATATTCTGAACGTGCTGTCCACTAAGCGACAGATCAGAGCAGGCGTCCCGCAGGGGAGTATTATAGCTCCCGTGCTGTTCAGCCTGTACATCAATGACATGCCAACACCAGCAGGAGCTTTAACTACGTTATACCTCTATGCTGATGACTCGGCAATGACAGCCCAACACTACCGCATAGCCAGCATTCGGAAACGGCTGCAGGAAGCGCTATGGGCCCTGGAACCCTATTTCAGAGACTGGCGGATTAAAGTCAACGTGGACAAAAGCCAGGCGGTTCTCTTCACTAAGAAAAACCGCATCACACGCCGACCCGAATCCATCAGGCCACTCACACTATTTGCGCGCGACATACCATGGACGAGCACAGTTAAGTATCTGGGAGTAACCCTAGATGCTAAACTAACCATGCTGCACCATGTCAAAACACTACAGCGCAAAGCCAACATGCGATTACTGCAGCTTTACCCATTCCTAAATAGGAAGAGTCGTCTCGACAAGACGCTGGGCGTAAACATGTATAAAGCCCTCATAAGGCCCATTATTATGTACGCCAGCCCTGTATGGGGTTACACAGCTAAGTCGAACCTCAAAAAGCTGCAGATGATCCAAAACAAATGCTTGCGGTTAGCACAAAAGCTCCCGCGGGATACACCCACGCGGGAGCTAGAACGTATAACAAACACGCCAAGCATCAAGGCCTTTGTGCGGCAACTTGCACTAAGGTCGCTACGCTCCAGGCGCTATTCGGCAAACCCACTCGTAAGAGCCCTTGGCCGACACGAAATGGGCCGAAATAGCAAATACCCTACCCCTCGACACATTCTCTTCAGGTAAAGTCAGGTAAAGGTAGGTGCTATGAGTAGCGCAAAGCGGCACTAACCCCAGGGACATACAATACAAATGTCACCCCCAAAATACACATCCCATGGAATTCTCCCATGGATAACCTAAACTCCACATTCCCAAGGAAGTCCTTGGTCACGGCTCAGGCCAACCAAGGCGGCCGCACGCGCTCCCCTTGCTGCATACATGAAGTGTATATATTTATGTGTAGAAATTGTCTATGTCCATGTGCACGTCTGACTCTCTGTTTCAGCAATTCGTTTCTATGTTTCAGCCAAAAAAAAAAAAAAAAAAAAAAAAAAAGTTTTTAGAATTAGTTTTAAAAACCCTTCCCCTGGCTTGCCGAAAGGATAGCCAAGGGGAGGACTATTAATAATCATTAGCTTATAGTTTCAGGACGAGTGTATGCAGCGGCGGAGTGATTGATAACAACCATCAGCTATGTCCAGGACACGAGAGAAGAAGCCCCTGTTCGCAGGCGTGGCTCCCCTCTCCGGATCACGGAGACTTGGTACTAGGACGCTCTAGGCGGGCGGACTGTGCTCCGAACCTAACCCCGGAAGTGCAGTTCGTCCGCCATTGCGGACGCGCTAGTCCCAGCAGTGCCAAGCCAACTGATTCCCACAAATACAAATCTCGGCGAGGAAACGGATTCTGCAACTGTTGCATGATACACCTCCCGTACTAACAAAACCTATTCATTTCCATACCCACATTATCCTTGCATGTGGCAATAACCAAGCCGCCAGGTTTTACGTGTAGACAATCTTTCCTTTCTGTCTATGCGGTTTTCCCTGGCCCTACAATCTTACCGTTGTATATGCGTACATATTCATATGTGCACATATACGACACCATATACCAATGTTAACAACAATCCATGATGCCTGGTAGATCGCGACCGCGATGGGACAGGCGCAAAGCCTCAAAGGGCAATCCTTCCATTCCAATCCCCTATGCTTTCTCTTCTACTATCGTAGACTAACTGCATGTCGGAGGCACCAGTAGTAAGGTCGGGTGCCACGCGGGGGGAGCGGGAAACCTTTCGGGGCCCCCCCGAAAAAAAAAAAAAAAAAAAAAGAAACAAGGACTATCTGTGAAATACTTGAGGAGTATGGATGCGCGTGCGAGTCGCTCTGATGTTCAGTGGAGTTAGCGACGAACTTTTGTAAAACTTGGTTGTACGAGTGTTTGGGTCCGAGGTACGGACCATAGAATTATCTAATCTACCAGAATATCATCAAATTTCGACGGAGATGACAACGTCCAGGAGACTGTGGGAAGCTCACAACATCATCAAGAACGAGGGAAATGCCTTGGCAATTTCCAATGGTAAGCGCAAATGACGCAGAAATACGCAATCTCTCATTTTTCTTTGTTTTATATTTCATATTTCAGTAACTTCATAGCTTGGAAATAAGAGTAAAATCAATTTATCAGACTCCGTTTTCACGTAATTTTCTATCGGTAATATTCAAATCACAACGCTCCAATTTAAATTTTGTACTTATTATTATTATTAATTTTGCTATACTTGTTTTATATAATAAATTCATTTCTTTTACAATGCAATCTTTGCTTTCAGTAGGTAGCATTAGATATAGACCAATTCCTTCTCCTGATACAATTGTTTGTTGGGTTAATGATCAAATCATACCACGATCTGAGTGAATAGAGTCTTGAATGTGTTCTGCCAGAGCTAGACGTTGTTAAATACAAATTTAGATTTCAACATTGCGTTGAGGTCTTGGCGCCCATTAAAACAACATAGCTTAGGCAAAGGTAAACAGTTACATTTCTCACCCAACAGTTAGGAGCTAGCAAAACGTTTCATTTGTCGCCGACAACTTGGGGCTGAAAACCTAATAACATTTGTGGAAGGAGAAGGGTATATATTTCTGTGCCTGTATTTTGGGGGTTATTTGTCTGTATCAGTGTATATCATTATGGGGGATGAGAAAGAAAGACAGATGAGGTTACGTAGTGGTCATCAACGGGAGAGTGATGATACGAGCAGTATGTCGAGTGATGGTAGTACCGGGGTAGCGGAGGTAAATCCCGATACTGAAACAGGGAGTGTAGGCGGCCAACCAGAATTAAAAACTTTACTTCTCGAGTTTATGTATCAGAACAAAGTTAGTAGTGATGCCTTAAATGCAAAGTTAGAACAGAATAACGCTAAACTAGAACAAAACAGTAGGGAAAATAAAGAGAGTAATAGGGAATTGAGCGATAGTTTAAACGCCAGATTAGAACAAAACAGTAAGGAAAATAGAGAGAGTACTGAAACTTTAAACGCTAAATTAGAACAAAACAGTAGGGAAAATAAAGAAAGTACAAAAGCTTTAAATGCAAAATTAGAACAGAATAATGCAAAATTAGATAAGAACAACAAGGAAATTAGTGTGAAAATGGAGCAGATTAGAGGAGAAATCAGAGGAGTAATGGAAGAGAAGGTTAAAGAGATCATTGCAGATGTAGACAAGAAATTAGGAAAAGTACAGGAGGAGTTAGAAATTAGAATCAGTACACAGGCTGAAAATTTAAAAGAACTAGTGCAACTGGAAACACAGCAGGTCAAAAAGCAATTGGGGGGAGAAATTGACAAAATTCAGGTAGCAACTAAAGAGGTTAAGGAACAGCTGGGGGGTAGAATTGAGAAAGTCCACTCGCAAATAGTTGCAGAAGTAAATGATTTAAGAGAGAGTAATAGAGAGAGCATTAGCAAGATTGAGGAGAAACAAGCAAAGCTATATGATAAAGTAGAAGAATCAGAAGGAAACATTAAATTAACAGTAAACAGTATTGAGAGGAAGGCTGAGGAGAAAATCGCAGAATTAGAATTAAAATTAAAAGCTAGGATCAGGCAAGAAAATAGTCAGAATAGGCCAGTTTTTGTGAATAGCACACACAGGGAGGTAGAACTGGGTAAGTTCAGCAATCGACAGGGGTGCCCAATGGAGTTCATGAACACTATAGAAAATAAATTCGGGGAGAGGTTGGAAAATGGTAGTATTGAGTGGTGCCAGGTAGTTGAAATTTTAGAACAAGTATTTGTGGGGGAAACGAGGAATTGGTTTGCTGTCTACAGAGACAAGTTTACTGATATTAATGATTTTAAAATGAAATTCTGTGAAAAGTTCTGGAATGAGGTTATTCAGTCGCAGCATCGTGAGGGAGTAGTGTGTGGTAAATATAACCCTAAAGGAAGCTCCACCATGACCGAATACTTTTTAGGGCAGGTATTAGTGTGTAAATATCTGGATGGCTTGAAGGAGGAAAGTGATGTGGTAAGGTTGCTACTTAGGCACTTTCCCTATAGGATCAAGGAGGCTGCTTGTATCCAGAATGTAAAGACAATATCACAAGTAGAAAATTTGTTAAGCACATTTGATGCACTAGGGAGAGGGGGTTATGAGGACAATTTCAATCGGAACCAGGGTAATAATAATAATAGACCTAATGAAGCCAGGCATCAAGAAGTTCAAGGGAACGGTGGCGAAGGGGCCAACGCTCAAAATAGAAATAATAATAATCAGCTATATCAGAACAGAGGAAATGGCTATGGTAATCAGTATCAAGGGAGGAACAATGATTTCAGGGGAAATCAAGGGAGGAACAATGATTACAGGGGAAATCAAGGGAGAAATTATAATGACAATAATTACAACCAGAATAGGGGTCAAGGAAGAGGACAGCCTAGTGGTAGTAATATACAGCCAAACAATGACAACACAGCCCAGAACAACCAGACCAGTTTAGTAGTTAGTAGTACTACGGCCAGCTGTAGCGGTTCTTTAAACGCGAACCAGGCTGCGAAGTAAGGTCAGAATCTCAGTCTGTAGCATGCCCTGTCCATACAATTATACAGGAACCCTATGACCTAAATGTAAGAAATGAATTATTACATGAACTAAATGATGAAGGTATTATTCAGGAAGTGGTTAGTAAGAGCCCCATAGTTAAATTTAACGTGTCCGAGGCGTACACAGATGTTTTAATTGATAGTGGTTGTATGAAGAGTTGCATAAGTAGTGCATTTTATGATAAAATGAAAGGAACTGGAGTAAATTTTGAGGAGATGCCAATTAAAAGCACTTTTGTTATCACAGCTGTTGGGAAGAGGTCTAAAGTAATTTCTAAGCAAGTTTTAGTAGACATTAAAATTAATAATCATGTAGAGAAGCAGATTTGCCTTGTAATTCCAAATTTAGTATTCAGTGTTATCTTGGGTTCAGAGTGGCTAAGTAGAGTGTCTGGTAACTTATGTTATGATGTAGGGAGTTTGAAATTTAAATGGGGAGATTCTGAAGTAGAAGTAGCGTTCAATGACCATATTCAGAGGAGTAGTATTGTAGGTGTGATTTGTACTTTAAATGAGATATCGCCAGCCGTAGAGCGGGGTTCTCCATGTTTTGTGGGCAGTGTGATTACGAACGGAAGTCTAGAGGACTCGTTATGTGAGGCTGCATTTCAGGGAAATATAGAGGATGAACAGTGTGTTCGGCTCTATGATGTGTTATGGTGTAATAGGAGAGTTTTTGAGGATCGCATTGGTATGGCCAATTGCTATACACATTCATTGAACGTTATTGATAGGTCAGTATTCACAGGACATAGATATCCTGTACCTTTCGCTTATCAAAGTGCAGTTGAGGCACAAATTAACCAGATGCTTGAAGATGGGATTATTGAGCACTCGAACAGTCATCATCATCTTGAGCAGTTTCCAACCGCTGGTCGGGTCTGCCTCACTCGAACAGTCCATATGTTAATTCTTTGATCACGGTACCCAAGACCGACGGCACTGTTCGTATTTGTTTAGACGCTCGTTTGGTTAACAGTAGAATTAGTTCAGATCAGCTGAAATCTATGTCAATAGAGGAATTAATGCAAACATTTGAGGGGAAGAAGTATTTCACTTGTGTAGATTTGAGTTCCAGTTTTTGGCAAGTGCCACTTATGTACGAAGATAGACCATTTACAGCTTTTAGTCATAAATATAACCTTTATCAATTTTGTAGAACACCTTATGGGTTAAAGAGTAGTTCAGCAGCTTTAATTAGGGCTTTTAACATCGCATTAGGGGATGACACAGGAGAGTTTGTAACCATTTACATAGATGATATGGTAATTAGTTCACGCAGTTTTGAGGAGCATCTACGTCATTTAAATATAGTTTTTCAGAAGTTAGATCAGGCAGGGTTCACTTTGAAGCTGTCTAAGTCGTCATTCTGTCAGTCAGAAGTGACATTTTTAGGTCATAGAGTGTCGAGTAGAGGTGTGACACCAGAAGAAAGTAGGGTTAATACGATACTTAACGCAGAGGTGCCACAGAATGTTAAACAGTTAAAAACTTACCTGGGAATTTGCAACTTTTTCAGGAGGTTCGTTCTTAAATACTCAGGGTTGGTAGAACCATTCAGGGAATTGCTTAAAAGTGGGACTCGGTGGAGATGGGAGTCCAAGCATGATCAGGCTTTTAGAGCGCTGAAGGAAGGTTTTGAGAAAGCTGTAGTGCTGAAATATCCGTTAAAAGATAAGGAATATGTGGTTATGACAGATGCTTCACATATAGGCATTGCTGGAGTATTATGTCAGAAAGATGATGAGGGTAATCTGTGCATTGTAACTTTAGCCTCGCGAGGACTGACTGCAGCAGAGAAAAGATACACGATTACTGAGTTAGAGCTTTTAGGTATTGTTTTCAGTTTAGGGAAATTTAGAATGTATTTAGTAGGGGGGAAATTTGAGATCCACACAGATCACCATGCATTACTGTATATGAGGACTTGTAAACTCAGTTCTAACAGAGTTAGTAGGTGGATTCTTGCTCTGCAGGAATACGAATTCACAGTAAAATATATTAAAGGTAAAGATAACATTCTTGCAGACATGCTATCGAGGGACACTAATTTATGTAGGGATTATCCTGTGGTTAAAGCAGAGGACGGTATTTTAATATGTGCATGTGTGGACAGTAGCAACAGGGCATCGTTACAGACACTGAGAAATATGCTAGGTAGAGCAACGTGATGGCGTTCATTTAAAGGGAGCCACGTGCTAGGTTGGAAGCAGGTGACGCAGTAACATTTATAGTTTCCAAACGTATTGGCAAAACAGCATATGTGCTGGAGAATAGTGAGGGAAACAGATTATACGGGACGTATAATATACATCGTCTACGAAAATATGTGTCATAAAGTGAGAGTGTTTAGCTGGCGAGCCAGCCTATCAAATGAGTAAGTGTGGTATTGGGTGCGTGGGAGGATCTGGTCTTAAGGCAGGCGTATCAGAAGTCACACAGGGGGGTAGTATGTAAGTAAATGAGAGTTTTTAAGGTACAGGGAAATATGACGGGATTGTCGGATGCTGTTGAGCACTAAATTGTCTCGATGCACCAAGGCCATTTTGGCAGCGCTGATGGGTTCCCATTTATCTCCAAGAGATGGGGGAGCGCTTGAATAGGGCTTGTTAGCTTAAGGCGTCCACGAGATAAAAGATGGGCCATCAGAATGCGAGACAGTCCTTCATGAAACTCATACATATCAGCACACGTGATTTCTGTTTACGGCCTCGCCATGTAAGATTTGTAAGTGTGTAATTTAAGATAATTTGTACAATGGTATTATTTGTGTGAGGAGAAATGGTCTGTGTTGAGAACTAGTATTAAGTAGAATATGGTTAACGGGAACTTAACAAGACAGGGCGATTACGGCACAGAAATATTTGGTGTTATATGTAATGCGCATTTACTGTTTTTTTTTTCAGAAGTCAATATTAATTTAATCTACTTTAAAGAGAGATTAAGTATTATGGTCACGAGGCGCTGCCACAAGAGTGTGATCGTGTGCTCAGTGATAAGTGGAATTAAATGTCACCATAAGGAGGGGACCTCCAGTGAAATTAGGAAGTTCTATGGTGATATAAATATATCAGAACACCTTCAATGCGTGTGATATGACATCATAAATACATAGTGCTCACACATTAATTATGTCTATTTCTCCAACATAGAGAAATTTGAGAGGCGGAAATATCCGTGGGACACTATTCCATATGTAAAACATTGGACTGGTTGCAAAGTGCAATCCATAGTGACAACAAACTTTGACGCAAAGTGCGTGAAGAAAAATTATGAGTGTATATATCTGTAATTTAGGGTGATTTCATTTATGTAATATGTATTTTGGATGGGGTTTATTAACGTGTCTGGGATAATCGGATAATGGACCGTCGTCACGGTAAATCATCCGATGATCCGAGGCGAATATGTAACGTGTTTTTCGAGGGGTTTTATGCAACTGGCATAAGTCAGTAGGAAGCCATTCTATATTTATTTACGCGGCAAATTGTTCAGCCAAGAGAATTTTTCATGTTAATTTATTATTATTATTATTATTAATTTATTATAATTATTATTTAGGTATTTTCGGAGCATTTTATAAAAATTATTAGCATTCAGATAGGTTTTCTATGTCTTAGAAAACGCTATCCAGCAAATTATTACGAACGACGATATCATAGAAAATTATCTGATTACGGAATTTTACGGAGTTTTCGTCAGTTAGGGTATATCGAGAGACGTGACTCACTGGGATTTCAAGTACACGCTTAATCTTGTCGAGAAGCATGACGCAATCTTGGGTCGTAAGGTCTAGAAAAGACGAATTGTTGGAACGGAACCCTCCCGCCGAGTGTAATGACCCGGAGGAGGAGAAGATCGCGTGGTGGGTCAGCCAATCAGGGGAGACGACGTAAGCTAGTTGGGACTGAAGAGTGGGGAGCCGGCGTGTGGTTATATCGTTCGACGCGCCGTGAAACAAGGACTATCTGTGAAATACTTGAGGAGTATGGATGCGCGTGCGAGTCGCTCCGATGTTCAGTGGAGTTAGCGACGAACTTTTGTAAAACTTGGTTGTACGAGTGTTTGGGTCGGAGGTACGGACCATAGAATTATCTAATCTACCAGAATATCATCAAATTTCGACGGAGATGACGACGTCCAGGAGACTGTGGGAAGCTCACAACATCATCAAGAACGAGGGAAATGCCTTGGCAATTTCCAATGGTAAGCGCAAATGACGCAGAAATACGCAATCTCTCATTTTTCTTTGTTTTATATTTCATATTTCAGTAACTTCATAGCTTGGAAATAAGAGTAAAATCAATTTATCAGACTCCGTTTTCACGTAATTTTCTATCGGTAATATTCAAATCACAACGCTCCAATTTAAATTTTGTACTTATTATTATTATTAATTTTGCTATACTTGTTTTATATAATAAATTCATTTCTTTTACAATGCAATCTTTGCTTTCAGTAGGTAGCATTAGATATAGACCAATTCCTTCTCCTGATACAATTGTTTGTTGGGTTAATGATCAAATCATACCACGATCTGAGTGAATAGAGTCTTGAATGTGTTCTGCCAGAGCTAGACGTTGTTAAATACAAATTTAGATTTCAACATTGCGTTGAGGTCTTGGCGCCCATTAAAACAACATAGCTTAGGCAAAGGTAAACAGTTACATTTCTCACCCAACAGTTAGGAGCTAGCAAAACGTTTCATTATTACCGGCCGCCACTGGTACATACTGACTGCATAAGATGATTAATTATTAAAGAAAGTTTTCCAGTAGGTCAACACAAACTACCGTATTTGCTAGCATATATCTCGCCCCCGCGTATATCTCGCACCCCATTTTTAAATTGGAAATTGCAGGAAATAGTATTCCTCGCATTAATTTATGACGCCGTCATAAAGATGATCGTAGTAATTTTAAAACACTTCTTGCCCGCAATGTAATTGTTCGTTTTTGTGGCGGTGCTTTCCTTCCTTCCACGGTGTTTGTTGTCAGTCTGTTGCATTGTCGACAAGTAAGCAGCATTGTCTTCCGTTCCATTTTTGTTTCTTAAGTGTGATTGTTTTCTTGTGGAAATCGATCTTTTAGTTCTGTAAAAACACGGAAGTTATAGCTTGCCACGGTGGGTGAGTGGATAGCGTGTCGGTCTACTAACCCCAAGATTGCAGGTTCGCCCCTGACCGTGGTAAGTGATTTTTGAAAGGCGGCAAAAATACGATACGCATGTCATACGATGTTGGCATGTCAAAGAACCCATTTGAATTCAGTAGGCCGAGTTCATAATGGCAAAATTAATCTCGGGAGTTTCCGCCAACACAAAGTTCCTCATTTTTCTACTAGAAAGCGCTATTGTGTTCAAGGAGATTAGATATCTAACATCTAACCTCCTTGACTTTCATAGTCAAGGAACTACGAAATTCGACATGCAAGCTACCCTCTGGGTGTCAAATAGCAAAGCTTGCACCAGGCAACATGGTGCTCCACACGCTAATAATAAGTAATTGTTAGGTTACAACACTTCGAAATCTGGTATTGTTAGCCATGATAAGCTGACGACAGAAGACAAAATAAAGAAGGCCGTCTGTTGAACTCCATACGATATTATTATTATACGGAAGTTATACGGCTGGATTTAAACTCAAAGTGATCAAATACGCAGACGACGATGGTACTAGAGCTACTGGTCGAGAATTCATTGTGAATGAATATGATATTCGCTATTGGCGTCAACAAAAAGACACGCTAGAAACCAATAATCAAACACATACGGTGTTTTCAAATGTGGCGACGCAGTAAAACAGCTATACGGGGTGTGATCGTCAGCTGTTTTGTTGGTGCTCCACACGCTAATAATAAGTAATTGTTAGGTTACAACACTTCGAAATCTGGTATTGTTAGCCATGATAAGCTGACGACAGAAGACAAAATAAAGAAGGCCGTCTGTTGAACTCTTGCATGATTTGGCGTTCCACACGCTAAATAAGAAATCGTGCGGTTAGAACACGTTGAGATCTGGTATTGTTAGTCATGATAAGCTGACATGAAGACAAAATAAAGAACCCCGTCCGTTGAACTCTTGCATGATTGGATGTAGGGGTATGGGTTATGGTGTTGACAGACATTACTTCTTGGAGACTAGCATCGCAAAAGCATTGGAGGGTAGTTAGGATGATCCACGTGAGAGTAGCTCGGAGATTGGCAGCAGCAACGGAAATTGACAATTCCAATCGTCTTGTTTCAATAATGCAAATTTTATGCTTTTTCGGGAATAAGATATTTCCCTCACAAATCCCTGCATATATCTCGCACCGAAGATTTTCACACTTATTTTCGGTCAGAAAAGTGTGAGTTATATGCGAGCAAATATGGTACAATAGGTGGGAAAACAAGCATTTTTAGGTCCTATGAAATTCATATATTTAAACCCACAAAGTGTGAAGCATATACCAGTTGAATCAGCTGCCCCAAATAATATTGTTTTATGCAGCCCAACTAGCATTGTTATAAAGAAGGTCGATATTTCTCTGCTTGCATCCCGTATGGTACTAAAGCATTGCAAGCATATCCTGCAAACGATATTGAACACTATTATTTTCCCCTGATGTGACTACAGACTCATATGAGGGAAAAATAATAGTATTGAGTAGGCTATCGTTTGCGGGCTTGCAATGCATGAGTACCATACGGGATGCAAGCAGATAAATATAGACCTTCCTGATAACACTCGTTAGTTGGGCTGCATAAAACAATATTATCAGGGGCAGCTGATTCACCTGGTATATATCCTGTAATTGGTTCAATGAATGTCCCTAGTTATACAAAGAAAATTCCGTATTGACATGTTCTCTCCACTCTGGACGAGAAGAAACCCAACATATTAAACTATTAAATTAAAATTTATATACAATATTTTTGCAAGTCTTTTTAAAGTTTACTGAAGAAAAGAAGTTTAGTCATTATTTTATATTTGTTTTCTTGTATTGTATAAAAAATGTCTGCATATGTTCTTTTCTTTCATTTCAAGCCCACATTGGAGCACTATAATCAATCCATGTACTGTCAAGTCTTAGGAATATTAGTTACAAATTTGGCTTATGTTTCTTCTTCTTCTCCAAGAACTGTTTAATTCTGTCTGACCTGGCGTTCATCGTTCTTTATGGAATATTGATTGCGTGTAGAAGTTTTTAGACTTATAAGTCTCACGTCTTTGTTTCTCAGGATCCTCTTCTCTTCCCGGTGTTCAATTTCTTGCATTGTTAAGCCTAACCTTCGGCGGGCGGAACCATATATATATGTACTGTTCAAATATTGCGCTGCAGAGGTCAATGAAGTACATGAAAGTCCTCATAGATGGCGAGAGCTGTTTATTTCAACCTTACTCGTGTAGAGAATCCCCTCATCATATTCTTTTCCTGGTAGTGACAGTTGATAATTACGCATATTGCATGACGCAGTATTTTTGTGCCGTGGTATTTGACGTATTTGGGCAGTTTGTGGAAATAAAGGCATCAGAAAAACGAGTTAGTGATGTTGAGATACTGTCAATACTTGATTATTCAGATGAAGATTTGTCAGATTTTAGTTATAATGACTCTGATATGGAAAATTCTTCCTATAGCTCATCTGAGAGCAAGAACTACTTAACCGACACAGCTGGTGAGCAAGCAGATAACTGGACAGATGTGAGTAATAGGAATCGTGGACCCTCAAATACCATCCCCATACAGAAAAGGCTTTTGATAACGTTGATTGGACTAAATTGTTTGACATTTTGAAATCGATTGGAATAAAGTACAGGGATAGGAGGGTGATATACATTCTATACAGAAACCAGACAGCAGTCATTCGAGTTGAAGGACATGAGAGAGAAGCTGGTATTCAGAAAGGTGTAAGGCAAGGCTGCAACTTATCACCCATACTTTTCAATCTTTACATTGAACAAGCAATGAAGGAAATTAGAGAAAAATGTCAAGTGGGAGTGAAGATTCAAGGAGAAATAATTTCAACTCTGAGATTTGCTGATGACATAGTCATCTTGGCCGACAAGCCTGGGGATTTGAATGAGTTTTTGAATGGTATGGACTCCGTCTTACAGAAAGAATTCATGATGAAAATTAATAAATGTAAAACAAAAATACTGGAATGCAGCCGAAATAAATCAGAAACCTCTATGGAGATCAAATTGACAGGTGAAAAGCTGAAGGAAGTAGAAGACTTCTGTTACTTAGGAAGTAGAATAACCAGTGATGGACGAAGCAAAGAGGATATAAAAAGTAGGTTGGCTCAGGCAAAGAAAGCTTTTCTACAAAAAAGGAATCTGCTGACATCGAATATAGATTTAGGTATTAGGAAGTTATTTTTGAAAGCCTTTGTCTGGAGCGTGGCGCTCTATGGAAGTGAAACTTGGACTATTGGTGCAGCAGAAAAGAGGAGAATAGAAGCATTTGAAATGTGGTGTTACAGGAGAATGATGAAGATCAGATGGGTAGATAGGGTTACAAACATAGAGGTATTAAGACGAGTGGGAGAGGAGAGATGTTTCTGGCGACTGCTAATGAAGAGAAGAGATAGATTGGTAGGACACATACTAAGACACCCAGGAATAGCAAGCTTAGTTATGGAAGGAAGGGTCGAGGACAAGAACTGTAGGGGTAGACCAAGGTTAGAATATGTTAAACAGATTGCCTCAGATGTAGGGTGTGGTAGTTATGTAGAGATGAAACGATTAGCTCAGGACAGGGAGGCATGGAGAGCTGCATCAAACCAGTAAAAAGACTGAAGACTCAAACAACAACAGAACATTGATCAAGGGCCAATATTACCAGCAAGTTTTGATGTACAGTATATACACACCCTGTATATTTCTTTTATTTGCTTTTTGATGATGAAGTAACTGAAGATATTCTTTATGAAATTAATTATACGGAGACAAACGAAAAGTGTTTCAAAGTGTACCACACGCAACAAGAGTTTTGAGTAATCTGTTTCATAATAACTGCAATTTAGAGTGATATTTCTAAAGGTTGTGTATAATATAGTTTTATTTCATAAATCATGTATTTAGGTATAATTCAATTTATCATTTCTTTTTTACCAAGACACTAAAACTCATTCAAAGTATTTCCTTGTACATACATTTCCTAACAGCGAGCAGTGAAATACCGACCGTGCTAAGGCTGTTCCGGACTGAACAGACAGGGGGTTCGAATCCCACTGTTGGCCATACTTTAATTACGTTTCCTTGGTTTCCAATTTTCAACCCCGGCAAATGCCAGGACGATACCATCTGAGGAGCACGATTGCTTCCTTTTAACTCCTTGTTCAGTTTCACTTATTTTCATGTATCTCTTCTTTCATTACCTAATCTTTGAGGTCTGTGTCAGGAAGGGTATCCAGCCGTAAAAACCATACACCGCGTAAATAGTCATCGCATTCCAACCCTGAACCCGTAGAAATGGAATAGTAAGGAATAGACATACAGTGAGCAGCATAATATGAGATCGTAAAGTGCAGTGTCCCTTGTGCCGTTCTTCAATTGTCAAACAGACACTCCAAATGTTGTATTGTCTTCAAACCTCTTCAACGATAGGTTTCCGATCCGAGAAAAGGTATGTACCGTAGATATTTTAAACCATATTGGCATGATTTTAGTAACATTTGAACAATTTGTATGGATTTCTTGTTTTACAAAATTCTGTGCCGCATAAAGCCATATACTACTGCCGCCCGCGAAGGATTAATTAATCTAGATCATCTAGGACTTCTTTGAATCAATGATTTTGGTTTTACTTTTCTAAAAGTATTGGAATAGCTGTTTGAGTAACATGGTCTCTGGTAATCGTGATATGTGACAGAAAAAAACAACTCTCCTTTTCCTCCTTGTATCTATTATTGACTCAGTTTCCAGGTATACAATTTCATTAGGTAGTAATCACCATTGGCCATCTACTTAGTGTCTTTTGTTTAAAATTGTTCTGAGAATTTGTCTATCTATCTTCTGTAATTTATCTGTAGTTGGTTTTGTGTTCAGATTGAATAGGGTTTCACTGGCATAGGTTGCTTCAGATTTAATAACGGATTTGTAGTGTTTAAATTTTGCATTTATCGAGAGAGATTTCTTCTTGTAGGTTGGCCAAGTGATACGTTGTGCTTGTTTCAATTTAATTATTCTATTTTCAAATGATACTTTCTCGTTTAAGTTCCGAGTTATAGTCTCCCCAAGATATTTGAATATATTGACAATCTTAATTTGTTTGTTATTAGTGTGATAGTTGGTGTTTCTGCAGTAACTTGAAGGATGGCATCATTTCTGTAATTACAAATGAGATTTGTAGACCAACTCTTGCTGCTATTTGTTCTAATTCTTCAATTTGTAATGTTGCCTCTTCTACACTACTTGCCAGCAGCGCAAGGTCATCTGCAAATGCTACACAATTGAGTGCACTTTTTTTGCCAATCTTGATGTTTGGTCGGCATTTCTTAGACCAATCTTGCATGATGTTTTCCAATACCTAATTAAATAGTAATGGCGAGCGACCGTCCCCCTGTCGAAGTCCAGTCCTGATTTCAAATGATTCAGACAACTTACCTCTGATTTAACTTTTGATTTAGTGTTCTTAAGGGTAACACCAACGAGATTGATAAGTTTCTGATGTAATCCAAATTCTTTAAGAATTTTAAGTAAAGACTCATGATAGATACTGTCATACGCTTTCTTGAAGTCAACAAAAGTGATAACAAAAAGTTTTGTTTCTCATTTTTTGATGTTTCATAATCCACTTAAGACTGGTGATTTGGTCGGGACAATTTCTTCCAGGTCGAAATCCCCACTGATATTCTCTAAGTTCTCGGTCAAGTTGTTCCTGAATTCTTGTGAGGATGATTCTAGACAGGATCTTATATGTGATATCAATTAAAGAAATACCCTGGTAATTATTTGGATCCAGTCTATCACTCTCTTTGTGTTTTGGATGAATTATAGCTGTGTTCCATTCTTCAGGCAGTTTTTCAGAATTCTAGATGTCTATGATGTGTTTGTGTAGGTTATGAAGTGTTTGGTTATTTGCATTTTTCCACAGCCCTGCAACCACCTGATTTTCTCCAGCTGCTTTGTAGTTCTTGAGCCAATCAATTGCTTGGAGTACCTCGTAGAAATCCGGTGGTATGACCTTGAAGTAATCTGCTAGAATTTTGGCATTCTCCTGATTGGTGTGTGCTAGTTGTCCTTGTTTATTTCTCATCATGGGTGTGGGTGGAATATACTTTGATTGATACAGTTTAAATGTCCTGAAATAGTCTCTTGTCTTATGTTGTTTGAATGGTTCCTCTATGATGTTTAGACATTCTTGTTGATGGTCCCTTTTGATTCTTCTGAGTTCTATGGCCGTTTGTCATCTAGGAATAGTTAGTTCTTCTCGAGATTGTGCGGTTTTCTTTTGTTGGTCATTTAGCCATGCTTTGTCCCGTTTCTGTATTGCCATATTGCATTCCTCATTCCACCAGGCGTGTTTCTTTCACCTTTTAATAGGAGCAATTCTTCGGCAATGCCTTTCAGTTTATCAATAATCGTTTTCAGTTTGTCGCTTACAAGTGTTTTGGATTTCTCTGAATACACTGCATTATTTATTAAGTAGCTGGGGTCATATTTCCTCCTCCTAGTGGATTTCGATGGTTTACGTTTCTTTCTTGGGGGTAACTTGATTTGTATCTTTAAAATATAGTGATCAGAATCCATGTCCACCCCATGAAGGACTTTGACATTATAGATTTCTCTAGGATATATTTTATCCATTGCTACATGGTCAATCTGAAATTCGCCTATTTTAACATTAGGGCATTTCCAGATCATTAACTTGTGTGTTTTTCTCTTAAATCTTGTGGTTTCAAGAATATGCAAAGTTCAATTAATCTTTGACCATTTTTGTTTGTCAATTTATGCACTGGCCATTTACCTACCACTGTGCGATATTTTCTTTCTTGTCCAATTTTTGCGTTGAAGTCTCGAAGCATGATTTTAACATGGTTGTCAGGCATATTTGACATCAGTTGGTCCAGCTCCTCCAAAATATTTCAGTTTCTTCCTTATTTGTCCTGTTTTTGTCATTTGTTGGTGCATGGGCATTAATCAATGTATATATTTTGTTCTTTACTTTAATCATTAAGGTAGCAGTTCTTAGTGAGTTTGAGGAGAAGTCCTCCACTGAATCTAATATGCTGGTATGGACCAGGAATCCCATTCCAAATTGGGGATATTCTTCATTACTCTCCTTCCTGGAGGTCCTTTGTAAAGACGATAACCCCCAGATTCAAACGGGTCCTGATCTGTGTTCCGAAGTTCTTGAAGGCTGTGATTAGAATCCTGTGTTGATCCATGATATCAGTTAAATGTTTCAACTTTCCAACTTTCATTATTGAGTTAATGTTTAATGTTGCAAAGAAAGAGATTTTTCCTGGTTTACTGAATTTGAGTCTGTGAAGAGAAGAGGATTCCCAAGAGGACACATGAAATGCACATGCAGAAGAAACAACAAAGGGGAAGTGTACAGTGCTATTGGGCAATTGCAGCGACGGGTGCTGTGCGGTGGCGCTCTTAGGAAGCAGGGATCGCGTAGTACTCTTTGGATTATGGATCTCGTTGTCAAACAAGCTATAGTGTTCATGATGAAATGTTGTATAGAGTAGTGATCAAGTAAACCATAGTTTCCAAATAAATACAGTTGATTTCTTAAGTATCTGTAATTAAATCTTCTTTATCCCTACACATGACGAAAGAGGAGAGGCAAATTCTAGCGAATCTGAGAAGAAGGGCCAAAGAATAAAGAGAGAAAGGACACTCAGTTAAATTGGGTTTTCAAAATATACAAATCAATGGAACTTGGGAACACGTCAATGTAGATGGGACAAAAAATGGACAATTGAGCTCAACAACACACCCCAACAACGAAAGTCACTAAACGGAGACAAAGGAGAAATGTATTTAGCTACATTAAATGTCAGGACAATGAGAACACCAGAAAATGAAATCGAATTAGACAACGCCCTTGAGGAGATTAAATTTAGCATAATAGGGTTATGTGAAGTTAGAAGATTAGTTAGTTATTGTTGTTTTAAGGGGCGGAACTACGAGGTCATCTGCCCCAAAGTTAGAAGATTAGGGGAAGCTATAATCGAAAAACAAAATGGCAACCTCTTATGCTATATTGGACAGACAAAAGGACCAAAGGGAGTAGGGTTTTTAATCAACAAAACATTCAAGCAATATCTTCAAGAATTCATTGGAGTAAACGAAAGAATAGCAGTAATTAAGCTTAAAGTAACCTCTGAGACAATCACTATAATACAGGTCTACGCACCCACGAAAGCTTGCTCAGACGAAGAGATAAATGATTTCTACGACAGCCTAGAATCAGCGGTACTACAATACAAAACGATAGTTCGTAATTGGGGACTTCAATAGCAAAATTGGATGGAAGTGCTCTGAGGAAGAAGAATCGCTAGGGCAATATGGTTACGGATCAAGAAATAAGAGAGGAGATAGGCTTATTCAATTCACCCAAGAAAATAAGATGTACATACTAAACACGTATTTTAGGAAGAATCCTTCAGCAAGATGGACATGGAGATCCCCAGATGGAAAAACAAAGAACGAAATCGATTTCATATTGAGTGATAGCAAGGATCTTATTTCGGATATACAGACCATAAACGGACTGAAGATTGATTCAGACCACAGGATGGTACGTGCCAAACTCAAACTCACCGGAAGAAACAAAAGAAGACCTTTCAGAAAACCTAACAAACCAAATGCAATTAAAATAAATAACGACACTTATAAATCTACACTGCAGAACACAATCCTCAATGACAACATTGAGTCGATGATGGAAGTACAGAAGATGTATGACTCAATACAAACAAGCATCCTTCAATCTGCAAAAGTTGCCTCCGCTAATGAAACAGGGATCAGAAACAGGCACAAACTAAGTGAAGAAACCATTAGGTTGATAGAACAATGGGAGAAACTAAAACAGGCAGCTCTGGAATCCGAGAGTCTAAAACCAAAATATATCGAAATGAACAAACTAACCAAGAGAGAAATAAGAAAAGATTTCAGAGAGTACAATCTTCACCTGACGAGAAGCATAATAGAAGATTCGAATCAATTAGAAAGGTGAAAAGAGAATTGTGGAAAAATTCTGGATGACTGGCATGAAAAAAAGGAACCGGAGAAAGAACAGCTGGAAAATCAGAAATAATCGCAGCAGCCACAAATTTCTACAAATCTCTATACAAAAGAGACAAGGCATTACATTACGAATACATAAAGAACATAAACTCTGAAGAAGAAGTAGTACTTATCATGCAGGAAGAGGTTGAGGAGATGACCTCAAAAATAACAAGACACCAGGAGACGAAGGGATAATCAACGAGTGTTTAAAGTGGGGAAAACCACATCTAATAGCTTCGTTAACCAGACTATTCAACAAGATAATAGATACAGAAAACATACCTAACCAGTGGCTAATAAGTACGATAATATTATTGTACAAGAAGGGAGCACGTGATGATCTAGACAATTACAGACCAATAACTCTGGTTTCAAACATATATAAAATGTTTATGAAAATCCTAATGAATAGACTTACTAAAGTAATGGATGAAAATCAACCCCCAGAACAAGCAGGCTTCCGGAAAAGCTACAACACAATGGACCACCTCCAAGCAGTAAACCAGGTGATTGAGAAAACACTTGAATTCAACATCAGAGTATATGTTGCATTCGTGGACTATAAAAAGGCATTCGACTTGGTAGAGTACATCAACGTCTTGGAGGCATTGAAAGTAATAGGTGTCAACTCGAAATACATTCTAATTATTGGTCGAACGTACTTGGAAAGCTACGCCAAGGTTAGAACGGAAGTTGAAGGAGAACTCTTCAGAATAGAGAAAGGGGTCAAACAAGGTGATCCCATATCGCCCAAACTTTTCACCTGTGTCCTCGAAATTTTTCAGAAAACTTAACTGGGGAAACAGGAACTTCGGAGTTAACATTAACGGAAGACGTCTATCTAACCTCCGCTTTGCAGATGACATTGTGCTATTTGCGAGAACAGCAAAGGAACTAAACACTATGCTAGATGAACTCCATTACACGAGCGAAGAAGTAGGACTGCAATGAACCCCAGAAAAAACAAAATAATTACAAATTCCGAAGAGTTACCAATCCTAGTGAATGCCACACCTATGGAATATTGCAGAGAGTATATATATTTAGGCCAAGCAATAAGTATGACACAAACAAGCGACCGAGAAATCAAAAGGAGAATTGGATTGACGTGGGGAAAATTCTGGAGCCTAAGCTTCATCCTTATGGACAAATCATTGAGCCCTAAATTAAGATTCGATGTACTTCAAAGCTGTGTCATCCCAGTGTTAATCTATGGATGCCAAACTTGGTCATTTAGTATATGTCAGACAAGACTTCTCCAGATCTGTCAACAGAAAATGGAAAGGTGAATCCTAGGTGTTAAGCTAAGCAAACATGGATCTGAGTAAAAGAAGTGGGTTGGAGGACACAGCAACAAGAGCTCGGCAACTGAAATGGCGCTGGGGTGGACACATATCCAGAATGCACCAGGATAGATGGGCCTACTCCACGACTATGTGGGATCCAAGAGCTGGCAAGAGAAGCCGAGGACGCCCCCGTCGCAGATGGTCGGACGAATTTAGGTTCGAGGCAGGTGTTACGTGGACCAGAAATGCCAGGGATAGGAAGCTATGGAAGGAAATTCAGATCAGTGTAATAGTGTAACAATGTAAATACCGTACCGTAGTAAGGGTGTGTGTTAATTTATTTTTTATTAATGTGTGTCAATATGTATTTAGGAAAGACATCTCTCAAGAACTGGCTCCTCTTGGGAGACTACTTGAGCCACCCCTTACCACTCTGGTAGGAGGCCCTTGCCCATCAAAGGATCTACAGGCTTATCTTATCCCTACTGCAGTATTAAAAAGATTAACTGGAAGACCAAAGGATAGATGGCTGAAGGGAGTGGAGGAGTGTGTCGAAAAGAGAGGAAATGACTGGATCAGAGTGATGACGGAGAGGTGGTGGGAGGAGAGAACTAAGTGGAGAGGCCCATGTTCCAAACAGACCTGGCCTGGGGCTGGAAACTATGTATGATGATGATGTCTGTATCTGTCGTTTGTCTGTTGGGCTTTCAGGAGCTCCGACTTCCCATGATATTCCGCATGACACCCCACCGAATCCGAGTGGTGTCTTCGCTTGGGCCCAGAATGTTGGATGTCCAAGCTGGTGGGGTAATTTATTAGAAGACTCTCCATGTTAAGTTGATTGTCTGATCAGTGATCAATGTTCTGACCATGGTCAGGAGTTATAATTCCAAATGTGATCTGGAAAGGTGATTAATGAGATCTGGTATGATGAGAAATGAAATTGTGGAGTGTGTTTGGTCAGACATGTTGAAGTCAAGGTTGTTGACGTTTGGTCCGCGAGAGCTATTTTATAATAATTATGTATCATATGTACGTAATTGTGTTTATTCTAAGTCACAGTCTATCCTAGTATAGGATTGATTAATTACAATTAATTTTTAGGATATCAAGTTTTTAATCAGTGGAGTTCAGTGGTTGAGGAACCACGGTGGACAGACAGAGTAAAGTGGAGGGGTGTCACATTTGCTCCGACCCGGCCCAAGCTGGAAAAAGGAAATTGATGATGATGGTTTAAGTTTTTAATCAATACCTTACATGTTAGGTGTTAAGACTTTCAAACTACCGGTACTTTATTTCAAGTTTTGTATTTTGGGTATTGGCCACAAGGATTAAAGATTGTTTGAGCACTGAGTAGAACGTCAGTTTTGGAGTACAAGAAGTCAAGTCCACACTTTCAAATATGAACTCTGAAGTATCAAGTGGTGTAACTTTTTACCAGCCCTTCTTGGGCGACTGATTTAAAACTTCCCAAAATCATCCTCCTATTTTTGATCGGAAGTACTTCATCATATACCACACAATTGAAATGGCAGGGTCGTGGAGTGTTGGACACACATTTGGTCAACCTAACTGGTATCATTTGGGCGTTCAACTATTAGGTGTAATTCCCTATAAAGAAAACTAATTATAACCTTCAAAATATGTGTATTAATATCAACTTTAAACATATGGCGGGGACTCTCGTCGAACAGACTATGGTTTACTATCTTCTCTCCTCGGCAATGACGAAAACATGTGACCCAAAATGAATGTTGGAATATAAAGATGTTTGTTACTCACTCATCGACGATCTAGCAGATAATCTACGAGACATGCTCGATAGATCAGTTCTCCCCAGCATTTCTAAGATTTTCCACACGTGGTTTGAGGTTAGAGATGTTTACTGGTTTACATAGCCACATCTCTGCGAGAGAAATGAATGTGCTTCCGTACCCAACTTGAATTGTGCTAACAGAGATAACATCGTTGTGATATGTAGCCGTTTCGAGTACATTCACAAGCCATGCTTTCAACAAAACTGTTTCTCCAAATAGGCCTACGCCAAATTACGAGAACGCGACCTTTCCAATCAGACGCTACAATAGAAGTGAAGCCCCGCTATACACGAAAATCCCACCTCTCATCTTGTAAACACATGTTTTCCTCTTTCTCCGCCAGGGTCATGATACCCTCCAACCCATACAAAATACACCAATAATCTCGAACCCATGTATATTTCTTACAACTCGTGGCGCGAAACTCTTCTCTGACGTCAGAACCTTACACAATTTACACAAAGCTTTCTTCAAGACAAGGGAAGTTATTCTCGGCCCAATCTAAATTTGGCCTAGAGTTTCCTGCTGTTGCAACATCTTGTAGCTTACCTACACAATCCGCTGTCTTGTATACTGACATCTCCCATACAAATTAAATGAAATATTCCTGACTGAGTCCCCGAGATACACAAGATATATATACACTAAATAAAATGAAATCCTACAACCTAAATGATGATGATGAACAAGAAAAGAAATGGTATGAACAAATTACCCTAACCTGACTTCTCTTGCAGTCAACCAAATAAGGGTTTGGGAACATTGTGACCGGAACAGTCACAGTGGTAACTCCATCACAATGATTTGTTCTATTGTTCTTTATTTATTTATTATTACCGTATTATTATTATTAATCTTGATTGGTCACATTGGACCACTTGAGTCGTTCCACAATCACTTCTTCTTTGAAGGTAGTACTGCTTGGTTCTTGCGCTCTTTCCAGTACTTTTTCATTCTTTCAGATCGGGATTCTCTCAACTCATCTGAAATCTCCTAGGTTTTCTCTGTGTCATTTCTGCAGAAAATTTGTGAGTTTTAAGAATGGTGTTAATTTTATTTTTCTCGGCATCTGTTATCTTGAGTCCAACTGCTTTGAAATCTTGTTGGATTTCTTGGATTCATTTTCCTCCAGTTTTCTTTCATAGATTTCTCTTCACTATTGGGCATACAATTCTGTTTTCTGGAAACCGTAAGATGTGAAGAAAATATGAAATTCTTTTCTTCTTCATTTTGCTGGTGATTGGATCAATCTCACGATAGACAGTTTCATTTGGGAGAATCCTCCACACTCCCTCAACCTGATACTTTTTATTTATGCACGTTCTAATGATTCTTATTTGCTTTTTGAGGAGCTGATCAGTTCTTTGTTCATTTTAAATTCGGAACAGTGTTTCACAAGCATAAGTGGCTTCAGGGAGAGTTACAGTTTTATAATGTTGGATCTTAGTAGCTATTGATAGGCTTTTTTTATTTTATGTTGACCAGGTTAGAGATTGTGCCTTTTTCATTTAATTTGTTCTATTTATCCAAGTAACTTTTTTGTAATTTCTCCAAGACACTTAAATTGAGGAACTAGGTTAATTTTATGATCATTTATAGAGACTTTATTACTTTCTTTCTTTCTTTCTCTTTGGGGCCGATAACCTAGATGTTAGGCCCCTTAAAACAACAATTATCATCATCATCTTTCTTTCTTTCTTTCTTTACAATGAGAATATCACTTCTGTTGTGTCATTGTGAACAATGAAGTGGGGACGAGGTTATGTATACACCAACTTTTGTAAATGTATAAATTTCAGTTTCGTTTATAAATAAATAATCCAATCTTGTTATATTCTTTAAAAATAACTGTACTTGAACACCACAATCAGAATATTCCAAGCACAAGTGAACCCAAACTACGATTTCTACTGTTTTTCATTACACCACTGTAAAAATAATTGCGCCCTCCTTGTTGTCATATTCAACCTTCACACTAAAGCTTTTTTTTTATGTCACTATATCATGAAATTCAGTTATCGCATGCTTCATGGAATTAATAGAAGCCCGCCAACGTCATGGATGAATATCTTCAATTGTCCCTGAATGGACTTGATCCACTTGTGTTCTGAACATGCCATATTATATTAGTCTTCATTTTTACCTAGAAGTTTACCATTATTATGTCAATTACAGCGCACACTCTCTCGGCTGCCAGGATATCTGTTGTGCACACTGTAAATTAATTGCACAGCACATGCTTCAGCAAGTGCACTTTGAATGGGGAGCAGAATCCACTGTCATCAGCAGTCACGAGCCTTGCAAGCTTGGAGGACAATGAGTAAACAAACCTGCCAACGATGGATACTAAAACTATAAAGTGTTAAATTTGCAATCTACGAAATCCATTTAAGCAGTTTCTGAATTCATGAGTAGTCTGCCTGAAAATTAATTTACAAGAAAACATTTTGATAAATACTGGAATATTTGGAAAACCACAATTTATGACATTTCACAACTTGTTTCACTACTGTGTGGCAGCTTTGTCAGGTGACAGATTATAACTGAGCTCTGCAATACGCTGACTTCGTCACACAATGGACGTCTTGCTCAACAGCACTGTATGGTACACTCCCAGTGATGTCAGTTGTAAGTTGCAGTAGTGTCTGAAACTAGTTGTGAACACTAAATTGGTAAGTGAAACAATATATGGTGTACCATATATTCTAGTGTAAGAAAGTGTCAGAAAAACTAAGAACAATTTTGTTGTTTCACACATGTTCAAATGATAATTTGCAAGTAATCTGAACCTTTCTCATGGCTTAGCTGTGTATGCATATCTTATGTGTGTTACAAATCGTATTTTATCTTGTTAACTTGGATAGCCCTCAGCCTCTTAAGTAAAGTTATTGAAAGCTTATTTTACATACTGTAATATTTCTTCAAATATGTTGTTATATAAACATGCTCACTTGTACTTGAATACCAGTACTCAACTACAATTCACTTAGTTAAGATAAAGAGTAAAAATCGTAACTCACCTCTTCTATGGCTTCATCAAGCTCTTCTGGGATATATAAATCCAACCACGGCTGCTGCAAATGTGCACGAGGACGATGTCTGTTACATTTACCATCACCACATACAGCACATAACTTTAGCTGTGATGACGAAGCTGTCCCTCGCTGCCTTCCAGTTAGCAAGGCCAGCAAATTAGGTGCTTCAGATCTGTAACTATGTATAAATATATTACTAAACAAGTAGTTCCGTGAAGAACTAAACAGCCTATTTTCATATATCCTACTTATGTTAATTGCCTCCATCAAAGTACAAAATTTCAGTTTGATTGTTGTGATAGATTCGTAGATATTGAGAACCGTCCAAATATTTCAGATGGTCGCCAGGTTGGATTTTTATTTATGTACTATTACATGAAGATTATTGTGTACTTGTGGTATTCAGACTTCAATCACATGATTAGGACACAAGAAGTAACTTAATAAAAAAAATGAGATTTTAAAATTTTGCACAGCTGCCATCCTGTGGTTATGAAAACAATTGAAATAAATTAGATGCCTGTGGATTAACATTTGTATAAGCATTTAACGTGCAAAGTTCCACTGCACTCGGGTGGTTAAATCGCGAGAAACGTCCATTTAAATATTTATACTTGGCGTAGCCGCCATGTTGGATTTGTGCTCACCAGGTTACTGAAAGTCATATAGGTGAACTTATGTTCATAGCCTCCATCAACATTTAAAAAAATCAGTTTGATTGCTGTAAAAGTTTCGTAGATATTGAGAACCGTCAAAATATTTCAGATGCTCGCCATTTTGGATGGTTATATGTATAGGCCAGAGAGTTATGAACCATTAAAGGAAAATTATTGCGTAGCTTCATTATTCAAACTTTCACTTCAATCGCATGATTACGACACAAGAAATAAAAACTTATTTTTTAAATTTTCCACAGCCGCCATCTTGAGGTTATGTAAACAATTGAACTAAATTAGATGCCAGTGCATTACTATAATCATTTACTGTACCACATTTCACTGCGCTCAGATGGTTAAATCACGAGCAAAGTCTATTAAAATGTTTCAACTTCGCTTGGCCGCCATGTTCATTTTGTACTTTACAGGTTTTTGAAGGTACATAGATAAACTTGTAGCAGTGCCCTTTATCACGTACTATATTTCAGGGCGATATCATAAATAGTTTCGGAGATATTGAATACCAGTGAAATATTTCGCACAGCCGCCATTTTGAGGTAATGTAAACAAATGAACTAAATTAGAAGCCAGTGCATTACAATGTGCATAAACATTTGCTGTACAACGTTTCATTAAGTTTGGATGGTTAAATCGCGAGAAAAGTCTATTTAAAAGTTTCAACTTCGCTTGGCCGCCATGCTGGATTTGTAGTTACCAGGTTTCTGAAAGTCTCATAAATGAACTTCTAGTAGTTCTCTTTATCACCGTGCAAAATTTCTGGGTGATATCGGTAATAGTTTCAGAGATACTGAATGCTAATGAAATATTTCGCACAGCTGCCATGTTGGATTGGTGAGACACAATAAAATTTGAAGGACACGGTCGGGGTCGGCCAGAATGGTGCTATGACCTTACCGAGTTTAATTGAAATCGCTCCAGCCGTTCATAATTTATTAGGGGGGGGGGGAGCCACACACCATCACACACACACAGACAAAAGGTGATCTCATAAGCCGTTTATTTTCATAAAATTAAAATAGGCTAAAAATGAAATAGCTCTACGTCAGGGTTACCACAGTCATGTACCCTTTAACCCAGGCCAGTTCTCATTTTAGTGAACAAAAATGGGCATAAGGATGTAATTACTTGTTAAATAATCCTGTTCAGGTTCTTTATAAATCAGTTACATGAGAAAAAGGATAGGAGCAATGCAGGAGACTTGCCTTCTGCACTCCTCCTATCCTGTTCCTCAAGGTGTTTCAAAATACATACCCAGCCTTAGATCTGATATAAATCAATAAGATCAATTAATCGATAGGAAAAGAATAAAGGACAAACATAATAACAGGTGGAGGGGGAGATAAAAGGAAAGAACACATAGAAAGACCAGGGATAATCTCAACTGCCTTCTTCTAAGGTGGGCATTCACAAGATCAACCCAATAACTATTCAATGCTGTAGCCACTGAAATGCTCGTTTTGACCTCCCAGTTTCAGAAAAACTTAGTGAAATTTAGATTATATTTTTATACATTTTTTAAATGTAAATTTTAATCTTGTTTTCATTATATATGACCAAAAAGTTAACTCTCACCAGAAGAACAAGTCTAATATCTTTCACTACTATGTCATGTAAAAGTTGGATTTTGCAAATTTTCTACCCTATAAAGCTTGACAACTTTAGAAACATTGCTATTTCTCTGGCACTAAAGTTATAAGCACAGTCGTTATTTGTGAAAATGATGTGAAAATGCATATAGACCTACAAGAAAATTTCAAATTTGCTTGGAAATTAAATTGAGTGGATTTGTGCACTTTTTGCTCTTATATCACCCTCAGCAGATCTGGGCCTTAGAGCTACAGCCCAGTTTGCCCCTCATTCTCATTAGGCTTGGGCATAAATTAAGAATACAGTCTGGTTAGTTGGATGGCTGATATAGCACAAAAACTCTGCAATTTTCTGCCAGGAAAAAGAGGCATAAGTCAAAAACCTAAATATTACTAGAGAATGAAAAAACTGTCCTAACGAATAAATTATTAAAATTTATTTAATCTTCAGTTACATTTTTTGATTGACAAATGACTTGTGACTCTTTCGCTAATTTGATTATGATACAGATGCATCATCATTATCATCGGCTTTAACTCGAATTCGAGTATAAATCTTCTTCCTTCAGTCCAGTTTGTAGATGTGTTTACGGTGACTAAAGAGTCCAATCCTGGGATGGAACAAGCGTCCACACAAGTCACATAGTATTGCTGGAGGAGGACGTGGTTGGGCTGCTCGAAGTTTCCTAGCTTGACGCTTGGCCTCTTCATGTGTGCGTCGATCCCTTTCAAACGTCTTTACAGCATCCGAGATGGTACGGCTCCACGTTGAGTGGTCTTCAGCCAGCATGTCCCAGGTTTGTGAATAAAGACCTGTCAATTTCAGGGTCTGCTTAAATTGGTCCTTGTAGCACCTCTTAGGATCACCATGAGGTCTGGTACCATAGCATAACTCACCATATAGCATTTGACGAGGTAATGGTCTCACTTTAAAAAGGCATTTGTTGGTGCAGCAGAGAGTGCTTGTGGTAGGACGTCAACAAGAGTGAAAGAGAAGGAGACACCATGGTGGAATGAGGAAGTGAGGAAAGCAGTGAAAGAAAAGAAGTCTGCATGGAAAGAATGGAACCGAGATCAAACAGAAGAAAGCAAAAGGAAGTATCACGATAGCAAACGGAGGTGTAAGAAAGTGGTAGGAGAAGAAAAGAAGAAAAGTTGGGAAGAATTTACACGAAGAATGGAAACAGATGTAAGTGGCAGTAAAAGGATGCTGTATGGGCTTCTAAGAAGTAAGAGGAAAGAAAGAGTTACTACAAAGCTAGTGAAAAAGGAAGATGGAGAGTTGTTAACACACCCAGAAGAGATAAAGGGACGATGGAAGGAGTATTTCGATAAGCTTTTGAATGTGAGCAATGGTACTGGTGAGATGGAAGTGACACAACCTGATGACTCTATAACAGAAGATGATATAACAATGCTGGAGGTGGAATTAGCAGTACAGAAAATGAAGATGGGAAAAGCAACAGGGGTGGATGAAATCAGTGTAGAAATGATAAAGGCTGCTGGACCTGTTGGTATGCAATGGCTGTATCGACTGCTAAAGTGTGTGTGGAAACGGAAATGTGTACCAGAAGACTGGGAGAAAGGGCTAATAATACCAGTGTTTAAGAAAGGGGACAAGAAAGTGTGTGATAACTATAGAGGGATCACCCTCATATCACAGATAGTAAAAATACTGGAAAGGATATTAGAAAGAAGAATGAGAAGAAAGGTGGAAGGAGAGTTGCAAGAGGAACAGTATGGCTTCAGGAGTGGAAGATCCACAGTGGACCCAATCTTTAGCTTGAGGCAGGTGATGGAAAAGAACTGGGAATATGGAGAGGATTTGATCATGACTTTCATAGATCTAGAAAAGGCATATGATAGTGTCCCCAGAGAGAAGGTATGGGAAACCATGGTTAAGAAGAGACTGGGAAGAGAAATGTTGGAAATGGTGCAAGCAATGTACAGCAACTGTGTTAGCAGGGTACTGACCCCAGTTGGAAAGACAGATTGGTTTAGGAACAAGACTGGACTAAGACAGGGGAGTGTGCTGTCACCTCTTTTATTCATAATGGTAATGGATGAAATTGTAAAGGAAACAAAGGAAGCATATGGACATAAAGAAATGAAGTTACTATTATTTGCAGACGATATTGTGGTCTGGGGAAGGAACACCGAAGAAGTGCAAAAACAACTAGATGCACTGAACGAAAATATTCAGAAGTATGGCCTGAAAATCAGTATAGAGAAAAGCAAGACCATGGTGATGACAAGAGGGGAAAGACAAGGAAAGGGCACTGTGAAAATTGGAAGTCAGAGTTTGGAAATTGTGGACACGTTCAAATACCTAGGAAGTGAATTGATGCAAACTGGTAGGTTGGACATGGAGATTGGCAGGAGGGTACAGCAGAGCAATGCATTCTATCAAAGTGTAAGAAAACTTGTTTGGGATAAGGAAGTACCAAGGAAAAGCAAGGAGGTAATGTATAAAGTGTACTATGTACCCATATTAACTTATGCAGCTGAGACTTGGACCCTGACAAGCAGGCAAGAGAGTAGAATCCAAGCCAGTGAAATGAAATTCCTAAGAAGTATGATAGGAAAGACAAGGAAAGACAGAGTGAGGAATGAAGATGTTAGGAAGGAAGTTGGGATGGGAAAACTGAATGAGAGAATTGAGAAGAATAAACTAAGGTGGTTTGGACATGTAAAGAGGATGGAGGAAAATAGAATACCAAGACAGATGCTGGAGGCGCAGTGCAAGGGTAAGAGACCAAGAGGAAGACCTAGAACAAGGTGGATGGATTCAGTGAAGAACGGCGTAAGAAAAAGAAATCTGGACTGGGACAAGATCGTGGAAGAAGAATGGTGGAAGGAAAGAGGCAAGTGGAGAAGTGCCATAAATACCCCGACCCGGCAGGAGCTGGATAAGGGGAAATGATGATGATGATGAATCTCACATCATCCATCCGATGGACATGACCAATCCATCTAAATTGGTGACCTATTATGGATGATTCTATGCTGTTGATTTGAGCCTTTTCCAGAACAGCAATATTGGTAATGCGGTCTTCCCATTTAATCCTCAGGATTGATCGAAGTTTTTGTAGGTGGAAACGCTCAAGCTTCCTAAGATCACGTCGGTAAAGGGTCCACGTTTCACAGCCATACAACAGTGTAGAAATGACTACTGCTTTGTGCACCATAAGCTTTGTAATCATGGACAGATCTTTATTCATGAAGACCCTGTGCGCTAATCGTCCATATGCTGCATGGGCTGCGCCAATTCTCTTATCCACATCCTGCTCACAGGTACAGCTCACAGAAATGGTACTGCCCAGGTACAAGAAGTGGTCTACCTGTTCTAATGGCAAATTTGAGATGGAGATATTGAACTGAGGAAGAGGTGTGCCTGGTGAAGGTTGTGCCAAGACTTTAGTCTTATTGACATTTATGGTAAGACCAAAGCGATCACATGCACTTTTGCTTTTCGTTTATAGGGTGCATCTGTAACAGTTAATTGTTACCGATGCACCCTATAAACGAAAAGCAAAAAATGAATATTGACTTATGCCACTTTTCCCTGGCACTACTGAATTCCAGGCTATACAATTTTCAATACACACATGTGGCCATGGAAAACATAGTATTTGGCTTAATTTATGTTGGTATGACATTTTGTTCTCTCCATTGTTTTCTTAACTTGTTTCCAAATGTGTTTCTTATGATATCACAGCAAGAAAAAATATTGCCTTACCTAAAAATGGTACTGAATGCAATGAAACCTCCAACATAAGCTCCCACAACAAGCAGTCCAGAAACAAAGCTGTAAAGAAGAAACAAACATACCATATCAAATCTGTTAGGTAGTCAGCCCGAAGGCTGGTTGGATTCTCAAAAAGTACCGCCGTTAGGATATGTGGGTAGATACCCACAAAAACCCAAGGCAGCGCTATATTGAGGCATATGAAAGGAAGGGAGAAGAGCAAAATACAGGCCAGTGAGATGAGGTTCTTGAGAAGCAGTATTGGAGCTACAAAGATGGACAAAATAAGAAATGAGAGGACCAGAGAAATAATGAAGGAGGAACCATTACAGGATGGTATAGAGAAATCGAGACTTAGTTGGTAATGACATGTAAAACGAATGGAGGAGAATAGAATACCCAGGAGGATACACGAGACGAAGTGGGAAGGAAAGAGACCGAGAGACAGGTGGCTGAAGGGGGGTGGAAGAAAGCTTGAAGAAGAGAGGAGAAGACTGGACAAGGGTGGAGGCTGAGAGATGGTGGGAAGACAGCAGACGTTGGAGAGGCTTGTGTTCCAAACAGACCCGGCCAGTGGCTGGAAGCTGTGCAAGATGATGATGATGATGATGACAAATATTTTACATTTTAACTGTCAAATTTCAGGATCATGACAGCCAATGGATTTGTTAGAAAAACAATGAGGCAACAGCATAGCTGTACATACCGTACTTTATGGTTGCCCAACAACGTGGTTTTCTGGGACTGTCCCTGTTTTTAAACTAATAAATCACCAGCCAAAACTATGCTTTCAGGATGCCTATTTTTTCCTGGATGTTGTTTCCCCATCGCATATAAACAGAATTACAATTTCCAATCTCAATCTTACAGTAATTAAAAATTGGGAGAGCGCTATTCTATATTTTAATATATCCCGATAATTGCCTATGTGTAAACTCATCATAAATGGCGAGGCGTGATGGTGCAACAGTCTCGTCTCTGGTTAATGCACATAAGATTTCTAAGGTGAAACTTCATGTCCAATAGTTTGGAGTTCATGTAAAAGCAAAGACACAAGGTTTAGATCAAATTAAAACTACAGGTTGGAACATCATAGATGCATCTTTCTCTTGTTTCTTTTATGTTCCTTCAACATTTGAACTGCTATTCATTCTGTGACCTGAGCATGGTGCAATAATGCAGTTCTTCCTTCAGTGATTACTGTTAGTGTTGGAGACAGAGTTAATACTGTTGATCACATGTGGTGCTGGGAATAAAGAGTTAACACATTTACAACATGTCCACGAGAAAGTGCCCTTTCCAAGAAAGATAGTTCTCTGCTTATTTTCTTAGTCCTTTGCATACATGGTAAACATTCATTGTTCTTGTTGTTACATCAGTATAGAGGGTTGGAACATCTAGTTCAGCAGCCCTTTATAGTTGGGTATGTATTGAATGTCTGTAATCTGTATTTATGTGATTACTGTAATAGTGTTGCAAATATTAATTTCTATACTAATGATATTTCTATTGATGTGGGGTTTCTCAAGGCTACTTTATTACTACTGGTACAGTACCTCAAGCATTTATACAGTAATACAACAATATGTTTTAAAAAGCTTGTGTAGTACTCGGTGGCAGTGTGCACCACAGTAAAAGCTCCATAAGCAACGTTGATCAGCCCTAAGTGGCCTTGTCCCTAACCATTTTCTCTCCCCTCCCTGCTGTGCTAAGCCGGCCGATAGGCTCTCAGATGTTGCCAAACTCCCAGGAACAATCAGCTGATTTAGGGCATATCTAGGTCATTGGTAACAAAAGTTATCCCTACAAACAGCAATAACCATCTTTGCAGCCAAAATAGTAGGCCGGTACTAACGTAAGGTATCAACGTATTATGGGACCACCTAAAGAAAAAGGATCTCAAAACCTGGGAAAATGTTAAAGCCACTTTCTGAAAAAGAGCGATGCTAGTCTCAAAATTTACCCCTTTCAGACTTTTCTATATACTCGCAAGAGAACCTTTTCTTATAGAAGACCTATGACTGAAGTTTACTCTACCAGCAACAGACGCATATATGGACCTTATACGGGAGTGATATGAGAAAGCGGAGGACATTGATGAAGAATTTTACTGCACCAGCGCCATGACTGACAGGAGTTGGACTAAGCCAAACTAGACACTGAGACATGTTGTGACAAGACTTGAGGTGCATGGGTTCCATCAGAAAAAGTGTTCCAAGACTAATTATCATATCCCAGACGACAATTGTGTTTGTAAACTCTGTAAATTGCAATGTTCCATGTGTTATGCTGCAAGCAAAGAACTAAGTCAGTGGCAATGTACAGTGTAGAACCTGATAAATGTCTTGTACATACTGAATTTCTCATGCACACTTGTGCGAATTTATTAAATTATATCTAGGTCATCAGATTCAGAGGTGTAAATTACAGTCCTGCAAGGCCAGTGTTCCGATCCGACCCAGATCACTGGGGTGGTGAGCCCACAAAGTTTACCAAAAAACGTAAAAGAAATTAACATTTTGACATTCAGGCTGCTCTTAAAAAAAAAAAGAAAAAAGACATTTCAATGTATGTAATACATGATCACAAGGAATAAGAAAATGAAAATACTTGCAGTTGAGTTGAGAATGATAACATCCTTCAGAATACAGCTATATTACTTAATCCTGACTTAATGCATGCACTATTTTCTCTAGGCTTTCTGTAGGTAAGATGCAAGCATTCTACCTCTACACCTTTCATCTGGTTATGCACCATAGGCTACACATTATTTCAGAGACTGTTATCACCGTTAAAATGTTCTGTAGTCTTAAAAAAAGAATAATGCCACAGTAGATCCTACATGAAAGTTAGGGCAGAGGTTAGCTTATTGTTTAGTGCAGCATTTCTCCAACCATAGCAAGTTTCTGCATTGACATTCAGCCTATGGTCAGTATGAACAGTCTTGTGCCTATCTTGCATATAATATTAAAACTAAGACCCTGTAAATGTGACTGAGAAAGAAATGTTAATCAATTATATCACATCAAGCTTCACCAGGAAACTCCTGATGGGCAAGGACATATTACAACTATCTGTAGAAACTGTCTTCAATAACAGAACTCGAGAACTTTGCATCGTGTCTCCCGTCATATTCCATAAGTCGTAAGAGATCCTCCACAGAAGGATACACTGATCGTGGGCTAAGACAACATGGAAATCATTTCCTCGACTGTATGTAGTTTAATTTCTACATTTACCATCAACAATCTGCTATCAGAGCAATCCTATGGTATGGTACTTTGGTAGGCTACTCCATATAGAATCTAGGCCTACACAAAAACTTAACCTTATTTGCAATGAAACTATCAAGTTTATACGCAACCGCGTTCCAGGAATAATTATATCAATAATAACCTCAGGGATATGGTCAAAAACAATGACAGAATTATGACAAGTAGCACTGAAGTCCGAGCTAATCTGTCATTCCACAACAGAAATATAACAGTCTTTGCTTGGGCGGGATCCATTTCTGTGGTAATTTCAGATTCTTATTTTATTTCAGAGTGTGGTGTTATATTTCAGATCACATAATGTCGAACTTCACACAACTAAGAAAGTATGAACAGTTTGTTTTGACAATCAGTCAAATGAGTCATGACACTTATCAGCTGATTAAACAAATAAACAACCAGCCTCAAAACCAAAGAGTATGAATAATAGAGTTGTTGTTGTTGTTATGGTATGATTGCTAGACACAGATGACCACTTCGCCCAATAGCTTCCGTCAAGACCGCATCACAGTGTGGTTGCGTTGACGGTAGCAAACAGTTGATCAACTGTTGAAGAAAGTACGCTGTGAACGCGGTGTGATGGAGCGCTCCCTAAACTTGTTCCATGGAGCGGACGCCATTTTATGGAGCGTAGAAAAACTTCGCTCCATCCACGGAACATGTTTAAATCCAACATGGCGTAGCATGAAGTAGATTTAAAAACAAATGTAAACATTGTGGAAATCGCTCAAAATAGTTCCTAAACTGATGAATACTGAAATAATAATGAAGAACACAACATCACGGTCCCTCTATAGTCTATAAAATGACCTGCATTGTGTTAAATTCGTGATAAATCTTTATTCCGATTTACGGACCGCAGTTGCGACAAATTTTAACCTATGTGTGAAACAACATAACCTGATATATCGGATGTTACATTCTTTCTTTTGTTACAAGTATTATAATTATATGAATTCAGGTGTGTGGTTTCATTTTTAGTGGCAATGTGCATTTTTAAAGTTTTTAAATCGATGTTTCAGCGTTTTTTTCATCACTTGTCTGGGGTAATTTGGTCTGAAAATACGATTTTAACCTATGCTTTGGGTTGAATACTGTATCTCGACGAATATATTGTTGTGTAGGCAGTATAGAGAGGCTGTGTTTCTATCTCCCAAAATTTTAATAATGGCACCCCGTCGTGTTCGTTAAGCCGCCATTTTGTTCGCTGCCACGGCCTAGGGTGGGGGCTTAACGAAGGCAAGTGAATCAAAACGATCTAAAAATTTTCCGAGCATGGTCTCCAATCAAAACGTCCCTGATTGGCTGAGCACTTATTGGGTCCTTCCCGCCACACAGCCGCAATCACTTCCGCCATTAACCTCAATTTAACATAACCTAAGTTACTTAAATTACAAATATTAATGTTGGTGAAGGATGGGTGACTTGTGGATTAGATAAGCCATTTTTAGTGTTGTCTTCTATAGATTTGTGAGTGGCATTGTGGTTTTTTGGCAATCTTGTAGTCATTAAGATAAATAGTTCTATTTCGGGGGCCTATCACTCATTTAGCGGTTTATCACAACCGTAGCCTACTATTACGAATAGCTGTACTTTATTAAGATTTTTCTGCACCTTCGCGAAATAGTGGCGTTGGATTGAGATTATTTTTGACTACCATTATGGGGTTTTAATAGTTTTTCATAGAGCATTTTTGTTGTCTTGTAGGTATATGATTGATTTGACATGTTAGGCCTGCATGTACAATTTTTTTTTCTGGTTTTGGGAATAATGCTAATTACCATTAAGTGCAACCGTGTTGACCAACACTGAAATATGCGTTCCAACACAATATGGACTTGGAACTTATGTTCGCTTAACAAAATAATGATGCATCAACAAGTCATCCTTGTAATCTCTGCAAATAATAAAAATATTTCCCATCCAATATAGGCCTATTCATGTTGAACGGTAGAAAGTTATCAACTTTTATTAAGGCAACACTGAAAAATGTTCATTTTGATTTAGCCTACTTACTCGGAGTAGGTAATCTGTGCTCGGAGTCATCTGCATCAATGTCCCTAGATGTTCAGTTTTTTTAAATTATCTCTTTCCTATTGGCAACTCCAGCTATCTGATATGACATCTAGCGGTAAAAATGAGAAACTTACGAAGCATGGTACATTTGCCACACAGATTACCTACTTGCCACGTGGTGACTGTTTGTATATGGTTTCTTGTATTGGTAAGCAGGTCGTGATAAATTCTTCGTGATTATACATAAGTAATAAGTTTTACTCGTTGATAAGAGTGCAAAATGAGTACAAGCAAAGTATATTGCTCAGTTTACGGCTGTAAGTCGATGTATAAGAGGGCTGCGGACGTTTTCATCACTTTCCAAAAGATGCAAATAGCAATAGCCGAAAGGTGACGATACCAAATAAAGACGGGGGGCAAGAGCGGGTTGGACCACTCACCACTACACTCACTGATGACAGGACGGATTGTTCACTTACGCCGTGCCAAGCCGCACCTATATAGACAGCCAAGCACAATCTCGCCAAGCCTAGGCCTACACCAGTCGAGGACAGCCAAGCTTCATCAGTCAGGTATCCTTTCCTGCTCCCTAGTTCATTTCCAATAACCCTACCAACCGTCATCACCTCGGTCTGCGATATCCGAGCCATTCCACTACGAGTCATATAGGCCTAATTTGACTTCGCAGGGTAAATACCATCCAAATCAAGCAATTCCTGTCTACCCCGAGTTTTAATACAAGTTAAACTCATTCCTTCGCCCTAGCAAGCAGCAAATAATTTCTAGAGTCTATGGTACAGTGAGCAAACTCAAATATAGCTTTTAAACGTAACAGCGCCATGGCTCGAACTGCACAAAAACAAATACCAGCAGACAACCAATGCTTGATAATATGCAATTGACACATAAAATCCAGTGGAACACACAAATTAGATCACGTGTATCGCACAGTTATACATATATACAATTGAAAATAACACTGTCATTATTTTAGTGACCACATTTACTGATTATAACCGAAAAATAAAAAGTGTTCTATATCAAACGCGTGTTATTGAGTAATTTTACCCTACTTATCCAGACGACCGCAGCGCCCCAAGTGTTAGTTTGAGTTGCCATATTGGCAACTCCAGCTATCTGATATGACATCTAGCGGTAAAAATAAGAAACTTACCAAGTAGGGTACATTTGTCACGTGGTGACTGTCTGTATATGGTTTCTTGTATTGGTAAGCAGATCGTGGTAAATTCTTCGTGTCTTTATACATAAGTAATAAGTTTTACTCGTTGATAGAGTGCAAAATGAGTAAAAGCAAAGTATATTGCTCAGTTCACGGTTGTAAGTCGATGTATAAGAGGGCTGCGGATATAAATTTTCATCACTTTCCAAAAGATGCAAATAGCAATAGCCGAAAGGCGACGATACCAAACAAATACGGTCAACAGGAGCGGGTTGGACCAATCATCACTACACACACTGACGACAGGACGGGTTGTTCACTGTTACGCCTAGCCAAGCCACACCTAGACAGCCAAGTACACAGTCTCGCCGAGCCAAGCCGTACCAAGACAGCCAAGCCTACACCAGCCGAGGACAGCCAAGTTTCATCAGTCAGGTATCCTTCCCCGCTCCCTAGTTCATTTCCAATAACCCTACCAACCACCATCACCTCGCTCTGCGATATCCGAGCCATTCCACTACGAGTCATATAGGCCTAATTTGACTTCATAGGGTAAATATCTACTCTGCAAGAACCTGCTACCAGTCCGATATTCAACACCAAACCTACCTGCTAACCAGTAGCGGCTGGCCCATAAGGACTCCAGGACGGTGTCCTTCCTAGAGAACGAAAAGGAATTTACATTTTCTCTTGATATTTTAAGTCAAAAATTGAATTCTAATAATGCTAAGAAAATTACATGTAGCTCTATCAACCAGGAAGACTGTGTTGGTGGTATCACGCTTTGTCAGCGCGCAGCACACCACAGCACACTAGTCAGTATGGAGTTACGGACTCTTGGCCTTCCGCCCTAAGATTGTGCTCGGGCGAGGGGGGTTGAGACGTGCGGGAGTATGGAGACTGGTGCGATTTCAGGCTGCCAGAGGGGTAATCTGTGGTCGCGGTGTGCGGGCAGTTGTCTTGAAGCCAGGCGGAGTCCTTAACAGCTCTGTAGCACCAGTAAATACGTCATCTCCCCTCGCTACTCTAGACGTCATGCAACAGTATCTACTACTATTGGTTAGTAAGAAAACTTGTGACTAGCATCAGAAGCCAATAAGAAGTAGGTCGTTCAGGGTTGTCAGATGTGTCATTATTATCATTCAGCTGTCAGCTTCCGCACGCTGAACTTCCATTAGACAAGCACTGTCGCCTGATCCCAACCCGCTGTGACACAGGTTTGACAACAGTGAACAGCAGCAGCATTTCCTCTCACACCCCTCTACTGCATGCGCCCAGCCGGGGAATTACCCCATTAGCAAATAAAGTAGATGGATGAATAAAAGAAATCTCCATGGTTGAATATAATAAAAATTAAAATTAAATAACAATAATCTATGATGTAGTATCATTATGTTTATCTTTGAACACAAAAAAAAATATAATTATATTAAATTGCAGCATCTGAGACCAGGGATCTCGATTCAAATTGCAAGGATGAAGCAACACGGACCTCTCGTTAGCATCCTGCGGTTAGTGAAGGTTGGCACCAGAGAGCTATTTCGCTTTCGTGCTGGAAAGTCTTAAAGCGGTGGTAATATTCAGCAGTTGCAATCTCGGTGTTGGTAAGTCATTATACTTTGTACGTAGTGTCTTTATTTAAAATTACCGGTGCGACTGTGGTTTGGAAGTGCTTGTGGCGAAAGTGATACTCTGTGATTTCTCTATCGGTGCTTAATAATAAAAATAAAATAAAAAAATAATACCGTAATAATAATAATAATAATACGGCACCGTAATTATTTTTAATTCTTGTTACGGCTGTGCTCTAGAGTTGAAACTCAGCGTGATTAAGTATTTCTTCATTTCAAAATGAATTCTGTGGACGCTATTTTAAATCGCGGAAAACTTTCTTTTGAGAGTAAATTAGAACTAAAAAGGTTAGGACCTCCGAAACCTGATTTAGTCATTTCACAGGTTCAGAACCCTTGCAAAAGCAAAGCTGGTTATACCAGAAAATTCAATCGCACATTGTACAATCATGCAGACTGGCTGTGCGGATGTGAGATAAGAAACGCGTTCTTTTGCTTCACATGCTTGGCTATGAATTCTGGCGATCCTGTGTGGACATCAGCTGGTGTTACGGACTTAAAACACTTGAATGATAAAGTTAAGAAACATAAATCTAGTGAAAAGCATATAAACAATAGCATTGAGTTTGCGATGCTGGGTAAGGTAGACATCAGATGTCAGTTAGACAGTGCGTATAGACTGAAAATTAAGCAGTTCAATGAGGACGTCTCTAAAAACCGTTACATACTCAGTAAACTGATCGACTGCATTAAGTTTTGTGGAAAATTTGAGCTCGCACTGCGAGGACACGATGAAACCGATTCATCCGACAATCCTGGAATATTTCGTGGGTTGGTTAGTTTAATGGCCGAGTTAGACTCTACCTTGAAAGAGCACATAGAAAAAACAAATAGTCGTGTTTTTCTGGGACTTTCTAAAACCATACAGAACGAGCTTCTCGATTCAATCTATTCTGTGTGCCTTCAGTTGATCAGTGACGAAATATCTCGGACAGAATATTTAGCGATCGAGGCTGACGAAACCACTGACTGTGCTACATTGTCTCAGCTTGTTTTTATTGTGCGATATGAACTGGATGGCAAAATTAACGAAAGGTTCGTTAGCTTCGTGCTGCCCAGAGATCATACTGCAGATGGAATTAGTCAAGCTTTATTTGCCGAACTAGAGAAATTGAAGGTGAATACGTTCCCTGAAAAAGTAATAGCTCAGAGTTATGATGGTTCGAGTGTTATGAGCGGGTGTACAGGCAAGAATGAAGGTCGTGTACAAAAATGCGCACTTTGTTCATTGTTATGCTCACCAATTGAACTTGATCATCGAGCGTTGTGCAATCCAAAATAAGCAGGTAAAAATATTTTTTAGTAATTTAGAGGGATTTTCCTCATTTTTTTCCAAATCTTCCAAACGGACAGCCGTACTAGATGAAATCGTCAAGAAACGGATCCCGAAAAATGCCGCCACTAGATGGAATTTTAGGGCACGATGCGTACGAACTGTCTTCATTTACAAAAATGAACTTATTGAGTGTCTAGAGAAGATTGTGGACGATGACAGTAATGACTATTCGACAACCAGAAAAGCAACAGGTTTGAGAAACATTTTAAAAGATCAGGACTTTCTCTTTTGGCTCGAACTTTTTAGTAAAATTATGCCACATGCTGATATTTTATTCAATGAACTTCAGCACAGGGAAATTGACAGTGTAAAGGCTCTGAAGAACGTGTCTACCTTCAAGTCCTCGATTCAGAATATTAGAAATTCTCTCGATCAGTGGGGTGCAGAGCATAGCGTGTGTTGTTCAAACCCGGGCACTAGTGAAAAGCGTGCTCGATTTGACAGCAGCAAATGGGTCGTGGCAAAAGAGGTATGCGACGTAATTTTAACTGGGATTGCCGATCGTTTCGGTTTTAATGAGCATTTATCAGCAGCGAAGCTATTCCAGCCCAGCCTATTTTCAAAATTTAGAGTGTCGTTTCCTGACTCTGAATGTAAAATGGTCGCTAAGTTATTCACTTTAAATCCACTTGAACTCAGGCAGGAATTAATAGTTTTATACAGCAGAAATGAGTTTGAAAATGCATCTGGTGCCTTAACACTTATTTCCTGCATTTGTGAAAACAATCTTGCGACAGTGTTACCTGAGACAGTAAAACTCTTGCGAATTATATGCACAATTCCCATGACAACATCAGAGAGTGAAAGGTGCTTTTCAACTTTGAAAAGAATAAAAACTTTTAGTAGGAATACAATGAAAGAAGACCGTCTGTGCGCTTTAGCTATGTGCTCTATTGAGAAGAACCTATTGGTCACAAATGACTTCAATGAGCTTGTAATAAACCACTTTGCTGAGCAAAAAGAGCGGCGAATGGACTTCATCTTCAAGAGAGTCAATTAAGGTAGGTCTATTTACTTGAACATTCTCCTGTCCTGGTAATTTTCTTATCTTTCATAGTTTGTGTATTGCCAACAATGATATATCCTATGGAAAAACATTGTTGAAAGATTTTCTTTTATTTCCTGACATAACCAGTATGTTTTACGTCATTGCATTCATAACCGTATTCAAACTAAAAACTGTAAAAGTAAAGAGTTGGGCAAGAATTCTCAAACTCTGTCAATGTGTAATAAATGTTACGCTTAAACTCCTGCCACGTTATTATTATTATTATTATTATTATTATTATTATTATTATTATTATTCCCGTTTTTAATTTGCAGTTAAATTCACTCTCTGCTAGAAAGTTAAGTGATCTATCAGAGTAAAAAGCAGTTCAACAGTTTAGTAATGAATGAAAATGAAACATAATGTGACTCGGGAGGTACATTTTCCTAAAATTCATCTGTCAGCTCGAACACTGGCATTGATTGTTACTGGCACATGTATATTTCCAAATTTGCATATTAAAGTATATTTCCAAATTTGAATATTAAAAGAAAAAAACTCTTGTTCTATGCCGAATTCAAGTGATAATCCAGTGTCCACATTTTAACAGCCAACGCTTTAGGCTTGAGTTTGGAGTTATTAAAAGAATAATATTGTATACGGTATTCTATGTTATTATGTACTGGATAAATCGCTGTTTAATTCGTGTATTCATGCAAACTGGGATTTGTCAAGTTTTGAGCTCACAAGGATAATGCTATGATAAAGAAAAAGACCCAAAACACAAGCTCCCTGGGATTCACGTTTTGCGTTTTCGTTTATATGTAATTTTCACATCAGGGTCTCAGTGTTGTTACCATATGAAATCATAGTTGTAATACTAAATGATAAAAAAAGCGATATTTTCATTGCATATAAAAGTAACTCGATTTTACTCTTTTTGTCCTCTATCAATTTATGAAGAGGTGCGGGGAAAAATACTGTGATCGCCCTCCCGGCCTAAGAGTCTGTCGGCCGCCACTGCTGCTAACCATCCAACAAATCAAGCAATTCCTGTCTCCCCCGAGTTTTAATACAAGTTAAACTCATCCCTTCGCCCTACCAAGCAGCAAATAATTTCTAGAGTCTATGGTACAGTGAGCAAACTCAAATATACGGTTGCTTTTAAACGTAACAGCGCCATGACTCGAACTGCTCAAAAACAAATACCAGCAGACAACCGATGCTTGATAATATGCAATTGACACATAAAATCCAGTGGAACACACAAATTAGATCACGTGTATCGCACAGTTATACATATATACAATTGAAAATAACACTATCATTAATTTAGGGTCCACATTTACTGATTATAACCGAAAAATAAAAAGTGTTACATATCAAACGCGTGTTATTGAGTATTTTTACCCTACTTATCCAGACCGACCGCAGCGCCCCAAGTGTTAGTTTGAGTTGCCAATTGGGAGGGAGGTTTATTCTACATACCTGTTGCACATAAAATGAGCTTCTGATTAGAACTCTGTGGGAATGTTTAAATGGATTGATGATACAGGGTTTATCAAGCCACTTTCTATGCATCTTTTAAAAACATTTTAGCATATCATAAGTTACTGTCATCATTGATAATGCTGTAATCTGTCATGTTTATTTATGCAGCATGAGGAATTAGGAAACATTGGTAGGATTGGTATATTGAGTGGAGATATAGTAGGATAAAATGCAACTGTGTCATAGAAACCTAAGATGTATTTTTATTTCTCAACTTTATTTTCTGTAGACTCCAACACAGCCTACCACCAGGGGGGAAAGAAAAAAAAATGTTGGTGATGTTTAATGAGAGCAAATCTTGAAACACTGTGATTTAAGTGGTTGGTATCAAAAGCTGTATAAGAAAAATGAAAATGTGAAGTCGCGCCCAAGTTTACGAAGCCTTGCCAGACTCAGCTGAAATTATCTTTGATGCAAATAAAGCCTCAATAGTTCAAGCTTTAGGACGACCTTTGACATGAGCACTATAATAGGCCTACATTTAGGATCGACATAGCCTGCAGTAGGTAGTATGCTACTGTATGCACCTGGGCATGTTTTAAATAAAACTCAGCCTGCAGGTTAATAAGGTAGTATATTACTATATATGGAAGCCTCCGTGGCTTAGGCGGCAGCACGCCGGCCTCTCACCGCTGGGTCCGTGGTTCAAATCCCGGTCACTCCATGTGAGATCTGTGCTGGACAAAACGGAGGCAGACAGGTTTTTCTCCGGGTACTCCGGTTTCCCTGTCAAAATTTCATTCCAGCAACACTCTCCACTATCATTTCATGTCATCTGTCATTCATTTAATCATTGCCCCAGAGGAGTGCATCAGGCCTCGGCAGCCGGCACAGTTCACATCCTCGCCGCTAGATGGGGGCTTCATTCATTCCATTCCTGACCCGGTCGTAGACTGGAAGCAGGCTGTGGATTTTCATTTCATTACTATAAATCTATCTCAAGCAAATCCAAGAAGTTACCAGACTGAGAAACTACATAGGCCTATCAATATTTAAAAAAAAAGGGTGGCGATGCAAATTGCACTTTTAATCCTTGCTTCATTAGTTAAACCATAATATTTGTACATAAATACAGCAAGGACCTTAAATTATATGCCTTAGGCATAACCTACAAATTACATGTCATATATTCAGACAGCAACATCAATACGCAATGGTCAATAAAGTAGTTTTATAGTGCACAAAATGTTATTGTACTGAATGTACTTCGAAATGATGAATAAAACTGGTGGAAACGACAGCCAATTGATTTACATCCAAAGTAGTAGAAACTTTCAGTTGATCAACCAGAGTGTTGATTCGTACTTTTATTTTCATAAATTTCGATGAACAGTGTCACGCTGCAATTTAAATATAAACGTACATACAATTCCTCATCAATAAGTGATTTGCACTTCATACTGTCATGAACTGGAATAGATTTCTAGAAATTTAATTGATGTAGAAATCTATTCCTCTCGCCGCCATGTTGGTGATAATTGTAAACAAGCCAGCGGGCAGCCAATGGCTGGTGATAATTGCCAGCCAATAACAAGCCAGGATGACGCAGATCATAATTCGCGTTTCACTCTCATTGCGTTTTAACTTGAGGTGAAGAATCAGCTGTTCGTTAACTCCACGGGGTGCCATTATTAAAATTTTGGGAGATAGAAACACACCCAGAGAATCAAACTTCTAGGCTACCGGTACTGTATAAAAAATACCTTTCATTTGGAGCAAGCATAGGCTACCAGTACTGTATAAAAATACCTGCATTGTACTGGGCCTACCCCAAATTCTGATAGGCTAAAAGACCTATTGTCAAGAGTCTTGACTCAAAAATAAATTATTTCAATACCGTTGGCTACCGGTACTTGTTGGGTTAAGGATTTGTATGCAATAGAATATAAGAATTACCGTAGATCTGTTTGTGCCTGCATTATTAGGTGATTCTTCCAATAGAAAACTAAGTGTTTGGCTGATCAGAATGTAATGACTGGGAAATACTAGTAGCCTATCAGTATTTTTCTTTTCATGGTATTATCAGACTTATCTGAACAGTTCTCTTGCTTCTTGCATGCTGTTTAGGTCTAGATTAGCCTACACATCCACATTCCTTTCAAGAATGTAGAAAAACCTATTCACTAGGCCAATATTTTTTCTTGAAACAATCGTAAATGTTTCACTAAATTGTACGGTATTTTAAATTCACACAGCTCATTATCATACCGCAAGACCTCTCCCCCTCCCGGCTTTCAGCTTGGACTGAATGAAGTCAGTTTGGTCTTGTACAGGCCCTAGCCTATAAATATGTTTCTGTTTGAAAAAAAAAAACAGCTTCCCTTGGTAAGCATTTCAAGTACCGGTAACCATTACTTTTCTTTCTTTACTTTCTTTCTCTAGTATGACGACTGTCAACAGTGTTAGTATCTCGTCAGGTTGTGTAACCGTAACGGATTTATGCTCGTCGTGCAAAATAAAAGTAAAAAATGCAAATAAAATCATCACAAGATCTCAGGTAAAATTGAATGAGGAGAAAAGTGAAACCGATTGTCGTAATGTAGGCCTACCGCTACCGTCATGCGAATGTCATAACCTGAGAAACGAACTGTCCTCAAAAGACGAAATTATAAAGCTGCTAAAGGAAGATATTGCTAAGTTAATGGAAGAGTTGAATAAATTAAAAGGAAACAGAGGGGAAAGCAAGGAAACTTGGTCGACAGTGATTGCTGGTAAGGTAAGATTGAATAAGCCTAGGCCTATAAATGGAGTACATGTAACTGAAATTCCCGTCTCAAATTCATTTGGAGTGCTTGTCGAAGAAAATGATGACTTTCCTCAAGAAGAAAAGAAGAAAGTGATAAAGAGAAAATCCAGGAAGATGCGGATATTTGCGGATAGCCACGGGCGAGATGTAGCAGCAAGCGTTTTGGAGAGAAGCCGAGAAATGGAGGTCACTTCGACAGTGAAGCCAGGAGCTCAGATTGCAGAAGTCACGAACGGGATGATAGGAGAGTGTGCGTCCCTTACTGCAAAGGACTACGCAGTGATCATCGCTGGAGCAAACGACGTCTATAGAAATGAGAGTAAAAAGGTAATCAAAGATTTAAAGGGTACATTGCCATCCATGCAAAAAACAAATGTCATTATTGTAAACATTCCGCAGAGACACGATTTAATTCCCAAGTCATGTGTAAATATAGAAATAGAGGCTACAAATGGAAAAATTCATAAAATTTGTAAGAGTTTTCCAAATGTCCAAATTGTAGATGTAAGTAAATTAGACAGGAAGTTCCACACTCGGCATGGCCTACACTTAAATAGATTAGGAAAAGAGTATCTTAGTGATGAAATCTGCAAAATTGTAAATTCAAATGGTAAGAATAATTCGACAGTAATATCATTAGAGTGGAAGCAGGGAAACTGGTAGAAGAAGCCAAACGTGAGGTTTGGCATTCACATCTTTTGAAGTCAAATTTAACGGAGTGCAACAATGGTATTTCGGATTTGTCTAGCAACAATAATAATAACAATTATGATAATAATAATGTAAATAAATCACCAACACAAGCTTGCAAAAGTAACAAATTTAAAATTTACCACCAGAATGTCCAGTCTCTTTATAATAAAATTGATTACATAAATCTAATGCTTAAAAATGAACTTAAAGACATCTCAGCACTATGTATTTCAGAACATTGGCTGAAAGAGGAACAACTTGAATTAATTCAATTCCCAGGGTTTATACAAGCTAGTAAATACTCTAGATCTAATATTAGCCATGGTGGTACTTGCATCTTCTTAAGAAATAATTTAGATCATGAACAGATAACAGCTTATGATTATCTAATTATGGAACAGGATTTTGAATTCTCTGCCGTAAAAATTCAGCAGTTTAAGTTAATAATTGTATGCGTATACCGTTCTCCGTCAGGAAAGTTTCCTCTATTTATAGATAAACTAGAATTGTTACTCAATAACATGAGCAAAGTAAATTTCGATATAATAATTTGTGGGGATGTAAATGTGGATTTCTTAAAACTTGATAGAAATTGTGAATTATTAAACCAGTTACTAATTTCCTATGGACTGAAACCTACAGTAAATACACCAACAAGAATAACAAAATTTAGTAAAACCACTCCTGATCAAATTTTTATAAATACAGATAAATATCACCATTCAATAGAAGTCTATTGTCCGGGTTTTAGTGACCACCATGGACAAATACTGAGTTTTGAAGTATCCGAAGTAATCAATAATAATGATAATGGAGTAAAATCAAAGTGCAGGTTATTCACTGAAGCAAATGTTACATATTTCAATGACTTATTAAATAAGGAAACATGGTCAGAAATTTATGAACTAGAAAATGTAAATGATAAATTTAATGCATTTAACAGTACCCTAAAACACTATTTTGAAATAGCATTCCCCTTTAAACGAAGAACTGTTCAAAATAACAAAACTAGCAATTGGATAACAACAGGGATTATAAATTCATGTCAAAGAAAGAAATTTCTACACAAATTATATAAACAATACCACACAACACCTGAATTCAATTTATACTACAAAAAATACACTAGCATATTAAATAAGGTAATAAGACTAGCAAAGAAAATGCATAATGATAATTTTATTTCCCAATCATCTAATAAAAACAGGGCTATGTGGTCCGTAATAAAGAAAGAAACTGGAAAATATGCTAAAATACAAAGGAACATTACACTGACCAGAAATAATAAAGTGATTAATAATCCAGAGGAAATAGCAAACACTTTTAATGACTATTTTCTGGAAATTCCGCAAAAATTATTAAATAAATCACAGGTAAATACACTAAATTCTAATAATAAAATAAATATATGCAGTGATTCTTTATTTATAAATCATGTCACAAGTGAAGAGGTAAGAATAGTTATAAAAGAGCTAAAAAATAAATTCTGTGCTGGCATTGATGGCATCCCTGATGCAATTTTAAAGAAATGTGCCGAAAATATAATAAATCCACTTACGCACTTAATAAACAGTTCAATTCTCTCAGGAACTTACCCGGATATTTTGAAGTTATCAAAAGTAATTCCAGTGCACAAAAACGGTTCAAAAGATGAATTAGATAACTATCGTCCTATTACCTTACCAACTGGTATTGCAAAAATTGTGGAAAAAATTATGTATAAGAGACTGATAAGTTTCATAGAAAAAAATAAAATATTATCAAACTCACAACATGGATTTAGAACGGAAAAATCTACACAGACAGCAATTTACGAATGTAGTAATAGTATACTGAAATTAATTGACAATAAGGAACATGTAACTGGCCTATTCTTGGATTTATCGAAAGCATTTGATGTAGTTGACCATAAAATCCTCCTTACCAAACTAAATCAATATGGTGTTAGAGGTCTAGCTAATAAATGGATAGAGTCTTACTTAACAAGGCGTAAACAAATAGTAAGCTTGAGACACAAGGATGAGGGAACCAAATTACTTAATGAAACATTGTCCAATGAGGGAATTATTGAATTTGGAGTACCCCAGGGATCGGTTTTGGGCCCACTACTCTTTCTTCTATATATCAATGATATAACACAGAACGTTCATTCACATAAGGAAATTTTGTTTGCGGACGATACAACACCCGTAATAAAAGGTGAAACTAAACAGGTCATACAGCAGTCTGCTGACTCCGTTACAGGAGAGTTAACCAAATGGTCACAAGATAATCGCCTCATAATAAACTATAAAAAGACAGTATGTCTAAATTTCCACACTATACAGAATAGGAATCCTGCGCTGCCCAATATAACATTAAATGGTCATCAAATAGAAAATAAATCAGAAACAAAGTTTTTAGGACTATGGATACAACAAGACTTGAAATGGAATAAACATATACAATATCTGAATACTAAACTGAACTCGATGTGCTTTGCGTTACGTATTTTGAAAACCTGCACTAGCATGCACACATTAAGAAATACTTATTTTGCTTATTTCCATTCATACTTAAGATATGGGATCATATTTTGGGGTATGTCGCCAGATGTACTAAGCACGTTTAGGATACAAAAGAGAGCGATTAGAATTATGGCAAATGTAAACTCGAGAGAATCATGTAGACCTCTGTTTAAAGATTTAAACATTCTCCCACTGCCCTGCATATATATCTTTGAAAGTATTATGTTTTTTAAAAAGAATTTAATGAATAAAGATGTTTTTCTTAAAACAAACAATGATGTTCATAGGCATAACACAAGACAAAATCAAAACATTCATATTTCACACACACACACAAGCATATATCAAAAAGGAACTTTTCACACTGGAGTTAAATTATACAATAAACTACCCCAGTATATAAAACTGGCCCCAAAAATAAAAACCTTTGATAGAATGTTGAAAGCTTATCTGCAGTGCCATTGTTTTTACTCAGTAGTTGAATATTTTAGCGTATAGGAGTGATGGAATCTATAACTATATTTTACTTTTTTAATTTAATTTTAATACCTAGCTGTATGTTGTTGTATTTATAGAATTAAGTTTTCATATTATGATAATAGAGTGAGGTGTAAATAGTTGTGCAATAAGATTGTATCTATTAAGATTTGCTATTATAATAAGTTATAAATAGTTATAATCTTAGTAATATATACCTGTTAGTTCTTTTATTTTATGCATGTAAATTCTGACGTGTCCTATATCAAAAATGTATTGAATGCATGTATTTGATCAAATGGAATTAATAAAAATCTATCTATCTATCTATCTATCTATCATGGCATTAGCAGTCTTATCTTAACAGTTATCTTGCTTTTCGGTTGCTGTTCAGGTCTAGATTAAACACCCACATTCCTTTCAATGTAATGAATATTACCTACCGTACTGGTACCGTACCATTGGCTATAATTGGGTAAGTTCAATAGCCAATGTTCACTGCAGTAGGCTACCAGTACGGTACATCAAGAAGCTGGGAATGATTATGCACTGAAACTCAAGATATAATACATATATACTGTATATAACTTAAATTTCTTTTTACACAAGGAGAGAAAATTAAGCACTCTTTAACATAGCACTTTGTCCTTTGTCCTTTATTTCCTTCACTTACGGAATCTCAACATGCCTGAGTATTAACATTTTGTGACAATTATTGTATGCACATAAGTTACTGTATTTTGTCCATGCTTCAACTAATCCAACACCAAAATTTCCATCCTTGACTTCCTTTTGTCAAACGAGCGATGATTTTCTCTCTGATGACAGGTTAGGACTCTGTACTCAAATAGGAACTGACTATTAAGTAAAATGCATTATGAGAATGGATTTAGAAATTGTGACATAAGGCTAATTTATTTTACTCACTCTCTTGTGTGTATGCTACATATTGATCTATATTTTAACAGTAGCCTAGGCTACAGGATACATTTCAAAATGCTGTGGTGTCAGTAGTTGTGCATGTATTTTTAACTGAGCCTAGGATTGGGAAGGAGGCTTTAAGTTACAAGCTTAGTAACCTGTAAAGGAAATTGTTAGTAAAATGAAAACTTTAAGGGAGTGAGGAGTCATGAATATTACCTACTGGTACTGTACAGTAGGCTATAGGCTACAATTGGTCAAGCTTGATAGCCTAGGTTCACTGCAGTAGGCGACCAGTACATCAAGAAGCTGGTAATGGTTATGTACTGACACTCAAGATATATAATATATTTTTCTTCTTACACTAGCAGAGAAAATTGAGTACTGTTCAACACAGCACTTACCCAGTTTGTCCAATATTTCCTTACCTTATCTCAACCTGCCTGAGTATTAACATTTTGTAACAGTTATTGTTTGCACATACTGTATTCTGTCCATGCTTCAATTATATCATTGTACAATGTACATTATATGATTGAATGGATGAATAAAAAATACAAATACAAATATAATCCAACACCATAATTTCCATCCATGACTTCCTTTTGTCAAACGAGCGATGATTTTCTCTCAGGGAACAGGTTCGGTCTCTGTACTCAAATATGAGCTGACTAATAAGTAAAATGAATTATGGGAATGGATTTAGAAATTGTGACATAAGGCTAAATTATTTTACTCACTCCCTTGTCTGTACAGTATGTTATGGTACATATTCATCTCTATTTTAACAGTACAGGATACCTTTCAAAATGCTGTGGTGTCGGTAGTAGTGCATGCATTTTTAATTGAGGCTAGGATTGGGAAGGAGGCTTTAAGTTACAAGCTAAGGAAATTGTTAGTAAAATGATAACTTAAAGGGAGTGAGGAGTCATAAATATTACCTACTAGTACTGTACAGTATAGGCTACAATTAGGCAAGCTCACTAGCCTAGGTTCACTGCAGTAGGCTACCAAGAAGCTGGTAATGGTTAGGCCTATGTACTGAAACTCAAGAAATATAATATATTTCTCTTCTTACACAAGCAAAGAAGATTGAGCACTGTTCAACACAGCACTTACCCAGTTTGTCCAATATTTTCTTACCTTATCGCAGCTTGCCTGAGTTTTAACAGCTCATTACAGTGATGCTTCACTTTATAATCTGCATATTCATTCACACAGCATTATTTGCTGCTGACCACAGAAGACCTGATGTTCTTGTACGGTGACTGAATGAACTATGTTTGTTACAAAACTACACCTACGGCATAACGGATTCTATTCGTTATGCCTACGGTATAGTTCTTTTGTACTGTAGTTTCATTTGTATTCAATCTGGTACGGTAATGAGCCTAGGTGGAATATATTACTTCTTTTAACATTTAATTTGCTGATTCGTACCAACCATCTATCTACCAGGCACATATTGAGCAACAAAGGGAATTGTTAGTAACCAAGTATCAATATCTTTAAGAGAGTGATGAGTCATGAATGTTACCTTCGGTAATGGTACGCAATTGTGCGAGCCCACTAGCCAAGCCCCATTGAAGTACCAGTATCGTACATCAAGCAGCTGGTAATGATTATGTACTGAAATTCAAGATAAAATGTAGTCATCGCTGCTTTTCGGGTACAAAATTATAAATATATAAACACTCTCCTGGAAAAAATTACATGTATTAGTTAGTTATCACACCTAAATGGGCAATGGGCAACTAATACATGTAATTGTTTCCAGGAGTGTGTTTACATATTTATAATTTTGTACTCCATGTTGACCGACTGAGAAGCAGCAAAGACAATTTGTATAGGCAGCGTTGAAAAAAAGAATGGCTTCAAATTATCACAGAAAAATGTATTCTTTAGCACTGCTTCATTTATATTTGTTCCTAGGAGTCATTCATCCTGGTACTTTCCTGCTTTTTACATCTTATTTTTTTTCAGTTTATATTTTTGCAGTCTAGTTTCCTCTACCTCATTCTATACTGTCCAGACTTGGGTTGCAATAATTTTAAAATGCCCTACTTTCCTTAATTCTTTCTATGTTACTGGACCATTTGTTGACATGATCTATTGAAAAATCAATTGTGAAAGCATCTTTTAGACAACTGTTTTCAACAAAAAATCTGTAGCCTAACATTTTTCATTTTCATTAGATGAACAGTAGCCTATAGGGAATATGGTATGTAAACCAGTTGTGTATTGATAGGAGGAGAATGGACTGCAAAGTAAGAGACTAGGTTAATCCATCAACAGTTCATGTTGTGCCTTTCTCTTTAAGTACTAATATTGGGGTGTAAACAAGTAAGGTACCGGTATAACAAGGATAATACAGGCTCGTACCATGATTTCCTTTGCTTTAGATGAGGGACCCAGAAATTTTATTTCTAGATGCTGGTTATAATTTTAAAGGGGGAACCTTGAGGTCATCTGACCTTATTGGATAGGGGAAGGGTCATGATCCAGATAAATACCCCTAGTTGACAGGTAGGGACAATGTGTTTTATATTCTTGTAGGGTTTCAAATTAATTTTGCAATCTAACCTGATTTTTTTGTAAATACAATTAATTTGTATAGTACAGTAACTAAAAACTGTACAGCACAGTTAAGCTGATGAATAAATCCAAAAGCTTCAAATATAAGAAGCAGGAACAAATTAGAAGCAGTGCTAACAAATAATGAAGTCATCATGTGTGGATGACTGGTAAGAGGTTTACTGCTAGACTTACAGACTCTTGACCCTTCTCATATGATATAACCCTACATTAATAAAATCAAAGCTACGTATATTGATATTCTTGAATAAATATTCGTCTATTGAGACGTAGGCCTAACCTACCGTGTTCAATATGAAGGGATTAAAATGACTTCAATTATCATAAATCTTGAGATATACCACCTTAATATACCGTAGCCTACCATACGTTAAACTGTCAAGTATTCTTTACCGTCGCCGAACTAGCATAACACAATAAATGCCGTATCAGAAAGACAAGAAATTTACGTACGTAGGCCTAATATTATCGGGAGCAAGGTATGGTTTGATACATGTTCACAGCCTTCGGTACATAGTTTCAGAGCAATTTCGTTCCGAGTTGCAAAACTAAAGGTAAATTAGATACTGATCTAATATCAGCATTCACTCTCATAAGATTATCTGATCATTTCAACATCGCCCTTGTACACTTTCGAACAACGCGCGCTGCTACAGATCAGATGGAGCAAACCGTTCACAGGTACACGCAAAACCTGATCCCGCTCCCGATGCATCAGCTTTGGAGCTGTTGATCAACTGTTTGCTACCGTGAACGCAACCCTTAACACACACCAGTCACGAGTCAAGGAATGTTTGTACACGCAGAAAGAAACTCTCTAACCTAAGGCCGGTATAGAGCGCAGCTCGCATTCAGTCGGCCCGAGAGTCGCTCGTCCGCTGTGAACGCAGTAACATATCCGTCGCTTTAGTCTGGTGTTTGCGTGTGCGGTGAGCGGTGTGGTGTGCGATTTGCTATCCATATTTAGTATGTTTTTTCGTCTTTCTTTCTTTCTTTCTTTCTTTCTTTCTTTCTCTCTCTGTGTCAACTACGGGCTTATCCAGGTAGATTGGAAGACTTTGTATCACCAACAGCGGAGGCACTGCAGTGGGTTCAAAAGTTGGACATTCAGCTTTAATGGATAACTCTAATGCCTGACGTGAATCAATGTTTTTTTTTGTTATTGTGTATATATTGTATATATTATGTATATAATTTCCTTGCCATACGCTAATAATAATAATAATAATAATAATCTTTCTTTCTTTCTTTCTTTCTTTCTTTCTTTCTTTCTTTCTTTCTTTGTGCTTGGTTACGATTTATGTAAGTACTATACATTCGGAAATTCTTCGCCGCAATGTCGGAGAAGAGTGGGGGAGGTCAAATAGGCCTCCCACCGTATATTTCGTCTGCGGTTATTATTGATGGTTACGCCAACATTGAATCAATGAATATTGTGGATGAACATGAGAACACTACAACGTCGGAAGTTCGGGCTACTCCTGTGGTCCAAACCCCTATACAACCTCGTACCCCTCCCAGTGACTATCGCTACTCCCCAAATCATACGGGACCGTATATAGTCTTAGTTCAAGGCGTTGAGCCTCAAGCAATTGGACATCTGCATCCAATGGCTTTGGGACGTTTGTTTTACGAACGTAAAATCCCAGGAATTCAAGAAATCCATCGAAAAGGGCGCAATCGGGTTCAAATTCAATTTAAGTCACTTCGAGATGCCAATTCATTTTTGGAACATCCGGTATTAAAGGATAGATATCTAATGGCCTTTATTCCATCGTCAAGCATACAACGAGTGGGACTCATTCGGGGGGTAGATACCTCCTTTACGCAGGAGGAACTAATGCGTTTCATTGACTCTCCCGTACCTATCGTTCGCTTACAACGTTTTTTTTTCGTACTAAAACCTTAGATGGAAAATCGGAAAAAATAGCAACGGGCACCGTGATTTTTTTTTTCGAAACTCAAAACTTGCCGACTCATGTCAGCATCTTCCACGTTCTTTTAGAAGTAAGCTTGTACATTTTTTCACCTCTTCGATGTCAGAAGTGCCAGAGGTACGGGCTTGTGCAACTTCACTGTCGGGCTCGGGGCCCTAGATGTGGACAACGTGCGTAGGAGCATTTAACGAGTGACTGTAAAGAAGTGATATTCAAGTGCGTTAATTGTCAAGGAAATCATATGGCAGGGGCGGTGCGCTGTGAGGTGCATCAGCAGCAAATGGAGATAAAGAGGCTGATGTGTACTGAGAACAAATCATACAATGAAATTGTGAAGCGCCAGACAAGTACCCCTTTTCACCTTTTAGCACTCCCCCAACAATTCCCTCCTTTGGCAGCTTCGTTTAGTGGGCAACGATCTGATCCTCCGCGCAAGCGTAAATTTACAGAGTTGGTACATCCAGCTCCGAAATTGATTACACCCTTGGGATATGATAGGTCGGCATATCTGCAACTGATAAAAACCCCAACGTGGAACGGATACCACCCCTTGTGAAGCCCAGTGAATCGGGCATATCCGGTGTCCGGCGCCTGGAGCCCGGTTCGGGGCCCGATAAGTCTGCTTCTACTCAAATCATCCTCGACGGATTTACAGAACTCATGGATCTTTTAGGCCACAATGCACAGTGGGCGCACTGTGTTAAAAAGTTATTAGATAAAATACTGCCATTACTTCCACCCCTCGAAAAAACACTACCAAAGGGCACTGGTGCAGTTTGTCAATAGTTTCTTTCTTTTTCTTTTTTGGGTTGTATTCGTTTAATCTCTTTCTTCACCTCATGTCGTTCATAGGTGAAGGGTGTGGCTGCTACAATGGAACTGTCGGAGTGTGGTAAATAAGAAGCATGAATTGCTTCATTTAATATCGACATATCACCCTGAGTTCGTATTTATCCAAGAAACGTGGCTATACCCACATTATCGTTTTCAAATTCCCAATTATACGGTCTTTCGTTTTTTAAATGCGTAAAGCGATTTATTTAAACCAAATCTACTTGTTAATTGTCACTTTAACTCAGAGAGTCATATCGTGACATACAGACAATAAACACATAGATAACATAGATTTACAGTATGGCATTAGATAATTAAACCAAATGTTCATTCGGCATTCCATAGCTTCCTAGTTATTTCAAAACTTAATAATGCTTTGCAGTAGTTATCTTCATTCACAATATCACTGGGCAACTTTTTTGATGGAGACTGCACAAAGTTCTTTCTTAATCATAAATGTGGACACAGTGTTTTTCATTTTTTGACAGTTCTCCATGGGAGACACATCACAGAAAGAATTACTTTTATTTCCCTATCGAGCCCTTACTGACTGTAAGAGTCTGATAAGTTCGTAGTAAGGAAAAAAATCATCAAACTCACAGGAAAAATCTACAGACAGCAATATGTGGCTGTACTGTAGTAATCGTATACCTAGTTAATACAGATAGGCTCTCCTAGGCTTTAACAAGATTTATAGCTTAGGAAGCCATCTCCTGTACTTGAATGTTTAATTTACATGCATCTTTGTTCTGAATATCATCCGACGCTTTCTTATTCCACATTGCCCAGATGGTATTAAAATATTTTGCTAATTGACCTGCTTTCCCCCATTCCCTCTTTAGTAATTTAGTTAAAGTGTGATACTCATTTTCATTTTCTATTCTGTTTAGATCTGCTTTGTCTACAAATTTTGCTCTTATCATTTTAATTTCCTTGCATTCCCTGATCAGGTGCGCTGCACCCATAACCTTCCCACAAAACAGGCAAATGTCCTCTTTTCCTACTTCTCTCAACGCTTTGTTCTTATACACCCCCATTAACCACCAAATTATCCCTCTCATTTCTCTTTTCATTAGACATTGAGGCTTCATGCTCATAAAGTTCCTTATTTCGCAGAACTCCGTTAAGGTTCTCCTACTGGCGCACTCTTCTCTTAGCACCTGCAACTCTACGTCATTAACCCTTCTACATACTTTTTTACACACCCTACCTTCCTCTCTTTGTACGTCCCTATCCCATAGATAACCCATTCCTAATCTTTCCAGTACACTTCTTACCCCGTCCACCCAGTAGCCCTCTTGCTGATGCTTCATTTGGTGCAGGTAGGCTACCTTAAGTATTCCCCCCCCCCTCCACCTGCTTTTAAACGAATCCAAGACTTTATGACTTTTTTATGATATGTTGTCTAATGCTTACATCCTCACACAACATTCTCGCTCCACAATTCGCCGTGCAACTAGGTAGCCCCAAAATTATCTTGTCAAACCTACTTACAATACTGTCAAGGGTTTTCGTTCCTTCCTCTAAACCCCATACTTCCACTCCATAAAGTGCTCTTGAAACGATGAGTGCGTTAAACACATTCTTATACACTTTGTAGTCAAGATTCGGTAACTTACGCTCTAACACTTTAACATTCGCCAATGCCGCTAGCCCTTTCGATTTTGCCTTTGTAATTTGTTCGGACCATTTACCATTACTCGCAATTATCGTCCCTAGATACTCAAGTTTTTTCACCGTCTCTAACTGTGACCCATACATGACCCACTTTTCATTCTTAGCCAGTTTAACTCCCTTTTTGCAGACCATAACTTTGGTCTTACTCGGGTTAATTTTTAAGTTCCAGTCCTCACAGTATTTCACGATCTCGTCAATACTATATTGCATATTATAGGGTGTTAGAGCAAGCAGAAGGATGTCATCAGCAAAAGCTAGGCCCGGGATATCATAATTGTCCAAGCAGGGGTTGGACCGTTGCTCAAAGCCCTTTGCATCGAAAATATCGTTGATAAATAGCAAAAAAAAAAAAAAGCACCGGGGATAATTTGCATCCCTGTTTTAATCCTATATTAGACGTTATCTCTCCTACAATTACATCATCTTTAGTTTTAACTGCACATTTCACTTCGGAATACACATTCTCAATTGCTCTTATCATTTTATGTGACACCCCGATTTTTCCCAATTTAGCCATGACAGCTCCCCTGCTCACTGAATCAAACGCCTTCTCCAAATCAATAGCTGTGATATACAGCTTACCTCTTTTCCTTCTTATGTACTTGTCCATCACCGTTTTCACCACCATAATATTGTCACTGGTCCTCATCCCTTTTCTGAACCCTGTCTGGAGTCTCGAGAACACCGAACAGCCCTCTGCCCATGCTATTAAACGCTTGGATAAGACCCCGGTGTACGTTTTGCTCAAATTATCAAGCAAAGTTATGCCTCTATAGTTGCCTGGGTCTAGTTTGTCCCCACGCTTCTTATATATTGGACAAATTATCCCCTCCTGCCACGCCCTCGGAAATCTACCTCCTTCAAAGATTTTGTTAAAATTTTTTACCAAGCTGTCCATCATGAACGTATTGTTACTCAACTCTTGCCGAAATTCATTTGTTATCCCCGAAATTGCACCTGACTTCCCTCCTTTACTTTTTGCTATTACTTCCTTAATTTCCTCTATCGATATGATTTGGTCCAGCATAGGCAGAGCGGCCTCCAGCCCCCTCGGGACGCCAAACTCATCTCTCTTCCTCCAATTATCTTCAGCATTTAACAGATTCTCATAATATGCAATACATACTTCATCACTAATAGAGCTCCCCCCACCACTTCTGCGCCCCCCACAGTAAGAATGTATCCTGCTCCACACTTTGCTACAGTCGTTAGCTTTAGAATCCTTATTTAGTGCTGTTGCTTCCTTACCCTGCCATTCATCTTTCATTTTGCTGAGCAGTTCCCTATATTCTTTCCTTAGACGACAAAATTCTACTCTCATCGTATCATCCCCTCCTCTCTTGTATAACTTCAGTGCCCTAATAACTTCGGTTTTCCTCCTTCTACAAGATTCATCGTACCATCCTTTAATTCTCCCTACTTTTCCCCTAGCCTTCACGCGCATTTTCCGCCCAGCCATCATAATTGCATTCTCAATCATACGTATTACCCCTTCAATTTCATCATTACTGATCATTAAACTTATCCCTACCTTTACCAGCTCAAAATTTTCTCCCTGGAAGTAGTTCTGGAACTCTCTGCAGTTTTCCTCCCTCCATCTGAATCTATTTACTTTTCTCTCTATAGCTTTAACTTGTGGGTTCCCTTTTGATTTTGATTTTGTCACCGCTCCCTGCATGTTGACGACAATTGGTAGGTGGTGTGATTCCCCCCATTCTTCAACAGTGAACCTCTTAATTAGGGCTAGTGCTCCTTTGGAACATATTGCTAAATCTATTACACTTCCTCCACTCTCTGTTATATACGTCAGGTTACCTCCTTCATCCCCCACACAGACACCATTTAAAATATATAGCTCTTCTGCACCACATAGTTCCAAAATCTTTTCTCCGTTCTTGTTGCATTCATTGTCTTTACTGTGCCTATCCCCACATACAGCCTCGGCAACTCCATTGCTGTAAAGGGGCTTTCAGTCTGCAACCCTCGCATTGAAGTCCCCTAAAAGCACAATCTCTGCCTCTTCATATATATTTTGAATTCTGTTTATTTCAATAGCTAACTCATCGATTAAGCTTTCTCTTGCATACGGGAAATTCTCCGGAGGGTTGTAGACAAAGCCGAAACATACCGTTCCTTTCCCCCTCCCCCTAATATCTGCTTTTACCCACACTACTTCTTCCAGTTCTGAACTAATAAATTCTGATAATTCCCTCACCTCTTCTTTAATTAAAACAACAATTCCCCCCGGGAACCTACCGGTACGAGCTTTCCTAATCTTAGGTTTTGTATATATGTTAAAGCCATCTATTTTAACCTCGCAACCTACAGGGAGCCAACTCTCAACAAATCCTACAATCTGCATATCTTCTATTAGGGTCAAAACTACATCGTTCCCTCTCTTATTTATAAAACCCTCTATATTTACGCTAGCAATATTCCAGTTTAGTTATTTTTTACCCCTACCCTCTTCGCTAGCGGTGGCTTTACTTCTAGTAACTCTAGCTTTCTCTAGCTCTAGTATACTGCCACCTGGAGAAGAAATGACCTCCTTCTCCACATTAAACTGCTCTGTCAAGGTTTTCTTGCCCCAAAGTTCTTTTAGACTAGTAACTCGTTGTTTGACAGTCTCGCCTTTCTGCAAACCACGCACTTGTCCGGTGTTCCTGGCGCTGACGTTAGTCGTTCCTGCTCGCGCCACTTCCGTGTTGGACTTGGAGGTCGATGCTCTCTGTTGAATCATCACCGCACTTCCCTCTGAACCGACAGCTGCTTCCACCTGGTTGCTAGGTCTAACTGTCTCCTGTTGCTGTTGCTTCTCCATATCCTGGAGTTGTGCCACTGTCCAAAGCCGATCCCAGTTGTTGCCACTAACCGCCAGTCTATTGCCCTTTACATAAGCCTTGAGAACCGAGTTTCTTGCCTTCATTAAATGAAACTGCAAGGTCCGTTGCTCGCTTGCCTCTTCTTTACTCATTTCTCTCCTTACCCATATCCTCTCCCCTTTCAGGTTCTTTGTGTTCGCCAGAATTCTGTGAGCCATCAGCGAATAAACTAATGACACTTTCACGGGCCTCGTGCCCTTTCCCCGCCCTATCCTGGTCACATTGTCAACCTCTGAAACTCCAATGTTTATCCGCATGCCTTCACTAATCACTCGGAGCACCTTGGATGTTAGATCCTCGGTGCTTTCCTTGGCATCTTCCTTTATTCCGTAAATGAAGACGTTTTTCCTTTTCTCAACCAGCTTGGTCTTCCTTAATTCATTTACCTCCACCTCTAATATCTTCACCTTTTCTCTTAGGTCTTTTATCTCTCTACTATTCTCGGTCAGCCTTTCTGTCGCTATTCCCATCTCTTCTCTTATACATGTCTTCATCTCCTTGAATTCCTTACATTGCTCACAAAGAATGTCCCGGATCTGGTCATTTTGTGACACTTCCTTTACAATTTCCCTTATTTTTTCCATTTCTTGCCATCCCAGCTGACCAGGCCCTGGGTTTGACTCCACTCCTCCAATTAATAGTAGCGTCGCCACAAACAGCGCTACCATCCCCATCGCCAAAACCCCCATCTGTTTAGGGACGTTGCCCACTATCACCTTCCCGACACCGAAATCGCACTTCACTCTAGCCTGCCAGCGGCCGATGACCGCCCGGTACTGCTGAATAGCGATTCCCATTCTTCCTTACACTTCACTGCACGTCTATTCACCTCGCTTGCTTGGTTGAAACTGTATGCGGTCTTTCGTGAAGATGGTCCGGGATACGGAGGCTTAATAACCCTCTGTAAAACGGATTTACAAATAACTCCGGTGTCCTTGCCTTATCAACTCCCTTTTTGTTATCATCAATTTTTTCGGGTGGAAGATATATATGTCAGTCATATCTATTGCCCACCACGTGTTCAGGGCACGCAACAACAGTGGCACATGTATTTTAAATATGTGTCTCAAAGATCTAAACATTTGATTCTAGGAGATTATAATGCACACCATGGACTCTGGGGCAGTAAACGAACCAATGCCAAAGGTAGACATATTGCTCATGCGATATCCACATTTTCCTTAAATGTGTTAAATGACGGTTCTCCTACGCGATTGACATCCCCGGGCAGTCTAAAAAGTGTGGTAGATTTAACTCTCACTACCCCGGACTTATCGCATAAATTAGATTGGAGCACAATCGGGGACACGCATCAGAGTGATCACTTCCCTATTTTAATTTTTTATGTTTGCACTGGGTTAGCACCATCGATACACCGGGACACTAAAATAACTCGTTCCTTAAAATACTTTGATTTCGACTTCTTTTTGACATTCATTCAGAATAATCTGGGCCGCATCCCATCCCTCCCACGTCAGAAATACTCTCTTTTGTATCACCTTATTCATCAATATTTGGATTGTTATCACCCGAAGCGTCCAATTCCGTATAGTAGGTTCCAAAGCCCTGGGACTATACAGTGGTGGGATGCAGAGTGCGCCTTTCTAGTAAAAGGACGGAAGGCGTGTTTACGAAAATTTCGGAAACATGGTACACTTGACAATTACATTTTGTATAAGCGCGTCACAGCCATGATCTAACGAGAATTTTATGAAAAGAGACGCGATGCATGGAAGAATCACATCAGCTCATTAAATGCCACAACCTCTTTATCTAAGTTATGGTCTACCATCAAAAGTTTGTCCAATACGCGTTATATGGGGCCGTGTACAGGACTTAGCCGGAAGGGGTTTCAAGAATTTTATATAAATCTCACGCCAGATACAGTTATCAATAAGGGCCCGCTTCCGTCTTATTCAGTTTCAGATCATTTCAACGTTTTACTGCAACCTATAACGCACGTGGAAATTCAATCTGCCCTACGAGGTACGAAATCGTCTAGTCCAGGTGTGGATTCCATAACATATCCGATTGTTGCCTATCTTCCCGATAAGGCACTGGAGATGCTTATTTCTGTATAAAATTAAGTTTTACGGCTTGGCACGTTTCCCACTGAGTGGAATATCTTTGAGGTCCTTCCTATCTTAAAAATTTCGAAGGACGCACGTGACCCTCAGAATTATCGTGGGATCAATTTAGGCTCCTGTGTAAGGAAGATATTTCAAAAAGTATTATTGCAACGTTTGCAATGGTGTATGGAATATTACAACTTATTCTCTAAGTATCAATTCGCCTTTCGTAAACGTAGCAGTACTGTAGATGCTCTTTCTATTTTCTTAACTGATGTCTTATTAGCTAAAGGACGCAAACATCATACCATTGCTGTTTGTCTGGATATCAAGGGGGCGTACGATGCCGTAGATCCCATGATTTTACAACGGAAACTGCAGGAGCTTCAGTTCCCCTCTCCATTTCTTTGTATTGTTCATAATTTTTTTAACTCATCGGTGTCTCATATTACGTACCCACGAGGGGATGCTGGACCACCGTCAGACGTCTCAGGGCTGGCCGCAAGGCGACATACTTAGTGGGTTTCTGTTTTCTATCTATACTCAACAATTAAAAGCGGTGATTTTGCCTTATGCCCGTATCAAACAATATGCGGATGATTTTATGATTTATTGTTCCCGTGACACTTTACATCAATGTCGACCAGACTTATATCTTGCTTTAACTTTAGCCCATGAATTGCTATTTAATCATGGCTAGGAAACATCTCCGGGTAAGAACACTGCTATAATTATCACGCATCAACGGCGGTACGATCGGACCGCTATTTTATTTCGACAGGGTACCATAGATGTTGTGCGCAATATCAAATATTTAGGAATTTATATTGACGATAAACTCCGGTGGACACGGCGGGTACAATATCTTGAAGTTAAAATCGAAAAAACGGGTATAGGTCCTTCGAACTTTGACACGGCGTCGTTGGGGAGCGGACCCCGCATTATTATTGGCAGTGTACAAGAACATTATTCGTTCACAATTAGATTACGGCAGTTTTTTACGATGTAATGGCGAACAGTCGCTTGTTATTGTTAGATAGACTACAATAGTAGGTTAGTATAGGAGTTATATTACACTTGGCGTGGTTGTGCCCAATAAAACCAACATGGCGGCCAAACGTAGGTGAAACATTTAAAAAATTAATATCTCTCGAACGCATGGTCCGATTTTGACATGAGACATGTCGTTGGACTTGGGCTGATGTCCTCTTTTCTATGGACCACGCGTTATATTTTTGAAAAAAAAAATGAAAATTTTTGTTTTCGAAAGTAGGTGATAGTTTGAAAACCAAACATGATGGAATGTTATGCAATGGCTCAAACGAACGGTCTCTATGATCGTTATTTTTATAATGAAACTTTTTATTTTTATGTTTTTTTAAACAGTCCAATTTTGAAATTCCTATATTTCGGAAACTAGGAATTCTACAAAAATGTTTGTTTTACATAAATGAATGGTCCTGACCCCATCTACCACCAAAATAAATTTCAAGCCTCTAGGACTAAAACTGCAGTAGGGGAGTAAGGCCGATTCTAACGCGCAAGGTGCTCAAAAAGTTAGTACACACTTTTTGCTTATTCATATATCGCGAACCCATGGTCGGAGTTTCACGAATGAGGAGTCGTTGGACTCGAGCTGATGGGGGCTTTGCTATGGACCACTCATTATATATATATTTTTTAATTTGGAAACTCGATTTTGGGGTAAACAATTGTTTTTTTTGTGATTTTTGCTGATATCTCACGAACCAATAAGCCTAGAGACTTGTACGAGGTGCCATTTTTTTCGTCGGATTGTCCTCTTGCCGAGGATGTTCATGTTGAGCAGGAATGAAAAAACATTTTGAGGTAAAACCGTGATTTTATCCTTTTTGCTATATCTCACAAACCAATAACGCTAGAGACGTGTACGAGGTGTCATAGGACTCGGGCTAACGCCCCCTTTATGGAACTATATTTGAAATTTTGACAAAGGGCCTAACGACGCTTTTGTTGAAAAAATAATATTTTTTCTTTACCTGTTTAAAATGTTCATGAAGCGTGGTTGTTGAGAGAGACGATACTGCTGTGTGCGTGTGTTTCAAGAACCTGTCGCTGACCACGGTGGCTGTGCTCAATAGAACAATCGATATTTCGACGGGTCGGTTTATGACAGAGCGAGGGTTCGTTTTTTCTGATATTTTACCCCCAAAGGGGATCTTTAACGTCTAAACGGTTATGAGAACTTGGTTCCATGTTGGTCGAAGCGAGTACAGAAAACAAACTTGCAGAGGAGCAGACTAGCAGGATGTGAATGTCATTTGAGCTTATTGGAATGCGCTGATCTGACTTGACAACAGGTGCAATGGAAAATTACAAAGACGCAGAGGACGCTTGAAGGTAAAATAATCTGACAACCGTGGTGGCAGGGAAGAGCGAAATGCATGTGAACACGTGTGAAACCACATGTAAGCTAAACAAGTTACATCCTGTTTTGCTTTGTACGTGACAAAATGTAAGTTCATGTGAAATTTGACCTGGCACAGGTGTTCATCTTGGACGTTAGCTGTCCACGTGCACGATAACAGAATGTTCAAAGCGTGGGAATCGCTGAATCAGTAAAAAGTATGATGCAACTTGTGGGAATGATGTCACAACCAATAGATAGGTAAGAGCTGCGAACAGCAGTGGTGGGAGGCAGGGGCGGCCGCTCCTTATGTGCTGAAGTGCTGCAGCACATTGCTTTATTTGAAAATAAATTATTTTAATAGTAGGCCTATTATCTACAAATACAACCCTTTAAAAAAGACGTCAAGCAAAGAATAGGAAATATTTCTTCTCCCCTCACTACGAGGCACAGAACATGTACGATTTCTAGGTATATCGAGGCGTGCGATCCACTCCGTGCATGGCGTTAGCTGTGCAGATCACAGCCCAGCGAGAATTTCCAAGTTTATTGGCAGGAAGCGTGAATTTTGTCTTCTGCGCATGCGCGCCCAACTTTTCCCTTGTGTTCTGGATGTGCTGTTGGGACAACAGCTAAGACCAGTCATCAGCGATTCTTTGTTCGACCACAGAGAGGCAGCACTGGTCACACCGAATGTGAACGTGGCCAGTGGCACTATCTGGACTCAGCAATATGATTTAAGAGGGAATCGCTCAAAGAAAATGGGGTGAAAAAAGCAGAGGAAGCCATCAGCTGTTCCCGCCAGCAGGTCTTTTTCAATACTCCCAACCTACTTATTCTATAGCCACATTTTGTAAATCGATGTACTATAAAAATTATAATGTTTATGTCGTCAAAATAAGGACATGATTATTGTGATGCCTAGTTCATAAATTTCACTATAGCAAAATAACATGTGATTTTGCATTACGGCGTTGCTGGTTTCATTTTAATGCTTTTGGTAATACTGAGTAGTACTGTTTTTGCGCGGTCAGACCAAGTGTTTCCGAGTTCGTGAATATTTTGTAATTGCAGGTGTTATTGTGTGCAGTACTTAATTTTGTATGAGGAATGAGTATATGTGTTGAGTTTGTTTGCGTGTTTGTGCAATATGGAAAGCTCAGTGGAGAGCCTCTTGAAAACCCCATTTTCAACCAGAACTCTTGAAGAAAAAACTAAGGTAAAGAAGTTAGGTAGACCTACCCCAGACTTAGATATTGCTCAGAAAGCCACTTCTAATAAATCTGCATACACTAGAAAATTTAATAGAAAAGTGTATGAAAACGATTCGGTGTGCGGGTGTGAGATTAGAAATGCCCTTTTCTGTTTTCCTTGTTTGTGTTTTGGCAATAGTGATTCTTGGGGAACAGTGGGTGTTAGAGATCTTGGGCATCTAAACGCTTTAATGAGGAAGCATAATGACAGCGAGAAACACATCAATAATTCTTTAAATTTAAGTGCTATAGGAACAGTTAATATTGCAACACTATTAAGCCGTGCTTATCATGAAGAAAAAGAAAAGCACAATCAACAAGTGGAGAAGAACAGGTATGTGCTATCCAGAATTATAGACTGCATTAAGTTTTGTGGTGCGTTTGAATTAGCCTTAAGAGGGCACGACGAAGGTGATAATTCAAACAATCCTGGCGTTTTCTTGGGCCTAGTAGATTTAATTTCCAGTATAGACAGTGCAGTAAAGGAGCACATTGAATCTAATAGAGTTTTCAAAGGGACCTCAAAACCATCCTGAACGAGCTGTTGGACTGCTTTGTTAGAAACCTGCAGAGAAGTGATAGCAGAAGAAATGCAGCAAGCATATTTTATTAGTGTGATGGCCGATGAAACTACCGATGTTTCAGAGCAGACACAGTTAGTGTAGGTATTTCGGTTTGAGAAAGATGGTATTCCATACGAACGATTTTGGGGCTTCTTTAAACCGAAAGGTCAGAATGCGGATTCCCTTACATCATGTATTTTAAGTGTAATGGACAACATGTTTAACGCTACACCACAAAAAGTTATTGCGCAGACCTACGACGGGGCATCAGTAATGAGTGGTGGTAAAGGTGGAGTGCAAGCAAAGATAAAAGCCTGCTATCCCAACGCGCATTACATCCACTGCTATGCACACCAACTGAATTTAACAATGGAACATGCAGCTTCGCAGAATCAGTCAGCTAGGATGTTCTTCGCTCACCTGTCAGCGTCCCCTGCTTTCTTCTCAAGGTCGCCGCAACGGACGTCTGCTTTAGAAGCAGTGGCAGCTCGAAGATTCCAACTGGACCAGCGTCTACATGGAATTTCAGGTCGCGCACCGTAAATGTGGTGTACGAGCAAAGGGTATCCATAAGGGAGTGTTTATTAATGCTGGAGAAAACCCCATCCTATAAAACTTGCCTTCAGGCAAACGGGCTTCGTCGCAGCATAGAAGACGAGGAATTCATATTTTGGCTACATTTCTTTCATAAATTGATGCCACATGTGGACATTATGTACAATCAGTTGCAGTCAAGAACAGCTGATGCCGTGAAGATAAAATCCGCTGTGTCACACTTTATTCAAGTGATCACCAACATCAGGGAATCGGTGGAAAACATTGCTAGTACCGGTACTTCTGAAGAAACGTGTGCTTCAGCAAACAAGCGCAGAAAGTTATTATATCGGCGTACTGATTCCAAGGAAGTATATGATAGAATAACACGAGAAGCCCACGATCGCTTCCAAACATTGATCACCTGGAAGCAGCAAAACTGTTAGATTCCACCAACTTTGAACTATTTTCCAAAACGTTTCCAGATAAAGAACTAGGTGTAACTGTTCAGGCCTATAGCATGCTGGAAAAGAAAAGGCTCAGAACAAAACTGTCGGTTCTGTACTGTAGGCCAGATTTTAGGAATATTGGTGGGGCAGTCCCTCTTCTGCATTTCATAATATCCAGTAATCTGCAAGGTACGTTCTGCCAAACAAGCAAGCTTCTGAGAATATTAGTAACAACACCCATGACTACTTCAGAGCCTGAGAGGTGTTTCTCATCGCTGAAGAGGATCAAGACCTTTCTGCGGAACACCATGGCACAAGAAAGACTACGTGCCCTCGCTATGCTCTCCATTGAGAAGAAGATGGTCTCCAGTAAGGAGGGGTTCAATGCCAGGGTGATTGACAAGTTCTGCAGCAAGAAGGAGCGACGTATGGACTTCAAGTGAGTTTTTCTATATGTTTATATATATATATTTTTTTTTTGGAGGGATGGTTAAGCTTACAGCACACAACTAATTTTCTACACCAGCCGCCACTGGTGGGAGGTGAAGGTGGAGAGGGGAGGGGTAATGTAAGAGAGAACACAGGTGGAAAGATAAAGAAATATGTGGAGCTGAGGACTGTACACACAGAGCTATAGGTGGTGTACAACATGTGTGAATAAATAAATAAATAAAAAGTGCACAGGTTTCCACAACATGTAATTTATTGATCCAAGAATTAAACGTACAGTTAAATCCTAACCATTTGACATATAGTTTATTTCCTTTTTGTTTCAACACTTTTTTCACAAGATAATGTTTAGGAAATGCTGTTTTTTGAAGTTCATGGAGATAAAATCTACCTTTTATAGGTTGATGGTTGAGGTCCTCCAGTAAGTAGGTGGCAGGGCTGTCCAAGTTGACTTGACGAATTCGAAATAGTTCAGCCCCACTTAGGCGTGTAGCCCTTATTGAAGGCAGACTTAAATTTGCTCACACGAACAAAATCCCCAATTTTCAGTCGGTGACGTTTAGGATCTGGTGTTTTTATTGGGTTAAACAGTTTATCCAGTCGCTGAATATTTTTGGTCACGAGGCGTGGCTTGTTCCCAATCGTTCTATGTTTGGTGTCATTGTAACGTGACACTAGCTCTGGTAACATGTCCAACCAGCGATAAGTGCCCTGAGCGCTAAACGCTTTCCACATATGGGTTTTCAATGTTCGGTTAAACCGCTCAACCACGCTGGCTTTGAGATTGCTGTACGTGGTGCAATGGTGAATATCCTTAGATTTGAGAAAACTGGAGAAATCCTTGTTGAAAAATTCTTTCCCCTGGTCGTTTTTTAGCAACTGAGGTTGACGTTTGGAGTGTTGAATAATATGGTGAAAGGCCTTGGTGACTAGTGCACCAGACTTGCGACGCACAGGTTCAACATAGGCCATTTTGGAATAGACATAAATGACAGTCAACATATAGCGTACACCGTCGTTAACGCCAGCATAGGGTTTCATTTCAACTAAGTCAGCCTGCCAAAGTTCATCCACACCTCGTGAAATCACCTTGAGTCGTGGATAGTGACGCCTAGCTGGGCGATGCAACTCGTGATGTAATGTTTTTCTTAAGTTGTTTTCTCTGTAACCAACCTTGAAGAGTCCCCCCAGCAAGCAGAATATAAAATAAGGAAATCCCGTTGGGCGCCAACTCAAATACAAATGTATAAAAGTAATAAAATTTAGTTCAAAACCAGATAAACACGAGGTCTCTATGATATCAGGGTGTAGGGTAAAAATATATACCAACCCAGATACAAACAGTTTGGGAAATAGTTCTGATATTCACTGTAATATATAAGTATTTACTGAGAATATTACTTACGGTTCAGTAGTAATATTATGATACATAATATATGTAGTACTGCAGTGTAATGATATGATTTTATAGTTTTTTTTTATTATAAGTACTCTTCTTAGTTAGAAGATTTATGGGATTATTATAATCATACAGTCGAGACACCTTCATACAATTTATAATCACTTCCAGTTTTTAATACAAGACCTCATTACTTCGTTTAAGATCCAATCCTTTTTTTATAACTTTATATATATAAACAACTATCCACTTACTTCCTTTGTCTTATTATACACATTTCTCTGCCTTCTAAAGATATGCCACACTACCTATTGTTGGATCCTATTCTAAGGACTCCACAGATATGCACTCACAAACACCTAGTTCATTATCTCAACACCTGAGCGCTCTTATTACATACCAAATACAAATAGAAAACATCTTCTATGGCTTCATAAAAATGTCACATTTGGACCCAGAAATCTTTACAACAATATTATTTTGGGGATATTTCTAACACACATTTTACCCAAATATCCATTATTACATAAGATACTAAGCCCAAGACCATATACATCTTCATACACTGTTTCACCAAACACTCCACTGTCAAATACTTGGCAGCATTCAATCTCCAGGAAGAAATAGCAGTTACTTTGCAAACCAAATGATATACAAGGTTAGTTCATGCAAAGCCAGAAAATTGTCAGAAGCACAATCATAATCTCCGTCACAGAAGAATATATTTTCCATGGCAAGCAGCAACTCAACAAGGCCTACTCTTCCAGATTCCTCCACATCTTCTTTGTAATACCAAAATGTTCGATGTCCCAACCAACTTCCTTGAGGGCAGGCTGCACATCCAGATGACCATAAACACAAACAGTCTTCTTCTTTGGATCCTTTCCAAGAACTCCTAGTAAATCAAGTGGATGACCAAGTTCCTCACCATGATATAGGGTATAAAGGTCCTTTTCTTGAAAAGCTACACTTCGGTAGATGCCAACTTTTATAGTACATTCCACCAAACAGGTGTATATAATTTTCATCATGTATTTTGTAATTGAAATACAGATGACACATCCGTTGCTCTGATACAGATTCACACTTGTTCTATGATAACCAATCTTCATTTCTCCATTTAGACTTCTTGAATCCAAAAACTTAGAAATCATATCTCGATTAAACAAATTTACAGTACAAAATCAAATAATTAGATGCAAAAACCAAGTTCAAATTACGGTCAAGAGATGAATCAAAATCAATGTATTGACACAAAATAAGAAAGAAAGTTAAATAACATTCTCATCAAAAGATATGTACATTACAGCGAACCAACAAATGTACACTGTGCAAATGTATCCTATGATAGATCACAACATAGACATAATATGCCTAAAAAAAACATAATCTATAATAACAACGAAGTGGCTAACACGCCCCCTACACATTAAATTCCAAATATACATTCATCACATACACACTTCTTACACACATAAGAATATACATGAATATAATTAACTAAATCATAAACCTATCTCTAATGCCAGGCATAGATGTATGTATTGTTCCTTATTCTTCCATTTCTCGTGCTTCCTATTCATCTGTGTCTCCTTCGTCTCCATTCTTCTTTCTTTCTCTGCCTTCCATCTCGTCTTTCTCTTCATAGGCCATGTCATTCCGTATCTTGTACTCCTCATCTTCCATCTCCACCTTACCTCTCTCCTTCCCTTCCTCATTTTCTTCTTATTATTCTTCTTCTTCTAATACTTCACACTCTTATCATCCTTTCCTGACATGTCATCTTCTTCCTACTTCTTTTCTTTGCTTTCCAACTCATCCTTTTATCTATCCTCCTGGTCCCCCTTTTCTTCATTCTCAACTACTTCTCTCTTCGTTTTACATCTCATCCTTTTCATCTCAATCTTCCTTCTCCAACGATTCTTCACCTCATCTTTTTCCATTTTGTTGTCTTCATGATTCACTCCTGCACTTTCATCCTCATCTTTAACCTCTTTTTCTTGACTGCTACTGTTCTCCTCATGACCAACCTCATCTGCTTCTCCTTTCTCTTCTTCAGTTTCTTCCATCTCACCTACTTTCTTACTTTCTTCCATTTCACCTTCTCCGGTATACGTTTCTCCTTTCTCTTCTACCTTGCCCTCTATTGCATCTTCTTCCCTGTACTCAGTTTCGTTTTCTTCCTCCATTTGACGTCCTCCTTCACCTTCTCTCTCTCTTGTCCATTTTCAAGTTTTATTTGAGACCTTAATCTCACTTCCATATCTAACATCCTCTCACCAGTCGCCTTTTCAACCTTCTCATTTTTCTCTAGAATATGTTCCTGTACCCTTTCCAATTTATTATCTGCTTCTATAGTCATATCATTTAATTTCTCTGGGATTCTCGCTTCCATTTTCATTGCTTTCTGATCTACTTCTTTTATACTTGCTTTTGCCTTTTCTTCCACCATACTCCTTACCGCTCCTCTAATCTCTTGTCTGACCCCCTCAATACTATGCTGTAACAATCCATATTTCATATCTAACTCCTCGCTAACCTGCATTACTTTATCTAATTTCTTACTCAACTCTTGATTATTCTTATCAAATTTTTCATTCATTTGTTTTATCATCTCCTGATTATTCTTATCAAATTTTCCATTCATTTGTCTTAACATCTCCTGATTATTCTTATCAAATTTTTCATTCATTTCCCTTAACATATTTAGGATATCCTGCACCGGCATTAACACATCCTGTACTGGCCTTACAAAATCCTGTACTAGTACATCAGTCATCTCTCCTTCCATCACACTACTGCCAGTCTCATTCCCATCACCCTCCAACATGCACACCACCACATTGTCTCCATTCATCTACATCCTGCTACAACTCACTCCATTCCCATTCGTTCATCATCCATGTAAATATGTACACCATAACCTATCCTTCAGATAACACCTGCACAAGTCACACTCTCCTACTCCCATACTGTTGCATCCTGGTTCTCGAGTCCCACGTTAAGGTGCCAATTGTAATGTTTTTCTTAAGTTGTTTCCTCTGGAACCAACCAGAATATAAAATAGGGAAATCCCGTTGGGCGCCAACTCAAATACAAATGTGAAAGAGTAATATATTTTAGTTCAAAACAAGATAAACACGAGGTCTCTATGATATCAGGGTGTAGGGTAAAAATACATACCAACCCGGATACAATCAGTTTGGGAAGTATTTCTGATATTCACTGTAATATACAAGCATTTACTGAGAATATTACTTACGGTTCATTAGTAATATTATGATACATAATATATGTAGTACTGCAGTGTAATGATATGATTTTATAGTTTTTTTATTATAAGTACTCTTCTTAGTTAAAAGATTTATGGGATTATTATAATCATGCAGTCTAGACACCTTCATACAATTTATAATCACTTCAAGTTTTTAATACAAGACCTCATTACTTCGTTTAAGATCCAATCCTTTTTATATAACTTCATAATATATATGAACTACTATCCACTTACTTCCTTTGTCTTATTATACCCATTTCTCTGCCTTCGAATGATATGCCACACTACCTACTGTCGACCAAAGTATTATGTGTACTCGAGTTTGAAGGTTGTTTGTTAAGTAGCCAATAGGCCTACATAAAATCCAATACCATCAACATTTTCGTCGTTCTATTCTACGTTAGTTCATGCAGGTTTGGATTTTTAAATTTATATTTTAATATTTTTTATCGCAGTTGAAACACAAAAAGTGCACGTTTTTAAGCGTGTTTCAACCATGTGTCACATTTAAGAATTATTATCTCAAAAGCCCGTCATCAGATCGAATCCAAATTTTAACACAATATACATTGGAATGTTGTATAACTGGTTTATTAATTTCACAATTGTGTGTGTCCAAGAAACAAAGTTGTTATCATTGTTGTAAGGTAACTTTTTCTCGGCTCGGGGTGGTTGGAAAATGTAGTTCTTGGTTGCGTTGTAATCGGTATACATCAAAAAGTTATGCTGTATGACTGTGAAATACGTAAATTTATTCACTTATTTTATATCGGTTTGGATTTCTACGGGGAAATAACACATGTTTCACCTGCTAGCCGCTCCGGCAATAGCTGTACAGCGTTGCCGTAATGGTGCCCACACGCATCATGGCGCGTCTCGCTCGGAAGTGATGGGCTCCATCTCAGCGACGCTGTACAGTGTTTACTGGAGCGGCTAGCAGGTGAAACATGTGTTATTTTCCCGTAGAAATACAAACCGATATAAAATAAGTGAATTAATTTACGTATTTCACAGTCATACAGCATAACTTTTTGATGTATACCGATTACAACGCAACCAAGAACTACATTTTCCAACCACCCCGAGCCGAGAAAAAGTTACCTTACAAAAATGATAACAACTTTGTTTCTTGGACACACAAAATTTTGAAATTAATAAACCAGTTATACAACATTCCAATGTATATTGTGTTAAGATTTGGATTCGATCTGATGACGGGTTTTGAGATAATAATTCGTAAATGTGACGCATGGTTGAAACACGCTTAAAAACGTGCACTTTTTGTGTTCCAACTGCGATAAAAAAATATTAAAATATAAATTAAAAATTCCAAACCTACATGACCTAACGTAAAATAGAACGACGAAAATGATGATGCTATTGGATTTTATGTAGGTCTATTGGTTACTTCACAAACAACCTTCAAACTCGAGTGCACATAATACTTTGGTCGACAGTATTGTTGGATCCTCTTCTATGGACTCCACAGATATGCACTCACAAACACCTAGTTCATTATCTCAACACCTGAGCGCTCTTATTACATACCACATACAAATAGATAACATCTTCTATGGCTTCATAAAAATATCACAGTGAGCAATACCCATTTTAATGGGTGACGGCTTAAACAATAATTTTGGCATTTCGAAGTTCTTGTTCAATTTCTTGAATTTCCCAATCGTGACCGGTATGGCCAGTTTGACGTGAAGCATGCAACAACTGTAGCCGCTGGACGAGCTTATTGGGAATGTGCCAGTAGGTAACATTCACAGGAGGTTTTAATGGTTTAAATGTCACTCCCGAAGCGGACGCTTTACAACGAGTACTTTGACTGGGGGAAACATTTTTGCAATGATGGTTTTATATTTTTGAGATGTATTGGCATTCACTTGTTGAGTGGGATCATACTGTCTTTTGTGGGCATGGGTGTCCAATAAAATGGATTTATATTTGCCAAGGTCGTCTGACGTATAATCATGGAATGAGGGTGCACGAGAAAAGAGCAGCTTTAACAGTCCTGGCGTTAATTTATAGTTGATGATCTTAATGACAGCTTTAGTACGAGCAAATTTAATGGATGAATCCCCAATTTTAAAACTATCATCCTCATAGCGAACACCATACGTGGTATCTGTGTTCCCAATAAATAGATCAATGAGATAGGGTTCTAGTGTTGATCCATAATATTTTATTAAAATGTTTTTCAGTTGAGCTTTATGTTGAGGGGTGGCCAAGAGTTGTGAAAACGGAGACGATTTGGAAGGGCAAGGTGTTTCGACCATGACCAAGGATTTCTTTTTTCTTAAAAACTCTGCAAGGAGTGCGGCCTTTTTTTGAGGCGTAAACACTTGTTCCTCGTCATCCTCAACTTCGCTAACACTAGTCAAATCTTCCTGTTCCTGTTCCTGTTCCTCTTCCTCAGGGTCCTCGTGCAACGTCTGAATGGCTTGCAGGGGCGGATCCAGACACTGATCTTGGAGGGGGCGGTCATGATATCTGTCCTCAAAATGGAGGGGGGGGGTAATATACCATAATGCAAATTTAAAAGTTAACAATAAACATCGAATTATTTGCACATACTTTTACCAAAATGTCATTTTCTTCGAAATGTGAAATTTTTCGTTACTTTCCTACTTTCTGTGTGGTCACTAAACAATATTTTGTTTGCTCATACTTACCTATACTTACTTACTCTATCAGTATCGGACTGGCCCTAAGAGCCCTCGACGGGAGCTGGAGAGTAGGGGCCTTACCATCCCCCCTCCCTAGTGACTTGCTCCATTTTTTACGCTGAAAAATATTTTTATGCGGAGTTGAACGACACGGGGATTGCACGCATTGAAATACTGTGATCGTAATGAACCCCCTTCGGAACTTACCCTTCCCCCCTTTCCCCATTTTTAGATACAAAATAATAAGCTGATGTTAGAGGCCTAGTCGCTCAAGGGCCGAGGTCTTTAATTTTAAGACCCCGAGGCCCCTTGATGCCTTGAATGGTCGGACCTCCTCATAGGTAATGATTGACTTTGTCCCCTTTGCGAGTAGCCCTCCCTCTCTTAAGTTGTAAACAAAGACGCAGAATATCTTCGCTAGCTAATAACTGGGGTCACAGGCCTATTTGCGCAAGGGCCTAAGGGCAGGCCTCGGCACTCATAGTCTCCTGGCCCGAGGCCTCGATGGGAACTCCCGTTCTTCCCAAATGGCTAGTCCGACACTGCTCTCTATATTATCATTTGCCATGCCAATAATATCGCTGGAGCGCTTTCGTAAAGACAGCCTTTTAATTTTATCCAAAACGCTATCATACCGGGTTCATAGTTTATAGTTACTGTATAAATATAACTAAAGGGTAGGAGAGTAAAACCAGAGTTATATAGTCTGATGACTGACAACCGTAAAAAAATAATTATATAGCTTAGACAATAGCTTCAAGATTAAATAAAAACCCGGCTCGAGGCCCGAGGAATTTTAATCAATCGACGAGAAAAAGATCGTTAAAGACAGGATTTAATCAGATTTACGGGAGTTTAAAACTATATTTTACCTTTATTTAAGGGGTATAGATTGAGCGAAATAAGAACAAGGCTACCCGAAATTATGACAGGTACATGTGTATTGCTAATTGTACGTAAATATTACAAATACAGCAATTTTGTTCATAAAAACAATTTTAAGCTAAACAACAAACTCTAGTCGCCGGTTTGTTTTTTTCGCGTACCGATCAATTACGCGAGATGGGTCAACATAAACATCGTAGTGGATGTGCAACAAAGCAAGTCCGTTTAATCGTTCATCGGACATAGTTGACCGCAACCACGTCTTCAGCCTTCTCAAAGAAGAATATGTATATGACCTTTCCGATGAAGCGGCGCTGACGGGTAAAGTAGCATAAATCTTGAGACATCGATGAATACTGGGGTACAACTCTTTATCGCAGGCAATTAAAGTTCCATAGCTTTCTTTGGGATGGTTGATCCCGATTCAAGCTCCCGGGACCACTTTACCTTCCACATACGAAGTTCAGCCTGTAGAAGCCTTGCCACCGACGCGGCAGAATGTTGATTGAGAAGTTTGAATTACTTTGCAGCGATTGTGTCCACATCCGCTGACGTCGATGATGATATTGGCATCATTGCTGATAGGCTGTGTAACTCTTGCGTTGCTTTAGGGAAGCGAGTGTTTAGGTCTTCTAGGACGTAGAGTAAAATGGGTATGAAAGTGGCCCGGCGATAGTAGTCTTCTACGGTTGACGCTGGATGATTTTCGCTGTGCTTTTGCCGTTGTGCGATGCGTGGGGGCAGACGTTCGGTTCCAAGTTGTTTTGCCAGAGCTTCTGATTCTTGGAAGAGCTCAGCAAATTGTGTTTCGCACTCTTTGCGCCTCTTGCTCAACACATTAGTAGTGTCGTCTAGCGCATCCTGGGCTTCCTTCAAGTCTATTTGCCCTTTTTTGAAACAAAATGCCGAGTGTTTTAGTGTCTCCAAGGATTTCTGACAAGCAAATGACGGTAACTATAAAATCACTCTCACAAAGAGCAGCTATGAGCGTTTTTGCCTTAGAAGCACTTTTTGAGTCTTTCCATAAAGTAATCGAGTCTAAACTCTCGACTATGTTCGGGAGTAAAGAGCGAAATTGTACAAAACCGCCGTGCCGTTCGATCCACCGCGTCTCACAAAGTCCACATAAAAGTTCACCTAGAGTTGCTTTTAATACATAGGAGCATTTTGAGGACGAATCAATGGACGTAATAGTGGCTTTCATAACTCCTATAGCATTTCGCACGGCGACGACTTTCGAGGACTTCGAAATAGACAAATTCAGAGCGTGATTATAACAAGGGCACCTAACGGCATGCTCTGCTTCGGTTTGCACCTCGGCGACAGCACCACAAGCTACTGACGCCATGATAGCGCACCCGTCAGTACCAACGCCAACACACCGACATAGGACAAGACTGTGATGCTTGAGAATACTCAACACAGTTTCACCCACGTCTCTGCCGGTTACGGTAGGCTCTGGGACTCCTTTGGTTTCTTGTTGGTTCTCTCTTTGGTTTGCGTTTTCTTTTTCTCCTCTATAGTTCTTGCATCTGCATCTTCATCTCTTGTTTGTTGGTCGTATTCATCTTCATCCTCTGGTTCTGCTACATTTTTCTCCATTTTCTTGATAGTAGGCTCTGCAACTTGTTCCTTAGCTTTATTTTTGGCTTTAAATTTTCTCTTCGAATCCTCCTTAGTTTCTTCTCCATCTTTATCTCTTGCTTGTGGATTTCTTCTTCGGTTTCTGCTTTCTTTGGTTCTTTTCCTTCCTGTAGCTCTCGCTCGGTTTCTGTTTCCGTCACGCTGTTTGCTTTTTCAATATTGTCATCATTTAGCATCTCTTCTCCAGTTTTCGGATTTGGCGATTCTTGCGCTAGCCCTTCAGTATTAATTTTATTTCTCTATCGACATTCCCTTCGTTTCGGGCGATATTTTCCTGTTCGGATACTGGGATTTCTTTTCTTCCTTTTACTTTCCTTTTAATTACGTCTTTTCCCTTTAAACGGTTGTGCACTGTTTCTCGGAGATTTATAAAGCTTGTGAAGTCTTCATACAATTTACCTCGATAGACATATCTCAGGCGCGGGTGGAGCGGGCCGAAGGGGATTGTACGTTTGTACTCGGCTCCGTTTGGACAAGCGCGGTCGCGGCGGCTGAGCTGTGCTCAGTCAGCTCGGCTCGTCACAACAATAGCAACAGTGCTTGAAAATAAGCGAGCGGGGTAGCGAGAAGGGAGCGTCTCGGCTAGATAATTTAATATACTGTATATTGCACGATTATTAACTGAATGCTAGTTAGGTTAAAATCGTTGTTTATAGTTCGTTTGGTGCGTCTCCTCCTTCGATTCTCTCCTCCCTCTTCTCTCCTCTCCTTCGCTTCCCTCTTTTTCCTTTCTCTTTTTCCCTCTTTTCTTTTCTCTTAGGGGGGGGGCGATCGCCCCCCATCGCCCCCCCTTGGATCCGCCCCTGATGGCTTGTGAAACGGTGGGTAGAGTTTCAGATGGCTTGAAAGAGGGTTTCAACATGGCTTTAGGTGGAGGTGCTAAATGATGTTGAATAAACAAAGTATGATCTGCACGTGATCGTTTCAATTTACGAAACTTCTGGCGAATAGTATTTTTCTCTAATAATATGCTTTTTCCATCGACTCGCTGCTAACGCCATGGTGTCTTGACAAATGACTTGACGGGGAATGAGACAGGGCCTTAAATAGCAATTAAATGATCAAACCCTAAGCGATACCGTCCTTGGTTGAGTTCACTTTGTTTGTCAATCACTAAACAGGCATGACGTTGAGTGTTCCAGCACTTGGCACACAATTCTGTAGACATTTGAACGGTCATATCCGGATTCACATGTTCATTATAAATGTGACGACTGTTCCTCTCGTCCTGGCGAAATAAAACAATGACATTGGCATTGTCACGAATCAACTGTTTAGACAATTTAGAATACGTTTGTGCAAGATAAAAGCAATCGATATGTTTGTGTCGACCTATGCGGAAATAGCTTTGAATAATGCCTTGACGTTCAGTGGATACATCATCGAAAATCATGAGTGAATCAGGCTTTACTTAACCCGGTGAAATAACATTTTCTTGCGTGGAAAATGTGAAATAACCCATATTCTCTTTTTGTAATCCAGACATGACTTGATCCAGAAACACGTAGAGGGGTTGGTAGAGAGATTTTGCAAAAATATAAATATTTTGAAAACGCAGACCATTGGGCGCTGTGATGAGTGTTAGCAAAAGATTGGTCTTTCCACAGCCGGAAGGTCCCACAATGATGCAGCGAATGGAAGATGGAAACAGTGAACCATGGCGTTGTTCACGTGATGTGGGACAGAGATGGGAAACCATGTCCCCCACGGGGAATGACTCTTGCTGCTTAATAATCTTCATATCAACTAAGGCTTAGACAGGCTAGCAGGCTGTCTATATACAGGACACCGAGCCTTATCATAGAAAGAGTAGACTCGTACTACAGGTTGACGATGGATGTCTTTGGACGTGCGTTGATGGCCAAAGCTAGGGCTGTCCCCATACATGATCCTAAACAAGAAACAGATCCTGCAAATAAACACTATGTGGATAGGTCAGTAGTGCCACGCACTAAACAGGGAGATTATGACTTTAAGGGAAACCGGTTAACCCATGTAAAACATCCTCAAGTGTCCACAGACGTTACTACGAAAAAGTATGTGGATAACAAAGTGTATGAGTTTAATGACAAAGTGCCTCAGCTTACAGTGAAAGGCTATAGCGCTAATAATCACCGCATTATTCACGTGGAAGACCCGCAAGACGAAGACGATGTCTGTACCAAGCGTTACGTGACCTATGAAATGAAAAGGCTTTATAAATTTATCCCATTTGTATTTTTAGTGTATCTGACAAATGAAAAACCTGTGAATGACAGAAACCATTTACCGCTAGTTCATGACCAGCACTTGACCAATGTGCTTGCTTCGGGTTTAAGCCACTATCGATTACACTACGATGGAACCATTCACATAAAATATGCCATACCTGATGAGAACCATTTACAAATACAGATAAATGGTCATAGGATGTTGGTCCATAACCATAACGATTGGAATATACAGCCATGAAATAACAAACTGACGTTAGTTGTGACTTAAACTTTCTTGTGAAAAGTTGTTGGTGATTATCATCATGGTGAAACAAAGGTATGTGGTGAGAAAGACTAAAAATAAGACCCTGTCCTTGGCAAAGCCTGGGCTTAAGACAGTCGTGGACAAGCCGTAGCGAAAGAAAAAAATAAAAAAAATGTATTGACAATAAGGAAAGCTCTTCGAGCAGCACAGAGACGTGTTATTCCAAAACGTCAGCGACAGGGTTCAAAACAAGGGCGAGTGATTCCCGTCCCCAAACGAGCGCTTTATTTGCCGGTCTGGCTGCTCTGGGTTCACTTTTGGGCGGTGCCAGTGCAGTGGCGAAAACCATTAAAGCCGTGCAGCAGGGCAAGCAACAACTCAAAGAAATTCAGCGACAAAATGAAACGATGGATGCGATCGCAATGGGGGCTAGAAATGCTAATTTGAAGCCAGCCTTTTATCAACAAGGATTTGGGATTTCACCATTTCAAAATATTTAAAAAAAAAACCTCAGCCATAGCAAGACATGCCCTGACGCATCAACAAGTGGAAAGCTATGCTAAACAACTAAAGCTTTCTCATTTTCGAGGTGTGTTTATGCGAAACCAATTACCCCCACGACCCTGGAAACAGGAATGTGCTGTTGTCAATTTGGATGATCACCGAGGACCAGGAACGCATTATGTAGCTTATTTCAAAGAGGGATCCACCGTTTGGTACTTTGACAGTTTTGGGAATTTGCCCCCGCGCATGGAACTAGTGACCTATTTTGGAAACAGGATCAAGATATATTATAATGTGAAACGTGAGCAAACGTTTAACAGCCAACAGTGTGGACGTTTGTGTTTTTTTTTATATAAGACGCAGCATATGCAAAAACGTCAACAGTATGTCAGCAAAAAGTAAAACGTTTACACTGCATGGACGTGGACCTGATGTCAGCCTAGACTTTTACCCGCACATCGAATTGAGTGAAAACCCCTATGGTTTAGGACTTGTTTCTCTTAAAACGTACAATCGAATATACACACATCAAAAAAAGTTTTGCATCACCTCGGTTCCAAGAGTTCCGGAACCGTTAAATACAAAGGGAATAGAGATCAACACAAACAACATTTCAGCTCGTTTTATTGCTCATGAGACCCACACATTGCATGTTGTACCATCATACAGCTAGACTTTCAGCATTTGTGGTCCAGATTGCAGTACACACCACTACCTATAATACCCAGTAGCACGTCCTCTTGCATTGATGCATGCCTGTATTCGCCGTGGCATACTATCCACAAGTTCATCAAGACACTGTTGGTCCAAATTGTCCCACTCCTCAACGACAATTCGGCGTAAATCTCTCAGAGTGGTTGGTGGGTCAAGACGTCCATAAACAGCCCTTTTCAACATATCCCAGGCATGTTCGATAGGGTTCATGTCTGGCGAACATGCTGGCCACTGTAGTCGAGCGATGTCGTTATCTTGAAGGAACGCATTCACAAGATGTGCACGATGAGGTCGAGAATTGTCGTCCATGAAGACAAATGCCTCTCCAATATTCTGCCGATATGGTTGCACTATGGGTCGGAGGATGTCATTCAGGTATCGTAAAGCCGTTTCGGAGCCTTCCATGACCACCAGTGGCGTACGTCGGCCCCACATAATGCCACCCCAAAACATCAGGGAACCACCACCTTGCTGCACTCGCTGGACAGTGTGTCTAAGACGTTCAGCCTGACCAGGGTGCCTCCAAACACGTCTCCGACGATTGTCTGGTTGAAGGCATATGCGACACTCATCGGTGAAGAGAACGTGATGCCAATTCCGTGGGGTCCATTCAGCATGTTGTTGGGCCCATCTGTACCGCGCTGCATGGTGTCGGGGTTGCAAAGCTGGACCTCGCCATGGACGTCGGGAGTGAAGTTGCGCATCATGCAGCCTATTGCGCACAGTTTGAGTTGAAACACGACGTCCTGTGGCTGAACGAAACGCATTATTCAACATGGTGGCATTGCTGTCAGGGTTCCTCCGAGCGGCAATCCGTAAGTAGCGGTCATCCACTACAGTAGTAGCCCTTGGGCGGCCTGAGCGAGGCCTGTCATCGACAGTTCCTGTATCTCTGTACCTCCTCCATGTCCGAACAACATCGCTTTGGTTCACTCTGAGACGCCTGGAAACTTCCCTTGTTGAGAGCCCTTCTTGACACAAAGTAACAATGCGGACGCGATCGAACTGCGGTATTGACCTTCTAGGCATGGTAGAACTACAGACAACATGAGCAGCGTACCTTCGTCCTGGTGGAATGACTGGAACTGATCGGCTGTCGTACCCCCTCCGTCTAATAGGCCCTGCTCATGCATGGTTGTTTACATCTTTGAGCAGTTTTAGTGACATCTATGAACAGTCAAAGGGACTGTATCTTGGATACAATATACACAGTCAACGTCTATATGCCGGAGATCTGGGAACCGAGGTGATGCAAAACTTTTTTTGATGTGTGTACAACATACGTGAAAATGTGAACAACAAGTTTTACTATGATGATTCTGTGCTCACCCTGAACTCTGGTGGATACACGATCTATGACATTTATGAACACATTTATGTGGTGTTGATCAATGAATATGGTTTAAAGTCATTTCTCGATGGAACGCGCAAGTTTGAACTCGTAGGAAATACCAACACTCATCGCTGCAGTACTTTCTCCACATTCAACATTGACTTTAAAACACGCCCCGATTCCAATGGTCCATTATTAGGATTTAAACCATGCATGTTGGAGCCCAACAAAAAACATGAATCGGACCATGAAGTGAAATTCATTGAGGACCATCATGTGTCGGTAATGTGTACTATTATTAGCCAAGCGTACACCAATCAAGAACCATCGTATTCGCTTTATGACTTTATTGTGGCATCGCCCAATGGGTATATTATTCGTGAAAACCCTCCAGTGGTGCATCTTCATTCGGTGGCTGTCGATAGTATTAATAATATAACATTAAGGCTGATCAATAGAGATCAAAACCCATTGATCTAGATTTTACCTCACCAGTGACTTACGAGTTGGTGCTAAAGCCACTATGAAGATTATGTATTGAACCCATGGGCCATAGGGTCCATGACGGTCGAATCCATGTCCGTAAGGATAAATGAAAGAAACGTATAGTTTCTTAAAGGAACGGAGAGAGATTTTAAGACAGGAATATAGCTTAACATTGTGCAAGCGACTAGGGACAGATGTTCCTTAGATGAGATCACCCCACTCGACATTTCAGAGAGGGCTGGTCACGAGTATTAATAACTGAGTGGAAATTTCCACCGTGATAGAAAGAGAAGCCTGAATCGGAATTCAAGCTGACGTTGCTGGATTTTGACAACGCCGCATATGCACCAGAAGAGGAATAATTAAAATTAACACGTTTACGAGCATAATAATGAGTAAACAAGCACAGCACAGTGAATCATTTTGAATGAGAGATTTTTCAGTATAGAGAAACCATGTAATAATTGTGCAGAAATAAACTGCCGACGTAAGACGACGTCATAGGGGAATTACCTAAGCCTCTGTGGAGGGGAGAGAGCAAAAAGAATGCAACACCCACACAATTGAGGACGAGAAATTAATTAATATCTCCGAATTGCACGATCGATTCTTAGGTGCAATAAGATCATGTGACATTGAGAAGACGAGCTTTCGGAAGGTATAATTTTTATATTTGTGGCACCATTATTTTAGAAGTTGACCACAGAAAAGGCTTGAGTCTTATTTTTTTGTAGTAAAACAGTATAAAGCTTCGGGCGTTTCCAAGCCAATCATGCAGTATTCAGACAACCTGAGGGCACGTCACTGTGTCACATCGCATGCAGTCCTACGAGCATTCCGTGAGGGGAAGTGCTGCTCCACGACGTAGAAGTAATCATTCCGACAGTCCGTGAGGGGACGTAACTCTGCGTTACATCGATAACAGCTACCAGTACTCTTTGAGGGGAGAAACGCTGTTTTCCACCGCAGAAGGAAGATCCGATAGCCACAGGCGTCACAGTAGTAACGACTTGCTTGCCTCCATAAGGAGCAGTCGAGACGAAATTTTAAAGTATCGCCGTAGTGAAACATTAGGAAGATCCTAATTATAGGATTTAGGCCCGACTGTATACAAGTTAAAGTGAAACTTCATAAGATATAGTCAGAGCAGGCTGCGAACGTCGGACTTAAAGGCGATAGGTCGTTAAATGTACGAACGAATAGATCATAACGTACGGAAGTATCGTACCAGACAGAGAAACTGTTGTTTAAATTGAAGGAACCTAACAAGGAAGAACAGAATAAGGTTCGAACGTAGGAGTGTTAAAACAGTTCAAATAAATAGAATAGGAGACTATAAACATTAGCTCCAGAAAGCAGGCGAACAATTCTAATAGTACTAGAATCGAGAAGTGCTAGCTGCTATAAACTGATTCTATAGGTCTTAGAGGAGACCTCGATCCATATAGACTTTCGTTAGGATCGATAGACAGATCTACAAAGAAGCCGTTCAAGCTAGATAAATAGCCGGTTATCCAGGATAGGAATAGCAGAATTGAACTCCAGGGAACAGTAGATGTTTCGGGACTTTCGCATTCTTCAGAATAGGAAGCCGACATCGGGTAAATTCCACCCTTGGAAACGGGAATTTAAGAAGATCACGTGTGAGAGGCTCAGAAACACGGCCTAGTGATCGTTGTGAAGTGTAAAATAATCCAGATTGTGTGTTAAATAATATTTTTAGTGTTTATTATGTGTTCAAAAGGGACACATCAGTATATAAAAATGTCGTCAATATTAAGTGTGTTAGATATATGTTTATTTGTGTTTTTACGTAAGATGAATACCTTTAATATGGTGTAAAAAGTTCAAAGTGGGCCCAAAAATGAAACACCGCACCAGATTTAAGATCAGGGATGATCTGGAAAATATGTGAGTACTAAATTCATTTTTATTTTGGTGTCAGAAATTGATTGTGTACAGACTCACCGGAGTTTTGGAGTGAAAGGGATGTGTTTTAATAAATAAATACTGAATAATCAAGAACACGGTCTGAACAATAATAAAATAAATAGAGAAATTATGAATAATTATGTAAAGAATAAATCCCGTAGAGGAAATAGGTGAATAAAGGGTTAATGTATTTAACAAATGTCATAAGAGCAAGCGAAATATCATTTAATTATCATGAAAGACATTGAAATAAAGTAAAGTTGAGATATGAAAGAAATAGCTTTTGAGCTTGTATTAAAGAATAAAGATAATAATAATAATTAAATATGGAAATGTTAAATAAAAATCAAATAAATTGATATGAACATAAGAACGTTAAGCCTTAACGTAGGTGTAAAAGATGAGGTTCAATGGAATATTTTTAAACAGGGAGCGATTTATCGACCACAGAAAGATTAATATGTGAATAAAAATAATATGAATTGTTACTAAAGAGATTTTATCAGTTCTTGGGAAGACATTTTCGGCTTAAAATAATGCATAGCGCATAATGAGCGCAAATATAATATTAAAGTGTCACGCTAGGAACGCGTAGTGGTTAAATACTTGGTACATTACTTATGGAGGGTAGTTGATTGCAGTGAATTGATAATTGTGTAAGTCCTCTATTTGTGACATTAGTATCACGAGGCATTGTGTATGTATTTAAAAGGGGAGCTAATATATGGTATTATTGAGCGTATGTCATATGGGCCACGGCCGACTCTAAATCGCATTTTGAATAAGTCCTCTGTACGGAATTGGTTCCCGAGGCACCTGAAGAGATTCGAATGCAGGATCTTCTTATGATAAAAGCCCCTGTAATTCTCCGTCGTCGAATGTGTATTTAATCTTCCCAATCAATGAGGACCCTCTCATAATTAATAAATGCCAAGGATACGGAAATGGTCTTTGAACCAAAGAATAGTTGTTTGAATGTTACGGTACAGTAAAGCCCGGTCTCCCCAGAACTGGATAGAATGGGAAGGTTTGTTTTGAAAGCCTTGAAAATGAGCTACTAATGTTGGGTCAGACAGGATGTCTCCGCCACCCTACGTGTCATAAATCGCACCCCATGTAGTAGAGACTAGCTCTTTTAAAAGCGAGGGGGAACAGAGACCGTCTCGTAAGCTGTTAGAAAGAGAAATAAATACACCAGGAGTGTTTAAAGTTGTTAACGACCCTGGCGTTGAACCGAGGTCCTTAAAGATGGATATTTTCGTTTGCCGGTTCAGATCGTAGTTTCTTATATGAGAATGGTCTATTAAGACATAAGAGATAAATAACAATCCCTATTGTAATAATGTATGGACGTGGGATTCCACGAGTTGATTGAAGGCAACTGAGTTCGGGAGTAACTATAGTTTTTTGACTGTGTCAAGTACCTTCACGCTCTGGAGTACACAATTGATTTTCTGATTACCTTAATATATTTGTGAAATAAAGAGAGATGATAACAACTGAATGTGTGGACATGCCCAAAAAGATTGAGTTAGATAATTAACCTAGATTTTTAAATATAATTATATATTTGTTTTTGAGAAATAAGAAAATATAAAAGCTAGTGTTTGAGGTGTACAAGAATGACACCGTAATAATGTAAATGCATGGAGCCAAAGAGCTCGGAGTTATGTAAACTTAATGTTAGTGCTTTATGGAAGTGAGATTAAGTAAGAATTGTTGGTTTATGTGGAAACCACAGGTTTTGAATACAATATTTGTTTATTTTATTTTGTGATCCCTTGTTCATTTGGAACAAGCAGTTGATACTTGGGTCAGTAATTAAATTGTTTAAATGTTTGTAGCGCCATTAATTTTATTAATTAAATGTGTTTAAAATAGGAGTTGATTTTGTTGTTATTTTTGCAAGTGTATCCTCTAATTAATCCAAATATGTGAGTCACAGAGTGGGGGAACTTACCGCTGCCCCGAAATCCCGAATTGAGCTACGCTGGTGTACTGTGATTGGCATATTTCTTGCTAAATGGGCACAGGGGGATATATAAATACTGTGCTGGATTAATAACTAGAGGAACACTTAAGTCGGTCATATCATGTAAAATTAAAGTAATAATAGGGATAGCTACAATGTAAAATATTAACTGACCGCATGGGTCCCTGGAAACTCATACCGAGCAGCCCTGACATATTATATTATAAACCCCCTAGCAAACCACTACACTTTTTATGGCGCCCAGTACGCAGGGCTGAGTTTTCCTAGGGAAAACCCGAGTTTTTCTCGAAAAATCAAAATTTTCATTTAAAAAAAAAAAATGGTTTTTCGAAATTTTGAATTTTAAACACTTCCATAAAGGTTTATGAAACTGAATAAAAATAGTAAAAGGGTACGTTGTAAGTGAATACCCGTACCAAAGTAAAGTTTTAAAGAAATTGGGACACACTAATTCAGAGTATCATCTCTCAAGCATGTATTGGTGTGGTGGCATTTGTGGCCCACTGTATTCTCATAAGATGGCATTAAGTGAAGAGATGCAACGGCTTTTGGAGGCTATCAAAGCCGATAGCAATGAGAAGTTGGAGGCCATAAACAATAAATTGGGAACAATAGACAATACATTGGGTCTCCAAAAGGATGAAAATAACAAAGTGTTCGAATCCATAAATGAGAGTTTAGAGTCACTAAAAACTAACAGTGATAATATGGGCACTAAATTAGAAGCTATCGAAGCCGACGGTATAAACATGAATAAGGAACTGAAGGCTGAGATAGAAAAGATGAAAACAGAAAGTGGGGAAACCATTAAACAACAGTGGGAAGTGATGAAAACGGAGACGTTAGAGTCTCTGAAAGCCAACAGTAACGAAAACAATGGAGTACTGAAGGCTGAAATAGAAATGACAATGGATACTAAATTTAAAATTCTTGATAAGGGGTTGGAGACTAAGTTAAGTGAAATTGCAAAGGAAAATGAAGGATTTTATTCAGGATTGCAAGCCCAAATAAAGACTATGAACACAAATATGGTAGATTCCCAAACTACATGTCAAGAAAATTTTAAAAATTTAGAAACTAAATTAGTTAACATAGAAACGAAGGGTGATAATTGTGAAAGGAAACTTGTAGCCCAGATCCAAGGTGTGCAGAAAGAATTGGAAGCTCAGATAAAATCTAATAGCGATATTTGTGAGGCATCCCGGGATGAAATAAAACAAAGCGTGAATAAGCTAGGAAATAGATTTGAAGGGGTTGAAGAGAAAGTAGGGACCCTTGAGGACAAAATCGGCGTAGTTCAGACTGAAGTAACTGAGATGAAAAATCAAAATCTAAAGGATGTTCAGGAGATGAAAGGTCAGATTGATCATTTTACCGGGCAGGTAGATGAGAATCTGAAGACATACGAAACGAAAATAGATCAAAGATTAGGTGTATACGAGGGGCATCTCCAGAGTGAACGAAAACAACGAGAGAACGAAAGTAAGGAAAGTACCCATAAAATAAATGAAATAAGTCACGGTATTATTGAGGTTCAGGAAACCATCGGAACATTAAAGGTTCATGTAGGAAAAACCAATAAGGAAATTAGTCAGGTCCAAGATGAAATGATGAAGTTGTATAAGAGTCAAGAGAAGACTGAGGGAAGGCTTGAAGGAATGAAAATAGATATGGTCAAAGGACGAAAAGAAGTGGAGAAGCAAATAAAGGAGATACGAGAAGGCCTGGAGACCATAGGTGATGTTAAGCCAGAAATTATAGACCAACATGCTAAGATCATTAAGAAAGAGGTAGAAGACCAAATAAATGGATTTAGGGATAGCTTCAGGGATGAGAAATTCCAACTCAAAAAGATAGAGGAAGATATTAAAATGAATCAAGAAAGAATTCAGAATGAATTAAGATCCCGATTGGAGAGGACGGAACTTAAGAACAGTCAAATGGAAATCCAACTCATGGCAAATGAAGAAAGTGCCCGAAGAGAAAGGAAGTTAGAATTCGAAAATCAGGAGGAGTTTCCAAAGACAGGATGGGCAGATTCTCGTGAACAAGGCACAGATACGGAGAGGGACTTAGGAGGGGAGAGCCCTTATAAGATCCCAGGATATCCAATGGCGATGTCAACCCCGTACACGAATCAGACAAATGGCCAAATAATAAACATTATTAAATCCAATGAGGACAGACCAGTAAAGTTTACGGGTAATAACATGTCTATTACTCCAAAATACTGGCTAAAAGAAGTGGCAGAGTATCTAAATGAAATGAAGGTTCCTCAGGATCGGAGACTGAGAGCTATTGAAAAGCTGTTGGCAGGTGATTGTCTCACCTGGTTCAGAAGCTTCAGATACACTTTTGATACGGTGGAAGGCTTTAGGGAAGCAGTTTTAAAGCGATATTGGGCAGCAGATGTCCAAGAAAACTTAAGGCTAGATCTGTACTCTAGGAAGTACAGCACCAATGCACCCACTAAATACTCGGAATTTTTCACCGCTCAGCTGTGTAAATTCCGCGAACTGGATATTGCTCCGGCAGAAAACGACTTGTGTGCCGCCATTGCAGGACAGCTTCCATATGAGATTCAGAGGCTGCTAATCTCATCCAAAGCCAGAAGTGCTGTGGAAGTGGAAAGCGTATTACGTCAGCTAGATATGACGACTTCGCACGTAACACCTCGGCATCAGAGACAAACTGAGCAAGTACACATGGCCAGCAGTCAGGAAACTGGAGAAAAACCAGCGACCAGGAATCAGTCCACCAGTACGGATACTCAAGGACGAGATCGAGAGTATGGGCACCAGGAGCCTAGAAGGATACAGCCATATTACAGGGGAGGATATCGAGGAAGAAATCCTAGAACGACGGGTTATAGGCAACAGGAAAGCCGCCCCTATAACAATAACCAGCAAAGGCCGGATAATAGAAAGAAATGGGAGAATTATCCCAGGAGAAATGTAAGGCCAGACGATAGGGATGATGAATATCGGGCCGAAATAGAAGAAAGATATCAGGAGAGTCTTCGTTATATGAACGAAAGACCAGATGAACCTGATAGGCAAAAAGTCCGTTGGAGTGAGGCAATCAAGAACCGGAAATCACCCGACCGACTAGACGGAGCTCAAAGCTTGGAACTACAAGCTCAGCTAAAGAATGAGGGAAAAGGGAGCCCTCAGGATAAAAAAAACTCCAAATTTAAATTGTCAAAAGTGGAAACATACCAGGAGCTGGGAGGAGGTAGAAATTGTAAATTGGATAGCCAGACCAGATGAATTAATTAACGAGGATGTGGAAGGAATCCCACCTGTTAAAAGAGAACTACCTATAATTATGCTTAGGATAGAAGGATTACTGGTCAGAGCATTGATTGATACTGGATCCACAATAAGTTTAATTACACAAACCCTTTTAAATGAATTGGAAACAAGGGGCCGAGTACTAAAGATTCCCACATCAAGTGTAAAGATTAAGGGAATTATCCCTGAAAAATCTTTGACATGTAAATTTCAGGTATACATTGATTTAATCATGGGTAACGCTGAAATTTCGCAGTGCTTTTTGCTGGTAAATCAATTACCGTATAATGTCATATTAGGTATTGATTTTATCCGTGAGAACAAGGTCATTATAGACCTAGCGCAAAATTGCATTAGAATTCAAAGAGAGGATGTGGATGAACAAAACATTAACCTACAGGAACAGGATGCGAAAATAGTAGAACAGGTATGGCATATGGAAGAAGTGATTGAGGAAGATTATAAGGACATAGAAAAAATATTTGAAGTCCTCAACATAGAACTCGAAGATAATGTGGAAAATGAGTTCGAGACCAACCTGTCAGGAAAAGTGGAGGAAGCTAAAGTCAGCCTCGAAATTAAGGAACAGTTAAAGAAATTATTATTGGATTATAGGGACGTATTTGATTCCAAGCCAGGGAAGATTGAAAATTTTAAATACGCGTTCCAAGTCAACGATTGGGCACCGTTCAAACAAAAACCATACCCGGTTGCGGAAAAACATTACCCACAAACCAAGAAAACACTGCAGGAGATGATGAATGCAGGTGTTATAGAAAAGATGGCGACACCATATGTTAGTCCATTAGTGATTGTGAGTAAACCGGATGGCTCAGTAAGGGTGTGTTTAGATGCCAGAAATCTAAATGCAAAAATTATACCAGAAAATGATTCGGCACCACCCATAAAAGAAATACTGAGGAAGTTTAAAGGCAAGAAGATTTTTACAAATATTGACATGACTTCTTCGTATCATCATCTCGAACTGGAAGAGAAAACCAGCTTGTTGACTGGATTTCAGTTCGATCAACAAACATACTGCTTTAGAAGATGTCCGTTTGGATTAAAGACTGCAGGATCGGCATTAATAAGAGCGCTGGATCGAAACCTGTCAGAGGAAGTGAAAGAGTGCACTATCCGATATGTAGATGACATTTTGCTTACCTCGGGGAACATTGAGGAACATTTAGTTAATTTGAAGAAATTATTAGAAGACCTAAGAAGGGCAAATTTTAAGATAAATTTAAAGAAGTCGAACTTCTGTCAAAGGCAAGTGACATTTTTAGGGCATGTGATTGACAAGGATGGTGTTAAACCAAATCCATGCAAATTGGAATCGATAAGGGATTTTCCAAGGCCTTTGAAAGTGAAGAACGTTCGCCAGTTTTTGGGATTGATTGGGTTCTTTTCAGGACATTGTCCATCATACACCAAAACTGTTGCACCACTACAGGACCTTCTGAAGAAGGGGGGCAAGTGGAAATGGACGGAGGAAGCAGAAAAAGCATTCGTGGAGGCCAAGGAAATGCTCTTAAACTACGTGAAGCTAGGATATCCTGATTTTAATCAGAGATTTATCATTCAGACAGACGCATCCCAGATTGGAATAGGGGCAATGCTATATCAGGAGAACCCGGAAAACCCTGATAAGAAGAACTATCTAGCTTTCACAAGTAGGAGACTGAAACCACATGAGAAAAATTATACGATCAGCGAGATCGAGCTGTTAGCGATATTGCACGCGTTGCAATATTGGCGGAAGATCGTATATGGGTTTCAGGTCATTCTAAGGACGGATCATAAAGCCTTAACCTTTTTGATGAAGACTGATTTATCCAGTCAAAGGTTGATGCGTTGGGCTTTATATATTCAACAATTTGATGTCAAGATAGAGTACTGCCCAGGAAAGGAAAACATAGTTCCAGACTACTTAAGTAGACAGCCAAAGCCCATAGAAGAGGAAGTAATGGCTATAGATTTGGAAGACAGGGATCAGCGTACTCTTAATGAGTTAAGAAGCATTAGTCAAAGACAACGGGAGGATCCATGGATGAACATGCTCATATCATTCCTTGAAGGAAGCTTGATAAGAGGAACACCAGCGTACACGGAAGCTGAGAAGATAGCACAAGACTACACGTTTTATAATGGGTTATTATATAAGTTTGTGGACTCTGACCATACGAAATTAAGGATTGTTGTACCTGCAATTTTGCAGAGGAAAATAGTATGGTTAGCCCATAGGTCGTTCGGACATATGGGAGTCGACAAAACAGTCTCGATGCTGAAAGAAGCATTTATATGGCCGAGACTGAGAGAAACTGTAAGGGACACGCTAAAGACATGTGATCTATGTCAAAGGATTAAACCTAATGCATTTTTGATGAGACAGAAGCCTATACCATTGTTGCCCGAAAGGCCCGGCCAAATCATATCTATCGATAATTTTGGACCTTTGCCAAAGGCAAGAAGAGGAAATCGACACATAATGGTGGCTATGGATGTCTTCACTAAAATGGTTGTCCTTGCTCCCATACAGAAGACTAGTACCAAACAGGTGTTAAAACGACTTAAAGAAAAAGTGATACCGATTCTGGGGAAACCTGAGAATTTGTTGTCGGATCACGGCAGTTGTTTCACCAGTGTAGAGTTCAGACGAGAATTAGAAAGACTTGGGATACGTCAAATTTTGTCAAGTATTCGCCATCCTGAGGCAAACCCTGTAGAGAGAGTTATGAGAGAAACGGCCAAGTATTGTAGAATATACTGTGCCGAAGAAAATTGGAAGTGGATAGATATTTTGGATATTATTGAATTTTGTATAAATAATACAATCCATGAATCCACCGGAGAGATACCCATAACGTTACATCGGAATGAGCAACCAGAAAGACCTTGGAGTCTGGTAATTCCTAGACCAGCAGACGCTCAGCCGGGAAGAGATGTACGAATTAGGAGAGCCTTTGAGCATCTAAAAGCTCAAGCCGACAGGAGGCAGAGAAGAAATAGGCATAAGAGGTATCATCGACCATTATTAGCAGGAGAAATGGTGTTAGTGAAAAGACCAGCCATTTCGGATCCAGGGAACCGTGTGTACAAGAAGTTCCAGAAAATGTACCACGGACCATATCAGATAATCAGAGATTTGAGGAATAACGCATATAGAATTCGGCACTGTGAAACGGATCACGAAGTAACCATGAATTCAGCAAATTTGAAATTATATTACCCTCCCGAAGATTTTGATGAAGAAAATGAACAAGCCCTGGTCATGGAAACATTTAGAGATGAATCCGCTTTTGACATAAACAAGAATGAGGAAGAAATAGAAAATAGAGTTCAAGCATTCGAGTGCGAATGCGAATTGGAGAAAGTATATTGGGAAATTAAAGAAATAATTGAATTTATTGAAGAAGAAAATTCCAATTTAAGAAAAGAAAATGATGAAATAAGGAAACGGGTAGGGATAGACCAAACCCGTAAGGGAGAATGAGGTTCTGGGAACTTAAAGTCCAGACATATAAAGAAAGAAAGAAAGGGTAGGGACAGAGCATACCCGACCTACACAATTACCGGATACGACTTAAAAGAAGTAAAAACAACAGTAAATACGGATGACGTTATGATGGTTTCGACGAATAAAGAAATACAAAATTAAATTGAAATAAATTTCCTCAAAATTTTCGAAAATTTATTTACCTAAGGAGGGGAGAGATGAACCCATGGGTCATAGGGTCCATGACGGTCGAATCCATGTCCGTAAGGAAGAAATGAAAGAAACGTATAGTTTCTTAAAGGAACGGAGAGAGATTTTAAGCCAGGAATATAGCTTAACATTGTGCAAGCGACTAGGGACAGATGTTCCTTAGATGAGATCACCCCACTCGACATTTCAGAGAGGGCTGGTCACGAGTATTAATAACTGAGTGGAAATTTCCACCGTGATAGAAAGAGAAGCCTGAATCGGAATTCAAGCTGACGTTGCTGGATTTTGACAACGCCGCATATGCACCAGAAGAGGAATAATTAAAATTAACACGTTTACGAGCATAATAATGAGTAAACAAGCACAGCACAGTGAATCATTTTGAATGAGAGATTTTTCAGTATAGAGAAACCATGTAATAATTGTGCAGAAATAAACTGCCGACGTAAGACGACGTCATAGGGGAATTACCTAAGCCTCTGTGGAGGGGAGAGAGCAAAAAGAATGCAACACCCACACAATTGAGGACGAGAAATTAATTAATATCTCCGAATTGCACGATCGATTCTTAGGTGCAATAAGATCATGTGACATTGAGAAGACGAGCTTTCGGAAGGTATAATTTTTATATTTGTGGCACCATTATTTTAGAAGTTGACCACAGAAAAGGCTTGAGTCTTATTTTTTTGTAGTAAAACAGTATAAAGCTTCGGGCGTTTCCAAGCCAATCATGCAGTATTCAGACAACCTGAGGGCACGTCACTGTGTCACATCGCATGCAGTCCTACGAGCATTCCGTGAGGGGAAGTGCTGCTCCACGACGTAGAAGTAATCATTCCGACAGTCCGTGAGGGGACGTAACTCTGCGTTACATCGATAACAGCTACCAGTACTCTTTGAGGGGAGAAACGCTGTTTTCCACCGCAGAAGGAAGATCCGATAGCCACAGGCGTCACAGTAGTAACGACTTGCTTGCCTCCATAAGGAGCAGTCGAGACGAAATTTTAAAGTATCGCCGTAGTGAAACATTAGGAAGATCCTAATTATAGGATTTAGGCCCGACTGTATACAAGTTAAAGTGAAACTTCATAAGATATAGTCAGAGCAGGCTGCGAACGTCGGACTTAAAGGCGATAGGTCGTTAAATGTACGAACGAATAGATCATAACGTACGGAAGTATCGTACCAGACAGAGAAACTGTTGTTTAAATTGAAGGAACCTAACAAGGAAGAACAGAATAAGGTTCGAACGTAGGAGTGTTAAAACAGTTCAAATAAATAGAATAGGAGACTATAAACATTAGCTCCAGAAAGCAGGCGAACAATTCTAATAGTACTAGAATCGAGAAGTGCTAGCTGCTATAAACTGATTCTATAGGTCTTAGAGGAGACCTCGATCCATATAGACTTTCGTTAGGATCGATAGACAGATCTACAAAGAAGCCGTTCAAGCTAGATAAATAGCCGGTTATCCAGGATAGGAATAGCAGAATTGAACTCCAGGGAACAGTAGATGTTTCGGGACTTTCGCATTCTTCAGAATAGGAAGCCGACATCGGGTAAATTCCACCCTTGGAAACGGGAATTTAAGAAGATCACGTGTGAGAGGCTCAGAAACACGGCCTAGTGATCGTTGTGAAGTGTAAAATAATCCAGATTGTGTGTTAAATAATATTTTTAGTGTTTATTATGTGTTCAAAAGGGACACATCAGTATATAAAAATGTCGTCAATATTAAGTGTGTTAGATATATGTTTATTTGTGTTTTTACGTAAGATGAATACCTTTAATATGGTGTAAAAAGTTCAAAGTGGGCCCAAAAATGAAACACCGCACCAGATTTAAGATCAGGGATGATCTGGAAAATATGTGAGTACTAAATTCATTTTTATTTTGGTGTCAGAAATTGATTGTGTACAGACTCACCGGAGTTTTGGAGTGAAAGGGATGTGTTTTAATAAATAAATACTGAATAATCAAGAACACGGTCTGAACAATAATAAAATAAATAGAGAAATTATGAATAATTATGTAAAGAATAAATCCCGTAGAGGAAATAGGTGAATAAAGGGTTAATGTATTTAACAAATGTCATAAGAGCAAGCGAAATATCATTTAATTATCATGAAAGACATTGAAATAAAGTAAAGTTGAGATATGAAAGAAATAGCTTTTGAGCTTGTATTAAAGAATAAAGATAATAATAATAATTAAATATGGAAATGTTAAATAAAAATCAAATAAATTGATATGAACATAAGAACGTTAAGCCTTAACGTAGGTGTAAAAGATGAGGTTCAATGGAATATTTTTAAACAGGGAGCGATTTATCGACCACAGAAAGATTAATATGTGAATAAAAATAATATGAATTGTTACTAAAGAGATTTTATCAGTTCTTGGGAAGACATTTTCGGCTTAAAATAATGCATAGCGCATAATGAGCGCAAATATAATATTAAAGTGTCACGCTAGGAACGCGTAGTGGTTAAATACTTGGTACATTACTTATGGAGGGTAGTTGATTGCAGTGAATTGATAATTGTGTAAGTCCTCTATTTGTGACATTAGTATCACGAGGCATTGTGTATGTATTTAAAAGGGGAGCTAATATATGGTATTATTGAGCGTATGTCATATGGGCCACGGCCGACTCTAAATCGCATTTTGAATAAGTCCTCGGTACGGAATTGGTTCCCGAGGCACCTGAAGAGATTCGAATGCAGGATCTTCTTATGATAAAAGCCCCTGTAATTCTCCGTCGTCGAATGTGTATTTAATCTTCCCAATCAATGAGGACCCTCTCATAATTAATAAATGCCAAGGATACGGAAATGGTCTTTGAACCAAAGAATAGTTGTTTGAATGTTACGGTACAGTAAAGCCCGGTCTCCCCAGAACTGGATAGAATGGGAAGGTTTGTTTTGAAAGCCTTGAAAATAAGCTACTAATGTTGGGTCAGACAGGATGTCTCCGCCACCCTACGTGTCATAAATCGCACCCCATGTAGTAGAGACTAGCTCTTTTAAAAGCGAGGGGGAACAGAGACCGTCTCGTAAGCTGTTAGAAAGAGAAATAAATACACCAGGAGTGTTTAAAGTTGTTAACGACCCTGGCGTTGAACCGAGGTCCTTAAAGATGGATATTTTCGTTTGCCGGTTCAGATCGTAGTTTCTTATATGAGAATGGTCTATTAAGACATAAGAGATAAATAACAATCCCTATTGTAATAATGTATGGACGTGGGATTCCACGAGTTGATTGAAGGCAACTGAGTTCGGGAGTAACTATAGTTTTTTGACTGTGTCAAGTACCTTCACGCTCTGGAGTACACAATTGATTTTCTGATTACCTTAATATATTTGTGAAATAAAGAGAGATGATAACAACTGAATGTGTGGACATGCCCAAAAAGATTGAGTTAGATAATTAACCTAGATTTTTAAATATAATTATATATTTGTTTTTGAGAAATAAGAAAATATAAAAGCTAGTGTTTGAGGTGTACAAGAATGACACCGTAATAATGTAAATGCATGGAGCCAAAGAGCTCGGAGTTATGTAAACTTAATGTTAGTGCTTTATGGAAGTGAGATTAAGTAAGAATTGTTGGTTTATGTGGAAACCACAGGTTTTGAATACAATATTTGTTTATTTTATTTTGTGATCCCTTGTTCATTTGGAACAAGCAGTTGATACTTGGGTCAGTAATTAAATTGTTTAAATGTTTGTAGCGCCATTAATTTTATTAATTAAATGTGTTTAAAATAGGAGTTGATTTTGTTGTTATTTTTGCAAGTGTATCCTCTAATTAATCCAAATGTGTGAGTCACAGAGTGGGGGAACTTACCGCTGCCCCGAAATCCCGAATTGAGCTACGCTGGTGTACTGTGATTGGCATATTTCTTGCTAAATGGGCACAGTATAAAGCAACAACACCGTCTAGGAATGGTGTTAGTTGTTTGCCACGTGAATACACGTTAACATCTCAAGACAAGCAGATTTTACAGCATTTGTGTTACCACGTCAACACTCATGATGAATTCTATCCTAGAGATAGTGAACCACATCGAGGAGCAACCAGGGGTGGTAAGAATTCATCTCCATTCCTATCAAGCTCAAACACCTGGACTCAATAACAATTGTAACACCCCCTTGGATAAGTTACATTGTTTTCACTCTCCCCCATTCCTAATATATTACTACTGCTAACCATTATAAAGAGGGGAGGGAAACCGGGTCCAAGCCCGTTGTGCGAAAGCGGGCCTCGCTCCCCAAAAGCCGGAAACAACTTTTAATTAGCCTGGTAAATAAATACATACAATACTGTATAATTAACAATCGTTTAATATCACCAAAAGAAAATAACCTCAAACCACATTAATTACACTACAATATACATGCAAGAACACCTTTCAATAACAACAAATACTTTCCTCCTTCATGCACTACACTAGTACATGCTCAAAATCAGATGTACTGGTACTCACTGGTTTTCAGTTCATCCTCTCCTTTTATAACATTTAGGTTCAGTACTTACCCCCATATCATGGGTAGTGGCATATATTAATTTATTTGGTAATAGAATCAGTTTGAGCAGGAAGGAATAAATATTTTCAGCAACCTGGCCGGTGCATGGAGGTCTCCCCACGGAGCATCGAAGTATAACCTGTTATCAGGTCTCGCAATTAACATATCAATCTTCACCTTCAATACAATTCGAAGACTCAAGCAGGTTAAAACATAATTCAGGTTAAAGTGCGTATAATATCTTCGAACCCCTTGCTAGTATTCACAGGCCAAAGCATTACGATAGCATGAGTAAGATCCGTCAAACAACTCCACAAGTCAGCGCAAAATCAGATATGTGTAACGTTTTAAAAATAAAATTGAAACCCTCCGAACGATACCGTGTCTCGATGAAATCGCGTTAGAGAAACATTCTCGTTCATGAAATACTACCTAAATAACACAACTATTTCGCTTTCCCCCAATGCAAAATAGGAAATCAGCAGCATAATATCGCGACTCCAATCGCCAAGAATATCGACGTTCAACTCTCTTTTTATTAACAATCTAAATCCATATCGCAAAGAAACCCGTCATGCCAACGGAGATAACCAAAAAGCAAGGAAAAGCATAAAAGATCATAGGACCTCATAGGCAAGAAAACGCACTACAAAGATTAAAAAAAAAACAGAAACAAACAACCCTACTTTAATCAAACACCGAGAATGTTTCTCGTACACCCATACGCCACTGTTCAAAATTTACATAGGTTCACAGTTAAGGTAATGCGAAGTAAGGTGGCGATAAAATATTAATGTCGACGCAAATCACAATTCATATATGTTCACAGAATCAACTTCTCATTGGCACTAGTAGTTTTACGATTACGCCCGTCAAAGATTCTAATAACCAAGTCTCTCATTCTTGACAACAGTCCGACGTTCTCCCTTCCTTTTTCTTTTATATTACTAACTCCGCCGTGGTACCAACATGCAAGTCCTCGAACATCGCCCTATGCCGTCTGCCAACTTGAAGATCCAACTTTCCATTCTTCTCGCCCGCCGACAGATAACTTCAACTAATATCGAAATTAGTTTCATGGTGTTGTCCATAACATTCACAAAGGAAATCAGGAATTAGGAGACGTGCCAATACTGACACGTTCCAAATGGGTTTTAGAAGCAGTTCAAATCATAGGTTATGATTATCAGTGAAGTTGATGGATGGAAAATGTGTTGTAGGAGACATGTCTATCCTGACATGGTCCAACAGGGTTTTAGAAGCTATCTGGGTACCCCAGTTCAAATCATAGACTTTGATTATCAGTGAAGTTGATGGATGGAAAATGTGTTGTAGGAGACATGTCTATTTTGACATGGTCCAAATGGTTTTAGAAGCTATCTGGGTACCAAAATGTGACATGTGGGGCAGGGTATTATTAACCAGAATGTGACAAGCGGTAGCAACCGTCACATCCTCCCCCCCCCCCAAGTTAGACTACCGGGTGTTTGATAGCCCGATTATTTTAGGTTTCATTTCGCTTATCTGTGGCTAGGCTGGAATTACTCCGAACCTCAACCATGGTCGTCTTCACGCTTCCTCCTCAGGGCGGCATACTCCACCAGATGATCTCCAATAATTCCGACCAGCAGAAATATCAAATCGTCCAATGAAGGTCCATCCACCCGTCAGTACCACGACGAAAATGCAGCTTGGCCAAAACTGCACATCCTCGTAGTATGAGTAAGGGGCACGAGGCAGCGAAAGACTATCCACATATGAATTGTATAGTCTCACTCAAAGTTCTCACATGCACAAATCCAAGTAAAATAATTAGCTCGATCCTCAATTATGAGTTCTCACCTATTCAGTTCCTTCAAAATCGCCAATAAGTCACGAGAAACAGTTCATATTTTCGAACATTCAATGACGTATGATACGTCTCGACCTAGCATCGTCCACACCTTCATCCTAACAATATCAACCACAAACATTTCACCATCCAAAAAAAAAACAAGTACCATAATCACTTAAATACACAATTATCGTCCGGAGAATTCCCAACTAACTTGCACTGACTTAGATGAGCCTGGAAGATTCGTTTGGCGGTGCCGTCCCTGAACATGACGGTCACAGGCGTGATGAATGAGAGTATCGCAAATGGCCCCCAAAACGTACCCGTAATTTACCAGACTCTTGACGACCCAAAACCTTAGGAGAGAAATTCTTTACGTACACTTGATCACCAACATTCAATTTACAGTCTACGCGCCCTGCATTATATCGCTTAGCAATGCGACCGTGTGACACCTTCATGGCATTACGAGCTTCCTTACAAATTTCGTGAACCTTCTGTTCCGAAGGTTGGTCAGGCTACAGATCATGGATGGACCATAAATTGGTCAAGGGTGAATTCGGCACGTACGAAAACATCAACGAAAACGGAGTTTTACCATGGGATTCATGCAGGGCCGAATTGAAGGAAAAGGTCAACCAAGTCAACGACGTGTCCCATTTTGAGTGTTCCTGATGGTGGTAAGCAATTAGAGCAGCACGTAGGATCCTATTTACCCGTTCCGCCAAAGACGGATTTGGATAATAGGGCGTGGTTGTAACATGCGAAATCGCATAGTCGAAACAGAATCTACGAAATTTGAAAGAAGTAAATGTTTTCGCGTTGTCTGAGACGAGAAACTGACACGGTCCAAAAGCACTAAAAATGGAATTCAAACATCGGATCACGGTATTCGTAGTGGAAAGACGTGTCGGAAAGATCCAACAAAAACGAGAAAACCCGTCCACACAAACGAGCGCAAATCGGTTTCCGGACACAGACCTAGGAAGTGGACCTACGAAATCAATGAACATGCGTTCCTTAAGTCGGGTTGCTGACTCGGAAGACAACTTCCCCACCTTGGTGCTCACAATCGGCTTGCTAATGTTACACCGATGACAAGACTTAACGAATTGCCTAACATCACCATCCATACTCTTCCACACGAAATATTCGCGGATCTTCTTTCGCGTTTTGAAAATTCCAAGAAGTCCCCCACTGGAGAATCATGATAATATTTCAGCATTTCAGGCACTAAACTAGATGGCAGGATGATTTTAGGTTTCTTGTCGTAACGAGCCTTGCAACATAATACGCCAGATTTGAGTTCGTAAGGTTTAATCCATTTACCACCGGAAACCTCCACCATGATCTTGCTCAATTCTTCATCCTCTTGTTAATATTTCGCAATGTCCTTAAATAGCATAGGACTGTTGCTAATGATAGGCAACGCAGCATTAATACACCCCTCGATGTTACCCTCCTGATTTTCACCAGAACTCAACTCAGCAGTTTCGGCGTACATGCGACTGAGGGAATCAGCGATGACATTATCGCTACCCCTAATATGTCGTACAGTAAATTTAAAAGAGGAAATTTTCGTCGCCCTCCGAGCAATCCTACCAGTACTGCGTGGTATTGGCAATACCCAACTCAATGCCTGATTGTCGGTTTCAATCTCAAATGACACATGCTCCAGATACGTCTTGAAACGTTCCAAACCAAACATTACCGCAAGACCCTCTAATTCGTAAACGGAATACTTAGATTCCGCTTCATTCAAGGTTCTAGATGCATAGGCTATAGGACGACGTCCTAAATCGCAGTCATGCAACAATACGGCGGCAACAGCGCCCAAGGGAGCATCCGTTTGCAGTACAAAAGGCTTAGAGAAATCAGGTACAGCTAAAACAGGGACATTACATAGTGCACGCTTAAGATCTTCGAAAGCCGTTTGTTGAGATTCTCCCCACTGAAACTTAACACCCTTACGACGCAAGTTGTTCAACGGACGTGCCCTTTGGGCAAACTTCGGGATAAATTTCCTAAAAAAATTAGTCATACCAATGAAACGAGCGATACCCTTCACATTCTTAGGCGGTTTAAAATCCCGTATCCCTTGGGTTCTTGTTTGATCTACAGAAACTCCGGCTTGCGAGACAATGTGACCTAGGAATGATATTTCCGACTTAGCGAACGTTACCTTTCCCAATTTTACCGTCAATCCAGCATCCCGTAGTCGTTGCAAAACCACACGCAAATGCTTATCACGGTCTTCAAAGGATTCACTATAGACCACAAGGTCATCCAAATAGTGATATAAGAAATCGAACTTTATACCAGAAAAAACGCGGTCCCAAAGACGAATCAATACAGACCCACCTGTTGATAAACCAAATGGAACTCTATTAAACTGATAGAGATTCCAATCAGTGGAGAACGCAGTAAATGGTTTAGATCGCTCAGACAGAGGAATTTGATTATACGCTTGATTCAAATCAATCAGCGTAAAATAACGAGCTTTACAAAACCAAGAGAAACAGCTATGCATGTCAGGCAACGGTATTGATTCTAACACCACCTTTTGGTTTAGACGTCGAAAATCAATGACAGGCTGGAAACCGCCGTCAGATTTTGGTACTAAAACATTGGCGACGAGTATGAGGAGATGGATGGACTAATCACCCCTTGCGCCAACATCTTATCCATGATTCTTTTAAGATCCAACGTCCTCGGAGGACTCAACCGATATGGAGGATGTCGAACTGGCACATGATCCGTAAGTTCAATATCATACTCCAATACGTTGGTGACACCCAATTTATCAGTAATTACCTCCGGAAATTCCTTACACAATCCTCGAATTACGTCCGCTTGTTCCACTTCCAAATGACCCAAATCCAACTCCTCAATTTGGTTGGAAATACTCAAATCTTCCGCAATATGGGGTCCCAAGTCAATCAAATTACTATGCATGTCCTCATTCAATTTATCAGACCTTCTCTCGATCCTTCTGTCAACCTGAACAAATTTTGCCTTGATTTCAGGACGAAAACTAAAATAGATTTCATCCCTCCGGATATCCAACAGTGATCCAGTGAACGAGAGAAAATCTGCCCCCAAAATTACCGGACAAGACAAATTTTTCACGACCGAAACCCCAAACTTCCATGAAAAATTCAATATCTTAATCTTTACCTTCACCGCACCCAACACATCCATTTTCGAACAATTAGCGGACATCAATCGTGATTCTACCTCTTCCAGTTTGGGCAATTTACAAATAGACACCATATTCTTATACTAATCTTCCCTCACCAAAGACATGACGCTCCCAGAATCCAACAGAGCTTTGACGGCGGCGTTATTAATCGAAATCTCAATAATAGGTAAATGCATATAAGATGGTGAAGAAATCTTCCTACAAGCTACTGGACACAACATGTTACCACCTTCATCAATAATTTGACTATAATTATTTCGCTCGGAGTTCGTCACAACCCGGGTATGATACCTGCGATTAATCCTGTGGTCTATGTTGCACCCTAAGCCTTAATTGTCAATCCTTAACTTGAGGATTCTTGCAGAATCGCGAAACGTGACCCGAACGTCCACAATTATAACACCGAATCGCCTTTCGGTTTCCACTCGTATTTGGTCCGGAATTCTGATTTATCACAACAGGAGGTATGGGCAACATCGGAGAAGGTAAATGAGAACTGACCCGTTGTGAATCAACCAATCGAACAGTTTCGGTCTTAACAGCAGCAACACTCAAATCTTGAAAAGTTTTAGGTCGTGAATTCGTACCTAGTTATGACCGTAGATCCGGCGTAACACCATCCACAATTATTGATACAATCTCCTCCTCTGATAGTGCCAATTCAAACACCTTTCTATATTTAGTAATGTCTTGAACGTAAGCATTCAATGGTTCCCCCAAAATCTGAGGACGATAAAAGTATTGTTGGACAACAGAACCCAACAACCGACCGGGAACGAACATCACCAAAATCTCCTTCAGAAAAGTCTTAATAGAAACTCCATACTGTATAGCATCTACCAGTTTGCTCTTAATAGCCCCCGACGTGATTGGAAACATCATTTAGAAAATCTGTTCCTCAGGAATTAAAGACACGGTAGCACATTCTTGAATATCTACCAAACCCCGAAGAAATTGAATAACTCCATCAATAGAATCAGTGTTTATTTTTTTAATCTTTTCTACGCAAGCTGACAACGGATGGCTAATACCACCAAATTTAGTACCCGTACACATAGATGAACATCCGCGAGAACGACAGGACGATCAAAACACTCCCCCCTCTCGCCAGCATTTCCTGAGTTTAACATACCACCCATACGTGAATCACTTTCCCGAATACATGGCTATGTGTGGCTTACGGAGATTACATTCCGAATACCACGTTCATGTCCGACATGCCCACTCGGCCTAACACGATGGTGAAATTCACTATTAATAGAACACGCAAACCCCGTTAAACAGTCACGTTCTCTAGACATCGGAACAGGTGAACTCTCGCATCTACCAATCACACTAATAGGCATCACACTGCTGAATCCAGCGAGATTATATTGACCCAACGATGTATCTACCCGGAAAACGTTACTCAATTGAGAATCAACCTCGTCTTCTCCAGAAATATTTTCCTCCCTTATATCTTCAATCACTTGACCAGAACGCGAATCAGATCTCAACAAATGGGCATTTCGCCTTCCGACCCGAACAGTTTCATGAATTGAGAACTCCGGAACAACTGTCCTCACAGAACCACCACCCTCATTAAATTGTTCACCAAAACGATCCAGCGATAGCCTAGAAACTCTTCGCTTAGAACCATCGACACCGCGATAATATGAACTGGAATCATTCAAACCCTCGGTATCAGTAATTTCACGAATAGAAGCAGAAGTATATACATCTTTAGGCAATGTATCACGAGACAAACTATCGACATTACCAACAAATTTGATATTTTTCTGCTCAGCATTCCCTATGTTAGAACCTGTACTTGAAACACCTAGATGGCGCACTCCATAACTAGTAGGCGGAACATTAGTATTTTCATAATTAAAAGTTACAACTCTTTCGTGATCTAAATTAATATCTCTAACCAAGTTTGACAATAAGGTCTCCGGTTCCTTCAATAGATTTTCGCCTGCCGACGCAGTAGTCTCCTGCGCATACGCAACATCTAACCTTTCGCACGGAATTCTCAATACCGCATCACCTCCACATGCCCCTGCTTCATCTTCATCAGCTACGTTTCCATCAAATATAATCGGTTCATCATCATCCAAAATACAACTATCACATTCAACCAACTTGGCTTGTAACTCTACTAAATCATGTTTCTCCTTCTCTTCCCTAGTTTCAGAAACTACAATCATATCGCCAATTCTATGAAATAGATGTTGTATCCGAGCTCGTGACATACCACGCTTTTCAACACTCCCTCCACAAGAAATGAAATCATTCACAGCTTGAACGACAAGGTTCACCTTATTTGACATTAGAGACTTATTCAGCATAAAGATAGAATCCGACATGATAGGTGGCGACACGATCGTATTCTTTGCGAGGCTTAAAATCTCTATATTCTCTCCAAGTTCTCAGATATGTTCAGATCTCTAATCCGCATCTCGTAACAAATTTCATCCGAAGAAAGAAAATCCAGAAATGGAATCTTGCGGGCCATAACGATACCCCTAATAACGATAAATAGAGAAAATCCACGAATACAAGGCATATTAGAAGAATAATCCTTTGTAAATACTCCCACCAACCACCATCCGGCAACGATCACGTCGACAAACCCCACCGGCCTTTATACTGAGTAGTATATATATTATATTTACCAGGCTTCACCTGCTATACTCAACTAGTGCAAACTAAAGTCAATTATAATTGCAAAAGAAACACACATAACCCCAATTACTCTCAAAATAAAACATGAAATATACAATCCCATGAAAAAAAAACATTTGACAGGAACAAAATCACGTTGAAGAAAAAATGACCCCAGGCAAACAACAACGCAAGGAAACTCACAAGAAAATTATTAAGGAACAATACCATACGTAAAACAATAACCTAACCACGCTCTAAGGCTGCCACTAATGTAACCCACCTTAAAGGATAAGTTACCTTGTTTGCACTCTCCCCACATTCCTAATATATTACTACTGCTACCCATTATAAAGAGGGGAGGGAAACCGGGTCCAAGCCCGATGTGTGAACGCGGGCCTCGCTCCCCAAAAGCCGGAAACAACTTTTAATTAGCCTGGTAAATAAATACATACAATACTGTATAATTAACAATAGTTTAATATCACCAGAAGAAAATAACCTCATACCACATTAATTACACTACAATATACCTGCAAGAACACCTTTCAATAACAACAAATACTTTCCTCCTTCATGCACTACACTAATGCATGCTCAAAATCAGTTGTAGGCCTACTGGTACTCACAGGTTTTCAGTTCATCCTCTCCTTTTATAACATTTTACCTCACCAGTGACTTACGAGTTGGTGCTAAAGCCACTATGAAGATTATGTATAAAGCAACAACACCGTCTAGGAATGGTGTTAGTTGTTTGCCACGTGAATACACGTTAACATCTCAAGACAAGCAGATTTTACAGCATTTGTGTTACCACGTCAACACTCATGATGAATTCTATCCTAGAGATAGTGAACCACATCGAGGAGCAACCAGGGGTGGTAAGAATTCATCTCCATTCCTATCAAGCTCAAACACCTGGACTCAATAACAATTGTAACACCCCTTAAAGGATAAGTTACATTGTTTTCACTCTCCCCCATTCCTAATATATTACTACTGCTAACCATTATAAAGAGGGGAGGGAAACCGGGTCCAAGCCCGTTGTGCGAAAGCGGGCCTCGCTCCCCAAAAGCCGGAAACAACTTTTAATTAGCCTGGTAAATAAATACATACAATACTGTATAATTAACAATCGTTTAATATCACCAAAAGAAAATAACCTCAAACCACATTAATTACACTACAATATACATGCAAGAACACCTTTCAATAACAACAAATACTTTCCTCCTTCATGCACTACACTAGTACATGCTCAAAATCAGATGTACTGGTACTCACTGGTTTTCAGTTCATCCTCTCCTTTTATAACCTTTAGGTTCAGTACTTACCCCCATATCATGGGTAGTGGCATATATTAATTTATTTGGTAATAGAATCAGTTTGAGCAGGAAGGAATAAATATTTTCAGCAACCTGGCCAATGCTTGGAGGTCTCCCCACGGAGCATCTAAGTATAACCTGTTATCAGGTCTCGCAATTAACATATCAATCTTCACCTTCAATACACTTCGAAGACACAAGCAGGTTAAAACATACTTCAGGTTAAAGCGCGTATATTATCTTCAAACCCCTTGCTTGTATTCACAGGCCAAAGCATTACGATAACATGAGTAAGATCCGTCAAACAACTCCACAAGTCAGCGCAAAATCAGATATGTGTAACGTTTTAAAAAAAAACATTGAAACCCTCTGAACGATACCGTGTCTCTATGAAATCGAGTTAGAGAAACATTCTCGTTCATGAAATACTATCTAAATAACACAACTATTTCGCTTTCCTCCAATGCAAAATAGGAAATCAGCAGCATAATATCGCGACTCCAATCGCCAAGAATATCGACGTTCAACTCTCTTTTTATTAACAATCTAAATCCATATTGCAAAGAAACCCGCCATGCCAACGGAGATAACCAAAAAGCAAGGAAAAGCATAAAAGATCATAGGACCTCATAGGCAAGAAAACGCACTACAAAGATTTAAAAAAACAGAAACAAACAACCCTACTTTAATCAAACACCGAGAATGTTTCTCGTACACCCATACGCCACTGTTCAAAATTTACATAGGTTCACAGTTAAGGTAATGCGAAGTAAGGTGGCGATAAAATATTAAAGTCGACGCAAATCACAATTCATTTAAGTTCACAGAATCAACTTCTCATTGGCACTAGTAGTTTTACGGTTACGCCCGTCAAAGATTCTAATAACCAAGTCTCTCATTCTTGACAACAGTCCGACGTTCTCCCTTCCTTTTTCTTTTATATTATTAACTCCGCCGTGGTACCAACATGCAAGTCCTCGAACATCACCCTCTGCCAACTTGAAGATCCAACTTACCATTCTTCTCGCCCGCCGACAGATAACTTCAACTAATATCGAAATTAGTTTCATGGTGTTGTCCATAACATTCACAAAGGAAATCAGGAATGGGGAGACGTGCCAATACTGACACGTTCCGAATGGGTTTTAGAAGCAGTTCAAATCATAGGTTATGATTATCAGTGAAGTTGATGGATGGAAAATGTGTTGTAGGAGACATGTCTATCATGACATGGTCCAACAGGGTTTTAGAAGCTATCTGGGTACTCCAGTTCAAATCATAGACTTTGATTATCAGTGAAGTTGATGGATGGAAAATGTGTTGTAGGAGACATGTCTATTCTGACATGGTCCAATTGGTTTTAGAAGCTATCTGGGTACCAAAATGTGACATGTGAGGCAGGGTATTATTTACCAGAATGTGACAAGCGCTAGCAACCGTCACTAAAAAGATGAAATTCAATTTGGTATCAACAACCAAGATATTTACACCCTACCGCATTAAAGTGGCATTCAGATTGAAGGTCGCCTCACCAAAGCAGATGGCTCTACACCCACCACATCCAAGTTTGCCAACCATGGTTTGGCCTTTCTGTTTTCTGAAGTACGTTACGTCATTAACGATATCGTGGTGGATAGCACTCGAAATGTGGGCATTGCCAGTGTCATGAAACTATACCCCTCTTATAGTGAGGAAGAAGGTTAAACAGTTTGCATGGCAGGTTGGTGCCCTGACTCGACCAATGACTGGATGGTACACACCGATGGGACCTTTACTGGATATTTACCTCTTAAACTGATTTTAGGCTTTGCCGAAGAGCACCAGCGCATTGTGGTCAACGCAAGGCAAGTGCTTTATCTGGTGAGAGACAGGAGTGATAATAATACACTCAAGGGAGCCGACAATGCCCCCATAGATTAAAAAATTCAACTACAACGCTTGCTATGGAAAGTGCTCCATGTGACCCTTGACGATAGCAAAAAACTGGACATACTCAAGATGGTAAAGAGAGATATACCTCTACCCATGGAATTTAGAAGCTGGGCACTCCATGAGTACCCGCTATTTACCACTACCAACACACACAGTTGGTCTGTAAAAACAGCTCGCTATACAGGGAGACCTCTCTACATGATCGTCGGTTTTCCAACGAATCGCAAGTATCAACAAACCAAAGATGCCACGCAATTTGATCACCTGCAATTGAGAAATGAACGTCTTTTCCTCAACGGAGCTGTGTTTCCCTATGAAGGACTGGATTTGGATTTTTCAAAAAATAAGTTTGGCCCCCTCTACGACTTGTTTTCTAAATTTCGATGGTCGTATTATCAAAAAGAGAACAGCCCCATGCTGCTACCCCAGGCGTTTAAGGCAAGGGCGCCACTGCTTGTCTTTGACTGTTCTTACCTGGAAGAATCTGTCAAGCCATCCAATATTGACATTCGACTAGATTTTGAAACGCATGACAATGTACCAGCCAATGGGACGGCCTACTGTTTAATTATTCATCACAAACAAGTCAACTATTATCCACTGTCCAACCAAGTGACGAGTGTATAAATAACAGGTCAACCCACGTCAAGCCGCTCAGTCATGTCTTGCTTTAAAGCATCAACAGAAGTCACATCCATGAATGTAAACTCTGAGGAACAACGTTTCAAGACTTTTGCAACGTGGCCAGTGCCTTTCATAAACCCTCAAGCCTTGGCGGCCGCTGGATTCTACTATTTAAAAACAAGAGATGAAGTGAAATGTGCCTTTTTTCCCATCATCATAGACCAATGGCAGGAGGGCGATGAACCCATGCAGGAACATCAGCGCTGGTCACCCGCCTGCCCCTACCTGTGTAGAATTGAAGTGGGAAATATACCCTGTCATTCAAGCTATTCCTCACTCGTGCCTCTGGGTGATGAAAAAAAAAACAAGTTACGATACGTGTGGACTGTACGGTGTCCATGGTGCTTCGGTGAGCAGCTCACCATCAAAAACGCCTAGTTTAGAAATATTGGGACATCATCGGTGTTATGGACGTTACAAACACAAAATACTATATTGTTGTATCAGTTGGTATCGTCCCTATCCCAAAATGACAAAAGCCTGTAAGACGTGTTATGATAATAAAATGATGTAATTCTTAAATTCTTATTTTTTCATGTCCCCCTGTCCTACCCTAATTTCAATTTTTTTAAACTAGCATGGTAGGTAAGTCCATGTCACGGTCACACCTTAGTCATTTATCGTCAGTCAGTCGTCAGTTGAACTTGGTCCAGGCAAGCGTCAACATATTGCGCACACTCATTGTGGATTGCCAAGGGTTTAAAATTGGTGACAACAAATTTATATTTAAACAAATGGCCATTATCGATTGTACCACGTTTTGGATATTGCAAGCTACGCATTTGCTATTTAAACCGCCCCATGCTTTTGATTTGTTGTGTGAAAAAGATCGTAAACAAACCCAGTGGATTGAAAATCATAGGCAACTAGACTGGAATCAAGGAACCATTTCCTATAAATATTTGGACGTGGTGATGAAAGCACACTTGTCCTCGGCCAATGTGGTATTTGTGAAAGGTATTGAAAAACCTCATTGGTTGCAACCATTTTCGGCGCCTTACTGTGAATGCATCGACCTCAAGGACTTGGGCTGCCCTTCATTGCAAACGCTCATGGATACTTGTGACTCTGGCAACATTACCCATACAGCCCTAGCCCATGCGTGGCATCTCTTTCATTGGTTAACCACGAATGCCTGCTGGCAGTTGTTGAACAAAATTAATAATCAAGATTTACCTGTGAATGACACCAGTGAGATTTCTACAAGCGACGTGTAAACATCTACAGAACGTGATACCATGGAGAAAGGCAATGCTACGCACAAAGCCATCGGCAAGTTCTTTGTGTGCACAAAGAAACGAGACAGTTTTACCAAACAGGAACTCTTAGCGCTGCCCAAGTCGTTCATTTATTATGTGGCTGCCAACGCGGTGAAAGAAATCTGGCAACAAGTACCAAAATCATGGACTCAAGACCCTGCGTTGAGTGAATTGCAACCCTGTACGGATTACGATCACCATAAGCAAGTGGCCATGGCAAAAATACCCACTATGCGTCAGTGTGCGTCTTGCCAACTGGTCAAACTGTAACACGGTCATAAAAGCCCGTGTAAAGACTTTGTTGAATCATTCCACGGGTGTCATGGCGAGAAAAAGCAACAACAACAACAACAACAACAACAACAACAACAACAAACACAAACATCGTCCACAGTAGAAGAGTAAGACCAAACCTTTTTACCATCGATGGAAAAGGATATGCCAGGCCTATACTGGCAATGGCGTCATTGACAAAGTAATTCAATACTTACCTTTCGAAATCCATCTTCCAGGTTATGGTTTTTGTGGCCCTGGAACTCATCTTGAAAAACGTTTGCAGCTTGGTGATGTACCCATTAATCTTTTGGATCAAGCATGCAAAGAACATGACCTATCTTATCGCCATAGTCATCCTGGTTTAAGACATGTGGCAGATAGATTGTTATTGAAAAAAGCTAAACAACGTTTCACATCCTGTGATGCCCCAGTGGGTGAAAGAATGACAGCCCTGATTGTGATGAGTGCTATGAAAGGAAAGTTGATAATGCATGGACATAAACATTGAGGAATTGAGGAGTGAGGAATTGGGATTTGTTTGTATTCTTTTTTTTGTCAATTCACTTTGACTATGAAATAAAAACAAAGGTTTACCAGAGCACGATGTTTTTTCTACTTAAAAAAATGATGTTGATGGCTGATTTTTCATTTTCACACATTGCCATTTGCCAATTTGCAATTTGAAGTTTTTAAAAATGTTCGTTTCAAGTTTTGTGTTTTTGATGATATGGATTTTTCCATTTTGTTGATGACATTTTTTAAACAATGTCCGCTTGAAGTTTTTCTGAATTTTCATATTTCACACATGGCCATTTCCAGTTTTAAAAATGTTCGTTTTAAGTTTTGCGTTTTTGGTGATATCGAAACATGGATTTTCCATTTTGCTGTTTTGACATTTTTCCATTTGGTGTATGTTGAAAGTTGAGATTTGTCAATGATGTTGATGCAAGTGCTTGGCCTTGATTAATACTGCAATGTGTTTATGGGACTGTGGAAACATCGAGGGGTTTACAACTACTGCAGATAAGACTGTTTTTTTTTACAAAAATAATGACTATTGACTGCCACATTTCAAAGAAAACAAAACTTTTGAAAACCAAATGACAATTGAGCATTTGATATAAAAGTAACAATTTCCCTCTCCCCATCCACCCTACCTCACCGTGTTTGCTCTGGTCATACATACACACCAGCTTTCTCTCTCTACTCATACATTCCCACCTGTCTTTGGGAACAAACACAACCACTTTATTTATTCCCAAAAACACATTCTTGACATGCATACTCATCCCAAAAGAACTTTTTAGTTTAACATTTATAATTTACATTACAAAAAATAATTAAATACTAGTCATTAAAGTTATTAAAAATATTACTTATTTGATATTTACAAAAAAAAAACCAACTTTGTACAGCTTAAAAAAATCAAACTATTTACCAATGAATTTTTTTTAAATAAGGTTGAAATGAACTTTTTAAAGAGCAAAAGGTCCAAGTGGGTTGCCACTATTTATAAAATCTAGTATTTACAATGACAAAAAAAACAATATTTACAAAATACTAAATCTACAAGTTACAAAAAAAGCCATGTCCCTAAACGATTGAACAGTGAAATCACACCTCCACCTCCTTACGGTCATAACCCCACGGCAGGCTGGTGAGCAGGTCATCAGCCCACACACGTTTGTTATCCATGGAGGCGAGGGTGCGTTTTCTCTGTTCCACAAGATACAAATGATGGTTGCTGGATTGTATCCTGCACTGTGTATGAGACATAGCTTTGCCAGTGTGTAAAACCGCTAAGTAATCGTCTACACGTAGCGATTTTACCACTGCCCTACCTACACCTTTTGCTCTTTTGGCTTCCATACAGTCTAGTGTGCGATAAGCATACATTTTTGAGGCCAAACATACGAATTCCGTCATGACGGAATCACCGCATTCATCTTTTAAAACACCCATTTCCTTCTTGTTTTTTATGGGCAGCTGAAACATGCTGTCAGCGCTATAGGAAGAGGTGTCGAACCAGTCACTATGCTGCCTCATGACGTTATAGGGGTTGCAGTGGCGAATGTGGTAAATGAATGAGTCCGTATCCAAATACAAAAGAGAGACGTCCTCAAAATGGCGTTTGGCAAACTCATAGTAGAATCGATACATGACCGATTTAGAAAAGTCTAAAATGACTTGGCCCAAGTAAATGGGCTTATCCATGGTCATGCTGGTCTTACTCAATTCAATAGTAGCCAAATCCTCATCGATAATGTTAACCGATTTAAAATTTGGCTTGGCAATGTACCGCCGGGCACCCCACCGCCCGTCCCAGACATTCACCAATTTAATGTCACGGTATTTGCGGACATTCTCCATGGACTTGCCATAGATGCAGTTGTTCATTAATTAAAAAAAGAATTTCAAACTGCTGTGTTGCCATTTGTCGGTGCTCTGTGTTGAGTCGCATGTATGTCTCAAGCCATGGTTTTTGAGCAAAGGATATACCCCTGTGGATATTTTTAACACCAAGCCTTGGGCGAGGCATTGCACCAACATTTGGATAAGTAGCACATACCGATTTTTGTTGTAAAGTGTGCCCATGAGTTTTTCAATTTTCACTTTACTGTCAGGGGGGAACCATTTGCTTAAGGCAGAATGGGAAATCAGCACGTTCATTATACAAGCATGAGGGATATTCAGTATCCACTTCTAGCACATATCCACGGCCTATTTCTTGGCTAGCCATGTTCACATCAAATTCTGAAACTTGTTTGTCTGTCAGCCAAGCAAACTTCCCATAGGGCAAAGGCTGACTAATGGCGTAACCATACATATTATTCACGTCATAGTACATTAAGTATGATTCTGGTTTGTCTGGTGAATAATCAGGCATGTAGACATTGTTCGCTTCGGCATGGCGTTGGTTAAGCGACACAAAGCCGCCACGAATGCCCTTTTCAAAAATAGAACCATGTCTACATCAGTGAGTAAATCCAATTCTACTTGAGTGTATTTCAAAGCGGCATCGAACGAGAGCCCAGGACTCGTATAATAGTGAGCCGGGTCAAGACCGTAAATGTGTTGACACAACTCACGGAATTTTTGAAACACATCGGTGAGCAGCAATACATCCAGTTTTAGGTAATGCATAGCATATTCACCTAGCGTCTTGGTATCAAACACTCGCCACACTTGACATGCATGTGCATAGTCTTCATCGGAAACGGTACTGCGTGTTAGTTTCGAGTAAAATTTCTCTTGTGGTGGGAGTTTTCTTTGCTTTAACACGTCTCAACTGTTGCAGAAATCATACGGGAATATACCTTTCCGAATGCACAATTGAAATTGCTCAGGATCATTAAAATGCATTCTAGTATTTTTTAATTCCTCCTCATTCACGCCATTCACAAGACTATCTAGCGACGATGCCATAAACTTAAAGGAATCCAAAAATCGAATGCTAAAGTTGCCCAACCACCATGTCAGGGCTGTAAAACGCTAATGGTTTTGGGGAATAATGGTAAACAAGCCCTTGTTGACATGACCCAATTCACGAATCAAAAACTGAATGTCATAATTCGCCAGATTGTGGAAAATAACCCACTGATGAAACGAGGAGCTGGAAATTTCAAATTGTATTTACTATGAGCAGCTCCACGAAACTCCCGTAAAGTGCGAGTGATCACGAACGGTGTCTTCAGCACTGATCAGTGGCTTTTCGCAAATATGACATGTCGTGGCATGCTCATACTGCTGCTGTTGTTCTGGAGATAGGCTCATGGGTACTGAGTGGTCCAGTAATCCCTGTACATGATGAGCCAACTCGATAAGTTCATCCAAAAACCATCTGGCACATTCTGGCCCCTCACGGGATTTGTAAACGGATTATGTGGGTTCATAGGCACACACCACATTAAATCCTATGGCAAAGGGGTCATGTTTTTCAATGGGTGTGGTTGAGCTCATGGAGGGATCATGGTTCACATCCCGCCATGGGTGTGGTAAGAACTTCGAAATCTGCATACACCACATAGGGGACAGTGTCACGCTTGTGAATGTCCTTAAACTTTAACACAGCCTTGTCCCCTTGTGGCAATATCAATCTCACCGCTTCCTGAGAAACACAATCTACCCTATGACGTTCTAAAAGCGTAAGAGTTGTAAAATATTACAGACAACGATCACAAATATGTTTTGCACACTTGCACATTTGATTGCTTAGCAATCTGCTTAGGCTTTTAATTAGGCAATAGTGATTCACTTCTCCGTAAGACAGATATAAAAGATGAATGTGTTGTCGTTTCGGTTCTTTTGTGGCATAAGGAAGACCCACAATCTCATTACCATCAAGGCCATACACCATGAACGAAAAGTCCTGGTTGTCTTGTTCAAACCTATGGATCTCGGTGAAGTCCATAGGGAACGATACTCGAGTTAAGTTTAAAGTTTGTTTTAAATAAGAAAATGCATTCTTATACATTCCCGGTCTGTGACTGGCACGTTTTGCTGGTTGCAAGTACGCATCCACAGACCACAGGAAACATTCATCGTCCTTATTTTCAATGTTAATCACAGCCTTTTTCAAAGCTATTGCCTGTGGTGTCCGAATAAAGCTAGACCCAGCATTGAAAGGATTGAATTGACAAATGCTAATTTTCAAGTGATGATTTTTGTCTAAGGCAAGGCCACTGGGTCCTTGTTGTAGTTTATCAAATTTACTCAGCAAGGCATTGACCACGTGGGTTTCATACCACTGTTCCAAATTATGGGCTATGAATAGCTCTTGCATTTTACTGCACATATAAAATGTCTCTTTATGTTCCACGTCCTTCTTTATATATAAACTCGCACGCCAGTTCTGTATTCACCTATTGAGCTGTATGCAGCCGGTGTGCTGTACAAATTTCATTTTTTAAAATTTCAAAACAAGATCCTAAAAATTCTTTTGGGACTAAACTTTCTCTAACATTGACCACGCGACCAGAGCACACACGTGATTTAAAACAACTGTTTAGGGGTTCCCAAGTTAGCATATCCGCAGCAGTAACAGACATTATTTTGAAAGAACACTCTCACCTGAGTCTAGAAATGTAGACTGACAATGGTCGCACACTAGAGCCTCTTGAATTTTAGCTGTATTTACTATAGCGGTAAAGCTTTTTTTCCAAATATCTAAAAACAAATAAAATAAACCACCATAAGTATATTTATTCCATATAGTTTATGCACGTCATAAACAAAACAAAACAAATCAAACAGGTTATATATATATATACATATATATATAAATAAACAAATCTCACCTTGACTTGTAATGCTTTGCCTTATTCCCGTCTCGTGGGCTAGTATGGGAATGGTTTCCTTTTATAGCTGTCTGTCCTTCTCTCTTTTTCAATCTCTTTCCCACATACACACAACAGGTAGGCTATACATGTTATCTGCAAAAAACATTTATTTTACAACTTTAACAATCAATAAATAATTGCTTGTAAATATATACATATATATCAATAAATATATAAATGAATAAATATGTAAATTAATACCTACCCCACAACAAGGTTAAGTATTTTCCACCAACGCTAAAACTGTTAAACAAGACCATGTGTTTCACGCAACGCAGTGTGCTCAAAGGTACTCACATAAGTGAGAGTGGAAATGATAACGACATGTCTTTATATATGTTACGTTGCATGTATAATCATTTTTTTCTCACGCTTGAACATTCTTTTATCGTGCACGTGGAGAGCTAACGTCCAAGGTGAACACCTGTGCCAGGTCATATTACACGTCAACTTACATTTTGTCACGTACGAAGCAAACAGGATGAAACTTGTTTAGCTTACATGTGGTTTCACACGTGTTCACATGCATTTCGCTCTTCCCTGCCACCAGGTTGTCAGATTATTTAACCTTCAAGCGTCCTCTGCGACTTTGTAATTTTCCATTGCACCTGCTGTCAAGTCTGATCAGCGCATTCCAATAAGCTCAAATGACATTCACATCCTGCTAGTCTGCTCCTCTGCAAGTTTGTTTTCTGTACTCGCTTCGACCAACATGGAACCAAGTTCTCATAACCGTTTACACGTTAAAGATCCCCTTCGGGGGTAAAATATCAGAAAAAATGAATCCTCGCTCTGTCATAAACCGACCCGTCGAAATATCAATTGTTCTATTGAGCACAGCCACCGTGGTCAGCGACAGGTTCGTTGAAACACACACACACACCCAGCAGTATCGTCTCTCTCAACAACCACGCTTCATGAACATTATAAACAGGTAAAGAAAAAATATTATTTTTCAACAAAAGTGTCGTTAGGCCCTATGTCAAAATTTCAAAAATAGTTTCAAAAAGGGGGCGTTAGCCCGAGTCCTATGACACCTTGTACACGTCTCTAGCGTTACTGATTTGCGAGATATAGCAAAAAGTCTAAAATCACGGTTTTACTTCAAAATGTTTTTTCATTCCTGCTCAACATGAACATCCTCGGCAAGAAGACAATGCGATGAAAAAAATGGCACCTCGTACAAGTCTCTAGGCTTATTGGTTCGTGAGATATCAGCAAAAATCACAAAAACCAATTGTTTACCCCAAAATCGAGTTTCCAATTTTAAAATATGTATAATGAGTGGTCCATAGCAAATCCCCCATCAGCTCGAGTCCAACGACACCTCAATCGAGAAACTCCGACCATGGGTTCGCGATATATGAATAAGCAAAAAGTGTGTACTAATTTTTGAGCACCTTGTGCGTTAGAATCGGCCTTACCCCCTACTGCAGTTTTAGTCCTAGAGTCTTGAAATTTATTTTGTTGGTAGATGGGTTCAGGACCATTCATTTATGTCAAACAAACATTTTTTTTAGAATTCCTAGTTTCGGAAATATAGGAATTTCAAAATTGGACTGTTTAAAAAACATAAAAATAAAAAGTTTCATTATAAAAAATAAAGATCATAGGGCGCGTTCGTTTGAGCCATTGCACAACATTCCATAATGTTTGGTTTTCAAACTATCACCTACTTTTGAAAACAAAAAATTTCAATAAATTTTTCAAAAATATAACGAGTGGTCCATAGGAAAGAGGACGTCAGCCCAAGTCCAACGACATGTCTCTTGTCAAAATCGGACCATGCGTTCGAGAGATATTAATTATTTAAATGATTCACCTACGTTTGGCCGCCATGTTGGTTTTATTGGGCACAGCCACGCCAAGTGTAATAGAATCCCTCTTACTGACCTACTCACAATATAAAGCCATCCGCATAATTCTAGGGGCTTTGGCCTCCACCCCCACGAGTGCATTGTTGGTGGAAGCCGGTGAGTTACCTTTATCACATCGACGCACATTTATAGCGGGCAAATATTTAGTCTACAAATTGTCGTTAATGGTGTCTCCGATTATCTCTAAATTACAACTTCTGATGGAATATTACGCACACAATCGTTTAGATCGCTCCCATAAACCTGCACTTGTCATGGCTTATGAGATTTTACAACCCTTCAGGAAGGATGTGTTACAAAACCCGGTTAGCACTTCCATATAGAATCCCATACAGGGTTTTGCGTACCCAACCTAAGATTCTGCATAATTCCTTTCCATTGCTATTTCAAATGTTCAAACATCATCCGAATATCATTTCTCATGCATTTCGAGATATTCAGGATTTGTATTCCAATTATACGATTTTTTATACGGGTGGTTCAAAGATGGTTCGACCGGATCGCGTGGGGTCGGCTTTTTACTCTCCTGACTTACAGGTTATTCGCACTTATTGCCTCCCCCCCCCCCCCCCTCATCTTACAATCTTTACAGCTGAGCTCTTTGCTATACGCCAGGCTTGTCACTATATTCATGCCCATCGTTTACCTCAAGTGCTAATATGCACGGATTCTTTGAGTGTTATTAATGCCTTACCTCATTTTCTGCACTCAAATAATTGGTATCTTTACCAAATAGTGCAGTATTTCCATACATTCACACTCGCAGGACAAGACGTGGTCATCATGAGGATTCCTGGGCATTCTCATATAGCGAGAAACGAAACAGTAGATCTCTGGGCAAAGAATGCGGCATGCGGTCAGGGAATTGTTTATAATAACGGGATACCGTATCCGGATATAGTGCCGATAATTCATCAGCGAGTCGTCAGTGCTTGGCAAAATGAATGGACCGAGATAGCAAAATGTAAAGCAAGATTTTTTTCTTAATAACACCATCCGTAAATACAGCGCATTGGTTCCAAGTCGGAAAATATTCGCTGCGTCATATTATTACCATCATTCGAATGCGTTTCCAGCACGCTCTTACACCAGTAGCTTTGGAGCGCATGCATCTCAGGGACAATGATAGGAGTGAATGTGGTAGGGCACGATGTACATTGCATCACATATTGTTTCAGTGTGAAACCGTCAATCCGCACCGGGAAATTATGTTGGAGAAATTGAGGCTACTTGATTATCCCTTGCCTTTAAATATCGCGTCACTTGTTCATAGTCCTACAGTTCCATTGGTGGATGCCATTGTGTCATATTTGGATCACCTTCCATTTCAATTGTAAAATCATAGGTGGGCTCCTGGGGGGTCCTTCCAGTTAATTTTCTGGTGCTCCTGGGTGTGGTTTTTAGGCTTTTGGTCACCCATATATATATATAGGCCTATAAATGGAGTACCGGTACATGTAACTGAAATTCCCGTCTCAAATTCATTTGGAGCGCTCGTCGAAGAAAATGATGACTTTCTTCAAGAAGAAAAGAAGAAAGTGATAAAGAGAAAATCCAGGAAGATGCGGATATTTGCGGACAGTCACGGGCGAGATGTAGCAGCAAGCGTATTGGAGAGAAGCGGAGAAATGGAGGCCACTTCGACAGTAAAGCCAAGAGCACCCATTGCAGCTGTCACGAACGGGATGATAGGAGAGTGTGCAACCCTCACTTCAAAGGACTATGCAATAATCATCGCTGGGGCAAACGACATCTATAGAAATGAGAGTAAAATGGTAATCAATGATTTAAAGGGTACATTGCCATCCATGCTTAACACAAATGTTATTATTGTAAACATTCCGCAGAGATACGATTTAATTTCCAAATCATGTGTAAATGTAGAAATAGAGGCTACAAATGGTAAAATTCGTAAAATTTGTAAGAGTTTTCCAAATGTACAAATTGTAGATGTAAGTAAATTAGACAGGAAGTTCCACACTCGACATGGCCTACATTTAAATAGTTTAGGAAAAGAGTATCTTAGTGATGAAATCTACAAAATTGTAAATTCAAATGGTAAGAATAGTTCAACAGTAATATCTTTAGAGTGGAAGCAGGGAAACTTGTAAAAGAAGCCAAACGTGAGGTTTGGCATTCACATCTTTCGATGTCAAATTTAACTGAGTGGAACAATGGTATTTCGGATTTGTCTAGCAACAATAATAATAACAATTATGATAATAATAATAATAATAATAATAATAATAATAATAATGTAAATAATCACCAACACAAGCTTGCAAAATTAACAAATTTAAACTTTACCACCAGAATGTTCAGTCTCTCTATAATAAAATTGACTACATAAATCTAATGCTTAAAAATGAACTTAAATACATCTCAGCACTATGTATTTCAGAACATTGGCTGAAAGAGGAACAACTCGAATTAATTCAATTCCCAGGGTTTATACAAGCTAGTAGATACTCTAGAACTAATATTAGCCATGGTGGTACTTGTATCTACCTAAGAAATAATTTAGATCAAGAACAGTTAACAGCTTATGATTATCTAATTATGGAACAGGATTTTGAATTCTCTGCCGTAAAAATACAGCAGTATAAGTTAATAATTGTATGCGTATACCGTTCTCCGTCAGGAAAGTTTCCTTTATTTATAGATAAATTAGAATTGTTACTCAATAACATCAGCAAAGTAAATTTCGATATAATAATTCGTGGGGATGTAAATGTGGATTTCTTAAAATTTGAAAGAAATTGTGAATTATTAACACAGTTACTAATTTCCTATGGACTGAAACCTACAGTAAATACCCCAACAAGAATAACAAAATTTAGTAAAACTACTCCTGATAAAAAAATTTAAATACAGATAAATATCACCATTCAATAAAAGTCTATTGTCCGGGTTTTAGTAACCACCATGGATAAATACTGAGTTTTGAAATACCCGAACCAATCAATAATAATGATAATGGAGTAAAATCAAAGTGCAGGTCATTCACTGAAATAAATGTTACATATTTCAATGACTTATTAAATAAGGAAACATGGTGAGAAATGTATAAACTAGAAAATGTAAATGATAAATTTAATGCATTTAACAGTATGCATTTAAATGTTATAGCAATGGGAGATTGGAATGCTGTGGTAGGAAAAGGGAGAGAAGGGAAGATAGTAGGAGATTTCGGATTAGGTGAAAGGAATGATCGAGGAAGCAGGCTGGTAGAATTCTGCACCGAGCATGAATTGGTCATAGCTAACACCTTATTCAATAACCACAATAGAAGAATATACACATGGATGAGACCAGGAGATACAGGGCGTTACCAAATCGACTTCATTATGGTCAAGCAGAGGTTTCGAAACCAGATTTTGGGTTGTAAAACATATCCTGGTGCTGACATAAACTCTGATCACAATCTGGTTGTAATGAAATGCAGATTAAAGTTGAAGAAACTGAAGAAAAGTCAAAAGCCAAAAAGGTGGGCAATAGACAGACTGAAAGAGAAGGATGTAAACGAAAGATTCAAGAAGAGTATAAAGGAAGGACTAATGAAAAACCCTAAACAAACTTCAATTGCGGACGAATGGGCACTTTTGAAGAATGAAATAACATAATCCGCAGAAGAAAACATTGGTAGGAAAGAAAGAATAGGTAGAAAACCGTGGATCACTCAGGATATACTAGAATTGATGGATGAAAGGCGGAAACACAAGAATCTAAGAGATGAAAAGGGGAAAGCAGAATACAGACGTCTGAGAAATGAGGTTAACAAGAAGTGCAAGGAAGCGAAAGAAGAATGGTTGAAAGAGAAATGTGCAGGTATAGAAAATTGTCTGAAATTAGGTAAAGTAGACACAGCTTATCGAAGGATTAAGAATACTTTTGGGGAAAAGAAGACTAAGTGCTGTAATATTAAGGATACAAATGGAAAGCCTCTAACAGATAGGGAAGAAAAGGTTGAGAGATGGAAAGCTTACATAGAGAGTTTGTATAAGGGAAAGGAGATTGAGAATCATGTAATGGAAAGGGAGGAGGAAATTGATGAGGATGCGAAAGGAGATTTAATATTGAGATCAGAATTTGATAGAGCTTTGGAAGACTTAAGCAGGAAAAAAGCACCAGACATAGATGATATACTGATTGAGTTGCTACGCTGCATAGGAAATGAAGGTCTGATCAGGTTATTTCACTTGGTGTGTAGGATTTATGAGACAGGTGAGGTATCCCCTGATTTCAAGAAGAATGTAATCATCCCTATACCAAAGAAAGTGGGAGCTGACAGATGTGAAGCTTACCGTACAATCAGCTTGATTACTCATGCTTCAAAGATCCTGTCTAGAATAATTTACAAGAGGATTGAAAGCCAGATAGAAACGGAGTTGGGTGAAGACCAGTTTGGTTTCAGGAGAAATGTAGGAACAAGGGAAGCTGTACTAAGTCTTAGGCTGATTTTGGAGGGTAGAATAAGGAAAGATAAGAGAACGTTCATGGCTTTTGTAGACTTAGAAAAGGCTTTTGATAACGTTGATTGGACTAAATTATTTGACATTTTGAAATCGATTGGAATAAAGTACAGGGATAGGAGGGTGATATACAATCTGTACAGAAACCAGACAGCAGTCATTCGAGTTGAAGGACATGAGAGAGAAGCTGGTATTCAGAAAGGTGTAAGGCAAGGCTGCAACTTATCACCCATACTTTTCCATCTTTACATTGAACAAGCAATTAAGGAAATTAGAGAAAAATTTAAAGTGGGAGTGAAGATTCAAGGAGAAATAATTTCAACTCTGAGATTTGCTGATGACATCGTCATCTTGGCCGACAAGCCTGAGGATTTGAATGAGTTTTTGAATGGTATGGACTCCGTCTTACAGAAAGAATTCATGATGATAATAAATAAATGTAAAACAAAAATACTGGAATGCAGCCGAAATAAATCAGAAACCTCTATGGAGATCAAATTGGCAGGTGAAAAGCTGAAGGAAGTAGGAGACTTCTGTTACTTAGGAAGCAGAATAACCAGTGATGGACGAAGCAAAGAGGATATTAAAAGTAGGTTGGCTCAGGCAAAGAAAGCATTTCTACAAAAAAGGAATCTGCTGACATCGAATATAGATTTAGGTATTAGGAAGTCATTTTTGAAAGCCTTTGTCTGGAACGTGGCGCTCTATGGTAGTGAAACTTGGACTATTGGTGCAGCAGAATAGAGGAGAATTGGGGCATTTGAAATGTGGTGTTAGAGGAGAATGATGAAGATCAGATGGGTAGATGGGGTTACAAACGAAGAGGTATTAAGACGAGTGGGAGAGGAGAGATGTTTCTGGCGACTGCTAATGAAGAGAAGAGATAGGTTGGTAGGACACATACTAAGACACCCAGGAATAGCAAGCTTAGTTATGGAAGGAAGGGTCGAGGACAAAAACTGTAGGGGTAGACCAAGGTTAGAATATGTTAAACAGATTGCCTCGGATGTAGGGTGCCGGAGCTATGTAGAGATGAAACGATTAGCTCAGGACAGGGAGGCATGGAGGGCTGCATCAAACCAGTCAAAAGACTGAAGACTCAAACAACAACAGTACCCTAAAACACTATTTTGAAACAGCATTCCCCTTTAGACAAAGAACTGTTCAAAATATCAAAACTAACAATTGGATAACAACAGGGATTATAAATTCATGTCAAAGAAATAAATTTCTACACAAATTATATAAACAATACCACACAACACCTGAATTCAAATTATACTACAAAAATACACTAGCATATTAAATGAGGTAATAAGACTAGCAAAGAAATTGGATAATGATAATTTTATTTCCCAATCATCTAATAAAAACAGGGCTATGTGGTCCGTGATAAAGAAAGAAACTGGAAAATCTTCTAAAATACAAAGGAACATTACACTGACCAGAAATAATAAAGTGATAAATAATCCAGAGGAAATAGCAAACACTTTCAATGACTATTTTCTGGAAATTCCACAAAAATTATTAAATAAATCACAGGTAAATACGCTAAATTCTAATAATAAATATATGTAGTGATTCTTTATTTATAAATCATATCACAAGTGAAGAGGTAAGAATAATTATAAAAGAGCTAAAAATAAATTTTGTGCTGGCATTGATGGCATCTCAGATGCAATTTTAAAGAAATGTGCAGAAAATATAATAAATCCACTTACACACTTAATAAACAGTTCAATTCTCTCAGGAACTTACCCGGATATTTTGAAGTTATCAAAAGTAATTCCAGATGAATTAGATAACTATCGTGCTATTACCTTACCAACTGGTATCGCAAACATTGTGGAAAAAATCATGTATAGGAGACTGATAAGTTTTATAGAAAAAATAAAATATTATCAAACTCACAACATGGATTCAAAACGGAAAAATCTACACAGACAGCAATTTATGAATGTATTAATGGCGACAAGTGACAAATCAACCAAATGCGGTCAGTGTGAAAAATGTGTAACTAATAACGAAGACTACATAATTTGTGATGGGAAATGTGGTAAATCATACCACAGAACCTGTGTAAACATAAAAAAGAAAGTTTTTAACTGGCTTTTGTCCGACCAAACCAAGCAATGGTATTGTGTCGGGGCCGATAACCTAGATGTTAGGCCCCTTAAAACAACAATTATCATAATCGGTATTGTGTCGAGTGCAGTGCAGTAAGTAGGTCAACTAAGGAAAAGGTTTCGCCAGACGAGAATGTAAGTAAACCAGATTTAGAAGATCTTGTTTGTGAAATCAACCTCCGACTGATAAAACTCGAAAACATTGAAAAGACTCAGAATGTCATGCTTAAGTCCGTGACATACTTTTCTGATACCGGTAGTTTCGATAGTATGAGAAGTGACATTTCAACTGCCGCACAAACTCTGAAGCAAGCCTTGTCAGAAATTACAAAGCTCAGCCAAAGAGTTTGTGAGTTAGAGAAGGATAAGGATATCGCTTGCAGTGAGGTTAAAATGTTAAAGCAAGAGAATCTCGCGCTTCAACGGTACGTTCGGCGAAACAATCTAGAGCATCATGGTGTGCCGCACACTTCAAACGAAAACACGGTTCAGATTGTCATGACTATCGCTAACCAATTGGGTGTCACAGTTGTTGAGTCCGATATTGACGCCTGCCATCGGCTACCACAAAGCAGAGAAGGTCTTCCACCTCCTTTACTAGTAAAATTCTGCAGCCGGCTAAAATAGAGGCAATTTTAAATGGCAAAAGTCCAAACCCAACCTGAACTCAAGTGATGCTGGAATCAATGCAAGGGCTAGGCCTATCTACATAAACGAGCATTTGACGCCACCTAATAAAGTACTTCTCAAACAGGCAAGAGACCTCCGTAAATTAGGTTTTAAATACGTCTGGACCCGGGACTGCAAAATATTCGTCCGTAAATCAGATAGTGACAAGGCTGTCAGGATCAGCTCACCAGAATACATTGAAAGGCTAGTAAGAGACTCTTCCATCAACAAGGCTCAGCCATCCCATTCACAGAAATAATAATGAATGAAGACATGGACCTACTAGTTGATGCTGACTTACACACATCAATTGATGAGCGTAAATATGACTGTATCCACGACTACGTAGCAGACACTAAAAATGAGGTTAGCCAAATCAAGTGTCTTTACCTAAATAGCATACGCATAAAAAGTAAACTAGAAGATATCGAGATACTAATACATATTGTTGAAAATCTAGATGTCATAGTGGTAACCGAGACTTGGGTAAAAAGTAATGAAGCTAAATACTTCAACCTAAACAACTATTCTGTTGCTTTTGTACACAGAGACAATCAGGACGGTGGAGGCGTGGGAGTTTATGTCCACAAAAAGTGGAATATCAAAGTTCTTAACCTAGTTGAGAGTAACCATAGCTTGATCCAGTTAGAGCTTATAAGAAGTGATACTGTTCGTTTCAATAACCTGCATACTATTAATATAATTGCAGTATATAATCCTAACATAAATAACGCAACAAATTTCATGCAATCTCTAGAGCACATTCTCTCGAAAAATAATGCCAATCTTTGCTTATGCATTGGTGATACAAATATTAACTTACTAAACAAAAATAATGTAACCAAATCATACCTCAATCTACTATCAAGCTATGGTTTCACACCACAAGGCAATACTCGGTATCCAACAAGAATATGTGAATCAACAAGTACACTCCTTGATCAACGTAAATATGCCTATAGAATAAGCAATATAAATAGTGATATTAGTGATCATAATATTATTGTAACTGAGATTTTCTGGTCAAATTACTATCCATTCAAAAGCCCAATCTCGAACATGACATTTAAACACCCCACCAACAAGCAAAGGTCTAGATCAAAAAACGTAAATAAAAATTACCGATACGTGAACAAAAACATATTCTCCAATGATCTCAATCAAATAGACTGCTTAGATGATGTAAATGAAACTTACATCGCCATGAAACACACAATCTTGACACAGACAACCAACAAAGAAAACACTGACCCACCTTTGAAGGAAATACACCAGAACCACAATAACCCATGGATAACAACAGAATTAATTCAGCTAATAAAACAAAGGGACCTACTACATGCTAAACTTAAAACTGACATTCACAGAAACAACAACCTCTTAAAGGAAGAGCACATAATATGTAAGAACAAAGTGACAGCTTTAAAACGGAAACTGAAATCCTGATACTATGAACATAAATTAACATTGAACGCCAAGAGCATAAAAATACTTGGAAAGTAATCAATGTAATGATCTACAACTGCACAACTGAAAACAAAGATGGTCCCAGTGAGATAATAATTGACGGTAAATCTACCACAGAAAAGAAGATATTTGCAATGCCCTAAACCCTCACTTTATAAACATAGCACACAAGTTAGCCAAAAACATCCTCCCAGGGAAGAAAGTTAATGAAATTAATGTCAACACCGAGTCCATATTTATGACCCCGACTAATGAGACGGAAAATCGCAATATTATATTAAGCCTTAAAATGAAAAGTAGCCAAGACAAAGATGGTATGTCAATAAAAATTTTAAAAAACTCCATTGACATGCTAAGTAGCTCACTAACTACTTTAATAAATTTATCATTAGAGACTGGGTTTGGTGCCTGATGATCTAAAAATAGCACGAGTCATACCAGTCTATAAAGGAGGTGACAAAAGCAATCCAGACAATTACAGACCCATTTCCATCCTCCCACCCATATCCAAGGTACTCGAAACAGTAGTAAAATACAGAATTGTTAATTTTTTAAATAAAAATGATTACTTCTACAAAGGGCAGTATGGATTCCGTGAAAACTCAAGTACAGAAATAACCACAATTGATATAATCTCTAACTTGCAGGATGTCATAGACAATAAGATGACAGCGAGTGGCCTTTTCATAGACCCGAGAAAGGCGTTTGATACTGTTGACCATGAAATTCTTTTAGGGTAACTTGATAAAGCAGGTATCCGAGGAGTAGCTTGGACAAGGTTTAAAAACTACCTATCTAATCGTAAGCAGTATGTTGAAATAAATGGCTACAGAAGTGAGGAAGTAAATATTACCCACGGCGTGCCCCAAGGGTCAATACTGGGTCCTTCCCTCTTTTTCGTACATATTAATGACATAGCAACACTCAGTTTTAATGGTAATATATCGTTGTTTGCAGATGACTTAAGCATCTTTTACAATGTGTACACCACCAACACGCTGATTACGCAAATGCAGGAGGACATGAATACAATACTTGGCTGGACCCAGTCAAATAAATTAACAATAAATGAAGATAAAACAATTTATTTAATAATATCTAAGCGTAGAACAAAGTTAGACATCACTCAGAACATAATGCTGAATGAAAATGCAGTTAAAAGGGTCTCATCTGTCAAATACCTAGGCCTAATAATAGATGAAAATCTCTCCTGGCAAAAGCACATTGATGCATTAGTTTAAAAAATATCACCTGCTGCTGGGATGATCAAAAAATTGAGCTACTATATCCCAAAATATCTACTCAGGAAAGTGTATTTTTCCTTAATCCATAGCCACTTACAATATTTGAATACAATTTGGACAAAATGTTCAAATTACCTAAAAAAGGGAATTGAGGTAATTCAGAATAGAGCCATAAGAAATATTTATAACTACCCTTTTTAACACCAACCAAACACCTTTATATTACGAGTAAAATTCAACCGGTAGCCCTAAATGCAGAAATCAAATCAAATGTCCTGATCTACCAAATCTTACACAAAGGTTGTAATGGTTTCTATAGCCCTCACGTTGAGCGACAATTGTAGCAGTTTGGCTGCCCCTAACTGTTGGGTGATAAATGTAACTGTTTACCTTTGCCTAAGCTATGTTGTTTTAATGGGCGCCAAGACCTCAACCCAATGTTGAAATCTAAATTTGTATTTAACAACGTCTAGCTCTGGGAGAACACCTTCAAGAATCTATTCACTCAGATCGTGGTATGATTTGATCATTAACCCAACAAACAATTGTATCAGGAGAAGGAATTGGTCTATATCTAATGCTACCTACTGAAAGCAAAGATTGCATTGTAAAAGAAATGAATTTATTATATAAAACAAGTATAGCAAAATTAATAATAATAATAAGTATAACATTTAAATTGGAGCGTTGCGATTTTAATATTACCGATAGAAAATTACGTGAAAACGGAGTCTGATAAATTGATTTTACTCTTATTTCCAAGCTATGAAGTTACTGAAATATGAAATATAAAACAAAGAGAAATGAGAGATTGCGTATTTCTGCGTCATTCGCGCTTACCACTGGAAATTGCCAAAGCATTTCCCTCGTACTTGATGATGCTGTGTGCTTCCCACAGTCTCCTGGACGTCGTCATCTCCGTCGAAATTTGATGATATTCTGGTAGATTAGATAATTCTATGGTCCGTACATCGGACCCAAACACTCGTACAACCACACTGGTTAAGTTTTACAAAAGTTAGTCCTCCACTCCACGGAACATCGGAGCGACTCCCGCGAGTAACCGTACTCGTTAAGTTCTACACAGATTGTCTCGTTCCACGGCGCGTCGAACGATATATCCACACGTTGGCTCCCCCACCATGGTACCGACTTCCAGCTTACGTGGTCTCCACTGATTGGCTGAGCACGCCGCTACATCCCCTCCTCTGGTTCATTACACACGGCGCGCGAATGAAGAAGTCGATTTCCGTTCTATATATTCGCCTTTTCTTGACGATGCGACCCAGCCTTGCGTAATACTTCCTGACAAGAATAAGCTTGTATTTGAATTCCCCGTGACTCATCTCTCTCAAATACCCTAACTGACAAAACTCCGTAAAATTCCGTAATCATATAATTTTCTATGATATTGTCGTTCGTAATAATTTGCTTGATAGCGTTTTCTAAGACATAGAAAACCTATCTGTATGCTTATAATTTTTATAAAATGCTCCGAAAATATCTTAATAATAATTATAATAAATTAATAATAATAGTAATAAATTAACGTGAAAAATTCACTTGGCTGAACAATTTGCCGCGTAAATAAATATAGAATGGCTTCCTACTGACTTATGCCAGTGGCATAAAAACCCCTCGAAAAACACGTTACATATTCGCCTCGGATCATCGGATGATTTACCGTGACGACGATCCATTATCCGATTATCCCAGACACGTTAATAAACCCCATCCAAAATACATATTACATAAATGAAATCACCCTAAATTACAGATATATACACTCATAATTTTTCTTCACGCACTTTGCGTCAAAGTTTGTTGTCACTATGGATTGCACTTTGCAACCAGTCCAATGTTTTACATATAGAATAGTGTTCCACGGATATTTCCGCCTCTCAAATTTCTCTATGTTGGAGAAATAGACATAATTAATGTGTGAGCACTATGTATTTATGATGTCATATCACACGCATTGAAGGTGTTCTGATATATTTATATCACCATAGAACTTCCTAATTTCACTGGAGGTCCCTTCCTTATGGTGAAATATAATCTCACTTATCACTGAGCACACGATCACACTATTGTGGCAGCGCCTCGTGACCATAATACTTAATCTCTCTTTATAAAAGATGAAATTAATATTGACTTCTAAAAAAAACAGTTAATGCGCATTACATATAACACCAAATATTTCTGTGCCGTAATCGCCCTGTCTTGTTAAGTTCCCGTAGACCATATTCTACTTAATACTAGTTCTCAACACAGACCATTTCTCCTCACACAAATAATACCATTGTACAAATTACCTTAAATTACACACTTACAAATCTTACATGGCGAGGCCGTAAACAGAAATCACGTGTGCTGATATGTATGAGTTTCATGAAGGACTGTCTCGCCTTCTGATGGCCCATCTTTTGCCTCGTGGACGCCTTAAGCAAAAATACCCTGTTCAAGCGCTCACCCATCTCTTGGAGGCAAATGGGAATTCACCAGCGCTACCAAATTCTGGCCTCGGTGTATCGAGACATTTTAGTGCTCAAGAGCATCCGACAATCCCGTCATATTTCCCTGTACCTTAAAACTCTCATTTACTTACATACTACCCCCCTGTGTGACTTCTGATACGCCTGCCTGGAAGACCAACTCCTCCCACGCACCAAATACCACACCTACTCATTTGATAGGCTGGCTCGCCAGCTAAACACACTCACTTTATGACACATATTTTCGTAGACTATGTATATTATACGTCCCGTATAATCTGTTTCCCTCACTATTCTCCAGCACATATGCTGTTTTCCCAATACGTTTGGAAACTATAAATGTTTCTGCGTCACCTGCTTCCAACCTTGCCAGTGGCTCCCTTAAATGAACGTCATCACGTTGCACTACCTAGCATATTTCTCAGTATCTGTAACGATGCCCTGTTGCTACTGTCCACACATGCACATATTAAAATACCGTCCTCTGCTTTAACCACAGGATAATCCCTACATAAATTAGTGTCCCTCGATAGCATGTCGGCAAGAATGTTATCTTTACCTTTAATATATTTTACTGTGAATTCGTATTCCTGCAGAGCAAGAATCCACCTACTAACTCTGTTTGAACTGAGTTTACAAGTTCTCATATACAGTAATGCATGTTGATCTGTGTGGATCTCAAATTTCCCCCCTACTAAATACATTCTAAATTTCCCTAAACTGAAAACAATACCTAAAAGCTCTAACTCAGTAATCGTGTATCTTTTCTCTGCTGCTGTCAGTCCTCGCGTGGCTAAAGATACAATGCCCAGATTACCCTCATCATCTTTCTGACATAATACTCCAGCAATGCCTATATGTGAAGCATCTGTCATAACCACATATTCCTTATCTTTTAACGGATATTTCAGCACTACAGCTTTCTCAAAACCTTCCTTTAGCGCTCTAAAAGCCTGATCATGCTTGGACTCCCATCTCCACCGAGTCCCACTTTTAAGCAATTCCCTGAATGGTTCTACCAGCCCTGAGTATTTAAGAACGAACCTCCTGAAAAAGTTGCAAATTCCCAGGTAAGTTTTTAACTGTTTAACATTCTGTGGCACCTCTGCGTTAAGTATCTTATTAACCCTACTTTCTTCTGGTGTTACACCTCTACTCGACACTCTATGACCTAAAAATGTCACTTCTGACTGACAGAATGACGACTTAGACAGCTTCAAAGTGAACCCTGCCTGATCTAACTTCTGAAAAACTATATTTAAATGACGTAGATGCTCCTCAAAACTGCGTGAACTGATTACCATATCATCTATGTAAATGGTTACAAACTCTCCTGTGTCATCCCCTAATGCGATGTTTAAAGCCCTAATTAAAGCTGCTGAACTACTCTTTAACCCATAAGGTGTTCTACAAAATTGATAAAGGTTATATTTATGACTAAAAGCTGTAAATGGTCAATCTTCGTACATAAGTGGCACTTGCCAAAAACTGGAACTCAAATCTACACAAGTGAAATACTTCTTCCCCTCAAATGTTTGCATTAATTCCTCTATTGACATAGATTTCAGCTGATCTGAACTAATTCTACTGTTAACCAAACGAGCGTCTAAACAAATACGAACCGTGCCGTCGGTTTTGGGTACCGTGATCAAAGAATTAACATACGGACTGTTAGAGTGCTCAATAATCCCATCTTCAAGCATCTGATTAATTTGTGCCTCAACTGCACTCTGATAAGCGAAAGGTACAGGATATCTATGTCCTGTGAATACTGACCTATCAATAACGTTCAATGAATGTGTATAGCAATTGGCCATACCAATGCGATCCTCAAAAACTCTCCTATTACACAATAACACATCATAGAGCCGAACACACTGTTCATCCTCTATATTTCCCTGAAATGCAGCATCACGTAACGAGTCCTTTAGACTACCGTTCGTAATCACACTGCCCACAAAACATGGAGAACCCCGCTCTACGGCTGGCGATATCTCATTTAAAGTACAAATCACACCTACAATACTACTCCTCTGAATATGGTCATTGAACGCTACTTCTACTTCAGAATCTCCCCATTTAAATTTCAAACTCCCTACATCATAACATAAGTTACCAGACACTCTACTTAGCCACTCTGAACCCAAGATAACACTGAATACTAAATTTGGAATTACAAGACAAATCTGCTTCTCTACATGATTATTAATTTTAATGTCTACTAAAACTTGCTTAGAAATTACTTTAGACCTCTTCCCAACAGCTGTGATAACAAAAGTGCTTTTAATTGGCATCTCCTCAAAATTTACTCCAGTTCCTTTCATTTTATCATAAAATGCACTACTTATGCAACTCTTCATACAACCACTATCAATTAAAACATCTGTGTACGCCTCGGACACGTTAAATTTAACTATGGGGCTCATACTAACCACTTCCTGAATAATACCTTCATCATTTTGTTCATGCAATAATTCGTTTCTTACATTTAGGTCATAGGGTTCCTGCATAATTGTATGGACAGGGCATGTTACAGACTGAGATTCTGACCTTACTTCGCAGCCTGGTTCGCGTTTAAAGAACCGCTACAGCTGGCCGCAGTACTACTAACTACTGAACTGGTCTGGTTGTTCTGGGCTGTGTTGTCATCGTTTGGCTGTATATTACTACCACTAGGCTGTCCTCTTCCTTGACACCTATTCTGGTTGTAATTATTGTCATTATAATTTCTCCCTTGATTTCCCCTGAAATCATTGTTTCTCCCTTGATTTCCCCTGTAATCATTGTTCCTCCCTTGATTTCCCCTGAAATCATTGTTCCTCCCTTGATACTGATTACCATAGCCGTTTCCTCTGTTCTGATTTAGCTGATTATTATTATTTCTATTTTGAGCGTTGGCTCCTTCGCCACCGTTCCCTTGAACTTCCTGATGCCTGGCTTCGTTAGGTCTATTATTATTATTACCCTGGTTCCTATTGAAATTGTCCTCATAACCCCCTCTCCCTAGTGCATCAAATGTGCTTAACAAATTTTCTAGTTGTGATATTGTCTTTACATTCTGGATACAAGCAGCCTCCTTGATCCTATAGGGAAAGTGCCTAAGTAGCAACCTCACCTCATCACTTTCCTCCTTCAACCCATCCAGATATTTACACACTAATACCTGCCCTAAAAGTATTCGGTCATGGTGGAGCTTCCTTTAGGGTTATATTTACCACACACTACTCCCTCACGATGCTGCGACTGAATAACCTCATTCCAGAACTTTTCACAGAATTTCATTTTAAAATCATTAATATCAGTAAACTTGTCTCTGTAGACAGCAAACCAATTCCTCGTTTCCCCCACAAACACTTGTTCTAAAATTTCAACTACCTGGCACCACTCAATACTACCATTTTCCAACCTCTCCCCGAATTTATTTTCTATAGTGTTCATGAACTCCATTGGGCACCCCTGTCGATTGCTGAACTTACCCAGTTCTACCTCCCTGTGTGTGCTATTCACAAAAACTGGCCTATTCTGACTATTTTCTTGCCTGATCCTAGCTTTTAATTTTAACTCTAATTCTGCGATTTTCTCCTCAGCCTTCCTCTCAATACTGTTTACTGTTAATTTAATGTTTCCTTCTGATTCTTCTACTTTATCATATAGCTTTGCTTGTTTCTCCTCAATCTTGCTAATGCTCTCTCTATTACTCTCTCTTAAATCATTTACTTCTGCAACTATTTGTGAGTGGACTTTCTCAATTCTACCCCCCAGCTGTTCCTTAACCTCTTTAGTAGCTACCTGAATTTTGTCAATTTCTCCCGCCAATTGCTTTTTGACCTGCTGTGTTTCCAGTTGCACTAGTTCTTTTAAATTTTCAGCCTGTGTACTGATTCTAATTTCTAACTCCTCCTGTACTTTTCCTAATTTCTTGTCTACATCTGCAATGATCTCTTTAGCCTTTTCTTCCATCACCCCACTGATCTCACCTCTAATCAGTTCGAATTTGTCACTCATTTCCCTACTGTTTTGTTCTAATTTAGCATTTAAAGTTTCAGTACTCTCTCTATTTTTCCTTACTGTTTTGTTCTAATCTGGCGTTTAAAGTTTCATTACTCTCTCTATTTTCCCTACTGTTTTGTTCTAATTTAGCGTTGTTTTGTTCCAGTTTAGCATTTAAAGCGTCTGTACTTTCTTTATTTTCCCTACTGTTTTGTTCTAATTTAGCGTTGTTTTGTTCCAGTTTATCATTTAAAGCGTCTGTACTTTCTTTATTTTCCCTACTGTTTTGTTCTAATTTAGCATTTAAGGCATCACTACTAACTTTGTTCTGATACATAAACTCGAGAAGTAAAGTTTTTAATTCTGGTTGGCCGCCTACACTCCCTGTTTCAGTATCGGGATTTACCTCCGCTACCCCGGTACTACCATCACTCGACATACTGCTCCCGTTGATGACCACTACGTAACCTCATCTGTCTTTCTTTCTCACCCCCCATAATGATATACACTGATACGGACAAATAACCCCCAAAATACAGGCACAGAAATATATACCCTTCTCCTTCCACAAATGTTATTAGGTTTTCAGCCCCAAGTTGTCGGCGACAAATGAAACGTTTTGCTAGCTCCTAACTGTTGGGTGAGAAATGTAACTGTTTACCTTTGCCTAAGCTATGTTGTTTTAATGGGCGCCAAGACCTCAACCCAATGTTGAAATCTAAATTTGTATTTAACAACGTCTAGCTCTGGGAGAACACCTTCAAGCATCTATTCACTCAGATCGTGGTATGATTTGATCATTAACCCAACAAACAATTGTATCAGGAGAAGGAATTGGTCTATATCTAATGCTACCTACTGAAAGCAAAGATTGCATTGTAAAAGATGATGATGATGATGATAATTGTTGTTTTAAGGGGCCTAACGCATTGTAAAAGAAATGAATTTATTATATAAAACAAGTATAGCAAAATTAATAATAATAATAAGTATAACATTTAAATTGGAGCGTTGCGATTTTAATATTACCGATAGAAAATTACGTGAAAACGGAGTCTGATAAATTGATTTTACTCTTATTTCCAAGCTATGAAGTTACTGAAATATGAAATATAAAACAAAGAGAAATGAGAGATTGCGTATTTCTGCGTCATTCGCGCTTACCACTGGAAATTGCCAAAGCATTTCCCTCGTACTTGATGATGCTGTGTGCTTCCCACAGTCTCCTGGACGTCGTCATCTCCGTCGAAATTTGATGATATTCTGGTAGATTAGATAATTCTATGGTCCGTACATCGGACCCAAACACTCGTACAACCACACTGGTTAAGTTTTACAAAAGTTAGTCCTCCACTCCACGGAACATCGGAGCGACTCCCGCGAGTAACCGTACTCGTTAAGTTCTACACAGATTGTCTCGTTCCACGGCGCGTCGAACGATATATCCACACGTTGGCTCCCCCACCATGGTACCGACTTCCAGCTTACGTGGTCTCCACTGATTGGCTGAGCACGCCGCTACTTCCCCTCCTCTGGTTCATTACACACGGCGCGCGAATGAAGAAGTCGATTTCCGTTCCATATATTCGCCTTTTCTTGACGATGCGACCCAGCCTTGCGTAATACTTCCTGACAAGAATAAGCTTGTATTTGAATTCCCCGTGACTCATCTCTCTCAAATACCCTAACTGACAAAACTCCGTAAAATTCCGTAATCATATAATTTTCTATGATATTGTCGTTCGTAATAATTTGCTTGATAGCGTTTTCTAAGACATAGAAAACCTATCTGTATGCTTATAATTTTTATAAAATGCTCCGAAAATATCTTAATAATAATTATAATAAATTAATAATAATAATAAATTAACGTGAAAAATTCACTTGGCTGAACAATTTGCCGCGTAAATAAATATAGAATGGCTTCCTACTGACTTATGCCAGTGGCATAAAAACCCCTCGAAAAACACGTTACAAGGTATCCACACAAATTTAAACTTCACTAAACAATCTGATTTACACGCTTACATAACTAGACATGCAGATGACATATCACTTTTCCATATCAATTCCAAACAATATGGCAGTAATAGCATAATACCAGAAAATATAAAAATTGCCCCTAGCCTACCAATCTTTAAAAGGAGGCTAAAACAGTTTATGTGGAATGATTATAAAATGTCAGTTTGAATAAATTCCAAAATCTGAGAAGACAAAAGAAGACTACATTGTGTACAAAAACTTATGAAAGCTACAAAATGTTGTATATATTTTAATACTGAAAACTTTGTAAACTAAACTTTGAATTGTAATTTGTCGCCAACATTATAAAACTGTACGATTCCTTTGTATATGAGTCCTTGACTCGTTAAGGAATTAATAAAATGCATTATTATTATTATTATAATTATACTGAAATTAATAGACAATAAGGAACATGTAACTGGCCTATTCTTGGATTTATCGAAAGCATTTGATGTTGTTGACCATAAAATCCTCCTTACAAAACTAAACCAATATGGTATTATAGGTCTAGCTAATAAATGGATAGAGTCTTACTTAACAAGGCGTAAACAAATAGTAAGCTTGAGACACAAGGATGATGGAACCAAATTAATTAATGAAACATTGTCCAATGAGGGAATTATTAAATTTGGAGTACCCCAGGGATCGGTTTTGGTCCCACTACTCTTCCTTCTATATATCAATGATATAACACAGAACGTTCATTCACATAAGGAAATTTTGTTTGCGGACGATACAACACTCGTAATAAAAGGTGAAACTAAACAGGTCATACAGCAGTCTGCGGACTCCGTTACTGGAGAGTTAACCAAATGGTCACAAGATAATCGCCTCATAATCAACTATAAAAAACAGTATGTCTAAATTTCCACACTATACAGAATAGGAATCCTGCGAAGCCCAATATAACATTAAATGGTCATCAAATAGAAAATAAATCAGAAACAAAGTTTTTAGGACTATGGATACAACATGACTTGAAATGGAATAATCATATACAATATCTGAATAATAAACTGAACTCGATGTGCTTTATGTTACATATTTTGAAAACCTGCACTAGCATGCACACGTTAAGAAAGACTTATTTTGCTTATTTCCAATCATACTTAAGATATGGGGTCATATTTTGGGGTAAGTCGCCAGATGTACTAAGCACGTTTAGGATACAAAAGAGGGCGATTCGAATTATGGCAAATGTAAACACTAGAGAATCATGTAGACCTCTGTTTAAAGATTTAACATTCTACCTCTGCCCTGTATATATATCTTTGAAAGTATAATGTTTTGTAAAAAGAATTTAATGAATAAGGATGTTTTTCTTAAAACAAACAATGATGTTCCTAGGCATAACACAAGACAAAATCAAAACATTCATATTTCACACACACACACACACACACACACACACACACACACACACACACACACACACACACACACACACACACACACACACACACACACACACACACACACACACACACACACACACACACACACACACACACACACACACACACACACACACACACACACACACACACACACACACACACACACACACACACACACACACACACACACACACACACACACACACACACACACACACACACACACACACACACACACACACACACACACACACACACACACACACACACACACACACACACACACACACACACACACACACACACACACACACACACACACACACACACACACACACACACACACACACACACACACACACACACACAAGCATATATCAAAATGGAACTTATCACACAGGAGTTAAATTATACAATAAACTACCCCAGTATATAAAACTTGCCCCGAAAATAAAAACCTTTGATAGAATGTTGAAAGCTTATCTGCAGTGACATTGTTTTTACTCTGTAGTTTAATATCTTAGTGTATAGAAACGATGAAATCTATAATTATATTTTACTTTTCTATTTTAATTGTAATACCTAGCTGTGAGTTGTTGTATTTATAGAATTAATTTTTCATATTGTGATAATAGAATAAGGTGTAAATAGTTGTCCAATAAGATTGTATCTCTTAAGATCTGTTATTATAATAAGTTATAAATAGTTATAGTATTACTGTATATACCTATTAGTACTTTTATTTTATAGATGTAAATTCTGACGTGTACTATATCAAAAATGTATTGTGTATTTGATCAAATGGAATTAATAAAACTATATCTATCTATATATGTATAGCTCTTGTTTCTTTTATTCCTCATATTTGGCGTGTGCGATAACTATATAAATTTCGACATCAGTGCTCAAGATCAGCTCCGATAGTGAAGAGGATAATGTGGACAACAGTTTCATTGTGGCAAACGAAGTATAAGAGATTAGTGGTTTTTAAACTTACGGACCCATTTTCTGCGGCATTTTACGGCGATGGCTGCTGTATCATGGAAGAATAATACTTCTTCTTCCATGGCTGTATTCTATTCCCCGCCGATGTTATTGGGCGAAGAGGTTTTGTGTCCAGCAACGCAACCCAAACAACAACAACAGTCGGCCGTGACCTAGTAGTAGGTAATCTGCTTTGGGTAACATTGGGTAATCTGTGGCCGTGACCAGACTCTTCTATCTACGGACTTCCCTTTGGAGGCGTGGTGAAATGAAATGCTATGGAAACAAAAATTAAGTTTCCCTCCGTCAATATTGCCAACAAATATTAGCGGTTTGCCAACATACAAAAGTAATGTCATACCGTAGTGATCGTTTGATATAAAATGATGAATAGAAGCTGTTCAGTGATCACCATTTCTCGTTAAAACTGTTTAAAATAAAACCTTTGTAATTTTCAACAAATTGTGAAGTTGAAAGCGAGAGCGGGGCAGATTCCGCGGATTACAGTGGGGAGTAACCGCCTTTACTGTTTTGTTTTCGATTGGCATGTGATCGGACTAGGCTAGAATTTGTTTTGCCGCTTGGCCCGTATTCTTTGTCTTGGCCCAAGCGGAATTACGATGGAAGTGACAAGATCAAGTGAGTTTATGTTATTGTTTGTTTATATTGAATTGGTCACATAAACCTGCCTTATTTGCATTTTGAACTCTCCTGTTCCGAATGGAGACATCGGACCTGGTTTTCCCTCCGTTATAGCCAAATCGGATAAGTGTAGGCTTTTATTGGGATGCGATCTGTCAAATTTTGGGAGTAATTATACCTATTGATATAAAAAATAACCTAAAAAATTATAGACCTGTAAATGCTCTAATTATGTTTACTATTGGATGTTAGGGTTTCTAGGTATACAAATTTACAAAATACGTCTTCCATAGCTTTACCAGTTAATACTATTATTCTCTCTAGCCTACTGCTTTGTACGCATTGTGTGGACACAACATAACCCCAAAATGAGTTGTTGTTTTAAGTGGCGGAACTACGAGGTCATCTGCCCCTATACCTCAAAATGAAATTTAGATGATGATGGGTGTAGGGGTACAATGTTGATTTACCTTTCCATTTATTGCAACATTAATGGGCTGTTCAGAAATGTTAGGTAACATATATTTACAAGAAAGAAGGTAAGGAGAATTTAGCTAAGCAAAACATCAACCTTACTGATGCACTTGATATACGGTACTTGTGAATGACTAGCCTTGCATTAGTTGAGTTTTAGGAAAACGGGCCGTGCCGTCAGATAAACCAATTAGCAATTTTGATTGCTTCAGCACTACAGTAGGCTACCATATTTTATTAAGAAATAGCTGGGAACTCGTGTAGTATACGTTGCCCGGCTCCATTAAAATCCGTTTTTTTTAAATAGAAATGGCCAATGTTACTAATATACAGGAGTTGAATATTTTATCGTTAGAGAGTGTTACTGTATTTTTTCCGAGTGCCAACATTATTGTTTCCAGACCAATATTTTCATCCAGGCCAATAAAGGTTAGGTAGCGCGGGCTGCGTTAGGCTAATATAAACACCTCTGGGTTTTGTCACGCACAGTGGGGGTAGTCACGCATCAATAATCTTTATCCAGGCCAATGGTTTTGCCTAGTAGTACAATAAGTAAGTTGGCAGCATTACGTAATCAAACATGGCGACGTGCTTTTTGATAAGTTTATTACTTGAAAGTTAATGTCGACAATTTCCTTATTTTGGAAGTGTTTACGCGGTGTTTGTTAATGGCAAATGGCTTAAATAACGTGGCAGAGTAATTACAAACCATTTTCAGAGCGCTACTAAGTAAAATAACGCACTTTCGAAACGGGCAACGTATACTACACGAGAGCCAATAGTTGTTGTATCTGATGTTACTAAGTATTGATTAGGGCCAACTGCTTCATTCATTCAAGTGCCTCTTTGCAGACAATGTTGGTGGTCTTACATTTTGATTCAGAAGAAAACAATATAAACATGGGTTCATCTATACCTTGCGATACACCGGTGTTTAGGGAATTTTTAGGGATCTCGGTGACGTCACCGTGATGTCACGGCAAGTATCGATATTGACTCGCTTTGGTTGCCGATAGTCACGGCACGTATCGATATTGACTTGCTTTGATTGCTGGGAGTCAGCTGATTCATACGTCAGTTTCGCGCGTGGTTTTGTCCGAAAAGGATGTCCTTTTTTTTTTTCCACTGATTTGAGTTTTGTAAAGATTAACTGGAAGGTTTTCCATTTTGTAAGGTCCGTATTGATGTGTACAAATTCACATATAATGGGGTAAGGGGTCTCCGCCCAATCAATACTTTTCTTTATAGGCACTAAAAGTTGATTGCCGTTTTTAAAGGGACATGTTTCGGGTCTTCCTGGACCCTTCTTCAGCCATACAAATTATAAACGTGTTAACATCCATCAAAACATATTGACAACAGAAACATGCACATTTTAAGAAGAATATGAAAAATAGCACTCAAAACTATATACCCAAACCATTTAAACCGTAGTGCAAGGGATACAATGCAACAATTTAAAGAGCTCTTTTCGAACTCATATGGCCCTCATAGTGGCTGATTATGGCCTAATACACACTTTAAAAAGACACTTTAAAATTTATAATTAAGTTAGTAAAAAATTTTTAAACAGTTCTTAAAAGTTTTTAGTAAGAAACTTCACTGGGGGCGTGTTGGACTGTCCTTGAAGTTGGTGCCTTTGTATTGTATCAAGTCTTCTCAGCTTGGTTCAAAAAGTATGTTATGAAAAAGTTGCCGGGTGCGAGACCCATTCGACCTTGTTGGCCTATATTTCACTATATTTCCTTTTTCTCTGACGCATTCACTCCCAATTATAGATATCTTAATATCTCGGTAATTCTGCACGCCCTGAGAATATGCCTTTTCGTAACTTTTAACGAGGTATATTATTGAAAATATAGGATTTATGATTTACATACCTTTCTTGGAGTTGTTGGGAGTCGTTTCACAATCTCAACTACAACTGCCGCACCTCAATAATGTGTTTTTTTTACGAAAATAAATAATTTTTATCGTGTTCGTTTCACTACGGACGCCATCTTGGACACTCGACAGACGGAAATGTGATTACGTTACCAACATGTCGCATACAAAATTCACCATTCACCATTTCACACGTAAAGAAGTAAAGTACTGCCTGGCCGAAAATTACTGCTAGGCCTAGTACCACAAGCAAGGGGGTCTGGGGCCTAAGCCCCAGGTTAGGTTTGGTTTTGTATGTAAAACATTAATAAGATACAATTTATGAAGTAATTTCACATGCCACACAATCCATGGTTAAGTACGACTGACGAGTTGGATTTGGCGCAATAGTATATTACATTATCGACGCTCTTTTGTTTCTTTGTATATCCGGTGCGAGATAGTATCAAATGCGTGGGGTTGGTATTCCTGACTTCGTGAGAAAGATGTGAGAAAGATGTCTTCTAGAGACTTCATTTCAACTATATAAGTAGTGTTGCTATTTGGGATGGCTGGGTGGGTCTATGACAGCGGACGAGTCAACATCTATTAATTTATCATCTCCAGATACCATTACTACAGGTACTTTGGCTAATTTCATTACTCAATTTTTTTTATACACATGTTCTCACGGTGTGCAGTGCTACCAATATCTCTTTATAGTTTGGGCCGCAACGTACCTATTGGCAGGGTCGCCTCGTCAAAAAAGTCTGCATGACGTCATATCAAAATGAATGTCAAAGTCTCTGCCCAGCTCAACAACAAGAATATTACAATGTGCCAGCAGCTCAGGTTAATGTATTGATGCCAACTGGCGATTGTTACAGACCGCGATCGTTTGTGCATGACTATATTATAAAAACAAATTGGCTGCTTTTGTGATGTTATAGGTTATTTTGGGTGGTGACAACTCAATAACAGAAATGAGCATTAAAAAACCTTCGAAACGCATTGTGTTTCGTCATATGTAATTTATTTATTGGCCTACCTCAATTTGGCACGCCATACATACGAAAATATTTTAAATTAGGGTTACATTTATGACATATTTTTAAAATTCCGTTTCAGGATCTGTAATTCGCCTATATAGTTGAATTACAGATGACGTTACGCGTCGTAATTAATTTAATTTCATATTTATAAGACATTGTATCGAAAGCCGTAATTGACCTATATTGCTCGATTAAAGATTTCGACGCAATGTTTTATTAATATGAAATTATAATAATTACGATGTGTATCGTCATCTGTAATTGATGTACATAGGCCAATTATAGATTTCGATGCTTAAAATTAAAAATATCAACTGAAATTACGATGTGTGTCGGAATCTGTAATTGATCTATATAGGCCAATTACAGAATTCGATGCGGAAATTGTAAAGTATAACGTTAAATTGCGAAATTTTATTCCGCATCGGAATCGTTAATTGAGCTATATAGGTAAATTATAGATTTCGATGCAATGTTTTTTATTTACGAAATGAAAATAATTACGATGTGTATCGGAATCTGTAATTGATCTACATAGGCCAATTATATATTTCGATACGGAAATTTTAAATATATGACGTGAATTTGCGAATTTTTTTTTATGTATCGGAATCTTTAATTGAGCTATATACTGTAGGTAAATTATAGTTTTTGATGCAATTTTATTTATTCACGAAATGAAAATAATTACGATGTGAATCGGACTACCTAGGACAATTAAATATTTCGATACAGAAATTTTAAATTAATGACGTGAATTTGCGAATTTTTTTAATTTATCGGAATCTTTAATTGAGCTACATAGGTCAATTATAGATTTCGATCCATTGGTCGTTTCGAGGCTTTTTGTGTTTCCCCACCCAAAAACGCCTATTACCCAGGCTTTTCCCGTAAGCTTGCTAGAGGTGTATTTCGTGACGTCGTACATGACGTCACGGAAGTTGCCATTTTGTTTTAGGGGAATTTTATCCGATTGCTTCTACTCCTGGTGGGAGAGAATTTGTTAAATATCGTTTGTGCGAAGTTAGCGATATCCAAGGATTGGCCTAAACACTTCTGCATACTGGAATGGTATAATGTCGTCTCACCTAGTAGGCTATGTTATTGAGGTGACGTGTCATGAGAAGGTCTCCCCTTGTTGCACCATCCAATGGAAATCAACGTGGCTTGGACACTAGGATTTTATTTATATACTCGTAGAAGTGAATTAATGGACCTCTATTAAGGCTGAAGAATGAACTGCAAGCAAAGACAGTGACACAAAGGACTACTGTAGGCTACAGTAGGCCCTACCGGTCATATTGTGGGAAATTTGTATTGTATTCTAGTTGGTGCACCTTAATAAATCATTATTAAGATTGAAAATCTGAAAAAAATTCCCATGACTTTAGTTTTAAAAATGTCTTTGTAAGTACTGTTTAGGCTAGAAGAAAATAACATAAAACTATTTTTCTGATTACTTTTCATATAAGACACAACTTCCCCCAGGGGCTCTGAACTATTGGGACGTGGGTTGGCGACCATTGGACGCCATCTGAGTCTGCCATTGCTTCTACAGTGAGGCCCTTCCCTAATGAACGGAGAGTCTCGGTGGAGGTGTGACGGCCGGGCCACATTGGCTAGCCACGTGTCGAGCAAGGCATTGGCGCTAGCAGGAGCGTAGCACACAACTAGATTAACACATTTACACTTTTTAACGTTTTTGATAATCATATGGGGTACGAGACAGACTCCAGTACTTACTACAAGTCTTAACTCTCTGAACTAAGGTAACTTGCCAGCTGGGAATGTAATCAATGGCATGTACAGGGCTACCAGCGACTCACTTTTCTCACTATTATTCACTATTTTCAAAGCAGCCTCACTTTTCTCACTAGTTGATAAAATTACTCACTATTCTCACTTAAAAAAAAAAAAAACTGGTCATATTCTGTGTTAAAAATGGTCTCGTGCCCAATCAGATTGCTAGAAAAGACCCAAAATATGCCCATGAATGGGTAGTTCGTTTTTCTGCCACCAGTGCCTGAGCGCCCTGCCGGCAGCGAGCCAGGTGGCCAGAAAGCATAAAAAGCTTCCATGGTGCAATACCACAGCCGGAGCCGTGCAGCGATCGACGAAAATTTTAACAAAGCTTTTTTAACAAACGTTTTGTGACGGAAAGGAGCCTGGCATCGCCGTATATTCTAGTATTTCACAATTTATCAAAGGTAAGTCAATAGTTGGCCTTTACTCTGACGAATTTTCCGTCAGTTTTAGAATGACATACCGACCCCGCTGATCTGGACTGTCACGGTACAAAACTTTTTCAACTCATACAGCGCCATTCCAGATCTGCTGCATAGTTCCAACATTTTATATGTAGGTATATGGTCAAATGTTCGTCGTTTTGATCGATAATGTTGATTTCATATTGTAGTAAACAATACGTTTGTCAAATAAAGTTCATATTTTCAAAATCATTTATTATTCATATTTGTGTAATACATAAATAACACACACTTTCAACCGTGTTCAATACAGAGGAATCTCGTTAGCACGTTCTCGGTTACCACGTTTTCCCGTTTAACGCGATGATTTTCTTAAGTCCTAGTCCTACTAAATACAGGTTGATATATCCCCTTAATACGTTTTTTATTCCCGCTTACGACAATCAAATTTTCATTGATTTGTTGGGGTACTGGATTTTATCCTTTTTTCATTATAAAATTCGGCATCTTGAAAATACGATGTGATATTGCTTCCTATTCTCTGATAGTTATTGACAGTGTAGACGATTTTAGTGTGTTTTGACGGTGTGGAAGTGGCTTAAGGTATGACGCAACACAGAAGATAGCTGACGGTGTAGAAGTGGCTTGAGAGCTATGACGCAACACAGAATATAGTGCTAGCCGAGCATGCAGGCTGAATACAAAATCGCTACCTATAACACGTTCTTTGTTTCGAAATACACCACGGATTGGTGTGCGTATGCCGGCCGACCACTAGTGTCTCATCCTTATGTGAATGTGACAGCATGCGTTTGACGACCGGCCGGTCTCACTTGTATCGTGCGTATGTCGGCTGGCCCGCCATCTGTCGCGTAGCGTGAGTCATATAGCCCGTACGCACAGAACGCAAGACGAGAGACTTGTTTCTTTAAACAAGGTCACGCTTTGTTAGCAACAGAGCTCGCATATGATTGGTGTGGCCCAAGCAGCCAACAATGATCGAATATCTGGTATACAAAGACAAGTATAGAGCTCGTTAAGTCGAGAAACGCACCTCCACCCTACTTTAAAAGCTCTTCAAGAATCATGGGAAACAACGGTACAATGAAAACAGCGACGATCCAGATGACCCCGACACTTGAATTTATTTTTAAGACTCATGACAACTTGTAAATTTTTTCTTAAGACTGATGATATTTTTATGTGCCAGTATGGCCGTATTATTTGTTTTAGTTTTTTTTCCTATTAAAGAGTCCATTATAACATAATCATACAATAGTTTTGTTTTCCACATTTATATTTTTGTTTTACGATTTAAATTTCTTGAGTGTTGCATTGACTTTCCTATCCATTATTTCCAAGTGTCCTCTTTAACTACAAGAAAAATCACAAACAGTACTCAGAGATATTAACATAGCCGCAATTTGGTTGACATTTTTGGGGGGCTAAATTGTTTTTCAGATACACATTCTTAAAAATTTTGTCTATTTCAATACAGTTTTGTCACATTTTTGGGGGGCTATGGTTGGTTTTGGGAGCTTAGCCACCCAATGCCCCCCCTAATTGCGCCTACAGATATCAACAAAAGTTAAAATCATGAACCAGATACACGGCCATAAATGCGAATAATGCTATGAATTTACTAGCTATTTACTCACTTTTTTCACTTTTTTGAAAAACACCACGCACTATTTCACTATTTTTGGACAAGTGAGTGGATGGAAGCCCTGTACATGTAACCACATGCAGTGATTGCCAGCCCGCTGTTGTGTAATGATAGATGCTAGTCAAGTAGCGCTGATTCAACATGCTTCGCCCATCACATGGCCCGAGAATGGCTTGGTGCCCTAGGGAAGGGCTTCACTGTACTTTTTTGTGCTAGGCCCCTCTGTTATCTTTCCTGTCCTAAGATGTCCTCTAAGATATAAGTTTGTAGTTCGTAATTGGTTTGAGTTTTAGTTTCATCATTTTTAAGATAATTTTTAGGTGATAGGTCCCCTAAAAAATGTATAAACTACTGACATTAGCCAAGATACCTGAAGTAATGGTCGGGGAAAAATTTGGGGAGATGATGTAGTAATAGAGCCTCCGTGGCTCAGGCGGCAGCACGCCGGCCTCTCACCGCTGGGTCCGTGGTTCAAATCCCGGTCACTCCATGTGAGATCTGTGCTGGACAAAACGGGGGCAGACAGGTTTTTCTCCGGGTACTCCGGTTTTCCCTGTCAACATTTCATTCCAGCAACACTCTCCACTATCATTTCATTTCATCTGTCATTCATTTAATCATTGCCCCAGAGGAGTGCGTCAGGCCTCGGCAGCCGGCACAGTTCATATCCTCGCCGCTAGATAGGGGCTTCATTCATTCCATTCCTGACCCGGTAGGAGACTGGAAGCAGGCTGTGGATTTTCATTTTTCATGTAGTAATAGATATTTGCTCCTCCGCTGCCTATAACCCACCCGCCTTCCCAAATTCAATCACGACTTACAAAATACACCACACGACACACGTAATGTTGTAATTATGTGCAAAAGCAATAATTGGCTAAACCATTACGGTAGCCTAGATAAAGATTATTGATGTGTGACTATCCCCACTGTGCGTGACAAAAGCCAAGGGTGTTTGTGTGCCGCGCTACCTAATAATTATTAGTCTAGGAAAAACCATTGGTCTGGATGAAAATATTGAGCTAGGCAAAAAACATTGATTTGGAAATTGTTATCTTGCAACTCTCACAATCCATGTCAAACTTTAGACTGAAACTTGGCACATTTTCACATAAACTTGGTGGTGCCTTGTTTGTTTAACGATGCTGGGTATGAAGTAATACCACAGCCTATGGGTGGGGTTGGCATTACTGTACTTGTCCCTAAATCAGGCGTATAATGGCAGACTCAACTGGATGATAAACCTATTCGCGAAAGCGAACAAGCTGGGAGGGGCGGGAGAAAAGTTCCAGTAAGAGAGAACAGGAGCTAGGCTCCGTGTGGTAAAGGAGCTATCATTGGATTGGCCTAAGCTACTGATCAGTAGAAGTTTTCAACTTCACCACACGGACTCGACCATCTCTGATAGGGAAACACTCGACAATCCTGCCAAAATTCCACACAAGGCGGGGGACTGGGATCTTTTAACCCGGGATTACTCTCACTATTTGGTGTTACACCGTTACCTCGTGTTAGGTTCAATCTTCTTCTTCTTTCCCTTTGTACCGTTAGGTGTCGGGACATTTCAGCCATTTATTAAAGTTTCTTCTGTCGTGCGCCATTCTCTGAACATCACCCAAGGTCTTCCCTCGCTTCCTGATCAGTCCCATGATGTACTCCTCCCATTCAATCCGTGGCCTTCCTCGGGTTCTTCTTCCTGTAGGTCTGGCTCGCCACACCAGCTTCGCTTTCCTTTCTTCTTCCATTCTTTCTAGGTGTCCAATCCAGCCCAATACTCTCCTCTCAATGGCATCCGTTATTGGCTCCTGCTGAAGCTCATCTCTCACTGTGGTATTTCTAATATGGTCTCTTCGAGTTTTCCCGGCAACTTTCCGCAAGTATCTCATCTCAGCGGCGACCAAACGACTCTCCAGTTTTTTATGCACTGTCCAACTCTCTGCCCCATACAGGAGGGTTGGCAGGTACACAACATGATATACCCGCATTTTTGTGTTTCTGGTCATTTTTTTCTTCCCTATAATTGTGTTGTTGATACCATAGTAAACTTGATTAGCTTTTCTAATTCTGTTGTTTATTTCTGCCTCTAATTTTCCATCCTCTCTGAAGATGGTGCCCAGGTATTCTATTTGTTCTACTTGCTCATTATCCTCGTTGTTCCACTTGATCTGAAGCTGTACTTCTTCTCCTTTGGTGACCTGCATTACCTTGGTTTTGCTCGCGTTCACTGCCATCCCACGTTCCTGGAAGGCATTAGCCCATTCGGTAAAAGCTTGTTGGAGATCCTCCTCCTTCCAAGGCCAAAATCAGAATGTCATCTGCATAGACCAAGGATTGGACATATATTGGTTTCATGTTCCAGTTGTCAACCTTAATTGTTTTGGTTCTTCTTCTACACTGTTTAATGACTTGGTTCATGAAGATCACAAGAGCAGAGAACTCAAGCTGTCACCCTGCTTTACTCCCTTCGCCATTTCAAATTCATTAGAGCATTCACCAGCTATTCTCACCACACCTTGGACGCTATTGTACATGCTCCTAATGCGGCACAGGAGAGTCTTGGTTACCTTTTCCTCTTCAATTGCTGCCCAAAGCTGTTCCCTAGGGACCGAGTCAAATGCGGCCTTTAGGTCGACAAATGCAGCTAGAACATCCTTCCCACGACTAAGTCGTTTCTCTATAACGGTTCTTAGTGTGTATATATGGTTGTGTGTTTGTCTATTTGGCCGGAAAGCACATTGTTCTTCTTCCAATTTTTCCTCTACTTCTTGTCTCAACCTCCTCTCCAATATGCGAGAGTATATCTTTCCGGCCACACTGGAAAGACAAATTGCTCGATAGTTTGCACATACCAGAGTGCTGCCCTTCTTATGGATAGGAACAATAATGTTCTTCTCCCAATCCTTTGGAATCTTCTGAATGCTCCATGCTTGTTGGCATATCCTTGTCATCCTTTTCACCACAGCCTCTCCTCCATACTTCATCAATTCCGGTGAAATTCCATCCCGACTGGCTGCCTTGCTCACCTTCATTTCAGCGATAACCTCTCTTACTTAACTCTGCATAATCGTCTCCCCTTCTTCTAATTCTTCTTCTGCTCCATTACCGGAATCGTCTGGTGAATTCTGGTCTGCACGGAACACGTTCTCATAATAAGTGCTCGACGTATCAAGAATGTCCCGTGGCCTCGTTTGGATCTTCTGGTTCCTGTCTTGGTTTTCTGATTCTCTTTCCAATTTTGCCTCCGAGGGATCTTAATATTTTCCAAAACTTCTTCTGATTATTTCTGTATTCTGATTCCATTTCCTCCCCAAATTCCTGCCAGTTCCTTGCTTTTGCCTCTTGTACTTGTCGCTTAGCTTCATTACGTCTTCTTCCTAGTGTTGTCCAGCTGGTGCAGGGTCCGCTTTTTTGGTCATTGACCTCCATTTTGTTCGGTTTCATGCGTCAGCTGGATTTAGGCCGGTAATTTTTAAGTCACCATTTATTGTGTCTTGCCAACACTGCTTCGGTCGTTCTCTGGGACGTAGGCCTTCAACCTCAAAATGAAGGACGGAGTTAGTAACAGTATCAGGAGCTGCACACAGGGCTTGGCCATACCATCGGAGCCGTTTCTCTCTCATTTTGTCCACAATTGGGGCGACACCCATTTACTCCCGAATTGTGTCGTTTCTGACATGGTCAATAAGGGAGATGCCCATTGTCCAACAGAGCATTCTCATTTCCATGGCGTGCAGGCGACATTCTGAAATTTTGTCGGATGGTCGACATTCAACTCCATACAGCGGAACTGGTCGTACCACTGTCCGATATATCTTCGATTTGAGACGAAGTGGCATTTTCTTGTCGCAAAGCACACCCGTGACCTCCTTCCACCTCAACCAGGTTGCGTTTACCCTGGCTCTTACTTCATCATTGAAGTTGCCATCACTCTGAAGACGAGATCCAAAGTACCTGAAGCATTCTGTCTTGACTAGATTTTGTCCAGCGACTTGAATGGTACCGTCGCTTGGGTTTAACTCCAGATACTGTCTTTTTCACATTCAGACATAGGCCATACTGGGAGAGGCGGTTATTCCAGTCTTTAACTTGACATTGGAGGTTTTTCTCGGGTGTCATCTGCAACCATTATATCATCTGCATGCGGAAGGGTCCAAGGAACATTCCATTGCAGGTCACGAGTGATGGTGTCCATCACAAGAACAAAAAGGGACGGTGATGAGCCTTGGTGGACGCCGACATTTACAGGAAAGTTTTCCGAGGTGTCAACAGCACAACGTACTCTACTGCTGTTGTTTGTGTATAACATCTTGACCACATTTACAAATGACTCTGGCACACCATGGTTGCGGAGGGCATACCAAATCACCTCATGAGGAACACGATCGAAGGCCTTTTCAATGTCAAGAAAGGCAATATGCAGAGGCTTTCTATGCTCACGGTGCTTCTCCATGAGTAACCGTGCTGCGAAGATGGCGTCAGCGGTTCCAGCCCCCTTGACAAACCCGCACTGGTTGGAGCTGATTTCGGTGATGGAACGTAGGCGTCGATCAAGAATCCTCTCCAAGATCTTCATTGTATGTGAGAGTAGACGTACTGGGCGATAGTTTGAACATTCCGCTGGGTCTCCTTTGTTCTTGAAAATCGGTACTGTAATGCTTGTAGCCCAGTTAATAGGGATGTGGCCCGAGCCCAATATGGCATTGAAAAAGGTAACAAGCCAATCTAACGCAGTAGATTGCACTTCTTGAAGTTTCCAGAAGTCAGCAAGGAGGTTGTCTGGACCAGGAGATTTATGGTTTCTCATGCTTTTTAGGGCAGTGGTAACTTCCTGTGGAGTGATTTGGGGGATAGGCCCATTAGTTGGGACACCTTCTGGGATTGTTGGATGTGGAAACTCTGTTTGAGATCTCCTCGAAATGCTCTTTCCATCGCTTGAGAATAGCATGTTTGTTCTGTAGTCTTAGGCCTTCCTTGCTCTTTATGCACACATAGTGTTCAATATCCCTTGCTGTTCTTGCTCGGTCTTTGGCCAGACGGTAAATATCCTTTTCACCTTCTTTGGTGTCCAAGCTAAGATCGAGGTTGTTGTCGTTGGCTCTTGCTTCAGCCACGACTTTCTTTGCCTCTCGTTTAGCAGTGACGTATCTTTCTCTGTTCACGTCTGTCTTTAGAGAAAGCCAGCTTTTATATGCTTTCTTCTTATCACAGACCTTATCTTGTACCTGATCTGTCCATAGCCATGTCTGCTTGTCAATAAGGCGACACCCTAGCTTTGTGGTACCCTATGTTTCTGCTGCAGCAGTCGTCACTGACTTACAGAGATCAGTCCATGTGGTGTCTATGGAATTCGGATTGACAAGAGGAAATGTTATACTGTTAACCAATGCTGATTTTTGGTCGTGTAGTTTCCACCACTTTACTTTTGTTGAGCCTCTTGTACATCCACCTATCCTGCGCTTACTGATCCTCAGATCTGCAATGAGTAGTTTGTGTTGGGGGGCAACACCATCGGAAGGTATAACCTTCACATCTATGACTGTTCGGAAGTTACATCGCCATAACAGTACAAAGTCGATCTGGCTTCTGCTGTCACCACTAGTGTATGTTACGAAGTGACTGGTGCGCTTCTTAAAGAAAGTGTTGCCTATGAGAAGGCTGTTTACTTCTGCAAAGTCGAGGACTCTGCATCCGTCATCATTTCGTCTACCATAGCCATTTCCACCATGACAACTATAACCATTCTTATTTTGACCAACATGTCCATTTAAGTCACCACCTACGAGTAAGAAGTCCTCCTCTGGGCACAACAAGACAAGATCCTGGAGTTCTTGCCAAAACCGTTCTTTCTCACTCTCATCACAGCCAGTTTGTGGGGCATATGCACTAATGATGTGAAACCGACAAGATGGCATATCTGTGATGACAGTCATGAGGCGGTCTGACTGTCGATTGACCTCGGCTACCTGATCTCTTTAAGTTGGCACAAACAACAGCAGCAACCCCATTTTGGTTGCTTGTTCCAGGGTAGATGAGCTTGTATCCATCTCCTATTTCACGAGATTTCTGTCCTCTTGAATACAGGCAATGTCCACTTTCCGTCTTTTGAACATATCTGCTAGTTCTCGGCTTCGTCCTGTAAGAGTTCTGATGTTCAAAGTAGCAATATGCAGCGGTGAACTCTTGATCCCGCTCTTGAACCAGTAGCCCTCGTCCATTTGGCACTGCAGTCGGACGAGGCTGACTCATGTTGCTTCCGGGGGATGCCCTAGCATTTACTGATACAGATGAGGTTGTCATGATCCATTAGTTGCGACAAAGAATGAACCAACCGGCCTGTCGCCCCAGCCTGACGTCGGGTGCATTTTATACCTACTGCCTGGTGATAGTTAGGCCGCTCCTAACATGGTAATAATAATGCCAAAGAAGCATTTTGCCTTGTTTACAAATAGCTGACATAGATAGGGCAGAAGATGTAAGTGATCAATGTATACTCTGTGTAGTTATAGAGTTCCTATCTGTTTCGTGATTTCTATGGCAATGGTGTTAAAGCCGACAAAATGGATGACAGGGCACAGAACTTATGACAGATATGATAAACCGCCCTTCTAATTGGTGTTATCTGTAGACTGATTGTTTCAAAACCAAGATGGCCATTACTTAGGGCACAAAAATGTTTGCAAATATAACCCTGATAACAACAAATAAAGATATCATTACGTGCTTCCACATAATTCCTCCAGTCCTCGACCCTTCTTATTCTCATGTACTCCTTCCATGCTGCCTTTTTCCTCCTTACGCCTTCCTTGACCTCCTCAGTCCACCACTTTGTTCGTTTCCTTCATGTGTTTACTGTAGTTTTCCCACAGACCTGTTCTGCTACTTTGATACTATTCGTCTTAAATTCTCTCCATCTCTCTTCTAAGTTCCAGCCACTCTCAGGTTCTTCCCTTTCTGTTTGCTGATGTTTTTCCCCCAACTTCTGAATGTAGTTCTGCCTTAAATCTTCCTCTCTGAATGCAGAAATTCTTATTTTCTCAAACCGTAGATGAGGGGGTGTGGGTGTAGCCTTAAACCTTGTTTTCATAACCAGAAGCCGATGTTCTGTTCTCATTTGTGCACTGCGGAAGACCCTTACATCTAGTGCTGCACAAGTCATGTTCTTGGTGTAGTAAAAGTAATCAATGCAACTCTTTGCTCCTCGGCCTACTGCCTCAAAAGTTATTTTATGAATACTTTTATGGGGGGAAAAGGTGTTGCCAATCCTTAGCTCATTATCAATACAGAATGCCAACATTCTTTCTCCATTGGTATTGATGGTACGTTCTGCTCCATGTTGGCCCATACATCTATGTCCTCGACGTAACCTGTTTCCAATCCTAGCATTCCAGTCCCCCATCACAATAACATGTCTACTTCTTTCCCTGGCTTTGTCTATAGCTTGTTGCATTTGAACATAGAATTGCTCCTTATCTACTTCTTGCATATCTTCAGTGGGGGCATAGACCTGCACTAGCGTAATACTTTCTTCCAGTTTCACATCCACTTTGATAAGTCTGGAGTTAATAGGTTCCCATCCTGTCACTTTGTTTTCCACTGTTGCGGACTATATGATGGCCACTCCTTCTTTTGCCCGTTCATTCCTGCTGACTCCTGAGTATCTCATTACATGCCCCTTATCCAAATTTATTTGACCACTACCCTTTCTCTTTGTTTCACTGACTCCAAGTATGGCGAGCTTGTACTTCTCCATTTATTCAACTATTTCTACCTCCTTCCCTGACAGCGAGGTCACATTCCAAGTACCAATTCTCATACCGTTTCGTGCCAGGTTGTATCTTTAATATCTGTCCGGTTACTCTCATGTTTCTCTGAATAGTTTATTTTCACTCCACGTGGATTATTAATCCTACGGAAGCTAGCATGATGAGGGGGCTGCTCTCTTAGCTGTCATGCCAGCCCGTTTTCTGTCAGGGTATCTTCCCTTAGCCTTTGGGTTCCTCTCCCTACCTGCAAGGCAGCAGTTGTGGTTGGCAGTTCCCCTGCCTACTCCGCCGTTGAGGTGTTTAAGGTTCCTTCTTCCGCCTTCGTAGCCATTGACTGCCAACATCTGATGAATTTATGTGCCATTTCCTGCACAAAGGCTTCATCTGGTCTCCAAAAGGGGGACTCCTCCGCCCGTAGCCGTTGGTTCCCCCTCTGGTTGTCAGGTTTGGTAATGGCCGCCTGACCCTCGGCCAGACAGTCGCAGGTCGTACCGTCTACTGTCACATTTGGTAGCAGGATAGTCCTGACCTGACCGGAGGTTCAATCTAACAAATGAAAAATGATCGAAACCAGGTTAGAAACTTATAAAAACCAAATTTTCTTTTACAAATAATGTGGCTAAATGTTTTCCAAATTATATTTTGATTTAGACTTGTGAAGGTTAAAAATAATTAATGAGTTTCAAATGATTTTCTTAAGCGATTTTATGGAGAGAAAGTAACTGTCCCGAAAGGATCTTTTATTAATGAGAAATTATGTTGTCATTCTTTCTGTGCTGATAACCCGAAACATGTTCACATAATGTGTATTAAAGTATTGATTTGATGCTCCTATATTTGAGGTGCCTAGAATCAAAACCCTCCAAATCCATTCCTTGACTTTTTTGGCAAAGTGGAAAAACTGCCACAAACGAACCAATACCCAAAAGAAAATACTTCTTTCACTAAAAAATTAATTAATTCTTTTTAAAAACAGTGACGAAGTATGAAGCTGATCCCCTAGATAGTTATAAATTTATTTAGAAAAATATAAAGCAATAATTCGGATTTGTCGGGGTTTGTTACTAAGATTTGGATTTGGCAGGTTTTGATACCAAAGAACCCTAATAAATTTGAAGTTGCGAAGAGATTGTAGAAACTGAGTAAGCTTTACTAAGAAATTAATATATTGAATGAAAGTTAACTAAATTTTTATCCTTTTTTAGGTGATAAAATAAAAATAAAATAAAAAATCGTGAGTATCATTTTTGTGTTTATTTGCACAAGGATTATTGGTTAGTAAGAATCAACAGAAAATTCGTAAAACTAATATTACCCATTCAAGATTTGATTGCCGCTGAGCGTGGCTGTGGCAGAGTTATGTTTATTGTAGCATGAGCCCCGTGGGGCCAAGCGGAGGACACAGCAATGACAGAGTGCAGTCTGCACATAGGTCAAGCTGCATTGCATCAGATAAGCGTCATAGGTGCTCATGTCACCATGGAGAGTTAAACGATGACTGAAGGTACCGGTACTGGAGCTGAGTCATATCCTACTCGCGTAACAGTACACAAAGAATAGTTCCCATCTCCACCGCCGGCAATCAATTCGTGAAAGGGTATTGAATAATAATTATAAGGGAAAACTTCAAATTAAATTAATGTTCAATTCATATGGTTCAGGTTCTTAGAGACAAAACTATCGTCATTCAACTATTAAATCACATTCTTTATTGGAAGTTCTGGCTACAAAATGTCTGTTTCTACCTTATCCTCAATAGTAGTTTCACAATCTTCATCATTACCTTCATGTTTGCTACAACTTACCAGTTTGCAATAAAAATTAAGCTCTTCATTTTCCCTCCATCTTTCTCCAAAATGCTTCGAAAGCAGTCTCGAAACATCTTTCACTTCTTGTTCCTGAAGGACAACCCCTCTCTTAATGTATTCTGGATGTACGTGAGTCATATCAAAATCAGGTCTCGTGACACGTTTATGTGTGCAATTATCAGTTCTGTGGAAAACTTCACCCCGGACCAAAATGTTATTGTTCTCCTTGTTCTTTGTCAAAATTATCCTAAACAAATTATTATTATCGGAAAGTATAACAACATAAACCTTTCTGATCACGTCAGGCAGGGGTACGTTCTCTGACTAATGCTGTTAGGTAAAGAGTAAATACTTCGCAAAGCATCATAGAAGGTAAGATGGCGGATCTGAGTGATCCTATTGGCTGATGTGGATGTGGCGGGTTTTGTAACCAAAAATGGCGAAACTGTCTTTGGACTGGGCGGATATTGCAACTAAGCCTCAACTTTGACTTCGTTTTACAGTAGGATGTAGCGGGTTTTGTGAAAAAATAATGGTTTTAATGAATTCAGCGCATCAAAAGCTATAAGAAACAATGCTTATCTCAATTTTCATAAAATATGGATTTGGCGGGTTTTGATTCTAGGCACCTCATTTCAAGAAACAGCTGTTTGATCGAAGTGTTCTACCAGAACTCACTTGGACCCCGAACAGTCCGAGACAACTACTCGGAGAGGGACTGGTATATTGACAGATGATGACTTCTACTCTGGGCAAATGATGGGATAGTTCCTTATTGTTTATTAGATATAATTCATTGTTTCACTAGACTGATGTGCGAGGGTCCATGTGAGTGTGCCTGGTGACAGACTGTTTTAGTGGTAGTATTTTGTTGTTATTAGAACGTGAGTATTTTTTTCGTAACTAGTAGAATTTTAGTATTTGGTTGTTAGTATAAGGGTAGTATTTTTGTTAGTAAAATTGCTCTATTACTTTATTCTGAAGGGGAGTAGCAGCCTTCCAGAATAAATCAATTCTTTACTTATAGACTGTAACATCAGCCAGCTACTGGCTACACTGCATTTTGCTGCACGGGAAACTACAGCCGTAATGCTATTCCTGAGAATATGCACCTCTCTATGCATAATTACATGTGATGATGGCCTCCTCTCTTGTAAAATTCCAATCCGGAGGTAAACTAGTCCTCCGTTCGGATCTCCGTGTGGGGACTACTCGAGAGGCGGTTAACACCACAGAAGTGACAAAGAGGAAATCGGACATTCTATGGATCGGAGCGTGGAATGTTGGAAGTCTGCTAGGCTTAGAAAGGGAAATGGATATGTTGAGATTGGATTTGGTTGGGATTAGTGAAATGCACTGGCTGGAAGAACAGGACTTTTGGTGAGGAGTCTATTGGATCATTAGCACTAAATCAAACGACGGTTATGTTAAGTAGGAAACTTGGACAGCGGGTGGAATATTACTAGCAATGTAGTGAACGGATTATTGTAGCCTAGCTAAAATCAATACAAAACCTACGTGCACCACAGTGGTACAAGTCTATATGCCTGCCAGTCAAGCAGATGATGAAGATGTTGAAAAGGTCCATGAAGAAACAGATGAAATTCGGAAGTATATCAAGGGTGATGAAAATGTTATAGTAATAGGAGATTGGAATGCTGTGGTATGAAAGGGAAAAGAAGGGAAGATAGTACACACATCAAAAAAAGTTTTGCATCACCTCGGTTCCAAGAGTTCCGGAACCTTTAAATACAAAGGGAATAGAGATCAACACAAACAACATTTCAGCTCGTTTTATTGCTCATGAGACCCACACATTGCATGTTGTACCATCATACAGCTAGACTTTCAGCATTTGTGGTCCAGATTGCAGTACACACCACTACCTCTAATACCCAGTAGCACGTCCTCTTGCATTGATGCATGCCTGTATTCGTCGTGGCATACTATCCACAAGTTCATCAAGACACTGTTGGTCCAAATTGTCCCACTCCTCAACGACAATTCGGCGTAAATCTCTCAGAGTGGTTGGTGGGTCAAGACGTCCATAAACAGCCCTTTTCAACATATCCCAGGCATGTTCGATAGGGTTCATGTCTGGCGAACATGCTGGCCACTGTAGTCGAGCGATGTCGTTATCTTGAAGGAACGCATTCACAAGATGTGCACGATGAGGTCGAGAATTGTCGTCCATGAAGACAAATGCCTCTCCAATATTCTGCCGATATGGGTGCACTATGGGTCGGAGGATGTCATTCAGGTATCGTAAAGCCGTTTCGGAGCCTTCCATGACCACCAGTGGCGTACGTCGGCCCCACATAATGCCACCCCAAAACATCAGGGAACCACCACCTTGCTGCACTCGCTGGACAGTGTGTCTAAGACGTTCAGCCTGACCAGGGTGCCTCCAAACACGTCTCCGACGATTGTCTGGTTGAAGGCATATGCGACACTCATCGGTGAAGAGAACGTGATGCCAATTCTGTGGGGTCCATTCAGCATGTTGTTGGGCCCATCTGTACCGCGCTGCATGGTGTCGGGGTTGCAAAGCTGGACGTCGGGAGTGAAGTTGCGCATCATGCAGCCTATTGCGCACAGTTTGAGTTGAAACACGACGTCCTGTGGCTGAACGAAACGCATTATTCAACATGGTGGCATTGCTGTCAGGGTTCCTCCGAGCGGCAATCCGTAAGTAGCGGTCATCCACTACAGTAGTAGCCCTTGGGCGGCCTGAGCGAGGCCTGTCATCGACAGTTCCTGTATCTTTGTACCTCCTCCATGTCCGAACAACATCGCTTTGGTTCACTCTGAGACGCCTGGAAACTTCCCTTGTTGAGAGCCCTTCTTGACACAAAGTAACAATGCGGACGCGATCGAACTGCGGTATTGACCTTCTAGGCATGGTAGAACTACAGACAACATGAGCAGCGTACCTTCGTCCTGGTGGAATGACTGGAACTGATCGGCTGTCGTACCCCCTCCGTCTAATAGGCCCTGCTCATGCATGGTTGTTTACATCTTTGAGCAGTTTTAGTGACATCTATGAACAGTCAAAGGGACTGTATCTTTGATACAATATACACAGTCAACGTCTATATGCCGGAGATCTGGGAACCGAGGTGATGCAAAACTTCTTTTGATGTGTGTAGGATATTTCGGATTAGGTGAAAGGAATGATTGAGGATGCAGGCTGATGGAATTCTGCACCGAGCATGACTTGGTCAGAGCCAGTGCTTTTTTTCAGTGGTAACGTGGGGGTACGCGTACCCCTTAAACATTCAAAATTGTTCAAGAAAAAATATTGGTAGGCCTTCATTTCTATATAGTCCGGCAAATATTACTTCGGATTATAAGTTCATTGATCAGCTGTCGTCAACGCCCTGTTCACAAAAGTTGGAGGAGATTTTGAGTTATCATCGATTTAAATCGATCTATCGAATCAGTTTCTTTTGGTTGGCAACTCAGCACTCCGTTCTTATAAGCACGTAGGCTGATGTTTGGAGGCGGGGTAGGTTGTTATTTTGTGCGTGTTGTCAGTTTTGAAGGATGAAGAAAATAACGAACTATCTACCCAGGCATCGATAAAGCCGAAAGTTAATGATTCGAACACAAACAATGACTGGACTCTGCAAATTGCAAGATTGTGATGTTTCGTCGACTAAAACTGAGAGTACCCCTTAAATATCATTTAGAAAAAAGGCACTGGTCATAGCTATCATCTTATTCAATAACCACAATAGAAAAACAAGATGTTCGGGAAAGAACATATAGCCTACTTTCTCCGAAATGTATGGGTATAGTTATAACTCTCTGTCCTTATCATCTCCTAATTTCTTCCTATTTGAAGTGCAAATTGGCACACAGGATTTGAACAGTGGCGTTCAAACCATAGTTTATAATTTACCCCAGCATTTTGCAATTTCATCAGCAAACACTCCAAACACCGACTACTTACAATAATTGAAACTTCGTTGCTCTAATAAGGCCCATCTACAATGCGCAGTCGGCAGTCCGTAGTTGGTAGTCCTCGGTCGGCAGTCGCGATCGACTCCGTGTATACTATAGGCACCATACACAACATGAAGTTGCAGTTGGTAGCTGGCAGTTGGCAGTCGAGAATTTTATCCTTGACTGCCAACTACCCGACTGCAGCAATGTAATAGCCAATCAGAGCAGATCAGAAACTGACGTCACGTTGTTGTTCTGTGTCGTGTACGAATGATATAGAACTAAGTGAAGTAACTTCGCAACCCGTAAATTTATAGGCTAATCTTAAATACACGGTATAACAAAATAATCCATCTCCAAATCATCCATATTGCAAGTTTTGAGATTATCAACAACGCCTCTGTGCACAAGGAATAAACGAATGTTACTGTCTTATTACTCCTAGCAGTCGTTAAGACTGGGTTCACTAACTGGCCGGTATAGAGCGCTGCTCGAATCTATAGTTTCTGCATAGTACAACTGAAGGATGGAAGATGTCACTCCAGTGGAGAATGTCGTTTTTTTTAATATATAATTTCCATTGCAAAAAGCACCATATAAAGCTTTATTTTATAACGTCTCAGTACTCAAGAAACAATAAATATAAAAACTAGTCGTGATATCTATTTGTGAAATATCGAACAATATAATCCTAACAGAGCGAGTGCATTCTAGCGGCCAGAAGAAGAAACTTTTCAATAAAATCTGTTACCTTTTTGTCAGCTAGATGTCTCGATTAAATCTGCTGGCGAATTATGTTTTAATTAAGTATATGTTTTGCACCGTAATATGCACAATATAACGCTTAATTTTAAAACGTCTGAGTCATTACAAAGCAACAAATATGTAAAATGTCAAGCAAAAAACATATCTCTGATGGGGTTTGAACCATAGGCATATGAATGACAGACTAACGCTTTACCACTGAGCCATTTGTGCCAACGAACATTGATCCATATAAAATGACTTACATAGAACTTGTTAGCAAATAATGATTTATACTAAACGATTTCATCACTGAAGTATATTATTTATATATAAAGCATTTCATACAAAGTTTATTTATTTTGTTTCAGTACGCTATATTGCATTCAATACTCAAATTAGTGAAATATAAGTCAGGCACAAGATATCCGCTGCCATCTTGTCTTATTAATGAATCAGCTGAGCTTTTTAAAATCACGTCTGCACTATAGTATTACAAAATAAACTTTTAATTTCGTACGTGCCTCTTCCTTTAGAACAGTTAAAACGATTCTCGGCTCGATAATCGGAACTGGTGGGTCCCATGATATGGATTATAAAGTTTGCATAATTCGCACGGCCGCCATCCTGAAATGGTATGGCGGACGACCTTGTAGTTTGGTCACAAGACGCATCCTATACGAAGGTATGTTGTTACCAAATTTGGTAGAGATTGGATGATTTGGTTAGTCGTTATTTGATTTTACGTTTTGAACGTTTGAGTGGCCGCCATTCAGTTTTAGTAAAGATGGCGGCGATATAAAACATGACACTGAGGTGTCCTTTGCTAGTGCTACCTTTGTACCAAATTTCGTTCAATTCGCATTCACCGTGTTCGAATTGATAGGGGGGGACAGACATTCAGAGTACACACACTCACACACACACACACACAGACTCACACACACACATACACACACACAGACACACACACACATACACACACACAGACAGACACACTTTTTTTTCGCCCTGTGTTGATCTCATAAGTCTACTTTCATTTTTTGCAAAAATCGAAAGTAGGCTAATATACACATGGATGAGACCAGGAGATACAGGGCGTTAGCAAATCGACTTCATTATGGTCAAGCAGAGATTTCGAAATCAGATTTTGGATTACAAAACATATCCCGGTGCTGACATAAACTCTGACCACAATCTGGTTGTTATGAAATGCAGATTAAAGTTGAAGAAACTGAAGAAAAGTCAAAAAGGTGGCCAATAGACAGACAGAGAAGGATGTAAACTGAAGATTCAAGAAGAGCATAATGGAAGAACTACGGTAATGAAAAACCTGAATCCAATTTCAATCGCAGACGAATGGGCACTTCTGAAGAATGAAATAACAAAATCTGCAGAAGAAAACATTGGTAGGAAAGAAAGAATAGGTAGAAAACCGTGGATAACTCAGGATATACTAGAATTAAGGGATGAAAGACAGAAACACGAGATTGTAAGGGATGAAAGGCGGAAACAAGAGATTGTAAGGGGTGAAAGGCGGAAACACGAGATTGTAAGGGATGAAAAGGGGAAAGCAGAATACAGACGTTTGAGAAATGAGGTTAACAAAAAGTGCAAGGAAGCGAAAGAAGAATGGTTGAAAGAGAAATGTGCAGGTATAGAAAAACTGTCTTCTGGCAAAAAGAAGACTAAGCAGGGATGGTAAAGAGAACGAAATTAAATTTAAAAGGGAATGGCACTCTTAATGAAGAATTTGTCTTACTGAATCCAATGAATGATAATGATCGTATGGCCTCCTTCGAGGTCGAGTGCAGGTCTTTCTAGTTGACGCAAGTAGGCCATTTGCGTGCCATAATGAGGATGAAGTGACAATGAAGACGTCACATACACCCAGTCCGCGAGCCTTGGGTATTAACCCCAGGAGAATAAAATCCTTGATAGTCCGGCTGGGAATCGAACCTGCGACACGTCGGGCGAAAGCCTAGCTCGGTAACCTTTTAACCACGGAGCCATTCACTCCAGCGAAGTTCTGGGATATAATGTTAATACCTGAGGCATTTTTCTCAATTTTATTTCACCGGATTATTATTTAGAGCCTACTTTCATCGTATGAGATATAGACTTGTGAGTTCACCTTGTATCCGTTTATGTGTGCACGTGTGTGTCCTCATAAAATCTAAATGGCTAGGGTGGTTACTGTGCCTTTCAAATTTTAATACGTTTTACCAATTCAACATGATGACCGCACGAATAATTACACCAGCATTCAATATCTCCGACAGGATTTGTTATTGGGAATCATTTCTATACCAAATAGACCGACAGCGGTGGCTACGCGCAGTGCTAGGCCATGGGGCCAAGCCCTCAGCGGACTCTGTTTCCGATTTTCAACTCCATGCAAACGCTGGGATGGTACCTTCTGACAGGCCACAGCCGCTTCCTTCCCCAGTTTCATTCATATTCATGCATTTCACCTCTCATTAGCTCATCTCCTGAGGTTGGCGTCTGGAAGTGCATCGGGCTGTAAAAATCACCCGCCACATAGACTTTCATCACATCTTATCCCCGACCCCGTTGAATAATAAGGAAAAACAAATGGAAGTTTGTAGTTTCAGGTGGCGTTAATCTCGGGATCATGAGCCACGGGACCTCCCTTTTTCATGGAGACTGAACCACAGGGCATGCCATTTCACTTAGAAAATCTCACATGCATTGACAGGGATCGAAACCGGTCCACCGTGGTGAGAGGCCAAGATCTTGACCGTTGCGCCACCATGACTCTGATTCATAAGAGATATACATACATTTATGTGTTCCAAATCCTGGCCATATAAGTTCCACTTTCCACCGCCTACTGCTCTCTGGGTATCAAATGGCTTTATTCAGAATTTACCCACTCGAGTTTGCCAACAAATTCCATTATAACGTCGAAAAGCTCTTGTCCTAGTCTCAACCTGTCTACTGTATGTAGAAAAATATGTTTGCTTTGTACTCAATTTCAAATAAATACTTTTCCAACAAAAACGAGGTGTTTTTCTTTTTAATGAGATTTCTGCACACGTTTCATAGCTCTTACGGTAAAATGCGAAAGAACAGTGGGGAGCGGAGCGGGTTCGATTCCCTGTCAATGCAATTGAGATTTTTGAAATGAAATACCACTTCCTGTGGTTCGGATGGAGGTCCGTAGCTTATAATCACGAGATTTACAGTCACGTAAAAGTACATGCTGCCTTCCTTTTAAAGTGTCCACATTCTGCTGTAGCTGCTAGTATTCTTGTCTGTCAGCCTGGAGGTCCAGGTTCGATCCCCGGCTCTGTCACGAAATTAAATTGTGGTCTGATGGCTGGAATGGGTTACACACAGCCTCATGAGACACAACTGCGAGGAGTGGGGGGGGTGTTCGATTCCCATCTTAGCCATCCTTGAAGTGTTTTTCCATGGTTTCCCACTTCTACTCTAGGCAAATGCCGGGATGGTTCGTAGCTTAAGGCCACGGCCGCCTCCTTCCCTCTTCCTTGCCTCTCCCTCCCAATCTTCCCATCCCTTCACATCCCTCATAAGGTCCCTGTTCGCTTTGCAGGTAAGGCCGCCTGGACGAGGTGCTTGTCCCACCTCCCCAGTTGTATCCCCAGTTCTGCCCTGATGGCGGTAATGGTGGGATCCCTCGCTGAGTCCGAGGGAAAAGCCAACCTGGAGGATAAACCGACTTAAAAAAAAAAGCCAGTAGACATGTTGAGACTCGGACAAGAGCTTTTCACAATTTATGTGTATAGGCTACTAAGTTCGACGTTATAATGGAATTTGCTGGCGAAATCAGGTGGGTAAATTATGAATAAGGTATTTTGATACCCGGAGTGCAGTAGGCGGATGAAAGTGGAACTTATAGCTAAAGCCCTGTGCGGATGCGGATATCTGCAAACTTTTTCATCATGCACATATAGTTTGCAAGGCTGTGCGGGTAGCGGATAAGCAGTGGATATTTGGAGAAAATTTGCGGATAGTATTTATAATACAATCCGAACTTGTTTAATAACGTTATTAGGACCCGGTTGTTTATGACATAACATATTTTTCCGTTATATATTCTATTTCATGACAAATGTAAGATGATTTAAGCTAATCTCATTCAAATTATGTCATTGAGCATAATGAACACTACGTATAGAAATGGGTTGCAATTCTCGCAGTACAGTATAACCCCTCAAATCCGAACTAATTGGGGCTGTAGCCTGTTCGGATTTCAATTTGTTCGGATTAGCCGAAAGATATCCGTAACATAATGACCAGTTCTCGGTACGGTATAGGACTGTAGCCTACATTGAACGAGGCTGGCCGGTTTGGCGCAAACAGCGAACTTGAAGTAGTGAGTCTGGTCCACAGTCAACTAATGACAGTGAGGAAAAAGAAACTTCGGCAGACAATGTGACTTATACTGAAGCTGCATCTGCTGTTGACATCGCATTGCGCTTCGTAGAACAACACGCAGCCACGCCAAACGATGTCATCTTAGTGCGACGCTGGCGCTCAATTGTCTCCGTGGGATGGTTTTCGTCACTTCTACAATATTGAAGATAACTGATTTCAAGTGAAAGATTAAGTAATATTTTGTGTGTTTCTATTGCTATTTCATTGTTTTAGCAAAGTGATTACCTATGGAATAATAATAACCAACGTTTTCTTTTCTCAATCCTGGATGGGATAAGTAGTCTATGTAGGCACTTTTACACTATGCTAACTGTACTTCTTGTTAATTTTTCAACTAATTATGTAAAATGCGGTCATAATGCAGAGTATATGATTGTTTTATGACTAAATAAATAAGTTTCTCTTTTTTCCGTGTACCGGTATTTTCAAACTTCAAATTGTCGAAAGATCCTCGTTCGGATTATCCGGAATTTGGATTTCCGGAATTTCGGATTTCTGGGGTTCGGATATGAGGGGTTTCACTGTATAGCATTCATTCTAAACTTGGCACATGACATACATAGCCTAGGGGAAGAACTTCCTCCTCAAATGTCTAAATATGTTGCTTTAGTAACTTACGCTTTATCTAATTTAAAATATTATTGTAATGCCAGTAGTTTCGGAAAAAAGTCGTGCGGTTGCGGATAACAGATGTGCAGATGTGGGACGGGTGCGGATAACAGTCGTACGGATGCGGATAACGTTTTGTTTATCCGCGCAGGCCTCTATTTATAGCCTATGGCCATGATTTGGTACACAAATATACGTCCATCCCTTATTATTCAGCAGGGTTGGGGATGAGATGTGATGAAAGTCTATGTGGCCGGTGATTTTTACACTCGGATGCACTTCCTGACGCCAACCTCAGGACAGGAGTTGATGAGAGGTGAAACGAATAAATATGATTGAAACTGGGCAAGGATGTGGAAGGAAGCGGCCATTGCCTGTCAGAAGGTACTGTCTCAGCGTTTGCATGGAGTTGAAAATCGGAAATCCAGGAAAACCATTTCACGTCTACCCAGTCCGCAGACAGCTTGGCCCAATGGCCTAGCGCTTCGCATTAGCGAGCGTAGCTACCGCTGTCTGTCTACTTGGTATACAAATGATTCCTAATAACAAATCCTGTCGGGAGATAATGAATGCTGGTGTAATTATTCGCACAGTCGTCATGTTGAATTGGTAAAACGTATTACAATTTGAAAGGCACAGTTGTGGTTGGACGAGATAGTACAACGACCTCAACAAGCTTTATTTTAATCGCTCTAGCCGTTTAGCGTTTATGAGGACACACCTACACACACACACACACGGATACAAGGTGATTCCACAAGTCTATATTTCATAAGATGAAAGTAGGCCCAAATGAATATTCCAGTGAAATAAAATTGAGAAAAGTGTCTCAGGTACCGGTATTAACATTGTATCCTAGAATTTCATTGGAGTTGTATCCTAGAATTTCATTGGAGTAAATGGCTCCGTGGCTAAATAATTAGCATGCCGACGTGTCCTGGGTTCGATTCCCGGCCGGGCCATCAAGAATTTTATTCTCTTGGGGTTAATTTCCATGGCTCGGGGACTGGGTGAACGTGACGTCTTCATCATCACTTCATCCTCATTACGGCGCACAGGTCGCCCAAGGGCGTCAACTAGAAGGACCTGCACTCGGCCTCTCAGGAGGCCATACGATCATTATCATTCATTGGATTGAATAAGCAAAATCTTCATTGAGAGTGCCATTTTGCGGGCATAAAACGTAATTCCGAGAGGAATAGAATTAAATTGTATGGATTTAATTTCACTCCGACCAGAATAGTACTAAATGTTTGTTTAGAGCTTCATTCCAACAAGAGTAGAATTATATTGCAGGGATTTAATTTGAATGTGGCAGAATAGAATTAAATGTTCGTTCAAATTACAGTGTATGGGTTTGATTTCACTCCGGTGGGAATATAATAAAATGCTTGTTGGAATTAAAGTGTAAGAATTTAATTTCACTCCGGTCGGAATAAAATTAAATTGTATGAATTCCATTTCACTCTGGTGGAATAGAATCAAATTGTATGAATTAAATTTCACTCCAGATGGAATAGAATTAAATGTTCGTTCACAGTTTCATTCCATCTGGAATTGAATTAAGTTTTATGAATTTAATTTCACTCCGGCAGGAATAGAATTAAATTGTATGAATTTAATTTTACTCCGGCAGGAATAGAATTAAATTGTATTGGTTTAATTTCACTCCGGCCGGAGTATAATTAAATGTTCGTTCACAGTTTCATTCAAAGAGAAATATAATTGAATTGTATGAATTTAATTTCACTCCAGCTAGAATAGAATTAAATGTTTTTTCACAGTTTCATTCCAATGGAGTTAGTTATTGTTGTTTTAAGGGGCGGAAATACGAGGTCATCTGCCCCTCATTTCAGCGGAATAGAATTAAATTGTATGAATGTAATTTCACTCCGGCTGGAATAGAATTAAATGTCTTTTCACCGTTTCATTCCAACGGAGTTAGTTAGTTATTGTTGTTTAAAGGGGCGTAACTACGAGGTCATCTGCCTCTCATTCCAACTGAATAGAATTAAATTGTATGAATGTAATTTCACTCCGGCTGGAGTAGAATTAAATGCTTGTTTGAGTTAAACTGTACTGATTTAATTTCACTCCGGCCGGAATTGAATTATATGTTAGTCCAGAATTTCGTTCCGAGAAGAATTGAATTGTATGGATTACATTTCACTCCGGCCAGAATAGACCGAAATATTTTGTTCAGAGTTTTATTTCGAGAGGGATAGAATTTAATCCCATGCATTTAATTTAATACCTGTCGGAATATAATTAAATGTTTTTTTCATAATTTAATTATGAGAGTAATAGATTAAAGCGCATGGATTTAATTTCATTCCCACTGGAGTGGAATTCAATTCCGAGGAGGATTAAATTAAATTCTTTGGATTTAATTTTATTCCCTTTGGAACTATATCGAGTATCTCATTCAACATTTCATTACGAGAGGAATAAAATGCAATGCAATGGATATAATTCCACTCCTAGTGGATTTGAATTTAATTTCATTCAGAGATTTATTCTTAGAGGAATAGAATTTAATATTTCATTCCCAATTTAATTCCTTGTCGGAGTGAAATTATATGTTTCACTCCAGGTTTAACTCTACGCCGGAATAGTATTGAATTGGCTGACTGAATTTAATTCCACTCCTGCTCCGTAGTGAAATATAAAATTTTGTTCACTTTACCATCCCTGAGACTAAGTGCTGTAATATTAAGGACACAGATAGGGAAGAAAAGGTTGAGAGATGGAAAGCTTACATAGAGTGTTTGTATGAGGGAAAGGAGATAACGAATCATGTAATGGAAAGGGTAGAGGAAATTGATGAGGATGCTCAAGGATGAGCAATTGTTGGCATTCCGTGGCAAGTGTCCCTTCAGAGTATACATGCCTAAGAAGCCTGCTAAGTAGGGAATCAAGGTTTTTGCTTTAGTGTGTGCGAAAACTTGTTACACCGTAAATCTCGAGGTGTACATTTACCAGATGGTCCCTACAAACTGTCTTAATGCTTCACAGGATGTACTGGTGAGAATGGTTGAACCTATACAAGGAACAAACCGAAACTTGACAGGGGACAATTGGTTCACATCCATATCACTGACACAGAAGTTACTCGTAGAGAAGAAATTAACTTGAGTGAGAACATTCAGACAAAATAAGCGTGACATTCCGCTGGAGTTTAGGCCTAATAGAGATAGAGAACTAAACAGCTCTCTCTTCGAATTTCATGGGCTATGACGCTAGTTTCTTATTGCCCAAAGAGAAAGAAGACTGTTCTCTTGCTTTCATCTATGCATCATGACAGTGCTATTGATACCGACACAGGTGACTTGAAGAAACTTGCTATTGGAACATTTTATAACAGAACCAAAGGTGGAGTGGGTACAGTTGATCAGTTGTGTGCTAAATACGATACTGCGCGAATCAGTGCCATAAATGCCTTGTGTTTTTTTTTTTGGCCAATGATAACTATAAGAAAGTACGCAGGCGTTTGTTTCTTGAAGCAGTAGCATGGGACTTGATAAAGCCACAAATATCTTGGATGTCAGAAGTAAAATCAATTCCGGCTTTCTTTGAAAACTTGCCAAATTTCTTCTAGGAACTGATATTCCTGTTGTTCGTTCTTTAGCTGACCAAGAAAATCAAGTAGGAAGATGCTTATTGTGTGGACGGGGGAAGGATAAATCAACAAGGAAGAGCTGCGAAAAGTGCTACAGAAAAGTATGTCCGAATCATTTTACGTGCATCTGCGCCGAGTACTTCAGGGAAGATGATGTGTGAAGTGAAGTGCCATCATGCTTACTGAGTTTTCGGTCAAAATGTATTGGCCACAAAGGCAAAAAACAAAAAAACAATTGGAGGATATATTTTAAAAGTGCTAAAATTCCTTTGCTCACAAAAACTCCTAAGACAGTTTTTTAACCTGATATTGCTTTTATTTATTTACCATGCAAATATGTTGTAATGTAGGTAGTTCGGTATATATACAAATACATTTAAAAGCTCTAATTCTTTCATTTCTGTTTCCATGGTAGATTTCCCGAAAGTGTGATAATTATACAATCAAATTTTCTTGAAGGGATTTTGGTTGGTTGGTTCCTTAGTTTAGGGGCTGCGACAACACGGTCATGTAGCCCCGTGTACTTAGGGTGTGTGTAGAATCTATCTGATAACCGGTGTTAATTGTGATGACTGTATTAGTGTGTGTTATCTGTTTTCAATTCAAGTGAGGACTGCAGAGTTCCTACTTTTGCCGCCAAACGCCACCGTCAACGATTACTAGGCCTAGTCCAGAACTTAGCTACTAGACGCCAACGCAGTCGGCTCTTGGCAACGGACGTAGCAACCTAAGAGCGTTGTTTACATTCTTAACCTATACAATTTAGTTTCACACAGGTGTAATTAGTGGAAAGTTCTTTAACATGCTATAAATCCATGACATGGGACCGCCGGCTTTACTTCCCCTCCGAAGGAAGGCATACTGAGGGATTTTTAACGCTGTTAAAAAATCCGACGGCTTCGGCCGGGTTTGAACCCGCTATCTTGGGCATAGAAGCTCAGCATGCTACCAACTACGCCACCAAAGCCGCTTTGAAGGGATTTTATTTCCTGTTCTCAACAAAAGAAAACCTACTTAATGGTCTTCAAATTTGACTTAGAATATTTATATATACTACTATTTATGATATTAAAACCAAAGAAAGCTATAAATAGCACGTATGAGTCATTCAGATTGAATTTCTATTTGGGCTACATATGTAGTCCACGTGAGTAACACTGCATCTATTCCTAGCGCAAGTGTCCGAGGGTTAATATCTAGGAAATTTTCCTCAACACTTCCTCGGGGTCTGATGTTAAAAGTTAGTTTTCACATTCAGGACATTGAGTCCACAAAAACTATAGGTCATTGGTTTGGAAAAAGGTTAATCTACAGTTGAAAAAATGCTTACTTACACCGTTCTTCTTCCAAACCGCCATTTCAAATCCCTCCAAGTCGGTCCCCTCTAAACATTTAGAACATTTTAGACTCTTAAAGCGATCTTGTGAGTACCAGCTTCACTGGTTCTAAGTTTCATGCTTCTAGGATGTCTGGAAATCCCTCGTTGGTTCACGTTTATTTTTAGATTTTACCTTCACATCGCTCCACCTCGGCAATGGTAACATTCACGAGCTAATAAATTTGGCCACTTGTTGCGCGGTGGTGCTTTTCCCACCCCAACACACGGAGCCTATATTGCCAACCTTGAGCATACGGTACTAATCACCAATAATTGTTATCTAGACCAATGATTTTTGTCTAGGCCAATAATTACTAAGTATAGCTAATATATGCATCCCTGATTTTTTGCCTGCTCAATGGGAGTGCTCACACAGCTATCACACCACATGCATCTGCAAACATGGCTGCTGTCGTTGAATGGGTAACAAATAAAAAACATATTTACGTATTTTAGCACATATTTCCAGTGCAGAAGTGATCATGGTTAGTAATTCAGGGTGTCTACTACTCTAGAAAACATGGAAAACAGGGAATAATCTGGCAATTTTTAAATCCTGGAAAACTCGGGGAATTATCAGGGTATTTTAATGTCACTCAGGGAATTTTAGTTTTGCAAGGTCCAACTTTGAATAATTGGAAATTAAGCATTTAAATTATGATGGGGGAGAAAATTATATTCTGGTGATTATTGTTGTAGATGTATGTTCGTTCTGACATTAAATCAGTAAGCTCTCATTTCTTGCAAGATAGAGCACACAAATTACATGTGTAGACTGTGTATTTGTATATAAATGTGTAACTATATGAATTTAGAGAGCATCACTATTGACGAACTACTTTCCTGGACATTGAGAAGGCCTTTGATCATGTACCTCATGGCCTCATATGGCTAACACTGCAAGAGCATGCCATACCGGAATATCTTGTCAACTGGGTTCAGCTTTTTTTCGTGGATCCACGGAGCTATGTTCAGGCCGCCGCAGGAGTCTCCCGTGACTTTCCCATCACCATCGGCGTTCACCAGGGTTCAGCGTTGTCACCGCTTTTGTTCATTCTAGTAACGGACACTGTAACAGCAGACCTGCACCATCCTTTGCCATGGACGCTCCTATATGCAGACGATGTCATGTTGGCCTCTTGAGACCCAGGTTGATCTGCAACGTCAAACGCAGCAATGGAACAATCGGCTGTCGGAATATGGCCTGTGCCTCACTAAGAAGAAAACCGAATATATGACATCTGACACACAAGCAGTCGGAACCATTCAGATAGACGGTGAGTATCTACTGGGAGTAACGAGATTGAAGTATCTTGACTCCACGATCTCTGCTGATGGCCGACTTGTCGAAGAGGTCAATGCAAGGATATCAGCAGCTTGGATGAAATGGCGAACAACTGGCGTCACTTGCGACAGGAGGATGAATGATCACCTCAAATCTAAAATCTATCGTACTGTCATCCGACCTGTCGCACTGTATGGTTGCGAATGTTGGCCTACTACGACTGAGACGGAGCGTTGACTGGGAGTCGTTGAGACCAGGATGCTGCGGTGGACAGCTGGTGTTACTAAACTGGATTGCATCACCAATGAATGCATCAGGGAGAGATTTGCCATTGCACCCATTCGTGAAAAAATGTGCGAGAGTTATTTAAGATGGTTTGGACATGTGCTGAGGACAGGGGCTGACACTATAGCAAAGACGGGTTACATGTTGGAAGTTGCCAGTAATAGACCAAAAGGATGACCAAAACAGCGATTGGCCGATACCCTTCACAAAGATCTGAAGAGCGTCAATCTCCCAGGACAGAACTAAATGGAGACATCGAATCCATGTAGCGGACCCTGCCACCAGGCGGGACAAACACTGAAGGATAAGAAGAAGATGATGTCGAACTGGTGACCAATCACAATTGTATCCGTATTTCGCAGAGCCATAAAAAGAAAGCTAGACAGACGTCTCAGAGAGTTCATCTCATTCAATGAGCATGAATTTACTCGATCACCTGGTACACTTATGAACACATCCTTGCTTAGATCAACTATGGTACGAGCCAAAACTCAGAAAAGTAACGTCACTATCGTCTTCTTAGATATCAGAAAGCATTTGATAACATTGGACACCTGCATTTAAAGAAATCACTCGAAGTATCTCCTATACATTCTAAATTAGCTACTATAGTTCTAAATCTGCAGTCGAATAACTAGACTTGTGTGGAAGTTAATTGTAGGAAAACAAAACCCATTGTTCTAGGATGTGGTGTAATGCAAGGGTCTCCACTCTCGCCCACATTATACAATTTGGCCACAGATCACATACTAAATGCATTGTCTGAAGAATCAATTGCCAGCGAGTTTGAATACATCCTAGTTCTAGGTTTAACATTGCTTGGCTTTGCAGACGACATGGTTTTGATAGCTAAGGATGAAAAACCAGCACTGGAGCTTACTCGAATGGCCATATCAAGATTCCAAACTATTGGGTTGGAAATAAATCTGGCAAAATCTGTAGCTATAAATTTTTGCAAAGGGAAACTAACTACCAACCACCTTTAATTATTTCCCGACACCATTATCTCATGCATATCCTCTAACGAATGCATTCGTTACCTAGGCATAAATTTTTCTGCCATTTGTCTTTTCAAACCAAAAGAGGCCCTGACGGATCTGAAAGGCAAACTCGACCTCCTTTCATCTAGCCCGCTATTACATCCCAAAGAAAAGCTCTGTATTAGGAACACTTCCATTTGTTCATCCCTCATCTATATGTTCCAGGCAATGCCATTAAAATAAATTCCAATAAAATTTCTAGACGATGCCGATAAAATGATCAACGGAGCTCTGAAAGATATAATTCAATTGGCCACAGATACTCCAGACACAATGGTCTATACTCACAGAAAGTACAAAGGTCTGGATTACTTAGGATGCAATGGGAGGCTGCGCTCCAGCAAATAAATGGGTTACGAACTTGCAGAAAACACAAAATGAATACATTCTAAACACGAGAGACGTTGGAAAAGAGGTCGACCTTTGTTTAACAAAACTTTGCATAGGTGGACCACAAAGATTTCTTAGTCCTCGAGACAACTTTGTAGACACTCAAAAAGTATCGTCATGTTTAAGAGATCAACAGTTTGAAGCGTGGTATCGGTTAACTCGGAAAGGAAAAGGGAAAAGGGGGTCGTTCTTTACAGGCAGTTCACACCACCTAATAAATGGGTGTGGCACCACAAGGGTCTTTCCAGCTCTGAATGTAAGGATTGACTGAAGCTTGTATGTTATGTAGCCGCAGTTAGAGCTGTACCAGACAGAAGCCGGGACAATAACCTTTGTCGCCGCTGTGGCAACGAGATTGAAACTCTCCCTCATGTCCTTGGGTTCTGCATTTATGTTGAGGCTCTTTAACACTCAGTAAGATCAGTCCTTGCGGAGAGTCTGAGGGATGTTGGCTTCGTGGTGCATGAAGAAGTTTCAGGGCTAACCACGCAAGGCAGTACCAAGCACATTGACGTCATAGCCTACAAGGAGGATAAGAAGGGTTATATACTGGATCCAACTGTAAGTTTTGAAACCCATGGCGAGCAGCCAAATAAAGTGAACAATGAAAAGAAGGATATTTACGAGCCTACAGTCCCTTTCACAAGGAAGAATACCGCCTTCAAGAAATAGAAGTTATAGGGTTATTAGTGGAGGCCTGGGGAACAATACCTTCTCTTTTTGCTGCAACGTGTAGAAAATTCCATATCTCAAATGCCACCATTAATACCATAGCAGTAACAGCTCTTAAAGAATCCATTAGTATTTTGAGAATATTCGTAAATTATGTGTATTTTAAGGCTGAATAGCTATTTTAATTATTTATTTTTAGTTGCAGTTTGCCCACTCTTCAGATCTTATATTCAAATTTATATGTCATTTCATAGTTCATTACTCGTATTTTGTTAACCTTATAATATTTCTTCTTTTACTGTACCTTAATATGATTGTGAAGCTTTGTACATTAGCAGCCATGTAATAGTTCGGTGTATTAAGGGAAGTATTGTGCAAATCGAGGTAAAAGAGATTTTATTTTTTAGTTACGTTAAGGGGACCATAAGGAAAGTTTTCAGCCACGGAGACATTCTGTACACCCCTTGGTTAATTTTTTACAGCCCCCCAATCATGTTATGGGTTAAAAATTCGTAATTATTTTTTTATGGGCCAAATTAATAAAATTAGTATAATTTCCAATGTTTTTGAGGGCAAGGAATTCTTTTTGGGTCATTTTCCTACTCGGGGGCAGAGGGGCGGCGCTACAGGGGCGGGGTGTCAAAAGCCGTAAAACTTGGTTGATGCATATCATTTTCAAGGTATTTTGGGGCGTAGAATTAATTTCTGGGTTAGTTTTTGTTCTAGGGGGGTAAGGCGGGGGGGCAGTGAATCGTGGGAGGCGGAACTACGGGGGCGGTGCACACAATGATAGCAAACTGGTGCTTAAAACGATTCATTCCCATGGTTTTCAGGGGTGTAGAATTCATTTCTGGGGTAATTTTTGTTTTAAGGGGTAGGGTTGGGGGCTGTCAATATTGGGAGCAGTGCTACAGGGGGGGGGGGGGGGGGGTCAAAAATCGTAAAACTTGGTTGATGCATATCATTTTCAAGGTATTTTGAGGTGCAGAATTCATTTCTGGGGTTAGTTTTGATATAGGAGGTATGGGGTGGGACCAGTGAACCCCCAGGGCGGAACTACAGGGGCGGTGCTGGCAATAACAGCAAACATCTGCTTATAAAGACTCATTTCCAAAGTTTTAGGGGTGTAGAATTCATACGCGAGGTCATTTTGCATTTAGGTGATACGAGAGCGGTGGTTTAAAGGATGCTGTTGCAAAAATATTATGCTTGAAAATAGTGTTGTTAAGTCAGGTAGTTCGAGTATATTAGGTAGGTCATTCCCGCCCGCTGCACACTCATTGGCACACCGCGCGTGATGCGGACACTTCAGGCTGGCAGCAGCCTGGTGCCTGTACTTCAACAGTAGCCCCAAGGTTGGTACACTCAATAATTCACAATACCTCAATACATTATAGGTCCAATGAGAGTAAACGATAATCGCAACTGTAGCCTAAGTGTAATCTCTACTTAGTATAAAACGAAGTCCCCGATTCTTTGATGTTACGGGTAAACTCGAGAACCGCTGGATGGATTTTGATGCGGTTTTCACCATTCTGTAAAGGATATCTCGTGGAGGATTTCTGTAAAAAATAATTTATTTTTGATCAAAGGAAGCCGAGCAGTAATGATTTCAGTGGAAAAGTAAAAATAAACCTGGCGTCCGAGCGCTTTGTAAGCTTACGCTGGACAAACCGTTAAAAATATCGATTAATACTATGAGTGTAATAATTGTTCAGCATGAAAAGTTCTACAAAAAAGTCCGTGAGAGCATATGTCTATCTTCAATACATCGCCCACCATAAGTGTTTTTATGTTTTAATTTCTTCCAACCATGTCCATTCAACTACTGAGGCGACAGTTGACGAGCTAGCTAAGGGCCTAGCCTAGCTAGCGGACGAACCTATTGCCCCACATACAGCCAGCAGCAAACCGTTGAGTCGTGTTGAGTTAAGACTTCTGAGAAGGGTGGTTGTGTTGGAGTTTCCCTGGAAGTGCAACTTGGGTTTTCTTCATTTCGCCTGTGTAACACAGTCAAGTTAAGATTGACGGAAGGGGGATTTGAGTTTCATTCACCTCGCCATTCTCTGGAAGTGCAACTCTCATTTCGCCTGTGAACTTTTCGTTCCGCAAAATTCACAGTCAATTTAAGATTGGAAGGAAGGGGGATTCATCATCATCATCATCATTTCCCCTTATCCAGCTCCTGCCGGGTCGGGGTATTTATGGCACTTCTCCACTTTCCTCTTTCCTTCCACAATTCTTCTTCCACGATCTTGTCCCAGTCCAGATTCCTTTTTCTCACGCTGTTCTTCACTGAATCGATCCACCTTGTTCTAGGTCTTCCCCTTGCTCTCTTACCCTTGCACTTGGCCTCCAGCACCTGTCTTGGTATTCTATTTTCCTCCATCCTCTTTACATGTCCAAACCACCTTAGTTTATTCTTCTCAATTCTCTCATTTAGTTTTCCCATCCCAACTTCCTTCCTAACATCTTCATTCCTCACTCTGTCTTTCCTTGTCTTACCTATCATACTTCTTAGGAATTTCATTTCACTGGCTTGGATTTTACTCTCATGCCTGCTTGTCAGGGTCCAAGTCTCAGCTGCATAAGTTAATATGGGTACATAGTACATTTTATACATTACCTCCTTGCTTTTCCTTGGTACTTCCTTATCCCAAACAAGTTTTCTTACACTTTGATAGAATGCATTGCTCTGCTGTACCCTCCTGCCAATCTCCATGTCCAACCTACCAGTTTGCATCAATTCACTTCCTAGGTATTTGAACGTGTCCACAATTTCCAAACTCTGACTTCCAATTTTCACAGTGCCCTTTCCTTGTCTTTCCCCTCTTGTCATCACCATGGTCTTGCTTTTCTCTATACTGATTTTCAGGCCATACTTCTGAATATTTTCGTTCAGTGCATCTAGTTGTTTTTGCACTTCTTCGGTGTTCCTTCCCCAGACCACAATATCGTCTGCAAATAATAGTAACTTCATTTCTTTATGTCCATATGCTTCCTTTGTTTCCTTTACAATTTCATCCATTACCATTATGAATAAAAGAGGTGACAGCACACTCCCCTGTCTTAGTCCAGTCTTGTTCCTAAACCAATCTGTCTTTCCAACTGGGGTCAGTACCCTGCTAACACAGTTGCTGTACATTGCTTGCACCATTTCCAACATTTCTCTTCCCAGTCTCTTCTTAACCATGGTTTCCCATACCTTCTCTCTGGGGACACTATCATATGCCTTTTCTAGATCTATGAAAGTCATGATCAAATCCTCTCCATATTCCCAGTTCTTTTCCATCACCTGCCTCAAGCTAAAGATTGGGTCCACTGTGGATCTTCCACTCCTGAAGCCATACTGTTCCTCTTGCAACTCTCCTTCCACCTTTCTTCTCATTCTTCTTTCTAATATCCTTTCCAGTATTTTTACTATCTGTGATATGAGGGTGATCCCTCTATAGTTATCACACACTTTCTTGTCCCCTTTCTTAAACACTGGTATTATTAGCCCTTTCTCCCAGTCTTCTGGTACACATTTCCGTTTCCACACACACTTTAGCAGTCGATACAGCCATTGCATACCAACAGGTCCAGCAGCCTTTATCATTTCTACACTGATTTCATCCACCCCTGTTGCTTTTCCCATCTTCATTTTCTGTACTGCTAATTCCACCTCCAGCATTGTTATATCATCTTCTGTTATAGAGTCGTCAGGCTGTGTCACTTCGATCTCACCAGTACAATTACTCACATTCAATAGCTTATTGAAATACTCCTTCCATCGTCCCTTTATCTCTTCTGGGTGTGCTAACAACTCTCCATCTTCCTTTTTCACCAGCTTTGTAGTAACTCTTTCTTTCCTCTTACTTCTTAGAAGCCCATACAGCATCCTTTTACTGCCACTTACATCTGTTTCCATTCTTCGTGTAAATTCTTCCCAACTTTTCTTCTTTTCTTCTCCTACCACTTTCTTACACCTACGTTTGCTGTCGTGGTACTTCCTTTTGCTTTCTTCTGTTTGATCTCGGTTCCATTCTTTCCATGCAGACTTCTTTTCTTTTACTGCTTTCCTCACTTCCTCATTCCACCACGGTGTCTCCTTCTCTTTCACTCTTGTTGACGTCCTACCACAAGCACTCTCTGCTGCACCAGCAAATGCCTTTTTAAAGTGGGACCATTCCTCTTCTACATTTTCCACTTCAGTAACTGGGATTTGTTGCTTCAATCTCTCCTGAAAATCTTCCTGTACAGCTTTGTCTTTCCATTTCCATACTTTTATTTTACTTTCTCTGATCTCCTTTAGGTTTTCCAATTTTTCCCATCTAAATTTTGCCACCACAGCTCTATGGTCCCCATCAAATGCTTCACCTGGTAAAGCTGTCACATCCATCAGCTTTCTGCGATTTGTCCTTTCTACCAGGAAGTAGTCAATTACTGATTTTGTTCTTCTATCACCCCACCCATATCTCGTAATTTTCCTGCTGTTTTTCTTCCGAAACCATGAATTACCCACTATCAGTCCATTCCTTTCACAAAAGTTTACAAGTTCCTCTCCTTCCCGGTTCTTTTTCCCATATCCATATGGTCCAACGACTTCTTCCTTTCCTTGTCTCTCAATTCCGACTTGCGCATTCATGTCTCCCATGATCACCACTTCTACATCTGAGATTACTCTTTCTACATCCTCCAGGAATACTTCAATATCTTCTTCTCTGTTTCCAGTCTGTGGTGCATACACTTGTATGAAGTCCATCACGTCATTCTTCATCTTCATTCTAATTTTCATTATTCTGTCACTCACACACTCTACCACTTCAACATACTCCTCCAGTTGTTTCGAGGTTATCAGTCCCACGCCATTTTTTGCCTCTTGGCCACCACTCCAGTATAATGTATATCCTTTCCTCAATTTCTTCCTTCCTTTACCTTTCCATTTCACTTCACTCAGCCCCATCATTCCAACCTTCTCCCTCTCCATGAAGTCTACCACCTCCTCCACCTTGCCTGTCAGGGTCATGACATTCATGATTCCCACTTTCATTTCGGTTACTGGTCGCCCATTTCTCACAGTTCCCCCAGTACCAAAGGAACTGCGCGTCGCCTGCAGGGTACGCCCTAACCTTTTCCGAATCATTGGAAGTGCCATATCCATTTTAGGCTATTATTACGATGGGGTCGCCACTCCCAAAGGCATTTTATGGAGCTACTGCCAGCTATTATTCAGGCCGCCCCTAACATGGAGAACAGACGCCCTTGCAGCCGCCCCTAACATGGGAAACAGACGCTGCCGATTGATGCTGTACTCATACTATTCCCTGGGTACTGGGTTGCCTCTTCCGCAATCTCCACCGTTCTGAAGTCCATCTTCTCCGCTGTAGATTCCGTTGAGGTCTTCGCACGTAACCCTGTGCACGGGGCCTATGTTATACCCCATAGGACTGGGTCCTCACCAGAACTTAGCCGGTGCTGTAGTTCCATGGTCTATTACAGTACCGTTGCCCACCCCCGCGACGTGGACGCGCCTGGCAAGAATTATCCATGTAGCCAATTAGGATTGACTCATGGACCGGGTTAAGGAGCTGTCTAAATCCAGCCTCCAAGGGGGATTATATTATATTAAATTATACCGATTGGCGTTTAATCTCTACTTAGTATAAAACAAAGTCCCTGATTCTTGGATGTCATGGGTAATCTCGAGAACCACTGAATGGGTTTTGATGCGGTTTTCACCATTCTGTAAAGGATATCTCGAGGAAGGTTTCTGTAGAAAATAAATTTATTTATGACCATGGGAGTCAAGCACTAACGATTTCAGTGAAAAGGCCAAAAACAAAACTGGCGTCCGTGAGCTTTTTAAGCTTACGCTGGGCAAACCGTTAAAAATATCTATATACTATGAATGTAAGAATTTTTCAGCATGAAAAGTTCTACAAAAAAGGCTGGGAGAGCATATCTCTATCTTCAATACATTGCTTACTATAAGTGTTTTTAAGTTTTCATATCTTCCAACAATCTCCATTCAGTTACTGAGGCGACAGTTTACGAGCTAGCTTGGATTTAATCACGGAAATCAAAGTTTTTATTACTCTTTCACATTTCGAGATGTCGAGTCCATGAAAATTGCCGAACAACACCTCAAACTGCATCACTTTTTGGGTCCATTCTTCGGTTGGCCGAGTTAGTCCTCCTTTCGAAATGATTGCGATCCAGTTTTGAGTCACTTCTTGTGATAAAGGTACACTTTTCCCCTCTAACCCCCAGACTTTCGTCTATAGAACGGCACTTCGATTTGTGTACATAGTATGTTCGAAGAAGAAGTTATCGTCAGAAATTTTGATTTTACTGTATGGTATTTTGATTAAACAAATTATCCAAAGAATAAATAATACTTAACAACAGTACCGTCAAGCATAATATTTTTGTAACAGCATCCTTTAAACCACCGCTCTCGATCACCTAAATACAAAATGACCTCGGAAATGAATTCTACACCCCTAAAAACTTTGGAAAGAGTCTTTATAAACAGTTGTTAGCTGTCATTGTCTGCACCGCCCCTGTAGCTCGGCCCTGGGGGATTCACTGGCCCCACCCCATACCTCCTATATCAAAACCAAACCCAGAAATGAATTCTGCACCCCAAAATACCTTGAAAATGATATGCATCAACCGAGTTTTACGGTTTTTGGCCCCCCGCCCCCTGTAGCACCGCCCCCAATAATGACAGCCCCCAACTCTACCCCCTAGAACAAAAAATATCCCAGAAATGAATTCTACACCCCCGAGAACCTTGGAAATGAATCGTTATAAGCACCAGTTCGCTATCATTATCTTCACCGCCCCCGCAGTTCTGCCTCCCATGATTCACTGCCCCCACCCCTTACCCCCTAGAACAAAAAATAATCCAGAAATGATTTCTACGCCCCAAAATACCTTGAAAATGATATGCATCAACCAAATTTTACAGCTTTTGACCCTCCCCCCTGTAGTGCCACCCCCTGCCCCCGACAAGAAAAATTACCCCAAAAATTATTTCCTTGCCCTCTAAAACATCGGAAATGATACTAATTTTATTAATTTTGCCCATAAATATAACTACGAATTTTTAACCCATAACATGAGGGTACGGGCCCCGTTACATGTTTGGGGGGCTGTAAAAAAATAACCAGGCGATGTAGAGAATGCCTCCATGGCTGAAAACGTTCCTTATGGACCCCTTAACGTAACTAAAACATAAAATCGCTTTTACCTCGATTTGTACAATTGGTTGAATATATGGCGTGAAGCCACCAGACTAGAAGTCGAGGAAGCATAAGTAATAATAATGTACTGTATAATGCCATGAACCATATGGGAAGGATACCATCTTTGATCCGAACTTTGCTATATGAGGATGTTTTGGGTGGTCAAACAGTATTGTTTTTAATAATTCACCAAATATTACAGCCAATGGCCAAAATTATGCTTAATTACATTACACAGAATTTTGTTCATAGGCCAATCTGCCTCTTAGTACACGCCACTACATGATATGAGTTGCAAGTCTTCCTGCACAACACACATTTACATTCCTTATTTGGGGAGTGAAAAGTTTTGTTTGTACACACGTGGTGATGAAAACGTCACTATGTGCCTAAGTTCATAGTCTTGTAAGAAGTTTCCCATATATCTCTCTTCTTGGCTTGCAGCTCTGTCTGTAGTTGGTTGAATTCATCTGTAGATGGCAGTACTAGTTTGTATCGAAGTTCTTCTGTATAGAGGAGTTCTTTTGTGAGCTCGTAACATAGTCTTGAAGGAGTGAATTTAGACTGGCATAATAACTTTTCATGTAGATTGCTTTTACACTTTCAATACCTGGAATATTTCTTTTGGTAAGATGTTCCCATACCAATTCTATTGAATGAAATATTAAAATTTCCGCCTTTTCAATTTTAATATTTAATATTTCATTCAATATATTGCGTCAATATGGACCACGATGAGTGGCATTATGATACCAATTCTAGTCCGTACGTCATTATCGGGGATATTTTTGCATGGAACAATTTCATAGCTACTTCAACTGAAAGTTTGCATAAGATCAAGATGTCATTCATTGCAATTATGGCCACAGCCACTCTATCCTTCATTCGCGGCTTCGGTGGCAGCATGCTGAGCTTCTATGCCCAAGGTCGCGGGTTCAAACCCGAACGAAGTTAAAAATCCCTCGGTATGCCTTCCTTCGGAGGGGAAGTATAGTCATAGATGTATGTCATAGATTTATGGCATGTAAAAGAACCTTCCACTAAATAAACTTGTGTGAAGCAAAATTTGAGGGGCAGATGACCTCGTAGTACCGCCCCTTAAAACAACAATAACTAAGCAAAATTTGTAGGTTAGGTTTGATTAATGCTCTTAAGTTCCGACGTTCGTCACTGGGCGCTGGTTGCGGTGGCGTCTAGTAGTAGCCAAGTTCACAGCTAGGTGTCGTGGATGGTAGCATTTGGTAGTGAAAGTAGGAACTACTTGAAATTATCGTCTGCGGTCCTTACTTGAATTGAAAACGGATAAAACACACTAATACAGCCATCACAATTAACACCGGTTATCAGACAGTTTCTACACACACCCAAAGTACATGGGGCTACATGACCGCGTTGTCGCAGCCCCTTAACTAAGGAACCAACCAACCTATCCTTCATTCACCAAATGAAACAATGTTAAGAATAATGCGACCTATAATGTAGAATAGTATTGACATTAGGATCAATTGAATTAACAGGTCCGTATTGACAAATTGTAGTTAGTGATTTAAATCAACATGTATTAACTAGTTTAATGTGAACAAATTATGTTTTAGGTAGATTTGCTTCTTTCCATGTGCATTGTTTCATTAGGGAATGAGTGGAGATGCTTGTAACTGTGTCTAGATTTAGAGCAACCAATATTCAATTTGAATGTTTACTATGAATAATCTTGTCTACTGTCAAATAAGCCATTGTAAAATGGTATTAGCCAATCAGGTTTCCCCTTTGTTCTCATTTCTTTCTACCGCTAGCCTGAATGACCATCTATGTTCAGAAGTCTCATCATCATCATCATCATCATTTCCCAGCTCCAGTTTCCAGGGTGTTGTATACAAGCGCTCGCCATTTCTTTCGGTCGGAGTAGAGTTGCTGTTCTTCTACATCTTCCCATTTCACATTCCATTTGTTTACCTCAGACTTCACTGTGTCTGTCCATCGATTTCTTGGCCTTCCTACAGGTCTCCTACCTCTCACTTCTCTGTTGAAATAATTTCTTGGTGTTCTATTCCTGTCCATTCTCATGACGTGCCCAAACCACTGTAAACTTAGTCTTCCTAGGAGTTCAGTGACAGTTATTTTGATACCAACTTCCTGCCTGTTAATTTAATTCTTTCCTGGCCCTCTGGTTCATTGTTCTGATGAATTTAATTTCAGAAGTCGATAGATCTTTAATTCTGTTCTGTTTGACAGAAAAACTTATGTCTAGATTGATAAATGTTTATACTTGGTACTTTGCTTTTTAGATTTCCTTGAAGTGTTGCCTGAGCTGGAAGATGTTATCAAATCTGCAGAGTTTCTCACCATTGATGGAGAATTCACAGGACTGAACAGTGGAGCAAACGTGAATGCATATGACACACCAGCACAGTATTATTCCAAAATTCATGCAGGTTGCATGGACTTCTTGTTGGTTCAGTTAGGATTCTGTGCATTTAATTACGACAAGGAGAATGATAAGTAAGATATTCCATGTTACTGTGTCCAGTTACTATTCTTTATTTTCCCCTGGTGGTTTTCTTGGCCCGAATCTCTTAAAAAAAAAAAAAAAAAAAAAAAAAAAAAAAAAAACTGTTGCTTTCCTCTCCCATCTTTACCTCCAGTTTCCTTTTATTTTTTGTAGGATACACAGTTTAAGTTGCCTTCTTGTCTTTTGAGTGCATGGAAGGGATCTAAGCTTCCTACTTGGTTGGTCTAAAAAGAAATATTTTTATATGCACTAGGCAACTAGCTGTATGGGTTAGTGATACCCTCGCTGGTATTTTAAAAATTTCCACGTTTGCATAAAAGTGAAATTTATTTCCATAAGTGTGAAAAAGTGGATGCATGTGACTCACCAGCACAGTACCTAGTCTTACCATAAATACTGTCACAACTTTTGAGGGTGGCTGTACTTTTCCCCTTGTAAGGGCCTCCACATTCCTGTGTTGTAGTGTCAGCTACAGGTCATTCAGAGTGCAGCTGCAGTAGTGGAAAGTTCTGTGGGTTCGTTTTTAAGATAGAATGGGGCGATCACGAAAATCGTGTAGCTGTGGTCACATTGCATAAGGTGAGATTTTCAAAATTCTCCAGAAACTCTAAATAAGCAAATGGTTTGTGTATTGCACTATCCAGTGCTTTCTTGAGACAGTAACTGTGAAATACCGCGACAGAGTAAGTAGACCATGCAATATGCGGACTCCAGAATTGGTAAAAGCAGTTGCGGCTTGTGTGTGAATATATCCGGTGCAGAGACAGTCTTTGTTGAAAATTTCCAAAACGTCTTTGTCTCGCACATTGAGCAGTGACTTGGGACTTCATGCTTACAAACTATGGAAAGGACATCTCCTCACAAATGCACTGAAGGAACAGAGTCTTAAAATCAAAACCCTTACTGTCGCGTGACACAGAAAATGGTCACTGAAAAATTCTTTTTACTGATGAAAAGATTTTCAGGGTATATATGCCACATGCTCTGTTCAAGCTGCTGAAAAGGCTCCAAGGATCCAGAGGGGCCATCATCGTTCATTTCTTACGGTGTGGTGGGGCGTGAGCAATGAAGATACCACGGACCTCCATTTCTGTGAGAAAGGGGTCAAAACTTCAGCCAAAGTGTATTAGGAGACAGTGTTGGAGCCACTGGTCAAGAAACTCAACACCACCCTATTCCATGGAGAATGCTGGAGCTTCCAGAAGGATTTGGCCCCAGCATATAAGGCTCGCACATATCAGGAGTGGCTTTGGGCCAATGTTCCGGACTTTATTTCAACCTCGGATTGGCCTTCTGCAAGTCCAGACCTAAACCCTCTGGAATACAAATTGTGGTCCAAGCTTCAGGAGATGGCTTGCAAGAAGAGACATCAAATATTGAAAGTTTAAAGTGTTCTCTTTTGAAGGCAGCAGATTTTCCGATGGAAGTGGTGCGTAATTCAATTGGTGAGTGGCCACAAAGAATCCAGGACAGTGTTCGTCACGAAGGTGGCCATTTTGAATAATTACAGTACATGGGATTTTGATTTGTTACACATCCATTTGACTAATATTAGGATATTAAAATATCTCAAACCATTTAGTGTAAATTTATCTGAAACTTTGTGACAGTATTTATGGTAAGACTAGGTATTATTCTAATATTCATGTAAGTTGCACCATTTCAGTAATTGTACAGTTGTCAAAAATAAAAAACTAATTTCCCTTTGATAGTTACATTTCTGCATTTGTTATTATTCAGAGACAAGCAGTGCCCCATGTTGTTGGACCGCATCTGATGTGGCCTGGTATGCGGATCAGTTCTGCATGCTGCTATTGTGGTACATTGGTAATGTCGAGGGCTGGTATTCATGAGGCCAAATGTTCAAACAAAACTTATTACCTTTTTTTTAAGATAGAAAATATTTTTTAAATCTAAACAGCATAATATTTTAAGAATACCATATCTAGTGTTCTAGGTCACAAGAACCTTTCCTAAGATGTGTAAGTGATGATATTGTTTGTGGATTTTATTTGGTTTAGTATTCTACATGGCTAGCTTTCAAATTAGTAAACTAGAAGCTGTACTCGTACAGATAGCTGTAGTGTGTGGTGGTTGTGGTGATCGATATATGAATCTTAATTACAGGTTCACTCACCGAGCATACAACTTCTACATATTTCCACGACCATTGTCACGTTCAGCACCTGATCAGAGATTCTTATGTCAGAGTTCAAGCATCGCATTCCTTGTGTCACAAGGTTTTGATTTTAACAAAGTTTTTAAAGAAGGTATGTTCTAGAATTAATTTCCTCTATTTTGCATGTTCTTTGCTGCTCATCTACAGTAAAACCTCAATAGTTAGAATCTGGTTTATTCAAATTTCGTCTAATTTGGAAACTCAAACTCAACGAAACTCAAAGTAAGTCTTTTCACCATCTTGTTCAGGTAGAAGAATCTCTTCATGAGATCTGTGTTGAAGCCAGGCTGAACTGGTTCGGTCATCTCAAAAGAATGGACACGCAAAGAACAGCTAGGGTGTGGTTTGAGAAAGAACTGAAAGGCAAGAGACCAAGAGGTCGACAGAGGAAGAGATGGATCGACCAGGTTAGAAATGATCTTGCAGGGAGAGGCCTGGATGTAGAGCAAATCATGGAGGAGGAAACCTGTAATTAAGAACTAAATGGAGAGCGCTCATTCACCGAACCCAGGAAGCTGGAGCTGGTTCATGATGATGATGATGATGATGAATCTGTTTAATTACTGATAAATTATAATTTTAGGGTGATGCTGATCCCACATATGAAATTTAATCTTGTAATTCGAAATATTAAGTAATTTTCTTTAAAAACAACAAAATTTATTGCAGCGCGTATGAGATACGCGTCCTCAAATTCACAGCTGTTGTTGTTGTTGTTCGAGTCTTCAGTCTTTCGACTGGTTTGATGCAGATCTCCATGCTTTCCTGTCCTGAGCTAATCGTTTCATCTCTACATAGCTATCACACCCCACATCTGAGGCAATCTGTTTAACATATTCTAACCTTGGTCTACCCCTACTGTTCTCATCCTCGACCCTTCCTTCCATAACTAAGTTTGCTATTCCTGGGTGTCTTAGTGCGTGTCCTACCAGCCTATCTCTTCTCTTCATTAGCAGTTGCCAGAAACATCTCTCCTCTTCCCCCCCCCCCCCCAAGGGGTTCACATCTAGTGGGACGTGGGTTGGCGAGGCCCCAGCTGAGTCCGGCATTGCTTCCACTTACTTGTGCCGGGCTCCTCTCTGTCTTCTTTCCTGTCGACCTAACTTGGTCAACTCTTGTTCTCTTCCGACCCTGGAGGTATTAGGGTATCCGAGGCCTAGGGAGTCTCTTCCTTTCCCGCCTTAATTGGCCCTTGTCTCATCTTTTTGATACCCTCCTTCTGCGAGGGGTCAGCTTATCTCCTGCCTTCTGCTCTAGGCCCTCAAGGAGGCAGGGTGTATGTAGCCCCACCACTTCTGGTGCACCCTGGATATTGCTACACCCTCAGGGGCTCACGGCTGGTGAGTTTGGGAGTTGGCGATCCCGAGGGATTCCTGAGCTGGGTCCGTTTTTCCTCTTTTTCCTCTGACTTTGGGGTGGGCCCTCTCCCCTTTACCTTTCCTATCTGCCTTTCATGGCTCTCCTTCCTTCCAAGGCCCTCAATCCTCATTCTTCGAGGGTTGAGGCCTTTTCTTTTCTTGCTGTCCTTTATTTGCCTTATCCTTTATTTGTTTACCATTTCTTCTTGTAGTATCTAAGTTCGTAGTTAGTATTAGTTATAGTTTTCATTCTCAACTCATCTTTCACTATCACCCACACCATTAGGGGCCGATAACCTAGATGTTAGGCCCCTTAAAACAACAATTATCATCATCATCATCTCCTCTCCCACTCGTCTTAATACCTCTTCATTCGTAACCCTATCTACCCATCTGATCTTCATCATTTCCTGTAACACCTCGTTTCAAACGCTTCAATTCTCTCCTTTTCTGCTGCACCAATAGTCCTATTTTCACATCCACAGAGCGCCACGCCCCATACAAAGGCTTTCAAAAATGACTTCCTAATACCTAATATTCGATGTCAACAGATCCTTTTCTATAGAAATGGTTTCCTTGCCTACTTTTTATATCCTCTTTGCTTCGTCCATCACTGGTTATTTTGCTTCCCAAGTAACAGAAGTCGCCTACTTCTCCCCCAGGGGCTCACATCTAGTGGGACGTGGGTTGGCGACCACGGGACCCCAGCTGGGTCCGGCATTGCTTCCACTTACTTGCGCCGGGCTCCTCTCCGTCTTCTTTCCTGTCGACCTCCCTTGGTCAACTCTTACTCTTTTCTGACCCCGACGGTATTAGGGTATCTGAGGCCTAGGGAGTCTTTCACTTTCCCGCCTTAATTGGCCCTTGTCTCATCTTTCCTGATCCTTCCATCTTCGAGGGGTCAGCCCTCTTGTTTTCTTTTCATTATATTTCCTTTTCTCTTTCAGATTCCCGCACTGTTTTTGTTAATTGGCCCCCCGGTGTATCTAAATTCCCTTTAGCAATTTTTTTGCATCGACACTCCATTTTGTAGGTATTTTCAATCTAAGTTGCATTTTGTTAGTGTTTTCGATCTACATTGCATTTTGCGAGTGTTTTCAGCCTCCATTACATTTGGTAAGGATTGACAATCTCAATTGCTCTTTAGTAAGTCTTTCAATATCCGGGTCTGGACTTTTTTGAGTATTTTGAATTTCAATTGCATTTTGTAAGTATTTTCAACCTAAACCACTTTTTGCAAGTATTTTCATTCTAAATTGCATTTTGTATGGTCGGCATTTTGCAAGTATTTTGATTCTCAATTGCATTTTGGGGTATTTTGAATCTAAATTACATTTTGTAACTATTTTCAATCTAAATGCATTTTGTAAGTATTGTCTATCCAAATGAGTAGTTTGAATCTGCCATACATTTTGTAAACATTTTCAATTTCAATTCCATTTTGTAAGAATTTTGAATTTCAATTGCACTTTGTGAATATTTTGGATTTGAAATGGGAGCTTTCAATCTGAATTGCATTGTGTATTTTCAATTTAAATTGCATTTTGTAAGTATATTGAACCTCAATTGCATTTTGTGCATATTTTGAATATCAATTGCATTTTGTAAGTATTTCGACTCTACATTGCATTTTTTGTTCGTATTTTGAACCTAGACTACATTTTGTGCGTATTTTTCAATCTATTCCTTTTGTGAGTATTTTCTTTCTAAATTCCCTTTTGTAAGTATTACCACTCTCCATTTTGTGCATAGTTTCAATGAGTTCCTTTTTGTAAGTATTTTACGTCTCACTTAACTTTCGTTCTGGATTCCACTTCATTGTCATTTTTGCTGTCACCCAGACAATAAGGGGCCGATAACCTAGATGTTAGGCCCCTTAAAGCAACAATTATCATCCTTTAGCTGTTCACCTGCCAAATCGAAAATCATAGGAGTTTCTGATTTCCTTCGACTGCATTCCAATATGTTTGTTTTACATTTATTAATTCTCATCAAGACAGAAACCATACCATTTAAAAACTCATTCAACTCCTCTGGTGTGTCGGCTAAGATGATGATGTCATCAGCAAATCTGAGTTGAAATTATTTCTCCTTGAATCTTTACTCTTACTTTGAATTTTTCTCCAATTTCTTTCATTGCTTGTTCAATGTATAGATTGAAAAGTATTGGTGATACGTTGCAGCCTTGCCTCACACTTTTCTGAATACCAGCTTCTCCCTCATGTCCTTCGGCTCGAATAACTGCTGTCTGGTTTCTGTATACAGTGAAACCCCTGAAATCCGAACTAATTGGGGCTGTATCCTGTTCGGATTCCAATTTGTTCGGATTAGCCGAAAATATCCATAACATAATAACCAGCCCTCGTTATGGTATAGGACTGTACGTTGAGCTAGCGACAGTGAGGAAGAAGAAACTTCGACAGACAATGTGACTTATACTGAAGCTGCATCTGCTCTTGACATCGCATTGCGCTTCGTAAACAACACGCAGTAGTCACGCCAAACGATGTTATGTTCATGCGACGCTGGCGCACGATTGCCACCGCGGAAATGTTTTCGTTGCTTCGACAATTGAAGATAATTGATTTCAAGTGAAAGATTAAGTGATATTTTGTGTTTTTCTATTGTTATTTCATTTGTTTTTGCAAAGTGATTAACCTAAGGAATTACAATAACCAACTTTTCCGTTTTTCAATCCTGGATGAGATAAGTATGTAGCTTAGGCACATTTACACTTCGTTAGGTATGCTAACTGTACTTCTTTGTTAATTTTTCAACTAATTATTTAAAATTATGTTATATTGTAGAATATATAATTGTTTTATGACTAAAATATGTTTCTCTTTTTTGCATGTTTTTTTTTTCAAACTTGAAATTATCGAAAATAACTCATTCGGATTACCCGGGATTTCGGATTTGAGGGGTTTCACTGTAGATTGTAGAGCACCCTCCTATCCCTGTACTTTATTCCAATCGTCTTTAAAATGTCAAACAACTTACTCCAATCAACGTTATCAAAAGCCTTTTCTAAGTCTACAAATGCCATGAACGTTCTCTTATCCTTCCTTATTCTAGCTTCCAAAATCAGCCTAAGACATAGTATAGCTTCCCTTGTTCCTACGTCTCTCCTGAAGCCAAACTGGTCTTCAATCAACTCTCTTTCTACATCTGTCTTTCCATCCTATCGTAAATTATTCTAGTCGGGGTCTTTGAAGCATGAGTGATCAAGCTGATGGTCCGGTAATCTTCACATCTGTCAGCTCCTGTTTTCTTTGGTATAGGGATGATAACTTTCTTCTTTAAATCAGAGGGTACCTCACCTGTCTCATAAATCCTACACACCAAGTGAAATAACCTTGTCAGACCTTCATCACCTATGCAGCTTAGCAACTCAATCGGTATATCATCTATGCCTGGTGCTTTGTTCCTGCTTGAGTCTTCCAATGCTCTGTCAAATTTTGATCTCGATATTAAATCTCCTTTCTCATCCTCATCAATTTTCTCCTCCCTTTCCATTACATGTTTCTCAATATTCTTTCCCTTATACAAACACTCTATGTAAGCTTTCCATCTCTCCACCTTTTCTTCCCTATATGTTAGAGGTTTTCCATCTGAGTCCTTAATATTACTGCACTTAAGACCTCCTTTCCATGAAAGTACTCTTACTCCTTCGATAAGCTGTATCTACCTTTCATATTTTCAGACAATTCGCAGCTCTCTAGCGATAAATATATTGACTTTGTCCTAACGAATAATCAATATTTGTGAATTCTTGATATATTGTATTGTCCATGGAATGATCGATTAGTTGTTTGATTTCATAAAAGGCTATACTGTATGTTGTTTTTGCATCCAAGATCATGGCCGATAAAATGTGATTTTAGGGAAATAATTTCTTAGTTTAATTGGTTGAACTAATAAAAGGAATGTTCTATGCATTTCTATTTTGTCTGTTTACACAAGTGTAGTATGGTTGTGTTCATATTGTTTTATATTGCGTTGGCCACTAATTTCTTCTCATATTTGACCATGATGATAAGTATTTTTTATTATATGAATAATATAATGCATATTTTGCGTTCTCCTTGTTTTGAAATATTTTTCATTGCGATAGAGGTTATTTCCATTCATAATGTCAGCAATTGAGGTCCGTATTGACTAACTATAAATTAGAAATAAATAAGGGGATTCTGCCTTTCCAATACTTGTATTGAACCTACTCACAGGTATATGTTTCGAAGGTAAAACTCCTTCTTCCTCAGTCTGTACATAAAAATAACTAAGATAAATAACCTTTATAAGAACATACGTTGCATGAATAAAGATTTGTGAAATAAATAATATGAAGTTCAATTGTTTCCGTTTCTCCTTGGAAGATCTTCCAATTAGATATCCAGGCCTGGGTGCATTAAAAAGCCACTGAGTAAAGCCGGTGTTGTGAGTCGCTATTTGGTTGCGTCATCGTTTTTCGAACTAGTCTCTATGCTGCCCTTGGAGAACATCATGGCAAAGAAATCAACATAATCCCTGTAGTAGTGCCATGTCCTGCTGTATGTAGTGTGTTTGGGCGTGAACAACAGCTGATCAAAAAACGTGTCTCAAACAAATATCACTCCTTTGCTTGTCCAAAGACATACTAGGTGAGAAGGGGAAAGGAAATAGAGGACGGGAATAAAAATTAAGGAAAAAATAAATGTGGAATGTTTATGAAGTGTCGATGGCTGTTGTTTTGGGGTGGATGAATGCGAGAAAAGAGAGATATAATCATTATTGAATTTGGTAAATAAATGGTATGAATGGTGGAATACAGCTGATCAATTTATCTATTACTATATAATGCGTCTATTGGTGTTCTGTATAAAATACTGGTTTCAAAAACTATTTCATTAAGATTGTGGGAAGGGTTAAATCTCTGTGCTTTGTCAATCTCTATTTTGTTCCAGAATATTCATGAGTGTGCCTGTGTTTTCTTGGTCTAGAATAACTAAATCGTTCTCTATGGTTGTGAATTTGTGACCGGTTTCTACCATATGGTTGCCAATCGCCGAAAATTTATTATGTTTAGAGGCATTAACATGTTCCAAAAATCTGGTGTTGAACCCTCGTCCTGTTTGTCCCACGTAATCCGCGTCACAATCATTACATTTGATTCTGTAGATGCCAGAATTATTATATTTGTTTGTTTTATTGAGAATATGCGAGTTGAAAAATTTGTTGTGGTTAGTGTTGTTGGTTCTGAAAGCTACTTTTACTTTATATTTTTTGAGTACATTAGTAACATTGTTGGTGGATTGATTCACAAAGGTGAACATTGCATAAGTGGAAGGTTCTTTATCCTCTTTTGCTAATCTGGAAGCCGGTTTGTTCTTGAGTTTGTTAATAATACTGTTGACATATTTTCTACTGAAACCATTAGCTTCAGCAATTTGGTGAATTATTGAAATTTCATTAAGATATTCTATGTCAGACAGTGGGATGTTCAAAGCTCTGTTAATAAAACATGTGAAGGCTGCTCTTTTATGGGATGCGGGGTGGTTAGAATCTTGTCTAATAACATTGCTGGTTTGAGTTGGTTTTCTGAATATTTGATAGCTCAGGAGATTGTTTTCATGTTTGACTAGTAGATCTAGGTAATTTATGGAACTGTTAATTTCATTCTCTGACAAGAATTTAATGTTACTGTTTAATTGGTTCAAATGTAGCAAAAATTGTTTGATTCTGGTTTTAGAGTTGTCAAGGATTATGAAAACGTCATCAACATATCTTCCCCCAAAAAATAAACCACCTTTTTTTTTAAGATTAATTCGTGTTCCAGATTGTCAAAGAATATGTTTGCTATGATTCATGATAAAGGAGAACCCATGCCGAGGCCTTCTCTTTGTTTATGGATTTTCTCATTGAAGCTGAATTGGTTGTTATTTAAGACGAATATTAAGATGTTATAAGTTTTATAGGTTATGTTTCTTGTAGTAGAAAGATTTCTCCTTGTATACCACTGCATTTGAATATGATCGCAATGCTGTTGGACAGATTATTAAACTTCAGAGTGTTAACAATGAAATGGTTCGTCATCAATTCTGCCACCCGGTGGTGCTAATGACGAAACGGTTCGTCGCTACATGTATGCCTTTTTAGTTCCACATTCCAGCTGTTCGAGGCGATGTTATTTGAAAGTAGACTTTCCTGCTCTTTGGTGAGAGTCCATAGAACTTTGTGTTTTTAATCTCTATGGTGATGCAAATTATGGAAGGAAGGAAGGAAGGAAGCTTGTAGTTTAACGTGACCGTTAATCTTGAGATCATGAGCCACGGGACCTCCTTTTTACGTGGAATCCGAACCACAGGACATGGCATTTCACTTCGAAAATCCCACATGCATTGAACGGGAAACGGATGCAAATTATGCTATTCATTTGTTCAAAGAGATGAAAATGTTTGACTTATGTGTGATTTCTTTGCTCTGTTATGACTGACAACAGACCAAATAATAGTTTGCGTAGTAGCGATTCTAAACGTTCAATGTACCTAGGAGGGGGCTTGGGGATATATCTGGCCTAAAAGTCTGATTTTTCACCCCTAGTGAAAGACTGTTCTGCCAGTCACTACATAAGGCAGTCTTTACCTACATTCAGTTCAACTATCTCCCCGGAAATTATTTTGCTGGTGCGCCAAAGATATATCAGTAGTTGCATGTTTCCATTGGTCGAAAGTTTTGGACTTTTGGAAATTTTTGTTGGGGGAAGTTGGTTCAGTTAATTCGAAAATCTGTAATTCTAAGTCCTCTTTTTCTATTCCATTCACTTCGAATAATGAGGTTTTACTATATTATATTTAAAATTTTTGCAACAAACTTGATGTGACTGCTAGAACTTCTGGAAACCTCACACAACTCTATTGGAATGCAAGAAAGCTGATGGATTGGAATCCGGGCTAGCCATAGGAAACAAGAACAACAACAACATATTTAATGGATTGGCTGAAAATGATGAATTATATACAAAAGATTGTATCAATGAGTTATTATTAGGTCAGTGGTCATGTGATGAATAGTATTGGTGAGTTTTCTAAATAGATGTATTTGGGACTAATAAAATGGTTGAGATTAATAGCACAATATGGCATGGATAGACAGTTCAAGATTTGGTTTTTACATGTTTTTGATAATGGTTTTCGTTGTATGTGGTAATCTACACTGGTAGAATGAAAATTAATATATAACAGGGTTGGGTGATTTACTTTTCTCATTTCTGATGTTCTCCAACCATCATAATCACAAACAAACATCTTCCTGTTGAGTAACACTTGAAAATGGGACCAAAACAGTACAGTCGCCGAAACTGCCTCTTGTTGCATGGGGTCCCGGAACAGCCGTCTGAGGTTGTCTACAGCAAAGCACTAGAGACACTGATATATAAACTTTCAGTAGATATATCACTACTTGATGTGGATCGCTGCCACAGGCTGGGCCGCCGAAATCGAACGTCTGCTGAGGTGGTCTCGCATGGAAATCGACCAATCATTATTCTGATCATTATTATGTTCCTTCGGTACCATGATCGTGATCGTGTGTGGCATGCGAAGCAAGCTCTGAAGGGCAGTGGGCTCATGCTGAGTCACTCACAAGTGTGAGAAAAGCTATCCTAAATCAGGCACGGGATATATGGGGATTGCAGAAATTCTGGACTCAAGATGGACGTATTTGTGTTTTAAGGGAGGATGGCAGTAAAATTCAAATATGCACGATGAAGCAGTTAAATAACATTGCAGGGAGTAGGATGTACTCGTGAACTTCCGAAAGAAACTATGTGTATAGTAATTAGCTTACATTTGTGTGTGTGTAAGTGTGTGCTTGTGAAAGTCAGTGGATCTGCTCACCAAATTGCTCTGGTAAGCTCATTTTACTTCTTACTTAATTTTATTTCCTACCGCATATTTTCATATGTTTGTTGGCCAACACAACGGCAATACTATTGACCTGCATTCCTCTCCACTGACCTCACCTACCAGTTCTCTTTCGTCCCTACTACCTTCAACGGGACTTGTGTTGCAAGAGCAGCTCAGTAGCCATTCGCGGTCGTTACATTGTTGCCATCTAAATGGCCAGTCATTATTAGCTCATCTGGAGGAGGTACAGGCTATTTTTGAAGTGAACAATGTACATATTATTGGAATCTGTGAAAGTTGGATGCGTAACGCCTTGCCGTCATCGGCAGCTAACCTTGAAGGATACTCAGTATTATGCCATGACCGTATTGACAAAATATACAGAATATTACAGAAACGACCTAAAATGTAAGATAATTTCCACTTCTGACCCAACACTTACACTGCGACCAGAATTTATGTTTGTGGAATTAGACTGGCATAAAAAGATATTAATAGGGATTGTATATAAGCCAACTAAAATAAGATGGACTGTCGATTTTGAACACGCATTAGCTGGTCTTATCCCAGCATACGATGACATAATCATGGGTGATTTTAACACTGTTCTTTTAAAGCAGACTAGTGAAGCAAACGGCCTACTGAATTTATTTCTTGCCACAAACATGACGGTTTTACCCCTGAACGCTACTAATCACGTTCATTACCCTGACCATACGAGTCATACCTTAATTGATCTTATTGTGACAAATCAACCTCGGAAAGTAATTAAGCATGGACAGATCCCCGCTCCTGGCATCTCTTCACATGATCTATTGTACGTGTGTTATTCTACATGTATACCTAAGTACAAACCACGCTACATTACAATACGAGACTTAAGGCATATCGACCAGTATAAACTACGCTATGATGCATATAACTTGCCTTGGGATAGTATACGTAATTCTCAGAACATACCGTATATACTCGAATACCACCCGCACATTTTTAAACAAATTCGGACGTGAAAAATTGGGGTGCGGGTCTTATTTGAGTCATCCAAATTTGAAAGATCTAAATTGCCCGCCACGCACGATATCAGGTGATGCAAGTATCCGCTAGATGTTGCTAGCCTTCTTCCGGCTATAACTTTGTTTTACCGTAAGCATGCGGCGTCATACAGTCACGCGCACGTTCTCCGAGTGTAAACATGAATGCTACGAAACGTTTGCGGTCATTTACTGTGAGTGAGAAATTGAAAGTTGTGAGGGAAGCTGAAGTTATTGGAAATCGTGACCGGTAGGAAATATGATATTAACGAGTCATGTATTCGTGATTGAGCGGGATGACGTCCATGCTACAACCACGGGATGTCTGCGTGAACCGCCCGTTCAAAGCAGCCTTGAAACAGCTGTATACGGAGCGGATGTCGGCCGATAAGCACACACTGACTCCAACTGGTCGTATTCAGCGCCCGGAAGTTCAGCTGCTGTGTTCGTGGATTTTGACGGCAAGGAATCGTATCTCTGGAGATCTCATACGGAAGAGCTTCAAGAAATGTAGTATTTCGAATGCTATGGATGTCAGTGATGACGACATTTAGTGCGAAAGTGATGGTGATAAAAGTTCCGAAGTTGGTGCTTCTGATGACGATGAATGAAGTGTTTATGTACTTTTATTTGTATTTTTAATCGTTTGATGTGTGTTATTTTACGACGACTTCAAAACTGTTGGAAACTATTGTGGATAAATGCTATTCTGTTTATTTAGTTAAGATTGTAAGTAATTTTGAGCAATTTTTATTTTATTTTTAAATTTTGTTCTTCAAAATCAGGGTGCGGGTCTTATTCGGGGGCGGGTCGTATTCGAGTAAATACGGTAAACTCTAAAGTAAATAAATTCAATTCAATGGTACTAGAAATATTCGACAAACATGCACCTAAGAAACGGGTAAGAGTCACCCGCTATTCATCGGCGTGGCTTGCGGCTGAAGTAAGATCTGCAATGGCCAATCGTGGCAAACTGTACACACAATACAGACTGACGCATGATGCAGATGATTTCGAGAGGTATAGAATTCTGAGAAACAGAACCAAGCAGCTAATTCGGAATTCTAAATATAAATACTTTCAGGAACTGATGAAAACTAACAGCCCGAGACAAAAATGGAGTAAATTACATGCGTTAGGGATAGGTAAGACAGTTGAACAACATGTACCAAGCATATCGCTAGAGGCTCTAAACGATCACTTCGCACGGCCAAAAGTAGCCTCTACCTCCTTCCCTAAAAGTTCACTACCCTTGTTTCAACAGCAGTCTGTGTTTGAGCGATTCTCTTTTAGAAATATCAGCTCGAATGAAGTTAAAGGTGTGATATACTCTATTTCATCCAATGCTCGGGTAATGATGACGTTCTTATATCACTGATTAAGGATGTCTTGGGAGCTGTTCTGCCAATACTAATTCATATATTTAACTACAGCCTGACAAACGGAGAGTTCCCAGATGTTTGGAAAGATGCACTAATTAGACCCATCCCGAAGAGCTCCAAGTTAGATTCTCCTTCAGATTATCATCCAGTATCTATCCTACTACCATTATCCAAGGTACTTCAACGTCTAGTTCATACACAAGTTACTAAATACCTTACTAAGCATTCCTTACTCAACCCCTTCCAATCCGGCTTCAGAAAGGGGCATCGCACTGCGACAGCTTTACTACGAGTGACAGATGATATCAGACGTGCAATGGGCTAACGGGACATGACTGTACTGACATTATTAGATCTCAGTAGCGCCTTGGACACTGTCAACCCTCTGTTACTTCTGCAGAAACTTTGTGAACTAAATTTTAATAGTGTGTCACTTCGGTTCTTTTCCTCTTACCTTGAAAATCGCCGGCAACGTGTGATGGTGAGAAATGCGAGTTCAGGGTGGCAAAGTAAGACTCTCGGTGTCCCTCGGGTCGGTTCTTGGACCACTGTTATTTATCATCCAAATTAATGACATATCAAAGGCCCTTAATTTCTGCAAATTGCAAGTGTATGCGGATGATGTACAGATTTACTGTCATTCAAAACCGAGTGATATCAATAATGTAATTATTGAAATAAATTCTGACCTACAACATCTTAGTGACTATGCAAATAAAAACAGTTTATTAATAAACCCGAATAAAACTCAAGTGATTATTATCGGTACCAGTAAAATCTTGTATTCCCTCAAGCAACGTAACATCTATCCAATAATTTTAAACAATAAAATCATACCCTACTCTACTTCAGTGACAAACTTAGGAATTGTTATTACAGACCGTAAATTGGACTAAACAGGTGGTAAGCACATGTAATAAAGTACATAAATGCTTATATCCTCTGAAACGGTTCCATAATGTATTCTCTGTTCGACTTAAAGTACAACTAATTCACTCTCTGATACCACCTATATTTGACTATTGTGACAATGTGTTGACTGAAATAACCTGTGACAGTAATAAGAAACTGGACTGGAGCCTGAACCACTGTGTAAGATATATCTTTGTTCTGCGATATGATGATCATAAATCACCCTATTATAAGGAGCTGTCGTGGCTTCCTGTGGACCAGCGTCGTGAACTTCACATGTTATCTCTACTGCACAAAATACTTTTCACTAATACCCCCAACTACCTTGTTACACCATTTTCTTACCTCTCGTCCTATCATGACCACAATAGGAGATCTGGCTCCTCTCTTGCCATACCTATAAACCGTACTGCTGTTTACAATCGCTCGTTCATAATCTCTGCGTCCAGGTCATGGAATTCGCTGCCTGTGAACATTAGAGACAATCCCTCTCATCGCAAGTTTAAAATGGCTTGCTGCGAGAATTTGCTGGGTGGATCCCGCTGACTTCCTTTATAAATATTGAATGAATGAATGAGATAAATGATTGTATTACTGCAGTTACGTCATTTAAGTGTACTTTACTTTGTGTATTTTAAAATTAAGGATTCTATCATTATTCATATTATCACTATTCATAGTGCTATTAATATTGTTTGTGCAATTGGTATTTGTAATTATAAGTCATGTACAGGGTGGCGCACGAAATGTCATAAATCAAAAATGATTTATAAAATGTGTAAATCGGGGCTCACAACCATGTCCCTTCGTGAACAGAAACCTTATTTCATGCGTGATTCTACTGACAGCAGCACATGTCGCGCATGCGTACCGGCTTCCAGTTATACAACATGGTGGACAAAGGGAGATTGACGCGCGAACAGGTGAAAACAGTGCTGTGTAATTCGGACTCAGGAATATTTTCGTGTTCATTTCCGTACCCGGTGGGCTCCCTGCCGACAGACGGTGTATAGACTGGCCAGCCAATTTGAAACAGAAGGCACTATACTGGAGAGAAAACGGACCCGTCTCAAGCCAGTCCGCTCACCGGAGAATATTGCTGCTGTGAGAGCGGCTGTGGCTCGGAGCCCCTCCAAATCCACCAGAACTGCATGTGTTCAGCTGGGCATCTCTCGTCGGTCAATTCAGAGAATACTGCAGTCTGAGCTTGACATATTCCCATACAAAATGACAACAGGTCATAAACTAACGGCGCTTGACAAGCAACGGCGAGTACAGTTTCCTGCGTTGGCTATTGCAGAAGGTGTCCCGTACTGCACAACACATGATTCCGTGATGAGGCATACGTTTATCTCAATGGTGCTTTGAACAAACAGAATGTCCGGTTTTGGGCGAAAGAGCGGCCTGCTATTGTGCACGAGGTTGATAGTCATGGTGTAAAATTGTGTGTAAGGGCTGCAATTTCCAGTCATGGAATTATTGGGCCCATCTTTTTCAAGGACACAGTCAACAGTGCGCGTTACATGGACATGTTGCAAAACAGTTTCCTTCCAGTACTCTTTGCATCACGACTACCAATAGAGACACAATCGTTCCTGCAAGATGGAGCTCGTCCACACACAGCAAATGTTGTTCTGGACTTCCTGCATGGACATTTCTGGCCCCGAGTGATGTCCCATCGATATCCCGAACGTTTTCAGAGCGGCTCAATCTGGCCACCACATAGCCCCGATCTTAATCCCTGTGACTTCCTCCTGAGGGGATATTTGAAGGCGACAATCTACCGCCAGAAACCAGAAAATGTATTGCAATTGCAAACGGCCATTGTGACTTTCTTCCGAGGGTTGAGTGAGGACGTGTAACGTAGAGTGGTCACAAACATGCAGATTCGTTTTGAAGCTGTTGTACGCCGAGAAGGTGGACATATTGAACATGTCCTGCATACTGACTAATCATACACATTTCAGTGAATGTTTTAATACCATATTTTATTAAATATAATGTACATTAAATATTCTATAAACAATTTCCAGTGTATGACATTTCGTGCGCCACCCTGTAGATATATACTCTACTAGTGGTTAAGTGTAAGAGAGGGCCTTGAGCCCTAACTTCGTCACCAATAAAGGCATTGTCTATCTATCACAATCAGGATTTCAAGTCTTACACAACAGTTATGAAATTTCTAAGGGAAGCTGTTTCTTCAAGTCATTTGTGATTCTAAATATCTTCCTGATCATCCAGGTTGATGGCCAACGATGCCTCAAGCTCTTATTGGAAGCACCGACAACTCTTCCTTTTTGCTTTAGATGAACAAAACCAGTGTTCTTGACAGGCGCTTGTTAGTTTCTATTATGAAACCAAACTGCTTGTGTTCAGGAACTGTTCGTTTAACTGTCATCTTAACTCCTGTTTTACCCACTTCTAATTTTTAATTTATACTGACATTTGAAATATAAAACTATACTAATATCAACTTTCTCTTAGGAGAAAATTATAATTTATACTGTGTTATCTTGGACACATGCACATATTTATAGTATTTTGACTTCTATTCATAATTTTGCAAGGATCATTAAAAATCTTGGCAAAGTATAGAATATCTGTAGATATTGCCAGATATGTGAATGCTGTGATCTATTCATGATGGTTTGCCATCCTTAGGTATTCCCTACTTGAGGGATGCTGAAGAAAAAAAACTCCGGGAGAATATGGAAGAAAAAATAAAGGCTCGTGCCAATAACTTTGGAAAAAATGATGAATCGCCCACTATTACCATTCCACTGGAACATAAATCTGCTGTTGAAGATGCATGGTAAGTATTGAAGTTGGTAAATAGATACTGTGTGATTTGGTATGTGGGAATTTTGTAGTGATGGAGGCTGTTGTTTTAAGGGGAAAAACATCAAGGTCATCTGCTCTTAGCGTGAGTTTGGAAGGGCAGTACTTTCAAATGGAAACAAGATGTTCAGTAAAGAACATATAGCCTACTTTCTCCTAAATGTATGAGTATAGTTATAACTCGTTGTTATTATCAAAGGGTATAATAGAATCATTTCTTGGTTGAAGACCTTAGAAACTATTTACCTCTACCAAACGCCACAACCTAGATAAAAATGCTACCATCATTGAAGAAAGAAAGAAAGATAAGAAGTATCTCAAGAATGTTATGGATCTGGAGACATAATCGACCGGACTGGCTGCGTGGCTCAGCGGTAACGTTCTCGCTTGCTGGGCCCTAGGTTGTAGGTTCGTATCCTGGCGCAGTCAGCTGGCATTTGAGGGTGCACAAATGCGAGGGAGCAGTGTCAGTACATTTACTGGCACGTTAAAGATCCCCTTCGGGCCAAAATTCCGGCACCCCGGCGTCTCTAAAAGCAGCAGTAGTTAAAAGGGACGTAAAACCAATAACATTATTATTATTATTATTATTATTATTACATAATCGACCTGCCGTGGGCAACATCCAACTTTGAGTTGAGGCATGTCTTTACACGTCTGGTTGTGCATGGCTTTCACAACTCTAATTGAATTAACAAATCTTTCCATGACCCTATAGAGACGTGGGTATACAAACTATGTGGATATTTTCGATTGCTATTTGCCTGAAATAAAAGTATTAATTAATAACCTGAACTAGCACCAACGGCTAGAATTCAGTTACTATGTGAAATCGTTTTGTTCTTTACTTCAAATAACATTTTCAAATAACGCAAAATAGGCTGTTACAAACCCTTTAAAATAAAAAGTAAAAATGCATCGTAGTATCATCTTGTCATTCTTCAAATTCGATGCGCATAGAATGCCAATGGTGTAGTAATCAATGGAGTCCCACGTAGACCAGTCGTGACATCTAGTGGAGAAGTATCGAACAATATAATCCAAACAGAGCGAGTGCATTCTAGCGGCCATAAGAAGAAACTTTTCAATAAAATCTGGAAGTTAATAAGTAGGTCGGGGTGCAGTTACCTTTTTGGTTGCTAGATGTCTCGAGCAAATCTGCTGGCGAATTATGTTTTAATTAAATATATATTTTCACCATAATATGCACAATATAATGCTTAATTTTAAAACGTCTGAGTCATTACAAAACAATAAATATATAAAATTTCAAGCAAAAAACCTACCTCTGATCGGGTTTGAACCATAGGCATTTGAGCGATAGGCCAACGCTTTACCACTGAGCCAATTGTGCCAACGAATATCGTTCTATATAAAATGACTTACATAGAACTTGTTAGCAAATAATGATTTATACTAAACGATTTCATCAGTGGAGTATATTATTTATATATAAAGCATTTCATACAAAGTTTATTTATTTTGTATCAGTACGCTATATTGCATGCAATACTCAAATTAGTGAAATATAAGTCAGGCACAAGATATCCGCTGCCATCTTGTCTTATTACTGAGTCGGCTCAGCTTTTTAAAATCACGTCTGCACTATAGTATTACAAAATAAAATTTTAATTTCGAACGTGCCTCTTCCTTTAGAACAGTTAAAACGATTCTCGGCTCGATAATTGGAACTGGTGGGTCCCATGATATGGTTTATAAAGTTTGCATAATTCGCACGGCCGCCATCCTGAAATGGTATGGTGGGTGACCTTGTAGTTTGGTCACAAGACGCGTCCTATATGAAGGTATGTTTTTACCAAATTTGGTAGAAATCAGATGATTTGGTTAGTAGTTATTTGATTTTACGTTTTGAACGTTTGAGTGGCCGCCATTCAGTTTTAGTAAAGATGGTGGCGATATAAAACATGACACTGAGGTGACCTTTGCTTGTTCTACCTCTGTACCAAATTTCGTTCAATTCGGTTTCACCGTGTTCGAATTGATAGGGGGGGACAGACATTCAGAGTACACACACTCACACACACACACACACACTCTCACACACACACAGACTCACACACACACATACACACACACACACAGACAGACACACATTTTTTGGCCCTGTAGTGATCTCATAAGTTTACTTTCATTTTTTGCAAAAATCGAAAGTAGGCTAAAAATGGTGTTTTCAATATGTTCAAAAGTGTACTAACTGAATACTACAATGTAGAATAAAAAAAAAAAGTAATTGATACTTCAAAACTCTCTGAATCCATTAATTTTGATTTATGTATTCCCTTTTTAGCCTACTTTCATTTTATGAAAAAAAAAAAAAGCCTTATGAGATCACCATTTGTCCATGTGTGTGTGTGTGTGTGTGTGTCACCCTCTAATAACTTCTAAATGGCTCGAGCAATTTCAATGAAACTCGGTAAGTCATAGCAGCATTTTGGCCGACCCCGACCTTGCCCTTCAAATATTATTACGTCGCACCAATCCAACATGGCGGCTATGCGAAATACTTCACCAGCATTCTATATCTCCGAAACTATTACCTATATCACGCTGAAATTTTGTACGGTGATAAAGGGCACTACTAGAAGTTGACCTATGAGACTTTCAAAAACCTGGTAACTACAAATTATCATGGCCACCAAGCGAAGTTGAAACATTTAAATAAACTTTTCTCGCGATTTAACCAGACACTTGGTACAGCAAATGTTTAAACACATTGTAATGCACTGGCATCTAATTTAGTTCCATTGTTTACATTACCTCAAGATGGTGGCTGTGCGAAATATTTCAGCGGCATTCTATATCTCCGAAACTATTACTGATATCACCCTGAAAGTTTGTTCGGTGATAAAGGGCACTACTACAAGTTTATTTACGTAACTTTCAAAAACCTGTAAATAACAAAATGAACATGGCGGCCAAGCGAAGTTGAAACATTTTAATAGACTTTTATCGCTTTTACATAACCTCAAGATGGCGGCTGTGCGAAATTTTAAAGTTAAGTTTTCATTTCTTGTGTCGTAATCATGTGATCGAAGTGAAAGTTTGAATAATGAACCTACGCAATAATTTTCCTTTAACCCTGCATTGGTTGCGAGGGGAGGGATTATCTCACTTTGGAAATATCTTGCATGTAACTTCGCAGCCCGCACACGATTTTACCTATCCTCCTAGTAGGGGGCATAACGAGACACTTCCCGCAACAATAGCAAGTTAACACTTGAAATATTCACACGGTTACTATTATTGTACTCACTTCTAGAGAAGTCAGACTTTCCCTCATCTGCGACCATAAATGTAACTATTTTAGTGTTACTTTTTGTTGAATAGTTTGTTCTCTAGTGAATTTAAAAATGGTTAATAGACTAGAGGAACAGGTTATGGTATAGTAGGACGAGATGGAGCGAGAATTACGAAGAAATTGTGAGGCAGATGATGATTTGTTGGAAGTTGGCAGTGCTAGTGAAGACGGAAGGTGATAATATAGAATTTAGTGATTCAGTGCTTCAGAAATTTCTGGCGATGAACTGTATAATCCTGGTGCACAGCAATTGGGGGGTAAGATGGACACATAACCTGGTACATCCATTGCCCACAATACGTTGCAAAATAAACAGACAAAGAAACTTGTTTGATGCCTTCCTGGATTAAAAGATGAGGCAAAAATTATGACCTCCCGCAGTGAGGCGTGGAGATTGAGTTTTCCTCCGGAAGCTATTCAAGAAATTGTGGAAAATTATGAAAATTATAAGAAAATGGCGGCTCTATGCAATCAGTGACGTTTAAGTCGAGTTTCGTGGAATACCAGACGACATCGTGTGATTATAAACCAGTGAATAATATTAAGATAGACGTAAGTAAGTAAGGATCTAATACTGTTTTGGGAAGTCCTGTAGAATCGTAAAATAGGAAACTAATTTAATTCTTTATTGGATATCGGATACAAGTTTGGCATTTTGTCACCGCCCTCTTGGATTCCCCATAATAATTATGCCTGACGTAAGCATTCAACATGTATCAACATCCAATGAGTTAACAGATGTATGCCCCATCTGTGAAAGAAAATGTGAAGATGAGTTGGCCGTCGCATGTGATGGTATATGCCAGAGATGGCACCACTTAAGCTGCACAGAGCTACAACAGGGGCAGTTCAATGCACTTAAATCATCCAACAAGAGGAAGTCAAAACTTCTATGGTTGTGCTACAAATGTGATCAGGACTTTCAACTATTCAAAGTAAGTAAGGGATTACGGGATGAATTAGAATCGATTAAAGCTGACGTCAATGCAAAATTAAATAGTCTGTCTAGTAAAATTCATAAGCTAAATCAGGCTACCGTAGAAGGAAGTTCTAGAGAACCAGTTCACAAAATTCAACAAAGTCAAAGAAATATCCAGTGCCAATTAGGATCTCAGGCACATGAGGATACTCAGGGACATCACGTAGAATCTGAAATTAATGCAAACAACAACTCCTTCATTGAGATGTTGCCGTACCGTCAGAATGAAACTGTTGATGATATGATTACTAAATTCCAAACAATAATAAGGGAAGACATACGTAAAGTTGTTAGTGAGGAATTCAAGAAAACCAAAGGTTCCACCGGGGAAAATAATGAAATCACTACAACTGAAATCAAGAATGCCATAGGCTCTAACGACGGAGAGCTGGAGGACACATTATCGGAAATAAGTAATGCTGAGAAATCTCACCGCACACCCGTAAAGAAGAATTATCAAAACACTAGGGAAGAGTTGGTTCAGAAAAGTAATATGTTGACCAGGAAAGGCACCAGAGCTGAAGTCAATGCTAATCGTATGACAGAAAAAATAGATTTGCCAGCAGAATCATATGCTCACTTTAGTCGAAAAGTTACGGATTCCATTGCTCCCTTTAGTCGAGAATTAACGGATGCCCATCCCTCACGAGATGAAGGATTCCCTTACAGTCCAGAACAACCATCTGACGAAACAAAATGGTCTGAGGCCGTAGGTCGACGACGTAGGGGCAACCTTCAGTTAATTCATACCCCAACAATCATAGGGACTAAACATAATTCTGTAGAAAAAGAAAAGGAAAGACAATGTGATGAACTCCAAGCAGTATCACATCGAGCATGGCTGTACATTGGACGACTACTTCCGAGTGCGACCACTGACAAAATAGTGAGCCATCTAAAGAAGCTGCAAGTAGACGAGATACATGATTGTGAAGAACTTCAATCCAAAGGTACACTCAAATCCTTCAAAGTTGGAATCCCCATTACAGATCTCAACAAAGTTGTCATCCCTGAACTCTGGCCAACAGGAGCTCTTATTAGAAGATATCGTCTTTTTCGCTCCAAATGGCAAGGAGCAAGATTTACGGATTAATCTACTAATCTGGAATGTGGAAGGATTAAAGAGCATCATCGACCTATCCCCGAGAAATATATTTGATAAACAAGACATTCTCATCTTAACTGAAACTTTTGCGACCAAGGCAATACATATTACCAGATTTTACTCAGAGCATGTCCTCGCTACCCAAGGACCAAGAGGAAGACCTATGAGAGGTATTTCCTGTTACTTCAAACCCACAATTGGAAAGTTACTAGCTGCCTACAGTGACGAGGAGACTATAATAATCAAATTAGAGAACTTAACACTCATAGGCCTTTATATAGAACCTTCAACATCCTTAGAGGATGTCATAACAACGGTCCTGACTGCACTAACGAAAGCAAACCCTAAAACCAATGTAATCATTGCTGGTGACTTCAATTGCAGATTAGATACTGACAACATCAGGAGCAAAGAATTACTATTGTTAATGGAAGAAGAAGGATTTACCATCGTCAATAAAAAAGATGACAAAACGTATTTCGCATACAATGGGAGTAGTACAATAGATTTAATTTTCTTCAGGGGAGTCGGGATGAAATTATTGGACTACAAAGTTCGTTCCTCAGGAGCAGAAGCACCACTTAAGAAACATTGTCCTGTTGTGGCACGCTTCGTAATTACTGGCAATGCTAAAGTTCAGAATGAGAAATGTATCACAAAGAATATCTCCAGAAAGTTGAATGAAAGTGTGCTCCTGCAATGTACAGACAAACTCACCCACTTTAATGATAGAATAAAAGCGAACGATCTCGATTCTGCTGCTATTGCGCTAGAGAATATACCGTATTTCCTCGCATAATCGTCGCACTTTTTTTGCCAAAAATTCGTGGAAAAAAGCAGGGTGCGACGATTATGCGAAGAATATTTAAGTTCGAAGAATATAGTGTATCATTATTTGCTGCACGGTCCAGTCATTCGCGTAGCGTGAGTCTTAGCCTGCAGTGAGAGACAGACTTCTTTCTTCTAACAAGGTCACGACAGGTTAACGCTTGCGAAATGTGCTGACGAAGCTGGCCATTCGCGTCGTGGTTCATAGCCCGCAGGCATAAAGACGAGATTACTTTCTCCTGACAAGATCACGCCAGATTAGGCCTATAAACTCGCGGAATGTGCGCTGGCCGTTCGCGTCACAGTTTATAGCCCGCAGGCATAAAGACGAATTACTTTCTGCAGTCAAGATCACGCCAGATTAGGCCTATAGGCTCGCGGAATGTGCGCAGGCCGTTCGCGTCGCGATTCATAGCCGGCGGGCATAAAGACGTTACGGTATTACTTTCTCCTGAAAGATCACGCCAGATTAGGCTATAAGCTCGCGGAATGTGCGCTGGCCGTTCGCGTCACAGTTCATAGCCCGCAGGCATAGACGAGAGTACTTTCTGCTGACAAGATCACGCCAGATTAGGCCTATAAGCTCGCGGAATGTGCGCTGACCATTCGCGTCGCGCTTCATAGCCCGCAGGCATAAATACGATATTACTTTCTCCTGCCGAAGCCGTCGGATTTTTTAAGAGCGTTAAAAATCCCTCAGTATGCCTTCCTTCGGAGGGGAAGTAAAGCCGGCGGTCCCATGTCATAGATTTATGGCATGTTAAAGAACCTTCCACTAATTGCACCTGTGTGAAGCTAAATTGGATAGGTTATTGTAAACAACGCTCTTAGGTTTCTAAGTTCGTTGCCAAGAGCCGACTGCGGTGGCGTCTAGCAGCTGAGTTGTGAACTTAGCCTAGTAGTCGTTGACGGTGGCGCTTGGCGGCAAAAGTAGGAACTATTTGAAAAATTCTAAGTTGCAGTACTTAAATTAAAATAACAGATAACACACACTAATACAGTCATCACAATTAACACCGGTTATCAGACAGATTCTACACACACCCAAAGTACACGGGGCTACATGACCGCGTTGTCGCAGCCCCTAAACTTAAGAACCAACCAACCAACCAACTTTCTCCTGACAAGATCACGCCAGATTAGGCCTATACGCTCGCGGTATGTGCGCTGGCCACTCGCGTCACAGTTCATAGAACGCAGGCCTAAAGATGAGATTACTTTTTGCTGACATGATCACGCCAGATTAGGCCTATAAGCTCGCGGAATGTGCGTTGGCCGTTCGCGTCGCGGTTCATAGCCGGCAGGCATAAAGATGAGGTTACTTTCTCCTGACAAGACCACGCCAGATTAGGCCTATACGCTCGCGGAATGTGGGCTGGCCGCTCGCGTCACAGTTCATAGCCGGCAGACACAAAGACGAGATTACTTTTGCTGACAAGATCACGCCAGATTAGGCCTATAAGTTCGCGGAATGAGCGCTGGCCGTTCGCATCATAGTTCATAGCCCGCAGGCATAAAGACGAAATTACTTTCTGCCCACAATATCACGCCAGATTAGGCCTAGAAGCTCGCGGAATGTGCGCTGGCCGTTCGCGTTGCGGTTCATAGCCGGCGGACATAAAGACAAGATTACTTTCTCCTGACAAGATCACGCCAGATTATACGCTCGCGGAATGTGCTAAGTGACGAAGCTTGCCGCTCGCGTCACAGTTCATTGCCCGCAAGCATAAAGACTAGATATTTTTCGTCTGAGAAAGTCGCGCCAGGTAATAAAGTCGCGGCAGCATGTGCAACTGACTGGCGCACAAATACGAACATGCTATGCGACGATTATGCGATGAAATTTTATAAACCTATTTTAGTGTTTGAAAAGTGGGGTGCGACGATTACACGGTGGCGACGATTATGCGAGGAAATACGGTAATTCAATCCTCAACCGCCACAAAAACAGAACGAAAATCACAAAAATGGTTTAATAAAACCTGCTACTTAGAAAGGAAAAGAGTATTGCATGCCCTTCACAAAGCAAAGGTTAGCAATAAGCAAGAAGACCTAACAACGTATAGTCACCTGAGAAAGGAATATAAGAATTTACTCAAGAAAATTCGAAATGACTTCATCGAACTTGAAACATACAGGATGGTGGAGGAAGCAAAGAAAAACCCTTACTTAGCTCTCAGACCCCGGAAAACACAAGCTGCAGGAAAAATCGATATGTCAGCCTGGGAGGAACATTTTACACTTATTCTGAACCAGAATGGATCCACAACAGCTTATCATAAGAAAGAAATCGACCCTGACGGCTCCAATATCTCCTCGTTCACGACAGAGGAGGTTCGAAATGCTGTGTCTGTTTTGAAAAACGGAAAAGCACCCGGACCGGATGGTATCTTTAATGAGCATATTAAGACAGCAGTTACGGTATTACTCCCAGCTTTTTCAGACCTAATGAACCTATGCTTACAATCAGGAGACATCCCATTGTCATGGAAAACTTCTACAATAAAGGTACTACACAAAGGAAAAGGAGATGTGTGTGACCCCAACTCCTACTGAGGGATTGCCCTAGAAAGCAATTTATTAAAGATACTTACAAAGCTCATGACGAACAGACTCACTGAAGAAATCGACGTTAAAATACCAGAAGAGCAATTTGGTTTTAGACGAGGGAGAAACACGCTTCAGGCAATTAGAAATCTCAAAGATGACATAGAGAATACCCTTAGAACACCTCAAGGAAAATTCCATGCAGTATTTATTGATTTCTCGAAAGCCTTCGACAATCTAAGCAGGACCATCATCTCCACGAAACTAAATTCGATTGGGAAAATTTTCAATTTTTGGTCCGTATTGACAATTGTAATTTGTTTATTCAAATTAGCAGGTTCCGCCTATCAATACCTTAATGCATTTACTTAAACCTAGGTGCAGTACATGTTTCGGACCATTATCGGTCCTTCATCAGCTGATTTAATGTCTTGTCACAGCAAAATACATAAAAAACATTGAGCATTGTCACAAAGATATGCATACACGTTAAAATATTACAATCATTCTTTAAAATTCAATAAAATATTCAAGCTTTAAAAGGATTAAAAAAAAATTTAAAAAACACTGCAAGTTCAATATTTCTGTTAAATGATGCTGATTTCTTGCTTAGCATCTTGTCAGTCACTTTAGTACTCCCGTTCTCTTCACATGTGAGCGGCGAAGTCGTACAAACTTGTTGGGCTAATATTGCCTTGTATAGGGAGCAAACAAATGGATGAAAAACTGTGCCAATTGCGCGGCTCGAAGCAGGTGAAAATACTAGTTAGATTGATCCAGGCAGCAAAGTAATCCTCTGTTAAACGAGAAAAGAAAAGGTATTTAGGCTTGTATTTAAGGAGAAACACAGCAAATGTGATAGTCTACGAGAAGCCGCTATTGAAAGTGAAAGTGACAACTCTTACCTCGTATGCGAGCAGTGTGGCATTTTATGTTTGATCTAGCCGGACCAATTTTATCATATTAATTGATAATTTATCTGATCAAACGGAAATAACATCATATTCCCATTCGGGAATGTTCATAACCTATTTGGATTGCCAAGGTAAGGTTTTTGTTTTATGAAAGGGAGCTTGACTTCCGTAGCACATTGGCATCACTCGTGACGTCAATACTACTTGTATTTTGTGTCTTGTGATGGCCTTCTCAGTATGTGCTAGCCATGCGTATTGGTGAGGTGTGTCTGTACCAACTGACGAGCCCAACGGCACACCGGGGCGAAACGCTGGCATTTTATGTTTGATCTAGCCGGACCAATTTTATCATATTAATTGATAACATAACTCTATGGCCTATACATATAACAGTCCAACATGGCGACCATCCAAAATATTTAGACGGTTCTCAATATCTAACTTGGGAATGTTTGGTTCCATTTTTGGTCCGTATTGACGTTGCAAATTACGATATGTATTATAAATACTTCAAATGTCCGTCAGATCAATACTTTATGATAAGTGAAACTTATTAGTGGAACATGTTTCGGATTATACTACGATCCTCCCTCAGCCACATTATATACTAAAAAATGGATATCATGCCACATAACATTGAATATAAGATCTTAGGCATAAAATACACGGTTGCATGCACTCACGTACATTATGCTGTTTAATTAGAACAAGTTAAAAACTTTTAAAAAACATAGTATAAAATTTTCCTTTAATGTTCGTGTGTTCATTATCACTGATGATAGCTGTTGTTAATGATTCCTGCTGCTTAATTTCCAAATCAGATGGTTCAATTATTAGACTCATTTGATGCTTCATTCCTTGTCGGTTACTATTGGAAAATTCCACTTGAAACTGCTTTCAGTGACTCCTGTTGCAAATCAAGTGGCTCAAAAAACGGAAATAATATTCCCAGTTGTGCAGCCTAGGGAATAAAAGAAAAAGACTAGTATGTTTACGAAATTATCTTACTGATTTTTTTTTTTAAGAATAAACGTCAACTTACTTTAAAATCAGATGAAAATTTGCTCATTGTTCTCCAGAACTGCTATGAAAAACCCTCTACGAAAAAAAAACGTCATAAACAAACAAAATTGGGAGGCGAGCATGGCGGCTTACCTGAGATGTGATGGAATGCAGGTACTGTGCTGGCTTGAGCCAGCTGATACATGCGGGGCGAGGTCAGGACAAGGCTGGGGCAGGGGGAGGGGAGGGAGACACTATCCGGTCTGTCGCTGTGGCCTTACTATAGGTCAACCTAAGTATCTTACAGAGGTTTTCTGCATTTGATATTCATGATGTAATCCGTCAATGTGTCATATAATATGTTATTCTCAAAATTAATTTCGTTCAGGTTGTGTAACGGATTAGATTTTTTGGACTTCGTCTATTTCTAACAGTATTGTAAGATTTCGAGATCTTCTTCGATTTTAGAAAAAATGTGCTTGCAATCTATCATGTGTTTATTAATAGCCGATTTTTTTAAATTCATTGCCGCATTAACATGTTCAAGGTATCTTATGTTAAAATATTGTCCTGTTTGACCGACGTAGTCAGCATTACATTCCTTTCATTTTATTTTGTAAATGCCCGATTTTTGAAATTTATCCTGTTTGTTGACTGATTTGGAGTTGAACAGATGTTTCATTGTATTGGTTGTCCTGTAGGCTATTTTGACATTGTGCTTCTTTAAGACATTACTGATATTGTGCGTTAACTGATTAGTGTAGGTAAACACTGCAAAGGAAGATTTATCCTTGGAGATGGGTTGTAATTTCGTGACGGGTTTATTTTTAATTTTGTTTATCAAATTATTGACAGATATTTTGTCAAATCCATTAGCTTTGGCAATCTGGTGAATCGTGGAGATCTCTTTTTTCAATTTGTGTTCAGAAAGGGGTACGTTTAAAGCCCAGGTTACGAAAGCGCTGAAGACGGCTCTCTTGAGCTTGCTGGGTGGTTAGAATCTTTTCTAATAGTGGAGTGCGTTTGGGATGGTTTTCTGTATATGTCATACTGAAGACGCTTGCTGGTTCTTGTGACAATTAAATCCAGAAAATTTATGGACAGGTTAATTTCAGACGTGATGGTGAATTTGATGTTGCTATCACTCTGATTAAGCTCTGTTGAAATATGCAGATATTATTGATTTTATTATCCACTATTAAAAATATATCGTCCACGTATCTTTTCCAAAACTTATTCCCTCTATTTGGTTGATGTTGTTGTTTTCCAAATGGTCTATATAAATGTTGGCTAAAACTCCGGAAAGTGGAGATATCATGGCCAATCCTTCTAATTGTTTGAATATTTTTTGATAAACTGAAATAATTATTTTCAGGGTTGATACGCGACCGGGAAAACCGGGAAAAGTCGGGGATTTTTGTCGCGGTCAGGGAAAACCTGGAAAACCGGGAAAAGTTAGGGAATTTTGTAAAAAAAGAGAGAGAGAGAGAGAGAAAGAAGAAAAAATAAAGAAAAAAAAAAGAATTATTATGGTTTGACAGTTAATTTTTGGTTGGTATACCAGGGTGTCTACCGGTAACGAAAGTAACGAAAAAGTAGCTAATTTTACAAACGGGTAACGAAAGTAACGAAAAGTAGCTAATTTTTATGTCTGGTTAGTTGGAGGAAACGAAAATTCGCTGAGGTCGGTTTAAATCATTTAAACCCGCACCTCTAGGATCACAGATTGTGATGAAGCGAGTTTCACGCAAGCGGCGCCGATTGCGAATGCTTCCCCGTGCACGACCTCAAGGAAATGCATACTGAGGATACATTCAGTCATACTGTATACATCGGTTCAACGTATATTTTCGGCATCAAGATGAGAGTTTAATTTTGTGTGAAATGTATTTCTGTATTCGGAAACCTGACTTTTTGCGAGACGTTTATTCGCGATAACTTCCAAAACTCAACAGAAACCTCTCATTTCTGATATTGACCTCTAAATTTGGATATCTCAAATTGACGTCCAGAAATAATGCGATATAATTTATTGTCGCGATCTTGCAAAATTATATAGTTTCGAAAAAAAAAATCGCAAATTTGCTCCGAAATACATAGACGGCGGTATATTTTAAAAATCTATCCGTCTTGTAAATTTGCGAAATCCAGTTTGGTTAGTTCGAAACTCCGTTATATGTCTGATTTCCCTTCGAACGTTGGTTCCGTTGTATATATAATCTAACCGGTTATCTCGAAAATTTGTATAATTTGAATTCCTCTTGTATTATTAGTGCAATCCTCTCTGAATAATTCGTAATATCCGATACATACTTCGAACGTTCATCCTCCAAAATCATATCCTCAATACGTCCGGCTGGCCGCACGACTTTCCTGCGGGAATCTCGTCAAACGGACCGAAATCAACGGCAGTTGCGTAAAAGTCATAAAACCCGTGCCCGGTCGCGAACTTCTGTCCACGAGGACTGCGGGAATCCTGTCAAAGGTGGTTGGGCACCCATCATGAAGCATACCAAACCCTACTCCCCACTTTCCCATTACCGTATACTGAAAAGTGTACGGGGCGCGAGAAGTGCATCAACCCACTTAGAAATAACAAACTACGTAGCATCGCGATACTCATTTCTTCTCGTGATCCACCGTGAACTTCCATCCACAGCATAGGGACAGCGGGAATCACGGCGCCGACCATACAACATGTCCGTAACTGCTCGTGAATTTTAACCATGCCCAACCTCGAGCTTGCCTCGGCCATTCTGCCAGGACAGTTAGACAGGCAGACAATCGTGGAACGGCCGGATGCGGAGCCGATTGCATAATATCACGTTCTCAGTGTCCAACCGCGAAGACAACGTGAATCTCGTAAAACGACCGGTAGCGGCAGCGATTGCGATACATCGAGATATTTCTCTGCATTCGATGAAGAGTACAACTGGATTCTTGTCAAACGGACAGCAAGAGGCGCCGATTGCGTAATAATACTATATTTTTCCGTGACCGACCTCAAGGACGATAGAAATCTTGTCGAACGACTAAAAGTGACACCGATTATGTAAATCGCGATTTTTCTCAGTGTTCGATCGAGAAAACTACAAATCGCGTCTAACGGCTGATACCAGCGCCGATCTTGTAACGTCTCGATATTTCTCCGTACTTGACTGCGAAGACATGATTCGGTGACGATCACGAACGTCGCATATATTTCGTGATCTTCCGCGGGGACAAAGGATATCTCCCCAAACGGCCAAGATCAGAGCAACTTCTTGGTAATCATAACTTCTTGTACACAAGCCGGCATATTAACTGAAAAAACTAATTTGATATTAATTATCTAATGTTAGAATAAAATGTATCAGTTGACAGTTTCTAGATACTTTTATTGTGATTGACTAAAAAGTAAGAATTGGTGATTGATTGCTTTCTTCAGTTATTTTTTTAAATTTGATGTTAGCAAATTAACATTTATTGTCAAAATAATGTGTTCCTGTTCTTATCATAATAAACGTTATTTATTACAGTAAGGAAATGTTTGGTTTTTGTTGTTATTTGTTTTTATACTTTTAAGAAACGCGTTAACTTATACAGAGAACTACATATAAGTCCGGTTTATATAATGAAACATTGCTCGGATATTTTTAATCACTATTGTTTTCATCTACTACAACATTTCTCCTCGCGTCTAAGAATAGCCTTTCACAAATAATAGTCTAAAATCAGTTTTTCTACCTTAATCTTAATCGATCATAAAGAAGAACGTTTTCTAAAGGTAAATGCACTTTTGCTAGGTTTGGAAAACCTAGGAAAAGCGAGGTAAATGTCGTCCCTGTGGTCAAAGAATTTTCTATACTTTGCTCTGGAAAATCGGAAAAAGTCAAGAAAATAAACGACTCTGCGGTCAGGGAATTTCTTAAATTTTGGTCTGGAAAACCTGGAAAAGTCAGGGAAATTTGAAATCCTGATAGCGTATCAACCCTGATTTTACAAAGCAAATTTTAGTAAATCCGTGAACTCTTTGATTTCGTCATGGGAAAGCCTACTATGGGTCTTTAAATTTAGGCGATATAGAAGGCTGAGTGGCAGGACTCTTATCAAGCATTCAGAAGGTAAGAAGTTGGGCATTATGAGACTTTTAAAGACATTTAGCACAGTTTGTGTTGAAATATTTTAAAGACTTCCCGGATCAAATGCAAAACTCTCCTATATTTCCCGCATTTTCCCCGGGTTACTAAAATTCCCTTGCGTTTCACGCATCGCTCTACACCCTAATTTATGTTCACATTCTTAGAAGCAAAAAATAGTATGATCTCCGAAACTTCGTCTTCGTTATAACAGGGTGTTACTAAAATTACTTCATCGTTGTAATGAGGGGTAATTAACATAGTAAATATAGGGAATCAGCCAGGACCATATACAATTATCACTGTAGTCGGCTTTATCGTATCGATAATCGTTGTATGGAGGTTTGACTGTATCTATTGTGACGGGAACCAGGGTTCTCTCACTAAATAAAAACATAGCTGGTAGCATGTGTCACTAATCACTGAATTTATTTAAGTTTACTGTAGAACTATTTTCACAATCCTCACAAAGCAGGCTGTCAAGTCCACAAACAGTCTTCACTCGGTGATGTATCTCCCTGCAGCTACGTTCGAATCCCACCTGTAGTCTTGAGTCTACCTACACACGCATGTTGAACTCCTCAGCACTGTTTGCTGGCACCCACACACTTGTCCATGATGTAGCAGTAACTCACTTAGTCGTACTATGTTTGCTACACTACACACAATGTCACTGCTGTTTACTGTTGTCAGTCACTAGTGACTCAACTGCAGTGAACTCTCAGTGAACTCAACTCCCCATGCCCTTGCGCGTCTTTTATACCTGCTAACAGGACTCGCATAGTTTCTGACCTACGCCAGACCTGTTACACGATTGCCTGTGTTCCGGAGGCTTGCTTGCGTCCAGCTGCTTCTAGAAATGTAACAGTCTAACAGCTAGGTGGGTTAATGGTCTTTGTGATTCACTGGGACTTTTGTTGCGACATACCCGAAGTGAACTAGGGAGTGCGTCTGGGAACTCTGTCCTCTAGTTGGGCAGCCCTGTCACAGTATCATTAATATCTTGAAGTTAGTTATGGAGTTATTATTAATGCTTTGAGTATTGGCCAAATAGGAAAGAGTTTTTTTAATTTGTTGGAATAATTATTGTTCTACGAAGTGATTTATATAAGATTGTTTTTTTGCAGTACTCGCATTTCAGAATTCCTGGCCAAGGAGGAACCTGAGGAAATAACCTTTGATCGATGTAATGCTTTTATGCGTAAGCTTATATACCAAACTGTTGAGAAGCGCTTTGATTCAAGTGTTGTTCATCTGGAAACTCGCACAGAGGAAAACCAGAACAGAGTTTTGGTTGTGACTCGCAATGGAGGAGAAGAAGCACGTAAGAAGAGAGAAGAGGAAAGAGATGAACAAGACAAGAAGGATTTGGAAGCAGCTGTCGGCATCACTCATATTATCAGACTCATTTCACAATCGGTGAGTAACAATTTAGAATCATCAAGCTTTTTATTGTCACGTTGAAATATGATCACAACATAAATCATAAATCATCCCAACCTCAAAATTTCAATGCACCATACATCATGTCCATATCATTAATATTTTCCACTTAGAGCTGTTTTTTTTTTTTTTTTTTTCAAGAGAGATATCTTTCAACATTAATCAAAAATTGTAATAGATCTGTTTTTTAGTCTTTTAGTGTAATTTTAACATTTTAGATAGTATTTTTTAAATGAAATTTTAGTGTAAGACTTGCCACTTCATTTGTATTAACTACTTTTTGCTGAAGGAGGTCTCAATGTGACCGAAACCGGTACACTATACTTAAGAATATAATTTATTGACTTACGGTATTAATTTTGTATTTTATTAACTATTTAGAATGATAATGTTATTTAGCTAGGAAACAAGAGTTATCTCTACTTAATATAAAACAAAGTCCCCGATTATTGGATGTTACGGGTAAACTCGAGAACTACTGGATGGATTTTGATGCGGTTTTCACCATTCTGTAAAGGATATCTCGAGGATGATTTCTGTAGAAAATAATTTATGATCAAAGGAAGCCGAGGCTGGGCAAACCGTTAAAAATATCTAAATACTATGAGTGTAAGTATTGTTCAGCATGAAAAGTTCTACAAAAAAAGTCCGGGAGAGCATATGTCTATCTTTTATACATCGCCCACTATAAGTGTTTTTACGTTTAAATTTCTTCCAACCGTGTCCATTCAACTACATAGGCGACAGTTTACGAGCTAGCTAAGGGCGAGTCTATCATCCCTGTTACAGCCTAGCTCGCGGGCGAACCTATTGTCCCAGATACAGCCAGCAGCAAACCGTTGAGTCGTGTTGAGTTAAGACTTCTGAGAAGGGTGGTTGTGTTTGGAGTTTCCCTGGAAGTGCAACTTGGATTTTCTTCATTTCGCCTGTGAAACACAGTCAAGTTAAGATTGGACGGAAGGGGGATTTGAGTTTCATTCACCTCGCCATTCCCTGGAAGTGCAACTCTCATTTCGCCTGTGAAATTTTCGTTCCGAAAAATTCAGTCAATTTAAGATTGGACGGAAGGGGGATTATATTATATTAAATTATACTGATTGGCGTATAATCTCTACTTAGTATAAAACAAAGTCCCCGATTCTTGGATGTCACGGGTAATCTCGAGAACCCCTGAATGGATTTTGATGCGGTTTTCACCATTCTTTAAAGGATATCTCGAGGAAGGTTTCTGTTGAAAATAAGTTATTTATGACCAAAAGAAGTCCAAGCACTAACGATTTCAGTGAAAAGGTCGAAAAAAGAACTGGCGTCCATGTGCTTTTTAAGCTTACGCTGGGCAAACTGTTAAATATATCTATATTCTATGAGTGTAAGAATTGTTCAGCATGAAAAGTTCTACAAAAAAGCCCGGAAGAGCATATCTCTATCTTCAATACTTCGCCTACTATAAGTCTTTTTACGTTTTCAATGCTTCCAACAATCTCCATTCAGTTACTGAGGCGACAGTTTACGAGCTAACTAGGGGCGAGTCGATCACCCCAGTTACAGCTTAGCTAGCGAACGAGCTTAGTGCCCCAGATACAGCCAGCAGCAAACTGCCGAGTCGTGTTGAGTTAAAAACTTTAGAGAAGAATGGTTGTGTGTGGAGTTTCCCTGCAAGTGCAACTCGACTTTTCTTCATTTCGCCTGTGAACTTTTAGTTCCGCAAAATTCACAGTCAAGTTAAGATTGGACGGAAGGGGGATTTGTGTTTCATGCACCTCGCCATTCTTAAATTACATCTGACAAGAATTTGTTGCATATGCATCTCCATGATAATATAATTAATAGTCCAGTCAGTGATTTTAACCCATCATGCCGAGACGTAAAACGGATGTCGGTCGTTGTTCATTGACATTGGGAAAAAAAAAAGCGCTTATCACGTAATGCATTCATAACTGTTCCCGGGCAAAGCCGGGTCGGGTTGCTAGTACGTATATAAATTATAAAAATGTATACAGTTTTGGCATGCGGATCTCTGAGTGAGGGGTTGGAATGTCTTAACCAAGAAAGTGATGTTTGGTCTGTTCATATTGTCACTATCAGAAGCCCTCTACAACTCCCTCCTCTCCTCTTGTGGGGCATGATGACACAGTTCTTAGCTGCTTGTCTCATCAAAGCAGACTGGTTTTGGTTCGTACCTCCTTTCACTTTCTTGCCTCTCCTTCCATTCTCATAACATGTTCAAACTACGAGGCACGTCCAGAAAGTAAGTTCCGTTTGGTAATAAAATTAAATTGTGTACAGATACAGAAAAATTATTTATTGAACAACATTCTACACCTCTTAAACTACTTTTCCACATAACTGCCGAACTTTTGCAGGCATTTGTTATAGCGTGGCACAAGTTTTTGGATACCTTCTTCATAGAAGTTTGCCGCCTGTGTCTTCAACCAGTTGGAAACATCTTCTTTCAGCTCGTCGTCATTGTTGAAGTGTTGACCGCCATGGAAAGACTTGAGATGTGTGAACAGATGAAAGTCGCTAGGAGCGAGGTCAGGGCCGTACGGAGGGTGGTCAAACACGTCCCAGCCAAATCCCTGTAGGAGTTTTTTTTGTCACATTTGCAGTGTGTGGTCGTGCGCCGTCATGAAGAAAAACAACACCTTTTGACAGCAACCCTCGGCGCTTATTCTGTATTGCGCGGCGCAATTTCCTAAGTGTCTCGCAGTAAGCATCTGCGTTGATTGTTTGACCACGCGGTAAGAAATCAATGAGTAAGATGCCTTTCCAGTCCCAGAACACTGTGCACATCATTTTCCGAGGTGTCAAGATTTGTTTCGGCTTAACCTTTGCTGGGGATGAAGTGTGCCTTCATTCCATTGATTGCCGCTTACTTTCAGGGGTGTCGTAAGACACCCAAGTTTCATCTCCTGTGACTATCTGTGTCAGAAATTCCTCGCCGCCTTCATTGTAATGGGTCAAAAACTGAAGTGCACTACCCATCCGTTTTGTTTTGTGTTGCTCCGTAAGAATCTTTGGTACCCAACGTCGGCAAAGTTTACGAAAGTTCAGTTTTTTGGTAACAATTTCATGAATTAGTGATCGTGAGATTTGGGGAAATTCCAGAGCGAGAGCACTAATTGTATACCTGAGGTTTTCCCGGATCTTGTCATCAATCGCGTGAACCAGTTCTTCTGTAACCAAAGATGGATGCCCACTTCGTTCTTCATCGTGCACTTCACTACGTCCTTCATTGAACTGTCGGACCCATCTTCTCACCATTTAATCACTCATCGCATTTTGTCCATACACTTCGCAAATTTGCCGATAAATTTCAATTGGTTTCACTTTCCTAGCATTCAGAAAACTAATCACAGATCTGATTTCACATGCGGCGGGATTTTCAATCAACACCGACATTGTACGAGTAAACATGCACAACAACGCGTACGTGGCTGACAGCTCTCTCCAAATGGCACACGTTTCTTCTCCTTGATACAGAACGTCTACCGCGCATATGCGGAACTGCGCTGCAGCGGAACGTACAACTAGTTGAAGACACAGGCGGCACACGTCTATAAAGAAGGTATACAAAAACTCGTGCCACCCTACGACAAATGCCTGCAACATTTCGGCAGTTATGTGGAAAAATAGTTTAAGGGTTGTAGAATTTTGTGCAATAAATGATGTTTCTGTATCTGCACACAATTTAATGTTATTACCAAACGGAACTTACTTTCTGGACGTACTTTGTATTTCACCCTTCAATTTTTTCACAGAAAGGTTCTTCTTTTTCAGCCTGCATTCTTACTACAGTAGAACCTCGATGCATCGTTCCCGGAACTGTCGTTTTCCCGTATGTATCGTTCAATTTATTTAGTCCCGAAATTTTTCCATATAAACTAATGTTAAATTTCCCCGCATCTATCGTTCCTCCAACTATCGTTTTTTCGCATGGATCTTCAAAAAATCACCAGTCCTTGGCCAAAATTTTCCCGCATTGATCATTTATGAGAAAATATATGCGAACTTTCTTTTGAATTTGGAGCGGCATAGAATAGCGGCAATCTGTTACGCGAGAATGTACGAGGTACGAACGATTAGGAGTTCCTAGGCTTGGGCAAGGTTCAAGTAGGCTGCACTTCAGTGTATTGCAGCTGAAATGCAGTCAATCGGTGCTGAGGAACTTCAGAACGTAAATTACAATTTCATAAAGAGGTGCCGGGGATGTGTAGCAGTGAATGGCGAACATTTTCAGCACCAGCTGTGAACTATAGGCTACTCAATGACTCAGTGCTGCGCGAGCTACGCATTACAGCAAAGTGCCGGCGGGAGACAGGCTCGCAACGCGGGCGGGCGGGCTAGCGAGGGTCCCCGTTAAGAAGTGAAAAACAAGAAATAATAATACGATTGTTTAACTATAATCGGCAATATATAACAAAACAACTACAAGAGAAATGCACCCAGACACAACAAAACAAAGAAAATTGAGTCACTTTACGAAGTAGTCTGTTATCTTGACTTGTTTTTTTGTTGGCCGTGGCCATGGCGTGAACAGTATTTTCAAACCGATATAATTCGGCCATTATTTCCTGAGGCGCGTCACAAAATGTTTGATAGTCCTTAGAGCATTGACAGTATCATTAAAATCCACTGTATTATGCTGGGGCTCTTCGTCATCGTCATTAATAAAATACCGTAGTGTAGGCCTAAATTAATTTATGGGTTCTCATTTGTCTGAAGACGCAAGATTATTATAACACAGAATCAATCGCGTATTTTTAATGGTTTGACGAGAAGTCCTAAAAAAACCACGAATAAAAATGATAAAAGCGGAAATAATGAAATGTTTAATATATCGGTGATTGTAAAACACTCCCGCTTTCTTTCGCTCATCTTAACATCTTCAGCTTCAGATGCTGTCTGTGTTCTATGGCTGCTTCCTGTTATTTTGAGAGGTCAACAACACCTTGGCTAACACAAATAGCGCTCGCTTATTACGCAAGCTGTTCTTCCTTGTTGCGACACCGACAAGCGAGTGTCGCCGTGACCACCGGTGCCGCTCAAGGCCATCGTAACACAAATAATAGCAATTATGCACTAAAAGGGGGAAAGGTTCCGCCTGATCAATACAACGTTGTATTGATCAGGCGGAACCTTTCCCCCTTTTAGTGCATAATTGTTCAATCAATACGGAACCATGACAAATACGAATATAATCAAATAATAGCATGCGGTGCATCCTTCCGAGCGGAAGTACAGGCTGTACCAAAAGTTCGCATTCAACCATACGTACTTTCTCAGAACACGCAACGTATAAATGACGATTTATATTGCAAGGAACTTAAAATATGATCGTATAAGCGTGAAAAAGTATATCGGAAATAAATTAATATGGAAAGTACAGGGATTTTGCAGGGACCAGGAAAAAAAATATTTTTTTACTAAATTTTTTAATGTTGCCTGCATTTATCGTTTTCCCGCATCCATCGTCATTTTCCCCCTCCCCCTTGAAAAACGATGCATCGAGGTTCTACTGTATTTCATTTCCTTAATCTCTTTTCATCTTTCTTATCATAACCTTGCATACTTGTAGTTGTTAAATAAATATGGTACTTCTTTTTAGGGGGCTTAACACTGTATTTTTTCACAGCAGTAATAGCCACACTTTATTAAGATTTTGTGACTCCTTGGAGGGTTGGTGTTGGAGGGCCGCATGCATTCTTGGTTGACATTGTGGACTTGGATAGTGTTTTGTTGAGCTATTTTGTTTTGTAGATTTAAGTCTTATTGGATCTGACAATGCTCACTTGACAAGAGAAATGTCTCCCTCTTCTTGTAATATGTGCAAATAATTTTTAACTATGGTTATTATTAATTAATTATTCATATTGTAGCTTTCAGTTGGTCAAAACGAAAATAAATAATTTTTAATCACATGCTTTTTTTTTAACGTATCACATTTCACGATAATTGGGATTGTACTCATGTTGACCGATTAAAAAGTTACATTATCAATTAATCTAATTGGGCACAAATACATGTTGACTGGCTGAAACCACATGTTTGTTTGTGAAATATGCAAAAATTTATTTTATTTTATGCCTCAGCTCCTGACTAACTCATGTTGACCTCGCGGTCTCATAATGGCAGCAAACAGTTCTTCCAGTATTGTGATAATTATCAACTTCAGTTCGTTGTTAAGTGTCTTCACCTTTTTGTCATGGGTTGTTTTAATATTTCAGGGAAAGCTAATAGTGGGGCACAACATGTTGCTTGACCTGTGCCATATTGTGCATCAATTCTGCACACCATTACCTGAGTCATACCTGGAATTCAAAGATCTTGTAGCTTTTTTGTTTCCAAGGTAAGCCATGGTTTTAATTTTCTTTACTTTTGTATTGAGAGTGTAAAATGTGCCAAGTACACCTATATTGTTAACATTGATTTATTTATCATTTACTCCCTCTGGATGTTGTGGTGTACCTTTGGCTGTGATTTTAATATGGCTTCAAAATTTTGAATGCAAAATGTGATATTTTGTCTTTTAAGCCACAATGCTGTTCCTTTCCATTCTCTTCTTTGTGGCTGCTCACCCTAGCCTACATTGTATTTAAAGTTTAGTTCCCTTTGACTGTGCAGAGGAAACTGAACATTAAATGACCTGCCAAAAAACAAATTGGTATCTCTCTCTTCTTTGTTTAGCTTTAGGTTGAATATAAATTCAGAGCTTATAGTCTGCATCAACCTTAAACAAGTTGTGTTAAATAAGGGTTGAATTTAACGTTGTACTCATGTTTCAAAGTCAACATGTTTGCAGACACTGAAACAAACCTAGGTATAATGTAACTTAAAAGTTGGCAGCAGTAGGCAATTTTCAAATTAGTAGCCACATAAGAAATAATATAACCTACATTTGGGGTACCATTACTTCCGAATTGATTACGCTAGAGCTACCTAGAGGTCAGAAGTGAAATCACTCGAATTAGCCAATTACATATCAATATCAATATAGCAACATTGCGAACGAAACTCGATTATAGTGCCGCCATCGTTACTTCCGACTTGACAGTTAACCGGCTGGTGATACGGTGTTGCCAGTCCACTTACGCGAATCAGCTGACGTACATGATTATAGCCATAAAGTTAACAAAACACTTGTAATGTGAACAGACATTTTTACACACATCATACTCGTGAATAAGTACATACAGGGTGGCGCACGAAATGTCATAAACTGGAAATTGTTTATAGAATATTTAGTATACAACATATTTAATAAAGAATGCCGTTACAACATTCACTGAAATGTGCATGATTTGTCAGTATGCAGGACATGTTCAATATGCCCACCTTCTCGGCGTACAGCGGCTTCGAGACGAACCTGCATGTTTGTAACCACTTTACGACACAATGTCCTCACTCGATCCTCGGAAGAAAGTCACAATGGCCACTTGCAATTGCAGTACATTTTCTAGTTTCTGGCGGTAGATTGTCTCCTTCAAATATCCCCACAGGAAGAAGTCGCAGGGATTAATATCGAGGGTATGTGGTGGCCAGATTGAGCCGCTCTGAAATCATTCGGGATATCGATGGGACATCACCCGGAGCCAGAAATGTTCATGCAGGGAGTCCAGAACAACATTTGCTGCGTGCGGACGAGCTCCATCTTGCATGAACCACTGTGTCTCTATTGGTAGTCGTGTTGCAAAGAGTAGTGGAAGGAAACCGTTTTGCAACATGTCCATGTAACGCGCACTGTTGACTGTGTCATTGATAAAGATTGGCCGAATAATTCCATGACTGGAAATTGCAGCCCACACACACATACTTTCACACCATGACTTTCAACCTCGTGCACAATAGCAGGCCGTTCTTTCGCCCAAAACCGGACATTCTGTTTGTTCACAGCACCGTTGAGATAAACGTATGCCTCATCACTGAACCATGTGTTGTGCAGTACGAGGTCACCTTCTGCAGTAGCCCATGCAGCAAACTGTACTCACCGTTGCTTGTCAAGCGCCGTTAATTTATGACCTGTTGTCATTTTGTATGGGAATTGGTCAAGCTCAGACTGCAGTATTCTCTGCATTGACTCACAAGAGATGCCCAGCGGAAAACAGGTGGATTTGGAGGGTCTCCGAGTCACAGCCGCTCCCACAGCAGCAATATTATCCGGTGAGAGGACTGGCTTGAGACGGGTTCATTATCTCTCCAGTATATTGCCTTCTGTTTTAAATTGACTGGTCAGTCTATACACCTTCTGCCGGCAGGGAACCCACCGGGTACGGAAATAAACATGAAACCTTTCCGAGTACGAGTTACACTCTTTGTGTCCGCATAAAACAACACTATTTTCACCTTCTGTTCGCGCGTCAACCTCCCTTTGTCCGCCATGCTCTATAACTGAAAGCCGGTACTTATGCGCGACATGTGCTGCTGTCAGTCGAATCACACATGAAATAAGGTTTCTGTTCAAGAAAGGACATGGTTGTGAGCCCAGATTTACACATTTTATAAACCATTTTCAATGTATGACATTTCGTGCGCCACCCTGTAGTAGCATAAATTACACACAAACTGCGGTTAATAGAATATTTCTGATAATTAAGCAGAAAAATTGTAACAAATAAATTACTCACCATTACCGCCTCGCGTGCAGAATCGAAGAAGTTCAGAGTTCGAGAAAATGTATTATAAAAACTCTAAACCACTCATTTCGGAGTCATGTCCTCACGTAAAGGAATGTTGTGGCTCGTCAGCCACTCAATGAGCACATTCTTTCTTGCTGCCATTGTTGGAGCTTTGTTGTGAATGACACTATAATACGGAGCATTGTCCATAACAATTGTGCTCTACTCAGGCAAGTTGTTCAGCAATATTTCTTCAAACCATTTCCTTTTGGCGCTTGTCTTCCTCGTGCTAGACCCCGGCATGACACTATCACACGCACGGCAGAAATAACACAGACCTAAAGCTAACCTACAACTACACGTAATTATACTACACTATGTCAAACGACTAACAAATACTAAGCTATTAAATAACAGCAGACTAGAATAATATCAAAAAGAAAAATATACGAGAAGTACGAGAATACACGAAGACCGCCAATGAAACTAACCGAGCACAATGCAAACCGCTGACAACAACATGTGTGAACCGCAGATGTTAGCTGGCAACATCGTCAGCGAAACTCGATTTGTCTCGATATTGAGCCCATATTCGCTCATGCTGGTGATGATTTTTATGTGAACTATGAATTTTTTAATATCTGAGAGATGTAGAACGTGTCCAGGAAGCATGCTCTAGCTTCAGACGCACTTTTGACTTTACTCAGATGCTCGAAATATTTTTCCTGTAAGATTAAAGATTGTATCTTTAATGTGCAAACTAGCACGTATCATCTACAGTCATTCTGCATAATTTGCCACGATGCGTTGGCCTAATAATTATTTAATTATTATTTGAGACAAAGGTATAACCTCAAAGAGATGCGAACCGGATGTAAGTAGTCGCTACACGACTCAGGAAGTATCGACACCGGAACGCCAGATTCCGAGAAGAAGCATACCCTCTTGTGCGTTGTTAACGCATAGACGTGTTTGTCTAATGGTCTGGTAGACCAGGGTATTGAAGGACCAAGGTGTCCCTTATATGTGAATATCGGAGTACAAGTATATTTTGGCACCGTGTGTGCTTGTGCATTATTAAGTTGCCTGTAGTAGCAACGAGTGTATAATATTTCCTAGTGAAATTGTGAAAATCAACATTTTTGCGACCAAGCACATGGTCATTTTTCATGCCACATGGCAGACATGTATTTTTCAACGAAGTTCCAAAACATGGAAAATATCAGTGCTATACAGTGAATTGTACCATTAAAACGTCAGTACTATCAATTATATTCGAGCCGTGCAAAGACCGAAACTTCTATTATCAAGATTACTATGATAATTGGCGATTACGATTTTTCATAAAAGTTATAGGATCTGTGTTGCTAGATACATAATGTATCATAACTTCAGTGAGCAGACACATGGTCATTTTTCTACAAGTCTGCACAGAAAAAAACTACTTTAAAATCAGTGATTAAACTCCAATTTTTGCCAACCTACACGATGCTGATACTGCACAACGTGATGAGAATCTTTTCCCGCTTGACCATGCTGTTCATCATGCCATAAGCCATCCTGATGAGGGGGACATCGAACATCCAGCAGCATTATGAGATGGAAGAAGAGGAGAGAATGTCTATGCTCATACCAAGGAACGGAGGACTTTGCCGAAGCCTATAGGGAAGGATCTACCCCTCAGATTTTCCTTGATGGACGAGGTGAGCTACGTTGGGCCGTGAGTCATGCATTAATTCTCTTGTAAAGGTTATCGGTCATGGTGGAGTAGTTCCAGCAATCGTACTTGATAACAGTCATGTAGGTAGGTTTTTCATCTTTGTAGACACCACTTTGGTGATTTTCCAACTTCATGAGCTTGCTCACTGTTTGGATGCTAAAGTTCATGGTTAGTCACCCATGGTGTGTTCGCACGCTGGTGCAATATTGTAAAACATGTCATTTCCAACTCATGGAAACCAGAAAGTGTCTTTAAATGAGGAGCAATAATCTTCTTTGATCAGCTCATGCTGAATTTCATGTAATATTTTTGAGCTCCCTTTTGTAAATTACTAGCACACCACTGGCGTGCGTATCGTTTGGATGAGAAGGTTTACTCATCCCACCTTTGTGATTATTGTAAATATTTTTTTAAGTGGTTTGAAAGCCACAAGATTCGAGCTGAATCTAATATCTGTGTAATGAGTGCAGCAAGTTGGAGCTCATTCTGATCCCTATTGCACAATAATATCCTATTACAGTAGAACCCCTATTTAACATTTTTCGAGGGTCTGGTATTTTTTAACCTTAAATGGGGGTTTACCTTAAATCGAGGTTTCGATAAAAAACAAATCTTTTCCAGACCTCTTTGACTTTGACTATTGACTTGAATTGCACCAACACACATAATTAACACAATAACAACAATAAAACAAGGAGATACCTACCCTACACACTATACAGTAATTACAACTTTTTCTGTAGCACTAATACAGTAGTCAAAAATCGTAGTTTCCCAGCACATTACAAAATTAAAACGTCCACAAAATACTTACACGATTACAGTAATATAATATATAGAGAGTTACTTTTCCTATATACAACACACATTTACACAACTTTCACAGTGTCACATTTTTTGAAATACAGTAATCAAACATGGTAGTCTGCTTTTTAGCACTTTTGGATTTTAGGTTCAGAATGTCCATCTCCAATTGATTTACCGTATTTCCTCGCATAATCGTTGCCACCGCGTAATCGTCGCACCCCACTTTTCAAACACTAAAATAGGTTTATAAAATTTCATCGCATAATCGTCGCATAGCATGTTCGTATTTGTGCGCCAGTCAGTTGCACACGCTGCCGCGACTTTATAACCTGGCGCGACTTTGTCAGACGAAAAATATCTCGTCTTTATGCTTGCGGGCAATGAACTGTGACGCGAGCGGCTAGCTTCGTCACTTAGCACATTCCGCGAGCGTATAATCTGGCGTGATCTTGTTAGGAGAAAATAATCTTGTCTTTATGCCTGCCAGCTATGAACCGCGATGCGTACGGCCAGGGCACATTCCGCGAGCGTATAGGCCTAATCTGGCGTGGTCTTGTCAGGAGAAAGTAACCTCATCTTTAAGCCTGCCGGCTATGAAGAAAGAACCCTGTCTCTGACTGCGGGCTATAACTCTCGCCACTCACGCTACCCGAATGACTGGCCCGTGCAGCAAATAATGATAAAGTATATTCTTTGAAATTAAATATTCTTCGCATAATCGTCGCACCCTGCATTTTTCCACGAAATTTTGGCAAAAAAAGTGCGACGATTATGCGAGGAAATACGGTACTCTGTCTATAACAGAGTTGTCCACTTTGAATGCTGTGACATATCTCCGAACAATGTCTATGCTGGCAACAGCTTCACTGAATGATGGCGGTTGTATTTCTTCATCCCTAACATCATCGTCTTCGTCGATACCATCATCATTCTGCTTGACTTCATCTTCGCAGATTTCCTCAACATCCCGGATGCATGTAGTGATGGCATCATCATCACATGCCACAAATTCATCAAAAGTGATGGGCAAATTGTCAGATACCTGCACCCAATCATGCATGTCCACTCCTGCTTCATCACCGTCTTTGTCGTGAGTGCTCATTTCATTAAATCCAGCATTATGAAAGCAATTTGAGATGGTTTCCTTAGTTACCATTTTCCAAGCTCCTGTGAGCATATGCATTGCTTGCAGGATGTTCAATTTAAGCACTTCATTCCTATCAATAAAGGCCAGTGCCTTAAGGACAAGAGCTTTCCGATACTTGCTTTTCAGGCTATGAATAATCCCTAGATCCAAGGGCTGGAGTCTGCTAGTGCAATTTGCAGGGAAGAAATGCACTTTCATATTCCGCAGGAATCCTAAGTCCTTTGGATGAGCAGGACACTTGTCCATAAAGAGAACAACCTTCCTGTCTTTAGCACCCATTCGTGCATCAAAAGCTTGCAAGAACTTTTTGAACAATTCTGCAGTCATCCAAGCACTTTTGTTGCTATAATACTTACATGGCAGCGTAGAATTGTTCTTAAAGCAACGTGGTTTCTGGAACTTTCCAATTACTAAGGGTTCTAGCTTGTCGCTGCCATCTGCATTGCTGCATAAGAGAACAGTAATACTCTGCTTGCTCATTCTTCCTCCATGGCATGCTTCTCCTTTAACACTTAAGGTTTTAGAGGGCATGAGTTGGTAAAACAGGCCAGTTTCATCCACATTGTATACATCCCGAGATTCGAAACCTTCCAAGAGGGCTGGCAGCACCTCTTCTTTCCAGTGTTCAACACTTTCATCACTAACTGCAGCACTCTCTCCACATACTGCCCTGCAAGTTATCCCATAGCGTTTTTTGAACCTATCCAGCCAACCATTTGAAGCTTTGAATTCTGTAAGCCCAAGTTTCCCTGATATTGTAGATGCTTTCATTTTTATCAATGCCCCGTCGATTGGTAAGTTTCCAGCACGTGCTCCATTGAACCACTCCATTAGCTTCGATTCCATTTCTTCGTACGGCGACTTTTTAACATTTTTTCTTTTCTTTGCTTTTGAGCCGCACTGTGTTTCTTGATCCAGAATCTTCTCCTTATTCTTCAATATGCCTGACAATGAAGACTGTGCAAGTCCAGGCGTCGAGCCATTTCACTAACGGGCGCATTTGCGTTTCTCTCCACTTCCCGAATCAAGTTCACTTTCTCCGCGACAGATAGAGTTTTCTTTTAGCTGCCATAGACAAGTTCACTAAAACAATGAATGTGAGTGAGCAAACTGATATACAGCTGGATTATCCACACGAACTGGTGCAAACGTGCGTAAACTGGCGATATACTGTAATGCCGCTACGAACGTACAGACTCGCGTAAGCATTAGATGCGGCGCCGCGCCGGCGGGACTGTTAGCACGCTGTATATCGTGTCTTTGGCCGCAGTCAGCTGAGATCGTGATCGCTCGTGCATGTCGCGAGGAATCGATATGGAAGATGATCGATCGTATCCAATATAAATACTGTAGTTCCTTTTCTGCCTTGAATCATCCTTAATGAGCATATGACGTCTTTTTCATAGGTTCTTAATGTCGCATAACCATAACACACGAACTGATGCAAACTTGCGTAAATTGACGATATACTGTAATGTCGCTACGAATGTACAGACTCGAGTAAGCATTCGATGTGGCGCCGCGCCGGCGGGACTGTTAGCACGCTGTACATCGTGTCTTCGGCCGCGGTCGGCAGAGATCTTGATCGCTCGTGCATGTAGCGTGGAATCGATCTGGAAGAAGATCGATCATATCCAATATAAATACTGGAGTTCCTTTTCTGCCTTGAATCATCCTTAACGAGCTTATGACGTCTTTTTCATAGGTTCTTAATGTCGCATAACCATAACACTCGAACTGATGCAAACTTGCGTAAACTGACGCTATACTGTAATGCCGCTACGAACGTACAAACTCGGACAGACCTCGCGCAAGCATGCGATGCGGCGCCGGCGTGACTGTTAGCATGCTTTAGGCCTACATTGTGTCTTCAGCCGCGGTCGGGTAAGATCGAGCTCGCTCGTACATATAGCGAGGAATCGATATGGAAGATGATCGATCGTATCCAATATAAATGCTGGAGTTCCTTTTCTGCCTTGAATCATCCTTAACGAACTTATAACATCTTTTTCTTAGGTTCTTAATGTCGCATAACCATAATGAATCGAAATAAATACTCGCGAATTTTAACATTTCCTAACGCTAAATGCAGGTTTTGGCGTAACGCGAATTACGTTAAATCGAATATAAAATTGCATTGCACTTATGGAATAATTTTCGGGACTTGAAATTTCTTCCGTTAAATGCGGGTTTACGCTAAATCGAGGTTATACTGTATTTAGAATTAACATCTGGAGGATAAGGTGTTGTAACACATTTATAGTCTTTTTCCGTGCCTTGTGTGCACAAGATTGTATAAATTTAATCCACAGTGGTGTGGAACATCTTTTCAAAGAGTTTCAGATGGGAGAAATATCTTTGTTTTTATCTTCTTTGCTTTTGACAAAGCTGTTACATCTTTGTACATAATTTTGGAAAGTCGACCGCATCACATTATAATCAATTCTATTGCAACATTACTCAAGTGTGTATTAGGGTCACTAGTGAACAGTGATTTTGTGAACCCTACGTGCATTGAAACAGTTTAAAGACTTTGTCTGAGAGCAATTTACTCATATGCAGTGAGGGACGCTAGAACTGTGCCGAAGCACATGACTGGTGTTTCCAAGGCCAGGCATCCCGTTGCAATATTACCCATTAAACCAGCATCCAGTGAGACTTCGACTCTTATAATTACACACTTCCTACACATATTTTTGTAAGGGATTTTCTGATCGAGCCAAGCTTGTGAATGCTCGATGGTTAAGTAGGTCAAGTAACAGCAGTTACTAATTGCATTGATACAGGGTGACTCAGAAGTCACGAACTAATATTATATTTTCGCACATGTTGTAAGCGAATGAAGGTCTCATGATGTTATACAATCAGAGTTTTCATTGGATGAACCAGACATTTATAATTAGGCTATTTTCTCACTTTATGTGAATTATGTCCGTGTGTTGATACGAGGGGTACTATACTCTGTTTGTGATGGCCGGCATATCTTATTTTTATACTAGACTGACCGAGGTTTTTCTATTATGCTCAGGAAGCCACGTAGATTACTTTTCATTGGTAATGGAGCTTTTTTATAGCCCGTAGTGTTATAGTGACGTTGCATGTCACGTGTTTACTTTGGTGTGAGTACCGTTCAGGTAGCTCACCTGTTAGAAGCCTTGTGTCATATGGTCATTCGCCATCAGGGTGTCGACCTGTAACGAAAGTAACAAATTTTACAAACGGGTAACAAGATTAACGAAAAAGTAACGAATTTTACAAACTGGTAACGAAACTTTTCTGAAGGTGGGTTGAATCATTTAAACTCGCGCCGTTAGGCTCCGAGATTGCGATGGAGTGAGTTTCACGCAAGCGGCGCCGATTTCATAAGCTATATTTCCCCGTGCCTCAGCTCAAGGAAATGCATACTGAGGATATCTTGTGTGGTATACATTAATTCAACGTATATTTTTGGCATCAAGAAGACTCTAGTTTTGTGTGAAATATTTTTCTGTGTTATTAGGACTTTTCGCGAGACGTTTATTCGCAAAAACTTCCGAAACTAAACAGAAACATCTCATTTCTGTTATTGACCTCTAAATTTGGAGACTATATCAAACTGAAGTCCAGAAATAACGCGACATAATTTAATGTTGCAATCTTGCGAAATTTTACCGTTTCGAAACAAAAATTACGAAATAGCTTCGAAATACATAATAACTTACCGGTATTTTAAAAATCTGTCTCGTAAATTTGCGACATCCGGTATCGTTAATTCGAAATTCAGTTATATGTCGATATTTCCTACGAACTTTGGTTCCATCGGATATATTTTCTAACTGGTTATTTCGATAACTTGTATAATTCGTGATTCGCATTCGAAAGAAATAGTGCCCTCTTGTCGTATTATTCGTGCAATCCTCCCAGAATAATTCGTAATATTTGATAAGGTACCTACTTCGAACGTTCATCCTCAAAAATTACATCCTCAAGACGACCGGCTGACCGCACGACACGCCTGCGCAAATCTGTTCAAAAGCACCGAGATGGTCGTCAGTTGCGTAAAATGATAAAAGCCGTCCCCTATCGTGAACTTGTGACCATGTGGACTGCGGGAATCCTGTCAAAGGTGATTGGGCACCCATCACGAAACATTTTGAAACCTACTCGCCACTTTTCCCATGACCGTATACTTAAAAGCGTACGGGGAGCGAGAAGTGCATTAACACACTTAGAAATGACTGCCTACGTAGCATCGCGATACTAATTTTTCGTAGTGGTCCACCCTGAACTGATTAACTCCCAACCACAGCATAGGGACAGCGGGAATCAAGATACCCATAACTACTCGTGAATTTTAACCATGCCCATCCTTGAGCTTGCCTCCACCATTCTAGTTAGTTAGTTATTGTTGTTTTAAGGGGTGGAACTACGAGGTCATCTGCCCCTCTCCACCATTCTGTCAGGGCAGATAGACAGGCAGGCAATCGTTGAATGGCCGGGTGCAGCGCCGATTGCGGGGACAACGTGAATTTCCTAAAACGGCCGAGAGTGGCAGCGATTGTGATACATCGCGATATTTCTCCGCATTCAATGACAAGCACAACTGGATTCTTGTGAAACGGACAGCAAGTGGCGCCGATTGCGTAATAATGCTATATTTTCTCATGCCCGACCTCAAGGACATTGGAAATCTAGTCGAATGACTAGAGGCGACACCGTTTATCTAAATCGCGATTTTTCTCTGTGTTCCATCGTGAAAACTACGGGAATCTCGTCAAACGGCTGAGACCAGCGCCGATCGTGTAACATCTCGATATTTCTCCGTACATTTCTTCGTGATCTACCGCGGGGCACAAGACGCCATATTAGCTGAAACAACTAATTTGATAATAAATATCTAGTTTTTTTTTCTAAAAAAAAATAAAAAAAATATATATATATATATATTTACAGCTTTAAACACAGTTCATGTTGTTTTTATTCACCCCGTAATGAGCTCCTATGCTTGCAGACCGCAGACGTATCTTGAATTCAAAGGTAACTAAAATTAATTATAGGTAACTGAAAGGTAGCTAAAAAGTAACTTATTTTTACTTCATCCTGACAGTAGACACCCTGGTCATAAATAATGAACTCTTAAACCGACGATTGTAATAATCATTTCCTAAATCATGAAAACTCATTCTTATAAATCTACGACGTTAAGATGCTCCTTAAATAATAACCGCTTGTTAAATCGTGATCTGATTGGCTACAGCTGACCGATGCATTGTGCTTGTAAGTTATTTTCCTGAAGGAATTGTTTAGAAGCTTACACTTTTTGACGGACAGAGGCCACTTGCAACCAGTAGTTTGTAACTCGGAGGCCGCAGTGACCTCGTGGTGAGACACTGTTTTACAGTGCATTTATTTGTTTCATTCTTACACATTTAAATGACGAATGATAGCAAAGAGTTATCCATTCTGTTGTAGGCAGGGGAATAAGATTGCTTTTGATTGTTGTATTTATTATGTGTGTAAACCCATTGTACCCTACTTTAGCTTCTATTGTACAGCTATTGTTCTAATGTACTTTTAGTGTACAATAAAGGCTTCTCACAGAGCAGTGACCTCAAGAAGCACAGTGTTGTTCACACTGGAGTGAAGGAATACACTTGTAGCACTTGTGAGAAGTCATTTGCACGGCGAACAGAGCTCATGGCACATTTTGTCTTTCACTCAGGGGAGAGACCGCAGGTTTGTTTGTTGTGCCCAAGGCGATTCATCTCGCGCTCTAATTTGAGGAAACATCATGGTGTTCACTTGGGGAAGAAATAACCTTACTGCATCACCGGTTACAAGGAATTCAAAAGATTCGACTATCTTGCAAAACACTAATTCGTTCCGGGACTACATGTGCACAACTTAGTGAATGATTTGTGGGATGTTAAAGAAAGTGTGTAGGTATCTGCATCCAAACTAGATGACAAAACTACACCAGTAATATTTTGTATTGCATAAAATAAAAATAAAAAAAAGGAACCTATTAGAAACGGTTCAATATAGATTTTACTGAAGTGTGAAGACTTGGCATTTTCTGTCATTGTTCAAGTGCTTAGACAGGGTAAGCTGTGTGTTTAGTGGCAATGGGAAGCTCCAGATATTGGTTGATTGCTATATGATTTTTGTAATACTAATGGCTATTTGAGGCCTTGATATCGCCAGACTCAATGAAAGAATATGTTTCTATATAACAGATTGTTGTAGCAAATGTTATACCAGCACAATATAATTTACTTAATCTTTAACCTTTTCCCGCCCACATTTTCAGGTTGCCTATCCCCAGGTTTTACCCTATTATTTCGAAAGAAATGAACTTAAGTACATTGTTTCAGAAAAAGTATAATATAATGAAAACGACTGACCATAATGTATTGAAATTTTCAACAATATTAGAAAACATACCACACATCCATATCTCCCTTCTTGGAGTCCTAAGGTTCTTGGTTCAAACCAGTATCTTGGTGATACTGGAGAAATCGCCAGACGACATGTAAACATAACCTATAACTCTCACATTGTAGAGAATACTTTCATTATATTATACAACATTTCCCAAAGTGAGAACACCTAACAAACATTGTATATTCATATCACGATACGTACTTTAGAGTTTTATTTATAATTGTCAAATACTAGAAATGAGGGCTGGCGCGATATAAACCAATACCGGTATAAGCATAAACTTATTACTCTATTTTTTTTAAGAATCAATACTAACGATTGGAATATTCCTTTTATTAGTATAACCAAATGAAACTACGAAATAATTTCTCCAAAAACTCATTCGGAGTAAAAACGAAATGTTTGTGTTACCTGAAATGCCGGGACATCGCCGTTAGGTCCAATTTCTTGGTCTCCGTTTTCACTTACATTATCATTGAAATTATCATCATTCTTCAATGACTAAAAACTCACTTTCACCACTACTAAATGATTCTGCGTCACTTTCATCGCCTATATTGAGCTCGGTTTCATTATCTGCATTACTCAATCCCGCCATGTTTACGAACGAAACACCTGATCAGAGTGCACGGAAGTTCAAGATAGATTTACGCTATTGTTTTGTTTTCACTGCCTTGTGGATTGTACTGCACGTTCGTAAATGCTTTATAAACACTTTAGAGTTGACAAAACTACAAACCTGACGCATAGATGGCAGACGTGTGCAGATAATGTGACCGGGCGCTTTCGTGCGCTAAGGACCAGAAGGATAAGTCAAGAGACGGGCGCTAAGGGCGGGATAGGGTTAATCAGCTACACATCTATATAGTAGGCCCAATCAGAAAGAATGACCCCGAATGCTCATCAGGACTTGCTCACCTGATGAGTTAAAACTGAGCAATTCCCTGCAAAGCAGGAGGCCATAGCCCTTATGGGATTTGTAAGACTATTTATTATTATTTATTATTATTACTTATTGTTTGGGACCTGAAAATTTAGCATCTATTTTCCTTTAAATTAGCATCCATTTTTTCCCTATTTAGCATCTATTTTTGGAAAATTAGCATCTATTTTTTTCCGGATTCTTACGGACCATATGACTCAATTGGCGACACTTGAGATACAATTTAATGTTCAAATGAAAGCATTGTAAATAACTCTGCGTTGCAATCTTTCAAGTTACACCTTCTGTCTGTAACAACTGTAGTGCAACAAAACGCGCTCACTGTCCTCATTGTTTGTTGGTGTCCACAAAAGATCTAAAGAACTCTTGGAAAAATGTTCATGTTCATATTGAACAGCAGTCAAGGCACGTACTACTTCACACTCCTCATTTTGTTTTAACTGCGATTCAATAATATTCTTGAAAGAATCATAGCCCTTCCTTATTTCATGACCTGGAATGTTTATAAAGCCATCTCTGCCTATGCTCCTACCTTAGATTCTGATGATTAAGTAAAGGCTCAGTTCTATAATCAGCTAAGTGAAATCATCTCCAAGGTACCATCTGCAGATAAACTCTTTCTCCTCGGTGACTTCAATGCCAGAGTTGGGAAAGATCACAGGCTATGGAATAATGTGATAGGCAAACAGGGACTTGGAAAATGTAATCCCAATGGACTTTTGCTTCTTGGTCTTTGTGCAGAACACGAACTTTTCATTACCAACACGCAGTTCCAGCTACCTGACCGCTTCAAAACCACGTGGGTGCATCCTCGTTCCAAACATTGGCACATTCTTGATTATATCATTACCTGGCAATGTGATAAGGAGGACACTCTTATTACCAGAACAGCAAGGAATATAGACGATTGTTGGACAGATCATAAACTTCTTATATGTAAGCTCAGGATATCCATCAGACCTAAACCACCTAGGAACATCAAAAATTTGCCAAGAAAGAAGTTTAATACATCCAAACTTCAGGATGAATCCATGTACAAACATTTTGGAAACAGGATCATCACCCAGTTATCAGAAAACCCAGTAACAAATGATATTCAGCAAGAATGGGCCACATTACAGAAGATTATCACACAGTCAGCTGAGGAAACCATTGGTTTTATAGTGCGGAAAAGACAAGACTGGTTTGATGACAACAATGAGGAAATTCTGTCTCTCATCAATGCCAAAAGGAATGCCTATCTTGCCCATCTTCAAGACCCAACTTCCAACACAAAGAGAGATAAACTACTGGAACTCAAGGGTAAATGCCAGACGCAGATAAGGCAGATTAAAAATACTTGGTGGCAACAGAAGGCTCAGGAACTGCAGAGACTATCGGATGCTCGAGACTTGAGGAACTTCTATGCCGTACTCAAGGAAATATATGGACCATCTCGCTCATCATCAGGTACACTGAAAAGCGCTGATAATTCTACTACCTTTACTGATAGTCATGAAATCTTGGAACGCTGGAAGGAGCACTTCTCCAATCTCCTAAATCGTCCATCAGAAGCTGCTGAAGACTTCCTTTGTGATGTGCCGCAACAACCTGAACAACTGTGGTTGGCAGTACCTCCTACTTATCATGAATTCAGTGCAGCTCTCACCCAATTGAAACCCAGAAAAGCACCTGGCCCAGATAACATCCCTCTGGAACTAATTCAAGCCGGAGGTCATTCCCTCAAAACAAGAATTTTCATCCTTATCCTCAGAATATGGGAATCAAGAAAGGTACCTGGAGACCTAAAGAATGCCACTATCATCACTATCTTTAAAAAGGGTGATTGCAGTGTTTGTGGCAACTACCGTGGTATATGACTGCTATCAATTGTGGGGAAGATTCTTGCAAGAATTCTACTTAACCGCCTCAAAGTTATCTCTGAGAGGATCCTCCCAGAGTCACAATGCGGATTTAGAACTTCCAGAAGCACAATTGACTTGATTTTCTGTGTGAGACAGCTACAAGAAAAATGTAGAGAACAACAGAATCCACTCTTCTTAGTCTTTTATGACTTGGAAAAGGCATTTGATTCGGTTCCAAGACCAGCCATGTGGGCAGTGCTGAAGCGGTTTGGCTGCCCTCAGCGTTTTGTAGATCTAATCAAAGCTCTCCATGATGGCATGACAGGTCAGGTTTGCCATCAGAATAAGATGTCCGATGAATTTCCCATTACCCATGGACTGAAACAAGGATGTGTACTGGCTCCAACGCTTTTTGCGCTGTACTTGGCTGCAATGCTTTATGATTCACCCACAAACATCCCAGGTGTGGAGATCAAGTATCGTTTTGATGGAGGGCATTTCAACCTAACTCGTCTCCGCTCCTTGAGGAAAACTCAGGTTACTAAGGTTACTAACATGTTGTATGCAGATGATGCTGCGTCACCAACTCTCACACCAGAAGAGCTGCAAGAGTCAGTTAACTGTTACAAAAGTGCATGTGATCGCTTTGGTCTTACCATAAATGTCAATAAGACTAAAGTGGATAAGAGAATTGGCGCAGCCCATGCAGCATATGGACGATTAGCGCACCGGGTCTTCATGAATCAAGATCTGTCCACGAGTACAAAGCTTATGGTGTACAAACTAGTAGTTATCTACATTGTTGTATGGCTGTGAAACGTGGACCCTTTACCGACGTGATCTTAGGAAGCTTGAGCGTTTCCACCTACAAAAACTTCGATCAATCCTGAGGATTAAATGGGAAGACCGCATTACCAATATTGCTGTTCTGGAAAAGGCTCAAATCAACAGCATAGAATCATCCATAATAGGTCACCAATTTAGATGGATTGGTCATGTCCATCGGATGGATGATGTGAGATTACCTCGTCAAATGCTATATGGTGAGTTATGCTATGGCACCAGACCTCATGGTGGTCCTAAGAGGCGCTACAAGGACCAATTTAAGCAGACCCTGAAATTGACCGATGATGATAAAGCCAGGAAGTTTTTGAATATCGGTTTCTTTGGCATTGTTCAATACCACTTGTCTAGGATAAAATATCTGTGTTATGGCTTCAAAGTTTTTGCGATTGGGATCACTTGCCTTTGGTCTAGCAAGCTTGCTTCTAGCAGACTGAGCTACTTTTACAAACAAATCTTTCCTGTAGCACATTCTAAGGCTGTGAGTTTAGCTAAGGCATTATCTGTCGCTTCAGAATAATGCCCTTGAAGTATTGCACCAAAATTAGCATCTAAGTTTTCAAGTTTGGGATAAAGCAAATGTGAGGTTGGATACTGGGACCCCTCAAGCAGAGTGAGAAGTTCAGCAAGTTCACTAGCATGGAGCAAATGATCCCCAATGATGATCTTCAGTGTTTTATAACGAGTCATATATGGAGCACTGTCACTTCACGTCATCATATTGCACACTGTGATCACGCAATGAATCTAACACAGCACGGGAACAGTTTGTAGTATTTCCGGATTCTAGGTATTTCACTCCAGGAACAAATAATTTCTTCTCAATTGCTGTTGGTACTGGAACAGTACAACAAAAACACAGCGACCCATTCGGTCTGTGGTTTCATCACATAAAATGTTAATTTTATTCCCAACTAGAGCTTTAGTTGTTGATTTCTTGTGATCAGCTGCAACTTCTGAAAATAAAATATTATGAAGTTGGATTACCTTCACAATTTTATAGGTTAAGGTATGTCTTGGAAAGGTTATGGAAGCACTGGCTGTAAGCTTAGCCTCTACAGAAGTTGGATTATCTTTGCTTTGTATAGGTTATATGAGCAAGAGAGAATCAAAATGCAAATGTATTTATTGAAACCGTACTTACCAGGCAAATATTTTTCGCGGAGAGTTCTCGCGTTAGGCAGCTCCCCTTGACTTGAAAATTCAGCAATCCACGCTCTTACAGTTTCATTTTCAAGCTTTTATAAGGGAATATTTGCCTTTGCAAATACTTCAACAGTTCCTTTTGTGAAGTAGTCCTTGTCATGCTTCCTTTGTTTGGCACCCTGTAGTCTTTCAATAACAGAGGTTTGTTTGGGTTCAGAAACTGTTGCCAATTTTCGTCGCTTCACAACATGTTTTACCGATGTAATATGTTTCTGAATATTGTCCTTCTTCTCTCACCCAAAATTGCAAAATACTGTCGCAGAGTCGGAACAATAAAAGCCATGATTAGCGTACTGCTGTGCTCTTTCATGAGCAGTTACAGCAGTACGTCCCATTTCTAGAAAAAAAAACTTTGAACCTTGAAGTGCTTGAAGGTTACAAAAAGAATAAGGTTACTATTCAAGCGGCAAGCCGCAAAATTTTCCGTTTAGCGAAGTCCACGTGTTGGACAAACCACCAGTCGCCACGATGCGCCAAGTACACAAACGAGTTTCGTTCGTCAGCTGTCTGAATAAGTTATAGATAGTCGAAAGTTCGTATCGATACAGAAATCGATTGTTATATCGACCAATATGCGTAGCACACTGCGAGTCCGAGATGGGGTATCGCTAGCGAGCGATTAGGCCACCTACTAAACATTTTCTTTTGTTTAGTAAACAAATTCGCAAATAAATTAGCAGATTTAAAGTAATTTCGCTATAAAATCGAACTTATTTGGTATTTTCGCATTTTGGGTCACAATTCGCATTTTGTCGCACTTTGATTTATGCGTAAAAATGTTGTTTTTTACATTAAAATTATTGTAGGCTTAGATTCTGTACGAAATTTAAAAATTCGCATTTATCGCAAATGCGATTTTTTCAGGTCCCTACTTCATCATCATCTTGAGCAGTTTCCAACCGCTGGTCGGGTCTGCTTAGGTCCCTACTTATTGTAATCAAATGACTGTTATCTTAGCTTTGTTTAGTTTTTGCTTACACGGACGCTTCTCGCCGTAGTTTATTATCAGCCAGGATTAGCTAGAATAGGTAACGTTAACTGTAAATACGGGAGTGGTACCAGTATAATTTAGCTTTGTTGTCATAATTTGACATTCTTCTGATATGATGTTTTCTTTCTAGAACCATAATTATTTTTACTTGTATCTTCAATCAGGGTTGTTTTTCGTACCACGTCCCAAGCTTTGCCTTGCTTTTCCTTATGTAATTAGGACCTGTTGAGAGGGATAATATCATTCAGTTAGGAGTTGTTTTTGTGTTTTTTTTAAAATTAGCTTTGCGGACTAGCCGATTTCAAACCCTCCGATAGTAGGATAGGGGTTTGATTTTTAAATAAATAATTCCATGAATTTTACTTAAGCCTGGATGTTTTCATTTATCAGTTTTGTATTTTGGGGGGTGCATTTCTTTGGGTGTCTTTGACATTGGTTATGATGGGGACCTGATCCTTTGGAATATTGAGTCTTGTGCCTGCTAGCCCCACAAGAAGTGCATCCGATCCTCTTCGGCAATGTGTTTGAAGGATGGGGTTATCTGGGAAGCCACGCACGGTTGGTGGTGACCAGATAACCTTCTCTAACGGGCACAATATATCAATTTGAATGGCTGCCTGTAATTGGCTGGTTCGAGTGTAGCTGTGACGTAGCACTGAAACTACAAGTCGGAAGTAAGGATGGCTCTAGTATAGTTGTGACATCAATATGAATGGCTGCCTGTGATCGAATAGTTGGAGTGATTTTACTTCTGACTGCTAGGTATCACCAGCGTTAAACTTAAACATCAAGTCGAAAGTAATGATGCCCCAAGTATACCAATGCAACATTTAATCTAAGAACATTGATAGATTTTCACTCCATTTAGATTGCGTATTCTATCTGCTGCTGTAATTTGAATGGCACATAGGCTACTACCAATGCAACATTTAACCCAAGAACATTGATAGATTTTCACTCCATTTAGATTGCATATTCTATCTGCTGCTGTAACTTGAATGGCACATAGGCTCCTATCTAGGCCTACTGTTATGTTATTGCAGCATGAATTTATGTAGGGACTCTTAGCTTAATACCAGTCATTTTCTTCAAAGAATAAATGATTTGCTTTTCAGTGTTACCTATTACATGACTTCAACTACAGTAAACCCTCGGTTCAACGGACTTGGGATTTAACGGACAGGTTTGTTAAAGTTTTGCATGCCCACATATGCACGTTCACAACAAAACAGAAGTGGTATCTACTGCACATGCGTTCCAAACTCTTCTTATTTAAAAAGTACAGTAAATACCGTATTTACTGGGCTATAGTACCCCCCCCCCCCCCCCTTAATTTTTGACAGCCAAAATACAAAATTCTTGGAAATCTCTTGTACTACACCTCCTTAATTATTGAGAGTCCTGTCTGTCATTGTCTGGCAACGAGCGCAGCGTGGGCTGCTCCGCGTGATGGGATATGGCCTACGGTTTGTCAGGCAAAACAATCGCAGGGAAAGTGTGATATCTTTTCAGAGGTGGTTGGCAATATACCAGATGTTGGATCATTGTTGGCTTTCTGTTTGGCTACGCGAGCTCTGTTGCTAACAAGCTATGACCTTGCTTGAAGAAAGAAGTCTCTGTCTTTCATTCTGTGGGTATGAGCTAAGACTCACGCTATGCAACAGGTGGCCGTCAGGTCGACATACGCACGCTATGTGAGAGGTGGCCGGTCGGCCACACGCTCGGTGCTGTCGCATTCACAACGTAAGCCCCCCCCCCCCCCCCAATTTCGGAAGTAAAAATTTAGGGAAAAAGTGGGTCCTAAAGCCGAGTAAATGCGGTACTACTAATAGTAATATTTGAAGATATTGGGACTGAAGAGGAGGACTACGAATTACCGAACCCCGCCTTCTGCAAAATACACCCAAAAGCCCAAACCTTGCGACCAATGAAAACATGAAAATACTGATGCGCCTTCTAGCAACAGCATCTGAATTATATTCAAATGCAGTGGTATACAAGGAGAAATCGTTGGTCAACATGAAACATAACCCATAACACTCATATCGTTGAAATAACCTCTATTGTATTGAAATATATTACAAAATGAGGGGAAACCAGTGGAGAACACAAAATATACATTATATTATTCGTATAATGAAACATATTTGTAATCACCATGAAATTAGCGGCCGACACTGTATAATATACCAATATAAACATAACCTTACTGCTCATACTGTAAAAGGAATAAATAAAACTGCATAGAATATTCCTATTAATCAGCGCAACCAAATGGCCATAATCGTGGATGCAGTAACAACATACAGCCATTTTTGGAATAGAACATATCTAATAGATCGTTATGTGGACAATACAATCGTTCGATAATTCACAAATATTGATCATTTATTAGTACAACATCGATATTTTTATCGGTCGAGAACTGCGCATTTGAGGACGTGCCTCTCAAAGCGAGGGCCGGTGAATTTTGTAGGAAGAATTGCGTTCTTTGTGAAGAATTTTTTAAAATTCAAATTATAAGCTCTTATTTCTGAATTCGTGATTTAACGAATAAAACTCCGCCCCAATTAGTCCGCTAAATCGAAGGTTTACTGTAATAATTTATAATTCTTTGGATGAAATCTAATAACAAGTAAATTAGTAAAATGCTGCTCATTTACAATATGCTATTTTAATGTTCTTGTGACTGGCTGCGTGGCCCAGCGATAACGTTCTCGCCTGCTGTACCCTAAGTTGCAGGATCAAATCCTGGTGCAGTCAGCTGGCATTTGAGGGTGCGCAAATGCGAGGGACCCTTGTTGGTAGATTTACTGGCATGTTTAAGATCCACTTCAGGGCAAAATTCTGTCACTCTGGCGTCTCTAAAAGCCGCAGTTGTTAAAAGGGACGTAAAACCAATAACATTATTATTATGATTATTATTATTATTATTATTAATGTTCTTTCTCTGAGCTGCTGAAAACAAAACAAGAGGAGGAACCGAGAAGATTGGTTGCTGAAGACAGTGAAGATGATGAGTAATTTCAGTATCATCACGTTTAATGAAATTGACTGAGACCTCCGGTCGTAACAGTGGCTCCACCCTGAAGTAAGGCTGAACAGGCAGTAGTTGACCTACCATTTATCCTCTCATAAATTGGATTACAGTAAATGCTAAAATGGTGTAAGTTATGAGTTGTATCATATTTTCAGTAACTAGTTGGATGATGCAGAAAGCATGAAAAAAAAAAAAAAATACAGATGTCTTTAGAATCTTCTGTATTGCAGTTTATTAGTATTGCTAATGGCACATAGACGAAAAAGGTCCATTACTTGGTCTCAAACAGTTTAATTAGTGGTGTTGTGAATAAATTGTTTATATGTGAAGTTCATTTGCTGAAATTTTATGTTTATTTTGAAGAAAGAGTCCCACACTGTGCATGACCATTAAAAAGAGATAACATCGATGACATCCTGATGATCTATGGAAGCTTGTCCAGGATGTCTGGAATGCTGTGGCTGAAAGCAGTCATTTTTTGAGAAGTGTAGTCTATTCCTTGTCCACTCTACTGCAAGCTATGATCAAGTAGGGAGGATGATAGACTATATATTGAATCATGGCTTTTTTTAAACTTTTATTTGTTTGAAATATCTAAGACAGATGCCAGTATAGTTTTTGCTTTGTTTATGCCACCAGATATATATTTGATGAAAATAAACATTTTCATTTTTTCTATTTGCAGCCATAATTTCAGAACAAGTAATGATAAAGTCATGGCATAATAAATTCAAGAACATGGTGTTAATTAGTAAATTAGCCATTAAAAAGCCAATCATATTTCCTCTCTCTTTTAAAAACAAAAGGAAACTTTGCCTGTCTCCGAATAGTAACAAAGACACTCGAAGGGAACTTCGGTTCAAGAGTGCAGCCACTTTATTTTTGGCAACTGTACATTTATTATGCAGAAATTGGCAACCCCACAAGGTAATGTAATTTTATAGGACACAGTGTACTTGGGTAAAAGTTTATTTTATCTTTTACTTCATTTATTTCAGTGCATTTTATTTTAATTCCAGAATTATAGATACCAAATTCATGTCGTGCAGTGAACCATTTCGGGAACACATTAACTCCACAGTGTTGGGACACTTGGTGAAGACCTTGTCAGAAGGACCTTTTGAAGCAGTTCCAGCAGGTATAGTTATCTTATGCTTCCTGTTTGTGTCTCCAGCAATCTTTTTGCAGTGCAAGGTGGAAAACATTTTTATTACTAGGGTTATTTTTAAATATGGTCCATTTTTTAATGCAAACAAAATTGGCAAAGATATTTAAAATTTTTATATTTATTTCACTCTCTACCCTTAAAACTATTTTCTACATAGACCTAGTTATTTTGTTTGCATCATAGAATTCTACTAATTTTTTAATGCCAACATCATAGAAATCAGCCGCCTGTGATGATAACCTATCTTAAACTGTTGTTTTCACCACTTCATTGGTGTTAAACTGCTGACTGCCAAATCAGTCCTTCTGGTAGAGGAACAGGTGGTAATTGGATGGCACAAGATCGGTTGTATGGTGGGTGGTCCATTTGCTCCCATCCAAAAGATGATTTACTCTCGAGTTTGAACAGCAGAATGAGGTTTGGCATTGTCGTGCAGTAACAGAACCCCAGATGACTGACTGTAGGCCACATTGCTTATTCTGTATGGCATGCCAAAGCTTCCTCAAGGTTACACAGTACACAGCTGAGTTTATTGTTGCCCCTTGTGGCATAAATGGGGGTTCGATTGATCAGTGGTCACGCTGTTTGCCTCTCACCATGGCGGATCGGGTTTGATTCCCGGTTAATGCATGTGGGATTTTTGATGTAAAATATCTTGTGGTTCAGATTCTACATAAAACGGAGGTTCTATGGCTCATAATTCTGAGATCAGTGGTGATGTAAAACTCTAAGCTTCCTTGTGGCATAAAATTGACTGGTACTCGCTTCGTCTATCCCAAAACACAGTTGCCATAATCTTGCATGTTGAGATTATCTGCTTTGCTTTCACATTGTCTGGAGTTATCATGTTCCACCATTCTATTGACCTGCTGCTTTAATTCTGGAGTCAAGTTAGAAATTTCTGTATTGATTCCTGTGATAATATGGCTCAGAAGGTCAATTTCTCCTTTCCTCACTGGATTGGGTTGAAAATGTTACAGCACTAGCCATTCCCCTTTTTTTGTGTTCCTCAGCAAGCAAGACTAGATGGGATGGAGTTGTCAGCTCCAAGCCTGGCGTCTTCGCTCCCTGGAATTACCCTGGTACCTTGGTGTAGGCTGAGTGAACCTCAGGGCTGTTTGCGTTTCCGAAAGTGGTAGTTTTGTTTCGAAAATCCACTACCTGGGTGGGGATTGAACCCACTCCCTGTAACCGTACAATGGCTCACCTTTAGGTTTTTTGCCTTGTGCAGTTGGTAGTATTTGTTATTTATTTAGTTATTTTTTTATCGGGTTGCCAGCCATGGACACTCGTTGGTAGGCCGCCATGGAGAATCTTGTGTGCTCTGCCTTGAGATTCTCTGATGTTGGTCAGCCAGTATGACCAGGTGGCCTTTTGTGTAGTTGGTGTCCTGGTCTTTGTGTGGATGTCATTTTAAGCAAGCATATTGCCCCACTACCTGAGGTGGCTAGCTTGGAGGTTACATAAATAGTTACAATAATGCCCAACTGTGAGGCATGTTGCTGTTGGTTGACCCCTAACCAAAAAGATATTTAGACAATTAGAATTATTACAATGGCGCCCAATGTGAAAGCACGAAGAATTTAAATGAATCACACAAAGACAGGAGTAGGGATGAGGGAAAACAAGTTAAATAAGGGAGTTTCAATGATGGCCATGTTGGATACGCTTCTGGTCCGATATGAGAGGAGGAATAAGATGAAGGAGAGGATTATAAGCCAGATGAGTAGCATGGAAGAGAGTATGAGCAGCCGGATGGATGGTATGGAGGAGAGGATGACCAGCCGGATGCATGGTATGGAGGCGAGAATGCCTGAGAAGCTTGACAAGGTCAAAGAGCAGGTGGCTAGCATATGCATCGTAGATGAGAAAGTTGAGATGGTAGAACCTGTGAGTGTGGTTGTGGAGGAGAAGAAGGAGCAGGAGGAAGAGAAAGAGAAGTTGGAAGAACAGAGAGTGGAGATCATATGTGTTGTTGAAGAGAAAGTTGAAATGGTGGAATTTGTGAGTGTGTCTGTGAAGGAGGAGAAATAGGAGAAGAAATGTGAAGTACGTGATGCTAGGGGGCGTGAAGAAGTGGAAAAGATAAGGTCTAGCAAGCTTGATGAGATCCTTGATGAGGTCAGTGAGCATATGTCTGAGAAGCTTGACAAGGTCAAAGAGCAGGTGGCTGGCATATGCGTTGTAGAAGAGAAAGTTGAAATAGTCAAATATGAGAGTGTGTCTGTAGAAGAAGAGGAGAAGATCTATGAAGTACTTGATGATAGGGTGCGTAAGAAAAATAATCAAGAAGTGAAAAAGATAAGACGAGGTTGTAGAGGTATATATCGGAGAGACCATAGCAGGCGAAGAAGAGAGAGCAGTTGCAGGGGTAGACACAGAGGTCGCCGCCGACGTAACAGAAGAGGACGTCAAATGGAGGAGGAGAATAGAACTGAAGACAAGGAGAAAGATGAGATACAAGATAACATGAAGAAGCGTAGGAGGAGAAAGATGAGGATAGGCAGGAGAACAAGTTGGAGGAAGAAATGGACCAGATGGAAGGCAAAGAGAAGGAGTAAGAAGAGGAAGAGATGTCAGGCAGATCGAGATAAGAGAGTGAAGGATCAGAAGAAGAAAAAGGAGAAGATAAAAGGGATAAAGGCAAAAAGAAAAGATGAGAAGAAAAGAATTGCTGAGCAAGATAAGGCAGATGAAGAAAAAGAAGGGAAAGGAGAAGAAGGAGAGAATGAAGGCGGAAGGCAAGTGGCTAACGCACAAGCAGAAGACAGACTGTGCGCGTGCTCAGGCCCTGCTACAGGCTCGCATGGCCCATGGCATGGAGCTGCCTGCGGCGGACGACCGCAAGCCTTCTCGACCCGGCACCAGGATACGGCCCATCGAAACCAAGCAGCAGCAAGCCACTGCCAACCAAGAACAGAAGGTGGAGGTGGAGATAGTGGACCAGGTCCCCCTGCGAGATTGCAATTTCTAGTTCACTTTTAGCATTGGAGAAGGATACAGCTTCCTAATTGGCTATTCTGAAGAAACCTGACTGCACCAATGCTGTGATTAGTCAGCGAAGTTATAGGGTGGAGCCTATCAGCGATGTCGTTCCAGGTTTGAAACAAACTATGTAGAACTCCCACTGTTTTAACTTCCTATTTCCTACGTACCCGTATAAGTTGTAATGCACCGAGCAATAGTTGCATGATCATTGATCCTAGGCCATAAGTGTTTCCGTATCTTCTTAAGTCAAGAAGAATCATTACCAGAATGTTTTTCATCGATTAGCTTATTTACTCTGTACGAATGCGGAAGTAGCTTATCATCCACTCCCGATCAAGAATTGTATGCACATGGGAGGTGGCTCAAAATATTTTATTTCCGACAGCCTGAAAGGCATGAATGGCAACCACGGAGCCGAAAAATGAGCTTACCATTCACCGCAGTTACAGAAACCCTTATGGCCTAGGAACAATGATCATGCAACTATTGCTAGGTGCATTACAATAGAAGGAACCAAGACAATAGGAAGTAAAAACAGTGGGAGTTCTACATATTTTGTTTCAAACCTGGAACGACATCGCCGATAGGTTCCACTCTTTAACTACGCTGACTAATCACAGCCCTTGGTGCAGTCATGTTTCGTCAGAACAGCCAATCAAGAAGCCGCATCGCTCTCTAATGCGAAAAGTGAACTAGAAAATGCAATCTCGCCGTCCCCCTGCCGTCAGAGGGCAGAACGGAACACAAGAAGGGTGAGGAAGTGGAAGGAAGTAACATGAAACCTGTGGCGCAGAAGAAGAGAGAGAAGGAGGAAAGGGAGGAGCAGAAGAAGGAGGCAGCCAAGAAGACTGAAGGAGCAGGCGAGACACAGCCGGAAGACAGTGAAGTAGATGAGGAAGACCGAAAGCATAAGAGAAAGAAGAAGAAAGGGAAAGACTTTATGATGATGATGATGATGATGATGATGATGATGATGATGATGAAGACGAAGATGTTTATGAAAACGGCACAGACAGGTCTGATGATGATTCTGCCGTTCCTTCTGACTACGATATTGTTGTCGGATTTTTCCGATGGTGCAGAAATGTCTGATAGACTCGATGAGATAGCTTCGGCTACTCTGTCTGAAGAATATATTTATGCTGGTGATTCTGGTGAACTTAGAATCATTGTTTCTGCGATGATAGTGCCAATGGTTTTTCTGGCTATCATGTATAATTTGTTACAGTTTGAATTTTTGTCTTAGTGTTTGCTTTATGTATCTTAATTTATGTATTTGGGTTGAGAATGAATCTAACTTTCAGTTAGAAATTCATTTTCAAGAGGGCGTATTGTAACCATACAATGGCTCACCTTTAGGTTTTTTGCCTTGTGCAGTTGGTAGTATTTGTTATTTATTTCGTTATTTTGTTATCGGGTTGCCAGCCATGGACACTTGTTGGTAGGCCGCCGTGTAGAATCTTGTGTGCTCTGCCTCGAGATTCTCTGATGGTGGTCAGCCAGTATGACCAGGTGGCCTTGGCTATGGCATATTATGTGCTTTGATCTTAGGGCAATGGTTGCCATGGGGATGAGCTGTTGTGAAGTTGAGAAGAGGTAAGATGGATGCTGCCAGGCTGGATGGAACCCAGTTGGTTTTGATAAAAATGGGTTGATGATTGTTTTGATTTTGTGGAAATGGATTTGTTGATATGCCCTCTGGTCTGGATATTAAGAGTTGTTGATGAAGAAATAAAGAGGTTGTCTGTGAAAAGTGAATAGAGAAGAATGATAGATATTGCTGATTGTACAAGAGAAACAGGTATTGGAAGCTAGCTTTGATAAATAAATAGAGTGTGAATTTTGTGTAGTTGGTGTCCTGGTCTTTGTGTGGATATCATTTTAAGCAAACATATTGCCCCACTACGTGAGGTTGTTAGCTTGGAGGTTACATAAATAGTTACAATAATGCCCAACTGTGGGGCGTGTTGATATTGGTTGACCCCTAACCAAAAAGATATTTAGACAATTAGAATTATTACATCCCTTTTAGTTAGAAGCTCAGTGCCTTTACCAACTGCGCCACGCAGCCCCCATTTGACAGTGTTGTGCTATATATATATATATTTTTTTTTTTTTCTTAAGAATTTTATCATCTCTCTTTCGGGTGCATATTTTGTTTTCAAAACATATTTTCCTGGAATTTCTGCATAATATGCGAATATTATTTGCTTGGATAGTTTGGACAGCTTTTCTGCATTAACTACTTAGGTCTAGTTTTATTGGTGGTATGATTGGTATTTTAATTCCTATGGCATGAAGGCAATTTTTTTCTTGCAGCCTCTGTGGAGAAAGGGAAAGGCTACAACAACGTGGAAGAGAAGTTGCATGAAGCTGGCTATGACGCCTACATTACTGGACTATGCTTCTTGTCAATGTGTTCGTACTTGGGTATGTTTTGAAAACTTAGTTAATGGCATTAAACTTGTGTAATCTTATTGTATAAAATTGAAAATCTGTCTTGAATGCTGAGTTGTGTGGGGAGGAAAACCACTTGAAAGAAGCACCCTCTGGATTTGAAAATTCCTACAAATTAATTTATTGGCTAAGAAACATCAAGAAGCTTTCCAGGAGAATTGCATCCATGCTATTCAATATTTCTGGATATTTGCCCCTATTTTTCAGTCGGTCAGCACAATATAACCCCAAATACTGGGAAATGTGATTAAATAAACAGTATGTAATTTTTTTCAGATTATTTTTTCACATGTCCCAGTAATTGGGATTATATTGTGTCCACCAACTTAAAAGTTGCAATATCAATTGTCAGTGAGGCAACATCGAGAAATGGCTTCAAAGCTATCTATATGTACCCCTCCCCCCAGTGGGACGTGGGTTGGCGACCATTGGACCCCTGCTGAGTCCGGCATTGCTTCCACTTACTTGTGCCGGGCTCCTCTCTGTCTTCGTTCCTGTCGACTACCCTTGGTCAACTCTTGTTCTTTTCTGACCCCGACGGTATTAGTATATCAGAGGCCTGGGGAGTCTTTCACTTTCTCGCCTTAATTGTCCCTTGTCTCATCTTTCCTGATCCCTCCTTCTTCGAGCGGTCAGACCTCTTTGTTTTCTTTTCATTATATATCCTTTTCTCTTTAAGTTTCCAGCATGGTTTTTGTTAATTGGCTCCCCGTGTATCTAAATTCCCTTTTGGCGATTTTTTTTTTGCATCTACACTCCATTTTGTAGGTATTTTCAATCTACGTTGCATTTTGTAGGTTTTTTTTCAATATAAATTGCATTTTGTGAGTGTTTTCAACCCCAATTGCATTTTCTAAGGCGGGACAATCTAAATTGCTTGTTAGTAAGTCTTTCAATATAGGGGTGGAACTTCTGTGAGTATTTTGAATTTCAATTGCATTTTGTATTTTTAACCTAAACCACTTTTTGCAAGTATCTTCAATCTAGATTGCATTTTGTAGGGTGCACATTTTGCAAGTATTTTGATTCTCAATTGCATTTTGTGGGTATTTTGAATCTAAATTACATTTTGTAAGTATTTTCATTCTAAATTGCATTATGTAATTATTGCCCATCCAATTGAGTAGTTTGAACCTACCATACATTGTGTAAGCATTTTCAATTTCAATTGTATTTTGTAAGTATTTTGAATATCAATTGCACTTTGTGATTATTTGGAATCTGAAATGCGCATTTTTCGATCTAAATTGCATTGTGTATTTTCAATTTCAATTACATTTTGTAAGTATTTTGAACCTCAATTGCATTTTGTACGTATTTTCAATCTCACTTGCATTTTGTAAGTATTTTGACTGTGCATTGCATTTTGTACGTATTTTGAACTTAACCTACATTTTGTAAGTATTACCGCTCCCCATTTTGTGAGTAGTTTCAATCTCAGTTCCTTTTTGTAAGTATTTTCCTTCTCACTTAATTTTCGTTCTGGTTTCCACTTCATTGACATTTCAGCTATCACCCAGACCATTAGGGGCCGATAACCTAGATGTTAGGCCCCTTAAAACAACAATTACCATCATCATATTTACCCCTAGCCATGAAAAATGTTATTCCTCGTAGAAAATTTATGTGGTTGCATAGGTTTACTGAAATGGGGTTGTTCAAAAAGAAACTGATATAATTTTATAGATACAATGTCTTCATGTATGACATTCTTTATGGCAGGCCAGCAATAATTTCTTTATGGACCAGATGTGGAAATACATAATTAATTATTAACTTATTGTTAATACTACATACCAGTGATGTCTTAATGTTCATGCAATGTTTAATGATGACTCAACTTGCACCCCTGTCACCAAATAGCTTGTATTTCATGTCCAGAAAAACAGAGGTGGTAGGGAGCCTTGGATGATCAAGAATTCTTTAATACAAGTTGAAGTAGAATATTGTTTAGAAGAGCTTTTTGAACAGAATTCAATTATACCATATATACAGGATGTACTAAAAAGAATGAGTTCTAAAGGCATGTAATTTCTCTTAGTTATGGTATACAACAATAATAATAATAATAATAATAATAATAAACACATGGGCTCAAGAGGAACTGTTCGAGTGTTCACAGCTCTGTAAGTGCTCAATGTGAGAAAATGGTTAAGAAATGTCCACCACCTTTCCTGAGGTGCTATATTTCTGTAGAGAAGGTAGCACGTGCCTTGTGGTCTGCAGGCGTTAGGGTCTGTAATAGCTGCAGAAGGGCAAAACTACTCCCGCCATTTACCCACATTTTCTAAGAGTTGGCTACTCCTGCCACATATCCATCTTGCGGAGTGATGAGTTAATTTGATAATTAGGCAGTTATTAAATCTATTTTTGTACCATAAGGGCGCTAATTCCATCTGTTCCAACGATAGCGTAGAAATAATTGTTTCGAATTCAATGGGTTCCTGAACGTTAATGAAGGATTATCCCAACATTATCAATTAATTAAATCTTAATTAAAGCACAGTTGAAGGTTTTTATACCGCACAGGGAAAGGATGTCGTCAGTATAATTTTTTTCGGTTTTGATGGTTCTGTAACTTTAATTAAGAAGTGAGTTAAAGATTAGTTGTGGCAGAAAAGTTATCGTATCTCATCATTGCTTTTATAAGCATAATTTTAATCCATAGTTTAAAAATGTATTATTCTTATTCTTCTTTGTTTCTTTACTTGTGCAATTGCCAACATTTGTTAACCTAAGCGTTGTTCTGTAGGTAGGGAAAATAACCCATCAGTGAAGCCAGTTCTCACCAGTTCACCTTTGCTGAAGCCATTCCTGAACAGGTAAATATGTTACACTAATAAGAATTTTTGTTAAATTCATAATTATCTCTAGTAGGAAAGCTTTCAAGGATCAGTGTTCAGTATTCTGTCGTTCCCAGAAGTGTCATTTTCTCGGATTCATCATCCAAATTTTGCAGTCCCAAGAATCTTCTTATTCAGTCAGGGTTAACAAAACCTGCATTGATCGTATCCCCAAGTGCCATTTTCCCCGCATCTGTCACCCATCAATAATGGTGCCAACTAACCTTGATCTATTGATTGTTTTTAAGAATGAGCATATTAAAAATTCACTCATAGTAGTGCATAAGCCAGAGTATTTTCTGAGTTGTTGGAAAGATGCTTCATATGGGAAAACAGGCCAAAAAAAAAAGCCTAGAAACTGGTGAAGAAGCATGTAGTGAAATGAAAAATGAATATTTTGGTTATGGCCTTTTATTCTTTTTTATTTTTAAAAATTTTATACAGTATGTATAACTTGATATGATGGATTTTTGGTTTGATAATGTTGTAAAATGTTCATTTTTAGCAGCTATTGATAATAAAATCACAAAGCACCACTTTATAGACATTTTGTATTAACCCATTTTGGGTAAGATATACAATTTTAAAACATCTCTAATAGGGACCGAGAATTTCCTGGATTTAAAAAATTTAGTAGTAAAGAAAAATTTCTAGCGTCAAGCAAATACCGTATTTTCTCGCATATAACTTGCACTTTTTTGACCGTAAATAAGTGTGAAAATCTTCGGTACAAGTTATATGCAGGGATTTGTGTGCGAAATACCATATTCCCGAAAGAAAACATAAAATTGGCATTATTGAGTCAAGACAACTGGAATTGTCGACTCCTGTCACTGCTGCCAATCTCCGAGCTACTTTTGCGGATATCATCATCCCATACTGCATCATCCTAACTTCAGTCCAATGCATTTGCAATGCCCGTCTTCAAGCAGCTCTTAACATCATCTGTCGACACCATAACCCATATCCGTATAACTCAATCACGCTAGAGTTCAACTGCCTGCCTTCTTTATTTTGTCTTCTATCTTCAGGTCATCGTGACTAACAATACAAGATCTCGACGTGTTCTAACCTAACAATTACTTATTTAGCATGTGGAGCGCCAACAAAATAGCTGACAATCACACTCCGTATTGTTGTTTTACTGCATCGTCACATTTGAAAACTCCTTACGTGTTTGGTTAGTGGTTTCTAGCGCGTTTTCTCTAAACGCCAGTAGGGAATATCAAATTCATTCACAATGAATTCTCGACCGGCAGCTCTATTACCGTCGTCGTCTGCATATTTTATCACTTTGAATTTAACCCAGCCGTATAACTTCCGTGTTTTTACATAACTAAAAGATCGACTTCCACAAGAAAACAATCACAACTAAGAAACAACAAGGGTAAGTGAAGACAGAATACTGGTACTGCCCCCGTAAATTGAATTATACTGAGACCACGGTGGCTGTATTGGCATATATGTGAATAAAGTTATGGCCGTCATAGTTGTGACGTGTATATTCATGACGTAGGCACGGATGACGCAGACTTCATGCAAGTAGGCTGGATGAGCTGAGATTCTTGGTGACGTCATGATTTTGTTCGAGAAGGATCTAAGATTTACGACGCAGTCGCAGGGAAACGAGGAATTGTGCTAAGGAAGAAGTTACGCTATTGGAGGAGAGACTCGAACCAATGAATGATAGTTTGGAGGGAGACGGAGATTACTGAAATTACCATATTTAATTACTTTTGGCATGCAGAATTGTGGAAAACTATTTTCAGTTATGGCATTGATTTGGAATTTTGAAGAAGTTTTTGAAATTTGAAAATCCATCAAGTATAGCCAAAGTTAGAACTTCTAGCAATGACGGAGGAACAAGCTATGGAAGGGATGGATATGCCCCTTAAGAAGTTGATAAAAGGCCTTGCACAGCAGAGAGGAAGCTCTCATCGCTCATGGCTCATTTTTCTGATTCTCACATTGTCAGACTTCGAGTTTATATTATTCAGTGAAGCAAGTCGTCATTAGCAAGTGTGGTAGAGCCCACAGCATCGAACAAGCATTGAGCGTGCAGCAGTACAATTTTACGGTTACTGAAACTAGGCGAAGTTGGAGCGCACACATAAACGAGTCTACAAGATTATCTATCAAGAGTTAGCTACTGCATTTATGCTAATTCAATTGTGTATTACAATATTGAGGTGTGTACGAAAGTTGAACATTTTCACTATTATACTTTGGAAGATATTCGCATTTTAAGACTGCAGACAAAAGTGATTTTCTCGACACCTGAGAAGCACTTTTATAATACCACATTCTACGCTACGGCAGACACATGTATTGCAACCGTGATACTGAAGATTACATTTGGTGATAAAAACTCTACATTCTACAATGGAACTATATAATCTGGCAGTACTTTCGACTATTATTATAACGGAAGTGAAGATGGAAGACTAAAACTTTAATGCAATTGGGACATATATCAATGGAGTGAAATAGCAGCATGGAACTTCGTTAATCGTCATTCTACAAAAGCGAGCATGTAGTGAACATCCAACTACACTTATGCATCGTAATCCATCGCTGAATTACATCAAATGGCAGTGGAAATATCTTCATACTCCACAATTATGAACATTTCTGCGGAAATAATTGCAATAAACTTCATGGCGAATTTCTACCAGAACTTCAGGGAATTTTCAAGAGAGGCCAGGGTGGACCCGGCTCACAAAGAAGAGTTTTGCCAGAAGGATGTCTATCGTCTACACGGAGCAGTGCTATTTCCGGAGGAGGAAGCAGTTCTATTCTCCGAGGGCGCAGGTTCCAGGTTCGAGGTCGGAGCACATCTTTACGGTGGTGAAATGGAACCATCAGCAGTCTTCTTTGGAAATTTTCCTCTAGAACTTCAATCAACAGATAAGGTAGTCGTGAATGTTTCTTGATTTATTTGAGCCATTTAGCGATATCTGAGCAACCATTTTTCCCATATTTTCTGTCCCATATATTTGCCCCATATTCTTGCTTGATATTTCTGTACTCTGTACACTTTGATAATTTATGCCTTTTTCTACGATTTACTGAGACATTGTTATATCATTGGCATATTTATATAATTTTGGATCAGTTGAGACTGATATTATATATTCTTTCAGTAATTTGCATATTTTTGTAGTCACGATTTGACTGTAAAGTTAACGATTTTCTATGGCAAATTTGAATTCAGACAGCGTGTCACTTTATTAAAGTAATTCTATTCAGTAAATTACTTTGACCAATTTTCTGTCATCCTCAAGAAAGAAGAATGATTAAAAGATTTTAGAGAGTTAAAATCTATTACTTTATCGACGATCTTGGAAATACTAGTCGTTTTATGAACATGATTGCAACATAGACATTTATCGTCAATTCTGAAATACCATTGCATTATAGACAATTTTATGAAATATGAATTTTGAGTACGATTTATTGAGTACACTATAGTAATGAACATTTGATAGGAGTTTTTCTCAATTCTAGATTGGAACAATAATGTTTGCATTCCAAAGTCTAATTGTATTCTATTCGATTATTTATGCAGTTTAGATGAACTTTGATTGAAGATAGTATTTTTATAATGCGGTACTTTGATGATATTAATCTCAATTTTGATAGACCAGGGAGGCGTGTCTAATCGTATTTGCTATTAAATTTATTTGTGATTGGCAAATTTTTACTTCATATCGATTCATGAATGAAACCCACGAAGGTTAAATATAATAACAGTTTTTGATACAATTGATGAATATAAGAATTTTTAAAGAGGAACTATGGATGTATAATCGTTAATTCAGTGGACGTGTAAAAGTCGCTGATGAATAATGCCCTGTAATAAGTGAAGGAGGTTCCCACAGTAATATTGATGATGTTGATGAATTTGTAAGTGGAGGTTTTTTGTATGTATTGTGGAAGATTTTGATGCCATATATAATGAGATATATGATGAATTATGGGCCAATTTTGGTGCAATTTTGTGCGTTTTGAGCGAGGTATTTTTCCGCTGAGTGTATTGTTCAGGTCCTTTGAAAATTAATCATGTGAAGTTACTGTTAAAATTAACAAGAGTGTTTAAATAATTTGAGATAACGATTTTGAATGGAGGTTACCGTCACAAATAATAATAATTATTAAATCTTATTAAACCTGAATCTAAAATTTAAATATAACTAACCTTCATTGGTCGATTATATCACCACGATTTAAGTAATTATCAACCGGATAAACGTGTGGTTTAATGTATTTCTAATATAAATAATATAAATAATATAAATAATGTAAATAACTATGTAAATATCTTTAATAATAATTTGAAATGAACGGGATTAATAGAGGCGTGTATACATTTTTCAATTGTCATTTGACAATGTTATAAACAATTTTAAAATGTCATAAATAATTAATGAACTTTTTGTTATAAACATTAAGCGTTTTCGTTATTATACTCTAAACAACGCTAGTTCAACAATTGGAATATACAATTAAGCAAGATTTGGGTTATTAGATTAATCCATTGATATTTGAACGGAGCATTTAAAAGATTTGCGTGATAATATTTGAGTTGAGATGTGAACATTTAACGTGTTTTGAAAAGGAGCTAGGCTCTGAGGTAACTAGCATATGCTAACATTGGCTGGACAGGTGGGTCCATTTGACGATGCAAGCATGCGACATGGTGCAGGGTGTATCGCAGGTGGCCAGATAACTGTATGATAGAGGCCAAGGTCATCTACATAGCAGCCTTGCGGTTATAAATAAAATGTGAAGTTCATGAACAAGGAAACAATTGCTATATGTCTCGTCCCAACTCCCTTATCCATTCCAAAGTGCATTGTTATTATTATTACGTTCTTTTGAGCTAGAGAAAGCTGAAATTTTGTATGTAAAGTCTACAAGTCCTACAGGAGGACATGGTTACATGGACAATGGCTTCTGATTGCCACGTATATTTTGTTGTTAAATTTTGTTAAATTATTCTCTTTATATGAAATAAATTATTGTGCAGTTTAAGTTTTCTTGTTCCGTTTTGGTTCATTTTAAATATCATGGTGGAGGTTATTGTGAGGGCATACTATTAAGTGATCCAGTTGAAAACCCAGACCCGAGATTAAATTGAAAAGGTAAGTAAAAGGTAAGTATGAAACCCCGTATATTTTGGTGTGTTCCACAATAATTTCTTGGTAACTACTGTGCTCTAATCTCGGTAGTATCTGTCAGTGCCATTTTCATTGATGTAGCTGTGCCGGTGCGATTGATTATTGGCAATCCGATTGAGGGGGGCGGATTTCTGACAGCCTACTATCCGGATTATCGGGGACAGTACTTGTCGACAATGCAACAGATGGACAAATACGAAGGAAAGCACCGCCGCCAAAACGAACAATAACATCGCGGGCAAGACGTGTGATGTCCTGTGGGCGGTGTCATAAATTAATGCGATATATATGCGAGGATTTTTTTCCCCTGCAATTTTAAATTAAGAGATGGGGTGCGAGATATACGTAATAATATAAATATAATATAATATAACCCCTGGCACTACAGCCAATGAAGGGCCTAGGCCTACCAAGCGACCGCTGCCCAGCCATTTGGCCTGCAGATATTGGGGTGATGCGTAATCAGCGCATCGGGTCCAGGGTGTCGACGGGTAACGAAAGTAACGAAAAAGTAACGAATTTTACAAACGGGTAATGAAAATTTTCTGAAGGTGGGTTGAATCATTTAAACTCGCGCCGCTAGGCTCAGAGATTGCGAGTTTCACGCAAGCGGCGCCGTGCCTATTGCATAGTACTAAGCTATATGTCTCCGTGCCCGACCTCAAGGAAATACTTACCGAGGATACCTTGAGCGGTATACATCGGTTCAACGTATATTTTAGGCATCAAGAAGTCTTTTCGTGTGAAATATTTTTCTGTGTTACTGTATTAGGAAACCTGACTTTTCGCGAGACGTTTATTCGCGATTACTTCCGAAACTAAAAAGAAATCTCTCATTTCTGTTATTTGGAAACTATGTCAAATTGAAGTCCCGAAATAACGCGAAACAATTTAATGTCGCAATCTTGCGAAATGTTACACTTTCGAAAAAAATGCGAAAAATCTTCGAAATACCGGTACATATAACTTATTTAAAAAATATGTCAAGTAAATTTGCGACATTCAGTATGGTTAATTTGAAATTCCGTTATAAGTCTATTTTTCCTTCGAACTTTCGTTCCATCGGATCTAACCGATTATTTCGATAACTTGTTGATAATTCGTGGTTCTCAATCGAAATAAAACTTGCCCTCTTGTCGTATTATTCGTGCAATCCTCGCAGAACAATTCGTAATATTCGATACCGTACCTACTTTGAACGTTCATCCTCCAAAATCGCATCCTCAAGACGGCCGGCTGACCGCACGACTTGCCTGCGGGAATCTCGTCAAACGGACCAAGATCGACGTCAGTTGCGTAAAATCATAAAACCCGTCCCCTATCGTGAACTTGTGACCATGAGGACTGCGGGAATCCTGTCAAAGGTGATTGGGCACCCATCACGGGGCACCCATCACGAAACCTACTTGCCACTTTTCCCATGACCGTATACTTAAAAGCGTGCGGGGAGCGAGAAGTGCATCAACCCACTTAAAAATGGCAGCCTACTTGGCATCGAAATACTAAATCCTCCTCGTGATCCACCCTGAACTCATGAACTCCCAACTACAGCATAGGGACAAAGGGAATCACGGCGCCGACCGAACAACATGTTCATAACTACGCGTGAATTTTAACCATGCCCAACCTTGAGCTTGCCTCCGCCATTCTATCAGGACAGATAGACAGGCAGACAATCGTTGAACGGCCGGGTGCAGCGACGATTGCATAATATCTCGAGGACAACGTAAAACGGCCGAAAGTGGCAGTGATTGCGATAGATCGCGATATTTCTCCGCATTCAATGACGAGGAAAACTGTATTCTTGTCAAACGGACAGCAAGTGGTGCCGATTGCGTAATAATGCTATATTTTCTTGTGCCCGAACTCAAGGACAACGGAAATCTCGTTGAATGACTAAAAGTGACGCTGATGATTTAAATCGCGATTTTTCTCCGTGTTCTATCGTGAAAACTACGGGAAGCTCACCAAACAACTGAGACCAGCGCCGATCGTGTAACATCTCGATATTTCTCCGCATTTGACTGCGAAGACAGAATTCGGTCACGATCGCGTAACATCACATACATTTCTTCGCGACCTACCGCGGGGACGAAGGAAATCTCGCCAAATGGTCAAGAGCTGAGCAACCTCTTGGTACCGTAATAATATCATATTGTGGACAAGACGACATATTAGCTGAAACAACTCATTGGATATTAAATATCTAGTATATATTTATTATTTTTTAATTTTTTTTAACATCATGTGAATTTTATTTAAAGTGGTTTCGGTGGTGTAGTTGGTAGCATGCTGAACTGCTGTGCCCAATATAGCGGGTTTAAACCCGGCTGAAGTCGTCGGATTTTTTTAAAAGCGTTAAAAATCATTCAGTATGCCTTCCTTCGGAGGGGAAGTAAGGCCGGTGGTCCCATGTCATGGATTTATGGCATGTAAAGGATTCTTCCACAGACAAAACTTGTGTGAAGCTAAATTGTTAGGTTATATTTCGTCGGAACGCTCTATCAAAGTTCCAACGTTCACCACTAGGTATCATTGATATCTGGTAGCAACTTGAAATTGAACGGAACTTGTAGCTCACCCTAAGGGTGTCCGTTGGAAGCAGCTACAGACTCAGACGAGCTGAACATGTCCTCGGACACTCCCGGCACTAAAAACCATACAATAAATTAAAAACTTCTTTAAAAACAGTTCATTGTTGTTTTTCTTCACCGAGTGATGAACGCCTATGCTTGTAGACCGCAGACGTAACTTGAATTCGAAGGTAACTAAAATTAACTAAAAGGTACCTAAAAAGTAACTAATTTTTACTTCATCCTTACAGTAGACACCCTGGGGTCCCCTCGGCCGTTAATCTTGGTTTTTGTGATCAGGGCACTGCTTCACTGTCTGACAGCTACTAAATTGTCCTCACGAGGCTGAGTGCACCTCGTTCCAGACCTCACGTCAGTTTCTAAAACCCTGACGGAGCCGGGGCCTCTGGGTGAGAAGCAGGCGCGCTACCCCAACACCACGGGGCAGGCGCGAGATATACTTGGTGGTGAGTTATATGTGAGCAAATATGGCACTTATTTTGTGAAAGAATATAATGGATACACAACAACACTGTTCAGAAACAACTCGGCACTATCTCGTATGCTGTCGTTTGTTAATTGTTTCATATGCAAGCAATTTTCTTCTTCCTCTTTGTTCACTGCCTTCTGTAACTTGTACTGTAAAACACACACCACTGAGTGTGGAAAACAGTTTATTCTACAACTCAACCTTTAATTCTACCACTATCACCACCACCGTAAGCTTCACCATTATCTTGGCCAGCATCCAATTTTGAGAATTTCCTTAGCCAATCAGGAGGAGTATTACTGTATTTCACTGCGAAGTATATAAATGCTATTCAACAAAATTCAATACACATTTACAGTCGTGCGATATTTGGCACTGTCGCTTACTTCACCAACAGATCTCGATATGCGGCCTCATGTTGGACAAATGCAGTGAACTCTCACTCAGTATAATGCTCATCAAAGGTCTATTTACACTTAGCAGTGGCATGACCGTGACGTGACCGGCACGTGATATCTATTCAGACTTAAACGTGGCATGATCGGCATCAGTCGGTGTTTTCTATATGGATGATTGCTCTTGTTTTGGATGTAGAGAAGGAGCAACTAGTAAAAGGTAAAAGAATAAATACACGTACAGTAAAATCCCGCTGTAACGAACACCAGTATAACTAAATTCTCAGAATAACGTTTTTTTTTTTGGTCCCTTCCCTTTTCCTTATTTCTTCTTCTCCTTCTTCTTTGAGACCACAAAGGATCACTTTAACCTACCATTAGTTCATCGACTTGTCGGAACTGTACGAGCGTTGTGGTCTTCCCAGTATTTCTTCATTCGTATTGATCTTCTTGCCCTTTCTTGGGTGGAAAATATTCTTGTTGGAATTTTCTTTTTTATGAGTGGAAAATGAAAAGTCATATTTTTAAGTGCTGTAGTTAAACTCCTATTTGTAGCATCTTCTGTTGTTAGGCCAATTTCTTTTAAGTCTCTGATTTCTTTTAACCATCGGCATCCAATTGTTGTGTTTATTGAAGCAAGATTGTACTGTACTAGTTGTTTTAGAAGACATGAATCTGGCATTCTCATGTGCCCAAAGAATCCTAGTCTTTTCTTTCGCATGGTATCAGTAATGGGTTCAAGGTTGTTATAGACAATATTATTAGGTAATATTTGCCATTGCCCATCTTTTTTGTAACTTATATTGATACAAGTTCTTCCAATTCACCTTTCGATCTCCTGTAATCTGTCGGTTTTAGAATGTTAATTTAGATGGAATAATGTTTCTGCTGCGTATGTGACTTCCGGCTTTATGACTGTATTGTAATGTTTAATTTTTGCATTAATTGATAAGCATTTCTTTTTGTAAGTTTCCCATGTTAATTTTTGTGCCCTAGATTACTGGTTTGTTCTTATTCGAATCGATGCTTTCTCATTTAAGTTGTTAGTTATTAATAGAGGTACGGGAAAATCGCAACCGCAATAAATGCGAATTCCATTTTTTTCTTCAATTTTCTTCATTTTGTTGTCTAGTATGACCATATATACCCAAAATTTGCAAAATTGAAAATGCGACAAAGTGAGATAACTGCGGGTTTCTGCGATTTTTCCCGTAAATGTGATAAATGCCTTGAATTTGTGACAAACGCCCATTTTCTTTTTTAGAAAAATATAGAAAATATTGACAAAAAAGTAGTAGGGAGCCTAGGCCTAATTAAATTACTATGAAAACAGGCCTACATATTTTGACAGACATAATAAGCGAGAATATTGTAACCTAAAACTAGGCCTAATCATTTATGTAATTTTGGAGTATGCCTTCATTAAACAGAATGTGTAGTGTGTTTTGCTCAATTAAAGAAAACCTCTGAGATTGGCAATATCTTTAAATTTCAAGTCTTGGGAGTCGGCGTGAAAGATGCGTGGCGTCACAGGAATATCAACACTAGCATATTAAAGCTGCAGCAACGGCAATGAAACAGTTGTTAAATGTCACATTATCATGTGTTTTTTTAATCGTACCATACAAAGGAAGTATTCGGAGTGTAAAAATCCTAATAAGCTTATCAGTGTAGTATCAAAATCGCGGAAATATGACTCAAACGTCCAGAAACGTGCCGTCTGAAAACAAAAGATTGTGCGCTAAGGCGCCTAGTGCTGTTGGTCAGCTGCGAGCTGCGTGACGTGATACGAGGGCACACGAGCTTCACCGAAAATATCCGATGGTTACGTTCTCATTACGTAATTAACAGCGCGGCAACTCGAATGATCCTGAGCTGCTGGCGGTGTTGGCCAAACTTGCGATTGTTACAATAAAGCGGGCTGTGTTCCGACTACAATGATTGCCTTTTGAAGTTTACCGTGCGCACAGATGGACTTCTCATGCTAAAATACGCCTGTCTTTCGTATTTCACTTTTGTTGTCTCGCACTTTCTTTAGCTCGCGCCGCTGCGTCAGTTATTTGTACCGTACCGCATAGTTAAACGCACGCGAATTACAGTACGTGAGAATAATAGGGCTACAACTCACAGATTTTTACTAAAAATAGTAAAAATATTATTTTTTAAACCCAAATTTCAGAAATGGTAAGACCTAAAATTACCATCCACGAACGTGCGCGTGGTTATAAGGAAGAGCGCTTTTATGTGAGCGATTCTAACATATTAATGTGTGGGATTTGCAACATTAGATTGGATTGGGAAAAGAAGGACAATCTGGACAAACACTGCAGAACATTAATACATAAAAACAGGAAGGAATCGGTTAAGTGTGATCAACAGGTGGCTAATAAGCGACAAGCTACTTTGGTTGGTATTAATGATAAAGCTAAGAAAGCAAAGCTCGAGAAGACTGAGTTTATTTGTGACACTGTCAAGATGTGTCTACAGGCAAACATACCTTTAAATAAATTGGATCATCCAGCAGCACGTACCTACTTCAAAAAGTAAGTGACTTTATTTCATTCAATTTCCATGTTTGATATGAAAGTGAATATGAGTATAATATAGAGCATAACAATATTGTAAAATATTCTTTCAGGTATGTAAACGGATCTGGAGATTTGTCTGGGAGTGACCAGTTACGCCGAGAGTACCTTCCTAAATGTGGTGCCGAAGATCAAGACCGTATTCGTTTGAATTTCAAGAACAGGAAGTAGTCATTGTTGCTGATGAAACCACAGACATGGCAGGAAGATGTGTCTTTGCTGTTTTGTTCCGCTCAGTGACCGATTCATGTGAACAAAATGTTGCTTTGGCGTCATGTTCATTTCTAGACAAAGCCAATGGAACAACCTGTAGCCAAGCAATTGTTGATACCATACAGAAGTATGGCATCAAATATGAGAATATCATTGGTCTCGTTTCCGATTCAGCTCGATATATGGCGACATGCTTTCAAGGTATGCAAGTTCTAGTTGGAGATCAGCTAGTGCATTTTCAATGCTGGGCCCATAAAATTAATTTAGTGGGTGATATTTTTATGGTGGAATTGGCAGAGTTGAATACTCTCATTTCAAAGCTCAAAATGGTGTTCCTCCATGGTAGGAAGATCAAGAGTTCTTACCTGAACTTTCTGAAGGAAAGATTTCCAGAGTTGGCACCCACATTGTTCCCCAAACCTGTGATAACTCGCTGGAATTCCTGGTTTCGCAGTGTTCAGTACCTCGCGAAGTATGTTAACCCTCTGTTACAATTTTTAAATTCTCAGGAGGAAAAGAACGGAAGTACCCACACAGTGTGCGAAATGTTTGAAGACAAAAACTTAGATTTGGTGTTGCGCACTCAGATTGCCTTCGTTTCAGACATTTGCCAGCCACTAATGCAGATGATCAACGAACTGGAAGGCTCTAAATATCCATATGCCCATCTAATTTGGGATAAACTGATGACAATTCGTCATTCATTGGCAAGACTGGCTGGAGGGCACTTTTCAGAACAGACAACAACTTTTTTTTTGTCTCAGTTCACTAGTGCTGTAAAAAAGGCACAAGTCGCTGAAACATTGAAAAGAGCAAGTAAGAAAGCAGAAAATGAAACTAATTGTGCATATGAGTCCATGCCCAGCTAATAATATCTATAAGGAAGTGGGGAGTCTTTTCAACCCAGCTAAAGCTGGCCAACAGTTGCAGGTATGTAAGTCTATGCTATCTAACAATTTTAGTGTATTTAAAGGTGGCTATTATTAATATCTTCTAATTTATTTATTTGTTTCATCAGGTAAATGAAGTAACTGCATCCTCGAGCAGATCACAACTACTCAGCCAGGACTGTTTCAGTGATGGCTACCTGTACTTCCATCGTCAACTGATTGAAAGACTGAGAGAGGGAGGAAATTTAGATGTTTTGCAGATCCTCTTGGCTATGCGTTCTGTTAAGGAGGACTTTGTAAAAGCTGCCTTGAAAACAATTTGGTTGCCAGTAAATAGTGTAGATGCTGAACGTTTCTTCAGTGCCTATAATCTGGTTCTGACTGATAGAAGAACCAGATTGAAGGAAGAGAACTTAGAAACATGTGACATGTTGAATTTCAACCACAAAAACTAAGTTTAATGACTGTAGTAGCTATTGCACAAGGTGCAAGGCAATGGGACCACGCAGCTCTGAACTCTGTACACAAATAAGTCCAAACCTCAAAGTTGGCTGTCCATTAAATGCTTTTCTGTGGGTTCCTACTTTCAAGGCATCAGCTGCTTTCTTCCAACTCCCAGTCAAATTCCATTCATCTCTCATAAACTAGTCTCATTAGGGTGGCATCAGGAAAGACATCCAGTTGTAAAACCAATCGGCAAATAGAAATTTATTGTATCTCATCCCAACATCTCTCCCCGTTGAAACAGGAAAAACAAGAGGGTAGATATACTTTTAATTAGTTAATTATTCAATGTATTTTATTGCCTTAAGTTTAGTAAATGTGTAAATTTAATTTTCAAAGTCATCTTGTGCCGTTTATTAGAAACACCCAAACCTGAGCATGTTTATATTAGTTGCCGTGTTTTATTAATTTTGAACTTTTCATTTTTTACCGTAGGCCTACTTAGTGTCGTTTAAATGCTACAAAACGCTAATTTTAAAAGTTCAAAATGCTACAAAACGCTATTTTTCAAAATGAAAGTGCTACAAAATCAATTTCAAAATGCTAATTTCTCGTATCTTTAGTTATTAACTCTCCTATATATTTGAATCGTGTTACAATTTTAATTTTTGTACTATTAATTTGTATTTCTTTTAAGGGTGTTGGTTTTTGTGGCATGATTTCTGTTTTTTCAAATGATATCTATGGTCTGAAGCTCTGATATCTGTGTTTTGGCTCCCTCTAAATCCTTCGTCAATAATGCCATCTCGTCTGCAAAACCAAGACAGTTTGTTTGAACTTTTCTACCTATTTTTATATTTAGAGGGCATTTCTTAGACCATTCTCGCATTACCATTTCTAATGCACAATTAAATAGTGGTAAGGATCGGTCGATTTAAGACCTCCCATATCGGAAAGAACCCCAAGAAATGGTTGGAGTTAGACCAAATTGAACTTGAAGACAAATAGGCTGCGGCATTAAAGGTAAACAAGCAAGTATGAAAGGAGAACAAGTTACTTGTACAGTTTGAAATTCTTTTGCCAATAAACATTGCATGCATAAGAGAATAAACTAATACGGTATACAAATATGTAACAGCAATTCAAATATTTTTTAATAACAACAAGGTAAATTGTGTATGTTTAACAGGAGAACAATCTCATAAATATTAATGATTGAAGTGATTTTAATGTTTTGTAGAAGGTAGCGAATAACTGATTTGAGTTTCACATAACACCATGTTTCTGGTGGCTCTGTCATGGATTGGGTTAGTACTTGGGGGCTCAGCCCAAGATACTAAAGAAGAGGAGAAGACAACTTCAAGTTCTTGGGGGCCCAACCCAAGATACTTGAGAAGGAGTAATAGTTCCAGCACAAGAGGCTAGAAAAGGAAGTGAATACTTTCAAAAACTTGGGGGCTCAGCCCAAGATGTTTGAAAGTAACTGTGAAGGATTGAAACCCTAAAACAGGGCAGAAAATCTTGGCACAGAAGGAAAGAACAGAAGGGTGCATGCAGACTAGTCTCATTCACGCACTGAAATGAAGTATAACCTGAAGAGGTAATTGCGCTCAGGGTCCAAAGCCTGAAGCAGCAGTGTCAAGAGAAAGGCCAGAAGAGCACTCTTAAATCTTTGACAGAAGATGCCAAAAACAAGCCAGTGTGTGAAATCCAATCTGAGATTCATAAAGCAAGTGAAGTAAGTGGAAAACAAGCAAATGAGTTGAAAGTGAAGTAGAACACTTGATGGGACAAACACTGTTTGGTTTTAAGAAAGGCAAGATTACAGCCTTGAAAAAATATAGGCAAGAGAAGTTTATGCAGCTCTACTTGAGCTGGGACGCTCAACATTAAGGTTTGTACGGCCTGTAAACAGAGCCCAGTAGAAAATGTTAAATTAGTTTTAAAGTTTGAAGATAAGTGCCCCATTTATACTTCCCCTCAGTATAACTTCGAAGGCGTAACCCCTGGTTGGGATTCCGACCTCGAAGCTTGAAGCAGATAGAACACCCCTGGACGAGGATAATCGGACAGGATGTCCTTTGATAGAAGCCTGAACCCTTAAACCCAAAACCACGGCGATATGCCGTAACTATTGAAAGAAAATTTTTAACATGAACGAATAAATATATTTTGAAAACCATTTACATACATGCAAGTTGGTTCTTGAATATTAAATATAAGCATTGGAAACTTGGCTTACAGAATTAATATATATAAGATAAAACACAAGACTCAGGAAATCCCTAAGAACCCCGACAGAATATTAAAGATTATGATCTTTAACGATTGCAGCCATGGAAGCAAGAAAATCCCGGACACAGTAAGTAAGAAAATTTTAATATTCTCACGAATGATCAGATCTAGGAGAGGAAAATAAATCCCGAACAAAATCAAGTTAAACAAATTGAGAGAGGCATGCAGGGAACTCACCGCGATTAACATAACTGATCCAAACACAACTTGTGATCAGGGATAATTCCAAAATTCTCATGAAGTGAATAAATAACACCAAACCAGCAAGAAAATCAAGCCTAAGAAAGCATGAACGATTTAACTCGCTTGAATATTACGGAGCTAGGCCAATTTCGGATAGGTAATTCCGACATTAATTAGCAAGACATGCTTTCACCAAATACCAATGGCGTCAAAGCCACGACAAGGATCCTGTATTTAGATATATCAAATTGAACCGTAAAACGGCATAGATACTTATCAATTAATATGATAAAATTGGTCCGGCCAGATCAAACATAAAATGCCAGCGTTTCGCCCCAGTGTGCCGTTGGGCTCGTCAGTTGGTACAGACACACCTCACCAATACGCATGGCTAGCACATACTGAGAAGGCCATCACAAGACACAAAATACAAGTAGTATTGACGTCACGAGTGATGCCAATGTGCTACGGAAGTCAAGCTCCCTTTCATAAACCAAAAACCTTACCTTGGCAATCCAAATAGGTTATGAATATTCCCATATCATATTAATTGATAATTTATCTGATCAAACGGAAATTACATCATATTCTCACTTGGGAATATTCATAACCTATATAGATACTTATGTCGATCACGAAATGCACTCAAAAGGTGTAGCGACACCCAATCAAATTACTCTGAACCAAACTTAGTTCATTAAACAGATTATATTGGCGATTAAGTTAGAGCGAAGCTCACAACGTTTTTCATATAGCAAGGCTACATTCAACTTCTCGCGACAATCGAAATTACAATTATCATCATGGCTGGAAAACAAAAGAAAATTGCCCGACAACAAAGGTCATTCAACATAATTATGTTAAATGGTCCGGCTAAGCTCAAATATTATTATCAGCGTTTCGCCCCGGTGTACTATTGGGCTCGTCAGTTGGTACAGTACACCTCACCAAGACGCTGAAAAGTGCTTACTGAGTAGGCCAATGCAAGATATCTTGATACTCATTATAATATGTCGTATCGAACGTCACGAGCATTGCCAAAGCACTTCAGGAAGTACAGCCTTCCTTTCAGAACAAATGCAAACCTTACTTTGGTTATCGATATGTCGAAAAATGTTCTCGAATGAGAAACATGTTGTTATGGTCCTTTGAGCTACATTGATTCAACAAAATTATGTTAAATGGTCCGGTTAAGCTCAAATATTATTATCAGCGTTTCGCCCTGGTGTACTATTGGGCTCGTCAGTTGGTACAGTACACCTCACCAAGACGCTGAAAAGTGCTTACTGAGTAGGCCAATGCAAGACATCTTGATACACATTATAATATGTCGTATCGAACGTCACGAGCATTGCCAAAGCACTTCGGGAAGTACAGTCTTCCTTTCAGAACAAATGCAAACCTTACTTTGGTTATCGATATGTCGAAAAATGTTCTCGAATGAGAAACATGTTGTTATGGTCCTTTGAGCTACATTGATTCAACAAAATTATGTTAAATGGTCCGGTTAAGCTCAAATATTATTATCAGTGTTTTGCCCTGGTGTACTATTGGGCTCGTCAGTTGGTACAGTACACCTCACCAAGACGCTGAAAAGTGCTTACTGAGTAGGCCAATGCAAGACATCTTGATACACATTATAATATGTCGTATCGAACGTCACGAGCATTGCCAAAGCACTTCAGGAAGTACAGTCTTCTTTTCAGAACAAATGCAAACCTTACTTTTGTTATCGATATGTCGAAAAATGTTCTCGAATGAGAAACATGTTGTTATGGTCCTTTGAGCTAGATTGATTCAACAAAATTATGTTAAATGGTCCGGCTAAGCTCAAATATTATTATCAGCGTTTCGTCCCGGTGTACTATTGGGCTCGTCAGTTGGTACAGTACACCTCACCGGACCATTTAACATAATTTTGTTGAATCAATCTAGTTCAAAGGACCATAACAACATGTTTCTCATTCGAGAACATTTTTCGACATAACAAAGGTCATGGCAAGGAAGGGAAAAAAAAACTAACCCAAGATCCAAAAGATCAGAAACTAAGATCAAATCACAAGTATTTTCATTTTACTTAAAATAATCCTAGCTTAGGAAGGCGTCACTCACATTTTAAATTGGCATCGTAAAACAAAGAAAATTAATTAATAAGAAAAGAATTAAGGAAAAACTTTTGGCCTAATAACAAAATTATGGGCCCATATTCAGAATACATAAACTTACTAACTACATAATATTAAAACTAGCCTGAGACTAGTGCGATGCCACGCAAAAAATCTTAAGTCTTGGTATTATAGACGCAATGGAGATTCACGACACGAATTGCTCCTCGAGCTAAGTTTTCACAATAAGTTAATTTAAGCATTTCTTTCCGTCTTTTAGAAGATCTGTTCACGTTACACGATTTGTTGGTTGAGGTTCAATTGGTTGACCTGAAGTTTAAGCGACCCCATATTCCCTAAGGAATTGGGGCCGGAGCCGAGCCCCAATACGTCCACACCTTTTAAAATCACATCTTGGCCTCACTCGGCTTCCCCACGCCGAAAAGGAACGCCACGGAAGTCAGTCCACGCGCATGCGCATCAATCATTTGCCACTGCTACTAGCTCGCAGTGACGATACTCGGAACTAGTAAACAGTTGAAGGAGTACATACTGCCAACATAATATTGAATAGAGTTAGTGAAAGTATATGGCACTAATGTTCACCAGCACGAAATAGGATTTGTAGAACTGGCCGTCGCAAACACAGGCACTGATTGGCTTTGAGAGTAGTTTGAATTTAAAATGTTCGAAGAGCGCCAGATTTAAGTAGTTAGGTTCATAAAATTTGCCACATCTCCCAATAATGGCATATATTGCAAAGTTGCAATGGTTGTATCGACTGCTAAAGTGTGTGTGGAAACGGAAATGTGTACCAGAAGACTGGGAGAAAGGGCTAATAATACCAAAGGTGTGTGATAACTATAGAGGGATCACCCTCATATCACAGATAGTAAAAATACTGGAAAGGATATTAGAAAGAAGAATGAGAAGAAAGGTGGAAGGAGAGTTGCGAGAGGAACAGTATGGCTTCAGGAGTGGAAGATCCACAGTGGACCCAATCTTTAGCTTGAGGCAGGTGATGGAAAAGAACTGGGAATATGGAGAGGATTTGATCATGACTTTCATAGATCTAGAAAAGGCATATGATAGTGTCCCCAGAGAGAAGGTATGGGAAACCATGGTTAAGAAGAGACTGGGAAAAGAAATGTTGGAAATGGTGCAAGCAATGTACAACAACTGTGTTAGCAGGGTACTGACCCCAGTTGGAAAGACAGATTGGTTTAGGAACAAGACTGGACTAAGACAGGGGAGTGTGCTGTCACCGCTCTTGTTCATAATGGTGATGGATGAAATTGTAAAGGAAACAAAGGAAGCATATCGACATAAAGAAATGAAGTTACTGTTACTTGCAGATGATATTGTGGTCTGGGGAAGGAACACCGAAGAAGTGCAAAAACTACTAGATGCACTGAACGAAAATATTCAGAAGTACGGCATGAAAATCAGTATAGAGAAAAGCAAGACCATGGTGATGACAAGAGAGGAAAGACAAGGAAAGGGCACTGTGAAAATTGGAAGTCAGAGTTTGGAAATTGTGGACACTTTCAAGTACCTAGGAAGTGAATTGATGCAAACTGGTAGGTTGGACATGGAGATTGGCAGGAGGGTACAGTAGAGCAATGCATTCTATCAAAGTGTAAGAAAACTTGTTTGGGATAAGGAAGTACCAAGGAAAAGCAAGGAGGTAATGTATAAAGTGTACTATGTTCCCATATTAACTTATGCAGCTGAGACTTGGACCCTGACAAGCAGGCAAGAGAGTAGAATCCAAGCCAGTGAAATGAAATTCCTAAGAAGTAGGATAGGAAAGACAAGGAAAGACAGAGTGAGGAATGAAGATGTTCGGAAGGAAGTTGGGATGGAAAAACTAAATGAGAGAATTGAGAAGAATAAACTAAGGTGGTTTGGACATGTAAAGAGGATGGAGGAAAATAGAATACCAAGACAGATGCTGGAGGCGAAGTGCAAGGGTAAGAGAGCAAGAGGAAGACCTAGAACAAGGTGGATTGATTCAGTGAAGAACAGTGTAAGAAAAAGAAATCTGGACTGGGACAAGATCGTGGAAGAAGAATGGTGGAAGGAAAGAGGAAAGTGGAGAAGTGCCATAAATACCCCGACCCGGCAGGAGCTGGATAAGGGGAAATGATGAAGATTGCAAAGTCAATTGTTGGCTTCCGGAATAATGTAACTGGTCGACCCGAGCCATATAGTTCATGGGGAAGGTTTTAATTCAGTTTATATATTTCTTCTTTTGAAACTTGGAAACACAGGGGTGACCATTGGGCTCTGAACTGAGTCTGTGATGATGACCAAGGGGCGACTAGGGACGGAAAAACTTCAAGCAGATGTAATCGGCTCAATAAGAATACAGGTTAAATGACACAAATTACTTATCCATATCCTGAGTAGAACATTTGTTGGCTAGGTTCACCATAGCTGGAACTTCCGTAGCGAAATTTGTAAACCAGATGATCGTTGTTACACTGTATACCTCACCAGGAGGTTAGGTAGCAGAAATAAAATGCAATCAGTATGAACTGTCGCCATTTCTAAGCACTTTCACTTAGTTGAACACTTGTGGAGATACATGTTTGCATTGAATAAAAGATGATTGGTAGTTAAAAACTGCAAAGTTCCATAGCCGAAGGCTGATGTCGATAGAAGTAGGTACCAGACCCAAATACTTTAAGCAAGTTTAAAGCATTGCAGTTATTCTTGTAGAATTTTCATTCTTTAGAATGAAGTCAAAGTTTCACAGCTCCCAGAGCTGGATTGCAGAGTTGAATGCTTGACTAGCAAACATGAGTCAAGATGTCGGTGACGAAAATGTCGCTTCAGAGGCAGCATGCCTTGACTAAGTCCGTAGACAAAGTATTCAAAGTGCTCGAAGTATTCCGACGTATTCGTAAAGATGACATAGAAACCAGCTGTTTTTATAGCAGCAGAGAAAGCTTCTAGGCTGTTCGATGAGAAGAAGCACTGTGATTGGCCAGCGAGGAAGTCGACCAATGAGAGGAAAGGAGACAGATATTGGCTGTCATTTGAGTTATTTCTTGCGCAGATAATAGTATGTGAGATGGCAGTAGAACAACACTAAAAAATGTATCTTACAGTCTTGTATTTGTGAATAAATAACAGATAAGTGTTAAGTATAATATGTACTTTAGAAAAAAAGCATATATAATTAAAGACAAAATTAAGTAACCACGTGGAACACAGTCACACTTTTTAAGTTATGAAAAAAATGACGTCTTGAATTCTTGTTTTCTTTCTCGTAACATTAGGAAAAATTAAATTAATATTTAAGGGCTTTGTAGCCTTTGCAAATGCGAACAAATATTAATGGTGATAAGACATCACCTTGTCGTAAACCGGTTGTGACCTATTTATTGTGTGTTAAAATATTTAATTTTAATGAATTTCATAGTTTCAGTTTAACGAATTAGTCACAATAGGCCTCCAAGTTTAATGTTGCCAGCCTAACAATAATGCACCACTGGTCACTTAATTTAAAAAATAGGTAGCGTTCTAATGAAATCTACCTAAAAGCACTTGCCAACTGAGTACAGTTCATAATGTACTAGAATAGAGGCCACATGAAGATATTTACCAAAACTAAATTGCTAGGTACTGATTGTCCACCTCGCTGTAGTGATTTAAAATGTAGTAATATGACCAGTTATTTTAATAGTGCTACCATAGTTTGCCTCATTTCCTAGGCATCTGAAATATTTTAATGAAATATTAGTGAAGAATTTATTGGATAAATTCATTATCAGGCATTGGTTACACATCCAACTTAATACGGGAAATACTCACTTCTACAACTTTCAGCATGTCTGATTTACCACGAGGAATTTCATGGGTGTTGAAATAGTTAGTAAGAACTGCTTTTAGATGCTGTATTTTCAAAATAAACACTATTTATGAATAAAACTTAGCATGTGGTCTTACGTGTTTATAGAACTTAAGGACTCAACTCAGTGTTGCCAATTCTACCAACAGCACGGCTAGAGAATTATAGACAGTGAAAACGTGACGGTTTCATAGATTTACCTACCTTGTTTCGTCCCATCATGCATTGTACGTTTCTTCTTCGTATTTAATTCGCAAAGCAACGTGTTTCTGTTATGGTTATACCATTAATCTTGCAAAGTTTGCGTGCATTTAGTTAAACAATTAAGTTCATATCGCAAATGGATAAGCAGAAGCGACAGCAGTTTTCGTTGAGTGAAAAACGTAAAATACTTGCGGAAGAAAGGAGAAGTAGCAAAGAAGTATGGCTTTAGCCCATCAACACTATCTACTTTTTTAAAACAGAAAAATAAGATAGAGGAAAACATTGATACTGATGCCCTAGGTCCACAACGAAAGAAGATAAGGGCAGCTGTCAATACGTGGTTTGTTGAAATGCGGAGTAAAAGCATTCCAATAAATGGCCCACTATTATGTGAGCGTGCGCGATCTTTTACACGTTCGCTTGGGTCACCTGAGTTTATGGGTAGTGCTGGTTGGCTTCATAGGTTCCGGGAGAGATATGGCATATCCCACAAAATTATAAACGGAGAAGCTAACGATGCTCCGAAGGAAGTTGTGTCTTCATGGCGGTTGGAGACTCTGACAGATGCCTTGAAGGAATATTCGCCGGTGGGCATTTATAATGCAGACGAAACTGCATTATTTTATAAGTTAATGCCGAACAAAACCCTTGATTTCAAGGGAAATAAGTGTTTTGGGGGCAAAAGTTCAAAAGAACGTATCACAGCTCTTTTGTGTATCAACTCCACAGGTATGGACAAACTGAAGTCTCTCATAATTGGGAAGTTGGGAAGCCAAGGTGCTTCAAGGGGGTGCAACATCTGCCCGGTGAATACAGGCACAACTCTTAAGGCATGGATGACATCAGTGTTATTCAAGGAGTGGTTGTTGGACTTGGAACGTTGGATATAGGCCGAAAAGAGGAGAATTCTTCTGTTATTGGACAATTGCTCTTCTCATAATTGTGTGCCTTGCCATTTGGAGCATGTGAAAGTTTTATTTTTGCCTCCAAATACTTCAATTCTGCAGCCGCTGGATCAGGGTATAATTCATACAGTAAAGCGGCATTACAGAGCTCGTGTGGTCCATTTAATGCTGTGCAATGTTGCCACAAATGGTGACATTAACATCAACATATTGGGAGCAATGCAGATGTTTAATGCTGTCTGGAAATCTCTGAATGCAGACATCACGAACTGCTTTAGAAAAGCTGGAGTGGTTTTTACAGAAGACGTCGCAGAAAGTGAAGTGTTGGATGATTTGGAAACGGAGGAGAATTGGAAGCGTTGGTATGCCATCCAGGGTAAATCTTACTGACTACGTCAATGTAGATAGTGTTGTAATAGTCCACAAAGAAATCACCAATGAGGAAATTGTGGAGGACATTATGAATGATAGAGATCCATGTGATGAGGAGGAACTGATTGTGATCGACAGAGCTTGTCTCCTCTGCAGACTACGAACATGGCACGTAGCCTTCAAGATTTTCCTGTGTAATGGAGTGATTTTGCCAGAATCGGTTTTAACCCTCTTAGTGCCAGGCGAAAAGGTAAAGGTGAAGTCTAAAAGTGCCAGGCTGTTTTAATGGAAAATGTAGGCTTTCAGAAAAAAATATGTATATCCCCTGTTTTGAAAGATATGAAGGCGAAATTTAGTCAGGGAGTGCAAAACATAGCTATCTATATTCAGGGAAATTTTCAAATCATTATGAAACTTTTTTTCTTTCTTTATTAATTATTTAATTAAAATAATTTCTTCTGTTAAATAAAAATTAGAAAGTTTGATTATTCCTATTACCCCACGCTTATAAATGGAGTAAAAATGTACACTGGAGAGCACACATACATAAAAAAGAACCAGGGAATGCAGTTTTTTTAGTTTAAAAAATATCAGCAGGGGTTTCAAAAATCCGAAATTCTAATATCTAGCATATTCATAAAATACCGTACACCAACAATGGCATAGTTGATATAAATAAAATAAAAATAATTACAGTGAAAATAAATAAACAGAAGGGCACCCTGTAGTTTTATCTTTCACATTTGTGGTTGTGTAGCCTGTGGAGGATTGTCCTGGTCAACACTCCTTTCTTCCCACTCACTATTACTATCAACATCATTACCATCACTATCACTTGTTTGGTTATGTACGATCGCATTCAGCGCAGGTAATTCATTGTCCGAAGCGGAATCGGCACTTGATTCATCACACACAAGATCGCAATCACTGTCCAGGAAGTCCAAGAGTTCACCACTTGACTCATCAATCATTAATTCTTCAATTTCTTCCTCTCTCAAACAATGCTTCCTTGCTTTTACGAGTCGCGCGTAAACAAGTCAATGAATTTCAAATATCGCTCGAGTATATCGATAAACAGAAAACAAAAGATGTTTGCCAGGAAATGGTTGCTAGAACTCTCTTTAATGGTCACGTCAAGTTTAGACGCCATTTTCTGTCTATAAGCCCCTCTAAGAATACAAAAACGAAGCGTCTCTCAGAGCGACGCTGGCAAGTTTCGTTCATTTTATGAGGATCGCTCACAGCGACTCTGGCACTAAGAGGGTTAAATTCATGTGCAGTGGTTGGCAACTATTTGGAACGAGCTTTTTTGTTTGGGTCTGTTCAGAAGAAAATCAGACTTAAAAAAAATTAGGTTCTGGTACAATGCAAAAATAGATTTTCTGAAAACTTCTGGCAATAACTACTGATTATTACTTTGTTTATAGGCTAGGTATATGTAGACTAGCAGCAGTGCCCGGCTTCGCCCGGTGGATTTATATGTTTTATGGATGATAATGAATACTACTACAGATCTGGAGCGCTCAAGGATAAGGATCGGATAGCACCAATGATTATTGCAGCTGATAACCTCAGTATACTGCACCAACACCATCACCATTATACATAGGCCCTTATACATAGGGGCCTAAGAAATCTTTTTGCACTAATTACTCCCCGTGACTGCAATTTATAAGCAGCTCTCAATTCTGCACCAGAACACTGGTAGGGGTGACGTGATGCAGCCCACATTGCCTGGCAACAATAGACTTACTGTCGACCAAAGTATTATGTGTACTCTAGTTTGAAGGTTGTTTGTGAAGTAACCAATATACCTACATAAAATCCAATACCATCATCATTTTCGTCGATCTATTTTACGTTAGTTCATGTAGGTTTGGATTTTTAAATTTATATTTTAATATTTTTTATCGCAGTTGGAACACAAAAAGTGCAAGTTTTTAAGCGTGTTTCAACCATGTGTCACATTTAAGATTTATTAGCTCAAAAACCTGTCATCAGATCGAATCCAAATTTTAACTCAATATACATTGGAATGTTGTGTAACTGGTTTATTAATTTCACAATTTTGTGTGTCCAAGAAACAAAGGTGTTATCATTGTTGTAAGGTAACTTTTTCTCGGCTCGGGGTGGTTGGAAAATGTAGTTCTTGGTTGCGTTGTAATCCATATACATCAAAAAGTTATGCTGTATGACTGTGAAATACGTAAATTAATTCACTTATTTTATATCGGTTTGTATTTGTACAGGGAAATAACACATGGTTCACCAGCTAGCCACTCCGGGAAAAGCTGTACAGCATTGCTGAGATGGAGCCCATCACTTCCGAGCAAGGCGCGCCATGATGCGTGTGGGCTCCATTTCGGCAACGCTGTACAGCTTTCCCCGGAGCGGCTAACCGGTGAACCATGTCTTTTTTCCCTCTACAAATACAAACTGATATAAAATAAGTGAATTAATTTATGTATTTCACAGTCATACATCATAACTTTTCGATGTATAAGGATTACAACGCGACCAAGAACTACATTTTCCAACCACCCCGAGCCGAGATAAAGTTACCTTACAAAAATGATAACAACTTTGTTTCTTTGGCACACAAAATTTTGAAATTAATAAACCAGTTATACAACATTCCAATGTATATTGTGTTAAAATTTGGATTCGATCTGATGACGGGTTTTTGAGATAATAATTCTTAATGTGACGCATGGTTGAAACACGCTTAAAAAACGTGCACTTTTTGTGTTCCAACTGCGATAAAAAATATTAAAATATAAATTAAGAATTGCAAACCAACATGAACTAACGTAAAATAGAACGACGAAAATGATGATGTTATTGGATTTTATGTAAGTCTATTGGTTACTTCACAAACAACCTTCAAACTCTAGTGCATATAATACTTTGGTCAACAGATAGGTATTATTGAAGCTGTTCAGGAGCGCTTGTTCTTCCGACTTACTGAACAAAAATCAATCTCTAAGGTTATCTGAGAGGTGTAGCATAATGCTACATAGCCTAAACTATTCCTCTTGAATCAGGCTATCATATAGAAAGAGATTTTTGGAATCCGACTGGTAGTTCCAGAGATTAGCGCGTTGAAACACACAAACAAACTCTTCAGCTTTATTATATTAGTATTGATTTAATATTTTTCCTATCAAGTAATACATTTTGAGTTTTTTTTTTTTGGTGTATAATGGCATTTGAAGTTATGTAGATCCTGCTATGGATATCATAGGGCAGATGACCTTGTAGTTCCGCCCCTTAAAACAACAATAACCAACGGATATAACGCTAGGTGAGTTCTTAATAATTGACTTATTTCAGTATATCAAAATTTTAGTATAACAAATTAATTTCAGAGGTACCCAAAATTTTGTTATACTGGTATTTTACTGTAAGTGGATTTAATAACTCTTTATTATGTGGAACTCATAACTTGTTACAGTATATTATTAAAAAAATTAAATTTACTGTAGAAATTAAGGTATGTTTACTGTAAAAACAATCATAAAATTAATAAAATGAAGTATTTACTTACCAGATGTTTCCATTTCTTCTCCTATTTTACTCAATATATTATTAAAATCAGTGTCCATGTACTTGGGGTTGAACAGAGCATACAGCACAGGATAATTGCGCACTGTTCAATAAGATTTTCATCCTTCATCTTTAAAACTTTGAAATGAGCCAGTTACACGGCCGTGAAATTAGCAAATTATCGGTGGGGATTAACCTGACTGTCACGGTACGACGGCGGTTAGAGCACTGACTGCACTGTCACGGCCAGGTGCTGGGCGAGTGTGAACACCACCACTCAATTTCCTGTAAGAATATTTTCAGGCTCGCCGGTAGGAGCACGTGCCGGTCATGCCACTGCTAAGTGTAAATAGACCTTCATGGACCAGTTGAAAACTACGCTATAAGTGGAAGATTGTATTCGGAAATTCGGAATGTTGCGCATGCAACAGGGTACATGTATCATTGTCAGTATACTGAAAAAAAATTATTGGATGCTACTTTCAATAAAACTTGGTAATGACTTACTACTGCTCTGTCCAACTCTTGACCGTGGCTTTCAAATTTCAATGAGTTTCACCAATCCAACATATATTTCAAATATGTTGTTGTTTCTTATGGCTAGCCTGTATTCCAATCTATCAGCTTTCTTGCGTTCCAATAGAGTTGTGTGAGGTTTCCTGAAGTTCTAGCAGTCACATCAAGTTTATTGCAATGTAGCAGGTGCCCCCCTATCCATTTTACTTTCAGGTTCGTGACAAAGTGTGCATTTTTCAGATCTCAGGATGTTGATTAGTTTCAGATGAGCTGCAAGGCAGTCATGGCCAGTATTCAGTCTGAAGAAGGCTATAGCTTCTCTTCTTGGTGTTAATTTATATTGATCCCATTTAGCATCAATGTCATTCCATAATTTAGCTTCTGCTGTTTTCTTTGCCATTTCTTCATACCTGTTTTTGATAGTCATCATCATCATCATCATCATCATCATCTTTAACAGGTCCAGTCACCCGGGTGCTGTGAACGAGTCCTCTCCATTTCTGTCTATCCATGAATAGTTGGTCTTCATGAGTGCTCTCCCAATCCAGCCCTTTGTCTGCCAAGTCACCCTTAATCTGGTCTATCCATTTCCTTTTAGGTCTTCCAACACATCTTCTTCCTTTGATGTTCAGATTGAAGTATGCCTTTGCCTTTTGTTCATTTTTCATCCGTTGGATATGTCCATACCACCTCGGACAAGACCTCTGTAAGGTCTCCATTCCTACAGTGGTGTTAATACCTGCTTCTGCACAATTTATTTCATTTCTTACTTTATCTTTTCTCGTCCTCTGAAGCATGGTACTTACAAAATTCATTTCGGATGCCTGAAGTCTACTGTTATCTCTTTTAGAAAGGGTACATGTTTCAAGTGCGCAAGTCAGTATGGGTATGTAGTATGTTCTAATAATATACATAGGTTGGTTTTTTAGTTTTGGCACCTTAGTTATAACTGGATTAATAACTCACTTAGATGGTTCCAAGTTTCACAGGCCCTCGATGTAGTCCCCACCGTTGCGTACAACGTGTTCCCAGCAATGTGGAAGTCGTTGGATCCCGTTGGCACTGCCCAAACTATTGATGGTACGAAGAGAGCGCTCGGCAGCCTGCTCCCCGCGCATTGTCATCTTCATCTTCGGGATGAGATCATAGTCGCAGGGACTGATGTCGGAAGAATATGGGGGGTGATAGAGGACGTCCCAGCCCCAGCGATCCAACAATACCGACACAGCTCCTGCTGTGTGTGCCCTAGCATTGTCATGCAGAACGATGGGCGGTGTAACCATGTGGTGGCGCCGTTTCCTTCTCAGAGCTCCTCTGAGATGGTCTTGCAGAAACGAACAATAGTACGCTGCATTAACGGTTTGCCCTCGGGGAACAGTATGGCAGCGCTTCCATACCATTGAAGACGTTAAGCAGGCTGCCGAGCGCTCTCTTCGTACCATCAATAGATTGGGCAGTGCCAACGGGATCCAAAGACTTCCGCATCGCTGGGAACACGTTGTACGCAATGGTGGGGACTACATCGAGGGCCTGTGAAACTTGGAACCATCTAAGTGAGTTATTAATCCAGTTATAACTAAGGTGCCAAATCTAAAAAACCAACCCATGTATGTTTACACCGTATAGGTACTTTGTTATCCCACAGTAGTATTCTGACTTGGTTGTGGAAGATTGCTGCATTATTTGTTCTGTTGGTTATCTCACATTTACTGCTATTGTCCAAACTCAAAGTGCTGCCAAGATATTTGAATTGGTCAACATTTTGAAGTTGATGGTTGTTCAGGTAGATGCTTGTACTAGCACACCCTGATCCTTTTGCCATAGCCACAGTCTTATTCTGACTAATTTTAAGCCCATATTCCTCAAACAACTTGTTCCAAATCTCTAGATTTTTTTGCACCTCTTCTGTACTTCCACCCCAAATCATAACATCATCTGCGAATACCAGGGCTTTGGTGTCATTTCCATGCAATTCGTCTTTATGTTTCTTCAAGATTCCATTACAACAATGAACAGTATGGGTGACAAAGAGCTGCCCTGTTGTAGCCTACTCCTCTTCTTGTCGTGAACCAATTACTCTCTCCATTGCCTATTTTTCAAAATCCTTTTTGCTGACATAAAATCAGTCTGACTGACAGGTTGTTGTAGTGTGGTACCTCTTTTTGCTAATCTGTCTGCCTCTTCATTACCTACTATTCCTACATGAGAAGGGATCCACTGAAATGAGATCTGTTTCAAATATTTCAGCAAGTATTTCACTGGTGCTCAATATCTCCGACACTATTGCAGCAGACAACTGAAATGTTGTTTGCTGATAAAGGATTATATGTTCAATACACATGTTACTTTCAAAAACCTGATCACGAATCAACATGGCTACGCAAAGTTCAAATATTTAAATAGGTTTATCTTGCAACTTGAGTGGAGGGAAACTTAATTTTTTTTTTAGAGTGTAATATATTGGCTTCTAATGATAGTAAAGTATTTTGATAATTCATGATGAAGGCTATGTGAATTTTTAAAAATATGTTTTTATTTCTTGTACTCTAATCAAGGCATTGATGTGAAACTTTATATAATGAACCACCACTATAATGTTTATCTGCTATAATATATATATACAGTATGAATAATTTCTTATTATATTCAGGGTGGTGATTGTTGGGGTGGAACATACAGGTCATCTGCCCCAACTTTCTGGTGTAGGTATCGCAAATTATGTTTTATCATATGCAGGGGCGATTTCTCCGAGCATGCTACGCTTGCTGTGCAAGCCCGATATTTTTCTAAAGCAGGCTAGTTAAAAAAAAAGACAATATGTACGGTATCTGTAATAGTAGTGCGTTATACAAATCGCATGTTGCATATACACTGTATAACAAAGAAAACGACACACCGAGAAGGCGTTGTCCGATTGTAAGGAAATTACGTATGTAAAGACATTCGGACCGAACATGTAACTGATTAAAGCTTCGTGTCCAATGAATGAATAGCGGGAACTCCTGCGCATCCGAACTGCGCATGCATCAGGTGTATATAAGGCGGGATTCTGAAGCGTATGCTCAAAGTAGCTGTTGCATTTGACTGCGATATCTGAACGTTGGCTGTAAGAATGCCATGCCGAAGGATTCGTGCTCGTTACGAGCAGATGTCGGAGTTTCAAATAGGTCGTGCGTTCGGATTGATAGAAGCTGGTTGGTCGAATCGAGCTGTCGATGGACATTTGGGTCGAAGTGATGCGGCGATCAGACGATGCTGGCAAGCGTGGGTCAGCAACGGCAGGCATTAGCGTCAGGACGGCAGTGGTCGACCGAGGGCCACAACAGCACGGGAAGACAGAGCAATTGTCAGAACAGCTGTCACCGCACAGGAGACGTAATTATCAACGAACCAGCGTGTGACCCGCATACATGTGTCCACCATGACCATCAACAGACGCCTGAGCGACAGGAATTTGCGCTTGCGCCGCCTGTTACGCCCCTTGCCACTCATGCCGCTTGCCACTCACGCCTGTTCTCCGTCAAGTCAGATTATAGTGGTGCCGCGCTCGAGCAACGTGGAACTGCGGCTGACTGGGGACGTATAGTCTTTAGTTACGAGTCCCTTTTCCAACGGTGCCCTGACGACAACCGCAGACGTGTTTGGAGACTTCCAGGCCAGCGTCGGGATCCTGCCTTGACTATCGCACGCCACACAGCCCCACAACAAGGGGTGATGGTCTGGGGTGCCATCGATGGTCTGGGGTGCCATCTCCTTTGATAGCCGGACCCCTCTGGTAGTCATTCCTGGCTTGCTGACAGCACAGCGGTATGTTGATGACATTCTATGTCCGGTTATGTTACCGTTCCTTCAGCGACATCCAGGCCCTGCTTTCCAACAGGAAATTGCCAAGCCTCACACGGCACGTGTTGCTATGGACTGTCTTCAAGCTTGCTCTATCCTTCCTTGGCCAGCTCGGTCGCCTGATCTCTCTCCCATAGAGCACATTTGGGACGTCATGGGAAGGCGATTGTGAACATCCCAGAATGTCGCCGATTTAACCAAACAGTTGGAGACCATTTGGCATGAAATTCCGCAGGACACCATCCGGGAACATTATCAGTCCATGCCACATCGAGTGACAGCTTGCATCCAGGCCAGGGGTGGACCTTATTGCCGTCCTCACTTTGTAACGCTCTAACTCGGCAGTAAATCATTCGATTGTTCTGCACTTTTGGTCGTTTGTTTTTCTATGTCTGTTCCTCACATGCACCGATTTTTATCGCCATCGGACAATTCCTTCCTGGTGCGTCGTTTTTTTTTTTAATACAGTGTATCTTGGCGAGTACAGTGAGGCTTGCTCGTGTCTTAGGAGCTTCAGGTCGACACAGCGAGAAATGTATGCGCCCGTAATGTGTGGTTGGAAGCTCGGGTCTGAGAGCTATGGATCTAGTGTGTTGTGTCAGTGACAAGTGTACTGTAAGTTACCGTTCATCTATTCGGAAGGATTTGATGTGCTGCAATGGGTTCCGAACCGTGCATTATTGACAGCTTGTTATCAAATCCATTTTTTCGGAGGACTATTCAAGAGAAAACAGAAATTATTAAGAATGGCAGGCCCTGTCCTGCGCTGCCAGATTTAAAGACCTCAGCACAGGGAGAAAAATAGAGAACATGTATGTTTGTTCTCTGTAGCTCAATATAATAATATGCACTGGTTGAAAGGGTCCAAGAAACTTAAATAAACTATTGTGCTGGCCGTGTTTACTATTTTCTGCTCCCCCCAGGGGCTCACATCTAGTGGGACGTGGGTTGGTGACCACGGGACCCCAGCTGAGCCCGGCATTGCTTCCACTTATTTGTGCCGGGCTCCTCTCCGTTTTCTGTCCTGTCGACCTCTCTTGGTCAACTCTTGTTCTCTTCTGACCTTGACGGTATTAGGGTATCCGAGGCCTAGGGAGTCTTTCACTTTCCCGCCTTAATTGGCCCCTGTCTCATCTTTCCTCATACTTTCATTCTTCGAGGGGTCAGCCTTCTTTTTCTTTCCATGTTATCTCCTGCCTTCTGCACAAGGCCCTCAAGGAGGCAGGGTGTGTGTAGCCACACCACTTCTGGTGCACCGTGGCTTGTGCTACACCCTCAAGGACTCACGGCCGGTGAGTTCGGGAGTTGGCGACCCTGAGGGATTCCTGAGCTGGGTCCGTTTTTCCTCTGACCTTGGCGCGGGCCCTCTCCTCTCTTGCTTTCCTTTCGCCTTTCATGGCTCTCCTTCCTTCCAAGTCCCTCAATCCTCATTCTTCGAGGGTTGAGGGCATTTCTGTACTTCCTGCCCTTTATTTGCCTTATCCTTTATTTGTTTACCATTTCTTCTTCTAGTATGTAAGATTTTAGTTAGTATTAGTTATAGTTTTCATTCTCATCTCATCTTTCTCAATAACCCAAACCATTAGGGGCCGATAACCTAGATGTTAGGCCCCTTAAAACAACACTCGTCATCATCATGACTTTCATGACCAGCATTTGCCTCTGATCATTATATTAAAAATATTTATGAAAACTTATCCGAGTCCGTGCGCCCATTCTATTCGGTTGATTTCCTTCATTCTTTTTTTAAATGAAAGGTATTCCTGCACAGATTTGTCATAAAGTATTACAAATCACTTAAATTCTGCCTTTCTCAAATTATTTGATTTTTTCAACTTTTTCCAACTTAGAAGCAATCGTGTCTCTGGTTCTAATTGAGGTATGAAGGTCGTTTTCTTCTACGAACACTCAGTGAATCAAGCGCTGTCATTTGAGCTCGTTTAACTATTCACATCGGATGATTCTGAAAAAAGTTATGAGTGAACATTCGATATTACATCTCATTTTTTCAACATTTTTTCTCATTGTAGCAATCATATCTTTGGTTCTAATGACGGAAATTTCCTATTACACTAGCGTTTTGTATTACTATCAACAAAGCGCAGGGTCAAACGTTTCGAGTTGGAATCTACTCGCCTGATCCTGATTTAGGCCCTGGAATGTTCTATGTTGCCTTATCCCGAGGAAAATCATTTAAAGATGTAGAACTTAAACCTAAGGGTCGACGCACAGCGAACATTGTCTGGAAGGAAGTATTGTGAAATAAAGGTTATAAACTATTACATAATGTAGTAATTTTTAAATTCCAATACTGAAAAATAATGCTGTATGTTAATTTCTGAAAAAGAACATCTGTTACTGGTGTTCTATTGAACCTGTCTTTGGGTAAGTTGATAAACCAGCACCATGAACTTCAAGTTCCGGTACATAATTCTTTAGTGTTGAAGTCATGTATTGTAGATGGCACCTCATCATGTAACTTTGGACACATATTTTCTGGTGCTAGAAGTGTGTTGATGTTAGTTATCTTGAGCAACAATGAGAACTTTGGTTTAAGACAGGTCAAGCACTGGTACCATAATAAGACGATAGAAAGCATTGAAGCCATTTTTCAGTGCTGCCTTATTAACAATTGAATGGCAACTTGCAGTCTGTTAACACGGATTTATACTCAATTATATTGGGCTGGAAATATGAGATTATTAATACAGTAATAAGAATTTTATCAGGTGAAATCTCACATTTCCCACCCAATATAATTGGTCATAATTTGTGTTGACCAACTGAAAGTTACCATACCACTTTTTTTTTTTTTTTTTTAGCGTATGGCTTTTAGTGCCGGGAGTGTCGGAGGACATGTTCGGCTCGCCAGTTTTTTTGTAGCTGCTTCGAGACAGACACCCAACGGGTGAGCTACAAGTACCGTTGGGGAGGAAAGTTGGAAGGGAGGGTCGAGGAGTTGGAAGGTAGCGGCTGTGGCCTATAGTTAAGGACCAACCCCGGCATTTGCCTGGAAGGAAGATGGGAAACCACAGAAGACATCTTCAAGGTTGCCGGCGGGGTGATTCGTACCTCCTCGCCTCCCGGATGTGAGCGACTGCCAACAGTCATGCCGCAACGACCTCGGCTAACTCACCCGGTACCATACCACCTATACTAATATAATAAAGCTGAAGAGTTTTTTTTTCGTTCGTGTGTTTAAACGCGCTAATCTCAGGAACTACCAGTCGGATTCCAAAAAAAATCTCTTTCTATATGATAGCCTGATTCAAGAGGAATAGTTTAGGCTATGTAGCATTAGGCTACACCTCTTAGGTAACGTTATAGATAGATTTTTGTTCAGTAAGTCAGAAGAACAAGCGCTCACGAACAGCTTCAATAATACCTAAGTCTATTGTTGCCTGGCAACGCGGGCTGCATCACGTTGCCCCTACCAGTGTTCTGATGCAGAATTGCGAGCTGCTTATAAATTGCAGTCACTGGGAGTAATTAGTGCAAATCGATTTCTTTGGCCCCTTAAAAGAGTTATCATGACAACAGTATGCCTCTGTATAAGGGCGATGGTGTTGGTGCAGTATACTGAGGTTATCAGCTGCAGTAAGCGTCGGTGCTTTCAAATTTACTTTCATTTATTCCAATCCTTATCCTTGAGCGCTCCAGTTCTGTTGTAGTCACTGCCGGCTGGATCGCAACACTCCTGGTTGCTTTAAACTGCCTGCCCATTCGACGATTACAGCATTGGTTTGAGCGTACAACCTAGTTTCCAAATAAAGGCGCTAGGAAGCAGCACCAAAGCACTGTGGCAGACATAAGTTTTGTATTGCTGTTAATGGAGCAGTTGTGTTTGGAATGTATTCTGAATGATTTTATAATGCTATACTGCTGCGTGTCCTTTTGTAAATCAGAACAGGGCAAGTTAAAATACCGGGGAATCTCATTTCATGAGATACCATCGGACAATTCACTGCGTGGGATGTGGTTACGTGCAATTTAAAGAGAAGGTGATGCAGGGGAAGCAAATAAACAAATACATACCGGTACATGAATGAATGAATGATTGAGTAAATACGGGAGACAATAAATATGTAAGTAAATAAATATGTAAGTAAGTAAATAAATAATTTAAGAAATATGTAAGTAAATAAATAAGTGAACAAATAAGCAATAAATAAGTAAACAAATAAATAAGAAAATAAATAATTAAATAAATGTGTAAGTAAATAAATACGTGAATAAATAAGCAAATAAGTAAACAAATAAATAATAAAATAAATAATTAAATAAATAAATAAATGTGTAAATAAATAAGTAAATAAATATGTAAATAAATAAGTGAATAAATAAGCAAATAAATAAGTAAATAAATAATTAAGCAAATAAATAAGAAAATAAATAATTAAATAAATAAGTAAAAAAATAAGAAAATAAATAATTAAATAAATAAATGTGTAAGTAAATAAGTAAATAAATAAGCAGATAAATAAGTAAATCAATAGATAAGAAAATAAATAAGTTAATAAATAATTAAATAGATAAATACGTAAGTAAATAAAGAAGTAAATAAAATATAAGTAAATAAATAAGTAAACAAATAAATAAGAACATAAATAATAAAATACATAAATACAGGGTGCTTCAAAAAAATGTATACACACTTTGAACTTCCATAGAAAATTTATTTACCGTTCTACAAAGTTAAATTTCAGGAAATTAGAAAGCTGAAAGTCCAATGTAAATGAAACATAAATAACAAATGTTAATACTGTTCAAATTGGCGACCTGCAGCATCAATACAATTCTGAGTACGAGTCACCACTGATTCTGTACATCGTATCAAAACGTCCAATGAGATTTCTCTACACGGCTTGAATCTCATTCCAAAGAATGTCTAGGTTACGTGGTTTACGTTTGTACACCTCATCTTTTACTGTGCCCCATAAGAAGAAATCCAGTGGTGTAAGGTCTGGAGAGCGTGCTGGAAACTCGATTGGCCCCCTGCGTCCTATCCACTGGCCCGGCAAATTTTGATCCAGGTAAGCTCGTACGTCCCTGTGATAGTGCGGCGGGGCACCATCTTGTTGAAAATAAAAATTATCATTACCGTATAATGCACGAATGGCAGGAAATATGGAATCAGCAAGCATTGTTAGGTAAGTTATACCAGTTACAGTGCCTTCAAATCGAAAAGGTCCAATGAGTCCCCTTGAAGACAAACCGCACCACACATTTACACCAGGCAAATTTACAGCTTTTTCAATTGTAATGTGAGGATTTTCTTCACCCCAGTCAACACAATTGTGCCTATTGACAGTTCCATTAAGTTTGAATTGGGCTTCATCCGACCAAATGATGCTGCCCATAAATCCCGGTTCTTGTATCACCATCTCCTGAACCCATTCACAAAATTGCAACCTTCGATCTGGATCGTCACTTAGCTGTTGCACCAGCCTTGGAATGTAAACACGATACTTGCCTCTCTCCAGAATGCGTAGCACGCTGCTAGCACTTACATCACTTTCACGTACCCCTTGCCTTGAAGATTTGTTAGGAGAGCGTTGAAACAGTTCCAAGACTGCCGTTGATGACTCATCACTTGTAGCTGTTCGAGGTCGACCTGAATGACCTTTATGCACATCACACACTTCGAATTTGTCTCGTATGCGTGTAATTGTTAATCTTGAAGGTGGTTCTGTATCATACTCCCTTCTCCACTGTCTTTGAACTTCATTTACATTCTCAAACTTCCAGTACCACTTAATAAACTGCTTACGTTCTTCAAAACTCAAACGTACGTCCGCCATGTTGATATTACAAATTCCAACTGACAATATAACATAGAGGGACGATTATGCTGCCACCTGGCGAAGAAATATAACATTAGCCTTGTAGAGCGGGAAAACTACGATAGTTTAAAGTGTGTATACATTTTTTTGAAGCACCCTGTATGTAAGTAAATAAACAAATAAGTAAATACATAAGCAAATAAATAAGAAAATATGTAATTAAATAAATAAACATGTAAGTAAATAAACAAATAAGTAAATAAATACATAAATAAATAAGTAAAGAAATAAAATAAATAAATAAATAAATTTGTAAGTAAATAAATAAGTAAAAAAATAAACAATCTGTCCAAAAATTCTGTAAAAATGTATAATACAGCCATCACAATAAGACGGGTTATCAGACAAATTCACCTCACACCCAAGTACATGGGGCTACATGACCACGATGTCGTAAAGCCCCTAAATAAATCAACATCCCATTTTTCGGGGGCCGGAGGCATTTCTTTTCCCTGTCATTTATTGTCCTTATTCTTTTCTTTTCATCTCGCCAAGTATGTAAGTTAGATTTAAGTCAGTTAGGAGTAGTTATATTTTTATTACCGTCTGCATAATTACGGGAAAATGAGCTAGACATTTCGCCCCTTAAAAACAATCGCTCCACCACATGTATTTTTGCTTTCCTTTATACTGAAAATTTGCCCGTAAGTATGTGTCTGAATACTTTTAGATGTTAGAATAACAAAGGAACTAACTTAGTGTAATGTTTTCACGTCCGTCAATCTCGATATTAAGCCTCCAAACATAACAATACTTCGTTTCCGGTATCTTCCCCTTTAAAAAGCCACGGCAATCTCAGTGCCTTGGTGCTGCACCTAGCGGTGAATTAATGCATATATCTTGTACGCCTGTGAGTGTCGAATGGGCAGGCAGTTTAAAGCAACCAGGAGTGTTGCGATCCAGCCGGCAGTGGTTGTAGTATTCATTATCATCCATAAAACAAATAAATCCACGGGGTGATGTCGGGCACTACTGCTAGTTCATAATAAGACCATTTCGCCACACTGGCTACTTGGTTCAACGATAATGTTCATGCCTGCTACGCCCAAGGTTGCATGATCGAATCCTGGCGCAGTCCATTGGCATTTCAGAAGGAGCCGTGTCGGTAGATTTACTGGCACATTATGGGGTAATATTTTGGCACCCCAGTGTCTATAAAAGCCATAGTAGTTAAGAGGGATGTAAAATCAATATCATTGAAAATGAAAATCCACAGCCTGCTTCCAGTCTCCGACCGGGTCAGGAATGGAATGAATGGAGCCCCCATCTAGCGGCGAGGATATGAACTGTGCTGGCTGCCGAGGCCTGACGCACTCCTCTGGGGCAATGATTAAATGAATGACAGATGAAATGAAATGATAGGGGACAGTGTTGCTGGAATGAAATTTTGACAGGGAAAACCGGAGTACCCGGAGAAAAACCTGTCTGCCTCCATTTTGTCCAGCACAGATCTCACATGGAGTGACCGGGATTTGAACCACGGACCCAGCGGTGAGAGGCCGGCGTGCTGCCGCCTAAACCACGGAGGCTTCAAATATCATTAGTATAGACCATTTCTTTATCTTAAATATTATTTTTTATGTTTATTATCAAAAATGTTGGATTTTGGTTTTAAAATTATTGCCCTATACTTATCACACTGTAGGTCATGTATAGAAATCTATTTAGTCTCATTGAGAATCTATTGAGTTGACGAGAGAGTTTTGAGATGGACAGTACAAGTAGGATATAAGAAAATAGAATATATTAGTTCTTCATGGAACTACTTGTGAATTTTCAAGTTGTTCACTTTCTGGGTCTTGCACAGTCTTATGGTATATGTCGGATGACGCTCATACTTACATTATTGATAAATATACATACGCATATGCACATACCTCCCCAACTGGATAAGGATAGAAACAGCATCAATCTTCTTGGTCCCATAAGGTGTTACAACAGTGAAAGGGTAGGATGGTTTTACGCTGGGCCCTCAGAGTAACAAAATCACATGTCACGTCCAAGAAGACGAGCTAAAGACATTCCAGGGGTGAGGAACAGAAATATGTCAACCGAACCCCCAGGATAGCTTACGTTACTCCCTGTTCCATCACAAAACCCGAGAGGGTATGCTAGCTACTAATGAGAACGTTGAGTGTAAACAAAAATCAGCATTGTGATGACTGTATTGAAATTAAATATTCAACAAATACTTAACAGTGAGAAACACGTACAATCAAAATATTGAAAGGAAGTAACTGTGAATTAGGATAGATTTGCTGGGAGAACGATAATAACGTAATCAATTCAGTAACTGACTTAGAAAATTATGAACGTTAGAGGGAGCTGACATTCATGGTGAAAGGCAGAACGCTAAGAAAGTAAAGGCTAGACGTCCGAAGAAAAGTACTCCCTGGAACAGCAATATGCAGAAGTGAAATAAATAAACAACAGACTAAACACCGAAGTAAAGTTAAAATACATACCGTAAATATGCCGAAATACCATGTATGACATACAGAGGAGAAGGTATACAAAATACAGATACGATAGACCGGAATCACGCCACATGACTTGAACTACTGAAATAGGATGAGCACACAGAAATAAGGGAAAAGTGATTCAGACTTGCGTATAATTTAGCACAAACTCACACATGAGATACAAGGTAGTCTCGAGGATACTAGCATGGTGTTACAAGATTAAAGTCGCTTTGCTTGAGTAAGGAAAAAGGGACAGGAAACCAACCATTTGACACCCGACTTAGGCACAAGCGCCAGCCGTGGCGATCATCATCTTGCACAGTTTCCAGCCACTGGCCGGGTTTGTTTGGAACACAAGCCTCTCCAACGTCTTCTGTCTTCCCACCATCTCTCAGCCTCCACCCTTGTCCAGTCTTCTTCTCTCTTCTTCATGCTTTCTTCCACCCCCTTCAGCCACCTATCTCTCGGTCTTCCTCTCGGTCTCTTTCCTTCCCACTTCGTCTCGTGTACTCTCCTGGGTATCCTCTTCTCCTCCATTCATTTTACATGTCCATACCATCTAAGTCTAGATTTCTCTATACCATCCTGTAATGGTTCCTCCTTCATTAATTCTCTGGTCCTCTCATTTCTTATTCTGTCCATCTGTCCATCTTATTCTGTCCATTCCCGTTGTGGTTCTTTCCTTCTTCCTTGTTGTGATCACCATCTCACTCTTATTTATGCTAAATTTCATCCCATATCCTTGTATTATTCCTTCCCACACGTCCAACTGTTCCTGTACCTCCTCCTCCTTGTTTCCCCAAATCATCAAATCATCTGCAAACACCATTGCTTTCATCTTTCCTTCCCCAATTACTTGTGCCACTCGGGTCATTATGTCATCCATCACCACAATGAAAAGTAACGGTGACAGTGCACTTCCTTGTTTCAGGCCGTTTCTCTGTTCCAACCAGTCTGATCTCTCTCCTCCCACTTTCACACAGCTCACGCTTCCCTTGTACATCTCCTTTATCCTCTTTATAGTCCATTTCTCTACTCCTCTATCCTCCAGGGACTTCCATACTTTGTTTCTGCATACACTGTCATATGCTTTCTCAATGTCCAGGAAGGCCATCAGTAGATCTGTTCCATACTCATAGTGCTGTTCTTGTAACTGCCTTACAGCAAAAATCAATTCCACTGTGGACCTTCCTGCTCTGAAGCCATGTTGTTCTTCCCTCATCCCTCCTTCTATCCTTGTCCTAATTCTCTTTTCCAAAACTTTCTCGAAGATCTTTGCACAATGACTCATCAGTGTTATTCCCCTATAGTTTCTGCAATCTGTTCTACTACCTTTCTTGAAGATCGGGACAATTATTCCTTTTATCCAGTCCTCTGGGGTCTTCCTTTCCTTCCATGCTGTCCTCATCACTCGGTACAACCACTGTATCCCCTACTCTCCTGCTGCTCTCACCATCTCCACACTCAACTCATCCACACCCAGTGCCTTCCCTCCTTTAATCTTGTTCACTGCATCTTCCACTTCTTTCCATGTTAAGTCCTTTTCTGTTTGCAGTTCATCTTCCTCTTCCCCGATTTCTTCCTCCTCACCATCTTATCCATTTGGGTTCAGAAGTTATTCAAAATATTCTTTCCACATTTTCTTCAGTTCTTCCCTATTTTCTATCTCTTGTCCCCTTTTGTTCACCATTCTAACATAATCCGTAGGATCCTTCCGCCTCTTATTTTTTACCATCCCATACAGGACCTTTTTTGTACCTTCACTATCCTCCTCCATCATCTTTGTCCACTCTTCCATCCACTTTCTTCTCTCCTCAGCCACTACTCTCTTCGCCTCCTTCTTTCTTTCCTGGTTATGAGAGTGTTCTAGGACCAGAGGGTTGGGGCGGAAGAAATGAGGAAGGAAAGAGACTGTTGGACTTCTGCCAGAGGAACAGCCTGCTAGTTGGGAACTCCTGGTTTAAGAAAAGAGAGAGCCACACAATCACATGGTACAGTGATGACTTGACCAGGAAGTCGGTGGTCGACTATATACTGTATGAGAAAGAACTAAATAAGAACATCACGGACATCAAGGTTATACCATCGGAGAACCTGGATAGCGACCATCGATTGCTGGTAATGAACCTGAGAGGGAGTAAGGAGAAGAAAGGGACTGAGAACCAGGAAAGACGTATAAGGATATGGAAACTGAAAGGGGATAGAAGGGTCGAGTACCTCAAAATGGTAAAGGAAGGAATTCCAACAGATGAAGAAAGAGGGGTGGAAGAGGAATGGGCTAGATTTAAGAAGACACTAGTAGGTGCAGCACAAGCAGTAAGTGGGAGGACAAGTAGTAAGAAGAGGTGGAAGGAAACACCATGGTGGAATGAGAAGACAAAAGATATAGTAAGGGAAAAGAATAGAGCCTTTAGAAGGTGGTATCAAAATAGGACGGTAGACACAAGGGAAGAGCGATACAGACAACAAGCCAAAATATGGGGACGAAGATTGAGCAACCGCCCGAAAGTCATACGAAAGGGACAGATGACCTCGTAGGTCCGCCCCTTAAAACAACAATAATTAACTGAAGTCATACGAGTGTCTGGAAATTGGAATACAAAGGAAAGTATGAATACACTCCACTCACACAAATAGCATAAGTTACTGGAATTATATGAGACTAATATTCTGCCGTGAACATGTGTTTATCCCTTTGTAAACACACTCTTCTTCCTAAAAACCCGTCATCGATAATATTACGGCTGACTTTTGCTCACACATCATTGCTTTCACTCTCACTGTGAGTTCATGTCCTTGTTCAACAAGAGAAAGCTTTACATACCATCCGTTAAAACAACGCTAGGCTATTTTTTAAGTCTGTGATCAAAACACATGTTTAGGCAGCCATGACAACAACAAAACCATTTCGCTCCTTCAGACAACACATATCATTCGTAATCGATGGACACACTCGATCTCATTATACAGAGTGGTTCACCAGCCCCTTATTATTTAGGTTTATGAAACTCAACTAACATTACATTTCTCCCGATGGTCGATATTACTCTGCACTCTGCCTGTGTGACGACCGTAAACGTTTCCCGCCAAATACTAAGGACCATTCTACTAACATATGACTTGTTCCACCTTGAATTAACACACGTACATGTAATACGATCGAATTAATAGGTTACGACACACGATCTGTGATAGTAGAAAGTTAAATCAACACCATAAACCACGATTGAAGACTTAGACATGGACTTGAACGTTTGAGGTGGGTCGGCCACAGTAACTGGTGCACGTGCAACACGCGGATGCTACCTTGTATTGGTGGCTGAATGGTTTTCCCCCCGTGTGGGTGCGGGATAGAATACACCCACGGTATGCCCTGCCTGTCGTAGGAGGCGACTAATAGGGCCGACATGGCCGAATAACTTGCCAGTTTTGATTTGTTCAGACCCCCTGTGGATGGGGAGGGCAGAATTCATCCACGATATCCCCTGCCTGTCGTAAAAGGCGACTTAGAGGGGGCCTTATAAAGGTCGATTTTGGTTTTCTGGTCCCAGCTCTGGTTTGACCAATAGAAACAAACATGCATGCTGTTAGGGGAAGGGCCACCAGCTTGGCCATCTGGCCAGAAAGCCTAGACGGTATGCCCCATCCCGTCAGGTGGGTGCGCCATGTACCCTACAGTAGTATCCGCCTTACAACGAAGGTCCCTGCATGGCCGAATACTGGAGCTGAATAAATCCTGTGCATGCCGAGGGGGAAGTGCCTGTTCGAGGCACTGGGACCCCGGGCAATATCTGCTATGCCAGGTAGGTATTGCCTTGGCTGGGTGGCGCCCACAGTGATAGCCCCCGTTCGGAGTGGGCAGTATTCGGGGAGGATTTCGTCCGGGATGCCATCAAAGCGATCACGGACACCTGTACAGGGTGGCACCCTTAAAAAGCCGTCTCTGGAGTGTCGAGCTAATCCCAAGGTGTATACGCCTTGGGATGAAGCCTTTAACCAACGATTTGCGACAGACAGATCACCTCGCTACCTGGTAGCTACCAGGACTGACGGGGATGATTTCAAGCTCGTAAAATCGATCATTTTCGCTGAGGAAATCGAGGGGAAATTTGGTGATCTTAACGGGATTTCCAAGCTCCGGAACGGGCAGCTCTTGCTGCATACCGTTAGCCGGCAGCAAACCGAAGCGTTGCTGGAATGCACGCAATTCGGCGAAATCCCCGTTAAGATCACAAAGCACGAAACGCTGAATGAGGTCCGTGGAGTTATTTTCCATCGTGACCTCATTTTGAATAGCGATGCTGAACTGTTGCGGGATCTGGGGAAGAGAGGCGTCACAAAGATTAGGCGCATCACCCGAAAGATTGGGGAAAGGAGCGTCGATACCGGCGCTTTTATTCTCCATTTTGAAGGTGATGTTGTACCTAAGCAGGTGAAGGTCACATCGTACAACTGCGATGTGCGACCGTACATCCCTCCACCTATGCGCTGCTACCAGTGCCAGAGATTCGGGCATGTTTCCGCCAGGTGTACTGCGAAGGCCGTATGTAGAGAGTGTGGCAAGGGGACACATGAGGGTGACGAGAGGTGTACGCCTCCCCCGATATGTCCCAACTGCCAAGGAAGTCACTCTCCACGGTCAAAACAGTGCCCTGAATTCATTATGGAAGCCAAGATCCAGGAAATCAGGACTCTTGACAGGCTTTCATATCACGACGCTCGCAAGAGGTACCGTGATATGAATGCCCCCGAATTTCGGGTATCGTTTGCAGCTGCAGCGACGCCCTCAATCACCCCTGCAGTTAAAGTTTCCAGTGCAGTACCCTCGATGTCCTCTTTTAGTACGAGTTTGAAATCTCCCCTCGCTGTACCAGCGAGCACTGTCAGCCCGAAGGAGGTCCCAAAACCTTCTTCGGCCACGGTTAAGAAGGCGCCGGTTTTAACACCTAAACCGGCGAATTCGGAGAAGAAGTCCTCTTCTTCTCCGAAACGGTCGGCGAACAAGTCTTCCCCAGCTAAAGGGGGAAAGAAGACTTTGCCGACCAGGGCTGGTCCTTCTTCCAGCCCACCTAATACGAAAAATATAGGGGAGAAGAGGGAGACGGTTCGTCGCCGTCTCTCTCGTCCTCCTGCTGACGGGGTGGCTACTGTCTCTGCTGGCCTTTCTGCTCCCACTACCACCAAGGGGGCGAAGCCTGCTGAAGCCAAGCCCGTCCGTATGGAGGAACTCCCCTATAGAAAAGAAAATAGATCGGCGGAGGAGAGGGGAACGGTTCAGCGCCGTTTCTCTTCCTCTCCTAAAGGCAGGGCTGCTCACGTATCTGCTGGCCATCCCGCTCCCACCACTACCAGTGGAGCGGTGCCAGCAGGAGCGACCTTGTTTTATAAGGACCCGGCGTCTGTGGGGAAGGGACCATCTACTTCCCCAAACACACGTCGGCGCCGATCCAAGAAGAAATCTCTTCGGGGCGTGTCGGGGACAGACACCCAGTCTTCGGACCGGGAGGAAGTCCCTCGACACCGCTCTCGCTCTTCAAGAGCGAGACTCGTGAGGTCCGACGACGACCGCGCGCAACCCAAGAGAGCGCCCGCTCCAGTTTCTTCGTCTTCGGACGGAGATGTGGAGATTGAGGTGTGCTCTCCTGCCCCATCATCTCCAACTAGAGATGGGGAAGGGTGGCAAACGGTCAAGCATAGGTAGAAGACCAACTTCTACTTAAGTCCACACCATGGCACTATTACAATGGAACTGTAATAGCTATTCTGTTCATCTCGCTGAGTTACGACAATTAATATCTTCGTTTTCGGCAACCATTGTCTGTCTTCAGGAATCCAGGTTTCGTCCTGGACATGAGACAACAATGCGTCACTTCAAACTCTTCTCTAGAGACCGGGTGTACGGAGCTGTGGCCGCTGGTGGCGTCTGCACTCTCGTCCACTCTAGCCTCTTTAGTGAAGAGGTGCCGTTGCGTACTCAGCTAGAAGCAGTTGCAGTTCGTACTTCGTTGCCAGTAATGGCAACAGTATGTAACGTGTACATCCCGCCTGATTCTCAGCCGGATTACGACCAGCTGGTGGATCTAGTCTCTCAGCTCCCCCCTCCTTTTCTCCTTCTGGGAGATGTTAATGCCCACAACACCATCTGGGGCTCCGCTACCACTAGCGGTAAAGGGAGAGATTTTGAGAGGCTGATCAGGCGGCTGGACCTGTGCCTGTTGAACACAGGGGAACCTACGCACTTCTCTATTGCACACGGTACTTATTCAAGTATCGATATTACCCTGTGCAGTCGTGCGCTGGTTCCCCTGCTACAGTGGGGTGTACACGATGACCTTTGTAATAGTGACCATTTTCCAATTATCGTTACTCTTCCGAACCAGAGAGCCACCGAGTTACCAAGTCGATGGCTTCTCCGTCGGGCTGATTGGCCAACTTTCACGGCACGCGCGGTGTTTGCCGAAGATACCTTTGTGAGTGTCGACGATCATACCATTCACATAACGAATGGTATTTTGGCTGCTGCTGAGGAAACAATACCTTCCTCGTCCGGCAACTCACGCCGGAAGCTTGTCCCTTGGTGGACAGCCGAGATTGCAGCAGCCATTAAAGATCGTCGACGTGCTTTCAAATGCTATCGGAGGCAAAACACTATGGCCAACCTTATCACCTTCAGAAGGATGCGTGCTAGAGCCCGATATCTGATTCGGGAGAGTAAGAAAACGACGTGGGAAAAGTATGTGTCGTCCATGACGGCGCATACTCCTTCATCTCAAGTGTGGACTAAGCTTCGTCGGATCTCCGGACTCCCGACATCACTGTCGATACCCGGAGTGTCCATCAATGGAGACATCATCACGGACCATCTCGCCATTGCCAACAGCATTGGCTCGCACTTCTCCGATGTATCCTGCTCCGGCAGTTACGATCCTACGTTTCTGACTCTGAAGCGGGAGGCAGAGACTCACCCCTTGTCCTTTGCCACTGCTGCTTCGGAGTCCTATAATGTACCATTCTCTGAATGGGAACTGCGCAGTGCGCTTGCACTGTGCAGGGATACGGCTCCTGGACCGGATAACATACATAATCAAATGTTAAAACATCTGTGCGATTCCAGTATTAAAAAACTGTTGATCCTCTTCAATCGTATATGGATTGAAGGGGAGTTTCCATCTCAATGGCGAGAGGGGATCGTAATTCCGATTCCTAAGGCTGGAAAGAATCCCAAGTTTGTAAGCAGCTATAGGCCCATTTGTTTGACAAATGGCCTATGTAAGCTGCTCGAAAAGATGGTGAACCGTCGACTGGTGTGGTTCTTGGAGGATAAAGGTCTCCTGTCTGAGTACCAATGTGGATTTCGCTCTCATAGGTCCACCACTGACCATCTGGTGCGACTTGAGAGCGCCATACAGGAGGCTTTTTTCCGAAAGCAGCACCTAGTCACGGTTTTCTTTGACCTAGAGAAAGCCTACGACACCACATGGCGCTACGGGATCCTTTCCACCCTTCACAAGTGGGGACTCCGTGGTAACTTACCGACTTTTATTGCGAATTTCATGTCCGTCCGACTCTTCCGTGTAAGGGTCGGTAGGACATTATCGCAATATTATACCCAAGAAAATGGAGTTCCTCAGGGTTCAGTGCTGAGTGTCACCTTGTTCGCGATTGCCATTAATGGCATTGTTGCCGCCGCCGGGTCCGCGGTAGTTCCATCGCTGTATGTAGACGATTTAGCTCTGCATTACAGCTCTGGAAGTATGGCAGTCGTGGAACGGCAATTGCAGCTAGCTATCAACCGGGTCGACAGGTGGGCTCACGACCGGGGTTTTCGTTTTTCAGCAGCGAAAACCTCCGTCGTCCATTTTTGTCGGCTACGGAGGCTACATTTACACCCTGAACTACATCTCAGGGATGCTGCGTTGCCGTTGGTTGACACTTATCGCTTCCTGGGGCTCCATTTTGACAGCAAGTTAACGTGGCAGCACCATATACGGCAATTGAAAATGACATGTCTCAGGAAACTGAACATGCTCAGGTTTCTTAGTGGCACTACGTGGGGGGCTGACCGTGCGGTGCTGCTACGGTTCTACCAAGCCCTCGTCCTGTCCCGGCTAGACTATGGTTCTGCGGCATACGGTTCAGCAAGGCCGGCAACCTTGAAAATGCTGGACAGTATCCACCATAGTGGCGTTAGGCTGGCTACCGGTGCCTTCCGGACCAGCCCGATACCCAGCCTACTTGCCGAATCGGGTGTTCCACCTTTAAATTATAGACGCCAACATATGCTTTTAGCATATGCTGCCAATGTGCGTCAAATGCCGCAATACCCGACCTATCAAGCTCTCTTCGGTACCCAAAACCACCAGGGGTACGCCAACCGGCCTCGTGCCACTCGGCCGGTTGGTATTAGACTTGATAGCTCGTGTACTGAAATAGGAGTGGCTGTAGGTCCCTGTATGATCCGGACATCTAGCGAGGTGCCTCCGTGGCAAGTCCCGCGTCCGGAAATTCGGTTAGATCTTCACCAAGGTCCTAAGGTGAACACGGATGCGTCCGTTTACCGGAGGCAGTTCCACAGCATAGTTCACCAATTTCCGGACGCTGGCATTCTATACATGGATGGTTCGAAGGTGGACGAGAAGGTGGGTTGTGCTTACGTTATTGACGGTGCAAATACCAAGATCTCTTTGCCTGAGGCCTGTAGTGTGTTTACTGCGGAGCTCGTTGCCATCTATGAAGCTCTGCAGTTTGCACTACAGGATGCACGAATCCACTTTCTCGTGTGTACCGACTCTTTGAGTTCGTTGCAGTCAATTGCTACATGTTTCCCGCAACACCCCCTAGTGCAGCGAATCCACGACCTACTAGCCGGGCTGTGCCACGCTGACACTCGAATCACCTTTCTGTGGCTTCCAAGCCACATGGGAATTGCGGGAAATGAGTTAGCGGATCAAGCTGCAAAAGAGGCGGTATCACTACCACCTCGACCAATGGAGGTACCCGCTAGAGATATTCGCTCTCAGTTACGCCTACAAGTTCTGGCTTTTTGGGAGAGTCAGTGGCTAGCTGACCCACTGCCCAGTAAACTGAGAGCGATCAAGGGAACTACTCGCGTGTGGCGGAGCTCCTTCCGGGCCCGGAGAGAGTCCGTCATTTTGTGTAGGCTAAGGATAGGTCATACAAGATCCACCCACTCATACCTAATGAGAAGGGAAGACCCCCCACTTTGTACCTGTGGAGCCGTATTCACCGTGGCCCACATTTTCACCCAGTGTGTGGATCTTGCTGAGTTACGAAGAAACCTTGGTTTGCAGACGACACTCAAACTTATATTAGCCGATGACGCGGTGGCTGCTGATCGCGTTATCCGCTTTATAAGTGAGAGTGGGTTAGGGCCAGCAATCTAAATTTTCCAGTGAACATTGACTCAACGACTTGTTCGTTTTTGAATGATAATGTTTTGTTTTTTCCGTAATTTTTGTTTATTTTTATAATTTTTTATTTAATTGTTTGTTTTTTGTTGTTTTATTAATTTTTGGTCTTTTTAAATTTAGATATCCACCTCAAAATTTTAAATTCAATTCAAAATTTGTATTCTTTAATCTGTGTTAAGAGGGGCAGATGACCTCGTAGTTCCGCCCCTTAAAACAACAATAACTAACTAACTAACTGAATTGTTTCAAGTCGAGCCGTACATGGTGGGGGAGAAAGAGTAGAATGGTACTTCGAATCCAGTGGTAGGCATACTTTTTTTGAATGTCAGCCCATGCTCCATTTTAGTGGGGATGTAACTACATTGCCACATTTATTCACTTACAATGTATTCCTGTGAAGAGTACGTTGAATTTTGCTAATTTATAAAGAGAATACGATCAAATTAGTAGGTTATGCCACGTGACCCATAATGGCAGAAAGTAAAAATTCCGACATGGATATTAACATATCGAAGTGTCGCTCCGGAGGATCGGGTTCCATTCCCGGCTTTGCCAAGAAATTTAATTCTGGTCTGAGGGATGGAACGGGGCACTCCCAGCCTCGTGAGGCAAATCTGAGAAGAGGTGGGTTCGATTCCCACCTCAGCCACCCTGGAAATGGTTTCCCACTTCTACTCCGGGCAAATGCCGGAACGGTTTCTAACTTAAGACCACAGCCGCCTCCTTCCCAATCCTCACCTTAATTGCAAATACACACATTAATACAGACATTGCATTAACTCAGGTTATCAGACAAATTCTACACACACACACACACACACACACACACACAAATACATGAGACTAAATGACCGCAATGTTCTAGCCCCACAAAAGAAACAACATATTGAAGGAGATTCTGATTGTGAGTGCTCGCATCAAAATATACGTATACCTTAGAATTTCCCTTGGTATTATTTTGTTATTAAATTATAGCAAATAGTCCTAGCATATCTTTAGTGAGAAAAGTCATGTTTACAGTCCAACTAGCAGAAGTACCCGTTTTTCGAACAGTCTTTGGTATGAATAACCAGACGTTATCAGTTGAGCTACTGTTGCAATGGTAGGGGTTTGTCATTCCTTCATAAGTTTATCAGAGCGAAGTTAATTTTCTGGGAATATCACACACACTGTTAATTTAAGGGCCTTAAAACATAAGTTATAGGCATACATAAAGATGCACAGAAAGACAGACAAATCCACTTTTTGTTTGCATCCGTCAAAAAACATACCGAAATGTGTAAAAGAAACAAAATTGAAAATTGAATAAACAATCATATATTTATAGATAGGTTTATTTAGTATTATATATGTATAGTGGCCACGAGGCAAACTAACTATTGACTACAACATATCACCCAGATACTTGCCACGGTGGGTGAGTGGTTATAGTGTCGGACTACCAACCCCAAGATTGCAGGTTCGCCCCTGGCCATGGTAAGTGATTTTTGAAGGCGACAAAAATCACGATACTCATGTCATACGTTGTTGGCATGTTAAAGAACCCATTTGAATTCAGTAGGCCGTGTTCAATGGTAAAATTAATCTCGGGATTTTCCGCCAACACAAAGTTCCTCCATTCTCTACTTGAAAGCGCTGTAGTGTCAAGGAGTTTAGATATCTAACCTCCTTGACTTTCATAGCGTTCAAAGGAACGACGAAATTCGACATGCAAGCTGCCCTCTGGGTGTCAATTAACAAAGCTTGCACCAGGCACCCGAGGCCATACGATATTATTATTGTTATTATCACCCAGATGTCCAAGTATGGATATATCAACTAGTCTTGTGTAATTTGCGAACGAACTAGTTCGGAAGAGCGGGTCCCACAGACGAACTACCGAACTAGTTCCCAGATCCCTCGCTTGTTAGTTCGTTCGATCTTTTTCCGCTGACCGACTTGTAACAGCACGAGAGCGCGGGTCCACCATAGCTCGTCAGCTCGTCACGTCACCACTCATTGCACAATCACGTGCGCTTTGTTTCGTTCAGTCAGTTCATTTGATTGAGTGTATCTATTGTTAGTGGCAAGATTGTCAAGTTTTGGCGCGACAAATGTTCAATGTTGGTTTATAATAACAGTATAACACACTACTAGTGCTAACACGCCAATAGGTAATAACTACCTTATATTTGTAATGTAATACAGTGGCAGTTCATAAATTGAAGTTACTGATAGTTAACTGATTTAGATGTGGGGATAATTCCACAGTTTTATTTAACTTAGTCATTTTGGATTATTTGAAAATATGTCCAATTATTTAGAAAATCGGCGAACTGGATTAACATTACCATTTCAATGAACTGGTTGATATTTATTTTTGTCGATACGTGGTGATACAACTATTTTTTACCTGTTTTTAAGAAATGAACAGTATGATTATGATTCACAAAGAAAAGCGAACTTCTATAGGCAAAAACTCTGAACTAAAAAAACCTATTCCTCCCATTTATTCTATAAAGATAATGTACCCATCGGTTTCAGAGCAGCCAAATAATGAATATCATGAAGCAAATAAGAAATGAAACGAAAATTGCGGGGATTACGTCTTTATCATCACCTAGTGACAAGTAGAAAATGGAATCGGATGGTGACGTGCCGATATACGCGATAAATGATGATAATAATTGTTGTTTTAAGGGGCCTAACATGTAGGTTATTGGCCCCACGCGAGAAAAAAATAACGAGAATAATACTGTAAGTGTATGCTTCTACGAACACATCGTCCATACTGTTTTTCTTTTAGGTACGGTACCGATATTTCACTAATGATAAACAAATGACAGACTTTTGGCTTTATAAACAATAGAAAGATAATTTTTCTCAGAAAGAAAGACATGGACCCTAATTAAAAGGATGGCCAACAATAGAGTGAGATGGAAGAAGTTTGTAGCTACCCTATGTTCCTACAAGGAATAAAAGGAAATAAGGAAGGAATAAGGAATTTCACTAATGTTTCAATACTCATATTTTTGTATTTTTTAATCTTCGAATATCAAAATGTAAAACACATTACTACACACGCAACATGTCAATATCTATTACACACGAACGATCTGTCTTACAGGGAATTCGAGATGGGAGCTTACGAACTAAAAGAGCGAACTAGTTCGCTAAGGAGCTGCGAACTAAACTGATCTCTCCCAGCCGCGAACTATTATGCACAAGACTAATATCAACCACACAGTATGAAACAACATCAAGGGGCAGATGACCTCGTAGTTCCGCCCTTTAAGAGAACAATAACTAATTAACTCAAACAAAATCATCCTAACGATGAACCCGTTTGTAAAAAAAAAATAAAAAAAAAAATAATAATAATGTGCTCTCAAACAAAATTTGCTTAAGGTGTACTTCCCGACGTGAAAATAAAATTGAAAATCTCATAGACCAAACACAATACACGTCCCATAAAAACTAACCCTCACCATTCTGTAAAGTCCCCATCCTCAGGAAGACCCCTTTAATAAATTTATAAGGGCTTGTGATACATGAAATTTCAGTTTTTTAGCCCCCAATGGCTCAAATTGCTAAAAGCCGCAAAAATACTACCGTACTTCAATTCAGGAATTTTTGAAAATAATGTTGCTGTTTGGAGATATAATAGACCTTCTGTACGACATATCGCACGTGTAAGTGGTTTGAAAAAATTCTAGGGTCCCCTTTACCCCCTTAAGCGCATTAATGAATATTACAGTCTTAGTTGGTTCCGTGATAACCTTATAGCCATTTGCCAACTTTCACAGAAATGTAATAAATGGAGTGGCATTGCTTCTTACAGAAATAGATGGAAAGTTGGACGACACCTCTTGAGATACCGTTGTCATGGTTACCGGCTTGCATTCCTTGATTAGTTTTTATTTATTTACACTGATACAAATCAGTATTATCTTATTAATATATTCTTTCTTTGTACACATTGTGTTTAATTAATAATAATAATAATAATTTATTTACACTATTTATGCCCACATTGGAGCACCAAAAATCAAACCATATATACAAAGTCTTCAAATATTTCGAATATTAAGTACATTTCTTAATTCTTGATAATTTTTTCCTTTCCCATTACTTCTTCATTCTGGAAGATCTTGCAGCTCGTTCTTCTGCTGATATAACATATTGCTTACGCTGTGAAATTTTGAATGTTGGTCGAGTGTGTTTGTTATTCAGAAGCCGTTTCTCCTCTCTGTGCTCAATTTGATGTTTAGTTATTTTCAATTCAACTAAATCCATTTGTATTTCTTTAAACTATGTGATTTTTGTTTTACTGTTCCAAAAGAAGTCAAAAAGTTGTTTCAGGAGTCTAGTATTTGGCAAGCGGGATAAGTGTCCAAAAAACTCAATCCTTCGTTTTTGCATCGTGTCAATGATAGATTCATTTTCCTTGTAAAGTATTGAATTGGGCAAAAGTCTCCACTGGCCCTCAACCTGGTATTTTTTATTGATTATTGTCCGAAGAATACGGTACGTCTATCAACCTTCTGTAGTTTGTCAGTTGTTGATCGGGTGTTTAGTTTAAATGAAGTTTCACTTGCATATGTTGCTTCTGGCTCAACGACGGAGAAATAATGTTGAAGTTTAGCATTAATCGAAAGAGACTGTTTCTTATATGTTGGCCAGGTAATCTGTTGTGCTCGTCGCAATTTTAGTGTTCTACTATCTATTGATGCTCTTTCATTGGCATTCCAAGTGATGATCTCACCAAGATATTTAAATTTTTTCACAATCTTTATTTTCTGGGCATTATGCAGTACAGTACAGTATGTGATGTGTCAACTTGAAAAGATGGCATCATTTCTGTTTTCTCAAAAGAAATTTTCAACCCAACCTTTGCTGCTAATCGTTCCAATTCCTCTACCTAAAATTTAACTTTCGATACTATCAAATATTTTTTCCAATCTTAACATTTGGTGGACAAACCTTATTCCATTGACGTATAACTTTTTCCAGCACTCAATTAAACAACAATGGAGATAATCCATCTCCCTGCCGACGACCAGTATGGATTGCAAATGACTCAGAGGTTTCACTTCTAAACCTAACTCTAGATTTAGTATTCTTAAGAGTGACCGCAATAAGGTTAACAAGTTTTCGATGTAAACCAAATTCAGTAAGGACATTTAATAGAGATTCGCGATGGATACTATCATAAGCTTTTTGAAAATCAACGAAAGTAATCACTAAATCGTTGCTCCTAATCCTGTGATGTTTCATAATCCATTTGAGACTGATAATTTGATCTGGACAGCTTCGTCCTGGACGGAAACCACCCTGATATTCACCAAGTTCATTATCAAGTTGTTAGTGAATTCTGGAATATAAAATCTTTGAAAAAATCTTGTACGTGACATCCAGCAATGATATTCCTCGATAATTGCTAGGATCTATCGCCCTTTTTGTGTATGGGGTGTATAATTGCAATATTCCACTCTTCAGGCAATTTTTCTGTATTCCAAATGTCAATAAGATGTTTATGTAGGTTATGAATAGTCTATACATTAGCATTCTTCCAAAGTTCTGCTACTACTTTATTCTCTCCTGCCGCTTTAAAATTCCTAAGTGAATCAATCGCTGTACGTACTTCATCATAAACCGGCGGTATGATATTTTCCAGGGGTGTTTTATTTCTAGGATAGGGATCGAATTCAAAAGAATCTTCAGGTTCATCACTATTAAGTAATTTTATGAAGTAAGTTTATTAAATAAAATTAGTTTTCTGGGATTATCTCAGAAACTGATGGTTTTAGAGCCTTAAAATGCAGCCGAGTTTTGTTTCCGACACCGAGGGGCTGAAAATGAGCTTCGTCTCGTTCTTGTACGCCATAATATAGGGATTTAATAGACCTTCTGTACCACAACCGCACGTGTAAATCGCATGAAAATTGTTCGAGTACCCCCTTGATCCCCTTAAGTGCATTATGTGTATTGATGAATTTTACAGCTTCATTTGGTTCCGTGATAACCTTATAGCCGTTTGCAAACTTTCACAGTGAAGCCAAAATTTTTAGGTTACAATAGATAACTCTCTATTAGTTCCAACGTTCGCTGCCATGTGCTGACAATGCCATCTGGTAATCAAGTCTGCACGCTAGGTGTTGTGGACGGTAGCATTTGGTAGCAAAAGTAGGAACTACTTGAAATTACTGTCTGCAGTCCTCACTTGAATTAAAACAGATTACACATACTAATACAGCCATCACAATTAACACCGGTTATCAGACAGATTTTACACACACCCAAATTAATTCTGGTCTGAGGGCTGGAGCAGGGTACACTCACACTATCAAAACTTGGTGCATTGACAAAGACAATGAAGATTACCAGGATGCTCCTAACAGGATGACACTATTCCAGAAATATTCATTTATTAAAACGAGTAACAAAGGATAGAAACATGCTAAAATTGACTTGACAATGAAAATCTGGGAAGAGTGGAGGACATAAAAGGAAAGGGAAAAGGAAAAGGACATCTAGAAACTCCTTAGACTTTATAGATGGACATTCATGTCATTTATCCATTTTTTTCAGTGCTAGTGACCTTATTTTGACCTCCTGGTCTCAGAAGGGGGATGGATAGCTTCCATGCTTTTGTTGTCAAAGCCTTGCATAGTGGTGGGAATGTGGACATTCTTTAATGGAATCTCCTGTCTTGAAGTGGGTGGTGAGAATGAGTGTTTATTTTAATTTTGTTTCTGATTTAATTGAAAAATTCTATTAGTATGATATGCTTCTTTTTTAAGGCATGTAACAGTACATGTTTCATGGATGTTTAAATGACCCTTCATCAGCTAACGATGTAACTCAAACCACAAACGCTTAACCCGGGTGAGGGCCCACCGCGGAGAAAATCTCTGCACTTTAAACATTTTGTTTTTAGTTAGGTGTGACCTTCACCAATTCACACGCGAGCTTGTCTTATTGTTGTTGAAGATTTTTGGGAACCAATTTTTGAGATTATTTTATTTTTTATCGCAGAAACAACCGCTGCAGTGAAGCAGATTTCATTTTATATTTGGATTTTTATGCAATGGATACTAATTTGTTTATAATGAATATTTTTATTTTAGTGCTTAATTTTTATTTATAGGTTATTAAAATTTGGAATATATGATGCTCTCAGTTTAATGTTATTACAATATGATTTTAGCTGGCGATGGTTACAAGTTAACCGAAACTAGTACCATATGTTATTTCAGTTTCAATATAGTATTGACTTAGGTGGAATAAAACAATTTTACATATTCATAGGTATTTTAATTTATATGTCAATACGGATAACTTCTATGAGGTATGGTGTGAGTCAATGCGCACTAAGCATGCCGTAAATGTAATTGCCTTTTGTTGATTTTATGTTGTGTAGTGTATTTTGACATTGACTTACAGAAGTGAGAAAGGAGATTTACTTGATGTGTGAGTTGTTTACAACCAGTGGCGTACCGACGGGGGGTTTCAGGGCTGAACCCCTCCCCGAGATATTCCTTTACTTGAATCTATATATTGTCCCATCTATCACCTGTTTTACGGCATTGCTCGTTAGGCGTCTTAACTCCCGCATACACCTTAGGTGTGGTCACGTTCCTCACTTAATAAATGCCCTGCACTCTACTCGCAGTGTTGGAGCTACCCATGGATCAGTTTTGCTGTTGAAGTGTGCGATCGGTAAGTCTTTTCAAGTCGCTTCGGGTTGCTTTAATTGTGTGTGCCCGTTTCCTTATAGATAATTCAGTAAAATAGGAGTTTCTGCAATTTATTCCAATTAATGATACAGATAAAATAATCAAGATAGGCAGATTTTGAGAGCCAATAGCAATTGCAGTAGGAACACGGAGAGCAAAACATTATTTTTCTCTCACATAATATCAATATTTTAAGCAACCACATCACTATGGTCATGATTATACCACTGCATCGTTTCAGTCTCAATATTTAGTTACTGTTGTCCATATTTTTTAGAATTTCTTTTAATTTTTTTTATTGTGTCGAAAAAATGAGACCTAAAATGTTTTTCATGCAAAGAGAGTGGTTATTTAATTGTTGTTTTTTTATGAATATTAATCCAAGTATCATTTTAATTATGATGATGACTGTCGTTTTAAGGGGCGGGACAGCAAGGTCATCTGTCCCTGTAATACCAGTAATGTACACAATTACCCTATTATATTAATGACCCCCCCCCCCCCCAGAAGGAAATCCTGCGTATGCCACTGTTTACAACTGTAAACCTAATAACATATTTATTGGTATTATCATGAACAAACAATTGATATTTTCTATCATAATATTTGTACAGATGCAAAGAAATATTTTGCCTATGGCACCAAAACATATTTTACCTACAGCCAAGGCATTTATCAAATTCAACATGTTTTTTGTGATCCCAAACCAACGTGTAGGAGAGTTCCATGCACGCTCTTTCATGCTACAAAACATCCCGCGCCCTCTCCCGGGTTAATACTAAGCTAAAAATGATCCATAATGTGTACCGATGAATCATTGAAGATATTCTTGTGTTATTTTCTCTGAAAATACCTTCAGATTTGTATGCAATCTGAAGAAAGGTAACCTACTAGGTAAGTAGGTACAGTCTCTTAAGTGATTGGTACTGATGTATTGTGATCTTTTTTCCTCAGAGTGCATTTGATGAGACTTCTGGAACTACCTTACATTCATCTTGGCGCAGAAGACCGTAAGTATTTATATTGTTATTGAAATAATTAACAGTTCATTCCACATACAATTTTGAAAACAGTTTGATTGTAAATGAAAACCTTTCTGTTGATATCTCGGATTTAGAATTCAGGTGGAGGAGTACTTCTGGCCATCAATATTTCTGTAACCTAATGAGCTTGTAGTTCCACGTATATAGAGGATGTTTATTGTAAGATTTTTTTTCACGGCCTCTGGGGTTGTCATGTTTATTTTCCAATGTTTTGGGTGTCATTGCTTAAGCCTTGATCGTGGGACTGTTTTTACTGGTACACTACATTATTGACTGTCAATTCATCCCTGACATTGAAAATTTGTTAAATACCAGTACAGGTCTAAACTCAAAAGATCTGCAACAAACCTCTCCGGAAGCCACACATTATCATTCATCATCATCTTCATTTCCCGTTTCCAGCTTCCTGGGTCGGGTTGTGAATTAAGGACCTCCATCGTTGCCTGTCTCTCCACCACTCCTCTCCTGATTTTAGTACATCTTCGGGTTTTCCTCCCTTCTTTTCTACACACTCCCACACTGTATCTGCCCATCTCTTCCGGGGCTTTCCTCGTGGTCTCTTCCTTGTCATCTTTTCACAGAAAGTTTTCTTTGGTACTCTCTCCTCTCCCATTCTCATCATATGTCCATACCACTTTAACTTTGTTTCTATCCTGTCCTGCAGCTTCAATATTCCTGTCCTTTCTCTAATCTCTTCATTTCTAACTCTATCTCTTCTGGTCTTGCCCTCTATACCTCTTAGGAATTTCATCTCTGCGGCTTGTATTCTACTCTCCTCTCTTTTTGTAGTAGTCCACGCTCCAGCTGCGTATGTTAGTATGGGTCTGTAGTAGGTTGAATATAATACTTTTTTGCATTTCTTTGGGACATCTCGGTTCCACACAATACCCCTTACACTCTGGTAAAAACTGTTCGCTTGTTGTATTCTCTTTCCAATTTCCTCAGTTATCTTTCCATCTTCTGCGATCACACTTCCCAAATACTTGAAACTTTTAACGACTTCTAGAATTTTGCCATTCAATTCTATCTTTCCTCTTCCTTTCTTCCTTCCTCTTGACATTACCATTATCTTGTTCTTATCTGTGCTTGCTTTCATCCCAAATTTCTCTATCTCTTGGTTCCATACATCTAGTTGTTTTTGTACATCCTTTTCATCCTCACCCCATATAACTATATCATCTGCAAACAGCATGGCCTTTGTTGCTTCTTGTCCCAATCTCTGTTTGACATTCTTGTGGATTTCATCCATGACTATGATGAATAGTAATGGGGACAACACACTTCCCTGTCGGAGACCCGTTTCCACTTTAAACCATTCTGTTTCTCCTATACTGGTCTTCACACTACTGACACAATTTTTGTACGTAGCTTTTAACATTTGGACTTCTGCTCTGATAACTCTTCTTTTTCTTAATACATCCCAAACCACCTGTCTAGGCACACTGTCATATGCTTTCTCAATATCAATAAATGTCATTACCATGTCTTTTCCAAATTCCCATCTTTTCTCCATCATTTGCCTTAATGTAAAGATTAGGTCAAATGTTGATCTGTCTTTCCTAAAACCATACTGTTCTTCTTCCAACTCTCCTTCTATCTTCCTCCTCAGTCTGCCTTCCAATACTCTCTCAAAGATCTTAGCTACATGAGCAATAAGAGTGATCCCTCTGTAGTTACTACATTCCTTTTTGTCGCCTTTCTTAAAAATCGGGATAATTAAACCCTTTCCCCATTCTTCTGGAATTTCTTTCTTCTTCCAAATTATTCTAAATAATCTATACAGCCACTGTACCCCTATTGGTCCCGCTGCTTTTATCATTTCCGTGGTCACCTCATCCACTCCTGCTGCTTTACCACTCTTCATCTTCTGTATGGCTTCCTCTATTTCTAGCATAGTTATCTCCTTTTCTTCTTCTTCTTCTTCTTCTTCTTCTTCTTCTTCTTCTTCTTCCATTGTTTCTTCTTGTTCCCTTTCATCTTCCAGTTCAATGTATTTCACATTTAGTAGCTTTGAAAAGTATTCTTCCCATCTATTTAATATATCATCTCTTTATTTATTTATTTATTTATTTATTTACATATAGGGGGGCGTGGTGGCTCAGCGGTCTAGCTGTATGCCTCTCACCAAGGCGGTCCGGGTTCGATTCCCGGTCAATGCATGTGAGATTTTCGAAGTGAAATGCCATGTCCTGTGGTTCGGATTCCACGTAAAAAGGAGGTCCCGTGGCTCATGATCTCTAGATTAACGGTCACGATAAACTACAAGCTTCCTTTTCCTTTTTATTTACATATGTTACGCCCTCATTGGAGCACTTAACCAAAACAAGTATATACATATCTCAAAAAACAATATTAATGATTCAGCTTCTTATTTTTCTTCTTTTCCCAAAACATTTTCATTCTAGTCGACCTTGCCGCTCTCTCTGCATCGCTTATGGTGTAAGTTTTGCGGGTAAAGGTTTTTAAGGGAAGTCGGATGTTCTTTTTTTTTCAAGATATTCTTCTCATCTTTGTTAGCAATTTGGGACATTGTCAAGCCGAGCTCATCCAGATCATTTTGAATTTCCATAAACCAAGAGTTCTTTGTTTTACTTTTGAAAAAATAATTAAATAATACTTTTAATTGTCTGGTATCCGGCAGGCGTGAGAGATGACAAAAAAAAGCAATTCGCCTTTTTCGCATAGTATCGACTATAGACTCAGTTTCTTATATCATCTCTTTGATACAATATCTGCTCTGCTTCAGTTTTTACAAATTTTGTATTTTCCCTACCTTTTACACTGTTTTTAACGAATCCATATAGCACCTTCTTACTTCCTTGGATATCCTCCTTCAAAGTTTCTGTGAATCTTTCCCAACTTTTCCGTTTTTCTTCTCATACAATTTTTTGGCATGCCTTCTTTGCTTCTCTATATTTTTGTAATTTCTCTGCATTTTTACTGCCTATCCACTTCCTCCATGCCATTTGCTTTTCTTTAACAGCTTCCTTTACCCTGTCGTTCCACCAAGGAGTCTCCCTTTCCTTTTTCTTCCCTGATAATCTTCCACAGGTGTTTACTGCACACTTCACAAAACCATTCCTAAAACATGCCCATTCCTCTTCTACACTTTTTGCTTCATCTTTGGGAACTTCCTTTTTTAAATCCTCTTGGAACTTGTCCATTGTCTCCCACCCTTTTAGCTTCCACACCTTTATTTTTCTTTCCCTCTTTTCCAAAAGGTTTGTGATTTTTCCCAGCCTTAATTTGGCTATCACCACTTTATGGTCTCCTTCAAAATCTCCTCTTGGCATAGCCGTCACATCTACCAGTTGTCTTTGTTTATCCTTTTCCACCAGGATAAGATCAATCATTGTCTTTGTCTTTCTGTCTCCCCAACCATACCTAGTTATTTTTTGAGAGTTCTTTTTCCTAAACCATGTATTTCCAACAATTAATCCATTCCTTCTACAGAAATCTATTAACAGATCCCCTTCTTCATCCTGATTTCCATAACTAAATGGGCCAATTATCTCTTCTTTTCCCTGCCTATCTGTTCCCACATGTGCATTCATATCTCCCAATATTATAACCTCTTTGTCTTCTATACACTTTTCCAGTTCATCTAGGAACTCCTCTAAACATTCATCTACCTTCCCTGTTTGGGGTGCATAAATCTGTATGAAGTCCTTTGTTCCACTCTCAAGTCCTAATCTAATTTTCAGTATTCTGTCACTAGTTTGCTCTACTTTCTCAACATACTGTACCAAGTCTTCTCTCAATATTATTGCAACACCATTCACTGCCTTCTTTCTTCCACTCCAATATATTCTATATCCCTTCCCTTTCTTGATTTCTTTCTCACCTTTTCCCTTCCATTTCGCTTCACTGACTCCCATCATTCCTATTTCCTTCTTTTCCATGTAGTCCACCAATTCTTCTGTCTTGCCATTGTCATTATTAAATGTATGGGTATGTATGCATATGCAAAATTACCTTCATTTTGTTTACTTTTCACAGCAACACCATCCAAGCAACATGTGTTCCATCTTAGTTTCCCAAAAGAATGGAAGACGTATGATCTGACGCAGCTGTTTAGTCCATTTGGTGAGTTTAATGTGCCAATATTTTGGAGTTTAATGGAATATTTATGGTTAGAAAAGGGAAAGTTCAGGGATAGACTAGGGGACCATCCATTATAATTGAATGGGGAATATCTTAATAGGATAGAACAGAGAGATTGGAGTTTTCGTCAAAGCAGTGAGAAAGAGATATTGAGATGGCTACTTCCCAATATCATTTCTGTTTGCATAATAGCATCACCGTCTTCAATTCTCGAGCCGTGTCAAGGTTTGGCAACACCACCCATCTGTCATCTGGGAGGCCTATCGCAAGCACATGGTAATTGCTTACACTGCGTAAACACATAGATTTTGACGCCAAATGTTTCCGAAAATACAACAGAACGTAACGTCCGCTAAATCTACACACAAATATCACTAATAAAGGATACATATTATCCTGCTATGTACCGTATTTCCTCGCATAATCGTCGCCACCGCATAATCATCGCACCCCACTTTTCAAACACTAAAATAGGTTTATAAAATTTCATCGCATAATCGTCGCATAGCATTATTCGTATTTGTGTGCCAGTCAGTTGCACATGCTGCCGCGACTTTGTCAGAAGAAAAATATCTCGTATTTATGCTTGCGGGCTATGAACTGTGACGGAAGCGGCAAGCTTCGTCACTTAGCACATTCCGCGAGCGTATAATTTGGCGTGATCTTGTCAGGAGAAAGTAAACTCGTCTTTATGCCTGCGGTCTATGAACTGTGACGCGAGCGGCAAGCGCACATTTCGCGAGCTTATAGGCCTAATCTGGCGTGATCTTGTCAGGAGAAAGTAATCTCGTTTTTATGAATGCGGGCTATGAACTGTGACGCGAGCGGCCAGCGCACATTCCGCGAGCTTATAGGCCTAATCAGGCGTGATCTTGTCAGGAGAAAGTAATCTCGTCTTTATGCCTGCGGGCTATGAGCAGCCAGGGTACATTCCGCAATCTTATAGGCCTAATCTGGCGTGATCTTGTCGACAGAAAATAATCTTTCTATGCCTGCGGGTTATGAACTGTGAAGCGAGCGGCCAGGCTCATCACTTAGCACATTTGCGAGCTTATAGGCCTAATGTGCCTTGATCTTGTCAGCAGAAAGTAATTTCGTCTTTATGCTGCGGGCTATGAACTGTGACGCGAACGGCCAGCGCACATTTCGTGAGCTTATAGGCCTAATCTGGCATGATCTTGTCAGCAAAAAGTAATCTCGTCTTTATGCCTGCGGGCTATGAACTGTGACGCGAGCGGCCAGCGCATATTCCGCGATCTTATAGGCCTAATCTGCCTTGATCTTGTCAGCAGAAAGTACCTTATTTGCTCGCGTATATATCGCCCCCGCGTATATCTCGCACCCCATTTTTTAATTCGTAATTTCAGGGGAAAAAAAAGTACTCGCATATATCTCGCATTCATTACTGACGCATCATATAAATGACCGTAATAACCTTGAGGTAGAAACACCCGAAGCATTACTAACAGGAAGAGCGAGCAACAACGAGTTGATCCGAACTTCGATACGAGCCGATTAGGGATCGAGGCGCCGCGTGCAAGCATACGGCGCAGCGTGAGTGTTAGCACGCTGTACATCGTTAGTCTTCGGCCGCGGTTAGCTAAATTCGCCGCCTTGAGACACGTTCGGATTAGCGCGCTACATAAGTTGCGCAAGTAGGCCTAATGTTACATCGCAGAGAAACACAGTTCAGTCTTCTCGAATCTCAATGATTTCGTCTTTACGGATTGCGTCGCATCAGAGCTCGGCCGAGTGCAAGCATCCGGCACAGCGTGAGTGTTAGCACGCTGTACATCGTTCGCCGCGTCTGGCTAAATTCACCGCCTTGAGACAAGTTCGAATTAGCGATTAGCGCGCCACATCAGTTGCGGAAGTAGGCCTACTGTTCCATCGCAGAGAAACGCAGTTCAGTCTCCTCGAATCGCAATGATTTCGTCATTACACATTGCGTGGCATCAGAGCTCGGCCGCGTGCAAGCATATGGCGCAGCGCGAGTGCTAGGACGGTGTACATCGTTCGGCGCGTCTTCGGCCGCAGTTGGTTAAATTCGCCGCCTTGAGACAAGTTCGAATTAGCGATTAGCGCGCCACAACAGTTGCGGAAGTAGGCCTACTGTTACATCGCAGAGAAACGCAGTTCAATCTCCTCGAATCGCAATGATTTCGTCTTGATGCATTGCGTCGCATCAGAGCTCGGCCGCGTGCAAGCATACGGCGCAGCGCGAGTGTTAGCACGCTGTACATCGTTCGCCGCGTCTTTGGCCGCGGTTGGCTAAATTCACCGCCTTGAGACACGTTCAAATTAGCGATTAGCGCGCCACAACAGTTGCGCAAGTAGGCCTACTGTTACATCGCAAATTTTGTGTTTTTTTCGGGAATATGGTCATTCCCCGCGTATATCTCGCACTGAAAATTTTCACACATATTTTCGGTCAAAAAAGTGCGAGATATACACGAGCAAATACGGTAATTTCGTCTTTATGCCTGCGGGCTATGAACTGTGATGCGAACGGCCAGCACACATTTCGTGAGCTTATAGGCCTAATCTGGCGTGATCTTGTCAGCAAAAAGTAACCTTGTCTTTATGCCTGCGGGCTATGAACTGTGACACGTGCGGCGAGTTTAGTCACTTAGCACATTCCGTGAGCTTATAGGCTTAATCTGGCGTGATCTTGTCAGGAGAAAGTAATCTCGTCTTTATGGTTGCGGGCTATGAACCTAGACGCGAACGGCCAGCTTCGTCAGCACAATCCGCGAGCTTTAACCTGTCGTGACCTTGTTAGAAGAAAGAAGCCTATCTCTGACTGCAGGCTATGACTCACGCCAGACTCACGCTATGCGAATGACTGGCCCGTGCAGCAAATAATGATACTATTCTTTGAACTTAAATATTCTTCGCATAATCGTCGCACCCTGCCTTTTCCCACAAATTTTAGGCCAAAAAAGTGCGACGATTATGCGAGGAAATACGGTACTATTAATAATATCGTATGGCCTCGGGTGCGGGTGCAAGCTTTGTTAATTGATGCCTAGAGGGCAACTTGCATGTCAAATTTATCGCTCCTTGAAGTGCTATGAAAGTCAAGGAGGTTAGATATCTAAGCTCCTTGACAATATAGCACTTTCTAGAGAAATGAGGAACTTTGTGTTGGCGGAACATCCCGAGATTAATTTTGCCATTATGAATTCAAATGGGTTCTTTAACATGCCAACATCGAATGACATGCGTATCGTGATTTTTGTTGCCTTTCAAAAATACTTACCATGGCCAGGAGCGAACCTGCAAGCTTGGGGTTGGCAGTCCGACATGATAACCACTCACCCACTGTGGCAAGCTTTGCTATGTACTGTCGATTCCCGATAGGGTAATAATAAAAGGCTGTACTGTACCTCGATGTCCCAATGTCTGAAGTTTCCTTTTATTGCTGCTAAGCCCACTGCTGTCATTGATGCGCTCAGAAAAAAATATTTAAGAATATTCTTACGAACTTAGAGACTGCCTTTGATAAAAAAAATCTTCACTTTTTGTCCACACATGCACTCATCATAGTCACAATTGACCCCAAAGCTTAATGCTGACAGTCTAGCAATAATGCTACACTGGTCATTTAATTTTAAAATAGGTAGCTTTCTAATGAAATGAGGTCTGATTTACCACGAGGAATTTCACGGGTGTTGAAATGGTTATTATGAACTGCTTTTAGATGCTGTCATTCAAAATAAACAATAAGGCACTTGCCAACTTAATACAGTTCATAATATACTGGAATATAAAGGCCACATGAATATATATACCAAAATTAAATTTCTAGGCACTGAAAGTCCACCTCGCTGTTGTGATCAAAACGTAGTGATATAACCAGTTATTTTAATAGTGCTGCCATAATTTGACTTACAGTCAGGCACACAACACTTCCTAGGCATCTGAAATATTTTAATGAAATATTAGTGAAGAATTTGTTGGTTAAATTCATTAGTAGGTATTAGTTACACATGCAACTTAATATGGGAAATACTCACTTCTACAACTTACAGCAGGTCTGATTTACCACGAGGAATTTCACGGGTGTTGAAATGGTTATTACGAACTGCTTTTAGATGCTGTCATTCAAAATAAACAATATTTATGAATAAAACTTAGCATGTGGTCTTACGTGTTAATAGAACTTACGGACTCTACTAAACGTTGCCAATTCTACCAACAGCACGGGTTGAGAATTATAGATGATAATAGTAACAGGCAGAGAATACTATAGACTTATTCTGTTTTCTTTAAGTTATCCTAAGCCAGACAAACGAAACAAAGAAAGTTAACACATCCCTTTGCGATTTTTACAACTTTTTCAGAATGATACGACATATGAAAGGTTACATTAATATAATATGAACCATATTAAATATTTCTGGGTCTGGTTATGCACTCTTTATACTCTCTGGTCCAACCAAGTTTTGTTTGTACTTCAAGAATATGTCCCTTTTTCTATTGTATTTTGTCCACCATGATAGCAATTTTGCACACAAAATATTGACCGATTTCCTTATTGACTTGGATATATTTTCAGGACAGTTCTGAAAGCCTAAATGTTCAATTATAATATTCACAGTGTCATTGTTCCACTTATATTCTCTGCTGTTCCTCCACAGCTCAAAAACCGACATCCAGGTTACAGAATTCATGGCCTTTGAAAAATAATAGTTGCTACTATAGTCGCACATGGTCGCAGCAAAAAGTCACAATTTCCTATCCATTAAAGTATAGATAACTCCTCCAAAACCTTCCATTACAGGAATCGATGACAATAGGCCTACACTTAGTAAGTCAACTCGAATTTGTATGATTAGTTAGCACCTGGACACCATGTACCTGACTTTTTAAACACATTTCTTGGACAATAATATAGTAATTTTCAGCAAATACTACATACTATATAAAAATACATACCTTCATATAATATATTCACTGGCCTGTTGGCCATCTATGGCTGTGATTATATGGAAGCTACTGAGGTATGGGTGGTGCTTAGTAATGACATTCAGGGCACAGTCAGTGCCTGTGGATGCTGTGAAAGGTCCTACTCATAGGGTTAGTACTGCTGTTCTGACTCAGTGAGGAAAGGAATGTCAAACTTCCTCACTCCTCTTCTTGCCTAGTACGTCTCAATATAGCGTTGCTTTGGGTTTTTGTGGGTATCTACTCGCATAACCCAATGGCGGTACTTTTTGAGCATCCAACCAGCCTTCAGGCTGACTACCTAACAGACAGACCATATATTCACACTGCACTTTAAAAGAAATATTTAGTTCTGACTTCCTTACTGATCCCTTGCATAAGAACAACTGTGCACTCACTTCACCAGGATATTATCTCTTAAGGGAGAAGAGCCACTACCAGCCCTTGGTGAGATCAGATAAACAAACAGTGCAACCTTTTAATACTTAATGCCTGAAGGCCTTATAAACATAACTGACAAAATATGCACAGGGACCGAAAACATAATTTTTGGCTGGCTGGATGCATAAAATTACCCACTGTGCGTCTGTGTGTTTCAATAAGACTGTCACCATAACTTTCTTTGCGGTTGAACCGGTTTGGATTTTGTTTTTAAGTGAATATAAGGTGTCTTTCCACAACATGGATGCTGTTTTTTTCTCCTGTGTTGCATATTGCACCTGTGTTTCGTCTCCTGTTACAATACATATAAATTGGATAACACAACTCACTTCAATGTTCGACCACGTTTCCCTGGCAGAGTATTCAAACATTGGGCGGGGGAAATATGCCTCTTGTAAGAGCTCATGTTATCTTATTTTTTTAAAGCTCCCCTGTATTTGATTATGCAACTGTGACGTCCATATAAAAATTAGTGTACCAAGTTTTGGGTTAAAAAATAGGGTGTAATGACTAATGACTATACTAGGAAATAGGGTAGTTGCCCAAGAGGATTACTTTGAAGGTGGTTGTGCATCCTTCTTATCAAGTATGAGGAACTATCCTACCATATTTAGTGATATTCCCTTTTTAACCTAATTCCAGTCAAGTGCCAGGTCAGGGTGAAATGTCTCATCTTGTGCAGTATTATGGTTCGCATAACATAAATGATCTATGAATAAATAAATTATGTTTTCTACCTTTAAGATCTTATTTATCATAATTATTTATGTGTAAAAAATAAACAAAAAATGTGTAACTGATTAACATAGGAAGGATTGGTTTTTGACTGGGACCTTTTGAAAATAAAAGTATGAGTGAAATGTTTTCATAGCATTAGGCATCCCTTAGTTATTTAACGCAGGCATCGTGAAACAGCCCACTATGAGCTCATACCAATTTGGTTGGCACATAACTCTTGACTGAGCCAGCTGGTGTCAGCAGCTCCAGGACCTTTGGGCAACTTTGAGTACTTCTATATACTGTACAACTGATTCGTATTTATGATGTATTTTACTGCTATTGGCTCGAGTGAATTAGGTGTAGCAATATCGAGAGAAGAGGATTGCTGAAGTACGGCGACTGCACTGTTCGCCCATATGCTGACAGACCCTCATGAACCCTGATTTGACTTGTGCCAATTTTAAAGTATTACTATTAGGAATGATTCATGTGTGTTTCAAATATTAGCAGAACATGAGCAGTGTGAGTTTTTTTTTCCATCATTCATTAGGTTCTTAAAAAGTTATGTGATGATAGTCAGGAAGAGAATTGAGAACATTTATGAGGGAATCAATAGTCGTGGTAAAACACCATCAGGACTGACAAAAACCCTTTAGAATAACTACAAGGCAAGGGGGAGTTCTATCTCCTCTTCTCTTCATTGCTGTGATGAATGACATCCAACAAAATGTATCTCAAATCATCGGCGATGGAAAAATGAAAGTTAGGCTCTTTGCGGATCACATGTGTGTGTGGGGTGATTCCAAAGAAGAATTGCAAGAACAGATCAAACCATGGACAGAAAGAGCAAAGGAATATGGTCTTATGTTTAGAATAGAAAAAAAGTTAGGTGCTAGTAATGCAGAGAAACAGCCAACCGGAAGGTTCCATTGAAATTGATGGCAGACAGCTTAGATTTTCTCAAAAATTTAACTATCTGGGAAGTGTGATATCAGCAACAGGTACCATTGATGAGGAAATCACCAATAGGATTTCGGCTGGAGGTACATTTTATAGAGCTGTTCAAGACATCATATGGAACCAGAAAGTGCCTCTGCAATGTAAACGAGCAATTTATCAGACTTATTATGTGCCAATTTTGATCTATGGCTGCGAAACTTGGACCACGAGGAAGAAAGATGAGAGACTGATTCAGGCAGCAGAGATGAGATTTGCCAGAGCCAAGGTTGGTAAGACAAGAAAAGACAGAATTCGTAATGAGCATATCAGAGAATTGGTTCAGGTCGACAAACTACAGGATAAAATAACATTGAAAAGGCTCATGTGGTTTGGCCTTATGCAAAGGATGGATGTTACCAGAATTCCAAAACAAATGTATGAACTGCAGCCTCATGACTGAAGACCAAGAGGACGACCAAGAATGAGATATGCAGACATGGTGAGAAATGACTACCAACAATTGGGTCAGGACTTGGACAGCATTGAAGAAGAAGAAGAGAGGTACAGAGACAGAAATTGGTGGAGGGGCCTCATTCACCGACCCATTTAATAGATGGAATGACGTGGGATATGTGTGTGTGTCAGGAAGTCCGAAAGCGTACCAATATTTTAATAATAATGATAATAATAATAATAATAATAATAAATGGTGGATAGTCTGCTGTTAATTTATATTTGATCCATTAATTCATTCTTTCAAAAAAATTTAAGAAACATGATAAAATACATGTTGATGTCTGGGTTCTGTGCTGACTGGAACTAAATATACCAACACAACTCTTCTGCCTGTCAACATTTAAAGTATTTATATTTTAAGCATTGACAGATGGAAGAGTTGTTCATTTAAATCAAGGGTATCTTGTTTCCCATTTGTTGAACATATTTTTCAAAATTGCACTCTCTGGCAAGAAAAGTCATTTCTGTTTTCATTCTAACAATTACTAGATTTGCCAATGAAAAAAAGGAAGATTGTAGTTTAACGTGACCGTTAATCTCGAGATCATAAGCCACGGGACCTCCTTTTTACGTGGAATCCGAACCACAGGACATGGCATTTCACTTTGAAAATCGCACATGCATTGACCGAGAATTGAACCCGGTCTTCCGGGGTGAGAGGCCAACAGCTTGACCGCTTCGCCACCACGCCCCATTTGCCAATGAAGCTATAAAAATTGGGTTTATGTTATCTCAACACTCAACAACAATGTCCCATAAAAAACGGAAGTCTCTTTTAAACTGTAATGTCCACTATTGTTTTACCTGTCTTCCCACACATTTTATGATAAAAAATGCCAAACAAAGGGTTGGAATGGTGTTCACTCGGCCTCGTGAGACAGAACTGAGAAGAGGTGGGTTCGATTCCCACCTCAGCCATCCTAGAAGTGGTTTTCTGTAGTTTCCCAGTATTATATTCCACCCAAATACTGGGATGGGAACTAAATTAAGGCTACGGTTGGTTCCTTCCCCAATCCTCATCTCAATTACAAACCCACACTAATACAGCCATCAATATAACACAGTTTATCAGACAAATGCCTCACACACCCAAGTGCTTGGGGCTATGTAACTACGATGTTCCAAAGCCCCTAAATAAATCAACAAACTACGAAGTTTGTGTGTCATCAGGTTGTGACCACTGAGCTATGCAATAGTCTTGGAAATGTCAGTTCTGTTTTCATGAAACAACTATGGTAGTGAAGGATAGATTTGTTAGGGTACCTGCTCTGTGAAATTGATTGACTGCAGTTAAATGGTTTAATAGTCTTCAAGAAATTCGGAATGTCGACCTAAATCAGAAAACAGTACGACAAAGGCTACACTCATACAGTTTGGTACTTGGAAGACCTCCTACAGGTTTCTGATTGGCCAGTCAGCATTGTGTCAATAGACTTGCCATAGCTTGGCTTTGAGTTATAGTTCAATGTGTTGTTCAATGATGAATAAAATTTCAGTTTAAAATTGTCAGATGAATATGCTCCCTCAAACTCTCTTCCAATGTTGAATAGGATAACCTATTAAGGAGGTTCAGTAATGGTGGTGTCCTGGTTAAATTCATAGGTGGATATGGAGTTAATTTCCTGATACCTTAGTGTGTGCCCACACATATTGGGTTACATTGTGGTCCTTTGCTCCACTCAGTCATGATTCCTTCATGCTTTTTCTTGGAAGTACTTGTTTAAACTCTTATGTATCCTGTTTGTTTGGATGAAGTTGGAATTTGTAGCATGGAGTGGTAGCATGTACAGTACACCCACCCTCAACCTCATTCAAAAAGGCAAGTAGGACTTGTTGGGAAGGCATATCCGTTATTGTGATGGTACACCTAAAGATAAGTGTTCCATTTTATTTTTATTTTTTGCTGGTGAGTTTACATCCTTTTATTTGAACAGGTTCCAGTAAATTGAAATAATCATTCAATGTTCAATAAGTTTCAAAGAAGCAAGTAATAATCCAGTATTCAGGTTTTCCTGTACTAGTGTTGATAATGATGTGAAATTTTTATCTGGTTTTGAATTGAATGTCATCTCTTAGGTGGTGTGAGTGTGGCGTGGATAAATGATACATCGGCTTATGTTGGACTGCATCGTCGCGATCAAGCAGGTGTGGTGTTACGGACACTGACACAGAGTGACACATATACTGTGATACCATATGCAAAGTATCAGACAATATTGAAGCAACAGGAAGGATATTGTATGTGTTCTCGTTCCAAGCACCGTTCTGTACCCTGTTCTCCAACAACAGTAGCACGGAAACGACGCTCATTGGAATTGCTTGCAGAAGATACAAACAAACCCATATCTGTCGGCTCTACACGGAAAAGGAGTCGTGGTAGCGGAGAGTGAGTATAGATTATCCTTGTTGGTTAGATTTAAAAACTATTACCAGTTCATTACATCATGCTGCTAAATTTTATGATACACTGTATTCTTGTGATTTTGATCATTACTGAATGTTCTTTCCATTGCTACCAATTTAATGCTTTTGTCATCATTAGATATAGTGACTTTGAAGAATCATTTGGCTACAAAATACAGCATCATCAGAAAAGATTGCAGCAATTTAAAAAAATCATAGCTCAGGAACTATTTGAGATATTAAAACAAGTATTTTTTATTAAATTCACCAACTCAAAAAGCTTTTTTCATATCTTGTAATGTTTCTATGTGCGCTCCTTTGGTTCATCACTCGTTCTAGGGCATCCGGGGGACTTCTCCCTTGGGTTGGTCACTCGTTCTAGGGCGTCCAGGGGACTTATTCACGTCAACGCTGCCGTTTCCTGAAACTGTTCATACCACCATCTAATGCTGTTAGCATGAGGAAGGTCCCTACCATAAACACGTCGGAAAGTGCGCTGAACAGTTATAACAGATTTAAACTCTGCTAACCACAACACACACTGTGCTTTCTGCTGAACTGTCTCCATTGCAATCACATTCACTACTGGAACAGTGGCATGGCAGCTTTTTTGTTGCGCATCGGCTGAAGGGCACGGGCGGAGTACAGTCGCATCTAAAACTAAAACTCAATGAGTTCCTGATTAGTTTTCAGGTCGAATTATTACTGTATTTCCTCGCATAATCATCGCATATTTTTAGCCTGAAATTCGTGGAAAAAAGTAGGGTGCGTTAATTATACGAAGGATATTTAAGTTCAAAGAAGAAAACCACAATTTTTAAATATATACGGTATCATTATTTGCTGCACGCTTGTGTGCGATTTCTTAATATTATTATTATTTGTTTATTTTGTAATAATAATTCTGGAAACTTACCCCTAGTTGGGCTATCATTAACCACTTATGATCTCAGGTAGTGGGGCAATATACTTGCTTAAATATCCACACAAAGACACAGGACACCAACATCCATTAAACATACACATTTATTAATAATCATTATTTTACACATCTCTGCAGGCCTCCATTTTCCTTGCCTGGCATCATCCTAAAATAAACCAACTGGCCTCCATCTTGCCACACAACCTCATCTTAAACAGCCTATCACCATGGCAACCATGCCATGTCATCTTTTTTTTCAACAAGAAGAAATCTGAACAACCGACTATCATAAAAGGAACATATATCCTGCAATGAAACTTCATTGGGCAAAGCCCCCTATTACCTCATTGCTAGGACACCACAAATAATCCAATAAACACAAGTATAAGACTCCTTGCAGTGCCCAGCAAGAGGTAGCCATTACCGAACCTAAATACAACATTAAACAAACTGAAATCGTGAGGGTGAACGCTGTAATCAAATAAATTCGTTTACAATTTATTTATTTACATATTTTACACCCACATTGGAGCACTTAAATCAATAAATTTGAGTAAATATATTCTTTTTCTCCTCCCAGAACTTTCTCATCCTCTCCGACCTGGAAGCTCTTTGTGTGTCCGATATAGTATATTGTTTCCGTTCAACTGTTATTAGTTTGAGACTTATGCTTTTGTTCTTCAAAATCCTCTTCTCTGTCTTTGATTTGTTGCAGAGTTATAGCCTACCCAGTTCTTTCAAATCATCCTGAACTTCTTTGAACCACTTATTTGTTTATTATGTAATTCCGTGTATTTCACTGTCATCAAGATCACCGTATAATTCTTGTATTTTCTCATTGTGGACAACACGTGTGTAGGATCACGCACAGGTCTCTGCTGCGATGTTTCTACGAAAGAGGCTGATGTTAGACTCGCATGGGGTGTCCCTTGCGTAAGATTCCACCAATAGCAGTCAGGCCTGTTTTAACATCGGGGAACTGGGGCTAGAAGCACTTCGTACGGTGGCTTATTGAATCTCGTCATTCCGAGGCCAACTCACAGAAGAGACAAGTCCACACAAGTTTCACTCCCTTGGAGTAGCGCTGAGCGCGATACTTGTTTAGCTTGCCATAGGCCGACCGTTCGTGTAGCGTGAGTCATAGTCTGCAGTCAGAGAGACAGGCTCCTTTCTTCTGACAAGGTCACGCCAGATTATAATCTCGTGGAATGTACTAAGTGACGATACTGGCCGCTCGCGTCGTGGTTCATAGCCCGCAGGCATGAAGACGAGATTACTTTCTTCTGACAAGGTCACGCCTGGTTTTAAAATCGCGGAATTTGCTAAGTGACGATGCTGGCCGCTTGCGTCGCGGTTCATAGCCCGCAGGTATAAAGACTAGATTACTTTCCTCTGACAAAGTCACTCCAGGTTATAAAGTCGTGGCAGCATGCGCAACCAATCAGCGCACAAATACGAACCTGCTAAGTGATGATGCTGCCCGCTCACATCACGTGGTCATAGCCCACAGGCACTGAGGCAGGGACTCATTTCTTCTGACAAAGTCACGCCAGGTTATTATCTCGCGGCAGTGAGTGCAACTGACGGGCGCACAAATACGAATATGCTATGTAACTAATATGCGATGAAATTTTATAAACGTATTTTAGTGTTTGAAAAGTGGGGTGCGACGATTATGCAGTGGCGACGCTTATGCGAGGAAATACGGTAATTTATCTCACAATGGGAGATAATGTTTTTTTGAAATTGCTGTTACCTTTTTTGATGACCCTGTGTTACAATGTTTCTGCATACATACTATTCTTACCACTCCTCACCTTGTCTAGTATGCATCGTTTTAGCACTACCTTGTTTTTGGGGTTTCTATCAGCTTTTGAGCTGACTACGTTATGGACTGAATAAACTGCTTGTGTAATGCCCCCACCCGTTCACCCTACCATTCACCCCACAGGTTACTCTCCCCAGGATTTGAGATAAGAAAAAGAGCCTGGGACTAGCCAGGGGGTGGACGGACTCCCTACCCAAATGCCATGATGGGATTTGATTTCCCAGGGTTCTTTGGCTATCGAATTAAACAAATTTCCTTATAACCCGAAATGTATTAAATAAAAGAAAAATACAAATTACAAAATTATTTACTTAAAACTAAGTGCCTATTTGTTGTCGTCTGAGTCTTCAAGTCTTTTGACTGGTTAGATGCAGCCCGCCAAACCTCCCTGTCCTGAGTTAATAGTTTTATCTCTACATAGCTACCACACCCTACATCCGAGGCAATCTGTTTAACATATTCTAACAGTGGTGTACCCCTTCCATAACTAACTTTGCTATTCCTGGGTGTCTTAGTATGTGTCCTACCAATCTCTCTCTTCTCTTCATTAGCAGTCGCCAGAAACATCTCCCTCTCGTCTTAATACCTCTTCATTCATAACCCTATCTACCCATGTTATCTTGATCATTCTCCTGTAACACCACATTTCAAATGCTTCAATTCTCCTCTATTCTGCTGTACTAACACTCCCTTCCATAGAGTGCCATGCTCCAGACAAAGGCTTTCAAAAATGACTTCCTAATACCTAAATCTATATTCGATGCCAACAGATTCCTTTTCTGTAGAAATGCTTTCCTTGCCTGAGTCAACCTGCTTTTTATATCCTCTTTGCTTCGTCCATCACTGGTTATTTTGCTTCCTAAGTAACAGAAGTCTCCTACTTCCTTTAGCTTTTCACACCTGCCAATTTGATGTCCATAGCCGTTTCTGATTTATTTTGGCTGCATTTTCGTATTTTTGTTTTACATTTAATAATTTTCATCATGAATTATTTCCTAAAGACAGAATCCATACCATTTAAAAACTCATTCAAATCCTCTGGTGTGTCGGCTCGTATGACAATGTCATCAGCAAATCTCAAAGTTGAAATAATTTCTCCTTGAATCTTTACTCCTACTTCGATTTTTTTCCAATTTCCTTCATTGCTTGTTCAATGTATAGATTGAAAAGGATGGGTGATAAGTTGCAGCCTTGCCTTACACCTTTCTGAATACTGGCTTCTCTCTCATGTCTTTCGGCTCGAATAACTGCTGTTTGTTTTTTTGTGTAGATTGTAGAGCAGCCTCCTATCCGTGTGCTTTATTCCAATTGTTTTAAAAATGTCTTAAGAATTTACTCCAATTAATGTTATCAAAGTTTCTAAGTCTACAAATGCCATGAATGTTCTCTTATGTTTCCTTTTTCTACCTTTCAAAATCAGCCTAAGACTTAGTATAGCTTCCCTTGTTCCTATGTTTCTCCTGAAACCAATCTCTGTTTCTATCCGTCTTTTCATTATTTTTACATTTTAATTAACTTAGAAAATAAATACCATAAGGCCAAAGAGCTACAAGCTATGTATGAAAAGATTATTAAAGATGCATTCATAACTAAGTGCTAAGGGTTTCAATCACAACTATAACTTGAGAATGTTGAATATTGAGTACTTTCAAAAGTGGTTTTGAGGTATGGTGTATCAAGAAAATATGGATTCATCCCATCCCTAGTTATTTCTATTCCATATGTTTCAGTTACTCAAAACGCAGCATAGAGCCAATACCAGAGGAGGCAGAAGGTGATGAAGTGAGCAGTACTGAAGGTGCGTGCTCTGCAATATTTTGTATATGCAAGTTATTCTTTTATGTTGTTGTGGTTGTGTGCCTGGTCGTGTTTGGAAGTATGTTTTTCAAAATGGGTACAGAGTTCCCTTCGCACTCTTGGATTGAGTGGAAGAAATCATCCTAGCACATCTTTTCATTTATGCTTTTTAGAATTGAGATTTATTCCAATTGTAAAAGCTTGGAAAGAAAAATTGCAAACAAGTGCTGTTAAAAAAAAAAAAAAAAAAAAAAAATCCACATATACTTTGTGTATGCAATTTATTTGAAAGGCTGTGTTAAAAAGTAAAAGCATGTTAGTTTATTAATATTTGATAGGGCAATTTTTACAGATTTTAATTTTTTAGATTGTGAAGGGTTTTGAAACCACTGTAAAGAGATTTTATATATATATATAATTTTTATTGCTTTGGATTTTTTATTTTAATATTTGAATGGAGTGATGTATACAGAAATTACCTTTTGGAATCTATGGATATTTTGGTTTGAAGGAGATGGTGGGTTTTCCATTGAGCATTATTCTCGGAAAATTCTGTAAATTACCGTATTTACTCGGCTATAAGAAAAAAGGGGGTTTTTTCTACATTTTTAGTTCCGAAATTTAGGGGGGTACTATAGATGCGAACTTTGCAAAAATCCATTATTTTGGGAAAGGGAGAGAGTAAAATTAAGCTATTTTATTTTGATGCTACATAGTACGATATATTTAACACTGCAGCAGTCGCGCGAAATTTTAGTAACATTAACAAAGTTTACATCTTTAATCAGCCCATTATGAGACTGCCATAATCTCACTTTCCTGGCTATCCCCCAATGACTTTCACTACTATCGCTCGGTAAGCAAAAATCTTAGTATCAAAGAAATAGAATGAAATGAACCAAGTATCAGACATGGAAATGCAAACTTTATTTTTATTTGAACATGGGGGGGGAATGCATCAATTAGGGAATGAGTGATCACATCTCACTAACATTTGTAAACACAACCGAGCGCGTATTATTTACATATTTCACATTAATATACCAATAACGTTTCACACAAACACAGACGGTCATTGCAACAAATGAAATGTGTTTAAAATAAGACTAAGGGCACTGTCGTAAACACAATCGAATCGCAACATAAATAATACTAAACAGAAGAATGCAGGCAAGATATGAAACCATAACTTTCATTGGCAGATGGCGCTTCTACTCGGCCAATAGTGTGGCATCTTCTATTGGATATCGGGTGAAGCCTATTGGCTACACAATTCGATATCCTGCCCAATCGCGTACACGGTACGTAAAATGGCGGTCTTATCGTCTGAATAACAAACTAATATACCGTAACAAGAAAAATATTTTTGTCATAAAAGAGAATAAATTTCAGTTGTAATTATATATTTTTTTAAAGAATTCATCAATTTCCAAGAATGTTGTATTTTGACTCTCAACAATTAAGGAGGGGGTACTATAAGCAATTTCTAAGAATTTTATTTTGGCTCTCGAAAATTAAGGGGGGGAGGGGGTAGGGGGTACTATAGGTGAGGGGGTCTTATAGCCGAGTAAATACGGTATATGTGAAGTCCGTTATTTATATGATACGTGTTTTGTGTTAATTTTTTTATGGGGTTGTAGATTTCCATTGTTTGTCAAGAAGGAATAACCTGGGTCAAAGCACATCCATATCCTTCCTTGCACCCTGTAATTTGGGTACATTTTAATTTCATATAACATGGGCCTAATAGTTTTGAAGTATTGAATATTGTAAGATTCTTAAGACTTGTAGCCATTTATTTTGGCTTTAAAAAAAATCAGGATCAGTTCTATATATGTTGCCAGTGTTAGAAATGATAATTATATTACATTTGAGTGTTACCTGCTTGTGAAATATGTTCTTCATTTGAATCAAATATTCAGTTGGGTTAGTTGGAAATCATTTAAATTCTATTTAAAGCAATAGTGTACAGTTTTATACTTCAAAAGGATTCTATGAGTGACATATTTCTAAACAAAAATCAAAAAATTACCTTTAATGGCCTAGTGACCCAAGGAGAATGCGAAGGTTAAGAATTGACAATTTTAATTGCTGGCAAGGAAGGTGTGAATGGTGTGGTTTGCACCACACTTACAATGACTTGGGAGAATAAATTCCTTCATTACTCATTTCTGCAGTAGACTGCCAGTCTGGTGGTGGAGAGGACAAAGTAAAATAAATTCAAAAACTTCCAGAGATCAATCTTCAGTCGTTAACATTTGAGAGCCTAATGCACATCACCATTTATGCTTGCTTTCACATACGTTTAAAAAAATTTTAATCGAGAGACCTTGGCTTTGAGATTTACTCAATATAGCTGCAATCTAAAATATCATGACTTATAAGGTAGAGAAAGAAAAACAGATAGATAAATGGACTTAGTTTGACCCAGGATGGTTTAGAAACATACACAGAGAAGTGAATCTAACCTAGTGGGAGCAACTTGAACAGAACATAGTGGTCATACCTGCTGATTAAGACTTCAAAATAATACTGTAGTCTATATTTGAATTCAATTCATTGGACAGGAAAAGAAATGTAGAAACATGAAAAGAGCAAACACAATAATAGGAAAGTGCAGTTGAAGGGAGAGATAAAAGGGAAAAATCTTACAATATTTCTTGAATAGTTCTCCAAGAACCATTGATTGAATTGATGGCGTGAATGTGTCCAGCTGTGGAGTTTGCATCTGTCCTATTCATGTGTTTCTCCCTTTTATCCCTCCTGCTGGTTACACCTGCCTATCCTTGAGTTTGTCCTTTTTTTATGTTTCTATTCTTCTTTTCCTGTCCAATTGTATGTCCATACCGTGTTGTGTTTTCTATATACCGGTAGATAAATAGAACTAGCATTTTTATGTGAAGAAATCATAAACGAATACTTGCCAAATGATTTTAACAAACGGCTGATGCAATTAATTTCTTTACCACAATACAAAATATCCTGATCACCAACAATGATGCACAAAGTTTGGTAATCCTGTACAATTTCTTTCCACAAAGTGACTAATATTCTTAGTAGGAACTTCTGTCAACTTGGACTTGATTATATTCCACTTGCAGCAACTGCCAATTTGCCTTTTATAAATGGGATTAAGTACAGTTTGAATTGATTCCATGAGGTGGGAGTCGGTTTTATATCTGTGGATTACCTCTTTCTTGCTCTTTTATGTGGAAGTTTCTCATGCAGTTAGTTGCGACTAGAAGTACACAAATGTCAATGTATCACAATTATTACAGTAGGCTTTATCAAGACAGAATGGCTGGGAGGGGTTGTTGCCACCATTCATAACATTCTGCATGTTAATAATCTGTGCAATAAAATTGTTGCCATCAGAGTTTGCCTGGAGTGTTACATGTGCTTCCTGGTGCTTTAATAGGGCCAATTGTGAGACATTGAAGAGTTGTACCCCTTGGTCACTGTTGCAATTATTTCAACCTGTCAGTGTTTTAATGGTTTTCTATTCCTCACCGGAGTGTACCGTATATACCGGAATATTACCCGCCCTTGAATAATCCCTGCATCGTCATTTTAGGAGGGAAATTATTATTCTTTATTTGTTTCAAACAACTTTGGGGTACATGAAATCAATCATTTTTTAATTGTTTTGAGCTTTCTTTTTAGCCTAGCATTGCCTCATCCTTTGAGATCTTGCTTCCCTTTCTTCGGCAGAGATGTGAATCGTACGCTTTTGTTTGATTTTAACTTGGAACCGTTGTTTCCTATCCTTGCTGATGGTTTTGGCTGTTTTGTCCGTGAGCATGGTGTCTGTAATTTGGAGTTCTAAGAGTTCTTTCTCAGTTTCCTTGAACCAAAGAGGTTTTGTTTTTTTATTACGTAAGTAGTCGGACGATCTTTTTGGATTGTCTATTTGAATTTATTCGGAGGATGTGCCCATAAAAGTCAATTCTCCATTGTTTTTATTGTCCGAGAGTTTTTCAGTCTTTTGGTAAAGAGTTTCGTTCCTGACATGGATTAATTTTTTGTTATGAAATTTGGGGCCTAAGATTTTGCGTAATATCTTTCTTTCCTTGACCTCCAGCCTTTCAAGCGGTCCCTGGGTGGTGATAGACAATGTTTCGGCTGCATATAAGGCTTCTGGTTTAATTACCGTGTTAGAATGTCTTATCTTGGTATTCCAGGAGAGATACTTCTTGTTATAGGCCCGAGGTTGCAGGTTCGTATCCTGGCGCAGTCAGCTGGCATTTGAGGGTGCGCAAATGCGAGGGAGCCGTGTCCGTAGATTTACTGGCACGTTTAAGATCCCCTTCGGGGCAAAATTCCGGCACCCCGGCGTCTCTAAAAGCCGCAGTAGTTAAAAGGGACGTAAAACCAATAACATTACAGTATTATTACTTCTTGTTATAAGTGTCCTTCGTAAATTGGAAGGCCAATTCAACTTTATTTCTCCTAGATTACATTGCCTTTTTCTCTAGCACATTCCAGCTGATCCATTCCCCAAGATATTTGAATTCTTTGATGATGTCTATGCCTAGTACGCCTCACTATAGCACTGCCTTGGGTTTTTGTGGGTATCTACCCACATAACCTAACGGCGGTGCTTTTTGAGGATCCAACCAGCTTTCGGGCTGACTACCTAACAGACAGATGTATTGTCTGCCCACTTGAAGCTTTTTTGGTGTTTTTTTTTTGTTTGTCATTATATTGGTCTTTTCAACTGAGACTTTGAGATCCATTTTTAACGCTTGCCTCTGGAGTTCGAGGATCTGTTCCTTGGCTTCTTCCCATGTCTCAGCTAATAAGGCCATGTCATCAGCAAATGCTAAACAATTGATCTTAATGCCTTTGTTTTTAGTTCCTCTTCTGATTCCACTGAGGATCTTCACATTCCACTCTCTGTGTACTTTTTCTAGGGCACAGATAGCATTGGAGAACGTCCATCTCCTTGCCGTACACTTGTTTTAATCTCAAAATGGGTGGAGAGATCCCCCATGAATTAACTTTGGAGAATGTATTAGTTAGTGTTTCTCTGATTAGGTTTGTAGTTTTGTTATCAAGGTCTAGTTCTTTCAGGACCGAGAATAAGGATTCCCCATCTATAGAGTCATATGCCTTTTGGAAGTCAATGAAAGTGATATACGATTTAGCCCGTGATTTTTGGTAGTTCATGATGTGCTGGAAGTTGATAATTTGTCCTGGACAGGATCTCCCTTTCCTGAAACCCACGTGGTATTCCCCAAGTTGATGGTCTAGTTGAGGGTCTGCCCTGTGTAGTAGGACTGTGTATGTTACTTATATGTTACATTAAGGAGAGATATCCCTTTGTAGTTGTTAGGGTCTGTTTTGGATCCTTTCTTCTGAAGTGGATGTATAAGGGCTGTTTTCCAGTCATCTGGGATACTTACATGTATCCAAATTTCTTCAAAGAAATTCTTCTTCTTTCCTTGATTTTGGCCATCTTTGGACTGCATAAAATAACCCATTGCATTCACTGTCTTGATTTCCTTTATCCTTTCTTGCCTTCCAGTAGTTCTTCATTACTTCACTTTGTCTCCTTCTTCTCTCTTCCATCCAGATGTTAACCCGCTTCTTCTTTTCCTTCTCTTGGAAACCCCTGAAATTTTTGATCATATTTCTTTCAAAGAAATTATTATTATTATTCCGATTCGGCCGTCTAAGGACCACGTCATTTCAACTGTTTCTTGTTGCATCGAGCTTTAACATCCTTCCAGTACTTTCGCATAGTTCTCGATGCTGTTGTTTCCTTTCTGCAGTTCCACTTCTTGCCAGTTGGAAGCTTTGGCTTTTCTTGGAAACATCAGTGTGCTGTTAGTTTTTGTTTATTATTATTATTATTTTTTCTTTTTTTCTTTTCAGTTTTGTCATTTACTAACCCCAAGATTCTTTGTTATGGCTTTCAGCTGGCATATTTCACTCAACCAAACTGTCTCTTTTCACTTATATAGGCACAAAGTCGCTTTTCAATTCCTGGGAACTTTGCTTTCCCTCCACGAAATCCCTGGCGATTGCTGGTTGTCAGTTCCAAATGAGTTTTATTTCTCCAGTCACATATACTGCACAGCTTTCATCCACATTTTATTTTCTTTCTGCAGTGCTGTTTCCAATTTCTTCTGCAGATTTCATGATGTGGAGTTTTTCTTTAGTGTACGACCTATAAGTAGAGCCATGCGCGGATCCGCATCCGCCCAGTGTTCTACTACCTATTGATGCTCTTTCATTGGCATTTCAAGATATTTAAATTTTTCCACGATCTTTATTTTCTGGGCATTGTGCTGTACAATTTGTGATGTGTTAATTGGAAAAACTGGCATCATTTCTGTTTTCTCTACAGAAATTTTCAACCCAACCTTTGGTGCTAATAGTTTCAATTCCTCTACCTGAAATTTAGCTTCTTTGAGAAAAACGGAACCCATCTAGCGGATACTTGCAACACTGTACAGTATATCGTGTGTGGTGGCCAAAGGATGCTTTCAAAATTTGGATGGCTCAATTAATACCCATAACCCAATTTTTCACTTTCAATTTTTATAAGAATGTGTGGGTAGTATTCAGTTATATAAGGAAAGGCTACGTTGACACTGGGACAGGTTATCTCAACATCTGTTGCTGTTTGAATACATGTATGTAGGCTGTGTGTAACATGAGAACTCTTCCATTTTATGCAGTTTTTGTCAATACATGTAAGATCTTCTATCCTGTGAAAAAATAAACAAATACACTTCAAAAGGTACACAGAACAATACTGGCAGTGAGTGACAAGGCACACCATGTAAGGGCACTGGGTCAGCCCATGTGCTCGCTGCTGTCTGTGAGCGCTTTGCAACAAGGTTCCATTGTTGTTGCGATGGACACTTACCCCTCTCACCTCCTCTACATACCTCATCCTACGAGCTAATGACAGATTTCAGAATTCTTCTTTCATAATCGTCGGCCGATACTCATATCCGAGTTTACGCTTCTCACCTGCAGTTCCATAATCCTTAGTCCAGGCGATGAAGATGGTACTGATGGCTTTTCAGGTCAATTCTTGCATAGAACATGTGACTACATATGTTTAGAGATACGGGAAAATCGCAATTGCGATAAATGCGAATTTTACTTTTTTCTCTTTTTTTCAACTACCTGGTAACTAATATGACTATGTATACCCAAAATTTGCGAAACTGAATGTGCGACAAAGTGCGATAACTAAGGGTTCTTGCGAATTATTCCCATATATGCGATAAATGCGAAAACTGCCGAATTTACCAGTTAATGTTGAATATTATGTTTTATTACATTTTCGCGCCGCAACTTTGAAATTTGCGAGTTCCCAGCAATGAAAATATCGGCTATTTAATCGATATTTATGAGTAATCATCAATATGTACGAACATCAATTAGGTGCGTTTTGGCGTTCCGTATATTGTCATGAAAACAATCGATTACGGTAAAATCAAATTGAACATGGTGCTGTTAATTTTGCCGCATAATATCCACTGTTTATCGCCAGTAAAACGATGATTTTGGAGAAATTATTTCGTAGTTTCATTTGGTTGTGCTAATAAAAGGAATATTCCAATCGTTTGTGCCGAATCGTTTTAAAATTAGAGCAATAAGGTTATGCTTATATAGGTTTATATCGCGCCGGCCCTCATTTCTTGTATTTGAAATTAAAATGAAAACTCTCAAGTACGTATCGTGATATGAATAGACAATGTTTGTTAGGCGTTCTCTTTGCTTTGGAAAATGTTGTATAATATGATGAAAGTATTCTCTACCATGTGTGAGTTATAGGTTATGTTACATGTCGTCCGGCGATTTCTCTGTGAATTCGGATGCAGTTTTACAGATTGTAAGTCAAGAGTCGCAGTGTAGTCAGGAAATAATGAGGGAGTAAACATACATTTTATTATTTAGTTAATTATCCATTGTATGATATTTACTCGAAGTTAAGTAAATGTATGATTCACGTTATTTCCTTTTCAATGAGGGGCATAGAATTTCTATTTGCCAGTGGTTTAATGGTCAAATGGCACTTCTTGGATCAACCCCCAACCTCATAAGTTATTAAAAGAAATGAATGGAACTTGGCAAGGAGTTCGTAGGAAAACCACACTAAAGGATTTCATAGACATCCTCAGAATTTGAACCAATTTGTTAGAGTCCAGGACAGCCCGGTATTGTCGTCATTCCACCTGCCACACAGTAAACTTCATAAGACAAGCATTGTCGCCTGACCACAGCTCGCTTTATTCTAACAATTGGCACCTTGGTACTGTACCCGATATCCGGATAGTAGGCTGTCAGATATCCGCCCCCTCAATCGGATTGCCAATAATCAATCGCACCGGCACAGCTACATCAATGAAAATGGCACTGACAAATACTATCGAGATTAGAGCACAATAGTTTACAAGAAATTATTGTGGAACACACCAAAATATACGGGGGTTCTTACTTACCTTTACTTACCTCTTAAATTTATCTCGGGGACTGGGTTGTCAACTGGATCACTTAAAGTATGCCCTCACAATAACCTCCACCATGATATTTAAAATGAACCAGAACGAAGACGAGAAACTTTAAACTGCACAATAATTTATTTCACATAAAGAATGATTTTAACAAAAATAAAACAACAAAATCCACGTGGCAATCAGAAGCCATCGTCCATATAACCATGTCCTTCTTTAGGACTTGTATACTCTACATACAATGTTTCAGCTTTCTCAAGCTCATAGCAACGTAAAAATAATAATGCAGTTGGAATGGAAGCGGGATTTGGGACGAGACACATATATCAATTGTTTTGCGTGTTTATATACTTCACATTTTATTTATAGCCACAAGGCTATTATGGATACGTCCTTGGCCTCTGTCATACAGTTGTCCGGGCCAGCTGCATCGTCAAAGCGGACTCACCCCGTTCGTTCGTTCAACCCTAGCATAAGCGAGTTACCTCAGAGCTTGGCTCTCCTTTTCAAAACACGTAAATGTTCACATCTCAACTGAAATATTATCACGCAAATGTTTTAAATGCTCCATTCAAACACCAGTGGATTCCTCCAATAATCCCACATCATGTTTAATTGTTCAAACCACTTGCTTAACTAGTGTTGTTTAGAGTATAATAACAAAACTCTTAATGTTAATAACAAAAGTTCATTAATTATTTATAACAATAATAAAATTGTTTATAACAATGTCAAATGACAATTGAAAATATTATACACGCCTCTATTAATCACTATCATTTCAAATTATTATCAAAGATATTTACAAAATTATTTACAATATTAATATTGTTTATATTATTTATACAAGAAATACATTAAACCACACGTTTATCCGGTTGATAATTACTTAAATCGTGATGATATAATCGACCAATGAAGGTTAGTTATATTTAACTGTCAAATTCAGGTTTAATAAGGTTTAATAATAATTATTAATATTTGTGACGGTAACCTCCATTCAAAATCTTTATCTCAAATTATTTAACACTCTTGTTAATTTTAACAGTATCTTCATATGAATAACTTTCAAAGAACCAGAACAATACATTCAGCGGGAAAATACTTCGCTCAAGACGCACAAAATTGCACAAAAATTGGCCCAAAATTCATCATATATATTCATATATATGGCATAAAAATCTTCCAAACTACATACAAAAATCCTCCACTTATAAATTCATCAACTTCATTTCTTACTGTGGGAACCTCCTTCATAATTCAAGGGCATTATTCATCAGCGACTTTTACATGTCCACTGAACTAACGATTATACATCCATTGTTCCTCTTTAAAAATTCTTATATTCATCAATTGTATTAATGACTGTTATTATTTAACCTTCGTGGGTTTCATTCATGAATCGATATGAAGTAAAAATTTGCCAATCACAAATAAATTTAATAGCAAATACGATTAGACACTCCTCCCTGGTCTATCAAAATTGAGATTAATATCTTCAAAGTAACGCAGTATAAAAATACTATCTTCAATCAAAGTTCATCTAAACTGTATAAATAGTCGAATAGAATACAATTAGACTGTGGAATGCAAACATTATTGTTCCAATCTATAATTGAGAAAAATTCCTATCAAAAGTTCATTATTATTATTATTATTATTAATCTTGATTGGTCACATTGGACCACTTGAGTCGTTCCACAATCACTTCTTCTTTGAAGGTAGTACTGCTTGGTTCTTGCGCTCTTTCCAGTACTTTTTCATTCTTTCAGATCGGGATTTTCTCAACTCATCTGAAATCTCCATAGGCTTTCTGTGTGTCATTTCTGCAGAAAATTTGTGAGTTTTAAGTATGGTGTTAATTTTATTTTTCTCCTCGGCATCTGTTATTTTGAGTCCAACTGCTTTGAGATCTTGTTGGATTTCTTGGATCCATTTACCTCCAGTTTTCTTTCCTAGATTTCTCATCACCAGTTGGCGTACAATTCTGTTTTCTGGAAGCCGTAAGATGTGAAAAAAAAATGAAATTCTTTTCTTCTTCATTGTGCTGGTGATTGGATCAATCTCACGATAGACAGTTTCATTTGGGAGAATCCTCCAGACTCCCTCAACCTGATACTTTTTATTTATGCACGTTCTAATGATTCTTCTTTCCGTTTTGAGGAGCTGATCAGTTCTTTGTTCATTTTTAATTTGGAACAGTGTTTCACAAGCATAAGTGGCTTCAGGGAGAGTTACAGTTTTATAATGTTGGATCTTAGTAGCTATTGATAGGCATTTTTTATTATATGTTGACCAGGTTAGAGATTGTGCCTTTTTCATTTTATTTGTTCTATTTATCCAAGTTACTTTTTCGTTTAAGTTATGTGTTATAATTTCTCCAAGATACTTAAATTGAGGAACTAGGTTAATTTTATGATCATTTATATAGACTTCATTTATATCTAAGGGTTTCATAGGCATGATCTCAGTTTTTTCAAAGGATATCTGTAATCCTATCCCTTGAGCAATTTCTTGGAGACTAGTGATCTGAGTACAAACCTCTTCCTTGTCTAGTGCTAAAAGAGCCAAGTCATCTGCAAATCCTAAGCAGTTTATTTTTATTGATGGTTTTGTTCCAATTTTGATCTTAGGAGGGTTTTCCTTTTGCCAAACCTTCATGATATAATCAAGAGCCACATTGAAAAGCAGAGGGGATAATCCATCACCTTGTCTGAGACCAGTTTTTACTGTGAAAGCTGTTGATATTTCTCCCCTAAATTTAACTTTCGAATTTGTGTTTGATAATGTTAATTGAATGATTTTTATCAATTTAGGATGGAGACCGTATGATCTGAGGATTTTTAGCAGAGTCAGTCTATGAATACTATCATAGGCTTTCTTGAAATCTATAAAAGTGATAATGAGTTGCTTATTTCTGTTTTTGTAATATTCCATTATTAATTTCAGGCTAAGGATTTGGTCTGGACAACTTCTGTAAGGGCGAAATCCTCCTTGATATTCTCCAAGTTGTGGTTCCAGAATGTTTTTGATCCTGTTGTAAATTATACGAGAGAAAATTTTATATGTGCAGTCCAGAAGGGTAATTCCTCTGTAGTTATCTGGGTTCGTTTTGTCTCCTTTCTTAAATAATGGATGGATTATTCCTGTGGTCCAGTGTGCAGGAATTTCTTCAGTAATCCACATTTTAACTAGATGTTGATGAAGATTTATAATCGCAGGTTTACCAGCATTTTTCCAGATTTCAGCAAAGACTAAGTCTTCGCCACAAGTTTTGTAATTTTTTTGTTCTTTAATTGCGAGTTCTACTTCATTAATGTTTGGAGGATTTATTAAATCAGGTGAAGTTAAAATAGGTGTATCAGTGTTTACTTGCAGGGTTTCCAGTGGATCATCACAATTTAACAGTTTCTCGAATGCTTCTGCAAGGATCTCTGTATTTTCTTGGTTAGAATGTGCTAACTTTCCTGTTTGATTTTTCAACATTAATGTTGGAGCTTCAAATTTTTTTAGATATTTACCAAATGTTTTGTAATAATCTCGAGATTGCTTTTTCTTGAAATCGTCTTCTATCTTTTCCAGTGTATTTTTAAGATGATTACGTTTCGTTTGTCTGATGATTTTATGGGTTAATTTTCTTTGTATAGTTAGTTCTAAATTTGATTCTTCTGACTTTAGAGCTTGATGTTTTATCCATGCTTGGTGTCTTTTCTCTATTGCTTGATCACAATCTACATTCCACCATTCATGTTTTTTCCTTGGATTTATTGGTGCTAACTCCTCTGCTATTGATTTTAATTTAGTGATTAATTCGTCCAATGTTTTAGTGTTGAGAGACTCTTCTCCTGTTCTTTCACAGTACTCTATATTTTTTATTAAGGTAGATGGATCAAATTTCCTCCTATTGTTATTATTAGTTTTTTTCTTGGCCATTGGAGTTAATTTTATTTTTATCTTTACCACATAGTGGTCTGATCCTGAGTCAACTCCCCTTAGAACCTTGACATTGTGAATTTCGCGATGGTGAAATTTATCCATGCAGACATGATCCAACTGCCATTCACCCCTTCTGAAGTCAGGATGTTTCCAAGTTTTCAATTTATGGGGCTGTCTTTTAAAACATGTTGATTTAGAGATTAATTTGTGGTTTCTACAAATTTCGACTAATCTTTGACCATTTTTATTGGTTCGTTTATGTGCTGTCCATTTTCCAATTATATCTCTATATCTTCTTTCTTGTCCAAGTTGCGCATTGAAATCACCAAGGAGAATTTTGATGTTTGATGAAGGGATGTATTCTTCAAATGACTTTTCATGGTCGACTATCTAAGGTTTCACCTTGAGGGGAGGATAAATCCTCGAATTACAATCCTGAATGTTATTCAGAAAGGTGAAAGAACTGAGAAAATAATTCTCAGTCCCCCCCAACACTAGTCTGTTCACTGACCCAGTTTCCCGCTGGGATTGATTACCCAACCTTCCACTGGGTTGCTCAGCTTAGCAGGGGACACCACGTGCAGGTCAGTGTTTGGAGTTGGAGTGGAGAGGTTATGAGGATTCTCTTCTGCTGAATCCTTGTATTACTGATTTTGTTGGTTAGTATCATCACATCACACTCCCTTTGTCCAGGTCTACATATTTATAGACCTCCCCAGGTTGATTCCTAGGGCCCCAAAAGTTCATTACTATAGTGTATTCAATAAATCGTATTCAAAGTTCATATTTCATAAAATTGTCTATAATGCAATGATAAATGTCTATGTTGCAATCATGTTCATAAGACGACTAGTATTTCAAAGATCGTCGATATCGTAATAGATTTTAACGCTCTAAAATCATTTAATCATTCTTCTTTCTTGAGGATGACAGAAAATTGGTCAAAGTAATTAACTGAATAGAATTACTTTAATAAAATGACACGCTGTCTGAATTCAAATCTGCCATAGAAAATCGTTAACTTTACAGTCAAATCGTGACTACACAAATATGCAAATTACTGAAAGAATCTAATTATCAGTCTCAACTGATCCAACATTATTTAAGTATGCCAATGACATAATAATGTCTCAACAAATCGAAGAAAAAAGCATAAATCATCGAAGTGTACTGAGTACAGAAATGTTAATCAAGAAAATGGGGCACAAAAAAAATATGGGACAGAAAATATGGGAAGAATGGTTGCTCAGATATCGCTACAAGACTCAAATAATACAAGAAACGTTCACGACTACCTTATCTGTTGATTGAAGTTCTAGAGGAAAGTTTTCAAAGAAAACTGCTGTTGGTTCCATTTCACCAGCGTGAAGATGTGCTCCGACCTCGAACCTGGAATCAGCGTCCTCGGAGAATCGAACTGCTTCCTTCTCCGGAAATTGCACTGCTCCGTGGATACGAAAACATCCTTCTGGCAAAACTCTTCTTTGTGAGCCGGGTCCACCCTAGCCTCTCTTGAAAATTCCCTGAAGTTCTGGTCGCAAATCGCCATGAAGTTTATTGTAGTTATTTCCGCAGAAATATTCATAATCGTGGAGTATGAAAATATTTCCACTATCATCTGGTATAATTCAGCGATGGATTCACGATGCATGAGTGTAGTTGGACGCTCACTACATGCTCGCTTTTGTAGAAAGACGATTAACGAAGTTCCATGCTGTTATTTCACTCCAGCGATATATGTCCCAATTGCATTAAAGCCTTAGCCTTCCATCTCAACTTCTGTTATAATCATTGAAAGCACTACAAGATTATAATGTTCCATGGTAGACTGTATCGTTGTATTACCAAACGTATTCTCCAATATCACTGTTGCAATCCACGTGTCAGCCGTAGTGTATAATGTGGAATTTTAAAAGTGTTTCTCATGTGGCGAGAAAATCACTTTTGTTGGCAGCCTTAAAGTGCCAATATCTTTCGAATTATAGCTGTGAAATTGTTCAAATCTTCTACACACCTCAATGTTGTACTGCCCAATTGAATTATAATAAAGGCTGAAGTTAACTCTTGATATCTTATCTGGTGGAAACGTTAATGTGAGCGTTTCAACTTCACCTAGTTTCGAGCAGCGTAAAATGGAACTGCTCCGTGTTCGTTCGATGCGCCGGGCTTTAACCACACGCTAAAGGCAACTTGCTTCACTTATTCACTCGAAAATGACTATATGACCTCTGAAATATATATGCGGTATCAGCGGTATGATCCGAATGAGTTCTGAGTTCTGAGTATGAGTTCTGAGAGCTCCTCTCTTCTGTGCACGACCTTTTATTAACTTCTTAAGGGGCGTATCCATCCCTTCCATAGCCTGTTGCTGCGTCATTGCTAGAAGTTTTAACTTTGGCTATACTTGACGGATTTTCAAATTTCAAAAACTCAAAATTAATTTCTTCAAAATTCCAAATCAATGCCATAACTGAAAATAGATTTCCACAATTCTGCATGCCAAAAGTAATTAAATATCGTAGTTTCAGCAATCTCCGTCTTCCTTCCAAACTATCGTTCATTGGTTCGAGTCTCTCCTCCAATAGCGTAACTTCTTCCTTAGCACAATACCTTGTTTCCTGCGACTGCGTCGTAAATCTCCGATCTTTCTCGAACAAAATCATGACGTTGCCAAGAATCTCAGCTCAACCAGCCTACTTGCATGAAATCTACGTAATCCGTGCCTACGTTATGAATATACACGTCACAACTATGACAGCCATAACTTTACTCATATTTGCCAATACAGCCATCGTGGTCTCAATATAATTCAATTTACGGGGGCATTCTCCCTTCACCACGTTTTAAAAACAGTTGCAAATTGTTTTTAAACTCTGTGTTATAAATATCTCAATTCACTTGAACACGAAATTGAATTATTATTGGCTTACTCTTGGATAATATTTCTTCAAGTTCCCAGCATTGAACTTGCCATAAACGACATTATTCTCATCATCGTAGAGTTCATAACAGTTGTTTCCATAAGCATTCGTAATTCTGAACGGACCCATGAATACTATTCCAAACTTGGGATAGATTTTCTTACCCACGTCAGCCTTGACAGGTCTGCGTAATAATACCAGATTTCCAATTTCTAAGGGAGCACCAAAACGTTTTCCAGCTACTCTTTTCAGTCGTTTTTGTGCTGCTTTCTGGAGTTGTTCTTTCGCTCTGTCTGTTCTCTGCTGCCTTCCTAAGTCGGGATCTCTAGGAACGTGGTTAAAAAGATTGTCCCACGGCCTTTCTGGGTTTCTTCCTAGATGAAGTCTCATTGGCACCTCTCCTGTGCTCTCCTGCACTGTAGAATTTAAACATTCCTCAATAAGGGGTACAAATCTCACCCAACCAGAATGATCATTTGGACAGAAAATTCGACAGAATTTCGAAAATTCAGCCATATATCTTTCCGAAGAATTCGATTCCGGATATCGCACGCTTGAAAATATGTGCTTAATACCAAGCCTTTCCATATCTGCAGCAAATTCTAAGGATGTAAACTGAGCTCCATGATCCGAAAGTAGATATTCTGGTTTACCAGCTTTTGGAAATACAGCATGTTCCAGTCTGCTTACAACGTTCCTCGTGTTAGCTTTTTGCATGGGACTCATTGTTACAAATTTTGAGAAGACATCCACGGTAACCAACAGATACTGATTACCCTGATATCCCTTCGGACAAGGACCAAATATGTCTGTCGCCATGAGTTCATTTGGTTTAGAGGGAATCATAGCCTTAGGTTTTCCTTTTAATAGAGCGGAAGCATACTTTGCTCTTTGACATTTATCACATGAACGAATGACATTAGCAATGCTGGAACGCATGTTAGTCCAAATAAACCTCTCTTTAAGAGTATCAAGAGTTTTATCTGAACCCGCATGTCCAGTTGCGTGATGAGCTACCCACACTAAATTGACAACAAGTTTAGGTGGCACGACTATTCGAAGCTTTGTATGCGCAGAGTCAGCATACTTACATACGATGTCTCCACTCAAGACAAAGTGTCGTGAATCTCTCTGGGAAGCTGCATAGTCAACATCAGTATTGTCCATATAACCCTTAAGGAACCTGTACATTTTCCTGATTGGAGCGTGTCTCTTCTGTGACACACCGATTCGGGCTAACCTCCTAACGGTCTCTTGATCTTGCTGCTCCAATTGTACATGGTGTATCTGCACATTTTTGATAGGGTTACGTGATAAAGCATCAGCCAGTAAGTTATCTTTCCCAGGCTGATGGACGATAGTGGCGTTAAACTGTTGGGTGAACAAAGCCCAACGTGTCAATCTATCACTAGACATGTCAGTTTGCAGCATAAACTGAAGTGCTTTGTGATCTGTAATAATGATAACCTTATGTCCCAGCAACATTTTTTTCCAAGCTTGCAAAGCTGTTACAAAAGCTAACGCTTCTAGTTCTGTCGTAAAGTAATTTTCCTCGTGTTTCTTTAACTTCCGACTAGTGAACGCAATGTAGTGCTTGTTGCCTGCCTCGTCTTTTTGGTATAAGACTGCACTAATGCCTATTCTTGATGCATCAGACTCTATATAAAACACCTTCTCAAAGTCTGGGTACTCCAGTTTGACGTTGTTTCTGAGCATCTCCTTTGCTTTCTCAAAAGCCTCGTCTGCTGCGGTACTCCATTTCCATTTATTATTTTTCTTGAGTAAATCATACAGAGGAGCCATAATTTCAGAGTATCTCGGACAGTGGCTGCTAATGAATTGGCATGCGCCTACAAATTCTCTGACTTGTTTCACCTTAGTTGGCTTTGGGAATCTTGTGATCGCATCTACTTTCTGCATGTTTGGATGATATCCATCCTTATCAATGGTATGCCCCAAGTAATTGATCTCCTTCTTCAAGAATTGACATTTTCCAAAATTGACCTTGATATTGGCCTCCCTTAAATTTTCAAACAACTTTCTCAAATGCACTAAATGTTCTGCGGCGTTGGGTGAAGATACAATTAAATCGTCAATGTAGCAGATTACATTCTCCTTTACTTCGTCAGTGAGCTTGCTATCAAGTGCTCGAATGAGTGCTGGTCCACTGTTGACCATTCCAAAAGGCATTCTCACAAAGACCCATGACGTCTCGTCAAATAGGAATCCAGTGTACTGCATACTTTCTTCCTCCAGTTGAACTTGGTAAAACGAAGAAGTCAAGTCAAGAACACTGAAACATGCTCTCCCTTTGAACTTTCTAAGCAGATCTCTGATCTTAGGTGGTCGGTCATTTTCTGGAAGAATCTTCAAGTTGATGGTCCGAGCATCGAGACAAAGACGTATCTGACCATTATTTTTCTTGACTACAGTGATGGGGTTTATGTAAGACGACGCCTGTTTTTTAATAATCCCGTCTACCTCCATTTTTCTGATCAACCCTCGTACTTCTTGATAGTATTTCTCAGGTATGGGGTATATTCTCTTTTGGTAAGGGGTTTCATCGGTCAGCCTTATCTTATACTTATAGTCTTTAATCAATCCAGGCTTTTCATCGAAAATATCTTGGAATTCCTTTATCAAATCCTCAAATTCCCCCTGAATTTCTTCAAATCCTTCAGTTTTTCTACTGGGTATTTCTGTTATATTCTCTACTTCATTAATAATGGTATTTAAAATTTCTTCCCTAAGGTCTATCTCCAGACTGTTTTTCACGTCCTGTTCTTCGATCTCTTCTGTGATCATGTACCCATCATTAAAGCTAATACTTCTATTCTTCATATCAATAATGGCACCAACCTTCGATATAAAATCGATTCCTAGCACAATATCGAAATGGATCTTGTTCACCACAATAAAGATCTGTTCATAATTCCTTCCATTAATTTCAAAGTTCAACAGCACTTGGATCTTGCATTTCACTGCCTTGTCTTGGAAAATTCCTCTCACTTTGACGGTAGAAACTGGTAAAACTGTTATGTTTTCTCCTTTTAATAGACTTTGATAGCATTCATCAGAAATGATCGAAATAATTGCGCCGGTATCCATAAGAGCTTTATACTGTTGGCCATCTATCAGTACAGAAATAATAGGTAAGGCACATGGTCTTTCCTCTTTAATGATTCCCCTCTCTTCTAATAAATCCTCATCAGTTACTTCGTAAATTTCGTTACTGGTAATCAGGTGTGGTGTGGCAATGTATTCATAGTTTCTCACTGTCGTTGAGAAATCGGCGTTTTTTTTTTTTTGTGTTACCAATCTCAAAGTTCCCCTGCTGACTTGTAGAAGGACCAGGATCGATCACTACATCCTGTCTTTTCTTTTGGTTTTCAGCTTCCTTTTCTCGTAATTCCTTCAGATACTGCTGACTTTCTTTATCTCTTTCTTGATACTTGTCGGGTGTCATAACCTGACCTTGAGAATTCTGATTCTGATTCTGGTACTGGTTATTTCGATTGTAGTTTCTATTATAACCATTGTTATAGTATCTACCTCTTCCGTTGTTGTAATTCCCTCTATTATTATTCCAGCCTCGTCTTTGCTGATATGGACCTTGGGATCTGTTGTTGCGGAAATAATTATTCCTGTGAGGACCTACATTTTCAGTTTTTCCTTCCTCAGGCTTATCAGTTTGCTGCACTTGATCCATGTAGACTGTATTAACGTCTTTGAATTCGTGCCTCTGACCTTTTTGTACCAAATTTGGCATTGGACTCGTGTAGTCAAGCCTTCTCAACAATTCGTCCATACTTGTCAAATCTCTGATATTTGACGATATGATCAGTCTTCTTACTTCCACAGGCAGCATACGTGAAATCGCATCTATCAACTGCTCTGTTGACAATGGGGGTTGCAAAAATCTCAAGCGTGATAGTTGGCTCGTGAAGAAATCAGCGTACCGTGTTGGAAGAGTACCTGAATACTTCCTCGAGTATACCTCAGCTCTTAATGAATTCTGAGCTTCTATTGACCAGAATCGTTTTATCAGTGCCTCTGCAAATTCGTCAAAATTGCTGAAAGTGTACCGAAATGCTCTGAACCATTCAAGGGGTCCTCCAGCTAGAAATCTTTCTACGATTCTCATCTCTCTCTCTCTAGGAATGTGGGCTTCTATGAAATAGTCTTTAAGATTCCTGATATATTCGATCGGTGTGAGACTATCAGTGTTGCTAAATTTTTGAGGTTTGTCTTCAAAATTCCGGATGACTGTCACATTTCTCGGATATGAATCCATATAATTTTTCCCACTATCACGATACTTCCATTCGGGTTCAATATTCCGATCCTCTTCTTCTTCCCTGAATCTGGATATACGTTCCTCAGGACTAATATCTCTCTCTTCTGTAGTAAGGTTACCTCTTCTCACGTAATTTCTATCCTCTTCACCAGTCAATCCTTCGGTATCCTTGTCTATGATTTCCGTGATGACTTTCCTAATCAACTCTTCCTTATAGGTTTCCATCATGCTAGCTTCTCCTAGTTTCAAATTCTGCAGCTTGCTCGTAGTTTCATTAACATCAGAGACAACCTTATGAATCTGTTCCTCTAACGCAGTTTTTAATGCTTGCACGTCCTGACCTATTTGAGTTCTATCCTCTACCTGCTTTTCGGATAGCGAATCCATCCTTACATTCAAGTCTTTCCTAATCTGAACTAGTTCATTATTAATGTCTACCTGTGTACTGGCAAGTTTTCTTTCAATTCGCTCCTGAATCTGATCTACATGTTCCCCACTTGACCTGTTCCATTCATCTTTCCACACCGTTACATTTGCAGTTAACATTTCCGCGATATCTACTTCGATGTCCTCCTTAAGTAAACGATTGTGATCTAATACTTGGGTTCTCATGACCTCTACATCGTATTTTAAACCAGCTAAAGAAGCTGTTGTCCTAACAGACTCGTCAACTAACCGAGTTGTTAATGCACTAATGTTACGAGTACAAAGCGTTTTTGAAGTTTCAATTTCCTCCCTAACTTTGTTAACATCAGTTTGAACTTTAGCAATGTCTATAAAAACAGTATTGACTTCTACTTGTATTTTATTGATATCGCTTTGCATATCGTTAACATCTGAATGAATATTATTGATGTCTACTTGAACATTTGACACATCAGTTCGAGCATTTCTAACCTCTTTTTGAACTTCTTCTACTTTGTCTTGTACAGTAGCAACATCATTCCTAACAACAATTACTTCAGCTCTAGCACATGAAATATCACCCCGGACATTAGCAACATCAAGATTCAACATGGTAAGATCTTTCTGTACCTTAGAAACATCTATTTTAACATCAGACACATCTTTATGCACATTGGATAAATCTTTATGGACATTGGACACGTCTGTGCGCATGTCAGTTACAGCATTCTCGATTCCCTGGGTATTGATCTGTAAACGCGACATATTATTTTCTAAGTTTGCAGAACTGGTCTGAAGAACTTTCAAACTTTCATCCAGCCTAATAGACAAATTACTAGCATTCCTAGCTTCCATCTCCCTCATGCTTTCATCCAGCCTAATAGACAAATTAGCTGACAAACTACTAGAATTCTCCTCCATCATCTGCTTCATACTGCTATTCATGCTAGTTTTCAAGCTGTTGGACATCTCCTCCAACATCATTCTCAGACTTTCATCTGCCATTTCAATAATATTTCAATAATAAATTGCTTTAGGGACATACATCAAACAGAGCAAAATAACAACATCTGAGCAACATTTTTCACCATATATAAATTTGAGCAATTTTCTGTCTTAAATCTAACTTATAATTACCTTATAATTAACTTTCGTAGACACTTCATGTTGAAATAAACTCAAGCACATGTTCAAGTTTCTTTGGTTCATTTTAAAATATCCTAACACAAATAATTTACATTTACAATCCAAATAGTTTAATTTTATCTTTAATATGACTAAACATGTCATAAGCCGGTCAAATAAAATAAGATTCCAGATCATAGGTGATTTTTCTAAGTTTCCAGCCTATTTAACCTCTCTCAAGTTGTATAAGATCTGATCTTTTCTGAGTGTAATTTTCCTAATACAACACAACATTTTATTCCTATATAATCACACTCTCAAATTCTACAATTGGCTAAGACATCTAACAAAGAATCAACCTCTTTATTTGAGTCTTCACAATCCCTTTGACATCGATAACTTGGTAATCCAATGTTATTCGAACACTCCACAAAAATTGCGGTGTCAATTCTACTGCAATAACTTGGTAATCCAATGTTATTCAAGCACTCCGAACTTCGATTGTGCCAATACTACTGGCGTTCAACGTGGTAATCCGGTGTTGTCAATCGAGCCCCACCGAATTGCGGCGCCAATCCTACTGGTGTTCAACCTGGTAATCCAGTTTTGTTGAACATGCCCCACGTTATAGGGTCGCCAATCCTACTGGTGTTCAACCTGGTAATCCAGTTTTGTTGAACATGCCCCACGTTATAGGGTCGCCAATCCTACTGTACCCGATATCCGGATAGTAGGCTGTCAGATATCCGCCCCCTCAATCGGATTGCCAATAATCAATCGCACCGGCACAGCTACATCAATGAAAATGGCACTGACAAATACTATCGAGATTAGAGCACAATAGTTAACAAGAAATTATTGTGGAACACACCAAAATATACGGGGGTTCTTACTTACCTTTACTTACCTCTTAAATTTATCTCGGGGACTGGGTTGTCAACTGGATCACTTAAAGTATGCCCTCACAATAACCTCCACCATGATATTTAAAATGAACCAGAACGAAGACGAGAAACTTTAAACTGCACAATAATTTATTTCACATAAAGAATGATTTTAACAAAAATAAAACAACAAAATCCACGTGGCAATCTGAAGCCATCGTCCATATAACCATGTCCTTCTGTAGGACTTGTATACTCTACATACAATGTTTCAGCTTTCTCAAGCTCATAGCAACGTAAAAATAATAATGCAGTTGGAATGGAAACGGGATTTGGGACGAGACACATATATCAATTGTTTTGCGTGTTTATATACTTCACATTTTATTTATAGCCACAAGGCTATTATGGATACGTCCTTGGCCTCTGTCATACAGTTGTCCGGGCCAGCTGCAATGCACCTGCATCGTCAAAGCGGACTCACCCCGTTCGTTCAACCCTAGCATAAGCGAGTTACCTCAGAGCTTGGCTCTCCTTTTCAAAACACGTAAATGTTCACATCTCAACTGAAATATTATCACGCAAATGTTTTAAATGCTCCATTCAAACACCAGTGGATTCCTCCAATAATCCCACATCATGTTTAATTGTTCAAACCACTTGCTTAACTAGTGTTGTTTAGAGTATAATAACAAAACTCTTAATGTTAATAACAAAAGTTCATTAATTATTTATAACAATAATAAAATTGTTTATAACAATGTCAAATGACAATTGAAAATATTATACACGCCTCTATTAATCACTATCATTTCAAATTATTATCAAAGATATTTACAAAATTATTTACAATATTAATATTGTTTATATTATTTATACAAGAAATACATTAAACCACACGTTTATCCGGTTGATAATTACTTAAATCGTGATGATATAATCGACCAATGAAGGTTAGTTATATTTAACTGTCAAATTCAGGTTTAATAAGGTTTAATAATAATTATTAATATTTGTGACGGTAACCTCCATTCAAAATCGTTATCTCAAATTATTTAACACTCTTGTTAATTTTAACAGTATCTTCATATGAATAACTTTCAAAGAACCAGAACAATACATTCAGCGGGAAAATACTTCGCTCAAGACGCACAAAATTGCACAAAAATTGGCCCAAAATTCATCATATATATTCATATATATGGCATAAAAATCTTCCAAACTACATACAAAAATCCTCCACTTATAAATTCATCAACTTCATTTCTTACTGTGGGAACCTCCTTCATAATTCAAGGGCATTATTCATCAGCGACTTTTACATGTCCACTGAACTAACGATTATACATCCATTGTTCCTCTTTAAAAATTCTTATATTCATCAATTGTATTAATGACTGTTATTATTTAACCTTCGTGGGTTTCATTCATGAATCGATATGAAGTAAAAATTTGCCAATCACAAATAAATTTAATAGCAAATACGATTAGACACTCCTCCCTGGTCTATCAAAATTGAGATTAATATCTTCAAAGTAACGCAGTATAAAAATACTATCTTCAATCAAAGTTCATCTAAACTGTATAAATAGTCGAATAGAATACAATTAGACTGTGGAATGCAAACATTATTGTTCCAATCTATAATTGAGAAAAATTCCTATCAAAAGTTCATTACTATAGTGTATTCAATAAATCGTATTCAAAGTTCATATTTCATAAAATTGTCTATAATGCAATGATAAATGTCTATGTTGCAATCATGTTCATAAGACGACTAGTATTTCAAAGATCGTCGATATCGTAATAGATTTTAACGCTCTAAAATCATTTAATCATTCTTCTTTCTTGAGGATGACAGAAAATTGGTCAAAGTAATTAACTGAATAGAATTACTTTAATAAAATGACACGCTGTCTGAATTCAAATCTGCCATAGAAAATCGTTAACTTTACAGTCAAATCGTGACTACACAAATATGCAAATTACTGAAAGAATCTAATTATCAGTCTCAACTGATCCAACATTATTTAAGTATGCCAATGACATAATAATGTCTCAACAAATCGAAGAAAAAAGCATAAATCATCGAAGTGTACTGAGTACAGAAATGTTAATCAAGAAAATGGGGCACAAAAAAAAATATGGGACAGAAAATATGGGAAGAATGGTTGCTCAGATATCGCTACAAGACTCAAATAATACAAGAAACGTTCACGACTACCTTATCTGTTGATTGAAGTTCTAGAGGAAAGTTTTCAAAGAAAACTGCTGTTGGTTCCATTTCACCAGCGTGAAGATGTGCTCCGACCTCGAACCTGGAATCAGCGTCCTCGGAGAATCGAACTGCTTCCTTCTCCGGAAATTGCACTGCTCCGTGGATACGAAAACATCCTTCTGGCAAAACTCTTCTTTGTGAGCCGGGTCCACCCTAGCCTCTCTTGAAAATTCCCTGAAGTTCTGGTCGCAAATCGCCATGAAGTTTATTGTAGTTATTTCCGCAGAAATATTCATAATCGTGGAGTATGAAAATATTTCCACTATCATCTGGTATAATTCAGCGATGGATTCACGATGCATGAGTGTAGTTGGACGCTCACTACATGCTCGCTTTTGTAGAAAGACGATTAACGAAGTTCCATGCTGTTATTTCACTCCAGCGATATATGTCCCAATTGCATTAAAGCCTTAGCCTTCCATCTCAACTTCTGTTATAATCATTGAAAGCACTACAAGATTATAATGTTCCATGGTAGACTGTATCGTTGTATTACCAAACGTATTCTCCAATATCACTGTTGCAATCCACGTGTCAGCCGTAGTGTATAATGTGGAATTTTAAAAGTGTTTCTCATGTGGCGAGAAAATCACTTTTGTTGGCAGCCTTAAAGTGCCAATATCTTTCGAATTATAGCTGTGAAATTGTTCAAATCTTCTACACACCTCAATGTTGTACTGCCCAATTGAATTATAATAAAGGCTGAAGTTAACTCTTGATATCTTATCTGGTGGAAACGTTAATGTGAGCGTTTCAACTTCACCTAGTTTCGAGCAGCGTAAAATGGAACTGCTCCGTGTTCGTTCGATGCGCCGGGCTTTAACCACACGCTAAAGGCAACTTGCTTCACTTATTCACTCGAAAATGACTATATGACCTCTGAAATATATATGCGGTATCAGCGGTATGATCCGAATGAGTTCTGAGTTCTGAGTATGAGTTCTGAGAACTCCTCTCTTCTGTGCACGACCTTTTATCAACTTCCATACCTGCCAACTCTCCCGATTTAGGCGGGAGACTCCCGATTTCAGACCATTTCTCCCGCCCTCCCGCTTAACGTAATAAATCTCCCGATTTTTCAAAAATCCCACGCGTAATTTCGGATTTAATGTGTCGTCTATCGAACGGATCGACTTGACGTGTTTCGAAGTTATATCTCGATACCGCAGTTTCGCTTTTTATCGATAATCGACAACTGCGTACTAACTCCCGCGTCGCGTCCTGCTGTTATAAAAAGTTGGCTTCGAATAAGTCTTCGTTTGAAATCGTCGAACGTTAATTCAGCGCTTGTTCCTAGATGTTTTGCATAATGACCAGTTGGTGAGAGGTAGTTGTACGCTGCGGAATATTGTATCTGCTTCACACGTGAAATTATATGATTTGTGTATAACTTAGATGTTGTTGGCGTTAATATGCCGGTAGGCTATTGTGATTTTTCGATCTGAGTGATTGCGTCGGTTCCTCGGTAATATGGCGAAGAAATATGATGTGACATTTAAAAGTGTGTACAAAGACAATATTCCCAGGGTGTCTACCGGTAACGAAAGTAACGAATTTTACAAATGGGTAACGAAAGTAACGAAAAAGTAACGAGTTTTACATACGGGTAACGAAAATTTTCCGAAGGCGGATTGAATAATTTAAACTCGCGCCTCTAGGCTCAGAGATTGCGATGGAGCGAGTTTCACGCAAGCGGCGCCGATTGCATAAGCTATATTTCCCCGTGCCCGACCTCGAGGAAATGCATACTGAGGGTACCCTGAGTGGTATACATCGTTCAGCGTATATTTTCGGCATCAAGATGACTTTTTAGTTTTGTGTGAAATATTTATCTGTGTTATTAGGAAACCCGACTTTTCGCGAGACGTTTATTCGCGAAAACTTCTGAATTTAATCAGAAACCTCGCATTTCTGGCATTTATTTGGAGACTGTCAAATTGAAGTCCAGAAATAACGCTAAATAATTTAATGTCGCAATCTTGCGATATGTTACCGTTTCGAAAAAGGATTTTGAAAAAGATTCGAAATACGTAGGCTGTAACTTATTTTAAAAATCTGTCTCGTAAATTTGCGACATCCAGTATGGTTAATTCGAAATTCCGTTATATGTCGATTTTTCCTTCGAACTTTGGTTCCATCGGATATATTATAATCTAACCGGTTATTTCGAAAACTTGTATAACTTGTATAATTCGTGATTCGCATTCGAAATAAAACGTATCCTCTAGTCGTATTAATCGTGCAATCCTCTCCGAATAATTCTTAATATTTGATACCTACTTCGAACTTTCATACTCAAGACGGCCGGCTGACCGCACGACTTGCCTGCGGGAATCTCGTCAAATGGACCGAGATCGACGTCAGTAGCGTAAAATCATAAAACCCGTCCCCTATCGTGAACTTGTGACCACGAGGACTGCGGGAATCCCGTCAAAGATGATTGGGCACCAATCACGAAACATTCCGAAACCTACTCGCTACTTTTCCCAAAAGCGTACGGGGAGCGAGAAGTGCATCTACCCACTTAGAAATGACAGCCTACGTTGCGTCGCGACACTAATTTCTCCTTTTAACCATGCCCAACCCTGAGCTTGCATCCAGCATTCTGTCAGGACGAATAGACAATCGTTCAACGGCCGGGTGCGGCGCGGTATGCATAATATCGCGAGGACAACTTGAATCTCGTAAAACGGCAGAGAGCGTCAGCGATTGCGATACATCGCGATAGTTCTCCACATTCAATGACGAGGACAACTGTATTTTTGTCAAACGGACAGCAAGTGGCGCCGATTGCATAATAATGCTATATTTTCTCGCGCCCGACCTCAAGGACAATGGAAGTGACACATATTATCTAAATCGCGATATTTATCCGTGTTCTATCGCGAAATCAACGGGAATCTCGACAAACGGGTGAGACCAGCGCCGATCGTGTAACATCTCGAAATTTCGCCATACTTGACTGTGAAGACGGAATTCGGTTACAATCACGTAACGTCCCATAAATTTCTTCGTGATCTACCGCGGGGACAAAGGAAATCTCGCCACGGTTAAGAGCAGAGCAACCTCTTGACAATTATAAAAACGCCTTGTGCACAAGACGACATATTAGCTGAAACAACTCATTTGATAATAAATATTTCGTATTATTTTTAAAATTTTTATAACTCCCTAAGTGAATTGTATTTACCGCTTTAAACACAGTTCATTGCTGTCTTTCTTCACCGCGTGATGAGCCCCTTTGCTTGCAGACCGCAGATGTATCTTGAATTCAAACTAATATTAACTAAAAGTTAACTAAAAGGTAGCTAAAAAGTAACTAATTTTTACTTCATCCTTACAGTAGACACCTTGATTCCGCATATAACTGAGTCAAGAAGAGGCGCAACATTTGCATTTTGTAGTGTCTGTAGGTGTGATTTCAGTATCTCGCATAGTGGGGGACATTTTCCAAAATTAAGTTTTTTGTAGATACATTTCCAGCATTTTAACAGACACTCAAGACAATTTTAATGAGGAAATGGATGCTTTACATTCCCAATTCTGTAACTTCCAACTAGAGGATGTGACATCTATTGAAGAAGAAGAAGAAGAAGTGAGAATTGTTGTGAAGTGGGCACTGGTAGGCCAAATGATATGTAGTGGTGGGGTACTCAAGTTATGCTTTCCATTCTGACCATTCCGCATAGTAATGCAGAGTGTGAGAGGATGTTCAGGTCATCTCTCTCTGACAAGACTTTGGACAAACTTATAACTCTGAAGTCGATTCAGAAAGGGAAGTGTTTTGAGCAAGAATATAGCAAGACCTTTTTGAAGAGGGCAAAATCAGCCTCAGTCACCTGCAACAACGACCAATTGAATAATATGATCTTCGATACGTCACTAGTTTTGTATGCCTGAGTGTGGTCGAAAGAAAGGTATGCTTGTTTGATAGACTAGTGAGAATTTAAAATGACTGTACTCAGTCTTAAGTACATTTGTAAACTGGGATGTCATATCATGTTAGTCATGTACAGTTTAATAAATAGTGTAACATATATTTGCTGCAATGTCTTAGCCTGTGTATGTATTATGTTGCATCCCCCCTCCCTCCCTCCCCCCCCCCCCCCCCCCGTCGCCGCGTCGAATCTCCCGATTTTTCATTTTGAGAGGTTGGCAGGTATGAACTTCTTAAGGGGCGTATCCATCCCTTCCATAGCCTGTTGCTGCGTCATTGCTAGAAGTTTTAACTTTGGCTATACTTGACGGATTTTCAAATTTCAAAAACTCAAAATTAATTTCTTCAAAATTCCAAATCAATGCCATAACTGAAAATAGATTTCCACAATTCTGCATGCCAAAAGTAATTAAATATCGTAGTTTCAGCAATCTCCGTCTTCCTTCCAAACTATCGTTCATTGGTTCGAGTCTCTCCTCCAATAGCGTAACTTCTTCCTTAGCACAATACCTTGTTTCCTGCGACTGCGTCGTAAATCTCCGATCTTTCTCGAACAAAATCATGACGTCACCAAGAATCTCAGCTCAACCAGCCTACTTGCATGAAATCTACGTCATCCGTGCCTACGTCATGAATATACACGTCACAACTATGACAGCCATAACTTTACTCATATTTGCCAATACAGCCATCGTGGTCTCAATATAATTCAATTTACGGGGGCAGTACCAGTGAACTAATACAACTCTCCGCTGGCCCTCAATATTTGAGTTGCTGCACAACACCTGATATTGTTGATTGCATAATGAGAGCATGACCTTTGGATCTTTTGAGCATAACTTAGGTACCCTCGTCTCGCGTCATACAACCAACCGACAGCACTTGGAACTCAATCTTGCCAATTAGCCAGGCTGATGCCTTTATTTTCTGAGATCTCACATTTCTGAAAATTGTATGATGTCAAGTTTCTACATTTCTGTAATACTGATATTAGGATTTTAATACTTCTAACACTCCCTTAGTAAAAATAAAAACCACACACACAACAGGAAACTTATATTAAATGCTTATACCGTTTATCAGAAACACCCATATTTCCAATCCTGCACATGTTTGAATTAGTTTCCGTGCATATTATTTTGAACCTGTTTATTGTACCTGGTGACGAACTTTTAAATGCTACAAAATGCTAATTTTTAAATTTCAAAATGCTCCAAAATGCTATTTTTCAAAATGAAAGTGCTACAAAATCAATTTCAAAATGCTATTTTTTCGTATCTTTACATATGTTGCATCCGATGGAGGGTGGAGGACGTGGTAGTGTTTGACGTATCTTCTTCCTCTGGCGAATTTCTTCTTCCTGTCTTCAACGTTCCTGCTCAAACTGTGCAACTGCAGCTGAGATGGTAGCACGCCAGCGAGGGCGATCCAGTGCAAGAGCATGCCAAGTATTTGGGTTTATCTCTACTCTTCTCATGGTCTGCTTTAGTTGGTCTTTATATCGCTTTAAAGGAGCACCACATGGCCTCTTGCCAGTGTTGAGTTCACTATACAGGATTTGCCGAGGTAGTCTGCTGTCACTCATACGATGGATATGGCCTACCCATTTAAGCCGATGACCAACAATGGAGGCTTCAATACTGTTTATCATTGCTTTCTCAAGGACTGCTAAACAGCAGGAGAGAATGCCATAGGCATGAATTTGTTTAAGGTGGATCTCAACCCACACACTATGGTCCTAGAGCCATTCACTGCGGCACATAGAGCTTGAGACATGCAGTTTCCAGCTCCAGAACTTCAATGGAACGCCGCAGACCCAAAATATGATTGAGTTGCACCTTTACAGCCAATCCATCTGGCGTGACCTCTTCCACCTCCACAGCCGTTGGGAACAAAAGAATAAAAAGAATAAAAGAATAAAAGGTTCCTCCTCCGCCTGCTTTGCTGTTTGGTCGCAACACATTGGATTTCAGTGGCATTTCCTCCACTGGGGGGCCAACGCCCAATCCTAAGAAGGCTCCTCCGCCCAAAGCCGTTGGCCTACCTTAAGGAGTTGAGTTATTTACCGCCGCTCAACACTCGGCGTTAGCCGTTTTTTACAAGCTGGTTGCCAAGCCAGCTAACCGTCCTCCTTTCTCATTCCGGGCTTGGGATCGGACAACGGTGTAGTAATGATGTTTCCGTTGAGGAGTGTGGAGTGTCTACTTCATCTGATTTAGATAGACTCCTTGAGATGTTGATGTCATGTGGTGATGGTTTGGACTGCCTTGACACTTCTGTACGTTACTTTCAGTCATGCATTAGTTCTCTCTATACAGTCACTCTCCAACATGAGGTAAACAGACCTCTTAGTATCTTTTGACTCAATTGTTGTGATCTCGCTGTCGGGACAGAAACAAAACTACCCGTTTTATTCATCCTCTTGGTTGTTTATTTACTCGTAAGTTACCTGCCTCCACTTTCAACAAAAAACACAGGCGTTTGGGGAAATTCTCAGTTATCAAGTTCTCAGAATAAACATGTTGTCAAGGAACAACACAATATGGGGCAAAATATCATCTAACATCCTCCCACCTTTTGATTCTAACAATCGACAACTTATTGGTTTAAGAGAATCAAAACAACACAACAAGTTTGTTGAACATATAATTGAAGACAAACACCTGAGGATTGGTCATGCTGGATTAAATGTTGTGCTCACAACTCTCGGGGAAAAGTTTTGGATAATAAAGGGAAGAAAGAAGGTACTATCAAGATGTGAAAGATGTAAACGCCATGACATTAAGAGAATTCATGGATCTCCGGTACAGTTAACTGAGGACAGGGTGAGAGATGCCACCACATTTGAAGTTACTGGTGTGGACTTAACTTACTGAGAGATGGCAGTATGTGATGGATCGTGCTCTTTACGTGTGCAGTGTATAGGGCTATACATCTTGAACTGACAGCATTTTTGTCAACAAAGAGCTTTTTAGGCACTCTTGGAAGACTTATAGCAAGACATGGAAGACCCACAGTTGTCTACAGAGACAATGGGACCATTTTTTTTTGCAGCCAACAATAGCTTTCAGTGCATTGATTGGCGGAAAACAGAGGCAGACGCTTCGACCATGAGAATCCAGTGAAAATTCAATACACCCACAGCTGCACGGTGGGGTGGTTGGTGGGAACACCTCATCTTCGATACTAGTTGCTAATAATGCTAGATCATCTGCAAAAAGGAGATAATTTAGTCGAATATTTTTTCCAATCTTAAGATTCGGCGGACAAACCTTATTCCATTGTCTCATATTTTTTTCCAGCACACAATTCAACAACAATGGAGATAATCCATCTCCCTGCCGAAGACTAGTATGGATTTTAAATGACTCAGAGGTTTAACTTCTAAACCTAAATCTAGATTTAGTATTCTTAAGAGTGACCGCAATAAGGTTAACAAGTTTTTGACGTAAACCAAATTCAGCAAGGACATTTAATAGAGGTTCGTGATGGATACTATCATAAGCTTTTTGAAAATCAGCGAAAGTGATCACTAAATCTTTGCTCCTAATCCTGTGATGTTTTATAATCCATTTGAGACTGATAATTTGATCTGGACAGCTTTGTCCTGGACGGAAACCACCCTGATATTCGTCAAGTTCATTATCAAGTTGTTCGTGAATTCTGGAATAGAAAATCTTTGAAAAAATCTTATACGTGACATCCAGCAACAATATTCCTCGATAATTGCTAGGCTCTGATCTATCGTCCTTTTTGTGTATGGGGTGTATAATTGCAATTTTCCACTCTTCAGGCAATTTTTCTGTATTCCAAATGTCAATAAGATGTTTATGTAGTTTATGAATAGTCTGTACATTAGCATTCTTCCTAAGTTCTGCTACTACTTGATTCTCTCCTGCCGCTTTAAAATTTGCTGTATGCACTTCATCGTAAACCGGCGGCATGATCTTTTCCAGGGGTGTTTTTATTTCTGGGATAGGGATCGAATTCAAAAGAATCTTCAGATTCATCACTATTAAGTAATTTTATGAAGTAATCAGCCAAAATTATTGCATTGTCATAATTATTATGGGCCACCTGCCCGTTCGTATCCTACATCAAAAGAGTTGGGGGAGTAAATTTTGATTGGTATTGTTTAAATGTCCTATAATAGTCTGTTGTTTTATGGCGATCGAAAGCTTCATCAATAGATTTTAATGTTTCCTTCTGATATTCCCTTTTAACCCTCCTGATTTCTTTGGCCGTTAACCGACAGTAGTGGCTACGCTGGCTGAAGCTCAGCATTAGGTCATGGGGCCAAGCTCTCTGCTGACTCGGTAGACGCGTGGGTTCGAGCCCCACCGTCGGCCGTCCTTGAAATGGTTTTCCGTAGTTTCCCATTTTCAACACCAGGCAAATGCTGGGACGGTACCTTCTGACAGGCCACGGCCGCTTCCTTCCACATCCTTGCCCAGTTTCATTCACCATCATTCATTTCATCTCTCATGAACTCCTCTCATGAGGTTGGCGTCAGGAAGGGCATCCGGCCGTAAAAATCATCGCCACAAAGACTTCCATCGCATCTCATCCCCGACCCCGTTGGAAAACGGGAATAATAAGGGGTAGACATACATTTCTTTGGCCGTTAACAGTCTAGCATTGATTAATTCTTCCCTAGAACTTTCAGTTTTTTGTTCTTGGTCATTCAACCATGCTGTATGCCGGCGTAGAATTGCTATATCACAATCCTCATTCCACCATGCAAGATTCTTTCGTTTTTTAATGGGAGCAACGCCTTCTGCTAAGGCTTTTAATTTGTTAACAGTGGTCCCCAAGTTGTCACTTATGACTGTGATGGATTGCTCAAAATATACTGGATTATTGATAGCTGAACTAGGATCATACAATCTTTTGCTATTGAAGTTTTGTGGTTTATTTTTCCTTTTAGGAGTCAATTTGATTTTAATCCTGGAAATGTAATGATACGAATCAACATCAACACCAGGAAGGACTTTTACCTGCCAGTTTTATGTCAGTATGTGTGCCTGATTTCTTCCAGCTGTATTCCATTATTTTAACTTTACATTTATTGATTTTCATCATGAATGTATACCTCAAGAATCTGTCCATATCAATTAGGAACTTATTCAAATCTCCTGGAGACTTAGCTAAGGTGACAGTGTCATCAGCAAATATTAGTGTTTATAGAATAATCACGGCTTTCTCAGGGTGTCTACCGGTAATGAAAGTAACGAAAAAGTAGCTAATCTTACAAATAGGTAACGAAAGTAATAAAAAGTAGCAAATTTTTATGTCTGGATAGTTTAAGGTAACGAAAATTCGCTGAGGTCAGTTTAAATAATTTAAACTCACAATGCTAGGCTCACAGATTGCGATGGAGCAAGTTTCATGCAAGTGGCGCTGATTACATAAGCTATTATTCTCCGTGCCGATCTCGAGGTAATGCATACTGAGGATACCTTGAATGGTATTCGCGAAAACTTCCGAAACTCAAACAGAAACCTCTCATTTCTGTTATTGACCTCTAAATTTGGAGATTATCTCAAATTGAAGTTCAGAAATAACTCGAAATAATTAAAAGTCGCAATCTTGCGAAATGATACCGTTTCGAAGAAATATTGCCAAAAAGCTTTGAAATACATATACAGTATTTTAAAAATCCCGTCCCGTAAATTAAAGACATCCATTATAGTTAATTCGAAATTCCTTTATATGTCGATATATAGCCGGTTATCTCGAAAACTTGTATAATTCGTGATTCAAATTCGAAAGAATTATTATTCATGCAATCCTCTCAGAATAATTCGTAAAATTTGATATTTACTTCGAACGTTCATCCTCCAAAATCACATCCTCAAGACGGCCGACTGACCGCACGACTTGCCTGCGGGAATCTCGTCAAATGGACCGAGATCGACGCATGCTGCGCAAAATCATAGAATCCGTGTCCGATCGCGAACTTGTGACTTCAGGGACTTTGGGAATCCATCACGAAACCGTCCGAAATCTACTTACCAATTTTACTATGACCGTATACTTAAAGCGTACGGGGAGCGAGAAGTGCTTAGAAATGACAGCCAACATAGCCTCGCTATACTCATTTCTCCTCATGTTCCACTGTGAACTCCCAACCACAGCATAGGGGCAGCAGGATTCACGGTGCCAACCATACAACATGGGATTTTTAACCATGCCCAACCTCGAGCTTGCCTCTGCCATTCTGCCAGGACAGATACACAGGCAGACAATCGTTGAACGACTGGGTGCAGAGCCGAATGCGTACCGTAATATCGTGTTTTAAGTGTCCAACAGTGAGGACAACGGACGATAGCGGCAGCGATTTCGATACATCGCTATATTTCTTGCATTCGATGATGAGGACAACTGGATTCTTGTCAAAACAGACAGCAAGCAGCGCCAATTGCGTAATAATGCTATATTTTCTCGTGCCCGACCTAACGGACAGTGGAAATCTAGTGGAACGACTAAAAATGACACCGATTATGTAAATCACGATTTTTCTCCATGTTCTATAGTGAAAACTACGGTAATCTCGTCAAACGGCTGAGACAGATGAAGATCGTGTAACATCTTGATATTTCTCCATACTTGACTGGAAAGAATTCGGTGACGATCATGTAACGTCGCATATTTTTTCGTGCTGTAGCGCGGGGACAAAGGGAATCTCCCCAAACGGCCAAGATCAGGGCAACCTCTTGGTAATCGTAACACCTTCTTGTACACAAGATGGCATATTAGCTGAAACAACTCATTTGATATTAAATATCTATTATTTATTTATTATTTTTATAATTTTTATGACACCATGTCCATAAGTGAATTTTATTCACCGCTTTAAACACAGTTCATTGTTGTTTTCCTTCACCGCGTGATGAGCTTATATGCTTGAAGACCGCAGACGTATCTTGAATTAAAAGGTAACTTAAATTCACTAAAAGGTAGCTAAAAAGTAACTAATTTTGACTTCATCCTTACAGTAGACACCCTGTTTCTGATGTACTCTTACATGATTTAGACTAATTTTAAGTGTGCAAGAGCTTGCTTGAGAAAATTTTAATATGTTACAGATGAATTGTATTCTGAAGTTTAGTAGGAGTGTGATTGGAGAACAGATTCCTAGTAGATTATTACAGAACCATTGTCGTATGTGAAGAGAATGTTGGGAGGTTTATGTTCAAATGATCAGAATGAATGAGTCTCTGAACTACCGTATTTGCTCGCGTATATCTCGCCCCCGCGTATATCTCGCACCCCATTTTTTTAGTTGAAATTTCAGGGGAAAAAAAAGTACTTGCATATATCTCGCATTCATATTTGACGCCGTCATATAAATGACCGTAATAACCTTGAGGTATAAACACGTTCGATTTAGCGCACCACAAGTAGTCATTGAAAAAGACGTTATAAGCTCGTTAAGGATGATTCAAGGCAGAAAAGGAACTCCAGCATTTATATTGGATACGATCGATCATCTTCCATATCGATTTCTCACTACATGTACGAGCGAGCTCGATCTTACCCGACCGCGGCTGAAGACACAATGTAGGCCTAAAGCGTGCTAACAGTCACGCCGGCGCCGCATCGCATGCTTGCGCGAGGTCTGTCCGAGTTTGTACGTTCGTAGCGGCACTACAGTATAGCGTCAGTTTACGCAAGTTTGCATCAGTTCGTGTGTTATGGTTATGCGACATTAAGAACCTATGAAAAAGACGTCATGAGCTCGTTAAGGATGATTCAAGGCAGAATTTAGAGCGCAGACGCGTAGCGATCGATACGATCGATATCTTCCATATCGATTCCTCGCTACATGCCCGAGCGAGCTCGAACTTAGCCGAGCGCGGCTGAAGCGTGCTAACACCCACGCGGCGCCGCTTTACATGCTTGCACACGGCCGAGCTCTGAAGCAACGCAATACGTAAAGACGAAATCATTGAGATTCGAGAAGACTGAACTGCGTTTCTCTGCGATGTAACAGTAGGCCTACTTGCCAATCTTCGAAACATACGAGTATGTTGGTGCGAGTGGTATAGCACAGATTTCCTTATCTTCAAAGCCCAAACAATACAAGAGGAATACGGAAATTCCCCGCGTATATCTCGCACCGACAAATTTCACTCGTATTTTCGGCTTGCGTATATCTCGCCCCCGCGTATATCTCGCACCCCATTTTTTAGTTGAAATTTCAGGGAAAAAAGTGCGAGATATACGCGAGCAAATACGGTATTTCTTCAGAAATATGTTCTTACAAATTATACATTGTACAATACATATATATAGCTGATACAGCTCAGTCTTAGGATGAGCCATCAGGCAGACATTCTCATTGAGCACTGACTACTAAACAATATGGAATTAGTGTAAATTATGCCACCTAAGGAATACTAGTAGGAATACTAGAAGAATACTCATCATACATTGACAGCCTTTGTGTGACTAAATTGCTGCAGGAAAGAAGATAACTTAAAGTGGAATGATTTGGTTGAAAAGAGGACCAGAATCTGGCATATTTTGTGATTGTCAAATTACTGATTTTAGAGGTATAAATTTAAAGCAACATGCAAGAAACACGGTATGTGTTCATTACTTGATTCATATCATCTTATACTATCTCCAGGTGTAGGGGGTTAGTCTTCTCCATTTCATCCTGTCCTTGTATTCTTCCTCCACTAACTTCTCCACTGACCTCGCTCCAGCACATCCAGTGCATGGAACCAATCCATCTTCATCTCGGTCTCCCCACAGATCTTCTTCTTTCCACCTCTTTTTCTAATTCCCTTCTTATAATTCTGTTTGCAGGCAAACCAAACAGCTGCAATCTTGTTTTTTGGATCTTGAGGAGAGAGTATCCTATTCCTACTTTATCATTCCTGACCCCGTTTTTCCTGGTCTTCTGTACCATGGTACGCAGGAACTTCATTTCACATGCTTGGTGTTCAGTAGGACATTTGTCAATCTGAATGGTTATATAACAACTATGCATGCTCTTGATCAATTCCCAAATGGACCTATATTTTCACAGTTTTGGTACAGTGCCACCCCTAGTTTAGCTAGACTGGTGAAATATCAGCGTCAGATACAACGATTAATCCTGTCTCACTTTTGCTCAATTACATTGAGGTTGGAACTCCTTGCTGGCCAATCCTAAGTAAGAATATTGACCTTTTTGAGATACCCCCTGACACTGAGCAACATTATTGTGCATTAGCACCAAGTTTTCTTCAAAGGAGAATAAACGGCATTGCATGATTATCGAGAATCTCCTCAGTGTGTCTGTGCACCGATGGGGAACCATTCTTGATTAACACAAGGGGTGTCTGTATGTGCTTCTGAGCATAAGCTACCCCATACTATTATGGAAACTCCTTTGAACGGTGTCATCTCAGGTAAGGTGCAGGGTGAAATCCATTCTTTGGCCCTTCTTACACTCTAATCGTTCTATCGGGAGACCTTGTGCTGAATGTAGATTTGTCACTGAACAGTATGTGTCCCCACTGATCCTCAGTCTTGTGCCTGTACGTGGAATTCCTAGGACTGTAGGATGTACCTTACGAATCATTATGTGTAATATAATTTCCTACTCTATTTGTTCCACTGAAGTGACTTGTACTGTGCATGCCACCCATTGTAAATGCAATGAATCGCGTCCTTATTAACAGCATCTCCACTGCGCAACCACTCGGTCAGGAATTGTCCCTGCTTCAATGCAAGTTTTAATGGCTGTTATAAACATTTTCACAGCCTGGGAATGTTGTGCTCGTAAGTACACAATCATTACATGTACACACTTAGATCTGTAATGTGTTGTATCCCACATTCCTAGGCATCCTACACCCATTCAGGCATCTACCACGTGATGGAGGCTTTTCCACACCAAGGTTCCCTATCGCAAATGGACCTTTGTCTCTGTCATCAGTATCCCTAAGAGTCTATCATCATGGAAACAACCCACAGTTTGTTTAAAGTTTTTTGACTAGACTAATATTAATGAAGATGTTAGCAAATTCTTTTTTTAACCTTCAAATGCTCAGTCCATATATTGATTTTAAAATCACGTATCTTGAAACCATCCCTTGGATGGATAATTTCTGAATATGAATTTTTTCGACATGTTTCTCTTTGATAATGGAACAGACATGGAAGCTGAAATCTACTGATATGGTTTTCATTTGACCTGAAATGGAAAAATATCTGTAAAAAGTTGCAAAAGTAACAACTGACAGTGGATCCCCTCCAATTTGATATATGTAGATGATACAAATGACTTTGGAAGGTAGTTTTTTGACCAGACTAATATTAATGGAGATGTTTTTTTTAAATAATCATTTCGGTCTTCTATGGACGTCGTTATTTCAACTGCCTTTTCCCTCGTTCTTTCACATTGGCCCAGTGTTTGCGCATTCTCCTTTGGTGAGTTTCTTTTCGTTCTTCGGTCCACTTCTTGCCGGTTTTCAATATGGGTTTTGGCTGAAAACTCTGTATTTCCCCAAGTTTCCTCTTCAAAGAGTCAGGTTCCATAATGTGATATCCCCAATTCTTGTAGGTCTTTTTCCACTTCTGTAAACCAGATCTCTTTGGTTCTCTTTCCTACAAAGTAGGCACAGATTCGATTGGACAATCTTCCGGAGCTCATTGGTGTTAAATGGCCATAAAAGGAGTCTTCTTTTGCATATGATGTCCGTTATTGATGTTTTTCTTCTGGATATTACAAAAAAATTGGCTGTGAGGTTCAGAATAATACAAAATTTAATGGGGTTCAAAGGCTAGGTTGGGAGTATTTATCAAATCAGAAAATGGCTTTTGACTTAATAGTTGTAGAGCGTAGGAATGGCGTAGCTGTGAGATCGAGTCTCGAGTGATGTTTCAATTCTCTGTCTTTCATCCAAATGGCTTGTACTATTTGTTTCATACACAACCTAATAGTTGTGTTGCTAAATCTGAATTTATGAACTCTTTGCCAGATCAGACACTGCTCCATTCTGTCTTTAATTTTTTGTTTACTCATTTAACTCTCTGCTTGTGAGGCAGAAAAGTGCTTTTCATGATTGTTTCAAATGATTATGTAAATGAAAATGTAATGCAAGATGTGGTTGTATTATTAATTTTGTGCCCACCTATTAGTTATATGGTATATATTCTCTATCCTTTTAAGAGTACAAAAATAAGATAGCATATATAATATTTGGTGATTAAAAAAAAAAGGAAAATTGCCATGTTGTGCTCACTGTTCTTTTATGTTAATGGCTGTGTAATTTAAAGCTGTTTGTTTAGTCTAATAATTCAACTGCCTGATATTCTTTTTATTGACAATTTTATAGACTATTTTATATTGGATTTTCATGAAGTTTTTTGACCAGACTAATATTAATGGAGAATTTTGAGAATTTTACTGGGAAAATGTCAGAATAAATTTTAGCTTATTCTGATTTTTTATATATAAGGAATTTAGTGCAGAAAACTGTGGCAATATAGTTAGGAATTGATGGACAGTATTACAGGAGGGGTAATTTTATAACTGTGATTCACAAGGCGAGGCAAATACATCTTGAAACTAATTTTCCTTAAACACACACCTACACATATAATTACTGTATATAACATATTTTAGAGTTGCAGAAATCAGCAATCTAGATTTTATAAATGATCCGCTTTTGGTTATCCATTCCTTCATCCCATAAAAACTGATGAAGAATTGTTAGTGCAGTATTGTACAAGTACTGAATGTTATTCATCCAAATTTGCCATGGAAACGTATGTATTTTTGCATCTCCTAATATTTGCAGCAATGTTGCTTTGCCATGTGATCAGGTGCAAAGGTAAAAATGAGTCTCAAAACTTACTTGCCTGGCCTAGTTTAGTAATGCCTTATTTCTGCATGAATTTTCTTTTATTGTTTATACTGATTTTTTTGTCATTGTTTATAACTTTATTTTATTTTATGAGCGAATTTATTATTGTAGTGCACAATGTTTTGTGGAATAGGATAAGTTCATATTTTTGTTTCTTGAAGAATAGAAGAAAAGTGATCATAGCTATTAGTGTATATAAGAATGTCATTTCTATGCTGGAATTGAAACTTGTCAGCTTTCAGTAACCAATTATTCTACCATTTGATGTGTATGTTATGAGTTGCAGAGAGGCATTGATACAGTTTTGTGTGGCACTTGTAAGAGTCAAGAGAATCACTGAATGAGTGTAGATACCTAATTCATCAAAAAATTATGCTGTGAAAACTTTCTCTTAGAATTAAGATATTTTATTATATCTGAAGTACCGCCCGACCTCACTTACACACAACTTGTTTATACATTTCTTGATCGTATATCTTCAAGGTACCAAGTGTTCTCTATAGATATTTAGCTCAATTATGTGGTTTTTTTTTTTTTTTTTTTTTTTTTTTTAGAAGCCTCCGTGGCTTAGGCGGCAGCACGCCGGCCTCTCACCGCTGGGCCCGTGGTTCAAATCCCGGTCACTCCATGTGAGATCTGTGCTGGACAAAACGGAGGCAGACAGGTTTTTCTCCGGGTACTCCGGTTTTCCCTGTCAAAATTTCATTCCAGCAACACTCTCCACTATCATTTCATTTCATCTGTCATTCATTTAATCATTGCCCCAGAGGAGTGCGTCAGGCCTCGGCAGCCGGCACAGTCCATATCCTCGCCGCTAGATGGGGGCTTCATTCATTCCATTCCTGACCCGGTCGGAGACTGGAAGCAGGCTGTGGATTTTCATTTTCATGTGTTTTTTATTTGTGGGGTGATTCACTTACACATATGCTGCATTATTCTGGTCACTCTCTCAGAAGTGTTCTCTTATTATCATAAAAGTAGAGTTGTATTGTTAGCATAAAACGATGGGTATAAAGCTGTTAGGATGAATTTTACTGACCGTGTGATTGATGCACCTGTAAAATGAACGAAGCTAACAATGCTTAGTCTCGCAAAGAAACCCTTTGAACTCGAAGTGCCGTATTTGATTAAGATGTGGTACAACGATTTCTGTAGGATTGGTTTATTCAGCATGTTGCCTATGTTATTATACAAGGCTGGGAGAATTCGCTCCATGACTGTGACACTGGAGTTCAGCGTTTTAAGCTAGGATCGTGTTGTAGCGCCCTCCTTAAGAGAGCACTCCATGAATTTATTATTAAGATTTATTAGGTTTTTCTCTTATGCATATTTTCAACTTTCTGGTTTCTCAGTAATATCTGCAACTTGCCGGAAGATCATAAACAAGCATTACTCATTAGTACTTCAATACTTTTCTGTTTAGAGGGTTGTGAAGATGCAAAACTTTTTCATTCCTGCTTGTCCGCTGAAAGGTTTCGTTGTCCAGGAGCGGTGTCATGGAATTTGCAGAAGAATGGGATATCCCAAATCAATGCATTTGCTACATTTAATTCTCTGAAATAATTTGATTTTTATAAAATTGTACATTTCATGAGCAAGTTCCTGTGTGGCAGATCGTGGGCGGCATGGGGTATGAACTTAATACTGTACCTTGCTCTATAAATGTCACAGTGATGTTTTAGGGTACAGCAGCCCTCAGAGATATTGAAAACTTATGAGGCTGAGGACAGGGCTTAATTAGGTTTTGTTGTTATGTTTGTAGTTAATCAATTTTGAGGCTTGAGTTAAATTGGCCATTTAGCCCCGTTTACTTGGGTATGTGTAGGATTTGTGTGACAGCCTGTGTCATTTAGTCTGTAGTAGTGTGTGTATTACATTGTGTTGACCGAGTGAATAGTTGTAATATTAATTGTCAATAAGGCAATATTGAAAAATGACTCGGAAGCTCTCTATACCAAAATTAGACCCTTAATCTTATATTAGCATACAGGAGTGAGTGGCGAGGAAGTAGGTAAGGTAGCAACCAGTGCTTCTAACATGCTGACTCTTTTTCTCTCTCTCTCTTCCTCTTCATTTCCCGGATCCAGTGATTTGGGTCGGGGCGTGAATCGAGGACCTCCATCTGAGGCCTCGACTCGCACACTATCCTATTTAGGCTATTTTTACGATGGTTTCGCCACACCCGAAGGTAGACAAGGGCAATTTAAGGCGGGAAATTGAAAGACACTCTAGGCCTCGGTTACCCTACTACCATCGGGGTCGGAAGAGAAAAAGTGTTGACCAAGTGAGGCCGACAGGAAAGATAACTGAAAGTAAGTGGAAGCAAATTCCGGACTCAGCTGGAGTCCCATGGTTGCTGACCGACGTCCCTCTCTCTGACACATTATTTTCCTAGTATCAGCAATAGCTACCACCTGTATACATAACCAAACCCTGTGGCGCTACAGCCCATGAAGGGCCTAGGCCTACCAAGCGACTGCTGCACAGCCATTTGGCCTGAAGATTATGGGGTGGCACGTGGTCGGCGCATCGGGTCCCCTCAGCTGTTTATCTGGGTCTTTGTGACCGGGGCGCTGCCTCACTGTCAGATAAATTATATATAAACTTTCAAACTGACGGTGGGTTTGGAGTCTGGGGGATATGAAATGCGAAGATTTGTCGAATTTCTCCTGAAGTTGAAACATGGTACACAATGCAATAAGTAGCTTTCCGATGAAATCTACCTAAAAGTAGAGACCGATTTGACTTGACATATCCATTAAGTCAGAATGTAGTAGATGTGATGGCCATTACCCTACTTCCTCCCGACTCCTCCTGTGAGAATGGAGCTGATATGTGCTAACTTTAACACCCCAAAATTAGTGTATTGGGAGTCTGTTGCTGAATGAAGTATTTGTACTGACTTCGTCGAGCCACATCTCAATCATATCAGACACTTAAAATTCAAAGTTTTTGTGTTGTCAATTGGAGACATGATATGCTTCAAATATGATTTCCTCATGCTTATGAATTTGGAAATAATTGGTAAATGAACCAAGGCATATATGCCAGTCAACTTAAAATTCAAGAAAACAGTAGACTCTTAAATTTTAAAATTTTAGTGATAATTGGAAACACAATTTATATTTCTCAGCGCTAACTTAGGGGCGTGATGGTGCAGCAGTCGAACTGCTTGCCTTCCACCAAGGTAGACGAGTTTAATTCTCTGCTAATGCGTGCGAGATTTTTGTGGTGAAGCAACTCGCTCTGTGCTTGTTAAAAAATTTAATTTCTGTGGTTCTTGACTAGGACTTGAGAGGATCTAAATCAATGGAAGGAAATTAGGTGGTATGCAAACATTTGGTTGCTTGCTGGTATAAAAATTAGTTTCAGATAAAAAGATTTCCTGGAAGGTTTTGCTTTTCTTTTCAAAATTTCATTTAATGGTTAGGGAACCATTTGTTTCCCTGCTAAACTATCAATATATCTTACGATCCAGGTTACTTTTTAATAGAGGTTTTGATCTTTTTAACAACCATCTCATTAAATGTTATATAGTCCATTCCCTTTTCTCTGCTCATGGGCAGGCTATTCATGAATTCCTGACCTAATTTTTCTTTGATTCTGGATAATACCTTCAAAATTATTGGGAACGTGAACCTTAGCATTGCATTACAGAAAATTGGTGATGACAGCCCAATGTTTAATATTATTTGAAGTTCTGACTAACCTAATTCTTCAAAATCATCAGCTATATAAAATTTGCTAGTTCATGTTTCAATCCCAGCAGGGGAAGATTATTTAATAAATATTAAATGTACCTGTTTCCTTTTCATTACTTTCCTATCATGTATTTTTAATCATATTTGCTGGGAAATACAGTATATAAAATATATGCCTGTATGGATCATGATATGATGTTTGGTTAATCATTTTTTTGGTATTCTGCATTGCTGATATTATGAATACGAGGCATGTGCATGTCCAGAAAGTAAGACCTGGCTTGATGTCGCAAGCTTTAAAAACAAGAATTATTCTGTGTAAATAAATGAAATCTATAATTTCAAGAAGAGTAGCTTTTGTTTCTGTGATTAAAAAGATAATAACCTCACCAACCTAAAACTGGCCAAATGTTCATTAAAATTATAAAACCGAGAAAGAACAAAAAAACAAACAAAAAATATCATAGAACAAAAATTTAAATAAATCTATGATAAAGATTAAGACAGAAACTTTTAGATGACAGGATACTGTCATTTATTAATATTCAACTGATTTATTGCCTTGTTGTCTTAATAGCTAGCTGTTGTTTCTTCAAATGCTTTATTAGCATTAGCATGAAACTGCCGTTGTAAGTTCTGTGAGATTGTTGGCATTTTTCTTTTCTTTTTCTTTTGGCCTGGAGCCACTGTTTTAAACTTTTTAGCTTTGGAAATAAGATATCCCTACCAGTGTAGGTGTTGGTGTATCTATAGAAAAACTTTAGTAATACATCAGTTATATTGTGCACATGTGTATGTTGCTCCTGCCTTCTTCAGGTAAATTAGCATGATTTCTGAAATTTGTGTTATCCCTTACACTTTTATTGCTGCTTGTCTTGAGGATTCCAGCAGTTGGTAATATATGCTTATCATACTAAAAACTATGTGTTTCTTGGATGACTACAAAGTTTTAACGTTGGATTTGTCATATGTGCAGCTACTATGTTGAAATGGTACTTACTTCCTGGTCATTATCTGCATCAAATCTACCTGAACCATCTAAACAAGACTGTGATATAACATTTTTATGTAGTGCATCAAAATTGGATCATTTCATAAATTCATTATCGTTTTCTAATTAAAAAAAATGGTTTGTTCTCTATCAAAATTGTTGTATTGCTATTGTATGTTATCTTACATTCCATTGACCTGTCCATTTCATATAAACTCAGACAAGTAATAATATGTAGTTTTTGTTCATTATTTTGTATGAATTGAAGTGATATTTTAGTTTGAGTAATATAGACAAGTTATTTCGAAACACCTACTTTTATTTTAACTGGAAATTTATTTATCCTCTCCGGAATTGCAGTAACTTCAAAAAGGGAAACAAATGCACATTATTAACTACTGTTCTAAGTTCTTATTACTGCTGGACAACAGCGATTTCTGAGCTAATTCTTTCGTCGGAATCTTGATGGTATAGTTCTTTTCTGATACAAGGTTGGTATATTGTGTTTGAAGACCTCATCTCCTTTGCATCACGTTTTCCTGCAGCTTTCAAAGAATGTATATACATTTTCTTGATAGTGTCTTTCAAAACTTTATTTTCAGATTCCAAGTCACTTTTCAAAGCTTCAATATGTTTCTGTAGCATGGCGATTGTATCGTCTCGTATTTTAATCTCCTTGTGTAGCTGGGAATCGTCGGGCTTTTTGTCAACTTCCTAAGCCTTTAGACCTATTTGGTCCCTAAGTGAGAAAATCTGGTTCTTTAGCACCTGAGGATGATATCACTATCCTCAGGCAGCAGATGAGTAGTGGTGAAACTTACGAAGACCAGGGCAAACTGGAGAACACAATCAGGTGCTCCACAACGAAATCGTAATGCTCCAAGACCAGCTGGTTAAGGCTCGAAACCGCACGCTGGAGAAGGAGATCGCTACCCTGAAGCTGCAACTGAGCAACTCTGTGGCTAAGGCTAAGCTAGAGAACACCATCCAGAAGCTCGAGGACGAGAACCCCTCGCTCAATAACCAGCTGAAGAAGGCAGGCCACCGCCCATTAGTCTCAAAGCTGAATCTCATAGCGGTCGAAAAGGCGCTGCAAGATGAGAGGAATGGGCGGCAGTTTAGAGATATCAAACTGGACTCGATTCCGCAGGTCGTCAGCAAACTGCAGGAGCACCTGGTGAACAGTGTGAAAGTCATTATGCCGAACAACACTCAGGTGCTCAGGGACGAGATTTCCTCGCTTAGGGACCAAATAGGTCTAAAGGTTTTGGAAGTTGACAAAAAGCCTGACAATTCCCAACTACACAGGGAGATTAAAAAACGAGACGAAACAATCGCCATGCTACAGAAACATGTTGAAGCTCTGAAAAGCTATATGGAATCCGAACATAAAGTTTTGAAAGACACTATCAAGAAAATGTACCGTATATAAATGCTTTGAAAGCTGCAGGAAAACACGATGCAAAGGATATGAGGCCTTCAAGCATAGATTATACCAACCTTGTATCGGAAAAGGACGATACCATCAAGAATCCGACAAAAGAATTAGAAGCTCTGAAATCACTGTCGTCCAGTAGTAATAAGATCCTGGAGGAGAAGTTCATGGACAAGTTGACCAAAGGACAAAGCTATGCTATGGAACCAAAGAGGGACGGATACCTCAATGAGATAAAGGCTCTTAGGACTAAATCAAGGCTTTGGAAGATGACAAAATGCCTGACGATTTCCAGTTGCATGATGCTTGCATCAAGAAAACTAAAGAATGATATGACACTATCGCCAAGCTACAGAAGCTACTGTTCTATTATTTTCTCATGAGCAGCGGAAATGTATCATAAGATCATCTCAAATACAATTATTTTGGTAGGAAAGTAGGGTAAATACCAGGTAGGCAGTATTAGTTTGAAGCAGGTGAACCATTTGAAGTATTTGGACAGTATAGTATAATTTCTCTGAATAACATTCTCAGAAAAGTGCAATTAAGGAATAAGAAAGTTAATGCCATGTGATTTCTGTAGGGGTGTAGCATAGTGGAGAGTCATATAATTGACCTGGCTGTGCTCCTATGAAATGCTCTTAATCTGCAGTTGAAATGGGCTAAAACACAAGAAAATTAATGTGTATCTGAAAGCATTCCTTGACTATTATTTATAGTACTATGAGTTGCTGGAGTTTTAAAGGGACGGAACAGCGAGGTCATCTGTCCCTGGTACTATGTAATATAACCTCATAGTGAATGCATTGTTGCCAAGCTATACTCTAAAGCCAGGCTTTAGGTACTTCACTGCATGGATGTGTACTGTTTCAGGTCGGTGTGTTCTATATTAATATTGGAGTGAATTAGTTCCTGGATCAAAATTGATGTATATTTTACAGTATTGAAACTCACACTGCTGTATGGGAGCTAATGTTGGGTGAATTAGGGATATTTGGTGAGAACAAGATGATGAGAGTACCCATTATGAAGAGAAATGTAGATTAGGGCCAGACAGTTTTGTGTACATAGCTGCTTTTTTGCTCAGTTCTCTGGCAGGCAGTGTGTGCAATTAGAGGATGAACAGAGAGGGAAGGAAGAAGTACATAATAGGTATATTCCGAATATGGGTGAGGCTACCATGTAATTTAACCCTTATCGTGTCTTTTCCGGAATATTCTGTGCTAATATCCTTGTCTTGCGTGTCGATTACGATATATTCCAGAACGTAATTCCCTCTACCGGGTCGCTTACGGATTATTCTGCAGTTTACATTTAATTATGGTAGGTGGCAGGAAAGTATTAGACAACCTTTACGAATGCACCTGGAAAAGGGAACGACTACATACTTACAGTTTGGTTAGATAGACTATTTGCATTTGGTAATATCAGCTGTAATACGTTTGTAAGGGCGGGCTCGTACGATTTAAATCTGGCAACGAGTTCAAGGTATTTGCATGAATCGGACAGTGATCACAGTGATTTTGAAGACAGCGTTGAAGAGATTGGGGGTTTATCATCAAGTGACAATGAAACTGATGGAAATGGGAGCAGTGGTGATGCAGATACAAGTGTAGTATTCCAAGGTATGCCTTCTTTCCACCATGTAAATGCCATTGTTTCCATGAACTGATTCAGATTTTGTATGGTTTTCCGCTTTTTAAACGTCTTTCTAAACCATATATAAAAGTAAAAATAATAATCATGCGTTAAGGAATTTTCTTTAAAAATAGCATCACTCGAAGTAATGAAACATATTTCAGTGACACTAGAAGGGTTGACCATAAAGACAATGAAAATATGACTTGAGAAAATTGTGCCCAAAACTTGAAACTATTTCATATTGAGCCAACAACCTAAATGCAAACTCAATCTAGATACTGTACCCTTATTTCCAAGTGCCAAAATCCGAAGATGGAGGAGCATCGCTGCAACTTGTAGTACCTGGCTAGAAATAATCACAAATAGCTACTGGCCAACACACACCGGAATAAGGAACATGCTGTCAAAAGAAATGCTATAGTTCTACTATACGAGGTTCGGTTAACTAACTATGGAGAGTGAGAAACTTTCGAATCTCGGGCGTAACGGGGAAAAGGATGTGGGTTGTGCTAACTATTCTACTACTATCGCATTCTTAACTTAACCAATACTGTTGCGAAAGATAATGCAAGTGTTCTAGAAAAACATTACAAGCAGTCGTAAACACGTGCCTTTCTGGTTTATTCATAAAAAGGAAAACAATCAACAATTAAAATAAGATCCAAATCAACGCCAAAATCCAAAACCTCCTAATCGTTGCTGCTGGCAAATAAAAACTCATTCTGGCAACTCACTGCTGTGTCCTAGGTTTCAGGAGTATCAATAAAATAAAGTTATTAAAATTACCTAAAATCGTTAAAAAATATACTATTTAGCAATGGCCTGTCGCTATTTCATCTACTACTTATTACTCTATACAGGGCTCCTGGTTCCTACACTAATCCTAGTCCAAATGTGATTATGTTAACTATACTCTTCAAACTATCTTATACAGGGTCATTAAACATGTGCGTGCCAGTAAACACGGTAAACTAAGCCGGCTGTGACTAGCGCAGATCGCGGCCGCACGCACCCGGTTCAGCTGGCAGTTGGCGCACACTTTTACCAAACATGTTCAATAATGTGTACTTACGGTGTAAATGTCCTCCCTCTGTGGAAACACACACCTGACATCTTCTGATGAATGGACAACATTCTCATCTAATTTTTGTTATCTGTTAATTTATTTATTATTTACGGAGCCTGTTTTCTTGAATCGTTTAGTGATTCTCCTAATTGTACTGGCATTAGGCACCAGTCTTCCTGGAAACTTGACTCGAAATTTTCGTCTTGTTTCAGAACAAGCTAATATTTCCTCTATTGAGGTGTCATCCACTGTTATCATTTGGAAATTGACCATTAACGAGTAGTGTTGTTAAGCGAAAAATTGCCTTATCACTTATAGCATAGGGGCAGATGACCTCGTAGTTCTGCCCCTAAAAACCTCAATAATTAACTTATAGCATGTAAACTTGAATAAGCTTTGCGGCACATGGGTAACTTCTCAGAACCTTTCATAACATAAAATTTAAATGTACCCTTTTTCACAAATCTTGGTTCCTCTTTTCTACTTCTTCTTGCTACTGGCGTGCACTCTATCAGTCCCATAAGGTACAAATCTGTCTCTTTCTTAGTTTTGCCATTATACACTGTCGAGATAGTAATCATTTGCTCCTCCTCCGTAATTCTGTCAAAACACTTCTTTCGGCAACTGCAAGAAACATACAAGAGAAATATATTAGGGAAATATAAGTAAAGGTTATGCACACATGAACTACAGTATACCCAAGTGATTTTTGTAATATTATGTTCCGCGGGGGTGCTTTTGTGTCGGGTCAATGCTGTTTCAGACCTACTGGCTTTGTAAGCCAATGCCAGTACCGGGAATCGAACCCAGGTCGTCAGGACAAGGAGCTAGAATGCTACCCCAGGATGGTCCGCATTCATAACACTATGAAATATAGGCCTAGTCACATACATATGACTAAACAACATTATAATACATAAGGGTAACCAACTCTTCCAAAATAACATAAGTTTTTAACACCACTGAGTCATAGATGCTGTTGAAGTAACGAAACTACACGGTACTTACTGACATTAAGGTCCAGTAGTTTTTGGCGGTACAACAACTCCTTGCGAAGTAATGCATTGCTGGCCTAATTATTTGGCTCTCTTGTGTTTCTCTTCGCTATAATCAGCAGTATTTCTAATGCCTTTTCTTCTTGGTCGCATTTCATCGTCAACTGACTCAGGCTCATTTTAATGCTATTCATCACTATAATCTTTTCAAACATGCTGTTTCTTACCAGCAATTGCAGATGGCAGTGAATAACTGATCCAACAGAAGAAGAACACTAGCTCCTCGTATTACTGCGCTGCGTGCACCTCCCGTATGGTGGCGCCGTTCACGGCAGTTAGTGGAACAAAGACGGAAGTCCGCACAATCTTCCCTTTTCCTCTCACCCAAAACTACGATGGCCTGCTGTTCCCAGGGTTTTACACGGACATTCATCCTTCCTCTACCAATCGGCGCGTCGATGTATCGTGAGCAAATGATCTCAGGTCAATTTTACGAACATTGGACATTCTTCCTTTTTCCAACAACCATTTCAACTTGGCGATATTTTTTAAAGAAACGTGATAGCTCTGTACTGTTATTCATGTTGTAATACTATGGGCTAAAGGAGAATGCAGGCAGTGTGCAAACATCGTATCGCTGGTTTGACGTAAAGTTATGAAAACTTAACTCTTCCTGGGCGGAATACGGATATATCTGGAGCATACTTCTCAGCCGCGAGCGGAACACAGATATATCCAGAAAATTCCTACATTTAAATCTGCTGCCGGTTTCTGTTATATAGTTTATGTTCAACCCAGGAGATGGCACCACTATGCAGACAAAATAATGTTTTATAGTCAATTACGTCACCCCTAGAGATTCGTCGACTTCACAAATACCAGAAATACAAATACCTGCGGACAGCTATTGCTTCAGATGAATGCATGTCTTATTGAATAGTTGGTGAAGTGCGTGCATTTTTGTAGTGTTTATTTGGTGATGTGAGCATGATTTCGCAGAAAAGGCTATGGAATGATGAAGATCCAGAGTCTGCTTTAGATTTGAGTGATGGTTGGAAGTGTTTTCTCACTTAATTATTAATTAATAATTATTATTTAATGAATAATTATAGTTAAGCAGGCAAGAGAGTAGAATCCAAGCCAGTGAAAGGAAATTCCTAAGAAGTAGGATAGGAAAGACAAGGAAAGACAGAGTGTGGAATGAAGATGTTAGGAAGGAAGTTGGGATGGGAAAACTAAATGAGAGAATTGAGAAGAACAAACTAAGGTGGTTTGGACATGTAAAGAGGATGGAGGAAAATAGAAGACCAAGACAGATGCTGGAGGCAAAGTGCAAGGGTAAGAGAGCAAGAGGAAGACCTAGAACAAGGTGGATCGATTCAGTGAAGAACAGCGTAAGAAAAAGAAATCTGGACAGGGACAAGATCGTGGAAGAAGAATTGTGGAAGGAAAGAGGAAAGTGGAGAAGTGCCATAAATACCCCGACCCGGCAGGAGCTGGATAAGGGGAAATGATGATGATAATTAATTAACTTTACAACCTTTAGATGCTACTCAAACTTCAATTATCAACAGGTATACGAAATATATGAGAGTTCTAATTAAATTTAGTGCATGATAATACAATAGACATATTTTGTAAATTTGAAAAAGAATTCCGCTCAGAGCCATAAAAGCATCCGCTCGGGAAGGGTTAAGTCGGGTTTCTCTTCTTGTTCAACAAAACTTATGGAGTGTATGGTACATTTAGTAAACTTGTAAATTGTTTCAAACAAATCGATGCCATTATACTTCTATAGTTATAGTTATAGACTGCAGTTACCACAGACATTGGTTATCAAAGTCAGTACATACCCATAAACACGGAACTGATGACCAAGATATTGCAAACTCCTAAAATTATGAGTGGAGATCAAATATAAACGGGATATTTTTTTTTACATTTATTGCATCAATCAAAAAATATACACATATATAGGGTGTGTTTCTATCTCCCAAAATTTTAATAATGGCTCCCCGTGGCGTTTACGAACAACTGATTTATCACCTCAAGTTAAAACGCAATGAGAGTGAAACGTGAATTATGATCCGCATCATCCTGGCTTGTTATTGGCTGGCAATTATTACCAGCTGCCCGCTGGTTTGTTTACAATTATCACCAACATGGCGCCGAGAGGAATAGATTTTTACATCAATTAAATTGCTAGAAATCTATTCCAATTCATGACAGTATGAAGTGCAAATCATTTATTGATGAGGAATTGTATGTACATTTATATTTAAATTGCAGCGTGACACTGTTCATCAAAATTTGTGAAAATAAAAGTACAAATCAACACTCTTGCTGATCAACTGAAAGTTTCTACTACTTTGGATGTAAATCAATTGGCTGTCGTTTCCACCAGTTTTATTCATCAGTTCGAAATACACAGTACAATAACCTTTTGTGCACTATAAAACTACATTATTGACCATTGCGTATTGATGTTGGTTGCTGTCTGAATATATTTACCAATTTCATGACATATAATTTGTAGGTTATGCCTAAGGCATATAATTTAAGTGGCCGTTTGTAATGTGAAGTCCTTACTGTATTTATGTACAAATACTATGGTTTAACTAATGAAGCAAGGATTAAAAGTGCAGTTTGCACCTCCACCCTTTTTTTTAAATATTGATATGTAGTTTCTCAGTCTGGTAACTTCTTGGATTTGCTCGAGGTAGATTTATAGTAGCCTTATTAACCTGCAGGCAGAGTTTTTTTTTAAACATGCCCAAGTGCATACAGTAGCATAAGACCTACTGCAGGCTATGTCCTAAATGTAGGCCTATTATAGTGCTCATGTCAAAGGTTGTCCTAAAGTTTTTACTATTGAGACTTGATTTGCATCGAAGATACTTTTAGCTGAGTCTGGCAAGGCGCAACTTCACATTTTCATTTTTCCTATACAACTTTTGATACCAACCACTTAAATCACAGTGTTTCAAGATTTGCTCTCATTAAACATCACCAACAAGTGTTTTTTCCCCCTGGTGGTAGGCTGTGTTGGAGTCTACAGAAAATAAAGTTGAGAAATAAAAATACATCTGAGGTTTCCATGACACAGTTGCATTTTATCCTACTATATCTCCACTCAATATACCAATCCTACCAATGTTTCCTAATTCCTCATGCTGCATAAATAAACATGACAGATTATAGCATTAGCAATGATGACAGTAACTTATGAATTGCTAAAATGTTTTTAAAAGATGCATAGAAGGTGGCTTGATAAACCCTGTATCATCAATCCATTTAAACATTCCCACAGAGCTCTAATCAGAAGCTCATTTTATGTGCAACTGGTATGTAGAATAAACCTCCCTCCCAATAACTTGTAGGCCTAACCTGAACATAATCCATGTTAAGAGCTGTTTTTTGGTTCACAGATAAACCTACCATTTAAAATCTTGCACATAGGCTACTAATCATATTATGGTGCAATTACCTACGGTAATTTTAAAAATCCTGGCTATCGACTACTGATTTAAATATTCCAGACATCTTTCTTAACTCCACTTTTACTGACAGCATGTAAGTCCTTACTACTGTCTTTCAAGCCATTGACCAGTTATTTTTTGTGAGGAACTATTTTAGTTATTCTTCTCTTTGTGAAATACTGTTGATGGCAACTGCCTGAAAGACTCAGGTGATTTTTCTTGTGTCGCTTCTCTGGTTGCCTACGACACTTCCTAATTATTAATAGAATGTTTCATTGAATTGTTGTATCCAATTGACCAACTGGTAATATATTATGGCTTGCTTTAATATTCCTATGATAGACTTTTAGATCTCATACATTAATGAAATATACAACATAGGCTGACATGTTGAACCAATCGCCCATTCCCTAACACTCCCAACTAATGGGACATAAGCTACCTAGTGGTTGGTCTCACATTGCTTCCATCTACATGTACCTTACTGGGTCTAGTAGTACCATAGGTATTGTGACTATTTCTCCAACTCTGTCAAGGAAACTAATTCTGAACTAAGATCTGGAATGAGGTACACTGTCCCACGAGGACAATCAAGGACAACTTGAACCATTCAAGTGATTTTTCTATTTCATTTTACCAACTAACCAGGTGCCTGGAAATGCTAGTGAAGGAGGCAGCTAAAGTAGGCTAGCCTACTGGTATTCACCATTCAGAGAACATTCTCAGAGACTTGTCTATGCATAGGCCTATGACACAACTTTCAGAAATTGATACAGTAGTTACAGAACACTAATGGTGCCCAATACTCACAGCTTAGCATAGGACAGAGTGAATTCCAGCCACAGATTAACTTATGATCTGTCGACGGGTTTTCAAACAGATTGAGCTGACACCCAAGTACAGGGGTCTTGATCATGATGTTCCAAGCCTCTAAATGAAACACTCCTCTTTAAGACTTTCTGGTCTTGCATCCATGGTCGATCAACATTCTCCTGATCTCGGTGTTCTCAAGTTTCTGATGGCTATGGACATGTTTTTATCCTGACAACTTCATATTTTAAGGGGTTAATTAGCTCAGCTTAAGATCATTGAATCCCCTTAAGAAAAATAGGGAACATTCATGTGTTATTTGACAATAGGAAAGGGAGAATTTAAAAAACTGAACCTCTAGGGACATTGAAGCTGATGACTCAGAGTAAGTAGGCTAGATCAAAATGAACATTTTTCAGTGTTGCCTTAATAAAGGTTGATAACTTTCTACCGTTCAACATGAATAGGCCTATATTGGATGGGAAATATTTTTATTATTTGCAGAGATTACAAGGATGACTTGTTGATGTATCATTATTTTGTTAAGCGAACACAAGTTCCAAGTCCATATCGTGTTGGAACCCATATTTCACTGTTGCCTTAGTAAACAAAATATTCAGTGTCTTTCAGTCGGTCAACACGATTGCACTTAATAGTAATGAGCATTATTCCGAAAACCAGAAAAAAAACTGTACATGCAGGCCTAACATGTCAAATCAATCATACCTACAAGACAACAAAAATGCTCTATGAAAAACTATTAAAATCCCATAATGGTAGTCAAATAATCTCAAACCACCGCCACTATTTCGCGAAGGTGCAGAAAAATCTTAATAAAGTACAGCTATTCATAATAGTAGGCTACTGTTGTGATAAACCGCTACTGAGTGATAGGCCCCCGAAATAGAACTATTTATCTTAATGTCTACAAGATGACGAGTTTACCAAAAAAAACACAATGCCACCCACAAATCTATAGAAGGCAACACTAAAAATGTCTTCCACAAGTCACCCACCCTTCACCAACATTAATATTTGTAATTTAAGTAACTTAGGTTATGTGAAATTGAGGTTAATGGCGGAATTGATTGCGGCTGTGTGGCGGGAAGGACCCAATAAGTGCTCAGCCAATCAGGGACGTTTTGATTTGGACACCATGCTCGGAAAATTTTTAGATAGTTTTGATTCACTCCTCTTTGTTAAGCCCCCACCCTAGGCCGTGGCAGCGAACAAAATGGCGGCTTAACGAACACGACGGGGTGCCATTATTAAAATTTTGGGAGATAGAAACACAGCCATAGAGTTCACTTTTCTACAGTGTCCTGTCTTCGACACACATTTTCTCCATCGGATCGGTAAGTTTTTAATGCCGTCCTGGTAGAAAGAAGATGGACGCCACTTGCGCACAAACTACTGCTCGGTTCCAAGCTCTGTGAACTTGCGGGATGAAGGGCACAGGCAGGGTAGGAGCAGGCGTGAATTGAGAAGCCTGTCGACAGCCCGCCGTGTTACCTGACATACTCGTGTATTCCAATACTGCTAACATAAGGTCTTTTCTGAAACCAGTGTGGTGTTATGAATAAGTCATTGAGTCACCGACCAATGTATTTGGTTAGGTACTATGCACGGACCGAGAAACCTCATCACTCATCAACTCCATTTCTCATAGTCCGCGATGCACATTCCTCTCAGGTACACGTAGCTTAGACTCTAGCAGTACACTTGCATCATCATCGAACCGCTGTCCTCCTAGGTCTTGTTTAAGTGGTCCAAACAAATGGTAGTCGCAAGGCGACAAATCTGGACTGTAGGGAGGGTATTCCAAAGGTGTCCAATGAATTTCCTCCAGTTTTCCCCGCGTTAAAGCGGCGGTATGTGGCCTTGCATTGTCGTGGAGAAGAATGACAATTTTCTGAAATCGAGCTCATCTCAGATGATTGTTTGAACACTTCCGTAACTTATTCCTACGGCTAACACAATTTGCGAAATTTTTATTCGCCGATCTTCTTCAATAATGTCATGATTGGCAACAATGTTGTCTGCAGTGATGCTTGTCTGCGATCACCTTTCATGAGGTTTATTTTCCACTGTTTCTCTTCCTGCCACAAATTTTTTAGCCCACTCGTACACTCGAGTCTGCGAAAGTGTTTCTTCCTCAAACAGTGCGCGGAGCCGTCTCAAAATTTCGGAAGGTTTGATGCCCTATTTTGCGAGAAATCTGATAATGATGCGTTGCGCAAGAGACACGTGCACCTCTTGCTCACTCATAGCGTACAGAAGCAGCCCAGCTCCCTGCCGTCACGCAAACCCCTTCTTCAGACACTCCCATCAACATTCTGGCAAAGCCCCGCCTTAGATTTATTGCTAACGGCGGTGGTACATTCAAATTCCCGTTTATATTTGATCCGCCCTCGTAATTAAAACCAAATATATCTGGCAAGGATAATGATGAGAGTACCTACAGCAATTTGTATGTGTTTATAGTAAACTGAGCGCCATGGGCTAACTATGTGATTTTGTAGACTAGAAGACATCCGGGAATTGAAAACAAGTTCCAAGTTATATTCCCATTATAAATTTGATATTTGGATTCACACTGTTCTAGTGTTCCACAAATATAGGTAGTATATTTTCACCCTGGGGCCATGCAACAAATGTATCAACATATCTCACCGTGAATAAATGCGTCAAGAAGATCATGGGATTCAATTTCAGGTGAGCTTGAGATTTGTCTATACTTACATTTTCTTATCTTCCATGTATGCTGTATTACTCTTCTTCCAAAACTATGTGGGTTTCTAAATATTCTGGTTATCTATTTTTGGGCACCATGCTTATGCTTAACTTAACACATTTGCTCCCATGCTTGACCTTAGACCTATAAGGCTGCATTGCCCATTACTCCCATGGCCGATTAGCGGCACAAGATGCAAGAAGCGAGATGTATCAAAAATTGGATTTTCAAGACCACATTTATGACCAAAGAGGCTTTCAGCTATTAAGTTGTTTTGTGAACATTAAGTGTAAGCATTATACAGGGTCTTTGACTCAAAGTGGGGCTGGTCGCGCGGTGTGTGGAGGGTCGGTCGAGCACATGGCAACTTGCTGAGCTTGGAGTCGAGAGAGCGTCTGTACGAATCGTATGTAAATAAAATAAATAAAATAAATAATAGGAATCTTTTCAGGGGTGCATTCGGCCCGGACTTCATTTCTATGGACGATAATGCACGTCTCCATCGAACAGCTCAGGTAGAGGAGCTCTTGGAACAAGAGGATATTCGGCAAATGGACTGGCCTGCTTACTCCCTGGGCTTAAATCCCATTGAACACATGTGGGACATGTTGGGCAGACGTATTGCAGCACGTGCACATGAATGGGGTACACTCGATCTTGTTAGGCACAACCGATACAAGGCCGGTTCGATTCCCACCTGGGCCATCTTGGAAGTGGTTTTCCGTGGTTTCCCCACTTCTCCAGGCGAATGCTGGGATGGTTCCTTATTTAAGGCCACGGTTGCCTCCTTCCCAATCCTCACCTGAATTACAAATACACTAATACAGCCATCACAATAACACAGGTTATCAGCCGACATGCTATTGCATGGGGCTAAATAACCATGATGTCCAAGCCCCTCAAATGAAGCAACAACAAGAAGATTTTCTACCTCTGCTAGTTTTAGAATTTGGCAGTTAAAAAGAGAGAGAGAGAGAGAGAATAGTACAGACTTAACTACAATGACTCAAGATTTTCCAAGAATGACTTCTGTGGCATATACTTCATTTTAAAATGTAAGGTTTTTCAACTTCAAGGTTTTTTAAGCTTTTCTTCTTCATAACTACGACTTACGAGACCATTTTCCAATTTTAGACAAAGTGTTTTTTTTAGAACTCCTCTTCAAATTATACATGGGTTGTTTTTTTAGTTTTGGCACCAATGCTTCAGTGCCAAGTTGCAACAATGTTGGGCGCTGCCACTTTTACCGACGGTTGCTGCCCTGCATCTCCTCCCTCAGAGCACATGACCTCGCCCGTCCTCACCACCGCTCGTGCGCAGTCGCGCCTGTTAGATGAGTAGTGTGAGACCAGCGCTCGCGAAAGACAGTCGCAATGTTTTCCAAGCAGGAGCAGAGAACGTGGATAAAAATTCAGTGTGCTAGGAGTCGCAGTGCTAAACAGTGTCACCGAGGATTGCAGGAAGCGTGCTGTGCAGCTGCATTACCATTCAGAACGGTAGCAAGATGGGTTGCAGCCTTTCGAGATGAGCGCGAACATGTGGAGCACATGCCTCGATCTGGTCACCCACCAGTAAGTGATGACAATGTACAGATGGTGTCCGCGTTAGTAGAGGTGGATCGGAACGTAACGATTCGTCATTTTGAGCAAGATACCGGACTGGCACATTCAACTGTCCTCCACATCCTGAAGGACTTACTGAAAATTAGGAAGATTGCGTCCAAATGGGTTCCGCATGACTTAACCGACATGCACAAATGGCTGCGATATGATGCTTGTCATATGCACTTGCAGCGTTATGAGCGCGAAGGAGAGGCCTTCTTACGGCGTATCATAACCATTGACAAGACGTGGGCCAGATCTTATGAGCCACAGTTAAAACGCCAATCGAACTAGTGGCGGCACCACGGATCACCACAGAAACAAACAGTTCGACCAACCCCCACCAATGTGAAGGTAATGTTGATTCTTGCCTATGATTGGCATGGTGTGATCATTCACCATACTGTTCCCCGAGGGCAAACCGTTAATGCGGCATACTATTGTTCGTTTCTGCAAGACCATCTCCGAGGAGCTCGGAGAAGGAAACGGCGCCACCACATGGTTACACCGCCCATCGTTCTGCATGACAATGCTAGGGCACACACAGCAGGCGTTGTGCCAACATTGTTGGATCGCTGGGGCTGGGAGATCCTCTATTCTCTCGACATCAGTCCCTGCGACTATGATCTCATCCCGAAGATGAAGATGACAATGCGCGGGGAGCGCTTCCGTACCATTGAAGACGTTAAGCTGGCTGCCGAGCGCTCTCTTCGTACCATCAATAGATTGGGCAGTGCCAACGGGATCCAATGACTTCCGCATCGCTGGGAACACGTATGCAACAGTGGGGACTACATCGAGGGCCTGTGAAACTTGGAACCATCTAAGTGACTTATTAAACCAGTTATAACTAAGGTGCCAAAACTAAAAAACCAACCCATGTATTTTGTGGTGCTTGTTATATCTTTTCATATTTGATGCTGATGAAGAACTAGTGAAAGTTAGCAATTCAGATAAGATTGTGAATGTGATTCTATAAATGCTGCAACTATGTGATGCTGTAGTAAGATATTATTACAGAAACTACAACTGATTGTCAAAATGTAACTTATCAACCCATGGTATGTTCTGTGCTTTCAAACTTGTTTTGTTGAGTTTGAGAAAGCAACCACTATGGTTATAACTGCAGAGATGCATTTGGCCTTTGTGTTTTTCCATAAATACCGGTACATACAAGAATACATTTAGAAATTGTATCACGAGCGCTATATTTGTCCAATTCTAGCCAACAGGTTGTGTCCATTTCCTGCTGATCATTATGTATTGGCACTTTCTCTAGCACTTGCCAGATTTTCTTATGTTTCATGTAATAAAATGGCCTTGAATATTAATTTGTACCCTGTCCAGAAGAGAAGAAAGTAGGATTCAGGCATCCGAAATGAAGTTTATAAGAACAATGCTTCAAAGGACAAGGAGAGACAAAGTAAGGAATGAAATAAACAGGACAGAGGCTGGCATAGATATCAGTGCTACAAAATATTTGCAGAAGCAACGATTAGGATGGTATGGGCATCTTCAAAGAATGGGAGATGAGAGGGCACCAAAAGCTTATTTCAACAAGATTATCCCAGGAAAAAGACCAGTAGGAAGACCAAAGAAGAAATGGTTGGACCAAATCAAGGATGATCTTGAAGACAAAGGGCTAGACTGGAGAAGGACCCATGAAGACCAACTATTCATGGACAGGAAAAGGTGGCGAGGGCTCGTTAACAGCACCTGGGCGACTGGAGCTGGAATTTGATGATGATGATGATGATGATTTTCACTTCAGAAATGTATGTTATCTCAACTATTCCTCTCCCGAGCTTCATCACAATCTCAGTGCAGTGCCCTGATCACTTCCCTTGTGAGGATCTTGGACTTGGGAGAAAGCATGGTTTGATTCCCCCTGTTGGCTATCATTAAGACGTTGTTAAGGGGTTTCCCATTTTGGGTGTACAAAAAAGTGGGATGCTACCTTTCACAAGGCTGCATTCGCTTCCTACTTAATCCTATCCTTAGTTACATGCCCACACATACACACGCATGCGTCATGAAAGTTCATGGAACTGGGGATGGTGATGTCCCAAGTTTCAAACTGCAGCAACAACCATAGAAATCAAAAGTTGACTAGCTCGATCCTGAGCTACCTCTACTTCCTCCTGATTTTCCACATTCCAGCTAAATACTGTTATCGTAATTTACTCATGTCTAGGGACAACTAATTAAAAATAAATGTCATACTTTTAAGTAAACTGGACTATGGACTAAAACCCCTTAATGAAGCAGGTAAGAAGACTAAGAACATCACTGCTTGAAACAATTTAAAAAATACCCTGGATGAAACTGCAAGTGGAATCAAGATTAACCTCTCGGGCAGGCATTTAAATGCCCTAGCATCTGCACTCCAAGCGGTATTTAAATTGGCTTGGAGAGTGAGTTTTGGAGAACCTCAAGTAATGTTGCATATCTCAAAAATTATACAAGCTAATAACACAATATTTTCAGGATGACTTACCAATGGTGTCTTGAACAACCCTGGCTGTAAATAGCGGATGGATTTGAAGCTCGTTCGTTTCATATTGCGGGTGTTGAGTGTATCCATTTCACTGTCACTGTGTGTTATGCACAATATACCTATGTATACACCTCATAAATAGTCCTTTTATTATGTATCGGTACATTACAGAGAGTTTTATCTACACTATGTCTACACAATAGTAAAAACGCATCTAAAACACTATCGAAATCCTTCTGTGGGGCCGGTTGCCCAGTGAAAGGAATTTTCCGCTCTGTGTTAGCTGCTTGCAACTCGTGCGACTCCCACGGAATGTCACCATCAGCTGATGGCACATTGACATGTCCTAATTCTTCCTCTTCAAGAGGCATAATCTACGTCACTTTCTACACTACCGGAAACACTAGCAAAACTACTTTCACTTTTGTCTTCCTCACCTATCAGAGCACTTTCTAGTTCAAACACTGATTATTTCAAACATGTCGCGAAGACTCTGCTATTTCTCACGGAATTGTTAGGGACTTCCCCTAACAATATTCCCGATCCACACGTATCATTTACAAGAGGTTAAAATTTTTACCACAGATGGCAGTCGAGAACATGTTGAGAGACAACGTGTCGTCTGTTTCTATTTTGCCCCAATAGATGGCACAATGATTCTCATGTATATGTTCCCCCTTTAAAAAAACGGGAAACCTATGAACTATTACTTGGTTAGCAAGGCCAAGGCTTCTAAAATACATTAGTATACGCAGTTCACATATGAGCCCAACAGATAGCGCACAAACGTAGTTCTCGCGAAGTGCTGAGTGCAGCATATACCTGTACGGCAATCCGCCTGTGCAGTAACTACTGCCCCATGTACACCTGTACGTAGAACCAGCCTGAGAGGTTAATGACTAGCAATAAGCATCATCTGCTATGTAGATGGTATTGTATTACTAACGTAAAGACTTTTAGTTCCTTCAAGATGACAAGGATTTTGGACTTGAAATCAACTTTCAGTGAACAAACACCACAATTGGACGGTGTTATGCATCAACCGGCTAAGCGACAATTTTCGAAAAACTGATTACTAACACCATCTATCGCCTAAGTGGTCGAACTAACTGCTCGAATACTGACAAAGCTCTGTTTGAATTTACACAGTTGTAAATGAAGAAAAACGTAAGCGCCATTCTCACGGGGTTGCAAGTTTTGCATCAACCGTCTATCCGCATTATTGCCATGGTGGGTGTGTGGTTATAGTGTCGGACTACCAACCCCAAGATTGCAGGTTCGCTCCTGGCCATGGCAAGTGAATTTTGAAAGGCGACAAAAATCACGATACTCATGTCATACGTTGTTGGCATGTTAAAGAACCCATTTGAATTCAGTAGGCCGTGTTCATAATGGCAAAATTAATCTCGGGATTTTCCGCCAACACAAAGTTCCTATTTCTCTACTAGAAAGCGGTATAGCGTCAAGGAGCTTAGATATCTAACCTCCTTGACATTCATAGCACTCCAAGGAGCATTAAATTCGACACGCAAGCTGCCCTCTGGGTGTCAATTAACAAAGCTTGCACCCGGCACCCGAGGCCATACGATAATATTATTATTCTCACTAAGATTGTTATGGCGTTCTGTAACATCCGGCTAAGCAACATCCCACGTCATTTTTTTTTTTGTCCCTGCGTATTAGCTGGCAAGCTAATTAGCAAGTAATCAGCCACATAAAACCAATTCCCTAGGTATAAGTCACACTATTGCAGACCACAGACAAGAAGTGACTTTCTCCCATCACATGTCACCATTCCAGTCATGTACAGTCTATACAAAAGTGAATATTTGGAGCCTGTGTCACTTTCCATCTATAAGAAAATATTTTATTCTAAATTCAATCTGAGGCGCAAAGCATGGAAAAAAGATACCTGTAATGTTTGCGATTCTCTGAATGCTCAACTGAAAGATCATGAGGATTCGCTTTATCTAAGTCAACATCTGGAGATCTATCATAAAATGGCAGAAATGGTGCGTTCAGAAATGAAGAATGATATGAAGCGTGCTGCTAAGGACAGAGATTCAGCGGTCGTTACATTTGACCTGCAGCGGACTTTACCTTTGCCAAGAATCTCCACTAATATTGTACTCTACCAACGCTTATTGTGGCTGTCCAACTGTGGAGTTCACGATGGGGGTTCAAATAAAGGCTACTGCTATGTCTGGTTAGAAGGGCAAGCTGGTCATGGAGCACAAGAAGTAGGGTCTTGTCTTCGACAACATCTCGTGGGAAATGTATACGAAGGAAAGAAACATTTAATATTGTGGTCTGATTCTGGGGGGGGAGGGGGCAGAACAGGAACGTTAAGCTTGTACTTATGATGAAGAGTATCCTGGCTTCACATCCAATATTAAAAACCATTCGAATGAAATTTCTAATACCTGGGCACAGTTTCTTGACCAACGATGATGACTTCGGAGATATAGAGTGCTCCTTAAAGAATCAGCAGCGATTGTACACCCCGGATGATTACATACAAGTAATGAAGAAAGAGTAATAAGGCGTTCTGATTTGTTGGAAAAGACAATTATGCTTGGAAAGGTGGAAGGGTCTCGGAGACGAGGGCAGCCAGCATTGAGATGGATCGACTCCATCAAATCCAACATGAATATGTCACTGAAGGATCTGAAGTATATGGCTGAAGACCGAATCATATGGAGACAGTCCATCCATACAGTCGCTGGGAGTCGACGCCGACTTGATGGCACCTGATCATCATCAATGAAGAATTGCTGTAAGAAAAATAAAATAATTGTAAAGAAGAAGATGATGAAGAAGAAGAAGAAGACCTTGTTGGATCTGTTAGTTTAGAAAAGAAGATAAGGATCAAGAAGAAGAACGTTGAGGGTAAGACTGTGAGTTGGCTCCAAACCAGGGAAATTGAGATCGAAAGGAGAAAACCATATATACTCTCATTATGGAAAATTCTTTCAACAACAAGGGTCAAGAAGTTATTTTGAAAAGAAGAAGCACTTCACGTCTGAGTGATCAAAATATATTCCTGGATGATAATCTGTAACTCCTGTGGTCTAATGGGAAGCCAATATCAGAACTCAAACTGCAAGACTTGAAGAGTATCATGCATCTCATTCCAAGTGACTGTAAAGGTTTCTATGAAAACCTGAATCCAAAAGGTGGAACACATGATGATATAGATGGATTTGATGAAAACCTTGATTTCACACTGCAAAGTGAAAACTATTGCTTGTGATTGCAATGTGTAAGAGATTGTCTTCCTGTAACTACGAGTAGATTGTATTGAATTTAAAATCTGAATGTTAACACTTTCCACTATTGATATAGTCATATTAATGTACTGTATGTTTCTGTGGAATTCTTATTTAATAAAATAGTAACACATAGACGACTGAAAATCAAATGTTGTGTTACCGGTTCTTGGTTATTAATAACAAAACTCACAAAGTAGCACTTAACTTGTTATTACATAACTACATAAACCCTGAGCTCTGTGCATCAACACGTTAACCGCCACAGATTGGTGCTTAGCCGCTTGATGTGTAACTGCGGTCCGTAAACTGCAAATACTGCTAAGTTAAATTTGAGAAAAACAAAGAAAATATTGCACCAAGTGAGTGTTAGTGTGAATAATCACATTACGCGTAATACAATACGTAACTGTGCCAAATATTGATTTATCTGGACTAAAATGCATCTTCTTAGATGGTATTAAGAATAAAAATCTTTGAACGCTTTTTGCTCAAAACTAAGAATTGGCGCATAGCCGCATGATGCATAACACTGTCCAATTATCAGTAAGTGGAGAATTGACAAGACTGTCATACCCTGGATTGATCGGAGGGATAACTCTTTAATATGCTTGCATATTAATCATGAAATATATTCAGTTTATTAAGATGAGGAAGCTAAAAGCAAATACTGTCTGTGTCACTGTGATGTTTCATCATCATCATCATCAAATTCCAGCTCCAGTCGCCCGGGTGCTGTTAACGAGCCCTCGCCACCTTTTCCTGTCCATGAATAGTTGGTCTTCATGGGTCCTTCTCCAGTCTAGCCCTTTGTCTTCAAGATCATCCTTGATTTGGTCCAACCATTTCTTCTTTGGTCTTCCTACTGGTCTTTTTCCTGGGATAATCTTGTTGAAATAAGCTTTTGGTGTCCTCTCATCTCCCATTCTTTGAAGATGCCCATACCATCCTAATCGTTGCTTCTGCAAATATTTTGTAGCACTGATATCTATGCCAGCCTCTGTCCTGTGATGTTTCTAATGTGCAATACCTGACATACATGCCCACCCAGCTTCCGAACCTGTAAGTAGGTTATTTACTGCTGACCAAAAGAAACCTAATAATAAAAACATTTTTTTTTAAAACTGATGATGGTTTTACTTTCCTTTTAAATGTTATGGCTTTTAGAGAAGCCAGGGTGCCGGAATTTCGCCCCGAAGGGGATCTTTAACGTGTCAGTAAATCAACTGACACGACTCCCTCGCATATGCGCACCCTCAAATGCCAACTGACTGCACTGGGATTCGATCCTGCAACCTTGGGAACAGCAGGCGAGAACGTTACCAAAAGAAACAAAACTTGCACGTCAGTGTGCTGCTGACAACTTACTCAGAACTGGCACACTGACGTGCCGCAACTTCGGGGTGTTACACCTAGCGATTGCACTCGATTCAACTGTTGGAAATTCCGTCTGGGACTTAACCTGGGAGAGGTGGCACTTACTTGAGCAACGTTAGAGGTGGCGCGGGGTCATTTCTGACCCCTCCCAATTATTTATCGGTATTAACGACAATTATTTCGTTAATGCTACTGATATGGCATGAAAACATTCACTGAACTAATGAGCAAGTATATTTGTCTAAAATGAAAATCGTGCACATATTATAAACGGGTAATTATACTATAATTGAAATGGTGCGAATCTGATAGGTATTCATCTAGTTTTATGAAATATCTGATAATTCTTACTTCAGTTTGCCTACTAACAATTTCAAAATGAATGATTAGACAAGTTTTAGATAATCTAGGATTCTAGTTTTTCACCAATGACATATTTTAGAGAAGTCTCTTGTTGTATTGTATTGGTGTTGTATTGTACTCCATTTTGAAACTCCATTTTTTTAATTTATTTTTTGCTGTAAGGGTACACATCTGCTGAGAAAGTGGCATATCATCGTCACTTTCTTCATTTTCTTCTTTGTCTGCACTCTGCTAAGTATCACTGCAAGATTCTGCTATTTCTAGTTCATATTTACTATCACTGTTTACACCTCCTAATATTTCTTCCTCTTCGACGTCTTGCAGAAGAGATAACACCCAGGTTTCTTGCTCTTCGTAGCTCAGATGATTCATAATGTTTTATTTTAACACCTAACTACAATCGATTCTATTTCGCGATCAGACAGCTACATTCTCATGGAGTACGCATAAGACTGGAACAGCCGTTCACTCTGCCAGCGGGACTGGTGGTGCGGGGTCTTTCGGAACACATTGCAACATGGCTCGACAAAAATACATTCGACTCGGCCCTCATCCCATCCACTAATAGGTTACTGCCCTCAGACAATAGATAATGAATGTGGGGAAAGGCATGTGGTAGGTTTAGTTTGTGTGTAGTAAAATGTGGAAACCCCAGCTTATCGAAACTGCGTGGGGTCAAAAAGTCCCCCGCGCCACCTCTCCTGGGTTAAAGACTTGAGCTCAATGTTCTGTCCGAGTACTGTCAATACCCTTCTGTCTACTTTAAACCTTCTTGGTTTTTGGAGTAAGTTTTCAGTTATTTTCTGTACGATGTCTCTTTAATAATACCTACAAGGGAAGTCTTTCTGTCATGATTCCTTTTGAATTTCGAATGTTGGTAACATTTTAACTGTGAAGAACTGCATGAGGCCAGTTAATTATTCAATGCCATATTTTCAACATTGAAGCTGGTAATGTATGAGTGGAGAAGCATGGTAGCTTGCTGCTAAGGTGGAGAGGGAATATGTAACTGTCCACATTACATTTAAATTGAGTAGAACCCGAGATATTGTAAACAAAATATGGACTGGTATGGTTTGTTAAGACATGCTGATTTCTGCTTATGTATTCTGCATGGGTCCCAACAGCTCCTCCATCTAGTGGGATATTGCACTTTATGTTAGTAAAATTTAATTTTGTGTGTTATTGCCAATTTCATTCTCATTCAGAATATTTGACTATCTATCATGTAGGAGGCTAGAATGGCAGAGCATTGTAAGTGACAATCAACACCATTGCCCGTCTAACCTAATGTACCAGTCAACATTTTGTTTACATTCAGTTTCTACTTCGCTCATGTGCAGCATGGACTGCTACGTATTCCCTCCCTACCTTATCTTACCAGCACACAATAGTACAACTCTAATTATAACTTACCAGCTTCAACATTGAAAAGATGACATTAACCCATTCGAGTCATAATTTAATGGTCACATTGTTGACTGTGAAAGCAGTTCACCCGACAGTGGTCTTAGATTACTGACAATACAAATATATCCATAAAATGCAAACCAATAACGATATTTTACTGAAATTTTGTGTGCATCAGTGAGTTACCTTATATGGTACTTTTTCTAACTAAGGTTTGTTTTAATTGCGCAATTACATTGTAAACAACTGATTATTATTACGGTCAGGGGCCATCTTGAAAGTATGGAGTGGCTGTCATTTTGTCTCAATCATACCAAGTTACATATAAGGTTCTACTGCATCACGAATTTTCGTTATCGCAATTCTAAAAATAGATAATTTATTTTTAAATTATGAAATATCAAGATGGCCACTGCGTGCTTACTTGGACTGTTTAATTAGCTTATTTGAAACCCCACTGAATGTGCTAAAAGAATATACAATGGGATTATTGTTCCATTATTTCAGGATTCTGGCAAGTTATACGGAAACAAGATAGGAGTACACAAATGTAAGTTAAGCAGTGCGTCACCGCGAGTAGAGCTCGTCATATGATTTCTGTGCTAATGTGATAACCCGCGACCTGAGCTCTTCAAATGACGTTAATGGGGTTAAATGTTAACTGGGCTCATGCAGTTTTTCACTGTTACAATGTACACTACCGTACCTCAGTAAACTGTATGCCAAATTTGAATGGAATCTGAGACTTCCCCTGTTAGTATGATTGTCTTTCACTGTATCAGCTGTAGCTTATTAGGAAGCTTTTAATAGAACTATCATATTATATTGATCGTGGGAATGAAAGACCTTGTAACCTACCATGTTGCTCCTTTCCATTCTCTTTATGTCTAAATTGAAGTTATAGAAGCCATTTTTCAGTGTTGTCTAGAAAGGAAGCTTTCCAGTCGATCAACACAAATTGTGCCTTATTACATTGAGTGGGAAAACAAGTATTTATATACCCTAACCTTAAAAAATATTACGTAAGATATTTATCAAGAAATAACTCACTTTTATATACAAAAATGGAGGGGGTTGTATTATTTTGTGATAAATATCTCGTGTAATATTTTTTTCAGGTTAGGGTATATAAATACGTGTTTTCCCGCCCAATATAATTCGGCACAATTTGTGTTGACCGACTGGAAAGCTTTCTTAATATAATTATGTCTAGTATACAACTCCTAGCCATGAGTGGATATACACTCTTGTCGAACTATGTATTTAACGATCAATGTCCTCTCACTTTGCCATAGAAAATTCAACTTTAAATACAATTTTTGGTGGGAATGTACAGTATATCCACATACATCTAGGCGCTGTGACCAGCTACAAGGAAGAGAATGGATGGGCACAGCACTGTGGCTTTCGAGGTTTTGCATTCCTACAGTTGAAATGGCGTTTCTTAAGGATGTTTCTCAGTATTAATTAGTGTTATTCTTCTTTGGAAGATATATTTACTGTTGTTATAAAGGAAATTGTTTTCTTTTGTTCTTGCATTTATTTTTATAACATTCAGTCATTTGGTAGGAGTGCTAGGACGAAGCATTAGTATTTCAAATTCACTCTTATAATCAGAGCTTGGAAGGGACAAATTCCATGTAACATTGTTCTTTGTTGAGAGGAATGGTTCTGAAATACATTCATTCTCTGTAAGATGAGCAATGTTCCAAACGTTTTTTTTAATATTTATTTATTTATTTATTTATTTATTTTAAACATGGATGAATTATGGAGTCTTTTCCATTTGTGTTTTGGAAAACTGTATGCTGGGTTAAATCAACACTGCGTGTATATTAAATACATTTTGCGGTTGTAATTTAAAGTTAATTGAATGGTTTTTTATGTTCTTTTCATCTTGTAAAAATTGTATTTTTCATTAGCTTTGTGCTATTCAAACTTCATATTAGTATCAGTGTATGTTATTTGAAAATGTAATTTACTGTGTATTACTTTGTTCTTACACTTGGTTTTTGCTGATCTTGTTAGCTCGCATATCTACTTTTCATCTGCCTACACAAAATCAGGGAATCCTTAATCATACTAACAACTTTGATACGGTACTGTATCCTGAAAGGGAAAGGAAAATCAGGAACAAAGTGAAGTTCTTTCCTTTCATTGAAGAAGGGAATCCTTAATGATACTAACAACTTTGATACGGTACCGTGTCCCGAAAGGGAAAGGAAAATTAGGAACAAAGTGAAGTTGCTTTCCTTGGAACTTTGAACCTTGTTATTCCCCTTGGATTTATTTATTTATTTATTTATTTATTTATTTATTTTACTTATCGTATGGCTTTTAGTGCCGGGAGTGTGTGAGGACATGTTCGGCTCGCCTGAGTCTGTAGCTGCTTCCAGCGGACACCTTTAGGGTGAGCTACAAGTTCCGTTCGATTTCAAGTAGTTCCAACTGTCGCTACCAGATATCAATGATACCTAGTGGTGAACATTGGAACTTGGAGTGTTCCGACGAAATCTAACCTAACAATTTAGCTTCACACAAGTTTAGTCTGTGGAAGGAAATCTATGACATGGGACCGCTGGCTTTACTTCCCCTCCGAAGGAAGGCATACTGAAGGATTTTTAACGCTCTTAAAAAATCCGACGATTTCGGCCGGGTTTGAACCCGCTATCTTGGGCACAGCAGTTCAGCATGCTATCAACTATGCCACCGAAGCCGCACATTCCTCTTGGATGAGACTATGGAATTAGTCCCTTCTTGGATGGAAGAACTTTGAACTGTGTCTAATTCCAATTTTTATAAAACTTTCCAAGCTCTGCTTATAATTTTGAGTAAATTCTTTATTGCCAGAAAGTGTTTTTTTTTTAATGCTACTTGTTCTTACCTGTCCCTTTCATTGTGATAAAAGTTTTTTTTAACGTAATATTCATAATTGCAATTGCCTTGGTACCAGACAACAGCAACATGTTCTTTAAATACACATATTATTGTCATTGCAACATAATTTCTCTATTTTCAATTTGGATCTCCTGTGTTCTTGTTGTTAGCAAAAAGGAGTAAAAACGTGGATGCGGCTTCATCAGCCAATGGGACTGAAGGAAGGAAGAAAGAATTTGAAGAGAATGATTCATGGGGATAGGACAGAGGTAATATATTGTGAATAATTCTTGATAACAAAGTTACATTATTACTAAACCTTGGAAGAATACATAATATTAATAATAATAATAATGTTATTGGTTTTATGTCCCTTTTAACTGCCGTGGCTTTTAGAGGCACCGGAGTGACAGAATTTTCCCCCAAAGGGTATCTTTAGTGTGCCAGCATATCTACAGACATGGCACCCTTGCATTTGTACGCCCTCAAATGCCAAATGACTGCACCAGGATAGGAGGAATACACATAAAATACTACTTAGGTATGAGTTCAAATATGCTACAAATCAGGCCAGTAAAAATGCTTTAAATGATGTCATCAAGCTGGAAAAGGAGGAAAAATGACTTCTCAGGACAAGTACCGCTACGCATATAGTTGGACGCATGCGAGTAGAACGGACACACTCTGTCTTGTCTTCCTTTAACTCTATGACTTATAAGAGGAATACACAATGTTTCAGACACCGATTTTTATAGATCTTTTGTTAGGTGAATATATACGGGGAAAAAAATTCAAAACAGTGCAACGAAATATTCACAGACTGAAAAATGAGGTGCATCGAATTAACAGCCAAACTTCCAAAACCTCCACACTTCTGTCAAGTCTCAACTCAAGTGTTAGTTGTTATTATGCAGAGAGAGAGGCTCGCCTGCTTGCTACGCGCTCACACTGAAGCTATTTCAGACCGGAAATAGTACACAAAATTCAAAAAAACGATATCTCCTGAAGTATAGATAGATGAAAAGTACATACAGTAAATGACATTTTTATTTGAGGTGAATAAGAAATGTTATTTGATGAGGATTAACTGATTACTAGGCACACACATACAAAAGAAAAGTGATGTGTTCCAAAGACTAAGGTCTTATGTATTTTGATGCGCTGAATCCGAATTCAGGGCCAGAAATGCTCCATGACCAAGAAGTCCCAAGCCTAAATGAATGAACAATAAAAACTCTTACGGTATTTTTTATCCTATTTCTCAAACTACCTTGCTTATTTAGGGCAGGAGTATCCAGCCTGCCGACCTGAGCTGTTTTATGTGGTCCATGATCAAAGTTCCGAATTTGGGTACGGTAGTTCTAATATGTGATCACATTCAGTTGTCTAATGGTAATCACACAATCAGTAATAACTAAATTCCATTCCAAGTACATTCAAATGAACAGTATTCAAGATGATGACCTAGGAGCAGTGCCGGATTAAGACTCACAGTGGCCCTAGGCAATTGTGAATTTGAGGCCCCTTTTTTCCTTTTTTTCAACCCCCCCTCCCCCCTCATAAAAAAGTCAATCATAACTTTGAAAGAGATTTTATTTACAAATTTATAATGAATACAGTTTAGAACATATGTACATTTTCAGAAAAACTTTTTTCTACATTTTGTTTCGCAGAAAGTTTCAATGACATCATCGAAGTTGATTTTCCTTAAAATATCTGATTCTATGCAGAGAAGACTTAAAATGTCCAGTCGTTCTTGTCGCACAGTAGATCTTTGAGGTGCTTTAATTGGTTTCAACTATGAAAAAGAACGTTCCGCAGTACAGTTCGTTGTCATTAAAGTTAAAACAAGATGTTCGGGAAAGAACATATAGCCTAGTTTCTCCTAAATGTATGGGTATAGTTATAACTGTCTTTATCACCTCCTAATTTCTTCCAATTCGAAGTGCAAATTGGCACACTGGATTTGAGGAGTGGCGTTCAAACCATAGTTTATAATTTACCCCAGCATTTTGCAATTTCATCAGCAAACACTCCAAACAGCGAAGGTATTCAGTATATTAACACCGACTATTTACAATAATTTAAACTTCGTTGCTCTAAACGTATCACTGGGAGAAACATATTCAATATACCTATTACACAGCTAATTTGTAATCGCGCATGGCTAACGAGAAAAAAAGGCCATGGCGCATAAACCAAACACTTCTGTGACGTAGGCAATGCACTGCTTGATGGTGCTTGTACGTTTAAGGCGAGAGCATTTCATAAGCAACAAAAATGCAATATTTTTTATCAATCTTCATAAAATGGACGCAGTTTAGATGTTCCGTGTGTTTTCAAACACGATAAATTATACTGTATAGGTTTGCAAAACTACGCCTGTTGAAGTTACTTACTTACAGTCGGCGCTACAGTCCCTGAAGAACCTTGGCCTCCTTTATCACCTGCCTCCATTCATCTCTATCTTCCGCCTTCCTTCTCCAGTTCCTGATTCCCAGACTCCTAAGGTCGTCTTCCACATCATCTATCCACCGTCTCCTGGGTCTTCCTCTTCTCCTCCTTCCATCCGGTCTTTGCGTGAACACCTTTTTGACACTCCGTGATTCTGGCATTCTCTGAACGTGTCCTGCCCATCTTATCCTCCCCTGCTTAATTTTGACCACAATATCTGCCTGTCCGAAGAGTTCCTGTAGTTCCACATTTGTCCTTATTCTCCAACCTTCCTCCTCTCTCACTGCCCCGTATATTTTCCTCAAGATCTTCCTTTCCCATCTTCGCAGCCATTCTTCTTCTCTTCTATTGAGAACCCAACCTTCCGATCCATACATAACCACAGGTCTTAGTATTGTAATGTAAATTTTTATTTTAGTATTCCTACTAACATTTCTCGATTTAAACATACTGTACAGTCCCCCAGGGGTCTGCACCCCCTGGAAACCATCCTCCATCATCTATTTAAACCACCCCTAACTGGCAAATCTCTTAAGTCCAGAACAACATCTTTCATACAGCAAGGGCGGTCGACCAGCTCGGAAGGCTTGCCAAATACTTGCATCACACACATAACACCTATACTATAACTAACTGGGGCAGCTATGCCATTGGAATACCGACGAAGCAGCACCAAAGCCTATAAGAGGTAGGCCTTAAGGAGGACAGTTCTTCTCTCGAGTACCAGTCATACAGTGTGTCAGCCGGAGGCCCTAGCTGTTATCATCAGGTGAGTCAGCAGTGTTCAGAGATCCTATACTTTGTAACCTACCCCACAAACTTGTACACACAAACTTGTAACACTTATTACATTCCCCTAAAAGGGACATACCATTTCATACATCACTGATCAATAAACACTTGGTCAGTACACTACACTTGTCTTGCTAATTACATGCCTCTTTACGTCCTAACTCCTTTCCTGACTCCCGTCACGATTAGCCGTGACATACAGCGCAAGCTTCATCGTACTTCCTGCAGCGGCCCAACTGCCAGAGCATCGAGCCGCAACATCGCTGACGTACGCACGTCAGTTATATAACTCTCTCCAACCAGCTGAGAGGCTAGTACGTTAACCTGTACACAAAGTTTCATCCCCTGAAATACACAAACGTCTTTATAGGAGCACCCCCTAGCATCCTAACACTAAACAACACTCTACACTGGTCAGCTTACCCAGCTACGGGAAGCTGCCCCCCCTCTAGGAATCACTCTCCAAATCAACACAATAACACATCCGTTTTAGATCTAACTACCCCCAACTAAGGGATCTAAAACAGATTGGTGGAGGCGCCTCTACTACGCACAGTAAGGGTGGGTCTCACACAACGAGCCCTCGTAGTAGAAACGACCCCTACCGTACCGCACACAGCCAAGCGAGACTGGGATTTTTTTTTTTTCTCAGACAGAAAGCATCGTTTTTGCTTTCCACTAGTTTTGCTTTCCCAAAAACAACCCCCAGCCAAAATCACTTTTATTTTGTCAACACATACATAAACATGAATGCGCCCGCACGAAAGGCCATGCTGAGGAACATTCATTTTGAGCTGGCAGATGAAAAACTCAAGAAGCACACAAACGACATCTCTGTAGATGCATTAACGCAGCAATTTGCGAAAACGTCCCTCTCAGCACGTACCGCAACACAAGGGCGGGAGTCTACCGTGGCCACAGGCCAGAAATCGGGTAGACCACCCTCCAACACATTGCGGGGGCACACACACACACACCACCAATTCCCGGAACCGACCCGGAAGCCTAACAAGACAGAGAACTGGCGAAGCCGGGGATATGTCCCCCCAACACCAGTACAGGGAGGAACGGGACTACCCACCCCAAAGTTACCGAAAAGGACAGTAGAACAAACAACCAGGGGGGACCAAGGAAGACACAGAAGGGAAGAGCGGGCGAGGGCCTACAGACGGACACACTACCGGGATTATAGAGACCCAACTGGGCCGACAGCAGGAGCACATGTTCCGATAAGGGATGAAACCCACGATCGGCGGCGAAACGACCGAGGAGCCGGGCGAGAGCGACACTTACACGACATTTGGATATCCACGGAACGATATGATGAAAGGGCACACATGTTCACCAGGCACACGGGCCTAACTAGGCACGCAATGGCTAATCCGATGCCAGGACCCCGAGGGCAAGTGCAGACGTGGACACACACGGAGATTCACACGCGGCATACATACATAACCACACACAGTTGGTAGAACACTATCCCATCCACACGAAAACACGTTCAAAATTTAGGATGATTACCGAGAAACCCAGGCTAATAAGGCCATTTTTGAGTTCGTGGCAGGACCGCCAGCCCAGCCGAGAGAGGACATAAGCGTGGATACGCTAACGCAGCAATTTGCGAGGATGTCCCTCTCGCCACGTACTGGCACACATGGGAAGGAGTTCACCGTGGCCACAGTCCAGAAGACGGCCAGGTTAGACTCCAACACACTGCGGGACCCAAGTTACACCATTACACATCCCTTAGCTCCGGTTCGGAAGGCAACTTTGCCAAACCGGGGAACAGAACCTACGCCAATCCCCTCGGAACGGACGAACGAGAGGGAGTTGACGCCAGGACTATCAGTCACACATGACACAACAGGGAGTAAACGGGAGGTAACCACGTCATGGGCTGAGGACGTAGAGCCCGCCCTACAGCACATTAAGCCTACACACACCTACACAAATAGGCAAACACAATGGCAGGAGTCTACCGTGGCCATAGGCCAGAAAGCGGTCAGACTACACGCCACTACGTTGTTAGGGCAAAAACAGGCAATTAAGCGGCCTTTACCGCTAGTTCAAAGGGCAAGTTTGCCAGAACGGAAGCGGGCACCGGCATTCGTACCCCAGGTGCGAATGCATAAGAGGGTGTTACATTCAGGTCCGCAGGATGCACAACACACACCCGCACACTCTGACCAGGCGCTAACACACAATACACGGGGTATAAGAAAGGTCCTATTACCTACCCCATCAGACCGGTCAGGCAAAAATACACACACCCCCGTAAACTCTACTAGGGTAGCGCAGAGCGCAAGTAGTCCCTCGAACACAGGCACACTCAGACCAACAGCCAGACATTACGGTGAAAGTAGGCCCAGACTTACTTTGCTAGAAATTCCGCCGGAAAATAGTAAAGGAGCGCCTCAATGGGTTTCAGGGGCCTATGCCCTAGTAACAGGGCGAAAGTATTCACCTTTCAGACCCAGAACGCTCGGACGGGAATAACGACTTCCACCAGGGACACAAAAATAAACTAATATCACTTGCACCAATATTATAGATACACGTAAGCTCATTTACACGTGAGAAATACGACAATAGACGCACAGAGGCTCACAAACATAAACTGCACATTTTTTTCATGTATATGCAGTGCAACATGGCTAAATCAGAAGTACATAATTCTAAATCCTTCTTGTTTTTTTTTTTTGGCCCCTAGCATTTTTTTTTTCTTATGCCATCAATGGTTATTGATCATAGTTGGTCCACATTATAACTTGGATAACGTAAAGTTTTTAATATGCAAAACCAAGCGGAAGCCAATCAGGCGAGCCACGCGGCTTAAGGCCGGAAAGAGCTATTCTGAACACAGCTTAAGCATCAAATCACAGCATAGAGCTTAGGCGGGTCTTTCTAAGTAGAAATGACTAAATGTTCTATGTTCCGGTCCCACAGTTTGATAGATTCTCTTGTGACGGGCGAGAGCCCTAATCGTGGCAAGAATTAAGAATCGCAAACTATTTTTCAAAAATTTGGTGAGGTGTGCTTTAACCAACTGAAGAGCCCAATTGCACACCGGGGCGAAACACTGTCATTTTGTTGAGTTATGCCGGAACATTTAGCACAATTTGTGTTTAAATATATAATGGCTCAACGGACAATACATATTTTTCTTTTGAAAATTATATATTCAATGCCAAGGTAAGGTTATAATTGCTTTGGAGTGGAGTTTCGACTCCCATAGTGCACTGGCTTTGCTCGTGACTTGGATACACATGTATCAAATACGTCTTGCAATGGCCTTCCCAGTGTGTACTAGACAGTGTCGGTAGATTCCCCTGAGACGTAACTAGATTACTGTAGTACTAACGTCACCAAATAGGTGAATAGTACACTCAGGTCCTACTTCTCATTTTTAAACATTTTTGATATTGTTTACGACACAATTTTTACAAACTACCGCCGCCTGGCAACCCGCTTTAATAAGCATAAAGCAGTGTGCAGGCGAGATATAATATATTTTCTATACTTTTTTCAAAGTGCTCTCTTAATTCGGAGCGGGGCATAACTCATTTTTTTTCTGCCTCATTCATTAATCCCGAGAAAGGAAAGTTAGCCAAGGTGAACTGTATGCATTTAATCCATAGGCATACGTGACACATTACACTGCCTATGACATGACTTTTTCTCACCTCCATAACAACACGCAAGCTAAAAAAACACACCATAGGGTGAAAATCCCAGACTTTGGGAAAGCCTACATATTTTTGGACGGCACACAGCCAATTCACATTGCCACATAACAAGTTAATACGCTAACAGAACTGTCCCGGAGACACAGCCTAAAATGGCACCAGAAACAATTACTCTGGTTAAAGACGGTCGCAAACCCGCAACCTTCTGAATACCAGAGGGTAAGGTCGGGTAGCTATCCAGTTGCAGGATAGGAAAGTAAGGGACAGTTCCAATAATAGATATTCATAAGCGGAAAACAACAAAATCACCTCCGGCACCTAGTCACCAAACACGCGACTAGCGGCCCGGAGACACGCGTGCATAACGACATTTAGTACCATTAATAGGGATATACTCGACCCACGCTTACCGTTAACACGAAACTTGGGAACACAAATGTACTTAGCGGAAGGTTCTTTTATATTACGGAAAGCTCTACTCGCAATTACAGAGATAGCACTCAAGTTTACACATACACGTGCCGGAAACATGAGCATTGCCAAACAAGTAACAAGTGAGTGCGCACGCCATTGTAATTCAACACTATCGCAGTCAGCGATAAGACCCTCGTGACTGGGCGACCTTCACACATACAGACAGACTAAGTCCACTCCAAGTTAAACAGGAACAAACGCCATCATTCACGTCAGATCCAGAACCTTATAACTCCCCAAATTACACTACGAGGAGAATTCAAAAACACACAAACTCTTCACAGGAATGCGTATTCTCATCTGCGCATTTCAAATACACGATACATGTGCCATGGTATATACGGCACAGATATCGTCATACCAGGCCCTTACAGCAAGCCGGGTCCGAACTCATAACCACACACCACACTCGTACCAAAAACTAACTAACCAACGGTATTTTTGGTACGAAAAACACAATCAAAATACATACAAAGGGCGCTCAAAGCCAACAGACAACGCAGACATAGAACACAGAGAATTACATAATTACGGGTCCGAATCCCAGTAAAAATCGGACACCGTGGAAAACAACTATCCAGGCTTCCAATCACACCGAAATTGGCCCATACAAGTACATAAACAGGTAATACCGCATTTCCTCCGGCCAAACACCATGCATAAATTTCAATTACACCTGACATAGAAAATAGATTTCCCAGACACAGGTATAGAAATTTCATAAGGCAAAAAGTCTTATGGAATAGTGTCCACACAACAGTACTAGCAAAAATAGGACGAATTGACACATTGGTCCGCCCGGAATCCCGAACAGTGACAACACTCACATACTGGCGAAAAGTCACGTACACAAACAAATGAAAGCACAACATGACGAAAATACTGACTTGCAGATTTCGCCGCATTGCCACACTGCCGACGACAGACACTATTGTTATATCAGAAGTGACCATGAAATCACGGACACAAACCAATCATAATACCATACATTTTTCAGCACTATTACAACAGTTGTGACATTTAGCAACGTACAGACATAATAAGCTGGACTTACCTTAGGGCCACAGGGACATATCTACAAAGATGTTGACAAGTTGCACGCGCCATTTGACACTCCGATAGGACTTAGCCGATAACAGGCCTCCCGCCCGCATGGTGTAGCGGAACATAGTCCCATACATACGCGCTCACTAATCAGGGGCAAATACAGACAGGGGCTCTGAGGGAACAAGACCTCCCCGTAATAACTTCTTTTCTCGATTTTATTTCTAAAAATCATTACAGGCGATTAGGACATGGCCAGTCGCATTACGACCACTGGCTGCATTAACACTACAAATGGGAGACCAGATTAGGTCGTGACGTCACAGCGTCACCACGTTTTACTATCCCAAGAAGCGGATAGAAAGCAGGCATGGACCAAAGGAGGTTGACAGGAGCATAGGTGGACAATCCCAGCGGGATTACTAATATACCACCCACAGGCTACCATTCTACTACCATACTCCCCTCCCATAACCTTTCCACTTCCAACATCAGCCAACACAGACATATAAACACATAAAAACACATAAAACTACATGACAAAATATACACCGGGGTTGATAGACTTCATGCGTTTAAAGAGAGGGCTTACTACGCCCTGGATCTCAATGCTAACACCTGAATATTAGGGGTGTGTCGGAAAACTAAAATTAAGCGTAATGCGCATCTCCAAGTAAGAGATGAGGCCAAAATCATATACTAACCTTTTTTTTTTTTAAATTAAATAATCCCGCATGAAAGGGACATAGTATTATTACGCCTCACCCTATGCCTATCCTTAGATGAGTGCGGGTACGCCTCATATCCGGACACATGCATGGAACATCCCACCCACACACCTGGGTTATCATTAGTATTACTCCTGCATGGAATTTTTATATTTTTGCAATCCCGGGAAATACCTGCCCCCGTCCACTCATTGTAGAAGCATCCCAGCAGCATCACCGGCTTTAGGCCACCATTTACATGAAGCCCAAAGGTGCGCAACCCTCTCCTACCTTGCTTCAAGCCTATTCAACGAATAATACCCCCGTATCCTAATAACAGGGAACCTAACGCTATAAACCCTACTAACGCCTCCATGAGAGTTAACAGAGCATTACAGCTGGAAATCCGACATAGCACAGTAGACCTAAAGTAGTCTATGCACTTAGAAGTTCTACAACCCCAAAACACTTGAAAAATTTTACATTTTATAAACAATAAATTATTTACACAGTACACTTATATTTTTTTTACATAAAAAGGAATCTGATAACACTCTGATTGGTGATAACGGCACAAGCAGAAGGCCAAAGGCACCACACTGGAGCAGAGCTGGGGAAGGTGATGATGACCCTTACCCCAGTTGGCTCAACAGCTCAATGACCCTAGTTAACTTAACGACTAGACCAAAAAGACGAACCACGTAAGGTCGAGGCATTCACGGTCCGGCACAGGCAAACTTCGGAATCCTAGGTGTGCCTAGCCTGCCCCTAGGACGAAGAGATGTTACACCCACTATGTGCCACGGTCGTCGAAGCCAAGACCTGCAGGGGAGACTTTCTGAGGATGGTGGGAGAAATAGCTAGCTCCACGCCGGACTCAGGAGTTGACCCTAGGGACGACCAAACTAGGACTAGACTTTTAGTTAAATATAAGTAAGTAGGGCTTCTACAGCGAGAAGCGAGACTCCTATGCGCGGGAGTGAAGTATTATTGCGGTGCACTATGGGAGTCGAAAACACTGTCATTTTGTTGAGTTATGCCGGAACATTTAGCACAATTTGTGTTTAAATATATAATGGCTCAACGGACAATACATATATTTCTTTTGAAAATTATATATTCAATGCCAAGGTAAGGTTATAATTGCTTTGGAGTGGAGTTTTCGACTCCCATAGTGCACTGGCTTTGCTCGTGACGTGGATACACATGTATCAAATACGTCTTGCAATGGCCTTCCCAGTGTGTACTAGACAGTGTCTTGGTGAGGTGTGCTTTAACCAACTGAAGAGCCCAATTGCACACCGGGGCGAAACACTGTCATTTTGTTGAGTTATGCCGGAACATTTAGCACAATTTGTGTTTAAATATATAATGGCTCAACGGACAATACATATTTTTCTTTTGAAAATTATATACTGTAATTCTAAGTTTCACTTTTTTTTTGGTACCTAATTTATTTGGCTTTTTTTTTTACACACACAAAAAAATCCATTTTTTGGTGGGATTTTTTATATTTTTGGGGGGCCCTTTTGAGCCGGGGGCCCCAGGCAATTGCCTATTGTGCCTTATGGTTAATCCAGCACTGCCTAGGAGGCTTTCAACTTTTAGATTGTGTAGGCCTATGCTTACTACAAGCCATTAAGCTGAAATTCTCCTTGGTCATCAGTGTGGTTCCAATTCTTGAAATCTTCAAAATATTTGTTCTTATTAACTAGAAATTTGTTGCATTTTGTGAGTAGATTTCTGTTTTTATAAAATAGAGAATCACATTGTAAACTAGGACTCAAATGACCAATAGTTAGAAATTCATTTGGAATGGCCACAAGATGAATTAAAAATTGTGGCATATTTTCACAGGACATTTATGAATGAAAAATTGATTGTAGTTACTAAGAAACATATGTACAGTTGCACAAATTAAATATGCATGCATATTCTGAAAATATACAAAAAAAATGAAGTAAAGGGAAGAATGTTAAATTAATTGATTAATTAGAAAACACAATAGTGGGAAAAAAAAACCTCAATGTCACCCTGGAATCTTTCTGTAGTTTAAATGTGACTATGGTTTAGGGGCAAATGACTTTGAATGTTCCGCTCCTCTAAATATCCATCCACCAGTAAGAAATGGTCCCTGGTCTAGGGCACAGCTTATTTCCCCGTCCCGCAGCGTAGCTGTGCTCGTTAAATTGCACTGCAGCAAGGCTGGAGATTGCAGGTTCGAATCCGAGCACTGACAACAGCTATCCAGAGTGTGATTTTCCCCTGGGTTTTTCCACACTCCCTCCAAGTTCTGGGCCACCCACCTCATCCCTGTCCCTAATACAGTTACACACACTTCTACAGTCATCACATAAATACAGGTCAAATCACAACCAGTATGTCCGAAGCCTCTAAGATAAATTAACAACAACAATTACAATTTTTTCCCCTAAGCTGTTCAATTTACCTTCTGGATATTTTACAAGGGTATTATATCACACATTTTTCAGCTCTTGTTCATTTATTTCGTGACATATTTACAGTTTTCATGATTTTATGCATATAGTACAAACAAATCGGCCTGAATGATTGCAATATTGGCGTATATAGGTCTTTATTTTTTTTAAATATTTTAAATATTTTTTTAAGTTTGTGGCTTGCATTAGGTCATCACAACTAATTTCTCTGTTACTGTTGTTTTAATAAATCTCTGTGTTAATTTTTCAGATGGCAGCACAGAGTTTAACATGACGGAACTAAACCTGACACATTAATAAGGCAAGTTGAAATATGAAGCGATCTCGTGTAGACTATCTCTCAGAAAATTTTAACTTGCTTCTTATTGCTCTGCTTTAAAAAAAATTAATAGTTTGAGACACATTGGGTCCACTATTGCTTGTGTTACCCAGGCTGATTTATGATTTGCTATTTTAGGAGAAGTTTCTTGCTATTTCCCTGGGCAAATGGAATGACGACACCTAACTTAAGGCCACAGCCACCTCCTATTCAGTTCCTAGTTTATTCTATGTCACTTGAAAAGCAAGGTGAAAACTCATAGAAAGGGCATCTGGTATGCAACTAGCAGCGAATGATCATAGGCCTCGAGTTGCAGTGGGGAAACTATGGTATACTCTTGTAGGATGGCTTAGGTGTTCTAATAAGGCAGAGTGCACCCTGCACCAGCCCACAGACTAGATTTTAAATTCTCGGCAGAACTGGGATTTCAAACCAGGATGCTACAAATGAGAAGAATATGATGTTTTTAAGGAAGAGAGAGATTTAACCTTTTGATGGTCACAGCTCTATACATTGCGTGTAGCAGTAAGTGCCCTGTGGTTACGGTGCAATATATTGTGTGTCTTAATTTAAAGTGATATCTTAGTTTCTACATGTCTTTGGACAATTGAAAAACGGATAGCTCCTGACATCTGTTGGATACTTCCTGAAGCCATTAGATTGTTGTTATCACCGCAGGGAGCACTGGAAGGTCACGGCACAATATATTGTGTCTAGCGGTAAGTGCCGCTGTGGTTACAGCACAATACCATATTTCCTCTGCTATAGGACCCCTCTTTTTTCTAAATTTCTAGTTCTGAAATTGAGGGGGAGGGGGTTACTATAAACGTGAACTTCGCAAAAATCCATTATTTTTGGAAAGAGAGAGAGAGTAAAAATAAGCTATTTTATTTTGATGCTACATAGTACGATATATTTAATGAAAATAAACGAAGTTTACGTTTTTGATCAGCCCATTATGAGACTGCCATAACCTCACTTATCCACCACTATTCCCGGCTATCCCCCAATGACTTTCAGTACTATCCCTTGCTAAGCAAAAAATTTAGAATTAATGAAATAGAATGGACAAAGTATCAGACATGGAAATGCAAACTTTATTTTTATTTGAACATAGGGAGGGAGAATGCATCAATTAGGGAATAAGTGGTGATGCTGAACGATCACATCTCACTAATATTTGTAAACACAACTGAGTACGCCTTATTCACGTGTTTCACATTAATATACCAATAACGTGTTACACAAACGCCGACGGTTCTTGCAACGAATGAAATGTGTTTAAAATAAAACTGAGAAGATAATAATAATGTTATTGGTTTTACATCCCTTTTGACTACTGTGGCTTTTAGAGACGCCGGGGTGCCGGAATTTTGCCCCGAAGGGGATCTTGAACGTACCAGTAATTCTACTGACATGGCTCCCTCGCATTTGCGCACCCTCAAATGCCAGCTGACTGCGCCAGGATAGAACTGAGAATAAGGCTGCCGTGAACACCACTCCGAAGGGCAATACATCTTTGTATACAAAACAAAAGAAAGCAGGAAAGATATGAAACCATAACTTTCATTGACAGATTTTATACTTGGCGCTTCTACTCGGCCAATAGTGTGGCACCTTCTATTGTATATTGGGTGAAGCCTATTGGCTACACAATTCGATATCCTGCCCAATCGTGCACACAGTATATGTATGCAAAATGGCGGTCATATCATCTGAATAAGTAAATAATGTAACAAGAAAAATATTTTTGTCATAAATTTCAGTTGTAATTTAATTTTTTTAAAGAATTCGTCTATTAACAGGAATGTTGTATTTTGACTCTCAATAATTAAGGAGGGGTACTATAAGCGATTTCCAAGAATTTTGTATTTTGGCTTTCGAAAATTAAGGGGGGGGGGGGGGTACTATAGGCGAGGGGGTCATATAGCCGAGTAAATACGGTATATTGTGTGTCAGAATTTAAAGTAACATATCTTTGTTTCTATATGTCTGTGGACAACGAATGAAGATAGTTCCTGACATCTGTTGGCTATTTTGTGAAGTCAGTAGATTGCTGTTATCACCATGGGGAGTGATAGAAATAAAATGTTTCCAACCGGATGTCTTCAGCTTTAGCGAGTCAATCGCTGATAGTTCAACATGGTTGCGCCTGCTCGAGCTGAACCTTATTGGGAATGATTTTTCCCAATTTTTGTGCTTGATCTAGTTGTTTGATGCTTTAACATACTGTGTTAAATTCATTTGGTACTTCCAAATATAATGTCTATTGAAGGTGGTTTTGCGATCATGTGCGAAAACCTAAATTTTCGCCTGCACAGTGGGATAAGAAACCTGACTCTCAAAGAGTTAATGAAAGAAAATATTACTTCAAAATGAGATGATATGACTATAAATTAAATCAAATATGTTAAGTTGCAGTGCAAAAGATAAGTTAAACAGAACGTCTGGACCAAATGGTGGACTGACATATATTTCTGCATTAGTATTTAAATACTAAAAGATTGCTGTGGTGTATTAGGCAGCTTCGGTGGCGTAGTTAGTAGCATGCTGATCTTATATGCCCAAGATCGCAGGTTCAAACCCTGCCGAAGTCGTCGGATTTTTTTAAGAATGTTAAAAATCCCTCAGTATGCCTTTCTTCGGAGGGGAAGTAAAGCCGGCAGTCCCATGTCATAGATTTATGGCATGTTAAAGAACCTTCTACTAATTACACCTGTGTGAAGCTAAATTATATATAGGTTAAACATTTGACTAACGTTCTTAGGTTCCTACGTTGGTTGTCAGGAGCCGACTGCGGTGGCATCTGGTAACTAAGTTCTGAACTAGTTGGTCGTTGACGGTGGCGTTTGGTGGCAAAAGTAGAAACTACTTGAAAAAATTCAATGTCTGCAGTCCCTACTTGAATTAAAACAGATACACACACTAATACAGCCATCACAATTAACACCGGTTATCAGACCGATTCTACACACACTCAAAGTACATGGGGCTACATGACCGCATTGTCGCAGCCCCTAAATGAGGAACCAACCAACCAATTGCTGTGGTGGCTTAATGGCTTGTAATCTGTTCCTAACACACTTAAATTGGAATACAGTGAAACCCCATTAGTCCGAACTTTGCTTAGTCTGGACAGCTGTTTAATATTCATTCATTAAATGTGATTACAGTATAAAGCTTGGTTAGGAGCGCAATGTTGTAAACTACGCAGTTCGTGCTGCAGCTAGTGGCAGGTGGCTGGTTGTTGACTTGGTTGGTGGTTGGTTCTTAAGTTTAGGGGCTGCGACAACGCGGTCATGTAGCCCCGTGTGCTTTGGGTGTGTGTAGAATATGTCTGATAACCGGTGTTAATTGTGATGACTGTATTAGTGTGTGTTATCTGTTTTTTAATTTAAGTACTGCAACTTAGAATTTTTCAAATAGTTCCTACTTTTGACGCCAAGCGCCACCGTCAACGACTACTAGGCCAAGTTCAGAACTTAGCTACTAGACGCCACCGCAGTCGGCTCTTGGCAACGAACGTAGAAACCTAAGAGCGTTGTTTACATTCTCAACATATCCAATTTAGCTTCACACAGGTGCAATTAGTGGAAGGTTCTTTAACATGCCATAAATCTATGACATGGGACCACCGGCTTTACTTCCCCTCCGAAGGAAGGCATACTGAGGGATTTTTAACGCTCTTAAAAAATCCGACTGCTTCGGCCGGGTTTGAATCCGCTATCTTGGGCATAGAAGCTCAGCATGCTACCGACTACGCCACCGAAGCCGCTTGTTATTGACTTGTTTGGTGTGATTCATCAGCATTCTCTTTCACTTTCCAAGGCCACTCAATTGTTCAGCGTGCATACGTGACAACCTTCATTCGCACTACCTCCCACCGGTCATTCAGCCGTATTCTGTAGGGCTTAATCCTGTATAAAATTCAGAGACATTTGCCATATTAGTAAAGTATTTGTGATATCGGTATTGTTAGATGTCTCAAACAACCTTGAAGCTCGAAGATCGTATGAGTACAATAAAGAACTTGGAAATAGAGGATATTGAATCACAAAGGACTACATTAAAGAACGTACTCACTGATACTCAAGAGAGTGATATAGGTCATTCGAACAGCTCAAAAAAGCAGCCATGGATGACAGAAGAAGTTCTACAACTCTTGGACCAAAGTCGGAAAGTGAAACATGTTAATAAAGTCCAATACCAAGAACTAAACAGGACTGTGAGGAGGAAAGGCAGGGAAGCAAAAAAAAAAACTATGGCTCGTGGAGAGATGCAGGGAAATAGAACATCTCCAAGAGAAACATGACTTGTTTGATCTCCACAAGAAGATCAAAGAACTTGCAGGGAAATATCACAGGCCATGCAGAGCTATACTGAGTGATGACAATAACACCATTTTGGTAGGAGTCGAAGACAAGTTGAAGTGTTGGAAAGAATATGTTGAAAACCTATTTAGTGATGTAAGGCCAGATAAACCACCTTGTATTGGTGAATGCAGCGAAGCAAGTCCCAAGTATAGCCTAAGCCAAGAGGAAGTACTGTATGCAATCAAACTCCAGAAGAATGGAAAAGATTCATGCAGAAACTCTCAAACTTATTGCTGAAGGCCATGGCAGAGGACGACAGCTGCTAACTGCTTTATTCAACGCAATATATAAATCTGGTAGAATTCCATCTGACTGGCTAAGATCTTCTTTTGTTGCCATACCTAAAAAGGCAAGTGCATCATATTGTGATTATTATCGTATGATCAGTCTTATGTCCCATTGTGCTAAAGGTATTTCTGCGTATCATCCACAATCAAATCTACCTTAAAATGCGAACACTATGTTGGTAATACTCAGTTTGGCTTTAGGAATGGACTGGGTCCTCGCGAGGCTCTTTTCTCCTTGAATGTTTTGACCCAGAAATGCCTAGATATGAATGTAGATGTGCACGCTTGCTCCATCGGCTACCGAAAAGCTTTCGATTGTGTATCTCATGTAAATCTTTTTGAGATTTTAAAATCTACTGGTGTAGATGTTGGTGATCTTCGTATAATTTCCCATCTGTACTGGAATCAAACGGCAGAGGTCAAAATAGAAGGAACTACTACTGAGGACATAGCTATACGAAGAGGTGTCCGCCAGGGATGTGTCCTGTACCACTCCTTTTTAACATCTACTCTGAAACTGTGTTCAGAGAGGCTATTGAAGATGTTAATCTAGGCATCAAAATCAATGGCTATGTCATTAATAACATCCGATTTGCTGATGACACGATTGTGCTAGCCAGTAACCCTAGTGATCTTCAAATTATTATGAACACTATCGTGAGGACTAGTGAAACCTACGGTTTATCCTTGAATATTAACAAGACCAAGCTGATTGTATTCTCGAAAACACCAAAACAGGTCTCCCTTCACATCAACAACACCATCGTCCAACAAGTATCTTCCATCAAATATCTTGGAACTTTAGTGAACCAGCATTATTATTCAAAGAGTGAAATCTTAACCAGGATTGGACAAGCAGAAAATATGTTCAATACCATGAGGACCTTATTCACCAGCCGAGAACTCAACCTTCAGCTCAGAGTTCGATGTTACGTTGCTATGTTTTTCCTGTCCTTTTGTATGGTTTCGAAGGATGGACGCTCAGCCCATTATTGGAGAAGCTGATTGAATCTTTTGAGATGTATTTATACTGATGAATACTCCGAACATCTTGGGTAGAAAGGAAAACAAATGAAGAAGTCATCTTGAACAAGAAGAAAGAGCTTCTCACAACCATCAAGGAGCGTAAGCTCAGCTACCTCGGGCACATCATGAGAGGTGAACGATATGAACTTCTCCTGCTGATCATTCAAGGGAAGATTGATGGGAAGAGATCTGTGGGAAGACTAAGAAATTCCTGGGTGAAAGACTTGTGTCTGTGGTATGGACATACGTCTATAGAAATCTTCCGTGCTGCCGTTTCGCGTGTAATGATAATCAATTGGATCGCCAACCTTCGGAGGGAGATGGTGTCATAAGAAGAATACATAATAAAAATTATCTATTCCTATATCAAAGGTACAAGTTTTAACCTAGCAATGAGGTCTTCAGCCAACAATATGTGATTAAAATATTATTGCTATATCTACAGTATGTCTACTAACTAATGTTGGATAAGTAAGACATTCTTAAATGTAAAACAACGTAATGGATGTCCTTACAAAAATAGTAAAATTATTGAAATATAATATGGGGTTTGTGAGGAAAATTCCAAAATCAAAATCAGGTGATGTAGAATATCAAATATAGTTTGCCTTATCTAAATACGTTGCTAAAGCTGCAAGAGGAAACTGAATCATTTAGAATCTTTAATGTAACTCTTTAAGGCTGTCGCAATGTGTCAACATAATCAGCTTCTAAAGGCTAAAAACCTTGTCGTTGCAACCATTTCTTACGGTCTTTAGCAGTCTTCTTCATATTGGCATACGAGTCACATTCCATCTCCTTGACAATGTTCTTGAGATACGATTGTCTTGGTCGTCCCCTTGGTTTCTTCCCCAAATTTTCCCTGCACAAATTCCCTGGAGGAGAGTGTCATGTCTGAGTCTTGATTTCCTTTTCTTTATGGTGTTCAACAGGCATCCATTCTCCTGAATTTGGTTCAGAACAAGCTCATTTGTCTTTCTTTCCATCCAGCAATGTGTGACGTGTATACATTTTCAGGTGCCAACCAGTAGGTGCATTTTATAGTTGGATTTGTCTAGTCATATTATCTACAAACAACTTTTTTTTTTGCGTATGGCTTTTAGTGCCGGGAGTGTCAGAGGACATGTTCGGCTCGCCAGTTTTGTAGCTGCTTCGAGACGGACACCCAATGGGTGAGCTACAAGTACCGTTAAGGAGGGAAGTTGGAATGTTAGGACGAGGAGTTGGAAGGTAGCGGCTGTGGCCTATAGTTACGGACCAACCCCGGCATTTGTCTGGAAGGAAGATGGGAAACCACAGAAGACCGTTTTCAAGGTTGCTGGCGGGGGGATTCGAACCTCCTCGCCTCCCAGATGTGAGTGACTGCCAGCAGTCATGCCGTAACCACCACGGCTAACTCACCCGGTTACAAACAACTAAGTGACCAACAAAACTTTATTGTTTGGAATATTACTGATGTGCTAATGCTGCAATGTGCCTGGGAACGAGAATGAAAATGAAAACTGATTTCTGGATGATAGATACAATGTCCTTATAACTGTATCTATTGCACCTTCTTCAACTACGATCACCCAGGAAATGTTTTTGTACTCTTTTCTGACTGTCTTATATCAAGTTATTTGAGGCTCATAATAGTATAGTCTGGCCTCTTATAACAGGATATCAATAAAATATGCAGGATGTTGTAATAAAAGTATTCAATATTTTAGGAGGTGATAGTATGCATCGAAACAAGAAATGCATGTCTAATAAACATGAGTCCTACAGCACCTACTTTCTGAGATCTGAACACTTGTTTATAGGAGGTGCCCAGTAGCATCCATTCATTGCAATTGATGTCTCTGCCCTTCAAAGTATGTTAGACACCACGCTACATACTCAAGAGTTAAGAGTGACGTACAGTTATTTGAAGGAGATCACAGACATGGAGAGGCCAAGCGACAAGCCAGAAAGCTTTGTCAGTTACAACCCCGCCCTCCCCCAACTATCCGGTGCAATTTGTGTGGGTGCATGTTTTATGCCAGGATTGGCCTGTTTAGTCATCGGAAACACATCCACAAGCTGGTTTGAAAAGCTTTATGCAAGAAGAAGTATGTGTACTCGGGATCAAGTTACAGCCAACGACTACAGTTACATGATTTAACCCTACTTGGGCGGATGCGGTTTATGTCTGTACTCTGACCAAAAATATGGCAAATTAAAACTCGTCCAGAATTATCGAACACTAGCTATAAACATGCATATGTACGTAATATTAATGACTTAACTTGATTATTGGATGTACTCCATCTCAGACGTGCGTAGGATATTATCTAAATTTTTGTAGTGCATTTATTTATTTATCGTATGGCTTTTAGTGCCGGGAGTATCCGAGGACATGTTCGGCTCGCCTGAGTCTGTAGCTGCTTCCAGCGGACACCCTAAAGGGTGAGCTACAAGTTCCGTTCAATTTCAAGTAGTTCCAACTTTCGCGACCAGATATTAATGATACCTAGTAGTGAACGTTGGAACTTGGATAGAGCGTTCTGACGAAATCTAACCTAACAATTTTGCTTTACACAAGTTTAGTCTGTGAAAGGATCTTTTACATGCCATAAATATATGACATGGGACTGCCGGCTTTACTTCCCCTCCGAAGGAAGGTATACTGAAGGATTATTAACGCTCTTAAAAAATCCGACGACTTCGGCCGGGTTTGAACCAGCTATCTTGGACACAGCAGTTCAGCATGCTACCGACTACGCCACTGAAGCCGCTTGTAGTGCATAAAGGGCATGAGAGGTACTACTTGAATATCCATCTTTGGACTCTTCAAATTAAAAATCATCTACATCCGTGGAGTCCAAAATTGAAGCAATCTCTTGCTCACTGACCCTCTTTTTACTGCACATGTCGCAAAATAACTATATAAATCACAAAAAGCCGTTCTTAGAACTCGCGACGCAAGCTCGACTGAACACGATAATCTCTCAGAGCTTGTGAAAAGCTAGCATGGAGATAAAACCACTCAATTCAGGGATTCCCTGTTAGACCAGACATAGAAGTGTAGTTCACTGCCATCTGTGGAGCTTTTAGCATACCACTTGCACCGGTATCGGCGGATCTCTGACGATGTAATATATTAAATTCCATTCATGGCTAACCTGTCTTGCGATTTAATATATTAAATTCCTCCCGCTGAGGGTTAAAATCATACAACTGGAACCCCACAATTGACACTTTTTGATGGAGCGCGAATATGACGATTCTGCTCATATCCTCAAGGAAACATTTGTTTTCATTATTCCTTGCGACATATCAGTGTTCCATTTCAGGGATATAAACATTTATTTGCTATTCTGCGACTCCTATAAACAAGTGTTCAGGTCTCAGAAAGTAGGCATTGTAGGATCCATGTTTATTAGACATTTGTTTTAATGTTTAAATGCATAGTTTCACCTCATAAAATATTGGATACTTCTATTTTTATTTTTTATTTTAACACCCTGTATATATGGGGCTTAATACTTAAAAATAATTTTCTGCTATGGTATAGGTTTTCAATACAGTACAATAAGGTTGATGGTAATGAAATGTTATGAAGATATATGAAAGGCGTAATAAGATCCTGCTTATCTCAAACTTTGACATTGGAATACGTATTTTCAAGCCTCTTACATTGTTTCCTTTACTGGAGGCATATTGAAAGGATCTTATTTTCTTGACAACAGGTTTAATGAACAATGATAACATGATAAGATTTTAGTTAGAATTCATATGGTTGTCATCTGATTGGGTCTGGGAAGTATAGATATATCCAAATAAGTGTGCTGCTCATTGAGCGAGAGGGGAAGTGTACACTATGTTTCCTATAAACATTCCTTCTTCTACTGCTCTGCGTGGAACATTCATCGTCTCAAACTGAAGGCTTGAGTTTTGACACCACAGATGCTATTGTAAATAGGATACAATAAAGAGCACTTCATCTGCACAGAATCAGGATTGAAAGTAGATTGAGCGCACTTGGTGCCGATGTTCTTGATTTAAAACAAACTAGAAGGGGGGAACATTCCACCAAGCTAAAGGAATGGTAGAGAAAAGCTAGCCATATCGTTCAGTCTAATGCAGACCTTCACAGTGTTAACATAATTTATGAACAGTGTATCGGGTGAGTTAGCCGTGGTCGTTACGGCATGACTGCTGGCAGTCGCTCACGTCCGGGAGGCGAGGAGGTTCGAATCCCCCCGCCGGCAACCTTGAAGGTGGTCTTCTGTGGTTTCCCATCTTCCTTCCAGGCAAATGCCGGGGTTGGTCCCTAACTATAGGCCACAGCCGCTACCTTCCAACTCCTCGTCCTTACATTCCAACTTCCCTCCCCAACGGTACTTGTAGCTCACCCCTTGGGTGTCCGTCTCGAAGCAGCTACAAAACTGGCGAGCCGAACATGTCCTCGGACACTTCCGACACTAAAAGCCATACGTTTAAAAAGAAATTTAAAAAAAAAAAATGAACAGTGTGCTAGTTTGGCCTGTTGGTGTAAGTAGTAAAGAATTGGCAATGGGGCTTCATGCTATAGTTGTTGTTTTAAGGGGCAGAACAGCGAGGTCATCTGCCCTTCTTAACACAGATTTAGTAGAGTTAAAATTTTAATTTAACAAAAAATTTAAATAAAACAAATAAATATAATCATAAACAAAAATATACGGAATTTTAAAAATCGGAAATTCAAAAAAGAAAAAGTTCTTTAAGTAAATACACACTTGTTAATTTATGAAGCGGAATCTACCATTTCAGCTACCATATCAACGGCTAATAAAAGATTGAGTGTATTCTGCAGACCAGTTCCTTCATAGGTCAGCAAGATCCACACACTTCGTTAAAAATGTGGGCCACAGTGAATACAGCCAATGGGGCTTCATGCCTCTGCTATTTTGCTTGCCACTTGTTCCTTTCTTGTTCAACGAGGGTGCCAGATGTTTGAGAAACCCTCGGGCGAGATCACTTCCACCCGTTGCTTCAAGGGTATATTGATAGTGCGGCCATCATGAGAATATTGCAACTAGAACTTTTCTTAACTGGAGATGTCTAAAGTTTGCATGTTGGTTTCTGCAAGTGATATAGGTATTTGTAAACATTTATACCAGATTTATGATAAAATTGGAGCACATTTCCTGTTCTTGGGTGACCTTAGGGTTCCTGTTCCTGGAAAGTGATAATACATGCTCCCATATGGTAGCATAAATTTCAACTATCGTTCTTGTAATTCTCGTCCTCTGTGTAACCAGTGATCAGATCAATATTATTGGACATTTAACCCATGTACATTTGCACCTCTGAGATTGTTTTGTAATCTCTGTTCTACAAATAACATACCGGTATTTAAAATAAAATTACTGGAGTAGGGATGGGCTCTTATTCCACTGAGACCCTCAATTGTGAAGCAGCCTTAATACCCGAAGCTCTCCACTTTTGATTTTAAATCTTATGTTGTATGTTTGAGTCTTAAGTCTTTAGACTGGTTTGATGCAGCGCTCCATGTCTCCCTGTCTTGAGCTAATCGTTTCATCTCTACAGAGCTAGCACATCTTACATCCAAGGCAATCTGTTTAACATATTCTAATCATCGTCTACCCCTACAATTTTTGTCCATGACCCTTCCCTCCATAACTATGTTTGCTATACCTGGGTGTCTTAGTAAGTGTCCTCTATCAACCTATCTGTTTTCTTCATTAACAGTCGCCAGAAACATCTCTCCTCTCCCACCTGTCTTAATACCTCTTCATTTATAACCCTATCTACCCATCTGATTGTCATCATTCTCCTTTAACACCACATTTGAAATGCTTCTATTCTCCTCTTTTCTGCTGCACCAACAGTCCAAGTTTCACTTCCATAGAGCGCCACGCTCCAGACAAAGGCTTTAAAAAATTACTTCCTAATATGTTACTATATTCGATGTCAACAGATTCCTTTTCTCTAGAAATGCTTTCCTTGAATGAGCCTACCTACTTTTTATGGGCTAAATTATAAAGTGTTGAGTATACTTGATTGTTGATGTTACCATATTCTTGTTCCAGGCAAGTCAAGATGACCTACACAAAAGTCTACACATGAGTAGAAATAATGGATGAAACCTGTATCAGCATCATCTATTTTATTTCCTGCACAGTCTAATGAAACATGTTTTACTAATTTTTACAAACATGAGGAGGAATAATGGATCAAACCTGTATCAACATCATCTGTTGTATTTCATGCACAGCCTAATAAAACATGTTTTACCAATGTTTACAAATGAGTTGTAATTTAGTGACACTTTTTTTTCTTTGATTTCTTGGGTTTTATTTTCTGCATGATAATAATCTTGGTTACAACTTATCATTCCTGGTTGAAAGAGACATGGCAGTAAATCTCAAAATTTATTAACTTTACAGGAGTAATCAATCAAGTTTTTAGGTCATCTCAGATACGACGACACACTAGACTAGACCAGTTCTTGCTTATGAAGACTCCACGTGAAAAACGGGCTGTCACATTCTCTAAATTTTTCAGGAGAGTGAATTTAATTCCAAAAATAAAAAGAAAAATATAGTTTTTTTTGTTGTTGCCAAATTTATTTATTATAAAGGAAGTAAAATATGTTAAACAAATAACAACTAAAGTTAAATTATGAAACAGTGAGAGGATATTGGACGTTCTTTCCGTTTCCACTAAAAATAAAAACCTCTGTATCTTGGTGACATTCTGCTTTTATTTGAAATTAATTTCAGCTGATGTGTAGTGATGATGGCTGGCCTCCAGAATGTGCCATAAACTCATTTCCGAAAAAGATGGACTTGCCCCGTTCTTTCCGTGGGGTCTTCATAAGGAAGTGAGGCCTGAACCATCAGGAAAGCAGATGAAAAAAAGACTAACAGCAGCAGAAATGAGATTCATGAGACGAACTTCTGGTTATTCCTTACTCGATCATCAGAGGAATGAAGCTATCCTGCAAGTACTGAAAATCACCCCAGTTGTACAGCATGTACAACAGCATAGGGAAAATTGGAAAGAACAAGTGGACTGGATGAGTCCTAGCCGAGTCCCTAAACAGATTCCTCCGAATGCTCCAAGTGGCTAAGAAACCTGGGTAGAGCACAGAAACACTAGCAAGAGACCGTAACTGGCCACTAGGCCTAATACGTGAAAGTTGATGATGATGATGATGAAAAACTTCAAGAATATTGGAGTTTTCATCCTAAGCCGAAACTAAAAACCGGGAAGGTATGGACGACTGAGAGAAAGATGCAACATCGATTGCGAATGAAAGAGTACTAGGCCAACATTAAAATGCAGAAGAAACAGTTGACATGATGTGGTCCTTAGTTGGCCGTAACGAAGCAAGAAGAAGAATATGAAGATGATGTAATAGTATGGGCTCAGTTACCTGTGTGTAGATCTTTTGAGTTGGAGCCATTTCAACATTCCGTTAAGCCACCTGGTGGAGAAACTGGAATTCTATTATGCGACTTGTAGCTGAGATTGAATTAATTTTGTCTTGTAATCTGCCTAATCACCAAACGTGATATGAGTTTATTTATTTTTATTAGTCAACATTGTACGATTTGGAGTGCATTTTTGTCACCCTTCAAAAGTTCTACTTCCTCAGCCAGGAACCAAACTGTGATCTTGGGATTATGAGGTGGACATTCTCCTACTGACCTACTGAATAACCCCTGAAAAGACAAAGAACCGAGAAATGCTATCGAGTGCTTGTGGGAGTCAGTTCTGTGAATGTCCTCTCATAATACACAGTGAGATTTTTGTTAGAGCATGGCTGCTGCTTAGGTGTTAGTAATTAGGCCTAGATTCTCAGGTACTAATTACAATAGCCGATATACCTCTACACTAGTGTCAGGAAAATTAGTTCTAGTTCCTCCTAGCACCAGTGTTGCCAAATCTTGAAATGGGAAAGAACTAAACCCTGCACTTTAAAACACCAGAAAGGCACCAGCTGGACACTATGATTCAAAACACTAGGAAAAACACCCCCAAAAAAATATAAATATATAAACGGATTATCTTTTAACTTACATTTCTTTCATTGAAAATCATCTTCTTCACTTTCGGAGCCTGCTACCGGTATTACATCTTCAGAGCAGGAAGTTGTAGTCTGCTGTATCTCTGCATACTTCCAATTTTGGCCAATATGTCCTACAGCCTACTAGGCAATGAACAAATAGCAACCGTGGGTTTGAGATAGATTTACAATACTAACTGTGGTTGCGTAGGAGCCTCCGCATGAAACTGGGAAATCCCCTGGCAGCTGGGAAGAAAATAGAGGATAAGCCGATTCTTTGTACAAGTGCACTTGCACTGAGCCCTGCATGTTGCGCTTCCTTAGCAATTATGCACGAGAATGAGAATTTCAGGGACTTCCCCTGCTGGAGTGTTGACCTATCTTTATTGATTAACTTTATTAAAATTAAAACATGGCTTTCAGGATTTACTTATTAGTCATAGGAGACAATTTCATGGAAAAATCCGTTAAGCACCAGATTTGGCACTGGTTTTAATGAAATAACACCAGTATTTCGCTATGGCGCTATATGAAAATTTTTGTCACCAGATGAACTTCAGAAACACCAGATCTCGTGCTAAAAACACCAAATTGGCAACACTGCCTAGCAAACTTGAGATCAGGTCTCCCCGCTGAGTGAGAATGTCAAGACTCAATAATACCGAAACTCCTTTTTTTCTCGTCATTGTCGACTGTCGATTTAAAGGAAAAATCGGATTTGCTCAAGCCGCTGTACGTGTAAAGTCCAAAGCACTCCGTAACCCCGGGATGTAAAGCATTCCTCATTTTTATGTTCGTTAAGTTCAGCATTATTCTGCAAATTGCAATACATATTGGAAGTAATCATGTTCAAACAGTCATCATCATCATCATCATCATCATTTCCCCTTATCCAGCTCCTGCCGGGTCGGGGTATTTATGGCACTTCTCCACTTTCCTCTTTCCTTCCACAATTCTTCTTCCACGATCTTGTCCCAGTCCAGATTTTTTTTTCTCACGCTGTTCTTCACTGAATCGATCCACCTTGTTCTAGGTCTTCCCCTTGCTCTCTTACCCTTGCACTTGGCCTCCAGCATCTGTCTTGGTATTCTATTTTCCTCCATCCTCTTTACATGTCCAAACCACCTTAGTTTATTCTTCTCAATTCTCTCATTTAGTTTTCCCATCCCAACTTCCTTCCTAACATCTTCATTCCTCAGTCTGTCTTTCCTTGTCTTACCTATCATACTTCTTAGGAATTTCATTTCACTGGCTTGGATTCTACTCTCTTGCCTGCTCGTCAGGGTCCAACTCTCAGCTGCATAAGTTAATATGGGTACATAGTACATTTTATACATTACCTCCTTGCTTTTCCTTGGTACTTCCTTATCCCAAACAAGTTTTCTTACACTTTGATAGAATGCATTTCTCTGCTGTACCCTCCTGCCAATCTCCATGTCCAACCTACCAGTTTGCATCAATTCACTTCCTAGGTATTTGAACGTGTCCACAATTTCCAAACTCTGACTTCCAATTTTCACAGTGCCCTTTCCTTGTCTTTCCCCTCTTGTCATCACCATGGTCTTGCTTTTCTCTATACTGATTTTCAGGCCGTACTTCTGAATATTTTCGTTCAGTGCATCTAGTTGTTTTTGCACTTCTTCGGTGTTCCTTCCCCAGACCACAATATCATCTGCAAATAACAGTAACTTCATTTCTTTATGTCCATATGCTTCCTTTGTTTCCTTTACAATTTCATCCATCACCATTATGAACACGAGAGGTGACAGCACACTCCCCTGTCTTAGTCCAGTCTTGTTCCTAAACCAATCTGTCTTTCCAACTGGGGTCAGTACCCTGCTAACACAGTTGTTGTACATTGCTTGCACCATTTCCAACATTTCTCTTCCCAGTCTCTTCTTAACCATGGTTTCCCATACCTTCTCTCTGGGGACACTATCATATGCCTTTTCTAGATCTATGAAAGTCATGATCAAATCCTCTCCATATTCCCAGTTCTTTTCCATCACCTGCCTCAAGCTAAAGATTGGGTCCACTGTGGATCTTCCACTCCTGAAGCCATACTGTTCCTCTTGCAACTCTCCTTCCACCTTTCTTCTCATTCTTCTTTCTAATATCCTTTCCAGTATTTTTACTATCTGTGATATGAGGGTGATCCCTCTATAGTTATCACACACTTTCTTGTCCCCTTTCTTAAACACTGGTATTATTAGCCCTTTCTCCCAGTCTTCTGGTACACATTTCCGTTTCCACACACACTTTAGCAGTCGATACAGCCATTGCATACCAACAGGTCCAGCAGCCTTTATCATTTCTACACTGATTTCATCCACCCCTGTTGCTTTTCCCATCTTCATTTTCTGTACTGCTAATTCCACCTCCAGCATTGTTATATCATCTTCTGTTATAGAGTCGTCAGGCTGTGTCACTTCGATCTCACCAGTACAATTGCTCACATTCAATAGCTTATCGAAATACTCCTTCCATCGTCCCTTTATCTCCTCTGGGTGTGTTAACAACTCTCCATCTTCCTTTTTCACCAGCTTTGTATTAACTCTCTCTTTCCTCTTACTTCTTAGAAGCCCATACAGCATCCTTTTACTGCCACTTACATCTGTTTCCTTTCTTCGTGTAAATTCTTCCCAACTTTTCTTCTTTTCTTCTCCTACCACTTTCTTACACCTCCGTTTGCTGTCGTGATACTTCCTTTTGCTTTCTTTTGTTTGATCTCGGTTCCATTCTTTCCAAGCAGACTTCTTTTCTTTCACTGCTTTCCTCACTTCCTCATTCCACCACGGTGTCTCCTTCTCTTTCACTCTTGTTGACGTCCTACCACAAGCACTCTCTGCTGCACCAGCAAATGCCTTTTTAAAGTGGGACCATTCCTCTTCTACATTTTCCACTTCAGTAACTGGGATTTGTTGCTTCAATCTCTCCTGAAAATCTTCCTGTACAGCTTTGTCTTTCAATTTCCATACTTTGTTCAAACAGTATCATTTACAAATTGACTATAAAGATTTTTTTAAATATTTTAATAGGCACTTTATTATAAACATAAAGGACCTGAGATTCACAGATTTGAAGCAGCAATGGGGCAACCACATGTAGGCCTACGATAAAGCAAACCCTAAAAGTAATTTTTGCCACGGGAAGAATATCGACCCTGCTAGTAAGTCACCTAGTTTGAAGTGCAGGGGAGAATGTAGGGTAGTGGTTATTGTAAGAAATCCATTAGTATTTATAATAATATAATACCTGATGAGTTAGCCGTAGTCGTTATGGCATGACTGCTGGCAGGCGCTCACATCCGGGAGGCGAGGAGGTTCGAAACCCCCCGCCGGCAACCTTGAAGATGGTATTCTGTGGTTTCCCATCTTCCTTCCAGGCAAATGCCGGGGTTGGTCCCTAACTATAGGCCACAGCCGCTACCTTCCAACTCCTCGTCCTTACATTCAAAAACTTTCCTCCCCAGACAACACTCCACACATGACGGTACGTGTAGCTCACCCATTGGGTGTCCGCCTCAAAGCAGCTACAAAACTGGCGAGCCGAACATGTCCTCGGACACTCCCGGCACTAAAAGCCATATGCTAAAAAAAAAAAAAAAAAAATTACATTAATGTAACCTCTGTCTTAACTGCTTTTGTTTACTTGTTTGACAAATAAATGTTGGTATTTGTTCATGTTGCTGCATGAAATTTGAATGTTTTATATGAGTGTGTCGTGCATCAATTGCACAGGCGTTCATTTAAAATTAAATTTTGAATCCTACTTTATGGGATATTCATGTATTTAACATCAAATATCAGCCCACCTTCTGTGAACTTGGGGTGCGTATTGACGTTTGGGAAAATGTAATTTTAGTCCTAGGGGTTGAACGAGATACATCTAGCCTCGAGATGCAAAAAGCTGTGAAGATGAGGGTTTGATTCCCATCTTAGTCAATCTGGAAGTGGTTTTCTGTGGTATCCCACTTCTACTCCAGGTTAGTACCGGGATGGTTCATAATTTAAGACCACTGCCACCTCCTTAACTCAGTTACAAATACAAAAACTGCTACTGACACCACAATAACACAAGTTATTAGATAAAATGTATACACACAGTAGAATGTGATGATGTCCATGCCCCTAAAGTCTAAAAAAATCTCAAATATTGATGCCACAGAGAACAGCTAAATGAAAGTCTCAGGATCATTGGCCCATGATTCATGATAATCTTACAGACTCCGAATATGATTATGCACTAAGAGGGGGAAAGGTTCCGCCTGATCAATACAATGTAATTCACATTTAAAGGGTTGTATTAACACCCTTGTGGTACATGTTTCGGGTCCTTATTATGGCCCCTTCATCAGCCTCAAAACAACAATAGATATCAGTATCATATAGGATTCAATAAAGGTAAAATCTAACATGAAATGTATGAATGACATGAATGAAAATGAAACATATTAAATAATTATGGGTAATGTGGTGAAACATATGAAAAAACATATCATAGATGGGGACATAAAACTATTACGTACAAAACAAAGATTAAAAGATTAAAAACACATTAAAATAGCAAGTTGCAAATACAAGCACTTCTAGTGCATGTCGAATAATGTCTTGCAAAGTTCGTATTGGAGTCCTATATTATAACACAGTGCTTGATCCAATTCTGCTTCCGTGTCATAGAGTCCATTATTATTAAATTGTTGAAACTTGTAGAGAAAGCCTTATGGTATTTGTAATCTCCTATTAGACTAGTAGTCAAATCATAATACATCACCATTGATGTTTAAAAACAGGCCAAGCATAAGAGACAATATCCTGATGGTAGAGGTAGTCCATTGGATACGAGATGTAGTAGACAGAACGGGCAAATCCCAAACAGAGAGAGGAGAGGGGACTCCTTCGTCTATGTGAACACGGGCCTTTAAGAATCTAAGGGTAAACAAAAATATTTGTGTGAAAGATGTGTCGTCAAGAGGGAAAGAAAGATTATATTTTGAAAACATTGAAAATATGCAATATGAGAGAAACAGCTATATTAAAATATGAAAAGAAAAAACGGTACAAAATTAAGACAAATACGAATATAATCAACAAAGCAAGCCAAGCTAACGCGGCTAAGAAAGCTCGATACGTCTACAAAGATCTTAAAGTCAAATTGTCATGTATCATCAAGGATATCGATTTTTTGAAGAGGTGCAGATCTAACAATCTAATTCCCCAACATATGAAAACCTTTCAATAGAGGAGCCTCCTTAACTTATATGAAAGTAGAACACAAAGGATCATTAATAAGCGCATTTTCCAAAGAGAAATCAAATTCCTTTTCATCAAAAAGAGCCATATCAATTTCAAATTATACCGCACTCATTTGCAAGCGGCTAACCTGTCCAGCAAAAAAGAGTGGGACGAATTTATGCTGGTCGTTAACAGTATCGTCCATTTCAAGTTAGTTAAGAAAACCACAACTTTGGAAAACAAATTCAAAACGTTGTTAAACAAACACAAGGCACGAACACCACGCTCCGATGCGGGTCTGCATATTTTTCAAAATCCGGTCAAAAATCTAACCAATGTCCTTTTTGATGATTCTGAAATGGAAATCCTCAACAACACACACCGAAATAATCAGTAAAATCAAAGGAATTGAGTTTTGGGGTAGATATGTAGACGATGTGTTCATCATCGTCAATGACAACATCCAAAACATTGATAGTATCTTCAACGAGCTGAATAATATAGATTCCAGTATCAAATTCACTTTGGAATCGGCCATTAACAACACAATTAATTTCTTAGATACCACTGTCACCAAAATTAACAATAAACTAGAATACAGAATTTTCAGGAAACCAACACAAACGCACACCACTATAAGGCAAGATTCTATCCACCCAGGCTCCCATAAAAGAGCAACCTTTTCCAGCCTCATTAACAGGGCCCTTAATTTACCCTTGTCTAAACAAGATCTCAGCACGGAAATCAAAATTATCCACCAAATAGCTCGCGTTAATGGATTCAGTCGTAATTATGTTAATAATATCATCAGAAAGATTAAAAATAAACCGGCCACCCACCTCCTACCAGATAAAGTCGAAAAACCGTCTTACGCAGTGTTTACGTATCTCAACAACTTCACATATATTGTCACTAATGTTTTCAAGAAGCATAACATGAAATTAGCATATAAAACCAATCACACGAACAGAAATTTATTTTTTAATTTACACTCTATCAATCGGAAGGACAAATATAGCGCCTCTGGTATTTATAAATTAAGCTGCAATGACTGTAATATTAATTATATTGGTCAAACCGGGAGAAGCTTTAATACTAGATTTTCAGAACATTTTAACGCCACCAAACATAGGAAATTTTCAGCTATGGCTTCCCACATGAAGGACATGAACCACAAATTCACCAGCATTGACAACGATCTTGTAATTCTGCACCATGCTAATAAGGGGATTTTAATGAATGTTTTAGAATCTATCGAGATTAACACCGCCCAGAGAATTTTCAACCCCCCTAACCTTAATGAGATATATTTTGACTCCAATGTTTTGTTTGATACCTTAACTGATTTCATTGTGTCAACAAACAAGGATAATAATAAATCGCCTTGAGCTTCCTCCTTACCATCTCTTCTACCCCTTGTCCTTCCCTCTCCGCCTTTCCTACGTCATACCATGTCCCTCCACCTTCCCTCCTTCCCCGCGTCAACTTGCCTGCCTTCATACACCCAGCACTCTCCATCTCGCCATCTGACCTATTGGACATTCATAGTCCCGCATCGGAGGTCTCTTGTGTTTTCCTCTGCTCTAACGTAAGTTGTGTCTTAATTTTGTACCGTTTTTTTCTTTTCATATTTTAATATAGCTGTTTCTCTCATATTGCATATTTTCAATGTTTTCAAAATATAATCTTTCTTTCCCTCTTGACGACATGTCTTTAACACAAATATTTTTGTTTACCCTTAGATTCTTAAAGGCCCGTGTTCACATAGACGAAGGAGTCCCCTCTCCTCTCTCTGTTTGGGATTTGCCCGTTCTGTCTACTACATCTCGTATCCAATGGACTACCTCTACCATCAGGATATTGTCTCTTATGCTTGGCCTGTTTTTAAACGTCAATGGTGATGTATTATGATTTGACTACTAGTCTAATAGGAGATTACAAATACCATAAGGCTTTCTCTACAAGTTTCAACAATTTAATAATAATGGACTCTATGACACGGAAGCAGAATTGGATCAAGCACTGTGTTATAATATAGGACTCCAATACGAACTTTGCAAGACATTATTCGACATGCACTAGAAGTGCTTGTATTTGCAACTTGCTATTTTAATGTGTTTTTAATCTTTTAATCTTTGTTTTGTATGTAATAGTTTTATGTCCCCATCTATGATATGTTTTTTCATATGTTTCACCACATTACCCATAATTATTTAATATGTTTCATTTTCATTCATGTCATTCATACATTTCATGTTAGATTTTACCTTTATTGAATCCTATATGATACTGATATCTATTGTTGTTTTGAGGCTGATGAAGGGGCCATAATAAGGACCCGAAACATGTACCACAAGGGTGTTAATACAACCCTTTAAATGTGAATTACGTTGTATTGATCAGGCGGAACCTATCCCCCTCTTAGTGCATAATTGTTCAATCAATACGGAACCATGACAAATACGAATATAATCCGAATATGATCTAAAGAAAACTTTGAACCTTCTTCTCCACCTTGTAACTGGTTGTTCTTTGAGGCAATTATATGCCGGAAATTGGCTGCAATCGTGAAAATACACGTGCAAAGAATTTCACTGGATCATTTCCAGCCAAATTTAGTCTCCAACTTTGTGCTGGAAAACAATACTTACTTGTAGTTGGAGGTATATTAATCATACCAGCACAAACACCTTACTGATTAGTCTATAATTGCCAAATATATGACAGGTTGAGTGTGAAGAGTGCAACAGCAGTTGCACTGAGAACTGCTCATGACTGTGTGAATACAAAATGTCCAATACTCCTCAGTCTCCCCACTCTCATAATGTTCACAAGGTAATATTGCTCCCACTACCCATCATGCAGTGGCTGCACACGTGGCTAGGGAATGGCGGTGAATGAAACTAACCGCTACATATGTCAAAACCATCGCAATAAAAGAAAACAATCCATCTTATTCTTCAACGTGAACATTATTTTTTCTTATGCTCGATGACTAGAGAAAAGTATTTGAATTGGTAGGATCGTTTTAGAAAAAGAGTCGTGTGTCCAATGCAAAAATTCTCACTCTCTTATCATTAACCTGGATACAAGAGAGTCTGTGATTGAATTGATTACGCGTTGAACTCGTAAATGAAAGAATTGAGGTTCGTTACTTACGTAGTGGAAGTATTTTAGAATTTATTTCCGCTATGCTTTACCAATATCTTACTACAAAAGTGTTATGACAGAACACAGTTGCATCACAGGGGCACTAGCAGTATAGCGAGTGCATGAATTTTTAGCTTGCGGCTTCGGTGGCGTAGTTGGTAGCATGCTGAGCTTCTATGCCCAAGATCGCGGGTTCAAACCCGGCCGAAGTCGTCGGATTTTTTAAGAGCGTTAAAAACCCCTCAATGCCTTCCTTCGGAGGGGAAGTTAAGTCGGCTGTTCCATGCCATAGATTTATGGCATGTTAAAGAACCTTCCACTAATTACACCTGTGTAAAGCTAAATTATAGGTTAAAAATTTGAATAACGCTCTTAGGTTCCAACGTTCTACGCCAGGAGCTTTTGGCGACAAAAGTAGGAACTACTTGAAATTCAATGTCTGCAGTCCTTACTTGAATTAAAAACAGATAACACACACCAATACAGTCATCACAATTAACGCCGGTTACCACGGTAGGTGAGTGGTTATAGTGTCGGACTACCAACCCCAAGATGGCAGGTTCGCTCCTGGCCATGGTAAGTGATTTCTGAAAGGCAACAAAAATCACGACACTAAGCGGTGCGAGCACTAGCAATCAAAATCTCTTCCGATATGTTATTAAGATGATATGCTCAAAAGATACCGTACCATTGAAGTTGGTCAGCTGCTGAGGAAATGGTTTAGGTAGTGTGGTTGGTTAGAGAGGATCTGAGAACTCAGCTAGTCCACCCACTCGGGCTACATCAAGTCTTGCGTGTGTATTTATATACGTACAATTTCACCCTGTGTAGAGACGAGACCAGTTTGGGGATGACATGCCATCACAGGTGTTTTTCTTGAAATCTAACCATTATGAATGCTGGGTTTCAGTGAAATTCAGAGATTTACTTTTACGAATTCCCTTCTTAGACTGGCATGTGAATTTCAATTTTCACCCTCTGTAGGGATCACCTGTGAATTTGGAAACAATCATCACAGATATAACCAACATTTGTGCTAAGTTTTAGTGAGATAAGGAGATTCACGTTCAAGATATTCCCTCATTTGACTACACAGCCGTAATGACATCTTGTATTGGACTGGTCAATAACTTCAATAGACGATGTTCCAGCTTATGGGATTTGATATCGAGATTCTTTTTACCGATAGATTACTATTATTTGTATTGGCTAGTGAATGCCATTCACATTAAGGGGTAGATACAGATTAAAGATCCAAGAAATAGTAATCATATTAATTTATGGCTGTGACTCGAATTTTGTACAACTAGACACTATACACATTTCCAAGGGACCACGGTCATCTAAATTAAGTTACAATTTTCATATTTCGCATAACTTTTTTTAACCCAATTTTCAAAATGTATACTTGCTTTCAACTTTTCTTCACAATTTGCCTCATATCTTCCATGTATAGAGCAATTTTTAAAATTTTCTTTTTTAAAAGTGCAATTTACTCCAGCTATGAAGTAAACCTCATTGTTTACACACCTGTTAATTCAACATTATTGATGGTACAGTGGTCAAGCTTCTTGCCTCTCACCCAGGTGGACCGGGTTCAATTACCGATCAATGCAAGTGGGATTTTTGAAGTTAAATACAGTGGAACTTGGATAATTCGAACCTCAAGGGACCAGTAAAAAAATTCGAATTATCCAAAATTTCTAATTAAAAAAGTTCTTTGAAAAGGGTAGAGAAAATATATTGTATTACGTTTACATAATGATTTACGTTCTACAAAGCAGATTAACAGACAACGGTACTGTATAATGACTGTATCGTGATTAACCTCAAAGTTTCAAATGATAAAATAAAACCAAAATGTACTATTCACCTATTTAACGACAGTAGTAATCCAGCAATTTAGTTAAGTCTTAGAGAATTCTACAGTTCTTCAAAAAAGTTGGAGATTTTACCTGTTTCCTACAATTAAGTCTCTCGGCCATCACAAAAGATTTAAAGAACGGAAACGAGAATCACTTACGTCACTTCTACTTAAGACTGAAACGATGCAGTGGTATCATCATGACCATAGTTATGTGGTTGCTTAAAATATTAATAATATGTGAGAGAAAAGTAATGTTTTGCTCTCTGTGTTCTTACTGCAATTGCTATTGACTCTCAAAATCTGACTATCTTGATGATTTTATCTGTATCATTAATTGGAATAAATTGCAGAAACTCCTCATGTACTGAATTATCTTTAACGAAACGGACACACACAATTAAAGCAACCCGAAGCGATGAGAAAAAGGTAACCAATCGCACACTTATTATAAATAGCAAAACTGATCCGAGGGTATCTCCAACACTGAAGGAAGAGTCTCGCTACGAGTAGAGTGCAGGGCATTTACCAAGTGTGGAACGTGACCACATTTAAAGTATATACAGGAGTTAAGACGCCTAACTAGCGATGCCGTAAAACAGGTGATAGATGGGACAATATAAAGATTCAAGTAATGGAATATATCGGGGGGGGGGGGGGGGTTAAAATCCTAAACCCTCCCCCCCTCCCCCTCCTGTCGGTACGCCACTACAGAAACATACATGCATTTTTACTCAGTAACCATATAAAATTTGATGGAAACTTGACCTCTGATAAGCTCTGATAAACACCATGGTTAGGTCTTTAGAAGATTGTTCTATATTGACTTACAGTAGTTCAATTCAAATAAAGCTTGCCACAGTGGGTGAGTGGTCAACGTGTCGGTCTTCTAACCCTAAGCTTGCAGGTTCGCTCCTGGCTGTGGTAAGTGATTTTTGAAAGGCGACAAAAACCACGATACGCATGTCATACGATGTTGGCATGTCAAAGAACCCATTTGAATCCAGTAGGCTGTGTTCATAATGGCAAAATTAATCTCGGGAGTTTCCGCCAACACAAAGTTCCTCATTTCTCTACTAGAAAGCGCTAAGTGTTCGAGGAGCTTAGATATCTAACCTCCTTGACTTTCATAGTGCTTCAAGGAACAATGAAATTCAACATGCAAGCTACCCTCTGGGTGTCAAATAACAAAGCTTGCACCTGGCATTCGAGGCTATACGATATTATTATACTTCTACTTAAGAAAACGGCTAAGTCCTGTGATGCGGTTTGTCGTTTTTCGGGAATTCCTGACCCAACTGTTTGGCTTCCGATCGGCTTTTTACACGTAAAAACTTCGAATTATCCAAAATATAATTCGAATTAACCACGATTTTTTAGCATTGATTGCATATAAAATGCCAGCGACCAAGAAAAAAAATCGAATTAAAGAAGATTTCGAATTATAGAAGTTCGAATTAGCCACGTTTCACTGTATTATGTATTGATATGAAATTCATCATATCTAAGAGACATAAGTTAAATATCATGTTCTTTGGCTCGGATTCTACATACAAAATGGAGGTCTAGTGACGTAAAACTGGTCAGTAGCTTCTTTTAAACATTGTTTCATTTTCATCCTGGGTAATATAAGAATTTAAATTTTTAAGTTTTATAAAAGAGACTTGTTCAAGTCCTGATTGAGATTCAATTCGTAGCTGGAGGTTTACCAAACACTTTAAATTTAAAAAAAAAAGTTTAAAAATTTCTATAAACATGGGTGATATGAGAGGAAACAGCAAAGATCAGCCCAAAGGAAATTGATGTAAACATGGGTGATATGAAAAGGAACAGCAAAGATCAACCCAAAGTAAAATTGCTATAAACATAAGTGATATGAGAAAAACAGCAAAGATCAGCCGAAAGGAAAATTGCTATAAACATAGGTGATATGAGAGAAACAGCATAGGGAAATTGTTATAAACATGGGTGAAATGAGAGAAACAGCATAGGAAAATTGCTATAAACATGGGTGATATGAGAGAAACAGCATAGTAAATTTGCTATAAACATGGGTGATATGAGAGAAACAGCATAGGAAAATTGTTATAAACATGGGTGAAATGAGAGAAACAGCATAGGAAAATTGTTATAAACATGGGTGATATGAGAGAAACAGCATAGGGAAATTGTTATAAACATGGGTGAAATGAGAGAAACAGCATAGGGAAATTGTTATAAACATGGGTGAAATGAGAGAAACAGCATAGGAAAATTGCTATAAACATGGGTGATATGAGAGAAACAGCATAGTAAATTTGCTATAAACATGGGTGATATGAGAGAAACAGCATAGGAAAATTGTTATAAACATGGGTGATATGAGAGAAACAGCATAGGGAAATTGTTATAAACATAGGTGATATGAGAGAAACAGCATAGGGAAATTGTTATAAACATGGGTGAAATGAGAGAAACAGCATAGGAAAATTGCTATAAACATGGGTGATATGAGAGAAACAGCATAGTAAATTTGCTATAAACATGGGTGATATGAGAGAAACAGCATAGGAAAATTGTTATAAACATGGGTGATATGAGAGAAACAGCATAGGGAAATTGTTATAAACATAGGTGATATGAGAGAAACAGCATAGGGAAATTGTTATAAACATGGGTGAAATGAGAGAAACAGCATAGGAAAATTGCTATAAACATGGGTGATATGAGAGAAACAGCATAGTAAATTTGCTATAAACATGGGTGATATGAGAGAAACAGCATAGGAAAATTGTTATAAACATGGGTGATATGAGAGAAACAGCATAGGAAAATTGCTATAAACATGGGTGAAATGAGAGAAACAGCATAGGGAAATTGTTATAAACATGGGTGAAATGAGAGGAACAGCATAGGGAAATTGCTATAAACATGGGTGAAATGAGAGGAACAGCATAGGGAAATTGCTATAAACATGGGTGATATGAGAGGAACAGCAAAGGGAAATTGCTATAAACATGGGTGAAATGAGAGGAACAGCATAGGGAAATTGCTATAAACATGGGTGATATGAGAGAAACTGCATAGTAAATTTGCTATAAACATGGGTGATATGAGAGAAACAGCAAAGATAAGCCAAAAGGAAAATTGCTATAAACACGGGTGATATGAGAGAAACAGCATAGGAAAATTGCTATAAACATGGGTGATAGAGAAACAGCAAAGGACATTTCCTATAAACATTGGTGATATTAGAGAGCCAGCAAATATCAGCCCAAAGTAAAATTGCTATAAACATGGGTGGTGATGATGATGATGATGATCGATGTTTTAAGGGGCCTAACATCGATACACAATTGGATTTCTACAACCATATTAATCACAAATGGAAGCTTTCAGCTATTAGATTATGTACACGGTCTGATAGGTACAACCTTTGATTTGTCAACTTCATCGTTAATAAATAATTCTGAAACGTAATTTGAGGGTTAACCATGCTTATTCAGCTATAATATTTTAGTGCCGAAAATCTTCAAAGCATCTACCGTATTTCATTTTATGCGTCATATTAAGTTGAGGACTATTTCCTTGGTAACGGTATATTTAGTTTTCACCATAAGCTCACTCCTCAGGCTAATTTCCTTATCATTTCCCATACTCGTGCGTCCGATGAATAAACCCACTTATGTAGATTTTTAAATTTTCCTCTCTATTAGAAAATATACATTTTTTTCATTTATGCAAAAATAGGCTTCTGAGATCACCTTTTGTCTGTGTGTGTGTGTATATATGTATGTTCCCCCCTAATAACTTCTAAACGGTTGGAGCGATTTGATTTCAATGTAACTCGGTGAGATCATAGTACAATTTTGGCCGACTCCATCGGTGCTCTTCAAATTTTATCACGTCTCACCAATCCAACATGGTGGCTGTGTGAAATATTTTACCAGCATTCTATATCTCCGAAACTATTACTCATATCACCTTGACATTTTGTACGGTTATTATTAAGCGTATGGAATTTTACATAATGGACAAGTATATACAATATTATACAAAAACCTGCAAAGAATAGCCTACATGGTAGGCATACTAAGTAGTGAACAATTTTGTACAGTGAAAGGGCACTACTAGTCGTTCACCTATGTGATTTTAAAAAAACCTGTTAACTACAAAACGAACATGGCAGCCAAGCGAAGTTGAAACATTTAAATAGACTTTTCTCGTGATTTAACCCTCCGAACGCAGTGAAACTTGGCCCAGCAAATGACTATACAAATTGCAATGCACTGACATCTAATTTAGTTAAATTGTTTACATAACCTCAAGATGGCGGCAGTGCGAAATTTTAAAGTTAAGTTTTTTATTTCTTGTGTTCTTATCATGCGACCGAAATCAACGTTTGAATAATGAAAGTACACAATAATCCTCATATAACATAGTACATAACTCTATGACCTACATAAATTAGAATCCAACATGGCGACCATCCGAAATATTTAGACGGTTCACAATATCTATTAATCTATGACTGCAATCAAACTGAAATTTTGTATTTGTATAGAGGCTATAACCAAAAATTTACCTTTGGGACGTTCGATAATAACCTGGTGAGCACAAATCCAAAATGGCGGCGATGCGAATTTTAAATATTCAAATGGACGTTTCTCACGATTGTACCATCCGAGCGCAGTGGAACTTGGTACGGTATATACATATATAAATTGTAATCCACTGACATCTAATTAATTTAGATTATTTTCATAAGCACAAGATGATGGCTGAGTGAAATTTTAAAATCTCGTTTTTATTTCTTGTGTCCTAATCATGCGATTGAAGTTTGAATAAACCACCTACACAATAATCTTAATGTAATACATAACCCTAAGGCCTATATACAAAAATTCAACACGGTGACCATCCAAAATATTTAGACGGTTCACAATATCTACGAATCTATTACAGCAAACAAACTGAAATTCTGTATATTGATAGAGGCAATTAACATAAGTAGGATATATGGAAATAGGCTATATAGTTCTTCACGGAACTACTTGTTAAAAATATCTTCCCCTCTGTTTACAATAAAAATAAATTTAAAAAAAGGAGAGAGAACAAGAGAGCAAAACTGGTGTTGTGTTGCTGGCGTGTATTCCGCCCTAAAACCTAAGCTGTCGGCGTTTCCTCAGCTAGCTGAAAAACTTGGACTCCATTTCCTCGCTAAATCTATTTCTTAATAAAAAAATAAAATAAAAACTTTATTCCCGAATATTTCAAGATACAAAATTGAACATTTTTACAGAGGCAATTTCTTCTTACTGTATAATTATGTGCAATATTTTATCACATCAGTTTTTCGAAATTTACTGATATTTAATTTTGACGAATGGAACTGTTCATTAAAATGCTTTTAAAATAACGCCATTTTAAAAATATCATTGAAAAATCTAAAACATATTTATTTTTTAAAATCATGTACTCAAGTAGCCTAAGCTTCAAGGAAATTCCCTGAAAAAAAAATCAATTAGCTCCTGTAGATAGTTTCTGGGGGAAGGGTAAATAAAAAGTTAACAAGTAGGCCTACAGTAGTTCCGTGAAGATCTAAATAACCTATTTTCATATACTCTACTTATATTAATTGCCTCTATCAACATCAAATTTTCAGTTTGATTGCTGTAATAGATTCGTAGATATTGAGAACCGTTATTCACGGAACACAAATACATCGATATCCAGAGAGAGAATAATTCCTACATTGTCTTGGTTACAACACTAATAGCACTGCTTGACTAGAAATAATAATAATAACACATTTACAAATACAGGCCCGTGTCACTTTTTAACGAAAGCTCCCTTAGCCGATATATCGCCTCCTGACACTATATAAGGGTTGTCAACGTCTAGCAAAAGACCAGAACACTGACTGCAGTCGATCTTTGTTTACAAACTCTTGAGCAAAACGCGTGTCATCGACCTTGTCAACCATTTGCGAGTAGGTGGCCAGTAGAGAGCAATGATTCCGTCTAATTCGTCCCTTCGTAGATCGAAGGTGGTCTTTAATCCTTCTCATCACCGAAAAACTTATCTCTGCAGAACAGCTTGAAGCAGGTACGACGAGCAGATTTACGGTCATCACAGTGACAAAATACAAACTTCACAAATTTAAGCGAAGTAGACTAATCAACAATGTTTTGACAGAAACTGATAAAATGCTGGAATTCCACCAATTTGGGTAAACACTGCACAAGCTTAGCACCAAATGTCAACCTTCTAACGCCACGTGCAACATTGCTTTTCGAACCTTGTCGGTGCAACGCAGGGCGTATGCGTAGGGAGTGCTTAAAACGCGAGATGTGCGAGGGAGGTGTCGTGCTATTTTTACCTTGTTATTAAAAAAAAAAAGTGTGCGCTGTTGTTTCTGGGCAGAGGTAATGAGTTTGCGTGTCCCAGTGTCTTACCGCAGTTTTAAACAGGGCTCAGAAAAATAGTTCGAAAATGCCCTTTTTCGGATCAACGTGGTAAGGGGACAGTCATCTGCTGCATTCAACTGATTACCCACACGTGTGATCTTTTGAAGCTATGTTTGTTTAATTCTTATTCGGAGCTAATTAAGATATGTGGTGATAAATATGGCTAGCTCTTTGAACGATGGGGAAATAAATAAGGTTTTAACGCTGAGTGAAGCGTGTGAGTACCGTACGTTTTCGATTCAAAACGACGACTTTGAAAAATGTCGACTTCAAATTATATAAACAATAATTAAAGTATCTTTCAATGAAACAAATGAAACGCTGTTTTAATTATTTAACATCTCATATACCGGCGGCTTCGGTAGCGTAGTAGGTAGTATGCTGAGCTTCTATGCCCAAGATAGCGGGTTCAAACCCGGCCGAAGCCGTCGGATTCTTTAAGAGCGTTAAAAATCCCTCAGTATGCCTTCCTTCGGAGGGGAAGTAAAGCCGGCGGTCCCATGTCATAGATTTATGGCATGTTAAAGAACCTTCCACTAATTGCACCTATGTAGAGCTAAATTGGATAGGTTAAGAATGTAAACAACGCTCTTAAGTTTCTACGTTCGTTGCCAAGAGCCTACTGCGGTGACGTCTAGTAGCTAAGTTCTGAACTTGGCCTAGTAGTCGTTGACGGTGGCGCTTGGCGGCAAAAGTAGGAACTATTTGAAAAATTCTAAGTTGCAGTACTTAAATTTAAAAAAAGTTACAGTCAGTCTGAAAGACTAGACGTTATATCATTTCAAATGACGCATGCTACAAATGCTACACATGTTAGAAAGGCTCAGGACTCTTTCAACAGACTCCATTACCCATTAACTTAGGCTTCCCGTGCGGGCACCTCTTTAAGGGTCACCCTGTATTTGAGTCTGACATATTTTACAACTCTTTAAGAGTCACCCATTATTTGAGTCTGACATATTTTACAACTCTTTAAGAGTCACCCATTATTTGAATCTGATATCTCGCAAACCTCTTTAAGGGTCACCCTGTATTCTTATCTGGCATCTTGTATATCTCTTTAGAAGTCACTCTGTATTGTTGTGTGACATCTTGTACACCTCTTTAGGAGTCACCCTGTATTCTTGTCTGACACCTTGTGCACCTCTCTAGGAGTCACCCTGTATTCTTCTCTGCTATCTTGTACACCTCTTTAAGAGACACCTTGTATTCTTATCTGGCATTTGTATATCTCTTTAGGAGTCACCCTGTATTCTTGTGTGATATCTTGTACACCTCTTTAGGAGTCACCCTGTAATCTTGTCTGACATCTTGTGCACCTCTTTAGGGGTCACCCTGTATTCTTCTCTGCCATCTTGTACACCTCTTTAAGAGTCACCTTGTATTCTTAATTGGCATCTTGTATATCTCTTTAGGAGTCACCCTGTATTCTTATCTGGCATCTTGTACTGTATTTTGCTCTGACATCCTGCACACCTCTTTAGGAGGCACCCTGTATTCTTATATGGCATCTTGTATATCTCTTTAGATGTCACCCTGTATTCTTGTGTTCGCTTCGCTTGAAGCCCCAGGTTGCTCGACGCCCCAGGACTCTTTCAACAGACTCCAATAACCATTAGCTTCTGCTTCCCGCGTGGCTGCATGACGTCACGCACTCGCTTCCAGCGCGGCTGCATGACGTCACTTCCCGTGCGGCTGCGTGACGTCACCTCCGTAACGCATAACGTTGGACCCAAGCATAACGACGAAGTCGACAAGATCATTTGAAATGATAAAACATTCCCTGTCACAATTTCATTCCAGCAACACTCTCCACTATCATTTCATTTCATCTGTCATTCATTTAATCATTGCCCCAGAGGAGTGCGTCAGGCTTCGGCAGCCGGCACAGTTCATATCCTCGCCGCTAGATGGGGGCTTCATTCATTCCATTCCTGACCCGGTCGGAGACTGGAAACAGGCTGTGGATTTTCATTTTCATACCGTACGATATTTACCTTCTACGGTCAAATATCAACGTTCTATCTTGAAAATTATACTATTTACCGTAGGACATAATGTTGATCAAAAACTTGTGAATTCATTAAACTTAGCTTGGCATCCGAAGGATTAATTAGAAATAATGAATAAAATTAACCTTTTTTTTAATGTAGTGATAGGCCTATATTACAGTGTTATTTCAAGCTTTAAAGTCTAAAAAAAAAAAAAAAAAAAAAAAAAAAAAAAAAGTTCTCTTTGGTAGTTAGGCATCCGCAGTTTTTAAATTTGTTCGTATCCTGGCGCAGTCAGCTGGCATTTGAGGGTGCGCAAATGCGAGGGAGCCGTGTCAGTAGATTTACTGGCACGTTAAAGATCCCCTTCGGGGCAACATTCCGGCACCCCGGCGTCTCTAAAAGCCAGAGTAGTTAAAAGGGACGTAAAACCAATAACATTATTATTATTTTTAAATTTGACCTCCAGAAGTTTGTGAGTAGTTTTAAGCCCCCGCTAATTGTAACGTTAAAACACTCTTTATGTTCGACCCTCACTATTATGTGTCAGAAAACGGTGTCATAATGATGGTCATTATAACACTTATTTTCATTATGATACAGTTTCTCCAGCCAATCAGAGCTCGTTCATTGACCAATTAGGTAACGATACCTTCGCGCATGCGCTCAAAATCCAACATGTCGGACATAAGCACAACATCGAACTATAATAAATTACCGACATGGAATACGCACCGTCCATATGTTCGCGTAAATAAACTGGCGAATATGAAACGAGAAATAGCACTGTACCTTAAAATCACCAACACTGATTTCTACACAGCGCATTCAAACGACTCCGGTGACAATATTACTGAGGGACGGCAGATGTAAACATATGGCTTGCATATGGCATTGCAAGCACACAGAGCGCATGCGTCGGTCGTTCAAAGATCTTGAAAGACAGAGAGATGTCTCGTGCTCGCTCTCCGATAACAAAATTCTTGTGGCTGACTCTCAACAGATATTTATGTTAAAACATATAATAGAATTATAATTATCGTCGAACATAAACAGTCGTATGCAACTCGCCTATAATGGTAATTAAGACACTCGTATGGAAATTATAAAACTCGCATACGCTCGTTTTATAAAAAATACTCGTGTCTTAATTATAGCCATTATAGGCTCGTTGCATAATGTACTATTATAACTAAAGCCCTGCGTGGATAAACCCGCGGATATCCGCAAAATATTTCGCCACGCGGATGTGATTTGCATGGCTGTGCGGATAGCGGATACGCTGCGGATAATGTTTGGAGTAAATTTACGGATATTTTTAGAATACAATGTGGAACTTACAGTACGATAATATTACACATTTGATATGCCAATCTACAGCTTCATGAAAGAGGAATACTCCTATATTGCGTACGAAATATTCAGGCACGTTTTGCACTTATACACGAGAAGATTATTTTACCATACGCTTTCAAGTATATTTTATTAATTACCGTATGTTTGTAGTAGATGGTCTTGACATCTCATCAATTCTCGCTGCCATTATTACTACACGTACGAGATATAATGCTGTCAATGAGCTTGTTAGTTCATCGTGGTGACATCATTAACATTCCTCAAGTCAGTGTATACTTCGCAGTCTAAGTTATCCTGGAAGATCTGTAGATTTATTTCCAACTTGGCACTGAAACTCGTGGGCTGTGATATTGCAACGGTGAGAGGAACATCAACTATGCGAACATGGATGGATCAAGAGGCAGAAGGATGATTATGATGACTGACTTGGAATTTCCGGCCGAATGCCAATCCCTTTCTCCAAGCGTAAAGAGAAGTTCACTTTGTAAATGTTACCGCGACCGGGAGTTTGAACATCATTTCACCAACATGAATAAAATCTCTACTAAAATAAACTAAGGCGAATATTCTACAGTGCGTGAATCAAACCTCAGATGGCAGACATTTGGTCACGTTTTCGATGGAAACGAAAAGGTGAACGATATACAGCAGTAGGATGTTTTACCTGTAAAAACGTGTATTCATACTCAGGACACAAATCAGGCACATCAAACATACTGCGGCACATGCGCATTCCTGGAAAATAATAAACTAGAAGATGCTGCACCAAATCGTATATAGCCTACAAAACAAAAAGTTTTAGTTATTAATGTGCGATATGTATATTTTTATATTATGTGTAAATAAGAAGTAGTTCTAGCATCTAAAATTGTTGAATATCATTTCTAGGACCCGGATATTTATGACATATCATAATTTTCCGTTATATTTCTTCCATAACAAATGTAAGATGATGGTTTAAGCTAATCTCATTCGAATTAAGTCCTTAAGCATTTCTTCCATAACAAATGTAAGATGATGGTTTAAGCTAATCTCATTCGAATTAAGTCCTTAAGCATAATTAACAGCCCGAACTGAAAAGGGTTGCAATTCTGGCTGCATAACATTCATTTTAAACATGGCACAGGGCAACGACTTTCTCCTCAGATGTCTATATGTGTTGGTTTAATACTTTATGCTTTAACTAATAAATTAAAAATAATATTGAAATATCAGCGGATTTGGATAAAATGCATGCGGATGTGGGACGGATGCGGATAACAGTCATGCGGATGCGGATAACAGTCGCGCGGATGCGGGGCGGGTGCGGATGATGTTTTGTTTATCCGCGCAGGGCTCTATTTATAACCCATTATACCGGCCGCGATGGCATAGGGAGAGCGTGGATTCGAATCCCACCTCGGCCGTCCTGAAAATGGTTTTCGTGGTTTCCCATTTTCACCACCAGGCAAATGCCGGGACGGTTCCTTTCCTCCAAAACAGAACCCAAACAGTCAAAGTTGGGGGAGTATTTTCGAAAGAGACAAAAGTCACCTCTGGAATTCCACAAGGAAGTGTAGTTGGGCCCTTGTTATTTCTTCTATATATAAACGACCTGGCAGAATATGTTAAATCGGACGTCAGACTATTCGCTGACGACTGTGTAATACATATATAGAAAAGTCAATAATCAAGTTGACACTGCGCTCCTCCAAAAAGACTTGGAACGTATAGAATACTGGGTTATCAGAAATAACATGAGGATAAGTGCAGAAAAAAGTAAATGCCTGTCTTTTACTAACAGCAGAAAAGGGACAATAGCTGATTATAAATTAGGAAACAAAATTATTTCTCGAGTGGAGTCATGCAGCTATCTCGGGATTACCATAAATAAAAGATTACACTGGGGTGAGCACGTTGAGAGCGTTGCTAATAAGGCACAAAAGTCATTATACTTTGTTATGAGAAACATGAAGGGTAGCAGTATTCAGGCCAAAGAATTGGCTTACAAATGTCTTGTGAGACCAATTTTGGAATACGCCACGAGTGTGTGGGAGCCCTAACAATCAACTCTAACGAACAAATTGGAGATGGTACAAAGGAAAGCTGCAAGATTCGTACTTGGCAAATTCTCCCAAACTGATAGTGTCTCTGACATGTTGAAGTCATTGGGTTGGGAATCCCTACACAGCAGAAGACATAAAAGAAGACTGCAGGAAATGTACAAAGCATACACAGGGGAGCCGGCCTGGAATGAGTTGCGAAACAGAATGCATGATCCTGATTATATGGGTAGGAGAGATCACGAATACAAAATTAGGCCCATCATTCAAAAAACAAACTTAGCTAAGTATTCTTTTATAAACAGGGGGTATTCAAACATGGAATGAGTTACCTGAAGAAGTCTTAGAACCTTTTCCTAACAGTTTAAAAGTTTTCAAGAAGAAATTAAATATTGCATTCAGGGAACCCAGAGACATTATGGAGAGAAATTGAGTTATAGGCAGCATGTAAATATCTTGTTACCACCAGGTTTTGCCTAACTGTAACAGTACCTATTAATAAATAAATAAATAAATAGGTCCACGGCCGATTTCCTTCCAAAATCCCTTCCCGACTCGCCCTGAAAAGAAAAGTACATGGCCATTGGCTGCATTAATAAAAATTATTCTAACCCATTATACCGAGAAGGAAACCAAATATCGGTCGTAGTGCATCGGGCTGTAGTTATTTAATATCTCATATACTATGTACTATACTATATCCCATGAACTACTTCCGTGAAGCGGCTTCGGTGGCGTAGTTGGTAGCATGCTGAGCTTCTATGCCCAAGATCGCGGGTTCAAACCCGGCCGGAGTCGTCGGATTTTTTAAGAACGTTAAAAATCCCTCAGAATGCCTTTCTTCGGAGGGGAAGTAAAGCCGGCGGTCCCATGTCATATATTTATGGCATGTTAAAGAACTTTCCACTAATTACACCTGTGCGAAGCTAAATTATATATAGGTTAAACATTTGACTAACGTTCTTAGGTTCTTACGTTCGTCGTCAAGAGCCGACTGCGGTGGCATCTGGTAACTAAGTTCTGAACTAGTTGGTCGTTGACGGTGGTGTTTGGCGGCAAAAGTAGGAACTACTTAAAAAAAACAATGCCTGCAGTCCTTACTTCAATTAAGAACAGATAACACACACTAATACAGCCATCACAATTAACACCGGTTATCAGACAGATTCTACACACACCCTAAGTACACGGGGCTACATGACCGCGTTGTCGCAGCCCCTAAACTGAGGAACCAACCAAACAAACTACTTCCGTGCGAAGTCGGGGCGGGTATCTACCTAGTTAGTTATTAAAATTAATAGAAAAAGATGGCAAATATAAATTTTATTTTTTTAACCAGTCGCCTCCGTAGAGTAGCGGTCAGCATGGTTAGCTGCCGCCCCGGAGGTCCTGGGTTCGATTCCCGGCTCTGCCACGAAATTTGAAACGTGGTACGAGGACTGGAACGGAGTCTACTCAGCCTCGGGTGGCCCAAATGAGTAGAGGGGGTTCGATTCCCCCTCAGCCATCCTCGAAGTGGTTTTCCGTGGTTTCCCACTTCGTCTTCGGGAAAATGCCGGGATGGTACCTACTGTAAGGCCACGGCCGCCTCCTTCCCTCTTCCTAGCCTATCCATCCCAATCTTCCATCCGTTCCCATCCCTCATGAGGCCCCTGTTCGCTTTGCAGGTGAGGCCGCCTGGGCGAAGTGCTGATCACACCTCCCCAGTTGTATCCATCCCGACCAGTTGTTCCAAGCTCCAGGACACTGCCCATAGAGGCGGTAGTGGTGAGTTCCCTCGCCGAGTCCGTGGGATCCACCAACCTAGAGGGTAAATTGACTAAATAAAATAAAAATTTGTTTTAAACTAAAATTATATCAATTTCCTTAGTTAAAAATTGCCATTGAATTACAAGAGAGTTGTATGATATGCCCGTAATAAAACATTATTGAACACGTTTAATATTGCAATTCATCTTTAAATATTTGTTATTTTATGCTTCTTTGTTCTATCTTGAACTTAAACTTAAGATTTGATTTTCAAATATAGCCTTCGGCCCTACACACACTTACACCTGAAGATGTTTATTTTTATTGCACACCTCCTGAAACATCTGCTAGTTCTGCTCGTTATATTCTATTTTAACTACTTATGTGCATGTAAAAAAGAAGGAGGTGCATATCCCTGCAGTTGTTATATGAACTCTTTCAACACGCCGTAATAACTTGTTAGCGAAAGCAGCTAAGTAGTTATTATTATTCTTGCCCAAAGGCTGTAATATTCACAACACCTTCTTCATAATAATTGGAGCAATGACCTTTTGGGCGTCGGTCAGTTCGGCACTCTCATCAATCCGTATTCTGCAGATAGCTTCTAGCCAACGCTCCCTTCAGGATATATTGCATAATCTCGGCCACAGGGGACAGGTCACCCAAGGAGTTCCAGTTTTGCTGATCAATGGGAATGCGAACGGAACATCAAATTGGCGATCAAATTTAGAGGGTTCCACGTCAAGAGATCTTCGACAGGTGACTGTGACTATACGATTATTATTATTATTATTATTATTGCTGGCCTTGTGGTGTTTATTTATTTATTTATTTATTTATTTATCGTATGGCTTTTAGTGCCGGGAGTGTCCGAAGACATGTTCGGCTCGCCTGAGTCTGTAGCTGCTTCCAGCGGACACCCTAAAGGGTGAGTTACAAGTTCCGTTCAATTTCAAGTAGTTCCAACTTTCGCCACCAGATATCAATGATACCAGATATCAATGATACCTAGTGGCGAACGTTGGAACTTTGATAGAGCGTTCTGACGAAATCTAACCTAACAAATTTTGCTTTACACAAGTTTAGTCTGTGAAAGGATCTTTTACATGCCATAAATCTATGACATGGGACCGCCGGCTCTACTTCCCCTCCGAAGGAAGGCATACTGAAGGATTTTTAACGCTCTTAAAAAATCCGACTACTTCAGCCGGGTTTGAACCCGCTATCTTGGGCATAGCAGTTCAGCATATTACCGACTACCCCACCGAAGCCGCTCCTCGTGGTGTGGATAACACGCTGCCTGTTACCAAGGAGACGCCGAGTTTGATTCCCACTACCCTACCCTCAGCATTTACCATAGGCCTTCTTACCGTAGACAGCCTGTTGGGGAAGCCGTGATTGTTCGGAAAGGATATGAGATCTCTCATGTCAGTTTTCAGACACGTACTATTTGTTGTTGATTGATTTAGGGGCTTTGCGACATTGTGGTCATGTAGCCCCGTGTACTTGCGTGTGTATGTGAAATTTGTCTGATGACCTGTGTTATTGTGATGGCTGTAGCCCTATTAGTGTCCGTATTTGTAATTCAGATGAGGATTGGGAAGTAGGCGGCCGTGGCCGTATTGTGGCCCCAGATTGTCATGGCGGACTGAAGTCACTGAGTTGTGTGGCTTGGAAGTGTAGTGTATTTCTAACGTGTTCTCGCGATCGTGTGTCTATTTAAATCAACAATCCGGTGAGTGAAATTACTGTACATCAGTCGTCAAAAGAAATCAGGCTGCCAAATATACTCTAAAACCCTTAATTATCTACATTTATACTTAGTAGAACTCAATTTTAGGTTATACAATGTCTGGAGGGCTTAGATCATAAATCCAATAGATGGCTGATGACGTCACGTTGTTGAAACCAACATCTCGATCAGCTGACTAAAGGGAACTGCGGGTAGTTAAGAGCACTGAAATACTACACGTGATGATAGAATTGGGTTATTTAAAGTGAGTTCTATTCATTACTAAGTCAGAATGGTGTATTACTCTGTCGCGTATGGATGTAAGGAGACGTTTAAAAAAGGATCGGGCATTTATTTCCATACGTATGTTAATGTATTGCTAAATAACCCTAAAATTCGTGACTTCATTACTTGCATTTCTTTAGCCTACGTTTCCTCTTAACTCCGAAACATGAAAGAAAAATAATTAAACATGGAAATGCTGGAATTTATTATAAATTATTATAATTTACCATATTCCTTACTCCACTGGACAGGCCTGTATTTATGTTCGAAGGTATCAAGTATTTACATGTCCATAGGCTAGACGTTTTTCTTGGTGTTTTGTTGAGACTGCTAGTAAATGCATCTCTGAACATAAAAATGCTTTATGTCCCTATGCTGGATTAAATGTAGTGTGGACTACACAATGCAGTCGTCAATCATGTTCAGTGTCAAATTACAGGTTATGCTACAGATGTGACGGTGTAGCCTTCGATAATAAATATTAAACGTAAGTTATGGACAGTGCGTTTGGTTGAGGGAATTTTGAGATTCTTCTAGGATAGGCTACATTTCATCCCTAAATTAGTCAATACTACGTAGAATTTCAAAATTCTGGGTTATTTTTGCGAAGGTTTCTATGATTCATGGAAAATGGAATTTAAAAACAGTTCATTGATTAAAATATTTTCCTATGTCGCAAATGTAATGCATAGTTGTTAAAAACCAACGCTCACTAAATCGATAGACTTCCTTATTTCCATTTGCCCATGTTGTTTTGTTCACTTTCATAAAATACTGAAGTGGAAGGGTAACGCTGTATGAGAGCTCATCGTACGATAAAATGTTCTTACGTACCGATACTAAAATTAGCCAAAATACATTTTCTAATGATGAAAAATAATTTGGGAAAGGATGTAGTAAGTTAATAGATTGAACTTGTTTGGAGCTTTCGGGCGTACAATCAACCAGCTAGACAAACACAATTCTGTTTAAAAATCAGTAGGCCTAATTCTCAGAGTTGAATTTGTTATTAATTATTTACCAGATGGGATCCTGGATGTATGAGTATTACGGAACACGACAGCAACTTTTTATACAAACACAATTCTGTTCAAAAATCAGTAGGCCTAATTCTCAGAGTTGGATTTGTTATTAATTATTTAAAAGATAGGATCCTGGATGTATGAGTTGTGACAGACAGTTGGCAACAGTTATTTTTGTTTTTTGTGAGAAAAGAAGGACAAGGAACAGTGCACCCAAGATGGAGTCTTTTGAGTGTTATTTGTAATGTGTGTGCATTTTTCTTGTGAATAAATATCTTTTCATTTTCCCGAATAAGTACGAAGTGACGTTTCTGTTCGTAACATCTGGCGACCGTGACAGGACATAGGAAGGAAAATGAGCGATATTCGAAGTTTGATAAGAAAACGTGGTGTATACCGTGCATCGTTCACGGAAATTGTAGCTTCACTTCAAGTTTTGTTGGAGAAAGAAATAAAGGACATAGTCGCTATCCGAGGAGATTACGCCTTAGTGGAAGAGAAGGCTAACCTCATAAGTAATCTGGACCAGGAGATCTTCCAACACCTCATGGAAGATGCGGTGTCAGAAGAAGACCTGATCACAGAAGTAGACGGAGTAGATGACTATAAACGCAAGTTTCATATGTTAGCAGCGGCTGTTTACGATGCTCTTGCAATGGAGAGAAAACGTGAAGAAGAAGTCCAGTCAACAGTAAGCACCAGTAACACTCATAACCTCAAAAGTAAATATCGCCTTCCAAAGATCGAATTCCGAAAATTTGGTGGAAATCTACGAGATTGGTTAGGTTTCTGGAATCAATTTCAAAAGATTGATCAAGATGAAGGGTTAGATAATGCCAATAAATACGAATATCTTATCCAAGCAACATTGCCAAACTCCAAAGCTCGCGACATCGTTGATAGTTTTCCAGCCACAAGTGGAAATTACCCTAAAGCAATACAGAAACTTAAATCACGTTTTGGCAAATATTCTTTGTTGGTGGAAGTCTACACTAGAGAACTATTGACAATGATGAATTCTTGTAGTAGTCTTGACATCTCATCATTATATGACAGACTCGAAACTCAACTTGGTGCTTTGGAGAGCCTAGGTGTAACTTCCGAGAAATATGCAGCAATGTTATTTCCTATGATTGAATCATGCTTGTCTATAGATGTGTTACGTGCCTGGCAGAGGAGTGGCGGTGGGAAGGAATGTGAACCTAGTGAACGTCTTAAAGATTTGATGAAATTCCTGGAGAATGAAGTAGAGAGTGAGGAAAGGATCAAACTGGCCATCCCAAGTAAAGGTAACATCAATGTGAATCCTGACAAGTCAAAAGGTACGAAGAAAATTGACATTTACAGTGAATCGCCACCTACCGCAGCTGCACTTGTGGATTGTAATCTTAAACTAAACTGTATATTTTGTGATAGGTCCCATGCTAGTTCAAACTGCTCCGTGGCAAAGCAGATGGCTTTAAAGGAGAGAGTCTCAATTGTGAAGAATAAGAGAGCATGCTTTCTCTGTCTGAAGAAAGGACATGTTTCAAAGATGTGCAGAAGTCAGTTAAAATGTGATTCCTGTAGCAAAAAACATAACAGCCTAATATGTCTAGGCCCAACACATTCCTCTGAAGCTACCAATGAGAAACTTCAGTCTCATTCTTTGATTTCAAATGAAGAACGTAGTGGTGTGCAAGGTGTTATTTTGCAAACATTAAAGGTGAAGGTAATTGGAGAATCCTCTGCAATGGAGGTAAGGGCTCTACTGGATACTGGCAGTCAGAGATCTTATATGCTTGAATCAGTGGCACAGAAGTTAGGTTACAGTAGTCATCGCACAGAAATGCTACGCCATTCACTATTTGGTGGGGTAGTCACCGAAGAGAGCCAGCATATGTGCTATAGGATCTACATAGAGAGTTTAGGAAAGCCTTATGCCTGCAATTTTGAAGTCTTAGGGCAACAAGTAATTACAGGGTACAATACTATGTTAAAGGGCCCATGGTTGCAAGAACTAAGAGCAAAAGGGATACAGAATTATGATATTGAAGGTCCCATTGAACTATTAATAGGCGCTGATGTCGCTGGAAAGTTAATGACTGGACAAACGTGTACACTAAGCAATGGTCTTGTATGTATTGAGACTCTGCTGGGGTGGACTGTGATGGGTAAAGTAGTTTCCGGAGATCAATCAAGCATGACCAACCTCGTCACTTCTCTCTTTATCAGAGATGCTTCCGTTGAAAATCTGTGGGAACTGGACGTGCTAGGTATCAGCGATCCTGCCGTAAAGAAAACTAAAACTGAAGAAAACTTTGCAACAATGGAGCACTTTCAGAAAACCGTGTCTATTAATGGAGAATTTAGGTATGAAGTCCATTTACCCTGGAAAGAAAACAAATCATTTCATGTATCTAACAGGGTCATGGCTGAGAAGAGGTTAGTCAACACAAGGAAGAAAGTGGAAAATTTTGGACTAGGCGGAGACATATGAAAATATTTTCACCGAGTGGGAAAGGAGTGGTGTTATTGAACCGGTTCAGGAGGATGAAAACTTCAGACACTATCTACCGCATCGAGCTGTTGTGAAGGAAAGTAGTTCGACACCTGTTCGTCCTGTATTTGACGCCTCAGCGAAGGAAGCGGGAACCCCTGCTTTGAACGATTGTTTGTATGATGGCCCCAACCTGATTGAGCTAATCCCTGCTATTCTTCTTAGATTCCGAGAGAGGAAAGTAGGAATTATTGCAGACATTGAGAAGGCCTTCCTTCAGATAAGCATACGGAAAGAGGATCGAAACTATATCTGCTTCCTGATGTGGCAGGACGTTGGGAATAATTACAAGATCTTCAAGCATGCCAGGCTGGTTTTCGGCTTAACTTGTAGTCCGTTTCTCCTGGTGGCTGTCTTGGAGTATCACCTGAAGAAGTACTTGGAAAACCCGCAATTCAATCCCCTATTCATCGAGAGACTTCTACAGAGCTTCTACGTGGACAACGTTGTCACTAGCCTTGACAGGGAATCGGAGGTGGGCGAGTTTATCAATCAAGCTAGTAGGGTATTATCAGAAGGCAGTTTTAATTTGAGGGGATGGCAGTTCTCTCAGGATGATGACCAGTCTGCTACCCTTTCATCTGTTTTGGGACTGTTATGGGATCGACAGGAGGATACACTTACTTTAAATTTGCATTGGTTGAATAGCCTTCAGGTGGGAGAAGTGACGAAAAGGACAATTCTGTCACTCGCACATCGAATTTTTGATCCAGTTGGTGTGACATGTCCTGTCACCCTTTGTGTTAAACTGTTGATTCAAAGGACCTGGAAGACTCATATAAGATGGGATAGTGCAGTTGATGAGAAGTCCAGAGACGAGTTTCTGGCCTGGGTAAAGGATCTACCTCACCTGGTAGAAATCAAGATTCCTCGATGGTTTGGAAGAAGTGACCATGTGCAAATTCATGTCTTCTGTGATGCCAGCCAACTTGCATACGCAGCAGTAGTCTTCATAAGATGCGATTCCAACAATCAAGTGAGTGTACAGTTATGTGATGCAAGATCTCGTGTGGCCCCCCTCAAGGAAGTGACAATCCCCAGATTGGAATTGCTGGCTGCTACAATTGGTGCACGGTTGCTTAAATGTGTGTTGGAATCTATTTCACAGGAAGTTCATGAGTTTTTTCTCTGGTCTGACTCGTCCACAGTTCTAGCATGGATCTGCAGGACTGAGAACTGGTCGGTGTTTGTCCGCAATCGTGTGAATGAGATCAGGAATTTGACCAATTTAAACTGCTGGCGACATGTTCCAGGTTCATTGTGTTAAACTGTTGATTCAAAGGACCTGGAAGACTCATATAAGATGGGATAGTGCAGTTGATGAGAAGTCCAGAGACGAGTTTCTGGCCTGGGTAAAGGATCTACCTCACCTGGTAGAAATCAAGATTCCTCGATGGTTTGGAAGAAGTGACCATGTGCAAATTCATGTCTTCTGTGATGCCAGCCAACTTGCATACGCAGCAGTAGTCTTCATAAGATGCGATTCCAACAATCAAGTGAGTGTACAGTTATGTGATGCAAGATCTCGTGTGGTCCCCCTCAAGGAAGTGACAATCCCCAGATTGGAATTGCTGGCTGCTACAATTGGTGCACGGTTGCTTAAATGTGTGTTGGAATCTATTTCACTGGAAGTTCATGAGTTTTTTCTCTGGTCTGACTCGTCCACAGTTCTAGCATGGATCTGCAAGACTGAGAACTGGTCGGTGTTTGTCCGCAATCGTGTGAATGAGATCAGGAATTTGACCAATTTAAACTGCTGGCGACATGTTCCAGGTTCATTGAATCCAGCTGATTTACCGTCACGTGGCTGTTCTGCTTCGCAAATAGTAGCCTCTTGATGGTGGGAGGGATCTGCCTGGTTGTACGAATCTCCAGATTGTTGGCCTCAAACAAAAGTGGTGTATGACGAAGAGAGTATTGCAAAGGAAATGAAGAAAAACCCTGTGAATTCTATGACTGTAACCAATGAAGGTCCCCTCTGGTATGCCAGGTATTTTTCCAGCTATCACAGAATAGTTCATCTAATCGCATGGATTCTTCGTTTCTGTAAGAATTGTCTTAGACGTGAAAGGATCTCGCAAGAAAATCTGCAAGTTGAAGAGTTAGAAAGGGCTGAAATTAGACTCATTTCTATAATTCAACGAGAAAGCTTCCACGGATTAGTTGATAAACGTCTATCTTCACTAAATCCATTCCTGGAAGATGGTGTTCCCAGGGTTAAAACGAGACTACTACTGCGAGAAGATTTGAAGCAATTCAGGTTCCCAATGATTCTCCCGGCGAACCATGTCATCACCTCTCGCTTGATTATGGATGAGCACGTGAAAGAAAATCACATTGGAGTACAACTTCTTCTTAATCATCTGAGACAACGCTTCTGGATCATCGGTGGAAGGAGGACAGTTAGAAAAATTATAAGAAAATGTGTCAAGTGCCGGAGGCATGATGGACAACATACCGAAATCGCTCAGGCCCCTCTGCCCCTGGACCGCATACGGGAAGCCTGTGTATTTGAAGTGATAGGAGTGGACTTGGCAGGTCCGGTGTTCCTGAGGGATGAAAGTAAAGCTTGGATTGTAGTTTTCACATGTGCGGTGTATCGCGCTGTTCATCTCGAAATGGTTACTTCTCTCTCCACAGAGGCGTTTGTGCAAGCGTTCCGGTGGTTTGTAGCAAGAAGAGGACGCCCCTCTGTGATTTACTCAGACAATGGTACAAATTTCACGGGTACAGATAACGCGTTTCAAAGTGTTGACTGGGAGAATATTTCCAAACACCATTCGGTTGAACGTATTACTTGGAGATTTAATCCCCCTAGTGCTCCTTGGTGGGGAGGCTTCTGGGAAAGGTTAATACGTCTAATTAAACAGCTTCTGAAACGAGTTTTGGGTAAAGCCTGTCTAACTTACCAAGAAATGCTTACCCTTCTCTGCAGTATAGAAGCCACCATAAATGCAAGACCGCTAACATATCTGACCGATGGATGTGGAAGATATAAGTCCACTCACCCCTGCCTGCTTTCTACAAGAAATTAAGACAACTGGAGTTCCAGAATGTGATGCATTGGATGTTATAACCCTGAATCAAAGAAATCGTCATCTTCTGAACCTAAGATGGCATTGAAAAAAAGATTCCAGCAGGAATATCTGGGACTTTTGGCACTCGGTAAACCGAGTTGTAAACCAACTCTTTTGTTCAAGAGAGGTGACATTGTCCTAGTTTGATCAGATGGCACTAAGAGGATAGATTGGCCCCTTGGAAAAATTGTGGACTTGTTTCCTGGAACTGATGGTAATACAAGACTTGCAAGGGTTGTTACATCTAAAGGAGAACTCTTGAGACCGATACAGCGACTCTACCCACTAGAAGTACCTGATGAAGCCAGCACACCTTTAAGGACTGGCTTGAATAAGAAAACGGCTACTGCTTTAGGATAGCCGACTGGAACTGGTGTTCAACCCCCAGAGACTACACGTTCGGGTAGAACTGTCAAAGTTCCTGCAAGATATGTGGAGTAGTTGAGGATGTCTTGTTGAGGATGTCTTTCCTCAACGGTGGGAGGATGTGACAGACAGTTGGCAACAGTTATTTTTGTTTTTTGTGAGAAAAGAAGGACAAGGAACAGTGCATCCAAGATGGAGTCTTTTGAGTGTTATTTGTAATGTGTGTGCATTTTTCTTGTGAATAAATATCTTTTCATTTTCCCGAATAAGTACGAAGTGACGTTTCTGTTCGTAACATGAGTATTACGGATCACGACAGCCACTTTTAACACCAAATATGTTACATTCTTAAGTTTTGCTACTTTCCGGTACGTGAAGAAACATGCGATGCTTTTCCCAATGCCGTATAAATTACGAAAATGTGTGTTTAAACCCTCATTAAAAATCATTTTCCCACATACTCCTATAACCTTCCATTACGAGGTCCTCTGTTTACCGTTTAATCAGCTGATCGATATGTTGGTTTCACGTCACAGTACAGGCGCAGTGTGGCAATGCGCACTCTATTATATTTATGCTCGAAGCTAGAGGGAAAAGTAAAAACACGAAGCGTAATGCGCAGAATCGCCAACAGGTGCAGGAAGACTGTCAGCGCTCTCCCTCGGTAAAGATGGGAAATGCTGGCATTAACCACACAGAGGGCAGCACTGATGAACATGGCGACTTGTCAACATTAGTGCTAAAGATCGTAAATGACTTGGTTACCCAGCCCTCCTTCTTGTCAAGGCTTGTTGATGAGATCACCTCAAAAGTGATAGAGGGTCTCATAGCATCCATTGATTTCAACACCAAGGTGGTAGATGATATGGAAAAGAAAATGAAGGCCAGCGAGGAGGAAGTGAAATCATTGAAAGAGGAACTGCGTGAAAGGACTGACACAATGGAGCAATACTCCCGCCGGAATTGTATCCGGGTGTTTGGCATGGAAGAAAAGGATGGCGAATCGACTGATCAGCTCGTCCTTAACTTGGCAGAACAGCTAGGCGTAAACATAAAAGTTGAGGACACTGACAGGACCCATAGGGTAGGCTCAAGAAACACCCAAAAGCCACGCCCCATCATATGTAAATTTGTCTCCTTTGCCAAGCGGAATGCGCTCTTTCAGGCGAAGAAGAAATTGAAGGGAACTGGGACTGTAATTAGGGAAGACCTAACCAAATTACGGTTGGAGTTGCTCCACAAAACAATCGACAAGGTGGGAGTTAAGCATTGTTGGTCCAATAATGGCGTTGTTACGAACAGAAACGTCACTTCGTACTTATTCGGGAAAATGAAAAGATATATATTCACAAGAAACATGCACACACATTACAAATAACACTCAAAAGACTCCATCTTGGATGCACTGTTCCTTGTCCTTCTTTTCTCACAAAAAACAAAAATAACTGTTGCCAACTGTCTGTCACATCCTCCCACCGTTGAGGAACGACATCCTCAACAAGACATCCTCAACTACTCCACATATCTTGCAGGAACATTGACAGTTCTACCCGAACGTGTAGTCTTTGGGGGTTGAACACCAGTTCCAGTCGGCTCTCCTAAAGCAGTAGCCGTTTTCTTATTCAAGCCAGTCCTTAAAGGTGTGCTGTCTTCATCAGGTACTTCTAGTGGGTAGAGTCGCTGTATCGGTCTCAAGAGTTCTCCTTTAGATGTAACAACCCTTGCAAGTCTTGTATTACCATCAGTTCCAGGGAACAAGTCCACAATTTTTCCAAGGGGCCAATCTATCCTCTTAGTGCCATCTGATCAAACTAGGACAATGTCACCTCTCTTGAACAAAAGAGTTGGTTTACAACTCGGTTTACCGAGTGCCAAAAGTCCCAGATATTCCTGCTGGAATCTTTTTTTCAATGCCATCTTAGGTTCAGAAGATGACGATTTCTTTGATTCAGGGTTATAGCATCCAATGCATCACATTCTGGAACTCCAGTTGTCTTAATTTCTTGTAGAAAGCAGGCAGGGGTGAGTGGACTTATATCTTCACATCCATCGGTCAGATATGTTAGCGGTCTTGCATTTATGGTGGCTTCTATACTGCAGAGAAGGGTAAGCATTTCTTGGTAAGTTAGACAGGCTTTACCCAAAACTCGTTTCAGAAGCTGTTTAATTAGACGTATTAACCTTTCCCAGAAGCCTCCCCACCAAGGAGCACTAGGGGGATTAAATCTCCAAGTAATACGTTCAACCGAATGGTGTTTGGAAATATTCTCCCAGTCAACACTTTGAAACGCGTTATCTGTACCCGTGAAATTTGTACCATTGTCTGAGTAAATCACAGAGGGGCGTCCTCTTCTTGCTACAAACCGCCGGAACGCTTGCACAGACGCCTCTGTGGAGAGAGAAGTAACCATTTCGAGATGAACAGCGCGATACACCGCACATGTGAAAACTACAATCCAAGCTTTACTTTCATCCCTCAGGAACACCGGACCTGCCAAGTCCACTCCTATCACTTCAAATACACAGGCTTCCCGTATGCGGTCCAGGGGCAGAGGGGCCTGAGCGATTTCGGTATGTTGTCCATCATGCCTCCGGCACTTGACACATTTTCTTATAATTTTTCTAACTGTCCTCCTTCCACCGATGATCCAGAAGCGTTGTCTCAGATGATTAAGAAGAAGTTGTACTCCAATGTGATTTTCTTTCACGTGCTCATCCATAATCAAGCGAGAGGTGATGACATGGTTCGCCGGGAGAATCATTGGGAACCTGAATTGCTTCAAATCTTCTCGCAGTAGTAGTCTCGTTTTAACCCTGAGAACACCATCTTCCAGGAATGGATTTAGTGAAGATAGACGTTTATCAACTAATCCATGGAAGCTTTCTCGTTGAATTATAGAAATGAGTCTAATTTCAGCCCTTTCTAACTCTTCAACTTGCAGATTTTCTTGCGAGATTCTTTCACGTCTAAGACAATTCTTACAGAAACGAAGAATCCATGCGATTAGATGAACTATTCTGTGATAGCTGGAAAAATACCTGGCATACCAGAGGGGACCTTCATTGGTTACAGTCATAGAATTCACAGGGTTTTTCTTCATTTCCTTTGCGATACTCTCTTCGTCATACACCACTTTTGTTTGAGGCCAACAATCTGGAGATTCGTACAACCAGGCAGGTCCCTCCCACCATCAAGAGGCTACTAATAGCGAAGCAGAACAGCCACGTGACGGTAAATCAGCTGGATTCAATGAACCTGGAACATGTCGCCAGCAGTTTAAATTGGTCAAATTCCTGATCTCATTCACACGATTGCGGACAAACACCGACCAGTTCTCAGTCCTGCAGATCCATGCTAGAACTGTGGACGAGTCAGACCAGAGAAAAAACTCATGAACTTCCTGTGAAATAGATTCCAACACACATTTAAGCAACCGTGCACCAATTGTAGCAGCCAGCAATTCCAATCTGGGGATTGTCACTTCCTTGAGGGGGGCCACACGAGATCTTGCATCACATAACTGTACACTCACTTGATTGTTGGAATCGCATCTTATGAAGACTACTGCTGCGTATGCAAGTTGGCTGGCATCACAGAAGACATGAATTTGCACATGGTCACTTCTTCCAAACCATCGAGGAATCTTGATTTCTACCAGGTGAGGTAGATCCTTTACCCAGGCCAGAAACTCGTCTCTGGACTTCTCATCAACTGCACTATCCCATCTTATATGAGTCTTCCAGGTCCTTTGAATCAACAGTTTAACACAAAGGGTGACAGGACATGTCACACCAACTGGATCAAAAATTCGATGTGCGAGTGACAGAATTGTCCTTTTCGTCACTTCTCCCACCTGAAGGCTATTCAACCAATGCAAATTTAAAGTAAGTGTATCCTCCTGTCGATCCCATAACAGTCCCAAAACAGATGAAAGGGTAGCAGATTGGTCATCATCCTGAGAGAACTGCCATCCCCTCAAATTAAAACTGCCTTCTGATAATACCCTACTAGCTTGATTGATAAACTCGCCCACCTCCGATTCCCTGTCAAGGCTAGTGACAACGTTGTCCACGTAGAAGCTCTGTAGAAGTCTCTCGATGAATAGGGGATTGAATTGCGGGTTTTCCAAGTACTTCTTCAGGTGATACTCCAAGACAGCCACCAGGAGAAACGGACTACAAGTTAAGCCGAAAACCAGCCTGGCATGCTTGAAGATCTTGTAATTATTCCCAACGTCCTGCCACATCAGGAAGCAGATATAGTTTCGATCCTCTTTCCGTATGCTTATCTGAAGGAAGGCCTTCTCAATGTCTGCAATAATTCCTACTTTCCTCTCTCGGAATCTAAGAAGAATAGCAGGGATTAGCTCAATCAGGTTGGGGCCATCATACAAACAATCGTTCAAAGCAGGGGTTCCCGCTTCCTTCGCTGAGGCGTCAAATACAGGACGAACAGGTGTCGAACTACTTTCCTTCACAACAGCTCGATGCGGTAGATAGTGTCTGAAGTTTTCATCCTCCTGAACCGGTTCAATAACACCACTCCTTTCCCACTCGGTGAAAATATTTTCATATGTCTCCGCCTAGTCCAAAATTTTCCACTTTCTTCCTTGTGTTGACTAACCTCTTCTCAGCCATGACCCTGTTAGATACAAGAAATGATTTGTTTTCTTTCCAGGGTAAATAGACTTCATACCTAAATTCTCCATTAATAGACACGGTTTTCTGAAAGTGCTCCATTGTTGCAAAGTTTTCTTCAGTTTTAGTTTTCTTTATGGCTGGATCGCTGATACCTAGCACGTCCAGTTCCCACAGATTTTCAACTGAAGCATCTCTGATAAAGAGAGAAGTGACGAGGTTGGTCATGCTTGATTGATCTCCGGAAACTACTTTACCCATCACAGTCCACCCCAGCAGAGTCTCAATACATACAAGACCATTGCTTAGTGTACACGTTTGTCCAGTCATTAACTTTCCAGCGACATCAGCGCCTATTAATAGTTCAATGGGACCTTCAGTATCATAATTCTGTATCCCTTTTGCTCTTAGTTCTTGCAACCATGGGCCCTTTAACATAGTATTGTACCCTGTAATTACTTGTTGCCCTAAGACTTCAAAATTGCAGGCATAAGGCTTTCCTAAACTCTCTATGTAGATCCTATAGCACATATGCTGGCTCTCTTCGGTGACTACCCCACCAAATAGTGAATGGCGTAGCATTTCTGTGCGATGACTACTGTAACCTAACTTCTGTGCCACTGATTCAAGCATATAAGATCTCTGACTGCCAGTATCCAGTAGAGCCCTTACCTCCATTGCAGAGGATTCTCCAATTACCTTCACCTTTAATGTTTGCAAAATAACACCTTGCACACCACTACGTTCTTCATTTGAAATCAAAGAATGAGACTGAAGTTTCTCATTGGTAGCTTCAGAGGAATGTGTTGGGCCTAGACATATTAGGCTGTTATGTTTTTTGCTACAGGAATCACATTTTAACTGACTTCTGCACATCTTTGAAACATGTCCTTTCTTCAGACAGTGAAAGCAGCCTCTCTTATTCTTCACAATTGAGACTCTCTCCTTTAAAGCCATCTGCTTTGCCACGGAGCAGTTTGAACTAGCATGGGACCTATCACAAAATATACAGTTTAGTTTAAGATTACAATCCACAAGTGCAGCTGCGGTAGGTGGCGATTCACTGTAAATGTCAATTTTCTTCGTACCTTTTGACTTGTCAGGATTCACATTGATGTTACCTTTACTTGGGATGGCCAGTTTGATCCTTTCCTCACTCTCTACTTCATTCTCCAAGAATTTCATCAAACCTTTAAGACGTTCACTAGGTTCACATTCCTTCCCACCGCCACTCCTCTGCCAGGCACGTAACACATCTATAGACAAGCATGATTCAATCATAGGAAATAACATTGCTGCATATTTCTCGGAAGTTACACCTAGGCTCTCCAAAGCACCAAGTTGAGTTTCGAGTCTGTCATATAATGATGAGATGTCAAGACTACTACAAGAATTCATCATTGTCAATAGTTCTCTAGTGTAGACTTCCACCAACAAAGAATATTTGCCAAAACGTGATTTAAGTTTCTGTATTGCTTTAGGGTAATTTCCACTTGTGGCTGGAAAACTATCAACGATGTCGCGAGCTTTGGAGTTTGGCAATGTTGCTTGGATAAGATATTCGTATTTATCGGCATTATCTAACCCTTCATCTTGATCAATCTTTTGAAATTGATTCCAGAAACCTAACCAATCTCGTAGATTTCCACCAAATTTTCGGAATTCGATCTTTGGAAGGCGATATTTACTTTTGAGGTTATGAGTGTTACTGGTGCTTACTGTTGACTGGACTTCGTCTTCACGTTTTCTCTCCAATTGCAAGAGCATCGGAAACAGCCGCTGCTAACATATGAAACTTGCGTTTATAGTCATCTACTCCGTCTACTTCTGTGATCAGGTCTTCTTCTGACACCGCATCTTCCATGAGGTGTTGGAAGATCTCCTGGTCCAGATTACTTATGAGGTTAGCCTTCTCTTCCACTAAGGCGTAATCTCCTCGGATAGCGACTATGTCCTTTATTTCTTTCTCCAACAAAACTTGAAGTGAAGCTAGAATTTTCGTGAACGATGCACGGTATACACCACGTTTTCTGATCAAACTTCGAATATCGCTCATTTTCCTTTCTATGTCCTGTCACGGTCGCCAGATGTTACGAACAGAAACGTCACTTCGTACTTATTCAGGAAAATGAAAAGATATTTATTCACAAGAAAAATGCACACACATTACAAATAACACTCAAAAGACTCCATCTTGGATGCACTGTTCCTTGTCCTTCTTTTCTCACAAAAAGCAAAAATAACTGTTGCCAACTGTCTGTCACAGGCGTCATCTTTGCAGTCAGCCGAGGTATTCGTCACAGGCTGACTAATTTCAATGAACTTAGATTGATCTAAGTTAGTGTGATCAGTGTTATATCCCTCACTAATCTAATCTTAACTTTAACCAATTGATTGTACCAACTGTATACCATAATACCGGTACCTATTGCTCGAGAGCAAGTAAGGCTGGGAAACTTAAATTTTAAAAAATACCACATTCCTTTTAGGCAACAACATTTAGAAAATTGTCTGTTAAATTCGATAACGTTTGTACAGCTGCCTTTACCAAATAGACACCAATACTGAACTATACTGCTTGCTATTAGTTCCAAGCTTCCTTCCCCTATTGAATAGGGTGGCAAAATGAATTTTTCTACATATTAAGCTTCTCTCTTAGGTAGCCTACCAGTACCAAGCCTTTCTAAACAATCAATCAGCTTTAAATATTACTTACGTCTTTACACACTAAAATCAGACTTACTTGCTTTCACCTTTCGCTCCCAGCCCAAACTTATCTTTATTCTCCTACACAGGTTATTAATGTTAATGGTGAGTGTGAGCTATAGGCTACTGCATGACATAGATTGCCTATTGTCATATAGATCAGGCAAAACAAAATTAACCCAGTTCACAGTTGATTTAATGGCTGCTAGCTCTCTCTCCGATGACAGACATTTAGTGAGATTAACCCCAATGGATGGTAATTATTATAAATAATTGTTCTTCAGCTGTCACTGTTATGTGTTCAGATTAGCATTTCCTGTAACATTGCATCATGCAATGTAAATACATTTTATGTTCTGTAAGTAGGCCTATTTAGGGTACAAGCTGGAGACTAGCAGGCCTGCTTTAAACCACATTCAACTTTAATTTCATTATATCCGTATTTCTTTTTTTTTTAATTCAACCTATCACAAATGTTAAATTAAATGTATAGTCTATATAGCTATAACGAACACTATGTATTGAGATATAAAACCTTAATGGCATTTTCAGGGTGTGATGGTTGGTGAGTGACAAGTGACTTTAAACTATGCCTAGCTCAATTCTAGCCAGATGTGATGACATGACTGTGTAATTCCAAAATGTTACTGAAGATTGCAGTGTGCTTCACTGTGTCATTATTTAACTCATATATTGATGTGCCATCTAGCCAAGCCTCCGTGGCTTAGGCGGCAGCACGCCGGCCTCTCACCGCTGGGTCCGTGGTTCAAATCCCGGTCACTCCATGTGAGATCTGTGCTGGACAGAACGGAGGCAGACAGGTTTTTCTCCGGGTACTCCGGTTTTCCCTGTCAAAATTTCACTCCAGCAACACTCTCCACTATCATTTCATTTCATCAGTCATTCATTTAATCATTGCCCCAGAGGAGTGCGTCAGGCCTCGGCAGCCGGCACAGTCCATATCCTCGCCGCTATTTGGGGCTTCATTCATTCCATTCCTGACCCGGTCGGAGACTGGAAGCAGGCTGTGGATTTTCATTTTCATTTATGTGCCATCTGTCATAACTTAACTTTTTCTTTAGCTTCTAAATTGTGTTCTAGTTTGTGCTATTGTAGATTATGAATGACGACTTATAATGGTCACTTTACTCATTTCTCTTCTGAGTGACTAGGCAATGCCTTTCACTACTTTACAAGATCTTTTTAACTTGTACCTATGGTAGCATCTGACCATAGTCTATCAGACATACTTTCCGCTATCAGCCTGAAAAACACTAACTGCCTAAAAATTGCTCATATCGATGCTCAATCATTAGTTGACTCCTCTCACTATTCTGAATTTTGTCACGTCTTTGGTAGTTCGTCTTTTGACATAATTGCAGTAAGTGAGTCCTTTTGCAAGCCCTCAATTCCAGATGCTGCTGTCTCTCTCACTGGCTATAAAGTCATTAGAAATGACAGATTAACCGTCGGTGGAGGTGGTGTTGCAGATTACCTTAGGGATAACATAAAATATAGCGTGCTAAGTCAGTCTCCTGGTGAATATAATAAGAGGCCTGAATACATTATACTTGACATTTCTCTTACCGAAACTAAAATTCTCTTTGCTTGTGTGTACCGTCCACCGAAAGCTGGCTACCTAGATATTTTTCTGAATGACATGTACAGGTTCATTCTTGATTATAAATATGTTTTTATTGTTGGGGACGTTAATGCTCGGTTTGGTAGTGGAGCTTTTGAAACTGAACAGGTATGTAATGTGCTCTGTTCCTGTAATGTTGAATGTATACCATTCGATACTACATTTCACACAGCTACTTGTGACAGCTCTCTCGATATTATCTCTTCAAACTATAATGACCTCGTTGTTGACTACGCACAAAAACCAGCTGCTGGATTCTCAGCCCATGATCTTCTGTATGCAGTGTTTTCTCTATCTACCCCGAAACTTCAACCAAAATCAATCTTTGTACATGACTTCAGCAAATTTAATTTAAATGATTTTAAAACGGATGCAGAATTACTCCCTTGGCAGAATTTCTACCAATCCACTGACATAGATGAGAAAGTGACTCTATTTAATGATTGTATAAATAAACTCTATGATATGCATGCACCGCAAAAGAAAGTGGATTTAAAACATAACTCTGCTCCGTGGATCAGCAAAGAAATCAAAACGCTTTTGAAGAAACGTGATAAAGCACGTAGAACATTTATTAAATCTAAACTTACCATTGACTATGAAGAGTACAGAATTCTGCGTAATAAGACAAAACAAACAATCAGGAACACAAAAGTGAAATATATGTACAACCTCTTCAGTGACTGCAAAACCACTTCCGCCAGATGGCGTGCTGCAAAATCATTGGGAGTTGGTGCCAGTTCAGTCACTGATGTTGAGATGCCTGTCTCTGCATCACAATTAAATGAACATTACTCAAATGTTGCCTCAATTGGTGTATTAAGAGTATCAGAGACCGGCATGAAATACACATCCATCCCTCCCCCTGCCCATGAATTTTTTTTCTTTATGTATGTTTACCCACACCAGATTGTGAAAGCCATCAAATCAATTCGTACAAAAGCAAGAGGCCCTGATAGCATCCCAATTTCTCTTATTTCTAACTGTCTTGAAGTATTTCTACCCCCAATTATCCATCTATTTAATTTCTCTCTGCAAAGTGGAGTATACCCGTCTCTTTGGAAGTGTGCTAACATACGTCCAGTGCCAAACAATAAAAACCCCACTAGCTGTAGTGACTTTAGACCAATAAATATCCTTTGTGCCCTTAGTAAAGCGCTTGAGAAAATAGTTCATGAACAAGTATGTGAATACCTAACTAAATTTAATATCTTCAATCCTTACCAATCTGGGTTTAAAAAGGGTCATAGTACCACCACTGCATTGTTAAAGGTCAGCGATGATATACGCTCAGCTATGGACAAGCGTCAGCTTACAATCCTATGTCTTTTCGATTTCAGTAAGGCTTTTGACTGTGAGAATCACAATATACTTCTTGCAAAGCTGAAATCTTTTGGCTTCTCTCAGAGTGCTCTTTCCTGGTTCAAATCCTACCTTTCCATGCGTACACAGAGAGTGGTCCTCGCGGATGGCTCCTCCTCAGACTGGAAATCGGTAGAAAGTGGAGTACCTCAGGGATCTGTCTTAGGTCCACTATGCTTCTCGCTATATATAAACGATGTTTCTAATGAATTCCGAAATAGTTCTGTTCATATATATGCTGATGACCTCCAAGCCTATTTTCACCTCACGCCTAACACTGCATGTGATCGTATAAATCTGTTTAATGAAGACATTGACAGGCTTTGTGAATGGGCCCTAAATCATAATCTTAACTTGAACATATCTAAAACACAACTTATATCCATTGGATATACAAAACTTCTAAATTCAGTAGATTTTAATTCACTACCACCAATCAAGATACTAGATAATGATATTAAATATAGCAACACTGTCGTGGGCAGAGAATACGTCTAATGTGGTAAGGAAGGTTGTATCAACTATGCATCTCCTGAAAAGACCTGTTTCTTACACCACACCTAACATACGTAAGCTCTTCGTCCAAACTCTCATTTTTTCCAATCATTGATTATGGCTCTGCTGTATACAATGATTTACCAGAAACACAGAACATCAAATTACAAAGAGTCCAGAATGCATGTGTTCGGTACATTCTGGATGTAAGGCGAGATGAACATATCACACCTTACTACGTGCAGCTGAAATGGCTGAAACTCCACGAGCGCAGGCAGTTATCAGTTGCCATTCTGACACATAAAATATTACATACCAAGACCCAGTTATATCTCTACAATGCCTTTACACCAATGCATTTTCCGTTCACAATCGAGAAAATAGATACACAAAATTAACACTCCAGATTCCTATACACCGAACCATGAAGTTCAATAAATCTTTTGTTTGCACCGCCTCACACCGCTTCAACACCTTCGATTTATATAAGTTCGTCAACATTGCAAGCACTGCAGCTTTCAAAAGACATCTTTCATCCTGCTTCTTGGAGCAGTATACCTCTCACATTTGATTACTGTATTATGTTAAAATACTTTTTTTAAAGTTCAATTATAACACAAGGACAATAGCTGACAACCTGTCTACTTCAATAGCTTTTATGTTCGACCCTAACTATTATGTGTCAGAAAACGGTATCATAATGAGGCTCATTATAACACTATTTTTCATTATGAAACAGTTTCTCCCACCAATCAGAGCTCAAGAAACACTTGTGTGACCAATTAGATAAGGATACCTTCGCGCATGCGCTCAAAATCCAACATGTCTATATAAATTACCGAAAGTGCACCGTCCATATGTTCGCGTAAATAAACTGGTGAATATGAGACAATAAATAGCACTGTACCTTAATATCACCAAAACCAATTTCTACACAGCTTGTGGTTTTGAAACGACTTCGGTGACAGTTTTACTGAATACTGATGCACAATCTGAACATCTGGCATTCAAGCACACAGAGCGCATGCGTCGGTTGTCCAGAGAGCTTGGAACACAGAGATATAAACCCACCGCAGCACCCGATCACAACATTCTATTGACTGAACAGATATTTATAAATATTTATGTTAAAACATATAATAAAGTTATAATTATCGTCGAACATGAACAGTCGTATGCAACTCGCCTATAATGGTAATTAAGACACTCGTATGGAAATTATAAAACTCGCATACGCTCGTTTTATAAAAAATACTCGTGTCTTAATTATAGCCATTATAGGCTCGTTGCATAATGTACTATTCTTGTACAGTATATGGTGTTTGTTTTTCGTGCTGATAGTCTGTATGCACTCTCACTCATTTGTATATAATTTTTCCATTAACATTAGTATTATTATTATTATTATTATTATTATTGACTTGTTACTATCTTTTTGTTACTATAATTGTTAGACTATGATTATTTATATTGTGAAGGTAAGTGAAATGTTTTATTATTTATAAGCCCTAATCTTATTTTTTGTAGGGCGCTACTGTAAAGGAGCTCTTAAGCTCTAAGTATAGCCGTGAAAATAAATAAATAAATAAATAAATAAATAAATAAATAAATAAATAAATAAATAAATAAAATTCCGACATTTGCCTGGAGTAGAAGTGGGAATCCACGGAAAACCACTTTCAGGATGGCTGTGGTAGGAATCGAACCCGTCTCCTATTAGTTTTGCCACACGAGGCTGACTGTACCCCGTTCCAGCCCTCAGACAATGATTAAACGTCTTGGCAGAGCTGAGAACCGAACCCGGGCTTCCGCGGTAACAGCCAAGAATGCTAGCCACGACGCAACAAGGCAGACACGTACTATTTCGTCCTCTCTAGAGATGGACTAAATAAATTTGGGGATGAGATACTATCACATATGTTAACCATGTGACATAGACAAAATATAAGTTAAATATCACCCCAGATCGGGAGCTTGACGTTTGCAGCTCCGAGCCGGCCAGCGGAGAATTGTACCGGAGATGAATGCTCTAGCCCAAGTTAACTCACATCAAGAGATCATCGATGTCCGAATATACATTATCTACCTCAATAACATTATATTCTAAGAATAATACGAAGCCCTTCTGTTGAATGGAAGGCTGTTACAAGCGCACCTTCCATTCTTTTCTATACAAAAGATATAATGCTATTATTCTTTACGAACATTCACAGTGTGTTTAAAACGCGTGGAATTCCTATGACCAGAAAACCTGTTTAGTTACCATTCAATGAAGCGAATGAATGGGATTCTCCAAATTATGCTTTATTTCATTTTCGGTGTAATTTGTATTCTTTGTGACAAATCTACTTTTAACGATCTCTTGTAAAACCATTTAACCCTTTCTTGAAAGAGTTTATTTGTTGTTTTTTTTGGTCATCATTCTGGTAAAAGTCTTTCATCAAGGTAAGACTCTGTCTCATTTTTTTACTGCTGTCGGCAAATCCTTTGTGAAGTGTATTGAACTGTAACATCCATAGAATCACGGAGTCGATTCTTGGAATTGAATGTTTGGTGCATTCATTCGACATTTCTGCGACAATGTGCTGACAAGGGCAAAGATCTTAGGGAAGGAAGCATTTGTCTTCAAACTGTCCTTGATTGTCACGGTTGAGTTGGTCTTTCGTGTTGCCAAGGAACTCCAGCTACATCGCCTATGTAATGCTATTGATGTTTTAGCATAAATACCATATTCTTCAAGGTCATAAGGTCTGAGAAAGCAGAAGAAGGAAGGGAGATTGTAGTTTTACGTGACCGTGAATCTTGTGATTATGAGCCACGGGACCTCCTTTTTACGTGGAATCTGAACCACAGGACATGGCATTTCACTCCGAAAATCTCACATGCATTGATTGGGAATCGAACCCAGTTCACCTCGGTGAGAGGCCAACAGCTCGACCGCTGCGCCACCACGCCCCCGAGAGAAGAAGAAAAAAAAAGAGATTCTTGATCTTCTAAAAGACAAGAGAGGAGTTCGATTTGATGTGACATCGAGGTCACTTAGCCCCGTGAACTTAAGTGTATGTGGAATTTGTCCTATAGACTGTGTTAATGTGATGACTGTATTAGTGTGTGTATTTGTAATTAGGGCTAGGATTGGGTAGGAGGTGGCTGTGACCTAAAGTTAGGCACCATTCCAGCATTTGTCTGGAATAGAAGCTTGCCACGGTGTGTGAGTGGTCAACGTGTCAGTCTACTAACCCCAAGCTTGCAAGTTCGCTCCTGGCCGTGGTAAGTGATTTTTTGAAAGGCGGAAAAAATTACGACACCATGTCATACGATGTTGGCATGTCAAAGAACCCATTTGAATTCAGTAGGTCGTGATCATAATGGCGAAATTAATCTCGGGAGTTTCCGCCAACACAAAGTTCCCCATTTCTCTACTAGAAAGCGCTATAGTGTTCAAGGAGCTTAGATATCTATCCTCCTTGACTTTCATAGTGCTTCAAGGAACAACGAAATTCGACATACAAGCTACCCTTTGGGTGTCAAATAACAAAGCTTGCACCCGGCACCCGAGGCTATACGATATTATTATTATTATTATTATTATTATTATTATTATTATTATTATTATTTCGGAATAGAAGTGGGAAACCACGCAAAACTACTAACTTAATAAGTTAGTTAGTTATAGAAGTTTTAAGGGCTGGAACAGCGAGGTCATCTGCCCCTCTTAACACATTAAATTATACAAAAGTTAGAGTACATTAAAATAAATAAATAAATAAATAAATAAATAAATATGAAAATGACCTAAAGTAATAAAACAATGAGTAAAATAAAACTAATAAATATAATCATAAACAAAAATTACGGAAAAACTAAAATTCAGAATTCAAAAATGAATAAAGTCAAAAGTTCAGTTCAGCCTTATGAGGCTGAGTGTACCTTGTTCCAGCCCTCAGACCAGAATTAAATTTCTTTGCAGAACTGGGAATCCAACCCGCACATTAGAGGTGACGGTCAAGAATACTGATGATGATGATTTTGATAATTGTTGTTTTAAGGGGCCTAACAGGTAGCTATAATATAATAATAATAATATCGTTTGGCCTCGGGTGCCTGGTGCAAGCTTTGTTAATTGACACCCAGAGGGTAGCTTGCATGTCGAATTTCGTCGTTCCTTTGAACGCTATGAAAGTCAAGGACGTTAGATATCTAAACTCCTTGACACTACAGCGTTTTCAAGTAGAGAATGGAGGAACTTTGTTTTGGCGGAAAATCCCGAGATTAATTTTGCCATTGAACACGGCCTACTGAATTCAAATGGGTTCTTTAACATGCCAACAACGTATGACATGAGTATCGTGATTTTTGTCGCCTTCAAAAATCACTTACCATGGCCAGGGGCGAACCTGCAATCTTGGGGTTGGTAGTCCGACACTATAACCACTCACCCACCGTGGCAAGCAACAGCTCGGTTATATGCCCCTAATGGATTGGGCGATCGTGAAGATGATAATGAAATGGAAACTATAACCACAACTAACTACTAACTTATATACTAGAAGAAGAAATGGAAGAAGAAAAAAGAATAAGGCAAGTAAAGGACAGGAGGAAAAGAGATGCCCTCAACCCTCGAAGAATGCGGATTGAGGGACTTAGAAGGAAGAAGAGCCATGAAAGGCAGATAGGAAAGTGAAAGAGGAGGGGGTCCGCCTCAGAGGTAATGGAAAAAAGGGGGAAAACCGGACCCAGCTCAGGAATCCCTCGGGGTCGTCAACTCCCGAACCTACCAGCCGTGAGCCCCTGAGGGTGTAGCAATATCCAGGGTGCACCAGAAGTGGTGGCGCTACATACACCCTCCTTCCTTGAGGGCCTTGAGCAGAAGGCAGGAGATAACATGAAAAGGAATAGATGGCTGACCTCTCGCTGAAGGAGGGTATCAGAAAAGATGAGACAAGGGCCAATTAAGGCGGGAAAGGAAGAGACTCCCTAGGCCTCGGATACCCTAATACTGTCGGGGTCGGAAGAGAACAAGATTTGACCAAGAGAGGTCGACAGGAAAGATGACGGAGAGGAGCCCAGCACAAGTAAGTGGAAACAATGCCGGACTCAGCTGGGGCCCCGTGGTCGCCAACCCACGTCCCACTAGATGTGAGCTCCTGGGAGGGGGTGGGGGTGTCAAGAATACTAGTCACTGCGCCGCGAGGTGGTTAGTTATGTTCTAAGAAAGGTGGTGAATCGTGCAACGCAGAATATTAGGAAAATAAAGTAAAATGAAGAACATAATTATGTTAAGAATAGGGAAAAAAAACCCTCTTAAAAGTAGAAGAAATATCGGTATCTACGAAAAGAAAAGAAACTAAATCAAAAAGCCCCCATCTAGCGGCGAGGATATGAACTGTGCCGGCTGCCGAAGCCTGTCACACTCCCCTGGGGCAATTCTTAAATGAATGACAGATGAAATGAAATGATAGCGGAGAGTGTTGCAGGAATGAAATTGTGACAGGGAAAACCGGAGTACCCGGAGAAAAACTTGTCTGCCTTCGCTTTGTCCAGCACAAATCTCGCATGGAGTGATCGAGATTTGAACCACGGACCCAGCGGTGAGAGGCCGGCGTACTGTCGCCTAAGCCACGGAGGCTGAAAACAATACATTACACAATAAATAAATAGACAGACACACAAATAATTACGGTAAATAAATCATCATTAATTATACTGGTTTGATGAAAAACAAGAAGTTCCGTGACGAACTAAAGAGCCTACTTTTCTTAAAATTTAAGATTCATGCCAATGATTAATCTAAATGGATCTATCTAGAATAATGACAAAATTAAGTTGGTAATATCGAAATTTCTAATTAGTTCGAAATACTGTATACCTGGCATAATGTAGCCTAATAGAGCACTACAGTTGGCAGCCCTGGTGACTGAATATATTCTTAGTTCCATCTCTTAAGGTACAGAATACAAAATTTGGTTGAAGTCCAATGAATAGCATGGACGTTACATACAGTTAAACATTGGATCTAACAGCGCGCGTAAAATAATGTTGGCAACAATGTCATGCATGTAATGGTCAGAAATAATCTGAAATAATATGATCTATTGTTGTGCCAATTTTGAATGAAATCCATTAGTTAGTATAGAAGTTACATGCATTTCAAAATTGGACCTATCAGCAGGCTTAGAATCATGTTGGCAGCACTGACGTATATTAGTTACTCCACATTCATCTAGAATGCCAGGTAGTATACGTGTGCAAAGTTTAGAGTTATTGGCTTGCATACTTTCTGATATATTGATATTAGGGTAATAAAAATAGAGACAGCATTTATTAACAGTTGGCAGGCCTGGTTGCTCTTAAGAATACGCATAGTCATATCTGTTATGGTACACATAGCACATACGAAATTTGGTTGAAATCCAAATGATAGTATGGAAGTTACATGTATTTAAAGTTGGACTTTAGAATCATGTTGGTAGCACTGACGTATATAAGTTACTCCAAATTAATATAGAATGTCAGGTACTATACGTATGCATAGTTTAAAGCTGTCGGCTTGCATACTTTCTGATATATTGGTATTTGGATAAAATAAATTAAGAGCATTTATTAACAGTTGGCAGCTCTGGTGGGTCTTAAGAATACGCTCAGTCATATCTGGTTATGTACACATACAACATACGAAATTTGGTTGAATTCCAATTGATAGTTTAGAAGTTATATGCATTTAAAAAGTGGACCTATCAGCAGGCTTATAATCATTTTGGCAACACTGCCATGTATGGCCTCCTGGAAATTAAACTGCAATATTATTATCTATACGTGTGCCAATTTTGAAATAGCTCCCATTCATACCTTCCAAGATATCCAACATGGAGCTCAAATTTCATTTGCGATTTTTTAGCAGTTGGTAGCACTGACATAATTTTCAAATATGGCCGTGAGATATTCAGGTATAGATCTTTACTCCTACCAAATTTTGTTTCGATTGCTCCAGCCGTTTAGGAGTTGATAGACAGACAGACAGACAGACAGACAGACAGAAGGACAGACAGACAGACAGACATTTGCCCGATCTTATAAGTCTACTTTTTCCTCATTTTTGCAAAATGTGAAAAGTAGGCTAAAAATATAAGTGAGATGGCAGTAAAGACATGCAGCGTTAAATAGTAATTCAAAGGTGACAGTCATCGCGTGGACTTCTCATTTGTAGTTGGTAAAAGTATCGTTGTCGAAACTCTTAAGAGTCTAATGCTGATAAAGAGTTCTTCAAGTTAACACATTTTATTGTTAGGCCTACTTAGAGTGGCCATTGGAGAGTTATTGAAGGGTGACTGTAAACTTACAACACTGACTGTACTTAGAATTAGTGAGTGTGCATTTATAGATCTGTTCAAATTATTTATTAGACTCAAGAACTTACAGTATTTTCACTAAATCTTCATTTATTCAGCTGAGCATTAACAACTGCAACTTTACCCGGGGAAATGTATTTGCCTGTCTACATTATTCAAAAACAATCAGATTTTACTGTACGTAGAGCTACTGCTAAATGATTTAAATATATTACCGTAACATATAATATGAATGCCTGGTAGTAGGTTGACACCTTTCAGATCCCTGTGCAGTGTATCGGCCAAACGTTGTCTCGGTCGCCCCTTTAGTCTTTTCCCGGCGACCTCTACTGTAGTGTGTAGCCCTGTTTTGCAATAGTATCCGCTCCTGACCGTAGCACATGCCCAAAACCATCGCAGACGACCCTCATGCATTTTGTTGTTTATTGCCGCGACACCAAATCGTTCCCTTATTCTTTCATTGGGGATGTGATCCAACCTAGTAATGCCAGCTGTCCATATAAGTATCTTGCAGAATAAGACTCTTCTAATAGACATCGCATTCTCTAACTCATGTAATATCCAACACAGTTATGCTGAAAAAGTGACGAAATATATGCTTCTGGTTGCAGATATCCGACAGATGTGCAACAGGAATTTGTCACTGTATTGTCCATCATAATCTCTTCCACAGGGATCATACTGAAGTCGCTGAAGACCAACCTTGATAAACTGGGGCTCCATCATAATCTGCATACTAGTATGCAGAAAGTTGTTGTTTTAGTGACTTGCTCCTTAGTTCGTTCGTTCCTCAACCTACCAATCAAGATAACTCCACTCCATCTTGCAACAAATACTGATAAAATGGTGAATTGTACCCAACTATATGGTGGAGATATGAATGAGTAATAATAATAATAATAATAATAATAATAATAATAATAATAATAATAATCTTCTTTTGCTTTGGCGTTTGTCCCACCTCGTGGCAGGGTCCGCTATTTGAGTCCGCTGTCTCCACTTTACTCGGTCATGGGCCATGTCCGGATGAAGGTTGACGCTTTTCAAATCCCTGTGCAGTGTATCGGCCCAACGTTGTCTCGCTCGCCCCTTTGGTCTTTTTCCGGCGACCTCCAGTGTGTAGCCCTGTTTTGCAATGGTGTCCGCTCCTGACCGTAGCACATGCCCAAACCATCGCAGACGACCCTCACGCATTTTGTTACTGATTGCTGCGATACCAAATCGTTCCCTTATTGATTGGGGATGTGATCCAACCTAGTAATGCCTGGCTGTCCATCTAAGCATCTTGGTCTCCATGGCACTTAGCCGACGTTCTGCTTCCTTCGTGGTCGGCCAATATTCAGTAGTATAAAGCGCCACGGGACGAATGACAGTGCGGTAAATCTTCGATTTTAGGTGGTATTTCATGTGGCGATCGCACATGATACCTGACGTTGTTCGCCACTTCATCCACGCAGCATTAATTCTTACGTTGACCTCCTCGGAGAGACGACCTTAAGCAGTTGAAAATAAATAAAGAATATATCAAAACATTTAGAAAATCAAATCTGGTACAAATATGTGCCTTAAAATGATGAAAACATAAAATAATTTAGTGAAAGAGACATATCTATATAGTTGGTCATTGTAAATTACTATAAAACAGTCCTTTTTTTCAGTTAAAAATATCCGGTGACGGTCAAAATGTTGTCGAAAATAGGCTCTTGTGGTGCGGAGCATGGTTGAAATTTGTAGGTTATTGTACGGTACCTTTCTGCTGCAATGACAAATTTTAACGTGACTTGTCTTTAAAAAAGAACTGTTGTGCTATTGAGTGTCTATGTTATTTTTTGTCGTTTTTATAGGTAAGCATTACGTTTCTGTTAGATATTTAAATATATAGAATGCAAATACATTCGTCGAAACATGTACAATGTATAATGGATATATATGTGTAAGTGTTGATTGTCGTATAATTTAAGCTTTCAATTAATTTAAATATATTCCAACATATTCCATAATAACATTTCTAAATTAACGGTGAGAGTTCCCCATAAACTCCCTAATAAAATCCACCAACAATGACCATAAGCCACAATTTCATTGTTGCCTGAGCAGGATTCCAACAGTTACTTTCAGTCACAGAGCAGCTAGTGGCCCGCCCTCCAAATCAAAAGAGTCAAAGGTCAAAACAGAATCGCCAATAACTTGGATGAACCAGAAATGGACTGGGATCTATTATTGCAAATTATACTAACAATCTGTCACAAAAATTCCCTTTCACGAACAGCCATCTTGAAATTCATTTAAAAATGACGGCAATTTGTGCATTGAGTCTAATCATTTGAACATAACTATAATTACGAAACACACTGTGCATACACTATACTGCTTCTGGTTAGTTAGTTTGTTTACATTCTGCTCTTTCTCTACACTTTCCATTTTTGATGCAATAGCTACGTAGTATATTATTACACCATTCCATTCCTTTTTATGAGCACTTCACTTGATTGTATTTCATTTTGCTAACTGTAATAACTTTATTCATTCTCCTCTTTGTTCTCAACATCTCTAGTTGTATTGGAGCTCTTACTCTCTAATTTAGCCTACTAACCTTCCTCTCTTTCACACTACTACCCGCCTTTATAATTACTGTCGTAAACATTTACTCTGTAGTTATTTTCTTGGTGAATATCTCACTCTCTCTGTCTCATTTAATTTAAAAAAAATCCTTATTTACTCGATATCCTACCTTTCTTTCCTTAGTCGTGCCTGAATGTGTTAAAGTAGAAATAATATCTGTTGAGAGCTGATTTGAATGCTAGGCTATAGAATGCAGCATCCGAGAAAACGAAGCGCTTCGTAGTCTGAGGCTTAGCGATATATTGAGTTAATTCCTTTAATTCTTAGGTGGAACATACAGTAGGACCTCGACGAAATTTCTCCTGCGTCTTCTATCCCCTGACAGTACTTTAACCTCTCTCCATGTCTTTTTGACTCCAGCTATCTCCTTCTCTATCGTTTCTCCCATGTGATCTTTGGTCTGCCTTGTTTGCGACTACCTTGCGGATTCCAATTCAATGCCTGCCTTGCTGTGCTTTCTTGAGGTCTTCTCAGGGTGTGGCCGATCCACCTCCATTTTCTTCTTAGTATCTGTTGCTGTAAGGACGCCAGATTGCAAATTCTAGTTCACTTTTAGCATTGGAGAAGGACACAGCTTCCTGATTGGCTATTCTGACGAAACACGTCTGCAGCAAAGGATGTGATCAGTCAGCGTAGTTATAGGGTGGAACCTTTCAGCGATGTCGTTCCAGGTTTGAAAAAATATGTAGAATTCCCGCTTTTTTAATTTCGTAATTTCTTGGTACCCGTATACATTGTAATGTGCCTTGAAATAGTTGAATGATCATTGTTCCTAGGCCATAAGTGTTTCCATTATCTTCTTAAATCAAGATTAATCATTACCAGAATGATTTCCATCGATTAACACCCCCTTGTAGCCTACAATTTGGGTGACTACATATAGGGTACACTTTATGGTCCTATGGCTGTAGCCTATAGAGTTTATTATTCTAACAACCAGGGGTGGCTCGCACGTCTCGCAGTTGTGGGAGCTGAATGCACATGCATTAACTTCCCTTATTTGTAGAACAGCTCCAGGCTCCGAGTCTTGAACGTGAATATTTTTTGATGACGAGTTATTGAAGTTCGGTATGCTGAATAGAAAGCATTCCAAGTGCAGTAAGTCTTTCTTGTCCCTTAGCATTCCTGAGTTACCGTACGTTTTGATCCTCTTGAGGCACGAGCAGCAGCGTTCTTGTTCAGCGGTAGTCATAAGCAGGGTGATAGCGATGCGTAACAGTTTAACGATCTCTGTAAATGACGGGCCTAAGTTTTCAGTGAGAAGGTAACTCAAAAGTAGGAGCAGATGACCCCGTTGTTCCACCCCTTAAAACAACAATAACTAACTAACTAAACTCAAAAGTTTTAGAGCTCCACCGATATTTTGAAATTCTTCTCTTTGATATAAACATATTCTTGCGATAGTATTATGATTCTATTTATACGAAGTACGTCCAGAAAGTAAGTTCCGTTTGGTAATAACATTAAATTGTGTACAGATACAGAAAAATTATTTATTGCACAAAATTCTACAACCCTTAAACTACTTTTCCACATAACTGCCGAAATGTTGCTGGCATTTGTCGTAGCGTGGCACGCGTTTTTGTATACCTTCTTCATAGACGTGGGCCGCCTGTGTCTTCAACTAGTTGTACGTTCCGCTGCAGCGCAGTTCCGCATATGCGTGGTAGACGCTCTGTATCAAGGAGAAGAAACGTGCGCCATTTGGAGAGCGCTGTCAGCCACGTACGCGTTGTTGTGCATGTTTACTCGTACAATGTCGGTGTTGCTTGAAAATCCCGCCTCTTGTGAAATCAGATCTGTGATTCGTTTTCTGAATGCTAGGAAAGTGAAACCAATTGAAATTTATCGGCAAATGTGCGAAGTGTATGGACAAAATGCGATGAGTGATTCAATGGTGAGAAGATGGGTCCGACAGTTCAATGAAGAACGTGGTGAAGTGCACGATGAAGAACGAAGTGGGCGTCCATCTTTGGTTACAGAAGAACTGGTTAACGCGATTGATGACAAGATCCGGGAAAACCGCAGGTTAACAATTAGTGCTCTCGCTATGGAATTTCCCCTAATCTCACGATCACTAATTCATGAAATTGTTACCGAAAAACTGAACTTTCGTAAACTTTGCCGACGTTGGGTACCAAAGATTCTTACGGAGCAACACAAAACAAAACGGATGGGTAGTGCACTTCAGTTTTTGACCCGTTACAATGAAGGCGGCGAAGAATTTCTGACACAGGCGACAAACTTTTATGAAGAAGGTATCAAAAATCTTGTGCCACGCTATGACAAATGCCTGCAAAAGTTCGGCAGTTATGTGGAAAAGTAGTTTAAGAGGTGTAGAATGTTGTGCAATAAATAATTTTTCTGTATCTGTACACAATTTAATTTTATTACCAAACGGAACTTACTCTCTGGACGTGCCTCGTATATTTCCCTGTTTCTAGTTACTTCATTGTTATGACGCTCAATCGATTGTTGATACGCCGTACTTAAGCTCTTCTGTACATCCACTTTCTCTAACACTGCAAAATGTATCATGTTATTTAAATGAGTTCCGGAAGTTGCGTGCTTCTGATTTTTTTCCGCTCAGATTTCTAAGATATGTGTTCAGCTAAATTCTCCACCGACTATACTGTGAAATACTGTAATATACAAGCATTTGTTAAAATCACGCAAAATCTTGATCTACAGGCCTAATTCGCATGTTAGCAAGACTGATTGTACAAGTGTTTTAAGAAAATATGCACAAATCATGGAGATGGTGGAATGCCTCCCTTTCACTGGCTAAGGGATGATGATGGACTTGGTTAGTACCTACTAGATGCCGTGAGCGCCTACTTGAGTTCCATCTTGCTTCTACACATGATTCTTATTGTCATTCAGTGCTTCATTCAGTTGCAGCAAAAACCTTTCCTATTTAAACATTTTCTTGCGATAGTACCGGTATTATATTTTATATCATACAGATTCTACACACAATGTAGACGGGGCTAGATGACCGCGTTGTCGCAGCCCCTAAACTGAGGAACCAACCATCTTAGTTGGCCGTGGTACGAACTCAACAAACCATGTATCTAACAATGAGCGCGTAACCATAGTGATTGTGCATTATCACATAACTAATTCCATTGGGAGGGATTTGAAGCTGTATTGTAAATGACATGCCCCCGGTGTAAGCTACTAGAATGTGCACACCGTCGAAATTCTTGCCAAATACAGTATAATAGGTTACTTATCACACACGTGCGGATGAAAGGCCAAGAAATAACCCAATCATCGAGCAACGCTACGGTGGATTTCCATAAACAGAATTTTCTACGTAGGCAATTAGGTTAAATTTGCAACCTGCTAACGAATGGCTATGCCATTTAGGCCATGTACTGAATTGCAGATCAAACTAACTAGATCATCGTGTAAGTCATCCTGGACTTTCCTCATGTGTCATGTCGAATCTGCTGTTGCTCTACTATACAAGAACCAGCTGGCCTCTGTGCCTCACAGATTCAACAGTCAGTATCGTCAACTGCAACTGCAATGATGGAGAGTACAAGACATGAGCATCTTCGGTGAGGTAGTATTGAACTAAGGACCAGTAAGTGTTTTGATAATCGGTAAGTGTCTAGTTTATTAACAGATATCATGTGTGTCTGGTGATGGGAGTGAGAGCACATCATCACAGAGCAGTCTCGGTCACTGGTATCAGGAGCACAGCCATGTCAGTGAGGAGGTTACGTACCCATAACTGGACCCCCATTGGCTGTGAGACTGCTGTATCCTTCAATGCCCTCCCATTCATGTGTGTCTTATGGGGAGATTGTGTGTATGTGTATGAGAGAGAGTGGGATCATCATCAAAGTGTAGTCTCGGTCGCAGGTATCAGGAGCACAGCCATGTCAATGAGGAGGTTACGTACCCATAACTGGACCTCCTTTGGCTGTGAGACTACTTTATCCTCCAATACCCTCCCCATCATGTGTGTGTTTGACCTAATATAGTATTGTTCTAACCCTACTGACCAAATAAAGAGGAGAATTCCCATTTGTTTCAGCAAGCGAAGGTCGATTAAAATCAACTCGGAGACACGTCTGATTACAAAAAAGAACACGAAGAGGGAGATAAAAGAAATATATCAATTCTAACAGTATCAGAAACACTACTGGAACACTATTGCCGAGGTGAAGGAAGAGCAACAATGTTCGTAGTACATATGGCATGCAATAGAACCGAGATGTATTACACTGAAATGGTTGATATATTTTGAAACATAAGAAAAAGACAGACTTCACCCAAATTATAATGATCGAAGGAGCGTTTAGCTCTTCATGTTTTATTAAAGGCAGTAGATGGAGACCAACTCTTGCCTTGTATTATGTCCGATTGAACATGTATAGTGATTATTAACTTCTATAACGAGAGAACCAGCGAATATTCACCATAGAAAGTCGATGGATGACGAGTCACAAGTGGAAACAGTCAAATGTTACGATCAGTTTACAACGAAATAGACGCAGTGTTGCTGAATATTACTGTTGATCAGAACCTAACATGGGGGTCATATATTATTAAACAGAGGATCGTGGACTAGGCCTACTGGGGAAACCACGTTAAAAAAAACGCGCCATTTACTCTACCTCATGGTGGTGTGGAAACGAGTATTCACCCAGACCAACCCTCATTTAAGATCGCCTTATTAACAACACAGTTCTATGAAAAATGTATCATTATATACATGAATATCTTACAAATAGGCTAGATTTTAATAATATTTTGAGAATTGAACAATACAACAACATAAATTCAATTTGTCATTAGCTTGGATGCCCCTAGTCATCACTTCCTAAGTGTTTGCTATTGCATTTATTGAAGTATGAGGTTTCTTTTAGTTATGAATGCATACATTTGACTAGCATATAAACTTAAACTTAATGGAACGACATCGCTGATAAATTCCACGCTATATCTACCCCAACTATTCACATCCTTTGCTGCAGTCGTGTTCCGTGTTCCGTCAGAATAGCCAATCAGGAAGCCGTATCGCTCTCCAATGCTAAAAGTGAACTAGAAATAGCAATCTCGCGTACAGGACTCTGGCCTGTGGCCTCCCTAAGGTATTTATTTGAGATGATCTTTGGCCTCCATATTCTCATTATGTACCTCAAACAACGGTTTATATAAGTCTGTACTTCAAATTTGCCGTAACTGTGCAAATGCTCCTTTTGCTTTATTTATACGACTCACCACATCTCTAAGACGTAGTTCCGCCCCTTAAAACAACAATAACTAACTATAACTAACATCTCTAAGAGCACCCCCATCTTGGCTAATCATACTTCCCAAGTAGCAGAATTCATCTACCCTTTCTATGTTCATTCCTTCTTGAGTCAGGCTAGAATTGTTACGATGGTTTTAGCGATATCTTCCCAAAAACATTCTGGTATTACTTTCTGGGCGTAGTTCAAAATACAGTATAACAAAGCTAAACCCCTAGTTTTAGTTACGACTTAATATGAAAATAGCGCATTAAGTCACTCGGGATGTATCTGCGAGTGTCTATGGAGCGGGCTGATATTTTCCAGTAGCTTACATGGTAGTAAGTAAAGCGAGGGCCCTTGCTATAGAACGGGGCTTTGCAGTCGCCGCGTGACGCACGGGCCACTGTGTATCCGGCTATCGAGCAAGGCACTGACGCTAGCAACAGCATAGCGTTTAACTAGTTTAACGCATTATGGGGTTTTAAGCCATTTTTCAGTGTTGCCTTAGTAAACAAAAGTTTGGTGCTTTTCAGTCGGCCAACACGAATGTACCCAAAAGAGTTGGGTAATACCCTAATCCTGAAAAAATACATGCAATTAATAAATACACTAGGATGACCAGTTTCGAACGTCAAGCGATCATCATCAGATCCATTACACTTAGGCTATAAAATCTATGTTTGAAAATACAGGTGAAAATATTTACAACATGTACAATTATTTAGTTGCAGTATTGGTAATGCAACTTGTCGGTGTATGCTAGTTGTAGTATATATGATGTTGGGTGAAATGCTAAAATGGTGATAGAAATCCGGAGTTTGTCTGGAGCGACTACAGTATAAGGTTGTAAAAAGTCAACTATGGTTGTACTGTAATAGTACAGGCTACTAATCTGGATGGATCTCTTCCTCGCTGGAGCTACGAGCAGTTTCAACTTCACTCTTACACCAGTTGCGGTCGACTGGATTGGAATGTTATCTCAGGAGATTTGAGCATGTGCTTTGATGGTTTTTTGCAGGTAGCGGGAAAATGGTACATTTCCGGACACAAGCTCCTATGCTAAACTTAACCACCTTGGTCCCCACTACAAGCCCTCAAAGTCTGTAATGGGAATTTAGAAACACCCTGTATGTATGTATGTATGTATGTATGTATGTATGTTTGGTGTATTTCTCGAAATACACGGTCAGTCCGAGTTAGCTCCTGCTGCTCTTTGTTTTTCTACATTTATTTATTTATTTATTTATTTAATTAATTAATTTCCCTTCCCGCAGACACCAACAGCGAACCCTTATATTCTATTTTCCCCGTACACTTGCTTATTTTTTGTATAAGTTTGTTCTAGATGTGCAGCTTCTGAGGAACCAGCCTAGCAGCATCTTACCGCTACCCTCTGAAGCTCTTCAATCGCCTCAGGTCAAGAGGACTTCTTTACCAATCCACCAGGTTTCGTGTTCGCCGCCAGCTAACTACTCCATGAAGAAGCCATTGTACAAGAAATTTTGCTCTCATAATGTTTCCTATTTTTGTATAAACTCTTTTGTTTCCTTCCCCTACCCCCTCGCCCGCTGCTTCTGACGTGTGCGGTATCGCTTACCTCTATCGGTGTGCCGCTCAGCTCGTTCACTTCTTGTTGTTCGGCCGTCAAGGCTACAGTGCGGAACTGCTCGCTCTGACTTTTGCTTTAGTCTTCGAGCATACAGTTTGAGCCCTCCCTCGGGCAAGTCTCCTGTATACATGATACATTTTAAACCAGACGCCATGTCTGAGTTTTAAACAAACCGTCACCAGGAATCTTCGCCTACTCGCCATGAAAGAAAGCTAAGTACAAACTTCAATGTTTTAACCACATTTTAATGTTTTTAAAGAGCTAAACGCCTTCTAATACCATTTTATAGACAGTGTGTGGAATTGCTAAATGTTGTGCAATAACCATCTTCGAGGGATTATTCTTGTCACGCTCTAGCTATCTAAGCTGACTTTAAAACATGAAATTTAGTGCTTCTTGTACAAAATAACTGAGAATACTTTCTCACAACGAGGGATTTAATTTAAATTACCCACTGTCTATAAAACTTAGCTTTCCTCCGAGGGATTTCTGTTACCCCATTTAACAGTTATCACAACTCTAAAACTTTCTATGGCAACCAATCTTTCTACTATTCAAGCAATTTAGTATTTTCCACTCCAATTATGGGAATACATTTCCTCACTGAGGAATTTACTTTACATAAACTGCTGGTGTTGTGAATGTGTTTCTGTAATTTTGTGAAAGTATTTCTGTAATTAAATTTTATTTTTGTAAGTTGCACCCTTGGGGCATTGATGAGCAAGATGGAACATGGCTTGACTAATTTGCTTTCCACCGTGGGAACTTAACCACATTATTCTACTGCAACCTAAAATCTCTTCAACGCAATAAACTGATTCAAGTTTAAATTCTACTAAGTGATCTCCGTAACTGCAATAACTTTTCGTTTCATAAACTTTCTGTGCTGCAATAGTGAACTTTTCCAATTCATCAATAGACTTCAGTGCAAAACAGTGCCCGTTCAACTATCTTCCGTGCCGCGTTCTACGAGAGCAATAAAACTGGCCAGAACTATCTATTTCCATCTCCCTTTTCCAAACACCCTTTACTAATACAATTTAAATTAACTTATGTAGCTAGCTATTATTCAACGAGGCTCCGCCAAACCTTAGGCGCCCTCCCAATTTTGTTCTATGTACAATTTCTTAACTCTGTGTAAACACAAGAAGTTGTAGAAACTTCTCTTTAATCTTTCGTTGCTTCCTTGTTTGTTCAGGAATCTTTAATTAACTAATCTCGCTTTTGTACTTTATTGTTTCTTTTTTATCCAGGCTTCGTTAATACGACATGTACATCCTTGTATTTCAAATATTGTTAACTTCTGCGTAAAATAGCGGTAATCTCCGCATTTAATTTTCTGTTTTCTTTTTCTTTATCCTGTTACGATCAGGATTTAATCTATTTGTCTGTAGCTTGTTAGCTTACCAAATGTGCAGTCAAATAAAGCTTGTAACTTACCTAATCTGTAAAAGTTACTATCGCTGTACTATATATTGTTCTTAAACGCTTAAAAAATCCAATTTTAAGCACATTTCATAACCTTTGTACAGGATTAGTGCTTGTAGTAAGTTTGAAACTTGTACCCCGTTAAATATTGTTTACAAATTGTAAACTTATTATTTTTATTAGGTCTGAGACCTTTGTATTTTACAACCAATTGTTATTCTTAATTCAAACTAAAATCAAGACTTAAATGTTGTTATTCAGTTCACCGTTTACCATTGTTAAATACATTATTTGTTTTCCTTTGTTCTTTATCTTTTCTCGCTAAAATTAAAATTAGGCAGGACCCTATCTTCCCTGCTTCTTCCACTAATCTTAAGCTTTATATACGAGAAAAACATAATTTCTTCTCAGGTAATTCCTTTACCATTTGTTGCATCAGAAACAAAATTTCAAACAACAACATTTTTAAAGTTTCTCTTGATTATCATAGCCAATTCTAGCCAACCATTAAAACAAATAAAGCTCGCTCCGCCAGCTACCTATTTGTAGAGATTTTCTCTCTGGTTCATGGTTCGCTTTCAAAATTCTAGTTTTGTTTGAGTTGGGTCAGAGGTTTTCTCTTTCTAAACTTTTAGTCGGCATCCTGCTGGGTAAAAGCTTAGTTTTCCTAAAGTGCAACAACTGGTATTTACATAAGATTTTTACAAAAAACAACAACATCGCCCAAATCGTTAACATTAATTTATCTCTTCCCTCTCTGGGAGCATTCGGTGGGTTTGCCGGAGATCCAACAGTACTCAAAAACACAATTATTGTTGTGAATTTAAATCTTTCTAGCATTTTCGAATGCATAATAAAATCTAATCCCTCTAAAGAGAAAGTTAGTACATTCTCTTTTATCGGCTCACTTTGCCTTGCCAGAGTGCCTCCTGTCCCCATAGTACAGAAATACCGGCTCGAGAGGGAAAGTGCATTCACCGAGCGCTTGCAGGCAACCTTAAGTCACGCTGCGCTCTCCGCCTGCCTGAGACAAGCCCCCGCTAGAGGTAAGTTCCTCCTAGTCTTGGCACTGCTTAATTCTTCCATAACTTGCTTAAACTTCAGGGCTGGATTCTCATCCTATCTACCAATACTTTTCTCCACGCCGAAACCTATATCCTTTTCTCTCCTATCATCATCCCTTAGGTAGTGTTAACCCTAAGCTAAAACCTACCAATGTTCTTAAAAAAGTTGAAATTATAGGTATTTGTGTTCATTTTTTGTGGTATCTTTTCCGATCCCACAACACGTTTTATGATCTAAAGTCTTCACGACACTTACTGGTACAATGAGAATTCAATTTTTAGACCATTTGGAAAGAATGGACCATGGCCGGAGGAACAGAAATTACAACAGTCCATGCAAATGACGAACTATGAAGAACTATTGGGCCAAGAAGAAAGCTCAAAATAGGTTGATTCCGCGTCGTACGTGACCCATTCGCCAAGGGGAAGAAGAAGAAGAGGAGGAGAAGAAGAAGAGGAGGAGGAGGAGAAGAAGAAGAGAAGAAAGTCTTTCCAGTCTTAAATTGTCATATCTGATAATTCTATCAAAGACTACATTTACAATTATTGAAATGCGAGGCTATAAACTATGTGAGTGATAGACACGATCGTCTCCTTCTCAATCCTCACCTGAATGACAAATACACACACATTCTACTACAGACACCACAATAACACAGATTATCAGACAAATTCTACACGCACCCAAGGCCACAGGGATAAATGACCTCAATGATAAAGCCACTCTAGTAAAACCAACAACAAAACAACTTCATTTTATCCGGTTTAAGTACAACGTTTTTAATCTGGGATAAATATAAAGTTTTCATTCTGGGATGAATACAAACTTTCTAATCTGGGATAAATACATTTTTTTAAATTCGGTATAAATAGTTTTTAATTCGGGATTAATATAAAGTGTTTGGGACAAATACAAAGTTTTTAATGCGGGATATCATCATGAGCTTCTAAAGGAAGCCTTGTCGTTGCGGTCATTTCTTACGGTCTTCTGCATTTCTCTTCATGTGGGCATACGAGTCACATTCCATTTCCTTGACAATGGTTCTTGAGACACAATTGTCTTGTTCGTCCCTTTGTTATTTTTCCCAAAATGTTTCCTTCAAGAATTACCTGGAGGAGAGTGTCATGTCTGAGTATTGTCACAGTACAATCTCTTAGATTATAGGTTAAGGTTATAACATGACTTCCTTGTGATAGTTCAGAAGTGAGGTAGGGGAGGCCATGCTCATATAAATTAGATCTTTTATACATTCTTTTTTGATGCTGTTTTTTATATCTTTAATTATTATTTTAGATTCCATGCTGTAAAATTTTTGTTAGAGGTCTGATTAGTAGTGAGTATCTTTGAGAGTATCTGTGGAGATTGTAGATATGTATGAGGGAAGAAGTTAGATGACTATTGTGTTCGGGCTTGGACTTAGATAATATTTTTGTGGAAAAGAGAAGTATCTGTTGACTTGGTCTGATTCTTATTAGCAAGAATGATTTGGTTTTGTGTGATAAGATCCCGAGAAGTGAAGTGTTAGAGATTGATGCTCAGTGTTAAATGAAAAGAATAAATGGAGAAAGATGTTTTTTTAAGTATCCCTCATTGAATATAATCAACCATGACCCCGGATATGTACGGTTACAATTATTGCGCCTCAACGTGGAGATCGATAAAGGGAAGTTAAAAAAATACAAAATGACACACCAACGAGGGGAACGAATGGGGGTTATGAACGATAGTTTGATACAAATGTTACTAAGTAAATTCACCGGTATGGAAGAGTCAGTAAGCCAGAAAATAGAGTCTTTAAGTACGGAAATAGGATCAGTAAAAGAGTCAGTATGCCAGAAAATAGAGTCTTTAAGTACGGAAATAGGATCAGTAAAAGAGTCAGTAAGCCAGAAAACAGAGTCTTTAAGTACAGAAATAGGATCAGTAAGACAGTCAGTAAGCCAGAAAATAGAGTCAGTGAAAGAGAGTATGAGTAAGGAGATAGGAGAAGTTAGGCAGCAAGGAGAGTGTATGAAAGTGCAAATAGAATCTATAGGTAAGCAGGTAGAATCTGTAAAGGTGTACGTAAACGAAGCAGGCAGAAGCAACTAATGCTAAGATTGAGGAGTTAAGCTAAGAAGTACAAGAACATAAGTCTGTACTTAATAGTAGTATGGAGTTGGAATCCTGGAAAGTGGCTGTAGAGGAGGAAGAAGTGGAGGATAAGATAAAAGAGGAGGAAGTGAATGAGATAAGTGATTCACTTGAAGGAAAGCAAGAAAATTATCAGCGATGTGGGGGGCGTGAGAAAGCAGGTGATATGGAAGAAACTGAAGGAGAGGAGGCAGGTTAAAGAAAGGAAAGGCAGAAGAGAAAGGAGAAACGGATAAGGTGAAACAGAAGGGCGTGAGAAAGCAGGTGATATGGCAGAAACTGAAGAAGAGAAAGAAGAATCAGATAAGGTTGGTCATGAGGAGGACAGTAGCAGTCAAGAAAAAGAGGCTAAAGATGAGGGTAAAAGTGCAAGAGAAGGTCATGGAGAAGACAACATACTGGAAAAAGAGAAAGTGAAGACGCGTTGGAGAAGGAAGATCGGGATGAAAAGGATGAGATGTAAAACGAAGAGAAGAGAATTGTTGAATAGAATGAGACAGACCAAAAGAAGAAAAAGAAAGGAAAATATGATGATACTGAATCAGAGGATACAGACCAGAAGAAGAAAAAGAAAGGAAAATGTGATGATACTGAATCAGAGGACACAGACCAAAAGAAGAAAAAGAAAGGAAAATATGATACTGAATCAGAGGAGACAGACCAAAGGAAGAAGAAGAAGAAGAAGAAAGGAAAATATGTTATTAAATCAGAGGAGACAGACTAAAAGAAGAAAAAGAAAGGAAAATATGATGTTACTGAATCAGAGGAGACAGACCAAGAGAAGAAAAATAAAGGAAAATATGATGATACTGAATCAGAGGAGACAGACCAAGAGAAGAAAAAGAAAGGAAAATATGATGATACTGAATCAAAGGAGACAGACCAAAGGAAGAAGAAAAAGAGAGGTTTGGAATACAGGAGATGGGGAGGCAGGAGGCATCGTAGAAGACGACGAAGCAGGCCTGGAGGCAGGAGGAGAAAGGGGAGAACGAAGATGATAACGATTCTGCCGTTCCTTCTGATTATGATGCTGACCGATTTTCTGATGGAGGAGGAGTGTTTGACGAACTTGATGATATAGTTTTGGTTGCTTCATCTGAGGAGAGTGATACAACGTTATGTGATGTTAATCTATAATTTGTTGTACTCTGTGTGTTTTTAGTGTATGCTTGATGTATATTACGTTTTATGTATGTATTTTTTTATATGTGTGTGATCCTTATGTGTTTCTCACATAAGAATCACACAGAGGGGCGAATTGTCATAGTACAATCTCTTAGATTATAGGCTTCGCATGGCTTCCTTGTGATAGTTCAGAAGTGAGGTAGGGGAGGCCATGCTCATATAAGTTAGATATTTTATATATATTACTTTTTATGCTGTTTTTTATATCTTTGATTATTATTTTAGATTCCATACTGTATTTTTTTTTGTTAGAGGTCTGATTAGTAGTGAAGTTCTTTACTTCTGTCTCGGGACAGTCGGATGAGGAGCCGCAAAGACGCGCGCGCACCCGGCAGCGAGGAGCATTTGAATAGCGCCGACTTGAAATGCTCCTGGCTGTCTCATTGTGTGATTGTTACCTACAACAACAAATCAACGACAGTGAAAAAAGTGAACTAAAAAAACTATTTAGCGATAAAAAAAATTGATACATTCGTCGTTTTCATTTCCACATCACTTATTGAAGTAGATAACTCGGTCGGGGTCCATGCACGGATGAGCCAGCTTGGTGTTCCTGGGCAAACCCCACACAAGACAGCGCATAAACCTAGAAAAATTGCTGAGTTTTAAGATTCCCATTCCTTGTAATATATCCACATAGCAACATTTCTGCAAAGGACGGGATCAACGGCGAATTCAGCCGAGTGTTAGACGCAGCCTGGAGCAAATGAAATTCATGAGAAAACAGTCCAAGGAGATGAAATTGGGTGAAGAAGACGCCATAAGAGAAAAGGAAGGGAATCATATGGTTCTGGGGACTTTTAGACAGTGGGTGAAGAAGAAAAACATTCTAATGTTTTAAAATTGTTTTGCTGCACAATTCATTTTTTGTACTTTACACCAACTATTCAGTAGCAAATATTAACCAATCTCAATAATATTTTTGTAGCATGTGAATATATCTATCTCCCATAATTCTGTGCATCCATATTAGTTAAAATAGTTATCTTTATTTTAAAATAATTTTTAACTTTAATTTTTGGAAATAAAAATTAATTTTGTGAAACAATTTTTTATTTCAGGAACTGTTTCATATTTTTCCAAACCCATGCACAGAATTATTAGTCTGTGCAATGAGTACATAGTGTAAAAAGATTGTAAAGTTTCAGTAATTTTTAGTGGTAAATAGTTGGTATCAATTATTTTAGGAAAAGACTATCTTTTAGTAATTTCTGCCCATACTGATCAACTGAAAGGAATAATTCTTCACTTTTTGCTTTATGAAAGATGTTGGTCGTATGGAAATAAAATTTGGTGCAGTTTGGATCACTGGGGGCAAAACAATTATTTTTGGGTAGCCTATAGTGTCCCCTTAAAGAACCTTCCACTAATTACACCTGTGTGAAGCTAAATTGTATAGGTTACGAATGTAAACAACGCTCTTAGGTTTCTATGTTCGTTGCCAAGAGCCGACTGTGGTGGCGTCTAGTAGCTAAGTTCTGAACTAGGCCTAGTAGTCGTTGACGGTGGCGTTTGGCGGCAAAAGTAGGAACTATTTGAAAAATTCAAAGTTGCAGTCCTTACTTGAGTTAAAAAACAGATACACACATTAATACAGCCATCACAATTAACACCAGTTATCAGACAGATTCTACACACACCCAAAGTACACGGGGCTACATGACCGCGTTGTCGCAGCCCCTAAACTGAGGAACCAACCAACCAAACAGAACGTATCATAGGCTAATATTATTATTCTGGGATAAATTTTGAACTATTTAAATAGTATCCGTCCATGGTTTTAAACAGTATTTAGGGAAAATAGAATTTTAAATGAGAGAAAACATGTTTACTATTGTCCTCGTAGATCATGTAGACAAAACTAAGTTGCAATATTGTTGTACGACGTGAGGAGAATATAATAAAATAATTAAGAAGTAAAAATTTTCGCCCTTGGATAGCCTCGAACCCGCGATCTTAAAAACAACAAGCGAGCGGGATACCTCTTGCACACTTTTCCATCAGACTTATTAGTGTTATGTTACGCTCCTTAATAGTGCGTATGGATAAATATCCAATTATTACAGTTAGATCTTAAATATTGATTGGAATGCAGGCATATTTTGAAATGTACTTAAAGCTAGTTTCACGACCGCTTTGCGTTAATAATGCAAATCGACTGTAAATGTTACCCCGAAACGACAACCTCCCTCCATGTTTTATTTCTTACAACTTGGCGCACGAAATGCTAGCGTGTGATACACTTCAGTCATAAAAGCTGGTGTTCGACGAGGATGAACAGAATCATACAGGAATGAAAGACAAGTACGCAGGTGGAATAATTCTTGTAGGTAACAATCACAAAAGTCGCCTCCGTAGCGTAGCGGTCAGCATGGTTAGCTGCCGCCCCGAAGGTCCTGGGTTCGATTCCCGGCTCTGCCACGAAATTTGAAAAGTGGTATGAGGACTGGAACGGGGTCTACTGAGCCTCGGGTGGTCCAAATGAGTAGAGGGGGTTCGATTCCCACCTCAGCCATCCTCGAAGTGGTTTTCCGTGGTTTCCCACTTCGTCTTCGGGCAAGTGCCGGGATGGTACTGCCCCCGTAAATTGAATTATACTGAGACCACGGTGGCTGTATTGGCATATGTGAATAAAGTTATGGCCGTCATAGTTGTGACGTGTATATTCATGACGTAGGCGTGGATGACGCAACGCTCGAGCAAGTAGGCTGGCTGAGCTTAGATTCTTGCTGACGTCACGATTTTGTTCGAGAAGGATCTTAGATTTACGACGCAGTCGCAGGGAAGCAAGTAAACGTGCTGAGGAAGAAGTTACGCTATTGGAGGAGAGGCTCGAACCAATGAATGATAGCTTGAAGGGAGACGGAGATTACTGAAACTACCATATTTAATAACTTTTGGCATGCAGAATTGTGGAAAACTATTTTCAGTTATGGCATTGATTTGGAATTTTGAAGAAATTAATTATATGTTTTTGAAATCTGAAAATCCGTCAAGAATAGCCATAGTTGGAACTTCGAGTAATGATGGAAGAAGAAGCTATGGTAGGGATGGATACGCCCCTTCAAAGTTGATAAAAGGCCTTGCACAGCAGAGAGGATCTTCTCACTTCGTGGTTTTATTCTGACTTGTTAGTCTGACTTCGTGTTCTGATAGGACAAGCATATCGTCATAAGCAAGCGTGGCAGAGCCCACCGCATCGAACAGTATTGGGTATCCAGCAGTGCAATTTTACTGTTACTAAAACTAGGCGAAGTTGGAGCGCACACATAAACGATTCTACAAGTTTTTCTATCAAGAATTAGCTACTGCATTTATACTAATTCAATAGTGCATTACAATATTGAGGCGTGTGCGAAAGTTGAACATTTTCATTATAATACTTCAGAAGATATTCGCATTTAAAGACTGCAGAGAAAAGTGTTTTTCTCGAATCCTGAGAAGCACTTTTAATACCACATTCTACGCTACGGCAGACACGTGTATTGCAACCGTGATACTGAAGATTACATTTGGTGATACAACGCTACATTCTACAATGGAACTATACAATCTGGCAGTACTTTCGACTAACATTATAATGGAAGTGGAGATGGAAGACTAAAACTTTAATGCAATTGGGACATACATCAGTAGTGTGAAGTAGCAACATGGAGCTTCGATAATCGTCATTCTACAAAGACGAGCATGTAGTGAACATTCAGCTACACTCATGCATCGTAATCCATCGCTGAATTACATCAAATGGCAGTGGAAATAAATTCATACTCCACAATTATGAACATTTCTGCGGAAATATTTGCAATGAACTTCATGGCTGATTTCTACAAGAACTTCAGGGAACTTTCAAGAGGGGCAAGGGTTTTTCCCAGCACACAAAGAAGAGTTTTGCCAGAAGGATGTCTATCGTCTACACGGAGCAGTGCGATTTCCGGAGGAGGAAGCTGTTCTATTCTCCGAGGGCGCAGGTTCCAGGTTCGAGGTCGGTGCACATCTATCCTGTGGTGAATTGGAACCAGCAGCAGTCTTCTTTGAAATTTTCTTCTAGAACTTCAATCCAACAGATAAGGTAGCAGTGAACGTTTCTTGATTTATTTGAGCCATTTTAGTGAGATCTGAGCAACTATCTTTCCCATATTTTCTGTCATATATTTGATTGCCCCATATTCTTTTGCTAGATGTTTCTGTACTCTGTACACTTTGCAGCTTTATGCCATTTTCTTCGATTTATTGAGACATTATTATGTCATTTGCATATTTAAACATTTTGGATCAGTTTATATTGAAGTTAAATATTCTTTCGAGAATTTGAATTTTTCTTGTAGTCACGATTTGACTGTAAAGTTAACGATTTTCTATGGCAAGTTTGAATTCAGACAGCGTGTCGTTTTATTAAAGTAATTCTTTCCAGTAAATTACCTTGACCAATTTTCTGTCATCCTCAAGAAAGAAGAATGATTAAAAGATTTTAGAGCGTTAAAATCTACTACTTTATCGACGATCTTGGAAATACTAGTCGTTTTTATGAACATGATTGAAACACAGACATTTTTAGTCAATTCTGAAATACCATTGCATTATAGACAATTTTATGAAATATGAACTTTGAATACGATTTATTCAGTACACTATAGTAATGAACATTTGATAGGAGATTTTCTCAATTCTAGATTGAAACAATAATGTTTGCATTTTCTGGTCTATTTGCGTTCTATTCGACTATTTCTGCAGTTACATGAATTTTGCTTGAATATAGTATTTTTATACTGCGATAATTATGATGAGATTAATTCATTTTGATAGACCAGGGAGGCGTGTCTAATCGTATTTGCTATTAAATTTATTTGTGACTGGCATATTTTTACTTCATATCGCTTCATGAATGAAACCCATGAAGGTTAAATATAATAACAGTTTTCGATACAATTGATGAATATAAGAATTTTTAAAGAGGAACTATGGATGTATAATCGTTAGTTCAGTGGACGTGTAAAAGTCGCTGATGAATAATGCCCTTTAATAAGTGAAGGAGGTTCCCACAATAATATTGATGATGATGATGAATTTATAAGTGGAGGTTTTTGTGTGTATTGTGGAAGATTTTGATGCCATATATAATGAGATATATGATGAATTATGGGCCAATTTTGTGCGTTTGTGCGAGGTATGTTTCCGCTGAGTTGTATTGTTCAGGTCCATTGAAAATTATTCATGTGAAGTTACTGTTAAAATTAACAAGAGTGATAAATTGATTGAATTATAGATTTTGAATGGAGGTTACCGTCACAAATTATAATTATTAAATCTTATTAAACCTGAATCTAAAATTTTAATATAAGTAACCTTCATCGGTCGATTATATTACCACGATTTAAGAAAATATCAACCGGATAAACGTGTGGTTAATGTATTTCAAATATAAATAAAATATGAATAATGTAAATAACTATGTAAATATCTATAATAATAATTTGAAACAAACGGGATTAATAGAGGCGTGTAAAAATATTTCAATTGTCGTTTGATTAAGTTATGAACAATCTTAATGTTATAAATAATTATTGAACACTATGATATAACATTATGCGTTTTGCTATTAACATTTAAACAACGCTAGTTCGATAATTGGAATAAACATTTAAATAATATTTGAGATTAACAGAGTAATCCATTGCAATGTGAACGGAACTTGTATAAATTTTGCGTGATAATATTTGAGTTGAGATGTGAGCATTTAAATTGTTTTGAATGAGAGCTAGACTCTGCGTTGGCCAGCATATGGTGACACTGGTTAGGCAGCTGCGTCCATTTGACGAAGCAAGCATGCAACACTGCTTAGGGTGTATTGCAGGTGGCCAGATAACTGAATGGTGGAGGTCAAGGTCAACTACTTAGCGGCCTTGCGGTTATTAATAAATGTGTGTCAATGAACTAAATTATGAAGTTCATGAACAAGGAAACAAATGCTATATGTCTCGTCCCAGCTCCCTTATCCATTCCAATGTGCATTGTTATTATTACGTTCTTTTGAGCTAGAGAAAGCTGTATTCTTGTATGTGAAGTCTACAGTCCTACAGGAGGACATGGTTGCATTGACAATGGCTTCAGACAGCCATAACTATTTTGTTGTTAAATTTTGTTACAATACTTTTTTTCTTTATGTGAAATAAATTATTGTGCAGTTTAAATTTTCTGGTTTTCGACTTGGTTCATTTTAAATATCGTGGTGGAGGTTATTGTGAGGGCATACTATTAAGTGATCCAGTTGAAAACCCAGACCCGAGATTAAATTGAATAGGTAAGTAAAAGGTAAGTATGAACCCCCGTATATTTTGGTGTGTTCCACAATAATTTCATGTTAACTACTGTGCTCTAATCTCGGTGGTATCTGTCAGTGCCATTTTCATTGATGTAGCTGTGCCGGTGCAATCGATTATTGGCAATCCGATTGAGGGGGCGGATTTCTGACAGCCTACTATCCGGATTATCGGGGACAGTACCTACTGTAAGGCCACGGCCGCCACCTTCCCTCTTCCTAGCCTATCCATCCCTATCTTCCATCCCTTCCCCTCCCTCATGAGGCCCCTGTTCGCTTTGCAGGTGAGGCCGCCTGGGCGAAGTGCTGATCACACCTCCCCAGTTGTATCCAATAGTTGTATCCATCCCGACCAGATGTTCCAAGCTCCAGGACACTGCCCATAGAGGCAGTAGTGGTGAGTTACCTCGCTGAGTCCGTGGGAACCACCAACCTAGAGGGTAAATTGACTAGATAAAAAAAATAACAATCACAAAATGAGACAGCGAGGAGCATTTCAAGTCGGCGCTATTCGAATGCTCCTCGCTGCCGGGTGCGCGCGCATCTTTGCGGCTCCTCATCCGACTGTCCCGAGACAGAAGTAGTATCTTTGAGAGTATCTATGGAGATTGTAGATATGTATGAGGGAAGAAGTTAGATGACTATTGTGTTCGGTCTTGGACTTAGATAAAGGTTTTTGTGGAAAAGAGAAGTATCTGTTGACTTGGTCTGATTCTTATTAGCAAGAATGATTTGGTTTTGTGTGATAAGATCCCGAGAAGTGAAGTGTTAGAGATTGATGCTCAGTGTTAAATGAAAAGAATAAATGGAGAAAGATGTTTTTTTTAAGTATCCCTCATTGAGTATAATCAACCATGACCTCGGATATGTACGGTTACAGTATGAGTCCCATGAATTTTACTTTCCTTTTCTTGATGGTGTTCAACAGGCATCGATTCTCCTGAATTTGTTTCAGAACAAGTTTTAATCCGGGATAATTATAAAGATTTTAACCGAATTTTTTTTTTTTAGACGGATTGTTTGTCAGTACGTGTGGGACGAGGAACGGTATGATGAAATCCTTTCAGACGCCTGCTCGACGAATGAGAGATTATGAGTTACTACAAGGCTGTATGCAGGCGTAGAGAGGGGGTGGGAAATCTTAAACAAGTTCACTTATTTGCTGTAAATGTGGCATAACTAGAAATCTGCACTTTTTCAGTTTTTACGTGAATGTAGTGCTAGAAAATATTCTTTATCGAATGGTTGAATCGACACTACTCTATCGTTATTCTCTGCAACGTAGACTACATAATTTGCTGTGCCAGTTACTGAAAATATTGCAAATACATCAAGAACATTGATACTTCTTAATTGCGTTGGTGTCTGTTACACCCATCTGAAGCAAAGTAACAAATCCCGTATTCAATATGATATTATTAAAACAATGCGCAGTTTAGTAACTGCCTTTAAATATTTAAATACAGTTTTCCACAAATATATTTTTAGTTTTAGTTTGCAGCAAATGAGCCATATTATCCTTCACTTGGATTATACTTTGATATCAAAATCTCACCTGCTCCAAGAAATAAGTGTTTTGTGCTTTCTATGTCAGGGTGCTGAAAATACTCGTATATAACATTGATGGTTCCTGATTTTTCTGATTCAATGTTAGAGAAGTTGATTAAATGAAGAAACATATATGACCGACTGGCATATATGTTCGTACCTGCTGTTCCCAAGGTCGCAGGATCGATTCTTGGCGCAGTCAGTTGGTATTTGAGGGTGCGCAAATGCAACGGAGACGAGTCAGTAGATTTACTGGCACGTTAAAGTATTGTGGTAAAATTGCGGCACCCCGGTGTATTTAAAAGCCGCAGTAGTTAAAATGGACGTAAATCCAATAACATTATTGACATTATATAACCATTGTAGAGTCTTGGGCATGGAGTAGCCCATGTTCAGGCCATGATCCGGAGAGTTCTGGTCACATCGACTCCAAGGCCTATTATACATGAAGCGTTGGTCAGCCACTGGGAGGTCAGTAGAGTGTGAAGGGGCAAAGGAAATATCTGCTTTGCCAGTTAGTGTCCTGCGTTGTGCGTGTTGAAGTTGAAACTCCTTCGTTGTGAATTTAGCAGTGATAATATGGTGTCGTGTTCTAGTGTGTGTTAACCCAGAGCGCTGCGACATCTTACTTAAGTATGTAAAATAATTTAATATTGTATTTACAGAGTTACTTTATTATTTGATAATCATTCTGAGCATGATTTTGAAGATAAGCTACGATTATCAAATGCTATCATGTTTGTATCATGCGATAGATGGTTGAGATTTCCTCGTTCAAGCTTTAAAATCCGTACACACCTGAGATATACTCGTACGTTGTTTCAGTGACATCGTTCGTAAATTGAACGTAAATCGCATTGCCCTTGAGTCGCAATTGTGTAGTTTTAAGTAACAACTGAGCTGCATATTAATATATTGTTGACGTACTTTCTTTATATTGTGCAGGGTGTTCCACCAAACGTGGCAACCTGAATTGACTTCGAAACTGTACATGATACTGAATTCACATGGATGTTCTCATTAATTCTGGAAGAGGCCAAATCCGGTCCCTTACACCTCTACCTGGCTGATTATTCGAAATATATGATTTTCATACCTTTCTGGGAGTCATTAGCAATTGAAATTACTGTCAATTATCACTGGTGAACCGGAAATATTTCTTATATAGTCGGTTGGTTGGTTCCTTAGTTTAGGGGCTGCGACAACGCGGTCATGTAGCCCCGTGTACTTTGGGTGTGTGTAGACTCTGTCTGATAACCGGTGTTAATTGTGATGGCTGTATTAGTGTGTGTTTCTGTTTTCAATTAAAGTAAGGACTGCAGACATTGCATTTTTTCAAGTAGTTCCTACTATTGCTGCCAAACGCCACCGTCAACTAATTCAGAACTTTGTTACCAGATGCCACCGCAGTCAGCTCCTGGCGACGAACGTAGGAACCTAAGAGCATTTGTCAAATGTTTAACCTATAATTTAGCTTCACACAGATGTAATTAGTGGAAGGTTCTTGAACATGCCATAAATCTATGACATGGGACCGCCGTCTTTACTTCCCCTCCTAGGGAAGGCATACTGAGGGAGTTTAAACGCTCTTAAAATAACTGACGACTTTTGCCGGGTTTGAACCCGCGATCTTGGGCATAGAAGCTCATGTATTTATTTCTTGCTGATTCAACGACGGCAGCCATGTTTCCGAAACGCATGTGATGTGTTCAACTATTACTTAGGCACACACATTGACGTCATATCACTTCATATCCCTGTTGCCAACATGTCTGATACAAAATACACCAAATGACACACGTACGTAGTAACTATGTGAAAGAACAATAATTGGCAAAACCATTATCCAGGATGAGATTATTGATGCGTGAGGAATACCATTGGGCTGGATAATGATTATTGATGCATGACTACCCCCACTGTGCGTGACAAAATCCAGGAGTGTACATATTTGCCGGGCCGTGCTACCTAGCAATTATTGGTTTAGCCAAAAACCGCTGATCTGGATGAAAATATTGGTCTAGGCAAAGACCATTGATATGGATGAACATTATTGAAGTGTTTTACGGTAATTTCTGTTTTATCGGATGGGAGGATATAAATGTCGCAACTTGCACAATCCATGTCAAACTTGGAATTCAAACCCGGCCGAAGCCGTCGGATTTTTTAAGAGCGATAAAAGTCCCTCAGTATGCCTTCCTTCGGAGGGGAAGTAAAGCCGGCGGTCCCATGTCATAGATTTATGGCATGTTAAAGAACCTTCCACTAATTACACCTGTGTGAAGGTAAATTGTATAGGTTAAGAATGTAAACAACGCTCTTAGGTTTCTACGTTCGTTGCCAAGAGTCGATTGCGGTGGCATCTGGTAGCTAAGTTCTGAACTAGGCCTAGTAGTCGTTGACGGTGGCATTTGGCGGCAAAAGTAGGAACTATTTGAAAAATTCAAAGTTGCAGTCCTTACTTGAATTAAAAAACAGATACACACACTAATACAGCCATCACAATTAACACAGTTATCAGACAGATTCTACACACACACAAAGTACACGGGGCTACATGACCGCGTTGTCGCCGCCCCTAAACTGAGGAATCAACCAACCAAACTTGGAATGGAATTTGGTGCACTATCACATTAACTTGGCGGCGCTTTTCAGCCTATTTTCATTTTATGAAAAAAAAAAAAAAAGCTTATGAGATCGCCTTTTGTCCGTGTGTGTGCATGTGTGTGTCCCCTTCTAATAACTTCTAAACGGCTGGAGTGATTTCAATAAAACTCTGTAAGGTCATAGCACCATTTCGGCCACCAGGTGAGTTAGCCGTGGTCGTGACGGCATGGCTGCTGGCAGTCGCTCACATCCGGGAGGCGAGGAGGTTCGAATCCCCCCGCCGGCAACCTTGAAGATGGTCTTCTGTGGTTTCCCATCTTCCTTCCAGGCAAATGCCGGGGTTGGTCCCTAACTATAGGACACAGCCGCTACCTTCCAACTCCTCGTCCTTACATTCAAACTTTCCTCCGGACACTCCCGGCACTAAAAGACATAGGCCTAAGCATAAAAAAAAAAAAACGGCCGACCCCTCCGTGCCCTCCATCAAATTTTACTACGTCTCACCAATCCAACATGTCAGCTGTGCGAAATATTTCACCAGCATTCAATATCTCCGAATCTATTACCGATAACACCCTGAAATTTTGTACGGTGATAAAGGGCACTTCTAGAAGTTCACCTATGAGACTTTCAAAAACCTGGTAGAGACAAAATAACATGGTGGCCAAACGAAGTTGAGACTTTTAAATAGACTTTTCTCGCGATTAAACCATCCAAACAGAATGAAACATGGTACAGCAAATGTTAATACACATTGTAATGTATTGTACTGGCATCTAATTTAGTTCATTTGTTTACATAACCTCTAGATAGCGGCTGTGCGAAATATTTCACCGGCATTCTACTTTCGTGCTACTGCACGACTGTGGAACAATCTGCCTCGCTCTGTCAGAGGAGCAACCCCGTCCAGCTTCAAGCAGCGTTGCCAGCAGTACATAATCACTAAGCAAATGAAAGTTGAACTCAACACTTATGCTTATATTCTTATGTCGTATTACATATAAATTATTCAAACATTCCAATTCTCACTTTCTCATTGACTCTCTATTTAGATATCTAAATAACCTTCTTCAGTAACGACTAATCATCATCATCATCATCATCATCATCATCATCATCATCATCATCATCATCATCATCATCATCATCGTCGTCATCGTCATCATCACCATCCCTCCCCCTTACTCTAATTTTAAACTTACTTCTAATTATCTTAGTTATTCATCCTAGCAATGCAACTTTTTACTGCCTACACCAAGCTAATCCATGTAGCCTATTTTATATTGCATCAACATTGTAATATTGTTAGATTTAAGTTGTATTTGTATTGTTCATTATGTATCAATTGTATAATCTGGTTAGATGGAAGAGAGGGCCCAATGGCCCTAATCTAGCCAGACAAAATAAATCTATCTGTCTGTCTGCCTGTCTGTCAGTCTGTCTGTTTGACAGTCTGACTGTCTGTCTGTCTGTCTGAAACTATTAGTGATATCGCCCAGGAATTTTGTACGGTGATAAAAGACACTACTACAAGTTTATCTATGTAACTTTCAAAAACTTGTAAAGTACAAAACAAACATGGCGGCCAAGCGAAGTTGAAACGTTTTAATAGACTTTTCTCGCGATTTAACCATCTGAGTGAATATGGTACAGTAAATGGTTATGCATAGGCCTAAATTGTAATGCACTGACATCTAATTTAGCTCAATACGCCGTGAGGTTCTGTGGGACATTCTTCTCTGCACTGCTCAAGTAACCCGTCTGAAAGCCCCCGTGCACGGGACCCCAGTGCATGGTACAGAATATGATAAAAATAACCCCTGACACTACAGCCCATGATGGCCTAGGCCTACCAAGCGACCGCTGCCCAGCCATTTGGCCTGCAGATATTGGGGTGACGCGTGGTCAGCGTTAATCCTGGTTTTCGTGACCAGGGCGCTGCCTCACTGTCAGACAGCTACTCAATTGTCCTCACGAGGCGGAGTACACCCCGTTCCAGCCCTCACGTCAGTTTCTAAAATCCCTGACGGAGCCGGGAATCGAACCCGGGGCCTCCGGGTGAGAGGCAGGCGCGCTACCCCAACACCACGGGGCCGGCACAGAATATGATGCCTGGTTTTAATTGATCAGTATAATATATTGCCTCATTAAGACTGACTCGATGGATCGCGTGCGTACGTTCAAGCCTTACCTGATGGAATCTTGTGCTCCTCAGATCCGTATCACGTTATCTGTTCGCGGCTGCTGCGTTTCATAAATCTACCGTCTGTTATCTAGCAAATCTTTATTTAACACCACATTAGTTCAGAGAAATATTGTTATTTGTCCTTTTCAGCACCGTCTTTCCACACACAGCAGTTATAATTAACCTCTCTTGTTCCCATTCTGCCTGATGTAATTGCAATCAATCTTTCTACCACCACCGTCAGGGGCGCACAACTTGTGTGATGTATTATGGCAACCATGGGCAGCATAGAACTCTTACGTAAAACACCCTGTAAGCCAACCCGTTAGAGTAGGGGGAGAAACCACAACTCCACCGACAAACTCTCGGTGGATGCACAGCGATGCTCTCAGGGAGTTAAGGAGTGGGGAACCCGTAGTCTCCGGTGGCTCGTTACAGAGTAATAATGTCATTATGATTTATTCGGTTTGTTTCCCCAATCATCCTTGTTTCTGTGAAAATACCCATACAACAATGAAAAATCCTGTAATATGCAATAACCAAAACGTACACCACCACATAACTACACCACAGAGTAATGCAACAACTGTTCGACGAAACACGTCGAGTACGGACAGTATGTGGTGAGGCTTCAAGGTCAAGCTGACCGCTCTGGGCAGACAGATCTCCAGCTATGCTTCAGTGGTGTGGTGAGGGAGCAGTGACAGCAGTTGAAGATGAAAATCCACCGCATGCTTCCAGTCTCCGACCGGGTCAGGAATGGAATGAATGAAGCCCCTATCTAGCGGCGAGGATATGAACTGTGCCGGCTGCCGAGGCCTGACGCACTCCTCTGAGGCAATGCCTAAATGAATGGCAGATGAAATGAAATGATAGTGGAGAGTGTTGCTGGAATGAAATTTTGACAGGGAAAGCCGGAATACCCGGAGAAAAACCTGTCTGCCCCCGTTTTGTCCAGCACAGATCTCACATGGAGTGACCGGGATTTGAACCACGGATCCAGCGGTGAGAGGCTGGCGTGCTGCCGCCTGAGCCACGGAGGCTTCGGTGATTCTCCCCGGAATGCTCTTCTAACCAGTTCTGGACATCCGCAGCCCGATGAGATGGCGTATTATCCTGTTTGAACTTCCCATAGTGTTCAGCAAAACTGAAATCCATGAAAGACTGCAAACGGTCACCAAGGAGGACGGTTATGATCGAGTTTTGTGTAGACTAACCAATTCCATGCCATGTGAACACAACTACGGTTGCCGGATTCCAAGAATGGAACACACGTCCCAAAACATTTTCCTCTTTTATCAATTTACAATTCTAATTTGTAATAAATAATATACATGTGTATAAAATAAACATTACATAATCAAATAATAAAAAAACAATAACTAGATATTGCTGACATAGGCCAATGACAGCAGCAACGTACAAATTCTTTTCATTTGAACGACCCGTTGCAAAGGTCTTTTAAAATTTTCGTCATAATTGAAATATGTGAACAATTCTTGTTTAAACAAACTAATGGAGCTTCTGTTTCTATCATCTCTTCATTTGATATTCATGACAGAAAAAACTCTCTCCGTAAAATCATTGGAGGGGAAAATGCTGAGTATGATCTTCACAAGGACTAAGCTATTCCTTACTGTTGCTGCCCCTATTAAATCTATAACATCTATCTGACACAGACATAGACATCATTTTCTCTCTCAAACTTGCACCTGTACCCTACCACTCAGTAAAGTGAAGCAACGCGGTCGGCGTACCGGTGCCGATGCTATTATTTTTGACGTCACTAACAACAATCGCCAATCATGTCAAGCATGGCTTGCTCAAGCGGGACATTTGAAAATTGGTGCGAAATTGAACATATTAACAAACAAGTCGTTCCGTGAAGAACTATACAGCCTATTTTCATATATCCTACTTATGTTAATTGCCTCTATTTAACATACAAAATTTCAGTTTGATTGCTGTAATAGATTCGTAGATATTGAGAACCGACTAAATATTTCGGATGGTCGCCATATTGGATTTTATATATGTAGCTCCTAGAGTTATGTACTGTTACATGAAGATTATTGTGTACGTGTAGCATTCAAACTTCAAACGCATGATTTGGACACAAGAAGTAACAAGGAGATTTTAAAATTTCGCACAGCTGCCATCTTGTGGTTATGGAAACAATTGAAATAAATTAGATGCCAGTGGATTAACATTCGTATCAGAATTTACTGTAACAAGTTTCACTGCACTCGGATGGTTAAATTGCGAGAAACGTCCATGTGAATATTTATACTTCGCGTCGCCGCCATGTTGGATTTGTGATCACCAGGTTATTTAAAGTCCTATAGGTGAACTTAAGTTCATAGCCCCTATGAACAAAAAAAATTCAGTTTGATTGCTATAATAGATTCGTAGAAATTCAGAGCCGTCTAAATATTTCGGATGGTCGCCATGTTGGATTGCTAAATATATAGGCCTTAGAGTCATGTACCATTAAAGGAAAATTATTACGAAGTTTCATTATTCAAACTTTCACATCGATCGCATGATTACGACACAAGAAATAAAAACTTAATTTTAAAATTCGCAAAGCCGCCATCTTGAGTTTATGTAAACAATTGAACTAAATTAAATACCAGTGGATTACAATGTGTATAAACATTTCCTGTACCAGATTTCATTGCGTTTGGAACATTAAATCGCGAGAAAGGTCTTTTTAAAATTTTAAAATTCGCTTTGCCGCCATGTTCGTTTTGTAGTTAACCGGTTTTTGAAAGTCTTATAGGTGAACTTCCAGTAGTGCCCTTTATCTCCGTACAAAATTTCAGGGTGATACCGCTAATAGTTTCAGAGATATAGAATGCCGGTGAAATATTTCGCACATCCGCCATCTTGTGGTTATGTAAACAATTGAACAAAGTTAGATGTCGGTGCATTACAGCATATACTGTACCTAGTTTTATTGCGTTTGGTTGGTTAAATCGCGAGAAACGTCTATTTAAAAGTCACAAATTCGCGTGGCCGCTGGTGTATTCTTTGAATACACGGTACCTGAGATATAATTTTTATTGCTCCTTGCATGTTCATTTCTTCCTTCCTCTTTGTCAAACACCAACAGTGACCATCTGTTTTCTCCTTGTTGGGCATATCTCTTATGTCTTCATAAGTCTGTTCTAGATATATAACTTCTGTGACCCACCTAGCGTCATCTTGCAGCGAATCTCTGTAGCTACTCAATTCTTCCTGGTGCTAGAGGACTTACTTATCCATTTGGCCACCAGATCCTGTTACCATCGCCAGCTATTTTCTCCTTGAGCAAGAGGACTACGTCTACTTCTTTACTCACCATGCTGCGCTAGTATCATCTGTTATCAACTCTTTGAAGACCAGCTCAGCAAGAGATCATTTTTTTGTTATAATATTGGCAATGCTTATATGTTCTCCTTTTGTCTCCTACCCCCCACTCTCTTCCCCTTCCCTGGTTCCTCCGTGCTCCGTTGAGCAGCTCTCACTTCTCAGTCGGCAGTTGACTCGATCAGTTAAAGCTCCCCTCGAGCTAGCTTCCTCAAACCAAGAGGCACACACTCTTCTACGCCATGTTGGCTAGGTAGTCATCAACGGAAACTTCGACTTCAACATGAAATCAAGATAAGTACCATTTTAAAGGTTTTAACCTCATCTTCATCATTTTATCTACATGCTTTTATAGATTATTTTATAGACAGCGTGAGATTACTTGTGGGGCGGTAATCATTCTTCGTGGGATTTGCCATGTTGAGCTTTCGCTTGTATAAGCCAACCTTACTAAAAAGAGCTTTTCTTAAGCTATTTAAATGAGAAATCCTCTCACTACGTGGGATATTATCTAATACCCGCTGTCTATAATTATAAAGCTAGTTCCTCCGTTGGATTTTCTCAACCCCATTTTTCTGCTAAGGTCGTTCTGGAACCTTCGAGATCTTGTACTCTATCTGCGAGTCTTGCCGTCAAGTATTTTTCACGCACTTGTGAAAATACTAGTTAAAATGAGGAATCTTCTTTAAATTACTGCAATAGCAAACTTTCTTCCCCCGTTGGAACATTCTATGGCGCATTTAATTGTAAATCTCAACTTTTTCAAGAAATAGACTCTCACCTATATAGTGCAATCAGTTATTTCCATAATTGCAATAACTTTCTTTCTCATAAACTTTAGTGTTTCTATAGTGAACTTTGCATCAATCTTTACAGACTACAGTGATATCCAGTGCTTGCTCCACGTTTCAACCGCGTCGCGCTCGTCCGTTTACATTAAATACGGCCATGAACATTGATCCTATATCTCAATGATCTTTCCTCAACCTTCTATTAACCACCATTATTAATAAAATTGTAACTTTTCTATAAGGTGTCACTCACGAAGTGCTCTTACAACTTTGCTAGTTTAACATTAATTAAATTCTGCATAATTGCTTGTGTGATACAAGTTTCAAATTCACGTTGTTCCTTTCCTATAATCAGGGAAAACAATTCCTTAAACTCTTGAGCGAGTCATGTTCAGGTTTCACGAAATGGAAACTGTCCCATTTGGCTAGTGATTCCTGCTCAAACTTGGGAAGTCTAGAACCTTCCTTTTTACTTTCTTCAGGTTTCACAGTAAGTGACCTGCCCATTTTCGTATAATTCCCATATAGTAATTCTGTATAAATATAAGAAGTTGTAGGAACTTCTATCTTATTTTTCATGTTTTTATTATTATTATTTTCGAAGTTGTCACTTTCTCTAGAACATTCTCTCAAGAATTTCTTAAGGTGCACTCTTTGTACTCCAATTCACGTTCAAATTTTAGTTAATTCATTGTTTATTTGTTTAAATCTTATGAAGATTTTAGAAACATGTAAGGTTTGAAACCTTGTAAATTGTCAATTGCCTGGAGCAAACGTTTAATGTTGAGAGGTCTGCGACCCTATTTGTTAAAAAGTTCAAATGAACTATGTTTGTCAAAATTATATTACATAATTGTTAATTTCCTCAAACTTCTTGGAATTGTAAAATAAATGAAGCGTATTCTTTCGCTTTTTCATTTACAAATACAAAGTTTAGGCAAAATCCTGTCTTCCTTGACTCTCCTCACTTAATGACATTAACATCATTAACAGGGCTTTCACCATTCGTTGCATTTGAGCAAGAACTCTTAATTTTCACCTCACTAAAGTTCTTTTTAGCTTTATTAGCTAATTCTAATTGGCCAGTAAGGCAAGTAAAGCTCGCCAAGCCAGCTACCTGCTTGTGGAGACCCTCTCCGAAAACTTATGGTCAGTTTCTAAAAGATAAGTGTTTCTTTTTGTCTAAACTTTTGGCCGGCTCCTCGCTGAGTAAAAGCTTAGCCATTTTCCAATGCAACCATTGGTTTATTTACCAAGATTACTCCATAAGGCATAATCCTTTATCATTTTCCTTCTTAGAGACACTTGGTCGCCCTTACAGGAACTCCATAATTTTGGAAATCGAAAATACCAAACCTGAGTTAAATCATTGGCATTCTTCGAATTATTTTGAAAAACCCAATTTCTTTGAGAAGACATACAGTAAATTTGTTCCTCTCAGCCTTGCCAGACCATCACCCTTCCCCATAGTACTTTTATACATGCTTGGGAGGAAATATACTAAAGCCTCTCTCTTGCAAACCGCCCAAGTCCTAGCTGCGGTTCCCGTTAGCCTCGACCAAGCTCGTACCTACTTTAGGTATCCGAGAGTTAATTTCCATTGGTAACTGCTTCGAAGGGCATTTAAAGCTAAACTTATTAATTTTGTGGGACTCTCCTCCTATTTTTCTATCCTTCTTTTCCAATCCCAAATCTACTTCCTTCTCTTAATCATCTTCCCTTGGTGGGTGGGTTATTCCTCAGTCAATAAACTACCCAAAATTTGGTGCCGAAACCCGGGAGAGCCCATTTTTTCTTTTTTCTTAAAAAAAAAGTGTCATTTGACAACACTTTGCATATTACTAATATCTGCTTTGAATTTTTCAGCTATAATTACATCATGCAAAGCCTGTGAACGGGAAAGAGGCCGCTCCTGTCTCCTTTGGTGTGCCCCGTTCTTTCTACTCAGTTGCTGCTTCCAGCTTGACAGCATTTCCAAGGTTCCACAGTTTCGTGAGTTACATTTTCACCTACCTTCTTTAATATGGCTCCCACTGATAAGGACAAGGATGAAAAACTTACTTCTAAACGAGCATCCTATAAAGGGCAAATTACCCGATTCAGAAGGTACATAAAAGAATTAGATCCCTCAGACGCGCAATTAGACTTGTTGAAACATCGTGTAAAGGATTTTGAACGTTCATATGAAAACTACTGTAACATTCAAACTGAAATAGAAACTTGCATGCTCAATCAAACAGAAGATCGTGTCGAAGTAGAAAACCTATATTACGAAGGCATAGGTTCTGCTTTCAAAATAATACGCCAACTCGAAGAGGAGCAGAAAAAGGACGCTTCTGTTCTTGGTTCCCTTCACGAACCACAAACTTCCTTCCGTGAGGGCACTCACAAGCCCAAACCAACTTTACCTAAAATTGATTTACCCCATTTCTCTGGAGATGAATCCACTTGGGATTCTTTTTATGAATTATTTTGCTCCCTTGTTCATGACAATGAAGACATTCAAGTCATTTACAAGTTTCATTACTTGAGATCTATTCTCCGAGGTCAAGCTTTGCAGTTGGTCGAAGCACTTCCTCTGCGTGCCGAAAATTACCCCATTACCTTTAACTTATTAAAAGAAAGATATGGAAATTTACGTTTACGTATTCAACGCCATATGAAGGCTCTATTTAACCTACCCGCGTCACAGCACAATGACGTCACCAGTTTGCGTACTTTAATTGACACCACCCAACTTCACGTTAAGGCTTTGTCCCAATTAGATCAACCTACTAATTATTGGGATACTTTCCTAATACATTTAGTAGTCTCTAAAGTTGATGCTGCTACCCTCAAAGCTTGGGAAATTGAACTTTCTAAAGAAGACGACTACACTTACGAGCATTTAGTTACTTTCATAAACGCTAGATGCCAACTTTTAACTGCTCTAGCTAATCAAAGTGAACCTTCATCTCCTAGTTCCAAATTTGAATTAATGTCCATCAAATCCAAAAGTGAACGCTCAGCGTCCAATACCCAAAAACCCGGGTCCAGTTCATCCAAATTTAAATCAAACACTACTGGATACCCAACTAGGTCTAGTGAACGTCGTGTTGCTAGCTCTATTGTTCTAAACACGCAAAGCGAACCTCGCAAAAGTTTAAACGAACCTGTAAAGTGTATACTTTGTAAAGATCCCCATGCCTTATACCTCTGCAAATCTTTTAAAGAAATGTCAGTCGACGACAGACGAAAATTAGTCGCTCAAAACAAACATTGTTTCAACTGCCTAGCGCCCACGCATTCTGCTTCTAACTGTAAGTCCACAAGACTTTGCTACCATTGTGAAAAGGCTCATCATACTTTGCTACATCGTCATGATCAGGCAAGGTCATCGACAGCATCTACTTCTTCGAAAAATGATAGTGCTAACAGCTCTAATGCTTCATCGTATATTCAAAATGCCAAGTCCATTCGCAGTGCTCAAGTATTGTTGTCTACTGTCCAAATCGAAGTTCAGGATAACTTGGGCAACTGGGTCCGTGCACGCGGTCTTCTAGACTCAGCGGCAACTCATGATTTTGTATCTAATTCCTTGATTAGAAAACTAGGTCTACCTGTAAACCCCACTTCTATCAACGTGTCGGGCATCAACAGCTCAAAATCGCAAGCTTTACAATTCTCAAAGCTAACTATAAGAGATACTTGTCATAGAAACAACTTTCTTAAACTTAATTGTCTAATTCTTAATAGCATTGGAGAAGACACTCCAAGTCACTCTGTGGATATTTCAGGGTTAAACATTCCCTCGCATTTAAGGCTAGCCGATCCTTGTTTCAATATGTAGAACCCTACTGACATACTTTTTAGTGCCAATGTTTTCTGGAATTGCCTACGTAAACAGGTTCGTAAGTTATCCTCAAACGTGGTTGCCAGAGACACTAATTTTGGATGGATCGTCACCGGTCAACTTCCCCATTATTCTCCTCAACCCGCATCGCAATGTTACTTCTCCAATACTGACCTAGAACAGTTCTGGAGGCTTGAAAATATTGATTCTCCTAATGTAACCTCTTCAGAAAATGAATTCTGTGAGCAACTTTTTTTAAACACCACCACTCGTTCTGCTGATGGCCGGTTCGTCGTTCAAATGCCAAGATTAAATAATCCTCCTAAACTTATCAACTCTCAGCCTAAAGCTCGAAAAGCTCTCTTCGCTATCGAGAGCAAATTCAAGAAGGAACCTCTTGTTAAACAACAGTACACTGATTTCATGGATGAGTATGAAAGCTTAGATCATATGGAAGTTGTTAACAAATCTGATGATGAATTGCACCCCCCAATTGAAACGGTTTATTTAAATCATCATCCCGTGTGGAAAAACCCTCTTGTAAAAGATAAAATTCGAGTTGTTTTCAATGGTTCATCACCCGACGTTAATGGCAACAGCCTTAACGACACTCTTTATTCTGGTCCTGCTATTCAATCAGATTTATCTGCTATATTCTTAAATTTTCGATTATTTCCCATAGCTGTCATAGCCGACATAAAACAGATGTACCGTCAAGTGTTAATTCAACCAGAACAACGAGATCTTCAAAGAATCTTGTGGCGTGATGAAACCAGTAAGCCCATTAAGGTATTTCGCTTGAAAACGGTTACTTATGGCTTAAAACCCTCTGCTTTCCTTGCTATCCGATCCCTACACTTGCTAGCCTCTCAAGATGGTCATTTATTTAACCCCAGAGCCTCTGAAGCACTAACTACGTCATTCTATGTTGACGATTATTTGCAATCCTTCCCCTCTTTGGAGGAAGCTTCTTTTGTATCTTTAGAACTTCAGGCATTACTAAGGAATGGAGGTTTCCCACTCCATAAGTGGAACTCCAACTCCCCTGAGTTTCTCGCTCAGTTTCCCATCGAAGACGTAGATCCTTCTTCTGTCGAAATTTGTGGAAACTCAGAATCTATAAAAACTCTAGGAGTTCACTGGTGCACTAGCACTGGCACTCTTATCTATAAAGTTTCGCTCGCAGAAGAGCTTCCTAATACAAAAAGACAAGTTCTCTCTGAAATTGCAAAAATTTTTGATCCACTTCAATTCCTTGCCCCAGTTATCGTTATAGCCAAACTCTTCATGCAAGAGCTGTGGTCGCTTAAATGTGAATGGGATGACATTGTCCCTCTTTCTTTTCTTAATCGCTGGCTCTCGTTTCGCAGTAATTTGTTGGACCTTTCCCTCATTGAAATTCCCAGGAATTTAATTAGCTCTCATTCTAATACACCCTTTTTCCTTCATGTGTTCGCGGATAGTTCCGAAAAAGCTTATGGTTGCTGTGCATATTTAGTTTATCACGATTCACTCTATGGATCTCCAGTTTCCAACCTTGTTTGTGCCAAATCGAAGGTCGCTCCTCTTAAAACTATCACTTTGCCTAGGCTCGAACTGTGCGCTGCACTAATGGCTGCAGAACTTGTCAAGAAATTACGGGAAGTATTAAAGGTCGAATTCTCGCAAATCTATCTCTGGAGCGATTCCATGATCGCCCTTTCTTGGATCGCCAAGAACCCCTCTCACTGGCAAACTTTCGTTGCAAACAGGGTTTCCAAAATTCAAACTCTTTCTTCTGGATGTCAATGGAGGCATGTTCCCAGTGCGGATAATCCAGCCGATATTATCTCTCGTGGTTGTTTACCCTCTCAATTGGCAGCTTCCCAATTGTACTGGCATGGGCCCTCGTGGCTAATCGACGAATCTTCCTCATGGCCTTCTAAACCCCCAGCTACAAACTCCAACTTGCCTGACGCTAAAGTACCTCTACCCATTGCTTCTTGTCTTGTTTCCAACGCTTCTCATCCTTTGTTGTCCCGCTATTCTTCTTTTCATAAATTACTACGAATTGTCGCCTATCTCCTTAGATGGAAATATCTTGTGGTTGACCAACCTCTTCTCCCTAAACCACACCTTACCAATCATGAATTGAATCTCGCTACCGTTAAGGTTTTACAACTGACACAGCAAGAAGCCTTTTCTTCTGAATTGTCATTGCTTTCTTCTAAAAGAGATCTTCCCAAATCCAGCCGTCTTCGTGCTTTAGCCCCGTTTCTTGATGACCATGGGTTACTCAGGGTAGGTGGAAGGCTCTCGCAATCTTTACTCTCTGAGGACAAAAAGCATCCCGTTATTTTGCCTTCCAAACATCACGTAACTTCCTTAATTATACGTGACTTTCATTACCGTAATCTTCATGTTGGTACACGTACTCTGCTTTGCCTCTTAAGGGAAAAGTACTGGATTATAAATGGAATTCATGAAGTTTCTTCTGTAATTCACAAGTGCATTCCTTGTTTCAAAGCGAAACCTAAAATCAACACTCAATTAATGAGCGATCTGCCCTCTTTTCGTTCTTCTCCTATTCGCCCATTTGCTTTAACTGGCGTGGACTATATGGGTCCGTTCCATTATCAACGAAACTCTCCTGAAGCTAAACGCAAATTGTTTGGTAAGCTTTATGTTTCTCTCTTTGTTTGCATGGTTACCGGCGCAATCCACTTGGAACTAGTAACGAATGCTTCTACTTCTTATTTTTTTATCAGCTGTCTCTCGTTTCACTGCTAGGCGTGGTGTTCCTTCTGAGATGTTCTCTGATAACGCTTCCACCTTTCAGGGCGCAGCTTCCCTGTGGAAGAAAGCTCTCACTTCCTCTCCAGCCATGGAACAAATTTCTAATTTTTCTTATTCAAAAGGTTTCAAATGGCGCTTTATACCTCCTTACGCTCCGCATCATGGTGGTAGGTGGGAATCTTGCGTAAAGCTCACTAAACGTCATTTAAGAAAAGTCTCAGGTAATCGAATTCTGACTTACGAAGAATTCAATTCACTGTCTGTTCTGATTGAAGGTGTTGTTAACTCTCGCCCTTTAACTCCGCTTTCCAATGACCCTGATGACCTACTTCCACTCACCCCTGGTCACTTCCTTATCGGCACTTCTCTTTCTGCCCCTCCTCCTCTTCCCAATTCTTACAGGGATTTTAATCTACCTATTGTTTGGCGTAAACTTGAAGCCCTCCGTAATTCTTTTTGAAAGAGATGGAACTTGGAATATTTAACTTCCTTGCAACGGAGGCAGAATTGGTTTCTTTCCAGTCCCGACATTAAAGTGGAGGACTTGGTCTTGGTTAGGGATGTTTCTCCCCCTCTAGTTTGGACTTCCGGTAGAGTAACCAAGTGTTATCCTGGAAGAGATGGGAGAGTCAGGGTGGTTAGAGTCTTGACCATTAACGGTTCGATTACAAGACCCCTGTCTTTGATCGCTCCTCTTCCATTAAATGTGTAACTGCTTATTTGCTCTCTGTTGGTGTTTTCCCCCCAGTATGGTGTATTCTTTGAATACACGGTACCTGAGATATAATTTTTATTGCTCCTTGCATGTTCATTTCTTCCTTCCTCTTTGTCAAACACCAACAGTGACCATCTGTTTTCTCCTTGTTGGGCATATCTCTTATGTCTTCATAAGTCTGTTCTAGATATATAACTTCTGTGACCCACCTAGCGTCATCTTGCAGCGAATCTCTGAAGCTACTCAATTCTTCCTGGTGCTAGAGGACTTACTTATCCATTTGGCCACCAGATCCTGTTACCATCGCCAGCTATTTTCTCCTTGAGCAAGAGGACTACGTCTACTTCTTTACTCACCATGCTGCGCTAGTATCATCTGTTATCAACTCTTTGAAGACCAGCTCAGCAAGAGATCATTTTTTTGTTGTAATATTGGCAATGCTTATATGTTCTCCTTTTGTCTCCTACCCCCCACTCTCTTCCCCTTCCCTGGTTCCTCCGTGCTCCGTTGAGCAGCTCTCACTTCTCAGTCGGCAGTTGACTCGATCAGTTAAAGCTCCCCTCGAGCTAGCTTCCTCAAACCAAGAGGCACACACTCTTCTACGCCATGTTGGCTAGGTAGTCATCAACGGAAACTTCGACTTCAACATGAAATCAAGATAAGTACCATTTTAAAGGTTTTAACCTCATCTTCATCATTTTATCTACATGCTTTTATAGATTATTTTATAGACAGCGTGAGATTACTTGTGGGGCGGTAATCATTCTTCGTGGGATTTGCCATGTTGAGCTTTCGCTTGTATAAGCCAACCTTACTAAAAAGAGCTTTTCTTAAGCTATTTAAATGAGAAATCCTCTCACTACGTGGGATATTATCTAATACCCGCTGTCTATAATTATAAAGCTAGTTCCTCCGTTGGATTTTCTCAACCCCATTTTTCTGCTAAGGTCGTTCTGGAACCTTCGAGATCTTGTACTCTATCTGCGAGTCTTGCCGTCAAGTATTTTTCACGCACTTGTGAAAATACTAGTTAAAATGAGGAATCTTCTTTAAATTACTGCAATAGCAAACTTTCTTCCCCCGTTGGAACATTCTATGGCGCATTTAATTGTAAATCTCAACTTTTTCAAGAAATAGACTCTCACCTATATAGTGCAATCAGTTATTTCCATAATTGCAATAACTTTCTTTCTCATAAACTTTAGTGTTTCTATAGTGAACTTTGCATCAATCTTTACAGACTACAGTGATATCCAGTGCTTGCTCCACGTTTCAACCGCGTCGCGCTCGTCCGTTTACATTAAATACGGCCATGAACATTGATCCTATATCCCAATGATCTTTCCTCAACCTTCTATTAACCACCATTATTAATAAAATTGTAACTTTTCTATAAGGTGTCACTCACGAAGTGCTCTTACAACTTTGCTAGTTTAACATTAATTAAATTCTGCATAATTGCTTGTGTGATACAAGTTTCAAATTCACGTTGTTCCTTTCCTATAATCAGGGAAAACAATTCCTTAAACTCTTGAGCGAGTCATGATCAGGTTTCACGAAATGGAAACTGTCCCATTTGGCTAGTGATTCCTGCTCAAACTTGGGAAGTCTAGAACCTTCCTTTTTACTTTCTTCAGGTTTCACAGTAAGTGACCTGCCCATTTTCGTATAATTCCCATATAGTAATTCTGTATAAATATAAGAAGTTGTAGGAACTTCTATCTTATTTTTCATGTTTTTATTATTGTTATTTTCGAAGTTGTCACTTTCTCTAGAACATTCTCTCAAGAATTTCTTAAGGTGCACTCTTTGTACTCCAATTCACGTTCAAATTTTAGTTAATTCATTGTTTATTTGTTTAAATCTTATGAAGATTTTAGAAACATGTAAGGTTTGAAACCTTGTAAATTGTCAATTGCCTGGAGCAAACGTTTAATGTTGAGAGGTCTGCGACCCTATTTGTTAAAAAGTTCAAATGAACTATGTTTGTCAAAATTATATTACATAATTGTTAATTTCCTCAAACTTCTTGGAATTGTAAAATAAATGAAGCGTATTCTTTCGCTTTTTCATTTACGAATACAAAGTTTAGGCAAAATCCTGTCTTCCTTGACTCTCCTCACTTAATGACATTAACATCATTAACAGGGCTTTCACCATTCGTTGCATTTGAGCAAGAACTCTTAATTTTCACCTCACTAAAGTTCTTTTTAGCTTTATTAGCTAATTCTAATTGGCCAGTAAGGCAAGTAAAGCTCGCTAAGCCAGCTACCTGCTTGTGGAGACCCTCTCCGAAAACTTATGGTCAGTTTCTAAAAGATAAGTGTTTCTTTTTGTCTAAACTTTTGGCCGGCTCCTCGCTGAGTAAAAGCTTAGCCATTTTCCAATGCAACCATTGGTTTATTTACCAAGATTACTCCATAAGGCATAATCCTTTATCATTTTCCTTCTTAGAGACACTTGGTCGCCCTTACAGGAACTCCATAATTTTGGAAATCGAAAATACCAAACCTGAGTTAAATCATTGGCATTCTTCGAATTATTTTGAAAAACCCAATTTCTTTGAGAAGACATACAGTAAATTTGTTCCTCTCAGCCTTGCCAGACCATCACCCTTCCCCATAGTACTTTTATACATGCTTGGGAGGAAATATACTAAAGCCTCTCTCTTGCAAACCGCCCAAGTCCTAGCTGCGGTTCCCGTTAGCCTCGACCAAGCTCGTACCTACTTTAGGTATCCGAGAGTTAATTTCCATTGGCAACTGCTTCTAAGGGCATTTAAAGCTAAACTTATTAATTTTGTGGGACTCTCCTCCTATTTTTCTATCCTTCTTTTCCAATCCCAAATCTACTTCCTTCTCTTAATCATCTTCCCTTGGTGGGTGGGTTATTCCTCAGTCAATAAACTACCCAGCCGCCATGTTGGTTTTGTAGTTACCAGTTTTTTAAAAGTCACATAGGTGAACTTTTAGTAGTTCCTTTTATCACCGTAAAAAATTCCAGGGTGATATCGGGAATAGTTTCGGAGATATTGAAAGCTGGTGAAATATTTCGCACAGCCACCATATTGGATTGGTGAGACGTAACAAAATTTGAAGGGCACGGTCGGGGTCGTCCGGAATAGTGGTATGAACTTACCGAGTTTCATTGAAATCGCTCGAGCCGTTTAGAAGTTATTAGGGGGACACACACTCCTCACACACACACACGCGCGCGCGCGCGCACACGCACACACACACGGACAAAAGGTGATCTCATAAGCCTATTTTTTTCCAAATTGAAAATAGGCTAAAAACGGAATATTTGGCGTTCCGTTGAAGATTAAACCGGAACGGGGAACAAAACAAGAAAAAACGGAATTGTTCTGGGTAAAACGGAACGTCTGGCAACCCTAAACACACCCCACACCGTCACGGAACCACCACCAGCCTGCTCGGTGCGATTTTGAGAACTGGGATCCATGCCCTCTTTGAGTTTATGCCATACCCACACCCTGCCATCAGCCCGAAACAACCTCTATTGTGACTCATTGGACCAGGCTACATGTTACTAGTCCTCGAGGGTCCAATTAGTAACCTCGCGAGCCCAAGTGAGTCGTTGTGCGTGGTGTCGTGATGTTAACAGGGACATTCTGGTGGGTCTTGTGCTTCCAAATCCCACACAAGCCAGTGAACGTTGCACTGATCGGCTACATACAGTATGATTTCGACGCCTCCTGCGTTGAATGTAGCTGTGATTTGAAGAGTTGTTCCTGCTCTATTCGCACGGACCATTCTACGCAACAGCCGCCGTTCGCAATCAGTATGTAATCCTCATCGACCACTGCGTTCTCCACGGTGGATCGTGATGCCTTGAGTTTGTTATTACAGTGCATGAACATACTGGAGCTCGTAATAAGCGATGCTCGGTTTATAGATTAATCGAATTTGAAATTAATCGACAACGATTAATCGATTGACCATTCAGTAACCGAATAATAGATTATTAGCTAACCGAAGAGTCGATTAATTGATTAGTATACACGAGATAAGTAAACAAGTTTAAATGAGAGGTCATCGTTTTTGCGGATTCGGTGACGTAGTTGGTACCATGCTGGACTGCGGTGCCCAAGATCCAGGAGTGTACATATTAGCCGCGCCGTGCTACCTAGCAATTATTGGTCTAGCCAAAAACCGTTGATCTGGATGTAAATATTGGTCTAGGCAAAGACCATTGATATGGATGAAAATTACTGAAGTGTTTTACGGTAATTTCAGTTTTAGCGGATGGGATGATATATATGTCGCAACTTGCAAAATCCATGTCAAACTTGGAATTCAAACCCGGCCGAAGCCGTCGGAATTTTTAAGAGCGATAAAAACCTTCAGTATGCCTTCCTTCGGAGGGGAAGTAAACCCGTAGGTCCCATGTCATAGATTTATGGCATGTTACAGATCCTTCCACTAACTAAACATGTGTGAAGCTAAATTTCTAGGTTAGATTTCGTTGCAACGCTCTATCAAAGTTCCAAAGTTCACCAATAGGTGTCGGTGACATCTGGTAGTGAAAGTTGGAACTACTTGAAATTGAACGGAACTTGTAGCTCACCCAATGGGTGTCCGCTTAAAGCAGCTACAGCCTCTGGCGAGCCGAACATCTCCTCGTACAATCCCGGCACTAAGAGCCATACGCTAAATAAATAAATAAATAAATACATAAATAAATAAATCATTTAAGTTGAGTAGCCTATAGAAATCCATAAAAGTTACTTTTTGCCTAAATATAATTTACAAAGGGTCTTTCCCTGTTTATATTAACAATTACTAAACAAGAGTCAATAACAGTGGAAGGACAAAAATATATCTACTTGGGAAGGGTTCCGAAAAAGAAAACTAAGTTTTCAGCAAAGATTTTGAATTCATGTACAATTTAGCACAGGAACATTTTTGTTTTACTTTGTTTTAGCGTAGTTTTCACAGAAAAGGTACATTATTTAAAAATATATGATACAATATAAACTGCTCAACAAAGGTTTGGAATAGCATAGATTTTACTACAATGACTTCTTATAGTAAACCCATTGAGGTTTATACAATAACGTATTAACAAACTAAACAAAGAAACGGTACAAAAATAAAGCGAACTCGCTTCTAATTAAGTGTTCCTTTTGAAAACAAAAAATTGAAATTCTGTACTGCACCCGTTCATCCGAGGTATGCGATGACCCATCTGCCATTACATCGCATACCCGGCATCCCAAGTCAGAGTGGAGTTAAATGAACATGAAATAAAATAAGGAATGTGTCGGAAATTCAGTTGAAATATCACAAAAGCAGAGGGTAACACGACATAAAGTATCTCTAGGGTCGTTACGGGCTTAAATTTAGTCATAATAGCAAATAGAAATGGGCGCCATCAACTGAACCCCTAACACACCACATCCTTTATAGTTAAGCCTTAATCGTGACAAAGGAAAGGATTGAGAAAACAACATCATCATCAGATCACAACTAAGATAAAAACAAAATTTATTTGAACTTGAACAGTCAGACAGAAATAAACATAAACCTGCCTAAGAGTATGGTCGAATGTAAAAGTTATGATGTTATAGACCTCACAAATCGAACAATCTATGCACTATATAAGATTTTTTTTATCCACTTAATATATATATACAAGCTGACCCGGCAGACGTTGTCCTGCCAATCAAAGAAAGTGTTGTAACTTTCTTTCTTGAAGTGCTTTTGGATACACAATATTTTTTTCAATTTCTGTTAACTGCCTCTAAACTATCGTGAATTGAATTAACTAATTTAGAAACATTCGTTGGAGCGTGAACAGCAACTCTCCAAAGTTTCATCGCAAACGGATAAATGGCATTTAACGCATACGGGACTTGGTTTATATGATTCGTGCGCTGTCACTCATTTGTTGAATCTACTCGTGCTTTACCAACTGTGAAATGGATTTACTAAGTTAGAAAGCTTCACGTAAGTGTACACAACAACTCATCAATGTTTCATCGCAATCGATGAATAGTATATGAACGCATACAGGATTTTGTTGGAACGCTTCGCGCGTCGTCACTCATTTGTTACATCTACTCGTGCGCTACCAATATTGTAAAATGGATTTACCAAGTTGAACACCTTCCCCGGCGGGTACACAACAACTCATCAAAATTTCATCGGAATCGGATGAATGACATATGAACGCATAAGTGATTTTCTTTAAACGATTCGCGTGCCGTCACTCATTTGTTGAATCTACTCATGCGCTACCTATTGTAAAATAGATTTACTAAGCCTGAAACCTTCTCTGGCGTGTACTCAATGATTCACCAAGGTTTGATCGCAATCGGATGAATGATATATGACCGCATACGGGACATTGTGGAAACGATTCGCGCGCCGTCACCCATTTGTTAATCTACTCGTGCGCTACTTATTAAAAACTGGATTTATTAAGACAGAAACATTTCCTGGAAAGTACACAACAATTCACTAAAGTTTCATCGCAATCGGATAAATGGTATATGGACGCATACGGTACTTTGTTGAAATGATTCGCGTGCCGTCACACATCTGTTGAATCTACTCGTGCGCTACCTATTGTAAAATGGATTTATTAAGCCAGAAACCTTCCGTAGGGTGTACACAACATCTCACCCAAGTTTCATCGTAATCGGACGAATGGTATTTGAACGCATACGGGACCTTATTGAAACGCTTCGCGCGTCGTCGCTCATTTGTTGAATCTTCTCGTGCGAAACCTCCTGTGAAATGGATTTACTAAGTAAGAAACCCTCACGTAAGTGTACACAACATCTCACCCAAGTTTCATTGCAATCGGATGAATAGTATATGAACGCATACGGGACTTTGATTAAAAGTTCGCGCGTCATTGCTCATTTGTTGAATCTACTCGGGAGCTACCTATTGTAAAATGGATTTACTAAGTTAGAAACCCTCACGTAAGTGTACACAACATCTCACCCATGTTTCATCGCTATCGGCGAATGTTATTTGAACGCATACGGGACTTTGTTGAAACGCTTCGCACGTCGCCGCTCATTTGTTGAATCTACTCGTGCGCAACCTCCTGTGAAATGGATTACTAAGTTAGAAGCCTTCACTTAAGTGTACACAACAACTCAATAAAGTTTCATCTCAATCCATGAATGTAATATAAACTTATAGGGGATTTTGTTGAAACGCTTCGCGCGTCGTCACTCATTTGTTGAATCTAGTCGTGCGCTACCTAATGTGAAATTGATTTACTAAGCCAGAAACCTTCCCTGGAGTGTACACAACATCTCACCCAAGTTTCATCGCTATCGGACGAATGGTATTTGAACGCATACGAGACCTTTTTGAAACGCTTCGCGCGTCGTCGCTCATTTGTTGAATCTATTCGTGCGCTATCTATTGTAAAATGGATTTACTAAGCCAAACACCTTCCCTGGAGCTCACTCAACATATCACCCAAGTTTCATGGCAATCGGAGGAATGGTATAAGAACGCATACGGGACTTTGAAACGCTCTAACGTGCAGAGACAAACAGTAGAATTCGACATCACTGCCACCTTTGGTATAAAACACAACTTTCCGCCATGGGCGGAATGTATGTAATGGCGGTAGTTGCACAGGTTGCGACCAGGTGGCTCTAACGTGCAGAGACAAACCGTCCAAAGACATCAGCTTTCACGAAGGCCAAGGCTAGTGGTTTCCATGATGACTGTTTTTGACTGTATATTGTGGTTCTAAAATTGTGTGTAAATTGTGGTTCTAAAATTGTGTTCATTCCACCTACCGGGTCAGATTGTGAATCTAAACCATACATGGACCCACCCTAATTTACATACCAAATTCCATCAAAATCGGTTCAGTCCTTTAGGAGGAGTTCAGTCACATACACACGTGTCGAAGAATTATATATATAAAGATAAACAGCTAGAGTTCGCTTGAGTTCTCAGGACCACCGTAGCACTATGTCTTGTCGTCACTGACACTTCGTGATCCCTGAGACCTAACTTTCGTTAATGTAACATCAAGAATGTGGATGTAATGAAATATTAATTTGCCTAACACACAACATATTATAATGACACTAATATTCAATTATTCAATCACTTATGGCTTATATGGCATTAACCAATATGTTGGAAAACCCAACAATCACTCCTAAAAATTAACAATTATTTTATACACCATATTTACATAATCGCTAACCACTACTCGGTCGTGAATCAAAAAAAATGTTCACGAATCATCTGTCATCATCATCATCACGTCAAAATAATTAAATGTTGCTCACATCAGCTATCATTCCGTTATCTGTTATACTCAAATCAGAATTATTAATTCATCACCATCAGATCATTCAATTAATTATTATATTCATCAATTCATTAAATCATTTGTAAATCACCCACATACTCTCATTTCATTATCTCATTTAAATTCATTTAAATTATTTGATTCATCAATTTAAGTTGCAATTCATCATCTTATTTAAATCATATAACATATTTAAATTAATTTAAATTTATTTAAATTTATTTTTATCAGCTCCTTTAACTAATTATCACCATTTAATTTATCTATTTATCAGCTGTTTAATCACATATTAATTTATTTCAATTATATTGGGTCAGATCATTAATATGTTTAAACTTCAGATTATAATTCCATAAATTATTATTATTATTAGAAAATCTTGGATTATCAAAAAATTATTTATTTATTTAATTTCCTAAAAATGTTTAATATTGGTTATAGAACGTTGTCTTAAAATTTTACCAGTTCCAAGCTATACCTCATACTCAATTATCATGCCAAAATAATACGTTGCCTCTACAAAATCACGTTGGATCTCACCATCCAAAACTTCACTATTTAATTCCACTTTGTCAAATATCACATTTGAACACCATTATTATTTCACATAACACCACAATTTTTTAGCACACAGCATGAATTTCAAAAATACGCTAGACTGGGTTCGTCAACCTCATGTCTGCCTCAAAACTTTCATCGGCAATATTATAAACCTTCTTCTGGCAACCTAACAAACTCCTATCAAAAATACCTCAAATCACTGGCTTCAGATGGTTGACGAATATAACCTACAAGAACTGTAATTAATATTGTCATGACCAGACAACGTCTTAAACAATAGGAAAATTACCTTAGTAATCGTAATCCAATTCAAGGTTTGGTTTAATTCAGAGCATAAACTCTCTATTAAGATCCTCAAGATTTACTTAAAAAAACACAACACCAATGTGTTATACTAACTCACGTCAAAAATATCTGATAATGATCTGCCTATAAATAAATTCTGATAATAAATAACTCGTCTTACAAGACTCAGTTACTTGAAATCCTTCTCAAAGGTATCGAATCACTCACAAAGAGTATCAAAAATATTAACTGTTAAATGAATATACTCTCAAAAGAGTACTGCAACCAACTATTGGATTGGCAAACAAGAATTACAAAGTGTAACCCTGCTGACATTTATTTTTAAATTATTAAACAAAGATCGACTAATATGTAACTGGTAGTTTCTTGTTTAATCCTCTTACGATCATAATTACACTCAGATGATAATATGAGACCCTAAATCAGCACGTTAGGTGAGTACCACCACACAGCTACGCAAGGTAACAGGCCCCGCCTCTTAGACTAAGATGAAAAATCCCTAACATGACAGGTAAGGCGTGTACCACCACAGAGTTACTCAAGGTAACAGGTCCCGTCTTCGTAGACTAGTGAATGAGTGTACATGATTGGAATCAACAAGACTCTACTTGTCATTTAAAAGCAATATATATTCACTTGAGTGAATAAAATTTATCATCACCAAACAATCCAATAAAAGAAAAAAATCCCTGCTGATGAACTCCACATACTCGCTAGTATGCAATGAACTGACGAAAAATCCAAACTATCCAATTGCAGATCACGAGTTTCGAAACACTCGCTAAAACTATCCATAATCAAGAAATACTATCATCACAGAAAAATATAATGATCAAAATCCTGCTTAATAAAGTCAATCAATAGTGAGAACGTAGGATAAATGTGCCTGCCATATCTTATGGTAACACCATATTTTAGCAAAACGAAGTAGTAAAACATTCAAGCCATGTCGAAAAAGTAATAACACTCCTAAACAAAATACGAGTGTGCCCAGTGTTCATGTAAAAATCATATCAGTAATGCATATCTCTTACAATACCTTCATATTCCAGATGTTAATAAAATATTCAAAGATCGTCGGAAATCCAAGTGTTCGCAACAGATTTCTCGCAAGATCGACGAAAAACGCTGTATTAAGCACCGAACTGACACCTGACTCCATCCAAGTGAACATGATGTCGTAGTAATCCTCTTCGTTAGGAACCGAATCCATCGCTCTGAGCTGCCATCACGTCTCCGTATCCGCCTAGCACGACATGATGAAATGAAGAGTATCCATCATGGATATTGTCCAAAATTCTCCACAAAAGTTCGAATAAACTGAGTACCCCATTCTCTCTTCAGATGTGTTACGCCACTGTTCAGTAAAATGTTCGATCGACATACATTAGTAATGTTCGTCTTCACTATGATCGAATTACACTGGTAGAAAATTGTAACTTCAAAAAGTGTGCTTATTTATCACACACCCTCTATCTGCGTTCGTTGTGAGTAAATTTCATAAATGTTCATGATGTATAACTTTTATAATGCATATGCCACTATCCATAAAGTGCATAAGACCACATGTCTTAATTGGCAAAATGCAGCAATGTTTGAACGGCCCCATGGTCGCTTTAAATATGTCCGATTCAAACGCATTGTAAAATATGCTGTAACATCGTTGAAATAAGTTTAAGTCCCTCTGACTATCCGTAGAAAAGTGTGTAATTGTATCTGCACTGAACGACTGGACTGCTATAATCCAAGTCCTAACATCTCAAACTTGAAAAATGTTCGAGTATATTGTTGAACTCGTTGACTATCAAACTGAAACCAAATGTAGCCCACAGCACGACAAGTTCTACTTCACTGTCTGTGTATGACATGAGGTTAAACACTGGCCTCATTATACTGCTTCAATATGCGGTTATTCATTGTGAATGTAGTCGAAATAATGTTCCTCGTTCCTAGTGGAATACTGCGTGTTACTACGGTAAGTTATTTGCTTGTAAAAGCGTTGCTGTTTCACATGTAAGTGAATGCATTTCCAATGTTGAAAACTAGTATGTTCTTATCGCCAGCTCCCTGCCTACAGCTAACGGCTTGCTCGACTTGACCTTCGGTCAGCCTACGCTCACTGCACTGCGTTATAAATTGTAGCGTTCCACGACTTGTTTCGTGCACAGAATGTAACCGCACAACTTAATCAACTCAACTGTACTGCTTCGTTGTCACTGCATGCGGCCACTCCACCTTGACCTAGAACGTGACTTCTCCTCCCTTCCGCTGTCTGACGTCACAGATCTAACCTCGGCCCCAATCTTCTGTTATAAAGTCATTACATTTACTTAAGGAGTTATCCACCTTTCTTCAAGTTATTACCAATAATATTCCTTATTATTTCTTTTTCTTCTGAGGTTAGATAAGACTTTATTTCCAATTAATCTTCACAAACATCCATTATTCGTCCCGTGATTCCTTACGTTTGAGGGGTAGTGGCTCCTTCTCCCTCAGTATCGTACGTCATTTCCTGCAATTCTTCTGACTCGATCTGAGCGCTATCTTTTCTCCTTGACCACAAATCTCAACTACGGTTCTACCACAACTGGCGTAGCCGATAGCCTCAACTAGGTATCGGGTACATCTCTCCCGTACATCTCCTTTTTTAAAATCAATCTTGAGACAACAGATTAATGAAAAATAACTCTCAGGCATTCTCTATATACAACATTTTATGGACACGATAGCTATGCAACCATCCTCTTCCTAAGGGTAATGATACTTCCTAATGCTTGCTGCGTTGAAAGTTCCAACAATTTCATTCGTGTTGATTCTAGCAATCTTATAGATGTTATTTCTGTATGCTTCATCAATTCGGAACGGACCCGCGTACAACGGCGCAAATTTGTGGTATATCCTCTGTTGAAGATTCGATGTGACTGGCTTCCTGATCAGCACCTCGTCACCTTCCTGAAATGGTTCATGAAACTTTCTTCCTGCATGTCTCCTGGCTCTCTTCTCTGCCTGTCTCCTGAGTCTTTCTCCTGCCATCTCGACTCCTATTTCTTGGGTAGGTTCCGGATCTACTGGTGCCTTCACAATTCGGTCCCATGGCCTACTAGGTTTCATCCCATGATGAAGCACAGAAGGAATCTGTCCTGTACTTTCATGTATAGTAGAATTTAAGCATTGACTAATGATGGGTATGACTTCCATCCATCGGTGGTGCTGTCTCGAAACGTATAAACGACACATCTTACTGATCTCTGGCATAATTCTCTCTGCCGGGTTTCCCTCTTGATAACGTACAGAATTAAATACATGCCTTATTCCCAAACGTTCCATAGCAGGTGAAAATACCATACTGGTGAATTGTGATCCATGGTCACTTAACAAAACTTCAGGTTTACCCATACTTGGAATTACTGTCTTCTCCAATCAATTGATAACATACTTGGACGTAGCTTTCTGAATTGGACACAAAGATACATATTTAGAGAATACGTCTACAGTAACCAAAACGAACTGGTTTCCTTTCATCGAGCGAGGAATCGGACCAAAAATGTCCGTAGAAAATATTTCTCTTGGCTTGCTAGGTAAGATCGGTCTAGGAACTTCCTTCATTAGTTTAGATGAATATTTGCTTCGCTGACAACTGTCACAAGTCTTTATGACGTCGCGGATCGTTTGTCCTTTTTGCCTCCAAACAAAAGTTTCTTGGGCAAGAGACAGGGTCTTGTCTACTCCTACATGAGCTGCGGTTCGATGTATCATCCAAATGACTGGTTTGACAAGCTTGGGTGGGATCACAACTCTAAGCTTGGTGTGATCTTGATTGATATATTGATATATTACACCTCCCATCATGTGATACTTTCCAGCTTCTATATCCGTTCGTCTAAAATCCGGATCGGCGTTATCCATCTTGCGTGTTAAGAAACGGTATATTCTTCACAAAGGTATCTCTTCTGAGTCTGGGCTAACATTTTCAACTTCTCCAGAGTTCCTTGGTCCTCTTGAACAAGATCTATGTGGTTGACAATTACTTCTTCACAAGGGTTTCTACTCAACACATCTGCCAACAGATTTAATTTCCCAGGTCTATGCACAATAGTTGGGTTAAATTGTTGTAGGAATAGAGCCCATCTGGTGATACGGTCGCCTGCTAAGTCCGTCTTCATAGTGAATTGGAGTGCTTTATGATCTGTGATCACCGTTATGTCATGCCCGAATAATACCTTCTTCCACGTTTTAAGAGCATGAACCACTGCTAATGCCTCTAACTCCGTTGCATAATAATTCCTTTCACAATTCCTGAGTTTGCGACTGGTGAAAGCCCAATATCTGTGTTTATTTGCATCATCCACCTGATAGAGGATACCACTGATGCCTATCTTGGATGCGTCTGTCTCTACAAAAAATCTTCTAGCAAAGTCTGGGTATTCGAGTTTAGCATTCTGGACTAACATATTCTTTGCTGCTAAAAGTGCTTGATTACATTTATCGTCCCATTTCCATCTATTTCCTTTCCTTAGCAAATCCTGCAGAGGTGCCATTGTTTCGGCATATTCAGGACAATGTGTTGAAAAGAACTGACACATTCCTAGAAACTGCCGAACTTCTTTAAGTTTCCTTGGGGTCGGAAATTCCGAAATAGCTATTATCTTCTTTGGATTGGGCCTGTAACCATCTCCATCGATCTTATGACCAAGAAATTCGATTTGCCCATAAAAGAACTGACATTTGTCGAAATTCACCTTAAAATTCGTCCTCCGGAGATCTTCAAAAAGCATTCTAAGGCGCCTGACATGCTCCTCATCTGTTTTAGATGCTATAATCAGGTCATCTATATAGCTCACGACATGTTCTTTAACTGTATCTGATACATTTTCATCTAGTGCTCGGATAATCACCGGACCACTATTTTTACTCCAAAAGGTAAACGATTAAGACATAGGTTTTATGGTCAAATAGGACTCCCGTATATTGTTTGCAGTCTTCTGCTAGTTCTATATGATAATATGAACTAGTCAGATCAATAGTAGAAAAGAAATTCTTTCCTCTGAATCTGCGCAACAATTCCCGAATAACAGGTGGTCTGTCGTGTTCAGGAAGAACTCTCTCATTAAGGGCTCTAGCATCTAGACATATCCTCAGCTTACCATTAGGCTTCTTGACAACAGCCAAATGATTTAGATAAGCAGTTGGCATCTTCTTAATAATTCCATCTCTCTCCATGTCGTTTATCATCCTACCGACTTCTTCTTTCCACTTGTCTGGTATAGGATATAAATTCTTATGATATGGCCTGTCATCCATCAATTTGATGCGATAAGTACAATTTTCTATGAGTCCAGGTTTATCGTTGGATATGTCCTCGTATTCCGAAATTGCTTGATCAAATTGCTCTTGTATTTCCGGATTCAACTTACTCTTCATGTCGGCTTTACTCTCGATAGACCTTTCTATGTTATATACAATCTCATCCAATATATTCTCTCTGAAGAATGTCATCTCGGATCCCTGATTTTCAATGTCCTCTTCCTGAAAGTACATGCGCCTACTCTGCATATCTATGATCAGGCCACTCTCACTAAAGAAATCCACTCCTAGGATCATATCAAAATGTAGTTGACCTACGACTAGGAACATTTCCTCAAAATATATGGTTCCAACTCCAATATCCAAGAGTACTTGCCTTTTCCATTTTATGCTCTTGTCTGGGATCACCCCTTGAATCTTGCTAACAACAGTTGGCAACATCGTAACATTTCCTGACAATTTCAATTCTTCAAGGCAGCCTATGAATATCAAGCTCTCCATGGCCCCTGCATCTACTAATATCTTTATTTCTTTTCCCATGACTTCCCCGCTAATAACTGGCAATTCATGTCGATTCCCCCGGTGGACTATATCTTCTGCTTCGATCAAATCTTCATCTTTAACCTGGTACGTTTCGACTATGATGATGGGTTCTAGATGACTAGCATGTTGATTCGGCGTTAATTTGTCGTTTTTTTCTACACCACTTGTGCCTGCCCTATCGATATCTCGAATTAACTCTTCGGATGGTGCACTAGGTTGTCTATCCTCTCACCTTGTTCTCCCGTACTCTTGACTTCCTTGGCGTCTTTCATTCTGATTATTTCGATTATCATTGCCTTGTCGATTGGTTTGACTGGACTGCTGATTCTGATTATATCTGCCTCGATATCGGTTATTGTATCCGTTCTGGTTCTGATATCTGGAATCTTGGTTGTAGTTTCTGCATCTACCATCTCGTGGATCTCGTTCATACGGTCTTTCATATGGTCCTTGATATCTGTCATTCCCACGGATGTTACGAACATTTCCTCTGTTCTCTTCATTTCTCCTATTCCCCCACGAATTTCTCCAATCTGTTTGTGCCGTATCATCGACAACTACCGCAATCACTTCTTGCGTGTTCCGGTTTTCATTTCTCGAATTCCTAGGTGTCATCTGAGCGCTTGTATAATCTAATCTGCGTAGAATATCATCGTAATGTTCAAGTGTATTCGCTCCCGATGCTATGAGTGATCTTTGGACTTCTATCGGCAACTGCCTTGCTATTGATTGCAACAATTCGTCTTCTGACAATGGAGGAATTAAAAATTGCAATTTAGCTAACTGAGATGTAAAATAGTTTGCATAATGTGTTGGATGTGACGTAGAAGAGCGTTTTTTGTACATTCCCGCTCTCACGTTTAATTGATCCTCCGCACTCCAGAATCGTCGTAAAAATGCTATGGAAAATTGTTCTAGGTTCGCAAAGTTGCTTCTAAACGCGCGAAACCACGTCAAAGCTGGCCCATCTAAGGCGCGTTCGCCTACCCTTAGCTCTCTTTCCTTAGCTACCCGATGTTCCGCCATGTAGTCTCGGATATCTCTTAAAAATTCGACTGGTGTGACTCCTGTATTCCCGGAAAATTTTCTTGGTTTGTCATCAAGATTTCTGATGATGGTCACCGGACCTGAATATCAATCATTCGTATTGGGAGTGTTTATAGTCTGATTAGAATTACCTTGAGGGGTTGAACTAGTCCTTTCAAAAGTAACGTTTTGTTGAGTTTGACTATTCTCTCCTGCGCTCACCACTTGACTATACATGTTACGACCTATCGGTGTTTGATTCATCGATACATCCCCCGTTGTTACGTCTTGACTGAGATTACTTATAATTGATTCCACTTTAGTCATTCTATCTTCCGTTCGTTTTTCTCCTACCTTGAATTTGGTTTCCAAATTGTCTAACGAAATAACAGTCTGCATTCTGTTACTTTCTTCTAAATCGTTCTTTAATTTATCTATTTTCTCTTCGCATGTTGTCTTAACTGATGCGACCTGTTCCCTCAATTGACTTACATCTGTCCTGAACTGAGCTGAATCTTTTTTCATCCTTTCTTTATTCTCGGTGAAACTAGTTTCCAAATTCGCCATACCTGCGATTAATTTCTCTTCAATCCCTGAACGTTTTTCTTTTGCTTCGGCATCGACCTCATTATACCGTTCTTCCACTATTGCAACGACTCTGTCTTTAAACAACGCTAAATTTGCATTAACGTTCTTATCAACGTCATCATCAATTTGCTTAATGTCCGCCTGAATCGGTTTTCTAAGGATTTCAAGTTAGAATTAACCTCTCCTAAGACGTCCTCTTTGACTGTTCCAATTACTGATCTTAAACTTTTAATTTCATTCCCTAAATTCGTTTCTAAACCTTTAATCTTGGATTCGAAAGATACTTCGGTAGACCATTCTTGAATTATGCATACATCTGTTACTAAACCATCTATGTCGAACCTTAATTTCGATATATCTGATTTAATATCTTTCTGAATAGACATAAGATCTGTCCTCAGATTAAACTTATTTTCTTCGTCCTTGTTTTCTAATTCTAGAATGTTTTTCCTTAATATGCATCCATTTTCCTATCCTCTCGATTCTACTGCCTTAATATCTGATTGTAAAGCCTTCAATATTTCATCATTCTTTAACTTTAATCTAGTTTCCAAACTCCTTAAATTGTTTTTCAATTCTGTGTTACTTTCCTCACTACGAGCTTGTAATCTGGTTTCTAACAAATTTAAATTAGTTTCATTATTACTCTGCAATCTTTCTTCTAAAGACTTTAAATTTTCGTCACTAGCTTTCAGATTAGTTTCACATCTAGTTTGTAACCTAGCTTCTGAATCATTTATCTGTCCTTTGACTTCAGTTTCCATTTTATTAATATTTGCCACAATGCTGGACAAACTATTCTGCAAATCCCCTAACACTTTAGCTAAATCGTAATTCAGAGACGTTGGATAGCAAAACATCACAATGTATCAATTCCTAACTACACTTGGGTATGAGCAATAAAATGACATAAGATTAAACATGATATAACACTAATATGATTAACATGATCACTGGTATGGGCACACAAGTATATCATCTGACCAAGTTCAATAAACTTCATAACACCATTAAATGAAATAGAGATCAATATCCTCGTAACCTCAATCTGATGTGTTCCCATGGAAAAACCAAAATCGAAGCCCCACGATTGGGAAAAGCCAATTCTCCCTCCTCTGCACCCGTTCATCCGAGGTATGCGATGACCCATCTGCCATTACATCGCATACCCGGCATCTCAGGTCAGAGTGGAGTCAAATGAACATGAAATAAAATAAGGAATGTGTCGGAAATTCAGTTGAAATATCACAAAAGCAGAGGGTAACACGAGATAAAGTATCTCTAGGGTCGTTACGGGCTTAAATTTAGTCATAATAGCAAATAGAAATGGGCGCCATCAACTGAACCCCTAACACACCACATCCTTTATAGTTAAGCCTTAATCGTGACAAAGGAAAGGATTGGGAAAACAACATCATCATCAGATCACAACTAAGATAAAAACAAAATTTATTTGAACTTGAACAGTCAGACAGAAATAAACATAAACCTGCACTATATAAGTTCTTTTTATCCACAAAAAAAAAATAAAACAACCAGCTAGAGTTCGCTTGAGTTCTCAGGGCCACCGTAGCACTATGTCTTGTCGTCACTGACACTTAGTGATCCCTGAGACCTAACTTTCGTTAATGTAAAATCAAGAATGTGGATGTAATGAAATATTAATTTGCCTAACACACAACATATTATAATGACACTAATAGTCAATTATTCAATCACTTATGGCTTATATGGCATTAACCAATATGTTGGAAAACCCAACAATCACTCCTAAAAATTAACAATTATTTTATACACCATATTTACATAATCGCTAACCACTACTCGGTCGTGAATCAAAAAAAATATTCACGAATCATCTGTCATCATCATCATCACGTCAAAATAATTAAATGTTGCTCACATCAGCTATCATTCCGTTATCTGTTATACTCAAACCAGAATTATTAATTCATCACCATCAGATCATTCAATTAATTATTATATTCATCAATTCATTAAATCATTTGTAAATCACCCACATACTCTCATTTCATTATCTCATTTAAATTCATTTAAATTATTTGATTCATCAATTTAAGTTGCAATTCATCATCTTATTTAAATCATATAACATATTTAAATTAATTTAAATTTATTTAAATTTATTTTTATCAGCTCCTTTAACTAATTATCACCATTTAATTTATCTATTTATCAGCTGTTTAATCACCTATTAATTTATTTCAATTTTATTGGGTCAGATCATTAATATGTATAAACTTCAGATTATAATTCCATAAATTATTATTATTATTATTAGAAAATCTTGGATTATCAAAAAATTATTTATTTATTTAATTTCCTAAAAATGTTTAATATTGGTTATAGAACGTTGTCTTAAAATTTTATCAGTTCCAAGCTATTCCTCATACTCAATTATCATGCCAAAATAATACGTTGCCTCTACAAAATCACGTTGGATCTCACCATCCAAAACTTCACTATTTAATTCTACTTTGTCAAATATCACATTTGAACACCATTATTATTTCACATAACACCACAATTATTCAGCACACAGCATGAATTTCAAAAATACGCTAGACTGGGTTCGTCAACCTCATGTCTGCCTCAAAACTTTCATCGGCAATATTATAAACCTTCTTCTGGCAACCTAACAAACTCCTATCAAAAATACCTCAAATCATCATGTAGCATGATCCACAAAAATATAACTGGCTTCAGATGGTTGACGAATATAACCTACAAAAACTGTAATTAATATTGTCATGACCAGACAACGTCTTAAACAATAGGAAAATTACCTTAGTAATCGTAATCCAATTCAAGGTTTGGTTTAATTCAGAGCATAAACTCTCTATTAAGATCCTCAAGATTTACTTAAAAAAACACCAATGTGTCATACTAACTCACATCAAAAATATCTGATAATGATCTGTCTATAAATAAATTCTGATAATAAATAACTCGTCTTACAAGATTCAATTACTTGAAATCTTTCTCAAAGGTATCAAATCACTCACAAAGAGTATCAAAAATATTAACTGTTAAATGAATATACTCTCAAAAGGGTACTGCAACAAACTATTGGATTGGCAAACAAGAATTACATAGTGTAACCCTGCTGACATTTATTTTTAAATTATTAAACAAAGATCGACTAATATGTAACTGGTAGTTTCTTGTTTAATCCTCTTACGATCATAATTACACTCAGATGATAATATGAGACCTAAAGCGGCACGTTAGGTGAGTACCTCCACACAGCTACGCAAGGTAACAGGCCCAGCCTCGTAGACTAAGATGAAAAATCCCTAACATGACAGGTAAGGCGTGTACCACCACACAGTTACTCAAGGTAACAGGCCCCGTCTTCGTAGACTAGTGAATGAGTGTACATGATTGGAATCAACAAGACTCTACTTGTCATATAAAAGCAATATATATTCACTTGAGTGAATGAAATTTATCATCACCAAACAATCCAATAAAAGAAAAAAATCCCTGCTGATAAACTCCACATACTCGCTAGTATGCAACGAACTGACGAAAAATCCAAACTATCCAATTGCAGATCACGAGTTTCGAAACACTCGCTAAAACTATCCATAATCAAGAAATACTATCATCACAGAAAAATATAAAGATCAAAATCCTGCTTAATAATCAATAGTGAAAACGTAGGATAAATGTGCCAGCCATATCATATGGTAACACCATATTTTAGCAAAACGAAGTAGTAAAACATTCAAGCCATGTCGAAAAAGTAATAACACTCCTAAACAAAATACGAGTGTGCCCAGTGTTCATGTAAAAATCATATCAGTAATGCATAGCTCTTACAATACCTTCATATTCCAGACGTTAATAAAATATTCAAAGATCGTCGGTAATCCAAGTGTTCGCAACAGTTTTCTCGCAAGATCGACGAAAAACGCTGTATTAAGCACTGAACTGACACCTGACTCCATCCAAGTGAACATGATGTCGTAGTAATCCTCTTCGTTAGGAACCGAATCCATGGCTCTGATCTGCCATAACGTCTCCGTATCCGCCTAGCACGACATGATGAAATGAAGAGTATCCATCATGGATATTGTCCAAAATTCTCCACAAAAGTTCGAATAAACTGAGTACCCCATTCTCTCTTCAGATGTGTTACGCCACTGTTCAGTAAAATGTTCGATCGACATACATTAGTAATGTTCGTCTTCACTATGATCGAATTACACTGGTAGAAAATTGTAACTTCAAAAAGTGTGCTTATTTATCAGACACCCAGTATCTGCGGTCGTTGTGAATAAATTTCATAAATGTTCATGATGTATAACTTTTATAATGCATATGCCACTATCCATAAAGTGCATAAGACCACATGTCTTAATTGGCAAAATGCAGCAATGTTTGAACGGCCCCATGGTCGCTTTAAATATGTCCGATTCAAACGCATTGTAAAATATGCTGTAACATCGTTGAAATAATTTTAAGTCCCTCTGACTATTCGTAGAAAAGTGTGTAATTGTATCTGCACTGAACGACTGGACTGCTGTAATCTAAGTCCAAACATCACAAACTTGAAAAATGTTAGAGAATAATGTTCAACTCGTTGACTATCAAACTGTAACAAAATGTCGCCCACAGCACGACAAGTTCTACTTCACTGTCTGTGTGTGACATGGGGTTAAACACTGGCCTCATTATACTGCTTCAATATGCGGTTATTCATTGTGAATGTAGTCGAAATAATGTTCCTCATTCCTAGTGGAATACTGCGTGTTACTACGGTAAGTTATATGCTTGTAAAAGCTTTGCTGTTTCACATGTAAGTGAATGCATTTCCAATGTTGAAAACTAGCATGTTCTTATCGCCGGCTCCCTGCCTACAGGTAACGGCTTGCTCGACTTGACCTTCGGTCAGCCTACACTCACTGCACTGCGTTATAAATTGTAGCGTTCCACGACTTGTTGCGTGCACAGAATGTAACCGCACAACTTAATCAACTCTACTGTACTGCTTCGTTGTCACTGCATGCGGCCACTCCACCTTGACCTAGCACGTGACTTCTCCTCACTTCCGCTGTCTGACGTCACAGATCTAACCTCGGCCCCAATCTTCTGTTATAAAGTCATTACATTTACTTAAGGAGTTATCCACCTTTCTTCAATTTATTACCAATAATATTCCTTATTATTTCTGTTTCTTCTGAGGTTAGATAAGACTTTATTTTCAATTAATCTTCACAAACATCCATTATTCCTCCCGTGATTCCTTACGTTTGAGGGGTAGTGGCTCCTTCTCCCTCAGTCTCGTACGTCATTTCCTGCAATTCTTCTGACTCGATCTGAGCGCTATCTTTTCTCCTTGACCACAAATCTCAACTACGGTTCTACCACAACTGGCGTAGCCGATAGCCTCAACTAGGTATGGGGTACAGTACCTCATGATGATCAGTATCAGTGTTTAGTAGTCCTGCCCGCACATGGAGGAGGCAAGCCCTGAATGAGACCATCAAGTTTATCTTGGGGAAGAGGTTCCACTCCTCTATGGCAGCGTCAGCGTACAAAGGACGACGGTAGTCCTTACTTTTGTTGAGCATTGCGTTACTTAAATTTTGCTTGTGCGAGAGCGTAGTAAAGGAGCAAAGTACATCGATTAATCGACAAAACAATTATTCAATTATTCGATCAACCAATTAAACGATTAAAAGATCATTCGATTAATCGCTCAATAGATTGATCGATTTTTCTGTCTCATTTAATCGATAAAAAGTACCAGCCCTAGTACTACATGACACTGTAGGTCGAGGAATACACAACTACTGAACACGAATATGACACCAACATTCAATCCTCGTTGGAACTCACGTCACCTTGCCCTGATCATGTAAATAATAAACAGTCAGTCCGTATAACACGACCATCTGTAAGCATCTGAAATTGGTTTAGGCTGTGGAACGTCAACTGCTGCAGTGACGTCATGGATTATTCAGTTACATGGAGCTATCCATGACTTTGGCATATCAGTGTATTTCGTAAACATAGAAAAGTAAACTGATTTTGATAAGTCTATGCCATTTTATTGGCAAGTTTATTTAATGAATTTATAACAAATCATAACACTAAAAAAGAAATAATACATTGTATTTTACTGGATGCACAAGTTATTTATTATAATATAAGAGACCCAAAATGGATTTTACACTTGCACTTGGTTAATTTATTATTTTCTTACCTTATTTCATATTCTGGGAGTCATTATCCATTATCACTAATGCTGATGATGATGATAATTGTTGTTTTAAGGGGCCTAACATCTAGGTTATCGGCCCCAATTATCACTAATGCACTGGAAATATTTGCTAAATTATACAAACATGTATCTTTGGTTTTAATTTCTTGCTCATTCAACGACAGCAATTGTCATTGCTTGTCGTTGCGTACGAGGCGCACACAGGCACATACATTGACGCCACATTACTGTTGCCTACATGTGGGATACAAACGATTGGTGAAACATAAACATTATTGTTGCGTAAGTACTCCCACTGTGCGTAACAAACCCAGGGGTGCTTATTTAGTAATTGAGTAGCTTGTTTTCAAAACTGAATATCTCCACAATCATAAATTTTACAGGAGAGAGGAAAAACATATATCTTCAGACAGGATTATCAAAATGGAGAAATATATAGTTTGAATGATAGCTAGAAAGAGCAACATACTATCACCAAAAGTGCACCAAATCATATATAGTACATGAATAGTTATTGATAAGAGATTGATAAAAATGAATGGATAGGCCTATATTTAGTAAAAAAATATGGAGGTTTTATTTAGCTATGGAAATCAGGATATTTCACATAATCTCAAATCTTTATCCTAATTCGTGATATTTATTTTGAACACAATATTAATATGTACAATTAGTAATTAAATGCCTAAATTTAAAAAAAATCATTTAGTTCAATATATTGTAAGTGATGGATATATTCAGTTTTTAACGAAAAGAATGTTTTCTCAGAGCCTTATCAATGGGAAATATTAACATTTAATCGAAAGAGATTTTACCATCCAATGCAGCTGAGGCAAATTTTACCGAATCAACTATAAAACTATTTTTAAACTTTTTGGATATATTCAGTTTTGAAAACACGCTCCTCAATAATTATTGGTATAGGCAAACCCGGCGTTTTCTTTTTGTAAGATGCGGGCTACAGTACCTTATGCGTGGGGTTGGTAATATTCTATATGCCCCGGAACATGGCGGACATAGCAGGGATTTTGATATAAGTTTGAATCAGCTGCCCATAATATAATTGTTTTATGCAGCCCAACTAACGCGTTTTGTCAGGAAGGTTGATTATTATCTGCTTGCCACCCGTATGGTACTAATGCACTGCAAACGATACTGAACACTAGTATTTTTCCCTCGGTCATATTAATCGAACGGTCTCTAGTCATATCGAGGGAAATACAGGGCGCCCGAGAATGTTCTCCGCAGTGCCTACAAGCTGCTGCGAGAGATTACGTCACCAGTTACGTTGGCAGCACGGCTGTCTCTTGTATCGTAACGAACAAACAGTAAACTTTATACTCACCACAGCCATTCATAACTAATGCTAGAAGTGCTGATGACACACATGCTCGCTTATTGCAATACACACTGACGAATTCGACAGCCCACACATGTGGCCTTCACCCTCTCAAGGACACTGTGCTACCAACTAAACTGATGACGCAACCACTCGCAGCTGCACGTACCGACTGCGGAGAACATTCTCGGGCGCCCTGTATAATAGTGCTCTGTATCGTTTGTTGGATATGCTTGCAGTGTATTAGTACCATGACGAATAGAAGGACCTAGTGTGAGGACTCCGCCATTATAAAACGGTAGTTCGTGGTCCCGCCGCTACAAGCACTGCAAGCGATTATGTCCAACACGTGTCCTGTTGTTCCGTCGAACCGGGTCATAGAAAAGTGCGGGGGAAGCTACTGTGTGAGATATTTGTGTGAATTAAATTGAATTGTCTTTGCTTTCAGTTCTTAAATTCTGTTCATTGTGTCTTGTGTACATCAGCGTTCTATGTTTTGTGTGGGCCTACTTCAAACATAGGCTATTTCTTTGTTAATATTACTGTTTTGTGCTTGTCCCTCAGCGAATGGACGGTCTACCTTGACTCATATGTCCAGGAACTGAGGAGCAAAGCCATGGCGAATTACTGTTGAGAGATAATCTTATTCATATATATATGTATATATATAATTAATTAAATTATATATATCATTTCAAACAAATATATCCAATCAATCATTGCACCCACTGCCGACCTATCAAATCGGTACGGTGTAAAATCACTTAAAACAACAAATTTCACCTAAAACAATTCATTAAAATAAAAAATTTCACTATATAAAGGGGCGTAAGGAGCTCATTGAGAGCACCAGGTTCCCATTCTATCAGGAAATGCACGCATGCATGCAAGCTTGATTATCTCATTCCGAGTCCAGCATCCAAGCAACTGCACGCCACTGCTCCAAGCTCCGTCTTCCAACGCCAATTGATGAAATCGATGATTTGCCAGTCTTTCTACCAAGCCTAGGCCTCGCTATCGCCTCGACTTCGATATTTCAAGCCATTCCACTATGTTCCTATAGGCTTAATTTGCATCCCCCTTAGTAACAGTGCAGATTAAGTCACTCCTCTACCATTCAAATATCCAACACCATACCCACCATGTAACCATCCTAGTCAAGCAACTCCTGTCTCCCTCGAGTTTTAATACAAGTTTAGCTCATCCCCTCTTCCTACTATGCAGCCAATAATTAATTATTTAATTAACTTCAAATTTCATCAGCGCACTCAACGTCATAGCTCCAACTGTATTTAAACTGGATAATTTTGAGTGACTGGTAAATTTGTTTTTCTCTTTCCTTATTCTCTGGTCGACCAAGGTATTTGACCACTATCTCTCATCACGTCTTACTCATTACACGCGCTTATAGTCTACACTCACGAACACAAACATGTCGCGCACTGACACTAAACCTCGCACATTAACGTACCAGGGCATAACATTCCTGATAACTCAGGACCCTGATGACTCTTAAAGCCAAAATTATACCCCTTTTAATCCAAAAACACTAATTCCGAGTGGGCCTACCCACAAAGGAGATGGTACACTCGTTCCACTTAAACCAGCTTCACCAAAATCAGATTCCTCACTCTCTAGCTCACCTCCTCCCTCACCGGGTCACGTCTCATTCCCGACATTTGATTTCGAGAAAGAGCTGTGGTACGCTTCACCCAATGGCAGTAACCTTCAGAGCACGATGGTCCTTATCCACCCACCTATTGGTATTAGCCTTTGTAAATCAGTCAGGCAAACAGTAATTAACGCGCTCAATCCCATAGCCCAATTTATTTCCCTCATTGAGGAATTAGGTAATCACCACATAGGCATCACTCCTTCTGAGAATAGCCATCTCAACTCTGTCACTAGTGTTCTCAAGAGCCGCTCTGCCATTCCCCCATTTTCATTAATTAGATTCAAACCACAAATTCACCTTCTTTAGTCTCTCAATCTGAGGAAACTAAAATGCCACAACAAGAAACAACAAAAGTAACAGTCTGTATAGCCTACCGGTACTTCAGGAATCTGTGCTTTCCGTAACATGTAATGGAGACCGTAGTACTTATTTCCGTGAATTATATTTTCCATTGTGCCCTGCCGTGTTATTTTAATTGTGATCGCTAATTACATTTTAAAAGAGTATCAGTTACAAAGTACGGTAATTCGTTTCCCTTGGCATTATCCCTAAGACCAGCTGACCGGCAGCGTGGAACTTGCCCACACTAGCGCTGCCGGGCGGGGCGCGCTTGAACTTGAGGAGTCCTCTCACTTTCTCTTTCATTCGTCATGTTAGTACTATACGGAATGCAAGCAGAGAAATAGCGACCTTCATATTACCACATGTTATACTCTGTACGCTTGGAGAAAGGGTTTGACATTTGGTCGGAAATTCCACGTCAGTCATCACCCCTCTGCCTCTTGACCAATCCATGTTCGCATAGTTGATGTCATAATACTCTGCGTTGCAATATTACAGCCCACGTGCTTCAGTGCCTGCTAGCTGTATCTCTGGCTTGTATAGTTTGGCAACCTCGTTCTCAGACCACATGGCGAGACGAGACCTGTCAATCGAATTCTCCCAGCTTAGTTGGGCTGCATAAAACAATATCATTTCAGAATTATCATTCATCATTACGAAAGGTATTTCGGCTAATTTCAGTTGTTGTTGTTGTTGTTGTTGTTGTTTGAGTCTTGGGCCTCCTGTAGTGTCACCCAAATTATTTACTTCATCTGAGCTTGTTCAGCATTTTCTGTCACCTGAGGGTTTTGTTTACCGCGTTGTGTGTAGACCAATGTATGCATGGATCGGGGTCCTAGATGGACCTTGATGAAGCCATTGTCATGGTCCTTGATCACTATACGCACGAAAGCCTCCTTCCTGAAACACACAGGTTTACAATGGAGATTAATTATTTGTATTCTTAAATCTGCCTTGTCAGTGCTATAAATATGATGTTTATTAATATTTAAACGAACATGTTTCGATATTCAATGGTATCTCTTCAGCATTAATAGAGCTTAACGTTAGAAAAATAAAATAAAATGGATATCATTATCATCATCATCATCATCGTTTCTTCGCTGCATCAAGCCGGGTGCGGTTATAAATGAGCCATCTCCAATTTGTCCTGTCCATTCATAACTGTTGTTCTTGTATTTGATGCCAGTTCTTAATACTCATGTACAATAGGGTTCAAACTGTCCGGATATTAAATAAAGAAATGTCTCTAACTTCAAGGTCCTTATAAATTTGTTTCTCCCACACATCGCGAGGTCTTCCTCTTGGTCTCTTCCCGGGGACACTCTGGCCAAAGTACACTCGAGGTATCCTGAGGGGAGACATCCTCTTCATATGACCATACCATCTCAATCTCTTGAGTTCGAGTGTCTCCAGCAGGCTCCTTTCCAATCCCAGTTGTTTTCGGATATCCTCATTCATTATTTTATCCATTTTCGTCTTTTGAAGGCAAGAACGGAGGAACTTCATTTCTATTGCCTGGAGACGACTGTTTGTTGGTCCAGTAAGGGTTGCTATTTCCAGTCCATATGTTAGTATAGGTATTAAGTATATCTTGAACAAACTAATCATGAAAGCATGTGGAAATGTTTCGTCCCAAAGTAGCTGGTGCACTGTGATAGAAATTGGAAGCTTTCTGTATTCTGTTTTCTGTTGTTAATCTCATGGTGTATGGTATTGTCCGAGGAAAGAATACTACCTAAATACTGGAATTTGTCTACAACATTTATCTCCTCATCTCCTAGTCTTAGATGGGCCGTTGGAGGATTTCTACTCATCACCAAACCAAATGTCTTGGTTTTGCTGATTTTAAGAACCATGGTCGTAAATTCATTCTGCCAAAGATCTAGTCTAACTTGCACCTCCTCTTCTGACTCGCCCCACACCAAGACATCATCCTTGCTTTTAACTCCTTTTAAAACTTCATCCATTACGATAATGAAGAGATGCGGTGAAAGGCAACTTCCCTGTTGGACTCCGCTCTCTGTTTCGAACCAACCTGACTTCCCATCCTGGACCTGTACACAGCTCTTACTTTCATCGTTGTAATCGTGCTATGATGTCCTTGGGTACTTTCTTACGACTCAAACATACCCATATAGGCTATGCATGCGTGGTACATGGTCATATGCTTTCTCGATGTCCAGAAGAACAGTTATAAGTGTTTTACTTTTCTCCCAGTACTTTTCGTATAGCATTCGAGTTGTAAATATAAGGTCCACAGTTGATCTATGTGGTCTAAATCCATGTTGCTCCTCTTCAAGCGTAGGTTTAACATATTTTCTTATCCTTCTCTCAAGGATGGACTCATAAATTCTTAAGCTATGCGACAACAAAGTGATACCTCTGTAGTTTGTACATTTCTTCCTATCACCCTTTTTCAATAATAGGATGATGATTCCCTGGATATCCTTACAATACTTTGGTTAAATAACCTCAAAATCAATTGTATGGCTTTGCAAATGATATGGACTTGTTCGCTGAAACAGTGGAGGGAGCAAATCCTTGACCTTGAGAAACAAGCAGCTAAAATAGTTCTTAACATCTCCTTCGAAACAACCAATATTATGACAAACAACGAACACCCTCGTAAATAACTCAACGTCCAAGAACAAAAGTTCATCGACTAATAGACAACACATCATTAGGTCCAGTGCAAGGCACATTGAGCAGCAAGTCTTCTCCAGCGATGTCGGTCGTTCGCAACAGCTTCGGCATCATCCCAAGAGATGCAAATGGTCCTGAGATCTTCTCTCATTGTTTGACGCCAAGTTCTTCGAGGCCGGCCTTGTTTCCTTTTTCCTCCCAGTGGTGTCCATCCATCTTAATACAGTTCGTGGGTGACGGTGTTCGGGCACGCGGAGAACGTGACAAGCAAGTTGCATCCGACGCTCAGTTACAGACGTTGACAGGCGTACTGAGTCTGATCTCCTTAAGACGTCTTCATTTGTGACATGATCATGATAAGAGACTTCAAGAAATCGTCTAAGGCAACATTGTTGGAAAACATCTAACCGCTTTATTACCTTAGCCGTGAATTTCCATGTTTCACATGCATATAATGCAGTGGGTAGGACAATGCTCTTGAAAAGTTTCATCTTAGTGGCGACGCTTATGACTGTTGTCGACCAGATAGAGCGCATACGCTGAAATATGCCTGAAGCTATTCCGATTCGACAGGTGATATCCCTTTCTGTGCCTCCATCATTGGAGATAATGCTACCAATACATGTGAATTGTAGCACTTGCTCTATAGCTTGACCACGAACTGTTATGGGCCTGTTATTTTGGACTCCTCCAACCTGCATGTATTTGATCTTTTCATTATTTATACGTAGGCCAATTTTACTGGCTTCATTATCTAGGCTAGTGGTCATTTCTTGTAAGTCCACCTTAGTTTCGCCAAGCAACACGATATTATCTGCAAAATCTAAATCTGTTAAACGATTTGCGTCCCATAGAATGCCAAAGGTGGGTTTATTCATTGCTCTTCGCAGAGCGAAATCCATAGACATCAGAAACAAGAATGGAGACAAAATACATCCTTGTCTTACTCCGGTATTGATGTTAAAGACATTTTTTTTCCAGGATTCAGTCCGTACGCAGCAGCTAGAGTTCAGGTAGAGGTATTTGAAGATGTTAATAAAACGTTGAGGAATACCATAAGTCCTTGCGATGTTCCATAGTGATTCCCGATGGATGGAATTGAATGCCTTTTTTAAATCAATGAAGTTGATCAATATTGGCTTCTGATATTCTACGCTCTGTTCGATGATGTCCCTCTGAGTCAGGATCTAGTCGTTGCAAGAGCGCCCTTTTCTAAAACCTGCTTTCTCTTCACGCAATTGTGCATCTATTTGGTGTTGTAATCGTCTGAGTAACAAGAGGCAAAAGACTTTCCCAGGAACTGATAATAATGTGATACCTCGCCAGTTGTTGTAATCACTGAGGTTACCCTTCTTTGGGATCTTGATGATAACTCCCTGTCTCAAATCCTCTGGAACACACTCGCGTTGCCAACACGCGTTTAACAAGGAGGTCAATTCATGTACGAGTCTCTCTCCACTGTGTTTTAGGAGCTCTGTATATATTTGATCGAATTCAGGCGCCTTGTTGTTCTTAAGCAGCCGTATTGTGGTCTGGAATTCAGCACTAGTAATTGGTTCCATATTAACGTCAAGTTCGTCAGGTTGTGTAACGTTGGCAAAGTCGCAAGGCATAGGTGAGCCATGCTGGTCCAGCACCTCACAGAAATGTTCAATCCAGCGTCTGTCTTGTTCTTTTTTACTGAGCAGTATGATGCCCTTTTTGTCACTGATTGGTGCACCTGCATTGTTTCTCACTCCCGTTAGTTCCCTGACGAGACGATATATTGTCTTGGGGTCATTCTGAACTGACGCACTCTGTGCTTCAGCTGCATTTCGTTCCAACCAGTTCTTTTTGTCCTCTTTACATCTGCGTTTGACATTATTCACCAGTGATTGGTGTTGTTGTGTTGCTTCTGCTATTTCTTCTAGCGTTTTTGCTTGGTCTCGCCGAACTTTTGCCTTCTTACGATCATCAATAAGCTGCCATGTTTTGTCTTGGATCCCCCTTTCATTTAGGGTTCCTCTTCTTCGTCCGATGGTATGTTCTGCAGTGTTAACTATGGTTTCCTTTAATTGAGTCCAATGCCCTTCGATGTCAGTAGTAGTTTGGAGTAGCTGGAATCGATTTTGTAGGGTAACTTGAAACTCCATTTTGTTGGTACATTCCTTTAATCTTTCCGTGGCCAGTGCACGAATTGGTTGCTTTGTCTGTAGTTTCTTTAAACTAAGGCAACGTGATGACAGCAGAAGGCAATGGTCAGATGCAACATCTGCACCTCGATAGACTCGCACATCAAGCAGGGATGACCTCCAGCGTTTGCTTACACAGATGTAGTCAATCTCATTCCTTGTCACTCCGTCAGGTGATCTCCACGTCTTCTTGTGTATGTTCTTGTGCAGAAAGTAGGTATTCCCAATGCAGAGGTTATTCATGCTACAGAACAATTATAAACGTTCTCCATTATCGTTGGTATGCTTTGCTGATCCATGTGGACCAATGACATGTTCTAAGCCATCTATGTCATTACAGATCTGCGCATTAACAATTAATCGATTATTAAACCAACCGTTTAATCAAATAAACGACCAATTGATTAAACGGACAATCTATTAATCGTTATGTATAGCAATTTTTCTGCTTCGATTTTCCGATAATCGATTAAAAGTACCAGCCCTACCACGCAGCCAGTCAGAAGAAGAATGTTATGAACCACAAACTTGAAGGTGACTAGTGTATAACGGTTTGCTCACCTGTTGAGTAGCACAATGACGATCTTGCCATTCGGGGTCAAGAAAGCAACATTCTCGATATCCTTGCTGTCAGAAGTGACGAGTTTAATGCGGTGCGATCCTCGAGGAACGAACCTGGAGACGTGCGCTATGGCGTAGTACATGGGCTGTTTGTAGAACTCATTTGCTGAAGCGTTCACGATGATGGAGGCGTCGACAACATTACCACTCCAGTTGGGACCTCCACGCACGTCTAGAGCCAGATTGTAGTCCATCCAACCTGTCGCCCAGTGGTTAAGTACCTGGAACAGTGGTTGTTACTTCTTCATTTTAAGGACTTGGGACAACCTAGTCATCTACCACTTGTTGTGGGGTGTGTGTTGAATTTGTCCGATAACCTATTTTATGTGATCAGTGTAATAGTGTCTAGCTGTAGCTGTACTTTGGAAAGAGATGATGTAGGTGCCCCTGGACTTGAATAAAATGTACTATCCCGGCATTTGCCTGGAGGAAGTGTGGGAAAACCTAGGTAAAAGCATCACTCGGGATAGCCACTGTCAGCTCTGGGATTCGAACCTACAATCTCCGGACTTGCATCAGCTGCCCACGTGGTCGTGGTGCACGATATAACGAGCATGGTAGGAGCTAGGGGCAACACGATGAACAATCTTGCGAATGATTCCTTTAAACAGAATCGCGTTTTCTCGGTCAACACAAGTGTGCCCAATTAGATTGGGCAGGAAGAATCAATTATATTATTATCCTTCTACCAGAAAGAGATATTACACGAGTTATTTACACACATACACGGGAGCGTGATGGCGCAGTGCCTTGCCTGCTCGTCTTTCACCCGACGACCGTGGTTCGAATACCGGTGACAGCAGGGTGGAATTTTCACTTGAGAAATCACGTGGCGTCAGGAAGGCCATACGTACTTAAATCCCCGGCCAAAACCAAAATGAGCCTGGATGGCTCTAGTTTTTTTTTTAGCATATGGCTTTTAGTGCTGGGAGTGTCCGTGGACATGTTCGGCTCGCCAGAGTTTTGTTTTTGCTCTGGTGACCCCCAATTAATTGGGAAAAGCCGAAGAAAGTTATTATTTATACACATACACATTTCTCTAACAGATGGCGAGAGATGGAAGGGGGGTAATTGAATGACATGTTTCACTCGTCAAGTGAGCATCATCAGATCAAAATATACGAGACAAAATTGCTCAACAAAACTCTACCAAAACCTCCAAACCCATCCACGAATGGTCACGGCCATCCAACAAAAAAAACACGGTAAAGGCACGGTATAACAACTGTACTAAAGTATTAAGCTCCGAGAAAAGAACTATTTATTTCGAGAGACATTGAAAATATACCTTCAGTCAATAACATTGTTATTAATACAGCAGAGTCCCGCTAATCCGAATTATTTGGGACCGAACCTTGTTCTGATTAGCGGAAATTCGGATTAGGTGGATTTTCGTCAAATAAGACAATATATTGACTTTAAGGCTCGAAACACAATACTGTAATGCAATGTTTTTATAAGCACTGTTGCCGTCTACCTGGCTTGCAGCAATGCCCAGCGACACATAAGCTTCCACTAATGGTAATTGGCAAATCGGCAAAACCACAGTGTTTCAAAAACATGAACATGAACTCACTCTTTGTATTTTTATTACAAAAATCAGTGACTTCACTTCTCTTTTAGTGTTAATATGCTTTACCGTTCGTTTTGTCGTTAACGTAAATAAAATTGCATTCAAACCTTGTTATGCACATTGTTCGCAGTTTTTTTTAATATTTTGTGTGTATGATAACCGACAGATTCACAGTTTACTCTCGTAGAATTTATTTCATGTTTTTCTGTGCTAATAAAAATACTAGTTTAATCTTAATTTTTATTTTTTCCTGTTTTAAAATTCAAAACAAATTTGGTAGATATTTTTTCCTAGTCCTGTTAGGCGGATTTTCGGATTAGCAACGTTCGGATTGGCGGGACTCTACTGTATATTGAGATATTCACTCTACATTGCTGATGAAGGTCATAATGTGATCGAAACCGGTACTTTAGAAATACATGTATAATAATTTTAGTGACTAAAGCTATATTTTCGTTGTCTCTTAAACGTCGTCAATAAGGGTCATTTTTTAGAAATAGTTCTTTTCCTGTCTCTACGTACTATTTATTTTCTAATATCTACAAGGTTCTAAGACTGAAAAAACACAATCTCTCTTACAGTTACCCTCCACCAAACGAACCACTGAAGGTATAGCTACTCGCTGTGATAGAATTAAGCAATACGCCCCAAACTAGAATTGTAAACAGATCCACGAGTACTGCGCTGAAATAATGGTAAAATGCTAGAACTCTTAATGCAACTAAGTAAGAGTTTGCCCACTAATGCTGTGTTGAATGATTCAATGGTAACATTAACTGAATTCTGTACTGTCCCTAAGCTGCTCTGACAACAACTGTCCTCTCTTTAAATGAAAAACCTTTCTATGTGACTACCAACAGAGCGCAAGGTTCTGTCCGGTGAACACCTGTTGGAGTGAACCATGGTTCACGATGATCTAGCCATTATTGACTAATGCATTCTACACTTCACTTTTCATACAGTTATAACTTGTACTGCCGACAATTAAGGCAGATCTTAGTTCCGTCGAGCACTTGATGGAATATTGGCTTTCACGCCCAAGTAATTGAACAGTGAAAATGAAATAGGTTGGAAGTGCCACTATGGAGAATCTTCCTTTCTTGCTCGGAATTGGATGAAAGGATATTACGGCGAAACTGGGCGAAGGCTGAAAGTTGATACTGTGCATCCACATCGTTCATATAGTGTCTGAGAGATCGCCCACAATGTATGTTCCCGTCGCGTCGTCGTGTCGCCTTATCGTACAGCCCGCAGCGCGTCAAACTTGTATCAGTGTGCTTTGTGTTTCGTTACCAGTACTTTGTGTGAACAGATCTCGTGGTACGGTACGCTATTAGATTGTGTCTTGTGGGTTCCTTCATCTTTTTAAGTGATTTTAAGTAGGCAATGGAGGGAGAAGCTAGACCTCGAAAACAACTTTTAATGAACTGAAGGCATGAGGATTCATCAAAGTTGTCAAGAAAATCAAGAGCTGGGATGTAGAAATCAAATTATTGATGTAAATAAGAGATATTTGTTGGAGCGTAGACTTTTATAAATGTTTGTGTTAATACACTAAAACATTTGGGTGTTTCAGTAAATGTCGCAAATCTCATAAATCAATCGATCTACAACAACTCTATAATATGTTACTTTAGCCTGTAGTTAGAAGTAGTTGTCGCTGTAGTAGTGGGCTCATTCCATTCTCAATTTTTCGCTTCACCCATATATTAGGGGCCGATAAACCAGATGTTAGGCCCCTTGAAACAATTATCATCATATTTTGCACTGTAGCGACATGATTCCAAGTACTAGTTAGGAAGTAGTCATACCGTTGAGTGCTAAGTAGTCAGACCTTGTCCACATTGAAGGATATTTAAATTCTATAAACAGTGAATTGACTTACCTGAATAATATGGCTGGAGTAGGACTCAGCACACTCCCATGAGCCTAGTTTGACCACCGCCAGATGTTCCGGAGTAGGAACTAATTTGGGGGAAAGCCAAGAAAGGAATTAGAAACATGATTAAAAAGATTGTTGATTCTTTTAGGGGCTCTGCGACATCGTGGTCAGTTAGCCCCGAATTCTTGGGTGTATGTAGAATTTATCTAATAACCTATGTCCCTGTGATGTCTTTACTAGTGTACCCATATGGGGTACTGGGGTTCGAACCTATGACATTTTAAATTAAGAAAAGAGAAACTATTCATAAGATGTTGGCATTCATACGGACTAGCAGTGAGGCAGTATGGAGCAACTCACGCGATGACTCAAAGCAGTCCGCTATCATGAAATATTGCATACAAGCCGTATGTGACTCACTAGGAAGCGTTTGGTAACGCAGTATCAGCTAGTGAGGTCATGCGATGGAAAGTTTTGAGGCCAACGGAGAGAAAGGGAATCCACCTCTGAATGCAAACTCAGCATTTAAACGACAACCCTGGATTGCGGTACAACACCGCCGTATTGCGAAATAACTCATTTTCATGGAAAATACGCAAAATTGTTAAAACATTTTGGCGTCAACCAGAATAATCCTGGGATTTAGGAATTAACAAAGAATAAAAATTAGTAATTTATGCATAGAAAAAAAGTGTTTACGAAGCTATACGTCATTTAAGGCGGAGCTATCGAGCAGTCCATGGTAGGATACAAGAAAACACTACGCCTACCTAACGCAGGAGCGGTTTTGATTTTTTAAAATAAATTAAAGGATCGATTTTTGAAAATTTTAAAGGAAACATAACGTTTGGATCGTGAGGAACATAATGTTTTTTTTCTACAGACGTGCCACGTCTGCTTTAAAAGTTAGTTTCAGGAAGAAGAGCAAAATGATTTATTTTTCGAGTTCTAAATAAATAGTCAGGCTTCTAGCCAGAATTCATTCAGTCTTCAAGTGTCCGTTGTGACGGGACACACTGGATCACAGTATTCAGACCAAAATACTAGTCGTCATTACGCCAAGTGAGCCGGATTAAGGGCGAAAGAACAGTCTTAAGTAATTATTCAGTCTTCCGAGTCCTGAGGGACGTGACGCTGGGTCACAAAGTTATTCAGTCAACAGAAGAGTGGGGAGGCGCTACGCGCTGATCAAAGTACATCAAGTTGTCATGTTACTCTTAGAAGGGCATGTTAGATTGCACCGTCAAAGTATAACATACGCTGCTAGGGAAAGACACGAAGTTCAGTCAGTCAGTCCAAACGGGACTTGACTTCACACAGAAAGACAGTAATCGAACATGAGACCTCTGGGAGAGGGCCATGTAGTTTCAAAGAAGAAATCAGTTTACAATTCGACGTAAATACGCCTGTTCGATATCACGCACAGTAAGAAGGCAGTAGGAACCTGCAAGTATAAAGTCATGAGTATACGGACATCGTGATACGCAGATCCACAAGTTAGGTCCTGAAAGTGTCGCACGTTAGCTAAATTGAGTTGCTAGCACTAGGTCGAAAGTAGGAGCTGATGGTCTTTAATTGTAAGCCATACAGACTTAGGACCGTGGAACGAAGTAACAGTGAAATACGCGCTCAAAGTATAAATATACGCGCTGTAAAAGTAAAGATAGTGAGCATTAATGATAGTTAAGACGAACTTTGTTAATAGAAAGGAGCCGCTCGAGAACTATCTAATTCAGAACTGGAATTGTCAGAAACATAAAGAACCCGTTAAGTTATAAAACCAGTGTGTTTAAACGGTGGAGATCGACAGAACTTTGAAGCCTAGACCGAGGATCGAAGCTAGGAGTTGTCGCAGAATAGTACGTAGAATCCGAAGAGGAAATCGCTATCCAGAATAACGTGTCGGAGGCCACAGCTCGTAACTGAGATACGACGATAGACAATTACATAAATTGTAATCCATTGTAAAATAATAAGTGTTAAAAAAGGACTAAACATCAATTGGTTTTTCAAACACGTGTGAAGGGTTTTTAGTGTAGAAATTATAAAGGTTAGGACGTGTGAGAGAATATAGTGTCTTTTTTTAAAGGGTGATATAAAATTTGTAAAAGTGTTCCCCAAAATTGGGATTTATCATGTGTAAGAATATTAATATGTTGTATCAAGTGGAAATCACGTGTGTTGTGGAGAAGGAAATTATATGTTACCGTATTGCCAGTAATGTGTGGTAGATTACGACAATATGGGTGAAATCTTTCCACATTGGAGGAAACCATGGGTTCCAGACTGGGTGAGTACCAAATGAATTAAACATGTTGAGCCATTGTTCGCCCTATTTTTGAAATGTACCATTGTGAAATAATTATATGTCAAGTGATGACAGTGAATATGTCTTTAATAATTCGCTTCTTGAAAAGAAAGGCCGTAAAAATGAGGCCACGTAATGAATTAAACGTTATAAGAATTGATACCCAATTGCGTGCAAGCAGGTAGTGTTAAATGAAGGGATGAAACCAAATTATTGTTGAAAGAAATAAATAAATTGATAGAAATCCAGTGACGATTGATATGCAACGTAAATGCAGTAGAAGTTGAACGCAACTTAGCTATTGAGCAATTGAATAATTAAAAATGAAAGATAACTAAATGAAAGTTAAAGTAATGCAAAGTAAAAATCAAAGTAAGTAAGTAAGTAAGTAAGTAAGTAATTAATTAATGAACCTAGGACGGTTAAATCATATACATGGGATTAAATGCAAATGACCTTAGCGAACACAAGTACAGGGATAAAGGCCTAAGTAAAGTAAATGAAGTATCAGACCACCGTAATAAAGAGAAGGGAGAAATATAATGTGTTAAATGTCAGTAAGTTCGTTGTCCTAGCCAGGATATCTGAACTAAAATAATAAATGTTTGAGCATCCAAGTAATGTATTATTGTCGCCAAAATGGGCTAGACCAAAAGTAAGCGGAGGGCTTTATAAAAATTAATTATAGTCATTATAGTCTATGGGGAAATCCGTCGGTTAACCAAGGTAGGTCTTATATTTGTATCAGAGTGAAGGAATTTGCTCACTAATGATTGGTGTAATTCTCATGTAGCCAGGATGCACGTGAATGAAAAGGTATCGTAAGACTGGATAGATGATTATTGTGTTTGACAGATAGCCGAGGCTGGGTGATATTGATTCCCACCTATGCGCTTTACTGGCCTCAGCAGCCAGACGGGGCACAGCGTCCCTCGGTGGTTAGCTTTTTGTATTTGAATTCCCATCGCAGCAGAATTATATGACAGCCGCTACATGCTAAATAATACGTACATATTAAAACCCTGATAGCAGAGAATGATCCTCCCATGGAGTGCATCATTATTATTTTTTATTAATTATCCGGGATGAACAATCCACGCATAATAATAATAATAATAATAATAATTTAGCAGGTTTGTTTCTCACATTGAGGGGTTGAAAATAAGTTTGTCTTGTCCTTCTACGCCTATTTCAGCAAGTGTTTTAAGGGGGTAGGCCCCCTTTTATGAGAGGTACGGAGAAGAGTTACATCAATGATTAGTATGGTGCCTCTGATGGATATCTGTATCAAATTTCACGTTGATCCACCCTGCCGTTCTCAAGTTATAAGGACTCAAAGTTGTCCACAGACAGACAAACAAACAAACAAACAAACAAACAAACAAACAAACCGGCAGACAGACAGACAAAACATTTATTTTTGCGCACATCCATCATAAAACAGTCTGAAACGCGTAAATAACGCAAATTTCCGTGGAAATTCAGAAAAAAGAGACACACTTCCAATTTTATATATATATAGATAAAGATGAAATAATGAAAGAATGCAACACGGTAACCATGGTAACAGAATCTCACAGGTCCCTCTATTTCTTTAACACGCAATGAAATTCCAATTATTACATTGCTGTGAAAGTTTCCAGACGGTTATAAGGTTATCACTGAACCAAATTAAGCTGTAAAATTCATCAATACATACAGTAAAATGCGCTTAAGGGGGTCAAGGGACACTCTAGAATTTTTTCACGCAATTTTCACGTGTGAGTGTGGTACGAAAGGTCATTTTCACCCGACTATAAAGGGTCTCCGAAAACCACATTTTAAGGCCTTAAATTAACAGTGTGTGTGATATTCCCAGAATACTAACTTCGCTCTGATAAACATATGAAGGAATAACAAGCCCCTAACCATTGCAACAGTAGCTCAATTGATAACGTCTGGTTATTAATACCGAAGACCGTTCGAAGAGCGGGTACTTCTGCTAGTGTAATATAATATCAAATTCACACTGAATTACTCTGCCTATTGTTCCAAATACCACTGAAAACAATATTCACACACACAATTCATCACATGAAAAGCAAAGTTGGTAAAGCTCCTAATTTATTTATTTATATACTTTTACAAAGGAAATTATGAAACGTAATCCAGCCAACTGGAAAAATCATGCATGCAAAAAAAAAAAAAAAAAAAAAAAAAAAAAAAAAAAAAAAAAGCAGTAAAATTGGGAACTATTTCCTCACGCGTTAGCCTCTTCACAGATCAGAAAGGCAAAGGGACCGCTTGGATCTTCAAGGTAACTAGAGGTATAGTAGTGTCTGCGCCCTTGGAGAAATCAGCTGGATTTGAACTGCAGATGCTTTCCCGCGTACTACATACCACGCATTCAAAGAACATCAAGTCGGCCACAGCCAGCTTCACTCATTCACGCCTTCCTTTTTTTTTAGCCTGCTTTCGATTTTTGCAAAAAAATTAAGTAGACTTATGAGATCTATACAGGGCCAACAATTGTGTGTCTCTCTGTTCGTCTGTGTGTGTGAGTGTGTGTACTCTGAATGTCTGCCCCCCCCCTATCAATTCAAACATGGTGAAACTGAATTGAACGAAATTTGGTACTGTACCCATGTGAGTAATTTCCATGGAAAACATGCTTCTGCCTCCAGCTAGCTTCAGGTCTCGGCGTGTACCGTTCTCCCACTGAGCAGTTGCATATTTTCGATTTGAGACTAAAAGGTATCAACTCTACAATGATAAATCACAACTCTATTCTGAAGACTTTAATTCAGCATAAAATCATGGCTTCAAACATAAAAAGAACACAATCCCAACAAATATAATACACAAACAAAACAAAGTTACTCCCACAATCCACTAATTATTCACACATTTTATCAAATTAAATCCATATAATTATTCAATCCTTTACCCTTAGGTTGCCTTCAAAATTCACTCTAGTGCGCTGATGCACATGTAACTTTCACAAAACTGTGCTTTTACCCTCATGCCACCTTGTGTGACTTCTTTTAATTTCACAAAATTACTTGTTTCTTACAGCACATCTTAATTTACAACATGTGTACCGTTTGTGTTTTTGTCTCTCTCTCCCCACCAAATGCTTTATCATGCATTAGCCAATTCATGGGTTGCACTACAAATCTACCTGCAACTCCACAATTATGTAAATCTACCCCTCCGCTTCCCTCTTTTTATAGTTCCACTGCATGCCATTGTGATTTCAATTCCAACTTCTGTTATCGCTGTGACGGATGGTATTATTAAGCTACCCTTGCGAGCGTAGCCTGTGGCGTCTAGTGCCCAACTTCGTAAATTCGTGTCAGTGTCAGTACAAAATGCAACTTCCAACCATTCGTAAGATTGCTAAAATGTTTAATCATCAGGGTGATCTATGATTACCAATGTGTTTTTAAACCACACACATTCATTACACAAAATAACAATGCTTCCTTTCACTACAAGCAAGGTCTCAAATCTGTCCTTTCAAAACGTTAACCTTCACGGTTCGTTTTACAACTCAGCCCCTTTGAGCTGCTCGCATACAATGGAATGGAGTGGGGTGGTCACAGCACGTGAACCGTCCCTCGCTTCCTGATTCCTGGCTTTCATCCCCCAAGCAGTAGCACGATTCTGAATACAATAGTGCATTCTCAAAGATGCACATATCCCATATGATTTAAACTGAATGGTATGCAATAGGTTCTGGACGAGCTTAAATATTTATTCCTAACCTTAGGATATTAATAACTGGCCTCAATAGGTCCGTTTCATTATATGAAGGCACGAGATTCATCAAACTCAGGTCTAGTTGGGTAGCCGGTATCTTACTAAATGCTACGGTCAGTCAACAGCTGCCGTCAATAAGATTCGCTTCACAAGAGCCGAATCATTCAATAACAAGTTCTCGGTCGATCAGGTATGGTGCAGAGGTTTCCATTGTTCTCCCCTCACCTACCACAGGATTCGAACCCGGAACATTCCATATCCATCATCAGAGTTAGGGTACCACACTAAATACACTCTGGCATAAATTAAATATCTCTGTACGCCCAAGGCTATACGAGACTTTACACGTCGAACAGATTATCTGGCTCCATAACCTGATGCTCTCGTCCTTTAATTATTAAGAGAAATCTATCAATTACTCTACAAGCTTATTCACAAGCTACAAATTCAATTCACTATTAAGCTCTTCCATTTCCTTGCATAATTATATTCCCATTAATACACTATAATCTGATATCAACTTTTTTCTCATCCCTTAATGTATTATCTACTGCTTGGATCGATAAATATTCCAATTAGCGTAAATATTTCTTGCTTACAACATTTTATCCTGATGTTTTCATTTCTACCTTTCATTATTATTATTATTATTATTACTGACATAAATTACCATAACCCGACACAACGTAACCATTTTAAATATTGAACATCCGTGTTCGTTACGTTAAGTTTTACATAACTGATTTGCCATTTAATTAATAGTGGTAACGATTAATCCACTCACTGATGTATAAAAACATCTCAACTCTACTGAAATCAAAACAACCATAAACACTTGAGGGTTTACCTCCTAATACTGATTCTTACTGGCACATTTTATAATTCTGAAATCACATTACATGCAGTGGCTATAACTTCTATAACATCATGATTTGTGGGGTACTTACATAGGCTTATCCAGGTGGCTCCAACCACCCATATCTTCCAGTCTCGCCTGCCATTTGCATAATTAGCGAGGCATTTCCACACCGATAATACACATTTTATATGACATTTGCTTCACAAACCACACGACACTTTTCATTTCTATGCTGAAGCTATTGCTTCCTTCCACATGACACTTTATAACACTTGTTATAATATTAATTTAAAAGATATTTTACATAAGATCACTACACAAACACACGTCACAATTTATATTCCTGACTGGTTGAAATTTCCTGGCAAGATATCGGAATTGCAGGTGCTGACGGACTCCTCCATGCTCCTACTACCTCCTGATTGAAAGTTTCGATCATCTGCCTACGGATTCACCAACTGTCGATCGATTATCCCTCGATAACCTTCCTGATTTGGCATGAATATGCTTCCCAAACTGAAGTCGGAGCCTCCCTCATTGACTTCGGTAACACGCCTTTCGCATAATAAAGTTTGTTGATTACCGTACTCATTCTTACTTCATGACCATGCATGATTATATTGTCACTTGGTGCATTACACTGCACGACGAATATACTGATTACCACTAAAATGTTTAAGTCTTTGTGCGCGCTTCTTTCCCTGGTGTCGGGCGACATACGCTCCGCGCTAGATTCCGGTACAACAACAACTGTCCTCTGCCAAGGGTCCACCCCTTATATTCGTTTCACAAGAAAAAGTAGATCCAGAATTCCCTCGCAGATTCATCTCCTCTCCCAGGATGATTCTGGTCTTGGAATAATACTCATATTGTTCCTTTTTCCTCGCTGGTCACAAAACTGAATGCGTGCTCGAGGATCGATCGGCCAATTAATGAATATTAATTGCCTTTGCCATGGCGTGGGTACGCGGCGTTGCTTAAAAATCCCCGGCGACATAGTCAGGTCACGCCGCGAACACCAATAGTCCTGTGTTCATGCGCGGTCCATTAAATATGCCTTGATTTCACAGTTTAAAGGCTCTATAATTAGCCTCCTGGTTAAAGATTCACCTGTGTGCAACTCTCATGCCATTGCGTTGCTCCAATCACGAGTAATCAATGATTTTCACTTGTATCTCCCCACTCCACTCTCGTTCCTATTCTCAAACGGGGAAGAACATGGTCATTATTTCACCCCCTGACCCGTTCCAGACGACATAAGTAAGTCGGCGAGAGTGACACGTCTCCAAGAGTCTCCTCCCACAATTCTGGGGCCATTAATAAAATGTCAAACTCTCCAACTTCTGTGTTCAAATGCATAGTAGCATGCTCCATACAGCCCAATAATGCTGTATTCCACTCATTTCCCCTGCATTATTTTGATAAATAATGTCAGTATCAATTGATATCACACCAGTGATTAAATATGTAATTTCCTCTAGTTTTTTTTTTAGAACGAAACTCCCTCAACAGATCTCGGGTTCGTTCCCTGGTGGAACCTTCATTCTGAGCTCAACTTATCTCCGAGATCCACGTTCGATACCAGTCAGCTTGACCCCCTCGGGTTCAGTACAGAGGTAGCACTAGCAAAGGGCACCTCAGTGTCATGTTTTATATCGAATCCATCTTGACGGAAATGCAATGGCGGCCACCCAAATGTTAAAAGCTTAAATCAAATTACGACCAACGTCATCATTTGATCTCTACCAAATTTTGTAACAACATAACTTTTTGTGGGAAGCATCTTTTGACTGAACTACAAGGTCATCAGCCCAATAGTTTGCAGATAGCGGCCATGTATGTGTGCAAATCGATTCCCCCTATCAATTCAAACACGGTGAAACTGAATTGAGTGTTTTTTTTACAGAGGTAGCCCTAGCAAAGGGCACCTCGTATTCATGTTTAATATCCCTATAGCACGTTGTATTTCAACAAGCTACTACAACCAACATTCAATTATACTCCTTGAAAAGGACAAAGAGATATAACAATACCCATGCATTTAGACAAAGTTGGCTATATGTTATTTACTGAACATCTTGTTGTTTTTGTTTGTTTATTTGTACTCTGAAAATGGGAAAAGTGGAAAGGTACCTTCAGTGACAGACAACATACTTAAAGCTGGATGAACAACAAGCACAATGCGCATTAAATGGCCCAAAAAGGGAACTAATATGTCCATCATTGAATAACTTAACTTATCTAGGGGCCTTTATTCTAGTGACAACCAAAATATCTTTCATATCTTTGGACATAATGTGAGAAGAGATGGAGAAAACTTGAAAAATTAATCATAGAAGGGTCGAAACATGTACTTCAAATTAATATATGTATACCTCGTAATTCCTCCCCATGAAACAACAACTAACTATTAATAGATTTATCATGGATTGTATTTATAGGCGTATTATTATTATTATTATTATTATTATTAATAATATTATAATTATTATTATTATTTTCGTTTCGGTCGTCTAGGGACCACGAGCCGATTTCAATGCTTTATCCTTTGCTGTTCCTTCTTCTTCCTCCAGTATTCATTCACCATCTCACTATGCTTCCTCTTCCTTTCCTCGGACCATTTCGAGCCGGTTTTCTTTCCCTTCCTCCCTTCGAATCCTTCCATTTTTAGCACTTTCTGCCTAAAAATATCTCTCTGTGGTGTATATTCTTCTCTGATATTGTTTCTTTCCAAATCCTTTTTGACTTCTTGTACGCAGGTTGTTGTTGACTTCTTGTTCCACAGGAATGTGAAGATCGGCTTGTTTAACCTACTGTCATCCATCCTGTGCAAATGTTCAAAAAATAGCAACGTATTGTAACGTGTTTTTCGAGGGTATTTTACGCCACTGACATAAGTCAGTAGGAAGCCATTCAATGTTTATTTACGCGGCAACCTGTTAAGCCAAGATATGTTTCATGTAACTTATTATTATTATTAAGGTATTTTTGGAGCGTTTTTTTTTATAAGATTATTAGTATACAGATAGGTTTTCGATGTTATAGAAAACACTAATAAGCGAATTATTACGAACAACATTATCGCGAAAAATTATATGATTACGGAATTTAACGGATTTAGTCAGTTAGGGTTTATTGTAAGAGAGATGAGTCATTGGGAATTCAGCTACAGTTATATTCTTGTCGGGAAGCGTGACGAAAGCCGTGGGGCACTTCCATCTGGCTGTATCAAGAAAAGGCGAAATGGCCTGGACCGGAAATTGACATCGTCGCGCTGAGTATATTGACCCTTATGTCGGGAGTATCGCGTGGTGTCTCAGCCAATCATAGGAGACCGGGCGACTTGGAGACGGCTCCGGAGAGGGGATTCGACGAGTGCATATATTGTTTGTGCGCCGAGAAGGAATGGACTATTAACATTGTAAAACTTGACCGATGTGGTTGCTCGTTTGGTTGGTTCCGGAGTGATCGGACCATAACTTTACATTTCTACAACAATCTCCACAACTGACGAAGAAGATGGCGACGTCCAGAAGGCTGTTGGAAGCTCTCTTAAAGAACATCAAGTACGAGGGAAATGCTATGGCAATTTCCAATGGTAAGCGCGAATGACTCAGAACTACATAATCTCTCGCTTCATTGTTTCATATTCAGTATTTCAGTAACTTCTTAGCTTGGGAATAATAGTAAAATCAGTAATTCATCCGACTCCGTTTTCACGTAATTCTCTAGTGGTAAATTCAAATCGTTACGCTCCAATTTAAATTTATTATTATTGTCCGGTGCCTCGCTCTGGACTAAGGGTAGTTCACCCAGCAACCACAAGACGGCAGCACCCCGCAGGCGACTCGGGCAGCCTTGAGTGAGGTCCCCGCTCCTCAGTCACGTGTAGTCTCACGGAGAGCAATGTCGTAGTCTTAAGATGTTCTCCTTAGTTGTAGAATTTAGTTAATAAATTATTTTAAGTGAGTACTCGAGGTGTTTCATTTTAACTGCTACCAGAGAGATGTTTAAGCAGCAACATTTTGGTCCTCCTAATGCCGGATTATAGAAAAAAAGTGAACTTCGAACTTATTCGTGTGCCAACATGTGGGATTTTTGTGAAACAAGTGTACCTGTTTAGTGATGAAATGTGCATGACTTATGTTACAAATCAAACTGTGACTAATAATACAAAGTGCGGTATAAGAATACAAAATATATACATATATAACGGTAGAAATAAATTCGTATTCTGTAAATAGCCATCTTGAATAGCACAACCACGCCATGACCGTAGGACGCCATCTTGTGAGGTGCTAGTCCGCTTACGTCAGCTACCATACATGCCCGCCAGGAGTGCTAGAGAACGGAACCTGCAGGAACATCCACCAGAGACCGCTGTCGACAGATAAACAAGCTTACCAACATTGAAGACAGCATCGGTGAGTACAATCTGGTTCAACATTTCCTTCTGTCCTTTCTTACCGGGTTATTATGGATGCCAATCAAAAACGTGTATTAACAAAGAAAAGAGCAGTCATCAAATCTCGCGTGACTCGCCTAAGTATATTCGTGAATGCATTTGCAGCAGGTGGGAATCTTAATGACATTAAAGTTAGGAAACAATCGTTGGCGAGTTTAATGGATGAGTATAATGACACTCAGATACAATTGGAAATCGATGATCCTGAAAACGAAGCACATGATCTAGATAGAGCGGCCTTTGATGATTTATGCTTGGACATTAAGTAAAAAATGGAAACGCTATTGTGCCCCGAACATACACACACACCTCCGCCTGTAAATAGTGATAACATGAGCAATAGTTGCGCCCTAAAACTTCCAACTATTTCACTACCCAAGTTCAGTGGTGCTCTACAAGATTTCATGCATTTCTATGACACCTTTGTAGCGCTGATCATCAATAATGATACAATCACAGACATTCAAAGATACTATTATCTTCTATCATGTTTGTCTGGCGAACCTCACCACCTCATTGAAAATTTACCAATTTCACAGGATAACTTCAAGGTCGCCTGGGAATTGATTCGCAGTCGGTATCACAATCCCAGACTTATATCAGACCTTCACATCAAGGAATTGTTGTCACTCCCTAACGCAAAGCATGATTCTCCTAAAGAGCTGCGTTTGCTAATTAATCAACTTTGCAGCAACTTAAATGCCATAGAAGCTCTAAAAATTGAAACGCCCTTGCATGACCTTATGCTCTCGCACTTAGTTTTGGAAAGAATCAGTCTCAATCTCAGGAAACAATGGGAGAACGGTACGTCAAATGAAGTGCATGCCAGCTTGAAGGATCTAATTCAATTCTTGGAAAGTAATTGCCAAACTTTAGAAATAGTTACGTCCAACAAGACAGCTGCTGTAACCCAAGATGAGGTCAAGCGTGGTACAAGTTCAAGGGGACAACACCGAGCCTTCGTCACCACGTCACCTTATTGTGTGCTATGTAAGACATCTCACAGTCTGCATAAATGTCCAAAATTCAAATACATGGACGTAAATGGCCGTATAGGTATTGTGAGGGAACATAATCTCTGTTTCAATTGTTTGAGAAATGACCACATAGCCAACAATTGCAACGCAGGTAACTGCCGAAGATGCAATAAAAGTCACCACACAATGTTACATATAGACCAGAATATGGACCGTACTGCTACCTCGTCACACACTGCATCACAACACCAAGCATATTGTTCTGTCAGAGGCGCTTGCCCTCACAATGAAGTATTGCTATCAACTGCCATTGTTAACATTAGGGATAGCGAAGGTCGAATGCATCAATGCCGAGCACTATTAGACAGTGCATCACAGATGAACTTCGTGTCTCGAGACTTAGTGGACCGGTTGGGTATCAAGCTGAATCGGCATTCAATGCCCATCAATGGCATTAGCAACACGAGAGCGACTGAATCCTCTCACTTCTGTCAACTTCAGATAGAGTCGAGAGTTGGTACTTATAGTCGGCATATAGTAGGTTCTGTCCTGCGTCAGATCACTGGCCCGCTGCCTTCATCAAGAATAGAGTGCGAGAACTGGCAACTGCCCGCCAACATTCCACTAGCCGACCCTAATTTCAACCAGCCTAAGGAGATAGATCTGCTGTTAGGTGCTACTGTGTTCTTTGAAGTCTTGAGACCCGAACAACAATCTAGAGAAGGTTACCCTACTCTTCAAAATACACAACTTGGTTGGGTGCTATCTGGATGTCTACCCCCTCACTCAGTTCAACAACGTAAGAATGGAACAACATCTTTGTTATCCACGGCTGAAGCCTTGCACACACAGGTGGAACGCTTTTGGGAACAGGAGGAGCTGACGACTCGTAGCCATTCCAAGGAAGAAAGTCAATGCGAGGAGCATTTTAGGAAATCATTCACGCGTGATAAGTCGGGCAGGTTCACAGTGAGACTTCCACTACGAGAAGCAGTAGGAGAACTTGGTGACTCGTTTGCCAATGCCAGGAGGAGCTTTGGCTATATCGAGAGGAAATTGCATCGACAACCTGAACTGAAGAATGAGTATATCAAATTCATGGATGAATACCGCCAACTAGGACACATGGAACTTGTCGATCGTAGTGACCAGCAGAAACCTGTTTATTACATGCCTCATCACGCAGTAATCAAGGACACGAGCAACACTACCAAGGTCAGAGTTGTCTACAATGCGTCGGCTAAAACAACTTCGTCGATCTCCCTGAATGACGTGATGCTGGTTGGGCCAACTGTTCAGCAGGATCTGTTCTCGATCGTTCTTCGCTTCCGCACACACAAGTATGCGCTAACAGCAGATAAAGAGAAGATGTACCGACAGATCCAGATTCATGAAGCAGACCGAGACTTCCAGAGAATCTTGTGGCGCAGTTCTCCGAATCAACAACTGGATATGTACCGATTGACTACGGTAACCTACGGTACTGCAGCGGCTCCGTATCTAGCTACCCGTTGCTTACTGCAGGTGGCACTCGACGGTAAAGACATACACCCTACAGCAGCCGACGTTGCCAAGAGAGACTTCTACGTTGATGATCTTTTGACAGGGACAGACACCATTGAAAAAGCCATCCATTTGTACAAAGACCTCACATCGCTCCTGCAAACCGGAGGATTCCCCATCCGCAAATGGCGGTCCAACAATCCCGATGTATTGGAGGCCATCCCACCTACACTTCGCGAGAGCCAGGTGTCTTGCAGTCTTCCTCTTGAAGATGGCGCCGTGAAAACGCTTGGTCTGTTATGGCATTCGAGTAGTGACTCATTTCAATTCACCGTGGGAGCTCTCAACCACAACAAATTGACTTGGACAAAGAGATCAGTGTTGGCCAATGTAGCGTCCATTTATGATCCATTGGGACTCATAGGGCCTGTAATTGTCCAGTGCAAGTTGTTCATACAAGTCCTTTGGCAACGACACCTCGATTGGGATGGTAAAATTCCCTCAGAACTTGAGACACAATGGAAGGAGATACATCAGCAGCTCCCCAAGCTAAATGAGATTCGTGTACCACGGAAGGTGACCGCAGACGGCATGAATGCCAATGTTGAACTTCACGGATTTGCTGATGCCTCAGAAAGAGCCTACGGTGCCTGCGCTTACCTACGTTGCATCAACTCCAATGGAACAATCTCCGTTCACTTACTTTGCTCTAAATCTAGGGTAGCCCCTTTGAAGCAAGTGTCGCTCCCAAGACTGGAGTTGAATGGCGCACTACTTCTGAGCAGGCTAATGGAAAGAGTGATTCAAGCCCTTAATCTACATTCATGTCGACGTTATTACTGGACAGACTCCACTGTCGTTCTGGCCTGGATTGCAGGTAGCTCCTCAGCCTGGAAAACATATGTGGCCAACAGGGTGTCGGAAATTCACCAACTGACTTCTCAGCAAGATTGGAACCATGTCTCATCACAGGAAAATCCAGCGGACGTTATCTCCAGGGGAACGGAGCCACATCGACTTCGAGGCAATCGATTATGGTGGGCGGGGCCCGCCTGGCTATCGACGGATCCTTCAGCCTGGCCTGAACTAACCACTGCTGAACCAACCGAAATTCCTGACCAGCGAGGAGTAAGGTTGTGTTTCGTTGCGAGTAATCATGACGCAGATAACCTCTTCACCCGCTTTTCCAGCTGGACTAAACTGCACAGAGTATTTGCATACATTCTCAGATTTCTTCACAATCTAAAGCAGGAGGCAGCAGCAAGACGGCATGGAACTTTGACTACTGATGAACTTCGCGATAGTCTGACAGCAATCATCCGCATCGTTCAGCGCTGCTCGTACAGTCAGGAGATACATAATTTACATCAAGGAAACGCAGTGCCACATCAGAGCAAACTTCTCACTCTGCACCCCTTTCTGGATAGTGACAACCTATTGAGGGTGGGCGGCAGGCTGGAGAATGCTGAAGCATCATTTCAACAAAAACATCCTTTGATACTGCCCCCTAAGCATCCTGTCACAAAATTGCTTATTTGGAATGAGCACATACGACTTTTGCACGCAGGAAGCCAACTTCTCTTAGCCTCGTTGCGGCAACGGTGGTGGATAACCAATGGCCGATCTGTTATCAGGCAAGTGATCCGCAGCTGTGTAACATGCTTCCGAGTGAAGACCAATGACACCAGTCAGCTCATGGGACAGTTGCCTAAGTCTAGAGTGACCCCAAGCAAGCCGTTCTCTCATTGTGGTGTGGACTATGGAGGGCCGCTGCATGTGAAATATGGAAGCCCACGAAGTAAAATACAGAAGAAATGCTACATAGCATTGTTTGTGTGCATGGCGACCAAGGCACTACACATTGAGGCAGTCAGCGATCTATCCACGGAGGCCTTTATTGCCACATTAAGAAGGTTCATTGCAAGACGTGGGCGCTGCAGTCACATGTATAGTGACAATGGTACGTGCTTCACCGGAGCACGAAGGAAACTAGATGAATTGTCGTGCTTCATCCGAACAGAAGACCATCAAACTACCGTATCGAACTTCACAGCTGAAGAAGGAATTCGTTGGCATCACATACCTCCTTACTCCCCTCACTTCGGCGGACTGTGGGAAGCAGGTATAAAATCAGTGAAGACCCACCTGAGGAAAGTTGCTGGTAACACTGTGCTAACCTTTGAAGAGATAACAACACTGCTCACACAAATTGAGGCATGTTTAAATTCGAGACCCATCATCCCGATACCCAACAGTCCTGATGAGTATGCGTTCCTCACCCCTGGTCACTTCTTGACTGGCGAACCCTTAGTGTCGTTCCCTGAACCAGATTGTCTCTTAGGGCCATCATCACGGCTGTCAAGATGGCAACTGGTCCAGCGGTGCCGACGACTCATCTGGAAGCGCTGGTCAACTGACTACTTGGGCCAGCTCCAGCAGCGTTCCAAGTGGCTCCACAACCAACCCAACCTCAAGGCAGGAAGGCTGGTGCTCCTCAAAGAAGAAAATGCTCCCCCCCTCACATGGCCAACCGGGATAATAGAAGAGCTCCATCCTGGGTCTGATGGGCTGGTGCGTGTGGTGACTGTGCGGACGAGCAAGGGGTCGTACAAACGGCCAGTAACCAGGATCAGCCTTTTCCCTGAAGAACTCATCTAAAAGGACTACCAGTGTAGTGTATTTATCTTGTGTTTATCTTGTGTTCATATAGGGTTTATCCTGTGTTTATCTTGTGTTCATATAATGTTTATCTTGTGTTTTTTTTGTCTACATTGTGTGGTTTGATTTATTGCTAGAGACTTGTGTTGGAGCAGTATGTCCACGTACTGCCATCATTTTTTTATAATTTGTGTAACAAATTAGATGGGCGGCATGTCCGGTGCCTCGCTCTGGACTAAGGGTAGTTCACCCAACAACCACAAGACGGCAGCACCCCGCAGGCGACTCGGGCAGCCTTGAGTGAGGTCCCCGCTCCTCAGTCACGTGTAGTCTCACGGAGAGCAATGTCGTAGTCTTAAGATGTTCTCCTTAGTTGTAGAATTTAGTTAATAAATTATTTTAAGTGAGTACTCGAGGTGTTTCATTTTAACTGCTACCAGAGAGATGTTTAAGCAGCAACAATTATTATTATTATTATTATTATTATTATTATTACTAAAATTGCCACTACTTGTTTTTATATAATAAATTCATTTCTTACACTATGCAATCTTTGCTTTCAGTAGGTAGCATTAAATATAGACCAAAGTCCTTCTCCTGATACAATTGTTAGTTGGGTTAATGATCAAATCATACCACGATCTGAGTGTGAAGATTCTTAAAGGTGTTCTGCCTGAGCTAGGTGTTGTTAAATATAAATTTAGATTTCAACATAGTGTTGAGGTCTTGGCGCCTATTAATACAACGTATCTTAGTCAGAGTAAACATTACATTTATCACCTCAAACGTGGGACTTGTTGTGGTTTTTCCACACTCTCTCCAGTGAAATGTTACACTTGTCACCCAACAGTGGGGACGCTAGTAAAACCGTTACACTTGCCGCCCAACTGTGGAGCTTCTTATGTATGTATTTTGAAGTGCAAGGCAGGGCTAAAGAAACCGTTACACATGTACGCTCAACGTGGAGCAAAAGAAACCGTTACAGTATTGTTTCTGATAAATTTGCTATGTTTCGATATAGTATTTCATCAGTACTCCTTAATTTTCAGAATTCTGCAGTTTTTAAAGGACTGAGTATTTGGCGTATAATTCTTCTTTCAACTACAGTACTTCTAATTTATCCAATTTTATTTTTAAGAGGAATTATTATTATATTGCTGATGAAGCATGCATCTTTTGTGCAAAACATGTACAGTGAGTCTTAATTGAAATGTCGTCATTAGACGAGTATTGAGAGGCGTAGTTTCAAGCTGTGTCTACAGTAATATATAAGTCAGTATTGTCGATATAATATTTAGGTCAGGAATAGACAAACGGCACATGCGTATTTTAATCAACATCTTTATCGTCACAATAAAAAATGGAAGCAACTATTTGTATGGATACATTTTTCTCTCTTTAACTTACCGTTTGAGGCTTCTGTGTATAGGATGAACATGTCTGGAAAAAGGTCGTGTATCTTATCCAGCTGCAGAGGGTCACTCATATCGTGGGTGTACCAATGCACAGCGAAGCCTGAGGCATATCTTTGGCCGGCTTCATTTATCAATGTCTGTAAACAGTTATCGTAAGAATAATCAACAAGATTATCATCCCTAAACATACTTAAAATACAAATTAAAATCCTATAAACTGAGGTAACTTCTGTTACTTAGGAAGCAAAATAACCAGTGATGGACGAAGCAAAGAGTTTTTAAAAAGTAGGTTAGAACAGGCAAGGAGAGTATTTCTACAGAAAAGGAATCTGTGGACATCGAATATAGATTTAGTTATTAGGAAGTCATCTTTAACGGTTTTGGTCTGGAGCGTGGCGCTCTATGGAAATGAAACTTGGACTTTTGGAGCAGCAGGAAAGAGGAGAATTGAAGCGTTTGAAATGTGGTGTTACAGGAGAATGATGAAGATCAGATGGGTAGGTAGGGTTACGAATGAAGAGGTATTAAGACGAGCGGGAGAGGAGAGATGTTTCTGGCGACTTCTAATCAAGAGAAGAGATAGGTTGGTAGGACACATACTAAGACACTCAGGAATAGCAAACTTAGTTATGGAAGGAAGGGTCGAGGTTAAGAACTGCAGGGGTAGACCATGGTTAGAGTATATTAAATAGATTGCCTCGGATGTAGGGTACGGTAGCTATTTAGAGATGAATCTATTAGCTCAGGACAGGGAAGCATGGAGGGCAGCATCAAATCCGTCGAAAGACTGAACATTCAAACAGCAACAACAAACTGAGTATTAAATCTTATGATGCGCTTGTTAAGACCCTGAATCCATCTAAAATATCTTTAATAACCATCCAGTAATCCGTCGGTAAAGTTTCTCCTGAAAACAGAGCCATGGGGATTCTCATAGGCATGCAGATTATACAAGACTACACAAGTTATGGTGTGATACTTATTAGTAGTACGATGGTGAGGTGTCAGCAACTCTGTAAATCTGTTGCTTCGGCCATGAACTATTTCCATCCGATAAAACCCGATGTAAAGATGTAGCTGGGACTTCTGTTGAAGAATATTTTCAGTCAAGAATGCCAATGCCAGTAATTTTCGTTCAGTTACTCTTAGCCAGTGTAGCTGAATGAAGTATGGTGTTCCATGCTCCTCTTTAAGAACGTCAAAAATGAATCAAACGCAGGCATTTTGACTACGTTGAATGTTTGTATTCAGCGTATCTGAAAGAACATTTACTACTGAACAGCACTCTAAAACAGGATACAGTAGAGTCCCGCCAATCCGAACCCCGCTAATCCGAAAATCCGCCTAATCCGAACAGGGCTAGGAAAACATATCTACCTAATTTCTTTTGAATTTTAAAACAGGAAAAAATAAAGATTAAGATTAGGCTAGTTTTTCCAAGTAAAAACGTAAATTCATTAGCACAGAAAAACATGATATAAATGCTACAGGAGTAATAAGCGAATCTGTCAGCTATCTCATACACAAAAACTAGAAAACAGAATGCTACTAACAATGTGCATATCAGAGTTTGAATGCAATTTTCTTAACGTTTACGACAAATCAAACGGAAAAGCAAATGATCACTTAATAAGTGAAGTCAGTGATTTTTATAAAAAGCAGGGATTGAGTTCATGTGGTTTTGCTGATTTGATTACCATTAGTGGAAGCTTATGTGTCGCAGATGCATTGCTGCATGCTAGCTAGACGCCAACAGTGCTTATAAAAACATTACAGCACAGTATTGCTTTTCAAGCCTTAAAGTCAATATATTGTCGTATTTGACGAAAATCAACCTAATCCGAATTTTTGCTAATCCGAACAAGGTTCGGGCCCAATTAGTTCGGGTTAGCAGGACTCTACTGTATATTAAGGACTGCACATAAAATTTGCGTATGGTGGTGGGCATGTATTATGGGCACCCAAGGAAACGCTGGCTGGATGACATCGAGGAAGACCTCCGCGCCCTTGGAGTCAGGAACTGGAGGAAACGAGCAGAAAGTCCTGAAGGCTGGAGACTTGTGGTGGAGCAGGCCAAGGTTCTTCGTGAGCTGTAGCACCACCAGGTAAGGTAAGATGGGCATGTATGAAATAATGTGTCATAGTATAAATAGAAACGAAGAAGAACAGGAGATAAAAGCGAGGATTAAAGCTGCATCCAGAGCATCATATTCAGTTAACAAACTACTCGCATCCAAATTGTTATCAAGAGGGACCAAAATACGAATATATAAAACAGTAATTAGGCCAGTAGACTATTACTATATGGTGCAGAAACATGGAGATCAAGCAAATGGCACAGAGAGAAAGATAAAGCTTTTTGAAAATAAAATCCTCAGAAAGATTTTCGGACCAATCTGTGAAGCAGGTGAATGGCGAAGGAGAAAGAACAAGGAACTAACGGATTTGTATAAAGAACCCGATGTTGTTGCGGAAACTAAGACAAGAAGGCTGAGATGGGCTGGTCACGTGTATAGAAGAGAAGAGGGATCTGGACTGCGAGAAGCGTGTGAGAAAAAGCCAGACGGACTAAGACCTGTATGCAGACCAAAAATGAAATGGAGAGACCAGGCAGCCAAGGACATCCAGCTACTAGGAGCGCGAGAGGAAGATGCCAAGGACAGAACGAGGTGAAGCAGGCTACTTGACGAGGCCAAGAACCGACTGTGGTTTGTGGAGCCAGGAGAATAAGAGTATGTAAGAGTAAGTAAGCAAGTAGGTGTATAATCGAGACAACTTCATTTACTCTTCGATGTATGTGTTCTGTCCAGGATAGTGTGCTATCCATTACGAGTTTTAGTTCCAAGTTTTCAACTGTCTGACTGTGAGGAATAACTAAACCATTGATTACAACTGGCGATACATTTCTCATGTCGACAAAATTAAGGGGTCTAGAATGTTCAATCAGAGTCAGTTGTGTTTTGGATGTGTTAAGTATTACAATTGTGATCAACCACCTGTTCAGTAGTCTTCCTATGTCATAATATTCATATTCTGGAAAGCTGTAGGTATTTATGTTGCTTGAAAATGTACGTAGCATTGAAGATCTTCATAAAAATTATGTTATTTGACATGCTGAAAAATGAAATATGTCAAAAGTATGCAACAAAAAATAAAAGAAGACCGAGGACTGATCCCTGAGGCACACGAGACTTAATTAATGCTAATTCGGAACAACTGCCAACATTACCAATAATTCGTTGATATCTAGTTTGCAAGTACAATTGAAACCAAACAACGTTTCAGAAAAGCCTATATGACAAAGTTTATAGAGAAGAAAATCAGGACAAACTCAGTCAAATGCCTTGTTGTATTCAAACAAACATAAGAGTCAACTACCGTGGTCTTAAGTTTGGAATCATTCCATAATTTGCCTCGAGAAAAATGGGAAATCATGGAAAACCACTTCCAGAATGACTGAGGAGAGAATCAAACGTACAGTACCTCTTCTCAGTTTTGCTTCATGTCGTTGAGTGTACCCCGTTCCAGCCCTCAGGCCAGAATAACATTTCTTGGCAGTGCCGGGAATCGATCTCAGGCCTCCGCAGTGATAGCCAAGAATGCTAGCCACTGCGCAAAGAGGCGGCCAGTTTGTTGTAGAGTTGTTGTTTTGTTTTCTGATAGTTCATTTTGTTTTTCAATGTTGCTGGAATCCACAATTCAGTACAAAACAAGTAGCGAGGAAAATGTTATTATGCAACAGTATATTTCATACAAAAGTTACGATTCTTTACTTCGACAATTGTAACGGTAACGTCGTTACTATTTTTGACTAGATATTTTTTACGAGGGATTGTGAAAAATCTTACATCAGACGCTTGACGAGGGTTCGCAATACTCAAGTGTGAGGGATTCCTACCCACTAAAAACCACACACCCATTACATCCTGAAATTCTCCTGGAACGGCTCTCGCATTACTTCAGGACGGTGTCTATTTAATGAGCCTCTCGAACGTCCAGTTTCCACTTCCGCTGATGCCAACAATCTGATTAAAAGATTAAAAGATAGGTGCAGTTGCACTTCATATAAAGCGAGGTGGCGCGCATTTCGCTACTCCTGTGGGGGTCCGGGCGGGGACATCAAGAGCCCGCTGATGAGCCAGATTGGTGTCCTATGGCGAAACCCCACACAAGACACGGCACAAACCTAGAAGAATTGCTGAGTTTTATTCTGATTAAAAGTTTCAAAATGTTGCAAAAGGCACATCAGTGATGGTCTCTTCGCAGCTGGGACGTCGAAAGGAAGACGTTTGCCCAAAATTGAAGGTCGTCAATCCCAAACTTGCAACCATTTCCTCTGGAATCTAGTAACTGTAACGGTAACTTTGTTACTATATTTTTCAAGTCATGGTAGGCCTAACTGTTATGTAGTTGCTTTTGAAATGTAGCTTACCCAACCCTGCTCGAGAGTATTACAATTTAGCTAGCACTTACATGGTTCGCCCAGGAAGGCAACAGTATGCGGTTATCCTCTACCGCCAATATTTTCATCTTGCCGAATCCCCTCCTGACGAGCGTGGGTCCCAAGTTCCTAACAAGCCACCAATGCTGCTCCTCAGGACTCCAACCCATGGAGTAGTTCCCGAAACTCATGAGGTAACCAATAGAAGGCTCGTTCTGCATCGAGACGCCCCAGAAATTGATCCCCGCCTGGTAGTAACTCTTCAAGAACCTGTTCAGATACAATTCAATTCGTTGATAAGTGAAAACAATGTAGCCTACTCTAAGTAATCATACCGGTACCTTAACATCGAAAAGCAAAGCAACTCCATACAGACCATTGAGGCCCTTGTAGCAGTGGAAGGTAGAGGCATTCACCCTCCGTGGCATTGGCACTTGATCAGCAGCGTCCAGACTTTGCAGGCTCGGCGTGCTAGAAATGCTGCGCCACACGCCGACGGGTAGGCTCCTGTCTCTCTTGGCTGCGCTGCCTGCCCTGAGTGTCGGCACTGCGACAGCTCTTCGCCGCATCTGACCGAGTCAAGTTGGGATCGCAGGTGCACCGAATGTAATGTACACAAACTGTTGGTCCAATGCGTTGGTTGTTTGACACATATGCATTGTGTTTCGCATACCGGTACGTGAAGATTACGTGCTTAGTATTAATGCAGTCAGAAATACTGATAGGGTATCATAGTGCTCATTTTAAGTATGTTGCACTTAACGATACTTGTCGTACTATTACTGGGTGCCTCAAGCCCACTTCGCTGGACAAGCTGTACACCCTTGCAGGTATCGCACCCTCGGACATCCGCCGAGAGGTAGCGGCGAAAAATTAGGGAAAAAAAGGTCATAAACTTCTGAAGTCCATCCTCTGAACATCGACCTGCAAAATCCCGACTAAAATCTAGGAAAAGCTTCCTCAGAACAACAGAAGCTCTTGTCGGGACTTCACAACACTCCCGAACCAATTTGTGGCGTGCAAGATTCAACAGCCCTGGACAATGGTTTCCACCCTCTGAAGAACTACCAGCCGGTTTCACAGATAAATGGAGTACATGGAGATCCCTCAACATACTTCGGTCGGATGTCACAAGATGCAAGAGCAACTTAATGAAATAGGGTTTCCATGTGGAGTCACCGTTTTGTGAATGTGAACAACGCAGACGTCCTACCATCTGCTTCAGTGCAGTCAGTGCCAAACAACATGTACATTAGAAGCCCTGTTAACTGCAATTCCTAATGCCATAGAGGTCGCCAACTTTTGGGCGGCTATAGTTTGAACAAATTGAAATTTAAAATTTTGTATATAATATTATGTATTTATTGTTTATTCAATTTCACACTGTAAGTGTTTCTGACACGAATGAATGAATTTTAAGTATTGCAATTTCGGTCACATTATTGGTTCTTTTTCCTTGTTTGTTTCAATTTGTTTTCATATTAGAATGTACTGAATACCATTTGACGTTCGACCGATCAACCACGACACATTGAAGGCAGTACGGGAAGGAGTGAGACGGGAAAGTGAGCAAGAGAGATAGACATATAGTCTTTCCCCACTATCGCTGCAAGGCCGTACGTGCCAGAAGCACGCTGGTGTGTAGCTGGCGTGCCAGGGCTGCCAGCATCCTGTATGGACAGTGGACACCGACGCACTGGATGGAATGGAGTGATAGAGTGATAGAAGTAAAAATTAAATTGATAAAAAAAGACCAGATTCAATAATATTTCTAAAAGTTATCTATCTAAATTATTTAAAAATAATAAAATCAGAATTATTATTGAATTATTGAATTAAATTTAATTTTTACTTGTTGAATTATTTCTCTCGACAGCACTTAGAAAATTATTGTTTTACCTCTATATTTCACGAACTTGCAACTTTATACTTGTTTCTATTTATAAATATTAATTATATTTGATGATGAAGGTCATAATGTGACAGAAATTGGTAATTTCCATACGAGTGTCTGAATTACCCTTATAGGCGAGTTGCATACGACTGTTTATGTTCGACGATAATTATAACTATTTTATGTTCGAACATAAATATTCATAAATATCTGTCGACATTTCACCAGTTTTATGTGCTGGACAGAGGGCGTGGGACGCAGAGAATACCTTGTATTTGACCATGGTCTCCTGGAATACCACACTATGCCACTCGCCACACAGTGAAATTTAAAATAGGGGGCCATAGAAGGGAGCGCAGGTGCGATGCTATCCTCACCTAATTGGTCACACAACTGTTTCTTGAGCTCTGATTGGTGGGAGAAACTGTATCATAATGAAAACTTTTACTATAATGAGCCTCATTATAGAACAGTTTTCTGACATATAATATTTACATTTCGCCAGGATACGACATACACACATGCCTAAGTACCAGGGGTAACGATGCTTAATGAAAGTAGACAGAACTATTGATGATGATGGTGATGATAAGAAATGCAATATTTACTTGATGTAGTAGTCCGCCCAGAGCTGATAGAAGTTCGGTTTCAGTCTGGTAAATAATCCGTCTGTCGCGTTAAAAATCTTCATCCACTGCGGAGCGGTCCATGGACAGGCCTGCAGCAGTATGGGTTGTGGACTGATAGCCATAGCTCCCTTGATGACAGGAATCTGCAATAGTACAAGTGTGTGCCTTGCCAGTAATGGGAGAGAACAAAATATTACGTTTTACAATTTGTCTTACGACTGGGGGGTCTAATAACTGTGGTTAGAGTGATTTGGTAGCTCAGCTGGTAGCATCGAGGACTCTTTTTTGGGACGTGGTGGCGCAACGGTCAAGCTGTTGGCCTCTCACCAAGGTGGACCGGGTTCGATTCCCGGTAAATGCATGTGAGATTTTCGAAGTGAAATGCCATGTCCTGTGGTTCGGATTCCAGGTAAAAAGCAGGTCCATGGCTCATGATCGCATGATTAACGGTCACATAAAACTAAAAGCTCCCTTCCTTTTACTGTGGTTAGCGTGGAAAATTTCGACAGTTAGTTACCATGGCAACACATGTTCCCTCATCTAATAAGGCTGTGTCCCAAAGCTCAAGTTGATAACTTGCGTCATATAGTCACGAAATTTTCGGTGCATGGTTTTCACTTTAAAGTATGCACCAAGAAGAAATATCATCAGCCGAACCAGCAGTGCATTTGTTTGCTGTGTGGAGAGCAGTGTGATAGGTATCACGTGATGTTTTGCCAACAATGACGGGTCACACAATGTTTTGTAATGAAGACTAAAGAAATCTATTTTTTTGCCTTTTAATGTTAATTTATTAATTTGGCCATTGGCTGCAATAAAGTTCTTATTTATAACTATTAACTAGCTGCTAGAAACTACTCACTAAGGCCCAATGCACACTAGCGGTAAAAGGACGCTTTGACGCGGCGTTATTTTGATGCTTGGTTTAGAAATGTATTGTTTTAAATGAGTACAATGCACACACGACTCCAGTACCACAGCGACAAGTAATATCAAAACAGCGGTGACGCAGCGTCATATTATCAAGTGGCGGTTCCTGCTAGTACGCGAGATAAGTTTGTAGATCTCCAGCCGGTTGTCTAGGTGAAGAATGATCAACTTATCAAATTTATATTTGTTGCTAAGATACTTGAGTGAGAATCTACTTGTTTCAATTCCACACAGGTTCTCCTCGCGTCTGAGTTATTAAATATTCAAAGAACTGAAGACATTGAAACGTTGTTTATTGGTTACCAACACCAAGTACTTTACAATATATACAATGACATGAAGCCTAGCTTGCTTGGCTTGGGCAGAGCGTACACAGTTTTCTAAATAGCTTGCAGTAAGTTTGTGAAGAGGTCGGATCGACCATTACATTGCCTTAAATATTAAGTTAGTTTGGTGGGGAGATGAAACGAATATTATCGAAGTAAACTTGGTCTTCCGAATGAGATTCATCAATAAAGGATACATCTATTTTGTTAGTAACCAGTAAGAAATAAGGCTGTGGTAGGAGGGAGCAACAGCCAATGACAATATACTTATTGGGGCGCTGGCTGGGGCGTAACTAAATAGCAACAACTTGGCTTTTCTAAGAAATCCAGTGACGAGGAGCAGGGCTTGCCTTTCTTGAGAAAATCAGTCATTGCTGGCGACTTGCTGATTTTCTGAGAATTGCTATCAGGGCTGTGTTATTGAAGTAGCAAAATATGTTCCTATTAGAGTGGATTACAAGACTTTACTCTCAAGGGAGATATGAGAAATTCTGGGCTCGGCCTGACTACCTGGTTGGGCAAGGCGAGGCCAGCTAATTGCTTAGGAGTTGTATTCTGTAAGTTTTAACAGAATTCAATTCTGGCGTTTCCAATGAATAATAATAATAATAATAATAATAATAATAATAATACTAAAATGATATTTAAAACCCAAAATTAGTGGGAGATTATGGCTGGTCATGAATATTAAGGGCGTCGCTAGACGGTGTACATGACTTCTAACCCTCTTTGTGGGAAATTACTGACCTCAGTAATTAATTCCTTTTTCTTACGTCTAAGTTTTACAGATTTACACAGGTTGCTTAATGGCTGTCTAAATATAAACAAAACTATAAATGCTATGGTTAGTACCAAAATTATATTAATGGATACGAATTTCTTCTTTGTGATATAAGTTATTGGTATGGGTTTCAGGTCTAATTTCAGCTATGTTACATCAAGATGGGAATGGAGAAGGGTTATTTCATTATTTATTGAGGGTTCATCATGAATAATCAGGATTGGGAAGTTATGAACATAGTTGGTAGGTTTTTGATGTAATGTTATTCCTATGCTGGAAATTGAACACGATTCATTCGAATATATCACTTGTGGACCTGAGATTTGTAGAGAGTCTTGAGTCTCTACGCATGTTTGCATAATTATCTCTGGTGTCTTACTGAAAAATAGGATATGTTCCTTATTTAAAGGTTGAAATATTTTTATCTCATTACTTATTGAAGCAAATTAACATCCAATTGGGTTTGTTAAATTGCAACTTGTGATTCTAATATTGTAATATATACATACATAAAATGGAGTGCATTTTATACAGGGTGAACTGGACCATTTTGAAGTGTGTCCTTGCGAATAGTACTTTTCAGTTGGGACTAGTATAATGTCCTTAATAGTTGGTACAGGGGTTACTTCATACAATTGATATTGGCTTCCATCTGTTATTGGCGTGGAAAGAATTACAATCATTTCTTCATCCAGTATAATAACTTGAGTCTTTGATAGTTTGAGATTTTCAAACTGGTGATACTGGTTTGAATGAATCATACTTTTAACATGGTAAATGGACAGTAAATGTTTCACTAAATAAGTTAAGTCTTTTCTTGAGAATAACCTCATATAGGTCATTTCTTTGAACGAAAGTGAAATGGTTTCTTGGAGCATACGTAATATTTTGTTGAATTTGTTAACACACATCAACACGTAATGAGTTTCTTCCAGTAAACTGATCTTGAAGTCTTCTGTTCGGAGAATACCTTGAATTACCTTCATATTGTTACTAACATTGTTCATTTCGTCGTAGAAGTTTTGAGCAATTGCATTTGAAAAATATATTAATTTATTAATATGTTTTATTTTTCCTAAACCGTTAATTAAACTAAACGAAGGTTTATTAGAAATACTTGGTATTAATTTATTTAAATCCTTTATTTATTTTAATTTATTTATTTATTAAATATGGAAAAGAATTATTACTTTTTATTACTAGACTGGAGACAGTATCATCAATATTTTTGTATGCCCCTTTCACAGTAGTTAAATTGAAATGAAACATGAATTGATGGTAATTATTAATTATTCTGGAATAGGAAGAATTTTCCTTTAAGGTTTAATATCCCTAAAGTTTCTCACGTGAGTTTTACCATTTTTCATTTTACGATAAACTCGGTTGGTCTCAATTTTGAATATTGTACCTTCATTGTACAAATTCCTAGACTTCCTGTTTCTGGTCAGAGGATCCAGAACATATACTGTTTCACCTATCTTGTAGGGGTGTTCAAATGTTGAATCCCTTGGATCGGATTGATTTTCGTTCAAAATTTTAATTTGTTCAAAATGAAAGGTATCTATCTGAACTTGGGCAAATGGACGATCGGCTGTAATGGGACCTTGGTTCAATACTACGTTAGGATGTTTCTCTACATACTCATTACTCTTCGGTCGGGAATTGAACGGTGGCTGTTCGATTGCGGAGTGAATTGAAGGGTTGAAATTTGTGTGGGTATTAATTTGAATTCTGGAGAGTGCATCTACTACATAATTGCCTTTCCTTGGACATATTTTATGTCAAAGTCAAACTCTCCTAGCTTTATTCTCCAGCGATAGAGTCTCGAACTGAGATCCTTCAAGGTAAAAAGCCATTGCAGTGGACGGTGGTCACTTTCCACTAGGAAATGTCATCCCCATAAGTAAGGCTTAAAATGCTTACTGCTGTTTACTATGGCTAACAACTCTCTTTCTAGTGTAGAGGATTTTCTCTAGGCTGGGTTAAAAGCTCTAGAATAGTATGCTGTAGGATGTCCCTTCTGAGTGAGAACACACTCTAATGCGAAGTCTGAACTATCTGTGGTTAACACAAACGGTTGCTCAAAGTCAGGGTAAGTTGAGACTGGAGCATTTATTAGCAAGGTTTTTAGAGTTTCAAATGCAGATTTATACTCTGGATTTTCTGCATTTATTTTTGCTCCTGTTTTCAAGCATCGGGCCATAGGATGTGCTATTCTAGCAAAGTCCTTTATGAACTTTCTATAAAAACCTGCTAGACCTAGAAATTGTCTAATTTCTTTTGGGGTCTTTTTACTACTTTGATTTTCTCGGGATTCGGTTTTACTCCGTTCTGTGAGACAATGTGGCCTATAAAGGCTACTTCTTTGTGAAGGAATTCAGTGTTATCGAGCTGAATCTTCAGGTTAACCTCTCGTAATTTTTTCATTACACGTGTATTAAGTGTTGTCTATGCTCCTCTAGGGATTTGCTGTATACGATTATATAATCGATGTACACAAAACAGAACTTGTAAAGGAAGGGGCGTAGGACATTGTCCATGACGCGCTGAAGAGAGACTGGTTCATTTTTAAGGCCGATCGGCATCCTAGCATATTGGAGGTGCCGATTATTTATAGTAAAGGCTCTTTTCTACAGATCTGGGATCCATTTCAATTGGTTGAAATCCTTGGGCGAGGTTACGAGTTGAATAATACTGACTGCGTCCTAGATTATCTAGAATCTCTTCTATTCTAGGAGGTGGATATTTGTCCTCAATGGTCTTTTTATTTAGCTGTCTAAAATCAACGACCAATCTCCATTTTTTATGTCCAGAAGCGTGTAGCTTTTTGGCACTATCCAGACAGGATTACAGTAAGGAGATTCACTTTGAGTGACTATATCGTGCTTCAGAAGTCTTTCCACTTCTTCGTTCAGTATTGACTTTAATGTGGAAGGATATCGGTACTTCTTTTCATATACCGGGTCTTCGTCAGTGGTGTGAATGAAATGTTTCACTGGATTAGTGAATGTTAGATCGCACCCCGGATAGTAAAAACATCTGAAAATTCAGGACACAATTCAGATATGACTCTACTCTCTAGGTCATTCATGTGTTGTATGCGGAGATATTCCTGAATATCACCATCTGAAATTAGATTTATTTCTGGCGGGTGTATTGTAATGTTCTCTAAAGGTTCCACTAGCACTGGTTTACTGAATTCTTGTTTCAGTGCTGTTTCCACAGGATACATAACCTGGTAGTTTTCGGCATGCAAAATTGCATCGACGAAACTCATTCCCTTATGCTCAAACTTAGGGACATACACGTCTCCTTGTTTGATATTGACAGGGATGGCAATATTGTGCATATCTAATGAAGGTTTGTAAGTTATCTGTCTGTTACTTGAATGGAAAAAGAATGGTATGTCCTTGTTATTCCGAGTAACTAGGTTAGATTTGTAATCTATTTTTGCACCTAGTTTCACAAAATCAGCTGTGCCAATTAACGCGTCAAAATAATCGTGCCTTTGCATGACTCGAAATTCGATCGGTTCGTTAATTTCATATTCAGAAAATATAGGGAACTGTATGTTGTCTTCACCTATAGTCTCTGAATGATCAGACTGTATGCAGAATAGTTCCTTGAATAAATATTCTGTAAAATATTCATACGCTACGTTTGGATTTGTTATGGAGTTGCAAACGCCACTATCTATTTGAATTTTAAATCAAATTGGGTAATGCATGGCAACTTCGGAGCGTTTCTAATATTATTCAGGTTTTCAACTGAGATAGTTGGGTAAGAATAATAATCTTGGTCTTGTTCATATTTTGCATAATGATCGACAGGGTTTTCAAATGTTAGATAATCAGTGTTATATTCGAACGCCTGTTCTAATTCATGTTCAAATACGGGTTCGAATCCGTGTTCGAATTCTTGCGTTTCTTGAGGATATTCTGATTGTACCCCAAGAGGGTGACTATTTGTCTCATTAATGTGTTCCTCATGGGCACTTATGTTTGTTCGAGTGGTGGATACACCTGACATAGGTTTTGGGTAGCTCGGATTGTTGGGTGTGAATCTTCTACCGATATTATTTGGTGTAGGATAGGGTCGGTTTGTGGGTTTGGAAGGTTGCTGGTTCGGAGGTCTAGAATTTGCTGGATTCAAACCCTGGAAAGGTCTAAAGTTTGGATGTGGGTTAGGAATTCTAAACTGTTGGTTTGGTGGATTTGTGAACTGTTGCATTTTAGGGAAATAATTATTATGTGGTCTTGGATATGAAAATGAATTATGAGACACCTGGTTTAGTGGTTGAGCTGCTTGAATGTTCCTAGGTGGTGTCTGTGCGAACGCTTTTTGACTGACAGTGTTGTTGGGAGGGTACTTTGGTGTTCCTCTCAACTGATCCATATAATTCTCGTGTGCTCGATCATTGTCATAGATTCTACAATGCCTCAGCGCGCTGCTTTGATCTTCTATTTGTGCATAACGTAAATATGCACGGTACGGCTCTAAGATACCGGCTTTAAATGTATTGAGGCAAAATTCGTCTAATTCTCTTAACTTAAACTCGAGAATCTGATCTCGGTAGTTGAGTTTGCATAAACTTTTACGCTGAAGAATAAGAGCGTCTAATCGATCATGGAAGTCTGTATAGCTCTCATTTCTCTTCTGGAAACAGTTTGACATTTCCTGCACTAAAAATCTCTCATCTTTGACATCACCAAACTTCCTAATTAATTTCTCTTTAAACTTTTCGCAGCTACTATTCGCGTCTAATTCTAATATGCTACTGGCTTCGCCTTTTAATTAAGATTGAACAACGTTAAACAAAAATTCATTGATTATGTTTGAATTTGCAGTGGCGGCTATAAATATTGAGAAAACTGTCAGATCTTGCAATAAAATAATCTAGAATGCAGGATGAAGTCCCATTAAATTCGGGCAATAGTTGAATTTGGGCGCACTCAAATTTTGACAGGAAATTTGCTTCAGCCATTATAGATTATTATAGTTATGCAAAGTAAAAATAATTGAAAGTTAATTAAAATAACATTATTTTTAGAAATAGTTGATATTTTATTTAAAAAGTTAACTTATTATTATTATTATTACAAGAAATTGTTTAGTTGTTTAAAATTAAAACACTTGAAAATTATTTTAACAAGTAGTTAAGAATTATATTCAAACAAAAACAAAAAATAACTTCTTCTTCTTATTATTAATTCGAAAGATTTATGATGTGTGGGAATCCCGTTTAGATTTCCACAATGTGAACTTAATGAAAATGATATTCCTTCTGGATATAAATATTAAGTTTATCTATTAATTCTTATGAAAGTGACAAGAGGAAGACCAGTGTAGGTTGCACTAACTCAGTTTTATTAGAAGGCTATATAACTTTATTATTAATTTTTATTTTAAAAGTATTAATTCAAATGAAAATAGGAAAAACGACGTATCTTTCGATCAAGTTAAATCGCTTTTTCATTTGAAAGGCAAATCAAATTTATTATTAGCTTAATATCTACGAATTACTTCAAAAGAAAATAGTGACATGCGAAATATACCGTATAGATTTTTGCAAAAAGCACTCTTCTTTTGAAACGTAATTTAAATCTTATTACTATTGCTCAACACAAAATAACATAAGAACCATGTGTTCACTGAAATATGCAGGCATCACAAATAAGTTATTTTTGTATGTACTTACAGGCAGAAGAAAATTGACAGTTCGGATCGCATCTCTTCCGTACTGCTTGTTGGCGGTTGGTTTTCCTTGATGTCGTGTAGTCGGAGACGTTATTTTGGGCGTTGGCCTTTTAGAACGGTGTCAGCAAACACGTACAGCGATGGCGGTAGGCAGTTGTCGGATAGCTCCTTCTTTGGAGTTGTCGGCTGTCCTCCTTCCTTCTCGGTCTTCAGGCATCGTTTAGCGTTCGAAGTGCTCCTGTTTTAGAGATATCGGCTTACTTGAACGGCGGCGTCGTCAAGTGGTCGAATAGTGCTTGTTTTCAGCGTTTTCGTTTTACTTGAACGGCGATGACGGTCGGTTGTTTGTTGAAGGACGTTAAATTTCAGCTTTGTCAACTAACTTCATTTCCTCAACTGGCGTAGTCGGTTGTGGTTGAAAGATGCTTAAGCGTTGTCAGTTCCACTCCTAACTATGCTGGTTGGTTCTTTCGAATATGTTGACTGCAGATTGTTGCGGGATGATCCAGCTTATCAGACAGGTAACGAAAAGTGCTTAATTCAGCGTTATCGGAATACCTGATCTAATTAGCATATGGATCAGATGATCACGTATCAATCCCGGACGGGCCCCCAGATAAGTATGTAGATCTCCAGCCGGTTGTCTAGGTGAAGAATGATCAACTTATCAAATTTATATTTGTTGCTAAGATACTTGAGTGAGAATCTACTTGTTTCAATTCCACACAGGTTCTCCTCGTGTCTGAGATATTAAATATTAAAAAAACTGAAGACGTTAAAGTGTTGTTTTGTGGTTACCATCACCAAGTACTTTACAATATATGCGATGGCATGAAGCCTATCTTGCTTGCCTTGGGCAGAGCGTACACAGTTTTCTACATAGCTAGCAGTATGTTTGTGAAGAGGTCGGATCGACCATTACATTACCTTAAATATTAAGTTAGTTTGGTGGGGAGAAGGCACGAATATTATCGAAGTAAACTCGGTTTTCCGAATGAGATCCACCATTAAAGAATACATCTATTTTGTTAGTAACCAGTAAGAAATAAGGCTGTGGTAGGAGGGAGCAACAGCCAATGACAATATACTTATTGGGGCGCTGGATGGGGCGTAACTAAATAGCAACACCTTGGCTTTTCCAGGAAATCCTGTGGCGAGGAGCAGGGCTTGCCTTTCTTGAGAAAATAAGTCATTGCTGGCGACTTGCTGATTTTCTGAGAATTGCTATCAGGGCTGTATTAATGAAGTAGTAAAATATGTTCCTCTTAGAGTGGATTACAAGACTTAACTCTCAAGGGAGATATATGACAAACTCTGGGCTCGGCCTGACTACCTGGTTGGGCGAGGCGAGGCCAGCTAATTGCTTAAGGAATTGTATTCTGTAAGTTTTAACAGAATTCAATTCTGGCGTTTCCAATGAATAATAATAATAATAATAATAATAATAAAATGATATTTAAAACCCAAAATTGGTGGGAGATTCTGGCTGGTCATGAATATTAATGGGGTCGCTAGACGGTGTACATGACTCGCGGAGTCACCGCTGACCTTCTACTTCGTGGATGTACATTGCTGACTGTTGGTTCGTGCAAACGTGCGTTAGTTATAATAGGCCCATACGCTGGGCAGCATGGACATTGAAATAAATGTAGAATAGTTTATTGAGGAAGTGAAGAAATATCCTTAATTTTGGGAAGTTTCGTGCACTGACTACAAGGACAAAGTAAAGAAACGTAATGCGTGATCATCTTCTCTCAACTCTGTAAACAATGTCGTGAAAGTTCCTTGTAGGAGTCGTTTGGCAACCAATGGATGTTCCCTATATAATCTCTCTGTATTCAAGTAGTTTTTATAAACCATGCTTCCCAATACAACACGCCTCCTTCTGACCACTTCCATGATAACTTTATATCAGCTGAAGTTCGCTGATGAGTATACGAGGGTGAATGACGCACGTCACTTCTACGCTATGTGGAAATTGGTGGGCATGGAGATGCAGCGTCAAGGACGCCACATCATGGCGTGCTTTTGCCGTTAGTGTGCATCGGGCCTAATAAGGCTGAACTCCAAGCTCAAGTTGGTAACTATTGAATAGTTGCTAGCAACTACTCACTACCTTAGATCATAAAAGACTCACTACGGAGCTTTGGAACATGTGTGCTTGAAGCATGGCCCCCTTCATAGACTAATGTTCTGAAATACATTAAGTTTACATGCCGATGCCAAACCAAAGCACTGGAAGGCAGTGCTCCGCTCCTCTCCCTTTTTCAGGTCATTAACTTTTCTCGATCAAGTATCCAATTTTGCTTCGAATAAGAGTCAAAGACAAAATACTAGCTACATCTATAAATTATTTGTACAAGTCGACAATCAAGCAAGCACTTTCGTTCACTAGCTACAACAGACTTGATTGCTATGTGCTAAGCAGCTTTGGATCATGGCACGGCCAACGAGAAAGACAGGCCATGGCGCGTAAATCTAATCCTTTTGTGACGTAGGCAATGTAGTGCTTGCTGGTGCTTGTACGTTAAAGTTGAGAGCATTCATAAGCAGCTGAAATGGGATATTTTATATCAACCTTCTTGAAATGGACGCAGTTTAAATGTTCCGTGAGTTTTCAAACACGGTAAATTATACTGTATTGGCAACACAAACTAACACTTGAGGTGCTGCGGTCGGTCTACATAAGTAGGGTAAAAAATACTCAATAACCTGCGTTTGATATGGAACACTTTTTATATTTCGGTTATAATCAGTAAATGTGGTCCCTAAAATAATGACAGTGTTATTTTTAATTGTATATATGTATAACTGTGCGATACACGTGATCTAATTTGTGTGTTCCACTGGATTTTATGTGTCAATTGTATATTATCAAGCATCGGTTGTCTGCTGGTATTTGTTTTTGAGCAGTTCGAGTCATGGCGCTGTTACGCTTAAAAGCTATATTTGAGTTTGCTCACTGTACCATAGACTCTAGAAATTATTTGCTGCTTGGTAGGGCGAAGGGATGATTTTAACTTGTATTAAAACTCGGGGGATACAGGAATTGCTTGATTTGGATGGTTAGCAGGTGGGTTTGGTGTTCAATATCGGACTGGTAGCAGGATCTCGCAGAGTACATATTTACTCTGCGAAGTCAAATTAGGCCTATATGACTCGTAGTGGAATGGCTGGTGTAGGCTTGGCTGTCTTGGTACGGCTTGGCTCGGCGAGACTGTGCTTGGCTGTCTAGTTGCGGCTTGGCTCGGCGTAACAGCGAACAACCCGCCCTGTCGTCAGTGAGTGGTCCAACCCACTCCTGTTGCCCATATTTATTTGGTATCGTCACCTTTCGGCTATTGCTATTTGCATCTTTTGGAAAGTGATGAAAACATATATCCGCAGCCCTCTTATATATCGACTTACAGCCGTAAACTGAGCAATATACTTTGCTTTTACTCATTTTGCACTTTATCAACGAGTAAAACTTATTACTTATGTATAAAGACGCGAAGAATTTACCACGATCAGCTTACCAATAGAAGTAACCATATACAAACAGTCACCAGGTGAAAAATGTACCCTACTTGGTAAGTTTCTCATCTTTACCGCTAGGTGTCATATCAGATAGCTGGAGTTGCCAATAGGTTTACAAAACCACGCCAGCTATAAATAACCTATTTACATGTTGAAGTTACTCGTAACAAAAATCCACTCGAACTAGGATTCAAGGATTTGTTGTGTCATTAATAGCTGCAACGAGTACAGTAAGTTGAGTTGTAGAGCCTGTGGCCTTCGTTGTGAGTAACTTATGTGGACATGAGCAGTGACATGAGTATAATTAGATCAAAGAAACTTGCAGTGAGAGTATTACTTAGTTATTGTTGTTTTAAGAGGCGGAACAGTGATTAAGACGTTTATAGAAGAGATCTTCGGAATACACTCGCCACCGACTAACGACTAATATCAATACCTTCTATGAATAAAAGTGGTAAATGAATACCAGCATTTATACAGATTCAATGATGAAGACAAGATGACTACCACACCGGCAGTAAGATGAAGACCATATAATATTATGTTTGTGAATATCTTTCTATTATAAAAACGTTTGATACATTTATGTATATCGTTCAACTATAAGAGTGATACTATATGAATACATTGGCACTATACATAGCTTTTCATAACCTTCCTGAACGCTTTGTACCCGTCAAGTAATTCCACATAATTAACAAGCAACCGCCAGGGAAAGATAACATAGTCCTGAAAAGTATTACCTTGTGATCAACTACAACGATTAAAGATCAGTGCGGGGCAGATGACCTCGTAGTTCCGCCCCTTAAAACAACATAAACTAACAAAGATAAGTGATCTACTGGTTCTACTTAGAGTAATGAATAAATAAGTTGTGGTTAAGTATTGGACTTCATAAGATTGATCAGTGTAAGACTTGAGTTGTAATTAACTTATTGTATGTTTTGCAAGAAGCCATGGTTATTTTGGGCTAATGCTTTTTACAGCGTGTTTTCTGAAATAATATGGGTTAAGGATTCGGTGATTTCAGCATCTTGTAGACATTACGGTTTGTGTTCCCGTCGTACATAACCCTACCGGAAGTTGTGCAACAGCACTACATTGCTGACGTCACGAAAGCGCACCAGGACCAGTCTTTCTCGTTGGCCATGGGATCATTGCTTGTGACGTCATATCCGGAATATTAGTCGACTATAACGTTCACTACGGCTGAAAATGTAGCTTTGGGACACAGTCCAAGCCTCCTATATGGTTATCAAGGCAACAAATATTAATCTTCTACGCCTCAAAACATATCCATGATTCGATGTTTTTCAGTGTAGCGGAGGAAAGTAAATTATACACACATCAAAAAAAGTTTTGCATCACCTCGGTTCCCAGATCTCCGGCATATAGACGTTGACTGTGTATATTGTATCCAAGATACAGTCCCTTTGACTGTTCATAGATGTCACTAAAACTGCTCAAAGATGTAAACAACCATGCATGAGCAGGGCCTATTAGACGGAGGGGGTACGACAGCCGATCAGTTCCAGTCATTCCACCAGGACGAAGGTACGCTGCTTATGTTGTCTGTAGTTCTACCATGCCTAGAAGGTCAATACCGCAGTTCGATCGCGTCCGCATTGTTACTTTGTGTCAAGAAGGGCTCTCAACAAGGGAAGTTTCCAGGCGTCTCAGAGTGAACCAAAGCGATGTTGTTCGGACATGGAGGAGGTACAGAGATACAGGAACTGTCGATGACAGGCCTCGCTCAGGCCGCCCAAGGGCTACTACTGTAGTGGATGACCGCTACTTACGGATTGCCGCTCGGAGGAACCCTGACAGCAATGCCACCATGTTGTATAATGCGTTTCGTTCAGCCACAGGACGTCGTGTTTCAACTCAAACTGTGCGCAATAGGCTGCATGATGCGCAACTTCACTCCCGACGTCCATGGCGAGGTCCAGCTTTGCAACCCCGACACCATGCAGCGCGGTACAGATGGGCCCAACAACATGCTGAATGGACCCCACGGAATTGGCATCACGTTCTCTTCACCGATGAGTGTCGCATATGCCTTCAACCAGACAATCGTCGGAGACGTGTTTGGAGGCACCCTGGTCAGGCTGAACGTCTTAGACACACTGTCCAGCGAGTGCAGCAAGGTGGTGGTTCCCTGATGTTTTGGGGTGGCATTATGTGGGGCCGACGTACGCCACTGGTGGTCATGGAAGGCTCCGAAACGGCTTTACGATACCTGAATGACATCCTCCGACCCATAGTGCAACCATATCGGCAGAATATTGGAGAGGCATTTGTCTTCATGGACGACAATTCTCGACCTCATCGTGCACATCTTGTGAATGCGTTCCTTCAAGATAACGACATCGCTCGACTACAGTGGCCAGCATGTTCGCCAGACATGAACCCTATCGAACATGCCTGGGATATGTTGAAAAGGGCTGTTTATGGACGTCTTGACCCACCAACCACTCTGAGAGATTTACGCCGAATTGTCGTTGAGGAGTGGGACAATTTGGACCAACAGTGTCTTGATGAACTTGTGGATAGTATGCCACGGCGAATACAGGCATGCATCAACGCAAGAGGACGTGCTACTGGGTATTAGAGGTAGTGGTGTGTACTGCAATCTGGACCACAAATGCTGAAAGTCTAGCTGTATGATGGTACAACATGCAATGTGTGGGTCTCATGAGCAATAAAACGAGCTGAAATGTTGTTTGTGTTGATCTCTATTCCCTTTGTATTTAACGGTTCCGGAACTCTTGGAACCGAGGTGATGCAAAACTTTTTTTGATGTGTGTATCTTCTGTCCGTATTAGCCTACTTTCGATTTTTGCAAAAAATGAAAGTAGACTTATGAGATCAACACAGGGCGAAAAATTGTGTGTCTGTCTGTGTGTGTGTGTGTCTGTGTGTGTGTGTGTGAGTGAGTGTGTGTACTCTGAATGTCTGTCCCCCCTATCAATTCGAACACAGTGAAACTGAATTGAACGAAATTTGGTACAGAGGTAGCACTAGCAAAGGGCACCTTTGTGTCATGTTTTATATCGCCGCCATCTTGACGGAAACGTAATGGCGGCCACCCAAATGTTCAAGGCTTAAACCAAATTACGACTTACCTAATCCATTGATCTCTACCAAATTTTGCAGCAACATACTGCACCCGAATCCCGCATAGTCATGGCCTATATCCACCAATATAGAAAAGGATTGTAAGGAGGTCGATACCCAGCCAGGTTAACCAACACTACCCTACTAGGATAATGACTAGGGAACCCTCGATGCATACCGGCCATGCAACAACACTACCGAATAGTTACACATTTACAAAGAAAATAAACTATCCTAAACACAGAATGGTAGGACGAGAATCTCGGATCTCGGGCGTGAACGGTGAAAGTTGAGACTAACATGAACTCTAGTAACTAATTCGCAGTATTATCGCATGTCGATTGCAAGAATGAAATGATGATCCGATTTATAAAAACGAACAGGCAAACATAAACTAGTGCCTGGGATTTATTTCCAAACAAATTACAAATAAGTAAAAAATAATCCCTATCACCAATAATATAAACAAACAAGTTAAAATTAACTGTTTCACACGCCAGATAGTTCTACTATCTGTAGAATAAATGTAATTGAGCATTCTTGTTACAACTATGTAATTATATTAAGATTCAAAAAATGTTTACGTAATTGACAGTCACCCTGTGGCTATGTCATTAAAATAGTCTGATTAAAATCAGATGTTCACTCATAAAAATGAAGTTAACATTATAAAAACCCTACATTATACACGGGAGTGCGTAAAATGTTACTATCTACTCTAATAATACTGTTATAAATTATATAAGGTTTCAAATATTTACATTTTCTACAGTTCTCGTGCTTCACACGGTTTAAAAATTATACTATTAACACTATCAGTCGCGATCTGACAGCTTCATAGTGTCTCTGTTACATTAACAGTTCTTTGAACAATGTTTCAACCAATGATCAAATTCTCAGGTACTTCTAGTGGTATGTCATAATAAATAAGCTTTAAATATCAAACACTTAAGTTAAATCCAGCTTAGAATGTCGTGTCAATAAATAAAACAATAGGATAAAGAGCGATGCGAAACTACTTAAAAACTCTATACATTTCGTGGATCATATTCAAATATTCTCTGACATAAACAATTCAAACATTTAACCTTTGTGTTAGCGCTTCTTACTCATCCTATAACAATTCGTTGCTCCACATAGCAATATATTCCTTCCTTCCGCAATACAGTGAACAATACTTATCAATGGCGTTTTAATACGCTCCAATCATGTCATACTTCCTTCCTTTCCTTACTATAAACAATCTTCAAAACTCCGCACGGCATTATTTCTATGAAAAAACCCATCTTGCTACACACTTGTAGAAGAATTAGTATTTTACTAGGTAACTACGCTAGAGTATATTACCGTTCAGAAAGCACTCCTAACTCCCAACTCTACTCTAAATTATTAAACCTCGTGCATCAATTACAACAATTACATGTTCGTTCACAATATTACAATTCACAAAGTACTTCTTATTCCTTTCATTAGCGCTATTCGTTCACTTTGATCCACAACAAACTTGGACATCCACGTTACCAAACGTTAACAATGTTAATTTGTAGTTCGCTCGTCTTCTAGTTGTTAATAAAAATAAATACATATCCTCACGCTTCTGGTGTACATTTAAATATATGAACAATTCATATTTAAGTTGTTTTTAACATACTAGACCGCAGGTAGACTAACATATCTCCTGGTCTATTCATCTCAGTTAAACAATGTTTCCATTTTAATTGTTGATAAGTATAGGCATCATTTGACCTCAATTGTCCTATATAATAGTGTATATTCGTAATATGAATTGTCCAAGACTATATAGTAGTCTAATAAATTGTATTCCGCTATTGGAATTTTATAACATTCAAATTGTTATAAATAAATATTTCAGATGTATATTAACATCGTAATGTCTGTTAAATAATCTTACAGAATCTCACAATAATGCTTTACTTGATAACAATACATTATAGACATATAAATGTATACTTTCGTTGTTACGCATAGTATGTCTACCCCTTATTATTCCCGTTTTCCAACGGGGTCGGGGATGAGATGCGATGGAAGTTTTTGTGGCGATGGTTTTTACGGCCGGATGCCCTTCCTGACGCCAACCTCATGATAGGAGTTAATGAGAGATGAAATGAATGATGGTGAATGAAATTGGGCAAGGATGTGGAAGGAAGCGGCCGTGGCCTGTCAGAAGGTACCGTCCCAGCATTTTCCTGGTGTTGAAAATGGGGAAACCATGGAAAACCATTTCAAGGACGGCCGACGGTGGGGCTCGAACCCACGCGTCTACCGAGTCAGCAGAGAGCTTGGCCCCATGACCTAATGCTGCGCTTTAGCCAGCGTAGCCACTACTGTCGGTGTTGTTACGCATAGTAATTGATAATAACAATTATAATGTTTATATGCTCTTACAATTTGTCATTATTGACGCTCTCCTCTCCAAAACACAATGTAATCGAAGCCTTCTCTCCGAGATACAATATTACCGAATAATCGAATCATCTCTTTGAGATACCATATAGTCAAATAATCGAAGCATTCCTCTTATAAAACGAGTATCGTTCGAAAGTGAGTATCTTACAACGTTTCCTTCAAAATAAAAATAACGTGAAACGCAAAACTAAGTTCAATATTCATGAAATAACGTCTTAAACGACACACGAAGACGTATCAAAAATTACAATGAAACTCTAAAATTTTTGCTATTAAAAACAAGATGTTCAGGAAAGAACATATAGCCTACTTTCTCCTAAATGCATGGGTATTGTTATAACTCTTTGTCCTTTTCAAGGAGTATGATTGAATGTTGGTTGTAGTAGCTTGTTGAAATACAACGTGCTATAGGGATATTAAACATGAATATGAGGTGCCCTTTGCTAGTGCTACCTCTGTACCAAATTTCGTTCAATTCGGGTTCACCGTGTTTGAATTGATAGGGGGAATCGATTTGCACACATACTTGGCCACCATCTGCAAACTATTGGGCTGATGTTCTTGCAGTTTGGTCAGAATATGTTTCCCACATAAAGATATGGTGTTGCAAAATTTGGTAGAGACTAGATTATTAGGTTGGTCATAATTACATTTTAGCTTTTAACATTTGGGTGGCCGCGATTACTTTTCCGTCAAGATGGCGGCGATATAAAACATGACACTGAGGTGCCCTTTGCTAGTGCTACCTCTGTACCAAATTTCGTTCATTCGGTTCCACCGTGTTCGAATTGATAAGGGGAATCGATTTTCACACAAAGATGGCCGCCATCCGCAAAATATTAGGCTAATGACCTATTAGTTTGGTCAAAGGATGCTCCCTCCATAAAGGTATGTTGTTGCTAAATTTGCTAGAGATCGGATGATTAGGCTAATCGTAATTTGATTTAAGCTTTGAACATTTGTGTGGCCGCCATTACGTATCCGTCAAGATGACGGCGATATAAAACATGACACTGAGGTGCCCTTTGCTAGTGCTACCTCTGTACCAAATTTCGTTCAATTCGGGTTCACCGTGTTTGAATTGATAGGGGGAATCGATTTGCACACATACTTGGCCACCATCTGCAAACTATTGGGCTGATGTTCTTGCAGTTTGGTCAGAATATGTTTCCCACATAAAGATATGGTGTTGCAAAATTTGGTAGAGACTAGATTATTAGGTTGGTCATAATTACATTTTAGCTTTTAACATTTGGGTGGCCGCGATTACTTTTCCGTCAAGATGGCGGCGATATAAAACATGACACTGAGGTGCCCTTTGCTAGTGCTACCTCTGTACCAAATTTCGTTCATTCGGTTCCACCGTGTTCGAATTAATAGGGGGAATCAATTTTGACATAAAGATGGCCGCCATCCGCAAACTATTAGGCTAATGACCTATTAGTTTGGTCAAAGGATGCTCCCTCCATAAAGGTATGTTGTTGCAAAGTTTGGTAGAGATCGGATGGTTACGTTAGTCGTAATTTGATTTAAGCTTTAAACATTTGTGTGGCCGCCATTACGTTTCTGTCAATATGGCGGCGATATAAATCATGACACTGAGATGCCCTTTGCTAGTGCTATCTCTGTACCGAATTTCGTTCCATTCGGTTTCACCGTGTTTGAATTAATAGGGGGAATCGATTTTGACACAAAGATGGCCGCCATCCGCAAACTATTAGGCGAATGACCTATTAGATTGGTCAAAGGATGCTCCCTCCATAAAGGTATGTATTTGCAAAATTTGGTAGAGATCGGATGATTAGGTTAATCGTAATTTGATTTAAGCTTTGAACATTCGTGTGGCCGCCATTAAGTTTCAGTCAAGATGGCGGCAATATAAAACATGACACTGAGGTGCCCTTTGCTAGTGCTACTTCCGTACCAAATTTCGTTCCATTCGGTTCCACCGTGTTCGAATTAATAGGGGGAATCAATTTTGACATAAAGATGGCCGCCATCCGCAAACTATTAGGCTAATAACCTATTAGATTGGTCAAAGGATGCTCCCTCCATAAAGGTATGTTGTTGCAAAGTTTGGTAGAGATCGGATGGTTATGTTAGTCGTAATTTAACTTAAGCTTTGAACATTTGTGTGGCCGCCATTACGTTTCTGTCAATATGGCGGCGATATAAAACATGACACTGAGATGCCCTTTGCTAGTGCTACCTCTGTACCAAATTTCGTTCCATTCGGTTTCACCGTGTTTGAATTAATAGGGGAATTGATTTTCACACAAAGATGGCCGCCATCCGCAAATTATTAGGCTAATGACATATTCCTTTGGTCAAAGGATGCTTCCTCTATAAAGGTATGTTGTTGCAAAATTTGGTAGAGATCGGATGATTAGGTTAATCGTAATTTGATTTAAGCTTTGAACATTTGTGTGGCCGCCATTACGTTTCCGTCGAGATGGCGGCGATATAAAACATGACCCTGAGGTGCCTTTTGTTAGTACTACCTCTGTACCAAATTTCGTTCCATTCGGTTGCACCGTGTTCGAATTATTAGGGGGAATCGATTTTCACACAAATATGGCCGCCATCCGCAAACTTTTACGCTGATGACCTATTACCTTGGTCAAAGGATGCTCCCCCCATAAAGGTATTTTGTTGCCAAATTTGGTAGAGATAGGATGATTAGGTTAGTCGTAATTTGATTTAAGCTTTGAGCATTTGTGTGGCCGCCATTACGTTTCCGTCAAGATGGCGGTGATATAAAACATGACACTGAGGTGTCCTTTGCTAGTGCTACCATTGTACCAAATTTCGTTCAATTCGCATTTACCGTGTTCGAATTGATAGGGGGGGGGACAGATATTCAGAGTACACACACTCACACACACACACACACAGAGACTCACACACACACATACACACAGACAGACACACTTTTTTCGCGCTGTGTTGATCTCATAAGTCTACTTTCATTTTTTGCAAAAATCGAAAGTAGGCTAACAAAGAATGAAAATAAGAATTTCTACAAATGAAGTTGGTCACTCCAAAAATGGATTTCTACTATTACAACAAAACTACAGATATTAGAGCAAACGGTTGTTCTACCTTGAGATGTCTTCTACAGCCAAGAAATACCTCTATCAGCTGTTCTTGATATTCCGTCGAAGCTGCATTCGCTCGCCTCCTCGTGAAACCAGTCACTGCCAAGCACGTGCAAATCAGCTGTGAGCGACCCCATCTCAATGGGGCTGCAATCACCTGCTCTGCGTCTCGGCTGGAGCTGCTAACGGTGAATCTGCCATCTTCACGGTCAATGACCTGGGAACTGCGTTTCTTGGATCGATTGCCTGCAAACGGTCTTCTGCTTCTTATCTCTGAACTGCAGAGTGGTCTCGCCATCGTAGATCCGCAAGTCCTGAGTTGACATCTCATCCTGATGGTGTTAGACATCTTGCTTGTAGTGTAGAAACTCATATTGGAATACTGCAAGTTGTTGCGCAGTTGTAGCTGTGTTGATCCTTGATTTTCCAAGTCACTCTGACTTCCCAATCCATGGCATTGATTAACCTCCTTTCATTTATTTAGTTCTCCATAATATACTCTTCAATATACGTAGTTATTCCTCCCCGACTTAAATTCGCTGTCATCATGTAGACTATAATGTAGACTGTGATGTAATAATGCTGAATATATATAGTTGAATTCGTTGTAGCAATTATTGTAGCTTGCAATAGACAATGCTGTTAGTTATTGCTTCTCTATAAAGTGCTGTTTTATAAACGAAGTCTCGTTCTGATGATGCTATACTTTCATAAACGCTGATGTCTCCAATACTAATGTAATTTCACTTTGCCGGCTCCTCTTCTAAACTTCCTCGGCAATTCCTCGGTCATTCGACAGAACAACAGTGCTTGTCGACCGGGCTTATGTTGCGTGCAATATATGCTTCTCTTCTGTGCGCGTGCGTCAAACGCGCCTACTCGTGTCAAGTTGCTGCGAGTGAGTCACGCCACGCTTCTCTGCTCGGCGGCGCGTGTCACTGCTAGCCTTCCTCAGCTAGCCTCACACTCATGCATTTTAATAGAAATATACTCATAGATGCTCTATTATTCAATAATTTATATTTCTTTTCAACCAAATAAATTTCATATTGCATTCTACACCTGTAGATGTGCTTATTTCTCTTTATATGTGCTAAATTTATTTAAAAGCGATTCCCACAAAAATTATGTGCTTTTATTTGATTGGCTACTGAAATATTCTGATAAAGGCTCCTGGATCTAGCCTCTTATCCAAGGGTCGTGTGCATCGCTTTGTTATGATCTCCTTGCTAACCGAAACTGGTTTTCTGGTGCCAAACATGAAGCTTTGTACAATTTCCTGCTTCAAATGATCGAACTCTTCCTTAGTTAAAATCTCATTCACCAGAATATTTCCAAATAATAAATTCCTCAAAATGCTTCAAAATTCTCCAAAATACTTTCATTATGCATCATTTGTATCCCATAATACTGTACAGGCCCAGGGGGCTGTACCCCCTGAAAGCCACCCCCCATCTTTCACTAAAAACACCCTAACTGGCAACATCATAAGACCAGAACATTACCTTTACACAGCAAGAGGCGGCCACCCAGCTTGGGAGGTTAGCCAACTACTTGCGACACATACATAAACATCTACACAACAACTAACTGGGGCAGCTACGTCGACGGAATGCTGACCACGCAACGCTGAGAACTATAAGAACAGTGTCCTTTTTGGAGCCAAGATCTGTTATACAGTGTGCGTCGCCGAAGGCCCTAGCCGACATCTGTTCCAGTTGCATCATCAGGTGAGACTCAGCAAGTGCTCAGAATCCTTTACGTTGTGAACACCCACTCATAATTTTGTACACTCTACTTGTATAATTACCTACATTCCCCCAAGAGGGACTTACAAATTCACACTCACTGACCAATAAACACATGGTCAGTAAACTACATTTGTATTGTCAATAACACGCCTCTTTACATCCTCATATCCTTCCTGACCTTCGTCACGATTGACCGTGACCATAGTAGCCAGTAACTGCTTTGTCAGACTGCATTGTGTTTCCCGCACGCGACCCGACTACGTAACGTCGAGCCGCTGACATCAGCACGCCTATTGTATTACCCACACCGTCCAGCTGGCAGGCCGGTATAGTAGCCTGCGTTTAGAGGTCCATCCCCTAATCAACACTTGCATCTTTGCAGGAACACCCCCTAGCGTTTAAGCACCAAACAACACACTACACTGGTAAGTTCTCCCAGCTACGGGAAGCTACTAACTCCCAGGAACTATCTTCCAAATCATCACAGTGACACAAGTGTTTTATCCCTAACTACCCCCCAACTAAGGGATCTAAAACATATTGGTGGAGGCGCGGCTACCACGCACAATAAAGGTAGGACTCATACAACGAGCCCTCGTGGTAGAAACGGCCCGTACCGCACACAGCCAAGCGAAAAAGTTGACTTTTTTTCTGACAGAAAGCATTATTTTTCCTTCACACTAGCTACACAAGGGATTTTTTTTTCAAACCAACCCCCCCCCCCGAAAGAATCAGAGATATAATACATTGCCAAGCATACACAGTTTTTTTAAATATATACATACACTTGATTTAGCATGGCCCCTATATACCGCCTAGCTGTGCTGAGGAGCATTGGGGAGTACCAGGAGTTAATTACCTGGCACAAGGTCTTTGAGACAAGACAGGACTACCTCACAAGATTTCAACAGCTCCTGCACGCCCAGTATATGCGAATTATAAGGGAACTTATCCGGCCACTCCGTAGCGCTAAGAATCGCAAGATTCGAGCGAAAATCCCCACCCTCCGTACACAAATCATTAAGGCACACTGGCAACTACACTGCCGACACGAATTCATGTTCCAGCAATGGGAAACAATCATTAGGGAACACCAACGGATAGGGACTAATGGCACCAAAGTTGCCGAACAGGCCATATGCCTCAATAGGCAATACGCCCAAATTTGGGAAGAGTATAGGGATCTCCAGGCTAACAAGGCCATTTTTGAGTTCATGGCAGGGCGACAAACCCAGCCTAGAGAGGACGTAAGCGTAGATACGCTAACGCAGCAATTTGCGAGGATGTCCCTCTTAGACACTTACAAAACACAGGGGAAGGAGTTCACCGTGGCCACAGTCCAGAAGACGGCCAGGTTAGGCTCCAACACACTACAGGGCCAAGGTCACATCAACACACGTCCCTCAGCGCCGGTTCGGAAGGCAATTTTGCCAAACCGAAGGGCAGAACTTACGCCAACCCCCTCGGAACGGACGAACGAGAGGGAGTTGACTCCAGGACTCTCGGGCACACATGACAACACAGGGAGAAAACGGGAGGTAAATATGCCATGGGCTGAGGACGTAGAGCCCGCCCCACAGCACATTAAGCCCACACAAGCCTACACACATAGGCAAACACTAGGGCAGGAGTCTACCGTGGCCACAGGCCAGAAATCGGTTAGACTACACTCCAACACATCGCCAGGGCAATCACAGGCAATTACACGGCCTTTACCGCTAGTTCAAAGGGCAAGTTTGCCAGAATGGAAGCGGGCACCAGCATGTGTACCCCAGGTGCAAATGCATAATAGGGTGTTGCCTTCAGCCCATCAGGGTGCAAAACGCACGCCCGTGCACACTGACCAGCCACAAACACACAGTACACGGGGTATAAGAAAGGTCTTATTACCTACCCCACGAGGCCGGGCAGTCAGGAATACACACACCCCTATAAACACTGCTAGGGTAGCACGGAGCGCAATCAGCCCCTCAGACACAGGCACACTCAGACCAATATCCAGGCACTACGGTGAAAGTAGGCCCAGACTTACTTTGCTACAAACTCCTCCAGAAAATAGTAAAGAAACACCTCAATGGGTTTCAGGGGCCTACGCCTTACTGACAGGGCGAAAGTATTCACCTTCCCGAGCAAGGACGCTCGGACGTGGATAACAACTTTCACCAGGAATATAACATACACTAATATCACATACATCACAAACATACAGACAAGTAGGTTCTTTTACATGAAGGAAACACTACAATTGACACACAAAGGGCAGGTTCCACCCCTGTAAACGGTAGACACGCAGAGACTCATGGACAAAACTGCACATTTTGCATGTATATACAGTGGAACATGGATAAGTCAAAATTGTATTTTTTTTCTTGGCCCTAGCATTTTTTTAGGCCATCAATGGTTTATAATTGTGGTTAATTCAGGATATATTTTGGACAATTCAAAGTTTTTAATGTGCAAAGCCAAGCGGAAGCCAATCATTTGGGCCACGCGGCTCAGGGGCGGAAAGAACTGTTCCAAATACAGCCTAAGCAACAAACCACAGCATAGAGCTTAGGCGGGTCTTTCTAAGTAGAAATGACAAAGTTGTTCTATGTTACGTTACTACAATTTGCTAGAATCTCTTGTGATGACTGAGAGACTTAATCGTAAGAAACAGTAAGAATTTCAAACTATTTTTGAAAAATAGCAAATTTCTCTGAGACGTAACTAGATTACTGCCTTACTAACGGCGGCAAATAGGTGAATAGTACGCTCAGGTTTTACTTCCATTTGAAACTTTTGAAATCAGTTACGGTACAATCTTTATAAAGTACCATCGTTTGTTAATTTGCTTTAATGAACGTAAACCACCATGTAAACGTCATACAATGTATTTTCCCTACTCTTTCTTTCTTAATTCGAATTTTGGATAATTCAATTTTTCTTTCACTAATCCCGTGAAGTGCGAATTATCCAAGTTGAACTGTATATATTTGACCCATAGGCGTACGCTATTTATTACACTGTCTACACCATGAATTTTTCTTTTCCCCCATAACAGCGCTCAAACTAAACATAAACGCCATGGGGTAACACTCACAGCTCAAGGGGAAAACACCACTATTTATTTTTGGAGGTCACACACTAAACGAAATACCATACAAAACAGTCAGTTATACTTAGCATAACTGTCCCGGAGACACAGGCCTAAAAGGCACCAGGAATAATTACCCTGGACAAAGACGGTCTCGAACCCGCAACCTTCTGAATACCAGGAATGCAAGGTCGGGTAACTATCCTGTTGAAGGATAGGGCAATAAGGGACAGTCACACTGACAGACATTCATATGCACAAAATAATAAAATCACCTCCGACACCTAGTCACCAAACACGCAACTAGCGCCCACAATAACACAAAAATTTGGGGACACAAATGTACATAGTCGTAGGGTCTTATACATTACAAGGGACCCAAGACACGCTGTATAGGCAGACAGTAGAAAGACGTGTCGGCAAACAAACACACATTGGCACACATGATTCAGCGGGCCAGCCAGCTAGCCGGCAAAGCACTTCCTTGCACAGCTGTAATCCAATACTATCGCCAGGTCAGCGATAACACACACACACAATCAGGCGACTTTGGCCAGGCGCAAACCAACTAACAGTGCTCAGCTCTGAATGTAGTAGACACGATCATTCACGCTAGTTTCAAAACCCCATAACTCCCAAAATAAGAGTACGAGGGTCTTCGCAAAAGGCACAAAACACTCACGCTAAAATATACTTTCATCCGTGTGTCACAAACACACAATACACGTGCCATGGTACATACAGTACGGAAATTGTAACACCAGGACCTTAAAACAAGGCGGGTGCGAACACACGATAACACCATACATCGTGCCAAAAAGAAACTAATCAATGGTATTTTTGGCACGAAAACACAATCAGAAACCACACTAGGGACGCTCAAATCCCAACAGACAACGCAGACGTGAAACACGGAGTATTACACGGGATCCCGGGTCCGAATACCCAATAATGGCGGACACCGTGGAAAACAATAAGTGTCGACCAACGAAAGATCACTTACATACAAAACACGTTTTTTTTTCATCATGACAGGTCAGAAAACTCAGCCAGCACGACTAGACACCGAATAGACCCATTTACAGGGGAAAATTCACTCCCACTCAGACGGAAATGGGACCGTATACACGTACATAAGCGGTTGAGCCACACCATTTTAATGACAGGGAGGCTCTTTACCATACATAGAGGATCATAGATTCGTTCCAAGATACTCGCCACCACAGCCTACTTAGGGCATTAGCGACCACAAAATACTTTCCTCTGAACCATAGCGCCCAACACCTAGATACGGGAGACGCCACGCTCACAGACATAAAACAGGTAACACTACACGTCTTCCGGCAAAAAGCCATGCAAAATTTCGATTACCCCAAACATAGGAAATAGACTTCCTAAACACAAGTTATAAAAATTACACAATGCAAAGGTCTTGCAGGATAGATGTCTACACAACATCGGTAAGCAAATCCGGGACAGATTAGCACACTGGCCCTCCCGGAATGCACAAAAATGTCAATACACAAACATTGGCAAAAGTCACGTTCCGGCAGCCGCCATACGTAACATCAAAGACTTCCCGTATACAAGGACATGAAAACAAAACACGACAAAACACTGAGTTGCGAATTCTAGAACATTGCAACACTGCTGTCGGCAGACACTCTTGTTATAACGGAAGTGATAATGAAATGCAGACATGACCACAAAAAAAAAAAAAACAATAATAATAGCATACAGTGACACAGGATTCAGCGCTATCATAATAGGCCTGGCATTTGGCAATGTACAGATACTACAGGCCGGATTTATCTTAGGGCCACAGGGGCATGTTTACAAAGATGTTGACAAGCCACACGCGCCACATGACACTCAGCCACGCGACACACGATAGGACTTAGCCGATATCAGCCCGCCCGCCAGCACGCTGCAGCGGAACGCAACCACAGTCACGCAAGCCTCAGTAACGACAGCTACGGGCACCTCCTGACCACACGCGACCACCAATCAGGGGCGAATACAGACAGATTCCCTCAAGGAACAACCCCCCCCCCAATAACTACTTCTCTTCTTGTTTTTTTTAATCTTAAAACCATCATAGGCGATCAGGACATGACCAGTTACACTACGATCACTTGCTACCTTAACACTATAAATGAGAGACCAGATTAGGCCATGACGTCACAGCGTCACCGCACTTCACCATCCCAAGGAGCGGATAGAAAGCAGATAGTGACCAAGTGAGGATGACAGGAGCAGAGATGGATGGTACCAGCAGGATGGCCAGGACACCACCCACGGGCTACCATTATACCACCCTTCTCCTTCCATAACCTTGTCACTCACAACACTATCCAACACAAACACATAAACACATAAAAACAGCTAAACTACATGCAAAAATATACATCGGGGTTGATAGACTTCATGCGTCTAAAGAGAGGGTCCACTTCGCCCTGGATCTCAATGCTTACACCCGAGTATTAGGGGTGAGTCGGAAAACGACACTAAGCGTAATGCACATCTCTATGTAAAGAGATGAGGCCGCACTTAAAATAACTCTTTTTTTAAATAATCCCGCATGCAAGGGACATAGAATTATCACACCTCGGCCCACACCTATCCACAAATGAGAGCGGATACGCCTCATATCCAGCCACATGCATGGAATATCCTACCCACATACCAGGGATGTTATTATTACCATACCTGCATGGAATTTTTGAAATTTTTGCAAACCTGGGAAGTACCTAACCCGTCCACTCACTGTAAAAACATCCTAGTAGAATCACCGGCTCCCGGCCACCATTAACATGGAGTCCAACGATGCGCAACCCTCTCCTACCATGATTTAAGTCCATTCAGCAAATAACACCCCCGGGTCCTAATAACAAGGGACCCAACGCCATAAAAACCCACTAACGCCTCCAAGAAAATTACCTAGGCATTACCGCTGGAAGTCCGACGTGGCGACAGAAGGCCTAAAGTAGTCCATGCATTTAGAAGATTCTACAACCCCAGGACACTTAAAATTTTTACATAACTACATAATACCCATACACTTATTTTACATATCACACCCATTTTTTTTAAAGGAATCTGAGTCACGCTGAATGGTGATGACAGCGTAAACAGAAGGGCAGAGGCGCCACACAGGAACAGAGCTGGGGAAGGCGATGATAAGCCCTACCCCAGTTAACTCAATGACCCAGACTAAATAACAGACGGAACTACGTAAGGTTGAAGCATTCATGGCCTGGCGCGGGCAAACGCCAAAACCGGGGGTGCGTCTAGCATACCCCCTCGGCAGAGGAAAGTTATACCCACTATGCGCCACGGTCGTCGAAGCCAAGACCTGCTGGGGAGACTTTTGACAAACGGGGGGAGAATTAGCCAACTCCGCACCGGACTCAGGAGAGGAACCAAGGGACGACCACATTAGGACTAGACTCCTAGTTTAGTATGTAAGTAAGCAGAGCTTCTATGGCGGGAAGTTAGTCTTCTACTCGCAGAAGTGAAGCAGAATCTCAGGATTCAGCGGGACCAATCCTAGATTCGCCAAGGCCTTGCCCCGCGTGGCAAGGTGAAGACAACCAAACAAATGAATAAGGAATAAACAAATAATGAATAATATGAAATATGAATAATATGGAATGAACGCGATCATTCGGTCCCGTGCCCACATAAATGGCTGACAGCGGGTCACCAGAGCTTAAATGGTGACGCAGCGAGCGGCCAGAGATATTAAATAGGCATGCAGCGGGCTGCCAAAAGGGGTTCGCGTGGGCAAACCCAGCAATCCCAATACAGGCGAAGAGGATTCCCGGACGCTAAAATTCCCGGATGTTATTATTACTGCCAATATAGGCGAAGAGGATTCCCGGACGCTAAATTTCCCGGATGATAGTATTCTATCGGACGATGTCCAGTGCCCACACAAATGGTAACGCAGCGAGCGGCAAGAGCGTAAATGGTAACGCAGCGGGCAGCCAGAGATATTAAATGAGGAAAGCAGCGAGCACTCACAGGGGTTACAGTGGGCAAACCCAGCAATGATGAATACATCAATGAATGACACAGGGAGAAGGATGACAACACAGGCAAGTATAACGGCGATGCGTTTGCCCTCCAGCAGCGCAGGCGTCCGGAAATTTAGTAATTATTAGTATTAATCACTAATATAAATGTCGACAACTAGTATTAAGGGAGCGGAATCCGGTGGTTTTAGAGACAGTCGGTGTTTCTAGAATACACGCGGGTGGTGATCTGGGGGGGGGGGGGGGAGGGGTAAAACTGCCCCGGGCGATCGCTCCGGTCGAAATTTTAGCATGTAAGACATTTGCATTTGGTACGCAACTTAGAATTAAGCAAATTTAATAACCGCTGTTGCTAAATAATAGCACAGCACATTTCGGCACTAGAGTAAGGTAAAACCATTCGACTTGTAAATACCAAATATTTTTTATATCTATCATAATTTAGACTAAGCACCTTAAGACTAAGGCAAAACATTTCGGCACCTGGTTACCAAAAACCGTTCCCAGGGTAAGCCCGACAACGCATAGATTAAGATAGATAAAACGTAGGCTAACCTAGAAGTAAGTTAGGTTTAAGTGGCGCCACAGTTGTTTTATATACTATGCGCAGCGACTTGTGATAACAACATATTCTATTTTCAGGAAAGCGAGGAAGCAAATGAATGTACATGTTTTCTAAATAGATGGCCTTTAATATATTTCTGTTTCACAGATCACGAGGATTACACACAAACCCCCTGTAAATATAGCCCCCAAACACACACATCCTACACTAAACATGTCCCAAACACATACACTCTTACACACTTTCAGTTGCACCCTTAAAGGTGACGACGTCAGCGGCCAGCGGTGAACAGCATACGTGGGATGCTGAACATTGCTGAACGCAAACCCATCCCCACATGCAAATGAAGCGTGACTTCAGGGTCCAAGGGCGGCACGGAAGTTGTAAGTGCCGAACCTTCGGCCCTAAGGTGGAATTCCGACCCACGATGGAAAACCACAAGATCCTATCATAGGTATAACGAAAAAAAACAGCTGGACAGAGTATGCCCATGAGAGATGAGTACAAAGAATAGCGGGCACGGAGGTACATATAAGGTACGGTCATCTAGATATAAATAGCTAAGATAAATATAAATGTATAACAATGTAACAAGGTAATGTAATAATGCAACAATGTAAAAGAATATGTAACACTTATGTAAGGCACCCTACACGAAAATTATCAATAAGGATGCAACACATTCAATATTTGTTCTCATGTACACACTGCTTTTCATTTCTACCCTTCTAACTTAAAATTTGTGAAGGTGTCCCGTTTTACCCCAACACAATAAACTATTTTTTACATATTTCCTTTAACTTATACCCTGGGACACCTACTTTTGCTATTCTCTTCCATCTTTTAAACAATACACTAAAGGGAGCAATTTTTTCTCCATTCAACGCCGGACGGCACAACCAACCGTCCGGACATGTTTTTTTTCCTCCCTGAGAGATAACAACATATATATGTACAACAGCGAGACCATACATTTTTTTTGTGTTTCTATCTTTATTATTACCATGTCAACTTGCAAAAATAATCCATTCTAAAAATTAACTATGTATAACATGTATATCCCAAAACCTACCCCTCTGAGCACAAGCTGGACTCACATCACCACGACATCGACACGCCTACATCAACACGGAAGAAAAGAAGAAGAAGTACAAGAGGAAATCAAAAACGACCCATCACATCGACACCCCCACTCTACGTTCCGTTCCCGTTCGCGGGGACGCGAACTAATCGAAGAAGAGGACTTGTACAGGCCCGGGGGGCTGTACCCCCTGAAAGCCACCCCCCATCTTTCACTAAAAACACCCTAACTGGCAACATCATATGACCAGAACATTACCTTTACACAGCAAGAGGCGGCCACCCAGCTTGGGAGGTTAGCCAACTACTTGCGACACATACATAAACATCTACACAACAACTAACTGGGGCAGCTACGTCGACGGAATGCTGACCACGCAACGCCGAGAACTATAAGAACGGAGTCCTTTTTGGAGCCATGATCTGTTATACAGTGTGCGTCGCCGAAGGCCCTAGCCGACATCTGTTCCAGTTGCATCATCAGGTGAGACTCAGCAAGTGCTCAGAATCCTTTACGTTGTGAACACCCACTCATAATTTTGTACACTCTACTTGTATAATTACCTACATTACCCCAAGAGGGACTTACAAATTCACACTCACTGACCAATAAACACATGGTCAGTAAACTTCACTTGTATTGTCAATTACACGCCTCTTTACATCCTCATACCCTTCCTGACCTTCCACGATTGACCGTGACCATAGTAGCCAGTAACTGCTTTGTCAGACTGCATTGTGTTTCCCGCACGCGACCCGACTACGTAACGTCGAGCCGCTGACATCAGCACGCCTATTGTATTACCCACACCGTCCAGCTGGCAGGCCGGTATAGTAGCCTGCGTTTAGAGGTCCATCCCCTAATAAACACTTGCATCTTTGCAGGAACACCCCCTAGCGTTTAAGCACCAAACCAACTAAGGGATCTAAAACAATACATAAATAATTATAAAATTATTTTAATTTCAAATTTCCAATTTTTCCATCCAATGGTGCACAAGTCGTTCGAACCTCGGCTCAGTTAAAGGTCCTAAGCTGGGCTGAATTCGAGTTCAATACCATTATGTGGGAAGCATCCTTTGACCAAATTACAAGGTCATCAACCCAATAGTTTGCGGATGGCGGCCATGTATGTGTGCAAATAGATTCCCCCGATCTATTCAAACACGGTGAAACCGAATTAAGCGAAATTTGGTACAGAGGTAGCTCTAGCAAAGGGAACCTCAGTGTCATGTTTTATATCGCCACCATCTTGACGGAAACGTAATGGCGGTCACCCAAATGTTAAAAGCTTAAATCAAATTACGACCAACCTAATCAGCTGATTTCTACTAAATTTTGCAAAAACATACCTTTATGTGGGAGGCATCTTTTGACCAAACGACAAGGTCATCAGCTAAATAGTTTGCAGATAGCGGCCATGTGTGTGTGGAAATCGATTCCCCCTATCAATTCAAACACGGTGAAACCGAATTGAACGAAATTTGGTACAGAGGTAGCACTAGCAAAGGGCACCACATATTCATGTTAAATATCCGTATGTATGTATGTCCACCCCTTATTATTCCCGTTTTTCCAACGGGGTCGGGGATGAGATGCGATGGAAGTCTTTGTGGCGATGTTTTTTACGGCAGGATGCCCTTCCTGACGCCAACCTCATGAGAGGAGTTAATGAGAGATGAAATGAATGATTGCGAATGAAACTGGACAAGGATGTGGAAGGAAGCGGCCGTGGCCTGTCAGAAGGTACCGTCCCAGCATTTGCCTGGTGTTGAAAATGGGAAACCACGGAAAACCATTTCAAGGACGGCTGACGGTGGGGCTCGAACCCACGCGTCTACCGAGTCAGCAGAGAGCTTGGCCCCATGACCTAATGCTGGGCTTTAGCCAGCGTAGCCACTACTGTCGGTCCATGTTTAATATCCATATAACACGTTGTATTTCAACAAGCTACTACAACCAACATTCAATTATACTCCTTGAAAAGGACACAGAGTTATAACAATACCCATGCATTTAGGAGAAAGTAGGCTATATGTTCTTTATTGAACATCTTGTTTATATCTTGTGGAGGAAAAAAGATAAAAACCATCGTACTGTAGGTTATATAACGCTAAATAATAATAATAATAATAATAATAATAATAGTCGCCTCCGTAGCGTAGCGGTCAGCATGGTTAGCTGCCACCCCGGAGGTCCTGGGTTCGATTCCCGGCTCTGCCACGAAATTTGAAAAGTGGTATGAGGACTGGAACGGGGTCTACTCAGCCTCGGGTGTTCCAAATGAGTAGAGGGGGTTCGATTCCCACTTCAGCCATCCTCGAAGTGGTTTTCCTTGGTTTCCCACTTCGTCTTCGGGCAAATGCCGGGATGGTACCTTCTTCAAGGCCACGGCCGCCTCCTTCCATCTTCCTAGCCTCTCCATCCTGACCATCAATTACCTTCCCTCATGAGGCCCCTGTTCGCTTTGCAGGTGAGGCCGCCTGGGCGAGGTGCCAATCACACCTCCCCAGTTGTATCCACTCCGATTAGATGTTCCCAGCTCTAGGACACTGCCCGTAGAGGCGGTAATGGTGAGTTCCCTCGCTGAGTCCGTGGGTTCCACCAAACTGGAGGTTAAACGACTAAGAAAAGAAGAAGAAAAGAAATAATAATAATAATATAACTGAGTGCTAGACGAAAATCGCGAATGTTAAGTTTGAACCAAGATCATTACGACAACCTGGAAAAAAGTGGACGGATGAGAGGAAGAGGGAGCTTCCGCGCGAATGAAGCTATTTTGGGAGGAGCGGAGGGGACACCTCCAAATGACATGTTATCAAGTTTAATCGCTCTCCTGTAGGGGAATTTTCGCTTAAATGAAATAATAATAAATAATAATAATGATAGTGATAATAATACGCCTCCGTGGCTTAGGCGGCAGCAAGACGGCCTCTCACCGCTGGGTCCGTTGTTCAAATCCTGGTCACTCTAAGTGAGATCTGTGCTGGACAAAACTGAGGCAGACAGGTTTTTCACAAGGTACTCCGGTTTTCCCTGTCAAAAATTTAATTCCAGCAACTCTCTCCACTATCACTTGTCATTTATTTATTCATTGCCTCAGAGGAGTGCGACAGGCTTCGGCAGCCGGCACAGTTCATATCCTCGCCGCTAGATGAGGGCTTCATTCATTCCATCCCTGACACGGTCGGTCGACTGGAAGCAGGCTGTGGATTTTCATTTTTTAATAATGATAATAACTCAATGGATGGATCGAGAGACGAACTGCAGATCTCCATTGTCTCACACTCTCACAAAACTGTACGAAGGAGACTGTTGAATTTTTTTGGGCACACTTTTAGAATGGACAACAATAGACTAACAAGAAGATTATTCAATATAATTAATACAAAAAATTCGGGGATAAATAGGCTGAAGGAAAGAAGGGGGAACCTCAATGAGATAAACACCGGAGAGAACATAACGAAAAACCGAGAAATCTTCAGAAACTCTGAAATCTAGCAGCAGGAATGGTACAAGAAGCAACACAGTGAGTTCATGAAGAGATTTTGGGAGAAGAAGAAGAAGGAGGCAAAAGTCATCAAGCCAACTAACAGTCATAGGCCTATATCAACGAATTTTCTTTTATTTAGAAGTAGCCCACTGTATTAATATTTCTGAATAACAAATATTAGACCAAAGGTGTTTGATATTATTTTTAAATAATAACAATTACAATTAATGAGTGCAAAAATAAAATATAAACAAATAGAATTAAAAATAAATATGCTTGGAAAAATTAATATTATAATAATTTTATAATCTTAATTTTGAGATTATAAAAATAATATGAAATTTAAAATTATCAAAATAAATATGAACATTAACATGAGGAAGTGGAGGTTGAAGTTCTACGGACACCTACTTAGAATGGATGAATGCAGACTGACCAAAAGGATCTTCAACTACATCATGGGGTTAAAGGCCACATCTAAATGGGTAGATGCGGTGAAAAGGGTTGCGGCAGAAGTAGGAATTACACTACAGATGGTCTACAACTGAAGAGAGTTCAGAAGGAGAGTAGACAGTATAAAAGCATTTCAGGAGAAACAAACAATGAGGAGGCTCAAACGGATCATTTCCGATGAGGAGAGAAAGAAAAGAAGCGAACGAATGAAGAGGTTCTGGGAGGAGAAAAGAAGAAAAGCCAAAAAGTATTAAGTTCTTTGCGGTCCGTAGTTGGCCAAATTCGAAAAAAAAAAGTTAAAGTAAATTAAAATTAATGATAATTACAATTAGGTTCAAATAATTAAAATGAAATGAAATACAAATAACATATCTTCAATAATATTTTCTGTTTGCCATCTCTTGATGAATACAGTACATTTGCATTTGTCAGTTGGCACAGGCTAGAGTAAAAGGTGGCTTTTCACCGATGTCTCAGTCTCACTCATGGCTGTGATTATATGGAAGCTACTGAGGTATGGGTGGTGCTTAGTAATGGCATTCAGGGCACAGTCAGTGCCTGTGAATGCTGTGAAAGATTCTACTCATAGGGTTAGGACTACTGTTCTAACTCAGTGAGGAAAGCAATGGCAAACTACCTCACTCCTCTTCTTGCCTAGAACGCCTCAATATAGCGCTGCCTTGGGTTTTTGTGGGTATCTACTCACGTAACGTAACGGCGGTGCTTTTGAGGATCCAACCAGCCTTCGGGCTGACTACCTAACAGACAGACAAGGGTTAAAATCTGTTGGCTTACCTTGAATCGATGATCCTCTTCGGTCAGGTTGAAGTGAGTGAGTTTGAAGTCGTTTGCGGTATCGTCATATGTGTAGAAGCGAGTGGAGAAATCTGATCCACCCATCGGCACTCGTATAAGAGAGTAGCGCGCTCCTTCTCGTCCGAAGTACGACCTATTGCAGCAAAATACGTTATAGGAGCATGTTAGGTTTTCTCTCTCAACGAAATTCTACGAGTATACTTCCGCAGTGAACCGGATTGAAGGTTCCTGGATAATAATGGCGTCACTAGAATGAGGTGAGCTGGATCCATCCAGTCATCACCTTCAAAGTGGGTACCTTCCTCACATTCCTCCCATCTGTCTCAGCAATCATTCATGCTACCCTCATATCAGTTACTTCTAGCTAATGCATCAGATATCCTAAGTCTGCCTAGTTCTTACTTCCATCAGAGAAACCATTCATTCATTCATTCATTCATTCATTTATTCATTCATTCATCATTCATTCATTCATTCATTTTATTTGAGACTGTTTTGTATTTCAGCGTCCAGCCTAAAGTCCGCTCGCTGATTCGAGATAGTGGAAGTCAACACAGTTGTACACGTGATTGCTGGGCTGCCCGCAAGGGGTGCATAGAGCTGTGTCTGTTGAACGTACGCCAACTTCAGTGCAAGCGGGCTGACTTATCGGTTACATGCTACAGCGCGGTTTATTTATTGTTCGTTTATGTAATTAATTAATTAATTAATTAATTAATAAGTTCTTAACTGCTTATGACAGGCAACAGTATACAGTGGAGCACAGCGCTAAGTGCAGCAAGTCTTGTCTTTTCTAGGGCTACGGCATGACTAATGATCTCGGAGCTTCTTGGCTACCCTTATCAGTAGAGAGGCTGTGGGGGTTCTGCTTCAAATACCGTTATTTATGCAAATGAGGGGGGCGTGGCAAGGTCAATGACCTTGAGGTAGGTCATGATCAATGACCTTGAGGTAGGTCATTGACCCCCAAGGTCGCCGGGACCCCGGAAGGTAAACAAACCTTGGAGGGTCCAGGAACCGGTTTGAGGGGGTGTGGGTGGAGGGGGAGGAGTAGGGGTGGGGAGGGAGGGTGGGGGAGGGAGGGGGAGGGAAGGGTGGGGTGGGGGACGAGGGGGGAAGGATGGAAGAGGCTCTGCACGAGACCCTCCTCGACCCAGTCTCTCTCTTGGACTGAGCGCCGTCTCTGATATTATCCTGGGCTATATAGCTTTGCTTTGAGCCCGATGAGATCCGAGTGTTGCCGAAGGTTTCCGAATCCTTGGTTGTGAATGAATCGTCAGATTTGAACGGTCAACTGGTGTGTGTGTGACGTCACAGCATATTACGGGATGTGAGGTAGGTCATGGACGGGAGTGTTTTGAATGGAAAACATGAATAGTGGTGGGTGGTGGTTGTTGAACCCTGGCGTGCTAGGTTTGCGGGTAAATAAACGTGAATGAAGATGGCACCGTGAATGGAGGTTGCAACGTCACAGCAGATTACGGAATGTAGCACAGGTCATGGATGAGAATGTTTTAATGGGAAACATGAATGGAGATGGATGGTGGTTGTTGAACCCTGACGTGCTAGGTTGGCGGGTAAACAAACGTGAATGAAGATGGAACTGTGAATGGAGGTTGGGACGTCACAGGCAGAATGTAGTGTAGGTCATGGATGGGATTGTTTTTTTCTAATACTTAACGGTAAACAAATTGTTAATGGGTGGGGGATACAAAACGCATGGCATGTCGGTTCAGCCAGCTCGACATGAAATAAAAACAAGATGGTGTAATGTCTATTGATGACATTGGAATATTCCATCTAGTTGTGAAGATATGAACTGTGCCGACTGTCGAAGCCTATCGCACTCCTCTGAGTCAGCGATTGAATAAATGACTGATAAAATTAAATGATGGTGGAGAGTGTTGGTAGAATGAAAGTTTGTCTGGAAAACTAGGGTACCCGGAGAAAAACCAGTCTGCTTCTGTTTTGTCCAGCACAGATTTTACATGGAGTAACTGGGATTTGAAACACAGACCCAGCGGTGAGAGGTTGGCATGCTTCTCCCTAAGCCATGGAGGCATAATCACAGAGACCTAGTGCAGCCGAAGGATTTTCATTTATGCTGACTTGGGAGATTTGAATTTATGTGTTATGGAGCTGAGGATATGGAAGGCGTGCTAGATGGTTAATGGACATGGATGGGTGTTAGAATGAATAATCTGATTTGAACGGTCAACCGATGTGTGATGTCACAGGAGTGAATTTTTTTGAGATTGACACCTGACATGTTGGCTCGCTCAGCTTCATATAAAAAAAAGTGGGAATGATAGACAAATAAATCAATCAAAACAAGAATATTTTTTATTATTATTTTTTTTCTTTTTTGTTACATTTTTTTTATTTTATTTTTTTTGTGGCTTCTTCTTCCTCTTCCTCTTCATTTGCACTGTCATTTTCATTTTCACTTTCGTTTTCTGCCTCGGCCTCAATCATCAACATCATCTGCAGGAAAAACTCTGCGATGATGCGGTCATTCGAAAAACTATAAAATAGAAAAAATGTCTATCAATGTCATTAGAATACCCAATCTAGCGGCGAGGATATAAACTGTCTTGATGTTTGTGTCAGGGAAAATTAAAGTACACAGAAGAAAACCTCCTAAGTTATGGAGGCATACTCCTTGCACTTCTCTGCATCAATGATTAAATGACAGGCAGAAGGTAGGAAATAATGGGAAAAGAAGACTGGCCTCTTGCAGAAGGAGGGAATCAGAAAAGATGTGGCAAGGCCTTGGATACTCTAATACTGTTGGTGTTGGAAGAGAACAAGAGTTGACCAAGCGAGGTTGATAGGAAAGAAGACAGAGAGGAGCTTGACACAAGTAAGTGAAAGCAATGCTGAACTCGGCTGTCACCTCTGTAGTTGTAAAATCCGCGTTCTGCTATATGTAAGCTTTTGGAAGCTGAGTTTAAAAAATGTTTTGCAAGAAGAGAATAATACTGTTAATTTTGTTATCCTTAATTCAACCTTCTTGATTACTCATGCTTCAAAGATCCTGTCCAGAATGATTTACAAGAGGATTGAAAGCCAAATAGAAACAGAGTTGGGTGAAGATCAGTTTGGTTTCAGGAGAAATGTAGGAACAAGGGAAGCTGTACTAAGTCTTAGGCTGATTTTAGAAGATAGAATAAGGAAAGACAAGAGAACGTTCATGGCTTTTGTAGATTTAGAAAATGCTTTTGATAAAGTTGATTGGACTAAATTGTTTGACATTTTGAAATCATAAATCAGAAACCTCTATGGAGATCAAATTGACAGGTGAAAAGCTGAAGGAAGTAGGAGACTTCTGTTACTTAGGAAGCAGAATAACCAGTGATGGACGAAGCAAGTAGGTTGGCTCAGACAAAGAAAGCATTTCTACAAAAAAGGAATCTGCTGACATCGAATATAGATTTAGGTATTAGGAAGTCATTTTTGAAAGCCTTTGTCTGGAGCGTGGCGCTCTATGGAAGTAAAACTTGGACTATTGGTGCAGCAGAAAAGAGGAGAATAGAAGCATTTGAAATGTGGTGTTACAGGAGAATGATGAAGATCAGATGGGTAGATAGGGTTACAAACAAAGAGGTATTAAGACGAGTGGGAGAGGAGAGATGTTTCTGGCGACTGCTAATGAAGAGAAGAGATGGGTTGGTAGGACACATACTAAGACACCCAGGAATAGCAAGCTTAGTTCTGGAAGGAAGGGTCGAGGACAAGAACTGTAGGGGTAGACCAAGGTTAGAATATGTTAAACAGATTGCCTCCGATGTAGGGATGTTGGAGCTATGTAGAGATGAAACGATTAGCTCAGGACAGGGAGACATGGAGAGCTGCATCAAACCAGTCAAAAGACTGAAGACTCAAACAACAACAATTCAACTTTTGCGGTACCATACACAGATCTCACATGAAGTAAGTGAGATTTAAACTGCAGATTAGCGGTGAGAGCCGGTATACTACTGCTAATTTACATAACAGCCCAACACAATTTTAATGATACTGTCACAATTCTAAGATATTGAAAGCCTGTTTGACATTAGACTGGTATCAAGATTGAGGATGTAGGCTATTAACTTTTATTTTTGTTAAAGCAGTATGTCTTGGCAATAAATTTAACAGGTCTTCAACCGGTAATACAATTTGCATTAAATTACAATAAATTAGTCATGTTTCTTAAGTGGGACTGGGAGAAAAAAAAAGAAAGTTTTTTTTTCAACTAGTCTGTAGCGCAACATTAGGTCACGGTTCAAGCTCTCTGCTGACCCGGTAGACGCGTGGGTTCGAGCCCCACCGTCGGCCGTCCTTGAAATGGTTTTCCGTGGTTTCCCATTTTCAACACCAGGCAAATGCTGGGACGGTACCTTCTGATAGGCCGCGGCCGATTCCTTCCACATGCAAATGCTGGGACGGTACCTTCTGATAGGTCACGGCCGATTCCTTCCACATTTTTGCCCAGTTTCATCTTCAGCCACTCCATACCGACGCGCAGCTCGCCCACGGACGTCGAATAGAAAGACCTGCACTCCACACGACAAAAAACTAGGCATGAAATTCAATTAAAAGCTTGGTAGGAGGGACTCGGTAGACGCGTGGGTTCGAGTCCCACCGTCGGCCGTCCTTGAAATGGTTTTCCGTGGTTTCCCATTTTCAACACCAGGCAAATGCTGGGACGGTACCTTCTGATAGGCCGCGGCCGATTCCTTCCACATGCAAATGCTGGGACGGTACCTTCTGATAGGCCACGGCCGATTCCTTCCACATCCTTGCCCAGTTTCATCTTCAGCCACTCCATACCGACGCGCAGCTCGCCCACGGACGTCGAAAAGAAAGACCTGCACTCCATACGACAAAAAAACTAGCCATGAAATTCAATTAAAAGCTTGGTAGGAGGGACTCGGTAGACGCGTGGGTTCGAGTCCCACCGTCGGCAGTCCTTGAAATGGTTTTCCGTGGTTTCCCATTTTCAACACCAGGCAAATGCTGGGACGGTACCTTCTGATAGGCCGCGGCCGATTCCTTCCACATGCAAATGCTGGGACGGTACCTTCTGATAGGCCACGGCCGATTCCTTCCACATTTTTGCCCAGTTTCATCTTCAGCCACTCCATACCGACGCGCAGCTCGCCCACGGACGTCGAATAGAAAGACCTGCACTCGGCCTCTGAGTAGGTCACACGACAAAAAAAACTAGCTATGAAATTCAATTAAAAGCTTGTCAGGACAGACTCGGTAGACGCGTGGGTTCGAGTCCCACCGTCGGCCGTCCTTGAAATGGTTTTCCGTGGTTTCCCATTTTCAACACCAGGCAAATGCTGGGACGGTACCTTCTGATAGGCCGCGGCCGATTCCTTCCACATGCAAATGCTGGGACGGTACCTTCTGATAGGCCACGGCCGATTCCTTCCACATTTTTGCCCAGTTTCATCTTCAGCCACTCCATACCGACGCGCAGCTCGCCCACGGACGTCGAATAGAAAGACCTGCACTCGGCCTCTGAGTAGGTCACACGACAAAAAAAACTAGCTATGAAATTCAATTAAAAGCTTGTCAGGACGGACTCGGTAGACGCGTGGGTTCGAGTCCCACCGTCGGCCGTCCTTGAAATGGTTTTCCGTGGTTTCCCATTTTCAACACCAGGCAAATGCTGGGACGGTACCTTCTGATAGGCCGCGGCCGATACCTTCCACATGCAAATGCTGGGACGGTACCTTCTGATAGGCCACGGCCGATTCCTTCCACATTTTTGCCCAGTTTCATCTTCAGCCACTCCATACCGACGCGCAGCTCGCCCACGGACGTCGAATAGAAAGACCTGCACTCGGCCTCTGAGTAGGTCACACGACAAAAAAAACTAGCTATGAAATTCAATTAAAAGCTTGTCAGGACGGACTCGGTAGACGCGTGGGTTCAAGCCCCACCGTCGGGCGTCCTCGGGCTACACCCGGCTAAGTATATAAAACCTTAACACCTATCTAAGTGTTCAAAGCTACTTGACCACAATTTGACAAACGCTATTAACATTAACAGCAATAGTGTTAGCCAAGCTTGACATTGCATTTAAACAATAGTGTAATAATTAACTTGACTGCTTATTGCGAGACAAGATACAACTATGTGTTTAGCTGTGTGGCTCAACTATACTGTTCTTGGCTGCTGTTAGACTCTGAACTGGAGGGTCCTGGGTTAGATTTTGGGAGGTCTGTGGGGATTGTATTTTCTGGTGATTAATTCCCCTGGCTTGGGGACTGGGTGTTTGTATTGTCTTAATTAAAAATATATTCCGGTCCCATGGTTAATTGGTTAGCGTTCTAGGCTTTGATTTAATTTTTTTTAGTCTGGTATCAATTTAAAAAAAATGAATATTACTTACATGAAAATGTCCAAAGACGAGTCCCAATTTGCGGATTCTTCATCATCGCCATGATGGGTGTTGTCTTGATCAGACATAGCAGCAGTGAATGACAATTCTTTGTAAAGTAGCAGGTTCATTTATACTAAATATGGAGGTCATCCAGTTACTGAGAAAGCGGACACTAAATATGGAGGTCATCCACTTACTGAGAAAGCGGACAAACCGGTGTGTTGCCTCTGATTGTAAGGGTATATAAGCCCTGACATTATTGTTGCTAGCCAGAGAAGTCCACGAGTTGGTAGTATACACATCGCTTTGCTGCAAAGATCTTCTATCAGGTAATATTGAACACAGTACCTTTAGTTTCTCTAACTGTCGGTGGTTATACAGTTGACCTTAAATATTTATCAAGTGGATAATAATAATATCAAATGGGTATATAAAACTATTATTGCAACTAACAGTCATTACCAGGCTTGACGTCAGTCAAAAGAGATATTACCTTATCTCGCTCTATCCGACTGATTTACTGGGACTGAGCGCTGTTAGAGACTCCTCGTCTTCGCAAATAAGTTTTGTATACACATTTGATGGTTTAGTCTAGAGGTTTGGATGGGGATGCAGGACACACTACTCAAGTGGATATATGAAACTATTATTGCAACTAACAGTCATTACCAGGCTTGACGTCAGTCAAAAGAGATATTACCTTATCTCGCTCTATCCGACTGATTTACTGGGACTGAGCGCTGTTAGAGACTCCTCGTCTTCGCAAATAAGTTTTGTATACACATTTGATGGTTTAGTCTATAGATCAGGGTTTGAGTTAATGTGCTAATAAATAAAGGTAGAGGGTACCTGAACCTTTTTAATAGTTTACCTAAACACTTTATAATTACCTTTCAGAACCAATATGTCTGCTATAACAGTTGCGAATCTCATTGGCAGAGCAACCGGTCTGGAGACTAAACGATTACAGGACCTGCCAGTTAACGAGTCCTATTTGGTAACAGCTGTTCGCAGAGTAAGCACGAAATATGGGAAAAGAATAGTTTGCGAACTAGAAGATTTCGCTGTCTTCTTACCTGCGAGGTTCATGGAACTCAACGACGAAGCTGTAAATGACCTCAACAAAGGAACCATCTACCTAAAATATTTGGGACTAGAAAACAAAAGATGTTTGGTAGAATTTATTGAAGAATCAAATAAAATTTAAAATTTGTTAAATGTTAAAACAGAATTTGCAGAGACAATAAACGTTATTTGTTTTCATTCTCTGCAATCTGTTCAGTGATTTGCTGTTTTTGTAGTAAATGTAATTACTGTAAGTGTCATGATGTCAGCACCAGAACTTAGTTGGCAGAACGTGGATAATTGTTTTAATAATAAGTTATGTAGCTTTCAAATTAATAATGATGCTAAATTTTTAGACCCAAATGAATTTTTAAACGCTAGCTACAACATTTTTCAAAATAAAATGCAAGACTGTTTAAGAGAACATGTAGCGTTAAAGATTAACGCTGAGTTATTATGTGATTTTGTTATTTTAAAACAAGGTGTTGAAATAACCAAACCGATTTATTTACATACGAAAATGTGTGAATTGTACCGCACTGATAATATACACAGTTGGTATAGTAAAAACATTGTCGATAAGCTCATGACGCGCTTTGCCGAGTTTCAAGAATTGGAAAGTGGCAAATCGCTGGAAGCTATCAATCATCTTAAAATTAATGTATGCACCTTTGATCCCATAAATAGTGGTTCATCTCATGTTAATTTGCCTAAACAGTTGGAAAACCGTCACGCAGTTATCAATGTGGATAATAATGATGTTTTCTGCTTTGTGTGGACCTTGGCTGCTGGGTTAAGTCCTGCAACTGAAAATGTTCACAGAATGGGAAAATATCACCAGAAATTTATGGAATTAATGATCAGTCTAAATTTAGCAGACATAGAATTCCCAATGGACCTCAACGCCATTTCTCGTTTTGAATCTAAAAATCTGCTTTACTCCATTAATGTATACGGAGTTGAAGGGGACAAAGTTATTGGGCCACTCTATGTGACAAAGGAAAAAAAAGAAAAGCATTTTAATTTATTGTACATTGAAGGGGAATTGTGCAACCATTATTGTTATATCAAAGATCTTTCCAGACTAGTTCGTTCACAAGTTACAAAGAGTAAAAATAGGGTATATACATGTGATCGCTGTTTGCAATATTTTACTAGCAATCAAAAGTTGACAGCCCATACTATTGATTGCATTACACAACCAGCTGTAAAAATTACATTCCCAGAAAAGGATAAAGCCAGTATGAAATTTCAAAATGTGTCTCGTCAAGAACCGCTTCCATTTACAGTATATGCAGATTTTGAATGTTTAACCACACCCATTGACACATGTAAACCGGATCCAGCACGCCCGTACACTCAACAAGTACAGCAACATGTGCCATTCAGTTGTGCTCTAAACGTGATTTGTTCATATGACCCTTCACTTTCATACTTCAAATCTTATCGCGATGCAAATGCTGCTGCTTGGTTTTTAAATGAATTGGACGCCTTGGCAGATCGGGTGTACAATATCCTGGAAAACCCAATTTCGCTTCAAATGTTGGATGCAGACGAGGTGGCTTTTGCAACAGCAACCACTTGCCACATTTGTCAAAAACCAATAGCACCTTGTGACACACCAGTGAGAGACCATAATCGGTACACTGGCAAATTTAGAGGAGCGGCTCATAGTGTATGTAATTTGGCGTATAAAAGAGCACGCTATATTTCTTGTTTCTTACACAACATGTCTCGGTATGACAGCCATTTAATTATTAAGGAATTTGTTAACCTTGAAAACCAAAAGTTTTCTTTAATTCCACAAAATCATGAAAATTTTATTTCGTTTTCGAAATGGCGAAATGGAATCAGTATACGATTTTTAGATTCGTATAGATTCCTCGCATCATCATTGGATGCGCTTGTTCAAGGGCTTCACCCAAACAATTTGCATTTTGTACGTCAACACTTTACTGATGCCAAACAATTTGAATTATGCATTCGAAAAGGGGTGTTTCCCTATAATTATGTAAACAATTGGGCATGTTTACAGGAAACTGCACTCCCTTCAAAGGACAAATTTTACAATGACTTAACAAAAAGTCATATTTCTGAAGAAGACTATTTACACGCCCAAAAAGTATGGGACGTGTTCAAGATATCAACTTTGGGCGAGTATGCTGATTTATACCTCAAAATTGATACACTACTTTTGACAGACGTGTTTGAACACTTTCGCAAACTGTGTCTTGAAATCTACAATCTAGATCCAGCCCATTACTACACCCTTGCCGGATATAGTTGGGACTGTATGTTGAAGGTGACTGACATAGAACTGGAACTATTAACAGACATCGACATGTTACTCTTTTTTGAACGTGGAATACGTGGTGGTCTTGTTTCGCTTGTGCAAAAGCACGCCAAAGCAAATAATCCATATATGGATACATACAAACCAAACCAACCTACAACATACCTCACCTACCTAGATTGTAACAATTTATACGGATATGCTATGGAAAAACCTCTTCCATACCAAAATTTTCGATGGTTGACTTCAGATGAAGTTTCAAATTTTAATTTAAAAGATGTGTTGAGCAATGACACGCGTGGCTACGTTCTAGAGGTCGACTTATTATATCCCTGTGAGATACACAATGATCATTCTGATCTACCATTTTGTGTTGAAAAATTACAACCTCCCAGTTCACGTTCCAACAATAAAAAGTTGCTGGCAACGTTAAATTCAAAAAATCGGTACGTCATACACATTGAAAATTTAATGCAATGTTTGAAACATGGTTTGAAACTGCAATCCATTCACCGCATTATTTGCTTTGACCAAAAACCATGGTTACAACCGTACATGCAATTGAATACTCATCATCGGCAGCACGCCAAGACCACATTTGAATCAAATTTTTATAAATTAATGAACAATGCGTGCTACGGTAAATCAATGGAAAATATTCGAAAGCATAGAACTATTCATTTGGTAAACCACTGGGACGGTCGATATGGCGCACGAAAATATATAGCTATGCCTAATTTCCATTCTGTACGAGTTATTGAAACTGATTTAGTAACCATTGAATTGTCAAAGACAGAAATCATGTATAACAAACCAATTTACTTGGGAATGGTAATACTTGACTTTTCAAAATTTGTAATGTATCAATTTCATTATGAGTTTGCCAAACAAAAGTTTGGAGATGTAAAATTACTGTATATGGATACAGACAGTCTTATTTATCAAACCAATACGATAGATGTTTACTCATTGATGAGAGAACATCCAAATTACTTTGATACCTCAAACTATGAGGTTAACAATATGTTTGGCATAATTCCCATGAATAAAAAAAAAATAGGTCTATTTAAAGATGAGTGCGCCGGTGATGTTATGACAGAATTTGTGGCTTTGGCGCCGAAAATGTACGCATTTTCAACACAAAAGAATAAAGGTCAATGCAAAGCGAAGGGCGTTCTTCGTAGCGTCACACAATTCCTCAATGTTGAGGAATATCGATGTGTACTCTACGCAAACACCTCTCGCTTATACCAGCAAACACGCATTCTTTCAAAGAACCATAATATTTTTACAGTAAATCAAAATAAAACATCGCTGACAGCATATGACAATAAACGTCTGTGGGATGGTGTAAATAGCTTGCCTTTTGGACATTTCCACACCTAGTAAAAAAAGAACACACTTTCATTTTCAATTCTTTTTATTAAAATTGTATGTTTTTACAAGAAGAAAACTAAACCATATTTTGTGTATACTATGAACTGGTGGACTGACTCTCAAATAAATACTTCACAATATTTGATTCATGTTTATTACTTTGTCCTTTTCCTCACTAATCCACCACCAATCAATAGTTTTGACTTCATCGCTCCTGCTACAATCAAGGCTGCAATCTTCTCACCAATAGAAGCAGTAGATGACATCACACGCTGCATGGCCTTTCTTAGAAGAATGCGGTCTGCAACTCGACGTACTTCTATATTCTTGTTGTTGTAAGCAATGTCATGATCTCTACACGCTGCATCCAATATGTTGATTCCAGAGTTCCCTTGTGCTAGACGTTGGCTTAGTTTAGTTCCAGGTCCACAAAATTGATAGCCAGGAATATGCAGTTCAATGGGAAGTAGATCAATGGCCTTGTTAACTAGACCATGACCAGCAAAGGTCTGGCATATCTTTTTCAAGCGTTGTCTTACTTTTTGGTGCTGGCGATACTGCCGCTGCTGTCTCTTCTTCCTCTTCGTCATCACAACCATGGAATGATGAAGCAAAGTCTTTACAGGACGGTATATTTGTATGGCCGTGGTACAATTTGATGAGCTGACACGTTCCACACTGTCTAATGGATGGCATTTTAGTAATAGACACTTGCTGGTGATGACTAAAGTCAGTGCATGGTTGTAGTTCACGCAGACCAGGATCTCTGCTCCATTCACTAGGTACACTGTGCCAAATATTTTTCACCGCGTTTGAAGCAACATAAAAAAGGAACGCCTTGGGCAAAGCGTTCAATTCCTCATCTGTGAAACTGTCAAGCTTTTTTTTACAGGCAAAAAACTTGACAATAGCTCGCTCTGTGGGGTTTGAGTCCAAACCTTCAATTGCTGCCATATTACTACACGTCCACACTGATCACTGGTATGTCTCACACTGAAGCTGACGTTACAACGCCTTGCACTCAACATGCAAGTTTTGACATGCTCTGCGAGCTAGCCAATCAAAAAGCTTCCAAACATTTTGAAGTGTTTTATTTTGTAGAGGTTCATCAGGCACGGACAGGTTGTACAGTGCAGGACATCCCAGATCATGAAGGTCAACAAGTTGACATGTTGAATTAACATACTGACGCAACCATTCCTTTTTTTCACTTTCCTTTACAAATACAAGGTCAGCACCAAACAAGTGAGCTTTCAGAACAAGTGATAGATGCTGGTAAGGAATGTCGCCTTCTTTCCAGACTAGTCCCAAATTGCGTTGCAACCACTCTGTTTGTCTTCTGTCCTCGTCTGACTGCAAATGCAATGGAAACGGTGGTTCAAAGACAAAACTGGTTACTCTTGGTGCCCACATGGTTGTGCAGTCAATAATTCCTACTTCTTTAAATACAAACTTGTTTCCGTTCACCTTGAAACCCTGCACGTCGACAATCAATGTTTTCGGCATGGCGACGGATATCACACCTTCCACCACCGCTGCTTCTTAACAACTAACTGATTGGATAGGAGCGGGAAAATAATATACACACAAAGAATCAATTACACAATTTTATTCATAAAGTTATCAGTACATCGCTTACAATTTTTTATCATAGGATTTGGACCATCCCAATCACAGTGAGAATCTCCTCGATGCATAAAGTGTCTACGACAAGGACGGCAGGCTGCAACATCCGCCGACATACGGAGGTGTAATGGTAGCTTATCCCAATTAAGGTCAATGTCGTGTGCACCGTACGCGGTCAGAAATCCAGCTGGTAAATAGGCAATCAGATGCTGCGGCATTTCACGAAGAAATTGTGCTTTATGGTAGGCGCGTATTGCTAAACTCACCAGGGTGCGATAAATCTCAAATGCTGCATCAGCGTCTCGACTTGTTGAGCAACGATCGCATTTGCAGTCCATACAATCTACCCGCTCTCCAACATGACAAGATGAAGCTTTGGCAACGCCATCGTCCACATTATTTGTTTGATTAGCGATGGGCTTGTTGTTGTAGCCCCTGTCATGAATACCAAACGTAGACATGAATCCATCTGGTAAATAGTGAACCAGATGCGGTGGCATTCTAAGCACAGTATGATTCTTGTGATAGGCAGTTATAGCTTCACTCACTAGGGCGCGATAAATGGTAAACCTTGAATCTTCATCTGAACCTGGTGAATCACTTTCACATTTGCAGACCCACCTCGCAGAGGGGGTTGTGACTTCATCGTAGCTTTCCATGACTGTGAAGGGCAATGCAGGAAGACATGCTATTTATACTCTGGTCACCATATTGGACAGCGGTTGATAAAACACTTGCGCCTCGTGAACAATAAGGCAATAGGCTGTTGTTTTTTCTGGAATAACTGTAGATGTTTCAAATTCTAGTCTGATATCAATTGTTGTTTCCTTCATCGACTCCTCCAAATACGAACAGTCCATCACCACCAGAGGCGCCAGGGACTTGAAGTCTTGTGGTGATAATAGCGGACATGCCTCTTTCTGATAATAGGAAGACTGAAAGTTTACAAACATGTCATAGAGCTTACCATATTTGTTCTTGTTAAAGTTTAAATCCATTCCCTCATAGGGAAAGGTAACTCCGTTCAAAAAGAGTCGTATATTTCGTAATTGGATGTGGTCAAATTTTGATGCATCTTTATTCTGTTGATATTTGCGATCTGTTTGAAATCCAACCAGGACGTAGAGTGGCCGCTCTGTATACCGTGAGGTTTTTATAGACCAAGTATGTGTATCGGAGAGTGGTAATACAGGGTATTCATGCAGCTCCCAGCTTCTAAATTGAATGGGTAAAGCTGTATCCTTCTCCACAATCTTGAGCAGACTCAATTTTTTCTGATCTGATAGAGTAACGTGCGGTACTTTCCATAGAATTCGTTGCAGTAGAATTTTTGTATCTATTGGCGCTGTATCAGCTCCCTTTAGCGCATTATAATCACTCCTGTCTCGTACAAGAATCAGATCCTGTCTTGCGTTCACAACAATGCGCTTATGATCCTCTGCAAAGCCTAGTATTAATTTTAGAGGTAAATGTCCAGTAAATGTACCATCATCGTTAATCATCCAGTCGTTGGTTGAGTTGGGACACCAACCAGCCATACAAAAAGCTTTACTCTCTTCGCTTCCATACGAGGGATAAAGTTTCATGACACTTGTTATGCCAACATTTCGAGTAGTATCCACTTCAATACCGTTGATCACGTAGCGAACCTCAGAAAACAAAAAGGCCAAAGCATTGTTGGCCAACTTTGACGTTGTTGGAATGGTACCATCCAATTTGGTGAGTTGCCCTTCAATCTGGATGTAACTTTCATGTGGAAGCGTGTAGATATCTTGTTGGTTAATAGTAATGCGAATCTCATCATTATTATTTAGTCCCTGAGTATACGGTTGGTAGGAATGGTGTTCAATTCTTACAATACCCTCCTGTACTTCGACAGGGTTTGTCACGTCTAGAATCGAATTCATGACGTAAGGTGTAACCAAGTTGTTGTAGGATCTGCTTGTTGACACGTGTTAACCTGTACACGCGTTGAGCACAACTAACACCTGCTCTTGACAGCGTTGCCGCTTTATACACTTGTTTCATGCTGGTTTCAAATACAGTTTGTAGGTCACAGGTGTATGAGGGTCTAATCGGATGAGACGTTGGTTTCTATTCACCAGTCTTAAGGTAATATTCCTGATGTTGGTCACACTCACAGGATGATAGAGCACCACCGACGGGTTTTCGCGGATGATATAACCACCAGGTGAAGTAACAATAAAATCATAAAGCGAATGCGAGGGATCTTGATTGGTGTAGACGTCTGTAATAATATTACACGTGACAGATACGTGATGATCTTCAATTATTTTCACCGGTTGGTCAGACTTGTGTATCACGTTCGGTACTAACACTTGTGGTGAATAGCCTAACAATGACCCAATCGAATCTGGTTGAGATTTAAAATCAATCCTAAAAGAAGAAAGAATACTGCAGCGATGTGTCACGTTGTTGGCTATGAGTTCAAACTTGCGTGTCCCGTCCAGAAATGCTTTTAGACTAAATTCCTTGGTGAGAGTTGTGTAGATGTGATCGTGAATATCATCTACGGTGTAGCTGCCAGACGGTAGAGTTAACACATAGTCATCGTAGTAGAACTTATCATTGACGTCTTCAATTATGTTGCAGATTCTATTATAGCCTTCAAACGAAACAAGTCCCAGCACGTAGGGTCGTCGTCCCAATTCAATAGGAGGATAAAAGTCAACAGTTACTTCCGCACCTTGTCCGTGCACTGTAAACGTTCTACTTTCTGTTGTCATAATGACCACGTCACCCGCCGTGCTCGGTCTTATATAGAAAAGTCAAACATAGACGACCGCACTGTTGCGTGTTAAAATTTTGAACTCGTTTCACATTATAGTGTATTGTTGCACTGCTTCCAAAATAGCGAACAAGCTCTGTCGGAGGAGGAAGATTTCCAAAACTGTCAAAGTACCACACGGTTCGCCCATGCTTTATGTAGGCCACATAATGCGTTCCCGGTCCATGACTGTCATCCAAATTGACAACTGCACTTTCATGGCTCCGTGGTCGAGACGGTAGTTGGTTGCGCATAAACACGCCTCGAAAGTGGGAGATCTTAAGCTGTTTTGCATATCTTATAACTTCCTCATGCGTCATGGCTCGTTGTGGCAGTGCATCGATTAACCGTTTTTTGGCGACATGTAAATGCCGAGTCCTTTCTTGTAGGGTGCTAGCTTCATGTTCACACCTTTACCGCGCAGTGCTATGGCCTCCATAGTTTTATTATGCCTTTCACTTTCCTTCAACTGTTGCTTCGCCTCCTCAACAGCTTTCACCGTTCGTGCTACCGCACTTGCTCCTCCAAGAAGTGAACCCAGGGCTGCTAGTCCAGCAAACAGTGCAGGTAAAAATCCACCACGTTTCGGCACAGGAATAACTCGGGCACGTTTTCTAAAACGTAGTTTACTTTTGGGATTCGCATGCAATCGTGCTGCTCGGAGTGCTTTCTTAATAGCCAACTCACTATTTGTTTCTCCGCGCGAAGCTTGACGTGCCGCATGAAGAATAGCTTTAAAGCCTCCCTTTCTTGACAACTTCTTCCTCTTCTTCACCACATATCTCTGTTTCACCATCGCGACCAAAGAACAAGACAACCTCACACCGCAAAGTATAGAACACAACTAACGCTCCTCAGGAAGGGAACCTGTAGTTATTTATTCAATGGTGGCTGTATATTCAAGTTCTATATACAGAGGAAAATCGTTCATCGTTTTCCCCGCCTCTTTTTCTTCAGACGAGAGTTTCAAGTGAAAGAATAATTTGTCTCCGGCTTTCACCGGTTGATCAATAAGTGGTTGAACACTACCGTTTAATCGTACCTCTAAATGTTTCAAATCTGGTGCATACTCAATTACACGAATGGCACCATCATACATTAAACGGTAATTGTCATACCCCGAACGTAGTATGTAGGCGAGGTTATTGGGATCTTTTACCGGTTGTTGGTTTACAATGTGAAGCAGAAATATAGAGGGTATTGATTTAATAAAAAGCGATAACCGTTGTTCCAAAAATCGTTTGGTTGTCACGTCGTGAGGTTGCACAGGATCAGCAACTTCTGCTATTCGTCTTCGCTTCATCTGTAGAGCGTTCTCCTTAATTTCCCACACCTTTTCCATTTCAGAGTTTAAAAACCGTTTTGTACAAACATCTTGATCATCTTCAGGATCGGCCACATGCACAAGGCGTGCATTATTTGCTGTATAGCCCTTTGCAGTTAGGGTGGGCACAATACTGAGCACCTGTTTCACCTTGTTATCTACATAGTCCTTTCGAGCAGCGTCCGTGTTGTTTGTTGGAAGAGCCAGCTGAGTGATTCGACGTTGGTGTACGTCATAGTCCTTTGCTTCTGTTAACACCACAGCATTGGTTAACACATAGGCTTTGGTGCACACATCTTGATCGTTCACAGGATCTGCAACGCCTGTAATACGTTTATTCTGAGCCTCATAATCTCCTTTGATACGTCGTAATCGGTAATAATCTACATACTTTTTTGAACATGCGTCCGAGGGTAATACGGGTTCTGTTATATTGGTCAATCGCTTTCCATTAAAGTCGTAATTGCCATCTGTAGTGCGTGACAATACATTAGCATCGACATATCGTTTAGTAGCCGGATCTGTATCATGTTTTGGATCGTTTGTCAAAGCAAATCGTTCATTTGTTTTGAGAGTTCTTCCAAAGGCGTCCATGGTTACACTGGAACTGAAACACCCGTTTGCCTCATGTATATAGAGACCAGCTCTTCCCCTTTCACATTTAGTTGATATGCAGATTATTAAGCAACAACATTCACTTCCGGTGGGAGACTTGGTTTCACACCTCTTCTCAACATCGTCCGAACAACGTCATGGATCACTCTTCCCATCCTCCATTCGCTGTCTCATCGCCGGCCCGTCGGGATGTGGAAAAACCAATCTTCTGTTTACCCTCATCACCTCCTTAAACGGAGTGCGCTTTCAAAATATCTATATTTTTGCCAAATCGCTGTATCAACCGCTGTATGTGTTCTTGGAACAGGTCATGTCAGGTCTGCGCAACATGGGCTACTTCACATTCGCAGCACACGAAGATGTCATTTCTCCAGACAATGTTCGCCCCCATTCGCTTATGATTTTTGACGATGTGGCCACAGAACGACAGGGTATTATTCAGGCTTACTTTAGCATGGGACGTCATAAATATATTGATTGTTTTTATCTCGCTCAAACCTATTCGCGAATACCAAAACAGTTAATTCGTGACAATGCCAACGTGATTGTTCTCTTCCGACAGGATGAGCGCAACATGCATCACGTCTACGATGATCACGTGAACCCAGACATGACCTTTCAAGCCTTTACACAGTTGTGTGCCATGTGTTGGAACGCTCATCACCACAGTTGTCTTGTTATTGATAAGCAGAGCAACATCAACAATGGACGCTACCGCATGGGATTTGACCATTTCATTCGTATTTAAGTAGCTGCATTGCTTTTCTGAACATCATTTGTTCAGATGTCATGGCGACAACAGGGAGTCAATTAAAAAAGCACATAATCCGTGCACGAAATAGCATTCGACAAAAGTTTCGCTATCTAAAACGTGCACATGCCGACAGTGAACTGTTTGTCGAAAAACATTTGAAGTCACCTCTGGAAGCTGTGTTGAAAGGAACATCAAAACCTAGTACACGATCAAAAGAAACACAAACAATTGAAGAGGAGGAAGAAAATGATGAAGAACCTGAGGATGTTTTTTCTCCATTGCTTCCGTCTTCTAGCTCCAAAGAATCACCGCTGCCCCAGTTTTTGAAAACATCAATAATTGCTGAAACACCCACTAGAGCCAAAGAAAAGCAGCCTACTCTTAAAGAAATATTAAATACGCCCGAACAATATGTGCGGTTAAAATCCATTTTACTACAAAATTATGGTGCGTTGGTTACCCCCTTCCTTGAAGATCTTTTTACTAAGAAAACTGATACTACTTATGGTGTTCGCTATGAAAACAATAGATTTCGAATTGGCGATTCACCAATCAAGATAAGTGACAATGTTTTGATTGTTAAAACAGTTCGTTATAAATTGACGCCAGGTCTTTTAGAACTTTTATTTTCACGTACACCTTCTACCGAGGAGTATGATAAAGAAGATCTTGAAAAGTATAAAGACATCTTGATGGCTACAAATGGTTTTAGACGTAATTATAAACGTTCTGAAGCAGTAAATGCTAATAAGAGCTTCAAATATAAAACCATCATATCAAAATTGTTTCCCACCTATGCAAGTGTTCGCCGTGCAAATTCAGCGTCCGGTATCACGTTTAATACTTTGAAACCATTCATCGATTTCGCCCATTGGAACAATCCAAATAAGTTGGTTAAACGTCTGCAACTGTTGCGTGCATCAGAACAGGCTGGTCATACCGGACACGAGGCGGAAGTTTTAGAAATAGAAGATGAGCTTCGTCATGCTGGCATTATTGTCTAATGAGTCAACGTGTTCATACACCCTCGCCTGTTAAGGCTGGCATTGCTCGCGAGTTGCATAGACCAGCTCGTCGTCTCTACCATCGTCGTCATGTCATCACACGGGGCGTTGACGATCTTTGGCAAGCTGATCTGGTTGAAATGATTCCCTATGCCAAAGCTAACAACGGGGTCAACTATCTGCTCACCGTCATCGACGTTTATTCCAAAATGGCCTTTGTTGAACCTGTTCGGAATAAATCTGCACAACTGGTCACCGCTGCATTCAAGACCATCGTTCAGCGGTCAAGACGACAACCTCGTTTGCTTCAAACAGATCAAGGCAAAGAATTTTTCAACAAGACTTTTTCCGCTTATCTCAAATCACTTGACATCCATCACTATTCCACTTTTAGCAATCTAAAGGCAAGTGTTGTAGAACGTTTCAACCGCACACTCAAGACGCGCATGTGGGAACAATTTACAGCAAGAGGATCCTATCGCTGGCTTGAACTTGTAGGCGACCTGGTGACACGTTACAACAACACTAAACATAGAACCATCAAAATGAAACCACGCCTTGTAACCAAGAACATTGCGCAATTGGATCGCATTCATCACAAAATCAAAACAGTAGATCCGCGACGTCATCAATTACGTATTGGTGATTATGTGCGCATCAGTAAACATAAAACATTCTTCGCCAAAGGATACACACCAAACTGGAGCACAGAAATATTTCGTATTCGCAAGGTAAAACTTTCTAATCCAGTTGTTTATTTACTTGATGACCTCAACAAGCAGCCAATCCAAGGAGGATTCTACATGGAGGAACTGCAAAGGACGCAATATCCCAAGCATTATCTTGTTGAAAAAATTGTACAAAAACGTGGCAATAAACTTTTTTGTTAAGTGGCTAGGTTTTAATGCCACATATAATTCATGGATTAATAAATCAGATCTGGTGTACACCTTCTTGTTTTTATTTCATGTCGAGCTGGCCGAGTCAACATGCCATGCGATTTGTATCCTACCCCCACCCTACCATTTACAGGAAATACTACTCCAGATTCATTGACGTTTGTTTACCATTGAGCACATTCAACAACCAGTTCATTCCCCCTCTCTCTCTCAATTCCATTCACTACTCCAGATACCATTGATGTTTGTTTACCATTGAGCGCTTTCAACCCCATCTTGTTTGTCTCTCAGACCCATTCACACCTAACCAACCTACCACGTCAGGGTTCAACAACCACCACCATCCACCGCCATTCATGTTTTCCATTCAAAACACTCCCGTCCATGACCTACCTCACATCCCGTAATCTGCTGTGACGTCACACACACACCAGTTGACCGTTCAAATCTGACGATTCATTCACAACCAAGGATTCGGAAACCTTCGGCAACACTCAGATCTCATCGGGCTCAAAGCAAAGCTATATAGCCCAGGATAATATCAGAGAAGGCGCTCAGTCCAAGAGAGAGACTGGGTCGAGGAGGGTCTCGTGCAGAGCCTCTTCCATCCTTCCCACCTCGTCCCCCAACCCCCCCTTCCCTCCCCCTCCCTCCCCCCCTCCCTCCCCCCCCACTCCTCCTCCTCCACCCACACCCCCTCAAACAGGTTCCTGGACCCTCCAAGGTTTGTTTACCTTCCGGGGTCCCGGCGACCTTGGGGGTCAATGACCTACCTCAAGGTCATTGATCATGACCTACCTCAAGGTCATTGACCTTGCCACGCCCCCCTCATTTGCATAAATAACGGTATTTGAAGCAGAACCCCCACAGCCTCTCTACTCTTATCCGGCAGTGCCGATGACGTGAACTGGGCGTGTTTCACTGTCCAGGTAGCCAGGGGCACTGTCTCAACTCGGCAAATAGACTTTAGTCTGATAGCCTCCATGATCCCCTATTAGGAGATAGCACAACCACCTCTGAATCTATGCCCTGGCCTTGAAATCGTTGAACACTGAATCTAACTTCCATCTAGCTCTGCTTCTCTAACCCTATACAGGGTGCTTCTAAATTCCCATTACAGCGTTTGAGGGCTTGTAGTGGGAACCAAGACTGTTACGTTTAGCATAGGGACTTGTGTCCGGAAATGTACCGTCCGCCCGCTACACGCAAAATAAACCACCACAGCACACTTTCAAATCTTCCGCATTTTTGGCGCTCTGTCCGACTCCTTCTGCTTGTCATCTGGATCCAATTACAGGTGGGACTCCATGTGACGACCACCGACGTCAATACAGACGTCTGTACCATGTTCTGGTACACACCATCACCAATCCCTGGTCCTCAAACATCCTCCGCAGCCGCCATAACCCGCGCCATTAGCTATTCATCGGATTCTACAGGGGTCTCGTAAATCAAGGTTTTCATAAGACCCCACAGGTAGTACTGAAAAATGAGGTGGTGTTCCATCGTGCTGTAACCATATGTTTTGACGCACATGCAGTGGCACATCGTCTAAGAACTCATGCAGTACGTCTTCAAAGAATACCAAGTAAACAGCACCCGTGAGATTTTGTGGAAGAAGGTAGGGGTTATGGGCATCAGGTGATCGTTAAATGACGTAGGCTACTTACTCTAGACAATGGCGCAGAAAATGCAGGAGATTTGAACATGTGCTGAGGTGGCTTTTTATGGGTAGCGGGAAGACGGTACGTTTCCGGACACAAGTTCCTGTCTTTAACTTAACAGCCTTGGTCCCCACTACAAGCCCTCAAAGTCTGTAATGCAAATTTAGAAACACTATGTATAGCCGAGCTCATTAACCTACTAAGTAATCTCTCCTACCCCCCATTCTCATCACATGACTCCACCCAGGGCCGGATTTAGTTTGTATGCGCTCCTAGGCCCGTGGGTGTTTGCCGCCCCCTCTTCGTGAAGGAGGGAGAATTTAGACCTCAGAAACGTCTTTGTGAAGGTAATTTTTATTTTATTCTAATGTATCGTGAGGTAAAACCAATTAAATAAATTAAAATAATGAGTGAATCAACTGTTTCTAAATTTGTATACAAAAACAAAAGTTTGGTGCTTTTTAGTCGGTCAACACGAATGTACCCAACAGAGTTGGGTAGCCTAATACCCTAATCCTGAAGAACATTACATTAAATCAACAAATACACTAGGATTTCATTGATTTCATGTAATGTTTTTCAGGACTAGGGTATTACCCAACTCCGTTGCGTTCAATCGTGTTGACCGACTGAAAAGCACCAAACTTTTGTTTACTAAGGCAACACTGAAAAATGGCTTCAAAGCCCATAATAATAAATTTGTATACATACACTATAGCCTACATAAATAAACCAACGAGATTAGTACATTATGCAACGAGCCTATAATGGCTATAATTAAGACACGAGTATTTTTTATAAAACGAGCGTATGCGAGTTTTATAATTTCCATACGAGTGTCTTAATTACCATTATAGGCGAGTTGCATACGACTGTTTATGTTCGACGATAATTATAACTTTATTATATGTTTTAACATAAATATTCATAAATATCTGTTGAGAGTCAGCTACTGGAATTTTGTGATCGCAGAGCGAGCGTTGGGTGTTATATCTCTGCCTTTCGAGAGCTTTGAACGACCGACGCGTGCGCTCTGTGGGTTTGCAATGCCATATGCAAACCATATGTTTACATCTGCCGTCCCTCAGTAATATTGTCACCGGTGTCAGTTGAAGACAATGCGCTGTGTAGAAATTAGTGTTGGTGATTTTAAGGTACAGTACTATTTCTTGTTTCATATTCGCCAGTTTATTTAAATGAACATATGGACGGTGCGTATTCCATGTCGGTAATCTCTTATATAAAAACAAGATGTTCAGTAAAGAACATATAGCCTACTTTCTCCTATATGCATGGGTATTGTTATAACTCTTTGTCCTTTTCAAGGAGTATGATTGAATGTTGGTTGTAGTAGCTTGTTGAAATACAACGTGCTATAGGGATATTAAACATGAATATGAGGTGCCCTTTGCTAGTGCTACCTCTGTACCAAATTTCGTTCAATTCGGTTTCACCGTGTTTGAATTGATAGGGGGAATCGATTTGCACACATACTTGGCCACCATCTGCAAACTATTGGGCTGATGTTCTTGCAGTTTGGTCTGAATATGTTTCCCACATAAAGATATGGTGTTGCAAAATTTGGTAGAGACTAGATTATTAGGTTGGTCGTAATTACATTTTAGCTTTTAACATTTGGGTGGCCGAGATTACGTTTCCGTCAAGATAGCGGTGATATAAAACATGACACTGAGGTTCCATTTGCTAGTGCTACCTCTGTACCAAATTTCGTTCCATTCGGTTTCACCGTGTTCGAATTGATAAGGGGAATCGATTTTCACACAAAGATGGCCGCCATCCGCAAAATATTAGGCTGATGACCTATTAGTTTGGTCAAAGGATGCTCCCTCCATAAAGGTATGTTGTTGCTAAATTTGCTAGAGATCGGATGATTAGGCTAATCGTAATTTGATTTAAGCTTTGAACATTTGTGTGGCCGCCATTACGTTTCTGTCAATATGGCGGCGATATAAATCATGACACTGAGATGCCATTTGCTAGTGCTATCTCTGTACCAAATTTCGTTCCATTCGGTTTCACCGTGTTTGAATTAATAGGGAGAATCGATTTTGACACAAAGATGGCCGCCATCCGCAAACTATTAGGCGAATGACCTATTAAATTGGTCAAAGGATGCTCCCTCCAAAAAGGTATGTAGTTGCAAAATTTGGTAGAGATCGGATGATTAGGTTAATCGTAATTTGATTTAAGGTTTGAACATTCGTGTGGCCGCCATTACGTTTCAGTCAAGATGGTGGCGATATAAAACATGACACTGAGGTGCCCTTTGCTAGTGCTACCTCTGTACCAAATTTCGTTCTATTCGGTTCCACCGTGTTCGAATTAATTGGGGGAATGAATTTTGACATAAATATGGCCGCCACCCGCAAACTATTAGGCTAATAACCTATTAGATTGGTCAAAGGATGCTCCCTCCATAAAGGTATGTAGTTGCAAAATTTTGGTAGAGATCGAATGATTAGGTTAATCGTAATTTGATTTAAGCTTTGAACATTTGTGTGGACGCCATTACGTTTCCGTAAAGATGGCGGCGATAGAAAACATGACACTGAGGTGCCTTTTGTTAGTACTACCTCTGTACCAAATTTCGTTCCATTCGGTTGCACCGTGTTCGAATTAATCGGGGGAATCGATTTTCACACAAAGATGGCCGCCATCCGCAAACTATTAGGCTAATGACCTAGTTATTTGGTCAAAGGATGCTTCCTCTATAAAGGTATGTTGTTGCAAAATTTGGTAGAGATCGGATGATTAGGTTAATCGTAATTTGATTTAAGCTTTGAACATTTGTGTGACCGCCATTACGTTTCCGTCAAGATGGCGGCGATATAAAACATGACACTGAGGTGCCTTTCGTTAGTACTACCTCTGTACCAAATTTCGTTCCATTCGGTTGCACCGTGTTCGAATTAATAGGGGGAATCGATTTTCACACAAAGATGGCCGCCATCCGCAAACTATTACGCTGATGACTTATTAGTTTGGTCATAGGATGCTCCCCCCATAAAGGTATGTTATTGCAAAATTTGGTAGAGATCGGATGATTAGGTTAGTCGTAATTTGATTTAAGCTTTGAACATTTGTGTGGCCGCCATTACGTTTCCGTCAAGATGGCGGCGATATAAAACATGACACTGAGGTGTCCTTTGCTAGTGCTACCTTTGTACCAAATTTCGTTCAATTCGCATTCACCGTGTTCGAATTGATAGGGGGGGGGGGACAGACATTCAGAGTACACACACTCACACACACACAGACACACAGACACACACACACACAGACTCACACACACACATACACACACACAGACAGACACACTTTTTTCGCCCTGTGTTGATCTCATAAGTCTACTTTCATTTTTTGCAAAAATCGAAAGTAGGCTAACAAGTGTCCTGACTGACTGACTGACTGACTGACTGACTGACTGACTGACTGACTGACTGACTCATCATCGCCCAACCAAAACTATTAAAGTTAGAAACATGAAATTTTGGGGATATGTTCGTGGTAAGTCGAAAACACGCACTAAGAAAGGATTTTTGGATATTCAGGTTCTAAAGGTGTCTTAAGGGGGTACACATGCATTTCATTGAATAGCAATATCTCCGGCTTGGTTTCATTGAGGGACGTGATACTCGGCATATGAACGTATCATTAAGAATAAGAAGACACGTGTCTGAGGGTTTTTCGATGTGGTGTATATTATGAGGTGAAAGGGGTGAAAAGTGGGGGTTGAAGGGTTCCTAACGGAGCGTGTATCTCTTAAACGACATAGGCGAGGAGTTTGAAACTCAGCGAAAAAAAATCAGCTTAAAAAATAAGTAAATAGGTGTTTGACCGTTTTTTTCATAAATCGAATTTAAGGGGCCCATGGGGAGGGGTGAAATTCTGAAAAAAGAAAATTGAAAGATACAAAGTCCTGACTCACTCATCATCGCCCAGCCTAAATTATTGAAGTTAGAAACAAGACATTTTGGGGATATGATCATTATATGTCCAAACCGTCCACTAAGGGAGGTTTTTCGGATATTCAGGTTCTAAAGGGGTGTTAAGGGGGTAAAACCTGCATTTCATTGAATAACAATAACTCCGGATTGGTTTCATTTGTGGATGTGATACTCGGCATATAAACTGATCATTAAAAATAAGAAGACACGTGTCAGAGGGTTTTTCGATGTGGTGTATATTATGAGGTGAAAGGGGTGAAAAGTGGGGGTTGAAGGATTCCTAACGGAGCGTGTATCTCCTGAACGACATAGGCGAGGAGTTTGAACTCAGCGGAAAAACATCAGCCTACAAGATAAGTAAATAGGTGTTGACCGTTATTTTTGTCATAAATCCAATTTGAGGGGCCCATGGGAAGGGGTGAAATTCTGGGGGGGGGGGGGACAGGAAAGAAAGTGTCCTAACTGATTGACTGACTCACTCACTCTTCAATCTCAGGGAGTGAAAGCTGCTTAAAAATAAGTAAATAAGTGTTCGACAGTTTCTTTTTCATAAATCAAATTTAAGGGGTTCATGGGGAGGGGTGAAATTCTGGAGAAAAAGAAATGAATGAAAATGTCCTGACTCACTCTCTCACTCATCATCGCCTAGCCAAAATTAATGAAGTTAGAAACATGACATTTTGGGGATATGTTCGTTGCATGTCAAAACCGTACACTAAGGGAGGATTTTCGGATATTCAGGTTCTAGAGGGGTCTTAAGGGGGTTGAACCTGCATTTTATTAATTAACAATATATCTCTAGTGGTTTCACATGTGGATGTGATACTCGGCACATAAACTAATCATTAAAAATAAGCACACATGTGTCTAAGGGTTTTTCGATGTGGTGTAAATTATAAGGTGAAAGGGGTGAAAAGTGGGGGTTGAAGGTTTCCTAACGGAGCGTGTATCTCTTAAAAGACATAGGTGAGAAGTTTGAAACTCAGCGGAAAAAATCAGCTTAAAAATTAAGTAACTCGGTGTTCGAAAGTTTTTTCATAAATTCAACTTAAGGGGCCGATGGTGTGGGGTGAAATTCTGGGGGGAAAAGGAGAGAAAGTGTCCTAACTGACTGACTAACTCACTCACTCATCAAACTCAGGGGAAACAGACAGCTTAAAAAATAAGTTAATAGGTGTTCGAGCGTTTCTTCATAAATTCAATTTAAGGGGCCCATGGGGAGGGGTAAAATTCTGATAAAAATAATTGAAAGAAAATGATCTGATTGACCCACTCACTCATCATCGCCCAGCCAAAATTATAGAAGTTAGAAACATGAAATTTTCGGGATATGTTCATTGTATGTCGAAAACGTCCACTAAGGAAAGATTTTTGGATATTCAGGTTCTAAATGGGTGTTAAGGGGGTAAACCTGCATTTCATTGAATAACAATATCTCACGAGTGGTTTCATTTGGGGATGTGATACTTGGCATATAAACCAATCATTAAAAATAAGCTGACACATGTCTAATGATTTTTCGATGTAGTGTATATTAAGAGTAAAGGGGTGAAAAGTGGGGGTTGAAGGATTCCTAACGGAGCGTGCATCTCCTAAACGACATAGGCGATGAGTTTGAAACTCAGAGGAAAACAATCAGCTTAATACTAATAAATAAATAAATAAATACATACATAAATAAATAATTTAATAAATAGGTGTTCGACCGTATTTTCATAAATCCAATTTAAGGGGCTCATGGGGAGGGGTGAAATTCTGGAAGAAAAACGTCCACTAAGGAAGGAATTTTGGATATTCACTCTCATCGACCAACCAAAACTATTAAAGTTAGAAGAATGATATTTTGGGATTATGTTTGTTGTGCGTCGAAAAGTCTACTAAGGAGGGATATTTGGATATTCAAGTTCTAAAGGGGTGTGAACGGGGTTAAACCTGGATTTCATTGAATAACAATATGACACGACTATGACGCGAGTGAAGCCGCGGGTACCTGCTAGTTTATTATAGTTCGATGTTGTGTTTATGTCCGACATGTTGGATTTTGAGCGCATGCGCGAAGGTATCGTTACCTAATTGGTCAATGAACGAGCTCTGATTGGCTGGAGAAACTGTATCATAATGGAAAACAGTGTTATAATGACCATCATTATGACACAGTTTTCTGACACATAATAGTGAGGGTCGAACATAAATAAATTTAAACCATTTTGGATTCATTATACTCTTACAGATATACATTTACACTACACCATACAAGCTACAACTATGCATAATGAATTACTCAAATTAAATTGATATTAATATTCAAGACTTAAATTTTCCCCTAATAAATCATAAAACAATCCTGTTCTAAAGCGGAAGTCGAAGATTCTGCTGTTGCAAAACATTTGTTGGAAAACGATGGCCACAATATCAATTGGAAAAGTGTCAACATTTTGGAAAATTTAATTTAAATCATAAAATTAGGCTATACGAAATACGTGTGTTGTAGTCTATAACATTTTATGGAAATTTACTGGCAAAAAATAAAAATTTAAAAAAAGGATTAATTTGCGCCCCTAGGCGGGGCCTATTGGTAAATCCAGCCCTGACTCCACCATCTCAGTCGGCTCATAGCGTATACTAGCAAACACCAGCCGCGATGGTAGCTGCATCAATTACGGACATCGCAGGTTCTAATCCTGGCGCTGACAGCTGTTATCCTGAGTGTGGTTTTACCCTGGGATTTTCCACACTCCCTCCAGGAAAATCCCATGATAATAATAATAATAATATCGTATGGCCTCGGGTGCCAGGTGCAAGCTTTGTTATTTGACACCCAAAGGGTCGAATTTCGCTGTTCCTTGAAACACTATGAAAGTCAAGGAGGTTAGATATCTAAGCTCCTTGAACACTACAGCGCTTTCTAGTAGAGAAATGAGGAACTTTGTGTTTGCGGTAAATCCCGAGATTATTTTTGCCATTATGAACATGACCTACTGAATTCAAGTGGGTTCTTTGACATTCCAACATCGTATGACTTGGTGTCGTATTTTTGCCGCACTTGCCACGGCCAGGAGCGAACCTGCAAGCTTGGGGTTAGTAGACCGACACGTTTACCACTCACCCACCGTGGCAAGCTAATGACGTGATAGTACCTTACTTCAATTCTCGGGGCTCCTACATCATCCCTGTGTATAATACATTTACACACACTGCAGTCATAACAGAAATACAGGTTATGAGACAAGTTCAATAGACACCCAACTACACGGGGCTGATAACAAAGATGTCCCAAACTCCTAAAATGAATTAACAATAGTACTAAGTTGCTGATAAGCTATGTTACTCACTTAAGGAGCATATCTCGGGTCTTCTCACTCAGGGACATGATGTTCATTCCAGCTGCATCGGTGATGGCGCCCCCAAAGCCCAATACCTTCTGGTATTGAGTGTTATAATCTACCTCGAAGAAGGCCGAGTCATCGTTTATATCTGCCAAAAGTATACATACTTATCAGCTCAAATAATCAATTAGAGAGTTTATAGAAGGAGTGCTCAACCTTGTTGAGACTGTTAGCACCACCTTCATGCCATACCATGTACCTGGGCACATTTAAATCGAATACAATAATAATAATAATAATAATAATAATAATAATAATAATAATAATAATAATAAGTCAAAACCTCATCATCACTCAGGCACAAAAAATCAACAAATATGCACGGTTGAGGGAAGAAATCAGGAAGATGTGGTGATTAAACTCAGTGAATTGTTTGCCACTGGTAATATCAGCAACGGGAATAGTTTCAAAGGTTCTGATAACGCGTCTGGAGGAACTTATAATGAAACATCTGATCGCCAGAATGCAAAAGGCAGTGTTGCTCGATACATGTCACATAGTCCGATTATATTGATTACAGTAATAATTATAAGGTACTTGATTGTAAAGTCTGTATCTTGTATGTTGAGACTCACCAAATCCATGAGAAATAAAGATGATAATAATAATAATAATAATAATAATAATAATAATAATAATAATAATAATAATAATAATAGTTATAACATCGCTGCAACTGCTTGCATGACTCATGCAGATAAGATACATTTACGTATGGACAGTAGAGTCAAATCAGCATCTTTCATGCTACTCATAAAGCAGGGATGTCCAATTATGTTTACTGTAGATAAAACAATCTATTTCACAAAATGATAACATTTCTGACTGTCAAACCTTGTAATGAAAACACCGATATGAGATTCTATCGAAATCCTACGAGTAGTTCAATATAGAAGTTGCATACGGTTGTCTCAACTATAGTAATCGGTGGAAAAATCACATTAGAATCTTCGAATGAGACAAGTGGAACTCTCAAATTACGTAAATGTTCGAGATAAAGAAAACGTTTAAGTGCCAAGGATATAATTTAAGCTTCGAGATGATGAGAAATTCGATATTGATAACCGGTGATATATAACGTATGGATGCTATAGTGGATTGTTATATATTATATATATTAATATATGCTATAGAATTATATGCCAGCAGATGCATATTATAATCGTGACTAATTATACCAACCTACATTTCCACCGCGTGTTTAAGTCATGAGAAAAAAAACGTGATAGGCCTATTAAACATTTAGCACAGTCGCCATTTTAAATTATCATAGAAATTGAATTAAATTAGACGCCAGTATATTAAACCTTGTTTGAAGATATACCTTGCTGAGTTTCACGGCTCTCGAATAATTGATTCACAAGAAAAATCCATACACATTTTTAAATTTCTCGTCGCCGGCATGTTGGATTTGTGTTGATCAGGTTATTGAAAGTTTAATAGTTAATAAGTCTCTATCAACATACAAAAGTTGAGTTTGGTTGCTGAAATAGATTTCGCAGATATTGAGAACCGTCTAAATATTTCGGTTATCGCCATGTTGGATTGTTCTACATTTTTTTTAGCGTATGGCTTTCGATGCCGGGAGTGTCCGAGGACATTTTCGGCTCGCCAGTTTTGTAGCTGCTTCGAGACGGACACCCAATGGGTGAGCTACAAGTACCGTTGGGGAGGGAAGTTGGAATGTAAGGACGAGGAGTGGGAAGGTAGCGGCTGTGGCCTATAGTTAGGGACCAACCCCGGCATTTGCCTGGAAGGAAGATGGGAAACCACAGAAGACCATCTTGAAGGTTGCCGGCAGGGGGATTCGAACCCCCTCGCCTCCCTGATGTGAGCGACTGCCAGCAGTCATGCCGTAACGACCACGGCTAACTCACCCGGTTGTTCTACAGTATATGTAGGCCATAGAATTATGTACCATTAGGAGATTATTGCGTAGGTTTATTATTCAAACGTTCACTTAGATCGCATGGTTGGATACAAAAAATAAAAACTTAATTTTAAAATTTCGCATAGCCGCCATCTTGCTTTCATGAGAACAATTGAATTGAATTGAATTAGATGTCAGTAGATTAAACCTTGTATAGAAATGTAGGGTGTTAAGTTTCATCGCACTCGGTTGATTAAATCGCGAGAAAATGCCATCTATTAATGTTAACTTCCCTTGGCTGCCATGCTGGTTTTGTACTTAAAATGTTTTTGTATTCAACAATGTCGAAATGTATATATTATATGTCAGAAAACTGTTCATTAATGGGGGTCATTAAAGTAGTAGTTTTCTTTATGAGTCAGTTTCTCCAACCAATCAGAGCTCAAGAGTTTCATTATGAAACAGTTGTAATCAATTAGGTACTTGATAGCTGCGCACATGCACACAAAATCCAACATGTCGGACATGAATAGATTTGAAAGTTGACAATGTAAAGCATATCCGATCAACCATTGTAGTTACAATGCCAAACACAAAGTCACAATCAGCACGAACCTTTACGGTAACATGAAAATACTATGAAATATGCAAGAAATTTAGCAACCTATGTCCAGAAGGTTGCAACACCATCCTTCTAGCCTATATACTCGTAAATTACTGACATGGAATGTGTGCACCGTCCCTAATGTTTGAATAACAAACTGGGCAATATTGAAAAAGAAATAGCACTGTCAACTACCTTAATATCCGCTACTCCAATTTCTACACAGGGCATTGCATTCGTACGATTTCGCCAATAATTTTAGTGAATGCTGTTGTTGACATAAACACATTAAAACGTCATTGAGGAAGCAGGCGTATGGCATTAGATCCACGGAAGTCAATAACCCAGCTCTATTCAGTAAAGGGATTTCTTATTCGAAACGTTTCCGCCAGATGTCATGACAGTTCTATTTGGGACTCCATTGATTTGCTTTCCGTTGACATTCTATACGCATCGAATTTTAAGAATTAGCCTACTAGTTGATAATACGATACATTTTAATTTTAAAGCGTTTGTTACAGCCTATTGTGTGTTATTTGATCAAAATAACAAAATGATCCCACATAGTACCTGTGCGCTATCCGTTGGTGCTAGTTCAGGATAGCCTAAACAATGTTTCAACGCTTTCAAATTTGTTCTTGGTTAGAGAGCAAATGCTGAGACCACACAATTTCCAAGAAAAAGAAGATCAAAGCTTTGGAAGGATTTTGATCCTTTTAGTGGGATTTCAGCGCATACGCTCTTCACTTAAGCCAGCTGACTGAATCTCTACAGATATTTATGAAATTTTATGTTTAGAACATATTGTAAAATTATAATGATCGTCGAACATAAACAGTCGTATGCAACTCGCCTATAATGGTAATTAAGACACTCGTATGGAAATTATAATAGTACATTATGCAACGAGCCTATAATGGCTATAATTAAGACACAAGTATGTTTATAAAACGAGCGTATGCGAGTTTTTAAATTACCATACGAGTGTCTTAATTACCATTATAGGCGAGTTGCATACGACTGTTTATGTTCGACGATAATTATAACTTTATTACATGTTTTAACATAAATATTCATAAATATTTGTCCAGTCACTAGAATTTTGTGATATGGTGCTTCGTTGGGTAGGATATCTCTTTTCCCCAAGCTCTCTGGCCGACCGACGCATGCGCTCTGTGTGCTTCAATGCCATATGTGCAGATTTTGCACCAGTATTCAGTAAAACTGTCACCGAAGTCGTCGTTTGAAAACAACGCGCTGTGTACAAATTGGATTTGGGGATATTAAGGTACAGTGCTATTTCTCGTCTCATATTCACCAGTTTATTTACGCGAACATATGGACAGTGCACTTTCGGTAATTTATATATACATGTTGGATTTTGAGCGCATGCGCGAAGGTATCCTTATCTAATTGGTCAACCAACTGTTTCTTGAGCTGTGATTGGTGCGATAAACTGTTTCATAATGAAAAATAGTGTTATAATGACCATCATTATGATACAGTGTTCAGACATATAATAGTCAGGGTCGAACATAAAACTCACTTCGCTCGTTTTATAAAAATACTCGTGACTTAATTAATGCCATTATAGGCTCGTTGCATAATGTACTATTACACGCCACATAGCTGAACGTAGCTTACTATTATCTATCACCATACAACATTTCTGGGTGGTACCAGTAATAGTTTCGGAGATAGACTGTAGAATGCCGGTGAAATATTTCGCTTAGCCGCCCTGTTGGATTGCTGAAACGTATTTAAATTTGAAGAGCGCGGTCGGAGTCGGACAAAATAGCACTAAATTCTTACCGAGTTTTATTGGAGTCTGTCCTGCCATGTAGATTTTATTACGGGGGGGATTGAGGGGAGGGGGAGGAAAGGGGGGGGGGAGGTGATATCATAAGCCTATTTCTCATATGATGAAAATAGGATTAAAGAAAAAAAGAATGTGTGGAGAATAAAGGCGGGGCAGTTTCAACATCCCCGTACATCATTTGGTTAGTAATTAAATTCGTAAAATTATTGTTGTTGTTAATTCATTTCAGGGACTTGGGAGATGTTGATCATCAGCCCCGTGTAGTTGGGTGTGTGTTGAGCTTGTCTGATAACCTGTATTTAAGTAATGACTGTAGTAGTGCGTGTAGTCTAACTGTATTGGGTAGAGGAATGAGGTGGGTGCGCCGGGACTTGAAAGTAAGGTACTATCCTGGCATTTGACTGGAGGGAGTGTAGAAAAACTCGAGGAAAATCCACACTCACGATAGTTGCTGACAGCGTCGGGATTAGAACCTGCATTATCCGAACTTGCTGCAGCTGCCTATTGCGGCTGCGTGGTGAAGGATTTAACGAGCACGGCTACGCCACGGGGTAGTTACTTTTGTTTGGTTATCGTCCCGCGACTGACGTCAATCTGCTCTTGCAGACGAGCGTGCGCTTGCCCACAGTAAAAAAATCGCTCGCGGGGAGTAAACCATAATTGATCACTAGAGCTTGGTATTTGCCTATTTGCCTTTTATGCTCCTTTGTTTAGAATCGTACGCTTTGCATATATAAATAAATGTTTTATGCTTACTGGAGTAAAATTTACTGATTTTATAGCGCTTACACTTGCCTATTTTCATAATGTATGCCTTTCCGTAGCTTAAGGGCCTATTAGGTCTATGGCTTTTCCCTTATAATGAGATCATTTATCTAGATTTTCGCCTATCGTAATTTTATTATTTTTGTATTCTGGTGGATATTTATTAATCTGTTAATGTGAGAAAACCTTTCGCACTATGAGCCATTGAATCTTTGTTGACAACGTTTTTGAGGAAGCTTGTAATACCCCCATTCTTTCAAACAATGAAATACAAAAATAACACATTACCTTTCCAGAAATGGAAATCAAAACAGGTGGTTTAAAGTCAATTTTTATTAATTATTGATCATATTCTGTTTCTTGCTGCTGGAGTGTCAAGTATAGTGTAAAAAATGTCATGCCGAAATCAGCAATTTGTTTAATTGCGCTGTACAGCCAGTGGATAAATAATGATCCGGCGTTCACAGAAGACTGCAAAATAATTCTATGTCTATACTGTCGTAAACAGGAAAGTCATTATTTTTAATTGTTTAATTTTTTTAAACATTCCCGGTCACTCCATGTGAGATCTATGCTGGACAAAACGGAGGCAGACAGGTTTTTCTCCGGGTACTCCGGTTTTCTCTGTCAAAATTTCATTCCAGCAACACTCTCCTCTATCATTTTATTTCATCTGCCATTCATTTAATCATTGCCCCAGAGGAGTGTGTCAGGCCTCGGCAGCCGGCACAGTCCATATCCTCGCCGCTAGATGGGGGCTTCATTCATTCCATTCCTGACCCGGTCGGAGACCGGAAGCAGGCTGTGAATTTTTCATGTATTTGAATGTTTTACTAAGAGGATAACATCTTGCTCTTTAGTTCGTAAATATTGTACTTTGTCATTTCTGGAAACCTACGTGAGGTGGTCAGCCGGGCATCCGTTTACCCTGGCCCAGTGCAGCCGGGCAGGCGTGACGTAAATACGGGCGGATTTCCAACATGCCTACGTCACAGTGCGCGAGACGAAGCGAGAGAGCGTGCCCAGTTGAACCGGGCAGGCATTGCGAGCGGCGATAGGGATTCAGAGGCGGCAGGTTCAATCTAATACTGTTTTATTATTGACAATGTATTTAAATTGCATTACAAAAATGCAGGCATTCATCTGTGTACATTACGGTGCATATGCCCCATGTTTTGCTGAAAACGAGGGAATGTCTGCACAAATACTACTACTAGTGTGCAGGCGAAGAACAGCCCTCAGATGTCTATCTGTCATTTGTGATCGATGTCTCAATTTGCAAAGCTTTAAAGCGAATATGTAAAACCGAACATGCACATTATAGTTGCCACTCAACGTAATATCATTTAGCTATCACAGAATGTCCACATACTAAACATTTAGCACGTTCTCAAATTGGCACAAAAAGCAACTGCCCTTCCCATTAGGATTTTTGTTGCACGCTATTTGCAGTAGAACTTAGTCTCTTCTCAGCTGGTTTACGCTGCCAAGACTGAACGCAGCTACTTGGCCCGCTCGCGGCCCGTGTACGGAGTGGGTGCCTACTTGGTGAAGTGCCCGGTTTGAGTAAGCCTGGTCTATATGAAGAGAAAATGTATCACTTCTCTTCAATAGGCATTGTGTTAGAGGTTATGTTAGGCGTTGTTACCGGGCTAACGAAGTGAAGATTGGCAAACCCGATTGATGCCACACTAGACAAACGACCAACAGGTCAAGCTGCCAACTCTCAAGTTACTTTGTAAGTGCCAGATTCAGTGTCCGCTAATGGTCTGCAAGCATGGTTGATTTTGAAGTATGATTGGCAACACTGAATACAACCCTGATTCAACCCAACAGCAAGAGATTATATCAGGTGTGTAACAAAAAGCATTGAGGCACTCTTCCCAGGTAGAAGATCCCTGTGTCGTAAAACTCCATGTCCAGCTGCGTGAAGACGTCCGTAGCCGCCTGCTGAACATCCTCGTCTGACAGGAATCATCGACCCTTCATGGCCTTTTTTAACGGACCAAAGGCGTAATAATCGCATGGGGAGAGATCAGAACTGTAGGGTGGATGCTCAAGTGTCTTCCACCTGAGTTGGCGTACCTTGGGGACGTGCGTTATCATGTAGCAGCAGCTCGCTTCTTGCAGTTTTCCCGGACGTATCGCCATAATTGCACGTCGTAATTTCTCCAGTGTTCCACAGTACCGTTCCTCATTGATGGAGACACCAGGTTCCTGGAAATCAATAAGCAACGGTGCCTGGTAATCAAAGAATAACGGTGGTTTTCGACAGACTTGCTGCCCCACACACATTCGTCATTCTCCGATGAATGTCCACCGGCGTTTGTACTTCGCAGTTAAGGAAAGAATAACAGCTCGTAGGCCCAGTTTGGAAATTTAAAACTTTACATTTCCTTGAAAATGTTTATAATTGTTGTACAAGATTTATGATAGGCACAGTTATACATAATATTAAAATCGTTATTGTTTTGGTTCCTTAAGCTGTATGTTCCCTCTTAAATTAAAGCGAACTATATTTGCATAACTTTTCATTAATTCCTCGTTAATTCACTTGACCTCAATATTTTAGCCTACTTTTCAAAATTTGCAAAAATGAGGAAAAAGTAGACTTATGAGATCGATCCGGGCAAATGTCTGTCTGTCTGTCTGTCCTGTCTGTCTGGCTGGCTGTGTGTGTGTCACCCCTATCAACTCCTAAACAGCTGCCGCAATCGAATCCAAATTTGGTGTGAGTAAAGATCTACACCTGAATATCTCAAGCCCATATATGAACGTTATGTCAGTGCTACCAACTGCTGAAAAGCCGCAATTGAAATTTGAGCTCCATGTTGGATATCTTGGAAACTATGCATGGGAACTATTCCAAAATTGGCACACATTTAGATAATAATAATTCAGTTTAATTTCCAGGAGGCCATACATGGCAGTGGTCGTTAATGATTATAAGCCTGCTAATAGGTCCAATTTTTAAATGCGTATAACTTCTACACTATCAATTGGATTTCAACCAAATTTCGTATGTACTATGTGTACATAAACAGATATGACTGAGCGTATTGTTAAAAGCCACCAGGGCTGCCAACTGTTAATAAATGCTCTCTCTCTCTCTATTCTCTTATCCAAATACCAATATAGGCCTACCAGAACGTATGCAAGCCGACTGCTTTAAACTATGCACACGCATATTACCTGATATTCTAGATTAATTTGGAGTAACCTGTACGCCAGTGCTATCAACATGATTCTAAGTCTGCTGATAGGACCAATTTTTAAAAACATGTAACTTCTATACTATCAATTGGATGTGCTATGTGCACCATAACGGATATGACTATGCTTATTATTAAGAGCAACCAGGGCTGCCAACTGTTAATAAATGCTGTCTCCATTTTTTACCCTAATATTAATATATCAGAAAGTATGTAAGCCAACAGCTTTAAAATTTGCACACGTAGGCCTATAGTATCTGACATTCTAGATTAATTTGGAGAAACTAATATACGTCAGTGCTGCCAACATGACTCTAAGCCTGCGGATAGGTCCAATTTTAAAATACATGTAACTTCAATACTTACAAATGGATTTCATCCAAAATTGGCACAACAATAGATCATATTATTTCTGACCAACACATGCATGCCATAGTCGCCAACATGATTTTACACACGCTGATAGATCCAATGTCTAACTGCATGTAACGACCATGATATCCATTGGACTTCAACCAAATTTTGTATTCTATACCTTAAGAGATGGAACTAACAATATATTCAGTCACCAGGGCAGCCAACTGTAGTACTCTATTGGGCTACATTATACCAGGTACATTTCGAACTAATTAGAAATTTCGATATTACCAACTTAATTTCGTCATTATTCTAGATTATTCTATTCAGGGTGAACAAAAAATGCCACACTTGGAGGTCGGCATTCGGTTCCTCGTCGAATTTCACGACTAAAGTTTATGTTGCAAAACCTAGTCCCGCCAATAGGTTTAACGGAAATGCGGGTTAAGAAACGAGGCTCTTGCAACGCTGTAACTGCATGCAGCGTGGCCAAAAGCAGGTCGCAGGAACTCGGCAATCTGCCGGAGCTTTCCCTGTACATTCGGAGGCATTGCAGGATGTGACAGTGTTGCCAGCTTCTCGTTTTTATACTTGTGTTTTCAAACAGCACCCGATCCGATTTTGCTATTGAAACTTTTGTCTTGCAATTTGATGAGGAATCGCATGCCGACCTCCAAGTGCGGCATTTTTTGTTCACCCTGTATAGTTTGACATGAATCTCAAATTTTAAGAAAAGTAGGCTCTTTAGTTCGTCACGGAACTTTTGTTTTCTTTAACATAATGCAAAGTCTGGGGAGGGGTTGGTATCCTTATAAACCAGCGGGGCTCTATGTCTGCAGTCTCCTCTTAAACAGACACTGACACAGAGTGGATTTTAGTAGTTAATCTTTGCTAGTTCAACCTGATTAGAAGAGATTTAAACGTACCATTCTTCAGCTGGGTAACGAAGGAGCTAATGTATTTGTGCAAGCGCTGTCCACTCTTCGAGGAAGAGTACCGCAGGCATTTATTCTGTGGTAGATTTTTCTTCGTTATGGTTTGTGGAAAATCGCAGTAAGAGGCATTGCAGACGCATACTGTACTGCTCCATCCAAAGTCTCTTGATACGCAGTCATTTCTGTCAGCTTTTGAAAACAAACATATTAATTTTGAGGTTATCTTCCTCAAATGTAAATTCAAAACTACGAAATTGTTGTTAATTCATCTCGGTTATCAGATGTCGCTTTTGTGTAAAGATGTGTGTTTCTGTGATGACAATTTGTAGTGCGTATTATAGTTTAAATTGTTAGGCTAATCTGATGTTATTCCTCATATCGAAACGGCACCGGCCGGCCTCATGGTGTTGGGGAAGCACGTCTTCCTCTCACCCGATGGCCCCGGGTTCAATTCCCGACTCCGTTGGGGATTATAGAAACTGACGTGTAGGCTGGAACGGGGTGCACTCAGCCTCGTGAGGAAAATTGAGTAGCTGTCTGGCAGTGAGGCGGCGTCCCGGTCACGGAGACCAAGATTAATGGCCGAGGACATCCGATTCGCTGACCACGAGTCACCCTGCAATCTTAAAGGTGAATAGCTGGGCAGCGGTCGCTTGGTGGACCAGGGCCCTTGATGGGCTGTGGTGCCACAGGAATTGTCGTACCGGTACCAGATACGGATTCACATGTTTTACATCATCGCGCACAACCCACCCTAATCTGCACATGAGAATTCTGAATGCACTTTAATTTGTAGTAAGACTGTCTTATTCACCTCGAATATCTCTCAGATGTCCAAATAATTAACATCAAACAAAGCAGTCTGTTCAGAATCAAAAGTACCTGTGAGACAGTAAACGAATTCCAAAACTCACTCAAAATTATTGATGTACGTACCACTTTGCTTTCAATTTCTTTAAAAGTTCTAAAACTTTTATTTGTTTTTGATGACTGTGTAACATCTTTCCACTCGGTTGCTGGATATTTTTGTGGGAGTGATTTTGAAAAATGGGACGGAAGTGGATCGGGCGGAAGTGTTTAAGACGCACTGCCAGCTGGATCGCTTCCCTCCTGGCTGCTTTAGCAGCGATTCAGCTGGCAGTGGTAAGATGAATCAAAGAGCGCGCGGTGTCGGAGATTGGTACCATGACGCACTGTCGACTATGTGGAATGTGTATCACATACGGATTACTTCAAGGTTTGGAGGCGCCATTACAGATATTCCTACAGAAAATTATCTTCAAGTTGTCGTTCTTTGGTGTAAAAATATTCATTATATCATATTTGCTGAAAACAATTATGATTTATTAAGAGTCTCTTTTTCAAATTCTGGATAAAAGTGATGGGCATCCACTTTCCGAGTAACTTTACTCAACACTTTCATACTGAACGGTAAACGTTCATGCGAACTCTGGAGTCAGCTGATTGAAACACAAACCACATGTTCAAAGTCTTTGTATCAGTATTTAAATACCGACAGCAGTGGCTACGCTGGCTAAAGCGCAGCATTAGGTCACGGGGCCCAGCTCTCTGCTGACTTGGTAGACGCGTGGGTTCGAGCCCCACCGTCGGCCGTCCTTGAAATGGTTTTCCGAGGTTTCCCATTTTCAACACCAGGCAAATGCTGGGACGGTACCTTCTGATAGGCCACGGCCGCTTCCTTCCACATCCTTGTCCAGTTTCATTCATCTTCATCCATTCCATCTCTCATTCTGACACGCAGGTCGCCCACGGGCGTCGACTAGAAAGACCTGCACTCGGCCTCTTGAGGAGGCCACACGACAAAAATAAAGTATTTAAATGATGATATGCTTTTATATGAAACATTGTAACTAGTCGGCAAAACCGGTATTATGTTTCTGTACAATGGCTATTCAGATAGGCCCTATTGCCCCACATTGCGGTAATGCAGTGACCCGGCCATGTGGAATGTATATCACATACGGATTACTTCAAGGTTTGGAGGCGCCATTACAGATATTCCTACAATAAATCATCTTCAAGTTGTCGTTCTTTGGTGTAAAAATATTCATTATATCATATTTGCTGAAAACAATTATGATTTATTAAGAGTCTCTTCTTCAATCTCTCGAAAAAAGTGATGGGCATCCACTCCCCGAGTAACTTTACTCAACACTTTCATACTGAACGGTAATCGTTAATGCGAACTCTGGAGTCAACTGATTGAAACACAAACCACATGTTCAAAGTCTTTGCATCAGTATTTAAATGATGCTTTAATATGAAACATTGTAACTAGTCGGCAAAGCCGGTATTATGTTTCTGCACAATGGCTATTCAGATAGGCCCTATTAAACCACATTGCGGTAATGCAGTGATCCGGCCATGTGGAATGTATATCACATATGGATTACTTGAAGGTTTGGAGGCGCCATTACAGATATTCCTACAATAAATCATCTTCAAGTTGTCGTTCTTTGGTGTAAAATATTCATTATATCATATTTGCTGAAAACAATTATGATTTATTAAGAGTCTCTTTTTCAATCTCTCGAAAAAAGTGATGGGCATCCACTCCCCACGTAACTTTGCTCAATACTTTCATACTGAACTGTAAACGCTCATGCGAACTCTGGTGTCAACTGATTGAAACACAAACCACATGTTCAAAGTCTTCGTATCAGTACTTAAATGATGATATGCTTTAATATGAAACATTGTAACTAGTACGCAAAGCCGGTATTGTGTTTCTGCACAATGGTTATTCAGATATTAACCCACATTGCGGTAATGCAGTGATCAATATAATATACTGTATATCGATGTTTTTATACGTGTACTGGGCTAGCCTTTCATGGACCACTATAGGAATTCCCTTTACTGTCAAGTAGGCGTATTCATAACTAATTTAAAACTCAATTCCACGCTGGAATATTATTGGAAAAAAGTAAAACTACTTCTAGGATGCCAGAGGTGCGAATCGAACCCGCCTATTCTCAGTGTTGCCTCGCGAAGCTGAGTGTACCCCGTTCCAGCCCTCAGACCTGAATTAAATTTCTTGGCAGAGCCGGGTATCGAACCCAGGCCTCCGTATGACAGCCAAGAGTGCTAGCCCCTACGCAACGAGGCGGACATTAGGTACCGGTACTGATAACCTAGATGTTTGGCCCCTTAAAACAACAATTATCATCATCATTATACAAACTCACCTGTTGCGTAGAGCAATGCAGCCAGAAGCAGGCAGAACAGTGGTAGACACATCTCGAACTGCTGAGGACTCCAGTGGATGGGCACGAACTGATAGGTAATCAGTGGTAGGCTGTGTGTGCTTGGTGGAGTTACCATTGTTCTTAGCTGTTTACAAAAGGTAGTGCCTAGCTCTACAAAACACCGATACCTTTTACGGAATTATTGTTACAAAGCTATGCAGATGAAATAGTAATAACCAGGAAACTGATTTATATGTGCTAATAACACAGGCCTGCGAAATTTAAGTTTTTGAAATATACGGGCTGAGGCATATTCTGTAAATTTTTTAGGAGAGCGAATTTAAACTTTCAGCTCTAAAAATAAATACTTAAAACACCCCAATTGAGGGTAAGCAATATAGTTATTCTGCCAAATGTATTTGTTATAAAACTAATAACTACTAAAGTTAAATTATGAAAAAAGTGAGAGGATATGAGACGTTTCTTCCGTTTGCACTAAAAACAAGAAGTTCCGTGACGAACTAAAGAGCCTACTTTTCTTGAAATTTAAGATTCATGCCAATCTATATAGAACTATCAAGAATAATGATGAAATTAAGATGGTAATATAGAAATTTCTAATTAGTTCGAAATACACCTGGTATAATGTAGCCTAATAGAGCACTACAGTTGGTAGCCCTGTTAGTTCCATCTCTTAAGGTACAGAATACAAAATTTGGTTGAAGTCCAATGGATAGCATGGACGTAACATACAGTTCCACATTCGATCTATCAGCGCGCGTAAAATCATGTTGGCAATTATGTCATGCATTTGTTGGTCAGAAATAATCTGAAATATTATGATCTCTTGTTGTGCCAATTTTGGATGAAACCCGTTTGTTAGTATAGAAGTTGCATGTATTTTAAAATTGGACCTATCAGCAGGCTTAGAGTCATGTTGCCCGCACTGACGTATATTAGTTTCTCCAAATTAATCTAGAATGTCAGGTACTTGGCCTATACGTGTGCAAATTTTAAAGCTGTTGGCTTACATACTTTCTGATATATTATTATTAGGGTAAGAAATAGAGACATCATTTATTAACAGTTGGCAGCCCTGGTTGCTTTTAAGAATAAACATTGTCATATCTGTTAATGGTACACATAGCACATACGAAATTTGGTTGAAATCCAATTGATAGTATAGAAGTTACATGTATTTAAAAATTGGTCCTATCAGCAGGCTTAGAATCATGTTGGTAGCACTGACGTACATACGTTACTCCAAATTAATCTACATTGTCAGGTACTATACGTGTGAATAGTTTAAGGCAGTCGGCTTGCACACTTTCTGATATATTGGTATTTGGATTTAAAAAATAGAGAGAGAGCATTTATTAGCAGTTGGCAGCCCTGGTGGCTTTTATGAATACGCTTAGTGATATCTGTTAATTTACACATAGTAGACTACATACGAAATTTGGTTGATCCAATTGATAGTGTAGAAGTTATATGCATTTAAAATTGGACCTATCAGCAGGCTTAGAATCATTTTGGCAACACTGCCATGCATGGCCTCCTGGAAATTAAACTGAAATACGCTGCCGAAGTCGACGTCACTCCGCTCCGTTGCTAAGCAACTGGAGCAATACAATATGGCTCCCTCGTATCTTGCTTCGCCTTTGTGCCGTCATTATTTCCTATTTGTATCGTATAAAACTGTACATGCATGGATGTCCAGAGGCAAGAAAGCATAGAAAAATATATTTTCCACAGTAAATTAACACAGTTGTTCAATAAAGTTGTAAAATATTGCGTACGGAATGCATATTACGTCTTAGAGCATAAATCGTAGAGATATGGCCTACAATATTTAACTAAATTAAGTGAAAACATGAAAATATAACAATTCTGGATATTGTGATATCACATACCGTATGAATGATCAATACTAGGGAAAATAAAGTGCCGTTGGCCCTACCAGTAAGTGACGAATTAAATGAACTTTAAAAGAAGGTCTATCAATGCATAAGGGAACAGTTTAAAATATTTTGCACGAGAGTTTAGGCCAAATCTCATCAACGGCTTTAGGAGAAACAAAGACTACATCTCAATACAATTTGTGTGTTTACCACAACGCCGCGTTTGTTTGAAAACGAATCAAATTAACAAAGCCTAACCTGTGTGCTCACTAACAGGTTAGAGAAGTCTACAATTAAGGCATATCGTCCTACCTCATTCTAAATAATGGGGCAACCACTAACACCACCTACCTGCCATTTGGTACCGTATTACATAATTCACCACAACCTGTGATAAAATGACCTGTTACAACTCCAATTAAACTCAGTTGCTCAATAACAAAAAGGCCTATGGTGAGGGGTGAAAAACACATCCATACTTCTACAGGAGCTTGTAAGTTGAATCGCAGGGGAGTAGCCTACTTCCCAATAATATACCAGTACTTCCTGATATCCATTAAAGATGTTTGATATAAACATTGCAGTTAAGTATTAAGCCTCGATATTTTGAATAGCGATATAGTTTTATTATAACTCATAATAAATATACAATACTGTAGCATGCCATAACTTCATTGAACTAGCCTAATTTTACTGTCCAATGTTTGAAAAATTGTCCAGATAAGTAGGTTAGTGCACAAAAAACTGACTAAGTACACACATTTCCACTTTTATTCATAACTTTATAGCACCACTGACGTTTTCACTAATACTTCATGCTGAAACGATTAAAACATTTTCTAACAATCTTGACTTAATGCCATGGTAGCCTGGTTCGCCACTATCCTCATCACCTCATTTCTTGACACCACTGACTTTTTCACTGAAACTTCCCTGACAATAACGACGAGACTTACCACTCCATCACTTCATAAATAAGCAGTATTCATTGGCTTGAATAATGTCACTGTACGGTACAGGACATGCTGTATCTTCGTTGCAGGGTGTAGGCCTAGGCTACTGGTACATGATAATTGTTTTCTGAAAGTGCAAAAAATAAAATATTTAGGCAGAAATTTTCAGTCTGGGATAGGCCTAATCGTTATTTGGAAACACGATTCACTGCTTAAATAAATTAAGTGAAAAATCACCACTCAGAAAAGTTGTAGGAGAAAATTTATTGCTGTTAGTGAATCAGCTGTAAGGTTATGTAGGTTGTCGTTTATAATACTTATAGTACAGGGGGCAGATGACCTCGTAGTTCCTCCCCTTAAAACAACGATAACTAACTAACTAACTTAAAGTATAAACCATATTTAATTACAACTACACTCCCCACATGAACCAAAAACCCCTTTATGTGACATATATGTCATAAATATCTCTCTATATTAGATGTACTGTATCCACTAAATGATGTTATAAATAAATATTTATAATTTGTAGCACTCGCCATGCAATTCTTGCCTAAGGTCAACTTTATTGATACTATCTCGCAAAATTCTCGTACTTTATCCTTAAAATTTCACTTCTATTTTGTAGCTCCAACACTGTAGATGATCTTCACGGGAGGCGTTTGCCTTATTTCACGCATATTACACATTTTTATCAACAAAATTCAAGACACTGCGCAGCGTTAATGCAGCTTCCTATGTATAAAAAAAGTCCTCTCGGCACGCCGGAAGGCGGAGGTAGATTTCACCGGACAAACTTGGGGATAGGCGAAAATAGGCAGAATATGCAGGTTTTCGTAGAAGGATCAGGCCTCATTTATTGCGAGAAAGTATTTTAAAATTGGAGATTAATTAACTTTTTTTTTCGTCATTTTATGCATATTTTAAACATTTTATTGTCTTATAGGGACGGTAACCTTCTTGTCATTTGGGGTCCATTTTTATACTTGTGGTCACACTGTCCTTATGCAAGGTTTCGACACTGATGTGTAACTATGTAACGGTCTGTTACCTCTTCACGCAGAATTATATCTCCCGCAGAGATTTTGGTTGGTCCCTCAGTTAAGGGGCTGCGACAACGCGGTCATGTAAGCCCGTGTACTTTGGGTGAGTGTAGAATCTGTCTGATAAACGGTGTGAATTGTGATGGCTGTATTAGTCTGTAATTCAGGTAAGGACTGCAGACGGTCAATTTCAAGCAGTAGTTCCTAATGTTGCTACCAGATACTACCGTCAACGACACCTAGCTGTGAACTTGGCTACTAGATGCCACCGCAACCAGCAACTCGCAACGAACGTTGGAACTTCCCCTCCAAAGGAAAGCATACTGAGGGATTTTTAGCGCTCTTAGAAAATCCGACGACTTCGGCCGGCTTTGAACCCACGACCTTGGGCATAGAAGTTCCGCATGCTACCAGTTACGTCACCGTAGCCGCTTCACACTTAGTCAGATGGAATCTGAATCTCTTCTCGTGCAAGTGCGTTGTCATGGCAACGTCTGATGGCTCATCCCTCATCAATTTAGTAGTGTTGCCATGGCAACCTCTGATAGCTCTTGGCATTTTCTTATAATTCCGAAACCATTTTTCTCATCCCTTGGCGTAATGGTGGGTCATATCAAAAATTCTTTCAGACAAAAGTTTTAGATAATTATTAGGGGAATATTGTCCATTTTGTACGGTTTTGATATTGTGCCTATTAAGAGAGATATGATTAATGTTTCCCGAAAAACCCACTTTTTCCCACCCCTTTGGTCAATGGTTGGTGCTATAAAAATACTCTTCAAACATAAATTTTTTGGCTTTATCCGACACATAGTATGAATTTTGAACGGCTTCGATATTTCACTTATTAAGAGAGTTATAGCAATATTTCACTTTTTCGAAAAAAGCCCCCCATTTTCACCCCCTTTGACCGATTTAGGCCAGTAACGAACTCGACGGAGATTTTGTAGGTATACATATTCGGTAAAAAATTCAAAGTGATTGGTGCAAAATTACGGCAGTTATCGTGTCCACAAAAAACTGATATATATACACACATCAAAAAGGTTTTGCATCACCTCGGTTCCCAGATCTCCGGCATATAGACGTTGACTGTGTATATTGTATCCAAGATACAGTCCCTTTGACTGTTCATAGATGTCACTAAAACTGCTCAAAGATGTAAACAACCATGCATGAGCAGGGCCTATTAGACGGAGGGGGTACGACAGCCGATCAGTTCCAGTCATTCCACCAGGACGAAGGTACGCTGCTCATGTTGTCTGTAGTTCTACCATGCCTAGAAGGTCAATACCGCAGTTCGATCGCGTCCGCATTGTTACTTTGTGTCAAGAAGGGTTCTCAACAAGGGAAGTTTCCAGGCGTCTCAGAGTGAACCAAAGCGATGTTGTTCGGACATGGAGGAGGTACAGAGATACAGGAACTGTCGATGACAGGCCTCGCTCAGGCCGCCCAAGGGCTACTACTGTAGTGGATGACCGCTACTTACGGATTGCCGCTCGGAGGAACCCTGACAGCAATGCCACCATGTTGAATAATGCGTTTCGTTCAGCCACAGGACGTCGTGTTTCAACTCAAACTGTGTGCAATAGGCTGCATGATGCGCAACTTCACTCCCGACGTCAATGGCGAGGTCCAGCTTTGCAACCCCGACACCATGCAGCGTGGTACAGATGGGCCCAACAACATGCTGAATGGACCCCACGGAATTGGCATCACGTTCTCTTCACCGATGAGTGTCGCATATGCCTTCAACCAGACAATCGTCGGAGACGTGTTTGGAGGCACCCTGGTCAGGCTGAACGTCTTAGACACACTGTCCAGTGAGTGCAGCAAGGTGGTGGTTCCCTGATGTTTTGGGGTGGCATTATGTGGGGCCGACGTACGCCACTGGTGGTCATGGAAGGCTCCGAAACGGCTTTACGATACCTGAATGACATCCTCCGACCCATAGTGCAACCATATCGGCAGAATATTGGAGAGGCATTTGTCTTCATGGACGACAATTCTCGACCTCATCGTGCACATCTTGTGAATGCGTTCCTTCAAGATAACGACATCGCTCGACTACAGTGGCCAGCATGTTCGCCAGACATGAACCCTATCGAACATGCCTGGGATATGTTGAAAAGGGCTGTTTATGGACGTCTTGACCCACCAACCACTCTGAGAGATTTACGCCGAATTGTCGTTGAGGAGTGGGACAATTTGGACCAACAGTGTCTTGATGAACTTGTGGATAGTATGCCACGGCGAATACAGGCATGCATCAATGCAAGAGGACGTGCTACTGGGTATTAGAGGTAGTGAGTGGTGTGTACTGCAATCTGGACCACAAATGCTGAAAGTCTAGCTGTATGATGGTACAGCACGCAATGTGTGGGTCTCATGAGCAATAAAACGAGCTGAAATGTTGTTTGTGTTGATCTCTATTCCCTTTGTATTTAACGGTTCCGGAACTCTTGGAACCGAGGTGATGCAAAACTTTTTTTGATGTGTGTATATACATAAATTATATATAAACTTTTGAACTGACGGTGGTGTTGGGGTCTGGGGGATGTGAAACGCGAAGATATGTAGAAATTTTCCGGAAGTCGAAACATGGTACCCATTGCAATAGTTAGCTTTCTAATGAAATCTACCTAAAACCTAGCAACCAGTTGTTTGGGTCCAATGTGGCTGCTCCCATGAGGTTGCTAGGCGCGTCACTTCGGCAGCGTATATTATTATCTATATGTGTGCCAATTTTGTAATAGCTACCATACATACCTTCCAAGATATCAAACATGGAGCTCAAATTTCAATTGCGGTTTTTCAGCAGTTGGTAGCACTGACATAATTTTCAAATATGGGCATGAGATATTCAGGTATAGATCTTTACTCATACCAAATTTGGATTCGATTGCTGCAGCCCTTTAGGAGTTGATAGGGGGGGGGGGGGGGGGGACACCCACAGCCAGCCAGCCAGACTTTTGCCCGAATCGATCTCATAAGTCTACTTTTTCCTCATTTCTAGCCTATTTTCAATTTTGAAAAAATAGGCTTATGAGATCACTTTTTGTCCGTGTGTGTGTGTGTGTGTGTCCCCTAATAACTTCTAAACGGCTGGAGCGATTTCAATGAAACTCTGTAAGTTCATAGCACTATTCCGGACGACCCCGACCGTGCCCTTCAAATTTTGTTACGTCTCACCAATCCAACATGGCGACTGTGCGAAATATTTCACCAGCATTCAATATCTCCGAAACCATTCCCGATATCACCCTGGAATTTTTTATGGTGATGAAGGGAACTCCTAGAATTTCACCTATGTGACTTTTGAAAAACTAGTAACTACAAAAACCATCATGGTGGCCACGCGAATTTGCGACTTTTAAATAGACGTTTCTCGCGATTTAACCAACCAAACGCAATAAAACTTGGTACAGTATATTTTTATACACATTGTAATGCACAGGCATCTAACTTTGTTCAATTGTTTACATAACCACAAGATGGCGGATGTGCGAAATATTTCACCGGTATTCTATATCTCTGAAACTATTAGCGGTATCACCCTGAAATTTTGTACGGAGATAAAGGGCACTACCGGAAGTTCATCTATAAGACTTTCAAAAACCGGTTAACTACAAAACGAACATGGCGGCTAAGTGAATTTGAAAATTTAAATAGACCTTTCTCGCGATTTAATGATCCAACCGCAATGAAATTTGGTACAGGAAATGTTTATGCACATTGTAATGCACTGGCATCTAATTTAGTTCAATTGTTTACATAACCTCAAGATGGCGGCTTTGCGAATTTTAAAATTAAGTTATTATTTCTTGTGTCGTAATCATGCGATCGATGTGAAAGTTTGAATAATGAACCTACGCAGTAATTTTCCTTTAAGGGTACATGACTTCATGGCCTATACATTTAACAATCCAAAATGGCGACCATCCGAAATATTTAGACGGCTCTGAATATCTACGAATCTATTATAGCAATCAAACTGAGTTGTTTTATGTTCATAGGGGCTATGAACTTAAGTTCACCTATAGGACTTTAAATAACCTGGTGATCACAAATCCAACATGGCGGCGACGCGAAGTATAAATATTCACATGGACGTTTCTCGCAATTTAACCATCCGAGTGCAGTGAAACTTGGTACAGTAAATCCTTATACGAATGTTAATCCACTGGCATCTAATTTATTTCAATTGTTTCCATAACCACAAGATGGAAGCTGTGCGAAATTTTAACATCTCCTTGTTACTTCTTGTGTCCTAATCATGCGATTGAAGTTTCAATGCTACACATACACAATAATCTTCATGTAACAGTACATAACTCTAGGACCTACATATATAAAATCCAACATGGCGGCCATCCGAAATATTTAGTCGGTTCTCAATATCTACGAATCTATTACAGCAATCAAACTGAAATGTTGTATGTAGATAGAGGCAATTAACATAAGTAGGATATATGAAAATAGGCTGTATAGTTCTTCACAGAACTACTTGTTACAAAATGTGAAAAGTAGGCCAATAAAAACCTTTGTATCTCGGTGACATTCCGCTTTATTTGAAATTAATGTCAATTGATCTGTAGTGGCGATGGCTGGCCACCAAAATGCGCCATAAACTAATTTCTGAAAAGAATGGACTTATCCCGTTCTTTCCGTGGGGTCTTCATTTGGTGTGAGTAGTGGTTTGGCAGGGATTCTACAGCCTCCTCCTCCTCTCCCTCCTCACAAGATGGCGGCCGTTGCTTAACTTAACCAAGCCTAACCTAATAAGATGGCGGCCGTAGCTTAACTTAACCTAAGAGGTGTGATCAAAAAGTTTTAAAGAATTTCAAGATGGTGTCCATACCTTAACTTAACCTAGCCCAACCTAACTTAACTGAACCTAACCTAACATAAGCTAACCTAACCTAACCTACTAGGTGTGATCAAAAAGTTCCAAGTGTCAACCACCTACAGTCCCACATAGTTGGGGCGCTTTTCAAATAAAGATGGTGGTTATAGCTTAACTTAACCTAAGCTAATCTAACCTAACCTAACCTACGAGGTGTGATCAAAAAGTTTCAAAGAATTTCATGATGGCGACCTCAGCTTAACTTAACCTAGCCTTACCTAACTTAACCTAACTTAATATAACCTAACCTACGAGGTGTGATCAACGAGCTTACTTAACCTAACCGAATTGAACCACAAAATGGCAGCCAATTATTGACTATGGATTATTAACTATCGATTTAGCAATTAATAATCAACTACTTGATCATCTGCCTGAGATTTCCGAAAATCGGAAGTATTTTTAGTCGGTCAACCGAAGATAGTAGTGACTAGGGACTGGATGGTGAGGGTAGTATTATTACTATTCATTTATTTATATATTTATTTACTTATTTATTTATTTATTTATTTTGTTAATTTATTTGTCAGTGTAGCCAAGCAAGGAGTATTTTTAAACGGTCGAGCAAAGATGGCTAAGGAGGGGTTGCCAATAGCTTAACTTAACCTAACCTAGCCTAAGCTAACCTAACCTCACCTAAGCTAACCTAACCTAACCTATGCTAACCTACGAGGGGTAATCAAAAAGCTCCCAAGATGGTGGCTATAGTTTAACCTATTCTAAACTAACCTAACTTAACCTAACCTATTAGGTATGATCAAAAAGTACCAACATGGTTGACAATAGCATAACATAACCTAACTTAACCTAAGCTAACCTAACCTAACCTACGAGGGGTGATGAAAAAGTTCCAAAATGGCGGTTATGGCTTAACTTAACCGAAATTTAACTAACCTTACCGAACTCAACCCTAAGATGGCAGCCAATTGTTGACTATGGATTAGTATCTGCCGATTTAGCAATAATAATCAACTACTAGATCATCTGGCTAAGATTTCCGAAAATACTCGATATCTCGCGAACTAATAATCATAGAAAGTTGTGCTAGAGCTGAAATGAAAGGTCTCTATCCTCCCCATCCCTAGAACACATCATTTCCACCCTAAGATAAAATCTACCATTCAACTCGGGGTGAAAGCGTTTTCTTAGTATTCATGTGCATTCGCGGCTTTTGTAAGACGGTGAACTTTTTGAAATTATTATTTATCGATTATTCATTATCGATCAAGGAGGTGGAAGGAGCGGCCGTGGTCTGTCAGAAGATACTGTACCAGCATTACTCGGGAATTGTAAATAGGGAACCACGGAAAAGCATTTTCAGGTCGGCCGGTGGTGGGGGTGTTCCATCCTACTTCTATCTATTCCGCAGATAGCTGGGTGTCATGGCGTAGCGCGGCACGTAAGTGAGCGTAGTTACTGCTATAGATTCTTTGTTCAAGAACTATCAATGTTAAAACTTTGTTGTCTTTTGTTGCTAAACTTGACGGTGTTGGCTGTACCATCCCGGCATTTTCCTGGGGTTAGTAACAACGGAAAAACAATTCTGGGAGAGGTGAGCTGAGAATCAAACCTATCTCTTCTTAGTTTTACCTCACGAGGATTAGTGGATTTCATTCCAAACTTCGGACCAAATTCTTAGGTTTCACTGTGCGACCTCGTCATTCGGTTCATGAGGAAGAGTGGCTACTTTTTAAAGTTTTAATATAGTGTAAGAATTTTAGTTTACGTTTAGTGTGTTTTATATTTTGTTGTTGATACATTTCTATTTTAATGTCGAATATGCCTTATTTGTTTTATTGTTGTTAATCATCGTTTTATTTCCAAATAAGGAGCTTGCCACGGTGGGTGAGTGGTTATCGTGTCGGATTACTAACCCCCCAAGCTCGCAGGTTCACTCCTGGCCATGGTAAGTGATTTTTGAAAGACGGCAAAAATCACGATACGCATGTCATACGATGTTGGCATGTTAAAGAACCCATTTTAATTAGGTAGGCCGTGTTCATAATGGAAAAATTAATCTCGGGATTTTCCGCCAACACAAAGTTCCTAATTTCTGTACTAGAAAGCGATATGGTGACAAGGAGCTTAGATATCTAACCTCCTTAACTTTCACAGTGCTTCAAGGAACAACAAAATTCGACTTACAAGCTGCCCACTGGGTGTCAAATAACAAAGCTTGCACCCGGCACCCGAGGCCATACGATATTCTTCTTCTTATTATTATTATTTATCCAAATAAGGCATAATTGTTCGGGCTCACTGTCTGTTTTATACTAACCATTTTCATTGTCAATCCTGGCAGTGGGCTGTATTTTATCTTGATCATTTCATTCCATATCATTGCATTAGGGACCGATAACCTAGATGTTAGACCCCTTAAAACAACAATTATCATCACCATCTCACTGTGCGGAAGCTTTCCCTCTGACCTGCTGGAATAGTGCACTAATAAATCTATAAGGATGAGTAGGGGAGTTGTTACAAACGATGTAATTCATGATTGAAGTGTGGCTTGCAGGATGAACTTTCCATGACAGATCAGATCACGTTTGTATGTAATTGGTACTTTTCCGTGTCACTGGAGGCATACTAAGTAGAGGCACAATTACACTGCAGCTTACTTCATATAACATGTCACTGTCTAATACCTGACAGAACTTGTAACGATAACATTCGTTCCACGTACATAAGATTGAATGGAGTACATTGAACTCGCTGTGTGTTGCCATCAAATTGTGGTTTACTTAAATAAAGTCTTCCAAATATTAAAGACTACGAAATAATCTAATTCAAAAGTACGAGGGTCAGTCATTATCACTTGCTGTTTGACGTTTTATTTACGGTCTTAGCTATATCAGTCATTAATAATATTAACAATAATAATATCGTATGGCCTCGGGTGATGGGTGCAACGTTTGTTATTTGACACCCAAAGGGCAGCTTGCATGTCGAATTTTGTTGTTTCTTGGAACACTATGAAAGACAAGGAGATTAGATATCTAAGCACCTTGACACTATAGCGCTATCTAGTAGAGAAAGGAGGAACTTTTGTATTGGCGGAAAATCCCGAGATTAATTTTGCCATTATGAACACGGCCCACTGAGTTCAAATGGGTTATTTAACATGCCAACATCGAAAGACATGCGTGGCCGTGATTTTTGTCGCCTTTCTAAAAATCACTTTTCACGGCCAGTAGCGAACCAGCAAGCTTGGGGTTGGTGGTCCGACACGATAACCACCCCATGTAGTTTGGTGTATCTATACAGGGCGTTTCTCAATTATACCCAAAAAAAATCAGGGATGCTCTTTGTGTTTTGTATGGACCACTGCCGCAGCAATCTGCACGGGTCGAACGAGGAAACTTGTAGAATAGCACAGAGTATCGTCTTTGTCTCCTGTATCATAGCAGCTTGCACTCAGGCCCAGCAAATACGTGTGTCCAGTAAATTGAATCGAGCGCCCGGAAGTAACATAGTAACCTCATATTCCCAAAAATAAAACTTTTCTCCGCATATCCGATCGTTTCATACATAACACAAAGAGCATCCCAGATTTTTGATGTGTAACATCTTCCCACTCGGTTGCTGGATATTTGTGGGAGTGATTTTGAAAAATGGAATGGATGTGGATCCAGCTGGCAGTGGCGGATCGAACGGAAGTTTGTAAGACGCACTGCCAGCTGGATCGCATTGCTGAACACTTTCATTCTGACGGTAAAGGCTCAAACGAACTCTGGTGTCAAGTGATTGAAACAAAGCACCTGGTACATGTTCGAAGTCTTCGTATCAGTATTTAAATGATGAAATGCTTTAATATCTAACATTGTAAGTAGTCAGCATTGCCGGTATTATGTTTCTGCACAATGGCTATTCAAATATTAACCCACATAACGCTAATGCAGCCACCAATATAATATAATCGTTGTGTTTATACGAGAACTGAGCAAGCCTTCATGAACTATTGCTGAATACATTCTTTTTACTCACAAGAGGACCTATTCATAAGGCATTTTAAACTCAATTTCACGCAGGAACATTATGAAACAAGCAAAATATAAATGAAACTTAATTCCATGATGCAGTATTATTGGTGCGTGAAAATAAGTCACCATATTGTACCTAATATTCGTGTGTTCGAAATAGCCGTGGGGTTAGCGTCATTGACTGTGATTCTAGAGATCTTGGGTTCGAGTACCACACGGTTTATATATTTTTGCTACCAGATTATCGTTTTAAACGATATTTATCATATCAATATGACTCATTTTAACAGAATATGAAATTACGTGTTGGTCTGTGAATCAAGAGGTCCGGGAACTGGGCAAGCCTTTCATGATCTACTGCTGTGCACATTGCATTTACTCGCAAGTTGTTTTTGTCGGTATAATTGAGAAACAACTTGTATACAGTGTGTTCCAGTAAGATCGTGCCATGCGGATACCGGCGATCCAGGCCGCCTCACTGAGCACATATTCATACGCAACATGCGGTCTCCAAGGTCACTCAAAGGTGCTACGGACGTAAACATGTGTAACTCGACGTGGTGTTGTCAGTAGTTTGTTATGTGTATTGCTTATTGGCAGTAAATATGTACACTGCAGTAGGCTATTACACAGGTAGCCAGTGAACGGATAGGCATATTGGCCTACATCTAGACGACCAATGCCGTGTTTGTGTTTCTTCTATCGTCCAGAAGGTAGCGCAGTCATACAGTATCTCCTACGTCGTTGCCATGCGTGTATCAAGGTTGGTGGTTGTCATGTAGAGCAATTTATTTATGTGTGTTTGTTCACAATGTTGCAGTAACTGGTCCGTTCATGGCATGGTCATCAGTTAAAGTCCTACTTGTGAAATAATGTACACATTTGCTGTAAATATTAAATAAAAGAACAAATAAACAATAACTGCACAGGACACCATATTTGTGTTACCCATGTTTTCACATTTACACAAGTGTACATATTTACTGTCAACAAACATAAATAACTACTCAGAACACCCTCAGGCGTGTTACACATGTTTACGTCCGTAGCACCTTTGGGTGACCTCGGGAACCACATGTTACCTGTGTCGATGTGCTCAGTGTGGTGGCTCAGATTGCCTGTATTCGTTCGGCACGCTCTTACTGAAACATTCTGTATGACAGAAGTTGTCCACTTCGCGGTGTACCGACTTGCACTCTTGCCAGTCACCGCGGAGGTAGCTTGTGACGGTGGGTGAGTGGTTATCGTGTCGGTCTACCAACCCCAAGCTTGCAGGTTAGCTCCTGGCCGTGGTAAGTGATTTGAGAAATGCGACAAAAATCACAACACGCATGTCATACGTTGTTGGCATGTTAAAGAACCCATTTGAATTCAGTAGGCCGTGTTCATAATGGCAAAATTAATCTCAGGATTTTTCGCCCACACAAAAGTTCCTTCATTCTCTACTAGAAAGCGCTATAGTGTCAAGGAGCTTAGATATGTAACCTCCTTGACTTTCATAACGTTCCAAGGAACAATAAAATTCGACATGCAAGCAGCACATTGGGCTTCAAATAGCGAAGCTTCCACCCGGCATCCGAGGCCATACGATACTATTATTATTATTATTATTACCGCGGAGGTCCGATTTTGATCATTGTTGTTTCTTGCAGGGACTTGGAAATGGTGGTTGTTTCAGCCCTGTGTACTTTGGGTGTGTATATAAAATTGACATGGGAAAACACGAAAAGTCACTTCTAGGATGGCCAAGGTGGGAATCGAACCAACTTTTTTTTTCAATTTTGCCTCACGAGGCTGCGTGTACCCCGTTCCAACCCTCAAACCCGGCATTAAATTTCTTGGCAGAGCCGGGAATCGATCCCAGGACTTCAAGGGGTGACAACCATACGAGGTGGTGATTCGATTAATAATAATAATAAATAAACTTTACGAGCCCTACAGTGGTCGCATATGATGTGTAACATCTGACATAGAAGAAACCTCACATGAAATTGTTGATAAACCGGTATTGGATGTCTACCCCTTATTATTCCCGTTTTTCCTACCGGGTCGGGGTATTTGTGGAAGTATTTGTGGCGGATGGTTTTTACGGCAGGATGCCCTTCCTAACGCCAACCTCACGAGAGGAGTTGATGAGAGATGAAATGAATGATGGTGAATGAAACTGGGTAAGGATGTGGAAGGAAGCGGCCGTGGCCTGTCAGAAGGTACCGTCCCAGCATTTGCCTGGAGTTGAAAATGCGAAACCACGGAAAACCATTTCAAGGACGCCAAATTGTTGATACACCGGTATTTTATAATATTATTGGCACAAATATTAATCTATTGTAAAAGGGAGTGTTTTACAGATATTGTAGTTTATAATACGGAACTCATTTTATTAGAGGTTTTGTAGCTTCCACCAGTACAAGCCTAAATAAAGAATACGATATGGATCAACTAGATTAATAGACGCGACACCGCTCATAACCTTAAATTTCCTATAAATAGGCCAACTTGCGAGTAAATGCAATGTGCACAGCAGTAGATCATGAAAGGCTTGCCCAGTTCCCGGACCTCTTGATTCGCAGACCAACACGTAATTTCATGTGGATTCTGTTAAATATCGTTTAAAACGATAATCTGGTAGCAAAAATATCTAACCCGTACGGGATTCAAACCCGAGATCTCTAGATTCACAGTCAATGACGCTAACCCCACGGCTATTTCGACCACACAAAAATTAGGTACAAGATGGTGTCTTAGTTTCACGTACCAATAATACTGCATCACGGAATTCAGTTTCATTTATATTTTGCTTGTTTCGATAATGTTCCTGCGTGAAATTGAGTTTAACATGCCTTATGAAAAGGCCAACTTGTGAGTAAAGAGAATGTATTCAGCATTAGTTCACGAAGGCTTGTTCAGTTCTCGTATAAACACAACGATTATATTATATTGATGACTGCATTACCGTTATGTGGGTTAATATTTGAACAGCCATTGTGCAGAAACATAATACCGGCAATGCCTACTACTTACAATATTAAATATTAAATATTACAATATTAAAGCATTTTATCATTTAAATACTGATACGAAGACTTCGAACATGTGCCATGTGCTTTGTTTCAATAACTTGACACCAGACTTCGCATGAGCGTTTACCGTCAGAATGAAAGTGTTCAGCAATGCGATCCAGCTGGCAGTGCGTCTTACACACTTCCGTTCGATCCACCACTGCTAGCTGGATCGTCCGATCCACTTCCATCCCATTTTTCAAAATCACTCCCACAAATATCCAGCAACCGAGTGGAAAGATGTTACACATCAATAATAATAATAATAATAATGATAATAATAATAATAATAATAATAATAATAATAATAATGTCGCCTTCGTGGTGTAGTGGTCAGCGTGCTTTGCTGCCACCCCGGAGATCCATGGTTCGATTCCCGGCTCTGCCACGAAATTTCAAAAGTGGTATGTGGACTGGAACGGGGTCTACTCAGCCTCGGGTGTCCATATGAGTAGAGGGGGTTCGATTCCCACCTCAGCCATCCTCGGTTTTTCGTGGTTTCCCCACTTCGTCTCAAGGCAAATGCCTGGATGGTACCTAACGTAAGGCCACGGCCGCCTCCTTTCCTCTTCCTTGCCTATCCCTCCGAATCTTCCCATCCCTTCCCATCCCTCATAAGGCCCCTGTTCGCTTGGAAAGGGGCGTGGTGGCTCAGCGGTCTAGCTGTATGCCTCTCACCAAGTCGGTCCGGGTTCGATTCCCGGTCAATGCATGTGAGATTTTCGAAGTGAAATGCCATGTCCTGTGGTTCGGATTCCACGTAAAAAGGAGGTCCCGTGGCTCATAATCACAAGATTCACGGTCACGTAAAACTACAATCTTCCTTCTTCCTTTGTTCGCTTGGAGGTGAGGCTGCCCGGGCGAGGTGCTCGTCCCACCTCCCCAGTTGTATCCCCCTACCCGATGTTTCAAGCTCCAGGACACTGCCCTGGGGGCGGTAAAGGATGGATCCCTCGCTGAGTCCGAGGGTATAGCCAACCCTGGAGGGTAAACCGACTAAAAAAATACGAGCCTTACAGTAATCGCATGTGATGTGTAACATCTGACATGGAAGAAACCTCACGTGAAATTGTTGATACACCGGTATTTTATAGTATTATTGGCACAAATATTAATCTATTGTAAAAGGGAGTGTTTTACAGATATTGTAGTTTATAATACGGATCTCATTTTATTAGATGATTTGTAGCTTCCACCAGCACTAGCCTAAATAAAGAATACGATATGGATCAACTAGATACAGTGTTTGATTTGTAAGAAAAGAGGTTCCGGTACTGTGGGTTACCGGGTGGTGGTGGGAGGGAGGTGAGGGGGAGATATAGGGTTCTAAAAACGATATTTTTACGCTTTTCTGAACACCTTTAAAAATTATTATTTTTATTTTTATTTAGTCAATTTACCCTCTAGGTTGGTGGTTCCCATGGACTCAGCGAGGGAACTCACCACTACCGCCTCTATGAGCAGTGTCCTGGAGCTTGGAACATCTGGTCGGGATGTATACAACTGGGGAGGTGTGATCAGCACTTCACCCAGGCGGCCTCACCTGCAAAGCGAACAGGGGCCTCATGAGGGATGGGAAGGGATGGAAGATTGGGATGGATAGGCTAGGAAGAGGGAAGGAGGCGGCCGTGGCCTGACAGTAGGTACCATCCCGGCATTTGCCCGAAGACGAAGTGGGAAACCACGGAAAACCACTTCGAGGATGGCTGAGGTGGGAATCGAACCCCCTCTACTCACTTGGACCACCCGAGGCTGAGTAGACCCCGTTCCAGTCCTAATACCACTTTGCAAATTTCGTGGCAGAGCCGGGAATCGAACCCAGGACCTCCGGGGCAGCAGCTAACCATGCTGACCGCTACGCTACGGAGGCGACTAAAAATTAATCATTGGGCAAAATAGCAATCTAATTATGATCGCAATTTTAAATTAAACTGAGACTACTGTAGCAACATTTTTCTTACCATAGCCGTTGGCCTATATTAAATTTTAATGTAGGCTAACTAGGACACCATTCAAATAATGTACATTATTTCAATACATTTTTACGTAATTTAAAAAATTAAATACATTCGGTTTGAAAATACACACAAGTTCACCGACAATCTTTTAATTTTGTTTCATAATATTCTCTTTACAGTTTTCTGAAATAACTATCCAGTCAAGGACCAAGTTGAACTTGACTTACAACTAACGTTCCACAATTCTAAAAATTATGTTATATATTCGACTTTTCCCCCCGAACAGAGGTTTCGGTACGGCGTACCGGTGCGTACCGTCACAAATCTAGCCCTGACTGGATGAATAGACGCGACACCGCTCATAACCTTAAATTCCTTATAAACAGGTCCTCTTGATTCACAGACCAACACGTAATTTCATATGGATTCTGTTAAAATGAGTCATATTGATATGATAAATATCGTTCAAAATGATAATCTGGTAGCAAAAATACCTACCCCGCCCAGGATTCGAACCCAAGATCTCTAGATTCACAGTTACACGCAATATCCGCACGGCTATTTCGACTACGCAAATATTGTGCACAAGATGGTGACTTATTTCCACGTTCCAATAATACTGCATTACGGAATTAAGTTGCATTTATATTTTGCTTGTTTTGATAATGTTCCTGAGTGACAATGAGTTTAAAATGCCTTATGCCAATGCAATGCCGACTACTTACAATGTTTGATATTAAGGCATTTTACCATTTAAAAATACTGATACGAAGACTTCGAACATGTACCATGTCATTTGTTTAAGTCACTTGACACCAGAGTTCGCATGAGCGTTTTCCGTTCAGTATGTCATATACATTCCACATGGCCAAGAGTGCGTCATGGTATCAATTTTCGACACCACGCGCTGATTGTTTCTCTTACCAGTGCCAGCTGGATCGATCGATCGAGTTGGCAGTGTGTATTATACTTCCGTTCGATCCACCACTGCCAGCTAGGGCACACTTCCATTCGAACGATCGAGCGGGCAGTGCATACTTCCGTTGTCCACCACTGCCAGCTAGTACACTTCCGTTTGTTCGATCGAGCGGGCAGTGCATACTTCCGTTTGATCCACCACTGCCAACTCGATCGTTCCGATCCACTTCCGTCCCCAATTTTCAAAATCACTCCCACAAAACTATCCAGCAACCGAGCGGAAAGATGTTACACATCAAAAAGAAAATAATAGACTAATAATAATAATAATTAAGCCAGCAATACTATTATATTGTTTACGAAGTATACAAATAAAATCAATCTTTAATTTCTAGTCGTCTCTAATATTTCTAATGTTATCAGTCAGAAGTTGAGCAAATGTCCCATAGTAATGTATCCCGTTCCTAGTCCGGTCAGGTGCTTCCCTCTAGTTGTCTTGTTCCAAAGCTAATTGCTGAGTAAGTTGCTCTACAGATACGCTACATGCATAAAAATGTCTTCCTGATATATTAGATCATTTCGTAAACTGTCGGTACGTATGTAGTTCAACGGAGAGAGAGCTATTTGGTGCTACATGCAGGGAATTTCTCAGTAGGCGTAGTTAGATATTAGCAAGAGGTACATTTCATGGCTTGCGAATTACTTACTTACTTACGAGTACTTATTTAATTACCTCGGGCGTTCCGAAGCTCTATTTCATAGTGAATACACGTATTACCACAACAAAAGACAAACCTTAGCAGTGGCGTAACTACTGGGGTGATCATAGGGATCAATCTGCCCCCAAGAGCCTTCTTCTATCCTGGCGTATTTCCCGCGTTGGCGCAGGTTTCGTTTGCTTGGTGGTTGTTAGCCACTTCTTTCTGTTATGGGCACCTTCATGTTTGAGGCCGGATGCCAGTAGGTCTTCGCTGATTCTATCAGGGGTGGCTGCACCTTATGTGCTTCTTTCTTTCTTTCTTTCTTTCTTTCTTTCTTTCTTTCTTTCTTTCTTCGTGTCAGAAGTATCAATATGAATATTGAATACAGAATATGTAGATTTCTACCATATATATATACAGGTCTATTATACAAAACTAATCAAATATTGAAGCAACAAATTCGAGAACTAGATGATTTTTGCCCAGTATTGGGCGACGTCATGTCGCCTCCGTAGAGTAGCGGTCAGCATGGTTAGCTGCCGCCCCGGAGGCCCTGGGTTCAATTCCCGGCTCTGCCACGAAATTTGAAAAAGTGGTATGAGGACTGGAACGGGGTCTACTCAGCCTCGGGTGTTCCAAATGAGTAGAGGGGGTTCGATTCCCACCTCAGCCATCCTCGAAGTGGTTTTCCGTGGTTTCCCGCTTCGTCTTCGGTCAAATGCCGGGATGGTACTGCACCCGTATCCACGTGGTCTTACCTGTTGAAATCCGATGGAACTGCTGGATCGTAGAATCTGGAAGCGCCCGGCTGAAATGCCCCTAAAATTCTACCAACTAGGATCAACCAGGGATAAGGATACCTCTCTTATAAAGAATGCGATAGGAAGATGCCAGTGGTCGATAAAATGAAAACGAAATATAACTCAAAGTGAGCTAACGAGACTCTAAAAAAACCTAAATTAATCTCGAGCGTGGCGCTAGGCATCCTAAAAACTGACCCACTGGTCCTCGTAGCGCATCCTATTTCTAGTATAAATGACCAAGACATCAGAAGTATTTAAAATTGACCAACAGTTTATTAATCTAAAGACTGTTGCATGGTGGACTATCCCTCCACTAACAAAATAATTCACCTCTACTGAAGCGTAGAAATCTCATAATAACATTAGCATCGAAACATATTAAAAAATGCTCTCAAAATACAGCATCGTAATAACATGTAAAAACAGTTTCAAAAATATTTAAACATTATTATATACACTCGTTACATATTTAAATGATCCTTAAAGTTTATGATATTATTTACATTTATACATTATTGTACACGTTCAAATTCTTCATCGGTAATACATTCGATTCCATCAATAAGCATTCTATAGTATTAGTTAAAGTCAAATTAGGGCATGTTCGACGAATGGTTAAGTTTATCGAATGCATTATCATAGCATAAAAATGTTAACAACATTTTAAATCACATAGTTATTCATGTTATTATTATTATCATCTCTAAAGCTTTTAGTGGTTATTATTACAGGATTATATCAATATTATTACTCGTCTTTCCAATTAACCTTTCTCCAAAAACAAATATTAATTTGAACAATCCATTCTAGAACAATTATCACAATGCTGTTTCACTTAAATGTTGGATGTATTAACCTCATACTAGCCTTCTAGTATTGATATTCGTGACTATACTGCACGTTCAAAATATACACATAATTGTATTCAGACATAGCTCAATAGCTTATTTATACTGGACAGAAAAATGACATAGATCATCCATTGATGCCTAATATCTCATTATAACAATCAAATTCGCAAATGCACGTTGCTTCATTCATAGATAAGCTCTCCATAGCTTGTAAACATTTTTCCAAACATCATTAAGTTCAAATAAGCTTTAACATAAAAGTCATGAAATATCGTGCATCAAATTAACATAATTTAAAGTATCATGGACAATTTTTATCAGAACTAAGGCAAATATAATATAATCAGCTGTTTAAATAACAGTGCTTGAGAATTTTTGACATTATCATTTCGCTTTGTAATAAAAATATTTTATACAATCATTTTACAACAGTAATTTATTTCTCATAATCTCATGTTCATAACTATATCTTTGTGGATAGATCACTGAAAAAAGAACTAGACAAAAACTCGACTGGAGATCCTCACCCAAAGAAACACGAAAGATTCTACACCATAGAAATGAGCCTGTCTAAAGAAGGTACACGAAAACTATTAGAATCCAACGCTTAACCAGGATGGAGTTCAACAAACGAATCATGAACAAAAGAAACTGAACGATCTAGTAGTGTCTAAGACCACTTCAAAAAGAAAAATCTCAAGAGCTGTAGATTACCAAAATTAATCCAAAAATCGCAAATATCTGCTCTATAAATCATTATGTTTCCATATTTATACTGCACTTGATGAAGAATAGACCGTCTATTAGAAAAACTCGCTTGAAATGCATAAGTGTTCAAGTTCAAATTCGTAGAAATGTCTATTCAAATAATCTTCAAATATACGTAGCGTATTGGTCATCTGCTTGCTAACTACTATTCTTATACACACATCAAAAAAAGTTTTGCATCACCTCGGTTCCAAGAGTTCCGGAACCGTTAAATACAAAGGGAATAGAGATCAACACAAACAACATTTCAGCTCGTTTTATTGCTCATGAGACCCACACATTGCATGTTGTACCATCATACAGCTAGACTTTCAGCATTTGTGGTCCAGATTGCAGTACACACCACTACCTCTAATACCCAGTAGCACGTCCTCTTGCATTGATGCATGCCTGTATTCGCCGTGGCATACTATCCACAAGTTCATCAAGACACTGTTGGTCCAAATTGTCCCACTCCTCAACGACAATTCGGCGTAAATCTCTCAGAGTGGTTGGTGGGTCAAGACGTCCATAAACAGCCCTTTTCAACATATCCCAGGCATGTTCGATAGGGTTCATGTCTGGCGAACATGCTGGCCACTGTAGTCGAGCGATGTCGTTATCTTGAAGGAACGCATTCACAAGATGTGCACGATGAGGTCGAGAATTGTCGTCCATGAAGACAAATGCCTCTCCAATATTCTACCGATATGGTTGCACTAGGGGTCGGAGGATGTCATTCAGGTATCGTAAAGCCGTTTCGGAGCCTTCCATGACCACCAGTGGCGTACGTCGGCCCCACATAATGCCACCCCAAAACATCAGGGAACCACCACCTTGCTGCACTCGCTGGACAGTGTGTCTAAGACGTTCAGCCTGACCAGGGTGCCTCCAAACACGTCTCCGACGATTGTCTGGTTGAAGGCATATGCGACACTCATCGGTGAAGAGAACGTGATGCCAATTCCGTGGGGTCCATTCAGCATGTTGTTGGGCCCATCTGTACCGCGCTGCATGGTGTCGGGGTTGCAAAGCTGGACCTCGCCATGGACGTCGGGAGTGAAGTTGCGCATCATGCAGCCTATTGCGCACAGTTTGAGTTGAAACACGACGTCCTGTGGCTGAACGAAACGCATTATTCAACATGGTGGCATTGCTGTCAGGGTTCCTCCGAGCGGCAATCCGTAAGTAGCGGTCATCCACTACAGTAGTAGCCCTTGGGCGGCCTGAGCGAGGCCTGTCATCGACAGTTCCTGTATCTCTGTACCTCCTCCATGTCCGAACAACATCGCTTTGGTTCACTCTGAGACGCCTGGAAACTTCCCTTGTTGAGAGCCCTTCTTGACACAAAGTAACAATGCGGACGCGATCGAACTGCGGTATTGACCTTCTAGGCATGGTAGAACTACAGACAACATGAGCAGCGTACCTTCGTCCTGGTGGAATGACTGGAACTGATCGGCTGTCGTACCCCCTCCGTCTAATAGGCCCTGCTCATGCATGGTTGTTTACATCTTTGAGCAGTTTTAGTGACATCTATGAACAGTCAAAGGGACTGTATCTTGGATACAATATACACAGTCAACGTCTATATGCCGGAGATCTGGGAACCGAGGTGATGCAAAACTTTTTTTGATGTGTGTATAAAGTTATCGTAGTCTTCTCTCTACTCTTCATATTAATCTACTCAACAAGTTATATAATTACATTAAATGCTCGGATTTAGAAAGAAAAAGAAGTGAATTAATGCATAAAAAAATTAGCATAATAAAATATTAATGTTAACTACAAAAATAAAATACACTACTAAACAGAAGCGATAGAGAATCGGGTCTAGCCTTGGTATGCATTTTCTAACTACTAAGAAAAATTGGTGAAAAGGAACACTCTAGAGTATGTCTAATTCATACTGTCTACTATGAAAATGGGAGGTCAGCTACCTTGTACGTTGCCATCTGGTTGAAATATGAGTATGCGAGAAACACACTGTCCTCGTTCTGGAACTGAACCCTCGTTCATCAGGTCGCGTATTCCTCGATACGACTGGATCTTGTAAAGAACCGAACCCGAGTCCGAACGTTTGAAAAGGAAAAACAGCTGTTCGCGAAACAAGTTCATCGCTCTCACACGTTCCCATGACATAGCTGGAGCGTATTCGTAGTATGCCATTGTATTTCATGCAGTTACTGTATGAATGTATAATAAACATCTCCAAGACGTCTTCCACCTCTTCTTAAGGAGTTTTCTGCTGTTATAATAATTCATGTTTGGTGCTGGTGATCATCCTAAGTAGTCAATTCCACTATTGCATCGCATTCCTGCTTTCCATTTTAGCCCATGCGTGACATAGTCATGTGTTGGTGAAGTCTCCGTTCAATCAACTTCTGTTCTAAAGTTATAATGATAATATGCTTGTATACTGTAAACTGTACCGTTGTAGAATAAAGTCTTGTACTGGCATATAAAATATCACACAAGTCCTGGTGAATACAAAGTTCACTGCTCCTGATGATGAAGTTTAACACAGTCTTCAGCTATAATAAGCTAAGACATAAACATTTGCGGTACGAACTGTCTAACTTTAAGTAAATACACGTCCGCGTTGCTCGCGCACGATATGAGTGTCGTACTCCTAGCGAAGTATATTGCAATCTCGTGTATCTGCCTGGACAGATCTTTGCTTACTGCTCTACGAAACCCACAGTGCTGTTCGTTCAGGAACGATATTGAATATCGATATCGACACTGGATCATGTTCGATAATATTCTGATATTTTGTTATCTGCATTTATATATGTGTGAAATACACTCAAGTTTCCTCTTCTTTAAACATAATGCATTTGTCCATTACTATTCTGTTTCATGGCTACTATATCTAAGTATATCATGTTGCATCAGATTGACGTTACTGCTGTCTCCATTTTTTAGAGCTCCCTTGAACTAAAACAAAGCACGTGCTCCAGGCTGTATGGCGTGCTGTCTATCTGCTCCTAACCTCGCCACGGAGTATCCATGCGCTGTGTGCCGTGCAAATAGCGCCTCAGGAATGCACCTAAGTACACAACTGTCCAACATAGATCCAACTCAATACAAAATACGGTCTCAGTACCTTCTTCAAGGCCACGGCCGCCTCCTTCCCTCTTCCTTGCCTATCCATCCTGACCTTCCATTACCTTCCCTCATGAGGCCCCTGTTCGCTTTGCAGGTGAGGCCGCCTGGGCGAGGTGTCAATCACACCTCACCAGTTGTATCCCCTCTGATTAGATGTTCCCAGCTCTAGGACACTGCCCGTAGAGGCGGTAGTGGTGAGTTCCCTCGCTGAGTCCGTGGGTTCCACCACCCTGGAGGGTAAACGACAAAGAAGAATTGGGCGACGTCAATAGCGCTGGAGGAGGCTGCAATCAAATCGTTCATAGTGCACTTTGAAGGACATAAGTCATACTGACATAAATGTTGGACTGTCTGCTGCTCTCCACAGTCACAGAGTGATGAGTCGCTTGAGAAACCCCACTTCCGCAGATTTACTCTTGTTCTGCCTACTCCTGTACGGAGTCTGTTAGGGGGTTTCCAAGTTGTCCACTCCTCCTGGTGTCCACATGGAAGACTTTCCTTCGGCTCCATCCAGTTGGACAGGTGGTTAGTTCTTTCTTTCCACATCTTGATCCTATCATTCTCTGCTTTCCCTTGAAGCTTAACTCATGTACGGAGAAAACACTTTCTAGATTTCAGCCTCCGTGTGGCAGGATGGTATCCATAGAGGGGATGTGCCTGGTTGGTTGGTTCTTAAGTTTAGGGGCTGCGACAACGCGGTCATGTAGCCCCGTGTACTTAGGGTGTGTGTAGAATCTGTCGGATAACCGGTGTTAATTGTGATGGCTGTATTAGTGTGTGTATCTGTTTTTAGCCTATTTTCAATTTTGAAAAAAATAGGCTTATGAGATCACCTTTGTCCGTGTGTGTGAGCGTGTGTGTGTGTGTGTGTGAGGTGTGTGTGTGTGTGTGTCCCTAATAAAATCTAAACGGCTGAAGCGATTTCAATGAAACTCGGTAAGTTCATAGCACTATTCCGGACGACCCCGACCGTCCCCTTCAAATTTTGTTACGTTTTACCAATCCAACATGGCGGCTGTGCGAATTATTTCACCAGCATTTAATATCTCCGAAACTATTACCGATATCACCCTCCAATTTTGTGCAGTGATAAAGGGAACTACTAGAAGTTCACCTATGTGACTTTTGAGAAACTGGTAACTACGAAACCAACATGGCAGCCACGTGAATTTGTGACTTTTAAACAGACGTGTCTCGCCATTTAACTAACCAAACGCAATAAAACTTGGTACAGTATATGTTTATACACATTGTAATACACCGACATCTAACTTGGTTCAATTGTTTACATAACCACAAGCTGGCGGATGTGCGAAATATTTCACGGCATTCTATATCTCTGAAATTATTAGTGGTATCACCCTGAAATTTTGTACGGAGAAAAGGGCACTACTGGAAGTTCATCTATAAGACTTTCAAAAACCGGTTAACTACAAAACGAACATGGCGGTCAAGCGAATTTGAAAATTTTAAATAGACCTTTGTCGTGATTTAATGATCCAAACGCAATGAAATCTGGTACAGGAAATGTTTATACACATTTTAGTGCACTGGTATCTAATTTAGTTCAATTGATTACATAACCTCAAGATGGCGGTTTTGCGAATTTTAAAATTAAGTTTTTATTTCTTGTGTCGTAATCATGCGATCGAAGTGAAAGTTTGAATAATGAACCTACGCAATAATTTTCCTTTAATGGTACATGACTCTCTGGCCTATACATTTAACAATCCAACATGGCGACCATCCGAAATATTTAGTCGGTTCTCAATATCTACGAATCTATTACAGCTATCAAACTGAAATTTTGTATGTAGATAGAGGCAATTAACATGCATAGGATATATGAAAATAGGCTGTATAGTTCTTCACGGAACTACTTGTTTCAATTTTAGTACAGACTGCAACTTAGAATTTTTCAAATAGTTCCTGCTTTTGCCGCCTAACGCCACCGTCAACGACTACTAGGCCTAGTTCAAAACATAGCTACTAGACGCCACCGCAGTCGGCTCTTGGCAACGAACGTTGAAACCTAAGAGCGTTGTTTACTTTCTTAACCTATCCAATTTAGCTTCACACAGGTGTAATTAGTGGAAGGTTCTTTAACATGCCATAAATCTATGACATGGGACCACCGGCTTTACTTCCCCTCCAAAGGAAGGCATACTGAGGGATTTTTAACGCTCTTAAAAATCCGACGGCTTCGGCCGGGTTTAGGGGATGTGCTTCTGAAGTAGATAATTGGAGCCTCTCTTCGTTAGCTGCTACCTTCCTATGAATCTCACCAGGAGCAATACCAGCTAGAAGTTGGATCTTCTCAATAGGTGTTGGTTTTAGGCATCCTGTAATGATCCTGCAACTTTCGTTGGGAGCGATGTCGATATGCTTCGCATGGACTGATCTGTACCAAACCGGGGTGGCATATTCGCCTGCAGAGTGCTGAAGTGCTGCAGCACATTGTTTTATTTTAAAATTAATTATTTAATAATATTATCTACTGTACTATGCTTGCCACGGTGGGTGAGTGGTTAACGTGTCGGTCTACTAACCCCCCAAGCTTGGAGGTTCGCTCCTGACCGTGGCAAGTTTTTTTTGAAAGGCGGCAAAAATTACGACACCATGTAATACGATGTTGGCATGACAAAAAAAACCATTTGAATTCAGTAGGCCGTGTTCATAATGACAAAATTAATCTCGGGAGTTTCCACCAACACAAAGCTCCTCATTTCTCTGCTAGAAGGCGCTATAGTGTTCAAGGAGCTTAGATATCTAACCTCCTTGACTTTCACAGTGCTTCAAGGAGCAATGGAATTCGACTTGCTAGCTACCCTTTGGGTGCGAAATAACAAAGTTTGCACCACGCACTCGAGGCCATACGATATTATTATTATTATTATTATCTACTATTAAATACAGCGCATTAAAAAGACGTCAGCCAAAGAATAGGAAATATTTCAACTCTCCTCGCAACGAGGTATCTAGTCATGCGCTCCACTCCACGTCCGCCACTGGCTGTGTAGATGGCAGCTCAGCGAGAATTTCTAAGTTTATTGCCAGCAAACATGAATCCTGCGTTTTGCACATGCGTGCCCAACTTTCCCGTTGCGCTGTTGGGACGACAGCCAAGACCAGAGCCAAGGCATCACAACGATTCTTCGTTCGACCACACAGTGGCAGCACTGGTCACACGAAATGAGAACGTGGCCGGTGGCATCTTCTAGACTCGGCGGCAGCATTTTGGAGAGAATCGCTCAAAGCAAACGGGGGGAAATAGAGGAAGCTATCAGCTGTTCCCACCAGAACGCTTTTTAACACTCCCTACTTACTTTTGAGTGTTTCTGGGTGAATGTTTCTAAATATTGTTGTTGTTTAAAGGGGGGATGGGTTACAGCACACAACTGAAATTCTACACCAGCCGCCACTGGTAACTGTATGTAACTGTACATACTTCTTTTGGGGTTGGTGGTATTTATTACCATAAGGGAAACACATTTCATAACCAACAATCATACTCAATTTCTAAAATAACATTAATAGAATAATAAATCACAAAACGAAACTAATTAAATATATCTTAATTCTATTATACTGTCATCATTGAACAGCCCTTAATACTTCTATCATATACTATTAGATTTTTTTTCAATCATTATTATTTCATCAATTTCAAGTCTTCTTCTTCCTTTCTCTTATAATCTTTACCATCTCAACATCTCATCTGACTTTTTATCATCTCAACAAAACAGCCTATTCTCTTTAATCTCAATGAAGCACCCCAACAACTAGAATCAGAAACAAAAAACTATCTTCCTAAGAACTTCATAATTTAGAAAATATTTACAGATGTGGAACTCAATAAAGCATGCCCCCTCCCCTATCTTACTGCTGAACCATTACAAGGAATACCTGTGCTCAGGCGCTAAGGCCTGCAATGCAATCGCCCAACAGAAAAAGGTGGCCATGCCTCGAACCTTAACCTATAAACCGAAATGGTTACAATCCATCGTTTCTTTGGGTGCCCACGGGGTCGATGCTCTCCCTGATCTATCGGAGGGCCGTTTTAACCACAGAGTTCTCATGTGACATGTCCATACCAACGAAGACACGCTTCTCTTATTTTGTCTTTAATTATACTGATTGGCGTATAATCTCTACTTAGTATAAAATAAAGTCCCCGATTCTTGGATGTCACGGGTAATCTCGAGAACCATTGCATGGATTTTGATGCGGTTTTCTCCATTCTGTAAAGGATACCCCGAAGAAGGTTTCTGTAGAAAATAATTTATTTATGATCAAAGGAAGCCAAGCAGTAACGATTTGAGAGAAAAAGTCGAAAAAATCCTGGCGTCCGTGCGCTTTTTAAGCTCACGCTGGGCAAACCGTTAAAAATATCAATATATAATGAGTGTAAGAATTGTTCATCATGAAAAGTTCTACAAAAACGTACGGGAGAGCACATCTCTATATTCGATATATCGTCCACTATAAGTGTTTTTAGATTGGACGGAAGGGGGATTTGTGTTTCACACACCTCACCATTCTTAAATTACGTCTGACAAGAATTTGTTGCACATGCATCTCCATGGTAATATAGTTAATAGTCCAGTCAGTGATTTTAACCCATCATGCCGAGACGTAAAACAGATATAGATCGTAGTTCATTGACATCGCAAAGAAGCGCTTATCACGTAATGCATTCACAACTGTTCCCGGGCGAAGCCGGGCCGGGTTGCTAGTTGCCTTATATAATATGCAACCTGTAATTCCTTTCATAACACTAATATACTTCGGTGAAATAGGGTTCCCCTTGTAATGGATATTAAATAAATAAATAAATAAATACATAAATTATATTATTCTAATTGATACAGAGAGTCTATCCGAGACTTTATCTAAGTTTTATAGTTTAGGATACCGTCTCCTGTACCCTTATATTTGTTTGACGTGAATCTTCTCATCTGTCGCGTTCCTATCCCACATTCCCTTGATAACATTAAAAAGTTTCGCTAATTTACCTGGCTTCCTCCATTCCCTATTTAGTAATTTTATTTATGTGTGATATTCGTTTTCACCTTCTATTCTGTTTATATATCCCTTATCTACAACTTTGATCTTCTCATTTTGGTTTCTTTGCGTTCTCTGACCAGGTGTGCTGCACCCATAACCTTCACAGAATAGACAAAGGTCCTTTTTTCCTACGTCTCTCAATGTTTTGTTCTTATACACCCACATTAACCACCAAATTCTCCCTCTCATTTCTCTTTTCTTTCGACATTCAGGCTTTATTCTCATAAATCGCCTTATTTCACAAAACTCTGTCAAGGTTCTCCTGTTACCACACTTTTCACTGAGTGCTGGCAACTCTATGTCCTTTACCCCCCTAAAACAACAATTATTATCATCATCATCATCATCATTATCATCAATCATTTATTTGCAATTAGGAGTATGTCCTCCGGTGGAAAATTGGGTATACATAACAAATAAACAATTATAAACAATTCAATAACAATTCAATTGGAGTATTTACACAAATCGCCAGTCTTTTCTTAAACACACCTATATGATTGGGGAGAGGCTCTAAGACTGCGGTAGGCAGAGAGTTCCAGTTATCAATACGTTTACGAAATAATATTTACCATAATTTGTACGCCGTGGTCGGCCCTTAAATTTGAAAGAATAAAGTGGGCTTTCCCATATGTTTGCTAAGCTCGCCCCATGCTGGTTGATTTGTATACGTGTTGTAGCCTACATAGCGCAGAGTCTAGATTTCATTCTTCTAGCCTCAAGTGATTCCCACCCAAGTTTCTATAATATACGGATCGGACTGCTCCTGGGATTTAAATCACTGAGCACAAATCTAGCGGCCTTTCTAACCATTTCCAACTCATTGATAAGCCCTACTTGTTATGGATCCCAAACCACCGAGGTGTATTCCAGAATAGGTCTTACAAATGAGAAATATCCCAATTCATTAGCAGAGGTACGACTTCCTTTTAATTCCCTCATTACAAAGTGCAGAGATTTGAAAGTTTTAGAAACTACACATCCTACATGACTACTCCATTTCATATCATTCCGTACGTGAACGCCCAAATATTTGCATGCATCTTCTTCTACAAGTATTTCCGAGTCAATGTTATATTGAAAATCTCTGTTTCGCACTTTCCCTATTTTCTTGTATTTATTTTCATTTTATTTTCAATCGTCCACTTATGGACCAGGTCATGCCATCTTGAAGTACTGCGTTGTCTTGTGAGCCATGTATCTTTCGATATATTATACAATCATCCGCAAACAATCGACATGATCTTATCGGTGTCGATATTGGCGTGCGAGCTCGACTACTTGACTGACCCAACTAATCACTTAATTTTCTATGCATTCCCCAAGTGTGAAGTCTATTAGGTGCATTCTCACTGGTGCTGCACTTTGAATGGCCTGCGGTTCCGTTATCATAAATAATTGCCAGTTAATAGAAATGCAATGTTTTAAGTCATATACGTGATTATTACTGGGCATAACTTTATTTATATCCCCAGTGAGAATAGACCTACTTGACAAGCCTCAGCGGTGAATGAGGTATTATGCGTTTTAAGTATGAAAGCATAACGATTTTAGGACGATATTAAGTTACCATTACATTACAGTACATAATGTTATTGTAAAAGTGGACGTGTTTCAAAACAAAAGGTATTTTAAAGCCCTTAAACGGCCATTTAATGTACAATTTGCCTTATGTTAGATTTTATCTCCGCGAGTGAAGATGGTCTATCCGTTAGGGCTAAAGAGTCGTCAAAACTGACCATGGGTAGACCCTAAAGGTGTCTGTCATATGACTGGGCTCAGGGCATCTCGTGAGTTTCATCCTGCCTCTCCAATTATGTTGTTTTTGATTCATTTAGGGGCCAAAATTTAGTGTTTTCAGTCGGTCAACATGATTGTACCCAATTGTAAAGGGTGTTTCCCTAATCCTGAAAATAATTTACATGAGATTAATAAATACACTTGGATCACCAGTTTCAGTCGTCAAGCAATCATTATCAGATCCTTTAAACTTCCGCTACTAAATCTATGTCTATAATTAAGGCTCATAGTATTTACAATATAAACACTTATTTAGTTGCAGTAGTTTACTACTCAGCTCTTGACAAAATTCGTCTTAATTAACTTATTTAATTCGGATTTGTCGATTTTAATGTTCTAATATTTCGCACAGCCACCATATTGAATTATGGAGAGTCTGTCGTGGTACTACCCCCGTAAAATGAATTATAAGGGATGAAAATGGGAATATTAAATTTTATTTCGAAGCCCATGATAAAATTTAACTAAGGAATATGATGGCTGGAACTTGGCAGAAACCAGTCGTGAGGCGACGTCGAGCTAGGAGGGAAATTACGCCACGTGATTGTATTGCGCAATGTAAGTTTCTAGAAGCTTGGAATCGACCTAGCAACAGCGAATATTCCCAGGATCTGTTTAAATATTGTTATAAATTATCCAATTGGATATGAGCTTACAGCCAATAGGAAGACATTTTAGAGAAGACTGGAGTTCCAGCAACTAAATTTTTATGGATATTTAATTCATTTAAGCCCTTAGAGAGTGAATTTATATATTGGAAAAGAGAAGAATATGATAATAAAATATTGGAAATATTTTATAAGTCAATAGCAGGTCGCTATTGGAAGGAATAAGCGATTTGCTAGATCCCGCACGAATTTGAGAGGGAACTCAAAAGGCGGCTAAAATCGGTAGACTTGGAGGGGAGACGCCAAGCACCGGGGCTCTTGTGTATCTGAACGCCCGAGAGGTCAGACGTGTGCGATTGGAAGAGAAAGGAGTTCCGAGTGTTTCACCGGTCTTGTAGAAGGTGACTCGTGGAGACAAGGTTTAAGCAAGGGCGGAACTAGGAGACGACCGCGCCTTGAATCTAGGTGAAGTTGCGAGGATCACATATACCGCAATCACTTCGGTCTGATCGGCTTCAGAGAATTTATTTCAACTACATATTGTAGCTGACTAGCAGATATTGTATATTACGAACTTTCAGAAGTTTGAGATACGTATTCCAGCAATAATAAGCAGTTTTGTGAAGCGCGAGAAAAGTGTTTCTTTCCAGCGCGATAAGGCACTTTGTCCGAGCGACTGCAGCTCAGGCAACAGCCACAAGTGAGTACGAGTGTGTATTAATATTGCTTGTGTGGAACTGTATTACAACACTTAGGATAGAGATGTATTCCATTGTGAAGAACAATATTCAGTCTACTATTATGAAGATTATTATGGACTAAATTATTATGTGCACCAGGAGTATAGGCAGATAGAAGCAATATAGTCAACGATGGAGCTTCGTTAGAGGAGACTGTTCGTGAATGTCTACATAGTGAGCGATCGTGAGACTTGATGCACAACTCTATTCTAGTTCATTCTTGTCAAACATGAGCTCAACATTAACATCAGAGACTACAGAACGATGTTCAGATTCCATCTACATGGATGCTCGTTATACGAGTGAGGTCCAAGACTTTCTCTTCAAATGCCTTTTGAAGTGGAAAGCAGAACTTTCGACGCTACTCACTGATATGATGAGACTGTGCTGTGACGGAGATAGAAGAAACATCAAGATTATCAAGAGGTCCAGGGTTATCCCGGTCACAAGGAAGATGATGATTGGAGGCCCGCAGTTCGATTCCGGTCGGAGCTTGCTGTTTCCAGTGGGGGAATTCGTTCCTTTCCTGAGGTCACGAGTTCGTGGAGACGAGCTAGGATCCAGCCCAGATCTTTGGGAGATGTAACATCCGAGTATTTTGTTATATTCTATCTTGATCTTCTAGACTTCGAGACCAGGTAGCAGTGTTCACTAACCTTGTAGTTAGAGCTTGTAGTGACATTTTCTGAGTAAATCCTTTATCCATTTTTCGACACAGTATTTATGTTCTCCATGTATAGCATTTTTATTCCTCAAAATTTATTATAGTGATCGTCTTGCAACGCTACTAACTTCGTTTGTTAGGAATCCAGTTTCTGAACTGAGATTATTTACTTGTTCGAGGAACAAGCTTTTGTCATTTCCTTTAAGGAACAGTAATTTTATTTTCGACGTTTTTGTATTCATTCTGAATGCAGGTGATAGACATTTTCTTCTATGTTACCCATTAAATTATTTTTCATTAGTTTAATTAGGGCATTTTATCCGTCGAGAAGAAACGTCAAGAAAGAAGATCTTGGTAGTGATATATTGTGAAATATCATGTCACATTGTGGAAAAGAAACATTTAATGTGGACACGATTATTATCGTCAGAACTCATAGATATTCGTTCTGAATGAAGAGAATACGAATATGACTAACCGTATGTTTTTATTGAAGAAAGCTTTGAACTTTCAGTCATTTAATTTATTGGAAGATAGAATCTTCTTGGAATATTAATTATCATCCGACGTTAGCGTAGTTATCGTTCGATATCCTCGTCGTGATAGATTCTTGTTGGACAAACACACAGATATGATGTTGTGATTAAATATTTACGAGGAGAAATATCATGTCACGTTATAGACATAATATTTCTTCCTCGATTAAAGTCGAACCCAGATGTGTGAAGATGAGATGTAGTATTTTTATTAAATGTATGCACGACAGTTTATACTTATCAGAGTATCGTTTCAAGAGTATTAAGTGAGGAGGTCAGTATCGTAAATTCCAGAGGTCGTTAAGATGTATAAATTAATGATTTAACAATTGTTGTTATTGTTCATGAGACCAGCGATTGTGGTGACAACGCTGAGAAATTAATGCCCGTTTGTAGGAATGCCAGGTTGAAAGAAGTGGAGTTGATAACCCTGTGATAGTGTTTTTTATGTATTTCCGTATGTAGTTGGCATACGAGGTTATTGCGAAGGTGTGTTCCGCATTTTATAGTACAGTCATTGCGTGGGCATGGCTAGGATTGGCAAGGCATTAAAAGTTTGAGTAGAGAGTACTCCTTATTTTGTTACACACGACCTGGGATTTAGAGAGGACAGGAAGGGTCACGGTTGAAATTGGAACGGGAAATTGATGATGACAGTTGTTATGCTATACTCTTATCGAGATTATTAAGCCCAAACATGTAACGGCATATGTTTCACCTTAAGTGGTCGAATGTATTTAAACTATTTTGACACCAGATCAGATAGGAGAGACTGGTGGTGGTTATTTCTGGAGATGTGGAAGATATTAAGGATCACAGTTCACTGTATTTGACATAACTGTTAGATCAGAGCACAGGCACGAGTGTATTTAGACGCTATTACTTTGAAAGGACTATAGCTGTTGCTATAAGCGTCATTATACATTCATTTAGTGTTAACCTTTATTATTTGCCAATCGAGTGTATAACATGTTAGGAATAGGAAGTTTTTAGTTTGTTTAACGTAGAGGTTAGAGTATGAATGAGTATGTGACTGTATGTGGTTTGTTTCTTGTTCAGTGCGAATGAAATGAACTCCATTGGGACGTCACAATGCGAGAGTATGAATGTTAGTGTGCATAGTAGTTTTATGTCAGTAGCATGTAGGATTTGCGTACAGTTCACGTATTTGTCTGACGTGAATCTGCATCATTTTAACACAGCTTGTATTGTTATGGAGAGCACATTTGTGGACCAGGCGGGAATAGCGAGGACTTCTTTAAAACTCGTTTCTAGCCAAGGCCATAGCTCGGCCAGGCTGCACAAATGGGGAGAGTTGTTGCGAACCGCACGGCTCGCGCTTTTTCTTTTTTAAACCAGCTAGACTGGGAATGCAACGGTGAATGTTATGTCATCGGACACGTGGCGAGGGTCACGTGTGCCGAGCGCCCATATGTTCTTGGGAGCGTGCCAGAAGAATGTAAATACACAGAGATGTGTAACTGTTGTACAGCTTGATGTATGGACACAAGCTACACCAAATTTTGTCATTATGTTCATAGAACGAAGTTCTTTCAGTGGCGTGAGTGTAGAGATGAGCGAATGGGAGTGTGTATTTTATTTTGTTGTGTGAATCTTTAGCCTTAGTTTACATTTTGTTATTAAATCGTTTAGTTTTATTAGAAGCCGTGTCGTCATGAATTATTTTAGATATAAGGAGATGCAACTGTGAAACCCATTATAGGTCAAGAGAGGCTGACCACGAGATCCCCGAGATTAAGGTAGGTGTTTTACTGCGAGCTAAGTGTATTTTTCATGTAATTCACAGTTGTATTGTAAATTCCGCCACGTATATTCGCGAGGGTCTAGTTGGACGTAGATCCTTGACTAGTATTTTGCGCCGGAGCAGTCAGGGTCTACGAATCCAGCTGTTGCTTCGGATATTCAACAGACCGCCTCCAGAATATACGGGGTCAGTACCTCGGCCATACAAGGCCGCATATAGGGTCCTACCTTGTCACTAATTTTCTTTACAGTTGCTCTGAAGTGTTCCGAGCTATTTATTTTTATATTTTATAATTTAAAGATGGCGTCTGCGCGTAACGTACAATCTCGTGTTCTTAACACTTAAAGTGTTCAGACTCCTTATACCTACAAAATGAATGCCAAATAGTGTTAACATTGTATCATTGGATCATACGTTATGGATTATAATGCTTGCATGATTCACACGACCACCATCTTGAAATTAATTAGCTGATAGCCTTGTAGGTTTGACGCCGGATGCATCCCCCACAATGGTATAATTATTTTATCAAAATTTAATATAGATCCGATGATTAGTTTAGTTGTGATTTGATTTAAGCGTTCAACATTTGGATGGCCGACATTTTGTTTTGGTTAAGATTGCGGCGATATAAAATATGACGTTGCGGTGCTCTTTACCAGTGCTACCTCTGTACCAAATTTGGTTCAATTCGGTTTCATCGTGTTTCATTTGATAAGGGGGACTGACACACACACATACATGCACACACAGTCACACGGACATTTGACCCGAGTAGCTCTCATAAGTCTAATTCAATTTTTGCAAAAATTGAAAGTTGGCTAAAAACCAACAAACAAAGTAGACACAAATCCTAAAGCATTAATAAAATCTAAACTTAAATACAACAAAACGAAACACTTAAGATTACTACACCCGGGATGATCTGTTAAAACCACAGGTCGGCCCAGAAGAAGTCATAGACAAAAGCGTCTTTCGACACGAAGTATACAAGTGGGAAGTGATATCAGAGAGAGCAGCACCTACAGCCCAAAGACCAAAGTGGAGCGAAGAAAGGAAGAGGGCCTTTAGTGCACGAATGAAAGAGTAGGCTACTTGAAAAACAGGAAGAACAAATAGTCATGATTGCTTCGCGTGGTCTAATAGGCTTGTAACGTGTGAAATAAACAAAACGAAACATTCGAGAAAACAGTCTTATAAAGGGTTAATACATACAGCGTTTTAATTAAACAATTTTTCAAAATTACAATATTACCAACAGATTTATTATGAATCTATCTCGTATCTCCAGTACCTAAGTCCTACTTTAATTTTACGACAGTATATTTTGTTCTCATTCTTCCAAGAATTTCGATTATTTTCGTACGGGATACGAGCATGAAGTTGGCAAATTCGTTGATTATAAGACACAACCTTTCTCCAAAACTCCACACTTCTAGCCCTTCAGACAGGCAACTCAATGTGAAAAGACTGACTGCGTGGCTCAGCGGTAACGTTCTCGCTTGCTGGGCCCAAGGTTGCAGATTCGTATCCTGACGCAGTCAGCTGGTATTTTTGCGCAAATGTGAGGGAGCCGTGTCAGTAGATTTACTGGCACGTTAAAGATCCCCTTTGGGGCAAACATTCCGGCACACTGGTGCTTCTACAATAGAGTAGTCAAAAGGGACATAAAACCAATAACATTATTATTGAACAACCGGTAAAACCGTGATAAGGGCATAACACTACAACTTGTAAGGTACTAGGCCTATAAGACAACAAACCACGCACCTAGCAAAATGGCAAGAAGTCCAGGCCAAGAAATATACGAGGTCGTGACCTCTGCTACCGTTAAGTACAACCCTTGATTGGAAACGGGAGGACTGGGCCACATTGGAAACATAACCCGAGGATACTTATCGAGGCGATACTGTTGACCTTAGTCTAGAAAAGATACACTGGTACTCGGATAGAAACATCATCTATTAACAACCAGAGTACATTTACAAATAATAAAATATACATGCATAACAAACACACAATATAAGTTAAGAAGTGGAAATTCAACGAACCTGTATTTGAACCTGGAGAGAGACACTCGTTTAAGAGAGTAATATCTTTGTACCAACTGCTTACAGACAATGGTCCATGCATGCATCCACATGACAAGGAATACACTAATAGCCTACCACGTTAATTCTTTAAATAATTTCTTTCGTTGATATAAATAAGAAGATCCTCAACTAATATACTTGACGAGAGAAGATTCACGTTCCATTTGTACCCATACATAATATCGTCGTTGCCAATAACTCTTTTAAAACATTTGCCCAATGCCGATATCCAATATCATCATTAATAGCGTAGATAATCCTATATCTTTCTCCTATTAATTATTAAAAACACGGAGCAAAACTTCTAAACGACTTTCCTTCCAATGCTCTCGACTCTCACTTGTCAAACCAACCAACTGACTCGTGACTATCGTTGACCTTATGCCAACAGAAGATTATAGAAACAAAAGAAAAACAAGTAGCAATACGTCATTGCTTTGAGCACTCAAAAACAAGGGAAAGCTAAATTTATAAATTCACAGATCCAGCAAATCGGACATACTACCGTGGACTAGGAGGGAAACAAATTACATTTAAATACAGGTAGAAAGAAAAATCCTAAATCCACACTCCTAAAGGATGGTCGCTCCTAACACGAGTCATCATGCAGGCGACATATTACATTCCAAACTTCAGGACACCGAACTTACATACATACATGCATAACACAATAAGGTGGTACATTACCTTTCGAGTTTACCATCTTTTATCAACACAAATCATTACAAACCTTTGACCCAATATATAAATTCTTCCTTGATCTGCATTCATACAATTATGCTCCATAAGTGACCTCAGCCACATATTAATAAATAATAAATGGAGCACACATTACTCCGCAGATACTCCACATTAGATGACCACTCGTAGCTTCGTCAAACACCGTATTATGCTCTCCAGTATGCAAGACCCAAAATCCCATCTTCTTCTGCCATTCACAATAAATAGATAAATATTTCCAAATAAGTTTCTGTTTCTCCATTTAAGCATGGTACTATTTACTTCTTGATGTTAGGAAGTCGTGGGGAAACCTTTGAATAACCCTAGGTTATCCAACCTCCACGCGAACTCTCAGTTATATCGTTTCACATCTTACCAGTTCGATGATATTTTTCACACCTTCTAATTGATTCGAAAAATCTAATTATAGTAACCTAGACAGCTACAACAACAGAAGCAGCCATCTTGCAGTAACAATTTCACTCACACCCTCTGTAGTGTGCCAACTGAACACGCAGACTTTCTCCACGGCCGACTGAATTCGCTCATACCGGCCTAGACAATGAGACCTTTTTCATGAAATCTTGTTAGTTACTCAACTGCTCACACAGCGCTGTTCACCAAGCATTGCACGAGTAAGACATATCTCTACTTAGTGTAAAACAAAGTCCCCATTCTTGGATATCACGGGTAATCTCGAGAACCACTGGATGGATTTTGATGCGGCTTTCACCATTCTGTACAGGTAATATCGAGGAAGATTTCTGTAGAAAATAATTTATTTATGATCAAAGGGAGCCAAGCAGTAACGATTTTAGATTTCAGTGAATAGGTCGAAGAAAGAACTTGACGTCCGTGCGCTTTTTAAGCTTACGCTGGACAAACCGTTAAAAATATCAATATACTATGAGTGTAAGAATTGTTCAGCATGAAAAATTGTACAAAAAAGTCCGCGTGAGCATATCTCTATCTTCGATACATCGCCCACTATAAGTGTTTTTAGTTTGGACGGGAGGAGGATTTGGCTTGCACCTCGCCATTCTTAAATTACGTCTGACAGGAATGCCTTGCACATTCATAACTGTTCCCGGGCGAAGCCGGGGCGGATTGCTAGTGACACTATTATATTATCATTATAATTCCCACAATATCAAAATGCAAATTATATCACAAAATAGAATAGCGTGCTAATAAATCTAAGAGAAATTAGACATACCTTGCACCTCGTTACAGTTGAATTCGATCAGAATCACTCGGTTTTCATTAAAGTTTATACATTTTTCTGCTGAACGGTTTGGAAGTTCGGCAACAGGAAACTAGGACTTTTATTTACTTAAAATATTCATTTTTGTATTTTTGTACTATTTGTGTTCGTGATTTCATTACATTGTCAGAATTACCGACAGTAGTGGCTACGCAGGCTAAAGCGCAGCGTAAGGCCATGGGGCCAAGCTCTCTGCTGACTCGGTAGACGCGTGTGTTCGAGCCCCACCGTCGGCCGTCCTTGAAATGATTTTCCGTGGTTTCCCATTTTTCAACACCAGGCAAATGCTGGGACGGTACCTTCTAACAGGCCACGGCCGCTTCCTTCCACATCCTTGCCCAGTTTCATTCATCTTCATCCATTCCATCTCTCATCCTGACGCGCAGGTCGCCCACGGGCGTCGACTAGAAAGACCTGCACTCGGTCTCTCAGGAGGCCACACGAAAAAAAAATGTCAGAATTAATGCTTTAATTAGTAGGGTATACTATTCAGTGTACCTATTATAAATAAAAACCGTGAGGTTTCTCACCTCCCCATATTACGAAACCCGGTTGCCTAATACGGGGAAAGTGCACTTTTAAAGTTAACAATAATATCAGAGGGTATTACAACATCAAACGTGCCCATATTTGTAATATACATAGTATATCGCCTGAGGTTTACATTGGTGAGAAAACCAAAATTATTCCGTTCCTTCTTATGTCTAATGTGAGCCCTATAAAAAAAAACTCCCCATATTTGGCGACTTTGCTCTACCCATTTTTAGAAGATACCTTATGCATTGGACAGCTGAATCCGTGATTAATTGTATAGGTAGCTTCGTAAGTCTCAGAACTCAGGAAGTCCTTTCTAGCAGCGTTACTAGCAGCTTTCAAAGTTTCAAGGTAAGAAAGAAAATATTCCTCTAGCCAGTTTAGGCGACTGACATTTAATGAGAAAAAATGCCCTTTATCTGGATTTCTAGACTGAATATGATGATATGTGATGCTTACGTCATGCATAGCGAACCATTTATTAACGTTTTTTTTTTAATGGTTGCTTCTGCGTCCATGAATGTGTACGCTTCCGGGTGCATGCCTATATTTTCTTTCAGTGTACTAATGGCACCAATAACTTCTGACGAGAACACTTCCTTGGCACGCCGAACATTCATTTTTTCAAATTTAGTGGGTTCGATGTGTTTTTTAGTGAGGTGTCTGACCGGTTTGACGATCTCACCCTTTTGCATTGTGTATAGTAATGACAAGTATTTCCCTGAAATTATTCCAGTACCATCAGTCATCTCTCGTTACAGAAACTGCGTTCTAATGTTGTTGTTTTTTTAGAATGTGACAATTATCAAAACTAGGGAATACATTCCTAGACTCGTCGTATGGGTGATTGACCATTGGTTGCAAATTCCCTCCCCCTAAATGCCTCATCATTGTAGTGTTAGTTTTGTGATTATCAGAGACAGTTATTATAATTATGAAACCCCATTGTTCAACCTCGAGAATAACGTCCAGCAAGAGTTTATGTAAGTCCCGTCCTGACAGCTGCTTCGTGAAAAAGAAGGCACACGGTATCTGATAATTTGTCGAAAGATCTCTTAGCACAAAACACAACACACGATTAGCTGCTACTTGTTCCCGGCTGTAATTTTGATCCTCTCTTTCCTTTTAATGAGACGGTGCTGGAGTAGTGTCCTTGAACCCGAAGAAGGTGCAAGGTATGTCTAATTTCTCTTAGATTTATTAACACGCTATTTTATTTTGTGATATAAATTTAATTTTGATAATGCGGAAATTATAATGATAATAATTATATAGTGTCACTAGCAACCCGCCCCGGCTTCGCCCGGGAATAGTTATGAATGTGCAAGGAATTCCTGTCAGACGTAATTTAAGAATGGCAAGGTGCAAGCCAAATGCCCCTCCCGTCCAAACTAAAAACACTTATAGTGGGCGATGTATCGAAGATAGAGATATGCTCTCACGGACTTTTTTGTAGAATTTCTCACGCTGAACAATTCTTACACTCATAATATAGTGATATTTTTAACGGTTCGCCCAGCGTAAGCTTAAAAAACGCACGGACGCCAGGCTATTTTTTCGACCTTTTCACTGAAATCGTTACTGCTTGGCTCCCTTTGGTCATAAATAAATTATTTTCTACACAAATCTTCCTCGAGATCACCTTTACAGAATGGTGAAAGCAGCATCAAAATCCATCCAGTGGTTCTTGAGATTACACATTTAATATACGTACTGTACAGCTGATTCCTTATCGCGCCTATAATGGGAGGGGAGTGCGCTCTACCGGCAACGAGTAGAAACTTTCCAATTACATATTATACATGAGTTCTGACTGGGAATGTCAAGGCCGGTATAGAGCGCAGCTCGTATTCAGTCGGCCGTGCTTTCTCTTACCTTGATCAGTGCAGCTCTCTATCGGTAGTCGGAGAACTCTTTTCTCCGCAGACACTGAGTTACAATAAAGAAGGAGATGAGGGTAGGAATATGAAATGTGTCGTTAATAACGGCACAATCTCTCCCCCTACAATTGTTGACGCAGGTTCAAGAAACAAGACAACACAAAACAACAACATATACCCCATGCACTGAATATGAAACACTTCCGTTAGAAAGTTCTTTCCACAAACTCTTATATTCTCACACCCACAGGTCGTTTCATAAAATGACATACATGTCATTGTCCGCATCTAGTAAGGTATCATGCTTAAAATTAACATTTCTTACAAGATCCAATACAATCATGTCAATGATATTCTCTGTACAAATACAAATATGTTCTGTCTCTACAACGTCGTCTTGAATAAGTGAAGACAGGTTCCATTTCGTTCAGTTCCGTAGCTTACAGTTTAGTCATCCGGGCGCTGGATTCCTTCATGCACTCCACGAATCTCCCACGCAGAACAAGCTTCACAAATTGCAACTGAAAGCAATTTCAACTGGGACAGTACCAATATAATGGAAAACTTAACAGCTAACATCAATAACAGAACCCTATCGAAACAGCTTTACAATTATTAACATAACCCAAACAAGATGTTCAGTAAAGAACATATAGCCTACTTTCTCCTAAATGCATGGGTATTGTTATAACTCTTTGTCCTTTTCAAGGAGTATAATTGAATGTTGGTTGTAGTAGCTTGTTGAACTACAACGTGCTATAGGGATATTAAACATGAATATGAGGTGCGCTTTGCTAGTGCTACCTCTGTAAAAAAAATCATTCAATTCGGCTTCACCGTGTTTGAATTGATCTGGGGAATGGATTTGCACACATACATGGCCGCTATTTGCAAACTATTGGGCTGATGACCTTGTAGTCAGTCATAAGATGCTTTCCACAAAAAGGCATGTTGATGCAAAATCCAGTAGAGATCAAATTATTAGAATGGTCGAAATTTGATTTAAGCTTTTAACATTTGGGTGGCCGTCATTCCGTTTCCGTCAAGATGGCGGCGATATAAAACATGACACATAGGCGCCTTTTGCTAGTGCTACCTCTGTACCAAATTTCGTTCAATTCGGTTTCACCGTGTTTGAATTGATAGGGGAAATCGATTTGCACACATACTTGGCCACCATCTGCAAACTATTGGGCTGATGATCTAGCAGTTTGGTCAGAATATGCTTCCAACATAAAGATTTGTTGTTGCAAAATTTGGTAGAGACTAGGTTATTAGGTTGGTCATAATTACATTTTAGCCTTTAACATTTGGGTGGCCACGATTACGTTTCCGTCAAGATGGCGGTATATAAAACATGACACTGAGGTGCCCTTTGCTAGTGCTACCTCTGTACCAAATTTCATTCCATTCGGTTTCACCGTGTTCGAATTAATAGGGGTAATCGATTTTGACACAAAGATGGCCGCCATCCGCAAACTATTAGGCTAATGACCTATTAGATTTGTCAAAGGATGCTCCCTTCATAAAGGTATGTTGTTGCAAAATTTGGTAGAGATCGGATGATTAGGTTAGTCGTAATTTGATTTAAGCTTTGAACATTTGGGTGGCCGCCATTACGTTTCCGTCAAGATGGCGGCGATATAAAACATGACACTGGGGTGCCCTTTGCTAGAGCTACCTCTGTACCAAATTTCATTCAATTCGGTTTCACCGTGTTTGAATTAATAGGGGCAATCGATTTTCACACAAAGATGGCCGCCATCCGCAAACTATTAGGCTGATGACCTATTAGTTTGGTCAAAGGATGCTGCCCCCATAAAGGTATGTTGTTGCAAAATTTGGTAGAGATCGGATGATTAGGTTAGTCGTAATTTGATTTAAGCTTTGAACATTTGTGTGGCCGCCATTACGTTTTCGTCAAGATGGCGGCGATATAAAAATGACACTGAGGTGTCCTTTGCTAGTGCTACCTTTGTACCAAATTTCGTTCAATTTGCGCTCACCGTGTTCGAATTGATAAGGGGGGGACAGACATTCAGAGTACACACACTCACACACACACACACACACACACACACACAGACTCACACACACACATACACACACACAGACAGACACACTTTTTTCGCCCTGTAGTGATCTCATAAGTCTACTTTCATTTTTTGCAAAAATCGAAAGTAGGCTAAAAATGTCATTAGACTATTAACGCAACTCTCTCCGTTAAATAAATTTCCACCTCTTTTACAAATAAATATTAAATGTACAAACTTTTGAAAGCGATTTTCAAATTAGAAAATGTACTCGTATATAATCGTTAAGAAGTAATTATTAACAACCAATTTTCATAACATTTATGCAGAAAATAATAATTTCTCATAGAACATGATCTCGCTTGCCTTTAAATTCAACAACTTTTAAATGAATGTAGATAAAGTCTTTCACACCCCATCTGTTTTCAACTTATTAGGAACCGTAATAAGTCTATACCCAAAAAAGGACATTCAAACTGTTGAATCGACCAAATGAAATTCAAGAAAAAAATAAAACAAAACTACCCGAAAATAAATTACAGTGTCAGACCACACGTGCAAACCAGCAAACGAACACAAGAAACCATTCATATCACCACACATAACCCAAAAAATACCCACAGAGGCAGATGACCTCGTAGTTCCGCCCCTTAAAACAACAATAACAACAATATAATACCCACAGATAAAAAAATTACATAATTACCACTCACAATATCTAGGAAAATACACCAGAATATAAACTAGTCCTTGATAAAACACCTACACAAAGTACAATTACACAATAAATACCCTTTTATATGCAGACTCAGACCAAACAGAAACTAAATAAAGTGACGAAACACTTCTTTCATAAGATCTATATAAGCCCTAGCATATTGTTCCAAACAACACAAATCAAACCATGGCTTTCCTTCACATTACTTACCCCTAAAGTATTTATATCCAAGCAAATAAGAATTGTTTCATAAATACTTATCTTAAAACTAGTATTACTATATATCACCTGTACCAAGTCCCATACATTGTTTAATGTAAGGATCGTAAAGCAATAATTCAACCCAAATCTAACCAAACAAACCCCCCTAAAATTTATCTGGCAGACCCAAGTTGACAGATAATTTAAAAAAACACTAACCTATATACTCGGTCACAAAACAACAATAATTAACCCCTAAATAAATTAAAACCTAACCTTATTTTCACAGACACCAAATACAACACAAAATACCTCCCTAACTCATATCACAACCACACAATATACATTCCTTCTTGTATTATTTAGTGATTTGCACAATTTAGAAAATTCAAGTACACACAACTCAAAATTAAGGGATAACTATTCACTGTGGCATCACATCATCTACGATGATCATCATACTATCCACAAAGATCCCATCTCCTACCTTGGTTGCTACCCCTATTGGGTCTCTGGAAGGTACACCACTGGTACGCATTATGAGGAACATGAGCGGGTACTAAGTCTCTGTTTCCCTGAAAAGCATTTCTCTGAAAGGAATTTGTATAATGAACAGGATCTCTACAGTCGTCAGCATGCTGCACTGTTTCTCGCCTCTGAAAATAATAGTTACCTACCAACGGTCCTGATGAAGAATAATCAGGAGAACAAGGCATTAACGGACTATCCATTCGTCTAGAATCAGCTTTTCTAACTCTAGAATAACTATAATTTAGGTTATGTGATGGACAAATCGCATCATTACCAGACTCTGATGCCTGTGACGTGGTACCTCTTTATATCAAATTGTTTATTTGCTTTCGGCCTAGCAGCACACGATATATTCTTAGGTAAACTTATAGAGGACCCTACCTGTCTATTTGCATCCGAAACAACATTATTCTCAAAATAATCCTTCACATTTTGACCATCATGCAACGAAACACATTCTAATTCCTCAATAAAATCAACACAATCACTTGTTTCACACGGTTCACCACAAATAGAATTAACACAGTTCAAACCTACTAAAGATTCAGTTGGGTCACCATTTGTCACTTCAGAAAATATCGGGTAAAAATTTTCAACTAACTTAGACCGCAGAGTAACTAACTTTTCGTCAAATAACGCATCACTTTGTGACCATACACCAATCAGATAATGTAACCTATGGATCCAATGAAGTAATCTATATTTAATACGATTCATGGGGTACACGAGAGGAACCTCCCCGAAGATTGTCTAATGGAACAAGGAAGCAATCGGACGTTGCAACGCCAGGCAACCACGAAATGCCTGGCGGCTGATCCTTTCAAATCCAGAAGCAGATATTATATAGTGATTATCTATTTTCATCCAAACGGTATTTTTCAAGGCCAGCTTTAAACATCATATCGATAAATATAGAAGGAATATCCGGACCTAAAGAAGAACTCCTTCAAAATATGTGTAAAGAATATCAATGTGATATATTATGTGTCCAGGAGACGCACAGGGATACAATTCAAAGGAGACCTAAGGTACAGGGCATGGATCTTGTAGTTGAAAGGCCACATCGCCAATATGGTAGTGCAGTATTTGTTAAACATGGGTTATCAGTACTTTCTACAGCTTTCACTGAGGTAGATGATATTGAAATTCTTTGTGTAGAACTAAACAACTGTATAGTCACCTCAGTTTAAACAAGATGTTCAGTAAAGAACATATAGCCTACTTTCTCCTAAATGTATGAGTATAGTTATAACTCGTTGTTATTATCAAAGAGTATAATAGAACTATTCTTTGTTGAAGACCTTAGAAACGATTTACCTCTACCAAACGCCACAACCTAGATAAAAACTGCTACCATCATTGAAGAAAGAAAGAAAGAAAGAAAGATAAGAAGTATCTAAAGAATGTTATGGATCTGGAGACATAATCGATCGGACTGGCGGCGTGGCTCAGCGGTAACGTTCTCGCTTCCTGGACCGTATGTTTCAGGTTCGTATCCTGGCGCAGTCAGCTGGCATTTGAGGGTGCACAAATGCGAGGGAGCCGTGTTAGTAGATTTACTGGCACGTTAAAGATCCCCTTCGGGACAAAATTCTGGCACCCCGGCGTCTCTAAAAGCAACAGTAGTTAAAAGGGACGTCAAACCAATAACATTATTATTATTATTATTATTATGACATAATCGGCCTGACGCGGGCAACATCCAACTTTGAGTTGAGGCATGTCTTTACACGTCTGGCTGCGTATGACTTTCACAACCCTAATTGAATTAACAAATCTTTCCATGACCCTACAGAGACGTGTGTATACCAACTATGTGGATATTTTCGATTGCTATTTGGCTGAAATAAAAGTATTAATTAATATCCTGAACTAGCATCAACGGTAGAGTTCAGATACTATGTGAAATCGTTTTGTTCTTTACTTCAATTAACATCTTCAAATAACGCACAATAGGCTGTTACAAACCCTTTAAAATAAAAAGTAAAAATGTATCGTAGCATCATCTTGTCATTCTTCAAATTCGATGCGCATAGAATGCCAATTGTATAGTAATCAATGGAGCCCCACGTAGACTAGTCGTGACATCTAGTGGTGGAATATCGAACAATATAATCCTAACAGAGCGAGTGCATTCTAGCGGCCAGAAGAAGAAACTTTTCAATAAAATCTGGAAGTTAATAAGTGCAGTTACCTTTTTGGCAGCTAGATGTCTCGAGTAAATCTGCTGGCGAATTATGTTTTAATTAAATATATATTTTACACCATAATATGCACAATATAGCGCTTAATTTTAAAACATCTGAGTCATTACAAAACAATAAACATATAACATTTCAAGCAAAAAAACTAGCTCTGATCGGGTTTGAACCATAGGCATTTGAGCGATAGGCTAACGCTCTACCACTTTTTTTTTTATTAGCTCTTTACAGAATTACAGAATTTTCAGATATGATAAATACCATACTAATACATCACAAGAAATCCAGATAGTGTCCATATTTATCGTACAATTGTCCACTTTCACTAAGCTTCCAACGCTCTTTTTGCAGGTGATACCTGAGATCCAGGAAAGAGAAATGTTGATCATTGTCCATCACGAAGTGTACATATTGGCCCATTATCCACACAATGGCAGTCTGTTTAATTTGGGGGAAGGCGGTCACCGACAAACGAACCAACTTCCTGTCATCAAGGTCATCCGAGGGCACATTTAATAGTTGACATACTTTTCCCTTACACCACAGCCACGTGGAGGCAACTCGCGTGCATGATGTGAAGCGGTGTATCGCCGTATCAGTTTGACCACATATAGTACACCATGGGTAAGCTTCAAGATGGATGGTATATCGCCGTAGAGCGGTTGGGATGAGATCGTTGAGGAAGATAAAAACTTGGGAGTGTACAGCAGAAGAAATGGACATAGCCCCAAAATTTTTCCAAACAGTGGGCCAATGGACATAGAGGGTGGTGGCCTCTATTCGCGGTTTGGAGTGTACCACTTGCCGCAACATGTTATAGATGCTTTTCGTCGTTGGAACAATCCCTGATGGCATTTGGCGAACAGTGTACAGAAGGTGCTGTTGATGGTCCCTAAATATCTTCGGCAAAGCTCTATCACAACCACGGGCTGTGTTTCGAATATCTTTGTATAGCGCTTTCGTAAAAGTGTCATGTTGGGAAAGAATGGTGATATCGTTCTTGCAGAGGAGTGCACGGCATTTCATGCCATGAGCTGTTAGCCCTAGCCCGCCTTGCCGGGATGGGAGATACAACTGTTCCCGTTGTACTCGGAACAAAAATCCTTGCCATATAAACCAACCTGTATATTTTGCCAATTGGCTCTCAAACATTTTGGGAAGTGGGAAAAGTTGTGCGACATACCATATTTTAGAGAGCGCAAACATGTTGAGGACCATGACCCGTTGCACTATATTGGGGTTTCTTTGACCAAATTGGATCAGGACTCCCCTAACTTTGGCAATGACCTTAGTCCAGTTAACTTGCACTGTGTCCAGAAGCGATTGCTTCCAGGTAATGCCAAGAATTTTCACCTCATTTACTATCCGGAACCAGGGCTGTGGGGTAATCACTGAGTTAGTATTGAGCGGAAGCAAAGCAGTTTTCTGGGGGTTCGATTGTGCTCCAGAGGCGATATGGTAGAGCTGAAGGACGCTATCGATGTGGGAGATGTCTTCTTCATTGCGGATCAATATTGATACGTCATCAGCATAGGCGCACATTCCAAAAACATGTGTGGACAGTTTGTAACCCTGTAGCTTCACCTGGGTAGTCCGAATGAACGGTTCAAGGCCAATGACAAAAAGTAGCATAGAAAGGGGACATCCTTGCCTAACTGATCGTTGTATTGGAATCAGAGGGGAAAGAAAACCGTTGACGAGCACTCTAGACGTAGCATTACAATTTATCATACGAATGTAGTCAATAAGGATTTCAGGAAATTCGAAGTGTTGCAAGACCATGTACAAGTATTCATGACTGATGCGGTCGAAAGCTTTATCAAGATCTAAGGTGAGAAAACTCATTGGCTCAGTGGGGAGCATTTCGGCTTTTAGGTGTAGGTCCCGTGGTATCGCTAAGTTTGTTAACAGAGTTCTTCCAGGAATACTGCAACATTGTTCATCACCAATGATATCAGGTAGAACAGTCTTCAATCGGCATGCAAGTACTTTGGTAAGGACTTTATAGTCACTGCAGAGCAGAGTAACTGGTCGGAAGTCACCAACTGCCATGGGAGAGGATGTTTTTGGTATGAGGACTATGGTACCCTCGTGATGTGATTGACAAAGAGCACGACGTTGGAGAATGGTACGCAGGACATGACAAAATTCTTTGCCAATGAGAGGCCAGAAGTGTTTATACATTTCATATGGCAGTCCATCAATGCCAGGTGAGCGGTTGTTTGGGAGTCGTTTAACCACAGAGTGAATCTCTTCATCCGTAATATCCGCGCTGAGCAGAGTTTTGTTGTCCGGAGATAGTTTGGTACTGCAAGATGACAGCAATAGGGTCACCTGCTGTGGATCAATGGGAGCCTTAGCGTAGAACCGTTGATAAAATAATGATATTTCACTACGTATAGCGTCAGGGGAGGTGACGACACTTCCAGTACTGGTGCGGAGGCGGTGGATATACTTACGTTGCCGCTCACGTTGTCCTTTGGCGATATGGTATACACTTGCACTTTCGTCCGGGAGCACTGTACGATCTTTTAAAGCCACGTTGATATGAGCGAGCGTTCGTTGCTGTAGAGACAGGAGCTTGGTTTTAACTTCCCGGATCTGGTCATATATACGCTCCCCAGCATCAGATCTTTGCTGGAGCTGGCGAAGAACTCGATAGTAAAATTCAACTGTATCCCGTCTTTCCCGACCTCGTTGGTAAGATATGTTCTTAAAGACGCGGCGGATCCCTCGTTTAACTAAAATATCCCACCAGTCTGTGCAGTCGCGAAAATTTGCATTTTTGTTGGACCCATCGAATCCAGTGTTGTCTGAAAATATCTTGGCATTCCTCCTCCAGTAACAGCGAGCAATTCAGCTTCCAATAACCTCTTCCTATGTGAAATATGGGATGGGGGTAAGAGATTGTACATACGACAGCATGATGGTTAGTGAAACTGGCAGGAATCACTTCATATCGTCTAGGCTGGATAAGTTCCTGTGAAAAGTAGATGCGGTCAAGTCGTGATGAGGAGTTGTGACTTATACAGGTGTAATGGGGCAGGGGCACCCTTAAACTATCCACAGCATCAATGAGGTGTAGGGAGGTAAGAAGGGTCCTGAGAGCCGGGTTGACACCTCTGTATGGACTAGTGGAATCCTCTGGGCGTTGAATACAATTGAAATCCCCTGCAAGAATAAGTTTTTCCTTAACGTCGTGCAGATGAGGCAGTATACTCTGTTGAAAGAACATTTTCCGTTCCACACGTTTATTAGACCCGTATGGGGCATATACATTTATCAGGGTGGTATTGTTTATGTGTCCAGATATTATGCGTCCTGATGGATGACATAGCACACCTGCGAGTGGGATATCATGTCTTATGAGGAATCCGGTCCCTCTATTCGTATTACCGGTATTGATGTATTGTTTGTAGAAGGCAGATATGGGTAAACACGGTATAGCAACTTCTTGAATGAAAGCAATGTCAATGTCAGCATCTCGAAGGAATCTCTCCAACAGTTGAAATTTCAGAGGGCATTCTATTACATTGATATTCACAGTGGCCACAGTGAGAAATTGCGCCATTAAGAGAAGTATAAAAGCTGTGCTAGACATACTGGAAGGTGGACTCGAAAGAAGACACAGGTGAGAATTATCCTGGTGCACTATGTCAAATTAGGTTGAGATAGTTCCTTTTGACTGCCATTCATAGGCCGGCTGTCAGCGGTTGAGAGCGTTCGTGGGTCCCTAGATGACGTAGAAAGAAGATTTTGTTTCTTTTTCACAGCTGCGGAAACGTTTGTGGAGCCAGTTTTATTCTTCGGGGCCGGTACGGCAATCGAGGCATTTGTTTTAATCTTCTTAGAGACGTTCTCGGATCCCCGATCAACATTCATAAGTGAGTCGGTAGGGACCAGCGAAGTCGGGGGCAGTGAAGGCAAAATTTCTGTGGCAGCCTGTAGTAACGGCAGAGTTGGTTCTAAGGCTGCGATACAGGTTGCCGAGAGCACAGGGGCACTCTGTGTCTCGCAGCTCTGTTCAGGGCAAGGTACCAGTTCTGCGTCAGATGTATCCGAGGTCACTCCTGGTGTTGTCTCAGCTGACTGATCAATGAGCATGTTTTCATATGACGTTTGCTGCGTCACAACTTCCGAGTATTGTACACGTCGTTGTTGTGTAGGAGTTATACCGAGGGGAATCATTTTCTTTGGGCAGTTAATACGAAGATGTGTGGTAGCATTGCAAATTAAACAGGTCTGTTTCTGTCCATTATACGTTATATAGCCAGAATGGCCACCAAAAGCCTCAGTGGAGGGGATATCTTGCTTGATTTCCATAGTTACGGCACGTATTCCATTATACACCGGGAACTGATAAGCAGAAGACCATTGTTCTTTCCTGACGTCACTCACAGTGCCATATTTCGACAGGACGGATTTGAAAATTTCAGGGGGTACTTCGAGTGGGACAATAAATATACGCACTGTGGTAAAATTGGAATCCGCTGTGGAGAGCTTAACATTGGTCATTTCGCCTGAATCATACTGAAATTTAATAGGATCTGCAAAAGTATTTAACAATTTCTGATAAATAGATATGGTGATTACCTTGATGTACATGGTTTTTTCGTGCGCATTTAACTGGATGGCTTCTACTTGGTCGACAGTCAACCGGAGGGTATCGCCAATCCAGCGGTGAATTTCTCCTGGTGAGGGGCGAGAACTCTGCCTGTCCCATTGGCAGCGTACGGTGTTTTTTCTCTGGTATCCGGACATGATTTTCAGCGGGGTTTTCTGGATTTCTGGTTTTGTTGTCCTATCTGGAACACTACTTAAAAAAAGTATTGTCCGAATGACACACGGAAGGTCAGTACACACGTGGAACGAAGGAAGCACCGGTATTATGAACCGTAACCTCTTCCAATGCGGTCACACAGCGCGCACACACGTACCGCACTCGGCCACGACCAGTCACCACTGAGCTAATTGTGTCAACGAATATCGTTCTATATAAAATGACTTACATAGAACTTGTTAGCAAATAATGATTTATACTAAACGATTTCATCACTGGAGTATATTATTTATATATAAAGCATTTCATACAACGTTTATTTATTTTGTATCAGTACGCTATATTGCATGCAATACTCAAATTAGTGAAATATAAGTCAGGCACAAGATATCCGCTGCCATCTTGTCTTATTACTGAATCAGCTCAGCTTTTTAAAATCACGTCTGCACTATAGTATTACAAAATAAACTTTTAATTTCGAACGTGCCTCTTCCTTTAGAACAGTTAAAACGATTCTCGGCTCGATAATCGGAACTGGTGGGTCCCATGATATGGATTATAAAGTTTGCATAATTCGCACGGCCGCCATCCTGAAATGGCATGGCGGACGACCTTGTAGTTTGGTCACAAGACGCATCCTATACGAAGGTATGTTGTTACCAAATTTGGTAGAGATCGGTTGATTTGGTTAGTCGTTATTTGATTTTACGTTTTGAACGTTTGAGTGGCCGCCATTCAGTTTTAGTAAAGATGGCGACGATATAAAACATGACACTGAGGTGTCCTTTGCTAGTGCTACCTTTGTACCAAATTTCGTTCAATTCGCATTCACCATGTTCGAATTGATAGGGGGGGACAGACATTCAGAGTACACACACTCACACACACACAGACTCACACACACACACATACACACACACACACAGACTCACACACACACACACACACACAGACAGACACACTTTTTTCGCCCTGTGTTGATCTCATAAGTCTACTTTCATTTTTTGCAAAAATCGAAAGTAGGCTAAAAACCTGGTGCTCAATTCATCTTTAACAAACCAAGTAATATACACAATCAGAAAACCCTTTTCATCTTGGGAGATTTTAACAGTCATAGCTGTGTCTGGGGTTACGATGTAGATGATCAAAATGGTGAAGCTGTGATACAGTGGGCTGAATCCAACAACTTACCTTTAATTCATGACAGTAAACTTAAGCCATCTTTCAACAGTGGACGCTGGAAGCGAGGATACAATCCTGATCTGATCTTCACCAGTGAAGAAACAGCTTCACAATGTCTGAAGTACATACGTCCACCAATTCCAAATACCCAACATAGACCTATTATATGTCAAATTACTGCAGCTATTAGGCCACAAACAGTTCCATTTAGAAGACGATACAATTTCAAGAAAGCAAACTGAAATAAGTTTTCTGAGACAATGGACAGCCTTGTGTTGAAAATAAATCCTAGTCCTAAAGCGTATGATGATTTTGTAGCAGCAGTTCAGGAGTCATCATGCAAATTCATTCCACGAGGATGCCATACTGATTACATTCCTGGTCTAAGTAAATAAAACACACACCTGTTAGAAGAATATATGAAACTCTTTGAGGAAAACCCCTTTAGTGAGGAAACATCAGATGCTGCTTTCAAACTTACTCAGTCTGTAGCAGAAGGTAAAAGAACTCGGTGGATAGAGATGTTCGAAGGACTAGACATGTCCAAAAGCAGTCGGATGGCATGGAGTCTTCTACGACGCCTGAGTAACGATCCAACACAAAAGAAAACCCATGCAAACATTTCCCCAAATCAAATTGCTCAACAGCTTCTGAAAAATGGTAAAACAAACAAAAGAGGGAAAAGCCTAAGTTTCAGAGGCAAGAACATCTAGAAACTAACGAGGTCTCAAATCTGTTTTGTGAAAACGAGCTACAGAAAGCTATACAACAATGCAAGAATAACTAGGCAGGGGGCATGGACGACATGCGGATAGAACAGATAAAGAATTTTGGACCTACAACACTGAAATGACTTCTGGAACTCTACAATAACTGCTTCAGACAGAACAAGATTCCGAAGATATGGAGGAAAACCAAGATAATTGATATCTTGAAACCTGGGAAAGAGCCTTCTGACCCTCAGAGCTATCGACCTATCTCATTATTATTTCATCTTTATAAGATACTAGCTGAAGTACCCGTGCTTCGCTACGCGTCATAAATAAATTGAAATGTGAAGGTGACAGTTAAAACAGGGGATAGGCGAGGTGCTGCGCAGAGGGAGATTAAGGATGGAACATTTTGTCCAACTACACCGCTCGGCGTTGACCGTGTTTTATAGCACAAATTTGGGTTTTACTCGCTAACTGTTGGAGATACCTTTCGGATAGAAAATGTAATTTTAAACCTCGTATATGACATCAAAAGTTTGCTATTTCTTAGCGTATTTTTTATTTGAAATGGAAATATGAAAGTTTGAAACCAAAGGGTGTAGTGACGTCACTAAAATGGTCGCCATCTTTAAATAGTGCAAAGTATTGAAATCAAAAGTAACCAATATGTTAACCAGGTAAATCAGCTACTTCCATGTAAAATTCATGTAAATCGGACCAGTGGTACTTGCGTGATTGAGTAATACACAGACACACACCATCTCATTTTTAGCCTCGCTTCGCTCGCGTCATAGTCGTGTCATATTGTTATTCAATGAAATGCAGGTTTAACCCCGTAAACACCCCTTTAGAACCTGAATATCCAAAAATCCCTCCTTAGTAGACGTTTTCGACACACAACAAACTTCTAACTTTAATAGTTTTGGTTGGTCGATGAGAGTGAACATCCAAAAATCCTTCCTTAGTGGACGTTTTTCTTCCAGAATGTCACCCCTCCCCATAGGCCCCTTAAATTGGATTTATAAAAAAAAACGGTTGAACACCTATTTATTTATTTATTTATTTATTTTTAAGCTGATTGATTTCTTCCGAGTTTCAAACTCCTCGCCTATGTCGTTTAAGAGATACACGGTCCGTAAGGAATCTTTCAACCCCCACTTTTCATCCCTTTCACCTCATAATATACACTACATCGAAAAACCATTAGACATGTGTCAGCTTATTTTTAATGATTAGTATATATGCCAAGTATCACATCCCCAAATGAAACCACTCGTGAGATATTGCTATTCAATTAAATGCACGTTTACCCTCTTAACACCTCTTTAGAACCTGAATATCCAAAACTCTTGCCTTAGTGGACGTTTTCGACATACAACGAACATATCTCCAAAATTTCATGTTTCTAACTTCAATAATTTTGGTTGGGCGATGATGAGTGAGTGAGTCAGTCAGGACATTTTCTTTCATTTATTTTTGATAATTTCAGCCCTCCCCATGAACCCCTTAAATTGGATTTATGAAACAAACGGTCGAACACCTATTTACTTATTTAAAGCTGTTTTCCCCCTGAGTTTGATGAGTGAGTAAGTGAGTCAATCAGTTAGGACAATTTCTTTCCTGTTTTTTTTCCCCCAGAATTTCACCCCTCTCCCAGGGCCCCTTAAATTGGATTTATGAAAAAACGGTCGAACACCTATTTACTTATGTTTTAATCTGTTTTTTCCCGCCAAATTTCATACTTCTCGCCTATGTCGTTTAAGAGATACACGCTCCGTTAATAATCCCTCAACCCCCAATTTTCACCCCTTTCATCTCATAATTTACACCACTTCGATAAACCCTTAGACATATGTCTGATTATTTTCAATGATTAGTTTATATACCGAATATCACATCCCCAAAGAAACAACTCATGAGATATCGTTATTCAATGAAATGCACGTTTACCCCCTTAACACCTCTTTAAAACCCGAATAAACAAAAATCATTCCTTAGTTGACGTTTTCGACATACAGCGAACATATTCCCAAAATTTCATGTTTCCAACTTTAATAGTTTTCGCTCGGCGTGATGAGTGAGTGAGTCAGACAGGACATTTTCTTTCAATTATTTTTACCAGAATTTCACCCTTCCCCATGGGCCCCATAAATTGGATTGATGAAAAAACGCTTGAACACCTATTAACTTATTTTTTAAGCTGTCTTTTTCCCCTGAGTTTGATGAGTGAATTAGTTAGTCAGTCAGTTAGGACACTTTCTCTCCTTTTTCCCCCCAGAATTTCACCCCACCCCATTGGCCCCTTAAATTAATTTATGAAAATACGGTCGAACACCGATTTACTTATTTTTTAGCTGATTATTTTTCGCTGAGTTTCAAATTTCTCGCCTATGTCGTTTAAGAGACAGGCCTACACGCTCCGTTAGGAATCCTTCAACCCCCACTTTTCACCCCTTTCACCTCATAATAATACACCACATCGAAAAACCCTTAGACACATGTCTGCTTGTTTTTAATGATTAGTTTATATGCCGAGTATCACATCCACAAATTAAACCACTTGTGAGATATTGTTATTCAATGAAATGCAGGTTTAACCCCCTTAAGACCCCTTTAGAACCTGAATATCCAAAAATCCTCCCTTAGTGTACGGTTTTGACATACAACGAATATATCCCAAAAATTCCATGTTTCCAACTTCAATATTTTTGCCTGGGCGATGACGAGTGAGTGAAAGAGTCAGGACATTTTCTTTCATTTTTTTCCTTCAGAATTTCACCCCTCCCGATGAACCCCTTCAATTTGATTGATTAAAAAAACTATCGAAGAGCTATTTACTTACTTTAAAGCAGTTTTTCCCCCTGAGTTTGATGAGTGAGTCAGTCAGTCAATCAGTTAGGACACTTTCTTTCCTGTCCCCACTCCCCACAGAATTTCACCCCTCCCCATGGGCCCCTTAAATTGGATTTATGAAAAAACGGTCAAACACATATTTACTTATTTTTTATCCTGATTTTTTCCCGCTGAGTTTCAAACTCCTCGCCTATGTCGTTTAAGAGGTACACGCTCCGTTAGGAATCTCTCAATCCCCAATTTTCACCCCTTTCACTTCATAATATACACCACATCGAAAAATCCTCAGACACGTGTCTTCTTACTTGTTAAAGATGAGTTTATATGCCGTGTATCACATGCCCCAATGAAACCAATCGGGAGATATTGTTATTCAATGAAATGCAGGTTTAACCCCCTTAAGACCCCTTTACAGTAGAACCTGAATATCTGTAAATACTCCCTTAGTAGACGGTTTTGACATACAATGAACATATCCCCAAACTGTCATGTTTCTAACTTCAATAATTTTGGCTGGGCGATGATGAGCGAGTGAGTGAGTGAGTCAGGACATTTTCTTTCAATTTTCTTTTTTCAGAATTTCACCCCTCCCCATGAACTCATTAAATTTGATTTATGAAAAAAAAAACCTGTCGAACAGCTATTTACTTATTTTAAAGCATTTCCCCCCCCCCCCCGAGTTTGATGAGTGAGTCAGTCAGTCAATCAGTTAGGACACTTTCTTTCCTGTTCCCCCCCCCCCCGAATTTCAGCCCTCCCCATGGGCCCCTTAAATTGGATTTATGAAAAAACGGTCAGACACATATTTACTTATTTGTTATGCTGATTTTTTCCCGCCGTGTTTCAAACTCCTCGCCTAGGTCTTTTAAGAGATACACACTCCGTTAGGAATCTTTCAATCCCCACTTTTCACCCCTTTCACCTCATAATATACACCACATCGAAAAACCCTCAAACACGTGTCTTCTTATTTTTAATGATGAGTTTATATGCCGAGTATCACATCCCCCAATGAAACCAATCGGGAGATATTGCTATTCAATGAAATGCAGGTCTACCCCCTTAACTCCCCTTTAGAACCTGAATATCCAAAAATCCTCTCTTAGTGGGCATTTGCGGCCCTTGAGGAAGCTGCATACCAAATTTCATTCCAATCTGTTTGGTGGTTTCTGAGATTTCGTGATGAATGAATGAGTGAGTGAGTGATTGAGTGAGTGGTATTTGGCCATTATAATATAGTAGATAGTGTCAAGTCTTTGTTATGCTAAACTCGGCTGACAGTGCTGTGTGAGCAGTTGAGTAACTAACGGGATTTCAAGTCAAGATCCTCATTTTCTATACCGGTAGTGCAGAGCGCAACTCGTATCCAGTCGGCCGCGTCTCGACTTGAGCTATGTTGCCATGGAAATGATCTGCCTTGCCATTCCTTCATGAGTATATTTTATGATTTGATTAGCCTGTGCTTGAGTGCAAACGGGCCGAAATCAGAAGAATGAGAAAGACTATCGAAAATTCATGTAGCCAGCGGTTCCTTCTGGGTCCTAAACAATGTGTATGCAAAATTTGGTTGAGATTGGTGGAACGGTGTAGATTTGTATACGGAACAGACCCACCCACCCACCCACATACAGACTTTCACTTTTATATATAAGATTTGAAAGGTTGCTATTGAACTGGTTATCACCAATGATTAACAATCTACTCATACCTGAACAGGCAGGTTTTAGACCACAAAGGAATTGTACAGCGCAAGTAACTCACTTAACTCAACACATAGAGGATGGGTTTGAAAGGGGGAAGATCACTGCGGTGCCATTTACCGACCTTTCATCAGCTTATGATACAGTCCAACACCGCATAATGGTGCACAAGATCTATGGATTGACCAAGGACTATGGTTTCACCATAATAATTGCCACATTACTACACAATCGAAGATTCTATGATGAATTCCAAGACACAGTCGATGGAGAAACCAAAGAAATGATCTACCTCAAGGGAGCGTATTGTCACCGATACTCTTCAACATCTACACAAACGATCAGCCAAGACCTCTTCCCTGCAAAAGTTTCATATATGAAGATGACCTTGCCTTGACTGTACAGACAGATGATTTTGAAGATGCAGAACAGTTGCTTACAACAGCTCTAGGAACGTTTTCTCATTACTACAACAAGAACCACTTGAAGCGGAACCCACAGAAAACTCAGGTCTGCGCTTTTTCACCTTCGAAATCGGCAGGCAGGAAGGAAACTGAAAGTCATTTGGGAGGGCTCTGAACTAGAGCATTGTTTTACCCCCAAATACCTTGGAGTTGTCCTAGATAGACCGTTAACCTATCGGCGGCACGGCCTTAACACTAAACAGAAGATGGCAGCCCGAAATAACATAATTCGGAAGCTCATTGGTAATAATTGGGGTGCCCAACCCCAGGTGGTCCGTACTTCCGCAATGGCACTCTGTTTCTCCGCCGGTGAATATGCCTGCCCTGTATGGCAGAAATCAGCCCATGCAAAATAAGTTGACGTAGCTCTTAATGAAACTGCAAGGCTTATTACAGGATGCTTGAAACCGACTCCCGTCGACAAGCTGTACTACATGGCAGGCATTGCTCCCCCTAAAATACGCCGGGAAGTAGCCGCAAATGGCGAAAGAAAGAAAGAAAGAAAGAAAGAAAGTGGAAGAAAGTGAGCTACACCCGCTGCACGGATATACTCTTCCAATACATAGATTGAAATCTAGGAAGTGCTTTTTACAGTCTACATTTCCACTTACCACATCCTCCAACAAAGCCAGAGAAGAACTGTGGGCAGCCAAATACAATCATCTTCCAACAGGGGTAACACCAGCAGAATGCTAACCATCTGGGCACAACTTGGACTGGACCACTTTGAAATCATTAAACAGATTACGAGCAGGTGTTGGCAAAACTAAGAATAACCTAATGATTTGGGGATACCTACAAGAATCAACAATTTGTGAATGTGGAGAGGTACAGAAAACAAAGCATCTGTGCCAGTGCTTATGCTGCCCTGATTTTTGCAGTGAGGAGGAGTTGTTTAAGGCACAAGAAAATGTTATAGCAGTTGCTCGTTTCTGGGCTAAGACTGTTTGATTATATATGTATAATTCCATGTTTTGTATGTACAATATTATTAATCTGCCTCTGATTCGAGTAAATAAATAAAATACGATTCAAAGGCGAAGTTGACTGATTTCCGACTCAACACAAATACATTAAAGAGTTCACTAAGTCAAAAACAGTTGGAACTATGTCAGACTTACCAGCACTCCAATAAGCATTGTCATGAGTAGGAATGACCACAGGAACATCCTTAACTTTCTTACGAGCAACATCATCCAATTCACGATGATGATTAGGAGTTCTACTTCTTATTAATAAATCATACTCAATCTCATTCTTATTTAGATAGGTAATAGCAGGCCAAGCTCTTTGCTCTATCATATTCATTGACATAAACATGAAACAACAAACACATAAGGATTAGAGGTTATATCCAGACAATATTATCATACCACTTAATTTAATTTCATTAGCATACTTTTCTTAACTTACACTCAACAAGACCCACTCAAATAAGTATAACATGAGTAATAAAATCGATAAACCACGCTCTGCTACCAAGTGAACAACCGGTGAAACAGTGATAAGGAAATAACACTACAACATGTAAGGTACTAGGCCTATAAGACAACAGACCACGCACCTAGCAAAATGTGAAGAACTCCAGGCCAAGAAACATACGAGGTCGTGACTTCTGCTACCGTTAAGTACAACCCTTGATTGGAAGCGGGAGGACTGGGCCACATTGGAAACATAACCCGAGGATACTTATCGAGGCGATACTGTTGAGCTTAGTCTAGAAAAGATACACTGGTACTCGGATAGAAACATCATCTATTAACAACCAGAGTACATTTACAAATAATAAAATATACATGCATAACAAACACACAATATAAGTTAAGAAGTGGAAATTCAACGAACCTGTATTTGACCCTGGAGAGAGATACTCTTTTAAGGGAGTATTATCTTTGTACCAACTGCTTACAGACAATGGTCAATTCATCCACATGACAAGGAATACACTAATAGCCTACCACGTTAATTCTTTAAATAATTTCTTTCGTTGATATAAATAAGAAGATCCTCAACTAATATACTTGACGAGAGAAGAATCATGTTCCATTTGTACCCACACGTAATATCGTCGTTGCCAATATTCCCAATAACTCTTTTAAAACATTTGCCCAATGCTGATATCCAATAACATCATTAATAGCGTAGATAATCCTATATCTGTCTCCTAATAAAAAAAACACGGAGCAAAACTTAAAACGCCATTCCTTCCAATGCTCTCGACTCTCACTTGTCAAACCTACCAGCTGACTCACGACTATCGTTGACCTTATGCCAACAGATGCTTATAAAACAAAAGAAAAACAAGTAGCAATACGTCATTGCTTTGAGCACTCAAAAACAAGGGAAAGCTAAATATATAATTTCACAGATCCAGAAAATTTGACATACTACCCTGGACTGGAAGGGAAACAAATTACATTTAAATACAGGTAGAAGGAAAAATCCTAAATCCACACTCCTAAAGGATGGTCGCTCCTAACACGAGTCATCATGCAGGCGACATATTACATTCCAAACTTCAGGACACCGAACTTACATACATACATGCATAACACAATAAGGTGGTACATTACCTTTCGAGTTTACCATCTTTTATCAACACAAATCATTACAAACCTTTGACCCAATATATAAATTCTTCCTTGATCTGCATTCGTACTATTATGCTCCATAAGTGACCTCAGCCACATAATAATAAATAATAAATGGAGCACACATTACTCCGCAGATACTCCACATTAGATGACCACTCGTAGCTTCGTCAAACACCATATTATGCTCTCCAATATGCAAGACCCAAAATCCCATCTTCTGCCATTCACAATAAATAGATAAATATTTCCAAATAAGTTTCTGTTTCTCCATAAGCATGGTACTATTTACTTCTTGATGTTAGGAAGTCGTGGGGAAACCTTTGAATAACCCTAGGTTATCCAACCACCACGTGAACTCTCAGTTATATCGTTTCACATCTTACCAGTTCGATGATATTTTTCACACCTTCTAATTGATTCGAAAAATCTTTTAATTGTAACCTAGACATCTACAACAACAGAAGCAGCCATCTTGAAGTAACAACTTCACTGACACCCTCTATGGTGTGCCAACTGAACACGCAGACTTTCTCTTACCTTGATCAGTGCAGCCCTCTATCGGTAGTCGGAAAACTAACTCCTTTCTCCGCAGGCACTGAGTCAGGGGGTGTCAACCAGATAGGGATTATTTGGTACCATCGGTGTAGTAGCGCGGCCAGACGTAAGGAGCGGATTAAGCGCTGTATATCGTCTTGCCAACATATGCATGATACACGTTTGAATTGAATTGCAAATATATCCCTATATTTAGTCAATAAATATACACATAATACCTAATTGACATTTACTTGCAATTATCTTGCTCACCGACGATAATTACGTCACTTATCATTAAATAAACATTATTTCTACTGGGTTGGCGGCATTGACCAACATGGACGCTCTGTTTATGTCGTGTTTGGTGTAAACAATATTGGCCGTATATTAATATTTTATAATAAGCTAATGTTGTGTTCTTTCTCATCTTTCTTTCATCAAATCGTCTTCTTGGTAATGAGAAGTGAACAGTTCTTCTTCTGCTACGCCAAGTAAGTACGCTTATTTTAAGAGTTTAAGTGAAAACTTGTTTCTGTAGTGCCTGTGAAAAATATATCGTACCGGTAGCCTAGTTTTGAATTGATTTTAGACGCAGTGTACAGGTGATATTCTACTTGTCATATTAATTAACTTTCACTATTATTTATTCCACAGGTAGGCCTACCAAATTCTGTGAACAAACAAATCGTAAATTGCTGTTCTCGAAATAGCAGATGAATGTGGCAATTTGGCCTACTCTCCTGAGAAATTACCAGGTAAGAGTCTATGTTACCGTAATGTTTTCAACTTGATACATCTTGCAGAGATGCATACAGTATCATGAGCCTATTGCATATGTGTACTCAAGTCTTGAGGAGATCAGTTCTTGCACATGTTAGTTACTGGTGCAGTGGCAAGTATTCAGTTGGTCGAATGTGTAGTAATGCCATTACTGATGAAGAACTGTAATTACAGGTTCTAAAATCTTAACACACACTGGTCCTATGGGTGGCTGTGTGCTCTTGTTCTGTGGAGCAAAGTCCAACATTAAAATTTATTTCAGAGGTCTACATTTTGGTCCAAATATACAAATGAACTAAGCACCAAATGGTGAACGCATTTGTACTCTGAATTTGAAGCATATTAAGTTCATCAGAATGGTTTCATTTTATGCGTATGTTATTTTAGAATAGGCTATGTTTATTTTTCTTCCCATCATTCCATAATTATTTTTAGAAAATTCAGCAGCTACAACACTGTATTCATGCGTTGCAAAACTATTTATCCTCTGGCAGAGGATTAAGAATAGAATTAGAAACGATGAGACATCTTTCAGAAGGGTGATACCTGCAGAAGCAGTAACAAAACCACTCACCAGACACATCAAAAATCTAGAAGATATGCTGGAGTTACCCTTAATTGTTGTGTAATAGAAACACACGTGGATTAGTTACATTAATCGCAGAATTAAAATTTTAGTTATTTTCTGAATGGTGAGAGAGGCAATCTTCATCAATCATAGATGTCTATTACATTAATAAATAAGCTTCTGTGTCCAACTAAAATAAATCCTCATCAGTTTTGATGTGGTGTTAACTCATAAAACAGTGTAAAGAAGATTGGTCAATATGTTTATGTTCGACACTGGCGAAATGTAAATATTATGTCAGAAAACTGTATAATGAGGCTCATTATAGTACAAGTTTTCATTATGATACAGTTTCTCCCACCAATCAGAGCTCAAGAAACAGTTGTGTGACCAATTAGGTGAGGATAGCATCGTACCTGCGCTCACTTCCATGGCCCCCTATTTTAAATTTCACTGCGTGGCGAGTGTCATAGTGAGGTATTCCAGGAGGCCATGGTCAAATACAAGGTATTCTCTGCATCCCATGCGCTCTGTTCAGTATATAAAACTGGTGAAATCTCGACAGATATTTATGAATATTTATGTTCGAACATAAAATAGTTATAATTATCGTCGAACATAAACAGTCGTATGCAACTCGTCTATAATTGTAATTAAGACACTCGTATGGAAATTATAAAACTTGTGTCTTAATTATTGTCATTATAGGCTCGTTGCATAATGTACTATTAAGTTACAAGGTGCACATATAATAAGCCACTACAACAGAGATTTGAGTGAAATCACATGAAATTTTATTAACAAATAGGTGCAGGCTAGAACTGTTACCACTGTGTTGTATTGTTTCTTCCAGTATCACAGTAAACAATTTGTTTTAAAGGACTCTTCACCTTGTATTATGTTATATCGTGGGATAGATAGATACAAGATAAATATAATTCATTTATTATATGCCAATGTAATGGTTGACATACCTATAGGTAGTATTTTATTCCTACACGTTACTTACAATATTTTTCAACACGTAGGATGCTAATGTCTAAGCCAGTCACAGCTCGTGCTCAGTAGCGGCTGGTGTGGAAAATTAGTTGTGTGTAGAGATGGGCAGCAGTCGACTGAAAACAGTCGAATTAGTCGATAGTTAAAACAACTGCTTTTAAAAAACAGTCGAATGAATTCAACGACTACTCACCGTATCATAAACATGTCGTTTGCAAACGACTGATCTCAAAACAATCGTTGGAAATCATTGGAATGAAACAAGTCGTTGGCAAACGACTAATTCCAAGCGAATGGAATCATTCGAATTGAAGTAGTCGTTGTAAACGACTGATCCCAAAGCAATCGTTGGAAATCATTGGAATGAAACAAGTCGTTGGCAAACGACTAATTCCAAGCGAATGGAATCATTCGAATTTAAGTAGTCGTTCTAATCAAACGACTTCTTCAGGATAACGTCATGCTACAATTCATTGTGCTGTATGTTTATTGTAGAGCTTTAATTAATAAGTTAAGTATACCTGTAGGTGCCTATAGTTTTATACAGTTCGTTGATTCTTTCAATGAAATAGCCTAAATCCAGTTGTCCAAGTTATTGGAAATGTTAAGCATTCAATATTTAGGTTATGCTTGAACTCCCGGTTTTCTGGCCCATCATCCCAGGCAAGCCTCCCAGTCAGATGGATCATTTGGCTGTAATTTTGAATTAGAGTAAGGTTGTAGTATGCGTGGTCAGATTTAGACAATAGCCTTCTCCATGAAGGGGTCATGGCTACGCCTTCTATGTTTGTTTATTGAATAGAGTAACTGAAATGAGGGATGTATACTGATTTTAAGATTTGTGGAATGAGTTTGTGGATTTTTAATAGAATTTAATGAAGTCTTCAGTCAAGTTGAAGGAGACATGATCGTGTTTAGACAATAGCCTACTCCATGAAGGGGTCATGACTATGCTTTCTATGTCTGTTTAAGGTGTAGTGTGGCTGAAATGAGGGAGGTTTACTGATTTTGGTGTTTGTGGAGTAGTCTTTTCGTTTATAATTTAGGTTTTGTGAAGCTCGTTGCGGAGTTGTTTTATGGATTTTATTGCTCTGCAAATGAAGTGTATTAGGGGGTTCTGGGTTTGGTTTAGCTGTAGTTTACAGGGTTATGGCTGAGAGTTGTTGTAGCAGGCCTAACAACTGTGTCAGAGCAGTGGCGTGCTGTGTGGGAGGGGGGGTTAGTGGCAAAGACATGAGGGCAGGGATGGAAGAGTTTATGCGTTTCCTCACAGTTGGCGCACTTAGGCTTATCTCGAGGTACCGTACAGATAGAGTGGTGATGTAAATCTCCAGCGGGTACTGTGAGGACAGCTTGACGGCTGTAGGTGCCTATAGTTTTATACAGTTTCTTGTTCGTAGATTCTTTCAATGAAATAGCCTACGTCCAGTTGTCCAAATATATATGTATGTCATTTCATTGGAACTCCTTAACACAGTCTATACACTTTTAATGAGAATTGGGTGCATTCTTGAATTATTACACAACTTGAACATGGGCTTACCAATTATGGCTTAGAGTTCTATTTATTTTATGATTGAATTTCATTCATTTATTCTACCGCGTGATAAATGAATTACAAGAAAATTATTATGAAATTCTCCCCATAGCGTGATGGTAATGATCGATGCAAACATAGAATAGATTTTCCAGGAAAATTAAATCAGAAAATGTTTTATATTGGGATCCAATATTAATAGCATTTTAGCAAGTCGGAGGGTGTGTACGCTCAAATTGATTCTGGTTGTCAATTGGTTTGTAGAGATGGGCATCAGCAGTCGACTGACAAAAGTTAAAACCATCGACTTGTTTGACTGCTTTTAGAAAACAGTCGAATGAATTCAACGACTACTCACCGAAACATAAACAAGTCGTTTGCAAACGACTGAACTGATCCCAATTGTTTTAACATGCTCCGAGCGCTGGCATAGTTTTACGTTCTGGTCATAAATTGTTTGTATTCACATGGTTGCCAACATCTCCACTGAAAGTTCGCTCTCGTTACTGTTCTAAAGTGCTCTATTTTCGTGTCTCGTGTGTATTTATTCTAGGCTGTCGTGAAACAAGTAGGGTAGTCGTATTCATTCATTCCTATTCATGAGCTTAAATGGCACTCTGTCAAACGCATACATGTGTCAGAATCCAACACAACACAAAATAACATAATGACTTGATTTTGTCTGCTGTTAATTCATTTTATGGGCTTGGGACATCTTGGTCATCAGCCCCATGCAGTTGGGTGTGGGTAGAATTGCTCCGATAATGTGATGACTGTAGTAGTGTGTGTAGCTTTATAAGGGACAGGCTTGGGGAGGTGCCCCAGGAGTTGAAATAAGGTACTACCGGATTTCCATCAGGAAAGGAATAAAATAAAATAATGTTGAGGCCCACAGGAGAGATCTGCAGAATATCTTGGCTGAGTGGACAGGGAATTTGTAACTGTTCCTGTTGGTATTTCAATTTCATTTTAGTACATATTATTAAAAATTCTTAAAAATAAATGTCCCTAACTATGGCTGCCACCTTTCCAGTCCTCATCTGAATTACAGAAAGTATAGCCTACACACTACTACAGATACCACAATAACAGAGATTATCATATAAATCCTATACACTTCCAAATATATGGGGCTAAATGAATATGTTATCAAAAGCCCTAAAATTAATATAAAAAACAAAATGATTCTACAATAAGAGATTCTTTTAAAATATAGTTATAGTAGGTGCAAACATACACATAACAGCAAATTCAAGTTCTCCATTTCAAGCATTACACATTTATTAAGTTAACTGTTTCAACATACAAACTTGCATGTGTTGTAGGAATTTGCGGTTCATCGGTGTCAGCCATGGCGTCAAGGAGGTAATAGGTCCATTATCATGTGCTGTAGCCTACCGTTATACCTTGGCAAGAAAGAAGAACATGCCTCAACACATACTTTTAAAAGGACCAGATTTGATTACTGTATTTTTGCTAAGTTTGATTTTGTCTCTCTCTGTTATTTTTTCTTCGTTGACAAACTTTTTAAATAAAACGATGATTTCTAGCAGTATTGAGTGTGTTTCTTGTTATTCATTGAAAGTCCTATTTCTCCTTTCCCCTTCACAGCATGTCATAGAATTTACTGTATTAGTGTGCCATGAAATTTGTTTATGTACATGTACTTACTGTATTTCACCCTTCAAAATTGGTGGACTGGATACATTTTAAAGGGAATATCAAATGAACTACTGTATATACATTTTGTGATATCCAATTTATTTTTCTGAAACTAATGAATTTGGCATTAATTACACTAACAATTTTAGTGTGATGAGGATCAGGTTACACCACCTATTTCCTTAGTATTCTCTCTTAAAATTTTCCTGTTATTGCGAACAGCATCAAGCATTTTAAGATATGAATATTCTCCCTTCCCAGTACTTTTACTTTCTAGTTTAATCTCGGAACTAATCGGTTATAATTGGGCCTACAGTGGTTAATTGGAAGGGACCATTTTTTTAAAATTGAGTAATAATATGCTGCAGACCTTATAGTAGCCTAATTCTTGTCAATGCAATATGCTCCAATTGCAACTGAAAGAAATGTAAACATGTAAATTATTGATGAGGTCATGTCCTAAATGCTGTGATTGCTCATTTCAGAGTTCCGGAATTCACAATTTCCCACTTTGGTATTATTAAAAAAAACTGTTATTGCTATTTTGAATGTGATTTATCTCGTGTAGATCATATTATTATCTCCACACTTAAAAACGTGTGCTATAAGTATTGGGAAGATTGTGATTTTCGGAACATTGAAGTGGGCAGAGCAGTTAGGACGAGAATATTTAGCGGAACGAGGGGAAGGGGTGGGGTAGGCTACCCGCACGGCCGTGCTCAACTAGTACCGCGGTCATACACCAGACAGCGCTGAAGTCTTAGGTGCCAAGAATTAGCATGGCTGTCGGCTATCTGTAGTAGTAGGTAATCTGTGCACTGAGTTACAATATAGTAGGAGATGAGAGTAGGAATATGAAATGTGTCGTTAATAACGGCACAGTTATATCACTGTGAAAACATCCTTTAATGCCATAGATTAGTACGTTGTTGTCTCTTGGGAGGTTCCTCTTCGTTCGTGACACTATCTTCTCGTTGTCTGTGGATCACTATTACAGTTTCGTTCGATTGCCGACTCAAACTCGGTTCATCAACTGAATCTTATTGTTGGTGCATTCGTAATTAATTTTCGTTATTTTCTCCACTTTTCCAAACGTAAAGGACACACTAAACGTTTCTTACGAGGTGCCAGCATGGCGACACGCGGTAGACTGATGATTGTTCACTGGAAACTCAACAATATCCGGTCGATTAGATTAGCAGTTTGTCTCTTCTACCCCTACGAGAGCTACTGGGAGTCAATGATACTCAACCATATCCAGTTGATTAGATAAGCAATTTGCCTTTTCTACCACTACTAGCGCTAGTGTGAGTCAAAGCAGAGTTTCACTTAAGCCCTTATAACTACTTCGGTGTGAAAATTATTCAAAAAATTAAAACATGCCTCAGGGTATTGAACCAAGGCACACTTTAAGGAAAGAATTATGTAAATAAGGTAATTTGGCTAGTATTTGAGTCAAATAGAAAATGAATAAAGAAACAAGTGATTTTAGGCTGTTTTTCTGGAGCAGTATTTAGGCCGGAAGTGATTTTCTAAATTCGGTTATTTAGTTTGATAGTGCTCCCCGACTCTCACAATTTGAAACCTTTCCGGGCCCCTTATCCCTTCAACGTTTGGCACAATTGAGGAAGTGGCTTTGGTGGCGTAGTTGGTAGCATGCTGAGCTTCTATGCCCAAGATCGCGGGTTCAAACTCGGCCGAAGTCGTCGGATATTTTAGGAACGTTAAACATCCCTCAGTATGCCTTCCTTCGGAGGGGAAGTTAAGCCGGCGGTCCCATGTCATAGATTTATGGTAAGTTAAAGAACCTTCCACTAATTACAACTGTGTGAAGCTAAATTATATATAGGTTAAACTTTTGACTAACGTTCTTAGCTTCCTGCGTTCGTTGTCAAGAGCCGACTGCGGTGGCATCTGGTAACTAAGTTCTGAACTAGGTGGTCGTTGACGGTGGCGTTTGGTGGTATAAGTAGGAACTACTTGGAAAAATGTCTGCAGTCCTTACTTGAATTAAAAGAGATACACACACTAATACAGTCATCACAATTAACACCGGTTATCAGATAGATTCTACACCCCCCCCCCCCCCCCAAAATACACGGGGCTACATGACCGCGTTGTCGCAGCCCCTAAACTAAGGAACCAACCACAATTGAGGAAATTGCTTAATTTTACGTTTTTACTAAGAAATATTTTCTACATTGAAACACACCCTTCGCCCGTACAATCCCATCTCACACTATCGCAGGCCAACACAAGTTCATTGATACTTATCGTTTGACGAAACGACACAATCACAAGTCAAGGAATGATAGCATCAATTAGTGAGCCAGTAATGCATTCCGATTCATCCACTTCACAAAGAGTTGTAGCCTCAACAAATCGGATTCACGCACATACAAAATTACTTAGCAATTGTGCCGTGTCTTGAGTGGGGTTTCGCCTAGAACACCAAGCTGGCTTATCACCGGGTTCTTGGTATCCCCGCCCGGACTCCACACAAGACATGGCACAAATCTAAAAAAATTGCTGAGTTTTAATTCACTGGCCATGAAAGCCAATATACCATATTTTTAGAAGCCTTCATAGGGAGGTTATGGCTGCATGAGCATTTAGTTCTCGCAGAAAAGAGGCGCAGGTGCGCTTCATAAAAAGGGAGGTAGGCGCAGTTCACTACTCATGTGCGGGGTCTAAAAGATTATTGAAAATTGAAAAAAAAAAGGGGGGGATTAATGACATAGAAGAAAAATAGAATGAAGGTCTCAAAAAGGAGGAAAAGGGACATGGAAAAAATTATTTTCGCAACTAGAGGCACAATTTCACACTGTAGCATCTTTCCGAAGAACTTAAGTTACCTTAAGAGAAAAAGAGCCTAACCCTGGATCACATAAATACAGGTTATCAGACAGGCTTAATACACAACTACACGGGGCTGTTGAGTAGGGACCGGATTTTTTGAAAATGCATTATACTCATATGCAAACGCACATTTTCCGGGTTTATTGGATTTATTGCATATTCTGAACATAACAGCATATTTTAGCATATACGTTTGATATTTAGTATAATATAAAACATCTTGAACACAATCGGTTTCGCCTGCATGTTGTGCATCCATTGTAAGCAACTTTCTGAGCATAAGATAACGAGATCACAGTATTTTACGCCTGGCATTTCATGAAATAAATGGGGTAGGGGATTCCATTCACCGTCTATGTAGTGTCCCTTGTAAGCAACTTTCTGAGCAACTGATAACGAGGTAACAGTATTTTACGCAAGCATGCTGCTTCTAAATACCTAAAGAGAATAGCAGCAGAAAGTATTTATTAAATCAATGGGTGTCGGGTAATAATGATTATTTAACTGATGGAGTTGTCGTCTGTTGTCAAGTACGCTCGAAGGAAGTAAAATGTGAAAAGACATTTCAAATTGAACTACATGCAAAGAGTGAATAAGATTGGCTTATTGTTAAGTGCATATTTTACAATTGAACTACATGTGAAAACGACTCCACATGAGTCGTCCAGTTACAAAACTCGTTTAATCCACTTGTGAATAAGAATCATTTTCATGAGAAGCGTTTCTCTGGACTTTGCCTCACGTATCTTGTGTTTGTTGTTTTCTACTTTTTTATTTTTGCTTTGTGTTTTTGGTTTTTGGTTTTGTGTTTGCTTTGTGCTTTTGCTTTTGAATTTTACATTTTACTTTTCTTTCCTGGTTTTGGTTTTGTGTTTGTTTTCTGCTTTTGCTTTTGTTTTTGAATTTTGCTTTTTGCTTTCTGTGTCTTGTTTTTTGTTTTCTGCTTTTGCTTTTTTTAAATTTTACTTTTTGCTTTCTGTTTCTTGTTTTTGTTTTCTGCTTTTGCTTTTGTTTTCGAATTTTGCTTTTTGCTTCGTGTTTTTTGTTTTTGCTTTTGTGTTTGTTTTCTGGAAAATCGAAATAAAACAAAATAAAATAAAACAAAATAAACAAAACAAAATCAACATAAAACAAAACAAAATAAAATTTTAAAATAACAATTTAAAAAATAAAATAAAACAAGACAAAAACAAAACAACAACAAATTAATTAAAACAACTTATAACAATATAAAGTAAAATAAAATAAAATAAAATAAAATAAAACAAAATAAAATAATCTTCACATTTCGACATCGTCGAACATAAAAAAAATTACGACATGATCCTTATTCACAAGTGGATTAATCGAGTTTGGTAACTGGACGACTCACATATTACGACAAAGGAAGGAAAGAAAGAAGAGTTAATAAGTTTGGCTTATTGTTAAGTGCCTATTTTTAAAATTTTTAATGCATATTTTCTACAATTTTGGTGCATAGGCCTAATTGCATGCATATTCTAATCGTTTTTAGTGCATACATATCCAGTCCCTACTGATGACAAAGACGTCCCAAGCCCCTTCAATGAGGCTAGGCTATGGATATAATAGGTCGTGAAAGTTTACGCAATAATAATAATAATAATAATAATAATAATAATAATAATAATAATAATCACATATATTATTTCAGTAGTATAGATCCCTCCAGGCGCACTCACAAACGACCGATCGTGAAAACGAGCATTCAAATGAAAGAGAATAGGCATTAGCAGTGACGAATTGCACTCTAATTCCATAAATATCAATAATTTCTTTAAAAAAATGACTTAAAAATGTACGAAGTGTGCGATTTGCAGATACTGTTGATGGATGAAAATACGATCCATAATTGCTGTCCACTTCACATTTTGGTCGCTGTGACGCCTGTTTCATGTCATTTTAACAATATGAGGTCTTTCCTTTATCATTTTGCATGGATTTCAGAAACAGTAAATCAAAGGAATGAGTACTCAAATCGTTTAATTTCATAAATATCGAATAACCGGTGAGTGTTACAGCACACTCAGCACACAAATGACATTATCAGTGACAAATTGCATTCTAATTTCTTTAATATCAATTTTTGTAAGAAGTGTTCGATTTGCAAAACCTATTGGGGAAAGTGTGGTTTATGAACATGCTAGATTTCTCGCACGGGTTCGCTAGTATAATATTAATGTGCATCTTGTAGTTGGCAGTCGGTCTCCTGCCTACTAAAATGAGACCAAGTTTCCTGATGTACGTTTATCCTGGGATGAGAAAACGTTACGTCAGAAAAAGTATAAGAACTTTTTATTGGGTAGTTGAAAAAAATCAAACTTGAGATTTGCACTACCAATACTTGTGCCTATAACATATAAAAATGTAATTACCCTCAGCCAAGTAGTTTTCCATGTATACTGTATAGTTTTAAGTGAGCGGTTCCTAGAAAAGACGTCAAAAACCCGGACAACTTTTCATACAACCACAAATAAACAAATAATTAATAAACTCGACAATAATAATTGGATATAGTCTAACGCAGAATTAAACAAGGAAAATATTGGTATAAGTCATTTTTCAATAGGTCTGTTGGTTTGCTTGTAAACTCGAGTATCCATAATAAAACATCCGATAGTAGTTGTTGACCGAGGATAGGATGAGAGATCACGTTTTGCAATAGCTGCTGCTGGAACGTGTAATTACTCGCAATAAATCCAGACAGACCGTGTCCCGAGAACATGACTGTTGTTCTATTTAACTTCATTGTCCCGCTCTTCGTTACAGATAAGATTTATAGTGTCTTATCCAGAGGCTTGCATGAACTTCCACAAGTCATCAAATGCTGATCAAATATCAAGGCTAATTCTTCATGAATACACCCAGTGCCGATTGCCCGCCGTAACTACGCGTGCTAAGGAGCAATACCATGTGACTCGGTAGAATTCGAATCCCACCGTCCCCGTCGGACCGTCATTGAACTTGTTTTCCGTGGGTCTACAGGTACCTTCTGGCGTTGTGGTTAGCGTTCTTAGCAGTCACCGCGGAGATCCAAATTTGATTCCCTCTTTGGCCATCCTGGAAGTGGTTTTCCATTTCTACTCCAGGCTAATGCCAAGATGGTTGCTAACTTAAGGCCACGGCCGCCTCCATCCCAATCCTTACCTGAATTACATATAAACATACTCTACTACTACTACTACTGCTACTACTACTACTACTACTACTACTACTACTACAGACATCACAATAACACAGGTTATCAGACAAATTCTATCCATACAGTACACACACCCAAGTACACGGAGCTAAATGACCATGATGCCAAAAGTCCCTCAAATGAAATGACAACAAAATCTCCATCATGCCTTTGTTGACCAAGGTGAGACATTCCATTGCATACAAGGTTTCTGGCCGCGTGACAGAGCAGTAATGTTTTATTATTTCTTCTTCTTATTATTATTATTATTTTGTTGGTAGTTGTTCCATCGAACATGGAATGGAAGTGAACTTTATCACAAGGCAAGACTTTGTCTAGGCCTGCTACTTACAGTACGGTAAATATCCTATACTACAGAATTCTGCACGCAGTTCCAAGATATCAATAAAATGCCAAGCCGGATGTCACCAAGGGAAATAACTTATTTTCATTAGTACTGTGGTGTCGTAAAAGAGCTAATCGCCTGAGTTGCATTAAGAGATAACTAGTGTTATTCATTTACAATGGGAGTAATGGAACCAGAATATGAGATTGAAGCACTACATTATGTACAAATTAGAAATAATTACTTCTAGAACTTAACTATGGCAATTCTAAATGCGGTGTCGTAAAAATGTCATAAACCCTTCGATACAATTAAAAGTGGATAGCTTGTCCTAAATAAGCTGATTAATATGATTGTTCCGCTCATATTATTTTGCAATAACGTGTAATAATTTAATTAAAATCAACCAATGATAGTGGTCTTTCGATAACAAAGCACCATGCCCGTTAACACTGACAAGTAATTACACTTCCTACGTGGGAAATTGATATTACAGTGGTGGGAAAAATTATCGCATCGGGTGATGTTGAGTTGGGACCAAGGTCCAAACATTAATCTGATTACCGTCGACGCTAGGAGAGGTGAGGTGTAGTCAAGTTAGGTTAGGTTAGCCTAGGCTAGGGGATGTGAGGTTATAGACCTCGTGCGCATGGATGTTGCTGCGCTCTGGTGGCAAGTCGTTCGAATAGTCCATGTGGCGCTTGTCAGTGAAGTGAAGCAACGTGATTACCAGGCTGCGTTTGTTGAGGTGCGAATTAAAGTTCGAGATGGAAGAAAGTTCTTCAAAGAGTAAAACCAATTGTTCTGTGGTTGGATGTAACTACAACTACAGAAATTGTCCGCCTGGGACGAAGTTCTTCGTATTCCCAAACAATAAACAGCACATTCATAGAAGGAACGCTTGGACTGTGGCTTTAAATAAAACGGGACACAAGTGATGGTAAACCATGGCATCCTACAAATAATTCACGTGTTTGTAGTCGGCATTTTATAAACGGAACATCGACAAGAGACCCTGACAGTCCCGGTTACATACCGAGGCTCTACATGAAGCCACATTTATCGGATCAGCACCAGCAACGAAAGGGCAGTAGAGTAACTGCGAGATACAAGAGGCGAAAAATGAGGCTTGAAAATGACGGGGGTGAAGGAAGTGTGATGGAGTATGGTTCATTCAGTGACGCGAGCACACAGAAAGATATTGTAACCGTATATAGCAGGATTCTTAGATTGAGCCCTAGTCTAATTCGCAATAGCATCCTTCTGCGATTTTGTGACTTTCACGATGTCAAAATAAAAATTCAGGACGTCACTTGGCAACATGGACCCATAATTTTTTGCCACTTGGCAAGTAATTTATTCCATAGCATCTAAACAGTTTATTAACGTTTTGATGACGGCGGCTTCGGTGGCGTAGTTGGTAGCATGCTGAGCTTCTATGCCCAAGATAGCGGGTTCAAACCCGGCCGAAGCCGTCGGATTTTTTAAGAGCGTTAAAAATCCCTCAGTATGCCTTCCTTCGGAGGGGAAGTAAAGCCGGCGGTCCCATGTCATAGATTTATGGCATGTTAAAGATCTTTCCACTAATTACACCTGTGTGAAACTAAATTGGATAGGTTAAGAATGTAAACAACGCTCTTAGGTTGCTACGTTCGTTGCCAAGAGCCGACTGCGGTGGCGTCTAGTAGCTAGTTCTGAACTAGGCCTAGTAGTCGTTGACGGTGGCGTTTGGCGGCAAAAGTAGGAACTATTTGAAAATTCAAAGTTGCAGTCTCTACTTGAATTAAAAAACAGATACACACACTAATACAGTCATCACAATTAACACCGGTTATCAGACAGATTCTACACACACCCAAAGTACACGGGGCTACATGACCGCGTTGTCGCAGCCCCTAAACTAAGGAACCAACCAACCACCAACGTTTTGATGGTCTAATTGCTGAAGACACTGGCCTTCAAAATTCTTGTAAAAGCATAGTCTATATTTTTAATTTTCTCGTATAGTTCAGTTTTGGTGAATGTTTCTAATCCCACACTTTCCGACACGCTACAAACTGTCCGCTTATTTAATCTATCCTTGAACATTTCTCCTAAATGTTCATCTTTAGAATATTCCGTGATAACATTCTTAGGTTTCTCCCATTGTTGCAGGAAGGAAGTCTTCGAAGGATCTCTCTCGGTATTAACATAAGTGCAAAGCGCAGCGATATGCTTGCAGCATTTGGAAAGGCCTGCTTTGCATTCACACTCGGCTGACTGAATGTTGCTGTTGCAATCGATCTGTTAAATATAAAAAAAGACTAGCATTAATTAATGAAAATATAATTAACAACGGCAATGGATACGGGAAATATATATAATAAAGTTATGTTTAAAACGAATAGTCTAAATATACATTGGGACCATAAACAGAAATCCTTAAGTGCCCTCTGCTCATTATCTGTTCCGTATCTCACCGGCCGCGGTGGCCGAGAGTGCAAATGCGCTACCTCGTGCCTCGCTGGCATCGGGAGAGCGTGGGTTTGAATCCTGAAAATTGTTTTCGTGGTTTCCCATTTCCACCACCAGGCAAATGCCGGGACGGTTCCTTTCAATAGATCCACGGCCGATTTCCTTCCAATATCCCTTCCCTGACCCGTCCTGAAAAGAAAAGAACATGGCCATTGGCTGCATTAAAAGGGTAATAAAGTAGTAAATATACATATGATTTGTGGACCAAAGAGAAAGGTAAATATTACGTAAGTTTAACAGCATAAGGCGGTTGACTAATGCTCGTTTCTCTGAAACAGAAGCTGGATATTTCTTCTCCCAATCGTTCCTTCACCAGAAATATGTGATTACTTTCATTGAGCTTTTTTGCCTTTCTTTAGCGTACAAGCTCTAACTTGATTCTCCCGCACAAGCTAGTACACACACTCGCCACATGGATGTTCTGAGCGAGTTGCCGCTAGGAGCGCCATCAGGTAAAATATCGCCATGCGCACGAGGTCTATAGATACTCTATTTATTTTTATTTCCATCACTTCTTTTAACAGAACAACAACAATCAGTATTTCTCCATAGATTACATTATAGGCACTGCTAACTATATATTTGTTCTATTTCTTTTTCTACTGTTTGTTTTCTTTACTCACAGCTACCTATATCATGTCCACAGCTACCTAAATCATGTCTCCTGCACCTACACCACTCCTTCCGATTGGGATAGCTGCTATTTGTTGTTCCAATGCGGTAATTTTCGCTACGATTTCATCCAGTGTTGCACTGCTACTTGAAGAGCACTGACTTGGGGTTTTTGTGGCACTATGCAGTTCAGTACGTGGATTCATTGCCAGGATGCCAGTACTTTATCTGCCATTATTACCATTTCCTCCAATTCCTCATCACTAACTAACAATATGTTTTTTACTGAGTTTGGAAGTTTGTCTAGCCATAGTGTCCTTAAGACTTTGTTTGAAATATCTGCGCCTGCCATGGATTGCATTTTGCGTAGCAGGTGACTTGGTTTGAGGTCCCCTAAGTCAATTCCTGTCATTAATCGCTTTATTTTCTTATCTTCACTTTCTTTGAAGATGTTGAGGAATCTTTCTTTTGCCGCGGCATATTTACAGGAGTTATCACTACTAATGATGTCACATATGTTTTCCACATATTTCGGTTCTAATTGCGAAACCAAGTAATTAAATTTAGTCTCTTCAGATGTTATTCTGTTAATCGCAAATTGTGCTTCTATCTGGTAAAACCAAGTTTCTGGCTTATCGGTCCAGGCGTTCGCTCTTCATTATCACTATTTTCAGTCATTTCTCGAATCACGTCAGGGTCACCAATTTATAGATAGGTAGCCTACTCTTTATTTTTATTTCCATCACTTCTTTTAACAGAACAACAACAATCAGTATTTCTCCATAGATTACATTATAGGCACTGCTAACTATATATTTGTTCCTTTTCTTTTTCTACTGTTTGTTTTCTTTCTTTACTCTTAGCTACCTATATCATGTCCACAGCTACCTAAATCATGTCTCCTGCACCTACAATGTTATTTAACCTTCTTTACTGTTTTATTACAGTACTGTATAATACTAGATTAAGGCGTTATTCTAGTAATCATTAAATGGGGATGTAATATTTAAATAATTGTCTTTGATATTGAGATGCGATTATGATACTTGTTAATGTCAAGAAGGGCATTCAAATAAAAATAAAAATTACACCCTTACAGTAGTCGCATATGATGTGTAAAATCTGACATGTTATTCGAATAATTCCATATTACTTACTCGCATTTTTTTAAAGAATGAACTCATAGGGCTACCTTGTGCCAGCAAACCTGAAAGGATTCTCCAAAGCATCTGCAGTAGTGACATATACCTGCAACTGTATGCGGGAGCAATCCACTGCCGGAAACTCCCAAGAGAAACTGGCGACACCGATTATGCGTGCCATCTAGCGGTTCGCGCAGACAACTACGAACTCGATTTCAATCAGCTGGCAAGTTTATCTGCACATGTTAGAAGTGTAACTTTTGGGATATATATGGGTGTTTTCATTACAAAATACAAAGAGATTAAGTGATTAAGCTATTTAGACCAACGAAGTTTCAATTATTGTTAGTAGTCGGTGTTAATATACTGAATTCCTACGTTGTTTGGAGTGTTGGTTGATGCGATATAGCACTCGAGGTATCGAGTGCTTACATTAAATAAGAATACAGCAAAAGTATGAAGATTTAATAAATCGTAATTGTTTTCAGCAAATATGATATAATGAATATTTTCACACCACAGAACGACAATTTAAAGATGATTTATTGAAGCAATTTCCTTAATGGGGCCTCCAAACCTTGAGGTAAACCGTATGTGATTTACATTCCACATAGTCACATGGCTTACAGTAAGTCGTTGTACCGATCTCCGCCACTGCGCGCACTCATTGTTTCCGTCCCATCCACTTCCGTCTCTTTTCCAAAATCACTCCCACAAAAATGTCCAGCTACCGAGTGCCACAAAAATATCCAGATACCGAGTGGAAAGATGTTACACATCAACAAGCCGACGAACATTAACAAATGAGGATACTTAGGCTACTCTACTGACCAGGGCCTCTACTAGATCCTGACTCTTAGAGGATCCACAGAGGAATTCTTTTACCATGGTCACAACTCAAGCGTGTCCATCCGATCGACTTCTATGCTTGATCATATTATATAATCAAAATATACTCTACACTCGAGTTGTATTTTTTTTCATGTTTTAAGTTACGTAAGTGAAAAGCAACACGATTTTTATCCTCAAAGGTCACCAACAAATCTAATGAACATTGTACAGTATACAGTATTTCCAATCAACTAGATTACTCGAAAAGTGTAGATACAATTATTACAGATTTCTCAAAAGCATTTGAAAAAATGATAATGACAAACTCTTAAGGAAACTGTCACTGTGTGGACTTTCCCCACAGCTGTTACGATCGACGTAATCTTACCTTAAATAGCCTATAGAAAGCAATTCGTAATGTATCGTAATTTCAAATCATACTCTTACGTCATGAATTCAGGAGTGCCGCAAGGGTCAAACTCAGAACCATATTATTTATTTATTTATTTGTCTAGAAGAAGATTCCAGAGAGCAGAGCTCTGTCGTGGGGAACAGTACATAGTTCATTACACAGATGGCGATACTGACTATACATAGGCTAAATTATAATACATTTACAGTATGCAAATATGCAATGCCATAGATGCTTTTGACAAATTGTAGTCTCACAATACATGAACAAGGAAAAAGTATTACAATATAATTCGAGAAAATGAGAGTGAAAGAAAACGAGCATTCTATATCTAGCAAGAATCTCTAAAATTGGACCATTTCGTGAAAAGTTGAAAAAGGTACTATTTGTTGACTCCGAATGTATTGTAATGTACTCTTGTGATACCGCATTCTTCCAAATATTTTTTACGTTTATCAGTACTTTGTATTGTAGGCCTATATTAATGATTTACCACAAGTTGTAAGGCAATCAAAATGTTTGTTGTATGCAGACGATGTTAAACTGTATGAAACAATTAATAACGTTGGTGATATGTCAAATTTGCAAGATGATTCGAATAGAGCTCATGTTTGGGGTATTTTTTATTTTATTTGTTTGTCTAGAAAAAGATTCCCGAGAGCAGAGCTCTGTCGTGGGGAACAGTACATAGTTTATTACATAGATGACGGACTAACTATACATATGCTAAATTATAATACATTTAGAGTACAGTATACAAATAAGCAATAGAAGTGTATTAAAAGCGACGCTTTTGACACAATACATGACCAAGGAAAAAGCGGTATAATATAAATGGAGAAATGAGACTATAAGCTAATGAGCATGCTTTGAAGTTATGAGTCAATTAGTGTTGATAAACATAAAAGATAAAGATTGGAAGAATGTGGTATCACAAGAGTAAGTTATTATACATTTAGAGTAAATTATTATACATAAATTATTATACATTCAGAGTCAGCAAATAGTACTTTTTCAACTTTACACGAAATGGCCCAATTTGAGAGATTCTTGCTAGATCAAGTGGTACCAGGTTATACACTGAGATGAGCGAGTGCTGCAATGCATTGACTCCAAATTTAGTCGTTCTATTGCTGACTACATGTAACTTATTTTTTTGTCTTGTGCAGTGCATGTGAATTTCATTAACGAAAGAGAATGTAGTGTTTGTGGTCATGAGACTATGCAATATTTTATAAATAATTAAAGTAGAGTTGAAAGATACAAGCAGTTTCAACGGCAATATATTAGTTTCAGTGTACATTCTACAGCGAGGGTATACACGATGGAAACCATACATTGATCTTAGAGCCCTGTTTTGTAGAACCTCCAGATTATTCAAATTAGTTTGTGAGGCTCTTCCCCAGATGAAACATAGGTATGAGAGCCGAGACTGAATCATTGCGAAGTATATTATACGTAGTGTCTGAGTTGTAACATAAAACTTGATTTTAGCAAAGATTCCAACTAAAGCCGAGATTTTATTTTTTAGATTCGTTATATGTGATGCCCAAGAAAGAGTATTGTCTATTGTCAAGCCAAGGTATTTAACCTCCTTCACCCACTTAAGTCTGGTAGTACCAAAAGAGATATTTGTTGTTGCATTTAAATCATATTCACATTTATGGAACATCATGCAGACAGTTTTTGAGTAATTAGGTGTTAACAGATTCATTCTTAGCCATTCCTCCAAGACATAACAGTCATGCTGGATATCAGATATAATCTCCTTGTCAGATTTAGAGAAGTAAAACAACGAAATATCGTCAGCTAAGAGAGATAATCTACCCTTAAAAGGGCATAAGGTTATGTCATTTATGTATATGAGGAATAGAATCGGCCCTAGAATAGATCCCTGGGGCACACCATACGATACCCTTTGCAAGTTACTTCTATTAGTGCCTATTTTTACAAATTGTTGCCTGTTTGTCAAGTAATGTTTAAACCACAACAATGCAACACCTCTCACACCCGCCTTCTCCAGTTTATATACAAGCAGTGGATGACTCACAGTATCAAAGGCCTTTTTTAAATCAATAAAGAATCCAGCAGATTTATTCCCTTTATCTATATTGTTTTGTAATTCGATTATGATATCGACAATAGCAGAATTAACCCCAGCCTTCTCGCGAAATCCATACTGAAATTCAGAAAAATAATGGCATTTCTCTAGATACCTCAAAAGCCTTGTTTTCATAATTATTTCTAAGATTTTTGATAATTCAGATGGTACTGAAATGGGCCTATAATTACCAGGATCTGACCTGTCATTCTGTTTATATATGGGTACAACACGAGCAATTTTAAGGGGATCTGGGACGATACCATTGACTAGTGAGCAGTTGACAAATTTTGAGATGGGTCCTGAGAGGGCACGGTTGCAAGTCTTAAGTAGTTTACTAGTTATGCCATCATAGGAGGTGTTGGTTATCTTAAGATTGTTAATGATATCAGATACTTCTTGTGGGGAGCAAGGTTCTATGAAGAATGAATTAGAACCTTCAATGATTGTTGCTGTTCTCTCCGGTAATGGAATAATGTTAGAAGATAATGTGGCAGGAACTGACACAAAATATTCATTCAGAATATTGCAGATCTCAATTTTGTCTTCTATGCACCTATTATTTACATTTATACTTTTAATATCACATGTTGTATTTGAGGGTTTATTTAAAACTTCATTGATAATTTGCCAAGTACGTTTTGAATTGTGTATGTTACTTTGAAATTTATTATCATAATATGTCTTTTTGAGTGATCTTCTCAATGCTGTTATTCTATTACAGTAAACCCTGTACTCTTCTTTTATTATTGTATTATGGGGGAACTTTTTTAATTTGTTGTAACTATGTGATTTTTGCTTACACAATGCAACAAGTTCTGGTGTGCACCAGGGATTCAGGGGATAGTTATTATCCCTACGCTGAGCAGTTCTAACTGTACTTGCACAGACTAGACCATCTTGGATAAATGTAGTTAAGGCTGTGTATGATGCATTAACATCATCCTCTACTAAATCAAAAGAATGGCTTTCATAATAGTTTAGGGCAAGTGTATAATCAATATGTGAGTATTTGTAAGTTTTTGGTACATTTGGATTATTGGTTGCTGTTTTCGAGGAGTCTAAAGAGAAAAGCAATGTATTATGATCACTGATATCATCAATAATATTATATACTCTCCAATTACTTATTTTTATGCAGCAATGGAAATGATCAATCAGTGAGCTATTATGACTTATTCTGGTGGGATATACAGTGTTGCAGGAGATAAGACCATAGCTATTCATGAAACATTTATAATTATTAGTCAAGTCATCATGACGGAGAGTATTTATATTAAAGTCACCAGCAACAATTACATTCCTGTGTTTTATGTTATCAAGAATCATTTCTAAGTCTGCACTTGTATGATACCAGTTAGACACAAGGGGATTATAAACAGCCACAATGATGTAGCTCAGACCTGACCTAGAAATCTCTAATGCTAGGATATTATGATCTTTCTGTATATTATATATCAGTTTGCATTGCCAACAGTTACTTTTTGCATAGATGGCAATTCCACCACCTCCATCTTTTGAGGTAGAATTTCTAAATGAATGAAAAGCCTCATAACCTGAAATATTATAGAAGATGCATTCACCATTGTCTGCAGACAGCCACGTCTCAGATATGACAACAAAATCTACATTCTGAATAGCATCCAGTCGATCAGCAATCATCTCTAATTTCCCATTTCGTAAGCTTCTAGCATTAAGGTACATTATCCTCAAAGATGGGATAGAACTTAGTGAGGAAATGAATTTACCACACTCGAAATATGATCTCCATTGTAGTTCACTCATAATTTACTGATAAGTCTGCTATATGGATTGTACATTATCATTCTATGATCGTGATCCAACGATCGTAAGTAGTTTGTCAATGTCCTGCTCCGTCTTAATAGTAAACACCTCTGAGGAATTGGCTGAAATTTTTGCCAGAATCCTGCCTTGCCGGACAAATACCCTTTCTAGTCCCATATTTCTTGCTTCGCGAGCTTTCTTAAACAGGGTCTCGTTGTACGGGGTCAAATGTTCATTCAGGTAGATATTAACCTGAGGGCCACGAAATCCTAGCAGACAAGTGCTCAATTTCTTGAGGCGTCTAGCAGCTACTAGAAGAGCATCCTTCTTGGTTCTCTGAACAAAACGCACAACGATGGGCTTTGGAGAACGGACTTAAAACTTTAACATTAAGAAGTGCTGTTACATGATAATGTCTCGGACATTTGTCAATCCGATACAATCCTATGTTATTAATTATGTCACTGAACGACTATAAGAATATGACGATTTAGTAGTAACAATTTCTTATGTTCATTCCTTTAGGCAAAACGTTGATAAAATAGAGATACAATCGTATAGAAACCTAGGATTCCTGTTTATAAATGCTAAAGACTTCGGAAATATATTATACATCACTGTTTATATTATATCAACCCTTTGTTAGAAGCAAACTTGGATATGCATCCTCTGTCTTGCTTCCTAGTTATTCTTATAAAATTCATACTGTAAAAATCCAGGAGAAGTTAATTACGCATCTCTATTATAGAAATCATGGAACATTTGTAATCTCAGATGGAATCTTACACAGAAATGCAATGTCGCAATTATTCATGAAAATATAAACAAACGAAAGAGGAATAACGCCCAACACCCGCACCAAAAGAAAAATCATAAAAATAAAAGAATAAAAATCCGGTCTGAATAACAAATTAATTTAGGTACTTCACTATCTTCTGCTTTCATCTTGCATGAAAGTTGAAATCAAAATGTTGGACCTGGATACTGTATGTTTACATACTTACGATGAAGCAATCTGCTGGGCTGAAACGTGAACACACGTTTAAGGTGGAATATTATTAAATTAGCGGACCCTTGTAAGAACTCTCGCATGCGTATAAACCACCCGCCCGTCTTTATTGGTATGCAAGCTCGACGTGACACAGTTCAGGCAGGGGCTATAGTCTTTTTATTCGTTTAAACGCACATTTTAAACAAATTATCGATATTTATGAAATCAGTATGCAATTCGTCACTGTTGCGGGTAATTCTGTTCCTTTTGAATGGTTTTCAGTTACTTGTGAGTGCGCCATGTGTATACACCACCCGCCAGGCTTTACCGTTATGCGGGATCGACGCGACACAGTTCTGGCAGGAGCAATCGCCTTGTTTATTTATTTACACACTTTATAAATAAATAAATGAATTTCCGCTGACTTTTCAAGAAATTTGCTATACTGTACTATTTGGATGATTTGAAAGATTTTGGTGCAAACCGCATCATTTTGTGAAACACACATAGGCTATCTCATATTTTCAAACTCCTTTACGGAATTATAATTTCATTTTATTTTTAATGGCGCTAAGTGCACAGTAATGCAACCGTTACCAACCGTATACTCATGCTACGAGCACGTGATTCTTCAATGGGTAAATATAAATGTGTAACAGTGGTCATTAAGAAAGTTGGCAACAGCAGCTGTCAAATAAGTTCAAGTTACGGTAAATGAACTACAGTGAAACCCCTCAAATCCGAATTAATTGGGGCTGTATCCTGTTCGGATTTCAATTTGTTCGGATTAGCCAAAAAATACCCCTAACGTAATGACCAGCCCTTGTTACGGTATAGGAATGCCAATATGACTTATACCGAAGCTACATCTGCTCTTATCATTGCATTGTGCTTCGTAAGACAACACGCAGCAGCCACGCCAAACTATGTCATCTTCATGCGACGCTGACGCGCAATTGTATTCGCGGGAAGGTTTTCGTCACATCGACAATTGAAGATAACCGATTTCAAGTGAAAGATTAAGATGTATTTTGTGTGTTTCTAATGTTATTTCATTGTTTTTGCAAAGTGATTAACCTGAGGATTACAATAACTAACGTTTCCGTTTTTCAATCCTGGATGAGATAAGTACAGTATGTAGGCACATTTACACATTGTTAGGAAGCGGCTTCGGTTCCGTAGTTGGTAGCATGCTGAGCTTCTATGCCCAAGATCGCGGGTTCAAACCCGGCCAAAGTCGTCGGATTTTTAGAACATTAAAAATCCCTCAGTATGCCTTCCTTCGGAGGGGAAGTAAGGCCGGCGGTCCTATGCCATAGATTTATGGCATGTTAAAGATCCTTCCACTATTTACACCTGTGTGAAGCTAAATTATAGGTTAAACATTTGAACAACGCTCTTAGGTTCCAACGTTAATCGCCAGGAGCCGACTGCGGTGGCGTCTAGTAACCAAGTTCTGAACTAGTATTCGTTGACGGTGGCGTTTGGCGGCAAAAGTAGGAACTACTTGAGATTCAATGTCTGGAGTCCTTACTTGAATTAAAAAAGAACAGATTACACAAACCAATACAGCCAACACAATTAACACCGGTTATCAGACAGATTCTATACACACCTAAAGTACACGGGGCTACATGACCGCGTTGTTGCAGTCCCTAAACTGAGGAACCAACCAACCAACCAACCAAATTCTTAGGTATGCTAATTGTACTTGTTTGTTAATTTTTCAACTATTTATGTGAAATAAGGTTATAATATAGAATATATAATTATCTTATGAATAAATAAATAAGTTTCTCTTTTTTTGCCGTGTGTTTTTCAAACTTTAAACTGGCAACAAACAAAAAAAACTCGTTCGGATTACCCGGGATTTCGGATTTCCGGGGTTCGGATTTGAGGGGTTTTACTGTATACTAATAAGTCTTGTGTAAGGCCCGGATAGGTATGTGGTTAAATATCTTTTATTTAATGAAATATTTTCTATGTATTTACATATTTTTTCCGTTTCTATAAATAAATAAATAAATCTTCTGGCGTATTTATCCTCTTCAGACCGAGGGCACACAAATGTGACGTTCACTTTATAATATCATTTTCTTCGGCAGCAGTTGGTATTAAGTGAATTCTGAACTGTCATTCACTCTCTTAATATTCTCAGTTCTATGGGATTGGTGAGAGAAGAGAGATGAGTTTAATGTTAGTGGATGATTTTTACGCCCGGGTGCTCTCCCGACACTTAGCTTTTGAGGGAAAAGAAGAAGTGGACATGAATTAAACTGGGCAAGAAGTTGGAAAGAAGCAGTCGTGGCCTGCTAAAAGGTACTGTCCCAGTTTTGTATGGATTTGAAAACGACAAACCATGGGAAACCATTTCAAGAATGTCTGACTGAGGGATTCGAACCCATTCGCTTTTTGAGTCCGTAGATAGTGAGATCCCATGCCCGGGACTTGGCACTAATATGTTCAGTGTCTTAAAATGTGTGATTTTTTGCCATTCTTTAATACGAAAGATAGACAGAACCAGAATATCTTGGCTACACATTTTGCCTCGGGTCTGAAGACGTTATTCATAGGTATAGTAGAGCGTAAATAATCCGAACGCCCGCTTTAAACATGTGAAAAACTGTATTTTGCACGGCGCTGTGAGAGGACAATGACCTTAGGATTGTTTGTTTTGAACCATCCAATCCCCTTCCCCCCAGCGGGCCAGTCTATTTTTAGCCAATTTTCATTTATGTGCGTGCGTGCGTCTGTGTGTATGTGTGAGGAGTTTTGTGTGTCTCGCCTAATAGCATCTAAACGGCTAAAGCGATTTCAATGAAACTCGGTAAGTTCATAGCACTATTCCGTGCGAGCCCGACCGTGCCCTTCAAATTTTGTTATGTCTCACCAATCCAACATGCCGGCTGTACGAAATATTTAACCAGCATTCAATATCTCCGAAACTTTTACCGATATCACTCTGGAATTTTTGTACGGTGATAAAGGGAACTACTCGAAGTTCACCAATGTGACTTTTGAGAACCTGGTAACTACAAAACCAACATGGCGGCCAAGTGAAGTTGCTACTTTTTAATAGACGTTTCTCGCGATTTAAACAACCAAACGCAATGAAACTTGGTACAGTATGTGTTTATAGACATTGTAATGCACCGACATCTAACTTCGTTCAATTGTTTACATAACCTCAAGATGGCGGCTGTGCGAAATATTTCACCGGCATTCTACATCTCTGAAACTGTTACCGGTATCACCATGAATATTTGTACTGGAAGTTCATCTATGAGACTTTCAAAAACCGGTTAACTACAAAACGAACATGGCGGCCAAGCGAAGTTGAAAGTTTTAAATAGACTTTTCTCGCGATTTTATGATCCAAACGCAATGAAACTTCGTACGGCAAATGTTTATACGCATTGCAATGCACTGGTATCTAATTTAGTTCAATTGTTTACATAACCTCAAGATGGCGGCTGTGCGAATTTCAAAAATTAAGTTTTTATTTCTTGTGTTCTAATCATGCAATCGAAATCAACATTTGCATAATGAACATACACAATAATCATCTAATAGTACTGAGCCCGTCAGAGGAGCTGCCAGGATAGCCAACAACCGCAATGACTTCCCTAACATCTCATCCGCCGGACCTAACTGCCGTGAGGATCAGGTGAACTTCCAAATAGGCCAAAGCGGCACGAGAAACTGTGGTCCACGGGGATCGTGGTACATGGTGACGAAGGTCATAGAATGCCTAAGGAAAGGTTCACCTTAAAAGCTAGACTGAGAAAAGAAACATCCAGACTTATGTAAAACACCGTGATTTTTTTTGTAAATATTACAAACCCCTAGCCTAGTTCGGAGGGATTCTATCGGCTAATCCGCAAGCTAAAAAATAATCAAAAATAAAGAGCAGGTCCCTATCTGAGAAGTTACAGTAAACCCTCGTGAAAGATCTGTCTCACAATAATAAAGCAACAACAGCAACACTAGGAAATTGGTACGACACAAATCCCTAGGTCAAGTTACAAGATCAAGCTAATATCAGAATTTACATTTAACAGGGTAGCAAAGCAAATCTAAGTTAGGATGATACCATTTCCACATCTACATTTAACGTTAATTCATCTAGCTAAGTCCTATCAATTAATAACAAAATTTACGGCGGTGACGTCCGTAATAACAAACAATTACATTCAAAGCTAAGTGAACAGCCATAAAAAAAACATCTAAGCCATTCTTATAATTAGGTGCTAATCAGCACACAATAGGGTAACATAGAGGATTCGTACACTTTTACATCATTAAATAAATAAATAAGAGACCACAGTTTTATTCAAATGCCTGCCTGCACCTTGGTTTACTCTTTGTAAGCCATAGTCATCTAATGTGTGTAGTTACGGTGACGACTGCGTAGTGAAGACTACGTCTGACATCGTATGGCCTGCGCTCCACCAGCTACGAACTCAAGGTTCGAGCAAGCTTCAGTCACAACAAAAAAGTATCAGCTGTCCTCAAGTCATTTCCTCCAGGAAATACCTTCATTAGCACGGCTATGTCAGCAGGTTCCACATGCAAAAGAACAAGGTTAAGCAGAAAGAATTCGTTAGTTAGCTTTTGTTTTATCAAAATTATGCGTTTTATTATTAAGATGTCGGTTTAGGTTATCGTTGGTTTATGGCGAATAATACTGACAAGCCTGGGCACGGAGCGTCTCCCCTGAGATCATCTCTGCCAAGAGCCTCGACTCAAAAGTCGGAATACAATCAACGAGCAATAACAACTCGGACACACAATAACACAAGTTACCAGCGGCGCACAGCTCGCGTTCAATAACTCTGGGATGGGCCTGGACACAAGCAGTTACCCTCCCTAAACATCTGGTCAACGGGACAATCCCGGACATGGTACACACAATACCAACATACATGAAAAACCTCCCTAGCGGGGCTAGCCTACAACGTACTATAGAAACCTGACATAACTGTACTCATCAAAAACAACGGTACACGCAACAGCGTTTAACTAACAAATGACAATCTACAGAACATATGATCAGATACAAGAATGGACACAGGGTTCCATAAGCTATAATTGCAATGAAAGGGAAAGTGAATGCTAAAAGCATTCTGTCCTATGTTAACATGAGTCCATCTCACTTAGAAGCATGCGCTCTCAGTCGGGCGCTGAGTAGAATACACAAAACCTGTTCGTGTCGCCGCAGGCAACAAGATTCCTGCGCTGTATGACACAACACACTAACTAGGCCGGCAGTTTAAGCAAGTAAATAACAGTAAAACTGGCCTCATAATAATACCTTTACCATAGGTTATAAACCTCGAAGAATATGTGCATAAAAAGCACGCTATAAATCTGAATACAATCATATAACTCTGTCTTTCACATCAAAGACGTTTAAAAGGTAGCAATGTCACTCATTGCTGGAGCTCTCTGCTCTCAAAGATAGAATACACTATATCTGACTTGTATCAAACATCAAATAAACACGTGTCATAACACTTGACACTAACAAAATAATAATTGTGGCGCAAATTCCACTCTCTGCTGGATCTGCTTAATGATACGCTGGGAACTGGGTTCGATGCTAGACAACAACGAAATGTCCCTATTACTTATAAGGTCTACACATGACCTGGATGGCTTCTGAGCTCATCTCAAATGAAATATAATGCAGTTACAAAACTGGTAATTACAGTCGATTACCCAAATGATACGGCTACTCTAACGAAGTCAGGGGTGTAACATAGACTGGCTGCAAAAAATGCAGTTAAAGAAATATAACCATGGCATCTGATTGCCATAACTAGAGTCTGCAAAGACTTGAAAAATCACCCCAAATAGGGTTAAACAAAGTAGCCTAAAAATGACTACAGTCACATTTATCAAAGGTCAAAAATTGACGTTCTACGACGTCCATCAAGCTGCATCAGGGTTGACCAAAATGTCAGACCCAAGGGTGACTCACAATCACTGCAAATAAATGACATCTAATTAGACTAAATTACATTCCCTACCTATGAAATGGCTGTCACTAAGTTCGGTTGGTTCACAAACTACACTAATCTAACTATACCACCAGAAACTAGAACAAGGAAGGGTGTACAAAACTCACGATATGAAGGAGTCCACACTTAGCTCTCTGTTCAACAACAAGGGTTGAACAAAAGCACCTCTGGCTTTCAGGATTGGCATCGTCCTCGTCAGAACTTCCATCTGGGCTCTCCCAAAGACCAGGGTTGGGTCTGTCCCTGTAGTTGACCTCATGAATGGACTGGACATGCCTAGGAAAGGCATCCTCGGTTCCTTCCTTCTCGTTCGATGTTCTAGAAGTTCCACAATCATGCTGGTCCCATCCGAGACATCTCCCTCATACCATAATGGTATTAGCCCATGGTCTCGACCTCGAGCATGGTGTTGAAAAAGTTTACCACGTGGGCGGTAGTATAAGACTTGTAGTAGTTCATTATTATCACTTGAAAATCACAGTATTCGTCGTAGATATCACAGGCTTTAAATATAACTGACAACACAGCCTCTACACTTTGCAGATGTAAATGATAAATGGCCATGCACTGTTCTGCGGTTCCACACGTGTACAGACGCTACTTTTTCTATCACGTGGCATCCGTGAAATGGGCGTCGTTTTATTACGAATAAATTCACCGTAGCAATTCGCATATAATGTACTTTTATAATCACACTTGTTCAAAGTAATAATATCACGTTTACCTGTATATTTTCGCACCAGGCTCTCGGCCCTCCACAAACACGTGGGTGAAAAAAATGTGGTGCTACAGTAATGTCATAAATTTCACAATACTTGCCAATTAATTCACTGCGCAATTTGCGTTGATCACTGCACATCAATAACAGCGATTCATAGTATACTTGTGCTCGATGGCACTCTATAATGATTTCCACGCTGAAAAGCGGACTGTTTGCCACGTCTAATGCGACGGATATAATAACACGCCTACACAGGGCGGATTCTCCAGACGTAGTGCCAGGAACTGCGTTCCTCGTCGAAGCAAGTCGTCAAAACTGAGTCGTTGAGCGACTACTTACATTCCTGTTTGCGTATCTGCAATGATATTACCTTACCTTAAAGTGAAAAAACATTCTCCAAAATGTTTCAATATTACTGAATGACGAAATGGAATATTCTGAGTCTCATGGAAAGATAAAATTGATTAATAAGATCTCAGATAAATAATTAGCAGACTTCACCAAAGTCAAAAGTGCGATTCTCCGCTACTTCAAAGAGAATAGTATAAGCTCTCAGCTTCCCGTAGCTTTCTGGGTGTGTTCAAAGGTACTACATCCCATCATAAATGTGCTGTCGTGAAAAATATCACATGAACCTTAGCTCAGCGGGTTCAGTACATAGCTCTAGAGCCTACATATATTAAAATCCAACATGGTGACCATCCGAGATATTTAGACGGTTCTCAATATCTATTAATCTACTACAGCAATCAAACTGAAATTTGGTAAGTGTATAGGGGCTATAAGCATAAGTCCACCTATGGGACGTTTAATAACCTGCCTAGCACAAATCCAACATGGCGGCGACGCGAAATTTAAACATTCAAATGGACGTTTCTTGCGTTTTAACCATCCAAGCGCAGTGAAACTTGATACGGTGTATGCTTTTACAAATTTTAATTGACTGGCTTCCAATTCATTTTAATTATTTTCATAACCACAAGATGGCGGCTGAGCGAAATTTTAAAATCCCGCTTTTATTTCTTGTGTCCTAATCATGCGATTGAAGTTTGAATAAAGCACCTACACAATAATCATCATGTAATAGTACATAAATCTGAGGCCTATAATATATAAATCCAACATGGTGATCATCCAAGATATTTAGACGGTTCTCAATATCTACGAATCTATTACAGCAATCAAACTGACAATTTGTATGTTGATAGAGGCCATTAATATTAGTAGGATATATGAAAATAGGCTATTTAGTTCTTCATGGAACTACTTGTTATTTTAGTGTTTTCGTACAGTTATGTTTATTTTTTGAGTAAGTTATACATACGTACAGTACATACATATGTAAATTTGTAAATATGAAGTTAATTGTTTTTGTAAAATGAGTGTATTTTTCTGGATTCAAAGATACAAATAAATCAAAGTACAATATGTAACTAGCCTTCATAATTTATGGAGGTTCAGTACATAAAGTGTGTACCGTGCTTTTATTTATCTTAACATTTTTTGTGTAACTAGGAATTTCTAGGTTATGTTCGAAATTCCGAACAAATCGGAAATCCGAACCCCTCCATTCCCAATTAATTCGGATTTTCGACGCTCTACTGTATGTATATATATATATATATATATATATATATATATCTTCTATATATATATAAATGAAAGTTTGTCTGTTTTTTCTGAATTTTCACCGAAATTTGCGTTATTTGCGCGTTTCAGACTGTTTTATGACGGATGCGCCCAAAGATAATTTTTTGTCTGTCTGTCTGTTTGTCTGTGTGTCTGTGGACAACTTTGAGTCCTTATAACTTGAGAACGGCTGGGTGGATCAACGTAAAATTTGATACAGATATCCATCAGAGGCACCGCACTAATCATTGATGTAACTCTTCTCCGTACCTCCCATAAAAGGGGGCCTACCCCCTTAAAATACATGCTGAAATAGGCGTAGAAGGACGAGACAAAACCTATTTTCAACCCCTCAATGTGAGAAACAAAATTTTATGGCCCTAAAACCAACAGTTTTTGAGATATTCCCAGAAAACTAACTCCATTTAATAATCTATGAAAGAATTCAAGCCGGTTACCATGGCAACGGAATCTCATAGGACCATCTATTTCTGTAAGACGCAATGCAATTCCATTTATTACATTTCTGTGAAGTTTGCAAACGGCTATAAGGTTATTTAGGAACCAAACTAAGCTGTAAAATTCATCAATACGTATAATGCGCTTAAGGGGGTCAAGGGGTACAGTAGAATTTATTCACGCGATTTTCACGTGAGCGTGTGGCACGGAAGGACTTTCATATCGCTATCCCTTTATTGTATTTATTATATTATTATCATTATTAATATTATTATTATTATTATTATATTATGGCAAACAACGACGAGACAAAGCTCATTTTTAGCCCCTCGGTGGTAGAAACAAAACTCGAGGGTTCCCAAAAACTACATTTTAAGGCTCTAAAACCAACAGATTCTGAGATATTCCCAGAAAACTAATTGAGTTTAATAAACTAATGAAGGAATGCAAGCCGGCAACAATGACAACAGGTTCTCAAGAGAAGACATCCAACTTTCCACCTATTTCTGTAAAAAGCAATGCCACTCCACTTATCACATTTCTGTGAAAGTTTTCAAATGGCTATAAGGTTATCACGGAACCAACTTAGACTGTAAAATTCATCAATGCGCATAAGGGGGTCAAGGGGTATCCTAGAATTTTTATACGTGATTTACACGTGTGATATGTCGTACAGAATTATATCTCCAAACAGCAACATTATTTTCACAAATTCCTGAATTGAAATAGTATTTTTGCGGCTATTAGGAATTAGGGCCATTGGAGGCTAAAAAAAACCTGAATATTCATGCACCACAAGCCTTTATAATTTGTTAAAGGTGTCTTCCTGTGGATGGGGACTTTACACAACGGTGAGGGTCAGTCTTTATGTGAGGTGTATTGCGTTTCGTTTACGAGGTTTTTAATTGTGTTTTCACGTCGGGAAGTACACGTTAAGTGAATTTAGATTGAGCACATTCCCTTTGTTTTTGTTTTTTGTTTTTTTGACAAACGGGTTCATCGTAAGGATGATTTTGTTTGATACTGTGTGGTTGATATATCCATATTCGGACATCTGGGTGATATGTTGTACGTTGGTTGGTTCCTCAGTTTAGAAGCTGCGACAACGCGTTCACGTAGCCTCGTGTATTTTGAGTGTGTGTAGAATCTGTCTGATAACCGGTGTTAATTGTGATGGCTGTATTAGTGTGTGTTATCTGTATTTCAGGTAAGGATTGCAGACGATCAATTTCCAGTAGTTCCTACTTTTGCTACCAAATGCTACCGTCAACGACACCTAGCAATGACTTGGCTACTAGATGCCACCTCAACCGGCACCTGGAGGCAAACTTTGGAACTAATAGAGCGTTAATCAAATCTAACCAACAAATTTAGCTTCTCACAATTGTAGTTAGTGGAAGGTTCTATTACATGACATAAATCTATGACATGGGACCGCCGGCTGTACTTCCCCTCCGAAGTAAGGCATACTTTCTGTGTATCTTTATGTACCCTTATAACTCGTGTTCGAATGTTTGGAGCATCGCAAAATTAGGTTTCCATGAGAGTCAATACACCAATCATTTATAAAACTCTTCACCGTACTTCTCATAGAAGGGTTGGTATAGGAAAAAACTTTTCAAAATGCATGCTAAAATAGGTGAAATATAAAAATTATCCTAGAAGGACGACCAAAGCATATGTTGCGCTTCTCAATGTGAGACACAAAATTCGGGAGTCTATAAAGAGTCTCCGAAACCACATTTTAAGGCCCTTAAATTGACAGTGTCTGTGATATTCCCAGAGAAATAACTTCGCTCTGGCAAGCCCCTAACCATTGCAACAGTAGCTCAATATTGATAATGTCTGGTTATTAATACCGAAGACCGTTCGAAGAGCGGGTACTTCTCCTAGTATATATATATCTTATTCTCGTTGTAGGCCGACAATTGTGGCTTTAAATTTGGTGGATGTCGTGAATGGAAATCTCAAGTCCATCTGTCAGTTTTTTTTTTCAAATTGACAACCAGCCATCACGGCTGCATTGACCAGTTTGGAAACAGCGTCTCCAGAATGTTTTTGAAAATTATATTTAAACATTTAGAACCTTTATTTAATCAAATTATTGTCAAGGATATCCATTTTATTTTATTTTAATATTGTACTCGTATAATCGCTGAAGAAGATATCGTCGTATACCGAAACATGTACTAACATTTGAATATAATTTGTATTGTTTGGTGGAGCATTTTAATTAAATATCTATTAATCAATACGGCAATTTTCTTACAGTTTTCTAAAAAGGTAAATGTTTTTGCTTCTTACTCAATAGAATGAATTTCGAAAAGAGCATATACAGGGTGTCTCTTATTAACGTTTAAAACTCTCTGTAGCGACGTAGATGGCATCGAGACAAGTAATTTGATATAGGACACTTAGGGTTGCAAGTGTCCGGAAATACCTCAAAAGTGAACCACGCCTGTTAAGCATATGACGTCATCAGGCGACGGCTACGCTCGAGCGGTCAGGCCCGTGCACTCTTAAGCACACCAAAGCATCCAAAGCAAACGTGGAATGTCATATCACTCTGGCTCCGAGTCTGCGTGTGCGACTCGGGCGCGTGGGGTTCGAGGTTCAAATCCGGGGCCTATCCATCAGCTTTCTTTGTTCTCTCCCTTCTCCTTTCAAGTGGCAGCAGATTGTTTGTTGACATTATGACACGGAACCAGAGTGATATGATATTCAACGTTTGCTTTGGCATGCTTAAGGGCGCACGGGCCTGACCGCTCGAGCTGACCAGTCACCTGGTGACGTCATATGCTTAACAGGCGTGGTTCACTTTTAAGGTATTTCCGGACACTTGCGACCCTAAGTGCCCTGTATCAAATTACTTGTCTCAATGCCATCTACGTTGCTATAGAGAGTTTTAAACGTTAATAAGAGACACCCTGTATATGATTTCGCATCATGCATCTGCAGTAAGTTTTGTAGGAATCGGAAATTGAGGCAATGTTAAGCGGGAACATTATTGTTCTGCGGACTGAATTATTCAAGCAGCTGGACGTTTCAACTATTTTTCAAGTAACTGGAGGACATACATATGATACAAATTTATTAACAAATTTTGAAAACTTAAACATATATTTTCCACTTTTGAGGACATAAATAAATACATATTTCTGAAAAGTTAAGCACATAATTATCCGGGCCCTGGACATGTGCTTATTGAGTCTTCCCCAACGTCCAAGTTACGAGCCACCACTGCGTATTATGCTTGATTTTACCATCACTCAATACCACTGATCTCTATACATGGATCGCTGATGGCAGCTCTCCGCTGCACGAGAAAGTACGCCAGGTTGAGCGCGCGGTCCGCCATGTTGGTCTACCCATCTTGAGCCCTCCTTATGGGCAAGCAATGATAATCTAGTCCATTTTAAATCGTAATTAATGGTGCTTTGGAGCACATAAAAATATAGAGATATGTTCACTCATGGCATAAGAGCATTGGGTTCACTGACACGTCATTCCGAGGTCAGTAAATCTCCGGAATAGCAATACAAATGAATGTATAATAACGGCTGACGAATATCAACTTAGGTACACGCAATTAGCGATCAGTAACAGAGTAACGAGTGAAAAACAATTTCTGGAAACATTCTTGTAAATTGTATATACGGTATACATGTATATATGCCACAAAATTATGCATTCTTCAAATGATGTAGGCCTACCTATAGGCCTAAACGTAGCTCACTATACAGGCCTAGATTCGACATATCATAATCGGTCCTTGGTAATGAATTCCTGTTTCCATGAAATAACCAACACTTCCTCCAAGTAATCCCAGCACTCTACATCAAATACTACAGCTTTTAATCACGCTAGCAGCACACTAAACTTAATAATAACGGGAAGTAGATCAAAACCAAAAATGCACTTGAAGCCAAACCAATTTCTCTCCTCAGCTCCACATAAAACTTAACACAACTAAAAACCTTCTCAAAATATACTCTCCCCACCGTTTTACAACTATTAAGCGAACTATTCACACCCAGAACCGAAAAACCCTGAAATGGGATCAAATTTAAACACGCAATAGCCTAGCCCGATCACGTCTGCTTCAGCACCACCGCATATGTATACTTAAGTTCACAATAACTTCAAAATTACGGCTAAGCGACCTATCTGCCTGAGAAGTAAAGGTGTTACCGGCTTGCCTGGGATGATGGGTCAACAAACCGGTACTTAAAACTAAGATTTTACGCTTTAAATAACCAAATTCAGCCCATTTTACAACTACAAGAAACACAAAATATTTACTGCCAGTATAAATACATGTATAACATCAAACTACCAGTAACCAATCACAGAGCTGGATTCGCAATATTGCACCATGCGCTCGCTGCCATCTTGCTATACCTGTCATCGTCTATTCGGCTTACTGCTGCCTTAGCTACCAGCCATCCATGTATAGAGATCAGTGCTCAATACCCATTGACGTAAGACAGTTTGTAAGATGCTGAAGCTTATTGCCTGATACCTCCATCAGTACTTCCTTGTTGTTGTTGGTTGATAGATTTAGGTGCTTTGCGACATCGTGGGGATCCGTTTCTTATTTCTAGTTGCATTCCGTTGTGCTTGTTTGGGATTTCCAAGGGCATTGCATATTGTTATAAATGAGGCAAATGCCGCTTAGAAACCCCAGGACTGCCACAACGCTCTCTGGTGGGCTGATCGGGTAGTTGATTCGTCTTCCTCTTCGTCGTCCTCCTCTTCCTCGAACTAAACTGTAACCTAAAAGAATAATTCTTCAAATCTGTTAATATTCTTAATCGACGAAAATGTAATTTTGTAAACCAACGTGCGGAAACAATTTGAGTTTTAACAACCACCGTGTTAAACAGACAATAAAATAACACCCCTATACTATATTTTAGAAAATAAAAGCACATTCTTGTGGCACTGGTGTATTTTATCCGTGTCAGATGTGTTATGATGTGTTAATCTTCTATTCTTCGATTTGTCTCATGAATGAGGTTCTCGCACCTCTTAACACGTAACACATAGTAATTTAATTAGTAACATGTAACACATAGTAATTTAATTATTAACATTTGCTTTGACAGGGCTGACGTCCCGCTTTATTATATTCAGTTATGCGATTTATTAACTTGGTTGTAAACTTAGGAAATCCTTTGTATCATAACCACTACAGAAGGTGATCTCATAAGCCTATTTTTTTCATAAAATAAAAATAAGCTAAAATCGTTTCTTATTCTCATTTTCTTGCAATCCTCCATCATGTCTTCCATAAGTAATTATAATGTAATATAAGTAGTAAATTTTCTGTAATAGTCCAACTATAACCCTAATATGCTTTGCGAAATAGGGTTCCTTCTATGTTGGAAATTCAATAATAGTAATAATATCTCCAAAACAGCAGCTAATCGGTCATTTTATGGGGATATTTGATTTGAACAGCTGGAAATACAATAAGAATAAGCTATTTTTGAACTCAAAACATTCCCATTGTTGGGCAGTATAATTTGATCTCTTTTGTATTACCAAAGATGGACGAAGCAAAGAGGATATGAAAGTAGATTGGCTCAATTAGATTGAAAGTAGATAGCAGAAAAGGAATCTGTTGACATCGAATATAGATTTAGAGGTATTAGGAAGCCATTTTGGAAGCCTTTGTCTGGAGCGTGGTATTCTATGGAGGTGGAACTTGAACTCTTGGTGCAGCAGGAATGAGAGGAATACGAGCATTTGAAATATGGTGTTACAGGAGAATTATGATGATAATAATAATGCTATGGGTTTTACGTCCCTTTTAACTACTGCGGCTTTTAGATATGCCGGGGTCCCGAAAGTTTGCCTCGAAGGGGATCTTAAACGTGCCATTTAAGCACCTTCAAATGCCAACAGACTGCGGTATCTTGGGCTCAGCAGGCGAGAATGTTGCCGTTGAGCCACGCAGCCAGTCGAATGAATAAGCTCAGATGAATGGATAGAGTAACAAATGATGAGGTACAGTATTAAGATGAGTGAGAGAAGAAAGATGTTTCTAGCGACTGCTATTGAAGAGAAAGTTGGTTGGTTCCTCAGTTTATGGAATGCGACAACGTGGTCATGTAGCCCCGTGTACTTTGGGTGTGTGTCAAATTTGTCTGATAACCGGTCTTAATTGTGATGACTGTATTAGTGTGTGTTATCTGTTTTCAATTCAAGTGAGGACTGCATACATTTTCATTTTTTTTTTCAATTAGATCCTACTTTTGCCGCCAAATGCCACCGTCAACGACTACTAGGTCAGAACTTGATCACCAGATGCCACCGCAGTCGGCTCCTGGCGACGAACGTCGGAACCTAAGAGCGTTTGTCGAATGTTTAACCTATATGTAATTTAGCTTCACACAGGTGTAATTAGTGGAAGGTTCTTTAACATGCCATAAATCTATGGCATAGGACCGCCGGCTTTACTTCCCATCCGAAGGAAGGCATACTGAAGGATTTTAATGCTCTTAAAATATTCGACGACTTCGGCTGGGTTTGAACCCGCGATCTTGGGCATAGAAGCTCAGCACGCTACCACCTACGCCACCGAAGCCGCTAATGAAGAGAAGAGATAGGTTGGTAGGACATATACTAAGACACCCAGGAATAACAAAGTTAGTTGTGGAAGGACGTATCGAGGACAATAACTGTAGGGGTAGACCAAGGTTGTCTCGGATGTAGCTATGTAGAGATTAAACGATTAGCTCAGGACAGGGAGGAATGGAGTGCTGCATCAAATCAGTCAAATACTGAAGAATCAAACACAATATTACCAACCTAATTCGCAGATAATGGTAATATTCTGAACATACGAATATACAGTGTTGAGTCTTCATTTTAAGAAAAGTATGCTCTTAAGCTTTTCACAGCTTTTCTTATTTAAATATGGACAACTAGCGGACCCGTGCGAGAAATCTCACATGTTCATAAACCACAGTTTCCCCAATAGGTTTATAATGAGAGACTTATGGAGAAACGTTATGTTTTTATTTCAACCAAATGATCATAGAACTCTATTTACATTTCAGGATAAAGGAAAGACTTCAGAATGTTAATATGACATGCAACACGCGTCACAGCGGCCCGTGGTTAGCAATTATGGAGCATATTTTCCTACAGCAACGGTGTTAGCAAATCGCACACTTCGTACATTTTTAAAAAGTCTTTTTTTTTAAGAAATGATAGATATTTATGAAATAATAGTGGCCGGCCCCGTGGTGTTGGGGTAGCGCGCCTGCCTCTCATCCGGAGGCCGCGGGTTCGATTCCCGGCTCCGTCAGGGATTTTAGAAACTGACGTGAGGGCTGGAACGGGATGCACTCAGCCTCGTGAACAATTGAGTAGCTATCTGACAGTGAGGCAGCGCCTCGGTCACGAAAACCAAGATTAACGGCCGAGGGGACCTTACGGGCTGACCACGCGTCACCCTAATATCTGCAGGCCAAATGGCTGGACAGCGGTCGCTTGGTAGGCCTAGGCCTTCATGGGCTGTAGTGCCGGGGGTAGAGATTAAGCGATTAGCTCATGCCAGGGAGGGATAGAATGCTGCATCAAATCAGTCAAAAGACTGAAGACTCAAACATAATATTACCAAAATAATTCAGATCTTCTTCTTCTTATTTCTTTTTACATCAATCCCACTCCTATGTGGGGTCGATGTTTCTGACAGCTCTCCTCCATTTAAGCCGGTCATGCACATCTTCTTCTGAAAACTGTTTTTTTCTGAGGTCCTCCTGTACACAATCCATCCATCCTCGTTTAGGTCTGCCTCGCATTCTCACTCCCTGTATTTGCATGTCTAGCATCTTCCTCCCCACGTAGGATTCCTCCCTTCTTCACACATGCCCGTTCCATTGAAGTAGTTTTTCTTGTATCTTCTTAGATATTTCCACAACCTTCAATGTTCCTCTTATTTTCACATAATTCACAGATAGTGGTAATATTCTGAACAAACGAATCGACGGTGTTGAGTCTTTGATTTTAAGAAAAGTATGCTCTTGAGTTTTTCTTATTAAAATTCATATGACTACCGGACCCGTGCGAGAAATCTCGCATGTTCATAAACCACACTTTCCCCAACAGGTTTATAATGTGAGACTTAAGGAGAAAGGTTGTTATGTTCTTATTTCAACCAAATGAGTATAGTACACTATTTACATTTCAGTTAGAATTTTAAGTTCTACGTTCCTTAACTAAGAAGGCAATCACTGAAAATTGGATCATCATAGCACTCACCGGTTATTCGATATTTATGAAAGTATACACTTTGAGTACTCATTCCTTTGATTTACTGTTTCTGAAATCCATGCAAAAGGATAAAGGAATGACCTCAGAATGTTAAAATGACATGAAACAGGCGTCACAGCGGCCATAATGTGAAGTGGACAGCATGGAGCGTATTTTCCCACAGCAACAGTATATGCAAATCCACACTTCGTACATTTTTAAAGTCATTTTTTAAAGAAATTATATATATTTATGAAATAAGAGTGCAATTCGTCACTGCTAATGTTTATTCTCATTCATTTGAATGCTTATTTGTCACGATCGGTCGCTTGTGAGCGCCACAGGAGGGATCCATAATATATATGATGAACCGCGACACATTCACAATATTTGATGGCATACCGAAGTGCAGTGGTAATCCCTGATCTGCAGTAATGGAGTTAGAAGTAGATTTATTTGAGCACTAACTGGTACGTGCTTCGACCTTCACTCCCGACACCTGTCATACCAGTTTACGGGCGGTTTACGACCACTACAGGTTAATGAAGCTATTGTGATTTGGTGTTATTATTCACCTGCTGATATCGCCAGCATAGGTTGAGCAATGCAGAGATTCGTCTACTTGAAGCTATAATCTAGAACAGCGGTACCCAACCTTTTTTTTGCCTCCCGTACCCCTTAATACATATTTGAATAAAATAGTACCACCTAATAAGTAAACTTTTAAAACGATTAATATTTTACGGGCGATATGTACTAAACTTAATCATCATCATCATCATCATCATTTCCCCTTTTCCAGCTGAAACTGGATGGGGGCAAATATAACTCCTCTCCACTTTGTTCAGTCATTCCACCATTCCTCTTCCGACACGGTGTTCCAATCCAGGTTCCGTTTTCTAATGCTATACTTCACCGAGCCCATCCGACGCATTCTTGGTCTTTCTCGTCCTCTCTTCCCTGTCATCCGTCGTTCCAGTGCTCGTCTTGGTAGCCTTTCTAAAATCATCCGTTTGACATGTCCAAACCATCTCAATCTGTTTTGCTCCAGTTTGTCATTTAGTTTTTGTACTCCCAGTTCTTTCCGTATGTCTGCATTTCTCACTCTATCTCTCCTCGTTCTCTGGACCATACTTCTTAACTTAATAAAAACAATAATATTAAGAAAAACACAACTACCGTATTTATAACTTATTTTTTTGAATACAGGATAACTAATATTTTAAATTATTATTTGTGTGCTGTTAGTATACATTTCATTTCAATAAATGCTAAATATAATTTTAGTTCCGCCCCTTAAAACAACAATAACTAACTAACTAGCTAAATATAATTTTCATTTTACTTTTATTTACTTGTGCAAATGAATATGTATAAACGTTTAGCTGAGGAAATTATACAATTACAGTACGGTACCGTACATAAGATTATTCAATTTTGATTTTATTGATAACCAATTAATTTGAGCGATTAGTTTGGAATAAATAGACAAATCAAGACGATAGCAGTGCAGTGGTGAAGGTGACTGGGGTTGTGGTGGGGTGGTTTATCGAGGGGGAGCATTGTGTATAAGACGGCACTGCACGCTGGTACATTACGACTGACACGTACGATGGGAACATGGCACCCGTCATTGCCGTTTATTTTTGGCGTACCCTTAACTGGTTCGTTGCGTGCCACCAAGGGGTACGCGTACCCCAGGTTGAGAACCGCTGATCTAGAACAATAAAGGCTGCTCAAATCAGATTTAAAAAAAGTATCTTTCTGTAGCAGTTCGTGTGGTGTTCGCCAAGCTAACCCAGGATTTGGAAAGACATGTCCATCACTTAAAACATTGAAACATGGTGCGCTGATCTTCCCGATCGCCATGGAAATATGGACCATCAAGACAGCTGACAATGAGAAGATAAAAGCACTGGAAATTTTGGAGTATCATCGTATCCTGCTGCTTGCCACGGTGGGTGAGTGGTCAACGTGTCGGTCTACTAACCCCCAAGCTTGCAGGTTCGCTCCTGGCCATGGTAAGTGATTTTTATGAAAGGTAGAAAGAATTACGACACCATGTCATACGATGTTGGCATGTCAAAGAACCCATTTGAATTCAGTAAGCCGTGTTCATAATGGCAAAATTAATCTCGGGAGTTTCCGCCAACACAAAGTTCCTAATTTCTCTACTAGAAAACGCTATAGTGTTCAAGGAGCTCAGATACCTAACCTCCTTGAGTTTCATAGTGCTTCAAGGAACAACGAAATTCGACATGCAAGCTACCCTTTGGGTGTCAAATAACAAAGATTGCATCCGGCACCCGAGACCATACGATAAAAAAAAATCGTGTCCTGTTGAACACAAAACCAACGCTTCTGTTCTTGAGGATCTCCGCGAAGGACAGGTTCATGAAGAGCCCCTTTAGGGTCTAACAACTGGTGGAACGTGGATTGGCGATCACGGGACCCTAGCTGTGTCCGGCATGGCTTCCAATTACTTGTGCCGAGCTTCTTGCTGTCATCTCTCCTGCCGACCTTCCTTGGTCAACCCTTGTTAGGGTATCCAATAGAGCTGGTAATAAGTGATATTCGGTTAATCGATTAATTAATAGAAAACGATTAATCGATTGATTTTCTGAACGTTATATCGATTAATCGACTAACCGAATATTAGATTAATTAATTAGTAGACACGAGATAAGAAAATAATTTTTAAATGAGAGGTCATCTGAAGTTGAGTCCGTTTTTTTTTTCGGAATGATGTATAGAAAACTATTAAAGTTACTTTTAGCCTAAATATAGTTTATAAAGTCTCCTTTCTTATTTATGTTAACAATAATCAAATAAGAGTCAGTGACAGAGGAAGGACAAATATCAATCAAATTGGGAAGTGTTTCAAAAAAAAGAGTTTACAGCGAAGATATTGAATTCGTAAAAATATATGATAAAATGTATTTTAATTAATTAAATGTCTGTTTTGCTTCTGTGAGAGCGTAGTGAAAGGAGCGAGGTACATCGATAATCGACAAAACAATTAATCAATTATTCGACCAACCGATTAATTGATTAAACGATCAATCGATTAATCGATTAAACACACAATCGATTAATCGTTATATGTAGCAATTAATCGATTCATTTGCTTCGATTAATCGATTATTCGAAAACTGAAATTAATCGATTAAAAGTATCAGCCGTAGTATCCAAGACCTTGGGTGTCTTTCACTATCCCTTGTCTCATCTTTCCTGGTACCCTCATTCTTCAAGAGCTCTTCTTTTCTGTTATTGATTTGGGCTGGCGAGCTCGGTAGTTTGCGACCCCGTGGGATTCTTGAGCTGGCTCCTTTTTTCCCTTCATCCATTGACCTTAGGGCGGACCCACTCCTCTCTCCCCTATACTATCTGCCTTTCATGACTTTACGTCTTTCAGAGTCCCTCAGTTTTCATTCTTTGAGAGTTGAGCGCAGTTTTCTTCCCTGTCGTTTAGCCTATTTTTCTTATTCCTTTTCTGTCTTGTTCTTCTCCTAGTACATAAGTTAGTAGTTTTTTTTTGTAGTTATTCATTTCATTGTTTTCACAATCACCCAAACCATTAGTGGCCGATAACTTCAATGTTAGGCCCCTTAAACTACGATTCAGCTAGACTACAACTCAAGACGAACTGGAGCCATGGAGAAGTTAGTGATGGGAAGGGTAAATGCAGGAAAAACGACCCCAAGAATGAGCGCCAACAAGATGGGTTGACCAGTTGAAGATTCACTCAAGAGGCCTCACAGCTCGGTCAGGACTGGAGAGCATGTTGGGAACTCTCCCACTACATTTGTCATGCTACGCACACTGTAAAGGGTATAGTTGTGAAGGCTAACGCCTACCCAGGCGGTGTTCTTGCATCCTCATAATCCTACCGCTCAGTCCTACCCAACTAGTAATTAAGGCTCGGTGGTGCCTTCTCTTCTCTCAACAACGGATGTCCTTCATGATTTAAACGTATATAAAGTCTGTATAACTATTGCCATTGAAAAATAAACTTAAATATATTAATAATATGCGACTTGTTTGCTGAAACAATGGAGGAAGCAAGGGAGCAAATCCTTGAACTGGAGAAACAATCAGCTAAAATATGTCTTCACATCTCTTTAAAAAAATAAAAAAAATAAAAAAAAATCATGACAACAACAAACACCCGCGTAAATATCTCTACGTCCAAGAATAAGAGATTGAATAAGTCAAATAATTCAAATATCCCGGAAAATGGATTAGTTGGAATGCTGGGGAATGCAAGGCAATGGAATCCAGGAAAAATAAACTTGAAATGGCCTTCTAACTAACAAATGATAGGCTACGTACAAAAAGAAATCCCTTTCATGGGGATCCAAAATTAAACATTATGAGGCAGTGATTAAACCAGAAGCACTGCACGCAGCAGAAACCCTAAACATGAATTTCAAAGGCCAGGTGGAGAAACTCGAATTAAAGAAAAGGAAAATTTTAAGAAAAATCATAGAAGCAAAATTTCAGGATAATACATCAAGAATGACTCTCTACTTGAAAATCGAAAAACTCTTAGATACTATGAGAAAAAGGGAGGATACATTTTTACGGTTATCTTCTCAGAATGAACTCTTATTAGATTAATCGAACAAATCTTTGATTTTTTCCGTAACCGCAAAACAAAACCCACATGGTTTAAAGAAACTGAAAAGGACCTAGTAGATTGAGAAATTACAGAAAATTTCGTGCTCAATTGAAAAGCTAAGATAATTACTATAGACGAAAATATAAGATTCCAAGACAAATCTACGCTAAAATCCAAACCGATCATCTCGGAAGAAGATCAGAAAGAATGAAGAGATACTGAGCAATAAGGATAGAACAACAAACAGAGAAACGATTGATTAAACGTACCCCAAAGAGAGTGAAACGAAAGAAGGAGAAAATGCAACTGTATGATGACAGAATTTCTAGGCTATTATTTTGCATATTTACAATAAAGTACTGAAGATGTTATTAAAGAGCAATTACGATCGGTAGTTAACATGTGTTGTTTCACAGTGCCCCTAATCTCCAAAACGGGTGGCTTCGGTGGCGTAGTTGGTAGCATGCTGAGTTCTATGCCCAAGATCGCGGGTTCAAACCCGACCGAAGTCATCGGATTTTAAGAGCATTAAAATCTCTTAGTGTGTATTCCTTTGGAGGGAAAGTAAAGCTGTTGGGCCCATGTCATAGATTTATGCCACTAACTACAATTGTGTGAAGCTAAATTTGTAGGTTAGATTTGATTACCGCTCTATAAAAGTTCCAACGATCGCCGGCAGGTGCTAGTTGCGGTGGCATTTGGTAGAAAAAGTAGGAACTACTTGAAATTGATCGTCTGCAGTCCTTACCTGAATTACAGATAACACACATTAAAACAGCCATCACAATTAACTCCGGTTATCAGACAGATTCTATAGTCCTTCACACCCAAAATACACAAGGCTGACCGCGTTGTCGCAGCCCTTAAACTGAGGAACCAACCAACCAATCTCCAAAACGTTTGAGTGGTGAAGTAGCATTTCACCTGCCAACTACAAAGCCTCACAGTAAAGAAAGAAAAATCTCGCAAGATATATTTTGATGGAATTAAGTTATATAAATACTGTTCTACCCGTAACAGATGGTTGCAGAGTTGGTGTTGTGGTAAAAATGAATACTCACTAGAACTTTCCGATAGGCTTGATCCAGTGGTCTGACTCGAGGCAGAACTTCAGCAATATTTTTCTTGCACCACCATAATTTTCCTTCGATTATTATTACCTGAAAAAAAAAAAAAAAAAAAAGAAGTAAAATCCATGTATATCTTAGGGCTCTTGTATTACAGTGAATTAAAATCTTCAAAATGTTATACAATTTGGTTAATTTCGGTCTTATTTCGTGTAAATATGTATACTAAAACTACAAGATGTATGGCCATTGCGGTACAAAATACAGCAGACGTCTGAAAAAAGAAGATACAAATTATAGTATTATCATGCCATACCTAGGATGTTATTTTGCTCATTTTTATAAAGAAATATTGTTTATTGCAAAGTAACGGCTTACTAACAGCAAATAAAATGTGCTCTTTCGCAGTGCCCCAAGTATACAGCATGTGTGATACGCGAAGGAAGAAGCATTCTGCCTGCAAGCTACTAAGTCTCACAGTAAAATCGAAAATAATTGTAACTACAATAGAGTATGCAATAAGTGACCAAGTGAACTGCTCTCAACAAGACCGCGCAAGACTCAACCAGTTAAGTAGCCTGTACAATACAATCTGAATTGACTATTTAACAACAATCACATATCCACTCCAAACAGGCAAATTCCGGAGGTCAGTCACCACCTCCAGTATCTCAACAAAACATCACATAGACTACAACTAACAAATGCTGACGAGTTGCATTATCTCAACTAATACTACAACGTAATAAGTGCACATATTGTAAATATTTTCACCCATACTTTCAGACATAGATTGTATAGCCTAAGTGAAATGGATCTGATGATGATCGCTTGACGATCGAAACTGGACATCCAAGTGTAATTATTAATCTCATGTATTTTTAGCCTACTTTTCACATTTTGCAAAAATGAGGAAAAAGTAGACTTTTGAGATCGGGCAAATGTGTGTCTGTCTGTCTGTCTGTCTGTCTGCCTGTCCTTCTGTATGTCGGTCTGTCTGCCTGTGTGTGTGTCCCCCTATCAACTCCTAAACGGCTGGAGCAATCGAAACAAAATTTGGTAGGAGTAAAGATCTATACCTGAATATCTCACGGTCATATTTGAAAATGATGTCAGTGCTACCAACTGCTGAAAAATCGCAATTGAAATTTGAGCTCCATGTTGGATATTTTGGAAGGTATGAATGGGAGCTATTTCAAAATTGGCACACGAGTAGATAATAATATTGCAGTTTAATTTCCAGAAGGCCATACATGGCAGTGTTGCCAAAATGATTATAAGCTTGCTGATAGGTTCAATTTTTAAATGCATATAACTTCTACACTATCAATTGGAATTCAACCAAATTTCGTATGTACTATGTGTACATACACAGATATGAATGAGCATATTCTTAAGAACCACCAGGGCTGCCAACTGTTAATAAATGCACTCCCTATTGTTTTTATCCAAATACCAATATATCAGAAAGTATGCAAGCAGACAGCTTTAAACTATGCACACGCATAGTACCTGACATTCTATATTAATTTGGAGTAACTTATATACGTCAGTGCTACCAACATGATTCTAAGCCTGCTGATAGGTCCAACTTTAAATACACGTAACTTCTATACTATCATTTGGATTTCAACCAAATTTCGTGTGTGTTATGTGTACCATAACAGATATGACTATGCGTATATTTAGGAGCCACCAGGGCTGCCAACTGTTAATAAATACTGTCTCTATTTTTGTTACCCTAATATCAATATATCAGATAGTATGCAAGCCAATAACTCTAAACTTTGCGCACGTATAGTACCTGGCATTCTAGATTAATTTGGAGTAACTAATATAGGCCTACGCCAGTGCTGCCAACATGATTCTAAGCCTGTTGATAGGTCCAATTTTAAAATGCATGTAACTTCTCTACTAACTAATGGATTTCATTCTAAATTGACACAACAATAGATCATATTATTTCAGATTATTTCTGACCAATACATGTATGTCATTGATGCCAACATGATTTTACGCGCGCTGTTAGATGCAATGTTTAACTACATGGAACGTCCATGCTATCCATTGGACTTCAACCAAATTTTGTATTCTGTACCTTAAGATATGGAACTAAGAATATACTCAGTCACCAGGGCTGCCAACTGTAGTTCTCTATTAGGCTACATTATGCCAGGTATACAGTATTTCGAACTAATTAGAAATTTCGATATTACCAACTTAATTTCGTCATTATTCTAGATAGATCCATTTAGATTAATCATTGGCATGAATGTTAAATTTTAAGAAAAGTAGGCTCTTTAGTTCGTCACGGAACTTCTTGTTTTTTTTAGGATTTGGGAATAACCCGTCTCATTTGGGTACAATCGAGTTGACCGACTGAAAAGCACCAAACTTTTGTTTTTAAGGCAACACTAATAATAATATCGTATGGCCTCGGATGCCGGGTGTAAGCTTTGTTATTTGACACCCTGAGGGTAGCTTGCATGTCGAATTTTGTTGTTCCTTGAAGCACTATTAAAGTCAAGGAGGTTAGATATCTAAGCTCCTTGACACTGTAGCGTTTTCTAGTAGAGAAATGGGGAACTTTGTGTTGGCGGAAAATCCCGAGATCAATTTTTCCATTATGAACACGGCCTACTGAATTCAAATGGGTACGGCTGGCTGCGTGGCTCAGGGGTAACGTTCTCGCTTGCTGGGCCCGAGATTGCAGGTTCGTATCCTGGCGCAGTCAGCTGGCATTTGAGGGTGCGCAAATGCGAGGGAGCCGTGTCCGTAGATTTACTGGCACGTTAAAGATCTCCTTCGGGGCAAAATTCCGGCACCCCGGCGTCTCTAAAAGCCGCAGTTGTTAAAAGGGACGTAAAACCAATAACATTATTATTATTATTATTATTATTATTATTATTATTATCAAATGGGTTCTTTAACATGCCAACATCGTATGACATGCGAGTTGTCATTTTTGCCGCCTTAAAAAAAATAATCCCTTACCACGGCCAGGAGCGAACCTGCAATCTTGGGGTTAGTAATCCGACACGATAACCACTCACCCACCGTGGCAAGCTAAGGCAACACTGATCAATAGCTTCAAACACCATAACTATACAGAGTGCCTCAGTAAGAGCGTGCCAAACGGATACCGGCAATTCGGGCCACCACACTGAGCACATCGACACATGGAACATGTGGTCTACGAGGCCACCCAAAGGTGCTATGGACGTAAACATGTCGTTGTTGATACGAGTGGGCTATTCAGGGGGCTATTCGCCGAGTCGAGATAGTGGAAGTAAACACAGTTGCACACGTGATTGCAAGGGGTGCATAGAGCTGTGTCTGTTGAACGTACGCCAACTTCAGTGCAAGCGGGCTGACTTATCGGTTACAAGCTACAGCGTGGTTTATTTATTGTTCGTTTATGTATTTAATTAATTAATTAGTTCTTAACTGCTTATGACAGACAACAGTATACCGCGCAGCAAGTTTTGTCTTTTCTAGGGCTACGGCATGACTAATTATTCCGGAGAGCCGGCTAAGCCGATGACGTGAACTGGGCGTGTTTCCCTGTCCAGGCAGTCAAGTGACCACGTGCAAGTATTTACGTGCACTATCTCGACTCGGCGAACAGACTTTAGAGAGGGAACGATACATCGTATTTCAAGAAATATCGATAATACAGTTTAATTCAAAATTGTAATATAGGATATACAGCAGAATTTTCGTAAATGTATAGTTAATTTTCGTTTTTACGCCTATCCTAACACCTGTATCAGTTGACAATGAAGTCTGATTTCGGAACGTTTGTTCTCCAAGGCAGGACCAACTGCCACTTTGAACAGGAACTGCCTGACCTCTAAACGACTATCAAAAGTGTTATTTCAATTTTATGAAATCCCAAGAAAAACAAAGATTCAATACCGGTATGGCATTAGAATTTCACTGCAGAATATATTATCGGCATTGTTTTCTTTTTACAAGCTATCATTTAGTACTTAAAATTCTACCCCTCTCATCGCCATTAAAGTTGGATTGTAGCAATAACTTCTAATGGGAACTTATTACAAAAGAACTGTTTCAACTCAATCTTGAAATTTGTTTGAACGTGCAGGATTCTAATAAGTGTTTATTTGCGTTAAAAGTTATTAATTTTTAGATAGAGGAGAGCATTGCAATCTGTATCAAATTAGGCCTTAGGGCTGGTAGTCAACAATACTAACCACTATGCCATAGCACGTAAATAATAATAATAATATACAGAGTATACGGAAGGATATGGTAGAGATGGGAATAACAACAGACATAATACAAGACAGAATGACATTCAGAAATTTAACACAACATTTCAAGGGTTTTCAGGAGAAAGTAAGGAAAGAACGAACTACATCCGGACAGAGCAGAGGAAGAACAAGTAGTTCCGTGAAGAACTATACAGCCTATTTTCATATATCCTGCTCATGTTAATTGCCACTATCAACATACAAAATTTCAGTTTAATTGCTGTAACAGATTCGTAGATATTGAGAACCGTCAAAATATTTCAGATGGTTGCCAGGTTGGATTTTTATTTTTGTACTATTACATTAAGATTATTGTGTACGTGTGGTATTCAAACTTCAATCGCATGATTAGAACACAAGAAGTAAAAACGAGATTTTAAAATTACGCACAGCAGCCATCTTGTGATTATGCAAACAATTGAAATAAATTAGATGCCAGTGGATCAACATTTGTATAAGCATTTAACGTGCTACGTTTCACGGCACTCGGATAGTTAATTCGCGAGAAACGTCCATTTAAATATTTATACTTCGCGTCGCCGCCATGTTGGATTTGTGCTCACCAGGTTACTGAAAGTCCTATAGGTGAAAATATGTTCATAGTCTCTATGAACATTAAAAAAAAAGTTTGGTTGCTGTAAAAGATTCATAGATATTCAGAACCGTCTAAATGTTTTGGAAGCTCGCCATTTAGGACTGTTATATGTATAGAGTTATGTACCATTCAAGGACAATTATTGCCTACGATCAGTATTTAAACTTTCTCTTCGATCGCATGATTACGACACAAGAAATAAAAACTTAATTTTAAAATTTCACACAGCCGCCATCTTGAGGTTATGTAAACAATTGAATTAAATTAGATGGCAGTGCATTACAATCTGCAAAATCATTTACTGTACCACATTTCACTGCGCTCAGAGAGTAAATTCACGAGAAAAGTCTATTAAAATATTTCAAATTCGCTTGGTCGCCATGTTCGTTTTGTACTTTACAGGTTTATGAAATGTACATAGGTAAACTTGTATCAGTACCTTTATCACCGTACAAAATTGCAGGGTGATATCTGTAATAGTTTCGGAGATATAGAATGTCAGTGAAATATTTCGCACAGCCGCCATTTTGAGGTTATGTAAACAATTGAACTAAATTAGACTCCAGTGCATTACAGTGTTTATAAACATTTGCTGTACCAAGTTTCATTACGTTTGGATAGTTAAATCGCGAGAAAAGTCTATTTAAAAGTCTCAATTTCGCTTGGCCGCCATGTTGGTTTTGTAGTCACCAGGTTTTCGAAAGCCTCATAGGTGAACTTCTAGTAGTGCCCTTTATCACCGTACACAATTTCAGGGCGATATCGGTAACAGTTTCGGAGATATTGAATTCTAGTGAAATATTTCGCACAGCCGCCATGTTGGATTGGTGAGACGTAACGAAATTTCAAGGGCCCGGTCGAGGTCGCCGGGAATAGTGCTATGAACGTACCGAGTTTCATTGAAATCGCTCCATCCGTTTAGATTTTATTAGGGACACACACACACACACCTCACACACACACACACACACACACACACACACACACACACGCACACACACACGGACATAAGGTGATCTCATAAGCCTATTTTTTCAAAATTGAAAATAGGCTAAAAATGATGATGATGATGATAAGTGTTGTTTTAAGTGCCTAACATCTAGGTTATCGGCCCCTAATGGTTTATGCGATAGTGAAAGATGAGATGCGAATGAAAACTATAACTAATACTAACTACAAACTTACATACTAGAAAAAGAAATGGTAAATACAGGGTATGGCAAATAAAGGACAGGAAGAAAAGAAATGCCCTCAACCCTCGAAGAATGAGGACTGAGGGACTTGGAAGGAAGGGGAGTCATGAAAGTCAGATAGAAAAGGAAAAGAGGAGAGGGCCCGCCCCAAAGTCAGTGGAAAAAGGAAAAAAAACCGGACCCAGCTCAGGAATCCCCCGGGATCGCCAACTCCCGAACTCACCAGCCATGAGTCCCTGAGGGTGTAGCAATATCTAGGGTACATCCAAAGTGGTGGGGCTACACACACCCTGCCTCCTTGAGGGCCTTGAGCAGAAGGCAGGAGATAACATGAAAAGAAAAAGATAGCTGACCCCTCACAGAAGGAGGGTATCGGGAAAGATGAGACAAGGGCCAGTTAAGGCAGGAAAGGAAGAGACTCCCTAGGCCTCGGATAACCTAATACCATCTGGGTCGGAAGAGAAGAAGAGTTGACCAAGAGAGGTCGACAGGGAAGAAGACGGAGTAAGTGGTAGCAATGCTGGACTCAGCTGGGGTCCCGAAGTCGCCAACCCACGTCCCACAAGATGTGAGCCCCTGGTGGGAGGAAGAAAACAGCAAAGTGATGTAATGAAGAAATATTGGCAAACAAGGGAGGAAGCAGGATACAAAAGGAAGTGACACATGGCCAAGATCGAGAAAAGAAAGAAAAAATAATATACCAACATTTCGAGAAAATATCTGACGTTATTAGGAAAAGACGATTAAAATTTTGTGGAGATATTCAAAGATAAATATATTAAGTAGATATTTGTCACAATTCATATGCAGGCTAGTTATTTTCTGTCATATAAATAAAAATCTTCTCTGACATATTATTTTCCAATCAATTAGGTTGATTCAAACGACGCACAAACTGGTTGGCACCTGATCAAAATTCACACTCCATATTTTGGAAGAAGATTTGTTTAGCCATTTCAAGCACTGAGTTTAAATATTTGTTGATATTCGGCACTTGTTAATTCTAAATTATTTAATTGTCTATATTTTTGAATTTTTAACTCACTATTGAAAAAATTTCTTATTTTTCTAACTGTATTTTGAAAATTGAATGTAAAGCCCAATATTATATTTTATTGTATTTATTTACAATTAATATTACCTTGTAAGAATAGCCGTCTTATTATTTTATTCCATTCTTTTAATCACCAATTCTATCATAAACATTTCACATCAAACAAACATTAGACTTATGTTGTGTTGTTTGAGTCTTCGGTCTTTTGACTGGTTTGATGCAGCTCCCCACACTCCCTGTCCTGAGCTAATCGTTTCGTCTCTTCATAGCTACCACACCCTACATCCGAGGCAATCTGTTTAACATATTCTAACCTACAGTAATGGTCCTCAACCCTTCCTTCCAGAACTAAGCTTGCTATTCCTGGGTGTCTTAGTATGGGTCCTACCAACCTATCTCTTCTCTTCATTAGCAGTCGCCGGAAACATCCCTCCTCTCCCACTAGTCTTAATACCTCTTCATTTGTAACCCTATCTACCCATCTGATCTTCATCATTCTCCTGTAACACCACATTTCAAACGCATCAATTCTGCTCTTTTCTGCTGCAACAATAGTCCAAGTTTCACTTCCATAGAGCGCAACGCTCCAGACAAAGGCTTTCAAAAATGACTTCCTAATACCTAAATCTATATTCGAAGTCAACAGATTCCTTTTTTGTAGAAATGCTTTCCTTGCCTGAGCCAACCTACATTTTATGTCCTCTTTGCTTCGTCCATCACTGGTTATTTTGCTTCCTAAGTAACAGAAGTCTCCTACTTCTTTTAGCTTTTCAACTGCCAATTTGATGTTCTTAGAGGTTTCTGATTTATTTCGGCTTCATTCCAATATTTTTGCAGTATTTTATGTTTATTCTTAATTGCTTTCATTTTAATTGAGCTGAAGAAGATTTCAATGTCAGGTCGAAACACGTACAATATTTATAACTAGCATTACCCGTCGCGGCTTCGCCCGAGAATATTCTAGTTGTAAAGAATACACTTAGCAGAATCTCAATTATGAATGCTATAACTGATTTATTCTGGGTATGAATAATCAGATTTTTTATCAATTCAGCTACTGGTGCAGTGGTTAGGGGTTTGTCATTCCTTCATAGGTAGGCTATATCAGAGCGAAGTTAGTTTTCTGGGAATATCACAGACACTGTTAATTTAAGGGCCTTTAAATGTGTTTTTCGGAGACCCTTTATAGTCGGGTGAAAAACACCTTTCGTATCACGCAAACACGTGAAAATTGCGTGAAAAAATTCGAGAGTGACCCTTGACCCCCTTAAGCGCATTATACTGTATGTATTGATGAATTTTACAGCTTAATTAGGTTCAGTGATAACCTTATAACCGCCTGGAAACTTTCACAGTAATGTAATAATTGGAATTGCATTGCGTCTTACAGAAATAGATGGACCTGTGAGGTTCTGTTACCATGGTTACCGTGTTGCATTCTTTCATTATGTCATTATAAATATACATGTTATAAGGTATTTATTTAATTGTGAGGCATTTAAAGAGTAAGTGAGTGCGTTTTGCTTACGCATTGGGTTATGCTGAACACGTAGGTACCCCAAATGTGTAGGTTGGTGTTAATGGGACCTTATTTTCGGTTAAAACTGGAATGGGATCTTAGCAGAATAATATAGGGAGGGATACGATATATTTGTGTAAGTATTGATTGGCGTTTAATTTGAACATTTAATATATTCAAAGAATGGACAATGAATTGCTTACTGACAGGATATTTTATCATGGATCCTCACTAAAACCTAGGAATAACTGGACAATAGAATTTGAAAATGACCTTCAACAAATCAACGCAACAGAGAAAATTTTATGGGACAGGCCTAGCTTCAGATTGTTGGTGAACAAACACCATTTTGTTGCAAACGCCTGGATGAGAACCACCACTGCAAGGATACCAGAAAAAAAATCATAGTGAGAGAATAAAGAGCTTTTGTAAAGAGAAGAAAGCTATTTCAAATTCATCTGTGAAGTATATTGGTTGGTTGGTTGGTTTGTTCCTCAGTTTAGGGGCTGCGACAATGCGGTCATGTAGCCCCGTGTTCTTTGGGTGTGTGTAGAATCTGTCTGATAACCGGTGATAATTGTGATGACTGTATTAGTGTGTGTTATCTGTTTTTTTTTAAATTCAAGTAAGGACTACAGACTTTTAATTTTTCAAATAGTTCCTACTTTTGCCGCCAAACGCCACCGTCAACGACGACTACTGTAGTTCAGAACTTAGCTACTAGACACGACCGCAGTCGGCTCCCGGCAACGAACGTAGGAACCTAAGTGCGTTGTTTTCATTCTTAACCTATATAATTTACTGTGGGGTTTGAAGCCATTTTTTTCAGCGTTGCCTTAGTACACAAGAGTTTAGTGCTTTTCAGTCAGTCAACACGAATGTACCCAAAAGACTAATAAATGTATTCCAGGATTAGGGCATAACCCAGCTCTTTTGGGTACATTCGTGTCGACCGACTGAAAAGCACTAAACTCTTGTCTTGCTACATAATTTAGCTTCACACAGGTGTAATTAGTGGAAGGTTGTTTAACATGCCATAAATCTATGACATGGGACTGCTGGCTTTACTTCCCCTCCGAAGGAAGGCATACTGAGGGATTTTTAACGCTTTTAAAAAATCCGACGATTTCGGCCGGGTTGAAACCGCGATCTTGGGCATAGAAGCTCAGCATGCTACCAACTACGCCACCGAAGCCGCGTGAAATAGATTGAATCACGCTCCATAGTTGGGCATAAAAATGATGGTGAAGATGATTGTTTAAGGTTTAGACCAGGACTGCCCAACCTACTATTCTGTCCGGCCCGCGCCGTGTCGCCAAAACTTTGAAACAAGTTCCAGTCGTCGCACTAAACTAAATTATCATGAACTTTATTTCATAATTTGATTATTAATTGTGTCAAATGAACATTAATACTCAATCTTTGACATTCCATTCATGCTGTATTGAGTGTATTAAATATCATCGTACTTCTATTGAGATTTATAAAAAATATTTAAATTTATTATTAGTGTTTTATTTTTGTATCCACTACAAATAAATATACACACATCAAAAAAAGTTTTGCATCACCTCGGTTCCAAGAGTTCCGGAACCGTTAAATACAAAGGGAATAGAGATCAACACAAACAACATTTCAGCTCGTTTTATTGCTCATGAGACCCACACATTGCATGTTGTACCAGCATACAGCTAGACTTTCAGCATTTGTGGTCCAGATTGCAGTACACACCACTCACTACCTCTAATACCCAGTAGCACGTCCTCTTGCATTGATGCATGCCTGTATTCGCCGTGGCATACTATCCACAAGTTCATCAAGACACTGTTGGTCCAAATTGTCCCACTCCTCAACGACAATTCGGCGTAAATCTCTCAGAGTGGTTGGTGGGTCAAGACGTCCATAAACAGCCCTTTTCAACATATCCCAGGCATGTTCGATAGGGTTCATGTCTGGCGAACATGCTGGCCACTGTAGTCGAGCGATGTCGTTATCTTGAAGGAACGCATTCACAAGATGTGCACGATGAGGTCGAGAATTGTCGTCCATGAAGACAAATGCCTCTTCAATATTCTGCCGATATGGTTGCACTATGGGTCGGAGGATGTCATTCAGGTATCGTAAAGCCGTTTCGGAGCCTTCCATGACCACCAGTGGCGTACGTCGGCCACACATAATGCCACCCCAAAACATCAGGGAACCACCACCTTGCTGCACTCGCTGGACAGTGTGTCTAAGACGTTCAGCCTGACCAGGGTGCCTCCAAACACGTCTCCGACGATTGTCTGGTTGAAGGCATATGCGACACTCATCGGTGAAGAGAACGTGATGCCAATTCCGTGGGGTCCATTCAGCATGTTGTTGGGCCCATCTGTACCGCGCTGCATGGTGTCGGGGTTGCAAAGCTGGACCTCGCCATGGACGTCGGGAGTGAAGTTGCGCATCATGCAGCCTATTGCGCACAGTTTGAGTTGAAACACGACGTCCTGTGGCTGAACGAAACGCATTATTCAACATGGTGGCATTGCTGTCAGGGTTCCTCCGAGCGGCAATCCGTAAGTAGCGGTCATCCACTACAGTAGTAGCCCTTGGGCGGCCTGAGCGAGGCCTGTCATCGACAGTTCCTGTATCTCTGTACCTCCTCCATGTCCGAACAACATCGCTTTGGTTCACTCTGAGACGCCTGGAAACTTCCCTTGTTGAGAGCCCTTCTTGACACAAAGTAACAATGCGGACGCGATCGAACTGCGGTATTGACCTTCTAGGCATGGTAGAACTACAGACAACATGAGCAGCGTACCTTCGTCCTGGTGGAATGACTGGAACTGATCGGCTGTCGTACTACGAGGTCATCTGCCCCTCTTAACACGGGTTAAAGTATACAAATTTGGAATGGAATTTAAATTTTAGAGGTGGATACCTAAATTAGAAAAGACCGAAAATTAATAAAACAAAAAATTAAATAAAACTAATAATTATAAAAATAGACTAAACAAAAATTAACGGAAAAACAAAAAAAAAATATTATTCATAAACGAACAAATCGTTGAGTCAAAGTTCACTGGAAAATTTAGATTGCTGGCCCTAACCCACTCTCACTTATAAAGCGGATAACGCAATCAGTAGCCTCCGCGTCATCGGCTAATATAAGTTTGAGTGTCATCTGCAAACCAAGGTTTCTTCGTAAGTCAGCAAGATCCTCACAGTCGGTTAAATTTATTGAGAAATGGTGTATGGACATAGACATAGACAGCTGTATTTGCGTTTAGTAGATCTAAAGGAGGAGTAAGTTACTAAGGGGAACGATGCTGAGCATCCTGAGGGAGTATGGCATCGAGGGAAGGCTGCTACAGGCGATAAAAACATTATTTTATGATGATAATCAGGCTTCAGTAAGAGTTGATAGTATGATGAGTTCTTGGTTTCAAGTTGTTCCAGGATTGAGACCAAGGTTGTAATCTTTTACCGCTAATGTTTATTTTATGGCTTATGGACTATTTTCTGGAGGACGTAAACTGGCTGGGTGGGGTTCAATTACCGTAGGTGGAAACCTGGTAAGCTGCCTGGCTTATGCTGATGGTCTAGTTGTAATGACCGACTCTGTTGAAAGCTTACAAGCAAACCTTTTAGAACTTGGAAGAGAAATTTAGGGCATAAGTTATGAAAATAAGCATTTCAAAAACGAAAGCGAAGTCAGTAGGGAAGAAACACGAGAGAATAGAATAGGAGGAAGTAAATTGGCAGAGTGGCTATTTCAAGGTAAGAAAGACCTTTCTAGTGGGGAAAAAAAAAATCATTTTTTCAGCGTTTTTGGTTATTTACAATATAGAGAACAAGAGTTTCTTAATATAGAAGTCGAAAAATTATGAAAGACATAATTTAAATTTCTATGCTGCAACCTGAAAGAACACTCTCCCTTTTGCAGATATTTATGTTAGTGCGCATAACTTCTGAACTATTATAGTTTTATGAACTCACGTCAGTTCTGCTCTGTTGAGCGCATACTGTGTTGGCAATCATTCGTAGTCTCGAAACATTCTTTTTTTTTCATATTTAAAATATGTTACTGTGTTTTGCTATTTTATGCAAATAAAATGCATAAATACACATTTTTATGTATCAAAAGACGGTACTTCATGCACCCGGTTGTTTTTATTTCAATTTTAGGATAAAAATTACATTTAAAATATTTAATTACCTTACAGAAAATAAAATAATAAATTGTTTGAAAATAGTTTTAAATACTTTATAACAGAAACAAACTCCATGGTGGAAGAAATGAGTAGACTGGAGAGAAACCTAAGGAGGACTAAGGAGGAAACAAATTATGCAAATTACGTTGCAGGAATGTTCTAATGTTCTATGAATTGTCAGAGGTAACAAATGTTAATGAAAAACTTCAACCTCATCTTCCTCAGTTTTACAGTTTTCACTACTACCCCAGTAGTAAGAAAACTAATAAAGAGTGGTCCATGAATTTTTTGATGCATCAACATCATCATATTGCACAGTAGGCCCTAATAAGAAGAGATATTCCTTTAAGGGGGGAGATCTAGCTTAAAAGATAAATAAATAATGTCAATATTCATTTGATTGTTGAACATGCTACAAATATTGTGGACAAATGGTACTCATATCACAGTAATGGCATGTTTTTGGCAACCAAAATCAATTTTTATAACCTCTAAATTCTTATCAAAAGAGTTTTTAAAACAATTTTTAATATTCGCCATTTTTTTTTTTTTGCCGTGCATCATCGTTTCCCTTATATATCCGAAGTTTATAAGCAATTTTCTACTTTTCTTTTTTAAGGCGTTCATTACATCTGTACCTACAAACTGTACCTCATTCAGGTCACTGTGATTTATATATTTTTAGCCTACTTTTCACATTTTGCAAAAATGAGGAAAAAGTAGACTTATGAGATCGGGCAAATGTGTGTCTGTCTGTGTGTCTGTCTGTCCTTCTGTCTGTCTGTCTGTCTGTCTGGCTGTGTGTGTGTCCCCCCCTATCAACTCCTGAACGGCTGCAGCAAACGAAACACAATTTGGTAGGAGTAAAGACCTATACCTGAATATATCACGGCCATATTTGAAAATGATGTCAGTGCTACCAACTGCTGAAAAATCGCATTTGAAATTTGAGCTCCATTTTGGATATCTTGGAAAGTATGAATCGGAGCTATTTCAAAATTGGCACACGTATGGATAATAATATTGCAGTTTAATTTCCAGGAGGCCATACATGGCAGTGTTGCCAAAATGATTATAAGCCTGCTGATAGGTCCACATTTTAAATGCACATAACTTCTACACTATCAATTGGATTTCAACCAAATTTCGTATGTTGTATGTGTACATAAACAGATATGACTGAAAGTATTCTTAAGAGCCACCAGGGCTGCCAACTGTTAATAAATGCTCTCAATTTGTTTTAATCCAAATACCCATATATCAGAAAGTTTGCAAGCCGACAGTTTTAAACTATGCACACGTATAGTACCTGACATTCTATATTAATTTGGAGTAACTAATATACGTCAGTGCTACCAACATGATTCTAAGCCTGCTGATAGGTCCAACTTTAAATTCATGTAACTTCTATACTAACTAATGGATTTCATTCAAAATTGGCACAACAATAGATCATATTATTTCAGATTATTTCTGACCAAGACATGCATGGCAATGGTTGCCAACATGATTTTACGCGCGCTGCTAGATCCAATGTTTAACTGTATGTAACGTCCATGCTATCCATTGGACTTCAACCAAATTTTGTATTCTGTACCCTAAGAAATGGATCTAAGAATATATTCAGTCACCAGGGCTGCCAACTGTAGTGCTTTATTAGGCTACATTATGCCAGGTATACAGTATTTCGAACTAATTAGAAATTTCAATATTACCAGCTTAATTTCGTCATTAATCATTGGCATGAATCTTAAATTTTAAGAAAAGTAGGCTCTTTAGTTCGTCACGGAACTTCTTGTTTATATACTGTGTTTATTCTAAAAAAAGAACTATTTTCAGCAGCTCTGAATAAAAATGCAATAAAAGTGCTTAATTTACTTTTTATGTTAGTGATTGAGGTACATTTTGTAGGTCCACATGTAATACACACTTAAGAAAAAAGAAAAGTAGTATATTTCTTATAAACTTGCGATATATAATGGAAAAGATGATGCACGGTAAAAAATGGCAATTTTTAAAAATTTTCTAAAAAACTCTTATCATGAAAATTTTGACATTATAAAAGTTGCTTTCTGTTACCACAAGCATGTCGTTATTGTGATATGAGTATCATTTGTCAACAATATTTGTAGCACGTTCAACGATCGAATGAATATTTTAGGCCTAATGACATTTTATTCTTCTATTAAGCCGGATCTCCCCCATTAAGTAATATACACAGTAAGTTGATGAATTCAAAGAGTTTCAGGAAAAACGTAGCTCACAAACCAAGGTCATCTGAAGGGGCAGATGACCTTAATGTTACGCCTCTTAAAAACATAGACTAACTAACTAAAATAACATAAGGTCATCTGGCCTGAGACAGAAGGAGAAAACTTAGCGAGCGTATGAAGAAATTCTAGGAGGAGAAAAAGAGATTGGCAAGTCGGCCACTTGTTTATCGCGATCCACAGTACTGTAGGCCAAAATCGACAGAAGAGGAGAATATAAAAAGTGAAACACAAATATTTTTCGATATTATCGTACCTTAAAAAAGTAGTCCCGTGAAGAACTAAAGCCTATTTTCATATATACTACTTATGTTAATTGCCTCTATCAACATACGAAATTCCAGTTTGATTGTTATAGATTCGTGGATAATGAGAACCGTCTAATATTTCGGATGGTCGCCATGTAGGATTCTTATATAGGCTTATGTAGGTCTTAGAGTTATGTACGAGTACTATTGCATGAAGATTTTTGTGTAGGCCTACATGTAGTATTCAAACTTCAATCGCATGATTAGTACACAAGAAGTAAAAACGAGATTTTTAATTTCGCATAGCTGCTATCCTCTGGTTATGAAAACAATGGAAATAGATTATATGCCAGTGGATTAACATTTGCATAGCCTAAGCATTTACCGTACCGAGTTTTACTGCACGCGGATGGTTAAATCGCGAGAAACGTCCGTTTAAATATTTATACTTCGCGTCGCCACCGTGTTGGATAAATGCTCACCAGGTTATTGATAGTCCTATAAAAGAAGTTCAGTTTGATTGCTGTAAAAGATTCGTAGATATTGATAACCGTCTAAATATTTCGGATGGTCGCCATGTTGGATTGTCATATGTATAGGCCATAGAGTTATGTACCATTAAATGAAAATTATTGGGTAGGTTCATTATTCAAACTTTCACTTCCATCGCATGATTACGACACAAGAAATAAAAACTTAATTTTAAAATTTCGCACAGCCGCCATCTTGAGGTTATGTAAACAAGTGAACTAAATTAGATGCCAGTACATTACAATATGTATATACATTTAATGTACCATATTTCACTCCGCTCAGATGGTTAAATCGCGAGAAAAGTCTATTAAAATCTTTCAAATTCGCTTGGCCGCCATGTTCGTTTTGTACTCTACAGGTTTTTGAAACTCACAAATATAAACTTGTAGTAGTGCCTTGCATCACCGTACAAAATTTCAGGGTGATATCAGAAATAGTTTCGGAGATTGGATAGAATGCAGGTGAAATATTTCGCACAGCCGCCATGTTGGTGAGACGGAATAACATTTGGAGGCCACGTTCGGGGTCGGCCAAAATGGTGCTAAGACCTTACCGCGTTTCATTGAAATCACCCTAGCCGTTTAAAAGTTATTAGGGGGGACACACAGACAGACACACACATATAGCAACATACATACACACACACACACACACACACACACACACACACGGCCCCAAAAATAAAATAAAAAATGAAAATAGGCAAAAAATTATACTGATAAAACTATTTGGTTTCCGTCAATAATCCTTATTATTATTTCAGATAATGTTCTAAACAATAATTCTTAAACATTTTAATTGGTTAACCCAACCAGACATTTTAGCCTATTTTCAATTTTGAAAAAATAGGCTTATGAGATCGCCTTCTGTCCGTGTGTGTGTGTGTGTCCCTAATAACTTCTAACCGGCTGGAGCGATTTCAATGAAACTCGGAAAGTTCATAATAATATTCCGGGCAACCCTGACAGTGCCCTTCAAATTTTGTTACGTCTCACCAATCCAACATGGCGGCTGTGCGAAATAGTTCACCAGCATTCAATATCTCCGAAACTATTCCCGATATCACCCTGGAATTTATTACGGTGATAAAGGGAACTACTAGAAGTTCACATATGTGACATTTTAAAAACTGGTAACTACAAAACTCACATGGCGGCCACGCGAATTCGCGACTTTTAAATAGACGTTTCTCGCGATTTAACCAACCAGACGCAATAAAACTAGGTAGAGTATATGTTTATACACATAGTAATGCACCGACATCTAACTTCGTTCAATTGTTTACATAACCACAAGATGGCGGATGTGCAAAATACTTCACCGGCATTCTATATCTCTGAAACTATTAGCGGTATCACCCTGAAATTTTGTACGCAGATAAAGGGCACTACTGGAAGTTCATCTATAAGACTTTCAAAACCCGGTTAACTACAAAACAAACATGGCGGCCAAGCGAATTTGAAAATTTTAAATAGACCTTTCTCGCGATTTAATGTTCCAAACGCAATGAAATCTTGTACAGGAAATGTTTATACACATTGTAATGCACTGGGATCTAATTTAGTTCAATTGTTTACATAACCTCAAGATGGCGGCTGTGCGAATTTTAAAATTAACTTCTTATTTCTTGTGTCGTAATCATGCGATCGAAGTGAAAGTTTGAATAATGAACTTACGCAATAATTTTCCTTTAATGGTACACGACTATATGGCCTATAAATTTAACAATCCAACATGGCGACCATCCGAAATATTTAGAGTATCTGAGTATCTACTAATCTATTATAGCAATCAAACTGATTTTTTAATGTTCATAGGGGCTATGAACTTAAGTTCACCGATAGGATTTTGAGTGACCTGGTGATCACAAATCCAACATGGCGGCGACGCGAATTATAAATATTCACATGGACATTTCTCGCAATTTAACCATCCGAGTGCAGTGAAACTTGGTAAGTAAATCCTTATACGAATGTTAATCCACTGACATCTAATTTATTTCAATTGTTTCCATAACCACAAGATGGCAGCTGTGCGAAATTTAAAAATCACCTTGTTACTTCTTGTGTCCTAATCATGCGATTGAAGTTTGAATGCTACACGTACACAATAATCTTCATGTAACAGTACATAACTCTAGGACCTACAATAATAAAATCCAACATGGCGACCATTCGAAATATTTAGTCGTTTCTCAATATCTACGAATCTATTACAGCAATCCAACTGAAATTTTGTATGTTGATAGTGGCAGTTAACATAAGTAGGATATATGAAAATAGGCTGTGTAGTTCTTCACGGAACTACTTGTTAGTAATGTCTTGGCCTACCAGAAATGAGAAGTTTCTACCTTAAGTACTTAGGCTGTGTTTTCTCTTAGGAAGGTAGTAAGGAGAGAGAAATAGATCGAGGTGCAGACAATCGAATGCATTGTGTTATTTAGACCAACCTTGCTGTATGTCAGTGAGCACTGGTAAACTAAGGATATTTCATACATAAGCTAGAGGTAACTGATGTGGGGGTTGTGCGAAAGGATTGCTGGGACAAATAGTTGAGTGGAATGGTGGGAAGGTACTCGTAATGAAAAAATAATGGCTCCTTGACCACGTTAGATGAAACTGTTTGTATGTGGTAGAGTAATGTGATGAGGTTAATTAGGTCGACTGTAGGGGGTAAGAGAGACAGAGGTAGGCCTAGGAGGCGACGGTTAGATTCAGTGTTGAATTATTTCAAAGTGAGAGGTAGCCTATATAGAAGGCCGCGGAGCTAACAGTTTGAGACGTCTTGTTTGCAAACAGAGGCCTGTAGACAAGAATGGACGCTGAAAGGCATATCAAAAAAAGGAAGCTTGTAGTTTAACGTGACTGTTAATCTCGCGATCATGAGCCGTGGGACCTCCGTTTTACGTGGAATTTCACTTCGAAAATCTCACATGCATTGACCGGGAATCGAACCCGGTCCCGCCTTGGTGAAAGGCATACAGCTGGACCGCTCAGCCACCACGCCCCCGAAAGGCAAATCAGTATCAAATGCAAATGTATGTAGTGTACGAGTATTAATAGTCTATTAACTATCGGCCCGTGCGAGAACTTTAGCATAATGAGTTGTGTGCGCCCCATGTGTACAGACTACCCACACGGCTTTAGTGCTATGCGGGCTGTACGCGATGCAGTTCTCGCATGGGCTATGGTCTTCTTTATTTGTTTAAAAGCACTATATAAACAAATAAATATATTTCCTTTGACTTTTCAAGAAATGCAAGATTTTTTCCTGTAGTATACTATTAAGACGATTTGGAAGATTTTTGGTACAAACAACACCTTCTAACTCCCTCAAGTTTAGGAGCTTGAGTTTTGTGAAACATACAGAACACCTTAGCGTATTTTATAATAAGATAATAACAGTCTAATAATAATAATAATAATAATAATAATAATAATAATAATAATAATAATAATAATAATAACCCATCCCTGACAACATGTTGCTGTTTTGTTGTTGTTGTTGTTGTTGTTTCATTTGAGAGCTTGGGCATCGTGGTCATTTAGCCCCCATTAGCGACAGCTTGAGTATAATCTCATCAGTGCATCTCCTGGCTCGGTTCCTACAATCACAAGAATGTTACACCGAAATCCATCCATCACTGCCATACAACAGCCTCCTTATATGAGCGGTTGTTAAACGCTACTTAAACTCGCGTTCTAAAAGCGGCACTCATACAATACGCAGTGAACGTGGCATAAAAACGTGGAATTGCTCTCTTCGCGGTGTCTCGGAGTCATTCAAACAAAGCGTATTGATAAGCTGCTAAGAATAATGTGAACATAAATACAGCAGTTTAACGATTCACTGCTCCAAACAGGAGAGCAGAATGCTTCGCAATGTTGTGGCCTGGGACTGCGTTAGGCTAGTGGCAGCTGGTGATGTTGCAGTGTTGCACAACGACAAGATTTTACTCAGTGGAAGAGGTGGATAAAAAAAAATATTACAGTCAGTCTGAAAGACTAGACGTTATATCATTTCAAATGATGCATGCTACAAATGCTACACATGTTAGAAAGGCTCTGGAGGGCTCTTTCAACAGACTCCATTACCCATTAGCTTAGGCTTTCCGCGCGGGCACCTCTATAAGGGTCACCCTGTATTTGAATCTGATATCTCGCAAACCTCTTTAAGGGTCACCCTATATTTGAATTGAATCTAACATACTGTACACCTCGTTAAGTTTCACCCTGTAATTTGCTCTGATATCCTGCACACCTCTTTAGGAGTCACCCTGTATTCTTATCTGACATCTTTTTTTTATTGTTCATACTCTCTGCATGCTCCACCAATCCGATTGCGGCATCGTCTTTTACATAACACGCAGAGCGTCCCTAATTTTTTGGTCGGTATAATTAAGATACACCCTGTATTTTCAAAATGTACGTTCTTTGCAAAATTAGGCTAAAACAAAGTAAAACAAAAATATTCCTGTCCTGAATTGTAAACATTGAATAAGAATTTAAAATATTTGCTGAAAACCGTTCGTTTTCTTTTTTTGAAACCCTTCCCAATTTGATTGATGTTTTTCCTTCCACTGCCACTGAACCTTGTGTGGTCATTGTTAACATAAACAAGGAAGGACACTTTGTTTATTTAGGCAAAGAGTAACTTTTATAGATTTCTACACATCATTCCGAAAATAAGCGTAACTCAACTTAAGCGATGATCTCTCATTTAAACTTCTTATTTATCTCATGTCTACTAATCAATTAATAGATTTTTCGGTTAGCAGATTAATCTATTGATTGGATAGTAGATTAATCGATTGCATGTTCAGTCGATTCATTGTTTTCGATTAATTTGAAATATCGCCGGCTTCTCACCGCTGGGTCCGTGGTTCAAATCCCGGTCACTCCATGTGAGATTTGTGCTGGACAAAGCGGAGGCAGACAGGTTTTTCTCCAGGTACTCCGGTTTTCCCTGTCACAATTTCATTCCAGCAACACTCTCCACTATCATTTCATTTCATCTGCCATTAATTTAATCATTTCCCCATGGGAGTGCGACAGGCTTCGGCAGCTGGCACAGTTCATATCCTCGCCGCTAGATGGGGGCTTCATTCATTCCATTCCTGACCCGGTCGGTCGACTGGAAGAAGGCTGTGGATTTTCATTTTCACCAGCTCTATTTTTTTTTTTTTTTAGTCAATTTACCCTCTAGGTTGGTGGTTCCCACGGACTCAGCGAGGGAACTCACCACTACCGCATCTACGGACAGTGTCCTGGAGCCTGGAACATCTGGTCGGTATGGATACAACTGGGGAAGTGTGATCAGCACTTCGCCCAGGCGGCCTCACCTGCAAAGCGATCAGGGGCCTCATGAGGGATGGGAAGGGATGGAAGATTGGGATGGATAGGCGAGGAAGAGGGAAGGAGGCGGCCGTGGCCTTACAGTAGTTACCATCCAGGCATTTGCCCGAAGACGAAGTGGGAAACCACGGAAAACCACTTCGAGGATGGCTGAGGTGGGAATCGATCCCCCTCTACTCATTTGGACCACCCGAGGCTGAGTAGACCCCGTTCCAGTCCTCATACCACTTTTCAAATTTCGTGGCAGAGCCGGGAATCGAACCCAGGACCTCCGGGGCGGCAGCTAACAATGCTGACCGCTACGCTACGGACCAGCTCTAATACTTACATAAACTACTGCTTCAACTACGTCTAAGTATTCTCTGCCTCGTGGGGAAAACCTGAGAAGAGGGGGGGGGGGGGGTCCGTTTCCCACCTCAGCCGATCCTCACTTAAATGACTAATTTACACACTAATACAGCCAACACAATTAACACCGGCTATCAGACAGATTCTACACACACCCAAAGTACACGGAGCTACATAACCACGTTGTTGCAGCCCCTAAACTGAGGAACCAACCAACCAACCATAATTCTAGTTAGTTAGTTAGTTAATTGTTGTTTAAAGGGGCGGAACTACGAGGTCATCTGCCCCTCTTAACACAGATTAAAGAATACAAATTTGGAATTGAATTTAAAATTTAGAGGTGGACACCTAAATTTGAAAAGACCTAAAATTAATAAAACAAAAAATTAAATAAAATAATAATTATAAAAATTAACAAAAATTACGGAAAAACAAAAAATTATCATTCAAAAATGAACAAGTCGTTGAGTCAATTTACACTGGAAAATTTAGATTGCTGGCCCTAACCCACTCTCACTTATAAGGCGGATAACGCGATTAGCAGCCATCGCGTCATCGGCTAATATAAGTTTAAGTGTCATCTGCAAACCAAGGTTTCTTCGTAAGTCAGCAAGATCCACACACTCGGTTAAAATGTGGGCCACGGTGAAAACGGCTCCACAGGTACAAAGTGGGGGGGGGGGGGGTCTTCCCTTCACATTAGGTACGAGTGGGTGGATCTTGTCTGACCTATCCTTAGCCTACATAAAATGACGGACTCTCTCCGTGACGGAAAGAGCTCCGCCACACGCAAGTAGTTCCCTTGATCGCTCTCAGTTTACTGGGCAGTGGGTCAGCTAGCCACTAACTTTCCCAAAATGCCAGAACTTGTAGGCGTAACTGAGAGCGAATATCTCTAGCGAGTACCTACATTGGTCGAGGTGGTAATGATACCGCCTCTTTTGCAGCTTGATCCACTAACTGATTTCCCGCAATTCCCATGTGGCTTGGAAGCCACAGAAAGGTGATTCGAGTGTCAGCGTGGCACAACCCGGCTAGTAGGTTTTGGATTCGCAACACTAGGGGGTGTTGCGGGAAACATGTAGCAATTGACTGCAACGAACTCAAAGAGTCGGTACACACGATAAAGTGGATTCGTGCAACCATAATTCTCATGATCAGAACCCAAATGTTACGTTTCACCAGATTGACTGAAGTGAAGTGGCGTGGTGGTTCAGCAGTCAAGCTGTTGGCCTCTCTCCCCGGCGGACCGGGTTCGATTCCCGGTCAATGCATATGAGGTTTTCAAAGTGAAATGCCATGTCCCGTGGCTCAAGATCGCGGGATTAACGGTCACGTGAAACTACAATATTCCTTGTTTAACTGAAGTGGTTACTTACTCATAAATGCAGTGCAGTGTCTTTATGTTTGAAGAACACCAATGTTGTTGTTGTTGTTAACATTTCATTTAAGTTAGGGGCTTTGTGACTTCGTGGTCATGTAGTTAAGTGTACTTGGGTGTAAGAGCCGACTGTGGTGGCGTCTAGTAGCTAAGTTCTGAACTAGTAGTCGTTGACGGTGGCGTTTGGCAGCAAACGTAGGAACTATTTGAAAAATTCAAAGTCTGCAGTCCTTACTTGAATTAAAAAGCAAATAACACACACTAATACAGTCATCACAATTAACACCGGTTATCAGACAGATTCTGCACACACCCAAAGTACACGGAGCTATACGACCGCGTTGTCGCAGCCCCCAAACTGAGGAACCAACCAACCGTTCTTGGGTGTGTGTGTGTATATAGCCTAGGCCTATATATAGGCCTATAGAATTTGTGTGATCACCTGTGTTATTGTGTAGGCTGTATTGGTGTGTGTATTTGCAATTCAGGGGAGGATTGGGAATGAGGCGGCCGTGACCTTAAGTTAGGAACCATACCGGCATTTGCCTGGAGTAGAAGTGGGAAACCATGGAAAACCACTTCCAGGATGACTGTGATAGGAATCGAACCCACCTCTTCTCGGTTTTGCGTCACGAGGCTGAGTGGACCTATTTCAAGCCCTCAGACCAGAATTAAATTTCTTTGCCGAGCCGAGAATTGAACACAGGCCACGGCTGCCTCCTTTCTAATCCTCACCTCACAAATATACAAACTATTACATCCAAGTAACTTAATGTTGTGGAATTTATGTTCCACTTTAATAATCAATTAGAATAACAGTTAGGCCTACGCGTCTTAACAATACGGTACTCGTTCATTGTCCATGTTTTTTCTTTGCACATAAGTGACAGCGATCACACACTCGTCGTTCGCCTGATGTAATCGCTCAGTTATACCGTACGTTTCATACGCTTTGTACCCCGCATTTGTATATTTTGTTTATGGTGCACCAAAATCTACCAGGGATTTCACCTGTTTTTTACAGGTTATTTATTTATCGTATGACTTTTAGAGCCGGGAGTGTCCGAGGACATGTTCGGCTCGCCTGAGTCTGTAGCTGCTTCCAGCGGACACCCTTATTAGGGTGAGCTACAAGTTCCGTTCAATTTCAAGTAGTTCCAACTTTCGCAACCAGATATCAATGATACCTAGTGGTGAACGTTGGAACTTTGATAGAGCGTTCCGACGAAATCTAACCTAACAATTTAACAAGTTTAGTCTGTGAAAGGATCTTTTACATGCCATAAATCTATGACATGGGACCGCCGGCTTTACTTCCCCTCCGAAGGAAGGCATACTGAATGATTTTTAACGCTCTTAAAAAATCCGACGACTTCGGCCGGGTTTGAATCCGCTATCTTGGGAACAGCAGTTCAGCATGCTACCAACTACGCCACCGAAGCAGCTTTTTACAGGTGATCACGTGGTAACGGTAATTAATAGTTTATACTGTATCTTTAAACATTTCATTTTTATTTTTTTTAAATTATTGGTATGGTAGGTACCATCCCGTACCACCCCTGATTTACGGCTATGCTAGTCCCTCAAATGAAGCAACAATAACAACAAAATTAAATTGTGAGCTATTCTGTGTACTTTGACGAAAACATATTGCTGTCAGATTCCAAAAGAAAAAAGAGAAAGTCTGAAAGACTGGACTTTATAACATTTTAAATGCTACAAATGCTGAAAAATGCTAGAAAGGCTGGGGGCTTCTCGCTTCACTCGAAGCCAAAGACTCTTGACATGTTAGATGATCAAGAAACAATCAGAACGCTAGAAAGTTACAAGTCATGAGGAAGCTGGAGCGCGCGGTGAAAGGAGGGAGCTGGCTGGATGACGTCACGCTCGCCGTGTCGTTGCCGTCTCGTAACTCCAGAGCTCACCAGTGAACTCAGTGCACATGCACCAAGCGGTACTATGACGTCACACACCTCAGTGCATTCTCGGTACATTTCGTGACGTCGCCATAACGTAACGACGAAGTCTACTAGATCATTTAAAATGATAAAAAAATACAAGTTACTACACAGTCGAACTTCGATATCTCGAAGTATTTTCGGAGATATATATTACTTCAAGTTATCGAAAATTCGAGATAGAGAAATACATGAAAGAAAGCGTTCTATTATCACAAATACATAAATAGTCAACTGTTGCTACTCTCACTGTCTTCCAGCCGTAAATAGCATATTTATTTATTTATTTATTTATTTATTTACCGTAAGGCTTTTAGTGCCGGGAGTGTCCGAGGACTTGTTCGGCTTGCCAGAGGCTGCAGCTGCTTCAAGCGGACACCCATGGGGTGAGCTACAAGTTCCGTTCAATTTCAAGTAGCCTAGTTCCAACTTTCCCTACTGACAGAAATACACAGTCCAGGCACCCTACACAATTGAATCCATATTGTAATTCCCATGAAAATGAAAATCCACAGCCTGCTTCCAGTCTCCGACCGGGTCAGGAATGGAATGAATGAAGCCCCCATCTAGCGGCGAGGATATGAACTGTGCCGGCTGCCGAGGCCTGACGCACTCCTCTGGGGCAATGAGTACATGAATGACAGATGAAATGAAATTACAGTGGAGAGTGTTGCTGGAATGAAATGTAGACAGGGAAAACCGGAGTACCCGGAGAAAAACCTGTTGGCCTCCGTTTTGTCCAGCACAAATCTCACATGGAGTGACCGGGATTTGAACCACGGACCCAGCGGTGAAAGGCCGGCGTGCTGCCGCCTAAGCCACGGAGGCTTTTGTAATTCCCATGTCACACCTAAATAATAATTATAATTCAACTGCATTTTCACACCAGCTTCGAGTTAACCCTAGACCCGACAATGTCAAATTCTGTATCGGCGGCCAATTTATCATTGAAAAGCTAATAAACCATGAATTTAGATGGTAATGTTAACTTTTCTGTGAAGGTTGATAAAAAAAAGTAATTGAGAATTGAAAAAGGTGGAATTATTTCATGAGCAATATCAAAATTCTAACAACCTAAAATACGAGATGAAACATGAAACACTAAATCCAAGATATACAAAATGATGCACGTATATGTAAATAATATGTGTGAAATTTTCAAGTCCATGCAGTAATATTTGTTTGATTGATAGCAAAGAATATATCTTCCATGAGCCATTTTAGGCCTATAACCCAAGTGCGTCAACGAACTTACGTTATTGTAAATATTATTACAGCTGTTATGCTACATACAAGCCAACTGAAACGAAAATATTGTAGACGGAAATTATAACAACAAAGGTGCACTTTCAACTCCCTAATACATAGGCTATAATAATTATGTCCTAAAAATAAGAGCGGTAGCGATAACACATATACAGCGCCCATTGCCTACATGTTATTTTTTGGTTCGCATGACAGCGAGTCCCTCATTTGTTTCCAAGGAAACTTATACAAGGAGATTGTTTCTATGGATGAAAACGAGTAAGAAGCATCTGTAAACTTCTAGGAATACACGACAAGGCCATCTCTCAGCGGAACAGAGCTACTAAATGAAGAAATAAAAAAGCGTCGAAGAATCGACTCTGGCGCTACAGAAATGGGAAAACCGTCGATCCATAGACGCTTGAATGTTCTAGGGTTAAATACACATATTTTATGTCTGCGGAACAGAATATCTTTCGAGTTATCGAAATATTCGAATAGTAGAACTTCGAATTATAGAAAAAAACATGACATATACATTGTGTAGAACTTCGCCAGGAAATTAAAATAACTTCGAGATATCGAAAATTGGAGATATAGGCTACTGTAGAAGTTCGACTGTATTCGTATACAAAAGCAACGTAACGGAATAGTAGCGACGAGTTACTTCGTCCATTGTAGCTGTAACATTTATAACGAATAATAAACCGCTACAGAAGTAACGGTAAGTGTTACACTTATAACAAGATAGCCTACTTACCCAATCTTCAATGAGTGTTGACCGAGAACTAAGCCAGTGCACGAGTACTGTAGTACGGACGCAGGTAATGTCAGGTTAGTCACACGTAGACTGGTGGCAGGGACACTGTATCAGCTTGTGATATAATGGTAATAAAGATGGCAAGGGTGTCCAGTATGGTCCGAGTTCTAATATCTGAAGGACACTGCTGCGTCTGAACCAATTTCTCTAGAACGAGGCTAACCTATTCTTCACTGTGGATGAACCCACGGTATAGCCGTGCACTATATAAATCACGCATCAGAGCACCATGGAGACCTGCAACTACTGTAGTCCGGAGATAAGAAGTTCGAATCTCGGCGCTGATCCTGAGTGTTATTTTTTTCTCCGGGTGTTTGCCACACTCCCTCCAGTCAAATGCCGGGATGGTTCCTTATTTCAAGTGCTGGGTCACCTACCCCATTCCCTATCCTACAGCTTCACACACTACTACTACAGTCACCACAGTGACACGGGTTATCAGACAAATTCCACACACACAAACACACTCAAGTGCACGGGGGGCTGATGACCAAATATGTCCCAAGTCCCTAATACGAAATAACGAAATAACAACAAAAACACAATGTGATTGTGTCAAGCGAATGCTAGCTTCTTATTACGTACCTTTCGCCAAAGAGAATTAAAATATCCCCCATTAGCTCAGTGGTCAAATTGTCGGTGTACGAAGTCGGAGATTGTGGGTTCGAGTTCCGCACAGGTCAGACATTTTAATTCTCCGCATTCTATCAAATGCATTTGCAGCATACTTTTCTATAAAGTGCAAAACCTAGCTAATAGTTTCCTTTTGTTATCGATAGCTAAATGAAGTAGGTGACTTCTGTTACTTAGGAAGCAAAATAACCAGTGATGGACGAAGCAGAGAGGATATAAAAAGTAGGTTAGCACAAGCAAGGGAAGTATTTCTACATAAAATGAATCTGGTGACATCGAATATAGATTTAGGTATTAGGAAGTCATTTTTGAAAGCCTTTGTCTGGAACGTGGCGCTTTATTGAAGTGAAGCTTGGACTGTTGGAGCAGCAGAAAAGAGGAGAAAGCGTTTGAAATGTGGATTTTCACAGGAGAATGATGAAGATCAGATGGGTAGATAGGGTTTCGTATGAAGAGGTATTAACACGAGTGGGAGAGGAGAGATGTTTCTAGCGACTGCTAATGAAGAGAAGAGATAGGTTGGTGGGACACATATTAAGACACCCAGGAATAGCAAACTTAGTTAAAGAAGGAAGGGTCGAGGATAAGAACAGTAGGGGTAGACCAAGGTTGGAATATGTTTAACAGATTACCTCGGATGTAGGCTGAGGTAGCTATGCAGAGGTGAAACGATTAGCTCAGGACAGGGAAGCATAGAGAGCTGCATCAAACCAGTCGAAAGATTGAAGACTCAAACAACAACATCGATAGCCTACTGCCGAGAATATCCAATTCTGGTATAATTCATTCGTTTGTTATTAAAGAGCTACTATTAAGTTTACATTGGCTTTTAATTAGGCCTATGGTTGGCAGCAGTGAATCCATGGAGAAGGGTGGATTGTAATTAAGGATCGGCTGTGATACAAAGCCTAGCCCCTGTAGTAAATTCAGTATTAAAGGCTTTGTGGCATTTGATTTGGAACTCAGTCTTTTGGTTGCACAGTCAAATGCTTATTCATAAATTATCCCCAGAGTTATGTACAAATTATTGATACACATTTTTTTAGTCTGACTATTGTTTGTAGTAATTGCAGATGTCGGGAAAATTCTTAAGGAAACACTGACCTATACAAGTTATGACAATAAATATAGGCTATTACTTCATTTTGGGTCCCGTGGTGTAGCCGTGCTCGTTAAATCGTACACCTCGGCTGCGAGGGCAGCTGCAGTGAATCCGAAGTTCGCAGTTTCAAATGCCAGCGCTGACAGCGGTTAGAAAATTCTGCGAGTGACTTTTCGCCGGGTTTTACCACGCTCTCTCTCTCCAGGTAAAATGCTGGGGATAGTAGGCCTACTTTACTTCAAGTCCTGGGGCACCTACCTCATCCCTGTCCCGTATACAGTTGCACACCCAAATACACGGGGCTGATGACCAAGTTGTCCTAAGTCCCTAAAATGAATTAACAACAAACAACTTTTTATTTTGGAATACTTGCTGTCCTTATAATGCAGGCCTACTGTTTAGGCTTAGTCTTCGTGGAGAAGTAGGCCTAATTCAGTGATAAAGGAAATCTAGGCTATTTTGGGAGGAATTGAACCTCATATTTCTTTTCCCTTTGGAGTGGAGGTGAAATGATACCGAAAAAAAAAAGCTATCTCAAATTTTAGTAATTTCTCATATTTTTAAAAATTATTTAAGCTATAATCATCTTTCAACCCGTCCCTTCATCCTAATGCACAGTCTGCTTCCACCACAGTTCTTTATTTTTATTGGATATACATTTGGGCTATTTATTAAAAGGAAGGTTAAGTGTTCTGATGGGGCAGTGAATTAGTCTACAAAGGCTATTGCCCTTTCATCCGGATACCAACGTTCATATCCCGGCAACTGTGGGATGGAATCTTCAAATGTCAAATGTGGCGTCAGGAAGGCCAACCGAACATAAAATCCTAGTCAAAACCAAAATGAGCTTGACTAGCTCCAGCAACCCTAAATGACTAAGAAAATCAAACGGTAGTGTTTTAAAAAATATTTTTGGGGAAGAATATCTCAGTTATTCACTCCTTTCTTCCCCTCTGTAAAAGTGCCATTTTTAGCCTACTTTCGATTTTTGCAAAAAATGAAAGTAGACTTATGGGATCACTACAGGGTGAAAAAAAGTGTGTCTGTCTGTGTGTGTGTATGTGTGTGTGTGAGTCTGTGTGTGTGTGTGTGTGAGTGTGTGTCTACTCTGAATGTCTGTCCCCCCCCCCTATCAATTCGAACACGGTGAGCGCAAATTGAACGAAATTTGGTACAAAGGTAGCACTAGCAAAGGAGACCTCAGTGTCATGTTTTATATCGCCGCCATCTTGACGGAAACGTAATGGCGGCCACACAAATGTTCAAAGCTCAAATCAAATTACGACTAACCTAATCATCCGATCTCTACCAAATTTTGCAACAACATACCTTTATGGGGGCAGCATCCTTTGACCAAACTAATAGGTCATCAGCCTAATAGTTTGCGTATGGCGGCCATCTTTGTGTGAAAATCGATTGCCCCTATTAATTCGAACACGGTGAAACCAAATGGAATGAAATTTGGTACAGAGGTAGCACTAGCAAAAGGCACCTCAGTGTCATGTTTTATATCGCCGCCATCTTGACGGAAACGGAATGATGGCCACCAAAATGTTAAAAGCTTAAATCAAATTTCGACCATCCTAATAATTTGATCTCTACCGGATTTTGCAACAACATGCCTTTTTGTGGAAAGCATCTTATGACTGACTACAAGGTCATCAGCCCAATAGTTTGCAAATAGCGGCCATGTATGTGTGCAAATCCATTCCCCGGATCAATTCAAACACGGTGAAACCGAATTGAATGTTTTTTTTTTTACAGAGGTAGCACTAGCAAAGGGCACCTCATATTCATGTTTAATATCCCTATAGCACGTTGTATTTCAACAAGCTACTACAATCAACATTCAATTATACTCCTTGAAAAGGACAAAGAGTTATAACAATACCCATGCATTTAGGAGAAAGTAGGCTATATGTTCTTTACTGAACATCTTGTTGATTAATTTCATCTGTCATATATCGTGCAGTTCGTAGCAAAATAAACCAACCAAAGAAACAAATTGTGGAGTATTGAACAAATGTCTAGCTGATATTAGAAATAAATTACACTAGCATTACCCTTCGCGGCTTCGCCCACGAATATTCTAGTTGTATATAGTACACTTAGCAAAATCTCAATCATGAATGCTATGACTGATTTATCCTTGGTATGAATAATCAGGCCACTGGTGCAGTGGTTAGGGATTTGTCATTCCTTCATAGGTATATCAGAGCGAAGTTAGTTTTCTGGGAATATCACAGACAATGTTAATTTAAGGGCCTTTAAATGTGGTTTTCGGAGACCCTTTATAGTCGGGGAAAAATATCTTTCGTACCACACTCACACGTGAATATTGCGTGAAAAAATTTCTAGAGTGCCCCTTGACCCCCTTAAGCGCAGTATACTGTATGTATTGATGAATTTTACAGCTTAATTTGGTTCTGTGATAACCTTATAGCCGTCTGGAAACTTTCACAGTAATGTAATATTTGGAATTGCATTGCGTCTTACAGAAATAGATGGACCTGTGAGATTCTATTACCATGGTTACCGTGTTGCATTCTTTCATTATTTCATTGTAAATATAGGCTACATGTTTTAAGGAATTTATTTAATTGTGAGGCATTTAAAGAGTAAGCGAGTGCGTTTCGCTTACGCATTGGGATATGCTGAACCTAGGGGTAGGCCTACCCCATATGTGTAGGTTGGTGTTAATGGGATCTTATTTTCGGTACAAAACTGGAATGGGACCTTAGCAGAATAATATAGGGAGGGATAATGAAATCCAGTAAATATAGTCCTCTTAGCGTATAGGCCCCTTACGAATTTGGATATAACCTAAAACTTAACGTTCTAATAAAGTGAAAAATTCCACACCAATTAAAACCCCTACAATTAAAATTAAAGCACTCACCAAACTAATTATTATTTCCATTATCAATACTATTTGTAATAATTTACATAACTTAGGCCTATTTGAATTCTAAATTGAAGGCACTCTTTCTGCCAAAATAGTTAATAATAATAATAATCATATTTCTACAAAATTATTTTAAATATTTGGTCCTGCCCTGTGGTGTTGGGATAGCGCGCCTGCCTCTCACCTGGAGGCCCCGGGTTTGATTCCCGGCTCCGTCAGGGATTTTAGAAACTAACGTGAGGGCTGGAACGGGTGCACTCAGCCTCATGAGGACAATTGAGTAGCTGTCTGACAGTGAGGCAGCGCCCCGATCACGAAAACCAAGATTAACGGTCGAGGGGACCCGATGCGCTGATCACTTGTCACCCCAATATCTGCAGGCCAAATGACTGGGCAGCGGTCGCTTGGTAGGCCTAGGCACTTCATGGGCTGTAGGCCTAGTGTTTAAAAAATAAAAAAAATATTTGGTCCTTTCGTACTAAAATAGGCTATTACGGTGTAATGAAATGAGGATAGAAACCAACCAGGCATACATCGGTTTGAACTCAGATCATGTAAGGATTTAAAGGTCGAACAGACCTATAAATTAAACTTTTACAACTAATTAATAGGTTACTTAATTTTGGGAGTTGATTATTTGTATGTAATGAAGAACTCTGGATTATTTTGAACATCTGTTAGGTCGTCGACTACTGATCAAGTACCTGGAATTCTGAAACATTCTCGTGTGAAATGGAAAATACAGAACGTTTCTTGCAGAAAGCGAGCGAGAGAGATCTGTAAAGATGCCAGTAGCACTTGGTAGTGGAGCATTAAGAAGCATAACAAATAGAGCTGGCCCAATAACCCGAAGCACATTCTCCTCATGTAAATCTGTCAAAAATTGGCGGGTGTGAGGAGAAGTAAATCAGATAATACCGTTCACGTGCTAAGGGGATTTTATGAGCGGTACACGGTTATTAGAAAGCTGGAATCCACATATCCGGGTACAGGCAAAAATTAGCTTCTTGTGTATAGCCTTTCAGTAAATCGACTTTATCATAACAATATCAATGAATACCGTTTATCTGCCACAGGATCAGGGCTGAACGAGAAGTAAAGAGCACAAGAAAGTATCAGAAGTGTACAGCCTGTAGGTATGAGTAGGCTAATTTAACGGAGCAACCAACCAGAACAAAAGGTAAACATTTCAAGTCCTAACCCTATTTTTATCGCCAGGAATCTGATCCGAATGATATAATTCGTAATGATAGCTCACACCATTGTGATTTAAATCCTCTTGGTCTACCATTATATTACTTTACTTTCACTTAACAGCCGACAGGTGAGAAGAAATGAAATAATGACGGGAAGAAATTAGTAGAGAAAGTAGAATTATTACAGTTGAGAATTTAAAACCGCCCGACCTCCAGCAGTGGCCTTACTATTCTTAGTTTAATAAGACTAGGAAGGAAGCTTTTAGTTTTACGTGTCCGTTGATCATGCGATCATGAGCCACTGGACCTCCTTTTTACGTGGAATCCGAACCACAGGCCATGGCATTTCACTTCGGAAATCTCACATGAATTGACCGGGAATCAAACCCGATCCACCTTAGTTTAAGACAGAGAGTAAGTATCATTTTCTGAATTTATTGGCCAAGCATTTCAGAAAGACCTAGGCCTATAACTTATGCTTACCCACATTTAAGGTTACCCACGACTGATTTTAGAGACATACAGTACAATGAAAAATCTGTTCATTTACGGCATAACATAAGCCAGAGTTTCCTGTGTTCAAAACGTCAGTCATCTGCTTCTTGGCGCAATTCTTTTTTCGGTAGGCCCATCTACGGTTTGTTTGAACTTCGTACTTTAAAATATATTTTCATGTTGGATAAATATATATTTGTTCCCCAATATGTATGATAATATTCCTTATCATATTATAACACTACAATTTAATTTACAGAAAAATTAGCCAAATATTTTAGAATTAATCACTAATTACTTTCAAGTTAGATGCCAAATATATAAGATTCCTGTTATATCAATTAAAAATTATTTGCATGCCCAAAATAATTTTTTACTATTAACAATATTCTGAATAATGTCTTAATTATTAATATAACTTAATATAGTAGATCCATCAATAGCCACACAGTAGTCACAACAATCTTCTTCCAGAGTGCAAGATTCATGCAGCCATATTTTTGCTTTCCTGAATCCAATCACCCCTGTTACGACGTCCTTGTATACAATGCTCAATAAAAGTTTGGAATATATATATTTTACTACAATGACTTCGTAGAGTAAACCCATAACCAATAACCAATAACCAGTAAACCAATAACGTATTAACAAACTAAACATCAGTCTTTCTGAAAACAATAACAATCGTGGTTAGATAACAATGAAATGGTATAAAAACAAAGCGAACTCGCATCTAAGTGTCCCTTTTGAAAGCAAAAACATTGAAAATCTGTATCTCATGATTAGGGCCCGTATGTTGATGACATGTCATCTTTTTACTGAGCTGTCTAAAACAATGCTGAAGTACATAAAAACTCCGGACGGGCCGGTCCCGTCTTCAAATATGTCATTTTTATTTTGCATCTTTTTGCATTTTTTTCCTATTTTTCCATTTTAAGAGCATTTTTTAAGTTTGGTAGATTTTTTTGTCTTATTATAGAGAAATCGGCCTTTTAAGGTCTTTTTTTTTCAATTTGGTCATGTCACAGCTTTATATGAGGGAGTTAAGTGTCTCAGAGTTAAGAAGAAGTTAGTAGCTGATACAAGATAATTTAAAATATTGAAATAGACTATTGATTCCATTTCCTTTTAATCAACCGGGTGGAAAATAGTCTTAGCAACAATCGTGGCGAAACTGCTGCGGGTATTGCATCAAAACTGAAATAAGTGCTGGTCTAAAACACGAGGTATAAAACATTCTGCAAAATCTGACATTCTTTCTGGTAAAAACTACTGCATGGATGGGATTGAGGAGGATTTAGCAGCAAACGACCTTCCTCACTTCATGTACGTTCCGATCACATCAGTTGATGTTGAACGCAGCTTTTCGAGATATAAAAACTTGTTGGCTGAAAACCGCAGATCATTTAACTTACATTAGACAGCATCAGAATGACATTCGTAGTGCAGTGCAACTCAGACTAAAGTGAACATAATCCTTTTGTTAAGTGCTAGAAATCTATATCTATTGACTTTTCAGCTTGAGCTTAGGATTTCATTTTTGAAATATTGGCGAGTTTATTAAAGATCATTTGATCCATTTTATAGAGCAGTTTTCGAATTTTTGAAATATGGGTGAGTTTATTAGGCCTATTTTTTCTCCATGATATAGTGCATTTTTCGAATTTTTAGGTCATATATTAGGCTACAGTCATTTTTGAAAGTTTTTAGTGCATTTTTTAAACTTTTTGACGTCATCAACATCCGGGCCCTACTAATGATGTTCAGTATCAGTGTTTAGTAGTAGGCCTACTCCCCGCACACGGAGGAGGCATGCTCTGAATAAGACCATCAAGTTTATCTTGGGGTAGAAGGACTCCTCTATGGCAGCGTCAGCATTCAATGATGGCTGTAGTCCAAACTTTTGTTGAGCAGTGTCGTTTCTGAGAATTGTCTGCAAGAAAATTACGAATAATTAATTAAAATGAGAATCGACCTCCTACCCGGTTAAAACAGTGGCATCTTCCTCAAACATCGGGGTGAGATGCCTACTAGACTTAGTCTCTATTAGATGCTTGAACGAATGTAATGGTCACCGACAACATGCACTTCAAAACATCCTTTATAAGATACAGTAACGGATTAGACTAGAATCTCTTTTGTGTTATTTAAATGGTTGGTGCTCGGCCCATGCCATGCGCATTCATCATAAAACAGGTTGAAACGCATAAATAACGCAAAATTTATTATAAAAAAAAACAGACACACTTTCATTTTTATATTGCCTATATAGAGATTATGCCGGCCCCGTGGTGTTGGGGTAGCACGCTTGCCTCTCACCCGGAGGCCCCGGGTTCGATTCCCGGCTCCGTCAGGGATTTTAGAAACTGACGTGAGGGCTGGAACGGGGTGCACTCAGCCTTGTGAGGACAATTGAGTAGCTGTCTGACAGTGAGGCAGCGTCCCGATCACGAAAACCAAGATTAACGGCCAAGGGGACCCGACGCGCTGATCACGCGTCACCCCAATATCTGCAGGCCAAATGGCTGGGCAGCGGTCGCTTGGTTGGCCTAGGCCCTTCATTGGCTGTAATGCCAGGGGTTATAGAGTATAGAGATTATAGCTTACAAACAAAGATTTTCTTAAAAAATTAACAAGTAGTTCCGTGAAGAACTATACAGCCTATTTTCATATAGCCTATCCTACTCATGTTAATAATTACAGTACCTCTATCAACATACAAAATTTCAGTTTGAAGGTTGTGATAGATTCGTAGATATTGAGAACCGTCTAAATATTTCAGATGGTTCGCAGGTTGGATTTTTATGTATGTACTATTACATGAAGATTATTGTGTACGTGTGGTATTCAAACTTCAATCGCATGATTAGATCACAAGAAGTAAAAACGAGATTTTAAAATTTCGGACAGCTGCCATCTTGTGGTTATGAAAACAATTGAAATAAATTAGATGCCAGTGGATTAACATTTGTGTAAACATTTAACGTGCAAAGTTTCACTGCACTCGGATGGTTAAATCGCGAGAAACGTCCATTTAAATATTTATACTTCGCGTCGCCGCTATGTTGGATTTTGCTCACCAGGTTAATGTAAGTCTTATAGTCTAGGCGAACTTATGTTCATAGCCCCTATGAACATAAAAAACAGTTTGATTGCTGTAAAAGATTCGTAGATATTGAGAACCAACACAATATTTCGGATGCTCGCCATTTTGGATTGTTATATGTATAGGCCATAGAGTTATGTACCAATAAAGGAAAATTATTGCGTAGCTTCATTATTTAAACTTTCACTTCGATCGCATGATTACGACACAAGAAATAAAAACTTAATTTAAAAATTTCGCACTGCCGCAATCTTGAGGTTATGTAAACAATTGAACTAAATTAGATGCCAGTGCATTACAATATGTATAATCATTTACTGTACCACATTTCACTGCGCTCAGAGAGTTAAATCACGAGAAAAGTCTATTAAAATGCTTCAAATTCGCTTGGCCTCCATGTTCGTTTTGTACTTTACAGGTTTATGAAAATTACATAGATAGACTTGTATCAGTGCCCTTTATCACCGTACAAAATCTCAGGGTGATATCCGAAATAGTTTCGGAGATATAGAATGCCAGTGAAATATTTCGCACAACCGCAATTTTGAGGTTATGTAAACAATTGAACTAAATTAGACGCCAGTGCATTACAATGTGTATGGACATTTGCTGTACGAAGTTTCATTACGTTTGGATGGTTAAATCGCGCGAAAAATCTATTCAAAATTCTCAACTTCGCTTGGCCGCCATGTTGGTTTTGTAGTTACCAGGTTCTTGATAGTCTCATAGCTAAACTTCTACTGTAGTAGTGCCCTTCATCACCGTACACAATTTCAGGGTGATATCGGTAATAGTTTCGGAGATACTGAATACTGGCTAAATATTTCGCACAGCCGCCATGTTGGATTGGTGAGAGACAATAAAATTTGAAGGGCACGGTTGGGGTCGGCCAGAATGGTGCTATGATCTTACCGAGTTTCATTGAAATCGCTCCAGCCGTTTAGAAGTTATTAGGGGCACCCACACACACACACACGGACAAAAGGTGATCTCATAAGCCTATTTTTTCATAAAATGAAAATAGGCTAAAAATGACAGAAATACTCCCTTTGTAGTGAAAATTTTCAAAGAATTTTGGTAGCCTATTGGAGGGGGGGCTGCTCTACCTGGATACGTGATTTTAAGGCGAGTTTGGCACATTTTAATAACCTCAAGTATATTTACCTCCTTGGTGACTGCAACAGAAATCCTTCTCGTAGGTTACTTGCTCCTTCTTGCAACATTAATATCCATTCAAGTATCGACTGGAGTTTTGTTTTCAACAGTGCACTTCCGTCAGCTGAATGAAGATAGTGAGGACACACTGAAGGATAGAGTAGAAGGTTAGACCAGGCAAGTCGTGAGAATGAACAGAAAATGCAACGTAAATATAACTGCCAGATGAACGTTTAATGTGAAGGTAACTACTACTGGTCAGAAGAAAGAGAGAGACAGAAAGAAAAATTGAACGTAAACGGAAGAATCACATTGTCCATAGCCACCGTGCCATCCTCTCGCGTTTCGTCCTTTATAAGTAATGTGAGTGGTTTAATCATCAGCAGAACCAGTAGACATAAAGGGTGGCGTTCTCTTAAAATGAAAGGAACCCCTCTCCATGATGAATCCTTTCCGTCCTACCCTGGGAAAAATGTAACTGGGGGTGGGATGGATGAAAGCTTTCCCCGCCCCCCTTACTTCTATTCGTCAGGAGCTGGCTGTGAAACGCCTCCCTTGCCTGTAGGGGTGGAGAAAGCGCTCTTCCACCCTAGCCTGGAGATGAAAGGGCCGCCTTCTCTCGTGGAACAGGCTTGTTTCTGTGGTTGTGTAAACCAACTGACTTCACGGTCTGGCTGGACTCCATTACGGAATTCAGATCAATGAAATATTCTGGTCGAGAGGGGATGTTCATAGATACGTTTCTAGAAGAGTGAGTTTTTACGCGTCAAGTTAGTTGCTGCGTAGCATGAGCATCTCAGAGGGTGGAAAGGCAGTCGCCTATCCAGCATTTTATTTGTGTGTGTGTGTGTGGAGAGGGGGAGAGGGAGGCCGAATTCATAAATATTAATCAACAGCATGCATACGGTACAATTACAGAATTCTGGCCTCAGATTCATTTTGGCATCTCATAATTAAACGATCCACTCCTCATCAATACAATACAATGACGGCAGATAGCCTACCTATAGAGGGAAGCATTTGAACGGAGCCACACTCATAATGTACGCAGATGCATGGCCTTAGGATCTGTAAATAAAGAGGAACTGCAGCAATACATGAACATTTTCTCTGTACAGTCTGTAGGCCTATTCGTAAAATGCACCAAACAGAATGGCATAGCCTATATCCTAGACCTAGCAAGAGAAACTTTTTTTTCTTTCTGGAAGACATAATAAGGCTCAAGGAATCGCTACGAAATACAGGCTCTTACAAAGAAGTAATAGAGCCTCCGTGGCTTAGGCGGCAGCACGCCGGCCTCTCACCGCTGGATCCGTGGTTCAAATCCCGGTCACTCCATGTGAGATCTGTGCTGGACAAAACGGAGGCAGACAGGTTTTTCTCCGGGTACTCCGGTTTTCCCTGTCAAAATTTCATTCCAGCAACTCTCTCCACTATCATTTCATTTCACCTGTCATTCATTTAATCATTGCCCCAGAGGAGTGCGTCAGGCCTCGGCAGCTGGCACATTTCATATCCTCGCCGCTAGATGGGGGCTTCATTCTTTCCATTCCTGACCCGGTCGGAGACTGGAAGCAGGCTGTGGATTTTCATTTTTTCACAAAGAAGTAGGCTAATAGAAAGAAGGAAGCATAAGGAGAAAGAGGTAGACACCAACGGACGCCTTGACAAATAGACAATGGACTAACAGTAATCAAACACAAAGGTACGCGATCATAGAAGTCGCGATTCGCGGATTCCACCATAAAATGTGTCTAGATATAAAATATCATCGAGCAAATTAACAATGCGTGTGCAAAGTAGGCCTATGTGGCGAACACAAATATCTCGGGGAGTTGCTAGAGAGAGAACTAACGTTTACTCCCATATAGGCCTACTGAAAATGATAGCTGACTCAAACAAGACACTGGGATTTGTTATCAGGAATACACTACCATTGAAAACCATAAACATGTGTATCCACCTGTACAACACACTAGTCAGACCGAAACTAGAATATGCTAGCGTTATATGGAGTCCTAGATGCAAGACATAGGCTATAGGCCCATAATCCCAACGTACTTCACTATCTTCAAGAGATGTTCTTGATTGGAGTTCCTATGCCTTTATTAAAAGTGGACCACGAAATGTTATAGAAAGAAATAACATTAAATCATCAAGAATGGTTAAAATGGACGAAAAAGACAGAATTTGGGCAATTTTATGGATTATAAGTGACATGTCCAATTTAAATCAGACTTTGCATGTTCAGGCAAAGTTGACATTAAATAAATATTAGTCTAATGTACAGGACAAACTGTACACCAATGATTGAAAACACACAAGAGAAATTCCTAAAATAGGCCAGGCGACAGGTAGTTCAATAAGGAATTAATTAGTGGAAATCTGGAAATTGCTTTAGAATAATCGTTTTATTTGGACCCAGATATTATTCTCCCAAGTTTTCCCCCTCGAGTGAAGTCGGCGTTGGCCCTTCTGGCCCTAAGAAGGTACCATTTTTCGTTGTTTTTTTTACAAGTATCTCCCATACCATGAACTTTATCAACAAAATACCTATTATACAAAATAATCTAGAGTAAATTTACTACAAAAATGTTCCCTACCTTTTGTCTCTAATGAGAGCCGTTACGATGCTACGACCATTCAAAATTGAGCCCTTTTTGTTTCTTGCGGAAAATCTATGGAAATGATATGCCATATCAAAGTTTCTTCATGTTATAAATATTTGTCAACATTCCAGGTGACAAGCTCTTAACTTGTTACAAGTATAACAGCTTTTCTATGAAAACAGCTGTGGCAAAGTAGCCTACCTACCATTATTATTATTATTATTGCGTAGTATTGGCATAAAATCACTCTTTTCCGCACCACCTGGCGGTAGAGTAAATGGCGCGTTTCTTTTAAAGTGGTGTCCCCAGGAGGCCTAATCCACAGTTCAAATGTCAAAGTTAGTCGATTTTAACCCGTTTTGATGAAGGCTGTCTTGATCGTCTGCCTCAATTTCTCCGTCATCGCTTTCATCGTCTGTATCGGTACATTTGTCCGACGTCACAGGGCGCTCAAGATTAACATCGATGTCTCCGTCACAATCATCCATAAATCATCTTCCTCGGCAGCATTTTTACATGGCCGTCCCATACAATTCATGCAGACTCTGAAGCATCGGAGGCCCGTTTTCCTGCAACCACATGCTGTGTTACAACCTTTCGAACATTTGCAGGACACTATGTTTAGAAGCGCTTGAGGCGCCGGATCCCTCGTCGTAGGTATTGGAGCCAAACCACATTGAGAATTTTTCCAGCCCCAATCCAGTGGATTTGTATAATTTCCATACCATGTTTGGATTTGATGGTATGTTCTTAAAGAGTGCTCACGTGCCGCTGATTCGGTGGGAGGTAAGCTTGCGAGATTAAATTGATGTTTGCTTAGAGATTTTGCAAACATTTGGAACCGCAACTTATTCAGGGTATTTCCCGTGGTTTTGTTGTCATAAAGCCTAGCCAAAACCAACTGGCCCGCTTTGTCAATTTCATCGGGGTTTGCGTTCACGTCTCGGAAAACCCTAACAGCTGTTTGCAGTTCCTCATTACTCTTCAGCAGTGTTACGAATTTCATTTTGCCCTGCCTGTGAAACGAAGACGTTGTATCGCACCCACTAAACGCATGCAAAAAGAGGAAGTTTTCTTGCACACACGGCGGGAGATTGAAACTTGTTGTGCAAAATAGTTGTTGTTTGGTTGAACCTTTGCTGGGTTTCATAAAATACATTTTCGTGGAGGGTGGCACACGAGCCGCCAAGATGACCAGGATATCTATATCTTCAGCCACTATAATGACCGAATTGTCTGGCCGAGATAACTCGAGTGCGGTGGTAACGATGAGCACATTGGCATCTTCTGGAGCTTGTCTGGTTTCGATTCCTTCGCTTTCGAATTTGACGAGCAACAAGTCGATCAATCTTCGTTTGTTTTGTCATTAGACAAAAATTTTGCTTGTGGCATAGGTGCCGACATGGACTCATCAAACAAACACATTAGCAGCATCATGCTTGTGCGATCGTCGAAGACGTTCAGCGGTCTTGGTACTGCGAGCTGCTGGGTCGTCAGGATACCCATCGAAAATAATGACACTGTTTTTGAAGTATCGTCTAACGTAATTCACATATTTGGCACTAATGTCGACAAAAGTATCGCTTTGGTGCCAAATTACACGGTGCAGAAGATATCCTCCGTCGAGAACATGATGTAGGTCCTCAAATGTGGACTCATCGGTAACAGGATGGAATAATTTATAGAACACAGACTTTTGCGTCTTACGCATTCCCGCTTCATGAAAGAGCGCAACCGGATACGGAGCTAGTTCAAACTGGAAATATTGTTTCAATTGTGCATCGGATTTCTTTGCAAGGCAAATGCGTTGGAAAAGCACAAGAGGGTCAACAGGAATTTATTTTCGAATTTACCGCGCGGAGAGGCATCACGAGACTGTGGTTGCCAGCAGTATGGGAGGCCGAGCGCGGCATGCCAGCTGCATCTGTACACATTGTTGCCAACTCCCTCGGTGAGAAAGTAATGAAGTCTGCATGAAAAATGTACTGAATCAGAACTGAATGTACTTACTGACCATTTGTTTATTGATAGACTACTTGTAACAAGTTAACAGCTTGTGCACCTGGAATGCTGACAAATATTTAGACTATATCATGAAGAAACTTTGATATGGCATATCATTTCCATAGATTTTCCGCAAGAATCAAAAAGGGCTCCACTTTGAATGGTCGTAGCATCGTAACGGTTCACATTAGAGACAAAAGGCAGGGAACATTTTCGTAGTAAATTTACTCTAGATTATTTTTTATAACGGGTATTTTGTTGATCAAGTTGATGGTATGGGAGATATTTGCAATAAAACGAAAAATGGTACCTTCTTAGGGCCAAAAGCGCCAACGCCGACTTCGCTCGAGGGGGAAAACTAGGGAGAGTAATATCTGGGTCCAAATAAAGCGATTAAAGCAATTTCCAGCTTTCCACTAATTAATTCCTTATTGAGGCTTTTTTCCGACCTGTCGCCTGGCCTAAAATATCTCGGCCACATTTTAAATGAACAGCCAACTATTCTCACTTGATACCATATCAAGAACTGCTAATAAATTTTGATGTAGACACTATAGAAATAGGCTACGAAGAAAAATAGATGCTATGAAATTAATTCCTCTTCAAAATTATAAACAATTCAATTGATGATTCCAAATTCCTTTCTCTCTTAAATTCCCGTGTACCACACATCAATTCAAGGAACAATATCACTTTTGAAATTAAAAGAACCAGGACATCTGCCTGCAAAAATTCACCGCTGAGCAGACTATGTAATATCTTCAACAATGTTGTCGAAGAAATAATGCCATAGATTTTATTACTTTATTGACAGTATTTTTGTTGGAATTTCTAACCACTCTCCAGAAATAATGTTTCAAACCTTGCAATTTGTAAATCATGAATTCTTACCACTGTGTCATTCTACCTTGCCAACCTTGTAGCCTATTACATTCGTATTATTTTTAGCCTACTTTTCACATTTTGCAAAAATGAGGAAAAAGTAGACTTATGAGATCGGGCAAATGTGTGTCTGTCTGTCTGTCTGTCTGTCTGTCTGTCCTTCTGTCTGTCTGGCTGTGTGTGTGTGTCCCCCCCCCCCTATCAACTCCTAAATGGCTGCAGCAATCGAAACAAAATTTGGTAGGAGTAAAGATCTATACCTGAATATCTCACGGCCATATTTGAAAATGATGTCAGTGCTACCAACTGCTAAAAAATCGCAATTGAAATTTGAGCTCCATGTTGGATATCTTGGAAAGTATGAATGGGAGCTATTTCAAAATTGGCACACGTACAGATCGTAATATTTCAGTTTAATTTCCAGGAGGCCAAACATGGCAGTGTTGCCAAAATGATTATAAGCCTCCTGATAGGTCCAATTTTTAAATGCATATAACTTCTACACTATCAATTGGAATTCAACCAAATTTCGTATGTTGTATGTGTACATAACCAGATATGACTGAGCGTATTCTTAAGACCTACCAGGGCTGCCAACTGTTAATAAATGCTCCTAATTTATTTTATCCAAATACCAATATATCAGAAAGTATGCAAGCCGACAGCTTTAAACTATGCACACGTATAGTCCCTGACATTCTATATTAATTTGGAGTAACTTATATACGTCAGTGCTACCAACATGATTCTAAGCCTGCTGACAGGTCCAACTTTAAATACATGTAACATCCATAATATCATTTGGATTTCAACCAAATTTCGTATGTGCTATGTGTACCATAACAGATATGACTATGCGTATTCTAAGGAGCAATCAGTGCTGCCAACTGTTAATATGTGCTGTCCCTATTTTTGTTACCCTAATATCAATATATCAGAAAGTATGCAAGCCAATAGCTCTAAACCTTGCACACGTATAGTACCTGGCATTCTAGACGAATTTGGAGTAACTAATATACGTCAGTGCTGCCAACATGATTCTAAGCCTGCTGATAGGTCTAATTTTAAAATGCATGTAACTTCTATACTAACTAATGGATTTCATTCAAAATTGGCACAACAATAGATCATATTATTTCAGATTATTTCTGACCAATACATGCATGACATTGTTGCCAACATGATTTTACGCGCGCTGTTAGATCCAATGTTTAACTGCATGTAACGTCCATGCTATTCATTGGACTTCAACCAAATTTTGTATTTTGTACCTTAAGAGACGGAACTAAGAATATATTCAGTCATCAGGGCTGCCAACTGTAGTGCTCTATTAGGATACATTATGCCAGGTATACAGTATTTCGAACTAATTGGAAATTTCAATATTAGCAACTTAATTTCGTCATTATTCTAGATAGGTTCATATTCTGTAGAATAATCATTGGCATGAAAAGTAGGCTGTATAGTTCTTAACGGAACTTCTTGTTATTATAATGATTTAATTTCACACCTAGTTATTTTAATTCGTTTTATTTAGTTAATGTTGTAGTTTAAGTTACAGCCTACGCCTACTGTGTAATATTTATGCCACTGTAATTGGGATGAAAATCCTGTCGTGAATAAATAAATAGGCTAAATAAAGAAATAAATAAATAGATAATTAATTAAATAAATAGATAAATAAATGAATAGATAAAGAAATAAAAAGTGCAAACTTTACCACTTCAATCAGTGCAAAAACAGGACATGGTATTTAAATGAACTTATGAAAGCAAACTAATAGACAGTTATCGAATGCTCATTCGAGTGCAAATTTCATTGTAGCCCACTCGTAGACTGTTAATAGATGTTGTAGGCCTAAACCTTTCCTTTTCCTGGCCATTCGGCTGCAATATAGGCTACTTACTAGAATATTAAAACGATAATGTAATAGGCTAAATACTTACTAGAGGGCTTGTGCGAGAATTCTCGTATGCGTTAAAGCACCCGCCTGACTTTAATGGTGTGCGCGCTCGAGGTGACAGTTCTCGTAGAGGCTATCGTCTTGTTTATTTGTTTAAATGCACGTTTTTAATAAATTGTCGACATTTATGAAATCAAAGTGAAATTCGTCATTGCTGCGTGTAATTCTCTTCCAATTTTGTTACGAAAGAATAGGCCTACTTGTTAGCTCTCCATTTGTACGGAGCATTAGCCTACTGTTATGCGGGCTCTAGACGACACAGCTCTGACAGGGAGCTATCGTCTTGTTTATCGCAATTTTATAAACAAATAAATATATTTCCGTAGACTTTTAAAGATTTTGGCAGAAACCACACCTTCTAACTCCCTCTGGTTCAAAAGCTTGAGTTTTGAGAAACCTAGCCTACACCTTAGCGTTTTAGGCCCTATAAAACTTAATAGGACCTAGGCCTATATGATGGATAAATTGAATTGAATAATGCCTTAGTCCGTATGTAGGTTATCGGATTCAAATATCGTACAATAGACTATATTTCGGTCTTCGTTGAGACAATTTTCAGCAAATTGGATATTAAACAAATGACATAACTAAAATCTTAAATCATTAAATAAAATATTAAACTATAAATGAACTTGAGAAAACAAATTAAAATTGAAATTAAGCTGAAGCCTATAGGCTATTGGAACAGGAAAAAATAAACAAGGAAAATATTGAAATTATGACTAAAATCAATCATGAAATACGAAAATCAATCATGGAAATATTCACCTCTAAAAACTTAAATTGTAATTTAACAAAAAAAAACTAGGAACGTTAGATCTTATAGCCTACATGTAGTCTAGCAATATTATCCTCATAAATATTAGACTATAATAACCGGTATTGTTAGTCTATAATAAAAACTAAAAAGATATCTTAAGAATAGATAGGCTATAAAGTTAGTCTATTCTTTTAATTTGTATTTTCCTAACTTAGCTCCGTTTTACGATAATCTATACTTCTATACTAATATAATAAAGCTGAAGAGTTTGTGTGTTTAAACGCGCTAATCTCTGGAGCTACTAGTCGGATTCGAAAAATTCTTTTTGTATAGACTATGATAGCCAGATTCAAGAGGAATAGTTTAGGCTATGTAGCATTAGGCTACACTTCTCAGGTAACCTTAAAGATTGATTTTTGTTCAGTAAGTCGGAAGAACAAGCGCTAAAGAACAGGTTCAATAATACCTAAGTCTATTGTTGCCTGGCAGTGCGGGCTGCATCACGTCGCCCCTACCAGTGTTCTGGTGCAGAATTGCGAGCTGCTTATAAATTGCAGTCACGGGGAGTAATTAGTGCAAAAAGATTTCTTAGGCCCCTTAAAATAGTTATCATCATGATAATAGTATGCCTCTGTATAAGGGCGATGGTGTTGGTGCAGTATACTGAGGTCATCAGCTGCAATAAGCGTTGGTGCTGTCCGATCCTTATCCTTGAGCGCTCCATAAAACAAATAAATCCACCGGGCGAGGCCGGGCAGTACAGCTAATTCAGTTATATTTTTAATCGCTGTAGGCCTAGTAAGTTATTTCCTCGCTAACGACCGGCGACTCAAACGTTAGGCAGTAACACGCGCCGTAAATAAACATTGCTTGCTGTTGACCAATAGCATGCTTGCTCTGTGACTCCACGTGGGGTCCAAAGACCAGTCCTGGCTGCCGGCTTGCTTGTCAGATCTCCAGTGTTGCTCAGTTGCACGTATTTCTGTCCAGTCTCGCCGCCTGCTATCAGTGGCTACGGTGGAGAGTTGACAACGCTGTGCCTCGAGCTGGGAAAGCCGTGGCTTCACGCAACCATGGAATGTAAACATGGCCACCCAGCGAACCGGTTGTTAATGAGGAAAAAGAGAGAACTGTAGGCTACCTGAAGTAGAAATAGGAAACCACAATCAATCATTTCCAGGATGGTTGAGCTTGGAATCTACTCAGTTTTACCCCAAGAGGCTGAGTGTATCCCGTTCCAACTCACAGACCAGAATTATATTCGTTCGTAGACCCAGGAATCGAACCCGGTCCTCAGGGTTGACAGCCAAGAATCCTAGTCACTACACGAGGTGGTCAATCTTCAGTAAAACATGTCTATATTTTGGACGGTCCGCGCTGGAAGGCTTCTCTGTTTCAGCTAAAAAAAAAACAAAAAAAACAATAAAAAAAAACAAAAAAAACAACAACATGTACCTAATTCAATGTTTGTATGTTTAAGAGAGTTGTCAATTTGTATATTTTGGTGCATTTAATGGCCTGTTCGCCATCTCTTGATGAATACAGTACTTTTGCATTTGTCAGTTGGCACAGGCTAGAGTAAAAGGTGGCTTTTCACCGATGTCTCAGTCTCACTCATGGCTGTGATTATATGGAAGCTACTGAGGTATGGGTGGTGCTTAGTAATGACATTCGGGGCACAGTCAGTGCCTGTGGATGCTGTGAAAGGTTCAACTCATAGGGTTAGGACTACTGTTCTGACTCAGTGAGGAAAGCAATGGCAAACTACCTCACTCCTCTTCTTGCCTAGAACGCCTCAAAATAGCGCTGCCTTGGGTTTTTGTGGGTATCTACTCACATAACGTAACGGCAGTACTTTTTGAGGATCCAACCAGCCTTCGGGCTGACTACCTAACAGACAGGTGCATTTAAAATAATAAATGATGAGCAATATTACGTGATTAAATTAGTCTATATTTTAATAATATGTAGGCTAAGTTAATGTTGCATGTTTCCGATCAATTTACTAAAGAATTCTAAATGTTGTATTTTTAATTGCTATACACCATAATCTCGACCTATAAATTTTCACGAGGTTTGAAAATATCCTACCTTCTTCCCAATCAATGTCCAGTGATGCCTAATTCGTCTCTTTTTATTAGCTTACATATTGAAGATATGTATTCTCATGGTTTCTGAATCTGACATTTGATACAATTTCCCAGACTGAGATTTGTTTATTTTTTATTTTTTAAGGGAGGTACAAAATAGCCTGATCGAACTACGCACTTTTGACCCCCTCAATGTATGTAAATAGTCTATGCAAGTGGAATTTTCAGAAATAACTTAGCTTTTAAATAAAGACCATGTAAAGTAGCCTACACGACAGGTAACAAGCTTCTCTTTGGAGCGCAAAGAATTTCATTTAGACTAATGGATTTTAATCTCCTATAATTAATTACCCTGGCTCACGGACAGGGTGTTTGTGATAGCTTCACAAAAGAAGTTCGGAAAATAAACAAACACAATGGAAATAAGCATTGCTACCATTAATTTACTTGCTCAGTGAAAGTGACCGCCTCCGGATCCCAAAATCACGGGTTCAATTTACAGCCGAGAAAGCCGGATAATTCGAGAAAAAATAACTAGGCCTACTGGAGTGAAAGTCATGAAAGTGTGTAGACGTAAAAGGCATCTCTATAGGCCTAATAAAACCAGGCTACAAATGTAGGGTTAAAAAGAAGTCCTTATTGTTTTTCACTCGTTTTTCTTAATCAAAATGAGTAGTTAAATTGAGTTTATGGCGTAGAAGAAAAACCATTACAAATTAAATTATGAGAATGATAAGCCAAATAACATTTCGATCGAACGAACACTCACCGAGATAATACAGATGATGGAGAGTTCCTCATGATAGTAGCCATGTTGTTTGGTTCGTAATATTGATTATCAATAATGTTACAAATATATAACTTAATATAACATTTATTCTAAGAGTAGGGTCTATTCAATACAAATCGTTAAACACTTAGCCTATGTTGTTACATATTTCGGTGCACCAGAACTCCTTCATCAGACACACGAAGAATACTGATAGAATTTTCAACCATCTCGTTAAGAACTTGAATAACACAGTTACTGTACACTCATTGGTCTAAAATTCAAACTGTTGGCCTATTCATAGGCTATTAATAGAAGTAAACTTCCATCAAGACTATTAGCGCAGCAAATAGCTGTTCAATGTGTTATTGATTTCTGAACTAGTTTTCACGTTTTTACCGTCCTTATGATAATAACTCATTCTTCAGTTCTGATCTATGAGGTAGTGACTCGGATCCTCTTGTAGTAGGCTTATACTGTAGTTTCTCACCCCCGTGTCAACGGGATGAATGCCACAGTTGATCTAGCGCTGGCCTTCATAACTTAAGATCACTGTTTCTATTACGGTTCAGTCCGATGGTATAGGCCTATTGTTTCTCCTTATGTTAGTTTTGAACACCGTTTGAAAGTTCAGATCGTAGGCTTTCAGGATGGAACCGCGTTGTGTATCGGTGATTGTTTCGCGACGTTTAGGCTGTTATTGCAGCAGCCTTAATCATGGGTACGAGTTGGTGTCTGTACACAAACTGACCGTTATTACCAGCCTGCTTAGCAACACATGGAAAGTGCTCTTACCGCGCGACTGGCTGGAGCGCGGACCAATCTGGGAACAGCGTGACAACAATGGAGATCAAGCAGGCACGTCTGGCTGGCAATAATTGTCAGTTTGAGTACAGACACCAATTCGTAACCATGAGTAGGCTGCTGCAATGCCAGCCGAAACGTCGGGAAACTATCACTGATACACAACGCGGCTCCATCATGTAAGCCTAGATGATAATCCGTTTAAAAGTGTATTCCAAAGTCATAACTTAATCAGCTACAAAGTTTTTCTCCATATCTTAGCCTACCATGGTCGTAATTTATTAAAATAGCCACCAATTAGAAGCTGTCAATTCTAATTAATAGCGGGATTCTCCACAGTTCAGTACAATGTATAAGCTGTCAGAGAAATATGGCGAGAAGATGTAAGGTGATGTTTTTAGAAATGGTTTCCCTTGGCATTAATTTATTAATGAAATATATTATGTAGTGGTGAAGTCTATAGCACTGTGCCAGTTGAAACAATTCCCTTGCAGTTTTACTTTTTATTCCTTTTAAGGATACGCTGATAAGTGTCTTTATGTACGCAAGTATTCCAATGAGTAACGTGCATTTTTAGGGATCTATTTATTATTTTCAAGGCCACCACTCCACCACTGTGGGCCGAGGACAGGTAGGCTATAGTAGTTTCGCATCCAGACTGCTTACATTCGTTTCCCGGCTATGTCATATGGAGGGAATCTTAAATCCTGGTTTACATTACGAAACAGGGAACTCTCAGCGTAGTAACGGCTGCTAAGAAGAGCGTTAGGTTCAAATCTCACTCTCAGCAATCACTGAAGTGGTTTCACGTGGATTCACAGTACTTCCTCAAGGTCAAGTTCGCTTCCTTCCCAATCCTAGCAGGAATACGAAGTAATACAGACACCACAATAATAAGTTACTGTACATTTCATCAGACAGATTACACGCAATTCAATTATCCGAAGCTATTGACCGTGATGTTCCACTAGTTAAAAATCAGCCCTGTCAGAGACATGACAGCACAGTTATATCGTCAGAAATATCTTCACATTTATTGTGGTACCACCTCAAGCAGAAACAGCACTGAATCCATTTTGCACCGGTGACCTTTTTTTATCATCTTTTTTTATCATGGCTTCAAACACCACAATGTTAAATGATCTTGTCGACTTCGTCGTTACGCTGGGGTCTGGCGTTACGTTACGGTGACGGGACGAAATGTACCCAGATGCACTGAGGTGTGTGACGTCATAGTACCGCTTGGTGCATGTATTCCCCGACAATCTCTACTTCGTTAGTATAAGACAAAAATCCCCGATTCTTGGATGTCACGGGTAATCTCGAGAACCACTGGATGGATTTTGATGCGGTTTTCTGCATTCTGTAAAGGATATCTCGAGGAAAGATTCTGTAGAAAATAATTTATGTAGGATCAAAGGAAGCCAAGCAGTAACGATTTCAGTGAAAAGGTCGAAAACAAACTTGGCGTCCGTGAGCTTCTTAAGCTTACGCTGGGCAAACCGTTAAAAATATCAATATAATATGAGCGTAAGAATTGGTCAGCATGAAAAGTTCTACAAAAAAGTCCGCGAGAGCATATCTCTATCTTCAATACATCGCCAACTATCAGTGTTTTTAGACTGGATGGAAGGGGCCCCCGCGCGGTCTGATGAGCGTGCGGCATCCCGCGCGCTTGACCTTGGTTTGCACTTGCCGTTCGCGAGTAATTTGAAACAAGATAAGCAAGATAAGTATTATGCACATAATTTTCTAACATGTCAAGAGTCTTTGGTTTCGAGCGAAGCGAGAAGCCTCCAGCCTTTCTGGTATTTTTCAGCATTTGTAGCATTTAAAATGATACAAAGTCTAGTCTTTCAGACTGACTGACTCACTTTTTTTTAAAAGTCGTGATCGTAATCTCTTTCACAAATGGAGCACGTGGAGTTGTCATCACTGGTAGCCTATGTTTCTCCGCACTACTCATTTCCGAAGTGTCAGGACTGTGAGAGGGACCAGGTTTAAAATTCTCCGTAGAAGGTAGGCCTACGCCTTTAGTGTGAATTTTAGCTGACTGTGCTTTCCTAAGAGTGGTGGGAAAATTGGATGGGTCGCAGGATGGAATTTGTAGGCATGATTCACCCCCCACTGTTTCCATTTGAATTTCTGTCGGAAACTGTAGACGGAACCGTAGCCTCAGGAGAAATAGCATTCCTATTAAACGGGCAAATGCCAGTTTTTCGGAAACCAGCTCTGATTGTCTGAGGTGTGAAGCTCTTTTCATAGCTTGGGTTGAACAGAGAATGGAAGTCGTATCGGCCTGGAGTTTTTCCAGGTTTGCTTTTCATGTGTCCATCTATTTAATTATTCCAAGCAGCTTTCAATGAACGATAGACACTAACATCAAGAGGCTGTAGAAGATGGGTAGTGTGTGATGGAAAAGTGATGATGATAATCTGGTTGTCATCCGCCAATTGTAAAGCCTCCGGTTCTTATTAATGAACATCTCCAACCACTTATTACGAAAAGCTCGTTTGTGATCCAACCTTTCTTGCTTACTGAAACCATTGCATCAAGGTGAGCACCTTCCTTTAAGGCTGGAATGTTCTGCACTCCTTTGAATATAACCAGAATTGGACCAGATTTTCCAGCTGCATTTGCACAGCACAGCACTGTAGTTGCTGTTCCTCTTTCTGCATAGACACGCCTATAGATATATTTCTTACCTACGCTAGTGACAACTTTGGATCCTGCAGTTACAAACATTAGACCGGTCTCATTACAATTCCGGATCTGATGAGGTTTGTCCATGAGGTCATGTTCCTTAAGGACAGTCTCCAAACAGTCATAATACTCCTGAATTAAAACAGGATTTACACACGAGGCACGATATCTTGACGAATTCTCTGGTCGTCTGAGAGTTAGATTAAAGCGTTCTCGAAATCCTCGGTACCACTTACTGCCAGCCATCTCCTTCTCAACATTGAACCTCCCCGCGACCCATTATGTTTAGCAAAACAATACGCCAATTTTCTAACTTGCAATACTGTCAATCCAAACCCGATCTCCTGCATTCGTGTAATATATTTTGCCAATCGGATTTCTAATTCTGATGACATAGCAAAGGATCTGCCTACTTTTCCAACTTCGAATTTAAGCAAACTGTTGGTTCTCACATCAAAATGTTCACTACCCTTCATAACATTGTCTTTGAAAGTAGACCATGGCACTTTGAAATATCTTGAGGCCCTGTATATAGTCCAGTGTTTCTGTAAAACTTTCTTAACGGCGAGTTCCACTGCCTGCGTTTCATACTTCTTTTCAGAAGTAGGCTTAGCATCTCCTGGTCCAGAGATGTGCGATTTCTTGGTTTTACCCATTGCATCTCCCCTGTTAGATGTAACTGAAAATAAAATAAATGTAATATAGGAGTTCATCACGTATCTAGTGTTACAATTTTAATTTTAGGTTATACAATTTTCACACACCCTGTAGTGGAGTAAATATGTCTTGCGATTCATATTGACGCTAAGTGAACTTATGTACTTACGAAATAACAGATTCCATTCCAATACACAGCATTACGTGTAGGGAGATATACTCTGGCGATAACATGAATGAGAACAAGGAAGAGAAAAGAAATATAAATTACGAAACTCGAAATAATCTACTGTTCTCTAAAGAAGTCTGTGAGCAAAATGAATAACAGATCTGGAAAGCCTACATCTTCATCTACCGCACAGAGATAATATTAAAGCATATATTGTTATATTTACCTAATAATTTTGATGATTTCCCAACTTACAGGCACACAAGACAGAAACACAGCTATATTCTCACACCAGTTCAGAAATGACATAGTAGGCCATACACCACACCCTCGACCCAAGCGCTGGTGTTAACTTTTGAAAAGGCTAACCTCACGCCATCTCTTGAGAGTTCAGACAACATGCTCGAGGGATGCCTATAGGGATGTATAGAACTAGCACCGATAGAGCGCACTGCTGTTGTACTGGGTAAGCGCAACGCGCTCTTCATTTGTCTGTTGTGTTCTCATGCCGCTAATATGTACGAATTTAAGTAGTTCAAATTGTTATTTTCGTTACTATGCCGAGCTATTGCAGTGTTCCTCTTTGCAAAAATCAGGAAAGCCCGTTTTCGTTTCACCAATTTCCACAAAATAAAGAAATGAGGAAGAAATGGTCACATGCTATTAGAAGGAAAAATTTCGTTGAGAAAAATCGGACCTAATATATTAAAGTGTGTTTCCATCATTTATAACCCGATGACTTCACGGAAACTGTGTTGGATAAGTGTGACTTACAAAGGGAAATAATTCCTATTTTGTACCTATATAGGCTACTGATTAGACATTTCGATAACAACCACTGAATTTATGCGTTTGTATTTGAAGGTGAGAGAGCAAGATTAAAACCGGGCGCTGTTCCATCGCTTTTTCCGTGGACCAGGAACACAACAAAAATAATTATTTAGGAAGAGGCCATACACAAGAAAATTGCCGGATTATCACGATAAGATTACAATATCAGAATCTGCAGAAATCATCTCCATTGAAGTACTGAACCCTTTTAACCTCTGATGGTTAAATGATTCGATGTTTTATTTCTTCAATTAATAAATACTTCTACTAGCATCATGAAAATAGCCAGACGGAGATGAGGAAATTTCAAGCAGTTGCTGAAGACAGTGGGGACATACCTGAAGCTGTTTGACAAAAGGCTAAATACTTAGGATTGTGAAAAGAATGACCATAGCTATGATTCAGAAGGACAGGTGGTGGCCGCCTCAAAATAGAAGCGACGCGCAGTGAGACATGCTGCTGGTATGTTCATTGTGATATTCGCGCCTAGAAGAAATATGATGCAGTAACGTGAGTGGCTGATGAGCATGCTAGACACTCCTACTAAGCCAAGGTCTGATAAAAACCGCCAAATTACAGAAAATGTGGGATCCAATGAGAGAAGAATGCCTATTTAGCGCGGCAGATCTAGCGTGGGCACGCTCGGCTAGCATTCATGCGGGAGATCGCCTAGACAACATCTCTACGATCGATTCTAGGATTAATGGGCATATTCTTGACCTGCGCTATTTTTCGAGTTCAGTGATATTTATTTCATTCCTGTATCACTATTAGTTTGTGAAATTTTTATCTAATTTCCCCCTCTATCTACACCTAGGGCTGGTTCATTTATAAGCGGTGTGAAGAGCCAAGACATAGCTTATTATTATTGTGTGTGTCGAGGGCACAGATTATTACTCTGTGCGTCTACGGACGTAGACTTTGATTTTGTGTGTCAGTGGACACAGGCTTTTATACTTTGCGCGTCTAAGGACGTTGACATTTATACTTTGCGTGTCATGAAGGACACAGAAATTATTATTAAAAGTGTTAAATTCAGTGTTAGATAGTCACAGTACTATATTTGTAGGGACAGTATCTTCAATAATTCGCCAACAGACTGCTTTGGGGAAAGTAGTACCCGAACGGCGAATTTAGTAGTCAGACATCAAGTGTATAATAATTTAATTTTTGAATCAGCACGAGAGATGACATCATTGACCATGGAGGAAGCCTGGAAATATCAAGACTCCATCAAGATGGTTGAGATGAGATAAGAAGAATCCAGTTGGGAGATGGCTGCGGATGTTCTTTGACGGGTGGCTGACTGAGGATGAGTACTGAATAATATTTATTATTATCTGATAAATTAACTTATGGTGTATGGGACATATTTTGTTTTGTAAATAATTTGCTTGTGTGATTAACGTAGTCTATTTAGTTTTGGTCTGACACACCTTTTGCATGGAAACAGCTCGCATATATTATTAGTAGAAGGTTCTTTTCTTGTTTGTTGTTGTAACTAACGTAGCTATGTGAACGGCCGTGTTTGCATATATTACGCAATGCGGTTAAAAAAACGTCTCTCGGAGATATGTTGTGTTTCAGAAGTAGGACTGAAGTAAAATAATTATACAGTAGATTGGAGGGTAATTAATTTCTGTTGTTTTATTATTGATCAGATTCAATGAGATTATTGCCTTTGGAGCAATGTGATTTGTGACGAAGAGCAGTCAGCTCTATCGTAGGTTTTAATATTTTTTAATTGTGCGAGCATCCATTCAGCCGATCTATGTGAAAAAACGTATTGTCATTCCCAAATGTGTGTGTGTGAGTGTGTGTATTTGTGTCATTACAAGCGGGAATTTCAGCGTAGACTGATTTCTGGCAGCTTGATGACAAATCCATATTGTGACCTCGCGAGGGCAATTCTGGATATTTTGATTAATGTCTGACCATATGTTGAAGTGGTTGAGTTTGTTGCTGTTGATTCCTTGAGATAACGGCACAGCTGGTCAGGTATTTATACACACTGGAGTGGGACAATGGCAGGTGATTGAGGAAGAGGGGTGATGTTTCGCAAGACGGACTGAAGGTTGCCAGCCAGGTCATTCGTGGGGAGTGCCTGTGTGGCTCAGTAATAACTTTAAATACAGAATTAAGAACTGATCAATGATAAAAATTGTTAAAATAAATGGGAGTTGCCTACGAATCACGATAATCTCCGAAGCGTTAGCTTAACATGCAGTTTTGTTCATATAAAGTAATGTCAGCCAGTCAGGCTTTTGTTGTTGTTGGTTTATTCCATGTTATATTTCATTCAGTGACCCGTGAGTCACGTGCTATGCTGTATTTCCTTGTTTGTGTTGAGCAATTTGGCCAGTGTTGGCAGCTCATAGTCAAGTGCGTCTTCGCGCTAATGAGGGTCCCGAGAGAGATTCCTGTAAATAGTAGATTTAGTGCGTGTGTCAGCATTACGTTCTAAGGGTTTATTAATGTCATGTTCCATATCCATAAACGTTGATTTACGAGATGATTGTTCGTAAGCATCGTGGCTGTTAACCCGTTGTAAACGAACAGTCATCCAAAGTACTCATTCCTCGTAGTTAGTCATTACGCGCACATAAAACCCAAATTGCAAGGTAGTGGAACCTGGATCCACATTTTAAAATAAAGGGGAGATCCGTCTGACTCCTCAAATTTATAGATATTCCTATCATGGGAAATTCAGGGAGGTTTGTTTTATATTTTATTGTTGTTTATTTCTTTTTATGCACTATTAGTCATTAAATCTTGTTATTATTTTACATCTTGTCACCTTTCTTTCTTGATTTATAGTTTATATCCTATGACCCTTACCTCAGTAGAGCATGTTGTTTGGCGAACGTAAACATCACATAGGAACTGAGCGCGACCCCTTGATTAAGATTTCTTACATTAAACACTGTTTTTCTGAAGGGTTCAGTACGGGAAGAAATCGTCAATATACACGAAGAAATGAAAGTAACATTTCTGACTCCCATTTTCAAAGACATCAATACTCGGTCAAATTCTTCAAGAATAAATGTCGCAACATTAACAGTCACAAACGTATTATGGTTGGTTTCTTGAAATCAGAATTAATCGTCAACTTCCATCTGCCTGACGGAGAATGTGGTAGCGACTGACTTCTACATTCTTGAGACATAGTCAGATGAATGGAAATAGTTCGTGGCCCTAAAGCAGTTCTCAAACTTTTAAAAAATTGTACCCCCAAGTCCTTTCCCAGGGGTAAGGGAACGGTTCTTATTGAGAAATTGACAAAATTACATAAAAAGCAAACGTTGCGATGCATTTTCGAGGTACACATTACCGGTATCAACTTTCTTTGATTATGTTTACCTTTAAACACGACAGTTTCATGTAAGCTATCAACCTAAAAAAAAATACATGAATCGAAGTCTGTAAGCAGGGAACGACGAAATTCGACATGCAAGCTACCCTCTGGGTGTCAATTAACAAAGCTTGCACCAGGCACCCGAGGCCATACGATATTATTATTATTATTATTATTAGCAGGGGGAGCAAGTGAATATTTAAATCTATATTTATGATTTAAGTCTTATGGAGATATATTTATCAATATAGGCCTACAATACTCTAGTAATTGTAATCTTTAGGAGAAAGCATGCTGACTCATAGGCCTATTCATTACTTGAATAATAAAGCGTGTTAGAATTTTGTTATTACCGCTGTAGGCTATTAATTCTTCCTTCCACCCGCTTGTTATGAAAGCCGGATCTCAAGATCCTATAGGCTTTCATATAGCCGTGGTAGGATTTTTCGAGATCTCGGAAACTAAGCGTCGCCCACGGTTCAAACCTATACCAATCGAATCAGAGTCGAAAAAAAAAAATTCTAAAAAAGTCTGTCTGTATGTATGTATGTATGTATGTATGTATGTATGTATGTATGTATGTACGTATGTGCGTGACGTTTTTGCGTTTAGCAAAGTACAGGTCGCAATTTTCAAGATATCGAGCTGAAATTTGGTACGGTGAAAGAGTTTGGGCATGTGACGAACCCTATTGTTGGGCGTTAAAATCGGTCCAGGGCCGGACCTTTTTTTGGGGCCCTGAAATTATTCCTATTTTTTGAATCGATATATCTCGGAAACGGCTGGTCGTATCGAAAAACGTTAAATCTACGGGTGTAAGACCTCCGCGGTATGCAACTTTTTTACTCATAATGATTTTTTGATATCTCTCACCGTTTTCTTTTTTTGGGGCCCTGAAAATGTCCACTGTTCGTGACATTTTTGCGTTTAGCTAGGTACTGGTCGCAATTTTCAAGATATTAAGCTGAAATTTGTTACAGTGAAAGAGTGAGTGACTGTGACGAATCCTGTTTTTGGGCGTTAACATCGGTGCAGGGCCGGATCTTTTTAGGGGGCCCTGAATTTCACACCTTTTTTTTGGAATCGATATATCTCGGAAACGGTTGGTCGTATCGAAAAAAGTTAAATGTACAGGTGTAAGATCTCCGCGGTATGAAACTTTTTTACTCAAAACGATTTTTTGATATCTCTCACCGTTTTCTTTTTTTGGGGCCCTGAAAATGTCCATTGTGCGTGACATTTTTTGGTTTAGCGAAGTACAGGTCGCAATATTCAAGATATCGAGCTGAAATTTGGAGCGGTGAAAGAGTTGGACCATGTGAGAAAATCTATTGTCGGGCTTTAAAAACGGTGCAGGGCCGGAACTTTTAGGGGGGGCCTGAATTTCAAACTTTTTTTTGGAATCGATATATCTCGGAAACGGTTGGTCGTATCGAAAAATGTTAAACGTACAGGAGTAAGATCTCCGTGGTATGCAACTTTTTTACTCAAACCTATTTTTTGATATCTCTCACCGTTTTCTTTTTTTGGGGCCCTGAAAATGTCCATTGTGCGTGACATTTTTGCGTTCAGTTAAGTACTGGTCGCATTTTTCAAGATATGAAGCTGAAATTTGGTACGGTGAAAGAGTTAGTGACTGTGACGAATCCTGTTGTTGGGCGTTAAAATCGGTGCTGGGCCGAATCTTTTTTTTTGAATCGATATATCTCGGAAACGGTTGGTCTTATCAAAAAACTTTAAATATACATGTGTAAGATCTCCGCGGTATGCAACTTTTTCACTCAAAACGATTTTTTGATATCTCTCACCGTTTTCCTTTTTGGGGCCCTGAAGATGTCCATTGTGCGTGACATATTTGGGTTTAGCGAAGTACAGGTCGCAATTTTCAAGATATCGAACTGAAATTTGGTGCGGTGAAAGAGTTAGACCCTGTGAGGAAACCAATTGTCGGGCGATTAAGACGGTACAGGGCCGAATCTTTTTGGGGGACCCTGAATTTCAAACATTTTTTTGGAATCGATATATCTCGGAAACGGCTGGTCGTATCAAAAACGTTAATTGTACAGGTGTAAGATCTCCGCGGTATGCAACTTTTTTCCTCATAATGATTTTTTCATATCTCTCACCGTTTTCCTTTTTGGGGCCCTGAAGATGTCCATTGTGCGTGACATATTTGGGTTTAGCGAAGTACAGGTCGCAATTTTCAAGATATCGAACTGAAATTTGGTGCGGTGAAAGAGTTAGACCCTGTGAGGAAACCAATTGTCGGGCGTTAAAGACGGTACAGGGCCAGATATTTTTGGGGGGTCCTGAATTTCAAACTTTTTTTTGAATCGATATATCTCGGAAACGGCTGGTCGTATCGAAAAACGTTAAATGTATAGGTGTAAGATCTCCACGGTATGCAACTTTTTTTTTACTCAAAACGATTTTTTGATATCTCTCACCGTCTTCTTTTTTGGGCCCTGAAGTTGTGCGTATGTGCGTGACGTTTTTGGGTTTAGCAAAGTACATGTCGCAATTTTCAAGATATCAAGCTGAAATTTGGAGCGGTAAAAGAGCTAGAGCCTATGAGGAACCCTATTTTTCGGCGTTAAAATCGGTGCAGGGCTGGATCTTTTTGGGGGGGCCCTGAATTTGAAACTCTTTTGGAATCGATATATCTCGGAGACGGTTGGTCATATCGAAAAAAATTAAATACACAAGTGTTAAATCTCCGCGGTATGCAACGATCTTACCCATAACGATTTTTTGATATCTCTCAGCGTTGTCTTTTTTGGGGGCCCTGAAAATGTACGTATGTGCGTGACGTTTTTACGTTTAGCAAACTAGAGGGCGGAATTTTCAAGATATCGAGCTCAAATGTGTCACGGAACTCACTTGTCGGGCGTTAAAATTGGTGCATGGCCGGACAATTCTTTGCGGCCCTGAATTTCATCCTTTTTTTTTACCCCTGATGATGTTTTGATCTCTCTCACCGTTTTCATTTTCTGGGGCCCTGAATGTCTTCCTTTTTTTCGAACCGTTATATCTGGGAAACGGTTGGCCGTATCTAACAAAGTTAAATCTACATGTGTAAGATCTCAGTGGTTAGCAACTTTTTCAACCCTTAAGATTTTTTGATATCTCTCACCGATTTGATTTTCTGCGGCCCTGAATTTCTTCCTCTTTTTCGAACCGTTATATTTGGGAAACGGTTGAACGTATCGAACAAAGTAAAATCTACAAATTTAGGACCTCAGTGATTAGCAACTTTTTTAACTCATATGATTTTTTGATATCTCTCACCATTTTCCTTTTTTGGGGCCGTGAATTTCATTCTTTTTTTCGGATCGTTATATCTCGGGAAGCGTCGGTCCTATCGAAAAAAGTTAAATCTACCGGTGTAAGATCTCAGTGATTTGCAACTTTTCTACCCCTTATGATATTTTGATATCTCTCACCGTTTTGATGTTATTAAATGTTTTGGTTTTTGAAAAAAAAAAGGGGCCCAAATGTATATAACAACTGGTAAAAATTCAACTGATGGTCTAATTAAATTCTACGGAAAATTATCTATAACTACTCGTTTTAACCTTTTCAATAAGTTGAATCATGTATTTACACCAGTAAGATATTTTCCACTTCCGAGGACGTCCGGCTTTCATAACCATGTGATGGTGTCAGCATTGCCTAGAATAACATTCTATAATTTTCCTACATTTCCTTGCAATCGGGACGAAGGTCCGAAATGCAAATCCGCAGGCCTTGCCACCAACGAAGTTGTTGTTTGAGATTATAACCCCTCTTGCTGGCCCCTTGCTGCTGCACCACCGTCTCATCAAAAGCAGGTCGTGCTGCGTGGACTCCTACTTGTTTTAGTGCCTCTAGTCCGTAGCTCATTTTGCAGCTGTTTAACGCTTAAACGCTGAAAATCGTCCATAATATATTAGGAGATATACCTATAGAATTAATTAATATAGTCTTGAAGTAAATTTAGAGAAGATATAATTTACTTTAGCTTAGAAAATTCGGTCACAGTTTATACATTCCTCGCAGCTGACTGGGAGAAACATAAGACGTTCGCCTTGCGCTTACCCAGTACTACACGAGCGCTATCTGGCGCGAACTTTGTCCCGCTACATCCCTATTGCCGCTATATTCAATCACAGAAAGTATCACGGAATTAAGGCTACCGCGGAGATAGGCATCCTTACCCTACATGTTTAAGTAGTTATTTACAGTCTATTTCTGTAAACACTAGTTCCCGTTTGTAATTATAATATAAAACTTACCCCTTGTTGCGCTACCATTAACCACTTATGATTTTTATCAGCTCAGGTAGTGGGGCAATATGCTTGCTTTAAATAATACCACACAAAGACTAGTACACCAACTACAATATCTTCACACACAATTTATTTAATTAATTATAATATCCATCCACATGTGAGCATTGCATTCATTGTCTGAAAAAAAGTATACCAACTGGCCTCCATCTTGCCTCAAATCATCCCACACAACAGCCCATCACCATGGCAACCTCCAAGTCAAGGAATCTTTCAAATATCTCCAAAGCCACCTGGTCCATCCACTGGCTATCCACCAGCAAAGAATCTCAAGGCGCAACTCATAAGATTCTCTGTCGTGGCCTGCCAATATGTGGCCATGGCTGGCAACAAGATAAAAACAAAATAACCAAAAAAAAAACTAACTGATGAAACAAGGAGGAGCCTCTGTAACCCACAAATGTTAGGTTACACGTTCGGCAAATTGAGGACGATTGCACACCTACAGCTACCGTCAAACTACCGAAATATGACGTTATTACCAAAAAATGCTCAAAATATGACGTAATGGTAAAACATGTTCGAAATATGCATTTGTCTGGCTGCGTGGCTCAGGGGTAACGTTCTCGCTTGCTGAGCCCAAGCTTGCAGGTTCGAAACCTGGCACAGTCAGCTGGCATTTGAGGGTGCGCAAATGCGAGGGAGCCGTGTCAGTAGATTTACTGGCACGTTAAAGATCCCCTTCGGGGCAAAATTCCGGCACCCCGGCGTCTCTAAAAGCCAGTGTAGTTAAAAGGGACGTAAAACCAATAACATTATTATTATTGAAATATGCATTTATATGACAAATAGAAACCACTTTATTGTGAAGATAATCACTTGATTTGCATCAGAAACCAATCGGGCATGAAAATAGAGGCAAAGAAAAAGATGTGATTTTTCCTAAACATCCAAGCCCAACTAATAATTACACTTAGGCTAGATAGCCTATCCTAGAGTCATCACAGAAACACAGGTTATCAGACAAGTGGACTACATACCCAACAGACAAACCCATGTGTTGTTTTTTGTAACGTTGATCATTTTAATCTAAGGATACAGTTCGTACATAAAATAAGTTCTCATGCAGAGTGGGAGGTAGTTGAGTCGCTGCCCGTCGCTGGTTTCCAGGGAAGCTTGGGACTTAGCAGGCCAGTAGACTCAAGTCGGGTTGGTACCCACTGAACCGCCAAGGCCCACACCTCCCTGAAAATATCTGCGCTGCTCTTGATGGACTTCCTCGTGGACGTGCCTGAAACATACATGATGGAAGGCAAACAACAATAGAATATGTATATCTACTCCTTTGCTGATGACATTGTCATCTTAGCCGAACCACCAGAGGATTTGGATGAAAGAAAAATAGAATCTTCTCTTATGATTACCCACCAGCGTAGCTAAATGCGTCAAGTTACTCTCCACGGTTGCAATGAGAAGCGAGTGTTCGGGGATCAAGGTTGCAATGAGATGCAAAGTGTTTGAAGATTTAAGATTCAAAACTCGGCATTAATAGCGGCAATCCCAAAAATTGTTATGGCTTCTTGAGCTTTCAATTCTCGCAGTAAAGAGGCGCAGATGTGCTTCATACGAAGGTAGCACGCAGTTCACTACTCCTGTGGGGGTCCGGGCGGGGACACCAAGAGCCCGCTGATGACCCAGCTTGGTGTCCTAAGCGAAACCCCACACAAGACACGGCATAAACCTAGAAAAATTGCTGAGTTTTAATTCACTGGTCGTGAAACCCAATATAGGTCTACCATCATTTGGAAGCCTTCATAGGGAAGTTATGGCTGCTTGAGTTTTTAGTTTTCTCAGTAAAGAGGCGCAGGTGCGCTTCATAAAAAGGGAGGTGGCGCGCAGTTCACTACTCCTTTGGGGGTCCGGGTGGAATACCAAGAGCCCGCTGATGAGCCAGCTTGGTGTCCTAGGCGAAACCCCACACAAGACACGGTACAAACCTAGAACAATATTGCTGAGTTTTAATTCACTGTCCGTGAAAGCCAATATAGCCTACTAGGCCTATATGGTCTATAGTTTTACCCATAGCTTTTCATCCTTTTCTCTTAAGAAATCTGTAGGCAAATTTTAGCAGTTAGCTCTTTTCTCTTCTTAACAATCCCCCAGGGGCTCACATCTTGTGGGACATGGGTTGGCGACCACGGGACCCCAGCTGAGTCCGGCATTGCTTCCACTTACTTGTGCCGGGCTCCTCTCTGTCTTCTTTCCTGTCGACCTCCCTTGGTCAACTTTTGTTCTTTTCCTACCCCGACGGTATTAGGGTATCCGAGGCCTAGGGAGTCTTTCACTTTCCCGCCTTAATTGGCCCTTGTCTCATATTTCCTGATCCCTCCTTCTTCGAGGGGTCAGACCTCTTGTTTTCTTTTCATTATATATCCTTTTATCTTTAAGATTCCCGCACTGTTTTTGTTACTTGGTTCCCCGTGTATCTAAATTCTTTTTAGCGATTGTTTTTGTATGTATTTTTAATCTACGTTGCATTTTGTAAGTTTTTTCGATCTAAATTACCTCTCGCGATTGTTTTCAACCTCAATTGCATTTTGTAAAGATTGACAATCTAAATTGCTTTTTAGAAAGCCTTTCAATGTAGGTTCAGGGCATTTTAGTGAGTGTTTTGAATTTCAATTGCATTTTGTAAGTATTTTCAACCAAAACCGCATTTCGCAAGAATTTTAAATCTAAATTGCATTTTGTTTGGTGGGCATTTTGCAAATATTTTGATTCTCAATTGCATTTTGTGGGTATTTTGAATCTAAAAATGACAAAATGTATTCAAGTATTTTCAATCTAAATTGCATTTTGTAAGTATTGTCAATCCACATCAGTCGTTTGAAACTACCGTACATTTTGTAAGCATTTTCAATTTCAATTGCATTTTGTATTTTGAATTTCCATTGCACTTTGTGAATAATTTGGATTGGAACTGGGATATTTCAATCTGAATTTCATTGTGTATTTTCAATTTCAATTGCATGTTGTAAGTATTTTGAACCTCAATTGCATTTTGTACGTATTTTCGATCTCATTTGCATTTTGTAAGTATTTTGAATTTCAATTGCATTTTGTAAGTATTTCGAGTCTACATTGCATTTTGTACGTATTTTGAACCTAGCCTACATTTTGTGGGTATTTTTCAATATATTATTTTTGTGAAGCTTTTCCTTCTAAATTCCCTTTTGTAAGAACATTTTGTGAGTTGTTTCAATCTGAGTTCCATTTTGTAAGTTTTTTTCCGTCTCAGTTAATTTTCGTTCTGGTTTCCATTTCATTAACATTTTCGCTATCACCCAGATCATTAGGGGCCGATAATCTAGATGTTAGGCCCCTTAAAACAACAATTATCATCATCATCATCTTCTTAACAAAGTACACAAGCTGCCACTGATATTTAAAGGAAAAATGTGAGTGTTTTAAATTCTCTCATTCAGTATAATAATGAGCACAACTCTGTAATAAGGAAGCTTTTTTCAACTTACGTACATTTGCATACCCCAACCGGCAGTATTCACCTAGAGAGCAGCATGGTTACTGCGCTTTGCACGTGTCCGAGAGTGGTTGTGTTTTATGGGCTGGAAATAACTATAGCCCATTATAGTTGAAATCATAGCGTTCCACTTCTTGTGGCTCAACATTTTATATGTGAAGTCGACAACAATATCGTTAACTGCTTATTTGTCCTTTCTCGCTCCGAACGGAAGCACAGGTGCATAACTTAATAAAACATGTCTCTCCTAGGCAGAGGTGTTGCAAGTCCTCAAGTCCTGTGTTATTCCGCTAGCCTGTAGTTTGATGGTGGTGCTAGTGCTGGCTGGTGTTTTAGGAGTGGAAGATTGAGGTCATCTGCCCAGGGCCGGATTTAGATTTTATGCGCTCCTAGGCCTGTGGGTTTTTGCCGCCCCCTCTTCATACCATCGTAAAGGAGGCAGAATTTAGACTTCAGAAAGGTCTTTGTGAAGGTAATTTTTATTTTATTCTAATGTGAGGTAAAATCAATTAAATAAATTGAAATAATGAGAGTGAACTGTTTCTAAATTTGTATATAACATGACACGTCTCGTGGTTGTGAGGGAGGGAGTAGGCCTATAGTAGGCGCCAGTGCTCCGGTGACTTGTAAACAATGACAACGTGCATGCGCTGCGGCTCAACCTAGCCACAACCGGGTGAGTTAGCCGTGGTGGTTACGGCATGACTGATGGCAGTCGCTCACATCCGGGAGGCGAGGAGGTTCGAATCCCCCCGCCGTCAACCTTGAAGATGGTCTTCTGTGGTTTCCCATCTTCCTTCCAGGCAAATGACGGGGTTGGTCCCTAACTATAGGCCACAGCCGCTACCTTCCAACTCCTCGTCCTTACATTCCAATTTCCCTCCCCAACGGAACTTGTAGCTCACCCATTGGGTGTCCGTCTCGAAGCAGCTACAAAACTGGCGAGCCGAACATGTCCTCGGACACTCCAGGCACTAAAAGCCATACGCTAAAAAAACAAAAAAAAAAAAAACAAAAAAAACTAGCCACAGCCAGGAGAGACACACTGACAGCCAAGCGTAAGATTCGCCCGTCCAGCGTCACCTATAGGAGGCGGGTAGGGTTGCCTGACGTTCCGTATTATCCGGAACAATTCCGTTTTTTCTTGTTTTGTTCCGCGTTCCGTTTCATTCTTTAATGGACGCCAAATATTCCTTTTTTTTTGGTTAATTTGATAATATATTCAATTTCGCACCAATTTTCAAACGTCCCGCTTCAGAACTGATTGTAATATCTAGCTTGTTTTCTGGTGATACAGGCGCAAGTTTGAAAGATAAAATGATTTCTACGTCTGTGTCAGATAGTTGGGTACATGTTATAGATTTATTAGGGGAAACATAATTAAGGAATAGCTTTGTCCTTGTGAAGTTCATACTCAGCATTTTCCCCTGTAATGATTTTACGGAGAACATTTTTTCCGCCATGAATATCTCATTTGGAGAGATGATAGAAACAGAAGCTCCATTAGTTTGATAAAACAAGAATTGTTCACATATTACAATTATGACGAAAATTGTAGTGAATTTTATCAGAAGGTACTTACAAATAACAATCCTTGCAAAGGGTCGTTCAAATGAAAAGCATTTGTAAATTGCTGGTGTCATATGCCTATATGATATGTCATCAATATCTAGTTTTAATTTGGAGTATTCGATGATGTAATGCTTACTTAATACATATGTGTATTATTTATTACAACATTAAACAACCTAGATTTTTTAAAAGCAATGTTTTGGGACGTGTGTTCCGATTTTCCATTCTTGAAATCTGGCAACCCTAGCCCCAGAGGCAGGCGAACGGGACTTTGATTCGTGGAGAGCATGTAGATGTAGACGTATATTGCAGTCTAAAATATTTTATGGAAATTTTTTGATAAAAAATACGGATTAATTTTGCGCCCCTAGGCCGGGGCCTATTGGTAAATCCAGCCCTGCATCCACCCCAATGAGGTTGAACATTATGAACATTATTATTGCATATAAATTGTGCCACAAACCCTGTATGCCATAGCAGGGGCTTGATTGATATATTGGATTGCTCTTAAAATAATACGCTTATCCCTCCCTATATCAGTCTGCTAAGGTCCCATTCCAGTTTTGTACCGAAAATAAGGTCCCATTAACACCAACCTACACATATGGGGTACCTACAGGTTCAGCATAACCCAATGCATAAGCGAAACGCACTCACTTACTCTTTAAATGCCTCACAATTAAATAAATACCTTAAAACATGTATATTTACAATGAAATAATGAATGCAACACGGTAACCATGGTAATAGAATCTCACAGGTCCATCTATTTCTGTAAGACGCAATGAAAAATGAAAATCCACAGCCTGCTTCCAGTCTCCGACCGGGTCAGGAATGGAATGAATGAAGCCCCCATCTAGCGGCGAGGGTATGAACTGTGCCGGCTGCCGAGGCCTGACGCACTCCTCTGGGGCAATGATTAAATGAATGACAGATGAAATGAAATGAAATGATAGTGGAGAGTGTTGCTGGAATGAAATTTTGACAGGGAAAACCGAGTACCCGGAGAAAAACCTTTCTGCCTCCGTTTTGTCCAGCACAGATCTCACATGGAGTGACCGGGATTTGAACCACGGGCCCAGCGGTGAGAGGCTGGCGTGCTGCCGCCTAAGCCACGGAGGCTTCGTAAGACGCAATGCAATTCCAATTTTTATTGGTGTTAATGGGAGGGATTAGACCCAGCTATAATAATTATCTGCTGGCCCCGTGGTGTTGGGGTAGCGCACCTGCCACTCACCCGGAGGCCCCGGGTTCGATTCCTGGCTTCGTCAGGGATTTTAGAAACCGACGTGAGGGCTGGAACGGGGTACACTCAGCCTCGTGAGGACAATTATTGAGAAGCTGTCTGACAGTGAGGCAGCGCTCTGGTCACGAAAACCAAGATTAACGGCCGAGGGGACCCGATGCGCTGACCACGCATCACCCCAATATCTGCAGGCCAAATGGCTGGGCAGCGGTCGCTTGGTAGGCCTAGGCCCTCCATGGGCCGTAGTGCCAGGGGTTACTTACTTTACTTTAATAATAATTATCTTAAGTTAATAAGTAGCCTTAGGCGGCAGCACGCCGGCCTCTCACCGCTGGGTCCGTGGTTCAAATCCCGGTCACTCCATGTGAGGTCTTTGCTGGACAAAACGGAGGCAGACAGGTTTTTCTCCGGGTACTCCGGTTTTCCCTGTCACAATTTCATTCCAGCAACACTCTCCACTATCATTTCATTTCATCTGTCATTCCTTTAATCATTGCCCCAGAGGAGTGCGACAGGCTTCGGCAGCCGGCACAGTTCATATCCTCGCCGCTAGATGGGGGCTTCATTCATTCCATTCCTGACCCGGTCGGAGACTGGAAGCAGGCTGTGGATTTTTTTAATAAGTAACCTATCCTATTACATTCTACACATTACAAAAATCAGCAGTCACCACTGTTCCTTTCTACTGATGTTTCCCTGACTCAACCTGTACCCCATAGAAGGCCGTCTTGCGGGCGGTAAAGTTTATTATGCTAATGAAATTTGAACGCATGCAAGTTGATCAATTGAAGAAGAGCCGAGCTTGTCCTTGGACGTGGGACAGTAGCTAGCACCTGCTGGTTTGTTCTTCATGAATATGTAACTGCTGGACCTGTTCTCTTCCGGAGCCCCCAATTATACCAAACCAGGCTGTTGCTAATAGAAATGACAGTGGCACAAGTCAACGGAAATAACAAACTCAAGAGATATAGAAAACCATATCTACACCTAGTGGCGTGCTTGCCACGGTGGGTGAGTGGTTAACGAGTCAGTCTACTAACCCCAAACTTGCAGGTTCGCTCCTGGCAGTGGTAAGTGATTTTTGAAATGCAGCAAAAATTACGACGCGCATGTCATACGATGTTGGCATGTCAAAGAACCCATTTGCATTATGTAGGCCGTGTTCATAATGGCAAAATTAATCTCAGGAGTTTCCGCCAACACAAAGTTCCTCATTTCTCTACTAGAAAGCGCTATAGTGTCAAGGAGCTTAGATACCTAACCTCCTTGAATTTAATAGTGAGATATCACGATCCTTAGTGACCATAATGATTAAAATTAAATGAACAAACATCGGAATCGTGATCTTAACGAAGTTTATTTTAATAGAATAATAGGATATCCGCCTTTCAATACTATCTCTCCCTAAGGTCCCATTCCAGTTTTTTTTAACCGAAAATAAGGTCCCATTAACACCAACCTACACATATGGGGTACCTACAGGTTCAGCATAACCCAATTCGTAAGCGAAACGCACTCACTTACTCCTTAAATGCCTCACAATTAAATAAATACCTTAAAATATGTATATTTGCAATGAAATAATGAAGGAATGTAATACGGTAACCATGATAACAGTATCTCACAGATCCATATATTTCTGTAAGACGCAATGCAATCCCTCCCTATATTATTCTGCTAAGGTCCCATTCCAGTTTTGTACCGAAAATAAGGTCCCATTAACACCAACCTACAAATACGGGGTACCTACAGGTTCAACATAACCCAATGCGTAAGCGAAACGCACTCACTTGCTCTTTAAATGCCTCACAATTAAATGAAAAATGAAAATCCACAACCTGCTTCCAGTCTCCGACCGGGTCAGGAATGGAATGAATGAAGCCCCCATCTAGCGGCGAGGATATGAACTATGCCGGCTGCCGAGGCCTGACGCACTCCTCTGGGGCAATGATTAAATGAATGACAGATGAAATGAAATGATAGTGGAGAGTGTTGCTGGAATGAAATGTTGACAGGGAAAACCGGAGTACCCGGAGACAAATCTGTCTGCCTCCGTTTTGTCCAGCACAGATCTCACATGGAGTGACCGGGATTTGAACCACGGACTCAGCGGTGCGAGACCGGCGTGCTGCCGCCTAAGCCACGGAGGCTTCCTCACAATTAAATAAATACCTTAAAACATGTAGCCTATATTGACAATGATATAATGAAATAATGCAACACGGTACGGTAACCATGGTGACAGAATCTCACAGGTCCATCTATTTCTGTAAGACGCAACGCAATTCCAATTATTACATTACTGTGAAAGTTTCCAGACGGTTATAAGGTTATCACTGAACGAAATTAAGCTGTAAAATTCATCAATACATACAGTATAATGCGCTTAATGGGGTCAAGGGGCACTCTAGAATTTTTTCTCTCAATTTTCACGTGTGAGTGTGGTACGATAGGTCTTTTTCACCCGACTATAAAAGTTCTTCGAAAACCACATTTAAAGGCCCTTAAATTAACAGTGTCTGTGATATTCCCAGAAAACTAATTCGCTCTGATATACCTATAAAGGAATGACAAACCCCTAACCACTGCACCAGTAACTAAATTGATAAAGTCTGATTAGGCCTATTCATACCAAGGATAAATCAGTCATAGCATTCTTGATTGAGATTTTGCTAAGTGTTCTCTTTACTACTAGAATATTCGCGGGCGAAGCCGCGACGGGTAATGCTAGTTTATTATTAATACCGTACTTACAGGGACATGTTTCGAGGGCTATAACTAGAGGCGGCCGGTGATATTGGACTCAAGGACGTCGCCCTCCCACCCTCCTCCCTCATCTTCAGCCCTAATGTTCTCTCTCCTCGCACCTAATATTTTGCCATCGTGACAAAATGTGTATAGTTCCTCTCCTTGTCGGCAGAACGCACCAGATGCTCGTGATGACTCATGAGAAATCACCCGCGTAGTAATTCACGTTGCCATGACAACGAATGCCTCCAGTTATCCCCTCTCCATCCTCTCACGCGCTACGTCACGAAGTGTGTGGACTCGTCAGCTTGAGTCTGATACAGCCACTGGATAGCTTCCCTCCTGGTTGCTTTAAACTGCCTGCCCATTCAACAATTACGGCATTGGTTTGAGCGTACAACCTCGTTTCCAAATAAAGGCGCTAGGAAGCAGCACCATGGACTGTGGTAGACATAAGTTTTGTATTGATGTTAATGGCGAAGTTGGAATGTATTCTGAATGATTTTATACAGGTGTACTGCTGCGTGCCCATTTGTAAATCAGAACTGGGCAAGTTAGAATACCGGGGAATCTCATTTCATGTGATACAATCGGACAAATCATTGCGTGAGAAGTGGTTACGTGGGATTTCCAGAGAAGGTGACAAGAGAGCAAGCAAATGGTTACCTACCTTGTGATCGCTCTGTTGCTTGTAGTCTTCATTTTCTTCCCGAGAGCTTCAGATCACATAAATTATTATCAAATTGGTTACAACTAGTGGGATGTGGGTTGGCGACTTCGGGGCCCCAGCTAAGTTTCCTTGAGCTGAGCTCCTCTCTTATATCTTTCATGTCAACTCTTACCCCAACGTTATTAGGGTATCGGAGGCCTTATTGGCTCTTGTCTTTTTCTTTCCTGATGCCCTAATTTTTGTAGGATCAGACCTAATTTTGTCCTTTTTTCTGCCTTCGGTAAGAGGCCCTAAAGGAGGTAGGTGTGTGTTGTCCCACCATGCACGGTGCACCTTAGATATCGATACACCCTCAATGATGGAGATAATTGTTGTCCAAGGGGGAGAAATATCTTCGTCATCTACTTAGTTGTTTAGGTGATGGTGAGAAATTATGATGAAATGAAATCTACAGCTAGGCTTAACTAATTACTGACTTACAACTAACTTATGTACTAGAAGAAGAAAACGACAATAATAAAAGAAAGAAACGAATAAGGGAAACAAATGACGGAAAAGAAATGCCCTCTATCTTCGAAGGGCAGATGACCTTGCTGTTCATCCCATTAAAACATGAATCAATCTTCGAACAAGTAGTTCCGTGAAGAACTATACAGCCTATTTTCTTATATACTACTTATGTTAACTGTCACTATCAACATACAAAATTTCAGTTGGATTGCTGTAATAGATTCGTAGATATTGAGAACCGACTAAATATTTCGGATGGTCGCCATGTTGGATTTTATATATGTAGGTCCTAGAGTTATGTACTGTTACTTGAAGATTATTGTGTACGTGTAGCATTCAAACTTCAATCGCATGATTAGGACACAAGAAGTAACAAGGAGATTTTAAAATTTCGCACAGTTACCATCTTGTGGTTATGGAAACAATTGAAATAAATTAAATGCCAGTGGATTAACATTCGTATAAGGATTTACTGTACCAAGTTTCACTGCACTCGGATGGTTAAATTGCGAGAAACGTCCATGTGAATATTTATACTTCGTGTCGCCTCAATGTTGGATTTGTGATCACCAGGTTATTGAAAGTCCTATAGGTGAACTTAAGTTCATAGCCCCTATAACATAAAAAAAATCAGTGTGATTGCTATAATAGATTCGTAGATATTCAGAGCCGTCTAAATATTTCTGATGGTCGCCATGTTGGATTGTTACATGTATAGGCCATAGAGTCATGTACCATTAAAGGAAAATTATTGCGTAGGTTCATTACTCAAACTTTCACTTCGATCGCATGATTACGACACACGAAATAAAAACTTAATTTTAAAATTCGCACAGCCGCCATCTTCAGGTTATGTAAACAACTGAACTAAATTAGATACCAGTGCATTACAATGTGTATAAACATTTCCTGTACCAGATTTCATTGCGTTTGGAACATTAAATCGCGAGAAAGGTCTATTTAAAATTTTCAAATTCGCTTGGCCGCCATGTTCGTTTTGTAGTTAACCGGTTTTTGAAAATCTTATTGATGAACTTCTAGTAGTGCCCTTTACCTCCGCAAATAATTTCAGGGTGATATCGCTAATAGTTTCAGAGATATAGAATGCCGGTGAAATATTTCGCACATCCGCCATCTTGTGGTTATGTAAACAATTGAACGAAGTTAGATGTCGGTGCATTACAATGTGTATAAACATACACTGTACCAAGTTTTATTGCGTTTGGTTGGTTAAATCGCGAGAAACATCTATTTAAATGTCGCAATTTCGCTTGGCCGCCATGTTGGTTTTGTAGTAACCAGGTTTTCAAAAGTCACTTAGGTAAACTTCTAGTAGTTCCCTTTATCACTGTAAAAAATTACAGTGTGATATCGGTAATAGTTTCGGAGATATTGAATGCTGGTGAAATATTTCGCACAGGCGCCATGTTCGATTGGTGAGACGTAACAAAATTTGAAGGGCACGGTCAGGGTCGTCCGGAATAGTGCTATGAACTTACCGAGATTCATTGAAATCGCTCCAGCCGTGTAGATGTTATTAGGGGGGGGGGGGGCACACACACACACACCTCGCGCACACACACACACACCTCACACACACACACACACACACGAACAAAAGGTGATCTCATAAGCCTATTTTTTCAAAATTGAAAATAGGCTAAAAATGACTATTGAGGTACTTGGAAACTACTAGAACCATTAAAGGCAGGTAGAAAAGGGAAAGAGGAGAGGGTCTACTCCAAAGTCAAAGTAAAAAAAGTCCTCTCGGCACGCCGGAAGGCGGAGGTAGATTTCACCGGACAAACTTGGGGATAGGCGAAAATAGGCAGAATATGCAGATTTTCGTAGAAGGATCAGACCTCATTTAATGCGAGAAGGTATTTTATAATTGGAGCTTAATTAACTTTGTTTTTCGTCATTTTATGCTTATTTTAAACATTTTATTGTCTTATGGGAACGGTAACCTTCTTGTCATTTGGGGTCCATTTTTATACTTGTGGTCACACTGTCCTTATGCTAGGTTTCGACACTGATGTGCAACTATGTAACGGTCTGTTACTTCTTCACGCAAAATTATATCTACCGCAGAGATTTTGGTTGGTTCCTCAGTTTAGGGGCTGCGACAACGCGGTCATGTAACCCCGTGTACTTTGGGATGGCTGTATTAGTCTGTAATTCAGGTAAGGACTGCAGACGGTCAATTTCAAGCAGTAGTTACTAATGTTGCTACCAGGTACTACCGTCAACGACACCTAGCTGTGAACTTGGCTACTAGATGCCACCGCAACCAGCAACTCGCAACGAACGTTGGAACTTCCCCTCCAAAGGAAAGCATACTGAGGGATTTTTGGCGCTCTTAGAAAATCCGACGACTTCGGCCGGCTTTGAACTCGCGACCTTGGGCATAAACATTCAGCATGCTACCAGTTACGTCACCGAAGCCGCTTCACACTTAGATGGAAATCTGAATCTGATCTCGTGCAAGTGCGTTATCTTGGCAACGTCTGATGGCTCATCCCTCATCAATTTAGTAGTGTTGCCATGGCAACCACTGATAGGTCTTGGCATTTTCTTATAATTCCGAAATTATTTTTCTCATCCCTTGGCATAATGGTGGGTTATATCAAAAATTCTTTCAGACAAAAGTTTTAGGTAATTATTATGGGAATATTGTCCATTTTGTACGGTTTTGATATTGTGCCTATTAAGAGAGATATGATTAATGTTTCCCGAAAAACCCACTTTTTCCCACCCCTTTGGTCAATGGTTGGTGCTATAAAAATACTCTTCAAACATACATTTTTGGGCTTTATCCGACACATAGTATGAATGTTGAACGGATTCGATATTTCACATATTAAGAGAGTTATAGCAATATTTCACTTTTTCGAAAAAAAAGCCCCCCATTTTCACCCCCCAACGACCGATTTAGCCCAGTAACGAACTCGACCGAGATTTTATAGGTATACGTATTCGGTAAAAAATTCAAAGTGATTGGTACAAAATTACGGCAGTTATCGTGTCCACAATAAACTGATATACATATACATACATAAATTATATATAACTTTTGAACTGACGGTGTTTTTGGGGCCTGGGGATGTGAAACGCGAAGATATGTCGAAATTTTCCGGAAGTCGAAACATGGTACCCATTGCAATAGTTAGCTTTCTAACGAAATCTACCTCTGGTTGGTTCCTCAGTTTAGGGGCTGCCACAACGCGGTCATCTAACCCCGTGTACTTTGGGTGAGTGTAGAATCTGTCTGATACACGGTGTGAATTGTAATGGCTGTATTAGTCTTAATTCATGTAAGTACTGCAGACGGTCAATTTCAAGCAGTAGTTCCTAATGTTGCTACCAGGTACAACCGTCAACGACACCTAGCTGTGAACTTGGCTACTAGATGCCACCCCAACCATCAACTCGCAACGAACGTTGGAACTTCCCCTCCAAAGGAAAGCATACTGAGGGATTCTAGTGCTCTTAGAAAATCCGACGACTTCGGCCGGCTTTGAAACCGCGACATTGGGCATAGACATTCAGCATGCTACCAGTTACGTCACCGAAGCCGCTTCCCACTTTATCAGGCGGCTTTGGTGGCGTAGTCGGTAACATGCTGAGCTTCTATGCCCAAGATACCGGGTTCAAACCCGGCCGAAGCCGTCGGATTTTTTAAGAGCGTTAAATATCCCTCAGTATGCCTTCCTTCGGAGGGGAAGTAAAGCCGGCGGTCCCATGTCATAGATTTATGGCATGTTAAAGATCCTTCCACTAATTGCACCTGTGTGAAGCTAAATTGGATAGGTTAAGAATGTATACAACGCTCTTAGGTTTCTATGTTCGTTGCCAAGAGCCGACTGCGGCGGCGTCTAGTAGCTCAGTTCTGAACTTGGCCTCGTAGTCGTTGACAGTGGCGCTTGGCGGCAAAAGTAGGAACTATCTGAAAAATTGTTAGTTGCAGTACTTAAATTAACAAACAGATAACACACACTAATACAGTCATCACAATTAACACCGATTATCAGACAGATTCTACACACACCCAAAGTACACGGGGCTACATGACCGCGTTGTCGCAGCCCCTAAACTTAAGAACCAACCAACCAACCACTTAATCAGATGGAAATACTGAATCTGATCTCGTGCAAGTGCGTTGTCATGGCAACGTCTGATGGTCCATGCCTCATCAATTTAGTAGTGTTGCCATGGCAACCACTGATAGCTCTTGGCATTTTCTTATAATTCCGAAATCATTTTTCTCGTCCCTTGGCGTAATGGTGGGTCATATCAAAAATTCTTTCAGACAAAAGTTTTAGGTAATTATTAGGGGAATATTGTCCATTTTGTACGGTTTTGATATTGTGCCTATTAAGAGAGATATGATTAATGTTTCCCGAAAAACCCACTTTTTTCCACCCCTTTGGTCAATGGTTGGTGCTATCAAAAATCTTATTTGACATAAATTTTTGGCACTTATCCGACACATATTATGAACTTTGAATGGATTCGATATTGCACGTATTAAGAGAGTTATAGCGAAATATCACTTTTTCGAAAAAAGCCCCCCATTTTCACCCCCTTCGACCGATTTAGCCCAGTAACGAACTCGACCGAGATTTTATAGGTATACATCTTCGGTAAAAAATTCGAAGTAATTGGTGCAAAATTACGGCAGTTATCGTGTCCACAAGAAACTGATATACATATATATATATACATATATATATACATAAATTATATATAAACTTTTGAACTGACGGTGGTTTTGGGGTCTGGGGGATGTGAAACGCGAAGATATGTCGAAATTTTCCGGAAGTCGAAACATGGGACCCATTGCAATAGTTAGCTTTCTAATGAAATCTACCTAAAAGGGGAAAATGGATCTCTCTCTGGAACCCATCACGGTCGCCAACTCCCGAGCTTTAAATCTGAGCTCTTGAAGATGTAGCCCTATCAGGGTGCACCACGTGTGGTGGAGCTTCACACACCCTGCTTCCTTTAGGGCCTTGTGTAGAAGGCTTTAGATGTCATGAAACTAAAAGAATAGGGCTGATCCCTCGAAGAATGAGGGTATCAGGATAGATGATATAAGGGTCAGTTACGGCAGGAAGATGAATTACTCCCTAGACTTTGGATGCTATAATGCTATCCGGGTTGGAAGAGTACAAGAGTTGACTTTTTTTTTAGCGTATGGCTTTTAGTGCCGGGAGTGTCCGAGGACATGTTCGGCTCGCCAGTTTTGTAGCTGCTTCGAGACGGACACCCAATGGGTGAGCTACAAGTACCGTTGGGGAGGGAAGTTGGAATGTAAGGACGAGGAGTTGGAAGGTAGCGGCTGTGGCCTATAGTTAGGGACCAACCCCGGCATTTGCCTGGAAGGAAGATGGGAAACCACAGAAGACCATCTTCAAGGTTGCCGGCGGGGGGATTCGAACCTCCTCGCCTCCCGGATGTGAGCGACTGCCAGCAGTCATGCCGTAACGACCACGGCTAACTCAAAGAGTTGACTAATGGAGGTCGACAGGTAGATGACAGAGAAGAGCACGGCACAAGTGGAAATAATAACCGCCTCGGCTGGGGTCCAATGGTCTCCAACCCAAGTCCCACTAAGCCTAGTTGTGAACCCTGGTGGTGGGGGTACACCCTCAAGGGCTCATGGTTAGTGAGCTTGTGAATTGGCGACCCTGATGGATTCCTGAGCTGGGTCCGGTTTTCTTCTTTTTACAATGACTGGGAGCAAATATTTTTAATACCTTTGTTATTTATTAAAAACAGAAGTGCGTAATCCAAACGAAATAAGGAAATCTAGCTACAAAAATATGTGAGAAGAAAAAATCCAATTCATGTATGAAATCATCTCTGTCAATTACTGGAAAAGCATCACAAAAACGGTCGAATCCGCCCCGCCTCGGTGAAATTCACGAGCCGCCACTGGCTATAACTTTCCCTTCATCAGCCTGTTACGTCAATACGGACCATTATAATCGACATTAACGGAGTTTGGCAAAGAGAAGGAGACTGAGAAGAATTGAAACATTGTTGCCTTTCACAAATTATTTACATTGCAAAATAAACCTGTTTTCTTCGACATTGGCGTGATATTGCAGATTTATATATTTAGAAGTTCCCAATTACAAGGAACTCGCAGCTGATTGGAAGGTGAAACCGGTCGGTTGCTACCGTGGATCGCTACCTAGTAAGTGGGGGTCCTGGTTCCGTGTCTCAAACATGCCGTATGAGAATGTTTATGTGCCGAAAAAAGGAAAAGGCTTCATGAGGACCGTATAAAACGTCTCTTTTCCTCTGTTTATGGGACAGTGTAGCGCCAACATTGACAATATTTGAAACAAGTTTGTTGTTGTTAATTCTTTTAGGGGCTCTGCAACATCATGTAATTGTTTTGAAGAATAAAATAATATTTAACCGGGAGGGCGCCAGTTCATATAAAGATTACTATGAACGATATTTTGATAGAGAACACAAGAACCCTTTCATCTCAAGGGGTGGTGTGTTTTGAACACCAACCAGGACACTTCAGTGAACAAGGCAGGTTTATATACGCTGCAACATAACCATAATTCATTGGAATGCTAATTACTATTTTGTAGAATAAAGGGATGTATATATAAGTTATAACAATAATGCTGTCACAATAAGATATAATTTCCAATTTTATAGCACCAATAGATTTCTCATTTATTCAGGTTTCACTTCTTTATTAGAAGCTGTAGTTATATAACCAATACGACGTAGTAAAGAAGACAGAATAACACAACTTATATCTTCCTTCACGATTATGTTTCATACAATATCTTTTTTTTTTAAATATCAGCAATAACCTATAACAACTCTCTCTTCTCTTTTAAACCTTTTTGTTACCTTTATCTCTGGAATCCACAGAGTCGACACTCCCGCTCGATCAGCTCCTCCTCTATGGAACACCAAGACTAGCACTCTCACATACCAAGTTCAATACTCCACCATACAAGCGCTCCAAAGCACCCATACAGCTTCATGAAATGTTACAATCATGGTCATGTAGCCCCGAGTGCTTGGGTGTGTGTAGAATTTGTCTAATAACCTGTGTCACTGTGATGACTGTACTAATGTGCGTACTTGTAATTAAGGTAGGATTTGGGAAGCGGCCGTGGCCTTATGCTTGCTTGCGGTATGTGCTCAATGAACCAAGAGAGTCTCATGTAACTCCATTTTACGTCCAGATTGGATGGCTAAAGTTAAGAGAACGAAGACAGTATGCCATGGCGCTGACTGTGATAAAAATTCTAAAATTCAAAATTCCGTCTTATAGGCCTATTTACTGCACACTAATTCCCATGCAGTCAGTACATAACCGTGCGAATAGACACACTGCACAAATGTTCCAGATACCTCATCATTGAACGAAAAAAATGCAAAGGTTCATACCGTATTTCAGCTAGTATTCTCTGGAATAAATATAAATTGCACCAGTATTCAGGACTTCCCATCAGGGCGATAAAACACTCCCTTCATGGTAATCTATCAGCTAGCCTATACAATTATCATGATCAAGGTGAACAGATGTAATAATAAGAACTTCTATTGTCAACTGAATGTTTAGGTTGAGTATTTTTTTTCTTTCTTCATTTATTTTATTGCATTCAACCGCCCTCTGAATGAAGAGAACTGCATAAAGAGGATTTGTAGTCTCGGTGGCCTGTGTAAGAGAGAAAATACATTCAAATTCAAAATTCAAATCCCGGCATTTGCCGAGAGTAGAAGTGGGAAACCATGGAAAACCACTTCCAGGATGCGTGAGGTAGGAATCGAACCCACCTCTTCTCAGTTTTGCCTTACGAGGCTGAGTGTACCCCGTTTTAGCCCTCTAAACAGAATTAAATTTCTTGGCAGAGCCGGGAATTGAACCCGGACCTCCATGGTGACAACCAACAATGGTAGCCACTTCGCAACAAGGCGGACTGAATCAAGTTTGCTGCTATGTAAATTTATATTTCAGCACGATATTGAAATTCTATGGAATATGGACGTGATGACCCAACGATCAAGCTGCTTGCCTCCCACCAAGGCCTGGCGGATTCGATTCCCGGTTATGTATCTGGGATTTTCAGAGTGAAATGTCACGTCCTGTGGCTCGGATTCCACGTAAAAAGGATATCCCGTGGCTTATGATCTTGAGATTAACGGCCACATAAAAGTCTTCTTTCCTTTTGCCCGCATCGTGGTGTAGCGGCTAGCATTCTTGACTGTCACCCCTGAGGTCCGGGTTTGATACCCGGTTCTGCCAAGAAATTTAAATCTGGTCTGAGTGCTGGAACGGGATACACTCAGCCTCAAAAGGCAAAACTAAGTAGAGGCGAGTTCGATTTCCAATTCTGCCATCCAAGAAATAGTTTCCCATTTCTATTGTTGTCGTTGTTTTATTTAAGGGGCTTGAACATCGTGGTCATTCATCTCCTTGTATTTGAGTGTATTTTTGCCTGACAACCTGTGTTGTTGTGATGGCTGTATTAGTGTGTGTATTTGTAATTCAGTTGAGGATTGGGAAGGAGGCGGTCTTGGCCTTAAGTTAGGAACCATCCTGACATTCGCCTCGAGTAGAAGTGGAAAACCATGGAAAACCACTTCCAAGATGGCTGTGGTGAGAATCGAAATCATCTCTTCTAAGATTTGCCGCTCGAGTCTGAGTGTATCTCGTTCTAGGCCTCGGACCAGAACAAAAACTCTTTGCAGAGCTGGGAATTGAACCCGGATTCCCGGGGCGACAGCAAAGAATGCCAGCCACTACCCCACGAGGTGGTCACCTATTTCTACTCCAACCAAATGCAGGGATAGTTCCTAACTTACGGCCATGGGTGCCTCCGTTCCAATCCTCGTCTCAATTACAATCATTCAATTTCGTTTCTATTTTGTAATTTAGAGGTGAGTTTAAAACGTATTTCTAATAATAATTATAATAGTAATAATAATAATAATAATAATAATAATAATAATAATAAAAATTTCTTAATAAGAAGAACAAGGAGGCGTGGTTCACCGAGGTAGAAAAAGACCTGCGTGAGGTGGGGATAACCCAGGAGGATATCCAGAAACGTGTTCAATTCAAGTCGAAACTCCAAGAACATCATGGATTCCAAGAAAAGCCAAAACTAACAAGAAGTTCCGTGAAGAACTATACAGCCTACTTTTCATGCCAATGATTATTCTACAGTATATGAACCTATCTAGAATAATGACAAAATTAAGTTGGTAATATCGAAATATCAAATTAGTTCAAAATATACTTGGTATAATGTAGCCTAATAGAGCACTACAGTTGGCAGCCCTGGTGACTGAATATATTCCTAGTTCCATCTCTTAAGGTACAGAATACAAAATTAGGTTGAAGTCCAATGGACGTTACATGCAGTTAGACACTGGATTTATCAGCACGCGTAAAATCATGTTGCCAACAATACCATGCGTGTGCTGGTCAGAAATAATCTGAAATATTATGATATCTTGTTGTGCCAATTTTGGATGAAATCCATTTGTTAGTATAGAAGTTACATGTATTTTAAAATTGGACATATCAGCAGGCATAGAATCATATTGGCAGCACTGCCTTGTATTAATTACTCCAAATTAATCTACAATGTCAGGTGCTATACGTCTGCAAAGTATAGAGCTGTTGGCTTGCATACTTTCTGATATATTGATATTAGAGGGGCGGGGGGGAATATAGACAGCATTTATTAACAGTTGTCAGCTCTGATTGCTCTTAACAATACTTACAGTCATATCTGTTATGGTACACATAGCACATACGAAATTTGGTTGAAATCGAACTGATAGTATAGAAGTTACATGTATTTAAAACATGGTACTATCAGCAGGCTTATAATCATGTTGGTAGAACTGACGTATATAAGTTACACCAAATTAATCTAAAATGTCAGAATATACGTGTGCATAGTTTAAAGCTGTTGGCTTGCATACTTTCTGATATATTGGTATTTGGATAAAAAATAGAGAGAGCAATTATTAACAGTTGGCAGCCCTGGTGGCTCTTAAGAATACGCTCAATCATATCTGTTTATATACAGATATTACATACAAAATTTGGTTGAAATCCAGTTGATAGTGTAGAAGTTATATGCATTTAAACATTGGACATATCAGAAGGCTTAACATTATTTTGGCAACTTTGTCATTGTTGGCCTCCTGGAAATTAAACTGAAATAGTATTATCAGCATGTGTACCAATTTTGGAATAGCTCCCATGCATACCTTGCGAGATATCCAACATGGAGCTCAAATTTCTAGTGCGTTTTTTCAGCAGTTGGTTGCACTGACATCATTTTCAAATATGGACGTGAGATATTCCGGTGCACATCTTTACTCATACTAAATTTGGTTTTGATTGCTGCAGCCGTTTAGGAGTTGATAGGGGGGGGGGGCACACAGCCAGGCAGACAGACACACATTTTCTCGGATCGATCTCATAAGTCTATTTTTTCCTCATTTTTGCAAAATGTGAAAAGTAGGCAAAAAACTGGCAAGACATGGACTGAAGCGAGAAGGGAACAGCATAGGAAACGAATGCGGGAATGCTGGGTGAACTTTAAGGCCCAGGCGTAAAGACATGGAAAAGGACAGTTGAAATTGTGTGGTCCGTAGATGGCCGAAATGACAGCAAGAAAGAATAATAATTATTGTTGTTTTGTTGAATAACGTTCCTTCGAGATTTACTGGCATGAACCTGCTGAGAGTAGAAGATGATAATAATAATGCTATTAGGTTTACGTCCCTTCTAACTACTGCGGCTGAATTTTTAACGTGTCAGTAAATCTACTGATGAAGCTCTCTTGCATTTGCACAACCTCAAATGCCAACTTTCCGCGTCAGGATTCGATCCTACAACGTTGAGCACAGGAATCGAGAACGTTACCGCTGAGGTACTCAGCCAGTCAAAGAGAGGAGAGGCAAGCCAAAGACATAGTTAGAGTGGTTCGACGAACCTCTCTACATCTTCGTTGCAAACCTTTCGACTTACCACGCTTTCATCTGTCTCCACTTGCAATACGGTGGCAAAGTTTCAATGAGTCAACCGTCGGTAAGTTCACAATCAACTCATGATGGTGATGATGGCAGCAGTTGATTTTTCCAGGAGCCCAACCTCTAGGTCAAATACCTCTGTCTTCAAATTTTGGAAGAGCATTTGTTATACTTACAGCACCTATTGACCTTAATAATATTGCGAGTATAAAAGTTTAAATTTGACTTGGGCGTTTTTCGAGATAGAATAAGGGTTCTCTTCTTTTTCATTGTCAGACAATATGCATTTTGTAGCTACAGTAGTTTTGAATCGCAATGGTTAGTTAGTCAGTTATGAGGTTTTAAGGGGCGGAACAGCGAGGACATCTGCCCCTAATCTCAATGGTAAGCCTTCCCCCAGGGTCTCACATCTAGTGGGACGTGGGTTGGTGACCACAGAACCCCAGCTGAGTCCAGCATTGCTTCCACTTACTTGTGCCGGGCTCCTCTCTATCTTCTTTCCTGTCGACTTCTCTTGGTCAACTCTTGTTCTCTTCCGACTCCGACGGTATTAGGATATCCGAGGCCTCGGGAGTCTTTTCCTTTCCCGCCTTCATTGGCCCTTCTATCATCTTTCCTGATCCCTCTTTCTTCGTGGGATCAGCCTTCTTTTCATTATAGTTTCTTTTCTCTTTAAGATTCCCGCCCTGTTTTTACGAATTGGCTCCCGGTGTCTCTAAATTACATTTTGTGAGTTTTTTTTTAACTCAACCATATTTTGTAAGTTTATTCAATCTATTTTGTAAGTATTTTCGACCTAAACTCCATTGTGTAAGTATTTTCAATCTCAATTGCATTTTGTCAGTAACAGTATTTTGAATCGCGGGCTTCCACATAATGTGAGTATTTTGAATCTACCGTACATTTTGTAAGATTTTCAAATTCATTGCATTTTGTAAGTATTTTGAATTTCAGTTGCATTTTGTTGAATATTTCGAATCAACATTGCATTTTGTAAGTAATTTGAACCTAAACTACATTTTGTGCGTATTTTTCAATCTAAATTCCTTTTATGAGTATTTTCCTTCGAAATTACCTTTACCTTTTGTAAGTATTTCCATTCTTCATTTTGTGAGCCATTTCAAAAAAGCTTGTAGTTTAACGTGACCGTTAATCTCGCGATCATAAGCCACGGGACCTCCGTTTTACGTGGAATCCGAACCACAGGACATGGCATTTCACATCGAAAATCTCACATGCATTGACCGGGAATCGAACCCGGTCCGCCTTGGTGAGAGGCATACAGCTAGACCGCTGAGCCACCACGTCCCGTGAGCCATTTCAATCAGAGTTCCATTCTGTAAGTATTTTCAGTCCATCTTGATTTTCGTTCTGGTTTTCATTTCATTTCATTTCATGTCATTTTCGCTATCACCCAGATCATTAGGGGCCGATAACCTAGATGTTAGGCCCCTTCAAACAACAATTATCATCATCATCAGCAATGGCAAGCCAAGCTCCTCCATGGCAAATTCTTTGTTGCCCTTGGTATTTTGTTTTGTCTGTATTAAAATATATTTCTTTTCAATTTCTACTTCTTTGGACTGCCCACTATGAAAGCTCCGTTCTGATCGTGGGATTGATTATACAGGCTCATCGAAAAATAATGCCTAGATTTTAAATAATTGCTATAAAAAGTTATTACAGGTAATGGTTTCAGCCTTAAAATGCGTGGAAAAGATAACATTTTTCATACCTTTGTAAGTTTCAATGTAAGCTCCGTTTGTAGCACTGCAGACGTGCGTCGAGTATATCGCGTACCGCGCGAAGGTAGAGAGATGCGGAGCCCACCTTGCATAAAAATGACACGTAGTCCAGTCTGATGTTCAATATCTTCTATTTGAGTGAACACAATCTCTTCAAGGATGTCGAGGTAAATTAGGCTTGTAACTGCTTTTTCAGTGAAAAAGAAAGGTTCAATAACTTGGTCTTGAAGTAACCCGCACCACACATTGACACACATAAGACGTATGCAGAGCAACAACAGATCTCACATTGAAACTTACTAATGTGTGAAAGAAAATGTAAATTTTCCACGCATTTTAAGGCTAAAACCATTACATTACCTGTAATGGTTTTTATAGGAATTATTGCTAGTCACGGTGGGTGAGTGGTTATCGTGTCGGTCTACAAACCCCAAACTTGCAGGTTCGCTCCTTGCCGTAGTAAGTGATTTTTGAAAGGCGACAAAAATCACGGCATGCATTTCATACGTTGTTAGAATGTTAAAGAACCCATTTGAATTCAGTAGGCCGTGTTCATAATGGCAAAATTAATCTCGGGATTTTCCGCCAACACAAAGTTCCTCCTTTCTCTACTAGAAAGCGCTATAGTGTCAAGTAGCTTAGATATATAACCTCCTTGACTTTTATAGCGTTCCAAGGAACGATCAAAAAATTCGACATGCACGCTGCCCTCTGGGTGCAAATAAAAAATCTTTCACCCAGCACCCGAGGCCATACGATATTATTATTATGATTTAGCTATTATTTAAAACCTAGGCATTATTTTTTGATGACACAGTTATATCTTTCCCGATGTCATGTTGAAAGACTATCTGTCAATTCTTCTGGTAATTCCGGTTATTGACACACCGTGCATCTCTACATAAACTGTGATATTATTCTAGATTAACAATCGTAGAATCTCATCTCTCCTCATTCCAACCTCACAGAAAAATGAGAATCTCAAGGGTAATAAATGCTCATACATACATGTACAAATAGCTTTCAAAGCCAGTTATAACAACACAATACACTAGTCTAATTCTTGTTTTCCTCTTGTGGGTATGCAAATCACTTTTCCCGGGAATACAGTGCTGTACGATAAACTAGCAGCACATGCCATACATCACATGAGTCAATATTTGAGTATAATCCGCTATTAAATGGTTTCTTTTTGTCCTCAGTGATGGACAGCAATAGACAAGCCAGACCAGCTAGACGACAACATAAGAAACTGGGTTTTATGAACAATAACGCCAACTACTTATGGGATTCATTAGAAATCTCTACTGCTGAGCTCCCAACATCTTCATGACAGATAATTAATGCCTATAACAGAAAATTCGCCATCTTAATCTAGTCATAATAAAACTACTGTCAGTAATATAATGTTAAACCTACTGCAGTGGTGCTCAAACCCGGCTTCACCCAGGTTGACATAATATGAATTCATGCCTTGGCGTTGTCTTACGTAGAATCCACGAAGTGTAAGAAAGAAGACATAATTCTTCCAATAAAAGTGTTTCACGACCAGCGTAAAACTCAGCAGCTTTTCTAGGTTTATGCCGTATCTTGTGTGGGGTTTCGACTAGGAACACCAAGCTGGCTCATCAGCGGGCTCGATCAAACCTTAAGTCCAAGAGACCCAGTGGCAAGAACCAACTACTGGAATTAATTTTTCCAGTCCGTGCATGACGGGATTTTAGATCCACAGTTAGTGTTTTTCAGTGACGAGGCGTGTTTTACTTACATGGACGCGTTAATTCACAAAACAATCGATACTGGTCACCTGTGAACCCAAGACTGATCCATCAAAAACCCCTGCATGACCCGAAAATCGGTGTGTGGTGCGCATAACCACAAAAAGAATTATAGGCCCAATTTTTTCCCGTGAAACTTTTAATTCTGCTCCATACGTTCAGGTTATTTTGAATAATTTATTTGTCCAGTTAACAGACAGGGAAAGATTGTACTATTTTTTCAGCAATACGGTGCAACTGCGCTTAATGCGCAGGGTGATTAGTGCTGGATTGTAGCCACTTCGAAGCCCGGATTTAACACCGTGTGATTTTTATTTGTGGGCTAGCTTAAAAGACAAAGAGTATCGGTCTAATCCCCGTACCCTATAGGAGGTGGAGAACAATATATGGCAGCAGAATCCCTCATCACTGAAGGAGAATTACAACGTGTAAACGCTAATTTATTTACACGATACAACGCCAGTCTGTCAGCTGAATGAGAATATTTTCAGCATCTTCTGCGACAAGGTAAGTTATTTAATCATGATTTGCTGGTAAATATACCATTAATGTACTATGTTACGGTTTTTACCTGCGCGCAATCTGCGGACTGAGTTGGGTTGGCTGTTGGAAGGCGAACGCGCCTGGTAGCCGGCCGCTGACTCCGCTCCAGCAAAATAATTTAAACAAGAATTTTCTGGTGTTAAGGTGCCTTCGGAGACCGCATTTCAGAAGGTTATGGCAAAGATCAAGTCTACGGGGTCACTTCCGTGTCTATGGGAATCCAGATTTGGTGCAGATTAATAATACATAATAAACCCTGATTCTTTCATCACTTCTCCTTAACACCCTGTTTCGCCAATGCATTCAGGCTTATTCACGCGGACTCGACTTTTTACAACTAAGTTCATAAAGCAGGAGAGATTGAGAGCATTTCATTGCACTGCATCTCTTCAATCATGTCATTAATGGTGAACTACATGAGAAAAATGAACAAAACATATTTTTTTAAAAGAAGTATTTGAAGGTACATGGTCCAAGACAGAGTAAACCAACGCTGCTTTTTGTTCTTTTGACTTCAGGCGCAAATGTAAAATAGCATGTCTTGATAGTACGGTAGGCAACATTTATTTGTTCATTAAATAAATAAATAAATAAATAAATAAATATAATGGTAATCCCCCCAAAAGAATACTTGGTTCATAGAAGTTTATTTTCTGAAACGAGTATGCTGTGGAAGGCAGAAGTAGGCTACTCTTAGATTGAGTTGTGGAAAAGTTAACATCTAAGACATTTTAAAGGATTTGTGAATACCCTAGAATTACTTCGCAAACTACTATTTCCTTAACCTGTTATTAAGTTATTTCTACTTGGCAGATGGATGTGAATACCATTCATTTAGGCCTATAAAGTAAAGCTTATGGCAGTAGTTAAATTATAAGGGACGTACTTACACATTTGCACCAGTTTATACCCGTCCAAAACTTCATTAGTCATTATTGAGCTCAATGTATTAAGCTCACATCCATTGTACACGCATGTTCGTCTTTCTCTCTCTGTCATCTGGTACATGTGCCAATAGAGTGGTAGTAAGATAATTCCACCTTTCTCTGCACAGCAGGAGGCGAAGGTTATATCTGCACAATATATCTTAATGGTCAATTTCTATCCACTTTCCTACAGATGGACTATAAAAGTCAAAGACCCTAAGATTATAGTCGTTAGGTGATCATACATTAAATCTAACGATATCCTGTACACTCCTTAACTATGTATTTAAACATACCCTGTGCCATTTTCGAGTTAAGTAAATATTTTGGTCATCTCTGGAGGTGCTGTGGATGATGTCTTACACTTCAGGTCCTGGAACAAACAGAGTAAGACATTATAGTACGTCATTATCGCTGCACAAAACTGGATTAAACTGAAGGCTTAAAAGTAATGGGGAGGCAAGGCAATTTGTCTTACAATAAATATTGGAAATTGTGAGGGGGCATGCTGCTTTGAACAAAATATCGATCTCCAACATTTTTTCATATCCTCCAAGCGAATGCTTACCATAAATATGACAAAGAAATATAAGTTGAATCGTCAAATATTTCAGTGTCAGCCTGGGGTGCCATACCTTCATTTATTTCTTTTTCTTTATTTTATAGAGGGGAAAGAGGGAGCGTTTATTCTGTGCAGATTTTTTAAACTATCGTTGATTTTGTAAATTAATTGCCTTTCGATTATTAGTATCAACGAGTTACGTGTGTTTCTGTAGTAGTTAAAGACGACGGAACTATCAATTGGCAAGAGGAATGCAGCTCTCGGCTAACGCAGCGTTGAGCAGTGGTCGCGCCAAGACCATTGACAGCGAAAGAGTGCCTGACCTCAGAGTAACACATGGCTCGCTTCCCTACTTGACAGGGGCGGAGGGCCTGAAACAAACCTGTTTTCTGGGGTTAGGAGGCCATTCCGACCCCAGGTTCCCTATCTCAAATTGATCCTATACCCTTCCCCTACACGCCCTTTAAGGGTACTCAAGTACATAAATGACACCCTGTATACTAGCTAAGGTCACGGTTTCTTTACCGCGCGCAGTCGATTACGAAGAAAAGAGTACACTTGTTGCAGATTAATAACTGACTTTTATTAAGATCCGAAGAATGAGTAAGTGGACTCAAGCAGATGTTGCTTGAGTTCGATTCCTAGTCAGGCTTGCCTCAGATGGGCCGAGTAACGTGTTTGAAATCAGAGTGATGAATGAAGCCTAGAGCGCTGTTATCAGGTCCCTTATATAATACTATGAATGAACCAAAGTTCAGAGTGAGGTCAATGTTTAGAGACCTCTCGACTTGTTATTGAAATGATATAACTTACTGCTTTGTGACGATGGAATCTTCCCTCGTTACAGCACAGAGTACACACTTACATAACATACATGAGACACATATCCTATGCGTCAATGATTTAGTAAATACAATGAAATAACCTCCTTAAAAGCTATAACCTTGCCTGCTAGCCATTACATCATGGCTGTCAGGTAAGTTACCTGGAGTTTCAGGTGACGTGCAGGCATGGCCACGTAACTCGAGTATGTGATTGCTGTTAAATGGTCAAATTAGGAGGGATTGTGAACTTGGCTGCTTCATTGGTTTTCGGTCCGGCTGCGAGCAGCTACTCTCGTCACCGCCTGCACTGAACTGGGAGGAATTTCCTGTGTGTTCGTTATCTCTTATTCCCCCGCATTCCTGACTATCTGTTGGGTACAATCATGTTGACCGACTGAAAAACATTAACTTCGATTTCGCAATTTTTTTGGTGAACAACAATGCTCCAAGCACCTAAAACGTATTAACAGTAACAACGACTGAAGGTCGCGGGTTCAAACCCAGCCGAAGTCGTCGGATTTTTTAAGAGCGTTAAAAATCCCTCAGTATGCCCTTCATCGGAGGGGAAGTAAAGTCGGTGGTCCCACGTCATAGATTAATGTCATGTAAAAGAACCTTCCACTAATTACACTTGTGTGAAGCTAAATTATAGGTTTAATTGCCACGGTGGGTGAGTGGTCAACGTGTCGGTCTACTCACCCCAAGCTTGCAGGTTCGCTCCTGGCCGTGGTAAGGGATTTTTTTTTTAAAGGCGGCAAAAATTGCGACACCATGTCATACGATGTTGGCATGTGAAAGAACCCATTTGAATGCAGTGGCCGTGTTCATAATGGCAAAATTAATCTCGGAAGATACCGCCAACACAAAGCTCTTCATTTCTCTACTAGAATTGCTATAGTGTTCAAGGAGCTTAGATATCTAACCTCCTTGACTTTCATAGTGCTTCAAGGAACAACGAAATTCGACATGCAAGCTACCCTCTGGGTGTCAAATAACAAAGATTGCACCCGGCAGCCGAGGCCATACGATATTATTATTTTATTTATAGGTTTGATTTGACTAACGCTCTTATATTCCAACGTTCGTCACCAGGAGCTGACTGCGGTGGGATCTAGTAACCAAGTTCAGAACTAGTTGTCGTTGGTGGTGGCGTTTGGTAGCAAAAGTAGGAACTACTTGAAAATTGAATATTTGTAGTCCTTACTTGAATTAAAAGCAGATAACACACACTAATACCGCCGTCACAAATAACACCGGTTATCAGACAGATTCTACACATACCCTAAGTACACGGGGATACATAACTGCGTTGTCGCAGCCCCTAAACTGAAGAACCAACCAATAAACCAACAACAACAACAACTACAATCACAACAATTTCAAAACTGAAATTGCGGGTCATTGACTGATTAAGGTTCAGATACACTGGACTCGACTCAGTCTTCTGTTATTCCAATGTTGATTAGTAAATAAGAAGTCGCTGCCGTTCCAACAGTAGTCCATTGAAGTACATTAGAGCTTACACATTAGACGAAAAAAAAAATCCGTTCGGTCAGTTTGCCGTTGGCGGTAGCTGTGCAGCCGTCGGGTGCCACTGGAGCTGACGAAAGTTTTACCGCCGTCTTGATCTAGTGGCCTACGTAACCAAATGGGCGTTTACACACACAGCGGATTGTCTACCGCTCCAGCTGCTAGCACACCGATTTGAACTTCACTTTGGCAGAGAAGTTTATAGCGTGAACATCGGTTATATATCGTGAATATCGTATCATTTCGTAAACATGAGTGAAGTGATTATCCCTGCTTCTTATATTATCCTATATTATTTTCAAATTTTCAACTTTATACGTTTTTTCACTTGCCTCAGTGTTATTGCCAACATTTCTACTTGTTGAATACAGTTCTCATTTTGGTATTTTTTGCTGAATGGTATCTTTCAACCAGCCATGCAATTCGTCAAAGGAAGTCATCGTCATTCTGAAATAATTGAAGAATTTCGTGTCATCCTGCCCCAACTCTTCAAATAACGTGTAGAAAGTGCCAACCTCATCTGTCCTTTCATTAATTGGATGAACCCAAATCAGTCGATTTTTTCTTCTCCTTTTCATTCGACGACGGAATAACAATAACGCTATAGAAGCTGCTCTCTGTTCATTACAAACTACACAAGCAATACATAATTTGAACATCTGAGTAAGTGATAATGTCAATTGGAAAACCTTATTTCTTACATTGGCCAAAGTCGGAATTGACTGGAAAGACAGGTGCCTTATTCTGAACTTATATAAAAATCAAACTACTGAAATAACAGTTAATGGCAATAAAAGAGGAGCAAAAATAAGAAGAGATGTAAGGCAGGATTGTCCTCTATCACCATATCTCTTTAATATCTATATAGAAGCTGCAGTAAATGCATTAAAAGAGAAAACAAAAGGATTACAATTTAATGGAGTACAGGTTCATAGCATTCGCTTTGCTGATGATATTGCACATTTAGCAAACTCTGCATGTGAAATGAATAGAATGTTAAACATTTTTCAGAAATCCTTAGGAAAATTCGGGCTAAGAGTTAATTCTCGGAAGACAAAATTAATGGTGGTTGATAAAGAGAAACAACCAATTTAAGCTAATATAATGTTAAATGATAGTGCCATTGAACAAGTAACGGACTTTTGCTATTTGGGAAGTGTGATTAATTATGACAACAGATGCATCTCAGAAATTAAGAAAAGAATAGTGTTGGCGAAGAAAGCCTTTCAAAATAAGAATTTGCTGCTCAATGAGCACCTCAACTTGAAGATAAGGAAGTCATTTCTCAAGACCTTTGTTTGGAGTGTGTTGACCTATGGTTGTGAAACATGGACACTGGGGAAAAGAGAAGAATCAAAACTTGAGGCAGCTGAAATGTGGTTTTGGAGACGAATGACCCGAACAAGCTGGGTGGAAAGAAAGAGAAATGAGCTTGTTCTGAACCAAATTCAGGAGAATCGATGCCTGTTGAACACCATCAAGAAAAGGAAATCAACATTCATGGGACACGTACTCAGTCATGACACTCTCCTCCAGGTCATTTTTGAAGGAAATTTTGGGGAAGAAACCAAGGGGACGACCAAGACAATCGTATCTCAAGAACATTGTCAAGGAAATGGAATGTGACTCGAATGCCAATATGAAGAGAACTGCTGAGGACCGTAAGAAATGGCTGCAACGAAAAGGCTTTTAGCCTTTAGAAGCTGCTGATGATGAGTAAGTGAGTTGGTTTCAGAAACTACACTGCAACTACTCGTGTGTGTAACCGGCCGGCGACGGTTAAATCTCCGACCGAAAAAATCCGCTCGGAAAAATCCGCCCAGTGTGCAACAGGCCTAGGAACGGTGCGTTGTTCTCAGCCTGTCAGTCACTGCAGTTCCCATTAGGCGTGCTGTCCGTCACAATGCACTCATGTAATTCGATCCCTCCACTCCGCACTGAAATATCTTGCTTCGTTGAAAGGAACCTGTCATGGAGATGATTTTACAGACGAATATTATTTCTAACGACCGCACATGTTCTGAGTTAGTAAAATTGAATGACCATGGAGAGTGATTGATTGTACTACAGTCAAACTTGTTCATTCCCGTAGGACAGGCGAGTTCCAATCACACCGTCCATCATCCTTAAAATTCCTCCTGGAGTCTCACAGATTGTGGGACATGATTTGGCAACCTCGAGGTCCCTCCTTGAGGGCGCATTTCTTCCACTTACCTGCACCGGACACCTCCTTTTTTTTTATCCCCCCAGGGACTCACGACTTGTGGGACGTGGGTCGGCGATCACGGGACCCCAGCTGAATCCGGCATTGCTTCCACTTACTTGTGCCGGGCTCCTTTTAGTTATCTTTTCTCCCTTCGTCAAGACTTGTTCTCTTCCGACCCCGCCGGGATTAGGATATCCGAGGCCTAGGGAGTTTATTACTTTCCCGCCTTAATTGGCCCTTTTCTCATCTTTCCTGATACCCTCTTTCTGTGAGGGGTCAGCCTTCTTTTACTTTTGATGATATCTCCTGCCTTCTGCACAAGGCGGCCCTCAAGGAGGCAGGGATTGTGTAGCCCCACCACTTCTGGTGCACCCTGGATAGTGCTAAACCCTCAAAGGCTCACGGCTGGTGAGTTGGAAGTTAGCGACCCCAAGTGATTCCCGAGCTGAGTCCGTTTTTTCTCCTTTTTCCACTGACTTTGGGGCGAGCCTTTCCTCTTTCCTATCTGCCTTTCATGGCTCTTCTTCCTTTGAAGTCCCTCAGTCTTCATTCTTCGTGGATTGACGGCATTTCTTTTCCTCCTGTCAATTATTTCTCTTATTTTTTCGTTTTTATTTAGCCCATTCATTACTTCTTCTAGTACCGGTACATAAGTTAATTGTTAAGTTAGTCTCTAGTTTTAGTTGTAGGTTTCATGTAATTATCTGTAATTATCACTATCACCCAAACCATTAGGGACCGATAATCTAGATGTTAGGCACTTCTTCTTCTTCCTTCCAAGTATTGGGCCAAATGTCCCGTTACGGTCTTGCACTTTCCCTCCATCTCTTCATCGGACGTCCTGTCGATCTATTTCCCCGTGGCTGGTAGCGAAGGATCTCCTTTGGTAATCTTCCAGGTTCCATCCTTTGGACATGACGCTTCCAGTTCTCTTGGTAGTCACAAATGTATGCAGTTATTGGTTTCACTTTTAGTTCCTTCAGCACATCCTCGTTTCTCTTATGATCCCATTTAGTATAGCCTGCTGTTCGGTGCATAAAGGTCATTTCGCGTGCTGTGAGTCTGGAGATGTCCTGAGATCTTATTGTCCATGCCTCGCTGCCATAGCACAGGGTTGGTCTGGCTAATGTGTTATACAAACGCAAGCGTGTATGCCTTTGGACAAGAGATGGCTTCATGACGTGATTGATGATTTCTGTTGTTCTGGTATAATTAGTTATTTTTGCAGTTATGTCTCGTTCTTCTTGAAAAGATAAATTATATCCTAAATACTTGAATTCGTTAACTCTTTCTAAAATTTTACCATCCAGACAAATTTTACTGGGGATAGGGTCCTTACCTTTAAAGGCCATTACTTTAGTCTTTTCAGTAGAAAACAACAACTATCACTATCACCACCTCTCTTTTATCTTTCTTATCGGCTTTTTCAGCTCTTTCTTCCCCGACAGTCTTAGATCATCCATGTCCTAGAGGAGGCGTTCTGGACCTATTTGAGACTGTGAGCCATTCATAGTACCCGAGTACCATTCAATCGAATATATTAATAATTACTAGAAGGCTTGTGTGAGAAACCTCGCATGTGTTACACCACCCGCCCGGCATTATTGCTATGCCAGCTGGACGCGACATTGTTCTGGTAGGGGCTATCGTCTTGTTTATTTGTTTCAAAGCACTATTTAAACAAATAAAAAAAATATTTCCGTTGACGTTTCAAGAAATGCAAGATTTTTCCTGTACTACTGAGATGATTTGGAAGATTTTGGCAGAAACCGCATCTTGAAACTCGTCAACTCCAGAAATAACGTTTCTTTAAAAAAATGTTCAGATAAATGATTTGAAACAGAGTTGTTACCATTATAAGTTATTATGATTTAACCTACTACTCTATTGTTAACATTGTCACTGACTTACAAAAATCCCTGTCCGTTAGAAGTAATAATAATAATGAAAAATGAAAATCCACAGCCTGCTTCCAGTCTCCGACCGGGTCAGGAATGGAATGAATGAAGCCCCCATCTAGCGACGAGGATATGAACTGTGCCGGCTGCCGAGGCCTGACGCACTCCTCTGGGGCAATGATTAAATGAATGACAGATGAAATGAAATGATAGTGGAGAGTGTTGCTGGAATGAAATTTTGACAGGGAAAACCAGAGTACCCGGAGAAAAACCTGTCTGCCTCCGTTTTGTCCAGCATAGATCTCATATGGAGTGACCGGGATTTGAACCTCGGACCCAGCGGTGAGAGGCCAGCGTGCTGCCATCTAAGCCACGAAGGTTTCAGAAGTAATAATAATAATAATAATAATAATAATATCGTATGGCCTCGGGTGCCGGGTGCAAGCTTTGTTATTTGACACCCAAAGGGAAGCATGCATTTCGATTTTCGTTGTTCCTTGAAGCTCTATGACAGTCAAGGAGGTTAGATATTTAAGCTCATTGAACACTATAGCGCTTTCTAGCACAGAAATGAGGAAACTTTGTGTTGGCGGAAATTTCCGAGAGTAATTTTGCCACTATGAACACGGCCTACTGAATTCAAATGGGTTCTTTGACATGCCAACATCGTATGACATGGTGTCGTAATTTTTGCCGCCTTTCAAAAATCATTTACCACGGCTAGGAGTGAACCTGCAAGCTTCGGGTTAGTAGACCGACACGTTGACCACTCACCCACCGTGGCCTGCTCATTAGAAGTAGCCTACAGTAGAGTCCACCTCGAATGGATTTTGTTTTAGTCAGTGTGTTAAATATATTTCATTTATTTTATATTTACGTTTGCGGTCGGAATCCGTGTTGTGATTTTGAGTGGACTATTATACACGAATTGCGACACGACGTGGCGATCGTGAAATTTTGATATATATGCCATTTGGACTTACAATTACTTCTAGCCTTTCAATGTCTATTCCATTCGGTGAGAAATTCTATGGAAAACACATACGGTATTCTACATGTTCAATGTTTGGAGGTGCAGTTCTTATATTAGGCACCGAATCCATCTGACGCCAGTCTAATTACTGCCACCTTTTCAGGAATGGTAATACAGGGCGCCCGAGAATGTTATCCGCAGTGGTTACGTGCAGCAGTGAGTGGTTGCCTCATCGGTTTAGTTGGTAGCACCTTGTCTTTGGCAGGGTGAATCCCACACGTGTGGGCTGTAGCCTGTCAGTGTGTATTGCAATTAGCGAGCGTATGTGTCATCAGCACTTCCAGCATCTGTTATGAATGGCTGTGGTGAGTACAAATTATACTGTTTGCTTGTTATTAGGGAACACAGCGATGACAGAACGCATTCTGCACATAAGTCAAGCAGCATTGCGCGTCACAGGAGCTCATGCCACCACGGACAGTTAAACGATGACAGAGGCTACTGGAGCTGAGTCATATCCTACTCACGCAACTGTACCTGTCAACGAAGCAGGCTGACGTGTGACACAAGTAAACAAAGAATAGTTCCCATCTCGACCGCCGGCAATCATTTCGTGAGAGGCTAATATGATGCAAGCGGCAGCCGTTCTGCCAACGTAACTTCTGTAGCTAGCTCTCGCAGACGCATGTAGGCACTGCGGAGAACATTCACGGACTCACTGTATTTGACGACCAATGATACACAACAGAGCGATCAAAAATGTCCTTGATAGCCTATATTTGAGAACCAAATTATTATCTCTTATTCAAAATTAAATGATAAATAATTCATAGCCTTCATGATTGAGACGTTGATAGCCCAAGTGTACTCATTACAACTACAATATTTGCGGGCGAAGCCGCGGCGGGTAATGCTAGTTAAGTATTAAAGCAACACATTTAGACATTTGAGGAGAAAATCGTTCCCTTAGGCTTTGTGTGTCATGTGCTATGTTTAAAACGAATGCTATACAGCCAGAATTGCAACCCTTTCCAGTTCGGAGTGTTAATTATGCTTAATGAAATAATTTGAAAGAGATAAGCTTAAATCATCATCTTCCATTTGCCATGAGTAAAACATAACGGAAAAATATATGACATAAACATCCGGGTCCTAGTAATGATAATCAACAAGTTCGGATTGTATTCTAAAAACTATCAGCAAATCTACTCCAAACATAATCCGCTATCCGCACAGCCATGCAAACTACAGGGTGAGGCACTTAAACCTGTTTTTCGGAATATTTGGAAAAATACGAATCGGATTAAAGAAAGTTACAATAAAAGTTGTTCACCTCGAAGAGGGACATCCAATAACATAAAGCTCGACCCCCCTGCACCATCCCCGGGGGCGGGAGGGGTGACTTTGAAATCCTAAATAGGAACCCCTATTTTATATTGCAGATTTGGATTCTCCGTGAAAAAGTATGTAACTTTTGTATGAAAATTCTTTTCGTTTCATGTTAGATGGCGTAGTAATCGGCAGAAATCAAAATGAGTTGAACATTGTTGAAAAATGGTAATATCTAAAAAAAAAAAAAAAAAAAAAAAATGCACATCAGATTAGGAAAATTAAGGTAATGTTTTTTATTCTTGGAAATGCTATCATGTGACACTGTCAACCCTCCCTCAATGCATTATTGGCGTTGTAATCGGCAAAAATGAAGATGAGTTGAAAATTGTTAAAAAAAAGCACATCAGACTAGGAAAATTAAAAGTTTTTTTTTATATTTTTGAAAATGCTATCATGTGACACCGTCAACCCTCCCGCAATGCATTCTTGACTAAAATTAGCGTTAACCAGGAACAATGACGTGGACGTAATAGTAATTTGTTCCCTTCAGGGTGCTTGATTTTGGTGATTCTCCTTGCCTCTCACTGTCTCAGGGTGCTCGATTACTGTGGGTCCCGTTGCCTCTCACTCTCTTGGGGTGCTTGATTACTGTGGGTCCCGTTGCCTCTCACTCTCTTGGGGTGCTTGATTACGGTGAGTCCCCTTGCCTCTCACTATCTCGGGGTGCTTGGGAGCAAGGAGATTGTCTATTACAACGCCATCTACCATTACACGAAAAACCTGTTTCATACAAAAGTTACATAGTTTTTCGCGGAGAATCCAAAATTTAAGATTTCAAAGTACTCCCCCACGGGGGTGGTGTTGAGCTGTATGTTATTGGATGTCCCTCTTTGAGATGAACAACTTTTATTGGAACTTATTTTTAATCCGATTTGTACTTTTTCAAATATTTCGAAAAACAGTTTTCAGTGCCTCACCCTGTATATCTACAGGACGAAACATTTTGCGGATATCCGGGGGTTTATCCGCTTCCGCGCAGGGTTTACCTATAAGTAAACCCTCCAAAGTATGGTATATTGGCTTTCACTGCCACGGAAATAAAACTCAGCATTTTTTCAAGGGTTATGCCGTGTCTTGTGCGATGTTTCGCCTAGGAACACGAATATAGGCTCATCAGCGGGCTCTTGGTGTCCGTGCCTGGACCCCCACAAGAATAGCGAAATGCGTTAAATCCCTTCTTATGAAGCTCACCTGCGCTTGTTTACTGCGAGGGATAACCGCTCAAGCAGCCTTTCATCTCCCTATAAAGGCTTCCAAATAGATAGTATATTGGCTTCCACGGCCAAGGAATTAACACTCACCAAAGTATAGTTTTATTTGTATATCTAATTAGGACTTGGATTGTGTACAAGACGTCCGTGGCTTCAAGTTAGGTACCATCCAGGCATTTTCTTGGAGTAGACGTGGGAAACCACAGAAAACCACTTCTGCTGTAGGATGGCCTTAATTGGCATAGCCGGGAATAGAAACTGGACATCACGGGTTAGAGTCGAGAATTCTATCCACTTTTCCACGGCTGATTAATTTTTAATGGACAATTAATCTTACAGTAAGTTAGATTAAAAATGAATAAAACCAAATGGTTTTCTTAATCCTCAGTAATATTACTGCTTGGAGCGAATTATTTATTCATTTTAAGTGACTCGAGATGATGAGGCAATAAGTCTAATGATTTCCAACTAGTGATAATAACCAACTTTTGAAAAAAAGTTGAAACTGGTTCATAAAATGTTGTTCCAGTGAGAGTGCAGGTGTCATCAACTTGCTGTGTAATTACAGTATATACCTACTCCACACGAGAGGTCATACATACTCAGGATATCTAAAGATAACTCCAATTTGTTCGCGAGGAAGTTAATTTATTCCTCCTTAATTCATTCAATTATTGAAATATAATTTTTATTTTTCTGTCTTGACATTAGCATTCTCGTATGTGGTCATAAAGCAGACACTAATACGTTAGACTGACACCTGATAATATAAAGAATATAACGTATCTTGGAAAGATGCAAAGTAGTTGAACCTCGGTGTCTCCGAATCGTTAGGGGATGTCATAATTAATTCGACTTATCGAAAATCGAGTTGTAAAGATACGTATTAATTGAGTTTATTAAGAGACACCTGTTAATACTATAATGTTTATTGAAACATGTTTTCCACCCTTCGTTGGGGCCTCCATCAGCATTGCTATAACATACTTATACACTAAATAGGCTAGGGCCTTTTTTTTTACGATAAACAATATAGTATATTAAACTTAACTCTAAGAATACAATTTTGAATACGTTATACAAGTCTAATATAAATTAACGTCCTTACAAAAGTATTTATGAAAGTATTTAAACATGTATTTGATCTCGAATAAAAGCTTCGCCCGAGAAGAGTTATGAATGCATAACTTGATAAGCGCATTTTTTCTATGTCAATGAACTACGACCTATATAAGTTTTACGTCTCGGCCTGATGGGTTAAAATCACTGACTGGACTATTAATTATAACGAATTCTTGTCAGACGTAATTTAAGAATGGCGAGGTGTATGAAACACAAAACAAAGTCTTAACTTGACTGTGTATCTTGATGTACGAAAAGTTCACAGGCGAAATGAAGAAAAGCCGAGTTGAACTTGCAGGGAAACTCCAAACACAACCACACGACTCGACAGTTTTCTGCTGGCTGTATCTGGGGAAATAGGCTCGCCCGCTAGCTAGGCTGTAACTGGTATGATAGGCTCGTCCTTAGCTAGCTCGTAAACTGTCGCCTCAGTAGTTGAATGGACACGGTTGGAAGAAATAAAAACTTAAAATCACTTATAGTGGTCGATGTATTTAAGATAGAAATATGCTCTCGTGTACTTTTTTGTGGATTTTTTCATGCTGAATAATTCTTACACTCATTGTATATTGATATTTTTAACGGTTTGCCCAGCGTAAGCATAAAGAGCGCACCGACGCTAGTTTTTTTTCGACCTTTTCACTGAAATGGTTAATGCTTGGCTTCCTTTAAACATAAATAAGTTATTTTCTACAGAAATCTTCCTCAAGATATCCTTTACAGATGAGGATTGGTAAGAAAGTGGCCATGGCCTTAATTTAGGAACCATCCCGGCATTTGCCTAGAGTAGAAGTGGGTAAACCACCGAAAGCCACTTCCAGGTTGGCTGAGATGGGAATCGAACCCGCCTCTTGTCAGTTTTGCCTCACGAGGCTGAGTGTACCCCGTTCCAACCCTCAAGCCAGAAATAATTTTCTTGGCAGAGACAGGAATCGAACCCGGTCTCCGCGGTGACAACCAAGAGTGCTAGCCACTACACAATGAGGCGGATGAACCGATTGCTGAATGTACCAACGAATACTCGTATTAATTCTTCATAAAACAAAACATGACTGAATCGCAGATGTTTGAAATATAGTTTCATCTAACTTAGGCAGATTTTCGAACACTTTGCAATACAAATTTATATATCAATCAATAACGGCGCTATGGGGCTGATGGCAAAGGTGTTCCAAGCCCATAAATGAATGAAAATCATCTTAAAGATGCTCACTATTTGTGCTAGGAAACCCTTAGGATATCTCCACGTGCTATAGAGTTACATTCTAGAGCTGAATGTATTCGCTTTTCTAAGAAATATCCTTTGCTGTTCTTACCGCTGTGTTCTCATTGTGGACACGAAGGTATTTCACATCGACGCAGGATGTACGTGACGGGCACCAAGCGGTGGATGTTATTGATGTTTTGCTTCCACGTTTCTCCTCCTTGGTTCCTGTAGATAAATCACCTTATTTGTGCTTATAGAGGCAGTGGTAGAAAGACAGAGAATCCACTCGAATTTACTTTCTCAGGATAGTCTTAATTCTTACTACACTGACACGTTATCCCGTTAGCTTTGACTGGGACATGCAAGGTCCCGTTGACGTACTGGGTTTTATTATGGACTGATTGAGCGCTGGAAAATGTGTAACTCATCACTGGTTAATGTAAGCACATCAGATAACTAGTAAAATCTTTCAACAGCTTCTCTCAGTAATTTTTGGTTGCCGGAGCCAACCTCACTGATTTTGGTTTTACTGGGGATTAAAGGCCAGATTACCTTCCGGATATCACGTGATTCTTCTGGTAAAAATTGCTTCTCATTTGAACCAGGTCCAGGTAGAAGCCAAGCGGCAATACCTTTGAGTGATCACGTTCCCCACTTGAGATAAATAATGACTAAATTAAACACATGTGTTGATGATGTATCAGACAAACCTGTTATTACATTACATTACATTACATTATGCGAGCCGGCCAAAATTAAGGACCACGCAAATATTTCATTTCCTTCCCATAGTTCTTTCTTCCTTTCTCTTCCTCCACACTTCCTTCATTCTTTCAGAGTGTTGCACCTTTATCTCTGCTATCCATCTACCTCCCCTGCGTTCTCTCTTTTCTCCCAGAACCTTTATGTTCGAAAGTATTTCCCTGAATTGTGTTCTGCCTCGACAGTTTTCATCTGTAATTCCTAGCCTCCGGAGTTCTTCCTTCATCTGCTTGGTGTAACCCCCTTGGCTCTTCAGATTATGTATTTTATCAAAAATTTGTTTATTTATTCTTGCTGGATCAAACCTGTTATTCTTCTTTCTTTCTTTCTTTTTCTTTCTTTCTTTCTTTCTTTCTTCGTTTTTCCCACTTAGGGAGCGCGTTTCAACTTGTTGACCCGGGTTGATGGAGCTTTCCTCTTCTTTTCCTCCCAAAATCTCCTCATGAACTCACTATGCCCCTTCTTACGTTCCTCCATTCATTTTTTCCCAGTGGTCTTTTTAGCTTTTTCGGTGAACGAGTGATTTGTAACTAGAGTTCCAAAAGTCTTGCGATTCATGATGATATCTTCTGTAATGTTTATTTCCTATAAGTCCTGTTTGATTTCTTCTAACCAACTGATTTTGACCTTCTTTGAATTAATGATATCAAACAGTTTCTTTTTGCATATCTGGTGTTGTCCATTCTGCAGATGTGACCATAAAATTTCAACCGTCTCTTACGCACGGTATCAGTGAACTATTATTATTATTATTATTATTATTATTATTATTATTATTATTATTATTATTATTATTACTATTATTATTATTATAAGGCATTGGGTTGCATTTATTTAAAGTCTTGTAATATTTACACTGATTAAATGATTAAATATAATTTTATGACTGTGGCTGCAAGAGATATCGTTCAATAATTATACAGATTTCCAAAGGAATAGAGAATTAATTAAAATGCTCCGCTAATCAATACAAATTATATTCAAATTAGTACATGTTTCGGTCCAACAATTCAACCTTCTTCAGAAAATTAGAATTAAACCTTAAGAAACTAATAAAATAAAACTTTTGATAAATGAAATTAAGTAAAATATATACAGGATGAATTGAATAAACTGAAAAAAACAATGAATAAGAACGATGAAAATATAATATCTAATGGAGAAGTATTCTTGTAAAATGTAAAAAAATAGAACCAATTTGAAATGAAATAAAATTGATATCCTTATAAATAATTTGGTTAATCAAAGGTTCTAAATATTTGAATATAATTTTCTCAACACTCAGAACATTCCTTTCCAAACTGGTTATTGGAGACGCGATGAATGGTTGTGATGTTGAAACAGACAGATGGAATTGAGACTTCAATCAATACGGCCATTTTCCCTCATTTTCCTATAATGGTAAATAGCTTGCCACGGTGGGTGAGTGGTTAACGTGTCGGTCTACTAACCCCAAGCTTGCAGGTTTGCTCCTGGCCATGGTAAGTGATTTTTGAAAGGCGGCAAAAATACGACACCATGCTATACGATGTTGGCATGTCAAAGAACCCATTTGAATTCAGTAGGCCGTGTTCATAATAGCAAAATTAATCTCGGTATTTACCGCCAACACAAAGTTCCTCATTTCTCTGCTAGAAAGCGCTATAGTGTTCAAGGAGCGTAGATATCTAACCTCCTTGACTTTCATAGTGCTTCAAGGAACAACGAAATTCGACATGCAAGCTACCCTTTAGGTGTCAAATAACAAAGCTTGCACCCGGCACCCGAGGCCATACGATATTATTATTATAATGGTAAATGCTTTTGCTTTATCTTTGCTACTAGAAACAAGCCGTTAAATATTCAAAATTTTAATGATAGTTTTACCCGTATTTTAATTTGCACTTGCTTTGAACTGCTCTTCCCTCATATCTCCCAAGTTCATAAGACTTTCGAAACTTCTCTTTTCTTAAAGCGTACTGTAAGTTATCCCTTGAACTTCACTCAGGCCATTAGAGCCATAATATTACCCTTACTATGACACTATTTTGCAAGAAACAAATCTTAAGTAGCCTAGAATGAAAGTGATATAATTATGCTTCATGGACATATGTGTGAATACTAAGGTTTACGTTGTACCCTTACAGTATATTTGTTTACAATCCCAGTTTGGGGCGTATCGGTAAGTATATCTCAGCAAATACTGTGGTAGCGAAGCCTTTATGGATTAGTTGGTGGAGGGAGACTGTGTGTGGGCGGGATTGCCATTTGTCGGTCTTGCAACCTTGTGGATATTAAAATATAGTTCTTTTTTAGGAGCTTAGTGCTTTTGTACTTCACAGCAATATTAGCCATAATTTTCAAGATTTTGTCATGCCTTTAGCGTTTTTGTTGTTGTTGTTGTTGTTGCTGTTGGAGGGCTGCGACATTCGTGGTTGTTGAGGCTTTGGTAGTTTTTAGAGCTATTTTATCTTGTAGCTTACATTTGGATCTGACGAGCGAAATCCAGTTAATTTATTAGTTTTATTGCTTTAAAAATTAACATTCTTTTCCATTTTTGAAATGCAGTTATCAAAATTTTGCCATACTTTAAGCATCTCCCATGTTTATAAGATTTTTCTAAATGTTGTAAGTACATGTTAAACCTCCAGCTATAAAAGTGAAATATTTGAAGCCAATTTTCCTTTTTGCTTGTATAGTGCAATCTGATAACAGTATTTCTGTTCATTCAGTCAATATAAATGTGCCAGGCTTTTAAATCGGGAACATGCAGCAAGGAGCCAGCACAAGAACTATTTTAATATTATAATTCTGCCTGTCATAAATCTTATACATTTCTAAGGAAACACACATATCTTGCTATTAGAAGCAACGTTTTAAATGTTCAAAATCGCAACTAATTTTATGCATTTTTCAAAATTTGGTTCTTGCTTTGTTTTTTAAAGTGGGTGTTAAACCTTAAGCTTCAAAATTAACCTCACTCATGTACACATTATTAATTTATTAATTATTTCATTTTTATTTTGAGTTAACTCAAAAAAATATTTTTAATATATTATAGAAAGACCACATAAGTTTGAGCGAGATTAATTTAGTATCTGAAGGTTTAACAAGAATTTGAAAAGAAAACGGAAAGTCCACACATTCCAATAAACATGGGAGATATTACGGAAAAGGTGAAGGTCAGCACAAAAAAAAGAGCAAATTTTGAAAAATGGATAAAAATTAGTTTCAATTTCAATTTAGAGAATTTGAAACATTGCTTCTAATGGCACGATGTGTGTGTTTCTTTGGAAATGTATATAATTGTTGTAGAAGGTTTATGACAGGCACAGTTATAACATTAAAAACGTTATTGTTCTAGCACTTAAAGCTGTATGGCACGTTAAAGAACCTTCCACTAATTACACCTGTGTGAAGCTAAATTAGGTTAAAAATGTAAACAACGCTCAGGTTCCTACGTTCTTTGCCAGGAGCTGACTGAGGTGGCGTCTAGTCGCCAAGTTCTGAACTAGTAGTTGCTGACGGTGGCGTTTGGCGGCAAAAGTAGAAACTACTTGAAAAATTCAAAGTATACAGTCCTTAGTTGAATTAAGAAACAGAAACACACACTAATACAGTCATCACAATTAACACCGGTTATCAGACAGATTCTACATACACCCAAAGTACACGGGGCTACATGACCGCGTTGTCGCAGTCCCTAAACTGAGGAACCAACCAACCAGGCATGTTCCCCTTCAATCTTTTAAACGAGAAGTAACACTTATTTAACCACCCTATTACCGGAAGGAAATGTTACATGCATTATTTTTACACTTATTAACACACTTCTCTAACAAATTGCGGGAGGGGGAGGTTTTACGGACTACATGATCACGATATCGCAAAGTCCCTAAGAATTATCAACAACAATAACAACAACAACAACAACAACAGCAACAACATATTAATTAGAAGTTTGTTTCTGGTAGCAAAGGTTACTGTTTCATTGGAAATGTGTAAGTTATAATCATTGTACTACATTTGTGACAGGCAAATTCATATACAGTAATTAATATTGTTAATTTGTTCACTCTTTGAGCTGTATCTTTCCCCTTAAAATCCCGTTGCATAGCCGTGATATTTAAATCGTGCACCACGGCCGTGAGGGCAGCTGCAGCAAGTAGGTTCGAACCCGGCGCTGACAGTGACTATCCTAAGTGAGGTTTTCCTCCGTTTTTTTTCACACTATCTCCAGGCAAATGCCGGGGTAATACCTTACTTCAAGTCCCATGGCGTCTACCTCATCCCTGTCCCTATATCCCTAATACAGTTACACTACTACAGTCATCACATAAATACAGGTTATCAGACAACTTCAACACACAACCATCTACATGGGGCTGATGACCAAGATATCCCAAACCCCTAAAATGAATTATCATCTCCCCTCGAAAGTATTAAAACATTAATATAATATTGAGGAATACAGTTTTGACAAGTAATGGTAGTGGAAGGTGACAGAGGAAGGGGAAGACCAAGAAGAATATTGAGTGACTGTATACGAGATGACTTGAGGGGGAAACATTTAAGGGAAGAGGTTATATGGGACCGAGGGAAATGGAGAAGATTTGCCAGGAACGTCGACCCCACTTGAATGGGAAAAGACGAAGGAAAAGAAGAAGAAGACAGTTTTGACAAGTTTGGATTATAGCTAGGCCAAACGAAAACTGTATGTTTGGTGATGAGCAACGTTCATCACTAGCCATCATTGATATCTGGTTGCGAAAGTTGGAACTACTTGAAATTGAACGGAACTTGTAGCTCACGCTAAGGGTGTCCGCTGTAAGCATCTACAGACTCAGGCGAGCCGAACATATCCTCGGACACTCCCGGCACTAAAAGCCATACGATTAATAAATAATAAATAACCAGAATTGAAGCCTCCGTGGCTTAGGCGGCAGCACGCCGGCCTCTCACCGCTGGGTCCGTGGTTCGAATCCCGGTCACTCCAAGTGAGATCTGTGCTGGACAGAACGGAGGCAGACAGGTTTTTCTCCTGGTACTCCGGTTTTCCCTGTCAAATTTCATTCCAGCAACACTCTCCACTATCATTTCATTTCATCTGTCATTCATTTAATCATTGCCCCAGAGGAGTGCGTCAGGCCTCGGCAGCCGGCACAGTCCATATTCTCGCCGCTAGATGGGGGCTCCATTCATTCCATTCCTGACCCGGTCGGAGACTGGAAGCAGGCTGTGGATTTTCATTTCAAATAACCAGAATTATTTGCAACTCCAATTTTAGTAACAACTTCTTTCTAGTGTGTAAAATTTAATTCTTATGCGAACTTTTCATATTATTTTAAATCAAATTTGTAAGGATATCAATTGCACTTTATTTTATATTTATTATTATGTCAAGCTATTAAACTATCAACGTTGATGAAAATATTATTGTTATATCGAAACATATACGTTTATATATTATTAAAATCATTTCATAGTTTTGAGAAGGTGGATTACACAATACAGATTATATTTTAATATTGAGGAATCAGATGCATTTACAAGCATTTCGGTTAAACCCTAGCTGAAAATGAAAATCCACAGCCTGCTTCCAGTCGACCGACTGGGTCAGGGATGGAATGAATGAAGCCCCCGTCTAGCGGCGAGGATATGAAGTGTGCCGGCTGACGAAGCCTGTCGTACTCCTCTGAGGCAATGATTAAATGAATGACAGATGAAATGAAATGATAGTGGAAAGTGGTGCTGGAATGACATTTTTTACAGGGAAAACCAGAGTACCCGGAGAAGAACCTGTCTGCCTCCGTTTTGTCCAGCACAAATCTCACATCAGGGGCGTAGGCCTATATACAATTTTTTCGGGGGGCGGGGGGCTGGCTCTCCTGGAAAATTGTGTGTATTCTCAGGGGATTTCACCCCAAAATACCCAGAAATATCAACCAATATCTTAGAGCATATTATTTTAGATAAGATTCAAAGTTTATATAGCCTACAATTACTGGCAATACAAAAAAAAAAGTTGTAAAATACTACACAACACACATTTTTTTAAAACTTAATGAATCTTCTATTATGATCTATGGAGTATGAATGGCAAATATCTAAATATTTGTCAATTTACTAAGCATAAAGGTGAACAGTTTCTTTATTTTATTTATTTTTATTTATATTTTACAAGTTGATAATTTATTTATCAAAAGTACCGTACTGGGGAATTCAGTTTTGTCTCACAAGGCTGAGTGTACCCCGTTCCAGCCCTCAGACTAGAATTATAATTTCTTGGCAGAGCCGGGAATCGAATTTAGACCTCCGGGGTGGCAGCCAAGAATGCTAGCCACTACACCACGAGTTAGTCTAATTTCAATCTTAATATTGTTTAATTAGCCAATAAGTTAAATTAGGGTACAACCTAATTTACAATTATTTTATGCTCTTACCAAAGCAACACTTTCTTAATTTTTATTGGCTTTTTCCGGGGGGAGGAGGGGGGGGGGAATGGAGCCCTCTCAGCACCCCCCTTATATACGTCCCTGTCTCACATGGAGTGACCGGAATTTGAACCACGCTCCCAACGGCGAGAGACTGGCATGCTGCCGCCTAAGCCACGGAGGCTCTGGTTAAAACCTAGCTGCTGTATTTAATCCTAAAGTAATTATTCAATTAATTCACTAATAGAATGTGACTAGTTAATAGGATAAGACAAGTTTAATAGACAATAAGAGCAATTCTCACAGTAAATAATAATATAGTTGAACAAGTGTCCTCCTTCAAATACTTGGGAACCATATTGAACGACCAATGTGAATCCAAACAAGAAATAAAATCTAGAATTGAACAGGCCAGGAAACAATTCTTTACCTTGCGGAAATTCTTTGTACGATCAGATCTCAGTCTACAGTTGCGAATCCGCATGATCCGTTGTTACATGTTTTCTGTTCTTCTAATGTATATGGATGCGAATGCTGGACCATGAATCTTTCTATTGAAAAACGAATCGATGGCTTTGAAATGTATCTACACACATCAAAAAAATTTTTGCATCACCTCGGTTCCAAGAGTTCCGGAACCGTTAAATACAAAGGGAATAGAGATCAACACAAACAACATTTCAGCTCGTTTTATTGCTCATGAGACCCACACATTGCATGTTGTACCATCATACAGCTAGACTTTCAGCATTTGTGGTCCAGATTGCAGTACACACCACTACCTCTAATACCCAGTAGCACGTCCTCTTGCATTGATGCATGCCTGTATTCGCCGTGGCATACTATCCACAAGTTCATCAAGACACTGTTGGTCCAAATTGTCCCACTCCTCAACGACAATTCGGCGTAAATCTCTCAGAGTGGTTGGTGGGTCAAGACGTCCATAAACAGCCCTTTTCAACATATCCCAGGCATGTTCGATAGGGTTCATGTCTGGCGAACATGCTGGCCACTGTAGTCGAGCGATGTCGTTATCTTGAAGGAACGCATTCACAAGATGTGCACGATGAGGTCGAGAATTGTCGTCCATGAAGACAAATGCCTCTCCAATATTCTGCCGATATGGTTGCACTATGGGTCGGAGGATGTCATTCAGGTATCGTAAAGCCGTTTCGGAGCCTTCCATGACCACCAGTGGCGTACGTCGGCCCCACATAATGCCACCCCAAAACATCAGGGAACCACCACCTTGCTGCACTCGCTGGACAGTGTGTCTAAGACGTTCAGCCTGACCAGGGTGCCTCCAAACACGTCTCCGACGATTGTCTGGTTGAAGGCATATGCGACACTCATCGGTGAAGAGAACGTGATGCCAATTCCGTGGGGTCCATTCAGCATGTTGTTGGGCCCATCTGTACCGCGCTGCATGGTGTCGGGGTTGCAAAGCTGGACCTCGCCATGGACGTCGGGAGTGAAGTTGCGCATCATGCAGCCTATTGCGCACAGTTTGAGTTGAAACACGACGTCCTGTGGCTGAACGAAACGCATTATTCAACATGGTGGCATTGCTGTCAGGGTTCCTCCGAGCGGCAATCCGTAAGTAGCGGTCATCCACTACAGTAGTAGCCCTTGGGCGGCCTGAGCGAGGCCTGTCATCGACAGTTCCTGTATCTCTGTACCTCCTCCATGTCCGAACAACATCGCTTTGGTTCACTCTGAGACGCCTGGAAACTTCCCTTGTTGAGAGCCCTTCTTGACACAAAGTAACAATGCGGACGCGATCGAACTGCGGTATTGACCTTCTAGGCATGGTAGAACTACAGACAACATGAGCAGCGTACCTTCGTCCTGGTGGAATGACTGGAACTGATCGGCTGTCGTACCCCCTCCGTCTAATAGGCCCTGCTCATGCATGGTTGTTTACATCTTTGAGCAGTTTTAGTGACATCTATGAACAGTCAAAGGGACTGTATCTTGGATACAATATACACAGTCAACGTCTATATGCCGGAGATCTGGGAACCGAGGTGATGCAAAACTTTTCTTGATGTGTGTATATCGCCGTCTCCTGCGCATATCTTGGATATTGAAAAATTCAAATGTCAAGGTCCAACATCGGATGAAAAAGCAAGAAGAACTGCTACATGTTATAAAGCAAAGGAAGACACAATGATACCTAAGTCACATAATGCGAAACGAGAGGTACAAATTGTTACAGCTAATTATTGAAGGAAAGATACAAGGAAAAAGATCCGTTGGGAGACGCAGAAATTCATGGTTGAAGGACATTAGAAGATGGCACAGATGTACATCAGAAGAAGCATTTCATACTGCAATGTTAAGGTTAGATCTGGCTATGTGGATCGCCAACCTTCGTTTGGAGACGGCGTCTTAAATAAATTCATATTTTGTAGCAACCCTGCCCCAATTAAAAGTACACGTTATCAGACAGATTGCATACGACGATGTCTTGTGCCTCTCGCCCTGGAGATAAAATGAGAAACATTATTACAATGTTCTCCTTATATTCTTGTCGAAGCTCACGGCCGAGCGGTACAAAAACCTAAACTAAAAGTTTTAACATCAACTTATAAACATGTCTGCAATATATTCTTGATCGTGTTTTACTAAGTGATTGCTCTTGCTTTTGAATCATTATCCTTTCCAGTTATGAACAGGCTAATTCCTTTCTTGCATGTCTCAATGTCGCACAAAAACTTTGCAGTCTAGCCGAAGTCACTCGGGACAAGTGGCTAATATCCTTAATGTTCTGCATAGTTAATGACCGATGGCGTCATTACATCTGAATAATTATATGTTTTACGATCTGGAAGTGAGAAAAAGGGTCTGAATTTTAATAGCACAGTGTGTTATTATTCTGAAGATGCAAATAGAGTATTGTTTTTTATTTATATAAACCAAACATGGACATTTTATGTTTGTTGTTGTTGTTGTTGTTGATTTACCACAGCGCAGTCTTCACGTCTATCATGTGTAAGCAGCAATGTTAAACTATATAATACAGGGTGTCAGGGAATGTTCTCCGCAGTGCCTAGGCACTGCTACGTTAGGTAGGAGCCGGAGTTAAGTTGGCAGCACGGTTGCAGCTGACAGCGCGGCTGCCGCCGCTTGTATCAAAACAAAACAAACAACAAACAGCCCACTTACAGATTCCTGTTTCTTGAGCTAATTTGCGTATTGATTTATTTGGACTTTGCAGCATTATATCGGAAATTTCATCAAGTTTTTCGTCTGTTAACAGCGTAGGCCTGCCTGTTCCTGGTACATCGTTAACTGAGCCGTTCACACGAAATTTACTAATCAAATTATGAACGGTATCCCGGTTTGGACACTTTGAATTAGGAAACAGCGCCTGAAATTTTAGTTCTACATTTTCTGTAAACTGATCGCCTTCACGTAAAACGTATTCCACCAAAAACGCTCTCTCTTCAGTAGTAAACATTACCGACTCACAGTGGGTCAAAATCGAAATCTAGGAGGACAAAATTATTTATTTTCATAATTAAAAAATCAAAATTTATTACTTCTACAGCATTCTCATATAATTGCCGCTCACTATTCTGGGATATAAACGCATCTTAGGGTAAATCTGTCACCACTGTTCGAGCAGCTGCTGAAGGTATGATCTTTATAACGTGTTTCAGTTATAAATGGGCGTAATTGTACGTAATTTTAGCTATATTTGCATTATATAATATTTAACTATTATTAGCCTACTTTCGATTGAAAGTAGACTTATGAGATCAACACAGGACGAAAAAAGTGTGTCTGTCTGTGTGTGTGTATGTGTATGTGTGTGTGTGAGTCTGTGTGTGTGTGTGTGTGTGTGTGTGTGAGTGTGTACTCTGAATGTCTGTCCCCCCCTATCAATTCGAACACGGTGAATGCGAATTGAACGAAATTTGGTACAAAGGTAGCACTAGCAAAGGACACCTCAGTGTCACGTTTTATATCGCCGCCATCTTGACGGAAACGTAATGGCTGCCACACAAATGTTCAAAGCTTAAATCAAATTACGACTAACCTAATCATCCGATCTCTACCAAATTTTTCAAAAACATACCTTTATGGGGGCAGCATCCATTGACCAAACTAATAGGTCATCAGCGTAATAGTTTGCGGATGGCGGCCATCTTTGTGTGAACATCGATTCCCCCTATTAATTCGAACACGGTGCAACCGAATGGAACGATACTTGGTACAGAGGTAGTACTAACAAAAGGCACCTCAGTGTCATGTTTTATATCGCCGCCATCTTGACGGAAACGTAATGGCGGCCACATAAATGTTCAAAGCTTAAATCAAATTACGATTAACTTAATCATCCGATCTCTACCAAATTTTGCAACAACATACCTTTATAGAGGAAGCATCTTTTGACCAAATGAATAGGTCATTAGCCTAATAGTTTGCGGATGGCGGCCATCTTTGTGTGAAAATCAATTCCCCCTATTAATTCAAACACGGTGAAACCGAATGGAACGAAATTTGGTACAGAGGTAGCACTAGCAAAGGGAATCTCAGTGTCATGTTTTATATCGCCGCCATATTGACAGAAACGTAATGGCGGCGACATAAATGTTCAAAGCTTAAGTTAAATTACGACTAACATAACCATCCGATCTCTACCAAACTTTGCAACAACATACCTTTATGGAGGGAGCATCCTTTGACCAATCTAATATGTTATTAGCCTAATAGTTTGCGGATGGCGGCCATCTTTATGTCAAAATTGATTCCCCCTATTAATTCGAACACGGTGGAACCGAATGGAACGAAATTTGGTACAGAGGTAGCACTAGCAAAGGGCACCTCAGTGTCATGTTTTATATCGCCGCCATCTTGACGTAAACGTAATGGCGGCCACACAAATGTTCAAAGCTTAAATCAAATTACGACTAACCTAATCATCCGATCTCTACCAAATTTTGCAACAACATACCTTTATGGGGGGGGGGGGGGGAGCATCCTTTGACCAAACTAATAGGTCATCAGCGTAATAGTTTGCGGATGGGGGCCATCTTTGTGTGAAAATCGATTCCCCCTATTAATTCGAACACGGTGCAACCGAATGGAACGAAATTTGGTACAGAGATAGCACTAGCAAAGGGCACCTCAGTGTCATGTTTTATATCGCCGCCATCTTGACGGAAACGTAATGGCGGCCACACAAATGTTCAAAGCTTAAATCAAATCACGATTAGCCTAATCATCCGATCTCTAGCAAATTTAGCAACAACATACCTTTATGGAGGGAGCATCCTTTGACCAAACTAATAGGTCATTAGCCTAATATTTTGCGGATGGCGGCCATCTTTGTGTGAAAATCGATTCCCCTTATCAATTCGAACACGGTGAAACCGAATGGTACGAAATTTGGTACAGAGGTAGCACTAGCAAAGGGCACCTTATATTCATGTTTAATATCCCTATAGCACGTTGTATTTCAACAAGCTACTACAACCAACATTCAATCATACTCCTTGAAAAGGACAAAGAGTTATAACAATACCCATGAATTTAGGAGAAAGTAGGCTATATGTTCTTTCCTGAACATCTTGTTTTTAAAATTATATTTTCACTTAGATTTTTAGTATGTCGCGTCACTCTGCGTCACTTTCTACTTAATGTTAAAATGTAGATAAAGTCTTGTAGTTCACGCCTGTTATAAGATTTTTTTGCATCTTATTGCAACTTACTTAGTTATTTTACGTTTTAGAAGATGCCGCGCAACCAGTTCTCACACGTTTACAACTGTATGAAGCACTGGGTTCGACGATTATGTCAAAAGTGGAACTTTGTGACTTTGTTAAAAGTAAATTAGGGGTAGAAAATTGTTCTGAAGAGATAACTGAATGCTCTATCCAACTCCTAGTCATAGACAATTTCTTGCATGTGTAGACGTAGCTTAAAAAGGTCTTAACTGATGTTTATTATGAAGTAAAGAAATTATATACGTTACTTTCACTCTAAATTCATGATTAAAACGTAAAAATAATTTTGTCCCCCTAGATTTCGATTTTGACCCACTGTGGCGACTCTATCCTGTTGCACTATTCCAATAATCTAAACGTTCCCTTACTTCATTCACACTGACGGTTTCCACAGCACAGCACAGCACAGCTCACACGTGTGTTGGAGAAGACAAGCTAGTACCTGGCTGTCGGCGAGTGAGCGAAAGGTCTGACACCGCGCTGCCAACATAACTCCGGCTCTCACCTAACGTAGCAGTGCCTAGGCACTGCGGATAACATTCCCTAACGCACTGTACTAGCAACCCCACCCGGCTTAGCCCAATAAGAGTTATGAATGCATTACGTTATGGCGTTTGAAGCCATTACGTGATAAGCGCTTTTTTTTCCAGTTCGTTAGGGCCATCTCTGGACCACGATGCTTGTGTTTTAGCTGTATGTTTCTTGCTGTCATCGTCGTTGTTTGCCACGATTGGTGTTCTCAGTGGCGGGTTTGGCAGCTGCTTTCTTGTAGGTGCCTTGAGCTTTTCTGATGGCCCAGTAGTCCTCCTAAATTCAATCTTGCGCTCCTCAGACCATTTCCTGGTCTCGTCCTTTGGTATGTGGGTAGCTTCTGTGAGAGACGTTACGAAGGGTGTAGTTTTGACAGTTATATGCTAGTTACTCCGGTCATCTATGCCATTTTGATTAATATGGAGTTCCGAAAGATCCTTCTCTAGTTGCTTCATCCACAAGGATCCAGTGGCGTTTCCCTAGTTAGCAACCTTGAAGATCCTATGGGATAACCTGTTAGAGTCCATTCTGGACACGTGTCTGTAGAAAGTCAGTCGCCTTCTTCTGATAGCATCTATGAGATTTTTTTTGATGCTGGTAGAGCTCACGATTTGATTTATACCATCGTCTTCCATCTGGTAGAATTCTTGGTCCTACTATCCTTCTCAGGAACTTTCTTTCTTGCAACTCAAGGGCTCTTAATGGGGTCTTCTTAGTTAGATATAGGCACTCTGCTGCATTTTATTATAGTATTATTATTATTATTATTATTATTGAAAGAACAAGGGAACGGTTTGGTGTCACGGCAATCAATAACAAAATGCGTGAGGGTCGTCTGCGATGGTTTGGGCATGTGCTACGGTCAGGAGCGGATACTATTGCAAAACAGGGCTACACACTGGAGGTCGCCGGGAAAAGACCAAAGGGGCGACCGAGACAACGTTGGGCCGATACACTGCACAGGGATCTGAAAAGCGTCAACCTACATCCGAACATGGCCCATGACCGAGTAAAGTGGAGACAGACGGCTTCGGTGGCGTAGTTGGTAGCGTGCTGAGCTTCTACGGCCAAGATCGCGGGTTCAAACCCGGCCGAAGTCGTCAGATATTTTAAGAGCGTTAATAAATCCCTCAGTATGCCTTCCTTTGGAGGGGAAGTACAGCACGCGGTCTCATGTCATAGATTTATGGCATGAGAAAGAACCTTCCAATAACTACACGTTTGCCACCAGGCGCTGACTGCAACGACATTTAGTAGCCACGTCCGCAGCTAGATGTCGTGGACGGTAGCATTTGGTAGCAAAAGTAGGAACTACTTGAAAAATTAATCGTTTGCAGCCCTTCTACCTGAATCACACATAACACACACTAATACAGCCATCACAATTAACACCGGTTATCAGACAAATTCTACACACACCCAAAGTACACGGGGCTACATGACCGCGTTGTCGCAGCCCCTAAACCAACCAACCAACCAACCAAAGTGGAGACAGTGGATTCACATAGCGGGATTCCCTAGGCGGGACAAACGCTAAAGCTAAAGAAGAAGGTTATTATTATTATTATTATTATTATTATTATTATCATTATTATTGTTATTTTGTGTTGATCGAGTGAAAGTTACAATATCAATCAATGATGACTATTAGTGTATATGTCCTTCTCTAGAATTAACTTCCACCTTCTAATGTTAAATACCATATCAATAATAATAATAATAATAATAATAATAATAATAATAATAATAATAATAATAATAATAATGTCGCCTCCGTAGCGTAGTGGTCAGCATGGTTAGCTGCCGCCCTGGAGGTCCTGGTTTCGATTCCCGGCTCAGCCACGAAATTTGAAAAGTGGTATGAGGACTGGAACGGGGTCTACTCAGCCTCGGGTGTTCCAAATGAGTAGAGGGGGTTCGATTCCCACCTCAGCCATCCTCGAAGTGGTTTTCCGTGGTTTCCCACTTCGTCTTCGGGCAAATGCCGGGATTGTATCTTCTTCAAGGCCACGGCCGCCTCCTTCCCTCTTCCTTGTCTATCCATCCTGACCATCCATTACCTTCCCTCATGAGGCCCCTGTTCGCTTTGCAGGTGAGGCCGCCTGGGCGAGGTGCCAATCACACTTCACCAATTGTATCCACTCCGATTAGATGTTCCCAGCTCTAGGACACTGCCCGTAGAGGCGGTAGTGGTGAGTTCCCTCGCTGAGTCCGTGGGTTCCACCAACCTGGAGGGTAAACGACTAAGAAGAAGAAGAAGAAGAAGAATAATAATATCGTATGGCCTCGGGTACCGGGTGCAAGCTTTGTAATTTGACACCCAGAGGGTAGCTTGCATGTCGAATTTCGTTGATCCTTGAAACACTATGAAAGTCAAGGAGGTTAGATATCTAAGCGATATCAATAATGAAACGCTGGTATTAATCTACATAACTTAATTTCTCTTTGACACTTATCGCTGAGTATATTACGTGGAGTGCTTTTATGGCGGGATATAAACGTCAGTACATAAAATTGTACGAACCTTCACATTTAGAAGATAACACCATATGCTATCAATTTCTTCACAGCTACCATGTGTAAAGCAGCAATATTAAATTAAATAACATGAGCTACGTATGGGTTATTGATATCTTTAATTAAATCAATCATTCTTTTGGTGTTACGTTTTGTGCGCGGTGCGTTAGTGTGTTGTCTTGCTTGAGTTGTTTCACTTTTAATTAATCTCCCGTAGCTACAAGCCTCAACTCATCTCAACCATGTCGGAAACTCACGGTATACATAGACCTACGGCCGCCAAACTTCAACTATCCCGCTGCAGATCAAAGTAATGGTGTCTAGGAGTATGCACTAAGGGTAATACGGGGTACGGTGGGACAGTGACCACAGGTCTGAGGGCTGGAACGGGATATATTTAGAACCCTGTGCGAATAAACGAAACGTTATCCGCATCCGCCCCGCATCCGCACGACTTTTTTCCGCATTCACACGTTTATTATCCGAATCTACTGGTATTATAACAATATTTTTAATTAGATAAAGCATAAATTACTAAAACAACACCTTTAGACATTTGAGGAAAAAGTCATTCCCTTAGGCTTTGTTCGTCATGTGCATGTTTAAAATTAATGAAATACAGCCAGAATTGCAAACCATTCCTGTTGAGAGTGTTAATTATGCTTAATGACATCATTTGAATGAGATTAGCTTAAATCATCATCTTGCATTTGGCATGAAAAGAAAAACATAACGGAAAAATATGGTATGTCATAAACATCCGGGTCCTAATAATGCTAAAAATGTATTAAACAAGTTCGTATTGTATTCTAAAATATATCCGCAAATTTTCTCCAAACAATATCCGCAGCTTATCCGCTATCCGCACAGCCATGCAAACCATATCTGCATCCGCGCAGGGCTTTAGATATATTCAGCCTCGTGAGGCAAAACTGAGAAGAGGCAGGTTCGATTCCCACCTGGACCATTCTAGAAGTGTTTTTCCGTAGTTTCACCATTACTACTCCAGACAAATGCCGGGATGGTTCTGAACTTTAGGTCACAACCATCCCTCAATTACAAATACAGACATTATTACAGACTTCACAAAACATAAATTATCAGACAGATTCTACACACAACCAACTACACGGGGATGAAATGAGCACGATATTAAACTCCGTGAATGAAACAACAACAACAACAACGAAATAGACGCACGTTCTCTCCCTGCTGCAGGGTGTAGTGGCAGAGGAGGTTAAATAAAAACAAGTAGTTCCGTGAAGAACTATACAGCCTATTTTCATATATCCTACTTATGTTAATTGCCTCTATCAGCATACACAATTTCAGTTTAATTGCTGTAGTAGATTCGTAGATATTGAGAACCGACTAAATATTTCTGATGGTCGCCATGTTTGATTTTATATATGTAGGTCCTAGAGTTATGTACTGTTACATGCAGATTATTGTATACGTGTAGTATTCAAACTTTAATCGCATAATTAGGACACAAGAAGTAACAAGGAGATTTTAAAATTTCTCACAGCTGCCATCTTTTGGTTATGGAAACAATTGAAATAAATTAGATGCCACTGGATTAACATTCGTATAAGGATTTACTGTACCTCGTTTCACTGCACTCGGATGGTTACATTGCGAGAAACGTCCATGTGTATATGTATAGTTCGCGTCGCCGCCATGTTGGATTTGTGATCACCAGGTTATTTTAAGTCCTATAGGTGTACTTAAGTTTATAGCCCCTATGAACATAGCCCCTATAATAGATTCGTAGATATTCAGAGCCGTCTAAATATTTCGGATGGTCGCCATGTTGGATTGTTAAATGTATAGGCAATAGAGGCATGTACCCTTAAAGGAAAATTATTGCGTAGGTTCAATATTCAAACTTTCACTTGGATCGCATTCCTACATCACAAGAAATAAAAACTTAATTTTAAAATTCGCACAGCCGCCATCTTGAGGTTATGTAAACAATTGAACTAAATTAGATACCAGTGCATTACAATGTGTATAAATATTCCCTGTACCAGATTTCAGTGCGTTTGGAACAAAAAATCGCGAGAAAGGTCTATTTAAAATTTTCAAATTCGCTTGGCCGCCATGTTCGTTTTGTAGTTAACCGGTTTTTGAAAGTCTTATAGATGGACTTCTAGTAGTGCCCTTTATCTCCGTACAAAATTTCAGGGAGATACCGCTAATAGTTACACAGATATAGAATGCCAGTGAAATATTTCGCACATCCGCCATCTTGTGGTTATGTAAACAATTGAACGAAGTTAGATGTCGGTGCATTACAATGTATATAAACATATACTGTACCAAGTTTCATTGCATTTGGTTGGTTAAATCACGAGAAACGTCTATTTAAAGTCGCAACTTCGCTTGGCCGCCATGTTGGTTTTGTAGTTACCAGGTTTTCAAAGGTCACATAAGTGATCTTATAGTAGTTCCCTTTATCACCATACAAAATGTCAGGGTAATATCGGTAATAGTTTCGGAGATATTGAATGCTGGTGAAATATTTCGCACAGCCGCCATGTTGGATTGGTGAGTCGTAACAAAATTTGAAGGGCATGGTCGAGGTCGCCGGGAATAGTGCTATGAACTTTCCGAGTTTCATTGAAATCGCTCCTGCCGTTTAGATTTTATTAGGGGGGGGGGACACACACACACACACACACACGCACACACACACGGACAAAAGGTGATCTCATAAGCCTATTTTTTCAAAATTGAAAATAGGCTAAAAATTACATGAGATTAATAAATACACTTGGATGACCAGATTCGATCGTCCAGCGATCATCATCAGATGCATTACACTTAAGCCATACTATGTCTGAAAATATGGGTGAAAATATTTACAATATGTACACTTATTTATTTGCAGTATTAGTGATGCAACCCGTCAATATTTGTTAGTTGTGGTCTATGTGATGTTTTGTTGAGATACTGGAGGTGGTGATTGACCTCCGGAATTTCCTTGTTTGGATTGAATATGTGGTTGTTGTAAATGGTCAATTCAGATTGTACTGTATTGTTCAGGCTACTTATCTGGTTAGGGTCTTGCGCGGTCCTGTTGCGAGCAGTTCACTTGGACACTTATTGCACTCGACTGACTGGAAATGGTGTGTTGAACGGCCGAGGGGACCCAACGCGCGTACCACGCATCACCCCATAATCTGCAGGCTAAATGGCTGGGCAGCGGTCGCTTGGTAGGCCTAGGCCCTTCATGAGCTGTAGCGCCACGGAGCTAATAGACTATACCGTATGTTTCTATAGAGGATCAACAAATCTTGATCCGACTTCTGACTTAAAGGACGGTTAGTGATGGTGGATAACCCTCAATTTTCGGTTGAATCACTGACAGTAAGCTGACAAGAACATGTTAACTGAAGAAAAGTCCTTTTCCCTACCATCTATTCAAAAACGCAGAATAGTGGCCAACAAAAATGTGACGTGCGAGCTGAATGCATGGAGGAAAAACTCTTCTGTCACCGAAGCAGGCAGAGAGTGAACTTGTGCCCCCCAAACTTGTGGGCAAATAAATTTCAACGTAAGAAAGAAATGTCTCAGAAAACGAGAACTCCTAATAGTTAAAAAATCTAATACAAATTTCCATAAAAAATCACCTATATTGAATATGTGCTGTACTTACAACAGGTTCTCAGCTGACGACAATTTAGATTTTGGAATGTCCTTGCTAAATTATAGAAGACAATTACACTTAGTTTTGGCTGTCAAATGATTCACTATAACGAAGATATTACATTTAGCTGCTATTAGTGTTAGGTTTCACTTTCTTACCATCTTTCATTGCTTTTGTATTAGTACCTAAAAATATGAATCTAGTTTTACATTATGTGACCAAATATTAAAAATCATGCTTCATTTACTGGTATTGCGACTTGAACTTGTGTATATTTCCTGTTAACAATTTCCTTTTTTAATTTAAAATTTCAATTTTCAATTTTTAATTTTCAATTTTTAATTTTTAATTTTTAATTTTTAATTTTTAATTTTTAATTTTTAATTTTTAATTTTCAATTTTTAATTTTTAATTTTTAATTTTTAATTTTTAATTTTTAATTTTTAATTTTTAATTTTTAATTTTTTATTTTTATTTTTAATTTTTAATTTTTAATTTTTAATTTTTAATTTTTAATTTTTAATTTTTAATTTTTAATTTTTAATTTTTAATTTTAATTTTAATTTTAATTTTTATTTTTATTTTTATTTTTTATTTGTTATTTGTTATTTTTTATTTTTTATTTTTTATTTTTTATTTTTTATTTGTTATTTTTTATTTTTAAATATTTAAATTTTTAAATTTTAAATTTTAAATTTTAAAATTTAAATTTTAAATTTTAAATTTTAAATTTTAATTTTTAATTTTTAATTTTTATTTTGTATTCTAATGTATTTTTATTTCGTATTTTAATGTATTTTCATATATTAACTGTGGGTAAACAATTGTTTGCTTCTGTAATTGAGGCACTGCCCTGTTGTGGCAATAAATAAATAAATACATAAATTATAATAATTTAATAAGTGCAGCTAACTGCCAAAAGGAATATATACATGACCGTGCATACAATAACCTAAATAAAAACCACACATTCAGTCATTGCAGAAATCTGTCAACGAGACTTTCCGTTTGGTGCACAAAAGCAGGTGATAACGGTCACAGGTTTACCCACACAGTTTACACCTGCAGTTATCGTCCGGGTCGTGGAAATTCTCAGTCTGGCATATCCGGTGGTGGAAACCATGCACGGCGTATCGCGTCACTACATGCCGTAGTTCATATCCAACTTGAGTCCATTCTCTGTAAATCATGGCATCTGTTCAAAAGAACGTTGGCCATATATATGTCTTGCTGTTTTGCATTGAGTTCTTGTAAAAGTTCTGTGTAGGCGACATAAATTATCAGTTAGCATTATTTAGGACGTGCCACAGTCCCCTATTAGCACTGCGTTGTCTGAGTCGTCTTTCTCAATCTCCACTCCTCCGTATGTTGAGGGTAATATTCTAAGTGACTTCACTTAATGCAGCCTAATGGAGCTCCGAATTCTGCCGACTTCTGCTTTAGAGTAGTGGATGAAATGCAAGTACATTTCTCTTCTTTTATTGCATCCATGAATGTGTAAAAATCTCGCCCGTGTTTGTGTGTTTTAATAACTTGCACACGCTTCGTGTAAGTTCAATGATGCCTATCCTTCTACCGCATTGGCTTGTTACGTAAATGGAAGTGCATTATACGATCTGAGGAGTGGATGTAATGCGCTTGGTAGCCAGGTGTGGCATATATCTGGGGCCAAAGACAACAATGCACTTGACCAGTAAGCCCGCTTATTACGGCTAAATGACCGATGACAACATATTGATAGTGTTAACTTTGTTAGTTTTGGCATTCTAATGGCTTATACCGACATCACGAAGTATATACAACAACGTGTACGCTGGTCCTTCTCGAACAGATTGTGTTGGTCCATTGACTTCTAATGCAATTTTGCACTAAGCTGTTTCCATTTCGAGAAAAGATCTTTAACAGTAGATACATGTAATGAATTGTAATGGAAGTGTATAATAATAAACATGGCCTCCTTCGTGTGCATTTCACGCACCATTACATCGTAGTAGCAACAGGCCATGAAGTGGAATCTGGTTAATAATGCCTGTGACTAACATCATAATTCATTAGCAATGCGAGGCATCCAAAGACGTTAGAAAAGCTACACTACACGGTGAGCCGAGGCTGCGAAGTGAAGTCAACCGGCACCAAGCTGTTGTATGTAGTACGAGTACTCAGAAACGAGAACAATGCTCAAATAACTATTTACAATAGCCTGTTTCATGAGAAAGAGTCAATGGTACAGAGTGGTTTTAAGAAATCCTGTGCTTCCATTGTTACTAGAAGCTGTATACCTTTTATAGTAAGGGCCATTATGAGGACAAAGATAGCGCTTTACAATGTATAACAAGAGACGTTTTTGTATAAATCGGTAATAAGTTACACTAGAAATTTTCTATCTAGTTTATTTCCGTTCATTCAAATATTTATGGGAAAGATAACAATAATCATAAGTGGTCAAATTATCAACAAGATCTGAAAACTAAAACATTTAACCCTGCAGTAGTCACGCCATTATTTGTGCCGTTATTAGTCGCTGCGGACTCTCAGTCCACATTGAGATAAATATGAATTTATAAGTGAAATAGCAACCCGCCCGGCTTCGCCTGGTATCTTTAACGGTTTATCCAGCTCACGGACTGCAGGTCCCAGACGCAATTCAGAAAAGCCGAGGTGTACAGTGAAACTCTTAACACATATACTCTTCTCTGAAATCTTAATTCGACATGACTCGATAGTTTGATGCTGGCCGAATTTGGGGTGATAGGCTCGCTCACTAACTCGTACACTCGCTCCAAAACTAGTAGACTACCTTAAATTTTCACTGACTGGAGATTGTTGGATTAAATAAAAACATAAAAGCACTTTTAGTGATGTATTAAAGATAGAGATTTGACGTTGAGGACTTTTTGTAGAACTTTTCATGCTGAACAATTCTTGCACTCATTAGTATAGGCTATAGATATATTTAGCGGTTTACCCAGCGTAAGCTTAAAAGGCGCACGGTCGGCAGGTTTTTATTCGACTCGCTTGACTGAAATCGTTACTGCTCGGCTTTCTTTGGTCATAAATGAATGTCTTTCTACAGAAACCTTACTCGATGAATTCTTTACAGAATGGTGAAAACCGTATCAAAAGATTACCCGTTACATCCAAGAATCGGGGACATTATTTTATACTATGTAGAGATTACAACAAAGTAACACAGAATATTCACAATATTTTGTTTAAATTTTGATTTACTAAGTACAAACCTTTTATTAAGCTGTACATTCAGTGCAATACTACTGAAATTCTAAGTTGAATCCGTTCCGTGTATTCGACCAACACCTGGTGTAGCGGCCAGCGCTCTTGGCTGTCGCCCCGGAGGTCCAAGTTCGAATCCCGGATCTGGTTGGTTGCTGGTTCCTCAGTTTAGGGGCCGCGACAACGCCGTCATGTAGACCCGTGCTCTTTGGATGCGAGTAGAATCTGTCAAATAACCGGTGTTAACTGTGATGGCTGTATTAGTGTGTGTTTCCTGTAATTCAGGTAAGGACTGCAGACGATCAAATTCAAGTAGTTCCTACTTTTGCTACCAAATGCTATCGTCAACGACACCTAGCTGCGACCTTGGTTACTAGATGGCACCTCAACTGGCACCGGGCGCAGAACGTTGGAACTTAATAGAGCGTTAATGAAATCTAACCTACACATTTTTAGCTTCACACTAGCGGAAGGTGATCCAAGCTCGAGTACGACAGCCAAGTATCGCATGTCCCTGGCAGAATGGCTGCATTAAATCCATTGAGCAAGTTGAAAAGAAATTCCTCAGATATTTACACCTCAAAATAACGGGCAATTACCCACACATGATACCTACGGTAAACTTTTGTTGAATTTCGGCATGACTAGTTTGGAGTCTCGAAGGCAAGTAAATGATATGAAATTCCTTTATAAAGTTATTAACGGTCAAATTGATAACTCATTCTTCCTATCGCTCCTAAATTTCAACATCACTCGCTTAACTACAAGATCAACCATAACATTCAAATATGATGTAACAAATAGGCCTACTACTTCACATAACAATTCACCAGTATGGAGGCTTTGCAGTATTTAAAACGATGCAGTTCTTGTAAACTGAGAACTAGATTTCTGTCTCTCAATTAGACCGTTCTTGCAATTTATAATCCAGTCACTGAATCCATATTTGAAATAAAATTACCACGCAAAACAAAACAAAACAAAAAATATGTGGATAGGCCTGTTCCCTACTTATTAAAGTTACCTTTTAGTTTTCTATGTAATAATTGCATTTAGATATTAATAATGTAGAAATACCTGGAAATTTATTTTACTGTGAAGATGCACTATTATTGGGACACACACTGAGCCCTGTTGTGTACCGTCAATAAATAAATAAATAAATAAATAAATAAATAAATAAATAAATAAAAAAATACATCTATGACATGGGACCGCCGGCTTTACTTCCCCTCCGAAGGAAGGCATACTGAGAAACTTTTAACGCTCTTAAAAATCCGACGTATTCAGCAGGGTATGAACCCAACGATCTTGGGCATAGATTTTTAACGCTTTTAAAAATCCGACGGATTCGGCCGGGTTTGAACCCGCGGTCTTGGGCATAGAAGTTCAGCATGCTATCAACTACGCCACCTAAGCCGCCTTCCCGGCTCTGCAAATACCTTTTAATTCTAGTGCTGAATAATGCAATGACGAAAAGAACCAATATCAGATTCTTTTGGTTGTCAATATGTGGCATAATAAATACTTTTCTAAACGAATGAAATGAATATTGGTTCGAGAAATTCTCTTTTAAAACAATCCGTCCAGTGTTCGGTTCCACTCCCTGTTATTGGACCCTTCCTTTTTCCTCAAAATCAATAGATAATTTACTTACCAATTCAAAACTATTTACCAATTCGAAACTAAAAGTACTGTATGATTCCGTTGCCCTAATTTATGTATTTTTCTCAAAAACATTTTACATTTGAATTGAACCACTGCACTGTGGACTGCGAGTTAACAAACAATAAAGTTTTCAGTGTTTAGCTCTTGTTCATCTGCCAGCTGTGATGTCCTGCCAGTATCACTCGGTGCCTTCTTCCGATCTTCTGAATTAGGCCCCCTCCGACTTTGGGGTTCTGCTCCTAACTTAAAAACCCCCGATAGTTTTTGAGCATTTGTCTAAATCCATACCTGTCCATGATTTTGACCTCCGGAATACCGATTTCTGTAAGATCTGTCACATTTTTGGGATCACCCCAATTTTCTTGCCTTTCGTTTCATGAAATTATTTCCTTTGTCAGTCGATCATCTTGAAGATGTTATACAAATATTTCACTATAATACCCATATACGAAGCTAAGAAAAAAAATGCTGAATTTCTTGATATTTAACCAGCCAAGTTGAAGAGTAGCCTATCTCTTAGTTCCGTCACGCCTGAACGCAGTCACGATCTTTTAACTATGTTCTTCAGGGGGCGGGAATTCTTTATTACTAACATGTTTTTAATTACTTAACATTATTTCAATTACACTTCACTTATCTAGATAAACTCAGTGAACAAACATACTATCTGGTCTATGTACTCTTATAATTACACTTTGCTAATAGTTTAATGTTCAGTTCTAAACTACAGACATGCGGTTTCTATGTTGAAAGAAAATGATAGGTATAATTTAATTTAATTTAATTTATTTATTAAATACTATTTATGTTACATTATTGTGATATGTCTCACGAATCTGATGACAGTACAGATTATCTGTGAGACATATTAATTATTATTTACAACACATATATAGATTATATTTCAGTACAAGAGTGCATGCAATTTTTTTATAATGTTAATGATAAAATATTAATGTAAATAATTAAAGATACAAAAAATTACACTATGGTAGTTATATTAATAAATTTATCTTATGAGTTAATGTTTGGTTAAGTAATATTTTTTAATGCGACTTATAGCTAGTTGTTTGCTGTTAATGTTTGTCAGTCCAGGTGGTAGTTCATTAAGTAGTGATGGTATAATATAATTTAGTCTCTTGAAACCATAGCTATTTATACATAAAGGTTTAACATGTTTAGTACTTGTTATGGCTCTTGTTTGTATGTTGTGAGAGACCTTATGCCTGAATCTTGGATCATGGTAGTAGAGATTCAGTATAGTAATTTGAAACAACTCTTTAATATTAAAATAAGGAATATCAGTGAAATATTTAAAGAATAATAATTATTATTATTATTATTATTATTATTATTAATATTATTACAGGCTTCACTCCAGAGACACCATAGAGAAGTTCTACAACCTCGCAGCAGACATCAGAAAGAAGCGATTAAAATTTTACGGCCACATCAGCAGACTGCCACAAACTAGACTCACCAAGGAAATTCTTAGATACATACAGCGGCTCAAGATTACTACGCCCTGGATGATGCAAGTCAAAATTGTTCTAGTGAAAGCACAGGTCGACCCAGAAGACGTCATAGACAAAAGCGTATTTAGAGACGAAGTATACAAGTGGGAAGTGTTGTCAGAGAGAGCTGCACCTACAGCCCAAAGACCAAAGTGGACCGAAGAAAGGAAGAGGGCCTTCAGTGCACGAATGTAAGAGTTCTGGAGAGACAGGAAGAAAAAAAGTCATGATTGCTTTGCGTGGTCTAATAGGCCTGTAACGTGTGAAATAAATATTATTATTATTTTTATTATTAGTATTATTATTATTGATAGTCCACCCTTTCCAAATTAAACAACTAAACCCCTCCTGCTATATCTCCGGTTAGCACCTATTTAGAAATATGTACACGTATAAAACCTCGTTGTAAGCTATTTTCACGCATAGATTATTTAGCTGAAATCTTTTATGAAGGTACATAGCTTAAATACCAGTAAAAATCATAGGACTATTTATTAGCTTTCTGAAATATTTCACCGTTCCAATATGGCGGAAAAATTAACGTTTCATTTCAGTAACAGTAGGAACCGCGTCCCACCCGGTGAACAGGTATTCATGGCAGGTTGCATATATTTACCCTTGCTCAAGCTTCTCGCTGCTAAATTTTCGATTTTTTATTCCGAGTCTATTTATTCAGGTTGAACAATAAAGGTTTTCAGAGTGTAAGATACACACATAAGTACATTCTTGCTCATACGAAGGATGGGTAACCAGCGAGTGATATACTGTATATTTACATTCTAACATTGAATTCTTTTAATAAGTACAGAAGTATTTCTAAGCCATGGCATAATGTAGGACGTAATGTCATAATTTTAAACATCCTATAGCATAATATCAAATTTCAAGGGTGTCAGCACTGAACGTAGTCATCAATTCCTTGCACTTGGTTGGCCGCATGCCGTAAGAGAAGGTTTGAGACGAGTCATGTAATCTCTTCATAGTATAAAACCAAGTCCCCGATTCTTGGATGTAACGAGTAATCTCGAGAACCATTGGATGGATTTTGATGCAGTTTTCACCATTCTGTAAAGAATTTCTCGAGGAAGGTTTCTGTAGAAGAATATTCAATTATGGCCAAAGGAAGCCGAGCAGTAACGAATTCGGTGAATCGACTCGAAGGAAAAACCTGTCGTCTGTGCACTGGGTAAACTGTTAAAAATATACAGTGTGGTCCACCCGCCCCTTATTATTTAGTTTTATGAAACCCAACTAACACGGCATTTCTCCCGATGGTCGATATTGCTCTGCGCTCTGACTGTGCGACAGCAATGTAATTGGGCCATGGGTCTAGCAAAGAAAAACCGACCTTAAACTTTTCCCCGCCAAATACTATGGCCCATTCTACTAACATATGACTTACTGCTCCTTGAAATAACACACGTACACGCAATTCGATCGAATTAATAGCTTACGCCACGTGATATGTAATAGTAGAAAGTTAAATCAACACCATAAATTGTGATTGAAGACTTTGAGATGGACTTAACGTTTGAGGTGGGACGGCTACTGTAACTATACCACGTTTAGCGTGCGGTATCTCTCATGTGTTGGTGGCTGAGAGGTTAAGTTGGTCACTAGTCGTGGCCGAGTGAGGTACGTGTGTGCGCGCTGTGTGACCGCATTTGGAAGAGTGTACGGTTTCCTAATACCGGTGCTTCCTTAGTTCCACGTGTGTACTGACCTTCCGGGTGTCATTCGAACAATACTTTTTCAAGTAGTGTTCCAGATAGGACAACAAAACCAGAAACCCAGAAAACCCCGCTGAAAATCATGTCCGGATACCAGAGGAAGAACACCGTACGCTGCCAATGGGACAGGCAGAGTTCTCGCCCCTCACCAGGAGAAATTCACCGCTGGATTGGCGATACCCTCCGGTTGACTGTCGACCAAGTAGAAGCCATCCAGTTAAATGCGCACGAGAAAACCATGTACATCAAGGTAATCAGCATATCTACTTACCAGAAATTGTTAAATACTTTTGCAGATCCTATTAAATTTCAGTATGATTCAGGCGAAATGACAAATGTTAAGCTCTCCACAGCGGATTCCAATTTTACCACAGTGCGGATATTTAATGTCCCACTCGAAGTTCCTCCTGAAATTTTCAAATCCGTCCTGTCGAAATATGGCACTGTGAGTGACGTCAGGAAAGAACAATGGTCTTCTGCTTATCAGTTCCCGGTGTATAATGGAATACGTGCCGTCAATATGGAAATCAAACAAGATATCCCCTCCACTGAGACATTTGGTGGCCATTCTGGCTATATAACGTATAATGGACAGAAACAGACCTGTTTAATTTGCAATGCTACCACCCATCTACGTATCAACTGCCCAAAGAAAATGATTCCCCTCGGTATAATTCCTACACAACAACGACGTGCCCAATACTCGGAAGTTGTGACGCAGCAAACGTCATATGAAAACATGCTTATTGATCAGTCAGCTGGGACAACACCAGAAGTGACCTCGGTTACATATGACGCAGAACTGGTAACTTGCCCTGACCAGAGCAGTGAGCCACAGAGTGCCCCTGTGATATCGGCAACCTGTATCGCAGCCTTAGAACCGTCTATGCCGTCACTACAGGCTGCCACAGAAATTTTGTCTTCACTGCCACCACCTTCTCTGGTATCTACCGACTCACCTAAGCTGGTTGATCGGGGATCCGAGAATGTATCTAAGAAGATTAAAACAAATGCCTCGATTGCCGTACCAGCCCCGAAGAATCAAACTGGCTCCACAAACGTTTCCACAGCTGTGAAAAAGAAACAAAATCTTCATTCTACGTCATCTAGGGACCCACGAACGCTCTCAAACGCTGACAGCCGGCCTATGAATGGCAGTCATAAGGAACTATCTCAACCTAATTTGACATAGTGCACCAGTATATTTCTCACCTGTGTCTTTTTTTTCTTTTTTCTCGAGTCCACCTTCCAGTATGTCTAGCACAGCTTTTATACTTTTCTTAATGGCGCAATTTCTCACTGTGGCCACTGTGAATATCAAGGTAATAGAATGCCCTCTGAAATGTCAACTGTTGGAGAGATTCCTTCGAGATGCAGACATTGACATTGCCTTCATTCAAGAAGTTGCTATACCCTGTTTGCCAATATCTGCCTTCTACAAACAATACATCAATACCGGTAATACGAATAGAGGGACCGGATTCCTCATACGACATGATATCCCACTCGAAGGTGTGCTATGTCATCCATCAGGACGCATAATATCTGGACACATAAACAATACCACCCTGATAAATGTATATGCCCCATCCGGGTCAAATAAGCGTGTGGAACGGAAAATGTTCTTTCAACAGAGTATACTGCCTCATCTGCACGACGTTAAGGAAAAACTTATTCTTGCAGGGGATTTCAATTGTATTCAACGCCCAGAGGATTCCACTAGTTCATACCAAGGTATCAACCCGGCTCTCAGGACCCTTCTTAACTCCCTACACCTCATTGATGCTGTGGATAGTTTAAGGGTGCCCCTGCCCCATTACACCTGTATAAGTCACAACTCCTCATCACGAATTGACCGCATATACTTTTCACAGGAACTTATCCAGCCTAGACGATATGAAGTGATACCTGCCAGTTTCACTAACCATCATGCTGTCGTATGTACAATCTCTTACCCCCATCCCATATTTCACATAGGAAGAGGTTATTGGAAGCTGAATTGCTCGCTGTTACTGGAGGAGGAATGCCAAGATATTTTCAGACAACACTGGACTCGATGGGTCCAACAAAAATGCAAATTTCGCGACTGCGCAGACTGGTGGGATATTTTAGTTAAACCAGGGATCCGCCGCGTCTTTAAGAACATATCCTACCAACGACGGGAAAGACGGGATACAGTTGAATTTTACTATCGAGTTCTTCGCCAGCTCCAGCAAAGATCTGATGCTGGAGAGCGTATATATGACCAGATTCGGGAAGTTAAAACCAAGCTCCTGTCCCTACAGCAACGAACACTCGCTCATATAAACGTGGCTTTAAAAGATCGTACAGTGCTCCCGGACGAAAGTGCAAGTGTATACCATATCGCCAAAGGACAACGGGAGCGGCAACGTAAATATATCCACCGCCTCCGCACCAGTACTGGACGTGACGTCACCTCCCCTGACGCTATACGTAGTGAAATATCATTATTTTATCAACGGTTCTACGCTAAGGCTGAAATTGATCCACAGCAGGTGACCCTATTGCTTTCATCTTGCAGTACCCACTTATCTCCGGACAACAAAACTCTGCTCAGCGCGGATATTACGGATGAAGAGATTCACTCTGTGGTTAAGCAACTCCCAAACAACCGCTCACCTGGCATTGATGGACTGCCATATGAAATGTATAAACACTTCTGGCCTCTCATTGGCAAAGAATTTTGTCATGTCCTGCGTACCATTCTCCAACGTCGTGCTCTTTGTCAGTCACATCACGAAGGTACCATAGTCCTCATACCAAAAACATCCTCTCCCATGGCAGTTGGTGACTTCCGACCAGTTACTCTGCTCTGCAGTGATTATAAAGTCCTTACCAAAGTACTTGCATGCCGATTGAAGACTGTTCTACATGATATCATTGGTATTGAACAATGTTGCAGTATTCCTGGAAGAACTCTGTTAACAAACTTAGCGATACTACGGGACCTACACCTAAAAGCCGAAATGCTCCCCACTGAGCCAATGAGTTTTCTCACCTTAGATCTTGATAAAGCTTTCGACCGCATCAGTCATGAATACTTGTACATGGTCTTGCAACACTTTGAATTTCCTGAAATCCTTATTGACTACATTCGTATGATAAATTGTAATGCTACGTCTCGAGTGCTCGTCAACGGTTTTCTTTCCCCTCTGATTCCAATACAACGATCAGTTAGGCAAGGATGTCCCCTGTCCATGCTACTTTTTGCCATTGGCCTTGAACCGTTCATTCGGACTACCCAGGTGAAGCTACAGGGTTACAAACTGTCCACACATGTTTTTGGAATGTGCGCCTATGCTGATGACGTATCAATATTGATCCGCAATAATGAAGATATCTCCCACATCGATAGCGCCCTTCAGCTCTACCATATCGCCTCTGGAGCACAATCGAACCCCCAGAAAACTGCTTTGCTTCCGCTCAATACTAACTCAGTGATTACCCAACAGCCCTGGTTCCGGATAGTAAATGAGGTGAAAATTCTTGGCATTACCTGGAAGCAATCGCTTCTAGACACAGTGCAAGCAAACTGGACTAAGGTCATTGCCAAAGTTAGGGGAGTGCTGATCCAATTTGGTCAAAGAAACCTCAATATAGTGCAACGGGTCATGATCCTCAACGTGTTTGCGCTCTCTAAAATATGGTATGTCGCACAACTTTTCCCACTTCCCAAAATGTTTGAGAGCCAATTGGCAAAATATACAGGTTGGTTTATATGGCAAGGATTTTTGTTCCGAGTACAACGGGAACAGTTGTATCTCCCATCCCGGCAAGGTGGGCTAGGGCTAACGGCTCATGGCATAAAATGCCGTGCACTCCTCTGCAAGAACGATATCACCATTCTTTCCCAACATGACACTTTTACGAAAGCGCTACACAAAGTTATTCGAAACACAGCCCGTGGTTGTGATAGAGCTTTGCCGAAGATATTTAGGGACCATCAACAGCACCTTCTAGAAACTGTTCGCCAAATGCCTTCAGGGACTGTTCCAACGACGAAAAGTATTTATAACATGTTGCGGCAAGTGGTACACTCCAAACCGCGAATCGAGGCCACCACCCTCTACGTCCATTGGCCCACTGTTTGGAAAAATTTTGGGGCTATGACCGTTTCTTCTGCTGTACACTCCCAGGTTTTTATCTTCCTCAACGATCTCATCCCAACCGCTCTACGGCGATATACCATCCGTCTTGAAGCTTACCCATGGTGTACTATATGTGGTCAAACTGATACGGCGATACACCGCTTCACATCATGCACGCGAGTTGCCTCCACGTGGGTGTGGTGTAAGGGAAAAGTATGTCAACTATTAAATGTGCCCACGGATGACCTTGATGACAGGAAGTTGATTCGCTTGTCGGTGACCGCCTTCCCCCAAATTAAACAGACTGCCATTGTGTGGATAATGGGCCAATATATACACTTCGTGATGGACAATGATCAACATTTCTCGTTCCAGGACCTCAGGTACCACCTGCAAAAAGAGCGTTGGAAGCTTAGTGAAAGTGGACAATTGTACGATAAATATGGACACTATCTGGATTTCTTGTGATGTATTAGTATGGTATTTATCATATCTGAAAATTCTGTAATTCTGTAAAGAGCTAATAATAAAAATAAAAAATAAAAATAAAAAAAGAGGTTTAAAGCCTGACCGTACGTGGTGGGCGCGAGCGGGTTGAATTCTGCTTCGAATCCAGTAGTAGGCATACTTTTTTGAACGAAAGCCCACATTCCATTTTAGTGGGGATGTAACTACATGGCCACATTTATTGCCTTACGACGTATTTTTGTGAAGAGTACGTTGAATTTTGCTGATTTATTTACGAGAATACGATCGAACTGGTACGTTATGCCACGTGACCTGTATTGGCAGCAAATTTAAAAACTGGCATGAATATTAATATAACATATCGAAGTGTCGCTCCGGAGGTCCGAGTTCGATTCCCAGCTTTGCCAAAAAATGTAATATTTGTCTGAGGGCTGAAATTGGGTACACGTAGCCTCGTGAAGCAAATATGAGAAGAAGTGGGTTCGATTCCCACCTCAGCCACCCTGGAAATGGTGTTCCGTGGTTTCCCACTTCTGCTCCGGCCAAATTCCGGACGGATTCTATCTTAAGGCCACGGCCGCCTCCTTCCCAATCCTTAATTGCAAATACACACATCATTATAAGCCCGCAATAACTCAGGTTATCAGACAAATTCTACACACACTCCCAAGTAAACGGGGCTAAATGACCGCGATGTTCTAGCCCCTCACATGAAACAAAACAACAACATATCGAAGGATATTCTGATCGCCAGTGCTTGCATCGAAGTATACGTATTCCTTAGAATTTACCATGGTATTATTAGCATACTTTCGATTTTTGCAAAAAATGAAAGAAGACTTATGAGATCTACACAGGGCCAAAAATTGTGTGTCTGTGTGTGAGTGTGTGTGTGTGAGACTGTGTGTCTGTGTGTGTGTGTGTGTGTGTGTGTGTGAGTGTATGTACTCTGAATGTCTGCCCCCACCCTATCAATTCGAACACGGTGAAACATAATTGAACGAAATTTGGTACAGAGGTAGAACTAGCAAATGGCACCTCAGTGTCATGTTTTATATCGCCGCCATCTTGACGGAAACGTAATGGCGGCCACCCAAATGTTCAAAGCTTAAATCAAATTACGAATAACCTAATCATCCGATCTCTACCTAATTTTGCAACAACATATATTTATATGGCGAGCGTCTTTTGACTAAATTACAAGGTAATCAGCCCAATAGTTTGCAGATGGCGGCCATGTATGTGTGCCAATCGATTCCCCCTATCAATTCAAACACGGTGAAACCGAATTGAACGATATTTGGTACAGGGGTAGCACTAGCAAAGGCCACCTCAGTGAAATGTTGTATATCGCCGCCATCTTGACCGAAACGGAATGGCGGCCATCGAAATGTTAAAAGCTTAAATCAAATTACGACCAACCTAATCATTTGATCTCTACCAAATTTGTCAACAACATACCTTTTTGTGGGAAGCATCTCTTGACTGAACTACGAGGTCATCAACCTAATAGTTCGCAGATAGCGGCCATGTATGTGTGCAAATCGATTCCCCATATCAATTCAAACACGGTGAAACCGAATTGAATGAATTTTTTTACAGAGGTAGCACTAGCAAAGGGCACATCATATTCATGTATAAAGTCCGTATAGCACGTTGTATTTCAAGAAGCTACTACAACTAACATTCAATTATACTCCTTGAAAAGGACAACGAATTATAACAATACCCATTCATTTAGGAGAAAGTAGGCTATACGTTCTTTACCGAACATCTTGTTTTGTTATTAAATTTTAACAAATAGTCTTAGCATATCTTCAGGCCTGTGTCACACGACACTCGCTGACAAAGAAGCTGCTGTGATCGCTGGTACAAAATCCCGTATGATTCTGTTCTCTTCGTCAGTATACCCGCTTGTATTACCGAAGTGTATCACACGCTAGCATTTTGTACGCTAAGTTGTATGAAATAAAACCGAAGGGCTGTCGTTGAGGGCATTATTTGCAGTTAATTCGCCTTAATAACGCAAAACGGTCACGAAACTTGCTTTAAGTAAATTAGAAAACATGCTTGGTACTGAATGCATTCCAATCAATATTTAAGATCTAACTGTAATAATTTAATGTTTTACCATACGCGTTAATAAGAAGCGCAACAAAAACCTCCAGAGTGTGTTGAAAATGTGTGTAAGTGTTATTGCGCCCGCTCGCTCTTTCGAAGATCCCGGGTTCAAGACTATCCAAAGACAGACTTTTAAAATTCTTTTTAACTATTTTATTATACCCTCCCTACCTCGTACAGCAAGATTTCAACTTGGTTTTGTTCACATTATCTACGAAGACGATAGGGAAAGTTATTTTCTTGTCTCATTTAAATGGCTATTTTCCCTAAATACTGTTCAAAACCATGGATGGATAGTATTCGTTATAATTATTATATTTTTAGTCGATTTTACCCTCCATGTTAGGTTTTCTCACGGACTCGGCGAGGGATCCCATCATTACCGCCTCTACGGGCAGTGTCCTGGAGCTTGAAACATCTCGTCTGTGGGATACAACTGGGGAGGTGGGATCAGCACCTCGCCCAGGTGGCCTCACCTGCAAAGCGAACAGGGTCCTCTTGACGGATGGGAAGGGAGGGGAAGATCGGGAGGGACAGGCAAGGAAGAGGGAAGCAGGCGGCCGTGGCCGTACGGTGGGTAACATCCCGGTATTTTCCCGAAGGTGAAATGGGAAACCACGGAAAACCACTTTGAGGATGGGTGAGGTGGGAATCGAACCCCTCTACTTATTTGGACCACCCGAGGCTGAGCAGACCCCGTCCCAGTCCTCATACCACTCTTCAAATTTCGTGGCAGAGCCGGGAATCGAACCCAGGACGTCCGGGGTGGCAGCTAATCACGCTGACCACTACGCAACGGAGGCGACTCTATTCGTGATAATTAGAATTTTAATAGTTCAATATTTATCCCAGAGGTGCCTCCGTGGCTAAGGCGGCAGCACGCCGGCCTCTCACCGCTGGGTCCGTGGTTCAAATCCCGGTCACTCCATGTGAGATCTGTGCTGGACAAAACGCAGGCAGACAGGTTTTTCTCCGGGTACTCCGGTTTTCCCTGTCAACATTTCATTCCAGCAACACTCTCCACTATCATTTCATTTCATCTGTCATTCATTTAATCCTTGCCCCAGAGGAGTGCGTCAGGCCTCGGCAGCCGGCACAATCCATATCCTCGCCACTAGATGGGGGCTTCATTCATTCCATTCCTGACCCGGTCGGAGACTGGAAGCAGGCTGTGGATTTTCATTTTCAATATTTATCCCAGAATAATAATATGACACGTTCTGTAAGGCTCTGCGGTAACGTTCTCGCTTGCTGTGTCCAAGGTTGCAGGTTCGTATCCTGGCGCAGTCAGCTGGCTTTTGAGGGTGCACAAATGCGAGGGAGCCGTGTCAGTAGATTTACTGGCACGTTGAAGATACGCTTCGGAGCAAAATTCCGGCACCCCGACGTCTCTAAAAGCCAGAGTAGTTGAAAGGGACGTAAAACCAATAACATTATAATTATCTGTATTTACTGTATGTTTGGGGCAGATGACCTCGTAGTTCCGCCCCTTAAAACTTCACTAACTAACTATTACTGTAAGTGTATAGCAATCGCTTTTCGCACAGAAGCCGTTGAAAGAAATTATAGTTTCGGTCTGATGTATTTATTCGTGAGCCTACCCACATAACAAATCTATTTGTTATGTGGGTCGTCTGATTTAGTCGGAGTTTTCATTTAAACAAAGGTGGTCAAAATTTCGAACACTTGCTACCTTGAATATACAGGATACCTTGCTTTCGTTCTACAGATCATTATGTCGTCGTCCAATCCGGCTGCGTACCATCGGAAAAGTACGGTGCTTTTGAGGACCAAATAAACAATCACTCATTGGAACAGATAGATATGCGTCCATAATACATCCACAATAAACGACATTAAGCAAAAAAATTTACTAGTTCAAGGTTCGAACCTACTACAATGCGACTTCGTTGACGCTACTTTAGCAATTTTTGATTTAGCCACCATAGCTACCGAGAACCATAGTGTATTGCTGGCATGTATTGAATCTATTCGTAGACACTTCCTGTCCAAACGTAAGAAGGTGTTATTCGGAGCTCTGATCGTTTCAATCATGCATTATATTTGAGGTCATTGAAAGAACACTGCCACTATTGATTTCTACTATATTCGCGAGGATGTACTCAACAGTAAAGTTGTACAATGGACGTACTAATGTTTTTAGGATGACTGTGATATACACGTTAGTTGGGTTGCCTTCCTCCAAAAAAAATAAGGGGCGGGTGGACCACACTGTATATACTATGACTATGAGTGTAAGAAGTTTTCAGCATGAAAAGTTCTACAAAAAAATCTGTTACAGCATATCACAATCTTTAATACATCGCCCACGACAAGTGTTTTTATGTTTTTATTTCTTCCAACAATTTCCATTCAGTGGAAATTTAAATCACTAGCTTCGGAGCGAGTCTATCACCCTAGCTTCAGCCAGCATCGAACTGTCGAGTCATGTCGAGTTAAGACTTCAGAGAAGAGTATATGTGTTTGGAGTTTCGCTGTTCACCTCGGCTTTTCTGAATTGCGTCTGGGACCTGCCGTCCTTGCGCCTTTTACGATTACGCTGGGTAAATCGTTGAAGATACTGGGCGAAGCCGGGGTTAGTTGCTAGTAGTTATTATATAATAATAATAATAATAATAATAATAATAATAATAATAATAATAATAATGTTATATCATTATTCAGCTTTGGTCGTGCGTTGATTTTGTATATACGGTACAATATACGACTTGTAGCCTATTTTTTGTACAAACCCGCATTACCGTCTCACTTATTAAGTCGCGCATTATGACTTCATGGGAAAGTTAGAAGATCAAAAGCTCGAATCTCGGCGCAGACAGCAGGCATTCTGACTGGGTTTCTCCACACTCCTCATAGACAAATGCCTGGATGGTATTTTGTTTAAAGTCCCGAGGCACATACCCCAAACCTAGACGTTTTAAGAATTACAGTTACAACCACTAATACAGTCATCACAGAAACTTTGGTTACCACAAACACTCAACACATACTCAAGTACGCGTGGTTGATGGGCAAGATGTCCAAAGCCCCTAAAGTGAATTATAGCTGAAAGCCTCTGCTTTTATTTCAGGGCTTGCGATTTCATGATTATTTAGCCCCATGTACTTGGGTGTGTGCGCAGAATTTGTCTGATAACCTTTGTTACCGTGCGGGAGCGTGATGGCGAAGTGGCTTGACTGCTCGTCTGTCCCCCGGAAGGCTGGGGTTCGAATCCCGGTGACAGCGGGGTGGAATTTTCACCTAAAAGAAAAAATCACGTGACTTCAGGAAGGGCCAAACCTAAAATGAGCCTTGTTGGCTCCGGCAACCCCAATTAGTTGGGAAAAGCCGAAGAAAGTTTTAACCTTTGTTACCGGGATGAGGTAATGTATTTGTGATTGAGGCCAGGATTGGGGAGGAGGCGGCCACGGCCTTAAGTAAGGAAACACCCCAGCGTTTGCTTGGAGTAGTACAGTGGGGAAATCAAGGAAAAGCATTTCTGCGAAGGATCAGGTGGGAATCGAACCCACCTGGGAGTGTACCCTGTTCCAGCCCTGGGACCAGAATTAAATTTCTTGGCAGAGCCGGGAAATTAAACCCGGACTTTTGGGTTGGCAGAAAAGATTGCTAGCCGATACACCATGAGGTCGTCCTCCTCAAGAGGAAACAATCGCTCTTTGTCCTCCTTCCCTCATATTTTCTATTTTCTTTCTCATCAGCAACTTCGTCGTCACCTGATTTTATTTCCGTCAGAGTGCAGAATAATTACTAAATTTACGAAAAAGAAAACAAAACTGGAAATGTTTTAAAATATATTTCAAATTGAGAAACTGGAAAATTTGAAATACTTCGACTTATGAACTATGACGAAAATTGAACTTTGCTTCCTGAAAAAGAATGCATCTTGTGCATATTATAGTATTTTTACGAACCGTAATGCGTCTTCGGTGGCGAGGTCGGTGGCAAGCTGAACTGCCATCCCCAAGATCGCGGGTTCAAACCTGGCCGAACTCGTCGGATTTTTTAAGGGTGTTAAAATCCTTCAGTATACCTTCCTTCGGTGGGAAAGTAAAGCCGGCGGGCCCATGTCATAGACTACTACAATTGTTATTGTGTAACAAAATGTGTAGGTTATATTTCGTTAGAAACGCTCTATCAATTTCCAACGTTTGTCGTTAGGTGACAGTGGCAGCTTGCCACGGTGGGTGAGTGGATAGCGTGTCGGTCTACTAACCCCAAGATTGCAGGTTCGCTCCTGGCCGTGGTAAGTGATTTTTGAAAGGCGGCAAAAATCCGACACGCATGTCATACGATGTTGGCATGTCAAATAACCCATTTGAATTCAGTAGGCCGTGTTCATAGTGGCAAAATTAATCTCGGGAGTTTCCGCCAACACAAAGTTCCTCATTTCTCTACTAGAAAGCGCTATTGTGTTCAAGCAGCTTAGATATCTAACCTCCTTGACTTTCATAGTGATTCAAGGAACAACGAAATTCGACATGCAAGCTACCTTCTGGGAGTAAAATTACAAAGCTTTCACCCGGCACCGAGGCCATACGATATAATAGTGGCAGCTGGTAGCCAAAGTTAGAACTACTTGAAATTGAACTTGCTCATTCATCTTCATTCATTTCATCTCATCTCATCCACACGCGACGGTACTTGTAGCTCTCCCATGGGTGTCCGTATAGGAGCAGCTAAAAAACTCTGGCGAGCCGAAAATGTCCTCGGACACACCAGGCACCAAACGCCGAACGCTAAATACACAATCAACCATAATATACAGTAAATGTAACGGCAGGTTACATGGTGCCACACCTCAAATTATGGTTTGTGTGCAGTTGGCTGTTCTGGTTCGTTGTTCCAAGCCTATAAAACGAAGAAACAAACTCAACTACAATAACAAAAAGCCTTCTAGCTAGCTAAAATGTTCTTTTTATAGCGTGTATTAGAACAATGAATGGCACGACGCAACTAGCATGGATAAAAAGAACATGAAGAAAGCAACACGGTCATTCTAAACAAGGCAAGGAGTAGCAATATTGCTTGTACCAAAGTAATAGCCTCGATGACAATTTAAAATATGCTGCGCACTTGTTTGTAATGCTAGTGATGAGAAGTTGATGTAGACGCCAAAAAACTGCTTCGTCTTTCTCTGGCACTTTGGATGCAATTATTGTATCTCTGCAACAACATGCAAGTCATTTCTACAACCTCTGTTGTACCGCACTTACCACAGCCATTTTGTTCGTGCTACTGATACTGTTAATTCATCAAAATACTAACGTCTGCTGTTTTGGACCCTTTTGAAAGAAATGGGGGTTACGTCTCAAAACTCACGAGCTAAAAATAGTAACATATAGTATCAAAACTCACGATAATAAACTAGTAGCTTTTTATTTATTTATACGTGTCCAGAACATAACATATTATAAATATATATATACAGTACAAAGATTACAAAAGTATATGTGCATCTTTATATTCTATGTGATGCCCAGAATTCCGCTGCACGAACTGCCTTATCACTGGCGGCTACCAGATCGTTCATGGAGACAGGTTCTGATAGTTTCCTGCAGTTGAGTAGGTGCTGGTGGTCTTGATGTTCACCACACTCACATAGTTCGTCCTCTGAGATGAATCCCCATTTCTTCATGTTCACCTTACACCGAGATACTCCAGTCCTCAGTCTATTAAGGACCTTCCATGTCTCGTATGGGAGGCGATGACCTGCAGCAAGTTCTTCTTTGGGGTTGTCCCAACATTTCTCTGATGATGAGCTACGCCAGAGTTGTATCCGACGGTTTGCAGGTGGTGTCTGAATTGGTTGTGTCGTCTGGAGGAAACTTTTTCTCGATTTCAGTCTTGGTAGTTGATGTTCACTTCCAAATAGGGGGATATCTGGAGGTGCTACGCCCATTAGGTGGTATATTTTGTTAACAGGGGTTGCCCGCATGCAGCCTGTTACAATCCGTCCTGTTTCATTTAGGGCAATATTTACCTGTTTGGCATGGCTGGAGTTGTGCCATACAGGTGCTGCATATTCAGCAGCGGAGAAGCACAGAGAGAGGGCGGATGTGCGGAGGACATCTGGATGTGCTCCCCAGTTGTTGCCGGTCAGTTTCCTAATAATGTTATTCCTAGCACAAACTTTCATTTTTGTATCTGTGCAATGGTCTTTGAAGGTGAGGGAACGGTCCAACTTTATTCCCAGGTATTTTGGGGTGTCACAGTGGGTTAGTTGTTGACCTCTCCAGGTTATTCTCAGTTTCCTCCAAGCCTCTCTGTTCCGTAAGTGGAATGCACACACTTGTGTTTTGGAAGGGTTTGGATTCAAGTAATTGTTATCATAATAGGCAGATAGTGCTTTAAGACCTGTTGTGAGTTTTCCTTCCACCTCCTCAAAAGTTGTCCCTTGGGCAGCAATTGCTGTGTCATCTGCGTAAATGAAAGATTTTGTGACAGAATTAATTGGCTGGCTATTAGTGTACATATTAAACAACAGTGGGGCTAGCACACTTCCTTGTGGGATACCATTTTTCTGTGTCCTCCATCGGCTCCTTTTGTTTTGTAGGATAACAAAGAAACGTCTGTTTTGTAGCAGACATCTTATAAACTGTGTTAGGTGGAAGTCTTTCGTGATGAAGCTGAATGAACATTATAATAATAGACTCAAAACTTACAACTCCGGAGAGCACACTGCACTTCAACCCATGTTTGTTCACCCAGTATTAGAATGGGATTTCGTTTGTATTGTACAGACGTCACAGTGACGCAGGTTATCAGATAAATTCTATGCCCACCCGAGTACGTGACCACGATGTCGCTAAGCCCCTAAAAGAATCAACTACAACATCTTGATGAGAGAGGTGCCATTTACAAGAGGGCAAGCAGTTCCGGCTGGCTCTAACAATGGACCTTTTCGCAATGAACTTGCTTGGCCATGGCTAGCTATAACCTTATTGGTGGCTATGGCTTGGTTCGTGAGTTTTGAGACAGGCTCAGGCACAGAAACCGGTGAGAACATACTTTTACTAGCCCTCATCTCGAAATTCGTGAATTTTCAGACTCGTGAGTTTTGAGACGACACGGACATGGGGCCTCTTTCCCGTAAAGGTCTTCTTAGGGGTGAGGGGGAGATCCAGTTTAAGAGAGGAGTAAAATGTAAATATTCACTTGATTGTTGAAGGTGCTATAACTATTGTTGACAAATGATACTCATATCACTTTAATGGCATGTTTGTGGCAACAAAAAGCAACTTATATAATGTCAAAATACTTTTCGAAATTTGCCAATTTTTTACCATGCATCATCGCTTCCCTTATATATCCAAAGTTTGTAGAAATTTCCTACTTTTCTTTTTTAAGGTGTGTATTACATCTGCAGAAAAGGAATCTGTTAACATCGAATATAGATTTAGGTATTAGGAAGTCATTTTTGAAAGCCTTTGTCTGGAGCGTGGCACTCTTTGGAATTGAAATGCAGCAGAAGAGAGGAGAATTGAAGCATTTGAAATGTGGTGTTACAGGATAATGATGATGATCAGATGGGTAGATAGGGTTACAAACGAAGAGGTATTAAGACTAGTGGGAGAGGAGAGATGTTTCTGGCGAATGCTAATGAAGAGAAGATATAGGTTCATAAAACGCATACTAAGACACCCAGGAATAGCACGCTTAGTTATGGAAGGAAGGGTCGAGGACAAGAACTGTGGGGGTAGACCGAGGTTAGAATATGTTAAGCAGATTGCCTCAGATGTAGTGTGTGGTAGCATGTAGAGATGAAACGAGGTAGCTCAGGATAGGGAGGCATGGAGAGCTGTATCAAACCAGTCAAAAGACTGAAGACTCAAACACAACAACAACAACATTACATCTGCACCTACAAAATGTACCTCAACATAAACTGCATATTAAGTAATTTTACTGCATTTTTTATTCAGAGAAGCTGAAAATAGTTCTTTTTTTTTAAGAATAAATACAGTTTATGTCGCCTCCGTAGCGTAGCGGTCAGCATGGTTAGCTGCCGCCCCGTAGGTCCTGGGTTCGATTCCCGGCTCTTCCACGAAATTTGAAAAGTGGTATGAGGACTGGAACGGGGTCTACTCAGCCTCGGGTGGCCCAAATGAGTAGAGGGTGTTCGATTCCCACCTCAGCCATCCTCGAAGGGGTTTTCCGTGGTTTCCCACTTCGTCTTCTGGCAAATGCCGGGATGGTTCCTACTTCAAGGCCACGGCCGCCTCCTTCCCCCTTCCTTGCCTATCCATCCTAATCTTCCCCTCCTCCCTTCCCTCACGAGGCCCCTGTTCGCTTTGCAGGTGAGGCCGCCTGGGCGAGGTGCTGATCACACCTCACCAGTTGTATCCCCTTCGACCAGATGTTCCAAGCTCCAGGACACTGCCCAAGAGGCGGTAGTGGTGAGTTCCCTCGCTGAGTCCGCGGGAACCACCAACCTAGAGGGTAAATCGACTAAATATTTTTTAAAAAAAAAATACAGTTTATAAAAACAAGTATAAATCCTAATGACCAGATTGAGGTACATCTTGTAGGTGCAGATGCAATAGGCCTATTCACATTAAAAAAAAGAAAAGTTGGAAATTTCTTATAAACTTGGGATATATAAGGGAAACGATGATGAATGGTAAACAATTTGGCAAAGTTTGAAAATTCTCTAAACAACTCTTATGATAAGAATTTTGACATTATAAGAGCTGATTTTGGTTGCCACTAGCATGTCGTTATTGTGATATGAGTACCATTTGTCTACAATATTTGTAGCACGTTCAACGATCGAATGAATATTTACATGTTATTCCTCTCTTAAGCTGGATCTCCCCCCTTAAATCCAGTAAAGGCTCGTGCTTAACTTCGCTTAATAGACAACTTAATTATGAAATGAAAACGTAAAAACACTAGGAGGCCTGTGCGAGAAATCTTGCATGTGTTAAACCACCCGCCCGGCTTTACAGTTATGCAGACTTGATGCAATACAGTTCTGACAGGGTCTACATTATCGTCTTGTTTATATGTTCAAACGCACTTTATAAACAAATATAATTCCGGTGACTTTTTTTAAGAAATGCTAGATTTTTTCGGTACTATTGAGACAATTTGGAAGATTTTGGTACAAACCACACCTTCTAACTCCCTCTGGTTAAAGAGCTTGAGTTTTGTGAAACATACACCTTAGCGTATTATATGATTACTGGCAACCCGCCCCGGCTTCGCCCGGTATCGTTAATGGTTTACGCAGCGTAAGGTTAAAAGCCGCACGGATGGCGTATGTACACGAGTAAACATAAATATTCTCAAATTTTCGTTTTTTTAAATTATTTGGCTCTTGGGGGGGAATTGATTCCCCTAACCACACCCCGTAGTTACGCCACTGACCGGTATACAGTATTACCTAATTTCAAGCCTCGGGGCACCTACCCCATTCCTGACTATTCATTAAGTTCGGTGGCGTGGTTGGCAGCGTGCTGAACTGCTATGCCCAAGATCGTGAAGTCGTCGGATTTTTAAGGGCGTTAAAATCCTTCAGTATGCCTTCCTTCTGTGGGCCAATGTCATAGATTTTTGGCATGTAGAAGAACCTACCTCTACAATAATTGGTAGTGTGTAGCCAAATTTATATGTTACATTTGGCTGGTTAGAAACACTCTATCAAGTTCCAACGTTCATCGCTAGGTGTCAGTGACAGTCGCATCTGGTAGCCAAAGTTTGAACTACTTGAAATTTAACGGGCGTTCAATTTTTTTTATCGTATGGCCTCGGTGCCGGGTGCAAGCTTTGCAATTTGACACCCAGAGGGTAGCTTGCTTGTCGAATTTCGTTGTTCCTTGAATCACTATGAAAGTCAAGGAGGTTAGATAATAGATATCGAAGCTCCTTGAACACTATAGCGCTTTCTAGTAGAGGAATGAGGAACTTTGTGTTGGCGGAAACTCCCGAGATTAATTTTGCCATTATGAACTCGGCCTACTGAATTCAAATGGGTTCTTTGACATGCCAACATCGTATGGCATGCGTGGCGTTCAATTAAAACGCCTTTTTAATATCATTGGCTGCCATACATAGACCTATACAATAATTCAGTTACAGACACTATTCCAATCACCACACAATCACAAGTTATCAGACAAATTGAACACACACCCAAGATGTCTCAAGCCCATAAAACGAATAAACACCAACACCACCGATAATTCTTGGATAATGTGGAGTGGTATTCTTCATCTGGTGACGACATCATAGGTCCTGAAACATTGATTGGAAAGACCTTTTAGATTTGAACACCTGGTTGAATTAGCTTACAGTTCTGTCGTGATCCTAGTCGAGACTCGAGTCAATGACCTCTGAGTGCAGTGATGGATTCCTTGATTATGAGGTAATTGACAATGACCCAGACAAGCTAAAGAATCCCGTCCATTCAGCTTGCATGGTCTGTGAGTCGGGGAAATTCCCACAAGTCAAGTGGAACATACGGCATTTGGCTTGTTGAATAGTAATTTTAAAAAAGGTCGTAAAGAGATATTAGTCGCTCCGGTCACACTCGATGCTAATTGGGTGCATGAGAGAGTGATGATTTTGTGAAGACAGTAGTTAACATTCGAATCAGCAATCACTTGTCACAGCATTTAGCTGTAGCGTCTCTAGTTAAACAAGTTTCTCATCACTGTTATTAGAGAGTAAATATAGTGATCAACATGACAGTAATACTCTTACGGACTACAAAGTGTGCAATCAATATGGAACGAATTTGTAATGCTCAGTGGAATTCAATGTTCCATGGAGAATTTTACGGAAATTAATCCATATTCTGGTTTTAGATTAATGATCATAATTTAATGCTGAATGAAGTAAGGACATTATATTTGTGCTCTTTTAATTTTCAATAAGTAACGTTCTTTTTACCGTATACTGAGCAATAACGAGTCGACCAATTAGTTTTCTCATTAACCACATTTTCATTGGTATGCATTACTCGCTGTAATTGTGCGTAAAATCGTAATTGACGTTAAAGATGCAAGCAAGCTGCATACACAGTACAGTGTGATTAACCTTATACTTAGCTATAATATATACTGATCGGCAAGCAACTAACTTACTGGCATATCATATATCTTCAGAAGGGGCACATCAAGGTGATCCTCAGCATCGACTCTTCGTACTTCAGCTCTGGGATTGGTCTGCCCTGTTGCGGAATATTGCTCTCCCACTAGGATGAATAGTACTTATGCAAGACTTATTGACACTCAGCTCAACCATACCATGCCTTATCTCTGGTACAATCAGACCTACACCTACTTTCTGGCTACCCATATTTAGCCATATACCACCTCCATCTCTGCGGCGGGAAAGTGTACTTGTCCGTGAATACAAGAAATTACAGAAAAATCCTAACCTCCCTGTTCATGAAGACATCCCAATCATTAATAAAGAAGGCTTCGTTCTCGTCACCCGCCCCTGGAAACTACAAGCAAAGGTTTTAATACCAATGAATGGTGGAAGCATAGATGACAGATTAACGCTACTACAGAACTACTGAAGATGCCATGCATAACGACCAAGCCACCTGGCTTTGAATTACCGCGGAAGATCTGGTCAGTTCTCAACCGTATAAGAACCAACACTGGCAGGTGTGCTGATTCTCTGCACAAGTGGAAGATAAAAGATTCTCCAAGGCGATGAAACGCAGACTATTCAGTATGTGGTTCAGGAATGTCCCCCCAGAGCCTTCCCTGGCGATCCAACAGAATTCCTGGTGATGACGGTGGGACCAATAGACCAGCGTTTCCCAAACTGTACCACTGGTGGCACGCTCGTACTGCTGCAGTGGTACGCGGTGATGTTACGAAAAATAAAACAAGAAGTTCCGTGAAGAACTATACAGCCTACTTTTCATGCCAATGATTATTCTACAGAATATGAACCTATCTAGAATAATGACGAAATTAAGTTGGTAATATCGAAATATCTAATTAGTTCAAAATATACCTGGTATGATGTAGCCTAATAGAGCACTACAGTTGGCAGCCCTGGTGACTGAATATATTCTTTGTTCCATCTCTTTAGGTACAGAATACAAAATTTGGTTGAAGTCCAATGGACGTTACATGCAGTTAGACACTGGATCTATCAGCACGCGTAAAAGCAAGTTGCCAACAATACCATACGTGTGCTGGTCAGAAATAATCTGAATTATTATGATATCTTGTTGTGCCAATTTTGGATGAAATCCATTTGTTAGTATAGAAGTTACATGTATTTTAAAATTGGACATATCAGCAGGCATAGAATCATGTTGGCAGCATCGCCTTGTATTAATTACTCCAAAATAATCTAGAATGTCAGGTGCTATACGTGTGCAAAGTATAGAGCTGTTGGCTTGCATACTTTCTGATATATTGATATTGGGGTAAAAATAATATAGACAGCATTTATTAACAGTTGGCAGCCCTGATTGCTCTTAACAATACTTATAGTCATATCTGTTATGGTACACATTGCACATACGAAATTTGGTTGAAATCCAACTGATAGTATAGAAGTTACATGTATTTAAAAATTGGTACTATCAGCAGGCTTATAATCATGTTGGTAGAACTGACGTATATAAGTTACTCTAAATTAATCTAAAATGTCAGAATATACGTGTGCATAGTTTAAAGCTGTTGGCTTGCATACTTTCTGATATATTGGTATTTGGATTTTAAAAAATAGAGAGCAATTATTAACAGTTGGCAGCCCTGGTGGCTCTTAAGAATACGCTCAGTCATATCTGTTTATGTACAGATATTACATACAAAATTTGGTTAAAATCCAGTTGATAGCGTAGAAGTTATATGCATTTAAACATTGGACCTATCAGAAGGCTTAAAATTATTTTGGCAACACTGTCATGGTTGGCCTCCTGGAAATTAAACTGAAATAGTATTATCTACATGTGTGCCAATTTTGGAATAGCTCCCATGCATACCTTGCAAGATATCCAACATGGAGCTCAAATTTCTAGTGCGTTTTTTCAGCAGTTGTTAGCACTGACATCATTTTCAAATATGGACGTGTGATATTCCGGTGCACATCTTTACTCATACTAAATTTGGTTTTGATTGCTGCAGCCGTTTAGGAGTTGATAGGGGGACACACACACACAGCCAGACAGACAGACAGACAGACACACATTTTCCCGGATCGTTCTCATAAGACTACTTTTTCCTCATTTTTGCAAAATGTGAAAAGTAGGCTAAAAATTATTAGATACGTTACAAAAAATATAAAAAAATATAAAAACATAGATATGTTGCCGGAGGACTTTAAGGCCAAAGACAAGGGACAGTTTTATGAAGTGAATTGTGATTCAGAACTAAGGCAAACTTTTTCAAAAATGGCTCTTCTTAACTTTTGGATTGAGAGGCGTGCAGACCATGCAAACATAGCTGACAAAGAAGCAGTTAGATTTGTACTGCCTTTCACTACTTCGTACTTGTGTGAGACTGCATTTTCTTCACTTGTTTATCTGAAGAATAAATACCGGAATAGGCTCCTTACATTGGAAAACTATCTTCGTTTGAGACTCAGCAATCTTAAATCTTATTATTTGAACTTTTAACTCCAACAGTCTAACTCTAACAAACACAATTTACAATCCGTATTTCGGTCTGCTACTTAGTGGTGGTGGGGGGTTATAGTTACTACATCTCCCGACCATTCGGTGGTACGCGAGAGATTCTCAATCTCTTAAAATGGTACACCCAAAAAAAGTTTGGGAAACACTGCTATAGACTATATTTGTGGTCTGGACATTAATTTGTAATTTTGCAATCATTTTTATATTTTAGTGATGTTTGTAGCCATACGCTAAATACATAATTAAATTCAGAAGGGACCAATAACCTAGATTTAGGCCCCTTAAAACAACAATTATCATCATCATCAGGTCCTTACACGGCATGTCCTCGTCACACGTTTTTCCGCGACAAGATACCGTTGTGCTTCCTGAAGTTGTGTGCACACATGAGACAGGTTTTTTAAATCTTCTCATTGCTCTCTATGTAATTCCGAAGAGTCCTATGCCAAAATGTAAAATAAATCCATACACACACAAATACACAGGTCTCATAAGCACTATGTCCCGAACAACTATAGATATTTTTAATCATTTCGATTTTTTCGAATGTGGATAAAACACATTATTTTGTAGAATATACGACAGAAGTTTTTAAATATCTCGGCGAGGTAATCCAACAAAATGGACTAGAACAAGAAGCCATCAATGACAGGATCTAGAAAATAGACCGGGCTTTCCATCAGATAAAAACATCTCTACTTAGTATAAAACTAAGTCCCCGATTCCTGGATGTCACGTGTAATCTCGAGAACCACTGGATGGATTTTGATGCGGGTTTCACCACTCTGAAAGGGATATCTCGACGAAGGTTTCTGGAGAAAATAATTCATTTATGATCAAATGAAGCCAAGCAGTAACGATTTCAGTGAAATAGTCGAAAAATACCTGGCGTCCGTGCGCATTTTAAGCTTACGCTGGGAAAACCGTTAAAAATAGCAATATACTATGAGTGTAAGAATTGTTCAGCATGAAAAGTTCTACAAATATGTGCGAGAGAGCATATCACTATTTCAATACATCGCCCACTATAAGTATTTTTACGTTTTCATTTCTTTCAACAATCTCCATTCAATTACTGAGGCGACAGTTTACGAGCTAGCTAGCGGGCGAGCCTATTACCCCAGATACGGCCAGCAGCAAACTGTCGATTCGTGCTGAGCTACGACTTCAAAGAAGAGTGGTTGTGTTTGGAGTTACCCTGTAATACAACTCGGCTTTTCTTCATTTCGCAGCAAACTGTCGAGTCGTGTTGAGTTAAGACTTCAAAGAAGAGTGGTTGTGTTTGGAGTTAACATGTTTAGTGCAACTCGGCTTTTCTTCATTTCGCTTGTGAACGTTTCGTTCCTCAAAATACACAGTCAAGTTTAGATTGGACGGAAGGGGGATTTGTATTTCATGCATCTCGCCATTCTTAAATTACGTCTGACAAGAATTCGTTGCACATGCATCTCCCTGATAATATAATTAATAGTCCAGTCAGTGATTTTAACCCATCATGCCGAGACATAAGACGGATATAGGTCGTAGTTCATTGACATCGGAAAAAGTGCTTATCACGTAATGCATTCATAACTGTTCCCGGGCAAAGCTAAGTTTATATAAAGCAACTTTCGTAGGTTCAATGGAAATTAAAAATTCATTCTGTGTATCATTTTTCCGATTTCAAAAATATATTTCCTACTTCTGGTGCTGCAGCTTAGACTTGTGAAGTGGAATTCTTCCCAGCGCTTTACATTGAACAGGGGGAGTTTAATTTAATTTGGACGTTCACTTAGGAGGGGGTATCAGGAATATTGCTAAAATGGGGGAAGGGGGGTTAAATATCATGGCATTTTGCAAACGTAATTTTTCTGACCCCTCTGGTCTAAATGATAGAGTACTTGCGATAGTAGTCTAACCAATGGCAAGCCTCATAATACTTCTTGAAGCAGTGTTATTGAAGAGGCCTGGGATACGCAATTAATATGGAGCTATTTAAGTCGATGTTGTTTTATTTGCATGTTAACGTTGGCCAGTGTTTGAAGAAGTCAAGTCAGCCCAGCTGATGAACAATTCTACGCTACGCCTGCCTTGCATATTAACGACCGATCACTCGACAAGCAAGGTCACCTGCTAGGTTCATAGACGGTGCTGCAAGAAATCATACTTCAAATAATATAGTCTGCTTCATCCCAGGCCAAAAACCAGAATATCTTAAAATATTACAATTCAGAGTTTATATAGCTTTGACGACATTTATCAGTGTTGCCGTATTATTAATAACTAGCATTACCCTTCGCCCGCGAATATTCTAGTTGTAAAGAGTACACTTAGCCCCGTTGGAAAACGGGAATAATAAGGGGTAGACATACAAAGAGTACACTTAGCAAAATCTCAATCATGAATGCTATGACTGATTTATCCTTGGTATGAATAATCAGAATTTATCAGTTCAGCTACTGGTGCATTGGTTAGGGGTTTGTCATTCCTTCATAGGTAGGCTATATCAGAGCGAAGTTAGTTTTCTGGGAATATCACAGACACTGTTAATTTAAGGGCCTTTAAATGTGGTTTTCGGAGAACCTTTATAGTCGGGTGAAAAAGACCTTTCGTACCACACTCACACGTGAAAATTGCGTTAAAAATTCTAGAGTGCCCCTTGACCCCCTTAAGCGCATTATACTGTATTTATTGATGAATTTTACAGCTTAATTTGGTTCAGTGATAACCTTATAACCGTCTAGAAACTTTCACAGTAATGTAATAATTGGAATTGCATTACGTCTTACAGAAATAGATGGACCTGTGAGATTCTGTTACCATGGTTACCGTGTTGCATTCTTTCATTAATTCATTGTAAATATACATGTTTTAAGGTATGTATTTAATTGTGAGGCATTTAAAGAGTAAGTGAATGCGTTTCGCTTACGCATTGGGTTGTGCTGAACTTGTAGGTACCCCATATGTGTAGGTTGGTGTTAATGGGACCTTATTTTCGGTACAAAACTGGAATGGGATCTTAGCAGAATAATATAGGGAGGGATAATATTGTAACTCTTAGTCGGTCAATATAATATAATTGCGATTACTGGAATATGCGAAAAAAGACTTGAAAAATAATGTGATTAAGACATATGGACTATAGTCAAAATTTGATGTTTTTCAGTCGGCCAATGCGATTGTACACAATTGAAGGATCCACGGGTAAAACGGGGTAAGTCACTTTCGGTAAATATTTCAGGAGAGCGAATTTAAACTTTCAACACTAAAAATAAATACTTAAAACACCCTAATTGAAGGTATGCAATATATTGCCAAATGTATTTCTTATAAAGGAAGTGCATGTAAAACAAATAAGAACTAAAGTTAAATTATGAAAAAAGTGAGAGGATACGGGACGTTCTTTCCGTTTCCACTAAAATAAGAACCTTTGTATCTCGGTGACATTCCGATTTATTTGAAATAAATTTCAACTGATCTGTAGTGACGATGGCTGGCCACCAGAATGTGCCATAAACTCATTTTCGAAATAAATGGACTTACCCCGTTCTTTCCATGGGTTCATCAATTGTAATGGGTGTTTCCGTAATCCTGAAAAATAAAATTACATGAGATAAATAAATACACTCGGAAGACCAGTTTCCATCGTCAAGCGATCATAATCAGGCTATTAAATCTGTCTACAAGTATGGGTGATAGTATTTACAATATGTACACTTATTTAGTTGCAGTAATAATTAAACTAACACAACTAGTAAGATTTGTTAACTATAGGTGTATTTGTTGTTGTTGAGAGACTGATAGTGGTGAAGGACCTTCAAGTTTGCTTGCTTAGTGTTGATAGTTATTAAATGGTCAGGTTAGTGTGGATTGCAGCGTCCAAATGTTTTGTCCAGACAGCAGCCTCACCCAGTAGAGTCCAAATGTTTTGTCCAGACAGTGGCCTCACCCAGTAGCGTCCAAATGTTTTGTCCAGACAGTGGCCTCACCCAGTAGTGTCCAAATGTATTGTCCAGACAGTGGCCTCACCCAGTAGTGTCCAAATGTTATGTCCAGACAGTGGCCTCACCCAGTAGTGTCCAAATGTTATGTCCAGACAGTGGCCTCACCCAGTAGTGTCCAAATGTATTGTCCAGACAGTGGCCTGACCCAGTAGTGTCCAAATGTATTGTCCAGACAGTGGCCTCACCCAGTAGTGTCCAAATGTTTTGTCCAGACAGTGGCCTCACCCAGTAGTGTCCAAATGTTTTGTCCAGACAGTGGCCTCACCCAGTATTGTCCAAATGTATTGTCCAGACAGTGGCCTCACCCAGTAGTGTCCAAATGTTATGTCCAGACAGTGGCCTCACCCAGTAGTGTCCAAATGTTTTGTCCAGACAGTGGCCTCACCCAGTAGTGTCCAAATGTTTTGTCCAGACAGTGGCCTCACTCAGTAGTGTCCAAATGTTTTGCCCAGACAGTGGCCTCACCCAGTAGTGTCCAAATGTTTTGTACAGACAGTGGCCTCACTCAGTAGTGTCCAAATGTTTTGTACATAAAGTGGCCTCACCCAGTAGTGTCCAAATGTTTTATCCAGTCAGTGGCCTTACCCAGTAGTATCCAAATGTTTTGTCCAGACAGTGGCCTCACCCAGTAGTGTCCAAATGTTTTGTCCAGACAGTGGCCTCACCCAGTAGTGTCCAAATGTTTTGTCCAGACAGTGGCCTTACCCAGTAGTGTCCAAATGTTATGTCCAGACAGTGGCCTCACCCAGTAGTGTCCAAATGTTATGTCCAGACAGTGGCCTCACCCAGTAGTGTCCAAATGTTATGTCCAGACAGTGACCTCACCCAGTAGTGTCCAAATGTATTGTCCAGACAGTGGCCTGACCCAGTAGTGTCCAAATGTATTGTCCAGACAGTGGCCTCACCCAGTAGTGTCCAAATGTTTTGTCCAGACAGTGGCCTCACCCAGTATTGTCCAAATGTATTGTCCAGACAGTGGCCTCACCCAGTAGTGTCCAAATGTTATGTCCAGACAGTGGCCTCACCCAGCAGTGTCCAAATGTTTTGTCCAGACAGTGGCCTCACCCAGTAGTGTCCAAATGTTTTGTCCAGACAGTGGCCTCATACAGTAGTGTCATAATATTTTGTCCAGACAGTGGCCTCACCCAGTAGTGTCCAAATGTATTGTCCAGACAGTGGCCTAACCCAGTAGTGTCCAAATGTTTTATCCAGACAGTGGCCTCACCCAGTAGTGTCCAAATGTTTTGTACAGACAGTGGCCTCACCCAGTAGTGTCCAAATGTTTTGTCCAGACAGTAGCCTCACCCAGTAGTGTCCAATTGTTTTGTCCAGACAGTGGCCTCACCCAGTAGTGTCCAAATGTATTGTCCAGACAGTGGCCTCACAAAGCAGTGTCCAAATATTTTGTCCAGACAGTGGTCTCACCCAGTAGCGTCCAAATATTTTTTCCAGACAGTGGCCTCACCCAGTAGTGTCCAAATATTTTGTCCAGGAAGTGGCTTGAGGGAATTTAATACGTTTATAATTTCCTTATTAAACTGCGAGTGTGCTGTTTCCTGAATGAATGTAGCCTCAATAACCTTGGCAAAGGAATTGAAAGCAACGTTTGGAGTTAAGCATGAAAAATAACAATATTTAAAGAACTCTGCCCATGAACGACACGAGAGGCATTTTGGTCTGTTGGCGTTTTGGTCACAGGATGATGATGAAAGGATTGCAAATTGTTTGCTTGATTATGATTGTGTTTCTCATGACGAGTTGTTGTTGTTGTTGCATCATGGAAAACGACTTCTAGGATGGTAGAGGTTGAATACGAACCCATCCTTTTCTCATTTCTGCCTTACAAGGCTGAGTGAATCTCGTTCCAACCCTCAGACTACAATGAAATTTCTTGGCAGATCTGGGTATCAAATCCAGATCTCGAGGGTGACAGCAAAGAGTTCAAGTTATTACACCACTAGGGGGCCATTGAGGAATGGAATGGCACGCTACCTCACTCCTGTTCAACTTGCCTCAGTATGCCGCGACCTAGGTTTCCCGTTTTTGCGTGAGGGGGGGGGGGGGGGTTGGGGGGGGGGGATAGGAAGAGGAAGAGGAGGAGGAGGATGAGGAGAAGGAGAAGGAGGGTTATAACTTCATAATCTAAGTCAGTGTTTCTTGAGGATCCATCCAGCGTTCAGTTTGATGACTTAATAGACAGACATTACTCACCATTAAGACGTCTTTAGAGTACTGTATTGTATCTGGAAACCCATCCCTTGATCTAATATCCTGTCGAATCGAATAATAATTTCAACACATAAATCTAACTGAAGTGAATCTTATCTTAATCGTTGCACCCCCGAAGCCATCAGCTGCTTCTTACAAACCCGGATCCTCTGATGCAGATGTCCGAGTTGACCACACCCAAGCGCCAAGTTACACGAGGTTGGTTGGCTGCCTGATCTGGACCCGGATATGATGGACCACGCCCTGGATCTAGTGAACATGGTTCCACTTTGATTGATGGTGTGTATATGTGTATTCAACTGTCAATGTTCTCAAAGGAACCCCAGAAGCTATAATATTAATATCGCACGCGCTTGTGTTACCCAGAGAAGATGATGATCAATAAGGCAGTGAGTGTGTTATCCTCCCATCGCATTGAAGTCACTATTATGATACAGTCCCATTTCTACCCGATGTTGTTGGCTTCCAATAAGAAAACCTAGGATTTTTGCTTCATAATGTTATAAATCTTAAACAACTCATATGGACCCTATACAGATTTAAGGAAGCAATGACGTTATGATGTTGAATTAACCAAAATAACTAAAGAATTCAATAATAAACCCTTTAAGGGGGGTAATACGGTAGAAAAGGATAAAAAATATGTCATTTTAGAAAAATAATCTCAGACGAAAGGTTGTGGCTATCTAAACATAGATATGAAGTTTTATGTAAACATTTGTCATAGTTTTAGAGATATTTACATTTTAGTGACAGCTTGCACATTGTGATAGGCAAGGCTACGTGGCAATGGATGCAAAATAATGTACAGCAGCAAACGGTTGTGAAGTTTCTCTTCCTCGTAAATTTCTTCTAATACTGGCTGGATGGGTGGTATACACGTAGACCATGCTTGTATCCTTGGTTTAGTGAGTTATCTTTGAGAATGAGAAACTTTGAGCTTCTGCTTCCAAGGTTATTTTATGTTCGACCGTGACTATTATATGTCAGAAAACTGTATCGTAATGATGGTCATTATAACACTATTTTTCATTATGAAACAGTTTCTCCCACCAATCACAGCTCAAGAAACAGTTGTTTGACCAATTATATAAGGTTAGCATCGCTCCCGCGCTGAGTTCCAAGGTCTTCTAATTTAAATTTCACTGCGTTGCATAGTGTCATAATGGGGTGATCGAGAAGGCCATGGTCAAATACATGGCATTCTCTGCGTCCCATGCACTCTGTTCAGTTCATAAAACTGGCGAAATCTCGACAGATATTTATGAATGTTTATCTTCGAACATAAAATAGTTATAATAATTATCGTCGAACATAAACAGTCGTATGCAACTCGCCTATAATGGTAATTAAGACACTCGTATGGAAATCATAAAACTCGCATACGCTCGTTTTATAAACATACTCGTGTCTTAATTATTGCCATTATAGGCTTGTTGCATAATGTACTATTATGTTCGACCCTGACTATAATATGTCAGAAAACTGTATCAGAATAATGGTCATTATAACACTATTTTTCATTATAAAAAAAATTCTCCCACCAATCCGAGTTCAAGAAACAGTTGTTTGACCAATTAGGTGAGGATAGCAACGGCCTGCGCTGAGTTCCAAGGCCTTCTAATTTAAATTTCACTGCCTGGCCTAGTGTCATAGTGGGGCAATCGAGGAGGCCATGGTCAAATACAAGGTATTATGTGCGTCACACGCGCTCTGTTCAGTACGTAAAACCGGCGAAATCTCGACAGATATTTATAAATATTTATGTTCGAACATAAAATAGTTATATTAATTATCGTCGAACATAAACAGTCGTATGCAACTCGCCTATAATGGTAATTAAGACACTCGTATGGAAATTATAAAACTCGCTACGCTCGTTTTATAAACATACTCGTGTCTTAATTATTGCCATTATAGGTTCGTTGCATAATGTACTATTGTTGTGTACAGCTTGGCAGAAGTAGTAGTTTGTTTTGAATTTTTCCAAGTGATTCTATTACATTGTGCCCGCTGATGAGCCATTGAAAGACACGGCACAAACATTGCTGAGATTTAATATATTCTTTTAATTAATTTAAATTTAAAAGTTCTTTCATTGAATACATACCGTATAACCATAATTGTACATAATCTAGGATTTCATTTATGGTTTCCACCTTACTAGTTATGTGATTATAAGCCAGTAACTGATAATAAAGGTGGAAATAATTAAAGTAGCGATGATCTAACAGAGAAAAGGAGATCAATACAGGCAATTCATATCCTCGCCGCTAGATGGGGGCTTCAAGGCAATTTTAGTGCTCATCTGCGCAATATTGATACTTTGAATACCAGAAATGTAAGCCTCCGTGGCTTAGGCGGCAGCACGCCGGCCTCTCACCGCTGGGTCCGTGGTTCAAATCCCGGTCACCCCATATGAGATCTTTGCTGGACAAAACGGAGGCAGACAGGGTTTTCTCCGGGTAATCCGGTTTTCCCTGTCAAAATTTCATTCCAGCAACTCTCTCCATTTCATTTCATCTGTCATTCATATAATCATTGCCCCAGAGGAGTGCGTCAGGCCTCGGCAGCCGGCACAGTCCATATCCTCGCCGCTAGATGGGGGCTTCATTCATTCCATTCCTGACCCGGTCGGAGACTGGAAGCAGGCTGTGGATTTTCATTTCAATACCAGAAATGTCGATTAAAACTTAGTGATATGAGTAATATTAAGCTGTTTAATATAAAGCAGAAGCATGATCGATCGTATTGCTGGCAATGAAAAAAGGAAGGAAGGAAGCTTGTAGTTTAACGTGACCGTTAATCTTGAGATCATGAGCCACGGGACCTCCTTTTTACGTGGAATCCGAACCACAGGACATGGCATTTCACTTCGAAAATCTCACATGCATTGACCGGGAATCGAACCCGGACCGCCTTGGTGAGAGGCATACAGCTAGACCGCTGAGCCACCACGCCCCCCTGCTGGCAATGAGACCGTATCCCTAGATAAAGGTAAAGAACTGCGGTAACCCAGAATGATGCTCCTATGTCTCCGACCGGGTCAGGAATGGAATGAATGAAGACCCATCTAGCGGCGAGGATATGAACTGTACCGGCTGCCGAGGCCTGACGCACTCCTCTGGGGTAATGATTAAATGAATGACAGATGAAATGAAATGATAGTGGAGAGTGTTGCTGGAATGAAATGTTGACAGGGAAAACCAGAGTGCCCGGAGAAAAACCTGTCTGCCTCCGTTTTGTCCAGCACAGATCTCACATGGAGTGACCGGGATTTGAACCACGGACCCAGCGGTGAGAGGCCGGCGTGCTGCCGCCTAAGCCACGGAGGCTCTCCTATGTACAAAGTAATATGTATTATTACTTCTACAGAAGGAATTTATAAATTTGACTGTTTAATATAGCATGCTATTTGGTATGACACAAAGTGGACATTGCTTAGGCACGAAGACTGCTGACCAAGGCGCGAAATTTATTATAACGCCTTTAGCAGACATAATTATGTTTTCCCCCCTGAAATGTGACTTTACCTCCTTGGAAATTCATTAGTCTTAAAAAGAGTAAATTGGTCACTCTTTGATTGAAATCCCATAATTAATTTCTTGATAAAATGCAATGAAGGTCGCTAGCGATGAACTCTTGCAAAGGGCTCGGATTTTTAGGTGCTAAAAATCGGGAGAATATTTGTTTTTTATGTATCAAAAATGCTTGAAATATGTGACAAAAAAGTAAAAGTATTTAATTATTATTTAGTTTATTAATGTGAATATAAACAATTTGCAGTAGTCACGAATGCAATTTATGCTATGTCTCATTGATGACTGAAGTATTACAACACACAACGAGATACATATTCAGGTTGTGTATCACAAATGACTGACGATTATCGCGAAACACTTCTTCTGAAGGCGCGAAACTGGGGCAATATGTTTCTTGCCCTTGAGGTGATATGTAACTTGAGATCGCTGTTCAGCCATGATTGCTATCCCACATAGTTGGCAGAACATAATGCCCCCATCAGAAGTAAAATTATCTTTAAATTCTGCAATAGACGATATCTTGTAGTTGTTTTTACTTTAGGCACCGTAGAACTTGCCTTACACTTCACAGAGCATGTGAGTGACACTGCTTCCAGGTAGCTGGGGAAGGTGGGGTGGGGGTGGAGGTCTAGCACGTGGTGCAATATGGCTATGGACAAGGAAATCCCGGCTTCCACACTGAGTGGCACGGGGCGACAAGTTAAGAATAACACAGTTGCAAGCTGACATACGCTCTGCATGAAGATTAGATAGCTCACAGGTTCATCCCCGTTGAAGTAACACCGAACAAAAATGCAATAAACTGAAAGATCTGGAATACTGATTTTAATGTAAATATTATGTAACCTATTTTTATGTGCTAATAAGTAAAAAGCATGAATTTATGTATTTATAGAAAAAATTGCTTAAAATATGTATTTACATAAAAAAATATTTATTTACCTAAAAATCCGAGCCCTACGGCATCCTGCCACTCGACGTCTGATTTACTTTGGAGGCGACATAATGATCAGGTTAATCACTGATAGTTTCAGTGCTTGGGGGGTCCTGACTGTGTTCCCGCAAGAGTTCAGTATTCTTCTTCCATGCGCCATGCAGCAGTTCTGAAACGGTTATTGTTGGAAACTGCATGTTCAAGAACGTGATTTCAATTTGGCTTCGTCTGACAGCATAATGTGAACGGTGGCTGTCTGCAAGACTGGTAGTTCTCATCACTCATTCAGAAGCAAAGTAAAATGTTCCTTAAATCTCGACCATGAACAGGCCCACCAAGCCAGAGCGCAAGGACAGGGCTTTCCTACCCACTTTGTTATTATTATTATTATTATTGTTATTATTATGCGTGCCGTGGTGGGTGAGTGGTTATCGTGTCGGACTACTAACCCCAAGCTGACAGGTTCACTCCTGGCCATGGTAAGTGATTTTTGAAAGGCGACAAAATTCACGGCACGCATGTCATACGTTGTTGGCATGTTAAAGAACCCATTTGAATTCAGTAGGCCGTGTTCATAATGGCAAAATTAATCTCGGGAGTTTCCGCCAGCACAAAGTTCCTCATTTCTCTACTAGAAAGCGCTATTGTGTTCAAGGAGATTAGATATCTAACATCTAACCTCCTTGACTTTCATAGTCAATGAACTACGAAATTCGACATGCAAGCTACCCTCTGGGTGTCAAATAACAAAGCTTGCACCAGGCATCCGAGGCCATACGATATTATTATTATTATTATTATTATAATGGCAAAATTAATCTCGAGATTTTCCGCAAACACAAAGTTCCTCATTTCTCTACTAGAAAGCGCTATAGTGTCAAGGAGCTTAGATATCTAACCTTCTTGACTTTCATAGCGCTGCAAGGAACGACAATTCGACATGCAAGCTGCCCTCTGGGCGCCAAATTACAAAGCTTGCACCCGGCACCAAGGCCATACGATATTAATAATAATAATAATAATAATAATAATATATTGGGACACAGGTGATATAACAGACAAGACAGTAAACTACAAATTTTATAAACAAAAAATAAACATCACGGTTCCCTACTACAACAACATTGATGTGATCCTCAAATACAAAGAGCTTGCGGACGAGGTGAAGAGCATTTGGAAGATGCAGTTCGTAAGGATTATATCTGTAATATTAGCCTATATGTCAACGGACTAATATCCTAAGTATTCGACGAGAGATTGAACGTGGTCACGGCTTGAAGGAACGCGGACTTCCAGCCAATATATACCGGATGATTCAACACGCAGTTACTTTTTAAATAACTAATGAACACGCAGTATTGTGCGGTCATTCTTTGTTGTTGAGGCTTAATTTAGGAGCCTTGCGACGTTTGCCATCTCTTGATGAATGCAGTACATTTGCATTTGTCTGTTGGCACAGGCTAGAGTAAAATGTGGCTTTTCCCCAATGTCTCAGTCTCACTCATGGCTGTGATTATAAGGAAGCTACTGAGGTGTGGGTGGTGCTTAGAAATGACATTCAGGGCACAACGACCTCACTCCTCATCTTGCCTAGTATGCCTCAATATAGCGCTGCCTTGGGTTTTTGTGGGTATCAACCCACATAACCTAACGGCGGTACTTTTTGAGGATCCAACTAGCCTTCGGTCTGACGACCTAACAGACAGAGCGACATCATGGTCATGTAGCCCCGTGTATTTGGGTGTGTGAGGAATTTGTGTGATAACCTGTGTTATTGTGATGGCCGTGCTAGTATTTGTATTTGTATATGGAGAATAGGATTGGGAAAGAGGAGGCCGTGGCCTTACGTTAGGAACCATCCCAGCATTTGCCTGCAGTAAAAGTGAGGGAACTACGGAAAACCACTTCCAGGATGGCTGAGATGGGAATCGACCCTCCTCTACTTTTCAGGTTTGCCTCACGAGGCTGAGTGGACCCGTTCCTGCCCTCAGACCAGAATTAAAATTGCTTGGCAGAGTCGTGGATTGACCCCGGAGCTTCGAGGCGACAACCGAGAACACTAGCACATCTGGTAGGATGGTAGGAACTACAGCACGGTCGATGAAATGCATTGTGGTCGACAGGCGAGTAATAAACGCATACAGTATTATATAACACGAAGTAGGCCTAACTATACTTATGTTATAATTTTCTTGTGATATCCTGTTCTACACTAGTTGACCTTCTTGTGGGTTTGCTTGTGTGTTGGCAGGTCTGTCATTCTACACGAGGGTTCAACCATTCGCAGTGTACTTGCTCTTGAGCACAGTGAAATACAGTACTGTCAGTGGTGCCAATATAGAATACATGGAATCAATATTTTTAAAATTTTTGTGTGGAATTGAAGGAGGAAATGTTGCCTTCGTGATATAATGGTCAGCGTGCTTAGCTGCCACCTCGGAGGTCCGCGGTTCGATTCCCGGCTCTTCCACGAAATTTGAAAAGTGGCATGAGGACTGGAACGGGGTCTACTCAGCCTCGGGTGGGTGGTCCAAATGAATAGAGCGGATTCGATTCCCACCTCAACCATCCTCGAAGTGGTTTTCTGTGGTTTCCCACTTCGTCTCCGGGAAAATGTAGGGATGGTAACTAGCGTTAAGGTCATGGCCGCCTCATTCCCTCTTCCTTGCCTATCCCTCCCAAACTTACCATCCCTTCCCATCCCTCATAAAGCCCCTGTTCGCTTTGCAGGTAAGGCCACCTGGGCGAGGTGCTTGTCCCACCTCCCCAGTTGTATCCCCCGTTTCCATGTTTCAAGCTCCAGGACACTGCCCAGGAGGCGGTAGTGGTGGGATCCCTCGCTGAGTCCGAGGGAAAAGCCAACCTGGAGGGTAAGCCGACTAAAAGGAAATTGAAGGATGATTTTAACGGGCTGTACAAATGAAACATTTACTAATTAGTCTAGAAACCAATACAACACAAATTATTGGACAATATTCACTCAGTGAAGGGAATAGTACCAAAGAAGAGCAATTACAATGTATTAAAATTACCTGAAAAATTACTTTTACAATGACGGCTGTCTATTGAATGTTATAGAAAACATAAAAAGGAAATAATCAGAAAGAAAAGAACAAAAATCCTGACCACCTTGTGGTGTAGCAGCTAACTCTCTTGGCTATCGCCCCGGAGGTCAGGGTTCGATTCCCGGCTCTGCCAAGTACTTAAACTATTGTCTGAGGGCTGGAACAGGAAACATTAAGCCCCGTGCGGCCAAACTGAGTAGTGGTGGGATTGATTTCTACCTCAGCCTTCTTGGAAGTGGTTTTTCGTGGTTTCCCACTTCTAGTTCAGACAAAATGCCGGGATGGTTTCTAACTTACGACCACGGTCACCTTCTTCTCAATCATCACCTGAATTACAAATACATACACTAATGCAGGTTATCAGAAAGTTCAATACACACCCAACTATACGGGAATGATTCCCAAGCCCCTCAAATTAATTAACAACAACAAACAACATACTCTTTTCTCACAGCACGATAGGTGGCATCTCCACCCGTCCCAACGCTGAACAAGTTTCCGCTTTATCCTCCGCGAATCATCACGAACTACAGTATTTGATAAATAATGAACGCTTAAGCTGCGGTTTCCTCCAGGAGCGGTACTGATTTCTAGCGGCCGTAATGTGACGGCGAATATCGTCACTATAACGAAGGCGAGTGGTTTTCTAGGAAGTGTTGACTACCACCGTCACATAAAGTTGCGGTGGCGTCAATCATGTGACTGTGGTGAGTACGGTAGCAAAAAGTTCGCCAACGTTTTTGTACGGTTTACGGTGTGTGCTGATAGTAGTGAATTATATACAATGACTGATAATAAGATATATTGGAGTATGGAAGAAGAGGAAACATTAATAGATTTCGTAAAGATTTATGGGTCATTGTATAATGTGAAAAGTAATAAAAATAATAATATTGTATGGCCTCGGGTGCCGGATGCAAGCTTTGTTAATTGACGCCCAGAGGGCAACTTGCAAGTCGAATTTTATCGCTCCTTGAAGCGCTATGAAAGTCAAGGAGGTTAGATATATAAGCTCCTTGACACTAGTGCTTTCTAGTAGAGAAATGAGGAACTTTGTGTTGGCGGAAAATCCCGAGATTAATTTTGCCATTATGAACACGGCCTACTGAATACAAATGGGTCCTTTAACATGCCAACATCGTATGACATGCGTATCGTGACTTTATCGCCTTTCAAAAATCACTTACCACGGCCAAGAGCGAACCTGCAAGCTTGGGGTTGGCAGTCCGACACGATAATCACTCACCCACCGTGGCAAGCAGTGAAAACTAAAGATTACAGACAACCGAAAATATTCTCAGAATTTATCTTCATTGCAGTGCAGATGACGACGCACTAAAATTTCATATGCATGTTCTGTAGGACTCCTTTCAAAATTGTCATTTCCCTCCGAACGTTCTCTATCGTCTTCGGATGAATCTTCTTCTTTCAAAATTATAACGAGCGCCATGTCAAGATCATCAATTTCGTATTTAGTTTTATGACAACATGCCATCACGACACACACTGATACACCATTGTTCACCGTCAAGACGGTCCCCAGTTTCTATACGTCATTCACCGTCACATTACGACCGCTAGAAAGCGGTACCGCTACTGGAGGGAACCGCAGCTACTCTTTAGGTTTGTTGTTGTTGTTGTTGTTTCATTTTTGGGGATTTGCGACTTCGTGGTCATACAGCCCCGTGTACTTGGGTGTGTGTAGACATAGGCCTAGTATGATTGTAGTACTGTAGTGTGTGTATTTATAATTCAGGTGCTGATTGGAAAGGAGGCAGCCAAGGCCTTTAGTTTGGAACTATCCCGGCATTTGTCTAGAGTAGAAGTGGGAAACGACGGAAAACCACTTCCAGAATGGCCGAGGTGGAAATCTAACCCACTCCCTCTCTGATTTGGCCCATGACGCTGAATGTACCCCGTTCCTGCCCTCAGAACAGAATTAAATTTCTTGGCAAGCATTTTTCCTGGAGGGATTGTAGCAAAAGTAAGTAAACAATAAGTACCGAATATTTTAGCGTACATGTACACTGCCTACTTGTTTACATGGTCATCCTGTATTTGGAGTTGATATTTTACATACTGTCACTCCTTTTAAACCGCTTGAAGAACTGTTGCGATACATTATTAGGGAGATTGAGGTCCTGAATTGCGAACACCTGCTACTTAGTATTCGAAGGGATACACATTAGATCCTCCAATCGGCATTCCTGATAAGGTTAACATTTCTACTAGTGCAAATCAGTCTTAATTGGAAGGTTCCACTGCTGCTATTACATATCTCTTACCCTATCCTACCTGGTCCGCAGCTGTACAGAGGTGTGGCAGGAATAAGTAAATCAGCACCTAAATTCTTTGGAGGGGGATATTTTTATTTCGTAGCAGTGTTCACTTAATACTAATGTGCCATTTTCTGATCGAGGAGGTCATGCGCATTTATTAAGACATTTTGATTGTTGTTGTTGTTGTTAAGCCTCCGTGGCTTAGGTGGCAGCACGCCGGCCTCTCACCGCTGGGTCCGTGGTTCAAATCCCGGTCACTCCATGTGAGATCTGTGCTGGACAAAACGGCGGCAAACAGGGTTTTCTCCGGGTACTCCGGTTTTCTCTGTCAAAATTTCATTCCAGCAACACTCTACACTATCATTTCATTTCATCTGTCAATCATTTAATCATTGCCTCAAAGGAGTGCGACAGGCTTCGGCAGCCGGCACAGTTCATATCCCCGCCGCTAGATTTCATTCATTCCATCCCTGACCCGGTCGGACGACTGGAAGCAAGCTGTGGATTTTCATTTTGTTGTTGTTGTTGTTGTAAATTAAATTTAGGGACTAAGGCCATTTTAGTCATCAGCCCCGTGTAGTTGGGTGAATGTTGAATTTGTCTGATAACCTGTATTTCTGTAATGACTGTTCTGGTGTGAGTAAATGTATTAAGAACAGGAATGAGGTAGGTATCCCTGGACTTGAAGTAAGGTACTATCCGGCCATTTGCCTGGAGGGAGTGTGGATAAACCCGGGGAAAAACCACACTCAGGATATCCGCTGTCAGCGCCGGGATTCGAACCTGCGACCTCCAGACTTGCCGTAGCTGCCCTCACGGTCGTAGTGCACGATTTAATGAACACGGCTACGCTGCGGAGTAGACTCATTGAACACACCCAAGTACATGAAGCTTATGACCAAGATGTCCCAACCCCCAAAAAATTAATTAACAGCAACACATGGAACTTCCCTTGACCTAATTGTTGAAAGCTGTTGTATCATTTGCAATTCTCCCCGTATACTTCGGTGTGTGAATAGAATTTGTCTGATAGGCCTACCTGTGTTATTGTGGTGTCTGTAGTAGTGTGTATATTTGTAATTCAGGTGAGGATAGGGAAGGAGGTGGCCGTGGTCTTGTTTACGGAACATCCCGGTATTTGCCTGGAGTAGAAGTGGGAAACCACGGAAACCACTTCCAGGAGGGCAGAGGTGGGAATTGAACCCTCCTGTTTTCACCTTTGTATCACGATGCTGAGTGCATCCCCTTCTAGCACTCAGACCAGAATTACATTTCTTGACAGAGACGGGAATCAAACCCGGGCATCCAGGGCGACAGCCAAGAATGCTAGCCACTACACCACGCGAAGTTTGATAGTTGAAAGCCTCTTTGGTTCTTAAAAATATCTATATTTTACAAACGGACCGTACTTAAAAATTTATGCTTCGTACAGTAAACTCTCGATTATCCGCGGGCGGTTTATCCGCTTTGCGGATTTTCGGCGGTGCCTTTAAGAGAACATTTTTATAAAAAAAAAGGAAGGTTTTGCCGGCTGTAGAGATCACTCAAGAGGGAGAGGAAGACGAAGACGACGTTACACTCAGCATCTTAGCTAATTTAGCTAAATCTGTTGCCGGAGGTGTTGATGTAAATGAGGAAAATATCGATGAGTGGATCGAATGTGATGCCAATGAACCGGGCCTTGAGCACTTCACAGATGAAAACATCATAAATCAAGTACGAGGGATTGAATCGGTTGCCATCGGACTCGGTTTCGTGCCATTGCCTTCACTTCTCCCCACGTTCTCCCCACTTCTGCAGCTTCCCTCTCCACTGTCCTCCTCCAATTTCCCATCGGTCTTCCTCTTCTGCGATGTCCCTGAGGATTCCAACTCAGGGCTCGCCTCTCTATTGCCGTCTGTTTTTGCGCAGTGTATGTCCGACCCACTTCCACTTTCTCGCCTTCAACTGTAAATCCACAGGCTTCTCGTTTGTAAGATTCCGTAGTTCTTCATTGGATATTAAATTTGGCCAAAACACTCTCACTTTAATAGCTACTAGTGCGCCCGTGCGAGATTTCGCAACGTGAATGTAGGTTTATGGGGTAGTAGGGGGAGAATGTGGGAGAAGGAAATTATAAATATTGAAGAAATGTATTTAATGTTGTTAAACGGCATTTGTAGCCTGCATGAGAAGAACACAAAGAAATATATCTATTGTAGGTCTTACCTTGGTCACATATGTTCAGGCACATGCGAAGTAAACATGCCAATGCAATGCAAGAAATGCAAAGCATAAATACAGTTTGGAAATACAGAAATACATATAGGTTAGGTATCTTGCCAATGCCACCACGCTGCCCTGTGCTCTGGCGGTAGGTTCGCCTAGCAGTACGCCGCGGTACAAATAGTGTCAAGTCTTTGTTAAGCTATACTGGGTTGACAGTGCTGTATGCGCAGTAGACTAACTAACGGGATTTCATGCAAAGAGCCTCATTTTCTATACCGGTAGTGGAGAGCGCTACTCGCATCCAGTCGGCCGTATCTCGTCAAGAGCTACTGTTGCCTGGAAATGACATGACTTGCCATTCATTCATGAGTTTATTTTATGACTTTATAAGCCTTTTGTCGAGTGCAAATGGTATTTATTTAATTGTGAGGCATTTAAGGAGTAAGTGAGTGTGTTTCGCGCACACATTGGGTAATGCTGAACCTGTAGGTACCCCATATGTGTAGGTTGGTGTTAATAGGACCTTATTTTCGGTACAAAACTCGAATGGGACCTTAGCAGAATAATATAAGGAGGATAATAGGTTTTTAAGTTTAAAGAGCAGCAAAAGTTGACATAAACCGTGCAAAGCTTAAAGTTAACACCTAATTTTTAGTAGAAAATCTGATTGCAACGAGAGAGTAAATATTTTACATAATGATACGTCATCAAATTATCACCGAGAACTTCACACTTTTAGGCAATATTTGATCGCCTTAAATATGTTAATTATTCAAATTCAATAAAACCAAGGATGTCAGAGGTGATTTTCAAAATTCTAGCCCGTTTAATTAACTTTGTTTATTTAGAATATAGGATTCTTGGAAATAATGAAAGATTTATTCCCACTTTCCTAGCAGTAATCAAACAATAATATACTAAGCTGAAAAGTGCTGAAAATATTTGAATATTTGAATGCTCTGGCAGGTAGGATTTCTTTCAATCAACTAGAGCTACGAATAAACACTACCTTTAGATTTACTTTTAAAAATTATGGACTAAATATTCAAATATACTACAATAAATGGATCAAAACTGCAATTAGGTATTTTAGGTACGCTCATATAATTTAGTTTTTTTTAGGTGCTACAGAATTCATGAATATGGCTCCTTTGAGTGTGATTCGGAAAAGTATTCAGAAGTGAGGAAAAACAAGTAGTTCCGTGAAGAACTAAAGCCTATTTTCATATTTCCTATTTATGTTAATTGCCACTATCAACATACAAAATTTCAGTTTGATTGCTGTAAAAGGTTCGTAGATATTGAGAACCGTCTAAATATTTCGGATGGTCGCCATGTTGGATTTTTATATGTATCGGCCATAGAGTTATGTACCATTAAAGGAAAATTATTGCGTAGGTTCATTATTCAAACATTCATTTCCATCGCATGATTACGACACAAGAAATAAAAACTTAATTTTAAAACTTCGCACAGCCGCCCTTTTGAAGCTATATAAACAATTGAACTAAATTAGATGCCCATGCATTAAAATGTGTATAAACATTTGCTGTACCAAGTTTCATTGCGTTTGGATGGTTAAATCGCGAGAAAAGTCTATTTAAAAGTCTCAACTTCACTTGGCCCCATGTTGGTTTCTGAAGCTTCCAGGTTTTTGAAAGTCTCATAGGCAAACTTCTATTAGTGCCCTGTATCACCGTACAAAATGTCAGGGTGATATCAGTGATAGTTTCGGAGATATAGAATGCCAGTGAAATTTTTCGCACAGCCGCCATGTTGGATTGGTAGAACGTAATATCATTTGAAGGGCACGGTCGGGGTCGGCCAAATTAGTACTATGACTTGACCGAGTTTCATTGAAATATCTGCTGCCATTTAGAAGTTATTTGGGGGGACACACACACACGCAGACAGACAGACAGACATACAGACAGACACTCATACCACACACACACACACACACACACACACACACACACACACACACACACACAAAAGGTGATCTCAAGCCTATTTTTTCATAAAATGAAAATAGGCTAAAAAATAGGTAAAACCCTAAGTAACCGGTCCCTAGACATTACCTAGTAAATTGTGCGGGACTTATGTCCACGGTGTTCCTTGCTCTTAAAATCGAGTAGAAGCCACAAGCCTATTTTGAATGAAATTTAATCCAGAACCAAACACCGTTAAGTATGTTATGATTTATAGGTATTACCGTCCAACCTTTAAAGATATTGTTCTTTAATGTCCATAAATTGATTCAGAAATTTCTTGAAGGAGAATTAAAAAGCAATATTACGTAAAATATGATGACATAATTTTCTGTGCTAAATGTGAATATGCCAGGAAAATATTTTGCCTTCGACACCGTAATTATTCAAAACTGTTTTTGTCACGAAGACTCGTGTCAATTTATGTGTTGGGTAACTAACTCTCTGTGTGGGAAAGAAGCAGTTAGACAGGCCATTCAGTCACTCGTTAAATGAAGTCATTAGCAATCGTTTAACGTAGCCTACTGTATCTTAAGTGTGAGCTGTAAACGACTTTCTTCTAGTGCGTAGGAATGTGTTGTTTAACTAGGATAGCTGAGTGCTATAAGTGTTGATAACGCACAGTATCACATAAAATAATCAATAAAATGCCCTTAAATTTGTGTCAAAATTCTCTTAATCTAATAAGAAATGATTCCACTTCATGGTGTAGCGAATTCTTTACTATCATCGAGACGGTGGCTGAGTGGTTGTCGTGTCGGACTTCCACCCCCCCCCCCCAGTAAGTGATTTTTGAAAGACGACAAAAATCACGGCATGCATGTCATACGTTGTTGGCATGTTAAGGAACCCATTTGAATTCAGTAGGCCGTGTTCATAATGGCAAAATTAATCTCGGGATTTTCCGACAGCACAAAAGTTCCTCCCTTCTCTCCTAGAAAGCGCTATAGTGTTAAGGAGCTTAGATATATAACCTCCTTGACTTTCATAGCGTTCCAAGGAACAACAAAATTTGACATGCAAGCTGCCCTCTGGGCGCAAATAACAAAGCTTGCATCTGGCACTTGAGACAATACAATAACAAAATCGAAAAAGAATCGAGGAGGTCCAGGTTCGACTCGCTCCTCTGCCAAGAAATTCAATTCTGGTTTGAAGGTTTTGTTGATTAATTCCCACCTCGCCCTTGATGAAAGCGGTTTTATGTGGTTTCCCTACTTCTACTCCGGACAAATGGCGAAATGGTGCCTGAATTAAGGCTACAGCCATATTCTACCCAAAGAAAATTCGCTTGAATCCTTATTCTTTACCCTGTCACAACGGACAACCGGGTTTGATTCCCGGCTCTGCCAAGAAATGACATTTTGGTTTGAGGGTTGGAATGGGATACATTCAGCCTCGTGGGGCAAAACTGAGAAGAGGCGGGTTTGATTTCCACTTCAGCCACCCTGGATTTTTTCCCGTGGTTTCTCACTTCTACTCCAGGCAAATGCCGCAATGGTTCCTAAATTAAGGCCACGGCTGCCTCCTTCCCAATCATCATTCACAATTTCCCGCAGGGTCTCACAACTTGTGGAACATGGGTTGGCGACCACGTTGCCGTAGCTGAGTCTAGCATTGCTTCTACTTACTTGTGCCAGGTTCCACTCGGCCATCTTTCCTATCAACTTCTCTTGGTCAACTCTTGTTCTTTTCCGACCGTGACGATATTAGGGTATCCGAGGCCTAGGGAGTCTTTCACTTTCCCGCCTTAATTAGCTCTTATCTCATCTTTGCTGATCTCTCATTCTTTGAGGTGACAGACGCCTTGATTTCCCTCTCGTGCTATCTCCTGCCTTCTGCTCAAGGCTCTAAAGGAGGCAGGGTATGTGTAGCTCCACAACTTCTGACGCACCCGTGATAGTGCTACAGCCTCAAGGGCTCACGACTGGTGAGTTTGGGAGTTGGTGACCCCGAGGGATCACTGACATGGGTCCAATTTCCCCCCTTTTTACATTGCCTTTGTGGCGGACCCTCCCCTCCTATATTTTCCTGTTTGCCTTTCATGGCTCTATTTCATTCCAAGTCCCTCAATCCTAATTCTTATAGGGATGAGGGCATTCATTTCCTTCTGCAGTCTATTATTTTCCTTGTTCCTGTTTCATTCATTTCCTCTTCTAGTATGTAAGTGTGGTTAGTTGTAGAAAGTATTTTTCATTTCCAATATCAGGGGCCGATAACCTAGATGTTAGGCTCCTTAAAACAGCAATTATCATCTCCACAACATTCACAATAAATGTTTCCTTCCCCTTCAGAAAGTGTTTGAATAAATCGTAAACGCATAGCCTACTCACGGCATCCGTACTTACACCAACAATAAATGCTTCTCCGTTGCCGTTTTTCTCAACTAGTAGTAGAACTTGATGTTCACTCGTTGATCCATTGCCCGGTTACACTAACTCTCGCTCCGAGAACGTTCGACTCCCGGAGGGTGGTTCACCCTAGCAATACCATGTTATTTTTCAAACCACGGACTACCAACGGGGGAGGGGGCTATTTTGTGACCACCATAATAAATTCCTTTTGTGTGATTTTCATTATCCTTTAATCAACATTTTGAACCTTAAATGAACCTTAAATGGCTAAAACATAACTTAATTAACAACAGTTGCAAACAAAATCAAAAAATCACGAAAAAAGAAGTTCAGAAATTAGATTATTCACTGATCAACTCTTCGCCATCTTTAACACGTGGAACATATTACGTTTTCGCATATGTACCTCTTGAAACCAGAACAAATTATGGTGGTTTTGTTAACTTTGTTGTACTTTTGCCTTTACCACAGTGCACAGTATGCACCAACGGGGGAATTCCGTGCCCACCAAAAGTAAATGGTTAATATCATACGAGTCGCAGTAGCAAAACTCGTTTAATCCACTTGTGAATAAGAATCATTTTCATGAGAAACGTTTCTCTGGACTCACGTATCTTTTGTGTTTGTTGTTTTCTGCATTTTTCTTTTTGCTTTGTGTTTTTGGTTTTTGGTTTTGTATTTGCTTTGTGTTTTTGCATTTGAATTCTACTTTTTGCTTTTCTTTCTTGGTTTTGTGTATATTTCTGCTTTTGCTTTTTTGAATTTTGCTTTTTGCTTTGTGTTTCTTGGTTTTTGTTTTCTGCTTTTGCTTTTGTTTTTGAATTTTGCCTTTTGCTTCGTGTTCTTTGTTTTTGATTTTGTGTTTGCTTTCTGGAAAAAACAAAATAAAACAAACCAAAATAAAATAAAACAAAATCCAAATAAAACAAAAAAAATAAAACAAAATAAAATAAAACAAAACATAAAATATAACAAAACAATTTAAAACAAAATAAAACGAAATAAAATAAAACAAAACAAAATAAACAAAAGAGAATAAAAATAAAAAAAACGAAATAAAATTAAACAAAGCAAAATAAAACAATATAAAATAAAGTAAAACGAAATAAACAAAATCAAAATAAAACAAAGTAAACAAAATAAAACAAAACAAAATAAAATAATAAACAAAAAAACAAAAATAAAATAAAGTAAAATAAAATAAAATATTTAAATAATTATACGACATGATCCTTATTCACAAGTGGATTAAACGAGTTTTGCAACTGGACGACTCATATACAAGAATTAAAATGGTTGGTTGGTTCTTAAGTTTAGGGGCTGCGACAACGCGGTCATGTAGCCCCGTGTACTTTGGGTGTGTGTAGAATCTGTCTGATAACCGGTGTTAATTGTGATGACTGTATTAGTGTGTGTTATCTGTTTGTTAATTTAAGTACTGCAACTAAGAATTTTTCAAATAGTTCCTACTTTTGCCGCCAAGCGCCACCGTCAACGACTACTAGGCCAAGTTCAGAACTGAGCTATTAGACGCCGCCGCAGTCGGCTCTTGGCAACGAACATAGAAACCTGAGCGTTGTTTACGTTCTTAACCTATCCAATTTAGCTTCACACAGGTGAAATTAGTGGAAGGATCTTTAACATGCCATAAATCTATGACATGGGACCGCCGGCTTCTTTCCCCTCCGAAAGAAGGCATTCTGAGGGATTTTTAACGCTCTTAAAAATCCGACGGCTTCGGCCGGGTTTGAACCCGCTATCTTGGGCATAGAAGCTCAGCATGCTACCGACTACGCCACCGAAGCCACCAAGAATTAAAATAAAAAAGTATTTTTGTGGTTAGGTAACCGGATTCAAAATAGATTATAACTTTCTGTACGGTAAGCGTAGAAAAGGAACACCACTAATAAACCGTAAAAAATGGAATTGGTGGGCACGAAATACCTCCTCCCGTTTGGTATTGCTAGGGTTAATACTGACGGCCACGCTAGGTGTCACTTCGCAACATGTCTCCGGATAGCCAAGTGCATGCGCACGCAGCTGGTCATTGTTGCCTTAGAGATATTGCACCATTCACCCAACTTTTTTGACACACCACGTATTATTTGCCATCAGTATGCTTGTCCAATCGTAAAACGCCCACTGTATTGGCGCTTCTTAACGGTCTTGGGTGGAGATATTGCTTTTAATTATCAGCGACTGAAGTATGGGGATATCTACATAACACGACTTGAATTATTTATGATTTCTATATATTTTATAAATTAATTGCCTGAAAACATTGTAGAGACGATCCTGTAATAGCCGAAACATGAATAATCTCTAGACAGGACAGGTAGTTTAGCCTTAATGTTGACAGGGATGCGTTCCGCATATTTTCTGATGATTGAATTGC